>CM077676.1:402084378-407084378 GCA_039707655.1 Elymus sibiricus | reverse complement strand
ACCCAAAAATACCTTGCTGCAATTTATTTATATTTACTTTAGTTTGCTCTTTTATTTATCTTTTATACCTATCTCTATTAGATCTCACTCTTGTTCGTGACCGTGAAGGGATTGACAACCCCTTTTTCGCGTTGTGTGCAAGTGTTTGTTAGTTTGTGCAGGTGCATATATTGGAGACTTGCTTGTGCCTCGTACTGGATTGATACCTTGGTTCTTAACTGAGGGAAATACTTATCTCTACTTTGCTGCATCACCCTTTCCTCTTCAAGGGAAAAATCAACGCAAGCTCAAGAAGTAGCATCTAGGGTTTGACTCTCAGGGTCTGATGCCTAGTGAGGATACTAGTTGGTCTTTGGATGTATCTAATGAATCCATCAAAATTGATTTCAATGTCTAACCAAATATGTTCAAGGTGGAGTTCATTGGAGGATCTCAAAGGTTGACACATTTGGGCAAAGATTAAGGTCTTGAGAGTATAATTAAAGAGAAGAATTCAAGCTATGGTATCAAGAGAAGATCATGATGAACTCATGTGTTGGGTTTTAGTTGATCATGTCTTGAAGGAAGCAACGAGAGTGAAGAATTCAATGTGCCTCTCAAGAGGTTGTGATGAGGCATTTAGAAGAGCAAGTGACGACCAATATGATGTTCATGATGGAACTTGATATGATCATGAAAGAATCTTTGGTGATCTAGTCTTGAAGCAATGGAATAAAATGAAGAGTTCATTATGGCTTTCAAGAAACCAATATGGAGCATGAAGTAAAAATATTCGTTGACCAAGATGAAGCTCAAAGATTGTATCAAGATGGTGAACACACAAGCGCAAACAATGTACCGTGTAGGATCAAGTGATCAAGTGGCATGGTAAGTAATTGTGAATTGCGTTTTGTGATCTAACCCATGCTACACTACCAAAAATACACATCTGTGATGATACACATTTGTCACAGTAGGTCACGTTTTCTGTCACGCATGTACATCTGTGATGATTTTATGAGAGAATCAAGATAGTTATACATGTGTTGTCGCATAAGTGTTCCATGACAATAATCCATTTATCATCACAGAAGTGTCCACTTCTGTGATGATAAATATCGCGTCATGGAAGTGTTTTCGTTAAGGGTCACTGACACGTGGCAGCCACACCATAATGGGTCGTCGTTAAGCTATCGGGTGCGTGTTCTGGATCCGATACGCATTAACAGCCCCGACCAATGATGAATTTTCTCATGTCAAAAGCTCTCATTCGCCAAAGGAACCACGCGTCAGCTCGGCGTTCCAACAGGTGTTGCCCACCCAGCGGACGATATGTGCAATGAATTGGCCACACGTGGCACGTCCCAACAATGGCCCGTTTAGTTAAAAAGGTCGGCCCAGTCGGAGGCCCACAAGTTTTAGGCAAAAGTTAGCGAGCTGGTCTACTAACGGCCCGCGTGCATATGGCCCGTCGATAGTTCTGGCCCGTTAACAAACCACCATGTACATGGGCCCAATTACGGCTCGGTCTATTTTTCGCCTGTAATGGTTCGTTGTGGAATTGGGCCCTTTTTCTGCCAGGTGTGCCTTTCGGCCTGTTAGCTGCCCATTGTAGAGTTGGGCCATTTCCAGCCTAGTGTGTCTTTCGGCCTATTAACGACCGACACTACACTTCGGCCATTTGTGGCCCCGCGTAACATTCAGTCTTCTAATGGCCCATGCTCTCTATGGCACAATTCCAGCCCATCCTCACTTTCGGCCTGTTAAAGGACCATGTAGTACATCGTCCCATTTATGGCATGAGTCAACTTTTGGCCTATTAACGGCCTGCTTGTAATTGGGCCCCCTTGGCCTAAGATAGATTTCGGCCTGCTAATCGCCCGTGGGCTCTTTGGCACATTTCGGGACCAATCTTCTTTTCAAGGCCCTATTAAATTCTAGCTCAATTAAGGCATGAGTTGTGTTTCGGCATGTTTACGGGTCGTGGCCTGTATGGGCCAAATAAGGCCTGCGGTTTATTTTACCAAGTTAACGGCCCGTTGTTAATATGGGCCCACATTAAGTTTGTACCTACTAATTGTCCATGATATTTATGGGCCTATTTAAGGACAGTGGGCCCATCTGCTGCATTAAGGGCCCATGTGGATTATGATCCACTTATTATTAGTGGGTCGGCACAATAATAGTCAGCTATGCCTACCGGGTTGTATATTCACTAGCAAACATGCCCGTGCGTTGCAACGGAAGAGAAAAACACATGCTTCTAGCACAATTAGCACGACTCGAGGCCCCTCCGCAGGTCCACGTTATCTAATTCAACATAGCGCCTTAACCGTGTTTTTGCTTATCCTCATTCCCGCCTTCATCAACCATGACCACGGTGTTCACCTGATCGCATTGTGTCCGAACGTGGCTACTCCCAAGTTGACGATATGGGCCACCTCCTAAACCCTAAACCCATTCACACCTGCCACTTAACCACACCATCACAAGTGAATGTCTAATAGTTTTAAAACTAATCCCGGCGAGTTGGACGTGACGTCCGCTCTTCCCGCTACAACCTACACCTAGTCCATACATCATCTCTCATACGCCCACACACTTTAAAATTGTATATTTGTTCTTCAAAATGCATCAACATTTTTTTTAAATACATAAGCTCTTTTTAAATCATGTGTACACTTTTTAGAAATACATAAGCTCGGCGAGATGGACTTCTTAAAAGAGAATGGATATTTTGTTAATTACAAAAAAGTTAAGCATGTGAACACTTTTTAGATTTACATGAACTTTTTGTTTTAGAAAAGGGTGAACAATTTTCAAATTATATGAATATTATTTTAATACCTGAAAACTTTTCTTAAAACTTCACAAAAGAAGTTAAAATACATGAACCATTTTTCGAAAGGCATTTTAAATAACACAAAAAAGTAAAACGCATGAAAATATTAATTGGAATTGACCATAAATTCTGATGTACATGGACCATAAATATTTCCTTTCCATCCATCTTAGGAAGAACGGATTCTCCTTAGGCACACGTTTGATTTTTATTTCTCTAAAGTGTTTTCCTTCCTTAGTCCTTCGTAGGCACATCTTTTCCTTCCAAGGCACACGCCAGATTATTATATTTTTCTTAATTGCCTGTTTCCTTCCTAGGCACATCTTTTCCTTCCTTAGGCACACAACAGCTTTTTTTATTTCTGCTTAATTGATGATGCTTTCCTTCCTTAGTAGGCCAGATTTTCCCTTCCTACCATATTTGAGCGCAATCGGGGCCTATGCTTTGATTCTCCTAATTCCTTCACCTTTGCTTTGATTCTTGAGGAGGCTTACTAATTTCAAATCATGGACGAATATAAATTGGTGGAGTGAGTTGCAAAAAAGCGAGGTGGGACTAATTAATAGGTGGACGAATCCTACCTTATACACACAATCATTAGGTGGCTTGGTGGATAGCAAGCTTTAAGATTGAATGCTGGTCAGGAGTTCGATCCCTTGGCAGCGTATATTTTTGGGTCTCTGGCCGTTTGAATTTCTTTTTTGATCTACCACGGCAGCTGGCCCATATAACAGCGGCTGAGGCCCAGGTGTGCTCGCGAATCTTTTTTTGCGGAAAAAAAAAATAATGACGGTGAACCCGACGGAAGAGATCCGTGCTTTATTAGTAGGTATAGATTCTGTTTCGATGGCGGTCCGGTAACGTTTTGGCACGTTGGTCTCCGTCGATGCTTTTGGCCTTTTCGGTGATATCATATACAGTAACTAAGAATTAATTAACATGCTCTATAAAATTCCCTAAAAAACTTACTCTATACAATAAAGAAATTGGAGCATAAAAACTAAGAATAAACCTACACTATACAATAAAGAAATTATGGTGTATTAACATCCAGTAGGCATCAAAGTTCTCCACCAGGTGATAATAAAGCGCAACCAAACAGCAAACTACATATAGTGGGCACATACACCTCATCATACATCATGGGCGCGAATCACCACAACTTACCATTTGAACCGTGATCTCTTCATAAAATAGGATTGCCCAGATTTAGATAGCACAAACTGCTATCTGCTCAATCTGCACTTTCTATCTTACTTCCTCAGTCTCTTGTTTGACATGACTAATGCACCTGATTCCTGCATCTCCCTTCTCAACATGTCGACTGCATCTTGGAGCGCATATGTACGTTGCCTTTCCTCCTGTAGTAGATACTCTAGAACATCAGTACTTTCCAACTCCAATCCAGTATCGTTTGGTAATGGCCATACCGCACTGCTCTGAGAACTTTGTGTTGATGTCACTTTATCCTGAGACGTTTCTGTTAATACACATGACTAGGGTAAAATAAGCATGTGATATTGTAAAATTATAAAGATGGTAGTCTACGTAACACGTGTACAGAAATCTCTCTTTGCTCACCAAAGGAGCATGATGTTGGGGCCAAATCCAAAACACTGGCAGGTTATAGGTTGAGACCACACGCAGGTACTGAACATTGGATCAACAATCGGCCGACGGGGATAAGAGATTCGCTTTTGATAGGCGAGCGTTGGCTAGCTCCTCATTCGAGCAATTTTGTGTTAAGTTTCTCAGGTTGTCCACTAAGTTTCTTTTATAATATTTGCGCATAGTGTCATAATTTGTCGATGGTTACTAAATGAAAACCTCGTGATAAGAGACCAGTTTCGAGCTCCCTGGAGTTAAGTTTCTTAAATTTGCACTAAGTTCCTTTGTCATGTGCTCTGTGGAGGACGTGATGGGAGAGGGGTTGTGTACAAATGTGCATTGCTTATCCCTCGACAGTAGGATATATAAGATATGCCTATGACATATCTGACGGAACGTTCGACGAACCAAGCTCGCAAGCATATACGTACATTGCTCACCGCATGGCCTTGGATGCTTCTCCCACAAAAAATCCATTTGCCAACTCCTCCTTCGAGCTATATCAAGTTAAGTTATATTTAGTTCTTTTCGATGAGCACTATAGAGTACGTGACCAAATGTGCATCGAGTCATCAATCGGTCGACGGGTATACGAGATCTGCTTTTGACAGGCGAGCATTGGCCAGCTCCTCTTTCGAGCACTATCGCATTAAGTTTCTTACGTTGTCCACTAAGTTTCTTTTCTAATATTTGCGCATATTCTCGTAATTTCTCAATGGTTACTAAACGAAAACCTCATGATAAGAGACCACTTTCGAGCTCCCTAGAGTTAAGTTTCTTCACATTTGTACTAAGTCCCTTTTCATGTTCTTTATGGAGTACGTGATGGGAGATGGGTGGTGTCCAAATGTGCATTGCTCATCGCTCGACATAAAGATATATAAGATAAGCCTATGGCAAATATGACGGGACATTTGATCAACCAAGCTTGCAAGCATATACGTACAGTGCTCACCGCATGGCCCTGGATGCTTCTCTCACCAAAAAATCCATTCGTCAACTCCTCTTTCGAGCTATTTCAAGTTAAGTTTTCTATATTTAGCACTAAGTTTATCTTTTTCGTGACCTCTATGGAGTACGTGACCAAATGTGCATCGAGTCATCAATCGGCCGATGAGGATAAGAGATTCGCTTTTGATAGGCGAGCGTTGGCTAGCTCCTCATTCGAGCAATTTTGTGTTAAGTTTCTCAGGTTGTCCACTAAGTTTCTTTTATAATATTTGCGCATAGAGTCATAATTTGTCGATGGTTACTAAACGAAAACCTCGTGATAAGAGGCCAGTTTCGAGCTCCCTGGAGTTAAGTTTCTTAAATTTGCACTAAGTTCCTTTGTCATGTGCTCTTTGGAGGACGTGATGGGAGAGGGGTTGTGTACAAATGTGCATTGTTTATCCCTCGACAGTAGGATATATAAGATATGCCTATGACATATCTGACGGAACGTTCGACGAACCAAGCTCGCAAGCATATACGTACATTGCCCACCGCAAGGCCTTCGATGCTTCTCCCACAAAAAATCCATTTGCCAACTCCTCCTTCGAGCTATATCAAGTTAAGTTATATTTAGTTCTTTTCCATGAGCACTATAGAGTACATGACCAAATGTCCATCGAGTCATCAATCGGTCGACGGGTATACGAGATCTGCTTTTGACAGGCAAGCGTTGGCCAGCTCCTCTTTCGAGCACTATCGCGTTAAGTTTCTTACGTTGTCCACTAAGTTTCTTTTCTAATATTTGCGCACATTCTCGTAATTTCTCAATGGTTACTAAACGAAAACCTTGTGATAAGAGACCACTTTCGAACTCCCTGGAGTTAAGTTTCTTCACATTTGGACTAAGTCCCTTTTCATGTTCTCTATGGAGTACGTGATGGGAGATAGGTGGTGTCCAAATGTGCATTGCTCTTTACTCGACATAAAGATATATAAGATAAGCCTATGGCAAATATGACGGGACGTTTGATGAACCAAGCTCGCAAGCATATACGTACAGTGCTCACCGCATGGCCCTAGATGCTTCTCTCACCAAAAAATCCATTCGCCAACTCATCTTTCGAGCTATATCAAGTCAAGTTTTCTATATTTAGCACTAAGGATATCTTTTTCGTGATCTCTATGGAGTACGTGACCAAATGTGAATCGAGTCATCAATCGGCCGACGGAGATAAGAGATTCGCTTTTGATAGGCGAGCGTTGGCTAGCTCCTCATTCGAGCAATTTTGTGTTAAGTTTCTTAGGTTGTCCACTAAGTTTCTTTTATAATATTTGTGCATAGTGTCATAATTTGTCGATGGTTACTAAACGAAAACCTCGTGATAAGAGACCAGTTTCGAGCTCCCTGGAGTTAAGTTTCTTAAATTTGCACTAAGTTCCTTTGTCATGTGCTCTGTGGAGGACGTGATGGGAGAGGGGTTGTGTACAAATGTGCTTTGCTTATCCCTCGACAGTAGGATATATAAGCTATGCCTATGACATATCTGACGGAACGTTTGACGAACCAAGCTCGCAAGCATATACGTACATTGCTCACCGCATGGCCTTGGATGCTTCTCCCACAAAAAATCCATTTGCCAACTCCTCCTTCGAGCTATATCAAGTTAAGTTATATTTAGTTCTTTTCCATGCGCACTATAGAGTACGTGACCAAATGTGCATCGAGTCATCAATCGGTCGACGGGTATACGAGATCTGCTTTTGACAGGCGAGTGTTGGCCAGCTCCTCTTTCGAGCACTATCGCATTAAGTTTCTTACGTTGTCCACTAAGTTTCTTTTCTAATATTTGTGCACATTCTCGTAATTTCTCAATGGTTACTAAACGAAAACCTCGTGATAAGAGACCACTTTCGAGCTCCCTGGAGTTAAGTTTCTTCACATTTGGAATAAGTCCCTTTTCATGTTCTCTATGGAGTACGTGATGGGAGATGGGTGGTGTCCAAATGTGCATTGCTCATCGCTCGACATAAAGATATATAAGATAAGCCTATGGCAAATATGACGGGACGTTTGATCAACCAAGCTCGCAAGCATATACGTACAGTGCTCACTGCATGGCCCTGGATGCTTCTCTCAACAAAAATTCCATTCGCCAACTCATCTTTCGAGCTATATCCAATTAAGTTTTCTATATTTAGCACTAAGGTTATCTTTTTCATGAGCTCTATGGAGTACGTGACCAAATGTGAATCGAGTCATCAATCGGACGACGGGATAAGAGATTCGCTTTTGATAGGCGAGCGTTGGCTAGCTCCTCATTCGAGCAATTTTGTGTTAAGTTTCTCAGGTTGTCCACTAAGTTTCTTTTATAATATTTGCGCATAGTGTCATAATTTGTCGATGGTTACTAACCGAAAACCTCGTGATAAGAGACCAGTTTCGAGCTCCCTGGAGTTAAGTTTCTTAAATTTGCACTAAGTTCCTTTGTCATGTGCTCTTTGGAGGACGTGATGGGAGAGGGGTTGTGTACAAATGTGCATTGCTTATCCCTCGACAGTAGGATATATAAGATATGCCTATGACATATCTGACGGAACGTTTGACGAACCAAGCTCGCAAGCATATACGTACATTGCTCACCTCATGGCCTTGGATGCTTCTCCCACAAAAAATCCATTTGCCAACTCCTCCTTCGAGGTATATCATGTTAAGTTATATTTAGTTCTTTTCCATGAGCACTATAGAGTACGTGACAAAATGTGCATCGAGTCATCAATCGGTCGACGGGTATACGAGATCTGCTTTTGACATGCGAGCGTTGGCCAGCTCCTCTTTTGAGCACTATCGCGTTAAGTTTCTTACGTTGTCCACTAAGTTTCATTTCTAATATTTGCGCATATTCTCCTAATTTCTCAATGGTTACTAAACGAAAACCTCGTGATAAGAGACCACTTTCGAGCTCCCTGGAGTTAAGTTTCTTCACATTTGTACTAAGTCCCTTTTCATGTTCTTTATGGAGTACGTGATGGGAGATGGGTGGTGTCCAAATGTGCATTGCTCATCGCTCGACATAAAGATATATAAGATAAGCCCATGGCAAATATGACGGGATGTTTGATCAACCAAGCTCGCAAGCATATACGTACAGTGCTCACCACATGGTGCTGGATGCTTCTCTCACCAAAACCTCCATTCGCCAACTCATCTTTCGAGCTATATCAAGTTAAGTATTCTATATTTAGCACTAAGGTTATCTTTGTCGTGACCTCTATGGAGTACGTGACCAAATGTGAATCGAGTCATCAATCGGACGACGGGGATAAGAGATTCGCTTTTGATAGGCGAGCGTTGGCTAGCTCCTCATTCGAGCAATTTTGTGTTAAGTTTCTCAGGTTGTCCACTAAGTTTCTTTTATAATATTTGCGCATAGTGTCATAATTTGTCGATGGTTACTAAACTAAAACCTCGTGATAAGAGACCAGTTTCGAGCTCCCTGGAGTTAAGTTTCTTAAATTTGCACTAAGTTCCTTTGTCATGTGCTCTGTGGAGGACGTGATGGGAGAGGGGTTGTGTACAAATGTGCATTGCTTATCCCTTGACAGTAGGATATATAAGATATGCCTATGACATATCTGACGGAACGGTTGTCGAACCTAGCTCGCAAGCATATCCGTATATTGCTCACCGTATGGCCTTGGATGCTTCTCCCACAAAAAATCCATTTGCCAACTCCTTCGAGCTATATCAAGTTAAGTTATATTTAGTTCTTTTCCATGAGCACTATAGAGTATGTGACCAAATGTACATCGAGTCATCAATCGGTCGACGGGTATACAAGATCTGCTTTTGACAGGCGAGCGTTGGCCAGCTCCTCATTCGAGCACTATCGCGTTAAGTTTCTTACGTTGTCCACTAAGTTTCTTTTCTAATATTTGCGCATATTCTCGTAATTTCTCAATGGTTACTAAACGAAAACATTGCGATAAGAGACCACTTTCGAGCTCCCTGGAGTTAAGTTTCTTCACATTTGGACTAAGTCCCTTTTCATGTTCTCTATGGAGTACGTGATGGGAGATGGGTGGTGTCCAAATGTGCATTGCTCATTGCTCGACATAAAGATATATAAGATAAGCCTATGCAAAATATGACGGGACGTTTGATCAACCAAGCTCGCAAGCATATACGTACAGTGCTCACCGCATGGCCCTGGATGCTTCTCTCACCAATAAATCCATTCGCCAACTCATCTTTCGAGCTATATCAAGTTAAGTTTTCTATATTTAGCACTAAGGTTATCTTTTTCGTGACCTCTATGGAGTACGTGTCCAAATGTGAATCGAGTCATCAATTGGCCGACGGGGATAAGAGATTCGCTTTTGATAGGCGAGCGTTGGCTAGCTCCTCATTCGAGCAATTTTGTGTTAAGTTTCTCAGGTTGTCTACTAAGTTTCTTTTATAATATTTGCGCATAGTGTCATAATTTGTCGATGGTTACTAAACGAAAACCTCGTGATAAGAGACCAGTTTCGAGCTCCCTGGAGTTAAGTTTCTTAAATTTGCACTAAGTTCCTTTGTCATGTGCTCTGTGGAGGACGTGATGGGAGAGGGGTTGTGTACAAATGTGCATTGCTTATCCCTCGACAGTAGGATATATAGGATATGCCTATGACATATCTGACGGAACGTTTGACAAACCAAGCTCGCAAGCATATACGTACATTGCTCACCGCATGGCCTTGGATGCTTCTCCCACAAAAAATCCATTTGCCAACTCCTCCTTCGAGCTATATCAAGTTAAGTTATATTTAGTTCTTTTCCATGAGCACTATAGAGTACGTGACCAAATGTGCATCGAGTCATCAATCGGTTGACGGGTATACGAGATCTGCTTTTGACAGGCGAGCGTTGGCCAGCTCCGCTTTCGAGCACTATCGCGTTAAGTTTCTTACGTTGTCCACTAAGTTTCTTTTCTAATATTTGCGCATATTCTCGTAATTTCTCAATGGTTACTAAACGAAAACCTCGTGATAAGAGACCACTTTCGAGCTCCCTGGAGTTAAGTTTCTTCACATTTGGAATAAGTCCCTTTTCATGTTCTCTATGGAGTACGTGATGGGAGATGGGTGGTGTCCAAATGTGCATTGCTCATCGCTCAACATAAAGATATATAAGATAAGCCTATGGCAAATATGACAGGACGTTTGATCAACCAAGCTCGCAAGCATATACGTACAGTGCTCACCGCATGGCCCTGGATGCTTCTCTCACCAAAAAATCCATTCGCCAACTCATCTTTCGAGCTATATCAAGTTAAGTTTTCTATATTTAGCACTAAGGTTATATTTTTCGTGACCTCTATGGAGTACGTGACCAAATGTGAATCGAGTCATCAATCGGCCGACGGGGATAAGAGATTCGCTTTTGATAGGCGAGCGTTGGCTAGCTCCTCATTCGAGCAATTTTGTGTTAAGTTTCTCAAGTTGTCCACTAAGTTTCTTTTATAATATTTGCGCATAGTGTCATAATTTGTCGATGGTTACTAAACGAAAACCTCGTGATAAGAGACCAGTTTCGAGCTCCCTGGAGTTCAGTTTCTTAAATTTGCACTAAGTTCCTTTGTCATGTGCTCTGTGGAGGACGTGATGGGAGAGGAGTTGTGTACGAATGTGCATTGCTTATCCCTCGACAGTAGGATGTATAAGATATGCCTATGACATATCTGACGGAACGTTTGACGAACCAAGCTCGCAAGCATATACGTACATTGCTCACCGCATGGCCTTGGATGCTTCTCCCACAAAACATCCATTTGCCAACTACTCCTTCGAGCTATATCAAGTTAAGTTATATTTAGTTCTTTTCCATGAGCACTATAGAGTACGTGACCAAATGTGCATCGAGTCATCAATCGGTCGACGGGTATACGAGATCTGCTTTTGACAGGCGAGCGTTGGCCAACTCCTCTTGCGAGCACTATCGCGTTAATTTTCTTATGTTGTCCACTAAGTTTCTTTTCTAATATTTGCGCATATTCTCGTAATTTCTCAATGGTTACTAAACGAAAACCTAGTGATAAGAGACCACTTTCGAGCTCCCTCGAGTTAAGTTTCTTCACATTTGGACTAAGTCCATTTTCATGTTCTCTATGGAGTACGTGATGGGACATGGGTGGTGTCCAAATGTGCATTGCTCATCGGTCGACATAAAGATATATAAGATAAGCCTATGGCAAATATGACGGGACGTTTGATCAACCAAGCTCGCAACCATATACGTACAGTGCTCACCGCATGGCCCTGGATGCTTCTCTCACCAAAAAATCCATTCGCCAACTCCTCTTTCGAGCTATATCAAGTTAAGTTTTCTATATTTAGCACTAAGTTATCTTTTTCGTGACCTCTATCGAGTACGTGCCAAATGTGCATCGAGTCATCAATCGGCCGACGGGGAGCAGAGATTCGCTTTTGATTGGCGAGCGTTGGTTAGCTCCTCATTCGAGAAAATTTGTGTTAAGTTTCTCAGTTTGTCCACTAAGTTTCTTTTATAATATTTGCGCATAGTGTCATAATTTTTCGATGGTTACTACACGAAAACCTCATGATAAGAGACCAGTTTCGAGCTCCCTGGAGTTAAGTTTCTTAAATTTGCACTAAGTTCCTTTGTCATGTGCTCTATGGAGGACGTGATGGGAGAGGGGTTGTGTACAAATGTGCATTGCTTATCCCTCGACAGTAGGATACATAAGATATGCCTATGACATATATGATGGAACGTTTGACGAACCTAGCTCGCAAGCATATACGTACAATGCTCACCGCACGGCCTTGGATGCTTCTCCCAGAAAAAATCCATTTGCCAACTCCTCCTTCGAGCTATATCAAGTTAAGTTATATTTAGTTCTTTTCCATGAGCACTATAGAGTACGTGACCAAATGTGCATCGAGTCATCAATCGGTCGACGGGTATACGAGATCTGCTTTTGACAGGCGAGCGTTGGCGGCTCCTCTTTCGAGCACTATCGCGTTAAGTTTCTTACGTTGTCCACTAAGTTTATTTTCTAATATTTGCGCATATTCTCGTAATTTCTCAATGGTTACTAAACGAAAACATCGTGATAAGAGACCACTTTCGAGCTCCCTGGAGTTAAGTTTCTTCACATTTGGACTAAGTCCCTTTTCATGTTCTCTATGGAGTACGTGATGGGAGATGGGTGGTGTCCAAATGTGCATTGCTCATCGCTCGACATAAAGATATATAAGATAAGTCTATGGCAAATATGACGGGACGTTTGATCAACCAAGCTTGCAAGCATATACGTACAGTGCTTACCGCATGGCCCTGGATGCTTCTCTCACCAAAAAATCCATTCGCCAACTCCTCTTTCGATCTATATCAAGTTAAGTTTTCTATATTTAGCACTAAGTTTATCTTTTTCGTGACCTCTATGGAGTACGTCACCAAATGTGCTTCGAGTCATCAATCGGCCGACGGGGATAAGAGATTCTCTTTTGATAGGCGAGCGTTGGCTAGCTCCTCATTCGAGCAATTTTGTGTTAAGTTTCTCATGTTGTCCACTAAGTTTCTTTTATAATATTTGCGCATAGTGTCATAATTTTTCGATGGTTACTAAACCAAAACCTCGTGATAAGAGACCAGTTTCGAGCTCCCTGGAGTTAAGTTTCTTAAATTTGCACTAAGTTCCTTTGTCATGTGCTCTGTGGAGTACGTGATGGGAGAGGGTTTGTGTACAAATGTGCATTGCTTATCCCTCGACAGTAGGATATATAAGATATGCCTATGACATATCTGACGGAACGTTTGACGAACCAAGCTCACAAGCATATACGTACATTGCTCACCGTATGGCCTTGGATGCTTCTCCCTCAAAAAATCCATTTGCCAACTCCTCCTTCGAGATATATCAAGTTAAGTTATATTTAGTTCTTTTCCATGAGCACTATAGAGTACGTGACCAAATGTGCATCGAGTCATCAATCGGTCGACGGGTATGCGAGATCTGCTTTTGACAAGCGAATCTCGTATACCCGTCGGCCGATTGATGACTCGATGCACATTTGGTCACGTACTCCGTAGAGAACATGACAAAGGAACTTAGTCCAAAAGTGAAGAAACTTCTCTTGGGAGCTCGAAAGGTATCTCTTATCACGAGGTTTTTGTTTAGTAACCATTGAGAAATTATGAGACTATGTGCCAATATTAGCAAAGAAACTTAGTGGACAACATGAGAAACTTAACATGATATTGCTCGAAAGAGGAGCTGGCCAACGCTCGCATGTCAAAAGCGAATCTCGTATACCCGTCGGTCGATTGATGACTCGATGCACATTTGGTCACATACTCCATAGAGAACATGACAAAGGAACTTAGTCCAAAAGTGAAGAAACTTCTCCAGGGAGCTCGAATGTTGCCTCTTATCACGAGGTTTTGGTTTAGTAACCATTGAGAAATTATGAGACTATGTGCAAATATTAAAAAAGAAACTTAGTAAACGACAAGACAAACTTAACGCGATAGTGCTCGAAAGAGTAGAGGGCCAACGCTCGCCTGTCAAAAGCGAATCTTGTATACCTGTCGGCCGATTGATGACTTGATGCACATTTGGTCACGTACTCCATAGTGCTCATGGGAAAGAACTAAATATAACTTAACCTGATATAGCTCGAAAGAGGAGGAGTTGGGAAATGGATTTTTTGGTGAGAGAAGAATCCAGGCCCATGCGGAGAGCAATGTATGTACATGCTTGCGAGCTTGGTTGATCAAACGTCCCGGCATATTTGTCATAGGCGTATCTTATATATCTTACTGTCGAGCGATGAGCAATGGACATTTGGACACCACCCCTCTCCCATCACGACTCCATAGAGAACATGACAAAGGAACTTAGTCCAAAAGTGAAGAAACTTAACTCCAGGGAGCTCGAAAGTGGTCTCTTATCACGAGGTTTTGGTTTAGTAACCATTGAGAAATTATGAAACTATGTGCAAATATTAGCAAAGAAACCTAGTGGACAACATGAGAAACTTAACATGATAGTGCTTGAAAGAGGAGCTGGCCAACGCTCGCCTGTCAAAAGCGAATCTCTTATACCCGTCGGCTGATTGATGACTCGATGCACATTTGGTCACGTACTCCATAGAGAATATGTCAAATGAACTTAGTCCAAAAGTGAAGAAACTTCTCCAGGGAGCTCGAAAGGTGTCTCTTATCACGAGGTTTTGGTTTAGTGACCATTGAGAATTTATGAGACTATGAGCAAATATTAGCAAACAAACTTTGTGGACAACATGAGAAACTTAACATGATAGTGCTCGAAAGAGGAGCTGGCCAACGCTCGCCTTTCAAAAGCGAATCTCGTATACCCGTCAGCCGATTGATGACTCGATGCACATTTGGTTACTTACTCCATGGTGCTCATGGAAAAGAAAGAACTAAATATAACTTAACGTGATATAGCTCGAAAGAGGAGTTGGCAAATGGATTTTTCGGTGAGAGAAACACCCAGGGCCATGCGGTGAGCAATGTACGTACATGCTTGCGAGCTTGGTTGATCAAACGTCCCGTCATATTTTTCATAGGCGTATCTTATATATCTTACTGTCGAGCGATGAGCAATGCACATTTGGACACCACGCCTTTCACATCACGTACTCCATAGAGAACATGACAAAGGAACTTAGGCCAAAAGTGAAGAAACTTCTCCAGGGAGCTCGAAAGTGGTCTCTTATCATGAGGTTTTGGTTTAGTAACCATTGAGAAATTATTAGACTATGTGCAAATATTAAAAAAGAAACTTAGTAGACAACATGAGAAACTTACCAATATATTGCTCAAAAGAGGAGCTGGCCAACACTCGCCTGTGAAAAGCGAATCTCGTATACCCGTCGGCCGATTAATCACTCGATGCACATTTGGTCACGTACTCCATAGTGCTGATGGAAAAGAACTAAATATAACTTAACCTGATATAGCTCGAAGGAGGAGTTGGCAAATGGATTTTTTGGTGAGAGAAGCATCTAGGGCCATGCGGTGAGCAATGTACGTACATGCTTGCAACCTTGATTGATCAAATGTCCCGTCATATTTGTCATAGGTGTACCGATCTTATATATCTTACAGTCGAGCGATGAGCAATGCACATTTGGACACCACCCCTCTCCCATCACGTACTCCATAGAGAACATGACAAAGGAACTTAGTCCAAAAGTGAAGAAACTTAACTCCCGGGACCTCGAAAGTGGTCCCTTATCACGAGGTTTTGGTTAAGTAACCATTGAGAAATTATGTGACTATGTGCAAATATTAGAAAAGAAACTTAGTGGACAACATGAGAAACTTAGCATGATAGTGCTCGTAAGAGGAGCTGGCCAACGATGGCATGTTAAAATCGAATCTCGTATACCCGTCAGCCGATTGATGACTCGGTGCACATTTTGTCACATACTCCATAGAGAACATGACAAAGGAACTTAGTCCAAAAGTGAAGAAACTTCTCCAGGGAGCTCAAAAGTTGCCTCTTATCACGAGGTTTTGGTTTAGTAACTGCTCAGAAATTATGAGACTATGTGGAAGTGCAAATATTAAAAAAGAAACTTAGTAAACAACATAAGAAACTTAACGCTATTGTGCTTGAAAGAGGAGCTGGCCAACGCTCGCCTATCAAAAGCGAATCTCTTATACCCGTCGACCGATTGATGACTGGATGCACATTTGGTCACGTACTCCATAGTGCTCATGGAAAAGAACTAAATATAACTTAACCTGATATAGCTCGAAAGAAGAGTTGACAAATAGATTTTTTGGTGAGCGAAGTATCCAGGGCCATGCGGTGAGCAATGTACGTACATGCTTGCGAGCTTGGTTGATCAAACGTCCCGTCATATTTGTCATAGGCGTATCTTATATATCTTACTGTCTAGAAATGAGCAATGCACATTTGGACACCACCCCTCTCCCATCACGTACTCCATACAGAACATGACAAAGGAACTTAGTCCAAAAGTGAAGAAACTTAACTCCAGGGACCTTGAAAGTGGTCTCTTATCATGAGGTTTTAGTTTAGTAACCATTGAGAAATTATGTGACTATGTGCAAATATTAGAAAAGAAACTTAGTGGACAACATGAGAAACTTAACATGATAGTGCTCGAAAGAGGAGCTAGCCAACGCTCGCCTGTCAAAATTGAATCTCGTATACCCGTCGGCCGATTGATGACTCGATGCACATTTGGTCACGTACTCCATAGAGAACATGACAAAGGAACTTTGTCCAAAAGTGAAGAAACTTCTCCAGGGAGCTCGAAAGTTGCCTCTTATCACGAGGTTTTGGTTTAGTAACCATTGAGAAATTATGAGACAATGTGCAAATATTAAAAAAGAAACTTAGTAGACAACATGAGAAACTTAACGCGATAGTGCTCGAAAGAGGAGCTGGCCAACGCTCGCCTGTCAAAAGTGAATCTCGTATACCCGTCGGCCGATTGATGACTCGATGCACATTTGGTCACGTACTCCATAGTGCTCATGGAAAAGAACTAAATATAACTTGACCTGATATAGCTCGAAACAGGAGTTGGCAGATGGATTTTTTGATGAGAGAAGCATCCAGGGCCATGCGGTGAGCAATGCACGTACACGGTTGCGAGCTGCTTGGTTGATCAAACATCCCGTCATATTTGTCATAGGCGTATCTTATATATCTTACTGTCGAGCGATGAGCAATGCACATTTGGACACCAACCCTCTCCCAACACGTACTCCATAGAGAACATGACAAAGGAACTTAGTCCAAAAGTGAAGAAACTTCTCTTGGGAGCTCGAAAGTTTTCTCTTATCACGAGGTTTTGGTTTAGTAACCATTGAGAAATTACGAGACTATGTGCAAATATTAGTAAAGAAACTTAGTGGACAACATGAGAAACTTAACATGATAGTGCTCGAAAGAGGAGCTGGCCAACGCTCGCGTGTCAAAATCGAATCTCGTATACCCGTCGGCCGATTGATGACTCGATGCACATTTGGTCACGTACTCCATAGAGAACACGACAAAGGAACTTAGTCCAAAAGTGAAGAAACTTCTCCAGGGAGATCGAAAGTTGTCTCTTATCACGAGGTTTTGGTTTAGTAACCATTGAGAAATAATGAGACTATGTGCAAATATTAAAAACGAAACTTAGTAGACAACATGAGAAACTTAACGCGATAGAGCTCGAAACAGGAGCTGGCCAACGCTCGGCTGTGAAAAGCGAATCTCGTATACCCGTCGGCCGATTAATCACTCGATGCACATTTGGTCACGTACTCCATAGTGCTCATGGAAAAGAACTTAATATAACTTAACCTGTTATAGCTCGAACGAGAAGTTGGCAAATGGATTTTTTGGTGAGAGAAGCATCCAGGGCCATGCGGTGAGCAATGTATGTACATGCTTGCGAGCTTGGTTGATCAAACGTCCCATGATATTTGTCATAGGCGTATCTTATATATCTTACTGTCGAGCGATGGGCAATGCACATTTGGACACCATCCCTCTCCCATCACGTACTCCATAGAGAACATGACAAAGGAACTTAGTCAAAAAGTGAAGAAACTTATCTCCAGGGACCTCGAAAGTGGTCTCTTATCACGAGGTTTTGATTTAGTAACCATTGAGAAATTATGTGACTATGTGCAAATATTAGAAAAGAAACTTAGTTTACAACATGAGAAACTTAACATGATAGTGCTCGAAAGAGGAGCTGGCCAACGCTCGCCTGTCAGAAGCGAATCTCGTATCCCCGTCTGCCGATTGATGACTCGATGCACATTTTGTCACGTACTCCATAGAGAACATGACAAAGGAACTTAGTCCAAAAGTGAAGAAACTTCTCCAGGGAGCTCGAAAGTTGCCTCTTATCACGAGGTTTTGGTTTAGTGACCATTGAAAAATTATGAGACTATGTGCAAATATTAAAAAAGAAACTTAGTAGACAACATGAGAAACTTAACGCGATAGTGCTCGAAAGAGGAGCTGGCCAACGCTCACTTGTCAAAAGCAAATCTCGTATACCCGTCGGCCGATTGATGACTCGATGCACATTTGGAAACGTACTATATAGTGCTCATGGAAAAGAACTAAATATAACTTAACCTGATATAGCTCGAAAAAGGAGTTGGCAGATGGATTTTTTGATGAGAGAAGCATCCAGGGCCATGCGGTGAGCAATGTACGTACATGCTTGCGAACTGCTTGGTTAATCAAACGTCCCGTCATATTTGTCATAGGCGTATCTTATATATCTTACTGTCGAGCGATGAGCAATGCACATTTGGACACCACCCCTCTCCCAACACGTACTCCATAGAGAACATGACAACGGAACTTAGTTCAAAAGTGATGAAATTTCTCGAGGGAGCTCGAAAGATGTCTCTTATCACGAGGTTTTGGTTTAGTAACCATTGAGAAATTATGAGACTATGAGCAAATATTAGCAAAGAAACTTAGTGGACAACATGAGAAACTTAACATGATAGTGCTCGAAAGAGGAGCTGGCCAACGCTCGCGTGTCAAAATCGAATCTTGTATACCCGTCGACCGATTGATGACTCGATGCACATTTGGTCAGGTACTCCATAGAGAACATGACAAAGGAACTTAGTCCAAAAGTGAAGAAACTTCTCCAGGGAGCTCGAAAGTTGTCTCTTATCACGAGGTTTTTGTTTAGTAACCATTGAGAAATTATGAGACTATGTGCAAATATTAAAAACGAAACTTAGTAGACAACATGGGAAACTTAACGCGATAGTGCTCGAAACAGGAGCTGGCCAACGCTCGCCTGTGAAAAGCGAATCTCGTATACCCATCGGCCGATTAATCACTCGATGCACATTTGGTCACGTACTCCATAGTGCTCGTGGAAAAGAACTTATTATAACTTAACCTGATATAGCTCGAACGAGGAGTTGGCAAATGGATTTTTTGGTGAGAGAAGCATCCAGGGCCATGCGGTGAGCAATGTACGTACATGCTTGCGAGCTTGGTTGACCAAAACGTCCCATCATATTTGTCATAGGCGTATTTTATATATCTTACTGTCAAGCGATGAGCAATGCACATTTGGACACCACCCCTTTCCCATCACGTACTCCATAGAGAACATGACAAAGGAACTTAGTCAAAAAGTGAAGAAACTTAACTCCAGGGACCTCGAAAGTGGTCTCTTATCACGAGGTTTTGGTTTAGTAACCATTGAGAAATTATGTGACTATGTGCAAATATTAGAAAAGAAACTTGGTTTAGAACATGAGAAACTTAACATGATAGTGCTCGAAAGAGGAGCTGGCCAACACTGGCCTGTCAAAATCGAATCTCGTATACCCGTCAGCCGATTGATGACTCGATGCATATTTTGTCACGTACTCCATAGAGAACATGACAAAGGAACTTAGTCCAAAAGTGAAGAAACTTCTCCAGGGAGCTCGAAAGTTGCCTCTTATCACGAGGTTTTTGTTTAGTAACCATTGAAAAATTATGAGACTATGTGCAAATATTAAAAAAGAAACTTAGTAGACAACAGGAGAAACTTAACGCGATAGTGCTCGAAAGAGGAGCCGGCCAACGCTCGCCTATCAAAAGCGAATCTCGTATACTCGTCGGCCGATTAATGACTCGATGCACATTTGGTCACGTACTCCATAGTGCTCATGGAAAAGAACTAAATATAACTTAACCTGATATAGCTCGAAACAGGAGTTGGCAGATGGATTTTTTGATGAGGAAGCGTCCAGGGCCATGCGGTGAGCAATGTATGCACATGCTTGCGAATTGCTTGGTTGATCAAACGTCCCGTCTTATTTGTCATAGGCGTATCTTATATATCTTACTGTCGAGCGATGAGCAATGCACATTTGGACACCACCCCTCTCCCAACACGTACTCCATACAGAACATGACAACGGAACTTAGTCCAAAAGTGAAGAAACTTCTCGAGGGAGCTCGAAAGTTGTCTCTTATCACGAGGTTTTTGTTTAGTAACCATTGAGAAATTATGAGACTATGAGCAAATATTAGCAAAGAAACTTAGTGGACAACATGAGAAACTTAACATAATAGTGCTTGAAAGAGGAGCTGGCCAACGCTCGCGTGTCAAAATCGAATCTCGTATACCCGTCGGCCGATTAATCACTCGATGCACATTTTGTCACGTACTCCATAGAGAACATGACAAAGCAACTTAGTCCAAAAGTGAAGAAACTTCTCCAGGGAGCTCGAAAGTTGCCTCTTATCACGAGGTTTTGGTTTAGTAACCATTGAAAAATTATAAGACTATGTGCAAATATTAAAAAAGAAACTTAGTAGACAACATGAGAAACTAAACGCGATAGTGCTCGAAAGAGGAGCTGGCCAACGCTCGCCTGTCAAAAGCGAATCTCGTATACTCATCGGCCGATTGATGACACGATGCACATTTGGTCACGTACTATATAGTGCTCATGGAAAAGAACTAAATATAACATAACCTGATATAGCTCGAAACAGGAGTTGGCAGATGGATTTTTTGATGAGAGAAGCGTCCAGGGCCATGCGGTGAGGAATGTACGTACATGCTTGCGAACTGCTTGGTTGATCAAACGTCCCGTCATATTTGTCATAGGCGTATCTTATATATCTTACTGTCGAGCGATGAGCAATGCATGTTTGGACACCACCCCTCTCCCATCACGTACTCCATAGAGAACATGACAAAGGAACTTAGTCAAAAAGTGAAGAAACATAACTCCAGGGACCTCGAAAGTGGTCTCTTATCACGAGGTTTTGGTTTAGTAACCATTGAGAAATTATGTGACTATGTGCAAATATTAGAAAAGAAACTTAGTTTACAACATGAGAAACTTAACATGATAGTGCTCGAAAGAGGAGCTGGCCAACGCTGGCCTGTCAAAATCGAATCTCGTATACCCGTCAGCCGATTAATGACTCAATGCACATTTTGTCACGTACTCCATAGAGAACATGACAAAGGAACTTAGTCCAAAAGAGAAGAAACTTCTCCAGGGAGCTCGAAAGTTGCCTCTTATTACGAGGTTTTGGTTTACTAACCACTGAAAAATTATGAGACTATGTGCAAATATTAAAAAAGAAACTTAGTACACAACATGAGAAACATAACGCGATAGTGCTCGAAAGAGGAGCTGGCCAACGCTCGCCTGTCAAAAGCGAATCTCGTATACCCGTCCGCCGATTGATGACTCGATGCACATTTGGTCACGTACTCCATAGTGCTCATGGAAAAGAACTAAATATAACTTTACCTGATATAGCTCGAAACAGGAGTTGGCAGATGGATTTTTTGATGAGAGAAGCATCCAGGGCCATGCGGTGAGCAATGTACGTACATGCTTGCGAACTGCTTGGTTGATCAAATGTCCCGTCATATTTTTCATAGGCGTATCTTATATATCTTACTGTCGAGCGATGAGCAATGCACATTTGGACACCACCCCTCTTCCAACACACTCCATAGAGAACATGACAAAGGAACTTAGTCCAAAAGTGAAGAAACTTCTCGAGGGAGCTCGAAAGTTGTCTCTTATCACGAGGTTTTGGTTTAGTAAACATTGAGAAATTATGAGACTATGAGCAAATATTAGCAAAGAAACTTAGTGGACAACATGAGAAACTTAGCATCATAGTGCTCGAAAAAGGAGCTGGCCAACGCTCGCCTGTCAGAAGCGAATCTCGTATCCCCGTCGGCCGATTGATGACTCGATGCACATTTGGTCACGAACTCCATAGAGAACATGACAAAGGAAGTTAGTCCAAAAGTGAAGAAACTTCTCCAGGGAGCTCGAAAGTTGTCTCTTATCACGAGGTTTTGGTTTAGTAACCATTGAGAAATTATGAGACTATGTGCAAATATTAAAAAAAACTTAGTAGACAACATGAGAAACTTAACGCGATAGTGCTCGAAAGAGGAGCTGGCCAACGCTCGCTTGTGAAAAGCGAATGTCGTATACCCGTCGGCCGATTAATCACTCGATGCACATTTGGTCACGTACTCCATAGTGCTCATGGAAAAGAACTAAATATAACTTAACCTGATATAGCTCGAAACAGGAGTTGGCAGATGGATTTTTTGATGAGAGAAGCATCCAGGGCCATGCGGTGAGCAATGTACGTACATGCTTGCGAGCTGCTTGGTTGATCAAACGTCCCGTCATATTTGTCATACGCATATGTTATATATCTTACTATCGGGCGATGAGCAATGCACATTTGGACACCACCCCTCTCCCATCACGACTCCATAGAGAACATGACAAAGGAACTTAGTCCAAAAGTGAACAAACTTCTCCAGGAAGCTCGAAAGTTGTCTCTTATCACGAGGTCTTGGTTTAGTAACCATTGAGAAATTATGAGACTATGAGCAAATATTGGCAAAGAAACTTAGTGGACAACATGAGAAACTTAACATGATAGTGCTCGAAAGAGGAGCTGGCCAACGCTCGCGTGTCAAAATCGAATCTCGTATACCCGTCGGCCGATTGATGACTCGATGCACATTTGGTCAAGCACTCCATAGAGATCATGACAAAGGAACTTAGTCCAAAAGTGAAGAAACATCTCCAGGGAGCTCGAAAGTTGTCTCTTATCACGAGGTTTTGGTTTAGTAACCATTGAGAAATTATGAGACTATGTGCAAATATTAAAAAAGAAACCTAGTAGACAACATGAGAAACTTAACACGATAGTGCTCGAAAGAGGAGCTGGCCAACGCTCGCCTGTGAAAAGCGAATCTCGTGTACCCGTTGGCCGATTAATCACTCGATGCACATTCGGTCACGTACTCCATAGTGCTCATGGAAAAGAACTAAATATAACTTAACCTGATATAGCTCAAAGGAGGAGTTGGCAAATGGATTTTTTGGTGAGAGAAGCATCCAGGGCCATGCGGTGAGCAATGTACGTACATGCTTGCGAGCTTGGTTGATCAAACGTCACGTCATATTTGTCATACGCGTATCTTATATATCTTACTGTCAAGCGATGAGCAATGCACATTTGGACACGACCCCTCTCCCATCACGTACTCCATAGAGAACATGACAAAGGAACTTAGTCAAAAAGTGAAGAAACTTAATTCCAGGTACCTCGAAAGTGGTCTCTTATCACAAGGTTTTGGTTTAGTAACCATTGAGAAATTATGTTACTATGTGCAAATATTAGAAAATAATCTTAGTGGATGACATGAGAAACTTAACATGATAGTGCTCGAAAGAGGAGCTGGCCAACGCTGGCCTGTCAAAATCGAATCTCGTATACCCGTCAGTCGATTGATGACTCGATGCACATTTTGTCAAGCACTACATAGAGAACATGACAAAGGAACTTAGTCCAAAAGTGAAGAAACTTCTCCAGGGAGCTCGAAAGTTGTCTCTTATCACGAGGTTTTGGTTTGGTAACCACTGAAAAATTATGAGACTATGTGCAAATATTAACAAAGAAACTTAGTAGACAACATGAGAAACTTAGCGCGATAGTGCTCGAAAGAGGAGCTGGCCAACGCTCGCCTGTCAAAGGCGAATCTCGTATACCCGTCGGCCGATTGATGACTCGATGCACATTTGGTCACGTACTCCACAATGCTCTTGGAAAAGAACTAAATATAACTTAACCTGATATAGCTCGAAACAGGAGTTGGCAGATGGATTTTTTGATGAGAGAAGCATCCAGGGCCATGCGGTGAGCAATGTACGTACATGCTTGCGAGCTGCTTGGTTGATCAAACGTCCCGTCATATTTGTCATAGGCATATGTTATATATCTTACTGTCGGGCGATGAGCAATGCACATTTGGACACCACCCCTCTCCCATCACGACTCCATAGAGAACATGACAAAGGAACTTAGTCCAAAAGTGAAGAAACTTCTCGAGGGAGCTCGAAAGTTGTCTCTTATCACGAGGTTTTGGTTTAGTAACCATTGAGAAACTATGAGACTATGAGCAAATATTAGCAAAGAAACTTAGTGGACAACATCAGAAACTTAACATGATAGTGCTCGAAAGAGGAGCTCACCAACGCTCGCGTGTCAAAATCGAATGTCGTATACCCGTCGACTGATTGATGATTCGATGCACATTTGGTCAAGCACTCCATAGAGAACATGACAAAGGAACTTTGTCCAAAAGTGAAGAAACATCTCCAGGGAGCTCGAAAGTTGTCTCTTATCACGAGGTTTTGGTTTAGTAACCATTGAGAAATTACGAGACTATGTGCAAATATTAAAAAAGAAACTTAGTAGACAACATGAGAAACTTAACACGATAGTACTCGAAAGAGGAGCTGGCCAACGCTCGCCTGTGAAAAGCGAATCTCGTGTACCCGTTGGCCGATTAATCACTCGATGCACATTCGGTCACGTACTCCATAGTGCTCATGGAAAAGAACTAAATATAACTTAACCTGATATAGCTCAAAGGAGGAGTTGGCAAATGGATTTTTTGGTGAGAGAAGCATCCAGGGCCATGCGGTGAGCAATGTACGTACATGCTTGCGAGCTTGGTTGATCAAACGTCACGTCATATTTGTCATAGGCGTATCTTATATATCTTACTGTCAGGCGATGAGCAATGCACATTTGGACACCACCCCTCTCCCATCACGTACTCCATAGAGAACATGACAAAGGAACTTAGTCAAAAAGTGAAGAAACTTAATTCCAGGGACCTCCAAAGTGGTCTCTTATCACAAGGTTTTGGTTTAGTAACCATTGAGAAATTATGTGACTATGTGCAAATATTAGAAAAGAAACTTAGTGGACAACATGAGAAACTTAACATGATAGTGCTCGAAAGAGGAGCTGGCCAACCTGGCCTATCAAAATTGAATCTCGTATACCCGTCAGCCGATTGATGACTCGATGCACATTTTGTCACGTACTCCGTAGAGAACATGACCAAGGAATTTAGTCCAAAAGTGAAGAAACTTCTCCAGGGAGCTCGAAAGTTGTCTCTTATCATGAGGTTTTGGTTTAGAAACCATTGAAAAATTATGAGACTATGTGTAAATATTAAAAAAAAAACTTAGTAGACAACATGAAAAACATAACGCGATAGTGCTCGAAAGAGGAGCTGGCCAACGCTCGCCTGTCAAAAGCGAATCTGGTATAAATGTCGGCCGATTAATCACTCGATGCACATTTGGGCACGTACTCCATAGTGCTCATGGAAAATAACTAAATATAACTTAACCTGATATAGCTCGAAACAGGAGTTGGCAAATGGATTTTTTGATGAGAGAAGCATCCAGGCCCATACGGTGAGCAATGTACGTACATGCTTGCGAGCTGCTTGGTTGATCAAACGTCCCGTCATATTTGTCATAGGCGTATGTTATATATCTTACTGTCGAGCGATGAGCAATGCACATTTGGACACCACCCCTCTCCCATCACGTACTCCATAGAGAACATGACAAAGGAACTTAGTCCAAAAGTGAAGAAACTTCTTGAGGGAGCTCGAAATTTATCTTTATCATGAGGTTTTGGTTTAGTAACCATTGAGAAATTATAAGACTATGAGCAAATATTAGCAAAGAAACTTAGTGGACAACATGAGAAACTTAACATGATAGTGCTCGAAAGAGGAGCTGGCCAACGCTCGCCTGTCAAAATCGAATGTTGTATACCCGTGGGCCGATTGATGACTCGATGCACATTTGGTCACGTACTCCATAGAGAACATGACAAAGGAAGTTAGTGCAAAAGTGAAGAAACCTCTCCAGGGAGCTCAAAAGTTGTCTCTTATCACGAGGTTTTGGTTTAGTAACCATTGAGAAATTATGAGACTATGTGCAAATATTAAAAAAGAAACTTAGTAGACAACATGAGAAACTTAACGTGATAGTGCTCGAAAGAGGAGCTGGCCAACGCTCGCCTGTGAAAAGCGAATCTCGTATACCCGTCGGCCGATTAATCACTCGATGCACATTTGGTCACGTACTCCATAGTGCTCATGGAAAAGAACTAAATATAACTTAACATGATATAGCTCGAAGGAGGAGTTGGCAAATGGATTTTTTGGTGAGAGAAGCATCTAGGTCCATGCGGTGAGCAATGTACGTACATGCTTGCGAGCTTGGTTGATCAAACGTCCCGTCATATTTGTCATAGGCGTATCTTATATATCTTACTGTCAAGCGATGAGCAATGCACATTTGGACACCACCCCTCTCCCATCACGTACTCCATAGAGAACATGACAAAGAAACTTAGTCAAAAAGTGAAGAAACTTAACTCCTGGGACCTCGAAAGTGGTCTCTTATCACGAGGTTTTGGTTTAGTAACCATTGAGAAATTATGTGACTATGTGCAAATACTAGAAAAGAAACTTAGTGGACAACATGAGAAACTTAACATGATAGTTCTCGAAAGAGGAGCTGGCCAACGCTGGCCTGTCAAAATCGAATCTCGTATACCCGTTAGCCGATTGATGACTCGATGCACATTTTGTCACGTACTCCATAGAGATGGCAAAGGAACATAGTCCAAAAGTGAAGAAACTTCTCCAGGGAGCTCGAAAGTTGTCTCTTATCACGAGGTTTTTGTTTAGTAACCATTGAAAAATTATGAGACTATGTGCAAATATTAAAGAAGAAACTTAGTAGAAAACATGAGAAACTTAACACGATAGTGCTCGAAAGAGGAGCTGGCCAACGCTCGCCTGTCAAAAACGAACCTCGTATACCCGTCGGCCAATTAATGCTCATGGAAAAGAACTAAATATGACTTAACCTGATATAGCTCGAAACAGGAGTTGGCAGATGGGTTTTTTTATGAGAGAAGCATCTAGGGCCATGCGGTGAGGAATGTACGTACATGCTTGCGAGCTGCTTGGTTGATCAAACGTCCCGTCATATTTGTCATAGGTGTATCTTATATATCTTACTGTCGAGCGATGAGCAATGCACATTTGGACACCACCCCTCTCCCATCACGTACTCCATAGAGAACATGACAAAGGAACTTAGTCCAAAAGTGAAGAAACTTCTCGAGGGAGCTCAAAAGTTGTCTCTTATCACGAGGTTTTGGTTTAGTAACCATTGATAAATTATGAGACTATGAGCAAATATTAGCAAAGAAACTTTGTGGACAACATGAGAAACTTAACATGATATTGCTAGAAAGAGGAGCTGGCCAACGCTAGCCTGTTAGAAGCGAATCTCGTATACCCGTCGGCCGATTGGTGACTCGATGCACATTTTGTCACGTACTCCATAGAGAACATGACAAAGGAACTTAGTCCAAAAGTGAAGAAACTTCTCCCGGGAGCTCGAAAGTTGTCTCTTATCACGAGGTTTTAGTTTAGTAACCATTGAGAAATTATGAGACTATGAGCAAATATTAGCAAACAAACTTTGTGGACAACATGAGAAACTTAACATGATAGTGCTCGAAAGAGGAGATGGCCAACGCTCGCCTACTTGTAGACTGCGTTGGATTTTTATCCCCGAAGAGGAGAGGATGATGCAGCACAGTAGAGTAAGTATTTCCCTCAGTTAAGAAACCAAGGTTATCAATTCAGCAGGAGAACCAAGCAACACCACGTAAACAACACCTACACACAAAACGCAAACCCTCGCACCCAACGCAAACGAGAGGTTGTCAATCTCTCGGCGGTCAAGTAACGAGATTAAATGGTATATGATAGATTGATAGATTGATAAATAAATAAAAGATAAAAAAGTGCAGCAAGTATTTTTGGTATTTTTGTATAAGTAAACAAGATAGATCTTATAGTAAAAGTAGACCCGGGGGCCGTAGAGTTCACTAGTGGCATCTCTCTCAAGAAAATAGCATACGGTGGGTAAACAAATTACTGTTGGGAAATTGATAGAAAAGCAAATAATTATGACGCTATCCAAGGCAATGATCATGATATAGGCATCACATCCAAATCAAGTAGACCGACTCCTGCCTGCATCTACTACTATTACTTCACACATCGACCGCTATCCAGCATGCATCTAGTGTATTAAGTCCAAAAGAACGAAGTAATGCTTTAAGAACGATGACATGATGTAGTCAAGATAAAAACATATAAGAATTCATCCCAACTTGTTATCCTTAATGGCAACAATACTTGCGTGTCAATTCCTCTTCTTTCACTAGGACTGAGCACCGCAAGATCTAACCCATTACCGAGCACCTCTTCCCATTGCAAGAAGATCTAATCTAGTTGGCCAAACAAAACCAAAACTTCGGAAAAGAAATACAAGGCTATACTAAATCATGAATAAAAGAGATCAGCAAAGAACTCAAATAAAACAAGGATAGATCTGATCATAAACTCACAATTCATCAGATCCCAACAAACACACCGCACAAAGTCATTACATCGGATGGATCTCCATGAAGATCATGGAGACCATTGTATTGAGAAACACAAAGAGAGAGAGAGCCAACTAGCTACTACCTACGGACCCGTAGGTCTATAGTGAACTACTCACGCATCATCGAAGAGGCGGCAAGGTTGATGTAGAGCCCCTCCGTGATGAGTTCCCCCTCCGGCGGAGTACCGGAGAAGGCCTCCAGATGGGATCTTGCGAGAACAGAGGCTTGCGGCGGCGGAAAAAGTATTTCGTGGACTCCCCTGAGGGTTTTGGAATTCTTCTGAATTTATAGTGGTGGAGGTAGGGCAAATGGCGCAAGGAGGGGCCCACATGGCACGGGGGCGCCCCCCCCCCCTCCCCTGGGGCGCGCCCTGGTGCCATGTGGGGCCCTCCAGTCTTTTCTTCCTTGGCCTCCAAGTTCTTGGTGATCCTTATCTTCAATAAAAAATCTCCAAAAAGTTTCGGGACGATTTGATCTTATCTGATATTGATTTTCTGTAAAACAAAAACAGGGCAGAAAACAGGAACTGACACGTGGCACTAAGTTAATAGGTTAGTCCCCAAAAATGATATAAAAATGTATAAAATTATAATAAAAACATCCAAGAATAATAATATCATAGCATGGAACAAGCAAAAATAATAGATACGTTGGAGACGTATCAAGCATCCCCAACCTTAACTCCTGCTCATCCTCGAGTAGGAAAGTGATAAAACATATTTTTGATTGTGGAATGCTACCCAACATACTTCACATTACTTTCATAGCATAAACATGAGGACTTGTATGATTCAAAGCAATAGTCTATAGTTTGACATGAAGACATAGATACTCAAGTGATGCTAACAAACAACCATGCCTTTCAAAATAACAATGCTAAAGAAAATTATCCCTAGCCCATTATGCTCAATCATTGATCCATTCATGAAACACACTCGAATATCAATCATACTCCATGCACACACATGATCACATGATCCCCTAGTTGGTGCTTTTAATGAGAAGGGTGAGACTCAACATAAAATTAAATAGAAAGGCCCTTCGCAGAGGGAAGCATTGATTTACAGAGGTGCCAGAGCTCACGTTTTAAAAAGAGATGAAAATTTTATTTTGGGAGGCATGCTTTTCTCGTCAACGAGAATGACTTAAGGTTCCCAACACTTTTCACATTGGATACATCATAGGCGGTTCCCAAACAAAAAATAAAAGTTTTGCTCCCGATCATCGTTCCATGGTTTTGAGACTTTTGTCCCTTTTTTCCATTCACATCCGAAGGAGTTTGTTTTCCACCTTTCCTTATCACAATCCATGGCTAGCTGTATTCACGGGTGCCCTCCATACAAACACATTCCAAGGAAATTCAATTTATTTTGGGACTGGGCATCCCTTATACCGCCACACTCTCGTGCAATGACAAGTGAATAAACACTCATCGTGAGAATGACATATCCAACATGAAAATCATTGGCCACCCCTCACCGCTTCATGAGCGATACGGGCACACAAAAGAGAAATTATTTTTGAAATTTGTTAGAGATGGCACATGCAAATTTACTTAGGACGGCATTGAAATACCGTATATAGGTAGATATGGTGGACACAATTGGTAAAACAAGTTTTAAGGTAAAGGATGTACAAGTAGTATTCCCACTTAGTACAAATGGAGGCTAGCATAAAGGTTGAGAAGCGACCAACTAAGAAACCATAATGATGCACATGCATACATAAAACATAACCAACACCGAATAATGCACCACAAGTAGGATATAACTTCATTGCATAACTATTGACTTTATGTGCTTGCATAGGGAATCATAAACCTTAACATCACTATTCATACTAGAGCATAATTACTTATGAACATAACTCACATATCATCATCTACATATCTCAAAACTTTTGCAAAGAATCAAGTTTTTCATGTCCCATAAAATTTTGTATGCTAGTTTTCATTATTCTACTTGAATATTCATCACATGGGGACCAAGCTCATAGCTTGTGCAATTTACCATAACTATTTTCACACTCTCAAAAAGATATAAGTGAAGAAAGAGAGCAAGTTTCTTCAAAACATAACTAGCATTCTCAAAAAGATATAAGTGGAGCAAGAGAACAAATTTCTTCAAAACATTCGCACCACCGTGCTCAAAAAGATATAAGTGAAGCACTAGAGCAACCACCTAGCTCAACAAATTTAAGTGAAGCACAAAGAGCAATTCTAATAAATTATGATGACGTGAGGCCATCTCAAGCAAATGTGTTCAGAGGTGATGATTGTGACAAATTAAAAAGCAAAGACTCATATCATACAAGACGCTCCAAGCAAAACACATATCATGTGACGAATAAAAATATAGCCTCAAGTGTGTTACCGATAGTCGTTAGAAGAAAGAGGGGATGCCTTCCGGGGCATCCCCAAGATTAGACGCTTGAGTCTCCTTGGATATTACCTTGGGGTGCCTTGGGCATCCCCAATCTTAGGCTTTTGCATCTCTTCATTCCTTCATCCATCGTCGTCACACCCAAAACTTAAAAACTTCAATCACACATAACTCAACAAAACCTTCGTGAGATCCGTTAGTATAACCAAACAAATTACTACTGTAAGTACTGTACAAAATCCATTCAAATTTTATTTTGCATTATAGGTACTGTGTTCTCACTTTCCCATGGCCTGCACCCCCCGATACATTCCATAGTTTCATCAAAACAAGCAAACAATGCATAGAAAACATAATCTGTCAAAAACAGAACAGTCTGTAGCAATCTGCCGAAAAGCTATACTTCTGAAACTTCAAAAATTCTGAAAAATTAGGAAAACGTGGACAATTTGTATATCAATCACCTGTAAAAAATTCAGACACATTCGACGCTCTGACGAATTTATAAAATTCTTGGACTGGGCGTCAAAGTTTCTGTTTTTCACAGAATTGCATTCACAAGCATCCACATCATCCCAAAGGTCTTACTAGGCACAAACACTAATTAAAATATAAAAACCAACTCAAAACAGAGGCAAATAAATGATAATCAAAAGAACAGAAACAAAAAGTGAAAAATAAAAATTTATTTTATTCGTTGGGTTGCCTCCCAACAAGCGCTATCGTTTTACGCCCCTAGCTAGGCATAAAGCAACACATCAAGTATTGTCATCCTTGGATTTGGCTATCTTATTAAGGTTTTGTTCAAAACCAGGAGGCTCTTTACGCTTCCCGTTTTCAGAGGAAGAAACCATTCTAAGATCCAAAATATCCAACCGTTTATTACAAAGACTAAGCAAAGTATTTGTGCGGTTGATATTTCCACAAACATGTTTGAGAGGTTCATGGGACTTTTGTAGTTCAACCAAGTTTTTCTGCAAATCTCCCAACTTGTCTAAAATTTGGGAACCCTCTTTAGTGAAGATAAAATTCTTTTGCAACGGGGGAGTTCCCAACATATCCACTATTATTTCATAAGCGGTGTTGGCCTCATTTTCAACAAAATTCCCTTTTGCGGCAAAATCCAAGAGTTGTCTATGATGTAAAGACAAACCAACATAAAAGGTACAAATCAAAAAATTTAAATCCCCTTTTATAGAACAAACACGAAAAGATTCCAATAACCTATACCAAGCATCTTTAAGATTTTCTCCTTGTTTCTGTTTGAAGTAAAGTACCTCAAAGTCTGGTGACAAAGGAGGGATAGATGAGCCAGCCATAACGACAAACACAAGAACGGCGAAGGAAAAGAAGCAAATAAAAGTGGCAAAAGAGAAGGAAAATATTTTTGTAAAAAAAATTTAGAAGTGGGGGAGATGAAAACGAGAGGCAAATGGCAAATAAAGTAAATGCAAAGGTAAGAGTTGAGAGCGTAGGTACTTGGTAATGTTGATGATGTCTCCCCGGCAACGGCGCCAGAAATTCTTCCTGCCACTTGTAGACTGCATTAGATTTTTATCCCCGAAGAGGAGAGGATGATGCAGCATAGTAGAGTAAGTATTTCCCTCAGTTAAGAAACCAAGGTTATCAATCCAGTAGGAGAACCAAGCAACACCACGTAAACAGCACCTACACACAAAACGCAAACCCTCGCACCCAACGCAAACGAGAGGTTGTCAATCTCTCGGCGGTCAAGTAACGAGATTAAATGGTATATGATAGATTGATAGATTGATAAATAAATAAAAGATAAAAAAGTGCAGCAAGTATTTTTGGTATTTTTGTATAAGTAAACAAGATAGATCTTATAGTAAAAGGAGACCCGGGGGCCGTAGAGTTCACTAGTGGCATCTCTCTCAAGAAAATAGCATACGGTGGGTAAACAAATTACTGTTCGGCAACTGATAGAAAAGCAAATAATTATGACGCTATCCAAGGCAATGATCATGATATAGACATCACATCCAAATCAAGTAGACCGACTCCTGCCTGCATCTACTACTATTACTTCACACATCGACCGCTATCCAGCATGCATCTAGTGTATTAAGTCCAAAAGAACGAAGTAATGCTTTAAGAACGATGACATGATGTAGTCAAGATAAAAACATATAAGAATTCATCCCAACTTGTTATCCTTAATGGCAACAATACTTGCGTGTCAATTCCCCTTCTGTCACTAGGACTGAGCACCGCAAGATCGAACCCATTACCGAGCACCTCTTCCCATTGCAAGAAGATCTAATCTAGTTGGCCAAACCAAACCAAAACTTCGGAGAAGAAATACGAGGCTATACTAAATCATGCATAAAATAGATCAGCAAAGAAATCAAATAAAACAAGGATAGATCTGATCATAAACTCACAATTCATCGGATCCCAACAAACACACCGCACAAAGTCATTACATCGGATGGATCTCCATGAAGATCATGGAGACCATTGTATTGAGAAACACAAAGAGAGAGAGAGAGCCATCTAGCTACTACCTACGGACCCGTAGGTCTGTAGTGAACTACTCACGCATCATCGGAGAGGCGGCAAGGTTGATGTAGAGCCCTCCGTGATGAGTTCCCCCTCCGGCGGAGTACCGGAGAAGGCCTCCAGATGGGATCTTGCGAGAACAGAGGCTTGCGGCGGCGAAAACATTATTTCGTGGACTCCCCTGAGGGTTTTTGAATTCTTCTGAATTTATAGTGGTGGAGGTAGGGAAAATGGCGCAAGGAGGGGCCCACATGGCATGGGGGCGCCCCCCCCCTTGGGGCGCGCCCTGGTGCCATGTGGGACCCTCCAGTCTTTTCTTCCTTCGCCTCCAAGTTCCTGGTGATCCTTATCTTCAATAAAATATCTCCAAAAAGTTTCGGGACGATTTGATCTTATCTAATATAGATTTTCTGTAAAACAAGAACAGGGCAGAAAACAGAAACTAGCACGTGGCACTAAGTTAATAGGTTAGTCCCCAAAAATGATATAAAAATGTATAAAATGATAATAAAAACATCCAAGAATAATAATATCATAGTATGGAACAAGCAAAAATAATAGATACGTTGGAGACGTATCACCTGTCAGAAGCGAATCTCGTATACCCGTCGGCCGATTGATGACTCGATGCACATTTTGTCACGTACTCCAAAAAGAACATGACAAAGGAACTTAGTCCAAAAGTGAAGAAACTTCTCCAGGGAGCTCGAAAGTTGTCTCTTATCACGAGGTTTTGGTTTAGTAACAATTGAGAAATTATGAGACTATGAGCAAATATTAGCAAAGAAAATTCGTGGACAACATGAGAAACTTAACATGATAGTGCTCGAAAGAGGAGCTGGCCAACGCTCGCCTGTCAGAAGCGAATCTCGTATACCCGTCGACCGATTGATGACTCGATGCTCATTTTGTCACGTACTCCATAGAGAACATGACAAAGGAACTTAGTCCAGAAGTGAAGAAACTTCTCCAGGGAGCTCAAAAGTTGCCTCTTATCACAAGGTTCTGGTTTAGTAACCATTGAGAAATTATGAGACTATGTGCAAATATTAAAAAAGAAACTTAGTAGACAACATGAGAAACTTAACGTGATAGTGCTCGTAAGGGGAGCTGGCCAGCGCTCGCCTGTCAATAGCGAATCTCGTATACCCGTCGGCCGACTAATGACTCAATGCACATTTGGTCACGTACTCCATAGTGCTCATGGAAAAGAACTAAATATAACTTAGCTTGATATACCTTGAAACAGGAGTTGGCAAATGGATTTTTTGATGAGAGAAGCATCCAGGGCCATGCGGTGAGCAATGTACGTACATGCTTGCGAGCTGCTTGGTTGATCAAACGTCCCGTCATATTTGTCATAGGCGTATCTTATATATCTTATTGTCGAGCGATGAGCAATGCACATTTGGACACCACCCCTCTCCCGTCACGTACTCCATAGAGAACATGACAAAGGAACTTAGTCCAAAAGTGAAGAAACTTCACCAGGGAGCTCGAAAGTTGTCTCTTATCATTAGGTTTTGGTTTAGTAACCATGGAACCATTAAGAAATTATGAGACTATGAGCAAATATTAGCAAAGAAACTTAGTGGACAACATGAGAAACTTAACATGATAGTGCTCGAAAGAGGAGCTGGCCAATGCTCACCTGTCAAAGCGAATCTCATATACCCGTCGGCCGATTGATGACTCGATGCACATTTGGTCACGTACTCCATAGAGAACATGACAAAGGAACTTAGTCCAAAAGTGAAGAAACTTCTCCAGGGAGCTCGAAAGTTGCCTCTTATCACGAGGTTTCGGTTTAGTAACCACTGAGAAATTACGAGACTATGTGCAAATATTAAAAAGAAACTTAGTAAATAACATGAGAAACTTAACGCTAAAGTGCTCGAAAGAACAGCTGTCCAACGCTCGCCTATCAAAAGCGAATCTCGTATTCCCGTCCGTCGATTGATGACTAGATGCACATTTGGTCACGTACTCCATAGTGCTCATGGAAACGAACTAAATATAACTTAACCTGATATAGCTCGAAGTAGGAGTTGGCAAATGGATTTTTTGGCGAGAGAAGTATCCAGGGCCATGCGGTGAGCAATGTACGTACATGCTTGCGAGCTTGGTTGATCAAACGTCTCGTCATATTTGTCATAGGCGTGTCTTATATTTCTTACTGTCGAGTGATGAGCAATGCACATTTGGACACCACCCCTCTCCCGTCACGTACTCCATAGAGAACATGACAAAGGAACTTAGTCCAAAAGTGAAGAAACTTAACTCCAGGGAGCTCGAAAGTGGCCTCTTGTCACGAGATTTTGGTTTAGTGACCATTGGGAAATTATGTGACTATGTGCAAATATTAGAAAAGAAACTTAGTGGACAACATGAGAAACTTAACATGATAGTGCTCGAAAGATGAGCTGGCCAACGCTCGCCTGTCAAAATCGAATCAATTATACCCGTCGGCCGATTGATGACTCGATGCACATTTGGTTACGTACTCCATAGAGAACATGACAAAGGAACTTAGTACAAAAGTGAAGAAACTTCTCCATGGAGCTCGAACGTTGTCTCTTATCAAGGGGTTTTGGTTTAGTAACCATTGAGAAATTATGAGACTACGTGCAAGGCAAATATTCACGCGATAGTGCTCAAAAGAGGAGCTGGCCAACGCTCGCCTGTCAAATGCAAATCTCGTATACCCGTCGACCGATTGATGACTCGATGCACATTTTGGTCACATACTCCATACCATAGAGAACATGACAAAGGAACTTAGTCCAAAAGTGAAGAACCTTCTCTAGGGAGCTCGAAAGTTGTCTCTTATCACGAGGTTTTGGTTTAGTAACCATTGAGAAATTATGAGACTATGTGCAAGGCAAATATTAACGCGATAATGCTCAAAAGAGGAGCTGGCCAAATATAGCTCGAAATAAGAACATGACAAAGGAACTTAGTCCAAAAGTGAAGAAACTTCTCCAAGGAGCTCGAACGTTGTCTCTTATCAAGAGGTTTTGGTTTAGTAACCATTGAGAAATTATGAGACTATGTGCAAGGCAAATATTAACGCGATAGAGCTCAAAAGAGGAGCTGGCCAACGCTCGCCTGTCAAATGCGAATCTCGTATACCCGTCGACCGATTGATGACTCGATGCACATTTTGGTCACGTACTCCATACCATAGTGAACATGACAAAGGAACTTAGTCCAAAAGTGAAGAACCTTCTCTAGGGAGCTCGAAAGTTGTCTCTTAAAGCGAGGTTTTGGTTTTGTAACCATTGAGTAATTATGAGACTATGTGCAAATATTAACGCGATAGTGCTCGAAAGAGGAGCTGGCCAACACTCGCCTATCAAAAGCGAATCTCGTATACCCGTCGACCGATTGATTACAGGATGCACATTTGGTCACGTACTCCATAGTGCTCATGTTCTCATGGAAAAGAACTAAATATAATTTAACCTGATATAGCTCGAAAGAGGAGTTGACAAATGGATTTTTTGGTGAGAGAAGCATCCAGGACCATGCGGTGAGCAATGTACGTACATGCTTGCGAGCTTGGTTGATCAAACATCCCGTCATATTTCTCATAGGCGTATCTTATATATCTTACTGTCGAGCGATGAGCAATGCACATTTGGGCACCGCCCCTCTCCCATCACGTACTCCATAGAGAACATGACAAAGAAACTTAGTCCAAATTTGAAGAAACTTAACTCCAGGGAGCCCGAAAGTGGTCTCTTATCACGAGGTTTTGGTTTAGTAACCATTGAGAAATTATGAGACTATGTGCAAATATTAGAAAAGAAACTTAGTGGACAACATGAGAAACTTAACATGATAGTGCTCGAAAGAGAAGTTGCCTAACGCTCGCCTGTCAAAAGAGAATCTCGTATACCCGTCGTCCGATTGATGACTCGATGCACATTTGGTCACGTACTCCATAGAGAACATGACAAAGGAACTTAGTCCAATAGTGAAGAAACATCTCCAGGGAGCTTGAAAGTTACCTCTTATCACGAGGTTTTGGTTTAGTAACCATTGAGAAATTATGAGACTATGTGCAAATATTAAAAAAGAAACTTAGTAAACAACATGAGAAACTTAATGCTATAGTGCTCGAAAGAGGAGCTGGCCAACGCTCGCCTATCAAAAGCGAATCTCGTATACCCGTCGGCCGATTGATGACTGGATGCACATTTGGTCACGTACTCCATATTGCTCATGGAAAAGAACTAAATATAACTTAACCTGATATAGCTCGAAACAGGAGTTGCCAAATGGATTTTTTCGTGAGAGATGCATCCAGGGCCATGCGGTGAGCAATGTACGTACATGCTTGCGAGCTTGGTTGATCAAACATCCTGTCATATTTTTCATAGGAGTATCTTATATATCTTACTGTCGAGCGATGAGCAATGCACATTTGGACACCACCCCTCTCCCATCACGTACTCCCTAGAGAACATGACAAAGGAACTTAGTCCAAAAGTGAAGAAACTTAACTCCAGGGAGCTCGAAAGTGGTCTCTTATCACGAGGTTTTGGTTTACTAACCATTGAGAAATTATGTGACTATGTGCAAATATTAGAAAAGAAACTTAGTGGACAACATGAGAAACTTAACATGATAGTGCTCGAAAGAGGAGTTGGCCAACGCTCGCCTATCAAAATCGAATCTCGTATACCCGTCAGCCGATTGATGACTCGATGCACATTTGGTCACGTACTCCATAGAGAAGATGACAAAGGAACTTAGTCCAATAGTGAAGAAACTTCTCCAGGGAGCTCGAAAGTTGTCTCTTATCACGAGGTTTTAGTTTAGTAACCATTGAAAAATTATGAGACTATGTGCAAATATTAAGAAAGAAACTTAGTAGACAACATGAGAAACTTAACGCGATAGTGCTCGAAAGAGGAGCTGGCCAACGCTCGCCTGTGAAAAGCGAATCTCGTATAACCGTCGGCCGATTAATCACTCGATGCACATTCGGTCACGTACTCCATAGTGCTCATGGAAAAGAACTAAATATAAGTTGACCTGATATAGCTCGAAGTAGGAGTTGGCAAATGGATTTTTTGGTGAGAGAAGCATCCAAAGTCATGCGGTGAGCAATGTACATACATGCTTGCGAGCTTGGTTGATCAAACGTCCCGTCATATTTTTCATAGGCGTATCTTATATATCTTACTATCGAGCGATGAGCAATGCACATTTGGACACCACCCCTCTGCCATCACGTACTCCATAGAGAACATGACAAAGGAACTTAGTCAAAAAGTGAAGAAACTTAACTCCAGGGACCTCGAAAGTGGTTTCTTATCACGAGGTTTTGGTTTAGTAACCATTGATAAATTATGTGACTATGTGCAAATATTAGAAAAGAAACTTAGTGGACAACGTAAGAAACTTAACATGATAGTGCTCGAAAGAGGAGCTGGCCAATGCTGGCCTGTCAAAATCGAATCTCGTATACCCGTCAGCCGATTGATGACTCGATGCACATTTTGTCACGTACTCCATAGAGAACATGACAAAGGAACTTAGTCCAAAAATGAAGAAACTTCTCCAGGGAGCTCGAAAGTTGTCTCTTATCATGAGGTTTTGGTTTAGTAACCATTGAAAAATTATGAGACTATGTTCAAATATTAAAAAAGAAACTTAGTAGACAACATGAGAAACTTAACGCGATAGTGCTCGAAAGAGGAGCTGGCCAATGCTCGCCTATCAAAAGCGAACCTCGTATACCCGTCGGCCGATTAATGACTCGATGCACATTTGGTCACGTAATCCATAGTGCTCATGGAAAAGAACTAAATATGACTTAACCTGATATAGCTCGAAATAGGAGTTGGCAGATGGGTTTTTTGATGAGAGAAGCATCCAGGGCCATGCGGTGAGCAATGTACGTACATGCTTGCGAGCTGCTTGGTTGATCAAATGTCCCGTCATATTTGTCATAGGTGTATCTTATATATCTTACTGTCGAGCAATGAGCAATGCACATATGGACACCACCCCTCTCCCATCACGTACTCCATAGAGAACATGAGAAAGGAACTTAGTCCAAAAGTGAAGAAACTTCTCGAGGGAGCTCGAAACTTGTCTCTTATCACGAGGTTTAGGTTTAGTAACCATTGAGAAATTATGAGACTGTGAGCAAATATTAGCAAAGAAACTTAGTGGACAACATGAGAAACTTAACATGATAGTGCTCGAAAGAGGAGCTGGCCAACGCTCGCCTGTCTGAAGCGAATCTCGTATACCCGTCGGCCTATTGGTGACTCGATGCACATTTTGTCACGTTCTTCATAGAGAACATGACAAAGGAACTTAGTCCAAAAGTGAACAAACTTCTCCAGGGAGCTCGAAAGTTGTCTCTTATCACGAGGTTTTGGTTTAGTAACCATTGAGAAATTATGAGACTATGAGCAAATATTAGCAAAGAAACTTTGTGGACAACATGAGAAACTTAACATGATAGTGCTCGAAAGAGGTGATGGCCAACTCTCGCCTGTCAGAAGCGAATCTCGTATACACGTCGGCCGATTGATGACTCGATGCACATTTTGTCACGTACTCCAAAAAGAACATGACAAAGGAAGTTAGTCCAAAAGTGAAGAAACTTCTCCAGGGAGCTCGAAAGTTGTCTCTTATCACGAGGTTTTGGTTTAGTAACCATTGAGAAATTATGAGACTATGAGCAAATATTAGCAAAGAAACTTAGTGGACAACATGAGAAACTTAACATGATTGTGCTCGAAAGAGGAGCTGGCCAATGATCGCCTGTCAGAAGCGAATCTCGAATACCCGTCGGCCGATTGATGACTCGATGCACATTTTGTCACGTACTCAATAGAGAACATGAGAAAGGAACTTAGTCCAGAAGTGAAGAAACTTCTCCAGGGAGCTCGAAAGTTGTCTCTTATCACAAGGTTTTGGTTTAGTAACCATTGAGAAATTATAGGACTATGTGCAAATATTAAAAAAGAAACTTAGTAGACAACATGAGAAACTTAACGTGATAGTGCTCGTAAGAGGAGCTGGCCAGCGCTCGCCTGTCAATAGCGAATCTCGTATACCCGTCGGCCGATTAATGACTCAATGCACATTTGGTCACGTACTCCATAGTGCTCATGGAAAAGAACTAAATATAACTAAGCTTGATATAGCTTGAAACAGGAGTTGGCAATGGATTTTTTGATGAGAGAAGCATCCAGGGCCATGCGGTGAGCAATGTACGTACATGCTTGCGAGCTGCTTGGTTGATCAAACGTCCCGTCATATTTGTCATAGGCATATCTTATATATCTTACTGTGGAGCGATGAGCAATGCACATTTGGACACCACCCCTCTCCCGTCACGTACTCCATAGAGAACATGACAAAGGAACTTAGTCCAAAAGTGAAGAAACTTCTCCAGGGAGCTCGAAAGTTGTCTCTTATCACGAGGTTTTGGTTTAGTAACCATGGAACCATTGAGAAAGTATGAGACTACGAGCAAATATTAGCAAAGAAACTTAGTGGACAACATGAGAAACTTAACATGATAGTGCTCGAAAGAGGAGCTGGCCAACGCTCGCCTGTCAAAAGCGAATCTCGTATACCCGTCGGCCGATTGATGACTCGATGCACATTTGGTCATGTACTCCATAGAGAACATGACAAAGGAACTTAGTACAAAAGTGAAGAAACTTCTCCAGGGAGCTCGAAAGTTGCCTCCTATCACGAGGTTTTGGTTTAGTAACCACTGAGAAATTATGAGACTATGTGCAAATATTAAAAAGAAACTTAGTAAATAACATGAGACACTTAACGTTATAGTGCTCGAAAAAGGAGCTGTCCAACGCTCGCCTATCAAAAGTGAATCTCTTATACCCGTCCGTCGATTGATGACTGGACGCACATTTGGTCACGTGCTCCATAGTGCTCATGGAAAAGAACTAAATATAACTTAACCTGATATAGCTCGAAGGAGGAATTGGCAAATGGATTTTTTGGCGAGAGAAGTATCCAGGGCCATGCGGTGAACAATGTACGTACATGCTTGCGAGCTTGGTTGATCAAACGTCCCGTCATATTTGTCATAGGCGTATCTTATATTTCTTACTGTCGAGTGATGAGCAATGCACATTTGGACACCACCCCTCTCCCGTCACGTACTCCATACAGAACAAGACAAAGGAACTTAGTCGAAAAGTGAAGAAACTTAACTCCAGGGAGCTCGAAAGTGGTCTCTTGTTACGAGGTTTTGGTTTAGTAACCATTGGGAAATTATGTGACTATGTGCAAATATTAGAAAAGAAACTTAGTGGACAACATGAGAAACTTAACATGATAGTGCTCGAAAGATGAGCTGGCCAACGCTCGCTTATCAAAATCGAATCTCGTATACCCGTCGGCCGATTGATGACTCGATGCACATTTGGTTACGTACTCCATAGAGAACATGACAAAGGAACTTAGTCCAAAAGTGAAGAAACTTCTCCAGGGAGCTCGAACGTTGTCTCTTATCACGAGGTTTTGGTTTAGTTACCATTGAGAAATTATGAGACTATGTGCAAGGGAAATATTAACGCGATAGTGCTCAAAAGAGGAGCTGGCCAACGCTCGCCTGTCAAATGCGGATCTCGTATACCCGTCGACCGATTGATGACTCGATGCACATTTTGGTCACGTACTCCATACCATAGAGAACATGACAAAGGAACTTAGTCCAAAAGTGAAGAAACTTCTCCAGGGAGCTCGAAAGTTGTCTCTTATCACGAGGTTTTGGTTTAGTAACCATTGAGAAATTATGAGACTATGTGCAAATATTAACGCGATAGTGCTCGAAAGAGGAGCTGGCCAACACTCGCCTATCAAAAGCGAATCTCGTATACCCGTCGGCCGATTGATGACTGGATGCACATTTGGTCACGTACTCCATAGTGCTCATGTTCTCATGGAAAAGAACTAAATATAACTTAACCTGATATAGCTCGAAAGAGGAGTTGACAAATGGATTTTTTTGGTGAGAGAAGCATCCAGGACCATGCGGTGAGCAATGTACGTACATGCTTGCGAGCTTGGTTGATCAAACATCCCGTCATATTTCTCATAGGCGTATCTTATATATCTTACTGTCGAGCAAAGAGCAATGCACATTTGGGCACCACCCCTCTCCCATTACGTACTCCATAGAGAACATGACAAAGGAACTTAGTCCAAAATTGAAGAAACTTAACTCCAGGGAGCCCGAAAGTGGTCTCTTATCACGTGGTTTTGGTTTAGTAACCATTGAGAAACTATGAGACTATGTGCAAATATTAGAAAAGAAACTTAGTGGACAACATGAGAAACTTAACATGATAGTGCTCGAAAGAGAAGCTGCCCAACGCTCGCCTGTCAAAAGCGAATCTCGTATACACGTCGTCCGATTGATGACTCGATGCACATTTGGTCACGTACTCCATAGAGAACATGACAAAGGAACTTAGTCCAAAAGTGAAGAAACTTCTCCAGGGAGCTCGAAAGTTGCCTCTTATCACGAGGTTTTGGTTTAGTAACCATTGAGAAATTATGAGACTATGTGCAAATATTAAAAAGGAAACTTAGTAAACAACATGAGAAACTTAACGCTATACTGCTCGAAAGAGGAGCTGGCCAACACTCGCCTATCAAAAGCGAATATCGTATACCCGTGGGCCGATTGATGACTGGATGCACATTTGGTCACGTACTCCATATTGCTCATGGAAAAGAACTAAATATAACTTAACCTGATATAGCTCGAAACAGGAGTTGCCAAATGGATTTTTTTCGTGAGAGAAGCATCCAGAGCCGTGCGGTGTGCAATGTACGTACATGCTTGCGAGCTTGGTTGATCAAACATTCTGTCATATTTTTCATAGGAGTATCTTATATATCTTACTGTCGAGCGATGAGCAATGCACATTTGGACACCACCCCTCTCCCATCACGTACTCCATAGAGAACATGACAAAGGAACTTAGTCCAAAAGTGAAGAAACTTAACTCCAGGGAGCTCGAAAGTGGTCTCTTATCATGAGGTTTTGGTTTAGTAACCATTGAGAAATTATGTGACTATGTGCAAATATTAGAAAAGAAACTTAGTGGACAACATTAGAAACTTAACATGATAGTGCTCGAAAGAGGAGTTGGCCAACGCTCGCCTATCAAAATCGAATCTCGTATACCCGTCAGTCGATTGATGACTCGATGCACATTTGGTCACGTACTCCATAGAGAACATGACAAAGGAACTTAGTCCAAAAGTGAAGAAACTTCTCCAGGAAGCTCGAAAGTTGTCTCTTATCACGAGGTTTTGGTTTAGTAACCATTGAGAAATTATGAGACTGTGAAAATAATAAAAAAGAAACTTAGTAGACAACATGAGAAACTTAACGCGATAGTGCTCGAAAGAGGAGTTGGCCAACGCTCGCCTGTGAAAAGCGAATCTCGTATACCCATCGGCCGATTGATGACTCGATGCACATTTGGTCACGTACTCCATAGTGCTCATGGAAAAGAAAACTTAGTGCTAAATATAGAAAACTTGACTTCATATAGCTCCAAAGAGGAGTTGGCAAATGGATTTTTTGCTGAGAGAAGCATACAGGGCCATGCGGTGAGCATTGTGCATATATGCTTGCGAACTTGGTTGATCAAACGTTTCGTCATATTTGTCATAGGAATATCTATCTTACTGTCGAGCGATGAGCAATGCACATTTGGACACCACCCCTCTCCCATCACGAACTCCATAGAGCACATGGAAAAGTAACTTAGTGCAAAAGTTCAGAAACTTAACTACTGGGAGCTCGAAAGTGGTCACTTATCACGAGACATTTTTGTTTAGTAACCATTGAGAAATTATTGTCCAGACTATATGCAAATATTAGAAAAGAAACTTAGTGGACAACATGAGAAATTTAATGCGATAGTGCTCGAAAGAGGAGCTGGCCAACGCTCGCCTGTCAAAAGCGAAACTCGTATGCCCTTCGGCCGATTGATGACTCGATGCACATTTCGTCACGTACTACATAGAGCTCATGAGAAAGAAAACTTAGTGCTAAATATATGAAACTTAACTCGATATTGGTCGAAAGAGGAGTTGGCGAACGCTCGCCGGGCACACGCGGACCTTGAGGAAATATATTTTAGACACAAAGGAACTTAGTGCAAAAGTTAAGAAACTTAACTTCAGGGAGCTCGAAAGTGGTGATTTTGGTTATCTGAAATGTCTTCAGATCGAGAGGTCCTGGGATTGGATTTTCTGGTGAGCTAAGCATTCGGGTCCATGGAGTGAGTAGTGTATATGCCTGCGAGCTCGGATGATCGAATGTCACGCTATACGTAGACGTCGTATTCATGACAAATGAATCCGAACAAGCGCAGATGGATGACGCGATGCACATTTCCTCAAGGTCCCTCTCCCATCACGTACTCCGTAGACCTCATGAAAAAGAAACATGGTACCAAAGTAATGAAACTTGACTCCATCAGGCTCGAAAGAGGTGAATTTGGCGCTAAGTATCTATTTATTTCACACATTCTAAAAAGACTTCGCAAGCGGATCTGAATTCGTATGTACTTTGGTTGACGAATGACTCAATACTCATTTTGTCACCATCCCTCTCTTCTCAAATGGGTTGAGAGATTCTCAACGCCGTACTAACCACGTGAAAGTTCCCCAATGGTCTCTTATCACGAGGATTTCGTTTAGTAACCATTGAGAAATTATGAGACTATGTGCGAATATTAGAAAAGAAACTTAGTGTTCAATGAGAAACTTAACGCGATAGTGGTCGGAAAAGGAGCTGGCCAATGCTCGCCTGTCAAAAGCGAATATCGTATACCCTTCAGTCGATTGATGACTCGATGCACATTTGTTCACATACTCGATAGACCTCACGAAAAATAAAATTTAGTGCTAAATGTAAATATAGGAAATTAACTCGATATAGCTCCAAAAAGGAGTTGGCGAACGCTCGCCGGACACACGCAGCTATATATGTTAGGAACTTTACGTACATGGGAGTTGTCGGCAAATGGATTTTTTGGTGAGAGAAACATCCAAGGCCATGCGGTGAGAAATGTACTTATATGCTTGCGAGCTAGGTTGATCAAACGTCCCATCATATTTGGCATAGGGTTCATATCATAGGCCTCCCCTATATATCCAACTATCGAGCGATGAGCAATGGAGATTTGGACACCACCCCTCTCCCATCACGTACTCCATAGAGCACATGACAAGGGAACTTAGTGCAAAAGTTAAGAAACTTAAATCTAGGGAGCTCGAAATGGTCACTTATCACGACGTTTTTGTTTAGTAACCATTAAGAAATTCTGAGACTATATGCAAATATTAGAGATGAAACTTAGTGGACAACATGAGAAACTTAAGGCGATAGTCCTCGAAAGAGGAGCTGGCCAACGCTCACCTGTCAAAAGCAAATCTCGTATACCCTTAGGCCGATTGACGACTCGATGCACATTTGGTCACGTACTCCATAGAGCTCATGAGAAAGGAAAATTAGTGCTAAATATAGGAAACTTAACTTGATGTAGCTCGAAAGAGGAGTTGGCGAAGCTCGCCAGTCACACGCGGAACTATATATGGATTTTTTTTTTGTGAGAGAAGCATCCAGGACCATGCGGCGAGCAATGTACGTATATGCTTGCGAGCTTGGTTGATCAAACTTCCCGTCATATTTGTCATAGGCGTATATTATATATCCCACAGTCGGGCGATGAGCAATGGACATTTGTACACCAACCCTCTGCCATCACGTACTCCATAGAGCACATGACGAAGGAACTTAATGCAAAAGATAAGAAACTTAACTTTAGGGGCTCGAAAGTGGTGATTTTGGTAGTAACACCAGATGGCTGCATATCTCATTCCTCTGGATGCATGTATCTCACATATCTTAACATCGAGAGGTGCTCGGATTGTATTTTCTGGTGAGCTAAGCATTCGGGTCCATGGAGTGAGTATTGTATATGCCGGCGAGCTCGGATGATCGAATGTCACGCTATACATAGATGTCCTATTCATGACAAACGAATCATGTATATCCTTCCGTGGATGGATAAGGCGATGCACATTTCGTCCAGGTCCCTCTCCCGTCACGTACTCCGCAGACCTCATGAAAAGGAAACATAGTACCAAAATTATGAAACTTAACTCCATCAGGCTCGAAAGAGGTGACTTTAGTGCGAGCTTGGTTGATCAAACGTCTCCTCATATTTTTCATAGGCGTATCTTACATATCCTGCTGTCGAGCGATTCCGTGATGAGCAATGCAAATTTGGACACCACACCTCCTATCGCGTAGTCCATAGAGCACATGACAAAGGAAATTAGTTCAAAGTTAAGAAACTTAACTCTAGGCAGCACGAAAGTGGTGATTTTGGTAGAAACACCCGATGGATGAATATCTCCTTCTTCAGTGGATGCATGTATCTCAAATATCTTAAGATTGAGAAGTGCTGGGATGGGATTTTCTGGTGCGCTAAGAATTCGGGTCCATGGAGTGAGCAATGTACGTATATGCCGGTGAGCTCGGATTATCGAATGTCACGCTATACATAGACGTCGTATTCATGACAAATTTATCATGTATATCCTTCCGGAGTCCGCAGATGGATGACGCGATGCACATTTCTTCACCGTCCATCTCCCGTCACGTACTCCACAGACCTCATGAAAAAGAAACTTAGTACCAAAGTTATGAAACTTAACTCCATCCAGGTCGAAATAGGTGACTTTGGTGCTACACCAGTAGAAACCAGTATCCTAGAAGTGTGTATGTATGTATTTCACACGTTCTAAAAATACTTTGCAAGCGGATCTCTTATATACTTCGGTCGACAAATGACTCAGTACTCATTTGTTCACCATCTCTCTCCTCTCCGATTGGTAGAGAGATTCTGCAACGTCGTACTAACCACGTGAAATATCCCCATTGGCCTCTTATCATGAGGTTTTCGTTTTGTAAACATTGAGTAATTATGAGGCTACATTATGTGCAGGCAAATATTAGAAAAGAAACTTAGTGGAGAACATGAGAAACTTAACGTGATAGTGCTTGAAAGAGGAGCTGGCCAACGCTCGCCTGTCAAAAGCGAATCTCGTATATCCTTCGGCCGATTGATGACACGATGCACATTTGGTCACATACTCCATAGAGCTCATGAAAAATAAAACTTAAAGCTAAATATAGGAAACTTAAGCCAATATAGCTCGAAAGAGGAGTTGGTGAACGCTCGCCGGTCACACGCGGCTATATATGTCAGGTCATATACGTAAAAGGGAATTGTCGGTAATGGATTCTTTTGGCGAGAGAAGCATCCACAGCCACGCGGTGAGCTATGTACGTATATCCTTGCGAGCTTGGTTGATCAAACGTCCCGTCATATTTTTTCCATACTAGGACTGTCGAGCGATGAGCAATGCACATTTGGACACCACCCCTCTTGTAGAATATGTGAATTGCACGACGTATTGCTCTTCGTGCATAGGCACGTATATATGATGTACAAAGGTGGGCCACGGACCTCAACTATACAAGGAACTAGGAGGCGGGCCCAATACACAATATGCACATAACACATGTACTCAACACCCCCCCGCAGTCGAAGCGGCACCGCGGCTGACGCAAAGACTGGACCGGAACTCCTCAAATGACGCCGTAGGCAAGCCCTTGGTCATGATATCGGCAAATTGTTGGGAAGTAGGGACGTGCAAAACGCGAATATGGCCAAGGGCCACCTGTTCCCGAACAAAATGAATATCCAACTCAATATGCTTGGTCCGTCGATGATGCACCGGGTTAGCGGAGAGGTAGACCGCCGAGACGTTGTCGCAGTAGACCACCGTGGCACGGTCAACAGGGCAAGAGAGCTCCTGAAGCAGCTGGCGAAGCCACGAACACTCGGCGACGGCATTGGCCACCGCACGATACTCAGCCTCAGCACTGGAACGAGAGACCGTAGGCTGCCGCTTGGACGACCACGAGATGAGTGAGGGTCCAAGATAGACACAATAGCCCGAAGTGGAGCGACGAGTGTCAGGGCAGCCCGCCCAGTCTGCATCGGAGTAGGCGGTGAGGGCCGTGTCGGCGGAGGCGTGAAGCGTGATGCCAAGATCCATAGTGCCACAGATATAGCGAAGAATCCGCTTGACGGCAGCCCAGTGAATGTCTCGAGGAGCATGCATATGAAGACACACCTGCTGCACGGCATACTGGATCTCCGGTCGAGTCAGAGTGAGGTACTGGAGAGCACCAACGATAGACCGATAGAAAGCAGCATCCGAAGCAGGAGAACCATCCGTGGCAGAAAGCTTGGCCTTCGTATCAACAGGCGTAGCGGCGGGCTTGCAGTTAAGCATGCCGGCGCGCTCGAGGAGCTCGTGAGCGTACTTCCGCTGATGAAGGAGGAAGCCATCCGGACGGCGCACCACCTCGACACCAAGGAAGTAGTGCAAAGGACCCAAGTCCTTGATGGCGAACTCAGCGCGAAGACGAGCCGTGAGCTGATTGAGGAGACCAGCCGTACATGCCGTCAGGATGATGTCGTCGACATAGAGCAGCAAGTAGGCCGTGTCAGAGCCCTGATGATAGACGAAGAGCGAGGCGTCCGAGCGGGTAGAGCGGAACCCAAGCTGGTGGAGAAACGCCGCGATGCGCTGGTACCAAGCGCGCGGAGCCTGCTTGAGTCCGTACAAGGACCGCGAAAGCAGGCACACGTGGTCGGGAAGCGCCGGGTCAACAAACCCGGTGGGCTGCTGGCAGAAGACCTGCTCCTCGAGGTGACCATGGAGGAAGGCATTGGAGACGTCCATCTGGTGCACCGGCCAAGCACGGGAGACCGCAAGGTGGAGAACCGTGCGTATCGTGCCGGGCTTGACGACCGGAGCGAAGGTGTCGGTGAAGTCGATGCCAGCACGCTGTCGAAAGCCACGAACGACCCAGCGCGCTTTGTAGCGATCAAGGGTACCATCAGGACGGAGCTTGTGTTTAAAGACCCACTTCCCGATAATCACGTTGGCGTGCCGGGGACGGGGAACAAGCTGCCACGTCCGGTTGCGCAACAGAGCGTCAAACTCCTCTTGCATCGCAGCCATCCAGAGCGGGTCACGAAGAGCGGCTCGAACGGAGGACGGCAACGGCGACGACTCAGAGGTGGACGCCGCATGGACGTAGTCATCCGAGGCGTAGCGCGAGCTCGGGCGAAAAACGCCCGTACGGGCGCGGGTGACCGGACCGGCCACAGGCGCCGGGGGGGTGCTGGGGCCGCGGGCGCCAAGGGGGCCGCGGGGGCCGCGGGCGCCAACGTCGGGGGCGCCGGGGGGGCCGCGGGCACCGGGGGCACCGGGGGCACCGCGGGGGCCGCGGGCGTCGGAGGAGCCGCGGGGGCCGCAGGTGCGAATGTCGGGGACGCCGGGGGCGCCAGCGCCGCGGCTGTAGGAGGCGCCGCATGCGGGGGGCGCGCCTCAAAGCCAGGGGGCGGGCCAAGAGAGGCGCGCGAGCGCCCTGGGAGAGGCGTCGAGGAGCCCGCGTCACCAGTGGCGGGAGGAACAGCCGGGGGTACCTGGTGAAACGGAAACACATGCTCATCAAAGTAAACGTGCCGAGAAGTGAACACACGGTGGGAGACGGGATCGTAGCACCGATATCCCTTGGAGTTGGAGGGATAGCCGATGAAGATGCAAGCGACAGATCGAGGTGCAAGCTTGTGAGAAGCAGTGTCGACAGTGCTGGGATAGCAAAGGCACCCAAAAATACGCAAGTCGTCATAAGACGGGGGCGTACCAAAGAGAAGATGGTGAGGTGCGTAGTTCCACCGTGGGCGGCAGGGTCTAATGTTAAGAAGAAGTGATGCAGTGGCGAGTGCGTCCGGCCAGAAACGAGGCGGCACGTTGGCATGAAACAGGAGCGTGCGAACGCAGTCATTCAGAGTGCGAAGGACGCGTTCGGCTCGACCGTTCTGCTGTGAAGTGTACGGGCATGTGAGGCGGAAAACTGTGCCGTGATGCGACAAAAAGGTGCGGAAAGCGAGGTTGTCGAACTCTTTTCCATTGTCCGTCTGAAGCGCGAGGATGGGACGCCCAAACTGCGTGCGGGCATAGGAGTAAAAGGCCGTCAAGGTAGAGAGTGCATCCGACTTTCTGCGCAAAGGAAAAGTCCACACATAATGAGAATAATCATCAAGAATGACCAGATAATATAAATAGCCCGAGTTACTGGGAACCGGAGAAGTCCACACATCGCTATGAATCAACTGAAAAGGAAAAGAAGCAATGGTGGTGGAATGAGGAAACGGCAGGCGAACATGTTTGCCAACTCGACAGGCATGACAAGTGTGATCCTCGATCTTATTGCAACTGAAACTGAAACTCCTAAGAATATGACGAAGTGTGACGGGGTTGGGATGACCCAAGCGAGCATGCCAGAGATCGATGCCAGCGGAGAGAGCAACCGGTGCGGTGGTGGTGGATGAAGGCGAGTGCACCGGATAGAGCTCGTCGGGGCTGTCACATCGGTGGAGTACCATCCTGGTTCGAGCGTCCTTGACACAAAAAACCAATGCCGTCAAATTCAACAGTAACAGGATTTTCACGAGTGAAACATTTAACAGAAACAAGGTTCTTAATAAGATCAGGAGACACAAGGATGTTAGACAAAGATAAAGGTGTAGAAGTAGAAGGAAAAGAAGTGTGCCCAACATGTGTGATAGGAAGTGTGGAACCATTGCCGACAATGATGCGGCGGTCGGTGGAGACAGGAGTGAAAGACGCAAGGTTACCAGGATGAGCAAACATGTGAGCCGTAGCTCCGGTGTCCATGTACCAATCAGCACCGCCAGTGTAGTTGTTCAGCGTAGGAGCGGCATGCAGCGCGGTGAGGAGCACCGGGTCCCAGGGCGCCGGCGGCAGGGCCGGCGAGGGGGACGGAGACGCCATGGGGAAACCGTAGCCGCCGCTCAGCTGCGGCGGTGGTGTCTGCTGCCCAACGGGCGAGTGCAGGCCCGCTGACGACCCCCACCAGTACCCGGGAGACCCGTACACAGGCGGAGCCCCGTACGTGGATGCGGGCGGAGCCCCGTATGCCCCGTACGTGGGAACGGGCGCGTCGAACGCCCCGCGCGACAGCAAGTGGTCGACGGGCAGAGGCGGCGCCGGTGGCGGGGTGACAACGGACTGGTCGGAGAGCGCCGGTGGTGGGGCGGCGACGTACGCCAGCGGGGCCGGGGGCGGGGCGTCGTACGCAGTCCACGCACTGGAGGGAGCCGCAGCCCACGCGCCATGTATGCCGTACGCGCCATGCACGCCTGCATGTACGCCCGCGATGGATGGATTTTGCCACGCCCCTGCATGTAACGCGCCATGCATGCCTGCATGTACGCCCGCGATGGATGGCGCGGCTGCGTGATGCTCAGCGGATACCGCCGCGTTCGGCGGCGACGGCGGGACAGCAGCAGTCGGATCGGCGCCGGCCAGGGGAAACGACGGCCGAGAGGCCAGGAACGGAGAGGCCGCGGCGGCCGGGGGGCCGGATGCCATCGGGAACGATCGGGGCAGAGCGGGCGCTGGAGCTGAGATCGGGCGGGGCTGGCGACGGGAGTTGGCGATCTGGCGCTAGCGGGCGGGAGTGCAGGGCGGCGCTAGCGGGCGGGAGCGCAGGGCGGGCGTGTTGGCGCTTGCGGGATTGGTAGCGAGCGACGGGGCGCTGGCGATCGGGCGGGATCGAGCGGGGCGGCCGGCGCGGAAGGCGCGCGAGCGGCGGCGGCGGCGGCTGGATGGCGGCGGCGGCGGCGGCGGCGCGGAGGAGACGCGCGGCGGCGGCGGCGGCAGCTGGATGGCGGCGGCGGCGGCGGCGCGGAGGAGACGCGCGGCGGCGGCGGCGGAAGCGAGGAAACCTAAAAAACTGATACCATGTAGAATATGTGAATTGCACGACGTATTGCTCTTCGTGCATAGGCACGTATATATGATGTACAAAGGTGGGCCACGGACCTCAACTATACAAGGAACTAGGAGGCGGGCCCAATACACAATATGCACATAACACATGTACTCAACACCTCTCCCATCACGTACTGCATAGAGCACCGCACATGACAAAGGAACTTAGTGCAAAAGTTAAGAAACTTAACTCCAGGGAGCTCGAAAGTGGTGATTTTGGTAGAACCACCCGATGGTTGCATATCTCATTCCTCAATGGATGCATGTAACTCAAATATATTAAGATTGAGAAGTGCTGGGATTGGATTTTTCTGGTGAGCTAAGCATTTGGGTCCATGGAGTGAGCAATGTACGTATAAGCCAGCGAGCTCGGATGATCGAATGTCACGCTATACATAGACATCGTATTCATCACAAACGAATCATGTATATCATTCTGCAGATGGATGACGCAATGCACATTTCATCAGCGTCCCTCTCCCGTCACGTACTCCACAGACCTCTAGAAAGAGAAACTTAGTACCACAGTTATTAAACTTAACTCCATCGAGCTCGAAAGAGGTGACTTTGGTGCAACACCTCCCAACACGAAACCAATATGTATGTATGTATGTATATCAAATTTCTAAAATGACTTTGCAAGCGGATCTCGTATATACTTTGGTCGACGAATGACTCAAAACTCATTTGGTCACCACCTCTCTCCTCTCACATTGGTTAAGAGATTCTCCAACGCCGTACTAACCACGTGAAATATCCCCAATGGTCTCTTATCACAAGATTTGGTTTTGTAAACATTAAGAAATTCTGAGACTATGAGTACTAGAAAAAAAAACTTAGTGGACAACATGAGAAACTTAACGCGATAATGCTCGGAGGAGGAGCTGGCCAACGCTCACCTGCCAAAAGCAAATCTTGTATAACCTTCGGCCAAATGATGACTCGATGCACATTTTGTCACATAATCCATGGATATATAACATTTGAACACGCGGCTATATCTTTTAGGACATATAGTCCATATACGAATACGTAAAAGGGAATTGTCTGTAAATAGTTTTTTTTTGTGAGAGGAGCATCGAGGGCCATGCGGTGAGAACAGCAATGTACGTATATGCTTGCGAGCATGGTTGATCAAACGTCCCGTCATATTTTTCATAGGCTTATCTTATATATCCTACTGTCGAGCCCCCCCCCCCCCCCCCCCCCCCCCCCCCAACTCTCCCATCACGTATTCCATAGAGCACATGACAAAGGAACTTAGTTCAAAAGTTAAGAAACTTAACTCCAGGGAGCTCGAAAGTGGTGATTTTGGTAGAAACACCCGATGACCGCACATCTCATTCCTCAATGGATGCATGTATTTCAAATATCTTAAGATTGAGAAGTGCTGGCGTTGGATTTCCTGGTGAGGTAAGCATTCGGGTCCATGGAGTGAGCATTGTACGTATATGCCTGCGAGCTCGGATGATCGAATGTCACGCTATACGTAGATGTCATATTCATGACAAACGAATCCTGTATCTCCTTCCGCAGATGGACGACGCGATGCACATTTCATCACCATCCCTCTCCCGTCACGTACACCACAGACCTCATGAAAAAGAAACTTAGTACCAGTGTTAGGAAACTTAACTCCATCAGGCTCGAGAGAGGTGACTTTGATGCTACACCAAAGCTAGTAGTGTAACTGTTAGTGTGTGTATGTATGTATTTCGCACATTCTAAAATAACTTCGCAAGCGGATCTCGTATATACTTTGGTCGACAAATGACTCAATAGTCATTTGGTCACCATCTCGCTCCTCTCACATTGGTTGAGAGCTTCTGCAATGTCGTACTAACCACGTGAAATCTCCCCAATGGTCTGTTATCACGAGGATTTCATTTAGTAAACATTGAGAAATTATGAGACTATCTGGGTGCAAGTATATTAGAAAGGAAACTTGGTGGACGAAGGACAATATGAGAAACTTAACATGATAGTGTTTGAAAGAGGAACTAGCCAACGCTCGCCTGTCAAAAGCGAATCTCGTATACCCTTCGGCCGATTGATGACTCGATGCGCATTTGGCCGTCACATACTCCATAAAGCTCATGAAAAAGAAAACTTAGTGCTAAATATAGGAAACTTAACTCGATATAGATCGAAAGAGGACTTGGCGAACGCTCGCCGGTCACAAGCGGCTATGTATGTCAGGACATATACATACAAGCGAATTGTCGGCAATTGGATTTTTTGGTGAGAGAAGCATGCAGGGCCATGAAGTGAGCAATGTACGTATATGCTTGCGAGCTTGGTTGATCAAACGTCCTGTCATATTTGTCATAGGCGCATCTTTTATATCCTACTGTCGAGTGATGAACAATGCACATTTGGACACCACCCTTTCCCATCACGTACTCCATACAGCTCACGACAAAGGAACTTAGTGCAAAAGTTAAGAAACTTAACACTGGGCAGTTCGAAAGTGGTGATTTTGGTAGTAACAGCCAAGGCCGCAAATCTCATCCCTCAATGAATGTAACAAGCACAATGTATGTATCTCAAATATATTAAGATTGAGAAGTGCTGGGATTGTATTTTCTGGTTAGCTCAGCATTCAGGTAATGGAGTGGGCAATGTACGTATATGCCGGCAAGCTGGGATGATCGAATGTCACGCTATAAGGAGACGTTGTATTCATGACAAACAAATCCTGTATATCCTTCCGCAGATGGATGACATGATGCACATTTCATCACCGTCCCTCTCCCGTCACGTACTCCACAGACCTCGTGAAAAAGAAACTTAATACCAAATTATGAAACTTAATTCCATCGAGCTCGAAAGATGTGACTTTGGTGCTACACCAGATGCCCCGAATGCCCCCTCATATCTCATTCCTTGGTGTATGGAAAGTATGTATGTATGTATGGAGGTATTTCAAATGTTCTAAAAATACTTCGCAAGCGGATATCGTATATACTTTGGTCGATGAATGACTTAAAACCCATTTGGTCACCATCTCTCTCCTCTCACATTGGTTGAGAGATTCTGCAACGCCGTACTAACCACGACTAACCACGTGAAATATCCCCAATGGACTCTTGTCACGAGTGTTGTTTAGTAAACATTGAGAAATAATAAGACTATGTGCGATGCCAAAAATTAGAAAAGATAATTAGTGGAAAACATGAGAAACTTAACACGATACTCCTCGAAAGAGGAGCTGGCCAACACTCGTCTGTCAAAAGTGAATCCCGTATACCCTTCGGCCAATTGATGACTCGACCCACATTTGGTTACATACTCCATAGAGCTCACGAAAAAGAAAACTTAGAGCTAAATATAGGAAACTTAACTCGATATAGCTCGAAAGAGGAGTTGGCGAACGTGAATGGCCGGGCACACGCGGAGGCTATATATGGCCGCAGGACATATACGTACAATGGAATTGTCGGCAAATGGATTTTTTGGTGAGAGAAGCATTAATGGCCATGAGGTGAGCAATGTCTGTACGTATATGCTTGTCGCGAGCTGAACCGCTTGGTTGATCAAACGTCCTCCTCCTCTCATATTTGTCTTAGGCGTATCTTTTATATCCTACTTCCCTACTGTCGATGTGCAATGCAGATTTGGACACAACCCCTCTCCCATCGATCACGTACTCCATAGAACTCATGACGAAGGAACTTAGTGCACAAGTTAAGAAACTTAAGTCCAGGGAGCTCGAAAGTGGTGATTTTGTAGTAGCACCCAATGGCCGCATATCTCATTCCCCATCCGTATGTATCTCAAATATCTTAAGATGGAGAAGTGCTGGGACTGGATTTTCTGATGAGCTAAGCATTCGGGTCCATGGAGTGAGCAATGTACGTATATGCCGCAAGCTCGGATGATCGAATGTCACGCTATACGTAGACGTCATATTCATGACAAACAAATCTGAAGCTGTATATCCTTCCGCAGATGGATGGCGTGATGCACATTTCGTTACCGTCCCTCTCCCGTCACGTACTCCACAGAGCTCATGAAAAACAAACTTAGTACCAAAGTTAAGCGAAAAGCAACTTAACTCCATCGAGCTCGAAAGAGGTGACTTTGGTAGTAGGACTGGATGCCCTCATATCTCATTCCTCGGTGGAAGTGTACATGTAGAATGTTCCTTACGATATGCCGATATGCCCGTATGTGTGCGTATTTCGAACATGAACATTCTAAAAAGACTTCGCATGCCGATATACTCATTTGGTCACCATCTCACATTGGTAGAGAGATTCTGCAATGCCGCACTAACCAGGTGAAATGACCATAATGGCCTCTTATCACGAGATGTTCGTTTAGTAACCACTGAGAAATAATGAGACTATGTGCAAAAAATTAGAAAAGAAACTTGGTCCCTTGGTCCTAGTGGTTAGTTAGTGCTAAATATAGGAAACTTAACGATAGCTAGTGCTCGGAAGAGGAGCTGGCCAACGCTCGCCTCTCAAAAGTGAATCCGCGCGCCCGCGGGGAAAGCCTAAAAACTTTTTAGGGTGACTGCGAGCGTGTGGAGTTTCCGATGAACGTGGAGTTGGAAGGGGTGCGTATTCGAGAAAATAAAAAGGGGAAAGTGACGAAGATGTAGGTCGAGAGAATGTAAAAAAGTATTGTTCGCTCGACAACAACACCCAACCCGAACAAGACCCCCCTGCCAGAGCCAGAACGCCAGAGCCAACCCTGAGCCGGAGTCTCTTCCTGGACAAATTCGAACTTTCTTCCTACTCTCGAAACCGAAGCGTCTCTAGATCTGAAACCCGGAATTTAAAACATGTATTCTTCTTGTGACCAATGTGTCCGCAGCTGCTGCACTTGCCAGCTCGCTTAGCCTTCTTTATCTCAGAACGGTACTCGCACGTGGCACTATTATGTCCTTGTTCCCTGCATATTTTGCAGAACCTTGTCCTTTGAGTGCTCTTCGTTGTCGTTGCCCCCTTTGTAGTTGTCTGCCTCCGCCGCTTGGCCGCCGCCTCCCCCTTCGTAGTTGTATGCCTCCGCCGCTTGTCCCCCGTCTCCTCGCATTCCTGCTCCTCTACTATTGCGGCGTACTTGTTCTCCTTCCGTGACACAATTGGGCGGCCAGTTGGGCCGAGTGAACGGCTAAATGGAGCTTTTGGTGCTTGAATGTTATCGTTATCGAACCCACCAATAGTATCCGCCACAGAAAAACTGGCCTCTGCCTCCTCTGCCTCTGCTGCTCCTGTGGTCTCTTTGAAACCGATTCCATCTTTCTCTGAACTCCATGAATCCCTAGCCTTCAACTCAAGCACAGACTCCATCATCTCAGCATAGTTTTCTGAACTTAAATTTCCAATCCGCACAAGCTCCATAGCTGCATTAAATAAACTACCAGGTCGTCGATTCATTTGATACTTTGCCCGTTCAGGTAACACATCTCTAGTATTCACGGTCCAGCGCTTCATGATGTGCTTGTCGGGTATTACGTGTACATTCAGGTGCCTCATAACCTGTAAAAAGCCCACCAACTGAAGAACGTAAAAAAACAACCCCGAGACCATTAGAAGAGAAAAATAACTGGGATTCTAGAAAGAATCCCTACCTGCAAGGCATGTGGACATAACAGGCCCGTGTGGTTATAGAGCCCACACTCACAGTTGAATTCTGCATGGTCAGGACTAACAGACACTTCATACGTACCGTATGTCCACTGCTCCCTTCTCTCACAATGGTATCTATGTTTAGCCTTATACTTTGAGCCTGGTACCACCACTTCGACATTATAGTTTCCTGCTTGGAACAAATAAATCCCAAACCGCTTGAAAATAGCACGCGTATAAATTTTGCTGGCATGCACTTCAATAGGTTCATTAAACTGAAGTCGAACACCAACCTGTCAAAACGAGAACCAACAAAAAGCTTTCCTGAGTTACTTCTTCCAACACACGGGGTTCGTGTTGGGAACAAACACAGAAGAAAAATGAACATATACAGAAGAACGAAGACGAAAAGAGATTACGATCAAATAAGTCCTTACGAGTCTATTCTGCTTCTCTTCGTAACTCTCCTTGTCGAGAATTTCGAACTGCAGCTTCTGGTAGGGCTTAAAGAACGTATGCATTGTACATCCAGGTGGTATATGTTTCTTCAGGACGTGATTGGCACTTTCACTCCGCTGTGTTGTTGTTTGGTTTGCGCAAAATGTGTTGTGGAAGTAAGGGTTGGCCCACTTCCTACGCACGTCGTACACCTGAGTTAGAAAGGTGTTTTTCTTCTGACCATATTTTTTCTATTACCATATTCCAACCATTCTCAAACTCGTCCACCGTCAGCATACAGTGAACAACCTTGAAGAAGTCAGCCTGGAACGCCTTCTTCTTTTTGATTTTTATCCCTAGGTGCTGCTTTGCCTTTCGAAGTACATGCCACTTGCACCACCTATGAGTAGTAGAGGGCATTACGACTTGTATAGCAATCTCCATCGCAAGGCATTGATCTACAGAAGAGCGTGACCAAAGCAAGGAGATTAGTAGTTGCAAAAAAAAAAACAAGGAGATTAGTTTGTGCAAAAGTGCAAAAGTAAGCGTATCCACCATCTCAGGGAAAAGGTTACCAAGGAATACCTGTAAGAATCGTTTGCGGATGCGTTCCACCCATCATAGAGATGAACTCAGAGAATACCCACTGGAAATCTTCAGAAGCTTCATTACGCATCAACACCCCACCCAGAATTATGCTTTGGAAATGATTATTAACACCAATGAACATACCAAACGGCATCTCATATTTATTTGTGCGATAGGTTGTATCGAAAGTTATAACATCTGCAAAGTATTTGTAGTGCTCTCGGCTCGTACCATTAGTCCAGAGCAGAGTCCTGACTCTGCTCTCGCTGTCTGTTTGCACACGGAATGCAAATCCAGGATCATCTTTACTAACTTCAGAAAATGCTGACAGAGTCTTCTTGACGTCATCATCAGCCTGCTCCATGCTAACTTTTGCACAGAAGGTTCGCAGACTTCTCTTGGTGAAGGGAACATTCTCCATCCTGCCGAAGTGGCTACCAATTATATTATAGATTTTTGTTAGATCCACGTTCTGCCCCTTGAGATGTCAAATTAGATCCTTGGTGTACTTATCAATATGCTTGTGGGATGGCCAATGCCGCAACTCAGCGCACGTAAGTGACATTTCATGATTGTGGGTAGATCTATGATCTGCTACATACCAGCCGTTGTCATCGGTTCTAAGAAGCCTAAGCAGAGCAGGGCATCCACACATGATGGACTTGCTGTTTTCCTTTTCCGGCTTGCCCTGCAGGGCAAGGTAGAATTAGTTCGTCCAGTCAGTGGCGCAAAAAAACTTAATGCTTAACTTAACAAAAAATTCCAGGAATCCAGGGTAAGTACACAGAGAGACAGACCCACAGAGAGAGAAGAGAGACTTACTGCACAACCACAGAGAAACTCTTGCATCGACTTGCTTCCCTTGACATTAAGCCTGCTCTTGCCGTAGCGAATTCCAAAACCATTCTCCCAGGAGTAGATGTTGTAATAATCATAGGCTTCCTGTAATGAATCGAACTCCATTCCTATCTCGGGGTTTACAAGAATTTCTGTCTTTCGATCTGCAAAACCTTTTACTGCCTTCTCAAGAGGGGTGTCACATCCTGTTTTAACCTCGCTCTCGCGGAAATCAGGATTTTTTCCTCTTCTAGGCCTGAAGATTAAGACAGAAAAAAAAAACAGCGAAGAAATATTTCAAAAACTCAGAAAAGAACAGAAATCCCCTGGAAATCCCGAACAATCCCCTGTTCTTGACCGAAGAAGCACGAACTGACTCACTGACCAAAAGAACAAGCCACACATCAGGAATTGATCTCAGTCTAGGATAGGAGGGGCGGCGCCATGAAGATTAAGAAAGGGCAAATTTTAACATGCTCCATCTTACCCGAACAAGCCGAACTTTTTAAGTTAATCATTGTTAATCAGACTACCAATTAATGAGTGTCCGAGCAGAAAACGCTTGTCCGAACATGAACATGAGAACATGAATCATGTGATTTGGTGGTGCGCCCGTAATTATGCCCCGGGGATCCCGGGGATCTCTTAACCCACACAGTTTACTTTTTAGTTACCCCCACCCCACGGAACTAGATCCTCTAACATACATAAGGAATGTTAGAGAAACTACAGTACCCTAACTTTCCTTCTGTTAATCCATACAATTAAGGCTAAAATAACTTAAATTAATTTTTAAATTACAGATCTAGTATGTACATTCATAGTAATTACATACAAACAAGTTGATGGTGAGATAAAATTAATTTTGGATTTTTTATATCTACAGTAATTACCAAAAATAAATAACCTGGCTAATAGTGTCCCTGCTAATAGTCTCTAACATTCCTTCTTCATTTTACACTAGATGAGCACTGTAGCACCGTGACTTCCCTTCAGGATCCGGCTCCCCACCCCACCCCACAAAAAGATTGACGGCTGGGGCCGGGCCCACTGGCCATTGACACAATCCTGGGGCAAATCGTCAAACCCATGATAAAAGTGGAGTGTGGCAAATCCTCTAATCCCGGGGAGCTTATCGTCGACAGCTCGACGGTGGCATCGAATTGTTCTAACAATTTCCCCCAACTCCAGCGCGTTTCGCATTACTGCCAATCTTCTCTTGACGCATGATTTGGAAGAAGCACGAGAAATTGAGGAAGCAGGAGAACAGAACCAACCCCAATCCCCGGCCCCAATCAAACCCGAACCCCTGATCAAACCAAAACTAAAAATACCATGAATCCTCCAGGAACGAATCCAAGAACAGTCGATTTCGAAGAGCCAGCGCCCGAGGTCTAGACGGAAGGGACGCTCTCGGGTCGGCCGCGCCGTCCTCGGCGAGGCAGAGCCATTACCTCGCCGGATATGGGACGACGCGGCGAGGCCGTGCAAGCGAGGGCGAGAGTTGACGTGTTCGGTGCCGTGGGGGTTGGGGGTCAGGAATAGTCGGCCGAGCTCGAGTAGGGGACGCCGCCGCACCACCAGCGAGGGCGCGTCGGGACATCTCGGAACAAGGTGAGAATCCAACTGCTCAGGATCAATCGACTGAAACTGAAGTGGGAAAAAAAACAGTCTCCCTTCGGGTAGGAAACAGCGGCGGGGTTCGTTCCGAAGTACTAACCGCCGTTGCCAGGAGCCTGTTTGGGAAGCGTCCGAAAGCTTAGGGTGCGTTTGGATGCAAAGTATTTTTGCAGTTTTTTGAAAATACTGTGGTTTCTGAAAAAACCTTGGTATCAAATACTTTGAGATGTTTGGATGAAAGAAATACTATAGTTTAAGATACCATGCTATCTCTTATACTGTGGTTTTTTTTGTAGTATTTAAGAAAGAGGTCCCGACCACTTTTTTCTAAACTGAGCCGAGAGAAATCGCAGGCGCCTCTGACCCCTCCTCTGTGTATTAATAAACGAGGTGCAATGTCTCTCCTGATTATTAATCTGATTACCAAGCAGTTCAGGTTAGGTGATTAGCTTGCATTTCGCTGGTTTGTGAGTCTATCTTCTACCAGCCGTCGTGTTGGTTGGTTGCAACACTACTGCAGATGATTCCATGCGCCCAGAGGACGTGATCGTATAGCATGGCTGCTTGCAAGTACAAGAGGTAATTGACTAATTGTACTCCGTAGACTGCTACAGCTCCTAGCATCCAGGAGAGGCCGAGAGGACTTGCCTGCCCATGGCTGCATGCATTGAGCGGCCGTTTTTACATGCAGATCAGCTCCTTGAGTGTCGCTCAGTTAGGTGGAGTCAGGTTAAAACTACAGTAAAACAGCATTTACCAAACGAGCCGCTGGTTTTGGCAAAACAGAGAAAAATTGAAGTTTTGAAAAACCGAAGTATTCATTGGCCACACCATGAAAAACTGAGGTTTTGAATTACCACAGTTTTAGAAAAACTGTACTGTCAAACTAGGCCCTGACCGGAGACGAGGCAGCGCCCGCGCGGTTTGGATCTTCGTTCTCGGGAACCGGCTTGTCCATTGTCCCAAGATGTACAGGTACACTCCAACCGGTGTTGCGGTTTAGCTCCTCGGGACGACTTCCACCATCAGTCCCGAACAAGCCTCCCTCTGGCAATCCTTCATCTTCTGCTTCAATAGAACTCTCCTGGCCTCCCTGTGGTAAGATATGAACATCGGCTTCGGCTGGAATCTCGCCGTATGTCATTTTGCTGCTGGAACAAGCACCGCAAAAAAAGGAACAAAAGGAACATATCAAATCGTCTGAATAAGCAGGAACAACTCGGAAGCTTCCGAACCAAGAACATCTCCGTTCTTGTCACTCACCTCCCGAACACTCCATCCAGTAAAAATCCAAGAACTAGAAAACGTCTGCGGAAACGAACCTGGACAAGTGCGCTTCCGCTTCTAGCTCGAATTTCCGACACACTTCGACTTCGTACTGGCACCCCAAATCTGCATCTGCTTCGAAGGCTTCGGTACAAATGTTGCCGGCGTGTAGCTTCCTGCTCAACCAAAGTACAATGAAGAATTAAATTTGTCCCGGCGGAACGAACCCATCCACATCGCGCAGGAGCGCAGCGCATAGCTAACTTGGAAAACTGAGAAACCAAAATCCAGATTGTTCGTACTTTGGGCGAACCGTACTTGGGCAGCAAATTTGTGTCGCCTCCCTGTGGCAAGCCGATTCCATCATCATCGCCTTCTGTAGGAATGTCCCTGTACGACCGAAACAAGGTAAGAATGCGAAGATTTCGATTAACTAAACCCAACTTCCAACTTCCAAGTCGAACAAGAAGTTCGGCTAAGAACTTCCAAGCCAACCCAACCGAGAGGACCCCAGGAAGAGAAAGATGATGAGGAAGATGATGATCATTGTACAAAAAATTTCAAAAGGCTCGAACTCACCTAGTCGTACAAGAGCGCTCCTGTTCGATCTGCGCCCGAGAGAACCCCACTTGCTGCTCTTGCTCGGAATCGAATTTCGCATCCGCTTCACGCACGAACAACCCCGAGACCTCCATTGCCTCCTTGCCGCACACCGCTGTTCTCGCGCTCGTCTCCCTCTCCTATGTCCGAGGAAGCCACCGAGAAAGGGTGGCCGGGGACCCCACCGGGTTGGCGATGTGGAGACCAGTGCCCTACAAGTGTCCCGCTCCTTTCACACGCGGCGCCGTAAACTAACCTCGCTGATGTGTGGTGGGAGATGGAGTAAAGGCGTCTGGTACCGTCACTTCCGTCCCGTCATTGCACAAGAGTACGCCGCACCTAACACAGCCGTGGTACTATTTATATTACTCCCTTCGTCCCACAAAGTTAGTACAAAGTTAAGTCACTTATTTTGGGACGAAGGGAGTAATATTTTGCAATCATACAACCGTGTATTCAAAGAGTATTCTGTCTGTATTCTGTCTGTATTCTGACATAGTGCACGGCAGCACGCATCTCGATCGTCACCCCCGTCGGCCGAGATTTGGCGACCAGCTGACGCTAGGATCAGTGTGCGCTTGTTCCTTTTCACGCGAGGTAATGGTAGTTTACTTTCCAGCATAGTTCATGCATATGTCCATATTTTGTCGATACAACTATGCCATGCCATGCTATATTATGAAAAGCTATGATTGGGTATGCCATGATATGTCATGTTTTGCAATTGCCATGCTATAATATGCTATGATATGTCGATACTTAGTTTGATCCATGTTCCTTGTTAATATCATGCCATGCTCAGTCGTTGTTATGAGGTAAATTCTTACATGCGCACGGTACTTGCTTTATCATCTGCTTGTTTGGATGCTATGTATTTGGTTGTCTTGCGAGTACATTCAAAGTACTCACCTGGCCTTGCACGTGGCCAGATTGCAGGAGGAGACTTGTCGCGCTAGGCCGTAACCTTGTCAGTCCTGTGAGTTGTGGAGCCCAGCCAGAGTCGACGTGCCGCCAAACCAAGACTTCCGCCGCCATTTAGATAGCCTTAGAGCTATGCCAGTCTTTGTATTCATCAATGATGTAATGCTCTATGCAGTGGCGAATCTAGACAGAAAATGGAGGGTGGGCTTAAAAGTTTACATAGGCCTGTATCATGCAAATATGTGTTGGGTTCGGCTCGTAAGTGGCTGAGTTGGGCCTTGAAATTAGTAGTAAAAAACTTTTTTCCAGTTTTGAAGGGGGGGCTCAAGCCTGTTAAAGCCCCCCTAGTAGATTCGCCCCTGGCTCTATGTAATTGATGAATATTTTTGTACCTGGAATGCTGTATCATGTACCTGTCGTGCGTCAGGTGTTATCCTGGGCTGACGTGCGAAGGCCCCCTGCTCCATGCGGATCGGGGTGCCACACAAGTCCAGCTTCTTTATGGGTTTGGCTTCGATCCACTTGGTGAACTTGTCCACTGCTACCAACAGGTGCGTGAAGCCACTCGCTCCAGTCCGAAGAGGGCCGACCATGTCGAGTCCCCAGACGGCGAACGGCCAAGTGAGGGGGATAGTCTTCAGGGCGGATGCCGGCTTATGCGACTAGTTCGCGTAGAACTGGCACCCGATGCATTGATCCACTATGTCTCGGGCGGTCTCATTGGCTCAGGGCCAATAGAATCCGGCTCTGAATGCTTTGGCGACCAAGGTCCGAGAGGACGCATGGTGCCCACATGTTCCCGAGTGAATCTCCTGCATAATTTGTTGTCCTTCCTCCGGTGATATGCATCGTTGAGTGACTCCAGTCGTACTTTTCTTGTACAGTTGATCTCCCATGACGGTGAAAGCCTTGGATCGGCGGACGAACTGGTTGGCTTCATCTTCATCCTCTGGGAGCTCCTGCCGGAGCAGGTATGCCAGGTATGGCTCAGTCCACTCGGGAGTGATGACAAGTATCTCTTGGACCAGGTCAATTACTGCGGGAATGTCCACTTCAGTCGGATTGGAAGGTCCGACTGGTTGCGGGGGCTCTTCCACAAAAGGATCTTCCTTGATCGTGGGCGAGTGCAGGTGTTCTAGGAACACATTCTTGGGTACTGTCTTCTGGGTCGAGCCCATTTTCGCTAAATCATCAGCCGCTTGATTCTTGAGGCGTGGCACGTGATGGAGCTCCAGCCCTTCAAAGTGTTTCTCCAGTTTCCTGACGGCGTTGCAATAGCCAGTCATCGTAGGGCTGCGGATATCCCATTCTTTCATGACTTGGTTGACCACTAGATCCGAGTCGCCATAGACCATCAGTTGGCGAATTCCCAGAGAAATTGCCATTCGCAGCCCATACAGGAGAGCTTCGTACTCGGCTTCGTTGTTGGAGGAGTCGAAGTGAATCTGAAGCACATAACTGAGTCGGTCGCCTTTAGGAGACACCAAAACCACTCCGGCCCCGGAGCCATGGAGCATCTTGGAGCCGTCAAAAAACATCGTCCTGTGCTTGGGAACACTCGGGATAGGCTGCTCTTGCTCAATCCATTCGGCAAGGAAATCCACCAGGGCTTGCGACTTAATGGCTTTCTTGGCCTCGAACTTGACGTCCAGCAGAAGGAGCTCGATGGCCCACTTTGCCACTCGGCCAATGGCATCTCTGTTGTTCATGATCTCAGACAGAGGGGCATCGCTTACCACCGTGACCGAGTGTTCTTGAAAGTAATGCGCCACCTTCTTTGCAGTTAGGTAGATTCCATATACTAGCTTCTGATAATGCGGGTACCTTTGCTTGGAAGGGGTCAGGACTTCGGAGATGTAGTAGACTGGTCGCTGGAGCTTGAAGGTTTTGCCTTGTTCTTCCCGTTCCACAGTGAGGACCGTGCTAACAACTCGGCATGTGGCCACGATGTATAAGAGCAAAGGCTCTTTGCTGCCCGGAGCAGCTAGCACCGGCTGGGTGGAAAGAAGGGCTTTAAGTTCCTGGAACGCGGCCTGCGCTTCGGGAGTCCACTCGAATCTGTTAGTCTTCTTCATCAATCGGTAAAGCGGCAGGGCATTTTCACCGAGTTTTGAGATGAATCTGCTGAGGGCTGCCAGGCAGCCCGTGAGGCGTTGCATGTCGTGGAGACGTTCTGGTTGCTTCATTCGGATGATGGCTCCGATCTTCTCGGGATTGGCATCGATTCCACGTTCGGAAACGAGGAAACCGAGTAACTTGCCCGTGGGTAAGCCAAATGTGCACTTAGCTGGGTTGAGTTTGATTCCGAAAGTGCGCAAATTTGCGAAGGTCTCGGCGAGGTCAGGCAGGAGGTCGGAACCTTTCCTGGACTTGACCACGATGTCATCCATGTATGCCTCCACATTCCGACTGATTTGTTTCCGCAGGCACTTTTGGATCATGCGCTGAAATGTGGCCCCAGCATTTTTCAATCCGAATGGCATGGTGATATAGCAAAAACACCCGAATGGGGTGATGAACGATGTTTTTATTTCATCGGGACCATACATTCGGATCTGGTGGTACCCGGAGTACGCATCCAGAAATGATAACCGCTCACACCCGGCAGTAGAATCTACTATCTGATCTATGCAAGGGAGAGGGAAATGATCTCATGGAGGAACTAGACGAGCTCGACTTCTTATTTGCTGTCAAGCGTGGTGGAGATGTTCGTCGGGGCAGCATTTGGATCTTCCGGGTGGACGTGCACCGGCTTCGTCTCTCTTGCCGACTGGAAAGCGGATTCCACAGTCGGCTTCTTGGACTTCAGCAGCTCGCTTGAATCTACCGCCTTCTTGTATTCGTCTAGCTCGGCCATCGCCATCTGCTCATCAGCAATTTGGGAGCCCTTCTGGAGGCACTCTTCGGCCAACTTCCGATTGCCTGTGATGGTGATCATGCCTTTCGGCCCTGGCATCTTAAGCTTAAGATACACTTAACATGGACGGGCAATAAAACGTGCGTAGGCAGGCCTACCCAGGATGGCATGATAAGCGCTTTAGAAGTCCACCACCTTGAAAGTCAGCCGTTCCTTTCGGAAGTTCTTCTCCCCGCCGAATACGACGTCGAGAGCAACCTGTCCGAGTGACTTGGCCTTTTTCCCAGGGACTACTCCGTGGAACTACATGTTACTCTTGCTGAGTCGGGTCATAGGGATGCCCATTGCTTGTAATGTGTCGGCGTAAATGATATTAAGCCCGCTGCCGCCGTCCATCAGAACTTTGCGCAGTCAGACTCCTCCCACAACTGGATCTACCACCAAGGCCTGCCGCCCGGGGGTCGGTATGTGGGCCAGGTGATCTGACTGATCGAAGGTCACCGGTGTCTTGACCCAGTCGAGATATTTGGTGACAGTCGGAACAGCCATGTTGACCTCTCGGTTGATGACTTTGAGGCGACTCTTGCTCTCGATGTTGGCGAAGATCATCAAGACGTTCTCGACGTTGGGGTACTTGAAAGTACCTTTGGCTCCGTCATCGTCATCTTCATCTTTGTCTCCAGAGGAATCTTGCCGCATCTCTTGCTTCAGGAGCTGACACTCCCGAGTGGTGTGCTTGGGCAAAATCAAATTGCCCTCCTCATCTTTCTTCGTATGGATCTGGCAAGGTTGGTCGAGGATGTCGCTCTTCATGGTGACTTGCTTTTTCCCCTTCCAATCTTTCTTCTGCTTTTGGGAGCTCTCTTTGCCTTGGCCGGCCAGAGCCGCGGCCTAGGCGCTCCCTCCAGCATCCGCCTTCCGCTTGTGCTTCTTGCCCTTGTTCTCCGACTGATGAGCGTCACCTGCTCGACTTTTGCCGCTCCTCAATCGGTCCTGCTCCTCACCGTTGGCATACCGGTTGGCTATCTCCATAGCCCGACTGAGAGTCAGGGTCTCAGTTCGGCCGAACTTCATGTTCAGCTCCCGGTACCTAACTCCGGCCTTGAAGGCGCAGATTGCCTGGTTCGGTGACATTCTCCACCGTATTGTGTAGGGTGGTCCACCGCTGAATAAACTCTCGGAGAGTATCATTCTGCTTTTGCATGCAGTGTTGCAGCTCGGCTAGGCCACTCGGTCTCTTGTAAGTGCCTTCAAAAGTCTTGACGAATACCCTCGCCAGGTCGTCCCAACAGAATATGCTGCCTGGCGGGAGCTGAGTAAGCCAAGCCCGAGCGGAGCCTTCTAACATCAACGGCAAATGCTTCATGGCCACATTGTCATTGCCACCGCCGATCTGGACTGCCACTCGGTAATCTTCTAGCCATATCAGGCTTGGACTCGCCAGTGAATTTACTGATCCCCGTGGCCAACCTGAAGTTGTTGGGAATCTCAGCCGCTCGTATGTAACGACTGAAGCACTCGGGACCTGATGGTACGGAAGCACTCGGTACGTCGTGATCTTGGCCTTCTCGCAGGGCCTGGCCTCTGTCGACTAGGTTCTGAGCGAGAACGGATCTCGCGTTGAACAGCGGGTCTCGAGTGTCTCTCGATGGACGGGAAGGACTCGGCCTGCGATCGCCGCCGTGTGTCCGTCTGTCATCGTAGGGCTGGCGCCCGTACGTGACATCCCGTGGTGGAGGCATCAGGGCACGATCGTAGTCGTCGTTATGCCGGGGCGACGCAACTCGATCGCGCTTCCGATCTTCGTGACGATCTCTGAAGGAAGAAGTGGCTCGGCTCCTGCCCGAGCCGAGTGGGCTATGAGCCGACTGGACGGTCTCCGCACGTACGGATGCGCTATGGATCCGGTCTCTAGATTGGGACACCGCCGCATTCTGCTACAGCGATGTCTTGAGGAGCGCCTGGATTTGACGAATCCCTTCTCTGGCCGAAGAGCCAGAGGGCTGGATGGAATCCGCGATCCGAGTGGCGGCTGCTAAATTTTGAAGTGGAGTACTGAGGACTTGATACTTACGAGGTTGGTCACTCGAGTAGAGCCGGCGTTTGTGCCGACTGGAATTGGGCTGACGGCGCTTGCGTTCGTCCAGCTCCCTCTGAAGCCGTTCAAGGCGATCGCGTTCGGCCAGAGTGGCCAGGCGAGTCGACTCCATGGCTAACGCCTCGGGTGTCGTTCCCGTGCTGGGGGTGTTGAGGAGCTGGTCGTTCCTGCGATGGAGCTCGTCCCGCTGCTCCCGGGTGAGAGCTTGGGGCACGTAAGGCTCATGGCTAGCGACCCCGCCGTCGGTGTTGCCGCGTGACGCTCCTACGCGATCACCCTGAGTGTCCGTGAACCCAGTGTAGGGGAACGCAGCAGAAAACAAAAATTTCCGACCTACGCACCAGCCCAGGATCACTATGGAGACTGCATACAAGGTTTGATCTGTTTCGTTACCGACTCGTAGCGCAGCGGAAGTAGAGTCGATGACGATCGGCGGTGCAGATCCCCGCAGCTAGGATTTACAACCTCCCAACCGCGAGGATGTACTCCCACATCTGCCCCTCGGACAGCCCTCTGGGAGGCGGTCGGACAGTCCCTCAGACGGTGTCGCGGACAGCCCTTCGGGAGGACCTTCAAAACTCGAACGATCACTCGGACAGCCCTTCGGGAGGACCCTCGAAACTAAGACGATCACTTGGACAGCCCTTCGGGAGGCACTCTCGAACTAAGACCGAAACTACGATCTCTCTACAGAGTTGCACACATACGGTGTCATCTATCCGGCAGGGCTTCGCCGTCCAGAACTAGTTCCCACCGGAACCCAGACAGCCTTTCGGCTCTACGAAACTATTTCGCTGGGAGGGAGAGAGAAGCCAGACAAGTCAATGGCATGTGTATGAGAGCAAGCATGAGCTGATTTTGGAGAGCTCTCTCCACCTCTATATATAGGAGGAGCAAGGGGTAGAGGAAAGACCAAAAGAACCTTCCTAGGATCTTTCCACCACATGCCACATAAGGGTGTGTAGAAGATATCCACCATGAGGTGGAAGGACACCTCAAGGAGGGCCCCCCCATGCCATGGCCGAAATTTGCAGCCCCCTTGGGGAGCTCCACCTCCCTTTCACACACCAAAAGTGGTTTTCTTCTAGAAGAAAAACCCCATTTGCAAATCAGCCCAAAAAGTGCTTTTCACTATTCACGAAGACATTTTTCTGCGTCCGTTAAAACCCAAATTATTTCTGTGTGCCTAGAATAATTCTAGCACCCACCAAAACAATTTTGAACGCATTCCAAAACAATTTCGGAACAATGTTTCTTCAGCGAAAAGCAACCAAAACGGTTCCGGCTGCTCCGGAACATTTCCGGTTTTTGTCCCGGAAAATTCCCAGAAGTTTCCAGAACACTTCTGGCATCCTCCAAGAATTTCCAGGCATGTGCCAGAACCAATTTGACTTAATGGAATACCCTGAAACAACTTTTCAGTTTCACCGGAACTATTCTGGTGTTCTCTCCGGAATGTTTCCGTTTCGTCCGAAACTTTTTCGGTGATTTTCTCTCAGACTCCCCGTCTAGTATTCAGCAGATAGATGACCCTTAAGCGTGTGAACCTATAGGTTCGGTGAAGTATAGACATGACCGGAACTCTTTCCGATCAATTATCAACATCGGAGCCGTGGACACCCATATTGACCCCTATACCCACATGAATGAATATTCGAGTGAACCTCCAGTTGCCGTGTGCTATTCCTGTTGCTTCGCGATATGTTACAAATACCCAAGGTGAGAAACCTTGGCATCCTCGTGGATCAACACTTGTCCACAATGCCAGTTACCTCGTTGCCGGTTTTTGTTCTCTTTTCTCGTTTCTGTGTTCCGGTATCCCTGTGATCAAATCACACTTGTGTCTGGCCAGACGATGATGGATACCGTAACACCGAGAGGGCCCAGAGATATCTCTCCATCGTCGGAGGAGCAAATCCCAATCTTGAGCTATCAAGTTACTTAACATACTTTTCCATGAACCCGTAAGCCGCCGTAATAGCCACCCATTTACGGATGACGTTTAACAAACCCCAAAGTTCATGAAGCAAGCATGAAGAAACTCGACACTCTCATGGTCTAAGGAATTATGCAAACATTAACTTCTCTGTGTTATTAACCATTAACTTATGACGAATGAATCTCATAGCATAACATCAATCGGGTCGATTCAACACAAGTGTTCTACTAACATTGTGCCCTCAAAGTTGCCGGCATAGACATGCCCATGATCAGGAAAACAGAACCATCATGCAACACTTGGGCTAGTCTTAGAGGCCAGACTAGGAATACATTTTACCGTTTATTATTCCACACGTGCATATGAGTCTTCCTTCGAGCCTCGTGGTTATTGCAGACTCGAGAACCATAGCAGTTATAGCATGGAACATAAACCTAATTATGAACAGGGAGATAATCAATAACATTTATTATTGCCTCTAGGGCATATCTCCTACAGACTCCCACTTGCACTAGAGTCAATAATCTAGTCAATGCTAATGCACTTTACACCTATGGCATACTGGTGTAAAAAATGCTTCGCATGTGGTATAGCCTGATGTCCAACGGATCTGACGACTTCAGCTCCGTGTGTAACTTTACATATCCTCGCGTTTTCACGCTTTCACAAAATTCATATTTTGTGTGGACTTGGCTTTGCATATGTGTGAATCATTGGTCGAAACCTGATTCCTCAGACTGAGCTATGGAGCAACTATCTGCAATAGTGTCCCATAGACCAAAGCCATCTTGGAACCATACTAAGTTCATGAATGAACTATATGATTCAACAACTTCTTTGTCGCTTCTTAAGTGTCAACATACTTAGCCTTTGTTATAGAATTCGCCACAGTATCTTGTTTGGAACAATTTCCAACTACCGTGCCATCATATTGTGTATTACACAAAACCCTTAACTTAAATCGAAAATCGCATGGAGCATTGATGAAGACTGTATCGATGTAATTACTTACAACGAGCACTTCATAATCTCTGCTTGCGAGAAAACATGTCATCACTACTACTCTAGTACTCAATGACATCTTTCACTGTTGTCCTATGATCAGTACTTTGATCACTTTGGTATCCATACTCGCAACAACTTTTGGAGTATCGGACATATCTGGTTGTTTTACATACCATGGAATACATGATTAATCCAAACACAAGAGTGTGTGGAATCTCCATCATGCATTTTACTCATCAGTGTTTTGGGACACCGAGTCTTGCAAAAACTCTTTCCATGTGACTTCGGCAAGAATCACTCCTTGGCGTTTTAAATGCTAAAAAGTTTTAGCATCTTGTCAATATGTATTCATTGCTTAGCCCCATTAGGTAAATCTATCTCCATAGATCATCATGCCTAATATTGAGGCTATTTAGCCCAAGCACTTCATCGGAAAAACTATTTTCAAATGAAGTCCTAATTCGTGTCAAGAAATTTATTTCCAATTAACAATGTGTCAAGTACACAAGGTTTTTAGAAATATTATTATGCTCCCACTTACTTTCTTGAATCACAAGCATCTTCGATACCCATTTGATGAAGTCAAAACCCTTTTGACCATTCCATCAAAAACGAAGATTCCAACTCCACTTTGCTCTCTTCTGTCCATCGCTGGAACTCTGAAGTTTGCATACTTACTAGCATCCTCTGGATCGACAAATTACTTTGGACTGTATCACATACAAGTCCTAGGTTTCATTTCCATCACATGGAAATCCTTTTGTCATCCATGTTTCATATCTCATGATTGAAATATGTATTGATTGCTAGTTCAGCCCGAACCGACTTTAAGCATCGCTACGGTGAGACAATCTCATCGTAGTCAACTCCTTGAACTTGTTATTGCAACAAGTCGAGCTTTATGAATAAAACATTTTATCCGTATCAGTTTTTAGTTCCATAAATATTCGTTAGACTCTAAGTCTTCCGAAAGGTGTATCAAGATCTTAATCTTGAATCACTTATATGGAAACTATCTCGGATTGTATTGGCATTTAGCCAATTCCGGAGTCAGGGCCCATCAACGCTTCCTTGTGAATCGTAGGTATACTGTTGTCTAACAACAATATCTCGTTTGCGCACCTGATAGGTTTGCATGAGCTTTGCCTACGTGGTTCAGTTGCAAGTTCGACCGAAGTCCATACATTTTATTGTAGAGACTTCCGTATCAGTCGCAGTAAGAAACTCCGGAATTACTTCCAAGGTCTCTTTCCTTTGATCTGATGACGATGATACTGTTTATCTCGTCGAGTTGCACTGTTCTCCCACTCACCTTTTTGAAAGAACCATTTTCTTCAAAAAAGCATACCGTTCTTTGTGGCAAACCTATTTGCCTCGGTATTGTGGTGGGGAAATACCCAATGACTTGGGATAACCTACAAAGTAGCACTTGTCTGATTTGGAATAGGTTTGTAACCTTTTACACAAGCCCCATATTCCAAATGTTAAGAAAAGATATAATATGGTTGGGCGTACCATACCATGGCGTCATTTCAACAGACCCGATGGAGCTCTTTTCAGTGTAAAAGCCGCAGTCTCTAAAGCATCACTTTAAAAGGGATAATGGCAAATTTATTTATGTCATCTTTGATCTTACCATGTCATGAATGGTTCGATTACATCTACACGGACTCTCCACTTGCAGTGGTGCTCCGGGAGGTGCAAGTTATGAAACCCCTTTCACAACTCATCAGACATTCGCTAAACTTGTAACTCAAATATTCCTTTCTGCAATCGAATTGTAGAAACATAATTTTCTTGTTACAACAACTTCTACATCATTTTTGAAAACCTTATGAATGAATTCAAAAGATCCAGACTTACGTCTCATCAAGTAAATATCAATATATCTACTTGAGTCATTTCTGAAGATAGATAAATCCACTACTTGCAACAACATTTATTGAACTACACACATCAAAATGTATGATCATCAATAAGTTTGTTGCTCGTTCCTTATGGCCTGTGAATGGTATTTCAGTCACTTCACTTTTCGGAGGAAAGTTGCAAGTGTCAGATGATTCAAAATCAAATGACTTTAAAATCCATCATAATGGAATTTTCCATGCGGGTTTCTCCAATGTGACCAAATGCAGTGCCACACATATGTAGTATTCTTTTAGTCTTGCGACATTTAGCGTCAGTGTTATGGATGTATCATATTACCATCAATATTCATAACATACATCCCATCCTGGATGGAAGCATGGCCCTTCATGTTATTCATAACACCGAACATCAAAAGTTCTCTTATGAATAACCTCCTTGCAAGATACCTTATGCAAAGGGCTAGAGTGTATGAAACTCTAAATGAATTATGAAAGTAAATACAGAGGTAATGTATTATTATGAATATTCATAACATACTTCTCATTCATAATGAAAGTATGGCCCTTTTGTTATTCATAACTCTGAACATTAAAAGTTCTCTTATGAACAACCTTCTTGCAAGATACCTTATGCAATGGGCTAGAGTGTGTAAAACTCTAAAATGATTTATGAAAGTAAATACATAGGGAATATACCTATGGAAGGCATAGTAACATTTACTATGTTCCCTGCGTGTATCTAAACCTCATTCCTGGCTAGTCTTTTAGGCCATAGTAGTTCTTACATCGAGTTGCAACAGAATGCAATCGAGCGGGTATCTGTGTGATTAACTCACAATACCCAAGAATTAGTGATTAACATGTTTAACCATAATTCCCAAGAACTATATCTTTGACCAGCCTTCTATACATCAAAAACCTGTATGACATTCATACATGAGCTGGATATTCCAGTCTTCTTTCCTTTTGCCTTTATACTTCTAATAGTTTAACTTTCAGTATTTCTCCTACTCTCAGAAGAAGCACCCAACTTAAGAGTGGCGATAGCCCCGGACTTCCTAGGCGTGAAAGTTTCACTAACACCCTTCGGACACTTCCTTTCTCTTTAAGTTGTCTGTTTTATTCACCATCATCATATGACAGGCGTTCTTCTGGATCCCTCTCTTATCAGTCTAATGCATAGTAAACTCCTTTACTAATAGTTTGCAAACAAACATTGCTTTGGATATCTCATATCTTTTAGCCTTTGTCTGTCTCTGAAAATGATTTTCAGATTCCATGAATATCACATAACTATCCAAACTTTCGAAGTTCGGGTCTCATGGAAGCAAACATATTGCACTTGACTGAAACGGAATTCTAGCTTTTGGATCGATGGACGAGAGTCACATGATCCATAGCATTAGCGGGAGAATACCGAAAGCATGCGATAGGACAAGTCCTTCTCGGCACTCTAGAGGACAATCCTCTCATTACGTTACCAACCGTAAAGTTTTAACCAGATATTTAACAGCTATTCAATTTTAATTGGGAAGGTGGAAACGCGAGCCATTATTCTACAACTATTATGCAAATAACACTTAGACAGTGTTCATAATTAATTGCACTGAGAATTAAAAGAATTAATTCTACAGTGCGCTCCCACTCAAATCAATATCTCTCATAATTGATTGTGAGTGATACAAGACCCCCATATCAATTGTTCGCCATTGGTGTAACACCACTGATGACGAAAATCTCAACCGGTAGGCCAACTTGCCAATCACATCTCTATGTGATTCTTGTTCATCTTTCGATGCGCATGTTCCGAGCTCATGACGGTCATGCCTGAACGTCAAGACAACCAAGTGATCTTGCTGCGAGGTCTCAACTCACCCGCCTCACACTTCCCTAATCGTTTGTACCCGTGTGACACGGCGCACTCCGAGAAGTTAGGTGCCGTGACGGTGCTACACTTGGGAGAACACTAACCACTTGATATTTTTGTGAGAGATCACCCTAATAAAAAGCGACTACCACGCAATCAAGAAGGGTGCATCATAAGGGATAAACATCTCAGGCAATTCATAATAGCATGATATGGTATAGCCCTTTCTGACGGAGAAGTCTTTCATTTCTTCGTCTTCGGCATTCGCGTTGGTGTTCACCTTCGCGAAGATTGCCACCACCTTGTCGATGCACCAGATAATATTGCTATCTCTATAGCTAATAAAATAAGTGCATTACTGAAGGTTGACACGCAGGTCATTAAAGTGACAATCATATGGCTCCAGCCATCATGCCGAATCATGACACGCAGGTCATGTTAATCAATTTACATTATATAGTCATCTCATACATAATCAAATTATAATGAGCACTGCTATACCACATCACATGCACATGCAAACCATCCTGCAAAACCAAGTTAGACGCCTCTAATCGGTTCATGCAAAATTTTATTTTACGTGGCTTCTAAGGTTTCGAAACAAACCGAAGCTACCAACGTCCATCATCAAGCATGATAATCCAAGTCGCTAGATTAACATTGCGGGGTGTATGAAACACGAGATAATAAAATCTCGAGCCCCATACTAAACTTCGTCATACGCGTGACCCCCGTGCAGATCATATCTGCATTGCCCTTTCGTCTGCGAAATTTCATCTTTCTTTTTAACTACGGTGGAATTCAATGAACTGTTAGCACTTCGTTGATCAATCAGGATCGCGGATTGCCAGAACATTGAAACTCCACCATACTGTTATCAAGATCAAAAATATGCAAATTCCAGGGAAGCAACAAGAACATCGGGTAACAGATTTCATCTGCTACCCGCACAAATAATTTTCAGTAATAGAACTCATCTACTACCTAATTATATTGTGCAATACCCATACATCTCTATGTATTCTAGATCGCAACATGCATCTACGCATAGCACGGCTCATGATGCCACTGTAGGGGAACGCAGCAGAAAACAAAAATTTCCGACCTACGCACCAGCCCAGGATCACTATGGAGACTGCATACAAGGTTTGATCTGTTTCGTTACCGACTCGTAGCGCAGCGGAAGTAGAGTCGATGACGATCGGCGGTGCAGATCCCCGCAGCTAGGATTTACAACCTCCCAACCGCGAGGATGTACTCCCACATCTGCCCCTCGGACAACCCTCCGGGAGGTGGTCGGACAGTCCCTCGGACGGTGTCGCGGACAGCCCTTCAGGAGGACCTTCGAAACTCGAACGATCACTCGGACAGCCCTTCGGGAGGACCCTCGAAACTAAGACGATCACTTGGACAGCCCTTCGGGAGGCACTCTCGAACTAAGACCGAAACTACGATCTCTCTACAGAGTTGCACACATACGGTGTCATCTATCCGGCAGGGCTTCGCCGTCCAGAACTAGTTCCCACCGGAACACAGACAGCCTTTCGGCTCTACGAAACTATTTCGCTGGAAGGGAGAGAGAAGCCAGACAAGTCAATGGCATGTGTATGAGAGCAAGCATGAGCTGATTTTGGAGAGCTCTCTCCACCTCTATTTATAGGAGGAGCAAGGGGTAGAGGAAAGACCAAAAGGACCTTCCTAGGATCTTTCCACCACATGCCACATAAGGGTGTGTAGAAGATATCCACCATGAGGTGGAAGGACACCTCAAGGAGGGCCCCCCCATGCCATGGCCGAAATTTGCAGCCCCCTTGGGGAGCTCCACCTCCCTTTCACACACCAAAAGTGGTTTTCTTCTAGAAGAAAAACCCCATTTGCAAATCAGCCCAAAAAGTGCTTTTCACTATTCACGAAGACATTTTTCTGCGTCCGTTAAAACCCAAATTATTTCTGTGTGCCTAGAATAATTCTAGCACCCACCAAAACAATTTTGAACGCATTCCGAAACAATTTCGGAAGAATGTTTCTTCAGCGAAAAGCAACCAAAACGGTTCCGGCTGCTCCGGAACATTTCCGGTTTTTGTCCCGGAAAATTCCCAGAAGTTTCCAGAACACTTCTGGCATCCTCCAAGAATTTCCAGGCGTGTGCCAGAACCAATTTGACTTAATGGAATACCCTGAAACAACTTTTCAGTTTCACCGGAACTATTCCGGTGTTCTCTCCGGAACGTTTCCGTTTCGTCCGAAACTTTTTCGGTGATTTTCTCTCAGACTCCCCGTCTAGTATTCAGCAGATAGATGACCCTTAAGCGTGTGACCCTATAGGTTCAGTGAAGTATAGACATGACCGGAACTCTTTCCGATCAATTATCAACATCGGAGCCGTGGACACCCATATTGACCCCTATACCCACATGAATGAATATTCGAGTGAACCTCCAGTTGCCGTGTGCTATTCCTATTGCTTCGCGGTATGTTACAAATACCCGAGGTGAGAAACATCGGCATCCTCGTGGATCAACACTTGTCCACAATGCCAGTTACCTCGTTGCCGGTTTTTGTTCTCTTTTCTCGTTTCTGTGTTCCGGTATCCCTGTGATCAAATCACACTTGTGTCTGGCCAGACGATGATGGATACCGTAACACCGAGAGGGCCCAGAGATATCTCTCCATCGTCGGAGGAGCAAATCCCAATCTTGAGCTATCAAGTTACTTAACATACTTTTCCATGAACCCTTAAGCCGCCGTAATAGCCACCCATTTACGGATGACGTTTAACAAACCCCAAAGTTCATGAAGCAAGCATGAAGAAACTCGACACTCTCATGGTCTAAGGAATTATGCAAACATTAACTTCTCTGTGTTATTAACCATTAACTTATGACGAATGAATCTCATAGCATAACATCAATCGGGTCGATTCAACACAAGTGTTCTACTAACATTGTGCCCTCAAAGTTGCCGGCATAGACATGCCCATGATCAGGAAAACAGAACCATCATGCAACACTTGGGCTAGTCTTAGAGGCCAGACTAGGAATACATTTTACCGTTTATTATTCCACACGTGCATATGAGTCTTCCTTCGAGCCTCGTGGTTATTGCAGACTCGAGAACCATAGCAGTTATAGCATGGAACATAAACCTAATTATGAATAGGGAGATAATCAATAACATTTATTATTGCCTCTAAGGCATATCTCCTACACCCAGGGGCCGCATGACGCTCGGAGTTGTCCACCATAAGAATTTTGGCAGTGGATTCAATGCTTTCGCACCCGGACTCCTCGGAGGAATCGCCGAATGATCCACCGGAGAGGTCGAGGGCGGGTTCGTCAAGCTCGAGTGCCGCCACATGCTCAGCTGCTGCCTGGGTGGCCACAGCATGCTTGATCCAGCGCTGCAGTCGTGAGCGTCCGGAACGCTTGCGGCGATGCGCGATGGTGGGGCGAGTGACCACTCGGTACGGAGCCGAGGGCTGCCGGAGAAGGACTCCGTAGGTCGATGCGCGAAAGTGCGTTGCGCCGCGGGTGGGCAACGCCTCCACGTCCAGCGGGGCTTCGCGGAGCCACGCTGAGTCGTCGGCGATGAAGGAGAGGGCCCCGAAATGGATTTCGCCGCCGACTGACATGATGATGAGGAAAACCACCTACGCCGTGGAACTTTGCTAGACGCCTAGCCCCAAGGTGGGCACCAACTGTCGGGGGTTACGATCCTGACAATGAGTACTTGGGGTACGAATAAGGGGCAGAGACTAGCTACGACGCAGGTGTAACACTCGGTGTTTAACGAGTTCAGGCCCCTCTCGGTGGAGGTAAAAGCCCTACGTCTCGTGCCCTGAGGCTTGCTTTGATTTTATGGTTATGGTTACAGAGATTGAACGTGCCTGGCTATGGAGAGGGGTGCGGCTTATATAGAGTGCGCTGCAGCCCCATGCCTCCCACGCCGCTGAGGCATTAACTGTCATTGAATGAGTCAGTTACTAGTGTAATGAGCCTCTACTACAGCAGTTACAGGTAACGGTAGCTATAACTCTATTTAGTGGATGACTTAGGATTCCTCGACCGTTGCAGCTCCCACGACGTCCTCCTGTCCTCTACGTCTGAGTGGTGGTCCATCAGCCGAGTGACGTGTGATCATCCGAGTGCCGCAGAGCCGTCCGAGTGAACCTCCTGATGTATGCATCCGAATGCTGGCACGGTCCAGGGACCTACCTATGATGGTGATGGGCCCTATGTGGGTCCCAAATGATGGGTCCTTGACCCTACCTGTAATAGGTGACCACATCAAGTGGAAAAGTACACCTTTTTTTGAAAAGGAGGATTACCCCCAGCCTCTGCATCGAAGCGATGCATGAAGCCATCTTATTAACCAAAATATCCAACAAGTATGTAGTACGATACAAAAACTCATCGAAAGATAAGTAAAGGGAGAACTCAAAGTCACAACCGACAAAAATTTACCTAGATGCCTATACACCTATCCTATTGTTGGACCGCCATCCAAACCGGTTGTAGGTCATCCTTGTTGTCCCTTTACAAAATCATACATAATTTTTGACCTCATACGACTCCTCCGTCAATTATTTCGAAGGGATCCTTTCCTCGTTTCTCCGCCCTTCTTCCACTTCACCCTGAAGACTAACTAAGACCAATTAAGTCATGTTTTCATGTTCTAATTGAAACATTTTTCATTTATAATATAATATGATTAAAGGAGAAGATTGTTCTTTTACCAAACATATGCAGATCAAATCACATCTTATAACAACAAGAAATCTTTCTTGGTATCAATCCTCTTGCCCCTCATTCTTTGAGAGTCGAGAAGGATCTTTTTCGAGTTTCCATTACTTCATTTGAAATTTAGGATCTTCTATCTTCGACTTATTTCTTTTGGCTTTAATCTTTATTCATTTCCTTTTGATTCTCTCCTCTCCCTCTATCACTATCCTCTAGGTATAACTTTGCATCAATAGATAACCTTTTCCTCTGTATGAATCTATATTATTCCATTCCAATTTCTTCCAACAAATGATGTAAAATAGGGCACCACTGCTCCAACAGGCGATGTAAACTAGGTATTACAATTGTGTGGCGCCCCCGCCATGACCGTGCACTAATCATACACGCAAACATGCACGATCAAGGCCAGAGACTCACGGGAAGATATCACAACACAACTCTAGACACAAATTCAAACATAAAGCTTTATATTACAAGCCAGGGCCACAAAGGCGTGAATACATAAGTCAGCGAAAGCAACAATATCTGAGTACAGACATAATTAGACAAGTTTGCCTTAAGAAGGTTGAGCAAAAAAATGACAACTAGATCGAAAAGGCGCAAGCCTCCTGCCTGGGGCCTCCTAACTACTCTTGGTCATTGGTCTCCATGTAGTAGCAGGCTCCATCGGGGTAGTAGTAGTCATCGACGGGATCAGCTGGCTCCTGGGCTCCGTCATCTGATCGCAGCAATCGGGTAAAGGGGGAAAAAGGTAGCAAAGCAACCGTGAGTACTCATCCAAAGTACTCGCAAGACTTATATCGGATCTATGCTAAGTATTCATCAGTATCAAGGGAAGGGTTTGTATCTGTGGACTATACTGAAGAATTGCCAGGATAGAGGGGAAGGCCTAGCCTATCGAAGACTAGCATCTTGCAGCGTCTTGCAGCATTAGAACAGTGCAGATTAGTATAACATAAAGTAGTAAGTATGTATTAGTAATGCCCAGAGATCCTTCCTCGACTCCCTGCGAGAAAGTGATCCCGGAGCCATCATATCCATTTAGTGACTCAAGTATCCAGTTCTAGTTGTAGTAGATCGGGATACAATTCCGGACGTCCGTTACCGTGGACACAACTATTCGAATAGATATACTTCCCTGCAGGGGTGTGATAACCCACAAGTATAGGGGATCGCAACAGTTTTTGATGGTAGAGTATTCAACCCAAATTTATTGATTCGACACAAGGGGAGCAAAAGAATACTTGCAAGTATTAGCAGTTGAGTTGTTAATTCAACCACACCTGGAGACTAAATATCTACAACAGAGTGATCAGTAGCACAGTAGTATGGTAGTTTTGATAGCGATAGCAATAATAGTAATAGTAACGGTAGCAGCAATAGTTTTGTAGCAATTGTGACAGTAGTAGCAACAGTAGTAACTTAGCAAAGAACAATATGTGAGAAGCTCGTAGGCATTGGATCGGTGATTATGTTGGATAACGTTCATCATGTAAGAGTCATAACCTAGGGCGACACAGAACTAGCTCCAATTCATCAATGTAATGTAGGCATGTATTCCCCATATAGTCATATGTGCTTGCGATAAGAACTTGCATGACATATTTTGTCCTACCCTCCCGTGGCAGCGGGGTCCATAAGGAAACTAAGGGATATTAAGGCCTTCTTTTAATAGAGAACCGTAACAAAGCATTAACACATGGTGAATACATGAACTCCTCAAACTATGGTAATCACCGGAAAGAATCCCAATTATTGTCACCTTGGGGTATGCGGATCATAACACGTAGCAGGTGCATACAACTTGCAAGATCGGATCAAGAACACAAATATATTCATGAAAACATAAAGGGTTCAGATCTGAAATCATGGCACTTAGGCCCTAGTGACAAGCATTAAGCATAGCAAAGTCATAGCACACTACTACATGATGGTCCAAATGCGACAGTCCAATCAGAGACCCTTCGACGAAACTGTGTGTGATGCATTAATCGCAAACGGTGATGTAAAATAACTGTCAAAAATGATATGAAACGTTTGCGGTGGCAGAGACATCAAACACGATCCAAATTGTAGTTGCGTGTGCGATGCATGGCATACGGTTAATCCGGAAGAACTGTTTGTGATGAGCCAGCAGAACAGAAACGGGCAACCATATCAAGGTGTGTGCGATATACGGCATACAGTTCACTCGGATGAACTGTTTGCGATTAGGGAACACAACAGAAACGGTCAGCAAGATCAAGGTGTGTGCAATATACGGCATACAGCTCATTCAGATGAACTGTTTTTGATTAGGCAACACAACAGAAATGGTTCAACTTAACAAGATGTGTGTGATATGCGGCATACAGTTCACATAGATGAACTGTTTGCTATGAGCCAAAAGAACACAAACGATTCGTGTAAACGAGATGTGTGTGATACGCGGCAAACAGCCCACTCGGATGAACTGTTTGCAATGAGAAAATATAAACAGACGATTACTGGAGTTAATTCGTGTGCGATTCTGTGTGTAGAAACAACTTTGAAAAAAGCAAACTAGTTGCTTGCGATGGCTAGGAGTATCTCACACGATGCATGTGCGAGTACTCGTGTGCGATGATTAGTAAGTTACACATACGTTTCCTTATGTTAACACGTGTGTGATAACACGTGACACCGCATACAGTTGTCGGGGTGTGTGCTCCACTTAGTCTTCCCGCGCTCCAGCGAAGGCTTCCCACGCTCCACAGGGGTGAATTGTAAAATCCCCAATCCCCTAGCCAGCTGCTAGCTATAAATAACCACAGCAATGGCCGGCGGCGGTGACTCGCTACCGATCCACTTGCTAGCTAGTTACCCACACATACCGGCATACCCCCAACGGCTGATGACAGGATGGAGTTGCGCGACGGCGGAATCGAGGCTGAAGGCACGATGGTCGGCTTGGCGGTCGACGGCCATGTCGCCGCCTCTCCCGACGACGACCAGAGAAAGCAGGAAACGCGGTACGAGCAAGCCTCCAGGTTAGCCAGGGTCGTCCTAAAAGCGGACAGGGATCGCCAGCGGGCGATACTGCTGGCTCGGCGCAGAGTGCGGCGGATGGTGCGGATGGCGGAGCAGGAACCAGGACGACGCAAAGACAACTGCGGCAGTGGCGGCCGCCGCACGAGGCGCAGGCTTATGTCCCAGATGGAGAGGGCGCAGCACCGGACGTCGCCGGGCATGCCTGGGGGGTGTCACGGCAGCCCTGGCGAGAGCCAATGTCATCTCACCGGACGTCGCCGGGGCAGACCCGGCGGTCGCGGTAGCCCTGGTGAGCGCTGCGCCCGAGGCAATACCGGCGATCCCCGATGTCGAGTCTGCCCCAGCCTTGATCGATCAAGGTGTGTAGGTCATCGACTTGGCGGCCTCTGCTCCCACTGAGCCCATGATCGACACGCTGATGGACGATGGCTGATGTGCGTGGTGGGTCGGCGTCAGGTGCACAGTAAATCTTTTGTGCACGCGCGGTTCGTTATATTCTTGTAAATTAGCGAGCTAATGGTTTGTAAATTACTCGTCGAACTATTGATTTGTTCATGCATGTCAAATATGTCAATTGTATGGGCTGGCCTATCCATATATTATCTCAATTTGCAATATGGACAATTAATATGCAAATTCCTTCTGGACATCGGTGTTGATCGCCACGTCGAAAACATGGGTATCCTCTACTCTACAGGGCACGCGCTTAAACTGAGTGAACAGTGCACGATACTAATACTTTCCATGAAAAATTTAAGAACTTGGCTAACAGCATTTGAGTAACATATATATAGTGGTGACACTATTCGACAAAAGGCGGATCTTGGTAACATGGTGCTTAACAATTTTGACAACCATATGGTCCATATCTACATACTTAACATAGTAACAACTAGCACATTTTAAGAGGCTGAGGGCCAACAACCACAACTATCCGCTGGAAGCAGCTTGATCACGGCGACTCGGCATCTTGTCAATGAAAAGAAAGAACCCTCATGTGCCTTGGTAGAGCATGAGTAGAACAGTGTCTCCAATTTTCCAATGTGGATGCATTGCCACGACAAGCGAGAACTTGTTAATTTGAATGGTTCCATTTTTGTGGGAAATGCGGTACCTTGCAATCACTTTGGCGTTATTAGCAGGCACAAGTGTAATTCGACCACGCCGGGAAATCGATTTAGGAACAGCTACAGTGGGCAATTTCTGTTGCAATGTAGAATAAAAACCAATTGTAACATATCGTTGAAGATATATATAGTTTATGAACATCAACATAAAAATAAGACTTTGTACCACCGTTTTGTGCACACAATTGGTCTTGTTCAATGGGTGCACCATAGGTAGAATTAATCTCATCCAAAATCCAGCGTTCATACGCTGTGCTATCTCTGTCAGATTATCAACAAATTTTATGACATGCTTCAAGTCTTTCTAGTGAAATTTGGTACGCCGAGTAACATACAGATCGTTAACTATGCATCCAACGTATCTTGCTTAAAAGGTGGAAAGGTATTATTTATTCAGAACATGACAAAAGAATATATAGTGGGCATAAATTGGTAAATAGAATTTGTTACTGCCTAGGAACGGAGTCAGAAAATGAAATCACAATTGGTTGCTTAAATAGTGATCAGTTAGTCAGAACAAATACCCCGATTTTGCTAAGTAATATGCCAGCATGGAGAAAGTTGAAAGAACACTAACCTCGATCAGACTGTGATCGGCTGATGACATTGGGGACGTAAACATCCATGTTAATTAGACCAGGCTGTAGTGCACGCACTAGAATTTTATTGCCAACTTTCAGTTCATAAAACTTAGAATTTTTTCTCCAAAGGTCCGTATCAAAATAGGAGTGGCCATCTTTATCAAGTTTTACGCTAACTGTCAGTGTAAATACATGTTGCGTTGTCAATATGACAGCCATGGAGTCATCAACAAAGTAAAGCCCAAGATTTCCTTCTACTTGTGTTCTTGCAAAGCAAAGGATGTACTGCTTGAAATGAAAAATTAAGATCGTAAATTAGATATATTGAAATAACAGAGCAATATGCAAATATGGGAGTAACTTTGAGAATAGAACAATATATAGCTGAAAGCAAAGTACAAAAATATATAATTAAAAATAGATAATGTAACAAAGATTTGATGGAAATATGAGAGTAACTGAATGAACAATACATCATTAATTTGCCTAATTTATAAAAAAAATCGTCTTCGACGTTTAGGCTGCATGTGCCACCGTACCTTTTATCCAAATGTAGCAATATAATGTATATGTTCATAAATTTAGGCCATGCCGACCGTCGTAGGGTGAGATTGAACATAGCGAGCACTCCCTGAAGTCATCTGGAATGGTGAGATAGAACTTCGTTTCTGACTGGCCGCGACCACACTTGCCCGATTTGTGCTCGCACTGTGGACACTTGAATGAAAACCCTCGAATCAGCTAGAAGAAAAATGAATCCACGGCGATTTCCACCGGTTGATTAACAATCATGGACGGACTGCGATAAGACATGAGTGAATATTTCGCTAAATTAATTACCTTCTCCATGAGAAAAATCCCCGGCCCAATCCCGTAGAAAATCCCAATCGACCAGAGTCCAGAAAGTCGATGCAAGTCGGTACAGATAGGCGGCGGCAAGCGGTAGGGGCGAAATCCCTTGCCGTTTGGAGCGCGACCTCCGCCCGCCGACGACAGCCGTCGAGCTTAGGGTGGCCGCCGCGATAGAAGTTGATGAGGTGTAGAGTTACCGAGGAGTGCGCGGCGAGTGGGTGGGGACGAAGTGGGCAGGGGGGTGAGGGTTTTCTTTTTTTCTTTTGGATGTGTTGGTGAACGCACACGGTTCGCAGAGGCGGCGGAGATGAATCGTGTGCGATAGTAAATCACCGAGATTGAGGGGGAATCCAAATTTCCTTCGTAGTTTGTCATTCAGTTTTTTCTACGATCAACATACCCCCTCCAATGCAACGTGTTCAAATTTCGCATTTTTCCGGGCTCATTTACCATATTTAAGCGATTATGTGCCTTTTATAGGCATTAATGCATAGAATTAATATTCAAACAATCGGTGCATGAAAAAGTGCAAAAAAGGGTCTGGAAAACCTTGATCATGGTATTTAGTAAATTCTCATGCCTTTTACAAGGAATGGGCAGAGATTGCAAGGATATGTGTGGCAAGAGTCAACCATATATGTGTCATTTATTGGTTTTTCAACTATAGAAAAATGAAATACATGCTTGAAAACCATGACGCCTGGCATGGTGCCATGGTATGGCCTCACCATGCCCTGGTAAAAATTTGAGAATGTTACGCTTATGTCATCATGCACGCCCTTCATAAATCGAACCATCATCGAGGAAGTTTCATGGTTTCGAGAGGAAAATCACCAAGATTGAAGAGGAATCCAAATTTCCTTCGTCCTTTGTCCTTGTGCTTTTTTCTACGATGAACATACACCTTGCAAATCACCGTGTTTAAATTTGGCACTTTTCCGGGCTCATTTACCATATTTAGGGGATTATGTGCGTTTTCTAGACATTAATGCACATAATTCAAATTCAAACAATCAGTGCATGAAAAGGTGCGCAAGAACGGTCTGGAAAACCATGCTCGTGCTATTTAGTAAATTCGCATGCCTTTTACAAGGAATGGGCAGATCAAGGATACGTGTGGCAAGAGTCAACCACAAATGCGGCGTTTATTGGTTTTTCAACTATAGAAAAATGAAATGCATGATGCCTAGCATGCTGCCATGGTATTGCCTCACCATGCCCTGGTAAAAATTTGAGAAGGTTTGGCTTATGTCGTCATGCGCGCCCTTCATAAATTGAACCATCACCGAGGAAGGTTCATGGTTTCGAGAGGGAAATCACCAAGATTGAAGGGGAATCCAAATTTCCTTCAATCTTTGTCCTTGAGGTTTTTTTCTACGATGAACATACACCCTGCAAATCACCGTGTTCAAATTTGGCACTTTTCCGGGCTCATTTGCCATATTTAGGGGATTATGTGCATTTTCTAGGCATTAATGCACATAATTCAAATTCAAACAATCGGTGCATGAAAAGGTGCGCAAGAACGGTCTGGAAAACCATGCTCGTGCTATTTAGTAAATTCTCGTGCCTTTTATAAGGAAAGGGCAGGGATTTCAAGGATATGTGTGGCAAGAGTCAACCACAAACGTGTCGTTTATTGGTTTTTCAACTATAGAAAAATGAAATACATGCTTGAAGAACATGACGCCTGGCATGGTGCCATGGTATGGCCTCACTATGTCCTAGTAAAAATTTGAGAAGGTTTGGCTTATGTCGTCATGCATGCCGTTCATAAATCGAACCATCCCCGAGGAAGTTTCATGGTTTCGAGAGGGAAATCACCAAGATTGAAGGGGAATGCAAATTTCCTTCGTCCTTTGTCCTTGAGTTTTGTTCTATGATGAACATACACCCTGCAAATCACCGTGTTCAAATTTGGCACTTTTCTGGGCTCATTTACCATATTTAGGGGATTGTGTGCATTTTCTAGGCATTAATGCACATAATTCAAATTCAAACAATCGGTGCATAAAAAGGTGCACAAGAACGGTCTGGAAAACCATACTCGTGCTATTTAGTAAATTTTCATGCCTTTTATAAGGAATGGGCAGTGATTTCAAGGATATGTGTGGCAAGAGTCAACCACAAACGTGTCGTTTATTGGTTTTTCAACTATAGAAAAATGAAATACATGCTTGAAAAACATGACGCCTGGCATGGTACCATGGTATGGCCTCACCATGCCCTGGTAAAAATTTGAGAAGGTTTGGCTTATGTCGTCATGCACGCCCTTCATAAATCGAACCATCACCGAGGAAGTTTCATGGTTTCGAGAGGGAAATCACCAAGATTGAAGGGGAATCCAAATTTCCTTCGTCCTTTGTCCTTGAGTTTTTTTCTACGATGAACATACACCCTGCAAATCACCGTGTTCAAATTTGGCACTTTTCCGGGCTCATTTACCATATTTAGGGGATTATGTGCATTTTCTAGGAATTTAGCGCAGATAAATCCAATCCAGCTACAGCTGCACGGGCGTGATGACAGGGGCGTGGATTGTCGTTCGATCGCGGTGCATCCTATGGTGCACACGCGCAATCCGCGTGGCTGGGGTTCCGGCCAATCATAACGCAACACACAATAGGTTCAGCGCACACTGTTTTCGGAGGCGACGGAGATGAACCGTGTGCGATGATGAATGACCAAGATTGTGAGGGAAGCCAAATTTCCTTCGTCGTTTGTCCTTGAGCTCTTAAAAACCACCGCACTGTACGGCTGTCCGGCCACTCCGCCCAGAGCTCTCTCCAAGCATCGTTCATGGCACCGCGCCGCACAGTAACTGGTAAGGAAGCGATGGCATCCCGCCGCGCCGAGTTCCACGCCGCCCGCGACCGCACACATGGTAAGGAAGCGATGGCATCCCGCCGTGCCGAGTTCATCGCCGCCCGCGGCCACACAACTACGTGGGCGGACTTTGATGCTGCCATGGCCGAATGGGCGGTGGATCAAGAGGCGGCCAAAGCCGCTGAGAAGGAGCAGAGAAGGCAGAAAGCAGTCAAGAAAAGAGAGTCCCACCGCCGCAAGAAAGAAGAGGCCGCACGGCGTGCTTAGGAGAGCTCAGCAGAGATCCAAGCACGGTGGGCAGCCGCCGACAAGGCCGGAAAGGAGAACGACGGCGTTTGGCCAGCATGCCCCGATGCCAGCATGTTAGAAGTAGTTAGTGCGTGTGTCGCCCGTAAGTTTGTATAATTAATTACGAGCATCTACCAATACTACATACTTCCTCCGTCCCAAAATAACGGTCTCAACTTTGTACTAACTCTAGTACAAAGTTGTACTAAGCTTGAGATACTTATTTTGGGACGGAGGGAGTACTAGTTTTAGAGCAAATTACTAGTAGTACTTTAAGTTGGTACTATCTATTATTAATGTACAATGTCGATAAGCGCATCCTTTGAGGGCTTTGAGCGTTGATTAGCATGTGTTCACTGAAGTTTTGTAGCCGTACCCCGGCCCTAAATCCTCCCGAAACGTCCGCCCGCAGCCACCCGAAGCCACCGGAGACTAGAGCTGGCCGCAGCTGGTTTTTAGTCCCACCTCGCCATGTGAGTTGGCCACACACCGGCTTAAATAGCCGCGTCAGCGGATGGCAGCAAGCTTCTCTTTTGTTTCATAGGATCAATTCTGGCTATGTGAGCGAGGTAGGTTGACACTTGATTGCATTTCATAAACCGATGATTGTTCATCGAGTGTCACCTTTGCCTCGTTCATGTACATTGAATAACCCTGCTACAATGAAAGAGATGTTTAAATTTGCAGGTGCGACTGTAGATGCTGATAGATATAAGAATTATTAGAAGATCACAAAACACACGGTTTCTATGGCATACCCGTGTGCGTTTTTTGCGTTAATGATCCATAAGTCAGTTACCTGTGCGATGTTTTCTAATAAAGCAAGCGTACCATTGACCGAAAAAATCAACTACACGTGTAGATTTTTTGGAGACGGGATCAGCCAATTTTCTCTTTTCTCGCACATGAGTATTTTATGCGCTTCGTTTGCGTTGTGTGTTTCCCCCGCCCAAGTTTCAAGTTTCGCAGCGAAATTTTCATTAGGCGCGCGATTTCAGAATTTATTCCTCCCACCACATCCCCACCCATCACATTTCCGCAGAATCTCCCCCTGTCCCCCTCCCGGCAACTCAAACCGCCGCCGCCACAACCACAGCTTCAACCACATCTACGTTCTGCCCGAGCATCGTCGATCCAGTCAGGTAACCCACCGATCTCTATTACGGCCCCGGCCTGATTGCTTAAATGGCGCCTGCGAAACATCCTCATGCCTCCAAATCCCCACCGCCCCTACCTCCAGAGCATAGCCGCGCAAGCCCAACCACATATCACGTGGAGGTCGAGGAGCTGATGGCAGTCAATGGCGCGATGGCCGCTATGCGTGTCGACCCAGAGGAACACATCGCCTCCGCCGCCACCGACTTAGTGCAGGCTCTGGTCCAGATGAAGTGCCCCAGTGACTACCCCCAGGACTTACCAAGTATGATCTGACCAGCTCAATCTTACCCATACCAGTTGCAATGGCTATGTTTTGTACGGTTGATGTATTAAGCATGTACGTGCCTTGTTTATTTCAGTACTGCACACTGTGTGATGTTCAAGTATTAACTGTCCAGCTCAATTTCACCAATACCAGCAACAAACTTACAATACATGACTCAGGATGCTGTTAAGCCTGTTGTAATTAACAGTTGTATCCATTTTTTAATTTGTCCATTTGCTACCGTGCCACTCTCCGCAATGAAGATATCACTAGAGATGCTGTCGTTTTATTTCCATTTGCTATTTTTGGTGGATGCTAACCCTGTTGTACTTAACATGCCTTTCCATGTACTTTCGCAGGGCCATAATGGGCGGTGTTGTTGTTTGCCGTTGAGGTTAGCTGCACCCCATGTCTTATAGTATTTCACATCATTTGTGCAATTGCAGTTTAACTTCTAACATTTACTGGTTGCCTACAGGTACACATGTCAGCGACACTGATCCACGCTCCGACCCGGAGGAACACCTCGCCTCCGCCGCCGCTGACTTGGGGCGGGCTCTGGCCAAGATGAAGTGGCCAGCAATTACCCCTCAGGACTTACCAAGTATGAACTGACCAGTTCAATCTTACCAATACCAGTTGCAATGGCTATGTTTTGTACGGTTGATGTATTAAGCATGTTGTAGTAAACAGGCCTAACACGTCTTAGCTATTTTCCCTACCTTTTAATAGACAACTAGGCCATTCTCTGCTCTGGCAGCACTTGCCTTGCGATGTTTAACTCTGTCAATTGCATTTTTATCAGTACCAGTTTCAATGGCTATACTAGGTTGCCTGCAGTTAAATGTGCCTTGTTATTTTCAGTACTGCACACTGTGTGATGTTCAAGTATGAACTGTCCAGCTCAATTTCACCAATAGCAGCTACAAACTTACAAAACATGACTTAGGATGATGTTAAGCCTGTTGCAATTAACAGTTGTATCCATTTTTTAATATGTCCCTTTGCTACCATCCCACTCTCCGTAATGAAGATATACCAGAGATGTTGTCGTTTTATTTCCATTTGCTATTTTTTGGTGGATGTTAACCCTGTTGTAGTTAACATGCCTTTCCATGTACTTACGCAGGGCCATAACGGGCGATGCTGTTGTTTGCCATCGAGGTTAGCTGCATCCCATGTCTTACAGTATTTTACATCATTTGTGCAATTGCAGTTTAGCTTCTAACATTTACTTGCTTCTTGTAGGTACACATGTCAGCGGCACTGATCCACGCTTCGACCCGGAGGAACACCTCGCCTCCGCTGCGGCCGACTTGGGGCGGGCTCTTGCCCATATGAAGTGCCCCAGCAACTACCCCTCAAGACTTACCAAGTATGAACTGACCAGTTGAATCTTACCAATACCAGTTGCAATGGCCATGTTTTGTATGGTTGATGTATTAAGCATGTTGTAGTAAACACGCCTCACCCGTCTTATCTATTTCCCTACCTTTTTATAGACAACAGGGCCATTCTCTGCTCTAGCAGCACCTACCTTGCGATGTTTAACTCTGTCAATTTCATTTCTATCAGTACCAGTTTCAATGGCTATAGTAGGTTGTTTGTAGTGAAACGTGCCTGTTGTAGTAAACAATTCTATCCATTTTTTAATCCATCCTTTGCTACCGTGCTACTCTTTCGCAATGAATATATCACTACAGATGCTGTCGTTTTATTACCATTTGCTATTTTTGGTGGATGTTAACCCTGTTGTAGTTAACATTGCCTTTCCATGTACTTACGTAGGGCTACAATGGGCGATGCTGTTGTTTGCCGTCAAGGTTAGCTGCATCCCATGTCTTATACACCATCTGTTCCTAAATATAAGTATTTTTAGAGATTCCAATATAGACTACATACGGAGCAAAATGAGTGAATCTACATTCTAATCTAAACTATGTCTATATACATCCATATGTAGTTCATATTGAAATCTCTAAAAATACTTGTACTTAGGAACGGAGGTAGTTGTATTTTACACCATTTGTGCAATCGCAGTTTAGCTTCTAACATTTACTGGTTGCCTGCAGGTACATATATCAGCGGTACTGATCCACACTTCGATCCCTTTAGCGTATGGGCCAATGAGATATTCATGAACAAGCGTCAAGTGAGGAAACTAAGAGAGATTGTTAGGCGAAAGAGACGGGTGATGGGAATTAAGTTCTTTATTTACACTTTGTCCAAGATAACAGTGAACTTTAGGATGGTAAGTAATGTGTTGCCTTTTCCCCCTGCCCACAACGAGTTACTCTATTAGACATGAGTATCTGAAAGTTTTCTCTTTTCAGTGGTTTCCGAAGAAATTTACTGATGATTACCTTGCAAACTACATGACCGGAGTGGAGGCAACTAAGGTTAAAGTATATAATTCATACTACCATGATAATGGTCTAGAAGTCTTCCTGAAGGCGGTGAAGGATGGGCGGGCGATCGTCAGAAGGGGATGGACAAAAACTGTTCGTGCCTATGGCATGCAGGAGGGCACATTATGGGCATTCCACTTCTTCAACACCATCGGCAGCCAAAATGATTTACACTTGTCTCTTCACCTTTACCGCCTCTAAATATTGTGGTTCATCATAGTTAATTGTTGCCTAATCCTGTAATTACTGAACATATTGTACTGAGAATTTTATTTATGGATTGGTTGTTGAACCATTGTGCTGAGAATTTGAATTCCACGTTTCATATTTCAAAATTTCCAATTCGAATAATAAATTATAGGGAAAAATAAAATTAAACAGGAGTGAATAAAATAATGTACACAGAGTTAGAAAGAAAATAGTGTGTGCGATGGAAAATTAGAGAACAGACGGTTCTTTGACGTGAAACGTTTGCGATGGTCGACGGACGCACACACAGTTTCCTCTCATATTCGTGTGCGATTCATGGTAATACGGCAAACGTTTCAAACCTGTATGCGTGTGTAATATTGGACAAAAAGATGACGATGCATATATGGAGCCCGTGTGTGATAGGAATACCTATCGCACACAGTTATGAAAATGGACACGTTGGCGATAGTAGATGCACCGCCCACATTTTACATTTTGAACTGTGTGCGATAACGTACCTATCGCAAACACATTGGTAGATTAAATGTTTGTGATATCCACCTTTTCCACACGACTATAGCGGCGTAATCGTTTCGGATGTCTCTCGGATCAGAAACATAACGTTGAGACGTAACGTGTGGGACAGGCGCGACTTCTCATACGTTTATTCTATGACAATCGTCAGTCTCGCCTATCCCCGACGGTTTCTGGGTCATGTGGGAAGGACCCCCACCCCTATCGCACACACTGACGAGGCGACGGTTTAAAACTCCGTCGCGGAAAGGGGGTAAAAACCGTTTGTATAGCACGTAACGGTACCAGTCGCAATATCAATCTTAGAACATAGTGGATACTAGGGATCAAGGCCTAACAAAACTAACTCGATTACATGATAAATCTCATCCAACCCATCACCGTCCAGCAAGCCTACGAAGGAATTACTCACTCCCGGCGGTGAGCATCATGAAATTGGTGATGGAGGATGGTTGATGATGACGAAGACGGAAGATCCCCCTCTCAGGAGCCCCGAACGGACTCCAGATCTGGCCTCCTGATGAAGAACAGGAGGTGGCGACGGCTTCATATCGTAAAGCGCGATGAAACTTCCTCTCTTATTTTTTTTCTCGGGAAATAGGAATTTATAGTGCTGAGATTAGGGTCAGCGGAGCCACGTGGGCCCCACAAGCCACCAGGGCGCGCCCTGGTGCCTCGTGGGCACCTGGTGGCCCCCCTCCGGTGGGTCTTTGCTCCAGTATTTTTCATTTATTCCATAAAAAATCTCCAAAAAATTCCTCCAATTCCGAGAACTTTTATTTCTACACAAAAACAACACCATGGTAGTTCTTCTGAAAACAGCGTCAGTCCGGGTTAGTTTCATTCAAATCATGCAAATTAGAGTCCAAAACAAGAGCAAAAGTATTTGGAAAAGTAGATACGACGGAGACGTATCAGGGTGCACCAACTTACCCAACACGCTCGATTAACTCCGACCGGACACACTTTAATGGGTCATGCCCGGCCTCGGCTGATCGACACACACTATTCCTACCTAGGCTCAATAGAGAGGTCAGCACGCCGGTCTACATCCTAAGCGCTCAGGGGTCTTGGGCCCATCGCCCTTTGCACTCCTGCGCGTTGCGTACGCGGCCTAGAGCAGGCCCACCTCCTTATACAAGCGCAGACGGTTACCGTCCAACCGGGCGCGTGCCGCTCAACTGCTGACGTCCGAAGAGCTTTCGGGAGAATCATACGACGCCGAGTGCCCATACTTATTCCCGCGTGGTGGTCAGTGCGAAAAGGCCAGAGGCCTACTCAGATCACATATCCAAACCCGTTAGTGTATTGGGAGCTCGCGGAAACGATCAGTGATCCTGTCGCCTCGTCTCGCGGACTTACGACAAGGGCCGGGCCCATCCCTCTCTAGGGCGGTCCCTGCCTGCCCGGTCGTGCCGCGTCATTAACTCGCGGGTACCCTCATGGTCAACCCGACTTATTAAGAGGCTGTCGGGAACTCAGGTCCACCTCTAACGGGGTGGTACCGCCTGTCCCTTCAGTCCCGTAGTAACAGTAAACGGGGAACAATTAAAGGTAACAGTGTGTCCTTACCATCAAGGTGAACTTGGAGGAATCACCCTCAGTAGGTTCACGCTTGAGGTAAAATGTCAAGGTGTACTAGGAGGAATCACCCTCGGTAGGTTCACGCTTGAAGAGCTGCACGACAGAGACATCATCGGGAGTGGTGAGTGAGGAATCACCCTCGGCTAACCACACTCGGTGTGCTACACTACAGAGATATCATCGTAAGTGGGATACGAGGCATCACCCTCGGCACTCGATAGTAGCTCTGCAGAGTCGTACAACTAAGGGGGGGTGCTGGTGTGTGTTCGGTCTCTGCACATCGATCAGATTGATCGAGTCATCCAGAAGCAAAGCATGGAAACACAGACAAGGGTGCAGGGCCACTGATGGATCACTAATCAACCTGTACTAGGCATATAGGATAACAGGTAAAGCAACAACAGCTGGTAACAAAAGCAGGGTATGCATTAGAATAGGAGCTATCAAACAACAGTAGCAAAATCTAATGCAAGCATGAGAGAGAAAGAATGGGCGATATAGGAATGATCAAGGGGGTTTTGCTTGCCTGGAAGCTCTACTGCAAGTGGCTGAACGTCAGGAGTGTAGTCGTACTCGGGAGCAACGTCGGTCTCGGGGTCTACCGGAGAGAAGAGGGGGAAGGAACAGTAAATATAAAGCAAACAAATGAATCACAATGCATGACATGGCAATATGCTGTGCTAGGGGTGACCTAATGCAGCGCTAAGCTTTACAGACGGAGCGGGAAAATATCTGGGAATATTTTCCCAGCTTTAGGCAATTATTGGACAGACAAACCGGAGGGGAAGGTTCCATGTTTGCAGTGCTAGAGACATGTGACAGGTATGTGGATGGCATATTCGGATTCGTTATATTTTTTTGATCATTTTTCATATATAAATTATTTTCATCTGAGCTACGGTTGAATTTATATGAATGTTCAAAGTTTAAAGGATTTTCTGGAATTTCTGGAATATTATTAATTCGAAACAATTAAATGTTAAATGCTATGTGCACCCAACAGAGTGTACACAGCAGTGCACACACGGGCTGACAGGTGGGGCCAGTCAACTGCCCAGTCAGCAGTTGACTGATCAATGTTGACTTGTCAAACTAGACAAGGGACCCACCTGTCATTGACTCTAATATTTAACAGGGTTTTAGTTTAATCTAATTATCCTAATTAGCGGGTGGGGCCTGCTGTCAGTGACTTATTAGTGTAGTGGGTTATTTTTCTAAACTAATTCGAGGTTAACTCCTAATTAAACGCCCGGGCCCCACGTGTCATAGGGCCAGGTGGCCACCAGTGGCTGTGTACGTGCACGCGCACACAGGCAGAGGCGCACGACGCGGCCAGGGCGCAGTTGCAGGCAGCGGTGCAGGGCAGGGAGTGGGGCGGGCGAGCGGGGCACGACGAGCGCGGCCCCGAGGCGAGCCAAAGGTGACCCGAGGCGGGGGCGGGTGCGGCAAGAGGTGTGCAGGAGCGCGTGAGCTGCAGTCGACGGCGGCAGCACGCAGCGGCAGCAGCAGCAGCAGCAAAAGAGCATCAACGGCGACAAGCAGCAACGCAGCAGCGCCAGTAGTGATAGCAGCCAAGCAGCAGGCAGGCAGCAGGGGCGCGGGGCTGGGCAGGAGCTGGCGCACACGGTAGGAGCGCGGCGACGCGAACAGGGGCGCCGGGGCCGGCCATAGCTTGGGCGGTGCGAGTGCGGGACAGGCACGACCAGGGGCACAGGCGCGCATGCGGCGCGCGGACGGGGCGCGCAGGGGGCGGCCAGGGCGCGAGCAGAGCGCAACCAGGGGGCGCGGGCGTGCGGAGCTTCGAGCGAGCTCAGGGGCAGCAGCTACGACGGGAACTCGAGGAGGGGCAGAGGGGGAATGGACGCGGGGCTCACCACGGACCTCGGTGGCGTGCTCGGGGAAGCGCGGGGTGGACCGGAGCAGCGGGATGACATGGCGGCAGTGGCGATGGTTTACGCGGAGGAGTGGCGCCGATCTGGCGATGGGGGCTTCACGGGCTCGTGCTGGAGGGCGGGGTCGGTGTGCGACGGCGCGGTGGATCTCCCGGACATGCTGGTGCGACGAGGGACGGCCGGTGGCCACGGGATCGACGATGGCACGGCGATGGTGGCGTCGGGTAGGTGTGGGGGAGAGAGCAGAGGCGCAGGGAGGGAGAGAAGTGGGGCTAGGGTTTCGGGGGGGGGGGGGGGCGGGGTTCGTTTGTAGGGGGTTGGGGGGCTGGATGGCCTCCACGCATCCAGGCGCAGCCATGGATGGCTGCCACGCCTCCCCTGCCTCCTGTAGCGAGGTTGAAGGAGAGGGGGGTGGGCTGGGCCGTCCACTTTGCTAGATGGGCCAAAGTGCCCAGTAGATTAGGTCCTTCTCGTCTTCTTTTTCTTTTTAATTTTCTGTCAGTTTCTTCTATTTAGTTGAGGCACTAAATGATTTTAGTAAAATATGAAACCTAGCACAAAAATGCAATGCAGTGGTATGATGATGCTCAGAAAGTTTCAGATCATTTGCAAACTTATATATTTCAGTTTATATTTATTTGGCCTAATTAAATGTTGTTGGCTCTGTTTTATTTAGGTTAAGGGCATTTAAATATTTCAAATGATGTTGGTTCCTGCATGACAATTACTTAGTGAAATTTGCAATATTATGAACACTTTTGTTGGCGTGTTTGAAGATATGTATATTTGACTTGCATTTGAAATTTGAATTTGAACTTGATTTTTATCAAGTGGCAATTTATCTTAGTAAAGCATGATGACAAGGCATCATTAGCATAGGATCACTGTAGCATGACACTGGGGGTGTTACAAATTGCATACACACTAAAGCAAATAATATCAAACTCGTCTTAAATGAATCAAAAACAAATAATACAAACATAACATCAAATTCATCAATTCACAACATCAAATTCAACACAAATTGTTCATCACACACAACTAAGTATGGCAATGGGTAAGGTATAGTACAAGTACAATAATCCCATACCCATACCCATGTTTCTCATGAGCGTAAAAACCTACCCATACTCTATCCATCGGGTAGATATCTGTGCCCATGCCCATACCCTATGTGTTGGGGATATGACCCCACGGTATAGTCCGCCCTAGAAGAGTCGGGTTAGGCTGTTGGCGACTTAACAATGAAAGCCTTAGATAGGCCCAAGAGACCAAGACATAGAGCCAGGGAGGCGACTTACGAGGTGGGCCGGATGGAGGCCCAAGGCCAGAAGACAGTGCGTGACCCATAAGTGTAAGCCACCCATTGGCGACTTGCCAAAGAAGGCAAGGCGACTTAGAGCCAGGATCGGTTACGAAGTATATCCCGACCCGGACTCTTGTAAGCCCAGGGCCTCGACCTGTGTATATAAAGGTGAGTCCCTGCGGCGGGTAAACTTAGGTTACAATCAATCGATAGCTAGGTCAAGCGAATCCGCTCCCTTGTAATCGATACTCAAGCAATATAACACAAAGCATGACGTAGGCTTTTACCTCGATCGTGAGGGGCCGAACCTGGGTAAACTAGTGTCTCTCGTCCCGTTCAACCCCTTCAAGCTAGTCACCGTAGCGATGGCCTCGCACCTAAGTCCTTTCACTAGGGCATCTGTCGTGTTAACCCCACTACAGTTGGCGCCCACCGTGGGGCCAGCGCACGGTGGTTTCGAGTTCTTGAAGGGCTCTTTCCCAAGGATCGAGGGGTACGCCGTTGGCAGGATGACTAAGAGTCGCCGCGGCAAGCTCTACATCGACGACGCCGGCTGGGGCCCTGAGGCCGACTCAATCGAGTACGGGTACCGGGTCCCCTTTGGCGGAATTCACGTCTTCATCGGAAAGATCGGCGGATCTGAGCCTGAGCCAGACACCTGCACCGACCTCATAGAGTCGGCTTGGCGCACGCAACCCACCCGGATTCAACCCAGGCGAAAGCATGTTTTCGTCGGTTTCACGCAAGGCATGAGCTTGCGGAAGATTCTGCATCTGGAGGAGAGACTCTCATCTACTCAGGTGATGAGTCCTCGACCGGAGAGACGGAGTCAATTTACCAGCTTCAAGACGGCGGGCTTGGGGGCTATTCCGATGGCAACAGTATTCCGGACCCCTATGAGCCGCCAAGCTGAGCCGCCATCTTCATGGCGGGCACGGCGCCGGCTCTCAACAGCACGGCGGCTGGAGCTGCTACTGACCCTTCAGGTTCCGGCTCAGCAAGGCCGCCGGCTCAGGTTCTGTTGGAACTGATGAATGAGTTAACAACTTTGATGGGGACCGAGGTCACAGCTGAAAACCAAGCAGAGCGCAATGCGGAGATCGCGAGGCTTAAGAAACAGATGACCAAGGCCCAGGAGGATATCAACGCAGAGAATACCAGGATGGCAGCGGTGCGGGCTCAGATTGAGGCGGAGTCGGAGCGCGTGAAGGCAGAAGCTTGGCGTTTAAATTTGGATCAGAACGCTTCTAACGCAGTTCTTCGTAGGAGGCACCAGACCCGCCTGCCTTTGCATTATGAGCCCATGAATCTATTTAACACGCCGGGGGCAGGTCCAAGTACTCCACCGGTTATACCTTAGGTTGCAGAGGCGCCTGGGAACAGGGCGGCGGCTCAGCCTCGACAGTCAAACCCGCCCCGTAGGGGTCGGACCCCGCCTCAGCATTTTTCAACACCGCCGGGTCATTTTTCTAACCCGGTGGATAATATGATAGCAGCGGTTACCCGGCTCAATGCGCTCCCTATCACTGGTGAGTCGCTTATTGCTGTGTTAGCACGGAACGCGATCGAACTTCTTCAAACAGCGGTGGCACAACAGGAAAAATATTCATACAGTCGTGACCGGGTGCATTCAACTCCCCTCCCAAGCCATAGTTACAGCCGGCGTATTGAGTCACCCGCAGTTTCCAGCAGTGAACAGCGACGTGACCCGCCCCATGATAATAACCCGCCCCTTAACCCAAGGGCTGATGCTCAGGCGATTGTGGATGAAGCTAGAGCCCGCCGTGAGGCGGCAGCGACGGCTCAACAGGGGGCTTATCAGCAACCTCCGGTGACCCCTTCAGCCTCGGTAGGAGCCGGGACAACTTCCAGGACGGTCGGAGTACCGTGTTTAGTAGCGGCTTTGCGTAACGAGCGTCTGCCCAAAGATTTTAAGGGTCCTCGCAAGGTGCCCAATTATACAGCTGATCTTCCGCCTGAGGCTTGGATTGAGAGTTATGAGTTAGCCATGGAGATGTTGTATGTCAATGATGCTGTCTGTGCCAAATACTTTACTATGATGTTGGAAGGGCCAGCTCGTACATGGTTAAAAGGTTTACCTCCTAATTCTATCAGTTCATGGGCAGAGTTGAAGGCGCGTTTCATCAAAAAAAATCGAGGGACATGCAAGCAGCCTCTGACGATTGTGGATCTGGATCACTGCGTGCAGCGTGAGGATGAGTCGGCCCACCATCGGGTCCGGCGGGTCTCCACTATTATTCACTCGTCTGATAGTATTGCGGCGGGTCAGGCAGTTCTGATATTAGAGAAGAACTGTCACTTTGTCCTCCTTAAGCAGAAGCTCGGGCGGCTCAAGCGCACTTCCCAGGACATGGGAGAACTCATGGCGGCTCTCACTAAATATGCAGACTCTGATAACACAAAGGACCCTGGTTCTGATGACGATAAATCCAACAAGGGCAAGAAGAACGACAACGGTAAGGGTCAGCAGCAGAATATAGCAGGAAATAATGGCAACAACCAGGGTAATGGTGGTAAGCGGAGACACCCTGATGGCGGGTCAGATCTAGTGGCTAACACCAACACTGGGTACAAAAACCAGCTCCACAACGGTAATGGTAAGCCGCCTTTTGGTGGAGCAAAGCCTTTCAATCTTGAGGCAATGCTTAATGACCCTTGCCCGAAGCATAGTTTTCCCAACAAGCCGTCTACTCATGCCTGGAAGGATTGTTACATTATGCGGGAGTTTAGGAATCACAGCCTTAACCAGCATCATGGTAACGGCAATGGGCCGCCTGGCGGGTCAGGATCTAGTTCTCAGGGGTCCGGCTTTGGTGGTGGCGGCTCAAATTCTGGTTATCAGGGTCAAGGTAACCATGGTGGTCATAATCAGCAGTCTGGTCAGGGTAACCATCAGCAAATAATCAGTCAGGATATCAGAGTAATCCAAAGCAGCTTAATGGGGGTCAGTATCACGTCTTCACTACGAACACGTGTAAGCGCGACAAAAAGATTCACAAGCGAGCAGTCAATGTCGTTGAGCCGGCAATACCCCAATACCTACGATGGTCAGAGTATACAATCACATGGAGTCGGGAGGATCACCCGCCCCGGGTTGAGGATCCGGGTCATCTGGCATTGGTGGTATCCCCTCAAGTGGGCGGCTATAAGTTCACAAAAGTGCTTATGGATGGTGGTAGCAGCATCAACATATTATACTACGATACCTTTCGACGGATGAATCTGACAGATAAAGATCTCAAGCCGTCATCCATAGTCTTCCATGGAGTGGTGCCTGGCAAGTCAGCGTATCATGTGGGCAAAATTGCCCTGGAAGTAGCTTTTGGTGACGAGTATAATTACAGGGTAGAGACACTGTGGTTTGAGGTGGTCAAGATCAAAAGTCCTTATCATGCTTTATTTGGACGGCCGGCTTATGCTAAGTTCATGGCTCGCCCTTGCTATGTGTATTTACAGCTCAAGATGCCAGGACAAAAGGGGACGATCACCGTTCATGGGAATCGCAAGCTCGCCCTGGAGTGTGAGGAAGGAGATGCAGCTTATGTAGAATCGGCTTGTGCTACTAAGGAGCTCAAGTTTTATAAGGACAATGTTGACCCGGCTGATATGACCCCTCTGAAAAAGCCTACTACTAAACAGGACCCTTTGCTGAAATTTAAGTCGGTCGATGATACCAAGCAAGTAGATTTTGTCCCTGGCAACTCATCTCAGCAGTTCATTGTGGGGGCTAATATGGATCCCAAATAGGAAAGCGCGCTCATCGAGTTCATCCGTGAGAATCGGGACATCTTTGCATGGAAACTTTCTGACATGCCGGGTGTACCGAGAGAATTCGCTGAGCACCACCTTAATGTGGATCCCAAAGTTAAGCCGGTCAAACAGTTCCGCCGTCGTTTCAATGAAGAGCGACGTAAGGCTATTGGAGAAGAGGTAGCCCGGCTCTTGGCGGCCGGGTTTATCGTGGAAGTTTTTCACCCTGAGTGGTTGGCTAACCCTATGCTTGTACTTAAGAGAAATGGCACATGGCGTATGTGTGTTGATTACATAGATCTCAACAAGGCTTATCCGGCTGATCCATTTGCTCTCCCCCGTATCGACCAGATCATTGATGCAACGGCGGGTTGTGAGAGCTTATGCTTCTTGGACGCTTATTCTGGTTATCATCAGATCAAGATGGCAGTTAAAGACCAAGAGAAGACGTCCTTCATCACACCTTTTGGGGCTTTCTGCTATGTTTCCATGCCTTTTGGGCTCAAGAGTGCCCAGGCGACTTACCAACGTTGTGTTCAGAATTGTTTCCATGGACAGATTGGGCGCAACATTCATGCTTATGTGGACGATATTGTGGTCAAGTCAAGGAAGAAGGAGACTCTACTTGCTGATTTAAAGGAAACTTTTGACAACCTCCGGGTCTACAAGATGATGCTTAACCCGGCCAAGTGTGCCTTTGGTGTGCCTGCAGGTAAACTGCTGGGGTTTCTGGTCTCAGAGCGGGGCATTGAGGCTAACCCGGAGAAGATAAAGGCCATCACTTCACTCTCTAAGCCGGCGTGTGGCAATGACGTTCAGCGCTTGGCGGGTCATATTGCAGCTTTAAGTCGGTTCATAAGTCGCCTGGGAGAGAAGGCAATTCCTCTATACCAGATGATGAAGAAGACAGATCACTTTGTCTGGAGTGATGCTGCCGATCAAGCGTTTGAGACCCTTAAGAAGCAGTTAGCTGAGCCGCCCATCTTGGTTGCTCCTATAGACAAAGAGCCTTTGCTCCTGTACGTGGCGGCTAATAATAAGGCGGTCAGTGTGGCAGTTGTCGTGGAGCGCAAGGAGGCAGGTAAAGAGTACCCAGTCCAGCGGCTAGCTTATTATGTCAGCGAGGTCTTGACTGAATCTAAGCAAAGATATCCACATTGGCAAAAGCTGGTGTTTGGGGTGTTCATGGCGAGTCGCAAGTTGAAACATTATTTCCTTGGGCATCCTATTACTGTGGTCAGTTCTGCTCCTTTAGGGGATATTATTCAAAACAGAGAAGCTACTGTCCGGGTTGCTAAGTGGGCAATCGAGCTTGGACCTCATAATCTGAAGTATGTGCCAAGAACAGCCATCAAGTCTCAAGCTTTGGTGGACTTCATAAATGACTGGACAGAATTGCAAACACCTGAGGAGAAGCCTGACAACACATACTGGATAATCCACTTTGATGGGTCTAGGCAATTGGATGGCTCGGGGGCTGGAGTTATTTTGACTTCCCCACGAGATGATGAGTTTCTGGATCATAGAGATCCGGGTTGAATTGCTCCAAATTGAGCCTATTATGGTTATAAGCTATCAAAGTAATCTTTTCAGAGATTGAATCTGACCATGGGTCGTTGGGTTGTAACCGCCATGGTCTGCGGTTGTAAGTCGCCAATGCAAGACTTGATGAATCTTTCACAGATTATATATCAAGACTCAAATAAAAGCAGAGATATTGACAAGCAAAACATGCATCCACAACTTCATCAAGCATACCAAGAGGTTCAGTTTGCTCGAGCACAAGTTGATAAGAACATGCACGAAGGCATGGCAGGGCAGATAACTATTTTTAACTAAGCTATTACAAGGCTACAGCTGAGCCCAAAAGTTTTTCAATTAAGTTTTTCAGGAGTTGCATCACTCCTTCGAGTCGGCCTCAGAGCCGTCCGGGTTATGACCAGCCGGGTTAATATCTTCATGGTGCCTTGCAGTTGAGGTTTCCGGGTCATCCCGTGCCGGCTCTTCGTCGCTTGCAATCTGGAGATTGTCCGATGTCCAGTCGATGCCAGTTAACGCCTCAAAGGTTGCTTCATCATTAAGGATAAGAGAAGGGTCAATGTCAGGGGCAAAAACATGCTTACGCCTTTGAGGAGTTAAGTCCACAATTTCATGCGAAGGCGGCTTGATACGAGCATTATTGCTGTCGTAAGCCGGCTGATACTTTGTCAGGTCCAGCTCTTGCGCAAGTTGACATGCTAGAGGCCTCATCTCTTTGACACATCTGGTAAAGTCTGCTTCCTCGAAGACAGATCCATCATCGTTAAATTCTGGACACCCGCCAGCCATCTCTGTTGGGTCCAGCTCTGATTGCCAAGCTTTTGCCCGGCTTAGTGCAGTAATAGCTCCTGAGCGGGCGGCTGATAGTTTTGCTTCCTCAATCTGCTTTGGCACTGTTGATAGATGATCCAACACAGTCTTGATGAGTGTTGGAGGTTTCTTGCCGTTTGATATGGCTACAAGTGTTCGCAGGCTTCCAGCGTATAGCTTCTCCGTTAATGAATAGACAGCTTTAAGTTTCAGCAGCATATTTTGGCCAAGGTTGGCACTCCTGGTACCTGTCATACAGTCAAGGAACAAGTCAGGCGAGTTAGAAATCAAGTATTTTGAGTTGCCAGGAGAGTTAAAGCACCTTAAATAGTTTATGAGTTGCTTCAATTGAATGCAAGTTTAAACTTACCAAAGATGGCGGCTGTCATTTGGGATATGTGCTGTCTTAAGCCGACAAGCTCTTCAGTTACCGGCTTAAACTGCTTTTCAGCGTCTTCCGCACGTTTCAGTAAGGCAGCCTTCTCAGATTCCAGAGTGGCTCTATCAGCATCAAAGTTGGATTTCAGTTTTTCTAAGTCCTCCAGAGCAGACTTCAGTTTTGACTCAGCCTTGGCTTGTTCAGCTTGTGCTATTTCCAAATCTTTCTTTAAGACGGCCATGTTTGACTCGCCCAGGCTTAAAGCTTCCTACCAAGGATTATACAGAATAATGTCAGATAAATGATTACTACGTTGATTGAATCGGCATTGAAAGTATTTAAGTCCGAAGCACATTGCAAGCAATATCCTTGGCACTTGGGGGCTAATGTACGATGATTTTTAAAGTCTATTCTACAAAGAAGAACTAGTGCATCTTATCAAGATAAGCCGGCTTGGGGGCTACAGGCGATTCTTTATACAGTTGTTCTTTAAAAGACCCGGCTCATCTTATCAAGATAAGCCGGCCCTTTGGGGGCTACAGGCGACTCTTTACAAAGTTGTTATTTAAAAGATCCGGCTCATCTTATCAAGATAAGCCGGCCCTTGGGGGCTACATGAGTATGTATGTGTAAGACGGAGAGGGGTTAAATTCATACCTCATACTTTTGCTTCATCATGTTTACTAAGCCGGCTTCCATGTCACGGCTTGTATGAAGGCGGCTTAGATTGCCCGCGTGCAACTCGCCCGCACTAAATTATGCATAGCTTTGCAGATCCAGCTTGTCTTGCTTTTCTCCAATAAAGGCGCTTCTTCTTTAGCAGTGTGCTTAGCTAGCACAGTAGAGGCTCCTGGCGCCTTATAACCCGTACCAGTGATGGTAACATCATCAGTACTTTCTCAGAAGGGATTTCTTCAACTGGTTTGATAAGAGTGGGTCTTGGCGGGTCATGGCTATCTGCCGGGTTAGCGTCAGTGTCCATGGCCTCAGAAGGTGCTGCATCAGTTTGTGGAGGCGGATCATTTTGCTAATTGACAGGGTCTTCAGGATTTTGGGTTGGGGCCTCAGGGGTTTCCAGCATCTGCTTCTCCGACTCAGAGGCCTCGGGAGCCTTGGAAGAGCCGCCTACCTTTTGCTTTTTACCAGTTTTTGCTTTGGCCCTGTGACAAGAATATAAAAGCTTATGAGTATATGACAACAAGTTTTTGTCAACAAATGTAAACATTTACCCTGGGTTAACAATGAAGGCAGGAAGCTGTGTCCCAGTTGAGTTGCCAGATGACGGAGGTGTTCCTTGATAGTTGGAGTCAGAAGGGTTAAGAGGTTGCCGCACGAGACCGGCTCGTGGAAGAGATAGAGTTGGACTATGAGGCACCTCATTGCGATGTTTTCAAGGAGTTGGCGTGTTGGATAAACCGGCCACAAGATCTTCAGAGCCGCCGCTCCGTGTCTGACGCCTGGACTCATGCTGCTGCTTCTTCAAAAGAAAGTTGGGGTCCAAATAAGCATGAGGGTGAGAAAATCTTACTTTTCGGATGACCCGCCGTGTTTTCTTTCTTGGCAAGGGTTCTGAGTCGGAGGAGACAGGAATTACCTCTGCTTCGTTGGCATAGCTTGTCTCCACTTCATCCTGAGAGGAATCCGCATCAATAAGTTGCATAAAAAGAAGACCAAGGGAGTCAAGTTCTACCTCCGACTCTGATAGCTGGAGTAGTTCTTCTGCTGTCTGTTTCTTACGACGACCCGGACCACGAGGCTTCACTGCTTTACTCTTCTTAGCCGGCGGTGCTGTTGTTATTTTCTTCTTCCAGAAGGTAGAATCAACCTATACATATATAAGAGGCAGCAATTTAAAAGGTATGAGGCATAAAAGATAAATAAGCAAGAGGAAGATTTACTCAAAGTACTCACTGCAGGGGCCGGGTTAGAAATGCAGAAAGGCCTCAACTCCGTCTTGTTGCAGGCTTCTTGAGGCTCCCCAAGCAGTGACTTGACCATTTCATTGATCTCTTTATCAGTCAGAGGTTTCTGGTTGTAGCGTTGCGGGTCCTTCACATCACCAGTGTATTGGCACATTAAGCCGCTGCGCCGGCTCAGCGGCAAGATCCTCCTTGAGACCTAGCAACGGGTCAAGTCGACTCCAGTTAAGCCGTTGGCTATTAAAGCCCTTATCTTCGAAAATATGTGCGCATACTGAGCATGTTCTGTGGCGGTTAATCGACCAGGAAGCTCGCTGCTGGTACTGAGCCGGTCGGGGCGCTAACCCGGCAAGGGGTTTTCTTCAGTCGGAGCAGTGTTTCTGCAATAGAACCAGGTGTTGTTCCAGCCCTTGGGATGGCTTGGCAGTGCAGCTGAGGGAAAGGTTACATCTCTCCGCCTCTGAATGGAAACGCCTCCAAGCTCTAAACTGGGTCCGTCTGTCATTTCAGTCTGGCGGTTGATATAAAAGAAATCTTTGAAGAGATCAACAGTGGGCTCTTCTTGCAGATACACTTCACAGAATACTTGGAATTGGCACATATTGGAGACGGAGTTGGGACCGATATCTTGAGGATGAAGCTTGTAAAAATGCAGAGCATCCCGGAATTTTTTTGATCCGGGTGGTGAAAAGCCACGAAGGAGGTGATCCGTAAAAATTACAACTTCACCCTCTCCGGGTTCAGGAATAGTTTCAGGACCGGGAACCCGCCAGTGGATAACTTCTTTAGCCGGTAAAACACCCATATCCACATACTCATTGAGCATGAGCTCTGAGACTTTGGAGGCTACCCAGTCACAAGAAGTGGGAGCTTTAGACATGATTGGCCAGGTTAAAAAGCCGCGGACAAGGAATAAGAGTATGGCGGGTTAAGACTGCAATGATAAGCTGCCTAAGTGATTGCATGATATCTCAGCAATAATAAATCAGTTATGACTATAAGACGGCGACGTGTTACGGTGAGCCTGAGAAATTATGAGCCGCCCTAACTATGGGTATGAGGTGATTGACAGGCCGTTAAAATACGGCGGGTTAAATTATGAAAGTATAAGCCGACAGCATGCTGGCGGGTCGTCTAAGCAGAGACTTATTGAATCTATTGCTAAGTATGGACAAACAGGTTTTACAATCTGCAGCTATATTCACGGATCTATGAGCAGTTCAAAAAGAAAAATAATTGCTAAACCTAAAAGGCAGTGATGGAAGAAGCTAGCAGGCTATATACTGATTCTGAAGAAGAAGCAATCTATTCAAGATACAAGATAAATGATAAACTAGCTACCGCAGTATTTCTATGGCGTTTTGGATTGGATACAGGTTCTGTTCAAAGGTATGAAGAACTACGATGAACGCCGACGAACTCTTAGGAACATAGGTGACCTAATGCAGATTTGAGAAAGAAGGAAGGTGGAACCTGATGGCGATAGAGGAAGGCGGAGGTGTGCCACTGAGTCTTGACGGTGACGGGATGATGCAGCGACCTTGGCTGGGACTAGCTGGCCCAGCTCGACGGGGACGATGGAGCTCCGGTCGCGGTCGGCGTCACGAGGAAGAAGAGGAAGTGGAGGTGACGGGGTGGAAAGTGAAAAAGGGCAGGCCCCCCGCGCCTATTTATAAGGAAAAAGAGGGCACAATAGCCGGCGTATGCGAAAATCGAGGAGGTGTAATAACTTCTACAACAAAAAAGGGCGCCTCGATTTTCAGAATGGTTGATTAATGCAAAAGATCCGTTGTGACATCATGAGGATTTTTCTGAATTTATGAAGATGTCGTCATCCTTTCATATGGCGGGTTATGAAGATCTGTTCAAGATTAAACATTTAGAAGAATCAAAGAAGACTCGCCAACCAGAGGCGTTGAAGATTGACATGAACAAGTTCAAATCAATCTGGGACCTAATGTTGGGGGTATGACCCCACGGTATAGCCCGCCCTAGAAGGGCCGGGTTAGGCTGTTGGCGACTTAACAATGAAAGCCTTAGACAGGCCCAAGAGACCAAGACATAGAGCCAGGGAGGTGACTTACGAGGTGGGCCGGATGGAGGCCCAAGGCCAGAAGACGGTGCGTGACCCGGAAGTGTAAGCCGCCCATTGGCGACTTGCCAAAGAAGGCAAGGCGACTTAGAGCCAGGATCGGTTACGAAGTATATCCCGACCCGGACTCTTGTAAGCATAGGGCCTTGACCTGTGTATATAAAGGCGAGTCCCTGCGGCGGGTAAACTTAGGTTACAATCAATCGATAGCTAGGTCAAGCGAATCTGCTCCCTTGTAATCGATACTCAAGCAATATAACACAAAGCAGGACATAGGCTTTTACCTCGATCGTGAGGGGCCGAACCTGGGTAAACTCTTGTCTCTCGTCCCGTTCAACCCCTTCAAGCTAGTCACCGTAGCGATGGCCTCGCACCTAAGTCCTTTCACTAGGGCATCTGCCGTATTAACCCCACGACACTATGGGTATCCATGCCTGATGGGTACCTATCGGGCAGATCAAATCAACATCGAAGGGTGGTGGCGTAATTGCTAGTTTCATCTATAATGAAGGTGCCATCCACCGAGAGGTTTCTATGGTTGAGGAATTGGTCATTGAGATGAGGATGGGGTGATGTATGGAGCTTAAACACATAGACTCGGTAGCTTAGAGTTTATAACAAATGTCGTAAGATAATCGGGTAGGGCATGGGTATACCCATGGGAAGAAAAATGTACCCATACCCTACCCATGACTAACCGGGTAGGGTTTGAGCACTACCATGGGCACAAAAATATGCCCATCCCCTACCCATGCGGGTCGGGTACCCACACAGGTATCCATGCCCATGGATAAAATTGTCATCCTTACACACAACAACAAAGTTCATCACACATGCCATGAAACATAACCCCCACTCCCCAGCTGCTACAACAGAGGAGAGGCGCCTAGAAAGGCGATTTCTCTTCCGCCGACCACATTAGCGTTGTTCTCTTCTTCGGACGGATTCGTTCGGGCTTGGTTGGGCCTCATGCATCCTACCAAACACGTCATTAACCTTTTTTTCTTTCTAATTCACAACGACATGTATTTGGGTGTGTGTTTGCCTAAAAAAAAGTTTTTGGGTCTGTGTTCCAGAAAAAGACATAGAGATCGTTTCTTCAATTGCACGCATGGTGGTGGTCCTGCTCGCCGATCATGAATGAGTCCGTGATCTCTACCAACTCCAAAAGTCCAGCTATAAAAACGGCAGAAAAAGAAATTCTGAAGCAACTGCCAGTCAGCAATCATCATCAGCTCAGCTCAACCTCGGAAACGTCCCGAGAAGAGAACTAGCAATTCAGCAGGCGGAGGCCGACTCTTTCCCCCCGTCTCCCGGTTTCTATTTCCGTCCCCAACCACCCGCGACCCCCGCTTTCCATGGCCGCCGCGGCCGGATGATGTCTAGAAAGCCGCTCCTCCCCTGCCGCGGGCCCGCAGCCACCCCTCCCGCCCAGCTCCTCCTCCCAATCCGCCGCCTCCTCCTCCTCCCCCTCCCCCGCCGCCGCTCCTCCCCGCCGCCGCCGCCCGACCGACGGAGGCCCGCCATGGCCGGCGCCGGGCCCACCTCCTTCCGGGTCGGCATGGTGCGGGTCGTCTCGTTCCTCGTCGGCGGCCTCAACTGCGCGGTGCTGCTGCTTGGCCTCTACCTCATCGACGCCGCGCTCCCGCCCGGCTGCGGCTGGGGGCTCGCGCTCGCCGCCGTGCCCGCCATGGCCGCGGTCCGGGTGCTCGCCATGCTCGGCGCCGCGCGGGCCCAGCACGCCACTGCGGATGCCATTGCTCGCCGCCACCTCGACGAGGGCGCCGCCTCCGTTGCCGAGGACGCCGTGGCCCGCCACGAGATCAGGGTGAGGCTCAATCAGTCAAGCTCCTGTTGCTGGTTTGGTAGATTTGACCTTTCTGGTGGGTGGCCCCGCAAAAGTAGGATCCTTTCTGGTAGGTGCATTCCAGGTTGGATTATTCGGGTGATTTTACTTAGATTTCGATTGCTTAAAACACAGGCCCTTGGGGTTTCTATGCATCTGTGAGTGGTTAAGGTTCAGGATAGTTTCAGCTGGTGTTGAGTTGCTCCGGTCATTGTTATGAATTAGCTTAGTTGTGATTTGTAAGGTGGGTTTGATGCAATTGTGGCGTAATTGATGGAAGATATCAGCTGACAATGCTGCTATGATGGTGTGGCTTTGAATGAGCTTACAGTCTGGTACGTACTCCTCTAGTGATAAAAACTAGACAATAATGAGGTTGCAGTTTGTGGCTTTAGTTGAGCTTACAGTCTGTTAAAAACTTGATTTGATGCACAAGTTTGATAGGACAGGTAATTTTGAAATGCTCTTGATGAATGATATGATATCATTGACGATTGTGGTACCCAACTTTGTTGTTGAACACAAGTGCACAAGGTTATGTAGATTCATTTGTCCTGTCAATCAGGGCTAACTTATTTTTTTAATTCATCCATGTCCAGCTCTAGTGCTAATTTAGTTCAAGCTCATTGCTGCTGCACGCTACCATATTTGATCGCCAACTGGGATTTCCCTAAGCCCCTCTAATGGGATTGAGCATTCCATGTTTACACTCTGTCAGGGATAATAGGGCGGATATGAATGGACAAAAAAGAAGGGCTAAAGGAATTAAGAAAATAAGTAAACAGGTTAATGACGGGATATGAACATTTATGAAAATGTGGTTGTTTAACTTGAATTAGATCCGAGAAGAGTATATTTTCTACCTATTTATCACATTGCTACTTCCATTCTGCTGAACAGGTGAGGTATAAACGCTGGTTGTGGTGGACTAGATTTGGTATGGCTGTTGGTGCATTGCAGCTGGTTGGGGCAATTTATCTCATGTTTGTCATTGTGAGTGATCTTCCCAACGAAAGAAGACCCACGTCCTGTTTCTTTGGTATGTTTGAGTTGGTTGATATCACTTATCAGTTGTATATTCTAGCTTTGAATCTAGCCCTTTCAAGACTTTGTTTGCTGTAAGCTCACTACCAAGTAAACCTTGTTCATATAAAACATTTGTTGAATGTATTTGTTTAGATTTTCTAGATGATTTTTTAGTTGAACAGTACAAAGGGCATGCTACTTACTTTTTGTTGCACTTGGTGTCAATGTGAATATACTGAATTAATACTACTCCCTCCGTCCCATAATGTAAGATGTTTTTGCAAGCTTGTTTAACTTGCAAAAACGTCTTACATTGTGGGACGGAGGGAGTAGTAATTATGCATTTTGAGGAGGACTTGTATTTTATTCAGCGTCCACTTGCCTAATGTTTCTTTGCTTCCATATGTCTATCCTGTGCTCCAATAATTAGTTTGCCTTGCTTGTAATCTAGGACAGGATGGAGCTGAGCGGGTCTCCAGACGAGCATTAATTGCTTTGTTTCTTATCCTTTCCTGGGTTGTGGTCGTCCTTCAGTGCTTCACGGGTTCTGATGTATTGAGATGGCGATCATTCTATGCGACACATGATATGGCATGGAAAGCTCATTACAGGGAAGTGTTTGATCATGGAATTCGTGAGGCTTTGTGCTGCCTAGGACGTGCAAAGTATCTGTAAGTCTATATCCAGTCATTTTACACTGTGAGGTTTCAATATTAATATATCTGTTTACTCTAGTTCCTCTTATGTGCTGATTTAGAGCCGTATTGGAAGAAGATGAGGTATATTCTGTGGCAAGACTTCTGGGTGAATTGGTTGCATATCGTGCTTCTGGGACTGGCCATTTGGAACTGTTAGCAGGTTGGCTCTCCGTCTCGGTAATTTCATATCAAATATATGTTCGGTGGCCTATTAGGATTTTCTAATCATTTACACTTCCGCCTAACCTGCATGAACACACTGAAAGTTTGATATCTACCTGCCCAAAGATGTGCATAGCCATATCAGTACTTCATCCAATAAAGAATATATAAGTTTTACTACCATAATGCAACATATAATTCACATTTTAGTAATCACCTGTTTGCAGTATGCACTTTAAGTGTGTGCAATCTGTCCAGTGTCCACTTCCACCTCAAAAACACGACTTCTATATAAAACCAATAACTTGAATATTTTTATTTCCTATCCCTTGACCCAGAAAACTGGAGGAGAAAATGTTCTTATAAGTAATCGAGCTTTGCTCAGGCATATATAGGACTATAACTTTGTATTTCAGATGATGGTGACTTTGTTGCACAAATTTAGAATACACAAACGATAATATTGTAATTGCATATATTTGAAGTTGGCTGCAATTTGTTTTCTACACAGAGTACAGGTAGGCTTGGTGCCATTTACTTGATAGAAAATGTAAAACCCGTAACATTTCAGAAAGAACACCGGAAGAAAATGATGCTCAGACTGTAGCTCCATGGTCACCCTTTTCTCCTGTCTCCTAATTCAAGTAGTTGCCTTCTTACACTGGTTAGGCTAGGCAGCTCCCTTGCTATTATCCATAGATGGGTAAGTCCAAAAGGACATGGATTTACCCCTAGTATTATATTATGTGCTCCATTAGTATTAACAGCATAATAAAGATCTCTTCTATGGTATGTATTATAGGGCTTACTCTATTGCAGAAGCATGGGAATTTGCCTGATTTGCAAACTGACCTTGTGGAGGCACCTCATAAGCTTATGCGAGAAGCTGCTGTTCTCCATCCTTTTGCTGAAGCATGTTACACGGTTGGGCACTATCTAACTGGGACATATTTCCTATGCATGCCTGCTTTGTATGACATGGAAAGGTATAATTGCAGGGGCCACTTCTTGATGTCGGAAGAAACCCCATTTTGTTTCCATGCGCATGGGTTTATCGACAAGGCGTTTTAACTCCATGGGCGCGCCTAAGGTATTTACCATGCCTTTTCTCAGTTGTCTGTTGATTCTCAAACTCCCCTCGTTTTCTGTTATTACTTTGTGATCTTATTTTCGGCAACTTCATCTGGAAAAGCCCGAAAGAGGAAAATAACTGACACCCCAATTGGATGTTAGAACTGAGCTATGAAATTGGGAACTGGAATTGTGTCTTTCAAATATCAGATGTTTGAATGCTGTCGGAATTTGGAATTGGAACATAACTGGGTGAGGTGAGGTCTCTCCCAATAGAGTCGTCGCCCTCTGGATCTTGCAGAATCAGGTTTGAGGCACTCAAACCTCGGAAGGCCACGACCACCATGGGTTCCCGGCTGACTGGGCATCCTTGCCCACCGCCGCCGCTGGCACTTGCCCGTCGTTGCCCTTTTTTGCCCACCACTGGTGTCGACTGTGCCGCCACTGCGGGGTCCTTGCCCATCGTCGCCGCCGGTGACTAGGTGCCGCCTCCCCTAATCTCTGGTGAATGTGCTCCATGCCAGACAGTGCGGCCACGCCGTGGTATCCCTGGTGCACCACACCGGGTTGAGCAGGATGTGTGGTTGTCAGTGTTTGGCAGGCCAAGGACGTCAGCCCGTGTGTGACCCAGCTAGCATCCAAGACTTAGCCGCCTGTGTGATTCCATTCCATTTCTTTGGCAGCCAAACATGATTTGGATTTGGACGGTACTCCATTTCTGTACTCTTGTTTCCATAGCTGACTAAACAGAAAATTTGATTTGTCAACCCATTTGATATCTTCTTGAAATTGCATTGGACCTCCATTTCTCCAAACCCAGTTCAGTTCTGACATCCAAACAGATCCTTAGTGAATTAAGCTAAATTGTACTGTTCTCTTTGTCCTCATTGGTCTGAAGTAGAAAGTTCTTGTTATACACTAGCGTTCTCAATCTAAATCAATGTTGTATGCACATCTTCATGATTTGTTGATCTGTGGTATTTCCCTAAAAGCAGAACAGTTTATGCTGTTCTTTACTTACATAACAGTTACTACATACCAATCTCTGTTCAGGCGTCCTGCACTTGATGGTGATAACTGGTGGCGAGGGCATGCTGCAGCTTTCCTTAGATTTGTTAATATAGCACCTACAGCACTTGTTCGAGGCCGTGTTCGTCAGGTAATGCCATATTGATGTCGAATAAAACTGGGATCGCATAATTATTTTAACCATTTACAAATAGCATTGGTAACATAATCTATGTTCTCTGCTGACACCTCTTCTCATTTTGCACTCATTTAAATTTAGCTGACCCTTGGTGGCCAGTTTCTGTATTCTGCCTATACTTGGTGGTTGTTTTTCGTGAATTTTCGGGGATTAATTCATCCTTTTAGAGCATACTAATAGTCTAATATACATCATCTAACTACCCTGAGTAGCTGAGAACCTGAAATTGGTGTGAGTGATCCATTGTGTTTGCCATTATGTGCTGAACTTTTCATAAGATGATTCACTTCAAGCAAGGCGTCATGACAAAAAATAACGCGTTGAAATCTTTTAAGAGTATCTGATGATCACCTTTATTCAACGATGCAGAGCAAGCGTGAAGCTGCTTACTTTGTTGTGGTCCTCCATGACAAAAAAACTGTTCTTATTGGGGTGCGTGGGACAGAGACACCAGAGGATCTCATAACCGATGGACTATGCAGAGAATGTGCTTTCACTATGGAAGATTTGGATGGACTAATAAAGTACGTTCGTCTTAATAGCCACCTATTCTGTTCTTACCTTATCCATTTCTAGTTATATTGTTCAAAATAGCTTGTTTACATTGTGACCACCTGCTCTGAGTGAACACATGTGAAAGGTCTATTTTGCCTTTTGGTTCAAAGACATGCTCCAGTGTATTGCTCCTTTGCCCTATACATGGTGCTGCTAGACCTGTTTTCTTAATATTTTGCACTGTGCACCAATTTTAGCCATGTTGAATAAATCCACATTATGTGATGTTTGAACTTGTTAGGTTGTGGCGTCCTTGAATTTGTAAGGTTGAACTCTGATAGCCTTACATAATGGAGGAGTATTTGAATAAATAATGATGAACCAGATGGGTTAAAACAATGGCTAATCTTGGTGCACAATTGCAAAATGAATGAAAGAATGAAGGACCCGATCAGACCATGTACAGAGCAAAGGAAAATAAGTTGGACCATATCCTGAACCAGAGGGCAACTTAGACTTTTCACGTGCGTTCCCTCTCCTATTAGCTCAAGAAATAATGTTTGAGTGATTCCTGTGTGCTCTGGTAAATAACCCGGATTTTGCAGTGGTACTGAGCAGTTGACACAAAATAAGTGTCCCATAGCCAATTTTCCCTTAATGTGTAGGCTGTGGCTAGTGTTGGTAGCCTCAGCTTTGGAGATTGCTTGCCATAACACATAGGGTTAGTATCTAAATTTTTATAAACGTAAAATTTGGTCCAAGAATTTTAGTTTTATTGATTTTGATTGTTGAACTCCTTTTTCGTTCTATACAAATTTCTTGATTTTTTTTTAATTTCACATACTTTTCCATCATTACCAGCTTCCCAACTATTGCATAGCTGGTTGTTTGCACAGTTAAACAAAATGGATATTGTAGTGCTTTAGATTAATATATTATTAGGATTTGTGATAAAATACAGTTACTGTAGCAGTGAAATTTTGGTGAAAAGGCTCATGTAGCGCTTTGAACATCATCATTGCCGTAGTCCATAATGCTGCTTGTAAGCTCGTGGTATGGTAAGGTAAATCAGATAATTGGACTTAGTGACTTAGTGTGGAATTATATTTCAGTAGAAAACCAGAGGAGCCAACTTAGAGGTTTGAGACCATTTAAGTGGGCTATTCTATTTTTGGGGGTGATATCCCGTAGCCACAACCCCTTTTGTTTTTCACACTTTGCTAATTTTTATCTTCAGTAGTGAACTATTACCTGTAACTACGAGGGAGAAAGTTATTTCTACATTCCCGCACTATGGACATGGTGGAATTGTAGAGGCTGCTCGGGAGCTTTTCATGCAACTCAACGACTGCACAGGAGGTTTGTTTTTTCAAATAAAATGTTTATAACTTAGTTTAGTTCAGCAATTCAAGTTCCAGTATCTGAAATGGCTTAATCATGCTCGCGTCTGCTTTCTGTAAATACCTTGTAATCTTGTATACTGCATGTTTCAGTATATGTCACTGTATTAACTATACTATACTTAAACATGCTGGGTACAGTGCTGGTACAAAAAGTATGCTACTCCCTCCGATCCATATTACTTGTCGCAGATTTAGTACAACTTTAAAGTTGTACTATTTTTGGATCGGAGGGAGTACTATTTTTGGAACCATGCCATCCAATTGTTATTGGCTAATAGTACTAATTTTAATTTTCTTCTGTATCATTATTTGATTTGGTTTGCAACATAACTATACTGCTCATTACATTTGATTTCGTTTTTATTAAACTATCACCTGGGATTGGAAGACTAGATGCAATATGTGTATTTATTGACCACTTTATGTGAAAGAATATTTGTGGTGATTAATCTGTTCTCTCTCTCTTAGATAATGGCAACTCAGAAAACACGTCCTCCAGAAAACTTGGATTTCTGTCTACGCTAGTCCAGGAAGGCAGTGAGTGTCATGGATATAAAATTCGTCTCGTTGGACATTCTTTAGGAGGCGCTGTTGCTACAGTCCTAGGAATGATGGTAAAACATGTTGAACTGTCACTATTATTTACACACACATTTTTTGTTAATTATATTCCTTTTCCACTGTCATTCTTATTTTAACTTCCTGGGAACTGAACTGTAGTACAGCCCAATAGTGACCATGCAGTTGTGTCACTCCACCCACCAGGGTACTCCTGTTAGGCGAATTATGCTCTTGGTTACTTAATGACGAAACTTTATATGCATAATAAATCTTTCATCAACACATATGATTTCACTTGCTGTTTTCTACCTCTGTTCATGATCTGTTTTATATCCTACCTGTAGATGCTGATTAGTGGCTCTTCAAAGCTTAACTTGTTCTTGAACAGCTTTTTGGCAGATACCCAGATGTGCATGTGTATGCTTATGGCCCACTTCCTTGTGTGGATTTGATAATAGCTGAAGCCTGTTCACAGTTTGTTACCACGTAAGAGTAAACTGGAAGCTGTTTTATAGCCTGATTTATCCATGGAACTTCCATCCTTGATGTGATGTCCTCTTAACAAGGTTTATTAGCATCTTTCACTGATTATTTCCTCTTCCTTACAGCATTGTAAACAACGACGAATTTTCTTCTCGCCTTTCAATCAACTCAATCCTCAGACTACGATCTGCTGCAATAAGTACTCTTTCAGATAACTCTCCAGATGATACAGCAATGATACAAAAACTTGCTCGCAGAATTTTGAATGCAAACAAGTATCAAGAAAGGCGGTCTCCACACCAGGATACATTATGCAATACTGAGCCAGACCTTCAAGATTTGCAAAATGGCTTGGGTGCCTACAATGGACCCAGTTCATCCATAGATGAGCCCAGAAGCTATCGAAGCCTACAAATTGATCAGGATGTCCGGAGGATTCCACTTGATGGGCATGATTCCGGTTTGGAAGAGGCTCAGACATGTTCTGGCGAAATACTAGTTGAGTCTCGAGAGATGTTTCTTGCAGGCTTAATTATTCATGTGGTGCGGAACAGAAGAAGCCTCTTTCCTCTTTGGAAATGCTGGAACCCTCAGGAAGCTGAACAACCATATAAAGCTGTTTTTGCGAAAAGAGAGAACTTCAGGGATATTGCTGTTACTCCTTCTATGTTCATGGATCACTTACCATGGAGGTAAAACTGAAATTGTTTTTAACCAACTACAACTAATACTTACACTGCAGGCAGTATAGTAAAGCCATTAACCTCTTACAGTCATACCTGATATAGTAGCAAATGCTTTGTAACTAGTAATTGGAGCGTTACTACCTTTCTCGGGGAGGATATAGCATACACAGACCATTATCCATAGAAATAACATAACTTTCAAAGAAAAGGGCATAAAACCATAGTCAGGTCCCATTACTCTTTCGTGTCAAATATGCATCTGAATCGGACATGCATGTTTATTAGACTCGTGTCTCGGTCAAATAACACTGACACCTTGGCCCTTCTACTGTACCAACTTGCCAGTACACATTGAATTGCACCAGCATGTGATGTTGGTTGGCCCAAATTGTAGCACTACTGGGCTAACCTTTTCTGATGAGAAGCAAGCACAAAAGGTTAAGGGTAGTGCTATGCGTGCGTAGGCTGTGTCTGGGGTGGGTCTTAGCGGGAATTTTTGATGGAGGGTATCATGTCCTGTCTCATGTCAAATATAAAGCCATTGCTCTCTCATGTCAAATATTCTGGGTCTGAGTACCAGATACGTGTGTTTCAAAGCTCATCTCATTGGATTGTTTTCCCATGAGGCAAAAAGGTGGCATTGGAGTTTGTTAGGACTAGAAGCAACATGTTTAACAGCTGTTGACAATTGAAGTGTGTAGCTTTGCTTATACCATACTTCACCCTTTTCCTTTAGCTGCATTTAAAGGCTGCAAACTCAGTTGCTATGCATCTGCACTGATTCATTAGCCTAAAGTTACGCTAACATCTCATGCTTTTCGAACCAGGTGTCGGTTTGCTATGCAGAGAACTCTGGAAGGGCAGCCGTCACAGCGTCTAGCTAATTCTGATTCACCTGTACAACATTTAGTCTGACCAGGGCAAAAATTACCATCCATGCTTGAAGACTATTTGAGGAACAAGTCATCCTATGCTGCAAACATGTTTTTATAACCTGCAGCTATTTCTCTGTATACAAGAGATATGTCTGGCGATGGTTCCGCTCTAACATTCTGCTGAGCTTATTGACACTGCCAGACTGCCTGGGCATGGGCATGCACCAACCGGTGATGTATCTGGCTGAAAGGAAATCTGATGACTTCATACACAGCAACACAACACATCAATCAACAATATCTTCTGCTTATCTACTCGCCCCTGGTAGTGTCCTGCATTGATCGATGGTGCAGCCATATACCCCTGCTAGTACCTGATTGTTCTTATTCATTATTGTGCAGCAGCGCCTGCTTGTTCATATCCATTTTTTTAATTCATGCCAACATGTACATATTTACACAGGAGAGATAGCTAGATTTACCGACTAACAAGTGACAATAAAAATGTGGTTGTTTTAACCTAGAGGTTAATAAAACACTTTGATAGTTCATTTTTGTCAGTTTGCAGTTACTTTCTCTGCCCAGAATTGTTGCGGATTTCTTGTCGACGTGTAATGTTCCATGGCCAAAGCAAGTAAGATGTTACTAAAGTTGTACTAAATCAGAACGGAGGGAGTATGTAGTATCCATCGAATATGTACGTAACATACTTCATCTTCAGAGACATTAATCAGGGCACCTCCATTGCATACTTGCTTTATCTGTCAGCAATTGAAAAAGACAACATATATTTATATTTGGATGAAGGATCACAAATCTTGCTTTACCGCTGATCTTGTCCCCAGTAATTAACCTTGTTTCACTCGTGTACTTTAAACATCAAACTGTGACTTGCAGCCAACGCGTCAGCACCAGCCAACGCGTCGCGTGCATGCTATGCGTGGTAGCTCAGGCAGGCAGGGCAGCGACCGATGGAGGCGGCACCGGCACGCTTGGGACGTGCGAAGTTGCAACCCCAACTGCTTCGCCCGAACCGGACCAGCATTGCACGGCCACTTCACTTTGCCTCTCTCGCTTTTGCTTTGTCCCAGCTCGCCTAGTGCTGCAGTCAGTAATAAGCTCGTGGCTCTTTCGGTTTCCTCCTGCAAATTGACGAAGCCTGTCTTGGAAGAGGAGATCTGTACAAGTGATAAGTGCTCCCTTCGTCCGGAATTAACCGTCGCTTAAACGAGTGTATCTAAGACACACGAGAGGCTGTAGCATGGAAATCAGCAGCCATTGTTCGTTGGCCCCAGCTTTGAGCGATGCTGGCTCCGTTCCCTTCACGAAATTCTGCAGGTGGTACGGAGACTTTCACACATGGAAGGGTCGGTTTTAACGCGCGGCCATCCGATTCACGAGATTTCCATGAGCTGTGAGCTGGGTAGTGGCCAGCCGTTCCCTCTAGACCTAGCAGGTTCCCCAATAGAGGTAAGGAAAAAGGTTTCTTTTCTTTTACTAATAATAAGCGAGTTGGGATCACAACGGACCTGCAGTGGCCTCTGTGGTTTAGCTATCAACAGTGAGTCTTTTCTCATGCATGGCGACGGCGGCTTGCATCCTCAAAGCCAGGTCGCTTTCCCTCTCCTCTTTTCCTTTCTCATGCATGGCGGCTGGCCTGGCCGCACTCAAGCTCAACTTGCTGCAGCAGCGAGAGCCGAGAGCGCCTCTTTCCTCTCGCTTTACTTTTGCTGCGTCTTATCACTTTTCACGGGCTCCCCGGCCGCATGGGTCTGGTCGGACAACAGCCAGGTTAATAGCGACCGAGGCCTAATTGTTATAGTAGGATGAGATAGATGATTGGTCCATGATCACAGACCTTGCAACCATGTCCTTAATTTGTACTACTTGCTACTAATAGGTTCTCTCACTAAATATGTTCTACTACCTACTAGTAGATGAGAATTTATCAGCCCTCTTTTCTGGTTGATAATATAAAGCCATACAGATGAGAAGGCTAGCACAAGACCACTAGGAGCGTGCATGGAACATAGCAGTACCACGCTATATTCTATGAATTCTCTAAGAACAACGTCATTTCCCGTAGGAACAGGACAAAAAAAGTTCCGGGAACATAGAACGGTCAACATGATTGAGAGAAAGTGTCCCGATAGTTCGGTCTCTCTTTTGCCTTTGTAAATGCGTTAGAACATCATACGCCATTGAAAAGTTGAGCAAAGCTTTGTAGCGACTTGTCTCTCGGGGTCAAGGAATCTCTAAACGCATCCTCTTGAGTGGAGGGATAAAGTTGTGACCTACAATTGGTGCATCAACTATCAGTCACCTCACACAGGATGCCCACTCCACTCTCTAGACAAGCGCTTGTAATAGGCAGAGAAGCGTGCAAAGATGATGTCAGGCGAGACCTACGCAAGTCCCCACAATCCAGGGTAGTAACATAGATTATCTTCTCTTCTCGCCAATCTAGTGATCAAAGCTGGTTCTTGTTGCACTTGCAGTTTACACGTATAGTTTAGTCAGTCACGCATGCACTCACGGGTGTAGGCATATAATTAGTGCCGCAGGGAAGGAATAATTTGACCATGGAGAAGCTAAAGCAGCTGAGATCCCCCACCCCCAATGTATATATTGTACGTAAAGAAAAGAAAGAGCATCCGTCCGGATCATGTCACCTGACTGCCGTCCGGATCGATCATGTCACTAGTAGTCTAGTAATTTTCCTTTAAACAATGTGTAACCAGAGATTAGGGGTCACCAACCTTGTGTATTTTCGATCTCGTTAGGAAGATGCTCTTTTGTTTTGTTTTGTTCCTATGGGGACAGGCCGAGTGCACCGCGGTCACCTTCGAATGTCCATCCTATTGCTGACGGATAGAAAAACATCTCTAAATTGCTTTTGGACCATTTGGTCACGCGATGGACCTCCCTGTCTTTCAAAAGAGAGGGACGACAAAAGAAAGGAAAAAAGAGCGAGGAGATATGAACTTTTTTCTCCGCTCGATTAGTGGTTGATTTGGACCATCATTAGTCGAATCATAATGCAGTCCTTAGCGGATTAGTTATAAGATCAATGCTACACCTACGTAGCAATCAAACGTAAAGTAACGTAATAGCTTAGGTGGCTCTTTTCAGTTGGAGGAAATTAGGAGAGGGGCCCACCCAGTTGAAATCAGGGGGGCGGAGGGATTAGTAGTTAGTCTAGTTACGTAACTGTACGTAGGTTTTTACGTAAGTGTAGCATTTTTGTTAGTTATAAGTAGTGTAATAGCCGTCCGAGAAAAGAAATCATCGGAATAGACCCACATCACATGCATGCACGGCTAGCGGCTGCTACACGCGTTACATGCATGCACGGCCCACAGCGGAAATCGTCTTCCCTGTCCCGTCCGTGAACCACCACAGTACCTTTCACATTCGTGACGGCGCTGCAAAAGCCAAAGTCGAGTCCCCGATCCGGTGCCTGCCCGCCGTGCATTTTAACGGCCCAAATCGATAAGACGACAGGGCGCCTACCTAGGACGACGTCTCAACATAGATAACACTCGCTCAGGTAAGGTAAAGCTAGAAGTAGGTAATCCCTTGCTTCCCACGGTCGATCTGCTGGACCTAAAGCCCGTGGCGGCGGTGTGGAAAAGCAGGCGCGCGCATGGCAGGGGTCGGTCGTTCGTTCCGTAGTTCGTCCTGCTCTCGCCTCAGCAGCCAACACCCAACAGTCCCGACCACGACCGCGCGCCCGAATCATACGCCTCCTGCACGCCCCGCCCACTCCAGTCGAAGTCGAGTGCGTATCACCATGGCCATGTGGCGTTGCTCGCTCCCACTCCAGCGCCAAGTTGGAGCTGGAAGATTTTTCGTGCGTGCGGTGTGAGGATGAACGGATGATGACAGAGGGATTGGACGTATTTGTTGAGTATCGCTACCACTCCAGCTATGACTTCCGCGATGCACCTTCGGATTCTTCTCCAGTCTCATTGTCTGCGTCACTATCGTTATGACTGCGCACGATGATATTGAGTATCGTGATTAGTTAGAAAATATGAGATAAATTAGAATTTATTCTGGCTTGTCTTGTACTTCAAATTGATCATGTACTCCTATATATATATATATATATATATATATATATATATATATATATATATATATATATATATATATATATATATATATATATCCACGAGGCTCAATCAATATATCGATTCCACCAATCACTCTCTAACCCTTCTTCCAACAGTATTGTTAGACAGCAGTAGGACCGCCAACGCCACATGGGGCGTGGCGTGAGTCCGCACGACTGATTATTCAAAGACGTGGAGTTCTCCTCACATGACAATGGTGGAGAGTCACGTTTTTGTGCAAGCAACCTTGTTGATCATGCATGTATGGAGTAGCTGAAGCTTTAAAATGCATCTTGTCAAACATGTGCAAACACCCCAAAACTGCAAAAGCGTCATCCGTGAACAAAGTAGAGCATGCACTCAAGTGCACCCACGGATTGGCTGTGTGCGTCCTTAACGTCTATGACTAGTTTTGGTCATTATGTTGGCGCAGAGGCTGAATGTAATTGGTAGCTTCTTGATATTCATATATTTCCTTTATCGAAAAAAGTGCACCCACGAATAAAGGCGTGCGGCTTTGAGTGAAATCGATCATGTGCATATTAGGGTGTAGCCTGATGTAGAGTACTACTATCCCGTTCCTGATTTGTCAGTCTGTCCAAAATAATTTAGTACAGTACAGTATAGTTGGATGGCAAGAGGAAACCAACAAACTACTTAGGTTCAAATGTGTTGGACCGACAGAAACAAACATTGTAGTTTCGTTTTCGTTAATTTGGCGAAAAGTGTCTTTGACAATTGACTGAAAACGAACTTACCTTCAATAAAAAAATCAGCCAATAAAAACATGACAGGTAACATTTCGAGTAAAGATAAAATCAGGGCCACTCAATTTTTTAAATTTTTTATAAAAATCCAGACTAATATGCAGAGAACTGTGATAATGCATCAAGTTATATACAGCAACTACAAACTAGTATATCTCTACTTTTTGGAATTGTAAAAAACCATGCACTAAAAATACTCCCTCGGTAAACTAATATCAGATCTTTTAGATCACTACTTATGGGAGAACAAGAATGAATCGTCAAAAAATCCCGGCTAACATGGAACAATTCAAGTTAATTACAACAAAATAGAAATTGCAACTTTGATACCTCAAAGTTGTAAAAAATGGGACCCTAATATTTGGGGCACGTCAGCTGGGGCCTTGCCCTTCAACGAACGATTCGTTCGCTCGTGAATGAGCTCTCCAGCAAACAGTGAATGTTTTCAGGTTGTTCGTTTGGGTGGGGGCACCCTCTAGCGATTCGTTCGCTCTAGCGTGACCCCTTTAGATCAAGAGGCCCATTTGACTTCTTTCTTTGAATTTGCCATCAACAAAAAAGACTGTAATTGCCATGATCTAATTTATGAAAAATTGCCATGCTACTTTATAAAAACTGTCATATCTTGAATTTATAAATTTACAATGAGTATGATAAAAAACGGTCGTGTGATCTACAAAAATAAATTCTCATACTAAACGTTAAAAATTGCCATCCTCTAGGTAAACAATGTTTTATCTGGATACGCCCCAAAATTAGATTCTATAGTTTTGTTTTATAAAAATCACCCACATGAATTGCCATGGTCAATAAAAGAATTTTTTCCCATGGCATTAATAATAAAAATGTCATCCCATTAAAAATAAAAATTCCATCGTCACAAAATTAAAAATGCCATCCTCTTAAATAATAAAAGTGTCATCCTCTTAGTAATTAAAAATACTATCCTCTTAGTAATTAAAATGCCATGTTATTAATAATAAAAAATGCCATGCTGCAAATAATGAACTGATATATATGAAACTTAAAAATAATTCCAAAAATGACCATGGACTTGTAAAAAAAAATGACACATTGGTCAAAAATTAGGATTTTGATCTTTAAGAAAATTCAAAAAATGGGATTTTTCGTTTTATTTTTCTGTCGAAATTTTCAAAGAAAAATCGAATTAAAACAAAAAATAGCTTCAAAGTTACGTATGGTGGCTTAAACTTTTGATTTCATAAGCCCCAACTTTAGTGCACTGGTTAGCATGCCCCCCACCTCAGTAGGAGGTCCTGAGTTCGGACTGCCCCTTGCGCACATTGATTGTGCAATCTTTTTCTAAAAAAAGGAGTGGTCGGCTCGTGCTAGTTAAGGCTTCGTTGGTTAAAGCTTAACGAGCGAAAAATATTTGTTTGTCTTTGTTCATTTAAATCTCGTGATCGCACGTTAACGGATTGCGATGTGTTATGACCTATGGGATGAGAGTGTTGTCGCAGTCTTTACAAAGAAATATGGTGACTACAGGAGGTGGTGCCATAGTTTGTTGCCTCTGATGGATCAGAATGGGTTGATTAGATTGATCATATGGGTTGAGGTGCCACGAAATGTTTTCACGTAAGATAAAAATATGTGATGTGTTGTACTAGTGAACTTAACGAGCTGCTCATGAAGCTCGTTAGCTTGTTGTAAGTTTAACAAGCTGCTCATGAAACTCGTTAGCTCGTTATAAGTATAACAAGCTGTTCATGAAACTCGTTAGCTCGTTATAAGTTTAACAAGTTGAAATCAGTGATTGGCTTTGCTCGTTAAGGAGCAAGCTACGAGCTTAACCAGCTAGCTATCGAGCGCTCATTAAGCTCGTGAGCTACGAGCTTTTGGTCCAACCCTAGGTAAAGCGAATGACTCTAGCCTGTCTACTTGGCGTAGGCTTTGTGCCGAGATCCATGCAATGGCAGGGAAGCCAAAATAAATAGCTAACAATAGTAATAGTAACTATAAGAAAGCAAAAACGAATCGACATACACATATATAACACAAAAATAAGCAAGAGTCAAGCAATTCTAAGGCTAGAAGGGAAATGATATATAAACTGTAACACACAAAAACCTAAATGCAAAAATATGAGTAAATGATATAACTATTGCATCGCACAATCAAACGTCCGGTAACTCAAATGAGGGCTAAAAGAATCCAGTCGGCTAAAAAATTCAACACAAATTATAGCTCGAGCTCAAACATTCAGAGAGTTCGAATGAAAGCGAATTGAAATCACTTGTCTGAAAAGTAGCATTGCATATTTGCGTATTGAATGGATCCATAAAAAGTTATATATGTTGTGATGTCCGATCGATGGATCGAAGGAACTACTCCTTCTAGAATCACTGTATTTTTAACCCAAATGATAAGTGTCACACGTGTGGCATGAAGTAACACCACCCTAACGTTTTTACAACTAAAATTGCCATAAAAACGTGAAACCCAAAAAAACTGAAACTTGCCATCCAAACAGAAAGTTGCCATGCTTCACAACTAAAGTTGCCATCCCCGGGTAACTAAAGTTGCCATCAAAAAATGTCAGGCCGGAATTGCTTCGAGCCACACATGTGGCACTTATCAGGGTCCCTTTTTAAGGGGTTCTAGAATCACTACGGGGGCAAGGAACTGGGCGCATGAGGAGGGGCCGAACCCGAGCCCGAAATCGTAGTCCAAAGACAGAGCCCACAAAATCCATTCATTTCTCGCTAATATAAACTGCTCCCACATGAGAGAACACCATAGTCGACGCATCTCTCAGATCCTGGATTAAAAAAAAACTCTGCCCGGTTCAAAACACTGGCTTCGCGGAAGAAAACCCCGCAGGCGAGAGTGCTTCGTCACCAAGGGAAGGCAAGGCGGAGCCTGTTGCCCGCCGTATATAAACAACACACGCAGAGGAGCGAGCCCAGAATCGAAATTGAATCAGGGAATACTAAAATCAAACCACAACCAATCCCCACCCCATACTTCCTTCACTTGATGATGTCTACTACACAACTTTTCTTCTTGTAGACTCTGTTGGGCCTCCAAGCGTAGAGTTTTGTAGGACAACAGCAAATTTCCCTCAAGTGGATGACCTAAGGTTTATCAATCCATGGAAGATGTAGGATGAAGATGGCCTCTCTCAAGCAACCGTGCAATCAAATATAAGAAATCTCTTGCGTGTAGGACAACAACAAGGCCTAGGGTTCATACTTTCACTAGTGCAATCTCTCAAAAGTGCTAACATAATTGAATCATATAACAATCCCTCAACATGCAATAAAGAATCACTCCAAAGTTCTTATTAATAGCGGAGAACATAAGATGAAATTATTGTAGGTAGCAAACCACCTCAAAGTTATCCTTTCGATTAATCTATTGAGCCATCCCTATAAGTGTCACAAACAACCCTAGAGTTCGTACTACAATAACACTATATGATACACATCAATCAACTCTAATGTTACCTAGATACTCCAATGTCACCACAAGTATCCGTGAATCAATTATTCGATATGCATCAAACAATTTTAGATTCATGATATTGAATCCAACAAAAATAACTTCAAAGAGTGCCCCAAAGTTTTTATCGGAGAAAGTAGGACGAAAACGTGTATCAACCTATGTGCCTAGATTACCCCAATGTCACCGCGGAAATCCGCAAGTTGATTACAAAAATATATATCAAGTGACATAATAGAATACCCCATTGTCACCACGGGTATCCACATGCAAGACATACATCAAGTGATCTCAAGTCCAAAATATTCAATCCGATAATAATGAAACCTCAAAGGGAAAGACTCAATTCATCACAACAAAGATAGAGAGGGAAGAACACCATATGATCCAACTATATTAACAAAGCGCATGGTACATCAAGATCGTGCCAAATGAAGAACACGAGAGAGAGAGAGATCAAACACATAGCTACTGGTACATAACCTCAGCCCCGAGGGTGAACTACTCCCTCCTTGTCATGGAGACCACCGGGATGATGAAGATGTTGGAAATATGCCCTAGAGGCAATAATGAATTGGTTATTATTATATTTCCTTGTTCATGATAATCGTTTATTATCCATGCTATAATTGTATTGATTGGAAACTCAAATACATGTGTGGGTACATAGACAACACTATGTCCCTAGTAAGCCTCTAGTTAACTAGCTCGTTGATCAAAAGATGGTGAAGGTTTCCTAGCCATGGACATGAGATGTCATTTGATAACGAGATCACATCATTAGGAGAATGATGTGATGGACAAGACCCAAACTATAAACATAGCATATGATCGTGTCAGTTTATTGCTATTGTTTTCTGCATGTCAAGTATCTGTTCCTATGACCATGAGATCATGCAACTCACTGACACCGGAGGAATACCTTGTGTGTATCAAACGTCGCAACGTAACTGGGTGACTATAAAGATGCTCTACAGGTATCTCCGAGGGTGTCTGTTGGGTTGGCATGGATCAAGACTGGGATTTGTTACTCCATGTAACGGAGAGGTATCTCAGGGCCCACTCGGTAATACAACATCACAATGAGCCTTGCAAGCAATGTGACTAAAGTGTTAGCCACGAGATCTTGTATTACGGACCGAGTAAAGAGACTTGCCGATAACGAGATTGAACTAGGTATAGAGATACCGACGATCGAATCTCGGGCAAGTAACATACCGAAGAACAAAGGGAACAGCGTACGGGATTAACTGAATCCTTGACATAGAGGTTCGACCGATATAGATCTTCGTAGAATATGTAGGAACCAATATGGGCATCCAGGTCCCGCTATTGGTTATTGACCGTAGAGGTGTCTCGGTCATGTCTACATAGTTCTCGAACCCGCAGGGTCTACACACTTAATGTTTGGTGACGATTAGTATAGTTGAGTTATTGTGTTGGTGACCGAAGGTTGTTCGGAGTCCCGGATAAAATCCCGGACATGACGAGGATCTCCGGAAGAGTCCGGAGGTAAAGATTGATATATGTGATAATAGTGTTTTGATCTCCGGAAGGGTTCCGAAATTCACCGGAAGGGGTTCCGGATGTTTACCGAAGTGTTCGGGTGCAGCAACACTTTATATGGGCCAAAGGGGTAAAGCCCACGAGGTATTGGAAAGTGCAAAAGGAAGTTTTACTGCTGCCTTAAGCGGTACTACCGCTGGTAAGTCAGTACTACCGCGTAAGCGGTACTACAGCTTGTGTGAAGCAATACTACCGCTCAAGCGGTACTACCGCTCATGAGCGGTACTACCGCTTGTACGCGGTACTGCTGGAATCCGAGTGGGACTCTTTCCGTGCGGGCCAAACCGACCTTGTGCGGGCAAAACCGACCTTGTGGAGGCTTTCTCTCCAAGTTTAGACCCCAGGGCTCAACATATAAATAGAGGGGCAGGGCTAGCACACGGGATACATCAAGATTTCCCAAGCCGTGTGCCGGCAACCCTAACCCTCTAGTTCCTCCCGTCATAATCTCCGTAGTGCTTGGCGAAGCCCTGCAGAGATCGTTCCTCACCACCATCACCACGCCGTCGTGCTGCCGGAACTCATCCACTACTTCACCATCGCTCGCTAGATCGAGGAGGTGAAGGCGTCATCAAGCCGTACGTGTGTTGAACGCGGAGGTGCTGTCCGTTCGGCGCTAGATCGTGTTTGGATCGAGGGACGACTTGCGATTTGGATCGCGAAGACGTTCAACTACATCAACCGCGTTTCTTAACGCTTCCGCTTAGCAATCTACAAGGGTATGTAGATTCACTCTCCCTCTCGTAGATGCTCATCACCATGGATAGATCTTGCGTGTGCGTAGGAAAATTTTTGTTTCCCATGCGACGTTCCCCAACAGAAGATGGCCTTGATACGTCTCCAACATATCTATAATTTATGAAGTATTCATGCCATGTTTACAATAATTTTATATGGTTTTGGTATGATTTGGATGGAACTAACCCGGACTGACGCTGTTTTCAGCAGAACTACCGTGGTGTTGTTTTTTGTGCAGAAATCAAAGTTCTCCAAATGCAGCGAAACTTTTTGACGATTTTTTTTGGAACAAAAGAGGCACCAGAAGCTTCGTGGGAGGACCAGAAGGTGAAGGAGGTGAGCACAACCCACCACGGCGCGCCTGGTGCCTTACCCGTGGGCTGGTGGGTTGTGGTCACCTCGAGGCCCATCTTCGCGTGAAACCAACGCCAAAAAATCCTATAAATACATAAACCCCCAGAAATAATCCTAGATCGGAAGTTCCGCCGCCGCAAACCTCTGTATCCACGAAAAATCAATCTGGACCCTGTTCCGGCACCCTGCCGGAGGGGGAAATCATCACCGGAGGCCATCTTCATCATCCCGACGGCCACCATGATGAGGAGGGAGTAGTCCACCCTCGGGGTTGAGGGTTTGTACCAGTAGCTATGTGTTTAATCTCTCTCTCTCTCTCTCGTGTTCTTGAGATGGCACGATCTTGATGTATCGCGGGCTTTGTTAATATAGTTGGATCATATAGTGTTTTCCCCTCTCTATCTTTTTGTGATGAATTGAGTTTTCCCTTTGAGATTTCGTTCTTATCGGATTGAATACTTTTATGGATTTGAGAACACTTGATGTATGTCTTTCTATGAATACCCGTGGTGACAATGGTGTATCATATTGATTCACTTGATATATGTTTTGGCACTCAACTCGCGGATTCCTGAGGTGACATTGGAGTAATCTATGCATAGGGGTTGATGCACGTTTCCGTCTTTGTTTCTCCGGTAGAAATCTTGGGCACTCTTTCAAGTTCTTTGTGTTGGATTGAGTATTATAAATCTGAATTTGTTTTGGTGTTATTTTAGTACGAACTCTTGGATAGATCGATCGGGAAGGATAATTTGGTGTTATTTTAGTACGAACTCTTGGATAGATCGATCGGAAAGAATAGCTACAAACAATTTTTTTTCTTATGTTCTCCGCTAGATAAGAACTTTGGAGTGATTCTTCATCGCACGCTGAGGGATGGTTATATGATCCAATTATATTAGCATTGTTGAGAGATTGCACTAGTGAAAGTACGAACCCTAGGCCTTGTTTTCAAGCATTGCAATACTGTTTGTGCTCACTTTTATCACTTGCTACCTTGCTGTTTTTATTTATTCAGATTATAAAAATATATTTCTATCATCCATATTACACTTTTATCACCATCTCTTCGCCGAACTAGTGCACTTATACAACTTACCATTGTATTGGGTGTGTTGGGGACACAAGAGACTCTTTGTTATTTGGTTGCAGGGTTGTTTGAGAGAGACCATCTTCATCCTACGCCTCCCACGGATTGATAAATCTTAGGTCATCCACTTGAGGGAAATTTGCTACTGTCCTACAAAACTCTGCGCTTGGAGGCCCAACACGAGTCTACAAGAACAAGTTGTGTAGTAGACATCAGGCTCTGGTGATGATTTCCCCCTCTGGCAGGGTGCCAAAAAAGGCCTCCAGATGAGATCGCTTCGGTATAGAGGCTTGCGGGGGCGGCGTGGAAGTTTTAGGTTTCTTTCTAGGGGTTTTGGTATTTATATGAATTTTTGGCATTGGTTTCACGTCAGGGGGCTGTTCGAGGGACCCACGAGCTCACCTGGCGTGCCCCACGGGGGCACCCCCTGAGCTCTTGGCTCCCCTGGACTTCGTCTGGTCCACCTCCGAGGTTTCGTGGGTCTCTTCTTGTCCATAAAAAATCACCGTAAAGTTTCGTGGCAATTGGCTTCGTTTGGTATGGATAAACAAAAAATAGCCAAAAAAACAGAAACTAGCACTGGGCACTAGGTCAATAGGTTAGTCCATCAAAATCGTATAAAAGTGCACCAAAATCGTATAAAATTGTTGTAAACATGTCATGAATACTTCATAAATTATAGTTACATTGGAGACGTATCACTCGCCCAGGCGCAGCCGCAAGGCACCAAACCCACTCGCATCGCCACTCAATCCAAGGCGGTAGACACTGTCGGGGAGGGGGTTGCTACTCCACCATCACCCCCTCCTTCGGCAGCAGAGTCAGTGCCACGACCTCTGCTGGGGGCGGTGACTCCTACACGCCGAAGTTGTCTGCATACGGTTGTCGTCGATGGTACAATGGACACTAGTGAGGACTCCTTGGCCAAGGCTATGCAGCGTAAAGTAGCTTAGAACCTCGACAACCAAGGTATTACGTCGTCACCCAAATCCCTTTTATCTTTTTTCAATACACCCATCTTTTCTAAGTTGAATAATGTGGGTGTTAGTCTAGGAAAGAATGAGAAGGATATTTCTATTTCGACTAACGCTTTGAAACAATTGGAATATGACCGATTAAAAGTTACTCCACGTGTTTCTAGCAAGTCTTATGCCTCCCATACTGATGAGGAGGAGCTACATGCCACATCGGATGGTCAGCTACTCTCTCATTTAATAGGAGCGGTTTCGGACGTGGGCCTAGATGAATCCGTGCTTAGCTCATTGATTGAGGTTACAACATCCGGACATAAATCTAAGACCGCACGTTCGAAAAAAGATAGTAAGTCCCATAAGAGGGCGAAATGTTCTAAATCTCTTATTGTTTCCTCATGAATGGAATATTTTTTAATAGCAGAGGCCTCCGTGACTTCGCTAAACATTTATTCATTGCGGAATGTAATATGGAATAAAATTTAGATTTTTTGGCTATCTCTGAAATGGAGACATGATTTCTCGGTAAGTTTGCTTAACCGTCTTTCTGTCGGGATAGACTTTACTTGGGTTTCACGATCGCCTAGAGGTCATTCTGGGGGCATTTTACTTGGCGTAAATACAAGGACTATGGATGTTTTGGCTAGTTTGGATGGTGAGTTTCACGTTAAACTCCATATCCGCAACAAGGCCAACAACTTCACATGACCCTCGTCGCCGTGTATGGGGCTGCCGACGATGAGTTCAAGGCCGATTTTCTCCGTGAACTGGTTAATCTGGCGAAAGATAATCCCTACCCCATCCTTATAGGTGGGGATTTCAATTTGCTTCGATTTCCAAATGAGAAAAGTTGCGGTAGGTTTGATAATCATCAGCCTTTCCTTTTCAAAGCTGTCATCGACAGTCTAGATCTACGAGAGGTATCCATGATTGGAAGACAATTCACTTGAGTGAACAGTCTTCCAGAACCGACATATGAGAAATTAGATCGCGTTTTAATGGATATCGACTGGGAATCTAAATATCGCATGTTGTCTATTTGTGCTCTACCTCGTATTGAGGCTATATCAGACCACACACCCATCCTCCTAACTACTGGTTTGCCACAAGCATAACATAGACGCAAGTTCAAGTTTGAACTTGGGTGGTTGCTTCGAGATGTCTTCCATGATATGGTCAAGGAGGTGTGGGAGAAACGGTGGCTGGGCATACCCCAATTCACAAATTGAATAACAAAATGCGTGCATTACACAAATTCCTTGGTGGTTGGGTTAGGCATGCGGTGGGCATCCTCAAAAAGGAGAAGCTTCGTCTTTCATCAATCATTGACGAATTAGAAGTTTTGGCAGAGGTTAGACCTCTATCTGAGCATGAAATCGAGATAAAGAGTCATTCGAATGCACAGATAGCTAACATGCTGCTTGAAGAGGAACTCAAACGGTACCAACATTCTAACTCTCAATTTATCCTGAAAGGTGATTGGAATACTAGATATTTCCATGGAGTTGCCAACGACAGACACCGGAAGAAAATTATTCATTTCCTACAGTAGGATGAGGGCACGATTGAGGGGCATGAGCAACTTAAATCCTATATCACTAATTATTATAAAAATTTGTTCGGAGCCCCGGAGGAAGGAAACTTCTCGATGGATGAGTCCCGAACAGATGACATCCCCCAGGTCTTTGATGAGGAAAACGGCCTTCTAACAGCCCCATACTCCGAGGAGAAAGTTAGAAAGGCAGTTTTCCTAAAGGAGCACAACAAAGCCCCGGGTCTAGATGGTTTTCCCGCTGAGTTCTATCAGAACTTTTAGGAAGTCATCAAACCGGATCTCCTACTTTTGTTTAGCGACCTACATGCTGGCCAACTAGAATTGTTTCGCTTAAACTTCAGGGAGATTATTTTATTACCTAAGGTTAATGAGGTTGAAAGGAAACAACAATACAGACCTATTTGCCACCTTAATGTTAGTTTTAAAATATTCACGAAGGTTGCGACTATTAGGCTAAATTCGGTAGCTGAACACGTGGTCCGTCCTTCACAAACTGCTTTTATGCAAGGCAGACACATCCTAGATGGAGTTTTTACCCTTCATGAAACATTCCATGAATTACATCGAAAAAGCTGAATGGGGTGGTACTCAAAATAGACTTTTAAAAAACTTATGACAAAGTCAAATGTCCATTTCTTCAACAGACTCTCAGAATTAAATGATTTTCTGCAGAGTGGCGTGCTATGATCCATAGCTTCGTTTCTGGAGGTAGTGTTGCCATTAAGGTCAATGATGACACTGGACACTATTTCCAAACGAAGAAGGGATTGCGACAAGGTGAGTCATTATTGCCCATGCTACTCAATATAGTGGCGGGTATGCTAGCGGTCATGATTGAGCGTGCTAAGGTTGATGGCCAAATTGAAGGGGTAGTAAATCATCTAGTTGATGGTGGTCTCTCTATACTTCAATATGCCGACGATACGATTCTCTTCATGGATCATTGCTACTTGTAAACTGCGTTGGGTTTTCCCCGAAGAGGAGGGGTGAAGCAGTATAGTAGAGATAAGTATTTCCCTCAGTGAGAACCAAGGTTATCGAACCAATAGGAGAACCACACAAATTCCCTTTAGCAACACCTACACACACAAAAGCAAATACTTGCACCCAATGCGGGCAGGAGGGTTGTCAATCCCCTTGAACTCATTATTTGCAAGGATTAATTCTGATAGTGATAGATAGATAAACTGCAAAACAAAATAAAAGTAAATAAATTGCAGCAAGGTATTTTTGGTTTTAATAATATGATAAAGGTAGACCCGGGGGCCATAGTTTTCACTAGAGACTTCTCTCTCGAGCACATAGCATGCGATGGGTAAACAAATTACTGTTGGGCAATTGATAGAAAAGCGCATAGTTATGATGTTATTCATGGAAATGATCACACATATAGGCATCACGTCCGTGACAAGTAGACCGACTCCTGCCTGCATATACTACTATTACTCCACCAATCGATCGCCATCCTGCATGCATCTATGGTATTAAGTTCATGACAAACAGAGTAACGCTTTAAGCAAGATGACATGATGTAGACAAAGTAAACTCAATCAATATGAATAAACCCCATCGTTTTATCCTTAATGGCAACAATAGAATACATGCCTCGCTACCCCTTCTGTCACGAGGTGAGGACACCACAATATTAAACTCATTACAAAGCACCTGTCCCACTGAAGATAAATCAATCTAGTTGGCCAAACCAGACGGATAGATCAGAGAGAAATACAAAGCTATCATAATCATGCATAATAAAGTTCAGAAAATACTCAATTACTCTCAATGAATAATCTAATCATAAACAACAATTCATCGGATCCCATCAAACACACCGCAAAAGAAGATTACATCGGATAGAACTCCAAGAAGAGCGAGGAGAACATTGTATTGAAGATCAAAAAGAGAGAAGAAACCATCTAGCTACTAGCTATGGACCCGTAGGTCTGTGGTGAACTACTCACGCATCATCGGAAGGCAGCAAGGATGATGTAGAAGCCCTCCGTGAAAGATTCCCCCTCCGACAGAGTACCGGAAAAGGCCTCCAGATGGGATCGCGGAAGAACAGAAGCTTGCGGCGGCGAAAAAAGTGTTTCGGGTGGCTCTCTATTGGTTTGAGAACATTTGGGAATTTATAGAGTTGGAATTAGGTCAACCGGTGCTACGTGGGGCCCACAAGCTCAGGGGGCGCGCCTACCGATACGTCCATTTTGAATCATGTTTTCCTACTGTTATTTATAGTGTTTTCAATCAATATAACACTTTGTGGAGCAATTCTAATGCCTTTTCTCTCTTAATATGCAGGATTTACATGAAGAGGGAGATTGCCGGCAGCTGGAATTCTGGACCTGAAAAAGCTATGTCAGAGATACCTATTCTACACATCTCCAAGTGAGGTGAAATTTCACGGAGATTTATTTTGGAATAAATAAAAAATATTGGAGAAAAGAAATACCAGAGGGGGCCACCCAGGTGCCCACGAGGCACTAGGGCGGTGCCCATCTTCTGGTATATAAGCCCATTTTCCCTAGAAAAAAAATAAGGGGAGGACTTTCGGGACGGAGCGCCGCCGTCTCGAGGCGGAACTTGGGCAGGAGCACTTTTGCTCTCCGGCGGAGCGATTCCGCCGGGGATACTTCCCTCCGGGAGGCGAAATTGAAGCCATCGTCATCACAAACAACCCTCTCATCGTGAGAGGACCAATCTTCATCAACATATTCGCCAACACCATCTCATCTCAAACCCTAGTTCATCTCTTGTATCCAATCTTTGTACCAAAACCTTAGATTGGTACCTGTGGGTTGCTAGAAGTGTTGATTACATCTTGTAGTTGATACTAGTTGGTTTATTTGGTGGAAGATTATATGTTTAGATCCATTATGCTATTCAATACCCCTATGATCTTGAGCATGAATATTATTTGTGAGTAGTTACGTTTGTTCTTGAGGACATGGGAGAAATCTTGTAATAAGTAATCATGTGAATTTGTTATTCGTTCGATATTTTGATGATATGTATGTTGTTGATTTTCTTAGTGGTGTCATGTGAATGTCGACTACATGACACTTCACCATCTTTGGGCCTAAGGTAATGCATTGTGGAGTAGTAATTAGATGATGGGTTGCTAGAGTGACAGAAGCTTAAACCCTAGCTTATGCGTTATTCCGTAAGGGTTGATTTGGATCCATATGTTTAATGCTATGGTTAGATTTATCTTAATTCTTCTTTCGTAGTTGTGGATGCTTGCGATAGGGGTTAATCATAAGTGGGAGGCTTTTTCAAGTAAGAACAGCACCCAAGCACCGGTCCACCCACATATCAAATTATCAAAGTAGTGAACGTGAATCAAACAACCATGATGAAAGTGACTAGATGAACGTGAATCAAACAAATAATTTTTGGCCTCGTGAAGGAGAAAGCATAGCTCAAACTTGGGGGAGGCTTAAGTACATGATGTACACATGCCCCAATCATGAGCTCCCAAGAGAAATTATCTTACAGAATTTTTATGCTCGGCTTTCTCATGATGATCAAACCATGCTCAATTCTTCTTTGACTGGTTCCTTTATGAACAAAACTATTGAATTCAGATGGGATCTTCTGGAAAGAATTAAACGCAACTCTGAAGATTGGAAACTCGACAAAGTTAATGAGTCAGGTATAATACTTGACTTCGATTGTGTTAAATCTTTTATGGATACCGATGCTTTTCATAAGTTTAGCGCTAAATATGGACTTGACTATGAGATAGTAGCCTCCTTTTGTGAATCATTTGCTACTCATGTTGATCTCCCTAAGGAGAAGTGGTTTATATATCATCCCCCTATTAAAGAAAAGATTGAGGAATCCGTTATATTTAAAGATGAAACTATCATTTACAATGTTCATCCAGTTGTTCCTACTACTTATATTGAGAAACCACCTTTTCCTGTTAGGATAAAGGAACATGCTAAAGTTTCAACCGTGGTTAACAAAAGTAATATTAGAGCACCTAGACCCTGTGAACAAATTAAAGTTGAGCCTAATGTTGTTATGGTTAAAGATCTATTGGTCGATAATATAGATTGGCATGTTATTTACTTTTGTGGTGAAGCCGCTAGAATTGCTAAACCCGATCCTAAAGACAAGAATAAAGCTGTTGTTGGCATGCCTGTTGTCTCTGTTAAAATAGGAGGTCATTGTTATCATGGTTTATGTGATTTGGGTGCTAGTATGAGTGCTATTCCGTTTTCCTTATATCAAGAAATTATGAATGATATTACACCTGCTGAGATATCCAGTGGCGACAACTGCGACGGCGGGCGGCGGCGGCGGCGGCGGTAGAGAGAGCGAGAGTGTGAGGGGGAGAGTGAGGGAGAGAGGGGAAACGACGGGGTGGATAAGTTGCCCATAGTAGTAGAATAGGTTGTCCCAAAAAAATGATATAAAGTTGCTATAAAATGATTGTAAAACATCCAAGATTGATAATATAACAGCATGGAACAAGCAAAAATTATAGATACGTTGGAGACGTATCAGCATCCCCAAGCTTAATTCCTACTCGTCCTCGAGTAGGTAAATGATAAAAACAGAATTTTTGATGTGGAATGCTGCCTAACATGTTCATCACATATTCTTTTCTTTTGTAGCATGGACATTTGGACTTTTAGATGATTCAAAGCAATAGTCTAGTTTTGACATGAAAATTTCAATACTCAAGCATATCAACAAGCAACCATGTCTTTCAAAATATCAACACTAAAGAAAGTTATCCCTAGCCCATCATGCTCAATCATTGATCCATTCATGAAACACACTCGTATATTAGCCTCTGTATCCGCTAATATACGATAGACTACGATCCATAGAGTTAATGTTAATTTATGGTCAAGTTACATGGTATAGGTTAGTAATGTCTGTTGATAGAGATATTATGGCTCCGTATATTGATAGAAATATTTGAGCCATATTTTCGAGAATGCACACAAAGGGAGAAGAGACAAGATCTAGGTTTAGGTGATTTACCGAGAGTCACTTAGATACCACTTATTGTCTTATTTCGTGAATGGATCAAAATATACCATGTTAGCCAGGCTTCACCATGGGTCTAAGTTTCTTGATGATTCTCCCATCAACAGGTAGTATTGGTTTTCTTAGGGCCAACAAGTAATGTTTCTTTTCCATATGTGGGAGCACATGCTTCGAGACTGTTGTTCAATATTCTGATTACTCATTCTATCGGTATATCCATGTGGATAGTAGGTCGTGCGATGCTTTAACACGGTCACTGAAGTCAATCTATTGAGCTGGCCTTTGGTCTGACGTGACAGACTTGGATATACCATACTGACGATTCTAAGCATATACAACTGGACAAACGGGTTGCCCCGATATGAAGTCCTTACAGACAGAGTAGACCCCTTAGGTGTATATTCATGGTAATCGATACTGAATCAGACTGTCCTATCTGTACCATGTTGTTCATGCCACAATCATCATCCCTGTATTGCCGGTCTTGCTCCTTCATTATTGTTCTGTTTGTTTGGATTCTTTGCTGAAAGAGCTTGGCCATATTACTTCTTCGTGTGACCATAGGTTCTGTCCGGGGCAATATCCCGGTACTTTATCCTTATTCATGGCTTGGGTCACAGAATATATACCCGGTTCACGTGTGCTTGTACGGAGCTCGTTGCTGTTGGCAATCATACATGACGGTGACAAAGGTTAATGCTATCACTTTGTCAGGTGAGACGAAGCTGGCCTTGATGAGCACTGCCAAAATTGTTGTCCCATGTTGTCTTTTCAGCAAATCTTGCCGGTCCTTGCATCACCCACTGAGACGTATAACTGGTTTTCTTCCTCTTGCATAACTGGTGAGGTTGTCGGATTCCCCAGTGTCAACCCACCAATCGGTGGACTAACAAACTGAAAGTACGGTAAACAGATTACCATACCCAGATGCCCCATCATTGTTGCTCAGAGTGACTTTGACAGACTTGGAGTCCTGTCCTGACTTCTTGTACTTGTTTGGGCACTTGTTTGCCCAGTGTTCCTCTGAGCCACAAGTAAAGCATCCATCTCTCGTTTTGTCTTTCTTCTTACCCTTCTTCTTAAAGGTAGTATTCTGCTGGACAGAGTTATTTCCCTTGAACTTGTGGGAATTCTTCTACACCATATTGGCACTAGAAGAACCCTCTACCCCCTTCACGTGTGAGTCCTTTGCTCTCGAGTTCTGCTCAACACTTAGATGACCGATGACATCCTCAACAGAGAATTCACGTCTCAAGTGCTTGAGAGAAGTAGCAAAGTTTCTCCATCCAGGAGGGAGTTTTGCAATAATGCAACCCGCGAAAACTTGTCCGGTAACTCACACTTCAGGAGCTCCAGATCCTTAGCGATGCATTGTATCTCATGGGCCTGGTCCAATACAGAACGGTTATCAACCATTTTGTAATCATGGAACTGCTCCATAGCATAAAATTCGCTTCCAGCATCGGTTGCGCCAAACTTAGCTTTGAGTGCATCCCACAAATTCTTGGCAACATGCATATGGAGATACGCCTCGACTAGCTTGTCTCCGATCACAGTCAAAGATGGTGGTTGCCTCCCTAAACGCATTCTCCTGTTCAGGAGCAATCGTTACCGTGGGAGACACACCACCAACCCAGAACACGTTCGTTGCTGTGAGCCACAAGGTAGTCCTCGTCTGCCAATGCTTAAAATGCGTCCCGGTAAACTTTTCCGGTTTTAGTGTAGCGGCGAAACCATGAGTCGAAGAGTGCCTAGAATAAGGTTTTTGGATTGTTGGAAATATTAGCACATTTTCGACTAATCTAATCCACGAGTAAATGATAAGCATGGCAAATATGGTTTGCATCTTATACCAATACCTAAGCATGTGAGCACGTACAGTACATAGAACCGAAACATCTATGAACAGCATATATACGGCCAGCACATGTACGAGCAAATAGGGGATGAACGAGTCATACCGTTCGGTTGGCGAGGCCAACGCGGCGGCGGCAACGGCAGCCTCGGCATCGGCCAAGGCCTTCTTCTTGGCGACATCGTCGTCAGCCATGGAGTCGATGTAGGGGAAGTAGTGAAAGCAGAGGCGGCCGGAGACGGGGACGGATCGGGAGCAGTCGCGTCGAGACGGTCCCCAAAAAACTTATTGCCGTTCTCCCGGGCAGGATCTCGAACGACAGGGTTCCGGAGGCACCTGCTCTCCCGACCAACCGTGCACGCGGTCGTCGGGATGGGATCGCCGGAAGCAGCACAGTGAGAGGAACAGTAAATGACGGCTAGGGTTGTGCGAGAGGGAGTGAGTGAACCGAGTTAGGGTTCACTCCATTGGCCAGCGCCTCCTTATATAGGCCGTCGGGTAGATGGGCCTAGGCTCAGGCCCACGACCGAGTCCGCGAACAGCCCACGGTCCAACGTCCCGGACAGTGGCACTTCCGTAAGCGGCTCGTTAATTAATCCGAGATTAATTAATCATTCCTGACCGGTAAAAATAAGCTTCGGCTCGGCTCATTCCCGCAACCAGCCGCGCGCGCGCGCGTCGTGACGAGGCGAGGCGGGCGGAGGAGGAGGAGCGCGTGTACAACTCCTATTCCCAAGCTCCCAATAGCAAGTGGTAGAGCAGCCCTTATAAAAAGGTCTCACTCTTCTTACTTTAGCAGTATAGTACTAAACTTCCCACACTTCCCACCACTTGCCGTGCAAATTAACGGGCCTTAGAGATTAACGAGAGATTATTGTCTTATATGGGCCTAAGCCCATCTATAATTCAACATGTTTTATATCAGAAAAAACCCATCGAAAAACATAAATCCTACTCTCCACCAGAAGGATTCTGGACAAGTTGCATCCCAAATCACCAAAACATGGAAGGATTCGGGACGCCGCAATCACCGCCGCCGGCCGCAGCGGCCACCTCGGCCGTTCTCGACGACGACGATCTGCTCGGCGAGATCCTCCTCCGCGTCGCCTTCCCCACCAGCCTCGTCCATGCCGCTCTCGTCTGCAAGCACTGGCTCGGCCTCGCCTCCGACCCCGTGTTCCTCCACCGCTTCCGCAATCTCCACCCACCCAGACTCCTCGGCTTCTACGTCCACACAACATGCAGCAAGCCCCCGATGTTCGTGCCGATGCCTCAGCCCCCCGAGCTCGCCGCCGTCGTCCGCCGCACTAACTTCGATTTGGGCACCTTGGGCAACGACAGCCCCCCGACGTCGCTGTACGTGGATTGCTGGAACGACCTCCTCTTCACATCCTTCGTGGACACCGACGACGACAAACGAATTGTGCGCTGCCCCCTGTATCCTGAGAGATGTACGACCGTCCTCCCACCAGTTCCCAACACCAGCCTCCAGGATGGCTTCACATACTACGAACATGAGATCATCCTCAACGGTGGAGGCGATGGACTGTCCTTCATCTATTTGGCGCTGGCCTCTGTAAGGCAGCAGACAGTTGTGCATGTGTATGTGTTACAAGACGATATCTGGACCATCTACTTTTCGTTTGTAAGTGAAATCACTGGCATCTCACTACAATTCCCTAGTTTGATTGCTGACGGGAAGATCTATAATCTGGCCTCTGTGAGCAAGATTGTAGAGAAGCTATTAATGCTAGATCTTGTGTCCTTGTCTTTTTCGTTAGTCAACCTCCTAGAAGAGGTGTCGTCGTGGCGTGGCAGGCTGTCGCATGCCGATGACTTTGGGGTTCATCTGACCCATGTGAAGGACTTTCAGATTCGCATTTGGCTTCACATGATGGATAGCAATGGCGTCGCCAACTGGTCCCTTGTGAATACCATTTGTTTGCGTGAGATCTGTGGTAGTCATATGATACCAATTCACATGTTTGAGGATGTGGATGATTATTTCTTGGAGGTACATGCAGTTGGGTTCAATTCTGAGTATGTTTTCATCGAGACAGACGACAATGTCCTCTACCATTTTGATATCAAATGCAAGGCAGCAAAGAAGGTTTACGAGATGAAACAAGTGGATGAATACTTGTATAATGTTTGACCTTTTATGATGGTTTGGCCTCCTAAATTCCCTGTGATGAAAGAAGGATGTGATCTGAAAGAATAACCCTGCAAGGTTTGCCTCTTTTTAATCTGTCTACCTATGGTATCGTTTACATTGTGCATGATGCTGCTATTTATCTTTTTGATGATTGACAATGTGATGGGTAACTGGCCTCATAAAATCCATTCGATGAAGGAAGGATGCGAACCAAAAGAATAATCCTGCAAGGTTTACCTCTTGCTGATTTATTTAGTACCGTGGTCTAGTTACCTATTTGCACTATGGCAATATTTGTATCTGGTTTTACGATGTTTACCATGTGAGCATGCTTATTTCTTGATAAGCACACCAGCACAATTCATTCGTGATGTAATGTACAGATATCAGGACAATGAGTATCCAATCCATATTAGACATTTTCTTTTTGTTGGCTACTATCATTCAGATTTAATATTAAGCAATGTCTAGCGTCTGCTTTCTAACACCTCTATATAAGAACTCAAATGTTATCCTGTAAGTCGAGCTTTACAGTTTATACACTCAGATTCATTGTAGTCAATCTGCCTTGAGTCTCAAGGACGGTTAAAGTATTGCTATATACGTCATGATAGAATAGGATGTCAAACATTGTATTTGATTGGACACGAGTGTACCTTTTTCATGTACAATGAGATACATATGTTTTCAGCAGTTCATGGCACATCTTATTTACTTGGTCAGAAAATATTTAGTAGTGGCGAAATTTTCTTATATGCTTCTGGAAAATTCTGGCACTTGCAAGTTCTACAGAAATACCACCGAAAGTTCTGTGATATTCCAAAGTATTTGTCGTACCTCTTGAAGCTATTGAATTCTATAAGCTAGCTAATTTCCCCTGCATTTTTATCAGGCAAGTGAAAGTGTAGAACTATGGTATCAAGTGCCATAAGCCCATAACCGTAGGTGTGAGGTTGTGATAGAACCAAATCGACGTTGTCCAACCGTGGCAGCTTGTCATGTGATTGTAGATGACATTCGTTTTACCATTTTGACCTATGTAGTGTCTTAGCCTTTACATTCTTGATTTTGGATATACATGTACTAAGCAAGTCCAATGCAGCTCTCACATTTGTGCTGATTTCTGCAATGTACTAGATGTACACAGTACACACGCTCCCAGGCTCTTTGTGCTGGACTAAATTCTTAATTCTAGGTTGTTATTTGCCCACTAACTTCCATATGGTTTCTCGGTTGTGTGTTCAAATTTGATTGTTTGATGAAGCCGCAAATAATCATCTACTCCAAGTCTAGGAGATCGTGTTATCTAATCATCATATGTCTCTGCTATTATGTGACTGGAGATGGAGTGAGCACTACTGGAATTTTCGTATACGCCGGGTCCCAGGCTCTTCACCGAGAGCCAAAACACGGACACTCGGCAAAGTAAACAACGCCGAGAGCCACACTCGGCAAACCTGGCTTCATGGCAACTAGCTAATGTTGTCGTCATGGGCCCACGGCGAACAAGCACAACACGGCAAACGGCGCAGACGCCGAGAGCCCCACACGGCAAAGGGATGCCATGTGGCATGCCCGTTCGCAACTGACGGCGCCGTCACTTTCTGTTACCTATATCGAGAGTCGCGACGTCACCCTCGGTACAAACACGTCACAGAAACATTCCTACCTGACATGTGGTCCCACTGATCACATTTATCAGTAAACCTTTTAAATTATTTGCTAAATATTTAAAAAGAATAATATGACGATGTCTTTGCCGAGAGCCATCCTCGGCAATGCTCGATATACGACTGTTGACTAAACCCTTCGAAACTGACCAGTGGGCCCGGGTGTCCTACATGGCAGTTGATCTTTTACCGAGTGTCGCAGCCCTTGGAAAAGAGTGGCACCACTGTAGTACTAAAGTGCTCAGCTGACCCCTTTTCCCTTTTCCGAGAGTGCCCTCCGAAAAGAATGGCACAACAGTAGTTTCAGTGCTCAGACGACCCCTTTTCTGAGAGCTGCTCTCGGTAGTCTCTCTTTTTCCGAGTGTAGCTCTCGGAAATGTGTCCTATTGCTTCTGTTGTTAAGCTCTTTCTTATCTGATCCCTGCAACTGAAAACAACTACAGTGCAATTTCTGTATATAAATGCAGTGCAGAAAATGTTATCATAACAAATGAATGTGGGAGCTCCTAGCTCCCTAGAAATTCATCGAGCAACACATCACACACATAGGTGGTTGAGAATATTGCCAAGAAACTAGTCCACGACATGCACTATGAGGAGCGCGTCCGGTTAGTGGTGAAGTATCACGCGGACTATCTCAACCAGAAGATTTCCAAAAAGGAGGCTCGAAGGAAGCATCTTACACGGGACATGTACTTCAAGGCAAGTGACGATGGATGCTTGTTATTCCCTACATTACCGCAAATTAGATTCCTTACTAATATGTATTTGTTTACTTATGACAGGTGATTCCTCGGTGGTGCGCTGACAAACGTCCGTGCTGGGATAAGATCGTCGAATGGTGGATAGATCCAGGGTGGCAGGATGAACACAAGGTAATAGCGGAACGGCGTAAGTTGATGGGTTGTCCAGAACACCGTCATGGCAACCTCACCATCCCAGGTGTCGTCTCCAAACATGTAGGAAACAACATCCTTTTTTTCCCATCATGTTCTCTTTCATTTGTGAGCATTCCCTTGATTGTTTGGATCGCATTCTTTTGCAGAAAGAAGACACTAGCAAGGATATCTCTTACATTGAGGCGTGGACCATCAAACGTACCAAAGACGACAAGGACAAGGACCCTCTCCACCCGGAGAGGGACTGGATTAGCTCTAAAGCCCGGTCAGATGGGGAGAACTACACCAAAAAATTTAAGGAGACGTACGGGCAAGAGGTTGATCCTCATGTGGTGCCGTTTGACCCTCTTGTGGCCATTGCCGCGGCAGGCGGTAGACCGAATGGCCGGATGGCGGTTCACGTCGATTCTATCATAACCTCCTCCCTTTCGAGAGTCAACACGCTCCGTGCTATGAGTACTGGCTCTACTCTTACCATAGAGCGTCACGTACCACATACCGTGGCCATTATTGAGGAAATTCAGGTCAGTGCTTCTCCATTGATCCTTCATGGTCCTGCATGTTTGCATTTCAACACGAATGACATTTGCATTGTCATATTGTAGACCCGGCTGAATGACACCGAGAAAGAACGAGATGAAGACCGGGCTAAGCTGAAGGCACAAGATGATCTAGTGAAGTCTTTAAAACATATGGTGGCCAATCTTTATTCTATGCAAGGCAAACCAGTGCCAGAGATGCCAGCGACGCCAGAGTGGAACATTGTGAGTTTCGTTCGAACTATTTCTATCACCATTTTTGGCATTACCATATGCATTCATCTTATTGGGTCAATCCATCACAGCTCAATTCATCACAAGGGTCGAACAATGTTCCAGTAGTTCCACCTCAAGTTGGTGGAGTTGGGGAAGCAAACGGAATGACGCCTTCTGATGTTGATGTTCCCACTCCGATCTCCAAAACCGTGTGAACTTCATGTTATGTTGTGTTTGAAACTGTTCCTTGTATGTGCTTGAGAACTATTGGATCTTGTGTGATCTTGAGACTTGTGAACTTGTGGTAGTCGAGTGTGTGTACGATGAAATTTTGTACAACCCAAACTGGCGATATATGATGATCAGACATATAAGTTTGCGGTCAAAGAAAATATACAAGTATGAGCTTGATTACTTTGACAGTGATGCAACTGGCAAGAACTACGTAACATGCGCATGCTAATTACAAGGTCATACAATCACAAGCATTAGCATGAGTGCTTTTACGTAGGAGTACTAGTCCAGCATGAATAAAATATTCCGGCCAGCCCTCTAATCTGCCTGACACGTTGTTTAAGTGCGTTGACAACTTGGCTGCTTATCTACATGCACGCGTCTTGCTTGGGCTCGTCTAACAGCCAGCAAAATACATGAGGAATCGAGTACGCGCGTGTGCTTGGTAGCAATTGGATAAGCATGCATCTTAAGCTCACACGGTTTGAATGGATTATCATCGCCTCCGCATATCTTGCGAGCGACGCGTTCGTTTAACAGAAAACTGGCGGCGGCTTGCGCTGCACCACCGCAGCATCCAGCCCTAGCTCCTTGCCTATAAAAAGGCAGAACTCGACGCACACTGGGGAGGGGCGCACACACACCCGGCCGTCAGGCCGCACAAGACACACACGGAGGGGGCTGGCCGCAAGGCCGCTCCGGCACACACGCACGCGGTGGCCGCCGGAGGGCACACACGTATAGACGGCTGGCCGCAGGGCCGCCCTCACGCACACGCACATGGCTGGCCGCAAGGCCGCTCGGAGACAGGGAGACCCACGCAGCTACGCCCCAAGTGTTGGAACACAAACGCGAGGCTACACACGCGAGCACGGTGGAGAGGAACGAAGGAGGGAGGAAGACGAACACAGGAATTTTTCGAGGCCCAACTGCTTGCATCTTTTCTTGCTTTCTTCTCGCCTTATTCTCCTCGGGAGCCAAGCTCACCGTTACATTCATAACAAACCCACCTAGCGCAGCTCGATCTGATCGTGCCATCCCACGATCCGAGTCTGGCGGGTGACCAAAACAACCATCAGAAAAAAATGCCTCGACGTGAACTCGCACGTCTCAGGCTCTACATGCAAACAGACCTCAAAGATAAACATGCATGACTCTACTTGAGCACTATGACCCAACATGCACACGTCCATCCCCATGCGCAGCTAGCCCACTAGTACTTTGCTAACTTACTACCATGCTAAACGTAACACCATGTGCATGACACGACTAAACAAACCACTGACTAAACCTACGACAAGATTAGAACTAACATTCACCTCCCTAATCTTGTTACTCAACTTGCTTTCTTACGCACTGATCTTCATGGCTCGGCGTCGGCGGCGCCGTCTCGTGCTGGATGAGCCTCCACGGCTGATCTTTGTTTCATCAGCCACCATGGGAGCTCCCTCATGCAGCTTCTCCATATTACACAACAGGCTCATGGATTTCTTCAGATTCAGAGGATAGAGCCGATTCTTGGATCTTGGTGCTCTGGCTACTAGCTCTCCGGAGCCATCAAACACGCTCAAGATCCCTCGGTGTAGTACTGACTTGTACCCTTCTTCATCAAGCTGGCCCAGACTTACTATATTGCTTCTGAGCTTTGGAATGAAATACACATTCTTGAGCACATGTTACTTGCCAACACAACTGAACAAAACACTTCCACGGCCACAAACTTCAACAATAGACCCATCTCCGAACCGCACAGTGCCCTTGATGCCAGTGTCAACCAGACATGTGATTACTTCCACCTGTGTCAAGATACCAAAGCTCACCGCTGTACTCCTCTCGGGCACCTAGTTTAGGACTGATTTTTTCTTCATTCAGCTCCATGACACCAGTGCGGTTCTCCTTGCAGTTCAATGCTGGCACCTTCACGACCAGTTTTCCCACATCCGGCGACTTCACAGCCGTCGTCGCAGCTGCCGGCACCGCTGCCGCTGTCACTGCACTGGCTTGCACGGCTCCTGACATTGCCTTCTTCATGAGATCACGCAATCCGTTGTTCTCTTCGCGGAGCACACGCTGCACCTCCAGCAGCTAGGCGTTCTCCTCCCTCATCAGCCTTGCATCTTCCTCTAATGCGTGCACGCACTCGAGCAGGAACGCGTGGTCATGGTCGCGGCTCACGGCCACCCCAGTCTTCTCCGCCTCTACCCTGCACTCACTGGACATGGCTAGGAACTTCACTTCGGCTGCGGCCACCTTGCCACGCAGCAGCCCTGCCTCGGCCTTGGTAGCTTCTAAATCCTTCATGGAAGTACCAAAGGACGTGATCTCAGGCTCCTTCTCTTCAGGCTCGAGTGCTCGACCTTGGCGGGCTCCACCAATGGAGCTAGAGCACGCTCACATGCCACGGCCATTAGCAGCGCTGGTTCGTAGTCCACGTCGGCTTCGGCGAGCAACGCCTTCTCTTTCTTCAAGGCCTCGCACTCTGAGGCGAAGTGGCCCTTCTCACCACACTCAAAGCACGTAATCTTGGACTTGTCAAACTTGCCGCGACGTTCCTTCTTCTTCTCGCCACGACCGCCACTGTGCTCTTCATCGCCGTTCTTGTTGCCGCTGCTGGAACCTTCCCCTTTCTTCTTCTCTTTAAGGACCAATGCCTCTAGCTGGGCGCGTGAAACTAGCATCAGCTTGTCACCTTCGTTGTCGCCGGCGTAACTGCGCCCACGACGACGTCCTCGATGACTTTCCTCAAAGGCAGCTAGGCGCCCAACGGCCTCAGCCACGCTCATGGTGGAGAGATCACCCCACTGCTCAATCGTGTTGACGATGTCGCTGAACCGATCTGGTACTGCATTCAACAGGTGCTCGATGACGGCCTCGTCTGAAATATTCTCACCAAGGGAGCGAATCTCGCTCACCAACATAGTGAGCTTTTGCGCGAACACGGTCACCGTCTCGGCGTCATCCATCTCGAGACGATAGAGCTGCCGCTTCAGCTGCTTCACCCTCGCCTTCTTGACGCGGTCTTCACCAACGTGCATGCGTCGGATTGTCTCCCACGCTTCCCTCGCGGTTTTACAGCCCGCGATGGCCATCATGACCGCGTCGGGAACAGCCTGAGAGATGGCGGCGAACGCTGCTGCGTCCTTGTCGTCGTCTACCTCCCCCTCGGGCTCAAGCGCCGACGAGACACCATGGGGTCGGAGAAGAACCTTCATCTTCACGGCCCATAGGGCGTAGTTGGTGTCGGTGAGCTGCGGGTACTGGACAGGGATGGCCGCCCTCGATGCAGTTGTCATCACGATGGCGCCATCCTCAGAGCCACCTGCTCCGAGCCTCTTGCTCGGCGGCGTGTACTTTCCCGCCGCCGCTGCCGCCGCCCTTGCCCGCATCGCTGTTCTTCGTCGGCGACTGGTCCCCCATCGCACCGCTGCCAAACGCCTCGCGACCTAGCTCTGTATACTAATTGTTGGAACACAAACGCGAGGCTACACACGCGAGCACGGTGGAGAGGAACGAAGGAGGGAGGAAGACGAACACAGGAATTTTTCGAGGCCCAACTGCTTGCATCTTTTCTTGCTTTCTTCTCGCCTTATTCTCCTCGGGAGCCAAGCTCACCGTTACATGCATAACAAACCCACCTAGCGCAGCTCGATCTGATCGTGCCATCCCACGATCCGAGTCTGGCGGGTGACCAAAACAACCATCAGAAAAAAATGCCTCGACGTGAACTCGCACGTCTCAGGCTCTACATGCAAACAGACCTCAAAGATAAACATGCATGACTCTACTTGAGCACTATGACACAACATGCACACGTCCATCCCCATGCGCAGCTAGCCCACTAGTACTTTGCTAACTTACTACCATGCTAAACGTAACACCATGTGCATGACACGACTAAACAAACCACTGACTAAACCTACGACAACATTAGAACTAACACCAAGGCTGCCGCCAATCACACGCACATACGCCACGCCGCAAGGCTTTTCCATCCTCTGATCTTCACACGCACACGGCGGGTGCATCCATGGCTGTCTACAATGGTGAGAATGGTGAGAATATATGTTGTTGATAGCACATATCTATCCTATGCTATCTTGTTTTACATTGCCTTGAAAACTAGATCGGTTTACACCGATCAACAGGTTGGCTTGAAGAATTTGGTGGGCATACACCGTTCGTGTGATGGTCAGATTTAAGATTGGTTTGCTCCACTCATATTGTCTGGGAAAAGGCCGATTATCGACCAATTAATTTTCCAGAAATATAGACTGGTTCGCTGATCGAAACAGGTACAAATGGCGAACAGGTCTCACAAAAATGGCCGCACATGTTTTCTTTATGGAGATGGTCTATGTTGATAGGTGCACACTCAAGATCATACGGCGATCGAGTGATGTGATAATCCTAGCTCCATCATTTCAATGGTGTCGATATCAATCGCAGGACCATCCATATTCATAGTTGCACACTTAAGATCATTTAGCGATCGAGTGATGCGTTTATAAATAATACCATGTTGTGCAAGGATCCGATTTTTGGTGAAGTCCATATGTTAATAGCACACTCATGATCATGTGGCGATCGAGTGATGCGTGGAGAAGTAATTCCATGTTTTATATGGGTCCAATCTATGACGAGGTCATGTATATAATGGCATACTCAAGATCATTTGGCGATCGAGTGATGCGTTTAAATCGACGCTCATAGAGATCCATTGGCTCGTGAAATTGCCAAATAATTAATAGTGCCAACGCACTTTGTTCAAACATTCGGTACCGATGAGGCCGGATATTTCATAGAAAGTCCTGCAGCACAATCTTTTCCGCGACCGACGAGGCTGGAATTATTCCTCTTTTGTCTAGGCCGACGAGGCTAGATATACTTATCCTTGGCCGACGAGGCCAAGAGATCATTTCCCTTTTCCGCGACCGACGAGGCTGGAAATCATTTGTCCTGACCGACGAGGCTGGATGCACTATCTCCTCGACCGACGAGGCTTGGGGACATTACCCCTTTCTGTGACCGACGAGGCCGGAACCCATTTGTCCTGGCCGACGAGGCCGGACTCACTCGCGACCGACAAGGCCGAACATATTTTTGGAGACTTTATTACGAACCCGGTGCCGACGAGGCCGGACGCTTCATACCAAGGGCCGATAAGGCCTTGGAACATTCGTATCTGCCACTTTTACTTCTCAGCATATCATGAGAACATTTCAGGTTCAAGACGACGACCATCAGCGCAGCTTAATCGGAGGTGTTCTGCGGGATTTACCGGCAGATGTAATTAACCGGATGGTCTTACGAGGCTCCGGGAACCAGAACCCCCACAATCGCTTGATATTAGTCAGATGTACTTGTCTGTGGCACAATATATGTAATCATGTGGGAAACCGCACTTTGTAATTCTCATGAGAATTAATAAAGCAGTATTTCCCTATGTGTTTGTCTCTTTATTTATTTGTATACGAATGTATACTGGCGCGCCCGCATTTTTATTGCTGTTACGCATTAGGAAATACCTTTACCCGGGGAACGTTTCTTTTTGGCGAGACAGTGTGCATGACAACTATTGCACCTTTTATGCACTATTGCTTTTATGTGGGATGTTCTTGAGAATCATTGCTTTTTTTGTTCAATGATGCTTATATGTGAGATGTTCTATGTGTGATGCACTATATCCTGCTGATGTATATGTTTTGCTGCAGGAATGAAACAAAATCGCAAAAAATGACCGCTGGGCAAAACATTACCAAGAGTGGCTCTCGGCAAAGCCTATTAAACTGGAGCAGGATACAACCTTTACCTAGAGGCCTCTCGGTAAATGATACCAACCTGTAGAACCTGACACCTTTACCGAGAGGCCTCTCGGAAAAGGATACCAACCTGTAGAGCCGCCTGACACCTTTACCGAGAGCTGCCGCCACTTGGCAAACGTATAAGGTTTGCCAAGAGCTGCTCTCGGCATAGTACAGACTCGGCTGTCAGGTCGTAGCCACGTGGCTCTTTTCTATTGGCTCTCTTTGCCGAGGGCCGCTCTCGGCAAAGATGGCGCTGAGCATATTCTGCGGGACCCACATGTCAGGAGCTGAACACGTGGCACTTTCCTACTGGCTTCCTTTACCGAGGGTGGCTCTCGGCAAAGATGGCGCTCGGCCTATACTGCGGGACCAACATGTCAGGAGCTGGACACGTGGCACTTTCCTATTGGCTTTCTGTGACGAGGGTGGCTCTGGGCAAACATGGCGCTCGGTCTATTCTGCGGGACTCACATGTCAGGAGCCGGAGACGTGGCTCTTTCCTATTGGCTTTCTTTGCCGAGGGTGGCTCTAGGCAAAGATGGCGCTCGGTCTACTCTGCGGGACCCACATGGCAGGTGCTTGCCACGTGGCAACCGCCGTCCCCGTTTGCCGTCCGTTAGCTACTTCATTTTGCCGAGAGGCGCTGTTTGACACTCGGCAAAGGTTTTGCCGAGTGCCCATGTTTTGACTCTCGGTAAATTTCTGTTTGCCTGAGAGGTATACGCCGGGTGGCCTTTGCCGAGTGCAACTCTCGGCAAAGCCTTTGCCAAGGGTTTTAGGCCCTTTGCCGAGTGTTTCTGGCACTCGGCGTAGGGTGTGATTCCAGTAGTGAAGATCCGGGTTGTAGGTTGAAAGCTTGATTGACAGTCACAAATGTCGCGCATTACTGTGGCCTGAGATTTGATTCATTCTCTTTGAGTATGTTGATAGTCAAATTTGGCAGATTAAAAATATGGATCATGATGCTTATCTGCTAATGTGCTAAGCTGAAGATTGTTTTTTAACTGAAGATATACACACGCTGATGGAGTTGTGGAGGTAAGAGTACAGGAAGTTGAAGATTCAAACTCCAGTTTTGTTCACGTACAACCACCATCAGGTATAAGATGAAGACGGGGCTACGGTTGAGATATGCTTGATTATTTTGGAGCACAGAGAGGAGCGGACATCGCTGGTTATACTGTTTTTATTATCAAGGAAACCAGGTTTCTGTTCAGATTTTGAATGTACAGATAAGGACCAAATCTTATAAAAGAGAGTTGTAACCAGATCGGTCTCCTGATCGTTCAAAGGATCAAAGTCCAGATCGCCCTATATATACAGGGTCAGAGGCCGGTAGAGGGCAACCCAACATCGACAAAAAAAAAAAATCTATTATTTCTACGCACAGTTTTTCTTTCCTTCGTTTTTTTTCCATCGCCTAGCTCTGTTCTTGCCTGCAAGTTCAGAGATCGCCGCAGCAGTAGGTCGATCCTACGCCACTGCACCCGGAAAACGGGACCTAGACGTCGCTTAGGTTCCGTTTGCCGTTGATCCGTTGAAGATTCGTCCAGAAGAATCAAGTTTTCTTTGAGATCAGCAAGAAGAAGGCCGTTCTGTTCCTCATACAGCAAAAGAGAAGACCGGCCAGATTGTTGATCAGTTCAGGAATTGAGTGTGTTGCTGTGCATACGATTTTTGCCATCAACAGAGTAAAAGGGCAATACTGTGATCACCGCCAGAGCAACGGTACCTGACCATCTGGCATTTCTGTATGAAGACTGCTGCTCGGCACAGATACTTGTTGGATTCTGCAGGGGAGAACACCTTTGTTTCCTCTACAAACCCGAGCAGCCAGAACACCTCTTTTTCTTATATAACAGGGACTCTAAAACGTTGGTAAGCTCAGAGGTTGTGAACATGTGCAGGAAACATGCTCAACCCCGTGTGCTTGAGTCTTTTACAACGTTGGCACAGGGTGCATATACCATACTGAAACGTCGGGTCTGAATTTGATCCACGAGGCAGCAACTCGGGGTGTTGAACAGTGGCTGAATTCGCTCGGTGGTCGACTGGTTCAGATCATGAAGTCCCAAGCAACCATAACACGAGCGAGGAGAGTCGCTTTCCAACGCGCTGGATTTGCCAGGCCCGCGTCGCGTGGTTTCAAGCCGAATGTTTCCATGTCCCGGCTGGCTTGCTGATGCCACACGACTGACGGCGACCTGTAAGCGTTAGTACGAAGCAGCTGTCCTGCCACTGCCAGCCCAGGGCGGCCTGAATTTGCTAGCTGGACGTAGTCGGCAAAACAGATTTCAGAGACTCATGTACTCTCCGAAGCCATTGGCATCCTATGCAATGCTTGTCCCTTAATTAGGAAATATAGCATGAATCCATTGATTGTATTCTCCGCCACATCTCCGTCTCCATGATGCCTCGGATAATCGTTGCAAGAATAAAAGAGGCCACCACAATCGAAGTTGCCGCCGCTGTCCTGTTTTTTTTCTTGCCCTCGGTTATTCCGGTCTTCGGGTCCTCGTGTAACGTAGTAGTAAGTGGAAATTCTTCACCATGAACCAAAAAGACAAGTCTTTTTTCTTTTCTCCCTTTCAAATAGACATCCTCCATGGAATTTTCTCAGCCAAGTATGCATTTCCAAGACACTGTTGGGAGATAGATATAAATCATTTGGACCACAATGGTAGAGGCGATGGGCGACAGGGGCGCCCCCCCGTCCGGCGCCGCCAATTCCCACCGGAGGGGGAACAAGTTCTGGGCCCTCGCCGGTTCAGACTCCGAGGACTCCGACGATGAAGAGGGCCGTGTCGCCGGGCCGGCGGCGGAGGCATCACCGACGCCGTCGGACTTCATATGCGAGTCTCTCAGGGCGGGATATTCCGAGCAGGAAATGGCGGAATGCATCGACGGGATCGTCCCGTTGAGCGACAAGGCATGGGATGGGCTAGGCGCCGCAGACAAGATGGAGGTTCTCCGGCGGGTCGTACATTGGCAGACGGCGTCGTCGGCGATGCGGCCGTGGAAAGGGCCTCTTCCGAAGGTTAGTCTTCCATCCCTGACACTTGGTGATTTCATCGGATCTTGGACGAAGGTGCAACGACGAAGAAAGAAGGGGCGACGGGTGGCGGAGCCGCCGCCGCCGCCGGCGGCGGCGGCCGATCCGGCTTGGCAGATCCGGGCGGCCAGGCTAGAGCGTTTGAATTTCCTTCTGGGCCAAGACGGGCCGGAAGTGGTCGAGCCCAGAAGGAGCGCTGGGTATTTGGCCCAGCCACAGGAGATGGAGGAGACGGGCGGGCCGGGCGTACATGGGTATATGGCCCAGTGTATCGCGCCGTGCGGTAGCTCGTGCCGTGACGAGGATCGACAGCCTCCGAAGGCTTCATCCCGATCGATCGACCTTCCTGTTGCGTACGTGCATGTTACGGCGGCAGCTAGGGTTAGGAAAAGCTCCTCACCTGGGTTTCCTACCTGGAGCGGAAGGGCTCGTCGAGTGCCGGTAGCGACCCAGCCACCGGCGGCATTGATGGCCGGCCGGGGCGATGGGGCTCAGCCACCGCTGCGAGGGCAGCAAGAGCCGCCGACGCAGCAGGCCGGTGACGGCCCAGGCAGGGGGTCCGCCGAAGGCGGCCAAGCCATTGCCGCGGGGCGTGCGGGACCTGCTGGCGGGCGGGCTGGTCACGGCGTTGGACGTGGCGGTTTCAATGGTGGTCGCGGCGGCTACGGTGCTGGTCGCGGCTACGATGGAGGATATCATGGACGTGGTTGGAACCAGTGGAATAATGGTGGAGGTCACGGATTCGCCGGGAATCAATGGCAGCGGAACTTTAACCCTCCACCCGGCGAGTTTGTTGAAGGCGCCACGGGTGCTCATTACCGTCAGAGAGGTGGTCGAGGTGGGGGTGGTCGCAACCCCCCTCTGCGCCGTCCCTTTGTGCCGAAGACGGCCCCTAAGCCGGTTCTTCCGCCGAAGGGGACCATCAGCGGGGCGACCAAAGTGGCAGATGCCGCCACTTCCTCTTCTGCAGCGCTGCCCGAGGCAGCGGCGGCGGCGGTTAAGGCTCTGGCTGGGGTCATCATTCCAACTTCCACACCTTCAGATGACAAAGATGGCCACAGTGACAAAGGTAGCGATAAAGCGGATGTGGTGCGTGCTAACAAAGCGGCACGTAAGAAAGAGAAAATGACATGTTATATTTGATTAAAATGAACTTAATAGTGGTAACCTGCAAAATATATCATAAAGAACCCACCTAATGATTATATTTTGGTAATTCAACAATTTGTAAACGGAACGGTGGAATTTTTTAGTCCTTTGTTTCCTCTTCGGTACCGTGTCGAGGAAAATGATATATATGTTGTGATTCCCTTAGTGGTGTCATGTGAACGTCGACTATATGTCACTTCACCATACTTGGGCCTAAGGGAATGCATTGTGGAGTAGTTATTAGATGATGGGTTGCTAGAGTGACAGAAGCTTAAACCCTAATTTATGCGCTACTTCGTAAGGGACCGATTTGGATCCAAATGTTTAATGCTATGGTTAAATTTTATCTTAATACTTTTCTCGTAGTTGCGGATGCTTGCGAGGGGGTTAATCATAAGTGGGAGGTTTGTTCAAGTAAGAACAACACCCAAGCACCGGTCCACCCACATATCAAATTATCAAAGTAGGGAACGCAAATCAAACCAACATGATGAAAGTGACTAGATGAAATTCCCGTGTACCCTCAAGAACGCTTTGCTTATTATAAGAGACCGTTTTGGCCTGTCCTTTGCTACAAAAGGATTGGGCTACCTTGCTGCACTTTATTTACCGTTACTGTTACTTGTCCGTTACAAATTATCTTGCTATCGAACTACTTGTTATCGCTATTTCAGTGCTTGCAGAAAATACCTTGCTGAAAACCACTTGTCATTTCCTTCTGCTCCTCATTGGGTTCGACACTCTTACTTATCGAAAGGACTACGATTGACCCCCTATACTTGTGGGTCATCAGGTCACTTTTCATATCAATGGTAATGAGCATACGGTGCACTTTCCAAAGAAACAATTCCAAGTGAATGGTATAAATGTTATTGAAAAGTCTGCGACAATCACTATTGGAACTTTTCAACTCCCTTTACCTACTGCCAAAAAGAAATATGATATACTTATTGTTGGGGATATGCATATCCCCGTTGATGTAACTTAGTGTTTTACGAAAGTTCTTCGGTTTCATGCTAATTGAAAGTGGTTGTTAATAAGACTTGATCAACCTTATTAATTGATCATTTTTTAGAGGTATGAAGTTGATGAATTTAGTAGGCACAACCTTCTGCTCCCACCTTTTGTTTTCTGTTTTTTCCTAGTTAAATAAAATAAATGCCATGTTTATCCTGTTTTCTGGATTTCCCGTGCAATAAAAAGGTGGTCAAAAATAAAAGTGTTCATAATGCTCTGAAAATTTAATACGATTTTTTTCTGAATATTTTTGAATTTCTGGTACAAATAACATCAGAGGGGGGGGGGGGGGGTGCCCCTGGTGACCACAAGACACCAGGGCGCGCTAGCAACCCCAGGCGCACCCTGGTGGGTTGTGGTCCCCACGTGGGCCCCCTCACTTATCTTTTTAGCCCATGTCATCTCCTACTTCTAGAAAAAAATCACCATAGCCCTCTCTCTCGTGTTCTTGCTCTCAAACCCGCGGATTTCGATCTCTTTGCTCGAAGCTCCGTTTCCGAAGCTGTTTTGGGGGATTGCTACTTGGTATGTGACTCCTCCATTGCTCCAATTAGTTTTTGCTTTAGTGGTTTATATTTTGAATAATTAGCTACTCTTGGTGTTGCTGTAGATGGGCTTGCATGTTGAATTCTTAGATTTCTGAGTAGTTTGAATGCTTAATATAGCCTCTATGCATCCTTATAAGTAGTTGCTATCAATCTTGTGAAGTTTTGTTGACAAAATTTTGTGTCCCAAAAATTTTCAGAAAATTGTTCGCAAATAAAAATGCAATTCTTTAGGAGTTCTTCGAGGAGGAGGTCTTCGGTGGCATCATCGAGTAGTGGCTCGATACGACGGTCCTATGTTGAACCAAGTGCAAGCTCAATATTGGATGCCGCTACCAAATCATGCCTATGGCCGTGCAACGATTTCATGGTGAGTGCAGGTATGAAGGAAGAATTTGAGCAGTATGTTCACAATGCCGAGCTCGGCCCCTACATCCAAGATAAGTGCAACCAACATCTCAACCTCACGGAAACGTTCACTAAGAAATTTAAATATCATCCTCGTGAGTCCAGAGTTTCTTCAATCTTTATGATCATCCATTTACCATGCCTCTAGATGTTTTCTGTGTTGCCTGTAAAATTCCATATTGGGAGGAGCGTTGGCTGTCAGAAAATATTAAAATCCACTGTAATGGATAAGATGCCTGGCTGGGTTAATTTTCTTGACCAGAACTCCTAGGTGGAAAGTATTTAAATTGATACATTTAGATCCTGGTGGTTCATCTAAAGGTTTAACTAAAGCCAATGCAGGAGCTGAACATTGGCTTTTAAATACAATCCCTAAAATGGTCGCGGAATCATATTGTACACGCTTCTCCCTTTGTGTCGAAACACAGAAAACTATCACAGATTTCCAATACACGCGGCAGTTGCTAATACTTGCAAACCTAGAAGATCGTGGTCATCAATATCAGATTTGGTGGCAAGTAAACATCCACTTTTCAATTTAATTTCAGAAGCAACACTAGATGGTTTATTATTAGGTTTCATTTGTTGCTCAAATTCTTTGCCACTATCTGATTTTCACTCTTATTTTGCTCCTGTTTTGCTTTACTAGCTCGATTAATATCATCTTTCAAAATGGAATCAGGAGTCATAGGAAGCAAAGTAATATGTTTATCCTTATGAACAAGAGTATACTGATTGTTTCTACCATTGTGTACAGAATTTTTATCGAATTGCCATGGTCTACCAAGTAATAAGGAACATGCTTGCATGGGTACCACATCACAATCAACATAATCAGCATATGTAGCGATACTAAAATGCACACGAATAGTACGTGTTACCTTAACCTTGCCGCTGTTGTTGAACCATTGGATATAGTAAGGATGCGGATGTGGTCTTGTGGTGAGAGACAACTTCTCCACCATCTCCATGCTAGCCAAGTTGTTGCAGCTCCCTCCATCTATGATGACGCGAACAGAACGTTCCTTCACAACTCCCTTTGTATGGAATAAATTGTGCCTCTGATTTTGCTCAGCTTGTGTAACCTGCACACTCAAAACACGTTGAGCAACTAAACTTTCATACTTGTCAGCGTCTTCAGCAGCCATGTATTGTGTCTCTTGTTCAGAATCATCTCCACCATGGTCGTCACTTGTAATAAGAGCCAAAGTCTCCTCATCATAGTCACTAGCAGACTCATACCCACCATCCTCAGTAGCAATCATCACACGCTTAGATGGGCATTCTCTCGCATAATGACCTGCGGCCCATTTAATTTTTTTCTAAGAAATCACAGCAGATTTGCACTTTCTTGAAATACACGAATTTGCTAGGCTTGTTGTAAATACAATGATAGGTTAGACGGTGCAATTAGTATCAAAAAATAAACGGGAACTGGACATTTTATTATATATAAAATTAGCTAATTAGCGAGTTATTGCTCAAAAGAAAAATGAGCGCGTTATTATTACATTGGTCCTTAAATCTTCGCAACTTTTGTGAGCAATCACCAGGATTTTCGTTGCCTTAACCACGATTTTCCTTGCCAACTTATGTTAAACATTTATTTTTATAAGTTGATAAGACGTTGGATGTTTTTAAATGTATATATAAGTTTCTATTAAATATACGATAATAATAATAATGATATAAATATATATATAGTGTGGTTAGAAGGGAAAACATAAATTGGACCCGACATTCTTATTCTTATATATAGAAAAATAGAACATAGATCTGCGTTTTGTTAAAAAAAGATAAATTGGGCTGCCGATGTTTAAGAAAAAAATAGAACCTAGGCTGGGAGGCCCATAGGCCGGTACATACATGATGGACCTCAAATAATTAAGTTGAAACCACGGAATCGGTATGTCGTGGGCTGTGCATGTTAAATAACATAACCTAGGCCGAGCTGATACTTGTTCGCCCTCTGAAAAATATGATCCCCGATACCCTAAAAAACAGCTCCCCGATGATAGTCTTCGTTGTAAAAAAAATCATTTATTGACTAGGATGACAAACCCGTGGGCCCCAACGTCAGTATACTGTATACAATTAGGAGGAAGCTTTTTTTCCAATGAGGCACTTGCTTGCGTACGGCCATGGACCTGGTAGGTCCCGACTGTCAGCCTCTCGACGTACAGTCCTCTTCAGATTCCTCTCGTTTGTTGAGCATGTTGACAACGGCAGATGGCGGCGCCGCGGCGAACGCACAAACCGGAGGACGACGTCGTGGACACGGACGGGAAGGAATCGGAGGCGGCGAAGACGCCTTAGAGTAGCGAGAAAGCGCGCCTTAATTCTTTCGAACATACCGCAGTAGCTCGGTGCATACATCCCTCTCACCCAAAAGTTGTGCTGTCCGGGTTCGATTCCAACTAGTGCAGTTGAAAAGTATCTAATTTTTTGCCTCAGCTATTACTGACATGTGGGTCCCGCACTACTGCAGGATGCTGCTAACGCGACACTACAATCAGAGACCCTTCGACGAAACTATGTGCGATGCATTAATCGCAAATGATGATAAAAAAACCGTCAAAAAAGATGCAAAATGTTTGCAATGGCGGATACATCAAACACGGTTCTGATTTTAGTTGCGTGTGCGATGCGGGGCATACGGTTGATCCATACGAACTGTTTGCGATGAGACAGAACAACAGAAACGGGCAGCCATATCAAGTTGTGTGCGATATACGGCATACAGTTCACTCGGATAAACCGTTTGCGATGATCGAGTTGAACACAAACGATTCGGCGTAACAAGATGTGTATGATACCCAGCAAACAGGTCGGTAATCAGAATTGTGTGCGATCATTATAGACAGCCCACACAGTCTTTTTTTGTGAATTGTGTGCTTGACAGGGCACACAATTCAAGAAACAACCTGTGGGCGATAATGTAAAAGATCTCTGTCGAATACGTATTACTAACCGTCTGTGATGAGATTGACAGGGGAAACAGAGATAACGAATTAATACGAGCGAACGGAAACAGAGATATATACAGTCTGCTTAATTTAGTCCTTCTTCTTCTTCTTCTTGTTGGATGGCCCCGCGACATCGTCTTGGCAAGGACGCCTCTTGCCGCTGACCGTTGGCTTTTCATCGCCGCCACCGTCATCATCGTCGTTGCTGTCGTCGTCGTCCTCCTCCTCGTTCGACCATTCCTCCTCATCATCATCGTTGTACTCTTCTTTGTCCTCCGATGGCTCCTCGTCCGTCTGGTTGTCGTCTGACGACTCCGGAGGCGGTGTCCCTTCCATGATCCGGATAAAATCGAGGTCTGGGCTCGACGCTGGACTCATGGAAAACGAGCGGGATGTTTCCGATGTTGACCTATCATCGGGCGCCAGACTGCTGGCGGGACTGTCGTCCTCGCTGTCGCTCGACATGGCTGCGGTGCGTATACAAACCGCGAGAAAGCGAGATTGCAGAGTGTGTAGCGCGGCCGGCCGGGGACGATGAAGATGGTGGACACTTAAGCAGGGTATGCAGAGAAGAGGAATGTCAATTGAAGCGGGGGATTGACGTATTATAATCAACCGCAATTATTTGTACACATTCGCTCCAAATTCCCGGGGTTGCGCAGTTCTCAATGTGATAATTACGCACACGCGTTGGAGCGTCCAAATATGAAACAAGCATTTTTCATAGTACAACTCCCTCCGTCCCGGCGACCTAGGTGGGGAAAACGAGAGAACTTGATGATTATTTGGTAATCAATACCATTGCGTGCAGAGAATTGACCATTGCATGTTATGCTAAGTAGTCTGAAGTCATTGAATGCATACAAGCCCCAGGACTCCTATTGGCTGATTTTTTTTTCAGGACAAAAGACAAGGAACGGGTTTTGGGATTATTTGATTTTCGTAATGTGACTTATGCACCGGTACGAACGGAGTAGGACAGTTGGCAAGCAACACATTGAGCTCTTCTTATTGATGAAGCCAGTAATAATCAAACTACAAAGGAAAAGAAAAAAGACAAAGGAAAATATCTGCACGAATCTTCGCGTAACATAAATGGCATAGGACCTAGATGTGCATTACTTAGAGCACATCTAGATGCGCTTTAGCAATACTGTCAAACAAAACCCCTAATCATCATTGCAAACAGCGCATAGAACATGGCTAATGCGACAACCACAACTACACATGCTAGTTCCTTCTTGTCTCTTGCTTTCATCTGTTGCCTGTGATTGATTCTTTCTTGCTTCATCGTACTGATTGTACACTCCAGACCAGTCAGTTTCTTCTTCAGCTTTACGTTATCTTCTACGAGCTTAGTGATAACACTCCGAGCCCTGCCATGCCATTCTTCATCCAGCCAGTTAACAAAGGCACAAGCCTCATATCCCTGCCAATGTTAAATAGTATTCAGGATGAGCGGTGGCATTAACTCAACTAAAATGATGAACTTAGCACTAACCTCTAAGGGGCAACTGAGAAACCGTATGCCAATGTCGAATCCCTCCGTGCATACACGTCGAGCGGGAGTGTGCCCGTGCACACAACTCAGCTTTTGGTACTTCTCGGTGGCGCAAAACTCGGAGTCAAACTCGTGTTGCGGGAGTCTGGAGTCATGCTCCGGATCTGGCGGCTGATCGCTTTCCTGGGGGGGGGGGGCATTCAGGACGGATTTAGCAGGGAGCTACTTTGGACATGCTAAAAAATATCGGGATAGATTGGAACCTGACAGGACCATTCGGATCCGTAGTACACCTACCTTCTGATGACCTTAGGCAAGTGCTCGGCGGTGACCGCCGTCGTGGCGGCGCTGTCGAGAGCGGCGATACGAGCAGGAGCAGCCGCACCGAAACCATCAGCAACAGTCGTCCGCATTCCCCCAATGTCAGCGCCACGCGAGGGAATTTGGAGGCTATCTAGGGATTTGGGGGAAATGGGGAAACTGTGGGGATAAGCTAACAGTCGGGAACTACTTATCGCACTATGTTGTATACGGCACACTGTTTATACATGTCGTTTGTGTTAGGTATTACAACTTCACACACGATTTCCGTACCAAACCGTGTGAGAAGACAACGTAGGTGAGACACGGTTGCCGTGACATAACTGTATGTTATGTACTACCATGTACATATGGGGCGACAATAATTGAGTTACAATAATACTTAGTGTAAACCGCCGCTCTGTGGATATCCGTCAAAAATAAAAAAGCCGCTCTGCAGATAGAAATGGCGGCGGCGGCAGCGGCCAAGGCAGCGGCTACTGGATAAGAGGTCAATCCTCGGTCGGTGGGCGGTGGCGGCGTCATAGGAGGTCAATCCTTGGTCTGCGGCGGGAGATAGGAGGAGCTCAACCATCGAGGTCGGCGGCGGCGTGATTGGAGCACATCCATCACGGTCGATGCCGGGATAGTGGAGGTCGAACTTCAGGCGGTAGCCGCACTAAGCTTTGCTCCTCGACCCTGCTGTCTCGGCGTGCCACCGCAACGCGCTTCTCTGTCTGCTGGGTGGAGGTCGCCACGCGGCTAATTAATTAAGGTATTCTTTTCGTGAGTGGCTTAATTAAGGTATTCAATTCCTAAGGGTAGTGTTGTAGTACTCTGCATGTAAATTGATTGGCCATTAATTTTTTTCATCGCATGGCTGGATAACAATATGGAGCGCCCTCAGTAATTATGAAATAAAATCTTGTGATTTAAGCACGCATGTTTGGGCATCAGTTAATCCGTGTATTAATGTTGTTGTTTTGTTTTTAATTACCCTTTGTGTGGTGCAGATGGAACAATCTGAATGGATGAAGAATCGGAGAAGCTCAGATTTTGTCAGTGGCGTGACGGAGTTCATGAATTTGGCTGAAAGTACAAAGAAGAGAATTGGTCATGAGGATTACATCCTGTGTCCATGCAGTCATTGTGCCAATACAGAGTCACATGAAGTTACACTTGTCGAGTTCCACTTACTCACTTGGGGATTCATGGATGGATATACATGTTGGACCAGACACGGTGAAGAGCAGGTCATGGATGAATCCCAGGGCTGCGAGATGCCAAACCCCGGTGAGAGTCACATGGATGTAGAATCTAACATCAGGGCTGAGGCGTCAAGCTACCAATGGAACACCGGAAAGCCGAAACCCCCACTGGAAAACCAAGACGGGGACGCAGACAATGACGACGACGACCTTGATATGCCAGATTTTGCTGCTATGATTGCAGATTTCAAGGGCCCAAAAAAGGATATGATTGGGTACAAGGATCTGCCAACCATTGATGCAGACTCCAAGAAAGATTTGTATCCAGGTTGCAAAAAGAAACATTCCAAGTTGAGTACCACACTGGCGCTTCTCAGATTTAAAGCAGCAAAAGGTCTATCAAACAAGGGCTTCACAGAGTTGTTAGGTCTTTTCAAAGAAATTCTTCCGGAAGATAATGTGCTCCCCAAAAGCACGAACGAAGCGAAGAAAATTGTTTGCCCATTGGAACTTGAAGTACAGAAGAAACACGCTTGCGTGAATGATTGTATATTGTACCGTGGTGAGTACAAAGATTTGCGTGCATGTCCGATATGCAAGCAAGCACGATACAAGCGCATGAGAGCAAAGAACAAGTACAAATTGGACGACGAGATCAAGACAGGAATCCCATTCAAGGTTGTTTGGTACTTGCCTTTAATTCCAAGGTTGAGGCGTTTGTTTGCAAACCCTAGAGAGGCAAAGAGGTTGCGGTGGCATCATGATGAGTGAACTGCAGATAAATATATGAGGCACCCGAAAGATGGGGCTCAGTGGGAATTAATCGACAACAAGTTTAAAGACTTTGCCAAGGATCCTAGAAGTATAAGGCTCGGGGAGTGTACTGACGGGATGAATCCTTTTGGCGATATGAGCACCAATCACAGCACATGGCCGGTGCTTCTGTGCATATATAACCTAGCTCCCTGGTTGTGTATGAAGAAAAAATACATTATGATGTCAATGATTATCCAAGGCCCGAAGCAACCTGGAAATGACATCGACATTTACTTTCAGCTACTGGTAGAAGAACTGCTGACAGTGTGGGTAAAAGAGCCTGCTGTAAAATGTTATGATGCTTACAAAAAGGAGATTTTCAATCTACATGCGATACTGCTGCACACCATTCAAGATATGCCGGCATTAGGCAACACATCGGGGCAGAAAACGAAGGGAGATGTAGGGTGTGTCACATGCATGGATAGGACAGCTAGCAGATTTCTTCCCAACTCGCGCAAAACCGCGTATTTGCGTCATCGTAGGTTCTTACGGAGAAATCACCCATACCGAAAGATGAAAGCTGAATTTGATGGTACGACAGAGGTAGGTTTGGGCCCAAGACCCTATGCTGGGGACGTGGTCCACAACATGGCTAAACAAATCACTACAAAAAATCCACTTTCATGATGATACGTGTTTGTCACAGTAGGTCACGTTTTCTGTCATGCATGTACATCCATGACGATTTTATGACAGAATCAAGATAGTCATACCTGTGCTATCGTAGAAGTGTTCCATGACAATACCAAAATTATCATCACAGAAGTGTCCACTTCCATGACGATAAATCGCGCGTCATAGAAGTGTTTTCGTCAAGTGTAACCGACACGTGGCATCCACCGTAATGGGTCGCCGTGTGACGCCCGGATAATTAGGCTACAGTAATCTCGGTAATTAAGCTACAGTAATCCCACGCTAATGTTGCCGCGTCACCACAATTACTGTTGCTAAACTCGCGTTGGTTCAAACCCCGTTCAAATTCAAATTTAAAATAAAGTCAAACAGCAAAAGTTTTTGCAAACCTGAAAGCTAAAATCATGCTTAGGTTGCAAATATTCCCAAATCTATTGTAAAAATGAAACCAACATCTTTTGAAGTATTTAAGAGCTCTAAAAATATTTAAAACAGTGCCAAAACAATTATTAAATGCCTTTCAATATTATATAAATTCCCAGAGTAGTTTCAATTGCCCCAACCTCTTTGGTGGTGCTGTCTAAGATTGCACTTTGAATTATGGGCATGATCACATATTTTTGCATAGGTCCAATAGTGCTAGGATAAATAAAAACCTAAACTAATAAAAAGAGTAAAACTGAAACTAAAAAAAAAAAAAAAAAGAAAAGGGTCAGCGCCCCCCCCACTGGGCCTAGCCCAACTGGCCAGCCCACCAACCGGCTGGCCCACCCCCGGTGGATAACCACCCCCACCCCCGCACCGGCCAAACCCTAGCCCCCACTCCCCCGATCTCCCTCTCCTCCCGATCGGATCGAGCCCCCGCTCGATCCCGTCGATCCCGCCGATCCCGCGTCGACACCGGCCCCCACCCGCCGGCGCCACACCACCCCTGTGCAACGCCACCGCCTCGACGCCCATGCACCGCCTCGCCTCCGCACCTCCTCGTCGCCTTCCCGCGCCGAACCGTCGCCGCACCCATCGCCCGTCGCCGCCCCGACGCCGTTCGCCGTCAGATCCGGCGCCGGCGAGCCTCCCCGAGCCCATTGCCTCCCCTGCTGATCGCTGTGAGGCCTCCCCTTCGCCTCTTCCTCCCCCTTCCCGACCGAAACCGCCGCGGCCTCGCTCGCCCTCCCTCGCTCCCGTCGCCACGACCGGGCTCGCCCCGTCCGCGCTCGCAACGCCCGCGCACCGCGCGCACGCTCGCGTCCCCTGCCGGCGCCTGCCTCCCTCCGCCGCTGCCGCTTTGCTCTGCTGCTCGCTGCCGCCTGCGCCCGGTCGTCGCCGGCGCCTGGCCGCGCCCGCTCGGGCCACGCCCTGGCCTCGCCCTCCCCGACCGGGCCGTGCCCTGGCCGCGCCCGTCGCTTGCCACCGTTGCCGCCCCGCGCGTGGGCGTGCCTCCCCTGGCCGTGCCGCCGTCCGCTCGCCCGCTTCTGTCCGCGCGCGCGCGTGTGATGGCCGGACGTGTCCGGTCCCGAAAGGGGCCTGGCACGGACATGTCCGCCCCTGGACGCTGACAAACGGGGTCCACCCCCAGAACGTTTTAAAAAGAAAAGAATTAAAAGAAAATGTAATAAAAATAAAATAAAATAGATAATAAGTATTTAATTAATTAATTAATTAGATAATTAATTTAGTTAATTAACTCTGTTAGTATGACATGTGGGACCCATGTTAATTAGGACTAATTAATACTGATTAAATAAACCTGTTAATTTAATCTGTTAAATAATTAATTGATTTAAACAGTAAATATTACTCTTCTGGATAATTGAATTTATTATTAAAAGGAATTTCAGAAAATGCTTAAATATTTAATAATTAATATTAAATAAACCGTAGCCCGGATCAAAAAACTTTCTACATGAAAGTTGCTCAGAACGACGATACGAATCCGAATACGCCATCCGTTTATCTGTCACATGCCCACAACTATGCAAACATGTAGCACTGCATTAGGTTACCACTAACATTGCATACTGCCACGCCATGCATCTGTGTTGCATTATTTGCCTTTATTTATTGTTTCTTTCCCCTCTTCTTCTCCGATAGCCCCCGAGACCGACGCAGCTCAGGAGACAGACGACCCCACTGACGATCCCTCCTTTGCCGCAGAGCTTCCAGGCAAGCAAACCCCCTTGACGCATGCCGTTAAATCCTATTCTTTCTCCCTCCTGCTTGCATTAGAAATTGCTGCTACTTTGTTTTACCCTATTCTGATGCATAGCCTGTCCTTGTAGCTATTTTTGATACCTGCCTGTTATCCTAAACTGTTTAGTATGGGATGGATGGAAAACCATCTGTGGCCCCTCTCCCTTGCTGTAGTTGCTCCGCTTTAGTATCTGTGCCCCGATCGAGGTGATCGAATGGGCTGAGATCAGCACATCACCGCACACCCCCTAAGTTGCTCGACTCTGCACAGCTGGCATCGAGTGCCGAGGGTGATACCTCCTATCCCACTTCCGATGATGCCTCTGTAGAATAGCTACCCGGACGTGTGTTGCCGAGGGTGATTCCTCCTATGTCATTTCCGACAAAGCTTTCGTCGTGCAACTCCTCGAGTGGGAACCCATCGAGGGTGATTCCTCGGATTCCTTCTCGATACTTGGACACACAGATACTTTGACCTTTATACAGGCGGGTCGACCCCGAGGGGTACCCGCAGGGAATTATGAAGTCGGGCTTGCCAGGAGGGCACCCGCGAGAGACTATTGTGGCGGAACGACAGGGCAGGCGAAGTCCACCCTGGTCGATATCCGTGAGTTACCAAGTCGGAGCGACAGGTTGTCTGATCGTCTCTGCGAGTTACTAAATACGCCTAACTGATTTGGGTATTGATCTGAGTGGGTCGTCGTGCCCTATACGCACTACCACCACGTGGGATAATGGTTTAATGGGGCCCTCTACGTTGTACGTTTCTCCCGAAAGCTCTTCAGACGTCACAGTTCATCCTTGCGGGCTGGTTGGGATTGGGCTGGTACTTCACTTGTGTATACAGTGTCGCGCCTGCACCCCAACCACCCTCGCAACGTGCAGGAGTGCGAAGGGCGATGGCCCAAGACCCCTTCGTGCTTAGGATTTAGACCGGCGTGTTGACCTCTCTGCTGAGCTTAGGTAGGACGCTGCTTCGTGTCGATTACCCGAGGCCGGGCATTACCCAGCAAGTGTGTCCGGCCAGATGTAATCGAGCGTGTTGGGTAACAGTAGTGCACCCCTGCAGGGAAGTTATCTATTCGAATAGCCGTGTCCACGGTAACAGGACGCTCAGTGTTGTATCCCGATCTATTATTACTTGAAGTGGATACCTGTTAATTAATTGCAAGCTCCGGGATTGCTTTCTCGCAGGGAGTCGAGGAAGGATCTCTGGACTTTGCTTCAACATGCTTGATAATTTATAATATGCCATATCTGCTCTCTTCTTATGCTGCAAGACTCTGAAGATGCTACTCTGCAGATGCTAGTCTTCGCTAGGCTAGGCCTTTCTCTCTATTCTGGCTTTGCTGCTATATAGTCCACAGATACAGCCTCTCCATTTGATACCAATGCATAATTAGTATAGTTCTGATGTCAGTCTTGCGAGTACTTTGGATGAGTACTCACGGTTGCTCTGCTATTCTTTTCCCCATACCTATTTGATAATACATCAGACGATGGAGCTCAGGAGCCAGACGCCACCGCAGGAGGTTACTACCAGGAGAGCCCCGGAGGTCGCTACTACTGGATTTAGCCGGTCGACCAGGAGTAGTTAGGAGGCTCCTAGGCAGGAGGCCTGCGCCTTCTCGATCTGTGTTGTTGTTTGCCCCGCCTGTTAGGGCATATCTGTTTTACTTTTATATCTGTACTCAGATATCTAATGCTTTCGCTGACGCTTGTATGCGCAAGCTTATGTATTCGAGCCCTCGAGGCCCCTGGCTTGTAATAATAAGCTTGTATTATTTTATTTGAGTTTAGAGTTGTGTTGTGATATCTTCAAGTGAGTCCCTAGGCTTGATCGTGTGCATTTGCGTGTTTGATTAGTGCACGATTAAGTCGGGGGCGTCACAAGTTGGTTGTAGGAAGCCCCTTTCCAACTCCTTGGCCGCAGTTGATTCTAGTCTTTCCGAAAACTCTTTTATTAACATGGTTGTGTGGCTTACGGGCCCACGTCGCCAACTGGGTGGTATTAGGATCTTTTATTCCTCTTCTATACTCTGGGACTCTGAACTCTCTTCTTTTCGGGTTAAAGATTTTACTAACTCTAACTTTAGGATCTCGTGACCATATTCTCCCGGAGAGCCACTCGATACAGATGATCGCCTGTTTCACCAGAAGATCCCGAAGACACTCTCCGATGATTCCCCGAGACCCTGGTGCCCGCTGCTTTTGCAATTCCCTACCACCGATAAATCCTGATGGGTAACTACATACACTTGTCGTACATATATTCATTCCAGTTACTCTCTTGTTCCATCCGACATATCGAAATACTCGCCGATATCTCGAGAATCCTTTGCCCCTACTGCCTTGCAGCCCTGTGTCGCAAGAATACATTTGCGAATAATTCATCACGCTTATCTGCTATTCGTTCATCCCCAGTTGTTCATGTGATTCACAATATACTTCGAAATGATATCCGATCTTCGGAAATCCTCTGCAGCCTACTGCTTTTGAGATTCCTCTTATCTGCTTGCATTATGGTTAATTCCATATGCCTAGCAGTATTCATAGACGTCCTTTGACATCATCATTTTGAGTCCCTCGATTCAAATATGTTGCAAATACTCGCAATCATCAATTGATCCCTAGGAATTACCCTTATGGCTCAGATATCATTTTGAACATGAGCTGGTTCTCGACAAATCAAGCCTTGATTGATTGTCCGTCTAATTCTATTCAACTTACTCAGTTTTCAATCAGAGCGTCTGCTTCTGATCCCTCGATTTGGAATTCGTAAACCCTTCGTATTTAAGCTTCGGCTTATTCAGATGTTCCATAAACCGATGCATTTGCATCCTTTCTTCTTTTGGTTGAGTACCGATACTCACACCAGATTCATTGCGACCACCTGATCCTTTGGTGGATTACTATCTGATAGCCCCTTTGTATATTAAATCGTTGATGAATTTCCCCTGATACAAAATGCCTCTGGCGAATTGTATCATTTACTCCGTGTCGTTAGCCCTCTGCTTTCGAGCGTGTATCCGTTGCTCCTATAATTGTGTTGAACAGGTTCCCAAAATGTCCCGATGGGTTGAACCTATGCCTTCCCTAATCTGTTTCAACCCGAAAGTTGTGCGGGTTATACTCTACTAGTGTTTCGTCAGATAAAGTTTCAACTCTGCAACTTCATCGAAAGCGAGAAGTGAATGAAAGGTTATGCATTGAAGAAGTGGGAGTCGACCTTGAACTTTGTGCTCATGCCCATGGAAACGATGTAGACCGTCATGGAAGCTTCTCTAAAATAATCACCCCTTGGCCTAAATTCACCTTGTTTCCGTGGCTTGATCCTTTGCAACCGTGGTTCCAATCATGTTGGTCTTCTTGTTTTTGTTTTTCCGGACAAGTTGAAGCACTTGTCTTCTACAGATCAATATGCCTGTCCAACTTCTATTCTATTTTACCTTCGAGTATTACCGTCTGGTATCTTGAGGATATCGTGTCATTGCACTACCTCTTATGAATTCTTGCTGGAGTAATACTTCTCACCGATTTAGTCATTCCACGGGTTCTGGGTTGTTTGTCAACCGAGAACACCGATAAGTGAATCGAGTTCACCCTATGACTCATTACTCCTGGTAGTTTGTTGCTGGGGAATTTAAACTCAAACATGTCATTCCTAGCCTGATCGGCTGCATCATTATTGTGCTGATTTTAACTGTGCTACCTGTTCCTTCTTCCCGAAGCACAATTTTCGACGATGAGCTAAGCTTACGTCGAGCTTCTTTGTCATATCGTTTCGTCTTGAACAGCAAGATTAATTCCGAGTTTGTGTCATATCCGTGGTTCCGTTGACCTTTAGCTTCACCACCCCTTTTGCTTGATGTCGTTGCTGATCGATTACATCTTCATGAAACCTCTCGACAAAATGTGTCATGATCATCGTCTACCTTTTGATTTCTTTATAATCGTGGATTGAATCCATGATGAGTAATACTACCCTTGCCCCTATATGTTATGTGTTATCCTCGACAACACTCTTGTCTTCTTTCCAACACTTGCTTGATCATGTCTTGGTTATACCTTGAGTTCCTTGCTATTCTTGGAATTGTCCTTGAGTATTTCTTGTGATCTTCAAACCCAGTCCTTACTTGGAGCACCATATTGTTGCTACCCCGAAGCATGATTGAGGTATTCTGAACATCAACAAGAACATTGCTAAATGTTTCTTAATCATTTTATCCAAACACCGTTGTATGGATAAACATCATGATTTTCCTTGCCCTTCTTGTCTAAAGGGAAACATACTCATTGTCCTATCATGCATATAATGCTCTGCTTGCTCCTGAGAAGGATATACCTGTGTATATTCACATTTTCCCTCCCATTGGTTTGTTTAACCTTTCTTATGATCTATATGATCTAAGCAGTAATAATTCCCTACTTATGTAAACACCTCGGTGTACAACTCTGTCAGTAAGATCCTGTTACTATTGTTGTTAACATTTCTGTAACCGCCGGTGGACGAGAACTTTGCCTATTGGTCCGCCTCGTTTCAACGAGCAGGAAGATGGTTCTCTTCGTTCCCCGCCCTTGGTATCGATGTTGTTGGTGACATAGTTGACAGACTATCATCTGACATGTCTTGCTTGCATGACCGTGCAAGATGTCACCGCTCTTCTGGTCTTAGCCACATGTTCAGCCCCTAACCCATAGTTCCACAGGATCGAAACCTGACTCTCCTGTACATTTTAAGCCCAAAAGTATCCTTTGCACATGGCTTCGTTTGTAATTCCCGAGCCATCGCCCAAGGGATGATCTATCCTTTTATCAGACGCGATATTTATTTCATTGCTCTGAACCCTTTTTCACCGTCTGATCAGGCACCGAATGGTTGCCTACCCGTTTGAGACTTTCGTACCATCGCTTATTGCTCCCGATGAATTACCTAAATTACGACTCGAGAGATGAATCATGTCTTTTCCCTGGGTTCACCGTCAGGTGCCCAACTTTGTGGAGATACGTCCTCCGACAGTTTCCCCCTTATCGCATTCGTAGGACGATGAAAATCTCGAAGAGAGGATAACGACTTCATCAGGATGACCCGGAACAAAGAATTGAAGACATCAACGAAAGGGACCAACCTCTTCAATGAGAGCAACAAGAACGAGAAGACTCATTATAATTTCGTAATCAGAACATTTCCCCTTACCCTACCTCTAAATTCTCGGGACGAGAATTCATGTTAGACGAGGAGAATTGTGACGCCCGGATAATTAGGCTACAGTAATCTCGGTAATTAAGCTACAGTAATCCCACGCTAATGTTGCCGCGTCACCACAATTACTGTTGCTAAACTCGCGTTGGTTCAAACCCCGTTCAAATTCAAATTTAAAATAAAGTCAAACAGCAAAAGTTTTTGCAAACCTGAAAGCTAAAATCATGCTTAGGTTGCAAATATTCCCAAATCTATTGTAAAAATGAAACCAACATCTTTTGAAGTATTTAAGTGCTCTAAAAATATTTAAAACAGTGCCAAAACAATTATTAAATGCCTTTCAAAATTATATAAATTCCCAGAGTAGTTTCAATTGCCCCAACCTCTTTGGTGGTGCTGTCTAAGATTGCACTTTGAATTATGGGCATGATCACATATTTTTGCATAGGTCCAATAGTGCTAGGATAAATAAAAACCTAAACTAATAAAAAGAGTAAAACTGAAACTAAAAAAGAAAAAAAAAGAAAAGGGTCAGCGCCCCCCCCCCACTGGGCCTAGCCCAACTGGCCAGCCCACCAACCGGCTGGCCCACCCCCGGTGGATAACCACCCCCACCCCCGCACCGGCCAAACCCTAGCCCCCACTCCCTCGATCTCCCTCTCCTCCCGATCGGATCGAGCCCCCGCTCGATCCCGTCGATCCCGCCGATCCCGCGTCGACACCGGCCCCCACCCGCCGGCGCCACACCACCCCTGTGCAACGCCACCGCCTCGACGCCCCTGCACCGCCTCGCCTCCGCACCTCCTCGTCGCCTTCCCGCGCCGAACCGTCGCCGCACCCATCGCCCGTCGCCGCCCCGACGCCGTTCGCCGTCAGATCCGGCGCCGGCGAGCCTCCCCGAGCCCATTGCCTCCCCTGCTGATCGCTGTGAGGCCTCCCCTTCGCCTCTTCCTCCCCCTTCCCGGCCGAAACCGCCGCGGCCTCGCTCGCCCCCCCCTCGCTCCCGTCGCCACGACCGGGCTCGCCCCGTCCGCGCTCGCAACGCCCGCGCACCGCGCGCACGCTCGCGTCCCCTGCCGGCGCCTGCCTCCCTCCGCCGCTGCCGCTTTGCTCTGCTGCTCGCTACCGCCTGCGCCCGCTCGTCGCCGGCGCCTGGCCGCGCCCGCTCGGGCCACGCCCTGGCCTCGCCCTCCCCGACCGGGCCGTGCCCTGGCCGCGCCCGTCGCTTGCCACCGTTGCCGCCCCGCGCGTGGGCGTGCCTCCCCTGGCCATGCCGCCGTCCGCTCGCCCGCTTCTGTCCGCGCGCGCGCGTGTGATGGCCGGACGTGTCTGGTCCCGAAAGGGGCCTGGCACGGACATGTCCGCCCCTGGACGCTGACAAACGGGGTCCACCCCCAGAACGTTTTAAAAAGAAAAGAATTAAAAGAAAATGTAATAAAAATAAAATAAAATAGATAATAAGTATTTATTTAATTAATTAATTTAGTTAATTAACTCTGTTAGTATGACATGTGGGACCCATGTTAATTAGGACTAATTAATACTGATTAAATAAACCTGTTAATTTAATCTGTTAAATAATTAATTGATTTAAACAGTAAGTATTACTGTTCTGGATAATTGAATTTATTATTAAAAGGAATTTCAGAAAATGCTTAAATATTTAATAATTAATATTAAATAAACCGTAGCCCGGATCAAAAAAACTTTCTACATGAAAGTTGCTCAGAACGACGAGACGAATCCGAATACGCCATCCGTTTATCTGTCACATGCCCACAACTATGCAAACATGGATCCGTCCCCTCCGGTTCAATATACCGAAGTCAGCCTAAACGCCGGGAAAATATCCCAGATATTTTCCCGATCCGTCTGCGACATGTAGCACTGCATTAGGTTACCACTAACATTGCATACTGCCATGCCATGCATCTGTGTTGCATTATTTGCCTTTATTTATTGTTTCTTTCCCCTCTTCTTCTCCGATAGCCCCCGAGACCGACGCAGCTCAGGAGACAGACGACCCCACTGACGATCCCTCCTTTGCCGCAGAGCTTCCAGGCAAGCAAACCCCCTTGACGCATGCCGTTAAATCCTATTCTTTCTCCCTCCTGCTTGCATTAGAAATTGCTGCTACTTTGTTTTACCCTATTCTGATGCATAGCCTGTCCTTGTAGCTATTTTTGATACCTGCCTGTTATCCTAAACTGTTTAGTATGGGATGGATGGAAAACCATCTGTGGCCCCTCTCCCTTGCTGTAGTTGCTCCGCTTTAGTATCTGTGCCCCGATCGAGGTGATCGAACGGGCTGAGATCAGCACATCACCGCACACCCCCTAAGTTGCTCGACTCTGCAGAGCTGGCATCGAGTGCCGAGGGTGATACCTCCTATCCCACTTCCGATGATGCCTCTGTAGAATAGCTACCCGGACGTGTGTTGCCGAGGGTGATTCCTCCTTCGTCATTTCCGACAAAGCTTTCGTCGTGCAACTCCTCGAGTGGGAACCCATCGAGGGTGATTCCTCGGATTCCTTCTCGATACTTGGACACACAGATACTTTGACCTTTATACAGGCGGGTCGACCCCGAGGGGTACCCGCAGGGAATTATGAAGTCGGGGTTGCCAGGAGGGCACCCGCGAGAGACTATTGTGGCGGAACGACAGGGCAGGCGAAGTCCACCCTGGTCGATATCCGTGAGTTACCAAGTCGGAGCGACAGGTTGTCTGATCGTCTCTGCGAGTTACTAAATACGCCTAACTGATTTGGGTATTGATCTGAGTGGGTCGTCGTGCCCTATACGCACTACCACCACGTGGGATAATGGTTTAATGGGGCCCTCTACGTTGTACGTTTCTCCCGAAAGCTCTTCAGATGTCACAGTTCATCCTTGCGGGCTGGTTGGGATTGGGCTGGTACTTCACTTGTGTATACAGTGTCGCGCCTGCACCCTAACCACCCTCGCAACGTGCAGGAGTGCGAAGGGCGATGGCCCAAGACCCCTTCGTGCTTAGGATTTAGACCGGCGTGTTGACCTCTCTGCTGAGCTTAGGTAGGACGCTGCTTCGTGTCGATTACCCGAGGCCGGGCATTACCCAGCAAGTGTGTCCGGCCAGATGTAATCGAGCGTGTTGGGTAACAGTAGTGCACCCCTGCAGGGAAGTTATCTATTCGAATAGCCGTGTCCACGGTAACAGGACGCTCAGTGTTGTATCCCGATCTATTATTACTTGAAGTGGATACCTGTTAATTAATTGCAAGCTCCGGGATTGCTTTCTCGCAGGGAGTCGAGGAAGGATCTCTGGACTTTGCTTCAACATGCTTGATAATTTATAATATGCCATATCTGCTCTCTTCTTATGCTGCAAGACTCTGAAGATGCTACTCTACAGATGCTAGTCTTCGCTAGGCTAGGCCTTTCTCTCTATTCTGGCTTTGCTGCTATATAGTCCACAGATACAGCCTCTCCATTTGATACCAATGCATAATTAGTATAGTTCTGATGTCAGTCTTGCGAGTACTTTGGATGAGTACTCACGGTTGCTCTGCTATTCTTTTCCCCATACCTATTTGATAATACATCAGACGATGGAGCTCAGGAGCCAGACGCCACCGCAGGAGGTTACTACCAGGAGAGCCCCGGAGGTCGCTACTACTGGATTTAGCCGGCCGACCTGGAGTAGTTAGGAGGCTCCCAGGCAGTAGGCCTGCGCCTTCTCGATCTGTGTTGTTGTTTGCCCCGCCTGTTAGGGCATATCTGTTTTACTTTTATATCTGTACTCAGATATCTAATGCTTTCGCTCACGCTTGTATGCGCAAGCTTATGTATTCGAGCCCTCGAGGCCCCTGGCTTGTAATAATAAGCTTGTATTATTTTATTTGAGTTTAGAGTTGTGTTGTGATATCTTCAAGTGAGTCCCTAGGCTTGATCGTGTGCATTTGCGTGTTTGATTAGTGCACGATTAAGTCGGGGGCGTCACACGCCGTTAAGCTATCGGGTTTCAGTTTGGATCCGATAACCCTTTAACAGCCCTGACCAATGGGGATTTTCCACGTGTAAAATTCTCATTCGCCGGAGTATCCACGTGTCAGCTCAGTGCTGGGACATATGGACGGGACGTGCCTATGATACGTCGACACGTGGCTCGGCCCAACAGTGGCCCATTCAAGTCAAAAGGCCGGCCCGTTTGACTTGGTCAAAAAGTAGCGGCCCGGCCCACGGAAAGCCTGTTAACGGCCTGTTCGCATATAGCCCATTTACAGCCCGCTAACTCAGGGCCCGTTATAGCCTATCCGAATTAGGCCCAGTAGCATCATATGGGCCGTCCAATATGACTCCAGCCCGTTGTAACTTCCGGCCCATGTATGGCCCATGACGTCTTTCGGCCCATATGAGGCCCTTTGTTACTCTTGGCCCATAAACGACCCGTAGTGAAACTGGCCCATAATGAACAGTATATCGCTTTATACCCATTCACGGCCCATTATTCCATTGGGCCGTTTCCAGTCCGTGTTATCTTTCGGCCTTCTAAGGGCCCATTTATTATTGGGCTCATTTCCGGCATTCGATTACTTACGGTCCGTTACTGGCCTGTTCCGCTTGTGGGCCAAATTCAGCCCGCGGTTAAAGTCGGCCCGTCTGTGGCCCGTTAATCCGTCGGGCCGTTATCATAGCATCATCAAATATGGCCCATTAACGACCCGTTATGTCTGCCGATAGAATTAAGCCCGATGTACACATCGACCTATTAATGGCCCGTTATGGCCGGCCCATAAATAGACGATTCCGATTCTAGCCCGTTTACGGCCCATATTGCGGTCCGTTAATGGTCCATGAAAGTACGGCCCATGTTTGGCCAATCGATCAACCGGCCCGTAGAAGGCCCATTGAATCTGCGGGCCGTAGAAGGCCCATGGATCATACAGACCTTAGGAAGCCCACTACAGCAGCCAGCAGGACCATGGTTACAATGTCCGTATGTTGCCCATGGTTATTGTGGCCTAGTTCTAAATAAAAAGGTTACCGCGGAAAAAGAACTGCAGTGACTACAAGCAAAAAAATAATCAAGACAATAAGGAAATAAATAAGCAAGCAACTTACGCTAGGCTATTACGGCTATTACAAATATTACATCCACTGGGCATCAAAGTTCGCCACCAGTGCAAATATCGCGAACAAAGCAGCATATTACATACACTGGGTGTCTAAATTGGCCACCAGTGAAAATAAACGCGGCAGCAAAACAAGTCCAGAAATGAAACCACTTCAGAAGAGCTCAAGAAACGATATCCTAGATACCCACCATGCTGGCAAGAAGCTTAGCAAGCTTATTAGTTTTCTCTTGTTTGGCGCTAAAATCGTCCAGCGCTTGCTGTTGCACCAGAAAGTATGCATCTGAATTCTGCAGGGACTTCCTCAGTCCTTCAGCTTCTTGCCACAGCACAGCTGACTGATGCCTTTCAGCTTGTAGCTGAGACTGAAGAAGCCGAAGTGATTCAGGCAGCGAGTTCGAAGAGCTTGTGCCAGCGGTAGTGGCCAGTAACTCGAACACTACATCAACGCAGGACTTTGGGGTTGTCTCACTGTCTACAAGATAGTTTTTATCACCTTTCTTGGAGACCAACAGGGTTGTCTCACTATCTTGAACCTTATCTGCATTACTTTCTCTACCATTGCATAATGGGGTGCTCTTCTCCAATATTCTGTTCGCATTCTACAAGGGAAACAAGCAGACACATCACAGGTTTAGCATGTAGTATATGAAACTCATTTTGGTAAACCGGTTCAGTAGTAAGGTGGACAGGATAACAGCATGAAACAAACATATATCTATGTACTATGGTCACTGTATTGTCTATATCATTCTAGTTTATGTTGCCAAATCAAGATAGAGACACAGTTCAAATCATATCTTTTTAAGACACAGCAGCATAAACAGAATATAAGTGTGGGAAACTACACAGCACTAGCAACACTTGTAATGTGCATGACATGAGAACATAACTGTTTATACAACTGAAACTGAAATCAACATAGAGCAAGAAGTTAGAACAACAATCCAGTTAAAGAAATAGGTTTAAAACATACATGTTGCGCCATTGGAGTTTCAATTAGATCCTTCAAATTCGAAATTAGTTGGTATGAGTAAATACAGTGATGCAAGAGCAAAGGAGTATGGACCATAGCTACGGAATCTGACCTGAGAACAGTTGCTCTTCTGCTTTAAACGTGGAGTTTGGGTTCACTGTGGTGGTCTTCGTGCTTTGGGCACTGCAGTTGCTTTACAAACTGCTCGTGTGGGGGTACTCTGTGGTGGACATGGTGCTGTGTCAACTAGAAGTGGGTTACTATCTACTGGGGTTGGGGTTAGATGGGGTGTAGCTGGTTCTCTGTCCAACGGTGTAGGTGTACAATCTGGAAGAGTCTCGATTATGTGTGGTGGGGCTAGTTCGTGGGCCAGTACAACCATGGTTCTATCTGCATCGACGGGTAGCACCGTCTTTTGTGAAGAACGGGGTTTTTACTCCCTTAGATACTGCCATCACCCCCTCCAATTCAAATGGCTGATAAACAAGAAAAGAAATTGAATGTGCAGACATTGTATGATAGACAGATGTGGTAATTCACATATATGTTGTCTAACCAAACAGGACAGCATGACACAATTTCACATATATGATGGCTAACTAAATAGGATAGCATGACACAGTTTCAGATATATGATGGATAACTTAACATGATATAATGGCATAATTCAACATATGATGAGTATCTAAACAGGATGACATGACATAACTATATGATGTCTTTCTAAAATAGGTTGGGATGAAATAATTCACATACATGTTGTCTAAGTATACAGGATGGCATGATATAATTCACATAATTGATTCATATACTAAGCAGCTGGCACTCGCATGTATCATCTCTAAACTAAGCAGATGGCATTGAATATTGTATATATGATGTCTAAACTAAGCAATGCAAGACACCATATGCATGATATGAGAAATATAAACATTGCAAGTTAGAGCATACACCTCAGGTGGGATATAGGACTGGTCATCTATCTCTGAATCCTCCTCTGAGGAGCTACCCATAACCATCGAGATATATGCTTCAACAGGTACCATTGCCTGCCCTGAAGACCTTGTTTTCACTCCAGATTTTTCCATAACCGGCTCAAATGACTGATACACATGAAAAGTAGTTCAATATACACAGATTGTCGACAAATGGAATACGTAATGAAAAAATAGGATGGCATGAGATAATTCACATATGTGATGCCTGGCTACATAGTATGGCGGTGCATAATTCACATATATGATAACTGGCTAAAAAACATGGCATTGCATAATTCACATATCAGATATAGAAAGCAAACAGGAGGAATTCACACAAAGCATGTCTAATCTAAGCAGATGGAATGGCAATGCAAGACACCATATGCATGATATGAGCAATATAACCCTGCCAAGTTAGAGCATACACCTTGGGGGGGGGGGGATACGACTGGTCATCTGTCTCTGAATCCTCCTCTGAGGAGCTATCTGTAACCAGCAAGAAATCTGCATCGACAGGTAGCACTGACTGCTCAGAATACCTTGTTTTCAATCCAGATTTTCCCATGACCGACTCAAATGGCTGATGCACAGGAAGTGTAGATGAATGTACAAACATTATCGACAAATGGAATACATTATGAAAAAAAAATAGTATGGCACGATACAATTCACATATACAATGACTGGCTAAACAGGATGGCATTGCATGATTCACGTATATGATGCCTGGCTAAAGAGGATGGCATTGCATAATTCACATATATGATATAGAAACCAAACAGGTGATATTCACACAAAGCAAATCTAAACTAAGCTGATGACATATAAGATGTATAAAGTAAGCAATGTGAGGCGCCATATGCATGATATGACCAACATCAGCATGCCACGTTAGAGCAAACACCTCAGGGGGTAAATAGGAGTGGTCGGCTCCCTCTGAATCCCCCTCTGAACAGTTATCTTCCTCTGGAATACAATCTGGAATGGGGGGAGAGGGGGCCCCCACTTCGCCCACCATGGAGCGGCGTCTGCATGACATTATATTCCCACACAACGGTCTTCTCTTTTTCTCTACATGTTCAGTACGATTGTGTACAATAACTGACATGCATAATAAAAAAACATAGTTAGATTATGTAAGGCCTAAGCGGTGCATGCAGAAATCAAGACTGATGGTAGCAAACGAGTGGATAGATCGAAAACTAATGATAGCAGGCAGATAATAGCTTCAGTTTAAAAAGATAGACGATGGATCATCTACTGTTTGTTGCCCACCCAACATGAACCACATAGAAGACCCAAGATGAACCAGATAGTAGACATATACTATTCGTTGCTGCCTTGATATGTGCCCCACAGGCATTTTAAAACTCAAGTTTGAACATTAGTTTGGACCTGACTCGGAGTCTAAGAGGTGAACAGGATGATAAAGTAGCAGGTAATAATAATCGATGTATAACGTAAGCAGACACGAAAGAGTGCGACCTCTCTTCCGGAACTTTCTAGTCCTCAGGTTCATCTGCTCGGTCGATGATGGTAATGCAGTTGGCGTGGCTACCGGCAACGGGGAAGATGATCTGAGGTGGCAAAAGAAGGTCTGCAGGGGGGATCTCTGCTGCAGTGACCGCTTCCGCCGGTGGTGCACCTCAGGTGGGGTGGATGACGGCACGGCAAGAGCGGGACAAAACACACAGAGTTTTCTTTGACACCTGTCTAAAAATGAAGTAAATCTGTAAGGGCTCCTTAGAATTGGAGGATTCTAAAAACCCAGGGACAGGAAAAACACAGGAATAGGATAGGAATGCACGTGCAAAATAGAGCATTTACAAACACAGGATTTCTGTCAACCTGGGTGTTTGGTTCACATGAATTGGAAGAACATAGGAATGGAGAAACGTGGTCAAATTAAAGTCAAACCACATGAAAATGTAAAATAAGAATCTTATTATGCCAGTAATGCACTTAGTCATGTTCTTCATGCATATTAATTTAAAAAGGACGTCCAAGTGGATATTAAAATTCCTACGTTTTTTCTTTGAAAGAGACACCAAAGGAAAAAAAATCCTCTAGTTTTGCTTTGCTCCATTCCTTCTAACAAAATGCACGAATAGTAGTACCATAGTAAAGTTTCCAATTCCTATGTTTTTCTTCACTTTTTCTTTGAACCAGTGGTGATTCTAGTAGGCAGTCTTCAACAGGCAGAAGCCTGCCCTCGAAATATTTTGTGAGCTTATTTGGTCCGCATGAATATCATATAATGGCTATCTTGCTAAACCGATTCAAATTGTGGTTCAAAAGAGCATGTAGTTTTCTCCATGTTAACTTTGTGACCACGATTCATTTCTTTCTAGATTTGCAACTGCTTTGAACCAAAGGATCCCTAAGGGATCGACATGAATGTAGAGTAACAAAGTGATGCGACAAGTGTACAACCTCTTTGGCGTAGCCTTGTCAACCTCGGCATCATTGGGTTGGACGTGGAGGATGGTGATGCTGGTGTGACTGTCAGAGGCAGGGAAGAAGATCTGAGGCCTCTGGAGACGGCGCCGAGGGTACTGCTCTGCTGTGATGAACGGTTCCGTCGTTGGAGCAGCTCCGGTGAGGTGTACGACGGCGAGGCTGAAGCAGGACAAGACAGACAACGTTAATCTGAAGTGGGAGTCTAATAGCATCTGCAATAGATGATGTAAAATACATGACCAAAAAGTGCTAGATGTAAAATGCATCAGCCGCGCCGCGGCCGCTCTGACAGATGCTGTAAATACTGTTGACTCCGAACTTAACTGAAAAAACTGAACTTTACAGTCGAAACTGAATTTTACTGTCGAAACTGAATTTTACTGACGAAACTAATTGAACTAGTAGCAGAGCACTGCAATAGAAGTTTAGGGCGTTCGAGCAGTGGTAGCAGAGAAGCAGTGATCTAAATCAGCAGCCGCTCGAGCAGGGAACGCACTAGCAGAGAGCAGCTCGTGCAGCAGCACCGCGAGCGAGTGCTAAAGCAGCAACTCCTGTAGCTGCCACAGGTCGTGTAGCAGCAGCAGCAGCAGCGCGAGCGAGAGCAAGAGCAGAGCAGCAGCACGAACGAAAGCAAGAGCGGAGCAGCAGCACAAACGAGAGCAAGAGCGGAGCAGCAGCACGACCGACAACAAGAGCAGAGCAGAGCAGCAGCAACAACGAAAGCAAGAGCAGAGCAGCAGCGTGACCGACAGCAAGAGCAGAGCCGCAGCGCGAGCGAGAGCCGGAGCAGCAGCAGTGTCGGGGGGATGACCCCCGGGTAGGCAAGCGAACCCGGAGCCCCTTTTCAAAAAACTTCAGGGCGGCCCGTGCCCCTCCCCGCCGGCTGGCCGACCAACCGGCTTCTCAGCGCTAGCCGGCTAGGCCCGGCCCCGGGCCGGGTCCGGCTACTTGCTAGCCGGCTGGCGATAGGGCGGCGGCCGTCCCATCGCGTCCGACGACAAAGACAGCCCCCCACGAGGGGGGAACATGGCTATAGTGCCATCCGTCTCGGGAGGGCGCGCCGGCAAAGCTGCCAAACCTGTTGACCGCGACGGCCGGTGTCAGCACCGGTGCAGCCCCCAGCGATGCCGCCTACTCCGGCACGCCTCTGCAGAGCTCGCACGCGCCATCTACTCCTGCGCGCCTCAGCAGAAGCACGCACACGCCGACCACTCCTGCATGACTCGGTAGAAGCACGCACGCACCGTCCAATCCGTGACGCTCGAAGCGACGGGCCACAGTGCCAAGCCGCCGGCGGGTCCCACAGCAGGCGGGGCCCAGCAGCCGGCGGGCCCACAGCCGGCACCAGACGCCGACGTCTCGGTCCCGACGCGTGCGGTTTCCCCTTGTACCCCTGAGGGGTCGAGCTATAAGACCCCCCAGGAAGCCTCCATGCAGAGGGTCGGTTTTCCTCTTCCTCAGTCGGCACCTAGTAGCAACACGCACACACCCACACACAGGAGAGGCCGAAGGGAGAGCTAGCTCCTTCTTCCTCCTCCATTCAAACAGCTCCAGGAGCACCATTGTAACCGTTGCGGCCCTTGTGCCTATCAACCCACTCGGCAGGACTAGGGGTGTTACCTCTCCGGAGGGCCCCGAACCTGGGTACGCCTTGTGTCTCCCGCACGCGCGTGCCAACCTCGCTTCCGGAACCCACCGGCGTCCTCACGCAGCCCCCCACTTTTAGCCATCTCATGGCATCTGCCGTGATTTCACCACGACAGTTGGCGCCCACCATGGGGCTGCTCGCGGCGTCGGCCGGAGTCAAGTTCCGGACGAGGCCCTTCACCAGCTCCGGCGAGCGCATCGTGCACGGTTTGGTCCGTGCGCCTCGCACGGCCAACCCCGCCGGCTGCGACGTCGCGCCTGGCGCGAGCGCCGCCTGCCCCGCAGGCTGCTTCGTCGTCCCTTTCGGCGCGCTGTGCGTCTTCATCGCGCTCGTCCCCGACGTGTTCCCCAGTGAGGTACGCAGTTTCGCCGACTCGCCCGTCCCCGTTGGCTGCGCCGTCTCCGACGACGTCGCGGCTCAGTGCACCCGCGCGGAGGTGTTGACCATCGGCTCCCCGCGCGCCAAGGAGAAGGCCGCCGCGGCTGCTGCTGCCGCAGCTGCGGCTCCGCCACGCCGGGCCGACCCGCTCCACGAGACGATCCGGAGTCTGCGAGCCCCCATCACGCCCGACGCCGACACGGCGGCAGCGGCGGCTCAGCTCAACGAGGACCGTGAGCATTTGCTGATCGAGGCCACGGAGCTCGCGGCAACGCGGCGCCAGCTGGAGTCCGACCAGCGAGAGTACGACAGCGCCCATGGCTTCACGCCGGCCGCTGCTGAGCCCAACCGGGTTGCGGAGGTGGGAATCCATGGGGGTGCAATTGGCCACGCGCTAGGCACAGGCCGGCCCGTCTACGACACCCCCGTCAAGAACATGCGCGCGGCGCAGGCGGCCATGGCCGATCTCGAGTTCCTGGAGGGCGAGGAGCTGCAGCAGCAGCAGGAGAGCATCCGTGACCTCATCATCGCGGCAAACGTGCTGCAGCAGCGTTTCGACCCGGCCCAGCCGTCCGCCTCCACCTCAGGCAAAACCAGAAACCCGGAGATGGCTCTTCGGGACACGCAGTAGGCGTCCTCCCCTGACGGCAGCGCCAGCCGCTCTGGCCGGCACCGGGCGAGTCGGAGCCGGCGTGACCGCGCCACGACGGCTGGCGATGGCGTTGCCAACGAGCCAGCTGGCAATGACCGGGTGCGGCAGCCGGAATTTCCTACCCCGCAGCCTCGAAGGCCCCGGCCGGTTCCCGCCGGCGCGGTGCCACGTGGCCCCGTCGCAAGCCGGCTGGTCCCCCGCGAGCCCTACGACGAATCCGACGCCCGCCACCGCATCGACCGGCTGGCGCGGTCCACGCTTCTCGAGGAGGGGAGCTCTGTCGGCCCGACGTGCTTCGGCCCCCGCATCCGCGAGGAGCCCTTCCCCAAAGGCTTCTCGCTGCCCCGCGACTCCCCCAAGTACAGCGGCGTCTCCAAGCCAGAGGACTGGCTAACCGACTACACCACGGCTGTCGGCATTGCCGGCGGCAACCGGCGCGTAGCGGTTCGCTACGTTCCCCTCATGCTGCTCGGCTCGGCCCGGACGTCGCTTAACAGCCTGGGGGCCGGCAGCGTCAATTCCTGGCTGGACTTCGAAGATGCATTCGTGCGCAACTTCACCAGCACGTACACGCGTCCTGGTCAGCCTCGCCAGCTCTCCATGTGCGTTCAGAACCCGGGCGAGCCCCTCCGCGACTTCCTCACGCGGTGGACCGAGCTGCGCAACTCCTGTGAAGGCGTCCACGAAGTGCAAGCCGTTCAGTACTTCATCGACGGGTGCCGAGACGGCACCCTGCTCAAGCACCGCCTGATGTGCGACGAGCCGGACACCCTGGCGGAGCTCATGGCGGTGGCGGACAAGTACGCAACGGCCGACTCCGCGATGCGCGTAAAGATCACAGTCGACGCGGACGGCAAGCCGGTCCTGGTCTAGCCGGCCGCCCCGAAGACGGCTGGCGAAACCAGCCAGTGCCGGCAAGACAACCACAACAACAACAAGCGGAAGGCCGAGCAGCCGGCTCCTCGCTACAGCAACCAGAAAGTAGCTGCGGTGGAAGGGGAGCGGCAGGCTGAACAAGGCGCCGGCCAGCGCCAGCGCACTGGCAAGGCCGCCTGGCAGCCCAAGCTGTCTTTCGAGCAGATGCTCGACGCCCCCTGCAAGAGCCACAGCGGCGCGAAGCCGTCGACGCACACGCTCCGGCAGTGCAGCTTCACCCAGCGTCTGTTGAAGGGCAACCTTCCACCCCCGCCACCCGGAGCCGGCCCGCAGCAGCCGCCGCTTCCGCCTCCCCCGCCGCCTCCGACAGCCGGCGCCCTCGCCAACGACCCCTATCTGCAGCAGGACGCGGCCTATGTCGTCTTCACCAGCGAAGGCGACGACAAGCACAGCAAGCGCAAGTACCAGCACAAGGTGAATGCCGTCGTCCCCCCGGTCCCCCAGTACATGCACTGGTCCGACCGTCCTGTCAATTGGACCCGGGAGGACCACCCGGCCGTGATGCCCACGCCGGGTGGCTACGCGCTCGTCCTCGACCCCACCTTCGTCGCTGAGAAGCGCACCTGCCACTTTTCGCGGGTGTTGATCGACGGTGGCAGCAGCATCAACATCCTCTATCGCGACACCATGGTCAAGCTCGGCATCGAGGAGGGCCAGCTACAGCCCACCCAGATGGTGTTCCACGGCATCGTGCCCGGCGCTTCGTGCTCTCCCATCGGCTCGGTGCGGCTGGACGTGTTGTTCGGCACCAGCGCCCACTTCCGCCGCGAGCCGATCTGGTTCGAGGTGGTCAACCTCGCCAGCCCCTACCACGCGCTCCTAGGCCGGCCCGCCATGGCCAAGTTCATGGCGGTCCCCCACTACGCCTACCTCAAGATGAAGTTGCCGGGCACCAAGGGCATCATCACCATCACCGGCGACTACAAGAAGTCCCGGGAGTGCGCCAAAGCCGGCTCCAAGCTGGCCGAGTCGCTGGTCATCGCCGAGGAGAGGCGCCAGCTCGACCGGCTTGTCGCGCTGGCTGGCGAGCAGCCGGTCATGCCGGTTCAGCTCAAGCAGCCAGCCGATGAGGGGTCCTTCAAGCCGGCCAAGGGCACAAGGAAGGTTTCGCTCGACCCATCCAACCCCGACTCCAGCGAGTACGTCATCGTGGGCTCCGGCCTCGATAGCAAATAGGAAGGCGAGCTCATCGACTTCCTCCGTGAGAATCGGGATATCTTCGCATGGTCCCCCAAGGACATGCCGGGTGTTCCGAGGAAGTACGCCGAGCACAAACTCCACGTCCAGCCGGATGCCAAGCCGGTCCGGCAGCCGCTACGCCGCTTCTCCGAGGAGAAGCGAAGAACCATTGGCGAAGAGATCGCCCGGCTGCTCAGAGCCGGGTTCATCATGGAAGTATTCCACCCCGAGTGGCTGGCCAACCCGGTCCTCGTTCTGAAGAAGAACAACACTTGGCGCATGTGTATCGACTACACCAGCCTGAACAAGGCCTGCCCCAAGGACCCGTTTGCCCTTCCCCGGATTGACCAAGTCATCGACTCCACAACCGGTTGCGAGCTCCTGTCCTTCCTGGACGCTTACTCCGGCTACCACCAGATCAAGCTGGACCCAGCGGATGCCCTCAAGACGTCCTTCATCACCCCCTTCGGGGCATATTGCTACATCACCATGTCATTTGGCTTGAAGAACGCCGGCGCCACCTTCCAGTGCTGTATGCAGAAATGCCTCCTGCCTCAAATTGGCCGGAATGTGCATGTCTACGTCGACGACATCGTGGTGAAAACCAAGCAGCACCTCACCCTCCTTGAGGATCTCAGGGAGACGTTTGCAAACCTGCGCCAGTACCAGATCAAGCTCAATCCGGAGAAATGCGTCTTCGGCATGCCAGCCGGCCAACTCCTCGGTTTCCTCGTCTCGGAGCGTGGCATCGAGGCCAATCTGGAGAAGATCAAGGCCATCGACCGCATGCGCAAGCCGACCCGGCTGCGCAATGTCCAGAAGTTTACCGGCTGCTTGGCCTCTCTCAGCCGTTTCGTCAGCCGGCTGGGGGAGAGGGCCCTGCCCTTATATCAGCTGATGAAGAAGACGACGCCATTCGAGTGGTCCGACCAGGCGGACGAGGCTTTCCGCGACCTCAAGCGCATGCTCTCCACCATGCCCGTCTTGGCCGCATCGGCTGAGAAGGAGCCGCTCCTGATGTACATCGCGGCAACCACTCGCGTGGTCAGCGTGGTGCTGGTGGTAGAGCGCCCCGAGGAAGGCAAGGCACAGCCGGTCCAGCGCCCTGTGTACTACCTCAGCGAGGTCCTCTCCACCTCCAAGCAAAACTACCCCCACTATCAGAAGATGTGCTACGGCGTCTACCTGGCCGCCAAGAAGCTCCAGCAGTATTTCCAAGAGCACGCCATCACAGTGGTGAGCACGGCCCCCATCGGCGAGATCATGGGCTGCCGGGATGCCTCTGGACGAATCGCAAAGTGGGCCATTGAGCTAGCCAGCCACACCATCCTCTACGAGCCTCGCACCGCCATCAAATCGCAAGCCTTGGCCGACTTCCTCGTCGATTGGGCGGAGACCCAGTACTTGCCACCAGCTCCCGACGCAACACACTGGCGCATGCACTTTGACGGCTCCAAGATGGCCTCCGGCTTGGGAGCCGGCATCGTGCTCTCCTCCCCCAAAGGCGACCGGCTATGCTACGCGCTTCAAATCCACTTCGCCGCCTCCAACAACGTCGCCGAGTATGAAACCATTGTCCACGGTCTCCGACTGGCCAAAGAAATCGGCATCCGGCGCATCCTCTGCTTCGGCGACTCCGACTTGGTGGTCCAGCAATCCTCTGGTGAGTGGGACGCCAGGGACTCCAACATAGCCAGCTACCGCAACCTGGTCCAGCAGATGACCGGCAGTTTCGACGGCTGCGAGTTCCTCCACGTTCCTCGCAACGAGAACGAGGCGGCCAATACTCTAGCCAAGCTCGGCTCCAGCCGGCAAGCAATCCCAACCGGCGTCTCCCTCGAGAACCTACGCAAGCCGTCCATCAAGCCGTCTCCGGATTCGGAGTCCATCTTCATCCCAGCAGACCCTACAGCCCATCGCCCGGCCCCGGGGGTTGCCGGCTCCGGTTCGGGGGCTGCTGGCTCCGGCTCGGGGGCTGCCGGCTCCGGCTCGGGGGCTGCTGGCTCCCGCTCGCCGCCTCCCGACCCGGCCAAACCCGCGCAAGTGGCCGTCCTCACGGTGCTGGAGGCGCCGTCTTGGGCCCAACCAATCTTCGCGTTCCTGGCAAACGGCGAGCTCCCGGCGGACGAGGTCGAGGCCCGGCAGGTGCAGCGTCGGGCTTCCGCCTACAACATCATCAACCGCGAGCTCGTCAAGCGCAGCACGACCGGCGTTTTCCAGCGATGCGTCGAGAGGGCCAGGGGCCTCGAGATCTTGCTCGATATCCACCAGGGCGAGTGCGGGCACCACGCCGCCTCTCGGTCCCTGGTGGCCAAAGCATTCCGCCACGGCTTCTACTGGCCGACTGCGCTGAAGGACGCCAGCCGGCTTCGGCGCTCCAAACCATCCCCATTGCGTGGCCCTTTGCCGTCTGGGCCTCGACATGGTGGGACCCTTCAAAACCGCTCGGGGCGGCATGACACACCTGCTGGTGGCCGTCGACAAATTCACCAAGTGGATCGAGGCGAGACCAATCAAGAAACTCGACGGCCCCACGGCCGTCAAGTTCATCACCGACATCGTTGTCCGCTACGGCGTCCCCAACAGCATCATCACTGACAACGGCACCAACTTCGCCAAAGGCGCGCTAGCGCGCTACTGCTCCGTCTCCGGCATCCGGCTGGACCTGGCCTCCGTCGCGCACCCTCAGTCCAACGGCCAGGCAGAGCGGGCAAACGGCCTCATCTTGGCCGGCATCAAGCCGTGACTCATCGAGCCGCTCATGCGTTCACCCGGCAGCTGGATCGACGAGCTGCCGGCCGTCCTATGGAGTATCCGGACCACCCCCAACCGCTCAACCGGCTTCACTCCATTCTTCCTCGTCTACGGGGCCGAGGCGATCATCCCCACAGATCTCAAGTTCGACTCACCTCGGGTCACCCTGTACACGGAAATGGAGGCCGCGGCAGCACGCGAAGACGGTGTCGATCTGCTCGAAGAGGCGCGCCTGCTGGCCCTCAACCGGTCGGCCATTTATCAACAGAACCTGCGCCACTACCACAGTAAGAAGATCAAGCCCCTCGCTTTCCGCGAGGGCGACCTCGTGCTCCGGCTGATCCAGCGAACAGCCGGCCAGCACAAGCTGTCCTCCCCATGGGAGGGCCCCTTCATCATCAGCAAGGCCTTGCGCAACAACGCGTACTACCTCATCGACGCGCAAAAGCGAAGCAAGGGCAAGAGAGACGCCTCCGGGAAAGAGACGGAACGCCCCTGGAACGCGGAGCTCCTCCGTCCGTTTTACAGTTGAACCATGTATGTATGTATCACTACCCCTTTTGAAATTAATGAAAGCAGCAGGTCCCCTGAACGACACTCGGGGGCTACCTTTTCATCTCTACCGAGTTTTTGCGCACTTTACCGCATTCGCCCCCCCACCGGGTCGGCACGGCCGGCTCGGGGGCTCGCTGGCTAGCCCACGCCGCGTTCTCCTCAACCCGGTCAGTAGCGTGCGCGCCGCCGAAGCCCTCTCTGCCATAAGCCACAGACCGGCTCCCGGCTGTTCAAGGCTGGCAAGAGCCAAAGGCTGCAAGCATCCGCATGCGAAAAAACGGCCAAGAACGAACAACCGGCTCGGCTAACCCGGCTCCTCTCACTTCACGCTCTGCCGCACAGACCGGCTGCGCTCCAGCCGGCCCAGTGGGTGTTTCGCTTGCGCTCAAATCCTAAGGCCCAAGTACTAGGCGCTCTCTTCTGAGTCCGGCTCCCTGTCCCAGCTACAGACCGACTCCCGGCTGTCCGGCTGGCGGGGAGAAGGACGAAGGCGGAAGCAAACAGGAAAACGGCTAAGGGAAAAGAACAAAAGCGAAACTGCCACACGGCAGGCGCAAGCACACAAGAGAAACATATTTTCATATATACAGCCAGGCCCGCGGCCGGTAGTTCATTACATTAAACTTACACCCCCCAGTGGGTGGACCTGCCGGCTAACAAAAGTTTGAAGTTCAAAAGAAAGGAAAAGAAATAAAAGCCCTAGGCTGCGGCTTCGTCGGCGTCGCTCGGCGCCGGGTTCTCCGTGGTGGCGGTGTCGTCCAGCTCGCCAGCGTCGTCGTCCGCGTCGGCGATCGTCTCGGCCGAGCTGCCTTCCGGGTCCTCGAGCTCCAGGCCGAAGTCGTCGGCGGGAAGCTGCGCGCCGTCTGGCGCCCGCTCTGGCACGAAGTCCCCGTACGGGGCGAACGACGCGATGTCGCTAGCCCGCACGGCGATCGCCGTCTCCCGCTCCGCCAAGTCCGCCTCCGCCCTAGCCCTCTGAGCGCGCAGTTGGTCCAGGCGGATGGTGGGATACCAAGACAGCACGACCCCGAGCGCCATGTTTGCGCCGGCTCGAGCTGCGGAGGCCCTCCACGCATTGAGTCGCACCGCGCCGGCCTCCAGCCAGCGCGCCAGCCGGCTCACGCTGCTCGGCGCCACCGCACCCGGCCACAGCGCGGCCACCATCGATAAACCGGCTTCGAATAGCCGGTTCATCTGGCGCTCCACCGCCTCCAGGCGAGCCTTGGCGGCCACGATGATCTCCGCCACCGACCAGGCGGCGTACTCCTCGACGGCGGCCCCCGCCGCCATCTGCTCCTGGCGGTGGGCGTTCACCGCCGCCTCGTCCGACCCCTGGGTCTCGGGGAAGAACCCTGGAAGAGAAGGGGAAGAAGATTGACCAAGACGCCAAAGGGCGGAAAACAGAAAGAAGCAAAAGACGCAACTAAAAACACTTACGCGTGAGGAGCTCGTCGATGTAGAGCGCATCTTGCAGCGCCTCCCGCTCCCTCGCCGCCAGCGCGTGGGCGCTGCGATCGCGGTCCGCCTTGAGCTGGCTGACCTCCTCGGCGGCCTTCTTCACCGCCTCCTCCTGCCGCGCCGCCGCTTGACGGCGCTCCTCGGCAAGCCGGTCCAGCTCGGCCTTATGGGCGGTGGTGGCCTCGTCCCTATCCCGGACTGCCCGAGCCGCCTTCTCCTGCAGCCGGCCACGCTCCGCGGCCGCCTGGTCACGGAGTTGGCCGGCTTCCGCCAGCTGGAGCCGGAGCGCCTCCATCTCCGTCGGGTCAACTGCAGCGGCTGCGCATCCGGACCCGGATTCCGGTCAGAAACCGGGCGAGAAAGCAAAAACAAGAAGCCAAGAAGATCCGACCCGGCTGCTGCGCAAACCGGCCCGGATCTCGGGGGCTACACCCAGTGGGAGCGCTGGCGCGCCCTCACTGGAAGAACGCAAGAGAGAAGTTCGAAAAAATACCTCTGGCCTAGCGAAGCTCCTACTCCTTGGCCGCCAGCTGATCCCTGGCCGCGCGGTACCGGCCTAGGAGGCGGTTGTACGCCGCCACCCGCTGGTCGTAGATGGACTGCAAAGAAGAGAATCAGCACAAAGACGCCTGAGAAGGCCCGACCCGCCTGCTGCGCAGCCGGCCCGGGCCTCGGGGGCTACACCCAGTGGGTGCGCTGACGCGCCCCCACTGGAAAGCGACCAAGCCGGTCAAGAAGAGCAAAAAGGAAATAAAAAGCAAGAAGGCACGAAAAGCAAAAGAACTCACCGCGAAGGTCTGCTCCAACTGGCGCAGCCGGCTGCTCTCCGCCTGGGCGAAGCTCTGCCACTGGCTGTGGTGGTTGGCAATCTGCAGCCGCAGAGAGTCCACCGCCGCGTCCAGCTCGCTCTGGGGGGCACCGCTCGTCGCCTCGCTGGAGCTCGCCGCCTAGGTCCGCTGCGGCTGAACGGCGGACCCGGTGCTGGTTCCGCTGCCAGCCGTCCTCGATTCGAGGCTAAGCCCCACGACCCGCGGCTCCGTCATCACCAGGGCGCGCGAGCTCTCGGGCGCGATCTCCGTCCTTGGCGGCGGCGCTCCTCCTCCACCCGGCACGGCCTCCGGCTCGTGGTCCCATCCGCCTCCGCCTCCGGCTCCGTCGACCGGGTCTACAGCCGGCGGCACCTCCTGGTCGGCCGTCGGGTCGGCCTCCGGCTTCCTCGGCGGCCGCACGGGCATCCGCCTCCGCCCTGCGGGCCGGGTCATGCACCGTCTTGGAGCGATGCTCCACGACCGGTGACGGCGGCGGTGACGACGCCGTCCACTCCGGCCACGCGGCCCCCTCGGAGGCCCGCGGCCGCCTCGCCACGACTTCGGCCATGGCAACGCTCCATGCCTTGGCCGACGCCTCAGCCATCTCCTTCTCGGCCTCGGCTCGGGCCCTCCAGGCATCCCGCTGGGCGGCCTCCAAGGCGGAGCCAGCTTGGCGGGCCGCGAGCACCTCTTCGGGGGTCTCCCAGCCTCGCTCTCCCCCGTGCCGCTTCGACCCCGTCGCTGGTCGGCCTCCTCCGCGGTCGCCGCTGCAGTGGCAGCCTCCGCCAGCTCGAGCGCGCTCCTGGACGTCGCGCGAGAGAGATGAAGTAGAAGGAAAGAAGAGAAAGAACAACGGCAACAGCGGCAAATAAAGCGGCAACTCCAACTGCAAAAAAGAAACTTACCCTATGGCCATGGGAACCGCTCGCGTCGGGCCCGCCGGTGGCGCCATCCGGCGCGCCTACTTGGCGGACCTCTTCAGGGTGCCCGTCTACGCCATAGCCGGCCGCGCTTCGACCGGCTGCTTCCCGAACGGCCGGCTCGAGCCAGCCAGCTCCCCAGACACCCTCTTCTGTCGCCCCCTGGGGGCGGCCCCGTCACCCGCTTCCGCGCCCTGAGGAGCTGCATCGCCCGTCCCGTCCTCGTCATCTTCGTCGTCATCCGGCCACTCGCGCAAAACATCCGGGATCAGAGGCTTACCGGTTTGAGCGGAGCCGCCGGCTTCCGCGTCCGCCGGATGCTCCTCGCCGCCTTCGGCTCCTACGTTGCCGGCCTCCTCGTCCTCCGGGTCCGACTCGACCCGGTCCGGCTGCAGAACCATGGGACTCGGGCCGTCATTCACCAGCTGGCTCGGGAAGCGTTGCAATCGGCCCGGGGCATCAGGGCGCATAAGAAGGGCGGACGTGGCAAAGAACAGAGACCAGACACTCACCGCTGGCGCCGGGTCGTCCCGGCTGTACGGCTCCTTGCCGAACTGCCACTCCTTCACCTTGAGCCCGGCAGCAGAGACGTCATTGACGCGCACGGCGATCTCCTCTGCCGTCAGCTCCTTCGTCGACAGCCGGCAGGGGTCACGCCGGCCGCTCATGTTGCAGATCCGGTGCGTCCGCCTCTGCAACGGCAGCACCCGGTGACCGATGAAGGCAGCGATGAGGTCCACGGAGGTGAGCCCCTCGCGGTCCGTCATCTCCTTGATCCGGCGGCAGATCTCCAAGATCTCCGCGGACGGGTTCTACTAGTTGTGCCCCCAGTTCAGCTTCTCAGCCGGGGGCACATCCGCGAAGGGAGGGAGGTTGATGCGGTCGTTGGCCGGGTCCGCGTTCTTCACATAGAAGAACGACTTCTGCCATTTCTTGGCGGATTCCTCAAGCGGCAGCTTCGGGAAAGGGCCCGCCGTCCGGGTCACTGCCACGGCTGCCCCGCACTCGGACATGACGCCGGCTGCCGCTCCTTGCTGCTTGAGGTAAAACATCCGGCACCATAGCTCCACGTATGGGAGGATGCCGACGTAGCCCTCGCACAGCGTCGCGAAGCCGGCGAGATGCAAGATGGCGTTCGGCCCCAGATGGTGCGGCTAGAGGCCGAAGAAGGTGAGGAAGCGCCTGAAGAAGACGCTCGCCGGGAGCCCGAGCCCGCGGAGGAAGTGGGTGTAGAACACCACCACCTCGCCACTCCGTGGTTCCGGCGCCGTCTCCTCGCCGGGCGCGGGCGCCTCCACCTCCGTCGCCAGCGGCAGCCGCCACGTGCGCCGAAGATACTCGATATCGTCACCGGTGACCACCGACCCCTCCCACGAGCCCTTCGGCGGCGCCATTGGCGAGAGCGGGAGAAGCACGGACGAGGCAGAAAGAAAGCAGCGATGGAGCGACGAAGCAACGACCGCGCGAGTCGCAGCGCAGTGCGGTGGCGAGCCTGGCGGGCGACGATGCGCGGGCGACGGTGTGCGGCGGCGGTGTGCGCGAGAAGAAAGATGGGGAGGCAGAGGCGAAGCAACGGGCGGGGGTAGAAGAGCGAATGCCTTGGCCTCTCCCCCTCCCCTCCCATTTAAAGACCGCGCACGAGCGTGGGGGAGTGGGATCGATTGCGCCCACGATCCCCACTCCCCCGCAATACACGGGCACGTTAAGACGCGCCTTAACTGCCCCGGGAACCCCAACAGGCGCGTGCGGCCGCAGTAAATCCCGCGCGTGGGCCGAGACCACGGTCCAGCGGGACCCAGCCCACCGCGACGTCTCGTCGCGCGCGTGGCCTGGCATGCCTCTTCAGCCACTGGGCTGCACGTGGCAAGATTTCGTCTGGCGACTGGTGCGCTCCCCCATACCGGTGGGACCAGCCGGCCGAGCCGCTCAAACTCCGGCGAAACCAAGTACCTCGATCCGGCTCCCGGAATCCGGCCACGGCGGCCTCAAGCTGGCACTACCTCGTCACGTTACTGCACTCCTTCAGGGGGGGGGGATAAGCTGAAAGCCTCTCCCGTTTGGAGCCGGCGAGCCTTCACAGCTTCGGGGACTACTGTCGGGGGGATGACCCCCGGGTAGGCAAGCGAACCCGGAGCCCCTTTTCAAAAAACTTCAGGGCGGCCCGTGCCCCTCCCCGCCGGCTGGCCGACCAACCGGCTTCTCAGCGCTAGCCGGCTAGGCCCGGCCCCGGGCCGGGTCCGGCTGCTCGCTAGCCGGCTAGGCCCAGCCCCGGGCCGGGTCCGGCTGCTCGCTTGCCGGCTGGCGATAGGGCGGCGGCCGTCCCATCGCGTCTGACGACAAGACAGCCCCCCACGAGGGGGGAACATGGCTACAGTGCCATCCGTCTCGGGAGGGTGCGCCGGCAAAGCTGCCAACCCTGTTGACCGCGACGGCCGGTGTCAGCACCGGCGCACCGGTGCAGCCCCCCGCGATGTCGCCTACTCCGGCACGCCTCTGCAGAGCTCGCACGCGCCATCTACTCCTGCGCGCCTCGGCAGAAGCGCGCACGCGCCGACCACTCCTGCACGACTCGGCAGAAGCGCGCACGCACCGTCCAATCCGTGACGCTCGAAGCGACGGGCCACAGTGCCGAGCCGCCGGTGGGTCCCGCAGCAGGCAGGGCCCAGCAGCCGGCGGGCCCACAGTCGGCACCAGACGCCGACGTCCGGGTCCCGGCGCGTGCGGTTTCCCCTTGTACCCCTGAGGGGTCGAGCTATAAGACCCCCCAGGAAGCCTCCATGCAGAGGGTCGGTTTTCCTCTTCCTCAGTCGGCACCTAGTAGCAACACGCACACACCCACACACAGGAGAGGCCAAAGGGAGAGCTAGCTCCTTCTTCCTCCTCCATTCAAACAGCTCCAGGAGCACCATTGTAACCGTTGCGGCCCTTGTGCCTATCAACCCACTCGGCAGGACTAGGGGTGTAACCTCTCCGGAGGGCCCCGAACCTGGGTACGCCTTGTGTCTCCCGCACGCGCGTGCCAACCTCGCTTCCGGAACCCACCGGCGTCCTCACGCAGCCCCCCACTTTTAGCCATCTCATGGTATCTGCCGTGATTTCACCACGACAAGCAGCAGCAGCGCGAGCGAGAGCCGGAGCAGCAGCAGCTAGTGCTGGTGTGGAAGTCACCGGCGAGGAAGCAACGACATGGGGGAGAGACGCCGTGGAGGAAGTGGCCAGCGACGGCGCCGTCGATGGAGACCCGCCATGGCTGCTCGGTATCGAGCACGGGCAGCCCCGTGAGATTGAATAAAAGATAAAATGCAGCGGTTAGTGCAGAACCTCCTTGGTGGCGCCGAGTAGGCCTCGGCTTCATCGGAGGAATTGGTGAGGGTGCTGCGGTTCTGGTGGGGCAGGTGAAGACGGCGCTGTGGGGATGGAGGTGGCGCGATAGACGAGGCGAATGTCAGGGCAGCTCCTTGAAGGTGGAGGACGGGGCGGCTGATCCGGCGGGACGACGAGATCGACGACGGATCCTCATCCGTTGCGGTGGATGAGGGACGTCGAGCTATTGCTGTGGACGACGTCGTCGGGGAAGAGGCTCCGGCTGGGCGGCCGTCGGGAGGCCGACGGAGGAGCGTGGGGTTTCGCGGGTTTTGGCGGCCTCGGTGTACGAATGGGGGGGAACGAATGGGAAGGTAGGGGAGCCATGGCTTAGGGACGTGCTTGTCCGAAATGTGGGGTAAGTTACGAACATACCCCCACCGGTTTTGACCACGCGACGTCGAGGCGGCATTTCCGACTGAGGGGTAGAAGGGGGATTTCGCGTGTCTGGGCTGCCGGACTGATTTCGGATGAGGGAGTTTTCGCACGCGTCGAAATTTCAGGATAACAAGGCGCGGCGCGGGTTGAAGAGGCGGGAGTTTCGCAGCAGAAGAGACAAAAGATACTCTAGCTTGAAAATTTTAGGATAACAAGGCGCGGATTCCATGTTCCGCAGAACAAACTTAACGTGTAAAAAAAAGACAATTCATACAAGACACAAGAGAGTCATGTCCCCTTTTACTATATTTCTATAAATGCCATGGAAAAACTACAAGAAAAATGTAAAAAAAATCGGAAGAACAAGATTAGCGTACAGTACCAAATCAATTCGCACTTCCCTCAACAACAACAAAAAACAAATCAATTCCCACCACAAGAAAGAGTCATGTCCCTTTTTATATGATTACAAATGCCAGGATCTCGAATTTCAATTGTTGAATCCACATTATGTTGAATTCGAATATATCGTTAGGTGATCTTGTGGTTTATAATGGATGTAGTCCTACATTTTGATCTTCCATCTTATATGAACATTTTACTCCACCCTATGAATATATATATTGTCGTCTACCATATGGACTAAATTTGAATCAATTTGCCCTATTTGAATACGATTGTTGTCAAGTTATACCATCATTTAAATATTATCTTGATAACAGAAAACATGCATATAGTAGTAATCATATTTAAATATGAACTACATGTACCATACGATCTCCAATTCAAATATTTGTATCCATTTTATGTTGAATTCAAATCACAGTACATTGGTCTAGGTAGCGAGATGTTCGGGATAATCTAAACCCTGTTTTCATATGTATAATGTGTTTAACACACATAGCAATGCATCCCCCCCCCCACACACACACAACATTTAGATGTTAGCTTTGAAAGCCACACATTATATCAAATTCGAATAGTTATGTCCATGCGCGGATGCAATGTGGTCAGACGATGCCTGCCATCGGTATCGCAAATTCAAATCGATTTGGCCTCGTTCGATGTGAATATAGTATATAGCACGGTTGATTCAAAACCACACCAGGCATATCTGCATTATATTCATGCATGCATGAGTTACAAACATCATGAGCTCCTATTCAAATATTTGAATCCACTTTTATATTGATTATCGTCTCTGTGAGTCTTTTACACGCACACACACACTCCTCCTCCCTTCGTGGATACCAATAACTTTCCTATCGTGCATGCATATATACACACACACTCCCCACCACTCTGCATCCTCTACATCGCGCACACACATTCTTTTTCTTTAGGTCGGTCTCCCACAATCTCCCTACGTCTCCATCTTTCCAACACACACCGATCGATATACCCCTCTAGCTAGCCAGGCCTGCCTACGACACACATAGTCCCTCCCCTCCTCTCACCATCCATGCCTCCCACCCTTACTCTGAGGCACGCGGGCACTGTCGCCCCCTCTGTTGTTATCCATCTTGTACTCGTACAGTGTCACAACCTAGCTGCACCCCCCCTACACACACATCTCTCCCTAGCTGTCTCCGTCACTCCGGGTGTTGACACATGCATGCATGTGCACCAATCGATTTCCCTCTATGTGTGGCCAGGTCTCTCGCTATTTCCCCACGCAAAACGTCCGATCTATATCTCTAGTTAAGTCTTCCCCTCTTTGCCCACGTACACATCGACCAAACCACGACCTCTCTATATAGGACCGCCTACCACACACACATTAATTGCCCCTCCCCGTCTCATCATCCAAGCCTTCCACTTTGTCTATCGACGAGACAAGCGCGCCCACGCACGTTATCGTCCCCTCTCTTTAATTATCGATATCGCACTTGTACTCCTTCATTGTCTTCGCCTAGTTGGCCTCTCGCATCATCTTCCAATATGCCCCCCTCTTTCCTAGCGCTTGTAAGCTCGTAAAGTTCTTCCCTCTATCCGTGTGTATCGATATGTTGCGTAAACAATCCCTCCCCCTCTCTTCTCGTATATCGCCCCCTCCACATACATATACTATGTATTCAGGCCTCTTTTTGACAGAAACATATGTATAGAGGCATGTCGGACACACCATCTCCCTCTCTATCTCTAACACACCCACGTGTTATACGCGATCGAATCTTGCAGCCGGATAGAGCAATGGAATCACCAAGTCGTACGAAAAGAGGGCTAGGTGGAGCCGTGGAGGACAGGTATGAAGAGAAGAGGTGCACGCACGCACTGCCTCCCTCACACACACACGCGTGGGTAAACGGTGGAGCACATTTCTCTAAGGAGAGTTAGCCCTCGTGATAATTTGACGCATGTTGAAAGACTTGTTAGATGACGTGGCACTAGTACTTTGAGCATGGTTAATAGTATAGCCAACAACCGGCTATATGGAGTTGCCATGTCATATATAGTCAACCTAATAGCCAACGTGTATAGTATAGCTAGTTGCTAAACAGGAGTACTAATTTATTAATGCATGGCCCACTGTACACTGTCACAATGTTTCTTAGAGTCCGTGCTGTAGCTAGCTGTTAATCTACAGCCCGCTTCCCTTCTCTCTCCTCTTCTCTCTCATCCAACTCAACACAAATATAATTGTTTAATCATTATAGCCTGCTGACTGTAACTTATTATACTTGCTCTTCCGGTACGTGCAAAGCAAGTAGGAAACAAAATACTAGGAAGTTTTTATTTCGGGAGATGTCTCTCTTTTTCATTCAATATATTTTTGAATAAAATGATGAGGGAGCTCAATGAAGCCACGTGGCACATGTGGAGGTGTTGTTTGCCAGCTTCTCGCGTGGATTGATCACACTGACGTGCTGATGCTTCCAGAAGAACGTAGACACTGCTGGGTAGTACAATGAGGTTACTGTAGACGCGATCCCAGCCATTCCGAGGCACTCAGACCGTTGGATCAACATCAATGAACGGCTAATATCGCGTCACATGTGAAATTGAGAATTTCTAAACTGATTATATAAATAGCCAGCAGCGGGCACTCATTTTTTGCTCCGAGAGGTTGCAGGCGTCTGGCTCCGCCACGACGGCCTCTGAGAACGCGGGCCCACGTATGCGTCCGAGAAACGTATGTAATGAGGATTTCTAGCGACCGATCTCGTTAAGGAGGCAAAGCAAGTGTTACCCTTTACAAATTAAGTTAGGCGGTAAACTTACAACCCATCACGCTGGCGTCGCCCCAACACACGGTCGGTGCGGCCCGCCGCTCACCGAAGGGATGCGCATCGGCTTGGTGCGTCACTGACACGTGCGACCGCATGTAAGCAGGAGCACCAACACACGGTTGGTCCGCCACTTAGCATGAACAGACGGTATGTCCGGCCCGCCGCTCACCGAAGCGACGCGCATTGGCATGGTACATCACTTATGTTCGACCGCATGTGAGCAGTACCAAACCAACAGGCCAAGCTCCCCCGCCTACCGCGCGCCAAAAGCCTGGCCTTTTATTGTAGATCCCTTTAAAAAATGAAGATTGCACATAGGAGCAGACCATGGCAGTTGCGAACGCTGGAGTGGCAGTTTCATGGGTAGGGGAGGGGCGTGGTGTGGCAGTTTTGTAATATGCCACGGCACTTCTTTTTCTACTGCTGTGTACGTGCAATAACTGGCACCGTCGGATACATATCTTACGGTTATTGGGGCGTTCGCCAGGAATAGCCTCGTGGCGAGCTATTGACTAGTCTTTTTTTCACACGCATTACATCGACACATATCATCTCTCTCCCTCTTTCCCACGCACTAGTCTCTCAGGACTTCTCGCACGCACCATCTCTAGCTATCTAGGTCGATGCCACACACACATACACTATGTTTAGTACGTTGTACACGAAGAGAAGAGGTGCACGCACGCACTCGTCCTCTCTCACACACGCATTTGTAGCTACGAATTGTAGTGTTCTCAACCATCCGATTGGCTCTATCATAGGTTCACGTTGCTCCTTGGCCTTGAGATTGAGAAGTTTAAAACGCGGAGGCTCAGCAGGAGGCGCGATGTTTTGGTTAATGTGCGGGCCGCACACAGCACCAACACGACACGAGCTTGGTCTGCCTGGTGCGCAGTCGGGTGAGTACTACTAGTAGTAGTACTTCTTTGATGTGTCACGTCAACTCGCAGAAGTATGCAACACTTCCTCAACAAACAAGCATATAAGAAGCTTATACTCCTTACCCAAAGGATCTTTATATCCAACAGACACAAAATATCCCTTCGGCTGTTGGAAATTACTTTAACTGCTGATCTAATGTCGAAGTAATTGCTGCATCGCCACCAAAATCCACCATCTCTTAAGCTAAAGTAGACCGAGCTAACCCCTATATTAGCATATTACTAAGATAAACAGAAGGCACTGTAGAATCATTTAGGAGGTGAGCTTGTCAATCTGAATGTGGAGGGACACCGTCCTCGACAACCCAGTCCCAGCCAGCAGCTTGGGCGGAACTGTGAAGAAGGTCAGCTCCTGCACGGCGACGGCGCCGGGATCCTTGCTGCCTGTCACCTCGATTTCCACCTTGACGGCGTCGGTCCTGCCTTTGGGCTCCCCCAGCGGGCCGTTCGCCCACACCTTGGCCGCGTAGTGCGGCGGGGGGGGACGCCCCCGCTCTGATGCAGACGACCGACACTGTGATAGGCGCGCCGATGTCAAGCACGCCGCCGACCACGAAAAACGCGCGGCCGTCCTCCTCCGCGAACAGCAAGAGCCGCGGCTCCGACACTGGCACTTGCAGCTGGAGCACCTTGCCGTACTGGATCCTGTGCACAGGCATGGGATGCACGGTGCTGATGTGGTGGGGGAGCGCCGGAGGCGGGCCTTCGTAGCCGCAGACGGGCACGGGGCATTTGCAGGGCGCGAGCGGACACACGCTCTGGTGATCGGCGAGCTTGTGGTAAGTGACGTAGAGCCCACAGCCTTCGTGCGGGCACTCCACCCTCACCGAGGAGAGAACGGCGTCCATCGCCGTGTTTCACACGTCGAAGCCGCCGCCGCGCTCGCACTTCTGGCACTGCCGCTGGTTCCCGGGGCGCTCGCCGCGGCAGTCCGCGCAGGCCAGGTGCCCTCCCTTGCACTGCACAAATCAATCGAACAGCACATCAATCAAGAAACCTGCACCTTGCTCGATCAGCCGAACGGACGAGGTGTATTCGAACCTCGTACACTGGAGGCTTCAAGGGGCGGAGGCACAAGGGGCAGTGGAGCAAGGTGAGGTCCATAGAGACCTCCATCGGCGGGTCCTGTTCCGTCGGCATGATCTAGACCTCCATCGGCGGGCAGTTCATTCGGTGTCAGATGGCCAGAAGCATACTGTAGTAGTACCATCAAGTTCGACTTCCCGAAGAGGTGAAGAGCCAAGCGCAACCCGAACGCTCGTGTGGCAGGTTCATGTGTAGGGAAGGTAGTAGTAACTAGTCTAGGATAGCGTGTACCATGCCTCTAAGCTTAAGGCTGGCCATAGTGGGGGTAACATAACCGGTATCATGCACTTGGGACTAGCAAACATGCTTATGTGGCAGATAATTAAAGAAGGGCGAGAGGGTTAGAGTAATAACATAGGTAGATACTGTATCATGTTTGGCAATAAATATGATCATCTATGATACTACTCTATGATACTATGCACTATGGAGGTAGTATCATACACTAGTATCATATGCATGATACTAGTATATGATACTCTCCACATAATCATTGGAGTCGGTTCCATGCTATGAGGCCGTCTTGAAGCATTTTTTTGATTAAAATAATCTTCTGGCCCTACCTGTCATCCGGGTGATTGTAGTTTGCACGCTGATCTGGTCAAGAGAGGAATATATTTTTTAATTTGTGGTGGGGTAAATGTTAGAGGTTGTAGCAAATATTGTACACTGCAGGTCTTTTAGCCAAGTTTAGAGGCAAGCATGTGGGGCCAGTGCTATGATGTGTTGCGTCAACTCGTACAACGAGGAGAAGCTTGATTACTAGTACGCCCTCTCCCTCGCCCATGCGCGCGGTGGCTCGCAGACGAGGAGAGGATTTTGCTTACTACAACAAGCTATCCCTCCCGCACGCGGTGGACGGACATGCAGCAGTTGATTCGATACTGTAGAAGTAGTAACATCATTGTTCGACTTCTCAAAGAGGCGAAGAGCCAAGCGCAACCCGAACGTGGCAGTTGCGAACGCTCGCGTGGCAGTCTTTTGTGTAGGGGTGGGGCGTGGTGCGGCAGTTTTGTGGCAATTCTTTTCTATTGCTGTTTGCGTCCAATAGGTGCCACCGTCGGATGCAGATCTTACGGTTATTGTGGCGATTGCTTGTTATAGTCATCTTACGAAAATCAAATAATCCCAAAACAAACCCGACCACGTTTCTTGTTTGTAGACATGAATAGGAATCAACCAATGAGAGACGTGGGACGTAGTACCTAGCACGGCATGCAGCGGTCAGTTCATTGCATGCAATGGTATTACTAATTAGCAAATACTCCCTCCGTTCCTAAATATTTGTCTTTCTAGAGATTTCAACAAGTGACTACACCGTAAATGAGTACATACGGAGCAAAATGAGTGAATCTACACCGTAAACATTTAGGAACGGAGGGAGTATTAAGTTCTCTCGTTTTCCTCTCCGCCTTGGTCGCGGTGCACAATATTGAGTACTACTACTGACTAGTCTCTTTTTGACACACATTTACGTTGATACGGCTTGAATGCCAACGAGGGAGAGGGTAGCGGTTCCCGAAATGTTGAACGATCAATGATGCCTCCTCATTCAATTAGCATGCAGAGGTAAGTAATTGGAGAAGGAGAATGGAGCCAGCACGATGTGAATGCAACGTAGTTTGGACTCTCATATAAAGGCGCCCCACCACTCCAATCCATCTACTCCTAGTCTCTGCGCAACACTGCTCACTCCAATCCAAGACCAAGACCAAGTGACCACAAGCCACAAGCACCCATGGCGTCGATGGATGTGAGCGGCAGTCGGCTGTGCCAGATCGTCCAAGATGCCGGCCTGCGGCCCCGCACCGCGCAGCGTTTCCAGACGGTGCTGGCGACCGCCGGTGTCATAGCCCTCATCGACGCCGGCTTCGCCTCTCGCATGGGCGAGATGATGGTCCGCTCCATCCGCAAGTTCACCGCCGTCAAGAAGCGCGCGGACGACCTTGCCGTACTCCTCCAGCCCGCGCGCCCAGGCTCCTCGTTGCCTGCCACCCTCATTGGCCTCCAAGGTGACGAACTCTTTGAAGCACTGATGGCCCTGCAGCTGCCGGAGGTCGCGACGAAGAATGTGCACCTCGAGGCCGCGCTCGCCGCGCAGCGCCTCGCCATGCAAGAAACCGTCGACCTACACATCCACGTCTACGAGGAAATCGTCTACATAGGCCACTACAAGGCCAGCGAGGACAGAAAGACGTTGGCCTTCTTCCACCGGCTGGAATCTTTGGACGCCATTGTTCGGAAGCACGTTGACCTGGCCACGAAAGCCGCTGCTACTTAGCCGTCGTTCGGTGGGCCGGCGCCCTGAGTCGAGGAGGAGGAGTTCGTCGATGGATGCATCTTTCTTGTGGCCTCCTGTAACCAGCACTGCATCGCCTCGTGGCCTTAATGTTTTATTAGTGTATGGCATTTTTATTCCAGTCGTAAATGACATCATTGTTCAAAATTTTGAAGAGGCGAAGAGCCAAGCGCAACCCGAACGTGGGAGTTGCGTACGCTCGCGTGCCAGTCTTATGTGTAGGGGAGGGGGCGTGGTGTCGCAATTTTGTGGCATTTCTTTTCTATTGCTGTTTGCGTCCAATAGGTGCCACCGTCGGATGCAGATCTTACGGTTATTGTGCCGATCGCTTACGAAAACCTTATAATCCCAAAACACTTAGGCGCGGTGGATTAACTCGACCTCATTTCTTGTTTCTTGACATGAATAAAGGAATCAACCAATAAGAGACGTGGGCCGTGTATGTTTTTAATGCCTTGAGACTACTTAGCATGGCATGCTGCGGTCAGTTCATTGCATGCAATGGTAGTACTACAGTAAATATTAAGTTCTCTCATTTTCCCCTCCGCCTTGGTCGCGGTGCACAATGTAGTAATGACTAGTATCTTCCTGACCCGCATTTACATTGATATGGCTTGAATGCCAAGGAGGGAGAGGGTAGCGGTTCCCGAGACGTTGAACGGTCAATGATGCATCCTCAATTAGCATGCAAAGGGAATTAATTGGAGAAGCAGAATGGAGTCAGCACGATGTGAATGCAACGCAGTTCGTCCTGGTGTACTACCTAGGTCCTGGTTTATTAGTCCCTTTTGTAATTTGTGCTAAATTTTGACCAAAGATTTAACTGACAAAATGTTAGTGCATGTCAACAAAAATTATATCGTTTGATTTGTATTTGAACATAGTTTTCAATGATATAATTTTGGTGACATGCATGAACCTTTTGTTAGTCAAATTTTTGGTCAAAATTTGGCACAGATTACGATGGGGAGCAATAAACCAGGATGGAGGTAGACTGGTCACCATCGTGTTTTGTGTCAAATTTTGACTTCAGCGACCCAACCTACATGGAGGGAGTATATATATTGGCGCGACAACCAAATTTATATATTCAAAACTGAGCGTTACTACATGTCACGAGTTCAAAATGAGAAAGTGGAACAAGTACAGCACGCCTGTGCCGTTCGCGTCGCACCCTACACTGTCGTTCCGGCCCGCCGCTCATCGCGCATTGGCTTGGCATTTTCTATGTACAAGTTATAAAGGTAAATACTGCCGCGTTCGCGTCGCACCCCCACACGGTCTGTCCGGCACGCCGCTCAAGCCAGGGAACGCTTGTTGTCTTAGCATTTTCACTGTCAGGTGGGGCCGCAGTTGAGCAAACCGACTATCGGCAAATCCCCACCCCGCCCACCGCGCGTCGGCTGAGTTAGAATTAGAAGAGAGAAACGAGGGAGAAGAGCTAGCTGTAGCACGGACGCTGTTGTCAGATGGGACTCGTGTTGATAGAATAGGAGTACTGAGTACTCGTACGTCTAGTACTGAGTACCACTAGGTGGGTGCGTGCGACCTATACCTGTCATCACTTTAGGTCTCCTTTTCGAACCGCAGCTACGCTTCATAGTACATATTTTTTCACGCATTTTTCCTCCTATATGTACTCCTAGGCTATTTCCACGTGCTTCCTTTCGCCGACATGTGAGACATAGAGCATCTGGGTCGTAGTGCATGCACGACTTGGAGCATATGCAACCATGCCGGCGTACTTTACATTTCAGACCTGACGAATTACATGCAAACCCCCCGCAGAAGAATAAATAAATAAATGAATTACTACATGCAAACCGGATTATTTTCATAGAAACCGGAGCACGTTCATTAAATTTTGGACAAAACACATTTATAAAAAACGACCAGACCTAAACCAGTCTAAGGGCCTCTTTGATTCGCAGGATACTGAAAACACAGGAATGGGGAAAGTATGATGGCGATGAACCGAGAGGAGGAGGAAGAGGAGGAGTACTGTACGTGCTAGAGACTGGACTGTAGTACATTGTTTTTTATGGCCATATCACCACATTGTTTTCTATGGCCTATCGTCTGCTGGTTCACTGGGCTGTCGTGTTTCGCACTCCTCCGACGTGAGTAGTACTCCCTCCGTTCCCAAATATAAGTCATTCTAGAGATTCCAACAAGTGACTACATACAAAGCAAAATGAGTGAAGCTACACTCTAAAATATGTCTACATACATCCTTATGTTGTAGTCCATTTGAAATGTCTAAAAAGACTTATATTTAGGAACGGAGGGAGTAGTATATACTACGTAGTACTATATATACCGCATGATTCTTTGCTCCTTCTTACTTCGCCGACATGTGGGAGAGCCAGCATCCGGGTCGACGTGTCATGCACCAGATTAGAGTGGGGAACGAAAGGGGGGCATCACCCCGGTCGTAGCGCCGGAGTAATAATGACTATAATGAGTAGTCATATCACAAGACCCCATCTTTCCAGCAGTAACGAGCCGTCAAATCGCACAGCCCTACCTTTCCAGCAGTAAGTTGAATCCGCTACTCCCTCACCCTCCTCGCCTCTATGTCAAACCACCTACGCGAAAACTGCCGCGTGTACTGCCCGGGAAAAGCCCCGCCCTCAACTTTTAAATACTCATAGTATAATTTTGTATCGATGAATTGCGCCATGGAGCAGAAAACCAAAAGAAAAAGGTGGTACATGTAAACAAATACAGTTCAAGCTCTAGCTAGCGATTCGGAATGTAAACCGTGCATGTGTTTATACGTATAGGTTACTTCAAAGTACTGAGTCCATTGATGCAATGTGGTCAAACTGTACCATCGATATCTCAAAGCCAAAATAGTTCGAGCTTGTTCGTTCTATATAAATAGTACTGTATGTTTATTCGCCCGTGCGGTTGTTCAATGAATGGAGGGCCGGGGAGCACAAGTGAACAAAGTGCAAATTGCAGTCAGTCACGTTAAATAGAGAGTTTCTTTTCTTTAATGCCACGTACACAAATTGAAACGCTTGTTGTGGAGAGAAAAAGATAATCACTCCACTATATATATAGGCAGGGGCCTGAGCGCTTGCTTTACTAGGGTTGCTATCTTCATTCTCTCATCCTCTCCAGATCTAAACAAGACAGCGGTAGCGACATTTTCTCTCTGCTCACCGCTGGTCACAGATCTGGCCAGATCCCTTCACACGGTCTTGACGATGTAGGTGCCCAGCGATGATACGGTTGCTCCGGTCAAAAGACAACGGCTGGTACATAAACGAGCACAGAGCATCCCACAATCACTCTCTTACAGATAAGCGTGGCTAGAGAGTACACTCGCCTTCACACAGACATATCGATATATATACACATAACCTTGTTAAGTAGCTCTGTGAAAATAATATTAGCTTCGGCAATGTGTACAATATAATTTATACACTTGGATTGCCATCATAAAACATTCTCTTGGGTATAGCTTTTCGGTGCCACAAAAAATTTCCTATATTGGTGTCGATGATCACTCGTAAAATGAAAAGAATTGGAAGGTGTGTTAAAATTGTGAGATAGCCCAGTAGGACGAGGTGTTCTATTGTACTTGAGTAAGGATCTGGAGTATTAGTTGTGTTCTTTATATGTTGCCATCACAAAACATTCTCTTGGATATAGCTTTTTGGTGCCACAAAAAATTGTCTGTATTGGTGTCGATGATCACTCGTAAAATGAAAAGAATTGGAAGGTGTGTTAAAATTGTGAGATAGCCCGGTAGGACGAGGTGTTCTATTGTACTTGAGTAAGGATCTGGAGTATTAGTTGTGTTTTTGCACGAAGCACTTATTTTTAGCCTAGACTATTTACAGATTGAGAGTGACATTCACATGTGAATTAATTAATTCAATATGTTACACCTTAATACCGTACTGAATAAAATACTATTACTTACTTTGGCCTATTGACTCACCTTGCATCAGTACTATATTTAGCATCTCAAGAACACTTGTGTAGTTTCTTGGTTTTAAACTTTTAATCAGCTTCCATCCACTTCAAATGTAGTTAATTGGCCTTAGTTTTATCAGCAGTCCGTCGTTATTTGATAATTGATAGACTTAGGCTGTGTTTGGTTGAGCTGCAGATTCTAGAAAAGCTGCTGTGGAAAAGCTGCTGTTGAAAAGCTGGAAGCTGAAAAGTTGGGGTAACCCCAGCTTTGAAATTTACACTAGGAAGAAGCTACAGATTCTCAAAAGTTGCTTTGAACATTTACCCCTTTGGTTAGCTTTTAGCTTTTCAAAGCAGAAGTTGGTAAAAAAAGCTCAACCAAACATAGCCTTAGAATTGAAGTAGCTTTTGTACAGCATGGCAGCTCCTATCACACATATTTGCTTGAAAAAGCCATTTTTTCCTTTGCCTAACATTGGCAAAACCTGAACAGTTCACAAATAGTTCTCCTGGTCCTTGTTGTTTGCTAGTTCTTGCACATACATTAGATGACTTCTGAGCTTCCCACAAAGCCAAATTTTTTTATTGGTTATATGTTTGAAGATTTAAAGCATCTTAAGGAGAAGATTAAGAAGCTGAACATAGGGAAGATTTAAAGCATCTTAAGCAGAAGATTAAGAAGCTGGAGGACAAAACTGAAAAGGTATTGCAAGTGTGCAAAAGGAAGTGATTTTTTTTACCTCCTCGTTGAGCTGATTTGGAGATGGTCTAAGAAATCACTTGCTTAGGGACGGACCATTTGGTCTCACTTAAGCCAGTTTTTGTAAGCAAGTGATTTTTTTCGACCTCCTCCAAATCACCTCAAATTTTGGAGAAGAGGACGCAGGTCCGCACGATGCTACACGAAGGTATGTAGGTCATCAGGTACCTTTGGACATTGTCCGGGAGGGCAGCGATGCGGTCCTCGCCGTCGGCCATGGCCGTCTCCGTGTTCCTCTCCACATCAGTCCTCTATCATGAGCAGCCAAAGAGCTAGCATCCGGCCAGAAAGCTAGTAGGAGGAAGAGAAGCCCAAGGGCTGATGACGTCGTCGGGAGGGAGCCGATGTGGTCCTCGCCGCCGGCAACGGCCGTCTCCGTGTTGCCCTCGTCGTCAGCCCTGTCGGGCATTGCATCGAACAGGTTGGGCGAGCCGGAGCTACAAGGTTGTGTCAAGATTTAAAGCATCTTAAGGAGAAGATTAAGAAGCTGAATATAGGGAAGATTTAAAGCATCTTAAGCAGAAGATTAAGAAGCTGGAGGATAAAACTAAAAAGTTATTGGAAGTATGCAAAAGCAAGTGATTTTTTCGACCTCCTCCTTAGCTGATTTGGAGATGGTCTAAAAAAATCCCTTGCGGCAACATAGGGCATTAGGACAGTAACATATGTGAAAAGGCAACATAAGTCACTACGGGAGTAACATATATGGAAAGGCAACATAGAGCATTATTCTGGTAACATATACTGAAAGGCAACGTAGGTCAATATGAAGACCAAGGAAGAAGGGAGACACTACAGCTCAAATTCATGTGCCACAGGGTACATCATCAAGAAAAGGGGAACGGAGGCCGACGAACTCTTCTCCGGTCCTCGAGAAGACGATGCCGGAGGCGGTGGTGACGCCTTCAGCTCTCCTTCGACTCCAGATACCCCTCCTGACGCTGAAGCTTGTACTTCTGCCAACTCGTTCGCTCAGAGAAGTTTTTATTTGCCACGGAATTGAAAGCGCGGCTTCAGGCTCGACAAGTATAGTAGTGACATAAGTCCTACTTTTTTCCAGGATGAGCATCTCTCTCCTCTCATACATAGCCTAATTTTCATCTTTCCCAAGCCCAAGCCCGACCCGATGTTCAGGCTCCAAATTCAGTCCCGAACTCGGCCCGACATGCGTACATTTGTGCGTGGAGAGATGGGGGAGGGTGACGGCAATATTGTGACCTCTTCAGCCAGGACGAGGAGCCCGTCGGTGGTGATGGAGACGACAAAGTAGCGGCAGAGCATCGGGATGTCCCTGATGTGGAAGCGGTCGGTCTCGGTGTTCACCAGGACAACGGAGTCCTCGCCGTGGGACGGGTAGTCCAACATGACCCAGTTGTGCGGGCGGAAGCAGCAGTCGATGATGTTGGTGGGGTCGGCGGTCTCACTTAAGCCAGTTTTTGTAAGCAAGTGAATTTTTTCGACCTCCTCCAAATCACCTCAAATTTTGAAGAAGAGGACGCAGGTCCGCACGATGCTTGTTCATGCAAAGATCTGTTTGCATGTTGCATTCATGCATACAAGACTTTTAATTCATTCATTTCACACGAATTAACTTTAACCCTTATCGCCAGTTTGACCATGTAGCATCAAGAAAAAAGATGCCTCACATTTGTCATGGGTTGATCTGATTTTTGGTATATGAGGCCATGAACTGAGATTCCATTATTACAAATACAACAATGCTAAACCGTTAGCAAGTGACGAAGAGGTCTATGTGATGCTCTCTGCGAGGGTCAAATAGGGAGCCGAAGTTCAGTCATCCTGCACTACAGAATACGCTACCGCGGACCGATTCGGTGAACCTGGGCTCCTACCACTATAGCGAACCAGGCACTATTGCAACCATTGTTTTAGTCTTTTTTATTTCTATCATTTTTTAAATGTGAACAATTTGCGAAATTCCTAAACATCTTCTGAGACCGTGATTACTTTTCGACAAATTCAAACTTTTTGGAAAATTACCGAACAAATTTTGAAAATTGGAACATTTTTTTGAATTTTTAAACAAATTTTGAAAATAGGAACATCTTTGAACTATCTAAACATTTTTAGAATGCGACTGAACAAATTTTGAAAACTGGAACATTTTTTTGAATTTTTAAACAAATTTTGAAAATAGCTTCCAGAGGTGTCGCGGAGGTTGTCTACCAACAATCCGACGTGTTTGGTTTTGACAAGCACATCGTCTACGTAAGCCTCGACGGTTTTCCCGATATGTTTCTCCAGGCCGGATTGGATCATACGCTGATATGTGGCACCGACGTTCTTTAGTCCGAAGGGCATCGTGTTAAAACAGAACATCCCGTATGGTGTGATAAATGTTGTCGCTGCCTGGTCAGATTCTTTCATCTTTATTTGATGATATCCTGAGTAGGCATCCAAGAAGCACAGCGACTCGTGTCTGGTTGTGGCATCCACGATTTGGTCAATTCACGGTAGTGGGAAGGGGTCCTTGGGGCAGGCTTTATTGAGGTATTTGAAATCGATGCACAAGCGCCAGGACCAATCCTTCTTTGGTACCATGACCAAATTGGCAACCCAGTCGGGGTGTTTTATGTCTCGGATGAACCCAGCCTCCAGCAGTTTGGTCAGCTCCTCACCCATTGCTTGACGCTTGGGTTCGGATAAACGCCGGACTGCTTGTTTAATGAGCTTGTAGCCCTTTAGTATATTCAGGTTGTGCTCTGCGAGCCTCCGGGGTATTCCTGGCATGTTCGAAGGGTGCCATGTGAATATGTCCCAGTTTTCCCTAAGGAAATTGCGGAGAGCCTCGTCGATCTCTGCTTCGAGGTTTGCCCCTATGGACGTCGTTTTAGCTGGGTCCATGGGATGCACTTGGAATTTAACTATTTCATCAACCGGCTTGAATGAGGTAGACTTCGGCCATTTGTCGAGGATGACATCATCTCGATCGACTTCGGCTCGTAATGCGGTTAGTTCCTCGGCTGCGAAGGCTTTGGGCAGGGATTCAAGGGCGAGCGACACCGTCTTGTTTTCAGCCTTGAGCGCTCTGTCAGGGTCGCTTGAGATGGTAATGATCCCATTTGGGCCCGACATTTTGAGCTTCATATAGCCGTAGTGTGGTACGCTTGGAATTTGGAGAAGGCTTCCCATCCCAGGAGGGCATGATATCCACTCTTAAAAGGGGCGATGTAGAACATAACTTCTTCGGATCGGTAATTGTCCGGCGTCCCGAAGACCACATCCAAGGTTATTTTCCCGGTGCAGCGTGCTTCACGCCCATGTACGATACATTTAAAGGTGGTGCTACTCTGTTCTATGTGTGATTTATCGATTTGCATTTTGTCCAGAGTGTCTGCATATATCAAATTTGGGATGCTGCCTCCGTCCATGAGCTCCTTCCGAAGGCGGCAGCTGCCCACAATTGGGTCGAGGACCAGCGCGGCTGGGCATCTATTTGGGGTTGACCACGGCTGATCTTTATGATCAAACGTGATCGACATGTCTATCCACGCACCCTGGGCTAGCACCTGTCGAATAGAATTCACTTTCCGCAGGGCCCGTTTGCGTTGGTTGTTGGACGTAAAGGTCTCGTAGATCATCATGACCTCGTCTTCATCCGAGGAATGTTTTGCGTGGTTGGGGGGTGCCTGCAAGAAGGACGGGTCCTCCTTTGGCTACCTGCCTCACCACCCAACAGTCGCGAAGGTTGTGAGTCGGGCAGGAATTAAGCAGAATAGCATGTATCGGGCATGGTTTATCCGGGAGCATCAAGGGTAGTCCCGGGGTGGCCATAGGTTTTCTTCTTCTTCCGAGGTCGCTCGGCCGGTGTGTTTCTCTTGCGGGACTCGCGCCGAGGTGCAGATCTATCATGTTTTGAATTGGTTCACAGATCGAATATGTGCTTTCCCCAGCCAGCCAAGCATCTTCGATGGTGCAGAATCTGGACCCCAGATCAGATCATTCCGGGAGTGTTTGGACACAACGGCGAGCGAGGGCGTTCGAAACGCATTTATCCTTGCGTCCGCGCTGGAAGGCTGTTATTAAATCTGAGTCCTGGTAGTTTGGTATCTTATTTTTGACAGACAAGAACCTAGCCCGGAATTGTCTGATTGATTCATCGGGAAGTTGTTGCACATAGGCCAGGTCCTAGACATCTGGTGGTCCCGAGTTATCAGGGCGATACTCGATGTGGGAGGTGAGTGGGTGAGTTTCGATCCCTAGGGATCGTGGGCACGAAGCCCTAGCATCAGAGCTAACTACGCTGAAGGTGGTTACAGTGGTGAAGGAGCAACTGGGTGCGGAGGCGAAACAGAGGTCTAGCGCATCAGCGCCGACGTCTGTAGTGTACAATATAGAGCCATCACCTCCCATCAATGGGCCCATTAATGGGATTGGTCTTTACATTGACCTATCACATCAATGACCCCATTGATGGGATGGGTCACTACACTACCCATAAAATAGATGCATGCCGAAGAGCTGCGACATTACAAAGTGTCTGCTCCTCCTCTATAGCTGCCACTTTATCAGTGTCATGGTATCCTCCTCGAGGAAGGCTTGTGGTGAGAGCGAGGTCGGGTAAGAGAATGGAAGGGAGAACTAATTACGCTAAAGGATGACATCATCTCGATCGACTTCGGCTCGTAATGCGGTTAGTTCCTCGGCTGCGAAGGCTTCGGATATGGATTCAAGGGCGAGCGACGCTGTCTTGTTTTCGGCCTTGAGCGCTCTGTCGTGGTCGCTTGAGATGGTAATTATCCCGTTTGGGCCCGACATTTTGAGCTTCACACGGACATATCGATATATATACACGTAACCTTGTTAAGTAGCCCCGAGAAAATAATATTAGCTTCGGCAACGTGTACAATATAATTTATACACTCGGATTGCCATCATAAAACATTCTCTTGGATATAGCTTTTCGGTGCCACAAAAAATTGACTGTATTGGTGTCGATGATCACTTGTAAAATGAAAAGAATTGGAAGGTGCGTTAAAATTGTGAGATAGCCCGGTAGGACGAGGTGTTCTATTGTACTTGAGTAAGGATCTGGAGTATTAGTTGTGTTCTTTATATGTAGCCATCATAAAACATTCTCTTCGATATATTTTTTGGTGCCACAAAAAATTGCCTGTATTGGTGTCAATGGTCACTCATAAAATGAAAAGAATTGGAAGGTGTGTTAAAATTGTTAGATATCCCGAGAGGACGAGGTGTTCTATTGTACTTGAGTAAGGATCTGGAGTATTAGTTGTGTTCTTGCACGAAGCACTTATTTTTAGCCTAGACTATTTACAGATTGAGAGTGACATTCACATGTGAATTACTTAATTCAATATGTTACACCTTAATACCGTACTAAATACAATACTATTACTGACTTCGGCTTATTGACTGACCTTGCATCAGTACTATATTTAGCATCTCAAGAACACTTGTGTACGTAGTTTCTTGGTTTTAAACATTTAATCAGCTTCCATCCACTTGAAATGTACTTAAGTTGCTTTAGTTTTATCAGCAGTCAGTGGTTATTTGATAATTGATAGACTTAGAATTGAAGTAGCTTTTGTACAGCATGGCAGCTCCTGTCACACATATTTGCTTGAAAAAGCCATTTTTTCCTTTGCCTAACATTGGCAAAACCTGAACAGTTCACAAATAGTTCTCTTGGTCCTCTGTTTCAGTACACTACGGACGTCTGCGCTGGTGCGCTAGACTTCTGTTTCACCTCCACCGCCTCCGCGCCCACCTGCTCCTTCACCACCGTAACCACCTTCAGTGTAGTTAACTATCCCTTCCATTCTCTTCCCCGACCCCGCTCTCACCGCAATCGCACACATCGCTCCTTCTCCAAAAGATCCGTGTTCCATTTTTTAAAACATGCAAATATTTTTTCAAATTGTCATGTTGGACGTTGTCCGAGAGGGTGCCGATGCGGTCGTCTCTTCCAAGCTCTAAATTCGGTTGATGAACATGTGGTTCGTCCTTCACAGACAACTTTTATGCAAGGCGGACACATCCTAGATGGAGTTGTTATCCTTCATGAAACAATCCATGAATTACACCGAAAAAAATTTAATGGGGTAGTACTCAAAATATAATTTGAAAAGGCTTATGACAAAGTCAAGTGGCCCTTTCTTCAGCAGACTCTCAGAATGAAAGGATTTTCTGCAGAGCGGCGCGCTATGATCCATAGCTTTATTTCTGGAGGTAGTGTTGCCATTAAGGTCAATGATGACATTGTACACTATTCCCAAACGAAGAAGGGATTGCGACAAGGTGGCTCGCTATCGCCCATGCTATTCAATATAGTGGCGGATATGCTAGTGGTCATTATTGAGCGTGACAAGGTTGATGGCCAAATTGATGCGGTAGTAAATCATCTAGTCGATAGTGGTCTCTCTATACTTCAATATGTCGATGTTACAATTCTCTTCATGGATCATGACCTCGAGAAAGTGAGAAATATGAAATTGATTTTATCAGCATACGAGCAACTCTCGGGTCTTAAGATCAATTTTCATAAAAGTGAATTGTTTTGCTTTGGTGACGCTCAAGATGAGGCCCGCCAATATGTTGAACTGTTTGGATGCGGGTTGGGCAAGTTTTCGATCACATATTTGGGGATACCTATACATTATCGGAGACTCATAAATACTGAATGGAAACACATTGAGGAGAGTCTGCAAAAAAGACTTAGCAGTTGGAAAGGTAAACTGTTGTCTCTGTCCAAAGGTACCCGATGACCTTGTAACCTTCGCACAGCGTCTCTCAGACCCGCGTCCTCTTCTCCATCTGGCATTCAGCCAAGGATGGGAAGTGCAATGACCCATCCCATCAATGGGGTCATTGATGCATCTAAATGCTAACATTTTCAGGTTTAGCAAGTTTCCACACTCACATCATGCAAAGACCGATAGAAATGCATCATAAACTCATAATGCTAAACTCGTAATCATAACATAACAACTTAATTTAGCGAATTGAGGAGGAATTCAGAGGAGATTGACTAACCCTTACCACCAAACGTTCCGTCCCTAAGCAAGTGATTTTTTAGACCATCTCCAAATCAGCTCAAGGAGGAGGTCAAAAAAATCACTTACTTTTGCAGACTTGCAATACCTTTCAGTTTGGTCCTCCAGCTTCTTAATCTTCTGCTTAAGATGCTTTAAATCTTCCTTGTGTTCAGCTTCTTAATCTTCTGCTTAAGATGTTTTAAACCTTCCCTATGTTTTACATCTTTCCTCTCAAACTCCTTAAATTGATCATTGCAGGTTCCATGCAAATTTCCTCGTCCAACTCTCCATTTAGAAAAGCATTCTTAACATCCATTTGATGAACGAGAAGACCATGTGAGGCAGCTAGTGAAAGTAGTACTCGTATAGTGGTCAGTCGAGCCACAGGTGAGTAAGTATCAAAGAAGTGTTCACATTCCTTTTGGGTATAACCCTTGGCCACGAGTCGTGCCTTGTACTTCTCAATAGTACCATCAGGCCTAAGCTTCTTCTTGAATACCCATTTGCACCCTATGGGTTTGCACACATAAGTACGATCAGTGATCTCCGAAGTTTCATTTGCCAAGATGGAATCCCTCTCACTACAAACCGCTCCCTTCTAGTAGTCAGCATCTTCAGATGCATAGGCCTCTGAAATAGAACTGGGAGTGTCATCTATGAGATACACAAGAAAATCATCACCAAAGGACTTTGCAGTCCTCTGTCTCTTGCTCCTTTTAGGAGTCTCATTGTTATCCTCCACATGATCTCCAAGATGTTGTATTGGAATGGTAGGTTCAATTGCAACTACATCCTCACTCGATGAACTAGGCAACTCCTGATTTGATGAGCTACCCATATCCTTCATGGGAAAGATGTCTAGCATCTCCGCCGGGCCTGAAACGGGTCATTGTTCTAGCACGAGAGTTCCTATGTTTGTCACACGATTCAGGGTTAGCTCGGTGGTCCACTGCTCAAGTTCCATCCTTCTTGTCATGGTACCTTGTGTTCGTGCCTCGCGCTTGCGCCATGGCGCCGAGTGTTAGACCGGAGCGTGTCACAGAGACTAGCGACCATGATAGTGTTCTTACCCATCGTCGATAATAAATATGCCCATCTAGCATCCCGGTATGGGATATCCCGTTCCCATGCATCCGTGCGAGTGTTACACGGTTAGCAACATGATCCGCGTGAGTCTGAAAGGTGACGACAACAAAATTGGCCACAACTGTCAAACCGGGTAATATAGGCCATAAACCGGGTCATATAGGCCATCCCTCCAAAATCACCCCAACCTAACTCGTCATGGTGCCGAGTGTGGAACATAGCTGGTGCAAATGCTTCGACACTAGGATAGCGTTTGTGATCCCGTTCCCATGCAACCGGGCGAGTGTTACAGGGTTAGCGACATGATCCGGTGAGTCCAAAAGGTGAAACACAATCGGGCATAACTGTTAAAGAGGGTAATATAGACCCTGAATCGGGTAATATAGACCACGCCTTCTCCAAAAGCACCCAACCTCACCCGTCATGACTGCATCATGGTGCCGAGTGTGGAACATAGCTGGTGCAAATGCCTCGACACCAGGATAGCGTTTGGGACCCACATGTATCGGGAGCGCTCTATCCACATTGATCATGTCACTCCAGCTTGCCTCGGGTTGTTGGGCCCGCTTGACTGCTCCAACGTTTGGTGCATGAAGTATGGTAGGCCAAATAATCCACCGATAGAGCTCGATCCTTGTTGTCTTGGGTCCTTGTGCCCACTCCTTGTTTGTGTGCCATGGCGCCGAGTGCTTGAACGGATCTGAACTATAAGCCCGGATGGCATTATTGTGATTCTAACCGGTGGTCCCCCAACAATGGTGGATAGATGTCTAGCATATCCGTCGGGCCTGAATCGGATCGTTGTTCCAGCACGAGAGTTCCTGTGTTTGCCACATGATTTAGGGTTGGCTGCGTGGTCCACTGCTCAAGCTCCATCCTTCTTGTCGTGGTACCTTGTGTCCCTGCCTCGCGCTTGCGCCATGGCGCCGAGTGTTAGACCGGAGCGCGTCACAAAGACTAACGATAAGAATGGCGGGTCAACATCTAGCATCTCGGTATGGGATATCCCGTTCCCATGCATCTGGGCGAGTGTTACAGGATTAGCGGCATGATCCGGGTGAGACCGAAGGGTGACGAGAACACAATTGGCCATAACTGAAAAATCGGGTAATACAGGACATAAACCGGCTAATATATACCATGCCTTCTTCAAAAGCACCCAACCTCACTCGTCATGCTTGCACCATGGTGCCGAGTCTGGAACATAGATGGTGCAAATACCTCGATGCCAAGATAGCGTTTGTGACCCACATGTACCCGAGCGCTCTATCCACATCGAGTATCTGACTCCGGCTTGTCTCGGGTTGTTGGGCCCGCTTGACTGCTCCAACGTTTGGCGCATGAAGTAGGGTAGGTGAGATAGTCCACCTCCAGAGCATGATCCTTGTTGCCTTGGATCCTTGTGCCCACTCCTCGTGTGTGTGCCATGGTGTCGAGTGCTTGAGCGGATCTGAATTATAAGTCTGGATGACATGGTTACGATTGTGACCCGTGGTCCCCCAACAATAGTGGATCGATGTCTAGCATCTCTGTCTGGCTTGAATCGGGTCGTTGTTCCAGCACGAGAGTTCCTGTGTTTGCTGCACGATTCAGGGTTAGCTGCGTGGTCGACTGCTCAAGCTCCATCCTTCTTGTCGTGGTACCTTGTGTTCGTGCCTCGCTTGCGCCATGGCGCCGAGTGTTCGACCGGAGCGTGTCACAGAGATTAGCGACCATGATAGTGTTTTTACCCATGGTCGATAATAACGGTGGATGACCATCTAGTATCTCGATACAGGATATCCCGTTCTCATGCATCCGGGCAAGTGTTACAGGGTTAGCAGCATGATCCGGGTGAGTCCGAAAGGTTACGAGAACAAAATTGGCCATAGCTGTCAACCCGGGTAATCCAGGACCCAAACCGGGTAATCGAGATCCAAAACCTTGTAATATATACCACGCCTTCGCCAAAAGAACCCAACCTCACTCATCATGATTGCGTCATGGTGCCGAGTGTGGAACATAGCTGGTGCAAATGCCTCGACACCAGGATAGCGTTTGTGACCCACATGTACCGGGAGCGCTCTATCCACATCGATCATCTCACTCCAGCTTGTCTCGGATTGTTGGGGCCGCTTGACTCCTCCAACATTAGGCGCATGAAGTAGGGTAGGCCAAATAGTCTACCGACAGAGCTCCTTGTGTCCTTGTGCCCACTCCTCGTGTGTGTGCCATGGTGCTGAGTGCTTGAACGGATCTGAACTATAAGCCTGGATGCCATGGTTGTAATTGTGACCTGTGGTCCCCCAACAACGGTGGATCGATGTGTAGGAGATATGCCCTAGAGGCAATAATAAATGTTATTGATTATCTCCCTGTTCATAATTATGTTTATGTTCCATGCTATAACTGCAATGATTCTCGAGTCTGCAAATAAAACGAGGCTTGGAGGGAAACTCATGTGCACGTGTGGGATAATAAACGGTAAAAAGTATTCCTAGTCAAGCCTCTATGACTGGCTCAAGTATTGCATGATGATCCTGTTTTCCTGATCATGGGCATGACTACGCCGGCAATTTTGAGGGCACAATTGTTGGTAGAACACTTGTGTTGAATCGACCCGAATTGATGTTATGCTATGAGATACATTCGTCATTAGTTAATGGTTAATAACACAGAGATGGTTAATGTTTGCATGATTCCTTAGACCATGAGAGTATCGAGTTTCTTCATGCTTGCTTCATGAACTTTGGGGTTTGTTAAACGTCATCCGTAAATGGGTGGCTATTACGGCGGCTTACGGGTTCATGGAAAAGTATGTCAAGTAACTTGATAGCTCAAGATTGGGATTTGCTCCTCCGACGATGGAGAGATATCTCTGGGCCCTCTCGGTGTTATGGTATCCATCATCGTCTGGCCAGACACTTTGTGATTTGATCACGGGGATGCCGGAACATGGGAACGAGAAAAGAGAACAATACCGGTAACGAGGTATCTGGCATAGTGGACAAGTTGTTGATCCACGGGGATGCCTACATGTCTCACCTCGGGTATTTGTAACATATCGCGAAGCAACAGGAATAGCACACGGCAACTGGAGGTTCACTCGAATATTCATTCGTGTGGGTATAGGGGTCAATATGGGTGTCCACGGCTCCGATGTTGATCATTGATCGGAAAGTGTTCCGGGTCATGTCTATACTTCACCGAACCTATAGGGTCACACGCTTAAGGGTCATCTATCTGCTGAATACTAGACGGGGAGTCTGAGAGAAATTCACCAAAAAAGTTTCGGACGAAACGGAAACGTTCCGGAGAGGATATCGGAATAGTTCCGGTGAAACTGAAAAGTTGTTTCAGGGTATTCCATAAAGTCAAATTGGTTTCGGCACATGCCTGGAAATTATTGGAAGGTACCAGAATTGTTCCGGTAACTTCTGAGATTTTTCAGAGACAAAAACCGGAAATGTTCCGGACTGCCAGAACCGCTTTAGTTGCTTTTCACAGATGAAAATCACTAAACCGAAAAGTTGTTTCGGAGTACACCATAAAGTCAAATTGGTTTCGGCACATGCCTGATAATTCTTGGAGGGTGCCAGAATCATTCTGGAAACTTTCTGGAATTTTCCGGAATGAAAACCGGAAATGTTCCGGAGCTGCCGAAACCGCTTCAGATGCTTTTCGCAGATGAAAATCACTAAACCGGAATTGTTCCGGCTCGCGTTGAAAATTATTTTGGTGGGTACTGGAAATGTTCTAAGCCCACATGAATATTTTCAGTTCGATCAGACGCTGAAAAATGTCGTCGTGAATAGTGAAATCAGATTTATGGATATGGTTGGAAGTTGGCTTTCCACAAATATCTTCCCAAGATATTTTGGGATGACATGGCATTTTGGATATGCCCATCCTACCCCTTGTTTTTCCTATAAATAGAGGGGAGGAGGCAGCCCCATATGCTACATCCTTGCTCTCACATACACATGCCATGACATTTCTGGCTTCTCTCTCCCTCCCAGCGAAATAGTTTCGTAGAGCCGAAAGGCTGTCTGGGTTCCGGTGGGAACTAGTTCTGGACGGCGAAGCCCTGCCGGATAGATGACACCGTATGTGTGCAACTCTATAGAGAGATCGTAGTTTCGGTCTTAGTTCGAGAGTGCCTCCCGAAGGGCTGTCCGAGTTACAGTTTGTGTTTCGGGTGTCCTCCCGAAGGGCTGTCCGAGTGACCCGCCCGAAGGGCTGTCCGTGAGGCCTCCCGGAGGGCTGTCCGAGGATCCGTCCGGTGGGACTATCCGAGGGACTGTCCAGAGGCCTCCCGGAGGGCTGTCCGAGGATCCGTCCGGTGGGACTATCCGAGGGACTGTCCAGGGGCCTCCCGAAGGGCTGTCCGAGGATCCGTCCGGTGGGACTATCCGAGGGACTGTCCCGATGCCTCCCGAAGGGCTGCCCGGAGATCCGTCCGGTGAGCTGACGTGGGAGTACATCCTCGCGGTTGGGAGGTTGTAAATCCTAGCTGCGGGGATCTGCACCGCCGATCGTCATCGACTCTACTTCCGCTGCGCTACGAGTCGGTAACGAAACAGATCAAACCTTGTATGCAGTCTCCATAGTGATCCTGGGCTGGTACGTAGGTCGGAAAATTTTTGTTTTCTGCTGCGTTCCCCAACAGTGGCATCAAGAGCCAGGCTATGCGTAGATGCAGGTTGCGATCTAGAATACATAGAGATGTATGGGTGTTGCACAATATAATTAGGTAGTAGATGAGATCTATTGCTGAAAATTATTTGTGCGGGTGACAGATGAAGTCTGTTACCCGATGTTCTTGTTGCTTCCCTCGAATTTGCGTTTGCTCAATCTCGAGACAGTATCGTGGAATTTCACAAAGTTCTGGCAATCCGCGATCCTGATTGATCAACGAAGTGCTTCAGTTCTTTGGGTTCCGCCATAGTCAAAAGAAAGATGAAATTCGCAGATGAAAGGGCATTGCAGATATGATCTGCACGGGGGTCATGCGTATGACGAAGTTTAGTATGGGGATCGAGATTTAATTATCTCGTGTTTCATACACCCCGCGATGTTAATCTAGCGACTTGAATTATCATACTTGATGATAATACGTTGGTAGCTTCGGTTTGTTTCGAAACCTTAGAAGCCACGTAAAATAAAATTTTGCATGAACCGATTAGAGGCGTCTAACTTGGTTTTGCAGGATGATTTGCATGTGCATGTAATGTGGTATAGCAGTGTTCATAATAATTTGATTATGTATGAGATGACTATATGATGTAAATTGATTAACATGACCTGCGTGTCATGATTCGGCATGATGGCTGGAGCCATATGATTGCACTTTAATGACCTGCGTGTCAACCTTATGTAATGCACTTATTTTATTAGCTATAGAGATAGCAATATTATCTGGTGCATCGACAAGGTGGTGGCAATCTTCGCGAAGGTGAACACCGACGCGAATGCCGGAGACGAAGAAATACAAGAGTTCTCCGTCAGAAAGGGCTATACCATATCTTGCTATTATGAATTGCCTGAGATGTTTATCCCTTATGATGCACCCTTTTGATTGCGCGGTAGTCGCTTTTATTAGGGTGATCTCTCACAAAAATATCAAGTAGTTAGTGTTCTCCCAAGTGTAGCACCGTCACGGCACCTAACTTTTCGGGGTATCACATGGATACATGGGTACGAACGATTAGGGATGTGTGAGGCGGGTGAGTTGAGACCTCGCAGCGAGATCACTTGGTTGTCTTGACGTTCAGGCATGAAAGTCATGAGCTCGGAACACACGCATCGAAAGATGAACAAGAGTCACATAGAGATGTGATTGGCAAGTTGGCCTACCGATTGCAATTCTCGTCACTTGAGATGGATACATCCTTGGCGTTGAATTGTAATTTGGATCTTGAATCGCTCACAATCAATTATGAGAGATATTGATTTGAGTGGGAGCGCATTATAGAATTAACTTGTTTAATTCTCAGTGCAATTAATTTTGAACACTGTCTAAGTGTGGTTTGCATAATAGTGTAGAATAATGGCTCGCGTTTCCACCTTCCCTATTAAAATTGAATAGCTGTTAAATATCTGGTTAAAACTTTACGGCTGGTAACGTAATGTGAGGATTGTCCTCTAGAGTGCCGAGAAGGACTTTGTCCTATCGCATACTTTCGGTATTCTCCCGCTAATGCTATGGATCATGTGACTCTCGTCCTTCGATCCAAAAGCTAGAATTCTGTTTTAGTCAAGTGCAATGCGTTTGCTTCCATGAGACCCGAACTTCAAAAGTTTGGATAGTTATGTGATATTCATGGAATCTGAAAATCATTTTCAGAGACAGACAAAAGCTAAAAGATATGAGATATCCAAAGCAATATTTGTTTGCAAACTGTTAGTAAAGGAGTTTACTATATATTAGACTGATAAGAGAGGGATCCAGAAGAACGCCAGTCATATGATGATGGTGAATAAAACAACTTAAAGAGAAAGGAAGTGTCCGAAGGGTGTTAGTGAAACTTTCACGCCTAGGAAGTCCGGGGCTATCGCCACTCTTAAGTTGGGTGCTTCTTCTGAGAGTAGGAGAAATACTGAAAGTTAAACTGTTAGAAGTATAATGGCAAAAGGAAAGAAGACTGGAATATCCAGCTCATGTATGAATGTCATACAAGTTTTTGATGTAAAGAAGGCTGGTCAAAGATATAGTTCTTAGGAATTATGGTTAAACATGTTAATCACTAATTCTTGGGTATTGTGAGTAAATCACAAAGATACCCGCTCGATTGCATTCTGTTGCAGCTCGATTGAAGAACTACTATGGCCTGAAAGACTAGCCAGGAATGAGGTTTAGATACACGCAGGGAACATAGTAAATGTTACTATACCTTCCAACGGTGTATTCCCTATGTATTTACTTTCATAATTCATTTTAGAGTTTTACACTCTAGCCCATTGCATAAAGTATCTTGCAAGAAGGTTATTCATAAGAGAACTTTTGATGTTCGATGTTATGAATAACATAAGGGCCATATTTTCATTATGAATGAGATGTATGTTATGAATATTGATATTAATACATTACCTCTGGGTTTACTTTCATAATTCATTTTAGAGTTTCACACTCTAGCCCTTTGCATAAGGTATCTTGCAAGAAGGTTGTTCATAAGAGAACTTATGATGTTCGGTGTTATGAATAACATGAAGGGCCATGCTTCCATACAGGATGGGATGTATGCTATGAATATTGATGGTAATATGATACATCCATAAACACTGACGCTAAATGTCGCAAGACTAAAAGAATACCACACAAGTGTGGCACTGCATTTGGTCACATTGGAGAAACCCGCATGGAAATTCCATTATGATGGATTTTGAAGTCGTTTGATTTTGAATCATCTGACACTTGCAAATTTCCTCTGAAAAGTGAAGTGACTGAAATACCGTTCCCAGGCCATAAGGAACGAGCATAGAACATATTGGTGATCATACATTATGATGTGTAGTCCAATAAATGTTGTTGCAAGTAGTGGATTTATCTATCTTCAGAAATGACTCAAGTAGATATATGGATATTTACTTGATGAGACATGAGTCTGGATCTTTTGAAATCATTCGAAAGGTTTTCAAAATGAAGAAGAAAATATTGTAACAAGAAAATTATGTTTCTACAATTCGATTGCAGAAAGGAATATTTGAGTTACAAGTTTAGCGAATGTCTGATGAGTTGTGAAAAGAGTTTCATAACTTACACCTCCCAGAACACCACTGCAAGTGGAAAGTCCGTGAAGATGTAATCGAACCATTTATGACATGGTAAGATCAAAGATGACATAAATAAAATTGCCATTATCCCTTTTAAAGTAATGCTTTAGAGACTGCGGTTTTTACACTGAAAAGAGATCCATCAGGTCAGTTGAAATGACGTCATGGTATGGTACGCCCAACCATGTTAAAACTTTTCTTAACATTTGGAATATGGGGCTTGTGTAAAAGGTTACAAACCTATTCCAAATCAGACAAGTGCTACTTTGTAAGGTTATCCCAAGTCATTGGGTATTTCCCCACCACTATACCGAGGCAAAGGATTTTTGCCACAAAACGGTATGCTTTTAAAGAGAATAGTTCTTACAAAAGGCGAGTGGGAGGACAGTGCAACTCGACAAGATAACCAGTATCTTCGTCATCAGATCAAAGGAAAGAAACCTTGGAAGTGATTCCGAAGTTTCCTACTGCGACTGATACGGAAGTCTCTACAATAAAATGTATGGACTTCGATCGAACTTGCAGTTGAACCACGTAGGCAAAGCTCGTGCTAACCTATCAGGTGCGCAAACGAGATATTGTTGTTAGACAACAGTATACCTACAATACACAAGGAAGCGTTGATGGGCCCTGACTCCGGAATTGGCTAAATGCCAATACAATCCGAGATAGTTTCCATATAAGTGATTCAAGATTAAGATCTTGATACACCTTTCAGAAGACTTAGAGTCTAACGAATATTTATTGAAACTAAAAACTGATACGGATAAAATGTTTTATCCATAAAGCTCGACTTGTTGCAATAAACAAGTTCAAGGAGTTGACTACGATGAGATTGTCTCACCGTAGCGATGCTTGATGTCGGTTCGGGTTGAACTAGCAATTAATACATATTTCAATCATGAGATATGAAACATGGATGACAAAGGGATTTCCATCTGATGGAAATGAAACCTAGGACTTGTATGTGATACAGTCCAAAGTAATTTGTCGATCCAGAGGATGCTAGTAAATATGCAAACTTCAGAGTTCCAGCGATGGACAGAAGAGAGCAAAGTGGAGTTGGAATCTTCGTTTTTGATGGAATGGTCAAAAGGGTTTTTGACTTCATCAAATGGGTATCGAAGATGCTTGTGATTCAAGAAAGTAAGTGGGAGCATAATAATATTTCTAAAAACCTTGTGTACTTAACACATTGTTAATTGGAAATAAATTTCTTGACACGAATTAGGATTTCATTTGAAAATAGTTTTCGATGAAGTGCTTAGGCTAAATAGCCTTAATATTAGGCATGATGATCTATGGAGATAGATTTACCTAATGGGGCTAAGCTATGAATACATATTGACAAGGTGCTAAAACCTTTTAGCATTTAAAACGCCAAGGAGTGATTCTTGCCGAAGTCACATGGAAAGGGTTTTGCAAGACTCGGTGTCTCAAAACACTGATGAGCAAAATACATGATGGTGATTCCACACACTCTTGTGTTTGGATTAATCATGTATTCCATGGTATGTAAAAACAACCAGATATGTCCAATACTCCAAAGTTGTTGCGAGTATAGATACCATAGTGATCAAAGTACTGATCATGGGACAACAGTGAAAGATGTCATTGAGTACTAGAGCAGTACTGATGACATGTTTTCTCGCAAGCGGAGATCATGAAGAGTTCGTTGTAAAAGGTTACATCGATACAGTCTTCATCAATGCTCCATGCGATTTTCGATTTAAGTTAAGGGTTTTGTGTAATACACAATATGGTGGCACGGTAGTTGGAAATTGTTCCAAACAAGATACTGTGGCGAATTCTATAACAAAGGCTAAGTATGTTGACGCTTAAGAAGCGACAAAGAAGTTGTTGAATCATATAGTTCATTCATGAACTTAGTATGGTTCCAAGATGGCTTTGGTCTATGGGACACTATTGCAGATAGCTGCTCCATAGCTCAGTCTGAGGAATCAGGTTTCGACCAATGATTCACACATATGCAAAGCCAAGTCCACACAAAATATGAATTTTGTGAAAGCGTGAAAACGCGGGGATATGCAAAGTTACACACGGAGCTGAAGTCGTCAGATCCGTTGGACATCAGGCTATACCACATGCGAAGCATATTTTACACCAGTATGCCATAGGTGTAAAGTGCATTAGCATTGACTTGATTATTGACTCTAGTGCAAGTGGGAGTCTGTAGGAGATATGCCCTAGAGGCAATAATAAATGTTATTGATTATCTCCCTGTTCATAATTATGTTTATGTTCCATGCTATAACTGCAATGATTCTCGAGTCTGCAAATAAAACGAGGCTTGGAGGGAAACTCATGTGCACGTGTGGGATAATAAACGGTAAAAAGTATTCCTAGTCAAGCCTCTATGACTGGCTCAAGTATTGCATGATGATCCTGTTTTCCTGATCATGGGCATGACTACGCCGGCAATTTTGAGGGCACAATTGTTGGTAGAACACTTGTGTTGAATCGACCCGAATTGATGTTATGCTATGAGATACATTCGTCATTAGTTAATGGTTAATAACACAGAGATGGTTAATGTTTGCATGATTCCTTAGACCATGAGAGTATCGAGTTTCTTCATGCTTGCTTCATGAACTTTGGGGTTTGTTAAACGTCATCCGTAAATGGGTGGCTATTACGGCGGCTTACGGGTTCATGGAAAAGTATGTCAAGTAACTTGATAGCTCAAGATTGGGATTTGCTCCTCCGACGATGGAGAGATATCTCTGGGCCCTCTCGGTGTTATGGTATCCATCATCGTCTGGCCAGACACTTTGTGATTTGATCACGGGGATGCCGGAACACGGGAACGAGAAAAGAGAACAATACCGGTAACGAGGTATCTGGCATAGTGGACAAGTTGTTGATCCACGGGGATGCCTACATGTCTCACCTCGGGTATTTGTAACATATCGCGAAGCAACAGGAATAGCACACGGCAACTGGAGGTTCACTCGAATATTCATTCGTGTGGGTATAGGGGTCAATATGGGTGTCCACGGCTCCGATGTTGATCATTGATCGGAAAGTGTTCCGGGTCATGTCTATACTTCACCGAACCTATAGGGTCACACGCTTAAGGGTCATCTATCTGCTGAATACTAGACGGGGAGTCTGAGAGAAATTCACCAAAAAAGTTTCGGACGAAACGGAAACGTTCCGGAGAGGATATCGGAATAGTTCCGGTGAAACTGAAAAGTTGTTTCAGGGTATTCCATAAAGTCAAATTGGTTTCGGCACATGCCTGGAAATTATTGGAAGGTACCAGAATTGTTCCGGTAACTTCTGAGATTTTTCAGAGACAAAAACCGGAAATGTTCCGGACTGCCAGAACCGCTTTAGTTGCTTTTCACAGATGAAAATCACTAAACCGAAAAGTTGTTTCGGAGTACACCATAAAGTCAAATTGGTTTCGGCACATGCCTGATAATTCTTGGAGGGTGCCAGAATCATTCTGGAAACTTTCTGGAATTTTCCGGAATGAAAACCGGAAATGTTCCGGAGCTGCCGAAACCGCTTCAGATGCTTTTCGCAGATGAAAATCACTAAACCGGAATTGTTCCGGCTCGCGTTGAAAATTATTTTGGTGGGTACTGGAAATGTTCTAAGCCCACATGAATATTTTCAGTTCGATCAGACGCTGAAAAATGTCGTCGTGAATAGTGAAATCAGATTTATGGATATGGTTGGAAGTTGGCTTTCCACAAATATCTTCCCAAGATATTTTGGGATGACATGGCATTTTGGATATGCCCATCCTACCCCTTGTTTTTCCTATAAATAGAGGGGAGGAGGCAGCCCCATATGCTACATCCTTGCTCTCACATACACATGCCATGACATTTCTGGCTTCTCTCTCCCTCCCAGCGAAATAGTTTCGTAGAGCCGAAAGGCTGTCTGGGTTCCGGTGGGAACTAGTTCTGGACGGCGAAGCCCTGCCGGATAGATGACACCGTATGTGTGCAACTCTATAGAGAGATCGTAGTTTCGGTCTTAGTTCGAGAGTGCCTCCCGAAGGGCTGTCCGAGTTACAGTTTGTGTTTCGGGTGTCCTCCCGAAGGGCTGTCCGAGTGACCCGCCCGAAGGGCTGTCCGTGAGGCCTCCCGGAGGGCTGTCCGAGGATCCGTCCGGTGGGACTATCCGAGGGACTGTCCAGAGGCCTCCCGGAGGGCTGTCCGAGGATCCGTCCGGTGGGACTATCCGAGGGACTGTCCAGGGGCCTCCCGAAGGGCTGTCCGAGGATCCGTCCGGTGGGACTATCCGAGGGACTGTCCCGATGCCTCCCGAAGGGCTGCCCGGAGATCCGTCCGGTGAGCTGACGTGGGAGTACATCCTCGCGGTTGGGAGGTTGTAAATCCTAGCTGCGGGGATCTGCACCGCCGATCGTCATCGACTCTACTTCCGATGCACTACGAGTCGGTAACGAAACAGATCAAACCTTGTATGCAGTCTCCATAGTGATCCTGGGCTGGTACGTAGGTCGGAAAATTTTTGTTTTCTGCTGCGTTCCCCAACACGATGCCCAGAATCTCCGTCGGGTCTGAATCAGGTCGTTATACCAGCATGAGAGTTCTTGTGTTTGCTGCACGATTAAGGGTTGACTGCCTGGTCCATTTCTCAAGCTCCATCCTTCTTGTCATGGTACCTTGTATCCGTGTCTCGCGCTTGCGCCATGGCGCCGAGTGTTGGACCGGAGCGCGTCACAAAGACTAGTGACCATGATAGTGTTTTTACCCATGATCGATTAGAACGGTGGATCAACATCTAGCATCTCAGTACGGGATATCTTGTTCCAATGCATCCGGGCGAGTGTTAAAGGGTTGGCGGCATGATCTGGGTGAGTCCGAAAAGTGACGAGAACACAATTGGCCATAACTATCAAATTGGGTAATATAAGCCCTAAACCGGATAATATAGTCCATGCCTTCTACAAAAGCACCCAACCTCACTCGTCATGATTACGTCATGGTGCAGAGTGTGGAACATAGCTGGTGCAAATGCTTCGACACCAGGATAGCGTTTGTGATCACGTTCACATGCATCCGAGCGAGTGTTACACGGTTAGTGGCATGATCAGGGTGAGTCCGAAGGTGGCAAGAACAAAAGTGGCCTTAATTGTCAAAGACGGTAATATAGGCCCTGAACCGGGAAAAATAAACCACGCCTTCTCCAAAAGCACCCAACCTCACTCGTCATGACTGTGTCATGGTGCCGAGTATGGAACATAGCTAGTGCAAATTCCTCAACACCAGGATAGCATTTGTGACCCACATGAATCGGGAGTGCTCTATCCACATCGAGCATCTCACTCTAGCTTGTCTCCTATTGTTGGGCCCGCTTGACTGCTCCGACATTTAGCGCATGAAGTAGGGTAGGACAAACAGTCCACCGACAAAGCACGATCCTTGTTGCCCTGGGTCCTTGTGCGCACTCCTCGTGTGTGTGCCATGGTGTCGAGTGCTTGAACGGATCTGAACTATAAGTCTGGATGCCATGGTTGTGATTGTGACCCGCGGTCCCCCAACAACGGTGGATCGATGTCTAGCATCTCCGCCGGGCCTGAATCGAGTCGTTGTTCCAGCACGAGAGATCATGTGTTTGCCGCATGATTCAGGGTTGGCTGCATGGTCCACTGCTCAAGCTCCATCCTTCTTGTCGTGGTACCTTCTATCTATGCCTCGTGCTTGCGCCATAGCTCCGAGTGTTAGACTGGAGCCTGTCACAAAGACTAGTGACCATGATAGTGTTTTTACCCATGGTCGATAAGAACGGTGGATCAACATCTAGCATCTCGGTACAGGATATCCCGTTCCCATGCATCCGGGTGAGTGTTACAGGGTTAGCGTCATATCTGGGTGAGTCCGAAAGGTGATGAGAACACAATTGTCCATAACTGTCAAACCGGGTAATATAGGCCCTTCACCGGGTAATATTTACCACACCTTCTCCAAAAGCAACCAACCTCACTCGTCATGTCTGCGTCATGATGCCGAGTGTGGAAAATAGCTGTTGCAAATGCCTCGACACCAGGATAGTGTTTGTGATCCATATGTATCAGGAGCGCTCTATCCACATCGAGCATCTCACTCCGGCTTGTCTCGGGTTGTTGGTCCTGCTTGAGTACTCCAACGTTTGGCACATGAAGTAGGATAGACCAAATAGTCCATCGAAAGAGCTCGATCCTTGTTGCCATGGGTCCTTGTGCCCACTCCTCGTGTGTGTGCCATGGTGCTGAGTGCTTGAACAGATCTGAACTATAAGCCTGGACGCCATGGTTGTGATTGTGACCCGCGGTCCCCCAACAACGGTGGATCGATGTCTAGCATCTTCACTGAGCCTAAATCGGGTCATTGTTCCACCACGAGAGTTCCTATTTTTCCGCACGATTTAGGGTTGGCTGCATGGTCCACTGCTCAAGCTCCATCCTTCTTCTCGTGGTACCTTGTATCCTTGCCTCGCGCTTGCGCCATGGCTCCACGTGTTAGACCGGAGCGCGTCACAAAGCCTAGCAACCATGATAGTGTTTTTACCCATGGTCGATAAGAATGGTGGATCAACATCTAGCATCTCGGTATGGGATATCCCGTTCCCATGCATCCGAGCGAGTGTTACAGGGTTAGGGGCATCATCTGGGTGAGTCCGAAAGGTGATGAGAACACAATGGGGCATAACTGTAAAATCGGGAAATACAGGAATAAACCGGCTAATATATACCACGCCTTCTTCAAAAGCACCCCAACCTCACTCGTCATGCTTGCACCATGGTGCCGAGTGAGGAACATAGATGGTGCAAATACCTCGATGCCCGGATAGCGTTTGTGATCCACATGTACCCGGGCGCTCTATCCACATCGAGCATCTAACTCCGGCTTGTCTCGGGTCGTTGGGACCGGTTGACTGCTCCAACGTTTGGCGCATGAAGTAGGGTAGGCCAAATAGTCCACCGCTAGGGCTTGATCCTTGTTGCCTTGGATCCTTGTGCCCACTCCTCATGTGTGTGCCATGGTGTCGAGTGCTTGAACGGATCTGAACTATAATTGTGGATGCCATGGTTTTCATTGTGACCCGTGATCCCCCAATAAAAGTGGATCGATGTCTAGCATCTCCGCTGGGCCTGAATCGGGTTGTTGTTCTAGCATGATAGTTCCTATGTTTGCCGCACAATTCAGGGTTAGCTGCATGGTCGACTGCTCAAGCTCCATCCTTCTTGTCGTGTTACCTTGTGTTCGTGCCTCGCGCTTGCGCCATGGCACCGAGTGTTAGACCGGAGTGCGTCACAGAAACTAGCTACCATGATAGTGTTTATACCCATGGTCGATAATAACGGTGGATCAACATCTAGCATCTCGGTACGGGATATCCCGTTTCCATGCATCTGGGCGAGTGTTTTAGGGTTAGCGACATGATCCAGATGATTCCGAAAGATGACGACAACACAATTGGTCATAACTGTCAAACCGGGTAATCGAGGACCTGAACCGGGTTATCGACGGCCAAAACCGGATAATATAGACCATGCCTTCTCCAAAAGCACCCACCCTCGCTTGTCATGATTGCATCATGGTGCCGAGTGTGGAACATAGCTGGTGCAAATGCCTCGACACCAGGATAGCGTTTGTGACCCACATGTACCAGGAGTGCTCTATCCACATCGAGCATCTCACTCCAGCTTATTTCGAGTTGTGGGGCCCGCTTGACTCCTCCAACGTTTGGCGCATGAAGTAGGGTAGGCTAAATAGTCCACCGACAGAGCTCGATCCTTGTTGCCTTGTGTCCTTGTGCCCACTCCTCGTGTGTGTGTGTCATGGTGCCGAGTGCTTGAACATATCAGAACTATAAGCCTGGATGACATGGTTGTGATTGTGACCCGCGGTCCTGTTGGGGAACGTTGCATGGGAAACAAAAAATTTCCTACGCACACGCAAGATCTATCCATGGTGATGAGCATCTACGAGAGGGAGAGTGAATCTACATACCCTTGTAGATCGCTAAGCGGAAGCGTTTAAGAAACACGGTTGATGTAGTCGAACGTCTTCGCGATCCAAATCGCAAGTCGTCCCTCGATCCGATCACGAACTAGTGCCGAACGGACGGCACCTCCGCGTTCAACACACGTACGGCTTGATGACGCCTTCACCTCCTCGATCCAGCGAGCGATGGTGAAGTAGTGGTTGAGTTCCAGCAGCACGACGGCGTGGTGATGGTGGTGAGGAACAATCTCTGCAGGGCTTCGCCAAGCGCTACGGAGATTATGACGGAGGAACTAGAGGGTTAGGGTTGCCGCACATGGCTTGGGGAAATCTTAATGTATCCCGTGTGCTAGCCCTGCCCCTCTATTTATATGTTGAGCCTTGGGGTCTAAACTTGGAGTAAAAGCCTCCTCCAGGTCGGTTTTGCCCGCACAAGGTCGGTTTGGCCCGCAGGAAAAGAGTCCAACTCGGATCCCTGCAGTACCGCGCACAAGCGGTAGTACCGCTTCACACAAGCGGTAGTACCGCTCGGGCGGTAGTACCGCTTCACACAAGCGGTAGTACCGCTCGGGCGGTAGTACCGCTTCACACAAGCGGTAGTACCGCTCGGGCGGTAGTACCGCTTCACCAAGCGGTAGTACCGCTTACGCGGCAGCAAAACTACTTTTGCACTTTCCAATACCTCGTGGGCTTTTATCCCTTGGCCCATATAAAGTGTTCTTGCACCCGAACACTTCGGTAAACATCCGGAACCCATTCCGGTGAACTCCGGAACCCTTCCGGAGATCAAAACACTATTATCACATATATCAATCTTTACCTCCGGACTATTCCGGAGATCCTCGTCATGTCCGGGATCTTGTCCGGGACTCCGAACAACCTTCGGTCACCAACAAAATAACTCAATTATACTAATCGTCACCAAACGTTAAGTGTGTAGACCCTGCGGGTTCGAGAACTATGTAGACATGACCGAGACACCTCTACGATCAATAACCAATAGCGGGACCTGGATGCCCATATTGGCTCCTACATATTCTACGAAGATCTTTATCGGTCGAACCTCTATGTCAAGGATTCAGTTAATCCCGTATACTGTTCCCTTTGTTCTTCGGTATGTTACTTGCCCGAGATTCGATCGTCGGTATCTCTATACCTAGTTCAATCTCGTTACCGGCAAGTCTCTTTACTCGTTCTGTAATACAAGATCTCGTGGCTAACACTTTAGTCACATTGCTTGCAAGGCTCATTGTGATGTTGTATTACCGAGTGGGCCCTGAGATACCTCTCCGTCATACGGAGTAACAAATCCCAGTCTTGATCCATGCCAACCCAACAGACACCCTCGGAGATACCTGTAGAGCACCTTTATAGTCACCCAGTTACGTTGCGACGTTTGATACACACAAGGTACTCCTCCGATGTCAGGGAGTTGCATGATCTCATGGTCATAGGAACAGATACTTGACATGCAGAAAACAATAGCAATAAACTGACACGATCATATGCTACGTTCATAGTTTGGGTCTTGTCCATCACATCACTCTCCTAATGATGTGATCCCGTTATCAAATGACATCTCATGTCAATGGCTAGGAAACCTTAACCATCTTTGATCAACGAGCTAGTCAACTAGAGGTTTACTAGGGACACAGTGTTGTCTATGTACCCACACATGTATTTGAGTTTCCAATCAATACAATTATAGCATGGATAATAAACGATTATCATGAACAAGGAAATATAATAATAACCAATTTATTATTGCCTCTAGGGCATATTTCCAACAGTCTCCCACTTGCACTAGAGTCAATAATCTAGTTCACATCACTATGTGATTTACATTGTAATGAATCGAACACCCATGCAGTTCTGGTGTTGTTCATGTTTAGCCCTTGGAAGAGGTTTAGTCATCGGATCTGCAACATTCAGATCCGTGTGTACTTTGCAAATATTTATGTCGTCCTCCTTGATGTAATCGCGGATGGAATTGAAGCGTCGCTTTATGTGTCTGGTCCTCTTGTGAAATCTTGGTTCCTTGGCTAGAGCAATGGCACCAGTGTTATCACAAAACAGAGTCATTGGGTTAAGCGCACTAGGCACTACTCCAAGATCTGTCATGAACTCCTTCATCCAGACAGCTTCTTTCGCCGCCTCCGAGGCAGCGATGTACTCCGCTTCGTATGTAGAATCTGCTACCACGCTTTGCTTGGAACTGCACCAGCTAACCGCACCCCCATTAAGAATAAATACGTATCCGGTTTGCGACTTAGAGTCATCCGGATCAGTGTCAAAGCTTGCATCGACGTAACCCTTTACGACGAGCTCTTGATCACCTCCATAAACGAGAAACATGTCCTTAGTCCTTCTCAGGTACTTCAGGATATTCTTGACCGCCGTCCAGTGTTCCATTCCTGGATCACTTTGAAACCTTCCGACCATACTTATGGCAAGGCTGACATCGGGTCTTGTGCACAGCATTGCATACATGATAGAGCCCATGGCCGAAGCATAGGGGATGACACTCATCTTTTCTCTATCTTCTGCAGTCACTGGGCATTGAGTCTTACTCAACTTCACACCTTGCAATACAGGCAAGAACCCCTTCTTGGACTGATCCATTTTGAACTTCTTCAAAACTTTGTCAAGGTATGTGCTTTGTGAAAGTCCTATCAAACGTCTCGATCTATCTCTATAGATCTTGATGCCTAATATGAAAGCAGCTTCTCCTAGGTCCTTCATTGAAAAACTCTTGTTCAAATATTCCTTTACGCTTTCCAGCATTTCTATATTGTTCCCAATTAGTAATATGTCATCCACATATAATATTAGAAACGCTATAGAGCTCCCACTCACTTTCTTGTAAATACAAGCTTCTCCGTAAACTTGTATAAACTCGAACGCTTTGATCACCTCATCAAAACGAAGATTCCAACTCCGAGATGCTTGCACCAGTCCATAAATGGATCGCTGGAGTTTGCAAACTTTGTCAGCATTCTCTGGATCGACAAAACCTTCTGGTTGCATCATATACAACTCTTCCTTAAGGTAACCGTTAAGGAACGCTGTTTTGACATCCATCTGCCAAATTTCATAATCGAAAAAGGCAGCTATTGCTAACATGATTCTGACGGACTTAAGCATCGCTACGGGTGAGAAGGTCTCATCGTAGTCAACTCCTTGAACTTGTGAAAAACCCTTTGCCACAAGTCGAGCTTTATAGACGGTGACATTACCGTCCGCGTCCGTCTTTCTCTTAAAGATCCATTTGTTCTGAATGGCCTTACGCCCTTCAGGTAATACTTCCAAAGTCCATACTTTGTTTTCATACATGGATCCCATCTCGGACTTCATGGCCTCTAACCATTTCTCGGAATCCGGGCCCATCATCGCTTCTCCATAGCTCGTAGGTTCATCGTTGTCTAACAACATGACCTCTAAGACAGGGTTGCCGTACCACTCGGGAGCAGTACGCGTCCTTGTCGACCTACGAGGTTCGATAGCAACTTGATCCAAAGCTTCATGATCATCATCATTAACTTCCTCTTCAGCTAATGTAGGCTCCACAGAAACAACTTTCTGCGCTGCGCTACTCTCAGGTTGAAGTAAAGGTTCAACAACCTCATCAAGTTCTATCTTCCTCCCACTCAATTCTTTCGAGAGAAACTCTTTCTCAAGAAATGTTCCGTTTTTAGCGACAAACACTTTGCCCTCGGATCTGAGGTAGAAGGTATACCCAACTGTCTCTTTTGGGTATCCTATGAAGACGCATTTCTCCGCTTTGGGTTCCAGCTTTTCAGGCTGAAGCTTTTTGACATAAGCATCACATCCCCAAACTTTAAGAAACGACAGTTTTGGCTTCTTGCCAAACCAAAGTTCATATGGCGTCGTCTCAACGGATTTCGATGGTGCCCTATTTAAAGTGAATGCAGCTGTCTCTAATGCATAACCCCAAAACGATAGTGGCAAATCGGCAAGAGACATCATAGATCGCACCATATCCAATAAGGTTCGATTACGACGTTCGGACACACCATTACGCTGTGGTGTTCCAGGCGGTGTCAATTGTGAAACAATTCCACACTGTCTTAAGTGACTGCCAAACTCATAACTCAGATATTCTCCTCCTCGATCAGATCGTAGGAATTTAATCTTCTTGTTACGATGATTCTCAACTTCACTCTGAAATTGTTTGAACTTTTCAAATGTTTCAGACTTATGTTTCATTAAGTAAATATACCCATATCTACTTAAGTCATCAGTGAAGGTGAGAAAGTAACGATAACCACCGCGCGCCTCAATACTCATCGGACCACACACATCAGTATGTATGATTTCCAATAAGTCACTTGCCCGTTCCATTGTTCCAGAGAACAGCGTTTTAGTCATCTTGCCCATGAGGCATGGCTCACATGTGTCAAGTGATTCAAAATCAAGTGACTCCAAAAGTCCATCAGCATGGAGCTTCTTCATGCGTTTTACGCCAATATGACCTAAACGGCAGTGCCACAAGAAAGTGGTATTATCATTATCAATTCTACATCTTTTGGCATCAATGTTATGAACATGTGTATCATTACTATCGAGATTCAATAAGAATAAACCCCTCACATTGGGTGCATGACCATAAAAGATATTACTCATATAAATAGAACAACCATTATTCTCTGATTTAAATGAGTAACCGTCTCGCAATAAACAAGATCCAGATATAATGTTCATGCTTAACGCAGGCACCAAATAACACTTATTTAGGTTCATCACTAATCCCGACGGTAATCGAAGAGCGAGCGTGCCGACGGCGATCACATCAACCTTGGAACCATTTCCCACGCGCATCGTCACTTCGTCCTTTGCCAGCCTCCGTCTATTCCGCAGTTCCTGTTTAGAGTTGCAAATATGAGCAACCGCACCGGTATCAAATACCCAGGCACTACAACGAGGGTTGGTAAGGTACACATCAATAACATGTATATCATATATACCTTGTTTGTTGTTGGCCGCCTTCTTGTCAGCCAAATACTTGGGGCAGTTCCGCTTCCAGTGTCCAGTTCCCTTGCAATGAAAACACACAGTTTCTGGTTTGGGTCCAGCCTTGGGTTTCTTCACGAGAGGAGCAACTGTTTTGCCACTCTTCTTGGAGTTACCCTACTTACCCTTGCCATTTTTCTTGAAACTAGTGGTTTTATTGACCATCAACACTTGATGCTCCTTCTGAATTTCAGACTCAGCGGCTTTCAGCATCGCAAACAGCTCGGCGACTGACTTGTTCATCCCGTGCATGTTATAGTTCAACACGAAGCTCTTGTAGCTAGGTGGCAATGATTGAAGAACTCTGTCAGTGATAGCCTCTGGCGGAAGGGGCATCCCCAATTCAGCCAGACGGGTGGAGTACCCAGACATTCTGAGCACGTGATCACTGATAGACCCGTTCTCCTCCATCTTGCAAGCATAGAACTTATCGGAGATCTCATATCTCTCGATCCGGGCATTCTTCTGAAAGATAAACTTCAACTCCTGGAACATCTCATATGCTCCATGACGTTCAAAACGTCTTTGAAGTCCCGGTTCTAAGCCATACAACATTGCACATTGAACTATTGAGTAATCATCAGAACGAGCCTGCCAGGCGTTCACAACGTCTAGAGACTCAACTGGAGCGGGTGGATCACCAAGCGGTGCATCAAGGACATAAGCTTTCTGGGAAGCCGTAAGGATAATCCTTAGATTACGGGCCCAGTCCACAAAGTTACTTCCATCATCTTTCAACTTAGCTTTCTCTAGGAACGCATTAAAATTCAGGGGTGCTACTGCGCGAGCCATGATCTACAACATAAATATAGCAAAGACAACTTAGACTATTGTTCTAGATAATGAGTTTAGTTAATCATATTACTTAAAAACTCCCACTCAAATTGACATCCCTCCGGTCATTCGAGTGTAACATGATCCAAATCTACCAACTCAAGTCCGATCATCACGTGAGTCGAGGTGGTTTCAATGGTGAACATCTTCATGTTGATCATATCTACTATATGACTCATGTTCGACCTTTCGGTCTCTTGTGTTCCGAGGCCATGTCTGTACATGCTAGGCTCGTCAAGTTTAACCCGAGTGTTCCGCGTGTGCAACATGGCTTGCACCCGTTGTATGTGAACGTGGAGTCTATCACACCCGATCATCACGGCGTGTCTCGAAACGACGAACTTTCGCAACGGTGCACACTCGGGGAGAACACAATTTATCTTGAAATTTAAGTGAGGGATCACCTTATAATGCTACCGTCGTCCTAAGCAAAATAAGATGCATAAAAGGATTAACATCACATGCAAATCATAAGTGACATGATATGGCCATGAACTTGTGCTTTTGATCTCCATCTCCAAAGCACCGGCATGATCTCCATCGTCACCGGCATGACACCATGATCTCCATCATCTTGATCTCCATCAACGTGTCGCCATGAGGTTGTCGCGCCGACTGTTGCTTCCATGACTATAGCTAACGTTTAGCGATAAAGTAAAGCATTACATAGCGCTTAATGATTGACACGCAGGTCATACAATAATTAAAGACAACTCTATGGCTCCTGCCAGTTGCCGTACTCATCGACATGCAAGTCGTGATATTCTATACATCACATGATCATCTCATACATCACATATATCTCATCATGTAATTGGCCATATCACATCACAACATACCCTGCAAAAACAAGTTAGACGTCCTCTAATTGTTGTTGCAAATTTTACGTGGCTGCTACGGGTTTGCAAGAACCGTTCTTACCTACGCAAAACCACAACGTGGTGTAGTGATTGCTTTTTGATCTTCTAAAAGAACCCTCTTCATTGAAATCGATTCAACTAAAGTGAGAGAGACAGACACCCGCTAGCCATCTTTATGCAACAAAATTACATGTCAGTTGAAGGAACCTGTCTCGCGTAAGTGTACGCGTAATGTCGGTCCGGGCCGCTTCATCTCACAATACCGCCGAATCAAGTATCAACTAGTAACGGCAAGCAATATGTATACACCCACGCCCACAACTCGTTTGTGTTCTACTCGAGATCTCATCTACGCATAGACCTAGCTCTGATACCACTGTTGGGGAACGTTGCATGGGAAACAAAAAAATTCCTACGCACACGCAAGATCTATCCATGGTGATGAGCATCTACGAGAGGGAGAGTGAATCTACATACCCTTGTAGATCGCTAAGCGGAAGCGTTTAAGAAACGCGGTTGATGTAGTCGAACGTCTTCGCGATCCAAATCGCAAGTCGTCCCTCGATCCGATCACGAACTAGTGCCGAACGGACGGCACCTCCGCGTTCAACACACGTACGGCTTGATGACGCCTTCACCTCCTCGATCCAGCGAGCGATGGTGAAGTAGTGGTTGAGTTCCAGCAGCACGACGGCGTGGTGATGGTGGTGAGGAACAATCTCTGCAGGGCTTCGCCAAGCGCTACGGAGATTATGACGGAGGAACTAGAGGGTTAGGGTTGCCGCACACGGCTTGGGGAAATCTTAATGTATCCCGTGTGCTAGCCCTGCCCCTCTATTTATATGTTGAGCCTTGGGGTCTAAACTTGGAGTAAAAGCCTCCTCCAGGTCGGTTTTGCCCGCACAAGGTCGGTTTGGCCCGCAGGAAAAGAGTCCAACTCGGATCCCTGCAGTACCGCGCACAAGCGGTAGTACCGCTTCACACAAGCGGTAGTACCGCTTGGGCGGTAGTACCGCTTCACCAAGCGGTAGTACCGCTTACGCGGCAGCAAAACTACTTTTGCACTTTCCAATACCTCGTGGGCTTTTATCCCTTGGCCCATATAAAGTGTTCTTGCACCCGAACACTTCGGTAAACATCCGGAACCCATTCCGGTGAACTCCGGAACCCTTCCGGAGATCAAAACACTATTATCACATATATCAATCTTTACCTCCGGACTATTCCGGAGATCCTCGTCATGTCCGGGATCTTATCCGGGACTCCGAACAACCTTCGGTCACCAACAAAATAACTCAATTATACTAATCGTCACCAAACGTTAAGTGTGTAGACCCTGCGGGTTCGAGAACTATGTAGACATGACCGAGACACCTCTACGATCAATAACCAATAGCGGGACCTGGATGCCCATATTGGCTCCTACATATTCTACGAAGATCTTTATCGGTCGAACCTCTATGTCAAGGATTCAGTTAATCCCGTATACTGTTCCCTTTGTTCTTCGGTATGTTACTTGCCCGAGATTCGATCGTCGGTATCTCTATACCTAGTTCAATCTCGTTACCGGCAAGTCTCTTTACTCGTTCTGTAATACAAGATCTCGTGGCTAACACTTTAGTCACATTGCTTGCAAGGCTCATTGTGATGTTGTATTACCGAGTGGGCCCTGAGATACCTCTCCGTCATACGGAGTAACAAATCCCAGTCTTGATCCATGCCAACCCAACAGACACCCTCGGAGATACCTGTAGAGCACCTTTATAGTCACCCAGTTACGTTGCGACGTTTGATACACACAAGGTACTCCTCCGATGTCAGGGAGTTGCATGATCTCATGGTCATAGAAACAGATACTTGACATGCAGAAAACAATAGCAATAAACTGACACGATCATATGCTACGTTCATAGTTTGGGTCTTGTCCATCACATCACTCTCCTAATGATGTGATCCCGTTATCAAATGACATCTCATGTCAATGGCTAGGAAACCTTAACCATCTTTGATCAACGAGCTAGTCAACTAGAGGTTTACTAGGGACACAGTGTTGTCTATGTACCCACACATGTATTTGAGTTTCCAATCAATACAATTATAGCATGGATAATAAACGATTATCATGAACAAGGAAATATAATAATAACCAATTTATTATTGCCTCTAGGGCATATTTCCAACAGGTCCCCCAACAATGGTGGATCGATGTCTAGCATCTCTGTTGGGTCAGAATCGGGTCGTCGTTGCAGCACGAGAATTTTTGTGTTTGCCGCATGATTCAGGGTTGGCTGCCTGGTCCATTGCTCAAGCTCCATCTGTCTTGTCGTGGTACCTTGTATCCGTGCCTCATGCTTGCGCCATGGCGCCGAGTGTCGGACCGGAGCGCGTCACAAAGACTAGCGACCATGATAGTCTTTTTACACATGGTCGATAAGAACGGTGGATCAACATCTAGCATCTCGATATGGGATATCCCATTGCAATGCATCTGAGCGAGTGTTACAGGGTTAGCGGCATGATCCGGGAGGGACCTAAAAGTGACGAGAACACAATTGGCCATAACTGTAAAATCGGGCAATATAGGCCCTAAACCAGATAATATAGTCCACGCCTTCTACAAAAGCACCCAACCTCACTCGTCATGATTGCGTCATGGTGCCGAGTGTGGAACATAGCTGATGCAAATGCTTCGACACCAGGATAGTGTTTGTGATCCCATTCCCATGCATCTGGGCGAGTGTTACACGGTTAACGGCATGATCCGGGTGAGCCCGAAAGGTGACAAGAACACAATTGGCCTTAACAGTCAAAGTGGGTAATATAGCCCTGAACTGGGTAATATAAACCACGCCTTCTCCAAAAGCACCCAACCTCACTCGTCATGACTGCGTCATGGTGCCGAGTATGGAACATAGCTGGTGCAAATGCCTCGACACCAGGATAGCGTTTGTGACCCACATGTATCAGGTGTGCTCTATCCACATGGAGCATCTCACTCTAGCTTGTCTCGGGTTGTTGGGCCCGCTTGACTGCTCCAACATTTAGCGCATGAAGTAGGGTAGGCCAAATAGTCCATCGACAGAGCTCGATCCTTGTTGCCTTGGGTCCTTGTGCCCACTCCTCGTGTGTGTGCCATGGTGCCGAGTGCTTGAATGGATATGAACTATAAGCCTGGACGCCATGGTTGTGATTCTGACCTGCGGTCCCCCAACAACGGTGGATCGATATCTAGCATCTCCGCCAGGCCTGAATCGGGTCGTTGGTCCAGCACGAGAGTTCATGTGTTTGCCGCATAATTCAGGGTTGGCTGCATGGTTCACTGTTCAAGCTCCATCCTTCTTGTCGTGGTACCTTGTATCCATGCCTCGCGGTTCCGCCATGGCTCTGAGTGTTAGACCGGAGCACGTCACAAAGACTAGCGACCATGATAGTGTTTTTACCCATGGTCGCTAAGAACGGTGGATCAACAACTAGCATCTCGGTATGGGATATCCCGTTCCCATGCATCTGGGCGAGTGTTACGGGGTTAGCGGCATCATCCGGGTGAGTCCGAAAGGTGACGAGAACACAATTGGGCATAAGTGTAAAATCGGGTAATACATGACAATAACCGGCTAATATATACCACGCCTTCTTCAAAAGCACCCCAACCTCACTCGTCATGCTTGCACCATGTTGCCGAGTGTGGATCATAGATGGTGCAAATACCTCGATGCCAGGATAGCGTTTGTGATCGACATGTACCCGAGCGCTCTATCCACATCGAGCTGACTCCCGCTTGTCTCGGGTTGTTGGGCCCGCTTGACTGCTCCAACGTTTGGCGCATGAATTAGGGTACGCCAAATAGTCCACCGCCAGAGATTGATCCTTGTTGCCTTGGAACCTTGTGCCCACTCCTCGTGTGTGTGCCATGGTGCCGAGTGCTTGAATGGATATGAACTATAAGCCTGGATGCCATGGTTGTGATTGTGACCCGTTGTCCCCCAATAATAGTGGATCGATGTCTAGCATCTCCGGCGGGCCTGTGTTTGCCGCATGAGAGTTCCTGTGTTTGCCGCATGATTCAGGGTTAGCTACGTGGTCGACTGCTCAAGCTCCATCCTTCTTGTCATGGTACCTTGTGTTCGTGCCTTGCGCTTGCGCCATGGCGCCGAGTGTTAGACTGGAGCGCGTCACACAGACTAGCGAGCATGATAGTGTTTTTACCCATGGTCGATAGAAACATGGATCGACATCCATCATCTCAGTACGTGATAGCCTGTTCCCATGCATCTGGGCCAGTGTTACAGGGTTAGCGGCATGATCTGGGTGAGTCCGAAAGGTGTCGATAACACAATTGGTCATAACAGTCAAACCAAGACATCGAGGACCTAAACTGGGTAATCAAGGACAAAAACCGGGTAATATAGACCACGCCTTCTCTAAAAGCACCCAACCTCACTCGTCTTGATTGCGTCATGGTGCCGAGTGTGGAACATAGCTGGTGCAAATGCCTCGACACCAGGATAGCGTTTGTGACCCACATGTACCGGGAGCGCTCTTTCCACATCGAGCATCTCACTCCAGCTTGTCTCGGATTCTTGGGCCCGCTTGACTCCTCCAACGTTTGGCGCATGAAGTAGGGTAGGCCAAATAGTCCACCGACAGAGCTCGATCCTTGTTGCCTTGTGTCCTTGTGCCCACTCCTCGTGTGTGTGCCATGGTGCCGAGTGTTTGAATGGATCTGAACTATGAGCCTGGATGCCATGGTTGTGATTGTGACCCGTAATACCCCAACAACGATGGATCAATGTCTAGCATCTCCGTCGGGTCCGAATCGGGTCGTTGTTCCAGCACGAGAGATCTTGTGTTTGTCGCACGATTCAGGGTTGGCCTCCTGGTCCATTGCTCAAGCTCCAGCCTTCTTGTCGTGGTACCTTGTATCCGTGCCTCGCGCTTGCGCCATGGTGCCGAGTGTTGGACCGGAGCCGTCACATCCATAGCATACCAAACTACTCTTCGAATCCAATATCCACAACAAATGTGGGCGTAGAACACAAAAAATAAACTAGTATCCTCTTCTTATTGGACAAAGGAGAATGGGACTCCTACACTTGATCTCAGTTTTTTTATGGCTTTCCTAGCCTGGGTCGAGTAGTCTGGGCTTGGAGGGAAATTGCAGTTTAAATTTGTTTGCCCAGACGCCCTGTACTGTAATGTATCACGCCCTGCACTTGATCTCAATTTTTTGATGGCTTGGCTAGCCTGGATCGAGTAGTCTGCGCTTGGAGGGAAATTGTAGTGTCGGATCATAAAATTTCACTTACATTTTCTATTTAAAAATGTATGTGGCAATTCTAAAAATACTTGTGTTTTAGGAAAAATTAAAAAATAAATGTGAGAATTTTAAAAATATGTGCATATTTTAGAAAAAATCGCACAAGCCGGCCATCTCACACCCAACACACACAGATACCAGTATCCTCTTCTCATTGTGCCAAGGAGAACAAGACTCTTACGGCGGGTAAGAGTAGGAGGCGCGGCGGAGGCTGTGGAATTAATTCAGCAGAGAAGGCTGCCGCAAGATTGCTCTTGCATAGATAAGTCTGGAGATCAATTACAGTGAAGAGCATCGTCGGAGGGAGTGTAGAGGTGTCACCGACGATTCTCGTTTAATTTGGTGCCGCCAGATAAATCTAGGAGAGAAAATCCTTCAAATAGTTCACTTTACTTTCAGTCTGCAGTTGGTCTCTGCGCCAACCACGCAACAGGTCATCCAGTAGAGATAAGAGTTACGAAAAACATCAATGCCGCTACATAGTCCAGCCCATCACCAAGATGACCTGACAATAAACTGTCCACCATCCAATAGCCATGTACCAAAAACAAAAGCAAATAAGGGTTCATTGCCGCCTAAATTTAACAGCCAAAACATACAAGGAGACAATTCTGATAGGAAAGTAAATTTAAGCAGCGTTGAGGCCAAGAAGCACTGCCATAAAAGGTAGAACTAATCATACTTCTCTGGAGTTCAATCATATTCAGTTTGGACTTGCCCCATCGGATCATCACCACCATGTCCTTTCACGGCAATGTGTTGCAGTGTTGCAGCCCTCTTGATCAGCGCTTCTGTGTCCTGGGATTCACGAAAAATCACCTAATATGTTAGGAACGAACGAGCGTGACAAATCAGTTTCACACAAGCTATTATTGCATACAAATTTAATTTCGATTTTGTTTAAAATAGGAATGGGCTTTTGTTAAGATTTATAAGGTTAAAGCTTGTGTAAGGCTAACATCACTACCATGTAAAATGGACCTAAAATGAATGGTAAGTTTTCATCTCAACTATTAATATGCATCATGAACTGAGCCTAGCTTAGATGGCTAGGTTTCTTGTGGTGGAGCCAACCCATCAATGTTCAAGTCTAGACTAACCATTGCTGGTCGCATTTTTCTAGATATATTTCAAGTTTTCTGGTGATGTGCGTTAAGTGGGATGAGACATTCCCGTCGACTACGAAGGAGTGTGTGAAGACTTTGTCAATCTCAAGATGATGTGCCGTCTCAGTGTCTCAGGGGTACTCATAGGGACAGGATATGCATTCTTACGTTAATAGGAGTGAGTGTATGTACGTCTGAGACACTGAGCCGGCACATCATCTCGAGATTGGCAAAGTCTTCATAGACGCCTTCGTAGTCGACGGGAACATCTCCTCCCACTTAACGCACATCACCAGAAAACCTGAAATAAATCCAGGAAAACACGACCACCAATGGTAAGTCTAGACTTGAGCGTTGATGGGTTGGCTCCACCACAAAAAACCTAGCCAACTAAGCTAGGCTCAGTTCATGATGCATATTAAAAGCTGAGATGAAAACTTACCATTTGTTTTAGGTCCATTTTACATGGTGGTGATGTTAGCCTTACTTTGACCCTATAAATCTTAACAAAAGCCCATTCATCTTTTAGACAAAATCAAAATTAAATTTGTATGCAATAATAGCCCGTGTGAAACTAATTTGTCACGCTCGTTCGTTCCTAACATATTGTGTGTTTTTTCGTGAAGCCCGGGACACAAAGGCACAGACCGAGGGGGCCGCAACACTGCAACACATAGCCATGAGAGGACATGGTGGTGATGCTGCGATGGGGCAAGTCCAAACTGAAGATGATTGAACTCCAGAGAAGTATGAACAGTTCTACCTTTTGTGGCAGTGCTTCCTGGCCTCAACGTTGCTTAAATACTCTAAATTTACTTTCATATCATAATTGTCACATAATATGTTTTGGCTGTTAAGTTTCTAGCATGATCCAAAATCTACGTGCAAACCGAAATGTCTGCCCCTTTCGCTTCTCCTTCTCCCCACACTTCCTCCCTCGGTTCCTTTGACCTAGTTGGCCGGCTCAAGCCCTCCTTCTGTTGGGGCAGACAGATCACCATCTTCATCTTCATTGGCGATGGCGGCGGTCTTGACGGAATTGGCAACCGAGTGGAGGCCCTTGGGTTGCACATTCAACTTGGCCCAACAGTGCATGAAGAGGAATTGCTTGCCCTCCACCTTCAAGAGGAATTGCTTGCCCTGCACCTTCAATCATGGTCAACAAGTTGCATATCCGGTAAATGACCAACACATAGAGTATATTAGGCTAAATCCAACACAAGTCCATATTCAGCCAAATGACCAACACATGGAGCAACAAAACACTTACGAGCTCGGTGATTCACGCTTCACTTGCCCCTGGATTTTGGAATTGTTTGTAGAAGCCGCAATACTTGTTGCCAGCCTCTTACACGGTGTACCATCGATGGGTGAGCGTCTTCAAAGCACGAAGATGGGTCACATTATTACAATAGGGATCGAAGTGCTTGTGCTCCTGGAACCAAACATGAACATTCATCCAAAAGGTTACACACTTTTGCTCCATGCATGCCATGAAACAGATCAAGTCTAGTGGCCACCCATGCATCACACCAATTCATACTCTCTCACATTGAAATTCTCTTCCTACACTTCTTTTTTAGGTCGGCACAGGCCACCCAAAACTCGTCTGGATCGAGCTCCGACTGCTGGGTGTCTGGTCGCGCCTACTTCGGTTGGTAGTCGTCTACTTATTTGTCGTGGAAGCCGCCTCTGTCGTGGTTTATGTCCAACATCTCCCCGTCATCATACGGCGCACGATTGAGACATTCTAACAAACATAGACCGGGCGCCTATTGGACCACGCATGGCGTCCACGACCGGACAAGCTACGGCGACGACTGCTCGATGAAGTGGTAGTCCGCATTGAGGTCGACCGTATAAGGCACGCACGACATGATGGAGGTGAAGGAGACTGGAGAATTATGATGTGCACCCAGCTGCCTTGCGGCATAGTAGTACGACCCCAACAGTTGCTCCGGCCAGGGCGACAATTGTACGGGTGCCGCCACCCGCCAAACCACTTTCTTAGGATCACGAGGTCGCGTCTAACTGGTTGGCGCATCTGCTAAATCCTCACTCCATTGTTTGTGGCGGCGCTCAATGCATGTCGCCGAGTTGACCTTGCAGGCAGCCATCATCGACGGGCCCTCTGGCTTCGGCGGCACGGTGATTTCTCCATTAGCTCCTCTAATGGCTCCATCGCGGCGGCGTATGGCGAAAAGGGCAGAAACCGGGGTGGGGGCGGCGACGATCAGAGCGGAGAGGGTGGCAAAGGGCGGGCTTTTCACACGAAAAACATTGCGAATGGTCCAAATGTGCGGGTTCCGCCTCAGTTTTCTTGGTCTGGGTGTTGGATGCCTATGTGGCTGAGGTCTGAACGCCCGCAAACCTCCCCAGCTTTAGGTTTGTAGAATTTCGGATGCCTGGACGCGTTCGCGGACGTTTGAGGCTCGACGTTGGATGGCAAAAAAATCAAACACCCTAGTTGGGACCTTTAGCGGCGATTTGGTGATCCACGTTGTAGTTGCCGTGACCCATGTACGTGTGCAAATGATATAGATCGCTCATTGCGAGCGTTAAGATATCGATTGCTAACCGGCGATCTCCTGGGCTGGCCCATTAAGCGGTTCCGAAGCAAAGCGAAGCGAGCGTGACACACTAGTTGTAGGAACCTTCTAGATCGTTTTTGGGAACCTTCTAGAAGGTTCCTGGACCACTTCTATTTTTCATCTCCTAGTTTTTTTGCTTTTCATTCTGGTTTGTTTTTAGTTTTTTTGTTCTTTTTATTTCTGCGTTTTGATTTTTTTTCTTTCAAAATTTCACAAATTTCAAATAATGTTCAAAATCTTCAAAAAACTATTTGAAATTTCAAAATTGTTCACGTTCCCAAATTTTGTTCATGTTTATCGAAAAATACTTGAATTTTTATTTTTATTTGTTTTTCAAAAAATGATCCAAATTAAAAAAAATCTTCATAATTTCAAGAGAATGTTCATAATTTCAAAAAATCGCATTTTTCAGAAAAATATTCCAAATTTCATAAAAGTTTCACTTTTCCAAAAGTTGTTTGTTTAGAATCCTAGATTTTCTTTGATTTTATGAACATTTTATTTTCAAATCCATGAACAGTTTCTGGATTGATAAAAAAATTCAAATTTGTAAATTTTTTGAATTCATGAACTTTTTTTGAATTGGTGAACATTTTTTCAAATCCGTCAATAATTTTTTGAATTCACGAACATTTTTTTGAAATCCATGAACAATTTGTGAGTTCACAATATTTTTCAAATTTGTAAACTCTTTGGAATTCATGAACATTGTTTGAATTCGTGAGCATTTTTTCAATTCCACAAACATTTTTTGAAGTGCCAATTTTTTTAAAATTAGAACCGATTTAGGAAAAAACCTGTTGTAAATAAAATAGCTGCACTCGTGGGCCGGCCCACTAACGGGAGGCCGGTGAGCGCGCGCTGTGGGCGACGCGAGCGTAGCGATCGCGCGCGCGATACATAGCAGAGCAAGCTCAGCCTCCAGGCGAGGCGCTACCGAGCGAGGGCGCAAACCAAAATCCACGCCAGGCGCAAGAAAATCCTACCGCACAACGAGAACGAGGCGAAGGCGGCGGCGCGGACGACGACTGCCGCCTTCTCTCCGGTAAGATCTGCATCTCCTCTACCTTTTTCTCTGGTAATGGAGCCCTCAGCCTGTCCTCCCCTCCATCCGCCCCGACACCGGCACCTCCCTCCGACTCTCCCCTCCTCCGCCCCGGCCCCTGTTGTCCGGAGCCTTCCTTGTAGCCTTTGGCCAGAGATGCTGGTTGCGCCGCTGGGGTGGGGTGACCACTATCTCCTCACTGGGTTTAATGCCGTTGCAGACTTGCAGTTAGTATCTGGTTCTGAAGAACATCACACAGATTATATAGGAAACAGATGTGGGATAGGGTATCCTAGGTCCGCCGCTGACAGTTCTTCATTAGCTTTTGATTAAAAACCGAGGGGCATGGATTGCATAGAAGGTGCAGGGTTGAAGCTGCTTGCAACTAAAGCCAGGATAGCACTTGATTTGGTATCGCATATTGAGCATATTTGGTCAGCCATATTGTGGAGCTTAGTGGTACATACATACAGATATAGTAAGTGGTTGCAGTCTGTCATTATTCGCTGCTGTGTGATTGTTCAGATTATATATAGTTCTTTCCGAGAAAATTTCAGATTATATATTACTGTTAAGAGTGTTTGTAGGCTAGAGTTGCACTCGAAGATGCTGCTTCATTTCACATGTCTCACCGGAGAATACCTTTTAGGCTTTTACTTTTAAGTTTTGATGCTTGGTTTAATTAAATATTCAAGTCTATATCCCCATGAGAACACTAGCACCCACATTACACACTAGCACCCACCAAGAATGCAATGTTTCTTTCTGTTGTATACTACAGGAACTAGAACGAGCTTCCACCTTTGTATTAGGCTGACTGAATTTGGCATCTAGCTGAGAACAGAATGTCGGCTGCACCATTCTTATTATTGCTAAACTGTTCTGCGATGTCTAAGGAATATTATCTTCTGATAATTAATTAATCATGTTCTGCTAATACCTATCCTCTCACTCACTGTATTCATCTGTTCTGTAATTTTCCAACAGGGTTTCTAGCAATCTTTGAGGTGCATTTATTAGGCAGTGCATCATGTTGTCTTTTTTATAGACTTACAGACATGTCCTACTCCTTTCAATGACATTGATTCATCTGTTCAAATTCGAGGAGAAATTTACAACACATTTGTACTTTTATTGTTAACACAAAAATTACCCTGGTTAGAATGGCAACTCTTTATTTCTGAAGATAGGAATTCAAGATAAATAGATCCGCATTCAAGTTTTAGGCTTGTGTCCTTTCATCTAGAATGGCTGCTGCTTGGTCTTCAGTGAGCGAAGTCATTTCCTCAATAGAGTTCTTTGCCCGACAAAAGTGAATCTTGATCTTTCTTCTTGATAGTTTGTGATCGAGCCAATCTCACAATTTCGATCTTGCTACTACCACTATAGCCCTGAGTGACTATGGCTACCTGAACTGAAGGAGTTCCCACAAGACCTGTGAATGTCAACTTCACTCTAAGGGTAAAGCATGCTCGCTCCTTCGCTCGTACGAACAATCACTCGTTGCTGGGAGCTCTATCCTCCTCGCACTACTAAAAACAGGGTGAAAGAATCTCCCGCGTTCAGTCTGTGGAGGCCGACCATCATAGTCGTCTCTACACCAAGTTGGTCTTAAAGTCTACTCTGACTTGCGGCAAGTTGCCTCAACACCGCTGGTCCTTGTTGACTCGCGGCAAGCTTTCTACATCAACCCCTAAGGTGCTTAAAAGTCTTGTGCTCTCTCTATTTTCCTATCGTGGGGAATTAATTAGGAGACTAGTGAGTTCGCCCAAAACGTCACCTACTGTGAGAGGATACTATTCTCCCTTCTCTGCCCAGTGAATCTGGAACCCTAGTTGTTTGCCTGGGGATTCTCCTCCTATTCCTCGACTCTTTATTAAGGAGACAGACCGGTAATCTAAACTTATATTCTTTTTACATATATTGCTTTGCAGTAACAGCTTCAATACTCTTCTTGACAGGAGCAAACTCTACTATCTTCTTCTTAGGACATCTGCTAATGTCATGACCAAACTCCTAGCAAACAGCACTGGATTTGGGCTTCCATGCATATTCTGCTTTAATCTCAATCTCGTCTCCTTAATAAGTAAGTAATTACTAAGATAGTTTCCAAGATCCTTGAAAAAGTATTTTTTTACTTTTGCAAAAGCAAATATTGTATTTTTTTCAGTGACTTTATCCATCTAGAGAGGCTTCCCCAAACCACTAGCTCTAGCAATATAGCTCAGTCCTTCTTTTTTAATGTACTCCTTAGGAACTCCCCACAATTTTCTAAAATTGGGATTTTTCTTTTTTCCCATTTTTTCAACTGAAATTTTGGCTGCCATTGTCTCAACAGTAATGGTATGTTAGCAATGTGCCAAGGGTCCACCTTCTAATACCCATTGTCTGGTTTTTTCATCTGGAAATGCAAAATAGAAAGTCCATTTTCCACCTCTGATACATCAACCCTGCCTCACGTTACCTCCTTCCGAGCCTGCGGCATTCCGGCCGGCATATCTCGAGATCGAGTTTCAGTTTCTTTTCTAGTTGGGGATTAAGACCCGGCATCAAATCCACTAAAAGTCTGAGTAGCTTTGTGAATGACTTCAAACCACCATAGGTAGACCCATCCACTTATTCCTCTATCGGCCAGGCTTTTGTCCCTATCTACGTTTGATTTAAAAAAGAAATGGAAGGGCGCTCTTTTTGATCGAGAAACAAGGTTTGGTTGAAATGCTACTGGTGGTTGGTGCTTCAGGCCGCAGTTGGTATATCATAAACGAGTTATAACCGGAAAAGCTTAGAAAGAGTAAATGCTATATACCTGATACCGGAAAGCGAAGCGTGGTGCTAACATGACTAAAAAAACGATTCGGAAATCTGTCTTTATAACTTTCTCTCATGCGGAACGAAGAGAAGTTAGTAAATATATTGGGAAGCCCTTGATCGAGTAGTTCATCCGAAAGCATTTGATCCATCAGATCAGTGCTTGATCTTCTACTTAATAGGTTCAAGACCTAAATAAAGGAATGAAAACAGCTGCAAGATCCGCTTACTTCTTTCTCTTAGTCAGCTCTATCTCATATTGCCTACGAGCTCTCGTAGTATCTCACAGCAGTATCGAATAATGAAAAGAAGGAAAGCTCTATTGAATAAGCCAAGGATAGAGAGAAAAAACTTAAAGAACTATTTGAGAAAAGGAATATATCTCCAGGTTATTCATTCCATCCTAATTTTCAATCTCGTGAATTCAATAAAAAGAACTCAAGGCTGCGACATCCACTTTAAGACTAGTTAAAAAGAAAAGGTTCCACCCTTGTAGTTAGACAACCGATATGCGACATCATACTTAGTATGGGAGTTGCCGCTGATCTGCGACATCAATAGATAAGCATGGTATGCGAATATGTGTTGTTGATCTCCGCATCGCGATGCTACTTTCGTAGGGGAGAGCAGTCAGTCCCCACCAAGGTGAGTATAAGGGCTTTTTTTGGGGGTTAATTTCGCTTCGTTCATCTTCAAGTGCCGACAGTTTCTATTCCCGAGTGTGAAAAGCCAGTACTGGATAGACGGTTTAGATACGTCATTGAGTGCCCCATGGGTCATCTTGTTTCCTATTCATTGGAAGCTACATAAAGCATCCCTATATTAAGATGAAGTAAGAAAGCATCAGTCCTCTTATTTTCTGTCTTCTATGAAAGAATGTAGCTCGCTCTTTCAACCCGGGGCCCCCTCTGGGGAACTGTTTGAGTTTTAGCATCGACCCCATTTCCTTTTGATCGTATTACGCTTGACTAGCTGCAAAACATTTCGCTTTCTGCGCCACGCTCGTACGTGGTTTACACTCCTTGCCTTTCATCTGACTTTGCCATCGGGCAATTGTTTGTTTTCAACTGGATTGGATTCCGAACCAAGAAAGATAGGCAACTTTCACTTGAAAGAAAGGAGCTTCAGAACTCTTGTATTCCACCGAATAAGAATAAGAATAAGAATAAGAGCAAGAAGGGGCTATCTTCGTGAAGGGACCGGCACCAGAAAGTAGATCATATGGCCTTTCTTTCGCCAAAATCAAGTAAAGCCCCGGCCCAAGAAATGCAGCAAAGCAAGTCGTCTTTGGTTTGGAGCTAAATTCCCGGATGTATAGGCTTGATCGAGTGCCTTACCTGAAATCTCATACCCTATTTTGGATTTCGATAGTATGGTGTAGCGTATCTTATGCAAACGGAATTCTAAGGTTTCTTTATTTTATTATGCAATAAGAAGAATTCTTCCATTCTCTTTTTCTTTAGTCGTGGGAAAACCCAAATTAAAACTTTTATTTTATAGCGAGCGCAATTTCTAGTAAAAAATCATGTATCCTTCCACTTAGATCAAAAGGAATTTTTCCAATAGAACTATGGAACCCCCGAGCGGTTGCGGTTGTACCTGTACTGCAGGAATAAGAAAACTCGCTATTCACTCAGTTTATTTTCCATAATAAGTTATGTAGGAGAGATGGCCGAGCGGTTCAAGGCGTAGCATTGGAACTGCTATGTAGACTTTTGTTTACCGAGGGTTCGAATCCCTCTCTTTCCGTTTTTCTTAATTCATCAACGTTAAGGATCACAATGTATCAAATCAAATAACAATTTATTCCAGCAATAATATCTTATATTATCTTATTTTTATTTAATAGAAATTAGAAATTCTCTATAGCAAATTACTGTGGTATGTAAAATACACATAGAGGAAAAAAGAAAAAAGGATCCTAATCCTAGGGTTAATCAATTTTAGCTAGTTGATGGGAAAATACGAATTAATGGTAATGGTCTTAGGGCGATTTAGTTCGGGGAAAGGGGAAGGGGAAGAAAATTCTATGAACCTTTCCTTTTTTCGTTAAGTTCAAGTCTGACGAGAGTAATATTCTACAACTAACAACTCATTTATTTTGAGACCGACCCACTTCCTATCTAGGATTTTATTTACTAGTCCTTTATATTCCAATGTGTCAATCGTCAAATGCTTTGGCAATTTCCCCGGGTCCGATGAAGCAATATAATTTTGAACCAGACCTTTTGATCTTTGGTTATCTTTCGTAGTAATAATATCTCGGGGTTTGCAACGAAAACTTGGTATATTGACTATACGACCATTAACTACTAACATTATTCAATCTGGTATCCAAGAATTTATTAAGCTCATCCCGCAAGCACATGTACACATCTTGGATTTTACCGTCTGAAGATGGAAGAAGATTCGTTCTCCTACCCATTTCTAAGTTAAGCAAGAGATAACTCATAATTTGATATGCACTCGCACTCGCATCTTGGGTCACTGGAACCTGATGATAATTACTCACTACTTCATCCTGAGAAAGGATCTTGGCTATGAAAAAAATGGATCACTAGCTTGCGCAGCAAATTGAATGAAACTTTCGTCCGAAGTAAACATTTCAGTCTGGTGTTCGTTATACCATTTAAGGGCATCATCTAAGTTCGAGAACTTTTGATACTTAAAGGCTGCAGCACATGCTAAGTGTTGACTGAGATTCTTTTTTTCCGACAGGTGGTTTTGTGCTTGAGGTTGAGGATGATCGGCAGAAAAGAGTAATAAACTTTTTGACAAATCACGCTCATGAAAATGCAATACACCTGAACGGTAGATTCTACCACGGAAGTCCATGAATCTTTGGCACCTACTGCTACTAACTCGCCGCCTCCCCATGTTAAGCTAGTACTTGTTGTTGCACCAGGAGCTGTTACGCCAGGCGCAGTAGCATGGATATTTTGTACCCATTGAGCAAAGATATTACCAGGAAAATAAAAATAAAATAGCATTTGATTGTCTGGGTAAGGTGCTTTAATTGCCTGCTGCAAGATAGTTCTATTGGGTATGGTAGATCATTGAAATTGGTTTTACAATTTTTGAAGCATGATTTTCAAGTTCCCGTTTTTTCTTTCCAAGTCCAGCGGCTTTTGTAGAAGTTGACTCAGCTACCTTTAGTCTATGCACTTGATCTACAAAACTAAGTAGGTGAGTTGGTAGTGGTGGATGAAATTGCGTAGGGATGGAGCAGGGGGAGGAGTCGTGTCTCGGGCTAGAGTATGGGGTGGAAGGGTGATGTGGTTCGTCTGACGGACCCAACAAGGTCGGACAAAATGAGTACCGATCCTGCCGCAATCAACATGATTGGATCGCACCAAGCCAAACATAAGGCAGAGCAGAGGCCCCGGTGGGGAGAAATGGCGAAGAGCTAGGGTTAACTTAGGTGGCGGTATAAAGGCAAGCCCGCGTCATCACGATAACGCAAAAGGGACAAGATCGCCGTACTTTTCGTCTTCTCCTCTTTCTCATGCGTATGGTTCTATTGCCTGGACGCTGAGATTTTCCTCGGACGACCACAAGGTGTTCGTTCAATTGCCGGGTAGAGGCTGAACGCTGCTTCGTCATGAACACTGAGCATGGACTAGATGCAGCGAGGTCGTACTTTTGTGATACAAATGTAGCTAGTTCATGCGCACTTACTCTGGTTATCAACAAATCTGTTGCAGGCCGAAGAAACCATAGGTGGCGGGAGGATGGAGGTGAAGCTCAAGGACCTTGTCCCGGCAGCGACTAACACAGTGAACACGACGTTCATCGTGGTCGACAAGGCGCCCCGCCCGGCCCACGCAAACGCACACGGCAGGGAGGAGACATGTCCGTCACTAGTGGCTGACGAGACGGCGGCGGTGCATTTCCTTCTGTGGGGCACCGAGTGCGATGCCTTCGAGCCTGGGGACATCGTGTGGCTCACGAGTGGCATCTTCTCGTACCATAGGGGCAGCAACTTGTTCTTGCACGCCGGCACGCGAGGACGAGTGGAGAAGGTGGGCGAGTTCACCATGATGTTCGTCGAGACGCCCAACATGAGCGAGGTGAGGTGGGGGCCCGATCCAGGTGACCCAAGGAAGATGGTGCAGGAGGCTGTCGTGTCGTCCTACTCCCAAGTCTTCAAGCCGCTGCACTGATGCCTATCATTTCAGGCTTCCAGCTCATTGTTGCTCCAAGTCTCATTAAATCTTATGCAATACTAACCGTGGTAGTAAATTATGCAATATTAACCACTTGCTGAGTTTTGTATGCTTTCTCCTTAAAATATCACTGGGCCATCGTTCTAATGTCTTGAGATGTTTCTCATGTAAACGGAGCTCATAGAAGATTTAGCAAGCCAAAAGTATATCCCAAGCTGTGTTGATGTGAACAACAGTGTAACTTTTTCCCTGAAATGTTCAAAATACAACTGAAGTTGTGGGCAAGAGTTTGATTATATGTTACCTAGATAACTTTTTGTGTTTTATGAAATTGCTCAACTGTTGGTCTCATAATTTGATTACATAATGGTTGAAACACTGAAATGCACTGAAATTCTGATGGTTTTTGGTTTCTGCTTTTCCTTCTTGGCAGAGTTCAGGTTCTTGAAAAGGCTTATTCTTGTCCATGGACGATACTCACACAACCGTACTGCCTTCCTTTCGCAGTATTCGTTCTACAAGTCATTGTTAATTTGCTTTATTCAGATACTCTTAAGTCACAAACAAAGTCACAAGTCCTTATTTCACCTTCAGATCTTATATGTAATATCTTTCTCATATTTCATTTAGGCATGCTGGATACTAGTTGCTCTTGTCAGCATTCTCATATTGTATGCATGCAGTTTTTCTTTTGTTTCAGGTATTGCCGAACAAGTTTATTCAATTTGGTTAGTTTGATGGCTTATAATGTCTTCTACGCAAGCATTACTGCTCTAACTACTGCTCTGGACAAGGATTTATCTGAAAAGACAGTGGCACAGAACCCAGAAATTTTACTTTACTGCCAGGCTGGAAGGTAGATTATATCTCCTTTCATTTGTTGTTGACAGCATCCATATGTTCTATATGTTCTGTTAGTAGCTTGGTATATGCAATAAATTATCTGTAATTTTTTGGAATCAAGTTTGTGTTGCCTTCACTAATATGTGCATATTTTGCAGGCTTTTAATTCAAGTACTTTTGCTGGTTGGTTTGGTCGATCATTATATCATGTGAGTACATCTTTGGCGCACCATACGATGCTTCTAGTCTGCAAATGACAGTTGCAAAAAATATGAAATAATTTTCATGCATTTCACTAGAATTATGAGTTCTTATTAAACTCAGTAAGTGTTTACTGTCAACTTGTTTTGAAAAAAAAACTATGAAGTACATTATTTACTTGTTATTTACTCGTATTCCTTCACTCGTACGAAATGTGGGTACATTGTATTTTCAGTGAATGGTCCTCTGTTATCTACACATTATTAGCGACTAATGGATGGTGCTCTGAAAGCTAGTAATAGCGGTCACTCTTGCGGTGGATTGAAGTTAATTCACGAACTACAGTTTTTCATAATTCTTTGGTTCTTGCTGCTGTTACGCGGATGGGTTGGTGCGGGTTGTGGTGAGGGGGCAATGGAAGTCTTGTTAAAATAGAAAGGTCATGGAGAGGAGACTGAACCCACCAATTTGTAATGCCCATGCACAGATTTTGACGTGGCTGATGAGAGGTTCTTCTTTTCTTGGTTGGTTTCAGGCAATTGTTATTTTCTTAATCACCATTAATGCTTATGCCAATGAAAAAAGTGAGATGGAGGTGTTGTCAATGGTTGCTCTCTCAGGAAGTATTTGGTTGCAGGCGTCTGTCTGTTGTGACATTAGAGATGAAGTGAGAAAGCAAAGAGCTTGAATCATAATGCTTATAACAACTTATGCATTGTAGACTATACTTGTTCTAACGCATCTTTCCATTTTGCAGTTCTTTCACTTTTCTGCAGTTTCTGGCAACATGGGGACACTGCTGCTTTGTACTCCCTCCGTCTCATAATATAAGAGCGTTTTTTACACTGTACTAGTGCCAAAAACGCTCTTATATTATGGGACGGAGGAAGTACATCATAAATTTCTGTATCAGCACCATACCAACTGCTGGGATGTACACTATCATGTACCACCTTTGTAGACAGCCGCCATACTGGATAACAATGCTGGTAACGGGTAAGTATTGCTATCATGTTGTTTTGCTTGGTTTATAATTGCACACACGAGTTTCTCACGACGACATGATATCAATGTTTCAGCTAATCAGGGGAGTTGGCATGGGTCCTGTAATAGCTCTGAAATATTTCAGATATACATACAGTCCTAGTGCTATTAACATTCTTCAGAAGGCCGAGCAATCACGGGAAATTTTTTTAAAATAATACATTTTTTTTATTAATTTTCAAAAATATTACGCGGTTTGAAAAAATTTCAAAAATAATACACCGTCGGCTCGGTGCAGGCCGATCGGCCTGCAGCAGGCCTATCGGCTCACAGCGAGCCGACAGCAGCCCAAACTGCAGGCCAGCCCAGGCACGAGCGGGCTGTCGGCGCGGCCGGGCCCCTGTCGGCCCACTGCAGGCCGATCGGCCAGCTGCCGGCCGACAGGGTGCGGGCCCCACGGCGGCTGACTCCTTCTTCTTCCTCCTTTGTCCTTTCTCCTTCCTCTGTGCCACTCCTCACGCTGCAGCTCCTCCTCTCTGTTCTTTCTTTCTCCTCGTTCTTACACAAGAAATGCCTTCAATTTCTACACCAAAATGAGGCGGTTTTTTGCGGATTGAGCACCATGAATGGGTTCTACATAGTTAGGGGAACCAAGGGAGACCTCGATCTACTGATGGGGTAGCTCGTGGTGGTCTTGGTGAGCATTTTTCTTGAAGCTTTTTTTAGCACATTGGAGGAGGTTGTTGCGGCGGTGGAGGTGGAGGTGGTGGTGCTGAAGCTGGGGCAGTGTGGTGGAGGTGAAGCTCCGGCAGTTTGGTGGAGTTTCCGGCTCCGTTCGTCGTTCGTCGTTCGCTCGCACGCTTCAAGGGTATATTTCAACACACATTTTATTTTTCGTAGTTGCTCCGGTAGTATTCGGTAATATGTTTCGATGTGAAATAATTTAGGTGTGCTATTTGCTCCGGTAGTATCCGTAAATATATTTAGATGTCAATTATTTAGTTGTGTCAATATTTGAAGTTGCTCCGGTAATATTTCGTACTATATGTGGATGTCAAATATTTAGGTGTGTCAGTAGTTGGAGTTGCTCCGGCAATTATTTGTAATATATTTGTAGGTGTGTGAATTTTTTTAGTTGCTCCATTAATATTCCGTAATATACTTGTCTGTCATTGTTGAAAAAAAATATTCCGTAGTTGGAGTTGCTCCGGCAATTATTTGTAATATAGTTGCTCCATTAATATTCCGTAATATATACACATGTCAAATAGTTAGTAGTGCGGATATTTAAAGTTGTTGCTTAATACTTGTCTGTCATTGTTGAAAAAAAATATTCCGTAGTTGGAGTTGCGCGCGGGAATCGGAGGCTGGCCCCGCGCAGCGCAACAGTGCAGTATGCCAATCACTACAGGGAGTGTGGGCAGAAGCAAAGAGAAGAGCGTGAGAGAGCAGGCAACGGCATCTCGTATATAAAGATGAGGAGCACCGTGTTGTCGGTAGCAACAGCACGGCACGGCACCGCCGACAGCAGGAATCATACAAAGCAGACAGCCCTGGCGAGGCGAGCAGTGTTTTAATCAGTGCAGCAGTAGTACCAATTAGCAGCAGTAGCAGGCAATCAACACCAGCGAGCGAACAGATGGACGAAAATTTAGGCGGGAATCACGCAGCAGCAGCAGCAGCATCTTTGCATTGGAGTGAGCGCCGTCTGCCACAGGGAGCTGTCGCCTCGCGCGCGGGAATCGGAGGCTGGCGCCGCGCAGCGCAGCAGTGCAGTATGCCAATCACTACAGTATGCCAATCACTACAGTCCCGCCATATTTTCTCGCTCGTTACTTCCCGGCAGTGTCTCCCTCCCGCCTTTCTTTGTGCTCTCAACCTATAAAACACCCTCGGCAGTAACGTGGGTAAGCACTCTAGTGTAGTCTCGTTTCACCGTTAAATGGTGGAACGGACAAAGAAAGGAGCTGTACTTGAGGAAGGGAGGAACGAACGAGAAAGACATCTCTAAAAAACCGCCTCATTTTGGTGTATTAATTGGAGGTATTTCTTGGAGGTATTTCTTGGAAGAAAGAGGAGAAAAAAAGGAGCTGTGCGTGGCTGGGGAGAAAGAAGGAGGAGGAAGGAGGAGGAGGAAGGAGAGAGAGGAGGAAGAAGAAGGAGCCAGCCGCCGTGGGGCCCGCACCCTGTCGGCCGGCAGCTGGCCGATCGGCCTGCAGTGGGCCGACAGGGGCCCGGCCGCGCCGACAGCCCGCTCGTGCCTGGCCTGGCCTGCAGTTTGGGCTGCTGTCGGCTCGCTGTGAGCCGATAGGCCTGCTGCAGGCCGATTGGCCTGCTGTCGGCCTGCTGTGGGCCGATCGGCCTGCACCGAACCGACGGTGTATTATTTTTGAAATTTTTTCAAACCGCGTAATATTTTTGAAAATTAATAAAAAAAATGTATTATTTTAAAAAAATTAGCGCAATCACGCGGGCCTATGTACACCCTGGGAAATCTGGAGTCTCAACTGAGATCAGAGAAAGATAATTCGACCAAGTCCATATCGACCACGCCGGTCAAGAATAAGAGCTTGGTTTATGAGCCCCTACTGTCTGATTCTCCTATGGCATTCAGGAGATCACTAGCATCGTCATCATTTGACATCTTTCAGCCAGCTCAGTCAAGTGTTCCTGCTGCTTATCCCAGAAATATTAAAACCAGTTAACCTTTGGTTGTCATTGTGGTAGCACAGGTTATACCCTCAACAAAGGGAAAAAAAATGGAATGGTCAGTTGAATTAGATGTGTTGTGTGGCCAGTAGAAAAAAAGTTGTGTTGTCTAGCGCCATTAAGGATTTTCTAAAATATTTGCCTAGAATATAGATGAAAAAAAAACTGCTTGCAACGATGAGGAATGCTAATAATTTGGTGGTAGTATTATATAGAAAAAGAAGTTGTATGAGTGGGTGCAAACAAATACAAAAGGGTCACGCTTGTGCATGTGAACCGAAGTCTGACGATAAGGATTATGAGATGTGCCCCTGCAAAAACTTATATTTGCATTGCTCAAATAGTAAAACGATGAAAACCGTATATTTTGTACCTCTTGTGTTTGTTGCAACTAGACGAAAGCTGAAATACAGTCTTGGCCGCTAAGCTATCCCGAACCAATAGCAACAATCATGCGTTCTTGACCCTGAAAAATTAAAATAAAATAATTTGTGAGCACGGCGAACGCGTAAACGCGGCAACTGGTTCGCGGAACACGTCTAGGACCGGGACAACATCCTCCGCCACAGCACCGCCTGTTCCACGTTCTCATCCACGCGTTCGCCGTGGCTCGCGCTCCCTCGCGGACACGGACACACGGTCAGCGATCAACGGCAGCCACACACACAGAGCATCATCAAATCACATGGCCCGTCGTGCAAACCAGCCTGTGGTTGGATGGTTAGAGGGACTGTGGTATCCCAGCCCACCAGGGTTCAAGTCCTGGTGCTCGCATTTATTTCAGGATTTTCGGCGATGCGCTTTCCGTGGGAGGAGACGTTCCCGTCGACGACGAGGTGCCTACGGTGACTTCGTAAATTTCAAGATGATATGTCGGCTCAGTCTTTTAAAGGTGCTTCTAGGAATAGGGAATGTGTGTGTGCGTTCATAGGGATGAGTGTATGCGCGTGTATACGAGCACTTGCGTTGTACTGTGTTAAAAAAAAATCACATGGCCCGTCGCAACTCCCGAGCAACCTAGAAATTACCCGGTCCGTCGGTGCGTCCCACGCCCCCAAACCGACAACCCAACCCGAGACGGACGCGCGTCGCGTGGCTTTGCCGTTGCCGACCTGCCAGCCGCCCGCCCACCCGAGCCCGATCCTAAAAAAAAAGGAAAAAAGAAAAAGAAAAGAAAGAAGCTCAAATCCCTTTTGATTTCCGCCGCCCAATCCCACCGGTCCCTGCAAAGCATAATCATCCCTTGCCTAACCCGCGGCCGCGTCCACGCCAGCGGGGCGAAGCCGTGTCCGGTAAGGAACCGGTTGGCGCCAGGCCTCCCCCACCGCCTCCGCGCCGGCTATAAAAAGGCGCCCAGGTGCGCCCTCTCCTCCCCGCGCTCCGGTCCCGTCTCTCCTCTGTCCTCTCCCGTTCTCGCGATCGCGCGGCTGCTTCCTCTCCTTCCTATTTCTCTTGTACCTCAATCTCGATTCGTTTCGAATCGCGCCTGATTTGATTTCATTCACTCGCCGTCGCCGTTGCCCTGCTGTGCTCGCAGGGTATTCGAATTCGGCCCGTCTCGTCTCGTCCGCCTCCGTGCGAGCCCGGGAAGCGATCGATCGGGGATTCATTCATTTGGTTTGCGAATCTATCTCAGAGTCTGTTTCGCGTGTCCGCTTCTGTTTGCAACTGTGGATCCTGTGTTCCTCGTATTTGCATCCGCGCGCGTTGGTTGCAGGATCGTGCCTGGTTTTTGGAATCGGAGCTCTGATTGTGGAGCCGGAGGCAGAGGCAAGGTCAGTTACCCGTGCTCGTTCAGATCGCTTCCTTGGTTCCATCACCTGCCTTGCCTTCGTCCGTGATATATTCCAGATTTCAAATGGATATGGGCGTGCGATCTTCTGGTTCCCCGAGCGCTGTGGTTTATTTCATCAATCATTCGTTAGTACGACGTGGATTAATCGATGCCGTCGTGGATTTGGTGGAGGTTTGATTTCTGTTCATGGCTATTTTTATTGATTGGTTGGTTACGGTCCAGCGGTTATTTTTTCTTATATATAGTCAGAACTTCTGGGTGATGGAACTTAGGATCTCTTAGCAGCCTGAACCTGCGATCTTCGTTTTCGATAATAAATAATTCCCTCCCAATTTTAGTTTCATGGTCTGCACAGTACGTAGTCAACGGGCAATTCTGATCTGAATTCGTTGGTTCTCCAGAAATTGGATTACACGGCATAGCGGGAGCAACATCTGCGTTTGGATGATTATTACCCCCTCTGTTTAATTCCTTCATCTACATGGTTCAATTTTAGTCTGTTCTGATTTAGATTTGTTGTTGATGGTTGTCCAGAAATTGGGATTATACAGCTTACGGGGAGCGACTTGTCATTCTTCCTCACCTGTGTTTAGATGATAATTCTCTCTCTGTTTATTTCCTTTTCCCCACAGTTCAATAAGTCTCCACACAATTCTGATTTGGGTTTGTTGCTCGTACTCCAGAAAATTGGAATTATACGGCTTAACGGGTGGTCCTATTTTCCCTCGGCATGGCGGTTCTTTTTCTGTGGCTCAACATTTTTTCTTACTCAGTTAAAACACACTAGACAAGTTTTCTCTGCCTTAGTTTGTTGTTTGTCATTCTCAGCTCTTGCTGCAGACACCGTCTTGGAACGGATATAATTGGAACCGATGCTGTCTACCTTCCCAGACAAGATTTTCTTATAACTTATACCTCCTCATTTGAAGCATGCTTTAGCTGAGCCTAGTTGCCCCCTAATTTACAGAAAAGTATCTTGCTCGTTGCAGGTTTGAGGAATGCAAAGTCCAACCTGATGCTGAGTTGAATCTGTTTGCAGTTTTTTTCTAAATCTAATCAATTCATCATTACTTAGATAACCTTTAAGATCTTCTCAATAGGCAATATTTTATATTCAGATTTATCTGCGAAGGTGCAGGAATGGAGCTTCAAACTAATGTCACCTCCTACCGAAAAAGACTCTGCTCCATTTTTAACTCTTACCTCATTTTTATTTCACGTAGCTACTTGTTCAGGCCTTTGATTTAGGCTTTCTTTTGCTTCTTCCCCCCTGTGATTGCAGATTTATTTTAGCCCAGAACGTGCTGGTAGCGAGTCGAAATCTGTTAAAATCATTTGGTTTGCAATCTATCTCTATACGGTTCGATTCGTTCTCCCTACTCTTATCCTTTGACTGCAGGACATATCTAGGAAGTTTGGGCCTATGGGCAAATCTCTGTACAATGAGTCAGGTCAGTGTTGTATCAACGGTTTGTTTGGTTTAGTTGTGTTTGCCTCCACACATTGGTTGCAGGACTGGATCTGGAATGTGGAGATCCCTGTGGTTGTATGTCGAAGGGGATTGAGGCAGGTCAGATTTGAATCGTGCGGTCGTCTGGTTCTCATCATGTGTTCCATCATCATCAGCTAATATGAGGTGGATTCGAGGTCCTGGTGGATTCTTATTGTAGCAGCTGATCGCGCTTTTGGTGTGTGTTTGTGCTCCTTTGCTTGCAGCAGGATGGTAGTAGTTCTGCACAGATTAATCATAGGGTGGAGACTTGGTTTCTGTTCATCATTTTGATTGATTGGATAATGAAGCTTTGGATCTCTTACCAACCTGAACCTGCGATCTGCATTCGGATAATAAATTCCGCCCCGATTCAATTTATTTGGTTTGCACAATACAATTTAGTCATTGGCAGTTCTGATCTGTATTTGTTTGTGCTTTTCCAGAAATGGGGTTAATTGGTGTTGATTTGGTTAATCATTTTGATTGATTGGATTGGAAACTGGAACTTGCGATCTGCGTTTGGTTAAAGAATTCCGGCCTGATTCAGTTATTTGGTTTGTGCAGTACAATTAGTCCTTGGCAGTTCTGATCTGTATTTGTTTGTGGTTTTCCAGAAATTGGGCTTAAGGTTTAGCAGGAGCAACCCATCTTCTTGCTGATCTGCGTTTGGATGATTATGAACCCCTCTATTTAATTCCTTCTCCACAATTCAGTTTTAGTCCCCAACAATTCTGATTTGGATCTGTTGCTGGTTGTCCAGAAATTGGGATTATATGGCTTAGCGGGAGTGACCTATCTTCTTGCTGACCTGCGTTTGGATGATCATTACTCTCTCTGTTTAATTTCTTCTCCACAGCTCAATAAGTTGCCCGACAATTCTGATTTAGATTTGTTGCTGGTTCTCCAGAAATTGGAATTATACGGCTTAGCGGGTGGTCCTATTTTACCTCGGCATGGTGGTTCTTTCTGTGGCCCAACATATCTGACGTTTTGTCCTCCCTTGATAATTGAACTTTCCAGATAGTTTCCTTGCCTTGGTTAGTAATTCTCTCCTCTTGCAGATGCTGAGTTGGAAGCGAACTAATTGGAACCAGTGTTGTCTGCCTGATCTTCCCGTCCCAGACAGGCTTACTTACCCTGTACCTCAACATTTGATGCATGCTTTAGCTGAGCCTAGTTTTCTTCTTAACTGGTAGAAAGGTATCTTCCTCGTTGCAGGTCATAGTTGATGAACTCAAGTCCAACCTAGTGCTGAGTTGAATCTGTCTGCAGTTCTTCTAAATCTACAATGATCCTCACTTCATCATAACTTAAATAACCTTTAAAATTATCTTACCAGGCAATATTTTGAATTCAGATTTATCTGCCAAGGTTCAACAATGGAGATTCAAACTAATGGAACATCCTACAATGAAAAAGACTATGCTCCAGTTTTAACTCACCTCTTATTTTTGTTTCATGTAGCTACTTGTTCATGTCTTGATTTAGGTTTTTCCTTCTGCCCTCCCTTTGGTTGCAGATTAAGCCCAAACCATGCTGGTAGTGAGTCGGAATCTGTTAAAACTGTTTGGTTTGCGATCTATCTCTCTTTGGATCTACTTGTTGTTTGTAGTCTTGATCCCTGTGCTGGTCCTCTGCGTGCATCAGTTGCAGGATATATTTAGGAAGTCTCGGCCTATGTGCAGGGTATATTTGGATATGTTGGTGGTTCTCCAGAAACTGGAATTATATGGCTTAGCGGGAGCGACGCATCTTGCTGCTCTGCATTTGGATAATTATCACTCCCTCTGTTTTACTCTTTCATCTCTACTATTCTGTTTTGGTTTCCCACAATTCTGATTTAAACTATTTGTTGGTGGCTCTCCAGAAATTGGAATAATATGGCTTAGAAGGCGGTCCTATTTTGCCTCGGCGTGGCGGTTCCTTCTGTGGCTAAAACTTTTTCAACCTTTTTTGCTATATATAATTGAACTCTCTAGACATTAGGTTTTCTTTGCCTTAGTAATTCTCAGCTCTTGCAGATGCTGACTTGGAAAGGATATAACTGCAGTTTGGAACCGGCGTTGTTGTCCCCCATCATCCATACCTGACCCTAGACAGGCTTTACTTGTTCCCATCATCGTTTCATCCATGCTTTAGCTTTTATAAGCAGCATTTCCCCCAACAATTTTTTTATAGAAAAGGCCTCTTGCTCGCTGCAGGTTGTAGTTGACGAGCTCCTGTCCAGCCTGATGATGAATCCGTCTACTACTGATCTTCTAAATCTACCAGTATCGTTTCAATTCATTGTAATTTACATAACCTATAAATTATCTTACTAGACAATATTTTCAATACAGATTCATATGCAGAACGAATATAAGGATAATCCAGAGCTTTCAACTAATGGCACATCCTACAACGGAAAAAGACTCTTACCTTCCTATTTTTTTATTTCATTTAGTTACTTGGCCATCTCTTTGATACAGGTTTTTTCCCCTGCCCTTCCTATGGTTGCAGATTTTTCTTTAGCCCAGGCCATGTGGGCAATCACTAGCTCTCCATGGTTGTTATCTGTACTCTTGATCCCCGTGTTCTCTTGGTCTTCTGTGTGTGTGTGGGTTGGCAAGATATAATAGTTAGGAGTATGGGCCCAAACCTTTGCTCTGTACATAGAGTCATGTCAGTGTCTCGTAGATGGTCTGTGTTTCATTTGTTATCGCCTCTTCAATTTGGCTTGTAGGACGTGATCTTGATCTGGTCTGGAAATGAAGCTCTATGTGGTGTGTGAACGTATGGTTAAGGGGACTCAAGGCAGGTCAGTTTCTCATGTTTGGTCACATTGGTTTACTGGATTCCTCATCTGTGCTTGGTGACGTCAGATTGAGTGCCTATACCTTCTCGTCGATTTATGTTCGTCTGATGGCTGTTTGCGAGCTTCGTTCTGAATGGAGGAGTCTTCTTCAACCACAAAAGCTTACACCTGGACTCCATGCTTGTTTCAACTGATTTCCCAGATTTCAGTATGGTCTGACTTTCCTTGAAGAAACTTTAAGTATGCCGATTATATTTGGGCCGTTAATTGATTTGCATTGTTGGAGGTTTTATTGCAAGATTGTAGAGTTCGATAATCAGTTAGTGTGGGGACTTGGTGAAGCAAATGGACTTCTCTGATGGTTTTGACTTCTGATTAGTGATCCTGAAGCATAATGATTTGGTCTTTGTGGTAGTTTTCAGTTTGAACTTGCATTCAGTGGCCTCATATCTTTGGTGCAGCTTGGAGTTGGTAGTGTGCACATCTGATTCTTTCAACTGTCCTGAAGCATCTTACTTGGTTTCTGTTGTGCCACCTTACTGGTTACGGTATCTTCTTAAACTTGCATGTGGTTTGGATGGAATATGATCTCATCTTTTGCTCGAATCAAGAAAATGCTAGAAGTCTCAAACAAGGGTCCAAAATGGAAATATCAGTTCGTACTCAGTTTGTATAGCAGATTATCAAAGTTTGATGTGGCTGGTCGGCAAGGTCAACAACCAACTCGTCTCCCTCATCAGGCCTCGCCAGCGCCACCGCCGTCTGCCTCTGCGGCAAGGACGTGCGCCTCCTCACCGCGTGCCCCTCCCCCGACGCCGCAGCCCTCAGGTTCGTCGGCGAGGTGACGCGCGTTGACCCCTCCGTGCTCCACCTCATCGCATCCGGCCACATCCCGGCCATCGCCACTGTGGCCGACGACGAGACCGGGCAGGCCTACAACATCAACGCCGACACTGCGGCGGGGGAGATCGCGGTTGCCATTAGCGTCAAAAAGTTGTTGCTGATCACTGCCGTGTCTGGCATACTCGCAGACCGGATGACCCCGGGGACCCCGGGAGCCTGCTGAAGGAGATTGACATCGCCGGTGTACGGCAGATGGAGGCCGAGGGGAAGGTGGGAGGGCGCGCTGGGACTGCAGACGACCTCGGAGGTCAGGAGGGTGCTGCGAGCGGAAGAGGAAGGGACTGTGCTGGTGGATTAAGTGGGATTCCAATGGGCTAATAGGGCTAGCCCACCTAATTTTTTTGTTGTCCAACGGGACCCGTTAGAACAGTTTAAGTGGGATGGGATGGCTAATCCCACTTAGTTCCACTCCCACCTGCAGCCTGAAATGCACCACCCTCCAGAGTGCGTCGGTGCAGGTACCAGGCCTTCGATCAAGGACCGACCGGGGCGAGTGGAATTGGAAGGAGAAGCAGCTCAGACTTACCAACTGGGAGAGCAGCTGGAAAGAGTTGGGACAGAGTAGAAGCTTTGAAGTACAGAGTAGAAGCTTCGAAGTTCTGCCGTCTCAGCAGGTTCTGAATATTAGTTGCTGTGTGGATCAACGTTTTGAATATCTACACTCTTCGCTGAAGAGTACAGATGAGAAGTTTTCAAGTACAAGCAACCAGAATCAGATAACTTTAGTGGAAGAATCTTCAATTGTTACGATCAGAACATCTATCATGCGCAGAAAGGATCACAGGACCAACACAAAGCAACCGTAATCACAGCATAAGAACATTCAGATTCACTTATTCATAACAGAGATCAAGCTGCTATAAGGCAGCATTAGATGTTCTCACTATAATTATTTAACCATAGAGATGACGGCCCGGCGGCACGCTCCAGCCCCGTCAACCTGCTTGTCTACCCGGTTCTGATTCACCTCGACCGTGTGTACGACTACACGGTGCAGCCGGAAATCGACAGCGGCAGAAGCTCCAACAGCGGCATCAGTGGCATCCCATCCAACGACGACGGTTCGCCGGTGTACGACGACTGTGCCAAGTGGCACTACCGATGGTCGCTGCGTTTCGAGGACGGAACCTTCCCTGCACACCGCACTGGCAGGCGCCCGGTGCACTCTCGGCTCAACTTCGGTGATCGCGACGACGGCGGCGGTTCATCTGGCGGCAACGGAAGAGGCAGGCCAGGCGGCGGAGGCCCCAGCCGCACCTCCGGTCGAAGATCCGGCGGCGGCGGCCACCTTGACAGCACCGGCGACTCCTTCATGCGTGACTCTACTTCCGGCGACCCTGGCTGGCAACGCCGTCTGGGTGCACCTAACGGCGTTGCGGACAACGTTGCAGCTGATGATGGGGTCGGGAGACAGCGTGCCCATGCTCCTTTCCGTGCTGAGGACCACTTGCTGCACTGCCCTGGCGAGGCAGCCTTGCCCGCTGGTCTGAGGAGAGCTGGCCTCCCTGATGGTCTGGCTCTGTCTGAAGCAGCGACGCCGGCCATGCAGATTGGGAACCTGGTTCTCACCACTTTGCCTGATGGACAGAGTGCAGTTGCCATTCCTATGTCTCCTGTGGGAACAGGAGTGCTGCCGCCCTCTGACCCTGGCATGGACGACAGGCCTCTGCATGCGCCTCTGTTGGTCCCAGTCAACTCTGTGATTGACCAGCCCACAAGTGAAACCCAAAGCTTCCTGGGCCAGCCGCCTCTGCAACCCACAAGTGAGGCTCAATGTTCCCTGGCCCTGCGATGGAAGACCTCATTTCCTTTGGGCCTCCTGAGATCACTACATCCCCTGAGGAGATCCAGCTCCAGTGCTTCGTCAACTCGTTCACCTCGCTCCGCCCCACCCCTGTACTGCCAACGCCGCCGCCAACACCACTGCCACAGAAACGTACCCTCACCGACGACCAGCGCCGGAGTGGGCGCCTTGCCGGCAAGCCCAACTACGGTCTCAACTCACTCACCAAGGCACAATCCGTGCTCCTCAAGAAGAATGGCCAGCTCCCCAACGATGAATCACCGACAACCGGGGCCGATCTGCAGAAATACAAGGACCTGTACAAGCGTCCAGTCAGCTCGGAGTTCATCGCGGCGGTTACCTCCCTCATCTCCTCCACCGGCAAGCCCAATAGTTGCGCCGCTGCAAGCAAGGCGCCGCGCGCATCGGCTCCTGGACCTGCGGTACAGTGAGACCAGATTCCGTGGATCAGGTTGCCCAAAGTTTCCATATGTATCCACTCCCCCTGGTATCCGTTGATCGTTTGTGGAGTCGCTGCACTCCTCTAGCTGCTGAGTCATGGCAATCTCGGAAAGTTTATCTGCTGAAGACCATGTTGTTGTGCTGGTCTAGTAAATTTCAGTCTAGCGATGGCTGCTCCCTTTTTATGTGTCCTTGCATCTGTACGCTCTGTGTGTCAGCTGATCTGGATGATCTGTCATATGTACTACAAGTTAGTATCTGTTGCTTGGGTGAAGCTTCATGTGTGTCCAGCTCCCAGAAATCTGCTTGTTCTCTGCTTATTTTGATCTGCTCGCTGCACATCGTTTTATTGCCTGTTGTTGAGGGCTGCTGGTTGATATTGGTTTCCCAATGGATAACAACATTTTAAGTTGGAACATCAGAGGGCTAAACAACCCTGCTAGGCGGAAAGTTGTAGCGAATTTTGTTCAGAATCATCAATGCAGACTGGTCTGCATTCAGGAGACCAAACTGAACCTCGTCAACAACCAAATTATTTTTGAATGTTTGGGGAGTCGTTTTGTCGACAACTTTGCATACCTCCCAACTGATGGTACCCGTGGTGGAATCCTCATCGCTGCATCCGCGGATCACTTGAAGATTACTAATCTTGCGCATCTCTCTGGCATGTACTCTTTGACTGTGATGGTCACGGATCTCTGTTGCAATTTTGACTGGATGGTTACTAGGGTATATGGACCTCAAGCTGAAAATGAGAAAGCCAACTTTTTGCTGGAAATGCGACACCTGAAAACAGTTTGCTCCCCGGAATGGCTTATCCTTGGGGATTTTAACCTGATTAGCAAGGCAGATGAAAAGAACAACCAAAACATCAATCTGAGACTACTCCGAAGCTTTAGAGCAGCGATTGACGATCTCAACCTCAAAGAATTACCGCTCACTGGCCCACGTTTCACGTGGTCCAACGAGAGGCTCAACTGCACCATGACAAAGATTGACAAGGCTCTTTTTACCGAGGAATGGGAGGCTAAATTTCCCGATTTCCAAATGCTTGCAGGGTCTACCAAAATATCTGACCACTGTCCTCTAATTCTCAAGAAACTCAGCAACAAGAGATTCCCTGGTTTCAGATTCGAAGCTTGGTGGGAAACGCAAGAAGGGTTCAAAGAAAATGTTGATCATCTTTGGAAGAAACCTTTCTCCTGCTCCGATCACATTCGCCGGCTACACATCAAGCTCACCAGGACGGCAAAAGGCCTCAGAAAATGGAGTAAGCAAATTCTCAAAGAAAGAAAATTGGCTATTGATATTGCATCCGAAGTGATCTTCCAGCTGGATGTCGCACAAGAATCTCGGCCACTGTCTGTTGAGGAACTAAAGCTGCGCGTCTTTCTCAAGTCCAGATTACTTGCACTAGCTGCCGTTGACAAGATCAAGTGGCGCCAACGATCCAGGTTGATTTGGATCAAAGCCGGGGATGCGAATACAAGATTATTTCACTTACGAGCAAATGGTCGAAGAAGAAAGAACCACATCCCCTTCTTACATGTGGGTAATAGAGTTGCAACTGAGCACAATGACAAAGCTGGGATTTTATTTGATCACTTCAACACCCTGATGGGGCAACGCCAAGCAACTGAAAAGTGTTTGCAATGGGACTACATCAATATGCCCACTGCTGATCTGAGTCACCTTGATCAGCCCTTCACTCTTGAGGAGTTGCAGTCTGCTATATTTGATATTGCCGCTGAGAAGGCCCCTGGGCCTGATGGATTTATCGGGACTTTCTTCAAAAAATGTTGGCACACTGTCAAGATTGACCTTCTCAATGCAGTAAACCAGATGTCTGCTCTTGATGGCAAGCAATGGAACCTCCTCAACACGGCATACATCGTGCTTATTCCTAAGAAAGAGAATGCCCTCAGACCTCAGGACTATAGACCAATCAGTTTAACTCATAGCGTTGCAAAAATACTTGGAAAACTACTTGCCAGCAGAGTTGCTCCTGAACTACAACACATCATCTCGGTTAGCCAGAGTGCTTTCTTAAGGGGAAGAAGTATTCAAGAAAACTTTCTTTATGTTCAAAACCTGATCCAGAGTCTACACCGTGCAAAGAAACCTTGCTTACTCCTGAAGCTAGACATTACAAAAGCATTCGATTCGGTCAAGTGGGACTATCTTCTCGATGTTCTGAAACAAGTGGGATTTAGCCAAAGATTCAGAGACCTGATTGCTATCTCGCTCGCCTCTACCTCTTCGCGGATCATCCTAAATGGTGCACCTGGGGCTCCTTTTCTTCACCTCCAAGGTCTGAGACAGGGTGACCCGCTCTCGCCGTTGCTCTTCTTGCTGGCCATTGACCCCCTACAAAGAATCCTCGACAGGGCTACGGAGGAACATATTCTCAGTCCAATCAATCATCACAGTGCCTCGGTCAGAATCAGTCTTTACGCAGACGATGCTGCCCTGTTCCTGAATCCTGTCCAAGCTGAAGTGGCTGCTCTTCAATCCATCCTCGCAGCCTTTGGCAAGATCTCTGGCCTCTGTACAAATTTCAGCAAATCAGCAGCATACCCAATTGCATGTGAGGACCATGTTATTGAGGAGGTTCTAGCTGAGTTTGAGGGTGAAATCAGCTCCCTCCCATGCAAGTACCTTGGGCTGCCCCTGAGTATTCGCAAGCTTTGGAGGGTGGATTTTCAAGTGCTCATTGATAAAATCGCAGCAAAACTTGCGGGCTGGAAGGGGAAATTACTTAACATGATGGGGCGGCTGGCCCTCATCAACTCGGTGTTAACCTCCTTGACCACGTACTATCTGACCATTTTTGCTCCAACCAAGTGGGTCGTAAAGAGGATTGACAAGCTACGAAGAAGCTTTCTGTGGAAAGGAGAAGAAGAGGCCAAAGGAGGCCACTGCGCAGTCAATTGGCAACAAGTATGCTCTCCCAAAAAGCTTGGGGGCCTTGGAATAAAAAACCTAGCTTTCTACAGTAGATCCTTGAGATTAAGGTGGGCTTGGTACTCCTGGAAATACCCAAATAGGCCTTGGGTTGGATTGCAACTTCCTTGCACTAGCACTGACATGCAGTTGTTCAACGCCTCCACAATCGTCAAGCTTGGTGACGGTCAAAGCGCCAAGTTCTGGAGTACCTCGTGGCTAAATGGTTCTGCACCTAAGGACATCGCCCCAAACCTCCATAAGCTTGCAAAGAGGAAAAATGCCTCTATGGTGGCTGCTCTCCATCAGGGTCGCTGGATGAAAGGAATCGAGCAACTTAGCACCACTGAGGATTTGCTCAGTTTCATTGACCTTTGGCACCGGATACAAGGGGTTAATCTCTCAGATCAACCGGATGACATTGAGTGGAAATGGAACGACAGTAAATCATACACTGTTGCCACTGCTTATGATGCCCAATTCATCGGAACAATCGCGAAGCCTGAGTTAAATGCCATTTGGAAAGCAAAGGTGGAGGGAAAGATCAAATTCTTTGCTTGGCTTCTGTCTCAAAATAGACTGCCAACTGCTGATCGTCTCCGTGCGAGAGGATGTGAACACAACGACACCTGCTCCCTCTGCGACCAAACGATTGAGACGGCCGCTCACCTGATCTGTGGCTGCCCATTTGCAAAGGAAGTGTGGCAGAAGATCAACACCATGCTGCCTAACATTCAGCTTCAAACAACCTTGCCGTTCACCTCTATCGCATCCTGGTGGAGAAGTTTTGCCTATGGGCAGCAGAAAAAGGCAGCAGCTGCGCTATACTTTGCATGGAATATTTGGAATGAGCGAAACCGAAGAATTTTCCAAAACCTATCTTCAACTGCTGATATGGTGGCTTGCTTAGCCAGGTCTGACTTAGCATACTTGGACATGGCCAATGTGAGGCCTTAGCTTTGTAAATCTGCTGTTTCTTTTTCTTTTTTGCCTGCGTTAGGGCTTCAGACTTCTCCCTTGTAAATCCCTAATCTATAATGAAAAGGCAGAGCACCTGCCATTAGCCCTAAAAAAAACCATAGAGATGACAAGGGAAGAGACCCCATACGCTTGCAAATTAAACTTCGAAAGCCCGAAGGACTCACTGGCCACCACGAAGGCGGAGCACCAGGTGTAGAGTAGACTCCTTCTGAATGTTGTAATCCGCCAGAGTGCGACCATCCTCAAGCTGCTTGCCTGCAAAGATGAGGCGTTGCTGGTCCGGGGGGATGCCTTCCTTGTCCTGGATCTTTGCCTTCACGTTGTCAATGGTGTCTGAAGATTCAACCTCCAAGGTGATGGTCTTGCCAGTAAGGGTCTTGACGAAAATCTGCATGCCACCACGGAGGCGAAGCACCAGGTGGAAGGTGGATTCCTTCTGGATATTGTAATCGGCAAGGGTGCGTCCATCCTCAAGCTGTTTGCCTGCAAAGATCAGGCGCTGCTGGTCCGGTGGAATGCCCTCCTTATCCTGGATCTTGGCCTTCACATTATCGATTGTGTCAGAAGACTCGACCTCCAGGGTGATGGTCTTGCCGGTCAAGGTCTTGACGAAGATCTGCATACCACCACGGAGACGGAGAACCAGGTGGAGGGTGGACTCTTTCTGGATGTTGTAATCAGCAAGAGTGGGCCCATCCTCAAGCTGCTTGCCTGCAAAGATCAAACGCTGCTGGTCCGGTGGGATGCCCTCCTTATCCTGGATCTTGGCCTTCACATTGTCGATCGTGTCAGAAGACTAAACCTCGAGGGTGATGGTCTTGCCGGTCAAGGTCTTCACAAAGATCTGCATCTGCGTAGTTAATAATTGCAAATAAAACATGATGAGTAACCTAGTTAGGCATATATTCAACAGATAACAAAGTCGTGAGACAAAGACTGTGGCAATCCAATCTTGTAACCAATATGCATAGCGAGAAATTAAAGAAAGCATGATAAATCAAGTTATTAAAAGCATATACAGTACAACAAAGCAATGAAACACAGACTAAGGTCAGTTAAATTTCTGATAGATAGCAAATCTAACAAATAACAACCTCAGAGCAACCATGAACAGAAAGCATATATAAGAACAATGATAAGGAACTGGATGGCAAGAATCTAACTCTTAAGGTCTATTTCCAGATTAAATGAAGTAGTTTTTTATAGTTGGAAACAACAAAGCAATATAAGTCAGCATGATATAGGTGTATATGAAGAGATCAACAGAGCCATAAAAGGTGGGGTGAGATGGTCTAAATCTAAAGATAAATAGTAAATCTGCAGTTGAATGTTAGTACCAACAAATAAGATCAGCAGAGCAACCAGGTCTAGACGTGGGTGTGAGTACATCAAAGACACAAAGACAATGGACTGGAATACGATGATCTATTTCCAAGTCTAAATTAAGCAGATTTGTGCATAACATAACAAGTCGATTTACTGCAGCACGTCCAATGTAAGGCTAACATACAGATGCAGTACTTTGGCTAGCAGAAAGTACAGAGATTTAGTAACAACAAGACAGATCATGACCATGGGCCAGACTAGGAATAATCTGATGCAGCAAGAAACAAGAATCTACAGCAGCAGGTCCAACACTAATCTGTAAAAATCTGACCAACAACTCTACATGAACCATCACGGTACAGCAATTGCATTCGATTGAAATCTACAAGAATAAAATTGATCCAGATCGCATACAGCCACTCGTGCCCAACAAAAACTTGATCTTTGTAAATTCACCGGCCTACAAACAAACGCATCGATCTACACAAATCTACAGATTCATCTGATCGCGTTGACCAAATACAATCGCACACCTGCAAATCTAGACCAATCTCACGGCATGAAGAGATAGATTGGAATCGATAGCGGGCGCATACCTTGACGAAGGGGGAGTTTCGCGACTCGTGACAGCTAAAGATCGATCGCCGCGAGTGGATTGGGGGGAGAGAGCCTACGCGTGTGGAGAATTATATAGGTGGGGTAAGGAGGCCGGCTCGGTTACGTCACGGCTCGGCTCGAACGGAGCGAGCCGGAAGAGAGGCGGTTCCGGAGCCCGTCCCTACCACGCAGTCTCTGGAAGAGTCTCGATGGGTCCCCAACGAGATTGCAATTTTTTTTAGCACAAACGAGAATTGAAGCTTTTTTTTTTAAGAACAACGAGAACTGCAACTGAGAGATGGACTTTCAATATGACCCACTAGGGCCTGAAAAGGAGCCCATTTGGCCCGGTCTGCTGTGCAATGGGGCAGCCCAACCTAAACAGTGCGCATCTGCGCACCTTCATCACAGAACAGAGGAACCCCTCAAAAAAAAAATCACAGAACAGAGGAGGGACAGAGACAGAGCAATCGCATCATCGTCAGACGACCTGTAATCTGTTGTGTAAAAAGCGAGTGCATCTAGCCGGAGTGAAATTTCAAAAACAGCATCAACAATACCTCACAATCACAACGTACAAAGTGCAAAGTACACTAAGCAACCGTAAAGACTACAGCACAACATATTACTCGAATGGCGCTCGTGGATGCGAAACCAGGGGGGACACAGAGTTATATTCGTATCACAATCACACTCACAGAGGATATGGTAGTACTCCTAGTAGGTACCCTCATATTGTAGATCGCCACTGACGAGCGACGAGTGGCAACCACGCCGAAGAAATAGCTGTCAAGCTACTTCGCCGGCGAGATCGAAGAGGTGGTTCAGAACGGCTTTTGCCATGAAGGCGCCGATCCGGGGAACCCAGGGGAACTGGTACGCCGCGGGCGAGAACGGTAGCAGAAAGACGCCCAGGAGCAGCAGAGTGAAGCCGAGGAAGACGTGTGTGGCGTCCGCGGCCGGGTTGCCGAAGGAGTAGGTTACCACGAGCCAGCCGGCTAGCACAGAGATGCGGCCGGCGTCAAGGAAGAGTCGCTGCAGGTGATCTAAGTCGGCTTGCGGAGCTTCCAAATTCAGTGGCGGAGCCAGGAAAATCGAATGGGGAGGGCCAAACGTTGCTAAATTTCATTGGGGAGGGCCAGTCCATTAAAATACACTGTTTTAACAGCAAAAAAATCAGTGTTTACACTAGTATTAGGCTTAAACCAGTGACATTAGGGGGGGCCAGGGCCCTGCTGGTCCCCCTGTCTCCGCCACAGTTCCAAAGCCATGCCGGGCCGCCTATGGACGCTTGTGTCGTAGTTGTGTTGGCAAAGAAGAATATATAGAGAGAGAGATGAAAGTGCAAGGGGTCACACGGGAACGAAAGGGATGTTTGCATATATCAATTCAAGGTAAGGGATTGCTAACCGGGATGCTGCTCGGGAACGAAAGGGATGTTTGGTGGTCCTGAGTAGCAGGGTCAACAAGGTGGGAGGTTCGTAAGCCATTGCCGGGTCTCAGCTCTGATTTTCGGATCAACAAGGTGTGTTACCCTACATTTTCCGATGCTTAAATAAGAGGGGTTAGTCTGAAGGTAAGCCATGAAAAAAGATGTTTGATCAGGAGTATAAATAAAATATGCAACGAGCGTTGAATTAGCTTCCCCTTTTGTCCGCAACTTAATTATGGAGTTGTGTGCACTTATGTTGTCGTATGTTAATATTATGCGCTAGTATATGATATTACCTTCACAATGCATGGTATCATAAATTAGTATTTTAGAGCATCTCATATCCAACCCATATCTGGGGCGGATATGGGGAGGCCCGGGCGTGTCCGCAACGTTGGATTGACGTGCGGGTTCCCCAGGAAAACACTCCGAAATCCGGCGGTTCGAAACTCGTCTCCTCCGATGGACTGATGGTGCCGCATGTCGCCGCTCCGGCGTGCCGCGCAAGGCCCCTAGCCCGGCTATTTAATAAGGACGCCGGCTCCGAAACCCTACTCGTCCACATTTCCTCCCCTCCTGTCTGTCGCCGACACTTTTCAATCGCCATCCACCTCCACATTTCAGTTGTCGGTCGCTCGCCGTCCGCCACTACAATCAAGTAGCCATGCCACCACGCCGACGGGTCAGGAGCTACCCTTATCTAACACCAGAGCACCGGCTGTAGCTCCTTGAATAGATCCGAGCAAGGCACGAAGCCCGAATCACCGCAATACTACCATCGGACGCGGTGGATCCGGAAGAGGAGTTCGAGGAGGAGGAGGAGAAGGAGGAGGACGAAGAGGACATGGGACACGGATCTGCGGGTGAAGCAGCATGCAATCCTCGATTCCCTCAAGTCGGAGACGGAAGCGGAGGCCAACCTAAGCACCTTCATCACAGAACAGAGGATTGGCTCAAAAAAAAAAAATCACAGAAACAGAGGAGGGACAGAGACAGAGCAGTCCTCGCATCATCGTCAGACGATCTGTAATCTGTTGTGTAGAAAGCTAGTGCATCTAGCCGGAGTGAAATTTCAAAAACAGCATCAACAATATCTCACGATCACGACGTACAGAGTGCAGCACTTCCCCAAGCAAGTACACTGAACAACGGTGAGACTACAGCACAACATATTACTCGAATGACGCTCGTGGACGCGAAACCAGGGGGATACAGAGTTACATTCATATCACACTCACACTCACAGAGGATAGGATAGTACTAGTGGATACCCTCTTATTGTAGATCGCCACCGGCGAGTGACGACCACGCCGGAGAAATAGCTATCAAGCTACTTCGCCGGCGCGATCGAAGAGGTAGAGGTGGTTCAGAACGGCTTTTGCCACGAAGGCGCCGGCCCGAGGAACCCAGGGGAACTGGTAGGCCGCGGGCGAGAACGCTAGCAGAAAGACGCCCAGGAGCAGCAGAGTGAAGCCGAGGAAGACGTGTGTGGCGTCCGCGGCCGGGTTGCCGAAAGAGTAGGTGACGACGAGCCAGCCGCCCAGCACGGAGACGCGGCCGGCGTCGAGGAAGAGCCGCTGCATGTGATCAAGGCCGGCGCCGACACCAAGCACATGCCGAGCTTCGTAAGGCATCGCCGGCTGGCCTATCGATGCGTCTTGTATGTGCACCTTGCGCCAATCTCCTCTTAAACAGCAGGTGGTTCACAAATGCAATCGGAAAGCACACTGCATATATATAGCCTTCTGCACCTATCACAGATGGCTCCTCCGGCCTTGCAAGATAAGACAAACCACCCAGTAGTAGCTAGGCGACTGGACTAAACAAACCCAAGTCTGCGTTTTAAATATATTCAACAGAAAACTAACCATCAAAGGCGTCTGTTAAATAGCCAGATGGTTAGTTTTCCAGTCAAATAGCCAGAAAACTAACCATCAAAGGCCATGCCCATGCCTGACGTCCATGGCGAGGAGATGCTCCCCGTCGAAGTCGCAATCGGAAGGCACACTCCATTAGTATATGCTTCTGCACCAACTTGCAATGCCGATATAGTACAACAGATGGTTCTTCCAGCTAAACAACCACCAATAGTAGTGTATCTGTGACTGAAATAAACAAACCCGACTCGACTCTGCGTTTTAAATAGCGGTTTCTGTCCATGATTGGTCCTCGGCGCAGCAAACTATTAACTGATCAATAATTGCTGCTTGATGTCAGCAACGAAGTTGCTTAGCGTAATTAGGGCATGTACAATGGTTCTATCTTAAGAATGCCACGTAGGATAAATGATGAGGTGGAGGAGAGGGAAATCATAAGAAAAGGCTTGTCTTCTCTTATTTAAGAAAAGACAAGAGATGATCTCTTAACACAATATGTCTCACCACGTTTTTAGGAATAACTAATTATTGAAGATAAGACTAAGAGATGACCCATTGTAGACATGTTTTTTTGTCATCTCTAAATTACATGCAAGACTTAAGATAAGACTATCTTGTCAACCATTGTACATGCCCTTAGTTGTGCATCTCTTCTGTTGCTATTTCAGGACGACGACACTCGATGGATACAGCTGACTGTTCAAAAGTTTAGCTAAAAGATTTGTGAAGTTTCAGTAACTTTTGTTATTTTTTTTCAGTTTTTTTATTTTCATAAGTTTTGAATATTGTTTCCGTGTATTTTTTTTTAATAGTTTGGATTGCTTACCAGTTACCACATGTGTCACGTGGTAATATTGTTTCCGTGCTTGTTACAGCCGCAACCACGCCTCTTCACTGTACCGATCGTCCATTCTGACCAAACTACAACTCCGTAAACGAGTAAGAACAAAAATAATCACGCTGGTAGGAGATGTTTGGGACTAGACTTATAACAGCAGAACCCACAAGACAGTCGCTAAAAAAACACAAGACTGGATCGGCAAACAAACAAGGGAGTCGTAAACGTCTAATTTGACTGTAATGGTAACATGTTACCATCTATGATGAGCAGAAAGGATCTCATAGGACGAGCACAGAGCAACCGTAGATCGAGATTATATAAAGTTATTCATAACAGAGACCAAGCTGCTAAACAGCAGCACCAGATGTTCTCACAAACGGCACATGACATCAATACAAGCAGTGCAACAGACATGCTTTGCGAGTCAAACTTATGAAGAGCCCACACAACTCACTGGCCACCATGCAGGCGGAGGACCAGATGGACAGTAGACTCCTCCTGAATGTTGTAATCCGCAAGAGTGCAACCATCCTCGAGCTGCTTACTGGCAAAGATCAGGCGCTGCTGGTCTGGTGGGATGCCTCCTTGTCTTGGATCTTGGCCTTCACATTATCAATGGTGTCATAAGATTCAACCTCCAGGGTGATGGTCTTCCCACTCAGTGTCTTGACAAAATTTTGCATCCCACCACTAAGGTGGATCACAAAGTGCAGGGTGGACTCTTCTGGATGTTGCAATCGGCAAGGGTGCGTCCATCCTCAACATGCTTACCTGCGAAGATCAGGCGCTGCTGGTCCGGCGGGATGCCCTCATTATCCTGGATCTTGGCCTTCACACTGTCGATTGTATCAGAAGACTCAACCTCCAGGGTAATGGTCTTTCCGGTCAAGGTCTTGACGAAGATCTGCATACCACCACGGAGGCGGAGAACCAGGTGGAGGGTGGACTCCTTCTGGATGTTATAGTCAGCAAGAGTGTGCCCATCCTCAAGCTGCTGGTCTGGGGGGATGCCCTCCTTGAGTCCTTGTCCTGGATCTTCACCTTGACATTGCCAATCGTGTCGGAAGACTCAACCTCGAGGGTGATGGTCTTGTCGGTGAGTGTCTTCAGAAAGATTTGAATACCACCCCTTAGCCTAAGCACCAAGTGGAGGGTGGACTCCTCCTGGATATTGTAACCAGCAAGCGTCTGCCCATCCTCTAGCTGTTTGTGGGATGACCTCCTTGTCATGTATCTTTGCCGCCTTGACATTGTCAATCATGTCAGAAGACTCAACCTCGAGGGTGATGGTCTCGCCGGTGAGCATCTTCACAAAGATCTACATCTGCACAGTATGTAATTGCAAACAAAGCAGGGTAAGTCAACGAGGCATATATATGATCAGAACAACAAAGCCACAGAGACCGACAGTGATCATCTAAATCTTGCGACAGATAAGCATAGCTGGAAATTGCAAACAAAGCAAGACAAGTCACCATGAAACCATGGACAGATCAAGTCATGAAATCTGTACTTAAATATATTAACAAATAACAACCGCAGAGAAACCATGTACATACGTGTCAAAAAAAAAAATTCAAGAATTAGGCACTGCTCAGTTAACGGACTGGAACAACCCAGACCTTCCCACGCCACCAACTGAACTAACCAACAACCAACCTCAATACTATTTACAAGCACAGGCCACAGCTCTATGAGTGAACCAAAGGACATGGAACTGGAAGGCAATAACTACTGTGAAATGACCATGCTGCTGCAACCACCACCACAGCCCGAACCACAACCACCACCACAGCCCGAACCGCAACCGCCTGACTTGGCGAAGCCAGTCTTGGAGCTTTCCATGACCATGCCGCCACAGCTTCCACCACCACAACCTGAACCGCAGCCACCTGACTTGGCGAAGCCAGTCTTGGAGCTTTCCATGACCATGCCGCCACAGCCTCCACCACCACAACCTGAACCGCAGCCACCTGACTTGGTGTTCCCCTCCTGGGAGCTTTCAATAACCATGCTGCCACCGCAGGAACTGCCGCATCCCGATCCACACCCAGCAGACTCAATATGGCCATTCTCGCCTCCTGCAATGACGCCACAGCTCGCATGACCTTTCTTGTAGCTCATGGTGACCACAGAGACACCGCTTCCACCACCAGAGTCTGATCCACAACCACCGCACTTAGAATCAGCCGCCTTCCCGCTTGAAGTGACTGAGCCGCCACAGCTAGCATGACCAGCCTTGTCACTTGCCATGACTATGTCACCGCCACCAGCCGTGCCACAAGGGCCACATTGCGCCAGACCAGCAGTGGCGCCTGCTGCTCCACCTTTCACCATTTCAGAAGCCACTGTAGTATCAGGCTCAACGGTTCCACCCTTATGTACCATGGCACCTTTGATGAGCTTCACACCATCTTTGCCAATGGAATTCAGGAACAAGAATGATATTGCGACCCAGGGAAGCAGAAACCAATCCTCATCAACCTAAATTTAAGTAAGAACACCATGAGTATATCTGAGATGCAAGGAAATTAATCTTTACTGCTCCGTCTGTCCCATAATATAAGATGTTATTACAATCGACAGATGAGTACATTGGTTGTAATAAACATCTTATACTATTATTATGGGACGGAGGGAGTACTTAGAAGGATATGACATCAGAGCTGAGCATTGTACCGTGATAAATTCTGATTCAGTGTCAAGTAGCGCGACTGCTTTGCCATAGGGGTGTTCAGCTGAGAACTTCACAGCAGTAACTGCTGTAGTATCTTCAGCATGCTGACTGCAGCATTTGAGTTCATATGCTAATCTCCTTCCCCTGTATAGTTTGATCTGCTTTGTTCAAAGAAGTACCAGAACTGTGAGTATGTTAAATGCATAAACGTTTTTTTATTTACATATAACTTGATGTAATAACTATCTTTTGAGCAAACAGACTGCATGTATGAATTAAGCTGTAGACTGCAGTTGTCCTTACCAGTTTGTTGCCGTATTTGAGCTCGTGTATGCAGCCATCCTTGCTTGGTTTCAGGTCATGAGTGATGGATAAGTTGGAGTTGTTAAAAGACCATTTGTTTTTCGTGAATTCTGCAAGCTGAAATGGTTGCTTTGATGACTTTGTTACTCCAACCAATTCTCGAATGAGAGCCATGCCACTCTTGGCCTTGTGCTCCCTGAAGTAAAGAGGAGGAAATTCTCATTAGACCAGAAGAAATTGATATTTCTCTCTTAAACATAGGCAAATAAAACTTTCCAGTGTCCACTGGAATAAATTTGGATCTGTTTTGAAGGCAATGTACAAATACTTCTATATAAGTTGAATATCAATTCCTGCAGAAAATATCAATCAATTTGTAGTTTGAAATGAAGATGCAATAACACCATATGTTATTAGCAATCAATGCATCATATAGTAACATTTTATTTGTTTCTAGAAAAAACTACCAGTAAGTATCATGCAGGACTTACTAATCAGCATACAGTGGCGTATCTAGCGGGTGTGCCATGGCACACCCAGAATTTTGGGAAATAATTTTTTACCATATAATAATTAGCTAATTTTGAAGGCCCATCCAAGCCAATTGAAATAGACCTTAATTTTTTTTCAAAGTGTGCACGCCCTCGATTTTCTTTCTGTGTCCGCCACTGTCAGCATACGAAATGCGTTTCTAGACTCAATGTACAGTTCTTCACTGATATGTATGATTGATACCACAGGAAAAAAAAATACCTTATCTGAAGACGAATGAGTTCAGCACCACAGTCATACATGAATCGAGTCCAGGAGCTCATATTTTGATCCTTGATGGAATGTGGCAATAGACAGGCCTTCAGAGAGAAAGGCTTCACATTGAACATGCTAAGAACCTGTGGAGCCTGCCTTGGGACAGTACAAGATGCAGCAACACGAAGACTGACAGGAGGGGAACCAGCATATGCACCACGACTTTTCAGTTCAAACCACCTCTCAAAGGAAAGCTTGGAATCAGGCTGTGTAAGTTCTTGAAGAGAGATCGAAACCTTCCCCAATGGTTCTGATTTCTTCGATGTCGAGGCCCCAAAATAGGCCTGATCAACCATTGCTGTAAGAATGAGTTCGCCAGTCGGTTCACATTGGAAACCAGCTCTGATACTCTTCCCTGTTTTCGTTGAAATATCTAACCTGCCGCCATCACTGATAAATACATCTGGTTGAGTCTTGGTGAACCACACGTACACACTTTTCTCTGGAATTGCAGATGGTAAATGCTTGATGTCCACAATCTGTAAATATAACTGCAAAGGATGAAAATATTTTGAGTTCATAAATTCAGTAAATGTCTCTTGGCAAAAGAAGCGCTCAATCGTGTTTTTAGATAACAAAAATCAGGCGTGCTTCCAAATCAATAATAATATTAATAGTACAAGATACCACATTTTAGGTTATTTTATTAGATCAGAAAAATCTTTGAAACCGAAATTATTGTACTTGTGTGACTATTGCTTCATGGACAACAATAAGATGTAAAAAGAGCATCATACCTCCACAACTGTTGTTTCAAGAATAGTAAGATGCTTCTCTGCTTTATCGACACCAAAAGCATTATCGTCCTCACTACTAAATATCTGAGGAATGGATGTCACGGGAGATGGCAAGCTTCCACGGTACATAGCACCAACCTTCCAGTATCTCAGACCAAAGGTATTCTCGAACTGCTCAGTGGTACCTGAAAATCCGGTGTCGAGCTTCTTTCCTTCAGCTCGGTCATCATCTGTGTCATCATGCTCCAGAACTCTTCCAAGGAGATTCAGCATGTCACTGTAGTAGGTAACAGAATTCAGTTGGTGGGTGTGCCACATTAGATCCACATCGTAGGTTGGCACACGAAAGAGGTTCATTCCTTTCTCCTGATTCACCTTGATCAAATACAAAAAACCTTTGTATCGAGCTAGAGCTTCTTCAAGAAAACGATGATCATGCATGTTTGGTGTTCCAACCTGCCAGAAACAAAGGAGCTCACTGACTTTCTGTGCATATTTTTTTATCTATTGTTTTTGCATTTTTTTTCTTTTACGAAAAAGCGGTAGCACTGTTTTTCTATTGCTTTCTTCCACATGTATGGATCAACAGTGACCCTACTTTTGAACTATCACCTACATTTGCTAGGCCAATAAAATCAGGTATCAATCTGCTTGTGAAATTAAGAATAGCTAACTTTCAGATATCAGTCGTTCAATCATGGGTAATCTACCACATTGACTTGTCTTATACGTAGTATATCAGAGCAAAGGTTAGTAATGTAACTACCTGGTAGACGAAAGAAGACTGTCTCCTAACAGCTGAGATCAAATCATAGGAAATGCCTCCTGCAGTTCCATCACCCACGTAAACAAAATCGTCAGAAGGACTTGTGTACTCCAACTCAAAAGGCTCCCCAGGATATAACTCAGTCCAAACTTTCTCAGCCTGATCCTTGGACTTTGCTTGAATGGAGGACTTGACATTGTTAGTGCCCAGTATTCTGCCATATAATCTCTTGCAGTCCTTTATGTATTGAGTCTGAAAGATATTGTTGTCAGCACAGCAAAACCAGAAACAATACAAGATGATTTTGATTTAGACATTTCCAACCATGTTCAGTAGTATTTTCTTTTACGCAAGAGGTGCAAATAGCCAAATACTACTTCTCTAATGTGGTGTTCACAGATTTTGAACGACACACGAGCATCTGTGAGTTAATATTAACTTAAATATGCATACCGGGTTAAGCCGATGGCAGTGCCATATCCATTCACAATCAAGCGGAACAACCAAAGGCTCATCTGCAATAGAAGCCTCAGTGTGCTTGGCAAGAAGAGGAAGCCAGCAAGCTTTGTACCTAGCACCACAACAAAGTCAATAATTCAAAGTCTATTGGACACAGAACATAGATTAATTTAGTATGAGTGATTTTTTTTTCATAGTATCATTTATTTCAGCATGATAGGGACTTTGAACTTAAATAAGAAGCCAGATTTTCATGCCCAAATTTCCAGATAAGGCCAGACCTGTAGCAACAAATTGTAACTGAAAGCACAGATCAGATGATAGTTTCGGAAAAATTAAATTTTTTTTGACAGAAAGACTGTAAGGGAGGCCCCCACAGTTTCGGAAAAATTACTGGTAATGCCAGTCCTTAAAACTGAAAACCCAAACATTCTCAGTTCAACTCTTCCACCAACTTTTTTTTTTTTTTGAAAGATCCAGCAATCGCTGGCTTTTCATTGATAATAGCAGAGAGCAACGGAAACAACAAGGTGGTGAAGGTCCTAGGACCAAAAGGAAAAGAAAAACGGCAAAAGCCCAAGCCGAGGCAGAACAGTTTGCCCGGCCAAAATTACAATCCTAACTCCTCACGGTGGCTCCCCGAAGGGGCTCTCTTCCACCAACTTATATTAAGGTAAACTAAACTAGTGGTTTTTGTCTAATTTTCCTCAAGCAGGTGTTTGTCAGGAGACATGGATAACGTCCCAATAGTGATTGTGCCAAGAGTTATCCTGAAATTCACCAAGAGTTTATCGAAATATGGCAACGATTACTGAGAAATTTTATTCCCAACACACCCTAGAGAGTAGAGACTGTTCATCAACAATACCCCAACAGAAAAAGAATGAAACACCTCAGACAATAAACTAATTTCCAGGCGCAAAGGTCTCTTGTGTAAGTTGTGTTGTTGAAAATCCAAGAAGATGGCGATACCTGTGTATGGCCCTGTGGAGCAGTGGGCCCTCATAGAGCCACCGGCGGCGGTCGACCGCAGTGAGGAACTCCAGGTGCCGCAGCGCGGCTGGGACGAGGTCCTCGCCGATGCCGATCCCCTGCGCCGCCGCCCACCGCGACTCCTGCTCCGTGTCCATCTTCTCCCCCTTTCCTCCGATCGACCTCACCCACCTGCAGTTCAGATAATGGGGTTAAACAACCACGGGAACGATCACGAGACGGCGATCATGGGCAGGGAAGGAGCGAAGGATGGGGGGGGGGGGGGGGGGGGGGGGGGGGGGGTAGAGATCTATTACAGGGAGGGTGAGGACGATGATCTGCTGCAAACCAGTACTACTAATACGACGACCTAGATGAGCAGAAAGGTAGAAACAGAGTTTTTGCGTGTGAAAAAGGTAGAAACAGAGTTTGGCATAACTAAATCAATAATTCGTGCGTCGGACGATAAATAATCTGATGCAGACATAAACAAGAATCTACATCTGCAGGTCCAACATTAATCGGTTCAAACTTCAAACCCAACCAAAAACTCTAGATGAACTATCGCGGGACAACAAAAATAGTCAACTGAAATCAGCAGAAATAAAATTGATCGAGAGCGCATACACCCACTCGCCCTCAACAACTAGAAAAAAAGCATTGGATCTGCCAGCACATAAACGAATCATATAGAACATGAACAGAGCGATCTACACGGACGGAAATCGACATGCTGTCTCTACGAGCTCATCTATCTCGCAGCGTTGACTGAATCGACGACCGTAGACGAACCCCGCAAGAAGAACAGATAGATAGCTTGGGGGAAGAGGGAATCGGCGGCGTGCGCATACCTTGACGGAGATGGAGGTTCGCGGGAGCTGAAGATCGATCGCTTGGATTTTTCCGATTGAAATCAGGGAGGGGCGAGTGGATTGGGGACACGTAGTTGATGCGGGTGGGCAAGGGAAAGGGAACCGGCTCGGTTTATACCTGGGCAAAACTCGGGCCGGGCCGGACTAAGCCCGATGCAGAAAAGCTAGGCCTGGGCCCGGCCCGGCCCGGCCATCGGGCCTAGAATCCAGGCCCAAGCTCGGCCCATCAGCAAAAAAGCCCGCCGGGCCGCGGACCGGGCCTCTTCAGTAAATAGCAAATATGGCGGGCCCAGGCCCGGCCCATGGGCAAGGTCGGACCGGGCCTCTTCAGTAAATAGCAAATATGGCGGGCCCAGGCCCGGCCCATGGGCAAGGTCGGGCCAGGCCGGGTCGGGCTTTTTCTAACCGGGCCGGGTCGGGCCGTCTGGGCCGGGCTGCCCATGGCCAGGACTAGCTCGGTTACATCACGGCTCAACAGCCGCGCGAGCCGAGTGGGCAGGAGAGGCGGCTGAGGAGGTTTAGGGCTGTTTTGATCCAAAGGATTTTCATAGGAATATTGATAGGAGGAAAATTCACTCGTGGTCTTTAAAATTGAGCCGGTACTCACTTTGATACCCTAACTTCAATGGGGAGCAACTACAATAGAAAACATGCTTGTGGTAGAAAAATAGAAAAAATGGATCTGGACCACCCGATGGGAGACTGATGGCCCAGATTTAGGTGGAGCGATCTGTCCGCATAATTTGCAAAAAGGTCCTTCGCTGCAAGCTAATTTGGTCTCGATGGCCTCGTCGTTCAATCCCAAATCGCGTACAGAGCGGCAGCCCCAATGCTGGCGGCGGCGGCCCAGATCCTCCTCAAACTAGGCGAATTCAGAAAATCTCCGATGGCTCCTCGCCGTCATGTCGCCGGCGGCGCAGTTTGAGGCAGACCAAATCAGACCTCCTCGGCTACTAAGCTCCGCCCCGCAGTGTGCTCGTGCAGGCTCGCAACCTCTCATCTGAATCTTCGGTAGCTGTCGGTTCGTCGCCTCCTCTCTCTCTCTCACACGCACCAGGATCAGCTCGTGTCCTCCTCCCCCTCGTCAGCGGCAAATAGATGTTAACTTTGTTTGCTATTTGTGCTGCATCCCAGTTTTACTATATCAAGTAAATTTATGACTTATCTGTACAGTTCTATTTTCATGTACTTGTTCATGTCAAATCTGCTTGTGTGTGCATGATGCATTTTAGTAACTTCGATTTGATGGTGTATTGCTCCTGTTCTTGGTGGTTTCGTACTCTAATTTGGAACTTTTGTTTCACTGTTAAGTACTCTGTAGAACCAAGTTGAAAGGTTGAGGACGGTTGGATAATCTTAGGGTCTTGAAGTTTACGACAATTCACTAAAATTCTCAGTACCCGCAGTTCTATATACAGAGTCATTAGCTTGACAAGCTGGAAAGGAAGTAAACTGATTCTACTAGACAAAAAAAAATGAAATTGGTCCATTTATCGGCATATCAAAATTTGGATTCATGTTACTTCGGATCTTTCCAGTAATAGCATGTTCAAGTTATATGTAAAACTAGCTCTCAAAGTATTAAAGATGATGGTATACATCCATTTTAATTGTGAGTACACACCTTGAGAGCAGTGCCAAGTAAAAATGTCAACATTAGCACGCGAGGACTGGCAAGTAAGATCTGTGTGCCATGCATTTCTTCATAAATCATACTCCCTCCATTCCACAATGTAGTGCGCCCGCGCTTCCCGAGATCTAAGTTTGACCATAAATTTAACCAACGAGACCGACTGCGGCGGGAGCAAAAATTATACCACTGAATTCGCCTCCATTCCACAATGTAGTGCGCCCGCGCTTCCCGAGATCTATGGTCAAACTTAGATCTCGGGAAGCGAATTCGGTGGTATAATTTTTGCTTCCGTCGCAGTTGGTCTCGTTCGTTAAATTTGTGGTCAAACTTAGATCTCGGGAAGCGCGGGCGCACTACATTGTGGAATGGAGGCTCGGGAAGCGCGGGCGCACTACATTGTGGAATGGAGAGAGTAATAAACATTATACTATTTTAATACAGATTAAACAAGGATATATGTAGCTGCTATGCTATACCAAGCTGTAATATTTGAGAAAGCAAAATATAGTGCACAAAAAGTATTTTAACAGGGAACAATAGGAAGTGTCCTAGTATCCTCTATAACACTAAGCTCCCTAGTTTTAAAGAGCTCACATTCAATTGAGGTCTCCAATTAGAATTGGGTCACCCGATTTTGATTGTGTCAACAATTTCTCAAAGCTCTCTCATTCAATTCTTTTATACTATACACTATGCTTCCTAATTTTTAAGGTCTCGCAATTAATTGAGGTATTCAATTTAGAATTGGGTCATCCGATTTTGACCGGATCAACATTTCTCAAGCTCTCCAATTCAATTCTTTTAATTCACTATGTTTCCTAATTCTGAAGCTCTTTCATTGAATTGAGGTATTCAAGGTTTACGATTTTGACCGGGCCAATGATTTTTTCAAATCAATCAACAGCAACCGGCCTATAAAAACATATCAATCCCGCGCACCCTCCCACCACCTAGAAAAAAGAAGCGCCACCATGTGATATTGTAGCACCAATATAACATATGCAACCACCAACACAGAAATTTTCCACCATAATTATAGATTGGTTAGTGGATAACACAGAATCACACCACGAAAGGCCACCAAATCAACGCATTATAAATAAAAATAAAACACACTATATCATCTCCCCCACCCGCCAAACTAAATATTCTATCAGTTTCAAAATATAAGGGGTATTAGTTTTTAGAAAGTCAAATTTCTTTTAACTTTGACCAAGTTCAGAGCAAAAACATCGACATCGACAATATTAAACAAAAAAAGTATAGAAATTTATTATGAATTTTGATATATTTCTCTGCAAATTTGATCAAACTAAAAAGATTTGACTTTTTAAAAAAGTAATACACCTTATATTTTGAAACAGAGTGATTATTTTTTAAGAAACCAAACAACACCAACGGCGCAGCAAAGCGCGTCCAACCCTTCTAGTATGGATTATATTACCGAAAAAGGTTTTCGCCCCGCTTTATATATAAAGCAAAGATCCACAACATCCCGGTACAAACGCACTCCACCACAACACACGCACACACCCAAGGCGGGATACATAGGCGCTGAGCGCAGCAACACGACCCCTAGCACTACAAGAGCAACCGGGGGCTCCACCAGTGAACACGCCACCACGAAGATATGAAGCCGCATACGACGAACCGTGGGCTCCAAGACGGTGCCTTCAGGAAGGTTACGACACCAGAGCGCCGCCACCGCCCGATCCGAGGATCAAAGTTTCCCCTGGAGCCACACGACAGGCAATGAGAGCCGCGACGACGCCTTCAAGAAGGGAACGAGCTACGCCGCCGCCGGTCCGTCCGAAGATAGAGCAGGTTTTCACCCCGGCCAACACTCACCGCCATCGAACGCCGCCCACACGACCATGGCCACCGGGCAGCACCAAGCGACGGGCTCTGCCCATGAGCACCGCGCTACCACCACCAGGGCCGCCGCCCCGGCATCCAAGACCTAGACACCACCTCACCCGACACCCGCCGCTACCCCAACCGAAGAGACGAACGGATCCCGGGGCAAACAAGCCTCCATCGATTCGTCCTGCAGCACCGGGCGCGAGACGACCTTGGTCCTGCTACCGGGCGCGAGACGAGCTCGGTCCTGCTGCCGGGTGCGAGATGAGCTCGGTCCTGCTTCCCTAGCGCGAGACTAGCGATGGGCCGCAGCAGGGAGAGGGCCATCCCTTCAACGGAAATAGCACCCGGACGACGAGGAGATAGATCAAGGGCCGACACAAGCCGCCTACGGACGAGCCGACGCCGGTACATGCCAGCCGCCGCCGCAGCCGACTTGCCAAGCCGTCGTGGAGCCACCCATGGCCAGAGCAGCAGCCGCCCCGGGCCACTGCCCAACCTGCGCCGCTCGGCGAGCTCCAAGCGTCGGAGCCGCCGGGCACGCACCCGCGCGTCGAGCCGCCGAAGGGGAGGGACGCCGCCGAAGCCCCCAAATGGCCGATCCAGGTCGGAGACGGAGAGGCCCAAACTTCCCACAGGCACCCGCAGCCACGGGGCCACCACCACGAAGCCCACCACGCCGCCGACCGCGCACAGGAGCCACCGCCGCCCACACACGCCGGACGCCGCCACGAGCCCCGCGCCGCTGCCACCCGCCCGCCGGAGCGCCGCCGCGAACCAGGCCAGCCGCACCACCCAGCCCCGCACGCCGCCGGCCGGCCCTTGTCGCCTCGGCCCGCGCCGCCTGCTGGCCGCCAGCCAGAGCACCCGCCCGATCCAGATCTGGGCCGGGACGCCCACCGCCGCCGCCCGTGCAGGCCGCCAACCCAGGACGCCTCCGCCGACGCCGGCCGGTCTTTGCCCGGCGGCGCGTGCCGACGGCGGCGAGGAGAGGGGGGAAGCTAGAGGAGAGCGCTAGGGTTCGCCTCGCTGCTCGCGGGAGCGGACGAGACGAAGGGAAGGGGTCGGAGCTCGATATATATGGATTTAAGGCTCCATGAATTATATTCCCAAAATGGTGGCATCGAGGGCAAACAATTTGTGCATCATAATACTCTATGTCACGCCCCGAGACCGGGCCTAGGCGAGACAGCCGCCGCACGCCTATAGACCAGGAGCCTATAGTCACGCAAGGCGTGATTAAGCAGGCATAAACCAGCAGTGGATCACAAAAGCTCATATACTGACTTTACAGATTTCTTTACATTTACAAATAGCCGAAATAATTACATAATATTTTCTAGTCGCTTCCCACCCGCTGGTCAAGCCTATTTCTAATGACGATGTCTTCCGGTCATGCTTATGATAATCAGCGACCGCATCTAAAAAAACAGAGAAGGGCAAGGGTGAGTACGATAAATCATACTCAGCAAGTAGATACTTCACTATTCAACAAAGAACAATGTAAGAATATGGATACAGTAACAACGAGTTGACTGTATTTGAAGCAGGATAAATAAGGTCATAATTATTGTTGGTGTCGATTCCAACGGAAATGAGTAAATGGAACACCATAGTAGAATTCAATGGAAACCCACGAGGATTATATTGGTATCACATATGACCGCAAGCTTCCCAACCCGGGAGTCACAGGGGTGAAATTTCACACTTTTACGCTCTTAAGAGAGGTACTCCGACATCGACAGCCTCGACTAGAACCACACAGGTTCCAGAAGAGCAGAGCTCTTGTACCCACTAAGATCCGAACACCTTGACCTACTAATGTCGGTCGCTCCTACGGATCCATCACCGACACGTTCCCAAACAAGGGCCGTCCCTAGCGGAGAACTCAGACAGTCCCATACCTGAACTGTGACCGGTACAATACGTTTGCCGTCGTGACACCAATATAGATAGATAGAATATGATATGTGGTTGGATCAACTATAGGATCACTGGAATATCAATCAAGACAATACGCTCATGCCTTTACATGAGTTCCTCTCAAAATACACTGATTCCATCAACAAATGGATTACGAGGAGAACAAGTCCCTCTCTCAATTAAAACAAGGATCAATAAGATTATAGGTGCAGCAATATATAATCAAGAAAGACAACGGATTAAGAAGTTAGCAAAGCAGCTACTTGCCTTAGTAACAAGATTTCTCCTTTGAAAGAATACTTTCCCAGGAAATAAACCCATCATCGTATAAAATCCAATGCCCGTACATGTACTAATATTCTTCGGATATACAGCCCAGTTCTTCACTCGAGCAGTACCTACACGCTCTGCATATATCCTCCAAATATTGATGCATGCATGATTTCTTCATCTCTCTATAATCCCTTCTATGCCTGCATAGCAGCATCTTCTCCTTGCAAGTCCTTCGTCCTAATTCTAACTCTGAGCGTCCCTCTCTTTGTCTTGATGGTGTGTGAAGTGCAAAGTGAGCAGCAGTAGCAGCACCTATATATAGAGGGTGAGCACCGTCTAAGCGCCAGCAAAATATCTAGCTGCAATGACTCTGTACCATTGGCTCTTGACCCTTCGACGAAGCAAACTATTACTTCTACCAGTTTCTGACGCCAGCTGACCTTAAGTGATAAGAGCATCTCCACTCGCCCCCCCCCCCCCCCCCCCCCACACACACACACACACCCCAACAGGCCCCCCAGGGCGTCTTTTTTAGAGCCGGCGGCGAAAAATCGGCCCAGTCGCGCCCCTAGGTCGTTGTTTATCGCCGGTTTGGGCCGAAATAACAACCGGCGAACCCGAGCCGAACCTAGCGCACCGGGGGGCGCCTGGGGGCGCCGGCTGAAGCGAAAAGGCGCGTGGGGCCGCGCTGTTGGCGACAACGGGCATATTCCCGCCGTTTTTACCCGTATTTTCCCTCCATTTCCCCCATTGCTTCCCCTTCTCCCCCGCCGTTCCCGCCATTCTCCGGGCGCCATGCCGCCGAAGAAATATGTGGCTCCTCGCGCCACCGCCGATTCCACCCAGCCGAAGCAGAGGAAGGCGAGGGCGCCGATGGCAAGGCCAGCGGGCTTGTCGAACGCCGAGTGGAAGGCGGATGTTCAGCGCCGGGAGGCGGTCACCACCGACCGGCGGAACAGGCTCATCACCAAGAGGGCCAGGGACGCGGCGGCAGAGCAGGAAGAGGCGTCTCGCGCGGGGGGGATGATGAACCTTCCGCCCGGCCACTGCGCACAAGCCGCGTGGGGGAGCCAGCCGAGCGTCGCGTCGCCGGCCAACTTCTCGCCGCCCCCGCCGCAATGGGGGTACGCCCCCTCGCCTGGCTACTCCGACGACAACGCGCATGGCGGTTTCAACCCCAACATCACCTTCCCGCATGGCGCGCCGCCGCGTGCCTCCCCCTCCGGCCTGAACCCCGACCAGCGCACTCCCTCCCCCGCGTTCACCGCCGGCCTCAACACCCAGTACAGCTACTCGCCGCCGGCGTACTCATCCTCGCCTGCGCCGCCTCTGCGCCGGGGCGCCCTACCCTTTGCACACGGCTCGGTGCCACAGTTCAGCAACACCGATGCCACCGACGCCGACATGGACGAGATCATCACGAGCGGCTCGGTCTCCGCCGCTTCCTGCCCTGGGTTCCACGCACATGACGAAACGATGGACACTGCCGTCGACATGGACGACGAGCTCGACGACGCCGAGGAGGAGGTGGAGGAGGAAGAACAGGCGGAGGAGGAGGCGGAGCCGGCACCGGCGGCGAAAGGGAGAAAGAAGAAGCGGGCGGCCAATGCCAGGCCGGGCGAGTCTCGCGTCAAGTGGACGTCCAAGGAAGACGAGTTCCTCGCCGAAGCATGGAAGACCGTCAGCATCGACCCGATCACCGGCTCGAATCAGAACGCCGACACGTACTGAGGAAGGATCAAGACGGCGTTCGATGAGGGCAAGTTGGTCGACCCCTACTTCACCACCATCCACATGGAGCGCGGCGACAAGGCCATGGCGAACCATTGGGCGATCATCCAGGCGGCCTGCAACAAATGGCATGGGATCGCAGAGGAGGTCGCGGCTCGCCCGGAAAGCGGCGCCAACGTCAAGGGGCAGGTATGTCCAGCCGCCGGTTCAGTTATTTCGCCGTGTACTTCGCCGACACTTGTTCTTCGGATGTGCAGATGGTTCGGATGTTCAACATGTATCGCCAGGACAACAGCGACCAAGAGTTCAAGTTCCTTCACGTGTTCTCCAGGATCGAGTCGTGCGAGAAGTGGAGGGAGGTCCGGCTCACCCTCGCCAAGGCCAAGGAGACGTACAACCGGACGCGCCTGCCCCGGGGGCGGCGGATGGGCGCTCTGATGGCAACAAAAGAGCCAAGGCGGCGAGGGACGCGGCACCCGCTGCCGAACAACTGCAATCATCGATCGAGCAGTGCATCGCCGACGCCAAGAACAGCGTCGCAAAGAGGGAGGAGAAATCCGACGCGCGGTGGTCGGCGTTGATGACTAAGCAGGACGTGAAGCTCGACCTTCTCAGGACCAACGTCGCCGCGAAGAAGAGGAACACCGACCTGGCGTTCTTGATGGCGGCAGACATGTCGACGATGGACAAGCAGGTCAAGGTGTGATACCTGGCGGAGCGCGGCCTCATCTTGAACCAGATGCCCGGGCCGGCGTCGACCACCGCCCCTACGCCCACGCCGACACCAACGCCGACGCCCAGCCCGAGCGATGAAGTTGTGCCGACGCCGACTACCAGCCCGAGCACAGAAGCCACGCCGACGCCGAGCACGCCTGCGCCCACGCCGACCCCGGCCGGTCCCACGCCAGAGGAGCCCGCCATTTGATGCGTTCCTTGTCTATGCTTCCTTCCTTTTGATCGCCGAACTTTCGGGTATGTTTGATCGCCGAACTGTGGCATGATGATCGCCGACTTGTGGCATGGTGATCGCCGAACTTGTGGCGTTTTTTGGTAGCGGGAAAGACAAGTTTAATTTTTTGGGCGTTTGGGGGCCGAAACCTGGGGGCGCGGCTGGAAACTCGATCGCCCCCAGGACGAAAAACCCGCCGGCGCAAACGCCAAAACGCATTCGCCGGGTGCGCTGGGGCCGAACGAGTGGAGATGCTCTAAGAAATGGCTAGCTACGTGTGCTGCTACTAGTTGGTTTCCTCTCCTCTTCTTGACACGTACAAGCTGACTCTTATCCTTTCAAACATGCACAAGTCCACGTAGTGATCAGGAGGTCCTAGCCATTACTTTGCTGGCAACACATATAACAAAGTATTAAAGCGGCTAAGCTACGGCCCCTCCTGTGCAATGCCAGTGATTTGAGTAGTTGATCCTTCTGCCTGCCACGTGTTGGCCTGATTTTCCTAATTTTCTGTTTTTGTTTTACTGCCCCTGAGGAATTACCGCAGAAGCCAACTGAAGAGTCCAGACCTAGCCCACTAGCCACCTCTATCTCTGACTTGCTCTGTATTTTTCTCGCATGGGATTAGAGAGAAGCAACGAGAGAGACGGAGAGAAAGGGAATCGTGCCGGTCCCTCGCCGCCCGCACCACCTGTCCGTCGCCGCCGGCCGTCGCCCTAGCCCTCCCCGCCCCACCTCGGATCCATGTTTCCCCTATCCTCCATCTCTTCTCCGTACATGAATGGATGATCAAGGCGGCGGCGGTCAACACGATCATGTCGGTGGCGGCGCCGTCGCGGCGTCCTCTTCTGCTCTGGTGCTGCAGTTGGCGACATGCGGCAGCGGCAGATTCTCCTGGTGCGCGTGCGCAATGGTTAAGTTGATGGGGCTGCAGCGCCGGGGCGGAGAGGAAGCGATGTGGCAGTGTGCTTTGGACCGAGGCCACGCAGCGCAGGAGCGAGTGCAGCCGGAGCTGACCGTCACCAGCGGTGGCGCAGCCGCAGTCTGCCTGCGAATTGGCGTGGGCACATGTTTTCCTCCCTTCTTATGTTGATCTGATCCATTTTTTTGTCCCTCCTCTCAGTATGACGGGCAGATCGAGGCCCAGCCTACAGTGCCACCATGGCCATGAGCAGGAAGAGCGGGATTGCATTTGGAGTGAAGACATTGTCCAGACCGGGGTGGCATGGATAACACGTTCTTCCTATGGGGCTGACTGCAGCAGCGGCAACGGAGGTACGTGTGTGAATCAGTCCATGATGCTTTTCCCCAAAAAATCATTTGCGAACTGCTTCTACTATCTCGATACGATTGGATTTTTTGTCTCCTTTTAATGCTTGATGTTTGGATACCTGATACTCTTATGTGATAATTTTATATATGTGAGTAAGTTGATTATCATCATCATGTAATCCTCGGGAAATAGACTGATAATTTTGCCATCTTCCTATGAACTTCTGAATCATCCACACGTTGTTGCTGCTATGTTAATAGTTTGGATTATACTACCTTTTTCACTGTCATGTGATTTCCTTCAGATTAGTTATATCATAAATTCATAATTGTCCAGAAGGTTACCAATCTATTAACAAATGATGCCTTGCTATCATTGGGACTGAGGATAGTTCAAGCTTATAGTTATATCTTCTTAACTTGCATGGTTTATGTGTTGAATCTCATCTAAGCAGTCATGTAGCTTGCACAAAGTCACTACTAGAAATCCCCATATTTCCGACGGTGAAATGTAATAGCCGACGGGCCGTCAGTTATTACAGTAATAGCCGACGGTGGTCTCAATGGCCGATGGTTATTTTCAACTCACAAGTATTACTGGTAATAGCCGACGGTATTCTAGATTGCTCGACGGTGAAAATCCAACTCTCGGGTATCCAATTTAATGCCCGGCGGTTGATGGTAATGTCCGACAGTTTTCGCTACTCCCACGAGGATTACATGTAATACCCGACGGTTCATTGTAATATCCGACGGTTTTTGCTACACCTACGGGGATTACATGTAATGCCCGACGGTGAAATTTAATACCCGAAGGTGAAAACAAAACTCTCATCTATGAGTGAAAATGGCCGACGGTACATGTGTGACACTCGGTTATTTGAGAAAATACCCGACGGGGATAGCAATAACCGACGGTTAACTTTCACTTTCGGTGATATGTTGCAATGGTCAACGTCGATAAATATGTGGAATGATCGATATTATATTCTAGATTATTTCCGTATAAGAAATTTTTCATGAATTAAGATCTAGCATTGCTATTGTAAGTGCATTCTATGTTGTTTTTCACAATTAGTATATAGGTTGCTTAAAAAATGTGCACTTACAAAAGTACCATAAGGAGATAGCCCTTCTGAGTCAACAAGAAGTCATTGTCCCTGCCAGGATCTAACTTCTCCGGCGACACATGAACGTGGCACATGGCGTCTTGCCGTGGAGTGCATTGCATGCCTTGAACAATGGTTGGGGGCTCATGGTGCTTGCGGCCTTGGTGCCACCGTACATATGCACATACATGCAGCCTACACCTATGAGCACCTCCTTACGCACATACACAGTACAGACATAGACGCTCATACATACGCACATACACTTATCTTTATGAACACCCGCACGCACATTCTACCCCTATGAGCACCGTCGAGAGACTGAACCGGCACATCATCTTGAGATTGACGAAATCGCCACAGACGCCTTCGTAGTCGACGGAAATGTCATCTCCCACTGAACGCACACGCTTGGAGATCTGAAATAAATTCAGGAAAATGCGATCACCAATGTCAAGTCTAAAGCTTGAACCCTGATGGGTTGGTTCCACCATAAGCAACCTAACCATCTGAGCTACACTCAACTAGTCATTGCATGTTCTTTAATTGTGCATCACTGCATGACAGATCGTACGACGCCGAGCTACGTCGTGCACCAAGACGAGTACAAATCGCATTACATGTTGGAATACAAATAAGTGTGAGCTTTAAATATAAAAAATAGAGTATCTTATAAACCTAATAAAATATTATTTACAATTAGAAAGATTTTTAGATAAAGTTCGTCCAAAAGAATACAAATATGGTGGGAAAAAAACATTGGTACGACTCAAACAAATATTGCCATTAATGATAGCTCGAACCTCGAGCATTGGTGAACTCGTGGCTTTACCATCCGGATACTATGAAATACTGGCCTTGCACTAATGTCATTTCACGTGAGTTTACACTTTTTTTTAGTATACGGAAGTGGATAGTAACCCATCCCCTCTCCTTCTCTCGTGAAAAGAAGACGCCGCATCGGCTCCTCAGCCTGTTCCCCGCCGCCTTAGCTTAGCGCCGCCGGCGGTGACTGCATCGGTTCCTCTACTCCCATCCTCGTCCCCACTGGTTAGGTTGTTCAGCTCGTCCCTGCCTCCTCCACCACGCGCCGCCGGCGGTGAGCACACGCTGCTCCCCTCCCTAATTGCCAACTAATTAATGCATGTTTACTGATTTTTCGTAATTAGTACTTTGATTTTTGACTGCTTAATTTTGTGTGTTGAAAAATAAATAGCGCCCGCCTCTGCTGAAAATCTCGCGCGCCAGACCAACCAAAATATTCCCGCGTGCCGGCGCACCACGCACCCAACTAAAACGCCCTCGTTCTCCGAAACTCCCGCAGTCTCCTGAGTCCTGATCCTCTTCCAAAACAAACCCACCCTCGTTCTCTTCTCCAAAACCGATCTAAGGTCGATCGTCGCCTGCTTTCACTCCGATGGTGCCCACTGTCCAGGCGTCCGTTTGCTTCCACTCCGACGGGTGCCCAGGCATCCGTTTGCTTCCACTCCGTCGCATGCCCCAGGCGTTCCTCTGCTTCCTCTGGGATGGCCGATCAGTCGGCATGCAACGTTCACAGTGGGGCGCCAAGATATCTCTCTTCTTCCCTTCCCTTTCACCTCTCTCCCCATCTCACACCCCTGATTCAATCGTGGTTGTGTGTGTGTGTGTGCTGCTTGTACATATTTTTCTCATTGCAATTCGTTCTGGGCGGCAATAGATAAATTCTTCGATGAATTTTAGTTAGGGTATGACCCATCAACCATGATCCGCTGGCAGTTAGAACTTGCCAAATACCTCTTGCTGCATAATGGTTGGGCTTTCACGACAACTACATTGGTTAGAAGTTTTCTTATTGCGGTCATATAGTCGATTGCCTCCAAATTCTCTGAGATATTGTCTTGTGGCACCAATCTCGGAAGTAGAATGCTTGAATATATGTCTTGTAAAAGGAATATTTGAAGTAAGCAACCTTATCTTTTTAGAAAAAAACTATTATTTCACGAGGCAACCATATATGTCATATGCTAGCCGGAATATGAACTTTAATATATTTCAGTTCAGAGATATGCAAGTAACCTTGTTCAGTCCAGTCAAAGCACATACTAACAAGTAGTGTCATAATGTGGAGGCTTCGAATTTGTTATAGCTTGCTATCTAAAACACGTGGACCCTGAGGCTAACTTCTATATTGGATGGTCCAAATTGAGTTGCTGCATATACATCAACTATTACTCTAACATGAAACTAACATTGCTGTTTCTTGCTCCTTGATTTATGAGTACCATGGTTCAGTTCCTCTCTACAATTTTCGTTCTATCCATTCAAGCATGGAAACACGATATTCATATATAAGAGCAATGCTAGAATAGTTCCAAGCTATTAGGAACATGGCTGAAGTGTCTCTCAAAATCTGAAACAGCTAACTGTACTTCTCTTTCTTTTGCGGAAAATTACAGAGCTCCACTTGTTTCTAATTCATTTTGTGATCAGTGACCATGTGCATCCCTAAACCTGAGATTGTGGTTCAGTTTATTGCTTCTGCTACACACCTAAATAAAACCAGAAAGTGAGGATGTCTGTATTTACAAAGCAACAATGTGGTAGCTCTAAACTTCCAAGAGCAAGAGTCTAATGCATTTTCAAAGCTGGATAGTTCAGAGTGTGCAGTCAGCAATCAAAATATTTGCTAGCCAATCATTTATACTCTTCTCTGACCATGATTAATATCATGTTACTAATCCCTTACCTTTCCCATCTCTTCCCCACTTCCCTGGGTCATCCAGAATTAGATGGACAAGTCATCTGTGAAGCAGCAGGTAGAATGCAACATGGCAGTGCCACGAGGGATTTCGCTGTGCAATACATGTCACCACAGCTATGTCGATGAAGACTCAAAGTGATGCTTTCATTACATCACCTGCCAAGTTCACATCACTTCCCTCTGCTGCGTATATATAGCAGAAAATTATTGAAGTATTTAAGGTTTGTTCTGCATATCTTGTGTGAATAATCTCTCGTATGTTATTTGGCTTGCAGCAAGGTGAAACCCCACTCTGTAGTTTCTGTTCTTCAGATCTTGCATTAGCAAAGCAAGGTAACTATGAGGGAGCTAAACTGCAGTTTGTTGCATCTTACTTTGAGCATAATGACGTGCTTGGCTTCTTGCACTTTATTACAAGCATATGTCGTCGTGCTAAGTGCAGTTTGTTGCACCTTACTTTGGCCATAATGATAATATCAATTTTTCCATTCGCACATGCATATCTCTACAAATGTCTGTAGAAATTTATTACTAGGAGCTAAACTGAAGCTTGCTATCTTTTAAAGATCAACAATACACACATGATCGGTATTTTTCAGAGAGATTTATACTTCAGTAACAAAAATTCTAGTTTTAGAGGAGCTAGGTCTCTGGAAAACCAGCACATGTTATACTGCATAGTGAATAAACATGTTAGCCTAGTGTTTCGTTTTCATTTTACCTGAGCTTAGAGGTATAACATCGAGCCTCTTCCTATTTCAAAGTTGTATACATGACATGTTGGTATTTCGCTCACCAAGCAACAATTCACTTAAATTTGAACAATTCAGTTTGGTTCTTGTAGGTCAACTAAATTTCAAGTACAATACATTATACTTCATCCCTCTTACAACTATAGTATTATCATTTCTTAGGGAATGTGAAGCAAGACTGGAAGGTGGCAAAGTGGGAGATGACATCTATGTGGAGGGTGATGATGATCCATATGGCAATGAGCAATATGATAAATACGATGATGACGGTGATGAACTTGACGATTTCTTCAAGTAATGCAACAGAGAGAAGTCCTGAAATTTGTGGCAAATTTTGCTTATGCAAAATATTTGTATAAGTTACTATTTTGTTTTGCATTCCACAATTTCAAGATGGATCAATATGGTCAATGTAATTTGGATGCAACTAATTAGGCATGTGATACTTTCGAGGTTATGCTAAATATAATATTATGGTCTTTCGTGATGTGTGTGTGTACTTATGGGATGTATTTGAAATGCCAATATTCTGAAATGCTACTGTTGTGAATCTCACTTCCCTGTTGTGCAACACCCCTCGGTCAAAGCAATACATGAGGGGTCACTAATGCCATACGTGAATAATAAATCGGCGGTGTTCACGGGACTCTCAAATAAATGAATCCCCGAAGGGGTGTATCGACCGTTGGCAAACATATTAGTTGAGAGTTTGGTTCTCCTTATGGTAATAACAAACCTTGTCAGGTGAAATATACTGTCAACCATTATGAAAACCGATGGTGGGCAATTACTGTCGGGAATGATATACCCGACGGGTAACCCTCGGCTATAAGCGTCGCCCAGTTATTGCGAGGCGCCTGGAGACCAACACATATCCGACGGCTCACCGTCGGCCTATTACCATGGGTGAAGGTATTAGCCGACCGTACCGTCAGCTATTAGTGTAATGGCCGACGAAGCATAGCCGACGGGAGATGGCCGACGGTGAGCCGTCAGTTATAAGAATATCCGATGGTGAACTAAAATATCCAACGGTGATGTAACCATTGGTTAAAAGGGGATTTCTAGTAGTGAGTCATGTTGCAGCTGGTGTGCTTGGTCTTTTGGGCTCACTGGAAATACGATTGTCGTTATGATCTCCAGTGTCCTATTTTTTATGATCTCCAGTCTCTTACATGTCCTCTGGATGCGGACACACTTTGTACCTGAAAGCCATCCATGAGCTATGGCTGATTTTTGTGTACTCATGGATATACTAATGCAGATCCTCTTGATGCAAACAGATTTGATGTATCGATGGAGGGATCACGCTCTGGGTAGACAAGCCAATCATATCTTTGTTTGTCGACGTTCTACTACATGTTACATGTGTTGACCGCTGACTATATGATGTGGTCTCTCTCTCTCTCTCTCTCTCTCTCTCCCTCCCTCCCCTCTCTCTCTCTCTCTCTCTCTCTCTCTCTCTCTCTCTCTGCTGGTTAGCCTGGTGCTTTAGTTCGTATTCATCTTGATCTTCTCCATACAAAATGCTTGCAGGTTGATGGTAATCTACCAATTCAATTGGGATGTCAATGCTTAAAGCCGGTGGAACTCTTTAGATTAGAAGTAATTTTGATAAATTTAAATTTATATGTTTTGATATCTATAAGAGTTTGGTTTGGATGTTGCTTCATGAGCTGTTGTTCTGTGCTCGAGGAACTGGAATTCTACAAAAAAAATCACACCAGAAAGGAAACATAGTACCGATCCATGATAACAATAATTGTCCGATGGTACCTCATGTCAATCTATTTCAAAATCCTTCTTATGTTGTTAGCAGGGTCATGTTGGCGACGGCGCAAACCTGCTGTGTTGATGGTCAAGGTGGATATTGTTCTACCAAATGCACCTGAAGTTAACATTATTAATCCATCCCTGTCTTTTATTGTAGCTCTTGCTCTAGAACAAAGTCAAGAGGAAAAGGGTGATTTAGACTCTGAAACCGGAGACCAAAATCCCAGGCAAGTGCAGAAGCAAGTTAACTCATGGCGATGCTCACAGTCAACGTGTGTACTGTATGCTCCTAAGATTTTGGTCTTTTATATATGGTTATTTGACTTAATTCCTGCAAATAGTTCTAGATCTTCACCTTTGCAAAGGTTTATGATTTCAATGATCTTGAGTCTATTTTTCAAGAGGTAGCCATGTCATTTAAGATAAAGCTACCGTTTTGATATAAACATGTATCGCTGCACCTGCTCTGTTTCCTATCCATTGTCGTGTGTACACTCCCTCCATACTTCCACTCAGAACCAGTACCGCAAAAGGTAAGCTTTATTTTTTTCTCAAGTTTGGAATCTTGCAAGTTAATGCATCAGGATTTAAATTCTTTAAGCATTCTAGCATATATAGAATTACATTCTTGACTATTTCCTATTTGCTGTTTGTTAACCTGAAGTTGGTCTCTTGGATTCCTTAACTAGGAAAACTTTAGCTAGATTCGATAGAGTTATGTTTTTTTATTTGATAATTTCGTTCCAGTTTGTTGAACGATCATCCATGTAGTCATGCTTTATAAGTGTTTGGGGTTGGTCTGGTAGCTCATGTGTGTTCATCTGTTCACAATATAGGTTTAATTACGGCAAAAGGCGGGAGAAGTTAGATTATTAATTTTTTGAGCATTTGCTCATGGTTCCGATTTCTGTGTGGGCTAGATATGGGCATATTGTCCGATTTGCTCATGCCTTTAGTGCACGCCACTGCCCTGGCAGAAATAATTGATACAGTTAGGCAGATAGTCAGATTCATTTTTTACTTTTGTATGGTCGAAAATATCGTTGTTCAGCTTCCTTAATTGGTCACTCTCCTTTAATTTCGCAGAAAAACAAGTCGTCATACTGTCCACAGCGAGTTAATTCTCTGTCTCATATTGCACTACAACCAACAATCTAATGAACCAGAATTAATGTAGGCCATCATTTGGTTGGTAACAACATGAGATTAATTCAACTGCCATAAGTTTTGCGAAACAGAATAGCGAATTACTATTTTTATTGTCAACCCAATTAGTTAACTCATATGTATATGATCTCCAAGTTTAGTCAACATGGCACTTTAAGGTTCAATTTTATTACACTTTCAGCAGACTGTTTCCCTATGGATTCTAGCATTTGACATTGCTTCTAGGAAGTCCTTAGGCATTAGTTCAGTGCAAATAGTGTGTTAAATCTTACTGGCACTCTACCATTGTTTTCCTTGAAGTGACAGGTGTACCATTGTTTTCCTTAAAGTGACTGCAAACTCAACATGCACCTTAAAATTTCAGTCAATACATCATGTTTCTTCAAAATTCGAACAACCCCTTTGGTATTTTAATTATAATTAACTGATTTTACTGATGCCTCATCTTTCAAATATGTGATACAAACTTGCCCATGTGAGATTGTGGTAGATTTATTAGAGTGGTGCTTTCTCTGCGTTTACTCCAGGTGGCAGAAAAGTTTATTCCAGTGAGCAAAAAATGCATATCTAATTCCATTGCTCATGCAGGACAACATAGGATAAGCATATCAAAGGAAATGATGTTCCTAGAGTATCCAGGTCAATGCCCTTTAGAGACTGAGAAGTAGGCTTGATTTTGATTGATAATGCATCTCTAATTCCATTGCCCATGCGTGCTATTTGTCAGGACTAAGAGTTATAGGAGATTAGTAGCCAATTTGATTACAGTACTGACCAAGTACGCCACCATCTAATTTCAAAGAAGATAGTGTATGTGAGCTTAATGCCTTTTGTAAGGAAGATGATTAATATTGTAGTTCCTCTTTACTTCAAACTGTACAAGCCATATACTGCATTGTTCCATTGTTGTAGATCTGCTTACAATAATTTGTTCAGCCGGGGTCATTTCTTCAACAAAAAATTGCGCCCCCTGTTCCATGGCAGAAATTTGGAATGTATAACAGTCACTTTTCAGAATGGCAGTACTGTACTGCCATGCTTTATACCAAATATATTTGTTAATTACATCATTGTTTTATTCCGCTGAGTTCTTGGCTTCAGCTTCTTGAACAACCTATCATTGACGGGTGCATGTAAAAAATTGTGGATTTTTTTTCTTCAATCGCTGCAACTAGGCGAGGGTGATGACGTTCCTCCTATCTATGAGTACGAGCGGCACCAGGGGAGCTAGACGCGACAGTTATGTCGCATGGAAGCAAAAGGCCATCCAGATTTGTTCAAGATGCAGCACACCAAAGCTATACACGGGCTATCTCATGGGATGAGAAATAAAATACTGAGAGGCTTTCCCTTAAAGAAATACACGGGCTTGCCGCCGTGCCTCTGTCTGCTAGTACAACCTAATATGATGCCACGTTAACACTCTCCTAGCTACCTTGTACTAGGAGCTAGTAGTACTTTGTACTACAACGTGGTTACATGCATGCATCCAGAAAGATACATAGAGCGAGCCCCCGAACTCTCACAGAGTTTAGCGACTCTCGGCCGTCCGATCGATTCCCTTGATGCGTTTCCGTCCGTCGGATCGAGCCACCGGACGATATGGGCCGTCTGATCGAAACCCCTCCCTGTAGCAATGAATAGTCCCGTCCCTAATCGGTTTTCACTCACTCCGCGTTTTCGTCCGAGACTCGATGCCATGTGGGGTCACTCGTGTGTGGGCCGCGCCTGTCGGCGTCCGTGGCTGTGTGAGTGGCCTGTGCGGCCCGTGGCGTCCTTCGGCTGGCAAATATCCCGTGCCACCGCAGGTAATACCTTGCCCCCGCCGAGGGTATTTTGGTCTTTTCGTGCGTCCATGAGGTGGGGAGAGCGGCTGCTTGCCTCTTCCTGCTCCCATTTCCCCCCTTCTCTCTCGAGCTCCTCTCCTCTCGCCGCCGACTCAAGCCGCTGCTCCCTGCTCCTCCTCTACGCCGCCTCCACCCAAACCCTAACCCTAGCTGCTCCCCACGCCGCCGCCGTCTCCGTCGCCCAGCCTGCCGGATCCGCGCCGTCCACTTCCCCGGCGTCGTTGCCGTCGTCCTCGCGTGCACACGGCAGGAGGAGCGCGGGAGACGTGGAGCCGCCGCTGGGAACGCCGCCGTCGTCCTCGCGTGCACACGGCAGGAGGAGCGCGGGAGACGTGGAGCCGCCGCTGGGAACGCTGATGCGATTATCTGCAGGTTCATTTCTGTCTCTCTTTCTCTCACGTTCCTCTTCTTTGATCCCCTCTTGCTGCCAGCTCCTGACTGCGTTCCCCTCTCCTCTAGGTCGGTCAGCCCTGCCGGCCTCATGTACCTAGCACGAGATGAAGGGTCAGCCCTGCCGGCCTCATGTACCTAGCACGAGATGAAGGAGGGATTTAGAGAAGGGAGGGAGCAGGAGGAGAAGAGGAAGGAGAAACCCTGCCACCTCCATGCCCGTCCAGTGCTTCGTGCGGCTCTGCACCCCAACCATTCCACCTCCATGCCCCTCCAATTTCTCTATCCCTTTCTTGCAGGTACCTGCACTTCTCTCTTCCTCCTAATTAGCCTGATCTCTTATCTCATGCACTCCTCTTCTCATCTTTGTTTGTGCAGAATCTTTTCTGTCTGTACGTGTGTACAAGTTGTGTGTCTGCAAGTTGTTCGATGAAAATCCAAGCAGGCTTTAGAGTGATGTTATTGTCTGTTCTTTGCAGAATGGGGATGGAGAATTGATCAATATACTGAATGGATACATTCACTGGACGAGGGGCTGCTAATGTTGTGGGCTTGATTGGCTTTGTGAGTTCCAACCAGATTGTGCTTTGCAGGTATTATGCAAGAGTTGTTTTATTTATTATGAGAAAGCTCAATATTTTTTGCTGTGAATTACATATGTAAGTGTTATGTTGGATCATTAGATTGTTGCAGATATATTATATACAGGGTGTTGATTGTTCAGTTTGCTTGCTTGCCGCTTATCTGCACAGTGATGCGTTGCTTTTAGTTTTTCTGCTTGCTTAGTTGGCTAATAAGAACATCAATGTACATGATTGCTGCACTGCATGATATCCTATAGTATTGCTGTTCAGTGATATTAACCACAATTTGCAAGAAGAAAGATAAATGTTGGTCCCTTTTTTGCTAATAATAGGGACTCACTAATTAATAGCAAAAAACAGGATCAAGTGCAGGCTTCATTTTCTTTTACGAGTTAAGGATGAGGCCTCAATTATTATTCTTTTATTACGATTATTGTGTATAGCATGTTCGTTATTCTCATCCTATCTGATTGTTGAACTGCACTTGATCATGTTTGTTCATATTCTTAATTATAATAATTGTTGATCTGTAGGGCCATGTTTGTTGGTGCCACGAAACGGCCGTGCCACCGCCTGTGTGAGGCACGACGGCGCTGCCCGCGCGCCTGCCCCAAAACGCTGCCCCGACCCGAGCCGCCGCCGTTCGTCCGGAGAAGCGCGGGAAGAAGAAGATGGGTAAGCTCCTCTTGCTCTTCTATTGCCTAGCTTGATTTAGTTCCTCTCTTTTTCAAGTTAATACGCTGTACTGGAGATTACTGTAAGACGAAAGCACAAATGACGATATTGTTAAACATTTTCAAAGAAGGGCCTATTGGTTTAAGAGAAAACCAGCGGTGTTGGCTGCTGGTTTTTGAACCCCTGGTTCTATCCAATATCAATGACAAATGAGCCTTTCCAACATATTTCTGCATTCACATTCGTCAGCTTATTATGGAATATTGTTTTCTGACCTGCGCATCAAAGCTTATGAAGGCAACTTAAGAATTGTAATACTTACAGATGTGTTGAGACCTTGATGGGATGGAGACGTTTCCTTTCAAAAATTACCGCTGGAAATAGCAGAGAGAAAGCTCAAGCACGGAAACAAGCAGTTAATTCTATTTGCCAGGTTGGCAAACATTTGCCTTGCTTTAGTTGCTAGCTTCAGTGTATTAACACATTATTATATGCAGGGTTCTGCTGCTGATATTGTCAAGGTGGCTATGCTTAACGGTCATTCTGTAATTACCAATGGGAGTAACACAGTTGATTTCATGGATGGGCTTACACAAAACTTTTCACAAATCAGAGGGCGCTGTCACCTTCTTTTGCAGGTATTTTATGACGTGGTCATCACTCATTTTTCTGGATTTCTGCGCCTATTTATTTTCTAAATATAGACATGTTAAAGTTATGATTTTACATTTTGTAGGTGCATGATGAATTTGTGCTTGAAGTTGACCCGTCTAGGGTAGCAGAGGCTGTAAGGCTGCTAGAGATAAGCATGGAAGCTGGAGCTTCACTCTTGGGTATCATTTTTATGCTAAACTCAATGGTATCAGTTGATTTTCATTTCAAAGCTGAAAACTGAATGGATGTTTGTTTCTTTGCTCAGTACCTATACGAGCTAAAGTAAAGGTTGGAAAAACTTGGGTCTCACTTGAGCCTTTCCACCTAGAGCCTTGATGGTGAATCACATGTTTCATCTTTTGTCAAGACCAATAGCCATTGCCATCATAAAGCTGGGTAAGTTCTGACTTCTCCGAAGGAGCATTTGATTACCGTTAGTGCCATTTTGGTTTATGTAGGAGAGTAGCAGCTCACACTATGAGAGGCCTGGGCGACGGGCTCTATTATGCACATGTTGGTGTGAGTTAGTTGTCCCAAAGCTCATGTGAGCTCCTCCTTTTGATTTCTTGACCCACAATGTAATTTAGATTTTATATGGCTGGTCTGCATTGATGTTAGGATTTAGGTGACTTTGTGCTCTTTGCTGTTGCAATTCTGTTGTTGCGGTCCTGCACAGCTATCCCCAATTTTGAGGTTTTCTTGACCAAGGTTTCAAATTGTTTTGCTACTCCCAGGTTGTTCTGTTTGCAGGTATGGTATATTTGTTTACACCTAGCTCCTAATAGACATGGATCCATCATTTTATTCCTTTTGTCATCTCATGTATTTTCATATGATGGTAGAGTTCATCATTGATCCGAATGCTTCAGTGAAACTCATTTCGGGTGAGAACAACATGTACTTTTTGTGGCTTGGTCAAGTGGTCCTTTTAGCTTTTAGCTTCTCTGTGATTGTGTATAGATAGTTATGTTTTTGATACATATATGGTTTGGTTAATGCCAGATTCAATTGCTGACACAATTTTGGAGGTTTGTTTCAGTTTAAAAGATCACTCCTTGTGACCAACATAGATGATATTTTTTTTACAACTACACATGTCTTCATGTCACTGCAACATCATTCCAGATTGTGTATTAATAAGGAAAAGTTATCTTTGAAGCAAATTATATTAAAATTATCTATTATAGCTAACTTTATTTACCCATTTTGCATTGATATAGTGTTCCATCTTACCTAATGGTTTGTCCGAGACAATCTTACCTAATGTTGTTACTAATGCAGCTTGCGCCGCTCCCGCTCGCCGGTGCTTGATGTCGTTGTCCTCAAGACGGTGCTTGCCCCCGCCGTGCTGGTTGCAGCTTGTGTCATTGTTGGTTCCAGCTCGCCGTTGTGCCGGTTGCAGCACCGGGCGTCTTCGGTTGCAGCTCGCCGCTATGCTGGTTCCAGCATGGCCGGCCAGCCGTCGCAGCTCGCCGCACCACCGGTTCCAGCATGGTGCCACGCTGGTTGCAGCTTGCGGCCTTGCCGGTTCCAGCATGGCCGTCCGCCCGCCCGTCGCAGCTCGTGGCCTTGCTGGTTCCAGCATGGCTGGCCGCAAGTCGCAGCTCGTGGCCTTGCCGGTTCCAGCATCTTGCGCCGCCCATAGTAGCACGCTGCCATGCCAGTTGTAGCAAAAAAAATGGCGCCTTCCAGCTCTAGCCGTAGCCCATCACCGTAGCCGATTGTAACAAAAACGGATGTCGGTTCCAGCATTTGGGCATCGTGGTTGTAGCTCACGTCCGAGCTGCTTCCAACATCTTGTGCCGCCCCATTGTAGCATGACGCCGCCGCCGTTCCAGCATCGCTTCACGCCGGATGCAGCTCTGGCCCGAGGCGGGGTTGGAGATGGCATGAGATGCAGAGCTCCTTGTGCCACTCTCTCTACAAAGGTGATGCTTGCTCCCATTCCTGGCTTGGTTTGCTAAATTAGTTGGACTTGTGATTAACTAGCAGTTCTTACATATATGTGCTTTCATTAAGAAGAAAAAGCTACGATGCTAGATTAGTTGATCCAGGGCTTAAGTTATATACCAAAATAATCTTCTGTCAGAAGTGCCTTGAGCCTTTTTATTTTTGTATTCTGTTTTGCGCACTCATTTAATGCCACTTGCAATCTGAAGTAGAAAATATCATAAATAGCTTGATGACTTTTATCATTATTGGTCATAGTACATTAAAGGGTGTTTAGGTGACCAATTAGTAAATAATCAATTGTGAGTGCTTAATATGGTTACAGTGTGTCATATAAATTACCAAAATGTTCAGAATTGGGATATTAAGGCTTAAATGGACAGATCCCATAAATAATAAACATACCTCATATACTGGTTGTCAGTAAACCAACCACTAAGATGGACATGCTGCATAAACAATTGAACTTCTGGTATTCTTCAACATCTATCTCTTGGTTGTGTGTATACGTCTCTTATGTCTCAAGTCATTGATAAGATAAGAAAAATATTTTGAATTTTCCTTTTGACGCTCCCTTTCAGTTCTGGGTACTTGAATGATTGAGGAAGAAACTGGTTACTTCTAAATGTGCTACTGCAGATCAAAGATGAACTCATCTATTTTCTTTCTTCAATCTCAGGCGAAGATTTATCTCATGTTCACTAACATTCATTTTGTATGTAGTTATTTCATTGATCCATGACATCGGCCATCCCCTGTTTGAATATTTAGCTTGCTTTTGCTACTAATTATGAGTTCCTATATTTGTTCATTTGGCTTACAATAATATAAGCGCCGGTTCTTTTCATTGTGGAAGCTATTCTTCTATTAAGAGAGGTCCTATCAGTGCTTGATAATGTACGATTAACTGTGCTGATATCTCTAACCTACTACCACTCTGCAGAGTGTAGTCTTAGGTATTGCCTGTACCAATGCAATTTTATCTAAACTGCTCAATGAGGTCTTTGTATTCTCCAATTTACAGACTATATACAAGAGGTTCAGCAAAGGACGACTCAAGTTTGCAACCACCACAGAGATAAGGCTATGGAACTATAGTGTGTGGCTGTTCTGTGCAATTTTTCTCTCATCGAGGTATGCCTCTGTCTCACTGGGCCAGGGCTCGACTTGCCTGCCACATATTTGTTTTGTTTGCTGCACAGTGTTGTAAGATTGGAGTCTGTTGAGTATGCAATCCTGATTCCAGGAAAAAAAAGATTATGCAGTCTATTGCACATGTTCGGTTTGGAGGGGGGCTGTAGATGATGGTTATGGTTTTGTTTCCATTCGATGACTTATTCAAATGATTCAGAGTAAATCCAAAGCCATTTGTTGCCTCTTGAATTTCTGGTTCTACCTCATGTAGAAAATATCTCATGGTTCTACTTCTACCTTATGTAGAAAAGCGAATATTATCTGTTGATGAGCTTATTGCTATTTGGAATTGACCATATTAGTTCCTTAGGGCTGTAAAAAACAAAAACTTCATTTCTACCCTATGATTATGTGTCAAAGATGTTTTGTAGATTGCAAGTTTGATTTCTTTATCTTCAGCATGGTTGATTTAGTTTCTCACCTTGCCTAAAAATTCAGGTTGGTATGTTGCCGGTCCAGCCTATGCAGATAATGTATCTGTTATAATGTGATCATGACAGAAAATTATTTATTTGTTATATACCTGCAACTCACTATGTTAACTTCCACAACACCATTTCATTTTTTGACAGTGGGTTAGACAAGTGTGGTTTTCAGGTGTAGTTGTCTATTAGTTTTTTTAGTTTTCCTGTGTTGGTTTCTCTGGTCCAGCCTATAAGTTACTTAGTTTGATTACTGCATAACAGTTTATTTCTGCTTCTACTTCTATTTCTACTTTATTTCTGTATTTACATTTAAATTATTTCTGCACCTACTTTATATCTACTTCTACTTTTCTTCTGCACCTACAGTTTCAGTGCTTTATCTGCTCGTGGAGCTATGCCTCTGTTGCATTGGGCTAAGGTTTGATTGCTTGCAGGGGTATGTCAAGGTGTAAGTGCAGACTCATTGTTCATGTTGAATACTAGAGTAAGAATGATGATCAATGCTCTAATGAACCTGCATGATGTAGCATTACTGTTAAGATATAGGGTTAGGCACATACTTTTTTTGACAATGGGTAGACAAGTGTGGTTTTCAGATGTAGTTGCCTACTGGTTTATTTAATTTTCCTGTGCCGATTTCTCTTTTACTGTAAAGAAGATGCTGACTGCCCGTGGCAACGCTGGATCCGGTGGCCAGCCGTTGCCGTTGCCTGTTCTCTTTAACGCGAGAGCACATGGAGAAGGAGCTCGTGGCAGCGCTGGATCCGGTGGCCAGCCGTCGCCGTTGCCTGTCCTCTTTGACATGAGATCCACACTGCTCCACTCCGTCCAGGTTCATCTCTCTCTCTCTCCCTCCCTCTCTCTCTCTCTCTCTCTCTCTCTCTCTCTCACCGCTGCTAAATCCATCGTTTTGGCTTGCAGGTCGCTGGCGTCGTGGAGCTTGACGAGGTCTCCGGCCAGTCCAGGTCGTTGTCATATTCGGGATCTAGGTCACAGAAACAAAATTTAGAGTTAATTTATCTGGCTCAAAATATTTTGGCTCAGCAATTTCCTGCATTAGATATCTTTTTGTGCTTAGCTTTTTTTTGTCAATTCTACAATTTGTAGCTTTGTGCTAAACTGACATTCGTTATAGTCAACTTACATTCCTGGATGTTTTCAAACTGATATTATTTTCGTAAGTTCAGGTTTGCACTTGGCTTTATCAGAATTAGAGTATGCGGAACATGTGTTGGAGAAGTGCCTATTTTGAAGCTTCACTGCTTTAACCATTTGTTTTTATGAAATAATATTCAGTCAGTTTAAAATTATTTTCATGTAGATTGCATTTTGTTATAGGAAGGCGCAAAGAAACTAAAGTTTGATCATGGAAAGGTCCAGCTTAAAATTATTTATTTGTATTCACAAACTTTTCAGTGATCATAATTTAATAGCATATGCAAAACCTGGATTACAATTGACTTAGCATTACCCGCTTGACCAAAATGTTGGGACCGGCACCCTCGCGCCAAGGCGCGATCCCGATCTAGTGGTCTATGAATTAAACTTGGACTGCTAGCTTCTCCTGTGTTGTCAACACAACTAGCATCTCCCCACGTTGCTTCTCCATTAATCCATTCATATATAAATGCATGCACCTATTCCCATCCGATTAAATTGCTATTAAACAATAATTATTAGCACAATAAAATTCATTAGAAAATAATTATCTATTACAATAAATTAAATAATAATCCCAAAATTTATATCTCTGCCGGAAGGAAGCAAACTCAAGTCCCCTTCTCCTTCTACTGTAGCCAGAGAGGCGAAAAGGGAGTCGGCTTTCGTCCCTCGCTCCGCCGACGGCCAGATCGGTGGCCTCTTCCCTCTCCGGCTGCCATTTTGGTGGCGGGAGAGTGAAGGAGCCCCGGATCTGTGCTGGAGGCGTGTAGATAGTAGGGTAGGTTTCCCCGGCGGCGCTGGATGGGTGGTGGCGGCGTCGTGGCTGTGGAATAATCGTGCTGGAGCTTCTCCCCCACCTCGGCGACGTCGCGCGCGGCGGAGCTGGAGGGCTTCCGGCGGTTGGTGCTTCTGGATCTGTCGGTCCGGTGAGATTTTGGTCTCCGGGTGCGGTCTCCGTGGTGAAGGCGGAGGCTGCCTGTTGGAGCTTTTGTCCTCCGTCCCCTTCTTCGTCGCGGTGAGGTTCCTCCTGGCCTCGCTGTGGGGGTGCTAGAGGTTGTGTGGCGGTGAGCTGGCGCCTGCCGCTGGTTCGTCTTGCTGCAGGTACAGGTGGTGCTCGTCGACCTCAGGTTCGTGCTTTCGCCGGCGTCTGGCTGGCTCCAGGTTTGAAGCAGTGGCCGTTCTTCCTCTCTCTCCGGCGTGCTGGTCTCCTCAGGCCGAAGCTGAAGACTTCCCGTCCATGTTAGATCCAGCCGCAGTTGACAAGGTCTCGCCAGCTCCGCGTGGGAGCGGCGGCGCGCCGGCAGCTCGCGTTGGTTTGAGTGGTTGGATGGATCCCCAGGGACCCAGTTGTAATTTCGTTGTTTCTTGGGGTGCTTTGTATCTCTGGTCCAGTTTAATATAATCCTGAGGTCTTATCCACAAAAAAAAAATCCCAAAATCTGGGTTATTACACTCTGGGTCAACAATAGGAAGTGTCACAGTATATATTCTGAATCACAAACTGTTGCTGTAGGTTGTGTTCTTTATCTGGTCCATGCGCCTAACGTCTGACTTTAAAAGATGATATCATTTCTGACTTTGCAATTCTCATCGGATCCAGTAATGGAGGGGAGAAGCGTGACATCGCCTTTAGGAGACCCCATGGTTGCAATGACCGCAGCATGTGCACCAGCACTATCAGGTGAGAACATCGGTCTAAGCAAGTGCATTGATGTACCTAACATTCTGTTAATCCCTTGTGTGATGTTGTTTGCCAAAAAATTGTTTGTAGCCGTGGAATCGATTAACAGCGTTCGAAATCAAGTTTACAGTGATGCTACCTCGTTTGCAGAGATAAATTCTCCCATGCTTCTCATTGATGATTTCAGTAGTCCAAAAAAGAAACAATCATTCTCTCAAGAGGTACCTGTACTGCTCACAACCTGCAATACTTGTTGAATGTGCATTGCATCTGGCTAATAGTAGTTGAATTTTAGTTTGCTTCAAAATATATTACGACATGTGACAGAAAATGAGACCTCATAAGTAAATGGCATGTAGTATTTCACAGATCAATATGGTATCACATTTGTGACACAATGTCGATGGTATTGAACTTAGAATTTGTGTTGCAGGGTTCTCTGTATAAGACCCAGTGTAATAGCATGTAATAATCTGCATCTGCAGGGCAGTCATAAAACTCCCTTTAGCTCGATGCCATTTGTTTGTCGTTCTAATTTATGCTTTTAACTAATCCTTGAAATTGTAATATATTGATCATAGGTCTATGCATGCCTGTGCAAGCTTTAACCCCGTGTGAATCTGTAGCCTACATTCCTATTTTCTCAAGGTGACCCAGATTTAATTTTTGCATGCCCAGTATGTTTGTATCCATGTCCAATAATTGTCCTTTTTAGACGGGTAAAGTCAAATTTATAATTGTAACCTTGGGTCATAATCTCTAACCTTCACCACTATGAAACTTTTATGAACTGGTTTTTATGCAAGCAGCTAAGGTCCATTCAATGGTATGAAAATGAATGTTTGTGAGTTGTTAGAATTATTTTTGAGTTAGAACATATGCGTGTTATACTGACTACTTGCGAAAAATGAGTTTCGATGTTGTTGGTTTCATAAGTCAGTAGGTATAACAACATAACATAATCTGTAATGGAATAACGAAATATGCTGCAACAAATATTGTACTCTCACTGTTAGACTTATCCTGCTACCACATGCCATTTTTATTTGATTTGAAAACTCCCATGTAGAAGTTGGAATGCCAGCATCGACCTCAAGGGTTATCCTGATTGGTTACATGTGTATTCGGAATTTCATCTTAAGTTTGACATCTAGGTTATGTATCCTTGGTTGGAGTGGTGAATGAAGTTGGACATAATGACTGTCTCTCTTCTCAAGATATGCTATTTCATATTTGTTTCTAACTGACACCTACTTATTTGGTGTTCTTAGCTAGGTAGATTGAACTGATCAAGTGTATAAGAGTTCATGGAGGTTAAAAAATCTCATGTAGAAACTGGACTGCCAGCGGATGAAGCTCGATTAACAGGAAGCCCTAAAACAGGACGCAAAATGATACTCGTAGATCTTTTCTGTCAGGTACTATCAAGATGCTTGTTGGACGGTGATAGTTTCAGTCATTTACAGTCGGTCCTGCCAGCCATGTACTAAAAGGTTCTATGTATACCTCTTGTGTTGTATTCTCATGTACTCAAATACTCAAATGATGTGGTGATAATTCCAGTCCTTAATTTGCTCATGCACTACTTCTAGTTTGACATGTATATGTAGTTCTGCTTGATCTGGGATGGCTTAGTTCTCTTATGTGCTAAAAAATTTGTGATATATATTGACGTTTTCTTAGTAACCAAGATGTCTGACCCTCTTGAAAAATTAGTGATGTCTCAGAGGCTAAAATAGGCACTTCAAATGTGTATGAATTTCATGAAGTAAATTTGTGCAAAGATTTTTGTATCAAACTAAGATGAGATGGCATCAGCACTGTACATATCTGAAAATGGTCATATTTCACGAAGATTCAAGGTCTATACTGCAAATATGCTATTTCATATCTAACCATTGGCAGGGGGTTTTCAATGAAAAGTACATTAAGTGGTCCGAGATCCCTCCACCTAAATCTGGGCCATCAATCTCCCATCTAGTGCTCCAAATCCATTTTTTCTTTTTTTCTACTACAAGCCCAGATTCTATTGTAGTCCCTCCCACTTCAGTGTACCCGGAATACGGTCCCTCAACTTGTCATGGGGTTCACATACGGTCCAAAATACGGTTTTGTGTACGTATTTTGTTGAGCTGGCATATGGTTGACCGGTCAATTGCCACGTGGCGATGACTGTGTGGACAGCGTGGCATCATATTTTGCAAAAAAAATCCCTGCACGCGAGGGCCCACCTGTCAGCTGTGTGGGAGAAATAAAAATCCCTGCATGCGAGGGCCCACCTGTCAGCTGTGTGGGAGAAATAAAAGGGAAAAAATACACCATTGAGGGGAATCGAACCTGGCGTCATAGTTTAGGCGTTGGCTTTCTTATATACTAGTTCAGAGACGTCCTGGCTCTTTTTCCAGTTTTTTATGTGTTTCTTTTGTTTCCGATTTCTTTTATCTTTTTTTAGATCTTGGGTATTCTTCAGGTTTTATATTTTTTAATTTCTGTATATTTCTTTTTTATATAGGTTATAAACGGTTTATGTTTTTTCAACACTGTTGACATTTTTAAAATTTACAGCAAACTTTTTAGTAATCTTTTTTTGTAAATACACACTGAACATTATTGTAAAATACACACTGAACATTATTGTGTAATATACGATGAACAATTTTGTTCAATGCATATCCAAGCTTCGGTTCACATGAAGTTAGCAGTGAAACTCCTGAAAAACATCCCGCGTGGAAGATTCTACATTTCTTATAGCTTCTTTACGGGATGTGCAATGCATTGTTTATTGTCCTGACAGTGCAAATTATTGTAGGTGCTAAAACAGGAAATCAGCAAATAAGTACAATTAGTTAGTTAGAGCTGCTTAAGCTGCACGGCTACATCAGTGGGTTTTCAATGTTCAGGATATTAATACATATTTTTTTTACGATTACATAATACGTTTACAACATGTATATCCTGATAAAAGAAATGAGTAACTCAATGTAATGGCCTCGCTGGGCCCAACCGCCGGCCCAGTGTGTCGAAACTAGTACAAAAGAACGTATGCCTTTTATTTCTCCCTTTTTAAAAGTTGACAACATCTATTAAAAATATTGTGTAATAATAATCAATTTTAGAAATGCATAAAAACTGTTCAAATGTATTAAAAAAATTCGACGTGTTTCTTGAAATGCAAGAATGATTGTACACAATAAGTTTTTAATACAGGCTGAATATTTTTTTGAAATACACATTTTAATTTTTTGAATGCATGGCGAATATTTAAAAAAATACATTTAGAATTTTGAATACATTTACAACTTTTTGAACAATTTTGAATGCATTGAACATTTAAAAACTACACACTGAACGTTGTCGATTTTGAATGCATTTACAACTTTTTGAATGTCTGGCGAACATTTAAAAAAATACATTTACAATTTTGAAAATTTAAAAAAATACATTTACAATTTTGAATGCCTTGAACATTTTAAAAAATACATTTAAAATACACACTGAACATTGTCAATTTTTAATGCATTTACAACTTTTTGAATGCATGACGAACATTTAAATGTTCAATGTATATAACAAAATTGTTCATCGTATATTACACAATAATGTTCAGTGTGTATTTATATAATAATGTTCAGTGTGCATTTAGTTATTTACAGAAAAAATATCGCATACTAAAAAGTTTAGTGTAAATTAAAAACTGTCAACAGTATTGGAAAAACGTATACCGTTTATAACCTATATAAAAAAGAAATGTAAAAAAATAAAAAATCCGAAGAATACCCAAGATCTAAAAAAAGATAAAAGAAATCCGAAACAAAAGAAACACTTAAAGAAGGAAAAGAGCCACGACGTCTCTGAATTAGTATAAAAAAACAAATGCCTATTGCATGACGCGAGCAACACTGTGGCGTCCGCGCCGCGCCAGATTAGTACGCAGGTCACAGGTTCGAATCCAGGGATTTACTTTTATGAACGCACACCGTATCCCTATGAGCACCTCCAAGAGACTGATTTAGAATCTTGCGAATCAAAGAGGCCCTTATAAAAAACACAGTACAAACTTAGATGCTCCTATGAACACACACGTGCACTTTCTACCCATGTGAGCACCTTCGAGATATTGAGCCGTCAAAACTTGAGATTGACGGCGCCTCATAGTTGACGCAAATGCCATACCGCTGAATGAATAATGCTGGAGAACTTGAAACAAATCAAATCTAGCACTTGAACCCAATCAAATCTAGCACTTGAACCCGGATGGATCGGTTCCACCACAAAGAACCTAAGGACCTTTTCGGTAGCTTCCAGCTCCTAGATTCACCGGATCCGCGAGCGGAGATGGCCCAAACGGCCCGCCTCCAGGAAGTTGGCTTCCCGGATCTGACGATGATCCATGTACAAAAACGGGGAGCGGTTGTTTTTGCGATCTCAGGAAATGGGAAATCAAGAGTTGGCGATATTTACAAGCACCTGCCACCATGGAGTGCCACACATGTCCGATAGAGAGGCTCGAAATATCCCTGATCCCCATTCTCCTCTCAGCTGCTCACCCAACCCTAGCCGCCAGACGAGGCTATCCCACTGCCGCCATCTAGTCGCCAATCAACTTCATCCGTGACTCCGCCACCACCCCACTGAAGGTCTCGTCCTCGAGCTGCCTCTTCCCCGACACCTTGACTCCCCTGAGCTTCCCACATTCCGCCCCAACTTGCCAGCAGCCGACACCCCGGAGGTCACCGACGTTGCTCCTCTCCCCCGTGGTCGTCGCTCCACAAGCTCAAGGTGAGCTCATGCAGATCTGCAACCCCACCCCTATCTATTTATTGATGTTTACATGAAGTCAGATCATAGTCCCATGTTCAGATTTTTTGATGTGGGCTCAGATTTTAGGTTGTTCCCTGTTGAGATTCAGATTGTGTGATGCTAAATTCAGATTGAGCCATGTTATATTCAAACTGTGCCATGTTCTGGTTGTGCCATGTCCTAGTTGTTCCATGTTGATATTCAACCAGTACAAATTTGCACTATGTCTTCTCTGGACAAATTATGCTATCTGCTTTGTGTTATGTACATGAAGTGACATGAACTTTTATAGATGATAACATGCAAATTTTGTTAGGCACGAAGTGACATGAACTTTTATAGATGAGAGCATACAATTTTTTTAGCACACAAAAAGTGACATGAGTTTTTATATAGAATTGTTGAACATGGTTGCCGAATTGATTGTTGAAAAACTAGGATTATCACCGAGTTGTTTGTCGAGCAAGTGAGAGATGAATTAAGACAAAATACTCACTTGACCCCAATGCATATGAGGAGGTGGGAATGCAATTAAAAATAAGAACATGGTTGGAGTACAAGCATGACCAATTGAAGAACAAATGGGACAAACTAGGTGAATACAGCATATTCAACAAACTTAAGCTGAAGGAGACAAGAGGAGGATGGGACATTGAGCGCAACACTATGAAACAAGATGCTGAGTGGTGGAAGAAGGCAAAGATAGTGAGTTGTCATCATTATGTTGTGCATACTATATCTTTCTTCTCATAAGTTGTGGGAAAATGTTATCATTGTTGTATTATAGGACATTCCAGGTTGTTACAAGTTTAGGAAGCATGGACTTCGCAATGAAGAAAACTTGTGCATCATGTTTGAAGACATCACAATGACGGTTCCGATCATTGGAATCCGAGTCCAGGCATCCTCCTTCTTCTACTGGACCAATATTAAGTCTCATCAATCTTGAGCAAATTGAAGATCTTGATCGGTTGGAGGATACCAAATAGGATCCATCTCCTATTACGCCAAAGGTTAATAAGAGGCTTGGAAAGATCATTTGTTATACAAACAAGAACCCCAAGACCGCACAAGTGACGCAGGAGCAAATTACAATGATTGGTGACATTTTTAAAGAGTCACAATCATCAATTCAGTCGTTCTTTAAGCACGATGAGACCACCTCTGTTGACTCTGTTATGAAATAAGTGATTGCTTGTGGTGCAAAAGAAGGTAGGGATGAGCACCTCATTGCCTCCGAGCCTTCAATCAAGAGAGAGCAAAGGGAGATGTTCTTGAGCATGAGTGCTGACACTTGTTTGGGTTGGCTAAAGAGGAAGTTCAACGACAAGTACGGGAACTAGTTGTTTCCATTTTATGCCATATGAATGATGGTTGCCTATGTCATATGCTATCACACCATTTTATATCCTATGTGTGGGGTTGAACAATATTTAAGTACCCATTGTTGAACAACTGTTTCTTATATGGCTTGTAATAACTAGTTAAATAATATTTATGTATGACGTGGAGTTTCATCTTCATATTTCTTGTGTATGATTCTCACCTTTGTTTGTTAACTCATTGGTTGTGTATGTGCAAATGTCATCTGACAGTGAAAGTGATGATGAAAACTATTATGAAATGAAGAAAAGAATGATTCGTGTACATGCACATGAACATCATGTATCTAAGTGCATCAACCATAGTTGGGAAGTATTGTGACAATTTGGGTGATGAAGGCTGGTCCTAGGACATCTATCTTGAGTGCATTTGGATGGTTGCAAGAGACTATCGGCACGCCCGGAGAGACCTTCACAATGCTGAGAATGAAGACAACGACATTCTTTCAACTTCATGACTTGTTGAAGGCTAAGTATGGCCTCAACCATTCCCTCCGTGTTAGCAGTTATGAGTCTCTTGCTATGTTCTTGTAGACCTTATGGGGTTGTGAATCAAATAGAAGAACCCAAAACCGTTTCAAACATTCTGCATATACAATCCACCGCAAATATCATGAGGTACTACTTTGTGTGGTGAAGATGTCATCTCACTACCTCAAGCCTAAGGACCCAAAATTTAGGACCGTACAACCAAGGATTCTGAATGACAAAAGGGCTTATCCACACTTGCAAGAATGCATTGGTGCAATATATGAGACTCACATTGGGGATTCTATTCCTGAGGGCACATAAGTGAGGTACATTGGAAGAACATGAGCAATAACTCAAAATGTGATGGCAATATGTGACTTTGATATGCATTTCACTTATGCTTCTATTAGTCAACCTGGTTCTATGAATGACACAACTATGCTATATACCGCAATGCATATGGACAAGGCCACCTTTCCCCATCCTGCAAAGAGTGAGCATTTTTACTTGTTGTAACTTATGTCATATATCCAACAACATACATGCATTAATCTCTATGGTTTTTAGGCAATTACTACCTTGTAGACACATGCTATCCTAACAAAATTGGATATCTCGCGCACTACAAAGGACAAAGGTATCATGTCCCTGAATTTCAAAGAGGTTCACCACCAAATAGTCCTAAAGAGAAGTTCAATAGGATCCACTCATTCAAACTCAGTTGCATAGAGAGAGCCTTTGAAGTTTGAAGATGAAATGGAAAATTCTTCCGAAGCTGCCAAGATACTCAATTGAAGCTCATAAGATAATAGTTGTTGCTACTATAACATTGCACAACTATGTTTGCTTCCATGACAAATCAGATTTCTACTTTGTTTGATATGATAGGGATTTGAATTATGTGTCAGCAATTCCAGAACGGTATAAGAAGTTAAATGTTCCTACAAATGCATCGAATACATCAACTTCGGAAAAAATGGTGCTGTCATGCATCTGATTAGGAACCAACTTGCTACTTGCATTGCTCTAAGTTAGTGAAGTTGATATTAGGAATATGTACCCTTTTGATTTGCAAACTTATGCAAATATTATGCTTTTGGTGTATGCAATATGTGTAGATTTTGTTATTCCTTAAGATATGAGTTGCCATCTCTCTATTTTCATTCAAAAGATATTCTGATTCAAAATTTTAGAAATTGTACACTTGAAAGTATTGCAAACTACTTTGAAATTGCTCTCTGTTAGTCAAGAAATGCAGAGACGAGAAAAGAAAACATTGCCTCCCTCTGACATGGGCCTGAAAAGTGGCCTCCAAGCAGTCTGAACTAGGCCTTTAGCCATCATTCCAACCAACGCAGTTTTCCAGTCATTTTTGTCCGGTTTATTTTTTTTATCTCGATTTATTTATTATTTCTCAGGTTATTCCCTGTTTCTGAATTTTAATGATTCTTATATATTTCTTTTCCATTTTCCAAACCACTTTTCCTTTTTCATTTTCCCTTATTCTTTTCCTGTTTTCCTTTTTCCCTTTTTTCTATTTTATTTTTCCTCCAGTTTACGTTCTTTTTCTATTTGAAAAAACACATGAGTATTTTATAAATGTGTAAATATTTATTTTAAATACACAAACATCTTTAAATACACAATTTTTTTGCAAAAAATGCACGAACACTTTTTAAAAATACATGAACATTTAAAAAAATGTTTGACCACCTTTTAGTTACAAGATGAGAATTGTTTAGTACATTAAAATATATTTGCATTACAAGATGATTTTTAATTTACACGATGAAAATTTTCTTTAATACACTAAAAAAATATTGCACACACTTTTAATACATGCAAACCATTTTTAAACACAATGAGAATTTTCTAAATACATAATGAACATTTTTTAAATCACGCTGAACATTTTTAATACATCATGATCATTTTTTAAATACATGGTGAACATTTTTAAATATATCCGATGAACATTTTTAGTACACAGTGAACAATTTTGCAATACATATACTCCCTCCGTCCCAAAATAAGTGTCTTAAGTTTGTACTAACTTTAGTACAAAATTGTACTAAGGTTGAGACACTTATTTTGGGACAGAGGGAGGCTAATTTTTTTAAATAATACACTTTTGTTACTAAATTTGGAAAATAATACACGGTTTCAATATTTTCTGAAAATAGGATCCAGTCGGCTTAGGTTAAGCCGACTGGACCTAGTCGGCCACGGTATAGCCGATTAGGTCTAGTCGGCTTAGGTCCAGTCGGCTTAACCTAAGCCGACTGGATCACACCCACTCAGTCGGCTTGTATTATAGAACTAATCGGCTTAGGCTAAGCCGATTGGAACTATAAGCCAAATAGTTCCAATCGGCTTAGCCTAAGCCGATAGGTGCAACAACCCAAATATATTTTCAGCCAATAGTTGCATCGAACCATATTTTGGACTATAATTTTATCCCACCACCCTCGGTCGAGTTAGCCGCAATTTTCCACAAAACTTTTGCACAATATGTTTCCGGCATTATCGTTCCCGCCAACTCCTTCCGGCCATTATTTCCCGCCAACCCCTTCCGGCCATTATTTCCCGCCATATTATTTCCCGCCATTATTTCCCGCCAACCCTTTCCCACCATATTTTTTCCCGCCAACCCCTTCCGGTCATTATTTCCTGCCAACCCCTTCCGGTCATTATTTCCCGCCATATTTTTTCCCGCCAACCCCTTCCGGCCATTATTTCCCGCCATATTTTTTCCCGCCAACCCCTTCCGGCCATTATTTCCCGCCAACCCCTTCCCGCCATTATTTCCCGCCAACCCTTTCCCACCATATTTTTTCCCGCCAACCCCTTCCGGTCATTATTTCCCGCCATATTTTTTCCCGCCAACCCCTTCCCGCCATTATTTCCCGCCAACCCTTTCCCGCCAACCCCTTCCCGCCATTATTTCCCGCCAACCCTTTCCCGCCATCTTTCTCTTCTCAACCTATAAAACCCCCTCCACACAAAGGTTATTAAGCAGCGCAGTGTAGTCTCGTCAAGATGTCGCATTATCCTTTCGATCGTAGTTTCCACCCGAGTATGTCGAAACGTCTTCTGAGGTTAGCCAGCAATTTGGAGATAGACAATAGGATAGTTCCATGGGACGAACTCCTCAGTAGTGACACCTTACTGAATGAGTTGGCTCACGCATTAAGTAGGTGCGGGTGGCCTGCAAGGACCTTTGAGGAGATACGAAAAGAACTTCTCAGGTTGCATGGAAGGTGGAAGAAGCAACAACATAAGGGTGAAGCATTCCTAAAGGCTGCAGCAGAACATACTTATTTATGGACCCAAGACAGCGAGGACGAAGACGATAACTTCATGCCGAGCACCAAGGCCAAGACACCCGCATCGTCGAAGGCCAAGAGTGCCTCATCGTCGAAGGGCAAGAGTGCCTCATCGTCGAAGGGCAAGAGTGCTGCATCGACGGAGGATGACGATGATGTCTTCATGTAGTTTGTATGCAGTATTATTTAAGCTCAGTCGTACCGTTTAATTCAGATGTACTTGTATCTTAATTATCTGTAGCAGTCTCTCCGGAAATGTAACTCGATTAACAATGCGAATGAATAGAAATATGTCTCTCGCATACATAGGTAGAATATGTCTCTCGCATACATAGGTAGAAATATGTCTGCCGCATACATAGCTAGATATAAGTGACACACATACATAGGTAGAATATGTCTGTCGCAAACATAGACAGATATATGTCTCTCGCATACATAGATAGATATAGTGCCACACAAGCATCAGCCACGTCGTCCGCCACGTCGTGGAGGTGGTGGATCCGGCGTCGGCCACATATACCTGTGGGGTGGCCGGATGTTACGGGAAGGAAGCTCGGACCCGTCCTGGTCATACTGTGTTTCCTGTGTGGGAGGTGGTGCAGGAGTCGAATAGATGTCCATCCACTCGTTGTGCTGCGACAAGTAATCCTGTGTGTTATGCCCATCTTCATGGTCACTATCCGTGCGCTCAACCAGACGTGCGAAAGGTAATAGGCCAGCCCATTTCAACCTGCATGTCAGGGCAATTCAATTATTGTGTCCCATCAATATACATGATTGAAACAAATAAATAAAGGACGTACCGTTCAACCCATCCCCGGTGTATCTTCCAGTCTTCCCTTTGAGTGCGAGTGCACAGGGGCTCAAGCTGGCGCTCATAACCTATCGCCGCACGATGTTTACTATCAATGTCCGGATTAAGCAACGACATTCCCGCCATTCCTGCACATACAAATTTCAAACATAGTGCCACAATTAATACAAATTTCAAACATAGTGCCACATTTAATACAAATTTCAAACATAGTGCCACACTTAATACAAATTTTAAACATAGTCCACACTTAATACAAATTTCAACATAGTGCCACAATTAATACAAATTTCAAACATAGTGCCACACTTAATACAAATTTCAACATAGTGCCACACTGAATACAAATTTAGAACTTAGTCTCACACTTAGTGCCACACTTAATACAAATTTAGAACTTAGTGCCACACAGCCTAGCTTCTTCCTCTCCCTCTTCCTCCTCTTCCTCCTCTTCCTCCTCTTCCTCCTCTGCCTCCTCGTCCCCGGTTGCCTCGTCCACGCCCAGTACCACTGGCAGTGACGAAAGTGGGACAATTAGTGTCCCTATGGCCAAATTCATTGCATAAAATGCATTGCATAGTGGGGCCTCCCGCTTCAGATTCATCCATATCATTCCGGATGCGCTGACACTGTCGTCTACCTCTACTTATACGCATATTCCCTGGGTCTGGAATGTACTGCCTTTCAACAGGATTAACGGTGTTGAAGTTACCCATTGAGCGAAATCCCAGCAACTCACCTGTCCAGGTATTGAGGACGGACTCTTTCAGAAAATATGGAGACACAAACGAGATTGCGTCCATTCCAAGCTGCCCGCAAGCAGCAAGTACATGGGAGCATGGTAGGTGAAGCAACTTCGGTTTGTTGCATGTGCACTCACACGTTGGCCAGACTTCATTTCCAATTTTCACCTCATGCGTCCTCAGCTCATTTGCACAGCCGAATTTGTTGTTAGCTAAGCGGACCTCAAACCTTCTTTCTTGATTACCAATGCGGACTACAGTGTGTGACCTGGCTTTTTCCATCTTTTCTTCCATGTACTTCATAATCCTTTCACAGTAACGTGTGCTTGGGTTGTTCAAGATATGCTGCTCTGCTTTTTGACGCCTATCTCTGAAATACTTCACGGTGCCATAGAAAATACCCTCAACGATGGCTGTAAGTGGCAATGCCCGGTTTCCTCTGAGGACAAAGTTGTATGTTTCTGCGAGGTTGGTAGTCATGACACCGTACCTTGCTCCATGTGTGTCATGCAGCAAAGACCACCTCTCCAGAGGCTCATGCTCTATCCACTGCTCGAAGGTTTTAATCGACCTCCCGAGCCTTCTCCTAGTACCAGGTGGGTCAAATCCTGGCAAGTCACAAAGCCCAACAGGCTCCTCCTCCACGGCCGCTGTTCCTGTTGCTAACTGTGCTGCTACTGCTTCAACATGTGCTCTCACCGCTGCATCTCTTGCAGCTTTCCTGTCCCTAACGTGTCTCTGCGTGCACACATTAAGTCTGTCACGTATCAAATTGTACTTCCATAGCTGGTTCTGCTTGCAGAGTTTTTTGAACAGATTCATCAGGTTCTTATTTCTGAACTGCGAGAAGAAATTAGCCCCCAGATGGCGCATGCACCAACGGCTCTGCAAGTCCTGCCATGGAGTTTTTTCCTCAGGACCAGGGTTTGTCAGTGTCTTTATTGCACTGAGTATACCTGCATGCCTGTCATGAAGGATGCACACATTGGGCTTATCCTTCACAGTTGCTATTTTCAATTGCCTGAAGAACCATGTCCAACTTTCAATGTTCTCACTCTCCACAAATGCAAATGCGAGTGGGACTACTTGATTTTGGCCGTCTTGACCAATGGCTGTCAGGATCTGACCCTTGTACTTGCCAGTGAGAAAAGTGCCATCTACACATATCACCGGTCGGCAATGCCTGAAAGCTTCGATGCATACACCGAAAGAGAAGAACAGTCGATGCAGCACCCTCACAGTTGGGAACTCTGGCATGAAGAGGTCTTGGATGTCGACATAGGTGCCAGGATTCCGGTCCTTCAGCGTGTGGAGGAGCCGTACAACAGAGTCATATGCATCGAAATAAGAACCAAATCTGCTCTCAAGCGCCCTTTGCTTAGCCCTCCAAGCCTTGCCATAAGAAATTCTGTACTTGAACCTGATGAAGACTTTTGTCTGGATAGCCTTCACTTCCATCGCTTTGCTCTCCACTATCTCACTGTAAAACAACCGAGCAATGAGCGTGGACGAAAGGTTGCCATGATCTTGAGGGATGCAGGGAATAAGACATGTGTGATGAACTAGGTCACTGATCACCCAACTTGTGCCATACTTAGGGAGATAGCCGTGCACCCTGGCGGGACAATTTGCGTTGTTGCATACCATTGTCAAGTATTTCTGACTTGACACATCAGCTCTTAAAACCCTTTGTGTGGACATTGCCCATTGAATGATTGCGTCCTTCAGAGCGTCCTTGTTGGGATACATAGCACCCGTCGCAATGTTGTTCTAGTGATATTGCCAGGCAGAATCATGCCCATCGTTCACGGTCATTGCAGATGAGAAGTCATGATTCCAAGAAGCAGGATTCGGAACCTCCTCTGCATTTTCTTCTTCATCCGATTCGTCAGAATTATCGGCATGACCACTATCAATATCGGTGCCTTCTTCTTCCATGATGTTCTGCATGTGCCCATCTACCTCGTCAGCGTCCGCCTCGCCACTATAATAGCCATCGGCATTTCCTCCTTCAACTTGACTACTCTGCCCTTGTTCGTAACCATCATCTCCAGCATTTGACATAGATAACATCATCCCGTCACTGCTTTGCCCAGGATCGTAACGACCCTCGCCTTCAGGTGCAATTACCTCCTTCACAACGTGAAGCACTAAGGCACAAGGATTGCATCCCCTGCTTTCGCAACCTTGTAACCAGCGCACCCACTGAGAGTTCCGCTCTATTGGCCTCAAATAGAAGAAAATGTTTGAACTTGACCGGGTCCACAATGCATGAACACCCACGGTGTGCGTTTCAGTATTCAGCCCTAAACATGTTGTCACCCATTCTTTCAACTGACTAACAGACCATGTTTCAGGGGCGGTCAGTGGCACCTCTATGTGCTCAAATTCACTCAGATCAACCCCAATCTCGTTTGTTTGGACAGTACCAGGACCGTAGAAAAATATGAACTTCACTACATCAGACATCTCGGCTCACCTATAAAATTATTTAACATGGACAGACAACTGTTAAACAGCATGACAAACTACAAATATTCGCACTCCTAAATATTTGACAAGTACATATATTACGGAATATTAACGGAGCAACTAAAAATACTGACAGACCTAAATATTTGACATCCACATATAGTACGGAATATTAACGGAGCAACTAAAAATATTCACACAACTAAATATTTGACAAGTACATATATTACGGAATATTAACGGAGCAACTAAAAATACTGACAGACCTAAATATTTGACATCCACATATAGTACGGAATATTAACGGAGCAACTAAATTTTCACACAACAATATTCGCACACACTGCCGGAGCAACTACGACAGAGAAAATGTTTGTTCAATTATACCCTTGAAGCGTGCGAAGCAACGACGAACGGCGGCCTTCAATCACCGGAGCCGGAGCATCCACCACACTGCCGGAGCCTCCACCACCACCTCCACCACCACGACCTCCACCTTCACCACCACCACAACCTCCACCAAAATGGTAACCACCACCACCACCACGAGCTACCTCATCAGTAGATCGATGTCTCCCTTGCTTCCCCCAACTCTCTACAATGCTGAAAGATCGTGGATGTCGCCTAGAGGGGGGGGGGGTGAATAGGCGCTTTAAAATAATTACGGTTTAGGCTTGAACAAATGCGGAATAAACCTAGCGTTTAATTTGTCAAGCACAAAACCTAAAACGACTAGGCTCACCTATGTGCACCAACAACTTATGCTAAGCAAGATAAACAACTAAGTGATAGCAAGATATATAACAAGATACAATATGGCTATCACAAAGTAAAGTGCATAAGTAAAGGGCTCGGGTAAGAGATAACCGAGGCACGCGGAGACGACGATGTATCCCGAAGTTCACACCCTTGCGGATGCTAATCTCCGTTTGGAGCGGTGTGGAGGCACAATGCTCCCCAACAATGCCACTAGGGCCACCGTATTCTCCTCACGCCCTCGCACAATGCAAGGTGCCGTGATTCCACTAAGGGACCCTTGAGGGCGGTCACCGAACCCGTACAAATGGCAACCCTTGAGGGCGGTCACCGAACCCGTACACTTTGGCAACCCTTGGGGGCGGTCACCGGTACCCGTCAAATTGCTCGGGGCGATCTCCACAACCTAATTGGAGACCCCGACGCTTGCCCGGAGCTTTACACCACAATGATTGAGCTCCGAGGCACCACCAAGCCGTCTAGGGCGCCAATGCACCCAAGAGGAACAAGCTCAAGGGTGCTCAAACACCCAAGAGTAATAAGCTACTCAACTAACCACTTCCACGTATCACCGTGGAGAACTCAAACCGATGCACCTAATGCAATGGCTAGGGCACACGGAGTGCCCAAGTCCTTCTCTCTCAAATCCCACCAAAGCAACTAATGCTAGGGAGGAAAATGAGAGGAAGAACGAAGAAGAACACGAAGAACTCCAAGAACTAGATCCAAGGGGTTCCCCTCACTTAGAGGAGAAAGTGATTGGTGGAAATGTGGATCTAGATCTCCTCTCTCTTTTCCCCCAAAAACTAGCAAGAATCCATGGAGGGATTGAGAGAAAGCAAAGCTCTAGAAAGTCAACAATGGAGGAGAGAGAGCTTAGAAGAGATAAGAAAACCGTTGGGGAAGAAGACCCCTTTTATAGGGCCACCCCAAATCCAACCGTTACCCGTGCTGGACGCGTACAAGCGGTACTACCGCTCTTTCGAGCGGTACTACCGCTTAAGCGGTAGTAATTCAAAACATAGCAGGTGAGAACACGGAACTGGAGCGGTAGTGCCGCACTTAGCGGTACTACCGTTCCAACCAAGCGGTACTACCGCTAAGGAGAAAAGAGCACCTCTGCGAAACACACGCGGTAGTAGGAACGGTAGTGGAGGGCGGAAGTACCGCCCTAAGCGGTACTACCGCACCACTGCCGCACTACTACCGTTTAACAGAAAACGATACCGGAAGAATACACGGTAGTGCAGCGGTAGTAGGGGGCGGTAGTACCGTGTCAAGCGGTACTACCGCTCTACTACCGCTTTACTACCGTTTAACAGAAAACGATACCAGAAGAATACACGGTAGTGCAGCGGTAGTAGGGGGCGGTAGTACCGTGTCAAGCGGTACTACCGCTCTACTACCGCTTTACTACCGCTTAGCTGAAAACAACACCAGAGAGTTGCACCCGCCGGGCGGTAGTGCTACGGTAGACCACAGCGGTACTACCGTGGTACCGAGCGGTACTACCGTGGTACCGAGCGGTACTGCCACAACTTCTGCAAATGAGCTCCGAATTGAGCAAACTCAAGCTTGTTGGATAGATGACGACAAATACTATCCAACAGCGACTGGTAATAATAAGAAGTGGCAGGGGAGATATGCCTAAGGTATAGAGATGAGAAACCTCTATGAATGAAGAACCGGCATAAACTCCAACATCGAAAACATCATAGAAGATGCATATATGAACTCCGTTTTCGATGAACTCGAGCTTGTCATGAAGATGACCATAAGCTCAAAAACTCACAAAGAGAAACACCAAACACGAACCAAGAAAGATGATGCAAGGATGCAATGGTTTGAGCTCTCTACGAAGATACGATAAAGCTACTCACTTGAGAGCCCCCCTTGATAGTACGGCTATCGATCCTACAACCCGGTCTCCCAACTACCACTACGAGACCGGTAAAATAGAAAACCTATCAAGGGCAAACCTTTGCCTTGCACATAGTCCACTTGAGCTAGATGATGACGATCTTGACCTCCTCAAGTTGGATCACCTTTCTTGATTGCGCCGGCTCGATGAAGACTAGTTGATTGCTCCCCCATACTCCACTATGGGTGAGCCACTCTTCGGCACATCTTCACAAGTCCATTGTCACCACAATGGACGGCAAGCTTCAAGCATGTGATCTCTTCGTTATGCTCCACTTGAACTTGCACACCGCAATCTTGATGACGATCACCACTTGATGTCATCCTCCATGGGTTGAATGAGATCTTCCTCTTGACGCAAGCCCATGGAAACATACCTAACCCCACATAAAACTCTCACATAGAACATGGGTTAGTACACAAAGCCTAATGGACAATGCTTACCATACCATGAGATCACTTGATCTCGCTTGGTACATCTTCTACGCTTTGTGTGTTGATCAACTTGAATCACTCTTCACAATTAGTCTTGATCAACATGACCAATCTTTGGATAAATCCTTGAATAGCACCTTGGTCAACACATATTCTTCTTCAAATCACCTTGAGACCAACAAATGGTCTACAAGCAAAGCCTATGGACAAAACCCTTCAAATATAACTCAAGGCAACCATTAGTCCATAGAGATTGTCATCAATTACCAAAACCAAACATGGGGGCAGCACATGTTCTTTAAAATGCATTTACGGTGGAAAAAACGCAAGAAATCGGCTAAGTTTTGTGTACTTTCGGGGGGTAAGAGAGAAGAGCAAGGGAAGAAGATAAGAACAGAAGAAGAGGAAGATAAGAACAGAAGAGGATGAAGAAGGTAAGAAGGGAACAGAGGAGGCCGCGCGTGGGCTGTCCAGGATGCTGTCGGTCGCGCGTGGGGTGGTACAGGACCCTGTCGGCCGCGCCGGGGCCGACTGGAGTCCTGTCGGCCGGGCCCAAGCCGACTGCAAGTGCTCCAGGCCGAGTGGGGAGGGCGACGTGTTCGAGCCAGTCGTCGGCCGCCACGTGGACGAAATGCCGGCTGTCGGCTGCGCACTGGACGACAAGATCCTGTCGGCTTAGGCTCAGCCGACTGAAGCCAATCGGCTGCGGCTCGACCGACTGGATCCTATTTTCAGAAAATATCGAAACCGTGTATTATTTTCCAAATTTAGTAAAAAAAGTGTATTATTTAAAAAAAATTAGCCAGAGGGAGTATATGATCATTTCTTAAATACACATGACCAACTTTTTATCCCAGGACATTTCTTTCACATACATGAACATGTTCTAGTTTTTACGAAACATGTGTATTTTACCAAAAAGAATAGAGAAACCGAAAATATGCCTATTTTCTATGTTTCTATTTATTTATGTTTTCCCTTTTTATACTCTTATTTTCCTATTTTTTTAATATTTATATTGCTTTTCATTTTTCTTGTTCATTTCTTGTTTCCAATTTTAATTAGTGAAAATTTACAAAAATGTAGAACATTTTATAAAAAAATGTGTTGAACACTTTCTACATCATGTGAATATTTTCTATTTTCGTTCTCTTTCTTTTTAAAATACAAGATCCAATTATTTTTCTTTCTTACTTGTTATGCTTTCCTTTTCTTACGGGTTCTCTATTTTTTTGTCGTGTTTTTAAAGAATGTGCATGGTGTTGTGAATTGGAAAAACTATTGGGGTATCCTCATTGAAAGAAAAGTAGGATTCAAATAGACATGATAAACTTGATGGTTCAAGTGAGGAAGATGATGAATTTTATGATGAAGGAAAAGTTAATGGTCTCGGATGGCAAATCTGTTAGAGCGACTTTTTGGGCCAAGAACTCTACATTGGCTGTTATTATGGAGTTCAGGGTGATATGGAATTCAGACCTATCGTGGGGACTTGTTGCCTTAGAGTAGAGTTTAGAGCAAATCTGTTGAATCATTCAGGCCCTCTCTCTCACTCTATCGTTAATCTGCTAGAGTCCTCTCCTACCGGAGCTGACTTGATCTTGTCAATGACAGTCGGGAAGTCTTCGTGCACATGCCCCTAAAGACCAGCGCCCTGAAGCCGTAGTCGTCGTTGTAGAACCCTTGAATTGTTCCGAAAGTGCCTGACATCAAATCTCGCCGTCGCACATGCATAACGAGAAACCCTAACCTCACCGTCCCAAGAAGACGGCAGGAATCTACGCCAGACCTATGTCGGTTCTGTCTGGATGGACGAACTTGAGGAAGATCGGAGCCCGGAAGACCAACTCGAAGAAGAAACGCTACCATTCGCCTGAACGCCGCCCCTGCGAGGACTAAAAACTCTAAGCTAAACTACTAGCCGGAGCCGAGGCACCGGAATTCTCCTCTCCGTCATTGGCCGCCGGAGCGACAGACAGACAAAGAGGAGGCAAATCCACGGACTCACTGGAGTTCCTTGGAGGGAAGGTGTAACCTAGCCACCGCTAGGAAAGGAACGCTTCGTGACCCGCTTTTGAATCGCTTGATAAGCACACCACGTCCTTTAGCACTCGTGTGCTTGTTGTGCTTCATCATGCCATTATATATTTGAGGACAAAAAAGACAACACAGAAAAGTCTAACAAGAATAGGGGATGAGAGCAGGTATTTGGATTACAAGCTGTTCCACGTAAAACACATAAAAAATATATATATATTTAGGCATCCAAGATGTTCAGATGCGCTAGGTGCCTGCAAATTTTTGCAACAGAAAAAAAACTACTCTCAAAGAAACTTATGTACACCCTATTTTATAATTTGACCACGAAAATTTGCACGCTCTCAAGCATCTTGGGTGCCTTTTTTTTAAATTTACTGTTCACGGAGAGACGAGAGGATTAGACCAACTCCAACGCACGACCCCAAACGGACGTCCGTTTTGTCTGGATTTCGTCCGTTTGGGACAGGGAAACGGACACGCCCGTCCGTTTGCGGCCGTGCGGCCGTCGGTGCGCCCAACACGGCCACCACATCCCAAACTGTCCTCCTATCCAAACCCTAGCTCCACCTCGCCGCCGACCACGCGGAATAGCAAAAAATCACCCAAATAGACATGGCATAGTAATTTAAAAGCCTAAATATTAACATAAAACGGCAGTCCAGTCCACCACATTCTTAGACAAACTAAAAATTAAAACGACATAAAAACAAACTAGAAGCCCGTTGCGTGTGTCGGGCTTCGAGGAGGCACGCGTCGCCGGAGTGGGGAAGTGGAAGTGTGGACTCCCACCGGTCCACGGCTTCCACATAAAGAAGGACGGCGACCGCTCGGCCGGGGTGGCTGCCAGGCGGGGCCGCCCGTGCGGGCGCCGTAAATGTGGGCGGCTGCCAGGCGGGCCCGAGGCGGACGCGGAGCGGGCGCGTGGGCGTCCGCTCGTCGTCCGTGTGGCCGCAAAGGCAGCGCAAGTTTGAGCTGGAAATGAGGCGGGCCGGACGCGAAACGGACAAAATATGAGGATGCGGTCGCGCGAGATGCTTCAAAAGAGCATAAAAATTATTCTAAGAATAAGGAAAGAGTATAAAACAAATGGAAAATGTGTGATATGCCATGAATAGTTCCGGGTGGGTCGCGCGTTGGAGTTGCCCTTACCGAGAAGGAACAAACATATTAGCTGAAACTCAGTGGCTGTAAACTCGAACACTTCGTCATACAAAATTTTCTTCCATGAACCTTGTGTACATCTTTATCTTTACCTACTAATAAATCACGCATTGCTTCTGTCGGGTTCACCGTCACGAACCGTTTTTTATATAGGAATATATATATCTCTATTTAGTTTTCGTTGGTCATCGTAATTACCGATTCGTTTTCCCTTTTAACTCTTCCCAGCAGTCCGTGAGTTCAACGTATTGGGCCTCGGCCCGCTCTGTACTCTGTACTAGACATTGCTCTCCTCTTTCTCTCCCGTGTCCGCCGCCGCCTGCATCACCTTACCTCTCCGCCATGCCTCATCCTCTTCTTCCCTGTTTCTCTCTCTCTCTCTCTTCTCTCCAAGGACGCCATGGATCAGGGGCTCGTCGCCAGATCCCGATTTGCCCAGCCGTCGTGCCCATCCGAGATGGATCCATCCTTCATGCCCCTCCTGCTCCGCTGCCGGCCGCGTCCACGCGGAGGAGCTGCAGCCATCGCCTGTCGTTTCCCCGAGCCGCACGAGATCGGCCATGCCCGCCTCGCGTTCGTCTCGCGAGAAGATGCTCGCCCGCTTTGTTCGTTGACCCCCTGCAGCCGTCCGCCAGCGGGGCAGCGCGCGCGGAATCGGCTCGGATGGCGCGATGGTGGCCGTGAGTGAAGTGCGCGGTGGCCTCCGGCTGCGGCGGAAGAGATGGTGGCGGCGCCGTGCGCCGCTCAGAGGTTCTTCATCTCAAGGTGCTCGATGCCGACATCCAGCACGCCAGCTTTGTTCACGCCGAGTCTCTGCAGGGCGTCAGACTGCTCGAGGGACATAGACAAGGAGTGGGGGGTCTGCGTGGAGTTCAACAACAACAGGGGTGAGAACAAGAACCTGATTGCCTCACATATTTTGAATCAACCGTCAGTAAATTTCTTGTTCATAAGTTCAGTTTCGAAGAATCGGTGACAATGGATTATGAATCCTGCAGGAAGACGCCTATCACCCACACACCTGGCTGCAAGAATGCTTGTCTGACTGCCTTTACAGTTTTGGTGAACCTTTTCTGGCACGGTTGCCGGTCTCCTACATGAGTAGAAAAGCTCCACGACAAATTCCCGAGTTCCTAAAATACGAAGATGATAATTCACGGTATATCTGCATCGGCGCTGCACAAAAGGCATGACTTATGGAGGTCTTCTCAAAATAATTCAGTGCTGGGTTTTCAGTGAGCTGTAAATGAACATCATTTCCTTACAGAGAATAAACATTATTACAGGCATTATCCATGTTATGCTGTTGGTCCGAGAATCCCAATTCATATGCATTGAAGCGCCACTTGGCTAGAGTTGCTGATTTCCTATGGCTCGGTGAAGATGGCATGAAAGTGCGGGTAAATTTTACATGCCTGAATAACTCTTGTTTCTCTGAACACATAATATATCCTTCCATTTATGTATCTCGTTCAAAGAGAAATTTAATGCACAGACTGATATTACATGTCATTGTTCATTCAAAAGGTATGTGCAGGTCAATCATGGGATGTTGCTTTCGCCGTACAAGCGATATTAGCATGTAATGTGGCAGAGGAATTTGGAACTACTCTCAAGAAAGCACATCATTTCGTAAAAGCATCACAGGTATTATTTTTCTAGCATTGAATTTTGTTACTTATATTTATCTTGACTTAATTAATCCCTAACTCTATTAATTTTTTTTTTTTAAGATTGTCGACAATCCTTCTGGTGACTACAGCAGAAAGTACCGTCATATTTCTAAAGGAGGGTGGGCCTTCCAGGTTGCAGATCAGGGCTGGCAGGTTTCAGATTGCACAGCAGAAGTTCTCAAGGTGCGATATCAAATTAATTAAGGATGCAAAAGAAAGTGAACGGAACTAAAATGAGAACATGCCTTTCATTTTGCTACATGTTGCTACAAAGTAGTGCATTTCATTTTGTTTCAGCCTTTCAGGCTTTTGTAATTCTTCTATTTCAGGCTCTGCTGCTGCTCTCAAAGTTTCCGTCAGATATCGTGGGTGATCAGATGGAAACGTGCCGCTTTCATGATGCAGTGAATGTATTATTATCTTTACAGGTGTGGAACCACATGTTTACTTCAGATTCCATATCTTGGTCTATGCATTAGACAGGGTTGGGTAAATGATACTGTAGTTTTCAGTTTGATGATGCTAATCAGTAATTCAACATTAAAGTCGTATGAATGGTAATAAAAGGCAGATTCAGTGTGAGCAGTGTTTACTCTTATGCGCATGATTTGACACTAGGTTGTGCAGAATCCTAATGGTGGCTATGGAACTTGGGAGCTAGCTCGTACATATTTTCGTTTTGTTTCTGTCATGTTCAACCATAGCAACCATGTTTGGTGTTTAGTTTAATGCGGTCTTCAGAGCTAGCTTAGTCGATACTAAAAGTTTCGTGTCACCCCGGAGCTCCTCTGTTCAGATGTCTATGCCATGTAAGTAAGTTGGTGTGACCGTCATTTATGGAAAATTTGCAGCAACCTCTGTATCTGCTTACCAGTTTTGTGGTTGGTTCTTACAATGCCTGACCTTCACCACATACATGTAAGTAATAGAGATTTACAAGGTTAATTTTTTCTTTGGAATTTTATATGGCAAGTTCACCACATACACGTAAGTGAACTTAATGAGGTTTTAAACTGTAAAATTAAGTTGCATTTAAATTCTGTTAGATTGACTGCCATAGAGCTTTCAAACTCGGCTGACAATCATGAGGCTTTACATTGCATGTCTACTGTAGCAAAATGACTACATAGAATTCCTTATCAACTAGACGAGCAGAAGGAATACACAAACTACTTACCGATTCATAGTTCCTCACACACCAAACAAGAAAACTTGCCAATTTATACATTCAGTGCATGGGCAGACGATCTTTTTCTGCAAATGAACAATTATATTTCACTAAACCGCCTCCGGCGAAACGATTGCTATAATCATTCAGCCATGTATTTATAAGCTAAAAATTCACATTTGAGATTGGTCTGTTCCAACTTCTATTCACCTGCCTGTATTAGGAAATTTATGAAAATTGTTTGTTCTTTTGTTTATCAATGGCTTCTGCTCTTACATAAGCGAACATCCTCAGGTGTTGGTTTTTCATTTCTGTTTGACGTCATTAAATTACAGCCTTACCGCTACTAAGTTTAAAAATCTCCACAACACTACAATTTTGAAGTTGTGGTTTATGTGGGATGCGGTGAAAGTCGAAATGAGATGGCCAAGGTTCTCATGGATTTCCTCCAATCGACAATGACATTGACCGATGAACATGAAGAGTGGAACCGCTCCAAGTGTGTGGTGAGCTCACCATGGTCTCCTTACTCGAGCTAAAAAAACAATCCGACGACCCACCTTGGATAGAAGGTACATCGGGGACGTGTTTAGGGGGGCGAGGAGCTCGTGATTTCCAGGTCGGCCAAATGGGGAATCATGTAAGGACGACACGCTAGGGTGTCTGACAAATTCTGTGCGGAAGACTTGCAGTCCGGAATTTTCTCCCGTTGCAACGCACGGGCATGTGTGCTAGTTGTTCCTAACCGAACGAGATGTGCTTAGTTTTTCAGGGCTCAATTTTGGAAATGCGTGGCCGTGCATTTATACAAACAATGGCACATATAAAATAGGGAAAAAAGAAACTAATAACGGCAGAGGATTTTAGAGCAACTCCAACAGCTCCTCTAAAACGTCTCTATAATTTGTGTGAAGGTGTGAAGTTTTAGACGGTTTCCTGTCCGCCAAACTGCATAAACCTGAAGGAAGATTTGGCCTAGTTTAAAGTTTCAGACGGTCCCTACCCGCCAAACTCCGTAAACCTGAAGGAAGATTTAGCCTAGTTACAGGATCCTGTTATTCTAGGTTTATTATGGGAGCTGTTGGAGATGCTCTTAGTCCCTCCATAACCATTGTTACCATGAACCAGATTCAGCAACTGAACCTCCGATCATTTGCTAAATCGTTAGCATACCATATAGGCGCCGCAAAGCAGCCAGGATCGCAGACGAAATTGAGAAACCACAATCACGGAGTAAGAAGATTATAAGTTCCACACTCCCACTTAAAACAAAACAGAGACCACCTTGCTACACGGCGACAGCAGATGTTCATACACAAAATACGGGACTAAGACACTGACAGCAGTAACACACGATGACAGGACTCGTCGACTCGCACATAACCATAGAGACAACTACTAGGACCTGTGAACACGATCTTCGAAACGACTCACTGGCCACCACGGAGGCGGAGCACCAGATGCAGGGTGGACTCCTTCTGAATGTTGTAATCGGCAAGAGTGCGGCCATCCTCTAGCTGCTTGCCGGCGAAGATCAAGCGCTGCTGGTCCGGCGGGATGCCCTCCTTGTCTTGGATCTTCGCCTTAACATTGTCAATGGTGTCGGAGGACTCCACCTCGAGGGTGATGGTCTTGCCGGTAAGGGTCTTCACGAAGATCTGCATCTGCATTGTGGGATTTTGGAAACCAAGAAGGTTAAGTCACCAAGTATGTATAGAAAATTCCAGTCAAGTCCCTCAAAAAATAATTCAGTTATGTAAATCGTAAGAAATCAGTTTAAATCTTTTCATGATAAAAGAGTAAATCTGTAGTCAATACTAGACAGCTACCGAATAGCAATCATGGAACAGGAAGGTTCGATCTAATGTGAAAGAATATTGATTAAGCAGATTGTGCTAACTAACCATTGGAAGAGCAACGCACAGATGAGGCTAATCAGAAACACAGAAACACGGTAAATTAGACTGTGAGTTGCAATCTACATACGACATGTTATGATGGTTCAACACTAACAGATCAACCCTGGCCAACAAGTTGGTTCAATCAACGTACAAACAGCAGGATCCGAGTGCAGTCTAAACGGATAGTATTATATACTGATCTACGAAGATGGTTCAACGCTAATGGATCAGACATAGAGACCAAGATAACTAATCGACAATTAGTCAAAAGGATAGGATGCTAAATCGATCTACGAAATTTAACATGATGCTAACGGAGAATCGGCGGAGGGGGGTCGAGAGGACGCATACCTTGACGGAGGATTGCGGCGATTTTTCGATCGGAATCAGGTGGGTCTGCTGGATTTGGTGGAAAAGAGTTGATCGGGTGCGGGTATTTATAGATGGGAAGGAGGCCGGCTCGGTTACGTCACGCGTGTGCCGGGACCGACCGATTATCCAGGTGCGAACGTAAAAAGGAGGGCGGTGCGGAGCCTGGCCCCACCGCGCAGTCTCCGAGACATTATTTCCATTTGATTCTTGAGGAGATCGCGAGAAGCATCTCGATGTTTCGAGGATTCTTTTCGCGTGAGAGTCGCTTTTGTTTTACACCAGTATATACATCTGGACCAAACTTTCTAGAAAAAACTGAATTAAGCATATATTCGGCTCTAGGACAAGTTGTCTCAAAGCCCAGCGACAACTTAGAAATCTCAAACCTCAAACGCCCGAACGGACCAGTCACTGGCAAGTCAAAAAAAAGCCAACCCGGCCCCAAACGTCCGGGCTGTCCCGGGACCCCTCATATCCAGCCCAAATCTGAGGCGGATATGGGGAGGCCCGGGCGCGTCCGGGCGCATCCGCTACGTCAGCCCGGCCCACGCTGGCCCACCACGACGCCACTTCGTCCCCATGAAAACCCCACTCGAAGCAAACCCTAGCTCACTCACTTCGCTCCGCTCTTCGTCTCTTCTCATCCCTTTTCCCAAATGGCCAAATCCGATCCCCTCCATCTCTCCGTCCACCATGTCCAGCTTCGACAACGGCGGAGGCGACGGATCCGACGATGATTGAGACGCTTTCCTCCGTGATGTGGCGAACGGAGAGGAGGAGCAGGGCCACCGCATCACGCTGCAGCGCTCGCGGGTGGACACGGGCATCAGCTCCATCTCTGCTCCATCCCTGTCACCCGCCGCCGCAACGCCGATGTTGGAGCGGGCTCGTCCCACACCGCGCAGAGCTTCGCGTGGTGCACCCGCTCCACGCCGTTGGCCCGCCACCGCCCTCCTAACCCTTCGACCGCTGCTCTGCAAAGGCAGCGGTGGGTTTTAGTGCCTGCTCCGTCGGCACTGCGGTCGCGCACGCCAAAATCCGAGGCACGTGCTGCCTGCTGCGAGAGGTAGCGGGCTAGGGAGAGGGAGGCCACACAGTCCTCCTGCTGCCTTCGTGGGGTGCCGGCAGTGCCCGATGACGAGGAGTGCTTCCTCGCGTGGGTCTACCGTCGCTCGCTTACGACTGTGGAGACGGTCCCCCGCCGGCTCCGTCGAAAAAAACACAAAGGGCTGGATCAGTCCGCGCGCGAGGCAGCGTCGGAGGCGGCGAGAGCGGCCAAGCTGAAGAGGCAGCAGGAACGCGCCGTCCGGAGGATGGCGGGCTTCATCGACTCTTCCTCCTCCTCTGACATCACCGACGGCTCCGACGACCCACCTGCTACTGCCGACTGTAGGAGATATGCCCTAGAGGCAATAATAAATGTTATTATTTATCTCCATGCTCATAATTATATTTATATTCTGTGCTATAACTGCTATGGTTCTCGAGTCTGCAATAACCACGAGGCTCGGAGGGAAACTCATATGCACGTGTGGAATAATAAACGGTAAAATGTATTCCTAGTCTGGCCTCTAAAACTAGCTCAAGTGTTGCATGATGGTTTTGTTTTCCTGATCATGGGCATGACTATGCCGGCAATTTTGAGGGCACAATGTTAGAAGAACATTTGTGTTGAATCGACCCGATTGATGTTATGCTATGAGATAAATTCGTCACAAGTTAATGGTTAATAACACAGAGATAGTTAACATTTGCATAATTCCTTAGACCATGAGAGTATCGAGTTTCTTCATGCTTGCTTCATGAACTTTGGGGTTTGTTAAACGTCATTCGTAAATGGGTGGCTATTACGGCGGCTTACGGGTTCATGGAAAAGTATGTCAAGCGACTTGATAGCTCAAGATTGGGATTTGCTCCTCCAACGATGGAGAGATATTCTTTGGGCCCTCTCGGTGTTACGGTATCCATCATCGTCTGGCCAGACACATCGTGATTTGATCACAGGGATACCGAAACGCAGAAACGAGATAAGAGAACAAAACCGGTAACGAGGTAACTGGCATAGTGGACAAGTTGTTGATTCACGGGGATGCCGATAAATCTCACCTCGGATATTTGTAACATATCGCGAAGCAACAGGAATAGCACACGGCAACTGGAGGTTCACTCGAATATTTATTCGTGTGGGTATAGGGGTCAATATGGGTGTCCACGGCTTCGATGTTGATCATTGATCGGAAAGTGTTCCGGTCATGTCTATACTTCACCGAACCTATAGGGTCACACGCTTAAGGGTCATGTATCGAATGTCACCGGAAAAGTTTCGGAGACAACGGAAAAGTTCCGGAGAGAGAACACCGGAATAGTTTCGGTAAAACCGAAAGGTTGTTTCGGAGTATACCATTAAGTCAAAATGGTTTCGGCACACGCCTGGAAATTCTTAGAGGGTGCCAGAATTGTTCTGGGAACTTCTGAGATTTTTCCGGAGAAAAAACCCGGAAATGTTCCGGAGCTGCCGGAACCGCTTTGGTTGCTTTTCACAGATGAAAATCACTAATCTGAAATTGTTTCGAAATGCGTCCAAAATTATTTTAGTGGGTACTGGAAATGTTTTAAGATCTACAGAAATATTTTCGGATCTAACGGTCGCGGAAAAATGTTTTCATGAATAGTGAAAAGCACTTTTTGGTTGCTTTTTGGAAAGCCACTTTTTGGGGATTTTACCAAAAGATCTTGGAGAAGGCTTGGGAGGGAAGGAACCCCTTTTTGTGGCTGAAATTTCCGCCCCTCCACCCCTCCTTCTCCTATAAATAGAGGTGGAGAGGAGCTCTCCACACTCACTCGAACTCTCTCACCAAATGGCATGCATGATCTGCCTTTCTTCTCTCCCTCACACGAAACAGTTTCGTAGAGCCGAAAGGCTGTATGGGTTCCGGTGGGAACTAGTTCTGGACGGCGAAGTCCTGCCGGATAGATGACACCGTATGTGTGCAACCCCGTAGTGAGGTCGTAGGTTCGATCTTTTTGCCTGAGGAGCTGTTCGAGAGTGCCTCCCGAAGGGCTGTCCGAGTTACTGTCCGAGTTTCGAGGGTCCTCCCGAAGGGCTGTCCGTGACATCGTCCGGGGGATTGTCCGACCGCCTCCCGGAGGGCTGTCCGAGGGACTGTCCGAGGGGCAGGCGAGGGAGTAAATCCTCGCGGTTGGGAGGTTGTAAATCCTAGCTGCGGGGATCTGCACCAACGATCTACATCGACTCTACTTCCGCTGCGCTACGAGTCGGTAACGATCAGATCCAAACCTTGTATGCAGTCTTCATAGTGGTCCTGGGCTGGTGCGTAGGTCGGAAATTTTTGTTTTCTGCTGCGTTCCCCTACAGTGGCATCATGAGCCGTGCTATGCGTAGATGCATGTTACGATCTAGAATACATAGAGATGTATGGGTGTTGCACAATATAATTTGTAGTAGAAGAGTTCTATTACTGAAAATTATTTGTGCGGGTAGCAGATGAAATCTGTTACCCGATGTTCTTATTGCTTCCCTGAAATTTGCGTATTTCTGATCTTGATAATGGTATGGTGGAGTTTCAAAGTTTTGGCAATCCGCGATCTTAATTGATCAACGAAGTGCTAATAGTTCGTTGAATTCCACCATAGTTAAAAAAAAGATGAAATTTCGCAGACGAAAGGGCAATGCAGATATGATCTGCATGGGGGTCATGCGTATGACGAAGTTCAGTATGAGGCTCAAGATTTTATTATCTCGTGTTTCATACACCCCACAAAGTTAATCTAGCGAATTGAATAATCATACTTGATGATAAACGTTGGTAGCTACGGTTTGTTCGAAACTTTAGAAGCCACGTAAAATGAAATTTTGCATAAACCGATTAAAGGCGTCTAACTTGATTTTGTAGGATGTGCATGTGATGTGGTGTATTGGTTCTCATATTAATTTTATTATGTATGAGATGACTATATGATGTAAATTAACATGACCCGCGTGTCATGATTCGACATGATGGCTGGAGCCATATGATTGTCACTTTAATGACCTGCGTGTCAACCTTATGTAATGCACTTATTTTATTAGCTAAAGAGATAGGAATATTATCTGGTGCATCGACAAGGTGGTGCCAATCTTCGCGAAGGTGAACACCGACGCGAATGCCGAAGACGAAGAAATTAAAGACTTCTCCGTCAGAAAGGGCTATACCATATCATGCTATTATGAATTGCCAGAGATGTTTATCCCTTATGATGCACCCTTTTGATTGTGCGGTAGTCGCTTTTTATTAGGGTGATCTCTCACTTAAAAATATCAAGTAGTTAGTGTTCTCCCAAGTGTAGCACCGTCACGGCACATATCTTTTCAGAGTGCGTCATGTTTCCATGAGTACAAATGATTAGAGAAGTGTGAGGCGGGTGAGTTGAGACCTCGCAGCGAGATCACTTGGTTGTCTTGACATTCTGGCTTGATCGTCCTGAGCTCGGAACACGCCAATCGAAAGATGAACAAGAATCACATTAAGATGTGATCGGCAAGTTGGCCTACCGATTGAAGTTCCCGTCATCAGTGATGTTCCCATCAATGGCGTGGATTTGAAATGCGGATCTTGAATCACTCAAAATCAATTATGAGAGATATTGATTTGAGTGGGAGCGCATCTTAGAATAAAACTGTTTATTCACTAAGTGCAATTAATTATGAACTCTGTCTAAGTATGATTTGCATAATAGTTGTAGAATAATGGCTCGTGTTTTCCACCCTCCCTATTAAAATTGAATAAGCTGTTATTTATCTGGTTAATACTTTACGGTTGGTAACGTAATGTGAGGATTGTCCTCAAGAGTGTCGAGAAGGATTTTGTCCTATCGCATGCTTTCGGTATCCTCCCGCTAATGCTATGGATGATGTGACTCTCGTCCTTCGATCCAAAAGCTAGAATTCCGTTACGGTCAAGTGCAATATGTTTGCTTCCATGAGACCCGAACTTCAAAAGTTTGGGATAGTTATGTGGTATTCATGGAACTAAAAATTATTTTCAGAGACAGACAAAGGCTAAAAGATATGAGATATCCAAAGCAATGTTTGTTTGCAAAGTATTAGTAAAGTGTTTACTGGGCATTTGACTGATAAGAGAGAGATCCAGAAGAACGCCGGTCATATGATGATGGTGAATAAAACAACAACTTAAAGAGAAAGGAAGTGTCCAAAGGGTGCCGGTAAAACTACACGCCTAGGAAGTCCGGGGCTAACGCCACTCTTAAGTTGGGTGCTTCTTCTGAGAGTAGGAGAAATACTGAAAATTAACTGTTAGAAGTATAAAGGCAAAAAAGAGAAGACTGGAATGTCCAGCTCATGTATGAAAGTCATACAAGCTATTGATGTATAGAAGGCTGGTCAAAGAAATAGTTCTTGGGAATTGTGATTAAATTGTTAGTCACTAATTCTTGGGTATTGTGATTAGAATTGATCACAGAAATACCTGCTCGATTGCATTCTGCTGCGACTCGATGCAAGAACTACTACGGCCTAAAAGACTTGCCGGAGTCAGGTTCAGATACGCGCTGGGAACATAGTAAATGTTACTATACCTTCCATCAGTGTATTACCTGTGTATTTACTTTCATAATTCATTTTAGAGTTTTATACACTCTAGCCCATTGCATAAGGTATCTTGCAAAAAGGTTGTTCATAAGAGAACTTTTGATATTCGGTGTTATGAATAACATAAGGGCCATACTTTCATTATGAATGAGATGTGTTTTATGAATATTGATAATAATACATTACCTTTGTATTTACTTTCATAATTCATTTTAGAGTTTTATACACTCTAGCCCATTGCATAAGGTATCTTGCAAGAAGGTTGTTCATAAGAGAACTTTTGATGTTCGGTGTTATGAATAACATAAGGGCCATACTTTCATTATGAATGAGATGTATGTTATGAATATTGATAATAATACATTACCTTTGTATTTATTTTCATAATTCATTTTAGAGTTTTATACATTCTAGCCCATTTGCATAATGTTTGTTGCAAGAGTGTTGTTCATAAAGGAACAATTGTTGTTCAGTATTATGAATAACATAAAGGCCATACTTCCATCATCGATGTGATGTATGTTATGAATATTGATGGTAATATGATACATCCATAACACTGACGCTAAATGTCGCAAGACTAAAAGAATACCACACATGTGTGGCACTGCATTTGGTCACATTGGAGAAACCCGCATGGAGAAATTCCATAATGATGGATTTTGAAGTCGTGTGATTATGAATCATCTGACACTTGCAACTTTCCTCCGAAAAGTGAAGTGACTAAAATACCGTTCACAGGCCATAAGGAACGAGCAAAGAACTTATTGGTGATCATACATCATGATGTGTGTAGTCCGATAAATGTTGTTGCTGGCAGTGGATTTGTCTATCTTCTGAAATGACTCAAGTAGATATATGGATATTTACTTGATGAGACGTAAGTCTGGATCTTTTGAAATCATTCAAAAGGTTTTCAAAATGAAGAAGAAATTATTGTAACAAGAAAATTATGTTTCTGCAATTGGATTGCGGAAAGAAATTTTGAGTTGCAAGTTTAGCGAATGTCTGATGAGTTGTGAAAAGAGTTTCATAACTTACACCTCCCGGAACACCACTGTGAGTGGAATGTCAGTGAATATATAATCAAACCATTTATGACATGGTAAGATCAAAGATGACATAAATCAATTTGCCATTATCCTTTTTAAAGTAATGCTTTAGAGACTGCGGCTTTTACATTGAAAAGAGCGTCATCAGATGTGTTGAAATGATGCCATGGTATGGTACACCCAACATGCTATCTTTTTCTTAACATTTGGAATATGGGGCTTGTGTAAAATATTTACAAACCTATTCCAAATCAGACAAGTGCTACTTTGTAGGGTATCCTAATTTATTTGGTATTCCTCCATCACTATACCGAGGCAAAAATGTTTGTCACAAAGAGCGGTATGATTTTGAAGAAAATGGTTCTTGCAAAAAGGCGAGTGAGAGGACAGTGCAACTCGACAAGATAACAGTGTCTTCGTCATCAGGTCAAGGGAAAGAAACCTTGGAAGTGATTCCAGAGTTTCCTACTGCTACTGATACGGAAGCCTCTACATGAGATGTATGGACTTCGGTCGAACTTGCAGCTGAACCACGTAGGCAAAACTCGTGCAAACCTCTCAGGTGCGCAGACGAGATATTGTTGCTAGACAACAGTATACCTACGATACACAAGGAAGCGTTGATGGGCCCTGACTCCGGAATTGGCTAAATGCCAATATAATCCGAGATAGTTTCCATATAAATGATTCAAGATTTGATCTTGATAAACCCTTCGGAAGACTTGAAGTCTAACTAATATTAATGGAACTATAAACTGATACGGATAAAAATGTTTTATCCATAAAGCTCGACTTGTTGCTTATAACAAATTTAAGAAATTAACTGCGATGAGATTGTCTCACCGTAACGATGCTTAAAGTCAGTTCGGGTTTAACTAGCAATTAATACATATTTCAATGATGAGATATGATACTTGGATGCCAAAAGGATTTCCATGTGATGGAAATGCTACATAGGACTTGCATGTGATACAGTCCAAGGTATTTTGTCTATCCAGAGGATGCTAGTGAGTATGCAAATTTCAGAGTTCCAGCAATGGATAGAAGAGAGCAAAATGGAGTTGGAATCTTCGTTTTTGATGAAATAGTCAAAAGAGTTTGATTTCATCAATGGATAACGAAGATGCTTATGGTTACAAGAAAGTAAGTGGGAGCATAATAATATTTCTTAAAACCTTGTGTGCTTGACACATTGTTGATTGGAAATAATATAAATTTCTTGACACAAATTAGGACTTCATTGAAAATTAGTTTTTCGATGAAGTACTTGGATTGAGTAGCCTTGATATTAGACATAATTATCTATGGAGATAGAATTGCCTAATAGGGCTAAGCCAAAGTACATATTGACAAAGATGTTAAAACGTTTTAACATTAAAATGCCAAGGAGTGATTCTTGTCGAAGTCACATGGAAAGAGTTTTGCAAGACTCGGTGTCCCAAAACACTGATGAGCAAAATACATGATGGAGATTCCACACACTTTCGTGTTTGGATTAATCATATATTTCATGGTATGTAAAACAACCAGATATGTCCGGTACTCCCAAGCAGTTGCGAGTATAGATACCAAAGTGATCAAAGTACTGATCATGGGACAACAGTGAAAGATGCCATTGAGTACTAGAATAGCACTGATGACATGTTTTCTCGCAAGCGGAGATTATGAAGAGTTCGTTGTAAAAGGTTACATCGATGCAGTCTTCATCAATGCTCCATGCGATTTTCGATCTAAGTTAAGGGTGTTGTGTAATACACGATATGGTGGCACGGTAGTTGGAAATTGTTCGAAATAGATTACTGTGGCGAATTCTATAACAAAGGCTAAGTATGTTGACGCTTTGGAAGCGACAAAGAAGATGTTGAATCATATAGTTCATTTATTAACTTAGTATGGTTTCAAGATGGCTTTGATCAATGAGACACTATTGTAGATAGTTGCTCCATAGCTCAGTCTGAGGAATCAAGGTTCGACCAGTGATTCACATATATACAAAGCCAAGTCCACACAAAATATGAATTTTGTGAAAACGTGAAAACGCGAGGATATGCAAAGATACACACGGCCCTGAAGTTGTTAGGTCCGTTAGACAAAGACTATACCACAAGCGAAGTATATTTTACACCGGTATGCCATAGGTGTAAAGTGCATTAGTATTGACTAGATTATTGACTCTAGTGCAAGTGGGAGTCTGTAGAAAATATGCCCTAGAGGCAATAATAAATATTATTATTTATCTCCATGATCATAATTATGTTTATATTCCGTGCTATAACTGCTATGGTTCTCGAGTCTGCAATAACCACGAGGCTCGGAGGGAAACTCATATGCACGTGTGGAATAATAAACGGTAAAATGTATTCCTAGTCTGGCCTCTAAGACTAGCTCAAGTGTTGCATGATGGTTCTGTTTTTCTGATCATGAACATGACTATGCCGTCAATTTTGAGGGCACAATGTTAGAAGAACATTTGTGTTGAATCGACCCGATTGATGTTATGCTATGAAATACATTCGTCACAAGTTAATGGTTAATAACACAGAGATAGTTAACGTTTGCATAATTCCTTAGACCATGAGAGTATCAAGTTTCTTCATACTTGCTTCATGAACTTTGGGGTTTGTTAAACGTCATCCGTAAATGGGTGACTATTACGGCGGCTTACGGGTTCATGGAAAAGTATGTCAAGGGACTTGATAGCTCAAGATTGGGATTTGCTCCTTCAACGATGGAGAGATATTCTTTTGGGCCCTCTCGGTGTTACGGTATCCATCATCGTCTGGCCAGACACATCGTGATTTGATCACAGGGATACCGGAACGCAGAAACGAGATAAGAGAACAAAACCGGTAACGAGGTAACTGGCATAGTGGACAAGTTGTTGATTCACGGGGATGCCGATAAATCTCACCTCGGGTATTTGTAACATATCGCGAAGTAACAGGAATAGTACACGGCAACTGGAGGTTCACTCGAATATTTATTCGTGTGGGTATAGGGATCAATATAGGTGTCCACTTCTCCGATGTTGATCATTGATCGAAAAGTGTTCCGGTCATGTCTATACTTCACCGAACCTATAGGGTCACACGCTTAAGGGTTATCTATCTGCTGAATACTGGACAGGGAATCTGAGAGAAAGTCACCGGAAAAGTTTCGTAGACAACGGAAAAGTTCCGAAGAGAGAACACCGGAATAATTTCGGTAAAACCGAAAGGTTGTTTCGGAGTATACCATTAAGTCAAAATGGTTTCGGCACACACATGAAAATTATTAGAGAGTGTGAGAATTGTTCTGCGAACTTCTGGGATTTTTCCGGAGAAAAAACCCGAAAATGTTCCGGAGCTGCCGGAACCGCTTTGGTTGTTTTCGCAGATGAAAATCACTAATCCGAAATTGTTTCGGAATGCGTCCAAAATTATTTTAGTGGGTACTGAAAATGTTCTAAGACCTACAGAAATATTTTCGAATCTAACGGTTGCGGAAAAATATTTTCATGAATAGTGAAAAGCACTTTTTGGTTGCTTTTTGGAAAGCCAATTTTTGGGTCTTTTACCAAAAGATCTTGGAGAAGGCTTGGGAGGGAAGGAACCCCTTTTTGTGGCTGAAATTTCAGCCCCTCCACCCCTCCTTCTCCTATAAATAGAGGTGGAGAGGAGCTCTCCACACTCACTCCAACTCTCTCACTAAATGGCATGCATGATCTGTCTTTCTTCTCTCCCTCACACGAAACAGTTTCGTAGAGCCGAAAGGCTGTCTGGGTTCCGGTGGGAACTAGTTCTGAACGGCGAAGCCCTGCCGGATAGATGACACCGTATGTGTGCAACTCCGTAGTGAGGTCGTAGGTTCGATCTTTTTGCCCGAAGGGCTGTTCGAGAGTGCCTCCCGAATGGCTGCCCGAGTTACTGTCCAAGTTTCGAGGGTCCTCCCGAAGGGCTGTCCGTGACATCGTCCGGGGGACTGTCCGACCGCCTCTCGGAGGGCTGTCCGAGGGACTGTTCGAGGGGCAGGCGAGAGAGTACATCCTCGCGGTTGGAAGGTTGTAAATCCTATCTGCGTGGATCTGCACCAACGATCTACACCGACTCTACTTGCGCTGCGCTACGAGTCGGTAACGATCAGATCCAAACCTTGTATGCAGTCTTTATAATGGTCTTGGGCTGATGCGTAGGTCGAATTTTATTTTTTTTGCTGCGTTTCCCTACACCAACGCCTACCCGGACGCCTACATCAGTGCCGGTGACCAGAAGGGCAAATGACTGGCGCGGACGAGGGCGAACGCCGCCCCTACAATCGACCAAAATGGACAAAAAAGGGACCAACTCCACGTCTGTTTGCATTGGTGCGTTCGAGTTGGCCTACGGGCGATGACAAACCCGTACAATGTACATCGCCCCGGGCACCCACGGGCGATGACACGCTTTCTCCTCCTTTGTTCTCTTTTGTTCATGCCGGGTAGTCGTTGCAGCTGCAGCGGCCTTGATGGGTCCCACATTGACGGCACCGATGACAAGCACATCGGCCCGATGGACGCGCTTTCAATCGACTCTCGACACGCGAGTGAAAACTCGTTTCCAGGGAGCTTCACGCATGGGTGAGGCAGGGCCACCACCCTCACGTCTCCATCGTCGTCTCCGTCTCTATCGATGCACTCCTTTTACTACTTACGTGATTGCTTTTTTTTTTTTGCGGGTGAAAAGGGGTTTTATTGATCACTCGATGATTAGATCATTCTTACAAAGGTCCGGCACATCGCCGGGCCCTGAACCAAGCCACACAGCAGTGCGCTCTTTTACTCTACCAAAGCTAGCTAGGTAGTGGCTGACACCATTTTGCTCCCGAGCTACATGTGCGAGCTTAAAATTTCTCCCTTCCCTCATAAGTCTCTTGGTTTGATCAACCAGCATGGCATACCGAGACCTATCACGCTCCGGTCCTGTTAACATATTATAGCCGACCAAGCAGTCAGTCTCCACCACAATTGGCATCTGCGTCCACTGCAGTGCAAGGTTGACGCCCTCCATGCATGCAGATAGTTCCGCCTCCAGTGCATCCTAACACGCACGGAGTTGTCTACACGATGAGAAGATGATCGCCCCTGAGCTGTCTCGAAGCACCATGCCCGCACCGGCCGAGCCAGTACGCGGACAGAAAGAACCATCGACGTTCAATTTCGTCCATCCGGCCGGCGGCAGCACCCATCTCGCGGGTGGTCTAGCTGGCCGGGGAGCATGCGATAACGCAGGTCTGGGCTGCACCGCATCAATCACCTGTTTTCCTTTTACTGGATCAGACGTAGCGGCATTCTGAAGGCCGATCAATGAGTCCACATAGCTGATTAAGAAGCGTCGAGAAGCCTCAACCGGGGGGGCAGGCTTGTGATGCCTCAGCTCGTTCCGTACGTGCCAGCACCGCCATAGCGTCATCATCAACTCCATCTGCTCTGTTTCCGGCAAATCGCAAAGCGCTTGGGCGAGCCACTCCGTGCCCGTTGGCCTGAAGCTTGACGCCGTCGGAATCCTCCAGTGCTCGGCCATGGCTTGCCACAGCCCCACTGCCCTCGGACATTTGCAAAACGCATGAAAAGTGTCCTCCGGCTCAGTTGCACAGAGGGGGCACATGTCAGAGATTTCCAGTCCTCGACGTTTCTTGTTCACCCATGTGGGCAGGCAATCTGTGAGAAGGCGCCAGATAAAGGTATGTGATTGCTTTTGTGGTCACGGACTCACGGCATCATGCATGCAGATGCATGCTACTCCATGCCAGTGCAAGAATTGATGCCTTGGTCTGAAAGAGTAGCATGCTTGCTGTGGAAGGCTTGCAGCAAAGTGTCAAGCTAGGTGGCCTAGTTGTTGCTGAAACACAATTTTGAGACGATGCCTTCCGTAAAGAAACAATACACCGCAAATTGAGATGACAATTAGAGTACCGAAAAGATATATATGGCCAGGATGACACGATGAAAGTAGCAAGTACCATGCGTACTTTTCCGTGCTAATTTGAATATCGTAGCACGTATAATACGTTCTCTAATCAGTTTTCAAAAGCTGTCATTTGCGACACTAACACGGTTTCTAAAACATCGGTTTGATCGTTAATATTCCTGTCACACATATATATAACAAGCTGTGTACCACGACAGAAGATAGTAGTTGTACAGAGCAAACTTGTTCAAAACAAATAGATGGGTGAAAAAATAAGAAAGAAAATCAGCCCAAAGTAAGACAAAGATAAGCTAGTACTATCATTTCTCAACCACCTTTTCTAACATAATCAACCACTTTGTCATATTTCAGTTAATTCAAATGCATTAAATCAACTGTTCTACTCATCTTGACTACTCTTTCTATGGCAAGCATCCAGTACATTGCACGTCCCATTTATATTGACCTCGTTTGTGTGCACTGGCTGGACCATTTGTTTCCCTGACATGCCATGTGAAGAAGTCCATGCTGTGAGAACCCTTTCCATATCTCTCCATATCTAAAGACTAAAGTGGACTTTCAGCGCTCGGGGGGCATTGGAGCACGGTTTTTGAAACAGCTCAAAAATGATGCTTAAAACTTTCAAAAACAAATTTGATTTTTTTACAAAAATATGTATGCATGTACTCTAAGTATCTATTGATTTTTGTTCAATAATATGTTATGTAACACGCTACACGCAAACAAATCCAGCCCAAAATCAACAAAAAAAAAACAAGCCCATTTTTTGCATGTATTTTTCTTTTTTGTTTATCTCGCATATAAACATGTATATTGTTGAAATTGTGCATAGCTATACAACACTTCTATATGTGCATGTACACAATTTTTCAGAAATTCTTTAGCTGTAAAAAAAAATTGAACTGAAAAAAAGGACTATAGTGCCCGTGCTAGGCGTTGATAGACAATTCATGACATGATGGTCTCATAAATACTGTAGTGTTACTGTTTTAAGAAGTAAACATGTAGGAGCCCCTCTCTTCTCGAAGCGAAACAAACATGCCGAGGAGTACTGACAACAAAATCTCCTCAAAACAAACACTACTTTGCAGACTGATTCAGTGATATAACTATAACCTCGTACGAAAGGATAGCAGCATAATGTATCATAATTGGACAAAAAAATTGTAAACTATGCGTATCTAATAACGAAGAGAAACTTATCCAATACAACAGCTGAACTCCTTTCTACAGTGACATTTTTTTCTACAATGACATTAATACTGAAGCAAAAAACCACGGTAATTTAAGCAAGGGAGGTAGCGAGGGAGAGAAGCATGGAAAAATCAACACCAGCGTGGAGGATTTGTCAAGGCCAGGAGGAGGAGGCACGTGGGTCGAGGGACCGGACCTCCAACACCCCGCAGTGGAGCAACTTCAGGTAGAGGGCGCCGCCTATGAAGCGATGCCTACCCGTCACCGGAACCGTGCACCCTCGATCCTCTCGTTCTCAACCAGTGACCCAGATGCATCTCGACTGAAGTTTTGGGCATAGACAAACCTGCCCTATGATATGGAGGAAGAAAGGAGCAGCGAGTCGACCCCAATCCCCGTGCCACCGGCACCACAGCGCGCCCAAACAATTGTATTCCTGGAAGAGTTAGGAGAAATCTAGAAAGATGAGAAAATAGTTGTATTCGCAAGTGCATCACCGTCACTAGAAAGAGAAATCTAGGCAACAACCTCTAGGATATTGCAATGAACATGTCATTACAGAGACCAGACGATTATTGGAAGGCCTTAGTTTATCCTCCTGAAAATTGATCGTGAGCATAATAGGGTTGTCAATTGCTTGGCAAATTTTGGTAGAATTGATGGTCGAACCGCCTATTGGTTACATCATCCTCTTGATTGTATTTCTAGGCTCTTAGCAACCGATTGTAACCCTATTATGGAGGAATAAACTCATAGCCTTTCTTGCAAAAAACAAGCCTCTAGGGTACTGCAATATATCAAAATCGAGCGTTGCAGGCACTTTGTGCTATTTGAAATATGAGAACCTTTTAGATACAATGGATAAGATTGATGTTGAAGAATCGTACTGTAATCTGTCAAACAGTTGTATTCTTGGAAGAGTTAGGAGAAACTTTTATGTTGTAAAAAAAATGTAAAACCGGTTATGGTCACTATAAAACATTGCTGAATGTATATGGCTCCAACTAACCATTTATTTCCTTTTGGATGTCCATATAATTTAAACTCTATTATTCACAATCGCCACCTTTTACTACTCTACCTTTTTTTTCTATCTATGTACTGGTGCACCACGCCATTGCCGGAAAAATTAAACCTTACAAAGTCTCTGCTTGGCTATCCAAAAATGGACAAGGAGGGTTTTTGTCTTCTTCACTCACCAATCCATGGCCCCAATCCATCACTCCACAATGCAACTCCACAACCACCAACTTGACAACCACAGTACCACATCGAATGATTTGTCCATCATCGATCGCACATCGGCGAAATCAAAAGCTAGTAACACTATTAAATTTTTTTATCTAATTCTTGTTCAATTATTTCCACACACTTGGACTACCGTCCATAATATAAGATTAATCGATGTAAAATGCGTCGTAGGGAGTCTATGTAACGCCGCCCAGAGCCCTAACCGCCCCTCCTCTCTCCATTCCCACCTTCCCCCCCCCCCCCCCCCCCCCCCCCCCACTCATAGCCGCGCGCCGTCGCCATGGACAGAGCGAGCTCGAGCTCTGCTCCTGCGTGATCCCCGCCGTTTCCTGCCTTCCGAAGCCGCGATAAGCAGCGCCTCGACCGCCGCCGTCGATTCCCGCAAGCTGTACGACCGGAGGAGCCGGGAACGATCGACTACGTCTGCTTCCTCCTCTACTTCCCGAACGTCGCCGGCTTCTTCCTCTACTTCCCGAACGTCGCCGGCTTCTTCCTCTACCTCGATCCGCTCCGGCCAGCCTACGTCCTCTTCAACCTCGTGCGAGGTGAGTGTGCCCCCGCATCTCCTTCCTTCGTCTCTCTGCCGTGTGCTTCTTCCCCCTGTAGCCGCCGTCCCGTGCAAGCCGGACACCGAAGCCACGGCCGCCATGGCTTTCCATGGCAGCGAGCTCGAGCTCGTGCCGCGGCTCCTCTGCTCAACCTCATTTGCACCCGCGCGCTCCTGCGCGAGCACACGCACTCACCTCGCTGCTCGGCTTCACCTCACTCACGTCGCTTCACTGACTTGCAGGCAGGACGCAGCCATGAGTTTCGAAGAGGCGATCTGCAAGCTCGCTGCCGACGTAGCGGCCGCCTCGCCGGCGCTGGTGAAGAAGGCCGTGGAGGCACTGGCGCGCAGCAGCCGTGCCTGCGCCGCCGCGGATGCCTTGATCCACCTGTTCCTGGGCACGTTCTACGTGATCCTCACGTTCATTTTCTTCGACACGGTCGCGCTCCGTGTCTGCGGCGGCGACTACGCCGCGAGATCCATCCTTTCCGAGATCGCGGGATGCATCTTTATAGCCTCCCTGCTTCTCTCAGTGCCGGCGTTCGTGCTCTTCTTCCTGCGCGCCGCAGGCAGCAGCAGCGAGGTGCGTCTCTTCTCGTCACCACTGCCTGCTGCTATGCCACCCTCTCTCTGCTCTCCATGGTTTAGCTTCTGATGCTCTTCTCCATTGTCAAATTTTATAGCTCGCGGAGGGCCTCCTCATGAAGGATTTCGATGAGCGGTTTTCTAGTGCCCCTGAAAGCCCTCCGTCGCCGCTAGCCACGGCAGCTGAACGGCTTTTTGCTTGGTCATTTTGGTTGGGAGTCATCTCGTGGATTCTTCAGTTGTGTGGACTATTTCCAGAGATTTCTGACCTTCTTACCGACGCGTCTAATCTGTGCATCTGGTCATGTTTCGGCCTCATCTATTTGCGTGCTGGAATGGCGCTGCGGAGGATGAATCCCAGGCCCAGCGACATCATCGTGGCAGATCACGAGGCTTCACCTACTCAGGTAATTAACCGGCATTAACCCACACATGAACGTCACGCTTCCTGTTAGTGCTGTATCTTAATTAAGTTCTCAACATTCTGCTTTCTTAAGTACCAACAAATTGGTAGAAAGAGGTCTCAATTAATTAAGGTGTTCAAGTCCGATAGAATTTACCAGTGGGTCGTTCTGCATGCATGCATGTTTGCTATCAACTGGAACCCTAGTTGTTGTCATCACCAACAATGAATGTTATTCTTGAACTAAACTGTCAGATGCTGCAGCTAGCCTAGGGTCAGTGTTTTTATCTATGTGATAAGGCAGCCTTTTCATCGATCGATGGTACAAATTGATAGAATAGCGAAAAAGATCTTAATCTACTAATCTTTTGCACCTCAGTTTTTTCTTGTCTCAACTTGAAATGCCATCCACACTCAAAGAGGATTGACAGTCACAAAAAAAAAGAGTGCAAGAACAGAATTACCTCAAAGGACATAGATGATATTTAAATGACTGTATTGAGATATATGGAGCAGAATACATGCAGAAATGAATGGCTAGATAAGGGGGTGTACGAAAGCCTATGCTTTCTCAAATGTTAACCGGGTGTAGTGCTGTACGCCTAATTTGCATCTTGGATTTTCTCAAACACATTTTCCTTTTTGCATATTGGAACTGCATGCCGTTTGAAGCATGATGTGTGATTTATTTCCAGCATTTAGTTGTTATCACAAGTTGCTGTGTTGGACTGACAGACACCAACATGCTCATCACTACTGATCTTGATGCAATATCCTCATTTATTGGCAGAATTTCGAGCCGGCTGCAGCAAGGTGATGGAGAGCGCCAGTGCAGGGAGTGCTTCTGCTTCGTAGCTACTCTGGCTGCTGCTGCTGCTGTGGATAAAGAGATGGGCATGTCGTGTGCTGTGTAGCAGTAATCTATCTGGTAGAAGTAGTACCACTTAGTAAGCTTGTTTCCATGCCATGCTAGGTCAGAGCTTAAGCAGTCAGTATGGTACGCAGTTTGGTTACTCTGAACCGGGCCTATCTAATTAACAAGGTTATTTACCTTTGCAGAGCCTAGCTCAGAACTGTCAGTGATTAAGCTTTGTTTCAATGCATGTCATGACGTGAATTAGTACGCTGTGATGAAGGCCTTCTTCCATTCTATGTAATCATAGCGTTTTATATATTTAACTTGCTGGGTTAATTGCTAGACGTAGAATCTGTTAGATGTGTGTTTGGTGTGTTCTGTGCGGTACTACCGCCCGAAGCGGTACTACCGCTCCGAGTGCGGTACTACCGCCCGAGGCGGTACTACCGCTCTGTGTGCGGTACTACCGCTTGTAATACCTCACATGTATATGTACTGGCCTTTGGCCCACAGTGAATACTAGTTGCTCATTATCCAACATGGTATCAGATGCCAGGTTCCTCCTCCACCTCCACCGTCGCTGCCGCTAGAGCAACTCCGGCCGACGTCTCTGCCCCGCGCGGCCGCGGCTGCTCCTCCCCGTCCTCTACCCCGCGCCGCGCCGGTCGCCGGCCGCCTCTGCCTCGCGTCAGCCCGGTCTCCGGTCGCCGGCCGCCTCTGCCTCGCGCCAGCCCGGTCTCCGGCCGCCCCTGCTCGCGCCGGCCGGCCCCTGCTCGCGGACGACCCGGCCGCCCCTGACCGCGCCGGCTCCGGACGCCCCCGTCCGCCAGGCCCCCCCCCCTCGCCCGGGCTCACCTCCGCGCCGTCCCGCGCCCGCCCTCCCTGCTCCTCCTCGCTCGGCAGCGATTTGGTCGATCCCGATCCCGATTCAGCGGCGCTGCGCGGTACTACCGCTGGCAAGCGCGGTACTACCGCCCGAGGCGGTACTACCGCCCGTTACTGCCGCTCTACTTCCGCTTGAAGGCCAGGCATACCAGACGACTAAAAATAAGCGGAAGTGCCCACGGCACTGGACCGCGGAAGTACCGCACAAGCGGTACTACCGCTTAGCATAGCGGTACTACCGCCCTGCGCAGCGCGGTACTACCGCTGCACAAGAGCGGTACTACCGTCTGAAGCGGTACTACCGCTGAGAAGTGCGGTACTACCGCGCACTCAGGCGTCATGTCTTCGTCGGGCTATGTGGCTGTTCCTCGGTGCTCGGTGATCTTCGATGGCACCAACTATGCTGAGTTTGTGGGTTTCATGCGCATCCACATGCGCGGTCTTCTCCTGTGGGGCGTTCTCTCTGGCGAGGTTCCCTGTCCGCCTTGCCCTGTTGCACCTGTGGCTCCTACCCCGCCGGTACCGCCTGTTCTTGCTGCTGATGCTTCTCAGGCTGATCGGGATACAGCCAAGGCCCTTGACGATGCTACGGTTGATGCTTATGATCAGCAGGTATCTGCCTACTCAGATGCTCTTGCTGTTTACCGAGATGATCTGTCTGCTTACACTCAGTGGTGCAACGATGATGCTCGAGCTGCTGCTGTTCTCACTGCGAGTGTCTTACCTCAGTTTGCGTCTGAGTTCATGGGTCTCGGTCCTGTTGCTGCGATGTGGTCCTATCTTTGTCAGCGATATCAGCCATCTGGTGATGCTCTCTACTTATCTGTGGTGCGTCAGGAGCACGCTCTTCAGCAGGGTGACTCTTCTGTCGATGAGTTCTACTCACAGAGCTCTGCCATCTGGCGCCAGCTTGACTCTCTCCGGACGGTTGTTTGTGGTACTTACCGTTGTTGCCAGACTGTGCGGTCGGCTTGGAGTTTCATCGCCTTCATGAGTTCTTATCTCGCCTTCGTCCAGAGTTTGAGCCTCGGCGTGCTCACCTACTTGCTCGTGGTCATGTTCCTATTTCGGAGGTGCTTGCAGAGCTTCGTGCTGAGGAGACACGCCTCCGTTCTGCTGGTCTGCTTGTGGTTCCCACTGTTCTTGTTGCCCGAGCTCCTGTGTCGTCTGCTCGCCTCACCACTCCACCGCTCCTGCCCACACCTTCAGGGGGGGTGGGTCGCCCTCCTTATGCTGAGAAGGGCCGATCGCGCCGTGACACCTTCTGTGGCTACTGCTCCAGGCCAGGTCACCCAGAGTCTGAGTGTCGCCAGAAAAAGCGAGACCAGAGGCGATCTTCTAGTGGGACTCATGCACCTTCCTCGACTCCGTCACTCACTGATCAGGACATTGTGCGGCTCAAGCGCCTCCTGGCTTCCTCCGGCTCTTCCTCGACGGGTTCTGTTGCCGTTGTGACTGCCACCACAACTCCGCCCCCGCCGGAGCATACTCAGTCAGGTACATCCTCGTGGGTTCTGGATTCTGGAGCTTCTTTTCATATGTCTTCTGATTCCTCTGCTTTATCTTCTCTTCGACCTCTTGATTTTCCTCTTAATGTTCTCACTGCCGATGGCACACCTCTTCCTGTTGCTAGTCGTGGCATCCTTTCCACTCCGTCTTTTTCGGTTCCTAGTGTTTCTCATGTTCCTCGTCTTACCATGAATCTCTTTTCCGCTGCCCAACTTACTGATTCTGGCTGTCGTGTCATTCTTGATGCCGACTCTTGTTCTGTTCAGGATCGTCGCACTCAGGCTCTGGTTGGCGGTGGCCCTCGGCGCCGTGAGTCTGAGGGCCTTTGGGAGGTTGACTGGCTTCGTGTTCCTTCCGCTGCTACCACATCCGCCAGCTCTCATGCTCTTGCTGCCTCCTCTTCTGCGTCCTTCCAGCAGTGGCATCATCGACTTGGTCACATCTGTGGCTCTCGCTTGTCCTCATTAGTACACCAAGGCGTCTTAGGGTCTGTCTCCGGTGATGTTTCGTTGCATTGTGATGGTTGTAGGCTTGGCAAACAGACTCAGTTACCTTATCCTACCAGTGAGTCTGTATCTCAGCGCCCTTTTGACTTAGTTCATTCTGATGTATGGGGTCCTGCTCCTTTTGACTCGAAAGGGGGTCATCGCTACTATGTTCTGTTTATTGATGATTTCTCTCGCTACACTTGGCTTTATTGTATGAAATCTCGCAGCGAGGTTCTCCCCATATACAAGCGTTTTGCTGCCATGGTTCGCACTCAATTTTCCACGCCTGTCCGTATCTTCCGTGCTGACTCAGCTGGAGAGTATATCTCTCACATGTTGCGTGGTTTTCTTGCGGAGCAGGGTACTCTTGCCCAATTCTCTTGCCCTGGTGCACATGCTCAGAATGGCGTTGCTGAACGCAAACATCGCCATTTGCTTGAGACGGCTCGGGCGATGATGATTGCCGCCTCTCTTCCACCCCATTTTTGGGCTGAGGCTGTTTCCGCATCCACCCACCTCATCAACATTCAGCCTTCGGCTGCCTTGAAGGGTGGTATTCCTATGGAGCGTCTCTCTGGTCGCTCTCCTGACTACTCCGCTCTTCGTATGTTTGGATGCGTGTGCTATGTTCTTCTTGCTCCGCGAGAACGAACCAAGTTGACTGCTCAGTCCGTTGAGTGTGTTTTCCTTGGCTACAGTGATGAGCACAAGGGCTATCGCTGTTGGGATCCTGTTGGTCGCCGTCTACGCATTTCTCGTGATGTGACGTTTGATGAGTCTCGTTCTTACTATCCGCGTCCCTCCTCCTTGAGCTTTTCCGTGGAAGATATTTCCTTCCTCCTCCTTCCCGACACATCTCCCTCTATGTCTCCTGTTCTTCCCTCAACCCCGGTGCGTCCCCCTACACCACTGGTTCCACCATCCCCTCCCTCCTCCTCCTCTTCCTCATCTCCACCATCCCCTCCCTCCCCACCCTCCTCCCCAGTCTTTCGACCTCACTCCCCGTTTCCTCTCCACTACACTCGTCGTCCTCGTGCTGTGGATGATCCTACTGATGTGCCCTCTACTTCCAGTGCACCTCCTCTCACGCCTTCGCCGGTCCATAACCTCCGTGTTAGGCCTTGTCCCCCACCTGATCGCTATTCTCCTGACAGGTATTGTCTTTCTGCCATTGCTGAGCCCACCACCTATCGGGCTGCCATGACTCAGCCTGAATGGCAGCTTGCGATGGCCGAGGAGCTTGCGGCGCTTGAGCGCAATGGCACGTGGGATCTGGTTTCTCTTCCCTCCGGTGTTCGTCCCATCACCTGCAAGTGGGTCTATAAGATTAAGACTCGCTCCGATGGTTCCCTTGAGCGATACAAAGCTCGTCTTGTGGCTCGTGGCTTTCAGCAGGAGCAGGGACGCGATTATGATGAGACATTCGCTCCTGTGGCCCACATGACCACTGTCCGCACTCTCCTTGCTGTGGCTTCTGTTCGTCATTGGTCTGTATCTCAGCTTGATGTCCAGAACGCTTTTCTCAATGGTGAGTTGCGTGAGGAGGTTTATATGCAGCCACCACCGGGGTACTATGCTCCTGATGGTATGGTCTGCCGACTTCGCCGCTCCCTCTATGGTCTTAAACAGGCCCCTCACGCCTGGTTCTCACGGTTCGCCTCTGTCGTTACTGCCGCTGGCTTCTTGCCCAGTGATCATGATCTAGCACTGTTTGTCCACACCTCTTCTCGTGGTCGGACTCTTCTCCTTCTATATGTGGATGACATGATCATCACTGGTGACGATTCTGAGTATATTGCCTTTGTTAAGGCCCGCCTCCGGGAACAGTTTTTGATGTCTGATCTTGGTCCTCTTCGCTACTTTCTTGGGATCGAGATTTCTGAGACCTCTGCAGGCTTCTTCATCTCCCAGGAAAAATATATTCAGGATCTTCTTACTCGTGCCGCTCTCGGTGATGAGCGCACTGTTGTGACTCCTATGGAGCTCAACGTTCAGCTTCGTGCTTCTGATGGTGACCCTCTTCCTAATCCCACTCGCTATCGCCACCTCGTTGGGAGCCTTGTCTATCTTGCTGTTACGCGTCCTGACATCTCCTATCCTGTCCACATTCTCAGTCAGTTTGTTTCAGCCCCCACCTCTGTCCACTATAGTCACCTCCTCCGTGTTCTACGATATCTTCGTGGCACGATCTCTCATCGCCTTTTCTTTCCTCGCTCCAGTTCTCTCGAGCTCCAGGCCTACTCTGATGCTACGTGGGCTAGTGATCCCTCTGATCGACGCTCGCTGTCTGCTTACTGTGTCTTCCTTGGTGGCTCTCTTATTGCCTGGAAGACAAAGAAACAGACTGCGGTTTCTCGCTCGAGTACAGAGGCTGAGTTGCGAGCGATGGCTATGCTGACGGCTGAGGTGATCTGGTTACGATGGTTACTTGAGGACTTTGGTGTGTCTACTACTACATCGACTCCCTTACTGTCAGACAGTACCGGTGCTATCAGTATTGCGCGTGACCCGGTGAAGCATGAGCTTACCAAGCACATCGGTGTGGATGCCCACTTTGTACGTGCTGCTGTGCAGGATCAGACACTGGCTCTTCACTATGTGCCCTCTGAGTTACAGTTGGCGGACTTCTTCACGAAGGCACAGACTCGAGCGCAGCATGGCTTCTTTCTCTCCAAACTCAGTGTTGTTGATCCACCATGAGTTTGAGGGGGGGTGTTAGATGTGTGTTTGGTGTGTTCTGTGCGGTACTACCGCCCGAGGCGGTACTCCCGCCCGAGGCGGTACTACCGCTCTGTGTGCGGTACTACCGCTTGTAATACCTCACATGTATATGTACTGGCCTTTGGCCCACAGTGAATACTAGTTGCTCATTATCCAACACTATCTTTTCGTTTTACCAAAACGCGGAATCTGTCTAGGGACTAGCTAGGGAGTGGTGGTTGCAGTGCAGGAGCAGGACGGGGGAAAGCAGCCAAGTTTCCTTTTCTTTTTGATGAAGGGTGGGGTGGGAAAGCAGCAAGTTGCTGGTGTGTTTGTTTCACGTTTCCGGAAATGGGCCTGGAGCGCTGCACACGGCCTGCCGACTGCAGCCAGCTAGCCCATCAGCGGTCGATTGCCATGCGCCCGCCACAAAATTTCCCAGTTTTCAGCCTTCTTTTTAGAAGCTCAACAACCAAATCAAACTAGATACAGGAAGAGCTATCCACTTAACTTGCTGGGCAGCTCCTCTCACCCAAGCCTGGAGTAAAAATGGACCTTTCAAAGGGGAGACGTACGCCTGCCAGCCGCTTAGGCGCTAGCGCTTCACTGCGCTATCCTCTGCTCAGAAAAATTCCTTTTTCGGCCGGTTATTGATGGATGCAGGCACATGCCAGGCTGCTTTCCTCCGAGACGTTTCACGCTTCAGGAAACGCCCCCGTGTCACTCTGCATTGTATATATCATCCCACCATTTTTTTCAACGCTAATTAACTACTCCCTCCGTCCCATAATGTAAGACGTTTTATCACTACCAAAGTGGAGCCTCAGATGCTCTCCTGTTTGTCTTCAGCGCGGCTTTTTCTTCACTACTAGTGCTGTTTAGTGCTTACCAATACCATGTGTGGGGTTCAAAAAAAAAACTTTTTTACGGTCAAAAATACCATGTGTGGGGTGGGGGAGATGAGAAAGGCGTCAGCGAGTTTGCAGGGGCGTACCGTGGGGCAGGAACACATACATTGGTCCTGAGACTTCATTCCTCAAAGGCCAGTGCTACGAATCAACCGGCTGATCCCCGCGTGGGATCAGCCGCGTTGACTGCCGTTGGATCGTTCCGTTGGATCGGCATTCGCGCGACTGCATGCTCACGTCGCTTTCTTCCGGTGTACTTGCGGCCCAGCCACGGCTCTCTCATCTGGCTCTCCATAAAATATATTGGTACTGTAGCTCTCTCATCTCTCTCTACTGCCTTTTTTTGTGCGAATGTCTCTCTCTACTGCCTAGTATTATGCTGTGCCTATGGCCTATGCTCTGCTCAGCTGGCTCACATGATCACGTCTTTCTCCCTCCATCTGATCACTCTTTTGGCACGGGGATCCATGGGCATGCACCCACTTGCTTACTGGGCTGCATTTTCTAAGCGATGGAAACAACAAAGAAAAACTCCACTGTGACGTTGCAACGAGATCTGTAGTGCCCACCATTTTAAAAACAAATACCTACACAGAAACGCCGAATAATTCATTTTTCATAAAACATGGTTAAATCCCATAAAAAATGGTAAATTGTTGAAAAACAGAATCATTTGAGCCAGGCATTTGAAACGGCAACAAAAACATCAGCGGCGGGCGGCTGACCTTGCAGTCTCACATGACCAGCTTGAAACGTTTGAGCGTTTGACCACAACTTCACCGGTCTTGTAGCTTCATCCGGTGCGCTACGAGGAGGCACCAGTTGCTGCAAGGCCTCGCTGGGGGTGGCAAATGATGCTCCAAGACGGTACCTGAGGACGGCATGCTCATGCAAGGGCGCCCATGCTATTATGAAATATGAGGCCGCCCTGATTCACAACACCACCCCCGCAGCAACGAAGTCACTGATGTGTTGTGGCTGCAACGCGGGCGATGTTGTGCGGCGACGGGTGCAACTTGGGAGATGTTGCGTCAGCCACAATGTTGGTGATGTTGTGATTGCAACATGGGCGATGTTGTGACTGCAATGTGGGGACATGTTACGATGGCCGCAATGTTGGCGATGTTGCGATTGCAACATGTGCGATGTTGTGACTGCAACATGAGGACATGTTGCGACGGCCGTAATGTTGGCGATGTTGTGATTGCAACATGGGCGATGTTGTGCGGAGATGGCTGCAACTTGGGAGATTTGTGACTACAACATGGGACATGTTGCGACGGCCGCAACATTGTCGATGTTGTGCGGCGATGAATGTTTGCAACGCTCACCCAGTTGCAAACCTCCTGAGCGCAACATGGGTCATGTTGCAAATGACGAGTGCAGCATGAGTCATGTTGCGAACGGTGGTCCCAGCTAAATGGCGTGAGCCACGCATCAGCCGACCGACGCATTGCGCCCGCCAAAAAATAGCGGCGGCCAGAGTTGCAACATTGTGTGTCCGGCTTGCAGCAGCACCGATCGGGCCTCACAACGTCAGTGTCAGGCTTTACAGCCGGCCGATCTTATAACATCGTGTGTATGCGGTAGCGCCAACCATCCTTTGTAGTGTCCGCGCTACAGAATTTCCAATGCAACAAATATATATTTGGTCGGAGAAAAACATAAGTAAAAAATATTATGTAACATGGCGAGCCAAAAATATCACAGAAAAAAACAATTTGCAGCATGCTTCATAGTTGTATCAGACACTTAGGATCATCCCAAAAGAATGTATTTGACTTTTTCTAAACAAAATGTAATCAACTCTGTAAAAGAAAAAAGAATAAAAACCCATGGCAATGAAGTGCAGACGAGAGAGAGAGAGGGGGCAGAGCATCTTCCTGGGTGTCTCGGTGCGCCCGCATGGAGCCATGCATGTATGCACATGCGCTAGGAAATTAGTACTAGTAGCAGCTTTTTTTTTTTTTTTTGAAAAGACGTACTAGCATCAGCGCGTGCGCGAGAGCAGCAGTCCCCACATGGACACGTGGTTGGCTGTGAAGGCGGCGGATCGGGAAGCGAAATCAACCGGTTTAAAACAAGGCTTTTCCTTCCTCAAAGCAATGAGGCCAATGTAGTTCATGTTAGGAATTTCACTTCTCATGTGCAGTGCACTCACAAAAAGTAAAAACCAAATAGCCCATCAAGAATCAAATGCCAAACAATAACAAAAAAGGGGTGGCGGGGGGACAGCTTGGAAAGAAGACCCGTGGATAAGAACTGCGCGGCAAGACGCATGGCCACTTCTAGTCGATACCATACCATATAGCTGCAAAGCAGCTCTGTGATAGCAGACGAAATTGAGAAACCACAACCACCGAGTAAGAAGATTCAGTCCCACACTCCAACTTAAAACATGACAGAGACCCAGCTGCTACACAGCAGCAACAGATGTCCGCACACAAAATACTGGACTAAGACTCTGATAGCAGTAACACACGATGACACTGTCACATAACCATTAACCATCGAGACGACTAACAGAACCTATGAACCGGTCTTCCAAAAAGACTCACTGGCCACCACGAAGGCGGAGCACCAGGTGGAGGGTGGACTCCTTCTGGATGTTGTAATCGGCGAGAGTGCGGCCATCCTCAAGCTGCTTGCCGGCAAAGATCAGACGCTGCTGGTCCGGCGGGATGCCCTCCTTGTCCTGGATCTTCGCCTTGACATTGTCGATGGTGTCCGAATACTCGACCTCAAGGGTGATGGTCTTGCCGGTGAGTGTCTTCACAAAGATTTGCATCTGCGTAGTTGGAATTTGCAAACCAGCAAGGGTAAGTCATCAAGTATGTTAAATTCAGTAATGGAAGTCGTAAGTAAGCAGTTCAAATCTTTTGAATCATGACAAAAGAGTAAATCTGCAGCACCAAATAGCAACCACAGAATCAAAACATGGAACTGGAAGGGTTTAATCTAACTCTTGTGGTTTATCTTAAATGTCTAAAAAAAAATCAATAAATAGTAACATGGACTGTGAGTTACGAACAGATCAACCCTATCCAAGAATACAAACAGCAGCATCCGAGTGAAATCTACACGTATCCAGGGTAGTATCCACTGATCTACAACAGATGATTCAACGCTAATGGATCAGACCTAGCGAACAAGATAACAGATCGACGGTACTATCCACTGATCTGTTAGTATCACGATGCTATGCTAGATCGAAATACGAAACTAAACATTACGCTAACCGAGAATCGAACAGGCGTCGGAGGGGAATCGAGAGGGCGCATACGTGAAATCACTAATTAATTAAGAAGTACTCTTTTCAAAAATCACTTCCACCTCACCAGGTTGCGACAAGTGGCGCACTGCATACGCGTCACTTGTCGCAATCTGGGACTTTTCACTTTTTTCGTAGATCTGTTTATTCATAACATTTTATTTCTTAAACCGTGCGTCCAAATCTCGAACCGTTTTCATCATTGAATTTCTCGCGTCGAGATCTTCAAAACTAGATCCAATGTTGATAGGTTTTGACGAACTTTTTTTTCACGAAAAAAACCGAACCGGAAGCACTTTTTTTTTCCTCTCGAAAAGAGGCACGGACGTGCCTCTCGCGAAAACAAAACCGTGCCTCTCGCAAAAGCAAAACCGTGCCTCTCGCGGAAGGAAAAAAACAGAAAACACGTTTTTTTTTCCGTTTCCGAAAGGCACGCCCGTACCTCTCGCGAAAGCAAAACCGCGCCTCTCGCGGAAGCAAAAAAACAAAAAACGCACTTTTTTCCCGTTCCCGAGAGGCATGGCCATGCCTTTCGCGAAAGCAAAACCGTGCCTCTCACGAAAGCAAAAAAAAAACCTGCTATTTTCGCGCAAAAAAAAGAGTTTGAATTTTTTTTTTGAATTTTTTTTTGGTTCAAAAGCTAAGGAAGACCGGTGGGAAACCAAAAAACCAAAAAAAACCCGGGAAAACCCGTTTAAAAAGCCAAAAACGCGTGCGGATTTTTTTTTCCGAAGGGAGCGTCCAGAGCGCGATACGTGGCGGCGGCTGAGAGCGCGCCAAGTGGTTATGTGACGCACACTGCGTCACAGAGCAACTGTAACACCCTTGTGTAATGAGCTACAGTGATCCTCATGATTATGCTAAGTCATTTTGATTTGCAATGCTTGATCATATTGGATTAATATCTCATTTCAAATTCCACCACTGAATTCAATTCAAATTCTAAGTGAAATTTGAAGTTGCACCAAAAATTCTACAAAATAGTTCATCATTTAGCAAATATTCCATAACAAATGGTTGTTAAGAAAGATAACATCACCACAATGCTAAATTGGGCTATGGCAATTTAAACAGTGCCAAAAGAAGCATTTTAAATGCCTTTTCACTTGTGGAAAATTCAAATGAAATTATATTGCTCCCAAACTTTTTGTGACAGTGAGGTATATTGCACACTAATTATTGAGCCCAACTACATATTTTACAAAAGTCATTTTTGGGCCTAATGATTTGCAAAACCGGAACAAAAGGGAAAAAAACAGAAAAGGGAAAAAGAAAAGAAGAAGAGCCGTTGTGGCACTGGGCTCTAGTCCACAGTGCCAGGCACAGCCCAGCCCACCGCCTGTCTCCTCCCACCTCCTGCTCATCTCTCTCTCCTCGCTATCGCCGCGCCAGGCCCCCCTTCCCCCCTGCTCGACAACGCGCCGCTACAGGGCCGCGGAGGGCTAGATGATCTCGTTCGCGCCCCGTGGACGAACCCTAGTCCCGCAGTTCCCCCTCTCCCTCGCTCTCCCACCTCATCTGAACGCGGCCATGGCCGCCCCACCGTAACCACGCGGCCACCGAGCCCCTCCTGCCTCACGGAGTTGTCCCACGGCTTCGCCTCGACGTCGCCTTCCTCCACGCCAACTCACGCTGGCCGGGGTGCTCCACATCGACGCCTACAACCGCGTCTTCTCCCTCGGCTCCGACACACTCCGGCGACGATTCCGGCGCCAGCGAGCCTCCCCCGAGCCCTTTAAGCGCACCTACAGGCTCACCATGAGCATCTCTACCTTTCCCCTCATCTCTCTCTCTCTCTCTCGGTCGTCCTCTAGCTTCCATCCCAGACGTGGCCGAGCCCACCGCCGCGTGAGCTCGTCGCATGCAACCTTCCGGTGACCAAATGGTCACGCGCAGAAGTCCTTTGACCTCGTGCGCGTACGTAGAGGCCCCCTGGCCATTTAGTTTTTTTTCGCAAACGCGTTGCCGCCGCTGACCCGCATCGACCCGAACTCCGGCCGCCGCCTGTGAGCTCGCCGTCGTCGACTCCGGCCACCGCAGGACCTCGCACCGCCACCTTTCGATGCGGGCGAGTCTCTGCTTTCTAACGGTGCCCGCAGCGCGCCCAGCCGTGGCCTGTGCCGCATTTCCGGCTAACTCCAGCGAAGCACCGCCGCGAAACGGCTCGCCGGAGCCGCTCCGGTCGCCGCCGCTGACGTGGCCGACCACTGGGGCCCACTTGGGTCACTGTCAGTGGGCCCCGTGGGTCCCGTTGGCTGGGTTGACTTGGTCAACCCCGCTGACTGGGCAGCGTGGGTCACTGACATGTGGCCCCCACGCTAATTAAACGTTTTTATAAATCATTAATCTGCTAATTACTCTGTTAATTAAAACCGTTATTTAAACAGTCACTGACAGTGGGGTCCCACCTAGCTAATTATTTCAATTAGTTAAATTAATTAGCTGTTGTGTATGACAGGAGGGCCCCACCTGTCAGTTTGACTAGTGAGTGGTCAACTCTGTTGACTGCTGACTGGGCTTTGACTGGCCCCACATGTCATTGACTGTGCCTGGCTCAGTCTGAGTATAAAAAGTATTTCACTGTTTAAATTTCGAATTAATTAATTAAAACAATTTCTGAAAATTGTTTAAAACTTTGAAAAATCATAGAAAATAAACCGTAGCTCGGATGAAAAAGTTTTCTACATCAAAGTTGATGAGAAAAACGAGACGAACCCGAATATGCCCTCCATATAGCTCCCACATGCCCACAACACTACAAACATGGAACCTTCCCCTCCGGTTCATCTGTCTGACAGATGACTAAAGCCGGGAAAATATTCCCAGTTATTTTCCCGCTCCGTCTCTAACGTGTAGCACTGCGATAGGTCACCACCAGCACAGCATATTGCCATGTCATGCATCTGAGTTGTATTTAATTGCTTGTATTTATTTGTTTCCTCCCCCTCTTCTTCTCCGGTAGACCCCGAGACCGACACTGCTGTCGAGTACGACTACGCCCCTGACGACCAGACCTTTTCAGCAGAGCTTCCAGGCAAGCAAACCCCCTTGAACATGCCTATATCTCTCATTCTTTCTCTCTTATACTTGCATTAGAATTGCTACAGTTGTTGTTTCGAAAATACCTATTCTGATGCATAGCCTGTTTTTGTAACTGCTGTTGATACCATTCCTGCTATCCTAAATGCTTAGTCTAGGTTGGTTAGTGAACCATCTGTGGCCCCTCATCCTTGTCCCTGTTGCCCCGCCTTGTTACCGGTGCCCCGATCAATGTGATCGATGGGTTGAGACCAGCACATCACCGCACACCCCCTTAGTGGGAATCCATCAAGGGTGATTCCTCGGATATCCCCTGGATGTATGAACACACGGTTACCCTATATTTAACTCAGTCCCTTGTTGAAGTTGGGTCGACCCCGAGGGGTACCCGCGAGAGTTGTGGAGTCGGGTTGACCATGAGGGTACCCGCGAGATAAATACGAGGCACGACCGGGCAGGCAGACCGCCTCAGGAGAGGGGTGGATGGGCCTGAACCTTGCCGTAAGTCCTCGAGACGGGGCGACAGGAGCACTGATCATCACCGCGAGCTCCCAACACACTAATGGGTTAGGATATGTGATCTGAGTAGGCCTCTGGCCTTTTCGCACTAACCACCACGCGGGAATAGTATGGGCACTCGGCGTCGTATGTATCAGCCGAAGCTCTCCAGACGCCAGCAGATGAGTAGCGCGCGCCGGGTTGGACGGGAACCACCTGCGCTTGTATTAAGGGAGTGGGTCTGCTCCCGACCGCGTACGCAATGCGCAGGAGTGCAAAGGGCGATGGGCCCAAGACCCCTGAGCGCTTAGGGTGTAGACCGGCGTGCTGGCCTCTCTGTTGAGCCTAGGTAGGGCTACAATGTGTCAATTAGCCGAGACCGGGCATGGACCGAGTAAGTGTGTCCGGCCAGAGTTAATCGAGCGTGTTGGGTATGTTGGTGCACCCCTGCAGGGAAGTTATCTATTCGAATAGCCGTGTCCACGGTACCAGTATGCTAGGAAAGTATCCCGATCTAATACAACTAGAACTGGAACTTGTGATGCTTAATAATATGTTAGCTCAGGGATCGCTTTCTCGCAGGGAGTCGAGGAAGGATCTCTGGGCTTTGTTACTACTACTTACTACTTTATTATGTACTAATCTACACTCTTCTAATGCTGCAAGACGCTGAAGATGCTAGTCTTCGATAGGCTAGGCATTCCCCTCTATCCTGGCATTTCTGCAGTCTAGTCCACAGATACAGCCCCTTCAATTGATACCGATGCATAAGTAGAATAGTTCTAATGTAAGACTTGCGAGTACTTTGGATGAGTACTCACGGTTGCTTTGCTACCCTCTTTTTCCATACCCGGTTGCTGTGACCAGATGACGGAGCCCCGGAGCTAGCTGCCCCAGTCGACGACTACTACTACCCCTCCGGTGGCGCCTACTACTACGTGGAGACCGACGACCAGGAGTAGATAGGAGGCTCCCAGGCAGGAGGCCTGCGCCTTTTTGATCAGATGACGTTGTTTTGCTCAGCCTTCTTAAGGCAGACTTGTTTAACTATATGTCTGTACTCAGATATTGTTATTGCTTCCGCTAAGGCTTGTTCGCGAGCTTATTGTCAGTACTAAAACCGGCAGATCTCGGGTAGGAGGTCCGAACTGTGGATCTTGGAATCAATGTGTAACAGGGAACATAGAGACAGCGATTTACCCAGGTTCGGGCCTTCTCGAAGAGGTAAAACCCTACGTCCTGCTAGATTGTATTGATGTGGTAGTATGAAGGTTACAGAGTTGATCTACCTCGAGATCGGATGAGCTAAACCCTAGATGGTTATGATGATTCTATATATCTCTACGGACTAAACCCTCTGGTTTATATAGATACCAGAAGGACCTAGGGTTACATATGGTCGGTTATCATCAGGGGATAAACATGCCGGTCACGCCAATTATTCCTTGGAGGAGACGCCAGGTCTTCAGAGGTTTCCTTCTGGTGCATGGGGTCGCCCACAATCCGGCCTTCCAATGACGAGTAAAGAGCAGTCCACTAGTCCGGCCCACGACAGATAGGCCGGCGGCCCGAGTACCCCCTAATCCGGGACACCCTCAGTAGCCCCCGAACTAGTCTTCGAAGCCGAGGTAGATGTTGAACACCATCGGCTTTGTGGACCAGTTCCCTTCCTTCCATGATACTAGTGACCGGCCTGCATTTCCTCCGAGTCGAGTTCTCAAGCGTTGCCTAGCCGCACACGCCCCGAAATGTGCTTCGGTCGCCGTGGTGTACCGATAACTTAGCCCCGAAGGCTAGTCACTTCGGTGTGAACAGTACCCCCTCTGACAGTTTTTTACCGAAGGGTCACAACACGAGTTGGTTTATGAAAAACCCGATTCGCGGTTCGAGGCGGGTTTTTCATTGGCACGTCCCATCGATATGGAGATCGTGCCCTGTTTTTAAGGGATATGATCAATAATCTGCCTCATCCCACGCGCGCATAATGGCACGGTTACATGGGGAAATGGCGAGGACTGCGGCGCAGTAAAGGGACTGTGGGTTTTACAGCCCATAAAAGGGGAGCGGCCTTCGTTTCCTTCGCACGCTCTCATCTCTCCCTTCGTCGTTGCCCTCCCAATCTCCTGAGCTCCAGTGCCCAGATTCGCTTTCTCTTCCAAGATCCTTCCCAGCCACCCGTTCAATCCAGCAATGGCCGGCTCTGGGTCCAAGGGCAAGTGGGAGGCGTCCGTCATCACCGAGAGCTCCATCTTGGAGCTGAAGAGCACGGGCTATCTCCCAGTCGACATTGCTCACCGCACTCCAGAGGCGGGCCAGGTCATCCCCATGCCGCGGCAGGTCGAGAGGGTGGTGTTCCTACCCCATTTCATCCGAGGTTTGGGTTTTCCACTCCATCCCTTCGTCAGGGGCCTCATGTTTTTCTACGGGCTGGACTTCCATGATCTCGCCCCCAATTCCTTCCTGCATATCTCGGCCTTCATCATCATCTGCGAGGCCTTTCTTCGGGTCTGACCACACTTCGGCCTGTGGCTGAAGATCTTCAACATCAAGCCGAAGATAGTTGATGGCCAGCAGGCGGACTGCGGGGGAGCGATGGTCAGCAAGCTTCCCCGGGTGGAGTGGCCAGAGGGCACCTTCATCGAGACCATCAAGATCTGGCAGAAGAAATGGTTCTACATCACAGAGCCAAGGAGCATGGATTGGGGGGCGATTCCGGCTTTCCGATCCGGACCCCCCACGAGGCTGGTCTCATGGACCAAGAAAGGCCTCGACTGGGGGTCGAACAAGGAGGTGGCGCTGCTGCAGAGCCGGATCGCCAAGATGATAGAGCAAGGCATTGAGCTGCGCAACGTGATCCAAATCATGCTCTGCCGCCGAATCCTCCCATTCCAGGGCAGGGCTTCCCCCATGTGGGCCTACATGCCCGAAGAACCGGCCACCGTGCGCAGCTTCTTTCACACCTCCCACGCTCAACTGTGGAAGGTGTTGTTCAAGCCGCAGAAGGACTGGCCGACCGAGGAGGAAGACATCGGCCTTGACGCCGCAAACCCCTCGCGGGAGGTATGACTAATTTTGTTCTTATATCCGGATTGTTCCCTTTCGATAAGGTACTCAATTTTCTCACTTCCCATCCATAGAGCTGGCTGAAGAAGGCCGAGTGGATCGACAGCCCGGCCCCGCTGCCAGAGAGGCCCAAAACGCCCCTGCTGACGGCCATGTTGGCCGTGGAGCCATACGAGGCACCGGAGAGGAAGGAGAAGAAAAAGTACAAGAAGAGGGAGGCCAGAGAGGGCCTCCGTTCCCGAGGACCCCCGGACACTAGATCCGGGGACACCCATGATCCCTCCGCACAAGAGGAGGAGAAGGAGCAGGGAGGGGAAGGGGAGGAAGGTGATTCCCCCCGATCAAAGAAGAGGGCGGTGTCCAAGGATGCCGAGGAGGAGCCGCTTCGCCCCTCCCCCAAGAGACCATGCAGGGCCAAGGTGGCCCTGTCCGACAATAGCTCGGCTTCTGTCGAGGACTCCGAGTCCTCCGAAGAGGTTCCTCGGAGGATCCCCAGGGCCAAACCGCAGGCCCAAAGGTACGCATCCGCGTAAGTGTTTTTGGCCGAACTGAGTTTGATATTGATCGCCTTTTTACTTCTAACATCGCAGCCCGCTGCGTGACCTCCGCACCGACCGAGTCTCGGAGGGGGATTCTCCACTGGCCATGCTAGCGGAGAGCGGGACCGAATCGCGCGCCTCGCCTCCCCCAATCGTTGAGGAGGCTGAGGAGGTCCTGTCGAGGAGGACCCCTCCCGTGCCGCACACAGGGGGAGGGAGCGACACCATCATGGCCGAGGTGAATACCTCGGCCGCCGAAGACCAGGAGGGGAGGGCCCCTCTAGTAAACAAAGAGGAGGAGCCCGGACGATCCGAGCTCTCTCCGAGGGCGACTCCGGAGTCGTCAAGGCGTCCGGAGTCCAGAGTCGGGCACTCTGGTCTTCGAGAGGGAAGAAGCCGAAGTGCCCCCGCCACCCCCGCCCGCGCCAGAGCGGGCGTCGACTGGGTGGCCGGAAGAGATGGAGGATGCTTTAACCAGCTCCTCTATCGCTGAAGAGCACCGTGCCCTTATGGGCGCGGTGTTGCAAAGTCTTCGGTCTGTGGATAACGGACTGAAGGAGGCCTTCAGTGGCCTTCTCACGGGCTTCAAGGTGAGCGAAGTAATGCTTTTCCCTTAGAAAAGTTCTTTTGTATAAATGTATAGCCTCATACACAGTAGCCCCCAAGACTCTGACTGGCTTGAACAAAGCCGGTCAGAGGATCGAAAACCGATATCTCGGATCCTAATTTGTGTAGAGTGATGCGCAGGCGTCGTCTTCGGCAGCAGCCGCCAACGCCGAGGAGTTGGCTGAGCTGAATCGGAAGCTCAAGAGCTCCGAGGACGACCTCAGCCTAGTGAACAAGAGGTTCGATGAAGCACAAGGTAAGTCCGAACTGCAGTGTTTATTACAGCCGTTTCATTTTTGTTAAGTAAGGTCTAAAGTAGCCTAAACGGAATCAACTAATATGACTACAGCTACCGCCGCGGAGGTCGAGAACCTCAGGGCCGCGCTGAGGACGGCGCAGCTAGAAGCGACAGAGCAGAGGCCGGCAGCCGAACAGGCAGCTGCCGAACTGGCTACGGTGAAAACCGCTAGTCAGAAGCACGAAGCCAGAGTGGCTGAAGTGCAACAAGAGCTCACGGATGCCGTCACAAAGTGTGAGGCCCTTGAGCAGAAGAATAAAGAGTAGGCCACCGAGCTAACCTCATTGGGGTCGGTGGCCAAGGAAGCGCGGACGGACGCGCGCGGCCACCAGGAAGAACTCCGCCAAGTGAGGCTCATTGCGGATGGTAAGCCGTATTTGCTGCAAAGTGTCTTTGGTGGTAACAGGTTCGCCTTGCTCACGCAAGTGTGGCATTCCCCAGGCGCCTTTGCGAACCTCCCAAGGAGTGCGGCTGACGCGGCCAGGTTCTTCGACGCCCAGGAGGGTCGCGCCGAGCAGAGGCTATTTTGGGCGCAATTTCAAGCGCCCGAACACCCTCCCCTCCTCAACAACCAGATGAAGCAGCTGATGGAGTTGCATCGGATGGCGGAGCCGGCGATGAAGGACCTCTGCGTCAAGCTATGGCCTGCGGAGCCGCTGCCGAGCAGCTACTTCGGTTTGGTGCAGACGCTGTACGATGCCACTCCCCAGATTGATGCCTGGAAGCGCTCCGTGTGCATTGAGGGGGCTCGGATGGCCTTCGGCAAAACAATGGTGCATTGGCCGAAGATAAAGCCAGCCGAGGTGGCCACCGGACCTCCGCCGCCAGGGAAGGAGCATAAGCGCCCCGAGCAGTACTTTCCCATCGTGATGGATGGTGCTCGGGCTATAGAGGCCCAATGCTCAAAAGATGTAATTTATGAGTAGATTATTTTCCTTGTATCCGAGGAGTTGAAAACTTTTGTTGTGTTTGCAATGCAAGTTGTTGGCTGTGAATATAATGCCTGCTTATGTTAACTTTGACTCCTATGCGGCCGTTTTTAAACTAAAAGTTACCAGTCGTCGGCTTCAGCCCCCTTGCAGATACTGCATGGGGTGTTTTCTCGTAATACCTGAACCCTTAGCCGACGTCTCGGTGCCCGGAGGCAGTTATATGTATGGAAAACTAGGCAATTAGACTATGCGGTTTTAGTGCTTTCACTTAGCCATAGGAGCTTAACTGCGGGGGCTGGTGACTAGCCCCCAGTGTTTGTGATATCCGGACGAGCCGCGGTTAACACCATCATCACGTGGTTCCTGTGACAGAGAACCCTTCGATTAACACGGGCTAACCTCCAACGATTTTTAGTTTAACACTAGTCATCGGATCGCCGACCAGTTCTCGCTTACTATGACGGTCAGTTTTCGGCTTTCTCCACTGAGGTGCTTAACCAGGCTAGCTAGAAGCACAATCGCAGTGGTTCTCCCTTTACCCTCCTAGCTGAACAATGCGAAACATAAGAGGGTAAACACAGGAGCCGGGCAACCCAACTATTGACCAAAGACACAATTCGGAACCGAGTCATATAATGCAATATCCGTGACGCCGAGCACATGTAATAAAATTGGTGCCAGACTAATGTTTAGGGCTAGATGAAGATGCAAGCCCCCGGTCTATTAGCCAGTCACAAAAAGGAACGTATCGTAACAGTTTACTTTGGCCTAAAGAGCGGAAAGGAATATGCGACCCGAATGACTGCACAATTACCAGAGAGAAATTGGTCTTTATTTCCTTTGAATTTGTGACGTCCAACCGTATAATCCGAACTCCCGAAGTAACTTTGATAGATAATGTAAGAAATAAATACATTAGAGGAAAGGTTTACACAGGGCCTTCATGAGTAGTTTGACGTCCCTACTATGCCCTACTGCACGTCTGCGCCTTTGCTCTTTATGAAGCTTCCGTGTGAGTGAAGTTGTAGACTGTGTGCTCAGCGGAAGTAGTAATGTTCGACGGACGAGCCCTTGAGAAAGGGTTTTGAGAGATCGCCGCACTGTGTCAGCTTAACGCTGATCAGACCCTAGATGGTGCCTGTAATTGATGTTAATCCAAGAACATCTATCGGCCATGGCTCGGTCGAATTGAGCTCTTGGCCTTTGTGTCATGTGTCCCGACAGCTGACCATGGGATCTCGAGCATGAAGTTGTGCACTCGAGGCACGTATTTCGCGGCTGGGTAGGCCGTGCTGTGGGGCGCATATCCCTATGTAGGGTGAGCACGGGAGTGCTCCGGGGCCGAGGCCGTAGCTCGGGCGCGTTTGCGTGCGTCCAGTGCCTTGGGGGTAGACTGGGCCTGCGACGCTTCTTCGGCAGCTTGGACTTCGGCGGCTAGAGCGTCTGTGTGTTCCTCTGTTCGAAGCGAGCGTTCGGTATTGCCATTGACGGTAATAACGCCCTTTGGTCCTGGCATCTTGAGCTTCAAGTATGCGTAGTGTGGGACAGTGTTAAAGTGGGCGAATGCTATCCGGCCGAGGAGTGCGTGATAACCGCTGCGGAAGGGGACGATATCGAAGATCAAGTCCTCGCTGCGGAAGTTATCGGGTGAACCGAAGACTACTTCCAATGTTATGGATCCCGAGCAACGTGCTTCGACGCCTGGGATTACACCTTTAAAGGTGGTGTTATTGGGTTTAATCCTTGACGGGTCGATCCCCATTTTCCTCACTGTATCTGAGTAAATCAGGTTGAGGCTACTGCCTCCGTCCATAAGGACTCTGGTGAGGTGAAATCCGTCCACGATGGGGTCGAGCACCAGAGCCGCTGTTCCTCCATGACGGATACTGGTCGGATGGTCTCGACGGTTGAAAGTGATCGGGCAAGCCAACCACGGGTTGAATTTCGGGGCTACGGGCTCTAGGGCGTAGACATCCCGGAGTGCGCATTTCCGCTCCTTCTTCGGTATGTGCGTGACGTAAATCATATTCACGGTTTTTACCTCTGGAGGGAACTGCTTTTGGCCTCCATTGTTCGGCCCGCGAGGTTCATCGTCATCCTCGCTGCATGGACCCTTGCTCTGCTCCTCGGCTGTGATCTTGCCGACCTGTTTGATTACCCAACAGTTGCAGTTGGTGTGGTTGGCGGGCTTATCCGAGGTACCGTGGATCTGGCAGGGCCTGTCCAAGATTCTGTCTAGTGCGGACGGACCGTCCCAGTTTCCTTTAGAAGGCTTCTTCCACGGTCCTGACTTCGAGCCGCTGAACCCGGTGTTTACCGCTGCGTCATCGGCTTCACTGCCGTTGTTAGTGTGCCGACGCTTATTATTCTTGTTGCGCCGGGGCTTCCCGTTCCTGTCCTGGGCTTCTGAAGTGCCGGGGTCTTCGGGATGGTTGCTTCGATGAGCTAACCAACTATCTTCACCCGCGCAAAAGCGGGTCATTAGGGAGGTGAGAGCCGACATTGTTCTCGGTTTATCCTGGCCGAGCTGGCGGGAGAGCCACTCGTCCCGAATACTGTGCTTAAATGCAGCGATTGCTTCGGCATCCGGATAGTCGACAATTTGGTTCTTCTTAGTCAAGAACCGGTTCCAGAATTACCGAGCTGACTCCCCGGGCTGTTGGACCACGTGGCTCAAGTCGTCGGCGTCCGGCGGCCGAACATAGGTGCCTTGAAAGTTAGCTCGGAATGCATCCTCGAGCTCCTCCCAGCTCCCGATGGAGTTTTCGGGTAGGCTGTTCAACCAATGCCTCGCTGGTCCTTTGAGCTTCAATGGTAGATATTTAATGGCGTGGAGGTCATCTCCTCGGGCCATGTGAATGTGGAGAAGAAAATCTTCGATCCACACTGCTGGGTCAGTTGTCCCATCATATTGTTCTATGTTTACGGGTTTAAACCCTTCGGGGAACTGATGCTGCATCACCACATCTATGAAACACATCGGATGTGCGGCGCCCCTGACCCGGGCTACGTCGTGTCGGAGATCGGTTGTCATCCGGGCACGGTGCTGCTCCCGAGCTCTATCGTTCCTGTCGTGCCAGGCTTGGTATCCATCCCGTCCAGCGGGTGCGTAACCTCTGGATCCATAGATGGATCTTGATTGTGTCCCTTTGGCATTTAGGTCGTGCCGCAGATCGCGTGGGTCGTCCGGTTGAACCGGGTCTTTGCCCGCCCGGCAAGAGGGAGCGGGTGGGTGTTCGGTTTCTCCAGCCGTCCTACCCCGTCCTCGAGGGGGCGCGGGTGGGTGTTCGGTTTCCCCAGCCGTCCTATCCCGTCCTCGAGGGGGGCGGTTGGGCTGGCTTGCGTAAGTTCGTCTGGGAGGCATGGGCTCAAGGGCCTCATCCTCGAATTTCGGGAGCAAGCACCGCCATGGGTAACTCTTGTATTGACCCTGGCGTTGGTCGTCGAGGCCTTCTTCAGCTGCTAAGACCATCGTCCATCTGTCGTTGAGCGTATCCTATTCGGCTTTTAGCTGCTGTTGCTTCCTCTTCAAGCTTCGGGTGGTGGCTATAAGCTGCTGCCTGAATCTCTCCTGGTCCAGGGGGTCTTCTGGGACGACAAAATCCTCGGGTCCGAGGCTATCCTCCTCTTCGGATGGAGGGAGGTAGTTGCTGTCCTCAGAATCCTTGGGGTCCTCAGGGTCGCCCTGGTCCTCGTGCCCTTCAGGGGCGTCGTGGTGCTGTTCAGGGGTGTTATCGCCGAGCTCCCCCATGTTGTCCGGAGTCTCGTTATCTCCGGTACCATTCGTGTATGTGTTATTTTCCTTGCCCTTTCCTCGCGCTATGGCTCGCCGTCGTCGGCGTCTGGGCGGTTCTTCGTTGGGGTCGTCGCCATCCTTCTTGGTTGTGTCGCCATCCTTCTTGGGGGTATCGACCATATAAACGTCATAGGTGGAGGTGGCGGTCCACTTTCCGGTGTTGGAGGTGGCAAGGGAGGGAGCCGTATAAGGCGGGACGTCGATATCCTCGTCCATGTCGTCAGCCTCCTCGGAGGCGTAGTCCAGCATGTCGGTTAAATCTTCGACAGTGGCTACCAAGTGGGTGGTGGGTGGGACGCAAAATTCCCCGCGGTTGGCCACCTGTCCGACCTGCTCCTGGTCTGAGGATGGGCCATCCATGATATTCATCCTCTGGATCCGATCTAACATCTCGCTTAAAAATGAGAGGCCCACCGGATTCATGTTCGGGCAGCCATCGGAGTTGAGCTCCGGCGCGCCAATACTGGGAGTGTGTTCGGCCAAGGGTGACCCTTGGTTTTCTGGCGCCGGGGTCGGATCCGAACTCAAGGCCAGATCCGAACTGAAGCCCGGCTCGGAGACAGGGACTGGGAGAGAATACGAGGTCAAGGCCTCGGGATTGTTAGGCTCCTCGGGTAAAGCCGAGAACCCAGTAAAGACCAGATCGCCCCGGGAGTCGGCGACGTACTCCAGGTTGCCGAACCTGATTTCCTGCTCGGGGACGAAGCCAGCGACCTGGTCAAGGTGACCGGTTGGGTCGGCATGCAGTACGATGCTGCCGAACGTAAAAAAACTGACCGGGGACGAAGATGTCCCCGCTGCGGATGCCATTGCTGATGACAAGGCGAGCCATTGATCCTTGGTGGCCCAGCGGCGGAGCTCTCAATGAAAGCACCAATGTCGGTACTAAAACCGGCAACTCTCGGGTAGGAGGTCCGAACTGTGGATCTAGGAATCAATGTGTAATAGGGAATGTAGAGACAACGATTTACCCAGGTTCGGGCCCTCTCGAAGAGGTAAAACACTACGTCCTGCTAGATTGTATTGATGTGGTAGTATGAAGGTTACAGAGTTGATCTACCTCGAGATCGGATGAGCTAAACCCTAGATGGTTATGATGATTCTATATATCTCTACGGACTAAACCCTCTGGTTTATATAGATACCAGAAGGAGCTAGGGTTACATATGGTCGGTTATCATCAGGGGATAAACATGCCAGTCACGCCAATTATTCCTTGGAGGAGACGCCAAGTCTTCGGAGTTTTCCTTCTGGTGCACGGGGTCGCCCACAATCCGGCCTTCCAATGACGAGTAAAGAGCGGCCCACTAGTTCGGCCCACGAGAGATAGGCCGGCGGCCAGAGTACCCCCTAATCCGGGACACCCTCACTTATGTATTTGAGCCCTCGAGTGTAGGGGAACACGAAAGAAAACGAAAATTTTCGGTACAGCGAGCACGCCCAGGACCACTATGGAGACTGCATACAGGGTTTGATCTGATCTTTACCGACTCGTAGCGTAGCGGAAGAAGAGTCGATGTAGATCGTCGGTGCAGATCCCCGCAGCTAGGATTTACAACCTCCCAACCGCGAGGATGTACTCCCTCACCGGACAGCCCTTCGGGAGGCGGTCGGACAGTCCCTTGGACGATGTCACGGACAGCCCTTCGGGAGGACCCTCAAAGCTCGAACGATAACTCGGACAACCCTTCAGGAGGACCCACGAACAGCCCCTCAGGTAAAAGATCGAAACTACGACCTCTCTACGGGGTTGCACACATACGGTGTCAGCTATCCGGCAGGGCTTCGCCGTCCAGAACTAGTTCCTGCCGGAACCCAGACAACCTTTCGGCTCTACGAAACTATTTCGCGGGGAGGGAGAGAGAAGGCCAGATCATTGCATGGCACTTGTATGTGAGAAAGAGTGAGTGTGGAGAGTGCCTCTCCACCTCTATTTATAGGAAAACCCAAGGGGAAAAATACCCAAAAAACCCCATCACATGGATCCTCCATAAGGGCATAAAAGGAAGGCAAGTGGAGCTCCATGGAGGAGCTCCATCTTGGCCGGCCACTCCTAGCCCCCCCCCCCCCAAGGGGGTTCCTTGGTCACCAATCCCTTCTAGAAGCCTTTTGGGAAAAGCCCTAAAAGGTGGCTTTCCATAAAGTAGCCCAAAAATCACTTTCACTATTCACAAAAACATTTTTCCGCGACCGTTAAATCCAAAAATATTTCTGTGGGTCTTAGAATAATTCCAGTACCCAGTAAAATGATTTTGGACGCGTTCCGAAACAATTCCGGATTAGTGATTTTCATCTGCGAAAAGCAACCAAACCGGTTCCGGCAACTCTGGAACATTTCCGGTTTTTATCCCGGAAAAATCCCAGAAGTTTCCAGAACAATTCTGGCACCCTCCAAGAATTTCCAGGCGTGTGCCGAAACCAATTTGACTTAATGGTATACTCCAAAACAACTTTTCAATTTTACCAAAACTATTCCGGTGTGCTCTCTCCGGAACTTTTCCGTTGTCTCCGAAACTTTTCCGGTGACTTTCTCTCAGACTCCCTGTCTAGTATTCAGCAGATAGATGACCCTTAAGCGTGTGACCCTATAGGTTCGGTGAAGTATAGAAATGACCCAAAACACTTTCCAATCAATGATCAACATCGGAGCCGTGGACACCAATATTGACCCCTATACCCACACGAATAAATATTCGAGTGAACCTCCGGTTGCCGTGTGTTATTCCTGTTGCTTCGCGATATGTTACACACACCCGAGGTGAGATTTATCGGCATCCCCATGGATCAACACTTGTCCACTATGCCAGTTACCTCGTTACCGGTTTTGTTCTCTTTTCTCGTTTCCGTGTTCCGGCATCCCTGTGATCAAATCACACTATGTCTGGCCAGACGATGATGGATACCGTAACACCGAGAGGGCCCGAGAATATCTCTCTATCGTCGGAGGAGCAAATCTCAATCTTGAGCTATCTCGTTACTTGCCATACTTTTCCATGAACCCGTAAGCCGCCGTAATAGCCACCCAGTTACGGATGACGTTTAACAAACCCCAAAGTTCACGAAGCAAGTACGAAGGAACTCGATACTCTCATGGTCTAAGGGATTATGCAAACATTAACTTTCTCTGTGTTATTAACCATTAACTTGTGATGAATGTATCTCATAGCATAACATCAATTCGGGTCGATTCAACACAGGTGTTCTACTAACATTGTGCCCTCAAAATTGCCGGCATAGACATGCCCATGATCAGGAAAACAAGATCATCATGCAATACTTGAGCCAGTCTTAGAGGCATGACTAGGAATACATTTTACCGTTTATTATACCACACGTGCACATGAGTTTCCCTCCGAGCCTCGTGGATATTGCAGACTCGAGAATCATTGCAGTTATAGCATGGGACATAAACATTCATTACAAACTTCGGAGATACAAAATAACTGTTATTACTGCCTCTAGGGCATATCTCGTACAGACTCCCACTTGCACTAGAGTCATAATCCAGTTACATGGCTTCCCTAACACCAATGGCTATCCGGTGCTACTCATGCTTTGCTCGTGGTAGAGGCTTTGTCATCGGGTCTGACACGTTCAAATCCGTGTGAACTTTGCGTACTTTCACTAAACCCGCTTCGACATGATGTCGAAAGAGTTTATATTTGCGTTCAATATGTCTTGTCTTATGGTGCGAAGATGGCTCCCTAGCCTGAGCCACGACACCACTATTATCACAATAGATCTCCATCGGGTCTAGCGCACTTGGAACCACACCAAGGTCTTCAAGAAACTGCTTGATCCAGACCGCCTCCTTGGAGGCTTCTGAAGCTGCAACATATTCCGCCTCCGTCGTAGAATCTGCCACAGTCTTTTGTTTGGAACTTTTCCAATCAACTGCGCCGCCGTTCAATATGAAAACATAGCCTGATTGAGATTTGAAGTCATCTGGGTCAGTCATGAAGCCTGCATCAGTGTAACCACTTACAATGAGCTCTTCATCACCTCCGTACACAAGGAGTAAATCCTTGGTCCTTCTGAGGTACTTAAGAATACTTTTGACTGTGGCCCAGTGTTCCAGTCCTGGATCACTTTGGTACCGGCTGCTAACACTTAGCGCATAGGAAACATCCAGTCTTGTACATAGCATGGCATACATAATAGAACCAACTGCCAAGGCATATGGAACATCATTCATCTGTACTCGCTCATCGAGAGTCCGAGGACACTGATTCTTGCAAAGCACTATGCCAGGTGACATGGGGAGTAGGCCTTTCTTGGAGTTCTCCATGTTGAACCTTTTCAACACCTTCTCAATGTACGTCCTTTGGCTAAGCGCTATCATGCATTTTGATCTATCTCTATAGATTCTGATGCCCAATACATATGCCGCTTCGCCTAAGTCTTTCATTGAAAAACTCTTCTTCAATGAGTCTTTTATTTCGCTAAAAAAATTCACGTCATTTCCAATCAACAATATGTCATCCACATACAAGATTAGAAATGCTTTTGCACTCCCACTAAACTTCTTGTAAACATAAGATTCTTCGTCATTCCTGATGAAGCCAAACTCTTTGACTACTTCATCAAAACGAATGTTCCAGCTCCTTGATGCTTGCTTCAGACCATAAATGGCCTTCTGAAGTTTGCATACCTTTCCAGCATTCTCATGAATGACAAAACCTTCAGGCTGTATCATGTATACATCTTCTTTGAGATTTCCATTTAGGAAAGCCGTTTTGACGTCCATCTGCCATATTTGATAATCGAAATAAGCAGCAATTGCTAGTAATATCCGAACAGACTTAAGCATAGCTACGGGCGAGAAAGTCTCATCGTAGTACACTCCTGGAACTTGCGTGAACCCTTTCGCGACAAGTCTAGCTTTATGGATAGTAATGTTACCATCCGCGTCCGTCTTTCTTTTGAAAATCCATTTACAACCAATGGGCTTTACGCCTTCTGGAAGTTCTACCAAGTTCCAAACTTGATTTTCATACATGGATTCCATTTCGTATCTCATGGCTTTGTGCCATTCCCTTGAGCTGGGCCCCGCCATCGCTTCCTTGTAGTGCGCAGGTTCATCGTCTTCAAGAATGAAGATTTCATTATGAAACCACTCAGGTGGCTCGATGGCCCTACCTGATCTGCGCGGTTCAAATACAAACTTGTCTGAAGTTTCCGCATCACATACGACAACTTCCGGCTTGGTTGTAGGGATAATTAGCGGAATTTCTTCCGGTTCCTTAGCCATATCAACGGTTGCCAAAGATTCACTAATCTCATCAAGCTGTACTGTCCTCCCAGTTGCTTCTTTAGCGAGAAATTCTTTCTCGAGAAAGTGTCCAACTTTTGCGACAAACACTTTGCCCTCGCACTTGTGGTAGAAGGAATACCCAATGGTGTTTTTGGGATAACCTACAAAGTAACATTTGTCTGATCTAGGATCGAGTTTGCTTGCTATAAACGCTTTACGTATGCCTCACAACCCCAAATTTTAAGATGCGACACACAAGGTTTCTTCCCATGCCACATCTCATGTGGTGTCGTCTCAACAGATTTAGACGGTGCTTTGTTTAGTGTGTGAGCGGCAGTTTCGAGTGCGTGACCCCAAAAAGATATCGGTAGATCTGTAAGAGACATCATCGACCTTACCATGTCTAATAGGGTTTGGTTACGTCGTTCCGACACTCCGTTTCGCTGTGGAGTTCCGGGAGGCGTAAGCTATGAAACGATTCCACAGTCACTCAGATGTTGGCTAAACTCATGACTAAGGTATTTGCCCCCGCGATCTGACCGCAGAAACTTAATCCTTTTGTTACAATGATTTTCTACCTCATTCTGAAATTATTTGAACTTTTCAAAGGTTTCCGACTTATGCTTCATTAAGTAGATATAGCCATACCGACTTAAATCATCAGTAAAAGTCACGAAGTAGAAATACCCACCCCGTGCGGCTGTGCTCATTGGACCACATACATCACTATGTATTATTTCCAATAATTCACCCGCCCGTTCAGGATGACCCGTGAATGGCGTCTTGGTCATTTTCTCCATCAGACAAGTTTCACATGTGTCAAATGATTCAAAATCAAAGGACGGTAAAACTCCATCTGACTGGAGTCTTTGCATGCGTTTCTTTCCGACGTGGCCAAGCCGACGGTGCCACAAGAAAGTGGTGGTGGTATCAGCCTTCTTAAGGCGTTTAGCATTCACGTTAAAGACATCATTTCCACATTCAAGATTTAGTATGAAAAGCCCCCCAACAATGGGTGCAAATCCATAAAACATATCCTTACAATAAAGTGAACAACCATTGTTCTTAGACTTGTAAAAGTACCCATCGTGCACTAAACATGATCTAGAGATAATGTTTCTACACAATGCCAGAACAAAATAACAGTTACTTAGTTCTAAGGTAAATCCTGAAGGGAGACGTAGAGGCATAATACCGACGGCTTGAGCGGCGATCCCAGCACCGTTCCCGACACGCATCACGACTTCATTCTTTGCTAGCTTACGCACCTTCTGAAGCCCCTGTATCGAGTTGCAAATGTGAGCAACCGATCCGGTATCAAATACCCAAGACTTAGAATTTTTGCTAGCAAGCAAAACGTCAATGACATTAACGTGTATAACAGTTATACCTTTTCTGGTTTTCCTAGACTTCTTATCTTCCAGATACTTCTTGCAGTTTCTCTTCCAGTGTCCTGTGCCCTTGCAGTAGAAGCACTCAGTTTCATTCTTGGCTCCACCCTTAGAGTTGCTTTGGGAGCCGGTCTTACCGGCGCCCTTGCCCTTCTTGGACTTGCCTTTCTTTTTGAAATTGGCGGTTTTATTCACAAGCAACACTTGCTTGCGATTTTTCTGCAGTCCTCCTTCCGCAGTTTTCAGCATGGCGAGCACCTCATTTGGTGTCTTCTCCATCCCACTCATGTTGTAGTTCATGACAAAACCGTCGTAAGACAGGGGGAGTGAAGAAAGCAACATGTCCATCATATGGGCTGGTGGAATTGGAAATTCCAGGGTTTTACGCCTTTCAGCGTAGCCAATCATTTTGACCACGTGTTCGCCAACTGAACTGCCCTCAGCCATCTTGCAATCCATCACGGCCTTCATGATATCAAATCGTTCAGACCGTGCGATTTCCTTGTACAGAGCATCCAATTCCCGGATCATATCACGGGCGTTATGGAATTCAAAACGTTTTTGAAGCTCTGGACTCATGCAAGCTAGCATGAGGCACTGCACTAAGTTGTAATCATCATCCTTAGTGGCCCAGACATTTTGTTCATCTTCCGGGGCAGTTGCCGCCAGTTTAGCTGGAAGAGGAGTTTCAAGCAATACATCCTCTTAGCGCTCCTGAGGACAATCCTTGGGTTATGGACCCAGTCTGCATAGTTGTTTCCAGTCGCAGCTAACTTCTCTTTCTCTAACATCGGGCCTAAGTTGAACGCGGTGTTGCGAGCCATTTGATCTACAATGGTAAATACAAGTTTCACTTAGACTTTGTTCATAATTAATTTGCACTAGTGAATAAACAATTTTATTCTAAAGTGCGCTCCCACTCAAATCAATATCTCTCATAATTGATTGTGAGTGATTCAAGATCCAAATTTCAATTCAACGCCAAGGATGCATCCATCTCAAGTGACGAGAATTTCATTTGGTAGGCCAACTTGCCAATCACATCTCTATGCGACTCTTGTTCATCTTTCGATGGGCGTGTTCCGAGCTCAGAACGATCCTTCGGAACGTCAAGACAACCAAGTGATCTTGCTGCGAGGTCTCAACTCACCCGCCTCACACTTCTCTGATCGTTCATACCCATGCATCCATGTGATACCCCGAAGAGATAGGTGCCGTGACGGTGCTACATTTGGGAGAACACTAACTACTTGATATTTTTGTGAGAGACCACCCTAATAAAAAACGACTACCGCGCAATCAAAAAGGGTGCATCATAAGGGATAAACATCTCAGGCAATTCATAATAGCATGATATGGTATAGCCCTTTCTGACGGAGAAATCTTTTAGTTCTTCATCTTCGACATCCGCGTCGGTGTTCACCTTCGTGAAGATTGCCACCACCTTGTCGATGCACCAAATAATATTGCTATCTCTATAGCTAATAAAATAAGTGCATTACTTAAGGTTGACACGCAGGTCATTAAAGTGACAATCATATGGCTCCAGCCATCATGCCGAATCATGACACGCAGGTCATGTTAATTTACATTATATAGTCATCTCATACATAATCAAATTATTATGAGCACTGCTATACCACATCACATGCACATCCTGCAAAACCAAGTTAGACGCCTCTAATCGGTTTATGCAAAATTTCATTTTACGTGGCTTCTAAGGTTTCAAAACAAACCGAAGCTACCTACGTCCATCATCAAGCATGATTATTCAAGTCGCTAGATTAACTTTGCGGGGTGTATGAAACACGAGATAATAAAATCTCGAGCCCCATACTGAACTTCGTCATACGCATGACCCCCGTGCAGATCATATCTGCATTGCCCTTTTGTCTGCGAAATTTCATCTTTCTTTTAACTATGGTGGAATTCAATGAACTGTTAGCACTTCATTGATCAATCAGGATCACAGATTGCCAGAACTTTGAAAATCCACCATGCCGTTATCAAGATCAAAAATACGCAAATTCAAGGGAAGCAACAGGAACATTGGGTAACATATTTCATCTGCTACCCGCACAAATAATTTTCAGTAATAGAACTCATCTACTACAAATTATATTATGCAACACCCATACATCTCTATGTATTCTAGATCGTAACCTGCATCTATGCATAGCACGGCTCATGATGCCACTGTAGGGGAACGTAGCGGAAAACAAAAAAAATCGGTACTGCGAGCACGCCCAGGATCACTATGGAGATGCATACAGGGTTTGATCTGATCGTTACCGACTCGTAGCGCAGCGGAAATAGAGTCGATGTAGATCGTCGGTGCAGATCCCCGCAGCTAGGATTTACAACCTCCCAACCGCGAGGATGTACTCTCTCGTCTGCCCCCGGACAGTCCCTCGGACAGCCCTCCGGGTGGCGGTCGGACAGTCCCCCGGACGGTGTCATGGACAGCCCTCCGGGAGGCACACATAGAATCTCGGACAGTCACTCGGACAGCCATTCAGGAGTCACTCTCGAACGGCCCCTCGGGCAAAAAAGATTGAACCTACGATCTCTCTATGGGGTTGCACACATACGGTGTCATCTATCCGGCAGGGCTTCGCCTTCCAGAACTAGTTCCCACCGGAACCCAGACAGCCTTTCGGCTCTACGAAACTATTTCGCGGGGAGGGAGAGAGAAGCCAGATCATTGCATGGCACTTGTATGTGAGAAAGAGTGAGTGTGGAGAGTGCCTCTCCACCTCTATTTATAGGAAAACCCAAGGGGAAAAATACCCAAAAAACCCCATCACATGGATCCTCCATAAGGGCATAAAAGGAAGGCAAGTGGAGCTCCATGGAGGAGCTCCATCTTGGCCGGCCACCCCTAGGCCACCCCCAAAGGGGGTTCCTTGGTCCCCAATCCCTTCTAGAAGCCTTTTTGGAAAAGCCCTAAAAGGTGGCTTTCCATAAAGTAACCCAAAAAGCACTTTCACTATTCACGAAAACATTTTTCCGCGACCGTTAAATCCGAAAATATTTCTGTGGGTCTTAGAATAATTCCAGTACCCACAAAAATGATTTTGGACGCGTTCCGAAACAATTCCGGATTAGTGATTTTCATCTGCGAAAAGCAACCAAACCGGTTCCGGCAGCTCCGGAACATTTCCGGTTTTTATCCCGGAAAAATCCCAGAAGTTTCCAGAACAATTCTGGCACCCTCCAAGAATTTCCAGGCGTGTGCCGAAACCAATTTGACTTAATGGTATACTCCGAAACAACTTTTCGGTTTTACCAAAACTATTCCGGTGTTCTCTCTCCGGAACTCTTCCGCTGTGTCCGAAACTTTTCCGGTGACTTTCTCTCAGACTCCCTCTCTAGTATTCAGCAGATAGATGACCCTTAAGCGTGTGACCCTATAGGTTCGGTGAAGTATAGACATGACCGGAACTCTTTCCGATCAATGATCAACATCGGAGCCGTGGACACCCATATTGACCCCTATACCCACACGAATAAATATTCGAGTGAACCTCTTGTTATCGTGTGCTATTCCTGTTGCTTCGCAATATGTTACAAATACCCGAGGTGAGATTTATCGGCATCCCTGTGGATCAACAACTTGTCCACTATGCCAGTTACCTCGTTACCAGTTTTGTTCTCTTTTCTCGTTCCCGTGTTCCGGCATCCCTGTGATCAAATCACATTGTGTCTGGCCAGACGATGGTGGATACCGTAACACCGAGAGGGCCCAGAGATATCTCTCCATCGTCGGAGGAGCAAATCCCAATCTTGAGCTATCAAGTTACTTGACATACTTTCCCATGAACCCATAAGCCGCCGTAATAGCCACCCAGTTACGGATGACGTTTAACAAACCCCAAAGTTCATGAATCAAGCATGAAGAAACTCGATACTCTCATGGTCTAAGGAATTATGCAAACGTGAACTTTCTCTGTGTTATTAACCATTAACTTGTGACGAGTGTATCTCATAGCATAACATCAATCGGGTCGATTCAACCACAAGTGTTCTACTAACATTGTGTCCCCAAAGTTGCCGGCATAGTCATGCCCATGATTAGGAAAACAGAACCATCATGCAACTCTTGAGCTAGTCTTAGAGGCCAGACTAGAAATACATTTTACTGTTTATTATTCCACACGTGCATATGAGTCTTCCTCTGAGCCTCGTGTTATTGCAAACTCGAGAACCATAGCATTTATAGCACGGAATACAAACTTAATTACGAACATGGGGATAAATAATAACATTTTTGATTGCCTCTAGGGCATATCTCCTACAACTAGCAACCCACAGGTACCAATCTGAGGTTTTGAGACAAAGATTAAATACAAGAGATGAACTAGGGTTTGAGATGAGATGGTGCTGGTGAAGATGTTGATGAAGATTGGCTCTCCCACGATGAGAGTATCGTTGGTGATGTCGATGGCTTCGATTTCCCCCTCCCGGAGGGAAGTATCCCAGGCGGAATCGCTCTGCCGGAGAGCAAAATTGCTCCTGCCTAGGTTCCGCCTCGAGACGGCGGCGCTTCATCCCGAAAGTCTTCTCTATAATTTTTTAGGGCAAATGACCTTATATAGCAGAAGGATGGGGCCGGAGGCCAGCTGTGGGCCCCACAAGGCATCAGGGCGCGCCCAGGGGGGTCGCGCCCTGTTGCCTTGTGAGCAACTGGTGGGTCCCCTCTGGTATTTCTTTTCTCCAGTATTTTTTATATATTCAATAAAAAATCTCCGTAAAATTTCAGGTCATTTGGAGCTCTGTAGAATACGTATCTCTGCTGTATCTATTTCAGGTCCAGAATTCCAGCTGCCGGTATTCTCCCTCTTCATATAAATCTTGCAAATTAAGAGAGAAAAGGCATAAGAATTGCATCATAAATTGAAATAATGACCAAATACATTATAAATAACAATAGGAAATCATGATGCAAATTGGATGTATCAACTCCCCCAAGCTTAGACCTCGCTTGTCCTCAAGCGAAAGCCGAAATCGATAATCATGACCACATGTTTAGAGAGAGAAGTGTCGATAAAATAAAATACGGACATGAAAGCATCATGATTAATTTCGTAACAACAATATTCTATCATAAAGCTTCTCATGGACAAGTAATAATTCATCACAGTATTGAAGTATAAAGCATAAACTTTCTTGAAAACTAACAAACTATGTTCTCGGTCAGTGAAACAATTACAATACATCATATTTTCAGGAAGAGTCTATGTAAGAGCTTTTTGTTTTAGCAAGTCCACATACTCAACTATCATTTAGTTTTCTATGATTGCTGACACTCACGACATATTTTTACGGTGCAAAAGTTTCAATCAGACACATAGAAAGATGGGGGTTTATAATTTCACCTCCCAACAATTTTACCTCAAGGGTAATGTCAACAATAATAACTCATGATCACTTACATCCAGCGGGATATATATGCCTATATCTTTCCGCACCACATGGTGCTTGCAAAGAGAGAAAATAAATACGGAATAGAGAAGGATACTATTGATTCTTGCATAAAAGTAAATACAGAAAAGTAAAAGATAGGCCCTTCGCAGAGGGAAGCAGAGGTTGTCATGCGCATATTATTTTTGGATGCGCAAACTCTTAATGTGAAGGAACGTCACTTTATATTGCCCCTTGTGATAGCGACCATTATTATGCAGTCTGCCGCTTTTATTTCTTCACCGTCACAAGTTCGTACAAAGCTTATTTTCCCTTCCAATAAAATATCATACATATTTAGGAGCAATTTTTATTGCTTTCGCAACGATGACAACATACTTGAAGGATCTTATTCAATCCATAGGTAGATATGGTGGACTCTCATGACATGAAACTGGGTTCAAGGGTTTTTGGATGCACAAATAGTATCTCTACTTAGTGAAAAAATTTGGCTAGCAAAAGATAGGGAGCAAGCACCACATGTTAGAGGATCTATGACAATATAACTTCTATGTGAATATAAGCAAACATAACTCATTACGTTGTCTTTCTTGTCCAACGTCAACTATTTGGCATGGAATATTTAATGGGGGCTCACAATCATAAAAGATGTCCAAGATAGTATATTTATATGTGAATCCTCTCTTCCTTTATTAACTTTTTCATGAATTGCATCAATGACCAATGCTATGTTTGTTAACTTCCAATAAATTTTATCAACTATACTTTTCTTCATGTAAAGTCATTACTCTCCAAGAAATTAGCATATGATCTTTTTATTCTTTTATTGCTTAGATTGAAACATACAAGTAAAGAAGCAAAACTCAAACTACTCTTTATTATATAACTCTCACACATGATTACATAGATAGATGGATCACGAAACAAACACTCGAAACTAGATCATACTAAAACTTTATTCTTCTAAATCATGCAATAACTAAGGATCGAACTAAGCTAGATAATGATGATAAAAAAGGTGATGGTGATACGATACCGGGGTACCTCCCCCAAGCTTGGAACAAGCCAAGGGTGGTGCCCATACCCATGTACTCAATTCTCCTTCTTCGGTGATGGTGGTGAGGAAGTGATGGACTTGTCCTTCGTCTTCCACGGCATAGGCTCTCTGTCATAAAAAGATGATCGTGTTTCCGGAGTCCTGAAACTTGCAGCTAAACTCATACCTTTAAATTTGGCTTCATACTCAAAGTTCTGGTTTTGTAAGTCATAAATTTGGGCCTGGAGATGATCAATCCGGTCAATGAACTTGAAGATGACGTCCCCAATATCCTTGCTGTCCACTTTGTGTTCACGGATGAATTCTGTGAACATGGAGTGGTTGGCATTGAGTGCACGCTCCACCATCCCCTGGCATTTGAAGATCTACTATTCTACCGCTTCAAGCCTGGCCTTCTCGCTTCCGGTCTTCTTAGGTCCTTGAACATCCCGAATGTGGAGCACCCCCTCACGCATCTCAATGGCCTAAGGGTGCTGCATCACCTCTGGTAGGTAAGGGTTGATGAGCTTCTCGAAGAACTTGTCCTTGGACGAACTTGGGAGTGCCATAGCGATCTAGATCTGTCAGAAAAACAACCCAAAACAAGAATAGAGGAGAAACTTGCGATACGGTGGTCAAAACATATGGGAGTATATATAAAGAATTTTTATCTTGCAAAACAAGCATACGGGAGGAAAACGGAGTCGGGAGGGCACACGAGGGGCCCACAAGGGAACACGGCGCGCCCCAGGTGGGGGCCGCGCCCTGTTGCCTTGTGACCTCCTCGTGGGTCCCCTCGGCTGTTTCTTATTTTTGTACTTTTTCTAATATTCCAAAATGGACAGAAATGATTTTGATGGAATTTTTGGAGTCGATTTACTTACCGCATCACATACTTACCCCTTTTCAGGGTTCTGGAGCGTTCCAAAAGGACTCTTTGATGTGTTCTTCCGGTATCATAGTTTGAATAATATTAGTTTCAAAATTAATGGGCGTACCTGAGATATAATGTTTAATTCTTTGACCATTAACCACTCTTGGATTAATGCCCTCAGAGTTGTTGATTTTGATAGCTCCGGAGCGATAAACTTCTTCGATGATATATGGCCCTTCCCATTTAGAGAGAAGTTTTCCTACAAAGAATCTGAAACGAGAATTGTACAATAGAACATGCTCACCCACTTTAAATTCCCGTTTTTGGATTCTTTTGTTATGCCATCTTTTAACTTTTTCTTTAAACAACTTAGCATTTTCATAGGCTTGGGTTCTCCATTCGTCAAGAGTGCTAATGTCAAACAACCTCTTTTCACCGGCAAGTTTAAAATCATAATTAAGTTCTTTAATTGCCCAATATGCCTTATGTTCTAGTTCAAGAGGTAAATGACATGCTTTTCCATAGACCATTTTATATGGAGACATACCCATAGGATTTTTATAAGCAGCTCTATAAGCCCATAATGCATCATCAAGTTTCTTAGACCAATTCTTCATGGATCTATTAACGGTCTTTTGCAAAATTAACTTTATTTCTCTATTACTCAATTCAACTTGACCACTAGACAGAGGATGATAAGGGGGTGTAAGTCTATGATTAACATCATATTTAGCAAGAAGTTTACGGAAAGAACCATGAATAAAATGTGAACCACCATCAGTCATTAAGTATCTAGGGACTCCAAACCTAGGGAAAATAACTTCTTTAAGCATTTTAATGGAGGTGTTGTGATCAGCACTACTAGTTGGAATAGCTTCTACCCACTTAGTAACATAATCGACAGCAACAAGAATATGTGTATACCCATTGGATTTAGGAAAGGGTCCCATATAATCAAAACCCCAAACATCAAATGGCTCTTGATGCCACTGTAGGAAAGGCTCTTGATGCCACTGTAGGGGAACGCAACAGAAAACAAAAAATTTCGGTACAGCGAGCACGCCCAGGACCACTATGGAGACTGCATACAGGGTTTGATCTGATCATTACCGACTCGTAGCGCAGCGGAAGAAGAGTCGATGTAGATCGTCGGTGCAGATCCCCGCAGCTAGGATTTACAACCTCCCAACCACGAGGATGTGCTCCCTCGTCGGACAGCCCTTCGGGAGGCGGTCGGACAGTCCCTCGGACGATGTCATGGACAGCCCTTCGGGAGGACCCTCGAAGCTCGAACGGTAACTCGGACAACCCTTCGGGAGGACCCTCGAATAGCCCCTCGGGCAAAAGATCGAAACTACGACCTCTCTACGGGGTTGCACACATACGGTGTCAGCTATCCGGCAGGGCTTCGCCGTCCAGAACTAGTTCCCGCCGGAACCCAGATAGCCTTTCGGCTCTACGAAACTATTTTGCGGGGAGGGAGAGAGAAGGCCAGATCATGCATGGATTTTGTATGTGAGAAAGGAGTGAGTGTGGAGAGTGGCTCTCCACCTCTATTTATAGGAAAACCCAAGGGGAAAAATACCCAAAAATCCCATCACATGGATCCTCCATAAGGGCATAAAAGGAAGGCAAGTGGAGCTCCATGGAGGAGCTCCATCTTGGCCGGCCACCCCTAGGCTCCCCCCAAGGGGGTTCCTTGGTCCCCAATCCCTTCTAGAAGCCTTTTGGGAAAATCCCTAAAAGGTGGCTTTCCATAAAGTAGCCCAAAAAGCACTTTCACTATTCATGGAAACATTTTTCCGCGACCGTTAAATCCGAAAATATTTCTGTGGGTCTTAGAATAATTCCAGTACCCACTAAAATGATTTTGGACGCGTTCCAACACAATTCCGGATTAGTGATTTTCATGTGCGAAAAAGCAACCAAACCGGTTCCGGCAGCTCCGGAACATTTCCGGTTTTTATCCCGGAAAAATCCCAGAAGTTTCCAGAACAATTCTGGCACCCTCCAAGAATTTCCAGGCGTGTGCCGAAACCAATTTGACTTAATGGTATACTCCGAAACAACTTTTTGGTTTTACCGAAACTATTTCGGTGTTCTCTCTCCGGAACTTTTCCGTTGTCTCCGAAACTTTTCCGGTGACTTTCTCTCAGACTCCCTGTCTAGTATCCAGCAGATAGATGACCCTTAAGCGTGTGACCCTATAGGTTTTGTGAAGTATTGACATGACCCGGAACACTTTCCGATCAATGATCAACATCGGAGCCGTGGACACCCATATTGACCCTATACCCACACGAATAAATAATCGAGTGAACCTCCGGTTGCCGTGTGCTATTCCTGTTGCTTCGCGATATGTTATAAACACCCGAGGTGAGATTTATTGGCATCCCCTTGGATCAACACTTGTCCACTATGTCAGTTACCTCGTTACCGGTTTTGTTCTCTTTTCTCGTTTCCGTGTTCCGGCATCCCTGTGGTCAAATCACACTGTGTCTTGCCAGACGATGATGGATACCATAACACCGAGAGGGCCCGAGAATATCTCTCCATCGTCGGAGGAGCAAATCGCAATCTTGAGCTATCTCGTTACTTGCCATACTTTTTCGTGAACCCGTAAGCCGCCGTAATAGCCACCCAGTTACGGATGACGTTTAACAAACCCCAAAGTTCACGAAGCAAGTACGAAGGAACTCGATACTCTCATGGTCTAAGGAATTATGCAAACATTAACTTTCTCTGTGTTATTAACCATTAACTTGTGACGAATGTATCTCATAGCATAACATCAATTCGGGTCGATTCAACACAGGTGTTCTACTAACATTGTGCCCTCAAAATTGCCGGCATAGACATGCCCATGATCAGGGAAACAGGATCATCATGCAATACTTGAGCCAGTCTTAGAGGCATGACTAGGAATACATTTTACCGTTTATTATACCACACGTGCACATGAGTTTCCCTCCGAGCCTCGTGGATATTGCAGACTCGAGAATCATTGCAGTTATAGCATGGGACATAAACATTCATTACAAACTTTGGAGATACAAAATAACTGTTATTACTGCCTCTAGGGCATATCTCCTACATCGAGGCCCCTGGCTTGTAATATAAAGCTGGTATGACTTTTATTTGTATTTAGAGTTGTGTTGTGATATCTTCCCGTGAGTCCCTGGGCTTGATCGTGCGCATTTGCGTGTATGATTAGTGCACGATTGAGTCAGGGGCGTTACAAGTTGGTATCAGAGCCGACTGCCTGTAGGAACCCCCCTTTCCAACTCCTTGGCCGAAGTTGAGTTTAGTCTTTGCAAAAATGTTTTACTAACATGGCTGTGTGGCTTACGGGCCCACGTCGCCAATGGATGGGTTTAGGATCTTTTATTCCTCTTCCTTACTCTGGGACTCTGATCTCTCTTCCATTTGGGTTAAAGTTTTGCTAACTCTAACCTTAGGATCTTGTGATCACATTCACCAGGAGAGCTAGATTATCTGCAAACATTTCTTTCCAATGCTATCATATGCTTCTCACACTGTCATTTGACATCTTGTACTCCTTGTTTCATATGCCTCCCGCAAGACAGCTTGTGCGCCAGACTATGGCTGTTGATGTGACTGGGTTCCCTGCCATTCTGGTCGACCTTTTGACCAGGCTGGGATATCGCTGGTACCCTGAGTACGCTGTTTACGAGGACTACTATCGTGGTTTTGTCACGGCAGATGTCCTCGTGAAAGGACTTAGTCGTGAGGCCATCGCAGCTAGGTGGTAACTCGAACGGGGTTGATCGGAATCGAGAGACAATGGTTTACCCAGGTTCGGCCCCTCGCGGTGGAGGTAAAAGCCTACGTCCTGCTTTGGTTGTATTGATGATGATGATCTCGATTACAAGGGTGCGACTTGGCTAACCTAGTACTCGAGAGCTCGTAACTTGGTCTTTTTCTGCCTCAGGGGCTCACCTTTATATACAGGTCGAGGCCCTGGGTTTACAACAGAGTCCGGATCGAAGAGACGACCCGTGTCATACTCTAATTCCTACTCATCTTGTTTCGCAAGTAAGGAAACTCTTTAGGCGCCTTAGATGGAAAAGTTCTGGGCCGTTGAGCCGGCCTCCTCTGGGCGGCTTATCCTCTGAACTCCGGTCTTCTGGATCGCTGTGGCCCACCTGTCGAAGCCTTCTTCTAAGTCGCCGTATAGTGAACCGACCCTAAACTGGCGGGTTATATCCAGGGGTTATATCCCCGACATTAGCCCCCAGGTTGATTTGAATTTATTCATGTCAACCTTCAAAATTAGGATAACCCGGACTGATCTTCTGAGTCGTGGCCGGCTTATAATTGCCGGCTTACAACATGCTTCATACTTATCATATCTTCCCTTGGAAATCCATGACTCCATTCAACTGACACCCGTGAATCTTGCGTGACGTCATCCCAAATCTTAAGTGGACCTGACATGCCCGATAATCGAGGCGCCTTTTATCACAGTGTCGCCTTGATTCTCGCGCTTGCCGTTTCCCCTTCTTTCTTTCCCTTATAAATATTCCCGAGGGGGTCTCCATTTCTCTTTTACCACTTTGACCGCCCCACCGCTTCTTCTTCCTCGCGTCGCATCTACCAGTGTTAGGAGCTCCGCCGCTGTTCGACCCCAACGCGCGCCGGCGACCTCAACTGCATCCTTTTCTTCGCGCGCGCCATCGTCGGAGCTGCTCGGGATCATCTCCAAACCATTCACCGTGCCCAGGTATGCTTCATTGCTTCCTCAAATCCGTAGCAGTAGCTTACCCTAGTTCGTCGGTGTTCTTGCACGGGCCATATCTCCATTGCCACTGTGTAGATCTATTTATGAATGCCTTCTTTACAGAGATATTCCTCCGGCATCTGTAGTTCCATTTCGCATCTAGGAGCCTCATACCTTTACTAGAAATCCGAAGTAGATCAAACCCTGCTTCCACTGTATGAACTAGGTATAGTGAATATTTTTCTTTTTAAGCTGTTTTTCAGATCCATTGCAGTAATTGTTCTTGTTCGAAACTTGTTTCTTCAACACTTAGGAATAAATCCGAGAACCTTGGTTTTTGGATGAGCCGCCCTTACTCTTGGCGACTTGTGTCCACTTTTTATGATCCGCCCAATTTTGATAATCATAGCTGAAATCCCAGTCGGGCGACTCGTAACTTTGGCAACTTACTGAACATGATGACTCACCCCTGTACCTTTAATCTTATGATGCGAGCTTATCATGAACATGAGTAAACCTGCCATTTATGTTTTTGCATTCCTCGTTCATATTTAGGCGACTTGCTATGGCGAAAACCACAGTCTGCAACTGGGTGTGTTCTCAAGTCTCTGACCTTGTATTGAACGATTTTAAAGAGCAAGGCTTCCTACCGGCTCAGGAAGTAATTGGCTATCGAGCCCCTCAAGCACCAGAAAACGTTCCTCACCCCCGCGAAGGAAAAGTCGTGATTTTTACAGATCATCTCCTTAGGGGTTTCTCTCCACCCGGATCAAAATTCTTCCGGGATGTTCTACACTTCTTCAACCTTCATCCTCAAGACATTGGTCCAAACTCTGTATCCAACTTGTGCCAGTTTCAAGTCTTGTGTGAGGTATATTTGCAAATAGAACCCACCATTCCCCTCTTCAGAGAGTTCTTCTATCTCAACCGCCAAACTGAGTGCGCTGATGGCCCCTGCCTAGAACTTGGCGGGGTCTCAATTCAAAGACGAAGAGACGTTCCTTTTCCTCCAGCTGTTCTGCCGAGTCACCCTAAAGGTTGGAACAAAACGTGGTTCTACTGCAAGAACACAACTCCAGCTGATGAAAACCCTCTGCCGGGTTATAGAACTGAACGCCATCCCCCAACCTTCGAACTTCCTGGCTGGGCTTCTCAAGAAGAACGTGCCCAAGTCGCCCACGTATATCCAAGGCTGAGGGCTCTGCTAGCCAACGGTCTGACTGGTGTTGACTTGACCCGGTGCTGGCTTACCTGGAAAATCCTGCCCTTAAGCCGCCGAGACGACTTGATGTGTAATTATTCTGGCGAGTCAACCGATCCACAACGGTTCAGTCCCATTGATATGTCAGCTGATGATATAAATAAGGCTACGAAGAAGCTACTCGGGGAACCTCAAGAATTATGCAACATGACCGGACTGAAACCATTCTATGCCCTCAACCGAGCTCCTCCAGTAAGCATTCTTGTAATCGTTTTATCCAACTTATCAACCCATAACTTAAACTTACTTGCTGATCTCGTTAACCTGCAGATCAACTCTTCATTCTGGAACAAGAAAACGAAGAAAGCAGTCGCCAAATCCAAGGCTGTGCTGACTCGGAAAAAGAATAAGCCAGCCGCTGAACATGAGACGACAGCTAGGGGCCAGTCGCCATTGGCTGATGATGAATCAGAGGTAGAACTTGACTCCCTTGGCTGTCTTTTTATTGAACTCGCTGATGCCTCTTATTCCCAGGGCGATGCTGATATAAGCCGGGCTGATGACGTTGAGGTAATTTCTATCTCTTCCGAGTCGGACACCTTTGTTCCCCAAAATCTAAGAAAAACTGTGAGGAAAGTGCCCTTTTCTCATCCACTTGCTTATTTAGACCTAAAATTTTCTTTAAAGAAATCACAGCATGCCGAATCAATAAGGCGCCAGATGCGAAGTGGCTCTGGAGAGCTTTTGGGCGGCTTATCTGACACGCCAAACCCCCGCAAGCGTCAAAATGAGGTGCCTCATAGTCCAACTCCATCTCACCCGCTTGCCGGTCTTTTTAAACAACCACGTAACCCATCTGATGCGGATTATCAGGAGTCGCCACCATCATCTGGCGACTCATCTGCCACTCAACTGCCACCCTTGGTCATCAAACAAGGGTAAGTGCTTTTTACTGAGTCATGCTCTGTTATACCTGTTGTATTATTTATCTGAATCTGCTTGTGCTTTCGCAGGGCCAAGGCCAAGAAGAGGAAGACTGGCGAGTTACCCTTGACCCCAGAGAAACCCGGATCCGAAACTCCAGAGCTGGTGACCCCTGAAGGTCAAGTTGAAACTGCAAAGGACCAGGCTGACGAGATTGTTGAGCCGCCACCACAGAATAAGCCGCCATCAACAAAAAAGGTGGACACTCAAACCTATGTGACAGACGAGGTGGAAGACATCAACCCATCGAGTCCTGACCGTGCTTCGAGCCCAACAAAGGCAGTGGAAAATGTAGTGTTGCCGTCTCCCCAAGCCGCCGACAAGGTCACCACCAAAGGAGCATCCTTTAAAGCTCCAGAGCCTTCAACCGCTTTGGCGAAACATGCACTCCCAAGCCTTGAAGAACTTAGCGTGGCTGACCTTCATGAGGCGTACCTGACCCGGCTATCCACAAGCCGGGACATGGAAGCCAGCATGGTTAACATGCTGAAGAGGAAATATGAGGTAAGAAAACATCTCTTTTCCACACTGTATATCATATGTAGCCGCCAAGTCTTAGACATAAACAGACATGATTGTGTGAAAGACTTTAAATACGCTTTCCTTCTTTTTCCTTGAACCATAGCCCCAAGGGCCGGGTTGTTATGCATATAACAAGCTGGGGCTGAAACTTTGTCTTTTAAACTGAGTTGACATGTAGCCCCCAAGGGCCGGCTTGCTTCTGTGAAACAGCCTGATCTTCAACAAGTATAGATCAAAATGTTGTGTAGCCCCCAAGGGTCGGCTTGTTTCTGTGAAACAGTCGGGTCTTCAACAAGTATAGATCAAAATGTTGTGTAGCCCCCAAGGGCAGGCTTGTTTCTGTGAAACAGCCGGGTCTTCAACAAGTATAGATCAAAATGTTGTGTAGCCCCCAAGGGCCGACTAATGGTTCTGAGATGAGTAGAAGCTGTCCTTTGATATTTGTAAAAGAAAAATGAACATGCATTAGCCCCCAAGTGCCATGTAGATTGCTAGCAACTGCTTGGGACTTCAGTTTAGAAAAGTGTGGTTATATCATAGGGCCCAAACACCAAAGTAGCCAATTTTGTAGGCTCATTGTACTGATCTGACCTGGTTATGACAGGATCTGCTGAATGATGCTGAGTCAAGAGTGGCCGGCTTGCAAGAGCAACTTAAGGCTGAGAAGAAACTTAAAGCTGATGCCGAGTCAGCAGCCGCATCTCTAGAAGAATCAGCATCAACTACCGCCGAAAAATTGAGAGCGTTGACGGCCTCTCATGAGGAAGAGAAAAACTTGCTGTTGAAACGTGCTGAAGAAGCAGAAAACAAACTCAAACCCTTTCCGATGAACTGGCCGGGTTAAAGCAGCACATCAATCACATGACCCAGGCCATCTTTGGTAAGTGACCCTCCGATTTTACTGATAACTCGCCTGCGAACTGCAATTAGTAGTTGATTCATACTTTGGCAAAAAAAATTAGGGACCCGGACTGTAAATCTTCGACAAGAGCCGCTGGTCAAGCTGAAAGCGATGTACACCTTTCTTGAGAAACTCTATGCAGGGAGTTTGTTCACAATTATGTCAGTGATGAGACATAAAGAGCCGCCAAAATATATCAGAGACGTGTTGAATCAGCTGTGCACCGTGCCCAAGTACATTGAGGAGCTCAAGAAATCAGCCGCCCGATCAGCCAGCATCCTATCCCTGAGCCGAGCCAAGGCATATGTGCCAGATATGGACTTGTCTGAGCTGGCTGGCGGGTTTCCGGAATTTAAGACGGACGGCAGTGAATTCAGTACGGCTGACTATTCCAGCTGTTTGAAAGAAACTCGTGTCGTGGCGAGTCAAATTGTTGAAGAGGTGGACTTGAAGAGGTACCAGGCGGCTTATACTGAAGATAACCAACGTGTCACACCGCCAATCTTCGAGCCTATAGACCTGACTCCAGCACGCCGTAAGCACATCTTTGCTCCTGATATTGACCCGTCGATTATCATGGGGGAGGACGCCGAGTTCCAAGCCTTGACCACCCTCGACTGGGACTTCGAAAACCTTCAGATAAGAGGAAGAGCGGAGCCGGAGCAGGATGACCCGGAGACGCAAGCCGCCAAGAAGCAGCAGGAGGGGGCTAACCCGGGAACTGATAACCCGGAGGGCGCTGAAACTGGCGCCCAGGAGTAGAGCTTGCAAAGAACTTTGACATCATGGAGCCCAACTGTGGCCTTGTAATAGGATAGTTGAAACACGTGGGTGCTCTGACATGCCTTTGTGCACTTAAAATGTTGCAGTATTTTGGATGAAACAGCTGCGCTGGTGTAATTGTATATTAACCCGCCAAGTCTCCTTTGGAAGAAACTATGCTTCGTTGAGTATTAGTATGACAAGTTATATCTGCAGAAACCATCAATAGGTTATCCGTCTCTGCATAACACAGACTTAACATACCCCGGGGCGCTTAATAGCTTGTCCGAGTTGTGGTTAGCACTAGTCTGAAGTAAACTATAATGATTTTTGTTTAAACCGGCTCGTCAATGAGCCGGCGGCTCATGGCCCAAAAAGGGGAAACAAAGATAACCCCGATGAAATTTAAACAAAAAGCAGGAATAGATATCAATGTTAAGTCAACTTTCGAGGCCTGACAATATAGACCGGCTTTCGAGGCACGAGTCTTGCTTCAATGAAGCTGGCGTGATAGCCCATGGTTTATCCTCGCTCTCTATAAGCCGGCTCTCATGTGACATCCGATGTTTTAACCAAGACAAGTTCAGGGTCGTAGATATGATTGACTTGTCAAGAGTACACCGGGTCACCTAATCGGAGTAGCATCAAGCAGACAGGCAGGTTTAACCAAGATAATGTGGCGTCAGTTGCCGGGTCAAGAGGGTGAGATAGCTAAACTCGGTGAGTTGGAAGCCCCCAAGTGACCAGTGATCAAAAACGAAAAGACTCATGCACATTATTTGAGATGAAACGACAGAGGCCCCGAGTTTCGGGGATGCCGGCTTATGTTTATTGATCATAATATATACAAAGGTATGTACAAGCGAACTTGAGCCGGTGGCTCTAAGTGTAATAAGGATGGAGATGAGCGATATTCCATGGCCTGTTGGTCTCCTCCTCCGACGTACGTGATTTATTATGCTCACGTATATCCATCAGGTAATATGAACCATTGTTGAGAGTCTTGCTGATGACAAAAGGCCCTTCCCAGGGAGGGGAGAGCTTGTGCATACCTGCCTGTTCTTGAATCATACGGAGTACTAAGTCGCCCTCTTGGAAAGTACGGCTGCGAACCCAACGGCTGTGATAGCGACGTAGGTCTTGCTGATAGATTGCAGATCGTGCTGCTGCTAAGTCCCGTTCCTCCTCCAATGCATCGAGAGAATCTTGACGAGCCTGCTCGTTATCTGCTTCGACATAGGCGGTAACCCGGGGGGAATCGTGGCGAATATCGCTGGGTAAAACAGCTTCTGCACCGTAGACCATGAAGAAAGGCGTAAAGCCGGTTGATCTGTTAGGGGTAGTCCGTATGCTCCAAAGGACAGAAGGAAGCTCCTCAACCCAGCAACCCGGCGTGCGCTCGAGGGGAACCATAAGCCTTGAATTGATACCACGTAAAATCTCTTGATTATCACGTTCTGCTTGGCCATTGGAATGAGGGTGTGCAACTGCGGCAACATCAAGCCGGATATGCTCTCTCTGACAAAATTGCTTCATAGCTCCCTTTGATAAATTTGTGCCATTATCAGTGATGATGCTATGTGGATAACCAAAGCGAAAAATCAACTTTTTCAAGAACTTGACTGTTGTGGCTGCATCACAATTGCTGATTGGTTCGGCCTCAACCCACTTGGTGAATTTATCAACAGCAACCAAAAGATGGGTCTTCTTGTCCTTGGACGGCTTAAACGGACCAACCATGTCGAGCCCCCAGACCGCAAAGGGCCAAGTGATTGGGATCATCCAGAGTTCTTGAGCCGAAACATGAGCTTGACGTGCAAACTTCTAACAACCATCGCACTTGAGTACGATATCCTCTGCATCGGCGTGTGCAGTAAGCCAGTAGAAACCGTGTTGAAAAGCCTTTTCCACTAAGGACCTTGAGCCCGCATGATGACCACAATCTCCAGAATGAATCTCGTTAAGGATCTCTCGCCCTTCATCAGGGGAAACACAACGCTGGAAAACCCTTGTGATGCTTCTCCTGTGCAACTCGCCGTTGATGATAGACATAGACTTCGAGCGGCGGACGATCTGAGGAGCCATGATTTCATCTGCAGGAAGCTCGCCTCTAGTCAAATAATCCAGATAAGGAATTGTCCAGTCCGGAATAGCGTGAAGAGCCGCCACCAACAGTGCCTCCGGGTCAGGGATAGCGAGATCTTCCTCGGAAGGCAATTTGACAGAAGGATGATGGAGTACATCAAGGAAAACATTGGGAGGGACCGGCTTACGCTGAGAGCCGAGTCACGACAATGCATCAGCCACCTCGTTGAGCCGCCGATCAATGTGATCAACTTGATACCCTTTGAAATGTCCTATCACATTGGTTACCGCCTGCTGATAAGCCGCCATAAGTGGGTCCTTGGAATCCCACGTTTCTGAAACTTGTTGAGCAACCAAATCTGAGTCGCCCAAGCACCTGACCCGGCTGAGATTCATCTCTTTAGCAATCCGAAGACCATGGAGGAGAGCCTCATATTCAGCTGCATTGTTAGTACAAGTAAACAGGATCCTCAGGACATAACAAAATTTATCAACTCGAGGGGAAGATATGACGACTCCAGCCCCCGAGCCTTCGAGCTGTGTGGAACCATCAAAATGTATAGTCCAATATGTATTATCAGGCTTCTCTTCTGGGGCTTGGAGTTCAGTCCAGTCATTGATGAAATCCACGAGTGCCTGGGATTTAATGGCCGTGCGAGGCACATACTTAAGATGATGTGGGCCAAGCTCAATCGCCCACTTGGCAACCCGGCCTGTAGCTTCCCTGTTCTGGATGATGTCTCCCAAGGGTGTTGAACTGACCACAGTAATGGGGTGCTCCAGGAAATAATGCATGAGCTTGCGACTAGCCATGAAGACACCAAACACCAGTTTCTGCCAATGTGGGTACCTCTGCTTGGACTCGGATAAAACTTCACTGACATAATAGACTGGTCTCTGGACTGGATATTCTTTCCCTGCCACTTTCCTCTCGACAACAACTGCAACACTTACCGCTTTGTTATTAGCAGCAATGTACAGGAGCATAGGCTCTTTAGCAATAGGAGCAGCGAGGACAGGCGGCTCAGCCAGCTGCTTCTTGAGGGCTTCGAAAGCTACATCAGCTGCATCACTCCAGACAAAGGTATCAGTCTTCTTCAACATCTGATAAAGGGGAATCGCCTTTTCGCCAAGGCGGCTTATGAACCGGCTTAAAGCAGCGATCCGACCCGCCATCCGTTGAACGTCGTATATATTTTCCGGCTTCGCAAGCGAGGTTACTACCTTGATCTTGTCCGGGTTGGTTTCAATGCCTCGTTCCGATACTAGGAAACCCAGCAACTTGCCTGCAGGAACACCAAAAACACACTTATCCGGGTTAAGTTTCATCTGGTAAGTCCGAAGATTAGCAAAAGTTTCCTTGAGATCATCCAGCAAGGTCTCCTTCTTCAATGACTTGACCACGATATCATCCACATAAGCATGAACGTTGCGCCCAATCTGCTTGTGGAAACAATTCTGGACACAGCGCTGATAAGTCGCCCCTGCACTTTTGAGCCCGAAAGGCATAGAGACATAGCAAAAGGCCCCAAACGGTGTGATGAAAGCCGTCTTCTCCTGATCCTCGACGACCATTTTTATCTGATGATAGCCGGAGTAAGCATCCAGAAAACACAAACTCTCACAACCCGCCGTGGCATCGATGATCTGATCAATGCGAGGGAGGGCGAACGGGTCTTTGGGACAAGCCTTGTTGAGATCTGTGTAGTCAACACACATGCGCCAAGTGCCGTTTTTCTTTAGAACAAGCACTGGATTAGCCAACCACTGAGGGTGAAAAACTTCAACGATGAACCCGGCAGCTAGGAGCCGGGCTACTTCTTCCCCAATAACCTTGCGTCTCTCCTCGTTAAAACGACGGAGGAATTGTCGAACAGGCTTCATTTTTGGATCCACATTGAGGTGGTGCTCAGCGATTTCTCTCGGTACACCTGGCATGTCAGATGGTTTCCACGCGAAGATGTCCCGATTCTCATGGATGAACTCGATGAGCGCGCTTTCCTATTTGGGATCCATACCAGTCCCAATAGTGAACGTCTTGGACGGGTCACCAGGGACAAACTCAACCTGCTTGGTGTCCTCGGCCGACTTAAACTTGAGTGGCGGGTCAGACTCTGCGGTGGGTTTCTTCAAGGGCGTCATATCGGCCGGGTCAACATTCGCCGTGTAGAATTTTAACTATTCCGTCGCGCAAGCCGTCTCGGCATAGGCTGCATCCCCTTCCTCGTACTCAAGGGCGATCTTTCGATCTCCGTTAACTGTGATAGTGCCGTTCGGACCAGGCATCTTGAGTTTGAGGTATACATAGCAAGGTCGAGCCATAAAGCGAGCGTAAGCCAGCCGCCCAAATAGGGCGTGATACGGGCTCTTGATTTTGACCACCTCAAAGGTCAAAGACTCGCACCTGTAGTTATCATCAGTGCCAAACGCGACGTCCAGCTTGATCCGCCCGATAGGATATGCAGACTTTCTGGGAACAATCCCGTGAAACACGGTGGAAGACGACTGGAGCTGTTTTTCAGACAGGTTCATCCGTCGGAAAGTGTCGTAGTACAAGATGTTTATGCTGCTTCCTCCGTCCATGAGCACTTTCGTGAGTGAATAGCCGCCCACTTGAGGTGCCATCACCAAAGCCAAGCAACCCGGACTGTCAACCCGGGGAGGATGGTCCTCTCTGCTCCATGTAATGGGCTATTCCGACCAACGTAGATATTCCGGGACCGCCGGCTCAACAACACTAACGGCTCGTTTCTGGAGTTTGCGATCTCGTTTGTCAGTATGAGTCGTGAACACATGGTACTGCCCACTATTCAGTTGTTTGGGATTACTCTGAAAACCAGATTGATTGCCATGCTGATGATTGCCCTGCTGTTGACTTCCTTGCCCCGAATGCTGATTGCCACCGTTGTTGCCAGAACCCTGGTAACCTGCACCTGAGCCGCCCGGGCCATGAAATCCCGGGTTATGAAAACCGCCGGGCAAGCCGGCACCAGGCTGCCCCGGGTTGCCTCCGCCGCCGCCTTGACAGTTCTGAAAGAACTGCTTGCCGAAAGCCTGCATTATGTGACAGTTCTCCCAAGAGTGGGTTGACGGCTTATTAGGGAGGCCGTGCTTTGGGCATGGGCCTTTGAGGGCTTCCTCAAAATTACGGGGCTTGTTGCCACTATAGGATCTTCCCGAATTATTCCCCTTCGGGTATTTGTAACCAGTGTTGGTATTGGCGACCAAATCTGATCCTCCTTCCTGATTCTTACGCTTCCCTCTATTGCCATGATTTCCATTGTTCCCTGAATTGTTCTGCTGGCTACCCTTGCCACGATTGTTTTTCTTTCCCTTGCCAGTCTGGTCATCGTCTGGGCTGGGATCCTTCGTGGTGTATGACTCGGCATACCTGGTGAGGACATCCATGAGCTCGCCCATATCCTGCACCTTCCGCTTGAGCTGGCCCAGTTTCTGCACGAGCGGCTCAAAGTGGCAATTTTTCTCCAAGATCAGAACCGCCTGAGCCGCCGTGATGCTGTCTGAGGCATGAATAATTTCTGCGACCCGGCGCGTCCAGTGATGGGCCGACTCACCCTCTCGTTGGATGTAGTGCTGAAGATCGACGATCGTCATCGGGCGCTTGTAGGTTCCCTGGAAGTTTTTGACAAAACGGTCCTTCAACTCCGCCCAGGTGTTAATAGAGTTAGGGGGCAAATTTTTCAACCATGTACGAGCCGGCCCCTCCAGCATCATCGTCAGGTACTTGGCGCAGACAGCGTCGCTGACATCCAGCATGTCCATGGCTATTTCGTAGCTCTCAATCCAAGCCGCCGGCTCAAGGTCAGCTGTGTAATTTGGAACCTTACGAGGGCCTTTGAAGTCCTTGGGCATGTGCTCGTTGCGTAAAGCTGGCACCAAACACGGTATCCCGATGGTCCTGCTACTGGAAGTCAATTGGGTTGTGACAAGCGGCGCTTGAGCCGCCGCATTCGCCGCCTCCACTGCTCGCTGACCCGAGCCGTGTCAACGATCTCCTGGGCGTTAAGGGGCTCACGGCGCGGCGGGTCATGAGGCTGCTCACGATGTCGACGAGCACTGCTAGAGACGGCCGGCGACTCATCATGGCGGCTCCTGCTTCGGCTCGGAAGCGGGGTAGAGTGGATTCGCTGTCGACTGTAGGAGTAGTTTGCCTGCTGGGCAACTGCAGTTTTTAACATCTCAATGGAATTCCGGGCTTCAATCTCAACCGGTGAGTTTCCCATGATTGGGAGCATGGCCAGGTTGGTCGCTGCAGCCACCAAGTTGTCCAAAGGATTGGAAAAGTGACCCGCCGGCGTGAGGAAACGATGCGGAGGCGTCTGAACCGGCGGGAGTCGCTGGACTGGCTCTTGTGGGCGCTGCTGAGCCGGTTGACGCGGTTGACCCGGCGGCGGCTGCCTGCCTCCGTTCGGGGGCACAAGTGGTGCTTCCGGGGTGCCTGTCCTAGCCCCCTGAACAGGCGCATCCTGCGGCGTATTAAACAGATGCATGGGCTCATAATTGGGCGGTAGACGGCTCATATGGCGCCTCTGATGATCCGCCTCTGAGGCATTCTGACGGAGCCCCATGTGCCAGGCTTCGGCTTTCAGGCGCTCTACCTCGGCCTAGACTTGAGACTGCAACTCCGCCATGCGAGTGTTTTCAGCGTCGATATCTGCGTGTACCTTAGCCATCTGCTCGCGGACCTTAGTTACCTCCGTGTTGCGTTCCGCCTAGTTTTCTACGGTCACCGGTGTCGCAAGGAGCGTTGCCAGGGCGGTTGCCAATTCTGTCAAGGCCTGAGCCGGCGGTACGGCTGAGCCGGCCCCTGAGGTGCCAGTCCCCGTTGCTGCGCCAGCCACCGTGGAGTTAAGGGCCGGGGCTGAGCCAGCCATATAAACAGCAGCCCGGGGGGGCGTGTCGTAGGAGTCCTGAGCCGCCGGATCGTCGGAATAGCCCCCAAGCCCGCCATCGTAAAGCGGGAGGATCGACTTAGTCTCGCCCACTGAGGACTCGCCATCAGAGTAGACGAGGGTTTCGCCTTCGGACGCCGAGTTATCTGCAAGGTCCACCCCCTGGGTGAAACCGATGAAGACGTGCTTCCGGCCGGCTTGAGCCTGGGCGGGTTGCGCGCGTCGAGCCGGCTCGACGATGTCGGTGCAAACGTCCGGCTTGGGTTCAGATCCGCCGGCTTTGCCGATGAAGACGTGGATTCCGCCGAAGGGGACCCGGTACCCGTACTCGATTGAGTCGGCCTCGGGGCCCCAGCCTGAATCGTTGATGTAGAGCTTGCCGCGGCGACTCTTGGTCATGCGGCCGATCACGTATCCCTCGATCCCTGCGGGAGTTCCCTTCAAGTACTCAACACCACCGAGCGAGAGCCCCACGGTGGGCGCCAACTATCGTGGTTTTGTCACGGCAGATGTCCTCATGAAAGGACTTAGTCGTGAGGCCATCGCAGCTAGGTGGTAACTCGAACGGGGTTGATCGGAATCGAGAGACAAGGGTTTACCCAGGTTCGGCCCCTCGCGGTGGAGGTAAAAGGTTACGTCCTGCTTTGGTTGTATTGATGATGATGATCTCGATTACAAGGGTGCGACTTGGCTAACCTAGTACTCGAGAGCTCGTAACTTGGTCTTTTTCCGCCTCAGGGGCTCGCCTTTATATACAGGTCGAGGCCCTGGGTTTACAATAGAGTCCGGATAGAAGAGACGACCCGTGTCATACTCTAATTCCTACTCATCTTGTTTCGCAAGTAAGGAAACTCTTTAGGCGCCTTAGATGGAAAAGTTCTGGGCCGTTGAGCCGGCCTCCTATGGGCGGCTTATCCTCTGAACTCCGGTCTTCTGGATCGCTGAGGCCCACCTGTAGAAGCCTTCTTCTAAGTCGCCGTATAGTGACCCGGCCCTAAACTGGCGGGTTATATCCAGGGGTTATATCCCCGACAACTACCGCGAGTTCAACCAGGAGCAGTACCACGTTGTGGTTCATATCTTTAATCGACAGGTTAACTCCATCACCGAGTTGCACACCTTTCATGGTGTTGGAGTGACTGTTGACATGGCTGTCCATGATGCTGCCTATACTGCTATTGCCCATCTCCATAGAGCGCACAGTCGCTTGGAGGAGACTGCTTTCAGATATATCCCCTATGCCCCCGCTGGGGATGAGAGTGGGTACTACACTGCTATCTGTACCCCTTACGTGCGACGTCGATATGACCCGCAGGTTTTGGTACAGTACACTGAGACTTTGGATCGCACTGCCCGAGCTCTTGCTGTCGAGTTGTACACCACTCGTGCTCGTCTTTACGACGCTCTGACTCAGTTGCTGCCAGCAGTCAGTGCAGGGATACATCCAGAGTACATCCTTTACCCGCGTAGGACGGAGATGCCACCAGGTCTTGAGTGGCCTGTTGTTGGAGGTTGTACTCCTCCACGTGGTCCTCTTCTTCTAGTTCGGGACCAGGTTCTGCACCAGAGTGTTCACGGAGCACAGGATCCTCGTGTCGAGGGTACCTGCGTCGTCACTTGCAGCTGCCTGGCTTCAGTGGTTTTCTCCGACGTTGATGTAGCTATCGTTATGTCCCGTTGTTGTATCCCTCCACCGCGTGCCTGCGTGCCGCCTAGTGTGTCTAGCTTTTCCTTTCTGAACTTGTACCGCTAGCTTGTAACTGACTTTATGTATGGATCTGCATGTCATGTTTGATTATTGTGTTGTATCTATTGCACTTCCTTTGATTGTGCGTGTTACTTCATGAATGATTCCATACACCTGCAATGCTCGTTGCTAAACTACCCCTGTTGATTTTAGCAGGAAGGTTAGACCCGCAGGTCGTGGCCGTGGTGCCAACAATCCACCACCGCCCGGCTATATGGCTGGAATGATGCAACAGTTTGAGTTGAACTGTCAGTTCATGCAAGGGTTAATGGACCAGTTTCCCCGTCCAAACGCCAACCAGCAGCCAGCCTCAATAACCTTGCAAGAATTTGTGCGCCTCAACCCGACTATCTTCCGCAACTCAGTTCAGCCGCTTGATGCTGATGACTGGCTCCGTGACATCACTTACGAGATGGAGTCAGCCAATGTTGCCCCTGCCAGCTATGTCACTTTCGCATCCTACTTCCTGAAGGGACCCGCAACTCAATGGTGAGACAGTCACAGGCGTACCCTAGCTGTTGGAACAATTATCACTTGGGTGGAGTTCCAAGCTGCTTTCCGTGCCCGCTACATTCCTCAAGGAGTCATGGACCGGAAGAAATGTGCGTTTCGCAACCTTACCCAGGGCAGTAGGACTGTGGAAGTTTATCAGCGGGAGTTTCTTGAATTATCCCGCTATGCTGAAGAAGATATTGCTACTGATGCTCGCAGACAAGAGAAGTTCCGTGAAGGGCTCAACCCTGATATCAAGCTAGCACTGCTTGTCCAAGACTTCGCTGACTTCGCCACCTTGGTTAACAAGGCCATTCAGGTTGAGACTGGTCTGAAGGATCACAAGGACGCGCTCAAGCGCACCCGTGAAGCAGGCTCATCTTCGGGCACGTCTTCGCAGAAGCGTCGTATCTGGATTCCTCACAACATGTGCCGTCCAACTGTACCTGCTCCAAGGCCATCGTATACTGCACCTCGTCTGCCTCTTCCACCTCCGAGGCAGCCAAGACCTCAAGCTCCAATGCTTCGAGCTCCTGCTCCCAGTCCCAATGAAGGGCTCTGCTTCAAGTGTGGCCGTCCAGGTCACCGTGCGAGAGACTGCTCTCAGGATCAGAATCAACTTGTACTTCCATCAGCTGGCCGTGGAAATAGCCGTGGTAACAATCAGCCCCGCAATAACAATGTCAGGCCTTCTTATGGTCGTGGCCAAGCTTACCATGTTGATCTGAATGAAGCTCAAGACCAGCCTGCTACTGTGATGGGTACTCTTCTCGTTAATTCCATACCAGCTTCTATTTTATTTGATTCAGGAGCATCGCATTCATTCATGTCAGAAGCTTTTGCATACATGCATGACACTAAATGTGAGCAGTTGCACAATCCGTTAATGGTAAACACTCCCGCGGGCCAATGTCAAACCTCTATGTTCAGCCCCAATGTTACCATTGAAATTGAAGGGTTAGAGTTCCATTCCTTTCCTATTATTTTGAAGTCTTCCAACATTGACCTCATTCTGGGAATGGATTGGCTGAAGGCTCATACCGCCTTAATCAATTGTGCCACCAAAGTCGTACAACTTCTGCACCCATCGGATGAGCTAGTAAACTACCATGCTCATCTCATGCCGAGGCTCAGATTTATGCCCTGAATGCGTTGAACGCTTCTCCTCTTGAGGGGATCGAAAACGTTCCAGTCGTTCACGACTTTCAAGATGTTTTCCCAGAAGAACTTCTAGGAGTACCCCCTATTAGAGCTGTCGAGTTTGTTATCGACTTAAAACCAGGCACCACTCCTATTGCGAAGCGTCCCTACAAGATGCCACCGCATGAACTCCTTGAGCTTAAGGAGGAAATCGACAAATCACTTCGCAAGGGTTTCATTTGTCCAAGTTCCTTTGCCTGGGGAGCACCTTCTCTCTTTGTCAAGAAGAAAGATGGTACGAACCGGTTGGTCCAAGATTACCGACCTATCAACCAAACAACAATTCAGAATAAGTATCCGCTTCCTCGGATCAACGATCTGTATGATCAACTTCCTGGATCTTCAGTATTCTCTAAACTCGACTTGAGGTTGGGTTATCATCAGATTCGAGTCCGCGAAGAGGATATTCCCAAGACTGCCTTCGTTACTCGCTATGGTTCATACGAGTACACCGTCATGTCTTTCGGCTTAACTAATGCTCCAGCTACGTTCTCCCGCCTGATGAATTATATCTTCATGGATTACCTCGACAAATTCGTCGTGGTTTACCTGGATGATATCCTGATATATTCCAAGAATAAGGAGGAACATGCTGAACATCTTTGTCTTGTTCTGGAAAAGCTTCGAGAGCATCAGCTGTATGCCAAATATTCCAAGTGCGAATTCTGGTTATCCGAAGTGACCTACCTTGGTCATGTGATTTCCAAGGATGGTATTGTTGTCAACCCAGAATGAGTTCAGGCTATTCTTGACTGGACTCCCCCAAAGAATGTCAAGCAAGTCAGAAGTTTTCTCGGACTCGCAAGCTATTGTCGTCGATTTGTCGAGAACTTCTCAAAGATTGCCAAGCCTCTGACTAATCTGCTTCACAAAGGCATTAAGTTTGAGTGGACAGATAAATGTCAGGAAAGTTTCCAGACTCTCAAGGACAAGCTGACTTCTGCACCAGTGCTTGCTCCTCCGGATTCTCGCAAGGAATTCATCATTTATTGTGACGCCTCTCGTCAAGGGTTAGGCTGTATCCTAATGCAAGAGCGCAAGGTCATTGCTTATGCCTCGCAACAGTTGCGTCCTCATGAAGAAAACTACCCAGTGCATGATCTCAAACTTGCTGCTGTTATCTATGCACTGAAGTTGTGGCGATATTACCTTCTTGGTAACCGTTGCTAAATCTACACTGACCATCAAAGTCTGAAGTATCTGTTTACTCAGCCAGATTTGAATCTCCGTCAATAGAGATGGATGGAAACAATTACAGACTATGACTGCGGTATTACATATACCCCTGGAAAGGCTAATGTAATGGCAGATGCCTTGAGTCGCAAATCGTATTGCAACAACCTCATGGTTCAACAAGCTCAACCCCATCTTTATGAAGAACTTTGCAAGTTGAACCTTCATATCGTTCCACAGGGTTTTCTCAATACTCTTGTTCTACAGCCAAATCTTGAGAAAGCTGTTAAGTCTGCGCAAGCGAAAGACGCTGAAGTTGATCAGATGAAAAGGGATCTTGTCTTTGAAAATTCCAGAGATTTCTCGCTTGCTGAAGATGGAACCTTGTACTTCAGAGATCGCATTGTAGTACCCCGATTTGAACTTATGACCGACAAAGTTATGGAGGAGGCACATGATACACCACTGTCCATTTATCCGGGTAGCACCAAGATGTATCGCGACCTCCGTCAAAGGTACTGGTGGTCTAAAATGAAGCAAGACATTGCTCGATATGTTGCTGAATGTGACGTCTGCCGTCGCATCAAAGCAGAACATCAGAAGCCTGCCGGAATTCTGCAACCACTTCCTATTCCTGAATGGAAATGGGATAAGGTTCAAATGGATCTTATCACTGGCCTTCCCAAGTCGCGGAAAGGCCACGATGCAATTCTTGTCGTCATTGATCAACTCTCCAAAGTTGCACATTTTCTGCCAGTCAAGGAGACGATCACTGCTAGTCAGTTAGCAGACTTGTATATCTCCAGAATTGTGACACTCCACGGTATTCCAAAGGAGATCAGTTCAGACCGTGGCAGTCTCTTCACCTGCAAGTTCTGGGAAAGTTTCCAGCAAGCTATGGGAACTCATATAACCTGGAGCTCTGCTTATCACCCCCAGTCCCAAGGCCAGGTTGAACGAGTTAATCAAGTGCTTGAAGATATGTTGCGTGCTTATGTCATCTCATTTGGCAAGAAGTGGGAAGAATCTCTCCCGTATGCTGAATTCTCGTACAACAACAGCTATCAAGCTAGCTTGAAGATGGCACCCTTCGAGGTACTTTATGGACGTAAGTGTCGAACCCCTCTGAATTGGTCAGAAACTGGGGAACGACCGCTCATTGGTCCGGATATTATCCAACAAGCTGAAGAGCAAGTCCGTATTGTTTGGGAAAATCTTAAAGCGGCCCAGTCACGCCAGAAGAGCAATTATGATCAAAAACACTGGGGATCGATCTATCAACCTGGTGAGCAAGCTTATCTGTGTGTCACTCCTATGAAGGGCACTCATCGCTTCGGAATCAAGGGCAAGTTAGCTACTCGCTACATTGGTCCCTTCCGCATTCTCGCTAGACATGGTCAGGTGGCATATAGATTGGAATTGCCGCCGCAGTTCTCCCACCTCCACGATGTCTTCCATGTGTCGCAACTTCGCCGTTGCTTCAAGGATCCGCACCGTGCAGTGGATCATGAGATGCTCGAATTGCAAGATGATCTCTCTTATAAGGAGCATCCGATTCGGATCTTGGATCAAGCTGAACGTCGGACCCGTCAGAAGACAATCAAGTTTCTCAAAGTGCAGTGGTCGAATCATACTGAAGATGAAGCCACTTGGGAACGTGAGGATCGTCTTCGCGAACAATACCCCGATCTTTTCCCTTCTACCTCCTGAATTCTCGGGACGAGAATTTCTTTTAGAGGAGGAGAATTGTAACACCCCTGTGTGATGAGCTATAGTGATCCTCATGATTATGCTAAGTCATTTTGATTTGCAATGCTTGATCACATTGTATTAATATCTCATTTCAAATTCCACCACTGAATTCAATTCAAATTATAATTGAAATTTGAAGTTGCACCAAAAATGCTACAAAATAGTTCATCATTTAGCAAATATTCCATAATAAATGGTTGTTAAGAAAAACAACATAACTACAATGCTAAATTGGGCTATGGCAATTTAAACAGTGCCAAAATAAGCATTTTAAATGCCTTTTCACTTGTGGAAAATTCAAATGAAATTATATTGCCCCCAAACTTTTTGTGGTAGTGAGGTATATTGCACACTAATTATTGAGCCCAACTACATATTTTACAAAAGTCATTTTTGGGCCTAATGATTTGCAAAACCGGAACAAAAGGGGAAAGCAGAAAAGGGAAAAAGAAAAGAAGAATGGCCGCCGTGGCACTGGGCTCTAGTCCACAGTGCCAGGCCCAGCCCACCGCCTGTCTCCTCCCACCTCCTGCTCATCTCTCTCTCCTCGCTGTCACCGCGCGCGCGCTCGCCGCGCCAGGCCCCCCTTCCCCCTGCTCGACAACGCGCCGCTACAGGGCCGCGGATGTAGGAGATATGCCCTAGAGGCAATAATAAATGTTATTGATTATCTCCCTGTTCATAATTATGTTTATGTTCCATGCTATAACTGCAATGATTCTCGAGTCTGCAAATAAAACGAGGCTTGGAGGGAAACTCATGTGCACGTGTGGGATAATAAACGGTAAAAAGTATTCCTAGTCAAGCCTCTATGACTGGCTCAAGTATTGCATGATGATCCTGTTTTCCTGATCATGGGCATGACTATGCCGGCAATTTTGAGGGCACAATTGTTGGTAGAACACTTGTGTTGAATCGACCCGAATTGATGTTATGCTATGAGATACATTCGTCATTAGTTAATGGTTAATAACACAGAGATGGTTAATGTTTGCATGATTCCTTAGACCATGAGAGTATCGAGTTTCTTCATGCTTGCTTCATGAACTTTGGGGTTTGTTAAACGTCATCCGTAAATGGGTGGCTATTACGGCGGCTTACGGGTTCATGGAAAAGTATGTCAAGTAACTTGATAGCTCAAGATTGGGATTTGCTCCTCCGACGATGGAGAGATATCTCTGGGCCCTCTCGGTGTTACGGTATCCATCATCGTCTGGCCAGACACTTTGTGATTTGATCACGGGGATGCCGGAACACGGGAACGAGAAAAGAGAACAATACCAGTAACGAGGTAACTGGCATAGTGGACAAGTTGTTGATCCACGGGGATGCCTACATGTCTCACCTCGGGTATTTGTAACATATCGCGAAGCAACAGGAATAGCACACGGCAACTGGAGGTTCACTCGAATATTCATTCGTGTGGGTATAGGGGTCAATATGGGTGTCCACGGCTCCGATGTTGATCATTGATCGGAAGGGGCTCCGGGTCATGTCTATGCTTCACCGAACCTATAGGGTCACACGCTTAAGGGTCATCTATCTGCTGAATACTAGACGGGGAGTCTGAGAGAAAATCACCGAAAAAGTTTCGGGCGAAACGGAAACGTTCCGGAGAGGATATCGGAATAGTTCCGGTGAAACTAAAAAGTTGTTTCAGGGTATTCCATAAAGTCAAATTGGTTTCGGCACATGCCTGGAAATTATTGGAAGGTACCAGAATTGTTCCGGTAACTTCTGAGATTTTTCAGAGACAAAAACCGGAAATGTTCCGGACTGCCGGAACCGCTTTAGTTGCTTTTCACAGATGAAAATCACTAAAACCGAAAAGTTGTTTCGGAGTGCACCATAAAGTCAAAATGGTTTCGGCACATGCCTGATAATTCTTGGAGGGTGCCAGAATCGTTCTGGAAACTTTCTGGAATTTTCCGGGATGAAAACCGGAAATGTTCCGGAGCTGCCGGAACCGCTTCAGATGCTTTTCGCAGATGAAAATCACTAAACCAGAATTGTTCCGGCTTGCGTTGAAAATTATTTTGGTGGGTACTGGAAATGTTCTAAGCCCACATGAATATTTTCAGTTCGATCAGACGCTGAAAAATGTCGTCGTGAATAGTGAAAGTGCTTTTTGGGATATTTATGGAAAAGTCACCTTTTGGGATATTTTCCCAAAAGGTTTCTAGAAGGCTTGGGGGCCAAGCAACCCTACCCCTTGGATTTCCTATAAATAGAGGTGGAGGGGCTGCCTCCACACTCACTCCTTCTCACATACAAATGCCATGACATTTCTGGCTTCTCTCTCCCTCCCAGCGAAATAGTTTCGTAGAGCCGAAAGGCTGTCTGGGTTCCGGTGGGAACTAGTTCTGGACGGCGAAGCCCTACCGGATAGATGACACCGTATGTGTGCAACTCTGTAGAGAGATCGTAGTTTCGGTCTTAGTTTGAGAGTGCCTCCCGAAGGGCTGTCCGAGTGACTGTCCGAGTTTCGATGGTCCTCCCGAAGGGCTGTCCGAGTGTCTGTCCGAGTTTCGATGGTCCTCCCGAAGGGCTGTCCGTGACACCGTCCGAGGGATTGTCCGACCGCCTCCCGGAGGGCTGTCCGGGGGTGGATGAGGGTATACATCCTCGCGGTTGGGAGGTTGTAAATCCTAGCTGCGGGGATCTGCACCGCCTATCGTCATCGACTCTACTTCCGCTGCGCTACGAGTCGGTAACGAAACAGATCAAACCTTGTATGCAGTCTCCATAGTGATCCTGGGCTGGTACGTAGGTCGGAAAATTTTTGTTTTCTGCTGCGTTACCCTACAGCGGAGGGCTAGATGATCTCGTCCGCGCCCCGTGGACGAACCCTAGTCCCGCAGTCCCCCCTCTCCCTCGCTCTCCCACCTCGTCCGAACGCGGCCATGGCTGCCCCTCCGTAACCATGCGGCCACCGAGCCCCTCCTGCCTCGCCGAGTTGTCCCACGGCTTCGCCTCGACGTCGCCTTCCTTCATGCCAACTCACGCTGGCCGGGGTGCTCCACATCGATGCCTACAACCCCGTCTTCTCCCTCGGCTCCGACACACTCCGGCGCCAGCGAGCCTCCCCCGAGCCCTTTAAGCGCACCTACAGGCTCACCGTGAGCATCTCTACCTTTCCCCTCATCTCTCTCTCTCTCGGTCGTCCTCTAGCTTCCATCCCCGACGTGGCCGAGCCCACCGCCGCGTGAGCTCGTCGCCGGCAACCTTCTGGTGACCAAATGGTCACGCGCAGGAGTCCTTCGACCTCGTGCGCGTACGTAGAGGCCCCCTGGCCGTTTAGTTTTTTTCGCAAACGCGCTGCCGCCGCTGACCCGCATCGACCCGAGCTCCGGCCGCCGCCTGTGAGCTCGCCGCCATCAACAACGGCCACCGCAGGACCTCGCACCGCCACCTTTCGACGCGGGCGAGTCTATGCTTTCTAACGGTGCCCGCAGCGTGCCCAGCCGTGGCCTGTGCCGCGTTTCCGGCCAACTCCGGCGAAGCACCGCCGCGAAACGGCTCGCCGGAGCCGCTCCGGTCGCCGCCGCTGACGTGGTCGACCACTGGGGCCCACCTGGGTCACTGCCAGTGGGCCCCGTGGGTCTCGTTGGCTGGGTTGACTTGGTCAACCCTGCTGACTGGGCAGCCTGGGTCACTGACATGCGGCCCACACGCTAATTAAACGTTTTTATAAATAATTAATCTGCTAATTACCCTGTTAATTAAAACTGTTATTTAAACAGTCACTGGCAGTGGGGTCCCACCTAGCTAATTATTTCAATTAGTTAAATTAATTAGCTGCCGTGTATGACAGGAGGGCCCCACCTGTCAGTTTGACTAGTCAGTGGTCAACTCTGTTGACTGCTGACTGGGCTTTGACTGGCCCCACATGTCATTGACTGTGGCTGGCTCAGTCTGAGTATAAAAAGTATTTCATTCTTTAAATTTCGAATTAATTAATTAAAACAATTTCTGAAAATTGTTTAAAACTTTGAAAAATCATAGAAAATAAACCGTAGCTCGGATGAAAAAGTTTTCTACATGAAAGTTGATCAGAAAAACGAGACAAACCCGAATATGCCCTCCATATAGCTGTCACATGCCCACAACACTGCAAACATGGAACCTTCCCCTCCGGTTCATCTGTCTGACAGATGCCTAAAGCCGGGAAAATATTCCCAGATATTTTCCCGCTCCGTCTCTAACGTGTAGCAGTGCGATAGGTTACCACCAGCACAGCATATTGCCATGCCATGCATCTGAGTTGCATTTGATTGCTTGTATTTATTTGTTTCCTCCCCCTCTTCTTCTCCGATAGACCCCGAGACCGACGCTGCTGCCGAGTACGACTACGCCCCTGACGACCAGACCTTTTCAGCAGAGCTTCCAGGCAAGCAAACCCCGTTGAACATGCCTATATCTCCCATTCTTTCTCTCTTATGCTTACATTAGAATTGCTACAGTTGTTGTTCCGAAAATACCTATTCTGATGCATAGCCTGTTTTTGTAACTGCTGTTGATACCATTCCTGCTATCCTAAATGCTTAGTCTAGGTTGGTTAGTGAACCATCTGTGGCCCCTCATCCTTGTCCATGTTGCCCCGCCTTGTTATCGGTGCCTCGATCAATGTGATCGATGGGTTGAGACCAGCACATCACCGCACACCCCCTTAGTTGTACGACTCTGCAGAGCTACTATCGGGTGCCGAGGGTGATACCTCCTACATCACTTTTGATGATATCTCTGTAGCGTAACTAGTCGGTTGTGGGATACCGAGAGTGATTCCTCTTTCACCACCTCCGATGATGCCTCCGTCGTGCAACCCCTCAAGTGTGAACCCATCGAGGGTGATTCCTCTAAGTTCACCTTGAAGGATACGTCGAGTGGGAATCCATCGAGGGTGATTCCTCGGATTTCCCCTGGATGTATGAACACACGGTTACCATATATTTAACTCAGTCCCTTGTTGAAGTCGGGTCGACCCCGAGGGGTACCCGCGAGAGTTGTGGAGTCGGGTTGACCATGAGGGTACCCGCGAGATAAATACGAGGCACGGCCGGGCAGGCGGACCGCCCCAGGAGAGGGGTGGATGGGCCTGGCCCTTGCCGTAAGTCCTCGAGACGGGGCGACAGGAGCACTGATCGTCACCGCGAGCTCCCAACACACTAATGGGTTAGGATATGTGATCTGAGTAGGCCTCTGGCCTTTTCGCACTAACCACCACGCGGGAATAGTATGGGCACTCGACGTCGTATGTATCAGCCGAAGCTCTCCAGACGCCAGCAGTTGAGCGCCGCGCGCCGGGTTGGACGGGAACCGCCTGCGCTTGTATTAAGGGGGTGGGTCTGCTCCCGGCCGCGTACGCAATGCGCAGGAGTGCAAAGGGTGATGGGCCCATGACCCCTGAGCGCTTAGGGTGTAGACCGGCGTGCTGGCCTCTCTGTTGAGCCTAGGTAGGGCTACGACGTGTCGATCAGCCGAGGCCGGGCATGGACCGAGTAAGTGTGTCCGGCCAGAGTTAATCGAACATGTTGGGTAAGTTGGTGCATCCTTGCAGGGAAGTTATCTATTTGAATAGCCGTATCCACGGTAACTGTCCGTTAGATTTTAACTGCCTGTTTCACCTTGTTCTGTCTTTCACGCGTGTATGACAAGTGGGCCGCTTCGTCGGTGGGGTCACCTTGTGTTAGCTGGGTGTGTCGGTGCGAGGGTTCGATTGGTTGCGGCTCCTCGAAAGCCCATTGGACGGAAGCACACAACCCTAACCCCAATCCGCGGCCACCACACCTCTCCCTCCTCCCTGCTCGTCACCACAGCCGCCGCACCCCCTCCTTCCTCCCTTCCTCGTTACCACAGCCATAGCCCCAGAAGCTCCGCTGCCCCTTCCGTCGAGATCCACGGCCTCCCGAGGTCCTCATCAGCCCCAGGTTGCGAGGAAGCCGCGGCGCGGGTCAATGTCGTAGGACAGTAGGCGCGGCCCCGTCGTGGAGGTGGAGGAGCAAAGGATGGCTAGGAGACCGGCGGTGCGAGGAAGGAGCATGGATGCCGCGCCGCCTCTTCCCTTCTTCATCGCGGACGACGCCTTCCTCGTCTCTTCCTGGTTGCACGTCCCCTGGTGAGCCCCTTCTCCCAGTCCCATGCTCTGCCTCTCCTCCTGCTCCTCTCCTTTTCCCCCTCATATACAGTCATATGACACCACAATATGTCTGATCTGAGAGAGAAGCAACGCAAGGATCCAGTGGAAGAATTTGGTGAAGAACAAGGTCTCTCTCTCATGTGAAAACAGTAAGCTTATTCCTGCATTTTGATGTTACGGTTTTTGCCAACGTATCAGTTACATAAATGATGTTTCTTTTCCATATAATTCCTAATTAAAAAAGCCTCATATGCAGGTTGGGGACATAGGCGTAAGGGCGCTTAGTTATCTGCATAGTTTTGAACTTTTGATAAGAAAACATCCACCATCGCCATGCTACCAAAGAGTTCCAACATATTGTTAGATAGTGTGTGTAGGCTGAGGTTGGGGTATCCTTAACGCTCGTGATGTCTTTCTATCCTTACGCAGGTTTTAGTCTCATTCTAATTTTTATAGTTAAGGTGATTACACTTTCCTACATTTTTTTGCTGAAAGAGGGTGAAAACAATCATGAAGATGCATTCATATATTGATTGTTAACTTCTCTTCATGGTATCAGTAAGCTTTGGATGGCTGCACCCTGAACTAATTATGTCACTATTACCATACTTGATTTGTATCTGCACTCTAGATGCATCCAACATTCCAATTGTGTGGAAAGAGACAACGACTCCTACTGTCAATGACACCATGAATATCCTAAAGGCTGGCTCTGCTATGAGTGGTCAGAAACTCATCATTGCCTTGTCTAGCATTGCTATTGCTCTGATCTGGCCTCAAAATGAACTGAAATAGGAGGTTGTTGGTCAGACAAATAATTCTGCAAGTTTTGACACTCAGTTTTTCTTCACTTCAGTCATCTGTATGGTTTGGGTTCATGAATAATCAGTGGCTGCTATCATTTTATATTTGCACCGTTTGAGTGCCCATTACTGTAGGCCTAGCTGTTTTATTTTAAGTTTTTTTAATATTACTACAGCTTGGTGATTATTGTATTATGTAATGGCCAACGTAGTAGTATTTATTCCTGAGTTAGTAAAGTCTTGTAGGCTCTTGCTGCTTTTACCAACTTCAAAGTTATTTCTTACTTAAGCATGCCTCATAGGTTGTGTGCTGGTATCCTACCTGCCATTGCCCACAGGTTCACCCGGCCGGCTTTATTAACGGGTATCTATTTTCACAACATTGGATCGTATATTGGCTTAGTCATTCTTTCTGCTTTGTGTGTGTGTGTGTGTGTGTGTGTGTGTGTGTGTGCATATGTTGTGCTTATTTCAGTCTTGAGTGGAGATTTGTTGTTAGTTTCATCAAGGATCGCACATCTGAAACAACTAATTGGCCTTGCTTTTGCTACATGTTCCCTGTTATATAACTTGCTTTTCTGTTTCTTCAGGACAAGAAAACCATATAGAGCTTTTAACTATAATGAAATCTGCCATGGGCTATGTTTTCCTTGACTATAATAAGATGTTTCAGTATTCCGCTGATGTAAAAAAGTATATTTTGTAATTGCGCATATCTCAGAATTCTGTTGCTATTATAATAAAGGCATTAGGTGGTTTTAATTCCTATATCATTACTTGTGATCATGTTTCTCTTGCTATTAGGTACTTGCCACTCCTAATCTGAAGCCTATTTGTTTTATTCATTGTTTCCACTTGGAAAATAGTTGCAAGGGCATTTGTAGTTCATGAAATGTTTTAAAATGTCATTTGCAATGCTATATTGTTTCCGGGGTACTTCTTTGGTTTCTCTGGTTTGTTGCAAGTTACTCGGATCTCCTAACGCATTCAGTTCTTTTATTTGTCCATGCAAAACATTGTAGTCTTCAGACATTTGCAAAGTATGTTTATTATAAAATTATCTCAAGTGCGCATGCATCGTGGTTTGATGGCTCCTCTGTAGTGTGTTGTGTGCACATGTGTTTGCCACAAATTGTGTATCTATCTTGCTCGTTCTGATGCACGCAGGTCACTGGAGGAGAGGGAGTCTGGCTTGTGAGTTTAGCTGATGCGGGCACAATGGCGATGCCAAACTCTGAGGAGATACCAAATACGTACTGGGAGGCGGTGCTTCCTGGAATCCCAATGCCTCCAGCTATCATCAACCTGCTGTTAGCCCAGCAAAACGGTCTCTCTCTCTCTCACCCACCCAATGTTAATAAACGGCACAGAGACTATTATTTCATGATATATGTACCATAAAGGATAAATTAACTTTTTGTCTACCACGTGAACTTAAAGAGGCTAATTTGATAAGAAGCATAGTGCTTGTATCATGTGGAAAACGACCCTTCTGTATTCCATTTTCAGGGATAGTCCTGTTGTGCTTTGTTTTTATATGATCTAAATTACAGGGATCTTGTGCAGTTCAGATTTTCTGGAATTAGTACGAATTTTTCTATATATGAACTTCTAAAATTAGTAGGGAGTCTGACAGCCTTGCACCCAAAACCAAAACCAAAACTACAGGGATCTTGTGACAGCTTTGCAACTAAAACTAGAACCACATGGATCTTGTGCAGTTCAAAGCTAGCTGTCGTTTGTTGGAATATCAGTTATCTTGTTTGTGCACGATTAACCTGCTTATCATGGAAAAGTAGAACATTTCAGGACGAACCATCAAGTTGGTTGGCATTTGTTAAGATCTTCATGAGAAGCAGATCTTCTTAGCGGAACTTCTCTTTTTTATTCATCTTGGTAATCTGAGAATATATTTCTTAGTTAGATATCAATTACACAACTAGAACACCATGAATTCACTGTTTTTATAGGACCTTACTGTTGTGAATCAATGTAATAAACTTGGCATACAATTCACATGTAGATTTTGTTTTATTCATCAAATAACACATCCAGAATCTTTTTTAGCAAGGACCTTGCTGATGTGAATCAATGTAATAATCTTCTTTATGATTCTGTCTACCCATATGAACCACTCAATTGAATTATTTTTCATATTCCAGATGTTCTCTTTGGTTGGTTGCGGTTCTGAATAATTAATGCTGGTCGCTGGAGCAGAAGCAATGAAGCTTGAAGTTTAGAAGTTCGGGGGATGGCAACAATACTGCTCTTGTACGCTGCTTCATGTCTCTGAATTTAAGATCTGAGAATTATGTTTCACGCTTCGGCAAACTTTACTGTTATGTCCTCTCTTGAGAGTTTGGTTTGTGTGAGTGTGTACTGAAATACAGTTGGATGCTATGTTTGAGTCAAGATATGCTTATGTTCGATTGGTGTTAAATCTGCAACATACTGTTATATTTTGTCACTTGTTTGCTGCCACTGCTTGTTAGCTGTTAAGAAAAGACGGGGAATAGAGAAAGTTTTGGCAAAAGGAAACAGCACATTATTATTTTACATGAGGAACTGTAGACTGGTGGAGCACTTCCTGCTAACATGATTGATACTGATGATGTAATTGGCTATCTACAGTATACCTCAATTATGAATGTGACATGTCATGTATGTAGATGCTAAAATTGAGCTTTTTGTCAGTCTCCAAGTTATCTGAGTTTCCAATTTTGTTGCTTGCTCTGATCCTTCACATTTTATGGTTGTCAGCAATACCAAACTTTGTTATCTTCACAAAGAGTGCAGTTCAATAATAAGGTAGGAACGTGATATTTTCTTATGGTAGGTGTACATTTTAGCTATGGCAGTGACCTCTTTTTTTTGTCTATGTAACGATCATTTTAGCGGCACATATTTTTGCCGATTCTTACCATGCACCTAAATGATTTCTAAAAATATATTAAAGAAACTCAAAACTGTTTCAAAACACTCCACACTTTGGGTTTGAATTTAGACCTTGCGCCATTTGGCTCTATTTTACCTGAATAAGGTAACAAAATATACATGTTGAAGTATATATTTTAAAGATAAATTGTCCTTCATTTTTCATAAGTGTTTGAATTAGTACCCTAAATTGTTGCTAAAACCTACTTTTACTGAGGAAGTCAAATATCTTCAGAACAGTCGGGGTTTCACATGGTCTCTGCGCCATATGGGTTAGAGTTTATGCTATATGTGTTCGCTCAAACCTAAAATTACTAACAAAAGGAAAAAAAAATCAAAGCACTCACGGTTTTAAATGGGACTCTGCGCCATTTGGCGTTTGACGATATGACGCAGAGGAAGAAGAAGGGACAGATAGGTCGATCGATGCCTCACTGCTTCATATTCTGCTCCAAGCGGGCTAGCCCAGGAAAACTCTTCGTGGGCCGGACTGAGTAGCACAAAAATAGTTTTTTCCCACATAGACACAATAAAAAGTTGATGGGAGCATTGATTTTAAATAAATAAATAAAGGCCTCCTTTAAAAAAGCACATGCTGTTAGGCATACATACATTTTTTAGCACTAGAATATGTGCTTTTTAAACATTTTTTTGAACACACACCAAAATATGTGTTTTTTTATACATAAGAATCTAAATTCTTAGCGTGTGCATTTGATCGGATAGAAGATTACTAAAGAAAATAAGAACTACAAGTATTTTCAACACGGCATAATTTTGAATGCGACTTTGTGCTACCAAATTAAAATGTGTATATACATCTCATTGTAGACAACAAGCCCTAGGTTTTCTATTAAAGGAGATTAAATTTGTTGTCATATGTGCTTGCCCACAACTAAACCATGGATTTTGTTTTGAATGGAACTCTGTGCTACAAAATTAAAATGTGTATATACATTTCATTGTGGACAACAGGCCACCATTTTTTTCTATTAAAGGAGATTAAATTTGTTGCCATATGTATTTGCCCACAAATTAAACAACTAAACCATGGATTTTCTTTTCAATGCGGACATGGATTCAACGGGTCTCTGCGCCATTTGGCGCAACGGGTCCACTAGTACAACTAGAACTGGATACTTGTGATGCTTAATAATATGTTAGCTCCGGGATCGCTTTCTCGCAGGGAGTCGAGGAAGGATCTCTGGGCTTTGTTACTACTACTTACTACTTTATTATGTACTAATCCACACTCTTCTAATGCTGCAAGACGCTGAAGATGCTAGTCTTCGATAGGCTAGGCCTTCCCCTCTATACTGGCATTTCTGCAGTCGAGTCCACAGATACAGCCCCTTCAATTGATACCGATGAATAAGTAGAATAGTTCTGATGTAAGACTTGCGAGTACTTTGGATGAGTACACACGGTTGCTTTGCTACCTTCTTTTTCCATACCCGGTTGCTGCGATCAGATGACGGAGCCCCGAAGCCAGCTGCCCCAGTCGACGACTACTACTACCCCTCCGGTGGCGCCTACTACTACGTGGAGACCGACGACCAGGAGTAGATAGGAGGCTCCCAGGCAGGAGGCCTGCGCCTTTTCGATCAGATGACGTTGTTTTGCTCAACCTTCTTAAGGCAGACTTGTTTAACTATATGTCTGTACTCAGATATTGTTGTTGCTTCTGATAACGCTTGTTCGCGAGCTTATGTATTCGAGCCCTCGAGGCCCCTGGCTTGTAATATAAAGCTGGTATGACTTTTATTTGTGTTTAGAGTTGTGTTGTGATATCTTCCCGTGAGTCCCTTGGCTTGATCGTGCGCATTTGCGTGTATGATTAGTGCACGATTGAGTCGGGGGCGTCACAGCAACCCCGACGCACTGGGAGGCCACGACTGGGCCGGCTCATCTTACTGCATACTGTAGCGGCTCGGGATGGTGTACTGTAGTGGACCGGGTTAGTGAACTGTAGTGACTATTTATTTAGTTATATTTTTTAGTATCCCTAAGAAAAGTGTCATTTTTGAAAAATTGGAAAACAAAATTCAAGAATGATTATTTTCAAAACAATTGAAAAGCTTTTTCGAAATAAGATATTTTTTTAAACACTTGAAAAACAAAGACCATTTTTTGAAAAGTCCAGACATTTTTTGAAAAAACACAAAAAATTCCTAAATTCTGACTTTTTTTAAAATGCAAACAATTTTTGAAATCATAACTTTCTCTGGAAAAGGGAACATTTTTTAAACTACGAACAATTTTTAAATCTGAAATTTTTTATTTAATTATTTAAAAAACAAAAAAATAATTATTTTAAAACATCTTTTGAAAATGTGAGAATTTTTTGAAAACATGAACAACATTTGATATTTTTGAGCCTTTTTGGAATTCATGAACAATTTTTCAAATTCTGAACAATGACATTTAAAAAAAGAAATAGAACAAGAAAAAAGCAAAAAAGCAAAAGAAAAGAACATTCAAAAATAGAATATAAAAATAGAAAACCAATAAAAAAGAAAAACCAGTTCAAGAGCCTTCTAGAAGATTCCCAAAACCGGTTAAAATCAGAATGAAAACCTTCTAGAAGGTTCCCAAAATCGTGATCTGTCTATGAACCAAAAAGGTTAAATGGGTCGGCCCACTTAGACGCTCGATTTCTCGATAAATCGATGCAAAGAGCCTCATATAGGAAATTCAATGAGAGTCGCTCTTTGTTACACCCAAAAAAAATTGGGATTATATAAAGGAAAAGAAACATTCAAATCAGCAGAAGTTGTCCCTACAACCAGCATCCATGAAAACATAGGAAAACGTCTAAGTGGACGGGAAAAGCTTTCTAAACTGAATACGACGGCGTTTGGTTTTTTAAAAAATCTGATACCGCTCGCTCGGGAGCATATCTTCTACTTCCTACGTCTGGAAATAACTATTGCTCAAATGAATTTATCTAACGTCTAGGTACATCTGTTTGAGCGACCATTATTCCCGAATGGAGGGAGTAGAACAAAGAGGAGAAGAGCAATTGTATTGTCGATCACATCAAACAGGTACTGAAACATCATTATTCACAAGTTTTTTTGTAAAACCAAAGTAAAGTAATAGTTGATTGCAAGTTTGCGGAAGCCAACATGGTGCACCAACTACAATAACCTCTGAGTCAGCAGGGAAGGAAAAAAATAGTAAGAGAAACATGGACGCATTGGACCCAGCAAGCAGCAACAACTGAAGCATAATCCAAGGAGCAAAATCAGAAGCACAAGAAAATCTATTTTAATTTGTTTCCTTTTGATGCTAAAAATATGCAAAGAGCAACAACGTAGGAAAAAACAAAGTGAGATGTGGATGACATAAGGAACACTAGAAAGAGGGAGGAGGAACCCCTTTTAACTAAAAAAATTCTTACCTTCCGCCTCCCCTCCCCATTTAAACCCTTGAATCCTGAGTGGCATAGCTCCCCCTATATTACCCCTCGCATGTCCTCCCCTACCCACTACCCCTACTGCCCCGACAGAAATACCTTCCCCCTATCCTTCCCTCGGTCGTCCCACCAGACATATGATCCCTACCCCACCTCCATTGACCCGAGGGGTATAGCTTTCCCCCTTATCTCTACCCTGGAAATAGCTCCCCCATATTTCACATTCATGAACATTTTCAAAATCATAAATATTTTATAATTTCATGAACATTTTTAAATTTTATAAGTTTGTGAATATTTTTAAATTCATGAACATCTTTTAAAATACGAGACAATTTTTTTGAATCTGCGAACTTTTTCAAATCCATCAAAAATCTGGAGTTGTTTTTTTAGCAGTGCCTTATGTTTTTTTAGGAGTGAGCCCCTCGAAAAAAATGGCGGAGCGAGGCAAGCGACACGAGCGGGGCGCTAGCGCTATTCCATCGTGGCCCATTTATCCCTGCGTGGGCGACATAGTGACATTCGGTTGCAACATGCATGTAAGTATGTTTGTGACTTCTGTAATTTGAAAATTAAATTTGATGTTGAGAGCTTGCACTATTTAGCAATTTGAATAGTGATGTATTGGCTCAAAGTTAAATGCTGATTTTGAGATTAAGCGGATCATTATTGAAAACAGAAAATCACTCTCTTCGATTATGTGTGATGTATTAGGCCTTCATGCTTCCTCTATGCCGAGATAATTTGGTAGATACAAAATCGGGTAACTGAAAGTCTGATGTTAGCTGTTTTTGAACTGGGAGATTGTCTGATTTACAGCAAAAATCATTTTGTCTTCTCACCTTCTGAATAGAGGGTCTCATTATTGTTGTTATTTTCCCCTTTTTGAACTGGGAGATTGGTTGATTTACTCGTCTTGTACTTCAATATGAGTGCATGGGAAAGTAGCCACTGAATGGTTGCCAAGTCAATTTCTAAGGGATTTCTAAGAGGTAAGAAATTCTGAGATGACTATCATAAATTCTTATCTAGTACTACTGCTTTGATCATATTGCCATGTCCAATCAGAGAAATTTTGTCGTACTCGATCTTTATCGAAGGGCCATTGGCCGAACTTTATTAGATAGAAAGAGAGAGAAGTACAAGCTGGTAAACAGCCTAGGCAGTATAGGACTTATACCACAGTTGGCCGGACGGGCTACAAAAAGGTAAACCGCTACCAATCACGGTGATGTGTCAGTAATACATCCGGCAGCTCTCCATACTGCCAGTTCCTCTCTGACCAGGTCTAATACCCGTTCCGCACTGCTCGCTGTCTCGTCAAAGATCCTGGAATTGCGCTCCTTCCAGACTCGCCAGTGAATAAGGATTGTGATGGTGTCGAAGTTGCGTCTCATGGGCTTAGGAATCCCCTGTCTGGAAGAGAGCCACCAATCTTCCGTCGATGCAAAGCCTTCATCTGGCGTAATGAAATTCTCCCTTGTCCATAGTTTGAAGAGACGCCAAACCTGCTGAGTGAATTGGCAGTGGATGAAAAGATGGTTGCAGTCCTCTGGTTCTGTGAGGCATAATGGGCAGCATGTGTTTGATGGCTAGCCCCTGTACTCGATCTTTATCATGAATAAATAAGTTGTTGGTCTCAATTATTCCACCTGTAGTTTGAGTTGACATTGGCTCATGACTATAGCTTGAACACGGGTTGATAACTCTTTTTGCTTGGACCATGACTTCATGAGCCAGCTAAATCTGGCTCCGAGCTCATGTAAGGCTTCATGTAATGAAGGGTGTCCTTGATACATGAGCAGGGACTTATATAGACACACAAGGCTACAACGTTGTATACTAGAAATTAGTAGTGATAAAAAAACTCACATATCTTCCATCTCTATCTCATCTTTCCTCAAAAAGTAGTAGTACAACCCTGTTAAAAACACGTAAAATATAGAGGCACAAAATCCCCATGTTCCTTTTTTCAGTGGCTCAACGGCAAGTTGCATTTCCATTGCTGCAAATTAACTCATACATTCCATGTATCCTCTCTCTATTCACCATTGATGGCTTTTGCATTTTTTGCAAAGTCGAGTCATCGTCTGCTCCACCATGCAATTACATGTGTGGTAGGTTTGTTTAAGTTGATTCTCACAACAAACACGAATTATCTTATAAAACTTTGTAAAGGCAATCACAACTTGAAATAATACGATCTAAAGTTTCAACAAATCTTAATCAAAATTTAGACTTACACAAAAACTGACGAACTTTCAACTTTCTCTTCATCCTTCATGATTGTGCCTATCTTTTAGTTGTCATTGTTTTGCCGTCCTTTTAAGTTCAGTGGAGACGCCACTAGAAGAGCAAAGAGTTGTTTCATGTACACAGGGATGTCGATACATTTTAGAGTGGAGTTAGTCTCATAGTTCTTACAATGGGAATCTTGGTGTGGTTGAAATAAGTGCGAGCGTCATAACACTGTGTAATCTTCATCTAGATAATAGTTGCATGTCAACTTCTCCATGTTCTATAGCAAAAACAAGCCCACATGAAATGATGCAATAATATGGTGTTATCGATATTTTTAAGATGAAAACTAAATGTGAGATTTTAAATGCCGTGTATCGTACTCGTCTTGTTGATGTGGTACATTTTCTATAACTTGAATTAGCCAAGTGTTAGTCTTGTAATCTTGACAACTACTAACTTTTCGACAACCATGTTGATACACTACTTACATAAGGAGTTTCATGCCTTTGAGCTGTAAGTTAATAAATATAAGACTGATAATATGGAATTTAGTTCTCAGCATGTTGGTAGCAACCATTGGAAAAACGTACCGCGTATTCTAGTTCCGGGCGAGATTTCTTAAAAAGTTTTGTTGGTACTGGCATTGAATCGAAAACTTGCACTAGATATTTTTTGGCATGGACAACCGCCACATATCAATGTGTATTTTTAATATTCATGCGAGGAGCAATCTACAGTTTAGACATAATTAGCATTCTGCCATTTAAAAAATGACTTAGTCTAGTGTGACTTAACATGTCATGGGAAAGATACATTTTTCCATGAATAGTACCATATGTTTTGTTGTGTACTAAACATAGCAAATCATTGATAGTGTCCAGGTTATTAGATACTAAATAAAAGACAACCAGAACCACATGCTGGATCGCAAATCAATCATCATTTGGAAAATAGAAAATAACAAGCTATTGACTATTTGATAAATTATACTCCTAAAAGTCAAAGCCGTAAAGCATCTGAGATCCATTCCATAAGTATTAACATCGCTTATTGCAACCTATAGTTTCGAAGGCGATGATGAATTAACATAATCGATGACCTCTTCTAGCAGCTTTTCATCTGGAGTACCATCCATTCCGGCAGTTTCCATGTCGGACACTCTCGTCTTTTTTACCCTTTTTGAAGTCAGCAAGTAAACAAAATCTTTGTGTTTTTCAAATGTGGTTTTCCTTTTTATTTCCATTTGTTTGATTATTGTAGGTGCTCTAGTGTCATCCCGAGCACTATGCATGTCAGAGGAAGGAGCTTGTCAAACAGGAAAATTATTATCATAATTAATGTATTTACAGTTTTACTTACTTCAAATTATGGGGCAAGTCACACGCCCAAGTAGGGGCCACATATCAGATTTTCCAAAGTCCTTGTACTCATGTGTTCACTGACTACAATAGTTTTGCATAGGTGCCTCGTTGTCACTGTTTAATATTTTGGAAGAATAAGGTAATTTAGTGTATTTTTAGCTGATACGGGACTTAACTTGGTGTTTAGGTTGGCATGTAGCCAGGTTCTCAAAATCTGACTTCTCTTTCTCTTGTTGTTTGGATTTGCGCAACATGTGTGCGGGTCTGTAGATGTTGTTCCATCAAATCTTTCTTCACTCTTCAAATGATAGCATGAACGTTCATCAAATCTTTTTTCACTCTTCAAATTATAGCATGAACCTTTACTACTGGCTATAGATCGAAAAATAAGAAAATTATTAACTGTTTGGTGGATGACGAACAACAAAACATAGGAATGGCAAATTACCTTTGAATCCTTTGGCAGGAAATCGTCAAACATCTCGATTGGTGTTGGTGACCTAGGTGCCTCCCAACGGATTCACTGCCATATCACGACCTAAAGGAGACTTGGGAGACACCTAGATCGCCGACACCGACATGTTTGACGATTTTCTGCCAACAGATTTGAAGAAATTTTTTCATTCCTAAGTTTTGTAACTCTTCGTCCACCAAATAGTTAATAATTTTCTCATTTCTACGGTCACTCGCTGGTGATAAGGGTTCACGATCTCAGTTTAAGAGTGAAGAATGACTTAATGGAACATCACCTTCAGACCCGCACACAGATTGCACACATTCAGACAACAAGAGAAGGAGAACTCAGATTTGGGTAACTGGGTACATGCCAACTTAAACACTAATGTAAGTCTTGTACTAACTAAAAATGCACTAAATTACTTTTTCTTCCTAAATATCAGACAGTTACAGCCAGACACCTATGCAGGACTATTGGAACATACCAACATCTGAGTGCAAGGACTTCGACAAATTCAATACATCCGCCCTCCATGGGCGTGACTTGGCCCCAAAATTTGAAATAAGTGAAATAGTAATACATTAATTATGTGAGTTATTTATTTTTTTGGCAAGCTCCTCCCTCTGTCCCGAAGGGTGTTGGGATGATACAACAGGAGAATCTACAATACCAAAGTACATGAAAAGAAAAAAGAAAATCCACATTTGAGAAAGACAAAGTTTTCGTTTACTTTGCTGACTCCAAAAGACTTTGCTGACTCCAAAAGGGGTAGAAAGGCAAGAGTACTCTGAAAGACATGAGTACTCCCAAAACGGATGGTACTCCGGATGAAAAACTGCTAGAAGAGGCCATCGACTATGTTAATTCGATTTTTCGTCAAAAGAGACCACCTGCCGGATCGAAATGACAAAAAAGACCACCCCGGAGCAGATTGACAAAAGAGACCACCCTCACCGTGGCGGCAGGCGCGCCAGCCGACACGTGGCACCTGCCGCCACGCGCTGAGGCGGCCGGCCCCGCCGCCACGCTGCCAGGCGGCCAGTGGCTCGCAACAAGATTCCAGGCCGGCGACGGAACGGGGACGGGCGACGTGGGCCCTGCCGCCACCGTATGAGGCGGCCGCACTGCTGCACACGCGATGAGCAGGTGTGTGAGCCTTGTGACGAGCAGGTGAGACAAGACAAGACGCGCATGCATCCTGAGCAGAGTGTGTGAGCCAATTTGGTACCGATTTTTCAACAGTCACCCAATTAGACAAGACGCGCATGCATCGATTTTTCAACAGTCACCTAACTAACTTGCTGAACGCACACTGCTCAGGATGCCAAATTACGAGTCGAAGTGCGGCCGCCACAAGGCGTGGCGGCAGGACCCACCTGCTCGTCGCGCGTGCAGCAGTACAGTCGGCCCGCAGCAGTGCGGCCGCCTCATACGGTGGCGGCAGGGCCCACCTCGCCCGTCCCCGTTCCGTCGCCGGCCTGGAATCCCGTTGCGAGCCACTGGCCGCCTGGCAACGTGGCGGCGGGGCCGGCCGCCTCAGCGCGTGGCGGCAGGTGCCACATGTCGGCTGGCGCGCCTGCCGCCACGGCAAGGGTGGTCTCTTTTGTCAATCTACCCCGGGGTGGTCTTTTTTGTCATTTTGATCCGGCAGGTGGTCTCTTTTGACGAAAAATCTCTGTTAATTCATCATTGTTTCGAAAATATTGGTTGCAATCAAAGATGTTGATCTTTATCGAGCTCACGTGCTTGAAAACTCCGACCTTCAAAAGGGTACAAAGGGATTGTTGGAGATCTATGCTAACTTTTGAAATTGTAATAAATGTCATTTTTTTTGTTTTTTGAATGCTGACTGCTTTGCGATTCAGCTCTTGGACACAACCATGTTATGAATACGTCACATGCGCCCCGCTATATGCAAGGTTGATGGGGAGATCTATCCCGAGAGACCATCAGTCAGTGGTTTCCTACGGGAGCATTGCTTTTCCTACATGTGAACTACGCAACAAAACATATGCTACTATTCACGGTGAAATCTACCTTTTTCATGGCATGGTAAGGCCCACTCGCCTAAGTCATTTTTTAAATGGAAGAATACTAATTATGTCTAAACTGAAGGTTTCTTTTCCCATGGATAGTTAAGAGAACGCATTGGCATGTGGCGGTCGTTAATGCTACTACTACAAATTCTCGAGTCAACGTGAGTACCAACAAAGCATTTTAAGAAAGCCCACCCCAAAATTAGAACACATGGTACGGTTTTTCAATGATTGATTGACACATATTGAGAAGTAGTTTTCATATTATATTGTCTTATATTTCTTAATTTACAACTCAAAAGCATTGATCCGTATGGAAGTAACGTATTGACATTGTTGCCCGGAAGTTATTGGTTGGCAGGATTACAACATCAACATTTGGCCAGTTCAAGTTACAAACAATGTACCACAACAACGAGACATGTACGACGCATAACATTTTAAATCACAAATTTAGTATTCGTAATAAAAATATCGATAATGATCCATATTATTGCAGCATGTCATGTGGGCTTTTTTTGGTAAAGAATATGGATAAGTGGACATGTGACGATTTTGATGAAGATTACACAACGGTGTGATGCCCACGCTAATTTGAACCGCACCAAGATTCCCATTGTTACATCTGTGAGACTAAGATCATCTACAGCCGGATTTTGCAAATCCGGCCCCTCAAACGCCCGCAGACGCGCCCGGGCGTGTCCGCGGACACTGACAGGGCACCCCTCAAATAATGCAATCCACATCCGGACACCTCAATTGTCATATCTCAAATCCATACAAGCTCATGCAACTACGTCGATGCATTACACACATCGGCCGGCTACTCCGTCCGGCTAATCTATCACTACTACATGCCATCGGACTACCAAAATTTGGCATGTTTGGCTATGGTGGAGGTCATCCACGGCTGCCCTTGCCCTTCCTGGCACTCTTGCCGTCCTTCTCGCGGAAGTACCGATCGAAGACGCAGTAGGGATCAAGTCGGATCTGCTCGTCGCCGGAGCTGTCCTCCTTGTCCTCCCTCGGTGGCAGTCCGGCCATGGCACGGACTGCCCGATTCTGCTCTCGGGCGAGGGCAAGCGTGTTCCTCCACTGCCGTTTCTTCAGAATGCGGGCGCGGATGGCTTCCTCCTCTGCGGCCGCCCGCGCCGCCGCATCAGCCGCCTCCGCGGCCGCCATTTCGGCCGCGATACGGGCCTCGGCGGCCCTCATCCTCTCCTTCCCACGGTGGGCTGCCCGTTCCTGGTGGGACTCATAATCTGCCCGATCGATGATGGGGAAGGAAAGATTTTCCGGCCGTCGGGACCGCGATGATGCAGCCCTAGAGGACCCCAGCGCACGTTATGCCGACGCTATGGAGTCGCGCCGGACAGATCCGTCCATCGGCCGGGCGCTGTCCTCCCGGGAGCGGCAGAGTGCAATGCGGACCGCCATTGCCTCCTCCAACCCGCACAGGATGACACCTCAGTCGACGGATCCGGACTGGTCGGAGTCAGATCCGCTGCCCGCCATGCTGGAGCCGGCCGGAAATCGACGGAGGTGAGCTCGGGTGACGGAGGGAGTGGAGGGGAGAGGAGTGTGAAGTGGCTAGGGTTTGGTCCGCGAGAGGATGGGGACGAATATATGTGGGGTCGGGGAGGGCCAGCGCTGGCTAGACCGACGTGACGGGCGCGCCCCATATCCGCTTCATATTTGGGCTGGATATGGGGAGTGCCGGTCAGCCCGGGCGTTTGAGACCCGTTTGAGGCGCCCGGCTGGGTCGAAATTTCGTGACCGGACACCGGACAGTGACCGGGCGGACCGGGCGGTCCGCCCGGGCGTTTGAGGCGGGTTTGTGGCGCCCGGCTGTAGATGCTCTAACTCCATCCCACTAACGACATCCCAAGTACAAGAAACAATTTACTGCTTTTCTAGTGGAGTCTCCATTAAACTTGATAGGACGGCGAACAAACCAGGACTAGAAGATAGTCAAAAAATCATGAAGGGTGAAGAGCAAGTTAAAAGTGGCCAGTTTTTCTAAAAGTCTAAAGTTTTTATCAAGATCTCTTGAAACTTTACGCTCATATGATTTCAGTCGTGGTTGAACTTTACAAGGAAGGAACTTAGTGTACAAAGTTTTGTAAGAGAATTCGTTTTTATTATGAGAATCAATTGAAAGTTTGAAACGAAACTAAAAAAGCTTCAGTTGTAGTGCATTTGCCCTCTTACCAGCGTCAGTGAAGCCGCCAGCGCCTGCCACCGCTCCGCCGTGAGTGCGTCACTGACGCGGGGTGCTGCGACGGCCAAGTCTCCCCCATCTCCTCAATCCGTCATCCTCTGAGGTCTCCGGTGACCTTCCCCCCGTCTCCGACCGGCCACCTCCTCTGCCCCGCGGTGGCGCAGGCATCCTCCAAAGCTCCAAGCGATCATGGATGAACGAGAAGGATCTCGCTAATGGGATGGACAAGAAAGAACTCGTGGCGGCGGCGGAGGAGCCCGGACGCTAGGGGTTCTGTGCGATTTGGGGAGACAAAGACGAGGGCCGAAGGAAATAGGATCTGCGGGTTTCCAGGCCCAGTGCTGCCGATGGCAAAAAAAAAAGGCCCAGTGCTGCGGATGGCAAGTTAATATCGTCGGGCCAACCCAACTAACCACCTCCGTTTAGACGGATCCAGCCCACTCAGAAACTTGCCTTTCTCTTCTTGGTCATCGCCCGGCGTCTGCCGGAGACCTCAAGCCGTCACGCGATGCGCCCCGTGGCTTCCAAGGGGAGACTTGGATGAGATCAACCTCAAAAAATCAAATTTAGATATTTCAAAAAAATCTGAAATTATTTTTCAACATCCATGTGGGGTATGTCTACAACTCCAAAAAAATCAGCTCAAAACTTGATGTATATTTGGAGATTCAAAAAAGAAATTTTTGAATGTGAATAGTGGCAGCGGTAGGTTAATAGTACTTTGACACTATCTCTACTCCTAGAGGGGGAGTTGGTAGCCTGGTACGCGGGTCTTTTTTCGTCCCACCACCGTAACACCGGTTTTTCTTCGTCCGGTTTTTTTTCGTCCCACCTTCCACCACCCCCTATCAGTCTTTGGTAATGCAATAAAAGTCACACGGGAATAAATCAGATCATGATCGGCAGTCAATCTCAAATCTGCCAATATATTTGGTAACAGAATAAATTCAAATGAAAGGAATAAATCAGATCACGATCGGCAGTCAATCTCAAATCGGCCAATATATTTGGTAACAGAATAAATTCAAATGAAAGGGTGGGAGGACATTCGTACACATAAGGGTCGTAATCTCCATTGCATCCAATTACCACAGAATCAATCACGGTGATAATCTCCATCAAATACATAATTACTCCAGAATCAATCACGATCATAATATCCATCGCATAAATAACTACTCCTTCCTAACCATGCAACCACCTTGCTCCACCAATCCCACCTCCCGTTTTCCATGATGATTCTACCACCACGAGTGATTTTCTCGCGTCCTCTCCTGCTCGCACAAGAAAAATCGCCCGAGCCTCGACCGTGGGGTAGGACTCAGCAGGCCGCACACCGCCGCCTCTTCGCAACGACGCCCAGCGCAACCTCTTCTTCGACGTCGCCGCGCACCCCCTCGCCGCCGCCACGGCTGTCCTGCGGGTTCGCCTCTACGACCTCGATGACCGCGCCGTCCTCGCGCTCAAGCGCCGCCCGCGCATCCACGCCAGCGTCAGCCACGTCGAGGAGGTCGAGGAGCCCCTCGCCCTCGCCTGCGTCAACGATCCCGCCCGTCTTGGCGGGGTCGATTCCCCCATCGACCGACTCGTCTCCGATGAGTATGGCGTCGGTGATTATGCCGTGCCGTTTGTATGCCTTGGCGGGTTCCAGTCTTCAAGAACAACCGCAGCGTGTATGAGCTCGACGGGGGCGAGGGTCTCGTGCTCGTGCTGGAGCTTGACGAGATGCACTTCTATCTTGGCACCAACTATGAGCTGGATTGTGACACTGCGGAGCAGGCGGGGGGCGACGAAGCCGGAAGTGGAGGCAGTTCGAGCTTGTCGTTGCCGGAGACCCTGGAGAGGTGCGTGAAGAGACCCTGTTAGATTTGTTGGTCCCCACAGCTAGATGCTCCATGTCTCCTCCTCTGGTTCCTTGTGCATTATCGGGTTGTGTCAATTTTGAAAAAAAAATCGGTAATATTGTTGGCGTCGTTAGTCGTTACGCGTTGGTACTGGGAAGATTTGATGTATTATCGCTAAGCTCTCACGAGCAGTCCTGATTTTACAGTTGCTTAGATGCACCGGTTCATGTTCATTTACAACACAACCCTGCTATCTAATTGATGTTTCTTTGAATTTATGATAGGTAAGCTGCACTAATAACAAACCAGATGTCATCTCTCATGTTGCCGTTTCAACCCTGGATGATATGGTAGAGACGAAAGGCGGTTTGGTACATCTGGTGGAAGGGGGAGTGGAGATAGTAGGAGTATTTTACAATGCTTGCAACTTATAATTGGTACCTTGTACCTGTACCTGTAGGAGTATTTTAACATTGAGCCGACAAAAAAAAGTAGTAGCAGATTACTTTTTATGCCGGCCAGATCATGATTTGCTCCCCGTATGTGGTTTCTGGTCATATTGGGCTCGATGAAAATTGGGTTTTTCTGTATTCTCTATATGAGATTATTCTATGATCCTTGGAGTATGGGAATAGCGTGGTGTGCAGCTGTGCCGTTGTGAGAAATCTATGATGCTACTGATGTTTATATATACCAACAGTAACAATGTGGTATCAGGTATGACAAAGTAAATTTACTTCAACAACCAATCCAGTGCAGCATTTTTATTTTGTTTTATGGGCTTTCTCTTGCAATCTGCACTGAATGTTGTATGCTGATGCCATGTTTGCTGATTTTTCTTTGTATTGATCTTCTCAAGGATACTGCGTTCAATTGGCATATTCTGCTTTGGACCAATCTTTCTGGAAATTCGTATGTGTTCTTATCTGGCTGGTTGGAATAGTGCAAATTGGGATGGCTTGCTCTCTGTGAGCAACTACTTGAATTCTGAAATGTCATACAGTACATACATCATGTAAACAACATGTATCTCTTTTGATTTCACATGTGAAGAGAGAACTTGCCGTACCATGTTATCCCCTCGGCAATAGTATGGAATTCAGAAATTATCTTGCCCGCTAGCATTTTTAGACTAATATAATGGCAGTGCAGTTTTCAGTTTTAGAGATTAGCATTTTTAGACTAATATAATGACTGATTTTATGGTTAGTCTTCTCAAATTCTGATGTACTAACGATTCGAGTTGTGGAGATTAAGTTCTGGATCATACTAGGATGCAGATAGTTGGAATCATTGAGCGGAGTTGTGTGACATTATGGTTTTCTAACTGCTACACGTCTAAAAATATACCTATTCTGTTTACTTTGGATATACTTGTAAGGATAACACACACACACACAATTACATTGCTTTAAAAGTCACCTTTTTAGGAAGTAATGTACTAACAATCGTTCTATAAAAATGCAGGCACATCAGAGTTTATGGCACCAGAATTCTTCACTGGCAATTATAACGAGTTTTTTTTTATAGAAAAGAGGGGCAATTGTAACGAGTTGGTGGACATATATTCGTTTGGTATGTGCATGCCCGAAATGAAAAGTGAACCTCTGACCTGAGATTTTCTTTGTCTTCCTACCAATTCTTTTTCTGTTGCTCGACTTCATGGATAGAAAATGATGGAGAAGATTTGGACCTTGCTAAATGCTTGGAACAACACCTCTCCAAACCATCTTTGCTGCAGATGCCATGGGGATTCCTGCAAGAGACTGGATCTATGTTTCTCTGCACTTCTCCATTTGTACATTTCTATGATTTGGGACTTTTGATAGTTTCCTGGCAGGGAGAACAAACATGACTCCAAGCACGCCGAAGCTATTCATCTGAGGTTTTCGATGCTGAGATTGATGGGCTATCTTCCTTCTACTAGAGAGATGTTTTATTTTTGCTGATGTTTCATTTGAATGTGCTGATCTAGAGTTGAAGTTGGAAGAAGCCCAAGTGTCACATAATTACGAAGACATATGGACTATCTCCAAAGTCTTGAGCTTATGAAGAGATGGACACACAATTTGAGCTTTGTTCTAGCAAATTTGGGCTGATGTATGATAATAGAACATATTTCCTCTTACATAAGATAAAGAGAGGAAGTAAAAAGGATAAGCCAAGGGCTAGCCTAAAATCCCCAAAGGACTTGCAAGGTATTTGTCGCCGGTCAACCTATCATTAATCCAACGGTTGGTCACTTGAACAATGCCATTCACTCGGAAGGAGTTTTGATTAAAAGTCTGTGAATTAACATGCACGGTACATGTATATTTTGTAAAAAAAATTCATTGTATTGTATTATATAAAAGCGGCAAAGTAGTGTTCTTGTCATTGCTTTAGTAAAACATACATATGCAGTATGGTTATGAAGTTGAATGAATGCTCAATGGTTAGTTCAAGACTTCCAAGAAATTCATATTCTGTTATGTGTGTTTTTATTAAAATGTTAAAAGTTGGCCTACCTCAAGTTGCCATACTGACAGAGGGATATATGGCCACCCCATTGTTGGAATACCAGTAGTTAGCCATTTTTTGGTATAGCTATCAACCGTAATCTAGAGTTTCTAATTTCTCTTTTTTTACATGTTCTCCAAAAACATATAACTTACATGGCACAATTTCGATGCCACTTGTAAGTTGTAATGCCGCATGATTTGGTGATTTGTCAAAGGACGATGGTGACAGGGAAGAGGGCGGACACTGAGCCAACGGAGGATGCGACTAGGGTAGGGTGGGCTGAAGGTGTAGGACGGTACTGCTGCTATGGTAGGGGATGAGGGTGGAGAGCAAGGCGATTTGTGCGGGACTCCTCCTTGGTGGTTCGTGGGGAAGTACGGTGTGCAGGATTTGATATTAAAGAAGAAGGCTCCAGCAAGAAATGTCACGCTATGAAGAAAACCGAGCGGGATGGGAGGGTCCAGCAGAAAAATTGAAGGGTGCGTCATGAGGTGGGATTTTGTGTTGATATCGCGTGTTGGAGATAACATGACGGATATATAGTTTGGAAAACCACATTTCTTCCTCACATATGGTCTGGATTTGAGGGAGTACGAACTGTCCAGACTGTTGAATTTAGGGAGCTTACTAGGCACCGGTTTGATGTCCGAACATGTCCATGCATACGAAGAAGAAATGAGTTTCGACTTTGAAAATTATCTTAATTATTTGTTTGATTTATTTATATGCATTGTGGCCCGTAGCAACGCACGGGCATTCTACTAGTTCATGTTTAATTTTGTCTTTTTTGTTTCTATTAATGTAGGTCGAATTAGGATCTGAAACTTTTTGAGGTTGAACATCAACCATTGATGTGTGTTTACAATTTTTTTTCAAAATATTTGAACATGTAGATATTTTTCAAAAAAATCGATCTCATTGATCTCACCCAAGTCTTCCCCTGACTTCCAACGCGTCTTCACCATTACTGTCGTCCCTCGCTTGCACTCTCCAAGCTTATATGCTGACTTCGCTCAAAAGATCCCTTCCTTAGGATCATTAGTGCCATGCCAACGTGGCAACGTGTCTTCCATCCCTTCCGTCTGCATGCCTAATCGAACGAACCCGTACCAGCTTGGCGTCCCACTGCTTCGTAACCAGGTTGTTCACCTCCGCCACACGAGTAACCACGGCCTGGCCTCTCACCATCCTCGGGCGACGAGTGATTCTTCTCGGCAGCGAAGCATCACGTCAAATATCGATTTGGGTGTCGTCGCCCACCCACATGCCACACGACTCCCGCCTTCATAAGCTGGACGCCCTTGAGGATGCTCCTCCATGTAGATTTTTTTTTTTAAAAAAATATTATTTTATTATTAACAAATTTTCGATAATGTATGACCTAATTTATAAATTTTAAAAGTATGACTCCGTCGGCCTCGCTTAGGCCGAAGAGTAAGTCTTCGGTGTTTGGTCGACCGAAGAGTGACTCTTCGTCCAGAGGTAAACCGAAAAGTGGTCGTTCTGGGCCGAAGAGAACTCTTCGTCGGCCTGTGGACCGAAGATAATAACTTCGGCTTAGGCCCGACCGAAGAGGCCTCTTCGGCCTTCTCCAGGCCCAAGACTTCGGGATAAGATCCCGGTTGTCTTCTTCCTCTCGCCACTATGCTCATTTCGCTTCCTCTCTCCGTGACTGGCGATTCCCCGTCGATCCGCTCGATTCTTCAGCAGTTTTCGTCATCCACTAATAGATCAGGTAGAGGAGAGGCCTCCTCGACGACCTAGGGCCCGATACCTCCATGGGTAGCTGTGGGGGTTGTGTGGAGGTGGTGCGTTGGTAGGGAGAGGTGCTGTTCGTGGGGAGCCGCGGTTGGGAGTAGGGAGCATCATGGCGGGGAGGAGATGTGGGGAGGAGGGGAGGAGGTGGTGGACGAACTCCGGCAAGGCGTGGCGCCGTGAAGATAGGATTTGAAGCCGGGCACGCACGCATCGTCGGTATAACCACCGTTCCATAATTTTCTCTAATTATTGCTCCGTCTGCAGTTTTAGTTTTAGTGTTTAGTTAGTGTAAATGTATGGCATTGGATAGTTTTACTTTTTAGTTTCGTGTAGAATATGCAGCGGTGCGGTGGTGGTAGAAAGATTACCGGTGCTAGGACAGATTAGTTGTTACATTCATATGACAAAAATTACCGGTGTTAGGAGCTGTGTGGAGTTTCTAGTAGAACGCTCGTACGTTGCTACGGGGTACAATGCATATAAATAAATCAAACAAATGATTAAGGTCGACTCGAAGGTTGAAGTTCATTTCTCCCTCGTACATCCGGGCGTATTCGAACATCAAACAGGTCTCCCCAAATGTATACTATGAGAGGTAGAAATGTGGTTGTCAGGACTATCCGCATGTTATCTCCAACATGCGGGCCCAACACAAAAATCCCACCCCACAATGCACTCTTCCCTTTTCCTGCCAAACCCTCCCATTCCCACTCGGTTTCCCGCCGTAGCGGGACATTTCTCGCTGGAGCCCTCTCCTTTAAAACTGGATGACGTCCACCTCACCTTCGCCATGGAGCCCTCTCTTCTTCACACCGTACTTCCCATGGACCGCCAAGGAGGAGTCCCCCGCCAACTGCCCTGCTCTCCGCCCTGATCCCCTCCCCTCGTGTTCGTGTCGATCCACTACCGCCATCAAGGATAAGGAGACGTGCGCCGCCCGTGATGTCCCCCCCCCCCCCCCCCCCACCCCAGCCAAGAAGGCAGATCCGATGTCTCCTGAGCCATTGCCATATTGTAACATACAGTTGAATATCGGGCATTAGCATGGAACAAAAATATGATGTTTGTTGTTGGGCATGCAACTGATATGCCACCGTGTCCGTTATTAACACTTGAAGCAACCAATCAATGCATTTACCCTTCCATCATAACTAAAAAATTGTAGAACTTGACGAGAAAAAAATATGAACCACACACGCATGCAATTTGTTGCAAAGCCATCTCTAATGAAATGCAATTTGTCACATTTTCTAAAGTAGGGATTCCGCTCAGACAGACGTAATTGAACAAATCAACCCCAACCCCATTCACATCCACATCTGCCGCATAATATAAGTGGGAGGCCCACATGTGTCCACATATTTTTTGATGGGACAAGTACATCCCACAGAATCTCACGTCAATGAGCTAAAACTTTTGTACCAAAACAAAATATTGATGCTGGACACTTCAAGTAAGCTTATCGTAGTTCTTAGTGATCAATTGGATATAACTTTAAAACATTGATCTCAGTTTTACAACTTGTTGATGCGTCTAAAAATCAGCTCATCTCAATGCACACATGAAGTACAGTCCACTGTTTGATTCCTAGTTCTTTCATGTTTATGCCCGATAACACTTTCATACATAGATCCACCATGAGCTGTAAGAAGGCAATTAGCAAGTTAGCAAATGGACCAAAAGTGAATTTATTCACATATTCAAACAATAGAAAACCAGGAACTGTGATTGGATTGATCATATTTATACAATCAGACAGGGAAATCAATTATGATGATCTAATTCATAGCAAGAAAAATCAAGATTTCACCTTGTTATTTTAGGGACATGTGTATTAAGAATTTTAAGCTTGCTTCTTCAGGAGGACAAGCTAATAATAAAAAGAGTACATCTCTGCCAAACCATCACGGCCAGAGGTCCGACCAGGGAACCGGTAATCCAGTACTCCCTCCTATTCATATTAGTTGTCGCTGAAACGGATGTATCTAACATATTTCAGTGCTATTTACATCCTTTTGAGCGACAACTAATTTGGATTAGAGAGAGTATTAAAAAAAGTGATATGGCAACACAGCAGGCCCAAAGCTACAGACCAGACCAAAAAATTGTTATAACGAACTTTATTACTTACTGGAAGGGATTAGCTATACAGGACGGCCAAGAATCTATTGATAAACAAAACACTCTAGCCTTAATATGCAGAGGACTCAAGGCAATGGGTAGCATGCAAGCCACATTGATAAGGTAATGTGCGGCGTTCAAGCACCGATAACATGGCAGAAGCACAGCTCGCAATCAGGACTCCTGGAATGTATGGTTGCTATGCTTCTCCCCTGCACCACCACTGCCACCATCAGTTACACCGTTTGTCGCCCTCCACCGTGTTACGAGTATGGAGAATAAGAAGAAGCTGCGGTAGCATTGTTGTTTCTGTTCCGTTCAGCTGTGCTGCTCCTCATGGTCTTTGCACGAGCTTTGCGGCCGTGCAAGCGCAAGTGGATAAACAAGTTAAGGTGAATCACACCCTTTTGAGGTACCATGTTACGGTGTATTCTTTATTTTGTCTAAATCACAATCATAGAAATTCTTTTTCATCATGCAATAAATATACGGTCCAGCCGGCAACTACGTGGAGAAAGCACATAATAATAGACCGCAAATGTGACAGAAATACTGCTTATCCATGAATGTCACCAACTAATCAACAATTAAATCTAGTTTAGGAAATGTAAAGAACCAGATATGACAAAAAACACATAGTACATTCAACATAAACATGGGGAAGAAACTGAAAATCAGACTAACACACATCACTTGCATCCAGTTAGTGTTAAGAACATCGCAAATACCACATGATCACCTCTGTCATGCACCTGTGGACCGGCTGGGACAGAAACAGATAAAGGACCCCTCGATGGAGCCAGTTTACAGTACACTGATTCATAAGCTTCTTTGGCCATAACATTTCCAAGACTAAAAGGACGATTAATGGTTATAGATTTCGGATATAGAGGTAATTAAACCCCATTTTTTATGAAATGGAGATACATCTATATAGAAGTAATTAATTACCTATACACATCAAACTTTCAATAGACAGTAGGTTACTTAACTCATAAATAGGCAGAATCAATTTTGCGACTGGTTTTAAGGTACATCGGCATATATTTACTGGCGTTACAAATTCAGGGTGATGCCTTACCATGCTTGGAGGCTGGGACCTCCCCCTCCCCTTCTTCGTTTATTCCTTTTTTTCCCACCCTTTGTTTCCTTGAGCTCCTCCTCCCTTCCCTTTTCCTATTCATCATCCTGCAGCAAAGCAACAGAGTTTAAGATGCATCTGACTTATAGAAAGTAACTTTGAAACTTAATATAATATAGGTATGTTCAAGCATGCTCTATAATTTTCCCAGGTAAAAGAGCACCCGACCAATTTGAAGCAAAAATAAAAAGTAACATATTCCAATAAAGGGACTGCATTCTTCTCCAATTTGAGTTTTGCTCAAATCTCGATTAAACTCAAGGACAAAGGACACTTAAACACAATGAATTAAATAAGCAAGTTCACATCATGATAGTCGAGTTCACTACAACTCTTTCAAATTGTTTTTTCTCCGATGCGGCGAAGATATTCTCATATGCCTGCAAGAATCACAAATAACCGATGAATTCATGTCATCGAGTAAAAAGAATTTAAGGCCCTCAGCTTATAAAAAGTTACCCGAAATTTGCACCTTTTCAAATGAAACCATCTCCTAGATGAATAGCCTGCAAGCAGCACACACACAATTAAATGTTTAATAAATAGCTACAAATGCTCTATCACAACACACTTAGTTGTAGGTCCTCTTCGAACGCGCGTGGGCGGCGGGTCATCCTCAGCTGCTCTGTTGGGTCAAATCGTATGCTACCTGAATTTGCAAACCCATTTTTAGTCCACACTTTGAGGAAGTAGTTGCATGTTCATGGCCGATCAGGCAGAAATGCATGATTAACATGAAACTAAAATATGAAAATTGTAACCATTGAATAATTGATTATGTGAATGGTGCAATCAGAATAAAAGAGGAGATAAAAGCATATGAAAACTCAATGCCCTTTAGGTACAAAATATCACATGCTCCTTTGTCATAATCTCGACGCCTATCTCTCTGTCCATGTGCAGAAGAACGGATCCCATGTGCGACGAAAGGCGACTCAGCTTTTGCCTGCTATTCATGTGAGTGAGATGGATCACAGCTTGATCTTGCACGAGTAGTAGAGACCTTTTTTTTTTTTTTTTTTTTGCTCACGTACCTTGGTGTGCCAGCTTCATCTTGATGTCACTCTTCAGAGTAAAAAGCAAGACTGATTTAAACCCCTATACCACAGCAAGAGAAAACAATTGCTAGACAAAAAAAAAGGAAATGGTACAACCAGGAGGCACACCTCAAATTGCCCAACATTAATTACTGTGATTTATACATGGGTTATGCTCATTTCCTATTGCCATTCCCGTGCAGAAACATGTTGGGCACATCACCTCGAAAGCACGTACATGCATGAATTAAGATACAGGCACTCTCAACTTGAGTACAGTACATCAGCTGCTAGCTTTCCTATCTAATCTTCAAACAAGCAAACTGACTTGTGAAACTAAAATAAGATTAGACACCTTATTTTTTTCAAGCTTGAATGTTTCCTTCACCCCTCTCAGCAGATTACAATTTATCATGAGGAAAAAAGTCTTGAGTATATTAGTCATTGACAAACCTAAAGTTATATCTTATGCATCAAAACAACTATACAATTTCCAGACAATTGAAGGAGAATCATGCATCGAATTGTTACTGCTGTGCTTATCAAGATACTAAGCACCAATTTACCTTCAAATGAGTTCCATAGGTGATTGAAGAGGTCGTCCCTGGCCGGTTGATGACCGGCCCCCTCCAGCGCCTCCCCGGCACGGGGTAGTTGTTGTCGGAGATGTAGGCAGTGAAGCTGAGAATGGCCGGCATGAGGATTCGGCGTCCGCACAACCAGGAGGCACACCAGACAGTCGAGCGTAGTACAACGCAGACTGCTCGGTAGGGGCGCCCGGCTCGCACGAGCGAGACTGCCCAGCAACGGGTGGGCCGCCTCGAGCGAGCGAAACTGCCCGCAGGGTAGCCTGTCTCGTAGAGCGACGCAGCCACGGCCGGGGTAACCAAACAGCCGGACATGCAGACATCCCGGGCAAGCGCCCGCGCGAGACGCAGCCCGACAGGGGCCCAACAACGCTGACAAGCAGGCCTCCCGTCGCGTGCGGCAAGGCACATCGTGCGAGAGGGCGCATGCAACCTGCCCGGCGCCGAAGGATGCTGACATGCCGACCTGACCTCCGCCTCATGCACGGGGTAGCGTGCGCGATGGTGCACGCAGGCGTGACCGAAAACAGCACAGGGAGGTGGCCCCGACCACTCCCGCAGTCCACCTGTCATGGACCCCCGAGGCAACACGCCCGGATGCGCATCTTCCGGGCAGATCGAATGGCGCAGAGAGCCCGCGGGAGGCAGCGGCATTGTACGTGCACAAAATGGACGGCGCGGAGACCCTCTTCGCTTGTGGAGGCTCTCAGGAGGCAGGTACTCCAGCATCCTTTATAGGAGTAATGGTTTGAGAGTAAGATGTTTATTTTAATGCATGTATCCCATACACATTGGATCACGAAGGAGAAGATCAACACCCTAGAGCGAGAGATCAGACCCTTGGTTGAGGAGATCGGCGCCATGGATAAGGAGGTTGATGATGTTGTGGTGGACCAGGAGGGTGTTCAACTCTTGTATGTCCCCGTAAATGAGTTGCACATTGCCTTCATGGTGGAGGTTGTGCCGGATGAGGTCCCTCTCGTGGACCCAATTCGAAAAAGTGGGATCCTTTCGCAATGACAGATAAATCATTAACATGGAGCTCCAGTTGTGCGGAGAGGTAGAATGATGGAGTAAACGCGTGAGTTGCTCCTTTCTGGAAGAGGTAAGAAGGCCCGCACCATCAACGTTGCAGTGCAGGTTGGTGGTGACGCTGTGCAACTGGCTAGGGATGATGTGCACGTAACCAAGCATGCGGTGGCGAGAGTGGACGACATGTTAGACGGCGAGAAGAAAGATAAGTGGGATGGCATCGGCGATCCAAAGAAAACCCAATAATTGGGGTGATGCTTCACTTGCATAGTTGAGTTCTTGCCGAGATCTCTTCCAGGGTTCGGGAAGTACGCGGTTGGCATGATGACAAAGAGCCGCCGCGGGAAGTTCTACATCGATGATTCATACTGGGGCCCCGACGCCGACTCAATCGAGTACAGGTACCGGGTCCCCTTCGGCAAGATTCACACCTTCATCGACGTGGTCGGCGAGCCGGCCGCCGGGTTGGAGAATATCGACGGCGTTGAGTTGGCACGCCGCGCTGGCCAGAACCAGGCGAGACCCGGCCCGAGTCAAGCCGGCCGAAACCATGTCTTCGTGGGTTTCACCCAAGGGGTGGCCCTGTCAGAGAACTCCCTGTCTGGAGATGATACGCTCGTCCAATCTGACGACGAGTCCTCGACGGGAGAAACCGAGTCAATCCTTCCTCCGCATGATGGAGGGCTCAGGCACACGAACGTCTTTCCAGAGAGCCCAGATCCGCCTCGCTTTGCAGCACTATACATGGCGGGTAGGCAAGACCCGGTGCGTGATCCGGCCAATCCAGCGACGGGGCAGAATAACATCCTTGCCGGCTCAGGAGGAGCCGGCGCGTCGGCCACCGGCTCTCAGAAAACCGGGGTTCGAGCGCTTGCGGACTTGATGACCACCCTAGCAGCCCTCCTGACCGAGCCGGTCACTGCGGAGAACGCTGCGGCGCGCAACACGGAGATCACGAGGTGTCACGAGCAGATGGCCAAGATTCAAGAGGACATCAATGCGGAGAACGCCCGCATGGAGCATGAGCAGGCCCGGATTACTACGGAGAGGCAACGCCTGGATGAGGAGGCACATTACCTGAACTGTCGACAGGCCGAGTTGGAGCACGTCCACAGGAGGCGTCATCAGAGCCGGCTTCCGGCTAATCTCGAGCCGACTCAACTGTTCACCACACCGCCGGCTCCGGCGAACCCGGGGGCTGGAGTCATCCCCGTGGGACAGCCGCCTTTGCAGCAGCCTGTTCAGCAGCGAGAGCCAGCCCGGCATCGCACGCCAGATCAGCAACAGCAGCCGCCGTCTCATCGGTTCCAGACCCCAATTGGACACTACTCCAACCCGGTCGATAACATGCTGGCTGCAACCCACAACTTGGCGGCGATTCCGATCGAGGGGGATGGCCCGATTCAGACCGAGGCCAGGAACGCCATAGGAATGCTCAAGACAGCAGGAGTGCAGCAAGCCAACTACTCGCATAGCCAGCATCGGCTTCACTCGACCCCTCATCAGAGCCGCACTAGGAGTCAGCGCCCTGAGTCGCCTACGGTCTCCAGCAGCGCACACCGCAGGAGAGCCGCCCAGCCGCTGGCGGAGCAGCACCAGCCCGGGATCCCGCAAGACGTTGTGGACGCTGCTCGGGTTCTACGAGCGTGGGAGGAGGAAAACGCGCGTGCAGGGTGTAACCCGCCGGCGCACGTCAGCACACCGGCGCGAGTCAACCCGCTGCCGGATATCAACCCGCCGCCAAATGTCAACTCGCCCGTCGCAACCCTGACAAATGGCCGACTTGGGGGCTCTTCAAGCCGCATGATCGGAACTCCCTGTTTGATACCGGCACTACGAGAGGCGCGCATACCCCCCGATTTCAAGGGTCCTCGCAAGGTTCCTAATTATACAGCGAATCTGGAGCCCACCGAGTGGATCGAGAGTTATGAGCTGGCAATGGACTTGTTGAGCGCAAGTGAGTCAGTGTGCGCGCGTTACCTGCCTCTGATGTTGGAAGGCCCTGCACGCACCTGGATGAAAAACCTGCCGGCGAATTCTATCAACACGTGGCAGGAACTGAAGGAGCGCTTCGTCAAGAATTTCCAGGAAACCTGTAAAAGGCCAACCACAATTGTTGATCTTGAGCGTTGTGTCCAGCGCGAGGATGAGTCAGCGCATCACTGGGCTCGCCGGGTTGCGGAGGTCATACACAGTTCTGACAGCATCTCGGCGGCTCAGGCAGTGCTCGTTCTGGAACGAACATGCAAGTTTCAACCCCTGGTCTAGAAGCTAGGGCGACTCAAGCGAAAGGTCCAAGATATGGGTGACCTCATGGATGTCTTAACCCGGTATGCGGAGTCAGATAACACCAAGGATCCGTTATCGGACGAAGAGAAATCTGATAAGGGGAAGAAAGCTGGCGGCAAGGGTCAGCAGCAGAACAACAGTAATGGTCAGAACAACAACGGCGGTAAACGCAAGGGTTACGATGGTAGCTCTGATCTAGTGGCGAACACAAACGCAGATAACAAGGGTCAGCGTCAGAACGACGGTTCTAGGAGGCAGTCCACTTGTAATCGCCCTCACTTACGAGGAAGCTCTCAAGGCTCCTTGTCCGAAGCACAGTTACAATGGTAAGCCATCCAGTCACTCCTGGGAAAATTGCTATGTGATGCAAGAGTTTGCCAAGCGGGTCTTCCCGAATCATCATAACGGGGGCGGCAACGGCGGACAACCCGCCAACCAGGGACCCGGCTTCTCAGGAGCCGGCTTGCAAGGGCCCTTTGCAGGACCCGGTTTCCAAGGGAACAGTGGCCAAGGCAGCGGGTTTCAGGGGGCTGGAAACACTGGAGGCGGCAATCAGTGAAACAACCAGGGGAATCAGCACCAAGCCGGTGCGACAGGGTTTCAGAGTAACCCGAAACAGTTAAATAGTGGGTAGTATCATGTTTTCACCACCAGCACATGCAAACGGGATCAGAAGGTGCAACGACGAGCCGCCCACACAGTTGAGCCGGCGGTTCCCTATTATCTCAACTGGTCTGAGCAGCCGGTTACTTGGAGCAGGGCGGATCATCCAGTCCTCCTCGATCACCCTGGCCACTTGGCTCTGGTGGTTGCGCCACAAGTCGGCGGTTACACCCTGACTAAGGTGCTCATGGACGGAGGCAGCAGCATCAACATTCTGTATTATGACACGTTCAGGCGGATGAATCTGTTCGATAAGCAGTTAACTCCGTCCTCTACAGTCTTTCACGGCATTGTTCCTGGCAAGTCAGCCTATCCCATGGGAAGAATTTCCCTTGAGGTGGCCTTTGGCTCAGAGGATAACTGGCGTTCTGAGTTCCTGTCCTTTGAGGTGGTTAAGCTTAAGAGCCCATACCACGCCTTATTTGGCCGGCCGGCTTATGCGCGGTTCATGGCATGGCCGTGTTACGTTTACCTGAAAATGAAGATGCCAAGACCAAAGGGAACCATCACAGTGGAAGGCAACCGGAAGATTGCACTCGAGTGCGAGGAAGGAGATGCAGCATACGCCGAGACGGCTTGCGCTGCGGAGGAATTGCGATATTATAAGGACCATGTTGACCCGTCTGACAGGACATCCCTGAAGAAGCCCACCATGGAGTCTGACCCTTTGCTCAAGTTTAAGTCGGCCAGAGACACAAAGCAAGTTGATTTCACCCCAGGCAATTCTTCTGAGCAGTTCACCATCGGGGCAAATATGGATCCCAAATAGGAAAGCGCGCTCATCGAGTTCATCCGTGAGAACCGGGACATTTTTGCATGGAAACCTTCTGACATGCCAGGTGTACCGAGAGAACTTGCTGAGCACTCCCTTAATGTGGATCCCAAGTTCAAGCCAGTTTGCCAGTATCTCCGTCGCTTTAATGAGGAAAGGCGGAAAGCTATTGGTGAAGAAGTGGCCCGACTCCTAGCTGTCGGGTTCATCGTCGAAGTATTCCATCCGGAATGGCTAGCTAACCCAGTGCTTGTTCTGAAGAAAAACGAGACTTGGCGGATGTGTGTTGATTACACAGACCTGAATAAGGCTTGCCCTAGTGACCCCTTTGCCTTACCCCGTATTGACCAGGTCATCGATGCTACGGCTGGTTGTGAGAGTTTATGTTTCCTGGATGCTTACTCTGGTTATCATCAGATCAAAATGAAGTTGGAAGACCAGGAAAAGACGGCTTTCATCACACCCTTTGGGGCCTTCTGTTATACAACCATGTCGTTTGGTCTGAAGTGTGCGCAGGCGACTTACCAGCGTTGTGTCCAAAGCTGCTTTCATAAACAGATCGGGCGGAATGTTCATGCTTATGTTGATGACATTGTGGTTAAGTCCCGCAAGAAAGAAACTCTGTTGGAGGATCTCAAGGAAACATTTGACAACCTCCGTGTCTACCAGATGAAGCTTAACCCGGAGAAGTGTGTTTTTGGTGTCCCTGCAGGAAAACTTCTGGGATTTCTTGTTTCCGAGCGTGGCATTGAAGCTAACCCAGAAAATATCAAGGCAATCACGACCCTGGCTAAGCCGGCCAGACTGAATGACGTGCAGAAGCTGGCTGGACGGGTTGCGGCACTAAGTCGGTTCATAAGCCGGCTTGGAGAGAAGGCAATTCCGTTATACCAGTTGCTTAAGAAATCAGATAACTTTGTCTGGAGTGATGCTACAGATCAGGCTTTTGAGGCCCTCGAGAGACAATTGTCTGAGCCGCCAGTCCTTGCTGCCCCTCGTGAGAAGGAGCCGATGTTGCTATATATTGCTGCCAATAACAAGGCTATAAGCGTGGCAGTCGTGGTAGAGCGCAAGGAGGACGGCAAGGAATATCCAGTTCAGCACCCTGTGTATTATATCAGTGAGGTGTTAACGGAGTCCAAGCAGCGATATCCACATTGGCAGAAACTGGTCTACGAAGTATTTATGGCTAGCCGCAAGCTGAAGCATTACTTCCACGAACATCTAATCACTGTGGTCAGCTCAGCTCCTCTTGGGGATATAATCCAGAACCGGGAGGCGACAGGCCGGGTTGCTAAGTGGGCCATCGAGCTTGGTCCGCATCATCTCAAATACGTGCCCCGCACAGCAATCAAATCTCAGGCATTGATGGATTTCATTAATGATTGGACGGAGTTGCAGGCTCCCGAAGAGAAGCCTGACACAGCATACTGGTCCATACACTTTGACGGCTCAAGGCAGCTCGAAGGCTCGGGGGCTGGGGTTGTGATTACTTCCCCACGAGGAGATAAGTTCTGTTATGTTCTGAGACTCATGTTTTCCTGTACTAACAATGCAGCAGAATATGAGGCCTTGCTTCATGGGCTTCGGATGGCCAAGGAGATGAACTTGAGCCGGGTCAGGTGTTTGGGCGACTCAGACTTGGTGGCCCAGCAGGTTTCTGGTACTTGGGATTCCAAGGATCCCCTTATGGCGGCTTATCGGCACGCGGTCACAAATATTGCTGGACACTTCAAAGGTTATCAAGTTGATCACATTGATTGCAGGCAGAACGAGGCGGCAGATGCACTCTCTCGCTTGGGTTCGCATGTGTTCCTGGACGTTTTGCACAACCCGTCTGTCAAGTTACCAACAGAGGAGGACTTGGCTATTCCCGATCTGGAGGCGGCTCTCGTGGTTGCTGTCCACGCTATACCTGATTGGACCGTCCCCTACTTGGCTTATCTAAGCCGGGATGAACTGCCAACAAAGGAAAACCTTGCTTGACAGATCATCAGACGATCCAAGTCTATGACTATTGTCAATGGCGAGTTGCACCGACGAAGCGTCACTGGTGTTTTTCAGCGTTGTGTTTCACCTGAAGAAGGTCGTGCAATTCTCAATGAGATTCATTCAGGTGACTGCGGACACCATGCCGGCTCAAGATCACTGGTTGCGAAGGTTTTCCGGCACGGTTTTTACTGGCTCACAGCTCATGCTGATGCAGAGGACATTGTATGCAGGTGTGATGGTTGCCAGAAATATGCTCGCCAGGCTCACGTGCCGGCTCAAGAGTTGAGGATGATCCCGATAACTTGGCCTTTTGCGGTCTGGGGGCTTGACATGGTGGGACCCTTCAAACGTTCAAAGAACAAGCATACTCACCTGTTGGTTGCAGTGGATAAATTTACAAAGTGGGTGGAAGCAGAGCCGGTCAGCAACTGCGACGCGGCTACAGCTGTCAAGTTTCTGAAAAAGTTGATATTCTGATTTGGCTACCCACACAGTATCATTACAGACAATGGAACCAATCTTTCCAAGGGAGTCATGAAACAGTTCTGTCAACAGGAGCACATCCGGCTTGATCTAGCATCGGTTGCGCATCCTCAGTCCAACGGACAGGCAGAACGGGCCAATTAGGAATTGCTGCGTGGTATCAAACCCCGGCTCATGGTGCCTTTGCAGCGCACGTCGGGTTGCTGGGAAGAAGAATTGCCCTAGGTGCTTTGGAGCATACAGACTACTCCCAACAGATCAACAGGCTATACACCGTTTTTCTTAGTCTATGGTGCAGAAGCTATACTTCCAAGCGATATTCGTCATGACTCCCCTCGAGTGGCGGCTTATGTGGAATCAGACAATGAGCAGGCTCGCCAAGACGCTCTTGATGCTTTGGAAGAGGAACGCGAGCTTGCTGCGTCCAGATCCGTGATTTATCAACAAAACCTACGTCGCTATCACAGCCGTAGAGTTCGCAGCCGCACTTTCCAGGAAGGTGATTTAGTGCTCCGCCTGATACAAGACCAGACAGGCATGCATAAGCTTTCCCCACCTTGGGAAGGGCACTTTGTGGTCAGCAAGAATCTCAACAACGGGTCATATTACCTGATTGATATACGTGAGGCAGATAAATCACGTACCTCCGAGGAGGAAACAAGCTGGCCCTGGAACATTGCCCAGCTCCGGCCATACTACACCTAAGTCATCGACTGGGTCATATTTTTGTACATACCTTTCATCGTGTATATACCTATTTTCGATCAAATAAAATAGCGACCAGCAGCACTGTGTAAAGGTGTTGTTTTGCCTCAAAATTGGTGTGCTGGATCTTTATTTATTGATCTTGGTTACTTGGGGGCTTCCAACTCAATTGAGTTTAGCTTACAAAACCCTTTAACCCGGCGAGATGCCACAAAGTTGGTTAAACCTGCCTGTTAGCAAGATGCTACTCCCTCAAAAACGACCCGGCGTACGTCTGATGAGTCAATCACATAGGTGACCCTGAACTTGTCAGAGTTAAAACGTCCGATTGGTTGTGTGAGAGTCGGCTTTCAGAGAGCGAGGACAAACCAACAGGCCAAAGTGCCAGCTTCATGAAAGCATATTCCGGCTTGCGCTTTATGAGCCGGTCATTTCAAGTTGTGTTTAGCAGCCGGCCTGCGCTTTATGAGCCAGCCGTTGCAAGCATATTCCGGCTTATGATTATGTTCTTTTTGTTGCGCTCATCTCATCTCTGCATACATGCATACATCCATGCATGGCATTTACTTCACTTTGATATTCTTGATTCAATACAAACAGTAACAAAGATTACTCGTTTATGTGACTTCATCAGTAACCATTACATACAATTGTCGTTGTTTCAGCAGAACCATTCTATTGCAAAAACCGGCTCTCGAAGCCCAAAAGAGGATTTCAGAGGCAAGGCATCCATAGTATTGGTACAGACAATAAACAAGCTCAGTACACGATGGCACTGGCATCAACACAAGTGTTTCATACTACCCTATTACAAGCCGCCCGCTAACAGCCGCGACAGATTTTTACAAGTTCGGCCTACAAAAGGATAAGCCGGCGTTTATATCGCCGGGTCAGAACTAGCACCAGCGCCCGATGAAGCACCATGAGCCGGTTCTTCGCGACCGTCGTCATCCTCCTCCTCTTGACTTGATTCGCCGGTCGACCACTGAATTGAGCGCAACGCTTCAAATAGGGCATCGGCGGATATCAGGGAGGAAGGGTCGACTTCAGGAGCAAAGGATGGCTTACGCATACGGGTTAGGGCCACCGGCTCATGGTTAGGCGGCTCTATCCGCTCATTCTCCTTCGAGTAAGGCGCCTGATACTTGGTCAGATCGGCCTCTTCTGCGATCGCGGTGGCTGCAACCCGGGTTTCTTTGATGCAGCGTTGGAAGTCCTTGGTGAATGGCGAGTCGTCCACGTTGAACTCTGGGTACCCGCCCACAATCTGAGCCGGGTCGAGCTCGGGCACGTATGCCTTGGCTCGCGCAAGTGCTGTTAGAGCCCCAGTGCGGCAACATGCCTTCTTCCAGTCCTCAAACCACCTGGGCACGACTGACAGCTCTTTCAACGTGTCTGCAATCAACTGCGGTGGCGCCTTGGTGTTCTTGGCGGCCATTATGCAACGACAGCCGCCTATGTACAGTTGTTCTACAAGGGTGTACACCGCCTTCAATTTCACCACTGGTTGCTGCACAAGAGTTTGATTCTTCCGACCTGCCAAAGTACGTACACACGATCAGTCCAGCCGGCTTAGCATATTTAAGTCGGAACTGTTGGCGCATGATCTGTTTTGCTTACCGAAGATGGCCCGGCACATGGCGGTGATTTGGCCTTTCAGAGTCGCCAGTTCTTGAGTCACCGGCTCAAGTTTGGCTTCGGCCTCTTCAGCTCGCGCGGCTTGGGCGGCTCTTGCGGCCTCTGTCTCTTGCAAAGTGTTCCGCACGATGACCAACGACTTGTTGGCCTCAGCAGCAGATTCTTTAGCTTCTTTGCGCAGCTTTTTCTCCTTCTGTGCTTCCTTTCGGAAGAAGGAAGCTTGCACTTCCACTTGATCCAGCATATCCTGCAAGACAGTCTGTTATATATCATACACGCATGACACGAGCCGCCCTAAAGGACAACCCGACACATGGGGGCTACATGTTTTCGAGCTTAAAACAAATAGCAAGGCAAGTTCCATGCAGCTGCAGGCACTCTACATGGCACTTGGGGGCTAATGCATAAATTGATCTATCCTGCTAAGTTATGAAGACCCGCCCGTCCTGAATGGCAAGCCGGCCTTTGGGGTCGCCGGGTGAAGTTCTGCTTACAAGCTCAAATTTGAAGTCCCGGGTCATCATTCTATAATGACCCGGCCCTTGGGGGCTACATATATATATATATATGGTTCATAAGAGGTGCAAATTACCTCATACTTCCGCTTCAATGACGTTATTATGGCGATCTCTGCGTCCCGGCTTTCAGACAGCCGGGTCAGCACAGCCTGGTGCAGGGTACTGGCATCTTGGTCTTCAAACATAGCAAAGTTAAGAGCCGTCTTTCCCTTGTCCTTCGAGGCCGGCTCAGGCTTGGCGGGGATTTTGGTAAGAGCGGTAGAAGCCTCCGGAGTCGCCTGCGTTCTCCAGTCACCGCCACATCATCCTGAGTCGACGCCACGGGCAGCTCTTCGGGCTGCTCCTCAGTTGGATTTTCTCTCTCCTGGGTAACAGGCGAGGGAGCACGAGCCGGGCTGGCGGTGTTTTGAGGTGGCGGGCTGTTCTGGATCACCGGCTCGTCCTGGGTGATCAAGGTGGTCTCTCTCTCTCCTTGAGAGCCTGGTTGAATGACCGGGTCAGATGACCCGGCAGGTGCTTTCTTCTTGATAGCCTTGGCACTGTATAAGAAACAAAGGAGTTATTCATTTAAATGGGTGAGGAGTAAGAAATCACTATCACAAGAATGGTTATAGTGCTTACCCAGGGTTGATGTTGAAAGCCGGCGCTTGAGTAGCGCTTGACTCACCTGAGGAGTGGGACGTCTGATATGCCGAGTCATTTAAACATAAGGGCTCTTTGAAACGACCAGCTAGAGGAAAAGAGGGAGTTGGACTAAGAAGTTCGGCCCCTTGCCCGTGCTCTACGGGATGGCGGCTCGTATGGAAGCCCGCCACTTAACTCGCCTTCACTGCTCCGGGTCTTCCTTTTGGAGGTGCCGGCTTGTTGTGTTTTCTTCAAAACAAATTGGGGATCCAAATGAGCGTCCTGGTATGAAAAAGGGACTTTACGGACGGCAACCCGGGGCTTCCTTCGAACCTTGCGGATCACAGCCCGGGTTTTCTTCCGAATAGGTATTGGAGAGTCAGAATCTGAAGAGATTAAAGTTACCTCTGGCTCGTTGGTGTGGCTAATTTCAGCTTCATCCTGAAGAGAAGGGGCGTCAGCAAGTTGAATAAAAAGACGACCAAGCGAGTCAAGTTCTACCTCAGCCTCGTTTTCTGCAGCCGGCTCATCAGCATCGGCCGGCTCATCCTGTTGCTCCACTGGAGTGGGGGCGGGTTGTCGAGGCTTCTTCCTTTTCCAAAACTTGTCGTCTACCTGCATTTGGAATGAGTCGGCGATTATGATTGAGAGGAAAAAAGCAAGTCAAGAACAGAATAAGAGGGTGCAAGTACTTACTGAAGGCACAGGGTTGGTCAAGCAGAAGGGAGCTAGCCCAGTTTTGTTGCATTTGTCTTGGGGCTCTCCCAGCAATCTCTTGGTGGCTTTGTTGATGTCACTCACAGATAAATTAACTTGGCTGAAGCGTTGAACGTCAGCCGGCTCACCAGTATAATTGCACATCAAGTCACCCCTCTGGCTAAGGGGCTGGATTCGCCAGCTTATCCAGCACTGGGTCAGGTCGATCCCGATGAGGCCGTTAGCAGCCAAGGCCCTTAGCTTGGAGTAAATAGGGGCAATTTGCTTACGTTCCTCTGCAGACGGCCAACCCGGAAAAGCAACCGTGGCGTTGAGCTGGTCTAGTCTGTAACCCGGCAGGGGGTTTTCATCTTGAGGAGCAGTGTTTTTGCAATAAAACCAAGTCTTGTTCCAACCCTTGGGATGACTCGCCAGCTTGGCCTTAGGAAAAGGAGTGTTTCTTCGCGTTTGAATAGAGACGCCACCAAGTTCTATGCTAGGGCCATCGGTGAACTCGGTCTGATGGTTGATGTAGAAGAATTCTCGGAAGAGAAGGACAGTTGGCTCTGTTTGGAGGTACACTTCGCAGAAGACTTGAAACTGGCAAAGGTTGGTGATTGAATTTGGGCCAAGATCCTGTGGCCGAAGGTCGAAAAAATTGAGAACGTCACGGAAGAATTTTGACCCGGGCGGACGAAAACCCTTCTGAAGGTGATCTGCGAAGACAACCACTTCGTCTTGCTTAGGTTGGGGAGAGCTCTCTTCATCAGGCGCCCGCCAGCTAATTGTCTCTTGAGCCGGCAAGAGGCCTTGCCCCACGAGCTCGTTCAACATAAGAGTTGAGACCTGGGATCTGACCTAGTTGCAGGACTTGTCGGTCTTGGGGGCCATGACGATTTCAGATTTCAACTGCAAAGGCAATAATGATAAGCCGGCGTGTTAAGCTCATGAGGTATAACCCGGCAAAATAATAAGGCGACCATGGTTGCTAAAAGTCATGACCCGGATTTATGCAAGCCGCCGAAAGCAGTGATAAGCCGGCGTGTCAATGAGCCGGTGCTGCTGAGTCAGTGGTGCTTTGGGTTTCTCCTAAGGCCTTGTACAATGCTAGATGCTTAGGGAGGTGCCTAGAAAAATAAACCGGATTTTTCTGAAGCACCGGTGCCTATTTCTACATGAGAGACGCCTAACTAAGCATCTACCCTATACAAATAAGCACCAGTGCTTAAGAAAAGCCTGCTTTATTTCTCTAAGCACCTCCCCTAAGCACCTTGCATTGTACAAGGCCTAAGTGTGGAGCTAGCTACAAACAAGAATCTAACGGGGCAGTTACCATTATGGATCTGGAAATGCTTCAAAAAAGAAAGTTTTAAGACCTAAAACGTGGATGAATATGAGAGCCTATTTGCAATGGGGGTCTGTTGAAAGCAATGCAAAGATCCAGATTGGAAAAATGGTATCACCACGACAACTAAAACATTTATTCCAGTTATTTAGGTGAATCAAGGTCTAATAAGAGAGAGGAAATAAACACTGACGAACTACGACGAACTGCGCCGAAGAATGAAGAGCTACAGATCTAAGGGGAGAGAGATTTGAGTGTACCTGCGTGCGGCGGATGTGCTCGGAGTGTTCCGGATGAGCTCCGACGGCGACTGGGGCGGCAGAGAGGTCGCAGTCGAGGTGGTCGGAGAGCTCGGGGATGAGCGGCGGCGCTTCGGTTGCGAAGAAGCGGGCGCGAGGAAGAAGAAGGGTAAAAGGTGAAGTGGGGGTGAGCTGGCCTCTTTCTAGGCACAGTACAAATTAAAACGACAGGTGTGGAGCCCCAGGCGGCGCAGTAATTTTCGGCTGCGGGCTCCTCGATTTTCACGCCTGACAGGACCATACAAACCCACTCAAAGATACGGCATGATGTCATCCCAGATTTGCGGTAGTAGATTGCGACGTCATCAGGAAAAGGGAATACAAAATGCTAAGTCTGAACCTGAAGGAATGACCCGTTGATCTACTTAACCCGGCAAATTGAGTCGGTCAAGGACAGCGTTCTAACGGACCGGCTTGGGAAGCGCTTGGAGAGTATCTTACTAATGTTTTGCTTTTTCAGGATAAAGTTTAACGTGAATAAATTCAAGTCAAACTGAGGGCTAATGTTGGGGATGCTTATCAGCATATAGACCCGGCAGGGTGATAACCCGGCCATGGAGCAGGCTCAGCGGGTCAGCTCACTGCGAGGCTGAAGGACTCTTGGTGGGCCGGCTTAACGAGGCCTGGCGAGGACAGGCCGGCTTAGGCAATGGGCCGGCTCATGGAGATGATGAGTGGCACGAAGGCCGTCTTGGAGAACAAGTAGAAAAGAGTAGGAGACGGGTCAAAGGACGACCCGGACTCTCATGTAATCTAGGGTTCCACCTGTATATATAAAGAGGAGCACCTATGTGAAAAAGACTAAGTTACAACCTCCTCGAGAGCTAGGTTAGCGAATCCGCATCCTTGTAATCGAGATCTACAGCAATATAATCAAGCAGGACGTAGGCTTTTACCTCCACCGTGAGGGGCCGAACCTGGGTAACCCGGCGTATTCTCGTTCCCGATCAACCCCGTTAAGCTTCCACACTCGTGTGATGGCCTCATCTCTAAGTCCTTTCACAAGGGCATCTGCCGTGACAAAACCACGACAACTCCCATGGCACATATTTCATGAAAACTTAAAAAAAATATCTAAAAACATATTAGATGTCATATTTCTGAGTACAATATGACTCTGCACATTGTTTTTTCATGAACGATCATATTATAAAATGTTTCGATTGCAAAAAAATGACTTACTTGGGTCAACTAGGTGGCTAGAGGAAATTTCGGTCTAGGCAGTCAGGTATCCATGTGCTCAAAGACACCGACATCATGAGTAAATTCAAAGATCTCGGTGTCTTTAGGCGCATGGATGTTTGCCCACCTAGACCGGAGTTTTCGCGAGCGCCCAAGAAGATAGTGGGCCTAAGTAAGTCAAAAACATTGCAATCAAAACATTTGTAATCCGATCGGTCATGAACCAAATAATGTGTGGAATCGTATTGTACTAAAAAATATGACATGTAATATGTTTTCCGAAAAAATGTAAGTTTTCATGACATGCGTGCCATGGAAGTGAAAATGGCCTCGGCTGCCATGACGGTGTTTTCCACATGTTAATTTTATTTGCAATCAAAACATTTGTAATCTGATTGTTCACGAACCAAATAATGCGTATAAATTTTTGCAATCAAAACATGCGTTCTCATCACATATTTTAAGTCATTTGTCTTCTCCAAATGTACTTGCCAACAAGAAAAAGAGGAAATAGTATGACACCGATCTTGGCTAGGAAAGGTCTTGGTAGAATGAAGAGGGAGTTAGTATGAGGTTGCCATCTTGCTGAATGTCACATGAGGGTTGTGTAGAGGATATGGAAGAAATGCGAGATGGTGGTTCCGTTAACTCTATCACGCAAATGAAAAAGGTTAAGTGTGGTAGGCAGAAAAATAAGCTCAATGAGTATGCCATGGAGGCTATAGCACATGGAGAACGTACACGACTATTGTGCCTAGCTGTTGCATTGAACATGAAGGGATGGTGTATCGTATCGTAGGTTGAAAGAAAAAGAATTCCGCCATCATACTAGTGACTTGTAGTCCGCATTGCATTAAGAAAATGTGAAGGCTGTTGTGTTGTATTATCTTCTGCATCTTGAGCCATCAATCTTGCCACATATGCCCACACTTTCAAGGCTAGGTACAATGTTGTTCACATAGATGAGAAATGGTTCTACCAGGATATGAGGAACCGAAAGGTTTATTTGACCAACAAGAACCAAACCCACAGAGGCAAACAAAGAACAAAGGACACAGAGAAAATAATGTTCCTTGCAACCATGGCTAGGCCAAAGTCCAATAGCACAGGTGAATGCACATTTGACGGTAAGATAGGGGTGTGGTCATATGTAGAATGGGTGGCGACACAAAAGGGTACCAAAAACAGCGTAAGGGGAACCATGGAACTGAAGCCTTCCACGAGTGTTGGTAAGACATTTCCATTGTTTTTTATGTTTCCATTCTATTATTCTCATGTTATCATGAACGGACATTCATTTTTTTTTTTTGGTGTTTCCACTATATTTCTCTCTTTCTGCGGGCAAGGACAAGAGCCACACATACCTCATCAAGTACATGTTGCCGGCAATGGAGGAGAAGTGGGCAGAAGAAAGACCGTTGGAACACAATTTTCATTCAACAAGACAACATCAAGTGTACGACCCCGATGTTCTTCGTGAAGCAAGAAGAGGTGGTTGGGACATTAGGATGATTTTTCAACCACCTAATTCACCCAACACCAATTGCTTGGACCTCGGTTGGTTTAACTCTATTCAAGCTATATTTCAACAAAAAATGCCAAAGGACCTCGTCAATATTGTGAAGAAGGTAGAAGAATCTCTAGGAGAATATCCATGTGAACGGCTTAATAAGATTTTCTGAAGCCATCAAGCTTGTATGAGAGAGATCATTAAACACAAAGGGTCCATTCACTATGCGTTGACATATCTGAAAGAGCAATCACCTGAGGTGACAACAGATCTTTTAATCAAATTGGAAATCGATTCAAAGTATGTTGAAGCTACGTGATAGTTCTTGGCCAAGGCATGAAACATCTATGTGACGAGAGGAGTTTTGTTTGCCTATAAAGTTGAGTGCTTTATGTGAGGATATGAGTATTTCCTTTTCTTTTGATTTCAAGAAAAATTGTAATTCATGTGGTTCGAATGAAACTTAAAATGGCATATTGTATTTGATATGCAACAACAATGTTGTTGTTAGTTTTAATGCCATGGCAGTTTTTTGTAGTTGTGGCAGCAAAAACAATATGTTTTTTATTTTACTGCCATGGCATAGATTTCAATAATGTTGTTCATGTGAACAAAATGAAACACAAAACCATTTTCTTGCATGCCATTCTTTCTCTGCTTGAGCTAACGATCACCGCTTTCATGCAAATTCATAAGCTAAGAGAAAAACGAAACCATAATCTTTCTTCTTGACGAAAGAATTACAACCTTATTCTACAACGTTATTCTTTGGTGGCTTGATCGTACCATCCACATTGAATTATTCAAAGCTATGCAAGTGAAGCATCACCCCAATTATTGGGTTTTTCTTTGGATCGTCGATGCCATCCCACTTGTCTTTCTTCTCAGCGTCTACCACGTTATCCGCTCTCGCCACCGCATGCTTGGCTACGTGCACATCATCCCTAGCCAGTTGCACAGCATAACCACCAACCTGCACTCCAACGTTGATGGTGCGGGCCTTCTTCTTCCCTCTTTCGGGCATGAGCAACTCACACATCTCCTTCATCCATTCAGTCTCCCGCTCCGCACAATCAGAGCTTCACGTTAAAGATTCGTCGGTTATTGCGAAAGGATCATGCATCTCCGCATTGGAGTCCACAAGAGAGGCCTCATCCGACACAAGCTCCACTGCGAAGGCAATGTCCAACTCATGGAGGGGGGCGTACCAAGAGTTGAACACCCTCCTGGTCCACCTCAACATCATCAATCTCTTTATCCATGGTGCCGATCTCCTCAATCAAGGGGCCGATCTCCTAGTCTAGGGCCTCGGTTTGCTCCTCCATGCCCCCCCCCCCCCCGGGGCACTTGGCGACGATATCCTTCACCTTGGCGCTCATGTGCTGTTCCTCTTGCATGTCGCCGATGTCCTCCCCCTTGCAACAATCTGCTTCTCCTTGGCACTGAATTGCTACTCCTATTCCATGTCGCCGATGTCCTCCATGGAACCGATCTCCTCCACGATTTGGGAGCCTTCTTCTCCTTCCATCTCAAATTCTTCTCCTTCCCTGATCTGTATACAACCATGCCTGCAATACAAAGGACGGGGAAGGAGCATGCACGCCATGCAGGACTCGTTTCACACTGTGAACCGAATAGAAAAGGAGGGGAGAGGTTTCTGCAGGGGAGAGGAAGAGGCAGAGGAGGGAGATGTGGTGGGCCAAACGAGGTGGGGAGGTGAACGAGGAAACAATAAAGGCTACACAACTTGTGTTTTGGGAAAATCTGATTTTTATTAGGTGCCTATAATGCACTGGGACGAAGGGAGTAAGAAAAGAACATTTAAGTGCAGCTCCACCAACATCTTGAAATTGGACATCACCAACCAGCGGCTCTACCGACATCTTGAAATTGGACAGCACCAACGAGAGAAAATTATCATGGCTCCAGGAGCCCTAGTTCTTGAACGGGTTTTCTCCCTGCCTTGGTAGCAACATTTATATATATGGCAAATTTTGTGTCCCATCGAGGATCAAAATAGACTGAATCCTCTATAGGCAACCAGCCCATAAACTCACTTCTGCGCAGCCCACAGTAGATAAGTCCTTCGACGCTGAGTCCATATCCTTCAGAAGCAATTTCCTCAAACTCTGCGTCACACCCACGGTACATTCCACAAGAAGGATGCACAAGCCTGGTCCCTCTATCCTCACAGTGGTAACAACGACCTTAATTTTTTCAAAGCAAAACAAGAACAAGATAATTAGCTGCAGGTCATCACTAATCAAAACCACCTTCAGAATGACAACACATATCCCTCAAGTTAACAGTCAAGTAAATATTTTGTTTATCGATAAAACAATTTCAGTATCTAGCACTGCACATAGCACCAAAGATTTATCTGGGTCTGGACAACTGATAACATCAGTTTAATAATCCATCTCAAATCAACTCTCTCATTCTTAGGTAGTTTAATCAACAAACATAAAAGCCAGTGCCTTTTGTGTGTGAGTGTGTGTTGGTTTATGAAATGCATGGGAAATTAGTAAAGTAGCATGTATTAATGCAGAAAGCTTAAGCAGAGACGAGGAAGCAGGTAAAATACCATCATCGGTCGACGGATGTACGACACAGCAGCGCACCACATCGTCGTCTTCGTCAACATTGCTGCATTCAACGAAGAACAGTGTGGGTGCTGTGCCAGAAGGTGAACCCTTTGGTGTTGCATAGAAGTTGATATGACAATACGGGTAACCATCTTTGAGGTCGTAGTAACCATGCTTCCAACTCTCAGCTACTTTTGCATTCTCACCGCATATAACATGAAGTTGATACTCAATCCCATCCTACAACAAGACATACGGTGTATTAAATCAGTGAGCACATTAGTAGTAGTGGAGATCGATTGGAAAATGAACCCACCACAGATTGCTTTGAAAATCCTCTCATTGTAGCTTCAACCGTGTCACGAAAGAAAAATTGATCATCCTTAAACCTTGCCTGCTTGCGCGAAACAAATCTGGAGGCACGGGGCTTCAACTTGGGAACTTTTCGGGCTGGCGGGGTACAAGAAGGAGGCCCTAGAGATAGTACCAGGGCAACGATGTCACCAACTTTGCTGGAGGATAGCTTGTGGGCACCGGTTTTCACGAGTGACCGCACTGAGGACATGACTGATGGCGGAGTTGACAGGGCAAGCTCTTCTAGCGCTCTAGCCTCTAGGGTTTGGATGATATGCTACCTCAGCGGCCTTCTGGTAGGCTTTCTTATAGGATCCAGACAAAAGATATTCTTCTAGCTGCAGTTTGGCAATGGCTTCATGAAGGTTCGCATTAGCCTTAAGTAGATACGACACGGCAACATTCTTGGTGAGTTTGGGGAACAGGGCACGGACAAATGCGACAAGGCCAGCCATTGAGCGTTGTTCCAGGCGCGCAAAGCTTTTGGTGCAAAGCATGTCTGCCCGAAACTCATCTTGAGCTGGGAATGCAGTGTCATACCAAATGGTGTTGAGCAGGATGTTGGCGACAGGGTCATTCATGGGGCCAAAGCAGTAACCAGCCTTGAGTAGGCCACGATGGTGGCGCTGACACAAGGCGTCCCTTGGAAGCTTTGCAATTACCTTCAGGTAGATGCCGTGGATTTTATCTAGAAGCACAGAGTTAATGGACTCCCTTAGTTCAAGTGGAACCTTCATCCCCTTCTCGTATTCCATCTGCCGAGTGATGAAATGCGATCTTAGAGTTCCAATCTGAGACACATCGAGGTGGCCAAGCCCCAGCTGAGGTAAAGTTGAGAGCAACTTCTGAAGGCGATCGGTGGTGTCTGCTGCAGAACTCAGAGCAGAGGATGACATGGACGACCAGGTGGCCGTGAATGTGGAAGGGGAGGGGTGCTCCGCAGTGGTGACGGCGCACTTGAGGGCCACCGTGACGACGGTGGTCAAAGGAGCTATCTTGGTGGTAATGGGGGAGCAGTAGATGGCTGATTCAGTCCCACGGTCCAGCTGAATGAGGCGGGCAGCCAGGTCGAGATCGGCCTTGGCCAGCCGTAGGTAGCGAAGAGCTTCCCATCTGTGTAGGTAGCGGAAGAGGCAGGTGAGGAAGGTGACGAGGCCGCTGAGCGACCGCTCGACGACGCCGCTGTCTTCGTCGGGATTCTCGAACAGGATAGTCTCGACCTGCGATCTTCTAGTCTCGATCTGCGATCTTCTCTTCCTCTTCCTCTTCTTGGACATGTTGTTGGTAGCGTTGCCCTCCTTGCTGGCCGATACGGTGTTGAAGATGATGTTGGAGACGGGGTCAAGGAGCCCGACGCAGAAGCCGGCGCCGAGGAGCGAGGGGACGAGCGTCCGCGTCTCCTCCAGCGGCAACCGGTCGAGCGCCTCCTTGTAGTACCCGCGGATATGGCCCAGAACCTCGGATGCGTCGCGGGACTGAAGTTCCCAGGTGTAGTCTTCCGGACCGTCGCCCATCATAGCGACTTTTTCATTCGCGGGCGCGACGGCGGCGGCGGCGGATGGATAGCTGTGGCCTGTGGGAGTGCCTATGTTTGTTATTAGGAGGATATGAACTAGCGAACTATGCGGCCCACGCAGCGGACTTCCAGCGATTTTTCTCCGTCTTCTTGGGTTCAGTTCGATTTTTCCATGGGGCGTTCGGTATTCTCCAGTTTTGAACAGGTTTCGTGGCAGATTCCGCTATTTTTATTTTTTATTCTTTTTTCTGTCTTTTAATTAATTATGGGGCGTGCTACACGTCGGCTGACGGAACTTTTAAAAAATCCGCCGCCTTGCGAGCCGTCTGATTTGATGATGTGCGATTGTCCGTTCTTCTTCTTTATTTTTTCTGCAACAAAACTCTTGTTGCAAAACATTGTATTTCTGCAACAAGACTCTTGGTGCAAAAATCCTGCAACAAAACCTTTGCTGCAAAATTTGCAACAACATCTCTGGCCTCTTCTCTGTATTCCTGCAACAAGACCCTTGTTATAATTTTTTTTTAAACAAATATCATGTTGCTGAAACATCGGCGCCGCCTCGTGCACTAGCACCGTCGTGTTCACCACCACCATTCAGCAACAACACCGTTGTTGCTGAAACTGGTGAGAGGACGATGGCGAGGTTGGTGACACTCCTCGCCGGATCCGTCGATCCGGTCGGCGGGGAGGCACTCGATGGCGGAGATCCGGCATGGAGGCAAGTAGGCGCGCGATGGGGCGATCTTACCGGTGGTCGTCCGCGTCGACGGCGAGGTTGACGACACTCCTCGCCGGACCCGTCGGTCCGGTCAACAGGGAGGCATTCAATGGTAGAGATCTGGCATGGAGGCGAGGAGGCGCGCGGTGGGCGATCTCGCCAGCAGTCGTCCGCGTCGACGACAAGGTTGGTGATGCTCGATTTGGTCGGCGGGGAGGCATTCGAAGGCAAAGATCCTGCATGGAGGTGAGGAGGCGCGCGTAGGGCGATCTCGCCGGCCGTCGTGGGGCGCGGTGGCGCGAGATGCATCTCCCTGGCTCGGCGACAGTTGTGGATCGGACGAGGCAGCGAGAAAGTAGATGGGCTGGGCGTTCCGCAACACGCCCTGTGTTGCATTCGGCAGTTTTGCAACATGACCAATGTTGCAAAATACTAGTGCGGTGTGGAGGGTGTTGTGCCCCGCGCAATCAAGTGCTGATCGAACGGTTGTGCAGACGGTCGTGCGCAAACGATCCGTCGGTTGATAGGAAGCATTTCCCTTTGATTATTTTATTTTGTTCTTTTATTTTTTGTTTCTTTTTTCCTTTCATTTATTCAGTTATTTTCTTTCTATGTTTGCTTTTTCCTAAAGATAAATATTTTTATAAAGGACTTTGCTAACTTTTGGTTGTTCTGTTTATAAGCAACAGGACCCAACAATTGCATTTGTTGTCCCGTGCAGCGCTTGAAGCATTAACTATTCCCCGCGGCGAACGCAGTTCTGGATGCTTTGGGTATGCATGCATGCATATGAGACAAAATAGCTGACATCATCAAAGATTCTATTGAAATTCAAATTTCAAAATGCTTTGTAGCTCAAACCGCCGGGCCAATTCAAAATCCGTTTTCACATAAAATATTCGTCGCGACGAGCTCTTCGAAACTAGATCCCATGTTGGTATTTTTCGTCGATTTTGTTCCCAGATCGAAAGTTATCAGCCTGGGCTACATAAGTTATCACGCATGTGCTACATATGTTATCATGTTGTTTACACCGATATTACCGGAGCATAAATCTGGTTTCTCTGAACTTCTTATCACGTACACATGCGTGCATTCACGAGGACAGAAAGGCCGATGTCATCCTAAATTCTTCCCAAATTAAAAAATCAAAATGTTTTGTAGCTCAAACCATCGATCCGATTCAAAATCACCCGAGTCCAAAAGTTACCGTGGTATTTGTAACTGAGTTATCGAATCTGTATTGCGTATATTACCATGCTATCTAGATGAGATATTACTGAGGGGTATCTTTTTCAACAACCTTTTTATTCCCGTGTCAAAAGTTGCCACTACAACAAGAGAGGAGCACAGTAGCACGGCAACCGCCGGTGACCCGAGTATAATGGAACTAACCTGATACCGACGACGCTGCCAGGTTGCTTGAGGCACGACAAAAGCAGCCGAGACATGGTCGCATTAGTTGGTTCTCCTCGGCCGTGAAACGGTGTAGCAACGGGAAGGACCCGACACCGCTGGATGCAGCGGTTCGGTCAATGTGGCATCCGGCCGCGACGCTGACGAGGATGAGGGCGAGCGCAGCCGCGCGGTCGATGCAGGTGACGTCGCTGGCGGCAAATCACAAGTTACCTGCAGCACAACAAAGACGCAAGTATGTTCAAATCGTAAGTCCGTCGAGACTGACCTCAAGAATCGGGGGAAGAGATAAGGGGAGCACGAACTGAGATGGAGAGAGTGTGTGAGAGCATCGGGGCGTGGCCGGCGGCCAGATCGGCACCATATCGACGACGGTTCTGAGGCCAGGAGCTCTCCCGCGCCTCCTCGTCGCCCACGATGGGAAGCGCGAGGCATCGGTGATGGCGGATCCGGAGGATGCTGATTTGCACTGCTGCCCGCGAGATGGGAAGAAAACTAATTGCCGGCGTCGCAGCTGCACTTCGCCGGAGGACCACCCGCTGCAGCTACGACCGCTGGCAGGGGCAGCAGTGGAGGGCACCGCCGCGCAGCTTGCACCCGCGCTGGGAGCATCCGGAGATGCGGAGCAACCGCCGATGACCGCGAGCACCTGGAGGGTCGAGGCCGGACCAGGCCAGCGACGGTTGGGAAGGGGTAGGGGAGGAGGCGGCTGCGGTAGAGAAGGGGAGATGAGTGGCTAGCCGGCTAGAGCTACCTAGGGATCATGGATCGAGGGATGGATGACATGTGTAGGTTTCAATGGGTGGGTTTTGTCTGGTTTTCTATCGACCGGTTCTGTGTGTGGTGATAGAAAAAAATCGGTGGCGAAGGGGAAGTCGCTCGTGGGAGGAGGGGATGGATGGGGTACGGAACGAAACGACGTACCAACTCCCCTTTAGGAGTAGAGATTTGAGAACTGTTTAACTTATTTAGACCACATGCTTTGGAGATACTAGCAGCTTGTTGGCTCAATCGATTTTTTAACCCAAAAACTCAACAGTAAATCATGTATGTACCAAGTATTGCTCTGCAAAATATTCGAACCATTTTGAGCATAGTCTTGGGAGATATTATTTTTAAATTAGGTCAAGTTGGCTGATGTGGCATATTTGTTTTGCCATGTGTGCACTTACAAGCGCCACCCACCTGTTAGGAATCATGTCAACGAAATGAAATGAAGGATTACAACAAGCTGCAACCGATTACACCAATACGAGGTGCTTTGTGCAACAAACCTGAATAGTAGATGGCGGATCTAGGATTTTAAGACAGGGTGGTCCATGTAAAAAAATTGACAAAAAATATGATAGCCTTCTTCTTCGCAGCATGTCTCCGGAAAAGAGAAGCAATGTCTCCGGTCCTCTTCATTCTTCAATAATTCTACAATAATAATTTACATTCTTTCAAATTTCAATCATAACACCATAGCATATCAGTTGACATTCTTTCTCATAGTAAGGTATTTTCCACAAACCCAGAGAAGCTAGGACATGTCATGGTAGACAAAACTACTCTATAACAAGTCATCCCTCGACTTTGTATCATGATAATCATGCACCTCAAAACTACTCTTGCACATAAATATCAACTTGAATATTGTTGCAGCCTGCACATAAATATTAACCCTCCAGTTAGGCCTATTTGATTCAGTTGCAGACTACTTTCAGACAATTGACTTGGAGTGGCACCGAACAACAGAACTAGATGAACTAGTGTGCTCAAGTCAGATCTAGAAAACCATATGGCCATCATAAATCCATCAAGCACTGCCAGAGCATTATAGAATCGACATCTAATTAGCAGAGGTGCTTCATTAATATTCAGATCGATCAGGCAAAACCACAAAAGCAGCACCACAGAAACATCCTCTTAGAACCACCACTAGTAGAAAACAGGGAATTAGTCCCGGTTCCTAAGGGCCTTTAGTCCCGGTTCTGCAACCGGGACTAAGCAATCAGGACAAAAGGCCCCCACTTTTAGTCCCGGTTGTGTTACGAACCGGGACTAAAGGAGCTGTGGGGCGCCCAGGCAGGAGGATCTTTAGTCCCGGTTGGTAACACCGACCGGGACTAAAAGGCAGGCACGCGTCAACACCTGCCAAGCGCTGGGGTTTTTTTTTTGTTTTGAAATGAGGGGTTTAGGGCTTTGGAGGGTTTAAGGGTTTCATATGGTGTTTTCCCCTTTTCTTTTTGTGTTTACCATTCAATTCTTTTACATTTAGGGTTTTCGTTTTTATTTTACGTTTTCCATTCAACTCGACGCTAGCTACTACATATAGCAATGAAGGAACCATTACACAAATCGTCATGAATATAGAGAGAAGTGACCTCTCTTTCTCCGTGCTTGGTCGAACAAGAAGTTTTCGTATATCTATTCGACGCTACTACGTATAGTACACGTTCATGCATATATACAATGTAACATCTCTTACGATCCCTAATATCTAATTACCAACATTCATTTCCAATTCTCGATGGTATACTCCGGTTTTAGCTATGATCTCTTTAAGGAAGAATCCCGCCAATTCCTCTTGAATTGCTCGTATGCGAGCCTTTGGTACGAGTTCGTCTCGCTCCCTTTGGTCCTTGAAAGTCTTGTGCATGCATATTTACTTTATGTATTTCCTTTGGCATGCTTTCTTTCTTTGACCCAATATATAGGGGAAACTCCACCAAGTCTCAAATTGGATGAGATATGCATGAAATTCAATTTCATTTCTATATGCACATATTTATGTGGAGTTTGTCCTATGTATTGTGGGTTCTCTAACTCTTTGGTCCCAATGAGTTTGGGCACCATTTTGTTTGTGATGTTGTTCTAGGAACAATTGGAGATGCATTGGATGCTCGGCTCACTCACAAGGAAGGTGTTGTCACCATGTGCTTATCGGAGTCAAGCTAGGATGATCAACGAACTACTTTCTACTACCTTCAATTGGTATCTTCTACATCATTCCAATGCTATCTCGGTAACAAGTATCAACTTCATGCATACATTTATTACATTCAACCTTGTGTAGGTTGCATCATGGCATGATTTTCTTGATCCGTTCTAGTGATACTTGTTTCCTTTCTCAAAGCATCCCAACAATGATCTCTTCTTGCGAGTTGTGATGTCTTTGATGTTTGTGTAGTTGGAATTCATTGATATACAATAAGACAATATTAAGCCATGTGCTATGCCTTCAAGCAAAGATCTTATTGGTATATTTATGACTTCCTTTTGGATATCTTGTTCCTTCGTGCTGTAACTATTTCGTGTGTATATACTTCTTTGTGGATTGATATCATCATGATTTTCATCTACCTAGAACCTTATACACTTGAGAGAAATTACATCTCTAGATGATATCCTTTCTTTCACGTCCACCTTTTATTTCTCTCCTATTTTCTTTGGTGGCTCCGTGAAAGCATTTGTCTCTTGAGTGCGGATCTTATATCCTTGCATCTTGTTGCACTCTTTTGTGGTGAAGATTGTTTTCCTCATGCTTGTCTTGACGAGGCTTTCGCCATGTCAATTGGTATCCCTCCTCTTGACAAAGCTATCTTTTTCTATCTTCGCCGTGGGTTGTCACAAGCTTTGTAGTTAATTCGCATTTTAGTGAGCTTGTGAACCCATTTGCTTGTTGTGTGTGGGAAGGACGTGTCTTGCACCTTGTATCTCATTTATTAAAGACTATGTTGATGCTTAATGCTCATCCTTATATTAGTCTTCTCAAGTGCTTTGCCATGACTCACACACATCGTTTTGGTTGAGCCTATTCCTAAGTTGCCTCTCTTTCATGTTGCTCAACCATGTGTTTGTTGCAAGTGCTAGGCTTAGTTTCCTATATGCTCACTTGCACTTGTTGTGAGTTTCTATTGATTTTGGGGGAGTGATGATCCTATTTTGTGCACGTTGTATCCAAATACAAAACTAAATAATGCACAAATCATGGGGAGCTTCTCTATGTTCTTTAGAACACTCCTATGCTCATATCATAATATCTGTTGTTCGTGTGGCTCGTCGGATCATTTGATTGATTGGTCCAATTGGTATCCTTCAATTGGTTTCTATCAATTGGTATCGGATCATTTGATTGATTGGTCCTTTTGGTATCCTTAGATTGCTTGCTTCTCTCTTTGGTATGTCTTTGTGCCATATCATTCTTTTAGCAATCTTTGGATCCTCAATATAGTTTGTCTTCCTCCAACTATTCATCATTGGATATGTGTATTGTATTTCACTCATATTTTGAGAAATACACACTTTATGGAGGAACACATATTATGTTGGCCTTCTAAGCTTTTCGCCCATTTTGGCAATCGATGCCAATGGGGGAGAAGTTTAGAGAGTTTTGTGGAGAAGTTTAGAGAGCTATTTCTTCATGTTTGCTTTGGTTTTGTTCCTAAGCATTTGCATCACATGCTCTTGCATTATTAGTTGTTTCTTTACATGGTGATGCTTAATTCCTTATATAAACTCTCTTGAAAGTGATTGTCATCAATTACCAAAATGGGGGAGATTGAAAGAACATGTGCTGCCCCCATGTTTGGTTTTGGTAATTGATGACAATCTCTATGGACTAATGGTTGCCTTGAGTTATATTTGAAGGGTTTGTCCATAGGCATTGCTTGAAGACCATTTGTTGGTTTCAAGGTTATTAGAAGAAGAATATGTGTTGACCAAGGTTATTCATGGAGTTATCCAAAGATTGGTCATGTTGATCAACACACAAAGCGTAGAAGATGTACCGAGTGGGATCAAGTGATCTCACGGTATGGTAAGCATTGTCCATTACGCTTTGTGTACTAACCCATGTTCTATGCGAGAGTTTTATGTGGGGTTAGGTATGTTTCCATGGGCTTGCGTCAAGAGGAAGATCTCATTCAACCCATGGAGGATGACATCAAGTGGTGATCGTCATCAACATTGCGGTGTGCAAGTTCAAGTGGAGCATCACGAAGAGATCACATGCTTGAAGCTTGCCGTCCATTGTGGTGACAATGGACTTGTGAAGATGTGCCAAAGAGTGGCTCACCCATAGTGGAGTATGGGGGAGCAATCAACTAGTCTTCATCGAGCCGGCGCAATCAAGAAAGGTGGTCCAACTTGAGGAGGTCAAGATCGTCATCATCTAGCTCAAGTGGACTATGCGCAAGGAAAAGGTTTGCCCTTGATAGGTTTTCTATTTTACCGGTCTCATGGTGGTAGTTGGGAGACTGGGTTTTAGGATCGATAGCCGTACTATCAAGGGGGGCTCTCAAGTGAGTAGCTTTATCGTATCATTCGTAGAGAGCTCAAACCATTGCATCCTTGCATCATCTTTCTTGGTTTGTGTTTGATGTTTCTCTTTGTGAGTCTTTGAGCTTTTGGTCATCTTCATGACAAGCTCGAGTTCATCGAAAATGGAGTTCATATATGCATCTTCTATGATGTTTTCGATGTTGGAGTTTATGCCGGTTCTTCATTCATAGAGGTTTCTCATCTCTATATGTTAGGCATATCTCCCCTACCACTTCTTATTATAACCAGTCGCTGTTTGGATAGTACTCGTTGTCTTCTATCCAACAAGCTTGAGTTTGCTCAATTCGGAGCTCATTTGCAGAAGTTATGGCAGTTCTGGTTTTATTTGTATCCTCTGTTTTCTGTGGATTTTCAGTAGCTTGCAAGCGGTAGTACCGCTGGTGCCCACGGTAGTACCGCTGGTACTTCCGTGGCACTACCGCTTGGGGTTTCCCCGAGCGTGCAACTCTCTGTTGCCAGTTTGCCATTCACGGTAGTAGAGCGGTAGTAGCACGGTAGTACCGCTCTGGCGGTACTACCGCCCTTACTACCGCCGCCACTACCGCTTGCGGGGTTTCCTTCTGTGCACGTCTCTGTTGCCGTTTTCTGTTAAACGGTAGTAGTGCGGCTGTAGTGCGGTAGTACCGCTCAGAGCGGTAGTACCGCTCTGCTGGGCAGTAGTACCGCTTGGTGCGGTACTTCCGCCCTGCACTACCGCTGCTCTACCGCTTGTGTTTCGCAGAGTGTGCAAGTTTCTGTTGCTCGTTTCGGTTTAGCGGTAGTACCGCTTGGGTGGACGGTAGTACCGCTTGGTGCGGCACTACCGCTCCAGTTTCTTGTTATTGCCTGCTGCTGGCTAGAACTACCGCTTAAGCGGTAGTACCGCTTGTACGCGTCCAGCACGAGTAACGGTTGGATTTGGGGTGGCCCTATAAAAGGGGTCTTCTTCCCCCAACGGTTTTCTTATCTCTTCTAAGCTCTCTCTCCTCCATTGTTGACTCTCTAGAGCTTTGCTAACTCTCAATCCCTCCAATGATTCTTGCTCCTTCTTGAGGGAAAAGAGAGAGGAGATCTAGATCCACATTTCGACCAATCACTTTCTCCTCTAAGTGAGGGGAACCCCTTGGATCTAGTTCTTGGAGTTCTTCGTGTTCTTCTTCGTTCTTCCTCTCATTTTCCTCCATAGCTTTTGTTGCTTTGGTGGGATTTGGGAGAGGAGGACTTGGGCACTCCGTGTGCCCTTGCCATTGCATTAGTTGCATCGGTTTGAGTTCTCCGCGGGATACGTGGAAGTTAGTTGTTGAGTAGCTTATTACTCTTGGGTGTTTGAGCACCCTTGAGCTTGTTCCTCTTGGGTGCTTTGGCGCCCTAGACGGCTTGGTGGTGCCTCGGAGCTCAATCATTGTGGTGTAAAGCTCCGGGCAAGCGTCGGGGTCTCCAATTAGGTTGTGGAGATCGCCCCGAGCAATTTGACGGGTTCGGTGACCGCCCCCAAGGGTTGCCAAAGTGTACACGCCCTCAAGGGTTGCCATTTGTACGGGTTCGGTGACCGCCCTCAAGGGTCCCTTAGTGGTATCACGGCACCTTGCATTGTGCGAGGGCGTGAGGAGAATACGGTGGCCCTAGTGGCATTGTTGGGGAGCATTGTGCCTCCACACCGCTCTAACGGAGATTAGCATCCGCAAGGGTGTGAACTTCGGGATACATCGTCGTCTCCGCGTGCCTCGGTTAACTCTTACCCGAGCCCTTTACTTATGCACTTTACTTTGTGATAGCCATATTGTTTCTTGTTATATATCTTGCTATCACTTAGTTGTTTATCTTGCTTAGCATAAGTTGTTGGTGCACATAGGTGAGCCTAGTCGATTTAGGTTTTGTGCTTGACAAATTAAACGCTAGTTTTATTCCGCATTTGTTCAAGCCTAAACCGTAATTATTTTAAAGCGCCTATTCACCCCCCTCTAGGCGACATCCACGATCTTTCACGCGTGACAGCACGTCCTTCTCTCTGCCAGGATGGAACTTCCCTTCCTGCACGGCCTGGATTGCATCCTGAATGTTTTTGACGGGTGTTGCAAGTTGAGCTTTCATATAAACACACTTCCCTATTTTTGGGTGCAAAGTTCTCCCATGCCCGAAGAACCAAGTCCTTGCCCGTTCGGGCCAGTTCAATGTCTCTGGATGGATCCCTTTATCAAGCAGGTCGTTCTCAACTTTGTCCCACGTAGGCCGGGCAACCTTGTAGCCACCTGACCCCGTAACATGGTGATATTCCTTCTTTGCAGCATTTTGCTTATTTATCAGTGACCTTTTCTTACCTTTCTCCGATGTCTTGTACGCCACAAATGCGGGTCAGTGATCTTTCATCTTCTCATATTGACCGGTGAATGTTGGAGTCTTCTCTTTTAGGACAAACTTTTCGTGCAATCTTTTCTTCCAGTTCTTGAATTGTTCGGCCATCTTCTTAAGAGCCCACGCCTTGAATTTTCGCTCTACAACATTGCTATTTGGATCCACCTCTGGCGGTAGGCGGAAATTTGTCATGAGCGTATTCCAAAGCTCATCTTTGGATCTATCGTTGACATAAGAAACTCCATCGTCCGCCTTTGGCTTATTCCATTCTTGAATGCTGATCGGGATGTTGTCCCTAACAACAACTCCACACTGACTTATAAATCGGTCTGCGATCCGCTTGGGAGCAGTCGGTTTGCCATCTGCAGCGACTTCTTCGATCGTGAACCTTTCATTCTCGCCCAACCTTTTCTTCGGGCCTCGTCGCTTTACAGAAGATTGGCTCGATCCGGAGGGCTAAAAGAAGAAAGAAGCGTTAATATATGTACATACAAATCAATTAATGCATCTAGTCAGCAGACTTAATTAATATACCTCGCCGGACTTTGCAACAGATAAGGCTCCAACACCGCCGGAGCCGTCATCTTCTCCCTCCATTCGATCACCGGAGCCGTCATCCTCTCTTCCCTCACCATCGGAGTCGTTGAGAAACTGTGAGGTGATATCATCATCTCCGTCGCGGATTATATCCACCAACATCTCTTCTTGTTCTAAGTCTCTGTCATGTTCCATAGTTTCTGCAAATATTACAACATGGCAATATACAACCATGAGAGATAAGCTGTTTTTCAGACTTAATGAAATCTGGGAATGCAAAACAGTAACATTATGATGACAACTTGAGAGCAAGATTGAGTCATGCTACAGCACCTTTACATGGCAACCAAGGGCATGGCATCAAAGTACACATTACATAGACCAAATCACAAGAAGGAATTATATGCATATGAGCAATGGATTAGTGGCAAACATCATGCAAAGTTGACAAGTTTTATAACAGTCAGTTTCAGACTTAGCAGTTTTTCAGCAAGTGTAAAACAACAACAGTATCATAGCATGTTTGCAAGCTTGTTACAGTGCCTAAACATGTTTACCATGGCATGGGAAAAATACCAGCAGCAAATAGACATGAAAATGCACCAAACACATGTACAAAGTTTATTCATATCATGCTTGCATTAAATCACACAAAAATAACAAAATGGCAAGTTTTATCAGTTGCATGTTAGGTAACCCTCCGGCGATCGTCGGGGACTCCTCCGGTGATCGTCGGGGACTCCTCCGTCACTAATACATCTCGAATAATCCAGTTAATGCAACAATAATATCACATAATATCACTAAATATCTCACCCAATCAAACTAGACGTCGACTCCCGGTTCCTGAGCCGCGGGCGGTGAACACCCAAAGAGAAGGAACCATCACAGGATCATAGCTCGGGTGAGATCCCTGAAGAAACTGCCAGGTATTGGAGAAGCTGTCGTCCAACGCAACCATGTAGCGACGGACGTGCTCGTCCTCCTCCCTGACACGGCGACGTACCACCCTCTCGGGGGCCGACTCCCTCTGCACCGATAGTGGCCCATGCGACCGCCACCAAAGAAGCTCCGGGTCGACGACGAGACCCCGATTCCTCACCAAGCTGCGCGCCCCGGAAGGTAGCACCTCCCAGTGCCAGCCCGGTGGAGCCCAGTCCCGGACATGGCGCCTCTCAAACTGGTTGTCGCCGCCGAGTCAACGACGAGGATGCGGGCCGGGCATCGTCGCCGAGAACAAATTCCTATGAAAACAAATACACGATTTCTATATATTTCTTTTTTTTCTCTCACCACATGTCTATATTTTTTATACACCTATCAAATACACGATTCACATTTTTGAAATCTAGTGACAAAAAAAAAGAAGAGGAGGTGAAGGGGGATTCGTAGCTCACCCTCGGCTGTAGAGGAAGTAGTTGATCAGCGGAGGGAAGATCGGGGACCAACAGCTCCGACGTCGATAAACACTCCTCGGAGATGCAACACCACAAATCTGTAAATTGTACCGATTTAAAATTTTAGACCATCACATATCATATAGCTTTTAACAACATCTCAAATTGCAAAAAAAGCTTCATCATCAATTATTCATGTCGATCGTCGGGGACGACTCCTCCGGCGATCGTCGGGGACGACTCCTTCGGCGCTCGTCGGGGCCTCCTTCGGCGATCGTCGAGGACTCCTCCCCCCTCATGTCGAAGTTATACCGAAGTTATCGAGGTTATGTTTTAACGACCCCCCCTCATGTCGAAGTTATACCGAAGTTATCGGGGTTATGTTTTAACGACCCCCCCCCCTCATATCGATAGCGTGACCCGGGCAAAAAGGAATGAAAGAAAAATTTAAGTATCTTTAGTCACGGCAGTTAATGTGGTGTTAACCGCGCAATCCCTGGCATATGAAACTATCTAAAAAAATTAACCTACATAAAACTATACATATTAAACTAAAAAACCCTATCCAATTAACCTATTCAAAAAATAAAATAAAGCTTAATTAACCTATATGAAACTATACATATTAACCGATATGAAACTATCTAAAAACTATCTAATTAACCTATATGAAACTATCTAAAAAAACTATCCAATTAACCTATATGAAACTATACATATTAACCGATATGAAACTATCTAAAAAAATATGTAATTAACCTATCTAATTAACGTATATGAAACTATTTAAAAAAACTATCTAATTAAGCTATATGAAGCTATCTAATAATCTATCTAATTAACCAAATTCATAGTACAAATAAAATCATACTACAAACAAAATTCATAGTAACAAAAAAAATGGCGTGGAAGCTCATCGTGCGCAGGAGACGACGAAGCCGGCGTGGAGCAGGTGGGAACCGCGGCGGTGGTGGAGGGGGGCTCCGGTGGAGGAGGGGGGCACCGCGGTGGTGGGGAGGGGCGGCGGGTCGCCGCGGATCAGGCGTGGGAAGGGGCCGACGGCAGCGGCGGGGGGGGGGGGGGGGGGGGAATAGGAGGAGGAGGAGGGGATCGGGGCGGCGCTCACAGCGAGGAGGCGTCGGCGACGGCGTCGGGGCAGCACGTCCAGGCGAGGAGAGGCGATGGAGAAGTTTGGGGGAGAAAAATTCGCTAAGTTTATATAGCCCGAGCTTTAGTCTCGGTTGGTGACTCCAACCGGGACTAAAGGCCTACATTTAGTCCCGGTTGGAGGCACCAACCGGGACTAAAGCTAAATTTCAGCAGCCCGTCGGGCGCGAAACCCAGGCCTTTAGTCCCGGTTGGTGGCACGGACCGGGACTAAAGGGAGGCCTTTAGTCCCGGTTGGTGGCACCAACCGGGACTAATTCTCGTTCGGCACTGCCCCCCGCCAGCGCGTCCCAAGTTTAGTCCCACCTCGCCGCGCGAAGGGCGTGCCGACCGGCTTAAATAGCCGCGTCGTGCAGACGTTTCGAACTCCTCGAAACACAATGCCTCTGCTTGCCCTGTGGTTGACCCAGCCGCTGGGCCGTTTGTGGGCCGGATTCACCGCCCGAGTCGCCTGCGAGCTTGATTTGGACGGTTTATTCGCTGATTGAACGTGGTCCAGCAGCTGCGGTCAGGCTTTTATTTATTTATTTATTTTACTTTTTTTAGTACTTAATGAAAACTCGTTCAAATAATCAGTATTAAAAATCAGTGAAGTAAAATCTGTTTTTGGTTTTAGACCTTTTTAGGATATTTTAGTTTTAGTTTTCTTTTAAACAGATTCAAAAACTTTTCATAACTTGACCCGATGAGGGAAGATGACGATTACGATGACTTAATGAAAACTCGTTGAAATAATCAGTATTAAAAATCAGTAAAGTAAAATATGTTTTTGGTTTTAGACCTTTTTAGGATATTTTAGTTTTAGTTTTCTTTTAAACAGATTCAAAATCTTTTCATAACTTGACCCGATGAGGGAAGATGACGATGACGATGACTTAATGAAAACTCGTTCAAATAATCAGTATTAAAAATCAATGAAGTAAAATCTGTTTTTGGTTTTAGACCTTTTTAGGATATTTTAGTTTTAGTTTTCTTTTAAACAGATTCAAAAACTTTTCATAACTTGACCCGATGAGGGAAGATGACGAGGACGATGACTTAATGAAAACTCATTCAAATAATCAATATTAAAAATCAGTGAAGTAAAATCTGTTTTTGGTTTTAGACCTTTTTAGGATATTTTAGTTTTAGTTTTCTTTTAAACAGATTCAAAAACTTTTCATAACTTGACCCGATGAGGGAAGATGACGATGACGATGACTTAATGAAAACTCGTTCAAATAATCAGTATTAAAAATAAGTGAAGTAAAATCTATTTTTGGTTTTAGACATTTTTAGGATATTTTAGTTTTAGTTTTCTTTTAAACAGATTCAAAAACTTTTCATAACTTGACCCGATGAGGGAAGATGACGATGACGATGACTTAATGAAAACTCGTTCAAATAATCAGTATTAAAAATCAGTGAAGTAAAATCTGTTTTTGGTTTTAGACCTTTTTAGGATATTTTAGTTTTAGTTTTCTTTTAAACAGATTCAAAAACTTTTCATAACTTGACCCGATGAGGGAAGATGACGATGACGATGAAGCATACGTCAAAAGAAGAAGCAAGACTACATTACCTATGAAAGATCGTACTCCGTGGAAAAGAAAAAGATCGCACCCTGACAATCCTTCATCATTGCCACTGCACATATGTACCAAGGTGCTCCTCGCTCTGAGTCCCTGACACGCGGGCTCGCGCTTGCCTGGCTCCACATGTCATCGGCATTTCTCTTTTTCATGATACGTCCGCAAGCCCGTCTTTCGGTCTTTCTATATAGCATCGTCCAAGCCGCTTCAGCTCCAAAGAGGGGTTTTCTTTCTGGGTTCGCTGTCCTATGCCACTCCCAACTCCTTAGGTAGGGTACGGACCTAGCTTGTCCATGTCTGCGCGAGGTGGAGGTGGCAGGGGCAACGGCGAGTCCTCCGGAGCGCAGGAAGGTGGCTACAGATTCAAAAACAGTAGCATACATGCCTAGTTTTCATTTAATTCTTTTTGCTATTAAAGTTTTTAACAAAAAATACTTTGATCATAACTAGAGTTTTATATAGTTTTAAGTTAATATTATTTTGATCATAACTAAAGTTTTATAAAAGCTTTTTAGTTGATTCTTTTTGCTATTGAAGAATATTATAGTTTTGTTTTAGTTGATCATAACTAAAATTCTAGCATGTCACAAATGCCATATTTGATGATCTTGCCAAGTCTGATGGCTTGGAGAACAACATAACATCATCAAATTCCCTCGAAACCATATCTGTCCATTTTCTAATTTGAGCAACTTAACATTGCTAAACATGTCCAAATGAGCTCATGATGGAAATATGCCCTAGAGGCAATAATAAAGTTGTTATTATTTTATATTTCCTTGTTCATGATAAAGGTTTATTATTCATGCTAGAAATGTATTGACCGGAAACTTAAATACATGTGTGAATACATAAACAAAAACCGTGTCCCTAGTGAGCCTCTACTAGACTAGCTCGTTGATCAAAGATGGTTAAGGTTTCCTAACCATAGACATGAGTTGTCATTTGATAACGGGATCACATCATTAGGAGAATGATGTGATGGACAAGACCCATCTGTTAGCTTAGCATATGATCGTTCTGTTTATTGCTACCGCTTTCTTGAATGTCAAATACATGTTCCTCCGACCATGAGATCATGCAACTCCCGGATACCAGAGGAATACCTTGTGTGCTATCAAACGTCACAACGTAACTGGGTGATCATAAAGATGCTCTACAGGTATCTCCGAAGGTGTCTGTTGAGTTGGCATGGATCGAGACTGGGATTTGTCACTCCGTGTTTCGGAGAGGTATCTCTGGGCCCTCTCGGTAATACACATCATAAGAAGCTTGCAAGCAAAGTGACTAAGGAGTTAGTTACGGGATGATGTATTACGGAATGAGTAAAGAGACTTGCCGGTAACGAGATTGAACTAGGTATGGAGATACCGACGATCGAATCTCGGGCAAGTAACATACCGACGGACAAAGGGAATTAAGTATGTTGTCATTGCGGTTCGACCGATAAGATCTTCGTGGAATATGTAGGAACCAATATGAGCATCCAGGTTCCGCTATTGGTTATTGACCGGAGAGGCGTCTCAGTCATGTCTACATCATTCCCGAACCCGTAGGGTCCGCACGGTTAACGTTCGTTGACGATATAGTGTTATATGAGTTATGTGAATTGGTAACCGAATGTTGTTCGGAGTCCCAGATGAGATCCCGGACATCACGAGGAGTCTCGGAATGGTCGAGAGGTAAAGATTTATACATGGGAAGTCATATTTTGGGTTCCGGAAAAAGGTGCAGTTTTTTCGGTATTGTATCGGGAAGCTTCCAGAAGGTTCCGGAGGATTCCGGAGGGGTCCGGAAGTCCACAAGTGGGTCCACCACGTCCCAAGGGCTGGCATGGGCTAAGGGGAGGCGCCCTGGCCTTATTGGGCCAGGCGCACCTGTTGGAAATATGCCCTAGAGGCAATAATAAATTGGTTATTATTATATTTCCTTGTTCATGATAATCGTTTATTATCCATGCTATAATTGTATTGATTGGAAACTCAAATACATGTGTGGGTACATAGACAACACTGTGTCCCTAGTAAGCCTCTAGTTGACTAGCTCGTTGATCAAAGATGGTTAAGGTTTCCTAGCCATTGACATGAGATGTCATTTGATAACGGGATCACATCATTAGGAGAGTGATGTGATGGACAAGACCCAAACTATGAACGTAGCATATGATCGTGTCAGTTTATTGCTATTGTTTTCTGCGTGTCAAGTATCTGTTCCTATGACCATGAGATCGTGCAACTCCCTGACATCGGAGGAGTACCTTGTGTGTATCAAACGTCGCAACGTAACTGGGTGACTATAAAGGTGCTCTACAGGTATCTCCGAGGGTGTCTGTTGGGTTGGCATGGATCAAGACTGGGATTTGTTACTCCGTATGACGGAGAGGTATCTCAGGGCCCACTCGGTAATACAACATCACAATGAGCCTTGCAAGCAATGTGACTAAAGTGTTAGCCACGAGATCTTGTATTACGGAACGAGTAAAGAGACTTGCCGGTAACGAGATTGAACTAGGTATAGAGATACCGACGATCGAATCTCGGGCAAGTAACATACCGAAGAACAAAGGGAACAGTATACGGGATTAACTGAATCCTTGACATAGAGGTTCGACCGATAAAGATCTTCGTAGAATATGTAGGAGCCAATATGGGCATCCAGGTCCCGCTATTGGTTATTGGTCGTAGAGGTGTCTCGGTCATGTCTACATAGTTCTCGAACCCGCAGGGTCTACACACTTAACGTTTGGTGACGATTAGTATAGTTGAGTTATTTTGTTGGTGACCGAAGGTTGTTCGGAGTCCCGGATAAGATCCCGGACATGACGAGGATCTCCGGAATAGTCCGGAGGTAAAGGTTGATATATGTGATAATAGTGTTTTTGATCTCCGGAAGGGTTCCGGAATTCACCGGAAGGGGTTCCGGATGTTTACCGAAGTGTTCGGGTGCAGCAACACTTTATATGAGCCAAAGGGGTAAAGCCCACGAGGTATTGGAAAATGCAGAAGGAAGTTTTGCTGCTGCCTTAAGCGGTACTACCGCTGGTAAGGCAGTACTACCGCGTAAGCGGTACTACCGCTTGTGTGAAGCGGTACTACCGCTCAAGCGGTACTACCGCTCGTGAGCGGTACTACCGCTTGTGCGCGATACTGCAGGGATCCGAGTTGGACTCTTTCCCTGCGGGCAAAACCGACCTGGAGGAGGCTTTTACTCCAAGTTTAGACCCCAAGGCTCAACATATAAATGGAGGGGCAGGGCTAGCACACGGGATACATCAAGATTTCCCCAAGCCGTGTGCGGCAACCCTAACCCTCTAGTTCCTCCGTCATAATCTCCGTAGCGCTTGGCGAAGCCCTGCAGAGATTGTTCCTCACCACCATCACCACGCCGTCGTGCTGCTGGAACTCAACCACTACTTCACCATCGCTCGCTGGATCGAGGAGGTGAAGGCGTCATCAAGCCGTACGTGTGTTGAATGCGGAGGTGCCGTCCGTTCGGCACTAGTTCGTGATCGGATCGAGGGACGACTTGCGATTTGGATCGCGGAGACGTTTGACTACATCAACCGCGTTTCTTAAACGCTTCCGCTTAGCGATCTACAAGGGTATGTAGATTCACTCTCCCTCTCGTAGATGCTCATCACCATGGATAGATCTTGTGTGTGCGTAGGAAAATTTTTGTTTCCCATGCAACGTTCCCCAAGAAGAGTGGCATCTGAGCTAGGTCTATGCGTAGATGAGATCTCGAGTAGAACACAAACGAGTTGTGGGCGTGGGTGTATACATATTGCTTGCCGTTACTAGTTGATACTTGATTCGGCAGTATTGTGAGATGAAGCGGCCCGGGCCGACATTACGCGTACTCTTACGAGAGACAGGTTCCTTCAACTGACATGTAACTTCGTTGCATAAAGATGGCTAGCGGGTGTCTGTCTCTCTCACTTTAGTTGAATCGATTTCAATGAAGAGGGTTCTTTTAGAAGATCAAAAAGCAATCACTACACCACGTTGTGGTTTTGCGTAGGTAAGAACGGTTCTTACAAACCCGTAGCAGCCACGTAAAATTTGCAACAACAATTAGAGGACGTCTAACTTGTTTTTGCAGGGTATGTTGTGATGTGATATGGCCAATTACATGATGAGATATATGTGATGTATGAGATGATCATGTGTTGTATAGAATATCACGACTTGCATGTCGATGAGTACGGCAACTGGCAGGAGCCATAGAGTTGTCTTTAATTATTGTATGACCTGCGTGTCAATCATTAAGCGCTATGTAATGCTTTACTTTATCGCTAAACGTTAGCAATAGTCGTGGAAGCAACAGTCGGCGCGACAACCTTATGGCGACACGTTGATGGAGATCAAGATGATGGAGATCATGGTGTCATGCCGGTGACGATGGAGATCATGCCGGTGCTTTGGAGATGGAGATCAAAAGTGATGAGGACATCCCTACTATGGTTCCATCCCTTGAAGATGAACAACCTGTTGCTGCAAAGAAGACGTCCAATGATGAAATCAGGATTGGACCAACTACAAGAGCTCGTGCTAAGTTACTAGAACAACAGGTGAATTCTCTCTTAGTTGATAATGCTATTTCTTTTAATGAGAGCTTTATACTGCCTAAATCCTTGTGTGTATGTGTCATTAGGTACATTGGAGAGGAAGGCATGGCACGAGGGAGCAAGGAGGAGAACAAGGAGGCAATGCAGCTGGGCTGGGAAAAGGATCTTGGAGTTTCCAGGGCGGTAGTACCGCCCTACACCAGCGGTAGTACCGCTTGAGACGGTACTACCGCCCCTACTACCGTGAAAACTACTGGCATCTTTTGACGCTAACCGGTAGTAGAGCGGTACTGAAGCGGTAGTACCGCTTGGAGCGGTAGTACCGCATGACATCAGCGGTACTACCGTGCTGCCTGCGCGCAGAGTTTCGGGCTGACAGCCCATGTACCCCTTCGATCTATCTTAGGATATAAATACTCTTCCTTAGGGTTAGTTAGAGTTAGACCACGTTTAAGATAAACCCTAGTTCATGAGATTGCTTGTAAGCATTCATCTTGAATCCTCATCACCAATTCGTATCGATCTGGTGATTATATACTGCAAGTCAAGTGTGATCTGCTGTTCCATTGGGAATTAGTATATTGCAATTCTAACCGTTCGTGGTCGACGGCTGCGTGCGCAAGTGTGTGACGTTGTGAATATCCAAAGGGTTGAGACCTTTTGCATTGGCATCAGGGATCAAGCGAGGGAGAGTTCATCGGCGACATACAAGTTATCCTACACCATCATCATCACCACCGCCGCTTACTGAGAAGATCGGGACACCCCATATCAAAAAGCACAAGTTCATGGCCATATCATGTCACTTATGATTTGCATGTGATGTTAATCCTTTTATGCATCTTATTTTGCTTAGGACGACGGTAGCATTATAAGGTGATCCCTCACTTAAATTTCAAGATAAATTGTGTTCTCCCCGAGTGTGCACCGTTGCGAAAGTTCGTCGTTTGGAGACACGCCGTGATGATCGGGTGTGATAGACTCCACGTTCACGTACAACGGGTGCAAGTCATGTTGCACACGCGGAACACTCGGGTTAAACTTGACGAGCCTAGCATGTACAGACATGGCCTCGGAACACAAGAGACCGAAAGGTCGAACATGAGTCATATAGTAGATATGATCAACATGAAGATGTTCACCATTGAAACCACCTCGACTCACGTGATGATCGGACTTGAGTTGGTGGATTTGGATCATGTTACACTCGAATGACCGGAGGGATGTCAATTTGAGTGGGAGTTTTTTAAGTAATATGATTAACTAAACTCATTATCTAGAACTATAGTCTAAGTTGTCTTTGCTATATTTATGTTGTAGATCATGGCTCGCGCAGTAGCACCCCTGAATTTTAATGCGTTCCTAGAGAAAGCTAAGTTGAAAGATGATGGAAGTAACTTTGTGGACTGGGCCCGTAATCTAAGGATTATCCTTACGGCTTCCCAGAAAGCTTATGTCCTTGATGCACCGCTTGGTGATCCACCCGCTCCAGTTGAGTCTCTAGACGTTGTGAACGCCTGGCAGGCTCGTTCTGATGATTACTCAATAGTTCAATGTGCAATGTTGTATGGCTTAGAACCGGGACTTCAAAGACGTTTTGAACGTCATGGAGCATATGAGATGTTCCAGGAGTTGAAGTTTATCTTTCAGAAGAATGCCCGGATCGAGAGATATGAGATCTCCGATAAGTTCTATGCTTGCAAGATGGAGGAGAACGGGTCTATCAGTGATCACGTGCTCAGAATGTCTGGGTACTCCACCCGTCTGGCTGAATTGGGGATGCCCCTTCCGCCAGAGGCTATCACTGACAGAGTTCTTCAATCATTGCCACCTAGCTACAAGAGCTTCGTGTTGAACTATAACATGCACGGGATGAACAAGTCAGTCGCCGAGCTGTTTGCGATGCTGAAAGCCGCTGAGTCTGAAATTCAGAAGGAGCATCAAGTGTTGATGGTCAATAAAACCACTAGTTTCAAGAAAAATGGCAAGGGTAAGAAGGGTAACTCCAAGAAGAGTGGCAAAACAGTTGCTCCTCCCGTGAAGAAACCCAAGGCTGGACCCAAACCAGAAACTGAGTGCTTTCATTGCAAGGGAACTGGACACTGGAAGCGGAACTGCCCCAAGTATTTGGCTGACAAGAAGGCGGCCAACAACAAACAAGGTATATATGATATACATGTTATTGATATGTTCCTTACCAACCCTCGTTGTAGTGCCTGGGTATTTGATACCGGTGCGGTTGCTCATATTTGCAACTCTAAACAGGAACTGCGGAATAGACGGAGGCTGGCAAAGGACGAAGTGACGATGCGCGTGGGAAATGGTTCCAAGGTTGATGTGATCGCCGTCGGCACGCTCGCTCTTCGATTACCGTCGGGATTAGTGATGAACCTAAATAAGTGTTATTTGGTGCCTGCGTTAAGCATGAACATTATATCTGGATCTTGTTTATTGCGAGACGGTTACTCATTTAAATCAGAGAATAATGGTTGTTCTATTTATATGAGTAATATCTTTTATGGTCATGCACCCAATGTGAGGGGTTTATTCTTATTGAATCTCGATAGTAATGATACACATGTTCATAACATTGATGCCAAAAGATGTAGAATTGATAATGATAATACCACTTTCTTGTGGCACTGCCGTTTAGGTCATATTGGCATAAAACGCATGAGGAAGCTCCATGCTGATGGACTTTTGGAGTCACTTGATTTTGAATCACTTGACACATGTGAGCCATGCCTCATGGGCAAGATGACTAAGTGACTTATTGGAAATCATACATACTGATGTGTGTGGTCCGATGAGTATTGAGGCGCGCGGTGGTTATCGTTACTTTCTCACCTTCACTGATGACTTAAGTAGATATGGGTATATTTACTTAATGAAACACAAGTCTGAAACATTTGAAAAGTTCAAACAATTTCAGAGTGAAGTTGAGAATCATCGTAACAAGAAGATTAAATTCCTACGATCTGATCGAGGAGGAGAATATCTGAGTTATGAGTTTGGCAGTCACTTAAGACAGTGTGGAATTGTTTCACAATTAACACCGCCTGGAACACCACAGCGTAATGGTGTGTCCGAACGTCGTAATCGAACCTTATTAGATATGGTGCGATCTATGATGTCTCTTGCCGATTTGCCACTATCGTTTTGGGGTTATGCATTAGAGACAGCTGCATTCACTTTAAATAGGGCACCATCGAAATCCGTTGAGACAACGCCATATGAACTTTGGTTTGGCAAGAAGCCAAAGCTGTCGTTTCTTAAAGTTTGGGGATGTGATGCTTATGTCAAAAAGCTTCAGCCTGAAAAGCTGGAACCCAAAGCGGAGAAATGCGTCTTCATAGGATACCCAAAAGAGACAGTTGGGTATACCTTCTACCTCAGATCCGAAGGCAAAGTGTTTGTCGCTAAAAATGGAACATTTCTTGAGAAAGAGTTTCTCTCGAAAGAATTGAGTGGGAGGAAGATAGAACTTGATGAGGTTGTTGAACCTTTACTTCAACCTGAGAGTAGCGCAGCGCAGAAAGTTGTTTCTGTGGAGCCTACATTAGCTGAAGAGGAAGTTAATGATGATGATCATGAAGCTTTGGATCAAGTTGCTATCGAACCTCGTAGGTCGACAAGGACGCGTACTGCTCCCGAGTGGTACGGCAACCCTGTCTTAGAGGTCATGTTGTTAGACAACGATGAACCTACGAGCTATGGAGAAGCGATGATGGGCCCGGATTCCGAGAAATGGTTAGAGGCCATGAAGTCCGAGATGGGATCCATGTATGAAAACAAAGTATGGACTTTGGAAGTATTACCTGAAGGGCGTAAGGCCATTCAGAACAAATGGATCTTTAAGAGGAAGACGGACGCGGACGGTAATGTCACCGTCTATAAAGCTCGACTTGTGGCAAAGGGTTTTTCACAAGTTCAAGGAGTTGACTACGATGAGACCTTCTCACCTGTAGCGATGCTTAAGTCCGTCAGAATCATGTTAGCAATAGCTGCCTTTTTCGATTATGAAATTTGGCAGATGGATGTCAAAACAGCGTTCCTTAACGGTTACCTTAAGGAAGAGTTGTATATGATGCAACCAGAAGGTTTTGTCGATCCAGAGAATGCTGACAAAGTTTGCAAACTCCAGCGATCCATTTATGGACTGGTGCAAGCATCTCGGAGTTGGAATCTTCGTTTTGATGAGGTGATCAAAGCATTCGAGTTTATACAAGTTTACGGAGAAGCTTGTATTTACAAGAAAGTGAGTGGGAGCTCTATAGCGTTTCTAATATTATATGTGGATGACATATTACTGATTGGGAACAATATAGAAATGCTGGAAAGCGTAAAGGAATATTTGAACAAGAGTTTTTCAATGAAGGACCTAGGAGAAGCTGCTTTCATATTAGGCATCAAGATCTATAGAGATAGATCGAGACGTTTGATAGGACTTTCACAAAGCACATACCTTGACAAAGTTTTGAAGAAGTTCAAAATGGATCAGTCCAAGAAGGGGTTCTTGCCTGTATTGCAAGGTGTGAAGTTGAGTAAGACTCAATGCCCAGTGACTGCAGAAGATAGAGAAAAGATGAGTGTCATCCCCTATGCTTCGGCCATAGGCTCTATCATATATGCAATGCTGTGCACAAGACCCGATGTCAGCCTTGCCATAAGTATGGTCGGAAGGTTTCAAAGTGATCCAGGAATGGAACACTGGACGGCGGTCAAGAATATCCTGAAGTACCTGAAAAGGACTAAGGACATGTTTCTCGTTTATGGAGGTGATCAAGAGCTCGTCGTAAAGGGTTACGTCGATGCAAGCTTTGACACTGATCCGGATGACTCTAAGTCGCAAACCGGATACGTATTTATTCTTAATGGGGGTGCGGTTAGCTGGTGCAGTTCCAAGCAAAGCGTGGTAGCAGATTCTACATGCGAAGCGGAGTACATCGCTGCCTCGGAGGCGACGAAAGAAGCTGTCTGGATGAAGGAGTTCATGACAGATCTTGGAGTAGTGCCTAGTGCGCTTAACCCAATGCCTCTGTTTTGTGATAACACTGGTGCCATTGCTCTAGCCAAGGAACCAAGATTTCACAAGAGGACCAGACACATAAAGCGATGCTTCAATTCCATCCGCGATTACATCAAGGAGGACGACATAAATATTTGCAAAGTACACACGGATCTGAATGTTGCAGATCCGATGACTAAACCTCTTCCAAGGGCTAAACATGAACAACACCAGAACTGCATGGGTGTTCGATTCATTACAATGTAAATCACATAGTGATGTGAACTAGATTATTGACTCTAGTGCAAGTGGGAGACTGTTGGAAATATGCCCTAGAGGCAATAATAAATTGGTTATTATTATATTTCCTTGTTCATGATAATCGTTTATTATCCATGCTATAATTGTATTGATTGGAAACTCAAATACATGTGTGGGTACATAGACAACACTGTGTCCCTAGTAAGCCTCTAGTTGACTAGCTCGTTGATCAAAGATGGTTAAGGTTTCCTAGCCATTGACATGAGATGTCATTTGATAACGGGATCACATCATTAGGAGAGTGATGTGATGGACAAGACCCAAACTATGAACGTAGCATATGATCGTGTCAGTTTATTGCTATTGTTTTCTGCGTGTCAAGTATCTGTTCCTATGACCATGAGATCATGCAACTCCCTGACATCGGAGGAGTACCTTGTGTGTATCAAACGTCGCAACGTAACTGGGTGACTATAAAGGTGCTCTACAGGTATCTCCGAGGGTGTCTGTTGGGTTGGCATGGATCAAGACTGGGATTTGTTACTCCGTATGACGGAGAGGTATCTCAGGGCCCACTCGGTAATACAACATCACAATGAGCCTTGCAAGCAATGTGACTAAAGTGTTAGCCACGAGATCTTGTATTATGGAACGAGTAAAGAGACTTGCCGGTAACGAGATTGAACTAGGTATAGAGATACCGACGATCGAATCTCGGGCAAGTAACATACCGAAGAACAAAGGGAACAGTATACGGGATTAACTGAATCCTTGACATAGAGGTTCGACCGATAAAGATCTTCGTAGAATATGTAGGAGCCAATATGGGCATCCAGGTCCCGCTATTGGTTATTGATCGTAGAGGTGTCTCGGTCATGTCTACATAGTTCTCGAACCCGCAGGGTCTACACACTTAACGTTTGGTGACGATTAGTATAGTTGAGTTATTTTGTTGGTGACCGAAGGTTGTTCGGAGTCCCGGATAAGATCCCGGACATGACGAGGATCTCCGGAATAGTCCGGAGGTAAAGGTTGATATATGTGATAATAGTGTTTTTGATCTCCGGAAGGGTTCCGGAATTCACCGGAAGGGGTTCCGGATGTTTACCGAAGTGTTCGGGTGCAGCAACACTTTATATGAGCCAAAGGGGTAAAGCCCACGAGGTATTGGAAAATGCAGAAGGAAGTTTTGCTGCTGCCTTAAGCGGTACTACCGCTGGTAAGGCAGTACTACCGCGTAAGCGGTACTACCGCTTGTGTGAAGCGGTGCTACCGCATAAGCGGTACTACCGCTTGTATGAAGCGGTACTACCGCTCGTGAGCGGTACTACCGCTTGTGCGCGATACTGCAGGGATCCGAGTTGGACTCTTTCCCTGCGGGCCAAACCGACCTTGTGCGGGCAAAACCGACCTGGAGGAGGCTTTTACTCCAAGTTTAGACCCCAAGGCTCAACATATAAATAGAGGGGCAGGGCTAGCACACGGGATACATCAAGATTTCCCCAAGCCGTGTGCGGCAACCCTAACCCTCTAGTTCCTCCGTCATAATCTCCGTAGCGCTTGGCGAAGCCCTGCAGAGATTGTTCCTCACCACCATCACCACGCCGTCGTGCTGCTGGAACTCAACCACTACTTCACCATCGCTCGCTGGATCGAGGAGGTGAAGGCGTCATCAAGCCGTACGTGTGTTGAACGCGGAGGTGCCGTCCGTTCGGCACTAGTTCGTGATCGGATCGAGGGACGACTTGCGATTTGGATCGCGGAGACGTTTGACTACATCAACCGCGTTTCTTTAACGCTTCCGCTTAGCGATCTACAAGGGTATGTAGATTCACTCTCCCTCTCGTAGATGCTCATCACCATGGATAGATCTTGTGTGTGCGTAGGAAAATTTTTGTTTCCCATGCAACGTTCCCCAACAGCACCAAGTCCTCAAAAGCCCACGCAGCTAGGGAAGGAAAAAAGGAGAGTCCTAGTAGGAATAGGATTGGACTTTGGAGTCCAAGTCCATGTGTGTACTAATCACGTGGTACTGTTCACGTGGCACTATTCCTTCTACTCCAAGCCCCTACACATATATAAATAAAGGAGAGGGGGCGCCCCAAACGGGACACAACATTGTCTTAGCCGTGTGCGACGCCCCCCTCCACAGTTCCGTCCCTCGGTCATATTTTCGCAGTGCTTGGGCGAAGCCCTGCGGAGATAGCATCACCATCACCGTCACTACGCCATCGTGCTGTCGGAACTCATCCACTACCTCGCCGTCTTGCTGGATCAAGAAGTCGAGGACGTCACCGAGCTGAACGTGTGCTGAACGCGGAGGTGTCGTACGTTCGGTACTCGGTCGGTTGGATCAAGAAGTTGTTCGACGACATCAACCGCGTTGTTCTAACGCTTCCGCTTACGGTCTATGAGGGTACGTAGACACACTCTCCCTCTCGTAGCTACACATCTCCATGGATAGATCTTGCGTGTGCGTAGAATTTTTTTTGTTTTCCATGCAACGTTCCCCAACAGTGGCATCATGAGCCAGGTCTATGCGTAGATGATATGCACGAGTAGAACACAAAGAGTTGTGGGCGGTGATCGTCATGCTGCTTACCACCAACGTCTTATTTTGATTCGGCGGTATTGTAAGATGAAGCGGCCCGGACCAACCTTACATGTCCACGTACATGAGACCGGTTCCACCGACAGACATGCAACTTGTTTTGCATAAAGGTGGCTGGCGGGTGTCTGTTTCTCCTACTTTAGTTGAATCGAATTTGACTGCGGCAGGTCCTTGTTGAACGTTAAAACAACAAACTTGATAAATCACCGTTGTGGTTTTGTGCCGTAGGTAAGAACGGTTCTTGCTAGAAGCCCGTAGCAGCCACGTAAAACTTGCAACAACAAAGTAGAGGACGTCTAACTTGTTTTTGCAGGGTATGCTGTGATGTGATATGGTCAAGACATGATGTGATATACGTTATTGTATGAGATGATCATGTTTTGTAATTTATCGGCAACCGGCAGGAGCCTTATGGTTGTCTCTTTATTGTATGAAATGCAAGCGCCATGTAATTGCTTTACTTTATCGCTATGCGTTAGCAATAGTTGTAGAAGCAATAGTTGGCGAGACGACCACGACGCAATGATAGAGATCAAGGTGTCGAGCCGGTGACGATGGAGATCATGACGATGCTTTGGAGATGGAGATCAAAAGCACAAGATGATGATGGCCATATCATGTCACATATTTTGATTGCATGTGATGTTTATCCTTTGTGCATCTTATTTTGCTTAGAACGACGGTAGCATTATAAGATGATCCCTTCACTAACTTTCAAGATAAAAGTGTTCTCCCCGAGTATGCACCGTTGCTAAAGTTCATCGTTTCGAAGCACCTCGTGATGATCGGGTGTGATAGATTCTACGTTCACATACAACGGGTGTAAGCCAGTTTTACACAAGCAGAATACTTGGGTTAAACTTAACGAGCTTAGCATGTACAGACATGGTCTCGGAACACTGGAGACCAAAAGGTTGAACATGAGTCATATAGTAGATATGATCAACATGGAGATGTTCACCATTGATGACTATCCCATCTCACGTGATGATCGGACATGGGCTAGTTGATTTGTATCATGTATAACTTAGTTAACTTGAGGGATGTTAATTTAAGTGGGAGTTCATTAGTAATTTGATTAATTGAACTTAATTTATCATGAACTTAGTCCTGATAGTCTTTGCAAATTATGTTGTAGATCAATAGCTCGCGTTGTAGCTCCCCTGTTTTTGATACATTCCTAGAGAAAGCTAAGTTGAAAGATGATGGTAGCAACTACACGGACTAGGTCCGTAACTTGAGGAGAATTATGTCCTTGATGCACCGCTAGGTGATGGACCTGCTGCACGAGCTGTTGCAGACATTGTGAACGCCTGGCAGGCTCGATCTGATGACTACTCGATAGTTCAGTGTGCCATGCTCTACGGCTTAGAACCGGGACTGCAAAAGCGTTTTAAACGCCACGGAGCATATGAGATGTTCCAAGAGCTGAAATTGATATTTCAAGCTAATGCTCGGGTTGAGAGATATGAAGTCTCCAACAAGTTCTTCAGCTGTAAGATGGAGGAGAATAGTTCTGTCAGTGAACACATACTCAGAATGTCTGGGTACCACAACCACTTGACTCAGCTGGGAATTGATCTTCCGGTTGAGAGTGTTATTGACAGAGTTCTTCAGTCACTGCCACCAAGCTATAAAGGCTTCGTGATGAACTATAATATGCAAGGGATGGAGAAGACAATTCCCGAGCTCTTCGCGATGCTGAAATCGGCGGAGGTAGAAATCAACAAGGAGCATCAAGTGTTGATTGTTAACAAGACCACTAGTTTCAAGAAAAAGGGCAAGGGAAAGAAGGGGAACTTCAAGAAGAACGGCAAGCAAGCTGCCGCTCCCACGAAGAAACCCAAAGTTGGACCCAAGCCTGAAACTAAGTGCTTCTACTGCAAAGGAACTAGTCACTGGAAGCGGAACTGCCCCAAGTATTTGGCGGATAAGAAGGATGGCAAAGTGAACAAAGGTATATTTGATATACATGTTATTGATATGTACCTCACTAGTGCTCGTAGCAGCGTCTGGGTATTTGATACCGATTCAGTTGCTAATATTAGAAACATGAAGCAGGAGCTGCAGAGTAACAGAGACTAGCTGAGGGCGAGGTGACAATATGTGTTGGAAGTGTCTCCAAGATTGATATGATCAATATCGACACGCTCGTAATACCTTCGGGATTAGTATTAAACCTAAATAATGGTTATTTGGTGCTTGCGTTGAGCATAAAACATTATATCTGGATATTGTTTATTGCAAGACGGTTATTCATTTAAGTCAGAGAATAATGGTTATTCTGTTTATATGAATAATATCCCTCGTGATCATGCACCCTTGTGAATGGTTTATTCTTGTTGAATCTCGATCATAGTGATACACATATTCATAATATTGATGCCAAAAGATGCAAAGTTGATAATGATAGTGCAACATACTTGTGGCACTGCCGTTTAGGTCATATTGGTGTAAAGCGCATCAAGAAACTCCATGCGGATGGACTTTTGGAAATCTCTTGATTATGAATCATTTGATACTTGCGAACCATGCCTCATGGGCAAGATGACTAAAACTCCGTTCTCCGGAACAATGGAGCGAGCTACTGATTTGTTGGAAATAATACATACCGATGTATGCGGTCCGATGAATGTTGAAGCACGCGGCGGGTATCGTTATTTTCTAACCTTCACAGATGATTTCAGTAGATATGGGTATATCTACTTGATGAAACACAAGTCTGAAACATTTGAAAAGTTCAAAGAATTTCAGAGTGAAGTAGAGAATCATCGTAACAAGAAAATAAAGTTTCTACGATCTGATCGCGGAGGCGAATATTTCAGTTACGAGTTTGGTCTTCATTTAAGAAAATGTGGAATTGTTTCACAACTCACGCCACCTGGAACACCACGGCGTAATGGTGTGTCCGAACGTCGTAACCGTACTTTATTGGATATGGTGCGTTCTATGATGTCTCTTACCGATTTGCCACTATCGTTTTGGGGTTATGCATTAGATATAGCTGCATTCATGTTAAATAGGGCACTGTCTAAATCCGTTGAGACGACACCGTATGAACTATGATTTGGCCAGAAACCTAAGCTGTCGTTTCTTAAAGTTTGGGGATGCGATGCTTATGTGAAAAAGCTTCAACCTGATAAGCTCGAACCCAAAGCGGAGAAGTGCATCTTCATAGGATACCCTAAAGAAACAATTGGGTACACCTTCTACCACAGATCCGAAGGCAAGGTCTTTGTTGCCAAGAATGGGTCCTTTCTAGAGAAGGAGTTTCTCTCGAAAGAAGTGAGTGGGAGGAAAGTAGAACTTGATAAGGTAATTGTACCTTCTCTCGAATTGGAAAGTAGCTCATCAGAGAAAACCGTTCCCGTGATGCCTACACCAATAAGAGAGGAAGATAATGATAAAGATCATGAAACTTCAGATCAAGTTACTACTGAACTTCGTAGGTCGACCAGAGTACGTTCCGCACCAGAGTGGTACGGTAATCCTGTTCTGGAAGTTATGTTGTTAGACAACGGCGAACCTACGAACTATGAAGAAGCTATGACAAGCCCGGATTCCGACAAATGGCTTGAGGCCATGAAATCTGAGATAGGATCCATGTATGAGAACAAAGTGTGGACTTTGGTGGACTTGCCCGATGATCGGCAAGCCATTGAGAATAAATGGATTTTTAAGAGGAAGACAAACGATGATAGTAATATCACTGTCTACAAAGCTCGACTTGTCGCGAAAGGTTTTCGACAAGTTCAAGGGGTTGACTATGATGAGACTTTCTCACCCGTAGCGATGCTTAAGTCTGTCTGAATCATGTTAGCAATTGCCGCATTTTATGATCTGGCAAATGGATGTCAAAACTGCATTCCTTAATGGTTTTCTCAAAGAAGAGTTGTATATGATGCAACCAGAAGGTTTTGTCGATCCTAAGGGTGCTAACAAAGTGTGCAAGCTCCAGCGATCCATCTATGGACTGGTGCAAGCATCTCGGAGTTGGAATATACGCTTTGATGAGGTGATCAAAGCATATGGTTTTGTACAGACTTACGGTGAAGCCTGTATTTACAAGAAAGTGAGTGGGAGCTCTGTAGCATTTCTAATATTATATGTGGATGACATATTGTTGATTGGAAATGATATAGAATTTCTGGATGGCATAAAAGGATACTTGAATGAAAGACCTCGATGAAGCTGCTTATATATTGGGCATCAAGATCTATAGAGATAGATCAAGACGCTTGATAAGACTTTCAATGAGTACATACCTTGACAAGATTTTGAAGGAGTTCAAAATGGATCAGTCAAAGAAGGAGTTCTTGCCTGTATTGTAAGGTGTAAAGTTGAGTAAGACTCAAAGCTAGACCACGGGAGAAGATAGAGAGAGAATGAAAGTCATTCCCTATGCCCCAGCCATAGGTTCTATAATGTATGCCATGCTGTGTACCACACCTAATGTGTGCCTTGCCACGTGTCTAGCAAAGGGGGTACAAGAGTGATCCAGGAGTGGATCACTGGACAGCGGTCAAAATTATCCTTAGTAACTAAAGGACTAAGGAAATGTTTCTCGATTATGGAGGTGATAAAGAGTTCATCGTAAAGGGTTACGTCGATGCAAGCTTTGACACCAATCTGGATATCTCTGAGTAGCAAACCGGATACGTATAATGGAGCAGCCATTTGGAATAGCTCCAAGTAAAGCGTGATAGCAGCATCTACAGTATGACATAAGGATTTGCAAAGTACACATGGGTCTGAATATTGCAGACCCATTGACTAAAATTCTCTCTCACAAGCAAAACATGATCACACCTTAGAACTCTTTGAGTGTTAATCACATGGTGATGTGAACTAGATTATTGACTCTAGTAAACTCTTGGGTGTTAATCACATGGCGATGTGAACTAGATTATTGACTCTAGTGCAAGTGGGAGACTGATGGAAATATGCCCTAGAGGCAATAATAAAGTTGTTATTATTTTATATTTCCTTGTTCATGATAAAGGTTTATTATTCATGCTAGAAATGTATTGACCGGAAACTTAAATACATGTGTGAATACATAAACAAAAACCGTGTCCCTAGTGAGCCTCTACTAGACTAGCTCGTTGATCAAAGATGGTTAAGGTTTCCTAACCATAGACATGAGTTGTCATTTGATAACGGGATCACATCATTAGGAGAATGATGTGATGGACAAGACCCATCTGTTAGCTTAGCATATGATCGTTCTGTTTATTGCTACTGCTTTCTTGAATGTCAAATACATGTTCCTCCGACCATGAGATCATGCAACTCCCGGATACCAGAGGAATACCTTGTGTGCTATCAAACGTCACAACGTAACTGGGTGATCATAAAGATGCTCTACAGGTATCTCCGAAGGTGTCTGTTGAGTTGGCATGGATCGAGACTGGGATTTGTCACTCCGTGTTTCGGAGAGGTATCTCTGGGCCCTCTCGGTAATACACATCATAAGAAGCTTGCAAGCAAAGTGACTAAGGAGTTAGTTACGGGATGATGTATTACGGAACGAGTAAAGAGACTTGCCGGTAACGAGATTGAACTAGGTATGGAGATACCGACGATCGAATCTCGGGCAAGTAACATACCGACGGACAAAGAGAATTAAGTATGTTGTCATTGCGGTTCGACCGATAAGATCTTCGTGGAATACGTAGGAACCAATATGAGCATCCAGGTTCCGCTATTGGTTATTGACCGGAGAGGCGTCTCAGTCATGTCTACATCATTCCCGAACCCGTAGGGTCCGCACGCTTAACGTTCGTTGACGATATAGTGTTATATGAGTTATGTGAATTGGTAACCAAATATTGTTCGGAGTCCCGGATGAGATCCCGGACATCACGAGGAGTCTCGGAATGGTCGAGAGGTAAAGATTTATATATGGGAAGTCATATTTTGGGTTCCGGAAAAAGGTGCAGTTTTTTCGGTATTGTATCGGGAAGCTTCCAGAAGGTTCTGGAGGATTCCGGAGGGGTCCGGAAGTCCACAAGTGGGTCCACCACGTCCCAAGGGCTGGCATGGGCTAAGGGGAGGCGCCCTGGCCTTATTGGGCCAGGCGCACCAAGTCCTCAAAAGCCCACGCAGCTAGGGAAGGAAAAAAGGAGAGTCCTAGTAGGAATAGGATTGGGCTTTGGAGTCCAAGTCCACGTGTGTACTATTCACGTGGTACTGTTCACGTGGTACTGTTCACGTCGCACTATTCCTTCTACTCCAAGCCCCTACACATATATAAATAGAGGAGAGGGGGCGCCCCAAACGGGACACAACATTGTCTTAGCCGTGTGCGGCGCCCCCCTCCACAGTTCCGTCCCTCGGTCATATTTTCGCAGTGCTTGGGCGAAGCCCTGCGGAGATAGCATCACCATCACCGTCACCATGCCGTCGTGCTGGCGGAACTCATCCACTACCTCGCCGTCTTGCTGGATCAAGAAGTCGAGGATGTCACCGAGCTGAACGTGTGCTGAACGCGGAGGTGCCGTACGTTCGGTACTCGGTCGGTTGGATCGTGAAGTTGTTCGACGACATCAACCGCGTTGTTCTAACGCTTCCGCTTACGGTCTACGAGGGTACGTAGACACACTCCCCCTCTCGTAGCTATGCATCTCCATGGATAGATCTTACGTGTGCGTAGAATTTTTTTTGTTTTCCATGCAACGTTCCCCAACAGCTCAAACTTGGTACACCTGCTAAAATTGTCTAAATATTTGCATTGATTAACTCCTCTATATAATTAAAATACTAAAAGGATATGAATAATTGAAATTTCATAACTTAATAAATAATTATTCTAAAATCATGTTTCAAATGTCAAAATGCACTAGCTAGCTCTTACAAAGATTCCCTCCGGTTTGTCCGAAGTGGCACTTTCCAGCTATAAGTCCAGAAACTCACAGTAGAGAGAAAGTGATGGCGGTGAAGCCGGTCACATCCCAGAGTGGGATCTTTTGGGGTATAAAACTATTTCTTCGCGTGTGTCCCTTGCTTATTGCGCCGTAACCATGGATAATCTTCATCATTTAATAGGATGCTTGGGTCAGTCTTCACTGTGAAGGGAGGAATTTCATGAAACTTTTCATAATCTTCTGACATGTCTGTCTTGTCCTCCACTCCCACAATGTTTCTTTTCCCTGAAAGAACTATGTGGCGCTTTGGCTCATCGTATGATGTATTCGCTTCCTTATCTTTTCTTTTTCTCGGTTTGGTAGACATGTCCTTCACATAGAAAACCTGTGCCACATCATTGGCTAGGACGAATGGTTCGTCTGTGTACCCAAGATTGTTGAGATCCACTGTTGTCATTCCGTACTGCGGGTCTACCTGTACCCCGCCTCCTGTCAGATTGACCCATTTGCACCGAAACAAAGGGACCTTAAAATCACGTCCATAGTCAAGTTCCCATATCTCCTCTATGTAACCATAATATGTGTCCTTTGCCCTATTGGTGTTTGCTGCATCAAAGCGGACACCACTGTTTTGGTACCCATGAGATGTGTTTGCAACCAACCACCGAAAGTCTCCATGTGTTCACGTGTAATCCAGTCGTCAGACTGCTCCGGGTGTTTGGAGCGTAAAATATTCTTGTGTTCATTGATATACGAGGCCACCAAGGTAGAATTTTGTAGAACTGTGTAGTGTGCTTGCGCCCAAGAATGCCCGTCCCTACATATTATTGCTTTCGGTCCTAGCGTGCCTTTTCCACCCAGTCTCCCCTCATGTCGTGATTCAGGAACACCAATCGGCTTAAGGTTAGGAATAAAGTCAACACAAAACTCAATGACCTCCTCTGTTTCATGGCCCTTGGAGATGCTTCCTTCTGGCCTAGCACGGTTATGAACATATTTCTTTAAGACTCCTATGAACCTCTCAAAGGGGAACATATTGTGTAGAAATACAGGACCCAGAATTGCAATCTCGTCGACTAGGTGAACTAGGACGTGCGTCATAATATTGAAGAAGGATGGTGGGAACACCAACTCGAAACTGACAAGACATTGGACCAAATCATTCTGTAACCTTGGTAGGATTTCTGGATCGATTACCTTCTGAGAAATTGCATTGAGGAATGCACATAGCTTCACAATGGCTAATCGAACATTTTCTGGTAGAAGCCCCCTCAATGCAACCGGAAGCAATTGCGTCATAATCACGTGGCAGTCATGAGACTTTAGGTTCTGGAATTTTTTCTCTGCCATATTTATTATTCCCTTTATATTCGACGAGAAGCCAGACGGGACCTTGATACTGAGCAGGCATTCAAAAAAGATTTCCTTCTCTGCTTTGGTAAGAGCGTAGCTGGCAGGACCTTGATACTGCTTTGGATGCATGCCGTCTTTTTCGTTCATACGTTGCTGGTCCTCCCGTGCCTCCGGTGTATCTTTTGTCTTCCCATACACGCCCAAGAAGCCTAGCAGGTTCACGCAAAGATTCTTCATCACATGCATCACGTCGATTGCAGAGCGGACCTCTAGGACTTTCCAATAGGGTAGGTCTCAAAATATAGATTTCTTCTTCCACATGGGTGCGTGTCCGTCAGCGTCATTCGGAACAGATTGTCCGCGAGGACCCTTTCCAAAGATTGCTTTTAAATCCTTGACCATATCAAATATATCATCACCAGTACGGGGGACAGGCTTCTTCCGGTGATCTGGCTCACCTTTGAAATGCTTGCCTTTCTTTCTTAAGGCATGCTTGGTCGGAAGAAATCGACGATGTCCCAGGTACACATACTTCTTACATCTGTCCAAATATATACTTTCAGTCTCATCTAAACAGTGCGTGCATGCGTTGTATCCCTTGTTTGTCTGTCCTGAAAGGTTACTAAGAGCAGGCCAATCATTGATGATTACAAACAGCAACGCTCGTAGGTCAAATTCCTCCTGTTTGTGCTCATCCCACACACGTACACCTTTTATATTCCACAGCTGTAAAAGTTCTTCAACTAATGGCCTTAGGTACACATCAATGTCGTTGCCGGGTTGCTTAGGGCCTTGGATGAGCACTGGCATCATAATGAACTTCCGGTTCATGCACAACCAAGGAGGAAGGTTATAGATACATAGAGTCACAGGCCAGGTGCTATGATTGCTGCTCTGCTCCCCAAAAGGATTAATGCCATCTGCACTTATACCAAACCATAAGTTCCTTGTGTCACCTGCAAACTCCGGCCACTTTCTCTCGATTTTTCTCCACTGCGACCCATCAGCGGGTACTCTCAACATCCCGTCTTTCTTACGGTCTTCTTTGTGCCATCGCAACAACTTGGCATGCTCTTTGTTTCTGAACAGACGTTTCAACCGTGGTATTATAGGAGCATACCACATCACCTTGGCAGGAACCCTCTTCCTGGGGCGCACGCCCTCAACATCACCAGGGTCATCTCGTCTGATCTTATACCGCAATGCACCGCATACCGTGCATGCATTCAAATTCTCATACTCCTCACCGCGATAGAGGATGCATTCATTAGGGTATGCATGTATCTTCTACACCTCTAATCCTAGAGGGCGGAGAACCTTCTTTGCTTCGTACGTACTGTCAGGCAATTCGTTATCCTTTGGAAGCTTCTTCTTCATTATTTTCAGTAGCTTCTCAAATCCCTTGTCAGATAAACCATTCTCTGCCTTCCATTGCAGCAATTCCAGTGTGGTACCGAGCTTTGTGTTGCCATCTTCGCAATTTGGGTACAACCATTTTTTGTGATCCTCTAACATGCGATCGAACTTCAACTTCTCCCTTTCACTTTCGCATTCTCTCTGTGCATCAACAATGACCCGGCGAAGATCATCAGCGGGCACATCTGGTGCCTCTTGATCTTCAGCTTCCCCCGTTGAGTATCACCGTATTCAGGGAACATAGGATAGTTGTCATCATCCTCTTCTTCTTCATTGTCTTCCATCATAACCCCTCTTTCTCCGTGCTTGGTCCAATAATTATAGTGGGGCATGAAACCCTTCTTAAGCAGGTGGAAGTGAAGGGTTTTCGAGGAAGAGTAATCCTTCGTATTCTCACAGACAACACATGAACAGTACATAAAACCATTCTGACTGTTTGCCTCAGCCACATCGATAAAATTATGCAGGCCCGTAATGTACTCGTAAGTGCGTCGGTTACCGTACATCCATTGCCGGTTCATCTGCATTATGTAATTAAGTATATCAAAAACCATTACAAAACATCATGAATAGAGAAATGACCAAATTAATACAAGTTCATCATCACATTAAAACCAAAGTACAGTAGTGATAAAATGTTATTACTGCAAAAATAAATACATAAAGTTCATACATAGTTCTCATAAAACAACATACAACTATGTAAAACATTTAAATAAAACAACAAATGCGATCAAAATCGCAACTAAGGTAACAATTGATCCAACAGCATAATGATACCAAGCCTCTTTATCAATGGCATATTTTCTAATCTTTCTAATTTTCAAGCGCATTGCATCCATCTGGATCTTGTGTAGATCGACGACATCGGCAACATGCAACTCCAATTTCATTTTCTCTTCTTCAATTCTTTTCAATTTTTCTTTCAAATAATTATTTTCTTTTTCAACTAAATTTAACCTCTCGACAAGAGGGTCGGTTGGAATTTCCGGTTCACATACCTCCTAGATAAAAACATCTATGTCAAGTTGGTCGGCATAATTGTCATAAACACTAAATGAAACAAATAGTTATAAAAGATACTATACCACATCCGAATCATAGACCGGACGAGAGCCGATGGGGGCGGATACCAAAACCATGGCACTATATAATAACAAATAATAATACAAGTAAGAAAATTATACAAGTAGCTATCTAAATCATACAAGTAAGAATTTGTTCTTTAAAAAAAAGATAAGAACAAGAGGCTCACCACGGTGGTGCCGGCGACGAGATCGGCGCGGGCGATCGATGGCGGTGAGGACGGGGACGGGGACGGGACGGCACCCTACACATGTGCAAACTAAGAAGTTAATTTGAGCTCAAATTGTGCATCTAAATCAAATAAAGTCCCACATACACTCCTCCACTAAAACCCACAAGAGCATATGAAATGAGCTAAACTAGCAGTGAGAGATGAAAGGATGAAGTTGCTAACCTTTTAGAACACTTGGATAGTTGGTGCACCGCCAAATCTAGACAAATCTTGGGGAAAATGGAGCTTGGAGGTCGAGCTTGGAGGAAGAACAGAGGAGAAAGCTTAAGTGTGGCTCGAGCATTTCATCGAACACCTCATGTGCATAAGAAGTGAGAACAGAGTAGCACACACCTCACACCTTCTACGGCCAAAAAACAGAGGAGAGGGCGGGCAGGGGCGAGGATATATATAGGCATCTTTTTAGCCCCAGTTGGTGTCTAGAACCGGGACTGAAGACTAACCTTTAGTCCTGGTTGGAGACACCAATCGGGACTAAAGGGAGCGAGGCCCTTTAATCCCGGTTGGTGTCTGAAACCGGGACTAAAGGTCCCAGTCGAACCGGGACTGATGCCTGCCGAGGCCCGGCCGGCGTCCTAGCCGCTCGAACCGGGACTGATGCTCACATTAGTCCCAATTCGTAACATGACCGGGACTATTGCTCTGATCTGGCCAGAACCAAAGCCCTGTTTTCTACTAGTGCACAACTACACACTAATCATCATCCATCCATCGATTTCCACCAAGTACGACTAATAATACTACTATATCTCTAGAAGCCTAGATGGGTAGATCCTCCATTGGGATTAACAGCGGCAATCTACCATTAGCAGTAGGGGCAAACCTAAGACTGGTGCCACACTGGACTTACGTGGTGGCACTAGTCAGCTGGTGGGGCACGAGGGCAGGCCGCGGGCAGGGACTGCCGGACTGGCGCGGTAGCGCCTGGCGCTGGCGGGAGCTAGGAGGGGCCGGTGATGGTGACTCGGCGAGGAAGGCGTGGCGGCGCAATGCGTAGAGGAGCAGAGGCGAATCGACTCGGGGAAGGGAAAGGCACGGCCGCACGGGTGGCTCCTGTCATCGTGTGCGTTTTTTTTTTGAGATCGTCATCGTGTGCGTGAATGGGTTGTTTCTGTGTTTTTTTTCTCCAGCCCATCTCGGACTTTCCTATGATATGCGGCCTGATCAAAAATCCGCGGCCCACCCTGGCCACCTGTAGCTCCGCCCCTGGTAGATGTTATGTGCAAATTCGGTGTCAACAGTTGATGGTTTGTGCAATTTCCTCTTGTCTAGAAGCTCCACATGAATTTTACAGGAAATTGTTTTTCTTTTGCGCGGTCGAAATTGTTTCTTCAGGAGTGAGAGAAGAGGAGAGGTCCCATTGCACTCATCAAAGAGTGTTTTCACCTGAAATAGCCAATGGGTCTCGGGTCCCATTGCACTCATGAAAGTGTGTTTTCATCGGAAATAGGCAATGGGTCTCAGGTCCCATTGCACTTATGAAAGTGTGTTTTCACCGGAAATAGCCAATGGGTCTCGGGTCCCATTGCACTTATGAAAGTGTGTTTTCACTGGAAATAGCCAATGGGTCTAGAGTCCCACTGCACCTGAATTGGAAAAAAAAGTTCAAAAATATCAAAAAGAGTCAAAAAAATTGAAACTTTTTCCTAACAAATATGACTTAGTGTAACACTCATGTGAAAAGTTTTGCAAAGGAATGATTGTTGTGGTATTCTGGACGAAGCAAAAAAACAAAATCGATACCATATAAAAGTTACTATTCACATTTTTTGGACTTGCGTTTTTTATTTACTTTTTGCTGAGGATACCACGAGAGTCATTCTTCTGTGAAACCTTTTACACGAGTATTACTCTAGGCCATGTTTGTTACAAAAAAAACTTCTGAAAGTTTTGAGTCTTTTTTTTTTTATATTTTTCCAAAAAAATTGAGATAAACTACGTGTCACTCATTCAACAGTTGGATTACAAATCCACATGTAGCCACGATCTACAGACAACCAGGAGATCACGGTCACAGCACCTTGCAGAAAGGACCTCACAAAAAATAAAAGTACAATTCTGAAGGACCTAAATGCAAGACAACCAACCGTCGCCACCGTACGCCGTCTTGGCTGAAGCTTTGCCGGATAGAGGGGAGAGACCGACTTGCTCAGAACCAAAGAAACGTCATAGCAGACAATGCTGCGTTGTGAGTCGATGAAGCGGGCCGCTACGCGACCTGAGACCTTGTGGCTCGTCGACCGGGGATCGTCCCCACGCTCTTCGGCCCACAGCCCCGCTGCCCTCAATCGACGCCGTCGAAGAGGAGACCCGAAGCTGCCATCCAACAACCACCCATCATATGCGGAACCAGCAATCTTACGGATGAGGTCGTTGCCACCAAGCTCGAGGGAGACATCAGCAACACCCCCGCTGCATCTAGAACAAGGCCACCGATCCCAACCACGGCGTTGGAGCAGACGTTGTCGCGACGGCAGGATTGAAGCACACATAGCCTCCACAAAGTAGTCGCCTCCGCTGCGCCAACCTTGCGTGAGCACGGAACCAACCAAATCCGGTACTGAGAATAAGGGATGCTGCATCAGAGAAGGATTCGGAGACAATTTATTCCCTGCCGCCATTGCCACCACCAGAGAGAAGACCATGGACGGTTGAAACCCTAAGCAAACTAGCCCTAGACTACTGCTACTGCATGTCGCGCGCACGGTCCGGCGACCCCCCCTCCCGCTGACGACCAAAGGTCATCAGGGGAGGAGAGCCGCCGGAGGGAACGGCGGCAAACTGTTCGCCTCTTTCTCCGCTGGGAAGAGAAGAGCGAAGCGGTTCCTGGGAACTTAGGACCCTAATTTTTTTTTCCAATTTGGGTGCAATGGCCTGCATGTTCCGAAGATCTGCACGGGTGTTTTCACCTTTTTGAAAGGGAAACGTTTGCCACCGGCTGACCGGCCGAACGCTCGGCCGGTCGCTCGGCCACGCACACGCCACGCAGCACAAGCGCCTACACGCAGACTTTTTTTTTTCTTATCCTCTGCTCCACGGTCCACACCCATCGTATCCTAGACGCATCTTCTCCTCTCGCCCCCATCCCCATCTCGCAGCCTCTCTGTCTCTCTCTGCGTCCTCGCTCCGGCGAGTGCCGTGGCTTCTCTGGCGAGGCTGCCACCGGCGGACCCCCATCTGCTCCTCTTTTCATCCCTCTCCCATGAAATTTTCTCCTTTTTATTTTGTATAGCTCATCAGCCTTTCCCCTTCCTGCTCCCCGACGCCCCCTGTTGCCACAGAGACCAGAGATGAACCACAGGACGGCGAGGAGAGAGGGAGGAAGCACGCCGGGAGCTGCAACCGGTGTACGGAAAAGCTACATCCGGCCACGCCGGGAGCTGCAACCGGCCACGCCGGGAGCTGCAAACGGCAGGGCGACGGGGTGGGTGAACCACGACCGGCAATGCTACCACCGTGGTGACCAGATGCTAGAACCAGCACCCTTTTGTGCTGCCACCGGCGTTTTGATTTGATGGAACCAACGCCCAATTTTGCAATTTTTTGCTACAACCGTCGTTTTTCTTTGCTGGAACCCACACTTTTTTTTGCTACCACCGGCATTTGAATTTGCTGGAACCAGTGCCCAAATTTGCAAGTTTTGCTACCACTGGAGTCTTTGTTTTGCTGGAACGAGTTTGATTTTTTGCTACCACCGAAGTTTTTTATTTTTTGCTGGGGACGGCGTCCATTTTGTTTCGCAATGTATTGCTACCACCGTTTTTTGTTTTGCTGGAACCCATGTATTTTTTGCTACAAATCAGCGATGGTAGCTGCATGATGGGGAGATGCATCGTCGGTCTTTTGCTGAAACCGGCAATTAGGATAGCTGTGACCGGCGCCTTTTTTTGCTTCAACAGCGATGGGGACCAACAGATGGGAGTTGCATCGGCTTTTTTCCGGCGGTGAGATGCAACCGGCGAAGATGGCGGGCCATGGCTGGGGGGTGAGAAGGTGAGCTACAACCAGCCAAAAAAATTGCTGTGACCCCGAAACAGAGATGCTTCCAACCATGGCGGCAGCAAGCTACAACGATCTATGGGGGGAGGCAAGGATGTGGACCGGGAAGGACGGCCTGAGATGGCGGAGGCGAGGAAGTGGACCGGGAAGGACGGCCGGAGACGGCGGAGGCGGGCAGCCACACTGCGCTTGGAGCCTGCTTTTGTTTTTGCTGTGTGGGGGTGGAAGGTTAGGGACGAAGGAAGGATCAGATCTGAACGGCTGGAAGCGAATAATCGAACGGGCAGGGTGCGACCGGCCCAAGTTTGGGCCGGCGCGCCGCGCCTATCAGTGCCCTTTTTGAAAGTCATTCATACTTGTGCAGGCGACGTGCAAGGGCTCCCACTTTCTCGTCTTTGCTGCGCATGAAATGGGCCGGAATGTGTGCTTGAAAGTGTAAAGTTGCACAACAAATGGGCTCCCTCGGTAGGGTCGTTGGGAAAAGGGCCCAAACGCGACACTAGAACCCGTCGCTCCGGCGGCGACCGGCAAGCAGCGCAACGAACAAAACAAACGTCCCAAATGCAAATGCGCCGCGGCCTGCGAGAAGAGCGCTACACAGGCAGCGCGCCTGCAGCTTTGCAGCGGCTACAATTTGCAGTCGGAACTGTGCAATGTCGACACTCGACACTCGACAGTAGGCGATCGACGCTAGGCTCTTGTCCGCGCCACCGGTCGATCCGTTCGTCCGTCCCATCCAGCGCGCGGGCTAGACTAGCGAGTGTACGTACGCGGCTAGGATAAGACCAGACCAGCAGTAGACTACAGATTCACAATAGTAGCACCCGTATACACACGGCGCATAAGCATTGGCACCTAGCACCCGCGTACCGTACACACGAGCGCGTATTCTGTACCGAGCGACGGTGCCCCGTGCTAACGCGGACGAGACAGCAACGAGACATATCACTGTTCCGTTCCGCCGGCCACGGACGAGGCCGGGCCTCAGCTTCCCCCGGAGACATAGCACTGTTGGGCATGAGAAGCAGGTGATCAAGTTGCGGTCTCCTGATTCCGCATTTATTCGCCGTGCGCAGGGTGTCGGTCGTCGATTGGCGCACGCGAGATCGATCCATCCATCCATCCATCCATCGACCCAGCGCTAGCTCGAGTTCCCTATTGGAGGATCACATGCGGCAACGAGATCGATCCACGGAGACGCGCGGCCGTGCCGGGCTGGGGTGACCACGACGAACTCCATCATCAACTACGGTTCACCAGCTTCCACTGCATGCACGCATGCAACGACGTCCTATGATATGATCCCGTTCTAGGCTGATCTATCCAGCTCAAGATGTAGTAACGTCTGACATATGTCTCCTAGAGGGGGGTCCACCACGTAGGAAAACGCTAAGGCGACAGGGGAGGCGATCGCGAGGTGATTGGTTTCTCTGTGCTAGGGTTAGGGTTTTGCCTGCGGGGGTGCTGCGGCTACGGTGGTGATCGGGGAGGCGACAGCGCATCCCTGGGCACTGGCCGGTGGTGTCGACTTCCGTCAGGGGCGGAGCTAATGGCGGAGATGACCAGGAGCAAGTCAACGGCGATCCCGGAGATGAGAGCCTCCTCATCTAAGCAGGAGGCGGCGGCGGCAACACCAAAGAAGAAGATGGCAACTCCGCTCGCGGCTGAGGCGGCGGCAACGCCGACGGCGAAGGTGGGGAGTGGTACAGCTAGCCGGGGCTCGTCCAAGTCCCCGGTGGAGAGCAGAACTCCGGATCCCACGGCAAGCCTCTCGGCGAGGCTGGGGGGGCATGGTACTGATGGACAAGGAGGCTACAGGCTTGGTCTTCGCTGACCCAGAACAGGTGCTGTCAAAGAGTTCAAGATGGTCTGCGGTGGGTAAGGTGTGCTCGTCGAGGCCGATGAACAAAGGTGCTCTGGAGAGGACGATGCAAAGAGCTTGGGGTCTGCATAGAGAGGCACGGTTTAGAGATCTTGGATCCAACATATTTGAGGTGCACTTTGGCAGTGAGGGGGATTGGAAGCACGTGATGAACAACGGGCCGTGGCAGTACGATTTCAATGTGGTAATCCTAAAAGAGTATGAGGGCAATACACGGCCATCTGAGATGATTTTCGACAAGATTGACATCTGGGTGCGTGTAACTGATCTCCCACCAGACAAGAGGAATGAAGTGTTTGGGAATGCCCTAGGCAATTGGCTTAGGAAAGTTGTGAAGGTGGATGTGGACAAAGAGGGTGTATCAAGGAGTCAAAACCCGAGAGTCCGAGCTAGAATATCGGTGTATGAACCGCTGGTTCGTGGTTTTTATCTAAAATCCTCACCGGAGGATAAGCTTGGAACTTGGTTTGATTTTTACTATGAGAAAGTTCCACATTTTTGTTTCGAGTGTGGAAGATTAGTGCATGTGGGGGGTCTATGTGATCCACCCGTTGATTCCACATCGCAGTGGGGGGAATGGCTTCGGGCGTCACCAGGAAGGAATAACTCGGTTAAGGAGGCCTCACGTGGTGCAACCATGAGTAGTAATAACAGTTTTGGTAGTGGGCGGACTGGGGATAGTGGTGGCGGACTCCAGGGGCAGAGAACTCAGAGAGAAGTCCCAGCTAAACGTAATCTGCAGCCAGAGTTCTCCCGTACAGCTAACCAGCGCACTGTCGCGGGTAGCAGGACGTACAGGGACGAAGTGAACAGCCCAAGAAAGAACATGAACAAAACTAGGGGTGGTGCTTCTGCAGAGACGGATCTGCGACATGAGCTGGAGCAGCAGAGGGAAAAGGAATATAGAAACAAACGTTTTGAGCAGCAGCGACATGGCACTGGCCATAGGGATAGCGCATGGGAGAAGAAAGGAAATGATGACGTGAACAATTCTTTTCAGAACCGTGGTGAGAATGGATACTATGAAAGAAATTCAGCTGTGAGCTACCAGCACAGGGCCCGAGGTGATCAAGATACTTGGAAGGATATGCCGGCTAGTTCAAGGGCGCATGGCTCTAGAGAAAGGAAGCAAGGAAGGTATGTTAGAAAACCGCAGCCGGATCACACCTCAAACCAACCTCGGGATCAGTACAAGTTAGAGAATGAGAACAGGAAAAGGAGGCCAAAGCAGATATGGATAGCAAAGGATGACCCGGACAGGCAGACTTCCAATGATGCCTTCATTCGCGACACTAGACGGAAGACGTCTACGGTGTTTGATCGCATCTCGGTTAACGATGTTAAATCGGCAGACCCTGCGGTGCAGGGCTGCCGGTCACAATGAATCTGCTTGCCTGGAACTCTCGAGGACTGGGGTTGGACTCGACAGTTGGCGAATTACGAGACCTGATAAGGTCCTACAACCCAGCGTTGGTATTCCTTTGTGAAACGAAAAAGAAAGCACGGGCAATGGAGAGGTTGAAGTGGAGCTTGGGATTCAGGAGTGGTGTGGCGGTAGACTGTGAAGGACGAAGTGGGGGTCTAGCTCTGTGGTGGAGAGAGCATGTACAGGTAACGGTGCGTCCGTGGTGCCAATATTTCCTAGATGCAGAGGTAGTTTGTGGAAAACTTGTAGAATCACTGGGTTCTACGGGGAGCCTCGCACGGAACTACGCAAAAAATCATGGGATGTGATACGGTATTTACGTGCACAGGACAACCTACCATGGATATGTATGGGGGACTACAACGAGGCACTCTTCCAAACAGATCAGCTTGGTGGTAACCCGAGGAGTTTTTCGCAAATGGAGGATTTCCGAGACTGCCTCGCCGACTGCGGCCTTGCGTACTTGGAGTTTTCGGGCTACCCATATACATGGGACAATAAGAGAGAAGGGAACGATAATATTCAGGTGCGCCTTGATCGAGCCACATGCAATGAGGGTTTCTTGGAGCTGTTCCCGGAGACATCAGTGGGGTATTTACTTACCGAGGAGTCGGACCATCGGGCAGTCCTGGTTCGCACGATGGAGACAGCTCCACGTCGCGACCGGGCAAGTGGTAGGCAGTTTCGGTATGAAGAGGCTTGGACCCGGCATGACCAGTACGATGCGATGATTGAAGAGCACTGGTAGAAAACAGGGCTTTCGTCCTAGCCGAAAAGGATCAATAGTCCCGGTCGCGTTACGAACCGGGACTAATGTGAGCATTAGTCCCGGTTCGAGCGGCTAGGACGCCGGACGGGGCTCGGCCAGCTTTAGTCCCTGGTCAAACGCAACCTTTAGTCCCGGTTGGAGATACCAACCGGGACTAAAGGGGCTGCGGCAGGATGCGACCGGTGCGAACCCCTTTAGTCTCGGTTGGGGTCTCCAACCGGGACTAAAACCTTTAGTCCCGGTTGGACTAAAGGGGTTGAGGCTTTAGTCCCGGTTGGTGTCTCCAACCGGGACTAAAGGTTACCTTTAGTCCCGGTTGGAGACACCTGGTTCCAACCGGGACTAAAGGTTACCTTTAGTCCCGGTTGGAGACACCAACCAGGACTAAAAGGGTTTTGAAAGTTTCTTTTCTGTTTTTCCATTTGTTTTCTGTTTTTAGTTTCTGTTTTAAATTGCTTATATCTTTTAGGATATTTGATGTTTTTGAGTGATTCTTTTTGCATTAGATTCAAAATTTTGTCTAGTTTCTGTTTGTGCCATTAGTTTTCAAATTTGAATGGTTTAAATTTGAATTTGTTTAAATTTGCTTCAAACCCTAGATTGTGAATAACTTGAGTTTCAAAATAGTTTTTAATTTAATTCTTTTTGCTCCTAGTCACATGTTAGATTGTTGTCACAGTAAGATTTATTTGGTTATTTTTAGAATAATTTAAATTAGGATTTTAATTAAAACAGTACTGTTTTGCTTATATAGTTGTTTTAGTCATTTAATTGTTGTTTTTAATTATTTTTAGTTAGTTCTTTCTGTAGATTTTAACATGTTGTAGTATGCTTCTGTTAGACAACAGTAGATAAAATTTTATAATTAATTAATATTAATTTTGCTACTGTTTTGTATTAATAGTTGTTTAGCCTTTAATTATAGTTGATAGAATTAGTTTTGCTATATTAAAAAGTAATTCTTTTTGCCACTTTCATATAATTAACTTTAGTTTGTGTTGTTTGACAATAATTTAGTTTTTGTAATTAGTTAATATTGCTTTATTGCTATGTTAGTTGTTTTTAATTTCTTATGATTATAACTAGATTGTTATAATAGTTTTTAATTAGTTCTTTTTGCTAGTTATTAATTTAGTGAAATACTTTCTGTTTATTTATGAGTTTAGTATTTTCCTTGCTGTTATGTTTCAATTAGGACGGTGCTAGCAGATGTAGTCGATGGTAGGATTGGATGGACACCAACCCGGACTAAAAGGGTTCTGAAATTTTCAAACTCTACCCCCCCCCCCCTTGTATCGCCATTTCAGTTTTGAAAAAAACAAAAGAAAATGATAAAAACTTCAAAAATTAAAATCCTTCGAGATGTAGTTATGTTACTACATCTACTAGTTAGGAAAATTAAAAAACATAAATTTCGACATGTTTTGCAAAAAAATGTTATGAAAAAGTAAAACGGCTATAACTTTTGCATACGATGTCGAAAAAAAACGTATAATATATCAAAATGTTCAGCACGAGAAGCCGGTTCCGATTTCAATGGCCGTAGACCGTTTTGCAAATTTTTAGAATTCTTAAATTCCGAAAGGAAAAAAAGTTATCCTCAAATTTAATTTTTTTCGAATTTTTGGTCAAACTATGGTCAAACTACTTATTCAATAAATATTAGTGTTACTAAATAATTATTGTTTTTTAGAATAATAGTTTCAAACTCAAACGGTGAAACGTGTGACATCATGCTCAAGTTCAACTCATAAAATCAAATAACAGCAGTTGCTGCAACTGGACAGACATTGTATATAGTGATTCAGGGATTCACCATTTTATACCTGAGCTAGTACCAGATCAACAAATTATAACCATTTTATCAATGAATCCAGATCAGGCACTTGTGCTTAGCCAAACATAGAAAGCTCATTAGTTCTCATCCTAATCACATCACCAAGAAGCAATTGATTCAAGCATATGAGAAATAATTTTAAAAATTAATTTTATTTAAAAAAAATAAATGATGTCATATTTGGATTCCTCGCATTTTTTTGATAATAATGGATATATTATTTGTCGAATTTCGATTTACAGATTTAAAGATATTAATTATGCCATATTAAATGAATAAATGAAAAAAATAATATTATTGCTTATTTTATTTTTATTGAAATTCAATATTATTATTACTTATTTTATTTTAATAATTGTTTGGAATTAAAAAAAATAAATCATGTGACATCAAGACCTAAGGGTTAATAGGATTGATAGCTTACTATTGTCAGGAAAACAACAAGTGCAGACTTGGAAACTAGGGGAAATAGAACTGGGAAGTTAAGCGTGCTGGGGCTGGAGTAGTGAGAGGATGGGTGACCGGCCGGGAAGTTAGACGATTTGGAATAAGTGCTCCACGCTGGAGCAGTGAGGAGGGGTGATTAGAGATTAAATTGTCAAATAATTCAAAGATTTGAAAATCAGAAAAAACTTTAAAAAAATTCAAAAAAAAATCAAAAAAAAATTTCAAAAAAATTCCTTTAGCCCCGGTTGGTGTTACCAACCGGGACTAAAGGTCCTCCAGCCCCGCTCCAGGCAGCGGCCACGTGGAGCCCCTTTAGTCCCGGTTCGTAACACAACCGGGACTAAAAAGGGGGGCCTTTAGTCCCGACTCCTTAGTCCCGGTTGAACACAACCGGGACTAAAGGCCCTTACGAACCGGGACTAAAGGCTCGTTTTCTACTAGTGGAGGCTTGGGAAGCTGCCGCAACCGGTGAACAAGGACTAGAGGCTGTTTGGCAACGGTTGAGTACGTTGTCTGGCTCCATGCAACGGTGGGCGCGGGATGTTTTTGGCTCTATCCGAAGGAAAATAGCAACACTGAAGGCCCAGCTGCTTGATGCTAAAACTCGAGCTGTCTCGACCGGGTACTCACAGGAGGTCCGGGAGATTGAAGAACAGCTTAGAGAAATTTATGAGAGGGAGGAGATCATGTATAGGCAGCGGTCGCGTGTGGACTGGTTACGCGCGGGTGATCAGAACACTAAGTATTTTCAGAACAGGGCGTCTCATCGAAAACGAAAAAACACGGTCAAGGCTTTGCGCAAGGAGGATGGTACAAAGTGTACTGTGGATGAAAAGATGTGTGAGATGGCAGCGAGCTTTTATGAGAACTTGTTTACTTCGGAAGGGTCGGCAAACGCGAATGTTCTGTTACATAATATTGCCAAGGTTGTTGATGATGACATGAATGTGGCGCTTACAGCTACTATCTCTGACAAGGAGATTGAGGTTGCTTTGTTCCAGATGGGGCCGACTAAAGCGCCGGGGCCAGATGGGCTACCCGCGTTATTTTATCAACGACACTGGTCGCTGGTACGGGAGGATGTATGTCGGGCAGTATGTGATTTCTTAAATGGGGTTGCTGCGCCGGATGCTTTCAACGCCACTGTTATTGTGATGATTCCCAAGGTCAACTCACCGGAGTTGTTGTCCCAGTTCAGACCGATTAGCCTCTGTAATGTCCTACACAAGATTGCTACGAAGGTCTTGGCAAATAGGCTTAAGAGCATCCTTCCTATCCTTATCTCTGAGGAGCAGAGTGCTTTTGTCCCTGGGCGACTCATAACTGATAATGTTCTGGTGGCGTATGAATGTGTTCACGCAATCCGCACTAGAAAGAGGAAAAAACCATTATGTGCGGTGAAGCTCGATATGATGAAAGCATATCACAGAGGCGAGTGGATTTTCTTGGAATAGATGATGGAGCAGTATGGTTTTGCACCGATGTGGATTTCGATGATCATGAGGTGTGTGACGTCCGCAAAATTTTCTGTTAAACTAAATGGTGGATGCTCTAGGGGTTTCTCCCCATCTCGAGGACTACGGTAGGGCGACCCTCTATCACCCTATTTGTTTCTATTCTGTGTTGAGGGGTTCTCTGCGCTTTTAAAGAAGGCTCAAAGTGATAAAATAATCAAGGGGGTGTCTTTTGGGAGCACTGGCCCCCATGTAACACATCTACTTTTTGCGGATGACAGTATCGTTTTCCTGGAAGGCACTGTTGATAACATGGAGGTGTTAAAACAGATTTTACAGCAATATGAGGGGGCTTCGGGTCAGAGAGTTAACTTACAGAAATCCTCTATCTTCTTTGGGAAAGGGTGCCTGGAAGAGAACAAGGCTGAACTCAAAAACGCCCTAGGGGTTAATTCCGAGGCCCTGAGCGAGAGATACTTGGGACTCCCAACACTGGTTGGAAGGTCCCAAGATGGAACTTTTAAATATGTCACAGAAAGCTCTAAAGGTAAGGTCAGTGGATGGAAGGGTCAAGGGCTCTCTAAAGCGGCACGTGAAGTTCTTATAAAATCTGGTCTTCAAGCTGTGTCTACCTTCACCATGAGTTGTTTTCATCTCACAAAGAAAATGTGCCGGAACCTGACTTCGATCACTTCGAAATTCTGGTGGGGTGCAATGAATGGTGAAAGGAAAGTGCACTGGATTTCCTGGGAGAAAATGTGTGCATCAAAGAGAAATGGCGGGCTAGGCTTTCGTGACCCTGAAGCTTTCAACCAAGCTCTTCTCGCGAAGCAAGCTTGGCGTATTCTGCAGCTACCTACATCTCTGTGTGCAAGGGTGCTTAAGGCACGATATTTCCAGGATAACTCAATCATGACAGCCACGTGCCCATTAGCGGGATCATACACTTTCAGAAGTATTTTACATGGCAGAAATCTACTGAGAGAAGGGGTGATATGGCGAATTGGGGATGGTTCCAGAATTAATATACACCATGATCAGTGGATACCCCGGCCTGGAAGCCTCAGGCCCCTAGGACAAGAGTACATGCATGGGTTACTAGAGTGGCAGACTTGTTGGCTTCTGATGGTACGAGTTGGGACATTCAAAAAGTGGACGCCATGTTCACTTGTTCGGATGCTGCAGACATCAAGCAGATTGCGGTTGGAGGGCTCGGTGCTGATGATTTTCTGGCATGGAATTTCACTAAGAATGGTGAGTTTACAGTAAGATCGGCGTATCATTTGAGAATGGCTTTGAACAAGGTGAGGACCGGACAGCCGGCCTCCTCAAGTTCAGTTAATCTGCACAAGGGCTATATGGGTCTTTGAGACACTAATGCACCAGCAAAAGCAAAGATACATATGTGGAGGGCGATAAGGAACGGACTGGCAGTGGGTGTGGAGCTTCACCGACGTCGGATAAAACCCGGTATTTTTTGTGTTGCATGCGGCAGAGAGGAGACGGTCTATCATAGATTCTGGGCATGTCAGCATTCATGTCAATTCTGGCAATTGTTGCAGTCAGAAAAGGGAATCTCGGTGGCGACCCCACCGTGTACGATGGATTCCCAGAGTGCATTAGCTTGCTGGCTGTTGGGATGGTTCGCTGGTGCAACTGACGAAGAGAAGGAGGCGATGGTGCAAGCTGTCTATGGACTCTGGCTAGCACGCAACGAGGCGAGGGATGGAAAGAGGATTGCTTCCCCACATGAAATAGTAGCATCAGTATGCACTCATTTGCAGGAATGGAGGAGTATTCACGAGCCCAGGGTGCAATCACAGGAGGCCAAGATCAACCCAAGATGGGAACCACCGGACCAAGGATGGCTGAAAGTGAATTCGGACGGTGCAGTCTCCAAGTATGGTGAAAAGGCTGGAGGGGGCGCTGTAATCAGAGATCATAATGGTGCGTTTATGGCTGGCATGTGCTATTATTCCCCTTATATAGTGGATTCAGAAGCAGCAGAGGTGCTGGCCTGTAGACAAGCAATCCGGCAAGCGATTGATAATGGTGCAAATAAAATCCATATGGAGCTGGACAGCCAGTGCGTGGTGAATATGATCAACAAGGCGGTAAAGAACCTATCTACAACGGGGCCATGGATTCAGGAGATTAAGAGGATGCTTAACTCCGTGGAGGCTTTCAGAGTTACTTGGACTCGACGTTCTGCTAATGTTGCCGCGCATAAACTAGCGAAAGTAGGTGTAGGGGCGGAGAGATCTCAGCTTTGGCTTGGGGTTCCCCCCAGATTTTATTTTAGATGTAATTTCGGATGACATTCCAAACTTCTTTAGTTAAATAAAGCGGCAAGATTACCCCTCAAAAAAAAATGTCTGACATATGTGCCAGCGAGTTGTTAAGTTTCAGTGCCAACGCAGAGGTAGGGAGGCTACTTGTTCCGATGCGGGCAGCTTGCAGCTATACGCAACTTGGCTAGCTGAGCACTACAGGTCCTAGAACTTGTCCTGAATGTGATGGTTTAGTCCAAGAACTTGCAAAAGGCAACTGATCAGTCCTAGAACTTGTCTCAGATATGCAAGTTTAGTCCTGAGCCAATCACACGCAGCCAAGTGGAGCCAGCTGGACCGAGCCGGTCAGCGCTGGAGTTTTTGCAGATACCCCCCTGCTGTTTATCGAATTCAACCTGCAGGACGCAAACCGACTCGAATTTGCAGCGCTGACCGGCTCAAATTTGATGTTCCTCGTCGTCATCTCCATGTCGCTGCTCTTCTTGACCTTGCTCCTGCGGGTCAGGGGTTGCTGCTGCTACTGCAGGTGTTCCTTCCAGATTCAAAGAGAGAGGACCACGACCTTGCCGTTCAACGTATGACTGGATAAGCCGGTCTAGGTTTTCACGGAAAGCGCTATCAAGAAGATTAGAAACGCTCCTTCTGCAGAATTATTGAACAATGTATATATCAGCATTAATTTAGACTACATACGTACGTACTGAATAATAAGTTGCTTTTGGTGCTGAGCTTCTCTTAGTGCAAGAAAGAAAGAAAGAAAGAAAAACCTGCATAGAAGCTCCCTTAGTTCTGTGATGTACACATTATCGTCATCACCAGGGGTAAATGTATTAGCTCTTCTGACAAGCGTAGACTCCTGGTCAACGGGTTGCTCTCATCGTTGTCGTGCCACATTTCATTTACTTCTGGAAAATGATCGTCATTGTGCCACTCATCACGCACTTCTGCGGGATCATTACCCTCCATGTTCCACTCTCCACGCGCTTCTTGGAGATGATTATTGCCTTCAAGCGCTTCGGGGAGATGGTTACTGTCAAGATGCTCTTCATGTGCTTCAGGAAGATTATTATCACTAATTGTTGACTCATCACTTGTTTCCAGAAGATACGAGGCCTCTTGATGATCTCCGGCCTCTGTTGCCCTCTCATCAGACGATGATGAACTGTTGTCCGCATTTTCAAACCAGTTTCTTTCAGACCCTTCCCCAGTAATAGTAATAGCATGGGAAAACTGATCCCAAACTCTTCTTCTATCCACCACCTCCAAATCTTCCTGCCAACCCTCCTCCTGACTATGAGGCTTGGACAATCCTTCGGCAGTACTAGGAGCATTGCTTTCATAATCTGATGCTGTTGATGTATCTCCAATCCGCTGAAGATCAACATTATCGCTTGCCTGTTGATGCGTGTCCTGAGTACCTTCGGAAGCAGTTCGGCTTGATTCAAAATGGTCATTCGTGGAGAGTTCAACAGTTTGAACTGAAGATGAATCCGACCGGCTAGCTGCTTGACCTCATAGGAGCTTCTCCAATCTGAATGGGAACGCTTCTCTAGTTATTATTTAGTTCACAGTAAAACATTCATGCAAGTACATTATAACTGCAACGGCTAAATTGGTCCCCAACTCCCATATGAGATTACATCATTTCACTTCAGATAAAGAAAAAAACGCACACTATATTTAGATTGTAGCTTCAGTTAATCATTAATTTCAACATGAAACAGGACAAAAGCAAATTTTGTGAGTTTGGTGAGTAAATGCTTGCTTAACATCATCAATTGCTCCGTTATTGGAACCTTATGATTAATCCGTGTGCATCGTATAAGCATCATTACTCCAACCATCATACGTTGATTGAGACAAATATCAGCAAAATGCAGTGAAAATGATCAAACTGTAGCGATATCAGCGTCAGTACAACTAACCACTAAGAATCATGCATGGGCACTCCATACATAAGATGGACCTCCTTCAACCAAAGCAACAGAATGTTCCGACAATGACCCATTAGTCCAATAATTTCACTTGCATAAATTCATTCCAGGAAAATAAATGGAATGCTATTATCCACTAAGCAGCAGCAGCAACAACAACAATGGATAAAGAAGCGAGCTTGCTGCGTACACACCTCAAGCCCGAGACGGGGTGCCGCTGCCGCAGCTGCCCGAGCTCCCTCGCGGCCACCGACGGCTGCCTCCTCTCCTCCTCCGGCAAGCCCCCATTCCGCAGAAACCTTCCCCCGAGCAGCGCCTATGGTTAGAAAATAAGAAATGAGCAATTGTGCTACAGCTAATGGAACAGTGGCTGGCGGCTTGTAGCCTTGTAGGTGGTGTGGCGACGCACGTGGATTCGGTTGCAGTGGGGGAAGGCGGAGACGGCGCGGCGCAGGGAGAGGCGCTGGAGTTCGGCGTGGCGGTCGGCGGCGAGGCGCATGACGAGCTCGAGCCCTGCCTGGCGGCCGCGGATCCGGGGGCCGGCGCCGGCGCCGGCGGCGGGCGGCAGGGGCGGATGCGGCGGGTCGCCATCGCCGTCCTGGTCGCGGTCGAGCGCGGCCTCCATCTGTACCCAGTCCCGGACGAGGCGCACCCGCTCGCGCTCGATCTCGCCGAGCCACTAGCCGGCGTCGGCGGCCTTGCCCGAGATCCGCGTGGCCCGATCGTCCCTCCAGCGGTGTGCGTCCTGCGGGTTGAATTCGATAAACGGCAGGGGTATCTACAAAAACTCCAGCGTTGGCCGGCTCGGTCCAGCTGGCTCCACTTGGCTGCGTGTGATTGGCTCCACTTGCACATCTGAAACAAGTTGTAGGACCGATCAGTTGCCTTTTACAAGTTATACATCACATTCAAGACAAGTTCTAGGACCTGTAGTGCTTTTACCTCTTAAATCAATACTGTATTTGACACCGAGGAAGACGAGCACTTGGCCTCGGCTACGACGAATAGTTAACGGCTCTGTGAATCCATCCCTCACATGGCTGAGATGGCCACAGTAGAGTGGATCCCCCCTCCCTCGAGCTCTAGCCTCGACAGCTAGGCCGGTGTATATCATGTGGCAGTGGAGAGAAAACTAATACTGTACATGGCTTGGGTCCAGGTCACTCGTGGTCTCGTGGAACTTGATCAACCAGCCCAATGTATGTACTAGTAGAATATACTACTGCTAGCCTCATCAAACCGGCCACTCTGTACCTATAGCTATGGGTCCATTTTCATCGTGTATGCACCAGTCAAAAGGTTCTCGCTTCCATGTGGATCTCATCTCTTGTTACTACTACTTAACAACACACAGCTTGGGCCAAATGATTCCAGTCCTGGTGCTATTGTGCTAATGTAAGGCAAGGCCCACGTCCACTGCGCTGTCACAACCGGCCGGGAGCTCATGTTTTGGCTTTGTTCAATACTACTACTGCACAAAATGTTTCTGCTTCAGGGTATTGTTATGTCGCTTTGTGCTTTTTGTCTGCCTTTTGGAAAGGGTTTTTTTTTTTTTTTTTTTTTTTTTTTGCGCATGGTGCCTTTTGGAAAGGTACGCAAGAGCAGGAGGACATGCACAGAGGACCCAAATTGAAAACATACGTATTATGGCAACTTTGGGAGAGGTTTAGGTCTCTCGGATATCAGGTAAAGAGATTAGTGCATGATGCGTCCATGTTCTAAGACACTGTCTTAGGCTGTCCCTTTTAGGAAGCAGTGGATCAAATCCAAAGCGGCATCTCTTCCTCCTTTCTTTCATCACAAAGATCACATGGACGTGAGGGCTAAAATATTGGCCCGTCGTGTAGGTGCCAAAATAGATGCGGGATGCAGCAGGTGCACAAGTGAGAGTGGGACATGCAGATGATTCCACCACAGCTTTGCTCATGTAGAACAAGGCCGTGGGGAATATTTTAAAAGATGATTGCCGGTCGCGAAAAGAGCTGGGCATACACTACTAGTACCACTACCTGGCTAGCTAATAGGTTTGCCTAATTGATAGCTTGGCCCATATGCACACAAAAGACCAAAGGGTTCGGTTTAATTCGGAATTTGGAGTGGAGTAGAGTGGAGTGTAGTGTATTTGATCTCTTTTTTTTTTTTTTTTTTTGCGGGGGTAGTGTATTTTATCTTGCTGATTCTGTCAACCGTTTTCTGGTGTTTAGTTAAAAAAAAATCGCGGTAAATATGGTGTGTGAACTCCTGGTAAATTGTGTCACATGTAAATTACTCTAACTAGTACAAGTGTATAACCTGAGTGGTAGGTGTGGACGCGTGGTAGATCCAAACTGTATCTGTACTAGCTGTCATTTTACCATTTTGTACACTCTAGCTACAACGACCATTGTCATTGTCCAACAGACTTGGAAATGCCTGTACTTGACTGATTACAGTAAGGCGGTCCGTGGAAGACGCGCTTGATGATTGAACATCGATCTGGGAAAAAAACAATATACTTTCAGACATAATGGCTTGATCAGCTTCATTCTTCTCAGTGATCTTATGACCATAACTAGCAAGCAAACCAATGATTAGATTTAGACGAGCAAAGATGCCAAATTGACTTGACTAACTGAACTTCCTTGCTTTAATGTGAGCAACCATGTAGTATGATCCATGGTATTACCTCTGTCTCAAAAAGCTGCTTGTCTTGAACAAATCTAAGACAAGCTTTTTTAAACTGAAGAGAGTATAGATTTGGGACACTTGTTTCGGGTTGCTGGGGAGAATATTAGGTGCTCCGGTAGCACCTCATCTCAGGTGCTCCAGTAGCATCTCGGCCATTGGATCGAGATCCAACGGGCAACATTCACGGGATGTGGATCCAAGCGTCATTTCGAAATGTTTGGGGTTTTCTGTAAAACTCGCATTGACCAAATGTTGTCCATTCGATTCACGATCCAACGGCCGAGGTGCACCCGGAGCATCTCATCATCAGGTGCTCCGGGAGCACCTGATATTCTCCCTCGGGTCGCTGGCCGCTACTGCGCCGAAGCTTCGGAGGGCCAAGATATAGTGGCTCCTGTTACCATATGTACTTCGTTTTACTTAGAACATTTACAGCTGGACTTAGCAAATCCAGTCCTCTATACGCCTGCGGACAGCGCCAGGCGACCTCTCATATGGGCTGCCACATATTCACACACCTCAAGTGCGGAATCTCAAATCTATGTAATCCATGCACGTCGATGATACGATACAAATTGTCCCAATTCAACAGTTCGAAACAAAAGCAAAACAAATCACAGTTCAACAATCCAGACATGCCAAAATGAAATCAATGTCTGAGCGCGACGGATCACTCGCCCGACGCCATCCATGCCGCCTGCTCCGAGGACATCCTTGCGTCCTGCTCCGCCTGCATCCTTGTCGCATGCTCCGCTGCTGTCGTAGTCATCCATGCCGCCTGCTTCGAGGTCATCCTTGCGTCTTGCTCCGCCTGCATCCGGGCCGAATGCTCCGCCTGCATCCTTGTCGCATGCTCCGCTGCTACCGCAGCCGCCCTCGCCGCCTCACACAACCTACGGTCGTTGATCTCCTTCTCTGCAACCCACTTCTTTGCATGCTCATCCAATAGGCTTTCGTCCGACAACATGATCTTCGCATCCTCCGCGTCATGTGCGATTTGCAACCTCTCCTTCTAAAGCTCAATGTCTCCAAATGTCTTGGCCTTCTCGAGCTCCCATTTAATCGCCGCCTCTTGCTTTTTCAACTCGATCTTCTCCCTCTCAATTTTCAGCTTCTTCTCCTTTTGCGCATCCATGAGCTTGTACCTCTCATGTTTCTTGTTCTGCCTCACCGAAAAAATGTCTGTCCATGTGGAGAACATTTTTGTAGCCGCGGCGTCACGGGAGGCCCTTGCCTTCTCCCACTTGTTTCCCATGACTTGCCGGTTATTCTTTGGTGCAATCTGTGATGGGATAGGTCTGTCGGGTCCGATGTGGCGAACGCGCCCGGGCCTCCCCATATTCACCCCATATTTGGGTTGGAGAGGGGTGCCGGTCAACCCGGGCATTTGACACCCGTTTGAGGCTCCCGTTTGGGTCGGTTTATTTTGATCGGTCACTGACCGGAGCCTTTGAGACGGGTTTGGGACGCCCGGCTGTAAATGCTCTTGTGAACTCGAAACGCACTAGATAAACAGAGCTCCAAACGAAGCACTCCTGGTGAAACCCGCAGGCCAAAGCGAGGGCCTCCTCTCCCGCCCCGATTGGACTCGGGGTCGGGGCACGGCGAGAATATTAGGTCACGGCACTGCGCGGGTGCACGCGCCGGTGTCGTTCTCGATCCACTTCACGTGTTGGTCGATGCCCCGATGTGCACTTGTTATGGCAGCTGCATGCGGCAGGAGCTGGCTCGCAAGTACTACTACTACGTCCTTGTGGTCAACGTGGATCCTCGTGCAGTCGTGCCCGTGTGCCATGCATGCATGCAGCTATCCTCTGGGACGGCCGGAGAACGTACGCCCTTTTTGGCCCTGCCTGGAACCGTACGTCCCGTCGTCTCCGTCCGTGTGCTCCGGCTCAAGATATGTGCCAGCCTGAGCACGGGTACAAGTTCCGGCGCCAGCAGCAAACCACCGGCGTGGTCACCAACGACTCATCCCTGCAAAAGGGACACGAGCGCTGTGGTTGGCGGCTTGGCACTTCCGCATGGACGTTCGCGGCGTCACTTTGTGCCGGAGGGCTTTTTGGTTGTCCTTGCCCGTACGTCCTTGTTGCATTCCGTTCATCCACACGGGCGACATGTTTGCATGCAAGTAGAGTAGCTAGCATAGCATGCGTGCTTATTACTAACTGCATGGATTCTAATTGAGATCTGTGCATGGAATGAAAATACAGCAGCACTTGCCAAGTACTCTAAATATAAGTCTTTGTACAGATTTTACTATGAACCACATACAGATGTATATAGATACATTTTAGAGTGTCGATTCATTCATTTTGCTTCATATGTAGTTCATAGTGAAATCTCTACAAAGACTTATATTTAAGAACTGAGGAAGTAGTATTATAGGTACCCACGTAGTACGCACGTCGAAGAAGAAGACAAAGGCGGCATGCATGCGATGGACGGAAAGGAGGGACGGTTGTCTCGTCGATTCGTCGTTTCATCGCATCGGCATCTCGAGCAACTAGCACCTGGCTGCACTGCACATGCTCCTCCGTGCCATCCGTTCGCGGTCGCCGTCGTACGGGCGAGCGCACGGCCATTCCCTGTGCAGCACATATGCTGCCTAAACCGTGAAAATGGACAAAACTGGCCTTTCTGAAACAAAATGAACCGAATCTGAAAATATTTCACAAAATGGCCCTCTTTTGCATGACGCCCGGGGCTAGGGCGCCATGCTGTGGCGCCATGCAAACGGGGCCATTTCATGAAATATTTTTAGATTTGGGTCATTTTGTGTTGAAGTTTCAGATAAAGGCTAGTTTTTTCCATTTTCACGCCTAAACCATACCGTACCCTGCCCGCTCGCGTCCCCCGTCTTTTCCACCGCGCTGAAAAGCGAAAAAGTTCAGGCAAAAGGACAGCGAAAAACGACAAGGAGAGGGACCTCTCTCGCGCCAGCTCGATCGATCCCGCACAGAGCCGACGCAGTGGAATCGATCGACCAAGGGATGGGGGCGCCTGCATCTGCTTCTGCATCTGCATGAGGGCGGGAGGATGCACATCGCCACCTGCAGGCTACTAGTGCTGCCGGTCCCACCCCCGCCGCTCTTCATCGACGTGGCCTCGGCCGACGCCCAACTTTACTCTCCGGCGCGGCGGGAAATCCTTCCTCATTTCGGTCCCGGTGTACTGTACGTACGGGCGCACGGACCTACGTACGCCGGCTTTTCGCAAGGCGCGCGCGCAGCAGGATCACGGCCCCGCCGGCTCGGATCGAGCATGTGCGCGGATGGAAGCCATGCCATGCGCGCTAGGGCGTCGGGGCAAGGGCGCGCGGGCTCGGCTGCCGTTGCCTGGCCTGCCTCGGGCGAGGCGTGGTCAACGTGGGGGATAGGAGGAGAGCGCTCGAGCATTGCACGCAGGATGAGTACGTGACCGACCAGGGATCGAGCAAGCAAGCTAATCCTCTCCTCTCCTCTGGGAGCGAGACGAGTGGCCGGCCGGCCGTTACGATTGGTTGGTTAGCGTACGTACGCAGCTCGGTGGTACGGAGAAGCGCGCCGGCATAGAATAAGGGAGAGAGACAGCAGGTAATCTTCCCGTGCATCAACGGCAAGCCCGGAGGAACCAACGAGGAAGGAGCATGGTACTTACAGTAACAATGTCTGTCCAGCCCGTTGATGCTGGCTTTGCGGCATCGAAATTACTGTACACACGACAATTTGCTGGCTAACCAGTAGTCAGGACCACTTCCCTGATTTGTATTCAGGTTAATTTTGGGGAAGCAAAACAGAATCGGTGAACAAAGAGAGACTCACGTCCCCGTTTGATCCGTCCACGTTCAGCTTCATCCGGCCTCCCAATCTTTCCCTAATCTCTACTCTCTCTCTCTATATATATATATATATATATCTATATATATATATATATATGTATATAATAATAATAATAATAATAATAATCTATACCTACTAATAAAGCAAGGTGATATTCTTGGTTTCGTCCCGCTTAGATAATTACATATTCAAAATACATATACGCGAGGTGGTACTAATTTGGGGGCCACTACCCGTACCTTTTTGGTGTGCTGCGGCTGTTGGCCCAACAAATCAGCCCACCTATCCTCCTAACAAAGCAGGCCGAGACTAAAAAAAAGTTCTGGTACGCAGAGTTGAACTCGGAACCTCCTTCTCAGCACATAATGCAATGACCAACTGAGCTAAGTCATGTGATCTATGAAAGTCAAGGTCAATTCACTTTTAATTAGTCCCACATCGTCCTCATACAATCAATCCATCCAATTTATATAATTTTTTAGTTTCCTGGTTGTTAAGAAGCTGTCTCGGGAAGGAAAGGAAAGAAAGGCTAAGGAAGGAAAGAGAGGCTCGACTCACATAGAGGATTCCAAACGGACGTGAGAGAAATAAGGAAGCAAATCTAAGGAGGACATGATGAGCTATTAAAGGGAGACATGCATGCATGCATGCACCGTGCATAATTTAAGGAGGACAAGCAAAGGGGAGCCTTCTTCTATAGATGTGATGGGCCATTACACAAAGACATACATTAAGGAGGAGGAGAACGTTGGTTCTCATTGCATGCAGGTTTGTCTGCTGCATGCGCTGTTTATCAAAGAAATTAAACGTGTCGGATACATTGCATGCAGGTTTGCCTGCTTCATGCGCTTCTCATACCCAAGAAGATATAACTTGTCAGGGTTTGGTACTTCCATTACCTGAAGAAATTATGTTTCAGCATTTTGAATTTGCTATGTTTTTTTTATTCTTATGCTTGAGTTTTTTAAAAAAAATTCTGTTAGAGATGACTGTTTTTAACCTAACCGTCGTGCCCACGGGCTTTGCCTGGCGCCGACCCACGGCAGCAACAGAGGCGATGGACGGGAGGAGTCGGGATGCTGGCGGCTAGGGTTGGCGCCTTCCATGTCGCCCGCTAGGGGGCGACGCGAGAGGGACGGGCACACCATATATGTAGTTGTTGTGTGTGTTTATATAGCAAAGAAATGATGATTTCAAGCATCTACCTGTCTTATTCTTAAGGAAGGACCCAGACTATTATTTGATTTTAAGTTGTTAGATTCATTATATAGTATTTTAGTTTGGCAGATTAAATTTCGAACATGACTTGATGTTCTTAGGAAAATTTTCAAATTTTCCTACTGTCATTTGCCATTCTAGGAGAGATTCTAAACTATTGTATATTTGGTGGTCAATATACTAAAGCCATAGTGCAGAATTAATATGTAAGCAAACAATCATAAAACTATGTACCTCGGTCCATGCCATCTACGAACGTGAACTAGATGTTGCAAATTCTATAATCACCTCGACACGGTCATTGAAATGTCGCTCCTATGTAAATTTTTGCGCCACTTTGTTATCCTGATCAGTAGGAGTTTAGATTAGTGAGCCTCAAGTTAGTCCGGTCTCCAAAGCTCTCTCACGGTCAGCATGAACCGAACAAGGACAGTTGACATTACTCCTCCACTACTCCTTCAACACCTTTCCTTGCGGAACTAGGAAAGCCGCAAACAGAATTGTATACATTCAATAATTGTTTCGTAAAGACAGTATGGTTGAAAATCCAATTCTTTTTCATGTTTAGAATAACTGATTTGGATCATAAATTAATTAATTAATTGCATTTTAGTCTATGCTAAGGAAGTTATTGTCTCCCGTTGCAACGCACGGGCATTTTTGCTAGTAATTAATAATAATAATGGGGCTATTGCTTCTTGCCACCGTAATTTCGTCCGTTTTTCGTCTGTCCGTCCGTCGTCCGTCCACTTCGCCCATATTATTTTCTATATCCGAGGTGGTACTAATCTTACGCTTCGTTTCCTACTTTTGGTCATCAATCAATCGTCTGATTCCACCTATCGATCGCTCGGCGTGGGCCTTCATACGTCGTGTGCTTGGTTTCCACCGATCAATCGCTAGGTATGGGCCGGCCCAGTTAATTAGGAGCCAGCGCTGATCGCACGACCGTGGTGCATCAATGGGCAATGGCGTTCCCTCAAAAAAATTTTTGCCAATGGCAGACATATACGACTCAAGTTTAGTCCCACCTCGATCCCTTACACGGAGTCCCACCGGTTTATATACGTTCGCAAGTTCCATGGAGTGTCAACGAGCAGACTAGGGAATCAACAAGCAACGGTACCGTTTGCTTGGTCTGAAATCTAACAACGACTCAACGAGGAAGGAATTGAATTCCTCATGTGGGGTGTTCGATCGAATCCATTCGTTGACTGCGTGCTGATGGCTTGACTTGGTGGCCCAACATGGGATTGTAGCTAGCTAGCTGCAACTGAAGTTGCAGAAACTTTTATCCCAAAACTTATGTTACATTGTACTTTATTGTAGTGCATACATACATGCATTCAGTGGCGGAGCCAGCGGCAAGGACTTTGTGTACGGATAGATCACATGCATGCATACTATTCTCTACTCTCTCTTGCCTTCTGACAAAAAGTACTGGCAACAAGACAAGCCGAGTTGACATAATGGAAGATACAAATGGAAGCAACATGAATACATAAAAAATACGCACACATCTCAAAGCTTTTGTGTGGTGGATACTTCACCGGTAGCTACCGGTTCCGGTAAAAAGAGCTTTGCGGTCGAGCAACGGGAGTGGTTAGGATTGGGGAGAGGAGCTGGGTTGGGCTGGTAGGCTGCGGGATGGTCGCCGGCTGGGCCTTGGCCGGCCCAGTTCAGCTACCTCCCAGTTTTTTTATATTCAAAACTCGTTCATTTTAGTATTACATGTTTTACTTAAAAAACTTAAGTTTTAAAACAAAAAAGCAGAAAAATATGGTTTAATTTTGCAATAAAAGAAGGCAGTAATTTGAGCAATAAAATAGGGTAGGAAAGAAGGTATATAAGCTGTAGCATCGATGGCCGAGATCCAAACTTGTGACTCAATATTTTGAACTAAAAAATATTCAATAAAATTCAACCCGTTGCAACGCACGGGCATTTGTGCTAGTGATAATAAAGCGCTTATTACTTCTGGTCGTACGTCATCAGTGTTTTTGCAGAAAAGTCCTTGTGTTTTCTGATAATTGAACCCGCAGTCCTTTTTAAGAGGAGTTCACGATAAAAGAACCCTCCAATATAAAAAGGGAGAGCGTCGGGTGGATGGAGAAGAAGAGGAGGAAGAATGGCGATCTGTTGTGGATAAGGGGGCGGCACGTAGTGGGAAGTGGGCGGTGGGCGGTGGGTGTTGTCGCTAGATGTTGTTCTGGACCGAAAGCTGCTGGATGCTATGCATGCACCGATTACAATTTTTCTCCGAATGAGCACCCATTATAATTACTTGCCGCTGGATGTCATAGTTTAATATTCATGCCTACCACATCTTACAAATACATATCAGATATACTCCCCCCTTTTCTAAATATAAGTCTTTTTAGAGATTCCAATATAGACTACATACGGATGGTTTATTTTATCCTGTTTCTTACCTAAATTTATTAGTTTCTTCTTTATTTGTAACAGTTCTCTACCTGGGCGGGTGGAATTTATCTATTCCCTATATATCCTTTTTTGATTTTTTTCCAAATGAACAAAGCAGTTGGAATTTTGGAAATGACAATGGATATATTTATTACATAAACTAAAGCTTATTTATTTCTCTTCATAATTAAAAAATGAGTGAAATATTGAAAAGAAATAATATTTCTTAAGGGAGAAGATATTTGGGGCTCACCGGTACTTGTTAACCATCAAGATATTCCTCAACTTTGGATGTCATCGATGTCTTGGTGAGATAGGAAGGAGAGGGAGGGATGAAGAGCAGAGAGAGTGCAACAATGGTGCATCTTGCTCGCGTCCTGTTTCGCCCTGTGCGACAGCTGGGAGGGGGGAGCACTCCCCTTCATTGTACCATCTATCTCGCAACTCTGTGTACCCTAATCCTGATCTCCATCGAGGCCCGATGATAATGTCCATGTAACACCCCATGTAATTATGCTACAGTGATCACCTTTTGATAATGCCAAGTCATCATGTTTGACAGTGCTTGATCATCATTTGCATCATATCTCATTTCCAATTTCCAAACTCAAATTGAAATTCAAATATAAGTTGAAAATAAAAGTTATTCCAATTAGGAAACTAAAATGTTCATTAAATAGCAAATAATCCATAACTAATTATGTTAAGAAAAACAACATCACCTAAATTCCCTAGATGAGTCTAACATCCTAAAACAGTAACAAAACAGCAACATTTAATCCCTTTTTAGTTAATTAAAAATCAAATGGAATCATTTGTTCACCAAACCTTTTTCTGACAGTGCTAAATATTGCATCATATTTATGTGGCATAATCTCATATTTTACAAAAGTCAGTTAGTGGCCTAATAATTTACAAAACAGAAAAGAATACAGAAAACAGAAAAATGAAAAAGAAAAACAGTAAAAACTTACTGGCGCACCGGGCTTCGAGTGCACAGTGCAGCCTGGCCCGGCCCACCTCGGCCTTTCTCCTTCCTCCCGCCTCCTCCCGCATGCGTGTCGACGCGCGCGCGCCCGAGCGCCGATGGCCTCGCTGTCGGCCATCCGAGCCCTCCCCGGCGAGGATAAGACCTCCCCCACCTCGCGGGCGAACCCTAGCGCCCACTTCCCCCTCTCCCTCTCGCTCGCTCGTCCTCTCTCTCTCGCGCCCGAAAGCTCCTTCCGCCGTCGCCGTCGATCCCGCGGTCTCCGTCGTCTTCTCGCCTCGCCACGATGTCGTAGCGCTCCGCCGCCCTCGACTACGTCGCCTGCGCTGCTCGCTCGACGCCGGGGAGCACTGCAGCCACTGGATCGAGGTCGCCTTCAACCTCGGTCGTCGCCGATCGCCACCGCCGTTTGCCGTCATCGAGCCTCTCCCGAGCCCGTATTGCACCAGTACAGCCTCCCCGTGAGCTCTCCTTCCTCTCCCCGCTGTTCCCGCGCGTAGATCGTAGTCGTAGCGCCGATCCCCAATGTGGCCGTACCCGCCTCCGCCTGAGCTCGTCGCCGGCGAGCATCCGGTGACCCATTGGTCACGCGCGTGTGTCCAAACGACTCGTGAGCACGCGTAGATGCCGCTAGGGCCAAGCACCGTTCGATTTGGCCTCTGCAAGCGTCGTCCCCGAGCTCGCCCGAGACGACCGCCGCTCCACCCCGTCGCCGGCGTCTATCCCGACCGCCTCAGCCGCTCCCACCACTGCCATTTGACGCGGCATCATCTCCGCGTTCGAACGCGACCGGCCGCGTCCATTTTGGTGGTCTGTGGGCGAAACCCGATCGCCGCCCGAACTCGCCGCCGTGGTTTTGGCCACCGGCGGCTAAACGCCGGCGCGCCGCCGCGTTAACTCCGGTCGGGCCCGCCTCTGGGTCACTGACCGCTGGGCCACACTGGCCCCGTTGACTGGGTTGACCAGTCAACGGTGCCGACTGGGCAGCCCAGTCTCACTGACATGCGGGCCCCGCGTAATTAAAACATTTAAAAATAATAAATAAACCGTTAATTAATCCGTTAATGAAATCGTTTAATTAATCAGTCACTGACAGTAGGACCCACCCTCTAATTAATCAGTAATTAGTTTAATTAATCTGTAATTAGCTACTGTGTCACTTGCCAGTGGGACCCACTGGTCAGGTTTCACTCTGGTCAGCCGGGTTTGACCGCTGACGCCATGCTGACGTCACTGGCTATTGTTTTGGATAATTCGAACTAAATAATTCCAGAAATTACAGAAAATGATTAAAACTTTGAAAAATCATATAAATTAAACCGTAACTCGGATGAAAATAATTTATATATGAAAAATGATCAGAAAAATGTGAAGAATCCGAATATGTGGTCAAAATGCTTGACCATCACTCCTATCTAGATGAACATGGAACTTTTTGCCCGTATTCGATAGATGAATAGTGCATAACCATGATAAAATAAATCCAAATAAATTCCTAATTCCTCTAAAATATTTAGATAGGCAAAATATCACCTCTGCATATCATTTAGGCATGTCATGCATCACTGCTGCATTGTTGCCGTGAATTTATTGTTTCTTCCCCCTCCTTCTTTCCCTTTAGACGCCGAGACCGCCGCCGACGCAGTTGAGTACGACTACGCTCCAGACGAGCAGCCTTCAGACTGATGGAAATATGCCCTAGAGGCAATAATAAAGTTGTTATTATTTTATATTTACTTTGTTCATGATAAATGTTTAATATTCATGCTAGAATTGTATTGACCGGAAACTTAAATACATGTGTGAATACATAAACAAATACCGTGTCCCTAGTGAGCCTCTACTAGACTAGCTCGTTGATCAAAGATGGTTAAGGTTTCCTAAACATAGACATGAGTTGTCATTTGATAACGGGATCACATCATTAGGAGAATGATGTGATGGACAAGACCCATCTGTTAGCTTAGCATATGATCGTTCTGTTTATTGCTACTGCTTTCTTGAATGTTAAATACATGTTCCTCCGACCATGAGATCATGCAACTCCCGGATACCAGAGGAATACCTTGTGTGCTATCAAACGTCACAACGTAACTGGGTGATCATAAAGATGCTCTACAGGTATCTCCGAAGGTGTCTGTTGAGTTGGCATGAATCGAGACTGGGATTTGTCACTCCGTGTTTCGGAAAGGTATCTCTGGGCCCTCTCGGTAATGCACATCATAAGAAGCTTGCAAGCAAAGTGACTAAGGAGTTAGTTATGGGATGATGTATTACGGAACAAGTAAAGAGACTTGCCGGTAACGAGATTGAACTAGGTATGGAGATACCGACGATTGAATCTCGGGCAAGTAACATACCGACGGACAAAGGGAATTACGTATGTTGTCATTGCGGTTCGACCGATAAGATCTTCGTGTAATATGTAGGAACCAATATGGGCATCCAGGTTCCACTATTGATTATTGACCGGAGAGGCGTCTCGGTCATGTCTACATCATTCTCGAACCCGTAGGGTCCGCACGCTTAACGTTCGTTGACGATATAGTGTTATATGAGTTATATGAATTGGTAACCGAATGTTGTTCGGAGTCCCGGATGAGATCCCGGACGTCACGAGGAGTCTTGGAATGGTCGAGAGGTAAAGATTTATATATGGGAAGTCATATTTTGGGTTTCGGAAAAAGGTGCAGTTTTTTCGGTATTGTACCGGGAAGCTTCCAGAAGGTTCTGGAGGATTCCGGAGGGGTCCGGAAGTCCACAAGTGGGTCCACCATGTCCCAAGGGCTGGCATGAGCTAAGGAGAGGCGTCCTGGCCTTATTGGACCAGGCACACCAAGTCCTCAAAAGCCCACGCAGCTAGGGAAGGAAAAAAAGAGAGTCCTAGTAGGAATAGGATTGGACTTTGGAGTCCAAGTCCACGTGTGTACTATTCACGTGGTACTGTTCACGTGGCACTATTCCTTCTACTCCAAGCCCCTACACATATATAAATAGAGGAGAGGGGGCGCCCCAAACAAGCCACAACATTGTCTTAGCCGTGTGCGGCGCCACCCTCCACAGTTCCGTCCCTCGGTCATATTTTCGTAGTACTTGGGCAAAGCCCTGCGGAGATAGCATCACCATCACCGTCACCACGCCGTCGTGCTACCGGAACTCATCCACTACCTCGCCGTCTTGCTGGATCAAGAAGTCGAGGACGTCACCGAGTCGAACGTGTGCTGAACGCGGAGGTGCCGTACGTTCGGTGCTCGGTCGGTTGGATCGTGAAGTTGTTCGACGACATCAACTGCGTTGTTCTAACGCTTCCGCTTACGGTCTACGAGGGTACGTAGACACACTCCCACTCTCGTAGCTATGCATCTCCATGGATAGATCTTGCGTGTGCGTAGAAATTTTTTGTTTTCCATGCAACGTTCCCCAACAGTGGCATCATGAGCCAAGTCTATGCGTAGATGATATGCACGAGTAGAACACAAAGAGTTGTGGACGGTGATCGTCATACTGCTTACCACCAACGTCTTATTTTGATACGGCGGTATTGTAAGATGAAGCGGCCCGGACCAACCTTACATGTCCACGTACATGAGACCGGTTCCACCGACAGACATGCAACTTGTTTTGCATAAAGGTGGCTGGCGGGTGTCTGTTTCTCCTACTTTAGTTGAATCGAATTTGACCGCGGCCGGTCCTTGTTGAAGGTTAAAACAGCAAACTTGATAAATCACCGTTGTGGTTTTGTGCTGTAGGTAAGAACGGTTCTTGCTAGAAGCCCGTAGCAGCCACGTAAAACTTGCAACAACAAAGTAGAGGACGTCTAACTTGTTTTTGCAGGGTATGCTGTGATGTGATATGGTCAAGACATGATGTGATATACGTTATTGTATGAGATGATCATGTTTTGTAATTTATCGGCAACTGGCAGGAGCCTTATGGTTGTCTCTTTATTGTATGAAATGCAAGCGCCATGTAATTGCTTTACTTTATCGCTATGCGTTAGCAATAGTTGTAGAAGCAATAGTTGGCGAGACGACCACGACGCAACGATGGAGATCAAGGTGTCGAGCCGGTGACGATGGAGATCATGACGATGCTTTGGAGATGGAGATCAAAAGCACAAGATGATGATGGCCATATCATGTCACATATTTTGATTGCATGTGATGTTTATCCTTTATGCATATTATTTTGCTTAGAACGACGGTAGCCTTATAAGATGATCCCTTCACTAAATTTCAAGATAAAAGTGTTCTCCCCGAGTATGCACTGTTGCTAAAGTTCGTCGTCTCGAAGCACCTCGTGATGATCGGGTGTGATAGATTCTACGTTAACATACAACGGGTGTAAGCCAGTTTTACACAAGCAGAATACTTGGGTTAAACTTGACGAGCCTAGCATGTACAGACATGGTCTCGGAACACTGGAGACCGAAAGGTCGAACATGAGTCATATAGTAGATATGATCAACATGGAGATGTTCACCATTGATGACTATCCCATATCACATGATGATCGGACATGGGCTAGTTGATTTGGATCATGTATCACTTAGTTAACTTGAGGGATGTTAATTTAAGTGGGAGTTCATTAGTAATTTGATTAATTGAACTTAATTTATCATGAACTTAGTCCTGATAGTCTTTGCAAATTATGTTGTAGATCAATAGCTCGCGTTGTAGCTCCCCTGTTTTTGATACGTTCCTAGAGAAAGCTTAGTTGAAAGATGATGGTAGCAATTACACGGACTGGGTCCGTAACTTGAGGATTATCCTCATTGCTGCACAGAAGGATTATGTCCTTGATGCACCGCTAGGTGATGGACCTGCTGCAGGAGCTGCTGTAGACGTTGTGAACGCCTGGCAGGCTCGATCTGATGACTACTCGATAGTTCAGTGTGCCATGCTCTACGGCTTAGAACCGGGACTACAAAAGCGTTTTGAACGCCATGGAGCATATGAGATGTTCCAGGAGCTAAAATTGATATTTCAAGCTAATGCCCGGGTTGAGAGATATGAAGTCTCCAACAAGTTCTTTAGCTGTAAGATGGAGGAGAACAGTTCTGTCAGTGAACACATACTCAGAATGTCTGGGTACCACAACCACTTGACTCAGCTGGGAATTGATCTTTCGGTTGAGAGTGTTATTGACAGAGTTCTTCAGTCACTGCCACCAAGCTATAAAGGCTTCGTGATGAACTATAATATGCAAGGGATGGAGAAGACAATTCCCGAGCTCTTCGCGATGCTGAAATCAGCGGAGGTAGAAATCAAGAAGGAGCATCAAGTGTTGATGGTTAACAAAACCACTAGTTTCAAGAAAAAGGGCAAGGGAAAGAAGGGGAACTTCAAGAAGAACGGCAAGCAAGTTGCCGCTCCCACGAAGAAACCCAAAGCTGGACCCAGGCCTGAAACAGAGTGCTTCTACTGCAAAGGGACTGGTCACTGGAAGCGGAACTGCCCCAAGTATTTGGCGGATAAGAAGGATGGCAAAGTGAGCAAAGGTATATTTGATATACATGTTATTGATGTGTTCCTCACTAATGCTCGCAGTAGCGCCTGGGTATTTGATACTGGTTCGGTTGCTCATATTTGTAACTCGAAACAGGAGCTACGGAATAAGCGAAGATTGGCTAAGGACGAGGTGACGATGCGCGTCGGGAATGGTTCCAAGGTTGATGTGATCGCCGTCGGCACGCTACCTCTACATCTACCTTCGGGATTAGTTTTAGACCTCAATAATTGTTATTTGGTGCCAGCGTTGAGCATGAACATTATATCTGGATCTTGTTTATTGCGAGACGGTTATTCATTTAAGTCAGAGAATAATGGTTGTTCTATTTATATGAGTAACATCTTTTATGGTCACGCACCTTTTGTGAATGGTCTATTCTTGTTGAATCTCGATCGTAGTGATACACATATTCATAATATTGATGCCAAAAGATCCAAAGTTGATAATGATAGTGCAACATACTTGTGGCACTGCCGTTTAGGTCATATTGGTGTAAAGCGCATGAAGAAACTCCATGCGGATGGACTTTTGGAATCTCTTGATTATGAATCATTTGATACTTGCGAACCATGCCTCATGGGCAAGATGACTAAAACTCCGTTCTCCGGAACAATGGAGCGAGCTACTGATTTGTTGGAAATAATACATACCGATGTATGCGGTCCGATGAATGTTGAAGCACGCGGCGGGTATTGTTATTTTCTAACCTTCACAGATGATTTGAGTAGATATGGGTATATCTACTTGATGAAACACAAGTCTGAAACATTTGAAAAGTTCAAAGAATTTCAGAGTGAAGTAGAGAATCATCGTAACAAGAAAATAAAGTTTCTACGATCTGATCGCGGAGGCGAATATTTGAGTTACGAGTTTGGCCTTTATTTAAGAAAATGTGGAATTGTTTCACAACTCACGCCACCTGGAACACCACAGCGTAATGGTGTGTCCGAACGTCGTAACCGTACTTTATTGGATATGGTGCGTTCTATGATGTCTCTTACCGATTTGCCACTATCGTTTTGGGGTTATGCATTAGAGACAGCTGCATTCACGTTAAATAGGGCACCGTCTAAATCCGTTGAGACGACACCATATGAACTATGGTTTGGCAAGAAACCTAAGCTGTCGTTTCTTAAAGTTTGGGGATGCGATGCTTATGTGAAAAAGCTTCAACCTGATAAGCTCGAACCCAAAGCGGAGAAGTGCGTCTTCATAGGATACCCTAAAGAAACAATTGGGTACACCTTCTACCACAGATCCGAAGGCAAGGTCTTTGTTGCCAAGAATGGGTCCTTTCTAGAGAAGGAGTTTCTCTCGAAAGAAGTGAGTGGGAGGAAAGTAGAACTTGATGAGGTAATTGTACCTTCTCTCGAATTGGAAAGTAGCTCATCAGAGAAAACCGTTCCCGTGATGCCTACACCAATAAGAGAGGAAGATAATGATAAAGATCATGAAACTTCAGATTAAGTTACTATTGAACTTCGTAGGTCGATCAGAGTACGTTCCGCACCAGAGTGGTACGGTAATCCTGTTCTGGAAGTTATGTTGTTAGACAACAGCGAACCTACGAACTATGAAGAAGCTATGATAAGCCCGGATTCCGACAAATGGCTTGAGGCCATGGAATCTGAGATAGGATCCATGTATGAGAACAAAGTGTGGACTTTGGTGGACTTGCCCGATGATCGGCAAGCCATTGAGAATAAATGGATTTTTAAGAGGAAGACAGATGCTGATGGTAATATCACTGTCTACAAAGCTCGACTTGTCGCGAAAGGTTTTCGACAAGTTCAAGGGGTTGACTACGATGAGACTTTCTCACCTGTAGCGATGCTTAAGTCTGTCCGAATCATGTTAGCAATTGCCGCATTTTATGATTATGAAATCTGGCAAATGGATGTCAAAACTGCATTCCTGAATGGTTTTCTCAAAGAAGAGTTGTATGTGATGCAACCAGAAGGTTTTGTCGATCCTGAGGGTGCTAACAAAGTGTGCAAGCTCCAGCAATCCATCTATGGACTGGTGCAAGCATCTCGGAGTTGGAATATACGCTTTGATGAGGTGATCAAAGCATATGCTTTTGTACAGACTTACGGTGAAGCCTGTATTTACAAGAAAGTGAGTGGGAGCTCTGTAGCATTTCTAATATTATATGTGGATGACATATTGTTGATTGGAAATGATATAGAATTTCTGGATGGCATAAAAGGATACTTGAATGAAAGACCTCGGTGAAGCTGCTTATATATTGGGCATCAAGATCTATAGAGATAGATCATGACGCTTGATAAGACTTTCAATGAGTACATACCTTGACAAGATTTTGAAGGAGTTCAAAATGGATCAGTCAAAGAAGGAGTTCTTGCCTGTATTGTAAGGTGTAAAGTTGAGTAAGACTCAAAGCTCGACCACGGCAGAAGATAGAGAGAGAATGAAAGTCATTCCCTATGCCTCAGCCATAGGTTCTATAATGTATGCCATGATGTGTACCACACCTAATGTGTGCCTTGCCATGTGTCTGGCAAAGGTGGTACAAGAGTGATCCAGGAGTGGATCACTGGACAGCGGTCAAAATTATACTTAGTAACTAAAGGACTAAGGAAATGTTTCTCGATTATGGAGGTGATAAAGAGTTCGTCGTAAAGGGTTACGTCGATGCAAGCTTTGACACCAATCTGGATATCTCTGAGTAGCAAACCGGATACGTATAATGGAGCAATCATTTGGAATAGCTCCAAGTAAAGCGTGATAGCAGCATCTACAATATGACATAAGGATTTGCAAAGTACCCATGGGTCTGAATATTGCAGACCCATTGACTAAAATTCTCTCTCACGAGCAAAACATGATCACACCTTAGAACTCTTTGAGTGTTAATCACATGGTGATGTGAACTAGATTATTGACTCTAGTGAACTCTTGGGTGTTAATCACATGGCGATGTGAACTAAATTATTGACTCTAGTGCAAGTGGGAGACTGATGGAAATATGCCCTAGAGGCAATAATAAAGTTGTTATTATTTTATATTTCCTTTGTTCATGATAAAGGTTTAATATTCATGCTAGAATTGTATTGACCGGAAACTTAAATACATGTGTGAATACATAAACAAATACCGTGTCCCTAGTGAGCCTCTACTAGACTAGCTCGTTGATCAAAGATGGTTAAGGTTTCCTAACCATAGACATGAGTTGTCATTTGATAACGGGATCACATCATTAGGAGAATGATGTGATGGACAAGACCCATCTGTTAGCTTAGCATATGATCGTTCTGTTTATTGCTACTGCTTTCTTGAATGTCAAATACATGTTCCTCCGACCATGAGATCATGCAACTCCCGGATACCGGAGGAATACCTTGTGTGCTATCAAACGTCACAACGTAACTAGGTGATCATAAAGATGCTCTACAGGTATCCCCGAAGGTGTCTGTTGAGTTGGCATGGATCGAGACTGGGATTTGTCACTCCGTGTTTCGGAGAGGTATCTCTGGGCCCTCTCGGTAATGCACATCATAAGAAGCTTGCAAGCAAAGTGACTAAGGAGTTAGTTATGGGATGATGTATTACGGAACGAGTAAAGAGACTTGCCGGTAACGAGATTGAACTAGGTATGGAGATACCGACGATCGAATCTCGGGCAAGTAACATACCGACGGACAAAGGGAATTACGTATGTTGTCATTGCGGTTCGACCGATAAGATCTTTGTGGAATATGTAGGAACCAATATGGGCATCCAGGTTCCGCTATTGATTATAGACCGGAGAGGCGTCTCGGTCATGTCTACATCATTCCCTAACCCGTAGGGTCCGCACGCTTAACGTTCGTTGACGATATAGTGTTATATGAGTTATATGAATTGGTAACCGAATGTTGTTTGGAGTCCCGGATGAGATCCCGGACGTCACGAGGAGTCTCGGAATGGTCGAGAGGTAAAGATTTATATATGGGAAGTCATATTTTGGGTTCCGGAAAAAGGTGCAGTTTTTTCGGTATTGTACCGGGAAGCTTCCAGAAGGTTCCGGAGGATTCCGGAGGGGTCCGGAAGTCCACAAGTGGGTCCACAACGTTCCAAGGGCTGGCATGAGCTAAGGGGTGGCGCCCTGGCCTTATTGGACCAGGCGCACCAAGTCCTCAAAAGCCCACGCAGCTAGGGAAGGAAAAAAGGAGAGTCCTAGTAGGAATAGGATTGGACTTTGGAGTCCAAGTCCACGTGTGTACTATTCACGTGGTACTGTTCATGTGGCACTATTCCTTCTACTCCAACCCCCTACACATATATAAATAGAGGAGAGGGGGCGCCCCAAACAAGCCACAACATTGTCTTAGCCGTGTGCGGCGCCCCCCTCCACAGTTCCGTCCCTCGGTCATATTTTCGCAGTACTTGGGCAAAGCCCTGCGGAGATAGCATCACCATCACCGTCACCACGCCGTCGTGCTACCGGAACTCATCCACTACCTCGCCGTCTTGCTGGATCAAGAAGTCAAGGACGTCACCGAGCTGAACGTGTGCTGAACGCGGAGGTGCCTTACGTTCTGTGCTCGGTCGGTTGGATCGTGAAGTTGTTCGACGACATCAACCGCGTTGTTCTAACGCTTCCGCTTACGGTCTACGAGGGTACGTAGACACACTCCCCCTCTCGTAGCTATGCATCTCCATGGATAGATCTTGCGTGTGCGTAGAAAATTTTTGTTTTCCATGCAACGTTCCCCAACACAGACGACCAGCCCCTCTCAGCAGAGCTTCTAGGCAAGCAAAACCCCTTGATCATCCAGATATCGCCTATTCTTTCCCTCTTATTCTTGCATTAGAATTGCCCCTATTACTATTTTGATAGTTCCTATTCTGATGCATAGCCTGGTTTTGTAACCGGTTGTTGATACTTACCTGTTATCCTATATGCTTAGTATAGGCTGGTTAGTGATACATCAATGGCCCCACACCCTTGTCCTTGTTGCCGCGCTTTTTCCACCAGTGACTCGATCAGTATGATCGACGGTCAGAGACCAACACATCACCGCACATCCCCCCTAAGTTGTTCGACTCTACAGAGCTACCACCGAGTGCCGAGGGTGATACCTCTTATCTCACTTCCGATGATGCCTCTGTAGAATAGCTATCCAGTTGTGGGTTACCGAGGGTGATTCCTCTTTCATCACCTCCGATAACGCTTCCGTCGTGCAACTCCTCTTGTGTGAATCCATCGAGGGTGATTCCTCCGTGTTCACCTTGACCGATACTTCGAGTGGGAATCCATCAAGGGTGATTCCTCGGATTCCTTCTCGATACTTTGGACACACGGGTACTTTGACTTTACTACTGTCATTTGTCATTTGATAAATACGGGTCGGCTCCAAGAGCACCCGCGAGCCATGTGTTACCAAGTCGGAGCGACAGGGATCCTGTTCGTCTCTGCAAGTTACTAAACACGCCTAACGGATTTGGGTATTTGATCTGAGTAGGCCGCTGGCCTTATACGCACTACCACCACGTGGGATAATGGTTATGGGACCCTCTACGTCGTATGTATCAGCCGAAAGCTCTTCAGACGTCACAGCTCAGAGATGCTAGCTGATTGTTGGGGTGGGCTGGTTACGTCACTGGTGTATACAGTGTCGCGCCTGGGCCCCGGCCAGTCTCGCAACGTGCAGGAGTGCAAAGGACGATGGCCCAAGACCCCTTCGCACTTAGGATTTAGACCGGCGTGCTGACCTCTCTGCTGAGCCTAGGTAGGACTGCGTCATGTCGATTACCCGAGGCCGGGCATTACCCAGCAAGTGTGTCCGGCTAGATGTAATCGAGCGTGTTGGGTAACAGTAGTGCACCCCTGCAGGGAAGTGATCTATTCGAATAGCCGTGTTCATGGTAACAGGATGCTCGGAGTTGTATCCTGATCTACTACAACTACAAATTGATGCTGATTTAATATTAAACTGTTAATATCGCTCTCGGGATCGCTTTCTCGCAGGGAGTCGAGAAAGGATCTCAGGCGTTGCTATTATACAACCACTATTTTATGCTACTATGTTCTACCCTCTTCTGATGCTGCAAGATTGCTTCAAGATGCTAGTCTTCGATAGGCTAGGCTTCTCCCCCTCTATTCTGGCATTCTGCAGTTCAGTCCAAAGATATAGCCCCATTCCTTTGATACCGATGCATACTTAGTATATTTCTGATGTCAGTCTTGCGAGTACTTTGGATGAGTACTCACGGTTGCTTTGCTGTCTTTTTCCCCATACCCGGTTGCTGCGATCAGACGACGGAGTCCCGGAGCCAGACGCCACCACAGTAGCTTACTACCAGGAGAGCCACGGAGGCACGTACTACTGGGTTGAGCCAGCCGACCAGGAGTAGTTCGGAGGCCCTAGGCAGGAGGCCTTCGCCTTTTCGATTAGTGTCGTTGTTTGTGCTAGCCTTCTTAAGGCAGATTTGACTAACTATGTTTGTACCCAGATATTATTTGTTTGTATGACTTATGTATTCGGGTCCTCGTGACCCCTGGTTTGTAATATGTAGATTTATGTTTAAATTTGAGTTTAGAGTTGTGTTGTGATATCTTCCCATGCGTCTCTGATCTCGAGCGTGCACGTTTGCATGTATGATTAGTGCACGGTCGAGCAGAGGGCGTCACAGTCCAGGGAAGTGGTCATGTTGGCGTGGAGGGTGTGCTCCTAATACTGGCGGCAACGTGTCAACAAAAGAGCGCCAAGCATTATAAACTCTTTACTTTCCGGCCATCATATTTTGGAAGTGGGAAAGTATAAATTTAAATTAATGTTAATAGGGATTGCGAGATATGGGAATTAATATATGTTCTATTTGAAGCTGCTACATGTATGTGAATGATGCACAATTACTTTCGCATTAATAAAGAAATAGTTGTTGATCTATCAGATCGATAAATGTTTATATTTCTGTAATTCTTTTTACGCAGGGTTGTTGAATATCAACAACTTATTACAAGTAATCCAATTTTTTTAGAGCGAGTTGAAGGAGTCGGTTTTATTAGCATTGAAGAAGATTATGAGCTTTTGGAATACAATAGGATCTACATAAAGTGGATCCTTATAAGTCTTACAACCAATCTAATTGGAAAATCATATTATCCACCATGACAGGTAAACTCTCGAATACCACACGAACTCTCAGATTTATTTTATACCCGTTGCAACGCACGGGCTTTTTTGCTAGTCCACTCCAAAGGAAGAATTTTATGAAGTGTTCCCCTACAATGGTAGCCAAGGTGACATATTAAAATTAATTCATAAGTCTCTAACCCTTGCATTGTAGAAGTACATGGAGACATGTCTTCCTACTCCGGTGCATCAGTTCTCGCTTGAAAGCGAGGACCTCTTCACATACATGATACCGATGCACCGCAAAAGGGTACGACTCCGACCACACTTTGCTATGAGATGCTTGAAATAGTGGTCGGAGGCAAGTCCAACTACACACCGGGTCGATATCCCTTGGGATCCGGGTCGATATATGGAGCATCGAAGCCTAGCTATATGGCTCTAAAGAAAGCGCTATCAGGAGGCAGCCCGGAAGTAAGTAGGAGTCTTTATCAGTTTTGTGTCTTTTGAGTTTAGTTTGCATTCATATTTTTTCATTGGCACTTTGCATAAGTTGTTTTGGTTAAGTCTTCATTAGGTGAAATTTTTCGTCTACTCAAAATTTTATACGTGGTACAATTGCACTGTTGGATCTTCTTAATAAATGCCTAGTACAAGTGTTGGAGCTAACCTTGCAGGAATTTTCGAAGAAAACGAAGTTCCAGACGAAACAGAGGAAAAGACGGCGTATCATACGACCGCCCATGGTCATATGCGCGGTCGTATCGAGCGAGGGAGGTGCCAACAAAAACATCCAGGGGCAACAGAGCCAAAGACAGTATCCCATACGAGCGCGTGCGCTCGTATGAAGCTTGGGCAGAAAACAGCTAAAGATCCAGAGCGCAAGACGACGTTTGGAACGAGCGCGAGCGCTCGTACGCGCGTGATGACCCACAAGTATAGGGGATCAATCGTAGTCCTTTCGATAAGTAAGAGTGTCGAACCCAACGAGGAGCAGAAGGAAATGACAAGCGGTTTTCAGCAAGGTATTTTCTGCAAGCACTGAAATTATCGGTAACGAGTAGTTTGATAGCAAGATAATTTGTAACAAGTGACAAGTAGCAATAGTAACAAAGAGTGCAGCAAGGTGACCTAATCCTTTTTGTAGCAAAGGACAAGCCGGAATGATCTCTTATAATAAGCAAAGCGTTCTCGAGGACACATGGGGATTTCATCTAGTCACTTTCATCATGTTTGTTTGATTCACGTTCGCTACTTTGATAATTTGATATGTGGGAGGACCGGTGCTTGGGTGCTGTTCTTACTTGAACAAGCCACCCACTTATGATTACCCCCTCTCGCAAGCATCCGCAACTACGAAAGAAGAATTAAGATAAATCTAACCATAGCATTAAACATATGGATCCAAATCAGCCCCTTACAGAATAGCGCATAAACTAGGGTTTAAGCTTCTGTCACTCTAGCAACCCATCATCTAATTACTACTCCACAATGCATTCCCTTAGGCCCAAAGATGGTGAAGTGTCATGTAGTCGACGTTCACATGACACCACTAAGAGAATCAACAACAGACATATCATCAAAATATCGAATGAATACCAAATTCACATGATTACTTATGACAAGACTTCTCCCATGTCCTCAAGAACAAAAGTAACTACTCACAAACCATATTCATGTTCAAGATCAGAGGAGTATTGAATAGCATATTAGATCTGAACATATAATCTTCCACCAAATAAACCAACTAGCATCAAATACAAGATGTAATCAACACTACTAGCAACCCACAGGTACCAATCTGAGGTTTTGAGACAAAGATTGAATACAAGAGATGAACTAGGGTTTGAGATGAGATGGTGTTGTTGAAGATGTTGATGAAGATTGGTCCTCCCATGACGAGAGGATCGTTGGTGATGTCGATGGCTCCGATTTTCCCCTCCCGAAGGGAAGTATCCCCGGTGGAATCGCTCCGCCGGAGAGCAAAAGTGCTCCTGCCCAAGTTCCGCCTTGAGACGGCGGCGCACCGTCCCAAAAGTCTTCTCCTTATTTTTTCTAGGGCAAATGGACTTATATACCAGAAAATGGGCACCGGAGGCTAGCCAGGGGCCCCACAAGCCACCAGGGCGCGCCTGGGGGGGGGGGGGAGGTGGCGCGCCCTGGTGCTTCGTGGGTGCCTGGGTGGCCCCCTCTGGTACTTCTTTCTCCCAGTATTTTTCACTTATTTCAAAATAAATCTCTATGAAATTTCAGCTCATTTGGAGATGTGTAGAATAGGTATCTCTGACATAGCTTTTTCAGGTCCAGAATTCCAGCTGCCGGCAATCTCCCTCCTTGTGTAAATCTTGCATATTAAGAGAGAAAAGGTATTAGAATTGCTCCACAAAGTGTTATATTGATTAAAAACACTATAAATAACAGTAGTAAAACATGATGCAAAATGGACGTATCAGCGCGCTCGTATGGCTTGGTGCCGAGACTGTGTGCCACAACAGATCAAAAGACGGCAGACCGTACGACCGCAAGCGGTCGTATGAGCGCTTGTATGAAGGTCAGAAAATACCCATTTTGTTTATTTCTTCGAGCCAAGGTTAGTGGGTTATATTATAACTGTTCATTTGCATCCTAACTTCAATTATTCACCCTTGAAGCCTCTTAACCAATAAACTTTATAGTTCTTCATGTTTTCTTTTATTTCCTTTGCCCGGTTGGGTGTATGAATTCCGTTCGTATACCGAACCACGTTCTTTTTTTTATCTTGTGTGTTATTTTCGCAGAGGTTTGGACCTAGTGTGGTGACATGTACAGTATGGTGCCAACCGTATGCAAACCCACACAAGCCACTTGGTCACTTCAATTCAACAAAGTCTTCAACTACAAGTGCCCGGTTCTACCGGACCATATCAAAAATGTTTGAAGAAGCGTAGGTCCATATCCATTGAAGGAGAGGTTATTTGCACCTCATCAGTAAAAAGTCTTATTACCCTTGCTTATATTTAAGCTTGGGGAGGTAACCACTTTCCATACTCTCCTTTAATAAACTGTACTTTCTCTTTTCATAATTTTCTTGAGACTAGTTCTTGCAAAGTTCTAAGCTTGGGGAAGTTATTTTTGCATGTGTAGAGTTTTGTGCAATGATCTTCATCTAATGAATACTATGCAATCATGTGTCCCATTGTTTGATATGCTTGCTTGAGTATGATTGCTCTGTATTTGTGTAAGGGAATCACTTGCTCAAGTTAGGCCCAATATTGCCAAGTTAATGTTTTTATGCACTTTGTTCAAGTTTTTGCTTAGCTTGGGAACAATCTTGTGATCCTCTAAAAGACATTGCCACAATCTCTACTTCAAAAAAAATGATGATGGTTGAATAAAATTTTTGACACTTGTTAGAATTGTTTTAAAAGAAAGAGTTATGGAGTAGCTTAACCCCATGGTGTTTGATATAATAGACTCAATAGTCCTTGTGAATAAAGTTGTCCAGAGGAACTTAGTTGAAAAGTGAATGAGATTATGCCAAAATCTGTGTTGCATTTTTACATGGTGCTTCAGCTTCTTGCTGGTGCCATGGCTTTGCTACTATATGCACGTGTACGTGTGTAAATGTGGCTTCGTCACCTCTCTTGATGTTATGATGAGAACTCCGCTGGCCAATAAACGATCCACCAGAGTTTCGGCTCGGATTTCGGCCATGAATTTGTTAACGTTTGCAGTGGCAACACTGCATCGGATATTATTCGGCTTTCTCTTGAGTGAGTGTGTATGTGGTAATAAATGAGTATTGATCACAAGAGCTCGAAAGAGACAACATATTGGTCCATAGTACTCAAACTTAAGCCACTGCGAAACCCAAGCATGATCATTTCTTTGGCATGATCCCGTCACCTGACAATAAAAGTTTCAGCAAACAATGATTGAAATAAGTGCCTGAGAGCCTTGAGTTGAGAATGTTAGTGGGCATGAATAAAAAACTCCATATCTTGACTTTTTGACAACTCCCTGTGCTCAAGTTTGTTTAAAAATAAAACAACAAAAAAGAAATTAATAAGCTAATAAGTAAGAGGATCCAAGTATTTGTTATCATGCTAGATTAAACTTTGACAAGGAGCATAGAAATTTTTACTGAAACTCTAGTGGTTTGGTGATCAAAATAAATATTATCGAGCTGAGCATGTGCTACCTTGTACGAATATGTTCTATCTTGCTTATAGCATGCAGAAAAGACAAGGATATGCCTTTGGGGTAACAATGTTATTGATGAGCTGGATGGATCAACTTTGGTTGATCAACCTTTTTGCTCGAGGACGAGCAAGGTTTAAGCTTGGGGATGTTTGATACGTCTCCAACGTATCTATAATTTTTGATTGTTCCATGCTATTATAGTATCAATCTTGGATGTTTTATATGCAATTATATGCCATTATATATCTTTTTTTGGGACTAACCTATTAACCCAGTGCCCATTGCCAGTTATTGTTTTCTGCTTGTTTTTGCCTTTTCAGAAAATCATTATCAAAAAGTGTCCAAACGAGAAAAAAACTTTGGATTAATTTTTTCTGGACCAGAAGAGACCCATGAAGCTTTGGGAGAAGACCAGAAGAGCCACGAGGAGGCGGCAAGCCTGGAGGGTGTGCCCCCCAGGCTTGTGGGCCCCTCGTTGCCCCTCCTGACCTAATTCCAGCGCTATAAATTCCCAAATATTTCCAATATACCAGGGAGATAGAAGAGAAAACCTTTCCGCCGCCGCAAGCCTCTGTTCTTCCGTGATCCCATCTGGAGGCCTTTTTCGGTACTCTGCCGGAGGGGGAATCGATCACGGAGGGCTTCTTCATCAACCTTGCTGCCCTTCTGATGATGTGTGAGTAGTTTACCACAGACCTACAGGTCCATAACTAGTAGCTAGATGGCTTCTTCTCTCTCTTTGATCTTCAATACCATGTTCTCCTCGATGTTCTTGGAGTTCTATCCGATGTAATCTTTTTTTGCTGGGATCCGATGAATTGTGAGTTTATGATCAGATTATTCATGAGAAATATTTGAGTCTTCTCTGAACTCTTTTATGCATGATTATTATAGCTTTGTATTTCTCTCCGATCTATCGATTTGGTTTGGCCTACTAGATTGATTTGCCTTGCAATGGGAGAGGTGCTTGTGATGGGTTCAATCTTGCGGTGCTCAATCCCAGTGACAGAAAGGGACATGCCACGTATTTGTATTGTTGCCATTAAGGATAAAAAGATGGGGTTTAATCATATTGCTTGAGTTTACTTTGTCTACATCATGTCATCTTGCTTAAGGCGTTACTCTGTTTCATACTTAATACCCTAGATGCATGTTGGATAGCGGTCGATGGGTGGAGTAATAGTAGTAGATGCAGGCAGGAGTCGGTCTACTTGTCTCGGACGTGGTGCCTATATACATGATCATTGCCATGAATCCGTCATAATTATTTGCTTGTCTATCAATTGCCCAACAGTAATATGTTTACCCACCGTATGCTATGTGTTCGAGAGAGAAGCCTCTAGTGAAAACTATGGCCCCCGGGTCTACTTTATCATATATAAAAACCTAAAAATACATTGCTGCAATTTATTTACTTTTATTTTAATTAGTATTTTAGTTTATCTATTTATCTCTATAAGATTTAATCCTTGCAAATAACCGCTAAGAGGATTGACAACCCTCTTATTTGCGTTGGGTGCAAGTGTTTGCTCTTGTGTGTGCAGGTGCGCTTAACGGAATTTTGCTTGGTTCTCCTACTGGATTGATAGCCTTGGTTCTTAACTGAGGGAAATACTTATCTCTACTATACTGCATCATCCTCTCCTCTCGGGGAAATACCAACACAGACTACATGTAGCAGGAAGAATTTCTGGCGCCATTGCCGGGGAGACATCATCAAAATTACCAAGTACCTTCGTACAAACTATCATCCACTTGCATTTATTTTATTGCATTTGCCTCTAGTTTTCATCTCCCCCACTTCTAATTTTTTTTTACAAAAACACAAAAATATTTTATTTGCTTGCTTTTATTGCCTTCATGTCAAACACACAAGAACAGAAAATAAAACAAAAATTTAAGATACTATGGATCATCTTAAAGTTTTCTACTTGGATCATCTTCGATCCATTTGTGCTCGTGCTGAAACCCCAACTAGTTTAGTTGAGGGAAAATCATTAGATGAGCATGCTCATTTTGTGCGTCACCATTTGTCTCAAAAAGGGAGACTCTTATAGAATCAAATAAATTGTTTGCTATGTTGTGCTTGGAATCTTTATGAAATTTATGATTTTACTTGTTTCTCTAAGAACCCTAAAAAACACCTTCCCTACCTATGTGAGTTTAATGATAATGAAATCTTATCTTCTTATGCTAAAGGTGCTTACAGTTACTATGGTATCGAACGAATTGAAGAATTTGTTGCTTTTAAGGGTGCTTATGAAGTTGCTTCTTTGATTGAAAAGTATGATGCTACTCTCTACAAATCTGAAAATTTTGACATACTTAAATATTGCTATGAAAACTATGCTTCCAATACCTATGTTAGTGAATTCATTGGGAGAATATCTGCTGCTTTGGAAGAGAATAATGATATGCATGAATCTATAGATAATTGTGATTCCGTTGATTTGATTGAAATATCCCATCTTGATGAATGTGATGCTTGCTATTCTTATGGCCATGATGCCAATATTAATGATGCTTATAGAGATGAACTTGCTATAGTTCCTTATGTTAAAAATGAAATTATTGCTATAGCACCCATACTTGATAGCTGCTTGAATGAAAAGCATGATTGCAATGATGTTATTATAAATTCTATTAATGTCAATTGTGCTAATGATATGCAAAACTACAAGCTTGGGGATGAAAATTTTGTTATGTGCACTACTTATTGCAATGATCATGATTGGGGTGATGATGCTTCTTATGATCTTGAAAATTTATTTAAGCCTCATGATGAATATGTTATTGATAATAAAATTTGCAATACTATTAAAAGTGGGTTTGGAAGAGCGTCAACTTTAGGTAATAATGATCTCACTACTTTGGAGAGTGTTCAATCTTATGAAGTTTTTGATAAAAGTGGGTTTGGAGAGGTCATGACTTTAGTTGATGTTAATCCCACTATCTTGGAAGATTATAAAACTTTTATGCATGTGGATTGTGAAGAGAATATTTTATATGATAGCTATATTGTTGAATTTGACTATGATCCTACATGTAATTATTATGAGAGAGGAAAATATGGTTGTAGAAATTTTCATGTTACTCAATTACCTCTCTTGAAGTTCAAATTGTTAATGCTTCGTTCTTCTTCCTTGCATATGCTAGATACTTTTTGTCTGGATAATTTGTTTGCCTATAAATTGCCTATGCATAGGAAGTATGTTAGACTTAAATATGTTTCTTACATGCTATATGATGCTTTCTTTGTGCTTCAATTCTTATCTTTTATGTGAGCATCATTAAAATCTCGAAGCCTATCTTCATGGCTATAAAGAAAGAGCTTGTTGGGAGACAACCCAATACTTTCTGTTCTTGAGTGTTTACACAATTATAGCCTCTGTTATGATTGTATTTTTATGTTTTAATTAGTGTTTGTGCCAAGTAATGCCTTTGGGATGATGTTGATGATAGTATAATTGATGCTGTTTGGAAAACAGAAAGTTTTGCATCCAGTACTGGAATTTTAATTCTGTACTGGAGCGTCAGACAAATCTGCCATTTTTACACAGTATTGGTATATGAATTTTTTATGTTGTCCTAATTTTTCAGAATTTTGGAGTTACAAAAGTATGGCTTCTAAATAGATCTTTACAGACTGTTCTGTTTTAGACAAATTTTGTTTTTGTTGCATAGTTTGCTTATTTCGATAAATCTATGGATCGTATCGGGGGGTATGAGTCATGGAGAAGTTGGAGTACAGTAGCATTATGTCAATATTAAATATGAATCAGTTTACAACAGTACCTAAAGTTTAAGATTCGTTTGTTATACTAACGGATCTCACGAGGTTTCTGTTGAGTTTTGTGTGCTGAAGTTTAAAGTTTTGGGTGAGACTATGATGGATAAAGGAATAAGGAGCGGCAAGAGCCTAAGCTTGGGGATGCCCAAGGCACCCCAAGATAATATTCAAGGAAGACTCAAGCGTCTAAGCTTGGGGATGCCTTGGAAGGCATCCCCTCTTTCGTCTACCATCTATCGGTAACTCACTTGGAGCTATATTTTTATTCATCACATGATATGTGTTTTACTTGGAGCGTCTTGTGATATAGTTTGTTTGATTTTTAGTTTGTCACAATCATCTTTGCTGAACACACCTTTTTGAGAGGGACACACATTATTCGTGATTTGTTAGAATACTCTATGTGCTTCACTTATATCTTTTGAGCTAGGCAGTTGCTCTAGTGCTTCACTTATATCTTTTAGAGCACGGTGGTGGTTATATTTTAAAGAAATAGTTGCACTCTCATGCTTCACTTATATCTTTTTGAGATTCTAATGAATAGCAATGGTAATATGCACGGGTTATGAATTTGGTCCTGATATGATAGGTATTCAAGAGGGATATAATAAAAACTTTCATGTAGATCACTGAATATGATAAGTTTGATTCCTTGCAATAGTTTTGCGATATTAAGATGGTAATATATGGGAGGTACTAGTAGATAATTGTGGTTTAGTAAGAATATTGGTGTTAAGGTTTGTGATTCCCGAAGCATGCACGTATGATCTGTCGTTATGCTAAGAAGTTGGAGCATGATTTATTGTTGATTGTCTACCTTATGAGTGGCGGTCAGGGACGAGCGATGGACTTGTCCTACCAATCTATCCCCCTAGGGGCATGCGTAGTAGTACTTTGCTTCGAGGGCTAATAAACTTTCGCAATAAGTATGTGAGTTCTTTATGACTAATGTGAGTCCATGGATTATACGCACTCTCACCTTTCCGCAATTTGCTAGCCTCTTCGGTACCGTGCATTGCCCTTTCTCACATCGAGAGTTGGTGCAAACTTCGCCGGTGCATCCAAACCCTGTGATATGATACACTCTATCACACATAAGCCTCCTTATATCTTCCTCAAAATAGCCACCATACCTACCTATCATGGCATTTCCATAGCCATTCCGAGATATATTGCCATGCAACTTCCACCGTTCCGTTTTTATGACACACATCGTCATTGTCATATTGCTTTGCATGATCATATAGCTGACATAGTATTTGTGGCCCAGCCACCGTTTATCATTTTTATACATGTTATGCTAGCATCATTGCACATCCTGGTACACTGCTAGAGGCATTCATATAGAGTCATATTTTTGTTCTAGTATCGAGTTGTAAGTAAATAAAAGTGTGATGATCATCATTATTAGAGCATTGTCCCAGTGAGGAAAGAATGGTGGAGACTAATGAGTCCTCGAAAAAGTGGGGATGAGGTCGATGAGACCGTTCTTAAAAAAATAAAAAAATAAAAAGAGAAAAAAAAGAAGAAAAAAAGAGGCCAAAAAGAGCCACGAAAAAAAAATAAAAAATGAGAGAAAAAGAGAGAAGGGGCAATGTTACTATCCTTTTTCCACACTTGTGCTTCAGAGTAGCACCATGTTTTTCATATAGAGAGTCTCCTATTTTGTCACTTTCATATACTAGTGGGAATTTTGCATTATAAAACTTGGCTTGTATATTCCGATGATGGGCTTCCTCAAATGCCCAAGGTCTTCATGAGCAAGCAAGTTGCATGCACACCCACTTAGTTTTCATGTTGAGCTTTCACACACTTATAGCTCTTAGTGCATCTGTTGCATGGCAATCCCTACTCCTCGCATTGACATCAATTGATGGGCATCTCCATAGCCCGTTGATTAGCCTCGGCGATGTGAGACTATCTTCTTATTTTTGACTTCTCCTTATTTATCTCTACCACCACACTCTATTCCACCCATAGTGCTATATCCATGGCTTGCGCTCATGCATTGCGTGGGGGTTGAAAAAGCTGAAGCGCGTTAAAAAGTATGAACCAATTGCTCGGCTAGTCATCGGGGTAGTGCACGATAAATACTTTGTGTTAAGAAGATGGAGCATGACAGGATTATATGATTTTGTAGGGATAACGTTCTTTAGCATTTTTATTTTGAAAGACATGATTGTTTATTAGTATGCCTGAGTATTGATGTCTTTATATCAAATTATAGACTATTGCTTTGAATCATTCAGATCTTATTAATCATACCGTAAGAGAGAGATTACATGATGAAACATGATAGGTAGCATTACACATCAAAAAATCTGTTTTTATCATTTACCTACTCGAGGACGAGAAGGAATTAAGCTTGGGGATGCTTGATACATCTCCAACGTATCTATAATTTTTGATTGTTCCATGCTATTATAGTATCAATCTTGGATGTTTTCTATGTAATTATATGCCATTATATATCATTTTTTGGGACTAACCTATTAACCCAGTGCCCAGTGCCAGTTGCTGTTTTATGCTTGTTTTTGCCTTTTCAGAAAATCATTATCAAAAAGTGTCCAAATGAGAAAAAAACTTTGGATTATTTTTTTCTGGACCAGAAGAGACCCATGAAGCTTCAGGAGAAGACCAGAAGAGCCACAAGGAGGCGGCAAGCCTGGAGGGCGCTCCCAGGGGGGTAGGGCGCGCCCCCCAGGCTTGTGGGCCCCTTGTTGCCCCTCCTGACCTAATTCCAGCGCTATAAATTCCCAAATATTCCCAATATACCAGGGAGACAGAGGAGAAAACCTTTCCACCGCTGCAAGCCTCTGTTCTTCCGCGATCCCATCTGAAGGCCTTTTCCGGTACTCTGCCGGAGGGGGAATCGATCACGGAGGGCTTCTTCATCAACCTTGCTGCCCTTCCGATGATGTGTGAGTAGTTTACCACAGACCTACGGGTCCATAGCTAGTAGCTAGATGGCTTCTTCACTCTCTTTGATCTTCAATACCATGTTCTCCTCGATGTTCTTGGAGTTCTATCCGGTGTAATCTTCTTTTGCGGTTTGTTTGTTGGGATCCGATGAATTGTGAGTTTATGATCAGATTATTCATGAGAAATATTTGAGTCTTCTCTGAACTCTTTTATGCATGATTATTATAGCTTTGTATTTCTCTCCGATCTATCGATTTGGTTTGGCCTACTAGATTGATTTGTCTTGCAATGGGAGAGGTGCTTTGTGATGGGTTCAATCTTGCGGTGCTCAATCCCAGTGACAGAAGGGGACATGACACGTGTTTGTATTGTTGCCATTAAGGATAAAAGGATGGGGTTTAATCATATTGCTTGAGTTTACTTTGTCTACATCATGTCATCTAGCTTAAGGCGTTACTTTGTTTCATACTTAATACCCTAGATGCATGCTGGATAGCGGTCGATGGGTGGAGTAATAGTAGTAGATGCAGGCAGGAGTCGGTCTACTTGTCTCGGACGTGATGCCTATATACATGATCATTGCCATGAATTCGTCATAATTATTTGCTTTTCTATCAATTGCCCAACAGTAATTTGTTTACCCACCGTATGTTATGTGTTCGAGAGAGAAGCCTCTAGTGAAAACTATGGCCCCCGGGTCTAATTTATCATATATAAAAACCTAAAAATACCTTACTGCAATTTATTTACTTTTATTTTAATTAGTATTTTAGTTTATCTATTTATCTCTATAAGATTTAATCCTTGCAAATAACCGCTAAGAGGATTGACAACCCTCTTATTTGCGTTGGGTGCAAGTGTTTGCTCTTGTGTGTGCAGGTGCGCTTAACGGAATTTTGCTTGGTTCTGCTACTGGATTGATAACCTTGGTTCTTAACTAAGGGAAATACTTATCTCTACTGTACTGCATCATCCTCTCCTCTTCGGGGAAATACCAATGCAGACTACAAGTAGCAATGTTGATGAGTGGATTTTATGCATACTTTTTTAGAGTATATTATAGTGCCAAAATCCCTCATATCATATCCATCTAGCACTTATGATGCTTTCAATGCTATGGAAAATTTGGTAGGATCACCACCTATTATTATTAATGAAACGACATTGACTTTGGAACATGTTATGCGAAGGTTAGAAACTATTGAAAATAAAATGCCCACCATAGAACATATTGATAATCTAGACAAAAAGGTCCATAATCAAGTTACTCATTTTTCATGTCTCCAATGCATAGTTTTTGGTATTTACTTGTTCTACCAAGTTCATTGCACACCTTTTATTTTTATTTAGTTTTTATTATTTTACTTTGTTTTGTGGTCTTTGTAGGTGTGTTGACATGTTCATGGACTTGGGACATCAAAATAATCAAGCTAGGGGTTAAACCGGAGAAGTTCCAGGCACCAGATGAAGGCCCTTTGGAGAGTTTGATGATTTGACATTTATCAAAGTGTTCAAAATGAAGATCCAAGTCCACAAACGCATCGGGCTTTTCGCTAGCAATCCAACGAGGCCAAGAACGTCAAAATCGGAGTTCGTATGAAGAAATGGCGACCAAAATACAAAGCAACTCCCGAAAGTCCAGAATGAAAGACGGCCTTCCATGCGACTGGAGCCGCTCGTTTGAGCGGTCGTTTGAGCTCCAGACAGCCACGAAAATTGGCCATAATTTTCCAAATTTTGCTCCGATTTCGTCCCTATTTTTCCCTACGAGATCCTTGACAACCAAGGCTTGTTTGGGACGTGGATTTGGCTCCCTTTGAGCCCTTGGATTAAAGGGAGGAGGCTATATCAATGGAGGACACCCGAGGAGCACTCCTATATGGAGACCTCCAACCCTAGCCGCCGGGTCATTCCATCTCCATCCTCCACAAGTTTCATCTACAACCGCGCCACACCTCCATTGCAGCACCTCCACCATAGAGAGAAGGGCCAAGCCAATGAAGAAGGAAGGGAGGAGGCACCTCCACGCCGGCGTCGGCCGAAGGGCCGGTGCCCTCTTCATCACCGGCGCCATGCCTCTCCCCATCTCCATATCCAACTTCGTGTTGGCTTGTAACTCATCCCTAATATCTATGTACTCCATCACCATGTTTGAGTAATTTATTAGTTCTTGGGGGAATAAGATGAACTCTAGTATGTGTTAGTACCGATTGTCTTGCGCGATATGAGATCCTCTTTGCATGTTTATGTTAGTAGTCTTCTTAACGTTGGGTGAAGTCGACCATCCAATGTATGCCAATTTTGGACGGAAGGTTATTACTGTTGGCGGACCATGTTGTTGGCGAGGTGGGTGACGTGACAGGCCCCATCTCCCTTCGCAGCAGACCGTTGCAGCAGGGGGTAAAACGGAGACCACTTTGGCTGCGTCCACAGGGACCTTTTTCCCCTTAATCACCGTCTGATAACCGGAGTGGGGAAGGACGGTGGTGGCGTATGTGATACGGGGCTGCCGCGTGTATGCACGTATCTGTACCGGCTCCGCCCACGAAGAGAAACATGTAAAGTGGCTTAGTATTCGTAGAACGAACGTGTAGTGATGATTCCGAATACCTCGAGAACGCCCTTATTATCAAGCGCCGCTCCATTATTTTACCCGCTCTTTTATTTATGTTTTTACCTCCGCGTAGTTATTTAGTTAAAACCACCCTTATTATCGTTTCCTCTAGCAACCGACGAATAGACTATTTCCAGATAACGCTCTGGGTGTTAACGTAGCCACGTAAGTGACGACGTAGCTGCGGGGTTGGTAGTTATCAGTGCAACCACCGCTCCCTATGGGATCGACATACTCTACTTACCGTGAATTGCAATAGCCATGTGCCCTTGCAAGTCATCAACTTGTAGTCCTCTTGCACTTGTCGCTCCGCTTTGGTGGCTTGGTGCACTAGCTCTAGGAGGTTGGAGTAAGGTTGGAAGTCCGCAATTTTCTTGATTGGATGGTTGAGACCATTCAAGAAACGCGCCATAGTTTGTTCATCATCTTCCTTGACGTTGGCTCGTATCATTGCAATCTCCATTTCTTGGTAGTATTCTTCAACCGACTTGGTGCCTTGCTTGAGGAGTTGAAGTTTCTTGAAGAGGTCGTGGCTATAGTGTGTAGGCACAAAACGAGCTCTCATGACATCCTTCATTTGAGTCCAAGTGGTGATGGGTGGTTTGCCTTTCTCTTGGCGTCGTTCGATCACTTGCTCCCACCAAATGAGAACATAGTCTTGGAACTCTAGTGATGCCATGGCTACCTTCTCTTCCTCATCATATTGGTGAAGACGGAATATCTTGTCCACCTTTAAGGCCCACGAGAGGTAGTCTTCGGGATCGGTGCTTCCGGAGAACTTGGGCATGTTGAACTTGAGCTTGTCGTAGCGTTGTTCATCATGATGCCGATGTTGTCGTCGTTCTTGTCTTGGAGGTGGGTCGTCATCCTCATTGTCCTCTTGCTCTACGCGGTTGGCTTGACGTTGGGGACGAGGTACTCTTGCCCGATTCCTCCTTTCTTGATTCTCCTCAAGGTGTGCGGCTTCTTCTTGGTGACGTGCCTCTTCTTCTTCACGCACATGACGGTTGTGTTCATCAAGGGCACGAGTGGCTTCTCTAAGGGCACGTTGAGCTTCGAGCGCTTGTTGTTCACGACGTTGTTGCTCTTGCCGAAGTGGATCGCCGTCTTGTGTGTCTTGTTGTTGACGTCGTGGAACTTGTTCTTGGTGCATGGCGTCTTGAACTTGATGACGTTGTCGTTCTCGCACTCGAAGGCGGTCTTGCAAACCATTGCCATGTAATGGATTAGGTTGGGCTTGATGGTTGTCTCGAAGTTGGTGACGAGCTCGTGGAAGACTTGCATCCGATGAGGAATCCGAAGAATGGCGCCGTGACCGGGTTCTCCTTGTCGAAGACGAAGTTGAGGAAGCGCGGTCAATAATCATGGCATGAAATTCTTGCATTTGGGTAGTAAGATTGGCGTCGAGGTAGTCTCTTGTTCGTGTTTCGGAGTGACGCATGTCGGTGGCGAGTTGCTTGATGCGGTCGCCCAAAGCTTCATTCTCCTGATGCAAGGCTCGTTGTACCCCAAAGAGATGGCTCTTGGATACGTAGTCATTCGGTGCGTCGTGCTCGTCGAAGAGACGATTCGAAGATGTGCTCGGCCTATCCATCATGATCAAGTATAGGTGAGTAGGAAATGAGAGAACAAAATCAAAGTTACCTTTTCCGAAGATTGAGGATGTATCGAGTATCACTCAATGTATTGCTATGATAGTAGAATTGGTACCGGGTTTGTTTCTCACACCTACACAAGTAAAGCTTATAGAGTAGCTTGGTTAGGATGGTGGCACAAAATTTCTACAATTTGCTAGCAAGATATCAATAATGTTGAAAAATATTCACAAGTTCACAAGTGAAACAAGTAGACCAATAGCAATAAATAGCACATGGAAACACACACATGGATAGATAAATGAGGTCGTGCAACCAAGGAATGAGCACAAAATGTGGAATCCACGGAAAACGCTCGTGTTGCACAACACTAGAGAGACGCAAGCACGATTGCTCAATAGGCGGATACGAACTTGTGCACTACCTATTGGAGACAAAACGTATCGACTTTCTCTCTCAATTATGCTATGTATGTATGATTCTCGGTGAACTTGTCACGATGATCCAAGATGATCAAATATGATATGTCATGTGGCGATGCTATGGCTATTGCTTACAAGCTCTTTGTTGCTCTTTTCTCTTTGCTTAAAAGCTTTTTTTTCTTTTGATATTTTCCTTTGGACACTTATGTGAAATGCTCTTACGAAGATAGCAATGATGTATATGCGGGAACAATTGTTGACACGAGAGATGATACGATGATATATGCACGCTATGATAGCTATGCGGAACGTGTATCACTAAAGTGCACAAGTAGCGTTGCCCAGCAATACTCAAATGGCTAGTGTCGTAGGAAAGTGACGCAAAAGATGGACTCGGGGTTAACAATGCAATGGCAAGGGAATGTTCAAGTTGTCGTCGAGGTTACTGTCCTTGCTTACGGTGTTGGTGTCACAATGATGAAGTGGTCGTTGTCGATGTCGAGATCGTGGCGAAGGTGAGCGGCGGTGATGTCGATGACGAACCGTCCCTAAGTAGCCGAAACACGTTAGGAAGCAGAAACCACAAGCTCAACCTCTCAAATGGCAATCGCGACAAAATTCTGGTTGGTTGCGGAAAGTGGTGGTGGTTGGCGGAAGTCGGCGGTGGAGACGCGCAAATAAACGTTGGGTTGCGGAAGAAGCAGTGGGAAACGATGAAAAATCGAAGAAATTGCGAAGTGTTGGAGTTTGGCTTCCAGGGGCCGGATGTTCGGGCTCACGGGCCAGATGTCCAGGGTCTCTGATCTGTGGATGAACTTCGGGAAAACTTTTTGGATGGAAAAATTGAAGGCAAAATTCAGGGAATTTCATGGATGGAATTGATGGAGATGGTGGGAAAAAGCAAGATCCACTCGAAACACAGCAAATCCATGGATCAAAATCAACAAAACATGATCAAACCAACAAGTCACAATTTTTTTTGGTATGGCTATTTTTATGGGGAATTTTCAAAATTGGGCAAAAACAACAAAATTGGGGCTAGAAAGTGGAGAGGGAGACTCCAAAGTGTGAATCAACCTAAGCTCTGATCCAAGATGATGTAGGGTGGAACCCTAATGTGATGATCTTTTCACACTTGGAGGGGGGAAATGAAAGAACAACAGGAACAACAAAGGGAAATCACTCAAACAAACCCAAATCACACATCCACTAAGATAGCATACATGAGATCCACAAGTATACAAGATCAATCCATGGAAACAAGCACAAAGGTAAAGTTCTTCTCACTCCAAAGGAGGTGAGGTCTTGATGATCTAGATGAGATCCTTCTCCCTTAGGAGGTCTTGATGATCCTATGATGGGGATCCTTCTCCCTAGACAGGTCTTGAATCCCCAAGAGGAGATACAAGGAGCAAAGCTCAACTCAAATGTCTCAATATACTTTGCTAACCCTAGAAAAGAGGAGGAGGAGGTTTATTTATAGTCTAGGACGAAGTGAAGGTGAGAGAGGGGGGTTACATGGCCGGTTGGCCTCTCACGCGCTGACAGGGGCCGGATGTTCGGGCCAGACGCCGGATGTCCGGCCTGGAGGTCTCCCAGGTTCTGTCCTCTTCGGGCCGGATATCCGGGTAGGGGCCGGATGTCTGGCCTGGTCGGGCCGGATGTCTGGGCCCTGGAACTCCTCGGTTGTTGGCCTGCGGATGCGGCTGGATCCATCAGGGGCCGGATGTTCGGGCCACGGGCCAGATGTCCGGCCGCTGATACTTTTCAGCGGTCTTCCTTGTCGCTCTTCTTCGTCCGTGTACTTGGGACTTGGCCTTCACTCCGAGCATTTCCGAGGCGGTCTTCTTCATACCTAACCACACATAGCATTCCGGCTTGAGGTAGTAGCTATGTCTCACGTGGATCATATGGAAGTTCATTTAGGAGAGATGTCACCTCGGTCTCGAGAGCTCTTGCACGTGCTCGTGTCATTGGTCCGCTTGGCACTTGGGGAGACGTATGTGGGTCCATGGGGATGACCGTAGGATGCTCCGCATCAGCTCCTCAACGCTGACGATGAAACTGCCTTCCACGAGGTGGACAAGGAGCCAGGGGAAACTTATCCCTACTAGGGATAAGCCAAGTAGTGGTGCGGGGTAATAGGCTAGTAGTAGCGCGGGTGGCCACGCTACTACTAGCATGCTGCAGCTAACTGGGTAGTCGCGCTACTACTACTTCTGTTAGTAGTAGCGCGGGTGGCACCAGTGCTACTACTACTTAGCTGTAGCGCGGGTCTGGACCCCGCGCTACTGCTACCTCTGTATAGTAGTAGCGCGTCATCCGCGCTTCTACTACCCTAAAACCCGCGCTACTACTATTGATATCAACATTTATTTCAGCGCCGCCGCCGTCCCCACCACCGCACCGCCGCAAGAGAACCAAACCTAAACCTACGACCCTATCTACAACACCAACGCAGATCCGATATCCCCTACTCCTCCCGTCGCCGACACGGCAGACGAAGGAGGAGGGGACAAACAAACTTGCCGGCGGGGAGTGGGTGGTTAGGAGGAACTACCCTGTCGCCTCTCTATTCGCAAGAGAAGAAAGGAAACTCACTACATGCCATGTCTGTTCGTTTCAGCTGTAGTCACCAGTCTATATATCAAGATCATCCTTTACAAGTCCATTATTTTGGGCACTGGTTTTTCTTTTGTGGCTTCCTTCCTTGTGAATGAAAACCTTGACAGGTCGTTGGGCATCACTAGGCTTTTCAATAATTCTAAAATCACAAAGACCAATCATCAGGCCAACGTTGTGGCGCATGATATTGCTAAATTTAGTTTTGATAATAGGTCAGATGATGTTCTTAATAGTATTTCGCTCTGCGTGGCATACGTAACAAATGATTGTATGAACTGATAATTCAAAACAATTCCCGAGCTCATCTGCATCCGGTGAATAGTAAAATAAAAACATAGTGAGAAAATATGATTTTTTTTTTGGCGTGCAAGATGCTAAGTGTATGATGACCATGCAAAATTTCGGGATGTTTGAACATTCCAGGAGCTCGTGGAAAAAAGGACAAAATCGGCTCCAAACAATGTTTTTTTTCAAATGTTTCTCAAGCACCCGGATTTGTCATTTTTGCCACTAGCTCCTTGAATGTTAAAACTTCACTAATTCTTGCACAGGCATCACGCACAAAAGCATCTTTCACACACACACACACAAAAAAACAGATTTTTTTGTTTGAATGTTTTGCTATTTTTGCCAATTTTTCCATTCATCGGTGGGAGCATCTGAGCTCGGGAGCCAAAATGCGGAAACCCTTTAATTTATTAATATATGGGGAGGGATTTTCAAAAAGAAATAACTCATGTACTTAAAGAGTGAGATAACGACATGTCTACATATAGAAACAAAAAGCTCTGGTCTCCACCATTCCTATCTTTATCTTTTTACTTTCTCTGACTTGACCATCTTGAATTGTGTGGACTTATGTTGACTTGAATTTTTGTCAGAAAAGCACCACATAGGAATTCTTGACCAATCCATTTATGAGATACTTATATCCCAACTACAATTGATTTGATCCAACTTATCAACTCCGAGATTCAAATTCAAGTAATGAGTTCAAAGTAGACCGAGAAGATTGTTGATAGGTGATACTTTTTTTTTACTTTTGTGAATCTTTGATGTTGGATTCGGACAACAGAGTAATATCAAGATAATCTAATTACCCAACATGCCAACTTGGCTAGGTTTTTTTGGTAATTATTTTGATATCGGTGAACGAAAAGAAACTCTCAAGATAGATTTGGCTAGGCTTTCTATAGCTAACTAACCAAAAAAGACATACTTCCTCCGTCCCATAATATAAGAGCGTTTGTTACACTAGTGTAGTGTCAAAAACGCTCTTATATTATGGGACGGAGGGAGTAATTAAACTCCCAACTCGATTTAGACTATGTGAACATGCAAGGCAAAATTTCATGTGCTTCATGTGACAGATAAAACAATCCAAGAGAGCAACACGTGAAGCAGAGTAAAGCCCGACACATTCAAGAGAAAATTGTCATGAACATGTTTATAGCTACAGCTAATGTAAACATGTCAGACGAAAGAGTCCGTCAGCAGCAACTGGAAACTAAAATCACCAGTAGTCTACATAATGTGGCCTAAGTTGATTAAAAGTGAATCTGAATCCTAACAGAGGAAGACTGGCCCCACTGCAGCCCCTTTCAGCTGATGCTAATGGGTACGAAAGTCCTATATAAGAGCAGGGTGAAGCTAATGCACTAAAAACATTTTTCATATCCAACCTAAAACGATCTACAGTAGCATCTTATTAGCACAATCCGACCATCCCAAAGTTTGGAGAAAAGTGATTATTACTGTACTCAGTTTGGATTGGCTACATTGTGGATGGCCTTAGACATACAGGCGTGACAGCAACAACGCAGAGACATCAGGAACCGAGCAGATGTGAGGCAAATAAGATCATGATCCAGGCTCACAACAATTCAGCAAACAAATTTAAATGGTTACGAATGGAGCAACACCTACAGGAGCAAAAACAACACGCTGTTTCTGTTCGAACACTTCCCAGTAGCTGAGAAGCAAATCTCGCGTTCCAAATGCTGCTTGGTTCTTGTTATTTCCCCAAGGAGAGAATGACACGGGTTGAAACAATGTTCATTTGTATAGCTGCTTCAGTCTTCTCGCTGCCTCAATCATGTTCTCTCTGTGGCCAAATGCACTAACCCTCACAAAGCCCTCGCCCCCAGGCCCAAATCCAATGCCAGGAGTAGTAACCACATGTGCCTTCTCAAGGATCTCGGCAAAGACATCCCAAGAATTACGGCCAGGAAAGTGCACCCACACATAGGGAGCATTCTTGGCACCATAGACGTTGAACCCGAGCGATGTAAATGTGTCAACAATGATTTTAGTATTCTCCTTGTAGAATCCGACAACGTCTTGCATAGCCTGCATGGAATTTGGAATGAGAAGAAGCGGTGTGGAAGAACCGATGTAAAGATTTCAAAGCACTGAAACCCTACCTCTAGACCCTCTGGAGAGAGGCAGCCTAAACCGCCGGCTTGAGAAATGGTTGATGCACCATTGAAGGAAGTGCAGACTATGCGGTTGAAATCTTTAGCAACTGAATGCCCGTCAGAGAAAAGGAGCTCCTTAGGGACCACGGTCCAACCCAGCCGGACACCAGTGAATCCAGCATATTTCGAGAAAGATGCTGTCTCCATGGCAACCTACACATTACCAAACCATCATTATACAGGTCTACTTTGTCATACTGGATGAAAATAGTGTGTTAATGATCAGAACACTGGCACCAAACGATTTGAGGAAACTCTTCAAAAAATTCAAAGGATGGTATGAGGAAGTTAAATCTTGAAATATAGGGCCCACCTCTTTTGCTCCAGGAATTTCAAAGATGGATTTTGGGCTGTCATCTGATATGTACATGGCATAAGCAGAATCATAGACTATTATGGAACCATTGTCCTTCGCAAATTTGACTACTTGTGTTAGCTGGTCCCTAGATGCAGCAGCACCAGTAGGATTGTTGGGTGAACAAAAGAATATGATATCCGTCCGTGGGACACTGGAAAGATCAGGGAAAAATCCATTTTCAGGACTGCATCTCATGTATTCAATATTTCCATACTTCTGAACATCCTGCTGATATAAGTCAGTTTGACCCATGATAACACTTGAATCAACATATACCTGTTGAAATGGAAGTATCATAGTATTAATTTCGCTACAACAGTACAAAAAGTAAGAGTTTACCATAATAACAAGATGATGACAAAGACAGCAAGTATATCACCACAAACATCACTTATGTTTGAGAATCACAAATATGTAAGGGGAAAACAACTGAAGTTTCACATCAATTGCAGAATTTATTACGGGATATGAAGGGTCTTGAACTGCAATCTTCACATTAGAACCAAACAGAACCTGAAATTTTGGAGCAAAAAAATTATCAGCGACATTGTAAGGTGAGAAATAAAGTAAAGGGGGAGACGAGGCATTCTGAACCTGTAGACGAGAAATGTCACATTTGGCACCATCAGAGACAAATATATCGGTTTCTTCAATACCAAGATCCGCAAAGTAGGTTGCAGCAATTGCTGCCCTTAGTTTCTGCACAAAACAATTAATGCACCATTTTTTAGTGATGGAAATAACATTTTAGGACAGAGTATGTCAAAAAAATAGCCAAACATATCACTGAAAAGATATCTTCAAACTCATTGTTGACAAAATTAATAGTCACACAAGTATTTGGATGGGCCAGTAAAAATAAGTATCAGCCCATTACGAGATTGTGGATCTCTCGAGACAGAAAGCCCAAATCATGAAATTAACAATTCAAAAACAGAACTAAATGACCAGAGCTTTAGATGCCATTAGATGTTACTAAACCTACATGGATTAGCATAGCGCCTGTCCTAGTTGAATAATTTGTGATCGGACTAGACCAATTTTACAAGCAGGTGCTAAAAATAGTTACGCACACCTTCTTAACCATCTAATGATGTCTATTGATGGATTCACAGAAAAAGGTTACACGTTAGTAGCTAGAAATAGATAGCATTTTAGTTATGGTCATATGTGCACAGCCTCCAGCCCTCCAACATGATTACCTTTCATAAGAATATGTTACCAAGATATTACTAAATTGTGATGTCATGAAAATATTTTTTCTGACAAATCTAATGATATTATGTTTACATAAACAATCTAAATAATTTAACATATATTCCAAGTCAAGGTGAGATAAGTTTGATTGCATGCTTCCTACGAAGTCATCCATTTAAGATGGTGGTGAGAGGCAATATTACCTTTTCACCTTGTTCAGCTCCATAACCACTGTAGCCATCAACTGTGGATAAAGCATGTGCTCTCTGTGTTTATATGTAGACCCGTCAAAGAACAATAATGGATTGCAAAAAAGAAATTATGCAACAGAATGAACATATGAATTTTCTTACTGTACTCCTGCAAAGATGTGTACTCTGTCGAATATTTGAGTGCCTTTTACAAGAAAATAAACATGAGCGTGAACATTTTGCCCCCCAAAAAACCCATGAATATGAGCGCCATGCATTACATCTATGTAAACATGTTTCAAATAAATGACCTTTTGTCTTCTTTTTTCTTACTTCCTGAGATTAGCCAATGTCTAAAGTATCACAACTAGCAATTTCTTGTTTTTAAGAACGATGAGATACCTCTGCCATGGCATTTGTTATGACCTCTGGAATGGGTTCGGTAGTGTCACCTACTCCCAGGCTTATAATTTTTGCGTCAGGATGCTTCAGCAGATGAGCTGCTCTTCTTCTGGCAATCTGAATGAAAGTTGAGAGATTACACTATCAAAACCCAAATCTATAACACGATAGCCTCAACAAGAACAAAAATCAAAGAACGACAACACAACGATACCTCAGGAAACAAATAGCCTGCTTGGAGCTTGGCTATGTTCGCATTCCGTGAAACCTTCGTTGTGTAAGCTTCATCAAAAAGCATAATCTTTTAGTAAACTACTAGTAGGTTGAAATTTGAAAGTATTAGAAGCAGGGTGTTGGAGAGAGTGGACAGTACATGTATCGGCGGTCGGAGAGCTGGTGACACAGCGTACATTAACGGGCAGCCTTCTTGTCGGCCAAAGGTTGCTCGACTTCGATGCCCTGCAAGCATGTCACCAGTCAGAATAACTCATTGAACTACCGAAGCGCGCAGTATGGTACCGGGGGGTGGCGAGTGGGGTACCTGAGAGAGAAGGAAGACGACGAAAGGAAGGGCATGGCAGTGGCTTTGGTGGCGGGTGAGGTGGTAGTTCCCGTCATCTTTGGCGGCAGTGAGTCGATGAGGAGGGAGAATCAGTACCAGCTTAGCCTCAGAGGGAGTTAGGAGAGCACTCAGATTGGCCGAGCTGTGTCGGGTCAGATGAGTCCACCAGCTCACTTAAATATAACATATAAATAACACATTTCAGCACTTAAATATAACATTCCAGCAATAAATAAATAAAGCACATTTCAAAATTTAAATATAACATTCCAGCAATAAATGTTTGAAGAAAATACATGGCAGACTCGACAATGCACTAACAAATAAACAAACTACACAGCGTATGATCAATGGTAAACAATGCAATGCATGTCTGAAATAAATTACAAATGCTATGCAAATATTAACCTCCATAGTGCACTTATCTTCCTCAAATCTATCCATAGCAAACAATGCAATACATCTCCGAAATAAATTCACAAGCATCCAGTTTATCCACAACATTAATGAAAAACATCGAATGTGGCTAGAGCAGAGACAGAACCGAAGCAATCGCGTTTGTCTACTGCTATGTACAAATTTGATAGAGAGGGGGGAGAGGGGAGGGGATCGGATTTCTACCTAGTCGCCGCCCTGATGGATTAGATGGAGAACGGGGCGGGGCAAAATGGGACGAGTCAGAGGTAGGACGGCGGCGCTTCGGACGGAGATGCCTAGGTCGGAGATGGCGGACGGCGGCAGAGAAGATGGGGAGGAGGGGGTGTCGTGCGTGCGCGAAAAAATCGCCAACCTATTGGATCACGGATTCAGGCCCACTACGATTTGGCCCACGAAATACTTATCTATTTGATCCAGCCCACTGAAGTTACAGTCGAACACTTGCCTTTCTCTTCTGCTGCTTCGTCTCTTCGGCCGGCGTCATCCTCCTCCAGACTTCCACAGACCTCACGCGATGCGCCCCGCGGCCTCGAAGGCGGCCGGGAAGGAAAAGAGCAGGAGGAAGGGAGGCGGCGCCGGCGCCGGCGCCGGAGAGCATCTTCTCACCGACCGCGTCCTCTCCCTCCGCGCCCGCCTGCACGACGCACTCTCCCTCGGCCTCGCCAGGTAATTTCACCGCCTTCCCCGCCCTTCGTCTTCATGGCCTCGATTTCCCTTCGTGTCCCCGATTCAGGGGTAGAGTAGATTCTCCTTGGATAGATTGAGAAGCAAAATTTAGCTAGCTGCTGCTTGGTGGCATAAGGCTGGATGCAAACCTAGATGATCTTAGCTTGGTGATAGCTTTATACAGTAGCCCGAAGCAAAATTTGAGGGCTAAAGACAGTCTGCATCGCTGCGATTTCACAAATATGTGTGTTGCAGAGGCATTGGCGATAGTAGCACCCCAATCTCGCTGCTGAAATGCCACCACAGCCAGTGGCGGAGCTTCAGAGAAAAAACTGGGCGGGCCACCTCAAAGGAGAGCACAACTATCTGGTTTGCAGCTACCCTTGTTCCTTAGTTTGTGAGGTTTTTGTTGTTGCTTTTCTGTAAGGTCTTTGGCCTGCCTGAGCATCGCCTCGTTTCAGTCATCGCCAGGAGCCTAGCTCTGGTTGGTGGTTGTTGCTGCGTGGGCATGTTGGCTGTGTGCTTATCCTCGTTCTCTGTAGCTGATGATCCATTTTGCTTTCATACAAAAAGGAGAGGGTTGGCCGCTGGAATTTATAGACTGTAAAGAACGGTTCAGTGAAAAAATCAGGCTATGAAATAACGGATTTAGTATTTGGGGAAATAAATAGGATTACCTGTGTTGTGCAAGACTAGCAACTGCAAGACTAGGATTACCTGCTCCCGGCTGTGTGACGCGGTTGGCGGCTGGCCACGACTACCATGTACTGCGCGTCTGCGGTCTGCCCCTGCTCGTACGCTGTTGCCTGCCAGCCCTGGAGGCTTTGGATCGACCGTGAAGCCCGAACAGCGTGTGCCTTCTTAGTGGACTGGCCTAGGAAGCATATGTATTAAAAAGTGGGCCAAATTCCTGGGCGGGCCACGGCCCAGGTCGGCCCCAACGAAGCTCCGCCCCTGACCACAGCCTACAAAATCCAACAAGGTGCACAGCACAAAACACAATGAGATGAAGCAGCCACCGATTGGCATAGTAATTAGGAGCAGAATGTCAGCAACCATTAAATTAGCCACCCGCCGTCGCCTTTGTCTTGAATGGGGGAAAAATATGCATCTTCTGATTTCTTGTATTATTCATCATGTTAGGTCTGATGGCCACGGCGCAAAAAAATGGCAGTCTACTGATGCTGGAATTCAGTCTCACGCGATCAAAGCAGTGACTGCTTTTCTCGGTTGTTTGTCAACTGAAATGTTGCGGCTTCCTCCTATAAAGGTAAACTGGGAGTCAGTTGCTGAAATAAACTGTGCATATTAGATGATATTTTTTAAATCGTGCACTCTTTGTTGTGACCATTTTATTTTCTTAACCAGGAGTCGATTTCGGATATTCTCGTACTCTTGGAAGGTGTTCTTCAGACAAAGAACGTCTCAGTTCTGATCCAAGCAGCAGATGTGAGCTCAAAGTTAGTTTCCAGCATAGGCAATTCGATTCGGCAATACCCAATTTTGGAGATTGTTTCGCCCCTCTCATGTCAGTTGTCGGCACACCCGTTACCTACAGCTATCTCGTGTGCAAGGGCAATGAATTGCATATTGAATAGCCTAGTGGCGGCGAGAGGTTCAACTCATGCAGAAATTTTGGAAACCTTGGAGAGAACCGATGCAGTTGCAAGTATTGTTTCAGCTCTGCAGAGTTACACTCTTGATGTCCATCCACTGAGTTATCTGACTGAGATGATATCACTGCTAAGAACCATACTGTGGATTTGGCCTTCCTCAAGATACCATGTATGGAGTAACGGCAACCTGATGGGGAAGTTAGCACATTACTGTCTTGCCACTGAAACAACGGTTGTTGCTAAAGTTCTTAGGCTGTATGCTGCTTTAGGTACATCTGTTTGGTAATTCTCCTCTTTGACTTCAGTATTAATATTTGAAATATATATTTTTCTACTTTACTTCCTTTTGTGTTTCTAAACATTTGTAACTGCAACTCAGCTTTATGTGGCAATGGAGCTATGATCCTTCTCAAGAATGAAGTCTTAATGGCTAAGATTTGTGAGCTTGTGGGAACGTCCCATCCAAGTAGTACTAGGATTGAAGCGTTCAAACTCTGCCATGTTCTTTTGGTGAGTTACATCACTTCAGTTTGGGTAACTAATCTAACATATGAAATTGTAATTGTAATGTCTTCTGTTTAACTAATATCAAAATTGCGTTTATCATCTGCAGAGATCTTCGAAGGGCTGTAGTCAGTTAATGACTTCACGTTGCCAGCCTATTGTTGAAGGCATAATGGATGCAATGTGTGCAAAGGATGATAAATTGTTAGTAACAGAGGGGTGTCGTACTGCACTGCTGGTCCTCCGTTATGCTGGGAATCATCATCGATGCTTTTGGTCTAATGCCATTGATAAAGTATTATATACCATTCTTACCGGTCGCTGCCTCTCCTCGCATCGAAGTGATCAAATTTTGTGCGATGATGAGCTATTTGATATGGTTTCCAAAAACTTCATGGATATACATCCATACGTCTGGGATATACTTGGATATCTAGTGGTGCATTGCACTGACGAGCACCATCCTGTAAGGAAAGGGAAAGGTCATAGCTTGCACGCACTGATATCTTGTGCTTGGTAGGTACTAGGTACTATCCTACTCGAGAGTTAATTTGCTGTAGTATAGTTTTCTTTCAGTACCGTAATGAACTTGCAGGAGAATGATGTGCACCTATTCACGTTTTTATCCTGCTCTTGGTGTGCAGCTTGCTGGCCACAGATGTTATGCGCAAAAGCAGCCCCATGAAATTATCCAAAGATGTGCAGGAGCCGGCTTTGAGGGCAGTTCTGATGATGCTTCTCTCTCCCAATGGATATATTCAGTATGAGGCAAGTTTTAAACTTTCAGAAGGTCTTCCATATTTGGGTGACGGCTATTTGAACGCCTATTGTCATCATTAGAATCAAATACTACGAGAAGTGTTGCCACATCTTTTGACAGTTTCAAAATTATGACCAACCTCATGAACCTAGCATGTTTGGTGCTGTCACGACCTTACCATAATCTCCTTAACAAGAGGAATCCTATTGATGTGTTGTCCACCATTATCAAGGAATGTCTCCACAATCATATACATATTACGAGGTCAAAAGTCACTTCCCATCTGCATTTTTGTTTTGAAGGAAGTTCATGCTGTTGCTATCTCGGTGAAGAGTGGGAGGGTGAAAACATAGTTTTATTCTACAGTCTTGTTGTGCTGTTTAATCTTCTGAGGAGCACTACTTTAGTTTGTGTTCAGTGTAAGAGGAAGTTGGATGTTGGGATTCTGTGCCAGGACTGCAGAGATCAGTATACCAAAGATTTTCTTATAGTTCTTCAACGTGCTCTAAGTCAACGCTTGAGTTCTGGACCGAAGCTCTATATTGCACACATCCTGAGTTTGTTTGGCCTCTGTGGTTCTCCAAGCAAGTTGGGCGGAAAGATGAGTAGTGCATTAGATAATAATGATCTAGCTGATCTGGAACTTCTGCTTTCAGATGGTGAATCTCTAAATGCTCACACAGCCATCATATCAGCGAGGTGTCCTAAGCTGTTGCCATCTGTAAAATATCTACTTGGCAGCGACGAAAAAGTTAAAGATGAATGGGGAAAATCAGTGTACCGAGTTCAAATGTCTGATCGTGTAGATAGCCGCGCCCTGAAGAAGATTTTGGAGTACACATATACTGGTTTTGTGACAGTAGGTGATGACATTGTTAAACCAGTAAGAACACTGGCGAAGTATTGTCACCTGAAATCATTGGCAGAAATGCTTCAGAAAGAGCAACCCAGATGGAACTCCAATTATACCAGATATGATCTTACTGTTGCACTTGGACCAGTTGAGCATTCATTCTCGTAAGTCAGCCTTAAATTACCTAGTTCGTTGATTCCAACCTTTGAGCAAAACACCATGTTCTTTTTAGTTGTCCCTAAGATTATCTGTACTTACAATTTTTGGTGGCTGTCATTTGCTGAAATTCGTTACATTTGTGCTACATTGTAGAGTTTTCTTTGTCATAGATTATAGCCTCAAAGCAGATCATAGCTACCTTCCGTTCTTTTGCTCTGTCTAGTTTTCGTTAACCTTGAATTGTTTTTTTATGTGAATTGATTCAGGGACATAATTTTGGAGGCACAGTCAAACGAGGAAATGAAGTGTGACCATGGGTCGTGCCAATTGTCAACCCCGCACGTTCATAGCCATAAAATCGTACTGATCATGAGCTGCGATTACCTGCGGGCATTATTTCGATCCGGGATGCATGAGAGGTGAGCCTTTTGGTCCTTGATAATACCACAAAGTACAAACAGTTTAGGCCAACATTTTCACAAATGCTATTTGTTGCGTGCTTCATGTGATTGACGAGAACTGTGCGTGCAGCTTCTCGGACGTTATCAGGGTTCCTCTCGGGTGGCAAGCGCTGGACAAACTAGTCCAGTGGTTCTACTCAGGCGAGCTGCCCAAAGCCGCCCTCGACTGTCGATGGAACAACCTGAGCAGCGACGAGCAGAGCTCCCACCTGAACGCCTATGCGGAGCTGTCTTCGCTGGCCGAGTTCTGGTTCTTGGAGGGGGTGAAGGAGGAGAGCCTTGCGGCAGTCTCGTCCCTCCTGGAATCGAGCACGAGCGCCGCTGCGGTCGAGTTCGTCGCCTTCGCGGCCAACCTGGGGCAGTGGGAGATGGTCGAGGCCGGCATCAGGAGCATGGCGCATCTGTACCCCAGGCTGCGGGACTCCGGCCGGCTGGAGCAGCTCGACGATGAGTTGCTGAACATGCTGCGGACCGAGTATGTTCGGTACTCGCAGCACGGAGGCAGACGTGACTGAATACGCGAATCTGAATACACATCTTTTTCACAGAGAATATGCAATGTATTATTGTCTGGGTTAGCAGAGCTGTTACTCCTGCCCGCATGCACATGGTTACGCACAAGGTGCAGACGTCGGAGGTGTGCCGACCCGACCGACCGGCTGACATGCACGCGCCAGTCCAGTGGCGCGCCGATCCCTCGCAACAGTTACTTTTTTATTTCTTTTCTTCTTTTTGCGGATCATCACAACGGACACCTGATCACTCCGCTCTGGTGACCAACGCTAGCGCACTGTTCCATTCAGCTCAGCCCAAAGCCTCAAACCAACTGGCTAAACTAGTCCAACCGAAAAACCCACGGGATCGGATCTCTCATCAATCGTCACGCGAAAACGAACAAACAGAAAATTAACACACACAGGAGCAACATGGGATGGATTAACTCGGTCCGTCAGTCAACAGGGGAGGCCAGCTCGTACGGGAAGTACAGGCTGTCCTCCCCCGCCCCGCCACACACGCGCTAGAGTCCAAACCAAAACCAGGGTAGGGTTCCATAAACAAAACCCAAGTAGCCCCTCCCGCTGCCCCCCTCCGCGACATCACATGGCTAATCGTCTCGTAATCGCCCTCCAACCCAGAGCAACCAACGGAACGGAGAAAACTAAACCCTGTGGGGTGTGTCGACCGGTGCGTGGTCCTGCCTCCCGGCGCCGGGGCAGGAAGTCACGGCCCCCGGCCCCTCCTCGACCGTCAGATCCCAGATGGGGCGCGTCGCGTCGACGCATCAGACGGCGCAGGCGATGAGGCGTCGACGCGACGTACCACCGGGCACGTACTACAGGTGCATGCCTGGGGGGCTCGGCCTCATCACGGACGTATAGTACCGGACCGGCGCGCACCAAAAATGATGGGGCACCCGGCAGCGCTGCGCGGCACGGGCTCTGAATCCTCTCTCTCCCTCTGCGCCTCCTTTGTTGCCTCCGAGTCTCAGCCTTCTCCAGACGGACGGCAGGCCATGATGATCTCCCTTTGTCGTTGCTGCCGCTCAGTCATCACTAGTTACTAGTACTACATGCCAAGATGTGCATTTCAGGGCTCAGGCGCTCATCATCGAGTGCGCCTGCCCGCAAGCATCTCCCTTTTCTTTATCCATTTCTCCCCTTTTCAACCAGGCTCGTGTCGACAGGGCTTTCGTTCGCCATCATGGGCGGGCTCGGATCGATCTCTGCCGGTGGTCAGTCAGCTCGCCCGCCGCAAATGCGCACCACATGGCCTACTGATTGCTCAAGCAATGTGGTTTATTCGAGCGAGAGATGACCTGTGCTTGCTTAATTGCCTCGCCCGTCCCTCCCTCGGTCTGCAAAATTGTATCTGTACCACCACGCCATTGACTGCGACTGCGAGAGTCTAGCTAGGGATGCATGTTCCTTCCAACCGACTGTTCCATTCAGTACTATAGTCTAGTCCAGCCTCCAGCGTAGTAGTAGCACCTACGCCGTAGCACGGTACACACGGCGCACAGCCATACAGTAATGGGAGCTATGCTGCGCGGCTGCGCCCATCCGGCCACTCTACACACATGGCTAGCTGCGGTCGCGGTGTGGTTGTAGCCTGCGGACGAGATCTGATCCGGGTCATCGGCCGGACGACACGCACGGTTCGGCGGGCCTCTGCTTACGCGCCAATGGCGCTCTGGCTGCCGGAGCACGTACCATTGTACCAAGGGCCACGCACGCTCATTAGCCCGTGCCTCTGCTGGCCTACGCATCGTTCACTGCTGCAGCACTGCATCACCCACCGATGCAGCGAGCGAGCCAGGAGAGACGAAAATGACCGCGGCCGTGCACGCATGCATGCATCGAGGCAGGCAGCTCTGCTCCATGGCCGAGCGGTGCAAGCAGCCAGCGGTACCGCGGGGTTCATGGTGTCATCGTCCTCGTCGCAGGCGCTTGCACGAGAGCGGATCGGGAACCTGGCGAGGGGCAAAGGGTGGCTGTAGGGCGCAAAGCGCGAAAGGCGCCCCGGAAAAGGACACGGCCGGGCGCGGGCGGGGGAAAGAAAGGCAGGCGGCCAGAATTTAAAAAGCTCGCGAGAGCAGGGAAAGGGAGGGCCTCCCCGGCGTCAGTCCACATGGGCGCGGGCGCGTGTACCGGACCCGCCGCGGCGGCCACGTTGGTTGTCAGCGACGGAGCGAGGCCATGATGCCGTAACGGGCATGCAGGGAGCGGGGACGGAGGCTTTGGTGTCAGCGTGTCTATTTTAGTTCTGGGGCGCTGGCGGAGGAGTAATTTTCTTTTCTGCGCGAATATTCACAGGGCCAGCACATGCGGCACAGTGCCCTACCGGATGCCGATGGATCCAGATCAAGCCGGGGCGGTTCAGCTCTTGAGTGCTGTTGAGTCTGGACCGGCCGGTTCAGCTCTTGCTCTGGCGAAATGGGTGGGCGCCTACTGGCTAGTGGCTAGGCTCCTGCCACGGCTGCTGACTTCGATGCAGATAAGCACGGAAAATGAGGGGCTCGCCACTTCCCGTTGCTCTGCCCTAAAAATGCCACTGTTTGCTTGCATTTGTAACAGTGCTTTGCCAGCTCGATCGATCGGCAGAGCAATGCATTTGCTGATTTGAACAATGCGATAGTAAGCTGACAAGAGTGTGAATCATTTGCTCATTTGAATCAAGTTGACAAAAGTGTGGATCCTTTCCCTAAGAGCACCGGTACCCGTTTGGATGGAAAAACATCTTGTGCTTTTTTGTCTTGCAAACAACCAAATCAGAATCAGATGCGCTAGCTACAACAGCCTCGAGGATTGAGAAGAGCAAAACTCCAAATTTACAGTCAAGAGAAAGAAAAGAAAACAGTCAATTGATTAGACCTTCTCATCGGCATCCCAAAGAACAAACCAAATCAGTTAAAAACCAACCAAACCAAAGCGCTATGCATCTTTTCATCCATCATTGCGTCCCTAGCCTAGCCCGTCGCTTTCCATGCACGACCACGCACTCGATCGCCCGCCGTCTCCTCGGCTCGGACGGATCACCCGCAGGGCCTCGGCAGCTCGCCGCTCCACCGCTGCGGCGTTGGCGTCGGCGTCTGCTTCCGGCCCAGGGTCGACGACCGCGACGACGACCTCAATGACGACGAGTCCTTGCTGGCCGCCGACTCCTTCTTGTCCTTGAAGAAGCCGAACACCGGACGCGAGCAGACCGGCACGTTCAGCACCACGGGCGCCACGCGGACGCCGGACGAGTAGGACCGGTCCACGGCGCGGGCCATGGACCGCGACCTCGCCGCCGCGTGCAGGCTGCACGGGGAGCTGCAGCTGCGCTCCAGGCCCTGCTGGAACACGATCTTGCCCGAGGAGTTCATGCGCGGGGAGTCCACAGAGAGGCACCTCGATGCGTCTTGCCTGGGCGGTGAGGGCCGGCGGCGCGCGGGGCTGTGGGCCGCCCGGCTGGAGGTGGAGTGGCGGTGGGAGGAGCGGACCAGGCGGAGGCGGGGAGGGTTGGGGTCGGCGGCGGAGTCGAGGGAGAAGCGCGGGTTGACGTCGTCGTGGTCGTGGCCGGAGGAGGACGACGAGGAGGAGTGCGAGAAGCGGGAGGAGGCGAGCGAGAGCGAGGCCTCCGAGTCGGAGCTGTCGCGGAGGAGCGGCGCCGAGGCGAGGTCTGACGCGGTGCCGGTGGACGCCCGCCCGCCGTTGCTCCGCTGGAGGAGGAACTTGAGCGACCTCGCCGCCGACGAGCTCGTGGTCGTCGTTCTCCCGGGAGTCTTCGACAATGCCGCCGCTGGCGACGGCGACTGCGACTGCGACTGCGAGGGCGTCTTCGGGCTCTGGGCGGCGGCCGCCCTCTTGAGCCCGAGCAGCTCGCGCCACCGGCTCGAGCAGCTGGGCGCCTTGGGCGAGAACACGTACTGGTCCGCAGCACCAGCCGCCGCGCCGCCGCAGATCGGCTTCATCGGCTCCGGAGAGGCCGGCATTGCCTCCAGCCTGGGCGGAGCTGGCGCGGCGGCAGCCTCGGGCTCAGGCGCAGCAGCGGCAGAAGCATCAGCCCGGCGGAGCGGGAGCAGCTTCCCGTCGGCAAAGAGCTCGTCCGCGGGGAGCATGCTGGTGGTGCAGCCGCCCCCGCCCAGGCTGAACTCGAAGTCGATGAAGTCCTTGGAGATCGCGGGCGCGGCCACGGCGGGGTGCACGGGAGAAGCAGAAGACACTACAGCCGGCGTCTCCTCACGCGCATCACGGCCGAACGAGGCGCGACACCCATACGTGGACACGGCGGGCGCGGCTGCTGCTGCCGCAGGGACCAGGCTACTCGCGACGGCGGAGGTCATTGCCGGCGGCAAGGCAAGCGCATCCACGGGCGGGATCACACACGCACACTTATCAGCAGATCGCACTCTCACACTAGCCAGACGTACGACAGACTGCGGTGACGCTGCGGCGAATCTCGTGGAGGTGGGGGTGGGAGGGAGCCGGGGTAAAGGATTCTGGTAAAGGGCGCGTATATATAAGCGGGGCGGGGGTACGGTGAAAATGCGCCGTTTGGGTGCGCTGGCGGGCGAACCGGGCTGGCTGGCCGGGGTCCGGTTCGTGGAAAGCTGATTGCGGTGTGGTCCTTCCGGGTGCGCGCAGAGGCAAAATGCAGACGCAGCGCAGCAGGCTCGTCGGGTTGCGGGTTTTTCATTTGTAAAAAACGGCACCGGCCGGATCGGTACAGCTACGGCCAGAGGGGACGAGCGCGGCAAACATGGGGTTTTGTTCAGTGGTTTTGGGAATGAATTTTGATGCTGGGTTTATCTGACCAATGTAGCCTTGGGGGAGGGAAAATTCAGATTGTGGAAGAATTAACGAGATTTAAGGGAAGAATGTGCTGTCAATATGTGAGTTCACAGCAAGGGAAAGGTTTGATTCGACCATCTATTATTTCAAAATGTAGGTGGAAACGTTGGGGGTTTAATTTGTTCAATGGTTTTGGGAATTTGGATACGTTTGCACCTCCCAACTTATTATCTAACCAATGCAGGTTTGAAAGAGGAAATTTAAGAAAAGAATGTGTTGTTAACATGTTAGTTTGCATCAAAGGTTCGAGATCGACCATCTCTGTTTCAAAATATAGGCAGAAACCTTTGAGTTTTAATGTGTTGGGAATGTGAATATATTTGCACCTCCCAACTTATTACAATCAATGCAGGCTCGAAAGAGGAGGCGGAATTGACGAAACTTTAGGAACAAGTGTGATGTTAATATATGAATGCACATCAAAAAAATGAATGCACATCAAATGTTTGAGTTCGACCATCTCTCCTTAAATAATGTAGGTGCAAATGTTTGCTTTAATTTTTTCAATGGTTTTGGAAATTTGGATACCATTGCACCTCCTGACTTATTATTTGACCAATGTTGGCTCGAAAGAGGAGGCGGAATTGACGAAACTTAAGGGATGAATGTGTTGTTAATATGTGAGTTCACATCAAATGTTTGAGTTCAACCATCTCTCCTTCAAAAATATAGCTGCAAACTTTTGTTTTAAATGTTGGCTCAAATGAGGAGGCAACATTAACGAAACTTAAGGGACGGATGTTTTGTTAATATGTGAGTCACATCAAATGTTTGCGTTCGACCATCTCCGTTTCAGAATGCAGTTGGAAACGTTTGAGTTCTACTTTTTTTCCAATGGTTTTGGGAATTTGGATAGGATTGCGCCTCCCAACTTATTATCTGACCAATGTAGACTCGGAAGAGGTGGCAAAATTAACGAAACTTAAGGGACGAATGTGTTGTTAATGAAGAAAATATGCCCTAGAGGCAATAATAAATGTTATTATTTATTTTCATGTTTGTAATTAAGTTTATCTTCCGGGCTATAATTGTAATGGTTCTTGAGTCTGTATATCCAATAGGCTCAGAGGAAAACCCATGTGCATGTGTGGAATAATAAATGTTAAAATAAATTCCTAGTCTCGCCTCTAAGACTAGCTCAAGTGTTGCATGATGCTACTGTTTTCCTAATCGTGGGCATGACACCAGTGGTGGATCTAGGGGTGGGGTGGTGGGGGCCATGGCCCCCACAAACAATTTGCAGAACTTTTTTTTACTAGTGCATTCATATGTATATTCAGTACTTTATTAACTATTTGTAATGTGTTTTCACAAAAAACTGCTACCTTTGTAATATTGCCCCCACGTTGGTCAAATTCTAGATCCGCCACTGCATGACACTAACAAAGAATGGCAACAATTTGAAGACACAATGTTAGAAAAACACTTGTGTTCAACAGACCCAATTGACTGTTATACAATGAGATCCTTTCGTCACAAGTTAATTTTTTTGAAAGGAGGATTACCCCTAGCCTCTGCATCGAAATGATGCATGCAGGCATCTTTATTAAGTTCTTGAGTGAAGTGCATCCTAGGTCCTAGAACTATTTCGAAGGTGTCACGTAGGTCCTACAACTATTAAAAGTGTCATCTAAGTCCTCGAAAATCCATGAAGTGCAATAATTGTGTACATACGTGACACATCTAAAATAGCTTAAGGACTTACGTGACACCTTTGAAATAGTTTGAGGACCTACGTGACACCTCTGAAATAGTTCGAGGACCTATGATACACTTCACTCTAAGTTATTCAATAGAGTCTAACAAAATAAATATGAAGGTCAGCTCAAAACCGCCTTCGAGGCGAACAAAGTCGCTACACCTACAAGTATAAAGATGTGCCCGAACCGCATCAACGGACAACATCTAATCCAGTGGTCTCAAGAAGCCGCCCGCCTAGCAAGCTAAGAGCACGAACCGGTCTAGGCGTCTCACAACGCGCACCGCATGCGGACACTCTAGGATCCGCCGTCCCATCTTCTGGAGGGATCATTGCATAAACCTTGTCAGGCCCATCTGTCGTCGACGTCAGTGCGATGCCAGACAACGCCACCAGCCTGCGAGCATCCATCAAACTTCATACAACGCCGAGACTCCACTGCTCCACGCCGCCGAGACCCGCCGTCTTCAATGCGGTAGATGCAACACCGCTCCACCTATTGGCCAGTCCAGTGAACCTCTACTCCAAAACAATGCCCTCAGAAGGGTAAACGGCACCACAGTCTCCGTCATCATCCGATCCAGGAGACCCAGATCTAGGGTTTCCCCCGGAACAGATGCCGCCTGGAAGAAGAAGGCCACGTCATCTACACCTGCCAGCGAACCCAAATGGTTCCCACCAACACAAAGCTCTCACGGTGACGCCTTCACGAATGACACAACGCCTTGAGCGCCGTCGCCGCCCATCACAGTTAGGGTTTTCACCCAAGAAGCAGTGAGGTGGGAAGAGGTAGGGCGGACCCGAACGACGTCTCCAAGAAGAATATCGGCACCCGCGGGTGTCGTCGTCGTCGTCGTGGCCTGATACGTCTCCAACGTATCTATAATTTATGAAGTATTCATGCCATGTTTATTATAGTTTTGTATAATTTTGGTGAACTTTTATATGGATTTTATATGATTTTCATGGACTAACATATTGACCTAGTGCCCAGTGCCAGTTGTTGTTTTCTGCTTGTTTTTGGTTTTCCAGAAAATCCATATCAAATGAACTCCAAATGCAGCGAAACTTTTTGACGATTTTTTCTGAAAGGAAACAGACCCAGGAAGCTTCGGGGGAGCAGCAGAAGACCCACAGGGGCCCCACAAGCCACCTGGGCGCGCCACTCCCCCCCCCCAGGCGCACCCTGGTGCCTCGTGGGGCCCCTGTGGCCCTTTTTCGCGTGATTCCATCACCAAAAATTCTTATAAATACCAAAAACCCCAGAAATAACCCTAGAACTTCGACTCCGCCGCCGCAAGCCTCTGTACCTCCACGATCTCATCTACAGCCCTTTTTCGGCACCCTGCCGAGGGGGGAATCATCACCGGAGGCCATCTTCATCATCCCGGCGGTCTCCATGACGAGGAGGGAGTAGTTCACCCTCGGGGCTGAGGGTTTGTACCAGTAGCTATGTGTTTTATCTCTCTCTCTCTCGTGTTCTTGATTTGGCACGATCTTGATGTACCGCGAGATTTGTTAATATAGTTGGATCATATGGTGTTTCTCCCTCTTTATCTTGTTGTGATGAATTGAGTTTCTACCTTTGAGGTTTCACTATTATCGGATTGAATATTTTTATGGATTTGAGAACACTTGATGTATGTCTTGCATATGAATACCCGTGGTGACAATGGGGTATTATATTGATTCATTTGATTTATGTTTTGGCACTCAACTCGCGAATTTCCGAGGTGACATTGGGGTAATCTATGCATAGGGGTTGATGCACGTTTTCGTCCTACTTTCTCCGGTAGAAATCTTGGGGCACTCTTTGAAGTTCTTTGTGTGGATTGAATATTATGATCTGAAGTTGTTTGATGCATATCGAATAATCAACTCACGGATACTTGTGGTGACATTGGAGTATCTAGGTGACATTAGAGTTGGTTGATGCGTATCATATGGTGTTATTTTAGTACGAACTCTAGGGCTGTTCGTGACACTTATAGGGATGGCTCAATAGATTGATCGAAAAAGATAACTTTGAGGTGGTTTCGTACCCTACAACAATTTCTATCTTATGTTCTCCGCGAATAGGAACTTTGGAGTGATTCTTTTTCGCACGTTGAGGGATTGTTATATGATTCAATTATGTTAGCATTGTTGAGAGATTGCACTAGTGAAAGTATGAACCCTAGGCATTGTTTTTAAGCATTGCAATACCGTTTGTGCTCACTTTTATCGTTTGCTACCTTGCTGTTTTTATTTATTCAGATTATAAAAATATATTTCTACTATCCATACTACACTTGTATCACCATCTCTTCGCCGAACTAGTGCACCTATACAATTTACCATTGTATTGGGTGTGTTGGGGACACAAGAGATTTCTTGTATTTGGTTGCAGGGTTGTTTGAGACATACCATCTTCATCCTACACCTCCCACGGATTGATAAACCTTAGGTCATCCACTTGAGGGAAAATTGCTACTGTCCTACAAAACTCTGCGCTTGTAGGCCCAACACGAGTCTACAAGAATAAGTTGTGTAGTAGACATCATGGCCGGCTGGAATCGACAAGGGAATTATCCCGATCTGGATCCCCTCCTCCCCCTCCACCCACAAACCGATGATCGCTACACCGCCGAGCAGCATGACTGATACGTCTCCAACGTATCTATAATTTTTGATTGTTCCATGCTATTATATTATCAATCTTGAATGTTTTTATATACATTTACAGCAATTATATATCATTTTTTGGGACTAACCTATTAACTCAGTGCCCAGTGCCAGTTGCTGTTTTTTTTGCCTGTTTTTGGTTTTCCAGAATATCAGTACCAAACGAAGTCCAAATGCCACGAAACTTTTTGGAGATTTTTTTCTGGACATAACAAGTATTGGAAGCTTCAAGAGAGGGCCAGAAGATGAAGCAGTGGCCCACGAGGCACCACGGCGCGCCCCAGGGGGGGTGCGCCCTGGTGGCTTGTGGGGCCCACACAGCTCCGTTTGAACTAATTCCTCCACTATAAATTCTCTAAAATAGGGAAACCAACAGAGGAGTCCACGAAATACTTTTTCCACCGCCGCAAGTTTCTTTTCTCGAGAGATCCCATCTGGAGGCCTTTTCCGGTGCTCCGCCGGAGGGGGAATCGATCACGGAGGGGCTCTCCATCAACCTTGCTGCCCTTCCGATGATGCGTGAGTAGTTTACCACAGACCTTCGGGTCCATAGTTAGTAGCTAGATGGCTTCTTCTCTCTTTTAGATCTGCAATACAATGTTCTCCTCGATGTTCTTGGAGTTCTATCCGATGTAATCACCTTTTGCGGTGTGTTTGTTGGGATCCGATGAATTGTGAGTTTAGGATCAGATTACCCATGTATATTATTTGAGTTTTATCTGAACTCTTTTATGCATGATTATTATAGCTTCATATTTCTCTCCGATCTATTGATTTGGTTTGGCCAACTAGATTGATTTATCTTGCAATGGGAGAGGTGCTTTGTAATGGGTTCGATCTTGCGGTGCTCAATCCCAGTGACATAAAGGGACATGACACGTATGTATCATGTCGGTGTATGAAACATGGGTATTTTATACCCTGACTTATGCACAGACAGTAGCAGCCTCCTTGGTGGCCAAGGCTTGCCGGGAACCGCCATGACCAAGATTCAAGGCCCAGTTACAAAAGCTACTGGGGAGAAGCTCAAGACGAAGCATCAACAAGCACCCAACTAGTACTGAAGATGAAGACATTCCATGCCGGCAAGGTGAGGACCCGGCAAGCTCCGTGCTGGCAAGCTTCCGCCAGCACGTCAGCGCTCCACCTCACCGGGCAGCTAGTCGCTAATCGGTGAGGTGTCGACCGCACTGGCTGGTTGGTGAGGTTTGTCGGACACGTGTCAGCACGCAGGGAGAAGATTTGCTTTTAATGACACCCGTCCAGGAGGCGTGTCAGAATAATACGAGGTAGTTGGGCGAGCAGTGCAGGAACCTTGCCGGGACTGCCTCTCCACACGACACCTAACGGTGCATTTAATGCCTTTGTCCTAAACTGGCAGAGTTAGGTATGATAGCACTGTTTGCTATCTAATCACTATGTAATTACTGTTTTGCCACTGTGATAACCCCTTGAGCTATAAAAGGAGGGCCAAGGCAACAGTTAGAGGGATTCGGACCCTTTTTCAAAGACTAGCACGTCTCGCGTAGCAGCTCTCTCCACACCTTGCCGGGAGAAGCGCTCCTTGTACTTGTGCTCACATACAACCAATACACCAAAAGCAGGAGTAGGGTTTTACGCTTCTCAGCGGCCCGAACCTGGGTAAATCCCCTGCGCCTTCCATTGATTCTGCTCTTTGTGCACGTCGATCTCCCCTGCCGAACCACAAAGGGGCTGCTGTTGGGGAACGCAGCAGAAAACAAAAATTTTCCGACCTACGCACCAGCCCAGGACCACTATGGAAACTGCATACAAGGTTTGATCTTTTCGTTACCGACTCGTAGCGCAGCGGAAGTAGAGTCGATGACGATCGGCGGTGCAGATCCCCGCAGCTAGGATTTTACAACCTCCCAACCGCGAGGATGTTCTCCCTCGTCTGCCCCTCGGACAGCCCTCCGGGAGGCGGTCGGACAGTCCCTCGGACGGTGTCGCGGACAGCCCTCCGGGAGGACCTTTGAAACTCGGACGGTCACTCGGATAGCCCTTCGGGAGGAACCTCGAAACTCGGACGGTCACTCAGACAGCCCTTCGGGAGGCACTCTCGAACAGCCCCTCGGGCAAAAAGATCGAACATACGACCTCTCTACGGGGTTGCACACATACGGTGTCATCTATCTGGCAGGGCTTCGCCGTCCAGAACTAGTTCCCACCAGAACCCAGACAGCCTTTCGGCTCTACGAAACTATTTCGCTGGGAGGGAGAGAGAAGCCAGAAATGACATGGCATGTGTATGTTGAGAAAGAGTGTGTCTTTAGGCAGCCCCCTCCACCCCTATTTATAGGCCAAGCCCAAGGGTGGCTTCTCCAAGAAGCCAAGGGGAAAAATACCAAAAGGCCCTCAAGGTGGCTTCTCCAAGAAGCCACCCAAAAAAGCACTTTCACTATTCACGGAAACATTTTTCCACGACCGTTAAATCTGAAAATATTTTTGTGGGTCTTAGAATAATTCCAGTACCCACTGAAATGATTTTGGACATGTTCCGAAACAATTCCGGATTAGTGATTTTCATCTGCGAAAAGCAACCAAACCGGTTCCGGCAGCTCCGGAACATTTCCGGTTTTTATCCCGGAAAAATCTCAGAAGTTTCCAGAACAATTCTGGCACCCTCCAAGAATTTCCAGATGTGTGCCGAAACCAATTTGACTCAATGGTATACCCTGAAACAACTTTTCAGTTTTACAGAAACTATTCCGGTGTTCTCTCTCCGGAACTTTTCCGCTGTCTCCGAAACTTTTCCGGTGACTTTCTCTCAGACTCCCTGTCTAGTATTCAGCAACTAGATGACCCTTAAGCGTGTGACCCTATAGGTTCAGTGAAGCATAGACATGACCGGAACACTTTCCGATCAATGATCAACATCGGAGCCGTGGACACCCATATTGACCCCTATACCCACACGAATAAATATTCGAGTGAACCTCCAGTTGCCGTGTGCTATTCCTGTTGCTTCGCGATATGTTACAAATACCTGAGGTGAGATTTATTGGCATCCCCGTGGATCAACAACTTGTCCACTATGCCAGTTACCTCGTTACCGGTTTTGTTCTCTTTTCTCGTTCCCGTGTTCCGGCATCCCTGTGATCAAATCACATTGTGTCTGGCCAGACGATGGTGGATACTGTAACACCGAGAGGGCCCAGAGATATCTCTCCATCGTCGGAGGAGCAAATCCCAATCTTGAGCTATCAAGTTATTTGACATACTTTCCCATGAACCCGTAAGCCGCCGTAATAGCCACCCAGTTACAGATGACGTTTAACAAACCCCAAAGTTCATGAATCAAGCATGAAGAAACTCGATACTCTCATGGTCTAAGGAATTATGCAAACGTAAACTTTCTCTGTGTTATTAACCATTAACTTGTGACGAATGTATCTCATAGCATAACATCAATTCGAGTCGATTCAACCACAAGGTTCTACTAACATTGTGCCCTCAAAGTTGCCGGCATAGTCATGCCCATGATCAGGAAAACAGAACCATCATGCAACACTTGAGCTAGTCTTAGAGGCCAGACTAGGAATACATTTTACCGTTTATTATTCCACACGTGCATATGAGTCTTCCTCCGAGCCTCGTGGTTATTGTAGACTCGAGAACCATAGCAGTTATAGCACGGAATATAAACTTAATTACGAACATGGGGATAAATAATAACATTTATTATTACCTCTAGGGCATATCTCCTATAGACTCCCACTTGCACTAGAGTCAATAATCTAGTCAATGCTAAAACACTTTACACCTATGGCATACCGGTGTAAAATATGCTTCGCTCGTGGTATAGCCTGATGTCCAACGGATCTGACAACTTCAGTTCCGTGTGTATCTTTGCATCTCCTTGCGTTTTCACGCTTTCACAAAATTTATATTTTGTGTGGACTTGGCTTTGTATATATGTGAATCACAGGTCAAACCTTGATTCCTCAGACTGAGCTATGGAGCAACTATCTTCAATAGAGTTCCATTGACCAAAGCCATCTTGGAACCATACCAAGTTCATGAACGAACTGTACGATTCAACATCTTCTATGTCACTTTGAAAGCGGCAAGATACTTAGCCTTTGTTATAGAATTCGCCACAGTAACCTGTTTGGAACGATTTCCAAACACCGTGTCACCATATCGTGTATTACACAAAACCCTTAACTTAAATCGAAAATCACATGGAGTATTGATGAAGACTGTATCGATGCAATTACTTACAACGAGCACTTCATAATCTCTGCTTGCGAGAAAACATGTCATCAGTGCTACTTTAGTACTTAATGACATTTTCCACGGTTGTCCCATGATCAGTACTTTGATCACTTTGGTATCTATACTCGCAACAGCTTGGGAGTATCGGACATATCTGGTTGTTTTACATACCATGGAATACATGATTAATCCAAACACGAAAGTGTGTGGAATCTCCATCATGTATTTTGTTCATCAGTGTTTTGGGACACCGAGTCTTGTAAAAACCCTTTCCATGTGACTTCGGCAAGAATCACTCCTTGGCGTTTTAATGCTAAACTGTTTTAGCATCTTGTCAATATGTATTTTTGGCTTTAGCCTATTAGGCAATTCTATCTCGTAGATAAATATGCCTAATGTCAAGGCTATTTAGCCCAAGCACTTCATCGAAAACTATTTTCAATGAAGTCCTAATTCGTGTCAAGAAATTTATATTATTTCCAATCAACAATGTGTCAAGCACACAAAGTTTTAGAAATATTATTATGCTCCCACTTACTTTCTTGTAACCACAAGCATCTTCGTTATCCATTGATGAAATCAAACTCTTTTGACTATTTCATCAAAACGAAGATTCCAACTCCATTTTGCTCTCTTCTGTCCATTGCTGGAACTCTGAAGTTTGCATACTTACTAGCATCCTCTGGACTGACAAAATACCTTGGACTGTATCACATGCAAGTCCTAGGTTGCATTTCCATCACATGGAAATCCTTTTGGCATCCATGTATCATATCTCAAGATTGAAATATGTATTGATTGCTAGTTGAACCCGATCTGACTTTAAGCATCGCTATGGTGAGACAACCTCATCGTAGTCAACTCCTTGAACTTGTTATTGCAAGAAGTCGAGCTTTATGGATAAAACATTTTATCCACATCAGTTTATAGTTCCATTAATGTTCGTTAGACTCTAAGTCTTCCGAAGGGTTTATCAAGATATAATCTTGAATCATTTATGGAAACTATCTCGGATTATATTGGCATTTAGCCAATTCCGGAGTCAGGGCCCATCAACGCTTCCTTGTGTATCGTAGGTATACTGTTGTCTAACAACAATATCTCGCTTGCGCACCTCAGAGGTTTGCACGAGTTTTGCCTACGTGGTTCAGTTGCAAGTTCGACCGAAGTCCATATATCTCATGTAGAGGCTTCCGTATTAGTCGCAGTAGGAAACTCTGGAATTACTTCCAAGGTTTCTTTCCTTTGATCTGATGATGAAGATACTGTTATCTCGTCGAGTTGCACTGTTCTCCCACTCACCTTTTTGCAAGAACCATTCTCTTTAAAAGCATACCGTTCTTGGTGGCAAACCTTTTTGCCTCGGTATAGTGGTGGAGGAATTCCCAATTACTTGGGATAACCTACAAAGTAGTACTTGTCTGATTTGGAATAGGTCTGTAAATATTTGACACAAGCCCCATATTCCAAATGTTAAGAAAAGACAAAGCATGGTTGGGCGTACCATACCATGGCGTCATTTCAACAGACCTGATGGTGCTCTTTTCGATGTAAAAGCCGCAGTCTCTAAAGCATTACTTTTAAAAGGGATAATGGCAAATTGATTTATGTCATCTTTGATCTTACCATATCATAAATGGTTTGATTTACATCTTCATGGATATTCCACTCACAGTGGTGCTCCGTAAGGTGTAAGTTATGAAACTCTTTTCACAACTCATCAGACATTCGCTAAACTTGTAACTCAAATATTCCTTTCGGCAATCTAGTTTGCAGAAACATATTTTTCTTGTTACAATAATTTCTACTTCATTTTTGAAAACCTTATGAATGATTTCAAAAGATCCAGACTTACGTCTCATCAAGTAAATATCCATATATCTACTTGAATCATTTCTGAAGATAGATAAATCCACTGCGAGCAACAACATTTATCGGACTACATACATCAAAATGTATGATCACCAATAAGTTCGTTGCTCGTTCCTTATGGCCTGTGAACGGTATTCCAGTCACTTCACTTTTTGGAGGAAAGTTGCAAGTGTCAGATGATTCACAATCAAACGACTTCAAAATCCATCATTATGGATTTTCTCCATGCGGGTTTCTCCAATGTGACCAAATGCAGTGCCACACATGTGTGGTATTCTCTTAGTCTTGCGACATTTAGCGTCAGTGTTATGGATGTATCATATTACCATCAATATTCATAACATACATCCCATTCATGATGGAAGTATGGCCCTTATGTTATTCATAACACTGAACAACAATTGGTCTTTTATGAACAACCCTTTTGCAACAAACATTATGCAATGGGCTAGAGTGTGTAAAAACTCTAAAATGAATTATGAAAGTAAATACGGAGGTAATATATTATTATAAATATTCATAACATAAATCCCATCCATGATGGAAGCATGGCCCTTATGTTATTCCTAACACCGAACATCAAAAGTTCTCTTATGAACAAACTTCTTGCAAGATACTTTATGCAATGGGCTAGAGTGTATAAAAACTCTAAAATGAATTATGAAAAAAAAATACATAGGTAATGTGCCAAGTATAGCAACTTTTACTATGTTCCCAGCGCATATCTAAACCTCACTCCAGCAAGTCTTTTAGGCTGTAGTAGTTCTTGCATCGAGTCACAACAGAATGCAATCGAGCGGGTATCTTTGTGATCAACTCACAATACCCAAGAATTAGTGACTAACAATTTAATCACAATTCTCAAGAACTATTTCTTTGACCAGCCTTCTATACATCAATAGCTTGTATGACTTTCATACATGAGCTGGACATTCCAGTCTTCTCTCTTTTTGCCTTTATACTTCTAACAGTTTAACTTTCAGTATTTCTCCTACTCTCAGAAGAAGCACTCAACTTAAGAGTGGCGTTAGCCCCGGAATTCCTAGGTGTGTAAGTCACACTAACACCCTTTGGACATTTCCTTTCTGTTTAAGTTGTTGTTTTATTCACCTTCATCATATGATAGGCGTTCTTCTGGATCCCTCTCTTATCAGTCAAATGCATAGTAAACACTTTACTAATAATTTGCAAAACAAACATTGCTTTGGATATCCCATATCTTCTAGCCTTTGTTTGTATCTGAAACTAATTTTCAGTTCCATGAATATCACATAGCTATCCCAAACTTTTGAAGTTCGGGTCTCATGGAAGCAAACATATTGCACTTGACCGTAACGGAATTCTAGCTTTTGGATCGAAGGACGAGAGTCACATTATCCATAGCATTAGCGGGAGAATATCAAAAGCATGCGATAGGACAAAGTCCTTCTCGGCACTCTTGAGGACAATCCTCACATTACGTTACGAACCGTAAAGTTTTAATCAGATATTTAACAGCTATTCAATTTTAATAGGGAAGGTGGAAACGCGAGCCATTATTCTACAACTATTATGCAAATTACACTTTAGACAAAGTCCATAATTAATTGCACTGAGAATTAAACAAGTTAATTTTAAAAGTGCGCTCCCACTCAAATCAATATCTCTCATAATTGATTTTGAGTGACTGAAGATCCGCATTTCCATTCAACGCCATTGAACGAGATGAACACTGATGGCGCGAACTTCAATCGGTAGGCAAACTTGCCGATCACATCTCTATGTGATTCTTGTTCATCTTTCGATGCGTGTGTTCCAAGCTCAGGACTGTCCTGCCTGAACGTCAAGACAACCAAGTGATCTCGCTGCGAGGTCTCAACTCACCCGCCTCACACTTCTCTAATCGTTCGCACCCATGGAGATCATGTGATGCCCCGAAGAGATAGGTGCCGTGACGGTGCTACACTTGGGAGAACACTAACTACTTGATATTTTGTGAGAGAGCACCCTAATAAAAAGCGACTACCGCGCAATCAAAAAGGGTGCATCATAAGGGATAAACATCTCAGGCAATTCATAATAGCATGATATGGTATAGCCCTTTCTGACAGAGAAATCTTTTATTTCTTCATCTTCGGCATTCGTGTCGGTGTTCACCTTTGCGAAGATTGCCACCACCTTGTCGATGCACCAGATAATATTGCTACCTCTATAGCTAATAAAATAAGTGCATTACTTAAGGTTGACACGCAGGTCATTAAAGTGAAAATCATATGGCTCCAGCCATCATGCCGAATCATGACACGCAGGTCATGTTAGTAAATTTACGTCATATAGTCATCTCATACACAACCAAATTAATATGAGCATTGCTATACCACATCACATGCACATCCTGCAAAACCAAGTTAGACGCCTCTAATCGGTTCATACAAAATTTCATTTTACGTGGCTTCTAAGGATTCGAAACAAACCGAAGCTACCAACATTCATCATCAAGTATGATTATTCAAGTCGCTAGATTAACTTTGCGGGGTGTATGAAACACGAGATAATAAAATCTCGAGCCCCATACTAAACTTCATCATACGCATGACCCCCGTGCAGATCATATCTGTATTGCCCTTTTGTCTGCGAAATTTCATCTTTCTCTCTAACTATGGTGGAATTCAACGAACTATTTGCACTTCGTTGATCAATCAGGATCGTGGATTGCCAGAACTTTGAAATTCCACCATGCTGTTATCAAGATCAGAAATATGCAAATTCCAGGGAAGCAACAAGAACATCGGGTAACAGATTTCATCTGCTACCCGCACAAATAATTTTCAGTAATAGAACTCATCTACTACAAATTATATTGTGCAACACCCATACATCTCTATGTATTCTAGATCGTAACCTGCATCTACGCATAGCACGGCTCATGATGCCACTGTTGGGGAACGCAGCAGAAAACAAAAAAATTCCGACCTACGCACCAGCCCAGGACCACTATGGAGACTGTATACAAGGTTTGATCTTTTCATTACCGACTCGTTGCGCAGCGGAAGTAGAGTCGATGATGATCGGCGGTGAAGATCCCCGCAGCTAGGATTTTACAACCTCCCAACCACGAGGATGTTCTCCCTCGTCTGCCCCTTGGACAGCCCTCCGGGAGGCGGTCGGACAGTCCCTCGGACGGTGTCGCGAACAGCCCTCCGGGAGGACCTTCGAAACTCGGACGGTCACTCGGACAGCCCTTCGGGAGGACCCTCGAAACTCGGACGGTCACTCGGGCAGCCCTTCGGGAGGAACTCTCGAACAGCCCCTCGGGCAAAAAGATTGAACCTACGACCTCTCTACGGGGTTGCACACATACGGTGTCATCTATCCGGCAGGGCTTCGCCGTCCAGAACTAGTTCCCACCGGAACCCAGACAGCCTTTCGGCTCTACGAAACTATTTCGGTGGGAGGGAGAGAGAAGCCAGAAATGTCATGGCATGTGTATGTTGAGAAAGAGTGTGTCTTTAGGTAGCCCCCTCCACCCCTATTTATAGGCCAAGCCCAAGGGTGGCTTCTCCAAGAAGCCAAGGGAAAAAATACCAAAAGGCCCTCAAGGTGGCTTCTCCAAGAAGCCACCCAAAAAGCACTTTCACTATTCACAGAAACATTTTTCCGCGACCGTTAAATCTGAAAATATTTCTGTGGGTCTTAGAATAATTCCAGTACCCACTAAAATGATTTTGGACGCGTTCCAAAACAATTCCGGATTAGTGATTTTCATCTGCGAAAAGCAACCAAACCGGTTCCGGCAGCTCCGGAACATTTCCGGTTTTTATCCTGGAAAAATCCCAGAAGTTTCCAGAACAATTCTGGCACCCTCCAAGAATTTCCAGACGTGTGCCGAAACCAATTTGACTCAATGGTATACGCTGAAACAACTTTTCAGTTTTACCGAAACTATTCCGGTGTTCTCTCTCCGGAACTTTTCCGCTGTCTCCGAAACTTTTCTGGTGACTTTCTCTCAGACTCCCTGTCTAGTATTCAGAAGATAGATGACCCTTAAGTGTGTGACCCTATAGGTTCGGTGAAGCATAGACATGACCGGAACACTTTCCGATCAATGATCAACATCGGAGCCGTGGACACCCATATTGACCCCTATACCCACACGAATAAATATTCGAGTGAACCTCCAGTAGCCGTGTGCTATTCCTGTTGCTTCGTGATATGTTACAAATACCCGAGGTGAGATTTATTGGCATCCCCGTGGATCAACAACTTTTCCACTATGCCAGTTACATCGTTGCCGGTTTTGTTCTCTTTTCTCGTTCCCGTGTTCCGGCATCCCTGTGATCAAATCACATTGTGTCTGGCCAGACGATGGTGGATACCGTAACACTGAGAGGGCCCAGAGATATCTCTCCATCGTCGGAGGAGCAAATCCCAATCTTGATCTATCAAGTTACTTGACATACTTTCCCATGAACCCGTAAGCCGCCGTAATAGCCACCCAGTTACGGATGATGTTTAACAAACCCCAAAGTTCATGAATCAAGCATGAAGAAACTCGATACTCTCGTGGTCTAAGGAATTATGCAAACGTAAACTTTCTCTGTGTTATTAACCATTAACTTGTGACGAATGTATCTCATAGCATAACATCAATTCGGGTCGATTCAACCACAAGGTTCTACTAACATTGTGCCCTCAAAGTTGCCGGCATAGTCATGCCCATGATCAGGAAAACAGAACCATCATGCAACACTTGAGCTAGTCTTAGAGGCCAGACTAGGAATACATTTTACCATTTATTATTCCACACATGCATATGAGTCTTCCTCCGAGCCTCGTGGTTATTGTAGACTCGAGAACCATAGCAGTTATAGCACGGAATATAAAATTAATTATGAACATGGGGATAAATAATAACATTTATTATTGCCTCTAGGGCATATCTCCTACAGCTGCATGGCCCCATAGATGGTCGTACCACGACATCTTTGGCGCGCCAGGTAGGGGGATCACTTGCACGAACCTGAATCAGTGGATTGCGCGTCATCTTCATCAACTTCATCGTCGTCCTCCTCGTCATCGATGGCCCCCAAGAAGAAGGGCATCACGATGACGGCCCCCCCCACACGCATCCGCAGGCGGCACGGCCAATGCGGACGGTGCGGATACCGCGGTTGGCACGACCAGCACAGGCGGCGCGGTCGCCATGTCCACCATGGTCGGCGCGGGAGATGAGCGCGCCGGAGGTAGTCGACTTCCTCGACCCTCTGGCGAGCGGAGCCGAGACGGTGCAGGCGGAGCGGGCGGACGAGCTCCTCCTCCTCCTCCTCGCCGCACCGACGAACGCAGACATCGGAGCAGCGATGCCCGTACCGGCGCGAGCCAAGATCCCGCCGCGGCGACGTCCAAGGATGCTGCTTCAGGACAGACGCCGCGCCCCTCGCACAACGGGCGCGGTACGGCTCCGAGCGGCGCTAACAACTCCGGGCGGCGACGACCTTATGGCAAAACTCCTGTTAATCAAATCCCAGATCCTCAGGCACCGCCTCCGCCACAACGACCTACTGCTGATCATGCGCCACGGCAGCAAGACCGCGATGGTACTCCTGCTGGCTCTGGCAGGAGTAGAGCGACGTCGCGCTCCTCACTTCCGGCCATGCCAGCCACAGCAGCAGAAGTAATGGCGTGAGCCCAAATGCTGCTAAATTTCACTCAAGCGGCAGAGAAGATGGATGAGTGGAGAGCCACCATCCAAAGCTTGATTGGGTTTGCCGAGGCCAGCAAATCGCAGCGAGCGGATCCCTCACGGCGTCCGCAAACAACACCAGTAGCTCCAACTGGAGGCCGCGTTGACGGTGCTGCGCTAACAGTGCAATCACCTCAGCGACAACAATCTCAAGAGCAGCAACGCCAACAGCCGCGGCAAGCTCAACGATCTTCTGAGCCCGACGAGATGTCGATGGCCTCTTCGGACCCGCGAGCACGGCAAGACCAGCAGCAAGTGCTGCGGGACAGGCGGATAGAAGACGCCCGCACCACCATCGAACGGCGCCGGGAGGCGCGCCGCCAATCTGGCGCGCACAACGGCCCCATCATTGATGAGCCTACGCCAAGGGTTGGCGGATATCTACCTTACGAGGTTGGGTGTCCTGCCTTCACCCGAGAGCTGCGGCAAGTCCGATGGCCGTCCGTTTGGGCCTTCAAGCCAGAAGTACCAGAGAAGTACGATGGCAAGCTGAACCCGGCAGAATTTCTGGGCATCTACACGATTGCCGTGCAAGCTGCCGGAGGGAGAGATGAGAAAATCCTCGCCAACTACTTTCCGCTGGTGCTGAAGCCCAACGTGAGATCTTGGTTGATGAACTTTCCGGAGAACTCTATTTCTTCATGGGCAGATCTCTGTAATGAGTTTGTTGGAGCCTTTACCGGAGGCCACAAGGCCCCTGGACAGCCTAGCGACTTGCAAGTGATCCCGCAAAGAGATGGAGAAACTGTGCGCTAGTACATCCAGAGGTTCAGCCGTGTGCACCGTAACATTCCAGATGTGCACCCCGCAGCCATCATTGCCGCCTTTCACACAAATGTGCGCAATCGGAGGATGCGGGAGAAAATGAACGTCAAGCTGCCCAAAACCGTCAACGAGCTCTATACATTGGCGGATAAATGCGCGCGTGCTGAGGAAGGAAGAAGGCTTCCCGTGGAAGACGCTGGTGCCGAGGTGGATTCCGAGGACGACTACGCAGCCACCCCGAGGAAGATGAGCCGGAAGCGCAACAGGAAGCGCAAAGGAAAAACTGTTATGGCCGTCGAGGGCTCCGGCAATTCTGAGTCCGCCAAGAAAGCCAAGACTGAGAACTCCGGCAAGGAGGCTGCTGTATGCGCCGCTTGCCAGGAGGCGGTGGCAAACAAGAAGGCCGGCAAATCTGATGGGCCATACTGCAAGATTCACTGCACCAAGGGCCATGACCTCCAGGAGTGCCGACAAGTCGAGCACCTTGTTGAGAAACAAAAGGCTGAGTATGAGAAACGTGACAAAGAGAAGGGTTAAGACGATGCCGGTGGGTCTGGCAAAAAGGGCCGTGGCGGTCGAGGAGGCCATCGCGGCAAGGCCAAGCAGCAGAAAGAGAAACCTGCTAGAGGCCGCGAAAAGAAGGAAGGAGATGATGGAAGTGAAGAGGAAGAGGATGACGGAGAGTCCAGTGAACAGGAATTCCAGAAGGCAACTGACGCCATGTGCGTTGATGGAGGGGCATCTTTGCACTCCTCTCACCGCCAACTTAAGTAGTGGGCGCGTGAAGTTAATGCGGTAGAACCGACAATGGGCTCTCAAAAGCCACTCAAATGGTCACACACGCCTATCATTTTCGATGCCGACGACCACCCCGATCGCACAACCGCGGTTGGGTGTTTGCCGTTGTTAGTTTCACCAACAATTCGCAACCTCCAGGTCACGAAAATGTTAGTTGACGGTGGAGCCGGCCTGAACTTGATTTCTCCAGAGGTAATCAAGAGGCTGCAGATTCCCGACAAGGAGCTCGAGAAGACAGGCACTTTTCAAGGAGTAAACCCGGGAAGAAGCCAGCCCAAGGGAAAGATCACATTGCCGGTAACGTTTGGCGGGGAATTGAACTATAGAACGGAAAGGATCGTGTTTGATGTTGTCAAGATCCCCCTGTCATACAATGGAATTCTTGGCCGCCCAGCCTTGGCAAAATTCATGGCAGCATCTCACTATGCTTATAACACATTGAAGATGCCAGGGTCGATGGGTGTCATTTCCATCAACTCCGACAAGAAAGATGCGGTTATTTGCGTCGACAAAATGTACAGAGATGCAGTTGCAGCAGAAGCCGCCAAGGCACCAGCTCCCGCCAAGGAGAAGGAAAACAAAAAGTCTGGCAAGACCTCTGACAAGAATTCCGGGAAGCGCACCTCTTCGGAGTGCTGCGCGCCCGTCGAAGACTTGCCGGAGTGTTCCGCCGGTAAGAAGCCCAGAGCCACTGCACCGGCAACCAAGAAGGTGCCGGCGAGGGAGGATGGCGCTGATGGTACCTTCACCATCAGTGCCACCCTTGACAGCAAATAGGAAAGCACGCTCATTACCTTCCTGCGGGCGAATGTCGATGTGTTCGCCTGGCGACCGTCTGATATCCCCGGTGTTCCCAAGGAGGTAATTGAGCACCACCTTGCCGTCTGTACCCACGCTCGGCCCATCAAGCAAAAGGTCCGGAAGCAAGCTTTGGAGTGGCAACAATTTATTGCCGAAGAGATCAAGAAACTGGAAGCGGCAGGCTTGGTCAGAGGTGTACTACATCCCACTTTGTTGGCAAATCCAGTGGTGGTGCGCAAAGCAAATGGAAAGTGAAGACTTTGTATTGACTACACTGATATTAACAAAGCTTGTCCAAAGGATCATTTCCCCTTGCCGCGCATCGATCAAATTGTGGACTCCACTTCCGGCTGTGACTTACTCTCCTTTCTTGATGCAGATTTCGGGTACCATCAGATATTCATGGCCAAGGAGGATGAGGAGAAAACCGCATTCATTACTCCATGTAGCACATACTGCTTCGTGCGTATGCCTTTCAGATTAAAGAGTGCTGGTTCAACATTTGCGAGGGCAGTCCGGATTGGTTTTGAGCCCCAGCTGCACAGGAATGTGGAAGCATACATGGATGATATAGTGGTCAAGACCAAGGACAAATCTACCCTCATTTAAGATTTAGAAGAGACATTTGCCAACTTGCGCAAAATCAATCTAAAGCTCAATCCTGAGAAGTGTGTGTTTGGCGTTCCATCCGGCAAGCTTCTCGGATTCTTTGTATCTCAAAGAGGAATTGAAGCAAATCCCGACAAGATCAAAGCGATTGAGCAGATTCAAGCACCAAAAAGTGTCAAAGATGTGCAGCGTCTTGCCGGCTGTGTTGCTGCCTTGAGTAGGTTCATTTCAAGATCCGCCGAGCATGCCTTGCCATTTTTCAAGATTTTGAAAAAGGCAGGTCCGATGAAATGGACTCCGGAAGCGGAGGCCGCGCTGCAGGACTTGAAAAGATACCTCTCCTCCGCGCCAACACTAGTTGCGCCTAGACCGCAAGAGCCGTTCCTGCTATACGTAGCGGCAACAAATCAAGTGGCTAGTGCTGCATTAGTGGCGCAGAGGGAAGTCAATGACGAGGAAGCAGCCGCGGCAAGCCCATCTAGCGACAAACCGGAATCTTCTCCGACAAAGCCTGGTGCTGACGAGCCAGAAACAGTGCAAGCAAATGAAGATAATCAACAAACAGTGCCGAAGAAGAAAATGGTGCAGCGGCCCGTCTATTTTGTTAGTTCCCTTCTGCAGGGGGCTAGATCAAGATACTCTGGGGTGCAGAAATTGCTTTTCGGCCTTCTTATGGCCTCGAGAAAGCTGCGTCACTACTTCCGAGCACACGAGATCACCGTCGTCACTCGCTTTCCGTTGCAGAGGTGTACTACATCCCACTTGGTTGGCAAATCCAGAGGCAACTGGCAGGATAGTGGAGTGGGCGTTGGAATTGTCAAGCTTTGCACTTAAATTTGAAAGTACTTCAACCATCCAGAGCAGAGCCTTGGCGGAGTTCATTGCAGAATGGACGCCAACGCAAGACGAAGAAGTTCAAGAAACAGCTCTCCCCGGCAAAGAGACAACCAAAGAATGGATCATGTACTTTGACGGTGCCTTCTCGCTGCAAGGCGCCGGTGCCGGAGTGCTGCTTGTCGCACCCACCGGGGAGCACCTCAAGTATGTGGTTCAAATGCACTTTCCCAGGGAGCAAGCTACAAACAACACTGCTGAGTACGAAGGACTCCTTGCCGGTCTTAGGATCGCAGTGGACCTTGGAATCAAAAAATTGATCATCCGCGGTGACTCGCAGCTTGTTGTGAAGCAAGTGAACAAAGATTACCAGAGTCCGTTGATGGAAGCATACGTGGAAGAAGTGAGGAAATTGGAAGAACACTTTGACGGATTGCAAACGGAGCATATCCCTCGTGCGGAAAACAGCATTGCTGATCACCTGTCAAAGTGTGCCGCCCAAAAGCTACCTGTGGAACCAGGAAATTTTGTGCTCCATTTGAATCAACCAACAGTCACTCCATCAACACAGGCCGCTAAGAGAAGGAAGTTGAGCACCGGCAAGTATTTTCCGGCAGAACTCCCAGGAGCTGCTGGCGAAAAGGTTGCCGGAGACAACGACGCGGTTGCCGGTGAGCAGCAGCTTCACGCAGAACCTCGGGTTCTTGCCGCAGAAGCAAGCGCTCCCACAGCCGAAGAAGCGCCTTTAGTCCTTGTCGTCGACCCACAGGCTCCGACATGGGCACAACAGATAGTTCGTTTCCTTCAAACAGGAGAACTTCCCGGTGAGCAAGAAGCTGAGAAAGTAGCCCGTCAGTCAAGCATGTATCAGTTTGTGGATAACATTCTATACAGAAAGCGACCAAACGGTGTGAAATTGAAGTGTATTTGCCGGGAAGACGGACTGAAGTTGTTGGCGGAGATACATGGAGGCATATGTGGCTCTCACATAGGATCAAGGGCACTTGCCGGCAAAGCTTTCCGGCAAGGCTTCTATTGGCCCACCACCCTCCAGGATGCAACTGAGCTAGTAACCAAATGTGAAGCATGCCAGTTCCATTCAAAGAACATACATCAGCCAGCTCAAGCTCTCCAAACAATCCCCCTCTCCTGGCCTTTTTCGGTCTGGGGGCTCGATATCTTGGGCCCCTTCCCCCGTGCTGCCGGGGGCTTTGAGTTCTTGTACGTCGCCATCGACAAGTTCACGAAGTGGCCTGAAGTGGAGCCGGTGAGGAAGGTGACAGCGCAATCCGCCGTCAAGTTCTTCAAAGGATTAGTTTGCCGTTTCGGGGTTCCTAATAGAACCTTGTGGTAGAACCTTGGCAATATATCCAAGACCTTGGCAGCAAGATCTGTTTTGCATCTGTCGCTCACCCGAGAAGCAACGGCCAAGCGGAAAGGATGAATGCTGAAGTGCTGCGTGGCCTCAAGACAAGAACCTTTGACAGGCTGCACAAATGTGGAAGGCGCTGGATTGATGAATTGCCGGCAGTTCTTTGGTCACTTAGGACGACACCAAATCGAGCTACCGGCCATACACCCTTCTCCCTAGTCTATGGTGCAGAAGCGGTGCTCCCCACGAAACTCATATACGGGTCACCTCGAGTGCTCGCTTACGATGAAGCTGAGCAAGAGCAGCTGCGGCAAGATGACGCAACGCTCCTTGAGGAAGATCGTCTTCGGGCGGCTGTGCGAGCTGCACGCTACCAGCAAGCCTTGCGTCGCTATCATAGCCGCAAAGTGCATGCCCGAAGCCTTGAGGAAGATGACCTTGTTCTTCGGCGCGTTCAGTCCGCCAAGAAATCAAACAAGTTGACGCCAAAGTGGGAAGGCCCTTATCGGGTAGTACGAGTCACCAGACCTGGCGCAGTCCGTCTGGAGACCGAAGATGGCACCGCAGTGCAGAACTCATGGAATATTGAGCATCTTCGCAAGTTCTACCCGTAAGGCACGGTTGCCGGGCGCTCCCGGTAACCCCTTTTGTACAAGCTCTGTCGGCAAGACTTGTAACCCTTTGTACAAAGCCAGGCGCAGAACCTGTGCATAATAAAGCTAGTGTTTCGCAACTCTTCATACATATTCATTTATATATGGATGCATGTGACGTTGTGTTTACACTTTAGTTTGTATGGAATGACTAATAAACCGTCAAGGTTCCCAAACCACTCTTTTCTCTTCTTTCTTTTTCTTAAAAGGACAAGAGAATCCCTCGCGCGCAAGTTTCCCGGGGGGAGTGGAGATAGGGTGCCTTTTTAATGACGTTCAAGTGATCATTTCGTGCGATGAGGAAAACGGCACAAGGGAAAGCTAAGTTGAAAAAAACTTTTAAAAAATTTCCTTGTTACATTTGCGACTTCCCTTGAACGATTCTGCATTTGTATGAGAGACCTGCACGCGGGGAAATCTTGTCGCGACCAGTCCGCGCTCGTGTTTGCCTCGAGTCCGCTCGGCAAGCTCAGCAGCTGCGTTCTGGCCCGGCAAGTTACCTTTCCGGCAGCGGCACTTCCAGCAGGCTGCTAAGGACTTGTTCCTCGAAGCGCTCGCGGCAAGTGTGCGCACCGGCAAGTTTTCCGACAGCATAGGGAGCACGATCATACAAAGGCAAAATAAAACGAAGGGAAACAACATGCATTTGCTTAAGCCTGGCAAACACTAGATGTTCATTAAACAGGTACTCGATTACATTTTGTTGGCCGTTCCCCAGGGTTTACATCGAGTACAAGGAAGGCAAAAGGGGCGCCTAGGCGAAGCCCGGCTTGTTCCCGGAAGGCCAGATGATGGTGCTACCGGCGATCAGCCAGACTCGTCGTCGTCGTCCTCGGACTTCACGTCGGGAGCGCTGTCGCCATCGCCGTCATCGTCGTCATCCTCAGCATCGCTGGAGGAAGCGGTGTCGCTGTCGCTCAAGCATTCCGCGCAGAGAACTTGACAACGAGCGTGTCTGGTCCATCCAACCTGAAGAGAAGAAGGTGCCCTTGCCCTAGGCAACGGGCACGAATGAAGGCTTTCCACCCGCGTGTGAGATACATTAGGCCGTTGTTGGAGGTATCAACGGTCACCTAGACCGGGCCGTTGCAGCAACCATCCACGCGCAGCCACAAGCCGCGCAGGTGGCGGCCCTCCATTTCCCTAGCAAAAGGACGGGGAAGCCGCAGCCAGCTCCGCGGCCGCTCACGCAGCTCCTCGACGAATTCCTGCGCCTTGTCCTCCGTATGGCCCTCTGCCGGGGGAGGAAGAGCCGAAGTCTAAGCGGCAAGCGCTCCACCATGGCCGCCTCGACCACGAGCATCGCGTCTTCCAGGACCACGGGCCGCGGCCCTCCCTTGAGCACTGGAGCCAGCCTCCGCGGCCGCGGCCGAGGCGTGGGCATGGAGCCAAGGAGAAGCTCTTGCCGCGGCGGCGAAAGCACGGCCGCGTCCTCTTCCCCTCGCCATGCCGTCGTCAGATGCGGAGGAAGAAGACAAGAGAAAGAGAAGACGGTTGCTGAAGGTCGAGGCAGAAGGAGGTGGATGAGCATCGCACCCCGCAACCCCCCTCTTTATAGGGGGAGTGCGGGGAGATGGCTCTTCACCGTCCTCGTGCGGCCGCCCACGTTCGCCAATCCCACGCCATGCGCTTCTGGACGGGCGCATTACTCCAGTAACCGCCCACGTTCGCCAATCCCGCGCCCTGCGTCCCCGGCCCGGCGTATCACTCCAATGACCGCCCTTCTCCACCAATCCGCCGCCTCGCATGCATGCAAACGCGCGTGCTGGTGGGGAGGGGGCGCAGAAGAAGGAGGAATCATGGCATGAATGGCAGTTATTCCTTGCCACGCGTTGCCATGTACCTATTCAAGTCCGTTTAATGGCAAGGGTTGCCGGAAAATGACCAAGAGCATACTCAAGGCCAGATTAATGAAGAAGCAAAGAAGATCTCAGAAGAGGTGATAACCATCATGACAAAAATTACAGCGGCAATTTTCCCGCCGCGTGTCTGTGCATTGTTTGGGCCTAGCCCAACGACGCTTCGGACGCGCGTATGGCCCAGGCCCGGGGGCTCCTGTCTGTGTATAAAACATGGGTATTTTATACCCTGACTTATGCACAGACAGTAGCAGCCTCCTTGCCGGCCAAGGCTTGCCGGGAACCGCCATGACCAAGATTCAAGGCCCAGTTACAAAAGCTACTGGGGAGAAGCTCAAGACGAAGCATCAACAAGCACCCAACTAGTACTGAAGATGAAGACATTCCTTGCCGGCAAGGCCGGACCGGCAAGGTGAGGACCCGGCAAGCTCCGTGCCGGCAAGCTTCCGCCAGCACGTCAGCGCTCCACCTCACTGGGCAGCTAGTCGCTAATAGGTGAGGTGTCGACCGCACAGGCTGGTTGGTGAGGTTTGTCGGACACGTGTCAGCATGTAGGGAGAAGATTTGCCTTTAATGACACCCGTCTAGGAGGCGTGTCAGAATAATACGAGGTAGCTGGGCGAGCGGTGCAGGAACCTTGCCGGGACTGCCTCTCCACACGACACCTAACGGTGCATTTAATGCCTTTGTCCTAAACTGGCAGAGTTAGGTATGATAGCATTGTTTGCTATCTAATCACTATGTAATTACTGTTTTGCCACTGTGGTAACCCCTTGAGCTATAAAAGGAGGGCCAAGGCAACAGTTAGAGGGATTCAGACCCTTTTTCAAACACTAGCATGTCTCGCGTAGCAGCTCTCTCCACACCTTGCCGGGAGAAGCGCTCCTTGTACTTGTGCTCACATACAACCAATACACCAAAAGCAGGAGTAGGGCTTTACGCTTCTCAGCGGCCCGAACCTGGGTAAATCCCCTGCGCCTTCCATTGATTCTGCTCTTTGTGCACGTCGATCTCCCCTGCCGAACCACAAAGGGGCTGCATGGCCCCATAGATGGTCGTACCCAAGACATCTCATTGCTATTAAGGGTAAAAAGATGGGGTTTATTCATGCGTGAGTTTACTTTGTCTACATCATGTCATCTTGCTTAAGGCGTTACTCCGTTCTTTATGGACTTAATACACTAGATGCATGCTGGATAGCGGTCGATGTGTGGTGTAATAGTAGTAGATGCAGGCAGGAGTCGGTCTACTTGTCTCGGACGTGATGCCTATATATATGATCATTGCCTTGGATATCGTCATGATTATTTGCTTTTCTATCAATTGCCCAACAGTAATTTGTTTACCCACCGTATGCTATTTTTCTGAGAGAAGCCTCTAGTGAAAACTATGGCCCCCGGGTCTATCTAAATCATATATTAAAAATCCTAAAAATACCTTGCTGTACTTTTTTCTTTATTTATTTTATTTTGTATTTTTGTTCAATCTATTTATCTATCATCATACAATTTAATCTTGCAATTAACCGCCAAGGGATTGACAACCCCTTGTAAGCGTTGGGTGCAAGGATTTGTTGTTTATGCAGGTGCTGTTAACGAGATGTTGCGTGATTCTCCTACTGGATTGATAACCTTGGTTTCATAACTGAGGGAAATACTTATCTCTACTGTACTGCATCATCCTTCCTCTTCAGGGAAAAAACCAACGCAGATCACAAGTAGCAGGAAAGAATTTCTGGCACCGTTGCCGGGGTGACATCATCAACATCTATCAAGTACCTACGCATAAACTTACATCTCCTTGCATTTATTTTATTTGCCTTTGCCTCTTGTTTTCATCTCCCCCACTTCTAAAAAGTTTTTACAAAAATACAAAAAATATTTTCCGTTTGTCTTTTTCTTAATTGCTTGCTTGCTTTACCATTATGGCTAGTTCTACTCCCGTTATGCCTTTCCCTCCGTACTTAGGAAACGATCCAGGAATTTTAAACTTTAAATATTTGAGTGACGAATCTTTAAAAGAAGCGTGGGATAGATTATTAAAAATACAAGTAAGTGCTAGGCATCAGTTTCACCTTAAATTATTCCTTAAAGGTTTTTATGTTGGTCTACCCCTTGCTCATAGACGTGTCTTGGATTCTATATTTGAAAATGATTTTCTTGGGAGTGATTCCTTTGAAACCTACGAAAAGATGAAAAGTATATTTGGACAACCAAAAGTTGAAACTATCGAACCCATTACTCTAGAATGCTTTCGTCAAACTGAGCAAATAAAGGAGATAAAGGCTAGTATGGATTCTAACTTTCGAGGAATATTCAATCTTGCCTCTAAAATAAATAGCAATGTGGTGTCACAAAATAGGAGGGTTGATGCTTTAGATCAAAAGATCTCTCTTTGTGTTTTGAAAGAAATAAAAACCCTTTGCACTAAACTCGGTCATCTAGTGCACATTATCGATAATGGCAAAGAAAGTGAAATAAGAGTTGCGAGGACTAAAACCAAGGATGACAATACTTGAAACTAAGCATTATGCCTAGCTAGGGGCATAAAACAATATCGCTTGTTGGGAGGCAACCCAATGAATAAAATAAATTTTTACTTTTTGTTTCTGTTATTGTGTGTTTTCACATTTATGCTACTATTATGATTGAGTTTTTATGTTTTAATTAGTGTTTGTGCCAAGTAAAGCCTTTAGGATGATTTGGAAGATAGTATAATTGATGCTGTTTGGAAAATAGAAAGTTTTGCGTCCAGTGCTAGAATTTTGGTTCTGTACTGAAGGGTCAGAAAAATCTGAAATTTTTACACAGTATTGGTATATGAATTGGACACGTTGTCCTAATTTTTCAGAATTTTTGGAGATACAGAAGTATGGCTTTTAAATAGATCTCTACAGACTGTTCTGTTTTTGACAGATTCTGTTTTTGATGCACTACTTGCTTGTTTTGATGAAACTATGGATTGTATCGGGGGGTATAAGCCATGGAGAAGTTAGAATACAGTAGGTATAATGCAAAAAAAAAATATGAATGGGTTTGCAACAGTACTTAAAGTAGTGATTTATTTTGTTATACTAACGGATCTCACGAAGTTTTTGTTGAGTTTTGTGTGATTGAAGTTTTCAAGTTTTGGGTGAGATCACGATGGATGAAGGAATAAGGAGTGGCAAGAGCCTAAGCTTGGGGATGCCCAAGGCACCCGAAGGTAATATTCAAGGAAGACTCAAGCGTCTAAGCTTGGGGATGCCCGGAAGGCATCCCCTCTTTCTTCTACCAACCATCGGTAATTTTACTTGAAGCTATATTTTTATTCGTCACATGATATGTGTTTTGGTTGGAGCGTCGTGTATTATATGAGTCTTTGCTTTGTTTGCTTTTTAGTTTGTCACAATCATCTTTGCTGGACACACCTATTTGAGAGAGCCACACGATCATCATGATTTGCTAGAATACTCTATGTGCTTCACTTAAAAAAAAAATTGAGCTAGGCAGTTGCTCTAGTGCTTCAGTTAAATCTTTTTGAGCACGGCGGTGGCTAAATTTTGAAGAAATATTTAAACTCTCATGCTTCACTTATATTATTTTGAGAGTTGATAAATTTTGAAGAAATATGTGCACTCTCATGCTTCACTTATATCTTTTTGAGAGTTGATAATAGTAATGGTAATTTGCACGAGATATGAATTTGGTCCCAAAGTGATGAATATTCAAGAGGGATATAATAAAAACTTTCATATAGATCATTGTATATGATAAGTGTGATTCCTTGCAATAGTTTTGCGATATGGAGATAATGATATGTGAGTCATGTTAGTGAGTAATTATGATTTAGTAAGAATATTAGTGTTAAGGTTTGTGATTCCCTATGCATGCACATAAATTCAATAGTTACGCAAAGAAATTATATCCTACTTATGGTGCATTATTCGGTGTTAGTTATGTTCAATGCATGTTTATGACCGTTTTCGCTTTTTAGTTGGTTGCTTCTCAATCTATTTGCTAGCCTTCATTTGTACTAAGCGGGAATACTGCTTGTTCATCCAAAATCCTTAAACCCAAGTTGTGCCAAATGAGTCCACCATATCTACCTATATGCGGTATTTCAATGCCGTTCCAAGTAAATTTGCATGTGCCAACTCTAAAATTTTCAAAATAATTTTCCGTTTTGTGTGTCCGTACCGCTCATGAAGCGGCAGGGGGTGGCCATTATTTTCCATGCTAGATGTGTTATTCTCACGATGAGTTTTTATTCACTTGTCATTGCACAAGAGAGTGACTGGTAATAGGGATGCCCAGTCCCACAATGAATCAAAAATTAATAACAACAAAATTCCTTGGAAAGTGTTGGTATGGAGGGTACCCGTGGATACGGCTAGCCATGGATTGTGAAAGAATGGTGGAAAGAAAATAAACTTTACTTTCTGTTTGGCAACCACCTATGATGTGTCTAGCATTGAAAATATTGGGAATTCTCGGTCGTTTTCGTTGACAGGAAAAGCATGCCTCTCAAAATAATTTTATCTCTCTAATTTAAGCTTTGAGCTCTGGCACATTAGTAAATCTCTGCTTCCCTCTGCGAGGGGCCTATCTATTTATTTTTATGCAATTTTTATTTTTATTCGAGTTTCCATCTTCTCTTACAAAGCACCAACTAGAGAGCACTATTGTCATACTTGTGTATTGTGTGTAGCTAATATTGAGTGTGTTTCATGAATGGATCAATGATTGAGCATAATGGGCTAGGGATAACTTTCTTTAGCGTTGATATTTTGAAAGACATGATTGCTTGCTAGTATGCTTGAGTATTTATATCTTCATGTCAAACTATAGACTATTGCTTTGAATCATTCAAGTCCAAATGTCCATGCTACAAAAGAAAAGAATATGTGATGAATATGATAGGTAGCATTCCACATCAAAAATTCTGTTTTTATCATTTACCTACTCGAGGACGAGCAGGAATTAAGCTTGGGGATGCTGATACGTCTCCAACGTATTTATAATTTTTGATTTTTCCATGCTATTATATTATCAATCTTGGATGTTTTTATATACATTTACAGCAATTATATATCATTTTTTGGGACTAACCTATTAACTTAGTGCCCAGTGCCAGTTGATGTTTTTTTGCCTGTTTTTGGTTTTCCAGAATATCAGTACCAAACGAAGTCCAAATGCCACGAAACTTTTTGGAGATTTTTTTTCTGGACATAACAAGTACTGGAAACTTCGGGAGAGGGCCAGAAGATGAAGCAGTGGCCCACGAGGCACCACGGCGCGCCCCAGGGGGGCGCCCTGGTGGCTTGTGGGGCCCACACAGCTCCGTTTGACCTAATTCCTTCACTATAAATTCTCTAAAATTGAGAAACCAACAGAGGAGTCCACGAAATACTTTTTCCGCCACCGCAAGTTTATGTTCTCGAGAGATCCCATCTGGAGGCCTTTTCCGGTGCTCCGCCGGAGGGGGAATCGATCACGGAGGGGCTCTCCATCAACCTTGCTGCCGTTTCGATGATGCGTGAGTAGTTTACCACAGACCTTCGGGTCCATAGTTAGTAGCTAGATGGCTTCTTCTCTCTTTTTGATCTTCAATACAATGTTCTCCTCGATGTTCTTGGAGTTCTATCCGATGTAATCACTTTTTGCAGTGTGTTTGTTGGGATCCGATGAATTGTGAGTTTATGATCAGATTATCCATGAATATTATTTGAGTTTTCTCTGAACTCTTTTATGAATGATTATTATAGCTTCGTATTTCTCTCCGATCTATTGATTTGGTTTGGCCAACTAGATTGATTTATCTTGCAATGAGAGAGGTGCTTTGTAATGGGTTCGATCTTGCGGTGCTCAATCCGAATGACAGAAAGGGACATGACACGTATGTATCGTTGCTATTAAGGGTAAAAAGATGGGGTTTATTCATGCGTGAGTTTACTTTGTCTACCGGAGTTAGGACTTCGACGATGACGGCCACGACAGGGCTTGGCACTCACAGGGACGACTCTAGATCACGGGGCTTGTTGTGGAGGACGCCGACGTATTCTGCGGAATCTCGGGATGCTCGGGGAGCGGCAGTTATCGGGTGATTCAAGGACGTCGAATCGACGGCGGCGGTCGGACGCCGGGGGCAGGGAAGATTGCGATGTGGCACTCGGTAATGGCCGTCTATAGTCAAATTCGTTGGTTGTGAGGACGAGGTCATCTATGCAGAGCTTCCTAGCGAGGTGGCAGTGATTGGGGTTGCCCTTGGCCACGGGCCTGATTGACGATGGCGATGGGACGTTCTCGGGCGTGCTTGCGAGAGAGGGCTAGAAGACGGCAGAGAGAACGAGGGCGATGGGGGTCGGTCGGTCGGCTGCCTGCGGCATGTGCAGCATTATGAGAGGGCAGTGGCGCAGGGTCGGAAATCGGGTTCGCCAAAATTGATAGAGAATGGTCATGAGGTACGGGGGAGAGAGAGAGAGAGATTTTTTCCCTTTCCTTTTTCCTTTTTCTAGTTTGGCCCCACATGTAAGTGAAAGAAAGACAGGTGAGAGAGAGTTTTTTTCGTAGGGATGAGGGGGCCTGCTACTTGTAGTCTGCGTTGGTATTTCCCCGAAGAGGAGAGGATGATGTAGTACAGTAGAGATAAGTATTTCCCTCAGTTAAGAACCAAGGTTATCAATCCAGTAGTAGAACCAAGCAAAATTTCGTTAAAGCGCACCTGCACACACAAGAGCAAACACTTGCACTCAACGCAAATAAGAGGGTTGTCAATCCTCTTAGCGGTTATTTGCAAGGATTAAATCTTATCGAGGTAAATAGATAAACTAAACTACCAATTAAAATAAAAGTAAATAAATTGCAGCAAGGTATTTTTAGGTTTTTTATATGATGAAGATAGACCCGGGGACCATAGTTTTCACTAGAGGCTTCTCTCTTGAGCACATAAGCATACGGTGGGTAAACAAATTACTGTTGGACAATTGATAGAAAAACAAATAATTATGACGGATTCATGGCAATGATCATGTATATAGGCATAACGTCCGAGACAAGTAGACCGACTCCTGCCTGCATCTACTACTATTACTCCACCCATCGACCGCTATCCAGCATGCATCTAGGGTATTAAGTATGAAACAGAGTAACGCCTTAAGTAAGATGACATGATGTAGAGAAGCAAATTCAAGCAATATGAATAAACCCCATCTTTTTATCCTTCATGGCAACAATACAAATACGTGTCATGTCCTTTTCTGTCACTGGGATTGAGCACCGCAAGATTAAACCCATCACAAAGCACCTCTCCCATTGCAAGATAAATCAATCTAGTAGGCCAAACTAAACCGATAGATCGGAGAGAAATACAAAGCTATAACAATCATGCATAAAAGAGTTCAGAGAAGACTCAAATATTTCTCATGAATAATCTGATCATAAACTCACAATTCATCGGATCCTAACAAACACACCGCAAAAGAAGATTACATCGGATAGAACTCCAAGAACATCGAGAAGAACATTGTATTGAAGATCAAAGAGAAAGAAGAAGCCATCTAGCTACTAGCTATGGACCCGTAGGTCTGTGGTAAACTACTCACACATCATTGAAAGGACAGCAAGCTTCCCAGGTTTCTTTTGTTCAGAAAAAAATCTCCAAAAAGTTTCGTGGCATTTGGATTTCATTTGGTACTGTTTATCTGAAAAGCCAAAAACAAGCAGAAAACAGCAACTGGCACTAGGCACTGGGTTAATAGGTTAGTCCCAAAAAATGATATATAATTGCATACAATTGCATATAAAAACATACAAGATTGATGCTATAATAGCATGAAACAATAAAAAATTATAGATACGTTGGAAACGTATCAGAGCCCACCTGTAAGTAACACATGGAACTTTATGTTTGCTATCCCCATCATGATTTTCCTACCCTCGGGGGGAAAGTAAAGGAGATAGGGGTCAAATTGCCTAGGAAACGTCACATAATGGTCAAAGGCTCTTCATAGAACAAAAACATCATGGAAGGATATTTTCATAAGTGAACAAGACGGAAGACGGGTAAATTTGAGCACATGAAATTTTTAGTGGTAAATACCAGTAGTATGTTCGAGTTAGAGGGAAAAATGTCAATGTCCCTAAGAAAATTGTCCACACTGCATACAAGAGTCAGAGAGTTTGAAAACACCGGGATAACAAACCCCTTCTTCGATTCGTGAATCAGAGTTGTGTACCCCCGATCGATTTCGATTCGCCGGATGTAGCGAAACCCAAACCGCGAATTCGAAAGGTGAACCAAGCGAATTGCGAATCGGGTAACTGTGATTATTATTTCCTGTCAGTTTTATATGAGCTGTGAGTGTTTTCGATATAAAAACTGCGTGTGCAGTTTTCAGTAGAACGGACAAAATCTGATATCTGTCAACAACACTTGGTGGGGTACTAGGGGCACAAGTGTTGTTTTAAAATGGAAAGATACGGACACAAGAGCGGTGATCTGACTCAGGAGCCAGCTATCTACACGGATCCGTGAGCTTGCAGGTTACAAGAGAGATAAGAATGGCCGAGACCAGAGCTTTTTGTTCCCATCCATAGACATATCGTTATGTACGTACGTTACTCTTCAGGTACATGAGGGGCTGCTTTGCTTTGGGAGTTTGGGAGAATTCAGGAATCTTCCCGGCAAACGCCCCTGCCGTAAAACGTACAGTACCACTCTCTACTACTAACAGTACAGGATCAGGTGGGTGCGCTCCATCCCCTTCAGAGCTTTTTGGCATGGAGCGTTGGAGTACTCGCGGCTTTGGCGGCACTAACGAAAGCCGGGACACGTTTGAATGCCGCAGCATGCAGTGTCGCACTTCACTCGCGCGAGGACAAACGAGGCCCCGTTATTGTATGGGCGCAATGCATATTTGGCGGTGACGGTGCGTAGCTAGGCTACAAAATGGTAAGTTTATATGTATAATGCCTCCAAGGTGAGATTTTGGGAGCGCAGAGGGTTTTGGAGCTTACCGAGTTGTGGGTTACTCCAGCGTCTGTCGCCTCATCAAGAAATAACATATCTTGCATGTGCGAACTCCGGAGGAGATCTTATAGTTTTGCTAACCGTTGATGCACTGCTGATTTTCTGTCTGAATCCATCACTGCTGGGAATGTGAGGTTAGCGGTTTGAGGTCTCCTGGTCAGATTCTACGTACGTATGTACTAGGTAATTAATACTAGGTCACATACCTAATCGTTCAGCATGTGTTCTAGGCTTCTAGCTGACCACAGACGGTGACTTGTTGGCAATTACGTACATTTGCTCTACTTCTACGTCCATGGATGAAACTTTTCGAAAAGGAATGCATGCCAGATTCAGTTAGTCGATCAGCAGATCCTTTTGCCGTGACAACAAGTCGAGCTAGTTTGGCCCTGGTGTTAAGTGACAAACGTACTTCTGTTTGATTGGGAAGCCGGGTGAAGCTGAACATGGGCAGATTGACACACAAGTGGGTGGCTTCACTGAATACAAAACAGGGAAGTGGTCCTGGATTCCTGACCGCAAAGCCAGCATCAATGGGTTAGACAGACATTTTTACTGTTAGTACCATGCTCCTTCCTCGTTGGTTCCTAGCCTCTCCGGGCTTGCCGTTGATGCACGGGAAGATTACCCGCTGTCTCCCCCCATATTCTATGCCGGCGCGCGCGCTTCTCCGTACCGCCGAGCTGCGTACGTACGCTAACCAACCAATCGTAACGGCCGGCCGGCGCGCCCCGCTCCCAGAGGCGAGGATAGCTTGCTTGCTCGATCCCCGGTCGGTCACGCTCACGCACTCATCGAGCGTGCGATGCTCGAGCGCCCTCCTCTCCTATCCCCCACGTTGACCACGCCTCGCCCGAGGCCGAGCGCGCGCCCGACGCGTCAGCTCGAGCTTACGCGACCCGAGCCGGCGGGGCCGTGATCCTGCCACGCGCGCGCGTAAAGCCCGCGCCCGTACCCCGGTACCGAAATGAGGAAGGCTTTCCCGCCGCGCCGGAGAGTAAAGCTGGACGCCGGGGCCACGTCGTTGAGGAGCTAGCGGCGGGGCGGGACCGGCAGCACTGGTAGCCGCTGCAGGTGGCGATGTGCATCCTCCCGCATGCAGATGCAGGCGCCCCCATCCCTTGATCGATCGATCGATCCTCCTGCGTCTGCACTGTGCAGGATCGATCGAGCTGGCGCGGGAGAGCGCTGCTCGCCCAATCATTCGAAACCGTTGCGTGCAAAGACCGTCCTGCCCCCGCTCCCTCGCCGTTTTTCGCGGTCCTTTTGGCTGAAATTTTCGCTTTTCAGCGCGGTGAAAAGGATGGGTGCGGGAGGGGCAGGGTACGGTACTGCGGTATGGCTTAGGCAGCATCTAGCACAGGGAATGGCCATGCGCTCGCCCGTACGACGACGACGACCGCGAACGGATGGCACGGAGGCGGAGCATGTGCAGTGCTAGTTGCCGAGATGCCGATGCGATGAGACGACGAGGACAAGCGTCCCTCCCTCCCGTCCTCCCTTCCACCGCATGCCGCCTTTGTCTTCTTCTTCTACGTACCTACGTAGGTCACTTGATACATGCGTCGGTGCCTACTTGGCAAGTGTTGCTGTGTTTTCATTCCATGTACTACATAACTTACTTAGAATCCATGAAGTTAGGATGAACGGAATGCAACAAGGACGTGCGGGCAACCAAAAAGCCTGCCTGCCCGGCTTTAACCCTCCGCCTCAAACCATAGCGCTCGTGTCGACGTAGCGACCTGGTGTTGCCTTCCGCACAATGAGTCGTTGGCGACCACGCCGGCTGGTGGGTCGCTGCTGCTAGGTACGTGCCGTGAGCCTGAGCGGCCCGGGACACGTACGGTCCCCGGCAAGGGCCGAAAAGGCGTGCGTTTTTCCGGCCGTCGCAGTGGATAGATAACTGCATGCATGCATGCATGGCACACGGGCACGACTGCACGAGGATCCACGTTGACCACACGGACGCAGTAGTAGGGGTACGTGCGAGCCAGCTCCTGCCGCACGCTTCTGCTGCGCAAGTGCACATCGAGGCAGGCATCGACCAACACGAAAGGTGGCGAACGACACCGGCGCGTGCACGCATGCAGGGAGCCAAGCGTCAGTCGCCATGCCCGTGAGCACGTAGTACGTGGGTGCATGCCGCACGCTTTGGCCTGCGGGTTTTACAACATCTACAGCCGCGATGGCCAAATCCGGCCCGGGCCCTGACCGGGCACGTCTTATATTTGTCACTCTGCATCCACGTATCTTATATTCGGCGCTTTATATCCATATTACACATGCAACGTTGATTTACTCTATGTGATCAAATGACGGACAACAAAAATCAGCTGCCATTAAAGGAACACAAGATCGGCTGCAAACGGACATTAACAAATTTCGCCACATCCAAAAGATCATAGTTCGTCACCGGACAAGTTCTTAAACTTCTACAACTAAAAACGATATAAACATAGAGGAGGGGGGATCACCACTTCCTCGCCGGGCCTTTGCCATTCCGGTCGCCGGCGCAGCTGTAGGCATCTGCAGCTGGTGGTGGGTCTTGGTCGTCCGACGAGGAGGTGCAGCTGTCGCCGTCGTCGGAGTCGGAGAGGACGATGAGCCCCTTCATCCAACGGACCGCCCTGTCCTGCTCCTGCTTCAACCTGGCGACCCGAGCCTTCTCCACCGCTGCCTCCTTCGCCTCGCGCTCAGACTGCTCAATAGCAAGCCGGAGCGCCTTGGCGTTCTTCCGTCGGAGGCGGCGAGCGTCCGTCTCCGCCGTCGTGAGGGAGCGGCGGTAGACCCATGCGAGGAGACGCGCGTCCTCGTCAGGGTCCGCCTCCGTCCCGTGGCGGCGGCGCGCGGACTGCTCCGCCGCGTCCCTCTCCCGTGCACGCTGCCTCTCGCGGCTCGCGCCTCCGACTCCGGAGTGCGCGTGCGTGCCGGCGGCGCGGGCACAAGCAGCCACCGCTGGCCGCGTGGAGGAGCGGCCGGCGGGGGAAGGAGACGGCGCGGGGCCGGTGCAGACTGCGCTGTCCTGGCGTCGCTACGCGCGGGCCGGGAGGGTCCAGCTCCGGCGTTCGCACTGCGCCGGTGCGGGAGCTGCTGCGATGACGCTCTAGATCCGAAGCTGCCGCCGGTCTCCACCTTGGACCGCTCTAGCGCAATGCGGAGGGCCATCTCCTCCTCGTAGTCGAGCTCGGAGCCGGAGTCGCTGCCGGAGCTGCTCATCGTAGTGGATGGGATCAGAATCGGAGAGGGAGAGGAGTGGACGGAGCGAGAGAGAGGGAGAGAGTGGGCTAGGGTTACGAGCGAGGCGCCCGGATTGGGTTTTTTTATGGGACAACTGTGGGGTCGGTGGTGGGCCTGGCCTGTCAGGCGGACGCACCCGGGCGTGCCCGGGCCACCCCATATCCGCCATATATTTGGGCTGGATATGAGGGGTGCCGGTCAGCCCGGGCGTTTGTCCACGGTTTGAGAGGTCCGGTTGGGTCGCTTTTTTTTTATCGATCAGTGACCGGACGGCCTGCCCGGGCGTTTGAGACGGGTATAAGAAGTCCGGCTGTAGATGCTCTTACCACCACTACTTCGTTTCGATTTGCACGACATATCACGTTACAACATGTAGATTAGTTTCACATATGCACGGAATATAATATGTAGATTTACTTCTGGTAGTAAATCTCACTAAAAATAAAATTATTTTATGAAGGGCGTGGCTAGAACTCAGTCGAATGACGTTAGCGCAGTTGTTTTGCTATGAGCCGCACGGCTGGATGCTGTAAACGGCGCCGACAAATTTTGCGACGGTTTTGTAAGCAACAACAACTAATGCTGCAACCGGTGTGACTAAATGCTACAGCCGTCAATGGCGGATGTTGCGACCGACGAGACGACATGCTACAAACAACGAGGGCAGATGTTATGACTCGTGAGATGGCATGCTGCAACCAGCAATGACAAATACTGCAACCGGTAGGATTGCATGTTGCAAACGGTGGGACGAGATGCCGCAAAGGACGTTCAGCCCAGCACGAATCTCCATGCAAAAATTCAATGGTTGAGCAACCGACTGAGACTTGGTTAAATCTCAGTCGATTGAGCTTTAGCAAGCCCGTTTTATGAAGGTACCATGAGAGTCTTAAGCAAAAACTAAAATAAAACAAAAGTGAATGACAATTCATTTAGAGAAAAAAAAACCTTAGGACAACTAAAATATGGAAGAATTTAAAATACTCCCTCCGGTCCTTTTTACTCCGCGTTTTAGATTTGTGTCAAGTCAAACTTTACAAACTTTGACCAAATATATACTAAAATGTATCAACATCTACAATACCAAATATATATACTATGAAATTACATTTCATAATGAATCTAACAATATTGATTTGACATTGTGAATGTTGATACTTTTTTTTGTAAGTTTGGTCAAAGTAGAGATGCTTTGACTTCGGACAAAAGTTATATGCAGACTAAAAATGACCGGAGGGAGTACATGTGATGTGTTTTGAGAAGAAAAAAGAGAATGACAACTCATTTAGAAGAAAAGAGATAGCATAATTCAAGTACTTAAGATTGTAGAACAGAGGAGAAACGTCTGTGTTTTGAGGTTTGTATACAATGTGCTTAAACTTAGTGATAGATTCTTCTAGATAGTACACATGACAGAATCTGGTATAGTGATTTTCTCTCCGTTTGTAACTGAAAACTTGTTTAAATGGACTCGTTAACATATTCCAGGAGGCTTTTCCTTCATCATATACAATGATTAACAATGCTTGAATTTGCCAACTCTCTACAGTCAAATTGACTTTATCCAACAACTAATATTCAAAGTTATTCATACATTGTACAGTGATATAGATAAGCCGAACGAAACGAACAAGGTAACAACAGGAGCCGCGATTAGTTCAGTGCAAAAACACACATGCACTCACAATGAACGAACGAGATGTGCAAAGAGTTAAACAAGTGCTAGTTATTGTCCATGGGAAGCTTCGGCGCAGTAGCCAACGACACAGATCATACTACATGCTGCACACATTAAAGTAAGTAAGTTCAGTTAGTCAAGTGTTCAACTTGGCATTTTTGCTCGTCAAATCTAATCATTGGTTTGCTTGCTAGTTATGATCATAAGATCACTAAGAAGAATGAAGGTTTCAAGTCATTATGTCTGAAAGTATATTGTTTCTTCCCGGATCGATGTTCATCAAGCGCATCCTTTACGGACAGCCTTACTCTAATCAGTCAAGTACAAGCATTTCCAAGTCTGTTGGACAGTGACAAGGATGGATGTAGCTAGAGTGTACGAAATGGCAAAATGACAGCTAGTACAGAACTGCATATACAGTTTGGATCTACCACACCTACCACTAAAGGTTATACTGTACTATTTTACATGTGACACAGTTTACCAGCCAGAAGTTCACACCGTATTTACCGCCATTTAGAAAAAAAAAGTTTTGCATGAGTCACTTTCATTTAGGATCGCTAGACCTTAATCCAACGGCTGAAAACAGACTGCACGCTGTTCATATCCCCGCCTCGCCACCCCGCCCTCCCTTCGACCTTTCCCCACCACCTTCAGTCATCCCTCTAAGGCACCCCCCTCCCACACACCCCGAACCTACACCGTCAAATTTCTGACTCTCTCCCGTCGGCTATCGCTCGTGCACGGCTGGCCTCACCGTGGCCGGCGCTCCTCACACGGTCACACCATCGCCGCCTTCGGGCTTCGGGCTTGTGTGAAGCGGAAGTGCCTGACAAAAATTCAGGCGCTTAACATTTAGCAAACGCGAAACTGAAAACCAGAAAATCGTTTGAGAGAATCAGCTATCAAACGCACTGCACTCCACTCCAAATTCTAAAATAAACCGACATCTTTGGTCTTTTGTGCTATGAGTATGAGGTACCCAGGCCTAGCCAGCCAGGTACTAGTGTATGCCCAGCTTTTTTCGCGACCGGCAATCTTTTAAATATTTCCCGCGGCCTTGTTCTACTTGAGCAAAGGTGTGGTGGAATCATCTGCATGTCTCACTCTCACTTGTACACCTGCTGCAACCCGCATCTAGCTTGGGCACCTACATAGTACATACACAAGGTGACAATATTTTAGCCCTCACGTCCATGTGATCTTTGTGGTGAAAGAAAGGAGGAAGAGATGCTGCTTAAGATTTGACCCACTGCTTCTCAAAAGGAACAGCCTAAGACAGCGCCTTTAGGCGGCATAACATGGACGCATCATACACTAATCTCTTTACCTGATATCCGAGAGACCGAAACCTCTCCCAAAGTTGCCATAATACATATTTTTTTCAAATTGGTTCCTCTGTTCATGTCGCCCTGCTCTTGTGTGCCTTTCCAAAAGGCAGACAAAAAGCACAAGGCGACATAAAATACCCCTGAAGCAGAGACACTTTGTGCAGTACTTGAACAAAGCCAAAAGATGAGCTCCTAGTTGTCACAGCGCAATGGACGGGAGCCTTGCCTTACATTAGCATGAACTGCTGCAATCATTTGCCCCAAGCTTTGTATTTGTTAAGTAGCAAGAGATCCACATGGAGGCGAGAACCTTTTGACTGGTGCACACACGATGAAGGCGGACGGACCCGTAGGTACAGGGCGGTTTGATGAGGCTAGTCGCAGTAATCAGTAATGTATACTACTGGCAGTGGTATATTCTACTACGTACATTGGGCTGGTTGATCCTGTTCCAGTGACCTGGATCCAAGCCATCTACGTACTATAGTAGTATTAATTTTCTCTCCATTTGGATTCTGATAGGCTTGTATACCACCACCACCACATGATATACGCCCGCCTAGCTGTTGTGTTGAGGCTAGAGCTGCTAGAGGGGGGATCCACTCTACTGTGGCCATCTCAGCCATGTGATGGATTCACTCATTCACGGAGCCGTTAACTGTTCATTCATCACTTGGCCCTCGTAGCCGAGGCCAAGTGCGCACTGCACAGAGCACAGACGACAGCTAGCTGTGCTCACCTCACCTTCCTCGCTGTCAATTGTGGATTTCAGTTCACGGCAACTGCTGCTAGCCAAGTTGCGTATAGCTGCAAGCACCGCCGCATCGGAACGAGTAGCCTCGCTGCCTCTCCGTTCGCGTAGCCCGACGATTACTCGCTCTCAAACTTACCAATGGCTCGCTGGCAGTGGAACTGGAAACTGGTGAAGCGTAGTGGATGGAGTGGAGTTCGTCGTGGTCCCTCGGCCCGGCACAGCCGCGCGTCTCCGTGGATTGGTCGCACTTGCACATGCGATCCTCCAATAGGAAACTCGAGAGCTAGATGGATCGATCTCGCGAGCTTCGCCAATGGACGAGCGACACCCTGCGCACAGCGAATAAGTGCGGAATCAGGACAGGAGACCGCAGCGTGATCATCTGATTGTCATTGCCAACAGTGCTATGTCGCTCTCCGGGGGAAGCCGAGGCCCGGCCTCGTGCGTGGCTGGCCGGCGGAACGGAACAGTGTTATGTCTCGTCCCCGTAGACAGGGGGCACGGCCAGTACAGTACGCCCTCGTGCGTACGGTACGGCTGCTTCTACTGTGAATCTGTAGTCTACTGGCGGTCTTATCATAGCCGCGTACGTACACTCGCTAGCCTGTAGCCTGCGCGCTGGATGGGACGGACGGATCGACCGGTGCCGGACAAGAGCTAGCGTCGTCGATCGCCTACTGACAGTAGGCTACTGTCGAGATTGCACAGTTCCAACTGCAAGTTGTAGCGCTGTTCTTGCATGTCGCGGCGCACTTGTGTGTAGGACGTTTATTTTGTTGTAGGTTGCGCTGCTTGCCTTGCCTTGCCTGTGCACCGACCGATCGCCGGGAAGGCTGGGGCTCCAAGATTTTTGCCCAGCTGCTTCTTGTCTGCACGCACGCAGTCGGTTGTTGCGTGAGAATTTCCGTGTCGCGTTTCGGCGTTTTCCCTTCTTTTTTTTTTTTGGTTTTTTGAGGGCACTTTCGGCGTTTTCTCAATCAACAACACCAGAAGATTCTCAGGACGAGCCCATTTGTCCATCTTAAGGCTTGAAGCAACTACACATGATCCATGATGATAATACGAGAGAAACGAGAAAGCCCAGGAGGTCAATGACGGAGGCCTAGTTTTAGTTCAGAGAGCTGAAATTATTGTCTAAAAAGCAAGGCAGCTTGGAATTCCCTATTTGACGCATTAAGCGTCAAAGGGTGGCTCCTATTTGGCGAGCGACCTGGCGCGTACCCCCCCACACGCGCTATATTCTTATGGCGGGCCTATTACCGGATTCCATCTCCACCAGTTTTGGGAAGAACCTTCCCTGAACCACTTTTTTTTCTTTTTTTTTTCATTTCTTTTTTGTTTTCTTTTTCCTTTTTATTTTTCAATTTGTGAACATCTTTTATATTCGTGATTTTTTTTGAAATCATGAACTTTTTTCAAAAACATGAACATTTGTTTTTGAATCGCAAAGATTTTTTAATTTCATGGACATGTTTCAAATTCACAAACATTTTGAAAGTTGCGTATAATTTTTTTTGAACATGGGAACAATTTTTTTGAACCGGAAAACATTTTTAGAAATATGGGAACAATTTTTTGAAATCCAGGAACAGTTTCTTTTTGGTTTTCACAAATATTTTTTTTGCATTCATGAATAATTTTTGAATCACTGAACATTCTTTGAAATTTGGGAACAATATTCGAAATTCCCAAACATTTTTGAATATTGTGCACATTTTCTAGAAATTCATTAACATTTTTTCAATTTGTGGACATATTTCAAAATAGACGAATATTTTTTGAATCCATGAGCATTTATCATCCTTTTGAATATGCAATAATTTTTCAAAATCATGAACATTTTAGGATTCCCGATCATTTTTCGAAACCATGAACTTTTTTTGAATTTGTGAACATTTTATAATTTTTACAAATTGTTTTTCAAATTTCGCAATTTGTTTTGAAATTCTGGATTTCTTGGATTATTTTAAAAGGTAAAAACACAGAAAAAAAAAATATGACATGAGAAAAAGGTGGGCATCCCGCCCCGTACATGGGCCGGCCGAAAAGAGCACAGGGGGAGTTGCGGCTGCGCGTTCGCTCGATTCCTGGCGCGCAGGTCGCCAAATAGGGGGTCTGGCGTCAAAGTGTCGATGGTTTCGGTTTGGTAACCTTCTAGAAGATTTTTACCGGTTTTGGCAACAAGCATCCTTAACCTTTTTTTGCTACTTGTATTTTTTCTTGTTTGCTTATTTATTATTCCATTTTCTGTTTCTTTAAGCTTTTATTTTGCTTTTGTTTTCTTGTAAAACATATTCAAAAATTCAAAAAATGACCATGTTTACAAAAAATATTTATAAATTCGAGAAATGTTTGGGTTCCAAAAAAGATTTGGAAATTTTAAATACTGTTCTATCAAAGAAATGTTTTTAAATTTGAAAACATTATCACGTTTTTCAAAAAAAAAATCAAAAAATTTCTGCCGATTTTTCATAACAAATAGTACAAAATAGAAAAAAAATCTAATTTCAGTATTTTCAGAATTATTTGAAATTTCATTAAATGTTCAGAATTTTAAAAAATTCCTCCTTTTACAAAATATGTTGACAATTTCACAAATTGTTTGCCTTTTGAAAGGGAACACAATTCGAAATTAATATTTTTTTTCGAATTTGGGAACAAATTTTGAAATAGGTTTTATTTTAAATTCCAAATGTTTTTGAAACACGCACATTTTTAAATTTGGCAATCTTTTTCATAAAATGCGTCATATTTTTAAGTTTTAGAACATTTCTACAATTGTGGACATTTTTAAAAAATCAGAAACATTATATTGGAAAAAAAAGAAAAAGGAAAGAACGAAACCAGTATAAATAAAAACCGGTGTGCCTGTGTATCGTTTGACACAGTTAGTGTTAAATAGGGGACCTCCTATAGGCTGCTCGTTGCGGCGAAGAGACGCCGTTTCGCACAGGGCGGTTCGCCTGGGCCGGCCCATTGGCAATGGCACGGGATGGCACCGCGCCAGCGAAGTGAAAAACACAGGAAAAGAAAAAGGAAGGCGTCGAGGCTGGGATTCGAACGCGCGACGTCCTATTGCTAACCACTGCGACTGACAGGCTCGTTCGTTAGATTTGCAGCGAGATCCCTAAAGAAAGAAAAGAAAGCGGCAAAACTTAAAAAGCAGTTCCCAGAAATTCCCATAAAACACAAATCTTTGAGAGGGATCGAACATAGGACCTCCTGCTAGTAAAGAACGACGCTAGCCACTATAATTACCAAGATTTGGTATCTAAAATGGCAGTCCAGTGTGTATGAACCCTAAGCCACAAACAGATTAAACAATTTTTTTGAAATTTCGAGCATGATTTTCTTTATGAAAAAAGTAAATTGTTTTTTAAAACACGGAAATTTCAAATTTCTGAACAAATTTTTTAGAAGTCAAATATTTTGTGAAACGTGAACATTGTTTTGAAAAAAAGGAACTAATTTGAAAACGAGAACAATTTTCAAAATTACGAACAAATTTGGAAAACAGGAATAAAAATTGTTGACGTGAACATTTTCCACAAATTAAGTGCATTTTTCTCAAAACACGAACATTTTTTTGAAATTCCCCGATCAATTTTACAATTTGTGAACAAATTGTGAAAACATGCACATTTTTTGAATTTATGAAAATTTTGGAAGTGGGAACATTTTTGAAATTCCCAAACATTTTCTAAATTTGTGAACAATATTCAAATGCCAATATTTTTTGAATTTGCTACCAAAATTAGAAAACATGAACATATTTTGAATTTGTGAACAAATAACGCAAACAGGAACATTTTCTGAAAGTCGTGAACATTTTTTCCAAACCTCGAATGTATTATCAAATTCCCCAAACATTTTTTGAATTTGCGAACAAATTTTGAAACCATAAACATCTTTTGAATTTGTGCACAAATATCATAAACAGGAATATATTCTGAAATTCATGAACATTTATTGAACTTGTAAACAAAATATAAAAATGTGAACATTTTTTAAATTTTCGAAATTCTAAAGTTTTTAGGATTTTCGAACATTTTTTTGAAAAGAAGCAAACATTTTTGAAAATTCTAACCTTTTTTGGAATTTCTGAACCATATTCCAAAACAGGAACATTTTTCGAAAAATGAATAAATTTTGGAAAATGCAAACATTTTTAAATTTCTGAACATTCGTTGGAAAAGAAAAAGTAAACTTCAAAATGAAAAAAGAAAAGTGAAAAAAAATAACAGGAACAAAAATTGAAACAGTGGTTTTTTTAATTGGTGAACAAAAATTGAAAACAGGAACAATTCTTGAAAATTCAGAACAAATTTTGAAACTGAGAACAATTTGAATAATCCGAACAGTTTTGTAAATGCGATTTGTTTTGTATATATGAACGAAATATTTAAAACGAAGACATTTTTCTATAGCTTCGAACATTTTTGTAAAACATGAACATTTTTTGTAAGACGCGAACAATTTTTGAAACACGGACATTTTTTTAAATTGTGAACAAATTTTGAAAACGTGATCATTTCTTGAAATTCCAAAAAATATTTGAATTTTTTGAACAAAAAGAAACATGAAAAAGAAAAAGGAAATGAGAAAAAGAGAAAGTAAAAACGAAAAGAAAAAGTAAAAGAAACAGAAAAATAAAACAGAGACAAAAAAGAAAAATAGAAAAAACGTTCCGGGAAGTTTCTAGAAGGTTCCCAATACCTATAAAAACCGCTAGGAACCCTCAAGAAGATTCCTAAAACCGGTACATGATACCTACTACTGATGGGCCGGCCCAATCACTCGCCCGTTCGCGTTCGTGTGTGCGATTGATCGATTGTTTGACGCAAAACACGACAAATAGGGTTTTCCGTTAAATAGTACCTCCTAGGAGCTATACATCGCCCACTTTGAGTCTTAAGGAGCTGTTTGGATTGATGCCCTGCCAAAAATTTGGCGTTGGCTTGGCATGCCGTTTGTGTTTGGATGGCTACCAAATGATTGGTGTGCCCTGGCCTGACTAGCTATCCTAGTTCAATCCGGCGCTAATTTTTAGCGAGACATGGGCGGTGGAATTGGCCGCCAATTAATTGGCGCGCCCGCGGTTGGTAAGGATGACACTGGCGTAATTCAAACAGCCCCTAAGTAGGTCTCGCCTCTGCCAGGAGGCAGATGGGCTAGCCCAATACGAAACTAGGCGAGCGTTTTTTTTAGGGAAGTTATTGACCGCTTTTTCCATGATATTTTTATCCTGTTTGTCTTTGTGGTTGTTTCGACCGTTTTTCCTGTTCTTTTTGGTGGTTTTGATATGTTTTTGTGTAGTTTTTTTCCTGTTTGTTTCTGTGTTCTTTCACAGTTTTCCTTTTTCTGTTTTCTGCGTTTCTTCATTGGGGTTTTCCTTTATATTTTTTCTTCTTTGTTTTTTCAATCCGTGCCTACTTTTTTCAATACACATTGTACTTTTTGTATACATGTTGATTTTTTTTCTAATATATGTTTTTGAACATTGGTTTGAATACATGTTAAAAAAATTGAAATACACCATCAAAACTTTTTCTGAAACTAGATGAACATTTTTTCACATATATAAAACACTTTATGAAATGTCATGAAAATATTTTCGAAATGCGTGAACATTTTTCAAATTCATGTGTATTTTTTAATGCTATGAAACGTTTTTTGAATTACACAATTTTTTTTTTGCATTGTACAAATATTTTTAAGAAATGTCACGAATATTTTTTTTTGAAATGTGTGAACATATTTTGATGTACATTTTTCTGAATGCCATTATTTTTTTTTTAAAGTTGCAAGAACATTTTTATAACACTGCATTTTTTATAAAATGTCATGAACATCTTTTCAAAACGCGTGGTTTTTTTAACACTGCATTTTTTTTAAATGTCCCGAACATTTATTCAAAACGCATGAACATATTTTTATGTACATTTTAAAAGTTGCAAGAACATTTTTTAATCACTACATAAACATTTTTTAAGCATTGCATAATCATTTTAAATATTTGTATTTATATTTTATAATATTTTGGAATATAAATAAAGTATAAAATTAAAAAAAATTAAAACAATCGAGCGATCGAAAGGAAGCAGATGAACACCGTCCCACACAGTTATGTTTCTTGGGCCGACCCATTAGGGAGCGCTGCAGGCGACGTTGCGCTTGGATCACTGTAAGCGATACATCAGTGCGCTCGACGCATGGGGCTCATGTTGAAGAGGAAGGTGAGTAGACTAAGGGCATGTTCGGCAACACTCCAACTCCCGCTCTCTCAAGTCCACGAGCGGAGCTGAACCGAACGCCATAACTCTGTAGAGTGAAGTGATTTCTTTGCTCTAAAGACATATGTTTTCTAGCCATATTTTGTAAGACATTAATAACATCAGAGAGTTTACAATTGTTATAATCAAATTCACATAGCCACCATAGCTCGATGATCGGCATCATAGTGGACCATGAACCCACAATTGACGGAATCAATTCTGACAAATCTCGGGTAGGGGGGTCTCGAGCTAGTAGCTTAATTGCGATGGTAACAAGGACACGACGTTTACCCAAGTTCAGGCTCTCCTCGTTCATTAGCCGACCCTCCTCGGCCAGGGGTCGCTTCCGTCTTCACTGAGACCCCTGCGGATTCCAAGGAGGTGAACCGGGTCGCCAAGAGGGTGACCACCTTCGTTGCTAAGAAGCAGGTCACCTTGGTCCAGGTGATGCACGTGGCCCTAAGTTGCGGCGTCCTGCCCCTTCAAGCCCGAGCTCGCCCCATGTGGGCGTACACCAGGGAGGGCGTCACCACTCGTGCCATCTGAGATGGTTTTTGTGGGAACAAGACCATGAAGGAGATGCTCTCCTTGTTGTTCAAGGGAAAGGCCGAGAAATTCCCCAACGACGACGAGGACATCGGCTTCTTGGCGGATGACGGTCTGAACGAGGTATAACGCCTTGTCCCTTTTACCTTTTATTTTAGATGTCAGATGAAGCCAAGGAGTTGGGCTAACCAACCTCTCTATTTTGATTCTCCTGATTCAATCGTGTCTATCCTTCTCAGCGGAGGTTCAGTCTCCGGCTCCTCAGCCAGAGGACCAGCTGACCGATTGTAACATCCCCAAATCTCAACCCTGTCATTAAAATAATTAAGTTGCCATGTCATCCTGATCATCATAATTAAATTGCCTTTAGAAATTATCCAAAACAAATTCTAATTCAATTCAAAATTCAAGTTACAAGTCAAAGTAAAAGTTTCACAAATATGAGAACTAAATAGTTCATGATTTTGCAAATAATCCATAAACAGTTATAAAAATAAAGTCAACATTATTTAATTTCCAAATTTGACCCTAGCAACCAAAACAGTCCCCCAAAACAGCAATATTTAATCCATTTCGCTTAATTAAAAATCAAATGAAATCATATTATCTCTAAACCAATTTCTGGTAGTGGTTAATATTGCACTGTAAATATTGAGCTAAGTCACATATTTTACAAAAGTCAATTAGTAGCCTAACCATTTACAAAACAGAAGTAAAGACAGAAAACAGAAAAGAAAAAGAAAAAGGAGAAGGACTTACTGTGCGGCTGGGCTTAAGTTAAACAGTAGCCGGCCCAGCCCACCCCAGCGGTCGTCGTCCTCCTCTCGCACGCGTCAGCGCGCGCGCATCCGAGCGCCGATCGCCGCGCTGTCGTCCATCCGAGCTCTCCCCCGTGCGGATAAGGTCGCCCTAGAGCTGCTCGCGCCCTCCCCGAAACCCTAGCCTGCCCCATTCGCCCCCGCTCGCCTTGCCTCTCTCTGTCTCGCACCTCGCCCGAGACGCCGTCGTCGCCACCGCTCGATCCCGCGTTCCCCGTCGTCCCCAAGCCTCGCCGAGATGTCGTAGGGCATCGCCGTCGTCCGCTACGTCGATTGGTGCACGCCATTGGAGCCGAGAGCCCCCACCGCGAGCGCTACTTCTTCTTCTTCCTCCTCGGGCTTCTTCTTCTCCGTCACCGATTCACCGCCGACGAGCCTCCCCGAGCAGGCTTGAGCACACCTGCAGGCTCACTGTAAGCCCGCGCGTCTTTCCCCTCTCTCTCCCGCGCGTTTCCGTCGCCGTAGACGCCGCATTGGAGATGGCCGAACCCCACGCCGCCGACGAGCTCGTCGTCGCGATCACAATCGCCGTCAAGCTCAAGCGAGCTCATGGCCGTGCTCTAGGCCTCGCTAGGACCCCGTAGAGCCCCTCCGCTGGGTCTGCCGTGCCCTCTAGCCACCGGTCGCGCAGATGGCCGAACTCCGGCGCCGCCGCGGTCGACGCCGTGGTCGACTCCGTCCGTTTTAGCCCGCGTGACTGCCGTAGATCGACGCGGATCGATGTTTCCGTTCGAATGCCGCAAGCCGCCGTCGATTTGGTCGCCGGACGGCGATTTCCGGTCACCCCCGACGCGCGCCGCCGCGGAAAACGCTCACCGGCGCGATTTCGGCGAGTCTCCGGTCGTCGCCGACGTGGCACTGACCGGGCCCCACTGGCCCCGTTAACTGGGTTGACCAGTCAACGGTGCTGACTGGGCTGCCCTGTGTCGCTGACATACGGGCCCCACCATTTTAATTAGACTAATTCGAATTTAAATTAATCCGTTAGATTAATTAGACACTTACAGGTGGGTCCCTCTAGTTAATTAGGTTAGTTTAATTTAATTAACTGTTGTTAGTTGAAACAGTCACTGACCAGTGGGACCCACTGGTCAGGTTTGACTCTGGTCAGCCAGAGTTGACTGCTGACGTCACTCTGACGTCACTGGCTACTGTTTTGGATAATTCGAATTTAATAATTTCAGAAATTCCAGAAAATGTTTAAAACTTTGAAAAATCATATAAAATAAACCGAAACTCGGATGAAAATAATTTATATATGAAAAATGATCAGAAAAATATGAAGAATCCGAATATGTGGTCAAAATGCTTGACCATCACTCCTATCTAGCTGAACATGGAACTTTTTGCCCGTATTCGATAGATGAATAGTGCATAACCCTGATAAAATAAATCCTAATAAATTCCTAAATTATCTAAAACGTTTAGATAGGCAGTATATCACCTCTGCATATCATTTAGGCCCGTCATGCGTCGCTGTTGCATTGTTGCCGTGAATTTATTGTTTCTTCCCCCTCTTCTCTTCCGTTGGACACCGAGACCGACGCCGCCCCGCAGGACTGCTACTCCGTCGAAGACCCTTCTTTTGCCGCAGAGCAACCAGGCAAGCAAACCCCCTTGACGCATGCCTATATCACCTATTCTTTCTCCCTCCTGCTTGCATTAGAATTTGCTACTTCTATTGATTGATCCTAATTTTGATGCATAGCCTGTTTTTGTCACTGTTATTGATACCTGCCTGCTATCCGAACTGCTTAGTATAGGTTGGTTGATAAACCATCTGTGGCCCCTCTTCCTTGTACTAGTTGCCCCGCTTAGTTACCTGTGCCCTGGTCGAAGTGATCGACGGGCTGAGACCAGCACATCACCACACATCCCCCTAAGTTGCTCGACTCCGCAGAGCTAATATCGAGTGACGAGGGTGATACCTCTTCTCTCACTCCTGATATGCCTCTGTGGTATAGCTAGTCGGTTGTGGGTTACCGAGGGTGATTCCTCTTCCACCACCTCCGATGAAGCTTCTGTCGTGCAACCCCTCAAGTGTGAATCCATCGGGGGTGATTCCTCCGGGTTCACCTTGACAGTAGCATCGAGTGGGAATCCATCGAGGGTGATTCCTCGGATTACCCTCTTGATGTTACGGACACACGGTTACTTTACCTGTTGCCCCTTACTGTTACTGTTGATGTGGGACTGAAGGGACAGGCGGTACCACCTCGGTAGAGGTGGACCTGAGTTCCCGACAGTCTCCTGGGAAGTCGGGTTGACCTGGAGGGTACCCGCGAGATAATTACGAGGCGCGGCCGGGCAGGCAGAGACCGCCCTAGAGAGGGATGGGCCTGACCCTTGTTGCACTTCCTCGAGACGGGACGACAAGAGTACTGATCGTCACCGCGAGCTCCTATTGATGCACTAACGGATTTGGGTATTGATCTGAGTTGGCCACTGGCCTATACGCACTACCACCACGCGGGATAATGGTTTATGGGGCCCTCGGCGCTGTATGTATCAGCCGAAAGCTCTGTCAGACGTCCAGTTTAGCATTGCGGCACGGCAGGATCGGCGCCATCCAGGACAGAGGTGGTGCCTGGATCTAACCATGTGCTCAACGACCCGGAGTGCAAAGGGCGATGGGCCCAAGATCCCTGAGCACTTAGGATGTAGACCGACGGGGACCTCTCTGCTGAGCTCTAGATAGGGCTGCGGTGTGTCGATCAGCCGAGGCCGGGCATGACCCAGGAAAGTGTGTCCGGCCAGAGTTAATCGAGCGTGTTGCGTAACAGTAGTGTACCCCTGCAGGGAAGATTATCTATTCGAATAGCCGTGTCCACGGTAACAGGACGCTCAGTAAAGTATCCCGATCTACTACTTGAACTGGTTACATGTTAATTAATTGTAAGCTCCGGGATCGCTTTCTCGCAGGGAGCCGAGGAAGGATCCCTAGGCTTTGCTACAACATGCTTGCTACTATAATTATGTTACTAATCTGCACTCTTCTTATGCTGCAAGACCGCTGAAGATGCTAGTCTTCGATAGGCTAGGCTTTCCCCCTATTCTAGCATTTCTGCAGTCTAGTCCACAGATACAGCCTCCCCTTTGATACCGATGCATACTTAGCATAGATCTGATGTAAGTCTTGCGAGTACTTTGGATGAGTACTCACGGTTGCTTTGCTTCCCTTTTTCCCCCATGCCCGATTGCTGCGACCAGATGGCGGAGCCCCAGAGTCAGCCGCCCCAGTCGACGACTACTACTACACTTCTGGAGGAGCCTACTACTACGTGGAGACCGCCGACGACTAGGAGTAGTTAGGAGGCTCCCAGGCAGGAGGCCTGCGCCTTTTCGATCGTTGTCGTTGATTTGCCTCGCCTTCTTAAGGCATATCTGTTTTACTTTTATATCTGTACTCAGATATCTAATGCTTTCGCTGACGCTTGTATGCGCAAGCTTATGTATTCGAGCCCTCGAGGCCCCTGGCTTGTAATATAAAGCTTGTATTATTTTATTTTGTGTAGAGTTGTGTTGTGATATCTTCAAGTGAGTCCCTAGGCTTGATCGTGTGCATTTGCGTGTATGATTAGCGCGCGATTAAGTCGGGGGCGTCACAAGCTGGTATCAGAGCCGACTGCCTGTAGGAAGCCCCTTTCCAACTCCTTGGCCGAAGTTGAGTCTAGTCTTTGAAAAACAGTTTTACTAACATGGCTGTGTGGCTTACGGGCCCACGTCGCCAATGGGTGGTATTAGGATCTTTTATTCCTCTTCCATACTCTGGGACTCTGATTTCTCGTCCTTTCGGATTAAATGATTTTGCTAACTCTAACACTAGGTTCTCGTAATCACCTTCACCCGGAGAGCTGGATTGTCTGCAATCATTCCTTCCCATTGATCTGTTTAATCTGATCATCACATTTTCTTTTCCATTGGTCTATTTAACCTTTCATGTAATACTGGCTTTTATCTAAGCAGTGATAATGCCTTGCTTAAGTCAACACCCCCAAATAAAACCTTGTCACTATTGTTGATGACATTCCGGTAACCATCGATGGACGAGAACCTTGCCTATTGGTCCACCTCGTTTTAACGAGCAGGAAAATGGTTCTCTCCGTTCCTCGCCCTTGGTACCGGCGTTGTTGCCGACATAGCTGACAAGCTATCCTCCGACATGTCTTATTGTCGTGACCATGTAAGATGTCTCCGTTCTCCCTACTTTCGATCGACACTCACCGTAGTTCCACAGGATCAAAACCTAACTCTCCTGTGCAACATGGATTCCGAAGTATCCTTTGCACAGGGCTTCGTAGGTTATCACGAGCCACATCCCCTGAGTTGTTCCTCGGATAACCATCCCTGCAAAGGTCCGTTCTCCCGAAGATATCCCTTACCTCCACCTCTTAAATCTCGGGACGAGATTTCTTGTAGTGGGAGATTTGTAACATCCCCAGATCTCAACCCTGTCATTAAACTAATTAAGTTGCCATGTCATCCTGATCATCATAATTAAATTGCCTTTAGAAATTATCCAAAACAAATTCTAATTCAATTCAAAATTCAAGTTACAAGTCAAAGTAAAAGTTTCACAAATATGAGAACTAAATAGTTCATGATTTTGCAAATAATCCATAAACACTTATAAAATAAAGTCAACATTATTTAATTTCCAAATTTGACCCTAGCAACCAAAATAGTCCCCCAAAACAGCAATATTTAATCCATTTCGTTTAATTAAAAATCAAATGAAATCATATTATCTCTAAACCAATTTCTGGTAGTAGTTAATATTGAACTGTAAATATTGAGCTAAGTCACATATTTTACAAAAGTCAATTAGTAGCCTAACCATTTACAAAACAGAAGTAAAGACAGAAAACAGAAAAGAAAAAGAAAAAGGAGAAGGACTTACTGTGCGGCTGGGCTTAAGTTAAACAGTAGCCGGCCTAGCCCACCCCAGCGGTCGTCGTCCTCCTCTCGCACGCGTCAGCGCGGGCGCGCATCCCAGCGCTGATCGCCGCGCTGTCGTCCATCCGAGCTCTCCCCCGTGCGGATAAGGTCGCCCCCGAGCTGCTCGCGCCCTCCCCGAAACCCTAGCCCGCCCCATTCGCCCCCGCTCGCCTTGCCTCTCTCTGTCTCGCACCTCGCCCAAGACGTCGTCGTCGCCACCGCTCGATCCCGCGTTCCCCGTCGTCCCCAAGTCTCGCCGAGATGTCGTAGGACATCGCCGTCGTCCGCTACGTCGATTCGTGCACGCCATTGGAGCCGGGAGCCCCCACCGCGAGCTCTACTTCTTCTTCTTCCTCCTCGGGCTTCTTCTTCTCCGTCGCCGATTCACCGCCGACGAGCCTCCCCGAGCAGGCTTGAGCACACCTGCAGGCTCACTGTAAGCCCACACGTCTTTCCCTCTCTCTCCCGCGCATTTCCGTCGCCGTAGACGCCGCATTGGAGATGGCCGAACCCCACGCCGCCGACGAGCTCGTCATCGCGATCACAATCGCCGTCAAGCTCAAGCGAGCTCATGGCCGTGCTCTAGGCCTCGCTAGGACCCCGTAGAGCCCCTCCGCTGGGTCTGCCGTGCCCTCTAGCCGCCGTTCGCGTAGATGGCCGAACTCCGGTGCCGCCGCGGTCGACGCCGCCGTCGACTCCGTCCGTTTTAGCCCGCGTGAGTGCCGTAGATCGACGCGGATCGATGTTTCCGTTCGAATGCCGCAAGCCGCCGTCGATTTGGTCGCCGGACGGCGATTTCCGGTCACCCCCGACGCGCGCCGCCGCGGAAAGCGCTCGCTAGCGTGATTCCGGCGAGTCTCCGGTCGTCGCCAATGTGGCACTGACCAGGCACCACCTCGTGCCACTTACACTGGGCCCCACTGGCCCCGTTGACTGGGTTGACCAGTCAACGGTGCTGACCGGGCTGCCCTGTGTCACTGACATACGGGCCCACCATTTTAATTAGACTAATTCGAATTTAAATTAATCCGTTAGAGTAATTAGACGCTGACAGGTGGGTCCCTCTAGTTAATTAGGTTAGTTTAATTTAATTAACTGCTGTTAGTTGAAACAGTCACTGACCAGTGGGACCCACTGGTCAGGTTTGACTCTGGTCAGCCAGAGTTGACTGCTGACGTCACTCCGACGTCATGCTGACGTCACTCTGACGTCATGCTGACGTCACTGGCTACTGTTTTGGATAATTCGAATTTAATAATTTCAGAAATTCCAGAAAATGTGTAAAACTTTGAAAAATCTTATAAAATAAACCGAAACTCGGATGAAAATAATTTATATATGAAAAATGATCAGAAAAATATGAAGAATCCGAATATGTGGTCAAAATGCTTGACCATCACTCCTATCTAGATGAACATGGAACTTTTTGCCCGTATTCGATAGATGAATAGTGCATAACCCTGATAAAATAAATCCTAATAAATTCCTAAATTATCTAAAACGTTTAGATAGGCAGTATATCACCTCTGCATATCTTTTAGGCCCGTCATGCATCGCTGTTGCATTGTTGCCGTGAATTTATTGTTTCTTCCCCCTCTTCTCTTCTGTTAGACACCGAGACCGACGCCGCCCCGCAGGACTGCTACTCCGTCGAAGACCCCTCTTTTGCCGCAGAGCAATCAGGCAAGCAAACCCCCTTGACGCATGTCTATATCACCTATTCTTTCTCCCTCCTGCTTGCATTAGAATTTGCTACTTCTATTGATTGATCCTAATTCTGATGCATAGCCTGTTTTTGTCACTGTTATTGATACCTGCCTGCTATCCGAACTGCTTAGTATAGGTTGGTTGATAAACCATCTGTGGCCCCTCTTCCTTGTACTAGTTGCCCCTCTTAGTTACCTGTGCCCCGGTCGAAGTGATCGACGGGCTGAGACCAGCACATCACCACACATCCCCCTAAGTTGCTCGACTCCGCAGAACTAATATCGAGTGCCGAGGGTGATACCTCTTCTCTCAGTCCTGATATGCCTCTGTGGTACAGCTAGTCGGTTGTGGGTTACTGAGGGTGATTCCTCTTCCACCACCTCCGATGAAGCTTCTGTCGTGCAACCCCTCAAGTGTGAATCCATCGGGGGTGATTCCTCCGGGTTCACCTTGACAGTAGCATCGAGTGGGAATCCATCGAGGGTGATTCCTCGAATTACCCTCTTGATGTTACGGACCCACGGTTACTTTACCTGTTGCCCCTTACTGTTACTGTTGATGTGGGACTGAAGGGACAGGCGGTACCACCCCGGTAGAGGTGGACTTGAGTTCCCGACAGTCTCCTAGGAAGTCGGGTTGACCTGGAGGGTACCCGCGAGATAATTACGAGGCGCGGCCGGGCAGGCAGAGACCGCCCTAGAGAGGGATGGGCCTGACCCTTGTTGCACTTCCTCGAGACGGGACGACAGGAGTACTGATCGTCACCGCGAGCTCCTATTAATGCACTAACGGATTTGGGTATTGATCTGAGTTGGCCACTGGCCTATACGCACTACCACCACGCGGGATAATGGTTTATGGGGCCCTCGGCGTCGTATGTATCAGCCGAAAGCTCTGTCAGACGTCCAGTTCAGCATTGCGGCACGGCAGGATCGGCGCCATCCAGGACAGAGGTGGTGCCTGGATCTAACCATGTGTGCAATGACCCGGAGTGCAAAGGGCGATGGGCCCAAGACCCCTGAGCACTTAGGATGTAGACCGACGGGGACCTCTCTGCTGAGCTCTAGGTAGGGCTGCGGTGTGTCGATCAGCCGAGGCCGGGCATGACCCAGGAAAGTGTGTCCGGCCAGAGTTAATCGAGCGTGTTGGGTAACAGTATTGCACCCCTGCAGGAAAGATTATCTATTTGAATAGCCGTGTCCACGGTAACAGGACGCTCAGTAAAGTATCCCGATCTACTACTTGAACTGGTTACATGTTAATTAATTGTAAGCTCCGGGATCGCTTTCTCGCAGGGAGCCGAGGAAGGATCCCTAGGCTTTGCTACAACATGCTTGCTACTATAATTATGTTACTAATCTGCACTCTTCTTATGCTGCAAGACCGCTGAAGATGCTAGTCTTCGATAGGCTAGGCTTTCCCCCTATTCTGGCATTTCTGCAGTCTAGTCCACAGATACAGCCTCCCCTTTGATACCGATGCATACTTAGCATAGATCTGATGTAAGTCTTGCGAGTACTTTGGATGAGTACTCACGGTTGCTTTGCTTCCCTTTTTCCCCCATGCCCGATTGATGTGACCAGATGGCGGAGCCCCGGAGTCAGCCGCCCCAGTCGACGACTACTACTACACTTCTGGAGGAGCCTACTACTACGTGGAGACCGCCGACGACCAGGAGTAGTTAGGAGGCTCCCAGGCAGGAGGCCTGCGCCTTTTCGATTGTTGTCGTTGATTTGCCTCGCCTTCTTAAGGCATATCTGTTTTACTTTTATATCTGTACTCAGATATCTAATGCTTTCGCTGACGCTTGTATGCGCAAGCTTATGTATTCGAGCCCTCGAGGCCCCTGGCTTGTAATATAAAGCTTGTATTATTTTATTTTGTGTAGAGTTGTGTTGTGATATCTTCAAGTGAGTCCCTAGGCTTGATCGTGTGCATTTGCGTGTATGATTAGCGCACGATTAAGTCGGGGGCGTCACACCGATGACATAACTCGAGTGCTGTCCAAGGACATGCCCATAGGTTCGGCCCGCGCCAAGAGCGCGACGGCCCCCACAGCCCGAGCCAACCTTGGCTCCAGGCCAGTCCGCAACATCTGTCGATCATACTGCCGCTCCGACACCGGGGTCTTCGGAAGAATCATGGCCCGGTGACCGATCTCCTCGGTCCAAACCCGAGCCAAAGATGTAAGTACTTATCAGTTTAGTCTGTCGAACACATCGGTTTCGGGCATTGCCTTTATACTTTTAACCATAATTGTAGGCCACCTCGCCGCGTTGAGGATGATGCGATGATTCCTGAGCTGGGTTCTACCCTTCGTACCAGCACGAGAGCCTTTATGGCCACACCGGTGGCACAAGCTCCTCCCCTCCCCGAGCACTCCGAGGAGAGGGGGGGACGAGCAGAGATCCCTCCACCGCCAATATCTGATGTTGGGGGCAGAGGCGATGCATCCATGGCCGAGGTTAACACCACGGTGATGGGTAACGAAGAAGGCGACCAGAGAGAGCCTCACTCTACGGCTCTTTAAGAAGGATAGGGAGTGCCTGCCTTCTCTACTCCGGTGGCCCCTGAGACCATGTCCTCCGAGCCCAGTGCTTGGGCAGCCACACCTCCAACCACCGCAGCCGGTGCTGGCGCTGCCACTGCCTTGGGACAAACCCCCGAGGTCTCCAAGGCCCAACTAGTGGAGCGCCACCGGCAGGTGGAGGTAGTCTTGAAGAGCCCGACGCTCCATCGAGATCAACGATCGAGCCTCTACACCATCAAGGATAGGTTCAAGATCCTTTGAGGACGGGGTGATGGACATGCTTTTCAGCTTCGTCGGAGGCATGGAGGGATGACCACCATTCTTCTTTATTTCATCTGAATAAGATAGTATGGCCAGTAGCCCTCAAGGTGCATGTCGATCTCAAAAATCTGAGTCCTCCTTTAAGGGTAACATTTTTGAGCTGTGGTCGTAACCTTGTCCGAGGTGTAGTTTAGCAGAGGAAGATGATAAACTGCAGGTCAGTATTTTTTTAAACCGCCGTGTACAGTAGCCCACGAGCACAAGGTTAAGAGCCGAGGGCTGGTCGGGGTGAACCGACTCGCCAAGAGGAGAGTGAAGAGAATGAAATTCTTACCATCCGTGAGTCGAAGAGGTGTGGTCACCATCACATGGTTGCGAGAGCCAAGGTAATAGCCTAGGAGTAGTTGGGCCAAAGTTAGGGTGAACACCCATCTCATGTCAGAATTAGGAGCACCAAAGGCGAGCAGGTAGGGCATCGATGAGGCAACACCATAGCAAGTTGAGGTAGGGAGGCCGAGCGGAGGGGCACTATAGAGGTCAGAGGAGCCATGGGAGGCAACGCTGATGACCATTGGGCTGCCGCATCGTCCAACTGAGCCATGGATAGGTTTTGTCGCAGGGGCACGCGATGGGGTCAGAAGGTCAGGGCGGCAACAAGAAATTGGTAGAGGAGAGAGACGTAGTGTCGGGCCAAAGAACGATGACGTAGATCAACGATTAGGACGTCGAAAGTTGGATGCGACGATGGTGGTGATTTTGGAAGAAATGAAGAGGGACATAACATATGTGAGAGGATGCCGTGGAAGGCCTATGTGCGTCTTATCCTGTCAATAGTTGGTTGGTGGGAAACACCCAAATTGACAGTAGGGTCCTTTTCGCACAAGAACATGATAACGTGTACCTCGGTGTCGAGCACGACAGGTAGGACACATCGCCGGAGGAGCCTCGCCAGGAGCGTGATACGCAAGACACACTAGCGAGGTCTTTTGGGAACCCGAAACCCCACAGGCCCAAGAGTGACCCCGTCGGGGCATGCGACGGCTATGGGTTGTCCTAGGTCGACCTGGTGCCCCCTAGGGCCTCGAGGTTCACTGCCCTACAACAAGAAGAACAACGAAGAACGAGGAAAGGAGAAAAGATAAAAGATAAAGTGGTAGATTGATAGATTGTTTGTGTGTTGTTCAATCGGACATCACCTCTCATCTATTTATGAGGTGCCTGGACTTCCCGTACAAGAAAAGGATTCCAAATCTTTCCAAAATCCCAATCGTTAAAAATCTGACATCAAAATTTTAACCTCTGGGAACAAACATCTCCTAGGCCATTGATTCCAAGCACGAATCTGAGAGCACGGAGATCAACCACGTCACATTTTTTTGTTCAAAAAAACAATGCATCATCACCAATGCCCGCACCTCTCTTATCCCCTTCTCCCATTTCCCCCACCGCCCACTCGCAACACACTTCATCCCACTCTCTCTCCTTGCCATGGGACACAGATGAGAGCGGCCATGATCCGGGCTCCCCCGTACCCGAGGCGAGCGACGTCGGAGAGGAGGTGGCGGGTGGCGGAGGCAATGAGCGGGAAGAACGTCACCAATCCCCTGACCATACCCCGCATTGTCTCGTCCTTGAGCAAACCCCTTCCTCCATTTTCTCCAATCCCCTTCATCCTCTATTTCTCTCCCACTCCATCTCTTCCCCAACCAAATCCCACCATCAATATAGGGATCGAGGACGAGGAGGAGGAGTTCGTGGAGGTGCTGCTCGCGGGGAGTAGCGGCGACTACTCCCAAGCATACCATTTTCAGCCATGACTAAGGGAGTTCCTTGATACGACCAATTTGCATCATGATTTCCTACTATTATTTATAATGTATTTGGTCATTATTTCACTTTATGATACAATTCTTATGCCTTTTCTCTCTTAATTTGCAAGATTTATATGAAGAGGGGGAATACCGGCAGCTGGAATTCTGGACCTGAAATAGCTACAATAGAGATACCTATTCTACAGAGCTCCAAATGACCTGAAATTTTACGGAGATTTTTTATTGAATATATAAAAAATACTGGAGAAAAGAAATAGGGGCCCCACCAGTTGCTCACAAGGCAACATGGCACCCCCCAGGGCGCGACCTGGTGCCTTGTGGGGCCCACAGCTGGCCTCTGGCCCCCTCCTTCTGCTATATAAGCTCATTTGCCCTAAAAAATTTATAGAGAAGACTTTCAGGATGAAGCGCCACCGTCTTGAGGTGGAACCTGGGCAGGAGCACTTTTTCTCTCCGGCGGAGCGATTCCGCCGGGGATACTTCCCTCCGAGAGGGGAAATCGAAGCCATCGACATCACCAACGATCCTCTCATCGTGGCAGGGGGCAATCTTCATCAACATCTTCACTAGCACCATCTCATCTAAAACCCTAGTTCATCTCTTGTATTCAATCTTTGTCCCAAAACCTCGGATTGGTACCTGTGGGTTGCTAGTACGTAGTGTTGATTACATCTTGTAGTTGACGCTAGTTGGTTTATTTGGTGGAAGATTATATGTTCAGATCCTTGATGCCATTCAATACCCCTCTAATCTTGAACATTAATGTGATTTATGAGTAGTTACGTTTTTTCTTGAGGACATGGGAGAAGTCTTGTCATAAGTAATCATGTGAATTTGGTATTCGTTCGATATTTTGATGATATGTATGTTGTTGCTTCCTTTAGTGGTGTCGTGTGAACGTCGACTACATGACACTTTACCATATTTGGGCCTAAGGGAAGGCATTGTGGAGTAGTAAGTAGATGATGGGTTGCTAGAGTGACAGAAGCTTAAACCCTAGTTTATGCGCTATTCCGTAAGGGGCTGATTTGGATCCATATGTTTCCTGCTATGGTTAGATTTATCTTAATTCTTCTTTCGTAGTTGTGGATGCTTGTGAGAGGGGGTAATCATAAGAGGGTTGCTTGTTCAAGTAAGAACATCACCCTAGCATCGGTCCACCCACATATCAAATTATCAAAGTAGCGAACGCGAATCAAATGAACATGATGAAAGTGACTAGATGATAATTCCCATGTGTCCTCGAGAGTGCTTTGCTTTATATAAGTCACCGTTCTGGCTTGTCCTTTGCTATAAAAAGGATTGGGCCACCTTGTTGCACTTTTATTATACTTGTTACTTGCTACTAGTTACGAATTATCTTGCTACGAAACTATCAGTTACTACTACTTTCAGTGCTTGCAGAAAACACCTTGCTGAAAACCGCTTATCATTTCCTTCTGCTCCTCGTTGGGTTCGACACTCTTACTTATCGAAAGGACTACGATTGATCCCCTATACTTGTGGGTCATCAAGACTCTTTTCTGGCGCCGTTGCCTGGGAGTGAAGCACCTTAGGTAAGGGAACATTTATATTACGTGCTGAAATTTACTGTCACTTCTCACTATGGAAAGTAATCCTTTGAGGGGTTTGTTCGGGGTGTCTTCACCTCGACCGAAAGCACTAAGAGTTGCCCCTCAACCTACTGAACCTACTGAAAATATTTATTATGAAATTCCTTCGGGTATGATAGAGAAACTGCTGGCTAATCCTTATGCAAGAGATGGAAAGGCACATCCTGATATGCACTTGATATATATAGATGAGATTTGTGGATTGTTTAAGCTTGCAGGTCTATCCGAGGATGGAGTTAAGAAGAAGGTATTCCCTTTATCTTTGGAGGGAAAGGCATTGACATGGTATAGGCTATTGGATGATACTGGAACATGGGATTGGATCCGGTTGAAGCTGGAATTTCACCAAAAGTTTTATCCTATGCATTTGGTTCATCGTGATCGAAATTATATATATAATTTTTGGCCTCGTGAAGGAGAAAGTATCGCTCAAGCTTGGGGGAGGCTTAAGTATATGATGCACACATGCCCCAATCATGAGCTCTCAAGAGAAATAATTATACAAAACTTTCATGCCCGGCTTTCTCATAATGATCAATCCATGCTCGATACTTCTTCTACTGGTTCCTTTATGAAGAGGGCTATTGAATTCAAATGGGATCTTCTGGAGAGAATTGAACGCAAGTCTGAAGATTGGGAAATCGAGAAAGGTAAAGAGACAGGTATAAATCTTAAGTTCGATTGTGTTAAATCTTTTATGGAAACTGATGCTTTTCATAAGTTTAGTGCTAAATATGGACTTGACTCTGAGATAGTAGCTACTTTTTGTGAATCATTTGCTGCTCATGTTGATCTCCCTAAGGAGAAATGGTTTAAGTTTCATCCACCTATTGAATTAAAAGAAGAACCTACTATAGCTAAAGAGGAAATACTCATTTATAATGTTGATCCAGTTGTGCCTACTACTTATATTGACAAACCTCCTTTTCCTGTTAGGATTAGGGAACATGCTAAAGCTTCAACTATGGTTAATAAGAGTAATATTAAACCAATTAAATCCTCTGAACAAATTAAAGTTGAACCTAATATTTCAATGGTTAAAGATCTTTTAGTTGACAACATTGATGGACATGTCATATATTTCTGTGATGAAGCAACTAGAATTGCTAAGCCAGATCCTAAGGGTAAAAACAAACCTGTAATTGGCATGCCCGTTATTTCTATTAAAATTGGAGGTCATTGCTATCATGGTTTATGTGATATTGGTGCTAGCGTGAGTGCTATTCCATTTACTCTTTATCAAGAAGTCATGAATGATATTGCATCTGTTGAGATTGAAGATATTGATGTTACTATTAATCTTGCAAATAGAGATACTATTACACCACTTGGGATTGTTAGAGATATTGAAGTCTTGTGTGGTAAGATCAAATACCCTACTAATTTTCCTGTCCTTGGATCACCACAAGATGATTTTTGTTCCATTATATTTGGTAGACATTTCTTGAATACAGTTAATGCTAAGATTGATTGCAATAAAGAAATAGTCAGTGTTAATTTTGGTGATGTATCTCATGATTTTAATTTCTCTAAGTTTAGTAGACAACCTCATGATAAGGAATTACCAAATAAAGATGAAATTATTGGTCTTACTTCTATTGTTGTGCCTCCTACTGATCCTTTAGAACAATACTTGTTAGAGCATGAAAATGATATGCATATGAATGAAAGAAATGAAATAGATGAAATATTCTTTAAACAAGCACCTATTCTTAAACATAATTTGCCTGTTGAAACTCTGGGAGATCCTCTTCCACCTAAGAGTGATCCTGTTTTTGAATTAAAGAAACTACCTGATACACTTAAATATGCTTATCTTGATGAAAAGAAGATATATCCTGTTATTATTAGTGTAACCTTTCAGAGCATGAAGAAAAGAGATTACTTAAAACTTTGAGGAAGCACCGTGCAGCTATTGGGTATACTCTTGATGATCTTAAGGGCATTAGTCCCACTCTATGTCAGCACAAAATTCATATAGAACCAGATGCTAAACCAGTTGTTGATCATCAAAGAAGATTAAATCCTAAAATGAAGGATGTGGTAAGAACTGAAATATTAAAGCTTCTGGAGGCAGGTATAATTTATCCTATAGCTGATAGTAGATGGGTAAATCCTGTTCATTGTGTTCCTAAGAAAGGAGGCATTACTGTTGTTCCTAATGATAAAAATGAACTTATCCCACAAAGAATTGTAACTGGTTATAGGATGGTAATTGATTTCAGGAAATTAAATAAAGCTACTAGGAAAGATCATTACCCCTTGCCTTTTATTGATGAAATGTTAGAAAGATTATCTAAACATACACATTTTTGCTTCCTAGATGGATATTCTGGTTTTTCTCGAATACCTGTATCAAAAGAAGATCAAGAGAAAACTACTTTTACTTGTCCTTTTGGAACTTATGCTTATCGTCATATGCCTTTTGGTTTATGTAATGCACCTTCTACCTTTCAAAGATGTATGACTGCTATATTCTCTGACTTTTGTGAAAAGATTGTTGAGGTATTCATGGATGATTTTTCCGTTTACGGAACTTCCTTTGATGATTGCTTAAGCAACCTTGATCGAGTTTTGCAGAGATGTGAGGAAACTAATCTTGTCTTAAATTGGGAGAAGTGCCACTTTATGGTGAATAAAGGTATAGTCCTTGGGCATAAGATCTCCGAAAGAGGTATTGAGGTAGATAAAGCTAAAGTTGATGCAATTGAGAAAATGCCATGTCCAAAAGATATCAAAGGTATAAGAAGTTTCCTAGGTCATGCTGGTTTCTATAGAAGGTTTATAAAAGATTTCTCTAAAATTTCTAGGCCTCTTACTAATCTCTTGAAAAAAGATGTTCCATTTGTTTTTGATGATGATTGCGTAGAAGCCTTTGAAATACTTAAGAAAGCCTTAATATCTGCACCTATTGTTCAACCACTTGATTGGAAACTACCCTTTGAAATTATGTGTGATGCTAGTGATTATGTTGTTGGTGCTGTTCTAGAACAAAGAGTTGATAAGAAATTAAATGTTATCCATTATGCCAGTAAAACTCTAGACAGTGCTCAAAGAAATTATGCTACTACTGAGAAATAATTTTTAGCAGATGTGTTTGCATGTGATAAGTTCAGATCTTATATTGTTGATTCTAAAGTAACTGTTCACACTGATCATGTTGCTATTAAATACCTTATGGAAAAGAAAGATGCTAAACCTAGACTTATTAGGTGGGTTCATTTGTTACAAGAATTTGACTTGCATATTGTTGATAGAAAAGGAGCTGAAAATCCCGTAGCGGATAATTTGTCTAGGATGGAAAATGTTCTTGATGACCCACTACCTATTAATGATAATTTTCCTGATGAGCAATTAGCTGTTATAAATGCTTCCCGCACTAGTCCTTGGTATGCAGACTATGCTAATTACATTGTTGCTAAATATATCCCACCTAGTTTTACCTACCAACAAAAGAAAAAGTTCTTCTTTGATTTAAGACATTACTTTTGGGATGACCCACATTTATATAAAGAAGGAGTAGATGGTATTATTAGACGTTGTGTACCCGAGCATGAACAGGAACAAATCCTACGGAAGTGTTACTCCGAGGCATACAGAGGACACCATGCGGGAGACATAACTGCACATAAGGTATTACAATCTGGTTTCTATTGGCCTACCCTTTTTAAAGATGCACGTAAGTTTGTCCTATCTTGTGATGAATGTCAAAGAATAGGTAATGTTGGTAGACGTCAGGAAATGCCTATGAATTATTCACTTGTTATTGAACCAATTGACATTTGGGGTTTTGATTATATGGGATCTTTTCCTAAATCCAATGGGTATACACATATTCTTGTTGCTGTTGATTATGTCACTAAGTGGGTAGAAGCTATTCCAACTAGTAGTGCTGATCACAACACCTCTATTAAAATGCTTAAAGAAGTTATATTCCCTAGGTTTGGAGTCCCTAGATACTTGATGACTGATGGTGGTTCACATTTTATTCATGGCGCTTTCCATAAACTTCTTGCTAAGTGTGATGTTAACCATAGAATTGCATCCCCTTATTATCCTCAGTCTAGTGGTCAAGTTGAATTGAGTAATAGAGAAATAAAGTTAATTTTGCAAAAGACCGTTAATAGATCCAGGAAGAATTGGTCTAAGAAACTTGATGATGCATTATGGACTTGTAGATCTGCTTATAAAAATCCTATGGGTATGTCTCCATATAAAGTGGTCTATGGAAAAGCATGTCATTTACCTCTTGAAGTAGAACATAAGGCATATTGGGCAATTAAAGAACTTAATTACGATTTTAAACTTGCCGGTGAAAAGAGGTTATTTGATATTAGCTCTTTAGATGAATAGAGAGCCCAAGCCTATGAAAATGCCAAATTATTTAAAGAAAAAGTTAAAAGATGGCATGATATAAGAATCCAAAAACGAGAATTTAAGGTGGGTGAGAATGTTCTATTGTACAACTCTCGTTTCAGATTTTTTGCAGGAAAACTTCTCTCTAAATGGGAAGGGCCATACATCATCGAAGAAGTTTATCGCTCCGGAGCTATCAAAATCAATAACTCCGAGGGCATTAATCCGAGAGTGGTTAATGGTAAAAGAATTAAACATTATATCTCAGGTATGCCCATTAATGTTGAAACTAATATTATTCAAACTATGACACCGGAGGAACACATCAAAGAGTCCTTCCGGGACACTCCAAAACCCTGAAAAGGGGTAGGTATGCGATACGGCAAGTAAACCTCCAAAAATTCCATAAAAATTATTTCTGTCTGTTTTGGAATATTAGAAAAATACAAAAATAAGAAATAGCCGAGGGTACCCACGAGGAGGTCACAAGGCAATAGGGCGCGACACCACCTGGGGCGCGCCGTGTTGCCGTGTGGGCCCCTCGTGTGCCCTCCCGACTTCGTTTTCCTCCCGTATGCTTGTTTTGCAAGATAAAAATTCTTTATTTATACCCCCGTATGTTTTGACCACCGCATCGCAAGTTTTTCCTCTGTTCCTATTTCGGGCTGTCAGATTTTCGAGGCCATGAACTATGTCGTCTCAAGACTCAGATGGGGAGAGCTATGTCTCGCACCTTATTGCAAACCCTAGAGTCTATGGGGATATTGATCCCTGTGGATGGATAACTGATGAAGAGGAAGACGCCGATTTGAGGAGAAAGCAAAATCATTCTAGCGAGGAGGAAGAGGATCCTCCTCTGCCTCAACCAGGAGACATGCATGTTGAATTCAAGAGGTCCAGCCTGCCCAATATCGTGAAAGGTCCTAAAGTTCAATTCAATCCCTTTCATCATGTGCAGGAAGATTTGGATAAATTGCGTCGCAAAATTTGGGATCTCGAAAGGGAGATTAACAGATTAAAAGAGGAAATTCGCATCCTCAAGTGGAAGGACGAGCCCATCACTTCATCACCATCATCACCGAAGAAAGACAATTGAGTACACGGGTATGGGCACCACCCTTGGCTTGTTCCAAGCTTGGGGGAGGTGCCCCGGTATCGTATCACCATCACCTTTTTATCATCATTATCTATCTTAGTTCGATCCTTAGTTATTTCGTGATTTAGAAGAATAAAGTTTTAGTATGATCTAGTTTCGAGTGCTTGTTTCGTGATCTATCTATCTATGTAATCGTGTGTGAGAGTTATATAATAAAGAGTAGTTTGAGTTTTGCTTCTTTATTTTTTTATGTTTCAATCTAAGCAATAAAAGAATGAAAAGATCATATGCTAATTCCTTGGAGAGTAATGACTTTACATGAAGAAAAGTATAGTTGATAAAATTTATTGGAAGTTAACAAACATAGCATTGGTCATTGATGCAATTCATGAAAAAGTTAATAAAGGAAGAGAGGATTCACATATAAATATACTATCTTGGACATCTTTTATGATTGTGAGCCCCCATTAAATATTTCATGCCAAATAGTTGACGTTGGACAAGGAAGATGTTGGTGCAATAATTTGCCTCCTTATGTTTTGGAGATTGTTGACATAAACAGTAAGGGACTGATGTGTTTGCTAGTGCACACAGAGTACCAGGTCCCTGAAGTCAAGAGGAGTTTGGTTCAAACTCCGAAGAAAATCCCCTGCGTGGCAGTGAAGGTTATCACGGAAGATTATGACGACAAGAGTGACCCCTAAAAAATTGCTAACGCAAAGCAATTGGTTTGGTGCTCGTCCTAAGAAAGTGACTGCGGCCGAGAAGATTGAAGACGAAGTGAAGACGTAGCATTTATTTCGTTGTTTCTCTTCTCTTTATTGAGTCATAGGACCACCGTACTACTAAGAGGGGTGTAGCATTCGAAGCTTTGATTCTCTGATGCTAAACCCAAATCCTATGAAAGTTGCGAGAGAAATCTCTTTGTGTTCTGAGCAAATACTTGCCAGCAAGAGACTGTGATCTTCTTCACTGCGAGAGATTTGTCTCTGACCGAGGAGTTAGCATTACTTGTTCCTCAAGTAATGTTACCGTTGCTCTTAAAATCCGACCGTTGTGAATGTGTCGGTTGGCCATTGGCTGGACCGCGTGTCCAAAATGGTCATTTCCCATCAGGGAAGGCTGCGGCTATAAATAGCCACCCCGCACCGGCGTTGTCCGGTGGCTGCTCCGTGTGATTGTGAGAAGATTGTTGAGCAACCCCCTCTCCTGAGTGATTTGAGTTTAAAATCCACCGAGAGAAAACCCCAGAGCCGAAAAATTAGATAGTGGTTCAGCATCACTCAAATCTAAGTCCAGTACGCTCCGCCTATTACTCTTGAGAGCTGCAAACTCTCTAGACGGTTAGGTGTCAATTTCTTCAGAGACCAAGAGTAATTGTGGTTCTCGAAGAAGAAATCTGTAAAGGTTTGGAGATCGCCTCAAGCATCTACCACGAGTGATCGGCATTGGTTGACGAACCAATTGTCGAGGACAATAGGGTGAAGAGAGTTTATCTTCTGTGTTAAATCACAACCCCTCCAACCAGATGTAGTCCTTTTGCAGAAGGGCGAACTGGTCTACCAAATTTCTTGTCGCCATCGAGCATCACTGGTCACCTCTGCATCTCCCCTTTACTTTCAATCATGTGATTTGTCTCGATGCATGCTCTTAGTTTCCATTCGGTAGTTTGTATTAGCTCGCTGTACTCTGTTTTCATTTGCTCCGCTGCTGGGTTCCGAGAGTTTTGATATTTCCAAAGAAATTTTAAAACTCCCATTCACCCCCCTCTGGTAGACATACTTCGTTCCTACAATTGGTATCAGAGCAAGGTACTCCTTGACTCTGCTTATTTTGGTCTAACCACCTTGGAGTTTAAGTATGTCTTCAGTGAGCTACAAGTCGCACCTCAAGATTCCCATCTTCGATGGGACGGACTATCCCTTCTGGAAGGAGAAGATGAAGATCCGTCTCCGAGCTATTGACGATGATATGTGGAACGTGGTGCAGAATGGATTCGAGGTTGCAGTGCCCCAAGTCCCCACTGACCTCGAGAAGAAACTTATCCAGATGGATGCTCAAGCTAAAGATGAAATTGGTGGCCATCTCTCTCGTGCTCAATTTCTTCCACTACAAGAAATATGTCAACTTGTGACCTTCTGTCAGTGACCCTGGAAGAAATGGTCATAAATCTACGACCATTTGAGACCAATTGGTCATAAGCTGTTCGGGGGGGCTCCAAACCCTAAACCATAACGACCATTTTGGTCAGAAAGGTCATAATTTCCTTACACGAAATGATCGTAAAGCAGACAGCACTGGTCCGCTGCCTTATTTCTAGCTGATCACGACCAATATAGATGGTCATAGACTTGTAAATTGTGGTGCATTGCTATGACTAGGCGCCACCTCATCAGTTTTGCCTATGTGTCATGTCCATGTGTCAATTTTTGGCCTAGGTTGTGAAGCAGCCTACATTTCTGTCATTCCTAAAATTCCCAAAAACTTCTCATAAATTATTTGGATCATATCTTCCTCAAATATGTCAAAAACCTTCCTTGCCTAGTTCAAAAATAATTCAGGAATATTCATTTTCCTATTCTGTTCAGAACAGCACTTTGTGAAGGAAGTGCTATTTATATTTTCTTGATTGCCCTCAAAAATTTTGGGCACTATTTCCTATCCAAATAATTGCCTCATGACAAAATTCAGCTCCATTTGCTTAGTAAATATTCCTTAGCAAATTTTCAAAGTTTCTGTTCAGCTAGAAGCTTTGTGAAGGAAGTACTATCTAGGCATCTCCTAATGAGTTGAATTTTTGCCACATCTTCTATATGCCCAAATCATAGCTCTCCACAAAATTTGAGCCCCATCTAACAATCCATGTGAGCTCACCATCCAATCTTTGTTTCTAGTAATATTTTCAGTTTGGGAAGCAACTATATTTTATATTACTTTATAATTGCTGCAAATTTACCAGGACATGACCCTACCCATAGAACCTCCCTCCACCAAATTTTAGCTCATTTAATTTATCCAATTTCCCTCAATATTTTTCCCAATTTTCTGTTCAGTGGAGAGCATTGTGAAGGAAGTACCATTTTTATTTATCCAAATGGTATGAAATTTTTATAGTGCATTCATATGCCCAAATTATCATCCTCATCCAAATTGCAGCTCAATCGAATCATCTATGTGAGCTCAGCTTCAATTTCTATTTTCTGGCCAGATTGGCACATTGCAAAGCAAGTGCTATCTAGACCACTCCTATTACCCTCAAACTTTTTGGGCACTCTTCCATATCCAAATCATTACCACATGACAATATTCAGCTCCATTTGCATAGTAAATCTTCCTCAGAAAATTTTCAAAGTTTCTATCCAGAGAGAAGCTTTGTGAAGGAAGTACTAGCTAGGATTATCCAAATGATTTGAGATTTTTCCAAATCTTCCATATGCTCAAATCATCACTCTCCATAAAATTTGAGCTCTATCTAGCAATCCATGTGAGCTCATCATCCAGTCTTTTATTCTGATCATATTTTTCAGTTTGTGAAGCAACTATATTTTATATTGCTTAATTATTGCTGAAACTTTACCAGGGCATGTTCCTACCTATATAACTTCCCTCCACAAAATGTCAGCTCAATCCATTTGTTCATTTGAGCCCAGCTTCAACATCCATATTTCTTTCCAGTGTGGTACTTTGCAAAGCAAGTGCCACCTAGGCTCCTCCATTTGAGCTGCAAATTTGCCAAGACAGTCTCCTTAGTAGATGATCATCCTCAGCCAAAACTCAGGCCCATTGGCCATGTGCATTTCCCCCACCGCTAATCAAACACTTGGCTGCTAATTCATGTTTGAGCTTAGTTCAGTCTCCTCGTGAGATTCTTCTGTTGTATTCTTCTTCCTAACACCTACCGGGAGAGTGCCCAACCCACCAGACATGCCTAGGCTGCCCAGAACGCGTGGCAACACCACGGTCACGCGGTGACCACACGGCTGGCATGCCAGTTTACGCGCTCTGGAGTTGGGGGCCTCGGCCACCATCCAAACCTCGACGTCTCGCCACCACACCATGTATCTCTAATTAAATAGATACTTATGTACCTAGAAATGATTTTTGGAAAAAATAAAGAGCAAACTATAAGGCAGCTGCAGTTCAAATTTTCGCCAATCAAATTTGACCCGCTTCCTGCTGAATCGGCGAAAATTTGTCTTTTTCACGAGAGGTGGATCATAGCTTTTGACACCCAACAATTTGGTCAATTGTACATTAAATATGGCCTAATATTTTATAAAATTGATTTGGTCCAATTTTGCAACAAATATATGGTAGGTCCTTCACAAAAAAAACTCATTTTGGGCACTCGAAAAATGGAAAATGAATTTTTCGTCCAAAGAAAATGAAAACTTCCTTAGGCAACATTGTTTGCCATTCCAAGATGCACCCTTGTGCACAATATGAGATCATTTGAATAAACTATGCCATGAATGTGGCCATAAGATTGATCATTTGACTTGAAAGCCATGAATCTTCACACATGATAGCTCATTTCTGAGAACACTTTTTAAAAATAATTGTCGTATTACAAGTTTATTATTTTTCCTGGTAACTTGGTCACATATAATGACACAATGCGAAGGTTTTCCAATTTTTTGATTTTTTTGAATTTTTCATGCCCATTTCAAAATGCGGTCAAAACGGCGGGCATGACCGTTCCTAGCTAGTGGTTGAATCTTGGAAAACTTTTGGTGTTTCTCTGATTAAATAGATACTTTTGTACCTAAAAATGTTTTTTGGAAAAAATCATGAGCAAACTATGAGGCAGCTGCAGTTCCGGCGTCGACCCGACCAAACCAATGATGCAAGGCTTCTCCTCCTGCGCTGCATGTCTTCATCGACTTAGTTCTTCCACAGGGAGAGATTTAAATCCTTCACTTGTTCACTGTGTAATCTGCTGATTACTTCTTCCATTAATCACCTAGTGCTCCTGTTAGTGAGATTCATCTAGTATTTTTTTTGCAAAGCACACAATGGTTTGGAGTAGTTGATCATGGCCTGATGGAACCTTCATGTTGTTAGCACGTATATATATATATACTAGTACAGTAGCCAGAAGCAATCCATTTTATTAAATGCATTCTGGTTAGGATTTGGTCATGGCATGACCTTGCTGTTCTGTTTTCTTTGAATCTGGTTGCAAGTTTACTATTTTTCCAGAACCATCATCTTACATTTTCTTGTTTCATGTACAGCTTGCCAAAAATGGCTAACTCTGGACCTATTCGCCCAACTGTGCAATGCCAGACTCTTAAGTACAACATGAATGCTAGGGCTGACAGATGATTTACACTTGAGGAGCCCAAGGTGATCACCCCCCCTTCATTTTGCTTCCTCCATCTTTGAATTACCCATGCGGGATGTTGTATCATTGGAGTGATCATTTGGTATACATCCTGACATGTTCTATTAAAATAATATGTTGCTTTACAAGATAATAGAATCCACTTGATTACATGCCTTGTATGTAGAATTATTATCTGCATGCCATATTTTGTTTTCTACTTTGAAATGAATGGTGCATTAGAGTTTGAGTTCTTACACACAGATGCTAAATTGAAGGGATTCCTTCTCCTGAGAAACTATGATGGCTTTCCATTTAGTTTGCATTGTCAATTTTCTGTCTACTGACATATGTATGCTGCAACTGCAGGCAGCAGGAATCCCAAAGAAGCTTGATCTACTAGTGGCATCTCTGTGGACCACTGCCGCAATAACCCATCACTCGAGGGTATGCATTATAATGTCAACATGCTCACGACGGACCGAAGAAGTGTGAAGAAATGAAGAAATTCTTGCAGGTCGTTATACTTGTGAAGTGTTGTATTGTGATTGTATGGTATTGTATGCTAATCTGGGTGAAGCGTGAAGAATATGGAATTTCATTTGTTCTCTTATCTGTTCCGAGTGGTATATTGTAATAGACTAATTTTCGCTGTTAATTTGAAGATTTTCATGAGGTTTCTCCTTTTCTGATTAGTATACTGATTATGTACTAATATGCGAAAAAATGAAACTTGATGACCGGGACCAATGTCTGGAATAATCTATTAAATGTGTCTGGAATGATTTGAAAAAATGATCTGTAAAAAAACACAAAAAGGCCGAATTTAAAAAGAAATGGACCGAAAAAAGGTTGAGGCCTAAATAAGAAATGGACTGTAAAAAGGCCGAGAAATGGATACGGCCCAAATTTAACAGGGAAAAAATATATATTAAATGGGCTGAATTATTGGGCTCGTCCCATAGAGACGGCTGAACTGGACCGGGCTGATTCTGATCTACGACCATTTCGTTTGGTCGTAATTTTGCCACGTCAGCCTGCCACGTTGGATCTGACGTGGTCTGGGCAGACTGCCAGTGACCAAAACAATTGGTCGTAAAATCTACGACCTTTTATTTTGGTCGTTGCCTTCTACGACCATTTCACAAAGAAGGTCGTTAAATTTCATTAAAGACGGCTAGCTTTTGACCAACTGTTTTTGGTCACAAAAAGGTCACAAGTGAAAATCAACGACCATTCAGTGACCAATATTGATGGTCGCAAGTTGCCATATTTCTTGTAGTGTTCGCTATCGTCAGTGTGAAACTGCAAAGGAATTGTGGGACATTCTCGAAAAGATAAATGGGGGTTTTTCAACTCAGAAAGAAGCTCGCATTGATACTCTTCGGGCGAAGTTCAATCGGTTCAAGCGAATTAGAAATGAAAGCTGTCAGGAAACTTTCGATCGTCTGAGTGACATTGTAAATGAACTGCAAGGTCTCGGCGCCAAAGACATCACTGATCATGAAGTTGTGAAGAAGCTGCTCCGATCCCTTGACAGTTCGTTCGACACACTAGTTCTGATGATTTGGGAGCGAGCTGATTTCAAAGTTCTCGACTCCGTTGATATCATGGAAAGGCTAAACACCCACGAGGAACAAGAAGAAGAAAAGAGAGATCTCTATGGCTCAAGTCACCGAAAGAGTCATGCTCTCAAGGCTGGGGCTGAATCTTCCTAAGAAGGAAATGCCGAAGAAGATTCAGATGACCCAGAAAGGATCAGCAAGGATCTCGCATTGATCACGAAAAGATTCCAGCACCTTCAAAGGAAAAATCAGTTTTAGAAGAAAGGATCCAGCAACTCTGGCGGCTCCAAATCTTCATCAAAACCTACTGGAGATTACACCTGCTTCAAGTGCAAAAAGCCACGGCATTTCATTTCGGACTGCCCTCTCTGGGAAGCTAAAATCCGTGCCAGTGGAAGATATGATTCAGGAAACAACCATGGCAAAGGCAAGAGCAAGAACTACGACTCCGATGATGAGAAGAAAACGAAGAAGTTCTTCAAGAAGAAGGACAACTCCTCCTCCAAGTCCTCGTCAAGATCTTCCTCAAGGAATCCCTCCAAGTCCTCATCCAACCGCAAGAATACCTCTCGCAAGGCCAAAGCGTACATCGGCAAGGAGATGGACTCCGATGAAGAAGAGTCATCTGGCTCCGAGGAAGTTGATGAATCTGATGAGGATTCGGATTCTGGCATGGCTGGCTTAGCATGCGCCACTACTCCTGCGTTGAACTTCTTCGAGAATCATTCAAGCGACGACGAATCTCCTGCCTACTGCTTCATGGCCAAATCTTCGAAAGAAAAGGTACCCTCCAAACATCACAAGGTTCACTCCAGTGATCAATACTCATCGGATGAGGATGACCATGCTAAACTGATCAAAATTACTAATATGCAACAAAACTCTCTCGAAAAAATTGAGAAAACCCTCAGGAAATCTGAAGGGTTGTTGGTTGAGGAGATGGAGAAAAATCAGTCGTTGACAGAAGAGCATTCCACTCTCGAGTCTCGAATGGAAGAACTGTCAAATCGTCATGAGTTTCTCTCGGCCGACCACGAGAGATTGACTTATGATTACCTGAAAAGGAAACAGGAACTCGAGTCGTTGAGAGAGGCTCATGATGACTTGATCAGAGAAAATTCTCTTCTCACCCAACAACTCAAAGAGAAACCTGAAGTGTTTGTACCAACTTGCTTAAAATGCCTTGAATCTGATGAGAATTCTAGGTTGAAGGATCTTCTTCAGACAGGAATGTTCAAGTCTCTCAAAGGACATCAAACCCTGTGTGATGTTCTGAAGAAATCCATTCTTCACAAAAATCCCAGGAAAGAAGGTATCGGTTTCGAAAGGAAACTGCATGAAAATGGCTCTTACTGGGAACCTGATCAATATCCTCGCACTGTGTGGGTGCCTACCAAGAGCAAAACGCTCGATCCAGCTTTACTTTCGGGATATGACAGTCCTATCCCTGAATACTCATATGATGATTCTCTGGACAACTATAAGTTGTTCAAAAACCAACGTGGTGAGGCTGTTGCTCGCTATGTTGGACCAAACAGCAGGAATGGCCCCCCAAAGAAAACTATCTGGGTGCCTAGGGAAACTATCGAAGCATTGCCTATTACTACGTTACTAACCATGCAGACTGAAAATGCTCGATACTTCCTGGAAAAGGTTCAACAGAATGAGTACATGCATACCTCATCCAACCACTATACTCATTCGTCCGGAAAGAATTTCAATGCATACTCTTTTGATTATGCTCGTACTTACTCGAGTCACAATTCATATGACTATCGAAAGAAATCATATCCTGCTCGCTCATATGTTTCGAAGCCACCTACAAAGATGTGGGTGGTTAAGAAAGCCTGATTTCTTTGCAGGACTATGTCTCCGGGTGTACCGAATGGATAATGGATAGTGGATGCACTAGTCATATGACCGGAGACAAGTCGTTGTTTGTCGACCCCAACTTAACTGCTTCATCTCAGAAGTATATTACTTTCGGCGACAACAACAAAGGAAAGGTAATTGGGTTAGGTAAAATTGCTATATCCAAGGACAAGAACATTGATGATGGTTTACTTGGTCAGTCTCTTGGATTCAATCTCATGTCAGTTGGCAAGCTTTGTGATCTAGGCATGCTGGTTCTATTTTCATCATCCAAATGCATCGTCTTTATGGCTTCTGACAATTCCTTCGTCTTTGAGGGAAATAGAAAGGGTGATTTATATATTGTGGATTTATCTAAGGGTCCCTCACTCCAAACTAGTTTGCTTGCAAAAGCAACCGAAGGATGGCTGTGGCACCAAAGACTTGGTCATGCAGGTATGAGAAATTTGCAGACTCTCGTGAAGAAAAATCATCTTCGTGGCATTCCTGATGTGAAATTCGACAAGGATCATCTCTGTGGTGCATGTGAAGCCGGCAAATTGGCCAAGAAGCACCATTCATTAAAAACTGTCATGACCACAACAAGACCTCTGGAAATTCTTCATATGGATTTATTCGGACCTCAAAACTATCCAAGCTTCGGAGGCAGTCATTATGGTCTGGTTATTGTTGATGATTTCTCTCGATACACTTGGGTATTCTTTCTCGAAGACAAAACCTGCACCCAAGACATCTTCAAAAGATTCGCCAAGAAGGCTCAGGATGAATATGATGTGCTAATTAAGCACGTTAGAAGCGACAATGGTACTGAGTTCAAAAATACTCATATCAAAGATTTTCTCGACGAACATGGTATAACTCATGAGTTCTTTGCCGCATACACTCCCCAACAGAATGGAGTTGTTGAGCGAAAGAATAGAACTCTCATCGAAATGGCGAGAACAATGCTCAGTGAGTATAAAACTCCCATTCGTTTCTGGGCTGATGCTATTAACACTGCTTGTCATGTTGTCAATCATGTTTATCTTCACAAATTCCTTAAGAAAATTTCATATGAGCTTATCACTGGCAAGAAACCAAATGTTTCTTATTTACGTGTTTTCGGTGCACCTTGCTATATTCGTGACATGAATCATAATTCCAAGTTTGCACCTAAGGCACATGAAGGTTTTCTTCTTGGTTATGGCTCAAACTCGCATACTTATCGTGTCTATAACTCTCACCACAGGAAAGTTATGGAAACGGTAAATGTGCGGTTTGATGAATCTAACGGCTCTCAAAAGGAGCACCTGCCTAATGTGATAGATGAACCACCGTTCTCGGATGCCATTCGGCAAATGGCCATTGGGGACGTCAGGCCAGTCGAAGGAAATACACCTGACTCTTCCGATGAAGATGCCCCCATAGCTCGAAGATCACGCCAATCTACAGCCGAAGAAAATGCCACGCCGAACACAAATGGCAACCCAAATGCAAGTGCAAATCAAGACGGCAATCCCGATGATAATGGTGATACAAATGCCCATCCTGATGCTGATACTGAGGAAAATGAAAATGATCATCAAGAAGGAAATCCTCTCCCACGAGTGGCAAATCGAATTGACCCTGCATTAATCCTCGAAGATCTCGAGAATCCAGGTTACTAACCCACAACTCGTTCTCGCACCCGTTTGGCTAACTACTGTGGCAGTTTCTCCTTTGTCTCATTGACAGAACCTACCAAGTATGAGGAAGCCATGAATGATCCCGATTGGATGAATGCCATGCAAGAAGAGTTGGTGCAATTCGAATTGAATGATGTGTGGGAATTGGTTGACAAACCGAATCCTAAGAAGCACAATATCATTGGCACAAAATGGATTTTCCGAAACAAGCAAGATGAAAATGGCATTGTTGTGAGAAACAAAGCGCGTCTTGTCGCTCAAGGGCATACACAGCTAGAAGGTATTGATTTCGGTGAAACATATGCTCCTGTTGCTCGCCTTGAGGCAATTCGTATTCTTCTCGCTTATGCAAACTACAACGATATTCTGCTTTATCAAATGGATGTGAAAAGTGCTTTCCTCAATGGTGAAATTGATGAGGAAGTATATGTTAGGCAGCCACCTGGCTTTGAAAACCCTCAGTTTCCTAACAAAGTTTTCAGGTTGAAAAAGGCTCTGTATGGGCTGAAGCAAGCCCCTCGAGCTTGGTATGACACTCTGAAGAGGTTTCTGCTCGACAAAGGGTTCAAGCCAGGATCCACTGATTCCACTCTTTTCACTCATGCTATTGATGGTGATCTATTCGTGTGTCAAATTTATGTGGATGATATTATTTTCGACTGTACTAACAATGCATGCAGCATGGAATTCGGGCGAATGATGTCCGAGAAATATCAAATGTCTATGATGGGTGAACTCAAGTTCTTTCTCGGACTGCAAATCTGTCAACAGGACAATGGAATTTTCATATCTTAGGAGAAATATCTGAGAGACTGTCTAAAGAAGTTCAAAATGCAAGATTGCAAACAGAAGGGCTACAAAACTCCCATGCCCACGAATGGCCAGCTGGACGCAGATGTGTACGGTAAAGATTACGATCAGAAAGCTTATCGTTCGATGATTGGTTCTTTGCTCTACTTATGTGCATCCAGACCTGATATTATGTTGAGTGTTTGTATGTGTGCTAGTTTCCAAGCTGCACCAAAAGAATCGCATCACCAAGCGGTCAAGTGTATTCTGAGATATTTGGCTCACACCCCCACCTTAGGTTTATGGTATCCTAAGGGAGCACAGTTTGACCTCGTTGGATATTCAGACTCAGATTATGCATGTGACCGGGTTGACAGGAAATCTACTTCGGGGACATGCCATTTCCTCAGTAGATCATTGGTATGTTGGTCGTCAAGGAAGCAGAATTGTGTCTCACTCTCTACGGCTGAGGCCGAATATATTGTTGCTGGCGCCTGTTGCACTCAGTTATTATGGATGAAGCAAACCCTGAAGGATTATGGCATCAAGATCAAGAAGATCCCTCTATTGTGCGACAATGAGAGTGCGATCAAAATTGCACACAATCCAGTGCAGCACTCTCGCACCAAGCATATTGAGATCAGACATCATTTCCTACGCGATCATGTTGCTCGAGAGGATATTGTCATCAGTCACGTCAATACCGAAGAAAATCTCGCCGATATCTTCACTAAGCCTCTCGATGAGAAAAGATTCTATGCGTTACGGTGTGAGCTAAATATCCTAGATTCCACAAACGTGCAGTAAGCTGGACTCGGCACCCGTACCATCACTTCCACATCTTAGAAGGAATGGGTGCACAACACTCGAAGAGTTTGAAAATTTTGACAAAGTGAAATTTTCTTTTTGAGAGTGAATACATTAATGAAGAACTAGACTAACCAGGTGCCACGATAATTGTGCGATGCTCGGGGTCATACAGTTCTTATACGGTGGGGAACGCCACCACAATTTCTCTTCGTTGAGTTGTCTTTCGGTTGAAGTTTTTTTGTGTTAGTCCGAATGTATTTCACTCATAGCTTCTCTCTCGGGTGTTTGTGTTTGTTCGTCTGAGTGAAATACCTAGGACCCTGTTTTTGTCTCTATTCTATCTCTTCCAGTCTATGCTGCTCCGTTATGAATGCACAAACTTCATCTGGTAACGAAACTTTATCTGGTGTCCTTGACCACGTTAAAGGTTCGGTCCGAGCTTAATCTGTTTTGGCGAAAGCCGTCCAAAATTTGGGGTTTCCCGCCCAAGTCAGGACCACGTTCTTTGGTGATGGTTGCCACGTGCTCTTCATCAACTGCCAGTTTATCTGGTCCATTGAATCGCAATAGTCCTCTAACTGTGGCCGTCCGATCAGATTCACCAGGTGCGGTTAGTTCCTCATCGCATATATATTCTGTGCCGCCACTCTCCCTCGATTCACTTCGCATCTCTCCGCCACCGTCACTTTCCGAAGCCCTGCCATACTGCTCCACCTCGAGCTCGACGACGTCGATCATCTTCACCGCTTTGCTGCCGGAAAGAGGTCGCCGGAGTCATTCCTCACCGCCGCGGATCATCTCCATCCCCGCGCCGCCGTAGTTGCTGCACATCACCAAGTTAGGGTATGTGTAGTGCGAACTCGTTCTTCCATTCATCTTGTTCGAGTTCGTCCGCGGTAGAAATTGTCTATTTTTACCGAATTTCCCAGATCTTTACTGATAGGTAACTTGTGCGGATGTGGTTTGTAGTAGTCCCTCGCATCCGAATTTTTTTCAGATCTAGGGCTTGTGTTGTGTCTCGTACGAACGGAATGCTTAGTACGTTAACTAGTATATTCTTCGAACCTACTAGTTCATTCTACACATTTCTTTCATCCAAAACATTTCTCAAAGTTTGCATCTACTTCTTCATCAAAACGATTTCTTTTTCAAAATCTTCGCTGTGTGCATTCGTAACCCTGTCCCCATTTTCCCTCGCATCTATCTTTATTCACAGGAAAATGCAGTCAGTTGAGGATTCGGCTCAACCAGTGAGCCGGGCTGACAGGGATGATGTTGTTCCTGGTACAACTGACGAATCCAAAGCTCCGAATGCCAAGGGCCCAACGGTAGGCCCATCAGCCAGCAAGCGAAAAAGAACCGAGCAAATTGCTAATGAGCAAGAAGAGAATGCTCCGAAGAAGAAGAAGGGTGGCAGACAGGCATACACAAACACTGCTGAGTATATCTCTCATGATCGTTACGATACCGTTCCAGGAGAAACCAAACAGCAGAGAGATAACCGTCAACAATGGATTCGACGTCATTGGGTGCGCAAATGGTTCAACTATGAATTTGTTCATCCTCGGTTTGCTCAAAACTTTGCATTTCATTCACCATGGGGTGACTGCCGGGAAATTTCTCTCATCAAACCAAATGGTCCCAAAGAGAGACCACCTCCTCCACCAAATGCTCATGAGTCCTCCCTTCGCACACCCGAATCTTATCCTGATGAGCTTGCTAAGCGTCAGCGAAATGCCATCAAGCGAGCTCAGAGGGCTGAAAAGCAAAAGGCTCGCGAAGAGGAAAACCTTTGCCTTCTCAAAGATGATGTCGAGAAGAAAAAGGCCGAAGGAAAATCTGAAGGCCACTCTAAACACAAGCATGATCCCAGCGCTGCTGCATGAAAGAGAAAGAGTGCACCAAAGAAGAAAAAGGCTGAACCTGCTGATGAATTTCAAATGAATGATTCTTCGGATGATGATGATGACCCTCCGCTCACCAAGGAAGAAGTTGCTGCTACTCTCAGCGAGGAAGTGAATATTACCACTTCAACTGTGTTGCCTGATCTTCGGGTTCCTATGGTTCCTGAAGCACCACCGAAGAAGATCACTGCTCGAAAAACTCCTGCTACCACTGTCACAATGAAACAACATGTAAATACAACTCCTCATCCAGATGCTATCAATTTGCAAGATTTGGTAGTTGACACTTCTGTGAGTTCTGCCAAGCCTGGGGAAAGTATTCCCAAGCCTGACTTGAAGAAAATCAAGGCGCCTATCGAGAAAGATGCTCCACAAGCTACTGCTCCGACGGAGAAGGCTGCTAAGTTTGCGCCTACCTTGACTCAGCCGTTGGCTTCTAAACCTCCTTCCGAGCAAGTTCCTGTGCAGACTGCTCCTATTGCCAAGTCTGATGCTCCTCACTACTATGATCACATATTTATCATGGAACAGCTTGACAAATTTGTGGACAATCCATTCGATGGTGAAGTGGCATCTCTGCCTATTCCTGCTGAAGTCATTACACAGGCCACTTCCATAGTTCAAGAAATGAGAGAAGATGCAGTTGAGATCAACTCTCTCTCTGCCGAACTAATTGACCTTGATGGTCGAATGAAAACTGCTTCTTCAAGATTTGTCATTAAAGCACTCGAAGATTCTTACAAGGATGTCAACCGTGCCATGACTCTCCTTCGTCACAGAAGGTTATGCTTTCACACGGATCTAGACAAAATTGTTCGCAAGATTTGTGACGAACATCAAGCAAAAGTCACTGGCTACAATGATCTGGTCAAAGGCCACATTGATCAAGTTGCTCAGCTCAAGAAGAAGCAATGAAAGAGAATAGCGAAGAAAAATGTACCTCCTGCTCCGAAGGAAAAATCGCCTGCACGCCCAGTTGCTCATTCTCAGAAAGAAAAATCTCCTGAGCTAGCTCCTCCTTCGAACCCCCTAGTAAAAGACTCAGATGCTCCTCCCTCGCCAAGGCCAACTGAACCAGTGCCTGTGGCATCCCCTGCTCGAGCTGACATTCCCTCGCAAAGATCTATTTCTGAGGAAGGTGAAATTCCTCGCTCCGAGCCCCAAGCTTCTCCGGCTCATGAAGCTCCAAAAGTCTCGGCTTCTCCTATTATCGAGCAACAACAGATTCCAGTGGAACATCCTCAACCACCTCCGGTGCATTATTCGGCCTCAGTGCCTAACGTGGATGAACCTGCCCTGCTGCCTACTGCCTCTGCAGCACCCTCTGTTGTGCCACATGCTCCCTCTCCACTCAAGTTATCTATCGACACAGTGACACGAATTCCAGCTGCTGGTCCTTCCGAAAGGAAATCTGTCTCTGCTCGCCGTACTGACTCAGTTGTATATGGCGATGAATTTCTTTCTCCTGAAGAAGAACTCAAATATCCATATCCCCATAAAGAACTACCCTTGTTCTCGTCAGGAGCAGGCGCCAAAGGTCCTCTTTTCAATCAGAATGCGCACCCCAAATTCTTTCAAGATAGTCCGTATGATGGGCCGCGCACTTCGGAATCGCCTCACTTCTGGACTAAGGAACATGCCATATATTACTCTCGTGTCCTCTATGAGAGCGGAAAGATATTTCCTCACGAATATCTGAATATTCCTGCAATGCGCAATATTGGCTGTTTCAATCAATTGCTTCAAGATCTGGATGATTTCTGCATCACCAAGGTATTTGAATTCGAGCACCCTTGGAACAGAGAGATCATTCTTCAGTTTTATGCTACACTGTATATCTCCGGTGATGAATCTGACAGCTCAAAATGGATTATGGAGTGGATGACCGAAGGAAAACGCATCAAATGCACTTCAACAGATTTTGTCTCCCACTTCCATTTCCCTCGCTTTGAGCATGGTGACACTGAAATTCGGGTTCACAACATTGATGTCATATCAGATGAAACTTTTCGGTGCACAATGGATCAAGAAAAGATTCATGACTACACTGGTCCTCCTCGTCCTGAGCACTTAACCTTCGAGAATCAGACGCTATTTCACATGCTCTCCTACACAATTTGCCCACTGGCGGGTATGAATCCAGACAAATCCATCTCTGATGTTCTCCGAAATGCTATATATGCAATCTCTGAGCGATACATCTTCGATGTGGAAGACATGTTTCTGCGTATTCTGAAGGATTCTGCCCAATATCCCTTCTGCATCAAAGTTTTCGCGCCCTGGATCCAGAAAGTTATTGATCATGCTATGCGCACAGTGTATCTTGCGAAGGAAAACCACAAAAGCTTCATTCCTCCTATTCGCGATACCTTGCAAGTCATGGAAGATATCACTTCGGGCAAATCACCCACATCAAGCCCCCAAGACTATCACAAGCAATTCGACGGGCCACGTCTTCCTCAGCGCGACCGAAAGATTTCGCCTCAACCTCCATTGCAACTCGAAGTTAGTTTGCGCACACAACAACTGCTGCTACAGCATATCGCCAAGGATCGACGCGAAAAAGAACATCTCGCCTCCGAGCTAAATGCTCTCAACAATCGCACCAGAATTCTGCATCTCATAGCTGATGAAAACAAGAAGAGACTCTGGAAATTGCTTCGCAAGTTCTTCACCGAGAAACAACTCCTGAATGTCAATATCCAAGAGCTCTATGATTATATTGACAAAGGATTCACTGTTGAAGATTTTCAAGATCGGAGTACCCCTCCTCTACCTGTTCGTGAGCCAACCACTGATCTTCTTCATCTCAAGCTTCGCAAATTGCTTGATGAGTCTGAAGCCACCTCACCGACCGAGAAACCTACCGAAGGCAATGTGCTATCCCGTGTTCCCCCTGTGGCTCGTCCTCATGTACCCTCGTCTGCTCAGCCCCAAGTTATTATTCCTGAAGAAAAATCTGATGTTGCTGAAGACAAAGACAATCCTGTCACTTCCGAAGAAGAAGTCACCTCGGACAGTTCTTCTGGAGATGCCACTAATTGAACCAAGTTCTGCTTTTTTGCACGCATGTTATTCGTCACCTTTTTGACACTCGTTGACAAAAGGGGGAGAATTACATCAAGTCTCGATAGATTTGCTTTCTGTGTTTTGTTGGTTTTGGTTTCGTGTGAGTTTGCAACTTCTGGTTTAAGCTTATCTGTACTAAGTTGTAAATCTCGATAACTTCAGTGCTGTAATGTTAATAACCCCTCCTGCTGCACTATTTCTCTCGAAGCATTTGTTTTGCAGGTGGAATTATTATCAGAAGTTATGAATGATTGCACTACGATCTCGACGGATTATATCTCATTAGTGCGAATCACTGTCTCGAATGATTGAAATTTCCTCAGTATACTTCAATACTTGCAGGAGAATTTATCTCATATCTTTTTCCCTGCATACATTTAGGGGGAGTCTATTTCATCATCGAGCAAAGTAACACTTGTTCACTCTTGTTGGAATTACTTTATACATATCTATCTTCACTTCGATGATTATCTGTTTTGTCAACAATCGTCCAAAAAGGGGGAGATTGTTGGTGCAATAATTTGCCTCCTTATGTTTTGGAGATTGTTGACATAAACAGTAAGGGACTGATGTGTTTGCTAGTGCAAATAGAGTACCAGGTCCCTGAAGTCAAGAGGAGTTTGGTTCAAACTCCAAAGAAAATCCCTTGCGTGGCAGTGAAGGTTATCACCGAAGATTATGACGACAAGAGTGACCCCTCAAAAATTGCTGACGCAAAGCAATTGGTTCGGTGCTCGTCCAAAGAAAGTGACTGCGGCCGAGAAGATTGAAGATGAAGTGAAGACGTAGCATTTATTTCGTTGTTTCTCTTCTCTTTATTGAGTCATAGGACCACCGTACTACTAAGAGGGGTGTAGCGTTCGAAGCTTTGATTCTCTGATGCTAAACCCAAATCCTATGAAAGTTACGAGAGAAATCTCTTTGTGTTCTGAGCAAATACTTGCCAGCAAGAGACTGTGATCTTCTTCACTGCGAGAGATTTGTCTCTGACCGAGGAGTTAGCATTACTTGTTCCTCAAGTAATGTTACCGTTGCTCTTAAAATCCGACCATTGTGAACGTGTCGGTTGGCCATTGGCTGGACCGCGTGTCCAAAATGGTCATTTCCTATCAGGGAAGGCTGCGGCTATAAATAGCCACCCCGCACCGGCGTTGTCCGGTGGCTGCTCCATGTGATTGTGAGAAGATTATTGAGCAACCCTCTCTCCTGAGTGATTTGAGTTTAAAATCCGCCGAGAGAAAACCCCTGAGCCAAAAAATTAGATAGTGGTTCAGTATCACTCAAATCTAAGTCCAGTACGCTCCGCCTATTACTCTTGAGAGCTGCAAACTCTCTAGACGGTTAGGTGTCAATTTCTTCAGAGACCAAGAGTAATTGTGGTTCTCGAAGAAGAAGTCTGTAAAGGTTTGGAGATCGCCTCAAGCATCTACCACGAGTGATCGGCATTGATTGATGAACCAATTGTTGAGGAGAATAGGGTGAAGAGAGTTTATCTTCTGTGTTAAATCACAACCCCTCCAACCAGACGTAGTCCTTTTGCAGAAGGGCGAACTGGTCTACCAAATTCCTTGTAGCCATCGAGCATCACTGGTCACCTCTGCATCTCCCCTTTACTTTCAATCATGTGATTTGTTTCGATGCATGCTCTTAGTTTCCATTCGGTAGTTTGTATTCACTCGCTGTACTCTGTTTTCATTCACTCCGCTGCTGGGTTCCGAGAGTTTTGATATTTCCGAAGAAATTTTAAAACTCCCATTCACCCCCCCTCTGGTAGACATACTTCGTTCCTACAAAAGACAACGTAATAAGTTATGTTTGCTTATATTCACATAGAAGTTATATTGTCATAGATCCTCTAACATGTGGTGCTTGCTCCCCATCTTTTGCTAGCCAAAAATTCGCACTAAGTAGAGATACTACTTGTGCATCCAAAACCCTTGAACCCAGTTTCATGTCATGAGAGTCCACTATATCTACCTATGGATTGAATAAGATCCTTCAAGTAAGTTGTCATTGGTGCATAAAGCAATAAAAATTGCCTCTAAACATGTATGAACTTTTATTGTAAGGGAAAATAAGCTTTGTACGATCTTGTGATGGTGAAGAAATAAAATCGATAGACTGCATAATAAAGGTTGCTATCACAAGGGGCAATATAAAGTGACGTTCCTTTACATTAAGAGTTTGCACATCCAAAAATAAAAAGCGCATGACAACCTCTGCTTCCCTCTGCGAAGGGCCTATCTTTTATTTCTGTATTTACTTTTATGCAAGAGTCAATAGTATCCTTCTCTATTCCGTTTTTATTTTTTCTCTTTGCAAGCACCATGTGGTGGGGAAAGATCTAGGCATATATATCCAGTTAGGTGTAAGTGATCATGAGTTATTATTGTTGACATTACCCTTGAGGTAAAATTGTTGGGAGGTGAAACTATAAACCCTCATCTTTCTATGTGTCTGATTGAAACTTTTGCTCCATAAAAATATGTCGTGAATGTCAGCAATCATAGAAGACTAAATGATAGTTGAGTATGTGGACTTGGTAAAACAAAAAGCTCTTACATAGACTCTTCCTGAAAATATGATGAATTGTAATTGTTTCATTGACAAAGAACATAGTTTGTTAGTTTTCAAGAAAGTTTATGCTTTATACTTAAATATTGTGATGAATTATTACTAGTTCATGGGAAGCTTTATGATAATATATTGCTGTTATGAAATTAATCATGATGTTCTCATGTCCGTATTTTATTTTATCGACACCTCTCTCTCTAAACATGTGGTCATGATTATCTATTTCGGCTTTCGCTCGAGGACAAGCGAGGTCTAAGCTTGGGGTAGTTGATACGTCCAATTTGCATCATGACTTCCTACTGTTATTTATAATGTATTTGGTCATTATTTCAGTTTATGATACAATTCTTATGCCTTTTCTCTCTTAATTTGCAAGATTTATATGAAGAGGGAGAATACCGGCAGCTGGAATTCTAGACCTGAAATAGCTATAGCAGAGATACCTATTCTACAAAGCTCCAAATGAACTGAAATTTAACGGAGATTTTTTATTGAATATATAAAAAAATACTGGGGAAAAGAAATAGCAAAGGGGACCCACTAGTTGCTCACAAGGCAATAGGGCGCGCCCCCCTGGGGCGCGCCCTGATGCCTTGTAGGGCCCACAGCTGGCCTCTGGCCCCCTCCTTCTGCTATATAAGCTGATTTACCCTAAAAAATTATATAGAAGACTTTCAGGACGAAGCACCGCTGTCTCGAGGCAGAACTTGGGCAGGAGCACTTCTGCTCTCCGCCGGAGCGATTCCGCCGGGGATACTTCCCTCCGAGAGGGGAAATCGAAGCCATCCACATCACTGATACGTCTCCAACGTATCTATAATTTATGAAGTATTCATGCCATGTTTATTATAGTTTTGTATGATTTTGGTGCACTTTTATATGGATTTCATACGATTTTCATGGACTAACATATTGACCTAGTGCCCAGTGCCAGTTGCTGTTTTCTGCTTGTTTTTGGTTTTCCAGAAAATCCATATCAAATGAAGTCCAAATGCAGCGAAACTTTTTGACGAAATTTTCTGGAAGGAAACAGACCCAAGAAGCTTCGGGGGAACAACAGAAGACCCACAGGGGCCCAACAAGCCACCTAGGCGCGCCACCCCCCCAGGCGCGCCCTGGTGCCTCGTGGGCCCCCTCTGGCCCTTCTTCGTGTGATTCCAACGCCAAAAATAACCCTAGAACTTTGACTCCGTCGCCGCAAGCCTCTGTACCTTCGAAATACCATCTGGAGCCCTATTTCGGCACCCTGCCGGAGGGGGAAATCATCACCGGAGGCCATCTTCATCATCCCGGCGGTCTCCATGACGAGGAGGGAGTAGTTCACCCTTGAGGCTAGGGGTATGTACTAGTAGCTATGTGTTTGATCTCTCTCTCTCTCTTGTGTTCTTGATTTGGCACGATCTTGATGTACCACGAGCTTTGTTAATATAGTTGGATCATATGGTGTTTCTTCCTCTCTATCTTGTTGTGATGAATTGAGTTTTTACCTTTGAGGTTTCACTATTATCGGATTGAATACTTTTATGGATTTGAGAACACTTGATGTATGTCTTGCATATGAATACCCGTGGTGACAATGGGGTATTATATTGATTCACTTGATATATGTTTTGGCACTCAACTTGCGGATTCCCGAGGTGACATTGGGGTAATCTATGCATAGGGGTTGATGCACGTTTTCATCCTACTTTCTCCGGTAGAAATCTTAGGGAACTTTTTGAAGTTCTTTGTGTTGGATTGAATATTATGAATCTGAAGTTGTTTGATGCATATCGTATAATCAACTCATGGATACTTGTGGTGACATTGGAGTATCTAGGTGACATTAGAGTTGGTTGATGCGTATCATATGGTGTTATTTTAGTACGAACTCTAGGGCTGTTTGTGACACTTATAGGAATAGCTCAATAGATTAATCGGAAAGAATAACTTTAAGGTGGTTTCGCACCCTACAACAATTTCTATCTTATGTTCTCCGCTAATAGGAACTTTGGAGTGATTCTTTGTCGCACGTTGAGGGATTTTTATATGATTCAATTATATTAGCATTGTTGAGAGATTGCACTAGTGAAAGTATGAACCCTAGGCCTTGTTTCTAAGCATTGCAATACCGTTTGTGCTCCGTTTTATCACTTGCTACCTTGCTGTTTTTATATTTTCAGATTACAAAAACCTATATCTACTATCCATACTACACTTGTATCACCATCTCTTCGCCGAACTAGTGCACCTATACAATTTACCATTGTATTGGGTGTGTTGGGAACACAAGAGATTTCTTGTATTTGATTGCAGGGTTGTTTGAGAGAGACCATCTTCATCCTACACCTCCCACGGATTGATAAACCTTAGGTCATCCACTTGAGGGAAAATTGCTACTGTCCTACAAAACTCTGCGCTTGGAGGCCCAACACGAGTATACAAGAATAAGTTGTGTAGTAGACATCAAGCTCTTTTCTGGCGCCGTTGCCAGGGAGGTGAGTGCTTGAAGGTATATCTTTAGATCTTGCAATTGAATCTTTTAGTTTCTTGTTTTATCACTAGTTTGGTTTATAAAACAAAACTATAAAAAATGGAATTTAGGTTGCCTCATATTATTCATCTTTATAATGTTTTTCTTGAAAATGATGGAGCAAAAAATTGTGTTCAATTTATAGAAGAAGAATTCAATAAAATGTTTGGCATAAAATCTTTGAATGATGAGCATGATTGCAATGTTGTTAGTATGAATTCTATGAATATCCAAAATACTAAAGATGATTGCACTAGTCATGACAAAAATGTTTCTTATAAGCATGTCAATTTTTGTGGAGTGCATAAAGTTTGTGAAGACATGCCTTATAGGGATGATATATTTTGTAAGAAGCATAAACATGATAGAACCAATTTTTTTCTCAAAGTGATAGATGAATTTGCTACAAAATTATGCTCTCTTTATCCTATTACTTGTGAACTTTGCAATAAAGTTGGTCACCTTAATTTCCAATGCACGCTTTTTCATGATCGAATCATGTCCAAATATTGCAATAATTTGATCACCCGTGAACTTTATAATGAACTTTGTTTATTTTTGGGGTGTGAAGAATCGACATATAAAAATAGTTGGTTCGAAGTATTCATTCTCACAAAATACATTGAAAATAATTTAGAGGAAATCTATATGTTTTGCGTGGTAAATTGCAATGAGAATGCTTATATAGCCAACTATAGAAAAACGGGAAAACAAATAGAATATAAAAGAAATACTAATGGAAGGGTAAAAATTCCCCCTTTCCCTCCTATTTTCTCTCATGATGAGACAGGTAACGAGGAGGAGCTTCCTATCCAACCAATCTCTTCAATAAGAAGCTCGGAAGAATTAAATAAACCCACACATAATGTGGTAAAGAAAAAGAAAAGAAGGAAAAGTAGAGGTAAAGAGGCATCTCTCCCAAATAATGTTGCTCCTATTATTGTTGTACCTCATGAGAATGAATCAAAAATAATTGTGGAAGATGATACACTTGATGATGATTTTGTTATGCCTATTGCTTGTTGTGATGATTATGATTGGGAAGACAATGATACTTCTTATGATCTTTAAAATCTTTATGGCACCAACTTGGAGGAATATGATAATAATTGTTATATTATTGGTGCTATTCATACCATTGATGATAATAGTGATAATGCTAATGATATGCAAACCAACAAGCTTGGGGATGCTATGTTTGATTGGAATGATATGTTTGAGAATTTATTTGCCGCAAATAATGTTTGCCCTAAGCTTGGGGATGCTATGCTTAATGAAAATGATCTTTTTATCCCCCCTACTTTTGATGAGCAAATTTATTATGATGATGACATGCCTCCTATCTATGATGATTATTGTGATGATACTTATGTTATGAAAAATAGTGATGATTACTATTATAATACTTGTTATAATTATGAAAATCCTTTTACTGAACATCACTCTTTTAATGTGGAAACAATTTATAGTATTCGAGTTTCATACGATACTCCCACTATTATGAATGAGAAGAAATTTGCTTATGTGGAGAGTAGTAAAAATTCTATGCTTGTAGGTCATGAAAAGAATGCTTTATGTGTTATCTATATTGTTGAATTCATTCATGATGCTACTAAAAATTATTATGAGAGAGGATCATATGCTTGTAGGTGTTGCAATAATATCAAGTTTCCCCTCTATGTGTTGAAAGTTTTGAAGTTATGTTTGTTTTGCCTTCCTATGCTAGTTGATTCTTGCTCCCATAAATTATTTGCTCACAAAATCACTATGCATAGGAAGTGGGTTAGGCTTAAATGTGCTTGTCATATGTTTCATGATGCTCCCATTGTGTTTCAACTCTTTACTTTTATGTGAGCATAATTGAAATCATCATGTCTAGCTAAAAAGGCATTAAAGAAAAGCGCTTGTTGGGAGACAACCACACATTTACCCCTACTTTTTTTTGTGTTCACATGATTAAGCTACTGTGGTAATCATGTTTTATATGTTTTCTTTCAATAATGTGCCAAGTAAAGCCTTTGGGATAGTGTGGATACTTGTTGATTCGATTCTGTGCAAAAACAGAAACTTTTGTGTCCAGTGCTGGAATTTCTATTCTGTACTTGAGTGTGAGAAAATTCTGAAATTTTTACAGAGCATTGGGTTAATTGTTTTTTACGTTTTCCTAATTTTTTAGAATTTTTGGAGTTACAGAAGTATGGTTTTTAAATCGCTCACTACATGCTGTTCTGTTTTTGACAGATTCTGTTTTCGATGCATAGTTTGCTTGTTTTAGTGTTTCCATAGCTTATATTGAGCAATATAAATTGTGGAAATGATAGAATACAGTAGGAATTATGTGATAACAATTATGAATCTTGTCTTGACAGTACCTAAGTGGATGATTTATTTTTATCATACTAACCTATCTCACGAGTTCCGTTAAGTTTTGTGTGATTGGAGTTTTCAAGTTTTGGGTGAAATATAAATATGAGGAGAATAAGGAGTGGCAAGACCCTAATATTGGGGATGCCCAAGGCACCCCAAGGTAATATTCAAGGAATACCCAAGCAACTAAGCTTGGGGATGCCCCGGAAGGCACCCCCTCTTTCGTCTTCAACATTATCGGTAACCTTACTTGGAGCTATATTTTTATTCGTCACATGATATGTGTTTTGCTTGGAGCATAATTTTATTTTAGTTGGATTTGCTTTATGTTATTTAGAATAATGTTTTGTATCTTTTATTTCAACAAAATGCCAAGTATAGCCTTTACCATGCTCAGTTTGCAAGTTTATGTGTTGCTGTTTTAAAACGGAAAGTTTTCTGTTATGTCCAGAATATTCCTGAATAGTCAGAACATGATAAAAATCTGAAATTTTTACACAGTAAGCATGCATGAGTTCTCTGTCATGTGGTAATGTTTTAGAATTTTTGGAGTTAGGGAAGTATGAATTTTAAATCCCCCTTTACAGACTATTCTGTTTTGGCAGATTTCGGTTATGGTTGCATTGTTTGCATATGTTTGCTTGTTTAATGATTCTATTTGAGGATAGGAGTATTAAATATGCAGAGGCATTTAGTCTGAAATGTTTAATTATAATTTTAGTGATTTGCTACAGTATAGAATGATAAGGTTTTTGCATTGATTTATACTAACTTATCTCACGAGTTCTTGATGAGTTTTGTGTGGATGAAGTTCTTAAGATTTAAGGAAACCGTTATATGAGAGAAATTAAGGAGACACAAGAGATCAAGATTTGGGATGCCCAAGGCATCCCAAATTAATATTTCAAGAAGTCTCAAGCATCTAAGCTTGGGGATGCCCCGGTAGGCATCCCACCTTTCTTCATCAACACCTATCGGTTAGCCTAAGTTTTTACTTGTTCACATGATATGTGCTATTCTTGGAGTGTCCTTTTATTTTTGTTTTGTTTGTTGTTTGAATAAAATTATAAAGATCTGAAATTTTAAATGAGAGAGAGAGTCCTCACATAGCTACCTATTTACTTAACTACTCATTTGATCTTCAATTATATCTTTTTGGAGTAGTTTGTCATTTACTCTTGTTCTTCACTTATATCCTATGAGTAAATTGTTGAATGAATTGAATATCATAAAGTTTAAATTATATGTGCTTCATATGCTTGTATCATGTCTAGTAGTAGTTTCACATTTGGGTTAGAAAGTGAAATCTATTGAAGCTTGACAATCACAATATTGGTCATACAAGCAATTCATGAATGATTAGTATAAGGAAGAGAACTTTCACATATAAATATATTATCTTGGACAAGGAAAATTAATTATTTTCAAACTTGAGCAAATTAGTTGAAGTTGGACAAGGAAAACAACGTAAAGAGTTATGTTTGGGTATATTTGCATAGAAGTTATATTGTTATGGATCCTCCAACATGTGGTGCTTGCTTAGGATCTTTTGCTAGCCAAAAAAATTGTACTAAGTAGAGATACTACTTGTGCATCCAAAAACCCTTAAACCCAGTTTCTTCCCATGAGTGTCCACCATATCTACCTATGGATTGAATAAGATCCTTCAAGTAAGTTGTCATAGGTGCAAAAAGCAGTAAAAATTGTTCCTAAAATATGTATGATCTTTTATTGCAAGGGAAAATAAGCATTGTACGAACTTGTGATGCTAAAGAAATAAAAGTGACGGACTGCATAATAAAGGTTGCTATCACAAGGGGCAATATAACGTGAAGTTCCTTTGCATTAAGAGCTTGCACATCCAAAAATAAAAAGCGCATGACAACCTCTGCTTCCCTCTACGAAGGGTCTATCTTTTACTTTATGTATTTACTTTTATGCAAGAGTCAATAAGTATTCATTCTCATTTCAACCTAAATTATTCTTTAGTTGGCAAGCATCATGTGGTGGGGAAAGATCCAGGCACATATGGCTAGTCAAATATATTCGATCATGAATTATTATTGTTGACAATTATCTCTATGATAAATAAGTTGGGAGGCGAAACATTAAGCCCCTATCTTTCTCTGTGTTCGATGGATGCCATTTGTTCTAAAAATATGCTTCGAGTACTACCAATCATAGAAGACTATATGATAATTGAGTATGTGGAGCTCTTACTTATACTTTGTTGAAGATAAGTTGAATTGCAATTGTTTGGTGACTAAGAACATAGGTTGTTAAGTTTCAAGAGAATGCACTATTTAAACCATAACATGTGAATTGATTGCTACTTTATCATGATGAGTTTTATGAGAAAGAGTTGCTGTTATGATGCTAGGAAAAGTGATTGAAATTATCATCGATCAAACTTATGCACTATGCTAGCATTCACACTTCATAAATTATTTATTTTATCATTTACCTACTCGAGGACGAGCAGGAATTAAGCTTGGGGATGCTAATACGTCTCCAACGTATCTATAAATTATGAAGTATTCATGCCATGTTTATTAGAGTTTTGTATGATTTTGGTGCACTTTTATATGGATTTTATATGATTTTCATGCACTAACATATTGATGTAGTGCCCAGTGCTAGTTGCTGTTTTCTGCTTGTTTTTGGTTTTCCAGAAAATCCATATCAAATGAAGTCCAAATGCAGCGAAACTTTTTGACGATTTTATCTGGAAGGAAACAGATCCAGGAAGCTTCGGGGGAACAGCAGAAGACCCACAGGGGCCCACAAGCCACCTGGGAGCGCCACCCCCCAGGCGCGCCCTGGTGCCTCGTGGGCCCCCTGTGGCCCTTCTTCGCGTGATTCCAACGCCAAAAATTCTTATAAATACCAAAACCCCCAGAAATAACCCTAGAACTTCGACTCCGCCGCCGCAAGCCTCTGTACCTTCGAAATACCATCTGGAGCCCTGTTTCGGCACCCTGCCGGAGGGGGAAATCATCACCGGAGGCCATCTTCATCATCCCGGGGGTCTCCATGACGAGGAGGGAGTAGTTCACCCTCGAGACTAGGGGTATGTACTAGTAGCTATGTGTTTGATCTCTCTCTCTCGTGTTCTTGATTTGGCACGATCTTGATGTACCGCGAGCTTTGTTAATATAGTTGGATCATATGGTGTTTCTCCCTCTCTATCTTGTTGTGATGAATTGAGTTTTTACCTTTGAGGTTTCACTATTATCGGATTGAATACTTTTATGGATTTGAGAACACTTGATGTATGTCTTGCATATGAATACCCGTGGTGACAATGGGGTATTATATTGATTCGCTTGATATATGTTTTGGCACTCAACTCACGGATTCCCGAGGTGACATTGGGGTAATCTATGCATAGGGGTTGATGCACGTTTTCGTCCTACTTTCTCCGGTAGAAATCTTAGGGCACACTTTGAAGTTCTTTGTGTTGGATTGAATATTATGAATCTGAAGTTGTTTGATGCATATCGTATAATCAACAAACGGATACTTGTGGTGACATTGGAGTATCTAGGTGACATTAGAGTTGGTTGATGTGTATCATATGGTGTTGTTTTAGTACGAACTCAAGGGCTGTTTGTGACACTTATAGGAATAGCTCAATAGATTGATCGGAAAGAATAACTTTGAGGTGGTTTCGTACCCTACAACAATTTCTATCTTATGTTCTCCGCTAATAGGAACTTTGGAGTGATTCTTTGTCGCACGTTGAGGGATTGTTATATGATTCAATTATGTTAGCATTGTTGAGAGATTGCACTAGTGAAAGTATGAACCCTAGGTCTTGTTTCTAAGCATTGCAATACTGTTTGTGCTCCGTTTTATCACTTGCTTCCTTGCTGTTTTTATATTTTCAGATTACAAAAACCTATATCTACTATCCATACTACACTTGTATCACCATCTCTTCGCCGAACTAGTGCACCTATACAATTTACCATTGTATTGGGTGTGTTGGGGACACAAGAGATTTCTTGTATTTGATTGCAGGGTTGTTTGAGAGAGACCATCTTCATCCTACGCCTCCCATGGATTGATAAACCTTAGGTCATCCACTTGAGGGAAAATTGCTACTGTCCTACAAAACTCTACGCTTGGAGGCCCAACACGAGTCTACAAGAATAAGTTGTGTAGTAGACATCAATCACCAACGATCCTCTCATCGTGGGGGGGCCAATCTTCATCAACATCTTCACCAGCACCATCTCATCTCATACCCTAGTTCATTTCTTGTGACGCCCCTGCTCGACCGTGCACTAATCATACACGCAAATGTGCACGCTCGAGATCAGAGACTCACGGGAAGATATCACAACACAACTCTAAACATAAATTTAAACATAAATCATCATATTACAAACCAGGGGTCACGAGGACCCGAATACATAAGTCATACACACAAATGATATCTGAGTACAGACATAGTTAGTCAAATATGCCTTAAGAAGACTAGCACAAACAGCGACATAACGATCGAAAAGGCGCAGGCCTCCTGCCTGGGAGCCTCCGAACTACTCCTGGTCGGCTCGCTCAATCCAGTAGTACGTGCCGTCGGGACCCTCCTGGTAGTAGGCTCCTACGGTGGCGTCTGGCTCCTGGGCTCCATCGTCTGGTGTATCATCAAGTGGGTATGGGGAAAAGAATAGCAGAGCAACCGTGAGTACTCATCCAAAGTACTCGCAAGACTGACATCAGATCTATGCTAAGTATGCATTGGTATCAAGTGATGAGGCTGTATCTGTGGACTATTTAGCAGAAATGCCAGAATAGAGGGGGAGAAGCCTAGCCTATCGAAGACTAGCATCTTGAAGCAATCTTGCAGCATTAGAAGAGTGCAGATTAGCATATTAAATATTAACAAGCATGTTGAAGCAAGCCCAGAGATCCTTCCTCGACTCCCTGCGAGAAAGTGAGCCCGGAGCTTACAATTAATTAACATGTATCCAGTTCAAGTAGTAATAGATCGGGATACAACACTGAGCGTCCTGTTACCGTGGACACGACTATTCGAATAGATAACTTCCCTGCAGGGGTGCACTACTGTTACCCAGCACGCTCGATTACATCTGGCCGGACACACTTGCTGGGTAAAGCCCGGCCTCGGGTAATCGACACGACGTAGTCCTACCTAGGCTCAACAGAGAGGTCCCCGCCGGTCTACATCCCAAGCGCGCAGGGGTCTTGGGCCCATCGCCCTTTGCACTCCGGATCGCTGTGCGCAGGGGGGTTCCAGCACCACCTCTGCCTGGATGGCGCGATCAGGCCCGGCCACAATGCTGAACTGGACATCTGACAGAGCTTTCGGCTGATACATACGACGTAGAGGGTCCCATAAACCATTATCCCACGTGGTGATAGTGCGTATAGGGCCAACGACCCACTCAGATCAATACCCAAATCCGTTAGTGAATTATTAGGAGCTCGCGGTGACGATCAGTACTCCTGTCGTCCCGTCTCGAGGAAGTGCAACAAGGGCCAGGCCCATCCCTCTCTAGGGCGGTCTCTGCCTACCCGGTTGCGCCTCGTAATTATCTCGCGGGTACCCTCATGGTCAACCCGACTTCACACCTCTCGCGGGTACCCCTCGGGGTCGACCCGACTTTACCCGGGGACTGTAGTAAAGTAGGGTATCCGTGTGTTCATCACATCAAAGGGGAATCCGAGGAATCATCCTCGATGGATTCCTACTCGATGTAATCCATCAAGGAAAACCAGGAGGAATCACCCTCGATGGTTTCACATTTCCGGGGTTGTACGACAGAAGCTTCGTCGGAGGTGGTGAAAGAGGAATCACCCTCGTAACCCACGACCAACTAGCTGTGCCACAGAGGCAACATCAGGAGTGAGATAAGAGGTATCACCCTCGGCACTCGATATTAGCTCTGCGGAGCCGAGCAACTTAGGGGGATGTGTGGTGATGTGCTGGTCTCAGCCCGTTCGATCACATTGATCGGGGCATTAGTAACTAAGCGGGGCAACTAGAACAAGGGGGAGGGGCCACCAATGGATTTGCATCCAACCTATACTAAGCATTTAGGATATCAGGTAAAGTAACAATAGCAGGTTACAAAAGCAGGCTATGCATCAGAATAGGAGCAATCATTTACAGTAGCAAAATCTAATGCAAGCATGAGGGAGAAAGAATGGGCGATATAGGAATGATCAAGGGGGTTTTGCTTGCCTGGAAGCTCTCCTGAGAGGGGCTGGTCGTCGGGAGGCTGCTCGTCGGGAGCGTAGTCGTACTCTGCTGCGTCGGCGTCGGTCTCGGCGTCTAGCGGGAGAGAAGGAGGGGGAAGAAACAATAAATTCATGACAAAAATGCAATCACTATGCATGACATGCCTAAATGATATGCAGAGGTGTTTTATTGCCTATTTAATTGATTTAGATAATTTAGGAATTTATTTGGATTTATTTTATTCAAGTCAGTCACTATTCATTTATCGAAAACAGTCAAAAAGTTCCATGTTCAATATGATAGAGGGGTGTGGTAGGTATGTGGGTGGCATATTCGGATTCTTCATATTTTTCTAATCGTTTTTCATATATAAATTATTTTCATCCGAGTTACGGTTTAATTTATATGATTTTTCAAAGTTTTAAACATTTTCTGGAATTATTTTAATTAATTAAATCCAAATTATCCAGAATAGTGATTGATGACGTCAGCATGACGTCATCATGATGTCAGTGGGTCAACCACAGCTGTTCAGGTCAAACCTGACAGCTGGGTCCCACCTGTCATAGACTCAGAGCTAAACAGAGTTAAATTAAAACTAATTTGGGTAATTAGCAGCCTGGCCCCACATGTCAGTGTCTAATTAGTAATTAGGTTAATTTTAAAAACTAATTAGGTTAATTAAGTGGGTGGGGCCCGCGTGTCAGTGTCAGAGGCTGCCCAGTCAGCCGAGTTGACCAAGTCAACTCGCTCAACTGGGACCCCTGGGCCCACTGGCAGCGACCCAGGGGCGCCAGCGTGGCGGCCAGCGAGGCGGCGGCCGGCAGCGAGCCGCCGGCGACCAAATACGCGGCGGCGCGCTCGGGCATTCGTCGGAAACGCGCTATAGGGCGCCGTTTGGCGCGCGGCTAGGCTCGTTCGAACGAGCATTCACCCGCCCGTCGAATGGCGGCGACGGTTTGGCCGGAAACGGCCGGAGATGGCGACGGCGGGCGGCGAAGGCGGCGGTGCGTTCGGGTGGTCCTCGGCAACGGCGAGTCCAGGCGCGGCAGGCGATGCTAGCTAGCGCGTTCAAACCCTACGAGCATGCTGAGCACGATGCCGAGCTCGGACGAGCTCGACGGCGACAGCGATGACGGCAATGAGCTCGGTGGCGGAGGCGAGTTCGGCCATGGCGGGATCGAGGGCTAGCAGCGCGTGCGAGCTCATAGAGAGAGAGAGAGGAAGAGGTGGAGCTCACCGGGGAGGCTCACGGAGGCCCGGCGTTAGGTTAGGAGCAGCAGAAGTGGTCGGAGGCGGAGGATCTCGCCGGCGACCCGAAACGAAGACGGCGACGGTGATCTCATCGAGCAGGACTTCTTGGCTTGCGCTCGTCGGCGTAGACGACATAGTCGACGTCGGCGAGCAGCTAGGACAAGGCGGCGAGGTCCAACGGCGACGGTGGTTGCGGGAACGGCGACGTGCGGCGGCGGATGCGCTCAGTGGAGGTGGAGACCGAGCGAGAGAGGAGGTGAGAGGAGGGGGCGAATGGAGGAGGAGTCCAGGGGGGAGGGATAGGGCTTCCCCTTATCCCCTCCACATCGGTGGCATTGCGGTGTCACCGTTCGACCGGCGGAGGCGCACTCTAGCCACGACGAAGGCGACACGGCGACGGGGAATAGAGAGAGGAGGGAGACAGGCCGGTTGGGCCGCACTGTACTTCACTTAGGCCCAGCCGCACAGTAGCATTCATCCTTTTCTCTTTTTATTTTTCTGTTTTCTTTTATCCTTTGTTTTGCAAAATGTTTAGCCACATAAACACTTTTGTAAAATATGTGACTTGGTTCAAATATTACTATGCATTATTACCTAACACCAGAAATTGGTTTGGATAAAATATAATTTCATTTGTATTTCTATTAATTAAAATGGTATTAAAATGTTACTGTTTGCTACTGTTTTAGGTTAACAGAGTCACTTAGGTATTTTTAGTGATGTTGTTTTCCTGAACATAATTAGTTATGGATTATTTGCTATTTAATGAACATTTTTTATTTCCAAATTGGAACAACTTTTATTTTCACTTTGAATTTGAATTATATTTGAATTGGAATTTGAAATGAGGTATGATGCTAATGATGATTAAGCACTGTTAAGCAGGGTGACATGGCATTATCAAGAGGTGATCACTGTAGCTATTACATGGGGATGTTACAATTCTCCTCCTCTAAAAGAAATTATCGTCCCGAGAATTAAGAGGTAGGCTGAAAGAAAGCGGGATATTCTTCACGAAGACGATCCTCACGTTCCCAAGTGGCTTCATCTTCAGAATGATTCGACCACTGAACTTTAAGGAACTTGATTGACTTCTGACGGGTTCGACGCTCAGCTTGATCAAGAATGCGGATCGGACGCTCTTGATAAGAAAGATCATCTCGCAATTCAAGAACTTCATGATCCACTGCTCGGATAGGATCCTTGAAGCAGCGTCGAAGTTGCGACACATGAAAGACATCATGCACTTGAGAAAGGTTCGGCGGCAATTCCAATTGATATGCCACTTCTCCTCGACGGGCGAGAATACGGAACGGGCCAATGTAGCGAGGAGCTAACTTGCCCTTGATTCCAAAACGGTGAGTGCATTTCATCGGAGTGACACAAAGGTAAGCTTGCTCGCCAGGCTGATAGACCATTACCTTGTGCTTTCGGTCATAGTTGCTCTTTTGACGAGACTGAGCAGTTTTCAAATTTTCACGGATAATGCGGACTTGCTCTTCTGCTTGTTGAATAATGTCCAGACCGACGAGTGATCGTTCCCCAGTTTCTGACCAATTCAGAGGGGTTCGGCATTTTCGTCCATAAAGAACTTCAAAGGGTGCCATCTTTAGACTAGCTTGATAGCTATTGTTGTTAGAGAATTCGGCATACGGGAGAGATTCTTCCCATTTCTTACCAAATGAGATGACACAAGCTCGAAGCATATCTTCAAGCACTTGATTGACTCGTTCCACTTGTCCCTGGGACTGAGGGTGAAAAGCGGTGCTGAAGGACAGATGAGTTCCCATAGCTTCCTGGAAGCTGTTCCAAAATCTTGAAGTAAAGAGGCTGCCACAATCTGAGCTGATCTCCAATGGAATACCGTGAAGTGACACAATTCTGGAAACATATAAGTCTGCTAACTGACTAGCAGTGATTGTCTCCTTGACTGGCAGAAAGTGAGCAACCTTTGAGAATCGGTCGATGACAACAAAGATAGCATCGTGACCCTTCTGTGATCTGGGAAAACCAGTAATGAACTCCATTTCGACTTTGTCCCATTTCCATTCAGGTATTTCAAGGGGTTGCAGAGTTCCAGCAGGCCTTTGATGTTCTGCTTTGATGCGACATACTGAGAAATATCTCGCTTCATATCAGGCCACCAATATCTCTGTCGGATGTCTTGGTACATCTTGGTACTACCAGGGTGAATTGAAAGAGGCGTATCATGAGCTTCTTTCATGACGCGCGGGGTCATATTCAGGTGTCCCGTTCTAGGAACCACTAAGCGGTTCTTGAAGTACAAGGCGCCATCAGTAGCAATGGTGAAGAATAAGGGCTTTCCCCTTTTGATATCTCGCTTAATTTTCTCGACCTCGGAGTCAGCTTTCTGTATATGTTTGATGAGGTCATCGAGGTTTGATTCAACAACCAGGGTATTGAGATGACCCTGTGGGACAATGTGCAGGTTCAACTTGCGAAGTTCTTCATGGAGAAGGGGTTGTGCTTGCTGAACCATGAGGTTGTTGCAATAAGACTTGCGACTCAACGCATCGGCCATTACATTAGCCTTGCCAGGGGTATAAGAAATATCCATGTCGTAATCGGCTATTGTCTCGAGCCATCTTTGTTGACGGAGGTTCAAATCTGGTTGAGTATACAGATACTTCAGACTTTGGTGGTCTGTGTATATCTCGCAACGATTACCGAGAAGGTAATGTCACCACAGCTTCAAAGCATAGATAACTGCTGCTAATTCGAGATCATGTGTTGGATACTTATCTTCGTGAGGACACAATTGACGAGAGCCATAGGCAATGACCTTGCGCTCTTGCATTAGGACATAGCCTAATCCTTGACGGGATGCGTCGCAATATATCACAAAGTCCTTGTGAGTATCTGGGGGTGCTAGCACTAGGGCAGATGTCAATTTATCTTTAAGTGTCTGAAAACTTTCTTGGCATTTTTCCGTCCACTCAAACTTAACGCCTTTGTGAAGCAGATCAGTCAGTGGCTTTGCAATCTTGGAAAAGTTCTCAACGAATCGGCAGCAATAGCTAGCAAGACCGAGAAAACTTCTGACTTGCTTGACATTCTTCGGAGGAGTCCAGTCAAGAATAGCCTGAACTCGTTCTGGGTTCACTGCAATGGTAACAGGGTTTTTCTGACTGAGATCTACACCGAGGTGTTTACATAAGCAGGGAATTATTACTGCTTAGGTCATATAATTATATGAAAGGTTAGACAGAACAATGGAAAGGAAAATGTAATTATCGGATTAAACACACCAATGGAAAGGAAAATGTGTATAAACACAAGTATTGAGAATACATTCTCCCCAAGAACAAGCAGAGCATGATATACCTGACAAGGCATCAGGTACTTGACCCTTTAAATAAAATGGACAAGGAAAATCATGATGTTTACCCAAACAACGGTGTTTGGATAATCGATCAAGAAATATTTAGCATTGCGCTTTCAATGTTCTTGTTGATATTCGATGTACCACAGTCATGCTTCGGGGTAGCGATGATATGGTGTTTAAGGAAGGGTGGTTTGAAGATCACAAGAAATGCGCAAGGAGCAATTTGGGCAAGGATGGCATTGCTGTTAACAAAAGTGTCAACTGACAGCGATTGAATCGTGTATCATCCATTCAAAGGAGTAATTGCAGAGAATCAGAACTTCGGGTGGATGTGATCACGAGAACCTAGAGTCAGAGTTAGTAAAATTTTAACCCGAATAGAGGAGAGAATAGAATCCCAGAGTAAGGAAGAGGAATAAAAGATCCTAATACCACCCATTTGGCGACGTGGGCCCGTAAGCCACACAGCCATGTTAGTAAAATATAGTTTTCAAAGACTAGACTCAACTTCGACCAAGGAATTGGAAGGGGACTTCCTACAGGCAGTCGGCTCTTATACCAACTTGTGACGCCCCTGCTCGACCGTGCACTAATCATACACGCAAATGTGCACGCTCGAGATCAGAGACTCACGGGAAGATATCACAACACAACTCTAAACACAAATTTAAACATAAATCATCATATTACAAACCAGGGGTCATGAGGACCCGAATACATAAGTCATACACACAAATGATATCTGAGTACAGACATAGTTAGTCAAATCTGCCTTAAGAAGGCTAGCACAAACAGCGACATAATGATCGAAAATGCGTAGGCCTCCTGCCTGGGAGCCCTGAACTACTCCTGGTCGGCTGGCTCAATCCAGTATTACGTGCCGTCGGGACCCTCCTGGTAGTAGGCTCCTGCGGTGGCGTCTGGCTCCTGGGCTCCATCGTCTGGTGTATCATCAAATGGGTATGGGAAAAAGAATAGCAGAGCAACCGTGAGTACTCATCCAAAGTACTCGCAAGACTGACATCAGATCTATGCTAAGTATGCATTGGTATCAAGTGATGAGGCTGTATCTGTGGACTATTTAGCAGAAATGCCAGAATAGAGGGGGAGAAGCCTAGCCTATCGAAGACTAGCATTTTGAAGCAATCTTGCAGCATTAGAAGAGTGCAGATTAGCATATTAAATACTAACAAGCATGTTGAAGCAAGCCCAGAGATCCTTCCTCGACTCCCTGCGAGAAAGCGAGCCCGGAGCTTACAACTAGTTAACATGTATCCAGTTCAAGTAGTAATAGATCGGGATACAACACTGAGTGTCCTATTACCGTGGACACGACTATTCGAATAGATAACTTCCCTGCAGGAGTGCACTACTGTTACCCAGCACGCTCGATTACATCTGGCCGGACACACTTGCTGGTTAATGCCCGGCCTCGGGTAATCGACACGACGTAGTCCTACCTAGGCTCAACAGAGAGGTCCCCGTCGGTCTACATCCTAAGCGCGCAGGGGTCTTGGGCCCATCGCCCTTTGCACTCCGGGTCGTTGTGCGCAGGGGGATTCCAGCACCACCTCTGCCTGGATGGCGCGATCCGGCCCGGCCACAATGCTGAACTGGACATCTGACAGAGCTTTCGGCGGATACATACGACGTAGAGGGTCCCATAAACCATTATCCCACGTGGTGGTAGTGCGTATAGGGCCAACGACCCATTCAGATCAATACCCAAATCAGTTAGCGAATTATTAGGAACTCGCGGTGACGATCAGTACTCTTGTCGTCCCGTCTCGAGGAAGTGCAACAAGGGCCAGGCCCATTCCTCTCTAGGGCGGTCTCTGCCTGCCCGGTTGCGCCTCGTAATTATCTCGCGGGTACCCTCATGGTCAACCCGACTTCACACCTCTCGCGGGTACCCCTCGGGGTCGACCCGACTTTACCCGGGGACTGTAGTAAATTAAGGTATCCGTGTGTTCATCACATCAAAGGGGAATCCGAGGAATCACCCTCGATGGATTCCTACTCGATGTAATGCGTCAAGGAGAACCAGGAGGAATCACCCTCGATGGTTTCACACTTGCGGGGTTGTACGACAGAAGCTTCGTCGGAGGTGGTGAAAGAGGAATCACCCTAGTAACCCACGACCAACTAGCTGTGCCACAGAGGCAACATCAGGAGTGAGATAAGAGGTATCACCCTCGGCACTCGATATTAGCTCTGCGGAGCCGAGCAACTTAGGGGGATGTGTGGTGATGTGCTAGTCTCAGCCCATTCAATCACATTGATCGGGGCATTAGTAACTAAGCGGGGCAACTAGAACAAGGGGGGCACCAATGGATTTACATCCAACCTATACTAAGCATTTAGGATATCAGGTAAAGTAACAATAGCAGGTTACAAAAGCAGACTATGCATCAGAATAGGAGCAATCATTTACAGTAGCAAAATCTAATGCAAGCATGAGGGAGAAAGAATGGGCGATATAGGAATGATCAAGGGGGTTTTGCTTGCCTGGAAGCTCTGCTGAGAGGGGCTGGTCCTCGGGAGGCTGCTCGTCGGGAGCGTAGTCGTACTCTGCTGCATCGGCGTCGGTCTCGGCGTCTAGCGGGAGAGAAGGAGGGGGAAGAAACAATAAATTCACGGCAAAAATTCAATCACTATGCATGACATGCCTAAATGATATGCAGAGGTGTTTTATTGCCTAGTTAATTGATTTAGATAATTTAGAAATTTATTTGGATTTATTTTATTCAAGTCAGTCACTATTCATTTATCGAAAACAGTCAAAAAGTTCCATGTTCAGTATGATAGAGGGGTGTTGCAGGTATGTGGGTGGCATATTCGGATTCTTCATATTTTTCTGATCGTTTTTCATATATAAATTATTTTCATCCGAGTTACGGTTTAATTTATATGATTTTTCAAAGTTTTAAACATTTTCTTGAATTATTTTAATTAATTAAATCCGAATTATCCAGAATAGTGATTGATGACATCAACATGACGTCATCATGACGTCAGTGGGTCAACCGCAGTTGTTCAGGTCAAACCTGACAGCTGGGTCCCACCTGTCATAGACTCAGAGCTAAACAGAGTTAAATTAAAACTAATTTGGGTAATTAGCAGCCTGGCCCCACATGTCAGTGTCTAATTAGTAATTAGGTTAATTTTAAAAACTAATTAGGTTAATTAAGCGGGTGGGGCCTGCATGTCAGTGGCAGAGGCTGCCCAGTCAGCCGAGTTGACCAACTCAACTCGGTCAACTGGGACCCCTGGGCCCACTGGCTGCGACCTAGGGGCCGCCACGCGACCAAATACGCGGCGGCGCGCTCGGGCGTTCGCCGGAAACGCGCTATAGGGCGCCGTTTGGCGCGTGGCTAGGCTCGTTCGAACGAGCATTCACCCGAGCGTCGAATGGCGGCGACGGTTTGGCCGGAAACGGCCGGAGATGGCGACGGCGAGCGACGGAGGCGGCGACGCGTTCGGGTGGTCCTCGGCAACGGCGAGTCCAGGCACGACAGGCGATGCTAGCTAGCGCGTTCGAACCCTACGAGCGTGCTGAGCACGATGCCGAGCTCGGACGAGCTCGACGGCGACGGCGATGACGACAATGAGCTCGGTGGCGGAGGCGAGTTCGGCCATGGCGGGATCGAAGGCTAGCAGCGCGCGCAAGCTCAGAGAGAGAGAGAGAGAGAGGAAGAGGTGGAGCTCACTGGGGAGGCTCACGGAGGCCCGGCATTAGGTTAGGAGCAGCAGAAGTGGTCAGAGGCGGAGGATCTCGCCGGCGACCCGAAACGAAGACGGCGACGGTGATCTCGTCGAGCAGGGCTTCCCGGCTCGCGCTCGTCGGCGTAGACGACGTAGTCGACGTCGGCGAGCAGCTAGGACAAGGCGGCAAGGTCCAACGGCGACGGTGGCTGCGGGAACGGCGACGCGCGGCGGCTGATGCGCTCGGTGGAGGTGGAGACCGAGCGAGAGAGGAGGTGAGAGGAGGGGGCGAATGGAGGAGTCCAGGGGGGAGGGATTGGGCTTGCCCTTATCCCCTCCGCGTCGGTGGCGTCGCGGTGTCGCTGTTCGACCGATGGAGGCGCGCTCTGGCCACGGCGAAGGCGACACGGCGACGGGGAAGAGAGAGAGGAGGGAGACAGGCCGGCTGGGCCGCACTGTAGTTCACTTAGGCCCAGCCGCACAGTAGCATTCAGCCTTTTCTCTTTTTATTTTTCTGTTTTCTTTTATCCTTTGTTTTGCAAAATGTTTAGCCACATAAACACTTTTGTAAAATATGTGACTTGGTTCAAATATTACTATGCATTATTACCTAACACCAAAAATTGGTTTGGATAAAATATAATTTCATTTGTATTTCTATTAATTAAAATAGTATTAAAATGTTGCTGTTTGCTACTGTTTTAGGTTAACAGAGTCACTTAGGCATTTTTAGTGATGTTGTTTTCTTGAACATAATTAGTTATGGATTATTTGCTATTTAATGAACATTTTTTATTTCCAAATTGGAACAACTTTTATTTTCACTTTGAATTTGAATTATATTTGAATTGGAATTTGAAATGAGGTATGATGCTAATGATGATTAAGCACTGTTAAGCAGGGTGACATGGCATTATCAAGAGGTGATCACTGTAGCTATTACATGGGGATGTTACATCTCTTGTATTCAATCTTTGTCCCGAAACCTCGGATTGGTACCTGTGGGTTGCTAGTACGTAGTGTTGATTACATCTTGTAGTTGATGCTAGTTGGTTTATTTGGTGGAAGATTATATGTTCAGATCCTTGATGCCATTCAATACCCCTCTGATCTTGAACATGAATGTGATTTGTGAGTAGTTACGTTTGTTCTTGAGCAAATGGGAGAAGTCTTGTCATAAGTAATCATGTGAATTTGGTATTCGCTCGATATTTTGATGATATGTATGTTGTTGCTTCCTTTAGTGGTGTCGTGTGAACGTCGACTACATGACACTTCACCATATTTGGGCCTAAGGGAAGGCATTGTGGAGTAGTAAGTAGATGATGGGTTGCTAGAGTGACAGAAGCTTAAACCCTAGTTTATGCGCTATTCCGTAAGGGGCTGATTTGGATCCATATGTTTCATGCTATGGTTAGATTTATCTTAACTTTTCTTTCGTAGTTGCGGACGCTTGCGAGAGGGGGTAATCATAAGAGGGTTGCTTGTTCAAGTAAGAACAACACCCTAGAACCGGTCCACCCACATATCAAATTATCAAAGTAGCGAACGCGAATCAAATAAACATGATGAAAGTGACTAGATGATAATTCACATGTGTCCTCGAGAGCGCTTTGCTTTATATAAGTCACCGTTCCGGCTTGTCCTTTGCTATAAAAAGGATTGGACCACCTTGCTGCACTTTTATTATACTTGTTACTTGCTACTCGTTACGAATTATCTTGCTACAAAACTATCAGTTATTACTACTTTCAGTGCTTGCAGAAAACACCTTGCTGAAAACCGCTTATCATTTCCTTGTGCTCCTCGTTGGGTTCGACACTCTTACTTATCGAAAGGACTACGATTGATCCCCTATACTTGTGGGTCATCACTCCTCTGTTGCAACGACAAGACAATGGCATTGTCCGCGAGGTGGACGCTCCAGGGAGGCAGCGGCGCCGTCCTCCTACATGGGAGGCGGGGACGTGGTGGCGCCAGATGTTGGGGGCGGTGGTGCAACCGCCCTTCAACAAGACGTTGGAGAAGAAGCACCTGTCCACGCGCAGAAGCAGGAGCTCCGATAACTCTTCCTCGTACATGTCCCCTCCACCGTCACTGTTCTTCTCCCGCACATCACCACCATGGTCACGACAGCAGCAACAACAACTACGACCATTACAAGCACCAGCGCAAGATCCCGTCGGCGCCCCCATCAATGGTGCCCTCCATGCAGGTCACCCCCTGCATCCACCCTCTTTGCATAGGAGGGGAAGACCCCATCAGCAACTAGCAGTAGCAACACGTCTGGTTCATCCCTGGATGCTTAGTTCCTGCAAATTTTGATGCATTTTACACATAGTTCATGGCAAACTATGTGATGTGATGCTAATTGACGAAAATTTTATGCATCGTACACATATTTCATGGCAAACTATGTGATATGATGCTATTGACCAAACTTGTATGTGCAAGCTATGTGATGTGATTGCTAATTGACCAAACTTGTATGTCAATCAACCTTTTGCATACAACTTTTTCTACTGTTTGTTGTGATACTAATTGACCAAACTTCTTTATCATTTTTTATAAATTAGTTCATGGCAAACTTAATTGTATCGTTCATGACATGGCTATTTTTATACAACCCATGGTAAAAATTTCGTTTTCCCTTTTTTCGCCATGGTCCCCATTTACAAAAGGTTTGCCATGTTTCTCTACAACACTTGGCAAATTTTTAGGTTTCCATCATTTTTTTGCCATGGCAAATAATTGATGCTGGACACACATGCATGGTATTGAAATTTACCATAAAAAATACTTTTTCGTATAAATTGTGTCCCTAATTATGCATGGTATTGAAAGTTGCCATGGCAAATTAATATTTTCTTGTTTTTTGGTGTTATAAGGTTTATGGCAATTTTAGGAAAAGAAAGTACAGTACACATGGCAATTTCTTAATACTTTGGTCTATGGGTCATGGTAAATGTAGGGATAAAAAACATGTACAATTTTAACAACACATGAAAATTTGGTTTGATGACACATTGCAATTTTGGTTTGATGACCCATGAAAATTTTAGGACATGGCCACATCCAAAATGTAACTAGAATTGCCATGTCCCATCTACATTTTTTCTACGGAACAGAACCAATATAGTTGCCATATGTTAAAACAACATTTTCCCCTATTTTTGGCCATGTGCAAAATGAAATTGTTTGAAAATTCATAAGGCACAATAAAAGCAATTTTGCCAAGGTACAAATGTCTAGGGCAAATTTTTAGTAGTTGACCATGGCAATTTTAGTAATTGGTCATGGAAATTTTTAGTAATTGACCATGTCAAATTTATTTTTATGGACCATGGAAAATTAAGTGATTGACCATGAAAATTTAGTTTATGGATCATGGAAATTTTAGTAATTCACCATGGAAAATTTAGTTTATGGTTCATGGAGAATTTAGTAATTGACCATGGAAAATTTAGTTTATGGATTATGGCAAATTTAGTAAATGACCATGGAAAATTTAATCTATAGATCATGGCAAATTTAGGTTCATGTATCCTGGCAAATTTAGTTTATTACTCATGGCAAATTTATTCTTCTCATGACAATATTCACTTTTTTGAACCATGGCAATTTAGTTGATGCTTTCTTATTTGAGCATCATGAAAATTGGTTCGTATGTAGCATGGTGAGTTTACATCATTTTTTCCATCATGACAAAAAATGACGCTAAATTTTGCCATCATGACAAAAAATGATGATAATTTTGCCATCATCGCAAACTTCCACACATTATTTCCATTTAATGTCCTTTTTTATAACCATCACGACAAGCATCAGGTGTGCATCACGGAATATTTATCCTAGTTTTGGCCACCATTGCAAACTTATAGATTTTTTTTCCATTGATGCGTGTTTTTAGGACCATGGCAAATTTCTTTCTTTTTGCAACATGACAAAGTTAATATTTATGCAACCATGACAAATTTAGTTTATGCATCATGGCATTTTTAGTGTATGGACCATGCCAAAATTTTGTTACCACGACAATTTATTTTTGCACCAATTTAAACCATGGAAAATTAATTTTTGTAGCAAAATAAATTTTTTTGTTGGACCACAACAAAAAAAATCCCAATGTTTTATGGTATACCATGAAAATTTTGCTAGTTGTCCTCTATCATGACATTTTTCTTTTTAGGTATTTTTTTGTGTGCTAATTTTAACAAGTATAACATTGCAATTTTATCAGCTAATCCATGGCAATTTTTATATATTTTCCATTAGTTATTTTTTCATATGAATTTATAGATTTTTGTGGTTTTTTATTGTAAAAAAATTCTCAGTTTTTTAGCTGGTTTTCTGCATTTTTAGTGTTTTGCCTAAAGGGGCATGTTCCTTTTTGTCCCTCATGCTAGCAGCTCCACACTGGCGTTTTGTTTAGGCTTTGTGGTGTTTTGATTAGCGGTAAGGTTCTCGAAGGGTTCGCGCTGGGAGGCCTCCCACGATGAACTAAATCATTTGGTCATTCCCCTGCCCTGGGGAATGATTCGTTTGATCTTGGGACGCCCTAGATCGAACGTTCGATAGATATTGCGGTCCCGTGCAAATCTTTCCAAAAATTAACTGAACTCGGATTACAAGTGGGTCTGAGACAGATGTTCGGTGTTTGGGACTCACAGGCTGCATACGACCTCGGATGGAGATGAGCCCAGAAGTAAATTTATCCATTTCGATGAGGCAAACAACTTTGTGTTGAACACTTTTCGACCAGAGGTCATCTTGGGGGCCGAATACCTGACACCATGTGACGGTGTAATACACCAGGGGTGGCCACTCGATGGGGAGCCCGGCAGGAGGCCCGTCTCGGGGCCCATGAAGATAGGCGAAGACCTAACCGCAGGAGGGATCCTCAGAGCCTGGATAGGCGAGCAAGCCAGGGTCACGGCAGGTCAGATCAGATCGATGTCATGTAAAACCCTAGCCCCTGTGATCTATATAAGGTGAGGGCTAGGGGTAGCCATTCGTGATATACATATGTAGAACAATACTCTCGGTAGTCTCATACTTCATCCCATTGTAACCCTCGCACGAGGTACTCCATCATGAATACAAACCAAAAGCAGGATGTAGGGTGTTACTCGTTCCCGGGGGCCTGAACCTGGGTAATTTCCTCATTTGATCTTCGATCTGGTACTTCCGGTCACATTCACCACCCCTACCGAGCGTACTGACGGATTTATGCACTGTCACCATGTATCGGACACGTATATCAAACAAAGTCTGGGACCAGGCGAATGTTTTCTTAGCTTTGGAGGTTGCGTATGAACTCGGATGGAGATGACCCAAAAACCAAAGTTGTCCGGCGGAAAACTTCCATGTTTATCACTTTTTCATGTCAGGCCATTTTGAGGTCCTAATAACTCACGCCTCACCTCAGAGATTCAATATGTGTCTCGGTCGGACATCACTTTTTAGTCATGATAAGGCCTAACTGTTTTGGCTGTAAATTTTGCATACGACCTTGGCTCGAGATGATTCAAAAATAAAAATCGTTCATCGAGTCGAAGAATTCTCATATTGAACACTTTTCCGTTTAAAGCCATCTTAATTATGTTTTATGTGATGCCATAATCTAGCGTCAACATGCACATCTCTGAAATTGTCATAACTTTCACATCCGGGCTCCGTTTTGGACCATATTCTTATCTATTTTGATTGTTTTGGAGGAGGGTATACAATGTGAAATCCAATCATAAATTTGACTTCACCGGCCACTCTTTAGGATCATTGACACTTTTAAGCGTCTACAGGTCCCACACGTCCCTCCAGCCTTGATCAATAATAGAGCTCCATTTTAGAGATTAACATTATCTCGTTTTAGGGGTTAGATGCGACTCTTCAGTCAAAGTCAACAAAGAGGTATTGTATCCGCAAAAAAGTCAACAAAGAGGAATCTCGAGCCTGGAAAATCCCACTATAATGGAAATTCTAACAACAATTTGTTTGCTTATGGTAGTTTAGTAAGGCACCAGTGATCAGACTCTTTACCATGCTTAACGAGTGACACGCTACAAAATCGTACTCTAATTGAGAACGTTTCTGCAACATGGAGATGTCATGAGCCTCCGTGAAGCTAGCCAAAGCCTGTGGTCACCGGGATTCGGAACTGAATTTCCAGATGTTCCAAGATACGCGGTCGGCAGGGGAGGAGAGGGTGGGGCCCAACATGCGCTCACCTGAATCAGTTCCGCAACTTGGACTCATTCGGAGCCTAGTGGGCAAGGGCAGAGCATCGGATCACATCACGCTCGTGCACCCATCGGTTTCGCTTCAACTGACATAGAATTCATTCTGCTGCACGTCTCCAAATCGCATCGAATTCTCATGGAATCTGTGGATATCGTTTTGGTGTTCGTCGGTCGTGCGCGTGATCAGTCCAAGTGCCTTGTTGCTGCACCACGCAGCCTTGCTAAAGCAGTTATGCGCGGAGAGAATCGCTGTCATATAAACTCGGTCCCCAATGGCTGCGCGAGGCCAAGACCAACCTCCTCCCCCGACTCCGCGGAGCACGAATCCAGGGTTGGTTACAGATTCCTATTCCGGCTCCTGCTCCTACTCCGGGGATGACTGGAGAAATCAAGAACCTTGACGGCGACAAGGCGGCGGCGCCGGCCGATGACGGCGGTGGAGCGGGAGCAGCGGGGGCCGGCCATGGCAAGAAGGGCGCCAAGAACAAGCTGTCCCTGGTCCCGCTCATCTTCCTCATCTTCTTCGAGGTCGCCGGCGGGCCCTACGGCGCCGAGCCGGCGGTGCAGTCCGCGGGGCCCCTCTTCGCGCTGCTCGGCTTCCTCATCTTCCCTTTCATCTGGGCCATCCCGGAGTCGCTCGTCACCGCCGAGCTCTCCACCGCGATGCCCGGGAACGGCGGCTTCGTCGTCTGGGCCGACCGCGCCTTCGGCCCCGTCTCGGGCTCCCTCATGGGCACCTGGAAGTACGTCTCGGGGGCCATCAACGGCGCCGCCTTCCCCGCGCTCTGCGCCGACTACCTCGCCCGCGTCGTCCCCGCCGTGGCCGACGGCGGCGCCCGGGTGGCCACCATCGTCACCTTCAACGTCGCGCTCTCCGTCCTCAACTACACCGGCCTCAGCGTCGTGGGGTGGTCCGCCGTGGCGCTGGGGGTCGCCTCCCTGTCGCCGTTCGTGCTCATGTCCGGCATCGCGCTGCCCAAGATCCGGCCGCACAGGTGGGCGGCGACAGCCGGCGAGAAGGACTGGAAGCTCTTCTTCAACACCCTGTTCTGGAACCTCAACTACTGGGACAGTGTCAGCACCATGGCCGGCGAGGTGGAGAACCCCGGCAAGACGTTCCCGACGGCGCTGATGTCGTCCGTGGCCATGACGTCCCTCGGGTACCTGCTGCCGCTCATGGCGGCCACCGGCGCTGTCGACGCGCCGCCGGAGCAATGGGGGAACGGCTTCTTCGCCGACGCCGCAGGTAATCAATTCACTCATTACTTGATTATTAAATCAACGCAAACGCATTGCTTTACAACCTTGATTCTTGTCGATGCACTACAGCTACTGATTATTGTTCTCAAGATATTAATGTGCACCATTTCCATGGATCGTGCACCATATGGATGGATTTGGTAACAGTTCTCTAGTGTTGTTGAGATAGCAAATGATTCGTTCCCTTTTGGCATTAAGAATCGTAGGATATTGTTGCATGTTGTGCACACATACTCCCTCTGGTGTTGTTCACAAACAAGCACATTAACTGTAACCATTGATCTCTACGACAACATATATAAAAGCACAAATTTTCCATAAAAGGCTTTTGCCCTGCTTAACATAGTACATGTAACGGCCAGCAGGGAAGTTGATTACAAATATGTTCGGCCAAGTTACTTTTATGTGCTTAAACTGAAATTGTATATATTGCAATTGTTTTTGTAGCATGCTCAGTACCATTCGGCCTATGGCATGTATGAAGTGTGACAGTACCGAAGATGCAAGACAAAATTAACTTTTCTTTGTCTATAAAAAGGGTTTTCTTCACAAAAGGCAAGAGTGCCATTTGCCGCAAACCATCTGTGACATGATTAATGTCGCTAATGCAGGCACGATCGCTGGCGACTGGCTCAAGTACTGGATCGAGGTGGGCGCGGTGCTCTCCTCCATCGGCCTCTACTCGGCGACACTAAGCAGCGCGGCATTCCAGCTTCTTGGAATGGCGGACCTAGGCCTCCTCCCCCGCGTGTTCGCGCTACGTGCCCCGATCTTCAACACTCCCTGGGTCAGCATCGTGGTCACCAGCCTCATCACCCTCGGCATGTCCTTCTTCAGCTTCAACAACATCGTGGCCGCTGCCAACTTCCTCTACAGCCTCGGCATGCTCCTCGAGTTTGCCACGTTCGTCTGGCTTCGGATCAAGCGGCCCGAGATGTCGCGCCCCTACCGTGTGCCGCTGCGACTACCAGGCATCGTTGTCCTCTGCCTCGTCCCCTCGGGGTTCCTTGTCTTCGTCATGGCCATCGCAGGCTGGAAGGTGTATGCCATCAGCGCTATGTTCACTGCGGCAGGCCTCGGGGTGTATTACCTCATGAAGTTTTGTAGGGCGAGAGGGTTCCTCAAGTTTGGCACCGTCGATGGTGAGGATTTGATTTATTAGCGTTACCGGGAGAGTGGAAATGTCGGTGTTTGAGGGTTGTGATTCTCTTGTATCACACAAACAACTTTGATTTGGTGGGTGCAATCATGACATCTAGTAAGTTGCAAGTCGACCGTTTTTCTCCTTTTCTTTCGTGTGCAGAGCAGTGAAACAACATTTTTCATAGTTTACTAGAAGCATACGCGCGCTTCGTTGCACCGCTTTTCGCTATGGGTTTTTTCATGCATATAACTGCTTTTCTCTTCTCTTGGTGGATGTCTGTTTGTTGGCTAATATTCGATGGGTTATTCGCTAATATTCGATGGGTTATTCATTTATTGGGACGTGTGTTGTTGAGCCGAGCACAATCATTTTGTTAGCTTACTTTCTAAGAGGTTTTGTGTGGTAGGAGAGAAGCATTGTTCGGTTACGGTATGTTTGGACTGTATGCACCATAGTCATTCAAATTTTCAAAAAAAAAATGTGTTCTCAAATTTTGTTCATAAACTCAAAAATGTTTGGATTTTCAAAAATTAGTCGGGAATTTAAGAGAATGTTGGTTTTTTCCAAAAATTGTTCAGCATGTCAGAAAAGGTTCCTGTTATAAATTTTTTCTCACAAATTTAAAAAATGTTTGGGGATTTCATAAATTGTTTGTGATTTTCAAAACTTGTTCATGATTTCAAAAAATGTTCCCATTATCAAGCAGTCAACAAACGGTTGTCAACAAAACGTTTAACGCAGTTGGAAGGGCAGCGCTATGTCTTGCTTATAGCGAGATCTAGCATTCTCTCACGTCAGGCGCCTCCATAAATGGGTCGGCCGAGGCGTGTGGGACGCCACTATCTCTTTTTGTATTTTTCACGTTTTTTTTGTTTTCATTGTTTTCCTTTTTCTTTTTTATTTTCGTTTCTACTGTCAAATATTCTAAATGAATATTTTACCAAAAAATGCTTTGCAAAAAACATTTGAAAACAATGTTAACCAAGCATTTAAAAAATATTAAATATGTATAAAGAAAATATTTCTCACGTATACGAAAAATGTATAAAAAATATACAATGTGTGTGAAATAAGGATTATGTATTTAAAAAAATGTTAATCAAGCATTTGGAAATATTTAAACAAGTATTTGAATAATGTTAATCAAGCATTTGAATAATGTTAAAAGTGTATAGAAAAAATGATGACCATGTATTCAAAAAAATGTCAAACTTGTATTTAAAAAATGTTAATCAAGCATTTGAAAATGTTAAAATCTGTACAGAAAAATGTTAACCATGTATTGAAATTTTTTAATCTTGTATTTGAAAAATGTCAATCTAGCATTTGAAAAATGTTTAAAATGTGTATAAAAAATGTTGATCATGTATTAAAAAAATCTTAACCAAGCATTTGAAAAATGGTAAATGTGTATAAACAAAATGTTTCTCATGTATACGAAAAATGTATACAAAAAATATATGCTGTGTGTGAAAAAAGTTGATCGCGTATTTAGAAAATGTTATTCAAGCACTTGAAAAGAAAAGTTAAACAAGTAATTGGGAAATGTTAATCAAGCATTCAAAAAATATTAAATGTATATAGAAAAAATGCTGATCATGTATTCAAATAATGTTAATCTTGTATTTGTAAAATTTTAATTAAGCATCTGAAAATGCTAAAATGTGTAAAGGAAAAATGTTGACCCTGCATTAAAAGATGTTAATCTTATACTTGAAAAATGTTAATCAAGCATTTAAAAATATTAAAATGAGTATAGATTTTTTTTTCACCATGTATTAAAAAACACTAAACTTGTATTTGAAAGATGTTAAACATGCATTCGAAAAATGTTCTCTACATATATGAAAATGTAGAAAGAAAATCAAAAGAAACAAGGAAAAGCAAAAAAAATGAAAACCAAGAAGAAACCAAAGAAAAAAGAAAACAGAAGAAACAGGTGCGGAAAAAAAATTAAAACAATGAAAACCGATAAAGGAACAAAGAAAAAATGTTTAAAATCAAGAAACAAACAAAAAAAACTAAAAAGAAGAAGGAAAATCGAAACGAAGAAAAATCGATGAAAACCATGAAAGAAACAAAGAGTAACTAAAGAAAAAGCAAAAAAAAAACGGAGAAGAAATAAGAAAATCAAACAAAAGAAAAAGAAAAAAAATGAATGAATGGAAACTGAGAAAGAAACAAAAAAAAACAAAGGAAACCAAAGAAAAAATTCCAATGAAAACCGAGAAAGAAACAAAAAAACAGAAAACGAAACTAAGAAAACTAATGCAAAAGAGTGGAAAACAGTGTTCATGAGAAAGAAACGAAGAAAACCGAAGAAAATGTAGAAAAGAAAGTGAAAGAAAAAACTCCCGAAAAACCAACAAAATGCTACAGCGAACGAGCATCTTGGATGGGAACCCGAACGAGGAGCTAGCGAATGAAGGAAAAAAATGAAACGCGCCAGCCCATTACCTACGCGAGGGGAAAAAACTTCATGCGAGGGGAGCATATATCTCGCTATAAGCGAGATATAGCTCCCGCGCAGTCGGAATATGACAGACCCAGGACACGAGCCCTTTTTCTCATCGACATCATGAGATTCTCTCCATGGGCCCATTTGTCTATCTTTAGCTTTGTCTGCTCGCATTTGGATCATGCCCATATGACATAGGGACATGCCTTCAAAGAAAATGAGATAGGGAGAAGAGAAAGTTGAACCTTACAAGAGAGACAAAAATTGAACCCTGAAAACTGTTGGGAAACATAGTAGAAAACAAAAATTTCGCACCTACACAAAACTAGGATCAATATGAAGATGCATAACGGGTTGTGATCACGGTCGTTACTGTCACCGAGTTGCAGCGAATGAAGAACGTGTCGGTGTAGATCGTACTTGGAGTCCCTCGAACCGTCGAAGAACGATCCCGCAAACCTCCCACGAACAGTGCCTCGAACCAAAGACCGAAAGCACGACCTCTCTACTTGGTTGCAAGCGTGCATCCTTCACGATCCGGCAGCGCTTCGCCGTCCAGAGCTAAGCATCGCCGGAGAATTAGAGGGAGGAGATTAGAACCACACTGGGCTTCTAATTATGAGGATCAGAGGAACTAGACCAAGCTCTAATTAGTCAACTAGGACCAACTAGAACTAGGGCTAGATGAACTAGAGGAGGCTCCAAAACCTGTATATCCAAAAGAGCACAAATCCTCAAGTATATATAGGTTAGAGGGGAGAGGGAGGGCTGCCACCAAGGGGGAAGGAGTCCCCCTTGGTGCGACGGCCTAGGGGAGGAGGAGTCTGACTCCTCCCCTTCCCCAATTCGGCCTCCTTCCATACAGGAAGGGGGCGCCTCCGACTTGGGCCCTTGTGGCCCAAGTTGCCTTCCACCTCTTGGCCTTTTAAGGCCCGTTGATATTAAATTAAATATAAAATTGCTCTAAATACTTTCAGACCATTTTATATATAATTTAACATCCAAGGAAACATTTTCCACCTATATATTATTTATCGGTAATACCCGGTATTACCCGATATTCACTGAAACCCTTCCGGTGACCCCGAAATGCTTCCGGGTCCTCTCGGAACTATTCCGAATATTAATGAAACAATTCCAAAAATATATTTATCACTCCTGTCCTACTAACACTCAGAAGATCATGATTGCCTTAAGCTTGTGACCCCGTAGGTTTGGTAACTCACAGACATGAACGAAGCTCCTTCGTTCAATGATTGACAGCGGAACCGTGGACGTCCATATCGGTCCCTGTGAGCACATCAATGATATTCGAGTGAACCTATGGTTATCATGTGATGTTTCCTTTGCATCGCGATACTTCACAAAACCCGGGATGTGCCGGTATCCTCCTGAGTCATCACATGCTCACTATACCGTTATCCTCGTTACCGGTTTTGTTCTTCTTTATCGTTATTATGTTCCGGCATCCCTGTGACGAAGTCACCTGTGTCTGGCCAGACGATGATGGATGTCGTCACACCAAGAGGGCCCTAAGAATATCTCTCAATCGTCGGAGGAGCAAATCCCACTCTCGAGCTATCTAGTCCCCTGTCAAACTTCCTGATCAACCTGTATGTTGTCGTTATGATCACCGTGCTACAGGTGACGTTTGAGCAACCCCAAAGCCCACAGTACCATAAGAAGTGACTATGATACTCTCATGGTCTAAGGAGAAAAATCACACGTTAACACTCCGTGTTATTACAATTGATTACAGATGATATTAACTCAATTCATAACAGACAAGTTTGGGTCAATTCAATATGATCGTTCTTCCAACGTCATAATCTCAATGTTGTTTTAGGACTATCATTACACTTAACGATATCCTAAGATCCGGAAAACATGATCACCAACAACACTTGAGCTAGTACTAGAGGCAAGACTAGGAACCTTTTTTATTTTACTGTTTATCATTCCACACGTGCATATGAGTTTTCCACTGAATGGCATATTCCAGGATCATAGCAGTTATAGCATAGAATATAAACTCTATAATTATGAACATGGAAATATAATAATATAAATATTATTGCATTTAGGGCATATTTCCAACAGTCTCCCACTTGCACTAGAGTCAATAATCTAGTTAGCACATTTTCTTTTACACCAACGGCAATCCGGTGTTTGTTCATGCTTTGCTTGTGGTAGACCCTTGGTCCTATTAGATCTTGACAACTTCAGATCCGTGTGTATCATTTTCATATCTATGCATCTATCATGCTTTCAAATAAATTCATAATTTATGTGAAACAAGCTTAGTATATATATTGAATCACTGGCAAGACCTTTGATTCCTTAGATTGAGCTATAGAACCACTATTTGAGAATAATGTTCTATTTGCACAATCATCTAGAAACCATACCAAGTTCATAAATGAATCGTTGATTCATCACCCTCTATTGTTGCTTCTAAAGCGACAATATACTCAGTCTTCTGTTATAGAATTCACCACAGTAACTTTCTTGGACCAATTCCAACTTACTATGCCACCATAAACCATTTAATTGAAATCGAAATTCGCTTGGAGCACCGATTGAAGATTTTCGTCGATGTACTACTTACATCAAGCATGTATTGATGTAACTCCTTACAACAATCTCTTCATTTTCTCCTTATGCGAGAGAACATGTCGTTAGTACTCAACGACATTTTCATTGTTGTCATATGATCAACAATTTGACCATTCCGGTAACTTTACTCACAACTTACTTGGAGTACTGGACATATCTGGTTATTTACATACCATGGAATTAACACAAGTGTGATTGAAATCATGTATTTCACTCATCAATATTTCAAGATACCGATTCTTGCTAATAACTCCTTCCATGTGACTTTGACAAGAAACTCTTCTTGGCATTTTTCATACTAAACTGCTTTAGTATTTTGTCAATATGTATTTTGGCTAAGCCCGATTAGACATTACTATCTCCATAGATTATTATGTCTAATACAAGACTATATTGCCTAAGTACTTTACTGAAATACTAGTTTCAATAAAGTCTTAAACCGTGTCAAGAAATTTATATAATTTCCAATCAACATTGTGTCATGTACACATAGTGTTTAGAAATATTATCATGCTCCCACTTACTTTCTTGAAAATACAAGCATCTTTGCTTTCCTCGATGAAATCAAATTATTTGACCATTTCATCAGGACAAAGATTCCAACTCCATTATGCTTGCTTCAGATTTGCACACTTACTAGCATCCTCTGGATTAACAAAATTACCTTGGACTGTATCAAATATACAACCTTGGTTCTTTTTCCATCTCATGGGAATCATTTTGACATCCATCTGTTATATATCATAACTGAAATATTTAGTAATTGCTAGTTTAATCCGAACTGACTTTAAGTATTATTATGATGAGACAATCTTGTCATAATCAACTCCTTGATCTTGTCATAAACTATTTGCAACAAGTCAAGCACTATAAAACATTTTTATCTTTGCCAATCTATAGATCCATCACTACACTTTAGACTTTAAGTCTTTCAGAGGGTCCATCAAGTTCTAAACTTGAATTATGTGTATGGATACTATCTCGGATTATTTTGGCGTATAGCCAATTCCGGAGTCAGGGCCCATCAACGCTTCTCTGTGAATTATAGGTTTATTGTTTGTTCAACAATATTTCGTCTGAACACCCTGAAGGTTTGTATGAATTTTCCAACCTATATAGTTCAGTTGCATGTTCGACCAAAGTTTCTATATCTTATGTAGAAGCTTCTATATCAGTCACGGTAATAAATTTTAGAACCACTTCTAGCGTTTCTTTTCTTTGACCTGATCATGAAGATTCTGTAATCTCGTCGAGGTGCACTGTCCTCCCACTTACTCTTTTGTAGTAAACAGTTTTCTTCAAAATTTCTGCACTCTGTGACAAAACACTTTGCCTCGGCATAGTGATAGAAGAATACCCAACCATTTGGGATAACCTATAAAGTAGCACTTATTTCAACAAATTTGATGGCGCTCTTTTTCAGTGTAAAAGCCATAGTCTCTAAAGCATCACATTAAAAAGTATATTGGCGAAATAATTAATGCCATCTTTGATTGCACCATATCATACATAGCTTGATTACATATACTCAAAACACTCTATTCTTAGCAGTGTTTCTAGGAGGTGCAAGCTGTAAAATATTTTTCACAGCTCATCAGACATTCGCTAAATTTGTAACTCAAATATTCTTTTCTGCAATCCAATTGTAGAAACATAATTTTCTTGTTACAATAATTTCTTCTTCATTCTGAAAATCTTTTGAAACATTTCAAAAGATCCAGATTTACGTCTCAATTAGTAAATATAAATATCTACTTGAGTCATCCTTGAAGATAGATAAATCCACTGCTTGCAACAACACTTATTAGACTACATACATCAATATGCATATTTCCAATTATTTTGTTACTCGTTCTATATGGCCTGTGAACGGTATTTTTAGTTTACTTCACTATTTGAACGAAATTTGCAAGTGTCAGATGATTCGTCATCATATGACTCCAAAATCCAACACTATGGAGTTTCTCCATGCGGGTTTCCCCAATGTGACTAAATTCAGTGCCACACATATGTGGTATTCTTTTAGTCTTGCGACATTTAGCATCAGTGTGGATGTTCAATTCTATCATCAATATTCATAACTTACATCCTATTCACAATAGGAGTATGGCTCTTTTGTTCATTACATCGAACAACTATTGTTCTCTTATGAACAACCTCCTTACAACTTCTATGCAATGGGCTAGAGTGTACAAAACTCTAAAATGAATTATGACAATAAATTCATAGGTAATATGTTGATGAAAAAGTATCATAACTTCTACAAAATTTTCAAGACATATTTTAACCTCATTAATTTGTTGGTCATTAGGCCGTAGTAATTCTTGCATCGATTCGCAATAACATGCAATCGAGTCGGTATCCTTGTGATCAACTTTTAACCACAATTCTTGAAGAATTTAGTGTTTAACAATTTAATCATAGTTCTCAAGAATCACACTTTACTTGACCGACTTTCTCTACATCTTATAACTTGTATGACATTCATACCTGTTGGGGATGTTTCCCAGCATGGAGACCCGCCGGGAGGATGACCCGGCCATGGAGCCATGTGTTGGGGAACGCGATAGAAAACAAAAGAATTCGGTACAGTGAGCATGCCCAGGATCACTACGGAGATAGCATACAAGGTTTGATCTGATCATTACCGACTCGTAGCGCAGCGGAAGTAGAGTCGATGTAGATCGTCGGTGCAGATCCCCGCAGATAGGATTTACAACCTCCCAACCGTGAGGATGTACTCCCTCGTCGGACAGCCCTTCAGGAGGCGGTCGGACAGTCCCCCGGACGATGTCACGGACAGCCCTTCGGGAGGACCCTCAAAGCTCGAACGGTAACTCGGACAGCCCTTCGGGAGGACCCTCGAACAGCCCCTCAGGCAAAAGATCGAACTTACGACCTCTCTACGGGGTTGCACACATACGGTGTCAGCTATCCGGCAGGGCTTCGCCGTCCAGAACTAGTTCCCACCGGAACCCAGACAGCCTTTTGGCTCTACAAAACTATTTCGCTGGGAGGGAGAGAGAAAGCCAGATCATGCATGGCATGTGTATGTGAGAAAGAGTGAGTGTGGAGAGTGCCTCTCCAACTCTATTTATAGGAAAACCCAAGGGGTAGGGTGGCACTTGAAATATCCAAAAAACCCATCACATGGATCTTCCAAAAGGGCATAATGGGAAGGCTAGAGGAGCTCCATGGAGGAGCTTCTCCCTTGGCCAGCCACATCTAGTGGGCCCCCCATGAGGGGCTCCCATCCATCCATGTCATCCCTAAGATATTTTGCGACAAAGCCCAAAAAGGTGGCTTTCCATAAAGTAACCATAAAGTGCTTTTCACTATTCACGAAACAATTTTCCGCGACCGTTAAATTCGAAAATATTTCTGTGGGTCTTAGAATAATTCCAGTACACACTAAAACAATTCTGGACGTGTTCCGAAACATTTTCAGATCAATGATTTTCATCAACGAAATTCAACCAAAGCGGTTCCGGCAGCTCCGGAACATTTCCGGTTTTTTCCTCGGAAAAATCCCAGAAGTTCCCAGAACAATTCTGGCACCCTCCAAGAATTTCCAGGCATGTGCCGAAACCAATTTGACTTAATGGTATACGCCGAAACAACTTTTCAGTTTTACCGAAACTCTTCCTGTGTTCTCTCTCCGGAACTCTTCAGTTGTCTCCGAAACTTTTCCGGTGACTTTCTCTCGGACTCCCTGTCTAGTATTCAGCAGATAGATGACCCTTAAGCATGTGACCCTGTAGGTTCGGTGAAGTATAGACATGATCGGAACACTTTCCGATCAATGATCAATAGCGTAACCGTGGACACCCATATTGATCCCTATACCCACACGAATGAATATTCGAGTGAACCTGTTTGTTGTCGTGTGCTATTCCTGTTGCTTCGCGATATGTTACAAACACCCGAGGTGAGATTTATCGGCATCTCCATGAATCAACACTTGTCCACTATGCCAGTTGCCTCGTTACCGGTTTTGTTATCTTATCTCATTTTCGCATTCATCGTCGGAGGGCCCTAAGAATATCTCTCCATCATCGGAGGAGCAAATCCCAATCTTGAGCTATCTCATTCCTTGTCATACTTTTCCGTGAACCCGTCAGCCGCCGTAATAGCCACCCAGTAACGGATGACGTTTAACAAACCCCAAAGTTCATGAACCAAGTGCGAAGGAACTCGATACTCTCATGGTCTAAGGAATTATGCAAACGTAAACTTCCTTTGTGTTATTAACCATTTACTTGTGACGAATGTATCTCATAGCATAACACCAATTCGGGTCGATTCAACACAAATGTTCTTCTAACATTGTGCCCTCAAAATTGCCGGCATAGTCATGCCCATGATCAGGAAAACAGGATCATCATGCAATACTTGAGCCAGTCTTAGAGGCATGACTAGGAATGCATTTTCTGTTTAATATACGACACGTGCACATGAGTTTCCCTCCGAGCCTCGTGGATATTGTAGACTCGAGAATCATTGCAGTTATAGCATGGAACATAAACATTCATTACAAACTTGGAGATACAAAATAACTGTTATTACTGCCTCTAGAGCATATCTCCTACAGACTCCCACTTGCACTAGAGTCATAATCCAGTTACATGGCTTCCCTGACACCAATGGCTATCCGGTGTTGCTCAAGCTTTGTTCGTGGTAGAGGCTTTGTCATCGGGTCTGACACGTTCAGATTCGTGTGAACTTTGCGTACTTTCACTAAACCCGCTTCGACATGATGTCGAATGAGTTTATATTTGCGTTCAATATGTCTTGTCTTATGGTGCGAACTTGGCTCCCTTGCCTGAGCCACGACGCCACTATTATCACAATAGATTTCCACCGGGTCCAGAGCACTTGGAACCACACCAAGGTCTTCAAGAAACTTCTTGATCCAGACCGCCTGCTTGGAGGCTTCTGAAGCTGCAACATATTCCGCCTCCGTCGTAGAATCCACCACAGACTTTTGTTTGGAACTTTTCCAATCAACTGCGCCACCGTTCAATATGAAAACATAGCCTGATTGCGATTTGGAGTCATCTGGGTCAGTCATGAAGCCTGCATCAGTGTAACCACTTACAATGAGCTCTTCATCACCTCCGTACACAAGGAGTAAATCCTTGGTCCTTCTGAGGTACTTAAGAATATTTTTGACTGCAGCCCAGTGTTCCAATCCTGGATCACTTTGGTACCGGCTGCTAACACTTAGCGCATAGGAAACATCCTATCTTGTACATAGCATGGCATACATAATAGAACCAACTGCCGAAGCATATGGAACATCATTCATTTGTACTCGCTCATCAAAAGTCCGAGGACACTGATTCTTGCAAAGCACTGTGACAGGTGACATTGGGAGTAGGCCTTTCTTGGAGTTCTCCATGTTGAACCTTTTCAACACCTTGTCAATGTACGTGCTTTGGCTAAGCACTATCAGGCGTTTTGATCTATCTCTATAGATTCTGATGCCTAATACATATGCCGCTTCGCCTAAGTCTTTCATTGAAAAACTCTTCTTCAATGAGTCTTTTATTTCGCTAAGGAAATTCACATCATTTCCAATCAACAATATGTCATCCACATACAAGATTAGAAATGCTTTTGCACTCCCACTAAACTTCTTGTAAACACAAGATTCTTCGCATTCCTGATGAAGCCAAACTGTTTGACCACTTCATCGAAACGAATGTTCCAGCTCCTTGATGCTTGCTTCAGACCATAAATGGCTTTCTGAAGTTTGCATACCTTTCCAGCATCCTCATGAATGACAAAACCTTCAGGTTGTATCATGTATACATCTTCTTTGATATTTCCATTTAGGAAAGCCGTTTTGACGTCCATCTGCCATATTTCATAATCGAAATAAGCAGCAATTGCTAGTAATATCCGTACAGACCTAAGCATAGCTACGGGCGAGAAAGTCTCGTCGTAGTCCACTCCTGGAACTTGCGTGAACCCTTTCGCGACAAGTCTAGATTTATGGATAGTAATGTTACCATCCGCGTCTGTCTTTCTTTTGAAAATCTATTTACAACCAATGGGCTTTACGCCTTCTGGAAGTTCTACCAAGTTCCAAACTTGATTTTCGTACATGGATTCCAATTTGGATTTCATGGCTTTGTGCCATTCCCTTGAGCTGGGCCCCGCCATCGCTTCCTTGTAGTGCGCAGGTTCATCGTCTTCAAGGACGAAGATTTCGTTATGAAACCACTCAGGTGGCACAATGGCTCTACTTGATCTATGCGGTTCAGATACAAGCTTGTCAGAAGTTTCCGCATCACATGCGACAACTTTCGGCTCGGATGTAGGGATAATTTGCGGAATTACTTCCAGTTCCTTAGCCATATCAACTGTCCCCGAAGATTCACTAATCTCATTAAGCTGTACTGTCCTCCCACTTGCTTCTTTAGCGAGAAATTATTTCTCGAGAAAGTGTCCAACTTTTGCGACAAATACTTTGCCCTCGGACTGGTGGTATGTGGCGCCCCGCCTGAATACCACTGTAGTCAGACGGTCGCTGCACATACCAGCCCAGGAAAATCACTCTGGCATGCGCTTTTACAACAGGTATCATGAACACAGACATTTCTATTAATGAAATATATCAGTCTTACATGATATAATACAAGGGTGATGGCAGCGGAAGAGATCTATCTAAGGCAGCATAGTCCTGGTGCGGCTCCAATCCACAGGGATCTGACTGGGTTACTCTTCTAGCCTGCGAACACTCTGGCTCCTCGCTAGCGAACGTCGGATCCTTAGGTGAACCTGGCCACATTGAAGGCCGCTGAGTACTTTTGAATGTACTCGCAAGCAAACCATACCAACATATACACCAAGCAAAGCAAACCATGGCATTCAAGCATGCATTTGTTATCTTAACAACATTAACTATCATGTTATGACAGGATTATCTAGCAAGATTAAACATCTAGCATCATTAATCATCATGTTATAGCAGGATTAACTTGCATGATAACTACTGAAGTAAAACATATGAAGTAAATAATCCATACTCCGAATATGTCATGACCCAAACCAAATCCAAGTCCTGTGGCCATCCGACCACTCCTCTCATAGCCATCGCATGGCCAACATTCATACCTCTAACATCATCTGATGTCCATGCATCCGCACTGCAAATCTGTCAACCTTACCTTTCTCTGGTTCAGTCTTAGCAATAACATTATATAGTTTGTTCCTCCAGACTCGACACAGACCAAATAGGGGCCTATACGAACTGTCCATGACCGAGGACGCGGCTATTCGAATGGATTTACACTCTGCAGAGGTTGCGCACTTTACCCACACCATGGAGCGCCTGGCCTCGTACTTTAGTACATGTTCCCATTCGGGTGGACCAGTGCTGCTCCAACAAAACTCGGTCTATTGCCCAGCACTCTTACGGTCCCACCGACAATCATACCCTCCCAGGGTCATGTCCTGGGTGGCCCCTGTGTCACCCCGTGACACCTGCCACCATCGTGGCCAAACAAAACTGTCCCAAACGGGGACGTGCGCACATAACCAAACTGGGCTCACAGGATTATCGGCGTCTACCTGATCAGGGCAGCACGCACGCATAACCCTCCCTATTTGGTGGTACCGACAAGAGGCAAGACAATAGACTAAGTCAGGGCCGTCCCATACCGGCAAATGTGGTTGCACGAATGAGTCCGGATAGGTGACACTATGACTCGATCCAGCCGACGGAGGAGGTTGTTATCATTAAGTCACATTTCATAATATTGCAATAATTGTAACCATGCATGATGTCACAACTATGAAAACATAACAACCTATCTCCATATGCATTACAACGAGTCACTAGTGCGATAATATGATGAGCATTAGCAGGTAATGTGAATAGCAAGTCCGAACTAGCAGGAGTTTAATTACTACTACTAACACAGGCATATTTATTAATTAAACACGCAAGAATAACACAGAGCAATGCTTTAGGGCATATATCAGATGGTCGGCTTGCCTGGGGCTGAAGGAGTACTCCGGAAAAAGTGCGGGGAGCTCGCGGAAAACTTCGCCAGAAATGGTTCTCTCTCGAAGGAGGCTGAATAAGGGCAGGGGCAAAATGGGCATTTTCAGAACGTGTCAACATGGTGAAAGTGACATCATCGGAACGGGCTCGACGAACTGAAGAAGTGGGCTTTGGAATCACCTCGATCGGAGTTACGAGCGAAAAGTTGTGGCCGTTCGTTCGTTAAACGGTGAAATGAACAAATAGTGTCCACTTCAGCCGTTAACCGGTGAACGTCCACTAAATAGAGGTTTCGACGCCGGCTGGATAGAGAAAGCGTCTTTCTCCGAATGCGCTTCCGATAAGTGAAAACGTATTTAGCCCGTAAGCCGCGGCAAAGTACGTTTTCCCTTAACTGAAAACGGATTCGGGTGGGGGCGCCTCCACTTATCCTACGTGGCAGTGGCGGGGCCGAGCGGCTGGTCACTTACACGCGGGCCCCACGCGGCTTTCTCTCTCCTCCTCCTCTCCTTCTCTTCCTCCTCCCTCCTCATCCCGACGCCGGCTACAGAGAGCGGCCGGCCATGGCCGTTGCCGTAGCTCCGGTGGCCGAGGGCCCGCGGCGAGGGGCGGGATGGAAGCGGCGCTCCCCGCCGTGCCCGTGGGTAGCAGTGGCGGAGGTGGGGACGGACTGCAGTGGCTGGCCGTGGTGGTGGCGGACGGCGGCGGACTCCGGCTAGTGGGGGGGGCTCTGGTGGTCGGGAGGACTGGGAGAGGGCAGGGGCGAGCTCGCCGGAGAGTGGAGCATCCCGTGGAGAGCTCGGTCGGGACGGGGAGGGGCAGGAGATGGAGATTGGGTGACGGCCGTGGGCGGCGGCTCGCCGGAAATTGGGGCGCTCCGACGAGGAACTCGACCGGGCGAGGTTGCGGGAGAGCTCTGGAGGGGAAGGGGAAGAGGCTGGCTGGCTCGAGGATGCCCAGGGAGGGCTCAGCCTCGGCTATTTATAGCCCGGCCGTGGCGTGCAGATGAGGACGGCCAGCGTGGCGAGCTTATCAGCTCACTGGAGCTCCGGGGAGGTGTCGCACGAGGAGAGGTGCCGACCTGACGATGACCAGAGGGAGGGGACGGCTCAGGGAGGAAAAGGCCAACGGGAGGGAAGAAGACAATGGTGACACAGGCGGGACAGTACTGCGGCGGCGACCGACGTGGCGTGGGGAAGAAGAAAGAAGATGGGAGAAGCTGCGGGAGAGGGACGCGTGGACGTCGCGAACCAACTAGACATGGCCGGACAAGCCGGGGACGGCCGGAGCTGGCTGGCCGACTAGAACAGTGCCGCAGAGCACCATTTTGGCCTGCTGTCCACGCGGTCACCACGTGCACTACAATCTCTGGCACTCTCTTACCTGTCCAACCTTGTCAAACAGCTCCCTCACTGCTCAAATTGATGAGGTTGGTCACTGGATGGACCAGGAAGGCTCCAGACTAAACGAGGTGATCCGGAATAGTTTCTGGACAGAAACTTGGAGAGGAAGCTGTGGTCAGGAAGGTGTGCCAATGAGCTGGAAAGGTTGTCACAGGGACATGTGGTAGGAAGGACTAGGTGCTTGAAAAATTTGAGCCCATTTGAACAAGTTTTGCATACACTTCCTTCACAAAGCATAATCTGGTCCAAAAACTTGACCTTGAAGCTGCACTCATATGGCTTGGTGGAATGAGCTGAATTTTTGGGGAGAGTGATTATTTGGAGGTATGAAGGTACTGGGAAAATTTCAGCTCAATTGGAAATTCCAAAGTGGTACTTCCTTCACAGAGCTTGGATCTGGACATAAACTAGATGGAATTTTTGGGAGAAATTGGATAGATTAAATGATGTGAATTTTTGCATAGTCACATAATATAAGGAATGTGAGGTCCTGGATTAATTTGAGAATTTTTGAATCAATATAAAATATGGTTGCTTCACAACCTCAAAATTGGTCCAGAAACAAGAATTGGATGATGCTCTCAAAATTTGGTCTGTGGAACTTGGGATCTTGATGGAAATGGTGAAGATATGGATAGGAGAAGCTCCACAAATTATTTGGGATATTTGCTGGCTACCAAAATAGTAGCTCCTTTGGAAAGTGCCCAAGGTGCAATATTGGCTTTAAATAGGAAAAGGCAATTTCCCTTATTTAATTATGGCCAATATTTTTATTGGAGCTCAATATGATCACAAAGAATATCTCCACAAGTTTTCAGGAACTTTGGAGATGGATAGATATTTTCCTGGATTTAATTCCTTTAACTGGCAGAAAAAGGAATTAATTTTAAATGAAAAATATTTCAAATGACTTGGCAATATTTTTGCATATCCAGGGTTTATAGATGTGGGATGATCACCGGGAAAATTTTGGGAGGCAAAAGGTCAAAGGAAATTGGGGTTCCTTTGTAACGGAAGGAGTTAGGGTTTCACTTCCTGTAAACCGGAGAGTAGGGTTTCGGCGACAAAATCCTGAGAAAAGATCTGGGGTGGCAAGGTTGGTCTGGAGAGAGTCTCTGGTTGGATAGGAAAGGCAAGACTAAATGACCATCTTCATATACCCAAAGGCAAGAGAAAACCTGACAACATCGGAAAAAAAAGACGGGAGTCAAATCCCACAAAGGAAAAAAAACAAGGAGCGAAAACCAGGGTGTCACATGGTAGAAGGAATACCCAATGGTGTTATTGGGATAACCTACAAAGTAACATTTGTCTGATCTGGGATCGAGTTTGCTTGGCTGTAAATGCTTTACGTATGCCTCACAACCCCAAATTTTGAGATGCGACACACTAGGTTTCTTCCCATGCCACATCTCATGTGGGGTCGTCTCAACAGACTTAGACGGTGCTCTGTTTAATGTATAAGCGGCAGTAAGTAGTGTGTGACCCCAAAAAGATATCGGCAGATCTGTAAGAGACATCATCGACCTCACCATGTCTAACAGGGTTCGGTTACGTCATTCCGACACTCTGTTTCGCTGTGGAGTTCCGGGAGGTGTAAGCTGTGAAACGATTCCATGGTCACTCAGATGTTGGCTAAACTCATGACTAAGATATTCGCCCCCGCGGTCTGATCGCAGAAACTTAATCCTTTTGTTACGATAATTTTCTACCTCATTTTGAAATTCTTTGAACTTTTCAAAGGTTTCCGACTTATGCTTCATCAAGTAGATATAGCCATACCGACTCAAATCATCAGTAAAAGTTACGAAGTAGAAATACCCACCCCGTGCGGTTGTGCTCATCGGACCACATACATCACTATGTATTATTTCCAATAATTCACCCGCCCGTTCAGGATGACCCGTGAACGGCTTCTTGGTCATTTTCCCCATCAGACAAGCTTCACATGTGTCAAATGATTCAAAATCAAAAGATGGTAAAACTCCATCTTTATGGAGTCTTTGCATGCGTTTCTTTCTGATGTGGCCAAGGCGACAATGCCACAAGAATGTGGTGGTGGTATCAGCCTTCTTAAGGCATTTAGCATTCACGTTAAAGACATCATTTCCACATTCAAGATTTAGCATGAAAAGGCCCCCAACAATGGGTGCAAATCCATAAAACATATCCTTACAATAAAGTGAACAACCATTGTTCTCAGAGATAATGTTTCTAAACATGATCCAGAGATAATGTTTCTACACAATGCCGGAACAAAATAACAGTTACTTAGTTCTAAGGTAAATCCTGAAGGGAGACGTAGAGGCATAATGCCGACGGCTTGAGTTGCGATCCCATCACCGTTCCCGATGCACATCATGACTTCATTCTTTGCCAGCTTGCGCACCTTCTGAAGCCCCTGTATCGAATTGCAAATGTGAGCAACCGATCCGGTATCAAATACCCAAGACTTAGAATTTTCGCTAGCAAGCAAAACGTCTTCCAGTGTCCTGTGCCCTTGCAGTAGAAGCACTCAGTTTCATTCTTGGCTCCGCCCTTAGAGTTTCTTTGGGAGCCGGTCTTACCGAAGCCCTTGCCCTTCTTGGACTTGCCTTTCTTTTTGAAACTGGCGGTTTTATTCACAAGCAACACTTGCTTGCGATTTTTCCACAGTCCTCCTTCCGCAGTTTTCAGCATGGCGAGCACCTCATTTGGTGTCTTCTCCATCCCACTCATGTTGTAGTTCATGATAAAACCGTCGTAAGATGGGGGAGTGAAGCAAGCAACATGTCCATCATATGGGCTGGTGGAATTGGAAATTCCAGGGTTTTAAGCCTTTCAGCGTAGCCAATCATATTGACCACGTGTTCGCCAACTGAACTGCCCTCAGCCATCTTGCAATCCATCACGGTCTTCATAATAGCAAAACGTTCAGACCGTGCGTTTTGCTTGTACAGAGCATCCAATTCTCGGGTCATATCGCGGGCATTATGGAATTCAAAACGTTTTTGAAGCTCTGGACTCATGCAAGCTAGCATGAGGCACTGCACTAAGTTGTAATCATCATCCTTAGTGGCCCAGACATTTTGTTCATCTTCCGGGGCAGTTTTCGCCGGTTTAGCTGGAAGAGGAGTTTCAAGCACATATATTCTCTTAGCGCTCCTGAGGACAATCCTCAGGTTACGGACGCATAGTTGTTTCCAGTTGCAGCTAAATTCTCTTTCTCTAACATCGGGCCTAAGTTGAACGTGGTGTTGCGAGCCATTTGATCTACAACGGTAAACACAAGTTTCACTTAGACTTTGTTCATAATTAATTTGCACTAGTGAATAAACAATTTTATTCTAAAGTGCACTCCCACTCAAATCAATATCTCTCAAAATTGATTATGAGTGATACAAGACCCAAATTTCAATTCAACGCCAAGGATGTATCCATCTCAAGTGACGAGAATTTCAATTGGTAGGCCAACTTGCCAATCATATCTCTATGTGAATCTTGTTCATCTTTCGATGGGCGTGTTCCGAGCTTAGGACAATCCTCCGGAACGTCAAGACAACCAAGTGATCTCGCTGCGAGGTCTCAACTCACTCGCCTCACACTTCTCTAATCGTTCGTACCCATGTATCCATGTGGTACACCGAAGAGATAGGTGCCGTGACGGTGCTACACTTGGGAGAACACTAACTACTTGATATTTTTAAGTGAGATATCACCCTAATAAAAAGCGACTACCGCACAATCAAGAAGGGTGCATCAAAAGGGATAAATATCTCAGGCAATTCATAATAGCATGATATGGTATAGCCCTTTCTGATGGAGAAGTCTTGTATTTCTTCGTCTTCGGCAACTGCGTCGGTGTTCACCTTCGCGAAGATTGCCACCACCTTGTCGATGCACCAGATAATATTGCTATCTTTATAGCTAATAAAATAAGCGCATTACATAAGGTTGACACACAGGTCATTAAAGTGACAATCATATGGCTCCAGCCATCATGCCGAATCATGACACGCAGGTCATGTTAATAATCTACATCATATAGTCATCTCATACATAATCAAATTGAATATGAGCATTGCTATACCACATCTCATGCACATCCTGCAAAACCAAGTTAGATGCCTCTAATCAGTTTATGCAAAATTCTATTTTACGTGGCTTCTAAGGTTTTGACTTAAACCGCAGCTACCAACGTTTATCATCAAGTATGATTATTCAAGTCGCTAGATTAACTTTACGGGGTGTATGAAGTACGAGATAATAAAATCTGGAACCCCATACTGAACTTCGTCATACGCATGACCCCCGTGCAGATCATATCTGCATTGCCCTATAGTCTGTGAAATTTCATCTTTCTTTTAACTATGGTGGAACCCAAAGAACTGATACCACTTCGTTGATCAATCAGGATCGCGGATTGCCAGAACTTTGTGAAATTCCACCATGCCGTTTCAAGATCAGAAATACACAAATTCTAGGGAAGCAACAAGAACATCGGGTAATAGATTTCATCTGCTACCCATATAAATAATTTTCAGCAATAGATCTCATCTACTACAAAATTATATTATACAATACCCATACATCTCTATGTATTCTAGATCGTAACCTGCATCTACGCATAGCAAGGTGATACGTCCAATTTTGCATCATGATTTCCTACTGTTATTTATTATGTTTTTGATCATTATTTCACTTTATGGTACAATTATTATGCCTTTTCTCTCTTAATTTGCAAGATTTACATGAAGAGGGAGAATGCCGGCAGCTGGAATTCTGGACCTGAAATAGCCATATCAGAGATACCTATTCTACAGAGCTCCAATTGACCTGAAATTTCACGGAGATTTTTTATTGAATATATAAAAAATACTAGAGAAAATAGATTACAGAGGGGACCCACCAGCTTCCCACAAGGCAGTAGGGCGCGGACCCCCCTGGGCGCGCCCTAGTGCTTTATGGGGCCCACAGCTGGCGTCTGGCCCCCTCCTTCTGCTATATGAAGCCATTTGCCCTAGAAAAAAAAAATCAAGAGAAGGCTTTTGGGACGAAGCGCCGCCGTCTCGAGGCGGAACCTGGGCAGGAGCTATTTTGCTCTCCGGCGGAGCGATTCCGCCGGGGATACTTCCCTCCGGGAGGGGGAAATCGGACCATCGACATCACCAACGATCCTCTCATCGTGGGAGGACCAATCTTCATCAACATCTTCACCAGCACCATCTTATCTCAAACCCTAGTTCATATCTTGTATTCAATCTTTGTCTCAAAACCTCAGATTGGTACCTGTGGGTTCCTAGTAGTGTTGATCACATCTTGTAGTTGATGCTAGTTGGTTTATTTAGTGGAAGATTATATGTTCAGATCCTTAATGCTATTCAATACCCCTCTGATCTTGAACATGAACATGATTTGTGAGTAGTTACTTTTGTTCTTGAGGACATGGGAGAAGTCTTGTCATAAGTAATCATGTGAATTTGGTATTCGTTCGATATTTTGATGATATGTATGTTATTGCTTCCTTTAGTGGTGTCGTGTGAACGTCGACTACATGACACTTCACCATCCTTGGGCCTAAGGGAAGGCATTGTGGAGTAGTAATTAGATGATGGGTTACTAGAGTGACAGAAGCTTAAACCCTAGTTTGTGCGCTATTCCGTAAGGGGCTGATTTGGATCCATATGTTTCATGCTATGGTTAGAGTTATCTTAATTCTTCTTTCGTAGTTGCGGATGCTTGCAAGAGGGGGTAATCATAAGCGGGGTTCTTGTTCAAGTAAGAACAACACCCAAGCACCGGTCCACCCACATATCAAAGTAGCAAACGCAAATCAAACAAACATGATGAAAGTGACTAGATGAAATTCCCATGTGTCCTCGAGAACGCTTTGCTTATTATACGAGTTCGTTCTGGCTTGTCCTTTGCTACAAAAAGGATTGGGCCACCTTTCTGCACTTTATTATACTTGTTACTTGTTACGAATTATCTTGCTACCGAAATTATCTGTTACCGCTCCTTTCAGTACTTGCAGAGAAAACCTTGCTGAAAACCGCTTGTCATTTCCTTCTGCTCCTCGTTGGGTTCGACACTCTTACTTATCGAAAGGACTATGATTGATCCCCTATACTTGTGGGTCATCAAGACTCTTTTCTGGCGCCGTTGCCGGGGAGTGAAGCGCCTTTGGTGAGTGGAATTTGGTAAGGAAACATTTATATTACGTGCTGAAATTTATTGTCACTTGTCACTATGGAAAGTAATCCTTTGAGGGGCTTGTTCGGGGTATCTTCACCTCGACCGGAAGAAATCAGAGTTGCTCCTCCACCTATTGAACGTACTGAAAATATTTATTATGAAATTCCTTCGGGTATGATAGAGAAATTGCTAGCTAATCCTTATGCAGGAGATGGAACGGTACGTCCTGATATGCACTTGATCTATGTGGATGAAATTTATGGATTTTTTAAACTTGCAGGTTTATCCGGAGATAGAGTTAAGAAGAAAGTATTCCCTTTATCTTTGGAGGGAAAGGCATTGACATGGTATAGGCTATGTGATGATACTGATACATGGGACTGGAACCGGTTGAAGCTGGAATTGCACCAGAAATTTTATCCTATGCATTTGGTTCATCGTGATCGGAATTAGATATAATTTTTGGCCTGGTGAAGGAGAAAGTATCGCTCAAGCTTCGGGGAGGCTTAAGTATATGTTGCATACATGCCCCAATCATGAGCTCTCAAGAGAAATAATCCTTCAAAACTTTTATGCTCGGCTTTCTCATAATGATCAATCCATGCTCGATACTTCTTCTGCTGGTTCCTTTATGAAGAAAACTATAGAATCCGGATGGAACCTTCTTGAAAGAATTAAACGCAATTATGAGGATTGGGAAATCAACAAAGGTAATGAGTCAGGTATAAATCTTGAGTTTGATTGTGTTAAATCTTTTATGGAAACTGATGCTTTTCGTAAGTTTAGTACTAAATATGGACTTGACTCTGAGATAGTAGCTACCTTTTGTGAATCTTTTGCTGCTCATGTTGATCTCCCTAAGGAGAAATGGTTTAAATATCATCCACCTATTGAATTGAAAGAAGAACCTGTTAGTATTAAGGAAGAAACAATTGTTTATCATGTTGATCCAGTTGTGCCTACTGCTTATATTGAGAAACCTCCTTTCCCTGTTAGGATTAAGGAACATGCTAAAGCTTCAACTGTAGTCAATAAGAGTAAAATTAGAGCACCTCGATCCTCTGAGAAAAATTAAAATTGAACCTAGTGTTGCAATGGTTAAAGATCTTTTGGTTGATAACATTGATGGACATGTCATATATTTCTGTGATGAAGCAACTAGAATTGCTAAGCCAGACCCTAAAGATAAAAATAAACCTGTAGTTGGCATGCCTGTTATTTTTGTTAAAATTGGAGATCATTGCTATCATGGTTTATGTGATATTGGTGCTAGTGTGAGTGCTATTCCGTTTACTCTCTATCAAGAAGTCATGAATGATATTGCACCCGTTGAGATTGAAGATATTGATGTTACTATTAAGCTTGCAAACAGAGATACTATTTCACCGCTTGGGATTGTTAGAGATGTTGAAGTCTTGTGTGGTAAGAGCAAATACCCTACTGATTTTCTTGTTCTTGGATCACCACAAGATGATTTTTGTCCCATTATATTTGGTAGACCCTTCTTGAATACTGTTAATGCTAAGATTGATTGCACTAAAGAAATTTTTAGTGTTAATTTTGGTGAGATGTCTCATGAGTTTAATTTCTCTAAGTTTCATAGACAACCTCATGATAAAGAATTGCCTAGTAAGGATGAAATTATCGGTCTTGCTTCTATTTTTGTGCCTCCTACTGATCCGCTAGAACAATATTTGCTTGAGCATGAGAATGACATGCATATGAGTGAAAGAAATGAAATAGATGAATTATTCTTTAAACATGCACCTATCCTTAAACATAATCTGTCTATTGAAACCTTGGGAGGTCCACCTCCACCCAAGGGTGATCCTGTGTTTGAATTAAAGCAATTACCTGATACTCTTAAATATGCTTATCTTGATGAAAAGAAGATATATCCTGTTATTATTAGTGCTAACCTTTCAGAGCATGAAGAAAAGAGATTACTTAAGACTCTGAGGAAGCACCGTGCCGCTATTGGATACACTCTTGATGATCTTAAGGGCATTAGTACCACTTTATGTCAGCATAAAATTCATATGGAACCAGATGCTAAACCCGTGGTTGATCATCAAAGAAGGCTGAATCCTAAAATGAAGGATGTGGTAAGAACTGAAATATTAAAACTTCTCGAAGCAGGTATAATTTATCCCATAGCTGATAGTAGATGGGTAAGTCATGTTCATTTTGTTCCTAAAAAGGGAGGTATTACCGTTGTTCCTAATGATAAAAATGAACTCATCCCACAAAGAATTGTAACTGGTTATAGGATGGTAATTGATTTTAGGAAATTTAATAAAGCTACTAGAAAAGATCATTACCCCTTGCCTTTTATTGATCAAATGTTAGAAAGATTGTCTAAGCATACACACTTTTGTTTCCTAGATGGTTATTCTGGTTTCTCTCAAATACCTGTATCACCTGAAGATCAAGAGAAAACCACCTTTACTTGTCCTTTTGGAACTTATGCTTATCGTCGTATGCCTTTTGGTTTATGTAATGCACCTGCTACCTTTCAAAGATGTATGAGTGCTATATTCTCTGACTTTTGTGAAAAGATTGTTGAGGTTTTCATGGATGATTTCTCCGTTTATGGAACTTCTTTTGATGATTGCTTAAGCAACCATGATCAAGTTTTGCAGAGATGTGAAGAAACTAATCTTGTCTTGAATTGGGAGAAGTGCCACTTTATGGTTAATGAAGGTATAATCCTTGGGCATAAAATTTCTGAAAGAGGTATTGAGGTTGATAAAGCTAAGGTTGATGCTATTGAGAAAATGCCATGTCCTAAAGATATCAAAGGTATAAGAAGTTTCCTTGGTCATGCTGGTTTCTATAGAAGGTTTATAAAAGACTTCTCTAAAATTTCTAGACCTCTTACCGATCTCTTGCAAAAAGATGTTCCGTTTGTTTTTGATGATGATTGTGTAGAAGCCTTTGAAATACTTAAGAAAGCCTTAATTTCTGCACCTATTGTTCAACCACCTGATTGGAACCTACCTTTTGAAATTATGTGTGATGCTAGTGAGTATGCTGTTGGTGCTGTTCTAGGACAGAGAGTTGATAAGAAATTAAATATTATCCATTATGCTAGTAAAACTCTAGACAGCGCTCAAAGAAATTATGCTACTACTGAGAAAGAATTTTTAGCAGTTGTGTTTGCATGTGATAAATTTAGATCTTATATTGTTGATTCCAAGGTTACAGTTCACATTGATCATGCTGCTATTAAATGCCTTATGGAAAAGAAAGATGCTAAGCCTAGACTTATTAGATGGGTCCTTCTTCTACAAGAATTTGATTTGCATATTGTTGATAGGAAGGGAGCTGAGAATCCCGTAGCAGATAATTTGTCTAGAATGGAAAATGTTCTTGATGACCCACTTCCTATTAATGATGATTTTCCTGATGAACAATTAGCTGTGATAATTGCTTCTCGTAATACTCCTTGGTATGCAGACTATGCTAATTACATTGTTGCTAAATACATACCACCTAGCTTTACATATCAACAAAAGAAAAAGTTTTTCTTTGATTTAAGACATTACTTTTGGGATGACCCACATCTATATAAAGAAGGAGTAGATGGTATTATTAGACAATGTGTACCTGAGCATGAACAGAACAAATCCTACGTAAGTGTCACTCCGAGGCCTATAAAGGACATCATGCGGGAGACCGAACTGCACACAAGGTATTAAAATCTGGTTTTTATTGGCCTACTCTTTTCAAGGATGCACGTAAGTTTGTCCTTTCTTGTGATGAATGTCAAAGAATTGGTAATGTTGGTAGACGTCAGGAAATGCCTATGAATTATTCACTTGTTATTGAACCATTTGATGTTTGGGGTTTTCATTATATGGGATCTTTTCCTAAATCCTATGGGTATACACATATTTTTGTTGCTGTTGATTACGTTACTAAGTGGGTAGAAGCTATTCCAACTAGTAGTGCTGATCATAACACTTCTATTAAAATACTTAAAGAAGTTATTTTCCCGAGGTTCGGAGTCCCTAGATATTTAATGACTGATGGTGGTTCACATTTTATTCATGGTGCTTTCTGTAAGTTGCTTGCTAAATATGATGTTAACCATAGAATTGCATCCCCTTACCATCCTCAGTCTAGTGGTCAAGTTGAATTAACTAATAGGGAAATAAAATTGATTTTGCAAAAGACCGTTAATAGATCCAGAAAGAATTGGTCTAAGAAACTTGATGATGCATTATGGGCTTACAGAACTGCATATGAAAATCCTATGGGTATGTCTCCGTATAAAATGTTTTATGGAAAAGCATGTCACTTACCTCTTGAATTAGAACATAAAGCTTATTGGGCAATTAAAGAACTTAATTATGATTTTAAACTTGCTGGTGAGAAGAGGTTATTTGATATTAGCTCCTTAGATGAATGGAGAACCCAAGCCTATGATAATGCTAAGTTGTTTAAAGAAAAAGTTAAAAGGTGGCTTGACAAAAGAATTCAAAAACGGGAATTCAAAGTAGGTGATCATGTTCTATTGTACAATTCTCGTTTGAGATTCTTTGCTGGAAAACTCCTCTCTAAATGGGAAGGACCGTATATCATCGAAGAAGTTTATCGCTCCGGAGCCATCAAAATAAACAACTCCGAAGGCACTAATCCGAGAGTGGTGAATGGGCAAAGAATTAAGCACTATATTTCAGGTACTCCCATTAATGTTGAAACTAATATTATTGAAACAATTACACCGGAAGAGCACATCAAAGAGTCCTTCCGGAACGCTCCAGAACACTGAAAAGGGGTAGGTATGTGATACGGTAGGTAAACCGACTCCAAAGATTCCATAAAAATTATTTCTGTCAGTTTTGGAATATTAGGAAAATTACAAAAATAAGAAACAGCCGAGGGGACCCACGTGCTGCCCACAAGGCAGAAGGGCGCGGCCCCCCCTGGGGCACGCCGTAGTGCCTTGTGGGCCCCACATGTGCCTTCCCGACTCCGTTTTCTTCCCGTATTGCTTGTTTTGCAAGATAGAAATTCTTTATATATACTTCCGTATGTTTTGACCACCGTATCACAAGTTTTCCCCCTGTTCTTGTTTCGTGTTGTTTTCTGTCAGATCTCGAAGCCAGGCATCATGTCTTCCTCTTCCTCAAACAATGTGGGGGACGATGTTTGGTTGCTGCAGATGGAGCTCAGGCGGGAGGAGGAAGGAGATGTTACCATGGAAGAAGATGATGGAGACTCGCTTGAGGTCCACCCTCCGGCCTCCGAGAGGGGCACCCTTGCCGGCATCTCCCCAATTCCAAACCCACATCAAGCTGTGAGAAGCATTACAAGCCATGGGAGTCAAGAGGTACAAGAAGGGTTTCCCCCTAGGAGGCCCTTACACAGGTTACATCGGAACAACTTTCATAGTTTGGTTCACAATTATGGGGTTGAAAATACTCCTCGTATGCACATACCCTCCAATTGGGACATCTCTCGTCCAAGTGAAAGTGATGCAGGAAAGAATGCTTGGGGGCCAGAGAACAAGCATATCATGGCCGAAGTCCAGAAGAATACAGAGATGATACAGCATGTGCTCCGAGAAATTCAAAGCTTAAAGGAGATCCTAATTAATGTTATGAAGGACAAGCCCACTTCATCACCACCATCACCGAAGAAGGAGACTTGAGTACATGGGTATGGGCACTCCCCCTGGCTTGTGCCAAGCTTTGGGGAGGCGCCCCGGTATCGTATCACCATCACTTTCTCATCATCATTATCTATCTTAGTTCGATCCTTAGTTATTTCATGATTTAGAGGAATAAAGTTTTAGTATGATTTAGTTTTGAGTGCTTCCTGTGTGATCTATCTATCTATGTAATCGAGTGTGAAAGTTATATAATAAAGATTAGTTTGAGTTGAGTGTTTTGCTTTTGATGATCCAATCTTAGAAATAAAGAATAAAAAGTAAGATCATATGCTAATCCCATGGGGAGTGATGACTTCACATAAAAGAAGTATAATTGATAAAAGTTGTTGGAAGTTGACAAACATAGCATTGGTCATTGTAGCAATTCATGAAAAAGTAATAAAGGAAGAGAGGTCTCACATATAAATATACTGTCTTGGACATCTTTTATGATTGTGAGCCCCCATCAAATATTCTATGACAATTAGTTGACGTTGGACAAGGAAGACAACGTAATGGGTTATGTTTGCTTATATTCACATAGAAGTTATATTGTTTTGGATCCTCTAACATGTGGTGTTTGCCCCCTATCTTTGCTAGCCAAAAAATCCGCACCAAGTAGAGATACTACTTGTGCATCAAAAAACCCTTAAACCCAATTTCATGTCATGAGAGTCCACTATATCTACCTATGGATTGAATAAGATTCTTCAAGTAAGTTGTCATCGGTGCAAAGCAATAAAAATTGCTCCTAAATATGTATGAACTTTTATTGTAAGGGAAAATAAGCTTTGTACGATCTTGTGATGGTGGAGCAATAAAAGCGACAGAATGCATAATAAAGGTCGCTATCACAAGGGGCAATATAAAGTGACGTTCCTTTACATTAAGAGCTTGCACATCCAAAAACAAAAGCGCATGACAACCTCTGCTTCCCTCTGCGAAGGGCCTATCTTTTACTTTATGTATTTACTTTCGTGCAAGAGTCAATAGTATTATTCTCTATTTCGTTTTTTTCTCTTTTGGCAAACATCATGTGGTGGGGATTGATCCATGCATATATATCCAGTTGAATGTAGGTGATCATGAGTTATTATTGTTGACATTACCCTTGAGGTAAAAATGTTGGGAGGCGAAATTATAAGCTCCTATCTTTCTATGTGTCCGACTGAAACTTTTGCTCCATAAGTAAGCCATGAGTGTCAGTAATCATAGAAGACTAAATGATAGTTGAGTATGTGAACTTGCTAAGCAAAGCTCTTACATAGACTCTTTCAGATAATATGATGAATTGTAATTGCTTCAGTGACTGAGATCATAGTTTGTTGGTTTTCAATTTGGTTTATGGTTCATACTTTAACTTGTGGATGAATTGTCACTTTTTCATGAGAAGTTTTATGATGATATATTGCTGTTATAAAAAAGATCATGATGCTCCATGTCCGTATTTTATTTTTATTGACGTCTCTCTCTCTAAACATGTGGTCATGATTATCGATTTCGACTTTTCGCTTGAGGGCAAGCGAGGTCTAAGCTTGGGGGAGTTGATACGTCCAATTTGCATCATGATTTCCTACTGTTATTTATTATGTTTTTGATCATTATTTCACTTTATGGTACAATTCTTATGCCTTTTCTCTCTTAATTTGCAAGATTTACATGAAGAGGGAGAATACCGGCAGCTGGAATTCTGGACCTGAAATAGCCATATCAGAGATACCTATTCTATAGAGCTTCAATTGACTTGAAATTTCACCGAGATTTTTTATTGAATATATAAAAAATACTGGAGAAAAGAGATTAAAGAGGGTACCCACCAGCTGCCCACAAGGCAGTAGGGCGCGGCCCCCCTGGGCGCGCCCTAGTGCCTTGTGGGGCCCACAGCTGGCGTCTGGCCCCCTCCTTCTGCTATATGAAGCCATTTGCCCTAGAAAAAAAATCAAGAGAAGGCTTTTGGGACGAAGCGCCGCCGTCTCGAGCCGGAACCTGGGCAGGAGCTATTTTGCTCTCCGGCGGAGCGATTCCACCGGGGATACTTCCCTCCGGGAGGGGGAAATCGGAGCCATCGACATCACCAACGATCCTCTCATCGTGGGAGGACCAATCTTCATCACCATCTTCACCAGCACCATCTCATCTCAAACCCTAGTTCATCTCTTGTATTCAATTTTTGTCTCAAAACCTGAGATTGGTACCTGTGGGTTGCTAATTGATTACATCTTGTAGTTGATGCTAGTTGGTTTATTTGGTGGAAGATTATATGTTCAGATCCTTAATGCTATTCAATACCCCTCTGATCTTGAACATGAACATGATTTGTGAGTAGTTACTTTTGTTCTTGAGGACATGGGAGAAGTCTTGTCATAAGTAATCATGTGAATTTGGTATTCGTTCGATATTTTGATGATATGTCTGTTGTTGCTTCCTTTAGTGGTGTCGTGTGAACGTCGACTACATGACACTTCACCATCCTTGGGCCTAAGGGAAGGCATTGAGGAGTATTAATTAGATGATGGGTTGCTAGAGTGACAGAAGCTTAAAACCCTAGTTTATGCGCTATTCCGTAAGGGCCTAATTTGGATCCATATGTTTCATGCTATGGTTAGAGTTATCTTAATTCTTCTTTCGTAGTTGCGGATGCTTGCGAGAGGGGGTAATCATAAGTGGGAGGCTTGTTCAAGTAAGAACAGTACCCAAGCACCGGTCCACCCACATATCAAATTATCAAAGTAGCGAACGCAAATCAAACAAACATGCTGAAAGTGACTAGATGAAATTCTCATGTGTCCTCGAGAATGCTTTGCTTATTATACGAGTTTGTTCCGGCTTGTCCTTTGCTACAAAAAGGATTGGGCCACCTTGCTGCACTTTATTATACTTCTTACTTGTTACTTGTTACGAATTATCTTGCTACCAAAATTATCTGTTACCGCTACTTTCAGTACTTGCAGAGAATACCTTGCTGAAAACCGCTTGTCATTTCCTTCTGCTCCTCGTTGGGTTCGACACTCTTACTTATCGAAAGGACTACGATTGAGCCCCTATACTTGTGGGTCATCACAAGGCTCTTGATGCCACTGTTGGGGAACGCGACAGAAAACAAAAAAAATTGGTACAGCGAGCACACCCAGGATCACTAAGGAGATAGCATACAAGGTTTGATCTAATCGTTACCGACTTGTAGCGCAGCAGAAGTAGAGTCGATGTAGATCGTCGGTGCAGATCCCCGCAGCTAGGATTTACAACCTCCCAACCGCGAGGATGTACTCCCTAATCGGACAGCCCTTCGGGAGGCGGTCGGACAGTCCCCTGGACGATGTCACGGACAGCCCTTCGGGAGGACCCTTGAAGCTCGAACGGTAACTCGGACAGCCCTTCGAGAGGACCCTTGAATAGCCCCTCGGGCAAAAGATCGAACCTACGACCTCTCTACGGGGTTGCACACATACGGTGTCAGCTATCCGGCAGGGCTTCGCCGTCCAGAACTAGTTCCCACCGGAACCCAGACAGCCTTTCGGCTCTACGAAACTATTTCGCTGGGAGGGAGAGAGAAAGCCAGATCATGCATGGCATGTGTATGTGAGAAAGAGTGAGTGTGGAGAGTGCCTCTCCACCTCTATTTATAGGAAAACCCAAGGGGTAGGGTGGCACTTGAAATACCCAAAAAACCCATCACATGGATCTTCCAAAAGGGCATAATGGGAAGGCTAGAGGAGCTCCATGGAGGAGCTCCTCCCTTGGCCAGCCGCATCTAGTGGGCCCCCCATGAGGGGCTCCCATCCATCCATGTCATCCCTAAGATATTTTGGGACAAAGCCCAAAAAGGTGGCTTTCCATAAAGTAACCATAAAGTGCTTTTCACTATTCATGAAACCATTTTTCCGCGACCGTTAAATCCAAAAATATTTCTGTGGGTCTTTGAATAATTCCAGTACCCGCTAAAACAATTCTGGATGCATTCTGAAACATTTTCAGATCAATGATTTTCATCAGCGAAAAGCAACCAAAGCGGTTCCGGCAGCTCCGGAACATTTCCGGTTTTTCCCCGGAAAAATCCCAGAAGTTCCCAGAACAATTCTGGCACCCTCCACGAATTTCCAGGCGTGTGCCGAAACCAATTTGACTTAATGGTATACTCCGAAACAACTTTTCAGTTTTACCGAAACTCTTCCGGTGTTCTCTCTCCGGAACTCTTCCGTTGTCTCCAAAACTTTTCCGGTGACTTTCTCTCAGACTCCCTGTCTAGTATTCAGCAGATAGATGACCCTTAAGCGTGTGACCCTGTAGGTTCGGCGAAGTATAGACATGACCGGAACACTTTTCGATCAATGATCAATAGCGGAACCGTGGACACCCATATTGATCCCTATACCCACACGAATGAATATTCGAGTGAACCTGTTTGTTGCCGTGTGCTATTCCTGTTGCTTCGCGATATGTTACAAACACCCGTGGTGAGATTTATCGGCATCCTCGTGAATCAACACTTGTCCACTATGCCAGTTGCCTCGTTACCGGTTTTGTTATCTTATCTCATTTCCGCATTCCGGCATCCTCGTGATCGAATCACATTGTGTCTGGCCAGACGATGATGGATACCGTAACACCGAGAGGGCCCTAAGAATATCTTTCCATCGTCGGAGGAGCAAATCCCAATCTTGAGCTATCTCGTTCCTTGTCATACTTTTCCGTGAACCTGTAAGCCGCCGTAATAGCCACCCAGTAACGGATGACGTTTAACAAACCCCAAAGTTCCCGAAGCAAGTGCGAAGGAACTTGATACTCTCATGGTCTAAGGAATTATGCAAACGTAAACTTCCTCTGTGTTATTAACCATTTACTTGTGAAGAATGTATCTCACAGCATAACACCAATTCGGGTCGATTCAACACAAATGTTCTTCTAACATTGTGCCCTCAAAATTGCCGGCATAGTCATGCCCATGATCAGGAAAATAGGATCATCATGCAATACTTGAGCCAGTCTTAGAGGCATGACTAGGAATAGATTTTTTCGTTTAATATACCACACGTGCACATGAGTTTCCCTCCGAGCCTCGTGGATATTGTAGACTCAAGAATCATTGCAGTTATAGCATGGAACATAAACATTCATTACAAACTTGGAGATACAAAATAACTGTTATTACTACCTCTAGGGCATATCTCCTACACCATGAGGCTCAGCGGGCCATCATTCTGACAGGCCTTGAAGATCTATAATGGGCCGGCTTAAGGGAGACCGGGTGCGGAGGCCGGCTTAGCATATAGGCCGGCTCGTGGAGAAAAGGTCAGACAGGATAACTACCTTGGAGAATAAGATAACTAGATTAAGAGTAGGATACTAGTAATGTTATGATCCGGACTCTCATGTAAACCTAGGGCTCGACCTGTTATTTAAAGGGGAGCACCTAGGGCAGAAAGACTAGGTTGCAATCTCTCAAAAGCTAGGTTAGCGAATCCGCATCCATGTGCTCGAGATTCAAAGCAATACAATCAAGCAGGACGTAGGCTTTTACCTCCATTGGAGGGGCCGAACCTGGGTAATCTCGTGTCTCTCGCTTCCCGATCAACCCCGTTAAGCTTCCACCTTTGTGCGATGGCCTCATCACTAAGTCCTTTCACAAGGGCATCTGCCGTGACAAAACCACGATAGTTGGCGCCCACCGTGGGGCCCATGCACGGTGGAGTTGAGTTCTTGGTGGGAGCTCCAGCAGGGATCGAGGGATACGCGATTGGTCAGATGACCAAGAGTCGCCGTGGCAAGCTCTACATCGACGACTCAAGCTGGGGCCCTGAGGCCGACTCAATCGAGTACGGGTACCGGGTCCCCTTGGCAAGATCCATGTCTTCATCGGCGTCGTTGGCGAGTCAGCCATCGGGTTGGACGTCGTTCCCAACACCGAGTCGGCCCGCCGCGCCAGTTGCCTCCAGGCAAGACCCGGCCCGCATAGAGCAGGCCGGACGCATGCCTTCGTGGGTTTCACCCAGGGGGTGGCCTTGTCAGAAAATTCGCTATCTAGAGACGAGACGCTCGTGCAGTCTGATGGCGAGTCCTCAATGGGGGAAATTGAGTCGATCCGTTCGCTGTACGACGGGAGGCTCGGAGGATGCACTGATGAAGTCTTTCCTGAGGCCTTCGAGCCGCCCTGATTTGCTGCGGTCTACATGACAGGGAGACATGATCCCCTCCGTGACCCGGCCAATCCAGCGGCAGGGCAGAACCTTACTATCGCCGGCTCAGGAGGAGCCGGCACAGCCACCACCGGCTCTCAGAGGACCGGGGCGCAGACACTCACCGAGATGATGGCTAACCTTGGAGCTCTGTTGTCCGAGCCAGTCACGGTGGAGAATGCCGCGGAGCGTAACACAGAAATTACAAAGTGTCACGAGCAGTTAGCCAAGATCCAGGAGGATATCAATGCAGAGAACACCCGCATGGCGGAAAAGCAGGCCCGGCTCGTCGAGGAAACGAAACGTTTGGAAGAGGAGACTCTCTATCTCAGTCGTCATCAGAATGAGTCAGAGGTTGTTCACCGGAGGAGGCACCAAAGCCGGCTTCCAGCCCCGATTGAGCCAACTCAGCTGTTTTCGACGCCACGTGACCCGCTTGCTCCGGCGAATCCGGGGGCTGGTGTAGTATCCTCGAACGGGCCCCTGTTACAATGATACGTCCATTTTGCATCATGTTTTGCTACTGTTATTTATAGTGTTTTTGATCAATATAACACTTTGTGGAGCAATTCTAATGCCTTTTCTCTCTTAATATGCAAGATTTACACAAGGAGGGAGATTGCCGGCAGCTGGAATTCTGGACCTGAAAAAGCTATGTCAGAGATACCTATTCTGCACATCTCCAAATGAGCTGAAATTTTACGGAGATTTATTTTGGAATAAATAAAAAATACTGGAAGCAAGAAGTACCAGAGGGGGCGACCCAGGTGCCCATGAGGCACCAGGGCACGCCACCCCCCCCCCCCCAGGCACGCCCTGGTACCTCGTGGGGCCCCTGGCCAGCCTCTCGCCCCCATTTTCTGGTATATAAGTGCATTTGCCCTAGAAAAAATATAGAGAAGACTTTCGGGACGGTGCGCCGCCGTCTCGAGGCAGAACTTGGGCAGGAGCACTTTTGCTCTCCGGCGGAGCGATCCTGACGGGGATACTTCCCTCCGGAGGGGGAAATCGTCGCCATCGACATCACCAGCGATCCTCTCATCGTGGGAGGACTAATCTTCATTAACATGTTCACCGGCACCATCTCATCTGAAACCCTAGTTCATCTCTTGTATTCAATCTTTGCCTCAAAACCTCAGATTGGTACCTGTGGGTTGCTAGTAGTGTTGATTACACCTTGTAGTTGATGCTAGTTGGTTTATTTGGTGGAAGATTATATGTTCAGATCTATTATGCTATTCAACACCTCTTTGATCTTGGACATGAATATGCTTTGTGACTAGTTACTTTTGCTCTTGAGGACATGGGAGAAGTCTTGTCATAAGTAATCATGTGAATTTGCTATTCGTTCGATATTTTGATGATATGTATGTTGTTGATTCCCTTAGTGGTGTCGTGTGAACGTCGACTACATGACACTTCACCATCTTTGGGCCTAAGGGAATGCATTGTGGAGTAGTAATTAGATGATGGGTTGCTAGAGTGACAGAAGCTTAAACCCTAGTTTATGCACTATTCCGTAAGGGGCTGATTTGGATCCACATGTTTAATGCTATGGTTAGAGTTATCTTAATTCTTCTTTCGTAGTTGCGGATGCTTACGAGAGGGGGTAATCATAAGTGGGAGGCTTGTTCAAGTAAGAACAACACATATCAGATTATCAAAGTAGCGAACGCGAATCAAACAAACATGATGAAAGTGACTAGATGAAATTCCCATGTGTCCTCGAGAACGCTTTACTTACTATAAGAGATCGTTCCGGCTTGTCCTTTGCTATAAAAAGGATTGGGCTACCTTGCTGCACTCTTTGTTACTATTTCTACTTGTCACTTGTTACAAATTATCTTCCTATCAAACTACTCGTTACCGATAATTTCAGTGCTTGCAGAAAATACCTTGCTGAAAACCGCTTGTCATTTCCTTCTGCTCCTCGTTGGATTCGACACTCTTACTTATCGAAAGGACTACAATTGATCCCCTATACTTGTGGGTCATCAAGACTCTTTTCTGGCGCCGTTGCCGGGGAGTGAAGCGCCTTTGGTGAGTGGAATTTGGTAAGGAAACATTTATATTACGTGCTGAAATTTACTGTCACTTGTCACTATGGAAAGTAATCCTTTGAGGGGTTTGTTCGGGGTATCTTCACCTCGACCTGAAACACAAATAGCTGCTCCTCAACCTACTGCACCTACTGAAAATATTTATTATGATATTCCTCCGGGTATGATACAGAAACTGCTAGCTAATCCTTATGCAGGAGATGGAACGGTACATCCTGATATGCACTTGATCTATGTGGATGAAATTTGTGGATTGTTTAAGCTTGCAGGTTTATCCGGAGATGGAGTTAAGAAGAAAGTATTCCCTTTATCTTCGGAGGGAAAGTCATTGATGTGGTATAGGCTATGTGATGATACTGATACATGGGACTGGAACCAATTGAAACTAGAATTCCATCAAAAAAATTATCCTATGCATTTGGTTCATCGTGATCGGAATTATATATATAATTTTTGGCCTCGTGAAGGAGAAAGCGTTGCTCAAGCTTGTGGGAGGCTTAAGTACATGATGTACACATGCCCTAATCATGAGCTCTCAAAATAAATTATCTTACAGAATTTTTATGCTCGGCTTTCTCATGATAATCAAACTATGCTCGATTCTTCTTCGACTGGCTCCTTTATGAAGAAAGACTATTGAATTCAGATGGGATCTTCTGGAAAGGATTAAACGCAACTCTGAAGATTGGGAACTCGACAAAGGTAATGAGTCAGGTATAATACTTGAGTTCGATTGTGTTAAATATTTTATGGCCACTGATGCTTTTCATAAGTTTAGCACTAAATATGGACTTGGCTCTGAGATAGTAGCTTCCTTTTGTGAATCATTTGCTACTCATGTTGGTCTCCCTAAGGATAAGTGGTTTAAATATCATCCCCCTGTTAAAGAAAAGATTGAGGAACCCGTTAGTGTTAAAGAAGAAACAATTGTTCACCATTTTGATCCAGTTGTGCCTACTGCTTATATTGAGAAACCACCTTTTCCTGTTAGGATTAAGGAACATGCTAAAGCTTCAACTGTGGTTAACAAAAGTAATATTAGAGCACCTAGACCCTCTGAACAAATTAAAGTTGAACCTGATGTTGCTATGGTTAAAGATCTCTTAGTCGATAATATAGATGGGCATGTTATTTACTTTTGTGAGGAGGCTGCTAGAATTGCTAAACCTGTTAGAAATGAACGAGATAAGTTAGACAAGAACAAGCCTGTAATTTGTATGCCTGTTGTTTTTGTTAAGATTGGAGATCATTGCTATCATGGTTTGTGTGATATGGGTGCTAGTGTGAGTGCTATTCCATTTTTTTATATCAAGAAGTAATGCATGAAATTGCACCTGTTGAGATTGAAGATATTGATGTTACTATTAAGCTTGCGAATAGAGACACTATTACACCACTTGGGATTGTTAGAGATGTTGAAGTCTTGTGTGGCAAAATCAAATACCCTACTGATTTCTTAGTACTTGGCTCACAACAAGATAATTTTTGTCCCATTATATTTGGTAGACCTTTCTTGAATACCGTTAATGCTGAAATTGATTGTGTTAAAGAAAAGGTTCGAGTTAAGTTTGGTGATATATCTCATGAGTTTAATTTCTCCAAGTTTCGTAGACAACCTCCTGATAAAGAATTGCCTAGTAAAGATGAAATTATTGGTCTTGCTTCTATTGCCGTACCTCCTACGGATCCGTTAGAACAATTTTTGCTAGACCATGAAAACGATATGCATATGAATGAAAGAAATGAAATAGATAAGATGTTCTTTGATCAACCACCTATCCTTAAACATAATTTGCCTGTTGAAACTCTTGGAGGCCCTCCTCCGCCTAAAGGTGATCCTGTATTTGAATTGAAGCAATTGCCCAATACATTGAAATATGCTTATCTTGATGAAAAGAAGATATATCATGTTATTATTAGTGCTAACCTTTCAGCTCATGAAGAAAAGAGATTACTAAAAACTCTAAGGAAGCACCAACCTGCTATTGGATATACTCTTGATGATCTTAAGGGCAATAGTCCCACTCTATGTCAGCACAAAATTAATATGGAGCCTGATGCTAAACCAGTTGTCGATCACCAACAACGATTAAATCCTAAGATGAAGGAGGTGGTAAGAACCGAAATATTAAAACTTCTGGAAGCAGGTATAATCTATCCCATAGCTGATAGTAGATGGGTAAGTCATGTTCATTGTGTCCCTAAGAAAGGAGATATTACCGTTGTTCCTAATGATAAAAATGAACTCGTTCCACAAAGAATTGTAACTGGTTATAGGATGGTAATTGATTTTAGAAAATTAAACAACGCTACTATAAAAGATCATTACCCCTTACCTTTTATTGATCAAATGTTAGAAAGATTGTCTAAGCATACACACTTTTGTTTTCTAGATGGTTATTTTGGTTTTTCTCAAATACCTGTATCACAACTAGATCAAGAGAAAACCACCTTTACATGTCCTTTTGGAACTTATGCTTATCATCGTATGCCTTTTGGTTTATGTAATGCACCTGCTACCTTTCAAAGATGTATGACAGCTATATTCTCTGACTTTTGTGAAAAGATTGTTGAGGTGTTCATGGATGATTTTTCCGTTTACGGAACTTCTTTTGATGATTGCTTAAGCAACCTTGATCGAGTTTTGTAGAGATGTGAAGAAACTAATCTTGTCTTGAATTGGGAGAAGTGCCACTTTATGGTGAATGAAGGCATTGTCTTTAGGCATAAAATTTCTGAAAGAGGTATTGAAGTTGATAAAGCTAAGGTTGATGCTATTGAGAAAATGCCATGTCCTAAAGATATTAAAGGTATAAGAAGTTTCCTTGGTCATGTTGGTTTCTATAGAAGATTTATTAAAGACTTCTCTAAAATTTCTAGGCCTCTCACCAATCTTTTGCAAAAAGATGTTCCATTTGTTTTTGATGATGATTGTCTAGAAGCCTTTGAAACACTTAAGAAAGCCTTAACCACTGCATCTATTGTCGAACCACCTGATTGGAACTTGCCTTTTGAGATTATGTGTGATGCTAGTGATTATGCTGTTGGTGCTATTCTAGGACAGAGAGTTGATAAGGAATTAAATGTTATCCATTATGCTAGTAAAACTCTAGACAGTGCTCAAAGAAATTATGCTACTACCGAGAAAGAATTTCTAGCAGTTGTGTTTGCATGTGATAAATTTAGATCTTACATAGTTGATTCTAAAGTAACTGTTCACACCGATCATGCTGCTATTAAATATGTTATGGAAAAGAAAGACGCTAAACCTAGACTCATTAGGTGGGTTCTATTGCTACAAGAATTTGACTTGCATATTATTGATAGAAAGGGAGCTGAGAATCCCGTAGCAGATAATTTGTCTAGAATGGAAAATGTTCTTGATGACCCACTTCCTATTAATGATGATTTTCCTGATGAACAATTAGTTGTCATAAATGTTTCTCGTACTACTCCATGGTATGCGGACTATGCTAATTACATTGTTGCTAAATACATACCATCTAGTTTCACGTACCAACAAAAGAAAAAGTTCTTCTTTGATTTAAGACATTACTTCTGGGATGACCCACATCTTTATAAAGAAGGGGTAGATGGTATTATTAGACGTTGTATACCTGAGCATGAACAGGAACAAGTCATACGGAAGTATCATTCCGAGGCTTACGGAGGACACCATGCGGGAGACAGAACTGCACACAAGGTATTGCAATCTGGTTTTTATTGGCCCACTCTTTTCTAGGATGCTCGTAAGATTGTCCTATCATGTGATGAATGTCAAAGATTTGGTAATGTTGGTAGACGTTAGGAAATGCCTATGAATTATTCACTTGCTGTTGAACCATTTGATGTTTGGGGATTTGATTATATGGGACCTTTTCCTAAATCCAATGGGTATACTCATATTTTAGTTGCTGTTGATTACGTTACTAAGTGGGTAGAAGCTATTCCAACTAGTAGTGCTGATCATAACACTTCTATTAAAATGCTTAAAGAAGTTATTTTCCCGAGGTTTGGAGTCCCTAGATATTTGATAACTAATGGTGGTTCACATTTTATTCATGGTGCATTCCGTAAATTGCTTGCTAAATATGATGTCAACCATAGAATTGCATCTCCCTATCACCCTCAAACTAGTGGTCAAGTTGAATTGAGCAATAGAGAAATAAAATTAATTTTGCAAAAAACCGTCAATAGATCTAGAAAGAATTGGTCTAAGAAACTTGACGATGCATTATGGGCATATAGAACTGCTTATAAAAATCCTATGGGTATGTCTCCTTATAAAATGGTTTATGGAAAAGCATGTCATCTACCTCTTGAGTTAGAACATAAAGCATATTGGGAAATTAAAGAACTAAATTATGATTTTAAACTTGCCGGTGAAAAGAGGTTATTTGATATTAGCTCATTAGATGAATGGAGAACCCAAGCTTATGAAAATGCCAATTTATTTAAAGAAAAAGTTAAAAGATGGCATGATAGAAGAATTCAAAAACAGGAATTTAAAGTAGGTGAGCAAGTTCTATTATAAAATTCTCGTTTGAGATTCTTTGCAGGAAAACTTCTCTCTAAATGGGAAGGACCGTATATCATCGAAGAAGTTTATCGCTCCGGAGCCATCAAAATAAATAACTCCGAAGGCACTAATCCGAGAGTGGTGAATGGGCAAAGAATTAAGCACTATATTTCAGGTACTCCCATTAATGTTGAAACTAATATTATTGAAACAATTACACCGGAGGAATACATAAGAGAGACCTTCCGGAACACTCCAGAACCCTGAAAAGGAAGAGGTATGTGATACGGTAAGTAAACCGACTCCAAAAATTCCATAAAAATACTTTCTGTCAGTTTTGGAATATTAGAAAAAATAAAAAATAAGAAACGGCTGAGGGGACCCACCTGGTGCCCACGAGGCACCAGGGCGCGCCACCCCCCCAGGCGCGCCCTGGTGGCTCGTGGGCCCCACGTGAGCCTTCCCGACTCCGTTTTCTCCTGGATTACTTGTTTTGCAAGATAAAAAAATCTTTATATATACTCCCGGACGTTTTGACCACCATATCGCAGAAATCTCCTCTGTTCTTGTTACGTGCTATTTTTCTGACAGATCCGAAAGTATGTCGTCTCAAGACTCGGATGGAGAGAGCTTTGTATCACACTATGGTACAAATCCAAGGATCTATGGGGATATAGATCCCTATGGATGGTCCGCGGAGGAGGAGCGAAATGCTAACATAAAGGGAAAGGAAGACACAAGCTCAGATGAAGAAGACGCCCCTCTACCTCAACCCAGAGATATGCATGTGGAGTTCAAGAAGTCGAGCCTACCAAGCACAGTAAACAAATCTAAGATCCAATTTATCCCTTTTCGTCTTCTACAGGAAAACAAGAACGTATTGTGTGAGAAGATGGTGAAGCTTGAACAAGAAATTAGCAAATTGAAGGAAGAAAATTATGTTCTCAAGCGGAAATTGAAGGACAAGCTCACCACTTCATCACCACCACCATCACCGAAGAAGGAGACTTGAGCACATGGGTATGGGCACTCCCCTTGGCTTGTGCCAAGCTTGGTGGAGGTGCCCCAGTATCGTATCACCATCACTTTTATTATCTTTACCTATTTTTAGTTCGATCCTTAGTTATTTCGTGATCTAGTTGAATAAAAGTTTAGTATGATCTATTTTCGAGTGTTAGCTTCGTGATCTATCTATCTATGTAATCGAGTTGAGAGTTATATAATAAAGAGTAGTTTGAGTTTTTGCTTCTTTACTTTCATGTTCCAATTCTAACAATGAAAATAATGAAAAAGATCATATGCTAATCCTATGGAAAGTAATGACATTACATAAAGAAAAGTATAAGTGGTAAAATTTATTGGAAGTTAACAAACATAGCATTAGTCAATGATGCAATTCATGAAAGAATTAATAAGGGAAGAGAAGATTCACATGCAAATATACTATCTTGGACATCTTTTATGATTGTGAGCCTCCATTAAGTATTTTATGTCAAATTGTTGACGTTGGACAAGGAAGACAACGTAATGAATTATGTTTGTTCATATTCACATAGAAGTTATATTGTTATAGATCCTCTAACATGTGGTGCTTGCCCAATATCTTTGCTAGCCAAAAATCTGCACCAAGTAGAGATACTACTTGTGCATCCAAAACCTTTAAACCCAGTTTCATGTCATGAGAGTCCACTATATCTACCTATGGATTGAATAAGATCCTTCAAGTAAGTTGTCATCGGTGCAAAAAGCAATAAAAATTGCCTCTAAATATGTCTGAACTTTTATTGTAAGGGAAACAAGCTTTGTACGAACTTGTGATGGTAAAGAAATAAAAGCGACAGACTGCATAATAAAGGTTGCTATCACAAGGGGCAATATAAAGTGATGTTCCTTTGCATTAAGAGCTCTTGCATCCAACAACAAAAAGCGCATGACAACCTCTGCTTCCCTCTGCGAAGGGCCTATCCTTTACTTTTATGTATTTACTTTTTATGTAAGAGTCAATAGTGTTCTCCTCTACTTCCTTTTTATTTTTCTCTTTTGTAAGCATCATGTGGTGGGGAAAGATCTAAGCATATATATCCAGTTGGATATGAGTGATCATGAGTTATTATTGTTGACATCACCCTTGAGGTGAATAAGTTGGGAGGCGAACTCACAAGCCCCTATCTTTCTATGTATCTGGCTGAAACTTTTTGCTCCATATATATGTCATGAGTGTTAGCAATCATAGAAGACTAAATGATGGTTGAGTATGTGGACTTGCTGAAAAGCTCCTACATGAGACCCTTCCTGAAAATATGATGAATTGCAATTGCATTGTTGACTGAGAACATAGTTTGTTAGTTTTCAAGAAAGTTTATGCCTTATACTCCATTGTTGTGATGAATTGTTACTTGCTCATGAGAAGTTTATGATAATAAATATTGCTATTATAATAATGATCATGATGCTACTATGTCTGTATTTTGTTTTTATCGACACATCCCTCTCTAAACATGTGGACATGATTATCGATATCGGCTTTCGCTTGAGGACAAGCGAGGTCAAAGCTTGGGGGAGTTGATACGTCCATTTTGCATCATGTTTTGCTACTGTTATTTATAGTGTTTTTGATCAATATAACACTTTGTGGAGCAATTCTAATGCCTTTTATCTCTTAATATGCAAGATTTACACAAGGAGGGAGATTGCCGGCAGCTGGAATTCTAGACCTGAAAAAGCTATGTCAGAGATACCTATTCTGCACATCTCCAAATGAGCTGAAATTTTACGGAGATTTATTTTGGAATAAATAAAAAATACTGGAAGCAAGAAGTACCAGAGGTACCAGAGGGGGCCACCCAGGTGCCCACGAGGCACCAGGGCGCGCCACGCCCCCAGGCGCGCCCTGGTACCTCGTGGGGCCCCTGGCCAGTCTCTGGCCCCCATTTTCTGGTATATAAGTGCATTTGCCCTAGAAAAAATATAGAGAAGACTTTTGGGACAGTGCGCCGCCATCTCGAGGCGAAACTTGGGCAGGAGCACTTTTGCTCTCCGGAGGAGAGATTCTGCCGGGGATACTTCCCTCCGGAGGGGGAAATCATCGCCATCGACATCACCAATGATCCTCTCATCATGGGAGGACTAATCTTCATCAATATGTTCACCAGCACCATCTCATCTCAAACCCTAGTTCATCTCTTGTATTCAATCTTTGCCTCAAAACCTCAGATTGGTACCTGTGGGTTGCTAGTAGTGTTGATTACACCTTGTAGTTGATGCTAGTTGGTTTATTTGGTGGAAGATTATATGTTCAGATCTATTACGCTATTCAACACCTCTCTGATCTTGGACATGAACATGCTTTGTGACTAGTTACTTTTGTTCTTGAGGACGTGGGAGAAGTCTTGTCATAAATAATCATGTGAATTTGGTATTCGTTCGATATTTTGATGATATGTATGTTGTTGATTCCCTTAGTGGTGTCGTGTGAACGTCGACTACATGACACTTGACCATCTTTGGGCCTAAGGATATGCATTGTGGAGTAGTAATTAGATGATGGGTTGCTAGAGTGACAGAAGCTTAAACCCTAGTTTATGCGCTATTCCGTAAGGGGCTGATTTGGATCCACATGTTTAATGCTATGGTTAGAGTTATCTTAATTCTTCTTTCGTAGTTGCGGATGCTTGTGAGAGGGGGTAATCATAAGTGGGAGGCTTGTTCAAGTAAGAACAGCACCCAAGCACCGGTCCACCCACATATCAAATTATCAAAGTACCGAACGCGAATCAAACAAACATGATGAAAGTGACTAGATGAAATTCCCATGTGTCTTCGAGAACGCTTTACTTACTATAAGAGATCGGTCTGGCTTGTCCTTTGCTATAAAAAGGATTGGGCTACCTTGCTGCACTCTTTGTTACTATAAAAAGGAGGAGCCGGCACAGCCACCACCGGCTCTCAGAGGACCGGGGCGCAGGCACTCACCGAGATGATGGCTAACCTTGGAGCTCTGTTGTCCGAGCCAGTCACGGTGGAGAATGCCGCGGAGCGTAACACAGAAATTACAAAGTGTCACGAGCAGTTAGCCAAGATCCAGGAGGATATCAATGCAGAGAACACCCGCATGGCGGAAAAGCAGGCCCGGCTCGTCGAGGAAACGAAACGTTTGGAAGAGGAGACTCTCTATCTCAGTCGTCATCAGAATGAGTCAGAGGTTGTTCACCGGAGGAGGCACCAAAGCCGGCTTCCAGCCCCGATTGAGCCAACTCAGCTGTTTTCGACGCCACGTGACCCGCTTGCTCCGGCGAATCCGGGGGCTGGTGTAGTATCCTCGAACGGGCCCCTGTTACAATGATACGTCCATTTTGCATCATGTTTTGCTACTGTTATTTATAGTGTTTTTGATCAATATAACACTTTGTGGAGCAATTCTAATGCCTTTTCTCTCTTAATATGCAAGATTTACACAAGGAGGGAGATTGCCGGCAGCTGGAATTCTGGACCTGAAAAAGCTATGTCAGAGATACCTATTCTGCACATCTCCAAATGAGCTGAAATTTTACGGAGATTTATTTTGGAATAAATAAAAAATACTGGAAGCAAGAAGTACCAGAGGGGGCGACCCAGGTGCCCATGAGGCACCAGGGCACGCCACCCCCCCAGGCACGCCCTGGTACCTCGTGGGGCCCCTGGCCAGCCTCTCGCCCACATTTTCTGGTATATAAGTGCATTTGCCCTAGAAAAAATATAGAGAAGACTTTCGGGACGGTGCGCCGCCGTCTCGAGGCGGAACTTGGGCAGGAGCACTTTTGCTCTCCGGCGGAGCGATCCCGACGGGGATACTTCCCTCCGGAGGGGGAAATCGTCGCCATCGACATCACCAGCGATCCTCTCATCGTGGGAGGACTAATCTTCATTAACATCTTCACCGGCACCATCTCATCTGAAACCCTAGTTCATCTCTTGTATTCAATCTTTGCCTCAAAACCTCAGATTGGTACCTGTGGGTTGCTAGTAGTGTTGATTACACCTTGTAGTTGATGCTAGTTGGTTTATTTGGTGGAAGATTATATGTTCAGATCTATTATGCTATTCAACACCTCTTTGATCTTGGACATGAATATGCTTTGTGACTAGTTACTTTTGCTCTTGAGGACATGGGAGAAGTCTTGTCATAAGTAATCATGTGAATTTGCTATTCGTTCGATATTTTGATGATATGTATGTTGTTGATTCCCTTAGTGGTGTCGTGTGAACGTCGACTACATGACACTTCACCATCTTTGGGCCTAAGGGAATGCATTGTGGAGTAGTAATTAGATGATGGGTTGCTAGAGTGACAGAAGCTTAAACCCTAGTTTATGCACTATTCCGTAAGGGGCTGATTTGGATCCACATGTTTAATGCTATGGTTAGAGTTATCTTAATTCTTCTTTCGTAGTTGCGGATGCTTACGAGAGGGGGTAATCATAAGTGGGAGGCTTGTTCAAGTAAGAACAACACATATCAGATTATCAAAGTAGCGAACGTGAATCAAACAAACATGATGAAAGTGACTAGATGAAATCCCCATGTGTCCCCGAGAACGCTTTGCTTATTATAAGAGATCATTCCGGCTTGTCCTTTGCTACAAAAAGGATTAGGTCACCTTGCTGCACTTTTTGTTACTATTGCTACTTGTCACTTGTTACAAATTATCTTGCTATCAAACTACTCGTTACCAATAATTTTTGTGCTTGCAGAAAATACCTTGCTGAAAACCGCTTGTCATTTCCTTCTGCTCCTCGTTGTGTTCGACACTCTTACTTATCAAAAGGACTACGATTGATCCCTATACTTGTGGGTTATCATACAACAGCCGGCTCAGCAGCAACAGCCGGCTCACCAAAGACCACCGGCTCAGCAGCAGCCGCCCGTCCAGTCACCGCCACGAGTCCAGCAACAACAGCAATTGCCGCCTCACCGTTTCCAGACCCCAATTGGACATTACTCCAACCCAGTGGATAATGTATTAGTGGCAACTCATAACCTAGCGGCAATACCAATTGAAGGAAACAGCCCTCTCGAGGTTGAGGCTAGGAATGCCATCGAGATGCTAAAGACGGCAGTAACTCAGCAGGCGAACTACTCCCATAGTCAACATCGGCTGCACTCTACCCCCCCCCCCCCATCAGAGCCGCAGCAGGAGCCGACGCCCTGAGTCGCCGGCAGTTTCAGTAGTGCACAGTGCAGAAGGGCCGCGCAACCACTCTTAAATCAGCAACAACCGGAAATCCCGAATGCACAGGCGATTGTGGATGCCGCTCGGGCCTTGCAAGCGTTAGAAGAGGGGAACGTAATCAGCCCATTGTGCAAACCCCACCTGCTGCAACCCAGACAGCCGCCCGCACAGGTGGTCTGTCGAGCCGGATAATTGGAACTCCCTGTTTACTCTAGGCGTTGCGAGATGCGCGGATCCCGCCGGATTTCAAGGGTCCTTGAATGTTGCTTAATTATACAGCTGATCTGGAGCCGGCTGAATGGATAAAGAGTTATGAGTTAGCTATGGATCTGATGGAGGCCAGTGAGGCGGTCTGCACGCGTTATCTGCCTCTTATGTTGGAAGGTCCAGCACGCACTTGGTTGAAAAACTTGCATGTAAATTCCATTAATACATGGCAGGAGTTGAAGGAGCATTTCATCAAAAACTTCCAAGGGACTTGCAAGCATCCGATGACAATTGTCGATCTCGAGCACCGTGTTCAGCACGAAGATGAGTCAGCACATCATTGGTCTCGCCGGGCTGCCGAGGTCATACATTCGTCTGACAGCATCACAGCCCAGCAGACAGTGCTTGTCTTGGAACGGAATTGCAAATTCCAGCCTTTAGTGTAGAAGCTGGGGCGGCTCAAACGGAAGGTCCAGGACATGGGCGATCTTATGGATGTTTTAACTCAGTATGCCGAGTCAGATAGCACAAAGGACCCGACGTCTGATGACGAGAAATCGGGGAAGGGCAAGAAAAACGGTGGCAAGGGTCACCAGCAGAACAATGGCAATGGGCAGGCTAATAGCAGCAACAAGTGTAAGAATTATGAGGGAGGCTCTGATCTGGTGGCAAATACCAATACCGGTGGGAGGAATCGGCGCCAGAACAATGGTTCCAGGAAGCCTTTTTCCAGTAATCGCCCTCTTAGCTTTGAGGAGGCTCTCAAGGGTCCATGTCCCAAACACAGTTTTGATGGTAAGCCGTCTACCCATTCATGGGAAAACTGTTACATTATGCAAGAATTCTCCAAGAAGATATTTCAGAATCATCACAATGGAGGCGGCGACGGAGGACACCCTGGCAACCCTGGACCCGGCTTCCAGGGAGCCGGCTCACAAGGGCACTTCGCAGGCCCCGGGTTCCAGGGGAACCACGGTCAGAATGCCGAGTTCCAGGGGGCTGGCAATGCTGAAGGCAATAATCAGCGCAACTACCAAGGAAATCAGAATCAAGGTGGCCAGTCCGGGTTCCAGAGCAATCCGAAGCAGTTGAACAACAGCCAGTATCATGTTTTTACCACCAGTATCTGCAAGCGTGATCGGAAGGTTCAGCGGAGAGCCGCACACTTGGTTGAGCCGGCAGTCCTGTATTACCTGAACTGGTCGAAACAGCCGGTCACCTGGAGTCGGGCGGATCGTCCGGAGTTCATTGATCACCCCGGCCATCTGGCCTTGGTGGTGGCGCCACAAGTCGGCGGTTATACGTTGACAAAAGTGCTCATGGATGATGGCGGCAGCATCAATACCCTTTACTATGATACTTTCTGACGGATGAACTTGTCCGAGAAGCAGCTCACCCCTTCCACTACAGTTTTTCATGGCATTTGTAGGAGATATGCCCTAGAGGCAGTAATATCAGTTACTTTGTATCTCCGAGTTTGTAATGAATGTTTATGTTCCATGCTATAACTGCAATGATTCTCGAGTCTACAATAACCACGAGGCTCGGAGGGAAACTCATGTGCACGTGTGGTATAATAAACGGAAAATGTATTCCTAGTCATGCCTCTATGACTGGCTCAAGTATTGCATGATGATCCTGTTTTCCTGATCATGGGCATGGCTATGCCGGCAATTTTGAGGGCACAATGTTAGTAGAACGCTTGTGTTGAATCGACCCAATATTGATGTTATGCTATGAGATACATTCGTCATGAGTTAATGGTAAATAACACAGAGATAGTTAATGTTTGCATAATTCCTTAGACCATGAGAGTGTCGAGTTTCTTCATGCTTGCTTCATGAACTTTGGGGTTTGTTAAACGTCATCCGTAAATGGGTGGCTATTACGGCGGCTTACGGGTTCATGAAAAAGTATGTCAAGTAACTTGATAGCTCAAGATTGGGATTTGCTCCTCCGACGATGGAGAGATATTCTCGGGCCCTCTCGGTGTTACGGTATCCATCATCGTCTGGCCAGACACATTGTGATTTGATCACTGGGATGCCGGAACACGAAAACGAGTAAAGAGAACAAAACCGGTAACGAGGTAACTTGCATAGTGGACAAGTTGTTGATCCACGAGGATGCATAAATCTCACCTCGGGTTTTGTAATATATCGTGAAGCAACAGGAATAGCACACGGCAACTGGAGGTTCACTCGAATATTCATTCGTGTGGGTATAGGGGTCAATATGGGTGTCCACGGCTCCGATGTTGATCATTGATCGGGAAGTGTTCCGGGTCATGTCTATACTTCACCGAACCTATAGGGTCACACGCTTAAGGGTCATCTATCTGTTGAATACTAGACAGGGAGTCTGAGAGAAAAAAATTACCGGAAAAGTTTCGGACACCGGAAAAGTTTCGGACAGCGGAAAAGTTCCGCAGAGCGGTCACCGGATGAGTTCCGGTGAAACTGAAAAGTTGTTTCAGGGGATACCATAAAGTCAAATTGGTTTCGGCACATGCCTGATAATTCTTGGAGGGTGCCAGAATCGTTCTGGAAACTTTCTGGAATTTTCCGGGATGAAAACCGGAAATGTTCCGGAGCTGCCGAAACCGCTTCAGATGCTTTTCGCAGATGAAATCACTAAACCGGAATTGTTCCGGCTCGCGTTGAAAATTATTTTGGTGGGTACTAGAATTGTTCTAAGCCCACATGAATATTTTCAGTTCGATCAGACGCTGAAAAATGTCGTCGTGAATAGTGAAAGTGCTTTTAGGGGTATTTTTGGAAAGCCACCTTTTGGGGCTTTGCTCCAAAAGATCTTGGGGATGACATGGATGGATAGGGGCCAATTTTGGGGCCCCACATGAGGGTGTGGCCGGCCACATGGTGGACTCCTTCATGGAGTCCCCCTTGTTCCTTGGTTTCACCTTTTAGGTCCTTGGGAAGGACTCCTTTCCATGTGGGTTTTGGGTTTTCTTGTAAAACCACCCTACCCCTTGGGTTTCCTATAAATAGGAGGTGTGTGGGCTGCCATCTCACACACTCTTGCTCTCATACACATGCTTTGCTTTGCAAGCTCTCTCTCTCCCTCCCACGAAAAGAGTTTTCGTAGAGCCGAAAGGCTGTCTGGGTTCCGGCAGGAACTAGCTCTGGACGGCGAAGCCCTGCCGGATAGTTGACACCGTATGTGTGCAACCCCGTAGAGAGATTGTAGTTTCGATCTTCTGCCCGAAGGGCTGTTCGAGTTACCGTCCGAGTTTCCGGCGTCCTCCCGAAGGGCTGTCCGGGTAACTGTTCGGGTTCCGAGGGTCCTCCCGAAGGGCTGTCCGCGACATCGTCCGAGGGACTGTCCGACCGCCTCCCGAAGGGCTGTCCGGAGTGGGAGTACATCCTTGCGGTTGGGAGGTTGTAAATCCTAGCTGCAGGGATCTGCACCGACGATCTACACCGACTCTTCTTCCGCTGCGCTTCGAGTCGGTACGGATCTGATCGAACCTTGTATGCAGTCTCCATAGTGATCCTGGGCGTGCTCGCTGCATCGAAAATTTTTGTTTTCTGTCGCGTTCCCCAACAGTGGCATCAAGAGCCAGGCTATGCGTAGATGCAGGTTACGATCTAGAATACATGGAGATGTATGGGTATTGCATATTATAATTTTGGAGTAGATGAGATCTATTGCTGAAAATTATTTATGCGGGTAGCAGATGAAGTCTGTTACCCGATGTTCTTGTTGCTTCCCTGGAATTTGCGTTTGCTCTATCTCGAGACGGCATGGTGGAATTTCACAAAGTTCTGGCAATCCGCGATCCTGATTGATCAACGAAGTGCTATCAGTTCTTTGGGTTCCACCGTAGTCAAAAGAAAGATGAAATGCGCAGATGAAAGGGCATTGCAGATATGATCTGCACGGGGGTCACGCGTATGACGAAGTTTAGTATGGGGCTCGAGATTTAATTATCTCGTGTTTCATACACCCCGAGATGTTAATCTAGCAATCTTGAATTATCATACTTAATGATAAAACGTTGGTAGCTGCGGTTTAAGTCAAAACCTTAGAAACCACGTAAAATAAAATTTTGCATAAACCGATTAGAATCGTCTAACTTGGTTTTGCAGGATGTGCATGTGATGTGGTATAGCAAAGCTCATATTAATTCGATTATGTATGAGATGACTATATGATGTAAATTTGTTAACATGACCTGCGAGTCATGATTCGGCATGATGGCTGGAGCCATATGATTGTCACTTTAATGACCTGCGTGTCAACCTTATGTAATGCACTTATTTTATTAGCTATAGAGATAGCAAATATTATTTGGTGCATCGACAAGGTGGTGGCAATCTTCGCAAAGGTGAACACCGACGCGAATGCCGAAGACGAAGAAATACTTGACTTCTCCGTCAGAGGGGGCTATACCATGTCATGCTAATTATGAATTGCCTGAGATGTTTATCCCTTATGATGCACCCTTCTTGATTGCGCGGTAGTCGCTTTTATTAGGGTGATCTCTCACATAAAATATCAAGTAGTTAGTGTTCTCCCAAGTGTAGCACCGTCACGGCACCTAACTTCTCGGGGCATCACATGATCTCCATGGGTGCGAACGATTAGGGAAGTGTGAGGCGGGTGAGTTGAGACCTCGCAGCGAGATCACTTGGTTATCTTGACGTTCAGGCATGAAAGTCATGAGCTCGGAACACACGCATCGAAAGATGAACAAGAATCGCATAGAGATGTGATCGGCATGTTTGCCTACCGATTGAAGTTCACGCCATTTGAGTTCATCTCGAACCGTGACGTTGAATTTCAATGCGGATCTTGAATCACTCATAATCAATTTTGAGAGATATTGATTTGAGTGGGAGTGCACTTTAGAATAAAATTGTTTATTCACTAGTGCCAAAAATCATTATGAACAAAGTCTAAATGAACTTGTGTTTTCCGTTGTAGATCAAATGGCTCGCAACACCGCGTTCAACTTAGGCCCGATGTTAGAGAAAGAGAAGTTAGCTGCGAATGGAAACAACTATGCGGACTGGGTCCGTACCCTGAGGATTGTCCTCAGGAGCGCTAAGAAAGCGTACGTGCTTGACGGACCTCTTCCACCTAAGCCGGAGGCAGAAGCCACGGCAGATGAAATTAATGTCTGGGCCACTAAGGATGATGACTTCAACTTAGTGCAGTGCCTCATGCTGTCTTGCATGAATTCAGAGCTTCAAAAACGTTTTGAATTCCATGACTCCTTTGATATGATCAAGGAACTGGATGCTCTGTACAAGTTTAATGCACGGTCTGAACGGTTTGATATCATCAATACCATGTCGGAGACCAAGATGGCTGAGGGCAGTTCAGTTGGCGAACACGTGGTCAATATGATTGGCCACGCTGAGAGGCTTAAAACCCTGGAATTTCCACTTCCAGAAGAGCATGTCATGGACTTGTTGCTACGTTCACTCCCCCCGTCTTACGACGGTTTTGTCATGAACTACAACATGAATGGGATGGACAAAACACCTAATGAGGTGCTTGCCATGCTGAAAACTGCTGAAGGAGGACTGCGGAAAAATCGCAAGCAAGTGTTGCTTGTGAATAAAACCGCCAGTTTCAAAAAGAATGGCAAGCCACAGAAGGGCAAGGGCGCCGGTAAGACCGGCTTCCAACGCAAATCTAAGGGCAAAGCCAAGAATGAAACTGAGTGCTTCTACTGCAAGGGCACAGGACACTGGAAGAGGAATTGCAAGAAGTATCTGGAAGATAAGAAGTCCGGGAAAACTGGAAAAGGTATAATTGTTATACAAGTTAATGTCATTGACGTTTTGCTTGCTAGCGAAAATTCTAAGTCTTGGGTATTTGATACCGGATCGGTTGCTCACATTTGCAACTCGATACAGGGGCTTCAGAAGGTGCGCAAGCTAGCAAAGAATGAAGTCGTGATGCGCGTCGGGAACGGCAATGGGATTGCCGCTCAAGCCGTCGGCATTATGCCTCTACGTCTCCCTTCGGGATTTATCTTAGAACTAAATAACTGTTATTTTGTTCCACTGTTGTGTAGAAACATTATCTCCGGATCATGTTTAGTTCACGATGGGTATTCGTACAAGTCTGAGAACAATGGTTGTTCACTTTATTGTATGGATATGTTTTATGGATTTGCACCCATTGTTGGGGGCCTTTTCATTTTAAATCTTGAATGTGGAAATGATGTCTTTAACGTGAATGCTAAACGCCTTAAGAAGGCTGACACCACCGCCACTTTCATGTGGCACTGTCGGCTTGGCCACATCGGAAAGAAACGCATGCAAAGACTCCATAAAGATGGAGTTTTACCGTCCCTTGATTTTGAATCATTTGACACATGTGAAGCTTGCTTGATGGGGAAAATGACCAAGACGCCGTTCACGGGTCATCCTGAACGGGCGGGTGAATTATTGGAAATAATACATAGTGATGTATGTGGTCCAATGAACACAGGCGCACGGGGTGGGTATTTTTACTTCGTGACTTTTACTGATGATTTAAGTCGGTATGGCTATATCTACTTAATGAAGCATAAGTCGGAAACCTTTGAAAAGTTCAAAGAATTTCAGAATGAGGTAGAAAATCATCGTGACAAAAAGATTAAGTTTCTGCGGTCTGATCGCGGAGGCGAATACCTTAGTCATGAGTTTGGCCAACATCTGAGTGATCGTGGAATTGTTTCACAACTTACGCCTCCCGGAACTCCACAGAGAAACGGAGTATCGGAACGACGTAACCGAACCTTGTTGGACATGGTAAGGTCGATGATGTCTCTTACAGATCTACCGATATCTTTTTGGGGTCACGCACTACTCACTGCCGCTTATACATTAAACAGAGCACCGTCTAAGTCTGTTGAGACGACGCCATTTGAATTATGGTTTGGGAAGAAGCCCAATGTGTCGCATCTCAAAGTTTGGGGTTGTGAAGCTTATGTAAAACGTTTACAACCAAGCAAACTCGATCCCAGATCAGACAAATGTTACTTTGTAGGTTATCCCAATAACACCATTGGGTATTCCTTCTACCAACAGTCCGAAGGCAAAGTGTTTGTCGCAAGAGTTGGACACTTTCTTGAGAAAGAGTTTCTCGCTAAAGAAGTGAGTGGGAGGACAGTACAACTTGATGAGATTATTGAATCTTCGGCGACAGTTGATATGGCTAAGGAACCGGAAGCAATTCCGCTAATTATCCCTACAACCGAGCCGGAAGTTGTCGCATGTGATGCGGAGACTTTAGACAATGTTGTAACTGAACCGCGCAGATCAGGTAGGGCTATCCAGCCACCTGAATATTTTCATAATGAAATCTTCATTCTTGAAGACGATGAACCTGCGCACTACAAGGAAGCGATGGCGGGGCCCAGCTCAAAGGAATGGCACAAGGCCATGAAATCCGAGATGGAATCCATGTACGAAAACCAAGTTTGGAACTTGGAAGAACTTCCCGATGGCATAAAACCCATCGGTTGTAAATGGATTTTCAAAAGAAAGTCGGACGCGGATGGTAACACTACTATCCACAAAGCTAGACTTGTCGCGAAAGGGTTCACGCAAGTTCCAGGAGTGGACTACGACGAGACTTTCTCGCCCGTAGCTATGCTTAGGTCCGTTCGGATATTACTAGCAATTGCTGCTTATTTCGATTATGAAATATGGCAGATGGATGTCAAAACAGCTTTCCTAAATGGAAACCTCAAAGAGGATGTATACATGATACAGCCAGAAGGTTTTGTCGTCCATAAGGATGCTGGAAAGGTATGCAAACTTCAGAAAGCCATTTATGGTCTGAAGCAAGCGTCAAGGAGCTGGAACATTCGTTTTGATGAAGTGGTCAAACAGTTTGGCTTCATCAGGAATGACGAAGAATCTTGTGTTTACAAGAAGTTTAGTGGGAGCGCAAAAGCATTTCTAATCTTGTATGTGGATGACATATTATTGATTGGAAATGATGTGAATTTTCTTAGCGAAATAAAAGACTCATTGAAGAAGAGTTTTTCAATGAAAGACTTAGGCGAAGCGGCATATGTATTGGGCATTAGGATCTATAGAGATAGATCAAGACGCCTAATAGCGCTTAGCCAAAGTACGTACATTGACAAGGTGTTGAAAAGGTTCAACATGGAGAACTCCAAGAAAGGCCTTCTCCCCATGTCACCTGGCACAGTACTTTGCAAGAATCAGAGTCCTCGAACTCTCGATGAGCGAGTACAAATGAATGATGTTCCATATGCCTCGGCTGTTGGTTCTATTATGTATGCCATGCTATGTACAAGACCGGACGTTTCCTATGCGCTAAGTGTTAGCAGCCGGTACCAAGGTGATCCAGGATTGGATCACTGGGCCGCAGTCAAGGGTATTCTTAAGTACCTCAGAAGGACCAAGGATTTACTCCTTGTGTACGGAGGTGATGAAGAGCTCATTGTAAGTTGTTACACTGATGCAGGCTTCATGACTGACCCAGATGACTTTAAATCTCAATCTGGCTATGTTTTCATGTTGAACGGCGGCGCAGTTGATTGGAAAAGTTCCAAACAAAAGACTGTGGCGGATTCTACAACGGAGGCGGAATATGTTGCTGCTTCAGAAGCCTCCAAGCAGGCTGTCGGAATCAAGCAATTTCTTGAAGACCTTGGTGTGGTTCCAAGTGCTCTGGACCCGGTGGAGATCTATTGTGATAATAGTGGCGCCGTGGCTCAGGCAAGGGAACCATGTTCACACCACAAGACAATGCATATTCAACGCAAATATAAACTCATTCGACATCATGTCGAAGAAGGTTTAGTGAAAGTACGCAAGGTTCACACAGATCTGAATGTGTCAGACCCGATGACAAAGCCTCTACCACGAGCAAAGCATGAGCAACACCGGACAGCCATTGGTGTTAGGGAAGCCATGTAACTAGATTATGACTCTAGTGCAAGTGGGAGTCTGTAGGAGATATGCCCTAGAGGCAGTAATATCAGTTACTTTGTATCTCCGAGTTTGTAATGAATGTTTATGTTCCATGCTATAACTGCAATGATTCTCGAGTCTACAATAACCACGAGGCTCGGAGGGAAACTCATGTGCACGTGTGGTATAATAAACGGAAAATGTATTCCTAGTCATGCCTCTATGACTGGCTCAAGTATTGCATGATGATCCTGTTTTCCTGATCATGGGCATGGCTATGCCGGCAATTTTGAGGGCACAATGTTAGTAGAACGCTTGTGTTGAATCGACCCAATATTGATGTTATGCTATGAGATACATTCGTCATGAGTTAATGGTAAATAACACAGAGATAGTTAATGTTTGCATAATTCCTTAGACCATGAGAGTGTCGAGTTTCTTCATGCTTGCTTCATGAACTTTGGGGTTTGTTAAACGTCATCCGTAAATGGGTGGCTATTACGGCGGCTTACGGGTTCATGAAAAAGTATGTCAAGTAACTTGATAGCTCAAGATTGGGATTTGCTCCTCCGACGATGGAGAGATATTCTCGGGCCCTCTCGGTGTTACGGTATCCATCATCGTCTGGCCAGACACATTGTGATTTGATCACTGGGATGCCGGAACACGAAAACGAGTAAAGAGAACAAAACCGGTAACGAGGTAACTTGCATAGTGGACAAGTTGTTGATCCACGAGGATGCATAAATCTCACCTCGGGTTTTGTAATATATCGTGAAGCAACAGGAATAGCACACGGCAACTGGAGGTTCACTCGAATATTCATTCGTGTGGGTATAGGGGTCAATATGGGTGTCCACGGCTCCGATGTTGATCATTGATCGGGAAGTGTTCCGGGTCATGTCTATACTTCACCGAACCTATAGGGTCACACGCTTAAGGGTCATCTATCTGTTGAATACTAGACAGGGAGTCTGAGAGAAAAAAATTACCGGAAAAGTTTCGGACACCGGAAAAGTTTCGGACAGCGGAAAAGTTCCGCAGAGCGGTCACCGGATGAGTTCCGGTGAAACTGAAAAGTTGTTTCAGGGGATACCATAAAGTCAAATTGGTTTCGGCACATGCCTGATAATTCTTGGAGGGTGCCAGAATCGTTCTGGAAACTTTCTGGAATTTTCCGGGATGAAAACCGGAAATGTTCCGGAGCTGCCGAAACCGCTTCAGATGCTTTTCGCAGATGAAATCACTAAACCGGAATTGTTCCGGCTCGCGTTGAAAATTATTTTGGTGGGTACTAGAATTGTTCTAAGCCCACATGAATATTTTCAGTTCGATCAGACGCTGAAAAATGTCGTCGTGAATAGTGAAAGTGCTTTTAGGGGTATTTTTGGAAAGCCACCTTTTGGGGCTTTGCTCCAAAAGATCTTGGGGATGACATGGATGGATAGGGGCCAATTTTGGGGCCCCACATGAGGGTGTGGCCGGCCACATGGTGGACTCCTTCATGGAGTCCCCCTTGTTCCTTGGTTTCACCTTTTAGGTCCTTGGGAAGGACTCCTTTCCATGTGGGTTTTGGGTTTTCTTGTAAAACCACCCTACCCCTTGGGTTTCCTATAAATAGGAGGTGTGTGGGCTGCCATCTCACACACTCTTGCTCTCATACACATGCTTTGCTTTGCAAGCTCTCTCTCTCCCTCCCACGAAAAGAGTTTTCGTAGAGCCGAAAGGCTGTCTGGGTTCCGGCAGGAACTAGCTCTGGACGGCGAAGCCCTGCCGGATAGTTGACACCGTATGTGTGCAACCCCGTAGAGAGATTGTAGTTTCGATCTTCTGCCCGAAGGGCTGTTCGAGTTACCGTCCGAGTTTCCGGCGTCCTCCCGAAGGGCTGTCCGGGTAACTGTTCGGGTTCCGAGGGTCCTCCCGAAGGGCTGTCCGCGACATCGTCCGAGGGACTGTCCGACCGCCTCCCGAAGGGCTGTCCGGAGTGGGAGTACATCCTTGCGGTTGGGAGGTTGTAAATCCTAGCTGCAGGGATCTGCACCGACGATCTACACCGACTCTTCTTCCGCTGCGCTTCGAGTCGGTACGGATCTGATCGAACCTTGTATGCAGTCTCCATAGTGATCCTGGGCGTGCTCGCTGCATCGAAAATTTTTGTTTTCTGTCGCGTTCCCCAACAGCATTGTCCTTGGCAAGTCGACTTATCCCATTGGCAGGATTTCTCTGGAGGTGGCCTTCGGCGATGAATTTAATCATCGTTCGGAGTTCTTGTCTTTTGAAGTGGTCAAGCTTAAAAGCCCCTATCATGCCCTCTTCGGGAGGCCGGCTTACGCGCGGTTCATGGCACGTCCATGCTATCTTTATCTGAAATTAAAAATGCCTGGTCTAGAGGGTACCATTACTGTTGAGGGTAATCGGAAAGTTGCACTTGAGTGCGAGGAAGGAGATGCAGCTTATGCTGAGTCGGCTTGTGCGACAGAAGAGCTGAAGTACTACAAGGACAATGTTGACCCGGCTGACAGAACTTCTCTGAAGAAGCCAATGACTGAGTCTAACACGTTGCTCAAGTTCAAGTCGGCCAGAGACACCAAGCAAGTGAATTTCACCCCTGGTAATTCTTCTGAGCAGTTTACCATCGGGGCGAATATGGATCCAAAATAGGAAAGCGCGCTCATCGAGTTCATCCGTGAGAACCGGGACATTTTTGCATGGAAACCTTCTGACATGCCAGGTGTACCGAGAGAACTCGCTGAGCACTCCCTTAATGTGGATCCTAAGTTTAAACATGCTCGCCAGTATCTCCGTCGTTTTAATGAGGAAAGGCGGAAAGCTATTGGCGAAGAAGTGGCTCGGCTCCTAGCTGCCGGGTTTATTGTTGAGGTTTTTCATCCAGAGTAGCTGGCTAACCCGGTGCTTGTTCTGAAGAAAAAGGGGACTTGGCGAATGTGTGTTGATTACACGGACCTGAATAAAGCTTGTCCCAGTGATCCCTTTGCTCTGCCCCGTATTGACCAGATCATTGATGCCACGGCGGGTTGTGAATGTTTATGCTTTCTGGATGCCTACTCAGGTTATCATCAGATCAAGATGAAGCAGGAGGACCAGTAAAAGACGGCTTTCACGCCTTTTGGAGCTTTCTGCTATACGTCCATTCCGTTTGGTCTGAAGTGTGCACAAGCGACTTATCAACGCTGTGTCCAAAATTGTTTCCACAAGCAGATTGGGCGTAATGTTCATGCATATGTTGATGATATCGTGGTCAAATCTCGGAAGAAGGAAACCTTGTTGGATGATCTCAAGGAGACGTTTGACATCCTCCGAGTTTACCAGATGAAGCTCAACCCGGAGAAGTGTGTCTTCGGTGTTCCTGCAGGGAAATTACTAGGGTTCCTAGTTTCTAAGCGCGGAATTGAGGCCAACCCGGAAAAAATCAAAGCAATCATGACCCTGGCCAAGCCGGCAAATCTCAATGCCGTCCAGAAGCTGGCCGGGCGGGTCGCGGCATTAAGCCGGTTCATCAGCCGGCTTGGAGAAGGCAATTCCACTTTACCAGTTGCTCCGGAAGTCAGACAACTTTGTTTGGAGCGATGCCGCAGATTAGGCTTTTGAGTCTCTCAAGAAGCAGTTGTCTGAGCCACCTATCCTTGCTGCCCCTCAGGAGAAGGAGCCAATGCTGTTATTCGCCGCCAACAGCAAAGCCATCAGTGTTGCAGTCGTTGTGGAGCGCAAAGAAGCAGGCAAGGAGTACCTAGTTCAGCACCTTGTGTATTATATGAGTGAAGTTTTAACAGAGTCCAAGCAGCGGTATCCGCATTGGCAAAAGCTGGTCCACGGTGTGTTTATGGCAAGCCGCAAATTGAAGCATTACTTCCATGAGCACCCAATTACTGTGGTCAGTTCAACACCTCTTGGAGACATTCAGAACAGGGAGGCCACTGGCCGGGTTGCCAAGTGGGCTATTGAGCTTGGGCCACATCATCTCAAATATATGCCACGGACTGCCATTAAATCTCAAGCTTTGGTGGATTTCATCAATGACTGGACTGAATTGCAGGCTCCGGAAGAGAAGCCGGATACCACATATTGGTCTATTCACTTTGACGGTTCCAGGCAACTGGAAGGCTCGGGGGTTGGAGTTGTGATAACTTCCCCGCGAGGTGACAAGTTTTGTTATGTTTTGCGGCTTATGTTTCCTTGTACTAACAATGCAGCTGAATATGAGGTGTTGCTTCATGGGCTCCATATGGCCAAGGAGATGAACTTAAGCTGAGTCAGATGCTTGGGTGACTCAGATTTGGTGGCTCGGCAAGTTTCTGGAACCTGGGATTCCAAGGATCCCCTCATGGCGGCTTATCGACGTGAAGTCACAAACATCGCTGGGCATTTCACGGGATATCAGGTTGATCATATTGATCGTCGGCTTAACAAGGCAGCAGATGCATTGTCTCGTTTGGGGTCTCAGCGAAAGCCTGTTCCACCCAATGTTTTCTTTGATGTTCTACACAACCCGTCAGTCAAGCTACCGACGAAGGAGGACCTTGCTATTCCTGATCCAGAAGCGGCGTTGGTGGCCGCTATTCACGCTATACCAGATTGGACAGTTCCTTACCTGGCTTATTTAAGCCGTGGCGAGCTTCTAGCAGGGGAAATCATTGCTCGGCAGATTATCAGGCGGTCCAAGTCCATGACTATAGTCAATGGTGAGTTACATAGACGAAGCGTCACAGGCGTTTTTCAGCGTTGTGTTTCTCCTGAGGAGGGTCATGCAATTCTCAATGAAATCCACTCTGGTGATTGTGGGCATCATGCCGGCTCAAGATCATTGGTCGCGAAAGCATTTCGGCATGGTTTTTACTGGCTCACAGCTCATGCAGACGCCGAGGATATTGTGCGCAAGTATGATGGTTGTCAAAAATTTGCTCGTCAAGCTCATGTGCCGGCTCAAGAGTTGAGGATGATTCTAATAACCTGGCCCTTTGCAGTTTGGGGGCTTGATATGGTCGGGCCTTTTAAGAGATCCAAGAACAAACATACTCACTTATTGGTGGCTGTTGACAAGTTCACTAAGTGGGTTGAAGCAGAGCCAATCAATCGTTGTGAACTGCTACGGCTATTAAATTCCTCAAAAAGCTAATCTATCATTTTGGCTATCCACATAGCATTATTAAATACAATGGCACTAATCTTTCCAAAGGAGTCATGAAGCAGTTCTGCCAACAAGAGCACATCAGGCTGGACTTAGCATCTGTTGCACATCCTCAATCCAATGAACAGGCGGAATGCACTAATCAGGAGCTACTGCGTGGCATAAAACCCCGGCTCATGGTGCCTTTACAACGCACGCCTAGGTGCTGGGAGGAGGAGTTGCCTGCGGTACTTTGGAGCATACGGACCACTCCCAACAGGTCAACAGGCTACACGCCGTTTTTCCTGGTCTATGGTGCAGAGGTTGTCCTTCCAAGTGATATTCGCCATGACTCCCCCCGAGTTGCAGCTTATGTGGAGGCTGATAATGAACAAGCCCACCAAAACGCTCTTGATGCTCTGGAAGAGGAACGTGAACTTGCCGTGTCCAGATCTGCAATCTATCAACAAGACCTACGTCACTATCACAGCCGTAGAGTTCGAAGTCATACCTTTCAGGAAGGCGACTTAGTGCTCCGTCTGATATAAGATTAGACAGGCATGCATAAGCTTTCGCCTCCTTGGGAAGGACCCTTCGTCGTCAGCAAGGATCTCAACAACGGGTCATACTACCTTGTTGACATACGTGAAGCAAATAAGTCACGTACCTTTGAGGAGGAGGGCAGCCGACCCTGGAATTTTGCACATCTCCGGCCATACTATACCTAAGTCACAGATTGGGTGGTAGTTTTTGTACATACCTTCATCATGTATATACATATTATGGTCAACGAAATAAAGCTGGCATCTCTGTATAAGAGAGTTTGTCGTTTTGCCTCCAATTGTGTGTTGAGTCTTTATTCTTTGATTATTGGTTACTTGGGGGCTTCCAACTCATCGAGTTTAGCTTTTAACATCCCTTTTAACCTGGCAAAACGCCAAAATTTCCTTGGTTAAACCTGCCTGTTAGCAAGATGCTACTCCAAAAAGGTGACCCGGTGTACGCCTGATGAGTCAATCACAGAGGTGACCCTGAACTCATCAGAGTTAAAACGCTAGTTGGTCACGTGAGAGCCGGCTTTCAGAGAGCTAGGACAAACCAAAAGAGGCGGAAAGCCTGTTTCACAAAAGCGAATCAGACTCGGGCCTCGAAAGCCGGTCTTTATGTCGTGCCTCGAAATCCGGCTTTTACTTTTGCATAGTTGCATTATTTTTATCTTGGGACAATTGCATTTTTATCCCTAGTTGGTTCCTACCCACGGGTTTTGCCCTTACTTTTCGAGCTTGCTCAGTTTTGCCCTTACTTTTTCCGTCGAGGTCCCTCGAATGCCCTTTGAACGTTTGACCAATACTTTGAAAATTCATAACAAATTCATATGAACTTCTGAAAAATGCAAATAAGATATCAAAATGTTCAGATAAACATTACCTTTATGTGCATATCATTTGCATTCAGGACAAAAGCACCGTTTAAACTACCCGAGGTAATTAATGTTATTAACATTATTAAAAATAAAAAGGTTTAAACAATACTTTTTTTATGAATAAAAATTACATGCAAATGTAGGTGATGTTTTCTGAACATCCTGATATCTTATTTGCATTTTTCTGAGTTCGTATCAACTTGTTATGAATGTTCTACCGACTTTGACCATTATTTGAAAACTTCATAACAAGTTGATATGAACTCAGAAAAATGCAAATAAGATATCAGGATGTTCAGAAAACAACACCTACATTTGCATGTAATTTTTATTCATGAAAAAAGTATTTTTTATACCTTTTTATTTTTAATAATGTTAATAACATTAATTACCTCGGGTAGTTTAAACGGTGCTTTTGTCCTGAATGCAAATGATATGCACATAAAGATAATGTTTATCTGAACATTTTGATATCTTATTTGCATTTTTCTGAATTCATATGAATTTTTTATGAATTTTCAAAGTATTGGTCAAACGGTCAAAGGGCATTCGAGGGACCTCGACGGAAAAAGTAAGAGCAAAACTGAGCAAGCTCGAAAAGTAAGGGCAAAACCCGTGGGTAGGAACCAACTAGTGATAAAAATGCAATTGTCCCTTTTATCTTTTGCATGCATGATACGTCTCCAACGTATCTATAATTTATGAAGTATTCATGCCATGTTTATTATAGTTTTATATGATTTGTTGCACTTTTATATGGCTTTTATATGATTTTCATGGACTAACATATTGACCTAGTGCCCAGTGCCAGTTGATGTTTTCTGCTTGTTTTTGGTTTTCCAGAAAATCCATATCAAACGAAGTCCAAATGCAGCAAAACTTTTTGATGATTTTTTCTGGAAGGAAACAGACCCAAGAAGCTTCGGAGGAGCAGCAGAAGAGCCACAGGGGCTCCACGAGCCACCTGGGCACGCCTGCCCCCCCCCAGGCGTGCCCTGGTGCCTCGTGGGCCCCCTGTGGCACCTCTTTGTGTGATTCCAACGCCAAAAAATCATATATATTCAGAAACCCCCGAAAGTTAACCTAGATGAGTTTTTACGCCGCCGCAAGCCTTTGTACCTCCATGATCTCATCTACAGCCCTTTTCCGACACCCTGCCGAAGGGGGGGAATCATCACCGGAGGCCATCTTCATCATCCCGATGGTCTCCATGACGAGGAGGGAGTAGTTCACCCTCGGGGCTGAGGGTATGTACTAGTAGCTATGTGTTTGATCTCTCTCTCGTGTTCTTGATATGGCACGATCTTGATGTATCGCGAGCTTTGTTAATATAGTTGGATCATATGGTGTTTCTTCCCTCTCTATCCTCGTTGTGACGAATCGAATCTTTTCCCTTTGAGGTTTCATTATTGTTGGATTGAATATTTCAGATTTGAGAACACTTGATGTATGTCTTGCATATGAATACCCGTGGTGACAATGGGGTATTATATTGATTCACTTGATATATGTTTTGGCACTCAACTCGCGGATCCCCGAGGTGACATTAGGGTAATCTATGCATAGGGGTTGATGCACGTTTTCATTATCTTTTCTTCGATAGAAACTTTGGGGTGCTCCTTGAAGTTCTTTGTGTGGATTGAATATTATGATCTGAAGTTGTTTGATGCATATCGAATAATCAACTCACGGATACTTGTGGTGACATTGGAGTATCTAGGTGACATTAGGGTTGGTTGATGTGTTTCATATGGTGTTATTTTAGTACGAACTCTAGGGTTGTTCGTGACACTTATAGGGATGGCTCAATAGATTGATCGGAAAGAATAACTTTGAGGTGGTTTCATACCCTACAACAATTTCTATCTTATGTTCTCCGCTAATAGGAACTTTGGAGTGATTCTTTGTCACACGTTGAGGGATGATTATATGATCCAATTATGTTAGCATTGTTTAGAGATCGCACTAGTGAAAGTATGAACCCTAGGCCCTGTTTCTAAGCATTGTAATACCGTTTGTGCTCACTTTTGTTACTTGTTACCTTGCTGTTTTTTTTATTTTCAGATTATAAAAACCTATTTCTACTATCCATTCTACACTTGTATCACCATCTCTTCGCCGAACTAGTGCACCTATACAATTTACCATTGTATTGGGTGTGTTGGGGACACAAGAGATTTCTTGTATTTGGTTGTAGGGTTGTTTGAGAGATACCATCTTCAACCTACGCCTCCCACGGATTGATAAACCTTAGGTCATCCACTTGAGGGAAAATTGCTACTGTCCTACAAAACTCTGCGCTTGGAGGCCCAACACGAGTCTACATTAATAAGTTGTGTAGTAGACATCAAGCTCTTTTCAGGCGCCGTTGCCGGGGAGGTGAGTGCTTGAAGGTATATCTTTAGATCTTGCAATCGAATCTTTTAGTTTCTTGTTTTATCACTAGTTTGGTTTATAAAATAAAACTACAAAAAAATGGAACTGAGGTTGCCTCATATTATTCGTCTTTATAATGTCTTTCTTGAAAATAAGGATTCCGATAATTGTGCTCAATTGTTAGAAGAAGAATTCAATAAAATGTTTGGCATAAAATCTTTGAATGATGAGCATGATTGCAATGTTGCTAGTATGAATTCTTTGAATATCCATGATGCTAATGATATGCAAAGCCATAAGCTTGGGGATGCTATGTTTGATGAAGATGATATTTTTAGTCCCCCAAGTTTTGATGAGAAAATTTATTATGATGAAAGCATGCCTCCTATTTATGATGATTACATTGATGAAAGTGGATTTGGAGAGGTCATGACTCTATTTAATGATGAATCCTCTATTTTGGAAGAGGTTTCAATTGATTATGACAACGAAGTTGCTATCTATGATGATTATTGTGATGACATGTATGCTATAAAGAATAATGATAACCATGAAACTTGTCATCATGATTTTAATTTTCAATTTGGTAATGTCAATCAAGTATCTCATGATAGTTATTTGTTGAATTTGCTCCCACCACTATTATGAATGAGAAGAAAATTGCTTGTGTGGAGAGTAATAAAATTTCTATGCTTGTAGATCATGAAAATAATGATTTGTGTGATGGGTATATTGTTTAATTTCTTCATGATGCTACTGAAAATTACTATGAGAGAGGAACATATGCTTGTAGGCTTCTCAATAATATCAAGTTTCCTCTCTTTATGTTCAAAGTTTTGAAGTTATACTTGTTATGCCTTCCTATGCTAGTTGATTCTTGCTCCCATAAACTATTTGCTCAGAAAATCCCTATGCATAGGAAGTGGGTTAGGCTTAAATGTGCTTGTCATATGATTCATGATGCTCTCTTTGTGTTTTAATTCTTTACTTTTATGTGAGCATCATTGAAATCATCATGCCTAGCTAAAAGGCATTAAAGAAAAGCGCTTGTTGGGAGACAACCCAACATTTACCCCTACTGTTTTTGTGTGTTCACATGATTAAGCTACTGTCTTAATCATGTTTTATATGTTTTCTTTCAATAATGTGCCAAGTAAAACCTTTGGGATAGTGTGGATGCTTGTTGATTTGATTATGTGCAAAAACAGAAACTTTTGCGTCCAGTGCTGGAATTTCTATTCTGTATTGGAGCGTGAAAAATTCTGAAATTTTTACAAAGTATTGGATTACAATTTTTTTACGTTGTACTAATTTTTCAGAATTTTTGGAGGTACAGAAGTATGGTTTTTAAATCTCTTACTACACGCTGTTCTGTTTTTCACAGATTCTGTTTTCGATGCATAGTTTGCTTGTTTTAGTGTTTCCATAGCTTATATTGAGTAATATAAATTGTGGAAATGATATAATACAGTAGGAATTATGTGATAACAATTATTAATCTTGTCTTGACAATACCTAAGTGGATGATTTATTTTTATCATACTAACCTATCTCACAAGTTCCGTTAAGTTTTGTGTGATTGAAGTTTTCAAGTTTTGGGTGAGATATCGATATGAGGAGAATAAGGAGTGGAAAGACCCTAAGCTTGGGGATTCCCAAGGCACCCCAAGGTAATATTCAAGGAAGACCCAAGCAACTAAGCTTGGGGATGCCCCGGAAGGCATCCCCTCTTTCGTCTTCAACACTATCGGTAACCTCACTTGGAGCTATATTTTTATTCGTCACATAATATGAGTTTTTCTTGGAATGTCATTTTATTCTGTTGATATTTGCTTGGTGTTATCAATAATCATGTTTTGAATCTTTTAGTTCAATAAAATGCCAATTATAGCCTTTACCATGCTCAGTTTGCAAGTTCATGTGTTGCTGTTTGAAAACAGAAAGTTTTCTGTTATGTCCAGAATATTCCTGAATAGTCAGAACATGATAAAAATCTGAAATTTTTACACAGTAAGCATGGATGAGTCCTCTGTCACGTGGTAATTTTTCAGAATTTTTGGAGTTAGGGAAGTATGAATTCATATTCACCCTTTACAGACTGTCCTGTTTTGGCAGATTGCTGTTATAGTTGCATTGTTTGCATATGTTTGCTTGTTTAATGTTTCTATTTGAGGATAGGAGTATTAAATATGCATAGGCATTTAGTATTAAATGTTGAATTATAATTTTTGTGATTTTTTACAGTATAGAATATTAAGGTTTTGAGTGGATTTATACTAACTTATCTCATGAGTTCTTGTTGAGTTTTGTGTGGATGAAGTTTTTAAGATTTAGAGAAACCGTGATATGAGAGGAATTAAGGAGACACAAGAGCTCAAGCTTGGGGATGCCCAAGGCATCCCAAATTAATATTTCAAGAATTCTCAAGCATCTAAGCTTGGGGATGCCCCGGTAGGCATCCCACCTTTCTTCATCAACAATTATCGGTCAGTTTTGGTTGAGCCTAAGTTTTTGCTTCTTCACACGATATGTGCTATTCTTGGAGTGTCCTTTTATTTTCGTTTTGTTTGTTGTTTGAATAAAAGTATCAAGATCTGAAAATTTTAAATGAGATAGAGTCCTCACATAGCTACCTATTTACTTAACTACTCATTTGATCTTCACTTATATCTTTTTTTTGAGTAGTTTGTCATTTACTCTTGTGCTTCACTTATATCCTATGAGTAAATTGTGAAAGAATTGAATATCATAAAGTTGAAATTATATGTGCTTCATATGCTTGTATCATGTCTAGTAGTAGTTTCACATTTGGGTTAGAAAGTGAAATCTATTGAAGCTTGACAATCACAATATTGGTCATACAAGCAATTCATGAATGATTAATATAAGGAAGAGAACTTTCACATATAAATATATTATCTTGAACATCTTTTATGATTGTGAATACCCATTAATTATTTTCAAACTTGAGCAAATTAGTTGAAGTTGGACAAGGAAGACAACGTAATGAGTTATGTTTGGGTATATTTGCATAGAAGTTATATTGTTATAGATCCTCCAACATGTGGTGCTTGCTTAGGATCTTTTGCTAGCCAAAAATTCATACTAAGTAGAGATACTACTTGTGCATCCAAAAACCCTTAAACCTAGTTTCTTGCCATGAGTGTCCACTATACCTACCTATGGATTGAAAAAGATCCTTCAAGTAAGTTGTCATCGATGCAAAAAGCAATAAAAATTGCTCCTAAAATATGTATGATCTTTTATTGTAAGGGAAAATAAGCATTGTACAAACTTGTGATGGTAAAGAAATAAAAGCGACGGACTGCACAATAAAGGTTGCTATCACAAGGGGCAATATAACGTGACGTTCCTTTGCATTAAGAGCTTGTGCATCCAAAAATAAAAAGCGCATGCCAACCTCTGCTTCCCTCTGCGAAGGGCCTATCTTTTACTTTTATGCATTTACTTTTATGTATTTACTTTTATGGAAGAGTCAATAAGTATTCTTTCGCATTTCAACCTCAATTATTCTCTAGTTGGCAAGCATCATGTGGTGGGGAAAGATCCAGGCACATATGGCCAGTCAAATATATTTGATCATGAATTATTATTGTTGACAATTATCTCTATGATAAATAAGTTGGGAGGCGAAACATTAAGCCCCTATCTTTCTCTGTGTTCGATGGATGCCATTTGTTCTAAAAATATGCTTTGAGTACTAGCAATCATAGAAGACTATATGCTAATTGAGTATGTGGAGCTCTTACTTAGACTTTGTTGACATTAAGTTGAATTGCAATTGTTTGGTGACTAAGAACATAGGTTGCTAAGTTTCAAGAGAATGCATTGTTTGAACCATAACATGTGAATTGATTGCTACTTTATCATGATGAGTTTTATGAGAAAAAGTTGTTGTTATGATGCTAGGAAAAGTGATTGAAATTATCATTGATCAAACTTATGCACTATGCTAGCATTCACACTTCATAAATTATTTCTTTTATCATTTACCTACTCGAGGACGAGCAGGAATTAAGCTTGGGGATGCTGATACGTCTCCAACGTATCTATAATTTATGAAGTATTCATGCCATGTTTATTATAGTTTTATATGATTTTGGTGCACTTCTATATGGCTTTTATATGATTTTCATGGACTAACATATTGACCTAGTGCCCAGTGCCAGTTGCTGTTTTCTGCTTGTTTTTGGTTTTCCAGAAAATCCATATCAAACGAAGTCCAAATGCAGCAAAACTTTTTGACGATTTTTTCTGGAAGGAAACAGACCCAGGAAGCTTCGGAGTAGCAGCAGAAGAGCCACAGGGGCCCCATGAGCCACCTGGGCGCGCCTGCCCCCCCCCCTCCCAGGCACGCCCTGGTGCCTCGTGGGCCCCCTGTGGCACCTCTTTGCGTGATTCCAACGCCAAAAAATCATATATATTCAGAAACCCCCGAAAGTTAACCTAGATGAGTTTTTACGCCGCCGCAAGCCTTTGTACCTCCACGATCTCATCTACAGCCCTTTTCCGGCACCCCGCCAGAGGGGGGGAATCATCACCGGAGGCCATCTTCATCATCCCGGTGGTCTCCATGACGAGGAGGGAGTAGTTCACCCTCGGGGCTGAGGGTATGTACTAGTAGCTATGTGTTTGATCTCTCTCTCTCTCTCTCTCTCTATCTCTCTCTCGTGTTCTTGATATGGCATGATCTTGATGTATCGCGAGCTTTGTTAATATAGTTGGACCATATGGTGTTTCTTCCCTCTCTATCCTCGTTGTGATGAATCGAATCTTTTCCCTTTGAGGTTTTGTTATTGTTGGATTGAATATTTCAGATTTGAGAACACTTGATGTATGTCTTGCATATGAATACCCGTGGTGACAATGGGGTATTATATTGATTCACTTGATATATGTTTTGGCACTCAACTCGTGGATTCCCGAGGTGACATTGGGTAATCTATGCATAGGGGTTGATGCACGTTTTCATTATCTTTTCTTCGATAGAAACTTTGGGGTGCTCCTTGAAGTTCTTTGTGTGGATTGAATATTATGATCTGAAGTTGTTTGATGCATATCGAATAATCAACTCACGGATACTTGTGGTGACATTGGAGTATCTAGGTGACATTAGGGTTGGTTGATGTGTTTCATATGGTGTTATTTTAGTACGAACTCTAGAGCTGTTCGTGACACTTATAGGGATGGCTCAATAGATTGATCGGAAAGAATAACTTTGAGGTGGTTTCATACCCTACAACAATTTCTATCTTATGTTCTCCGCTAATAGGAACTTTGGAGTGATTCTTTGTCACACGTTGAGGGATGATTATATGATCCAATTATGTTAGCATTGTTTAGAGATCGCACTAGTGAAAGTATGAACCCTAGGCCTTGTTTCTAAGCATTGCAATACCGTTTGTGCTCACTTTTGTTACTTGTTACCTTGCTGTTTTTTTTATTTTCAGATTATAAAAACCTATTTCTACTATCCATTCTACACTTGTATCACCATCTCTTCGCCGAACTAGTGCACCTATACAATTTACCATTGTATTGGGTGTGTTGGGGACACAAGAGATTTCTTGTATTTGGTTGTAGGGTTGTTTGAAAGATACCATCTTCAACCTACGCCTCCCACGGATTGATAAACCTTAGGTCATCCACTTGAGGGAAAATTGCTACTGTCCTACAAAACTCTACGCTTGGAGGCCCAACACGAGTCTACATGAATAAATTGCTACTGTCCTACAAAACTCTGCGCCTCGGCCTCTTCTGCGTGTTTGACCAGGATGGCCTTCTCATTTTCAAATGTTGCTTCGGCCTTCTTCAGGGTCTCTTTCACCGTGAGTAGCGACTTGTGGAAATCTGAAGATACGCGTTCCGCTTTTTCCCGGAGTTTACTTTCCTTTTTCACTTCCTTTTGGAAGCCGGCAGCTTGTGATTCAACTTCATTCAGCATGTCCTGCATGACAAATTACAAAGTTACCGGATATATATTTATAATAGTCCCGAGCCGCCGTGGCGGTCGACCCGACACTTGGGGGCTACGTCTATCAAAGCTCTCTTAAACATAACAAGTCCCATGAAGATGCAGGCATTCACCATGGCACTTGGGGGCTAATGTGTAGTTTTTTCATCAATACATGCAGAGACCCGGCTCATCATATGAGGTTGAGCTGGCCCTCGGGGGCTACCGATTGATCATCTATATGAAGGTAAAATTACAAAAGTCACGGGTTATCATTTCATAATAACCCGGCCCTTGGGGGCTACATGTATATATGTGTAAGGCCAGGTGCTAGAGGTTACCTCATATTTCCGTTTGAGAGAAGTCACCATTGCAATTTCAGTATCCCGGCTCTCAGACAGCCGGGTCAAGACAACTTGATGCAGCGAGCCAATGTCTTGGTCTTCAAACGAGTGGAAGTGAAGAGCTGCTTTCCCCTTATTTTTTGGCGATTCAGCCTTGGTGGAGATTTTTTTCAAGGCAGTGGAAGATTCTGGTGGAGGGTTCTGGTTCTCACCAGTCACCACCACCTCATCCTGAGCCTTCTCAACGGGCTGCTCTTCTGTCATATGTTCCTTCTCCTGATCAACAATGGGAGGAGAAGTGCGAGCAGAGCTCACAGTAATGTCTTGGTGTGGAGGCTCGTCTTGCATAACCGGCTCATCCGGAATATCCGGGTTGTCTGCTGCTACTTCCTGAGAAGGGCCTTCTTTCTCAACAACGGGGTCGGAAGACTTGGTAGCAGGTTTCTTCTTGATTGCTTTGGCGCTGCACCAGGGGAAACGTTGTTATTCAATCAAGGGATAAAAGCAAGAGTATAAGTTTGAAAAGTAAAAAGTGAGTTATACCCGGGGTTAATGTTAAAGGCTGGTGCTTGAGTGGCGCTGGACTCATCCGATGAAGGGGAAGTCAGATAGGATGAGTCATTCAACGAAAGTGGTTCTTTGAAGCGACCGGCTTGAGGGAGAGAAGGAGTGGGGCTGTGAGGGACTTCGGTCCGGGCCCTTCGTGTGGGCGGCTCGTTTGTTAACCCGCCGCTTAGTTCTCCCTCGCAGCTCCGGGTCTTCCGTTTCGACGTGCCAGTATGCTGAGTTTTTTTTCAAAAGAAAGCATGGATCTAAGTAAGCGTCTGGATGCGAGAATGGGACTTTGCGGACTACAACCCGGAATTTCTTTGGGACAAGTATTGTTGAGTCGGAGTCTGAGGAGATCAGGGTTACCTCTGGCTCGCCGGCTTGGCTGGTTTCAGCTTGTTCCTGAGTAGAGTCGGCGTCAGCAAGCTGGTTAAAAAGACGACCAAGGGAGTCAAGTTCTACCTCATGCTCTTCGTTGCCCTCTGGCTCTTTCCAATCATCGTCTTTGGGAGGAGTAGGAGCTTGAGGTTCAATCTTCCACCAATCAACATTTTCCTGTACAATGATGGAATGGAAAGTTTACAATAAAAACAAGGCAATGAAAGCAAGGCGGAAAGAACACATGAAAGACATCTTACATCGGGAGCCGGGTTGCCTGTGAAAAAGGGAGCTAGCCCCACGAGCTCAATGGAATCATTCGTCTCGCCAAGAAGCTTCATGGCAAACTTTATGACATCTTTTTGTTGGAGGTTGACCTGGCTGAACCGTAAGGAGTCGTCGGTCTCTCCTGAGTATGTATGCATGAGCCGAGTTCGAAAGCTGAGAGGCTGGATTCGCCAGTTCACCCAGGTCCGGGTTAAGTCGACAATGGTGAGGCCGTGGGCGGTCAAAGCGTTGATTTTTAAGTACAAGGGCTGCAGAACTTCCCTTTCAGCTCTGGAGGCGAAGCCCGGAAATGTAATGGAGGCGTCGATCCGGTTAGCCCTATAACCCGGCAGTGGATGCTGTTGTTTTGGGGAGGTGTCCTTATAGTAAAACCAAGTCCTATACCATCCTTTAGGATGGCTGGCCAGCTTAGCTTCCAGGAAGGCTGAGTTTTTCCTTCTTTGGATAGTGACCCCGCCAAGTTCTATGCTGGGTCCGCCTTTATTCTCTGTCTGATGATTCAGGTAGAAGAATTCCTGAAATAAGCTGATGGACGGCTCAATTTGCAGGTAGACCTCGCAGAACACTTGAAACTGGCTCAGGTTGTGGATGGAGTTGGGGCCCAAGTCCTGCGGCCTGATAGTGAAGAAGTGCAGTATATCCCGGAAAAATTTGGAACCTGGGGGACGGAAACCTCTGTCCAAGTGATCACCGAAGATGACTATCTCATTTTGAGCCGGCTGAGGATGTATCTCTTCCTCAGGGGCTCGCCACTCAATCTCCTCTTGGGTTGGAAGTAACCCGGAGTCGACCAGGGCTTGCAGTCTGAGCTCTGACATGTTGGATTTCACCCAATTGATGATCTTGTTGGTTTTTGCAGCCATAGATTCAGCTGCAAGGAGAAGCAAGCAATAATATAAGCCGGTAACATTCAGAAGTTTGTCGGGTTATCATAACAAATGGTAAACCGGTATTATACCGGGTTATGGCTATCAAGACAGTTCAAGCCAGCATGAGTAAGCAGCTACTAGTAACAGACTTTTACAAGTCTAATGTGAACAAGTCGGCAAACAGCTTTCAAACCGATTGAGGAATCATTTGGATCTAAAAAATGGCTATAAAAAAATAAAAGACATAACTATGGCAGTATGAGTGAGGTCTAGTCTGAATGAGATGTGCTCCAGATACAAAGAAGATTTGGAGGGTGCTAAACACACTACAGAGGTAATATCGCATCTACAGATGATGAATTCCAAGGAAACCAGATCTACGGGCTGCTGCAGGTGACGAACATTGAAGAACTTCGATGAATTCTAATGAAATAGTACAATGGGGGACAAGGCGCTTACAGATCTAAAAGCAGAAACTTGGGATCTTCGGGAGTCGCGGGTGCGGCCGCGCAGTGTTCGATGAATCCCGGCGGCGAAACGAGGTCGCAGATGGTGCTGTTTCAGCGGCAGCGGCGAGCTTGGGAAGGCGCAGAGTCGTCGGGCGGAAGGAAGAAGACAAGGAGAGAGGCAGCGGCAGTGAAAGTGAGCTTCGGGGGCCTTGCTGGCCCATTTATAGGCGGAGTGGAACCCGAAACGGCAGGTGCGAAGCCCCAGGCGGCGCAGTGAATTTTTGCTAAAAGGACTCCTCGATTTTCATGCCTGACAAGACAATACAAAACCACTCAAAGATTCGCTATGATGTTATGCCCGGATCTTGCGGGAGTGGATTGTGACGTCATATAAGGGGGAGTGAGAAAGTGCTAAGTCTGAAGGACGTAAGACGACCCGGCAAAAATGATTGACCAGGAAGATGCCGGCTCAGGAAACAAGGCTCAGAGATAAAATTCTTCGCAGTTAGTCTTTTACTTCTGTTTTGAAGGATGAAGTTTAACATGGATAAATCCAAGTCAAACTGGGGGCTAATGTTGGGGATGTTTCCCAGCATGGAGACCTGCTGGGAGGATGACCCGGCCATGGAGCCATGAGGCTCAGCGGGCCATCATTCTGACGGGCCTTGAAGATCTGTAATGGGCCGGCTTAAGGGAGACCGGGTGCGGCGGCCAGCTTAGCATATAGGCCGGCTCATGGAGAAAAGGTCAGATAGGATAACTACCTTGGAGAATAATATAACTAGAGTAAGAGTAGGATACGGGTAATGTTACGACCCGGGCTCTCATGAAAACCTAGGGCTCGACCTGTTATCTAAAGGGGAGCACCTAGGGCATAAAGACTAGGTTGCAATCTCTCGAAAGCTAGGTTAGCAAATCCGCATCCCTGTACTCGAGATTCAAAGCAATACAATCAAGTAGGACGTAGGCTTTTACCTCCATTGGAGGGGCCGAACCTGGGTAAACTCGTGTCTCTCGCTTCCCGATCAACCCCGTTAAGCTTCCATCTTTGTGTGATGGCCTCATCACTAAGTCCTTTCACAAGGGCATCTGCCATGAAAAAACCACAACAATACCTGAGCTGGACATTCCAGTCTTCTATTCTTTCCGCCTCTAAACTTCTTATAGTTTTACTTTTAATATTTCTCCCACTTAACAGAAGAATCATCTAACTTTTTAAGAGTGGTGTGAGCCTCGAAGTTCCCTAGGCATGTAAGTCTCATTACATCATTTGGTTTTGTTCTTTCTCTTTAAGTTCTCACCATCAACTCATGACTGGTGTTTTTCCGTATCTTACTCATTTTAGTCTTAAACATAGTTGAACACTTCACTAGAACTTGCAAACAAAACACTTCTTTAGATATCACATATCTTATAACCTTTGTTTATTTCTGAAAACAATTTTCAGTTCCAAGATTATCACCTAACTATCCGAAACATTTTGAAGTTCAGGTTTCTTGGAAGCAAGCAGACCGTAATGCAATTCTAGCTTTTGGATCGAAGGATGTGAGTCTCGTCATCCATAGCATTAGCAAGAGAGTATTGAAAGCATGCAGTCGGACAAAATCCTTCTTGGCACTCTTAGAGGACAATCCTCTCAATCGTAAAAGATTCAACCAGATAAATAACAGTCAATCAATTTCAATAGAAAAGGTGGAACCGTGAGCAATAATTCTACAACTATAATGCAAACAACAGATAGACACTGTTCATAATTAATTTGCACTAGTGATTAAACTAATTTTAATATAAAGTGCACTCCCACTCAAATTAATATCTCTCATAATTGATTTTAAGTGATTCAAGATCCTGATCTCATTCACACCCATGGATGGTAGCATCTCATATGATGTGAATTTCAATCAGTATGCAATCTTTTGCCGATCATATCACCATACGACTCTTGTTCATCTTTCGATGATTCGTGCTCCGAGCTCAGATATTTTCTGCTAGAACTTCAAGGCAACCGAGTGTCTCTGCTGGGAAGTCCTACCTCACCCGCCTGATACGTCTCCAACGTATCTATAATTTTTTATTGTTCCATGCTATTATAGTATCAATCTTGGATGTTTTATATGCAATCATATGCCATTATATATCATTTTTTGGGACTAACCTATTAACCCATTGCCCAATGCCAGTTGCTGTTTTTTGTTTGTTTTTGTCTTTTCAGAAAATCATTATCAAAAAGAGTGCAAACGAGAAAAAAAACTTTGGATTAATTTTTTCTGGACCAGAAGAGACCCATGAAGCTTCAGGAGAAGACCAGAAGAGCCACGAGGAGGCGGCAAGCCAGGAGGGCGCGCCCAGGGGGGTAGGCGCGCCCCCAGGCTTGTGGCCCCTCGTAGCCCCTCGTGACCTAATTCCAGCGCTATAAATTCCCAAATATTCCCAATATACCAGAAAGACAGAAGAGAAACCTTTCCGCCGCCGCAAGCCTCTGTTCTTCCGCGATCCCATCTGGAGGCCTTTTCTGGTACTCTGCCGGGGGGGGAATCGATCATGGAGGGCTTCTTCATCAACCTTGTTGCCCCTCCGATGATGTGTGTGTAGTTTACCACAGACCTACGGGTCCATAGCTAGTAGCTAGATGGCTTCTTCTCTCTCTTTGATCTTCAATACCATGTTCTCCTCTATGTTCTTGGAGTTATATCCGATGTAATCTTCTTTTGCGGTGTGTTTGTTGGGATCCGATGAATTGTGAGTTTATGATCAGATTATTCATGAGAAATATTTGAGTCTTCTCTGAACTCTTTTATGCATGATTATTATAGCTTTGTATTTCTCTCCGGACTATCGATTTGGTTTGGCCAACTAAATTGGTTTATCTTGCAATGGGAGAGGTGCTTTGTGATGGGTTCAATCTTGCGGTGCTCAATCCCAGTGACAGAAAGGGATATGACACGTATTTGTATTGTTGCCATTAAGGATAAAAAAGATGGGGTTTAATCATATTGCTTGAGTTTACTTTGTCTACATCATGTCATCTTGCTTAAGGCGTTACTCTGTTTCATACTTAATACCCTAGATGCATGCTGGATAGCGGTCGATGGGTGGAGTAATAGTAGTAGATGCAGGCAGGAGTCGGTCTACTTGTCTCGGACGTGATGCCTATATACATGATCATTGCCATGAATCCGTCATAATTATTTGCTTTTCTATCAATTGCCCAACAGTAATCTATTTACCCACCATATGCTATGTGTTCGAGAGAGAAGCCTCTAGTGAAAACTATGGCCCCCGGGTCTACTTTTATCATATATTAAAACCAAAAATACTTTGCTGCAATTTATTTACTTTTATTTTATTTAGTATTTTAGTTTATCTATCTATCACTATCAGATTTAATCCTTGCAAATAACCGGTAAGAGGATTGACAACCCTCTTATTTGCTTTGGGTGCAAGTGTTTGCTTTTGTGTGTGTAGGTGCGTTTAATGGGATTTTGCTTGTTTCTCCTACTAGATTGATAACCTTGGTTCTTAACTGAGGGAAATAGTTATCTCTACTATACTGCATCATCCTCTCCTCTTCAGGGAAATACCAACGCAGTCTACAAGTAGCAGGAAGAATTTCTGGCGCCGTTCCCGAGGAGACATCATCAAAATTACCAAGTACCTTCGCACAAACTATCATCCACTTGCATTTATTTTATTTGCCTTTCTATTTGCATTTGCCTCTCGTGTTCATCTCCCCAACTTCTATTTTTTTTTACAAAAACACACAAAAAAATTGCTTGTTTGCTTGTTTGGTTCATCACTATGGCTAGTTCTTCTCTTGTTACTATCACCCCCGAAAATGAAGTGCTTAATTTTAAACAAAGGGGAGGAGATGATTTAAAAGATGCTTGGTATAGGATTTGCGATGCTCAAAATAGATCAACTCGTAAGCAATCCACTACCGTTCTTCTTCGAAATTTTTATGTGGGAGTTACTACTTGGTATAGATTTGTGCTTGACGCTATTACCGGAGGGAATTTCATGATGTGTCCCACTTTGGATGCTTTCAATGCTATGGGAAATTTAGTGGGTTCACCGCATATCATTATTAATGAAACAACATTGACTTTGGAGCATGTTATGCAAAGGTTAGAAGCTATTGAAAATAAGATGTCTACTATTGAACATCTTGAGAATTTAGATAAAAAGATCCATAATCATATTACTCAATTTGGTTCTAAGGTGGGAATTGCTTTGAAAACCTTAAAGGAAAAGGAACCGGTAATTAACTATAGCGACCCGACCTCAAACGGTCAAGCCTCTGTGTATCTGTGCCATCCCTGGATCAGTATGCTGGCACACACAGTACATAAATGTATATATCAAAGTGCAATCACATGTATAATTAACGTAAAACTGATATATACCTCATAAGTCTCAGCGGAAACAGTCAAACGGGTGTGGAGTCCCATCAACGCCAACGGCAAGTTGAGTGTAGACCGTAACCCTATAACGTAACTCTTACTCGTCGTAGAATTCCTGCAACATAATACGTTGCAGCTGTGTAGGTCAGTACATTGAATGTACCGGCAAGATCACAATAAGAAAGCAGATGATAAAACTATACTATATGCAATATGGCTTTGTGGCTATGTGTCTGAATTTTTGCGTAAAAGCTGGTTTTATTTTCCCTACAACAAAGGAATATCAGGAGTCTTCACTACAGAGTTATCTACTATGACATGGTTCCGCCAACCGATGTCTCATAGCCCATAAGTATCATAAGTTGCCCACAATTAGTTATCAGTCCGGTGTTGAGAGTTCAGAGATAGACCCAAGTCCAGAGGCTCAAATTATCCGTAACTGGGGACACGGTTGATTAGGTTTTAACTCTACAGAGTGTTGTGCACTTTACCCACAAGATTCGATCCCTCTTTTTACGTTCTCGCACTTCAGGTTGTTTGAGAACAAGACGGCCGAAACATGGTCTTCCGAAGAGTTCCTCTGACCACTGTCCGGTGCTCATCCAATCCTACCGTAGTTCTACATCTGCTAGCACCGTCCCAGCCAGATTCACAACTAAGGTCAACCAAGCCAGAGCCCATAATGACTTGCGGTTGCACAGGTGAGCTTGCGGGCATGAAGTATTCTTCTGTCTCTTTGAGCCTGGGTGGAGCTTTCCGCATGATATCATGGCGCTTCTCCGAAATCACTGAGTACTGGACGCACCATATGTACCCTTCTTAACCATTCTCCACCCAGTGTATATTGAATTCTTGTCTCGAGTCTTGAAGTCTTGAGGTCTTGTAGATGCAGGCCTTGAAGATACCATCTTGAAGTTGTCGTCATTGATGTAGAGTCCTCCTTCTCACACCAATCACGAACTCTCATACCAATCCCCGTCTACTGAAGCGTAGCATTGAAATAAATGACGTTCCCGGGCTTGGTAACAGGGGTGTGGGTTCCTACCTCATGCTTCTACTCAACTACAAGATTCAATATACTACTGGAGGAAATGGTGAAATGGTGACACTAAATGCAATAAAAACATAGGTATGAAAATATGGTCAAAGTGAACTTGCCTGGAATAGTTGATGAAGATAATATCGCTCTCAGAATTAACTTGATAGAACTATTCGTCACTCTCCGAGAAATCTATAGTCAAACATAGTATTCACATAAGAAAACATTCTAGCATTCAATTTTAACAATCAACATAGCAATAAATCAAATAAAAGCAATAAAGAACTCAATAAGAAAAATCATTAAGAAAATCCAAATAAAATTCCAAAGAGAAACTCCAAAATAAAACTACAAAGAAAACTATTAAAGAAAGTTCTATGACTTAACTACAAACAATAAAAATAGTTTTGTCCTATAACAGGAAGGAAAATCACTAAACTATTAATTTACAGAAAATAAATAAGATTTTGTATTAAAATAACAGAAAGAGTTTTACTTAAAGTTTTCTATGCAAAAAAGAATCAACCTAAAAGCCACTATAAAACTCCACTTATGATCAAAACAAGTTTTCATACAAAAGAAATAAATAAAATATTGTAACTACAAATAAAAGTGGCTACTGTTAACATACTACAACTAACAAAATTTTGCAACAGAAAAAATTAAAACTAAACAGAAATCACTAAGATATAATCAAAACAAAACTATCTAGAAAATAGTACTACTTTCACTAAAACTCTAATTTAAAAATACACAAAATTACCCAATTTAATACTACTGATAAACAATCTAACAAATGACCAGTAGCAAAAAGAATCACTCAAAATAGTGTTTGAACCAAATTTGAGCAAATTCAAATTTAAACATTTCAAACATAGACAAACTTAGCATCTACAGAAACTTAATAAAATTCTAAACCCAATGCAATGAATCAACTAAAAACATTAAATATTCTATGAGATGTGGAATTTACAAAACATAAACTAATTCTGAAAATAGAACAGAAAACAGAAAAAGGAAAATCGCTACGATCGGTCAAGGGCCACGTGGTGCCCTGTGATTGGCCGTAGGGGGTGTGCGTGCGAGCGCGTGCGGGCGGACGGCCGATCTCAAGCGTAAAATGCTTTGGCATTTATTTAAGACGAGTCGGTCACGCGGTGGCCGTTGGATCCAGATCTAGCGGCTGCGCGCGCGCCCGATGAGAGAGAGAGGGGCGGGTGGCCGATCTTTACCGAAAGCGACGACGGCGACGGCAGCGGTGGTCGGGGTCGAGCGGCGACGGCGAGGTGTCCAGGCGATGTGGTCGAGCAAGGCGAGTCGAACGGTAGTGGAGGGGAGAGTTGGGGGTGGCCGAAGGTGATGGAACGGGCGAGGGTAGGCGGCGGCGATGCTCTGCTCCGGTGAGCTATCGGGGCGGCGGTGGTGAGTGGGAGAGGGGGTTTTAGGGGGCAATCGGTCGAGGGGTGCGGGCTTTTATATCCAGGGGGAGGCTTGGGGCAGGGGGCGGCTGATCTGGCCGGATTTCGCGGGCTCCGGCGATCGGCGGCGGATCGGAAGGGGATCAGCGAGGGAGGGTGACGACCGCGGCTGTCACGGGATCAGACGGGTGGGGTCCACCCGTCAGCGAGAGGGGGAGAGGCGAATCGGATCGGATAACCGATCCGATCTGGATTCGGTGCGGCGCGCGCGGGATTGGGCCAGATTCGATCTGGGCCGCGCTAATTTGATTCCTTAAAAAAAATTCCTAATTTGAAAATCCAGCGAGAGAAAAAGAATTATAGGAAAATAAATAAACACTTTCTATATACATATTATATATCAAAAAGATCAGAAAAATAAATCCTAAAACTTGAACTATTTTCCAGAGGTAAAATAAAAACTTTATAAAAAATCATTTTTTTTTAAAATTCAAATTTGACTTTCAAATATTTTGGCCATATTTCTTCTGACTTTTTGAAGGGTCATGTCACCTCCTCTCATACTTTTCGATCAAAGTATTTTTGTCAGGTATTTTTGAATAAAATTCAAATGCCATTTTTAAATGAATTCAAATGAAACTTTCAAGTTCAAATGCCATTTTGAAATGGTCTTTTTCTTCCCACTCTATTTCCAGTAATTGAAGAAGTCATATTATCTTCCCTCTTGAAAAATCCTTGAGTGGCATGAAGTCTCTAGTTGGAAAATATTTCAAATGGAATTCAAATCATTTTCAAATTCCCTTTTTCATTTCTTTAAATGGAAGAAGTCATATCATCTTCACTCTAGGGTTTTGTGATGAAATGAATTTGAATTCCCATGGATCAAAATGCAAAGTGAAAGTTTTGGGAAAGTCCTTTTATTCCCTCTCATTAAAATTTCAAAAAAGTTTCAAATTTCACCCACTTTCAATCAATCAATCAAACAATCAATCCTATTTATTTATTTAATATAACATTCCAAAATTTAAGTTTTTTGGGATGTTACAAACCTACCACACTTAAAATGAATCTCGTCCTCGAGATTCGGAGAGGGTAGCAAGAAAAGGTTAGGGTTTGGGGGTCTTCCAGCAATTCCATTGATCGAAAAGGTCTAGGGTGCTACCACACTTAAAAATCCAAGTCATGGGCCCATCAAAACTAAGGTACTTCTTTCCTTGACAGAATCTGCCTTCTCACAAAATCTTGAGTCCTTGCATAAGTTCTTACGGGTCTTAACAAGTCTGACGCCAATACTAAACATCTGTCGTAAATCTCATGGTGGTCAACAATTTATGGTTTCTCCTGCAGGAAATGGTCTGGGTTGAATCTCACCGTATAACCTACGTTTGGCAAGAACTGCCTTGTACAAGGGCTTCTTATCATACCATTCTAAGGCTTAAGCAAAGTTTTCAACGATCGTCGTCTCTCTACTATAGGAGAGTCACTCCAGATTTACCTTTTCGAATAGCAAGAGCGAATGATAAGAGTAAGTCGGTATGGTGATCAATCCATTCCGCACCCAAATCATTACCCTGTATAAGGTTTAGCGAATCTCGTATTTCTAACACTCGGGCATTCTCACAAGCATTGCAGAATTTCTCTTGTCCTCGAACTGGGTTCGGGTAAATCCATTGATTCTGCAAGCTGAACAAAACATCTATCGTTTCTTCACAACTCTTGGATTTTCATATCCTCCTAAGAAACGTCTGCTGATGGAATCATAGCTTCTTCCAAATTTCTTCTTCAAGGGAGTGCTTGATCCTTATTAACTCCTAGGCCTATGGGGTATGGGCCCACTTCAACACTTGCACAGCTTTAACTCATCCTTTGAGTTACTATTGTTCCATATTCCAATAATGCACCTCTAATAGTGTTTCATTTCTTCAATTTCATCTTTATCAAAAACAAAACTCCAACTCATTTTTTCCCAAACTCCACTCTGTGGAATATGATTATCCTATTCCTTGGTCAAGTGTTCACACAGAGAAATATCACCATTAAAATGAAAACACAATTCATCCATAGACCATATTTCTCGTATCCTCGAAAATGGTCAAAATCCTTGTTCATAGAGTCAACTCATACAATTTAAATATGAAATCATGACACCTTTATTTTATTGATTCATTTCAATCTCTGAGACTTCCATTAAATAAATTCAACTCCATATCCTCCTAAAAATAAAAGTGTTTCCTACTACACTTATTACTGCTATCGAAAGTTTCAGTTACTCAGCTCCAGGTTTCTCCTTGGCGGGACAGTCATTAGTGAATGTCCTGCTTCCTTGCAGCAAAAACAAATGACTTCCGACAAGTCTCGAGTCTTCTTTGTGACTATGCAAGCTCCGTGGGTGCTTGGCTTCTTCTTTGGACATTTATCGGCGTAATGGCCTAAATTCTTGCTCCAGAAACACATGATCTGACTCAGATCCTTCTTTGCAGAAATTGGGTTGTTCTGAGGATGTCTTTGTTTTCGCTTCCTCGGCTTCTTTGTTCCGATCATTCCTTCTATTTCCTGTGGATCAAACTCCACTTCTTCTGTCGGGAAGTATCCCAGATACTATTTCCTTTCCTTCGTGCAATACTGTGAGAAATGTCCTTCTTCCCCACATGAATAGCAGGCATTGGCGTAGAATCTGGTTAGACCTTCTCCATCAGGGTCAACATCTTTCTTCATCATAGGTTCTTCTAAACCTTCCCTAAGGGCTTCCTTCATGGCTTCATTCTGTTGCATGATGACTTCTTGTACCTTGGGGTAAAATTGGCATTGAGCCGGGTAATGGGTAGTTCCTTCACACAAGAAACATGTCACCAGCCTAGTTGGGCATTCTCGATCCAGGTGATTGTCTTCACACTGAGGGCATCCATCCTTGTGTTCTTCCTGGATGTGTCCTACTTCTCTGCATATCTTGCAGGCACAAGGTTTCTCCATCGGGTTATCACAGTGCTTCCGGATAAGACGGGATCTTAACAGAGTCTTCTTGAATTCCTTCCAAGTTCTTGCTCCATTACCTCCTTGTATGTTTTGACGTATATTCCACCATGTTACAGTACCATGGGTGATGTACCGTAGGGTGTATGGAACCATATACTCTCTTCCGATACCGTACTCCTTCATGTGATCTTCCATGTTCTGTATCCACTATTCTAACTCCGGCTGAGTCATCATCCTCAGAAATACGAGTCCATCTTCATTCATCATCTATTGGGTCCAAGGGTTTTAGGATGAGATATGAGAGAGGGATAGAGGGAGATACACACAACACAAACAATATATTTTTGAAAATAGGTTTTATTTGTGGCTGTCAGAAAACACACACAAATGACAGCTCACAAATCATCGTATCTAACGTGAGTATACAGCAGGGGTTTTGGTCTTCTAAAGATCATAATAAGTCTTGGAATTCTTCAGGATCTTCAATTTTCTTCGACTCTTCGGAGTCTTCAATTGTTGTAGCTGCAATTCTTTTAATGCATGGTGAAATCTTCTTTTACTCTGAAGTGGCCAGCAGTTGTCCGATATCTTGTCCTTCTCAGAGTTCTCTCAGTTGATCCTCCGTGTGGTCAAAAGGAAATGGGGTATTTTCTAACTATTTGAGGTAAGAGGGAGTATTTGATAAAGCTCAGAAAAGATGAGCAGTAAAGGATCTTTTTGAAATAAAGTTTTTGAGATATCCTATCCTAGGGGTTTTCAGTTTCTAGGGTCACGTCCTACAGTCAACATGTGCTCTGATACCATCTCTGTAGCGACCCGACCTCAAATGGTCAAGCCTCTGTGTATCTGTGCCATCCCTGGATCAGTATGCTGGCACACACAGTACATCAATGTATATATCAAAGTGCAATCACATGTATAATTAACGTAAAACTGATATATATACCTCATAAGTCTCAGCGGAAATAGTCAAACGGGTGTGGAGTCCCATCAACGCCAACGGCAAGTTGAGTGTAGACCGTAACCCTATAACGTAACTCTTACTCGTCGTAGAATTCCTGCAACATAATACGTTGCAGCCGTGTAGGTCAGTACATTGAATGTACCAGCAAGATCATAATAAGAAAGAAGATGATAAAACTATACTATATGCAATATGGCTTTGTGGCTCTGTGTCTGAATTTTTGCGTAAAAGCTGGTTTTATTTTCCCTACAACAAAGGAATATCAGGAAACTTCACTACAGAGTTATCTACTATGACATGGTTCCGCCAACCGATGTCTCATAGCCCATAAGTATCATAAGTTGCCCACAATTAGTTATCAGTCCGGTGTTGAGAGTTCAGAGATAGACCCAAGTCCAGAGGCTCAAATTATCCGTAACCGGGGACACGGTTGATTAGGTTTTAACTCTACAGAGTGTTGTGCACTTTACCCACAAGATTCGATCCCTCTTTTTACGTTCTCGCACTTCAGGTTGTTTGAGAACAAGACGACCGAAACATGGTCTTCCGAAGAGTTCCTCTGACCACTGTCCGGTGCTCATCCAATCCTACCGTAGTTCTACATCTGCTAGCACCGTCCCAGCCAGATTCACAACTAAGGTCAACCAAGCCAGAGCCCATAATGACTTGCGGTTGCACAGGTAAGCTTCCGGGCATGAAGTATTCTTCCGTCTCTTTGAGCCTGGGTGGAGCTTTCCACATGATATCACGGCGCTTCTCCGGAATCACTGAGTACTGGACGCACCATATGTACCCTTCTTAACCATTCTCCACCCAGTGTATATTGAATTCTTGTCTCGAGTCTTGAAGTCTTGAGGTCTTGTAGATCCAGGCCTTGAAGATGCCATCTTGAAGTTGTCGTCATTGACGTAGAGTCCTCCTTCTCACACCAATCACGAACTCGCATACCAATCCCCGTCTACTTAAGCGTAGCATTAAAATAAATGACGTTCCCGGGCTTGGTAACAGGGGTGTGGGTTCCTACCTCATGCTTCTACTCAACTACAAGATTCAATATACTACTGGAGGAAATGGTGAAATGGTGACACTAAATGCAATAAAAACATAGGTATGAAAATATGGTCAAAGTGAACTTGCCTGGTATAGTTGATGAAGATAATATCGCTCTCAGAATTAACTTGATAGAACTATTCGTCACTCTCCGAGAAATCTATAGTCAAACATAGTATTCACATAAGCAAACATTCTAGCATTCAATTCTAACAATCAACATAGCAATAAATCAAATAAAAGCAATAAAGAACTCAATAAGAAAAATCATTAAGAAAACCCAAATAAAATTCCAAAGAGAAACTCCAAAAGAAAACTACAAAGAAAACTACAAAGAAAACTATTAAAGAAAGTTCTATGACTTAACTACAAACAATAAAAATAGTTTTGTCCTATAACAGCAAGGAAAATCACTAAACTATTAATTTACAGAAAATAAATAAGATTTTTTTATTAAAATAACAGAAAGAGTGTTACTTAAAGTTTTCTATGCAAAAAAGAATCAACCTAAAAGCCATTATAAAACTCCACTTATGATCAAAACAAGTTTTCATACAAAAGAAATAAATAAAATATTTTAAATACAAATAAAAGTGGCTACTGTTAACATACTACAGCTAACAAAATGTTGCAAAAGAAAAAATTAAAATTAACAGAAATCACTGAGATATAATTAAAACAAAACTATCTAGAAAACAGTATTGTTTTCACTAAAACACTAATTTAAAAATACACAAAATTACCCAATTTAAAACTACTGATAAACAATCTAACAAATGACCAGTAGCAAAAAGAATCACTCAAAAATATTAATCCTAGCTCAAATTAAAAATTTCAAACATAGACAAACTTAGCATCTACGGAAACTTAATAAAATTCTAAACCCAATGCAAAATGAATCAACTAAAAACATTAAATATTCTATGAGATGTGAAATTTACAAAACATAAACTAATTCTAAAAATAAAACAGAAAACAGAAAAACGAAAATCGCTACGATCGGTCAAGGGCCACGTGGTGCCCTGTGATTGGCCGTAGGGGGTGTGCGTGCGAGCGCATGCGGGCGGACGGCCGTTCTCAAGCGTAAAACACTTCGGCGTTTATTTAAGATGAGCGGGTCACGCGGCGGCCGTTGGATCCAGATCTAGCGGCTGCGCGTGCGCCCGATGAGAGAGAGAGAGGGGCGGGTGGCCGATCTTTACCGAAAACGACGGCGGCGACGACGGCGGTGGTCGGGGTCGAGCGGCGACGGCGAGGTGTCCAGGCGATGTGGTCGAGCAAGGCGAGTCGAACGGTGGTGGAGGGGGTGGCCGAAGGTGACGGAACGGGCGAGGGTAGGCGGCGGCGATGCTCTGCTTCGGTGAGCTATCGGGGTGGCGGTGGTAAGTGGGAGAGGGGGTTTTAGGGGGGAATCAATCGAGGGGTGCGGGCTTTTATATCCAGGGGAGGCTTGGGGCAGGGGGCGGCTGATCTGGCCGGATTTCGCGGGCTCCAGCGATCGGCGGCGGATCGGAAGGGGATCAGCGAGGGAGGGCGACGACCGCGGCTGTCACGGGATCGGACGGGTGGGGTCCACCCGTCAGCGAGAGGGGGAGAGGCGAATCGGATAGGATAACCAATCCGATCTGGATTAGGTGCGGCGCGCGCGGGGTTGGGCCAGATTCGATGTGCGCCGCGCTAATTTGATTCCTTAAAAAAATTCCTATTTTGAAAATCAAGCGAGAGATAAAGAATTATAGGATAATAAATAAACACTTTCTCTATACATATTATATATCAAAAAGATCAGAAAAATAAATCCTAAAACTTGAACTATTTTCCAGAGGTAAAATAAAAACTTTATAAAAAAATCATTTTAAAAAAAATTCAAATAAAATTCAAATTTGACTTTCAAATATTTTGGCAATATTTCTTCTGACTTTTTGAAGGGTCATGTCACCTCCTCTCATACTTTTCGATCAAAGTATTTTTGTCAGGTATTTTTGAATAAAAATCAAATGCCATTTTTAAATGAATTCAAATGAAACTTTCAAGTTCAAATGCCATTTTTAAATGGCCTTTTTCTTCCCACTGTATTTCGAGTAATTGAAGAAGTCATATTATCTTCCCTCTTGAAAAATCCTTGAGTGGCATGAAGTCTCTAGTTGAAAATATTTCAAATGGGATTCAAATCATTTTCAAATTCCCTTTTTCATTTCTTTAAATGGAAGAAGTCATATCATCTTCACTCTAGGGTTTTGTGATGAAATGAATTTGAATTCCCATGGATCAAAATGCAAAGTGAAAGTTTTGGGAAAGTCCTTTTATTCCCTCTCATTAAAATTTCAAAAAAGTTTCAAATTTCACTCACTTTCAATCAATCAATCAAACAATCAATCATATTTATTTATTTAATATAACATTCCAAAATTTAATTTTTTTGGGATGTTACATTAACGAAAGAATAGAGCAAATTCCCGCTAGAATCGATAAATTAGAGGAAATTATTAATAATTTGGGGTCCGCTTTTTCTTCTGTTAAAAATATGGATAGGACTCCTCCTATTAAAAATTGCAAGTTTATGTATGCTCCTAAGACTAAGGGCGCCACTTCTAGCAAGGGAAATGAGGATCTTAAAATGATTAGCGTGCACCCCAATTTTATTAATATAATAAAGGAACCTATCTATGAAAGCAAAATTCTTGATTTTGTGCCTAGAAGTGTGATGATGAGAAACTCCTATGTTAATTCTCCTAGAAAGAGTGGTTGTGTAATTGAGGAGTTGGAAACCAAGGATGAAAACACTTGAAACTATGCATTATGACTAGTTAGGGGCATAAAACAATAGCGCTTGTTGGGAGACAACCCAATGAATAAAATAAATTTTTGTTTTTACTTTCTGTTTTTGTGTGTTTACACAATTATAGCCTCTGTTATGATTGTGTTTTTATCTTTTAATTACTGTTTGTGTCAAGTAATGCCTTTGGGACGATTTGGATGATAGTATAATTGATGCTGTTTGAAAACAGAAACTTTTGTGTCCAGTGCTGAAATTTTGATTTTTCGCTGGAGCGTCAGAACCTTCTGATTTTTTTACAAAATATTGATATATGAATTTTCCATGTTGTCCTTATTTTTCAGAATTTTTGGAGTTACAGAAGTATGACATTAATTCAGATATTTACAGACTGTTCTGTTTTAGACAGATTCTATTTTCGTTGCATAGTTTGCTTATTTTGATGAATCTATGGATCGTATCGGGGGGTATGAGTCATGGAGAAGTTAGAGTACAGTAGCATTATGCCAATATTAAATATGAATCAATTTACAACAGAACCTAAAAGTTTAAGATTTGTTTGTTCTACTAACTGATGGTGTCCTGGATCAGGGGGTACTCATCACGTCGTCTCCCGGCCAGGTGAATCGGGCCGAGGACCCCCATGGCGGTTCACTCATGGGCCACTTCGGGCAGCCCATGACGCATACAAGGAAGATTACACAAGACTTGGCGCACAAGACGAGGACTCTCCTAAACTCTAGGCCTCCGGTACATTATATAAACCGAGGCCAGGCTAGATGATTAGAGAAGAACTTAGATCAACAATCTCGTGATAGATACATGTACTGTACTATTCCCATATGAATACAATCAAAAGCAGGACGTAGGGTATTATCTCTTCGAGAGAGCCCGAACCTGGGTAAAATCCTGTGTCCATGTTACCATCGCTCCAAGACGCCTAGCTTAGGACCCCTACTACGAGATGTGGCGGATTTAGAACCGACACTGGTGCTTTCATTGAGAGCCTGCTGGGTGATCGCCACGGATCGGTGGGACGATCAGGTGATATTTTTTCAGTTAGATCTGTTCCATGCAAATTATCCTTTTACAGATTATTGCTACTGCTATGTACTACTCCCTCCATTCCACAATGTAGTGAGTCCGCGTTTCCCGAGATTTAATTTTGATCATAAATTTAACCAACAAGACCGACTGCGACGGGAGCAAAAATTATACGACTGAATTCGCATCGAAATACGAATTCAGTGGTATGATTTTTGCTTCCGCCGCAGTCGGTCTCGTTGGTTAAATTTATGGTCAAACTTAGATCTCGGGAAGCGCGGACGCACTACATTGTGGAATGGAGGAAGTATTTTATTCGCAGAACAATTTGAGTCTAGCTGTAGAACGGGATTCAAGGGAATATTTTAATGGCGTACGGGACATGGACGATGTCAAAACGTCGGATTACGTGTGGGAGTTGTCAGGACTACTGCTGCTCCATGATCCTGCAGCCGTACACAATACGGCAGCAAATCTGGTCTCCAGTGACCGTGCCTAGCCAGGACGGTCCTCCAGGCATCCAGGAAGTCTTTTTTCTCACTCTTTAAATCAAGTGTTAAGGCGTGAGCCATTACTTTCTTGTATTAAATATGCTTAGAGCATGCAGTCCCGTACTAATAGTACTAACCTTGAACGTGGTTTTCGAGGATTGGTTGGTGGACAGTGCAGCTAGTTTTGTATTGCTTGACACCGCGGAAACTTTTTTCACGGCGCAACCATCATCGGACCGCCGACGTCGTCATCCCGTGGATTCCTATCCGTGTCAAAATTGATCGACGTGGTTTGATGGGATCTCGACTGACGGCACAGTCATATATGTACCTTTTCTTTGTGAATTATTACTGCTGTCTAGCATAATTTTGTTCGCAGACAGGTCAGAAGAAAGGTCATGCAATGTTCCGTACACGGCTGTGAACGATTTGCAAAATTCAGCAATCGATCGTGGACCTTGGTAAAATCCATCGAGGGCGCGCCAGCGAAGCAGCAACAAACTCAAAGCACGTCCAGTGATCAATCCTGAGACTGTCTATGCGGCCGCAACCACGGCGGCCCCATCCGGAAATAAAGTCACAGGAGGAGATAATCCCCGCGCAAGTCCCGTAACCGAGCTAGCAAAGTAAAAGCTTAGCCCCGGCTTGACGGCTTCTCAGCGGCGCACGCGCAGCAGTGCATACATGATGCGGCGGCAGCAGGTCCCGAACGACCATGTGGAGAGAAGGACCTCCGAACACACATCAGGGAGATTGCTTTTCTTTCTTCTTCTTTTTTCAACTCCTAGTCGCTGGTCCTCTACCACTTTTTTGTTGAAAAGTACATAGACCTATAACCCAATTGACTATACTAGTTTTGCAGCACGGTACCACAGATTTGGTCAGCGAATTCTAGTAATTCAACTACTTCACGTGAAGATCAAAGTGACCCAATTCTTGGCACTAGTTTACACTAGTTCAGTGTAGACCTGTCACGGTCGTCGTCGTCGTCAAAAAATAGATATTCCACCGACACTTGTACGTGGCGTCGGTCTGGCCAGCCTCTCGCCGTCACCTCGGCCAGCCGACCGGTGTCGACATCGCCGTGCCACAATGATGTCATGCCGTCGAGCCGACCTTGACGCTCAGGCCATATTTATAAGATTATTCACTTCGCATAAATTAATTATGCACCCTTTTTTCAATTATTATTATTATTTCTTGCTTGCACTATTTTGTGTGCGCAGGTAATCGACTTCGATTGCATCACGCGGTCTCCTCGGCGTGCCAACGTCGTCATCCCGTCTCCGCCGACCAAATTGTGTCGTTACCTCGGCGCGCCGCCTTGCGTCGGCATCGCCGCGCCGTCACTTCTTCAAGGCGATGTCCAACTAGCCGAGCTGCTTCGACACGTCGGCTGACATGGGGACTCCGAAGTCACCTCGGCTGGATCGGGGCTCTCGCCTTGCCACATCAACCGCACTGTGTCGCTACTTCGGAGTGCCGAGATCCTCGCTCGGTCACCTCGGGACGGGCTTGGAGGCTGGGACCTTGGTGAAGCCGAGGATCATGCACCATGTCGGACCTGTCAAAGTTCGAGGGGCGTCCTCGTCCTGCCACAAGCCCGGACCGCGTCATCAACGTCGAGCACATTTACCAGCTAAGTCGTTTTCATGCTCAAATTTTTTCAATTTTTTATTTTTGTTCGGTTCGACCAAAGCATTATATTTGTGTTAAACAGACAAGCTGTTTGTTAAAAACTTAGTTTGTTAAAAACATTATTTGTTAATAACACTTCTTTTTCCCATGTCAACTGGGGGCTCTTAAATTTGTATGAGCCATTTTATAATAAGTGTTTTTTTCTAAGTCGTTGCAAAGTCTTTTTCTACTACTTCTTTTTCTGACGCGAGTGTTGGTCAATAGCCGGGTTGCCTGGTTTCTCTCTAAAGCCGCTCGAGTTTAGTTCGCTAAACTGGTCTGAGAAGCACTCCGCCTTCGGGATAAGGAGGTTGAAGCCGAAAGCTGACCCGCTTGAAGTCTGGAGATCGGACGTATCATGTTAAAGCACGACAAAAGCACAAATTTATTTTAAAGACCAATTTCGGATTGGCACCAAAAAACTTGATCTAATTTAGACGTAAAGTTTTTATGTGTCTCCAGCATAACTCTCGCAGTGCAACGCCAGACGCCTTTAAAGCATCGGCAATATCAACAGGGCGCTGCAGCTAGAGCCGAACCCATCAAAAGCCAAGGTACTCCATGGAGTCCTCGGCAAAACGCTCTCGGATATTGCTTTATATGCATCAGTTTTGAATTGTGTCTTTGGTCAATAGTTGGGTTGCCCGGCTCCTATACTTACTCCTTACGTTCCCGATTGTTCGGCTAAGGGTAAAGGAAGAACCACTGCGATTGTACTTCCAGTTTAACTGGTCAAGTACCTCAGTGGAGAAAGCCAAAAACTGACTGTCACAATGAGCGTAAACTGGTCAGCGATCAGATGACTGTGTCAAACTATAGATCGATAGAGATTACCCCGTGTTAAACGATGGGCCTTTCATAACATCGGCCGAAGTGTTAATGGCTTGACCTCGGCTGACGCCGAACACTAACCGGGGGCTAGTAACTTGCCTCCTCAATTGAAGCTCCTATGACTAAGTGAAAGTTATAAAGACTGCATATCTGATTGCCTTGTTTCCGCTAACACAACCGCCTCCGGGCACTGAGACGTCGGCTAAGGGTTGTCTTGTTACTGCGGAAACACCCTGCGTAGCATCTACAAAGGGGTGAAAGCCGACGATGGGCCACTTTCAAATGATAAACAGTCGCAATGGAGTCAAAATAACATATAGCATAAAGCTACAAAGTACAGCTTAAAAAAGCTGACTATCACAACATGTGTCGAGGGCTCCTTGAGGCACCTCGGCACGGTTACGTCGGGACTCCTCGAGAGCCCAACATATCATCAGCTTTTGTATTAGATATACGAGCGCTGCCTTCCGTAATCATCGTTATAAAGCCATAAATATGCATCAATTTGACTTAAGATTTTGGCCAAGCTGGGTTGCCTGGCTCCTGTGCTTACCCCTACGTTCCCGATTGTTCGGCTAGGGGGTAAAGGGAGCACCTCTGTGATTGTTACTACCGGGTCATCCGGGTTAGTACCTCAGACTGGGTGAAGCCAAAAGCTAGCTGTCTTAAGAATATAATTGGTCGGCAACGACGGAAGTGAAAATTTAGGTTCATTAAGACCACAGAGTTTGGAAACTTTCCCTCAACTAAATCCTCAATATTTTCCTCCCACATTGATCGGGGGTGAGGTTTCGTGATCATGGTCAACATGACAGCCTAGGAAAAGTAACTATCCCAGAAGATGTTTCTTACGTTAAATAGTAATATAACATATCTCTCCGCGTACCTTTGTTTATAAAACCATATGGCCGGATTGCCTTGTTTGCCGTAAATCTTTGCCCGCATAAAGGCTTTGTAAAGTAGGACAAACACTCCCCGGCTACTGGCCGAGGAGGTTGAAGCCGATGGTCGGTCAACAAAGTTTTGTACAATGCGGATCCGAGCGTTAATGATGTAAAGTACTTGGATATATAGAATCATTACACATAAAGTCAATTTACTCCGGATATCGATCCTTAATTCGGCCACCCTTGCCCAAATTAAGGCTCGGGGGCTACTGGGCTTCGCGCTTCTCACTTAAAAGTCATTAACGGGTTACATCGATCCCCTGATCTGGTATTGCCACCCGATCAATGGCTCGGGGGCTACTGCATTGACGATTCAATGCAGACAATTTACAAAGTGCAAAACAGTTTCCGAGGAGATTACGATCCTCAGGTTGGTCGGCCGCACCCAACCTGAGTCTCGGGGACTATGCACACCGCGTTTCCATTCATAAGTATGCTGCCGAACTAGGAGTTGATCCTCATGCCAATTTCGTGAATCGACCTTAGTCTCAGGGGCTACTAGGATTAGTGGTTTTATGTTTTCCTTCAGGTACATCTCGGATTTTTGGCCGACGCACACCTTGAAGGCTACTAGCTATATATCTCGACGGAGAATAAATTGCACCAATAGAAAAAATATCCGCAAAAAGCAGCCCAAGCCCGAGGTGGGCACCACTTCGGAAGCAGTCCGGCATAAAGCTTGGATGCGAGTGGCTGGCTCCCTAGAGGACTTTTCCGGCATTAAGCTCGGTTGAGATCCTTCAAACTTTTTTCAGAATGAGGTAATCTATGACACCTCGAATGCTGATCGGCGTTAGAGCTCGGCTGTAAAAAGACACCTCGGATGCAGTCCGGCGTTCGAGCTCGGTTGCAAGAGGACACCGCTGCACGGGGAAAAACTTTGAACCCGAGGTGCGGCGTAAAAATAACAAGGCATTGATAAAGGCCAAGAACCTAAAGGGGCTCCTCGGATGCCCGACGTGTGAACTCTTCGGATACGCCTCGGCGATCCTCGAGATCGGAGATGCGAATATTTGTTGAACCAGCTTTCAAGACCGACAGCCGAAGATAAAGAACAGTTCGGAAGAATCGAGAAGCGTCCCCAATTTGAAGACCGGTTCAAGGGGCTACTGATGGTGTGCTAGATCAGGGGGTACTCATCACGTCGTCTCCCGACCAGGTGGATCGGGCCGAGGACCCCCATGGCGGTTCACTCATGGGTCACTTCGGGCAGCCCATGACGCATACAAGGAAGATTCCACAAGACTTGACGTACAAGACGAGGACTCTCCTAAACCCTAGGCCTCCGGTACATTATATAAACCAAGGTCAGGCTAGATGATTAAAGGATAACTTAGATCAACAATCTCGTGGTAGATACATGTACTATGTACTATACCCCATATGAATACAATCAAAAGCAGGACGTAGGGTATTATCTCTTTGAGAGAGCCCGAACCTGGATAAAATCATGTGTCCATGTTACCATCGCTCCAAAACGCCTAGCTTAGAACCCTTACTACGAGATGTGCCGGATTTAGAACCGACACCTAGGACTAGAACTCTGGTGGGTTGGTTCCACCACAAGAAATCTAACCCTCCGAGCTACGCTCAGTTCGCTGGGTTTATCTTTTTCTAAAAACAAAGGATTAAACACGAGTAATTGCTCCCGGTAGAAAAGGCAGAGAAATGCAAAAAAATAAAATAAGCACGCACATGGTTTAAAAGAAAAGCTACAGATAGTTCTGCACTTCTGCCCAACTATCCCCACATCGTTTCGACACCGCGCCACCCTCAATTCCCCCCGCAGGTCACCCACCCCTAGAAGTCAGTAGAACCCCCACCGCCGCAAAATGGACACGCCTCCAGCTGCTCATCGCAGAGGGGGGCCTTTCATTGGGCCAGGATCGCTCTCCCTCCCAGCTCAGCCGAGACAGATCAATTACTCAAAAAAAAAAAAAAGCCGAGACAGATCAGCGAGCCCGACGCAACGGTCGCCCGCTGGCCAGCTGTCGCGCGCGCCAACGTTGATTCGTGGTGTTTCCTTTTCTCTCCGCTGATGCGTGATCGATCTTCAGACTTTCAGGCTTCAGCAGCATCATTCACACATGTTGCGTGCGCCCGGCTCTGATCTCTGAACCCTCGACATGATGCATGCGAGCTCGGCAAGGGGCACCGGAGTAGAGCCTGCGTCACCGTCTCAGCGAGGCCAAGGCACCAATGATTTGTGTTTTGTTTCTCTGGACACAAGGAATGAACCGCCAATGATTGAAGGTAGAAACATCGATAAACATGTACAGGTCAGAACTCAGAACTCGGTAGGGAAAGGGAGGCTGTTTTCTTAACACTTGCCAAACATAGTCGTCACATCTCTTACAGAGTTACAGTATCATATGCACTGTCTTCAATCGAGTTGCTAATTGCTAGCTAGAGCTTCTTGGCGCAAAAGCTTAGTCAGACCATGGTGATGTCCATTGACAGTAATCTTTGGTATACTTTTCCAGAGTGATCGGGTCAGCAGTTCAAACGATAATAACTTTTCACAGGTAGGTGCTGCATACATAGGGCTGCAAATGGTTGTGACTGCTGGCTGAGTATATATTTGTATATTGTTGCACGGGTGCGTAAAGTCTTCCAATCATACCAGGACCTAGCCTACAAACCTAGCTGGTCGCGAGAAATGCGGGGAAGGTGATGGTGGACTAGTGGGATTTTTCGCGCTGTTTGTCTGACGAAATAAGCTCGCAGATGAGATGACCTCAACATGCGCCAAAAATAATGCTGCTTCAGAGAAACAAGAGCTCTCACATCACCAGGATTAGGTTACCTGCAACCGGCTTTCCACCAATCAATGCCTTGTTTTCATCGGTGCACGGATGGCGCATTAATAATATGATGCGATTTGAAGAAATCTGGTTCTGTGGTACCTAGGCACTCTGCGACTCTGAACTGGCAATCAGACATACAGTGTCTTGCTTCTTCCAGACAGCTTCAGGTTTCTGCTGCAGTGTGTGTAGATTACTCCGATCACTGTTCACATGTCAATATACATATACCTCTGAAAAATTCATTCAGGATCGATCGTGTCCTCTCAATTGCAAAGTCTGAGATCGAGCTACAGAAATTCAGGGTCCCTGTCTTTGTGAAACGACGCATACACACACCGTGGAGCCGGTCTCCCGCGTAGGTAAGTGTCGCTGTCAGTAACACTGCTGCCAGATAATCAGAGTAGAGTAGTATCAAAAACGCCATTGCTGGATCAAGGCTCGCCAAAGCCACAGTTGGATGACACTGGTAGACACAAGAGAGCGATGTATCTATGGTTATTTTAGATAACAAAAACTATTTGAGGGTCCACTTCAGCTCACAGTGGACTTTCAGATGGGGAATTGATTGTCATGTCATTGTACTGGTACTACACTCTAATTATTCAGAAAAAGAATTCAGTATACTATTACGGCAATGTCCATCAGCCGATCTTGGAAAATCTCTGAGAATCAACCTTGGCCTATAGCAATGCAGAGCTTCAGGATTAATAGTTTCGCCGCCAAGCGAAGAGCTTAGGCGGTATTGTTTAACTGTTAAGTCAGGCAGCGTTCTGTTGTTCTGTCTGAATTTTTCGCCCACTCCCTGTTGGTGATGGGAAATTAAGATGTATGTATGCGTCTTGTATTCTTCTAGCTAGCTAGCGAATATAAAGAACATATGAGATTGTTGATTATCAAGTATCTTATTCCGATTGCGATGTTGGCATCATTTGACCGGGCGGGCTAATGATCCATCCAGGCTCCAAATGGAAATTTGCGTCCTGCGGTCAGAAAGGGAGGAAGTACTCTCCCAAATTAAGTATAGACTAAACCACAGTGTCGACTGCTAATCTGTGGATGAGCCTTCCCAATTACGCTGCTTGATTCGCCTATCATGCACAATTGTAGTTTCACACGCACGTACGCCCATACGTGTGCACCTACCTGCATTGACTCTGATATGCTGCCCCGTTTGTCAGTCGAGCCCCGGTTCGGTACACCCGCCTCAAAAAACGTATAAAGGGCAATATGGACTTTTGACAATCGTACTCACTTTCGTATGTACGATGGATCATCTGTGAAATACGTCAACTTGCCCCCTCACCATGGGCCGGCCCACTTACACTTTTTTTCTCTTATGTAATGTTCAAAAACATATGAGATTGTTGATTATCAAGTATCTTATTCCGATTGCGATGTTGGCATCATTTGACCGGGCGGGCTAATGATCCATCCAGGCTCCAAATGGAAATTTGCGTCCTGCGGTCAGAAAGGGAGGAAGTACTCTCCCAAATTAAGTATAGACTAAACCACAGTGTCGACTGCTAATCTGTGGATGAGCCTTCCCAATTACGCTGCTTGATTCGCCTATCATGCACAATTGTAGTTTCACACGCACGTACGCCCATACGTGTGCACCTACCTGCATTGACTCTGATATGCTGCCCCGTTTGTCAGTCGAGCCCCGGTTCGGTACACCCGCCTCAAAAAACGTATAAAGGGCAATATGGACTTTTGACAATCGTACTCACTTTCGTATGTACGATGGATCATCTGTGAAATACGTCAACTTGCCCCCTCACCATGGGCCGGCCCACTTACACTTTTTTTCTCTTATGTAATGTTCAAAAAATATCCAACAAGCAAGCATCGAACTCGAGACCTCCGGGCTCCCGCCACTGCATAAACCGCGGTACCACCAGCTCAACTTAGCAGTTGTGACAATTTAGAGTATGACTATTCTATTAGTACCTTCGTCTGGGTGGCCGCTGGATTAACCTTGCGCTGTTCGTCCGATCTGACACGATGGTTAGGCGCTGAATTTTTCCTTCCTAAATCAGTGCTTCTAGTAATCACTCCCCACGTATAGCATCTCCTCCCGCTAATCTCTCCATCGATAATTAATTCTGTGCTTGTAGTAACAAACTAACTGGTTCCCAGAAATGCTGTCAAAAAAAAAAAAAACTGGTTCCCAGAAATTACGCTAATGGTTTTGGTAGGTTGTGATTGCTTCCAACAAACAAACACAAAAAATAATGCTTCCCAGTAATTACATATTTGCTTCCGATTTTTTTTCACGGGACAGATTTGCTTCCTATAAATAAACAAATAAAGAAAATCAATTGATTCTGGATGTTTTTTCTTTGCAACGCAAACGCCATGGAAACATATTTTTTTTCGATAGAAGCACATGGAATGGAAACATATTATTCAGAAAAATCTGCTTCCAAAATAAAGGTACTCCAAAAATTCGTTCCAGATGTATATATTCTCAACTAAAAAAACAAGTGTATATATTTTCGATTGAAACTAGGACGTCTATACTGAAACATTGGGTTGAAAACATGTAATCCCTTGAAGCAGCAGGCAGTAATGGTGGAAGCATACATGATTAGTGTGTAAGAGATTCATTATTTGGGCGCATAGGAAGCCTAATGTGTTGTTTCCATCAACATTTTACTTATAAATGACATCATAATTTTCTTCCAAAGAAAACAAAATTTTCTTCCAATATATATTGGACTTTGCTACCATACAACAAGACATAAACAATGAAGCACAACGGGACGAAGCCCCTACTAGAACATGAGCACCGTCCAAAGATGAATGTCTTCGAGGAGTAGCGTTGATTAGATCGGAGCGACAATGACGAGATCGGACCGACGTAGCTGGAGTGTGGTGGCTAGTCTGGGCCACAAGAACCAAATGGAGACAAAAAAATTCCACACACTGGCATCACCACGGAAGGCATGCATGCCAAGTTTTTTGCTTTCTCACATTATATGCATTTTCTAGGGTTTTCCCACTGAAAAACCCTAAAATACTGCCCACATGTGACGCAACATGCGTTCGGTGTTCGAATTCATTCAAGATTTGCGTGGGGACTACCTTGGGCATGCTCATAGACTGGCAAAATTTGGTGTCATTTTATGCACGGCAGGACCTACACCATGTTCAACCGGGATCGTTCAAGTTTGCCGATACGGCAAGTCTCGAAGCAGTTTTTTTCAGGTCCATAAAATGGAATCAATTTATTTCCACATACTGGCATCACCATGGAAGGCATGCATGCCAAGTTTCATTGCTTTCTAAACATTCTATGCATTTTTTATGGTTCTCCCCATGAAAAAGCCCTAAAATATTGCCCGCACGTGACGCAACGTACGTTTGGTGTCCGAATTCCTTCAAATTTCGTGTTGAGGCCTTCCATGGGCATGCCCACACGCTGGCAAAATTTGGTGTCATTTCATGCACGACAGGACCTACACCATGTTCGATCGGGATCGTTCGGGTCTGCCGGTAGGGTAAGTCTTGAACCAGTTTTTTTCACAATAACCAAATGCAGCCAAAAAATTTCCACACACTGGCATCACCATGGAAGGCATGCATGCCAGTATTCGTTGCGTTCTGACATTATATGCATTTTCTAGGGTTTTCCGAATGAAAAAACCCTAAAATACTGCTCGCACGTGACGCAATGTGCGTTTGGTGTCCGAATTGTTTCAAATTTTGCATGGAGGCCCTCAATGGGCATGCCCACACGCTGGAAAAATTTGGTGTCATTTTGTACACGACAGGACCTACACGATGTTCAACCGGAATGTTCGGGTCTGTCAGTAGTGTAAGTCTCGAACCAATTTTTTTTCACATTAACCAAATGGAGCCAAAAAAATTCCACACACTGGCATCTCCATGGAAGGCATGCATGATAAGTTTCATTGCTTTCTGATAGTATATGCATTTTCTAGGGTTTTCCCAGTGAAAAACCCCTACAATACTGCCCGCACGTGACGCAACGTGCGTTTGGTGTCCGAATTCATTCAAATTTTACGTTGGGGACTACCTTGGGCATGCCCACACGCTGGCAAAATTTGGTGTCATTCCATGCATGGCAACAAACACACCATGCACAACCTGAACCGTTCGGGTAGACCGACAAGGCAAGTCTCGAAGCACTTTCTTTTCACCTCCACCACACGGAACTAATTGTTCACACATTGGCAACACCATGGTTAGCATGGATGCCAAGTTTCGCTGGTGTATGATGTTTTATGCATTTTTTAGGGTATTCCCGGTGAAAAAAACCCTAAAACACAGGCCGGACGTGACACAACATGCGTTCGGTGTCCGAATTCGTTCAAATTTTATGTGGGGGACTACCTTGGGTTTTTTCACATTAACCAAATGGAGCCAAATTTGGTTGCGTGGGGGAAAACCCTAGAAAATGCATATAAAGTTGGGTAGGCGAGAAGGCTCAGTTTGAGAGCACGCTATTTCTCGACATCCTTGGAATGGCCCCAATTTTTTTGTATGACCAATTCAAGGCGTCATTCCAAGTTGTTTTTGTTTTCGACAAATTTTGCATTTTTTGGAGTTTTCTCGGTCAAAAAAGGTGAATAAATGGTTGGACGTGTCTACTCCCTGCACAGCGGGAGCTCCTAGTCAGCGCTTGATGCGCCAGTCAGCGGACGCAGCACTCGCATGCCACCTTTCATGGGTCGGTCCAACTACATGAGCGATCAGCTGTCGCTCGTCAAAGAGCATACGCCCGATCACTTCTTTCTGGTTCGATCAAAAAACCCTTCTTCATGGTTGACCTGGCCGACAAGTTGACCATGAACATGTTTGACCTTTGACCGTTGACTTTTAAAAAGGATCATCTTTTTGGAGAAGTTCATGGATTTGAAAAACTATTCACGGATTTGCAAAATGTTCACAAATTAAAAAAATACCATGAATTGAGAAAAATTTCACGGATTTTGGAGAAAAATAGTTTAAGGATTTGAAAAAGTTCATCGATTTTGAAAAAAGTCCATCAATTTTGGAAAAAAAGTTCATCTACTTTGAAAAAATGCATTCATTTTTTAAAAAGTTCATCAATTTTGAGAAAAAAGTTCATCGATTTTGAAAAAAATCCATCCATTTTGAAAAAACGTTCATCAATATTTTTTTATGAATTTGAGAAAAAGTTATCAATTTTGGAAAAAGTTCACCAAGTTTGAAAAATGTTCACTAATTTTAATAGAAGTTCATTCATTTCGTAAAAAAACGAAATCAAAAAAAGTTTGCACATTGTAAGAGAAAAAGGAAAATAAAAAATGAACAAAAAAAGAAAGGAGAACGAAAAATAAAAAATAGAAAAGGAAAATAAATCCGGAACAAAACCGTTTGGAAAAATGAGAAAAAAGCAAGAAAAAAGAAAAAAGGAAAGAAGAAAATAGGAAAAAGAAAAGAGGATAGAAGAAAAGAATAAGAAAGACCCTTGTATTCACGTGAACTGATGGTGGCAATTTGGTTATGGCGTCGCATTCTGAACCACAAGTAGCTGGCTTGAATCTTGGTACTCTCAGAATTTTTTGCGATTTAAAATCAGAAGAAAAAGAGATGGATGGGACGGCCCAGTTCGCAAGTGTATGGCCTACATGTATACAGCGAATTGATTCTAAACAAAAAGGTATACAACAAAATATGACCATCATGCCCTTTATTATGAAGAGGTATGGCTTAATCTGAGCCGTCTTTGTGTTTAGGGTATCTGAGCCGTCCTTGTGTTTAGGGGGGTGTACCGAAGCAGAAGTGTAAAAACGTCTACCTATTTCTACAGATCGAGATGAATTTTCTCATCATCTGTGAGGTGACCAGCCAACCGGCAAGTTCTTCCGGTGTGAAAATATACTGCTGGTGCTCGCCTGGTGCGCGGCCTCGGGGTCGGCGTGTGTTGTTGGTGCCCTGTGGGGCGTGTTGTAACGGTTTTCGCCCGGGTTTCCGTTAATTAACCGGGCAACTCTCTTCTATCTTAATTAATGAATCGGGACCGAAAGGGACCGTCTTTCAAAAAAAAAAAATATACTGCTGGCAGCGCCAAAAATCATACTCTAATACGTCCACTGACAAACTGCCCTATCCTGACGGCCAGCTCAGAGTCTAATGGGCGACTGATTGGATGCTTCTGCCTAGCAAGTCCCCACATCCCAGGATTAACCTCACATCATTTGGCTTATCTGAACCTGTTTTTCTTTCAGAAACCTACACCGGCCTTCCTTGATCCTTAGCAGCCATCGGAGCATGATAGTAACCTCTAACATAAAGGAAATTGCAAACTGGAGTTTGATGGGAGCAAAACTCTTGAGCACTTTGATTCAGGGAGGGTAGGCTTTTATTTGTCCCATGGTATACGGCTACACTCTCGGTAACTTGTTAACTAACACTGTTTAATTATTAAACTACAAATATTTTGCCGAGAAAATAAAAAGAGGCCTGACTCATTTTTTCCTAAAAAAAATCGGCTCACCTTAACCCCTTGAACGATCACCTCAACTGGGCTAATGTGTTTTGAAAAATGATACTCACTCCGATCCATATTAATTATCGCTGATTTAGTACAAATGGGTCGGAGAGAGTATTTGTTTTTCAAGGGTTCAGGGGTAAGGTGGTTTAGTCTCACCTTAACCGAGCTGTTGTATCTTGGGTTTATCTGTAGGACCTTTTCCTTTCTAAACTATGTCTCCAACATTGGTTTGGTTCAAGTAATCGAACTGAGGAGTTTGCCTCCCCGATCTTCTCAAAAAATGTGTCCAGGGGGATGATCACTATCTGATTCATCTCCCAAAACACATTAGCTTCTTGGAATGCTTTCATAATGTAAAAAAACAAAATTCAAATTTTTCAATAAATCTGAAAAAAAGTATGTAGGTTTTTTTGCTGGGAAAGTATGTAGGTCGTAGCATGTAGATTTTGTTTAAACATATGACCAATGATGACATCTGGAGAAAAAGGTGACTTCTTTTGGATGGATCTTAATTATTTTGTAACCAAACTTTACACGTGTGTAATTCACATTGTAAGTTACATGATATTTTGTCCTTCAAACTCCAGGTACTCCGAGATATGGTAGTTTAGGGGACTAAATGGAGTGTGCCTTTTTGGCTCTCGGGCTCAAATTTTTAAGTTTCAAATTTTAAAATGAATAAATACATAAGTACTTATAGATGTACACTAGTCGTATGTGAAATTTCATTTTGAAATACGTTTTGATGTGAACTGTACAAAAAAAAAGATCATGCACTTTTATGGTGAACAGTACATGTGTCAGAAATACATCATTTTGTAATTTTGCATGTCGCCATGAAACTTTACGGGCAAGTAGTATACATCCGCAGGTATGTGTGTACTTGTCTTCAGAATTTTTTGAAAACTAAGAATTGATTTTTGACGTTTTCAAATTTTGGGCTCCATGGAGCTCGAACCGATTAACATTTTCTAGGCTAAATGATGTCAACAAATTTGGAGAGAAAATTCGCAAAAAAAGAAATGGAGAGAAAAACAGGCCGAGCGAATAGCAACGGAAGAAATTGACCTTTCCACATGGAGGACCTTTGTTGCCTGCATTGATTTGGTCAAAGTGGGCAAAAGTGTATCGGCGACTGGGCGTTACGGCGGCTGTGTACTCCACTCGTGACAAAGCCGTTGCAAGATGCTAGCAGGAAACACAAAGGCGGCGCCAAGTAAGAAGAGCACAAACAACCGCCATCTTGAAATTCCTGGTCCTCGCAGTGACGCCGCGACGGCGGCTGCCTGTTCTTCTCCGTTACCAGTTTTCACTTTTCCTCTTCCCCTATTCGTTTGTTTTCAAATTTTAAACACTCTTAAGCGTCTTAATCTTCGGCACGGAGCGGTCCCGTTTCACAGTCTTCTCCATCATCATCCCGCTGAGCAGAGAGCAGATGCGTCTTCTCCAGCAGCGTTCCATCCATGTCCCATGCACGACCACGCGCGATGCCTTCGATGATCGATCCGGACGAACGAAAGAACGAACCCGCCCAAAAGATTTGTCCTCTCGGGTAAAAGAGGAAGGCATCGAATCGGCGCGCGGGAGGCAATGATGCCGCGCGCGCGCGTTCCTGTCCGACGCGGAACACGCCCACGTCGCCGGTCGATCTGGCCAGTTCCTTCCACCCGACTGTGTGTGTGTGTGGGAACCCCCGCGCGTACGTGCCCATGATGCCCTCCGTGCAAACTGCCTCCCGCGCGACCGTGAGCTCAGCGCCGGCCAAACTCTCGCGTGCATGCATGCTCGCGCCTCCGGCCAAACCCGGCCTGCCTGGCCTCCCGGCCGGCGGTCGAGCCACCCAGGCCACGGGTTAACATATCAATCATATCACCCGCGTCGACTACGCGCGTCCCTTTCCCCGATCTGGCCGGCTACAGTCCTCGTGCCGGAACCCGCCGGAAACTTGGCCATCGGAGCGCCAGCGCCAGCGACGAGGTTGATGTGGCATCATGGGTGGGGCGCCCCACGTACTACTGTACGTGCTGCTGGCTCGGATGATGCGCGGGCGCGCGCGCACAGTGCGTTACAAAACCTGGGAATATAATCGATCGGCCTGTCCCGAGCCTGCCGCCGGAAGAAAACAACCGACAACTTGGCCGATGCCCGCGTCACTCGCTCGCGCTGCACAGGCCGGCGATCGTCCGTTCGTTCATGAGTAGGATAGTTACAGCGTGCCTACTGTGCGCCGCCGGCCGCATGTGTCGTCCGCGAGGATCCACGTACGCCGTCCGATCCATCACAATCGGATGCCGACGGCCGGACCGGGCATGCATGTGCAGTGTGCAGGCCATGTGTTGGGACACCGGACGGCTGACGTGTCCGCTAGTTTCATCAGAGATAACATATACTGATATACAGTACGTACGTACCCCACCCGTGTACGAAACTCAAAGTAAATGCGTTTTTCACCTAAAAACACGTGATTTTACCCTCGTAACACAGCTGCTTCTATGTAAATACGTACATGTACTGTACACTCAGATAAGTCAGGCTCGATGGGATGTGATTCGACGGGACTACACGTACGACTTTGCCTTTTCGAATCCTTTCTAGGTTTGTTCATGCCTGGTGGTAGCTAGCCTAGCTCGCACGACCGGTCTTCGTGGGGAAGATACGTAGTTCACCCGGAACGTACACCGGGAATAGAAAATACGTATTTGCCCGACGTTGACGTAGGCCCTCGATCCACACGTTGGGTTTATCCGCTCGCACCTAGTACGTACGCCGCCCCGCTTGGTTTGGATTGGAATCACAATCACCCCTGCTTTGTTACTTTTAATCTCACATGGCCGGCCTCTATCGATGCGTACGTGTGGATGCTAGAACAAGAGTTAAAGATATTCTTTTCGAATGTGTATGTACTGAAGAGAGTTACTCCTCCGTCCCATAATATAAGAACGTTTTTTATACTAGTGTAGTGTCAAAAACGCTCTTATATTATGGGACAGAGGGAGTAATTAACTTTGACCCGCCACCAGAGTACTACTTGTTGTCTGGCCATGTAACCATCATCCGCTAATTTGTTCTTTTGGCCAAACAATCATAGAACATCTGCTTTATAATTCGTGAAGAGGCTAGAGCGAGACGCGACCGAGATGGATCGATGTGGAACGCGGAATCTTTTTCTAAAGTTGCTTTTCGTCGAACTGAAACTAAAAAAGACGCGTGCACACGGCGTGCAACGGACTGATCGAGCTAGCTAGCTTGGAAACTGAATTGTTTAGGCACAAATATCTGACCACTTTACCAGTTCGGTAATCGCCACTCCGCTTTGTTTGCATGCATCATGCATGCATATATGTATCTCCAGCTAGCTCACGTTCCCTTCCAGCTTCATCTGGACAAAAGATGTTGCTATATTCCAAGTACAGCTTTATGCAGCGAAAATGGCTGTGGGCACGTACGTACGTACGTAGGTTTGTGTGGCGCACAACAGCACAAGGGCATCGAAAATGCGCCTGCAGGCAGGCCAATAATTTTCTCAACTAAAAGGCAGGCCAATACTTCGTACACCATTCCGCACTTAGTTCGTGTATGGACCGTGATAAATTGCACATAAACCAACACGTACTCCTTACACAAAAACTTTAATATGCAAAAACAGAGCAAGTGTATATCTTTATTGAATGATAAGGTGGAAGTCAATGAGATAGAACGGACCCTCACATCGCCCTTTCTTACCGACTCAGGGGAAGGGGGGAGGGGGTAACCTAGATCGCCTCCGCCTCCGCCCCTCCTCTCCTCCCTCTCCTACCTTACGGCCTCTTGAAAGCGCTGCCGGTGAAGGAGGCGGCGGGGTTTTCCGGTCGGTGGAGGTGACCGAGTGGTGCTTTGAGGGGTGGGGACTCGGTGGGATTTAGCATACGCTTGCCTAGACAACGCGGGTTTGGTCGCAGGGTACAACAGTGGTGTAGCAGTGCTAGGGATGCGGCGCAAGGCCAGAGTGTGGAGTGCGGCTCTATAGGTCGGTGAGCAACACCTTTGTGGATCGCCCTAGGGCTGGGTCTAGGACCTATAAGAGGCACGTGGAGTCCCGATTGAGTATCAGGTGGCGGAGGATGCTAGACGTCATGACACATGGCAACCATCAACGAGAAGGTGGTGTGGCAGTGAATCGTAAACGACGCGATAAAGTCTTCTCTTCACAGATTCTCCTTTGGTTAGTTCCGCATGAGCAGGGCAATACAAAGGTAGAGGGCGACATTGGCGGTTGATATCGGGTTTGTACTCTCTCCGTGAAAAAACCCATGATGTCTATTCTGGCTAAACCAGATAGTGTCAATGTTCGCACGATGTTTCTTAACTGACAGTGTTGGTTCAAAGTTCTGCTTGAGAGATTATAGCTCCAAATTTTACTTGAACCAGAGCAACGATCGCTTTTTGAAGATGTTGTCTTGGAGCCTTGCACCCTTGTCAATTCACATGCCACTCGATAATGGAATATGATCCTGAATAATAATGTTTATACAATTTTTGGAGGTGATTCAGAGTGGCCGGGTCCGAAGTGGATGTCCACAGTTTTTTTTAACTCTTTTGTTCGGCTCCAATGCCAGGCATTATTATTAATAATAAATAATAGTCTCTCCGTCCCAAAATAAGTGTGGTGGCTTTAGTTCAAATTTGAACTGAACTAAAGGCACGACATTTATTTTGGGACGGAGAGAGTATATGACAGTGTGCATCAATCGATATAAAGGTTGAATAATGTTATCATCCTCTTGTTTTAACAAAAATATCTTCTCAGTTTTATTGAACAATTTAATCACACTCTACTGAAATAGTTGTATGACAGATTGTTAGTTGTTGACACAAACAATTCTATACGAACTACACAAACCATCAGAGATGCTGTAAACCAAACCCCTAAATCTTCGGGAGCGGCGATTTGGTGCCCGGGCTCAGATGAGCCCGGGCATGAACAGTATCGGCGTTAAAAATAGGAAAAAATTCAAAAAATTCCAATTTTTTTGTGATGCAAGATGCTCAAATACATGATGTTCGTGCAAAATTTCATGAAGTTTGGACATTCGAGGAGCTCTGTGGGAAAACAACAAAATTCGGGTCTATGAGAAACATTTGAAAACATCACTGTTCATGCCCGATTTTGTCTTTTTTGCCATGCGCTCCTAGAATGTTCAAACTATATCAAATTTTGCACGAACATCACGCACATACGCATCTTGCTTGCAAAAAGACTTCGGATTTTTTGGATTTTTTTCCTATTTTTTACGGTGTTATTGTTCACCGGGCTCAGAGGTGGATTCCCCTCTGTCTCTCTGTGTCCATCTTTCTGTGTGCACATGTGAACACGCACGCACGTACGTACCCTTCCAGTTCCATCGGTGCACAAGAGCCCATACCAGTATACCAACTCGTCATGCCGGAGATCTATCTCCCGATCACTCGAGCCGCAAACTGGAATTAGGCGACGCCGCAAAGCCGGAAGATATGTGCGCGTTAGGTGATTAGGCCAGTCTGCGCTTCGAATTAAATGCCCCGCATCTCTCATCTCGTCTGCATGACTGCATCTGCCCGCCCACGTCACCGCCGGCGACGTCCAGCGAGCGCGACACGGCCACCGGCCCGGCTGCAGCCGCCCGATCGATCGCCCGGCCCGCGCGCCCACCGGCCGGGACCGGCCCAGCGAATCGAACCTCGCCACCTGGCGCCCGGCACGCTAACCGAGAGGAAAAGAAAAGTCTCTCCAGCTGCGTGAGTACGTACTCCCATCTGCCTAGCTATACGTAGTACCAGTACATCTACTAGTAGTAGAGCCGTAGCCTTCCCGGCCCCTCCTCCCCATCTCCATCTCTGTGAAAGCATCGGCGCAAAAACTAGTTGACCTGACCATGCCGTGCGCTGGCTCCTATTAATACCCCTCGTCTTCCTCGCGCCCCTCCTCGATATCCCTCTCGGTAAACGGTACAATCGTATCGATCAGGAGCCAGCTGCTGCTTCTTGTGTTGGTCCCACTGCCGAGATCGGCAGCAGAAGCAGCCGTCGGTCCTCTCTGGCTCCTGCCGATCGCTTGATCCGAGGGGATCCAAGGCGAGCTGCGCGGTGGCGGCGATGAGTTCGCTGAGCATGGTGGAGGCGAGGCTGCCGCCGGGGTTCAGGTTCCACCCGCGGGACGACGAGCTCGTGCTCGACTACCTGTCCAGGAAGCTCGGAGGAGGCGCCGGAGCGGCGGCGGCCGCGGCGGCGAGCATCTACGGCTGCCCCGCCATGGTTGATGTCGACCTCAACAAGATCGAGCCCTGGGACCTCCCCGGTAAGACCTAATCCAGATACTCCTATGTACCTAAGTAGCTTAATTGCACCAGCATGCGTATGATGAGTTCTAGTTGTCATCTTCCGGATCATACATACATATGCATGAGTACTTCGCTCCCTGGGGATGATTTATCTGTTTGATTTAATTTCCTTCCCCCGTTTGGCTGCTGCTGATTCGTAATTATTCTTTTGAAGTCGGTGACGTCCCAAATCCCCTTAAGAAAATATCGCATCCTATGTATGATATCTCTGCGGTGTATATCTTTTGACGGAACTAACAACGATTTGGTTGTTTCTAAACAGACAAGTCTTCGGTTCTCCACTGTACTAATTAAATTCCTTGTCATTTTTTTATAAAGAAGAAATCACATCCCAGAATTAAATTATTTGTCCGTGTGGGTATGCATGATTGTCCAAGGTTCTCAATCATCCATTAAAATGTATTGCTCTGTTAGTTTCAACTTGAATTTAAGATCTTGGGACCAACTATGTATTTATGTGCAGCTCAATTAGCTATCTCCATTGATTTTCAGTCTATTAATTCCATGAACAATTCTCTTTGTTCCTTTCCGCTCATGCCCGGGGGCATGCATGTGTAGTTTCCTTGAGTTGCATCGATCCAAATCTAAGGTGGCTGTGTGCATGCTGCTAGCTAGTGGCTGCTGGCTACTTGATCCGTTTCCACTCCCAGCCATATACTTCCTCCGTTCCTAAATATAAGACCATTTAGAGATTCCACTATAGACTACATACGGAGCAAAATGAGTGAATCTACGCTCTAAAGTATGTCTATATACATCTGTATGTAGTCTATAGTGGAATATCTAAAAGGTCTTACATTTAGGAACGGGGGGAGTATAACTGAAGTGACCACGACAATTTCAATCTCATCAAGTTGCAACTTGCAACTATGCATGCATGCTTCCCATACCGCTAGAAAGCGACCTTTCCTCCTTTTCTTTTCTTTTCTCTTCTCACTTTTTTGCCCCTTCCTTTTGGTGTGCCCATGCTTCCCATATATGTCCTAATTAATTTAATTACCATTTGAAAAAAAAAATATCCAAAGGCAAGAAAATTTCAGAGTGAGACCACCCCCAAATTTACTAGCAAGAGAGAGAGAGAGAGATCAAATTTTTGCACAGTACTATATTTTATTTTCTGCCTCTTATTCCAGATATAGGAGACTTGATCAAGGGATGAATATATATAGTTTCTGGGAATTATTCTACAATGAGAACAAAATTCACACGCGTTGTCTGCCTCCATCTTTTGTCGCCTTCCCATCCCCATAACAGAAGGATATTCTCACAGCCATGAGTTTGTTTGGCCCCTTGCTGGCCTTCTCCGCATCTGTCCCTGTTCATGCCATGCCATCAAATATTCCCCCAATTTGCCTCATCCTTAAAGGGAATTCACAGCCCACGGATGGGGACAAACTTAACACAGAAAGGAGGCCCCCCACTTTGCCTACTAGTAGAAAACACACCATGCATGCACAAAGCCATATGAAAAGAACATATATATAGCAAGGATAGGATGTGTATAATTGATATATCTCACAAGAATAGGCAAGATGCCTTCCTCAATCAATAGATCTCCTTTCTTTTGGTTCCAAAAATATCTATTATTCCCCCTATTATGCAATTACCTATTAATGGATATTTTCTCTGCCTTAATTGAATGTGGCTCTAATGTTAGGACTTTCTCTTAAAAATGAAAAAATATAGCCAGACAACATTAGATTAATGGATGCACATCTTGAGCACGTTCCAAAAAGATTATTACTTCGTTCATAGTTCATCTAATTTCTACAAAATTGTTTGTTAATTTGCTCCCTGATTGTATTCAGAAATCGCATGCATTGGCGGCAAGGAGTGGTACTTCTACAGCTTAAGGGACAGGAAGTACGCTACAGGCCAGAGAACAAATAGAGCAACTGAATCAGGCTACTGGAAGGCCACCGGGAAAGACCGTGCGATAAGCCGGAAAGGGTTGCTAGTTGGCATGAGAAAAACCCTGGTGTTCTATCAAGGTAGAGCCCCTAAGGGGAAGAAGACTGAGTGGGTCATGCACGAATTTCGCAAGGAAGGGCAAGGCGATCTGATGAAGTTGCCACTCAAGGTAAGCATCATTATAATTATACATATAGAGCAAATTTAATCTTACTACTTGATACTCCACTCTTTTCCCCTTTTGTTCCTTATTTGATGCTTATAGTATAATGCATCATATGGATAGAGAGTGCAAGAAATTCCACCAAAAAATTATGTACAGACAAGCAAGAAAATTATATATTCGTGGCACTTTTTTTAAAGGAAGAGAGGGGACATTGAAAATGAAACTTGACAGATTTGATTTCACATGTGGTTCATTTTATGAGAAGTGTGCACTAAAGAAACAAAAACCTTTGGTTCACGTGACATTCGCATGTGGAGGCGACTGGCCGGAATGCCAACTCATCCTATAATACATGTGCAATGGATAATGTAGTACGACCAGCCAGCTCACTATACATGCATATGCACACTCAATTCAAGATCTAGCTAGCTAGCTAGAGAGTAGAATTGAAGCGCCACAATTATAGGTAAGTCACCAAGTTGACATCTTTTTTAATTAAGTGTCATGAAAATAATACTGCAAGATGTCTAAAAGCTGGTGTGGTTTGTGTTAAGACACCAGAACAGATAGTTAGCTGAATTTGCTTAGAAAAATCGTGGCAGCCAGAACATATGTTCATTATGTTAATTGTTGTTAATTAGTTGGGCCGGGTTCCGCCAGTTGCTGTTCTGTACTTGATCTTTTTCTTTACATGTGGGTCACTCTCATGCCAGCTACTTACATAGATATGAGGATGATCTGGTTTCTTTTAGATGTACACCCCAATATATAGACGTATGCGCAAATTATCGACTCACACCAAGTTTTAATCATTTCTATCAACGCATCCATGTCACTAACATACAGTTGTCACCCAGAACAAGATAAGAATGGCCAAATAATTTTAGTATTTTCCCACAAAACAAATTATAAATCGTTTTAATTCACACTCAAGCTTTGCAAAAAGATTCTGCTGCCAAAATCTTGATCTCATGATCACTTCAGATGCATGCATATGATATATACCAATCCACTCATTCCTTTTTTCCAGTCTAACGATCTTCATGTGTAATATTTTCTTGTTAAGCAGGAGGACTGGGTCTTGTGTAGGGTTTTCTACAAGACTAGGACAACCATTGCCAAGCCACCCACAGGGAGCAGCTACAACATTGACAGTGCAGCCGCAACCTCACTGCCTCCTCTCATTGACAACTACATTGCCTTTGACCATCCTGGAATGTCGACGGTGCAAAACCTAGAGGGTTATGAGCAAGTGCCCTGCTTCTCCAATAATCCCTCCTCACACCCGTCGTCGGCGGCCTCGATGAACATCCCGGTGACGGCGATGGCGCCCATGGCTGCTGATCAGGAGCAGCAGCACATGGGGAAGGCGATCAAGGACGCGCTGAGTCAGCTCACCAGGTTTGAGCAAGGCAACGTGAAGAGGGAGGCGCCTCCCCAGGGTGGTGTGTTTGCTCAAGATGGGTTCGAGTACTTAGCTGAGAGTGGCTTTTCACAGATGTGGAACTCACTTAGTTGATTTTCTAGCTAGGGGTATTATTGCTAGTGCTACCAATCAAAATCTACATTTTCTCGCGAGCAATCTCCTGCATGACTGGGCAATCAGCCAAACACAACAAATATTATCTCAGAACTGATGGCGCCTGGGAGGGCAATTATCTCGGCATCTGGTCATGAAAATGAGGAGGCGGTGACTCCTGCCGCTGCTTGCACATGCAATTACGTAGAGTGTGTCCTTGCTGTGACCATGTCCCAGATCCTCCCAGATAACCATTCTGCAACTGGAGACGTTGCATATGCACAAAGTTTCAGGATCTCCGGCAATGACCCGTAAAATCGTAAACAGTAGTATATTGATATGATCAATGGAAAAAAGAGAACATCGAATTGAATCACAAGGCATCTGGACTAGACCACCTCCAGGCAGTGTAAAAACTTGGTAAATCCTGATTTTGTGAGAGCACAACAAGGTTATCCGCCGATTGTTTTCCCTGTGTTGTCCTCCTGATTTTATTTATCAATATCGCTACATGTACACTCAGTGTGTACGGTACTGTAGATCTGCGGTCCACTGGTAGTCTTCGATCTGCGCTGATTTTGCGAAATAGCTAGAAGGGACGGACAGTCAAAAGTCGATGGTACAATTGCAACCTAAGCAGTTGCGAAATAGCTAGAAGGGAAAGCAGGGACAGCCGCTCCAGGTCACCCGTGGCGGAGCAGGGTGCCCTCCTGCCAGCCCCCAAGCTCCAGAGCGAGCTCCAGCCTCATAATCGCCATGGCTGTCATGAGTGCAGCCTCATGTTATTATTCTGTTTGAAGGGGTAAGATAGGAGGAAGAAAAGAAAACAAGCGGATGGGCTTTTCACTTAAGTCTGTGATTCATGACAAACATGTCATGAACAAGTGAACGGTTACAAGAACAGCTGCTATAGAAGGTCTAAGACTAAGGAGGAGGCAAAAGATGCTCACTCCAGGTTAAAGATCAAAGAGAAGAGCAAACGTAAAGTAGGCACTAGTAGAGATTATATCGGGTTAAGTGGGTTGAATAACTTGATAATCTTCGTCCAATTAGTCGTCACTACGGTATTGCTGTTAACATGTGATCGAATATGACATGAAATGGCAGCAGTCATAAGGGTGATAGCGAATAAGCTCACCACATTAGGGTGCAACGTAACCACATCACCGAATGTTGGCAACCGAACCGCTTCAACCCAGACCAAAATCCCAAAACACGGAAATGCATGGCAACCGAACCGCTTCAACCCAGACCAAAATCCCAAAACGCGGAAATGCAACCTGCTATTATGTGGATAACAAAACACAGTGCAGAGCATGGCCCAGATCACAGATGCAAGGGGAACAAAATCCATGCAAGGTCAAAGGTTCGATCCCAAGTTTATGCACCATTTTATGAATATTTCTTTGGTTTTTATAAAAGACCAATGCATCTTTAAAAAAACAGACAAGGCATCGGTTCACGATTTTTCCGTTCGGACCGCCTGTCGGGTCTGGTTTTTACAACTACTATGGTCCGGCGGCCTGCATTGCATGGTGAACCCCAGCAACGACTTCCGCCCGAGAAAACACAAGAAAAGCTGCATCCCCGTGCATAGTACTCCATGCACAAGTCGTTGCCCGCAGGTCCTGCTGCAGCGCACAACGACGCCAACAGGTCCTCCTGCACCTTTGGGAGCATCGCAACAATGGCGTCGTCTTCATTCTTCAACATATGCTGCGCAATCATCAAATCACCAATTTCACCATGGAGTCCCAGAATACAACAATATAATATGCAGACAAAACAAAAATGGAATGGTCGTCACCTTGCAGAGGGAGGCATCGCGCCGTTCCCAGCACTGGACGGCTCGGATGCAGCCCGAGGGGGTTCTGAAACAACCGTCTTCTTCAGATACGAATCGTGCTTTCTCACTGAACCTGACTGAGGCGAATCGACTATGCATTTCTCATGTGTTGGCCCTTCCGTCGCGGCATATTTCACAGCAGACTCTGGTTCGCTTGGATCAATCCTTTTGAGAAACACAACTTTTGGTCTCTTGGGATGCTTCTTCGCTGCGGTTTCCCACATTTCTGCTGTTCTTGGACTGACCATAGAATCGAGGGCAACTTCCTCAAGACAATCATGGAACTCGATCCTCATGCCTGAAAGATCAAAGAGGTCTTTACAGAGCAGCTGGAGTGAGACAAGGTACGGCAGGGCTCCCTCTTTGATTGCAGGGAGGATGGGCATTTTCACCACAAGGCATAGGCGTCGCAGGCTTGGGAAGTCACCATTGTCTATGGTGAAGCTCCCAAGGTCAGCCTCAACCAGCTTGAGGTAAAGCAAGTAGCGCAGCTTGCGCAGGTTCGATAGATCATGCTCCATCAGATTAGTCGATGAAAGGCACAACTCGGTGAGGCCACACAGGGATGTAACAAACTGAGGCAATACACTAAGTTGGCCGTGCAGTTTCAGCGAGCTAAGATAACAATATTCTTGAATAGAACCCAGGAAGTCACCCATGGTATTACCAAGATTAGTGACAGAGAACGAACGACGGTTGTGTCCATGCCATCCTGAGCAAACTTCTGAACTGCCTTTGAAATGTGAGGCAAGCCTTTGTTGTCTGCGCCAGTGGATTCACACCATATCTTAACCTTTTTCAGTTCTTTCATATGAGCCATCAGTTGTAGAAACCCAGGGTTTCCATCTGCATAAAATCCTGCAAGAGACTTCAACTTACTTTTTCTTTGTGAGAACTCGGCTATTTCACTCTTTCTCAAGTCCTTTTTCCCAAACTTAAACTTTCCAAACAGGTAAGCTAGGTGAGGCAACCCAATGACTTCCACTGGTAATATCTCTATCTTTGACTTCCTCGATCCAGGGTCTCTAAACAGTGTAGCTTGTCAATTTTCTTCGGAAGGTTGCTGATAGTGCCCCCAAGGCTCAGATATTTTAGATGTCACAGCTTATGTATGTCCTTGAGATGACTGTCCTCCAAATCATTGCACTCTTCCAGATCCAACACTCGCAGCAGCTCGCACCTGCAAAACTCAGATGCAGCTTCTCCCGCATCCCCAGAGATGGTCAGAGACCGGGCGCGGAATTTCTCACTGCCAGCTGCATCATCGCTTGCTGGACTTGTACGCTGGTTCGAGCCCAAGGTGCTGCCACTTGCATGATTCTGGATGAACAGGTGACGGAAATTACTTCGATTTTGATCATGAAGAGATGTGATGAAGTTATCAGACATTGACTTGTGCAGCATGAACTCGTGCATGATTCCATGAGTTTTGCACGTCTTCAATTTCGCATTGTTGCTAGCATCAATCGGCCGGATGATATTCCGGTCAATAAGTTCCCGGAAGTTTTCATCTGCTACCTCCAGATCACTGCGTTTATACTGACATTGTACATATCCTTCGGCTAACCATCGCCTGATTAAAGTACTCCTCCTGATTGGGCGACCATTTGGGAACACACTCGTGTATAGCAAGGAGGTCCTCAGAGGATAGCCAGACAGGCTGCTGTAGTTGTTTACAAGAACCTGTTGCAGTTTTGTGAAGTCTGCCTCCTTCTCCATATGATGCCCGAGGCTGCGGCAAACTTGCGCACAGTGACTTCCCGTGAGCTCATTCTCGCCTAGCAAAAACTTGGCCACACAAACAGGAGCAAGTGGAAGGCCATCACACTTCTCCACAATTGCTGTTGAACCTCGCTCCAATTCAGGTGAACACCCTCGGAAGAAAACCTTCTTCATTAGCAAAACCTTGGAGTGCTCCGCGTTAAGAATGCTCATCTTGTAAACATAACCATCACCTGAGCTGCAAGCATTAGCTACTGACTGGAGAGCAGTGGTAACTATAATTCTGCTTTTTGCTTCCCTGGGGAAGATAGATTTTATGACATTCCAGTGCTGCTTGTCGATGTCATCGATTACAATTAAACACCTTGCAAACAGATTGACAAGTGAATAAGTTAATAAGCAATTGGTTGCCAATTCACTGATTCACTATATGCAGACCAAAGCTACATTAGCACTCAGATGTACACGGAATCGATTTCTCGTATGTGCATAACAGGAAGGAATCTATGGCAAGGGTTTAAGTTTTGCTTTTGGAAACAGAGGGATGTGACACTGTTATTGTGAAGTCAAACAACACTGAATAGATTTTCAGTAATAACCTGCAACTTCTAACAGAGTGTGGTGAATTTGCGGTGTCTGCAAAAGAGTAATGATTTGTGCAGGAGATCCTCACTCTGTAGTCCGCAGAAAATCCTCGATGGGAATTTGGGGCAGTGGCGCATCGGCGGTGTGGAATTGCCGGAGTACCGTGGTCAGTAGCCCGTCGGCATCCCTGTGCTCCGAGGCCGTAGCCCAGGCGCGGCAGGGGAATCTCCGGACGACTCCGGGGCACTCATACACTGCCCTTGCGAGCGTGGTCTTCCCGGAGCCGCCGAATCCGACGATGGATATCACGCCGGGCTTCCCCGGCCCGGTCTGCTGCAACAAGATGTCGACAAGCACCTGCTTTGGCTCGTCGATGCCCACGGGGTCAGTCTCCGCTCCCGTATCCGCGGCCGCCGGAGAAGCTCCGGTGGAGGATCCGTTGACGGCTTGGTAGTGACCCTTCGGTCGTGGGCGTCCTTGAGCCTGCTCCGGAGCTTGTGGATCTCCGCCGCGAACCGGGATCTGGCGCTGGTGGCCGCCTTCTTGACGCGGTGGAGGACGGATGCGGCCTCACCCTGCCCCTGGCAGGCGACGCAGGGCAGGAACCGATCTATGCAGTCCTCGATGTCATGCGCCAGATCACGCATCTCCTCCATGGATATGCGCGAGGAGCTGCTCGCCGGACCCCGACCTGCCGCCATGTGGCTGTCCCTGGCGCTGGAGATCATGTCGAGCTCGGTCCGGATGAAGCGGATGTCGTCCTTGAGGCCCCTGGACAGCTTGTGCTTCTCACTCAGCAGCGCGACGAGCTTCAGTACAACCTCCTTGGTCAGAGCGCTCGCCACCGCAGCCTCCATCCCCTCCCTCCCTCCCTCCCACTCCCACGCCGGCGACCGTAGCAGTGGCTGGGATTGGGCCTTGCCTATATAAGCCTCGTCCGCTGCCGCGACCAACAGGACAGGACGACGACGAGCTGTGCGGTGCAGGAGTGGCTGCTTGCTTCCTCAATTTCTCCTTCCTCTTCCTCGCCGTGGCTGGCCAGGCGATCCTACTGTTTTTTTTTATCTGGCCATCCTAGTGTTTTGTTTTAGGGGCGTGTGCTACGTGCGGATCTTTTTAAAATATTGGCAGAAGGCGAGCCGTCACATCACTTGTTGCATAACTTTTGCAACAAAAGTGGTGTTACAGAAATCTTTACAACAGAGATCGTGTTACAGAAAACTTTTACAATAGAGATCATGTTGCAGAAACGTCGCTGCATCATTCGCCGCCGCCATTTACAACAATGTCATTGTTGTAGAAATTTGTCGCCGTCGACCGCCACAACAATCACTACCGCCGTCGCCATTGGACCCCGTCCTCTCTCAACTCCAGCCCTTTGCAACATTATGGCATGCCGAAAATCGAGGGGGAGCTGAGCAATGCCTCCATGGGCCGTGCTGGCTCGCAAGGAACCACCAACGCGGGGCGGCAGCGGAACCAGGTGATGGTCCAGCGCGATGTAGTTGTCCGGAAGTGAGGGATGTTGCAGCATCTCGAGCTTGGGCTCGAGCAGCAGCACAACGTCCATGGCGGTGGTGTACCTATCTACTATCACGGACACCGACGCCGATGTTGGCTGAGGTGGACGTCGTCGATTGCTGCTCCACCATCGCCTCCACTCGCTCAACTAGATGAGGTTGAGGTAGCATACAGGAGAAAAACGTGAGGCTGAGGAAGAGATATGATGAGAGAGGGACATGGGTGGTCCACTAGGTCATATGTTGAGCAAGGGAGGCGACGGATGCGGGCGTGATAATCAGATGGCTGAGCCAAATCATTTCACATTGAGATTTAGCTAACTGGTTTGATTCAGATACGGTGCTAGTATACAACAGTCTCAAACGACAAAATCTCGAAGCAAATTGGCTCGGGGGAATAAGAAACAATTCTACGCGTGGCCTGGCCGATGAAAATGATCTAAAACAATAAGCATGATGTCAGGTGAATATGATCAAAATATATCTCATCTAGCTGAGTTCTAAACACTCCTTATATACTAATTTGATAACAAATAATCATTACAATCTTTGTCACTATTCACATCTCTATCAAATCTGGCCAAACCATGGACTCCACTATTGACGGATCTTGACACCTAGATCAATTCCTTCAGTCTCTGGGCCTCCCCAATAATACTGCCCGACTGCGGACCTGTTCCAAAGCATCGAGGATAACACTTGGAGTGCATTTGCGCAGGCACCCTCAATTACTGAAAAAGGCTTTCGCCCCATTTTATATATAAAGCAACAATTATCAACAACCCGGTACAAACGCACGCCACCACAACACATGCACACACCCAAGGCAGAATACATAGGCGCTGAGCGCAGCAACACCACCCCTAGCACTACAAGAACAACCGGGGGCTTCCACCGTGAGCAAGCCACCGCGAAGGGATGAACCCGCATATGACGAACCGTGGGCTCCAAGGCGGCGCCTTCAGGAAGGTTACGACACCGGAGCGCCGCCACCGTCCAATCTGAGGATCAGAGTTTCCCCTAGAGCAACACGACGGGCAATGAGAGCCGCGGCGACGCCTTCAAGAAGGGAACGAGCTTCGCCGCCTCCGGTCCGTCCGAAGATAGAACAGGTTTTCACCCCGGCCAACACTCACCGCCATCGAACGTCACACCCCGGCTACCACGCCACCCACACGGCCATGGCCACCGGGCAACACCGAGCCACGGTCTCAGCCCACGAGCTCCGCACTACCACCACTAGGGCCGCCGCCCCGGCATCCAAGACTTTGACACCACCTCACCCGTGACCCGCCGCTACCCCAACCAAAGAGACGAGCGGAGAGGTCTCGCCTTTCACACCCCTGGGCAACCCCCAGTGCCGAGACCCAATAGGCCAGCCAAAACTGGCCTCCATTGACCCGTCCTGCAGCACCGGGCGCGAGACGAGCTCGGTCCTGCGGCACCGTGTGTGAGAGGAGGTCGGTCCTGCTGCACCGTGCGCGAGACGAGGTCGGTCCTGCTGCACCGTGCGCGAGACGAGGTTGGTCCTGCAGCACCGGGCGCGAGACGAGCGATGGACCGCAGCTGGGAGGAGGCCAACCCTCCGACGAGAGTAGCGCCCAGACGACGAGGAGAGGGATCGGAGGCCAACACAAGCCGCCTACGGACGAGCCGACGCCGGAATGCCAGCCGCCGCCGACCTGCCAAGCTGCCATGGGGCCACCCACGGCCGGAGTAACAGCCACACCGAGCCATTGCCCATCCCGCGCCACCCGGCGAGCTCAAAGCATCGGAGCCGCCGGGCACGCACCCGCGCAACCAGCCGCCAAAGGGGAAGGACGCAGTCGACGCCCCCAAACCTGGCCGATCTAGATCGGGGAAGGGGAGGCCCGAACTCCCCGCAAGCACCAGCCGCCACGGGGCCACCACCACGAAGCCCACCACGCCGCCGACCGCGCACAGGAGCCACCGCCGCCCGCACCAGCAAGAGCGCCACCACCACTCCGCGCCACTACGAGGCACAGCCGCGAGAGAACAACACCACCCCACAGCTCGCACCACCCGCACCTTGGACAGCCCGACACAGTGGCCTTCACCGCCGGCCACGCCGCACCAAGGCACACCACCACACCGGACCACCACCAGCGCCCGCAGCCATCGGAGGCGGTCGACCCGCGCCGCCACAGCCCGTGCCGCCCGCGAGAAACAGCGGCCGGAGGAGACGCCTCACCCCAGATCGGATCTGGCCGCCCCCACCACTACCCCGAGCACACCCCACCGCCACAGCACGCCGCCAGCCCTCCCACACCACGAGCGCAACCCACCCCGCCGCCAAGGAAGCCCAAGCGCCGCCGAGCTAGCCAGATGCCGCGCCGCCCCGGTCCAGCAACGCGCCTCCACGCAGGGACGTCGGCCCGCGCCGAGCTCCGCCGCGCCAGGGAGAGATAAGGCCCCGCCGCCGCCAGCACCTATCGGGCTTTGCCCGGCGGCGCAGACCGGCAGTGGCGAGGGGAGGGAGGGGAGAAGGACGCCTAGAGGCCGACGGCGGCGGGCGCGTCCCCTCGGCCTTTTGTTTGTCCAATACCCACCTGGTCCACCCAAAAATGACAAAATGGTCTACCGGCACCCTCAATTATCATCGGTTGATTGATAAGTTGCATAAGGGCATCTCCAACGCCGACCCTCAAACCTCCCGCAACTGTCCGGACTGCGCAGTCCAGATGTGTTTTGCCATCCAACGCCGACCGGTCCGGGCGCACTTTTTCCCGGAACCCGGAGACAAACTACAGGCCTTTGCGGGCGTCCTGACCGCTGCCACGCCCGCGTCTGGCTAACATGGCCCACCCAAAACCCCTCCTGCGCCCGCGTGCATTCCTGCCCGAAGCCAGCTGCCCGCATTCACGCCGCTCTAGAGCGGCCGCTGCGCATTGACGCCGGCCCAAAGCGGACGTGACCTCTCGCTGGCGCCGACATTGAAGCGGCTCGCTGGCCGAGGGCGCCGCCCGCGCTGCATCCCCGGTCTCCGCGCCTGTTCAATGCCGAAGAGACATTTACTAGATGGGACGAGATGGATATCTACCACTCTCGTTCAATGCCCGTCCCTCCGTCTGCCGCCATTAAACAGGCTCGCCGGCCGAGAAATCCACTTTGGCGCCCGCACATTGACGCACCCATACGCTTGGTCTCATCGGCATCCACTATTTAAAGGCGGCCACACCCGGTAAACAGCACACCACAACTCAATCCACTCCACATCTTCCTCTCGTGCACCACATCCGCCATGACCGCTGATACGTCCCATTTGCATCATGATTTCCTACTGTTATTTATTATGTTTTTGATCATTATTTCACCTTATGATACAATTCTTATGCCTTTTCTCTCTTAATTTGCAAGATTTACATGAAGAGGGAGAATGCCGGCAGCTGGAATTCTGGACCTGAAATAGCCACTTCAGAGATACCTAATCTACAGAGCTCCAATTGACCTGAAATTTCACGGAGATTTTTTATTGAATATATAAAAAATACTGGAGAGAAGAAATACCAGAGGGGACTCACCAGCTGCCCACAAGGCAGCAGGGCGCGGCCCCCCTGGGCGCGGTCCCTCTGCTATATGAAGACATTTGCCCTAGAAAAAAAATAGAGAGAAGGCTTTCGGGATGAAGCGCCGCCGTCTCGAGGCGGAACCTGGGCAGGAGCTATTTTGCTCTCCGGCGGAGCGATTCCGCCGGGGATACTTCCCTCCGGGAGGGGGAAATCGAAGCCATTGACATCACCAACGATCCTCTCATCATGGGAGGACCAATCTTCATCAACATCTTCACCAGCACCATCTCATCTCAAACCCTAGTTCATCTCTTGTATTCAATCTTTGTCTCAAAACCTCAGATTGGTACCTGTGGGTTGCTAGTAGTGTTGATTACATCTTGTAGTTGATGCTAGTTAGTTTATTTGGTGGAAGATTAAATGTTCAGATCCTTAATGCTATTCAATACCCCTCTGATCTTGAACATGAACATGATTTGTGAGTAGTTACTTTTGTTCTTGAGGACATGGGAGAAGTCTTGTCATAAGTAATCATGTGAATTTGGTATTCGTTCGATATTTTGATGATATGCATGTTGTTGCTTCCTTTAGTGGTGTCGTGTGAACGTCGACTACATGACACTTCACCATCTTTGGGCCTAAGGGAAGGCATTGTGGAGTAGTAATTAGATGATGGGTTGCTAGAGTGACAGAAGCTTAAACCCTAGTTTATGCGCTATTCCGTAAGGGGCTGATTTGGATCCATACGTTTCATGCTATGGTTAGAGTTATCTTAATTCTTCTTTCGTAGTTGCGGATGCTTGCGAGAGGGGGTAATCATAAGTGGGAGGCTTGTTCAAGTAAGAACAACACCCAAGCACCGATCCACCCAGATATCAAATTATCAAAGTAGCGAACGCGAATATGACAAACATGATGAAAGTGACTAGATGAAATTCCCATGTGTCCTCGAGAATGTTTTGCTTATTATAAGAGATCGTTTCGACCTGTCCTTTGCTTACAAAAGGATTGGGCTACCTTGCTGCACCTTAGTTACTATTGCTACTTGTCACTTGTTACAAATTATCTTGCTATCAAAACTATCTGTTACCGCTACTTTCAGTACTTGCAGAGAATACATTGCTGAAAACCGCTTGTCATTTCCTTCTGCTCCTCGTTGGGTTCGACACTCTTACTTATCGAAAGGACTACGATTGATCCCCTATACTTGTGGTTCATCAAGACTCTTTTCTGGCGCCGTTGCCGGGGAGTGAAGCGCCTTTTGTGAGTGGAATTTGGTAAGGAAACATTTATATTACGTGCTGAAATTTATTGTCACTTGTCACTATGGAAAGTAATCCTTTGAGGGGCTTGTTCGGGGTATCTTCACCTCGACCGGAAGCAATAAGAGTTGCTCCTCCACCTATTGAACCTACTGAAAATATTTATTATGAAATTCCTTCGGGTATGATAGAGAAATTGCTAGCTAATCCTTATGCAGGAGATGGAACGGTACATCCTGATATGCACTTGATCTTTGTGGATGAAATTTGTGGATTGTTTAAGCTTGCAGGTTTATCCGGAGATGGAGTTAAGAAGAAAGTATTCCCTTTATCTTTGGAGGGAAAGGCATTGACATGGTATAGGCTATGTGATGATACTGATACATGGGACTAGAACCGGTTGAAGCTGGAATTCCACCAGAAATTTTATCCTATGCATTTGGTTCATCGTGATCGGAATTTTATATATAATTTTTGGCCTCGTGAAGGAGAAAGTATCGCTCAAGCTTGGGGGAGGCTTAAGTATATGTTGCATACATGCCCCAATCCTGAGCTCTTAAGAGAAATAATCCTTCAAAACTTTTATGCTCGGCTTCCTCATAATGATCAATCCATGCTCGATACTTCTTCTGCTGGTTCCTTTATGAAGAGAACTATTGAATCCAGATGGGACCTCCTTGAAAGAATTAAACGCAATTATGAAGATTGGGAAATCGACAAAGGTAATGAGTCAGGTATAAATCTTGAGTTTGATTGTGTTAAATCTTTTATGGAAACTGATGCTTTTCGTAAGTTTAGCACTAAATATGGACTTGACTCTGAGATAGTAGCTACCTTTTGTGAATCTTTTGCTGCTCATGTTGATCTCCCTAAGGAGAAATGGTTTAAATATCATCCACCTATTGAATTGAAAGAAGAACCTGTTAGTGTTAAAGAAGAAACAATTGTTTACCATGTTGATCCAGTTGTGCCTACTGCTTATATTGAGAAAACTCCTTTCCCTGTTAGGATTAAGGAACATGCTAAAGCTTCAACTGTAGTCAATAAGAGTAAAATTAGAGCACCTAGACCTTCTGAGCAAATTAAAGTTGAACCTAGTGTTGCAATGGTTAAAGATCTTTTGGTTGATAACATTGATGGACATGTCATATATTTTTGTGATGAAGCAACTAGAATTGCTAAGCCAGACCCTAAAGATAAAAATAAACCTATAGTTGGCATGCCTGTTATTTCTGTTAAAATTGGAGATCATTGCTATCATGGTTTATGTGATATTGGTGCTAGTGTGAGTGATATTCCGTTTACTCTCTATCAAGAAGTCATGAATGATATTGCACCCGTTGCGATTGAAGATACTGACGTTACTATTAAGCTTGCAAATAGAGACACTATTTCACCGCTTGGGATTGTTAGAGATGTTGAAGTCTTGTGTGGTAAGATCAATACCCTACTGATTTTCTCGTTCTTGGATCACCACAAGATGATTTTTGTCCCATTATATTTGGTAGACCCTTCTTGAATACGGTTAATGCTAAGATTGATTGCACTAAAGAAATCGTCAGTGTTAATTTTGGTGAGATGTCTCATGAGTTTAATTTCTCTAAGTTTCGTAGACAACCTCATGATAAGGAATTGCCTAGTAAAGATGAAATTATTGGCCTTGCCTCTATTGATGTGCCTCCTACTGATCCGCTAGAACAATATTTGCTTGAGGATGAGAATAACATGCATATGAGTGAAAGAAATGAAATAGATGAATTATTCTTTAAACAAGCACCTATCCTTAAACATAATCTGCCTGTTGAAACCTTGGGAGATCCACCTCCACCCAAGGGTGATCCTGTGTTTGAATTGAAGAAACTACCTGATACTCTTAAATATGCTTATCTTGATGAAAAGAAGATATATCCTGTTATTATTAGTGCTAACCTTTCAGAGCATGAAGAAAAGAGATTACTTAAAACTCTAAGGAAGCACCGTGCCGCTATTGGATATACTCTTGATGATCTTAAGGGCATTAGTCCCACTTTATGTCAGCATAAAATTCATATGGAGCCAGATGCTAAACCCGTTGTTGATCATCAAAGAAGGCTGAATCCTAGAATGAAGGATGTGGTAAGAACTGAAATATTAAAGCTTCTGGAAGCAGGTATAATTTATCCCATAGCTGATAGTAGATGGGTAAGTCATGTTCATTGTGTTCCTAAAAAAGTAGGTATTACCGTTGTTCCTAATGATAAAAATGAACTCATCCCATAAAGAATTATAACTGGTTATAGGATGGTAATTGATTTCAGGAAATTAAATAAAGCCACTAGAAAATATCATTACCCCTTGCCTTTTATTGATCAAATGTTAGAAAGATTGTCTAAGCATACACACTTTTGTTTCCTAGATGGTTATTCTGGTTTCTCTCAAATACCTGTATCACCTGAAGATCAAGAGAAAACCACCTTTACATGTCCTTTTGGAACTTATGCTTATCATTGTATGCCTTTTGGTTTATGTAATGTACCTGCTACCTTTCAAAGATGTATGCCAGCTATATTCTCTAACTTTTGTGAAAAGATTGTTGAGGTTTTCATGGATGATTTCTCCGTTTACGGAACTTCTTTTGATGATTGCTTAAGCAACCTTGATCGAGTTTTGCAGAGATGTGAAGAAACTAATCTTGTCTTGAATTGGGAGAAGTGCCACTTTATGGTTAATGAAGGTATAGTCCTTGGGCATAAAATTTCTGAAAGAGGTATTGAAGTTGATAAAGCTAAGGTTGACGCTATTGAGAAAATGCCATGTCCTAAAGATATCAAAGGTATAAGAAGTTTCCTTGGTCATGCTGGTTTCTATAGAAGGTTTATAAAAGACTTCTCTAAAATTTCTAGACCTCTTACCAATCTCTTGCAAAAAGATGTTCCGTTTGTTTTTGATGATGATTGTGTAGAAGCCTTTGAAATACTTAAGAAAGCCTTAATTTCTGCACCTATTGTTCAACCACCTGATTGGAACCTACCTTTTGAAATTATGTGTGATGCTAGTGATTATGCTGTTGGTGCTGTTCTAGGACAAAGAGTTGATAAGAAATTAAATGTTATCCATTATGCTAGTAAAACTCTAGACATCGCTCAAAGAAATTATGCTACTACCGAGAAAGAATTTTTAGCAGTTGTGTTTGCATGTGATAAATTTAGATCTTACATTGTTGATTCCAAGGTTACTGTTCACACTGATCATGCTGCTATTAAATACCTTATGGAAAAGAAAGATTCTAAGCCTAAACTTATTATATGGGTTCTTCTGCTACAAGAATTTGATTTGCATATTGTTGATAGAAAGGGAGCTGAGAATCCCGTAGCAGATAATTTGTCTAGAATGGAAAATGTTCTTGATGACCCACTTCCTATTAATGATGATTTTCCTGATGAACAATTAGCTGTGATAAATGCTTCTCGTAATACTCCTTGGTATGCAGACTATGCTAATTACATTGTTGCTAAATACATACCACCTAGCTTTACATATCAACAAAAGAAAAAGTTTTTCTTTGATTTAAGACATTACTTTTGGGATGACCCACATCTATATAAAGAAGGAGTAGATGGTATTATTAGACGTTGTGTACCTGAGCATGAACAAGAACAAATCCTACGTAAGTGTCACTCCGAGGCATATGGAGGACACCATGCGGGAGACCGAACTGCACACAAGGTATTACAATCTGGTTTTTATTGGCCTACTCTTTGCAAGGATGCACGTAAGTTTGTCCTTTCTTGTGATGAATGTCAAAGAATTGGTAATGTTGGTAGACGTCAGGAAATGCCTATGAATTATTCACTTGTTATTGAACCAGTTGATGTTTGGGGTTTTGATTATATGGGACCTTTTCCTAAATCCAATGGGTATACTCATATTTTAGTTGTTGTTGACTACGTTACTAAGTGGGTAGAAGCTATTCCAACTAGTACTACTGATCACAACACTTCTATTAAAATGCTTAAAGAAGTCATTTTCCCGAGGTTTGGAGTCCCTAGATATTTAATGACTGATGGTGGTTCACATTTTATTCATGGTGCTTTCCGTAAGTTGCTTGCTAAATATGATGTTAACCATAGAATTGCATCTCCTTACCATCCTCGGTCTAGTGGTCAAGTTGAATTAACTAATAGGGAACTAAAATTGATTTTGCAAAAGACCGTTAATAGATCCAGAAAGAATTGGTCTAAGAAACTTGCTGATGCATTATGGGCTTACAGAACTGCATATAAAAATCCTATGGGTATGTCTCCATATAAAATGGTTTATGGAAAAGCATGTCATTTACCTCTTGAATTAGAACATAAAGCTTATTGGGAAATTAAAGAACTTAATTATGATTTTAAATTTGCCAGTGAGAAGAGGTTATTTGATATTAGCTCCTTAGATGAATGGAGAACCCAAGCCTATGATAATGCTAAGTTGTTTAAAGAAAAAGTTAAAAGGTGGCATGACAAAAGAATTCAAAAATGCGAATTCAAAGTAGGTGATCATGTTCTATTATACAATTATCGTTTGAGATTCTTTGCAGGAAAACTTCTCTCTAAATGGGAAGGACCGTATATCATCGAAGAAGTTTATCGCTCCGGAGCCATCAAAATAAACAACTCCGAAGGCAATAATCCGAGAGTGGTGAATGGGCAAAGAATTAAGCACTATATTTCAGGTACTCCCATTAATGTTGAAAATATTATTGAAACAATTACACCGGAAGAGCACATCAAAGAGTCCTTCCGGAACGCTCCAGAACCCTAAAAAGGGGTAGGTATGTGATACGGTAAGTAAAACGACTCCAAAAATTCCATAAAAATTATTTCTGTCAGTTTCGGAATATTAGAAAAATTATAAAAATAAGAAACAACTGAGGGGACCCATGTGTCGCCCACAAGGCAGAAGGGCGCGACCCCCCCGGGGCGTGCCGTGGTGCCTTATGGGCCCCACGTGTGCCTTCCCGACTCCATTTTCTTCCCGTATGCTTGTTTTGCAAGATAAAAATTCTTTATATATACTCCCGTATGTTTTGACCACCGCATCGCGAGTTTCTCCCCTGTTCTTGTTTCGGGCTATTTTTCTAACAGATCTAGGTCGCCATGGCTCCCCGAAGACTCCGCACCAAGCACCGGATTGTTCAACCTTCACCCGGCAAACATCCTTTCAGCGAAGTATATTATGAGTGGTCGTCCAGAGAGAAGGACACAACTATGGAGGAGGAACCCGAAAAGGTCGTGGAGGACCAGATTCAAGGAGAAGAAGGTCAAACCATGCACAAGAAGGAACCTACAGAAAAGGGAGACATATTACAAACTCTTCATCACAACCTCTCTTTGTCTGAAATTAATGCATTAAAGGCTGTTGAAGCAATTTGTGCCCAAAATACTTCGCTTACTCGTGAAGTTATTGTGTTAGAAGAGCAGAATCATGCCCTTCGAAGGATCAATCGTAATCTGGAGTACTTACTGAAGCTGAAGGACAAGCCCACCTCACCATCACCACCATCACCGAAGAAGGAGACTTGAGTACATGGGTATGGGCACTCCCCTTGGCTTGTGCCAAGCTTGGGGGAGGTGCCCCGGTATCGTATCACCATCACTTTTTCATCATCATTATCTATCTTAGTTCGATCCTTAGTTATTTCGTGATTTAGAGGAATAAAGTTTTAGTATGATTTAGTTTCGAGTGCTTGCTTTGTGATCTATCTATCTATGTAATCATGTGTGAAAGTTATATAATAAAGAGTAGTTTGAGTTGAGTGTTTTGCTTTTGATGATCCAATCTTAGAAATAAAGAAAGAATAAAATCATATGCTAATCCCATGGGAGTGATGACTTCACATAAGAGAAGTATAATTTATAAAACTTGTTGGAAGTTGACAAACATAGCATTGGTCATTGTAGCAATTCATGAAAAAGTAATAAAGGAAGAGAGGTCTCACATATAAATATACTATCTTGGACATCTTTTATGATTGTGAGCCCCCATCAAATATTCTATGTCAATTAGTTGACGTTGGACAAGGAAGACAACGTAGTGGGGTATGTTTGCTTATATTCACATAGAAGTTATATTGTTTTGGATCCTCTAACATGTGGTGTTTTCCCCTATCTTTGCTAGCCAAAAATCCGCACCAAGTAGAGATACTACTTGTGCATCCAAAACCTTAAACCCAGTTTCATGCCATGAGTGTCCACTATATCTACCTATGGATTGAATAAGATCCTTCAACTAAGTTGTCATCGGTGCAAAAGAAATAAAAATTGCTCCTAAATATGTATGAACTTTTGTTGTAAGGGAAAATAAGCTTTGTACGATCTTGTGATGGTGGAGCAATAAAAGCGACAGACTGCATAATAAAGGTCTCTATCACAAGGGGCAATATAAAGTGACGTTCCTTTACATTAAGAGCTTGCACATCCAAAAACAAAAACGCATGACAACCTCTGCTTCCCTCTGCGAAGGGCCTATCTTTTACTTTATGTATTTACTTTCATGCAAGAGTCAATAGTATTCTTCTCTATTCCGTTTTTATTTTCTCTTTTGGCAAACATCATGTGGTGGGGATTGATCCATGCATATATATCCAGTTGAATGTAGGTGATCATGAGTTATTATTGTTGACATTACCCTTGAGGTAAATACGTTGGGAGGCGAAATTATAAGCCCCTATCTTTCTATGTGTTCGACTGAAACTTTTGGTCCATAAGTATGACGTGAGTGTCAGCAATCATAGAAGACTAAATGATAGTTGAGTATGTGAACCTGCTAAACAAAGCTCTTACTTAGACTCTTCCTGATAATATGATGAATTGCAATTGTTTCAGTGACTGAGATCATAGTTTTTTAGTTTTCAATTTGGTTTATGGTTCATACTTTAACTTGTGGATGAATTGTTACTTTTTCATGAGAAGTTCTATGATGATATATTGCAGTTACAATAAAGATCATGATGCTCCATGTCCGTATTTTATTTTTATCGACGTCTCTCGCTCTAAACATGTGGTCATGATTATCGATTTTGACTTTTCGCTTGAGGGCAAGCGAGGTCTAAGCTTGGGGGAGTTGATACGTCCAATTTGCATCATAATTTCCTACTGTTATTTATTATGTTTTGATCATTATTTCACCTTATTATACAATTCTTATGCCTTTTCTCTCTTAATTTGCAAGATTTACATGAAGAGGGAGAATGCCGGCAGCTAGAATTCTGGACCTGAAATAGCCACTTCAGAGATACCTAATCTACAGAGCTCCAATTGACCTGAAATTTCACGGAGATTTTTTATTGAATATATAAAAAATACTGGAGAGAAGAAATACCATAGGGGACCCACCAGCTGCCCACAAGGCAGCAGGGTGCGGCCCCCCTGGGCGCGCCCTAGTGCCTTGTGGGGCCCACAGCTGGCGTCTGGCCCCCTCCCTCTGCTATATGAAGCCATTTGCCCTAGAAAAAAAATAGAGAGAAGGCTTTCAGGACGAAGCGTCGCCGTCTCGAGGCGGAACCTGGGCAGGAGCTATTTTGCTCTCCGGCGGAGCGATTCCGCCGGGGATACTTCCCTCTGGGAGGGGGAAATCGAAGCCATCGACATCACCAACGATCCTCTCATCGTGGGAGAACCAATCTTCATCAACATCTTCACCAGCACCATCTCATCTCAAACCCTAGTTCATCTCTTGTATTCAATCTTTGTCTCAAAACCTCAGATTGGTACCTATGGGTTGCTAGTAGTGTTGATTACATCTTGTAGTTGATGCTAGTTGGTTTATTTGGTGGAAGATTAAATGTTCAGATCCTTAATGCTATTCAATACCCCTCTGATCTTGAACATGAACATGAATTGTGAGTAGTTACTTTTGTTCTTGAGGACATGGGAGATGTCTTTCCATAAGTAATCATGTGAATTTGGTATTCGTTCGATATTTTGATGATATGTATGTTGTTGCTTCCTTTAGTGGTGTCGTGTGAACGTCGACTACATGACACTTCACCATATTTGGGCCTAAGGGAAGGCATTGTGGAGTAGTAATTAGATGATGGGTTGGTAGAGTGACAGAAGCTTAAACCCTAGTTTATGCGCTATTCCGTAAGGGGCTGATTTGGATCCATACGTTTCATGCTATGGTTAGAGTTATCTTAATTCTTCTTTCGTAGTTGTGGATGCTTGCGAGAGGGGGTAATCATAAGTGGGAGGCTTGTTCAAGTAAGAACAGCACCCAAGCACCAGTCCACCCACATATCAATTTATCAAAGTAGCGAACGCGAATCAAACAAACATGATGAAAGTGACTAGATGAAATTCCCATGTGTCCTCGAGAACGCTTTGCTTATTATACGAGTTCGTTCCGGCTTGTCCTTTGCTATAAAAAGGATTGGGCCACCTTGTTGCACCCTTTGTTACCGTTGTTACTTGTTACGAATTATCTTGCTATCAAAACTATCTGTTACCGCTACTTTCAGTACTTGCAGAGAATACCTTGCTGAAAACCGCTTGTCATTTCCTTCTGCTCCTCATTGGGTTCGACACTCTTACTTATCGAAAGGACTACGATTGATCCCCTATACTTGTGGGTCATCAACCGCGAGCGGGAACGCTCTGTGGGAGAGCCTGTCGACGGAGATGAAGCACGAGGTGGTGCTACTTGTGAACGGCGTTGGGATTTCCCTGAAGAGGAGAGGATGATGCAGTACAGTAGAGATAAGTATTTCCCTCAGTTAAGAACCAAGGTTATCAATCCAGTAGGAGAACCACACAGAACATTGTTAGCAGCACCTACACACACAAAAGCAAATACTTGCACCCAATGCGAACAAGGGGGTTGTCAATCCCCTCGGCAGTTACTTGGAAGGATTAAGTCTGATAGTGATAGATAGATAAAGTAAAATACAAAATAAAATAAAAGTAAATAAATTGCAGCAAGGTATTTTTAGATTTTATATATGATAAAAGTAGACCCGGGGGCCATAGTTTTCACTAGAGGCTTCTCTCTCGAACGCAAAGCATACGGTGGGTAAACAAACTACTGTTGGGCAATTGATAGAAAAGCGCATAGTTATGACGATATTCAAGGCAATGATCATGTATATAGGCATCACGTTTGAGACAAGTAGACCGACTCCTGCCTACATCTACTACTATTACTCCACCCATCGACCGCTATCCAGCATGCATCTAGGGTGTTAAGTTAATGAAAACAGAGTAATGCCTTAAGCAAGATGACATGATGTAGACAAAGTAAACTCAAGCAATATGATTAAACCCCATCTTTTTATCCTTAATGGCAATAATACAAATACGTGTCTTGTCCCTTTCTGTCACTGGGATATAGAACACCACAAGATTGAACCCATCACAAAGCATCTCTCCCATTGCAAGATAAATCAATCTAGTTGGCCAAACCAAACGGATAGATCGGAGAGAAATACAAAGCTATAACAATCATGCATAAATAAGTTCAGAAAAGACTCAAATATTTCTCATGAATAATCTAATCATAAACCCACAATTCATCGGATCCCTACAAACACACCGCAAAAGAAGATTACATCGAGAACTCCAAGGAGATCGAGGTGAACATTGTATTGAAGATCAAAGAGAGAGAATAAGCCATCTAGCTATTAGCTATGGACCCGTAGGTCTGTGGTAAACTACTCACACATCATTGAAAGGGCAGCAAGGTTGATGTAGAAGCCCTCCGTGATCGATTCCCCCTTCGGCAAAGTACCGGAAAAGGTCTCTAGATGGGATCGCGGAAGAACAGAGGCTTGCGGTGGCGGAAAAGTTTTCTCGTCTATCTCTCTGGTATATTAGGAATATTTGGGAATTTATAGCGCTGGAATTAGGTCAAGAGGTGCCACGAGGGGCCCACAAGCCTGGGGGGCGCGCCTACCCCCCTGGGCGCGCCCTCCGGGCTTGTCGCTCCCTCGTGACTTGTCTGGTCTTCTCCCGAAGCTTCTAGGGTCCCTTCTGGTCCAGAAAAAATTAATCCAAAGTTTTTTCTCCGTTTGGACTCCGTTTGATAATGATTTTCTGAAAAGGCAAAAACAGGCAAAAAAACAACAACTGGCACTGGGCACTCGGTTAATAGGTTAGTCCCAAAAAATGATATATAATTGCATATAAAACATCCAAGATTGATACTATAATGGCATGGAATAATCAAAAATTATAGATACCTTGGAGACGTATCAAGCATCCGCAAGCTTAATTCCTGCTCGTCCTCGAGTAGGTAAATGATAAAAACAGAATTTTTGATGTGGAATGCTACCTAACATGTTTCATCATGTAATTCTCTTTTACAGTATGAATATTAAGATCCGAATGATTCAAAGCAATACTCTATAATTTGATATAAAGACATCAATACTCAGGCATACTAACAAACAATCATGCCTTTCAAAATAAAAAGGCTAAAGAAAGTTATCCCTACAAAATCATATAATCCTGTCATGCCCCATCTTCTTAACATAAAGTATTTATCATGCACAACCCCGGAGACAATCAAGCAATTGGTTCATAGTTTTTAACACGCTTCAGCTTTTCAACCCCCACGCAATACATGAGCGCAAGACATGAATATAGCACTATGGGTAGAATAGAATATGATGGTAGAGATTAATAAGGGGAAGTCAAAAAGAAGAAGATAGTCTCACATCGACGTGGCTAATCAACGGGCTATGGAGATGCCCATCAATTGTTGTCAATGCGAGGAGTAGGGATTGCCATGCAACGGATGCACTAAGAGCTATAAGTGTATGAAAGCTCAAAATAAAAACTAAATGGGTGTGCATCCAACTTGCTTGCTAATCAAGACCTCAGGAATTTGAGGAAGCCCATCATCAGAATATACAAGCCAAGTTCTATAATGAAAAATTCCCACTAGTATATGAAAGTGACAACATAGGAGACTCTCTATATGAAAAACATGGTGCTACTTTGAAGCACAAGTATGGAAAAGGATAGTAACACTGCCCCTTCTCTCTTTTCTCTCATTTTTTTTCCTTTTTTTTCATGGGCACTTTTTGGCCTCTTATATATATATATATATATATATATATATATATATATATATATATATATATATATATATATACATCCCGTCTATTATGCCAATATTGGCAGAATAGCTATTCTGCCCACATCCGAACTGCACGTTCAATGGGAGGGCACTGCACTTTCTGAAGCAAAGGTACTGCAATACAAACACTAGTGAACTTCTCGTCGAAAAAAATTGCACGTGGTGTTTTTTCGGCACTGTTTTCGATCCAGTTTTTAAATCGTTTGTCGAACGAGGCGTGTAATATACCGTTGGAAAGCTATGGATTAGACGCAACTTCGCCATATAGAAATCTTTTCGAGATTCGTCACCGTTTAAGAGCAGTTTCGAAAATGGTGCGGCGAACGACGAGTGGCAGTGAGCGTATTTTCATGATTTCTTCTAAACCGCTTGTCGGAATTAAGCAAATGATACGCCGTTGGAAAGATATCGTCGAGGCGCAACTTTTTCATATATATTACATTTTCTAATTCGTTACGGTTTAATAGCAGTTTCAAATTTACTAAATCGCGGAATTCCGTTTTTTCAATTTTTTTGCAATTTTCGGTACTGTTTTTGCTCCAGTTTTTTAACCGTTTGTCTAAATGAGGCGTGTGATACGCCGTTGGAAAGCTACGGACGAGGCGCAACTTTCATATGTAGAAATGTTTTTGAGATTCCTTACAGTTTTAAATTAATTTTAAAAATGGTGCGACGGACGACGGGTGCCAGCGGCCGTTTTTTCGCGAATTTTTACAAACCGCTGGTCGGAATGATTCAAATGATACGCCGTTGGAAAGATATCGACGAGGCGCAACTTTTTCATGTAGAAAAGTCTCTCTAATTCCTTACGGTTTAAGAGCAGTTTTGAATTTACCGAAATACGGACACTCAGTTTTTCGCGACACCAAAATCGACGAGTGAACTTCATCGTACAAAAAACCGCACTGCTTCATAATAAAAACTGCACTGCATCCGACAGGTGAGCGAGCTGCATGATTTTCTTTTTGTCGGACGTAAATTTTCCCAGGAGAGGAAGTGAAGTAAGCTTCAATTCGGGCGTAAGTGAACCGCAATACTATCGAGTAGTGAACCGCATTACTTTTGTTTGTCGTTTCCATCACATTTTTCTCACACTTACGAGATGAACAACATCAGAAGGCGAACCGCACTGCTTCAGATGAAAGACCGCAATGCATCAAACGGGCAAGTGAACCACATTTTTTTCTTTTTTCTAGCTTTTTAAATTTTGCATGAGGACTACATGATCGAGGCTAGAGAACTGCATTGTTTGGTCGGAGAAAGCGAACCGCATGGCAGAAATAAAAGGAAGCGAACTTCTTGCAATGTTATTTTTCATTTTTGGATCTCCATTTTTTCGCATATTACTTTTCTCAAAACAAAAAGAACTGCATAGGACAGAGGAGCGAACCTCTCAAAAAAACAAAAATTCTCTATACCAGGACAAACTAAGCTGCATTTTTCATGGGGGTGCAGTCCACTTTGTCTCCTGCCGCCGACATACAACACCGATGTTTCTACACTGCACGAACACACATGCCGCACTGCACGGGAAGTGCCTGCCGAACCGCTTGCCAAAGCGAGTGAACTGCAAAATTACTCCCAAAAAAAATCACCGCGGCAACCTCGCACGATGCCCGATCTGCACTACACACGGAATCGCAGTGCACTGCATCGCCATGCCCGCGCTGCTCCAGTGATGGAGGAGCAGAGTTGGAAGACGGGGACAGAGGCAGCCCGCCGAATCTCGCGGGGCGGAGTGCTGGCGTGCTGTGAGCACCCACGTAGTGGACTGCACGGGCGCCCTTGGATCCACCGCGCCGGCGACGTGCTACCGACGCCAGAGGCAGAGACATGGCTGCGGGTGCTTCCTCTGCCACGTCCGAGAAGCAAACCACATGTTCCCGGCATGAGTGCACGCCCGCGGACCGCGACTCCACATGCCGCGGACTGCACAACCACGCCGCCGAACTGCAAAACAGGGAAAGTAATCTGCAGAACGGATCCACATAAACTACACTTGTGAGGAATCTGAAAAACAATTAAGGAAAGTAATCTGCAGAACGGATCCACTTGAACTACACTGCGGCGTCAGCCGATCTACAAAACAGGAGCAGTGACGTAGTTGAGCCCCACCCATGCATGCCAGTGAGCCAAACTGCATGGCGCGGCGATCTGAACCGAAGCTCTCGCATGGTTTTGGCTGAGACAACGCCTGGACATGGATATCCCTGCCTCCTCCCGATCTGCAGGTGGTGGAGTGCTGGACTGCATGCCGCACCGGGCCGCACTGCACCAGGGCTGACCGCGCCACCTGGAAGCCGCAATCCGGCCGGATCCGGCAGAGAGGGTCGGCAAGGTGAGGTGGACGAGCTTGAAGAGAGGGCTGGCGAGGGGCAGGATGGGCGTCGTCGACTGTAGAGGTCGATCCACGGCGACCTCCGGTGCAGACACCCTCACAGACCTCTCGTGGCCGCGGTCGCCGTTGTCTACTCCGGTGGCGGGTCGCCGCGGAGGTGCATTGGTAGGCCGCGGGGAAGGTGGATCCGGCTGCGGGGGAGGAGCAGTGGGAGGTCCGCGGAGGTAGGACGGCTGGAAGTCGGGAGGCGCGGCGAACCTCCTCCGCCTACTGGATCCCTCCACGGCCTCCCCCGGCTGGATCTCGCAGCGGCCTCCCACCTGCCGGCGGCATGGGGATCCGGCAGGTGGCTCGGGGAGCCCTGGCGGCGTGGGGATCCGACTGGTGGTTCGGGGAGCCCTTGCGGCGTGTGGATCCGGCAGCCCCACTTGCCGGTGGCGGAAGGAGGTGGGAGGAGGAAGTGTTGGGCGGCTGTGGATGGGGAAGAAGGTGGATTGGGTCCGGGGTGGTGGTTGACCGGGGGGGAGAAGGTGTATGTGGTTTGGGGGCGGGGTGGTGGGGATTTATTTTTTGTTTTACGCATTTCGTTTCATTTTTGCTGCGAGGTTCGATCGGGACGTGGACGCAGTTTGTGTTTGGTGGCAGAATAAGGCCTAGAGTTGGTAGAATAAGGTCTTAAGGGGGTTGGTAGAATAGACCCACCCTATATATATATATATATATATATATATATATATACTTTTCTGTACTCCTGGGAGTATGTACTCCCATCTTCAATATACCTCGTATACACATTGATTATAATTCTTTATCATTCTCAATATACTTCATTAAATATTTTAAGATACCCCAATACGAGTTTTGTGGAAAAAATATCATTTGCTATGTACTTTTTGTAATATACCTTTTTCACAAACGAACAAAGTGAGCTTCAAAGCCACATCTATCTGATAAAGACATAGTGAGTTGCACCGTTTCCTTTTGCGATGAAACAAGTGAACTACACTTTGTTTCTTCCTTATTGAATGCAGTGAACCACAAGACTCCTCGAAGTGGGCTGCATCAACCCATTTTTCTCTTGAAAATGAACCATTAATGCTTGTTGAAGTGAACTTCTCAACAAATATTTTTTACACACAATACATCATATCCCAACTAGATACATTCGATAGACACACAAAAAAACCACAAACAGCGGACTAAACTGCATGCCCGCTCTCCAAGCTGCACGCCGCACACACCACACACACCACCGCCGCACACGCTGCACACGAGGGGTCAACTGCAATGCAGTCACGCGGCCGGTGAACCGCACGATGTGGACCGGTGAACTGCACGACGCGTCGGGGGAGAGATCACCGACAGACGACCCGCGAAATATGAAAAAGCAACAAAAATGTCCTGAACTTCAACCGTGCCATTGCCACACCGCATCTTCTGCTGTTGGGAAGAAGAGAACCACCACGGATCTCAGTGAACTGCAATACAAAATTCAGTGAGCTACAAAAAATATCAAAGGAGCTGAAAACAAGGGGAGAGGCGGGGGAGGGGGGCACGGCTCGAACTCGAACTCGGATCCGGCGTGGGATCCATGGATCCGTGGCCGGGGTCACCAGACACAGTAGCGTGGGATGGGGGCGGATCCCGGTGTAGCGCGGCTAGCTGATAAGGGGAGGCGGGATCGCGGCTGGGGACTGCGTCGATGACGATGCGGACGGCTATAGCAGCGAGGTGTAGGGGCTCTGTCGGAGGTGTCGGGAGGCGCTGGGGAGGTTGCAGTGGCGCGTGGATCCAGGGATCCCGCCGGCCGGCATCCAAGAGGGGCGTCGCAAGGAGCCAGGCCCGGGCGGCGCGATGGGCTTAGGGAGGGAGGTCGCCGCATGGAGGCGCCCGGATCCGGCGGCAGCCTGGGGATGGCCGGCGTGGCGGGGAGCCTGGGGATGGCCGGCGTGGCGGCAGCCTGGGGATGGGAGGCGCGGCGGGGGATCTGGTGAGGGCCGGCGCGGCGGCGACCTGGGGATGGGCGGCGCGGCGGCCTCGGGAGGGACGGGCGGTGCGGTGGCCTGGGGATGGTCGGGGCGACGTCGGCTTGGGGATGGGCGGGCGACATGGGGGCTGGGGATGGGCGGCGCGGCGGCGGCCTTGGGAGAGTCAGTGCGTCGGCGGCCTAGGGTGGGAGGCGCGGGGGAAGAAGGTGGAGGGAGGTTTGGTTGTGTGGTGGGCGGGAGACGTGGGGGAAGAAGTGGATAAGGCAGCAGTTTTTTTAATTGTTTCTGTGCGGTTCGGTTTGGGGCAGCGAGACAGCTCGATAATGTTGGCAGAATAAGGTCTAGTGTTGGTAGAATAAGGTCTTAAGGGTGTTGGTAGAATAGACCCACCCTATATATATATATCCTCACTGGGGCAATGCTCTAATAATGATGATTATCATACTTCTATCTCTACTTACAACTCAAAAAATTGCAACTCGATACTAGAACAAATATGACTCTATACGAATGTCTTTGGCAGTGTACCAGGATGTGCAATGATACTAGCGTAACATGTATGAAAATGATAAACGGTGGCTGAGCCACAAATACTATGTCAGCTGTATGATCATGCAAAGCAATATGACAATGATGATGTGTGTCATAGAAACAGAACGGTGGAAGTTCCATGGCAATATATCTCGGAATGGCTATGAAAATGCCATAATAGGTAGGTATGGTGGTTGTTTTGAGGAAGATATAAGGAGGCTTATGTGTGATAGAGCGTATCATATCACGGGGTTTGGATGCACCGGCAAAGTTTGCACCGACTCTCGAGGTGAGAAAGGGCAATGCACGGTACCGAAGAGGCTAGCAAATTGCGGAAAGATGAGAGTGCGTATAATCCATGGACTCACATTAGTCATAAAGAACTCACATACTTATTGCAATAGTTTATTAGCCCTCGAAGCAAAGTACTACTACGCATGCCCCTAGGGGGAGGTTGGTAGGAGTTAACCATCACGCGCCCCCGACCGCCACGCAAAGGAAGACAATCAATAATAAATCATGCTCCAACTTCTTAGCATAACGACAAACCATACGTGCATGCTTCGGGAATGACAAACCTTAACACCAATATTCTTACTAAACCACAATTATCTACTAGTACCTCCCACATATTACCATCTTAATATCGTAAAACTATTGCAAGGAATCAAACTTATCATATTCAGTGATCTACATGAATTTTTTTATTATATCCCTAAACCGACGACCCCACGATGGAGATGGGCTCCGACGATGACTTGGCGCCGGAGCCCACGCCAGTGCATGCTGGCTTGACAATGGAGCAGGCGCAACGCACTTCAATGCCGCCATGGCAGAGGAGCAGCCTGTGCCGGCGCCTATGTCGGTGTTGCGGCAGGCGCAGGATGAACAGCGGTACAACTTTTTCCTCCTCGAGCATCACCGGCTGGCGGAGGGCCAAATCTACGGTGAAAACGCGAGCAAGGAGGGCGTGGGGGCCATGGTTGCGACGAACCCTAACTTTGTCGCCGAGCAACGGGCGCTCTATGAGGCCGCCTGCGCTCAAGCTGCTGCTCGCAACGCATAGGCGGCGCAGCCGGACACGGAGGCGACGCTGGCTGCAGAGGCGATCGCGGACGAGAACGCCACCAAACACTATTTGGTCACGCCGATGGGGTGACGAGAGTGTCAGCCCCTCCATTTCCATCGTGGACCTCACATCCACTGGCGACGAATAGGTCACGGACTCTGCCGAGGATGAGTAGGGCATGGGAGGCAGCAGGGCCTTGTGTCCCAAGTGGGTCGGTCCGTCTCCCATGTTCTACTCTTCCTCGCCGAAGACTGCAACTTCACTTCACAGGTCTTGTCGCCGCCGACCATGGAGGACGCGATCGCCGGAAGGGAACAACAAGGACTTGGACGATGGACAGCGCCGTAGTCTAGGTTTAGGTCTGGTCCCCTCTTTTTTTTAACGAAAATTGTCCGAAATGTAATGAATGTGCTGCGGTTTGAATGAAAATCATCCGGTTTGCATGTAATTCATCTGGTTTGTTTAAAGCTGATTCGAAATGTATGTAGCTAGCGTTGTGTCGGGGGGGATGACCCCCGGGTAGGCAAGCGGACCCGGAGCCCCTTTTCAAAAACTTTGGGGCAGCCCGTGCCCCTCCCCGCCGGCTGGCTTCCTAGCACGAGCCGGCTAGGCCCGGCCCCGGGCCGGGTCCGGCTCCCCGCTAGCCGGCTTGCGACAGGTCAGCGGCCGTCCCATCGCTCCCGACGACAAGATAGCCCTCCACGATGGGAGAGCGTGGCTACAGTGCAATCCGTCTCGGGAAGGCGTGGCCACAGGGCTGTCAACCCCGCTGACCGGAGTGACCAACGTCAGCACCAGCGCGACGCTGTAGCCCCCTGACGCCAACCACTCCGTGACGCATGGGGCGTTGGACCACAGTGCCAAGCAGCCGGCGGGCCCCGCAGCCGGCTCCGTACGCCGATGTCTGGGGCCCGCTGTGTGTAGTTTTGCCCATGTAACCCTGGGGGGGTCGGGCTATAAGACCCCCAGGAGGCCTCCATGCAGGGGGGTCATCTCAGTCTCCTTCGTTCAGCTCTATCCATAGTTCATACCCGCACACTCACATTCACAGGAGAGGCAGAACGGCGGCCCAGCCCCTTCTTCCTCCTCCGCTCAAACAGCTCCAGGAGCACCATTGTAGCCCTTGTGCATATCATCTCATTCGGCAGGACTAGGGGTGTTACCTCAACGGAGGGCCCCGAACCTAGGTACGCCTTGTGTCCCGCGCTCGCGCATACCAACCTCGCTTCCGGAACCCACCGGCGTCCTCACGCAGCCCCCCACTTTTAGCCATCTCATGGCATCTGCCGTGATTTCACCACGACAGTTGGCGCCCACCATGGGGTTCCTTGCTGCTGGAATCGCGGTCCAGGCGAGACCCTTTTCATCACCATCATCGCGACGCCGGCCGCCGGTCGCGTCTCCTGCGTTGCTCCGCCCGCGCCCGGCCTCGTCGTCCTAGCGCACGCTGCTCCGCCCTCGACCATCTCCCTGGTCGTCGGCTCCCGCCGTCCCCGGAGCTTCTCTCTCCGCCACCTCTGCTTGCCCGCGAAGCTCCTCTGGAGGCCGCTGCCTTGGCACGTGCAGTCCCTACGCGCGAGGTCTCCCTCCCGAGCCCCGCAGCGCGCCGTGCCTCCGCTCCCCTCGCGCGAGCTCTCGTTCGTCCGCGTCGTGCCGCCCGCTCGTGCGCCCACATGCCCGCGCGCCGGCTCCGCCTGCGCGACCCCGTCCGCTCTGCTCCTGCGAGCGGCTCTGCCCCGCTCCCGAGCTCCTCCGCCCGAGCGCCGCGCGCCTCGCTCCACCGCGCCCCCGCGCGTCCGCCCCGTCGCTCCGCCCGAGCGCCTCCGCTCTCGCGCGTCGCCGCGCTGGCCCGTCCCATCTCCTGCATCTCCGCCGCGGCCCGGCCTCCTCCGTCGCTCCTCCGCGCGCGCCCGGCCCCGTCGCTCCTCCGCGCACGTCCGCCGGCTCGCGCCCGCGGCCCGGCCCCGTCGCTCCACCCGGCCGCGCTGCCGCGTCGCCCGCTCCGTGCCGCCTGCGCTCTCCGGCTGCCCCCACGCGCCCGCAGCCGGCTCCGCCTGCACGCCCCGCGGCCGGCTGCATCATGCCCGTTGGAGGCCGGCCGCGCGCCTGCCCTGCTCTGCTCCGCCTACCCAGCCGGCTGAGGCCGCGTCCCGCCCGCCGGCTGGGCGTGCCAGTCGCCCGCCGCCGTGCCCCGCTCGCCGCCTCCTGCCGGCTCCGCACGACCGCACCGCCCCGCGCCGGCTGCCCGAGGGCCGGCTGGAAGAAAGTGTGAGGGCCGGGTGCCCACGTAAAAAAAAGTGTGCGTCTGGCTACCCAGAGCCGGCTGAAGAAAAGAAGCAGAGGGCCGGCTGCCCAAATAGGAAGGGGCCGGCTACCCGAGAAAAAAAAGTGGCCGGGTGCGCACGCAAAATAGAGAGAGAGAGAGAGAGAGAGAGAGAGAAGAAAAAGACATCCAGCTGCGCCCACCTGCCTGCGTCGCCTCTCGGTCGGCTGGCCCACCTGCCCGCATCGCCGCCTGGCCGGCTGGCCTGCCCGCCCGCTTCGACGCCGGGTCGGCTGGAGAGCCGGCTCGGCTGCGTCCCGCTCGGCCGCCCGGCCGGTCGGGCCGACCGGCTGGGGCCTCCCTCGATCGCCCGGAGGCTCGGGCCGTCTGCCGGCAGACACCTCCGACCCGTCCACATCAAAAAGCAATGTGAGCTCCCCATCCGCATATCTTTGTACCGTACACACAAAAAGCGGATAACCCCGAGCGATCCTAGGGGCCATCCCCGTATTTTTCCAGCTGCTTTACTGTTCACCCCGGCGCCAGCTAGTCTCGGCCCGGGGGCTGGCCGTTTGGCCCGATACGTTCTTCCCCGCAGACGGCATAGTAGTGTGCACGGTACCGAAGGCCCACTCTTCGCCACAGCTACAGACCGGCTCCCGGCTGTCCGGCTAGCAAGAGCAAAAGCTGGAGGTCACCCCACGCAAAAAACGTTCGGTGGAGGAAACGGCTTGGGCGACCCGGTCGTTTCCTTTATGAGTATCTGCTCGGTCGAATCTGCTCCCAGAGTCTGAGTACTGTACACTCTACTCCGCGGCCCACTCTTCGCCTCAGCTACAGACCGGCTCCCAGCTGTCCGGCTAGCAAGAGCAAAAGCCAAAGAGAGGAGGGGACATGAAAAAGACTGAAGGGGGCTCAAACGAAACCGAGTCGGCACCCTCTGCATAAAACTTGCACCGCCAAAACCAAACATTTGATATATCTGCGCTGGCTAACTTTGTCTTTTGCACGATCATTTCCGTGGGGAACCCCCCTCCTCGCCCGGAGGCTACACCCAGTGGGTGCGCCGGTGCGCCCCGCTGGGAAAACGCCTCGCCGGCTGCCGCCGAAATCCTCGACGCGACCATCTGCTCCATCAACAGCGAAGACCCTCCGCCCGACTCTTCGAGTCGCCCGGCGGCTTGGAGGCTACACCCAGTGGGTGCACTGGCGCGCCCTCACTGGAAGCAGCCAGCCGGCGGACTCCGCGTCCGCGTCCGGCAGGGCTCCACGCCCACCAGCCGGCGGACTCCGCTCCGCGCCCGGCAGGGTCCCGCACCCACCTGCCGATGGACTCCGCTTCGCGCCCAGCGGCTCCTCACGCCCACCTGCCGGCAGAATCCGCGTCCGCGCCTGGCGGCGCTCTGCACCCATCTGCTGCAACAAACTGCAAGGACCCTCCGCCCAACTCTTCGAGTCGCCCGGAGGCTCGGATGCTACACCCATTGGGTGCGTTGGCGCGCCCCCACTGGAAGCAAGCCGCGCCGGCTGCAAGCCCGCAGCCGGCTGTCATCGACAGCATCTGCTACATCAACGCCCGCGAAAACCCTCCGCCCGACTCCTCAAGTCGCCCGGAGGCTCGGAGGCTACTGTCGGGGGGATGACCCCCGGGTAGGCTCAAGGAGACGAAATGACACTTCAAAACATCGGGGTGGCCAACGCCCCTCGGTCCGGCTGCCCGGCCACCCCGGTCGGCTCACCACCCGGCTGCCCCGGCCGGCTCGCCACCCGGCTGTTCCAGCCGGCTCCCCGTCCGGCTGCTCCAGCCGGCCTGCTACGCGGAGTCAACCACGGTGTCACATCTGACCCGACGCGGACAAGATGGCTGTACCATGGACACTATTGCTGATAAAGCGAACACTATAGCCATGTCACTTCACTGCGCTCCAATAATCCAGTACTGTTGACCAATAGTGGCGCACTATAGCCCGCGTCATGTGTCACCTCGTATGTCCACTCAATAGTGTAGTAGGTCAAGTGGGCGACCCCTTGTCCCCTGGGCACCCCTTTATAAGGTGCACCAGGGGAGCTCACTTGGAGATGGCCATGCACACCCACGGCTCATGCTCACTCACACACACACATGAGGCAAGGGGTGGTGCGCTCTCAGCCACCTGCTCCCTCCTCTATATACAGATCTAGGAGCGACTCTGTACTACCATATACACCGCATATACATCAGACATGCAGGAGTAGAGGTGTTACCTCCCCGCAAGGGCCCCGAACCTGGGTAAACCACCGTGTGCTGTTGCCCAATCCCGTCCCGGATATCCACTGTAGCCTTGCTCTCACCTCTTTAAGCCATTCCATGGCATCTGCCGTGATCGCGCATCCACCACAAGAATACCACGACAGTTGGCGCCCTAAGGACCCGTTTGCCCTACCCCGGATCGACCAAGTCATCGACTCCACCGCCGGCTGCGAGCTTCTGTCCTTCCTGGATGCCTACTCCGGCTACCACCAGATCAAGCCGGACCCGGCGGATGCCCTCAAGACGTCCTTCATCACCCCCTTCAGGGCGTATTGCTACATCACCATGTCATTCGGCTTGAAGAACGCCGGCGCCACCTTCCAACGCTGCATGCAAAAGTGCCTCCTGCCACAGATCGTCTAGAACGTGCATGTCTACGTCGACGACATCGTGGTGAAGACCAAGCAGCACCTCACCCTCCTCGAGGATCTCAGGGAGACGTTTGCCAATCTGTGCCAGTTCCAGATCAAGCTCAACCCGGAGAAATGCGTTTTCGGCGTGCTGGCCGGCCAACTCCTTGGTTTCCTCGTCTCAGAGCGTGGCATCGAGGCTAATCCGGAGAAGATCAAGGCCATCGAGCGCATGCGCAAGCCGGCTCGGCTGCGCGATGTCCAGAAGTTCACCGGCTGCTTGGCCTCTCTTAGCCGGTTCGTTAGCCGGCTGGGGGAGAGGGCCCTGCCCCTGTATCAGCTGATGAAGAAGACGACACCGTTCGAGTGGTCCGACCAAGCGGACGAAGCTTTCCGCGACCTCAAGTGCATGCTCTCCACCACACCCGTCTTGGCCACGCCGGTTGAGAAGGAACCGCTCCTGATGTACATCACAGCAACCACCCGCGTGGTCAGCATGGTGCTGCTGGTAGAGCGCCCCGAGGAAGGCAAGGCACAGCCGGTCCAGCGCCATGTGTACTACCTGAGCGAGGTCCTCTCCACCTCCAAGCAGAACTACCCCCACTACCAGAAGATGTGCTATGGCGTGTACTTGGCCGCCAAGAAGCTGAAGCAGTACTTCCAGGAGCACGTCATCACCGTGGTGAGCACGGCCCCCATCGGCGAGATCATGGGATGCCGGGACGCCTCTGGCCGGATCGCCAAATGGGCCATCGAGCTAGCCGGCCACACCATCCTCTACGAGCCTCGCACCGCCATCAAATCACAGGCGTTGGCCGACTTCCTCGCCGATTGGGCGGAGACCCAGTACTTGCCGCCGGCTCCTGACGCAACACACTGGCGCATGCACTTCGACGGCTCGAAGATGGCCTCCGGCTTGGGAGCCGGTATCATGCTCTCCTCCCCAAGGGCGACCGGCTGCGCTACGCGCTCCAAATCCACTTCGCTACCTCCAACAACGTCGCCGACTATGAAGCCATTGTCCACGGCCTCCGGCTGGCCAAAGAAATCGGCATCCAGCGTATCCTCTGCTTCGGCGACTCCAACCTGGTGGTCCACCAGGTCTCCAGCGAGTGGGACGCCAGGGACTCCAACATGGCCAGCTACCGCAACCTGGTCCAGCAGATGACCGGAAGCTTCGACGGCTACGAGTTCCTTCACGTCCCCCGAAGCGAGAACGAAGCGGCGGACACTCTGGCCAAGCTTGGCTCCAGCTGGCAAGCAATCCCGACCGGCGTCTCCCTCGAGCACTTGCGCAAGCGCTCCATCAAGCCGTCCCCGGATTCGGAGTCCATCTTCGTCCCGGCCGACTCGACGGTCCCTGTTCCTGGCTCCGGGGCTGCCGACTCCGGCTCGGGGACTGGCGCTCCGATCCCGGAGGCTGCCGCCTCCTACCCAGCCCCGGGGGCTGCCGGCTCCGGCTCGGGGACTGCCAGCGCCAACCCGGGGACTGCCATCCCGGCCCCGAGGGCTGCTGTCGCCAACCCAGCCCCCGGGGGCTGCCCTCCCGGTCCCGGGGGCTGCCAGCTCCGGCCCGCCACCTCTCGACCCGGCCGAACCTTCGCAAGTGGCTGTCCTCACAGTGCTGGAAGCGCCGTCTTGGGCCCAACTGATCCTCACTTTCCTGGTGAGCGGCGAGATCCCGATGAACGAGGTCGAGGCTCGGTAGGTGCAGCGAGCGGTCCCTCCATGACCGTGGTCCGACTTTGAGCTTGCCGCCTCACCACCGCGTTAAGCACAAGGTGAAGCAGGACCCCACCGCTACCATGGTGACCAAATCGGACCCACATCAAGGAGGATCTGCCGTGCAGCACGCTCGGCTACTTCGACAGTTTGGCGTGGCATGACAAGGAGAGGGCGCCACCATCACCACCCCGCCGATGCTCGTTCATCGTGAAGAAGGCATCCTCCCCAACACTCGCAAATGAGCGTGGCACACCTGCATTACCTTGAATGCAACGACCATGCACAACACGTCCGACCAAATAACATAGTGCATATAACCGGCCAAATGTAGAACACATAGAACAACTTACTTTTTTGGTGACTAGCACACCACTTGTGTTAGGGCATATCTCTCTCTAGTTGGTTTTGGTGATTGATGACAATGCACTTTGCGGACTAACCGTCCGCATTGAGCATTTCAGATATTCTTATATTTGGCACAAGACGGTTTTATTCCCCTCGGAGTAAGAAAGAGCAAAGACGAGTTTTCCGGCGTTTCTTTTCGTTTGATTTGAATCGTAGGAAAACCGTACTATTAAGAGGGGGTCCCCATTGGAAGGTATGGGTGGAATCAACACGTACACAAACCATATGCACCCACGTATCCTTCACCAACATTGGAGCTTTCCTTCTGTTGTACGCATTTGGCATTTTGTCAGAGCCCTAGCGGTAGTACCACTGGTACCCACGGTAGTATGGCTTAGGCGGTACTTCCGCTGGTCAGTACTGCGGCTAGTTCTGCTTGGGTTTGAGCCTTCTGTTGCTCTCTCAGCATTTCGCGGTAGTACCACTTAGGTGGTACTTCCGCTGGCTAGTACCGCGGCTACTTCCGCTTGGGTGCTGAGTCTTCTGTATGCCCTCTGACAAATCGCGGTAGTACCGCTGGCGCTAATGGTAGTACCACTTCATGCGGTACTTCCGCTCTGGTGCTGTGCAAACTACTGCTGCTTTCTTTGTTGCCTGTTGACAATTAGCAGTAGTACCGCTTTCTGTAGTAGATAGTACCGCTCCGGGGGAACTACCGTGCGAGTACCGCTGTGGTACTCAACATGCTTCGGTGAAACTGTCACGCTTAGCGGTAGTACCGCTCCCTGGAGCAGTAGTACCGCTTAAGCACGTCTAGTGTGCATAACGGTTGGATTTGAACACCCCCCCCACTATAAAGAGGGTCTTCTTCCCCAAGAAGACTTGCCTCTTTCCCCCATTGCTCCATTGTTGCCCTAAAGCTCAAACTCGCCCAATCTGCCTCTTGATACGTCCATTTTGCATCATGTTTTCCTACTGTTATTTATAGTGTTTTTGATCAATATTTCACTTTATGATGCAATTATAATGCCTTTTCTCTCTTAATATGCAAGTTCTACATGAAGAGGGAGATTGCCGGCAGCTAGAATTCTGGACCCAAAAGAGCTACAACAGAGATAGCTATTCTTTGAAGCTCCAAATGACCTGAAACTTTACGGAGATTTTTTATTGAATAAATGAAAAATACTAGAACAAAGAACCACCAGAGGGGGGCCACCAGTTGTCCACAAGGCAACATGGCGCGCCTACCCCTAGGGCACGCCCTGATGTCTTGTGGGGGCCCACAAAGGCCCTCCGGTGCCCTTCTTCTGCTATATGAAGCCATTTGCCAGAGAAAAAAAATAGAAGAATACTTTTGGGACGAAGCGCCGCCGTCTCGAGGCGAAACCTGGGCATGAGCACTTTTGCTCTCCGGCGGAGCGATTCCGCCGGCGATACTTCCCTCCGGGAGGGGGAAATTGAAGCCATCGACATCACCAACGTTCCTCTCATCGTGGGAGGACTCATCTCCATCAACATCTTCACCGGCACCATCTCATCTCAAACCCTAGTTCCTCTCTTGTATTCAATCTCTGTCCCAAAACCTTAGATTGGGTTGCTAGTAGTGTTGATTACATCCTGTAGTTGATGCTAGTTGATTTATCTGGTGGAAGATTATATGTTCAGATCCTCAATCATATATTATACTCCTAGGATCTTGAACATGAATATGATTTGTGAGTAGTTCCATTTGTTCTTGAGGACATGGGAGAAGTCTTGTTATAAGTAATCATGTGAAGTTAGTCTTCGTTCAATATTTTGATGATGTGTATGTTGTTCTTCCTCTAGTGGTGTCGTGCGAACGTCGACTACATGACACATTACCATGCTTGGGCCTAGGGGAAGGCATTCGGGAGTAATAAGTAGATGATGGGTTGCGAGAGTGACAGAAGCTTAAACCGTAGTTTATGCATTATTCTGTAAGGGGCTGATTTGGATCGATATGTTTCATGCTATGGTTACATTTATCTTAATTCTTCTTTTGTAGTTGTGGATGCTTGCGAGAGGGGGTAATCATAAGTGGGTTGTTTGTTCAAGTAAGAACAACACCCTAGCACTGGTCCACCCACACATCAAATTAGCAAAGTAGTGAACGCGAATCAACTAAAACATGATGAACGTGACTAGACGAGAATTCCCATGTGTCCTCTAGAACGCTTTGCTCACTATAAGAACTACTTTTGGCTTGTCCTTTGCTATAAAAAGTATTGGGCCACCTTGCTGCACCTTTGTTTCTACTGTTACTTGCTACTTGTTACGAATTATCTTGCTATCAAACTATTTATCACTGTCACTTACATCACTTGCAGAGAATACCTTACTAAAACCCGCTTATCATTTCCTTCTGCTCCTCGTTGGGTTCGACACTCTTACTTATCGAAAGGACTATGATTGATCCCCTATACTTGTGGGTCATCACCTCCCTAGCCATCAAAACTTGTTGATTCTCTAGGGTTTGGAGGAGAAGGCCTCGATCTACACTTCCACCGAGAGAAATTTGATTCGCCCTACTACCCCTTGTGGATATTGTTACTCTTGGGTATTTGGGCACCCTAGACGGAAGAGGTCACCTCGGAGCCACATTCCATTGTGGTGAAGCTTCGTGGTGGTGTTGGGAGCCTCTAATTAAGTTGTGGAGAGAGCCCCAACCTTGTTTGTAAAGGTCCGGTTGCCGCCTTCAAGTGCACCGCTATTGGAATCATGGCATCTTGCATTGTGCAAGGGCGTGAGGAGAATACGGTGGCCCTAATGGCTTCTTGGGGAGCATTGTGCCTCCACATCGCTCCAACGGAGACGTACCTCCCCCAAAAGGACGGAACTTCGGTAACACATCCTCGTCTCCATCGACTACCACTACAAAAAACACTTCCGTGATGATACGTTTTTGTCACAATAGGTCACGTTTTCTGTCATGCATGTACATCCGTGACAATTTTATGACAGAATCAAGATAGTCATACCTGTGTTGTCGTAGAAGTGTTCCATGACAATACTGAAATTATCATCACGGAAGTGTCCACTTACTTGACGATAAATGGCATGTCATGGAAATGTTTTCGTCAAGGGTAACCAACACGTGGCATCGACCGTAACGGGTCGCCGTTAAGCTATCAGGTTCCGGTTTGGATCCGATAACCCGTTAACAGCCCTAACCAATGGCGATTTTCCACGTGTAAAATTCTCATTCGCCAACAGATCCACGTGTCAGATCGGTGTCACGACAGATGTCAACCATCCACTAGACGATACACGCCTATGGAACAGTGACACGTGGCAAGGCCCAACAGTGGCCCATTTAGGTTAAAAGGGCCGGCCCAGTCAAAGTTAGCGGGCTGGCCCATTAACGACCTACTTTCATCTGGCCCATTTACAAAAACGGTCCATACGAGATCTGCCAATTCAGACCGTCAATGGCCCGTTAACGATTTGTCACCATTGCGGCCCATCGTCTGTTCCAGCCTGTTAACAGCCCGCTATGTCTTTGGGCTCATTTGCTGGCTGAGGTTCTTTCGGCCTGTTAGAGGCCCATTATAGAGATGGGCCAATTTCCAGGTTGTACGTCTTTTGGCCCGTTAGAGGCCCATTATAGGAATGGGCCAAACTTCTAGCGATACGTCTTCCGGCCTTTTCGCGGCCCATTAGCGATTTGGGCCAACTTCCAGCCCGGTGTATCTTTCGGCCTGTTAACGACCCACACCGTAGTTGGGCCATTTACATTCCGACCTGACTTTCGGCCTCTTAGTGGCCCATGTTCTCCATGGCCCAACTCTAGCCCGGCATGACTTTCGACCTGTTAAAGGCCTGTTCTGTATATGGGCCAACCTATGGCCGATTTGCTTTCGGCCTGTTAACGGCCCGACATGGAAATGGGCCAAGACTCTACTGACGTTCATTTTGGCCTGCCAGTGGCCCGAGGGCACGTTTCCATTATTGTGGCCGTATCGATCTTTCGGCCTGTTAACGGCCTAGTAAGATCCCATGTTATGATGGGCCCACATTTGAGCCCCAAATCCATTTCTGCCACGGGACGGCCCATGATTGTCATGGGCCTCGTAGAATGGACCATCCGTGCAATTATGGGCCCATGTAGATTGGGCCTGTTGGACCCCGTTTCAACGATAGCATATATAATAACAAAGAATTATCCTACTCTACAATCCACTAAAAAAACCTACACTATACAAAAAAGAGATTAAGGCATAGAAACGAAGAATAATCCTACACTATACAATAATGAAATTACAGCAGATTACATCCACTCGGCATCATAGTTCGCCAACAATGATAATAAAGCGTAAACAAACAGCAAATTGCATACAGCGGGCACATACAGCTCATACATCATGGACGCGCATCAACACAACTTACCATTTGAACTATAATCTCTTCAGAAAATAGAATTGGCCAAATTCAGATAGCACAAATTTCAGCCTGCAAAATCTCCACTTTCTTTGTGGTTTCCTCAGTCTCTTGTTTCATTTTTTTGACTGTTGCCTCGTTTGTCTGCACCTCCAATCTCAACATGTTGATTAAATCTAGAGACTCATATGCATGTTGTCTTGCCGCCTCTAGTTGATGCTCTAGAACATCAGCACATTCCAATTCCAATCCATAATCATTTGGTAACGGCCATGCCGCACCGCTCTGAGAGCTTTGTGTTTATGTCATTTTATCTTGAAATGTTTCTGGAAGTACACATGACTACAGCAAAAATATAGTTACAACAATGAAGCAAGCAAGACATACTATCTTGTACATGGCAAAATAGGACTAACAATAATGTACACTTCATGAAGCATAAGCAGGTGATATTTTAAAAAGTATAAAGATGGTAGTCTGTGCAGGCCGCATACAGAAATCTCTCTTAGCTCACCAAAGGAGCATGATGTTGGGGCCAAATCCAAAACATAGACAGGTTACAAATTTAAACCACGCGCAGCTACTAAACATTAGATATATCTTGTGTATAAGTAAGCAAGCAGTTAGCCATTGTGTAGCTCGTATTAACTAGCTGGAACATTGTGTGCCATGTTTCAAAAGAGTCTTAGGGGGCATAATGAACTGCAGAGGGATTAATACAAGCCTACTACATCAAGCAAAATTATGCAATCATTAGCCTCATATAAACTAGATTGTGAGCCTCATGCAGTAATAGTTGGTTAATGGACTCCAGAGCTTCAGGCACACTTTGCCAGAGTAATGAAATGGTAATGCATTTAATTATATCAACTAATAGTTATACAAGTACCCTACATGAGGCAGCATTGTTTGGGCATCTAATTATCTGAAGACAAATAAAGCAATTGAAAAGAGCAATTTTGCCTGAAGAAAACAAGCAATTGAACTGTTGTGTTGGCAGCATGCATACATGCATGCCTCAATAACATCCTTGGCCTGGCTACATTTGAATCAACTGATGTATCTTTTATATAATGGAACAAGTAATGTAACATTGTTTGCCCCCTATGAAGTATCTCGACTAGTATGTACTCAAGATCCTAGTACTGATAGGGAGGCTAATGATGTGAACATGCATTTGGTTATGACATTTATGACATCAAGAACTCTACCATAGCAGGAAGGAGTGTCTCACTCTGTTCACTAATATAAGATGTTTTAGATATTTAAATGTAGACTACATCCGTACTGAAATGAGTGAACAGACACATTAAAATGTGTTTACATACATCTGATTTAGGAAAAAGTTAGAACATCTTATCTTATAATAGTGAGCGGAGGGAGTATTAATCAATGGCCCAATGACTGGGTTATAGGTGAAGAACCCTACGCAAGCACAATGGCAGACAAATAGGATGTCCTGGTAGTTGTAATACAGTGACTTACCATAACTGGTTGTACAGGCTCATCACTGCTCCTCCTTCTCTTGAAAGGCTCCTTCCTAACATCTTGTACTTGGAAATCCTGAATCTTTTCTTCGTTGCACCCCCTCTGCAAGGTGACACAAACTAGTTACAGGTCTCCTTACATGGAAGATAAATATGCATACTTTCTAGTCTCTGGGCAACACCAAAGCATGAGTTTATAACAAAACGACTGTCGGGGGGATGACCCCCGGGTAGGCTCAAGGAGACAAGATGACATTTCAAAACATCAGGGCGGCCAACGCCCCTCGGTCCGCCCGGCTGCTCCAGCCGGATCTCCAGCCGGCTGCCCCAGCCGGCTGCCCGTCCGGCTACTCCAGCCGGCGCGCTGCGCGAGGTCAACTGCAGCGTCCCATCGGACATGAGGGGAAGAAACTATAGCATGCGTCATGCGTCACTTCACTACACCCCAATAGTCCAACACTGTTGACCAATAGTGGCGCACTGTAGCCTGCGTCATATGACACCTCAAATAGTGTAGTTAGGCCGTGTGGGCCGCCTCTTGTCCCCTGGGCACCCCTTTATAAGGTGACCCAGGGAGCTCACACTCACTCAGGCTGGCTCAGGCTCTTTCACGCCCACACACTCTCACTCTCTCGTCCACACACGCACATAAGGCAAAGGGACAGGCTCACAGCCTCCTGCCTCCTCCTCTAATACAGCTCTAGGAGCAACTCTATACTACCATATACACCGCATATACATCAGACATGCAGGAGTAGGGGTGTTACCTCCACGCGAGGGCCCCGAACCTGGGTAAACCACCGTGTGATGTTGCCCAATCCCGTCCCGGATCTCCACCGTAGCCTTGCCACCCCCATACTTTTAGCCATCATTTGGCACCTGCCGTGAGAAAACCACGACAGTTGGCGCCCACCGTGGGGCAAGCTGCTACTGGAATCGTGGTCCGGGCGAGACCCCTTTTTTCGTCACCACCTCCGCGACGCCGGCCGCCCGTCGCGGCTTCGGCGTTGCTCCGCCCATGCCCGGCCTCGCCGCCCTCGTGCACACTGCTCCGCCCTCGGCCGTCTCCCTGGTCGTCGGCTCCCACCTCGTCCTTGCGGACCCTTTGCTCCCGCTGTCGCCCGCTTCCCTGAGCGCCTCGCGCGCTCGCGTTGATGCGCCCCGTTGCCGCCGATCCAATCTCGCCCAGGCGCCCGGGCCGCCTTCCCTCCGCGACGCGTCCCGCGTCCCTGCGCCGGCTCCTTCCTCCTCTCGCTGGCCTGCTGCGCCGCCGCGCATCGCTCCTCCTCGCTCCGCTGCGCACGCCCAGTCACGGCTGCCTGTTGCCGCCTGTGACCGTCGCCTGCTTGTCACCGTCGCTACTTCGTGCGCACAGAGACGCCTCAGATGGCGCTCGGGCCTGCGAGCACCCCCACGCGTGGGCCGCGTTGGGTCCCCTCCACGGCCGCGCTGCTGCATTCTGCCGGCCTGCGGCTCCCCGTCGCCACCCCGGGCTGGAGCCCTGCCTCTGCTCACCTCTGCCCGACTTCTGCTCAGGCCGCTCCACCCTGCCAGGCTCTTCTGCGGCTCCTCTCGATCCCCTCTGTTTCTCCCCGAGCGGCGGCTGCGCCTCCCCTACGCTTGCCCCGCCGCGCCGTCGCCTGAGCCAGCCGCTCAAGGCTGCTCTGCTCGCTCCTCTCCCTTGCTCCCTCGTCCTCACGACAGGGCCACCAGACGCACGCGCACGCACGCGCGGAGGAGCAGCACCCGCAACCTCGCATCACCCACCTCTCTCTCTCTCTCGCAGCCCCAAGCCCCCATCGCCTCTGCCGCCGCTCCGCCCCGCTGCGCGTCCGCCCGCCCGCGCGACCGCACTGCTCCAGCCTGCGGCTGCGCGTCTCCTTGCCGCCCCAACCGCGCCCGCTTTCCCGCGGCCGCGCTGCCCGGCTCTGCCTGGCCGCCCCGCCCGTGGCCGGGTGCTCCGCCCAGCTGCCACGCGCAAGTCCGCGTGCATGGCTCCCCATCCCGTCGCTCCTGCGCCCTCGCTTGGCCGCATCGCTACCGCCCCGTGCCCGGCCGCGCTGCTCCCCGTCACGGATTCCCTGCTGCGCGAGCCTCCACCCCCGCGCGCGGCTGCGTCCGGCCTCCTCTGCCTGGCCGCCACAACCGTGCGCCCGCGTGCCCGCAGCCGGCCCGGCCGCCTCACCTGCTCCGGCCGCCCCGCGCCCGTCCGCGTGCGTGGCTCCCCGCTCCGTCGCTCCCGCGCCATGCGTCCAGGCGCCCGCGGCCACGTCCGCGCCACTGCGTCTTGCCACGCTGGCCTCCCACGTCGCCCCGAGCCGGCCCGGCCATCCGCGTCGCCGCGCCGCTCCGACCGCCCGCGTCGGCCCGGCTCCGCGTCCACGCGCTCGTCAAGGCGGCCTTCAGCGCCGCCCCATGCCGGTTCCTTCCTCCGATGCCTTCCTTCGCCGATGCTCCACCCGCCCGCGCGGCTTCGCCTCGCCGCCCCGCCCGCGGCCGGGTGCTCCACCCAGCCGGCCTCCCTGCCTCTGGCCACCGCGCTTCTCGCCGCGCGCGCCCGCGCTGCTCCGCCCCCGCGCGCCACGCGCCCACGCCGCTCCACCCCCACTCCCGCATCAGCTGCTGCTCCGCCGGCTGCTGCCCCATAGCCGGCCGGCTGCCCTGCCGGCTCCTGCTCCACGGCCGGCTACGCCGCGCGCTTTTCTCCTGCTGGCTACTCAAAAGAGAAGGGTGGGGGCCGGCTGGCCGAAAAAAAAGAAGCACCGGCTGTAAAAAAGAAAGAGAGAGAGAGAGAGAGAGAGAAGACCAGTCGAGCCCGCCCGCCCGGGTCGCCGCTTGGCCGGCTGCCCGGCCTGCCCGCATCGCCGCCTGGCCGGCTGGTCTGCCTGCCCGCCTCGACGCCTGGCCGGCTACGCCAGGCCGGCTCGGCTACCGCCTGCTCCACTGCCTGGCCGGTCGGGCCCGACCGGCTGGGGCGCCCCTCGACCGCCCAGAGGCTCGGGCCGTCTGCCGGAGGTCACCTCCGCCCCGTCTGCACCGAAAATCAATGTGAGCTCCCATCCGCATATCGTTACACATCGCATAAAAATGGATAACCCCGAGCGACCCTCGGGGCCACCTCCGCCTTTTTCCAGTCGCATTGCTGTTCAGCCCGGCGCCAGTTAATTTAGTCCCGGAGACTAGCCGTTTGGCCCGATTCGTTCTTTCCCGCAGACGGGTTAGTAGTGTGTACGACACCGATGGCTCACTCTTCGTCTCAGCTACAGACCGCACCCCGGCTGTCCGGCTAGCGAGAGCAAAAGCTGAAGGTCACCTCACATGAAAAACGTTCGGGAGAGAAAACGGCTCGGGCGACCCGGTCGTTTCCTTTCTGAGTATCTGCTCGGTTGAATCTGCTCCCAAGAGTCCGCGTACTGTACGCTCCACTCCGCGGCCCACTCTTCGAGACCGGCTCCCGGCTGTCCGGCTGGCAAGAGCAAAAGCCAAAGAGCGTAGGGGACATGAAAAAGAATGAAGGGGGCTCGGACGAAACCGAGTAGGCACCCTCTGCATAAAACTTGCACTGCCAAAACCAAACATGTGATACATCTGCGCTGGCTAACTTTGTCTTTGCATGATCATTTCCGTGGTGACCCCTCTCCCCTCCTCGCCAGAGGCTCGGAGGCTACACCCAATGGGTGCGCCAGCGCGCCTGACGGTGTCCTGGATCAGGGGGGTGCTAACCCAGCCGGCCCGTCTCCTCGGTTGGGCCAATGGGCCCTCGTGCGTGGTCAAGATGGACTCCGGAGGACGTATACAGGAGGCGTGATTGAGACTGTCTCTACCGAAGACTTGACGTATACTCCAAGATGTCTCCTGCCGCCTTACTCCTAGATACCGACTTTGTAACCCTAGATACCCTCCCTGGCGTGTATATAAGCCATAGGGTTTAGCCCGTAGAGGGGAGAGACCAACGCAATATCCTTCACCTAGCCCTAGAGTTAGACACACATTACGATCTCGAGGTAGATCAACTCTGTATTCGATACATCTCCATCAATATAAACAAAAGCAGGACGTAGGGTTTTACCTCCATCTAGAGGGCCCGAACCTGGGTAAACATCGTCTCCCTTGTCTCTGTTACCACCGATCCGAGATCCACAGCTCGGGACCCCCTACCTCGAGGTCTGCCGGTTTTGACACCGACACTGGTGCTTTCATTGAGAGTCCCGCTGCGCAATCACCAGAAGGATCGATGGCTCACCTGTTGATCAATTGCACCAATGGCCATGGGGACGTTTACGCCCCCGGCCAGCTCTTTGTTTTTGGTAGCATGGTCTTTTACGCTAACTCAACAGGGCATCTAGCCTCTGTCGAGAACTACGCCCCAGGTCGGATCGTGACCTTTGGCGGCCTCGAATACACTGCGGATTCCCGTGGTGAACTCATCCTATCGGGATGGATTCCCGGCCGGATTGAGGACTCGACCGGTGCTGGAGGCTCGACTCCGGAACCGAATTCCGTCGCGGCGCCTACATAGACCCCCGATGTGACTACTCCGGCCAGTTTCCTTCCGATCATCAGTCCGGAGATAGATCCGGCTCCCACTTCCGAAATTACATCAGTGCTAGAACTGACTTCAGCGCAGCACCCAGAATTGCGTTCGGATTCCCTTAGCACCGAAGATACGTCAAGTTACACGCCGGGCATACTTCGAGTCAGCCCTACCTATGGCGCATCAATGAATCCCGAAGAGCTATCTCACCTCGATGAGATGCTTAACCGCATCCAAAGCATGTCCATCTCGGACTGCAAGACTTCGGTTTACCATCAGATCAGACTTAAAGTCGACGATCGGGAAATTTACATCCCACCCACCACCCGCCTAGTCGCCACGGTCGACGATTTAACAGATGTGTTGGACTATGGTGAGGCCACAGACATGGAGGAAGGTGCTGATGGCCCCATCGAGAACACCTCGCCCCCGATAAACGCGGGCAGGTGGACCGCCACGTCCACCTACAATGTTTACATGGTGGACACCCCCAAATCCCCTCCAAGACGTCGGCGAAGACGCCGAAGGGGTAATAACGGGGAACCCAGTGGTAATGACGCGACAGCCAATAACGGCGACGCAGAGGACGGCGATGCCGGTAACCACGAAGAGGACGTTCAAGCCTCCCCAGTAAGGAACGACACACCAGACCGACTTCTCAGGGACTCAGATCCCGATGACCTCTTTGAAGGGGCCGACGACAATTACATGCCGAAATCCGAGGAGGATGAGAGCCTCGGTACCGAGGACTACATCATCCCCGAAGACCCTTTTGAACAAGAGCGCTTCCGGCGGCGCCTCGTTGCGACGGCCCGAAGCATAAAACGCAAGCAGCAGCAGCTGCAGGCCAATACCGACGCACTAAATGAAAAGTGGATCGAAGTACTCTCCGCCGAGCAAGACATGGAAAACCGGCGCCATAGTGCGCCGAAGTCATACCCACATAGGCGTTTCTTGCCGGAGTTTGATGAGGAGCTCACCGACGACCATGACCGACCCCCTAGAGGCCTGGACAGGCCAAGACCAGAAGACCTCAGTGACCGGCCACCTCCACACCGTTATGGCAAAGACCCCGTGGATTACCTATATCCTCACGACGCTAGACGTTGCATCGAGGAAAACAGGGAACCCCCTCGGTCCATCTATGGATCAAGGGGACGTGCGCCCGCTGGGCTTGACGGCTACGATGCCTGGGTGGACAGGAACGACCGTGCCCGAGATCAAGCCTACTCACGGCTCTCTCCCGAGCTCTGATGAGATGCTCCTCGGTTTTGAGGTCCGGCTCACCCAATCTGCTTTACAGACAGGGTGATGGAACATCAATTCCCGGAAGGATTTAAGCCCATCAATATAGAATCATACGATGGCACCACAGACCCAGCAGTCTGGATCGAGGATTTCCTCCTGCACATACACATGGCCAATGGAGCTGATCTCCACGCCATTAAATATATGCCGCTCAAGCTAAAGGGGCCGGCGAGGCATTGGCTTAACAGCCTCCCCCTCACTCTATCGGCAGATGGGAGGCCCTAGAAGACGCTTTTCGAGCAAACTTCCAGGGTACATATGTCCGACCTTCGGACGGCGATGATCTCAGCCGTGTCACCCAGCAGCCTGGCAAATCAACCCGAAAATTCTGGAACAGGTTCCTCACCAAGAAGAACCAGATCATAGACTGCTCCGAAGCCGAGGCCATCGCCGCATTCAAGAACAATATCCGGGATGAATGGTTGGCCCGACAACTCGGCCAGGATAAACCGAGGACTATGGCAGCCCTCACCTCACTGATGACCCGCTTTTGCGCGGGGGAGGACAGTTGGCTCGCCCGTAGCACTCACAACGGCGAGGCAGGCACCTCGGAAACACGCGACGCCAATGGAAAACCCAAGCGCAACAAAAATAAGCGCATGTATAAAAATGGTGGAAGTGATACAGAGGACGCTGCGGCCAACGCAGGGTTCACCGGACCTAAATCCGGACAGAAAAGAAAACCCTTTAAAGGGTACAAGGACGGACCTAGCCAGCTTGATAGACTCCTGGACCGCCCATGTGGAATCCACGGCACTCAGGAAAAACCAGCAACCCACACTAACAGGAATTGCTGGGTCTTTAAACAAGCCGGCAAGATAGCGAGAGAGGGTCAAAATAAAATCCAAAATCGCAGCGAAGATGAGGATGAACCTCGGCAGCCCAATAATGGAAGCCAAAAGAAGTTTCCTGATGAGGTAACAGAGGTCAATATGATCTATGTCACCCACATCCCTAAAAGGGAGGGGAAGCGTGTGCTTCGGGATGTATACGCGCTAGAGCCAGTCGCCCCGAAGTATAACCCATGGTCGGCTTATCCGATCACATTCGACAAGCATGATCATCCGACCAGCATCAGGCATGGCGGATCGGCGGCACTTGTCCTGGACCCTATCGTCGATGGTTATCATCTAACACGTGTCCCGATGGATGGAGGAGGCAGCCTCAGTCTCATTTACGAGGACACAGGTCGAAAGATGGGCATCGACTCATCTCGGATCAAGCCGAGCTCCACCACCTTTAAAGGTGTCATCCCGGGTGTCGAAGCCCGATGTACCGGAACGGTCACCCTGGAGGTAGTCTTCGGCTCGCCCGAGAACTTCAGAAACGAGGCGTTAATCTTCGATATCGTACCTTTCCGAAGTGGATACCACGTGCTCCTAGGGCGCACGGCCTTTGCACGCTTCAATGCAGTCCCGCATTATGCCTACATCAAGCTCAAAATGCCGGGACCTAACGGCGTTATCACTGTCAATGGTAACACCAAACGTTCACTCCGGACAGCGGAACAGACCGCGGCTTTTGCAGCCGAGGTACAGGCGTCCGAGGAGGCAGCTCGCAGCGATAAACGCGCAGCTCGCTCTTTGAAGCTCGCCCGGGCCGCACAAATTGACCTCGACAATGTACCCCCACACCCGAAATAGAGATACGGGCTCCTCGTGTGCCCTCCACGAAGTGGGCACTACGTCCCCAGGGTGCATAATTTCGCCCTTAAGATTCCCTGGATCATCGAGGAGCCAACAATTTACTCAAATGTCGGCACGGTTCAACCAAGCAAGGACGTGGCTTTGAGCCCCGTATATGCAAGTCTCTATCAAAGAAACAACCAGGCATGACTATGTCAACATGGTGTCGACCTCAGAACGGACTTCGGCAACGCCTCCGTCAAGGAGCTCGGTTAATCAACACTTGGAGCGTATAAAGGGCCGGAAAGGCATCAGCCTCCGCTAGTCCCCACCTTTAAAGGCGAACATCTGGTCAACGGTTTGGAAACGCAGACGTGCGGCAGGTAGCGGCCCGGATTCTTCAAAATCTGATAACAAACATCCGCCCTGTTTCTTCCCCCTTCTTACTTTTTACATTGTATTCTTTCAACTCCTCTCATTGCAGTTGGGCATGTAAACGCTTGAAATCAAAAGAAAATAAATATATTGCCCCATAAAGGTCCCTATCATATTTCTTTATCAGCATGGCCCCTGTGAGATGAAGAAGTTCTCTAAAAAATATACAATTGTATAACAAGTCCGAAGTATTCGGCGTCTCGGATTTTGGCTTTATATGCATCAGTTTCGAACCTAGATTTCGGTCAATAGTTGGGTTGCCCGGCTCCTATGTGTACCCCTTACGTTTCCGATAAATTCGGCTAAGGGCGTAACGGGAGAACCACTGCGATTGCGCTGCCAGGTCAATTGGCATAGCGCCTCAGTGGAGAAAGCCAAAAACTGACTATATAGGTAGGCATAAACTGGTCTGCCATCTGTAGACCGCGTTAAGCGATGTGATGATAGAGATCACCCGTGTTAAATGAAGGGCTTTCATTCCTAGCCGAAGTGTGTTATGGCCTAGACCTCGGCCGACCTGGCCGAACACTTCCCACACCGTGGGCTGGTCCTCAGCCCCCATAGTCAAACACCTATGACTAAGTGAAAGATATAAAGCCACTATAGTCTGATTGCCTAGTTCCTATAAAGCACCGACCACCTCCGGGTACCGAGACGTCGGCTAAGGGTCAAGAGTGCCTTAAGGAACACCCATTGTATGATCTACACTGGGGCTGAAGCCGACGACTGGCCACTCTCATTTTAAAGCAGACATACAGGAGGAAAAACTAATTAAAAACAAAACACATGGAATTTAAAGCCATATTCATTTGATGAAAAGATAAAGTTTTATACATCGGCATTCCGAAGTACTGTTTAGAAATACATAGTGTCCTTTGGACACATGGCTTCGGTGGTACGAGCTCCCGCCTCCACCTCGGCGAAGAACTGTTCGGCGGTGCGCGGCTTGTCGGCAGGAGGGCCCGCGGCACATGTCACCACATCAACCTTTCAGAAGTGCATCTTCACATAGGCATACGCCCTCCGCGCTCCTTCAAAGCACATAGACCTCTTCCAGCAGTTCATGCAGGGCACGACATCTCGGAGACGAGCCGTAGGGCCGAAGAGGCCCTTCGGCATGGCTTCGGCGAGCCACAACGCGATGCAGAGGTCCTGGAGCACCGGTCTCATCATGCGAAACAACTCCACCAGCTGCTTCACTCGATGATTCAGTAGCTGTGCCGACGGTGACCCCGGGAACTGCCCCTAAATGGCCTTCTCCGCCTCGTGGCCCGCTAGCTGGCCGAAGTACGCCACCGCATCCGCCGCGCTCTGCGGAAGATCCGCAAAGACCTCTGCGGAACGCCATAACTGGGTGAGCTCAACACACCCTTTGCTGCCAAACGAACACTGCAGCAGAAATAGCTTACCCGAGGCGATTTGCTCCACCTGCTGGAGCACCTCGTGGCCAGCTCGGGCCGAGGTCTTGAGCTCGAAGTAGGCAAGTTGAAGCTTCTCGAGCTCCTCCTTTGTCCGTTGCCCCTGCTCCTGAAGCTTGTCGCGTGCTTCAAACACGCCCTTCAGGGTCTCCTCAACCTCCAGCACCCGCGCCTGGTGCTTGTCCCCGGCCGCCTTCTCGGCGGCCCGGGCCTTCTCTGCCTCGGCGGCTGCAGCCGCCTGCTGCCTCACCTCCTGCCGAGCCTTTTCGAGCTCGGCCTTGAGCGTATCAAGCTCCGCTAGCACCGTTGTCATTGAAACAGTTCGGCCTTAGTTTTTCATTGCGCAAACACCTATCATAAACTCCTTTTGTACCTAGTACAACACAAGTTTAACTTGCTTACCTCGAGACTGCTCGAATTTTTGGTTCACCAGGGTAAGCTCCTCCTGGGACCTCTCGAGCTTCCGGTTCATCTCCGCAATCTCCTCGGAGACGGGGTCCGGAACCGAGGTCGAAACCTGGCAGTAAAAATCCTTATTACAAAGGGAACATTTAAATTACTAAAAGATTCCAGGACGGCCGCCTTCAGCAGCGCCCTGGGGGCTACTTAACAGGCTCCTACTTCAACAAACGACCCCAATGCTGGTTTCTTGAAACCGACTTCGGGCTCGGGGGCTACTCACTCACTAAGCCGTTTAGCAGGCTATACTCTTATGTCCTCGAACAAATACATAACTCAAAAAAGCTCAAATAAACAAATTAAACTTGGTGCGCGGATAGAAGCGTACCTCGAAACCTGCTATGAGGTTCTTGAAAACCTCATGCAGGCCGGCCCCTGCGGACCGATAGCCCTGTAGCACCGCGCCTATCAAGGCACGGTGCTCTTCCTTGATGGAGGAGCCTTTCAGGGCGTCCTCCATCTCCTTGGTCCACCCCGCGCCAGCCCGTCCTTGGGCAGTTGACGAGGGTGGAGGGATGACCTCGGATACGCCTACCCGGGTGACCTCCACCTAGGGTGGCGGAGCCGAGGTAGATATTGGCTGGACCGATGACTGGCCCAGCCCCTCTTCGATGACCACAGGGTGTTTCTCCCCCGGGTCCTGTTGGGCCGAGGTGTCGACCTCGGCCATGATGGCCACCTCGTCGGCCCCCGTTGTGTTGACGTCAGGGGCCAGGGTGGATGTTGCCTCCCCTAGCCCGTTGAGCGCCAGGGGAGGAGCAGCGGGCTCTGGAGTCCCGCTGGCGGATGGCAACCCGCTCGAGGAACCACTGGGGATTACCCTCGGCGGACTGCATACGAAAAGACGCTCTATGAGTTCTCCTTTGCTAAAAAGAACTTATCAAATGGAAAGACGGGATATGAAGACGATGGCTTACCCTCGAGGCACCGGTTTCTTCCTCCCTATCGCAGGGAGGTCCTTTTCTGAGTCACCGGAGAGCTCGACTCTCCCCGACAACTTGTTGGTGGCCCCGGACGATGTTGTCCTCGGCCTCTTCGGGCCCTTGGGCGGCATATGAGCCTCGACATCCTCCGACGCCGACCTCTTCCCTTTCGGGAGAGGGACCTCCTCCTCCTCACCCTCCTCTGCATCACCGTCTTGGGCGGCGGAGGTGTGGGTCTCTTCGGACCGGGTGACCGAGGTCTCCCGAGTCCGAGCACTTGACCTACCCCTCTGGGACTTCGTCCCTTTTGGGGCCACCACGTGTGGCCCCTCGGTCAGGAGTGCCGAAAGCAGGGGATTCGGGGGCTCCTCTGGCAGTGGGGCCGGGCATTGCACTCCGTGCACCTAGGCCAGCCACTTCTGCAAAACATCAAACATAGCGATTCATCAAAACTTTACTCCACATTGCGATGGACAAAGAATGACAGTTGATGGGCAGGATCACTCACTGGGGGGGCCTCATAGCCGTGTTCGAGGCCGCGGTTGTCGTGGTGTTCTCACGGCAGATGCCATAAGATGGCTAAAGAGGTGGGGTTACAGGAGGACGCTGGTGAGTTTCGGAGGCGAGGTTGGCATGCGTGAGTGCGAGACACAAGACGTACCTAGGTTTGGGGCCCTCCGGAGAGGAAACACCCCTAATCCTGCCGAATGGAGTATGGGATGCACAGGGGTTACAAGGTTGCTCCTGGAGCTGTGTTTGTGTGTATGTGCTTGAAGATGATGCAAGCTGAACTAGGTTACGACCCCCTTGCATGGAGGCCTCCCGGGAGGTCTTATAGGCCGACCCCCGAGGTTACATGGGTAAATTACATGGGCATGGGGCCCTGGTGTCATCGTCTAGGAGCCGGCGGTGGGGTCCGCCGGGTCCGCCGGGCACGGGTTTGGTCGGCAGCTCGGCACTGTGGCCGGTCTTGTCGTTCGTCATAGGGCGGCTGGCGCCGCCAGGCTACAGGACTGCGCCGCCCCTCGGGGTCAGCGTAAAGGGGAGAGCGCTATAGCCACGCCCGCCGGGGCCGGTATAAAGGAGGGAGCGTTGTAGCCATGCTCGTCCTGTCGTGAGGGATTGTCCTCTATCGGCCAGCCGGCATGGGCCAGCCGGCCAGGCCGGGTTGCCATGCCGAGCTGGCTCGCGCTGGGGAGCCGGCGCGCAGGCCAGCCGGATTGAGGGGCTTGCCCTACCCCGATGTTTTGAAAAGAAGGAGGATCCGGGCTCCGTTGCCTACCCGGGGATCATCCCCCCGACAGTAGTCCCCGAAGCTGTGAAGGTTCGCTGGCTTCAGGCAGGGGGGCCTTCGCAGCTTGCCCCCCTGAGGAGCCGGTTTGTTGATGAAGTGCCGGAGTCCGGCCGGGCGGCTTCGCCTGGCCGCATGCCGGCAACGCGACAGCGAAAGCCGGGAACGCCCGCTGGGGGCCGGCTTCCGGAAGCCGGGCAGCGGCACCCAGGCCTGGGCGGGAAACGGAAACGTCCGCCAGACGAGTCTTGCTTTGCACGACGATTCGCGTCCGCCGTAGCTTGACAGGCCGCCACGTGCCGCCCCACGGCGGGCGAGGCCTGCCAGCCCACGCGCGCGACGGGACGTGACTGCGGACCGGGCCCGCCACGACGTGCCCTCGGCCCGCGCGCGAGGGATTTACTGCGGCGACCCTTGGCGATTGCGCTTCCCCGCGTAGTTAATGTGCGTGGGGAACGTGCGCTCATAGTGCGGGGGAGTGGAGATCGTGGGCGCAAACGATCCCACTCCCCCACGATCTCTTGTGGTTATAAATGAGGAGAGGGGAGAGTGTGACGGAAACGCTTCCGCACACAACGCCACCCCTTGCTTCTCCTCCGCTCCTACTTCTTCTCCGTCGTGCTCGAGTGAGGTGCCGCCACCGCGTGCTCTTGCGTCAGCCGCCGCGCGTCGCCATCAAGGCCCGTGGCTCTCCCTCCCTTCTCCTCTCTTCACCGCCGCGTCTCCACGCCCGTAGAGCCCTCCAATGGTGCTGCCGAAAGGTTCTTGGGAGGGCTCGATTACGACCGCGGAGGACATCCGCTACCTGCGCCGCATGAAACGACTGCCGCCGGCGGAGGCGCTGCTCGCGCGCGCGCCCGGCTCGGAGGGGGTGCCGCAGCCGCGGGAGGGGCATTTCGAGCGCGGGTTCGGCCTCCCCGCGAGCCTCTTCTTCCGCGCTTGGCTCGACTTCTTCGGGCTGCAGCCGCATCACCTCGGTGCCAACGCCATGCTGCAGGTTGCCAGTTCACCACGCTCTGCGAAGGCTATCTCGGCATGCTGCCGACTGTGGAGCTATGGGCGAAGATGTTGTTCCTCAAGCAGCAGGGGGCGTCAGCCGGCGTTATGTCCGACTGCGGCCCAGCGGTGGTTACCGGCCGAGTGAACTGGCCGTTTCCCAAGCTGCCGCTTGAGGACTCGGCCAAGAAGTGGCAGACGACGTTCTTCTACGTCCGGAACGCCGACCCGGCGGTGGACGTCATCAACCTTCCGCCTTTCGTCGACGCGCCGCCGCTCGAGAAGCCGAACTGGGGCTACTGCCCCAAGAAGCCGCCGCAGGAGATGGTGAACATCTGCCGCCGGGTCGGGGAGCTGACGGATCGCGAGGGGCTGAAGCCGGTCGACCTCATCGCGGCCTTCATCGTCCGCCGGGTGCTGCCGCTGCAGCGCCGGGCACACCGGATCTGCGACATGAGCGGCCGGCACGACCCGACCCGGATGTCGACCAAGGAGCTGATGCCGGCCGGGATTACCCAGCGGGTGAACTACATCTCCAAGGCCGGGTTGAAGGAGGAGGGTTGGAGCTTCGGGAAGGAGCCCTATCACCGGGAGAACCCGGCGCCGGTGGTGAGTCCCTGGTCTTTATTCTTTGCTGCTTCAACGCTATTCTTGTGTCCTGACGCGACGGGAGGGCCGCAGCTATTCGCCAGCCAGCGGAACCACGACGGGCCGAATCCCCAGTTTCTGCTGGCCGACCTGCCCGACTCGGACGTGGAGGACGCCGGCACCGAGGCGGAGGAGGGGGCGGTCGAAGCGCGCCTGGCCGACGCCGCGGCCGGCGGGTCGCGGCATGCGGGTAAGTCTCCGCCTCCAGATCTTCTGCGCGACTGGCCGGATGACGACGAGGAGGGCCTGACCGGTGCCCACGGTGCAGCGCCCTCGGCCGGGGAGGACGCCAGCATTGACCCCTCAAGGCGGTTGCGGAAGACGGCCGGGGCCGGGCCGGCCCGCGGGGCGGCGTCCGACAGCCGGCCGCATGGGAAGGAGGCGGTCGAGGCGAGGCCAGCCGCGAAGCGCCCGGCGGCGGCGGGTCCGGCGCGCGAGAGGGCCGTCGTCAAGAAGAAGCGTCCGCTCGCCCCGTCCGTGGGACCGAGGCGGGAGGCCCCGAAGGTTATTGGGTAAGTGCCCCTTGTCTTTTTCTAATCTTTTGCTTGTTTCTTGCTTAAGCCTTTGTGGTGATAAACTTGCTGCGCATAGGTCCGCCGTCGACCTGGCGATGGCGGCGGTGGAGGCCGCGGCGGGCGAGGTCGTCTGGAGGAAAACCCGAAGCAGCGCCGTCGACCGCGAGCCGGCTCGGACCGCGGAGGAGGACCTCGAGGCCCGCCAGTCCGGCCAAGATCTTGACGCGGCGTGCCATGACGCCTGGCGGGATCGGGCGGAGGCCGAGAAAGAGGTGGCGGAGGCCGAGAAAGAGATGGCGGAGGCCTCGGCCCGGGCATGGGAAAGGGCCTCCGCGAAGCGGGCCAGGGCCACCGCAGACTCGGCCTGGCCGGAGATGGAGAGGGGCTCGGCGCCGGTGGTGACGATTGTCGAGCCGCAGCCGGAGGGAGCGTTCGAGCTGGTAGGGCGGACGGAGCCGGCCAACGGCGAGTCGGACGTCGATGAGAACATCGTCGTGGACATGCCGCCCCGGACCGACCCGGCGGGAGGAGGCGAGGGCGGCGGAGAGAGGCACGAGGCGGACTCAGCGCCATCCGGCCAAGTGCGGCCGACGCAAGCCCCGGAGGCTGCGACCGGGGACGCCGGTACCCTGGTGGTCGTGCCGCCCCAAGCCGCCACGAACTCCGAGCGGCCAGGTGGAAGCGGATCCGGCGCCGGGACCGCGATCCATCGGCCGCGGGCGAGCTCCGGCGAGGTTGTGGTCGGGCCGCGAACCCGGGAGGACGACGCGGCGGATGCCTTGCGCTCGCAGCTTCGAGGTCGGAGCGAGCGCCTGCAGGCCTTCGTTCGGGAAGAGTAGGAGGCGGCGCGGGGGCTGGAGCAGGTGATTGCGGTGAGTTTTTTCTTCTTTGCTTGTCTTGGTTGCTGAATCAGTGGGGCCACGCCAGCGCACCCACTGGGTGTAGCCCCCGAGGTTCGGCCGGGCTGCGGAGCAGCCGGGTCAAATCTTATTGCTTGTCTTTTGCATTCTTCTAATCTTCTGTCTGCGCGCAACATCTGTACGACCTCCGGGCCAGCGCGTACAACCGGCTCCGGGAGCGGTACCGCGAGGCCAAAACCCAGCTCGCCGCCAAGGAAGAGGAGTTGCGCCGGGTTCAAGTTACGCCTTGCATGCCTTCAGTGGGGGCGTGCCAGCGCACCCACTGGGTGTAGCCCCCGAGATTCGGGCCGGACTGCGGAGCAGCCGGTCGAATCTTAGAGCGTCTTTTTCTTCTAATCTTTGCTTCCGGCATCTGACCGGGAACCCTGTCGCGCAGCCAACGCGACCGAGGTGCCAGGCCTCCGAGGCCGGCTTGCCGAAGCCGGCGAGCAGCGCGATCGCGCCGTCGCCGACCGAGACCGGCTCCAGGCCGAGGTGGACCGGCTGGTAGCCGAGAAGGCCAAGACGGAGGATGCCCACCGGGCGGAACTGGGCCGGCTGGCAGAGGAGCGCGGCAAGGCGGCCGAGGAGCTGGCGGATGCCGGCAGGAGGATCGCCCAGCTCGAGAAGGATCTCGAGGCCCAAGCTCGCGCGTCGGCCATCCGAGAGAACGGGATGCTGGGCGAGGCGCAGCACCTCGACGAGACCTTCGCCCGTAAGTGCTATCTTTTCTTTGGTCCGGCTGGCGTAGTCGGCAAGTTGCTTTCTTTGACTGATTTGTTTCCTTCCTATGCCAGGAGTCTTTCCGGAGACGCAGGAGGCGGCCGATGCGGCTGTGTATACCCACCGGGCAGACCTGCGCGCGACAGGGGCGGAGATCGACGTTTACGCCGCCTGGAGCCTCTCGGAGATCGTCCTAGCCTGCGAGGCCCGTCTTCGAGCCGTGGAGGGGCACATGCACCGCCTGTTCGAGGCCGGGATGGGCATGGCGAGCAGCCTCGCCGAGTGCGGTGGTGCCGAACAACGTCACCCGGCTGGCGCGGTGGCTGGAGGCCGGGGTAGAGCGACTCGGCGCATGGAGGGCCTCCACGGCCCGTGCCGGAGCAGAGACGGCGCTGCGCTTCGTCGTGTCGTGGTATCCGGGCGTGGACCTCGACCGCTTGGCGGCGCAGCGGGCCGGCGCGGAAGAGGACTTGGCAGCGCGGGCGCAGCGGATCGCCGGGCGGGCCAGCTACCTGGCCTCGTTCGCCCCACATGACGAGTTCATCCTAGAGCAGACGGAAGACGGTGAGGAACTCCCTGCCGACGAGTTCGGCTTGCTGCTGAATGACCCGGACGACAGCTCGGCTGAGACGGGGGCCTACGTCGATGACGAGGCCGACCCGGACGACGACGCCACGTCCGCGAGGCCGGAGAGCACTGGGCCCGACCCGGCGGCCGCGTCCACCTCGGCTGAGCCAACGCCGGCCGGAGACGACGCGGGTGCCGCTTAGGATTGCTTTTTTCCGTTTTATCCCTCCTGTACTCAAACTTTGTTAGGTAGCAGGTCCACCCACTGGGGTTGTAGTTCCATGTAATGAACTTGTGGCCGAAGGCCCATGCTGTATATAAATTTTGCAGGCGATTTCACTGTGTGCTGTTCGGCCTTGGGCCTTTTCTTGTTTGTCTTTTCTTCGAGCTTCCTTCCCGCTAGCCAGACAGCCGGGTTGCGGACTGTGGCTAGGACGGGGATTCGGCTTTGAGAGCGGACGCACAATACTTAGGCTTTTTCGGACGTTGAGCGCGAGCGAAACACCCACTGGGCCGCCTGGCGGCAGGCGGCGAAGCCGCCTGGCGCGCAGCCGGTCCTGCGGCGAATTAGTGTGAGAGGGCGGATTGCGCCGGATTGGCCGAGCCGGGCCCTCCTCCTTAGCTGTTCTCGCATGACGATGCTTGCGGCCTTTAGCTCTTGCCGACCGGACAGCCGGGAGCCGGCTGTGGCTAGCGAAGAGAGGGCTTTGGTGGTTCGTACGCTTCGGAATGGACTTAAGGAAAAAGTCGCAAGGCGCGGTCTAGCCGGCTAGCCCCCGAGCCGGCGGCGCCGACTCGGCGGGAGAATAAAAAACGGAGAGGTGCATAGGCACAGAGTAAAACGGAAAAGGAAGCCCCCGAGCCCCCGAGCCGGTTGCGCCGACTCAGTGGGAGAAACGAGAACGGGGGAGCTGCCTGCTTTCATTAAATACAAAAGGTAGTGATACATACATGCATGAGTTCAACTGTAAAACAGACAGAGGAGCTCCGCATTCCAGGGCCGGCTGGACTCCTCGCCGGCTGCGTCTCGCTTGCGCTTGTTCGGCTTCTGCGCGTCGATTAGGTAGTACGCGTTCCGGTCGCAGAGAGCCTTGCTGACGATGAAGGGGCCCTCCCAGGGGGAGGCCAGCTTGTGCTGGCCGGCTGTCCGCTGGACGAGCCGGGGCACAAGGTCACCCGGGGCGATTCGAACTCGACGTCGGTTGGAATGATTGCTTCGGCTTCGTAGACGAGGAAGAACGGGATGAACCCAGTGGAGCGGTTGGGTGTCGTCCGGAGACTCCAGAGGACGGCCGACAGCTTGTCGAGCCAGCTGCCGGGTGAGCGCACGAGTGGCTCGACGAGTCGCGGCTTGATGCCGGCTAGGATGAGGCCGTTTGCCCGCTCGATCTGGCCGTTCGACTGGGGATGTGCGACGAAGGCCAAGTCGAGCCGGATGCCGGATGCAGAACAGTAGTGGGCCAGCGCTCCTTTGGCGAAGTTGGTGCCGTTGTCCGTGATGATGCTGTGGGGAACGCCGTAGCGAACCGCGATATCCTTGATGAACTGGACGGTCGTGGGCCCGTCGAGCTTCTTGATCGGTCTTGCCTCGATCCACTTGGTGAACTTGTCGACGGCGACTAGCAAACGCGTCATGCCGCCTCGAGCGGTCTTGAAGGGCCCCACCATGTCGAGCCCCCAGACGGCAAAGGGCCACGTGATCGGGATGGTTTGGAGGGCCGAGGCTGGCTGGTGGCTGCGCTTGCTGAAGCGTTGGCAGCCCTCGCACTTGAGGACTAGCTCCTCGGCGTCTTTCAGGGCCGTGGGCCAGTAGAATCCGTGGCGGAAGGCTTTGGCCACCAGGGATCTCGAGGCGGCATGGTGCCCGCACTCGCCCTGGTGGATGTCGAGGAGGATCTCGATCCCTTTGTTCTGCTCGACGCAGCGCTGGAACACGCCCGTCGTGCTGCGTTTGACAAGCTCGTGGTTGATGCTGCTATAGGCGGACGCGCGCCGCTGCACTTGCTGGGCTTCAGTTTCGTCGATGGGAAGGTCGCCGTCTTCCAAGAAGGCGAGGATCGGCTGAGCCCAGGACGGCGTCGTCACCACCGTGAGGACGGCCGCCGGGATGGGACCCAGGGCGGCAGCCCTCGAGCCGGAGCCAGCAGTCCCCGAGCTTGGGCCGGCAGCCCCCGAGCGGGAGACGGCAGTCCCCGAGCTGGAGCCGGCAGCCCCCGAGCCGGAGACGGCAGTCCCTGAGCTTGGGCCGGGAACTCCAGGGTCGGGTGGGGGTGCGTTGGGATCGTCCGGGACGAAGATTGATTCCGACTCGGGAGACGGCTTGATGGACGGCTTCCGTAGGTGCTCGAGGGAGACGCCGGACGGGATGGCTTGCCGGGTGGAGCCCACTTTGGCCAGGGCGTCGGCTGCTTCGTTGTCCGTGCGTGGGATGTGGAGGAACTCGCAACCGTCGAACCCGCCGGAGAGTTGCTGGACCAGGAAGCGGTAGCTGGCCATGTTGGCGTCTTTGGCGTCCCAGTCGCCGGAAACTTGCTGCACCACCAGGTCCGAGTCGCCGTAGCAGAGGATGCGCCGGATGCCGATCTCCCTGGCCAGCCGAAGACCGTGCACGAGAGCTTCGTACTCGGCGACGTTGTTGGAGGCGGCGAAGTGGATCTGCAGCACATACCGCAGCCAGTCGTTCTTGGGGGAGGACATCACGATGCCGGGTCCCAAGCCGTTGCGCATCTTGGAGCCGTCGAAGTGCATGCGCCAGTGAGTCGACTCTGGCGCCGGCGGCAGGTACTGGGTCTCGGTCCAGTCGACGAGGAAGTCGGCCAGTGCTTGGGACTTGATGGTGGTGCGGGGCTCGTAGAGGATCGTGTGGCCGGCTAGCTCGATGGCCCATTTGGCCACCCGACCAAAGGCATCCCGGCAGCCCATGATCTCGTCGATGGGGGCCGTGCTCACCACGGTAATGTTATGCTCCTGGAAGTACCGCCTCAGCTTCTTGGCGGCAAGGTACACGCCATAGCACATCTTCTGGTAGTGGGGGTAGTTCTGCTTGGAGGCAGAGAGCACCTCGCTCAGGAAATACACTGGTCACTGGACCGGCTGCACCTTGCCCTCCTCAGGGCGCTCGACGACCAGCACCATGCTGACCGCGCGGGAGGTGGCGGCGATGTACAGCAGTAGTGGCTCTTTCTTAGCCGGCGCGGCCTGGACGGGTGCGGTGGACAGCATGCGCTTGAGGTCGCGGAAAGCTTCGTCCGCTTGGTCGCTCCACTTGAACGCTGTCGTCTTCTTCATCAGCTGATACAGGGGCAGGGCCCTCTCCCCCAGCCGGCTGACGAACCGGCTGAGAGAGGCCAAGCAGCCGGTGAACTTCTGGACGTCGCACAGCCGGGTCGGCTTGCGCATGCGCTCGATTGCCTTGATCTTCTCCGAGTTGGCTTCAATGCCGCGCGCCAAGACGAGGAAGCCGAGGAGCTGGCCAGCCGGCACGCCGAAGACGCATTTCTCCGGGTTAAGCTTAATCTGGAACCGTCGCAGGTTGGCGAAGGTCTCCTTGAGGTCGGCCAGGAGCGTGAGGTGCTGCATGGTCTTCACCACGATGTCGTCGACGTAGACGTGCACATTTCTGCCGAGCTGGGGCAGCAGGCATTTCTGCATGCAGCGCTAGAAGGTGGCGCCGGCATTCTTCAAGCCGAACGACATGGTAATGTAGCAATACGCCCCAAAGGGCATGATGAAGGACGTCTTGAGGGCGTCGGCCGGGTCCAGCTTGATCTGGTGGTAGCCGGAGTAGGCGTCCAGAAAGGACAGGAGCTCGCAGCCGGCTGTGGAGTCGATAACATGGTCGATACGGAGCAGAGCGAACGGGTCTTTGGGGCATGCCTTGTTCAGGCTGGTGTAGTCGATGCACATGCGCCAGGTGCCATTTTTCTTCAGGACGAGGACTGGATTGGCCAGCCACTCGGGGTGGAACACTTCCATGATGAACCCGGCTTTGAGCAGCTGGGCGATCTCTTCACCGATGGTTCTTCGCTTTTCCTCGGAGAAGCGGCGTAGCGGCTGTCGGACAGGCTTGGCGTCCTTGTGGACGTGAAGTTTGTGCTCGGCGAATTCCCTCGGGACACCCGGCATGTCTTTGGGGGACCATGCAAAGATATCCTGATTCTCATGGAGGAAATCGACGAGCTCGCCTTCCTATTTGCTGTCGAGGCTGGTGCCCACGACGACGTACTTGCTGGAGCTGGGGTCGGCCGGGTTGAGCGAGACCCTCTTCGTGTCTTTGGCCGGCTTGAAGGAGGCCTCGTCGGCGGCCGGCTTGGGCGGAGCCGGCACGGCCGACTGCACGTTAGCCAGCGCCATGATCCGGTCGAGCTGGCGCCTCTCCTCGGCGATGACCAGCGACTCGGCCTGCTGGGAGCCGGCTTTGGCGCACTCGAGGGACTTCTTGTAGTCCTCGACAATGGTGATGAGGCCCTTGGGACCCGACATCTTCAACTTCAGGTAGGCGTAGTGGGGGACCGCCATGAATTTGGCCATCGCGGGCCGGCCCAGCAGCGCGTGGTAGGGGTTTGCCAGGTCAACCACCTCGAATCAAATCGGCTCACGGCGGAAATGGCTGCTGGAGCCGAACAGGACGTCAAGCCGGATCCGGCCGATCGGAGAATAGGAGAGACCCGACACAATGCCGTGGAACACTGTCAGGGTCGGCTCCAGCTGTCGTGCCTCAATGCCGAGCTTGGTCATGGTGTCGGGGTACAGGATGTTGATGCTCCTGCCGCCGTCGATCAGCACCCGCGAAAAGCCGCAGGTGCGCTTCTTGGAGACGAGGGTGGGGTCGAGCACGAGGGCGTAGCCACCCGGCGTGGGCATGACGGCCGGATGGTCCTCCCGGGTCCAGCTGACCGGCCGGTCGGACCAGTGCATGTACTGGGGAACCGGAGGGACGACGGTGTTCACCTCGGCCGCGTGCTTGTGCTTGGCGTGCTTGTCATCGCCGTCGCTGGTGAAGACGACGTAGGATGCGTCCGGGCGCGGGAAAGGGTTGTCGGCGAGGGCGCCGGGTGGCGGTGGAGGCGGCGGCTGCTGCGATCCGGCTCCGGGTGGCGGGGGCGGAAGATTGCCCTTCAGCAGGCGCTGGGTGAAACTGCACTGCCAGAGCATGTGCGTCGACGGCTTCGCGCCGCTGTGGTGCTTGCAGGGGGCGTCGAGCATCTGCTCGAAAGACAGCTTGGGCTGCCAGGCGGCCTTGCCGGTGCGCGGGCGCTGGCTGGAGCCTTGCTCAGCCGGCTGCTCCCCTTCCACCATAGCAACCTGCTGGTTGTCGTAGCGGGGCGCTTGCTGGTCGTTCCGACGCTTGCCGTTGTTGTTGTTGTCTTGCCGGCGCGGGTTGTTGTCGCCAGCCGGCTTGGGAGGCGCCAGCTGGACCGGGAGGAGTTTGCCGTCCGCGTCGATTGTGACCTTTACGTTCATCGCGGAGTCGGCCGTAGCGTACTTGTCCGCCACAGCCATGAGCTTCGCCAGAGTTTCTGGATCGTCGCACACCAGCCGGTGCTTGACCAGAGTGCCATCTAGGCATCCGTCGATGAAGTACTGGATGGCCTGGACCTCGTGGACGCCCTCGCAGGAGTTGCGGAGCTCCGTCCACCGCGTGAGGGAATCGCGAAGGGGCTTGCCCGGCTTCTGGACGCACATGGAGAGCTGGCGAGGCTTGCCGGGACGCTTGTAGGTTCTGGGGAAGTTGCGAATGAACGCATCTTCGAAATCCAGCCAGGAGTTCACACTGCCGGCTCGAAGGCTGTTAAGCCACGTCCGGGCCGAGCCGAGCAGCATGAGGGGGACGTATCGCACGGCCACGCGCCGGTTGCCGCCGGCTATGCTGACAGCCGTGGTGTAGTCGGTCAGCCAGTCCTCCGGCTTGCTGGCGCCGTTGTACTTTGGGGAGTCGCGGGGGCAGCGAGAAGCCTTTGGGGAAGGGCTCCTCGTGAATGCGGGGGACAAAGCACGCCGGGCCGACAGAGCTTTCCTCCTCCAGGGCCGTGGAGCGCGCCAGCCGGTTGATGCGGTGACGGGCGTCGCTTTCATCGTAGGGCTCGCGGGGGCCGAGTCGGTCAGCCACGGGACCGCAGGGACCGAGCCGGTCAGCCGCGGGACCGCGGGGGGGCAGGGGCTTCCGGGGCCGGCTCGGGCCGCCGAGCCGGCCGCACGGCGGGCTCCGGCTGCTGAACCCGGCCGTCTCGCCAGCGTTGCCGTCTCCAGCGGTTGCGGCGCGATTGTGCCGGCTCCGACCGGACCGGTGCCGGCCAGAGCGGCTCGCGCTAGTGGCGTGCGAGGATGTCTGCCGCGCGTCCCGGAGAGCCCTCTCCGGGTCTCCGGTTTTTCCTGAGGCGGAGGCGGATGGCTGGGCCGGGTCGAAGTGCTGCTGTTGCTCGTTCGCCGCGGCGATGAGGTCGCGGATTCGCTGTTGCTGCTGCAGCAGCTCCTCGTCCTCCAGGAATTCGAGATCCGCCATGGCCGCCTGCGCCGCGCGCATGTTCTTGACGGGGGTGTCGTAGACGGGCCGGCTTGCGCCTAGCGCACGGCAGATGCGCCCTCACGGATCCGCACCTCCGCGACCCGGCTGGGCTCGGCGGCGGCCGGCATGAAGCCGTGGGCGCTGTCGTACTCTCGCTGGGCGGACTCCAGCTGGCGCCGGGTTGCCGCGAGCTCCGTGGCCATGGCCAGCAGATGCTGGCGGTCCTCGTTGAGCTGAGCCGCTGCAGCAGCCGTGTCGGCGTCGGGCGTGATGGGGGCTTGCAGGCTCCGGATCGTCTCGCGGAGCGGGTCGGCCCGGCGTGGCGGAGCCGCAGCCGCGGCGGCGGCGGCCGCGGCAGCCTTCTCCTTAGCGCGCGGGGAGTCGGAGCTGGCGCCGATGGTCAGCACTTCCGCACGGACGCAGAGAGCCGCGACGCCGTCGGAGACGGCGCAGCCTACGGGGACGGAGGAGTCGGCGAAGTTGCGCACTTCGCTGGGAAACACGTCGGGGACGAGCGTGACAAAGACGCGCAGCGCGCCGAAAGTGACGACGAGGTAGCCCGTGGGGCAGGCGACGTCTGCGCTCGGCGCAGCGCTGCAGCCGGCCGGGTTGGCCGTGCGAGACACACGGACTAAACCGTGCACGATGCGCTCGCCGGAGCCGGTGAAGGGCTTCGTCCGGAACTTGACTCCGGCCGGCGCCGCGAGCAGCCCCACGGTGGGCGCCAACTGTCGTGCTGTTCTCACGGCAGATGCCAAAAGATGTCTAAAGAGGTGGGGTTACAGGAGGACGCCGGTGGGTTTCGGAGGTGAGGTTGGCACGCGCGAGTGCGAGAGACAAGACGTACCCTGGTTCGGGGCCCTCCGGAGAGGTAACACCCCTAATCCTACCGAATGGAGTATGGGATGCATAGGGGTTACAAGGTTGCTCCTGGAGCTGTGTTTGTGTGTATGTGGTGGAAGATGATGCGAGCTGAACTAGGTTACGACCCCCTTGCATGGAGGCCTCCCGGGGGGTCTTATAGGCCGACCCCCGGGGTTACATGGGTAAATTACATGGGCATGGGGCCCTGGTGTCATCGTCTAGGAGCCGGCGGTGGGGGCCGCCGGGTCGCCGGGTGCGCCAGGTACGCCGGGTGCGCCGGGTCCGCCGGGCGCGCCGGGTCTGCCGGGCACGGGTTTGGTCGGCAGCTCGGCACTGTGGCCGGTCTTGTCGTTCGTCATAGGGTGGCTGGCGCCGCCAGGCTACAAGACTGCGCTGCACCTCGGGGTCGGCGTAAAGGGGAGAGCGCTATAGCCACGCCCGCCGGGGCCGGTATAAAGGAGGGAGCGCTGTAGCCATGCTCGTCCTGTCGTGAGGGATTGTCCTCTATCGGCCAGCCGGCATGGGCCAGCCGGCCAGGCCGGGTCGCCATGCCGAGCCGGCTCGCGCTAGGGAGCCGGCGCGCAGGCCAGCCGGATTGAGGGGCTTGCCCTGCCCCGATGTTTTGAAAAGAAGGAGGATCCGGGCTTCGTTGCCTACCTGGGGATCATCCCCCCGACAGCGGTCCGCCCCTTCCTTGGGGATCTTGTCCATGGCCTGCTTCATGAGTCTCGTCCACATGGCGGCCAAGGTGGAGCGGAAGAAGGTGGTGATGGTGTCCATGTCCTCGTGCTTTTGCGCCCACATCGGGGTGGCCCGAAGCTGGAGGGGGAGTATGCGGCGGTTGAGCATGACGTTGATGACGTCGGCAAGCTCGACCTTCCCCGTAGTGGACCACCATTTGATCCTCTCGACGAGGAGCTCCACCTCTTTTGGGTTCCCCCAGGCGACGCCCTTCTCCTTCCAGTACTTGAGCTTCTTTGGGGGCCCGGCCGAGAAGGCTGGGACCTCGGCTTGACTAGGGGCGAGCGGTTCGGTGATGTAAAACCACTACCGCTGCCACTCCTTCACCGTTTCAATGAAGGTGCCCTTGAACCACGTGGCCCCTGATGTCTACTACACAACTTATTCTTGTAGACTCGTGTTGGGCCTCCAAGTGCAGAGTTTTGTAGGACAGTAGCAATTTTCCCTCAAGTGGATGACCTAAGGTTTATCAATCCATGGGAGGCATAGGATGAAGATGGTATCTTTCAAACAACCCTGCAACCAAATAACAAAGAGTCTCTTGTGTCCCCAACACACCCAATACAATGGAAAATTGTATAGGTGCACTAGTTCGGCGAAGAGATGGTGATACACGTGTAGTATGGATACTAGATATAAGTTTTTATAACTTCATAATCATAATATTCAATCCACACAAAGAACTTCAAGGAGCACCCCAAAGTTTCTATCGGAGAAAAGATAATGAAAACGTGCATCAACCCTTATGCACCCCAATGTCACCGCGGGAATCAGTGAGTTGAGTGCCAAAATATATATCAAGTGAATCAATATAATACCCCATTGTCACAACGGGTATTCATATGCAAGACATACATCAAGTGTTCTCAAATCTGAAATATTCAATCCGACAATAACGAAACCTTAAAGGAAAAAATTCGATTCACCACAACAAGGATAGAGAGGGAAGAAACACCATATGATCCAACTATATTAACAAAGCTCGCGATACATCAAGATCGTGCCAAATCAAGAACACGAGAGAGAGAGATCAAACACATAGCTACTGGTACAAACCCTCAGCCCCGAGGGTGAACTACTCCCTCCTCCTCATGGAGACAGCCGTGATGATGAAGATGGCCTCCGGTGATGCTTCCCCCCTCCGACAGGGTGCCGGAAAAGGGTTGTAGATGAGATCATGGAGGTACAGAGGCTTGCGGCGGCGTAAAAACTAATCTAGGTTAACTTTCGGGGGTTTCTGAATATATAGAATTTTTCAGCGTGGAATCATGCAAAGAGGTGCCACAGGGGGCCCATGAGGCACCATGGCGCGCTTGGGAGGGGGAGGGGTAGGTGTGCCCAGGTGGCTCGTGGGGCCCCTGTGGCTCTTCTGCTGCTCCTCCGAAGCTTCCTGGGTCCATTTCCTTCCAGAAAAAATCGTCAAAAAGTTTCGCTGCATTTGGACTTCATTTGATATGGATTTTCTAGAAAACCAAAAACAAGCAGAAAACAGCAACTGGCACTGGGCACTAGGTCAATATGTTAGTCCATAAAAATCATATAAAAGCCACATAAAAGTGCACCAAAATCACACAAAACTATAATAAACATGGCATGAATACTTCATAAATTATAGTTGGAGACGTATCAGCATCCGCAAGCTTAATTCCTGCTCGTCCTCGAGTAGGTAAATGATAAAAGAAATAATTTATGAAGTGTGAATGCTAGCATAGTGCATAAGTTTGATCAATGATAATTTCAATCACTTTTCCTAGCATCATAACAGCAACTCTTTCTCATAAAACTCATCATGATAAAGTAGCAATCAATTCACATGTTATGGTTCAAAGAATGCAATCTCTTGAAACTTAACAACCTATGTTCTTAGTCACCAAACAATTGCAATTCAACTTATCTTCAACAAAGTCTAAGTAAGAGCTCCACATACTAAATTATCATATAGGCTTCGATGATTGCTAGTACTCAAAGCATATTTTTAGAACAAATGGCATCCATCGAACACAGAGAAAGATAGGGGCTTAATGTTTTGCCTCCCAACGTATTTATCATAGAGATAATTGTCAACAATAATAATTCATGATCAAATATATTTGACTGGCCATATGTGCCTGGATCTTTCCCCACCACATGATGCTTGCCAACTAGAGACTAATTGAGGTTCGAATGCGAATGAATACTTATTGACTCTTGCATAAAAGTAAATACATAAAAGTAAATGCATAAAAGTAAAAGATAGGCCCTTCGCAGAGGGAAGCAGAGGTTGTCATGCGCTTTTTATTTTTGGATGCACAAGCCCTTAATGCAAAGGAACGTCACGTTATATTGCCCCTTGTGGTAGCAACCTTTATTATGCAGTCCGTCGCTTTTATTTCTTTACCATCACAAGTTCTCACAACGCTTATTTTCCCTTGCAATTAAAGATCATACATATTTTAGGAACAATTTTTATTGCTTTTTGCACCGATGACAACTTACTTGAAGGATCTTATTCAATCCATAGGTAGATATGGTGGACACTCATGGGAAGAAACTGGGTTTAAGGATTTTTGGATGCACAAGTAGTATCTCTACTTAGTACGAATTTTTGACTAGCAAAAGATCCTAAGCAAGCTCCACATGTTGGAGGATCCATAACAATATAACTTCTATGCAAATATACCCAAACATAACTCATTACGTTGTCTTCCTTGTCCAACTTCAACTAATTTGCTCAAGTTTGAAAATAATTAATGGGTGTTCACAATCATAAAATATGTCCAAGATAATATATTTATATGTGAAAGTTCTCTTCATTATACTATTCATTCATGAATTGCTTGTATGACCAATATTGTGATTGTCAAGCTTCAATAGATTTCACTTTCTAAACCCAATGTGAAACTACTACTAGACATGATACAAGCATATGAAGCACATATAATTTCAAATTTATGATATTCAATTCATTCAACAATTTACTCTCAGGATATAAGTGAAGCACGAGAGTAAACGAGAAACTACTCCAAAAGGTATAAGTGAAGATCAATGAGTAGGCAAACATTTAAGTAGCTATGTGAAGACTCTCTCTCAATAAAGGTTTCAGATCTTAATAATTTTATTCAAACAGCAAACAAAATGAAAATAACAGGACACTCCAAGAATAGCACATATCATGTGAACAAGCAAAAACTTAGGCTCAACCAAGACTAACCGATAATTGTTGATGAAGAAAGGTGGGATGCTAACCGGGGCATCCCCAAGCTTAGATGCTTGAGAGTTCTTGGAATAATAACTTGGGATGCCTTGGGAATCCCCAAGATTGACCTCTTGTGTCTCCTTAATTCCTCTTATATCACGGTTTCCTTAAATCTTAAAAACTTCATCCAGACAAAACTCAACAAGAACTCGTGAGATAAGTTAGTATAAATCAACTCAAAACCTTGACATTCTCAACTGTAACAAATCACTAAAATTATTATTAAACATTGCATACTAAATGCCTCTGCATATTTAATACTCCTATCCTCAAATAGAATCATTAAACAAGCAAACATATGCAAACAATGCAACTATAACAGCAATCTGCCAAAACAGAACAGTCTGTAATGGGGGATTTAAAATTCATACTTCCCTATCTCCACAAATTCTGAAAAATTACCACGTGACAGAGAACTCATGCATTCTTACTGTGTAAAAATTTCAGATTTTTATCATGTTCTGACTATTCAGGAATATTCTGGACATAACAGAAAACTTTCTGTTTTCAAACAGCAACACATGAACATGCAAATTGAGCATGGTAAAGACTAAAAGATACAAAACATGATTATTGATAACACCAAGCAAATATCAACAAAAGAAAATGACGCTCCAAGCAAAACTCATATTATGTGACGAATAAAAATATAGCTCCGAGTGAGGTTACCGATAGTGTTGAAGACGAAAGAGGGGATGCCTTCCGGGGCATCCCCAAGCTTAGTTGCTTGGGTGTTCCTTGAATATTACCTTGGGGTGCCTTGGGCATCCCCAAGATTAGGGTCTTGCCACTCCTTATTCTCCTCATATCGATATCTCACCCAAAACTTGAAAACTTCAATCAGACAAAACTTAACGGAACTCGTGAGATAGGTTAGTATGATAAAAATAAATCATCCACTTAGGTACTGTCAAGACAAGATTCATAATTGTTCTCACATAATGCCTACTGTATTCTATCATTTCGACAATTTATATTACTCAATATAAGCTATGGAAACACTAAAACAAGCAAACTATGCATCGAAAACAGAATCTGTCAAAAACAGAACAGCGTGTAGTGAGCGATTTAAAAACCATACTTCTGTACCTCTAAAAATTCTGAAAAATTAGGACAATGTAAAAAATTTGTACTGTGTAAAAATTTCAGAAATTTTTCACACTCCAGTACAGAATAGAAATTCCAGCACTGGACGCAAAAGTTTCTGTTTTTGCACAGAATCAAATCAACAAGCATCCACACTATCCCAAAGGCTTTACTTGGCACATTATTGAAAGAAAACATATAAAACATGATTACTACAGTAGCTTAATCATGTGAACACACAAAAACAGTAGGTATAAATATTGGGTTGTCTCTCAACAAGCGCTTTTCTTTATTGCCTTTTTAGCTAGGCATGATGATTTCAATGATGCTCACATAAAAGTAAAGAATTGAAACACAAAGAGAGCATCATGAAGCATATGACTAGCATGTTTAAGCCAAACCCACTTCCTATGCATAGGGATTTTGTTAGCAAACAATTTATGGGAGCAAGAATCAACTAGCATAGGAAGGCAAAACAAGCATAACTTCAAAACTTTCAACACATAGAGAGGAAACTTGAGATTATTGCAACACCTACAAGCATATGATCCTCTCTCATAATAATTTTTAGTAGCATCATGAATGAATTCAACAATATAGATATCACATAAAGTATTCTTTTCATGATCCACAAGCATAGAATTTTTATTACTCTCCACATAAGCAAATTTGTTCTCATCAATAATAGTGGGAGCAAACTCAACAAAATAACTATCATGTGATACTTGATTGGCATAATCCATTTGAAAATTAAAATCATGATGACAAGTTTCATGGTTATCATTATTCTTTATAGCATACATGTCATCACAATAATCATCATAGATAGCAACTTTGTTATCATAGTCAATTGAAACCTCTTCCAAAATAGTGGAATCATCATTAAATAAAGTTGTGACCTCTCCAAATCCACTTTTATCAATATAATCATCATAAATAGGAGGCATGCTTGTAACATCCCCAAGTATTAAGCTACAGTGATCACCAAGATTATGCTTAACCATTTTGAATTACCATGCTTGATCACATTGGAATCATATCGCATTTCAAATTCCAATTCAAATTGAAATTCAAATTTGAGGTGAAAATAAAAGTTGTTCAAATCCAGGAACTAAAATGTTCATAATTTTGGGATTTATTCATTGTGAATTATGTTAAGAAAAACAACATCACCAAAATTCACTAGATGTCTCAAACATCTTGAATACAGTGCTAATACAGCAATTTAAATGCCTTTTTCTTTATGGAAAATTCATTTCGAATTATTTGGCCCCCAAACCTTTTTATTCCATTGACTAATATTGCAACATATTTAACTGGCTAGGTTGCACATTTTTTCAAAAGTGTTTTGGTGGCCTAATATCTTGCAAAATAGAAAGGAAAAGAAAAAAACAGAAAAAGAAAAAGAAAATGGCTAAAGGGCACTGCTGGACTGGGCCTAAATGGCGCACAGTGCGGCCCAGCCCAGCCTGGCCGGCCTTTTCCCCTACCTCGCGCCAGAGGCCGAAGCCATGGCGCCTGCCGCGCGCGCTCGCCGTCCCAGCCGTGCCCGGTCGTCCTCGCGTCACTACAGGGCGCCGGGGAGGATAAGGACGCCACCGCAGACGCCCTAGCCGCTGCCCAGATATTTTCCTCCCTCTTTCTCCCTCGCTCGCTCTCTCTCGCTCACACCCGAGGGCTCTCATCGCCGTCGCCGTCGATCCCGTAGCCACCGTCGATCGCCCGCCGTGCTGTCATGTCATAGAGGACCGCCGTCATCCGCTACGTCCTCCTCTGACTCCCATTCGAGCCGGGAACCGCTACATCAAGCCCCTCGACGCCGCCTTCCTCCTCGGGCGCCGTCGTCTTCGTCGACGATTCCGGCCACCTCGAGCCCTCCTCGAGATCGCTGCCACCCCCTACGGCTCCGCTATGAGCTTCTCCCTATTCCCCCTCTACTCTCGTCGTCGTTAGCAACCTCTAGTCGCCGCCTCCGTCGTGCCCGAGTTCTCCGCCGCGGAGCTCGTCGCCGGCGTCATTCCGGTGACCATTTGGTCACGGGCTTGTGCTTGTTAGCCTCGCCGCATCGCGTTAGGTCCTCGCTAGCTACTCGCTTCGCCCGTTTGCATGCCGCATCGTCGATCCCGACCTCCACCCGAAGACGCCGCTGCCCGCCGTTGTCGTCGCGCACCATTCCGGCCACCCCCGCCCGCGAGACCACCGCCGTTGGATGCGGCACTCCATGGCGGTTCGAACGGTACCGGCCGCGTGCCAAATGGCCGCCTAAGGCCGTTTTCCGGTGGGTTCCCGAGCACGCCGCCGCGTTTGCGCGTCGCCGGCGGCTAAACGCCGGCCGCCGCCGACGTGGCTGGCCTGGGGCCCGCCCTGGGCCACTGACACGTGGGTCCCAGCGGCCAGTTGACCGCGTTGACCGGTCAACTGTGCTGACTAGGCACACTGTGTCGCTGACATGCGGGCCCCGCTATAATTAAAATGATTTTGTAAATAAATAAATTGTTAATTAATTAGTTAAATAATTTAATTACTAAACAGCCACTGACTACTGGGTCCCACCCTCTAATTAATCTATAATTAGTTTAAATAAACCCTAATTATCTACTGTGTCACTGACCAGTGGGACCCACTGGTCAGGTTTGACCTGGTCAGCCGGGTTTGACCGCTGACGTCATCCTGACGTCACCATTCACTGTTTTGGATAATTTGAATTTAATAATTCCAGAAATTCCAAATAATAATTAAAACTTTGAAAAATCATATAAAAAACCGTAACTCGAATGAAAATAACTTATATATGAAAAATGATCAGAAAAATATGAAGAATCCGATTATGCCACCCACGTACGTGTCACACCCCTCTAACATGATGAACATGGAACTTTCCCCTTCAGTTCATCTGTCCGATAAATGCCCGGAGCTGGTAAAACACCTCCAGATGTTTCCCGCTCCGACTAACTTGCGTAGTACTGCGTTAGGGCACCTCTCGAATAACGTGCTGCCATGTCGTGCATCTGTGTTGCATTTGTTTGTGTTTTATTTATTGTTTCTTCCCCCTCTTCTCTCCGGTAGACCCTGAGACTGACGTTGCTGCCGAGTACGACTATGTCACAGACGACCCTGCTTCCTTTTCAGCAAAGCTTCCAGGCAAGCAAAACCCCCTTGATCATTCCTATATCGCCTATTCCTTCTCCCTCCTGCTTGCATTAGATTTTGCTACTGTAATTGCTTGCTCCTATTCTAATGCATAGCCTGTTTTTGTAACCTGCTATTGCTATTTTATCTGTCATCCTAAACTACCTAGCATAGGTTGGTTACTGATCCATCAGTGACCCCTCCCCCTTGTCCCTGTTGCCCCGCTTTGTTACCAGTGCCTCGATCTATGTGATCGATGTGCCGAGACCGTCACAGCACCACACACCCCCTTAGTTGTACGACTCTGCAGGGCTACTATCAAGTGCCGAGGGTGATACCTCGTACTACACTCCTGATGATATCTCTGTAGTATAGCACATCGGTGGTGATTGCAGAGGGTGATTCCTCCCGTTTCCCCTGGCCAATGATGACTCTGTCGTGCATCTCATTTAAGTGGGGACCATCGAGGGTGATTCCTCCTGGTTCTCCTTAACGAATTACATCGAGAAGGAATCCATCGAGGGTGATTCCTCGGATTTCCCCTTGATGTTTCAGACACACGGTTACCTTGGTTTTACCTCTGTCCCTTGTTAAAGCCGGGTCGACCCCGAGGGGTACCCGCGAGAGGTGTGAAGTCGGGTTGACCCAAGGGTACCCACGAGATAATTACGAGGCGCGGCCGGGCAGGCAGAGACCGCCCTAGAGAGGGATGGGCCTGGCCCTTGTTGCACTTCCTCGAGACAGGACGACAGGAGTACTGATCGTCACCGCGAGCTCCTAATAATGCGCTAACGGATTTGGGTATTTGATCTGAGTTGGCCGCTGGCCATATACGCACTACCACCACGCGGGTTAATGGTTTATGGTGCCCTCGGTGCCGTATGTATCAGCCGAAAGCTCTATCAGACGTCCAGTTCAGCATTGCGGCGCGTTCGGCAGGTGCCATCCAGGACAGAGGTCGTGCTTGGTCCCGTTCACCCACGCAACGACCCGGAGTGCAAAGGGCGATGGGCCCAAGACCTCTGAGCACTTAGGATGTAGACCGGCGGGGACCTCTCTGCTGAGCCTAGGTAGGACTACGTCGTGTCGATCAGCCGAGGCCGGGCATGACCGAGAAAAGTGTGTCCGGCCAGAGTTAATCGAGCGTGTTGGGTAACAGTAGTGCACCCCTGCAGGGATGTTATCTATTTGAATAGCCGTGTCCACGGTAACAGGACGCTCAGTGTTGTATCCCTATCTATTACTACTTGAACTGGATACATGTTAATTAATTGTAAGCTCCGGGATTGCTTCCTCATAGGGGAGTCGAGGAAGGATCTCTGGGATTTGCTTCTACATGCTTGTTACTTTATATTATGCCAATCTACACTCTTGTAATGCTGCAAGATGCTGAAGATGCTAGTCTTCGATAGGCTAGGCCTCTTTCTCTATTCTGGCATTTCTGCAGTTTAGTCCAAAGATACAGCCCCATTCCTTTGATACTAATGCATAATTAGTATAGTTCTGATGTCAGTCTTGCGAGTACTTTGGATGAGTACTCACGGTTGCTTTGCTACTTCTTTTCCCCATACTCGATTGCTGCGACCAGATGATGGATCCCAGGAGCCAACTGCTACCGCCGACGACTGCTACTACACTTCCGGTGGAGCCTACAACTACGTGGAGACCGACGACCAGGAGTAGATTCGGAGGCTCCCAGGCAGGAGGCCTGCGCCTTTTCGATCAGAGCCATTGTTTGTTTTCGCCTTCTTAAGGCAGTTTTGTTTAACTTCGTGTCTGTACTCAGATACTGTTGTTGCTTCCGCTAATGCTTGTTTGACTCAAGCTTATGTATTCGAGCCCTCGAGGCCCCTGGCTTGTAATATAAAGCTTGTATTATTTTATTTTGTGTCTAGAGTTCTGTTGTGATATCTTCCCGTGAGTCCCTGGGCTTGATCGTGCGCATTTGCGTGTATGGTTAGTGCAGGGTCGAGTCGGGGGCGTCACAATGCTTTCATCATAATAAATTTTCTCATCAAAACTTGGGGGACTAAAAATATCATCTTCATCAAACATAGCATCCCCAAGCTTGTGGCTTTGCATATCATTAGCATCATGGATACTCATAGAATTCATACTAACAACATTGCAATCATGCTCATCATTCAAAGATTTTATGCCAAACATTTTATTGAATTCTTCTTCTATCAATTGAGCACAATTTTCCGATCCATCATTTTCAAGAAAGACATTATAAAGACGAATAATATGAGGCAACCTCAATTCCATTTTTTTGTAGTTTTCTTTTATAAACCAAACTAGTGATAAAACAAGAAACTAAAAGATTCAATTGGAAGATCTAAAGATATACCTTCAAGCACTCACCTCCCCGGCAACGGCGCCAGAAAAGAGCTTGATGTCTACTACACAACTTATTCGTGTAGACTCGTGTTGGGCCTCCAAGCGCAGAGTTTTGTAGGACAGTAGCAATTTGTCCTCAAGTGGATGACCTAAGGTTTATCAATCCGTGGGAGGTGTAGGATGAAGATGGTATCTCTCAAACAACCCTGCAACCAAATAACAAAGAGTCTCTTGTGTCCCCAACACACCCAATACAATGGAAAATTGTATAGGTGCACTAGTTCGGCGAAGAGATGGTGATACAAGTGTAGTATGGATACTAGATATAAGTTTTTATAATCTGAAAATAAAAAAACAGCAAGGTAACTAGTAAAAAAAGTGAGCACAAAAGGTATTGCAATGCTTAGAAACAAGGCCTAGGGTTCATACTTTCACTAGTGCAATCTCTCAACAATGCTAACATAATTGGATCATATAACAATCCCTCAACATGCGACAAAGAATCACTCCAAAGTTCCTATTAGTGGAGAACATAAGATAGAAATTGTTGTAGGGTACGAAACCACCTCAAAGTTATTCTTTCCGATCGATCTATTGAGCCATCCCTATAAGTGTCACAAATAGCCCTAGAGTTCATACTAAAATAACACCATATGATACACATCAACCAACCCTAATGTCACCTAGATACTCCAATGTCACCACAAGTATCCGTGAGTTGATTATACGATATGCATCAAACTACTTCATAATCATAATATTTAATCCACACAAAGAACTTCAAGGAGCACCCCAAAGTTTCTATCGGAGAAAAGATAATGAAAACGTGCATCAACCCTTATGCATAGATTACCCCAATTTCACCGCGGGAATCTGCGAGTTGAGTGCCAAAACATATATCAAGTGAATCAATATAATACCCCATTGTCACCACGGGTATTCATATGCAAGACATACATCAAGTGTTCCCAAATCTGAAATATTCAATCTGACAATAACGAAACCTTAAAGGGAAAAGATTTGATTCATCACAACAAGGACAGAGAGGGAAGAAACACCATATGATCCAACTATATTAACAAAGCTCGCGATACATCAAGATCGTGCCAAATCAAGAACACGAGAGAGAGAGATCAAACACATAGCTACTGGTACAAACCCTCAGCCCCGAGGGTGAACTACTCCCTCCTCGTCATGGAGACCGCTGGGATGATGAAGATGGCCTCCGGTGATGCTTCCCCCCTCCGGCAGGGTGCCGGAAAAGGGCTGTAGATGAGATCGTGGAGTTACAGAGGCTTGTAGCGGCGTAAAAACTCATCTAGGTTAACTTTCGGGCGTTTCTGAATATATGGGATTTTTCAGCGTTGGAATTACGCAAAGAGGTGCCACAGGGTGCGCCTGGGGGGGGGGGGGGCAGGCGCGCCCTGGTGGCTCGTGGGGCCCCTGTGGCTCTTCTGCTGCTCCTCCGAAGCTTCCTGGGTCCGTTTCCTTCCAGAAAAAATCGTCAAAAAGTTTCGCTGCATTTGGACTTCATTTGATATGGATTTTCTGGAAAATCAAAAACAACCAGAAAACAACAACTGGCACTGGGCACTAGGTCAATATGTTAGTCCATAAAAATCATATAAAAGTGCACCAAAATCATACAAAACTATAATAAACATGGCATGAATACTTCATAAATTGTAGATACGTTGGAGCCACTAGACTTCGGCTTGATCTCGAAGAGCTTCAGCCATAGGACGAAGTGTGGCTCGCACCAGAGGAAGGCCTCGCAAACCATGATGAACGAGGCGAGGTGAAGAATGGAGTTTTGGGCCATATGGTGGAAGTCGAGCCCGTAGTAGTACATCACCCCACGCACAAAGGGGTGCAGCGGGAACCCCAGGCCTCGGATGAGGTGGGGGACGAAGACTACCCGCTCCCCAGCGTTGGGAGCAGGCACCAGCTGGCCAGCCGCCGGAGTGCGGGCGGCGATGGCGGGGGTCAGGTACCCCGCGCTGTGCAACTCCGAGATGGTCTCGTCCATCAGGATGGAGCCGCCCCAGTGCCCCTTGAGGATGTCGGCCATGGCTGATTGTGATGGGTGGACTCGTGAAAGGGAAAAGGAGCAGGATGGGATCTGGGCGCTGGAGCTAGATGAAGCAGTAGAAGGGAAGAATGAGAGCGTGGTCGATTGCGCTGTCCTCCTTTCTGCTCTTATAAGCCTGTGAAAGGCTGAGAGTCCCCTCGCTGCGCCGATAAACTTGCCGCTCCCATCAAAGATGCCGTTAAGCATATGGGGGGAAACAAAATCGTAATGATATCCCTGAGAAAACGGGCATGATCTCCACCTTGATGGGATGTGCCAGTAAAAAGGCTGCCTCAAACCGCGATTTAAGGGAGGTAGTAACTGCCCGACCAGTCGTGGAGCGGGCCGTTTCGATAAAGCTGTCAGACCGGACTGGACCGTTCATACCTCGATGGCAAGCCTTCGAGGCTAAGATATCCACCCCCTTCGGGCAGGGTGCAAGATCGGTTGGACCTCGGATGATGTCGCTCCACCAAGAAAAGTAGATCATAAAGGGGGAACTCGTCTGTCAAGCCAAGGACTCCAGATCCGAGGTGATGTCTGTTGAAAGTTGTCCTCGACGTAGAAGACCAGTTCGGGGGCTACTGACGGTGTCCTGGATCAGGGGGTGCTAACCCAGCCGGCCCGTCTCCTCGGTTGGGACAATGGGCCCTCGTGCGTGGTCAAGATGGACTCCGGAGGACGTATACAGGAGGCGTGATTGAGACTGTCTCTACCGAAGACTTGACGTATACTCCAAGATCTCTCCTGCCGCCTTACTCCTAGATACCGACTTTGGAACCCTAGATACCCTCCCTGGCGTGTATATAAGCCATAGGGTTTAGCCCGTAGAGGGGAGAGACCAACGCAATATCTTTCACCTAGCCCTAGAGTTAGACACACATTACGATCTCAAGGTAGATCAACTCTGTATTCGATACATCTCCATCAATATAGACAAAAGCAGGACGTAGGGTTTTACCTCCATCAAGAGGGCCCGAACCTGGGTAAACATCGTCTCCCTTGTCTCTGTTACCACCGATCCGAGATCCACAGCTCGGGACCCCCTACCTCGAGGTCTGCCGGTTTTGACACCGATAGCACCCCGCTGGGAAAACGCCTCACCGGTTGCAGGCCTGCCGCCGGCTACCACCGGCATCCTCGATGCCACCGTCTGCTCCAACAACAACGAAGACCCTCCGCCCGACTCTTTGAGTTGCCCGGAGGCTCGAAGGCTACACCCAGTGGGTGCGCTGGAGCGCCCCCACTGGTGAGACAGCAAGGCTCCGCGCCCTTCTGCCGGTGGACTCCGCGTCCGCGCCCGGCGGCGCTCCGCGCCCTCATGCCGGCGGACTTCGCGTCCGCGCCCGGCGGCGAACTCCACGTCCGCGCCCGGCGGCGAACTCCACGTCCGCGCCCGGCGGCGCTCCGCGCCCTCATGCCGGCGGACTCCGCGTCCGTGCCCGGCGGCGCCCCGCACCCACCTGCCGGTGGAATCCATGTCCGCGCCCGGCGGTGCCCCTTGCCCACCTGCCGGCGGACTCCGCGTCCGCGCCCGGCGGCGCCCCGCGCCCACCTGCCGGCGGACTCCGTGTCGCCTGGCGGCGCTCCGCGCCCTTCTGCTGCAACAAACTGCAAGGACCCTCTGCCCAACTCCTCGAGTCGCCCGGAGGCTCGGAGGCTACACCCAGTGGGTGCGCTGGCACGCCCCCACTGGAAACAAGCCGCATCGGCTGTCATCGACAAGCTCTGCAACGACATCAGCGAACACCCTCTGCCCGACTCTTCAAATCGCCCGAAGGCTCGGAGGCTACTGTCGGAGGGATGACCCCCGGGTAGGCTCAAGGAGACAAGACGACATTTCAAAACATCGGGGCGGCCAACGCCCCTCGGTCCGCCCGGCTGCTCCGGCCGGCTCTCCAGCCGGCTGCCCCAACCGGCTGCCCGTCCGGCTGCTCTAGCCGGCGCGCTGCGCGAGGTCAACTGCAGCGTCCCATCGGACATGACGGGAAGACATTATAGCAGGCGTCAGGCATCACTTCACTGCACCCCAATAGTCCAACACTGTTGACCAATAGTGGCGCACTGTAGCCTACGTCATATGACACCTCAAATAGTGTAGTTAGGCCATGTGGGCCGCCTCTTGTCCCCTGGGCACCCCTTTATAAGGTGACCCAGGGAGCTCACACTCACTCAGGCTGGCTCATGCTCACCCAGGCTCATTCACGCCCACACACTCTCACTCTCTCGTGCACACACGCACATAAGGCAAAGGGACAGGCTCACAGCCTCCTGCCTCCTCCTCTAATACAGCTCTAGGAGCAACTCTGTACTACCATATACACCGCATATACATCAGACATGTAGGAGTATGGGTGTTACCTCCACGCGAGGGCCCCAAACCTGGGTAAACCACCATGTGCTGTTGCCCAATCCCGTCCCGGATCTCCATCATAGCCTTGCCACCCCATACTTTTAGCCATCCTTTGGCACCTGCCGTGAGAAAACCACGACAACCATACCACATAATGAAACATGCCACATCTCTAGCACACACTCAAATGAGCATTTACTATGTGTGTGCTATGTATAAACTAGGCATACCTTCGTGAACTGGACCTTCACATACTCTTGGGGAGCCTAGTTTAGTGTACAGGCAAACCTTTATGTCACCTATGAGTTATACAAGCCCCCACTATAGCAGCCATTAGTGTTTAAATCATTGACAAGCTCCGTTAGGACATGAACAACAAGTTATCAAAGCAAACAGTTCTAGTATGGCTGGCTGATACAAACAAGCATTTTAACACATGTGTGAGCAAAGCTTGCACAACACTGAATTACATATCAAGAAAACAAGCATAGAAGGAGGCTTAAAGACCATCACTTAACTGACTAGATTTAGGAGGCATTTAAACATCATGTGTAACGTACGAACTAGCATAAACATTGCGAATTTTAGATTCTATAATGAAATGGACATGTATTAGGTAATGCCATGTATGATGCCTAAATCTACTCTATAGCAGGCAGGAATGATTCATCATTGCACGCACAATTGAATTGTAGGTGAAGGGCTAGTTCTTTTCCACCTTTTGAGAGCTTATTGTAAAATTAAGCCATAAAAGCTCTAAAGAACTCGTTTTTGAGTTATGGACTTGGGCTGAACTTATTTCCACCACCCATTCCTTCACAATGAGAAAAAGCTTGGGGGGGTTGCTTCCCGTAGAAGCTCACTTAAAATTGAAGGGGTATAGCGAAATGACTCTGTTGTTTGCCCATATTACACTGAAAATGCCACTGCTCAGGCCCGTGTCACACCAGACCCCCAAGTAAAAACAAACACGCAAGCTTCGTTCCCCTACCCGCCCGCATCTCCTCTTCCCTTTCCCTCTGCCTCGATCCCCTGCCTGCAGCACTATAGTTCCTCCTACGAGCCATCACCACCGGTCCTATCTGCCCTGCTCCTCGAAGATGCTCTCTCCAGCGAGGCTCCATGGCCTGCGGGTAGGGCTCCATCTCCCCGGCAGCTCCTCCCTCTGGCGCTGCCCCTCACTCTGCTGGTCCCTAGCAGCGGCTCCGCTATGGTCCGTCCAACGCTCCACTCCGGCGGCCGCCGCCCAACTATGGCCGATGCCCCACTCCGGCAGAAGGCCCCTCGTTCCCCCTCCCCTCCTCCTAGGCCGTGGCCATGAGGTGCTGTTGCGGGATGAGCTCATCCAACAAGGTGAGGATCTCCTCTTATATTTTGCCAAATTTTCATTCTGATCTGCTATATGATGAATTGCTATGAGCTGCTGCTGCTATATGATGAATTGCTATGAGCTGCTACTGCTGCTGCTGCTATATGGTGAATTGCTATGAGCTGCTGCTGCTGCTATATGATGCTTTCAGGTGGTGCTGCTATATGATAAAAACCAGCCACTTGGACCATGGAATTTTGATAGATAATGATTAATCATATAAATTTAGGCAATTATCCTCTGTTTGGAAGACATTGACCAAAGTAGATTGTGCCAAGTAGAATGTATCTTTGTATTTGCATTTTGAACAAATAATGATGGTCTGTTTTCCTATCATATTAATTACTGCGATGGGTTCAATTCGTGTTGTGTGCAAGTCAAATTTATTTTCATATGGGCAGCAAAATGACAAAATATAATGCAATAGACTTTTCACTGATCATACAATAGATAAGCTAAAAAAGCAGGCAATGAAAAGAACTGGTTGGCTTATTATCTCGAGGTTATATTCACAGGAGCTTATTTTCATAGGATAACTCAAAATAACTGGCCCTAAGAACCCTGGCCAACAGCAATGCCAAACAAATAACATCACGATGATTGCAATGGAGTGACTTACCATACCACGCTGTATTGGCTCACCGCTGCCCCTCATTTTTTTTTGCGATGTTCCATGAAAATGCACCATACATTTTGTCCTAAGAAATCTTGTACTTTTTCATTGTTGTGCCCCATCTGCAAGTTGACACAGCTAATTTGAGACATCTCTACATGATAATACATTGCATATCCCTTGCACATAATTAAACCACCAATAAACAATTGTGTGCGTCGCATAAACTAGCCATGACTCTGTGTACTGGACTTGCAGGCACTCTAAGGGAGCCTAGTTTAGTGCACTGGCATTCCTTCATGCCACTTACGACATTGTGTAATGTATGACGTCTATATCTCTAATTTAGCTGCTAGTAGTGATAATCATTGGCTACACAAAGGGATTACAGGTAGAAAATCGTAGCAAAGCACGCTGGTAGGCACACAACAATACAAGAGAGAGACGCACTTACAAGATCATAGCAATGCTTCAGTCCAAGAGTTTGGTTGGCCAAGGTGTTAGATCCAGAAGAAACATTGTCCTTGTGGCTCTTGCCAGCTCCATAACATGTAACAGCGACCTGTTAGTATATTTGAAGTACATCTGGCAGGTGATGCTGGGTGGGTTTAAAGGTGACAAGTACTTAGGTCGCGGTGGGTGCTTGGCATCTTGCCAGACGGTGGGAACCAGGTTAGAAATGTCAAGGGTGATGAAGCTGCGGTGGTTGTCGGGGTCCAGTAAGGAGATCTAGGACCTTGGACGAGGGCGTCGGTGAAGCTGATCCGGTGGTAGGGTTGAGGATGGTGTCGACGATGCGGATCTGCGGCCGTGAACAAGGGCGTCGGTGAAGCTGCTCTGGTGGTAGGGTTGAGGATGGTGTCGATGATGCGGATCTGTGGCCGTGGACGAGGACGTCGGGAAGCTGCTCCGGTAGGGTGGACGATTGTGTGGATGATTCGGATCTGAGGCCGTGGACTTGGGCGTCGGCGAAGCGGCTCCGGTTGGGTTGAGGATGGTGTCGGCGAAGCGGCTCCGGTAGGGTTGAGGACGGTGTCGACGAAGTGGATCTGAGGCCGTTGATATGTCTCTGTCGTATCTATAATTTTTGATTATTTCATGCCAATATTCTACAACTTTCACATATTTTTGGCAACATTTTATATTATTTTTGGGACTAACATATTGATCCAGTGCCCAGTGCCACTTCCTGTTTTCTGCTTGTTTTTTGTTTCACAGAAAATCCATATCAAACAAAGTCCAAATGCAATAAAATTTTACGGGGAATTATTTTGGAATATATGTGATTTTTGGGAGGTGGAATCAAGGCAAACGGAGGCCCACGGCCTCCACAAGCCACCTTGGCGCGCCGCCCCCCTCGCCACGCGGTGGCGCTTCATGGGCACACTGTAAGTCGTTTGGGGCTCTTCTTTCGCCGCAACAAAGATAATATCAACGGCCTTTCCCACGCGGTGGTAACCTGAACTGTTGGACTGTTAGCACCGCTTTATTTTTAATTAATAAAAGAGAGTCAGTGGGAGCCTTTCCCGCTGTCATTAGCCCTAAAAAAAGATAATATCGGGAAAAAATCGTGGTAAAATTTCAGCCTGATCGGAGTTACGGATCTCCGGGAATTTAAGAAACGGTGAGGATTGCGAAACAGAAGAGAACAGAGAGAGAGATCCAATCTCGGAGGGGCTCTCGCCCCTCCGAGTACCATGGAGGCCAAGGACCAGAGGGGAAACCTCCTCCCATCTAGGGGGGAGGCCAAGCAAGAAGAAGAAGGAGGGGGTTCTCTCCCCCTCTCTCTCGGTCACACCGGAACGGTGCCGGGGCAATCATCGTGACGGTGATCTACACCAACAACTTCGCTGCCGTCACCACCAACACTCTCCCCCTCTATGCAGCAGTGTAACACCTCTTCTCCCCGCTGTAATCTCTACTTAAACATGGTGCTTAATGCTACATATTATTATCCAATGATTTGTGGCCATCCTATGATGTTTGAGTAGATTCTTTTCTATGGGTTGATTGATGATCGTGATTGGTTTGAGTTGTATGTTTTATTTCGGTGCTGTCCTATGGTGCCCTCCGTGTCGTGCAAGCGTGAGGGATTCACGCTGTAGGGTTTGCAATACGTTCATAATTCTCTTATAGTGGGCGGCTAGAGTGACAGAAGCTTACACCCGAGTAAGGGGGTTGTTGCGTATGGGAGTAAAGAGGACTTGTTACTTAATGCTATGGTTGGGTTTTACCTTAATGATCTTTGGTAGTTGCGGATGCTTGCTAGAGTTCCAATCATAAGTGCATATGATCCAAGTACGGAAAGTATGTTAGCTCATGCCTCTCCCTCATATAAAATTGCAATAATGATTACCGGTCTAGTTATCGATTGCCTATGGACAAATATTTCTCTTGTGTTAAAAAAGCTTTCTACTAAACAACTAACTTTTATTATCTCGCAAATTACTCCTAGTTTTATTCTCGTTAAGTACTTCTAGTCTTATCCTTACACCCGCAAAATAGTTTCATACTTGTTCTAGGTAAAGCCAACGTTAAGTGCGCGTAGAGTTGTATCGGTGGTCGATAGAACTTGAAGGGAATATTAATTCAACCTTTAGCTCCTCGTTGGGTTCGACACTCTTATTTATCAAAAAAGCTACAATTGATCCCCTATACTTGTGGGTTATCATCCATCGACGGGGGCATCGGTGAGGCGGCTCCGGGGGTGTGGACGAAGCGGCTCCGGTGCGGTGTAGGAAGGAGCCGCTGCAGATGCGCTGCGGTTGACGAGAGCACCGACGAAGCAGATCTGGCGTGGTGGACAAGGCCGGCATTGAATGGGTTGTGGTACAGTGGTGGTTGAGCAGTCTACAGTTTCTAGGGAAGTTGGGAGGGGTAGATGCGGCCTCAGAAGCAGATCCGGCGAGGTGGACGACGCCGACAGTGAATAGGCTCTGGTACGCCGGTGGATGAGCAGTCTAGGGTTTTGAGAGGGAAGGGAGTAGAATCACCAATGAAGTATGGACAGCGTGCTGTAAGATGTTCTGGTGCTATGGAGTAGTCGTTTTTGCTGGAGGGGAGAGGAAATGGGGGTGCCGTGTGGTGGGGGGGGGCGAAAGTTACCAAAGCAACCCCGACCTATTATGTAAATGAGGGCAGTGTTGTTCTCCTTGCACCAAGGACAAAAGGGGAATTTCGCATGCTCCAGACTAGGTCGCGGAAATTTTAGAAGTAGGCGGGAGATTTTCCGCCCGCGGGATTGTTCGTATCCAGTTTCAACTAATTTTGGACAATGCTAGCGGGAAGTCGGTGATGCACGACTGTGTACACGGCGCACACATCAGCAATAACTCGTATGAAATCGACCCCCAAAAAAAGACAATAACCCGGATGATGCACCGATAACTTTTTACGATCACACGGGCGCGGCCGATTGTACGGGTGTAACTGAGGCGCATTCATAAAAAAAGGAGCAAACGCTCAGCCTATGTATTTCTCGTGTAAATATGTAATTTTGTGCCATTGGTTATTTATTTTAAACACAATGCATTGACATGTTAATTTCAATTGTATTGTACAGTAACAAATGGATAATATAGATGCGCAAAAGGAATGGATATTATAGTCCGCTACTTAAAAGTGTTACCTCATATGATTACATGGCATCCATTTCATAAATTGCAGTACCGTTGAATTCATATATGAATATTATGCATATTGCTTCATAATAGAACCTTAAATCATCCAAAACTAATGAATTTGAATGCAACACTAACAATGGTGCATGTACATGATAACTACAGTGGTTGTTTGAAGAAATATCACTATAACTTTGGCATGCACGATTGAAAAAGGCTATTTGAAAAAAAAGAGTATAACTTAAGCGATATGTGATTGTCCAATCTTTATAGCGTTGAATCGATATTGTATCTTCGGCCACGATACGAAGTAGATATTGATTATGTTCAAGCGAGGCACGTCCTCGACCGTTAGATAGTGATACGTGAATGAATTGTGCAATCTCTCTCACACACATACAAATCTCCCTTCTCCGTGGGCATCTCAATCACACACGCGCGCTCCGTCTATTTCTCTCCCTCCGTCAAGGTTAGAAATCGTCTTTCTACCTCATCCTACAAGTTTCTCACACAAAAACACACACACTCTCTCCGTCGAACACTCCCACCCCTTTAATTCCGCCCACCCACCACCACTCATGTCTCAAAGTATAACTACGTCTCACACACATATCCTTAAGGTTAACTCGAGTCCCCGGAACCATATGAATCCATACAATGGGATTCCAGTTGAGGACCCTTTGTTTTCATATTTCGAGAAGAGTTCGCTCACACACACACACACACACACACACACACACACACACACACACACACATTGTTTCTCTCTTCATTTATTTCGGGCATTTGCATGCACACCCGCTTGTTTATCTCCCTGATGTTTTAGGCATGCCTCGCACACATGCTATCTACCTATCCCCTAATATAGATCTGTAACACACAAACTCTCTCTCTCTCTCTAAGTGTCTCTGGCACCCTCCCCCCCTCCCAACACTGGCAGGACCAGGGTGACACCTCGATCTTGATCGTAATCTATCTACTGGCTTCTCACTCAGACACACACACACTCGCTAGTTGTGTCTCTGTGCCTAGCACACACACACACACACACACACTCTCGATACGCCTTTCTCTCGCTCTCCCCCTCCCAACAAAGACAGGAGCAGGGCGACACCTCGATCTTGATCTTAATCTATCTATTGGCTTCTCTCTCAAACACACACACTCTCGCTAGTTGTGTCTCTGTGCCTTGCACACACACACTCTTGATACGCCTGTCTCTCCGTAGCCCCTTTATATATGTAGATTTGAGAGGTGTAATGACGATGACGCCGAATTGCAGCCTCGATGATGCTTTTCTCTTCGACAACATGTGTGTGTTCTTGTGTGTGTAGCCAGCTTGCCCATTGTGCCTTGTTTTTACGGGCCTGATGTGATGGTTTTCGCCCGGTTTTCTATTAATTAACCGGGCAACTCTTTTCTTTGTTATTAATGAATTCGAGATCCTTCCGGGCAGACATAAAATATATCACTTTAAACAAATTATCACAGTAACTATATAAAAAGGCAGATATCTCATGCATGTTCGAGGAAGAACATCAAGTGGAGTGGTTAGCGCCCGATGTTCGCAACGCGTTGTCCTTAGTTCGAATCCTGTCGGAAACTTTAGTTTATTATATGTTTTTATATATACTTCTTTTCTCTACCCTGCCGACAGTGGAACCCACAGATAAAACGAGAGCGGGCACTTTGCTACGTATGCGGATTTAACAGAGAGTACTTAGAGCATGGTTAATAACATAGCCAGCAGCTGGCTATATAAACATGACATGTCATCAAGAGTTAGCATTATTAATTACTCATACAATAGAGTTGGCTATATGGGTAGATTTTTTTTAACTTTCTCTCTATCTCTTTCCTCTCAATAAATGCTTTCATCTAGGAGCTCGCGTAGAGGCTGGCTCTTGCATGTTAGCCCACTCCATCACTTTTCCTTGTCTCTCTCCTCCACATAGGCAAAAGTGCCATGTAAGCGGGCTTATAGCCCACTATTGTACTTGCTCTTAGAATACAAGTTTAAGGATTGGAATATTCATTTCTGAGCCGAGGCTCATCTGCACCCGTGCTGGTGAAAAAGATGAAAACAAATAATAGAAAAATTCAAACAATTCCAATTTTTTTGCATGGTACATAATTAGGTGCGTGAGGTCCACTCCAATTTTCAGATCATTTGGACATCTGAGTAACTCTCGGAAAAAAGACAAATTTGGGGTCTGTAAAAAAGTTTACTGTTCATGTACTGTTCTGACCCAATTTGTCTTTTTTGGCTGAGAGCTACTCACATGTACAAATGATCTGAAAATTGGAGCGGTCCTCACGCAACAAATTATCTACCATGAAAAAAAATTGGGATTTTTTTGTGAATTATTTCTTGACTGGGTGCAGATGATCCTGGGCACCGAATCGCTGCACTATTTTTTTTAAGGATTTATTTGTCTCATTTTGTTACTTTTTGTACAAATCTGTACCCACCGTGCAAGTTACTGTACATGCATTTAACTTTTTATTTTTCAGAATCATACATGCAATTAACTCAAATGGATTTGATGTGACTATAATTTCCAGCATAAGGCATCTCTAACGGAACCAGCAAATTTTCTCCCGCATCCGTTCGCGTACACGACGACATCCAACGCTAGCCACATACATTTTGACAACAACTCGAACAAACCAGACGAAATTCGTGCAAACACGGCCGGATTTCATATAAACATGAGAGATTTCATATAAACATGAGAGATTTCATATAAAAATGCCAGATTTTCATAGAAACATGATGGATTTCATTACATTTACATCAACTAAGAAGTGCTAGTTCAGCTCTAGAGGTATAATTAATACCTAATCTAAATGGTCGCCGGTAGATCCCTTTGTCTTCCTCATGTCCGGCAGCCCGATCAAGACACTTGCGGGGTCGACGAAGGTTCTCGCATGAGAAGAACCGGGCAATCCACTGGCTGTGTACGCCGTCGTCGCCTCGGCAGTGGCCTTTATGGGATCCAAGTGGCAGCAGCCTCCCGTGTTATACTTCTCCTCGATGATGGCAGTGGACGCGGACGCGCTGGCCACCGACTCGTCGCTCTCCGTGCAACCAGCTTCTGTCTCTGCCTGCATGGCGCGGTCGCAAGCACAGGAGGCGCGGTCGCAGGCACGGGAGGTGCAGCCACAGGCACGGGAGGCGCGGCCACAAACACGGGAGGCGCGGTTGCAGACACGGGAGCTTCGACTCCCGTGCCGGCGTGGAGCAACTCGCCACTCCTCATCGAGCTGGCCTGGAGCGGCGAGTTGCTGAACCGTGCGCCGGCTTGGGGAGGCAACTGGCTCCGTCGGGCTAGGCGAGGGAGGTGGAGCAGCGAGCTGCCTCGCTCGTATCCGGCGGGCTCGGCAAGCCACCCAGCTGGCTTATATGCCGGAGAACTGCTCCTCGGAAGCCATCGAAAGAGTGGAGAAAATGGTGAAGGAGGAGATGGGGGAGCGGCGGAGGGGTGCGATTCTTGCCTGTTGTATGGCCTCAGTTAAAATAGAGGGCGGACGGGAGGAGCTCGGCTGGTGTTGCGTTTAATGTCGGCCCGCTCATGGACGGATGTGTGGCAGGAGTAGGTTTCTAAGCTTCCACGCGGGTTTAATGGAGTCGTTTGAATGCGGCGAGGAGGCGTGTTCAGCCGGGCGTGCAGCGGGCGGCGTGCTCGGCCGGCGCACCACTCTCTACTAGTACTTTACAGCTAGTAAACCAGGACGGTAGTTTTTTTTTGACAAATGGAGGGTAAAGTAGTAAACCAGGACAGTTCCCGATACGGTTTGAATGCAGACGAGGGAGAGGGTAGGGGTTCCCGAAACATTGAACGGCCAATGATGGATCCTCCTTCAATTAGCATGCCGAGGGAAGTAATTAATGGGTGAAGTGGAAAGGAGGCAGCACGATGTGAATGCGACGCAGTTTGCACTCATATAAAGGCGCCCCTCCACTCCAATGCATCTACCAGATCGTACGCACCTACACACCTACACTAAGCGCAACAGTGCTCACTCCAATTCCCAAACCAAGTGACCAGAAGCCAGACCCATGGTGGCGATGCGCGCTAGCGGCCTGCGGCTGTGCCAGATGATCTGAGACGCCGGCCTGCTGCCTGGCACCGTGGATCATCTCGCGCCGATGCTTTGGACCGGCTGGTTAATAGCCCGCTTCGACACCAGCTACGGCTCTTAGTTGGACAAGATGATCGTCGACACCATCAACAAGTTCACCATCATCAAGAAGCTCGCAGACGACATTGCCGTACTCCTCTAGCCCGCGCGCCTAGGCTCCTTGTTGCCTACCACCCTAATCGGCCTCCATGGTGAGAACCTCTTTCAAGCACTGGTGGCCCTGCGACTGCCCACCGACGTGATGAAGAATGTCCACCTCGAGGTCGCCCTCACCGCGAGGCGCCTCGCCCTGCAAGCATTCATCGACCTACACATCCACGTGTATGATCAAGTCATGTACATAGGCCTCTACAAGGCCAGTGAGGACGCTACGATGTTGGCCTTCCTCAACCGGCTGGAAGCCTTGGACGCCTTTGTTCAGAAGCGCCTTGACCTCGCCACAAATGTCGCTGCTCCTCAGCCGCCGGTCGGTGGCCCGGCGCACTGAGTCGAGGAGGAGGAGGTCATTGATGGATGCATCTTTCTTCTTGCCTCCTGTAACCACCACTGCGATCGCGCCGTCGTGGCCTTAATTCTTATTGTATCGCATTCTCATTCTAGTCGATAAAGACATGTGTGATCCCTTTGCTCACATTTGGCGTCAATTATATGCATCACTGTAACTAGTAGTACCTCCGTCCTGGTTTATTGGTCACCTTCATGTGTTTGTGCCAAATTTTGACTTAAAATTTAACTAACAATATGTTAACGCATGTCACAAAAATAATATCATTGGAAACTATGAATCCAAGGATATATTTTTTGGTGACATGCATTAATGTTTTGTTAGTTAAATCTATGGTTAAAATATGGCACAAAGGGGACCAACATACCAGGATGGACGTTGTGCTTACCTTTTGCACCAACTTCGTAATTTACGTACAATGCTTGACCCAACCTACCGAACTACTCGTGCTTCACGCCTGTCCCGTTCGCAAGTTTAAAACGAGAAACTGGAATGCGTACAGCAAGCCTGTCCCTTCGCGTCGCATCGCACACTGTCATTCTGGCCCGCCGGTCAACGCGCATTGGCTAGGCATATAGTATCACTAACATGTGGGACTGCATGTGAGGAAACTGACGATGTGCCAAACTGGCTAACTCCCCCGCTTACCGCGTGGGAAAAGCCCCGCCCTAGCGTTTTCAATCGTCATTTCTATCTATCGATCGCACCAAGGAGCAGAACCAAATGTTACAATTTATATTTCAAAAAATAATAATGTTACAATTTATACTCCATCGGTTTCTTTTTAGTCTGCATATAAAGTTTGGTCAAAGTCAAGCTTTGTAAAGTTTGACTAATTTTATATTAAAAAATATCAACATTCACAATGTGAAATCAATATGATCAGATGCACCATGAAATGTATTTTCCTAGTACTATATAGTTTTAAAATGAAAAGCCTGCCGCGTTCGAGTCGCACGCCCACACGGTCGGGACTCGGGAGTACTCCATGGTCGGTCTAGCACGCCGCATAGCTAGGGAAGGCATGTTGCCTAGCATTTTCACTATCATGTGGGACCGCAGTTGAGCAAACCGACTATCGGCAAACCCCCACCCCTCCTGCCGCGCGTCGGCTGAGTTTGAATTGGAAGAAAGAAACGAGGAGGGGAAGAGCACTGTAGCACGGACACCAAGAAATTTGGTGTCAGATGGGAGTCGTGTCGATAGAGTAGGAGCACTCCGTACTAGTTTGTACTACTACCAGTGTACAACTACTACTGTACGAAGTTACACTACTAGAGTACTAGTACTCCGGTACGTGCACAACACAGATTCGTAGGAACAAAATTGGGGCAAGATATTGTTTTGGGCGATTTCACTCTTTTCTCAGTCAATGTACTATTACAAATAATATGATGTGGGGGGCACCCATGAAGCCATGTGGCTCATCTGGAGGTCTTGTTGCGAGCTTCTTGTGTGGATCGATCACACTGTCGCGCTGCTGGTTCGAGAAGAATGTGTCTGGGTACAATTAGGTTATAGTAGATCCTAATCCCAGCCACTTAGACCATTGGATCAGCATCAACCAATGGTTTATATCGTATACGTGCAAATGCACGCATTGACTACATAAAAATAATGAATATATAATATATAGTACATAATACCCTATATTAGGTTTCTCTAAAGTCAAACTTTGTATACTTTCAGCAAGTTTGTAGAAAAATATATTAACATATACACAACCAAATATATATCATTTGATTCATCGTTGCATATATTTTCACATCATGTAAATTTGTTATTGTAAATGTTCACATTGTTTTCTACAAACTTGGTCAAGGTTTATAAAGTTTGACTACAGTCAAAGCTATATCCGGAGTAAATAAAAACGGAAGGAGTAGTATAGATATAGATATAGAAATAAAAAATATAGTACTATAGTTTATAGATATAGATATATAGCTACCTTTTTTCTATATTAAAACCTGCGTTTTCGTTTAGACATTGTTTAGCTTCGCTACAATTTGCATCTGCAAGATGTGTATGACTAATGCCTTGTTCAGATTGTCTATTAGGAACCCCACCATTATCCTTGATTAATTCATATTAGAAATTTAGATTGCATTATCTTAGTTCTTGTCGGTTCTTTGGTTGCTTGCTGGAACTCGACCTCGTTATTCAGGTTGATCGTGCATACGGCAATATCAGTGACCATGGGAGATTGGTTTAATTAGCGATTGTCGATTCGTATCATCGCGTAAGATGTAGTTGGATCATCAACGTCAAAATCCACCAAATCAATAGTTATGCCCACTCTCATCGAAGGATTGGGCCGCCATCACATGGCTACCAGCTAGACAATTCCTTCTCTGAAACATACACACGAACACCCATCTCAGTATCTAGGTCCACGCCTCCCCCCCTCTCTCTCTCTCGGAACACACACACCTCTCCACACGATCCATGTCTATTGGTCTCTCTCCCATCCCATCAAAAAATAGGCACACTGCCATTCTCTCCTTCTCTCAGCCCCTATCTATGTAGTTAGGTCTCCGTGTGACACAGAAGCAATGCTCTCTATCTCTACTCTCTCTCTTTCTCTCCCACACATAACCTTACCTCTCCCCCCGGTGAGCTATGCTAACGACCTCTATCTAGCTCTCACACACGAAAACAGACGATGTCTGTGTGTCCCTTCATCGCACACACACTATCGCACGCCCAATATCCTTGCCCCTGTAACCTTGTAGATCCCCTCTTTGTTTATAACCTGTAACAGGTTGACGTTACACGCACCCCCTCACTCTCTCTTTCTCTCACGCACACGCACACACCCTCTTCCTCCCTTTCGGACACCCACCTCTCTCCAACACACACACACACAGTCTTTTGAACACGCATATGCCCCTCTCTCTCTCTCTTTCTCTCACACACACGCACACATGCACCCACTTCCTCCCTTTCGGACACTCCTCTCTCTATGACACGCACATAGTCTTTCAAACACGCATATGCCCCCCTCTCTCTCTTTCTCTCACGCACACGCACACACCCTCTTCCCCCCTCTGGGACACACCTCTCTCTCCGGCACACACACACACACACATCAGTCTTTCAACCATGTATATGCCCCCCTCTCTTTCTCTCACGCACACGCACACACCCTCTTCCTCCCTTTCGGACACTCCTCTCTCTCCGACACACACACGGTCTTTCGAACATGCATATGCCCCTCTCTCTTTAGGTCTCGCTGCCACCTCCGCCCCCTGTCTTTGTGACACAAATATTCTCTCTATATCTAGCTATCTCTCGCAATAATACATGGATGGTCTAAATTGGAATCAAGCAAAGGACCACACTTCTCTTGATTCTCTCTTGGAAAACTAAGCTCCAATTACAAAAAGCGAATCCACTCTCAAACATAATATATGAACATAGGGTGAAATCTTCCACACAAATGTTTGTTGCGTGCATGCATGTCAATGATATGGATGTAGTACTACTCGTACATCCACGCTGCCCCAACTGATACGTCCAATTTGCATCATAATTTCCTACAGTTATTTATTATGTTTTTGATCATTATTTCACCTTATGATACAATTCTTATGGCTTTTCTCTCTTAATTTGCAAGATTTACATGAAGAGGGAGAATGTCGGCAGCTGGAATTCTAGACATGAAATAGCCACATCAGAGATACCTAATCTACAGAGCTCCAATTGACCTGAAATTTCACGGAGATTTTTTATTGAATACATAAAAAAATGGAGAAAAGATATAACAGAGGGGACCCACCAGCTGCCCACAAGGCAGCAGGGTGCGCCCCCCTGGGCGCGCCCTAGTGCCTTGTGGGGCCCACAGCTGGCGTCTGGCCCCGTCCTTCTGCTATATGAAGCCATTTGCCCTAGAACAAATAAAGAGAAGGGTTTCGGGATGAAGCGCCGCTGTCTCGAGGCGGAACCTGGGCAGGAGCTATTTTGCTCTCCGGCGGAGCTATTCCGCCGGGGATACTTCCCTCCGGGAGGGGAAATCGAAGCCATCGACATCACCAACAATCCTCTCATCGTGGGAGGACCAATCTTCATCAACATCTTCACCAGCACCATCTCATATCAAACCCTAGTTCATCTCTTGTATTCAATCTTTGTCTCAAAACCTCAGATTGGTACCTGTGGGTTGCTAGTAGTGTTGATTACATCTTGTAGTTGATGCTAGTTGGTTTATTTGGTGGAAGATTATATGTTCACATCCTTAATGCTATTAAATACCCCTCTGATCTTGAACATGAACATGATTTGTGAGTAGTTACTTTTGTTCTTGAGGACATGGGAGAAGTCTTGTCATAAGTAATCATGTGAATTTGGTATTCGTTCGATATTTTGATGATATGTATGTTGTTACTTCCTTTAGTGGTGTCGTGTGAACGTCGACTACATGACGCTTCACCATCTTTGGGCCTAAGGGAAGGCATTGTGGAGTAGTAATTAGATGATGGGTTGCTAGAGTGACAGAAGCTTAAACTCTAGTTTATGCGCTATTCTGTAAGGGGCTGATTTTGATCCATACATTTCATGCTATGGTTAGAGTTATCTTAATTCTTCTTTCGTAGTTGCGGATGCTTGCGAGAGGGGGTAATCATAAGTGGGAGGCTTGTTCAAGTAAGAATAGTACCCAAGCACCGGTCCACCCACATATCAAATTATCAAAGTAGCGAACGCGAATCAAACAAACATGATGAAAGTGACTAGATGAAATGCCCATGTGTCCTCGAGAACGCTTTGCTTATTATACGAGTTCGTTCCGGCTTGTCCTTTGCTATAAAAAGGATTGGGCCACCTTGCTGCACTTTATTATACTTGTTACTTGTTACGAATTATCTTGCTATCAAAACTATCTGTTGCCGCTAATTTCAGTACTTGCCGAGAATACCTTGCTGAAAACCGCTTGTCATTTCCTTCTGCTCCTCGTTGGGTTTGACACTCTTACTTATCAAAAGGACTACGATTGATCCCCTATACTTGTGGGTCTTCACCAACTCACACAAATTACATCAAAACCCTTCTCAAGATATGGTGTACATGTGATGTTTATTGTACTACTCCTACTAGCCAGCCCCCGACATGTTCCAACATATTGTGCTACTTTAGATTCTATTTTTCTTGGTTAGACGATGTGTAAGTGTAACCACAAAAAGGTCAACCCCCGCCCCCATTGGTACTGTAGCTCCAAGCTCCCATATGGGCACAACACCCATCGGAGCACTCAGCCGTTGCCGAACTGGACGGCGCCGCGGCCTGGGAAGACGACTGAGTCTCCGACCTCGCCGAGGTGGAGCACACCCTCGACGGCAACGCGCCCACGCAGAGGACAATGTGATCCAGCGGCTCGCCCTCGTCGGCCACGAGGGGGAGCATGTGCTCCAGCAGCACGCCCTGGTCGGTCACAAGGAGGTGCATCGCGTCCTCGCCGCTCACAAGGTGGACGAGCACATTCTCCAACAGCATGCCCGCTAGCATCGCATCCTCGCCGCTCTCGACATGGATGAGTGTGTGCTCTGGCAGCACGCCCGTGAACATCGCATCCTTGCCACTCAAGCGCACGAGCGTGTTCCCCAGCAGCACGGCCGCGAGCTTGGCATCCTTGCAGCTCAAGCGGTGGATGAGCGCGTGCTCCACACAGTACCCCAGGAGTCGGGACGCAAGCACCGCGCCCCCGGCAACAAGGAGTACTGCATGGTGTCCATCGCGGTTCAGGAAAATCATGTGACTCCGCCGCACCAGGGAGGAGCGCGACCTCCAGTGGGTGCTCGAGGAGTCCCGCGCCGATATGCAGGTGGCGGCCGACATGCAAGATTATCCTTTGAGCTCCCCTCCTCCTACAACAACTCCTCCAGCGCGCCCGTCCTACATCCTCTGCCTCGGCTCTGGCGGACTTTGGAGTTTTGTTGTACGGAACATGAATATTTGGATTAATCATACGACTACTTAAAAAGAATGTCATTTCTAACAAAATGTGAAGTATTAAGACTAATGCAAAAAACAACCGATGACTAACAGGCATGAATAGATGATGTGGCAGCATTGCATGCTGGAGAGTAACGCAATATATTGCAATTTATGGATTGCATGCATGCCTAGCTTATGTGGCATGGTTACATGTCTAGGAAAGAAAAAAGATAACGCGTTGTATAGATATTTAGGAATAGAAGATACTATCCACATGCATAGTTGCGCTCGAGCATATAAAGATCTTTAGAGTGCACTCCAATATTTTTTCAGAGGCTTAGGTGCACCGGATGCCGTGCCACGTTACAAAATGTTAGAAAGAAAATAAGAAACAAATCTCGAGTTTGGCACGAGTGGGAAAATATCTGGTCTACCGCACCTTATATGCCACCGTGATATGGACGCACCAGGGTCATTAGATCTATGGTCCAACAGACAACATCTCAGGATATGGACTAAAGCACCATTTCAAAAATGTTTGGGAGTTTTCTACAAAACTCGCACTGACCGATGCTGGCCACTCGATCCATGATCCAATGGCTCAGAATCTTGTATCAAGGTAGTATTTAAAGGTGTGGTAGACGAGCACGGTGGGGTGCAGCTCTTGGTGCACGCGGCGGAGGGGTGGTGGGGCTGTGAGGGGGTGTGGCGCACGTCTGGGGACGTGGTGCCGTGGGTTCGAGCGGCATCGTGGGAATCGCGTGTGGCAGTGGTGGAAACATGATGGTCGCCGTAGTTTAGCGTCCATGGACAAGCTGTCATGTCATCTGACACATGCATTGCATACTGATCATTGCAAGGAGTAGGAAAGAAAACTAGGCGGATAAATACTTCATTATATTCAAGCGGACCTACGCTACTACATTTGTTCGAAAGACATGCACGCCAGCAAAATAGTTCATCTATCCATATATATACAGAGAGGAAATATATTTTTTTACGAACAAGATAGGAAATAGTTCATCCATCTATAGTGCCCTGCAATTTCTTCTTCTTCTTCTTCTTCTTCTTCTTCTTCTTCTTCTCATTTTCTATGGGGGACGGCTTCGCTACAAGCTCCTTCGACGTTGCAGCTATTTCGAAACTCAACGGGCATTGAGGGCTGCATACTTTATCCGCTTGTAGGTCAATGGATAAATCTCCCATCCAGACGTCCTTAATTCCATCGTCTCGTCGCCCTTGTCAAGCTTTGTCCCGAGTAAATAATTTGATATGTCGAATAAGGATGGTGTTTGTTTGTTACAACCCTCTACAGGAATTTTGGAATGTAGGTCGGCGGTCTTTTTCACATGAAGGTTGTACGGCGCCAGCTTTTTTTTGTCCCCTTCGATGGCTGCTCCACAGAAGAATATGTCCTCCCGAGACAAGAAATCGTGGAGCTCACCTGGTATGGAGGGCGCGTGCATGATGTGATACACCAAAACTTCATCTCCGAGGCACAGCTGAAGGACGGCGGCGCATTGAATCTCCCCAGTGACACGTGTGGTGTACTCTGTGTCGAGACCAATGATCTTCATCTCCACATTTTCGAGGGAGTTGGATACATTGTTGATCCACTCCCGAACAACCCTTGCATGGTCGGTGACGGTGGCGGCTATCCTCAACGAGCCTTCGCTGATCACATGTTTGACGCTAAAAACCTGCATATGGTTTAGAGTATTAGGATTAGGTGGCTAAACAGAGTGGAAGAAGATGGTGGTTAAACAGAGTGGAATAAGATGATTATTTAAAGGAGTTTCGGAGGTATGTGAAGAGGTTAAAACAGTGTGAATCCAGTGGGGTTTGAATGCAAGCGAAGGAGAGGTGAAGAAGCCGAGGAAAATCGGTTCCCGATGGAGAATTAATGGAGAAGTGGCATGCAGGCAGTTGATTAGATGGCTAGGTAGACCGGCCTGCAAAACGAAAAGCCTATGCGAGTAGGTGCCGGTTCAGATGGATATTGGCACGTGCCTGCGACACACAACTTTTGCGTTTGAATAACCGCAGAGCTAACCATTTTGTTTCAGTTTTTTTCTTCCCATACTGTTGTTCTACTCCACGTACACGTATCGGTTTGGCATTTCCCGTTACACTTTGCTCTAATTCCCGAGGCATTTTTTTGGGGGGACAATAGACAGTTCATGTGCGTTATTAGAGAACATGGCACAGAGTTCGAGATCCCAAGCCTTCTTCTGGTGGTTTCTTGATGATTCCGCGTGTGTGCTACGTATGTGTGTACCTTTTCTGGTTTAGGAATATGCGGTTATACTCAAAAAAGAAAAAAAAGGCCTTCTTCGCGCTTCCGCATGCATGAGAATTTTGGTCTGCTCGCAATATGGATGCTACCTGGAGGATGAAGTGAACCCAAAGGCATGCTAGCACAACCTCTTTCCAATATACTACTATGTTATTAGTACTAGTAGTAGTACAGGTGTAGTATTTGCTGATCAAAATATTATTCATCCGGTCCTCACAGTGAAGTGACAAGACCCTGCGCCCGAGGTGACCCTAGTCCAGGCGGCGTGTTCGGGTTACCAAAGTCAGCCTCACCCTGTGCAGTCATTGCCACCGCCGCTGTATAGCATGCATGCCTCACCTCGTCTCCCTCTCCCCTAGCACCACTCCATCTCCATCTCCATCTCCATCTCGCCGGAGATCCTGAGTTCACTCTTCTTCATCTCACAGTGCCCCCGCGTACCCTCTCGCCTCGCTCGCCTTCCCCAGTACCACTATTCTACTCGCTAGCCGCTCCAGCACCGGGAGCCTTCTCCCCCGTAAATCAAGCCTCAAAAAACCCCACCTTCCAAACTCCACCATGGCTGAACCCGAACTGCGCAGCATCCAAATGAGCCGCGGCTGAAACGATCTCCCCATGGACATCCTCCACCTCTGTTGTTCACGTATGGATATGTCCAGCGCGGTCCGGCTGGCTGCATGCTCGAGGGACCTGCACGCGGCCATCGTCAAAGCGAGGCCTGAGATTTTCAAGACACCCTGCTTGCTGCTATCTGATGTTGCAGGATGGCATGCTCACCACTGTGCTCACCATGATACGGTGGCGCACATCATGCCCCTCGACTTCGATCCGACCACCATCACCCGAAACTTCTTGTCAGGTATGTACTGGGTCGGCATGAACTCCCACTGGATGGCTGCCGTCAGAGAATACCAGAAGAAGTGGGTGTTCGTGAACGTCCACACCTCCCATGAGATTATCGTTCCTCCCTTGGATCATATAGGGATTTGCCGTCGCAGCCCACTTCCTGTAGATTACCAAGTCATCTAGACGGACCTTGTTTTGCTGAAGGTTGTAATCTGCCAAGTGCCCATGGCATATGGGAATTACACAGACATCAAGCTAATTGCCTTGTTCGACCGCGGAGTCGCCTATCTTTGCGGCAGTGCCAACTATAGGTGGACACTACTCCCCTCGAAGAGCTGCATCAATGGTGATCCACAGTTCTGTGATGCTATTGAACACAATGGCATCATCTACGCGATCGACAATGCAGATGGCACCACATGTTGCTGGGACGCCTCGTGTAAGTTGTTTTCGTCTGATTTTAATGATAACGCTTTTACATTTTTTTGAACTTTTGTGATGATTGGCATATCCCTATTACAATAGAATTTGAGTAGAACTATGGCAATGTATTAGAGACGCTGTAAATCAGGAAATAAAATAGGGAGATTTGGAAGTCCAAATGGTAATCTCTATATTTGGAAGTAGTTAAATCATGTGATTGTGACCGTGTCTATACAGCCAATTTGTACCCATGAATAATCAAAGGCTAGGAAGATATGGATATTCTCCTAACTTTATAGTAATCTTTATACTACTAAATATGAGTGTGTATGAATAGCCATGTTAGTTTGCTCATTTTCATGATGTAGAAACATGCATAACACTGTTGGTTTCATCTAACCATACATTAGTAGGGAAGTAAAAGTGCATATGGAAAACTCTATACTTGGAAGTAGTGAAATCCTGTCATGCTTACCATGTCTACATGCCTATATTCGCCCTTCAGCAATCAATGGCTAGAATATTATCCTCACAAAAATTTTTCACACAGAACATGAGGAGAAATGCCACATACATGATACGTCTCCGTCGTGTCTATAATTTTTGATTGTTTCATGCCAATATTCTACAACTTCCACATATTTTTGGCAACATTTTATATTATTTTTGGGACTAACATATTGATCCAGTGCCCAGTGCCAGTTCCTGTTTTCTGCTTGTTTTTTGTTTCACAGAAAATCCATATCAAACGAAGTCCAAATGCAATAAAAATTTACGAAGAATTATTTTGGAATATATGTGATTTTTGGGAGGTGGAATCAACGCAAATGGAGGCCCACAGCCTCCACAAGCCACCTTGGCCCTCCTGGCGTGCGGTGGTTCCTCGTGGGCACACCGTAAGTTAGTTGGGGCTCTTCTTCGGCCACAAGGAAGCTAATATCTGGAAAAAATCGTGTTAAAATTTCAGCGCAATCGGAGTTACGGATTTCCGGGAATTTAAGAAACGGTCAAAGGCCAGAAAATAGGAACGCGAAACAAAAGAGAAACAGAGAGAGAGAGATCCAATCTCGGAGGGGCTCCTCCCCTCTGGGTGCCATGGCAGCCATGGACCAGAGGGGAAACTCTCCTCCTGTCGGAGTCTAGGATCTGCGTCCAAGAAACTTCTCCAAGAACTTAGGATTCGAACACTGGGGGACTTTGCTTTGCAACCTACGACACGACGGCGACTACGGGGGGAGCACGGCGGGCTCGCTGGCTCTCTCCGGACACGAAGGGGACGCGCGAGCTACCCAGGTTCGGACCACCGTGTGGTGTAATACCCTACTCCTGCCTGTGTTGGATTGCTCCATGATGGAGAGCTGGTGCTCCAGGTACAAGAGATGGGGGAGAATGAATCGATCCCCTTACATGGAGGCAGCCCTGTCCCTTTTGTAGTGCCTTGGTCCTCTTCCCCGAAAATATGAGCGGGAAAGGGTAGCCACAGGGCGGCAATTCAAAGAGGAACAGGCGCGCAGGTCTATCCTGACTAAAGGCGGTCTCCGCCTGATAAAGTGGTCTTCATCACGTGCAGATGGGCTTGGCGATGACCTCCATCCTAGCGCGCCGATCCATCCTGATCTTCGTTCACCAAAGAGGAAATGCTTTGGGACTCGCTTTGGGAGAGGCAGATACCGCTGCTCCCTTATCACCAGAGTGGAAGCTGGGCTCGGTCATGCCCCGCTGTCCTTATCCTGATAGCGGGTTGTCATCCATGTGTTGGGCGCGAAGCCCCGCGGCTGACGCCGTACGATCTGCTTTGTGAGGAGGCCTCGCGAGGCATCCTGGTGCTTGGCGGTCTCGGCAAGGCCTGGCTTGGCGGTGAGGGACCTCTCAAGGCTCGCCCCACGCGAGGCGGCTTCCTCCGGAGCGGCCGCAGCGGGGCGCCGCCCACGTGGGCCGGCCCAGGCGTTGCCCTCCGGGCCAGAGGCAGACGGGCCGTGGTACCCTGGTTCCCACTGGGCCGACAGTAGCCCCCGGGCCCATTGAGCTGCCGGGCTCGGAGGTGACGCGTGGCGGCGTTTGCGAGGCGAGCCGCCCCCACTCCCCATGACGCCTCGGTAACCGCCGCCCTGGTGATAAAGCCTGCTCGCGCAGGGCGCGGGCGCGGCATCGCTCTCCATCTCCACCTCGCCCTGCATCTCGCACGAGCAGCCCCCCTGTTCTTCCCCTTCTAACTTCCAATCTCCCTGCCGCCATGGCCCCAGGCAAGCAGCCCGTGACCGCCGAGGCCTCCCCCAGCAAGAGCACGCCGGCGGCGGAGCTGGGTCCGGCCCTGCTGCCGGCCACCATCAATGAGAGCGGGCTAGCCAAGGCCCGCCCCACTTGGCCTTCACGCACTTCGAGGGAGGCACCAGCAAGATCTGGCTGGGCTCGCACCCACGGCAAGACCTCGGACCCACAGTGGTCTCCGTCTTCTACCACTCGCTTTTCGCCGGGCTGGTGCCGCCCTTCTCCGACTTCCTGTTCGCCATTCTTGAGCATTATGAGATTCGTCTTCTCCACCTTCACCCCAACTCCGTCCTCGTTCTAGCCCTCTTTGCGTACCTCTGCGAGGCCTTCCTGGGAGTGATGCCGTCTGTGGCGCTCTTCCGAACCTTTTATAGCCTGCGGGTGTTCTCCTCAGGGAACCACCGCACCGGAGGGGCCAACTTCCGTATTGACAACGAGATGGGCAAGGTCTTCATCGACATGAAGATCTTGAAGAAGGTGGAGACCTTCAGGTCGCGCTGGGTCTATGTTGATGCCCTGCAGACCAGCCCCATCATGGCGATCCCCACCAAGCCGGCCGAGAAGACCCCCCGCTGGGAGCACAAGAAGCTCAGCGGCGCCGCCTAGAGGCCGATTCTGGCGAGCCTGGCGGAGCTGCGCCAGGCCGGGCTCACGGTGGGCATGATTGCCAAGGAATTCCTCCACCGCCGCATCACGCCCCTGCAGAAGCGCTCGCACCTGGTGTGGGAGATCACCAGTGCCGAGGACCGGATCCGGCTGGCGTCGGAGCCCCTCTCGGCCGAAGTGGTGGCCGAAGCTTGGGAAGTTTTATTTCCCGGGGAGGCAGAGGAGATGCCTCGCGACGCACGCCGGCTGTACCGCTGGTCCAACCGGGATGAGCTGGTAGCGGCGATGCCCCAGTTCGACTAGTGGGGGTTGGTCCGGACGGACCTCGAGGAGCCTAAAGAGCTTCCCGGGGATTCTTCGGGGTCGGGGTCCGTCTCGGGCGACCACGAGGCCTCCTCCGCGACGGGGAGCAGCGAGGAGTCGTCCCCGCCATCCCCTCCATCTCCGCCGGCGCGGCGCCGACTTCGGCTGGGCGAGGACGAGGGTGACGACGGGGACGCGTTTCGCGTTGTGCTGGCCAGGCCTGTGCCGGCAAGGGACGGAGGATATGACGCTGCGGAGGCCGACGAGCCCCCTGAGGAGCGGGCAGAGGGGACCGCCAAGGCCGCCGACCCCGACAAGGCTCGCGCTGCGTGAAGGGGGTAGCAGCAGCAGCGACGCCACCAAGGAGCGGAAGAGGAGGCGCTTCAACCCTAAGGACGAGTAAGTTCCTTCGTTCCCCCTCCATCGATCTCTGCCTTTCGACCGCTGCGGTCCTGATGAGCCTTCGCCTGCGCAAGAGCCTCGGTCTGGCTGCCGAGGAGGAGAAGGCCAAGAGGAGGAAAGCCGAGGTCGAGGGGCCCTCCCCTCTCCTGAAGACCGCCCCGCCCGCCGCGCCGGCGCACCTGGCGGCGAGCTCGGCGGGAGGTAGTGAGGAGGCCTTGCGGCGGCCGGAGGGCGGGGGCGAAACCACCGATGACCAGGGGGCGCTCCCCCAGGGGCACGCGGAGGCGACCCTCCGGCGCGAGGCAACGCCCTCCATGTCTGCATTAGCGGAGCTCACCGTAGCCCTTGCGGGGACTGTCCCCGGGCACGGGCACCCGGCCCTCGAGACGTCCTAGGCGGCGCCGGAGCATGGGGCGGTGCCACCAGCGCCGGGGGTGGCCATCCTGGGCCCCCCATGTCAGATGGCAAGCGTGACCCCCGCTGGGGGCGACGGCGCGGGCCTGCCGAAGGGGCCCGAGGTCGCGCCTTCCCGTCCGACATCGCCAACGGGCGGCGAGGAGGCCCGGGCGAGTCGCGCCTTGGTGCTAGGGGAGAGTGGCACCACGCCTTGGGGCGGGACCGTCAGCAGTGTCAAGGCGGCCCTCGAGGCCCTCGAGGGCGAGCTCAGGAAGGAGGTGGAGCTCTAGGCCGAGGTGCAGCGGAGGCTAGCGGATGGGTGGAGCCAGCTTCGGGAGGCGGCGAAGCTCGACCACCAGCGGGACGAGGAGGCGCGGGCGCAGCGCGAGTAGCTTGCCAAGAACGCCCAGGCGTCCCTTGCGAAGGCCCTCGAAGATGCCCAGGAGGCCAAGCGGCAGCGAGAGGAGGTAGACACTTACGAGAAGACCCTCCGGGAGCAGGCTGCGGCGAGTGAGAGCCCGCTCAAGACGCGGGAGGAGGCCGATGAGGCCCTCGACAGCCGGCTTGCGTCCCGTGAAGCTGAGCTCGCGGCATCCGCGTCCACGCAGGAGGCAGAGCGGGAGCGCCTACAGGCCAAGAAGCGTGAGCTGGCGCTCGCCTGGGCCGCTCTCGACGAGCAGAGGAGCCTCCCGGCCAAGCGGGACGACCTCCAGGCCGAGGTTGAGGACCTCAAGAAGCAGTTGCTAGACATGGATGCCACCGTCGAGGAAGCGTGCCGTGACCTGCTGACCCAGGCGACAACGCGACTCTTCAGCAACCTCCTCCGCCTCGACGATCGCTTCGACTTCGGGCGGGTGGTGATCCCTGTCCCGGCGGAGCTCCGCGAACCCCTCGAGGAGGCAGTGAGGGAGCACGTGGCTGGCTTCATCGGGCTGTACGCCTTTGAGCCAGAGGTCAGCGGCGACGGCGGCGAGCTCCTTCGCGATGGCGGCAGGTGCGGCGGCGGCGGCGGCTCATGCGCCTAAATTCTCCTTGACCTGTTGCTGTAATAGGGTAGACGCGGCCCCGTGGGGGCGTGAGAACATTTGCATGGTACTTTTGCTGTTAAGTACTCGATGTTTAATGCATTTTCGTTTCCCTCTTGCGGCCTTTAATTCCCTTTTTTACATTGCCTTCGTGCCCTGCGTCGCTGGGACCCAGCCCCCGAGGCGGGCTACACCATCGCTGTAATGCCCAGAGCGTGCGCTCGACAAGGCCAGAGGGTGTAGGGCTCTTAGGGCTGGTAGGAGTCCCTGAGGCGCGATGCTCAGGGTCCCCCCCTTGATGTGCAGGCGGCTCGTGCCAAGGAAATCGAGACGCCGCGAGAGAGAAACGAGAGGGAAAAGACCCGAGGGGTGCTTTAGACTTAGCTCCTTGGAGGCGTGTGGCCTGGGGTGAGTCCTTCGCAGGGCGCAGCTCATGAGGCGCAGCCCCTTCGTGAGGCCCTCCGCCCGCAGGACGCCGCTCGTGAGGCCTCCCGAGGGGGGCTCCTGAAGCTTCGATTTCCTGCACCAGGGAAACTTCCAAGTTTTTGCAAGTAGTGCAGTAGGTTGCACTCGCGAGGTCGCCTGTGGGTGTTATGCGAGGAGACGAGAGCACCAAGGACCTGGTGAGGTGACGTACACGGGAGCAGGCCCGCGAGCCAGAGCTCAGTCGCTTGGGTTTTTCGGCGCTGTTGGGACTGACCCGAGCACAGACACCGTGCCCCGGGAGACAAGAGCACCAAGGACTTGGTGAGGTGACGTGCACGGGAGCAGGCCCGCGAGTCAGAGCTCAGTCGCTTGGGTTTTTCAGTGCTGTTGGGACTGACCCGAGCACAGACACCGTGCCCAGCCCCCGCTCGCGTGACAGGCACAGGCAAGACCACGAGCGCGCGCCTCCGCTAAGGTACCCTTAGCTGCAAGCACACAAGATTTTTGAGGAAATAAGCTTTACTGATGCAAGAAGCAAGTTCATTACATAACATAAATATACATGCTGCCATGCTCGACACGGGTCAGCTTGAGGATGTGATGGCCGAGGGCCCCTCAAGTAAGTAGGCCACCAGCGCGGAGCATGGGGCATCCGCCAGCGCTGAGCATGGGGCTTCCACGAGAGTAGGAAGGATCTCTCACGTGCCGGTGGCAGCGTGGGTAGAGAGAGCCCCGGAGCGTGTACAACTCCATGTTGCTCGTATCCGTGGGGCACAGACAAAACTTACGGTGATGGCGGGCGTTCCATGTGTTTGGTACAGGAACACCCGCCGCTGTCACGAGTGGGGCCGCGATGGGCCGGTGGGCGAGTGTTAACCACCTCCGTATTCCTTGCGATGTGGGACTCCAGGCTCATGCGCATCAGCCTCGCGAAGGTGGCCCCGGCACCCTCCAGGCCGAACGGCATACGCACGAGCCAGGGCGAGCCCGCGGCGATGCGCGGAGGAGGGAAGGGGCCCGCGGGGCGAGCCTGGTTCAGGGCGATGAAGTCGACGCACATGCGCGTGCCGCTGCACGGTCTGGCGACGTGGGTGTGGCCGGCGATCCACCTGGGGTGGGGAGCTTCACGGGCGGTTCCGGCATCCTTGGGCTGGTTGACTTCTTGGGTGACGACTTCCTGCTTCTTGGGCGCTTGACGATATTCCTCATGCTTGACGGGCCACGCGCTCCAGCACGCGGTTGAGTGGTGCTCGACCACCTCCCTCGGTAGGCCGGGCACGCCTGATGTTGTCCAAGCCAACGCATCAGGGCCTACCCGAAGGGAGGTGACGAGCACGCCTTCCTATTTTAGGGAGGGCCCGCCGCTGACGGAGAGGGAGGGGCTTGCTTCTCCCCCATCCGGCGACGCCTTCTTGGGCTCGGCCCGCTCCAGAGAGAGCAAGGGCTTCTTCTTCGCGGGCGACTCCTTGGCAGGCCCAGGCACGTCTTCATCAGCCGGGTACGTGGCAGAGGCGGTCTTGTAGGCGTGCTCGAGGGCCTGCAGCGCATCCTTCTCGTCGCAGCGAATGGTGAGGGTACCGCGGCAGCCGGGCATTTTGACGAGGCCGTAGTCGTGGTGGGTTGCGGCCATGAACTTGGTGAGCGCCGGGTAGCCCAAGATGGCGTTGTAAGGCAGGCCGATGTGAGCCACATCGAAGACGATGAACTCCGTGCGGTAGTTCTTGCGGGTGCCGAAGGTAATGGGAAGGCGCACCTGCCCAGGGGGACAGTGGAGCCGTCGGTGATGCCCGAGAAGGGCCTGGTGGGCATCAGGCGCTCGTAGGGCACTTGCAGCGTCTCGAAGGTCTCCACGGAGAGTACGTTGAGGCCTGCTCCACCGCCGATGAGGGTCTTGGTGACGGCCACATTGCTGATGGTGGACGTACACAGCAGGGGGATGGTGCCCAGGGCCTTCGTGAACTCAGGGTGGTCGTTGGCGTCGAAGGCGATGGGGAACTCAGACCACTTGAGGCAGCCGGTGGACTCGAGGGCCGGGAGGGCCGCGTTCACCTCCCGAGAGAACTGCTTGAAGTAGCGGTTGGATGGAGGGGCCTGGGCCCCGCCGAGGATGCAGGCCACCCTGCGGGGCTCTTGGTAGCCCCCGGTGTTTTTAGCGGGAGGGGAGTCGTTGGCGCGTACTGGGGCGGCGTTGGGCTGAGGGTCAGCCTGCCGCGGCTGGTTCTGCCAGCCCTGATGGTTGTTCTCTGTCGCCGTTGTTGTGGTTGCCGCCCCCGCGGCCCTTTCCGCGCACCTTGCGGCTGCCGCGGTTCTCGGTGCGGCCCTCGCGAAGCAACTTGAGCTCGTGGTAGTCCTCTGTGCCGTGGGAGTTCATGTTGTGGTACGCGCAGAAAGGGCGGGCGTCCTTCTTGTCCTCGCTGCGGTCGCGGCCGCGCTTGTAGTCCGGCTCCGCCGCGAGCACGGAAGGGCCCTTGCGCTTGGTGTCTTTGGCCTTGGGCTTCGCCGTCAGGCTCAGTGTCAGCCTCGTTGTGGAGGAAGAGGCGTCCCTCTTCGGCCTTGGCGCAGCGGTCGGCGAGGACGAACAACTCAGCTGCGGAGTCAAGCTCGTCCCTGACTGAAAGCTTCTCGCGCATCTTCACGTCCGTGACACCATTGGTGAAGGCGGAGACGATCGCGGCGTCAGAGGCCTTCGGGATCTTGTGGCGCACCTGGCTGAAGCGCTGGATGAACTTACGAAGGGGCTCGCCAGGGCGCTGGTGCATGTTCCACAGGTCGTTGAGCGTGAGGGTGCGGTCGCTCGTGCCCTTGAAGTTGGCGACGAACTGCTTGCATAGGTCCTCCCACGAAGAGATGGACGCCTCGGGGAGGTTCATGAGCCACGAGCGCGCAGCGTCCTTGAGGGCCATGGGGAACCAGTTCGCCATGACCCGGTCGTCCCTCCTCGCAGCCTGGATGCTGATGGTGTAGAGCAGGAGGAACTCCGTGGGGTTGGCGCTCCCGTCGTAGCGCCGAGGGAGCTCTGGCTTGAACTTGTCGGGCCACACCACGCAACGTAGCTCGGGGGCGAGGGCCAGGTAGCCCCCATTGGTGACGGCTCCACCGTCGAGGGCTGCGCGGTTCTGGCGCCCTGCCATGGTGACGTCGTGGAGGACGCGATCTAGGCGGTCGCGCACCCTCTCGAGGCCCACGCGCGCGTCCTGGGGCACTCGGTGGACAATCTGGCAGCTGTCGCCGTCGCCGACTGGCATGAGCAAGCCGCGGGACGGCTCTAGGGCACGCTCAGCGGGGCGGCGCTCGGCCACGTCGCGGTCCAGAGGAGGAGGAGGAGGAGCGCCGCGCCCGGCCTGGTCGGCACCGGACAGCGGAGCAGGCAGGGAGCGGGAGGGTGCCTGGCCATCGCGCGCGGCATCGACGAGCTCGATGATGCGCTCGAGCCAGGCGTCGTAGCCGTCCTCGGTGGGGCGGTAGCGCAGCAGCTCTTGCGCCATGAGCAGCGCGGCGTGCGGAGCAGGAGGGTCGCGACGCGCGAGCGAGGAGGTGGCGGCGGAGCGGCCGTGCGCCTGCTCATTCACCGACGGGTGGGCAGAGGAGGCCACCCGCTCCCCAACGGGCTCGGTGGGGGCTCAAGGGCGCCGCCCAGGGGCGCCGCGGGCGGCGGGCGCCGCGGGGACCCTGACAGCGGCGCGGCGCGCAGTGCGTTCCCGGCGAGCGGCCGCGGCGTCCATGTCGATGCTGGCATCGAGGTCGAAGGAGCGAAGACGGCAAGTCCCCCTACCTGGCGCGCCAAATGTCGGAGTCTAGGATCTGCGTCTAAGAAACTTCTCCAAGAACTTAGGATTCGAACACTGGTAGACTTTGCTTTGCAACCTACAACACGACGGCGACTACGGGGGGAGCACGGCGGGCTCGCTGGCTCTCTCCGGACACGAAGGGGACGCGCGAGCTACCCAGGTTCGGGCCACCGTGCAGTGTAATACCCAACTCCTGCCTGTGTTGGATTGCTCTATGATTCAGAGCTGGTGCTCCAAGTACTAGAGATGGGGGGAATGAATCGATCCCCTTACATGGAGGCAGCCCTATCCCTTTTGTAGTGCCTTGGTCCTCTTCCTCGAAAATATGAGTAGGAAAGGGTAGCCACAGGGCGGCAATTCAAAGGGGAACAGGCGCGCAGGTCTATCCTGACTAAAGGCGGTCTCCGCCTGATAAAGTGGTCTTCGTGACGTGCAGATGGGCTTGGCGATGACCTCCGTCCTGGCGCGCTGATCCGTCCTGATCTTCTTTCACCAAAGAGGAAATGCTTTGGGACTCGCTTTGGGAGAGGCAGATACCGATGCTCCCTTATCACCAAAATGGAAGCTAGGCTCGGTCACGCCCCGCTGTCCTTATCCTGACAGCGGGTCGTCACCCATGTGTTGGGCGCGAAGCCCCGCGGCTGACGGCGTACGATCTGTTTCATGAGGAGGCCTCGCGAGGGGAGCCTCGCGAGGCATCCTGGTGCTTGGCGGTCTCGGCAAGGCCTGGCATGGCAGCGAGGGACCTCGCAAGGCTCCTCGCGAGGCGGCTTCCTCCGGAGCGGCCGAGGCGGGGCGCCGCCCTCGTGGGTTGGCCCAGGCGTTTCCCTCCGGGCCAGAGGCAGACGGGTTGTGGTACCCTGGTTCCCACTAGGCCGACACCTCCCATCTAGGGGGAGGCCAAGGAAGAAGAAGGAGGGGGGCTCTCTCCCCCTCTCTCCTGGTGGCGCCGGAACGCCGCCGGGGCAACCATTGTGATGGCGATCTATACCAACAACTTCGCCGCCGTCACCACCAACTTTCTCCCCCTCTATGCAGCGGTGTAACCTCTCTTTTCCCGCTGTAATTCTCTACTTAAACATGGTGATTAATGCTACATATTATTATCCAATTATTTGTGGCCATCCTATGATGTTTGAGTAGATTCGTTTTTTCCTATGGGTTGATTGATGATCGTGATTGGTTTGAGTTGTATGTTTTATTTTGGTGATGTCCTATGGTGCCCTCCGTGTCGCGCAAGCGTGAGGGATTCCCGCTGTAGGGTGTTGCAACACGTTCATAATTCGCTTATGGTGGGTGGCGAGAGTGACAGAAGCTTATACCCGAGTAAGGGGGTTGTTGCGTATGGGAGTAAAGAGGACTTGTTACTTAATGCTATGGTTGGGTTTTACCTTAATAATCTTTGGTAGTTGCGGATGCTTGCTGGAGTTCCAATCATAAGTGCATATGAGCAAGTACGGAAAGTATGTTAGCTCATGCCTCTCCCTCATATAAAATTGCAATAATGATTACCGGTCTAGTTATCGATTGCCTATGGACAAATCATTCTCTTGTGTTACAAAAGTTTACTACTAAACAACTAGCTTTTATTATCTTGCAATTTACTCGTAGTTTTATCCTCGCAAAGTACTCCTAGCTTTATTCTTGCAAAGTAGTTCTAGCATTACACCTACAAAGTACTTCTAGTTTTATTCTTGTTCTAGGTAAAGCAAACGTTAAGTGTGTGTAGAGTTGTATCGGTGGTCGATAGAACTTGAAGGGAATATTGATTCTACCTTTAGCTCCTCGTTGGGTTCGACACTCTTATTTATCGAAAAAGCTACAATTGATCCCCTACTTGTGGGTTATCAAGACCTTTTTCTGGCACCGTTGCCGGGGAGCAATAGCGTGGGGTTGATATTCTCATGTATGCTTGTTTGCTTTATCACTAAGTAGATTTTATTTTCTGTTCTAAGTTGTTTTATATCTTTAGTTATGGATATGGAGCACGAAACACCAAAAAAATTAGTTGTACTTGCTACTCATGGAGATGGGGAACCTCCTAAAACCCTCGATGCTCGTTATGTGGAAAACATTAAATACTACTTTGATAATCCTGATAAATCTCCATTCAACTTGATAATGGGATATACTTTGGATCAGCGGGAATACTTTAGGGATTATCGCTTGTCTCAAAAAGGGAAACTCTTATGGGATCAAATTTATTATTTGCATTGGTATGCTCGGAATTTATGCTTAAGATATGATTATACTTGTTGCTCTAAGATGAAGGCTCCACACCTTCCCTTTTCATCTAAATTTAATGATAATGAAACCTTGGCTTCTTATGCTAATGGTGTATATGATTACTATGATGTGGAACAAATAGAAGAATTTGTTGCTTTTAAGTGTGCTTATGAAATTGAATCTTTGTTTGAAAAGTATGAAAATTATGATGATGCTGTTTATAGATCTGAAAATTTTGCTATACTAAAATATTGCTATGAGAATTATGAATACAATGCCTATATTGATAAATTTATTGAGAAAGTCTCCGCTGTCCAAGAAGAGACTAATATTTTGCAGACTCCTATGGAAGAAGAAATTGCTAAAACTGTGAGCTCATTAGATGAAAAAGATGATGAGGAGAGTGAAGAACAAAGGGAGGAAGAGCGAATTAGCTACCCGTGCCCACCTTCTAATGAGAGTAACTCTTCAACTCATACATTGTTTAAATTCCCTTCATGCGTACCGAAAGATGAATGCTATGCTGATTGCTATGATCCCTTGGATTCGTTTGAAATATCCCTTTTTGATGAAATTGATGCTTGCTATGCTTGTGGCCATGATGCCAATTTGAATTATGCTTATGGAGATGAACTTGCTATAGTTCCTTATGTTAAACATGAAATTGTTGCTATTGCACCCACACATGATAGTCCTATTATCTTTTTGAATTCTCCCAACTACACTATATCGGAGAAGTTTGCGCTTATTAAGGATTATATTGATGGGTTGCGTTTTACTACTACACATGACAATTTTGATGAATATAATATGAATGTGCTTGCTGCTCCTACTTGCAATTATTATGAGAGAGGAACTACATCGCCTCTCTATGTTTCCAATACGATAAAATTGCAAGAAACTGTTTATACTATGCATTGGCCTTTACTTGATGTGCATGAATTGTTCTCTTATGACATGCCGATGCATAAAAAGAGAGTTAAACTTCGTCATTGCATGATATATGTTGCTTTGTGCTCACTACTAAATTACAAATCATTGTTAATTCAAATTGGCTTTGATATACCTTGGGATCCGGGTGGATCAATTACTTGAGCACTATATGCCTAGCTTAATGGCTTTAAAGAAAGCGCTGCCAGGGAGACAACCCAGAAGTTTTTAGAGAGACATTTATTTCTGTTGTGTGCTTTTAAAAAGTTTAAAAACAAAAAATATATAGAGGGGAACCTAAAACTTTTTCAAAAAGAAAAGTGAAAGTGAGAAAGACGAGCACCGTTGAAGTGGGGGACGGCCTTGAACTTTGTTCATGCCCATGGAAACTTTGTGAATCTTGATTACAGAAACTTTTAAACAAAAATAATTATCCCCTTGTACAAATCCATTGTATTATAAAAATAATGTGCCAAGATTTACCTTTAGGATGTTTAAATTGCTTGTTTGGTATGTGCAGTGCAAAAACAGAAACTTTTTCTGTAGTGCGTGAATTTACATAATTTACTGGAACGTGAAAAAATTCTAAAATTTTTACACGGTACTTCTATGCAAATTCTTTATTTTTTCCTAATTTTTAAGAATTTTTTGATTTACATAAGTATATGTAATATTTGCATCTTTATAGACTGTCCTGTTTTCACAGATTGCTGTTATAGTTTCGTTATTTGCTTATGTTTGAAATCTTGTTGAGCCCCATTGACTTGGGAGCCATAGAATTGTGATAGCATACAGTGGGTAATGTTTGATTATAATTATACAATAATGTTAGAGCAGGACATGATGGGATTTGATGTTATATGTACTAACCCTTCTAATAAAAAGTTCGGTTAAGTTTTGTGTGGATGAAGTGTTCAAAGATCGAGAAGGTATTGATATGAGAAGAATGAGGAGAGGCAAGAGTTCAAGCTTGGGGATTCCCAAGGCACCCCAAGTAAATATTCAAGGAGACTCAAGCGTCTAAGCTTGGGGATGCCCCGGAAGGCATCCCATCTTTATTCGACAATTATCGGTATGTCTCGGTTTTTGTTTTGTTCACATGATATGCGTAAATTCTTGGAGCGTCTTTTGTGTTTATTTTTTCCTTTTATTTTATGCACCATGCTGGTATGAGATAGTCCTTGGTTGATTTATAGAATGCTTCATGCACTTCACTTATATATTTTGAGTATGGCTTTATAGAATGCTTCATGTGCTTCACTTTTATCATTTGAAGTTTGGATGCATGTTTCTCTACATATAGAAAACTGTTATTTGTAGAATGCTCTTTAGCTTCACTTATATTTATTAGAGCGTGGGCAAGTCTTTTGTAGAAAGAATTAAACTCTCATGCTTCACTTATATCTATTTAGAGAGTCAGCAGGAATTGGTCATCCGCATGGTTAGTCATAAAATCCTACATAAAACTTGTAGATCACTGAATATGATAAGTTTGATTCCTTGCAATAGTTTTGTGATATTAAGATGGTGATATGTGGGAGGTACTAGTGAATGATTGTGGTTTAGTAAGAATATTGGTGTTAAGGTTTGTGCTTCCCGAAGCATGCACGTATGGTCTGTCGTTATGCTAAGAAGTTGGAGCATGATTTATTATTGATTGTCTTCCTTTGCGTGGAGGTCGGGGGCGCGCGATGGTTAACTCCTACCAACCTGCCCCCTAGGGGCATGCGTAGTAGTACTTTGCTTCGAGGGCTAATAAACTTTCGCAATAAGTATGTGAGTTCTTTATGACTAATGTGAGTCCATGGATTATACGCACTCTTACCTTTCCGCAATTTGCTAGCCTCTTCGGTACCGTGCATTGCCCTTTCTCACCTCGATAGTCAGTGCAAACTTCGCCGGTGCATCCAAACCCCGTGATATGATATGCTCTATCACACATAAGCCTCATTATATCTTCCTCAAAACAGCCACCATACCAACCTATTATGGCATTTCCATAGCCATTCCAAGATATATTGCCATGCAACTTCCATCATCATCATATACATGACTTGAGCATTCATTGTTATATTTCTCTGCATGATCGTAAGATAGCTAGCATGATATTTTCATGGCTTGTCCATTTTTTGATATCTTTGCCACGCCAGATCATTGCACATCCTGGTACACCGCCAGAGGCATTCATATATAGTCATATTTTGTTCTAGTATCGAGTTGTGATTTTGAGTTGTAAGTAAATAGAAGTGTGATGATCATCATATCCATTATTAGAACATTATCCCAGTGAGGAAAGGATGATGGAGACTATGATTCCCCCACATGTTGGGATGAGACTCCGGACGAAAATAAAAAAAAGAGAAAAGAAAGAAAAAAAGAGGCCAAAAAGAGCCCAACAAAAAAAAGAAAAAAAAGAAGAAAAAAAATGAAAACAAAAAAATGAGAGAAAAAGAGAGAAGGGGCAATGTTACTATCCTTTTACCACACTTGTGCTTTAGAGTAGCACCATGTTCTTCATATAGAGAGTCTCCTATGTTGTCACTTTCATATACTAGTGGGAATTTTTCAGTAAAGAACTTGGCTTGTATATTCCGATGATGGGCTTCCTCAAATGCCCGAGGTCTTCATGAGCAAGCAAGTTGGATCCACACCCACTTAGTTTTCAGTTTGAGCTTTCATACACTTATAGCTCTTAGTGCATCCGTTGCATGGCAATCCCTACTCCTCGCATTGACATCAATTGATGGGTATCTCCATAGCCCGTTGATTACCCGCGTCAATGTGAGACTTTCTTCCTTTTTTGTCTTCTCCATATTAATCTCTACCACCGCATTCTATTCCACCAATAGTGACTATATCCATGGCTTGCGCTCATGTATTGCGTGGGGGTTGAAAAAGCTGAAGCGCATTAAAAAGTATGAACCAATTGCTTGGCTGACACCAGGGTAGTACATGATTTATATTTTGTGTTAAGAAGATGGAGCATGACAAGGCTATATGATTTTGTAGGGATAGCGTTCTTTAGCATTTTTATTCTGAAAGGCATGATTGTTTGTTGGGATGCCTGAGTATTGATGTCTTTATGTCAAATTATAGACTATTGCTTTGAATCACTCGTGTCCTAATATTCATGCCATGATTAGATTATATGATCAAGATTATGCTAGGTAGCATTCCACATCAAAAATTATCTTTTTTATCATTTACCTACTCGAGGACGAGCAGGAATTAAGCTTGGGGATGCTGATACGTCTCTGTCGTATCTATAATTTTTGATTGTTTCATGCCAATATTCTACAACTTCCACATATTTTTGGCAACATTTTATAGTATTTTTGGGACTAACATATTGATCCAGTGCCCAATGTCAGTTCCTGTTTTCTGCTTGTTTTTTGTTTCACAGAAAGTCCATATCAAACGAAGTCCAAATGCAATAAAATTTTACAGAGAATTATTTTGGAATATATGTGATTTTTGGGAGGTGGAATCAACGCAAACGGAGGCCCACGGCCTCCACAAGCCACCTTGGTGCGGCCCCCCTAGCGCGCGGTGGTGCCTCGTGGGCACACCGTAAGTCGGTTGGGGCTCTTCTTCAGCCGCAAGGAAGCTAATATCCGGAAAAAAATCGTGTCAAAATTTCAGCGCAATCGGAGTTACGGATCTCCGGGAATTTAAGAAACGGTGAAAGGCCAGAAAACAGGAACGCGAAACAGAAAAGAAACAGAGAGAGAGAGATCCAATCTCGAAGGGGCTCCTCCCCTCCGGGTGCCATGGCGGCCTTGGACCAGAGGGGAAACTCTCCTCCCATCTAGGGGGGGGGGCCAAGGAAGAAGAAGGAGGGGGGCTCTCTCCCCCTCTCTCCCGGTGGCGCCGGAACGCCGCCGGGGCAACCATCGTAACGGCGATCTACACCAACAACTTCGCCGCCGTCACCACCAACTCTCTCCTCCTCTATGCAGCGGTGTAACCTCTCTTTTCCCGCTGTAATTCTCTACTTAAACATGGTGCTTAATGCTACATATTATTATCCAATGATTTGTGGCCATCCTATGATGTTTGAGTAGATTCGTTTTGTCCTATGGGTTGATTGATGATCGTGATTGGTTTGAGTTGTATGTTTTATTTTGGTGCTGTCCTATGGTGCCATCCGTGTCGCGCAAGCGTGAGGGATTCCCGCTGTAGGGTGTTGCAATACGTTCATAATTCGCTTATGGTGGGTGGCGAGAGTGACAGAAGCTTATACCCGAGTAAGGGGGTTGTTGCATATGGGAGTAAAGAGGACTTGTTACTTAATGCTATGGTTGGGTTTTACCTTAATGATCTTTGGTAGTTGTGGATGCTTGCTAGAGTTCCAATCATGTGTGCATATGATCCAAGTCTGGAAAGTATGTTAGCTCATGCCTCTCCCTCATATAAAATTGCAATAATGATTACCGGTCTAGTTATCGATTGCCTATGGACAAATCATTCTCTTGTGTTACAAAAGCTTACTACTAAACAACTAGCTTTTATTATCTTGCAATTTAATCATAGTTTTATCCTCACAAAGTACTCCTAGTTTTATTCTTGCAAAGTAGTTCTAGCATTACACCTACAAAGTACTTCTAGTTTTATTCTTGTTCTAGGTAAAGCAAACGTTAAGTGTGCGTAGAGTTGTATCGGTGGTCGATAGAACTTGAAGGGAATATTTATTCTACCTTTAGCTCCTCATTGGGTTCGACACTCTTATTTATCGAAAAAGCTACAATTGATCCCCTACTTGTGGGTTATCCAGAATACACGGGCTGCTTTTTACAGAATCAACGGAGTGGCTGAGCTGGGATTTTATTATTGGGTAGAAATCAGGTGAAGGGCCCACCCCAACTAAAAATCAGGGGGGGATGAGATTAGTTATAAAGCAGGTCCCGTAAAACCTCCGTAGTTGGCCCGTGCGTCTAGAATTATCGGAACATGAGTATATAACAATGCATTGTGTGTTAGTTTCCTCTGAAGAATTCATTTATGAGAACAGAACATGACTACATAACATGCAAGGCTATATTAGTTTCCTCTGAAGAATCGATTGCGAGATAACATGAGTATAACCATAACCATGCATGGTACTATTATATTTTCGAACCCAGTATACATTTCCCTCTATTTTCCTCTCAGTACCAACAAGGACAGATCAATGATGTTTCTTACATTATCCTGCTCATACTCCGAACATTGCTGATCTTACATTAACAATGTCTGTCCTTTTTGTCTCCTTTCTGATATGTTGCAGTGTCCATACGGCTCCTACCCTTTGTAATCACACCACCTTTGCCGAAAACAGGGAAGCACAACTGGTTCCTTGCTCGATCAGACGACGACGGAAGACTGATGATCATTCGCATGCATCAGTCGGCAAGTTTATATTGCAAAAACCACACTGTGTACAAGCAGCGTGAAATACGTGAGTATCCGGAGAATGTATGTTACGTCTATGAGCAGGATACCAGCTTGTTGGGGCCTTCAGGATTTTTGAGTTGGAGGCAAGTAAACCGCCTTGGTTCACACTCTCTGTTTCTCGGACTCAATTATCCGATAAACCAGGAGATCACCTTCAAGGATCCTGATGGCAGAGAGGCTCTATTTGCTAGGGAAAACTGTGTGTACACGGTGATCCTGTCTACGGGATCAGCCGCCCCTGATTGTCAATGATACAGCATGCAGCCAAAAGAAGGTGAGAAGGCGAAAGGCATCTGGATTAACTTTTCTTCCTTGGATGTCTCAACTCCGAAAGCCAGTGATGTGGCTCAAGCCTTGAGGTTGGTAGGTAATGGGGCAGTTGCGTCGAAAGGGTGGAGTCCTGGTGTCTACGAATCACTGGTGGCTGAAGGGGAGCTGCAAATTATTATAGTGCTAGATCATCCCTCTTCGAATGACTTGCTGTATTAGCTGCTTGTTCTGGATGGGTGATGTTCTCTTTTGTTATGCAGACTCCTTGTAATTTTGTCTTCCTTGTCTATGTCACTCTTACTATGTACTAGTTCGCTCTGTTTAGAACTTTGTGATTTGTGTGTGGAGCACGAGAGTCTGAGCGCTTCAGATGAGTGCGTTTTGGTGGTTTAGCAAGACTTGTGAACTTTCATGGCTTGCTGTTTATGTCAGTAGTAGACGCTAGTCAATGTTTGCATGTTGTATATATCATTGTTTTGAACTGTTTTTTGTTTCAAACTGCTGATGTGCTAAATGGGGGTATCACCATTCTCCAGTGTTCAGTGTATATATCCTTTTTTCAAGTTATAATTTGAGCTCGGTGACTTTTTGGTGATGTACACTTGTTTGGGCCATATGAGGTGTCGTTGAATACGGGCCGAGTAGTAACGCAATGCCAAACAGACCAATTATGAACTCTGATAGCGGGCGCTCAAAAAAAAGAAATATTAGTCTGACATGTGGGTGCCACCGGTGTTTTCGTGCGGTTGCGCGGCAAGAGCGTACTGGCGCGCATTCGAAATTCATGCTACCTTTTCATCCCGAATCCTCCGCCCCTCCCCCACCTCTGGAATCTCGATTCCTACCCCAGTTCCCCCAAATCCACTTCCTCTACTCCATGTACTCAAGCGCACTATCATGTCGCCGGTCAACGCGGATCTCCCAGCCGGACATCCTGAGGTCCGTCCTCCCTTCGGGTGCTGCGTGTTGTCGCTCAACAGTGGCATGGCGGCGCTTGACGACCAGTTTGCCAGTAACACTACAAAAAAAAGACACATCCATGACATTATGGCCCGAACGAAAAGTTTTTCTGTCATGGTTGTGACACTTCTATGACAATAATTGTGACAAAAACACGTATCATCATAGATGTGGTGGGCTCCTACTTCTATGACAAAAAATTATGACCGAAAATGGGCTTTTCGTCCTGGGCGGGCCAGAGACGCACCCGCATGACATTCTTTGGGCCGTCCATGACGTAAAAAATTGTGGTAGAAGTGAGGGCGAGGAAATTTTCGGGGAGTTCCCGGTTACGGTGGGTGGTCGGGCCGAGCGATGCATGTGGCACCCCAGCTTAGAGGACCGGTTTACCTTGTGTTTCCAACCCAGAGATCATGTCTTCTGGAAACACACAACAACTTGAAGCAGAACAGAACTGATCTTTATTGATATAGTACAAGTACAAGCTCTGATATTACATGGGATAGTAAGGCCAAGAGCACTACTCGTGCTATGACAGTATCTACATTATTTATGAAACATCACTAGGGCCTCAGTACTGGCGGAAAGACTACAGCGTAGGGGAACATCGCGTGGGACACTCCATCCCATAGGGACACTGCTGGGACACCACCTAGTTAGCATAGCATGAACCATCGGGATATCCATCTCCGGCTTCTCCTGCATCTGGATTGATACGCCAGGTGAGTACTTGGAATGTACTCGCAAGCTCACAGCAACCAAAACAGTGCAGCAAACCACAACATGGCAATGATAATGTTAAATGCTTTTAATATGCTCACTTACGGTTACCGGTTACCAACTTACTCTTTCCCGGGTTCACGCATGACCCCCGGAGCACTCATGACCCATCGGTCACTTCCGAGCATGAGACGAGTTCTTCCATCATTATTATTATTGCGGTTGACCACACAGTGTGACCTAGTGCAGACTGTGTCCAATATCGTGGACGCGGCTATTCGAATAGGTTCTTACACTCTGCAGAGGTTGCGCACGTTACCCACACCATGGACATTCGTCCAACGAAACTTTCCTAACCCGTGACTCTTCTATCGTACCACCGACAATCATCCCCCGTCCGAGTCATGCCCTGGGTGGCCCCTGTGTCACTCCTGACACCTGCCACCGTCGTGGCCAACTAAACTGTCCCAAACGGGGACGCCGGCAAATAACTCAACTTGGGCTCACGAGGTTATTGTCGTCTACCTGATCAAGGCAGCATGCACGCATAACCTCCCCTCGTTGGTGGTACCGGTAAAAGAGCACCCGGTCAGACCAAGTCAAGGCCATCCCATTCTGGCAGATGTGGCTGCACGGGTAAGTCCGGGTCGGTGGCACTTGATCAACCATCACAGTGAATTTAACATGTAAAGTTGCTGGATATACTAGCTATGTTGGACAAATGAGCTAACATGGCAGTGTTATTGCAATATAATCAACAATATATAATATGGCCTATTTAAATTGAATTAAGTGCAAAATAATCCATTATAAAGCCAATACTATTGCTATGCCTTATGCAATGGATGATGTGGCTTGCCTTGCTCAAGTGGAGTGTCTACAAACTCCTGGTCTTCAAATCCACAGAAATTTCCTTCTGAAAACATTTTTAAATAGCAAAAGAAAATGTTACATAAAGCCTTTTTGTTTGCCAAAAATTCTGTGAACATTGGAAAAATACGAAATTTGGCCAGAAAATAGAGGGGCTCAGTACAAAACTAAAGAAAAAAGAATCAATTCAATTGAACTTGCGGTTTAAAAGATAGAGCTGGTCAAAGGTGCTGGTCAAATTGGATTAAAAATGAATTTAAATTGAAAAACAGAAAACCTCCAGCGGGCCACGTTAAAAGCGTAAAGTGGAAATACGCTTCCACTTATACCACTTCGGGCGCAGGCCTGAGCCGCTGACAGATGGGGTCGGCCTGTCAAATTTAAACAGATGAGAGAGAGGAACATAGTACCGCGGCGCTCCGGCGATGGGCGCCGGCGAGAGAGATGGCGGTGAGGTCGGGAGAAGATGGGGATGGGTCGAGCACTCAGAGACGAAGACGCACGTACCTGCAGCTTGGCGAGAGGTGGCCAGAAGACGTCGCCTCCTTCCTCTCCGGCGGCGGCTGCTCTCGGTGGTCATCGGGGACGGCAACTCTGGCAGCAGTTCGGCCAAGGGAGAGGTCAGGCAGGGCCGCGGAAGTGCTCTGAGCTCGAATATGAGGTCGGGTAGGGCTAGGGTGGGGTGGAGCGTGCTGGTGCAGAGTGGGGGATCGGCAGCAGTACTCCAGCGAGCTGCGAGGCCAGAGGGCCACTCGGCCTTGGCTCGGTGAGCTGGGCTCGATTGGGGGTGGAGGAGGTGCGGTGAGGAGCTGGGACGGGCGGGGCGAGCTATTTATAGGCGGGGAGGAGGGTTCCCGAACCGGGCGGCTCTGTGGCTATCGTGGCGCGGGCGAGGTGACGGCGGAGAGCAGGCGAGTTAATGCGACGCGATAGCTCGACGGAGGAAGAGGACAGCCAGCTCACCGCACTGTGGTCGCACGGGCGCAATAGTGCGGCGCTGCGGTGGCGGCCGGCGAGGGCGATTCCGGCGAGGGGAAGTCTCTGGAGCGGGGTATGTGGGTGGCGGCGACTATGCCGGCACCACCAGACAAGGTACGGCGACGCGGGATGGCCGGAGTGGTCGCATCCGACGCGGTCGGCACACAGAGCGCGTGCACAGGCATGCCCGTGCCGTGCTCACCACGGGTGCTGGCACCTGGTGGCCACGCAAGCCTGGCACACCTAGTCCAGTGCATCGACCCTAGGTCATGTATCCTCTCCATGCCACTGAATCGGCTAGATACACTCTGAGCTGAAGTGTAGCATCAGAAATAGTTTCTGAACAGAAACTTGAGAGGAATCCAGAGCATGGATGAGTTGTGAATGAAGACAAGTGACTTGTCTGGGATGATCTAGGTTGGAAGGACTATCTGCTGGCAAGTTTTAAGAAATTTCTGCAAAGATTTGCACATAGTTCATGTACAAACCCTATACTGGTCCAGAAGCTTGGTGAGGAAGATGCACTCACATGGATGATCTGCTAAAGCTGAAATTTGGTGTTTGGGAGTTATTTGGTAGTGAGAATTTGTCATAAAAATTTCAGGCCAAATGGATACCTCTAGCTGGTACTTCCTTCACAAAGGTCTGAAATGACCAGAAGCTTGTCAGAATATTTTTGCTCAAAAAATTGAACTGGACTAGGAGATGTTTTTGGATATTGTGGCAAGATATGACCCCTAGTATCTCAGGGATTTTTCTGGCCAGCAGAACTATAGATTGCTTCACAACCCATTGTGAAGATAAGCATATTCAAAGGAGTAAATGGATTATCTTGGGCGAAATAAAAATTAGGGTTTGATCTAGCAGGGTTTTAGAGAGAATATGAGAGCCTTGGCACACTTGGGAAAAGAATGGAAGTGTGCCCAAGTCCAAAGTCCAAAGAATTGACTCCAAAAACCAGCAAATGGCAAATAAAACCAGAAGGGTTTGAAAAGAAAAGGTTTGAAAAACCAGGGTGTCACAAACCTACCCCCCTTAGGATGAATCTCGTCCTCGAGATTCGGTTGCTCAGGGAACAAATGCGGATATGCTGATCTCAGAAAATCCTCTGTTTCCCAGGTAGCTTCTTCCTCAGTATGATGGTCCCACAGTACCTTGTAAAACTTGATCACCTTACTCCTAGTAGTTCTTTCCATTTCATCCAAGATTCTGACAGGTTTTTCCTCATAGGTCAAATCCTTGGTCAACTCCAGCTCACTCATATCTGCTTGTTTAATCGGGGGTGCAATGCACTTTCTCAGTTGCGATATGTGAAAGACATCATGAACGTCGGACAATTCTGGTGGTAACTCCAACTGATACGCCACTCTGCCTCTTCTAGCAATTACCGGGAAAGGATCGATGTAGCTGTCTGGATGCATATGCTACAACCTTTCCTTCTTGCATTAATACGCAGCCGATTCCACGCCTGGAAGCATCACAGTATATATCGAAGCTCTTGTGGATATCCGGAAGAATTAAGACAGGGGCCGTAGTTAGCCTCGTCTTTAGCTCCATAAAGCAGCTATCGCATTCCTCCATCCAAACAAACTTGTGATTCTTCTTCAACAATTCTGTCAGTGGCTTGGCTATCTTGGAGAAGCCTTCAATGAAACGACGGTAGTAGCCTGCCAATCCCAGGAAACTGCGGACCTCAGTTACCGTGGCTAGTGTCTTCCAATTTAATACAGCGGTCTCTTTTCCTGGGGCCGACGGCCACACCTTGTTCTGACAGAATATGCCCCAGAAATCCCACCTCTCTTAGCCAAAATTCGCACTTCCTCAACTTGGCATACAAAGGATGGGTCCTTAATCTTTCCAGGACAGCACGGAGGTGTTGTTTGTGCTCCTCTTCATTCTTGGAGTATATAAGGATATCATCGATGAACACCACTACAAACTTGTCCAGAAAGTCCATGAAGACCTTGTTCATCATGCTCATGAAATAAGCTGGAGCATTAGTCAGCCCAAATGCCATGACTGTAAATTCGTACAGACCATATCGGGTGGTGAAGGTTGTCTTGGGGATATCCTGTTTCCTGATTTTCAACTGGTGATACCCCGCTCGGAGGTCAATCTTGGAAAATACCCGGGCTCCACTCAACTGGTCGAACAGGTCATCAATGCGAGGGAGCGGGTACTTATTTTTAATGGTGACCTCATTCAGTGGGCGATAGTCCACACACATTCGTAGACTGCCATCCTTCTTCTTGACAAATAGTACATGTGATCCCCATGGCGAGATACTTGGGCGAATGTACCCTTTCTATAACAGTTCATCCAGCTGTTTCTTCAGTTCCACAAACTCTGTGGATGGCATACGGTAGTATTTCTTGTATTTGGAGCGGTTCCGGGAATAACATCAATGGCAAACTCCAATTCTCGGTCGGGTGGCATTCCTGGTAGTTCCTCAGGAAATACATCCGGAAAGTCACTGACTACCGGAATCAAATTCATATCTGTAACGGTGGTCTTGAATGCCATTCCCTTCTTTGACATCATCCTGCTGGCAATAAACTGTACTGTTTGTCCTGCCGGGTTAACCAATGTCACGGTTCTGGTGGCACAGTTGATGCGGACTTGGTGCGGTGTCAACCAGTCCATCCCCAGTATTATGTCCAATCCAGGGGATTCAATGGCGACAAGGGTGGCTGGAAATTTAACTCCGTGTATCAAGATTTCCAGGTCCTTGTATATCATATTTGTTCTGAGCATGGAGCCTGGGGATTGTACCACCATGATTTTATCCAAAAGAGAAGGGGAAAATTTGTGTATGGTGGCAAAACTCCGCGAAATAAATGAATGGGAAGCCCTGGAATCAAATAAAATTATTGCGGGTATGTCGTTAACAGAAAACATACCAAGGACCACATCTGGTGCTTCGCGGGCTTCCTCGGCAGAGATATGATGGACTTAGCCGCGACAGAAGTTCTGGGTGGGGCGGCGTCCAATGTTGTTGACTTGTGGCTTGAAGTCGGATTGTGGCTTTCCAGCCCTTGTGGGGCACTGCTTGGAATAATGCCCGCCTTGACCACAAGTGAAACAAGTGTTGTTGCGGCGGCAGTCTTCCAGCACTGGTTGTTTGCCAATTGTCTTGTCCTGGTTGCCTGGCTTGTTGTTATTGTTGCCGCCATTCCAGGTGGGCTTGTACTCAGACTGAACTGGTTGCCATACACGCGGCTTCTGCGCGAACTGCATATGGGCGTCCTTCTTCGGCTCAAACTTATGCTTGCGGTCATCGTATACAGACTTATGCTCCCGTTCAGCTATGAAAGCTTTGTTTACTAGGGTCTGAAAGTCCGGAAAATCTAGCATGCAGAGCTGACAGCGGAGGGCATGGTTGAGTCCTCCTAGGAATCAATCTATTTTCCTTTCCTCCTTGGACACATCATGGGTGGAGTATCGTGCCAGATTATTGAATTTGTTCAGATACTCACCGACAGACATGTTTCCTTGAGTAAGAGCAAGAAATTCCCTCTGCTTCACCTTCATAATGCCGGTGGGAATATGATACCTCCGGAACACTTCCTTAAATTTCTCCCAGGAAATGTTTTCCCCCGGAGGCCACGCCATTTTTGCATTGTCCCACCAGATGGCTGCTGGCCCTTCCAAGTAGTGTGTAACAAAAGGGACCTTGTCAGACTCATCACAGCGAGCTATTTCCAGCTTCTTTTCCATGGTCCTCAGCCAGTCATCAGCTTCAATTGGATCAACAGCTTGGCCAAAATTGGGTGGGTTAGTACACTAGAAATCAGACAGCTTGGAGTGCGTCCCGTTGTTCTAATTCTGCCCTACCATAGTCTGCATACTTTTCAGAAATTCCATCAGATCCTGATTTCTTTTCTCCTCAAACATTCTCATGATCTGATCAGTGGTCGGTGGTTGTGGTGGTGGAGGTGGCAAGTCTTCTGGTGGTTGTCCTGCCTGTCTGGCGGATCGACGAACCGGAGTTCCATCGCCGCCTTGATTGCTACACCTCTTCATCCTGTGAACGTTCCCATTGCAAACACTGAATTGATGAGCAACATCCATAGGGGAAAATACGACAATGTGACACCAAGAAAACAAAATCAAAGGAAGAACGAGAAAGGCAACATAATTATACAAGGCATTCCAACATCATACATGGCAAACTAGTAGGGGGTTATCATGACTGGTACTGCTCATACGGCCGTTGACAAATGCAAAGATGCTACGATGCATACTCAAGCATCCACTCTAGTAGCGCGGGTGCCATGGACACTGACAGACTGAAGACTCCTCGTCATCTGACTCTGCCTCGGAATCGGACCTGATGATATGGATCACGTCCTCCGGATCAAAGGAAACACGACGTCGCTGACGGGAAGGTTCTCCCTCTGAGGAAGAAGAAGCATGACGCCAAAGCATCGGAGCAGCTGGAGTGGCTAGTTGTGAGGCCCACTCAGCTGGGGTCTCACGTCGGGTACCAGACGAAGTGCCTGGCTATCCGAGCGAGCTAGAAGGAGTCTCAGGCATACATGGAGGTGGAACAGGCAGGGTGTACATAGGTGAGAACGCAGGAGGAGGAGGAGACTGTGCTGCCGTAGCAGCGGCAAGTGCCTATTGGGCACGGGATAGCTCCTCAGCCAAGGAGATGATCATACGATAACTGGCGTTCAGATAACGGGATAAGACACCAGTCACACGATCACTCGCCAGATCAACAGGCGCAAAAAAGACTCGCCCTGTCGTAGGCGACAGGGTGGGATAATGAAAGAAACCTGGGTGTGTCTGCATCTCGACCTCGTGGAAGCGCAAGTCAGTGAGAGCCTCCATAGCAGCAAACTGGATCACCAGATCGGGAGTAGAAGCAGTTCCGCCCTTGGAAGAGCGGGAGTAGCTGCCGATCTCCGAGCTCGCAGTAAGGAAAACCTCAGCGTGGTACTCGAACACCAAATCTGCAAGCTGTTCTCAGAACACCTGGTACATTGGGTATTCGCCATTGGGATACAGTCGAAGCCAGACGCTGCGAAGTAGTACCGGAAAAGTAAACGGTGCTGTCTCATGGTTGTAGTGGTACGGAACTAGTGCCATCTACACTCATTAGACCAGCGGTTAGTAAAACATATGAATCGAGATGCATGTGTAGGATCGAAAGTATGTCTAGAGGGGGGTGATTAGACTACTTGACCAAATAAAACCTAACCTTTTCCCAATTTTAATTGTGGGCAGATTTTAGCAATAGTACATGTCAAGGATCACCCTACACATGCAATTCTAAGAGTATAGCAGCGGAAAGTAAGCAATTGCATATGTAAGTAAAGGAGGGATTGGAGATTTCAAACGCAATGAAGACACGGTTGTTTATGGCATGGTTCCGATAGGTGGTGCTATCGTACGTCCACGTTGATGGAGACTTCAACCCACGAAGGGTAACGGCTGCGCGAGTCCATGGAGGGCTCCACCCACGAAGGGTCCACGAAGAAGCAACCTTGCCTATTTCACCATGGCTTACGTCCACGAAGGACTAGCCTCGCTCGGGGTAGATCTTCACGAAGTAGGTGATCTCGTTGCCCTTACAAACTCCTTGGTTCAACTCCACATCAGGTTGGAGGCTCCCAAGTGACACCTAACCAATCTAGGAGACACCACTCTCCAAAAGGTAATAGCCGGTGTGTTGTTGATGAACTCCTTGCTCTTGTGCTTCAAATGATAGTCTTCCCAGCACTCAAACAACTCCTCACAGATTTGGCTATGTGGAAGAAGGATTTGAGTGGAAAGCAACTTGGGAAAGGCTAGAGATCAAGGTTCAAATGGTAGGAGTGGAATACCTTGATCTCAACACATGAGTAGGTGATTCTCTCTGAGAAAATGTATGGTGGAAGTGTAGGCACGTTCTGATGGCTCTCCTTACTGAGAAGGATGTGGTGGAGGGGTATATATAGCCTCCACACAAAATCCAACCGTTACACACTTTTGACTCAACTCGGTGGCACCGAATCAGAAGACTCGGTGGCACCGAACTGTGTAAAAGATATGAACGTTAGGCATTTCGGTGGGACCGATACGGACAACTCGGATGAACCGAAGTGCAATGGCTTAGGGCAAACCTCATCTCGGTGGCACCGATTGCATCAACTCGGTAGGACCGAAGTGAAGCAATAAGGCAACAAAGACTTGGCAAGCCATCTCGGTGAGACCGATTTGCATAACTCGGTGAGACCGAAGTGAATGCAACCGATTACAGAGAGTTGGCAAGGCCATCTCGGTGGGACCGAGATCCATTTCGGTGGACCCGATTTGTTAGGGTTTTGGCAGTGGCTAAGTCTAGATGAACTCGGTGGGGCCGGATAGAGAATTTCGGTGGGGCCGAGTTGGAATGTTGGTTTTGGACATATTTGGAATGAGAGAGTGGTTGAGGGTTTAGGAATACTGTCACTAAGCACTTGAGCAAAAAGACCATTAAGCAACACCTCGTCCCGTTTTAATAGTATTGGCTTTCCTATGGACTCAATGTGATCTTGGATCACTAAACCAAAAATGTAGAGTCTTGATCTTTTGCCAATCCTTGTCCTTAGCATTTTGAGGGGTCCACATCTCTAGTCCATGCCATGCCAATCATTGAACATCCTGAGAATCTTAATCTTGAATGGACATTAGTTCAATGAGATATATGTTGTTATGAATTACCAAAACCACCAAGGGAGCAAATGTGCTTTCAATCTCCCCCTTTTTGGTAATTGATGACAACATATAGATCAAAGCTTCGACAAATGATTAAATGAATGAAATACATCGTCGCTTTGAGAAGTATGTGATAAGCAAGAGCTCCCCCTAAATTTGTGCATTATTAAAAATTTGCGTTTGAATGCAAATGCACAATCGATTAGGCTCATGGGTCACTCTTCCATGTCACATACATCTTGGTGGAGCGCGCAAAATGATGTGAGTGGAAAAGTAAGCGCGCATCACCAACATAAGTAATTGATCATACAAGATAATGATAAAGATAAGCATAGATCATCACAATAAGCATAGTATGACCAATCACAAGCATAAATGATAGAGTATCTCACAGACACTGTAACAAGCACACACATAACAAAGTAGCATCAAACAAACAGTAGCAAAAGAACTCGAAGCAAATAAAAAGTAAGGACTCTCTCTCTCTCTCTCGAAGCCTATGATCTATACAAATTCTCCCCCTTTGGCAACAAGTATCAAAAAGTTCAAATAAGTATAGGACTAATCGGCTCGCTAAGCACGGTCCTCCGAAGCTCCTGAAGGTGATCTCCTGCTGGGGGCTCCGGTGTGTGTAGATGGCGTTGAGATGAGAGCATCCGCGAAGGCTTTTGCAGATGTTTGCTGGGCTGGTGGAGTAGATACCGGCGGTGGCACTGTGGTAGTAGCGGCTGGTGCAGATACTGTGGTCCTCGGATCCACGACTGGCACTGCAGCAGACCTGGCTGCCCTAGGCACTGTTTGAAATCGCTCTGTGGTTGGTCTATCATCTCCACTGTCATCTGATCTGGCTAGCTTGACAGCATCAACATCTCCCTGCAGCTGTTCTACTGAAGTCTGAATCTCTGCAACTTTGACATCCAAATCATGAAATTTTGTCTCAATAATCCGCTCAAAACTAGCCTGGGTCTGGGTGAGGTTGGCCAAACTTCGCTCAATCCTCAGGGTGGCTTCAAGCAGATATGTCATTTGATCCTTGGGTGTCTTGAGACTGGCAATTGGAGCATTTGGAGCTGATGCCTCCTGAGCTGTTTTTGCTTCTTTGGCTTTGCGGATTTCCTCTTGAGCTTGTGCTGAAGTGGGATGCGAAGGATCCATCACTATGACATTATCCTCAAAATCTGGATGCAATGGCAAATGATCGCGATCAAGAAGGTATGTGATGGTTCCAACCTTGGAATTGATCAATAGCTGAATATGTGTAGCATATCCGCACGATCTCTTCTGATCTGCTGCAGTCCTCTTGATAGTCTCTACTATCAGGCTCATCACCTTGAATTTCTGAGGTGTATCAAACAAGTGCAGCAAATTGATGGAGTGGCCACGAATCATCTTATCATCGCCTGACTTGGGTAACAAGGTGTACCGCAAGATTGTGTTTGTGGTGGCCAGTCCTGGTAGCAAATGCTTCACTGATCCAAGTTTGTGAGTCTCAAGGTCCTTCTGAGGAATTGCAGTGTACATGTTAGCCATGGAGTTGTGATCCATCTTGAGCTTGGCATAAATGTCTATATCATCATCCTCTTCCTTGGGTGCACCAAGAAGATTTGCCCACTCAGAGATGGTAGACTGGTATCTTATACCCTCAGTCATCCACACTATTCTGCCATCTGGATAGAAATGAGCAGTAGAGTAAAATTGCATGACCATCTCATTATTCCACTTGGTCAATTTCTGTCCAACAAACTCATCAACTCCTGCAATCCTGAAGCTCTCATGAACATGGGGAAAATAATCCTCATTCTCATCGATGTATTCCCAGTCCACCCACTTCATGTCACTGACTATGGGCTTCTTATCAAGCAAAACTGTCTCATAAAAGTCCTGTTGTTCACGAGTGTGAAAGCGATAATCACATGCTGTCCTTCTCCTTATAGCATAAGGATCTGACTGTCTCCACTGACGCAGACCTTTATCCTTTCTTAGCATCATGTTCTCTGCAACTGGGTGTGCATTGTCATGGTCTGGAATCTTAGGCTTCAACTTTCTGAGCACTAGTGGCTCTTCATCAACAGTTGACTCAGGCACTGGGGCCTTGTTCTTCTCGGCAGCTGATATGTTCCTGGTTGAGCTCTTGGGTGCTGGAGCTTTTGGTTTTGACTTGGTGGGGGCAGTAGTCCTGATTGCATCAGACATGAGCTTCTGAGCTTTTGCAGGGGGTGCAGTGGCTGCTGGCTCATCCTCCTCCTCTTCTTCCTCTTCATTCATCATGGAGGGTCTACCAATCACATGGGCAGTAGTTTTCCTTATTCTCTTCTTCTTAGCACCTGCTGCTGGTACTGTGTCACTAGGCTCTTCAAGAGTGAACTGCATAGTCTGCTTTGGAACTTTCCTCACAGCAGTCTTATCTTTGGTAGATGATGGTTTGGTGATGTACTCCTTAGCAAGCACTACTCTCTTTTTCTTAGATGCAGCTTCACTTGCAACGAAATCTTCATCCTCACTGTCAGAGGTTTTCTTCTTCCGTGTTCTGGTTGCAGCTTTAGGAAGATCTGGAGAGCTCCTCTCTCCCTCATAGAAACTTTCAGCTGGGCTTGACCCTTCACTCATTTCTGCCTGCTGTTCAGACCTGTTCTGACTGTCACTGCCACTTGACATCTTGATGAGCTGACACTGTGAATAGATGAGTACGGGTAGAGTAGATGAGTCATCACAAAAAGCAGATAGTTTTCATAAAATTTGAGTTCAACTCTTAGTTTCAAGTTTTCACAGGATGCATTTCGGATGGACCGAGTTGATCATCTCGGTGATACCGAAGCACTCTACAGAAACCTTGCACGCCATTTCGGTCAGACCGAGATGCGTTTCGGTGGCTCCGAGATGCTAGGGTTTCACTGAGACTTTACTTTCGGTCTCACCGACTCGTACAACTCGGTGGTACCGAGATGTACTAGTGCTATGGCCAGAGGCCAAATCGGTGGGGCCGAAAATTTCGAATCGGTCGGTCCGAGATGCATTCGGTGGAAACTTAAACCTAGAAATTTCGCTCGAATCTAATCTACGGAATTTTCCTGGTGGATTTAGCATTGCAATCGTGGCAAGAATCATGGCATTCCTAATGTGCATTGAATCAGAAAATGGAAGCATGAAAGGGATCGAATCTCACCCTAACTCGGTGGAGATCCTCTACGGCGGCAATGGCGGTGGAGATTACCGTTGACGACGACGGAGTCCTGCGGCGAGGGCGCGCTGGAGATGACGGCGAAGTCCGAAGACGAAGGGCGACGGCAGCGACGGGGAGCGGGAACGAGTGGTGTCGAGAAATTTCAACCGTTCGATCCGCGTGATATATATACCCGTTTGCTGTCGGTGGCGCTGAGTTGAACAACTCGGTGGCACAACTCGGTGGCACCGATATGTGTAACTGCACGCAGTTTAGCACATCGGTGGCGCCGAAATGGTTCAATTCGGTAGCACCGAGATGAAAACCTAGATCAATCTAAGTGATTTCGGTTGGACCGAGTTTGAGTGAGTTGGTTCGGCCGAAATCAATTAGAAGGTTTTGGAGGTTCAGCCCTTTCAGATCGGTGGCTCCGAGTGCTCCTCACCCGGAGGGTCCGAAAAAAACTTGTTCAATTTTTGTGATGCAGCAAGAATAGAATTTGAGACAAGAAAGCATAGATAGCTAGAGAAGGTTCTTAGGCATTCTTGTACATCCACTTGGCCAGAAAAACCAAGACAATCAAAACAACAAATGGATGTCCTCGAATGATGAAAACATGCAAACCAACATGCTCACACAATAAGATTGCAACAAATGAAATATGTGTCAAACATGCACAACCAATTCTAGCATCTATCAAACAGTGGCGATGACTAGGTCATCTATATATGAGTATATTGACTTAGGAGCCAAATGAGAACGTTTGATCATAGGTCATACTCATCGTTTAAGCACAAGTGGGGTTACCACTTTTACATAAAGCATTGATGTGTTCACACCATTAGAGTTGCTTTAGCTCAATTATTTAGAGCAAAGCTCCCCCTAGATGTGATATCCCCCCTAAGAGGGATGAACTAACCTTGGGTTTTGTTGATGATGACTTCATGTAGATGTTGAAGATGTGGATGCTCAATGTTGATGTAGACCATCAAAAGTTGGGAGCAATCCTTTGGAGTTTTATGCTTTCAATACCTACATGGGTTAGTCCCACACAAGGAACATACAAGGATATCCATAGACATAGAGTGAAATACACATATGATGATGTCTATGAATGCATTGATTACCTTGTCCCTTGTCTTACCAACAAGAGGGTTTGTGACTCCATGAACTTAGTGCAAAATGTGGAAGTTGATTGCACAAGTCCTTGCCATAAATAATATGAGTGAAGTTTGTTGGCGGAGTCACCCTCAAGAACTCTCTAGTTCTTCTTCTTTTGGACCCACATCAACTTGATGGGAATCCTTGGAGTTGTAGTAGCACTTGATGAAGTAGAACTTGATGAAGTCTTGGGAACCCACTTGACCATGGCTTGAGGAGCTTCTTCAAATGAATCAATCTCTTCTTGAAGCTTGTCCTTGCCTTTTAGCTTGTGGTCTTGTGGTGGAAGATCTTCTTGAGCTTGTGTTCCCTTGAAGGAAGTAGGATCATACTTCTCTTGTTGAGGAACAAACTTCGTCTTGGGGTATTGACCTTCTTCCCACTCAACTCCATCGGCATTGAACTTTCGTTCAAAGCCAACACCTTGGTTCTTCCGGTGCCTTCCTTGCTTGCGTACAATTTCCTCAAATTGCTTACTCCCGGCAAGACTCTTGTAGACACCTTTTTCTATAATTCCTTTCAATAGCATATTTTCTTGCTCAAGTGTAACTTGGCTAAGAGAATCGTTAGTGGAATCAATAGAACTACTAGAAGCAACAATATTGGATTTAGCATTTTTATTGTTACTACTAGAGGTAGAACCATTTTTACCCTTGTTGCTAGTTTGCTTAGATTTAACTTGAGGCATAAAGGTAGACAAGAGTAAACGCTTAGCAAGATATGAAGAACTCTTCTTTCGAAGATCGTCATTGATAGCTTTAAGAAACTCATGCTCTTGCTCTAAATTTAGCTTCTCGAAGCGTAGCTTCTCATGAGTTCTTAGAAGTTCTCTATGATCCTCTTGAGTTGTTTCATGAGCTAACTTAAGAGCATTTAGTTCTTCAGTTAGACGCTCAATCTCCTTCATAGCATTGTCACTCGTTTCCTCTTGACTATCATGATTACTAGCATTTTCATTATAGCTCACATCACTAGCCCTATCAACAAGTAAATCATCATCACCAAGCAAATCATCTTCATCACTATTGAAATCAAAATACTCGGGGTGTGATACCTTGGGGCCTTTTGCCATGAAGCATCTTCCAATTCCTTCATTTGGTGAGTCAAATAGATCATAGGAGTTGGATGACACAAGAGCAAGTCCGGCAACACCTTCATCTTGACTATAGTCGGAGTTGGAGTGATAACTTCTCTCGGAGTGGTTGTCGGAGTCGGAGCCGGAAACCCATTCACCAACATGAGCTTGATGTCTTCTTGTATAGCTCTTGGATGACTTATCCTTCCTCTCTGAATCCTTGCTTCTTCGAGAGTGTCTTCGTTCATAACGATCATCTCTACTCCTTCTCTTCTTATGAGGTGATTCATCTCTTCTATGTCTTCCTCTTGGTGATTCGTCTCTTTTCTTGTAGGGAGCCGTACACTCATTGGAGTAGTGTTCGGGCTTCCCACAATTGTAACAATTACGGTCATGACTTGATGATCTTCTCTCATAGTGTCTTGAGCTAGAGCTTCTCTGTTTCCCTTTGTTCTTGTAGAACTTGTTGAACCTTTTCGCCATTAGGCTAATCTCTTCATTGGATACTAGCTTGTCACTTGAAGTTGTTGGAGCATCAGTTGAGGCTTTGTAAGCACCACTTGATTTGTTGTGCAGCTCCTCTTTGTCCTTGAGTGACATTTCATGAGCAACAATCCTTCCAATGACTTCCGTGGGCTTGAGATCTTTGTAATTTGGCATCATTTGGATCAATGTGCAAACGGTATCATATTTTCCATCCAAAGCTCTAAGTATCTTCTTGATGATGAATTTGTCGGTCATTTCTTCACTTCCTAAGCCGGCAATCTCATTTGTGATGAGAGCAAGCCTAGAGTACATCTCAGCGACTCCTTCACCATCCTTCATCTTGAACTTGTCAAGTTGACTTTGAAGCACATCCAACTTAGATTCCTTGACGGACTCGGCACCCTCATGCATATCAACCAAAGTATCCCAAATTTCCTTTGCATTCTCGAGGCGACTGATTTTGTTGAATTCTTCGGGACATAGACCGTTGAATAGAATGTCACAAGCTTGAGCATTGTATTGCAACATCTTCAATTCTTCCGGGGTTGCTTCACGATCTGGTTCCTTGCCATCCTCAAAGAAGTCACCTTGCAAGCCAACACGAACAACAGCCCAAACGGCGGGGTTATGACCAAGAATATACATTTTCATCTTATGTTTCCAACTAGCAAAGTTTGTACCATCAAAATATGGACCTCTACGGTGATAGTTACCCTCACTAGACGCCATACTCTCCTAGGTTGTGAAACCAATGCTATGATCACCAAAGCAATGGAAATCAAGGCTTTACGGAGACCAAAGCTCTGATACCACTTGTAGGATCGAAAGTATGTCTAGAGAGGGGGGTGATTAGACTACTTGACCAAATAAAACCTAACCTTTTCCCAATTTTAATTGTGGGCAGATTTTAGAAATAGTACATGTCAAGCATCACCCTACACATGCAATTCTAAGAGTATAGCAGCGGAAAGTAAGCAATTGCATATGTAAGTAAAGGAGGGATTGGAGATTTCAAACGCAATGAAGACACGGTGGTTTTTGGCGTGCTTCCAATAGGTGGTGCTATCGTACGTCCACGTTGATGGAGACTTCAACCCACGAAGGGTAACGGCTGCGCGAGTCCACGGAGGGCTCCACCCACGAAGGGTCCACGAAGAAGCAACCTTGCCTATTCCACCATGGCTTACGTCCACAAAGGACTAGCCTCACTCGGGGTAGATCTTCACGAAGTAGGCGATCTCCTTGCCCTTACAAACTCCTTGGTACAAATCCACATCAGGTTGGAGGCTCCCAAGTGACACCTAACCAATCTTGGAGACACCACTCTCCAAAAGGTAATAGACGGTGTGTTGTTGATGAACTCCTTGCTCTTGTGCTTCAAATGATAGTCTTCCCAGCACTCAAACAACTCCTCACAGATTTGGCTATGGTGGAAGAAGGATTTGAGTGGAAAGCAACTTGGGAAAGGCTAGAGATCAAGGTTCAAATGGTAGGAGTGGAATAGCTTGATCTCAACACATGAGTAGGTGGTTCTCTCTCAGAAAATGTATGGTGGAAGTGTAGGCACGTTCTGATGGCTCTCCTTACTAAGAAGGATGTGGTGGAGGGGTATATATAGCCTCCACACAAAATCCAACCGTTACACACTTTTGACTCAACTCGGTGGCACCGATTCAGAAGACTCGGTGGCACCGAACTGTGTAAAAGATATGAATGTTAGGCATTTCGGTGGGACCGATACGGACAACTCGGATGAACCGAAGTGCAATGGCTTAGGGCAAACCTCATCTCGGTGGCACCGATTGCATCAACTCGGTAGGACCGAAGTGAAGCAATAAGGCAACAGAGACTTGGCAAGCCATCTCGGTGAGACCGATTTGCATAACTCGGTGAGACCGAAGTGAATGCAACCGATTACAGAGAGTTGGCAAGGCCATCTCGGTGGGACCGAGATCCATTTCGGTGGATCCGATTTGTTAGGGTTTTGGCAGTGGCTAAGTCTAGATGAACTCGGTGGGGCCGGATAGAGAATTTCGGTGGGGCCGAGTTGGAATGTTGTTTTTGGACATATTTGGAATGAGAGAGTGGTTGAGGGTTTAGGAATACTGTCACTAAGCACTTGAGCAAAAAGACCATTAAGCAACACCTCATCCCCTTTTAGTAGTATTGGCTTTCCTATGGACTCAATGTGATCTTGGATCACTAAACCAAAAATGTAGAGTCTTGATCTTTTGCCAATCCTTGTCCTTAGCATTTTGAGGGGTCCACATCTCTAGTCCATGCCATGCCAATCATTGAACATCCTGAGAATCTTAATCTTGAATGGACATTAGTTCAATGAGATATATGTTGTTATGAATTACCAAAACCACCAAGGGAGCAAATGTGCTTTCAGCATGCTATGCAACAAGCAAATGCAACAAGCAAGACACACACCAAAACCCTATACTAATTGAGTTTCTAGCGCAGGGTTAACTAGGGTGTCCTACAGTCAACACGGCTCTGATACCAAGCGTTGTGGAACCCCGGCTCAGAGGACCGGTTTACCGTGTGTTTCCAACCTAGAGATCATGTCTTCTGGAAACACACAACAACTTGGAGCAGAACAGAATTGATGTTTATTGATATAATACAAGTATAAGCTCGGATATTACATGGGATAGTGAGGCCAGGAGCACTACTCGTGCTATGACAGTATCTACATTATTTATGAAACATCTCTAGGGCCTCAGTACTGGCAGAAAGACTACAGCGTAGCGGAACATCGCGTGGGACACTCCATCCCATAGGGACACTGCTGGGACACCACCTAGTTAGCGTAGCACGAACCATCGGGATCTCCATCTTCGGCTTCTCCTGCATCTGGCATGATACGCCAGGTGAGTACTTGGAATGTACTCGCAAGCTCACAGCACCCAAAACAGTGCAGCAAACCACGGTATGGCAATAATAATGTTAAATGCTTTTAATATGCTCACTTACGGTTACCGGTTACCAACTTATTCTTTCCCGGGTTCACGCATGACCCCCGGAGCACTCATGACCCATCGGTCACTTTCGAGCATGAGACGAGTTCTTCCATCATTATTATTATTGCGGTTGACCACACAGTGTGACATAGTGCGGATTGTGTCCAATACCGTGGACACGGCTATTCGAATAGGTTCTTACACTCTGCAGAGGTTGCGCACGATACCCACACCATGGACATTCGTCCAACGAAACTTGTCTAACCCGTGACTCTTCTATCGTACCACCGACAATCATCCCCTGTCCGAGTCATGCCCTGGGTGGCCCCTGTGTCACTCCTAACACCTGCCACCGTCGTGGCCAACTAAACTATCCCAAACGGGGAGGCCGGCAAATAACTCAACTTCGGATCACGAGGTTATCGTCATCTCACTACTAGGAAAAGGGCTATAGCTAATATGGACATTAATTTCGCACCATGTGTAGGTACGCCATTAGTGTCCATATCACTAATGGCGCACCACACCAACGGTGCGCCACTACTAACAATTTTTTTTTCCAAAACTAGTAATGGCGCACCAGGGTCTAGTGCGCCATTACTAGTTTTAACTAGTAATGGCGCACCACACACTCTGTGCGCCACTACTGACAATTTTTTTTTTACTTTTTTTTTCAAAACTAGTAATGGCGCACCAGGGTATAGTGCGCCATTACTAGTTCAAACTAGTAATGGCGCACCCGAACCACGGTGCGCCACTACTAACAATTATTTTTTTTAATTTTTTTTGCAAAACTAGTAATGGCGCACCACATGACAGGTGCGCCATTAGTAACAAGGGTTACTAATGGCGCATTTTAAGGTGGTGCGCCATTGGTAACCTGAGAGCAGCTAGATATTTTGGACAGCCACCTACCACACTCACTTCCCCACTTCATTCTCTCCACCTCCTCCTCCAAGCTTGTCTCGGGTGCCTCCTCCTCCTCACCTCATTTGCACCATAGATTCACCCAAATTAAGTGGTTAAATTTCCTTTTTTTGATAGGTAAGTAAGGGGAAAGCTTTCTTTATGTTGTAGATCTACTTTTTTCTCCCTCCAACAACGTGCACATACACTTGTTATGGCCTAGATCTACGTATGTTTGTGGTGTTGCATATGTTTGTGGTGTTGCATATGTTTGTGGTGTTGCATATGTTTGTGTTTGCAGGTACCGGTATTTGAAATGCGATAGTTGCCAATATTTTGCCGGAATGTTGATTCATTTCCGTTTCGGCGAGAATTTGGCACTATGCATTCTCCAGCTAGTTATTGAGAAGACGTACAATGACCGAGGCCAACAGAGGACGGACGGAGATATAATCAAAGAGCACAACTCATGTTTCACGCGTTGGTTCAAGGAGAAGCTTCTGTCGTACCCTTTACATGAGGATTCTTCCGCGGAAGAACAACTCATATTCGCCTTGTCACAGGGCGCCGAGCACAACCTGATGACGTATGAGGCGTATGATATCAACGGCTACACATTCTACACCGAGGGAAAGGACATGAAGAGCGATGGTTATCAGAACTCCGGGGTAACGATGGAATCCTACACCGGTAACGACAAGGACAGATACTACGGAAGGATCGAGGAGATCTGGGAGCTGAGCTACGCTGGAGAGAAGGTCCCGATGTTCCGTGTCAGATGGGCCAAGAGCGTCCTAAAAGAAGACCGGTATTTCACCACCATGGTTATACCCGAAGCCAAATCCAAGACCGCGGGCGCAAACGTCACCGCGAAAAATGAGCCATGGGTACTGGCTTCCCAAGTGGACCAATGCTTCTTCATTACCAACCCGTCAAAGCCCAGTCGTGTTGTCGTGAGGACAGGCAAAAGGACGATCATCGGAATGGATGGAGTCGCCAATGAGCAAGACTTCGACAAGTACGGCGACCCGAAGATGGAACATGACGACGACGATGAAGTGCCATACACCACAAGAAGAAGCAGGACCACCCTACCTAAAGGACGTCCGTTCAAGAGAAGAACTCCATTTGCGAAAAAGAAGGGCAAGAAGATTGTGAAAAGATAGCTAGCTAAGATCGATTGTATTTAAATTGTAGTCTTCATTTCTCGATTGTATTTCGACATATGGAAATGACATTTCTTCTGTTCTAGTCCTCATGAATATTTATTTATGTTTATTCTGATATTTATGTTTATTCTGGTATACCAATTTTTATTTGATGATATTTTTTCACATTCATAAATGTTTTCAAATTTGATCGTCATTTTCTAAAAAATTATTAGATGCAACTAAAAAAAAAGTTAGTAATGGCGCACCAGGGGAAGGTGCGCCATTGCTATCACTGTGTTTATGGCGCACCCCTAGATGGTGCGCCATTGCTAACCTTCCCCCCTCTATGTAGGTGTGTTCTGTCCATCTCGCTGTCCCTCCCTCGCCAGATCCCCCTCGCCCCCCGCGCCCGCTCCACCGCCGCCGACGACCCCCCGCACCCGACGACCCCCGCGCCCGCTCCGCCGCCGGAGTCGCCGCCGGAGCACTAGGAGGAGGAGGCCCGCGTCCACCAGGAGAGGAGGCCCGAGCACCTCGCGACCTCCCCGCCGTCTATCCCCGCCTCCCCCAAGCTCGCCGTCTCCGCCCTCCGTCGTCTCCGCTCTGGCCACCACCTCATCGTGGTCAGGTAATCTTCATTGCCCTCCTCCCTTTGCCTCTCTTCTCCTCTCTTCCTCCTCTCCTCCCTCCCGGCCATGCCCTCTTCTTCTCTCTTTTGCAAGGTTTAGGTCAAATCCCTCTCGAATTTAGGTCAAATTAGGTTCAAAAAATTGCTAATTTTGGTCAAATTAGCAAGTGTCCAACTTCTTGCTCTGTAGCAAGTGTCCATCTTCCTGTGTAGGCATGGCGACAATTTTTTTTAGAATGGGGATTAATTTAGGAACCAAACATTGGTCAGATGGGCCTCCTAATCATGTAGCTTTGTTTACGGTGTTAACGAATTCATGCCACCAAATGGTAGAGACAGAGACCAGGTCTCTTCTAGTTTCCCATGAATTAATAAACCATGCATGGTATCAAGTGAGCCATGCACAGCCATGAAAACAGCTTGCTTTCTACTGTTTTAAATAGTTAGTCAAATGAATTGCTTGCTTGCTACTGTTTTTAGCTACTGTTTTTATTCAAAAATTATTGGAGTTTATATCATATATATTGCTGGCATGTATTTCATATGTTCTGTAGCATTAAGGCTACATAGCATGCCATTTTTGTGCCATCGTGTCGTGATGATATTGGGGGGTTTTGTCTCCGACCATCGTGTCGTGATGATATTGTGGGGTGTTGTGGGGTTGCAGCGGGGCGGGGGTGGGATAATGATTTTGCAGGTACCCCGAGAGGCCCTTGAGTTTGCCGGAATGTCGATTAACTTCCGTTCCGGCAAATTCGGGTACTCCATATGTCCTATTTTCAGCAAAGGTCATGCTGAAATTTTCCGTGAATTTTAGCATGACTTTGCTAAAAATAGGACATATGGGGTACTTGCGACTAATGCATGGGCCGGGGTATCTTAGTACTTAATTAAGTAGGATCAACTGTTTTTTTGTCCATCACTCGATAAACTACATGTATGTGTATTTAGCATGACTTTTTTTAGGCAACACAGTGGGTGATCTTCCAACTGCATTTTTTCAAAGAAGATGCAAATGAATGAAATTGGCCCACCGTGCCAAGGGAAATCAGGCTCAATGTAGGACAGATGCAGTTGATTTGCTGTTCTTATGGAATAAATAATAGATGTTTAACTGAAACCATTTTCTGTAGGACTTGCAAGCAGCTGTGCTTGCAAGCAGTAGCCCTTCTCTCTTCTTCTCATTTCTTCTCATTTCAGTATAGTTCCAAGCACAGTAAAGTTTCAGTAATGTTATGGAGTACTGAATTTTGCAATTTTGGTTCTCTGTAATTTCCAAGAAAGAAAACTGCAATCTGAAACAGATGATCAATTTTCAGCCCTTGGATTAGTTTAGTATTTTTTCACACACTCAGACACCCTTGCTTGCCATGTGTGTGAGAGAGATAGTGAGAGGAGACAAGAAGAAGGGGGTTAGGAAGGGACTTGGACCTTAGCAACAACACACTAACAGGTTCCATCCCAAAACACCTAGGCAATATCACAAACATCTCTCAATTGTTCCTTGACAATAACCAACTTTTTGGCGACATTCCTCGAGAATTAGGTTATTTGGTCAACTTAGAGATCTTGTTCCTTGACAATAACCAACTTTTTCACCAAACTTTTTTCCTATTTAGAGCGAACATGGCCCACAACGATGCCGGCGGTTCGGGCAAGCAATTCTGGGAGCTGTCCCAGGAGATGGAGGAAGAACCTCACCGCTATGAGGACGCCGCGGAAGACACCGATCCTGACTACACAACCCCTAGTGGCGTCGGGGATGACACCACTGATGGTGCCGCCGAGGATGCCACCACTGATGATGGCAGCGCACGCACAGATGGCAGCCAACCGAAGAGGCAACGGAAGGAGCGGCGCCCGAACGTGCTCGGCACCGTCAAGCAGGAATTTACTGAAGTGTCCTCCAGTGGGCATCCAACGGCGCCCAAAGAATTAGTCAGTGGGTACTCGGGACAACTCGGGTGCATTCTCCGGAGCACCGTCTCGATCAACACCGAGAACCTAAGGCATCGTGACCGAGGGAATTTGCGCAACCTCCTCTTCACGAAGCTGCACGAACGATACAAGTTCCCCGGTGACGTCGCAAACACACGCCTCTCAGGGAATAAAGTGAACAGTGCCGCCCTCACGAAGATGAGCACGGCCCTGGCTACTTGGAGAGCCGCGGTGAGGAGAAGGATTCTAAGGGGTGATAGTTATGAGAAGATCAAGGAGACAAATCCTTCGATCAGCGAAGCTGACTACCGGGAGTTCAAGGCCAAGTGCGAGTCCCCGGGGTCCGCGGAATCAAGTCAGTGGGGGAAAGATATGCGGGACTTGAACTTAGGGGTCCACAAACTCGGTCCCGGCGGTTACAGAGTGGCGGAACCTATATGGGACAAGGAGGACGCGGAGCGTGCCGAGCAAGGCCTACCGCTCCTCTTCGATAAATACCGTGACAAGCAGACCAGGAACTATGTCAGGGCCCGGTACAAGGTGGACCCGGTAACAAAGGAGCTTACCACGGATCCGTAGACCAAGGCGCTTGAGCTTGTTCTGGTAAGGAATACACCCCCGCGTAATTAGCTCCATATGGTTGCATTCTAATTAATGAAGCCAAATTTCTAAATGGTTCACGTTCCTTCCGCAGGACACTGAAAGCAGTAGCGCGGGGTCGTCTCAGAGCTCCCCTTGGGACACCACTTTAAATAGGGCGTTGAACGTAATGAAAAACAAGGATATGTTCAGTAAGCCGTCGTCAGCTGGTCGTGTGGCCGGCAAAGGCTTGTCCATGAAATGGTCAGAATACTATACCGCTGGGCGAAAGGAGAGAAAGACCAGCTCGGAAAGCCAGCAGCGCGAGCTTCAAGAACTCAAGGCAAAAGTGGCACGAATTCCGGAGATGGTCCAAGAGCAAGTGCGAGACCAACTGGGAGCGACGATCACCGCCATTGTGCCTACCTTGATTGAGGGGCTGCAGGCGTGGATTGCGGGCGGCCAACAGGGGCCGCCCCCGATTCCCAGCTTCACGGGCAGCAACTCGCACAACGCGCCGGCGGCGCCATTGGTGTCTCCGGCGGAGGCGGTATTGGTGTCTCCGGCGCCGGCGCGGGCATTGGAGCTTAATGCACCCGGGTGTGGGAAGAATACGCCGGCCGGCACCTCGGCAGCAAGCGGTCCCTCCGTCACTTGCACGCCCACCGTTGGCGGTGCCTCGACATTAGTCGAGCTCGATGCCATCACGTTAACTAAGCCTCTCGGCCGATGACTTCATCTCCTTGCCTTTGACTGGGCATCCCTGACGCCCTACATGTTTTCGCAGGGCGCCGCTGACGTTCCATGCACTCTCCTGCACTTCGTGGGCGGCGAGTTGATCGATGTTGCCAAGGCCAGAATCGTTCAACCGGGCAACCCCGTGTTCCACGGTAATCCGATGCCACCCACCATGTATAGGGTTCAACTGGTTCGGGTGCTGCCGGGCTGCGACGACTTGTTACCTCCGTTTCGACCCGCTGGGGCCGACGAAGATGATGTGATGACCCTCAGCGCCTGCTTAAGCTGGCCCCTGCTTTGGCCGAAGAGCCAGATTCGTTTGGGGGCGGGGGACACCACCCCACAGACAACACCGCCAGTCGTGCCGGCGCCAAGCCATGGCAAGACCGCTGCAACGCTACCGGACATGCCGGACATGCATATGGCACAGGATCCGGACATGCATATGGCATAGGATCCGGACGACGACGACGACGACGATGGTACATTTACCAAAGTCGATAAGTACTTCAACGAACATGGGTACGGTGACGAATTCTTGGGGCCTCCTTCTCAAGAACCCAACCCTGCAAAAGACGATCGCGATCTACCTGGTACCGCGGAGAAACCCAATTGCAACAGGCGTCGTCTGGCGTTCAGTTCTCAGGAGACGCCTCCAGCTGCCGCCTTCACCGAGCCTCACATAGCCGAGGTGCGAAATATTATCAGCCCCAACACACTCAAGAAGGCGGTCTCTCAGCAGAACTTGATCCCATTACAGCAGAAGAAGAAGGGACGGAAAAGAAAGATTAAGGGTGCGAGCCAGCCGGCACCGAGTACGATCCGTGGTCAGGACGGGCCACCTTCACCTAAGGATATCTCGAGGAGGGTGCATGTGGCGGGTAGGCCGATGCTATCGACTAATATGCTCAATGCTGCAACCGGTGCTATGCGGAGTCTGCATGACAGTGTTCTTTCTTTGGAGAAGCGGCGTCTCTCCGAGAATGATGTGGCATACCCGGTTTTCGTGGCCAAGGTGCCAGAGGGCAAGGGCTTTGTCGATAGCACCATCGGGGGTATGATCGTCCTGCGGTTTGATGACATCTTCGCTATGTTTAACCTTCATCCGCTGCACTACACCTTCATTCGGCTATTTTCGCTCAGTATGGAGATGCGGATCATTAGAGACAAGACCCCGGACATCATGATAGTCGACCCCTTCTACATGCGTGCCAAGATCTTGGGCAGCGCTGGGGACCGGCAAGTCGCGAGTTCATACCTCGAAGGCGTCATTCTAGCGAACCCAGATAAGGATAACTTCCTCGTGCCTTACTTTCCCGAGTAAGTCATCCCCTCACCGCCCCGTAACATATGATTTCTTAGATTTCAATCGTTCTTTTTTTTTCTAACATTCCGTGTTTTGTGCAGTGACACACATTGCACACTCATCCTCTTAAGCCCGAAATATTCCATGGCCACGTATTTCGACTCGGACCGTCAGTCGAAGAAAGCCTACACAAATATCAAGAAAGTTCTTGATGAAGCTTTCCCCGGCTACGCCAGATCTGGAGGCACCTTCAAGAGGCCAATTTGTAGGTACGGCAAGCACGTGTTCACCCACAATACGACGTTCCACTGCGTCAAGCAGCCGCCTGGCGGTCAGAAGGATGCCTACTACGCCCTCCATCACATGCGGGCGATCGTGCGGGACCATAATCACCTTCTGCTACCAAATAATCTCAAAGATTGGGCCGCACGCTTGTCGGAAATCCAGGACGCGGACATCAGACAAGAATTCTTTCGCATCCAGTCGGAGTTTGCGGAAATCATCCATCAAGATGTCCTTCGTACCTCGGGGCAGTTCTACCTTAGATATCAACCGTCCAACAGTGAGATAGAAACAACGCTACAAATGCAGGCTGACAACGACCCCGATTTCATGACCATCACGATAGACGGCGGCTTCATCCACGCTCCGGTCCCTGAGTCGAGTCGAAAGTAGTGATGCTATGTAGTTCTGAAATATCGATTAGCTCATGTTGTAATTAAACTTTAATGAACTTGTATGTCTCTTTAGTTTGGACAGTCGTTCAACTTATATGTAATCGATGCTATTTATTAGTAGGACCATGAATCGTGCTATTAATGTGTTGCTCTTCTCTTCCGATCCTTTTGTTGCATACTTATATATTGCTTATGTATTGTCTGTGAATTGCTACTAACGTTTTGTTTGTCTAGTGCATAGAGATGCCGTGGTATGTCGTGTACAAGGGTAAGGTTCCCGGAGTCTACGACGACTGGGAGGAGTGTCGGACACAGGTTCACCGTTTCAGCGGTAACAGTTACAAAGGGTACACCACTAGGGCGGAGGCGGAAGCTAGATACGCGTGCTATCTACCGGGAGAGAGGAGGGAGCGTTGGAAGAACCGGATGAAGACCAGTTTCATCGCGATGATGCTCATCGTGATGACCGCAACTCTCTTCTATGTGATGGTAGTTTAGATGATCGATATCGACTTGTAATGTGAAGACAAACTCGCTACTCGCGGTCTCGAGACTTGTAATGTTCTAACTTTGTTCGGTATTTTGAATTCGGAGACTAATATGATGAATTGTATTCGGAGACTAATCTTCTATTGTATTCGATAAATCTGCTGTTTATATGTTGTGCTGTCTATATTCTGTGCAGTAATATATTTTGTAACCTGTGCAAATATCAGAAAAGAAAAAAAATTCCTAATATTCATACTAGTGGCGCACCACACTGCACTTTAGTGGCGCACTGCAATAAACACACTAGTGGCGCATTATCTAGAAGTGCGCCATTAGTAACCCAGAGCACAAGGTAAATATGGCCCCCTGGGAGGCATAGTAATGGCGCACCAGGGGACATAGTAATGGCGCACTGCCAGGTGCGCCACTATTGTCTGGTATACTAATGGCGCACCAGGGGTGCGCCATTAGTACTTGTTACTAGTGGCGTGATGATAGTGGCGCACCTATAGTGCGCCATTAATGGCCAAAACAGGTGCGCCACTAACAGGCCTTTTCCTAGTAGTGTCTACCTGATCAGGGCAGCACGCACGCATAACCTCCCCTCTTTGGTGGTACCGGTAAAAGAGCACGCGGTCAGACCAAGTCAAGGCCGTCCCATTCCGGCAGATCTGGCTGCACGGGTAAGTCCGGGTCGGTGGCACTTGATCAACCATCACAGCGAATTTAACATGTAAAGTTGCTGGATATATTAGCTATGTTGGACAAATGAGCTAACATGGCAGGGTTATTGCAATATAATCAACAATATAGAATATGGCCTATTTAAATTGAATTAAGTGCAAAATAATCCATTATAAAGCCAATACTATTGCTATGCCTTATGCAATGGATGATGTGGCTTGCCTTGCTCAAGTGGAGTGTCTACAAACTCCTGGTCTTCAAATCCACATCAATTTCCTTCTGAAAACATTTTTTAATAGCAAAAGAAAATGTTACATAAAGCCTTTTTGTTTGCCAAAAATTCTGTGAACATTGGAAAAATACCAAATTTGGCCAGAAAATAGAGGGGCTCAGTACAAAACTAATGCAAAAAGAATCAATTCAATTGGACTTGTGGTTTAAAAGATAGAGCTGGTTAAAGGTGCTGGTCAAATTGGATTAAAAATGAATTTAAATTGAATAACAGAAAACCTCACGCGGGCCTCGTCGAAAGCGTAAAGTGGAAATACGCTTCCACTTATACCGCTTCGGGCGCGGGCCTGAGTCGCTGACAGGTGGGGTCGGCCTGTCATATTTAAACAGAGGAGAGAGAGGAACAGAGTACCGCGGCGCTCCGACGATGGTCGCCGTTGATAGAGACGGCGGCGAGGTCGGGAGAAGATGGGGATGGGTCGAGCACTCAGAGACGAAGACGCACGTACCCGCAGCTTTGTGAGAGGTGGCCGGACGACGTCGCCTCCTTCCTCTCCGGCGGCGGCTGCTCTCGATGGTCGTCGGGGACGGCAACTCTGGCAGCAGTTCGGCCAAGGGAGAGGTCAGGCAGGGCCGCGGAAGTGCTCTGAGCTCGAATATGAGGTCGGACAGGGCTAGGGTGGGGTGGAGCGTGCTGGTGCAGAGTGGGGGATCGGCGGCAGTACTCTGGCGAGTTGCGAGGCCAGAGGGCCTCTCGGCCTTGGCGCGGTGAGCTGGGCTCGATTGGAGGTGGAGGAGGTGCGGTGAGGAGCTGGGACGGGCGAGGCGAGCTATTTATAGGCGGGGAGGAGGGTTCCCGAACCGGGCGGCGCTGTGGCCACTTCGCTGGAGCAAGGACGGCGAGGTGGCTGTCGCGATGCGGGCGAGGTGACGGCGGAGAGCAGGCAAGTTAATGCGACGCGATAGCTCGACGGAGGAAGAGGACAGCCAGCTCACCGCACTATGGTCGCACGGGCGCAATTGTGTGGCGCTGTGGTGGCGGCCGGCGAGGGCGATTCTGGCAAGGGGAAGTCTCTGGAGCGGGGTACGTGGGTGGCGGCGACTATGTCGGCACCACCAGACAAGGTAGGGCGACGCGGGACGGCCGGAGTCGTCGCATACGACGCGGTTGGCGCGTAGAGCGCGTGCACAGGCATGCCAGTGCCGTGCTCACCACGGGTGCTGGCACCTGGTGGCCACGCACGCCTGGCACACCTTGTCCAGTGCATCGACCCTAAGTCATGTAGCCTCTCCATGCCACTGAATCGGCTAGATACACTCTGAGTTGAAGTGTAGCATTAGAAATAGTTTCTGAACAGAAACTTGAGAGGGATCCAGAGCATGGATGAGTTGTGAATGAAGCCAAGTGACTTGTTTGGGACGATCTAGGTTGGAAGGACTATCTGCTGGCAAGTTTTGAGAAATTTCTGCAAAGATTTGCACATAGTTCATGTACAAACCCTATACTGGTCCAGAAGCTTGGTGAGGAAGATGCACTCACATGGATGATCTGCTGAAGCTGAAATTTGGTGTTTGGGAGTTATTTGGTAGTGAGAATTTGTCATAAAAAATTCAGGCCAAATGGATACCTCTAGCTGGTACTTCCTTCACAAAGGTCTGAAATGACCAGAAGCTTGTCAGAATATTTTTGCTAAAAAAATTGAACTGGACTAGGAGATGTTTTTGGATATTGTGGCAAGATATGACCCCTAGTATCTCAGGGATTTGTTTGAGAATTTTCTGAGTTGTGGAAATACATTTTGCTTCACAAAGGGTCAACTCTGTCCAGAAGATAAAAGGAATATTCTGGACAAAATTTTGTACTGGCCAATGAAATATTTTTGGAGATTGTGGGAGTAGATGATCTCAAGAATATGTGGGATTAGTTTGGGATTTTTCTGACCAGCAGAACTATAGGTTGCTTCACAACCCATAGTGAAGACAAGCATATTCAAAGGAGTAAATGGATTATCTTGGGAGAAATAAAAATTAGGGTTTGATCTAGCAGGGTTTTAGAGAGAATATGAGAGCCTTGGCACACTTGGGAAAAGAATGGAAGTGTGCCCAAGTCCAAAGTCCAAAGAATTGACTCCAAAAACCAGCAAATGGCAAATAAAACCAGAAGGGTTTTGAAAAGAAAAGGCTTGAAAAACCAGGGTGTCACAATGCAGTACGTTGGAGATGTATCACCATCCCAGTTTTCTTTCCAGCGGTGCATTGTGAATTCCCATCGCATAGTCTTCGCCTCGATTCTTATTGGGTGGTCGCGTCGGTCGGTTAGTCTAGTCAATAAACCAGCGGACACTGTTCCCATTCCCCTCGTCTCTGAAAACCCCAACCCTCTCGCATTCTCAAGCATTGGCAGTGGAAGCTCTCTCGCATTCGAGCTCCCCCCTCGTCTCGGCCGTGCAACCTATCGGTCCGAACCAGCCGTTGCCTCCTCCTCACCGTCGTCGTCCCATCCCTCGTCCCCACCATAAAGGTGCGCCTCCTCTTTTCCATCGGATTCGTGTTCTTCAGGTTATTTACAGCACCCTCCATGCGCGCCGTACCTTATTGATGCTTCAAATTAAGGATTTTACCTAACACTTTTAGATCTGTCGTCAGTAGCGACGAACATGTATCTCCGTTAGTGGTCTGTGTATCTGTACTGCAGTGCTGTGAATAGTGTTTTTGTTGGTACTTTTGCCGCCAGACTTGCTGAACTTGTTGGTCCGCCCTTCAACTATTTATCGCAGATGTAATGATCTAGTTTTTAGGAAAATTGATTTTACATGTTTGCTTCATCTTGTAATGTCTGAGAACTAGAAAGCATTGCAGTTGTGTTTTCATGGTAGGATTTGTTTGTTGTGAATGATGATAACTGTTTGATCTGTTATATGGTTTGACATTCCATTTACTGATGTAGAGCATGCTACACTTTTGTGCAAGGTCTTATGATTTCAAACTGTTTTTTATTTCATGCGCAGATGGCTTTTAAGGGTACGCGTATAACGATCGGAGATTTAGACAGTGAGCAGGACGGCAGCATGCCCACCATCCTGACGGCCAGGAAGGTGAACGCTGGGGAGAAGCACCAAGGGTAGTAACCAGCCCATCAGCCGTCAAATGAGAGAAAAGCTAGATGAAATGAGCAACCAGATGAGGCGGAGGGAGAAGAAGACCGTAGATTCGCTTACCTATCCAAGTACTTGAATAGGACCAGGATCCAGAAAGAGGAAGCATATTCGTGGCACCGAACGATGCCCTGGATCCAGTGCTTCGATGGCTGATTCCAAAAAAGAGCAGAACAAGATGAAGGATGTTGCCCAGGAGGAGCACAAGAAGATGAAGGGTGTTGCACATGAGGAGCAGAACATAGATGGTATTGCTACAAAGAAGAAGAAGAGGGGAGGCCCGTTTCGGCTAGACATATACTGCAACCCAGTTATGGAACAAAATTTGTTTGCATCCTCATCCCCTGTCACCTGCATACAACCCTTCCTATACCCAAGGAGTTTGCGCAGCGCCTGAGTTGTGGTAAGTTCGGGCACCGTACAGTTAACCTTCATGTTGGCAGAAGCTGCTCCTGGTCAGTGAAGCTGCGATCTTCAGGTGGAAAGATGTTCCTCGGCGAGGGATGACTTCGTTTTGTGAAGGACACAAAGGTGTATCTCGGCTACATTCTACATTTCGATGTTGTTTGGCCTGATTACTGGGAGGTCACGGTATTCAACCCATCACTGGTTGAAGCTCCCATGGTATCTGATCACAAAGATCACTATGTGTAGTTAACTTTGGTAACTTTCGGATTGTGTCCCCCCTTTTAGTATCATACTCTGCTAAGGTACGTAGATGTTGAACTATGCATCTTCTGTTGTTTAGAATCGCACTGTGGCTGAATGTTAGCTTCAAATGTTACCTTTTGTTCTGCACCCTGTTGGATTCCTTATGGTGAAAGATGTTTTGTTAGTACTTAAGTAATCACGGTCATCGTTTGGAGAAATAGCAAACCTGCCAGCACTCACTTACGAGAACGAGACAACAGAAGAAGGACGTTAACAGTAAATACCGGTATTTTACAAAGAGCCCTGTATCAACCGGTTAGGACTTAGGAGGAGCACGTTCAACACTTGATGAGAAAAACATCAGAGATAGCATATTAGGACATTGCTAGCAGGAAGATCAGCTGCCGGAATTGGGTGAATGAATAGGGCAGTCCGTCGATCGCCATGACAGAGCATGAAAGCAACCTTGTCCCCGCTTGGACGGAACGACATGATGTGGCACCACCCATTAATGAGAAGGCATCCATCTGTACGTGACGTGGAGTAGGTCGATATGACCTTAATGTTCTTGCCAAGCGCTAGCACCATCTCACCGCTCTGGGGCAATTGGGGTGGAACAATTATACTGGGCAAACTCTGTTGCAATACAAAAAAACATGTTAGCTATGCGCAACAAAATTTAAACAACCATGATCAGCTCCATACATAACATATATTACTGCCTACCATTCGCTTCTTTTCCAAGTTTGACTCTTTTATCGGGTGCAGGAGTGGCACACATTTGCCTTGAGCCATCCCAGCTCCGTGGCGATCCACCAGTGACCCAAGCCGATCAACAAAACGTACTACATGGCCCAATGCTTGCCACGAAACTCTGGTTGTGCCATCAGTAAACCACAGGGCCCCAATTAAAGTTTGTGTAAACATGCTTACTTGGTAATAACCTGCGTAAGATTGCTTTGTAAGTACCGCGTAGACAGGTGAAAGAGGCAGCTAACACCATGATAACAAAGTCTAAATCAACGATTACTAACTTGGATGCATGCACGGAATGCAATCGGGGTGTAAGGTGACAGGGATGGTAAGACCATGGTCTCCCATGACCGAGCTCTCTAGATCGAGGATCATTTTATCACCTGTTATGAGGGCATAAGTGTTGCAAAAGTCATCCCACGCACCAACCTCTCCATCAATATAGCATCGTCCTTTAGAGTTTTTCAGCCAACATCCCCATAGGAACCCATGTTCTATTTTCAGCAACATCCTAACTCTAGTACAGTGTTCTTTCCGATCCCGAAGCTTCCTCAGGACAAGTGTCCTAGCAAAACAAGGGACGTACTACGTGCAACGAAAATGGTTAACAGAGGCATTGCTACTACAAAGTTTCCCTAACAGTACTATTGCATTACATAACAATCAATCAATACATCTAGCACATCATGTCGAACACGCAAACACTACTATTGCAGAGGTTGCCCTGAACGTACCGTCCAAAACCTGAATCCCTCCGGCAGTGTCAAATAGAAGATGTGCTCCATTTTGGCATCACCGCACACTCCTCTGTTGTCCAAACAGTTGGCGCACTGCGAATGAAGATTATATGCTTCGAAAAATGCTTGCGAACGGCCGTGTGTCCAATACAGTGGGTGGATGAACCTGAGGGCTGAGTATTAAACTAACCCGGTCTGGCATGAAAAAACCCTAAGCCGTGAAGGACAGGCGGCGCAACATTCTCGACGAGTAGTTCCTATTGGCTATGTACGCGTCGACCCCCGGACGTCGATTGGCGGTTCCAGTTGACAGGTCCGACTGGCAGCCCCGACCGCCGATGAGGGACAGGCCGCCAATAAGGGCGAGGGATTTAGGGGATGTTGCTTATGGCAATACGGGACATGGCAGCTGATGTGGGGAGTAGTCTCCCCATTTTCCCATTGCCCGCTAAGCCAATAGCCCAGGCCCAGCCTTCCACTTTTTTGGGCCGTCCGGTTTACGAGAGCCCATCAGAACCATCTAGCATCTTACACAGGTGCGTCTGATGTATCTACCTGCATTGAGTTTCGCCCACTCACGTGGTGCGTTCACAACACTATAATAGCATCCCTTCCCTCCCCCGTATTTCAAATCTACATCCCCTCTACCCAAGCCGCCGCAAGAGCAGCTAGGTCCTCGCAGGATAGGCATGGCCATGGTTCTTGGAGGTGATTATTCATGCTTTCCCTGCTTTCAGATCCTAGTTCGTGTTTACCACCTTGTTAGATATGTCATAACAACTATTTTACAGAGTGGCATGTGGACTGGGATGAGTTCAATAGGCTTCGTGCCCTCGCGAAGAAGAGCAAGGGTAAGTACCCTACTGTTGCTTCCAAAGATGCTCATGTTCCACCTAGGCTGCCAGTTCCTCTATGCTGCTGCGGCGACCCAGCATTCATATTCCAATCGATGCATCCAGACCCAGCCAAACGCGCATACTACTGTTGTGGACATTGGGAGGTGTGTTTTTGCTTATTTAATCCAATAGGATGTATGGAAGCGTGGTTTCATGTTAACAGAGTTCGTGTCTTCATTGCAGAGTCAGCTGTGTTGCTACTTTTTCCAATGGGTCGATGGCCCAGAGGTGTACGACGATTATCTGCTTACCAGTAGAGCCCGTTTTGCACTCTGTAAGAAGCCTGCAGACACCTGGACGTGGGCGGTCCGCCAGTGATATGGCATCTGGGTCAGACAACACCGCGGGCTCCAGATCCGGTGCGATGCGAGCATTGCCAAGACATAACTCGGTGGTGCCCGTTGTACGATCCAGACACATTGGACCAAGCTTGGAAAGTCTTCGATGAGGAACTTCGCAAGGAACAGGAGGTCAAAGATAGAGAATTTGAAGCTTCATGGCGTCGGAAAATGGAGGCCCATGAATCTGAGCGCCTCAAGTGGGAACGTGAGGCGAAGGCGGCACAAGAGCTCGAAGAAACCGCAAGGCAAGAAAGGAAGAAGCGGCGTATGGAGGAGAACTATAGCTGGCTAGCCGATTAGTACAAGACATTCGGCGTATTTAGTCTTCAGTCATCTAATTAAGCACGCACACCAACTATTGTGTACTCAGTTGGTACCTTTATCTTCTTTCTTCTCGTTCTGATGGTAAAGTTCTGATGTGGTCAATCATCAGCGATGAAAACTAAACATAAGAGGCAGTAACTGCGAGTTCATACAGCAAACACACAGTGACAGAACTAGACTGTTCGACAGCAACATTACTACTACACGAATAAACAGGAGGACGAATAAATATGTACATGATGTTTTCTTTGGGTAATTGAACTCATCACCGCATTCACGAGTTGTGGAAATACTCCATAGCCTCCTCTTCGTCCTCCGGTATGTTCCAGTCCCACAAGCGGTCCATGTATGGGAGCATCCACATAGGCGGGCTTCTAGATAAGGCCTCGCAGCTTCTGAGAGCGGTACCTAATGCAGGAGCCCCATCCAAGCTGAAGCGGCACAGGTCAGGGATACGGTTCGCCATTCCTCCTCCAAGCCACCTGTGGGCACTGAAAACACAACCCGCCTTCATGAACGGCAGCCCGTCGGCATCTTGCACATTTGGTCGTACCTTCAACATTAGTGGGTGGCTGTCCCCAATGAAGATTGACTGCTCACCGAGAGTGTTCCTGGGTGCCCATGCAGCATTACGTACGTCATGGTCGCCGCCGTCCAAGCTAAAGACCAAGCAACGCAACCCTACGAGTTCACAGAAGTGGTCAATGCTGATTCAGGGGATGATGACAAAATTACATATCATGCCGTAGTTTTGAGGATCGACGGAACCTGTGTAGACGGTAAGGGTCCGATCCATGTAAGACTTCTCAACTTCTTGCCCTGTGACCTGACCAAAAGTGATGACAAAGAAGACGTTGCCTCCCCATGATGGCTCCATTGCAAGGTTCCATGTGAGCCCTACGGGAGGTGGAACTTCCTGCCATGGTGAACTGATTTTCACAGGGGGGTGCGTATTCCCTGCGAAGTAGATAAAATGAGTTACTCTAGCTAGGGGAATGCTAGTAGTACGATCTCTTACCATAGGTGTAAGAATGCCGGACGAAACAAGTCCCCTCATTTGTCAGTGCGTAGATTGATGACCCACAAGTATAGGGGATCAATCGTAGTCCTTTTGAGAAGTAAGAGTGTCGAACCCAACGAGGAGCAGAAGGAAATGACAAGCGATTTTCAGCAAGGTATTCTCTGCAAGTACTGAAAGTAGCGGTAACAGATAGTTTTGATAGCGAGATAATTCATAACAAGTAACAAGTAGTAACGGTAACAAAAAGTGCAGCAAGGTGGCCCAATCCTTTTTGTAGCAAAGGACAAGCCGGAACGAACTCATATAATAAGCAAAGCGTTCTTGAGGAGACATGGGAATTTCATCTAGTCACTTTCATCATGTTTGTTCGATTCGTGTTCGCTACTTTGATAATTTGATATGTGGGTGGACCGGTGCTTGGGTGCTGTTCTTACTTGAACAAGCCTCCCACTTATGATTACCCCCTCTCGCAAGCATCCGCAACTACGAAAGAAGAATTAAGATAACTCTAACCATAGCATGAAACATATGGATCCAAATCAACCCCTTACGGAATAACACATAAACTAGGGTTTAAGCTTCTGTCACTCTAGCAACCCATCATCTAATTACTACTCCACAATGCCTTCCCTTAGGCCCAAGGATGGTGAAGTGTCATGTAGTCGACGTTCACACGACACCACTAAAGGAAGCAATAACATACATATCATCAAAATATCGAACGAATACCAAATTCACATGATTACTTATGACAAGACTTCTCCCATGTCCTCAAGAACAAAAGTAACTACTCACAAATCATATTCATTTTCAAGATCAGAGGGGTATTGAATAGCATTAAGGATCTGAACATATAATCTTCCACCAAATAAACCAACTAGCATCAACTACAAGATGTAATCAACACTACTAGCAACCCACAGGTACCAATCTGAGGTTTTGAGACAAAGATTGAATACAAGAGATGAACTAGGGTTTGAGATGAGATGGTGCTGGTGAAGATGTTGATGGAGATTGGTCCTCCCACGATGAGAGGATCGTTGGTGATGTCGATGGCTTCGATTTCCCCCTCCCGGAGGGAAGTATCCCCGGCGGAATCGCTCCGCCGGGGAGCAAAATAGCTCCTGCCCAGGTTCCACCTTGAGACGGCGGCGCTTCATCCCGAAAGTCTTCTCCTTATTTTTTCTATGGCAAATGGCCTCATATAGCAGAAGGAGGGGGCCAGAGGCCAGCTGTGGGCCCCACAAGGCATCAGGGCGCGCCCAGGGGGGGCCGCGCCCTGTTGCCTTGTGGGCAACTGGTGGGTCCCCTCTGGTATTTCTTTTCTCCAGTATTTTTTATATATTCAATAAAAAATCTCCGTGAAATTTCAGGTCAATTTGAGCTCTGTAGAATAGGTATCTCTGATGTGGCTATTTCAGGTCCAGAATTCCAGCTGCCGGCATTCTCCCTCTTCATGTAAATCTTGCAAATTAGGAGAGAAAAGGCATAAGAATTGTACCATAAAGTGAAATAATGATTAAAACATAATAAATAACAGTAGGAAATCATGATGCAAATTGGACGTATCAACTCCCCCAAGCTTAGACCTCGCTTGCCCTCAAGCGAAAAGTCGAAATCGTTAATCATGACCACATGTTTAGAGAGAGACGTCCATAAAAATAAAATACGGACATGGAGCATCATGATCTTTATTATAACAGCAATATATCATCATAAAACTTCTCATGAAAGAGTGACAATTCATCCACAGGTTAAAGTATGAGCCATAAACCAAACTGAAAACTAACAAACTATGATCTCAGTCACTGAAGCAATTGCAATTCATCATATTATCAAAAAGAGTCTATGTAAGAGCTTTCTTTAGCAAGTTCACATACTCAACTATCATTTACTCTTCTATGATTGCTGACACTCACGTCATACTTATGGAGCAAAAGTTTCAGTCGAACACATAGAAAGATAGGGGCTTATAATTTCACCTCCCAACGTATTTACCTCAAGGGTAATGTCAACAAGAATAACTCATGATCACCTACATTCAACTAGATATATATGCATGGATCAATCCCCACCACATTATGTTTGCCAAAAGATAAAATAAAAACGGAATAGAGAAGAATACTATTGACTCTTGCATTAAAGTAAATACATAAAGTAAAAGATAGGCCCTTCGCAGAGGGAAGCAGAGGTTGTCATGCGCTTTTGTTTTTGGATGTGCGAGCTCTTAATGTAAAGGAACGTCACTTTATATTGCCCCTTGTGATAGCGATCTTTATTATGTAGTTTGTCGCTTTTATTGCTCCACCATCACAAGATCGTACAAAGCTTATTTTCCCTTACAATAAAAGTTCATACATATTTAGGAGCAATTTTTTTTGCTTTTGCACCGATGACAACTTACTTGAAGGATCTTATTCCATCCATAGGTAGATATAGTGGGCTCTCATGGCATGAAATTGGGTTTAAGGGTTTTTGGATGCACAAGTAGTATCTCTACTTGGTGCAGATTTTTGGCTAGCAAAGATAGGGGGCAAACACCACATGCTAGAGGATCCAAAACAATATAACTTGTATGTGAATATAAACAAACATAACCCATTACGTTGTCTTCCTTGTCCAACGTCAACTAATTAACATAGAATATTTGATGGGGGCTCACAATCATAAAAGATGTCCAAGATAGTATATTTATATGTGAGACCTCTCTTCCTTTATTACTTTTTCATGAATTGCTACAATGACCAATGCTATGTTTGTCAACTTCCAACAAGTTGTATCAATTATACTTGTTTTATGTGAAGTCATCACTCCCCATGGGATTAGCATATGATCTTATTTTTATTCTTTCTTTATTTCTAAGATTGGATCATCAAAAGCAAAACACTCAACTCAAACTACTCTTTATTATATAACTTTCACACACGATTACATAGATAGATAGATCACAAAGCAAGCACTCGAAACTAAATCATACTAAAACTTTATTCCTCTAAATTATGAAATAACTAAGGATCAAACTAAGATAGATAATGATGATGAAAAAGTGATGGTGATACAATACCGGGGCGCCTCCCCCAAGCTTGGCACAAGCCAAGGGGAGTGCCCATACGCATGTACTTAAGTATCCTTCTTCGGTGATGGTGGTGATGGTGAGGCGGTGGGCTTGTCCTCTGTCTTCCAAGGCATAGGCTCTCCATCATAAAAGGACGAACGTCTTTCCGGAGTCCTGAAATTTGCAGCTAAACTCATACCTTTGAACTTGGCCTCATACTCAAAATTTTGGTTTTGTAGATCACATATTTGGGCCTAAAGATAATCAATCCGATCATTGAGCTTGAAGATGACGTCCCCAATATTCTTGCCGTCCACCTTGTGCTCACGGATGAACTCCGTGATCATGGAGTGGTTAGCACAAAGTCCGCGCTCCACCATGCCCTGGCACTTGAAGATCTCTTGTTCCACCGCTTCCAGCCTGGCCTTCTCGCTCCCGGTCTTCTTAGGTCCTTGAACATCCTGGATGCGGAGCACCACTCACGCATCTCAATGGCTTGAGGGTGCTTCATCACCTCCGGTACGTACGGATTGATGACCTTCTCATAGAACTTGTCCTTGGACAAGCTTGGAGACGTCATGGCGACCTAGATCTGTCAGAAAAATAGCCCGAAACAAGAACAGAGGGAAAACTTGCGATACGGTGGTCAAAACATCCGGGAGTATATATAAAGAATTTTTATCTTGCAAGACAATCATACGGGAAGAAAACGGAGTCGGGAAGGCACACGTGGGGCCCACAAGGCATCACGGCGCACCCCGGGGGGTCGCGCCCTGTTGCCTTGTGGGCGACACGTTGGTCCCCTCAGCTGTTTCTTATTTTTGTAATTTTTCTAATATTCTAAAACTGACAGAAATAATTTTTATGGAATTTTTGGAGTCGGTTTACTTACCGTATCACATACCTATCCCTTTTCAGGGTTCTGGAGCGTTCCGGAAGGACTCTTTGATGTGTTCCTCCAGTGTAATTGTTTCAATAATATTAGTTTCAACATTAATGGGAGTACCTGAAATATAATGCTTAATTCTTTGCCCATTCACTACTCTCGGATTATTGCCATCGGAGTTATTTATTTTGATGGCTCCAGAGCGATAAACTTCTTCGATGACATATGGCCCCTCCCATTTAGAGAGAAGTTTTCCTGCAAAAAATCTTAAACGAGAATTGTATAATAGAACATGATCACCTACTTTGAATTCCCGTTTTTGAATTCTTTTGTCATGCCATCTTTTAACTTTTTCATTAAACAACTTGGCATTTTCATAGGCTTGGGTTCTCTATTCATCTAGAGAGCTAATATCAAATAACCTCTTCTCACCGGCAAGTTTAAAATCATAGTTAAGTTCTTTAATTGCCCAATATGCTTTATGTTCTAGTTCAAGAGGTAAATGACATGCTTTTCCATAAACCATTTTATACGGAGACATACCCATAGGGTTTGTATATGCAGTTGTGTAAGCCCATAATGCATCATCAAGTTTCTTAGACCAATTCTTTCTAGATCTATTAATGGTCTTTTGCAAAATCAGTTTTATTTCTCTATTAGTTAATTCAACTTGACCACTAGACTGAGAATGATAAGGAGATGCAATTCTATGGTTAACATCATATTTAGCAAGCAACTTACGGAAAGCACCATGAATAAAATGTGAACCACCATCAGTCATTAAATATCTAGGGACTCCAAACCTCGGGAAAATAACTTCTTTAAGCATTTTAATAGAAGTGTTATGATCAGCACTACTAGTTGGAATAGCTTCTACCCACTTAGTAACGTAATCAACAGCAACTAAAATATGAGTATATCCGTTGGATTTAGGAAAAGGTCCCATATAATCAAATCCCCAAACATCAAATGGTTCAATAACAAGCGAATAATTCATAGGCATTTACTGACGTCTACCAACATTACCAATTCTTTGACATTCATCACAAGAAAGGACAAACTTACGTGCATCCTTGAAAAGAGTAGGCCAATAAAAACCAAATTGTAATACCTTGTGTGCAGTTCGGTCTCCCGCATGGTGTCCTCCATATGCCTCGGAGTGACACTTACGTAAGATTTGTTCCTGTTCATGCTCAGGTACACAACGTCTAATTATACCATCTACTCCTTCTTTATATAAGTGTGGGTCATCCCAAAATCAATGTCTTAAATCAAAGAATTTTTTTCTTTTGTTGGTATGTAAAGCTAGGTGGTATGTATTTAGCAACAATGTAATTAGCATAGTCTGCATACCAAGGAGTATTACGAGAAGTATTTATCATAGCTAATTGTTCATCAGGAAAATCATCCTTAATAGGAAGTGGGTCATCAAGAACAGTTTCCATTCTAGACAAATTATCTGCTATGGGATTCTCAGCTCCCTTTCTATCAACAATATGCAAATCAAATTCTTGTAGCAGAAGAACCCATCAAATAAGTCTAGGTTTAGCATCTTTCTTTTCCATAAGATATTTAATAGCAGCATGATTAGTGTGAATAGTAACTTTTGAATCAACAATGTAAGATCTAAACTTATCACATGCAAACACAACTGCTAAAAATTCTTTCTCAGTAGTAGCATTATTTCTTTGAGCACTGTCTAGAGTTTTACTAGCATAATGGATAACATTTAATTTCTTATCAACTCTTTGTCCTAGAACAGCACCTACAGCATAATCACTAGCATCACACATAATTTTAAAGGGTAGGTTCCAATCAGGTGGTTGAATAATAGGTGCAGAAATTAAGGATTTCTTAACTATTTCAAAGGCTTCTACACAATCATCATCAAAAACGAATGGAACATCTTTTTGCAAGAGATTGGTAAGAGGTCTAGAAATTTTAGAGAAGTCTTTTATGAACCTTCTATAGAAACCAGCATGACCAAGGAAACTTCTTATACCTTTAATATCTTTAGGACATGGCATTTTCTCAATAGCATCAACTTTAGCTTTATCAACTTCAATACCTCTTTCAGAAATTTTATGTCCAAGGACTATACCTTCATTCACCATAAATTGGCACTTTTCCCAATTCAAGACAAGATTAGTTTCTTCACATCTCTGCAAAACTCGATCAAGGTTGCTCAAGCAATCATCAAAAGAAGTTCCGTAAATGGAGAAATCATCCATGAAAACCATAACAATCTTTTCACAGTATTTTTAATATATTCAATAAAAAATCTCCGTGAAATTTCAGGTCAATTGGAGCTCTATAGAATAGGTATCTCTGATGTGGCTATTTTAGGTCCAGAATTCCAGCTGCCGGCATTCTCCCTCTTCATGTAAATCTTGCAAATTAGGAGAGAAAAGGCATAAGAATTGTACCATAAAGTGAAATAATGATTAAAAACATAATAAATAACAGTAGAAAATCATGATGCAAATTGGACGTATCATAGATCCGGTCCCCGGAGCGCAAAGCGTTTTCGTATTTGGCGGGGCACAACTCCGCGGGAGCCAGCGTGCACCATCCTTCCTTGTGTTCCTTCGTAGCCAATCTATGTCGAAAACAGTGATGAGATGCTGGTCGGTGTACCCCTGGTACCTTGTTGGTGGACTGCTAATCACCACCTTCTTCAATGCTGCTTCAGTGTAATTGTATCGCATGGCCCGTGGATCCGCATCAGTATGGCCAAAACCCATTGAAGACAGCGGTTCCACATTCATAGTCACACTGGTGTACACATTGTGTAACCTAATTTCGGAGTTCTCTCCGATGTACGCCATCCAATCTTCTGTCGCTCCTACGCACACATGCGAACAGACGAAAACAATGCACAAGTGAGTGAAATCGAGAAATTATAGCGACCTAACGTAATAATCGTAACTTCAAACCTCCTCGTCTGTTGCAATCCAGGTGCCCGTGAAAGTCGGGTTGTCCAGTGGCATGATGCTACAACGCCGGCCAACGCCCGGGGTAGGTTCGGCCCCAAGGACATGATCGTCCTCGAAGATGCATGGAAGACCAAGGAACATGCGCAACTAGCATGAATGCTTAACGATAACCTTGAAGAATCTAGAGCAGCCAGCAGCGAGCCTTGTGGCGGTCAAGACATCAATAGTAGATGTGATCGCCTTGAGTGCATCGTCGGACATGGCGCACGCTAGCCATCTTGGCCGGCTGCCGCCTGGCTCATCCATGGCTCCGGCGACGGCGAGTGTCGGGTGTGCGGCACAAATCGCAGGGTTCGTTCGTCTGGGTTGGAAGTTGTGCGGCAGGCAATAGGCCAAGGAGGTGAATGAAGGAGAAGGAATATATTGTGGGGGTGGGCGGTGAGCGCGTGAAATGGAAGTTGAAGCAATTTGACTTGGCGGTTTCTCGAGTTGCCGGTTTTAAGGCCTTAATTTGATCGCGTGCTTAAAGGAGACGGAACGACAGTTCACAAGTCTACCGCACCAAACTAGTTATCGTTCAGAATGGACCTCGTTTTCACCAAAAATTTGAAATGTGCGCCGCCTAGGAGTACGGCGGATCTGGAGTACGATAAAAGGCACGGATATGGCAGCCGTTCCCCAATCCACCCACACCCAACAGCCCCCCCCCCCCCACGCCGCACCTCCATCCCCAAGCTTGGACCAGACGAACCGCCTCGTCCCCTTCCGGTTACAGTGCCCAACCGACCGGTCCATGGTCTCAGCTGGCGGAGGCTCGGACGATGGCGGAGCAGACAGCTTTGACGTCGATTCCCTGTTCAACATCGTGAGTTGCATCTTTGGGTTCGGCCGGCACATCTTGATTTGTCATTCACTCAATTAATTGACCAGTCGGCTACTAGATGACATGCTTTTGTTACTAATCTATTCACGCAGGTGATAGACACCATCCACGACGCGGAATACTGCGGCCGCGCGGTCGACGTCAGTGCGTGATGCCATCACCGAGCGTACTGTCGTAGACTGGTCGCATTCGAAGGAACTGACATGGGCCGGTGATTTTAAGGATGCGTTGATCTGGTGAGTACACTAACTGGCACTTTGATGTTTGATGTCGTGGTTGATCTGGTATCTGATCTGCAAGGCAGAGTAACTCACCCTTCCATCCGTGCAAACACTTTGTAGGGCAGCTCCAACTGTGGCTTCTTGGAATGGGTTGACCAGGAATGGCCGGAATGTCTAAAGAAAGCTTTGACAGAGCTTTGGAGGTTGTATGATGAGGAGAGATGCGGAAGAATCAAGGACAACGTTTCTAGTGCCGAACAATATTACAAGCTAGAGGGGGAGAAGATGAAGCTGCAGGCTCAGGTTCACAGGCTGACTACAGATCTTAACAAAGCCAGGGAGGAGAAGATCGGGCTGGAATCACGGATTCAACAAGTCATTAACGAAAGAGAGGTGTCGAGGTATAAGATTAGGAGAACCATGTGAAGAACAGTATGGTTGTTACTGTCATGTACCATCAATGTACGCTATTACGTACTGTGGTCGGAATATACTAGTCATTGTTGCAGGTAACTTGTGCCTGTATCCACCGTATTCTAACGTTATTGGATGGATGCGTTGTTCTATAAATTTGAGAACACAGTCACATTCATTCATGACTCCTTTAACATGATTTGCATAGTGTTACATGGTTACCCGTGGAACTGGGGAAGGGCAGGAAATGTGGCACACTCTTCAGGGGAATCCAACAGCGGTGTACGCTCGCACAGGAAGGACCATCGCGCCACCTGCTCCGGATTCGTAGATTCACCTTCTAGGATTGCCCACCTAATGGCTGTCATGGGATATGGTAGCTCTCTAGCCTGAGGACCCATCCGATTCCTCTCCTCCTGGTTAGCTTCCATCCATATGCAAATTTGCAGCAGATGCAGGTTGTGACGGTTTGTCCTAAGATACTCCTTCAGCTGCGCCTCCGAGATGCCACCGTCAACGAAGATCTCTTTCGCCATGTTGTGCTGCATCACACTATTGAGCCAAGCGAAAAACGCGTCCCTCAGCCGCCTCTCTCGCTTCTTCTCCACCGCGGAGAACTGCGCCGACGAATTTGCAGCTAGCTTTTGTCGGCACACCGTGCGGCCATGTTTAGTCAGTGTTCTTAATAAGATCTTGCAATGAGCAACTAGTATGGCAAGAGAGAGAGAGAGAGAGAGAGAGAGACACACACACACACACACACACACAGAGGTTACTTACGGCGGTACTCCTAGGCCTAGATTCGGGGATGTTGTTGTTTTCGTCGTCGGACTTCAAAATAGTGTTGATCCAATCGTAAACATGAGCTCAGGTGCTTCGTCTCTGTGGGGCTCATAAATTGTTTTCATTGACAGTTGCTTCAGGTGATTCATACCCGTCTTGAACAAGTCGAGTTCGTGGTCTAGATCTATGGCCTCCAGAGCTGCTCGAACCATTTCCTACGCCGTAGTTCAGACGGACAAGTTACGATAGAAATTTGTGCAACACCAGATGCGCGTTCGCCTAAAATAATCCCTACAGAACCCTGAATTAAGCGTGCTGGATTTGAAGTACTTACAGTACATGGAGGCTTGGTAACTGCATCCTGCTGGAGGGTACTTCGAACATCTGCTTTGTGAGCTAGATCCCCATGCTCGTCAGATTTTCTCTGGCAAACGATGCGCAACCAGCGTTGGACGAACTGCGAATTACCTGCACTGCTCTCCTCGTCGTCCATTTACGGCGGCGAGGATTGGCACAGAGCCACCGTGAACGCTGGGAGGTTAACACTGTAGAGAGCGGGGATGGGTGTGGGGTGGGGTCATAGGGGTGACTTCCACCGACGAGACTTTTAATACAACACGGCCGACCCAACCACTCCAGCAATATGAACCAGATCATCCAGTGTACGTTTGTACGCCAAACGGTGTGGCGTGACCTATGAAACCGTACCAATGTAAGTTTCTACGCCTCTAGGTGTGGTGTGACCCAGGCAACCGTACCAATGTATGTTTGTACGCCTCCAGGTGTGGCGTGACCCAGGCAACAGTACCGGTCACTCGAACGTACGAACCAGATCATCCAGTGTATGTCTGTACGCCTCCAGGTGTGGCATCACCTAGGCAACAGTACTGGTCACTCGAACGTACAAACCAGATCATCCAGTGTATATTTATTGTGGCGTGACCCAGGCAACCGTACACTCAGACATTATGACCAGAGCATCCAGTGTATGTGTGTACGCCAACCGGTGTGACATGGCGCAGGCAACCGTCCGGTCCAATGGCGCGAATATAGGCTTATTACAAGGCATGGGAAACATAAAAATCAGAAACATACGCAACAAAAATTGCTCGTACATAAACATCAGAAACATTCAGTCATACATGAATACGTTCGTTCATACTACAGTGAAGCGTGGTTGCGCTCTTGCCATACATGAATACCAAAAGATCGCACCATAGTAATGTCAGGCACACAGAAAACCTTCCTTTGCACCACAGAAACAAGCACACTCCATATAAGCCAGACGAAGTACGCAGTGTAGGAACTAACGCACTATCCTTGACTTGATCCTTCTCTCCGTCTTGTAGAAGATCTTGCAGGCGACCAGCTCTCCAATCTTCTCGTCGGTTTGCTATCCGAGGTGGTACTGGTGCATGACCCAGTTGGTGTTGTACCTGGCGTTGGCCGACCTGGTGTGAAGCATCAACACCTTCTTCCAGCCTGCGTACCGGCCGTTGACCTTTACCCCCAAGCTTCTGCCGGTCTTGTGCCACATAGTTCCCGCTAGGCATTCCGTCTGTATCATGCGATGCTTCCTCGATCCCTTGATGTATGCATTCGAAAGTCGGTAGAAGAAATGCTTGCTCACGTCATTCATTCTCAAACCTGGTAAATCGATGATTAGAGGTTGCTCATCGGACACAAATGAAATGGCAGTGATGGAGGATTGCATCACCTGGGAGTTTGTTTGGATGGGTCGAGCATACGCCCTGCTTTAAGGTGGGTATGAAGTGATGAATAAGAGGGTGAGATCTAACGCCGTCGTCAGAAGACTTGGCCTGGAGATGCTCCATGATTTCACGGTCCGAGGGATCGAACCTTAACCCGGCCGGCAGCAAGGACCACAACGTTTGCAGCTTCAAAAAAGACAAACGAGACACCACGCCTTATCAGTACACCCATGGATAGAAGATTTCAAGTGCCTAACTGCATCTAAGTACCCAGAGACGAAAGCAGATCTGCGTGGGTCGAATACTTACAAAATCTGCCGCAGTAGTAGCCTCGTTCGCTGCATCCATAAGCACCATATCGCCTAGGCTTGGGTCCATCAGGTTGTTCATCGAAAGATCGGTAGATAAGAGAGAAGTGGGACAGGAATAATACGATGCGTGCGGGGGTGGGGGTGGTTGGGGGTGAGGCACGTGGGTGGGGGTGGCATTTGAAGGGTACCTACTGTTAGACCGTCCAACAAAGTAAAGAGAACATCTGAACGCCTAAAACGTCTTATAAAAAGGCGTGACATTTTCTATACTAGCGACTAGCAGCAAGGCGTCTTCATTTACAATTGCCTACACGCAGCCTCTTGTAACTACAAGCGGCTAGCTAGTTGCCGTACTAAGCACAATATGCATCATATATCAGACCATCTAACACATATACACGCCAAATCAAACGGTGAGTACAAGAGGTACATTAATTAGTTTCCCGTACCTCCGGCTCCCATTCCCCACCCCTCCATGGCATCTTCCTCTTCCTCCAAGGTGATTCCTGCCATATCCATATGGCACGTCCGCGAAAGCCAACTGGTACACTCGCCTGAGCCGGCAGCATCTTTAACCCCTCCCACCTCCACAGAGGAATTCGAATGCACTGCATTAGAAGTAGGAATAATCCCCACCGGAGTAACTACGTCCGCTCCCACAAACATCTTGGCAGCCCCTACTCCAAGGAGACCCAGGACGAAAAGGCGGTACTGCTGTGTCAAATATTGCATGTCCGTACAGGAAGCGGCGGCGGTTATTGCTTCCATGAGAGACCAGACGATGCTAGAGGCAGAGATGGTGCAGGCGCGAGCCGTAGAGGTCGCCCGCCTCTCCGAAGAGGTCAGGAGCCTGTCAGCTTGCGTCGTCGAGCTCCGCCGGTAGGCGGCCGAGGTGGAATGTGACACCAGGAGGAGGGTCTAGAACTACGCCACGCGCATCCAAGAGGCTGCGTGCATCGCCGACGAGGCCGAGTTCTACGCTACGCACCGTATATTGGCGTGCAATCCAGGCATCCAAGACTCCAGGGTCCCTGCCATCGATGCGACAATGCCGACTGCCATGAAGACCTACACGCGCCGAATGCAAAGATGAGCTCGCCAAAAAGTCTTGTCTAACAAGGCTGGCCACCACCACGGTCGGGTCTAGCTTTTGTTAGTAACATTCTTTCTTATGTCTACGTGCTACCTGTTCTTCCGTGCTTACATGTATGATGTGCTTTTGGCAGTAATGCGTTACTTATCTGTATGAGTATGAAGTAGTGCTAATATGTAAGATAATGCTGGATACGATTGTTCATAACCTTATGCGTGTTTCTTGGCCGTACAATTGCTATGCTGACTGAACTTCAGAAAGCAGCCAATTACTCTAACACTGAACAATCTTGAGAGCAACATTACGTGCAAAAACTGTACAATCTTTTCAACCACATCAGAAGCAAAAACAATGCAAACTTCAGAAACATCTTCATTTACAATTACTCTAACTGAACAATCTTTAGAGCAACATGGCAAAGTTCAGAACCATCTTCACAAAGCCGGCAATTACTGTAACTGAAGAATCTTCAGAGCAACATATCATGAAAAACAGCAGTCTTCTAAACCACATTGGAAGAAAAAACAGAGAGCAATCTTGTCAACCACATTGGAAGCAAAAACACAGGAAACTTCAGAACAGTAGCTTGTAGCGCCAATATGTTAAGCGTTATGAGGGCCGCCGCTGCACTCTGCACGACCAAAGTGAGCCAGAACATCCGGCTAACGGGAGCGATGCATGTAGCGCCAAAGGGATACGCGTGACATGCAGCCCTCTCGCTCAGCCCTGTCGGCTGCCGATGGGACTGGGCAACAGGGCAAGGCACGTTGCACTCTGCACGACCAAAGTGAGCCAAAACATCCGGCTAACTGGAGCGATGCATGTAGCGCCAAAGGGATACGCGTGACATGCAGCCCTCTCGCTCAGCCCTGTCTGCTGCCGATGGGACTAGGCAACAGGGCAAGGCACGCTGCACCGTAAATGATGAAAAGTAAGAGAGCATCCGGCTTTAGCGAAACGTTGTTTCTAGTGCCAATAAGATAGGTGTGACAGGCAGCCCGCTCAGTCAGCACTGACTGCTGCAGATGGGACTGGGCACGCCACGCTTCACTGTGTTGTAAGATTTGCAATTATTTCAAGTGTCCGTAGTGCCTAGAGAGTTAGCGTGTGTGCTGGGCAAAGTTGTAAATAAGATTGGACAGATACGCCAACTGATTAGACGGTTGCTTGCTGAACTGTCCTGCCCATAGAAATTTTGTAACGCCTTCTAACTAAGCATGTCTAGAGAACTGGTTATGCTTGGTAATCGATCAGCGAGTCTGAACTGTACGAGCGCCTACGGATTAGCGCCTTCTAACTAACGAAGAATGGTATAGTGTGAACATTTGTATATGGCTGAGCGTCTGAAATAGATGAAGGTTGTACAATGTCCACCCAACACAAAGAATTTGAATTCGTGTTCAGTGAAAGTTTCTTATAAATTGTCTAAGGTTTACTGAAATTTCATAATGCACTAGTGACTAGAGATGATAATATATAGCTTAGGGACAGCGTCATGATACAACCAAAAGATAAGGTAAACAGACCAACATAGTTCTAATGGTCACTTAAATGGAAACAGTTCCACCGCAGGTGGTCAACGCAAAAGATCATCTAGTCACTAAGAAGAGTACACTTGATCATCTTGGAGATCAGGCAAACTATGGGTGGTCTTTGCACTTGATCTTCTTCTGCATGGAGTCGAATGCGTTGTAGATCTTCAAATCCAGCTTGTGCTCATCAAGCACAGTGAAGGTGAGGATGTCACCGTGCCTGAGATCATGATGATCTGCAAACTTCCGCCAACCAGCTTCCACATCATCGAAGACAAGTTTGTCTTCGTAGCGGGTCATACGGATGTTCCAGTGGCACTGAGGGCTTGTGCGCACCTGTATGCTATGAGAAACTATGCCCTTGAAGAACATCTCCACTCCTTTCGACAGCACGAACAGATGAAGATTCTGATATACATCTATCTGAACCGTAAAACGCCTAGGAGTATGAACCTCATGAACGTGGACAATTTTGAAAGGACGGCCCCTGCCCCTGTGCTGACTCTGACCTGCCGGTGGCCCGGGAAGCTTGATGACCGTCGTCTTGGGGAAAACTTGTTCATCAGTAGCTTGTTGTGATCTCGGGCTGGGGCAACTGGAGAAGTCGGACGAGCAGAAGCAGAACATTCAACCAGTGCAGCAGGAGCAACATGAGAACCTGGAAGTCTGTGGCTAGATGCCTCCTGCAATGAGCAAGTTTTCCTATGAATGAATGTAGGTTGCAGCGACAAATAAACTGCATCTGTACTCAAGACGCTGCTGGTTACTTACAGGAGCAGACGCAACGGTTGTTCTTTGCTTTGTAGAACTTGGAAAAACATCTCCTTGTCTTTTCTTGTCACGTTCTGCTGCAAGCAAGGAGCCCTGACCAGGCGTCTCCGTCTGCTTTGAAATGAGCGGTGCTCGCAACCCATCGTTCGGTACAGCCGTCTGAACCTCCTGCATTCATTTAGCAGTCCGCAAGAACAACAGTAGGGGATTAATGAAATTACAAGCCATATGCTGCCAATAGCAAACGGAATAGATTACAATCAAATCTTTAGGCAGTACCTTCCTAGGGATGAAGTAAACATATTAGAAAACCCCAATTACAAAATCATAATCATGAATTTGTGTGGTTGGGGACTAGAAAAGTGGAATGCCAAGACCTCAAGATCCCTAGGAAAGTGGAATGCAAAGAACTCAAGATCCTGATGATTAAGCCCGACTTCTAAAATAAATCTAGTACAACCAATTCCATGCGGTTTTGAAAGGCAGAACTGCACAAAAAAACCTCTTGTGAATCCTTCAGTCAAGATTCAAACGTGCAAATCATTAATCTACCTATTTGATAACAGGAAGGGACGGCGAGATTAGAAAACCCTAACCTACAAATCAATTGTAGCAACAACGACGGGGAGGATTACTTACAGTAGGGGGCACATTGTTGTCGCTCGACTGAACATCTCGCTGCGGATTGGGAGCATTGGCCGCCTCCAAGCTCTCTCTCCGTGCGTACTGCCTATTCCAGAAAGTTTGGACAGACACCCGCCATTCTTCTTCCGACATAGCCGGCGGGTCCATCGCCGGCGGGAGGGAGGTGGGTGTTGATACGTCTCCGTCGTATCTAGTTTTCCAAACACTTTTGCTCTTGTTTTGGACTCTAATTTGCATGATTTGAATGAAACTAACCCGGACTGACGTTGTTTTCAGCAGAACTACCATGGTGTTGTTTTTGTGCAGAAATCAAAGTTCTCGGAATTGGACGAAACTTTTTGGAGAATTTTTATGGAATATATAAAAATTATTGGCACAGGAATCAACAGAGGAGGGGCCACCTGCTGCCCACAAGGCAACAGGGCGCGACCCCCCCCCCCTAGGGCGCGCCCTGATGCCTTGTGGGGCCCACAGGCAGCCGTCTGACCAAATTCCAATGCTATAAATTCACTTTCCCGGAGAAAAAAATAGGAGAAGAAGTTTCATCACATTTTACAATACGGAGCCGCCGCCACCTCCTGTTCTTCATCGGGAGGGCTGATCTGGAGTCCGTTCGGGGCTCCGGAGAGGGGGATTCAACGCCGTCGTCATCATCAACCATCCTCCATCACCAATTTCATGATGCTCACCACTGGGCATGAGTAATTCCTTTGTAGGCTTGCTGGACGGTGATGGGTTGGATGAGATTTATCATGTAATCGAGTCAATTTGTTAGGGCTTTAATCCCTAGTATCCACTATGTTCTGAGATTGATGTTGCTATGACTTTGCTATGCTTAATGCTTGTCACTAGGGCTCGAGTGCCATGATTTCAGATCTGAAACCTTTATGTCTTCATGAATATATTTGTGTTCTTGATCCTATCTTGCAAGTTATATGCACCTATTATGTGTTATGATCCGCATACCCCAAGGTGACAATAATTGGGATTCTTTCCGGTGATTATCGTAGTTTGAGGAGTTCATGTATTCACTATGTGTTAATGCTTTGTTCTGGTTCTCTATTAAAAGGAGGCCTTAATATCCCTTAGTTTCCTTAAGGACCCCGCTGCCATGGGAGGGTAGGACAAAAGATGTCATGCAAGTTCTTACTATAAGCACGTATGACTATATACGGAATACATGCCTACATTATATTGATGAATTGGAGCTATTGTGTATCGCCCTAGTTTGTGACTGTTATATGATGAATATCATCCAACATACTTATCATCACCGATCCAATGCCTACAACTTTCTCATATTGGTTTCTGCTAAGTTACTTTGCTGCTACTGTTGTTACACTTGCTACAAAACTGCTACTGTTACTGCTACCGTTACTATTGTTACTATTGCTACTGCTATCAAAACTATCATATTACTGTGCTACTAAATACTTTGCTGCAGATATTTTATCTCTAGGTGTGGTTGAATTGACAACTCAACTGCTAATACTTGCAAATATTCTTTGGCTCCCCTTGTGTCGAATCAATAAATCTGGGTGAAATACTACCCGCGAAAACTGTTGCGATCCCCTATACTTGTGGGTTATCAAGACCTTTTTCTGGCGCCGTTGCCGGGGAGCATAGCTCTATTTGTTGAGTCACTTGGGATTTATATCTGTTGATCACTATGAAGAATCTGAAAGACGCTAAGACCAAGATCGTTCCCTCTAAGACGAGGGGAGGTAAGGAACTGCCATCTAGCTCTGCACTTGATTCACCTTCTGTTTTAAGTAAGATTGCGACACCACCACCTGTTATGCATTCTGATATGTCGCAAGTAATTGATGATACTACTTCTGCTATAAATGATACTCATGATGATGCTAGTACTGTGCTTGATGATACTATGCCGCTAGGTGAATTTCTTGATGAACAACTTGCAAAGGCTAAAGAAATTGAGAATGCTGAAATTAATGAAACTTCTGAAAATTATGAATCACCTATTATGCCTAGTCCTCCCACTAGAACTGAAACACCTGATGAACATGTTTTTGATAGGGAGAGAGCTAGAGCAATTCTTGCTTGTAAGGATAGAGATGAAGTTAAAACTTTGCTTGCTGAGTTGAAAGAAAAATCTATGAGGGAGAGAATGAAATATGATCCTAAGTTTGCTACCACTCCTATATTTGTTACTGATAAGGATTATGAATTCTCTGTCAATCTTGAGTTAATTACTTTGGTTGAATCTGATCCTTTTCATGGTTATGAAACTGAAACTGTTGTGGCACACTGCTACTTGTGATCTGCGTTGGTTTTTCCCTGAAGAGGAAGGGATGATGCAGTACAGTAGAGATACGTATTTCCCTCAGTTATGAAACCAAGGTTATCAATCCAGTAGGAGAATCACGCAACACTTCGTTAACAGCACCTGCACACAAACAACAAATCATTGCACCCAACGCTTACAAGGGGTTGTCAATCCCTTGGCGGTTAATTGCAAGATTAAATTGTATGGTGACAGATAAATAGATTGAACAAAAATACAAAATAAAATAAATAAAGAAAAAGTGCAGCAAGGTATTTTTAGGATTTTTAATATATGATTTAGATAGACCCGGGGGCCATAGTTTTCACTAGAGGCTTCTCTCATAAAAATAGCATACGGTGGGTATACAAATTACTGTTGGGCAATTGATAGAAAAGCAAATAATCATGACGATATCCAAGGCAATGATCATGTATATAGGCATCACGTCCGAGACAAGTAGACCGACTCCTGCCTGCATCTACTACTATTACTCCACACATCGACCGCTATCCAGCATGCATCTAGTGTATTAAGTCCATAAAGAACGGAGTAACGCCTTAAGCAAGATGACATGATGTAGACAAAGTAAACTCACGCATGAATAAACCCCATCTTTTTACCCTTAATAGCAACGATACATACGTGTCATGTCCCTTTCTGTCACTGGAATTGAGCACCACAAGATCGAACCCATTACAAAGCACCTCTCCCATTGCAAGATAAATCAATCTAGTTGGCCAAACCAAATCAATAGATCGGAGAGAAATACGAAGCTATAATAATCATGTATAAAAGAGTTCAGAGAAAACTCAAATAATATTCATGGATAATCTGATCATAAACTCACAATTCATCGGATCCCAACAAACACACCGCAAAAAGTGATTACATCGGATAGAACTCCAAGAACATCGAGGAGAACACTGTATTGAAGATCAAAAAGAGAGAAGAAGCCATCTAGCTACTAACTATGGACCCGAAGGTCTGTGGTAAACTACTCACGCATCATCGGAAGGGCAGCAAGGTTGATGGAGAGCCCCTCCGTGATCGATTCCCCCTCCGACGGAGCACCGGAAAAGGCCTCCAGATAGGATCTCTCGAGAACAGAAACTTGCGGCAACGGAAAAAGTATTTCGTGGACTCCTCTATTGGTTTCCCAATTTTTGAGAATTTATAGTGGAGGAATTAGGTCAAACGGAGCTGTGTGGGCCACACAAGCCACCAGGGCACCCCCCTGGGGCACGCCGTGGTGCCTCGTGGGCCACTGCTTCATCTTCTGGCCCTCTCCCGAAGCTTCCAGTTCTTGTTATGTCTAGAAAAAAATCTCCAAAAAGTTTCATGGCATTTGGACTTCGTTTGGTACTGATATTCTGGAAAACCAAAAACAGGTAAAAAAACAGCAACTGGCACTGGGCACTAAGTTAATAGGTTAGTCCCAAAAAATGATATATAATTGTTGTAAATGTATATAAAAACATCCAAGATTGATAATATAATAGCCTGGAACAATCAAAAATTATAGATACGTTGGAGACGTATCAGCATCCCCAAGCTTAATTCCTGCTCGTCCTCGAGTAGGTAAATGATAAAAATAGAATTTTTGATGTGGAATGCTACCTATCATATTCATCATATATTCTTTTCTTTTATAGCATGGACATTTGGACTTGAATGATTCAAAGCAATAGTCTATAGTTTGACATGAAGATATAAATACTCAAGCATACTAACAAGCAATCATGTCTTTCAAAATATCAACGCTAAAGAAAGTTATCCCTAGCCCATTATGCTCAATCATTGATCCATTCATGAAACACACTCAATATTAGCTACACACAATGCACAAGTATGACAATAGTGCTCTCTAGTTGGTGCTTTGTAAGAGAAGATGGAGACTCAAATAAAAATAAAAATTGCATAAAAGTAAATAGATAGGTCCTTCGCAGAGGGAAGCAGGGATTTACTAATGTCCCAGAGCTCAAAGCTTAAATTAGAGAGATAAAATTATTTTGAGAGGTATGCTTTTCCTGTCAACGAAAACGACCGAGAATTCCCAATATTTTCCATGCTAGACACATCATAGGCGGTTCCCAAACAGAAAGTAAAGTTTATTTCCTTTCCACCATTCTTTCACAATCCATGGCTAGCCATATCCACGGGTGCCCTCCATACCACACTTTCCAAGGAATTTTTTGTTATTAATTTTTGATTCATTGTGGGACTGGGCATCCCTATTACCAGCCACTCTCTCGTGCAATGACAAGTGAATAAACACGCATCGTGAGAATAACACACCTAGCATGGAAAATAATGGCCACCACCTGCCACTTCATGAGCGGTACGGGCACACAAAACGGAAAATTATTTTGAAAATTTTAGAGTTGGCACACGCAAATTTACTTGGAACGGCATTGAAATACCGCATATAGGTAGATATAGTGGACTCATTTGGTACAACTTGGGTTTATGGATTTTGGATGCACAAGCAGTATTCCCACTTAGTACAAATGAAGGCGAGCAAATAGATTGAGAAGCAACCAACCAAAAAGCGAAAACGGTCATAAACATGCATTGAACATAACTAACACCGAATAATGCACCATAAGTAGGATATAATTTCTTTGCATAACTATTTGACTTAATGTGCATGCATAGGGAATCACAAACCTTAACACTAATATTCTTACTAAATCACAATTACTCACTAACATGACTCACATATCATCATCTCCATATCGCAAAACTATTGCAAGGAATCACACTTATCATATCCAATGATCTATATGAAAGTTTTTATTATATCCCTCTTGAATATTCATCACTTTGGGACCAAATTCATATCTTGTGCAAGTTACCATTACTATTATCAACTCTCAAAAAGATATAAGTGAAGCATGAGAGTGCACATATTTCTTCAAAATTTATCAACTCTCAAAATGATATAAGTGAAGCATGAGAGTTCAAATATTTCTTCAAAATTTCAATCTTATCAACTCTCAAAATAATATAAGTGAAGCATGAGAGTTTAAATATTTCTTCAAAATTTAGTCACCGTCGTGCTCAAAAAGATTTAAGTGAAGCACTAGAGCAACTGCCTAGCTCAAAAAATTTAAGTGAAGCACATAGAGTATTCTAGCAAATCATGATGATCGTGTGGCTCTCTCAAATAGGTGTGTCCAGCAAAGATGATTGTGACAAACTAAAAAGCAAACAAAGCAAAGACAAACTAAAAAGCAAACAAAGCAAAGACTCATATAATACACGACGCTCCAAGCAAAACACATATCGTGTGATGAATAAAAATATAGCTCCAAGTAAAATTACCGATGGTTGGTAGAAGAAAGAGGGGATGCCTTCCGGGGCATCCCCAAGCTTAGAGGCTTGAGTCTTCCTTGAATATTACCTTCGGGTGCCTTGGTCATCCCAAAGCTTAGGCTCTTTCCACTCCTTATTCCTTCATCCATCGTAATCTCACCCAAAACTTGAAAACTTCAATCACACAAAACTCAACAAAACCTTCGTGGGATCCGTTAGTATAACAAAATAAATCACTACTTTAAGTACTGTTGCAAACCCATTCATATTTTATTTTTGCATTATACCTAATTTATTCTAACTTCTCCATGGCTTATACCCCCCCCCCCCCCCCGATACAATCCATAGTTTCATCAAAACAAGCAAGTAGTGCATCAAAAACAGAATCTGTCAAAAACAGAACAGTCTGTAGAGATCTATTTAAAATTCATACTTATGTAACTCCAAAAATTCTGAAAAATTAGGACAACGTGGGCAATTCATATATCAATACGGTGTAAAAATTTCAGATTTTTCTAATGCTCCAGTACATAACCAAAATTCCAGCACTGGACGCAAAACTTTCTGTTTTCCAAACAGCATCAATTATACTATCTTCCAGATCATCCTAAAGGCTTTACTTGGCACAAACACTAATTAAAACATAAAAACTCAATAATAACAGTAGAATAAATGTGAAAACACACAAGAACAGAAAAAGTAAAAATTTATTTTATTCATTGGGTTGCCTCCCAACAAGCGCTACTGTTTTATGCCCCTAGCTAGGCATAATGCATAGTTTCAAGTATTGTCATCTTTCAAGTTGATTCCATAAGTGGCCCTCATAATAGATTCATATGGTGCTTTAATTTTCTTCCTAGGGAAATTTTCCATACCCTTTTTTAATGGAAACTGAAATTTTATATTCCCTTCTTTCATGTCAAAAACGGCACCTATGGTTCGTAAGAACGCTCTACCAAGTATTATGGGGCAAGAAGGATTGCATTCAATGTCAAGTACAATAAAATCAACGGGCACATAATTCCTATTAGCAAGAATAAGAACATCATTAATTCTACCCAAAGGCTTTTTAATAGTGGAATCCGCAAGATGCAAATTAAGAGAACATTCATCTATATTGGTAAAACCTAGCACATCACATAGAGATTTTGGAATTGTGGAAACGCTAGAACCCAAATCACATAAAGCATTGCACTCATAATTTTTAATTTTAAATTTAATGGTGGGTTCCCATTCATCATATAATTTTCTAGGAATTGAAATTTCTAGTTCTAACTTTTCTTCTAACGCTTTCATCATTGCTTCTACGATGTGTTTAGTGAAAGCCTTATTTTGCTCATAAGAGTTGGGTGAATTTAACATGGATTGTAACAAAGAAATATACTCAATCAAAGAACAATTATCATAATTAAAATCTTTGTAATCCAAGAGAGTGGGCACATCGCTAGTTAAAGTTTTTACCTCTCCAGACCCACTTTTATCAATTTTTTCATTAAGATTTTCACCCTCCGAATTATGGGGACGCCTCCTAGCTAAAGTTGACTCTTTTTCAGTCCCCTTTTCATTAAGTTTGATATTACTAAACAAGGAATCAATAGATGAAACACCAATCATTTTAATATCCTCATCATTACTACGATAAAAACCGGGAGGAATCGCTTTTTCTAAAAATTCTAGTTTAGCTTTTAGCATAGCGGTTCTTTTCTTACTCTCATCCATGGAGACATATAAAGCTTTAGTTGATTCATTAATATCAATTTTGGGTGGCATAATTTTAGTCTTAAGATTTTCTACATCATGAATAATTCTATCAATGTCCCTAGACATATCATCAAGTTTACTTAATTTTTCTTCAATCGTAGTGTTGAAAACTTTTTGAGCATTAATAAATTCTTTAATATTACTTTCACGATCAGAGGGCATCCTATTATTATTATTATAAGAATTACCATAGGAATTGCCATAACTATTAGAGGAATTTCCAGGAAACAGCCTAGGATTAAAATTACCTCTATAAGCATTATTATTAAAATTGTTTCGCGAGACAAAATTCACATCTACGGGATCATTATTTTGCTCAATCAAGGTGGATAAAGGAACATCATTAGGATCAATAGGAGTATTTTTGCTAGCAACCAATTTCATAAGCGCATCAACTTTATCACTCAAAGTGCTAATTTCTTCAACATAATTCACTTTCTTACTAGTAGGAACTCTTTCAGTATGTCATTGTGAATAATTTGCCATAATATTATCAAGTAATTTAGTAGCTTCTCCCAAAGTAATTTCCATAAAAGTACCACCCGCGGCGGAATCTAAAAGATTTCTAGAAACGAAATTTAATCCCGCATAAAAATTTTGTATGATCATCCATAAATTTAAACCATGAGTAGGGCAATTTCTTATCATTAATTTCATCCTCTCCAAAGATTGAGCAACATGTTCATGATCAAGTTGCTTGAAATTCATAATTTGATTTCTAAATGAAATAATTTTCGCGGGAGGAAAATACTTGGTAATAAAAGCATCTTTACACCTATCCCAAGAATCGATACTATTTCGTGGTAAAGATGAAAACCAAATTTTTGCACGATCCCGCAATGAGAACGGCAATAATTTTAATTTCACAATATCATTAGCCACATCTTTTTTCTTTTGCATATCACACAATTCTACGAAAGTGTTAAGATGGGATGCAGCATCTTCATTAGGACTACCAGAAAATTGTTCTTTCATAACAAGATTTAGCAAAGCGGCATTAATATCACAAGTCTCTGCACTAGCGGCGGGAGGAGCAATTGGAGTACTAATAAAATCATTATTATTAGTATTGGAAAAATCACACAATTTTGTATTTTCTTGAGACATCGTGGCTACGCAAACAAGATAACAAGCAAGCAAACAAGCAAACAAGAAAAAGGCAAACGGAAAATATTTTTGTATTTTTGTAAAAACTTTTTAGAAGTGGGGGAGATGAAAACGAGGGGCAAATAAAATAAATGCAAGGAGATGTAAGTTTATGCGTAGGTACTTGATAGAAGTTGATGATGTCCCCCCGGTAACGGCGCCAGAAATTCTTCCTGCTACTTGTGATCTGCGTTGGTTTTTCCCTGAAGAGGAAGGAATGATGCAGTACAGTAGAGATAAGTATTTCCCTCAGTTATGAAACCAAGGTTATCAATCTAGTAGGAGAATCACGCAACACCTCGTTAACAGCACCTGCACACAAATAACAAATCCTTGCACCCAACACTTACAAGGGGTTGTCAATCCCTTGGCGGTTAATTGCAAGATTAAATTGTATGGTGATAGATAAATAGATTGAACAACAAAATAAAATAAATAAATAAAAAGTGCAGCAAGGTATTTTTAGGATTTTTAATATATGATTTAGATAGACCCGGGGGCCATAGTTTTCACTAGAGGCTTCTCTCATAAAAATAGCATACGGTGGGTAAACAAATTACTGTTAGGCAATTGATAGAAAAGCAAATAATCATGAAGACATCCAAGGAAATGATCATGTATATAGGCATCACGTCCGAGACAAGTAGACCGACTCCTGCCTGCATCTACTACTTACTCCACACATCGACCGCTATCGAGCATGCATCTAGTGTATTAAGTCCATAAAGAATGGAGTAACGCCTTAAGCAAGATGACATGATGTAGACAAAGTAAACTCACGCATGAATAAACCCCATCTTTTTACCCTTAATAGCAATGATACATACGTGTCATGTCCCTTTCTGTCACTGGAATTGAGCACCACAAGATCGAACCCATTACAAAGCACCTCTCCCATTGCAAGATAAATCAATCTAGTTGGCCAAACCAAATCAATAGATCGGAGAGAAATATGAAGCTATAATAATCATGTATAAAAGAGTTCAGAGAAAACTCAAATAATATTCATGGATAATCTGATCATAAACTCACAATTCATCGGATCCCAACAAACACACCGCAAAAAGTGATTACATCGGATAGAACTCCAAGAACATCGAGGAGAACATTGTATTGAAGATCAAAAAGAGAGAATAAGCCATCTAGCTACTAACTATGGACCCGAAGGTCTGTGGTAAACTACTCACGCATCATCGGAAGGGCAGCAAGGTTGATGGAGAGCCCCTCCGTGATCGATTCCCCCTCCGGCGGAGCACCGGAAAAGGCCTCCAGATGGGATCTCTCGAGAACAGAAACTTGCGGCGGCGGAAAAAGTATTTCGTGGACTCCTCTGTTGGTTTCCCGATTTTTGAGAATTTATTGTGGAGGAATTAGGTCAAACGGAGCTGTGTGGGCCCCACAAGCCACCAGGGCGCCCCCCTGGGGCGCGCCGTGGTGCCTCGTCGGCCACTGCTTCATCTTCTGGCCCGCTCCCGAAGCTTCCAGTACTTGTTATGTCTACAAAAAATCTCCAAAAAGTTTCGTGGCATTTGGACTTCGTTTGGTAGTGATATTCTGGAAAACCAAAAAACAGGCAAAAAAACAGCAACTGGCACTGGGCACTAAGTTAATAGGTTAGTCCCAAAAAATGATATATAATTGCTGTAAATGTATATAAAAACATCCAAGATTGATAATATAATAGCATGGAACAATCAAAAATTATAGATACATTGGAGACGTATCACACACCTTACTGAGTTGAATGATATTGCCACCCCTATTTGCTCATGAGGAAAAAATTCGCTATTACTACATTCTTAAGTTGTTTCCTTTCTCATTAATGGGTGATGCTAAGAAATGGTTTAATGCACTTGCTCCTGGTTGTGTGCGTAGTCCCCAAGATATTATATATTACTTTTCTGAAAAATATTTTCCTGCTCATAAGAAACAAGCTGCTCTACAGGAAATATTTAACTTTGTGAAATTTGAAGAAGAGAATCTCCCTCAAGCTTGGGGGAGGCTTCTCCAACTACTTAATGCTTTACCTGATCATCCTCTTAAGAAAAATGAAATACTTGATATCTTTTACAATGGACTAACCGATGCTTCTAGGGACTACCTAGATAGTTGTGCTGGTTGTGTTTTCAGAGAACGAACTGTTGAACAAGCTGAAGAGCTATTGAATAATATATTGAAGAATGATAATGAGTGGACACTTCCTGAACCACCACATAAGCCAACTCCGAAGAAGAGAGGTATTCTATTCCTCAGTCCAGAAGATATGCAAGAAGCTAAGAAATCTATGAAGGAAAAAGGTATTAAAGCTGAAGATGTTAAGAATTTACCACCTATTGAAGAAATACATGGTCTTAACACCCCGACACAGGTAGTAGAGGTAAATTCTATTCGTAGATTTGATGAAGGTGATATTCCTTATACTAAATCTGGTAGCCAGTGTTTGGATGAATTTGATAACTACATTGTTAAGCAAGAGAATTTCAATATGTATGTCACCAATCAATTATAAAGAAATGCCATCATGATTGATCACTTGAGTGATTTGATGTTTAGAATTGCTAATGATGTTAAAGGTTTAAGTAAACATGCTTCTATGGTTCAGACTCAATTAGAACAAGTAGCTAAGTCACAAAATGATTTGCTTAATGAGATGAATAATAAAATGAATGATCGTGCTGTTAGAGTTGTCACTAGGGGAGGTAGAATGACTCAGGAGCCCTTGTATCCTGAAGGTCATCCTAAAAGAATTGAACAAGATTCTCAAAGAATTAAAATTGATATGCCTAGTCCATCTAAGAAGAAAAAGAAAAAGAAAAATGATAGGACTATGCATGCTCCTAGTGAACCTGATATAGAAAAACCTCCTGAGAATCATAATGATGTTTCTATTTCTGATGTTGAGACACAATCTGGTAATGAACATTCACCTAGTGATAATGAAAATGATAATGATGTTTATGTTGATGCTCAACCAGATAATGATGTAGAGATAGAACCTGCTATTGATCTTGATAACCCACCTCCTAAGAATAAAAGATATGATAAAAGTGATTTTGTTGCTAGAAAACATGGGAAAGAAAGAGAACCATGGGTTCAAAAACCTATGCCTTTTCCCACTAAACCATCTAAGAATAAAGATGAGGAAGATTTTGAGCGCTTTGTTGAAATACTTAGACCTGTCTTTTTGCATACTCGTTTGATTGATATGCTGAAAATGCCCCCTTATGCTAAATATATGAAAGATATTGTCACAAATAAAAGAAAGATACCTGAAGCTGAAATTTCCACCATGCTTGCAAATTATTCTTTTAAGGGTGGAGTACCTAAGAAACTAGGAGATCCAGGAATACCCACTATACCATGCTCCATTAAAAGAAATTATGTCAAAACTGCTTTATGTGATTTGGGAGCCGGTGTTAGTGCTATGCCTTTCTCTTTATACAAAAGACTTGATTTGAATAAGCTCACACCTACTGAAATATCTTTGCAAATGGCTGATAAATCAACTGCTATACCTATTGGAATTTGCGAGGATGTGCCCGTTGTTGTTGCAAATGTTACTATCTTAACAGACTTTGTGATACTTGATATGCCTAAGGATGACAACATGTCAATTATCCTTGGTAGACCTTTTCTGAATACTGCAGGGGCTGTTGTTGACTGCAACAAGAGCAAGGTTACTTTTCATGTCAATGGTAATGAGCATACGGTTTATTTTCCGAAGAAACAAACTTCAGTGAATGGTATTAATATTATTGAGAAAACTTCTACAATCACTATTGGAGGATTCAAATTTCCTCTTCCTTCTGTCAAAAAGAAATATGAAATTCTTATTGTTGGGGGAATGCATATTCCCATTGAGGTAACTTAGTGTTATACGAAAATTCTTCGGTTTCATGTCAGTCGGAAATAGTTTGTTAATAAGACTTGATCAACCTCATTAATGGATTCTTTTTTAGGGGTATGTGGTCGATGAATTTAGTAAGCACAACTTTCTGTATCTACTTTTGCTCTGCTATTTAAATTTAATAAAGTGAAAATGCCATGATTATCCTGTTTTCTGAATTATCCATGCAATAAAAAATGGCCCAAAAATAAATTTGCTGAGAATGTAATAAAATTTTAACATGATTTTTTCTGGATTATTTAAGAATTTTTGGCACTAAGAACAACCCAGGGGGGGGTGCACCTGTTGCCCACAAGGCAACAGGGCGCGGCCACCCCCCACGGCGCGCCTAGATGCCTTGTGGGCCCCACAGGGACCCACTCACTTATCTCCTAAGCCCACCTCATCTCCTACCTCCAGAAAAAAATCGTGGTAGCTCTCTCTCTCGTGTTCTTGCTCCCAAACCTGAGATTTTTTATCTCTTTGCTTGGAGCTCCGTTTCCAAAACTGTTTTGAGGGATTGCTCCTTGGTATGTGACTCTCCCATTGCTCCAATTAGTTTTTGCTTTAATGGATTATATTTTGCATAAATTGACGCTATTGGTGCTACTGAAAATGAGCTTGCATGTTAAATTCTTTGAATCCTAAGTAGTTAGAATGCTTGATATGGTCTCTAGGCACTTATATGAGTAGTTGCTATCAATTATGTGAAGTTTTGTAACATCATTTTGTGTCCCAAATTTTTTCAGAAATTTGTTCTTAGGAAAATGAACCTCTTTAGGAGGAGTTCTTCGAGGAGGAGGTCCTCTGAAGCGTCACCGAGCGAGAGCTCAACACACCAATCATATGAGGAACCAAGGGCAAGCTCGGTGAGAGGCGCCGAGGCAAAATCTTGTCGATGGCCGTGCAATGAGTTCATGATAGGTGCAGGCATTAAGGAGGAGTTTGACCAATATGTTCAGAACACTGAGCTTTCCGCCTTCATCACAGATAAGCCTCCGCAGCACTACAACCTCACTTATTCATTCACTCAACATTTTGCATACCATACTCGTACTTCTAGAGTTTCGTTTCATCTCTATGATAAATCTTATAGTATGCCTTTAGAAGAATTCTGTGATGCATGCAAAATCCCATTTTGGGGTTCACTTAGCGAACTGCGACAAGCTGAGTATGAGCTATTTCTTAATAGCCTCTGCAACGGTGAGGATAGGGGAGTTACACAAGCTAGAATAAATAGCATTCACTTTCCCGCTATCCGATATTTTGCACATTTTAATGGTAAATGCATTTTGATAAGCAAGACTACAGTGCACTTTGCGCCCCAGACCTGAGCCTTATTCATACTGCTTTAACGGGTAACAAGCATTATAATCTTGGGGCTATCATTGCATGTAGACTGTAGCGTAACGCGGGTAATGGTGACTTGTACGGAGGAATTTATGCCTCCCGCGTAGCTGGAAGGCTAGGGAAAATTTTGTTTTTTCCACTCTAGATTTTGCCAATTTTCCTTATGCCACTTTAGATTTTGACATTTCACTTTTGCCACTCTTAGTTTTTGACAATTATCTCAATTGCCATTCCCGTGGCAAAAGCAAAATTTTCAGAGTGGCAATTGTGATAATTGTCAAAAGCTAAGAGTGGCAAAAATGAAATAAAATTATTTTGCTTTTGCCACGGAATGGCAATTGTGATAATTGTCAAAAGCTAAGAGTGGCAAAAGTGAAATGTCAAAATCTAGAGTGGCATAAGGAAAATTGGCAAAATCTAGAGTGGCAAAAACAAAATTTTCCCGCAAGGCTAGGGGTCTCGCCCAATTTTAACGATCCCCTCCTACCTGATAAATATTTGAATTTCGAAACAATGAGAGACCATAAATTTCTTAGACGCAATACGCACATATATGACTATAACCTAATATTCGATAAATATCGTTCTATGTCTGTTATTTTGCCTGCTCCTACTCTCTTTGATTTCCAGGGTAAACAGAGATATTTCCTCCATGAGTATGAGGTGCACGAGTATAACGTGGTAGTTGAGGCGACTCGTCTTGCCGAGGAGGCGGCCCAGAACGCCTCCATGAGTTACCACTTTGATTATTATCCGGGGCACCCGTGGCAGTAGACCAAGATAGGCCAAAAGCCTAAGCTTGGGGGAGTACGTATTTCTCACCGACATTACATTCAAGATTATACATTCATTCCAGTTGTCGGTGTTCATCCTTTTTCATTGTATTATCCATGTTAGCTTAATTTCTTTTTCTGCTTTCTTTTTGTGTGTTTGGAAAACTTTCGAAAATCCAAAAAAAATTAGATGTAGGTTCTCTCTTGCTCAGTTAGTTCGTAGTATTAAAAGAAAACCCAAAAAGATTTCTCGTTTCTTTTCTTGCTTGTTGGGAGTTCTCCCGTGTAAATAGTTTTTAGATTTTTGTTTTTCCTCTTTAATTTGCTCCCTTCAGAAAAAATAAAAACTCCAAAAATATTTCAGTGTGTTTCTCTGAATTTCTCTTCTTTTTGTTGAGTTGCCAAAGGGAGAAGACCACGACGAAAATGATGAGTGGTTCTCATATGCCTTATTGTTTATTTAACAAGGAACCAATATTACCTTGTCTTCTCCCTTGAATAAAATGTTTGCAGATTCCAGCTTAGTCCACGGTACCCTTGCACTATTATTATTTTCATATCATTCGGTCGTGCAAGTGAAAGGCAATAATGATGATATTTGATGAAGTGACTGTGGCAAGGAAAAGCTGGTATGAACTCTTTCTGTTTTTGTTTTTGTAAATATGTTTAACTCAGTACCCATGATTCAGCATATTATGAGTAAACATGTTTGTGATGACAATTAGAGATTATAGTTGCTCATGCCATGCTTAAGTAGCTAGGAGTGGATAATGATATATTTTAGATGTCAACATGCATTAAAATGGTTGTGATGTAGTATGTTAATATGGTATCCTCCTCTGAATGTTTCGAGTGGCTTGACTTGGCACATGTTCATACATGTAGTTGATTCAAAACCAACATAGCCTCCATGATATTTATGTTCAGGGTGTTTATATCCTACTCATGCTAGTATTCAATGTTAATTATTCTCAATGCATGGTTATGACCGTTTTCGCTCTCTAGTTGGTCGCTTCTCAATCTATTTGCTAGCCTTCACTTGTACTAAGCGGGAATACTGCTTGTGCATCTACAATCCTTAAACAAAGTTGTTCCAGATGAGTCCACCATATCTACCTATACGCGGTATTACTCTGCTGCTCCAAGTAAATTTGCATGTGCTACCTCTAAACATTCAAACGAACATCCGTTTTGTGTGCCCGTACCTCTCATGGAGCGACAGGGGGCAGTCAGTATCTTCCATGCTAAGCGGGTTATTCTCGAGATGGGTGTTTATTCATCTGTCATTGCACGAGAGATGCTGGTATAAGGGATGTCCAGTCCTATAAAAATGAAATGATGAAAATGAAAAAATTATATAATGAAACAAACTCCCCCGGATTGTTGTTGGTATGGAGGGCACCCGAGGATTCGGCTAGCCATGGCTTGTGATTGTATGGTGGAGGGGCAGTAAAACTTTACATTTCCGTTTGGGAACCGCTTATAATGTGTTTAGCATGGAAGATATTGAAAACTCTCAGTCGTAACGTTGACAGGAAAAGTACACCTCCCAAAATTGTTTTCATCTCTGATTTATGCTTCGAGCTCTGGCACCTCTGCAAATCAATGCTTCCCTCTGCGAAGGGCCTATCTATTTACTTTAATGTTATTTACTTTATGTTATTTTACTTTTATTGTTGAGTCTCACCTTCCTGTACTAAGCACCAATCCTGAGAGCACTATTGTCATTCTTATGCATTGAGTATAGTTAATGTTGTGTGCATCATGACTGGATCTCTTCTACTCTGAATTACAATGTTTAGTCGCTGCTTGAACTTTGGAGGTGCTCTGCATTTATGTTTTGCGGTCTCAGAAAGGGCTAGCGAGATACCATGGTATCATATTATATCATGATTGTTTAGACAAATTGTTGACATTGGAAATATGTTATTATTGCTCTCTAGTTGATTATGCCATTGGTATGAGTGAATATAATTTCTAAGTGTTATCATGTGTATGGTTAGTTCATGATCTTTTCTGAAAACCTGGGTGCTATTTAAGCTTATATACGGATACAAGAATAAAAGAGTTTGTAAAAGTTTTTCTTTATCACTTTCAGTTTGTCAACTGAATTGCTTGAGGACAAGCAATGAGTTAAGCTTGGGGGAGTTGATACGTCTCCGTCGTATCTACTTTTCCAAACACTTTTGCTCTTGTTTTGGACTCTAATTTGCATGATTTGAATGAAACTAACCCGGACTGACGCTATTTTCAGCAGAACTACCATGGTGTTGTTTTTGTGCAGAAATCAAAGTTCTCGGAATTGGACGAAACTTTTTGGAGAATTTTTATGGAATATATAAAAATTATTGGCACAAAAATTAACAGAGGAGGGGCCACCTGCTGCCCACAAGGCAACAGGGTGTGACCCCCCCTAGGGCGCGCCCTGATGCCTTGTGGGGCCCACAGGCGGCCGTCTGACCTAATTCCAACGCTATAAATTCACTTTCCCGAAGAAAAACATAGGAGAAGAAGTTTCATCACGTTTTATGATACGGAGCCGCCGCCACCTCCTGTTCTTCATCAGGAGGGCTGATCTGGAGTCCGTTCGAGGCTCCGGAGAGGGGGATTCGACGCCGTCGTCATCATCAACCATCCTCCATCACCAATTTCATGATGCTCACCACCGGGCATGAGTAATTTCTTCGTAGGCTTGCTGGACGGTGATGGGTTGGACGAGATTTATCATGTAATCGAGTCAATTTGTTAGGGCTTTGATCCCTAGTATCCACTATGTTATGAGATTGATGTTGCTATGACTTTGCTATGCTTAATGCTTGTCACTAGGGCTTGATACGTCTCCAACATATCTATAATTTTTGATTGTTCCATGCTATTATATTATCAATCTTGGATGTTTTTATATACATTTACAGCAATTATATATCATTTTTGGGACTAACCTATTAAGTTAGTGCCCACTGCCAGTTGCTGTTTTTTGCCTGTTTTAGGTTTTCCAGAATATCAGTACCAAACGAAGTCCAAATGCCACGAAACTTTTTGGAGATTTTTTTCTGGACATAACAAGTACTGGAAGCTTCGGGAGAGAGCCAGAAGATGAAGCAGTGGCCCACGAGGCACCAGGGCGCGCCCCAAGGGGGGCGCGCCCTGGTGGCTTGTGGGGCCCACACAGCTGCCTTTGACCTAATTCCACCACTATAAATTCTCTAAAATTGGGAAACCAACAGGGGAGTCCACGAAATACTTTTTCTGTCGCCGCAAGTTTCTGTTCTCGAGAGATCCCATCTGGAGGCCTTTTCCGGTGCTCCGCCGGAGGGGGAATCGGTCACGGAGGGGCTCTCCATCAACCTTGCTGCCCTTCCGATGATGCGTGAGTAGTTTACCACAGACCTTCGGATCCATAGTTAGTTGCTAGATGGCTTCTTCTCTCTTTTTGATCTTCAATACAATGTTCTCCTCTATGTTCTTGGAGTTCTATCTGATGTAATCACTTTTTGCGGTGTGTTTGTTGGGATCCGATGAATTGTGAGTTTATGATCAGATTATCCATGAATATTATTTGAGTTTTCTCTGAACTCTTTTATGCATGATTGTTATAGCTTTGTATTTCTCTCTGATCTATTGATTTGGTTTGGCCAACTAGATTGATTTATCTTGCAATGGGAGAGGTGCTTTCTAATGGGTTCGATCTTGCGGTGCTCAATCCCAGTGACAGAAAGGGACATGACACGTATGTATCGTTGCTATTAAGGGTAAAAAGATGGGGTTTATTCATGCGTGAGTTTACTTTGTCTACATCATGTCATCTTGCTTAAGGCGTTACTCCGTTCTTTATGGACTTAATACACTAGATGCATGCTGGATAGCGGTCGATGTGTGGGGTAGTAGTAGTAGATTCAGGCAGGAGTTGGTCTACTTGTCTCGGACGTGATGCCTATATACATGATCATTGCCTTGGATATCGTCATGATTATTTGCTTTTCTATCAATTGCCCAACAGTAATTTGTTTACCCACCGTGTGTTATTTTCTTGAGAGAAGCCTCTAGTGAAAACTATGGCCCCCGGGTCTATCTAAATCATATATTAAAAACCCTAAAAATACCTTGCGGCACTTTTACTTTATTTATTTTATTTTATATTTTAGTTCAATCTATTTATCTATCACATACAATTTAATCTTGCAATTAACCGTCGAGGGATTGACAACCCCTTGTTTGCGTTGGGTGCAAGGATTTGTTGTTTTGTGTGCAGGTGCTGCTAACGAGGTGTTGCGTGATTCTCCTACTGGATTGATAACCTTGGTTTCATAACTGAGGGAAATACTTATCTCTACTGTACTGCATCTCCCTTCCTCTTCAGGGAATTACCAATGCAGCTCACAAGTAGCAGGAAGAATTTCTGGCGTCGTTGCCGAGGAGACATCATCAAGATCTATCAAGTACCTACGCATAAACATACATCTTCTTGCATTTATTTTATTGGCCCTTGCCTCTCATTTTCATCTCCCCCACTTCTAAAAAGTTTTTACAAAAATACAAAAATATTTTCCGTTTGCCTTTTTCTTAATTGCTTGCTTGCTTTACCATTATGGCTAGTTCTACTCCCGTTATGCCTTTCCCTCCATACTTAGGAAACGATCCAAGAATTTTAAACTTTAAATATTTGAGTGACGAATCTTTAAAAGGAGCATGGGATAGATTATTAAAAATACAAGTAAGTTCTAGGCATCAGTTTCACCTTAAATTATTCCTTAAAGGTTTTTATGTTGGTCTACCCCTTGCTCATAGACGTGTCTTGGATTCTATATTTGAAAACGATTTTCTTGGGAGTGATGCCTTTGAAACCTACGAAAAGATGAAAAGTATATTTGGACAACCAAAAGTTGAAACTATCTAACCCATTACTCTAGAATGCTTTCGTCAAACTGAGCAAATAAAGGCTAGTATGGATTCTAACTTTCGAGGAATATTCAATCTTGCCTCTAAAATAAATAGCATTGTGGTGTCACAAAATAGGAGGGTTGATACTTTAGATCAAAAGATCTCTCTTTGTGTTTTGAAAGAAATAAAAACCCTTTGCACTAAACTTGATCATCTAGTGCACATTATCGATAATGGCAAAGAAAGTGAAATAGGAGTTGTGAGGGCTAAAACCAAAGATGACAATACTTGAAACTATGCATTATGCCTAGCTAGGGGCATAAAACAATAGCGCTTGTTGGGAGGCAACCCAATGAATAAAATAAATTTTTACTTTTTGTTTCTGTTATTGTGTGTTTTCACAATTATGCTACTGTTATGATTGTGTTTTTGTGTTTTTAATTAGCGTTTGTGCCAAGTAAAGCCTTTGGGATGATTTGGAAGATAGTATAATTGATGCTGTTTGGAAAACAGAAATTTTTGCGTCCAGTGCTGGAATTTTGGTTCTGTACTGGAGCGTCAGAAAAATCTGAAATTTTTACACAGTATTATTATATGAATTTACCACGTTGTCCTAATTTTTCAGAATTTTTGGAGTTACATAAGTATAGCTTTTAAATAGAGCTCTACAGACTGTTCTGTTTTTGACAGATTCTGTTTTAGATGCACTACTTGCTTGTTTTGATGAAACTATGGATTGTATCGGGGGGTATAAGCCATGGATAAGTTACAATACAGTATGTATAATGCAAAAATAAAATATGAATGGGTTTTCAACAGTACTTAAAGTAGCGATTTGTTTTGTTATACTAACGGATCTCACGAAGGTTTTGTTGAGTTTTGTGTGATTGAAGTTTTCAAGTTTTCGGTGAGATCACGATGGATGAAGGAATAAGGAATGGCAAGAGCCTAAGCTTGGGGATGCCCGAGGCACCCCAAGGTAATATTCAAGGAAGACTCAAGCCTCTAAGCTTGGGGATGCCCCGGAAGGCATCCCCTCTTTCTTCTACCAACCATCGGTAATTTTACTTGGAGCTATATTTTTATTCGTCACATGATATGTGTTTTGCTTGGAGCGTCGTGTATTATATGAGTCTTTGCTGTGTCTGCTTTTTAGTTTGTCACAATCATCCTTGCTTGACACACCTATTTGAGAGAGCCACATGTTCATCATGATTTGTTAGAATACTCTATGTGCTTCACTTAAATTTTTTGAGCTAGGCAATTGCTCTAGTGCTTCACTTAAATCTTTTTGAGCACGGCGGTGGCTATATTTTGAAGAAATATTTAAACTCTCATGCTTCACTTATATTATTTTGAGAGTTGATAAGATTAAAATTTTGAAGAAATATTTGCACTCTCATGCTTCACTTATATCTTTTTGAGAGTTGATAATAGTAATGGTAATTTGCACAAGATATGAATTTGGTCCCAAAGTGATGAATATTCAAGAGGGATATAATAAAAACTTTCATATAGATCATTGGATATGATAAGTGTGATTTCTTGCAATAGTTTTGCGATATGGAGATGATGATATGTGAGTCATGTTAGTGAGTAATTGTGATTTAGTAAGAATATTAGTGTTAAGGTTTGTGATTCCCTATGCATGCACATTAAGTCAATAATTATGCAACAAAATTATATCCTACTTATGGTGCATTATTCGGTGTTAGTTATGTTCAATGCATGTTTATGACCGTTTTCGCTTTTTGGTTGGTTGCTTCTCAATCTATTTGCTAGCCTTCATTTGTACTAAGCGGAAATACTGCTTGTGCATCCAAACTCCTTAAACCCAAGTTGTGCCAAATGAGTCCACCATATCTACCTATATGCGGTATTTCCATGCCGTTCCAAGTAAATTTGCGTGTGCCAACTCTAATTTTCAAAGTAATTTTCCGTTTTGTGTGCCCGTACCGCTCATGAAGCGGCAGGGGGTGGCCAATATTTTCCATGCTAAGTGTGTTATTCTCACGATGAGTGTTTATTCACTTGTTGCACGAGAGAGTGGCTGGTAATAGGGATGCCCAGTCTCACAATGAATCAAAAATTAATAACAACAAAATTCCTTGGAAAGTGTTGGTATGGAGGGCACCCGTGGATACGGCTAGCCATGGATTCTGAAAGAATGGTGGAAAGGAAATAAACTTTACTTTCTGTTTGGGAACCGCCTATGATGTGTCTAGCATGGAAGATATTGGGAATTCTTGGTCATTTTTGTTGACAGGAAAAGCATGCCTCTCAAAATAATTTTATCTCTCTAATTTAAGCTTTGAGCTCTGGCACATTTGCAAATCTCTGCTTCCCTCTGCGAAGGGCCTATCTATTTACTTTTATGCAATTTTTATTTTTATTTTGAGTCTCCATCTTCTCTTATTAAGCACCAACTAGAGAGCACTATTGTCATACTTGTGCATTGTGTGTAGCTAATATTGAGTGTGTCTCATGAATGGATCAATGATTGAGCATAATGGGCTAGGGATAACTTTCTTTAGCGTTGATATTTCGAAAGACATGGTTGCTTGTTAGCATGCTTGAGTATTTATATCTTCATGTCAAATTATAGACTATTGCTTATAATCATTCAAGTCCAAATGTCCATACTATAAAGAAAATAATATGTGATGAATATGATAGGTAGCATCCCACATCAAAAATTCTGTTTTTATCATTTACCTACTCGAGGACGAGCAGGAATTAAGCTTGGGGATGCTGATACGTCTCCAACGTATCTATAATTTTTGATTGTTCCATGCTATTATATTATCAATCTTGGATGTTTTTATATACATTTACAGCAATTATATATCATTTTTTGGGACTAATCTATTAACTTAGTGCCCAGTGCCAGTTGCTGTTTTTTGCCTGTTTTTGGTTTTCCAGAATATCAGTACCAAACGAAGTCCAAATACCACGAAACTTTTTGGAGATTTTTTTCTGGACATAACAAGTACTGGAAGCTTCGGCAGAGGGCCAGAAGATGAAACAGTGGCCCACGAGGCACCAGGGCGCGCCCCAGGTGTCGGTACCAAAACCGGCAGATCTCGGGTAGGGGATCCGAAATGTGGGTCTAGGAATCAATGGTAACAGGGAACGTAGAGACAGCAATTTACCCAGGTTTGGGCCCTCTCGAAGAGGTAATACCCTACGTCCTGCTTGATTGTATTGATGTTATTGTATGAAGGTTACAGAGTTGATCTACCTCGAGATCGGATGGGCTAAACCCTAGGTAATGCATATGATATGATGATCCTCTACGGACTAGACCTTCTGGTTTATATAGACACCAGGAGGTCCTAGGGTTACACATGGTCGGTTACCATCAGAGGATAAACATGCCGGTTACGCCAATCATTCCTTGGAGGAGATGCCAAGTCTTCGGGGGTTTCCTTCCGATACGCGGGGTCGCCCACAATCCGGCCTTCCATCGACAAGTAGAGAGCGGACCACCAGTCCGGCCCACGTGAGATAGGCCGGCGGCCCGAGTACCCCCTAGTCCAGGACACCCTCAGTAGCCCCCGAACTAGTCTTCGAAGCCAAGGTAGGTGACGAACATCATTGGCTTTGTAGACCAGTTCCCTTTCCTTCGTGACACCGGTAACAGGCCTGTATCACTCCGAGTTGTATTCTCAAGCATTGCTCGGTCGTATATGCGCCGAGATGTACCTCGGTAACGAAGTATAATAATAACTTAGCCCCGAAGGCTAGCCGCTTTGGTGTGAACAGTGTCCTCATCTGACAACTTTTACCGAAGGGTCACACCTCACCACGACCGCGAGTTGGTTTATGAAAAACTCGATTCGCGGTTCGAGGCGGTTTTCATAGGCACGTCCCATCGATATGGAGATCGTGTCCTGTTTTCAAGGGATATGATCAATAATCCGCCTCACCCCATGCGCGCATAATGGCACGGTTACATGGGGAAATGGCGAGGACTGCGGCGCTGTAAAGGGACCGTGGGTTTTACAGCCCATAAAAGGGGCACAGCCTTCGCTCCTTTCGTAGGCTCTCATTTCCTCCCTTCGCCATTGCCTTCCCCATCTCTTGAGCTCCAACGCCCAGGTCCGCTCTCCCTCCCAAGAACCTTTCCATCCACCCGCCCAATTCAGCAATGGCGGGTTCCGGGTCCAAGGGCAAGTGGGAGGCCTCTAGCGTCACCAACAGCGCCATCTTGGAGTTGAAGAGCGCGGGCTACCTCCCGGCGAACGTCGCCCACCGTGCTCCGGAGGCGGGCCAGGCCATCCCCATGCCGCGGCAGGGCGAGAGAGTGGTGTTCGTGCCCCACTTCATCCGGGGTTTGGGTTTCCCCCTTCACCCCTTCGTCAGGGGCCTCATGTTCTTCTACGGACTCGACTTCCACGACCTCGCGCTGAACTCCTTTCTCCACATCTCGGCCTTTATCATCGTCTGTGAGGCCTTTCTCTGGGTCCGGCCACACTTCGGTCTGTGGTTGAAGATCTTCAACGTCAAGCCGAAGATAGTAGATGGCCAGCAGGCGGACTGTGGGGGGGGGGCGATGGTCAGCAAGCTTCCGCGAGTGGAGTGGCCAGACGGTACCTTCATCGAGACTGTCAAGATCTAGCAAAAGGAATGGTTCTACATCACAGAGCCGAGGCGCGCAGATTGGGGGACGATTCCGGCCTTCCGATCCGGGCCCCCTACAAGGCTGGTCTCATGGACCAAGAAGGGCCTCGACTGGGGGCCGAATAAGGAGGTGGTGCTGCTGCAGAGCCGGATCGCCAAAATGATAGAGAAGGGTGTCGAGCTGGTCAACGTGATCCAGATCATGCTCGGCCGCCGAATCCTCCCTTCCCAGGACAGGGCTTCCCCCATGTGGGCCTACAAGCCCGAAGACCCGGCCACCGTGCACAGCTTCTTCCGCACCTCCCACGCCCAACTGTGGAGGGCGCTATTCAAGCCGCAGAAGGACTGGCCGGCCGAGGAGGAAGACATTGGATTCGACGCCACAAATCCTCCACGGGAGGTATGAATAATTTTGTACTTTATATCCGAACTGTTCCCTTTTAACAAGATACTCAGCTTTGTTACTTTTCACCCGCAGAATTGGCTGAAGAAGGCCGAGCGGATCGACAGTCCGGCGCCGCTGCCCGAGGGGCCCAGGACTCCCTTGCTGATGGCCATGTTGGCCATGGAGCCATACGAGGCGCCGGAGAGAAAGGAGAAGAAGAAGGACCAGAGAAAGGAGGCCAGAGAGGGCCTCCGCTCCCGAGGACCCCCGGGTGCTAGATCCGGGGACACCAATGCTCCCTCCGCGCAAGAGGAGGAGAAGCAGCAAGGAGAGGACGGGGAGGAAGACGAGCGGCGTCCGAGGATGCCGAGGAGGAGCCGCCACAACCCGCTCCCAAAAGACCGCGCAAGGCCAAGGTAGCCCTGTCCGGCGATAGCTCGGCTTCTGCCGAGGACTCTTAGGCCTCCGAAGAGGTTCCTCGGAGGATCCCCAGGGCCAAGCCACAGGCTCAAAGGTACGCGTTCTAGTAACCGCTCGACCGTTTTTAGCCGAACTGGGTTTAATATTGATCACGTTTCCGTTTATAATTTTGTAGCCCGCTGCGCGATCTCCCCACCAATCGAGTCTCGGAGGGGGATTCTCCACCGGCAGCGCTAGCGGAGAGCGGGACCGAATCCCGTGCCTCGCCTCCCCCGATCGTCAAGGAGGCCAAGGAGGTCCTATCGAGGAGGACCCCACTCGTGCCGCACGCGGGGGGAGGGGGCGATACTATCATGGCTGAGGTGAACACCTCGGTCGCCGAAGACCAGGAGGGGAGGGCCCCTCCGGTGAACGAAGAGGAGGAGCCCGGACAAGCCGAGGACGACTCCGGAGACATCAAGGCGTCCAGAGTCTGGCGCTCCGGACTTCGAGAAGGAAGGAACCAAAGCGCCCCCGCCACCCCCGCCCGCCCCAAAGCAGGCGTCGACCGGGTGGCCGGGCGAGATGGAGGATGCTCTAACCAGCTCCTCTATCGCCGAAGAGCACCGTGCAATTATGGGCGCGGTGTAGCAAAGTATTCGGTCCCTGGATAACGGACTGAAGGAGGCCTTTAGTGGCCTTCTTACCGGCTTCAAGGTGAGCGAAGTAATGCTTTTCCCTTAGAAAAATTCTTTTGTGTATATGTATAGCCTCATACACAGTAGCCCCCGAGACGCTGACTGGCTTGGGCAAAGCCTGTCAGAGGATTGAAAATCAATATCCTGGATACTAACTTGTGTATAAAAATGCACATGCATCATCTTCGGCCGCAGCCGCCAACGCCGAAGAGTTGGCCGAGCTGAATCGGAAGCTGAAGAGCTCCGAAGATGACCTGAGCTTGGTAAACAAGAGGTTTGACGAGGCGCAAGGTAAGTCCGAGCTGTGATATTGAATACATCCGTTGTTTTGTAAACAGGTTTCGAAGTATCCTAACGGAGTTAACCGATTCTACTGCAGCTGCCGCCGCGGAGGTGGAAAACCTCAAGGCCGCGGTGAGGACGGCTCAGCTGGATGCGGCGGCACAAAAGTCGGCAGCCGAACAGGCGGCTGCCGAGCTGGTTGCGGTGAGAACCGCTAGTGAGAAGCACGAGGCCAGGGTGTTGGAAGTGCAGCAAGAGCTCGGGGATGCCGTCACAAGGTGTCAGGCCCTCGAGCAAAAGAATAAGGAGCAGGCCGCTGAGCTGACCTCGTTGGCAGCGGTGGCTACGAAAGCGCGGACAGAGGCGCGCGGCTACTAAGAAGAGCTCCGCCAAGTCAGGCTTATTGCGGATGGTAAGCCGTACTTGCTGCAAAGTATCTTTGGAGGTAACAAGTTCGCGTTGCTCACGCGAGTATGGCGTTCCCCAGGCGCTTTTGCGGACCTCCCGAAGAGTGCGGCGGACGCGGCCAGGTTCTTCGCTGCTCAGGAGGGTCGGGCCGAGCAGAGGCTGTTCTGGGCGCAATTTCAAGCGCCCGAACACCCTCCCCTCCTCAACAACCAAATGAAGCAGCTGGTGGAGCTTCATCGAATGGCGGAGCTGATGATGAAGGACCTCTGCGTTAAGGTATGGCCGGCGGAGCCACTGCCGAGCAGCTACTTCGGTCTGGTGCAGAGGCTGTACGACGCTGCTCCCCGGATTGATGCCTGGAAGAGCTCCACATGCATTGAGGGGGCTCGGATGGCCTTCGGCAAAACAATGGTACATTGGCCGAAGATAAAGCCAACCGAGATGGCCACCGGACCTCCGCCGCTAGGGAAGGAGCATAGGCGCCCCGAGCAATACTTTCCCATCATGATGGATGGTGCTCGGGCAGTAGAGGCCCAATGTTCAAAAGATGTAATATATGAGTAGATTTATTTTCCTCGTAGGCAAGGAGTTGAAACTGTTGCTTTATTGTAATGCAAGTTGTCGGCTATTAATATAGTGCATGTTTATGTTAATTTTGACTCCCGAGCGGCCGCTTTGAAACTGAAAGTTACCAGTCGTCGGCTTCAGCCCCTGGTAGATACTGCATGGGGTGTTTTCTCGTAATACTTGAACCCTTAGCCGACGTCTCGGTGCCCGGAGGCGGTTGTATGTACGGAAAACCAGGCAATCAGACTATGCGGTTTTAGTGCTTTCACTTAGCTATAGGAGCTTGACTGCGGGGGCTGGTGACTAGCCCCCGGTGTTTTGTGATATTCGGACGAGCCGCGGTTGATACCATCATCACATGGTTCCTGTAACAGAGAACCCTTCGTTTAACACGGACTAACCTCCAACGATTTTTGGTTTGACACGAGTCATTGGATCGCCGACCAGTTCTCACTTATTGTGACAGTCAGTTTTCGGCTTTCTCCACTGAGGTACTTAACCAGGAGAGCTAGAAGTACAATCGCAGTGGTTCTCCCATTACCCTCTTAGCCGAACAGCGCGGAACGTAAGAGGGTAAACACAGGAGCCGGGCAACCCAACTATTGACCAAAGACGCAATTCGGAACTGATTCATATAGTGCAATATCCATGACGCCGAGCACATAAAAAGTATGTGCTGGGATAAAGCTTGAGGCAAGACTTATGTTCGAGCCCCCGGTCTATAAGCCGGTTACTAAAAAAAGGATGTATCGTAATAGTTTACTTCGGCCTGAAAAACGGAAAGGAATATGCATCGTGAATGAATGCGCGAGTACCATAGAAAAAATTGGTCTTTATTTCCTTTGAATATGTGACGTCCAACCGTACAATCCGGATTGCCGAAGTAACTTTGATAGATACTTTTGAAGAAATGAATATGTGAGATTAAAGGTTTACACAGGGCCTTTATAAGTGGTTTGACGTCCCTACTACGCCCTGCTGCACGTCTGCGCCTTTGCTCTTCAAGAAGCTTCCGTGTAGGCGAAGCTATCCACCGTATGGTCGGCGGGAGTAGTAATGTTCGGCGGACAAGCCCTTGGAGAAGGGCTTTGAGAAGTCGCTGTGGTATATCCGTTTGATGCTGATAGGGCCCTAGATGGTGCCCATTGTCAATGTTGATTTGAAGACACATGTGGGCCATTGCTCGGTCGAGCCGGGCACCTGGTCTTTGTGTCATGTTCCCCCACAACTGCCCATGGAATTTTAAGCGCGAAATTGTGCACTCGAGGTACGTATTTTGCGGCAAGGTGGGCCGTGCTGTGGGGTGCGTGCCCCTATTTGGGGTGAGCGTGGGAGTGCTCCGGGACCGAGGCTACAGCTCGGGAGCGCTTGCGTGCGTCCAGTGGCTTGGCAGTAGACTGGGCTTGCGACGCCTCTTCGGCGGCTAGATCCGCCGTATGTTCTTGTGTTCGGAGCGAGCGCTCGGTATTACCATTGATGGTAATAACGCCCTTTGGTCCTGGCATCTTGAGCTTCAGGTATGCATAGTGCGGGACAGCGTTGAAGCGGGCGAACGCAGTCCGGCCGAGTAGTGCGTGGTAACCGCTGCGGAAAGGGACGATATCGAAGATCAAGTCCTCGCTGCGGAAGTTATCGGGCGAGCCGAAGACAACTTCCAATGTCACGGATCCCGAGCAGCGTGCCTCGACACCTGGGATTACACCTTTAAAGGTGGTGTTGCTAGGTTTGATTCTTGACGGGTCAATCCCCATCTTTTTCACTGTATCTGAGTAAACCAGGTTGAGGCTGCTACCTCCGTCCATAAGGACTCTGGTGAGGTGAAAGCCGTCCATGATGGGGTCGAGCACCAGAGCCGCTGTTCCTCCATGACGTATACTGCTCGGATGGTCTCGACGGTCGAAAGTGATCGGACAAGCCGACCACGGGTTGAATTTCGGGGCCACCGGCTCTAAGGCGTAGACATCCCGAAGCGCGCGTTTCCGCTCCTTCTTTGGTATGTGCGTGACATAGATCATGTTCATGGTTTTGACCTCTGGAGGGAACTGTTTTTGGCCTCCATTGTTCGGCCCGCGAGGTTCGTCGTCGTCCTCGCTGCGGCCTGCGGGGGGCCTTGCCCTGTTCTTCGGCTGTGACTTTGCCGGCCTGCTTAATGACCCAACAGTTACGGTTGGTGTGGTTAGCTGGCTTGTCAGGGGTGCCGTGAATCTGGCAGGGCCTATCCAATATTCTATCCAGCGCAGACGGGCCATCCCGGTTCCCTTTGGAGGGTTTTTTCCGCTGTCCCGATTTTGAGCCGCTGAATCCGGCGTTTACTGCTGTGTCATCGGCTTCACCGCCGTTGTTTGAGTGCCGGCGCTTATTATTCCTGTTGCGCCGGGGTTTTCCGTTCCCATCCCAGGCCTCTGAAGTGCCGGGGTCTTCGGGGTGGTTGCTTCGACGAGCCAACCAGCTATCTTCACCCGCGCAAAAGCGGGTCATTAGGGAGGTAAGGGCCGACATTGTTCTCGGCTTGTCTTGGCCGAGCTGGCGGGCGAGCCACTCGTCCCGAATACTGTGCTTGAATGCCGCAATCGCCTCGGCATCCGGACAGTCGACGATCTGGTTTTTCTTGGTCAAAAACCGGTTCCAGAATTGCCGGGCTGACTCTCCGGGCTGCTGAATAACATGGCTCAAGTCATCGGCGTCCGGTGGCCGAACGTAAGTTCCTTGAAAGTTAGCTCAGAATGCATCCTCGAGCTCTTCCCAGCTCCTGATGGAGTTTTCGGGTAGGCTGTTCAGCCAATGCCTTGCCAGTCCCTTGAGTTTCAACGGTAGGTACTTAATAGCGTGGAGATCATCTCCTCGGGCCATGTGAATGTGGAGAAGAAAATCCTCAATCCACACGGCCGGGTCAGTTGTCCCATCATAGGATTCTATGTTGACAGGCTTGAACCCCTCGGGGAACTGATGCTGCATCACCTCGTCTGTGAAACACATTGGGTGTGTGGCGCCCTGGCCCGGGCCACATCGCGCCGGAGATCGATTATCATCCGGGCACGGTGCTGCTTCCGAGCTCTATCGTTTCTATCGCGCCAGGCTTGGTATCCGTCCCATCCGGTGGGTGCGTATCCTGTGGATCCATAGATGGATCTCGACTAGAGCCCTCGTGCGTTCAGGTCGTGGCGCAAATCGTATTGATCGTCCGGTTGAACCGGGTCTTTGCCTGCTCGGCGAGGAGGCGCGAGTGGGTATTCGGTTTCTCTGGCCGCCCTATCCCGTCCTCGAGGGGGCACGGGTGGGAGTTCGGCTTCTTCGGCCGCTCTATCTCATCCTCGAGGGGGCGCGGGTGGGTATTCGGCTTCTCCGGCCGCTCTATCTCGTCCTCGAGGGGACGCGGGTGGGAGCTCGGTTTCCACAGCCGGCCTATCTCGTCCTCGAGGGGGCCGGTCGGGCTGGTTTCCGTAAGTTCATCTGGGAGGCATGGGCTCGAAGGCCTCATCCTCGAATTCTGGGAGTAAGCGCTGTCGTGGGTAACTATTGTATTGGCCCTGACGTTGATCGTCAAGGCCTTCTTCGGTAGCTAAGACCATCGTCCATCTATCGTTGAGCGTATCCTGTTCGGCTTTTAGCTGTTGTTGTTTCATCTTCAAGCTTCGGGCAGTGGTGATGAGTTGCCGCTTGAATTTCTCTTGTTCCAGGGGGTCCTTAGGGATGATAAAGTCTTCGGGTCCGAGGCTATCTTCCTCTTCGGACGAAGGGAGGTAATTGCTGTCCTCAGAATCATCGAGGTCCTCGGGGTCACCCTAGTCCTCGTGCCCTTCTGGGGCATTGGGTCGCTGCTCAGGCGTGTTATCGCCGAGCTCCCCCAAGTTGTCCGGAGTCTCGTTATCTCCGGTGCCGTTCGTGTCTGTGTGATTTTCCTTGCCCTTTCCCCGCCCTCTAGCTCGCCGTCGTCGGCGTCTGGGCGGTTCTTCGGCGGGATCGTCGCCGTCCTTCTTGGTTGTGTCACCGTCCTTCATGGGGGTGTCAACCATGTAAACGTCATAGGTGGAGGTGGCGGTCCACTTTCCGGTATTGGCAGTGGTAAGGAAGGTATCCGTGTAGTGCGGGATGTCAAGGTCCTCGTCCATGTCGTCAGCCTCCTCGGAGGCGTAGTCCAGCATGTCGGTTAAATCTTCGACAGTGGCTACCAAGTGGGTGGTGGGTGGGACACAAAATTCCCTGCGGCTGGCATCCTGTCCGACCTGCTCCTGGTTTGAGGACGGGCCATCCGCGATATTTATCTTCTGGATCCGGTCTAGCATCTCGCTTAAAATCGAGGGGTCCACCGGATCTATGTTCGGGCAGCCATCAGAGTTGAGCTCCGGCGCGCCGATAATGGGAGTGTGTTCGACCAAGGGTGACCCTTGGTTTTCTGGCGCCGGAGTTGGATCTGAACTCAAGGCCAGATCCAAACTGAGGCCCGGCCCTAGGACGGGGGCGGGGAAGGAATCCGAGGTCAAGGCCTCGGAATTGGTAGGTTCCTCGGGTAAGGCCGAGAACCGAGTAAAGACCAGATCGCCTCGAGCATCGGCGACGTACTCAAGGCCGCCGAACCTGATCTCCTGCTCGGGGGCGAAGCTGCCGACCTGGTCGAGGTGACCGGTCAGATCGGCGTGCAACACAATGCTGCCGAACGCGAAGAGCTGTCCGGGGACGAAGATGTCCTCGCTGTGGATTCCGTTGCTGAAGAGAAGAGCTGTCCAGGGATGAAGATGTCCCCGCTGCAGATTCCGTCGCTGAAGAGCTGTCCGGGGACGGCGAGCCATTGATCCTTGGTGACCCACGACGGAACTCTCAATGAAAGCACCAATGTCGGTACCAAAACCGGCAGATCTCGGGTAGGGGATCCGAACTGTGGGTCTAGGAATCAATGGTAACAGGGAACGTAGAGACAGCGATTTACCCAGGTTCGGGCCCTCTCGAAGAGGTAATACCCTACGTCCTGCTTGATTGTATTGATGTGATTGTATGAAGGTTACAGAGTTGATCTACCTCGAGATCGGATGGGCTAAACCCTAGGTAATGGATATGATATGATGATCCTCTACGGACTAGACCTTCTGGTTTATATAGACACCAGGAGGTCCTAGCTAGGGTTACACATGGTCGGTTACCATCAGAGGATAAACATGCCGGTTACGCCAATCGTTCCTTGGAGGAGACGCCAAGTCTTCGGGGGTTTCCTTCCGATACGCGGGGTCGCCCACAATCCGGCCTTCCATCGACGAGTAGAGAGCGGCCCACCAGTCCGGCCCACGTGAGATAGGCCGGCGGCCCGAGTACCCCCTAGTCCAGGACACCCTCACCAGGGGGGCGCGCCCTGGTGGCTTGTGGGGCCCACACAGCTCCGTTTGACCTAATTCCACCACTATAAATTCTCTAAAATCGGGAAACCAACAGGGGAGTCCACGAAATACTTTTTCCGCTGCCGCAAGTTTCTGTTCTCGAGAGATCCCATCTGGAGGCCTTTTCCGGTGCTCCGCCGGAGGGGGAATCGATCACGGAGGGGCTCTCCATCAACCTTGTTGTCCTTCCGATGATGCGTGAGTAGTTTACCATAGACCTTCGGGTCCATAGTTAGTAGCTAGATGGCTTCTTCTCTCTTTTTGATCTTCAATACAATGTTCTCCTCGATGTTCTTGGAGTTCTATCCGATGTAATCACTTTTTGCGGTGTGTTTGTTGGGATCCGATGAATTGTGAGTTTATGATCAGATTATCCATGAATATTATTTGAGTTTTCTCTGAACTCTTTGATGCATGATTGTTATAGCTTCGTATTTCTCTCTGATCTATTGATTTGGTTTGGCCAACTAGATTGACTTATCTTGCAATGGGAGAGGTGCTTTGTGATGGGTTCAATCTTGCGGTGCTCAATCCCAGTGACAGAAAGGGACATGACACGTATGTATCATTGCTATTAAGGGTAAAAAGATGGGGTTTATTCATGCGTGAGTTTACTTTGTCTACATCATGTCATCTTGCTTAAGGCGTTACTCTGTTCTTTATGGACTTAATACACTAGATGCATGCTGGATAGCGGTCGATGTGTGGAGTAATAGTAGTAGATGCAGGCAGGAGTCGGTCTACTTGTCTCGGACGTGATGCCTATATACATGATCATTGCCATGGATATCGTCATGATTATTTGCTTTTCTATCAATTGCCCAACAGTAATTTGTTTACCCACCGTGTGCTATTTTCTTGAGAGAAGCTTCTAGTGAAAACTATGGCCCCCGGGTCTATCTAAATCATATATTAAAAACCCTAAAAATACCTTGCTGCACTTTTACTTTATTTATTTTATTTTATATTTTAGTTCAATCTATCTATCTATCACATACAATTTAATCTTGCAATTAACCGCCGAGGGATTGACAACCCCTTGTTTGCGTTGGGTGCAAGGATTTGTTGTTTTGTGTGCAAGTGCTGCTAACGAGGTGTTGCGTGATTCTCCTACTGGATTGATAACCTTGGTTTCATAACTGAGGGAAATACTTATCTCTACTGTACTGCATCTCCCTTCCTCTTCAGGGAATTACCAACGCAGCTCACAAGTAGCAGGGATCGAGTGCCATGATTTCAGATCTGAACCCTTTATGTCTTCATGAATATATTTGTGTTCTTGATCATATCTTGCAAGTTATATGCACCTATTACGTGTTATGATCCGCATACCCCGAGGTGACAATAATTGGGATTCTTTCCGGTGATTACCGTAGTTTGAGGAGTTCATGTATTCACTGTGTGTTAATGCTTTGTTCCGGTTCTCTATTAAAAGGAGGCCTTAATATCCCTTAGTTTCCTTAAGGACCCCGCTGCCACGGGAGGGTAGGACAAAAGATGCCATGCAAGTTCTTACTATAAGCACGTATGACTATATACGGAATACATGCCTACATTATATTGATGAATTGGAGCTATTGTGTATCGCCCTAGTTTGTGACTGTTATATGATGAATATCATCCAACATACTTATCATCACCGATCCAATGCCTATGACTTTCTCATATTGGTTTCTGCTAAGTTACTTTGCTGCTACCGTTGTTACACTTGCTACAAAACTTCTACTGTTACTACTACTGTTACTATTGTTACTATTGCTACTGCTATCAAAACTATCATATTACTATGCTACTAAATACTTTGCTGCAGATATTTTATCTCCAGGTGTGGTTGAATTGACAACTCAACTGCTAATACTTGCAAATATTCTTTGGCTCCCCTTGTGTCGAATCAATAAATCTGGGTGAAATACTACCCTCGAAAACTGTTGCGATCCCCTATACTTGTGGGTTATCAGGTGTGCGAGCGGCGCCGAGGTAGAAGATAGTGATGATGAGAAGGGGTTTCTGAGGAGTGGAGCGCGCAACCGCATATAAATAAATATGACATGTACCAGATGACGAGAGAGGCACAGCCGGGCCCACATAGTCAGACGTATGGAGACCCGGACCCTCCAATATTGCGTACCACCTCTTAAAACGCCCAACTACTAGGCGCATATCGGGAAAATGCGCTTGGGCGACACCATTATTTCATCCTCAAAACTAGCGCTCTCTTGGGTTAATGGAGTTTGACCACCTTCCCCACACATCTTCACGTCCAGTTTAGACCTGCTCGGACTGAACCTCACATAACTTGTGATGCTATGATCTTAGTACATCATCAATGGTAGTGCTATCGAGGCGAGAGATAACACTCGGACGTGCAACCCAAGCTGTAACAGCCCGACATATAGGACCCGCGGCGCAGGTTATTAGGATCAAACGGCATGGCCACCAGGATGAACAAGTACTGTAGACTCCAACAGTAGTTTCAGTAATAAGATGACTAGACCAAGAATTCTTAAAAGGCATGACCACACGATTTAGCTTAGATTCTGCAGACACACACATTACATCAACCATAAGCAGTTCACAAAAGACACACAAATTACATCCTCTTGTTCTTGGCATTGACAAGCCAGACCCTCTCACAAGCATGACAGACTAAGTAAACATGATCACCTTCATCTGCTTAGTAAGCCTCACTTAACCAGCGTAAACAGCTTCACGTTGCCACACACTTTGTATGTCATCTCAATTCCTATCTTGTCGTAGATGATCACCTTCATCAGCTCGGGGTGTACAACCTCAGATTCAGCCACGCATCCAGGCTCGAGTCCATGGAACTTCACAAACACAGACCATAGCATAGACAACACCAGCATTCCATCTTCTTGCTTCAACTCAACACGCCAACAACAGCCCGTGATTGTCTCCAGATTGATAAACCTAGGCGAACGCAACTTGGTGGCCTGTAAAAGAGAGGCTGCATCGTCGGGTATCACCAAACGGGATGTGCAGCGGTTGTCCTGCATGATTCTCACGAAACAGTTTGGCCTCTTTTCTTCGTGGGAGTGCCCGATGCGAGCATAAAGCTTTTTTAGTTCAGAAGACGACTTCCCCTGTCAATAACAACAAGGTACAGTTTATAACCTTTGGTAAATCAAAGTTGTCCTTGCAAAACCAAGATGAACATACCTTACGGGCTCTGTCACCAGAGGATATAGAAACACATGCAAGTGATGAAACTGTAGTAATCGCTGGCACTGCCGCCTGCATTTAGCGAGTTCAGATATTAATCAATCGGACAGTTACTTCAGTGTAGGGGCTTGAATGACATACAACAACATCATACAACATAACATACTGCTTTTTTTACAGCAAGAAGCCTCAGTTCAGCATCCACAGCCGGTGGTAAGCAAGACGGTCCACTGGTTGACTGCACTGCCTGAATTGCATTTAGTAAGTCAATAAGCGTACATAATTCATCTACACAAACACAAATGTAGCATAGGGACATTAAATCAGAAAACTAAGATGCTGCAAGATAGTAACAGCTAAAACATGGCTATCATAGGAAATTCAGAGACGCCCTTTCCCTTTCCCTTTCTTCCTCTTCTTCCCCTTTCGCTTCCCCTTCTTCCCCTTGCCATGTTCACTGCCGAGGTACCGGCCGAAAACACAATATGGGTCCAGCATTATCTGCTCACTACCGGAGCTGTTGGAGGCATCCTCGGCATCCTCCTCTCTGGGAGGCACGCCGGCGAGCGAACGAAGTGCTAGCGTTTGCTCGCGTGCGAGTGCACGTGCCATTCTCGCTTGCCGCTTCGCGAAAATGCGCGCACGTAGGTCATCGACAGTATTATCCTCCGGGACCTTGTCGACATCAGCGACGCCAAGCTTCGCCATAGCACGGCTGCCGTTTGCTGAATGAGCAATCTAAGGACCAATGAACTAATACAATTCAGAACTGCATGTGCCATAGAATTGCTGAATATGAAATCTAGAGAGAGAACGATATGTACATCAACGTGGATAAGTCATCTATGCAATCCAAACGAACTGATGACTGTGCTACCTGCGTGTGGAAATAAATCAAATACCACCTGACTGCATGTTCAGATGCCAAGCAACTGCATTGGCAGATCTATAAAATTGAACCAAACTGCATGTGCGAATATATCAAAAACCACCTATAACTACTGGTTTCAGATGGATTATGTACATTAGAAAACCCTAATACTAATAAATATGTACGGATCCGGACATTTGAACCACAGCATGAATCCAGATTGTCGCCTAAACCTAGGATTTAATCAGTAATACTAGATGCAGAATCAAAAAATGTAACCACCCACAAAAGATAGATCCTAAGGATTTAAAATCACCCAAAGGTACATATATGGTGCATCGGGATTACTTACATGAGCAGAAGGATGGCTGGATCCTCCCTCCATGGGGGTGCCACCAACAACCTGCTTTCCGGCAATCTTGGCACGAACTTGCCGCTCCAGTTCTTCCATGTACTGATCAACCATCTCCTTCCTTGGCTTTGGAGACGGAGTCGGCTTATCGGCCATCGATATCCAATCCTGCACGGCGGAGGCGCATGTAGGTGGCGGCGCCGGCGGCGGGGAAGAGGAGGACGAGTGGCGGCGAGGAAGAGCAGAACGAGGGGCGGTGGGGAGAAATGGTAAATGGTTTCACCAAAAAGGGGGGTTCGGAGGCTAAATAGAACGCTTCCAATGCCATCATGGACCCACACAGCAGTGACAGAATAAAGGAGAGCCAGACGGTCTGGTTTTTAAGCACCTAGCAAGGTTATTTTTTACTACAGGATAAACGCCTAGTAAGTAGGCGCGGCGACCTGCAGCTACCCACAACGACCGAGCCGTGCCAAAATAACGTGTCGGATGATCTGACATGCTTGTCGCGCCAAACAGACGAGCGTGTCAAGGGAGCACATCAGACTATCCGATATGTTAGCCGGATGCAGCTACAACGCCAATCGGTACATGAATATATCAGACGGTCTGATTACAGAGAGAACAAGGTTAGCGTAGAAACTTGGATTATCCAGCTGAATCACGCCTTCTGGGCTGGCGCATATGGCGGCTGCCATGCTGGCGGCCGGTCGTCGGCTTCGGTCAAAGGCGCCTTCGCATGCGGCGCGACAGCGTGTAGGTGAGGTGCCTAGAGGTCAGGCGCGAATGGAGGGGGTCAGGCGACGAAATAAGTTTTTTGGGGGGTCAGTGCGCAATATAAGGACCTCTAGGGTCATTTAGTAAAAATAATACTCTATGTTACAACAAATTATATTATTGTGTTCATATTCAGAATAAATTTCCAATGGTATAATTTTTATGACATATAGTTTATATTTTATCATCAAAATTTATAGTCGAATTTTGACCCAAAATAAGAGAGGTCTAATAAACCGTGACAGATTTCTTTTCCTTAATTTTATGTCGTGTACTAAATCGATGCGTTGCCTTCCCTCACGTCTGTTGTTGCCCACAATCACTTTTTTTAAGAGAATGGCCCATCATCCACGTTCTATTGTTTTGCTAAAGAAAAATGGCCCAAGGCCCAGTTCGCTAAAATAGATAACGTTTCAAGATGGGAATGGGCCGGGTCGACCCAGCACCCAGCCCAAAAAGTCGAGGCCAATGGGCCAGGTGGATTGGCCTCAAACAATATACGGGTCAGTATCCACTAAAAAAAACAAAAAAAATATACGGGTCAGTGGAGCCGACACGGTTCGACCCGATGGATCAGACGGGTCGACCCAGCCAGATGAGAGCTATGCCCTAGTCGATCCCCGGCGCGCCGCCCCCGACGATCTCTGCCGCCACCGACCGCCCCCGACGATCTCTGCCGCCACCGACCGCCCCCGACGATCTCTGCCGCCACCGGCCGCCCCCGACCGCCCCCGACCAATATCTGCCGCCGCCGGACGCCCCAAGCCGCCGCCGGACGCCCCGACCAATCTCTGCCGCCGCCGGCCTGCCCCAACGTTCTCTGCCGCCGCCGGCGTTCCTCCCGCTCCTGGTGCGACTCGAGCTCGCCGTCCCGGTCGCCCTCGAGTTCGACATCCCGGTTGCCATCGTCTTCCTCCCCTTCCCAGCGCAGCTGCAAGCCAAGAACAGGTGAGACATGATAACTTGTTCGGCTGTTCCTCCGCTCCTACTGTAGTCTGTAGTTCATAGCTTGCTGCAGCGGCTCTAACTACCGTTTGTGGCTTTAGGCCACCTGACTCATAGCTGCTTGCCCAATTCCATGCGCCTTGTTCGACAGACACAACTTCTGCTGTTATTTTCTGCAAAATAGTAGCTAGGATTTATGTTTGTAGTTTGAGATTGCTTAAATCTGCATAAGTGATTGTGGACAATTCCTTGTATTGATATCTGATTGAGATGATTCTTCTTATGAACCTCTGCTGTTATGTTCCATGTTCAGAGTTGATCCATATGTATGATTGTGCACATTCCGTTTTTTTATGGTTGAAATGCTGTGTGGACAAGACATCTTTCAATCTATGTCTAATAGCATTGTTGCTTTGTGACTTCGTTTGTCCAAATGTATTGCATCTGGTGTTGATTTTGATTTTTGAAAGTTGATGCTCTCTAATGTTCCCCTATTGATCTTGTGGATTGTAAATCTTTTGATCTTTTGATCTTGTCTGGACGTGAAAAGATTACACCTTGTCATTTTACTGCACTGTGTAAAACATTTGCTGAATTATTGGGTCGGCCTCATGTGCCCAATGGGTCAGCGAGGCCACAAAATTCTGATGAAATTGGTCGACCCATGGCCTCACATATTGACCTTGGGGCCACGGGGCCGGGGCCAGGGCCGGGTCCGGGTCGGCCCATTCCCATATTGAATAACGTTCTGTCTTTCTTCCTCGTGGAGACACCGAAGTACAGATCGAAGAACGGCTTTGCTCCAATGGTGACGACTAGGGCAGATCGGGAGGGGTGCTTGCACTCACTTGGGATGGGGGCCCCTTGGTCCCGGGGGCCCGGGGCGGCCGCCCCTCCCGCCCCCCCTCAGGGCCGGGCCTGGCCGCCGCGCACGAGGAAGCCCGGCACGAAGCGCTTCGTCCTCACTGCCTCGGTCCTCCTCTCCTTCCTTGTCGGTACTACCCCCCACCTCCCCAAATCTACCAGTTTTAGGGCTTTTTTCTCTTCTCTTCTCCGTATAACCCGCGCGCATCTCGCTCTCTCTCCATAGGACTGCCCTTGCTGCTCAAATCCACCGAGATCCACCGGTCGCCGCTACCCTCCAACGCAATCGCCGACCTGTCCCGCCGCCTCCAATCTCACCCGCCCTCCTTTCCCTGCGGTCTCCATGCGGTCTTCCTCCGCTCCGGCCCTGGCTCCCCCGTCGCGTCCCTTGCTGATGAGCTCGAGCGGGCAATCTCGACCCAGCACCACCTCCTCCCCGCGTCTTCTACTGCTAGGAACATCTCCGTGTCAGTCACCGTCCAGTCGGACGGTGGCTGCACCAGCAGCACGGCTGCCGCTTTGCCTTGGCGATGTGGCTCCGTGACCGCAGTGGACTCGGTCGGCGGTGATGAGGTGTTCGATGAATTGCTGCACTCCGCATTGGGTGGTGGTGATGGGGATGGGATGAAGGTTTACACTATTGTCATTGCTGAGAATGATGATGGGAAGGGAACGAGGGTTGTGATCGGAAAGCACCGTCATGCTTGGGTGGTTGGGAAGGTTGATGAGGCTGAGACTGTGTCACTTATTGGCAAGGTGTTCATCAAGTATTTCATGAATGGCGGTATTGAAGAGGGTGAGACAGGCATTGGAAAAGGAGAGTTCATGCCAGTTGGTTCAGATGGGAATGTTGTTCTTTCATTCAGCCTGTTGAATGCTGATCCAAATGATTGGGTCTATGATTGGTAAGAACAGAAACTTTACAATATGGTATTCAAGTTATTGCTGCATTTCTGCTATGTGTTCAAAATTTAACTTTGTCCTGTGATGAGACAAATTGTTTAAGTAAAATACAATGACAGTAATATTACTGAGGAGTTATGGAACACATGTCAGCACTGACTATAGACATCTGTTGGCTCCCTCATTTAGAATCAATTAGAGTTTATTTGGTTGTAGTTACATACAGGCTAAGTTACAACTTGTTGTCCTATTATAGCTCCTGCTGTTAGAAACTTTACAGTTAGGCATCCCACATGCAGGGAGTTCAAAAATATTGGCGAGAGAATCCTGACTCCTGTGGTTGAGGCCTTGCGACCAATTGCCGATATCAATATAGAGAGTCAGGTGCATATTTTGCCTTGTTTGCACCAAGCTTGTGTCCTCTTATCTCTTCTAAAGGTGCCCCGTATTAATAAGTACTGTACAACCTCTCCTGTTCTTTTCAGGTTCTCTACCACACTCCGAAGTCGTCCTATTCTTATTCTGACGATAAATTGGGGGGCAATGTCCTTAGTATGGGAGACATTCCTTTCTTTGTATGTTTCTGACTTGCTCTGTATATGTAATCTAGTCTTGCTCATTGCTGCATTATTTGGATAACTGCTTGTTAATGCCTGCATTTTTAAGTGTCAGCTGTACTAATTTAGTTGTGCAATGAAATTGATAGGTAAACTCAAACGAGTGGCACTTGGACACATCGATTTCAGCTACAGGACGATCAAAAGTTCTTCAGTTTGTGGTGTATGTTTATTTAGATCACATCCACATCTTTGAACTTTTTTTGTTCTTCACTTTGCAAGGCATGTCATGATATGATCGACGTTCTTAAACATATTACAGAAAAATACAAGTAGTATAACAATGCTGGCTTATACTCTGAATTTGCTTCTTTTTGTGATCATACTCACGTTTCCTCTGCCAACTACTGGTAGATATGATGTGATCCCATGATTTTTTGACGATGCCCTATCCCCATTGTTTGATAGTTATTTCTTTTTCTGTTTCAGTAAACAGCACCCTTTGCAGAATATGTCATATTTTAATCCAGTATTCTGGTTTTCCAAGCATACGTAGACTAGGATAATATCATAAAATTTTCTGAATACTAAGTGTAATATTTTTTTTCGAGTAAATGACATCAGCAGTCCTATAACTATTCGAAAGGTATCAAGTAGGTCCTAAAACTTTGAAACTGAATATTTGGGTCCCAAAACAATTTAAGTTGTGCACCAGAGGTACTAAACGCGCCCCCACCTGCTCACGTGGCCATTTTAGTCGACTGAGGTAGCGTGCAGGAAGATTTCTCGCTGCTGAAGCTTGGGAACCATATATATGTTATTTCCTCTCCACTGGCCCTCTCTATCTGAGCATTGCAATTCATTTTGTACCAGTTTTAACATTACAATTCAAAAGATTTGAAAAGCTGGCAGAATAAGTGATCACATCATTTGGGAACATGACCTTAGCATGTCATATCACATTGTCAACATAACAACATAGCAACAGAGCACTATCAACTTGACCATCAGTACATAACTACCAAAATAACACGAATTAAGTTTGCAACATCTCCAGCAACATTTAGTAACTATCACATTGTTATTTACTCTTTTTATATATATATGATCTTTATGGATGGTCATTAGTCATCTGAATTGCTTGTTCTGTAATAAACAGGTATATTCCATCTGCAAGGGAATGCCCTTTGTATTTGCAGCTTCCAGATGGGGAGCTTTCAAAAACTAATGCATTTATTTCCCCAGTAAGTACTATGCACCTTTCGTGTGTTGTACATCTTGCCATTTTTCTTGATAGTGTTATCCTGTCATGTAGATGTGGGGAGGTGTTGTTATTTGGAACCCACCGGGCTGTTCACTTGGTTCAAAGAAGACACATGGGACTCGGAGACAAATGTCATCACAGGTGTGTAGAATTCATCATCTTTTGTCTTTGCCTTCTTATATGTTTGCAAGTGCATTGTATTCTGAAGCATTGAGTTGCAACAGGAACTTATGGAGACTCTGGAAATCTTCATTGGGCAGCTAAGACAGTTATTTGGTCTAAAACCGAACTATCATGCACAAGGCATGGATGTGGCAACTAAATTCCTAGTTAGTGAAAAGGGGTTTGCACAATGGTGAGAATACCCCCCTGCTTGTTTAATAGGATACCATGGCACAAAATCATTTTGTTATGGCAACACGATTTTACAAAATCTGAATGCATATTTTATATCTGTAGTCACACTGGATTAGAGAACATATTTGGCATCATTATTATCAAATCCTTGTTACAACAGTTTTCAGATTTCCAAATCATCGGCATTGTAGTATGCATAATATCAGGGAACACATTCATCAAGTTTAGTTCTTGTCTAAATATCATATATGGAATTATGCGATTACTTTGTAATTGGTGTGGGAAAGTCTGTCTATTTTTTATCCTTACTCTATAACTACATGGTTCAAAGTCACAGCTGTTGTGAGTTTTGAAGTTCACTTAGTTTTGGTTAACTTTTGAACCTGTTGATATCTAAGGTTCTTTACAGGAGTTATCTTCGAAGGCTCTAACAGTTATTATTGGGTTTCTTGTTTCATAACTCTTACAGGGAATTGGATTTACTATACAGGCATCATGCATGTTCCAACCTTTTGTCATGTGTCGCCACCTTGGAATCTCTTTCCAGCTTGGTACATCAGAAGTTCTGAATGACATAATATAAAATGTTGTTCCTCACACAGATACTCACGAATGTTGTTTTGTTGGTAGGTCCAGTCGCTCCCAAGAATGATTGTTATGGATGAAATTGGGAGGCAGGTTTGTTCCTCTACCACTCTTGCTAAATGGATAGTTCACGGTCATGTGTAGCAGTGCTTATTTTATTTATTTTTCCGCTACTGTTTAGCCTCTGAGTAAGCAGCAGAATATTCAGACAAAACTCCTCATGCCTCATAAGTTATAACCCTGAACATTCATGGTGTCCATTGTTATTACTTTGTTATGCGTTCCCATGTATACCTACACACTTGTACATGGTTGTCTTTTATCTCTAGTTCTTTACTTAGTTATAGTATGAAATCACTTCATAAGTTCATCGTGAGGTCGAGTTTGTTCAGGCTTCTGACAAGTAATGTTTTCCAGGTTGAGCTTTCTCTTGAAGCTGCAAGTTTAGCTCAAAGAAACGCCACTCTCGGAATTGGTGACTCGTCAGAAGGCATGTTTAGGACACATTTTATAGCAGATGTTACGTAGAGCTTGGAAAGGTTTTGTTAACATTGTGCTGTTCTGCAGTGTCTGCAATGAGGGCATGTTTAGGACGCATTTTTCCATCCATCCATTATGTCAATCAGTTATGCTTCCGTGGAGCACTACTTCGCAATTTACATGGTTAGTATTCACTGAATTATAGACCTCACTTAAGTTTACAATTGGCAGGTTGGTACTTTCGAATTGTTTGTTCTAAAAAAAAAACTAAGTCAGCATCATGGTACTTTCGAATCATTTGTCTTCAACCGTGGATTTTAAACCAAGGTTATAGCATCATAGTTAGCAGCAACAGCAACAACAATCTTCTCTTATGTGAGTTGTGTAATGTTGCATGCAAGCTCTACACGCTAATAACTCATGCTGCATGTTCCTTCCATTCTACGACTTTGCATCACTCATTCTGTCATTCGACAGTTCCGCCTTTGGAAAGTGTTTAATGATAATGCAGTAGATCTAACCATACATGCAGCGTCATTGAAGTCCAAACTGCCCTGTAAATTGACATTTTTTTTGTAATCTTTTTACAGCCATTCTTTGCGCCAGTGTGTTTGCATGTGCTACTGGCGGCAATCAAAGAGCTGAAACGCTACAGGGTAGAGCGGGCTAAACACTCGGCATTCCTCGCTTCCTAATCCCAGGCGACGACCTCCTGAGCCATATCCATCCATCCATCCATCACCAGTGACAGGCAGCAAAGCATCGCTGCTTCACGCTTGGTATCGTCATCCATCATCCCACGGTGTTTGACAGGTGACCGAAGGTAGTAGGTAATGATCTGTAATGGCATCCTAAGCAGACGAGTAGGACTTGCGTGCATGTAAATCTGTAACTTACAGTATACGGTAGATTTTGCCTAGTCCGGGCGGAGGACACACATTTTGTTCGTGGAAGTAGAGCCTTGCTCTCTCACATGAAATCCATATCAATTTCCAAGGTCGAAAGGTACCATTTTAAAAATATCCCTCTCGACCCTTCCCCTCTCTTCTCGACTACAGTCAAAGAGGGCTGTGGATTGTGAATATTTGCATTGATAGTGTGCCCTCGGTCGTGCAAGGCGCCGGTGTTCTGCAATGTCATGTACACGATGGCGAGGTGCTGCGGCGGCGGCGGTGCAATCCTTTACAGACGAGTGGCCTCAATTCTTTGCGAGGGATGGGAGATGGGCGACGTTACGGATGAAAATCCTGCCCGTTTCCGGTCGGTGCTAGTGACGACGGCGCCCGTGGGCGTCGTTCACCTCCTTGGAGGCGTTGCTATGGTGTGTCACCATCTCTCCCCCCCCCCCCCCCCCCCTCTTGTTTGGATTGCCGTCTCCGGGTGAAAGCCCAGGTCTTTGGACTGACGATGGCGACGTTGTGGAGTCGTTTCTCTGTTGGGAGCATCGTGTGTGGAGACATGGCTTGGAGGTTCTGTGATGCGGTTCTCCTGTGTGTGCCGCTGGTTCGAATAGAGGTTCTTGGGCGCAATGTACGCCAATGCCGGTGAGTTCAAGACGGTGGCTTTCTCGGGACAAACCGAGTCCCGCCACCCACTTGCCATCTCCTTTCGGCATTCAAGAGTGGTTGGTGCGTCGACAAGGGAAGTCCGGTTGAAGTGGTTGTTCTTTGAGGTAACCGGCGTTGGTCGAGACGCGGCTATGTTGCTCTGTTTAGGGCTTGCTCTGTTTAGGGCAGGCTCCTTTGCGTTGTGTATGTAATGTGTGCGGAGGCTTTTCTTCGGATTAGCTTGGATGTGGTGTTTGTCTACACTTGTTGTTCGCGGCAAGTTATAGCTTCTTGTAATTGTCTTCTGCCTTCTATAAAAATATGGTACGCCTTTGGCGTACTCTCGAAAAAATAAATAAAAATATATATATAGAGTACATGGCAGTAATATCTCAACCGTATCTGCTATACAAGGAAACATAGGGAGATATCTCTAGACTAGGAAACAATAAAACGACCCAAATGATAAGTGTCACACGTGTGGCACGAAGCAACATGGTCTAAACGCCCCATTTCCATTCATTTTGTCACATCAAACTGATGACATCAGCGGAATCTTTTTAGTTTTTCGGACTAAAAAATATTTTATCTCTTAAATAAAAAATCCGATTAAAAATCCGTTTTCATCATTAAATCCATCTCGACGAGATCTTCAAAACTAGATCCCATATTGAGACGTTTCGACTACTTTTTTTTGGCCAAAAGTTGTCATGATGTTACACTGAAATTGGCATAGTGTTTACACTAAAGTTGCCATATTATGTTTAATCTATTTTTTTCTTCTAGATTTAAAGCTACCATTGTATTTCAACTACTTTTCATGGCAAATTTTATTAATTGACCATGACAATTTTTAGTAATTAAGCACAATAAATTTAATTCATGAATCATGGCAATTTTTAGTAATTTATCATGGCAATTTTTGTTTATAGATTATGGCAATTTTAGTATTTTGACCATGGCAATTCTAGTATTTTAACCATGGAAATTATTTTTTTGTATGAACCATGGCCAATTTAATTAGTGCATGGATCATGGCAAATTTAAGTAATTCGCCATGGCAATTTTAGTTTATGATTCATGCCAAATTTGAGTCATTGACCATGCATTTTTTAAGTAACTGACGAAGGATTTCTTTTTAATTATGAACCATGTCAAAATTATTTCATGGATCATAGCAAAATTTAGTAATTCACCATGACAAGTTTTGTTTCTTAATTCCCTTTTTAATAACATGTCAAAATTTACTTTAAATGTAAAAGAAAAAGTAGTCGAAACATACCATAGCAATTTCAGTGTAAACACCATGGCAATTTATGTGCAATAGACATGACAACTTTTGACCGCCAAAAAATATCGTCGAAACATATCGATATGGGATCTAGTTTTGAAGTCCTCGTCGCGAAGGATTTAATGGTGGAAACGGATTTTTAAATTTAAGAGATAAAACATTTTAACGTTTGAAAAACCCAAAAGATTTCCACTGCCATCATCTGTTTTTGTCCCTGTTTGCATGCATGTGTGGAAGAAACAAAAATGCTAACGTGTCACAATGGGTGGCTAGAAGGGCGTTTGGCCCGACCTCCTTCAGCCCACACGTGTGGCACTTACCAAGGTCCTAAAATGAAATCCTAGCTGCCTAATGTAAATGCGATAATGATCATGCTCAACACCCCCTCGCAGTCGATACGTCACCGGTGACGCATAGACTGGACCGGAACTCCTCGAAGATAGACGTCGGTAACCCTTGGTCACGTGCAGGACGCGGATGCATCCGAGAGCCACCTGCTCACGCACGAAGTGTATATCGAGCTCGATGTGCTTCGTGCGACGATGATGGACGGGGTTGGCGGAGCGGGGTTGGCGGAGATGTAGACGGCGGAGACGTTGTCACGGTACACGAGTGTAGCATATGATACGTCATGATGTAGCTCCTGAAGAAGTTGCCGTAACCAAGAGCACTCAGCAACGGCGTTGGCCACGACCCTATACTCTGCCTCAGCGCTGGAGCGGGATACCGTAGGTTGCCGTTTAGACGACCAAGAGATGAGGGACGACCCGAGGTAGACGCAGTAGCCGGATGTGGAGCGACAAGTGTCCGGACAGCCAGCCCAGTCAACATCAGAGTAGGCGACCATGTCGGCGGAGGATGATGCCGTCAAGGTGAGCCCTGGAGCCATTGTGCCACGGATGTACCGAAGAATCCGCTTCACCAGGTTCCAGTGGCTGTCGCGCGGAGCATGCATATGTAAGCACACGTGCTACACCGCATACTGCAAATCCGGTCTGGTAAGGGTCAAGTACTGAAGTGCGCCCACGATAGAGCGATAGAACGGACCATCTGGTGCTGGGGAGCCCTCAAGCGCGGAGAGCTTTGCCTTCATATCAACAGGAGTGGCGACGGGCTTGCAGTTAAGCACGCAGTCGCTCTCAAGAAGCTCATGTGCGTACTTCTATTGATGAAGGAAAAAGCCGTCGGGGTGCCGAACAACCTCAATGCCGAGGAAGTAGTGTAGCGGACCCAAGTCCTTCATGGCGAACTCGGCACTGAGACGAGAAGTGAGCTATCCAAGAAGCTCGACCGAGGATGCCGTGAAGATGATGTCGTCGACGTGGAGGAGTAGATATGCAGTCGCATGGCCATGATGGTACACAAACAGGGAGGCGTCGGAGCGAGTAGCTCGGAAGCCCAACAACTGAAGAAAGGCGGCGATGCGCTGGTACCACGCTCTCGGCACCTGCTTCAGCCCATAGAGAGACCAGGAAAGCAGGCACACGTGATCAGGATGAGTGGCGTCGATGAATCCAGTAGGCTGCTGGCAATAGACCTGTTCGGCGAGATGGTCGTGGAGGAACGCGTTGGAGACGTCCAACTGATGCACCGGCCATGCACGGGACACCGCAAGCTAGAAGGGCATAACACTAACACCAGCTCCCAAATTACACAAAGCAGTTTTAACATAGTTATTTTTAATGGAACATGATATAGTGGGTATCCCTGGATCTCCAAGCTTTTCAGAAATTTTTCCTTTGAAAGAATAATTAGCAAGCATAGTAGAAATTTCAGCCTCCGGAATTTTTCTTTTATTAGTAACAATATCTTTCATGTACTTAGCTTATGGAGGCATTTTCATAGCATCAGTCAAAGAAACTTGCAGAACTAAAGGTTTAAGCAATTCAACAAACCGATTAAATGCTTCTTCATCTTTAGATATTAGTGTCTTACTTGGAAAAGGCATGGGTTTTTGTACCCATGGTTCTTTTTCTCTACCATGCTTCCTAGCAACAAAATCTCTCATATCATATCTTTTATTCTTAGGAGGTGGGTCATCAAGCTCAACTTCAGTTTCTATTTCTACCTCCTTTTCAGATTCACTGTTATCATTAGGTGGGGCATCATTATCAATATTATTATCATCATTAGCATTATCATTATCATTAGGTTCATGCTCTTCACCCTCTTAAGTTTCAGCATCAGAAATAGAAACATTATTAGGATTCTCAATAGGTTTTCTATAACAGGTTCACTAGAAGTATGCAAAGTTTTATTCTTACTCCTCTTTTTCTTCTTCTTAGGTGAACTAGGTGCACTATCATTAACTCTCTGAGAATCTTTTTCAATTCTTTTAGGATGGCCTTCAGGATACAAAGGATCCTGAGTAGATCTACCTCCTGTAGTATCTACTCCATAAGCACGTTTATCATGTTGTTTAAGCATATCTCTAAACAAATCTTGTTGTGATCTAGAAACTTGTTCAAGCTGAGTGTGAACCATAGAAAAGTGCTTACATAAACCTTTAACATCATTAGAAATTCTCACAAGCACATCACTCAAACGTCCAATAACAATAGAATTATGTTTCATATGATCACTTATTTGCATATTGAAATTGTGTTGCTTAACAACAAAGTTATCAAATTCGTCTAGACATTGACTAGGAGACTTATTATAAGGAATATCACCTTCATCAAATTTATACCTCTACTACCTGATTTGGAGTGGGAAGTTCATATAATTCTTCGATAGGTGGTAGATTCTTCACATCTTCAACTTTAATACATTTTTCTCTCATTGATTTCTTTGCTTCCTGCATATCTTCAGGAGTGAGGAACAGAATACCTCTCTTCTTCAGAGTTGTCTTAGGTGGTGGTACGGGAAGTGTCAAATCATCGGTATTTTTCAATAAGTTATTCAATAATTCCAGAGCTTGCTCAACTGTCATTTCCCTTAAAACACAACCAGCACAACTATCTAGGTAGTCCCTAGATTCAGTGGTTAGTCCATATAAAAGATATCAAAAATTTCATTCTTTTTAACAGGGTGATCTGGCAAAGCATTAAGTAATGTGATAAGCCTCCCCAAGCTTGAGGGAGTCATTCTACCTCAAGTTGCTTAAAGTTATAAATATCCTGCAAGGCAGCTTGTTTCATATGAGCAGAAAAATAGTTTTCAGTAAAGTAATCATATCTTGGGGACTACGCACATAATCAGGAGCAAGATTATTAAACCACACTTTAGCATCACCCTTTAAAGAAAAAGGAAACAACTTAAGCATATAATAATATCGAATCTTTTCCTCTTGAGCAAATAGGGTTGTAATATCATTCAATTTAGTCAAGTGTGCAATAAATTTTTCAGATTCATAACCATGAAAAGGATCAGACTCTACCAAAGTAATTAATTCAGGATCAACAGAGAATTCATAATCCTTACCAGTAACAAAAAAAGGAGAAGTAGCAAATTTAGGATCAAGTTTCATCATTTTATTCATAGCTTCCTCCTTAAGAATAGCAATTAAGCCCTCTATACCATTATTAATAGCATAAGCCATAAACTCCCTAGTAATCTTCTCATCAAACACATATTCAGGATCAGGCACATCAAATATTCTCTTTCTAATGGGAGCACTAGGAGTACCAAGTGATTCATAATTTTCAGTAGTTTCAATTTCTTTAGCTTTAGCAATATGAGCATCAAGTAATTCATCAAGTGGAACAGTATTATCCAGCAAAGTAGAAGCATCATCACAAGTATCATCAATAATAGAAGCAGTGCCTACTGTGTGTGACATATCATCATGCAAAGTACATGGTGGTGGTGAAACAAGTTGACTCAAAACAGAAGGCGAATCAAGCGTAGAGCTAGTTGGCAGTTCCTTACCTCTCCTCATCTTTGAGGGCATAATCTTTGTTTTGGAATCCTTGAGATTTTTCATAGTAAAGATAAATTATAGCAGATAATTGACTCCCAAGTGAACTTAATAAATAGAGCTATGCCTCCCCGGCAAGGGCGCCAGAAAATAATCTTGATGACCCACAAGTATAAGGGATCACAACAATTTTCGAGGGTAGTATTTCATCCAAATTTATTGATTCGACACAAGGGGAGCCAAAGAATATTTATAAGCCTTAGCAGTTGAGTTATCAATTCAACGACACTTAAGAGATAACTTTCTTGCAGCAATTTATTAGTAGCACAGTAATATGATAGTAATAGTGATAGAGTAACAGTAATAGCAGCAGCAATAGAACAAGTTTGTAGCAAACAAAGCAATAGTGAATTTAGCAAACACAATAGCAGAAAAGCATAGGCATGGAGTAGCGATGGGGTGTTCATATGATATTCAATATATAATAGTCACAACCTATAGTGATACAAACTAGCTCCAATTCATCAATCATATGTAGGCATGTATTCCGTATATAGGCATACATGCTTGCGATAAGAGTTTGCACAACATCTTTTGTCCTACCCTCCCGTGGCAGCGGGGTCCTAATGGAAACTAAGGGTAATTAAGGCGCTCCTTTTAATAGAGAGTCGGAACAAAGCATTAACACATAATGAATACATGAACTCCTCAAATTACAGTCATCCCCATAGAGTATCCCAATTATTGTCACCTTGGGGTCTAGGGTTCAGAACAATAAAAGGTGCACACAACTTGCAGATATGATCAAGAACACAAATATATTCATGAAAACATAATATGTTCAGATCTGAAATCATGGCACTCGGGCCCTAGTGACAAGCATTAAGCATATCAAAGTCATAGCAACATCAATCTCGAAACATAGTGGATACTAGGGATCAAGCCCTAACCAATTGACAACGATTACATATGAAATCTCATCAAATCTCATCTACCTCCAGTATGCCTACATGGGAATTACTCACACATGGAGGTAAGCATCATGAGATTGTTGATGGAGAAGGGTTGGTGATGATGACGGCGTCGGTTCCATCTCACCGAAGCCACAAACGGACTCCGGATTAGGGTTCCTGATGACCCACAAGTATAGGGGATCAATCATAGTCCTTTCGATAAGTAAGAGTGTCAAACCCAACGAGGAGCAGAAGGAAATGACAAGCAGTTTTCAGCAAGGTATTTTCTACAAGCACTGAAATTATCGGTAACGAGTAGTTTGATAGCAAGATAATTTGTAACAAGTGACAAGTAGCAATAGTAACTAAGGTGCAGCAAGGTAGCCCAATCCTTTTTGTTGCAAAGGACAGGCCGGAACGATCTCTTATAATAAGCTAAACGTTCTCGAGGATACATGGGAATTTCATCTAGTCACTTTCATCATGTTTGTTTGATTCGCGTTCGCTACTTTGATAATTTGATATGTGGGTGGACCGGTGCTTGGGTGCTATTCTTACTTGAACAAGCCTCCCACTTATGATTAACCCCTCTCGCAAGCATCCGCAACTACGAAAGAAGAATTAAGATAAATCTAACCATAGCATTAAACATATGGATCCAAATCAGCCTGTTACGGAATAGCGCATAAACTAGGGTTTAAGCTTCTATCACTCTAGCAACCCATCATATAATTACTACTCCACAATGCATTCCCTTAGGCCCAAAGATGGCGAAGTGTCATGTAGTCGACGTTCACATGACACCACTAAGAGAATCAACAACGTACATATCATCAAAATATCGAACGAATACCAAATTCACATGATTACTTATGACAAGACTTCTCCCATGTCCTCAAGAACAAAAGTAACTACTCACAAATCATGTTCATGTTCAAGATCAGAGGGGTATTGAATAGCATAATGGATCTGAACATATAATCTTCCACCAAATAAACCAACTAGCATCAACTACAAGATGTAATCAACACTACTAGCAACCCACAGGTACCAATCTGAGGTTTTGAGACAAAGATTGAATACAATAGATGAACTAGGGTTTGAGATGAGATGGTGCTGGTGAAGATGTTGATGAAGATTGGTCCTCCCACGATGAGAGGATTGTTGGTGATGTCGATGGCTTCGATTTCCCCCTCCCGAAGGGAAGTATCCCCGGCGGAATCGATCCGCCGGAGAGTAAAAGTGCTCCTGCCCAAGTTCCGCCTCGAGACGGCGGCGCTCTGTCCCAAAAGTCTTCTCCTTATTTTTTCTAGGGCAAATGGGCTTATATACCAGAAAATGAGCACCGGAGGCTGGCCAGGGGCCCCACAAGCCACCAGGGTGTGCCTGGGGGGGTGGCGCGCCCTGGTGCCTCGTGGGCACCTGGGTGGCCCCCTCTGGTACTTCTTTTCTCCAGTATTTTTTATTTATTCCAAAATAAATCTCCGTGAAATTTCAGCTCATTTGGAGATGTGCAGAATAGGTATCTCTGACATAGCTTTTTCAGGTCCAGAATTCCAGTTGCCGGCAATCTCCCTCCTTATGTAAATCTTGCATATTAAGAGAGAAAAGGCATTAGAATTGCTCTACAAAGTGTTATATTAATTAAAAACACTATAAATAACAGTAGGAAAACATGATGCAAAATGGACGTATCAACTCCCCTAAGCTTAGACCTCGGTTGTCCTCAAGCGAAAGCCGATATCGATAATCATGTCCACATGTTTAGAGAGAGAGGTGTCGATAAAAACAAAATACGGACATAGTAGCATCATGATCATTATTACAACAGCAATATTCATTATCATAGAACTTCTCATGAGCAAGTAACAATTCATCACAACAACGAAGTATAAGGCATAAACTTTCTTGAAAACTAACAAACTATGTTCTCAGTCAACAATGCAATTGCAATTCATCATATTTTCAGGAAGGGTCTCATGTAGGAGCTTTTAGCAAGTCCACATACTCAACCATCATTTAGTCTTCTATGATTGCTAACACTCACAACATATATATATGGAGCAAAAAGTTTCAGCCAGACACATAGAAAGATAGGGGCTTATAATTTTGCCTCCCAACTTATTCACCTCAAGGGTGATGTTAACAATAATAACTCATGATCACTCATATCCAACTGGATATATGTGCCTAGATCTTTCCCCACCACATGATGCTTGCAAAAGAGAAAAATAAAAAGGAATAGAGGAGAACACTATTGACTCTTGCATAAAAAGTAAATACATAAAAGTAAAAGATAGGCCCTTCGTAGAGGGAAGCAGAGGTTGTCATGCGCCTTTTGTTGTTGGATGCACAAGCTCTTAATGCAAAGGAATGTCACTTTATATTGCCCCTTGTGATAGCAACCTTTATTATGCAGTCTGTCGCTTTTATTTCTTTACCATCACAAGTTCGTACAAAGCTTATTTTCCTTTACAATAAAAGTTCATACATATTTAGGAGCAATTTTTATTGCTTTTTACACCGATGACAACTTACTTGAAGGATCTTATTCAATCCATAGGTAGATATAATAGACTCTCATGACATGAAACTGGGTTTAAGGGTTTTGGATGCACAAGTAGTATCTCTACTTGGTGCGGATTTTTGGCTAGCAAAGATATTGGGCAAGCACCATATGTTGGAGGATCTATGACAATATAACTTCTATGTGAATATAAGCAAACATAATTTATTACGTTGTCTTCCTTGTCCAACGTCAACAATTTGACATAAAATACTCAATGGGGGCTCACAATCATAAAAGATGTCCAAGATAGTGTATTTGCATGTGAATCTTCTCTTCCCTTATTAATGTTTTCATGAATTGCATCATTGACCAATGCTATGTTTGTTAACTTTCAATAAATTTTACCACTTATACCTTTATTTATGTAATGTCATTACTTTCCATAAGATTAGCATATGATCTTTTTCATTATCTTCATTGCTAGGATTGAAGCAAAAACTCAAACTACTCTTTATTATATAACTCTCAACTCAATTACATAGATAGATAGATCACGAAACTAGCACTCGAAAATAGATCATACTAACCTTTTATTCAACTAAATCACGAAATAACTAAGGATCGAACTAAAAATAGGTAAAGATAATAAAAGTGATGGTGATACGATACCGGGGCACCTCCCCCAAGCTTGGCACAAGCCAAGGGGAATGCCCATACCCATGTACTCAAGTTTCTTTCTTCGATGATGATGGTGTTGATGAAGTGGTGGGCTTGTCCTTCAGCTTTAGCAGATACTCCAATTTATGGTTGATGCTCCAAAGGGCGATGTTTTGCTAGATGGTGAGAGAGAATCATGGAGGGGTTGAAGGATATCTCCCTTCTCTGCGGTCTCCTCCATGGGAATGGCTTGCCCTCCTTCTGGAGCCTGGGTTTCCGCAACTTCCTTGATCTTGTCCTCCTTGCCATTGTCTTCCTCTCCCGACGACCACTCATAGTAAACCTTGCTGTAGGGGCGTTTGCCCGGCGATGGTTGCACGATACGGTGCTTGGTACGGAGCCTTTGGGGAGCCATGGTGATCTAGATCTGCCAGAAAAATAGCACGAAACAAGAACAGGGGAGAATCTTGCGATACGGTGGTCAAAACATCCGGGAGTATATATAAAGAATTTTTATCTTGCAAAACAAGTATTCCAGGAGAAAACGGAGTCGGGAAGGCTCACGAGGGGCCCACGAGCCACCAGGGCGCGCTTGGGGGGGTGGCGCGCCCTGGTGCCTCGTGTGCACCTCGTGGGTCCCCTCGGCTGTTTCTTATTTTTGTATTTTTTTTTCTAATATTCCAAAACTGACAGAAAGTATTTTTATGGAATTTTTGGAGTCGGTTTACTTACTGTATCACATACCTACCCCTTTTCAGGGTTCTGGAGTGTTCCGGAAGGACTCTTTGATGTGCTCTTCCGGTGTAATTGTTTCAATAATATTAGTTTCAACGTTAATGGGAGTACCTAAAATATAGTGCTTAATTCTTTGCCCATTCACCACTCTCAGATTAGTGCCTTCGGAGTTGTTTATTTTGATGGCTCCGGAGCGATAAACTTCTTCGATGATATACGGTCCTTCCCATTTAGAGAGAAGTTTTCTTGCAAAAAATTAAAACGAGAATTGTACAATAGAACATATTCACCCACTTTGAAATATTTTATCATGCCATCTTTTAACTTTCTCTTTAAACAGTTTGGCATTTTCATAAGCTTGGGTTCTCCATTCATCTAGTGAGCTAATATCAAATAACCTCTTTTCACCGGCAAGTTTAAAATCATAATTGAGTTCTTTAATTGCCCAATATGCTTTATGTTCTAAATCAAGAGGTAAATGACATCCTTTTCCATAGACCATTTTATAAGGATACATACCCATAGGATTTTTATAAGTAGTTCTATAAGCCCATAATGCATCGTCAAGTTTCTTAGACCAATTCTTTCTAGATCTATTGACGGTCTTTTGCAAAATTAACTTTATTTCTCTATTGCTCAATTCAACTTGACCACTAGATTGAGGGTGATAGGGAGATGCAATTCTATGGTTGACATCATATTTAGCAAGCAGTTTACGGAATGCACCATGAATAAAATGTGAACCACCATCAGTCATTAAATATCTAGGGACTCCGAACCTTGGGAAAATAACTTCTTTAAGCATTTTAATAGAAGTGTTATGATCAGCACTACTAGTTGGAATAGCTTCTACCCACTTAGTAACGTAATCAACAACAACTAAAATATGAGTATACCCATTGGATTTAGGAAAAGGTCCCATATAATCCAAACCCCAAACATCAAATGGTTCAATAGCAAGTGAATAATTCATTGGCATTTCCTGACGTCTACTAATATTACCAATTCTTTGACATTCATCACAAGATAAGACAAACTTACGAGCATTCTTGAAAAGAGTAGGCCAATAAAAACCAGATTGTAGTACCTTATGTGCAGTTCTGTCTCCCGCATGGTGTCCTCCATAGGCCTTGGAGTGACACTTACGTAGGATTTGTTCCTGTTCATGCTCAGGTACACAACGTCTAATAATACCATCTACTCCTTCTTTATATAGATGTGGGTCATCCCAAAAGTAATGTCTCAAATCAAAGAAAAACTTTTTCTTTTGTTGATATGTAAAGCTAGGTGGTATAAATTTAGCAATAATATAATTAGCATAGTCTGCATACCAAGGAGTATTACGAGAAGCATTTAGCACAACTAATTATTCATCAAGAAAATCATCATTAATAGGAAGTGGGTCATCAAGAACATTTTCCATTCTAGACAAATTATCTGCTACGGGATTCTTAGCTCCCTTCCTATCAACAATATGCAAATCAAATTCTTGTAGCAATAGAACCCACCTAATAAGTCTAGGTTTAGCATCTTTCTTTTCCATAAGGTATTTAATAGCAGCGTGATCACTGTGAACAATTACTTTAGAATCAACTATGTAGGATCTGGATTTTTCACATGCAAACACAACTGCTAGAAATTCTTTCTCAGTAGTAGCATAATTTCTTTGAGCGCTGTCTAGAGTTTTACTAGCATTAATGGATAACATTTAATTTCTTATCAACTCTTTGTCCTAGAACAACACCAACAGCATAATCACTAGCATCACACATAATTTCAAAATGCAAGTTCCAATCAGGTGGTTGAACAATAGGTGCAGAGGTTAAGGCTTTCTTAAGTGTTTCAAAGGCTTTCTACACAATCATCATCAAAAACAAATGGAACATCTTTTTGCAAGACATTAGTAAGAGGCCGAGAAATTTTAGAGAAGTCTTTAATAAACCTTCTATAGAAACCAGCATGACCTAGGAAACTTCTTATACCTTTGATATCTTTAGGACATGTCATTTTCTCAATAGCATCAACTTTAGCCTTATCTACTTCAATACCTCTTTAAGAAATTTTATGCCCAAGGACTATACCTTCATTAACCATAAAGTGGCACTTCTCCCAATTCAAGACAAGATTAGTTTCTTCACATCTCTGCAAAACTCGATCAAGGTTGCTTAAGCAATCATCAAAAGAAGTTCCGGAAACGGAGAAATCATCCATGAAAACCTCAACAATCTTTTCACAAAAGTTAGAGAATATAGCAGTCATACATCTTTGAAAGGTAGCAGGTGCATTACATAAACCAAAAGGCATACGACGATAAGCATAAGTTCCAAAAGGACAAGTTGTGACGCCCCCGGCCCGACCGTGCACTAATCATACACGCAAATGCGCACGATCAAGCCCAGGGACTCACGGGAAGATATCACAACACAACTCTAGACACAAAAATAAAATAATACAAGCTTTATATTACAAGCCAGGGGCCTCGAGGGCTCCAATACATAAGCTCGAGTTACACAAGAGTTAGCGGAAGCATCAGCATCTGAGTACAGACAAAATTAGAGGAAGATGCCTTAAGAAGGCGAAAACAAACAACGGCTCTGATCGAAAGAGGCAAGGCCTCCTGCCTGGGAGCCTCCTAAACTACTCCTAGTCGTCGGTCTCCACGTAGAAGTAAGCTCTGCCGGGGTAGTAATAGTCGTCGGCGGGATCTGCTGGCTCCGGGGCTCCATCATCTGGTCGCATCAATCGGGTATGGGGAAAAAGAGGTAGCAAGACTTACATCAGAACTATGCTAAGTATGTATCGGTATCAAAGGGGATGGCTGTATTTGTGGACTAGACTGCAGAAATGCTAGAATAGAGAGAGGGCCTAGCCTATCGAAGAATAGCATCTTCAGCGTCTTGCAGCATTAGAAGAGTGTAGATTAGTAGCATAACATAAAGTAACAAGCATGTAGTAGCAAAGCCTAGAGATCCTTCCTCGACTCCCTACGAGAAAGCGATCCCGGAGCTTACAATTAAAGTAACATGTATTCAGTTCAAGTTGTAGTAGATCGGGATACAACACTGAGCGTCTTGTTACCGTGGACACGGCTATTCGAATAGATAACTTCCCTGCAGGGGTGCACTACTGTTACCCAACACGCTCGATTAACTCTGGCCGGACACACTTTTATCGGGTCATGCCCGGCCTCGGCTGATCGACACGACGTAGTCCTACCTAGGCTCAGCAGAGAGGTCCCCGCCGGTCTACATCCTAAGTGCTCAGGGGTCTTGGGCCCATCGCCCTTTGCACTCCGGGTCGTTGCGAGCAGGGTGAATACCAGCGCCATTGGCATGATTCGACCGTGCCACAATGCTGAACTGGACGTCTGACAGAGCTTTCGGCTGATACATACGACGTAGAGGGTCCCATAGCCATTATTCCACGTGGTGGTAGTGCGTATATGGCCAGCGGCCAACTCAGATCAAATACGCAAATCCGTTAGTGTGTTGGGGCTCGCGGTGACGATCAGTACTCCTGTCGCCCCGTCTCGAGGAAGTGCAACAAGGGTCAGGCCCATCCCTCTCTAGGGCGGTCTCTGCCTGCCCGGCCGCGCCTCATAATTATCTCGCGGGTACCCTCCAGGTCAACCCGACTTCACATTTCCCGCGGGTACCCCTCGGGGTCGACCCTCCTACAACGAAGGTCTGAGATAAAAGCCATGGTAACCGTGTGTCCAAAACATCAAAGGGAACCCGAGGAGTCACCCTCGATGGATTCCCACTCGATGTAATCCATTAAGGAGAACCAGGAGGAATCACCCTCGATGGTCCCCACTTGAGGGGTTGCACGACAGCGTCATCATCGGGAAGGGGAGAGCGAGGAATCACCCTCTGCAATCACCACCGATGTGCTATACTACAGAGATATCATCAGGAGTGCATTATGAGGTATCACCCTTGGCACTCGATAGTAGCCCTGCAGAGCCATACAACTAAGGAGGTGTGCGGTGCTGTGACGGTCTCTGCTCATCGATCACAATGATCGAGGCACTGGTAGCAAAGCGGGGCAACATGGACAAGGGGGAGGGGTCACTGATTGATCACTAACCAACCTATTCTAAGCAGTTTAGGATGACAGGTAAAGTAACAACAGCAGGTTACAAAAACAGGCTATGCATCAGAATAGGAGCAATCAATTACAGTAGCAAAATCTAATGCAAGCACGGGGAAGAAAGAATAGGTGATATAGGATTGATCAAGGGGGTTTTGCTTGCCTGGAAGCTCTGCTGAAAGGGGCTGGTCGTCGACGACGTAGTTGTACTTAGGAGGGTCGTTGGCAGTCTCGGGGTCTATCGGGAGAGAAGGAGGGGGAAGAAACAATAAATACACGGCAAGCAATGCAACACAAACGCATTTCATGGCAGTATGTTATTCGAGGAGTGCCCTAATGCAGTACTACGCAAGTTAGTCAGAGCGGGAAGACATCTGGAGGGGTTTTACCAGCTCCAGGCAATTATCGGACAGATGAATCGGAGGGGAAAATTCCATGTTCATCATGTTAGAGAGGTGTGGCAGGTATGTGGGTGGCATATTCGGATTCTTCATATTTTTCTGATCATTTTTCATATATAAATTATTTTCATCCGAGTTACGGTTTATTTTATATGATTTTTCAAAGTTTTATTGAATTTCTGGAATTATTTTAATTATTAAATTCGAATTATCTGAAACAGTAACAGGTGACGTCAGCATGACGTCATAGTGACGTCAGCGGTCAAACCCAGCTGACCAGAGTCAAACCTGACCAGTGGGTCCCACTGGTCTGTGACACAGTAGCTAATTAGGGATTAACTTTAACTAAAACAGGTTAATTAGACAGCGGACCCCATCTGTCAGTGACTGTTTAGTAATTAATTTTAATTAACAAATTAATTAACATTTTTATTATTTATAAAAATGTTTAAATTAAACGGGGCCCGCATGTCAGTGACACAGGGCAGCCCAGTCAGCATGTTGACTGGGTCAACCCAGTCAACGGGGCCAGTGGGGCCCAGCGGTCAGCGGCACAGGGCGGGCCAGGTGGCGCCACATCAGCGCCACGTCGGCGCCGGCCACCGGAGTTGCTCCGGCGAGCCAAACGCCGCGGCCGAACTCCGGCGAGCTCGGAATCGCTCTATGGGGCACCAAATCGCGCGCGGTTGGTCTCTCTAGAACGGGCACTTCGCGCTGCGTCCGATGGTGGTGGTCTCGGCGGCTGAGGTGGCCGGAAACGGGCATGGCGATGACGGCGGGCGGCGGCGTCTACGGGTGCTAATCGGGGACGGCGGCGTCTACGGGTGCTAATCGGGGACGGCGGCTTAGCGCGTTTGCGGGCGAAGCAACGGGCCAGGGGGGATCTACAAGCGCGTGCGAGCACAACAAGTACGGGCGCGTGACCAAAAGGTCACCAGAAGCTCGCCGGCGACGAGCTCCGCGGCGGAGAGCTCGGGCACGATGGGGGCGGGAGCTACGGCTAGCAAACGGCGACGAGCGAGGAGGGGGAAGAATGCGGGGCTCACAGCGGTCCCGTAGATGTGCAAAGGTGGGCTCGGGGTGGCTCGACGGCGGCGAATCGACGACGGCGAGTTCGGCGCTCAAAGGTTGAAGACGACGGCGTGGACGGCGCTGTGGCGGCTTCGAGCTCCAACGAGGAGGTGCAGAGGGCGTAGCCGAGGTCGGGGAAGACGCTGGACACGGTGGGGTGGTGAGGAGAGTGCGGTGGCTGCGAGCTCTACGGGTGTGCGGTCATGGCGCCGCTTGGGCGAGATGAGAGAGAACGAGGGAGGGGAGGATATGACGCTAGGGTTTGTCTGCTGGCTCGGGGAGATCTTTATCCGCGCGAGGCACCATCGGATGGTCGACAGCGGCTGCATCCGCGCGTGGACGGCTGCGCGCGTGCGTCGGCCAGTGCCATGGCTTCTGGCCAGCGGGAGGAAGGAGAAGGCCTAGTCGGGCCGGGCCGAATTGCACTGTGCACTCAAGGCCTAGTGCTCCAGTGAGTCCTCTTCTTTTTCCTTTTTCTTTTCTTCTTTTTTATTTCTTTCCTCTTTGCAAAAAGTTTGGCCACCATTGCAATTTTGTAAAATATGAGACTTGTCCAATTAAATACTAGGCAATATATATCACTGCCAGAAAAAGGTTTGGAGGTAAATTGATTTCATTTGAATTTTGGATTAAATAAATTGGATTAAACATTGCTGTTTTGGTACTGTTTCATGATGTTAGAGTCATTTAAACAATTCAATTAATGTTGATTTTATTTTTATAATTGACTTGGGAATATTTGCAATATTATGAACTATTTTGTTTAATTATTTGAAGAAGTTTATATTTGACTTGCATTTTGAATTTTAAATTGAAGTTGAATTATTTCCTAATGCAATTTAATGAAAAGGATCATGATGACATGGCACATTATTTAGCTTAATGACAGGGTTGAGATCTGGGGATGTTACACAAGTAAAGGTGGTTTTCTCTTGGTCTTCAGGTGATACAGGTATTTGAGAGAAACCAGAATAACCATCTAGGAAACAAAAATGTGTATGCTTAGACAATCTTTCTAACATTTGATCAATAAAAGGCAAGGGGTAATGATCTTTTCTAGTGGCTTTATTTAATTTTCTGAAGTCAATTACCATCCAATAACTAGTTGCAATTCTTTGTGGGATGAGTTCATTTTTATCATTAGGAACAATGGTAATACCTCCCTTTTTAGGAACACAATGAACGGGACTTACCCATCTACTATCAACTATGGGATAAATTATACCTGCTTCCAGAAGCTTTAATATTTCAGTTCTTACCACATCTTTCATTTTAGGATTTAATCGTCGTTGGTGGTCGACAACTGGTTTAGCATCAGGCTCTATATTAATTTTGTGCTGACATAGAGTGGGACTAATGCCCTTAAGATCATCAAGAGTATATCCAATAGCAGCACGGTGCTTCCTCAGAGTTTTTAGTAATCTCTTTTCTTCATGCTCTGAAAGGTTAGCACTAATAATAACAGGATATATCTTCTTTTCATCTAGATAAGCATATTTCAATGTATCAGGCAATTGTTTCAGTTCGAATACAGGGTCACCCTTAGGTGGAGGAGGGCCTCCAAGAGTTTCAACAGGCAAATTGTGTTTAAGGATAGGTGGTTGATCAAAGGACATCTTATCTATTTCATTTCTTTCATTCATGTGCATATCATTTTCATGGTCTAGCAAATATTGTTCTAACGGATCAGTAGGAGGTACGGCAATAGAATCAAGACCAATAATTTCATCTTTACTAGGCAATTCTTTATCATGAGGTTGTCTACGAAACTTGGAGAAATTAAACTCATGAGATATACCACCAAAATTAACACTAACAGTTTCTTTAGCGCAATCAATCTTGGCATTAACAGTGTTCAAGAAAGGTCTACCAAATATAATGGGACAAAAATTATCTTGTGGAGAACCGAGGACTAGAAAATCAGTAGGATATTTTATTTTTTCACACAAGACTTCAACATCTCTAACGATCCCAAGCGGCGTAATGGTATCTCTGTTTGCAAGCTTAATAGTAACATCAATGTCCTCTATTTCAATAGGTGCAATATCATTCATAATTTCTTGATATAAAGTAAACGGAATAGCACTCCCACTAGCACCCAAATCACATAAGCCATGGTAACAATGATCTCCTATTTTAACAGAGACAATATGCATGCCTACTACAGATCCGTTTTTATCTTTAGGATCTGGTTTAATAATTCTAGCTGCTTCATCAAAGAAGTAAATAACATGCCCATCTATATTATCGACCAAGAGATCTTTAACCATAGCAACATTAGGTTCAACTTTAATTTGTTCAGAGGGTCTAGGTGCTCTAATATTACTTTTGTTAACCACAGTTGAAACTTTAGCATGTTCCTTAATCCTAACAGGAAAAGGTGGTTTCTCAATATAAGCAGTAGGCACAACTGGATCAACATGGTAAACAATTGTTTCTTCTTTAACACTTATGGGTTCCTCAATCTTTTCTTTAACAGGGGGATGCTATTTAAACCACTTCTCCTTAGGGAGATCAACATGAGTAGCAAATGATTCACAAAAAGAGGCTACTATCTCAGAGTCAAGTCCATATTTAGTGCTAAACTTATGAAAAGCATCGGTATCCATAAAAGATTTAACACAATCAAACTCAAGTGTTATACCTGACTCATTACCTTTGTCGAGTTCCCAATCTTCAGAGTTGTGTTTAATTCTTTCCAGAAGATCCCATCTGAATTCAATAGTTTTCTCCATAAAGGAGCCAGTCGAAGAAGAATCGAGCATGGTTTGATCATCATGAGAAACCCGAGCATAAAAATTCTGTAAGATAATTTCTCTTGAGAGCTCATGATTGGGGCATGTGTAAATCATGTACTTAAGCCTCCCCCAAGCTTGAGCGATGATTTCTCCTTCACGAGGCCAAAAATTATATATATAATTCCGATCACGATGAACCAGATGCATAGGATAAAACTTTTGATGAAATTCCAATTTCAATCGGTTCCAATCCCACGTTCCAATATCAACACATAGCTTATACCATGTCAATGCCATTCCCATCAAAGATAAAGGGAAAACCTTCTTCTTAACTTCATCTCCGGGTAGACCTACAAGCTTAAATAATCCACAAACTTCATCCACATAGATTAGGTGCATATCAGGATGTAATGTTCCATCTCTTGCATAAGGATTAGCTAGCAGTTTCTCTATCATACCCGAAGGAATCTCATAATAAATATTTTCAGTAGGTGCAGTAGGTTGAGGAGCAACTCTTTGTGCTTCCGGTCGAGGTGAAGATACCCCGAACAAACCCCTCAAAGGATTACTTTCCATAGTGACAAGTGACAATAAATTTCAGCACGTAATATAAATGTTTCCTTACCAAATTCCACTCACCAAAGGCAATTCACTCCCCGGCAACGGCGCCAGAAAAGAGTCTTGATGACCCACAAGTATAGGGGATCAATCGTAGTCCTTTCGATAAGTAAGAGTGTCGAACCCAACGAGGAGCAGAAGGAAATGACAAGCAGTTTTTAGCAAGGTATTTTCTGCAAGCACTGAAATTATCGGTAACGAGTAGTTTGATAGCAAGATAATTTGTAACAAGTGACAAGTAGCAATAGTAACTAAGGTGCAGCAAGGTAGCCCAATCCTTTTTGTTGCAAAGGACAGGCCGGAACGATCTCTTATAATAAGCTAAACGTTCTCGAGGACACATGGGAATTTCATCTATTCACTTTCATCATGTTTGTTTGATTCGCGTTCGCTACTTTGATAATTTGATATGTGGGTGGACCGGTGCTTGGGTGCTGTTCTTACTTGAACAAGCCTCCCACTTATGATTAACCCCTCTCGCAAGCATCCGCAACTACGAAAGAAGAATTAAGATAAATCTAACCATAGCATTAAACATATGGATCCAAATCAGCCCCTTACGGAATAGCGCATAAACTAGGGTTTAAGCTTCTGTCACTCTAGCAACCCATCATCTAATTACTACTCCACAATGCATTCCCTTAGGCCCAAAGATGGCGAAGTGTCATGTAGTCGACGTTCACATGACACCACTAAGAGAATCAACAACGTACATATCATCAAAATATCGAACGAATACCAAATTCACATGATTACTTATGACAAGACTTCTCCCATGTCCTCAAGAACAAAAGTAACTACTCACAAATCATGTTCATGTTCAAGATCAGAGGGGTATTGAATAGCATAATGGATCTGAACATATAATCTTCCACCAAATAAACCAACTAGCATCAACTACAAGATGTAATCAACACTACTAGCAACCCACAAGTACCAATCTGAGGTTTTGAGACAAAGATTGAATACAAGAGATGAACTAGGGTTTGAGATGAGATGTTGCTGCTGAAGATGTTGATGAAGATTGGTCCTCCCACGATGAGAGGATCGTTGGTGATGTCGATGGATTCGATATTCCCCTCCCGAAGGGAAGTATCCCCGGCGAAATCGCTCCGCCGGAGAGCAAAAGTGCTCCTGCCCAAGTTCCGCCTCGAGACGGCGGCGCTCCATCCCAAAAGTCTTCTCCTTATTTTTTCTAGGGCAAATGGGCTTATATACCAGAAAATGGGCACCGGAGGCTGGCCAGGGGCCCCACAAGCCACCAGGGCGCGCCTGGGGGGGGGGGGGGGGGGTGGCGCGCCTTGGTGCCTCGTGGGCACCTGGGTGGCCCCCTCTGGCACTTCTTTTCTCCAGTATTTTTTATTTATTCCAAAATAAATCTCCGTGAAATTTCAGCTCATTTCGAGTTGTGCAGAATAGGTATCTCGGACATAGTTTTTTCAGGTCCAGAATTCCAGCTGCCGACAATCTCCCTCCTTATGTAAATCTTGCATATTAAGAGAGAAATGGCATTAGAATTGCTCTACAAAGTGTTATATTGATTAAAAACACTATAAATAACAGTAGGAAAACATGATGCAAAATGGACGTATCAGCTCCTGACGAAGAACAGAAGATGGCGGCGGCTCCGTATCATAAAACGCGATAAAACTTTCTCTCTGATATTTTTCTCGAAAGATGTGAATTTATAGGGATGGAATTAGGTCGAGGCGGTGGTCAGGGGCCCCACAAGCCTAGGTGGCGCGACCAGGGGGTGGCCGTGCCCCCCCCCGCCCTTGTGGGTCCCCTATGGCTCTTCTGCGGTACTTTTTCGTTCTAGTATTTTTTATATATTCCAAAATAAATCTCCAAAAATTCCCGTCCAATTCTGAAAACTTGTATTTCTGCACAAAAACAACACCATGGTAGTTCTGCTGAAAACAACGCCAACCCGGGTTAGTTTCACTCAAATCATGCAAATTAGAGGTCAAAACAAGAGCAAAAGTGTTTGGAAAAGTAGATACGTTGGAGACGTATCAGGGTGCAACCCAGTAGAGAGATCGTACGTTCGATCTTCTGTTCGAGGGACTGTCTGAGGTTCTGTTTGAGGGAGAAAATTCTCGCGGTTGGGAGGTTGTAACTCCTAGCTGCGGGAATCTACCCCAACGACCTTCACCAACTCTCCTTCCGCTGCGCTACGAGTTGGTATCGATCAGATCAAACCTTATATGCATCTTCATAGTGGTCATGGGCTGGTGCGTAGGACGGAAATTTTTTGTTTCCTGCTGCATTACCCAACAGTGGGTGGTGCTCTTTTTTTTCTCTCCCTCACCCACACTTTTTCTTTGCTCTCGCGCCTGCAGGTTTTGTGAGCTCCTCGTCGCTTAATAAGGAGGTGGCGCATGGCAAGCCACATCGTGCGTCCATGGCGATGGCGCATGTGTCGATGCGCTCATCATCAACGCCGAAGGAGTCATCGGGCAGAGTTGTCAGCGGTGACGGATGAAGAAGGCGGTCGCGTGACAGATATATAACCATGGAGGCCGTGAGCGGCTATGTAGGTTAACGCAGCAGAAAACAAAAAAATTCCGACCTACGCACCAGCCCAGGACCACTATGGAGACTGCATACAAGGTTTGATCTTTTCGTTACCGACTCGTAATGCAGCGGAAGTAGAGTCGATGACGATCGGCGGTGCAGATCCCCGCAGCTAGGATTTACAACCTCCCAACCGCGAGGATGTACTCCCTCGTCTGCCCCACGGACAGCCCTCCGGGAGGCGGTCGGATAGTCCCTCGGACGGTGTCACGGACAGCCCTTCAGGAGGACCCTCAAAACTCGGACGGTCACTCGGACAGCCCTTCGGGAGGCACTCTCGAACAGCCCCTCGGGAAAAAAGATCGAACCTATGACCTCTCTACGGGGTTGCACACATACGGTGTCATCTATCCGGCAGGGCTTCGCCGTCCAGAACTAGTTCCTGCCGGAACCCAGACAGCCTTTCGGCTCTACGAAACTATTTCGCTGGGAGGGAGAGAGAAGCCAGAAATGTCATGGCATGTGTATGTTGAGAAAGAGTGAGTCTTTAGGAAGCCCCCTCCACCCCTATTTATAGGCCAAGCCCAAGGGTGGCTTCTCCAAGAAGCCAAGAGGAAAAATACCAAAAGGCCCTCCAGGTGGCTTCTCCAAGAAGCCACCCAAAAAGCACTTTCACTATTCACAGAAACATTTTTCCACGACCGTTAAATCCAAAAATATTTCTATGGGTCTTAGAATAATTCAAGTACCCACTAAAATGATTTTGGACGCGTTCTGAAACAATTCTGGATTAGTGATTTTCATCTGCGAAAAGCAACCAAACCGGTTCCGGCAGCTCCGGAACATTTCCGGTTTTTATCCCGGAAAAATCCCAGAAGTTTCCAGAACAATTCTGGCACCCTCCAAGAATTTCCAGACGTGTGCCGAAACCAATTTGACTCAATAGTATACCCTGAAACAACTTTTCAGTTTTACCGAAACTATTCCGGTGCTCTCTCTCCGGAACTTTTCTGCTGTCTCCGAAACTTTTTCGGTGACTTTCTCTCAGACTCCCTGTCTAATATTCAGCAGATAGATGACTCTTAAGCGTGTGACCCTATAGGTTCGGTGAAGCATAGACATGGCCGGTACACTTTCCGATCAATGATCAACATCGGAGCCGTGGACACCCATATTGACCCCTATACCCACACGAATAAATATTCGAGTGAACCTCTAGTTGCCGTGTGCTATTCCTGTTGCTTCGCGATATGTTACAAAACCCGAGGTGAGATTTATCGACATCCCCGTGGATCAACAACTTGTCCACTATGCCAGTTACCTCGTTGCCGGTTTTGTTCTCTTTTCTCGTTCCCGTGTTCTGGCATCCCTGTGATCAAATCACAATGTGTCTGGCCAGACGATGGTGGATACCGTAACACCGAGAGGGCCCAGAGATATCTCTCCATCGTCGGAGGAGCAAATCCCAATCTTGAGCTATCAAGTCCCTTGACACACTTTTCCATGAACCCGTAAGCCGCCGTAATAGCCACCCATTTACGGATGATGTTTAACAAACCCCAAAGTTCATGAAGCAAGCATGAAGAAACTCGATACCCTCATGGTCTAAGGAATTATGCAAATGTTAACTTTCTCTGTGTTATTAACCATTAACTTGTGACGAATGTATCTCATAGCATAACATCAATTCGGGTCGATTCAACACAAGTGTTCTCCTAACATTGTGCCCTCGAAGTTGCCGGCATAGTCATGCCTATGATCAGGAAAACAGAACCATCATGCAACACTTGAGCTAGTCTTAGAGGCCAGACTAGGAATACATTTTACCATTTATTATTCCACACATGCATATGAGTCTTCCTCCGAGCCTCGTGGTTATTGTAGACTCGAGAACCATAGCAGTTATAGCATGGAACATAAACATAATTACAAACATGGAGATAAATAATAACATTTATTATTGCCTCTAGGGCATATCTCCTACAGACTCCCACTTGCACTAGAGTCAATAATCTAGTCAATGCTGATGTACTTTACACCTATGGCATACCAGTGTAAAACATGCTTCGCTTGTGGTATAGTCTGATGTCCAACGGATCTGACAACTTCAGTTCCGTGTGTATCTCTGCATATCCTCGTGTTTTCACGCTTTCAAAAAATTCATATTTTGTGTGGACTTGGCTTCGTATATATGTGAATCAATGGTCAAACCTTGATTCCTCAGACTGAGCTATGGAGCAACTATCTTCAATAGTGTTCCATTGACCAAAGCCATCTTGGAACCATACTAAGTTTATGAACGAACTGTATGATTCAACATCTTCTATGTCACTTTGAAAGCGGCAACATACATAGCCTTAGTTATAGAATTCGCCACAGTAACCTGTTTGGAACGATTTCCAAACACCGTGCCACCATATCGTGTATTACACAAAACCCTTAACTTAATTCGAAAATCGCATGGAGTATTGATGAAGACTGTATCGATGCAATTACTTACAACGAGCACGTCATAATCTCTGCTTGCGAGAAAACATGTCATCAGTGCTACTCCAGTACTCAATGACATTTTTCACTGTTGTCCCATGATCAGTACTTTGATCACTTTGGTATCTATACTCGCAACTCCTTGGGAGTACTGGACATATCTGGTTGTTTTACATACCATGGAGTACATGATTAATCCAAACACGAAAGTGTGTGGAATCCCCATCATGTATTTTGCTCATCAGTGTTTTGGGACACCGAGTCTTGCAAAAACCCTTTCCATGTGACGTCGGCAAGAATCACTCCTTGGCGTTTTAATGCTAAACTGTTTTAGCATCTTGTTAATATGTATTTTTGGCTTTAGCCTACTAGGCAATTCTATCTCGTAGATAAATATGCCTAATGTCAAGGCTATCTAGCCCAAGCACTTCATCGAAAACTATTTTCAATGAAGTCCTAATTCGTGTCAAGAAATTTATATTATTTCCAATCAACAATGTGTCAAGCACACAAGGTTTTAAGAAATATTATTATGCTCCTACTTACTTTCTTGTAACCACAAGCATCTTCGTTACCCATTGATGAAATCAAACTCTTTTGACTATTTCATCAAAAACGAAGATTCCAACTGCATTTTGCTCTCTTCTGTCCATTGCTGGAACTCTGAAGTTTGCATACTTACTAGCATCCTCTGGATTGACAAAATACAATGGACTGTACCACATGCAAGTCCTAGGCTGCATTTCCATCACATGGAAATTCTTTTGGCATCCATGTATCATATCTCAAGATTGAAGTATGTATTGATTGCTAGTTTAACCCGATCTGACTTTAAGCATCGCTATGGTGAGACAACCTCATCGTAGTCAACTCCTTGAACTTGTTATTGCAACAAGTCGAGCTTTATGGATAAAACATTTTATCCACATCAGTTTATAGTTCCATTAATGTTCGTTAGACTCTAAGTCTTCCGAAGGGTTTATCAAGATATAATCTTGAATCATTTATGGAAACTATCTCGGATTATATTGGTATTTAGCCAATTCTGGAGTCAGGGCCCATCAACGCTTCCTTGTGTATCGTAGGTATACTGTTGTCTAACAACAATATCTCTCTTGCGCACCTGAGAGGTTTGCACGAGTTTTGCCTACGTGGTTCAGTTGCAAGTTCGACCGAAGTCCATACATCTCATGTAGAGGCTTCCGTATCAGTCGCAATAGGAAACTCTGGAATTACTTCCAAGGTTTCTTTCCTTTGATCTGATGACGAAGATACTATTCTCGTCGAGTTGCACTTTTTTCCCACTCACCTTTTTGCAAGAACCATTCTCTTTAAAAGCATACCGTTCTTGGTGGCAAGCCTTTTTGCCTTGGTATAGTGGTGGTGGAATTCCCAATTACTTGGGATAACCTACAAAGTAGTACTTGTCTGATTTGGAATAGGTTTGTAAATATTTTACACAAGCCCCATATTCCAAATGTTAAGAAAAGAAAAAGCATGGTTGGGCGTATCATACCATGGCGTCATTTTAACAGACCTGATGGTGCTCTTTTCAGTGTAAAAGCCGCAGTCTCTAAAGCATTACTTTTAAAAGGGATAATGGCAAATTGATTTATGTCATCTTTGATCTTACCATGTCATAAATGGTTACACCTCACGGATATTCCACTCATAGTGGTGCTCCGTGAGGTGTAAGTTATGAAACTCTTTTCACAACTCATCAGACATTCGCTAAACTTGTAACTCAAATATTCCTTTCGGCAATCTAGTTTGCAGAAACATATTTTTCTTGTTACAATAATTTCTACTTCATTTTTTAAAACCTTATGAATGATTTCAAAAGATCCAGATTTACGTCTCATCAAGTAAATATCCATATATCTACTTGAGTCATTTCTAAAGATAGATAAATCCACTGCTAGCAACAACATTTATCGGACTACATACATCAAAATGTATGATCACCAATAAATTCGTTGCTCGTTCCTTATGGCCTGTGAACGGTATTTTAGTCACTTCACTTTTCGGAGGAAAGTTGCAAGTGTCAGATGATTCACAATCAAACGACTTCAAAATCCATCATTATGGAATTTCTCCATGCGGGTTTCTCCAATGTGACCAAATGCAGTGCCACAAATGTGTGGTATTCTCTTAGCCTTGCGACATTTAGCGTCAGTGTTATGGATGTATCATATTACCATCAATATTCATAACATACATCCCATCCACGATGGAAGTATGGCCCTTATGTTATTCATAACACTGAACAACAATTGTTCTTTTATGAACAACCCTTTTGCAACAAACATTATGCAATGGGCTAGAGTGTGTAAAACTCTAAAATGAATTATGAAAGTAAATACGGAGGTAATATATTATTATCAATATTCATAACATACATCCCATCCATGATGGAAGCATGGCCCTTATGTTATTCATAACATCGAACATCAAAAGTTCTCTTATGAACAACCTTCTTGCAAGATACTTTATGCAATGGGCTAGAGTGTATAAAAAACTCTAAAATGAATTATGAAAATAAATACATAGGTAATGTACCGAGTATAGAAACTTTTACTATGTTCTCAGCGCATATCTAAACCTCACTCCGGCAAGTCTTTTAGGCCGTAGTAGTTCTTGCATCGAGTCGCAGCAGAATGCAATCGAGCGGGTATCTTTGTGATCAACTCACAATACCCAATAATTAGTGACTAACAATTTAATCACAATTCCCAAGAACTATTTCTTTGACCAGCCTTCTATACATCAATAACTTGTATGACTTTCATACATGAGCTGGACATTCCAGTCTTCTCTCTTTTGCCTTTATACTTCTAACAGTTTAATTCTCGGTATTTCTCCTACTCTCAGAAGAAGCACTCAACTTAAGAGTGGCGCTAGCCCCGGAGTTCCTAGGTGTGTAAGTCACACTAACACCCTTTGGACATTTTCTTTCTCTTTAAGTTGTTGTTTTATTCACCTTTCATCATATGACAGGCGTTCTTCTGGATCCCTCTTGTATTAGTTAAATGCATAGTAAACACTTTTACTAATAGTTTGCAAAACAAACATTGCTTTGGATATCCCATATCTTTTAGCCTTTGTTTGTGTCTGAAAATGATTTTCAGTTCCATGAATATCACATAGCTATCCCAAAACTTTTGAAGTTCGGGTCTCATGGAAGCAAACATATTGCACTTGACCGTAACGGAATTTTAGCTTTTGGATCGAAGGACGAGAGTCACATTATCCATAGCATTAGCGGGAGGATACCGAAAGCACGCGATAGGACAAAATCCTTCTCGGCACTTTTGAGGACAATCCTCACATTACGTTACCAACCGTAAAGTTTTAACCAGATATTTAACAGCTTATTCAATTTTAACAGGGAGGGTGAAAACGCGAGCCATTCTTCTACAACTATTATGCATATAACACTTAGACAGTGTTCATAATTAATTACACTAAGAATTAAACAAGTTAATTCTACAGTGCGCTCCCACTCAAATCAATATCTCTCAAAATTGATTATGAGTGATTCAAGACCCGCATTTCCATTCAACGCCATTGAACGAGATGAACACTGATGGCGCGAACTTCAATCGGTAGGCAAACTTGCCGATCACATCTCTATGTGACTCTTGTTCATCTTTCGATGGGCGTGTTCCGAGCTCAGGGAGATCCTTCCAGAACGTCAAGACAACCAAGTGATCTTGCTGCGAGGTCTCAACTCACCCGCCTCACACTTCTCTAATCGTTCCTACCCAGGGAGATCCTGTGATACCCCGAAGAGATAGGTGCCGTGACGGTGCTACACTTGGGAGAACACTAACTACTTGATATTTTTGTGAGAGATCACCCTAATAAAAAGTGACTACCGCGCAATCAAGAAGAGTGCATCATAAGGGATAAACAGCTCAGGCAATTCATAATAGCATGATATTGTATAGCCCTTTCTGACGGAGAAGTCAAGTATTTCTTCGTCTTCGGCATTCGCGTCGGTGTTCACCTTCGTGAAGATTGCCACCACCTTGTCGATGCACCAGATAATATTGCTATCTCTATAGCTAATAAAATAAGTGCATTACTTAAGGTTGACACGCAGGTCATTAAAGTGACAATCATATGGCTCCAGACATCATGCCGAATCATGACACGCAGGTCATGTTAGAAAATTTACATTATATAGTCATCTCATACATAATCAAATTAATATGAGCACTGCTATACCACATCACATGCACATGCAAACCATCCTGCAAAACCAAGTTAGACGCCTCTAATCGGTTCATACAAAATTTTATTTTTTGTGGCTTCTAAGGTTTCGAAAAAAACCGAAGCTACCAACGTCCATCATCAAGTATGATTATTAAAGTCGCTAGTTTTAACTTTGCGGGGTGTATGAAACATGAGATAATAAAATCTCAAGCCCCATACTGAACTTCGTCATACGCATGACCCCCATGCACATCATATCTGCATTGCCCTTTTGTCTACGAAATTTCATCTTTCTTTTTACCTATGGTGGAATTCAACGAACTGTTAGCACTTCGTTGATCAATCAGGATCGCGGATTGCCAGAACTTTGAAACTACACCATGCTGTTATCAAGATCAGAAATATGCAAATTTCAGGGAAGCAACAAGAACATCGGGTACCAGATTTCATCTGCTACCCGCACAAATAATTATCAGCAGTAGAACTCATCTACTACAAATTATATTGTGCAACACCCATACATCTCTATGTATTCTAGATCGTAACCTGCACCTACGCATAGCACGGCTCATGATGCCACTATAGGTTAACGCAGTAGAAAACAAAAAAATTCTGACCTACGCAGCAGCCCAGGACCACTATGGAGACTGCATACAAGGTTTGATCTTTTCGTTACCGACTCATAGCGCAGCGGAAGTAGAGTCGATGATGATCAGCGGTGTAGATCCCCGCAGCTAGGATTTACAACCTCCCAACCGCGAGGATGTGTGGGATCGAGGAGATAGGTCTAGAGGGGGGTGAATAGATTCCTAACCGGCCAAATTAGCAGTTTTTAATTTCTCTTTGAACTTAGGCAGATTTTGGCACAAGTTAAGATTACTCCAATACTTTCTACACATGCATATCTAGAGATTGAGCAGCGGAAATAGTAAAGCATGCAATAGTGCGAAAACTAAAGGGGTAGAGTATGGAAGATCAAACGCAATGAAGACACGGTGGTTTTTGGCGTGGTTCCGATAGGTGGTGCTATCGTACGTCCACGTTGATGGAGACTTCAACCCACAAAGGGTAACGGCTGCGCGAGTCCACAGAGGGCTTCACCCACGAAGGGTCCACGAGGAAGCAACCTTGTCTATTCCACCATGGCTTACGTCCACGAAGGACTAGCCTCACTCGGGGTAGATCTTCATGAAGTAGGCGATCTCCTTGCCCTTACAAACTCTTGGTTCAACTCCACATCTGGTTGGAGGCTCCCAAGTGACACCTAACCAATCTAGGAGACACCACTCTCCAAAAGGTAATAGACGGTGTGTTGTTGATGAACTCCTTGCTCTTGTGCTTCAAATGATAGTCTTCCCAGCACTCAAACAACTCCTCACAGATTTGGCTATGGTGGAAGAAGGATTTGAGTGGAAAGCAACTTGGGAAAGGCTAGAGATCAAAGTTCAAATGGTAGGAATGGAATATCTTGATCTCAACACATGAGTAGGTGGTTCTCTTTCAAAAAATGAATGGTGGAAGTGTAGGCACGTTCTGATGGCTCTCCTTACTGAGAAGGATGTGGTGGAGGGGTATATATGGCCTCCACACAAAATCCAACCGTTACACACTTTTGACCCAACTCGGTGGCACCGAAACAATCATCTCGGTAGCACCGAACTGTGTAAAAGATATGAACGTTAGGAATCTCGGTGGGACCGATATGGACAACTCGGATGGACCGAAGTGCAATGGCTTAGGGCAAACCTCATCTCGGTGGCACCGATTGCATCAACTCGGTTGGACCGAAGTGAAGCAATAAGGCAACAGAGACTTGGCAAGCCATCTCGGTGAGACCGATTTGCAAACTCGGTGAGACCGAAGTAAATGCAAACGATTACAGAGAGTTGGCAAGGCCATCTCGGTGGGACCGAGATCCATTTCGGTGGATCCGATTTGTTAGGGTTTGGCAGTGGCTAAGTCTTGGATGAACTCGGTGGGGCCGGATAGGAAAAATCGGTGGGGCCGAGTTGGACTGTAGGTTTAGGACATATTTGGTTAGAGAGAGTGGTTGAGGGTTTAGGAATACTGTCACTAAGCACTTGAGCAAAAAGGCCATTAAGAAACACCTCATCCCCTTTTAATAGTATTGGCTTTCCTATGGACTCAATGTGATCTTGGATCACTAAACCAAAAATGTAGAGTCTTGATCTTTTGTCAATCCTTGTCCTTAGCATTTTGAAGGGGTTCCACGTCCTCTTGTCCATGCCACGCCATTGTTGAACTTGTCTGAAGTTCACTAGATAAAAGCATTAGTCCAACAACATGTATGTTGGCATAAATTACCAAAACCACCAAGGGAGCAAATGTGCTTTCAATCTCCCCCTTTTTGGTAATTGATGACAACATACATCAAAGCTTCAAATACAGATATAGCAGAGGTATGTATGAAAGCTTTGAAGGAAACATGTAACATGTATGGATCCCATTTAACTCCCCCTGGAGAGGTGCATATAATATGATGATATCACATGGGAGATATACATGCAACATGTATCTTGGTGATATGCATCAGAGCAATATATATAGCATTTAGGTATCCACATGTCCATGATTGTCTTCTTGCAAACAGTATATACTAGCAAGAGGTCAATCATGCACATGAGTGTGATGCATATACTTACCTTGAGGTTCTTGATCAAGTACCTGAAGAAATACACTTGAGAAAACATGGTTAGATAACACAAGATAATTTCTTCAAGAAAAGACACAAGATCAACAAGAAACCAAGATTGGGATGACATGTAGAAGAGAGTATCACTAGGTGAATACTTCTTTGAAGCAGACATGTCCCCAAAAGAAATAGTTGTCTCCCCTTAAAGAACTTCCTCTCCTCCTAAATCCGACATTGGATATTGGGAGTAGGTAAGGAGAGAAAACTAGAACAACCGAAGAACAAACTTATCATGTTTCTCTCCCCCTAAAAGAAACATGTAACATTCTCTCCTCTGTAAGGTGCATCTCTTTGTAATGATAAGCTTTGATGTATTCCTCTCTCCCCCTTTGACATCAATTTCCAAGAAGGGACTTCAAGGTTATTGAATAAGTGGGTTTGGTCCTTGAGAAACACATCTAGATGCAAATAGAGGATAAGAATCATTGAGTGGAGCTGGAACGGAAAAACTCAGGAGAAATTTGACAGAAAATTCCTTAGGGCAGCCAAAATTGGTGACACCGAGTTGAGACAAATCGGTGGAACCGAGTTGGATGCAATGGAACTTTTTGTCAACTCAGCTCACTAGGCAAAGGAAATCTCACAAAGATTTGCAATGAATTAACTGCGAAACAAACCAAACGAAAGGAAACAGAAAAGAAGCAAAGAAACATCTAGATAAAGTTTTTTTTAACACTAGAGAACTTCATCTAGATGGGTCGGCGACTAGGTCACCTATGTTAGAGTATATTGACTTAGGAGTCAAGTGAGAACACTTGATCATAGGTCATACTCATCATTTAAGCTCAAAATGGGGTTGCCATTTTTCCTTTAAGCATTTTGATGTATTCACATCTTGTTGAGTTGCTTTAGCTCATGTCTTTGAGTAAAGCTTCTCTAAGATGTGAGAACTTACATTGGGATTTTGTGGTGAAGTCCATCATGTAGTTAAACTTGAAGTGGATGCTCATGAATTGAAGTTTGGAGCTATCCTATCATTTGTAGTTCATCTTCCTACATGGGTTAGTTTTGCAAGGAACAACATGTATATCCAAAATGACAAGAATGAAACATAACTCAAATGTTGTCAAAGGATATGTTTAGGTTGTCTTGTTCCTTGTTCCACCATCAATTGTTGATACTTGGGTTGTACAAGATTGCTCAAGATTAGAGTGAGATGCAATCTTGTGACATGAAGCTTGTCCAAGTACCTACAAAAGGTTAGATACAATACAAGGGAGCAAAATGTCCAAGATATAAGATGATCATGGAAGTATCATGGGTTAGTCAAGAATGCTCATGCCCTTGTATGCATCCACATGAACCTCTAGTTCACATTTGAAGCATCAATGATGTTCAACTCACTTCTCAAGTGACAAAACACTTTCTCATCAAGGGGTTTGGTAAAAATGTCCGCCAATTGTTTGTCGGTACGAACATGTTTAAGATCAATGTCACCTTTCTCAACATGATCTCGAATAAAATGGTGACGAACCTCAATATGCTTAGTTCGAGAATGTTGCACGGGATTGTGTGCTATCTTAATAGCACTCTCATTGTCACAAAGTAATGGTACATGTCTCACATGCACACCATAGTCTTTAAGAGTTTGTGTCATCCATAGTAATTGAGCACAACATGATCCCGCGGCAATGTATTCCGCTTCGGCAGTAGATAGAGATACGGAATTTTGTTTCTTGGAGGACCAAGACACAAGAGATCTACCAAGAAATTGACATGTACCCGAAGTGGATTTTCTGTCAACCTTGTCTCCGGCATAGTCCGAATCGGAGTAGCCAACAAGATTGAAAGAAGATCCTTTGGGATACCATATGCCAAAGTTTGGTGTATGTATCAAGTATCTCACAATTATTTTCACCGCCTTAAGGTGACACTCTTTTGGTGCCACTTGGTATCGTGCACACATGCACACACTTAGCATAATGTCGGGTCGGGAGGCACATAGATATAGTAATGAACCAATCATAGATCGATAAGCCTTTTGATCAACAGGTTTGCCATCCTTGGCCAAGTCAAGATGTCCACTCGTGGGCATAGGGGTTTTCATACCTTTACTCTCTTGCATGTTGAACTTCTTGAATAAGTCCTTGGTATACTTTGTTTGAGAGACAAAGGTACCTTCCCTAGTTTGCTTGATTTGCAAACCAAGAAAGAATTTGAGTTCACTCATCATAGACATCTCAAATTTTTCCGACATCAACCTTCCAAACTTTTCACTAAAAGAGGGGTTAGTAGATCCAAAGATAATATCATCAACATAAATTTGGCATACAAATAATTCTCCATTAACCCTCTTAGTGAACAAAGTTGAATCAATCTTCCCAATTTCAAAACCTTTTTCAAGAAGAAACTTTGTCAAGCATTTGTACCAAGCTCTAGGGGCTTGTTTAAGACCATAAAGAGCTTTACGAAGTTTGTACACATGATTAGGTTTCTTGGGATTCTCAAAGCCGGGAGGTTGTTTAACATACACTTCATCCTCAATTTCACCATTTAAGAAGGCACTTTTAATATCCATTTGGTAAAGAGTGATATCATGGTGATTGGCATAAGCAAGTAAAATGTGAATGGATTCAAGTCTTGCACCGGGGGCATAGGTCTCACCATAGTCCATACCTTCGAATTGTGTGTAACCTTGTGCTCCGAAACGAGCTTTGTTGCGTACCACTTGTCCATCTTCATCTTGCTTATTCCGAAACACCCATTTGGTTCCAATGATGTTTTGCTCTTCCTTAGGCTTCTCAACCAATGTCCACACTTGGTTCCTCTCAAAGTTGTGTAGCTCTTCGTGCATTGCATTCACCCAATCGGGGTCCTTGAGAGCATCTTCCACCTTCAGAGGTTCAAAACTAGAGATAAATGAGTAGTGCTCACAAAAATTAGCTAAACGAGATTTAGAGCGAGTGATTCTCCCGGTTTGGATATCTCCAAGTATTTATTCGACAGGATGATCCTTGTCGATCCTTGCTCTAACTCGAGGTAGCTTTTTCTTGGGTTGTGGTGAGGCTTCCTCATCATCATCATCTCCTTCTTCTTCGTTGATGTTGACGTTGTTCGTTTGTGGAGGTGGAGAAGGAGGTTGAGGTGGATCATCTTGTTGCACTTCCTCATTCCCATCGTCTTGACGTGTTCCACTTGTGGATGCCTCCATATCAACTTGTCGTTCATCTTGATGTGAAGTTGGGGCTTCCACTTGAGTAGACGAGGTACTCTCCTTCACTTCCACGGGGCGAATCTTGCCAATGGGAAAGTCCTTGATTGCTTCCGATGGTTCTTGATCTCCTATATCAAGTGGCAATTGCTCGACTTGCGAGCCGTTAGTCTCATCAAACTTCACATCTACCGTCTCTTCAACTTTTCGAGTGAAGTTGTTGTAGACACGGTAAGTGTGGGAGTTTGATCCATAACCAAGTAGGAACCCTTCATGAGATTTGGGAGCAAATTTTGAACGACGATGCTTATCAAGAATGTAACATTTTGAGCCAAATACTCGAAAGTATCCAACTTGTGGTTTGGTACCGGTGAGCAGTTCATATGCCGTTTTACCAAGAAGCTTGTGAAGATATAGTCGATTTGTTGCATGACAAGCTGTTTCAACCGCTTCCGCCCAAAAATGTCTTGGCATCTTGTATTCATCAAGCATCGTTCTTGCCATCTCAATAAGTGTCCGGTTCTTCCTCTCAACAACTCCATTTTGTTGAGGTGTGTACGTAGCCGGGAACTCATGTGAAATACCCTCCTCATTAAGAAAGGTGTCCACATTGGCGTTCTTGAACTCCGTTCCGTTGTCACTCCGAACCTTCTTGATCTTCACTTCAAATTGATTTTGAGCCTTTCTTGCGAAGTTCTTGAAGATCTTTTGTACCTGCGATTTGTCATCAAGAAAGAACACCCACGTAAATCTGGAAAAATCATCAACAATGACCAAACCAGAAGAGTTACCACCAAGGCTCTTATAAGAGTTGGGACCAAAAAGATCCATATGAAGTAGCTCGAGTGGTCTCCTCGTGGTCATAATGTTCTTCACGGGATGGCTTCCTCCAACTTGTTTTCCTGCTTAGCAAGCACTACAAAGTCGATCTTTGTAAAATATAACATCTTTCACTCCAAGAATGTGATCTCCTTTAACGAGTTTATCAAGGTTACGCATACCGACATGTCCAAGTCTTCTATGTCATAACCAACCTTTAGAAGATTTTGCAATTAAACAAGTACGAGGTTGAGCTCTCTTAGTGAAATCAACAATGTATAGTTCACCTCTACGAATGCCGGTAAAGACCATATTATGATTATCTTGGCGAAACACTTGGCAATCTACTTTGGTAAATAGAACATTAAATCCAAAATCAGCTAGTCTAGATACAGAAAGAAGATTGTAACCAAGAGATTCAACAAGCATAACATTTTGTATGGAGCTATCATTGGATATGGCCACCTTACCAAGGCCAAGTACCTTACCCTTGGAGTTGTCTCCAAAAGTCACATACTTGCGTGGACCATCATTTTTAGTAAGCTCACGAAACATGTCTCTATCTCCGGTCATGTGATCGGTACAACCGCTGTCAAGAATCCACTCCTTTCCTCCGTCCATATAATCTCGAAGATTTGCCATAAGACTGAGATTCCTCATGGTCTTCTCAAATTCAATATCAAATTCTTCATCCTCATCATAATAGCCATGCTCAACATCATCATCATCATGCATTTGATCATTACCTAGGGCAATAGATTTATTAATTTCATGATCATGACAATGTTCAAGTTTATGGATTCTAATAGTTTCCATGATAATGTTGCTAATAGTTCTAACATCTCCTTTGGCACGCATGAGATCACGAAGCTCAAACAAGCAATCATCAAACTTAGGATCACTAGGACTCATCTTGTGAAAAACAACAGCCTTATGAAGAATCTTATCTAGACTCTTTAAGGAATAATCAGGATATCGCTTTTCTAAATCATGCCATAGAGTATAAGCACATGCAAAGTTTCGCATACAACCAAGCACAATCTTAGGTAATCCTCTAATGATAAGATTGACAGTTCTAAGATTACGAAGCATATCAATTTCCTCTTCATGAGTAGGATGCAAGGGATCAATAGGGGGCACATAAGGATTATGAATATACTTGCTCAAGTTAAATTCATCGAAGATATCAAGCATTTCATCTCTCCAAAAGTTGTAATACTCCCCATCGAGAATAGGCACTCTACGTCTAAGACTCCCCAACGTAGACACATCCATCTCCCTCCAATGGTGATGAAACCAAAGCAATGGAGACCAAAGCTCTGATACCAATTGTGGGATCGAGGAGATAGGTCTAGAGGGGGTGAATAGACTCCTAACCAGCCAAATTAGCAGTTTTTAATTTCTCTTTGAACTTAGGCAGATTTTGGCACAAGTTAAAATTACTCCAATACTTTCTACACATGCATATCTAGAGATTGAGCAGCGGAAATAGTAAAGCATGCAATAGTGCAAAAAGTAAAGGGGTAGAGTATGGAAGATCAAACGCAATGAAGACACGATGGTTTTTGGCGTGGTTCCGATAGGTGGTGCTATCGTACGTCCACGTTGATGGAGACTTCAACCCACGAAGGGTAACGGCTGCGCGAGTCCACGGAGGGCTCCACCCACGAAGGGTCCACGAAGAAGCAACCTTGTCTATTCCACCATGGCTTACGTCCATGAAGGACTAGCCTCACTCGGGGTAGATCTTCACGAAGTAGGCGATCTCCTTGCCCTTACAAACTCTTGGTTCAACTCCACATCTGGTTGGCGGCTCCCAAGTGACACCTAACTAATCTAGGAGACACCACTCTCCAAAAGGTAATAGACGGTGTGTTGTTAATGAACTCCTTGCTCTTGTGCTTCAAATGATAGTCTTCCCAGCACTCAAACAACTCCTCACAGATTTGGCTATGGTGGAAGAACGATTTGAGTGGAAAGCAACTTGGGAAAGGCTAGAGATCAAAGTTCAAATGGTAGGAATGGAATATCTTGATCTCAACACATGAGTAGGTGGTTCTCTCTCAGAAAATGAATGGTGGAAGTGTAGGAACGTTCTGATGGCTCTCCTTACTGAGAAGGATGTGGTGGAGGGGTATATATAGCCTCCACACAAAATCCAACCGTTACACACTTTTGACCCAACTCGGTGGCACCGAAACAATCATCTCGGTAGCACCGAACTGTGTAAAAGATATGAACGTTAGGAATCTCGATGGGACCGATACGGACAACTCGGATGGACCGAAGTGCAATGGCTTAGGGCAAACCTCATCTCGGTGGCACCGATTGCATCAACTCGGTTGGACCGAAGTGAAGCAATAAGGCAACAGAGACTTGGCAAGCCATCTCGGTGAGACCGATTTGCAAACTCGGTGAGACCGAAGTAAATGCAAACGATTATAGAGAGTTGGCAAGGCCATCTCGGTGGGACCGAGATCCATTTCGGTGGATCCGATTTGTTAGGGTTTGGCAGTGGCTAAGTCTTGGATGAACTCGGTGGGGCCGGATAGGAAAAATCGGTGGGGCCGAGTTGGACTGTAGGTTTAGGACATATTTGGTTAGAGAGAGTGGTTGAGGGTTTAGGAATACTGTCACTAAGCACTTGAGCAAAAAGACCATTAAGCAACACCTCATCCCCTTATAATAGTATTGGGTTTCCTATGAACTCAATGTGATCTTCGATCACTAAACCAAAAATGTAGAGTCTTGATCTTTTGCCAATCCTTGTCCTTAGCATTTTGAAGGGGTTCCACGTCCTCTTGTCCATGCCACACCATTGTTGAACTTGTCTGAAATTCACTAGATAAAAGCATTAGTCCAACAACATGTATGTTGGCATAAATTACCAAAACCACCAAGGGAGCAAATGTGCTTTTAGGATGTACTCCCTCGTCTGCCCCACGGACAGCCCTCCGGGAGGCGGTCGGATAGTCCCTCGGACGGGGTCACGGACAGCCCTTCGGGAGGACCCTCAAAACTCGGACGGTCACTCGGACAGCGCTTCGGGAGGCACTCTCGAACAGCCCCTCGGGCAAAAAGATTGAACCTACGACCTCTCTACGGGGTTGCACACATACGGTGTCATCTATCCGGCAGGGCTTCGCCGTCCAGAACTAGTTCCTGCCGGAACCCAGACAGCCTTTCGGCTCTACGAAACTATTTCGCTGGGAGGGAGAGAGAAGCCAGAAATGTCATGGCATGTGTATGTTGAGAAAGAGTGAGTCTTTAGGCAGCTCCCTCCACCCCTATTTATAGGTCAAGCCCAAGGGTGGCTTCTCCAAGAAGCCAAGGGGAAAAATACCAAAAGGCCCTCAAGGTGGCTTCTCCAAGAAGCCACCCAAAAAGCACTTTCACTATTCATGAAAACATTTTTCCGCGACCGTTAAATCCGAAAATATTTCTGTGGGTCTTAGAATAATTCCAGTACCCACTAAAATGATTTTGGACGCGTTCCGAAACAATTCCGGATTAGTGATTTTCATCTGCGAAAAGCAACCAAACCGGTTCCGGCAGCTCCGGAACATTTCCGGTTTTTATCCCAGAAAAATCCCAGATGTTTCCAGAACAATTCTGGCACCCTCCAAGAATTTCCAGACGTGTGCCGAAACCAATTTGACTCAATGGTATACCCTGAAACAACTTTTCAGTTTTACCGAAACTATTCCGGTGCTCTCTCTCCGGAACTTTTCCGCTGTCTCCGAAACTTTTCCGGTGACTTTCTCTCAGACTCCCTGTCTAGTATTCAGCAGATAGATGACCCTTAACCGTGTGACCCTATAGGTTCTGTGAAGCATAGACATGGCCGGAACACTTTTCGATCAATGATCAACATCGGAGCCGTGGACACCCATATTGACCCCTATACCCACACGAATAAATATTCGAGTGAACCTCTAGTTGCCGTGTGCTATTCCTGTTGCTTCGCGATATATTACAAAGCCCGAGGTGAGATTTATCGGCATCCCCGTGGATCAACAACTTGTCCACTATGCCAGTTACCTCGTTGCCGGTTTTGTTCTCTTTTCTCGTTCCCGTGTTCCGGCATCCCTGTGATCAAATCACAATGTGTCTGGCCAGACGATGGTGGATACCATAACACCGAGAGGGCCCAGAGATATCTCTCCATCGTCGGAGGAGCAAATCCCAATCTTGAGCTATCAAGTCCCTTGACACACTTTTCGATGAACCCGTAAGCCGCCGTAATAGCCACGCATTTACGGATGACGTTTAACAAACCCCAAAGTTCATGAAGCAAGCATGAAGAAACTCGATACCCTCATGGTCTAAGGAATTATGCAAACGTTAAATTTCTCTATGTTATTAACCATTAACTTGTGACGAATGCATCTCATAGCATAACATCAATTCGGGTCGATTCAACACAAGTGTTCTCCTAACATTGTGCCCTCAAAGTTGCCGGCATAGTCATGCCTATGATCAGGAAAACAGAACCATCATGCAACACTTGAGCTAGTCTTAGAGGTCAGACTAGGAATACATTTTACCGTTTATTATTTCACACGTGCATATGAGTCTTCCTCCGAGCCTCGTGGTTATTGTAGACTCGAGAACCATAGCAGTTATAGCATGGAACATAAACATAATTACAAACATGGAGATAAATAATAACATTTATTATTGCCTCTAGGGCATATCTCCTACAGGCATGTGTACCATTCTTCTGCCTTAATTTCTAACCTGCTCTTCATGCGGCGGTAGTGCTCATCGTTGAGCGACCCTTTTTTATCCTTTGTTTTTTCTTTCATGCTTGTTCTTTTCGTATAGCAGGTCCAACGGAGGTCGGTTCCGGGAACGAGCGGGGCATTGAGGCTTCTTATCTGATGGGTGGGTAACTGTTTGATCGAAGGGCCCCTGGCCGATCTTTATTAGGTAGAAGATAGAATACAACAAATTGAAACGGTTCAGGAGATCTAGAACCGTTGTTACAAAGGGGTACAACACAAAACTCCTAAGAAACGGAGTCAGAAAACTCGGAACAGCCCCCAGCCTCCCGGCGGTATCAGCTTCCCAGGTCAGCCACGCAACCAGCGGCCCTCCAGACACCAATATCCTCTCTGATTTGGTCGAGGACCCTTTCAGAGCTGCTGGCTATGTGATCAAAGGTTCTGGCGTTCCGCTCCTTCTAGATCCTCTAGTGTATCAGGATGGCGATGGTGTCGAAGTTACAACGGGCAGGCTTCGGGATCGCCCTCCTGGTCATAAGCCACCAGTCTTCCGTGTTGTTGAAGCTCTCGTCAGATGTAGTGAAAGCCTCCCCTGTCCACTGTTGGAACGCCCTCCAAATTTACTATGTACAAAGAGGTGAGTGCAATCCTCATGATGGACCAGGCACAACGGACAGTGGCTGTTGGACGGCCATCCTCGTCTCTGGAGATTATCCGCCGTTAGACATCTCTTATGGACAAGTAGCCACATGAAGAACTTGCAGCGAGGTGGGGCTTTGGATTTCTAGATTGGCTTGTTGCAGGCGAACTTGACGCCAGCCATGAAGAACATCTTGTAGGCACTGCTAACCGTGAATTGTTGGTGCTCCGTCAGTTTCTAAACAAGGTGGCCAGTGGTTTCAATAGAAAGGGTGGTGGCCTGGGCGAGGTCCCAAACCCAAAGATATTGCACCAAGGCTTGCACCGACAGGCCCCCTTTGATATCCCTAATCCATCTGCGGTTGTGCAAAGCATATTTGACCGACAGCTTAGAGTTTTTCACAAAGGAGAACAGAGTAGGAGCTAGCGAAGCAATGGAACGACCCTCTGGAGTCCAATTATCTGTCCAGAACTTGGCTATCTCTCCATTCCCCAAGGCCACCTTGCATGCTGCCGAGAACAAAGCAGACACTTTCTTTTCCTGCTGATCGGGAAGAAGATGCCACGGCCGTTCCGCTGAATCCCATCTTAGCCATGGCCACTGGCAACGAAGCGCGGTCCCAAAGTTTCTCGGATTCAAAAGGCCGAGGCCACCGCACTCCTTTGGCCTGCAAACCCGAGCCCATGGTATCAAGCAGTGACCTCCATATATTTCCTCCTCACCTTTCCAAACAAAGCCTCTGCATCTTCTATCAATAATCTTGAGTGCCCAAGCCGGCAAGGGGAGGGCTAACATGAAGTGGACAGACAGGGCCATAAGAACCGAGCTCGTCAGGGTCAGCCGGCCGGCTGGTGCCAACAACTTAGGCTTCCAGCCTTTCATCTTGTTGGAGTACCTGTCGATGAGCGGGAAGATGTCTTGTCTCTTCAGCCTATAGATCGATAATGGCAGCCCCAAGTACTTGAAGGAGAAACGAATGTTCTGACAATGGAAGAAAGCAGCGACCTCAGCAGCTTCGTCCTCCCCACATCGGATGCCAGTGATCGTGCTCTTTTGAAAGTTAATCCGGAGCCCCGCAGCCTCGCCAAACAACTCGAGGGTGAGTAACTGTTTGTCCATCCGCTCTCCATGGCATTGTTGCTATCGTATTTCCGTGCAGTTACACGTGATCCTGTGTTTTCTCTGCATGGCAGAATTTTGAATATATTAATTTTTTGGTTGTAACTTGAGTTTTTTTTTGCGAACCAACATGTGGTTGGATGGTTAGGTGGACAGTGGTAACCCCAGCCCACCAGGGTTCAAATCCTGGTGCTCGCATTTATCCTGGATTTATTTCAGGATTTTCGGCGATGCGTGTTCAGTGGGAGGAGACGTTCCCGTCGACTACGAGGCGCCTATGGTGACTTCGTAAAATCTCAAGATGATATGTCGGCTCAGTCTCTCGGAGGTGCTCATAGAGGTAGGGTGTGTGTATGGCGTTCATAGGAATGAGTGTATGCGCATATGTATAAGCGCTTGCGTCTGTACTGTGTTAAAAAAACTTGAGTTTTTTTTCTTTTTCTTTTTGAGGATGTAACTTGAGATAGCCTCCCTTCTGCCCATGGCAAAGGCAAATGACATGATCTGGTCGGTTAGCTCGCTTCCCTTCTGCCCATGTCATTTGGAATGTCAGTAAATGCCTCGTTTGGGCTTTTCGGTTATTTTTTGCCGGTCCGCTGGTCGGTGCATGATCGATTGGCATGTACTTAGAGCATCTCCAATCAACGCGCTACGGCGCGGCGCGCTAAATTTGTTTTACAGCGCTGAAATAGCCCTTTTTTGCGCTGGACTTGGTAGTTGCTTCACCAGGCGCTGAATTTTTTTAGCGCGCCACTATAGCGCTTCAGCAGGCGCGGTAAAATAGAGCGCGCGTGCCCAGCCGACGCTTGCCAAACAACACATACAACTTTGACAATATGAACAAGATGATCTCAAACATAAAAAATATGCAAAGTTCACACAAACAAGATGATCTAAACATCAATGAGAAACATAGCATAGTTTAAATTCGTAGCATAGTTCAAAATCACCAAACCACAAGCAAGTTCATGACAAACAAGTTCACACAAACGAATTAAACATCAACAATCATGCCCCATCTTCTTCCTCCTCTTTTTCCTCCTCTTCTTCATCTGTTTCTTCATCCGTTTCTTCCTCCTCTTCTTTGTCCTCTCCGTCATTGGAAACTCGGACGGTGTTCGCACTATCACCAAAGGCATCATGCGAAGGCATGTGAGGCACACCGGAAGCTCCCAAGCCACCCATGCCTCCCATAGGTGCTCCCATGCCTCCCATGAGAGACGCAAAACTCATGTCTCCCATGGTAGCTCCCAAGCCACCCATGCCTCCCGTAGGTGCTCCCATGCCGCACATGGCCCCCATGGCTCCCATGCTTGTTCCCATGCCTCTCATGGTAGCTCCCATGCCTCCCATGCCACCCACGCCTCCCATGGTAGCTCCCATGCCTCCCATGCCACCCAGGCCTCCCATGGTAGCTCCCATGCCTCCCAAGCCTCCCATGGTAGCTCCCATGCCTCCCAAGCCTCCCATGGTAGCTCCCGTGCCTCCCATGCATCCCATGCCCATCAATCTTTTTTGGACCAAGATTTTATCACGGCAAAGGTTGATGTACTCCTTTTGCCTCTCATCGAAGTTAGATGTGTCCATGAAGAACAAGTACTTCTCTCATTCCAATAATCTAGCTTGCTCCTCCATGGCCAATTTCTTCTCCTCCAATGCCACCTTCCTCTCCTCGGCCGCCACCCTCCTCTCCTCGGCCGACGACTCTTGGCTCCTTGCCACCCCCCTCTCCCCGTTTGCTTCCTTTCTTGCCTTCACAATAGCCTCCATAGCACTCTTTATCTCATCATCTCCCCCCTTCTTCTTCTTCTTCTTCTTCTTCTTCTTCTTCTTCTTCTTCTTCTTTTCTTTTGCTAGTTTCTCTCCTTGTGGTCTTTTTGGCTTGGAGTAGGCAACCGAGTTTGGTGTAGGGTTCCTCTTGCCGCCATCACTTGATGCCTCATCATCATCATCATCCAAATCAATAGTTGCATTGTGTTTCTTTGCCGCCTCTAGGGGTTCACGTTTTTTCCATTTCTCTTCATCCTTCAACACCTCGTAGCAATGGGGCAACACAAATGCTCTCCCTTTCTTGACCTTGCCTTTCTTGATCTTCTTCTCTTCTCCTCGAAACAAGTTTTGTGCAATATTGAGCTACAAACAAAAGAACAAGTTACCACTAGAAACACAAAAGATGAAGCATGAACATAGAACATAAAGAAATGGCACTTACCCTATCTCTATCATTAGTGCCACTTGGGTTTATCTTGTGAACCGCCGTCATTGCCACCGCCCACTTTTGACAATCTTTGTTGATCGTCGACCACCGGGAGCGAAGAGATCTTTCGGTGCGCTCAATTCCACTCTTGTTGTGTGTGTCAAAAACTCCTTCATCCGAAGCCAATATGTATCTCTAGTTTGGTCCGTTCCAACGGTGGCATCCATAGACACATTCAACCATGTGTTGCAAAGCAAGATGTCTTCCTCGACGGTGTAGTTGCAAGCCCTTCCTTTCGGTGCATCGACCATACCCTCACCCTCCTCATCCACTTCATATTCATGATCATCTTCATCAACTTCATTGGTTTGAGACCAATTGTTGGAGCCAACACCCATAATCAACATATATGCCTCATCATTGAAACTACAAAGTATGACAAAACAAAACTAATCAAGCTATCATATGTATACATTTATCAACAACAACAAAACAAAACAAAATACCTTGTGGGCATTTCATCAAACACCATGTGCGCATCGGCTGCCGGCGCAACAAATTGCGAGTTTTCCGGCGCTTCGGGCGGCGGAGGCGCGGCCGGACTCGCTGCTGCCTTCTTCTTCCCGCGCCTAGAAACGGTGTCCCCTTTCCTCTTCTTTTGGGCCGCCGTCGCCGTCGCCGCGGCCGCCATCGGTCGTTTGGAGGCGGAGCTCCGTGGCTTCGCGGCGGGCGGCGGCGCGACGCCACCCTGCGAGTTTGTCCGGGGCGGCACGAAGAGGCCGCGCGCGAGACTGGTGTTTGGAGCCGGTGCAGCGCCGGCGGCGAAGCCGGAGGTCAAGCCCGCGCTAGGGTTTGCGGCAGCGGCGGAGAGGTCGCGGGTGTAGGGAGGGGTTGGGGGGATGTCGTTGCGGCCGTCCATGGCTGGAGTTCGCCGGCGGCGGCGCGGGACGGGGCGAAGGCGGGCGCGGGCGGAGAGTTCAGCGGCGGTTGCTCGCTCGCGCGCGTTTTGTGTTCTGTCCAGCGCGCGGTAGCCAGCGCTCGAAATTAACAGCGCGCGATGCAGATTTGTTCGGCGCGCTGAGCCGTTTTTAACGCGCAAGTGATTTTTGCGCGTCTGTTGAAGCTGCAGATTCGGTCGCGCGCGCGCTAAAAAACAGTTTTTTCAGACGCGCCGCTTATTTACCGCCTCTGTCGGAGATGCTCTTACTCTGAACTACTACTCCAGTATATATGCTCTGTCCTTTGTTGTGTTGTCAGGCAGACACGGCGGGTCCGCCTTCGCCTTGCCGCCGGCCACCATCTCAGTCTCGGTCCCCATTGCGCCGCTGTCCTCCAAGAACTCTCTCTTGTACTTGTACCTCATGGCCACCCACACGAAGAGCGCCATGTTGGCCATGGTGAGGAGCAGCAGGAACACGTAGTAGTAGTCGAGGTGCGAGTCATTCAGGTTGTCGCCGATCCAGCTCTTGCGGCGGCCGCTCCCCCTGGTGGCCCGGTCGACGAGCGTCACGAGCAGGCTGTTGAGAAAGTTCCCGACGCCGAGCCCGCTGGTGAAGAAGGTGGTGCCGAGGCTCTGCATCCCCTCCGGCGACTGGTCGTAGAAGAACTCGAGGATGCCCACGGAGTTGAACACGTCGCCGACGCCCAGGAGCACGTACTGCGGCAGCATCCAGAAGACGCTCATCGGCACCGTGTCGTGGGGGCCGTGGACGGAGCGCTCCCGGATCACCCGCATGCGCCGGACCTCGACCAGGTAGGCGCAGGCCACGACGAGCACCTGCAGCGCGCAGCCGATGCCGAGGCGTTGCAGGAGCGTGATGCCGCGCGGGTTGCCCGTGCGCCGGCGGACCAGCGGGACCAGCACGCGGTCGTAGATCGGGATCGAGATGAGCATGGAGATGGTGACGAAGCTGCCGAGGGACGCGGCCGGGATGTGGACGCCGCCGACGGAGCGGTCCAGCGTGGTCCCTTGCTTCACGAACAGGGTGTTCACTTGCGCCCAGATGGTGCAGGGCACCAGAGTCACCAGCCATACCACGATCATGCCGCCGATCAGCTTCACCTCCTCGACCTCGGTCACCGTGCATGCCTCGCGAATGGCCGCCTTGTCCAAGAACCTGAAATTACCCGGAGTGTGGAGCAGAAGCCGCTTCCCGGCCGCGGCGTACCACGCCTTGTCATGCTCGTGCAGCTCGCCGGTGAGCTGACATCCCCGGTTCGCGTACGCCGCCCTGAGCACCTTGCCAATCAGCCTCGCCGGGCCGGCCGCCGTGCTCCGCGTGACTGGCTTGTGCCGGTAGAACGGCGTGCCCACGTAGAACAGCACGAGAGACAGGGCGAGGCCGACCGTCGGGATCGTGTACCCGACGCCCCAGCCGACCTCCTCCTGCACGTAGACAAGGACGAGCACGGCGACGAGGCCGCCGGCGAAGGAGCTGAACAGCCACCAGTTGAAGAAGGAGGCCTTGATCTCGCGCTCCCGGGCGTCGAAGTCGTCGAACTGGTCCGCGCCGAACGTCGAGATGTTGGGCTTGGTCCCGCCCGCGCCGATGGCCATGGTGTAGAGCGCCGCGTACAGGAAGGCGACCTGCTGCCGCGTCGCCGGGGCGCAGTCACCGCCCGCCGTGCACTGCGGGTGCAACGGCTTCAGGGAGACGGCCAGGGTTATCAGAACCATTCCCTGCAACCATATGAATCATCCGACATTACTAACCACAAAATTTTCCCTTTTCCCATACTCCTCGAAAGAAAATGGTGAATTATTGCTTGTTTTTACTGCATGGTAAATCTTCCATTTTGAATCACAAGCGGAATGGGTGTCGAGCACAATAGATTACGGTAACACTGTTGTGGCCGTTGCTTGGTCGGTACTACCGCGTATTAAACCAACATATGAAGTTGCCTTGTATAAAGGAACGGAGGGAGTGGTCTCAAAATGCGTGTCAAGAAATATCTTACATTTTTAAGATAGAGAAAGTAGATGAAACCCACCGAGAACCACGGCCACGGCCGGTCCGGCCACTGTCCGGCCACTCTGCCACTAGCGCCTGACTGGTGATCATCTCGTGTCCCTTACGACTAGCTTTGTGTGGGCCATTTAGTTACCTCGCCGTGTCTTTACATATTAGACTCGGGTTTGTGATGTACCACGGTAATGTTGAATCCCGCATTGGTGAAAATGTTGCGCTACTAGTATGATTGCGAGCTAACGGATGTCTAGGGCATCCTTTCTCTTGCGAAATATTTGTATTATTATTTTTTTCAACATTGTGTTTTTCTTTCAGAAAGTAAAATCGAACTAGTCGAAAGCCCGCATTAACTTCCGTTACAATATGTTTTTGCTGAAATTTTATTGAAAGTTGAAAGCCGAGTTTTCTGAAAGTTGTGATTCCAAGTTAGGAAAGCTATGTACGTAATTAGTTGAAACCTGAAAGACAATTATTCTTAAAATTGTGATTGATGCTTTTTACAAGCTTTACGCAATTAGTTGAGAGCCAAATTTTTTGAAGGTGTCTGATTCATTTGGAAATTTTGTGGAAGGCTTTATGTAGGTTTTTTACGTAGATCTCTATGTCGTTAGTGCTAAGTTCAATTTTGGATTTAAGATTATTTGTAATTTAGAGTTTATCAGTGAATTAGTGGAAACCTATGACTACTATAGGCTTGAGCGGTTGTCCAAAAAGTGTCCTTCTCTCCCAAAATACATGGGAGGAGCGGCGAGGGGATGGGGGTGTAACGAAAGTGATCGCACCGATTGTCCATAGCGGTCAAACGTCACGTGTGTAGCAAACTTGACTTTGAATTTTTCTTATGAAAGTTATGTCCAAAAAAGACAGGATTACACTGATATAGAATAACACATGCATTTAAAAATCAAGAGTACTAAAAACAACGGATCCCTTTGTAACTTGATATAAGATGTTTTTTGACACTGTCATAGACTCTAAATTAAGTCTTATAAAAAGTTAGTATTTGTTAGGCGGCTTGGGTTGGGATTTCATCCACGGATAGCTCACATCAAATAAATCCCAAAAACACCCTTGAGGATGGCTGGCCAAATGCACCTCACATACCTTTCTCTTTTCTTTATTACTCACTCCGTTCACAAAAATATGAGATGTTTTAGACATTTCAATATTGACTACATGCGGACTGAAATGGGTGAACAAACACTAAAACATGTCTATAACTCTATATATATCCGTTTCACAAAAAGTTAGAACATCTTAGGGCAACTCCAACGCACGACCCAAACGGACGTCCGTTTTGTCCGGATTTCGTCCGTTTGGGGCAGAGAAACGGACACGCCCGTCCGCTTGCGGTCGTGCGGCCGTCGGTGCGCCCAACCGGGACGCCCCATCCCAAATTGTCCTACACGCTCGGCGACCCAAACCCTAGCTCCACCTCGCTGCCGACCACGGTGACTAGCAAAATTCACCCAAATATAACCCAAATAGACATGACAAAGTAAATTAAAAACCTTAAATATTTACATAAAACGGCCCAAAGTCCAGTCCAGCGATTTCTTGAACAAACTAAAAACTAAAACGACATGAAAAAAAACTAGAAGCTTGTTGCCGCCGTGGCCGCCGTCGCCTTCAGTTGCCGGCATCGTCGTCGTCCTCGCCGCCCGTGAGGTCGATGTAGGGCGGGGGCGTCCACAGGTGGGACGGCGGCCCCTGCCAGGCGGGAGGCGCGACCGGAGGCGGCTGCATTGGAGCCTGCACCACCTCTTCCCGTGGCGGGGACGGTGACCAGGCTACGTCGTGCAAGGGCTCCGGCGTGCACGGGACCGTCTCCGTCCAGGACCACCTCTGCCCGACCAGCGCCGGGTTCCACGGCGCGGGCTTCTCCTCCTCCTGCTGCTGCTGCTGCTGCACGCCCTCCTCCTTCACCACGACGTCGAACTCCGGGATGGCGATGTCGCCGGCCGCGGAGAGCGCTATCATTTGTTCGAGGCCCTCCCACTGGGCCTCGTCATGGTCATGGAGGGAGTCGTCCCTCCATGACCCGCCTCACCAGCTCCTCCTCCTCCTCGGCCGTCATTGGAGCGGGTGGTGGTGGGGACGGCGATGGGGATGGCGTCGGCGCCAGGCCGCGGACCAGCCTACGTCCGCGCGGCTGGGGAGGGCTAGCGGCGCGCACGCAGCGTGGCGGGCTCGAAGCACGGCCGGAAAAGATCGACTGCCGGCGCAGACCGTGCTCGTCGCGCAGCCAGGTATCCCACACCGGTGAGTCCGGCGCATACCTCCAGTCGTTGACGAGATCCGGCGGCAGGCGGGCGCGGCGGCGGGCGATCTCCTCGCGTCGGGCGTGGCCGCTCACCGGGATCGGTGGGATAGGCACCCGGTCGGCGGAGAGATGCAAGTTATTGGGGAGGTGCACGTCGGCCCATGGCAGCGGCGTGCCCGTCTCCCAGTAACGCTTGCAAATCTCTGCCTTGGTGTACGGCCTCAGGCGAGGTCCAGCCACCGGCGGGGCGATGTGAAATGCGGGTGCCGGAGGTGCAGGTGGTGGAGGTGATGGAGGGGTGGAGCGGCGACGACGACGGCCGGAGGAAGAGCCGGCCTCGTGGTCGTTCCTGCCCTTGCGGCCGGAGATCCAGTGCCATCCCATGGTGGCCGGCGGCGAGGTGGAGCTAGGGTTTGGAGCGTGTCAGGCTTCGAGGAAGCACGCCTGGCCGGAGTGGGGAAGTGGAAGTGTGGACTCTCATCGGTCCACGGCTTCCACATAAAGAAGGACGCCGACCGCTCGGACGGGGTGGCTGGCAGGTGGGTCCGCTCAAAGCCTGCGGCGTAAATGTGGTCGGTGGGTGGTGGGTGGGCGGCTGCCACGCGGGCCCGACGCGGACGCGGAGCGGGCGCGTGGGCGTCCGTTCGTCGTCCGTGTGGCAGCATTGCCAGCGCAAGTTTGAGCTGAAAATGGGGCGGGCCGGACACGGAACGGACAAAAAATGCGGATGGGGTCGTGCGTTGGGCCGTCTCATCTGTCCGTTTTGACGCAAAGGGACGTAAGCGGACGTTTTGGGGTCGTGCGTTGGAGTTGCCCTTATATTTGTGAACGGAGCGGGTACATGTATTATTGTCATGGACGGTGACACATGTGAAGAGTTTTCCAGCTGTACTAAATCTGGGTTCTGGATTGGCATGGACATGATAGCTTTTTGCAATGCTTGGAGCTTGGGTACACCATCTGTGACCAAAGCAGAGTAGTAGCTTGCGTGATGGATGCCGGTGGGGCCGCCGTACGTGTAGCGCAGAAACAGAACAACGAAAGCAGAGTAGTAGTGGCTTTTGCCCACGCCTCTGTTACGTTTCCCAGCCGAAAGATCCCGAGATCCAAATGCGGTTTTCTTCTCCGGTCGCATTCCTAACCGTCATGACAAAACACTGGTCCTAGTTGGTTGGCCCGAGCTGACAACGATTGCCCGTAAGAATCTTCTACTAACTGAACACCAGTGAGCACTGACTAGTCACTCCGGCCGGTTTCAGACATTTCTACTGCAATTAATGTGTTTTTTCAGTCGTAACAGTTAATAATGTACTACTGAAATCATGTTTGAGGGTGAGCTCCCAGGTTCAAGGATGCGTTGTTAAACGTACTGGATTGAGGGATTAACTGAACGGCAAATCAATCGAGGAGATGATTTGCTAGCTAGCTAGCTGGAGTTGTGTACTGACCGAGAGGTAGATGAGGGAGGAGACGGTGAAGGTCCAGAAGCGGCCGAGGTAGGCGTCGGCGATGTAGGCTCCGACGATGGGCGTCATCCACACCGTCCCCGTCCAGTTGTTGACGCTGCGGACCGACGGCACCGTCTCCTGCCGCATCTGCGTCGTCAGGTACACCACCAGGTTCGACGCCACGCCATAGAAGGCCATCCGCTCGAACGCCTCGTACCCTGCATCCATCAGAAGGAGAGTCGGATTAAATCGATCCATGGTGGACGGAGCCTGGTACTGACTACTCTACTTACCTTTTTTTTTTTTTTTTTTTTTTGCGGGTAGACTACTCTACTTACCGACTAGGAAAGAGCAGGCCTTCCAGCGGCCGGTCCGGGCGGCGACGGCCGGCCGGCCGCGGAGGTCGAAGGAGCCATCCTTTGTGAACTCCGGCTTGAGTTCTTCCATCGATGGCCGATCCAACGATGTATGCTGTAGACGCTAGTGCGTGCCTCGTGGTGTGTGGAAATGGGCTTGGCTGGAGCAAAATGATTGAGTTTAGATGGAGTTCCGGATGGCTACTTGCTTCACCTCCGCCTTTGGGACGTGTCATTATCAGGAAAATGCTAAACTTACGGGGGATCACCTCTACAACTGATTTTTTTTTTAACACAGTACAGACGCAAGCGCTCATACATACGCGCATACACTCACCCCTATGAACGCACACACGCACACCCTACCCCTCTGAGCCGGCATATCATCTTGAGATTTACGAAGTCACCGTAGGCGTCTCGTCGTCGACGAAAACGTCTCCTCTCACTGAAAGCGCATCGCCGGAAATCCAGAAATAAATCCAGGAATAATGCGAGCATCAGGACTTGAACCCTGGTGGGCTGGGGATACCACTGTCCCTCTAACCATCCAACCACAGGTTGGTTCGCTACAACTGAATCCCTTGAATCCTATCTATACAGGCGAACGGCCCGGTCACGAAATTGCCACCCAACTAGACCCCTCAAACTAGCCTTACATATGGGTTGTCCAGCATCCCTCAAACCCAGTCCATATATGGGGTGGATATATAGAGGCCCGGACGCGTTCGGTACGTCAGACTGACGGGTGGGACCCATACAGAAAGCCACGTGTCCGCCGGGCATCTCCTCCCATTCGGAGAGGACGCATTCATGGAGCCACTCTGGTGCACCGCCCGAGGAGCCAAACCCGGCTATTTAAGCCGGATGGCGAGGCAAACCTAGCCTCGTCGCCATTCCCCTCCTCTCCCTCCCGTCGACGCTGCCGCTGCTCCCTCCTCTCACTCTTCCACTTTCAATCCGAGCTCGCGGTTCGCCCGCCGCCACGGTCCACACCAAGGTGATGTACTACAATCTTCTGAGCCCAGAGCGTTGGGCGGAGATCCATGCGAAGATGCGCGTCATTGAGGCACACCGCACCGCGCGTATTATGGCATGCCTGCCTCCAAACTCCCCGAAGGAGGAGAGGCAGGATGAGGAGGCGTCGAAGCAGGAGGAGGTGGAGGCGCTAGACGAGGAGATGGAAGAGTCGGAGGTGTGGGAGGAGGAGGAGCCGGCGTCAGACGGTGAGGAGGAGGCGTCAATGTCGAAGCACGCCGGATTCGGCATGGGGGACACGTTGGTGGAGTTCGTGCTCACCCATGTGAAGGAGGCAACGAAGGAGCAGGCCATCCTCGAGTCCATCCAGTCCAAGGCGGAGGGGCGGCAAACCACCGCTTCATCCATGAGACGGGGCGGACGTGAAGTGTGAGCAGTTTTTCACGGACGAGGAGGAGGTGTCGGCATTTCGCCCGGCCGTCAATGACCACGAGACTGCTCCGGCAAGGAGGTCATCGACATATCCGATGACGAGTAGCTAGTTTGCTATTTTATTTTATATGCATAGATCAAATGGATGTTGTTGGATGTTGTATGAAAATGAGGATTTAAAAATGGAGAGTATGGTGGACACGGAAAAGCTAGTAAAAAAAGTCCAAAAAAACTGAAAAAAAAATTGTGCAAACTTTGACAAATGTTTTGTGTGCTTGCAAAATTTATCATAAAATGACATTTCTGGAAGTCGTGGTAAAAAAATTGATGCTTCAAAATGGTATATTCGAAAGCATTTTTGGAGTGCTGATTTAGTTATTGTTTTCTCGACTTCTACGAATGTTGTTTTGGAATGAAAATTTCCATGCACCGAGAACATTTGTCAAAGTTTGCACCCAAAAAAATTCAGACTCTTTTGAATATATATTTTTTCATTTTTTTTCAGAATTTACTGTTCACCACGAGCTCAAATGAGCTCGGGAGTAGAAGGGGTGGTTTTGCGCGTTTCTCTCTCGTACGCGCGCGTGTGTGCGAGGCGCTCGCTAACTGAACCCGAGCGAGACGTACGTTCGCTTACCGAACCCGAGCGATCGATCGCCCTCGCACTACGTACTGAACACGAGCGATCAATCCCTCGCACTACGTACTGAACCCGATCGATCCCTTCGCTGCTAACTAAACCCGAGCGATCCCTTCGCTGCTAACTGAATCCGATCGATCCTTCTCGCTGCTTACTGAAGCCGATCGAGCCTCCATGCGAGACGTAGCCAGCCGGTGCTGGGTTGCCTCTCGATGAACAATGCCCGCTGCTGCCGCGCGCGCGATACACGTAGAACGAGTCAAGACTTGCATCGATGGAGCCGGTTGGTTGTCTGTGGATAAACAGTTCCCTTTGCTGCCGCCCGCTCGTACGCCCCACCCCAGCCGGTGGGGGTTGGATGAACAGGACCCCGGCCGTGTAGGCGGTTGGCGCTGGATGAACATGACCCCGAGGAGGCCGTGCCACGGTACGCCATACCCCAGCCGGTTGTGGGTGGATGAACAGGACCCCGTGGAGGCTGGATGAACAGTAGCCGGTGGAGGCTGGATGAACAGGACCCCGTGGAGGCTGGATGAACAGTAGCCGGTGGAGGCTGGAGGAAGTCGACGGTGGATGAACAGTAGCCCGTTGAGTCCCGTTTTGCGGTACGCCACACCCCTCCCGATGAACAGGACTCCGTTTCGACCGTAGGCAGTTGGGTAGAAGTCCGTTTCCTCCATTTTGCGGTAAGCCAGACCCCTCCCAATCAACAGGACCCCGTTTCGACCGTAGGCGGTTGAACAGAAGGCCGTTTCCTCCGTTTTGCGATACGCCAGACCCCGAGTCGATGAACAGGACCCCGTTCCGGCTGTTCCGTGCAAGCAGGTTGGCTCCCGATGAACATGACGCATTCTGACCCAGTCGCTTGGCTCCCGACGCCGTTTCCTCCGTTCCACCCAGCCGGTTGGCTGCCGATGAACAGGAGGCCGTTGCTGCCGTCCGTTGCCTCTCTCCATGTACACGAGCCCTGGCCGTACGTCTGCGCGAGTACGCATTCGAGACCCCGCTCGTATATGTACGTACGTCACCGTATTTTTTACCGTGTGGCTGTACGTACGTGTACACGATTTAGACGGGGCTACCTGAATTGCTACATCGGGGGCTCTACTACGACACGTGCCACTCCTTACACGGCCACAGTTCATCATGGCAGAGAGACCGATCGACCAGTATGTACGTACACGCTTGCGACCAGACAGATAACGATATGTACGCTTCGACCTGGTGGGTCTCAGCTGTCTGGGGGATAAGGAGGCACTTCCTTGCATACGAAGATATAGCTGGTGGGTCCCAGCTGTCATGGGGAGGAATCATTTTTTTCGCACAATAAGGAGGCACTTCCTTGCGTGCGAAGATGTAGCTGGTGGGTCCCAGCTGTCAGTGGGAGGAAACTTTTTTTCCAACGTAATAAGGAGGCACTTTCCTTGTGTGCGACCATGGACCTCGTGGGTCCCAGCCGTCAGCCTCTCCACGTACAGTCCTCTTCCGATGACTCTCGTTTGTTGACCACGCCGCGCGAAGCGCACGAAGGCGGTGGACGACGGCAAGGCCCCGGACGGGAACGACCAGGAGATGGGGAAGATGCGGCAGTGGAGTCACAGACGGAGAGGAGTACGACGTACGAGGGTTGACTGGTTCGGTGCGACCTGGGGCTGCAGTCGACGGAGCATAACAGGAGGGGTGGAGGGGTGGAGGGATGGCCTGGCCGGCGGTGGTGTAGCACTTCGCAGCGAGGCGTGCGAAGCAGCGCCGCTGGCCGCCGGAGGTGGGACCAGGAGGTCCCGTCGGTGCTGGAGGAAGAAGACGAGAGATTGAAGATGCATGCCGGCCGTTGGATGTACGTCCAACGACTACAGATGTCAGAATCATTTGTTGACTAAGTTGACAACGCCTTCCATAGGCTTCGACCTATTGGCCCACAATGTCAGCCTCCTTACGTGCGAAGATATAGCTGGTGGGTCCTAGCTGTCAGGAGGAGGGATAAATTTTTTTTGCCCGTAATAAGGAGGCACTTCCTTGCGTGCGAAGATGTAGCTACTGGGTCCCAGCTGTCAGGGGGATGAAACATTTTTTCCATGTAATAAGGAGGCACTTCCTTGCGTGAGAAGATGTAGCTGGTGGGTCCAAGCTGTCAAGGGGAAGAATAATTGTTTTTCGCGTAATAAGGAGGCAGTTGCATGCGTGCGTCCATGGACCTGGTGCGTCCCCACTGTCAGCCTCTCCACGTACAGTCCTCTTCCGATGACTCTCGTTTGTTGACCATATTGACCACGCCGCGCCGAGCGCACCAAGGCGGTGGACGACGGCGAGGCCCCGGACGGGAACGACCAGGAGATGGGGAAGACGCGGCAGTGGAGTCGCAGACGGAGTGGACTACGAGGGTTAACTAGTTCTGGTGCGGCGTGGGGCTGCAGTCGGCGGAGAATAACAGGAGGTGTGGAGGGTTGGAGGGATGGCCTGGTCGGCGGTGGGGTAGAGGTTCGCAGCAAGGCGTGCTAAGAAGAGCCGCTAGCCACCGGACGTGGGAGCGGGCGTTCCTGGTGGCACTGGAGGGAGAAGACGACGGATTGAAGATGCATGCCGACAGTTGGATGTAAATCCAATGGCTATGGATGTCAGAATGATTTTATGTCAAACCAACCTTACCATCATCTCTATCATCTAATGAGACATCATCCTGCCAATTTTTAAATTCAACACAACTCGCTAAGTAGCCCTAGCATTTCATCAAACACCTTATGGGCATGACAGAATGGTTGCATCTTTCTAAAATACAAATGCCACTTGATCCTCTGACTAAACCAACATGTCCCCCATCTGTACCAGACCAAGATTAGCCATCCTGTCAATTTTCACTCCAATCAAGTCCATCTAGATCCTCCTGGCATTAGGTCGAGCAGCTGGTGCGCGTGCGCAGAGCGCGGCCAGAGCGCCAAAACTGCAGCCATCGGCACCGCCCCACTTGTCCCTCCCAGCTGCCGTCACTGACCGCCAACCGCAACCACAAGTCCCGCACAGCCCCCCCGCACCTCACCGACACCTCCCGCGTATCCTAGCACCGTCCAGGCGCCGACCACGACCGACCACCGTGGCCGACACGCCACCGCCCGAGTGCCCTGAGCCATCCAGCTCTCCCCTGTAGTAAATTGGACGGCCACCGCCCTCGCCTAATCCCACCGTCCATGCACCGGCCACGCCTACCTCTCCACCGCCCTCCTGTTGCCATTAATGGCCGCCGCCGAGTCAGTTGGAAACAGTTTCCTCGTGAACCGCCTCTCCGGCACTATAAATTGGACCCCCGAGCTCGCTACGCTCTCCACCATACCTCCCCCTCCCTCTCTGAGATTCCCCGAGCAATAGAACGAGTGGAAGAGGTCGTCTTCCTCGTTTTCGGCCAAGCCGACCGCCGCCACTGTCTCGAAGATTCCCACGCCACCAGAGCCTCCCCCTCCCCGTTATCTCCACCAGTAGCTTCCTCGTCAACCCTAGAGTCCACCCCCCCCTCCCTCGTCAATTTTGCCGGAGGAACGCCGTGGATGAAAGCCCACTTCCACCTCCACCGGAGCTCTCGGGAGGACCTCGCCGCCGGCGACTCCGCCCACCCCGGAGGCCAAGACGGGTACCCAGAGGATCGCCTCGACCTCCCGAGCACACCCATGTGCCCAGCTTCCTGTAGGTCGCCGCCGTTCGCCGGCAATCGCCGCCGGCAGCCGCTCCTTCCCCTGTTCCCGCGCGAGGTGACTGGTCAAACCTGACCAGTGGGCCAGGCGGGCCCACTGTCAGTGACCCAGCGCCACGCCAGCTCGTCTTAAGTGGAGGCATTCCCGTGAGTACGTCTTTCCTTTTTTAAAAGCGGATTTCAAGTGAGCTGTTTTCTTTTTAATTTTATTTCAAAATCAGAAATTTGACCTAACTTTGACTGCCTCTAGTTTTTAAACGACAACTCCAAATGATTTGATTCTTTTTCTGACATTCCTCATTTTCCATCTAGTTTATTTAGTATTTATTTTAAAATTTTCCAAACCACTTTTTGGTACTATTTTGAAATTAGGTGATAATTGCATTATTTTGAAAATAGGAAAAATGGAGGGAAGATAATTTTTGTAAAATTTTGGAGTGAACCAGCACCACTACATACCCAAGGCAAGCATCATGAACACTTGATATGGTGAAAGTTTGGTTGGTTGCTTGCTAGAATTTTGGAACATGATTAGGTTGACTCAAATGAAATTTGCATATAGATGACCATGCATATGTGGTTCCTTGTGAGTATTTGAGATCACTTAAACATGAAACATTTGTGCCACACATGCCTATGCTTGTTCTGACTAATCTGCAGGAAAGAATCAGTCACGAGAAAAAGTGACCGTGAAATAGATGTCTCGTTGTGACGAGAATGATCAGTGATGGCATGTCGGGACATGCCAGGTGGTGAACCTGTTGGGTACAACCAAGGAGATATATTGTGCTAACCACTGCACGAAAACTTAAACCTCTTGAGTCGACCGTAGATCGAGTCTTGTTCCGGTAACCCCCATACTTGATTCGTGCTGCTGATGACCCACAAGTATAGGGGATCAATTAGTCCTTTCGATAAGCAAGAGTGTCGAACCCAACGAGGAGCAGAAAGAAATGACAAATGGTTTTCAGCAAGGTATTTTTTGCAAGCACTGAAATTATCGGTAACGAGTAGTTTGATAGCAAGATAATTTGTAACAAGTGACAAGTAGTAATAGTAACAAAGAGTGCAGCAAGGTGGCCCAATCCTTTTTGTAGCAAAGGACAAGCCAGAATGATCTCTTATAATAAGCAAGGCGTTCTCGAGGACACATGGGAATTTCATCTAGTCACTTTCATCATGTTTGTTTGATTCACGTTCGCTACTTTGATAATTTGATATGTGGGTGGACCAGTGCTTGGGTGCTGTTCTTACTTGAACAAGCCTCCCACTTATGATTACCCCCTCTCACAAGCATCCGCAACTACGAAAGAAGAATTAAGATAACTCTAACCATAGCATTAAACATATGGATCCAAATCAGCCACTTACAGAATAGCGCATAAACTAGGGTTTAAGCTTCTGTCACTCTAGCAACCCATCATCTAATTACTACTCCACAATGCATTCCCTTAGGCCCAAAGATAGTGAAGTGTCATGTAGTCGACGTTCACATGACACCACTAAGAGAATCAACAACATACATATCATCAAAATATCGAACGAATACCAAATTCACATGATTACTTATGACAAGACTTCTCCCATGTCCTTAAGAACAAAAGTAACTACTCACAAACCATATTCATGTTCAAGATCAGAGGGGTATTGAATAGCATATTGGATCTTAATATATAATCTTCCACCAAATAAACCAACTAGCATCAACTACAAGATGTAATCAACACTACTAGCAACCCACAGGTACCAATCTGAGATTTTGAGACAAAGATGTAACACCTCGATTTTTGGCCCTTTCTTTTTTTCTTTTGGTTTTCTTTGAATTTTCATTTGGAGTTCTTTTTTCCGTGGCTATGTGGTCTTAAAACCGGGGAGATCATCTCTTATTCCTCTCCCAAGTGGCTTGTCACTCCCAAATATTTCCCAAGGCCATGTCATTTCCATCTTAGCCCAACCCTAATATTCATTTCTTATGAATATTCCTGTTTTCTATTAAAGGAATAGCCCTGTTTGCCCTAGGTTGTGAAGCAACCTATATTTCTATCATTCCCAAAATTTCCCAAAAAATCTCATAATTTTTTTGGATCATATCTTCCACTAATATGTCAAAACCCATCGTTTCCTAGTTCAAAAATAATTCAGGAATATTCATTTCCTATTCTGTCCAGTATGGCACTTTGTGAAGGAAGTGCCATTTATCTTTTCTTGATTGCCCTCAAAATTTTTGGGAACTCTTTTCTATCCAAATAATTTCCACATAACAAAATTCAGCTTCATTTGCCTAGCAAATCTTCCTCAGCAAATTTCCAAAGTTTCTGACCAGAGAGAAGCTTTGTAAAGGAAGTACTAGCTAGGATAATCCAAATGATTTGAAATTTTGGTAGATCATTAATATGATCAAATCATTACTCTCCACCAAATTTAATCTCCATCCAATAATATATGTGAGCACATCTTCAAATCTTGGGTTCGGGTCACAATTTCAGTTTGTGAAGCAACTATATTTTATATTGCTTCAAAAATTCTGAAATTAATCCAGGACCTAAATATAACTATATCCATTGGGCATGACAAAATTCACATCATTTTTCCAAGTCATTTTCTCCACAAAATTCCCCCAAGTTTCTGTCCAGTAGAAAGCATTGTGAAGGAAGTACCATTTTTATTTATCCAAATGGTATGAAATTTTTATGGTGCCTTCATATGCCCAAATAATCATGCTACACCAAATTTAAGCTCAATACAAGCATCCATGTGAGTGCTACTTCATGATCTATTTTCTGGACCAGATTATGTGGTTGTGAAGCAACTATGACAAATCCTGGTCCAAATCTTTTCAAAATCCACAGGATGGTAGTCCTTACTACCCTAAACCTTTGTGATATCCTGGTTATCCCTTATCCCATTTAATTTGACGACAACTTCATGATCAAGTTTGCTACAACAAACTTCAGTCGATCACTCCCATCAGCACACAGTCGATTTCTTCGAGCAATCACCTCAGGAGGGTCCCAGGACGCAAGGACTACACGATTGACACCTTTTGCTAGGCATACGTGCCCTTCCCTCGCCATTGCATGCGGTGACCACGCAGGTTGGCATACATTTGGCGTGCTCTGGGCGTTGGCTAGATCCGGGCACTGCCCTCCCAGCCGCTCCCGCGCGTCCTAGCATGTCCTAGCGCTCCGCAGTGGCCACGCGCCCCCTCTGGAACCCTGCCCCCCTCCTCCTTCGCCCTCCTCGCGCCACGGTGGCCCCTGCCCTCATCGCACGCGCGCGCACTGTGCCTCGGTGGCCAACCGGAAATCGTCCATCCCGCGTCTGCACCCCCACTACCCCTCTCTCGTCACCGTCAACACCTCCGCGCGTGCGCACGCGTACGCGGTCACGTCAGAGCGGCGCCCACGCGTCCGCGGCGGCATTCGGCTCGGGCATCTTGCCCCGGGCTATATATAGCCACTCCCGCGCGTCCCCGAGCACTCCAACCTCCTCTACCCCCTCCTAGTACCTCCCTCGGCCACTCATTCGAGCCTATGGAGCCCTCCTCGCCTCACATGGCCGCCATGGCTGCCGCCTCGGCCAGCTCGAATTGGAGCGAGCCAAAGCCTCTCCCTCCCTTCCTCCACCACCCGAAGACCAACCAGAGCACACCGAGCCCTCCCACCTTCTCGCTTCATCCCCGGAGCAACCGTGGCCTTGCACCCCAACTCCGGTCGACGGCCCCGTCCACGGGAGCGCAAGCCGCCGCCGCTCTGTTCCCCCTCGGTGGTCGTGCTTGGGCCTGGTGGGCGTGGCGCCTCTTCCCGAGCTCGCCGGTGGCCGTACCTCGGCCGGAGATGGCCGGTGGCGCCAGGGCGGGCGCCAGCCACGCTCAACCTCGCCTCTCCTCTGTTCTGTCAGGAGGTAGAAGAAGCCAGGGGGAGAGAGGGAGAGTCAACGCGGGCCCCGCCTGTCATCGACCCAGAGGTCGGGCCCGCCAACTTAAGTGGAGACGTACTCTTCAATATACGCCTCCGCTTTCTGAAAGCGTAAACCGGTGCTACTCCAGGCTGGAATGCGCTTTCGTTTCCTTGAAAGCATATTTCCACAGAATGCGCTTTCTATTTAACCCGCCGGCCGAAACCCTTATTTTGCGGACGTTCGTCCGATAGCAGCAGAAAAGAACAGATTTTTATTCGATTTCTACCTAACGAACGAACGGCCGTATCTCCGCGACCGTGACTCTGATTCAGGTGATTCAAAAGTCCACGTTCTCTACTCGTCGAGCCCGTTCTGTTGGTATCATTTTCATATGGTTGTCACATTGTGAAATGACCATTTTGCCCTTGCCCTTAAACAGCCCCTTCGAGAGGGAAACTTTTACGGCGATTCTTTCCGCGAGTTCATCGCACCTCTCCCCTATGATTCCTTCTTCCCCAGGCAAGCCACAATAGCCACTTGCATGATGGCATTGCTGTAGCCTTGGTTTCCACTTGAATATTTAAATCATTGCTTGTTCATTTAATGATTTTGTTAATACTTCGAATATGCTTGTGAATCCATGCCCATGCTTATGCCATGTTCATTTTCATCTAATAAGTGAAATCATTAGTTGCTAATGTTATTCTTGTCATGATTTATTCTTGTAATCATTTCAGCTGCTGGTGATAATCACGTGCTCATATGAATCATTATGGATTGATATGAAAATACTTGTGACGTTCATGATCCTCTTTATGCCATGCTCATCTGCATCCCGTAGACTAAATGAGTTATCATTGTTGATGTTATGTGGTTAGATGGTTATGTTGCCCATCCATGGTTACACTGATATCATGCTCATGTGCATTGTTATTATGACTCAGCTCATCACCATTCATGTTGAACCTGACATTAATCGAACTTGAACAAATATGTTGGCTGAGTCATGGTGCCACCGAATCGAGCTCACTAGTGCAGCCACACTTGCCTGGATGGGGAGGCCCTAATGCGGTCTATTGTCATGCCTCTTGTCGGTGCCTCCTACTAGGGATGGTTATGGGTGCGCGCTACCCTGATCAGGTAGGCGGCCATAACCTTGTGTACCCGGTTTTGGTATTGAGCTCAGGTTCCCGTTTGGGACAGTTTTGTTTGGCCACGACGGTGGCAGGATGTCACGAGTTGGCATCGGGGTCACCCAAGACATAGCCCAAAGGGGAGTTTGTCGGAGTGGCCGGGAGAGTGTCATGCAATAGATTGGTTTTGTCGGAACGTCGTTGGTCCACCCGAATGGGAGCACGAGGCCATGAGTTCCGTGGTGTGGGTACATTGTACTAACCTCTGCAGAGTGTATAATCTATCAATAGCCGCGTCCTCGGTCATGGACACAGTTCATAGTAGGTCACACTATGGGTCAACAGAAATATTAACCTGAATAATAAACAACCCCGGTTCCATGAGAAAAGAAGTTGGTTGATCTTTATGTGGTCATGCGATGACCACAGGTAGAGATCAAGCTCCGTGTGGTCAGGTAATGATCATGATGGTATAGTTGATACCAAGCTTGGTTGATCCTGAGGTGATCGTGTGATGTTCACGACGGTAAGCTTGACGCATATGGTGGTTATAAGATAACCTCCGAGAAGAGTAAGTTGGTCCAAGGGACCTTAAACATCGACCCCCCCTCTCATGCTAGTGCTAGTATTATCATGATCATATCATGAATTATATGTACCTGCCATGCTCATGTAGTTCTAGTAGTATTGTGTTCATCATTGATATTAACCTGTAAATGCCTTGTTGTTGTTTGTCTTGATTGCTTTGGTTGCTGTGAGCTTGCGAGTACATTCAAAGTACTTACCTAGCATGTCATGCCAGATTGCAGGTGATGCCGTGATTGATTGTTTGTCGAGGATCCCGAGGTTGCGCTCTAGGATGCGTCCCAGCCAGAGTCCCTGCGGAGTGGAGTCCATCACCGTTGTCGCTGTTCCGCTGCTAGAAGTTATTCTGCTACGAGTTGTTCCATTGCTAGCATAGAGCTACCTTAGCAGGCGAAGTGTCACCGTGCCCCTGTAACCTTTGTAATATCGGACCCTTGTGCCCGTAATATTTGTAATAAAGAGCTGATTTGTTCTATGCCAAGCAATGCCGTATTCCAGAAGACTTGATCTCTGGGCTGGAATACGGGGTGTTCCGGTCTCTCTGAGCCGGGGTGCCACAAAAGATTGAATACAAGAGATGAACTAGGGTTTGAGATGAGATGGTGCTGTTGAAGATGTTGATGAAGATTGGTCCTCCCATGATGAGAGGATCATTGGTGATGTCGATGGCTCCGATTTCCCCCTCCCGGAGGGAAGTATCCCCGGCGGAATCGCTCCGCCGGAGAGTAAAAGTGCTCCTGCCCAAGTTCCACCTCGAGACGGCGGTGCTCCGTCCCCGAAAGTCTTCTCCTTCTTTTTTCTAGGGCAAATGGTCTTATATACCAGAAAATGGGCACCGGAGGCTGGCCAGGGGCCCCACGAGCCACCAGGGCACGCCTGGGGGGGTGGCGCGCCCTGGTGCCTCGTGGGCACCTGGGTGGCCCCCTCTGGTACTTCTTTCTTCCAATATTTTTTATTTATTCCAAAATAAATCTTCGTGAAATTTCAGCTCATTTGGAGATGTGCAGAATAGGTATCTCTGACATAGCTTTTTCAGGTCCAGAATTCCAGCTCCCGGCCATCTCCCTCCTTGTATAAATCTTGCATATTAAGAGAGAAAAGGCATTAGAATTGTGTTAGGACCGAGAGTGTATCGACCAGAGCGCGGGGGGGGGGGGGGGGGGGTGAATGGGAGATTCAAAAATTCTTGCGAATTTTTTGAACTGATCCCAAACACAGCAGCGGAAATAAGGTTCGGTAGAAAAGCACTTAATTAAGCTCGCTATTGAGAAACATATATATCGATGTAAGAAGCAGTAATTGTTCGAGCACAGGTTTGACGGATACGATGGAAATGCAATATATGATCAGATGCAGTTGCACGAGAGAAAACAAGATATGAACTGCGATGGAAGTGCACGGGAAATAGTGACAAGGTAAATGAATACGGCACTAAATGAAATCACGCTGACATGCGTAAGTACGAAGAGCAATAACTTAGATTGAGATGACAGAAATGAATGATGAGAATGCAAGCGATAAGTAACGAACTATGATTGATCAGATAACACTATCGACACAGAGCACGCATGTAAACTGCTGAAGAAAATGCAGTAATGTAGAATGAACCAGTGGTGCTTGATGGCGACAGATGGATTTGGTAGACCAGTTCGCCCTTCTGCCAAAGGACTACATCTGGTTGGAGGGGTGGTGATTTAACACAGAAGATAAACTCTCTTCGCCCTATTCCCCTTCAACTCGGAGCTGATCAGACTCCAGTTGATTTCACTCGTGGTAGATACTTGTCGGCGATCTCCAAACCTTCGACAGACTTCTTCGCAAACCACAATGACTCTTGGTTGCTGAAGATCTTGCTCGGTGAAGACAATTACTCTTCGACACTCGAGCCGACACCTATCCGTCTAGAGAGTGCACAGCTCTCAAGAGTAAGAGGTATAAGAACTCTAACTCAGAACTACTGTGATGCTCAACCACTGTCTAAGTTTTGACTCTTGATTTTTCTCTCGGTGGATCTTAAACTCAAATCACTCGGAGAGGGGATGCTCAATCAATCTTCTCAGAAATCTTAAGCGGAGCAGCCAACGGGCAACGTTGGAGCGGGGTGGCTATTTATAGCCGCAGCCTTTCCTGAAGGGAAAAGACCAAATTGGACATGTGGAGCAGCCAATGGCCGAATGACACGAGTCCAACGGTCAAAAATTGAGCACAACGGTAACATTGCTTGCGGAGCAAGTAATGCTAACTCCTCAGCTCGAAAGATATCTCCTGCAGCACCGAAGTACAACGTCTTCTGCTGGTAGGTAATCATTCGAAGCATAAAGAGATTTCTCTCAGTCTCGCATAGGTTTGGGCAAAGCATCGTAGCGGATCTAAGCTTCGAGAACCTATACCCCTCTTAATAGTACGGAGGTCCTATGACTCAAATAAGACAAAGAAGAACAACGAAACAAATTCTACGTCTTCGCTTCGTCTTCAACTTTCTCGACTGTAGTCATTTTTCTTCGGACACACCGAATAAAAATTGCTTTGCGTCAGCAATAAATTTTAGAGGGGTTAACTCCTTCACATCAAACTTCTCGTCTACATGACTCCAATGGATGTAGCTCATTCTTCTCTGCTGCGCAGATATTCTTCGGTGAAGTTTCTCAAACTTGACACCGGAGACAGCATTCTCTTCGGAACTGCATGGACTATTTCTCTCTGTGTGCACTAGCAAACAAATTAGTCCATGCCTGTTTCTGTCAACAATCTCCAAAACACAAGAGGGCAAATATTGCACCAACAATCTCCCCCTTTTTGGACGATTGTTGACAAAACAGAACACATTGAAAGATAGATTGAAGAATGAAATGGAATGCGAAGGATAATAAAAGACGAGAGATAATTACGAAGATAAAACACGCTCCCCCTGAAGGTATGCATCATTCAGAGTATGCATAGAAGATAAACCGTAAGGTAGCGAGGTGAATCTTCATATGAGTGACATTGACAGATGATCTCATTCATAGTTTCATCCAATGCACTCGACGGTGTCTGAGGTATTTCCTGCCACACACAACCTTTGAAATAGATTTGTTAGATAGCGAGGATATTTTGAAGTGAGTTGTGGCAATGGATAAGCCATGAAGATTTTTTCAGAACACAATTTGAATCCACACGAGATATAGGTTCCATGCAAGTTAGATATTCGAAGAAAATCAGAGCAAGGGAGGCACAATTATATTGCTCGGAGTAGATATGCTTCAGACGATGTTTTTCTCTGAAGCAACCTTTCTTCTCCTGCATTGTTAGATAGCGAAAGATAATCATGGTAGCATATCTAAGTGGAAGATATATGTAGGTTCAAGGAGTGAGATATCTCTTTTAGAGAAGCATGATTTCCAATCCTCCTTGAAATGCTTTCACTTTACCCTGCACGATAGATAAGTATTGAGGATAATTATCGCAAGGAAGTAAGCATTCGATAGCACCTGCAAGCAAAAAACTGGAAGCAAATATAGCATTGCAGGGGGGGGGGTTATTAAAGGTACATGATGACGCAGAATACCATCACCACTGGCGGTGAGACCAAGTTCCACGGACAAAAGCAAATAGTTCAACCACCGAAACCAAATTGTTCGACTGAAAAGCAAATGGTGAATGGAAACACCCTGCAAATAACCCACTTATCTATCTCTCGATGTTCTTCTCCCCCTTTTGTCAACAAGTGTCCAAAAAGGAAAGAGAAAGCATACGAGGAACTACTCGTCCGAAGAATCCCCAGAACTTGAATTGTTCGGCGAAGCAGAACGAGCGATGGTCGAGGCCGAAGCAGGAGTTGGAGACGCAACCCGGGCTTCGGGAGCAGCTTTGGGAGTAGCAGCGTGAGGTGCATCTGGCTTGAATATCAATGTGCCTGCTGTGTCTTCAAGTTCATCATCGGGTTCAACAAACAGCAGGTCGGTGGAGGCAGAATGCTGAGGAAGCACAGGGGTTTGCCTTCGGATGCGAGGAACTTCAAACAGCTCCAAATGATCATAATCTTTCTCGATACCCTTGGCAGATAGTTGATTGCGAGAATAATGCTTGCGCAGAAGGGTCCAGGAGCGCTTGTTTTGTTCCTTCTCATATAGAAGAGCTTGGTGAGCATAATTGTGAAGCAGATTGATCTCAGTCATCATTTCCAACTTCTCTTTGCGGTCGAGCTTGATGTGACTTTCCAGGGCTTGCTGAGTGCGAAGACAAATCTCATACAGTGAGGGATTTTCTTCACGAGGAATTTCGACTGTTGCCTTCTTGACCTTCGGAGCTTTAGCAGAGGCAGAGGCAGTAGCATCGATAGGTGTCTTCCCTTTGCCGATGTCCTTCACGATCCAGAGAGTGTCTCAGACTGGTGGAATGAAAACTTTCGGGACATGTGGGCAGAAAAACTTTATCTCAGTAAGCTGCTCAATAGCTAACATGACCCATGGTGCATATGGCTTCAAGACTTGAGGGCTATCAGCTGCATAGGCCAAGTTGCTAATGAAAAGATCCAGAATGTCAAACCGAATGCCATGAGCTGTTGCTTGAAGAGCATTTGCCACGATGCCATGAATGGTTTCTGGCCTGTTTGTTGGCGTGAGGGAGTTGCAGAGGATATAGAACATCACTTTGTTCTCATAGGCCAGATTCTTAGGATTTGCCTCGGTACATTCATCACCAACAAGTTTGCGATCCATCAGCATATGAAGTTCGGCTTCGGAAACATCCCAGTAGTGCAGTCTGTGTTCCCGAGTGGCATCAAATTCACACAGAGGAAGATTCAACAGTGCCAAGAACTGGTCAGCCGAACATTTGATATTTTCTTCTTCGGTCATCCATTCGAGGATCCAAGTACTGCTATTAGCAAGGTCCCCTGAGATATAAAGAGTGGCATAGAATTGAAGGATTACTTCACGATTCCATCCATGATTGAAACGAAGGAAACTCTTAAGGAAGGCATGTTCAATTTGCTTGATAGTGTGATGGAAGCAAGCTAAACTTTTGAGCTCGGCAAAATCCAGAATCTTGTGCTTGAAGATGCGATTCTTGCCGTACAGAATGCGAGCATAGTACACGGCCTGTTCCTTCGTCCAGAATCTTGGTGACAAGGAAGTTCTTTCTCCATCATATGGGTTGGTCCCAAAGAATGCAAGTTTTGAACGATCAAACTGCTCGTTGAAAGCTGGACCATTCTGGCCATCATCGACAGGAAACAAAGGATAGGTTTCCAATGGGTTTCTCAGTGGTTCTTCATCGGCCATAAGTCGGGTCCGAATGTCATTAGGTGCAAGCACTCCTTCCTCAATAGGCTTGAGAGGAGCTCGTGGCATCCTTGATTTTTCTCGTGCAGATTGCTGCGAAGAACTTGACTGACTACCGTTTTTGCTCGCTGGAACTCCTTCAGCTGCTTTCTGACTTTCGGGCACAAGGGCCTTTTCTTTCTTTGCACTTCCTTTGGCTGGAGGCACAATGACCTCTTTCTCAGACGCTTGAGACACAACTGGTGGTACAGTTTCTTCTCGAGCCATCGGCTCATCAGATTTCTTTTCTTCCTCTACCAACTGTGGTGCAGTGGTAAGAGGAGCAGGATCAACATCCATCCGGGTAGAGGCACCAGATGATGAGACCGGGGGTGTTTTCTCTCGGGAAGCATTTAGCTCCCCCTCAATCTTGTCATTCTCCTCCTTATTTGGTTCGGAGGGCTCTGCTTGCAATGTTCTCAGTGGCGATGGATCTGCCTTCTCAACTTCAATTTCTTCATCAACCTCATCAACTGAGGATTGCTGCTTAGGAGGTGCATTTTCTTCATCAGTCTTTTCCAGGAATATATCAACAACTTCATGTTGCTCTTGGGCTACTGGAGCTAGATTAATAACCTCCTCAGTGCCAGCTTGCTGCATAGGTTCATCTTCGTGAGATGGAGATGGTGGAACCTGCTGCAAGGGTGCATGGGAGTTCAGTGGAATAGGCTCAGCAGCGACGGTCTGAAGGCGGCGGTCTTTGTTAACTTTTGGTTTGCTCATTCTTGCCCTAGCCTTCTGACGTTTTTCTTCTTGAATTCTTCTTCGAGCAAGATCTGCCTTGCGGTCAATTTCCTCATTCCTTTTGTCACACAACTGAGATACCTCCATGTGCAAGAGCGAGTGCCAATCAATTTTCTCATTGCGCATGACACTGAGGGCCTTGGTGAGTTCAACGATTTCTTTGTTCAGCTTTTTCCTTTCGGATTCAGTCTTGGCCTCATTCCTCATTTTCTCGACAGCTTGCTTGTCTTTGACAGCTTTATTTAGCTTCTTGAAGATTTTCCTCAGCTCGATGAAATGCTTCGTTACCAATTCAGTAACATCATCAGGCAGTCCCAGACCGCTCACATCATCAGCTTTTGCATCATATGCAGCACTGTCAATCACATCGATCATGAAATTGAAATCATACTTCTGTTCCTCTGTGGGAGCAGGAACAGTGGGCCTGGCCTTCTTGGCAGCCACATCAGCTTTTACTTTAGACTACAGCTTTCTCTTCGCTGCAGTGCTTGTCAAAGTTCTCGGAGCTGCAGAACCCGAAGGTTTGTCAGTGAATGGAATGGGTGCATGCCTGGGTGATTTCCTTGGAGAAGGTAAAACTTTCACTGGAGAGGGGCTCTTGGATGGCTTGTTGAGAATGGCAAGTCGATCATACAGTGGAATTTCATCAGGGGTGTCTTCTCTGGATGACTCATCAGACGAGTCAGGAGCTACCTTCTTGATTCTCTTGGCGACATTTTTCTTTCGGGGTGCACGAGGAGAAACTGATTTCCTAGACTTGCTTTCCTTGGAAGAAGATGCACGATCCTTCTTCTTCTGTACGTCTTGCTGGGTCAGCGCGACATTTTTCGCTTCAACTTGGTTTTTCTTCGCTTCCCTAGCATCACGCTTGGCTTTGGCCTTCTTAGACACTTCCTCGAGAAAATCAGCGATGGTTTTGAGGGAGTCGGGGTGAGCATTTGAAGGCTGTAGTGGTCTGACTTTTTCATCATCGGGGCCAATGCAGTTTTCGGCAATGCAGTCATTCCATGGTGGTGTGAAGGCAAACAGAATCTGGTACTTCTCGCAAACATTTTCATATCTGTACCATTTACCTGCCCAGTGGCGGAAAATTCTTTGAAGCTTGTTGTTGCGGTCTGTCGTTGATTCACCATCAGGTGGAGTTCTATAGCTATCAGGATCAGACATTTCTGCAGTGGTATTCTTTTCTCTGCCGTGACCGCCCTTTTTAGGATTTCCATCAGAGAAGATGGTTAGAGCGTCTGTGACCAATTCATCCTCGGGCTGACTGTGAGCAGAGGGAATTTCCTCAACATCTTCTTCGGATTCAGTCTCTTGTTTCTTCTTCGGAGCCTTGGGTGGCTTCGAAGATTTTCCTCCTCCAGTCATTCTCATTCATTAAGACCATGATGGAAACTAAGGCAATTCTTCTTCAGACTCCGAATACTCTTGCGATCTCTGTGCCATGACCAACCTGTGAAATAGAATAGATGCGAGGGAAAAGGGTAGGGTCACAAGCATGCACATAAAGTATTTGGAACGAAAATGATTTTGAGGGAGTCCAAAAAGGAACTCATGGTAATCCAAAAAGATATCCTTGATAGATTTCACAAGCTAGCCACAAAAAAAACTAGGCAGGTTGATAGCCATCTAATCTTTCGGATAAATACACATGAATCCTAGGACGAGGAAAACAAGTATGAGGAAGATCTACAAACCGTACAAGTCAAATCCTAGTGACTCCTAAAGATCTACCGTGGTGAAATAAATCGAAGAAAATAGCATCGGTAAGAACTGCCCTAAGAACAGAGATATGGACAGGAATCAACTACGGCAATGCGGGAGGAAGGATTACCGCACGAGCGTGATCAGCTGCGATGAGATTTCAACGGAGTACCATGGCGGAGCTTCTCGCCGGAGTTGCTTCGAGCACGGGCTCGGGTGGAGGTGGAACGAGGGTTTGAGGAACAGAGGAAGAAGACGCGACGCGGTGAGAGATATTTATAGCTGGAGAGCTGAACCTCCTCTCCGAAATCTACGGCCCACAGTTGTGGGACGTTCCGCATTCGACGGACGCGATCACAATTGTGAAGATCGTGGGCACGTGGCAACCGTTCTCTGCGAGAAACTCGGGAAGAGAGCGGGAGTTCGAAAGATTTGAGGAAGGGCTTTAACGCAAAAAATGGATAAAAGTTCAAAGTTGATTTCTTTTGCGACCAACGACGTCGGATAGAGATCTCCTTCAGATCAAATTGCATGCTCGTGACGGACAGCATAGATTTGGATGAGAAAGAATAGAGGGATAAAAGGGTCCGAAACAAAACACTCAGCCAGAAGAGAAGAAACACTAAACTGAGAGCTATGAGTGAGTTGTTCATCGGACGAAACACAAACACGACAACTCAAAGACAAACAAAACAAGAAAAAAATAAACACAAAGAACTGGCACCAACAATATAGCTCTCAGGGCTATGGATAAGCGAATAGAATCCCTGAGAGAGAGTTCCTGCAAGACGAGTTAGTTCTTTCTCGCAACCCACACTTGTGTGGATAGCGCAGACCTCATTTGTCTTGACTGAGCAGGGACGTTCCTTCGTTGATCTCTGTAGTTTGCCTGTACATTTCGAGAGTAATTATATGAATATGCATTGAAATTGTTCCCAGAGACATGAGCATAATGATTCAAGGAGATATGCATGTACTCCTTTTGTCGAATGTTTGATCGATATCCATTCGAGGAAGTTGCAGCGCCAATCTGCGAGTGATTATCATTTCCTCGAAGAGAATTACTCTGCATGTTCAGGTTAGCAGTGATAGATAAATTTTCAATGATGCACTTCTTCACCCAAATTTTCTTCTTGGGTGAACCAGACCTATAGTTAGTCCCAACATACCGTGCGAAAACCTTACCATTCTGTTGTTTGAAGAATTTGTAGTTTGAGTCATCAGACTTGTCAGAAACAACAGAAATGGGAGTGTCATATCCAGATAGGAGTGCAGGTTTGAGAGTTTTGCTTTTAGCAAGAACCCAACTCGTTCGAGGATATTGCTCGGGAGTCCAGTAGGTTCCATCAACGTTGAGTTTCCTTTCGAAACTCAGTCCTTCCTTTCGGGGATTTTTATGCAGTATTGACTTCTTGAGCACATCACAGAGAGTTTGATGCCCTTTGAGGCTCTTTAGCATTCCTGTCTCAAGCAAGTTCTTTAGCCTGCAATTTTCATCAGAGATAGCAACAAATTCCTCGGAAGAGGGGTTAGAAATATCATTCATAGTGGTTGCAATATTCTCGATGACAGCATTGGATGATTCAGCATTCGAATCAGCATTGCTACGTTCTCGGCATTTTGAGCAAGGAGGCATAAAATCATCAGGAAGTTTTTTAGATTGCTCGGCGAAGAGAGAAGCTTTTTCCTTCGCAAGCACGTTATAAGACTCTTTCAGTGACTCGAGTTCTTGATTCCTGTTAAGGAGTTCATCTGATAACTTCTTGTAGTCGACTGTAAGAGAATTATATCGGTTGGAAAGATCATCAATCGTTGAAGAAAAAGCATCATGCTCTTCAGTCAACTCATGATTCTTCTCCATCTCTTCGACCAGTAATCCTTCGAATTTCCTGAGATTCCTTTCAAGTTTTTCAAGCTCATCTTGTTGAGATTTAGCAATCTTAATCAGTTTGGCATAGGCAATGTATTCAGGAGAATATTCAGTCATAGATCTTCAGTGTTTTGCTGATACCTGATCCTTTGAGGTTTTTGCCATGAGACAGAGTGCTAGTGGTTCATCATCACTTGAAGAAAAATAATCATCAGAGTCTGATTCGAGTGATTTTTCGGATGATTCATGAGCAACAAATGCATTGCCTCTTCCTAGGAAACTGTAAGGCTCTTCGTCTTCTGATTCGGATTCGGATGTTTCATCTTCAGATTCCATATTCATTTCAGCACACACTCTAGTCAGTTGCGATATTCTCTTCATATTAGATTCAATGGTTGCTCTGGTTTGCACGTCAGTGACTGGTCTCGTCGAAAAGGATGCGAAAGATTAATTTTTCTTCAAGAGCTTAGTGTGACGGTCCACTCGAGTGAATCCAGAGCAGTGAAGATAAATCCATCTGTTGCTAGGTTTTTCATCTTGTTCCCAGCAAGGACAGTTTGCTATGTAGTGATCGAATTGTTTGCACTTGAAGCACTTTATTTCTTTCGAAGGTAATCTTCTTGAAGATTCAGGCAAGTCAACTTCATCATCATTTGTGAGACACAGATTTTGTCTTCTGAGATCACCTAGTCTTTCTATGAGCATTTCTAGTTCTCTTGTGATAGAGTGTTGATTCTCGACATCTTCTTCTTGTGAACTGCCATAATGTGAAAGAATTTCTCCGCTTTCTGAAGAAGATTCTTGATACCCATTTTCAAGTTCCATCTTTTCTTCGTGAATAGACAGCAGCGTCATGACCTCGACGTAGTGAAGTTCTTCATAGTCTGGTCTTTGCTTGATTTCAGCTACGATTGGATCGAAGGTTGCATCATGAGCACTCAGTAGCTTGTTGACCACATCTCTATCGGTGATATCTGTTACTCCTTGTTGATGAAGTCTTTCAACAATATTTGTCAACCGATCAGTGAGTTCCATAGCACTTTCCTTACGAAGACTTCTAAAACCAGCAAACATGGCATGAAGCATATCTGTGTGTTGATCTGTTCTGGCAATGAATTCTTCATGAACATCTTTGATGGCATACCAAAGTTGCTTGGCAGTGTCAAGCATTCGGAATCGAATGAAAATGTCTTTCGAGATACTGTCATAGATAATATCTTTTGCTTGAGCATTCAACCGCATTATAGCTTTGTCATCAGAAATGGGAGCAACAGGGTGCTGAACAGTGTATCCATTTTCCACAATCTGCCAAAGTTCAATGTTGATGGCTTGAAGTCTGATTTTCATTTGCTCTTTCCAGTAGACATAGTCATTTCCATCGAAGATAGGAAACCCTTCAGAGTGCGAGGATCTACCTGCATACGACATACTCAAAACTCCACGGTTGTTAGAACTTTAATAAACAGAGATAGGGAGAACCTGCTCTGATACCAATTGTTAGGACCGAGAGTATATCGACCAGAGGGGGGGGGGGTGAATGGGAGATTCAAAAATTCTTGCGAATGTTTTGAACTGATCCCAAACACAACAACGGAAATAAGGGTCGGTAGAAAAGCACTTAATTAAGCTCGCTATTGAGGAACATATCTATCGATGTAAGAAGCAGTAATTGTTCGAGCACAGGTTTGGCAGATTTGATGGAAATGCAATATATGATGAGATGCAGTTGCACGAGGGAAAACAAGATATGAACTGCGATGGAAGTGCACGGGAAATAGTGACAAGGTAAATGAATACGGAACTAAATGAAATCACACTGACATGCATAAGTACGAAGAGCAATAAATTAGACTGAGATGACAGAAATGAATGATGAGAATGCATGCGATAAGTAACGAACTATGATTGATCAGATAACACTATCGACAAAGAGCACGAATGTAAACTGCTGAAGGAAATGCAGTAATGTAGAATGAACCAGTGGTGCTCGATGGCGACAGATGGATTTGGTAGACCAGTTCGCCCTTCTGCCAAAGGACTACGTCTTGTTGGAGGGGTTGTGATTTAACACAGAAGATAAACTCTCTTCGCCCTATTCTCCTTCAACTCAGAGCTGATCAGACTCTAGTTGATTTCACTCGTGGTAGATACTTGTCGGCGATCTCCAAACCTTCGACAGACTTCTTCGCAAACCACAATGACTCTTGGTTGCTGAAAATCTTGCTCGATGAAGACAATTACTCTTCGACACTCGAGCCGACACCTATCCGTCTAGAGAGTGCGCAGCTCTCAAGAATAATAGGTACAAGAACTCTAACTCAAAACTACTGTGATGCTCAACCACTGTCTAAGTTTTGGCTCTTGATTTTTCTCTCGGTGGATCTTAAACTCAAATCACTCGGAGAGGGGATGCTCAATCAATCTTCTCAGAAATCTTAAGTGGAGCAGCCAACGGGCAACGTTGGAGCGGGGTGGCTATTTATAGCCGCAGCCTTTCCTGAAGGGAAAAGACCAAATTGGACATGTGGAGCAGCCAATGGCCGAACGACACGAGTCCAACGGTCGGATATTGAGCACAACGGTAACATTGCTTGCGGAGCAAGTAATGCTAACTCCTCAGCTCGAAAGATATCTCCTGCAGCACCGAAGAACAACGTCTTCTGCTGGCAGGTAATCATTCGAACCATAAAGAGATTTCTCTCAGTCTCGCATAGGTTTGGGCTAAGCATCACAGCGGATCTAAGCTTTGAGAACCTATACCCCTGTTAATAGTACAGAGGTCCTAGGACTGAAATAAGACAAAGAAGAACAACGAGACAAATGCTACGTCTTCGCTTCGTCTTCAACTTTCTCGACTGTAGTCATTTTTCTTCGGACACACCGAATAAAAATTGCTTTGCGTCAGCAATAAATTTTCGAGGGGTTAACTCCTTGTCGGGGCCGGATTTCCGGGACATGATATCCCAGATATTAACCCCTCGTGTCGTCACCAGCCCAGGATTACTGTTACTGGTGGACACGTCCTTGTTACAGATTACCAAGCAATTACAAGAATTGGATACAAGACCATGAAGGTCTAATGATACAACAATGATTTTCTAGTGAGGATGCCATAAGCGGCTCGTGGTTCTCCAACGTCGATGAGGCTCCATTCCCACAGGAACAACTGACCCGGTAATTCCTATCCCGCGTGGCTGCTATCCTAGGCTCCGCATGGACGTCGTGGTAATATTCCTCGTGAAATCCTGACCTGGCCAATTAAATAGCCAGGGACAAGCCTGTGAGTACGTTTGAATGTACTCGCAAACATAATGAACAAAAGATATACCGAATGCATATGATCATGATGGGTTAAATTATATGCATATACTGAATAAAATTTAAAGCATAGCATGATGAATATTAGTACGATGCTGAAAGCATATGCCCCTGATGGATTAAATGATATGCTCATACTGACTGATATTTAAAACATGGCATGATAAAAATTAGCATATGCAGAAATTAAAATGTTAGTAACAAACCAAGAAAGTTAAAAGTGGACAATCGGGCGAGACTGAACCGCCTGAGAAATCCAAAAGAAATGCCAAACGGGTGTCTAAAAGAGTATCGGGCGAGACAGACCGCCCATTAACTCAAGCGACGCCACGAGAGGTCTTGAAAAGAAATGCCAGTCGGGCGTCTAAAAGTGACGCCACGGTCGGTCTTGAAAAGAAATACCTAACGGGTGTCTAAAAGAGTATCGGGCGAGACAAACCGCCCATCAACTCAAGCGACGCCACGAGAGGTCTTGAAAATAAAACTGGGTGTCCGGGGTAGTCTAGCCAGCCCCTGAGACACTCAGGAAAATAAAATAAGAGAAACGGGTTAGTCCATAATAATATGCATGGTGACAATAATATTCATAACCATAATATTCCTGATAATAAAAATATCCATGACAACAATAATATTCGTATCATCAGAAATTCATGATAATATTAGTAGTGGCATTAATCATTCTGCAAAATAATTCCTGCTCAATTTATTTATTTCCTCCAGAGACCGACACTAAGACCGACACATGACCAACCCAGACTGTAGTCCTTAACTGCGGACACGGCTATTCGAATAGATATAACTCTGCAGAGGGTGTACTCTTTACCCACAAGTAAAGGATTTCTTTAGCCAGCACCGAGACACTGACTAGTTCCCATTACGGTCTTTGGGTTGAAAACACACCTGACTAGCACACAATAGCTTAACTCACCAAAGCCAGGAATCACCCAAGGCAATGATAAAGTGAAACTCTAAGTGGGAAGGCCTCATTCAACGGCCTCCAATAGCATGGGATCAAAATATTTATATCGGCGCGCAAACAGGGGTGCGACCCCTCTCCGGCTACAACCGGAGACACCCATGCCCCCGGACCAAGTGACATGCCTACCAGTGATCAATGGTATCTTTCACTATGGCCTCTCTGTACGGTGTGTGCGAGAAAGGGGTTAACAACTTACTGAACCATACCCTACCTGCGGCAGGGACATGTGGTAGCACTGATCAAGTTTGGGGGTTACCGGAACAAGACTCGATCTATGGTCGACTCAGGAGGTTTAATTTTTCCTGCAGTGGTTAGCACAACATATTTCCTCGGTAATACCCAACAGGGTCACCATCTGGCATGTACCAACATGCCCTCACTGATCATTCTCGTCACAACGAGATTTCAGTTTCACGGTCACGTTCTCGTGACTGATTCTTTCCTGCAGATTAGTCCGGACCAACATGGGCATGTGAAAATAACCATGCTCACTCATACTTCACATTTAAATGGAGATAAAATATTTTCAAGGGTTCATGCATGCATAACTAGCAATATGCAAATTTTTATTTCAATTCAACCTATGCATGATTCAATTATTTCTTGCAAATATTTAACCATGCAAACACCATATCAAGTGTTCAAGATGCTTGCCTTGATCATGCAGAAATATTGGGTGCACTCCAAAAGTTTGAAAATTTTATCTTCCCTCCATTTCCTATTTTCAAAAATGTTGAAATTACCACATAAAGCAAAAACAGTACTAAAAAGTTGTTTGGAAAATTTTAAAATAAATACTAAAATAAACTAGAGGAAAAATAGGAATTTCAGAAAAAGAATCAATTTATTTGGAGTTCATATGATTTACTTAGAGAATTTCTAAGCTGAAAGAAATAAAGAATTGGACTTATTTAATAAATCCAGCAGAGTTAAACTTATCAAAAATGTTCACCCTAGCTAGTTTAATGGAGATTGATTTTATGAGCATGTAGACATTTGAATCATTAGATTTGGATTTGAAATGGACACTGTGGAAATATTTGAAATCTACTGGAATTTAAAAAAAAAAAGAGGCAGAAGTGCGCCCTGAGCGCAGCATAGTCGGACGGCGTCACTGGGCCGAGCCCAGCTCTTTAGCCCGCGGGGGACGGCGGCGTCGAAGGCGTACTCACTGGAGTATGTTCCCCCGCAGAGAAAACGGACCCGCAGAGACGCGCTTCTGGAGAGGTGGCTGACTCACCGACAGGTGGGTCCCACCTGTCGGGTTCGTCTTCTCCCTCGCGCGCGCCTGGACAGAAACATGGGAGAATTCCGGCGATGATTGCCGGCGCTATAGGGCATCTCTAGCGACGCTTGGCACATGTATGGGTTCAGGGGGAAGTGCCGCATCCGTGGGAGATGGAGGTGGTTGCGGGGGAGCTCTGAGTTGAGCAGAGCTTCAATCATTAGGGAAGCAGCTACGGGCGGATTTGCCGAGCTCAACTCGGCCTCGGGGAGAAGGAATTGGAGCGCGGAAAGGATGTGTGGTGATGGCGTGGGTCCTCTGGGTTGGTCACTTCCGGTGGAGAGGCACTGGAGAGCTCGGTCTCGCCCGAGAGGTGGCGGCGGCAAAATCGACCGTAGGTGGGGAAGACGGCCATCTCGGCTTGATTGGCCGCTCGGGGTGGTTTACAGAGAGGAGAGGAGTGATGCGTCGAGGGGCTGAGCGAGCTCGGGTGGCTTATATAGCAAGGGGTGGACATGGCCGTGGCTTCCAGAGAACGCCATCGGGATGGATGGCCATTGATGGCGCCGTCAAAGCGGTTGTGGGCGGTGGCGATAGTCAGCGAGGCCGGTGAGGTCGGCGTGGACGGTGGCCGCCCGCGGATAAGCTTGGTGGTTGGCATTTAAAGGAGCAGAGACGAGGCGGGGCGGTTTTCGTCGGGCGGCGATGTGTGGCGGCGGTGGACAGTGGCTAGCAGGCGCCAGGCGACGAGGGAGGGTGTCGGCGGGGCGTAGTGATGACCAAGTGATCCAGGTGAGGACTGGGGTGGGCAGGGGAAGCAGTAGAGGTGCGACAGTGGCTCTATGCCACTGACTGCAATACTCGCGCTCTGTGCATGCCCTCGAGGTGCTCGATGAATTGCCACAGTGGCCAAATGATTTTATTTGAATTTTGAAGTTTGACATGATGATGATTCACTCTGTAATAGAGCTACTAGACATGGTGGTTTGGGCAGAAGAGCAAGTGGTATTTGTAGTTTAGAAAAGTGCAAAATTCCTGTCATGCACATAGGCTGCTTGACAAAATGCTAGGGCTATTTAGGGGATTTTGTTGGAAGTGAGATTTGGCAGGATGGTGTCTCTTTAGATGATAAAGATGATTGTGGAGTTGGATGGACCAAATGAAAAACTTGATAGTGCAAGTTTTGGAGAAAATCAGTTCTGGACCCAAACTTGGGGAATTAATTTGGAGGTCTTCCAGAATGCAATTGGAGTTCATCTTCTGGACTTAAGGGTTTTGTTGGAAGGACTATGGGTGGGAAAAATTTCAGAATTTTTGGATCAAGGAAAAATAGGGTTGTAGTTCAAAGCTGAATTTGGACCAGAAAGGAAAAGAGGATGTTTTGCTCAAAAATTTCAAAATACCAAGTTGGGTTATTGCATAAAGGTGATCTCTAGGCATCACTTGAGCCCTCAAAATTTTTGTGGAATTTTTAGAGAATTATTTAAAATGGTTGTAGTGCAACAGAAGTATTTAAAGTATTGAAAAAGCCTTTAAAAGAATTATCTTGTGCAAAATTTTATTATGAAGATATTTCCTATTGTTATTTTAAATATAATTGAATTGATTTAAGACAACTGCCAAATCCCACAATATTTTAAGAAAAATTATATATGGAGGGAAGGATTTTTGGAAAACAGAAACAGAAAATACTCTGAAATAATAAAAGACCTAATAAATTTCAAAATTTTATTTCTGGCCAATTTTTATTTAATAAAAATATGGTTAAATTTTTGGGGTGTTAGAAACTCTACCCCCCTTAAGAAAAATCTCGTCCTCGAGATTTGTTAAGGGCGGAAGAATTAAATGCATACCACGACAAACAATATTATGCAGAATGCAAACATTGCAATGCACTTATGACATAGCCCTAAAATATATCGCAAAAATTGCGTCACGAAAGTAGGTGCTGGATGCAGAAGAAACCATGCTCATAACCGTCTACGGCTCGAAGGTAAGACATACGTGGCCTTGTTGCGAACGATGGGGCCAGGCATCTTGGTGGTTGGATATCGAACTGAGAGCGAGGCTGTGATGTGCTGAGTTGGGCAAGGCTTCCTTTATAGGCCAGCAGAGTCTTCCATCGCACGCTTGTGGATGGGACAACTCAGGTGCCGGCCACAGGCATACGGCCTATGGGCAGGACTGATAGGTTGGGCACCGACTGTGAAAAGATGTCGACTGGTCACTGTGTAGGCTTATCGGATGAGATGGGCTTGGCTACGGACAGGAAAGATTTGGACGGTGTGGAAACCTAAGGATAATGACCAGGCTAAGATAGGATTAGCCAGTGGTCAGCCTGGCTCTGATACCAAGGCTGTCAGGGCCGGATTTCTGGGAAATGATATCCCAGAAATTAACCCCTCGTGTCGTCACCAGCCCAGGATTACTGTTACTGGTGGACACGTCCTTGTTACAGATTACCAAGCAATTACAAGAATTGGATACAAGACCATAAAGGTCTAATGATACAACAATGATTTTCTAGTGAGGATGCCGGAAGCGGCTCGTGGTTCTCCAACGTCGATGAGGCTCCATTCCCATAGGAACAGCTGACCCGGTAATTCCTATCCCGCGTGGCTGCTATCCTAGGCTCCGCATGGACGTCGTGGTAATATTCCTCGTGAAATCCTGACCTGGCCAATTAAATAGCCAGGGACAAGCCTGTGAGTACGTTTGAATGTACTCGCAAACATAATGAACAAAAGATATACCGAATGCATATGATCATGATGGGTTAAATTATATGCATATACTGAATAAAATTTAAAGCATAGCATGATGAATATTAGTACGGTGCTGAAAGCATATGCCCCTGATGGATTAAATGATATACTCATGCTGACTGATATTTAAAACATGGCATGATAAAAATTAGCATGTGCAGAAATTAAAATGTTAGTAACAAACCAAGAAAGTTAAAAGTGGACAATCGGGCGAGACTGAACCGCCCGAGAAATCCAAAAGAAATGCCAAACGGGTGTCTAAAAGAGTATCGGGCGAGACAGACCGCCCATTAACTCAAGCGACGCCACGAGATGTCTTGAAAAGAAATGCCAGTCGGGCGTCTAAAAGTGACGCCATGGTCGGTCTTGAAAAGAAATGCCTAACGGGTGTCTAAAAGAGTATCGGGCGAGACAGACCGCCCATCAACTCAAGCGACGCCACGAGAGGTCTTGAAAATAAAACTAGGTGTCCGGGGTAGTCTAGCCAGCCCCTGAGACACTCAGGAAAATAAAATAAGAGAAACGGGTTAGTCCATAATAATATGCATGGTGACAATAATATTCATAACCATAATATTCCTGATAATAAAAATATCCATGACAACAATAATATTCGTATCATCAGAAATTCATGATAATATCAGTAGTGGCAATAATCATTCTGCAAAATAATTCCTGCTCAATTTATTTATTTCCTCCGGAGACCGACACTAAGACCGACACTTGACCAACCCAGACTGTAGTCCATAACCGCGGACACGGCTATTCGAATAGATATAACTCTGCAGAGGGTGTACTCTTTACCCACAAGTAAAGGATTTCTTTAGCCAGCACCGAGACGCTGACTAATTCCCATTACGGTCTTTGGGTTGAAAACACACCTGACTAGCACACACCAGCTTAACTCACCAAAGCCAGGAATCACCCAAGGCAATGATAAAGTAAAACTCTAAGTGGGAAGGCCTCATTCAACGGCCTCCAATAGCATGGGATCAAAATATTTATATCGGCGCGCAAACAGGAGTGCGACCCCTCTCCGGCTACAACCGGAGACACCCATGCCCCCGGACCAAGTGACATGCCAACCAGTGATCAATGGTATCTTTCACTATGGCCTCTCTGTACGGTGTGTGCGAGAAAGGGGTTAACAACTTACTGAACCATACCCTACCTGCGGCAGGGACATGTGGTAGCACTGATCAAGTTTGGGGGTTACCGGAACAAGACTCGATCTACGGTCGACTCAGGAGGTTTAATTTTTCCTGCAGTGGTTAGCACACATATTTCCTCGGTAATACCCAACAGGGTCACCATCTGGCATGTCCCAACATGCCCTCACTGATCATTCTCGTCACAACGAGATTTCTGTTTCACGGTCACGTTTCTCATGACTGATTCTTTCCTACAGATTAGTCCGGACCAACATGGGCATGTGAAAATAACCATGCTCACTCATACTTCACATTTAAATGGAGATAAAATATTTTCAAGGGTTCATGCATGCATAACTAGCAATATGCAAATTTTTATTTCAATTCAACCTATGCATGATTCAATTATTTCTTGCAAATATTTAACCATGCAAACACCATATCAAGTGTTCAGGATGCTTGCCTTGATCATGCAGAAATATTGGGTGCACTCCAAAAGTTTGAAAATTTTATCTTCCTCCATTTACTATTTTCAAAAATGTTGAAATTACCACATAAACCAAAAACAGTACTAAAATGTAGTTTGGAAAATTTTAAAATAAATACTAAAATAAACTAGAGGAAAAATAGGAATTTCAGAAAAAGAATCAATTTATTTGGAGTTCATATGATTTACTTAGAGAATTTCTAAGCTGAAAGAAATAAAGAATTGGACTTATTTAATAAATCCAGCAGAGTTAAACTTATCAAAAATGTTCACCCTAGCTAGTTTAATGGAGATTGATTTTATGAGCATGTAGAAATTTGAATCATTAGATTTGGATTTGAAATGGACACTGTGGAAATATTTGAAATCTACTGGAACTTGAAAAAAAGAAAGAGGCAGAAGTGCGCCCTGAGCGCAGCATAGTCGGACGGCGTCACTGGGCCGAGCCCAGCTCTTTAGCCCGCGGGGAACGGTGGCGTCGAAGGCGTACTCACTGGAGTACGTTTCCCCCGCAGAGAAAACGGACCCACGGAGACGCGCTTCTGGAGAGGTGGGTGACTCACCGAGAGGTGGGTCCCACCTGTCGGGTTCGTCTTCTCCCTCGCGCGCGCCTGGACAGAAACATGGGAGAATTCCGGCGACGATTGCCGGCGCTGTAGGGCATCTCTAGCGACGCTCGACACATGATAGGTTCAGGGGGAAGTGCCGCATCCGTGGGAGATGGAGGTGGTTGCCGGGGAGCTCTAAGTTGAGCGGAGGTTCAATCATGGCGGAAGCGGCTATGGGCGGATTTGCCGAGCTCAACTCGGCCTCGGGGAGAAGGAATTGGAGCGCGGAAAGGATGTGTGGTGGTGGCGTGGGTCCTCTGGGGTGGTCACTTGCGGTGGAGAGGCACTGGAGAGCTCGGTCTCGCCCGAGAGGTGGCGGCACCAAATCGGCCGTAGGTGGGGAAGACGGCCATCTCGGCTTGATTGGACGCTCGGGGTGGTTTACAGAGAGGAAAGGAGTGATGCGTCGAGGGGCTGAGCGAGCTCGGGTGGCTTATATAGCAAGGGGTGGCCATGGCCGTGGCTTCCAGAGAACGCCACCGGGACGGATGGCCATTGATGGCGCCGTCGAAGTGGTTGCGGGAGGTGGCGATAGTCAGCGAGGCCGGTGAGGTCGGCGTGGACGGTGGCCGCCCGCGGATAAGTTCGGTGGTTGGCATTTAAAGGAGCAAAGACGTGGCGGGGCGGTTTTCGTCGGGCGACGATGTGTGGCGGCAGTGGACAGTGGCTAGCAGGCGCCAGGCGACGAGGGAGGGTGTCATCAGGGCGTACTGATGACCAGGTGATCCAGGTGAGGACTGGGGTGGGCAGGGGAGGCAGCAGAGGTGCGGCAGTGGCTCGATGCCACTGACTGCAATACTCGCGCTCTGTGCATGCCCTCGAGGTGCTCCATGAATTGCCACAGTGGCCAAATGGTTTTATTTGAATTTTGAAATTTGACATGATGATGATTCACTCTGTAATAGAGCTACTAGACATGGTGGTTTGGGCAGAAGAGCAAGTGGTATTTGTAGTTTAGAAAAGTGCAAAATTCCTGTCATGCACATAGGCTGCTTGACAAAATGCTAGGGCTATTTATGGGATTTTTTTGGAAGTGAGATTTGGCAGGATGGTGTCTCTTTAGATGATAAAGATGATTGTGGAGTTGGATGGACCAAATGAAAAACTTGATAGTGCAAGTTTTGGAGAAAATCTGTTCTGGACCCAAACTTGGGGAATTAATTTGGAGGTCTTCCAGAATGCAATTGGTGTTCATCTTCTGGACTTAAGGGTTTTGTTGGAAGGACTATGGGTGGGAAAAATTTCAGAATTTTTGGATCAAGGAAAAATAGGGTTGTAGTTCAAAGCTGAATTTGGACCAGAAAGGAAAAGAGGATGTTTTGCTCAAAATTTTCAAAAGACCAAGTTGGGTTATTGCATAAAGGTGATCTCTAGGCATCACTTGAGCCCTCAAAATTTTTGTGGAATTTTTAGAGAATTATTTAAAATGGTTGTAGTGCAACAGAAGTATTTAAAGTATTGAAAAGCCTTTAAAAGAATTATCTTGTGCAAAATTTTATTATGAAGATATTTCCTATTGTTATTTTAAATATAATTGAATTGATTTAAGACAACTGCCAAATCCCACAATATTTTAAGAAAAATTATATATGGAGGGAAGAATTTTGGAAAACAGAAACAAAAAATACTCTGAAATAATAAAAGACCTAATAAATTTCAAAATTTTATTTCTGGCCAAATTTTATTTAATAAAAATATGGTTAAATTTTTGGGGTGTTACACTCCTTCACATGAAACTTCTCGTCTACATGACTCCAATGGATGTAGCTCATTCTTCTCTGCTGCGCAGATATTCTTTGGTGAAGTTCCTCAAACTTGACACCGGAGACAACATTCTCTTCGGAACTGCATGGACTATTTCTCTCTGTGTGCACTAGCAAACAAATCAGTCCATGCCTGTTTCTGTCAACAATCTCCAAAACACAAGAGGGCAAATATTGCACCAACAAATTGCTCCACAAAGTGTTATATTGATTAAAAACAATATAAATAACTATAGTAAAACATGATGCAAAATGGACGTATCAGCTGCCACTTGTCCCTGCCATAGGTAGGGTATGGTTTAGAAAGTTGTTAACCCCTTTCCTTGCACACACCGTACAGAGAGGCCATAGTGGAAGATACCAGTGGCCACTAGTAGGCATATCACTTGGTCAGGGGGCATGGGTGTTTCCGGCTGGGCCAAGAGGGGGGCATGCACCCCTTGTTATTACGCGCGTTATAAATTTTGTGATCCCATACTATTCGAGGTGTTGGCCTCCCGTCTTAGAGTTTTTCTTGGATGATGCCTTGGGTGATTCTGGGCATCGCGAAAGTTAAGCTGGTGTGTGCTGGTCAGGTGTGTTTTCATCCCAAAGACCGTAATCGGAATTAGTCAAAGTCTCGAGGTTGACTAAAGAAATCCTTTACTTGTGGGTAAAGAGTACAACCTCTGCAAAGTTCTAAAGCCTATTCGAATAGCCGTTGTCCGCGGTTAAGGCCTACAGTCTGGGTTTGTCAAGTGTCGGTCTTCAGAGGAAATAATTAAAATTGAGCATGATTCACTTTTGCAGGATGATTATTATCACTACGGATGATATCATTAATATTATTGTTAACATGAATATTACTATGGACGAACCTTTTCTCTTATGTGCATTTTTGAGTATCTCTTGGGAAGGTCATGCCACCTGGATACTCATGTCATTACTTTCTTTTCAAGACCTCTCGAGGCGTCGCTTTCAGACACCTGATTGGCATTTCTTTTCAAGACCTTTCAAGGTGTCGCATTCAGACACCCGATTGGCATTTCTTTTCAAGACCTTTCGAGGCGTCGCTTTCAGACACCCGATTGGCATTTCTCTTCAAGACCTTTCGCGGCGTCGCTTCAGACACCCGACTGGCATTTTATTTTTCATATAATCCTCGGGCGGTCTAGCGCCGATGTTCCATTTTATTTTTCTTGGAATCCTCGGGCGGTCTAACGCCCGATGTTCCATTTTATTTTTCCTGGAACGCCTGATGTTCCCTTGCCTTTGATTTCATATGGAATAAAGCCCTTTGCGTGGCATCGCGAAGACACCCAACTGTGGCATCCTTTCATAGTTCTTCCCTTGGGTTCTTGCAGGACGGTTCTACCGCCTAGAACCCGGCTTTATAATTTTGGTGACACCATGAATATTTATCCTTTGCTAATACCGGGTGACTAAACTTTAGTTACCAGCATAATTATACTACTCCACATGATTGCATTAAACTCTTATCATATTGTGGAATATGTTTAAAGTTAATTGCAAGCATTCCAGCTGCCTTTATTATATCTGTTGTTCATAATGTTTGCGAGTACATTCAAACGTACTCACTGGCTTGTCCCTGGCTATTGTCTTGGCCAGATCACAATTAGGAGAGGAGCACCACGAAGGCACAACCTGAAATCTAGGAATCAGAGATAGCAGCCATGCAGGATGGGAGTTATCCAGGTCAGCTGTTCATGTGGGAATGGAGCCCCATCGATGTTGGAGAACCACGAGTCGCTTCCGTCATCTGCCACTAGAAATCTTTGTGATACCCAAGGGACCTTTATGGTCTTGTATTCAAATTCTTGTAATTGCTTGGAATTCTGTATCAAGGAAGTGTCCACTAGCGAACAGTAATCCTGGGGCTGGTGATGACACGAGGGTCATTTGCTGGGATTCTATGTCCCGGAAAATCCGGCCCCGACACAACGCCTTGCGTGGGCTTCGACCTATTGGCCCACATGTCAGCCTGCAAAAATGTGGCACATATTCAACCCATGTTTTTTAGAATTTACAGTCCATTTGCTGGGATGGGTGAACAAATAATGTAGCATCTATGCGGTCCATTTAATTTTTTCTTAGAAATCACAGCCCATTTGCACTTTCTCGAAATACACGAATTTGCTGGGCTTGTTGTAAATATAATGTTGGGTTGGACGAAGCAATGTTATCAAAAAATAAACCGGGGCTGGGCATTTTATTATATATAAAATTAGATAATTAGCGCATTATTGCTCTAAAAAATGAGCGCGTTATTATTACATTGATCCTTAAATCCGAGCAAGCTTTTGTACGCAATCACCAGGATTTTCGTTGTAAAAAAATCAGGATTTTCCTTGAGAACTTCTGTTAAACATTTATTTTTTATAAGTTAATAAGACGTGGGATATTTTATATATATATATATATATATATATATATATATATATATATATGTATTTATTAAATATATGATAATAATATATAATAACATAAAATAATTTAAATATATATATAATATAGTTAGAAGGGAAAACATAAGTTGGACCCGGCATTCTTATTCTTATATATAGAAAAATAGAAAAGAGTTCTGCGTTTTCTTAAAAAAAACATAAGTTGGGCTGCGGATGTTTAAGACAAAATAAAACCTGGGCAGGGAGGCCCATGGGCCAGTAGATACATGCTGGAGCTCAAAACAATAAGTTAAAAACACTGTGTCGACATGTTGTGGGCTGCGCCCTGCGCATGTTAAATAACTAAACCTATGCTAGGCAGGCCACAACCCAGCTGATACTTGTTCGCCCTCTAAAAAAAATTATACCTGCTAGCTCCCCAATGACAGTCTTCGTTGTAAATTTATCTCGTTTGTTGACTACGTTGACAGACCCGTGGGCCCCAACGTCAGTATAACATTAGGAGAAATGAATATCCATTTCCGAGAGAAAGCCTTTTTTCCAATGAGGCACTTGCTTGCGTAGGGCCATGGACCTTGTGGGTCCAAAATGTCAGCCTCTCCACGTACAGGACAGGAATGAACCGGAGCCAGGGAAGATGGGGCAGTGTAGTAGTAGTTTGTGCGCCTTTTTTGTGTTGAGTACGCCGCAGTAGCCTAGTAGCTATACCCCCTTACCCGCACCTGCTCGGCCTGGGATCGATTACCCCTATATTCCCTTTTTTTGCCTCTGCTATTACTGACATGTGAGTCTTCCCTTGTCATCCACACACACCACCTCCAACACTAGCCGGAATTTTGTCCCTACTTTTCTCTATTTTTCGCACTCTCAACATTGTCTGGGCATTTTGAAAATAGCATATCTTTTTTACTGTGCATAATATGAAGATGTGCTATACATGAATGTTGATCAACATGATGTTAGCCTGCTGTTAGTTCTATTATTGACCATGAATAAAATTTGGAACAGGCTATTATCCCTATTTGAAAAGGGCGTGTTGATATAAATGCTCTGTCTCTGAAACTTGCAGTTTCTTATCTGAAACTGAAACTTGCAGTTTCTTCTCTGAAAATCACATGGTCTGCACTTTTATATGAAACTATATTTTTGAAAGTACTAAAAATAGATCTCTGGAATTCAGAAAATACTTCATATGCTCAATACTGCAAAGATTTGAAATTCAAAAGACATTCATATCTAAAAGTACCCAAAATACACAACACAAAACACAATTCACAACCTGCAAATACTGATAACCCTAAGCTCCTCATATGATTATTCGTCGGGGCACTCCCCTCCTATTCCTCGGCGTCAGACCGCCGCCCCGTGAGACGAGGTGAATGGCGAGGGAGCCTTGGAGAACGGCGGGGAAGCGTCGTCGCGCCAACTGCTTTTCTCCTCTTGCGGTTGGGTACGGTCGACAAAGACTCCACCGGATCGCTCTGACACGGCACCCTCACAAATGGCATAGTGTGGATGCTCGATCCTTGATCCTCTGGATGCTCGATCTTGGATCGATACTCCCACCACCTCCGCCTCACGACCGGATTCGGCGAATCTGTCTGCTCCATGGCCCAGAGGAGCAGCTCTATGGACTCCCGCACGACTCCATTCGGGTGGATCGCCGCCTTTTCGCTCTTTTTCAGATATTTGGCCATCGCCATCACCGTTGCCGCTAATTGCCGCTAGTTGTCAAATGAAGACTGTATCTCCATCATCCTGGCTAGCTTCACAGGGTCGCCGTCTGCGATCGTCACGTATCGGTTGTACTCCTCCATCGATCTACTTCTCCACAACACCTTCACTCGCCGGCGGTGGTTTTGGAATGGAAGAGGAGCGGCGGCGGTTTTTGAATGGAAGAGGAGAGGAGCGGCGGTGGTCTTGGAATGCAAGAGGAGCGGCGGGCGGCGGTTTTGGAATGGACGAGAGCGGCGGCGCGCTGTCAGTGGATCAATCCTAATAACTAATTTACCCCTCACTTATGAAGCGACCCCACATAAGCTTGACTACCGACCCCACGTTACCTAGTACTGACCAACAAAAGGCTTACAAAAATGCCTACCACCCTAAAACTTTCTTTTTAGTTTGCATATATAATTTGGTCAAAGTCAAACTTTGTAATGTTGGACTAACTTGATAGGAAAAAATACCAACATTCACAATATGAAATCAATATTATTAGATGCATCACGAAATTAACTTTCAGATACCATATATCTTTGGTATTGTAGATGTTGATCTTTTTTTAATATAAATTTGGTCAAAGTCAAAAGAAATGGAGGGAGTATTGAAGAGCTTGATAGGGTTGCTGTCGCCTGCATCATCATGCCATGTTTCACAGCTTCCAAGATTCACAACCAACTCATAAGATTCCCATAATAAGTACAACAAAGATGCCTATGCATCTCATTGATTCACAGATCGGAGCCAAAATTAACTTTAAAACTAAAACAAAGTTGTGTACATGTAAAGAAAAATCGATTGATGCTTCTCTGAGAAAAGAGTAATCCCTGGAGAAGTGCCAATATATCCAGCAAACCATAAACCTAATTCATGTAAGCTATTTGATCCAAGGATTTGCTGCAATACTGAAACCAGTCCAGTTTATGGGCACGCATGTCAAACACCGGCAGATTAACATGTTCTGCATAAGCTGGTCGCCAAGAACTTGTGGAAACATCGGAACATCTGTGCCTGTTCGAAGCCACGTTATTTTGGATGGTGGCACTCACACTCTGCATATGCGGGTTCCATCCAAGCATTTGTGCAGTTCCACTAAAATGTAGCTGAATAACCCTATTTGCACAGATAATGAAAAAGCATGATTAATATAATAGTGGCACTAGTTAATGAAACATACACAAATAAATAGAAGCAAATTCATTTTCTTAATGGGAAAAGATTGCGATACAATAAGTTTATTAAAAGAAAATACAACAGTAGCACAGTATGACAAAGCACGATGATGTGGATGAAGGACAGGACTGACCTATGTGAGATGACTTAGTGAGATCAAGTTATTCTTCAGGTCATCATATCTTGCCATGAAGGCAATTTGTTGAAAACTATGAACAAATTCAGTGTGGTAGTAGGAGGGGACTTGAGTCATTCCAATCTCATTTTTTTGTGCAATTCAACTAAAACAATGGCACCCGCCGTGCTGCGAGGGAGAGAGGGGCCCTGCGCCGCCTCGACGGTAGGTGTCATAGGGACCGATGAGTGGACTCAACGGTAGGCCTGATAGGGCACATCGACCCAATTCTCCCGAATACACCTTCTACAAGTGATGAACTAGGAAGGGCCTTGCGTCATTCCAATCACTTTTTTTGTGTAGTTCAACTAAAATTAAGCATCCCTGTTTGCAGAGATACTTAAACGTGTCATTACTTTAAGAATGGGACTATTTGATGAAACATATACTAACAAAGAGAAGCACTTTCATTATCTACATTGGAAATGAAATGATAGCGGAGACAGTAGCTCTATTTTAACTGTATTATTACTTCATTTTATCAGTGGCACTAGCGATGCCAAAACATTGCCTCAAATTATTAGTGGCATTAGATTAAGGTGCGAAATAATACATAACATTATTGCTTTCTCATGGCAGTGCCAAAACATTAGGACAGATCACTAGCTGCATGCAGAGTCAACATGCAGGATCGTTCTGGCAAAGGGTAGTACCAAAAATGAACATACCTCGTCATGGGAACCATATCTGCAGTCAACGCCATAGTAGATGGGTTGACACCAGTCACCAACATGGATGATTATATTCATGCGACCTTTTTGTGCAGTTCACCTAAAGTGAAGCAATGTTTGCATGATGCAGTTAGCAAGAAGTACTTGGTCCCATGAGATGGCAGCTTCTTCATTAGTTGCACTAAAACTGAGTAACATCAAGGTTGGTCGTCAAGCTCGTGGAATGTGCAACTATAATTTGGATATGCTTTTGTGCAGTTCAACTAAAATCAAGCATCCATGTTCGTTACACAAATATGTGAAAAGTGCCATTGTGGTGACAGTGACGGCTAATCTTGCAAAGGCTAATTAACTGTTGGAGGAGATTAACCACAGAGTTCAACAAGAAGGTTAGGAACTCCAATCACCCGTTGTGCGATTCCACTAAAATCAATAGATGTTGCCCATGTGACATTTTAGTAGAACTGCACAAGACACTCTTTCCAAAAAGAAGTGTTTTGTGCAGTTCACCAAAAGGTCGCAATAGCAACGAGGTGACATGTATATCTCTGTTTGCACAAATAGGTAGAAAGGCGGGTGAATAACAAGTGATGAAACATACGTCAAATGAAAAGAAGCATCGTCTATCTTAATGGCAATCATAGAAGGACAGTAGCAATTTCTAAAGCTGCAGCATTGCTTCGTACAACCGGGGGCATTAAGATTAACAATGACAACTGTTAAATTTGACATTACTTTAATGGTGCCATTGCTTGATTTTACCAGCTACATTAGATTAACAGGTGCTAAAGAGTTGGTATAAGGGCATGTTACAGTAGGCAGACCAGGACAGTTGCATTTCTAACGAAAAGAAGCAACTTACTTATCTTAACGGGAAATATAGCAGGACATTAAAACATGGCCATTGCTTCATATTACTAGGGGAATTACATTAAAAAAAACATTGGTTAGACATGTCCTTACTTTAATAGTGAGATTGCTGCATTTTACCAGCGGCATTAGATTAACAACAGCTAAAAATTGCCATAAGGGCATCGGACAGTGGGTGCACCAGCACCATGTACCTCCACCGATGCATAAAGTGGTGATGCAAACAAACATCTAAACAGGATATCTGGGTTGGTCCCATTTTTGTACACTATAGCCACCTTTTACTATGTGAGGGCAGCAAATCTAGTGCTGGAAATACTCTGTTGACTTGTCCCCCAGTCCCCACTTTCTTTCCTTTTTCAACCAGTAGATCGGTTCTATATCCAGTTTGTACTTTGTTTTCCCTTTATTTCCATTTTCAACCAAGAGACCGGTTGGGTAGCCAGTCTCTACTACCCCCACCACCCCAATCTTTCCTCTTTGAACCAAGTCCTAGAGTCATGCTAGAACTTTTCCCCCGTTCTTCCCGCTTTGAACCAAGTCGTAGATTCGACTGCATGAAGTAGCTTTACCTCTAATAGTAATAATTTAGGTGGCTTTGGAACAGCCGATCGAGCCAATCTACGAGGGGGGCTGAGAAGTAGAAAAAGATTCACATGCATCGACGTGGGGACCTGGGGCAGTAGAGCAAGGCCGGTTTCGAAGGAAGTTATACCTGAGGTTCGTCGGGATTTGGCTAGGTGGGCGTCGGGAGGCCGAATCAGCCCACACCATGGCAGCGAGGAAGACTGGGTCGAAGGCCCTCCCTAGCCGGCGCTGTGTGGGAGAGGATGGCAAGGTATGCGTATCGGGACGCGCCGACAGTGGGTTTGCTCCGTCGCCGATGAGGACCGCGTCAACGTTGCACATTCACCCGTTCCCCGGCGGAGGGGATCCGGCCGGATCTGTGACCAGCGGTGAGCAGAGAGAGAGTGTGGCCACTGCTGTCGTGTTTAGATCTGGACATGATGAGTGTGTGAAGAGAGCAACCCTAGCAAGCAAGAGCAGAGGCTCCTGCTTATATACATACTAGTACATGGCACGTGCCATGCACGTATAGATTTAATGATTATTGGTGGAAATAATGGAAAAACTTGGATCATATTTTAAAACGAAATTATAAGAGAAAATAATAGCTATTTAAATATAACACATTAAGCTTTTACTTTACTTGTGACTGTCGGTAATTGTAAGCGTAGCAAGCGCTGTCAGCAACTCAAAATACTTATATTCGTAATTTGATAACCAGACAGACCAATTAATTATGGGCTCCCATCAATTATATGTGTGCACGTGTATGAACTTTATTACATGAGAAAAGAAGCTAATCAATAGTAGTATTAAGCATCTGATTATTCATACTACTACCTCCTTTCCAGTTTATAAGGCTTGCGCGTATCTCTAGGTTGACAAATAAACCAACGTAATACAAGTTATATATCACAAAAAATATATCATTAGAAACTTCAAATCATATACTTTTTATTGGTATAACTTTTAGACTATACAACTCATCTTATGTTAATCAAATTATAGATCTAGGGATATGCGCAAGCCTTATAAACCGGAAAGGAGGTAGTAAATAAAATCCCTTCAAGTCAACATTGCGCCATAGCGATGCTGCACTACTGCATGTGCTTTTTCCACTCTCTCTCTCTCTCTCTCTTTCTCTCTCATCATGTGTAGCAGTGCTTGCCCGGTGAAATAGCTTGCTAGTAATAGCACTGTAGGGCAGGACTCTCTCATGGGAGTCTACCAGAGAATTCTAGGTGGCAGTGTCCAGCTGGAGAATCTTGAACCTTCATGTACACTCTGTCACGGTGGAAGTTTGGCAGAGGGTGTGCCACAACGCGAATCCCTGCAACCACAGCCGTTAGATTACTCTATCCAACGGTCTATAAGTGGTCATGTAGTCCTCTATCTAAATCAATTGAGTGTGAGCCGTCGGATTACAAAGATCCAATGGTCGATATCCCTCAATACTCGTACACTATATATGTGTATAGATATAGATATAGATAGTAGAGTAGTTTTGTTTTTTTTTCTCCATAAAAACAATCGTTTAAAATTGCGTATTAGCCAGGTCGCACTTTGTATTGTTCACTTCTGGTCCCCGGCCCTCCATTAATTGAATAACCACACGGGTCAAATTATCACGGGTGAAAATATAGAACGAACAAGCTCGAACTCTTTTGAATTTGAGATGTCGATGGCACCGTTAGAACACATTGCATCCATGGAGTAAGTAGTTTGAATTTGAGGTAATGTGTGGCTTTTGCAGTTCACATCTAAATGGGGGCACACCATACATTTTGTTTGCTTACCACGCTATACTTATAAAACATGCACAATTTACATTTCGAATAGCTAGCTAGAGCTTGAAATGTATTGTTTCCAACATAAAGGGAAATCAAATTTCTGAAAATTCATGATCTTAGCATTTGCAAAAAAATGTAAGAGCCATCAATCTTTGTTCTGATTTAGAACATAAACTATATGCAACCTTTTTTGAGGGAGAATGGGTCTATTGTAAATGTTTGCAAGTACATAGCATCTCTAATAAAAAAATACATCCAAATTCCGAGACCAGTGAACAACCAACTGTAGTCAGAAAGAGCCGTCGACACATCGTTGTCGCTGCTATCCTATCGGAGCCGGCTTGACCTCGTCAATGACTGTCGAGGAGTCTTCATGCACGTGGCCCTAAGGAGCAGCGCCCCGGAGGCGTAGTTTTCATCATTGATCTAAGGCACCTAATTAATATAACACCAAATTCTCCCATATGACAAGAAACGCTAACCTCACTTCTGAGGTTGTCCCGGACTAGGGGGTACTCGGGCTGCCGGTCTATCTCCTATAGGCCGGACTAATGGCCGCTCTTAACTCATCGAAGGAAGGCCGGATTGTGGGCGACCCCGTGCACCAGAAGGAAACCTCCGAAGACTTGACGTCTCCTCCAAGAGATGTTTAGCATAGCCGGCATGTTTATCCCCTAATGCAACCGACCATATGTAACCCTAGGTCCCCCTGGTGTCTATATAAACCAGAGGGTTTAGTCCGTAGAGGCAAGAGAACCATTATCGTCATACCGACCTAGGGTTTAGTCCATCCAATCTCGAGGTAGATCAACTCTATAATCATCATACAAACACATCAATACAATCAAGCAGGACGTAGGGTTTTACCTCTTTGAGAGGGCCCGAACCTGGGTAATCGCTGTCTCTACGTTCCTTGTTATCCATTGACTCCAAGATCCATAGTTCGGACCCCCTACCCGAGATCTGCCGGTTTTGGAACCGACATTGGTGCTTTCATTGAGAGCTCTGCTGTTGGGTCATCAAGGATCAATGGCTCGCCTAGTCATCAGTGATGGCATCCACAGCGGGGACATCTTCGTCCCCGGCCAGCTTTTCGCGTTTGGCAGCATCGTGCTGCATGCCAACCCGACCAGTCACCTTGACCAGATCGACAGCTTCGCCCCTGAGTAGGAGATCAGGTTTGGCAACCTAGAGTACGTCGCCGACTCTCGGGGCGATCTGATCTTTACTAGGTTCTCAGCTTTACCTGAGGAGCCTAATAATCCCGAGGCCTTAACTTTGGATCTTCTCCCCGGCCCGGTCTTCGGGCCGGTCCTCAGTTCGGATCTGGCCTCGAGTTCGGATCCGATCCCGGCGCCAGAGAACCAGGGGTTGCCCTTGGCCGAACACACCCCCGGCGCAGGCACACCGAAGTTCAACTCCGAAGGATGCCCAAGGATGAATCCGGCGGACCTCTCTCTCTTAAGTGTGACGTTAGATCGGATCCAGAAGATGAGTATCGCGATGGCCCGTCCTCGGTCCATGAACAGATTGGACTTGAGGCCAACCGCGAGGAATTTTACGTCCCACCCACCACCCACTTAGTAGCCACTGACGAAGATTTAACCGACATGTTGGACTACGCCTCCGAGGAGGCTGACGACATGGATGAGGATATCGACATCATGCCTTATATGGCTCCCTCCCTTGCCACTCCCAACACCGGAAAGTGGACCGCCACCTCCACCTACGACGTTTACATGGTTGACACTCCCAAAAAGGACGATGACACCCCCAAGAAGGATGGCGGTGGCCCTGACGAGGAACCGCCCAAACGCCGACGAAAGCAACCTAGGGGACGCGGAAGGGCCAGGGAAAGTAACACAGACACAAACGGCACCGGAGATAAGGATGCTCCGGGCAACAAGGGGGAGCCCGGCGACAGCACCACCCCTGAACAACACTTCCATGATTCTGAAGAGCAAGAGGATCAGGGCAACCTCGAGGACCCCGAGGATTCTGAGGCTAGCAACTACCTCCCTCCTTTCGAAAAGGAGGACAGCCTCGGACCCGAAGACTTTCTCGTCCCCGAGGACCCTCTGGACTAGGAAAGGTTCAAACAGCAACTCATAGCCACCGTCCGAAGTCTGAAGAAGAAGCAACAGCAGCTAAAAGCAGAACAGGATACCCTCAATGACAGGTGGACATTGGTCTTAGCAGCCGAAGAGGGCTTTGACAATCTGCGACAGGATCAGAGCAAAAGCTACCCACGGCGGCGCTTGCTTCTGTCATTTGAAGACGAGGCCCTTGAGCCTATACCTCCCAGATGAACTCAGGCAAACCAACCCGACCGCTCCCCTCGAGGACGGGACAGGATAGCTGGAGAAACCGAAAACCCACCTGTGCTCCCTCGCCGGGCGGGCAAGGAGCCGGTTCAACCGGATGACCCATATGATCTGCGGCACAACCTAAACGCCAGAGGGGCACAGTCAAGATCCATTTATGGATCCAGAGGACACATGCCCGCTGGATGGGACGGATACCAAGCTTGGCACGATAGGAACGATAGCGCTCGGGAGCAGCACCGTGCCCGGATGACAACCGATCTCCGGCACGACGTGGCCCGGGTCAGGGGCGCCACACACCCAATGTGTTTTACAGACGAGGTGATGCAGCATCAGTTCCCCAAAGGGTTTAAACCCGTGAACATAGAACAGTACGATGGGACAACTGACCCAGCCGTGTGGATTGAAGATTTTCTTCTCCACATTCATATGGCCCGAGGAGATGACCTCCACGCCATTAAATATCTGCCATTAAAAGTTAAAGGACCAGCAAGGCACTGGTTGAACAGCCTACCTGAAAACTCCATCGGGAGCTGGGAGGAGCTCGAGGATGTATTCCGAGCCAACTTTGAAGGCACCTATGTTCGGCCGCCGGATGCCGACGACCTGAGCCACGTCGTTCAGCAGCCCGGGGAGTCAGCTCGGCAATTCTGGAATCGGTTCTTGACTAAGAAGAACCAGATCATCGACTGTCCGGATGCTGAAGCAATTGCCGCATTCAAGCACAGTATTCGGGATGAATGACTCGCTTGCCAGCACGGTCAAGATAAACCAAGAACAATGTCGGCCCTCACCTCCCTAATGACCCGCTTTTGCATGGGTGAGGAAACTTGGTTGGCTCATCAAAGCAACCATCTCGACGACCCCGGCACCCCAGAGGCCCGGGACGGGAACGGCAAACACCGGCGCAACAAGAATAATAAGAGACGTCACACAAACAACGGCAGTGAAGCCGATAATGCGGCAGTAAACGCCGGGTTCAGCGGCTCAAAATCAGGACCACGGAAGAAACCCTCTAAAGGGAACCGGGACGGCCCGACTGCACTGGATAGAATCCTGGATAGGCCCTGCCAGATTCACGGTACCCCGGACAAGCCCGCCAACCACACCAACCGTAACTGTTGGGTAATCAAGCAGGCCGGCAAGCTTACAGCCGAGGAACAGAGCAAGGGTCCCCGCAGCGAGGATGATGACAAACCTCGCGGGCCGAACAATGGAGGCCAAAAGCAGTTCCCTCCTGAGGTAAAAACTGTGAACATGATTTACGTCACGCATATACCCAAGAAGGAGCGGAAACGTGCACTTCAGGATGTCTACGCCCTAGAGCAGGTGGCCCCGAAGTACAACCCATGGTTGGCTTGCCCGATCAGTTTTGACTGTCGAGACCATCCGACCGGTATCCGTCATGGAGGAATGGCGGCTCTGGTGCTCGACCCCATCGTGGATGGATATCACCTCACCAGAGTCCTTATGGACGGAGGCAGCAGCCTCAACCTGATTTACTCAGATACGGTGAGGAAGATGGGAATCGACCCGTCAAGGATCAAACCCAGTAACACCACCTTTAAAGGTGTAATCCCAGGCGTCGAGGCACGATGCTCGGGATCCGTGACCTTGGAAGTAGTCTTCGGTTCGCCCGACAACTTCCGCAGTGAAGACTTAATCTTCGACATTGTTCCCTTCCGCAGCGGTTATGACGCACTCCTCGGCCGGACAGCGTTCGCCCGCTTTAATGCTGTCGCGCACTACGCATATCTGAAGCTCAAGATGCCAGGACCAAAGAGTGTTATTACCGTCAACGGTAACACCGAGCGCTCGCTCTGAACAGAGGAACACACAGCGGCTTTAGCCGCCGAAGTCCAGGCCGCCGAAGAAGCATCGCAGGTCCAGTCTACCATCAAGGCATTGGACGCATGCAAACGCGCCTGAACTACGGCCTCGATCCCGGAGCACTCCCGTGCTCACCCTAAATAGGGATACGCGCCCCACAGCACGACCTACCCAGCCGCGAAATACGTACCTCGAGTGCACAACTTCGCGCTCAAGATTCCATGGGCAGCTGTGGGGGCAAACGACTCAGGGGCCGAGAGCTCGGTACGACCGAGCCACGGCCAAAGATGTTCTCGGAACACTACTAAATAACAGGCACCATCTAGGGCCTGATCAGCGTCAGGCCGGTACCTCGCGGCGACTGCTCAAAACCCTTTCCCAAGGGCTCGTCTGCCGAACATTATTACTTCCACCAAGCATAAAATCGACGACTCCAATCACACGAAAGCTTCATAAAGAGCAAAGGCGCAGACGTGAGGCAGGGCGCAGTAGGGACGTCAAAACACTCAATAAGGCCCTGTGTAAACCTTTCCTCTGATGTGTTTATTTCTTAAAGTATCTGTAAAAGTTACTTCGGCAGTTATGAGTGTACGGATAGACATCACGAATTCAACAGAAATAAAGACCATTTTTCTCCGGTCATACTGCAGTCAATTATGTTGCGCTTTCATTTCCACTTTCTAGGCCGAAGTAAACTATTATGATACATTCTTTTTTTTAGATGTGATCGGCTAATAGACCGGGGGCTCGACCATAAATCTTGCCCCAAACATCATTCCGGGACCAATTTCATTACATGTGCTCGGCGTCATGGATATTGCATTATATGAATCAGTTCCGAATTATGTCTTGGTCAATGGTTAGGTTGCCCGGCTCCTGTGCTTGCCCTCTTACGTTCCGCATTGTTCGGCTAGGAGGGTAAAGGGAGAACCACTGCGATTGTATTTCTAGCTATCCTGGTTAAGTACCTCAGTGGAGAAAGCCGAAAACCGACTGTCATAATAAGCGAGAACTGGTCGGCGATCTGATGACAAGTGTTAAACTAAAAATCGATGGAGGTTAGTCCGTGTCAAATGAAGGGTTCGCTGTTACAGGAACCAACTGATAATGGTATCAACCTCGGCATGTCCGGGTATCACACATACTGGGGGGCTAGTCACTAGCCCCCACAGTCAAGCTCCTATGGGTAAGTGAAAGCAATAAAGCCGCATAGACGATTGCCTTGTTTTCCTTACACACAACCGCCCCCGGGCACCGAGACGTCAGCTAAGGGTTAAGGTGTTTGGGAGAAACACACCATGCAGTATCTGCAAGGGGGTTGAAGCCGACGACTGGTAACTTTCAGTTTAAAACGGCCGCACGGGAGTCAAAATAAAAACACAAAGGCATTATATTTACAGCCGACCAGTTGCATTTTTACAGCACAAAAGTTTCAGCTCCTCGGATACAAGGAAAATAAAATTCATTCATAAATTACGTCTTCTGAGCACTGGGCCTCTATCGCCCGAGCACCATCCATCACAATGGGAAAGTACTGCTCGGGGCGCCTGTGCTCCTTCCCAGGGGGCGGAGGTCCGGTGGCCACCTCAGCTGGCTTGATCTTCGGCCAGTGCACCATGGTCTTGCCGAAGGCCATCCGAGCTCCCTCAATGCATACGAAGCGCTTCCAGGCATCAATTCGGGGTGTGGCGTCGTACAACTTCTCCACTAAGCCGAAATAGTTGCTCGGCAGCGGCTCCGAAGGCCACAGCTTGACGCAGAGGTCCTTCATCGCCGGCTCCGCCATCCGATGCAACTCCATCAGCTGCTTCATCTGGTTCTTGAGGAGGGGAGGGTGTTCAGGCGCTTGAAACTGCGCCCAAAACAGCCTCTGCTCGGCACGACCCTCCTGGGTTGCAAAGAACCTAGTCTTGTTCTTCATGTATAGTAATTTGTTCACCCACCGTATGTTATTTTCAAGAGAGAAGCTTCTAGTGAAAACTATGGCCCCCGAGTCTACCTTAATTATATATTGAAAATCCTAAAAATACCTTGCTGCAATTTTACTTTATTTATTTTATTTTTTATTTTTGTTTCATCTATCTATCTATCACCATACAATTTAATCTTGCAATTAACCGCCAAGGGATTGACAACCCCTTGTTCGCGTTGCGTGCGAGGATTTGTTGTTTTGTGTGCAGGTACTGCTAACGAGTTGTTGCATGATTCTCCTACTGGATTGATAACCTTGGTTTCATAACTGAGGGAAATACTTATCTCTACTGTACCGCATCATCCCCTCCTCTTCGAGGAAATCCCAACACAGCTCACAAGTAGCAGGAATAATTTCTGGCGCCGTTACCGAGGAGACATCATCAACATCTATCAAGTACCTATGCATAAACCTTCATCTCCTTGCATTTACTTTATTTGCCTTTGCCTCTTGTTTTCATCTACCCCACTTCTAAAAAAAGTTTTTACAAAATACAAAAATATTTTCTGTTTGCTTTTTTTGTTTGCTTCTTTGCTTGCTTGTTATCTTGTTTGCGTAGCCACGATGTCTCAAGAAAATACAAAATTGTGTGATTTTTCCAATACTAATAATAATGATTTTATTAGTACACCACTTGCTCCTCCCGCCGCTAGTGCGGAGACTTGTGATATTAATGCCGCTTTGTTAAATCTTGTCATCAAAGAACAATTTTCTGGTAGTCCTAATGAAGATGTTGCATCCCATCTTAACACTTTCGTAGAATTGTGTGATATGCAAAAGAAAAAAGATGTGGATAATGATATTGTGAAATTAAAATTATTCTCGTTCTCATTGCGAGATCGCGTAAAAATTTGGTTTTCATCTTTACCACGAAATAGTATTGATTCTTGGGATAGGTGTAAAGATGCTTTTATTACCAAGTATTTTCTTCCCTTGAAAATTATTTCCCTTAGAAACCAAATTATGAATTTCGAGCAACTTGATCATGAACATGTTGCTCAATCTTGGGAAAGGATGAAATTAATGATAAGAAATTGCCCTACTCATGGTTTAAATTTGTGGATGATCATACAAAAATTTTATGCGGGATTAAATTTTGTTTCTAGAAATCTTTTAGATTCCGCAGCGGGTGGTACTTTTATGGAGATTACATTGGGAGAAGCTACTAAATGACTTGATAATATTATGGAAAATTATTCAGAATGGCATACTAAAAGAGCTCCTACTAGTAAAAAAGTGAATTCTGTTGAAGAAATTATTACTTTGAGTGATAAAGTTGATGCGCTTATGAAATTGGTTGCTAGCAAAAATACTCCTATTGATCCTAATGATGTGCCTTGATCCACCTTGATTGAGCAAAATAATGATCCCGTAGATGAGAATTTTGTCTCGTGAAACAATTTTAATAATAATGCTTATAGAGGTAATTTTAATCCTAGGCCGTTTCCTGGAAATTCCTCTAATAATTATGGCAATTCCTATGGTAATCCTTATAATAATAATAATAGGATGCCCTTTGATCTTAAAAGTAATATTAAAGAATTTATTAATGCTCAAAAAGTTTTCAACACTACGATAGAAGAAAAATTAAGTAAACTTGACGATATGTCTAGGAGCATTGATAGAATTATTCATGATGTGGAAAATCTTAAGACTAAAATTTTTCCACCCAAAATTGATATTAATGAATCAATTAAAGCTTTATATGTCTCCATGGATGAGAGTAAGAAAAGAACCGCTATGCTAAAAGCTAAACGAGAATTTTTAGATAAAGCGATTCCTCCCGGTTTCTATCGTAGTAATGATGAGGATATTAAAATGATTGGTGTTTCATCTATTGATTCCTTGTTTAGCAATATAAAACTTGATGAAAAGGGGACTGAAGAAGAGTCAACTTTAGCTAGGAGGCGTCCCCATAATTTGGAGGGTGAAAATCTTGATGAAAAAATTGATAAAAGTGGGTCTGGAGAGGTAAAAACTTTAACTAGTGATGTGCCCACTCTCTTGGATTACAAAGACTTTAATTATGATAGTTGTTCTTTGATTGAGTGTAATTCTTTGTTACAATCCATGCTAAATTCACCCAACGCTTTTACTAAACACATTGTAGAAGCAATGATGAAAGCGTTAGAAGAAAAGCTAGAACTAGAAATTTCAATTCCTAGAAAATTATATGATGAATGGGAACCCACCATTAAAGTTAAAATTAAAAATTATGAGTGCAATGCTTTATGTGATTTGGGTACTAGCGTTTCCACAATTCCAAAATCCCTATGTGATGTGCTAGGTTTTACCAATATAGATGAATGTTCTCTTAATTTGCATCCTGCAGATTCTACTATTAAAAATCCATTGGGAAGAATTAATGATGTTCTTATTCTTGCAAATAGAAATTATGTGCCCATTGATTTTATTGTACTTGATATTGATTGCAATCCGTCTTGCCCCATAATACTTGGTAGACCGTTCTTACGAACTATTGGTGCTATTATTGATATGAAAGAAGGGAATATAAGATTTCAATTACCATTAAAGAAAGGGATGTAACACTTCCCTAGGAAAATAATTAAAGCACCCTATGAATCCATTATGAGGGCCACTTATGGAATCAACTTGAAGGATGAGAATACTTGAAACTATGCATTATGCCTAGCTAGGGGTATAAAACAATAGCGCTTGTTGGGAGGCAACCCAATGAATAAAATAATTTTTTTTGTTTTTTATTTCTGTTCTTGTGTGTTTACACAATTATGATACTGTTATGATTGTGTTTTTATGCTTTAATTACTGTTTGTGCCAAGTAATGACCTTGGGATGATTTGGGAGATAGTATAATTGATGCTGTTTGGAAAACAGAAAGTTTTGCGTCCAGTGCTGGAATTTTATTTCTGTACTGGAGTGTCAGAAAAATCTGATATTTTACACATTATTTGTATATGAATTGCACACGTTGTCCTAATTTTTCAGAATTTTTGGAGTTACATAAGTATAACTTTTAAATGGATCGTTACAGACTGTTCTGTTTTAGACAGATTCTGTTTTTGTTGCATAGTTTGCTTATTTTGATGAATCTAGGGATCGTATCGGGGGGTATGAGTCATGGAGAAGTTGGAGTGCAGTAGCATTATGCCAATATTAAATCTGAATCAATTTACAACCGTACTTAAAGTTAAAGGTTTATTTGTTATACTAACGGATCTCACGAAGGTTTTGTTGAGTTTTGTGTGATTGAAGTTTTCAAGTTTTGGGTGAGATCACGATAGATGAAGGAATAAGGAGTGGCAAGAACCTAAGCTTGGGGATGCCCACGGCACCCAAGGTCATATTCAAGGAAGACTCAAGCGTCTAAGCTTGGGGAGGCCCCGGAAGGCATCCCCTCTTTCTTCTACCAAATATCGGTAATTTTACTTGGAGCTATATTTTTATTCATCACATGATATGTGTTTTACTTGGAGCGTCGTGTATTATATGAGTCTTTGCTTTGTTTGCATTTTAGTTTGTCACAATCATCTTTGCTGGACACACCTATTTGAGAGAGCCACACGTTTATCATGATTTGTTAGAATACTCTATGTGCTTCACTTAAATCTTTTGAGCTAGGCAGTTGCTCTAGTGCTTCACTTAAATCTTTTTGAGCACGGCGGTGGCTATATTTTGAAGAAATATTTGAACTCTCATGCTTCACTTATATTATTTTGAGAGTTGATAATATTAAAATTTTGAAGAAATATTTGAGCTCTGATGCTTCACTTATATTATTTTGAGAGTTGATAAGATTAAAAAATTTGAAGAAATATTTGCACTCTCATGCTTCAGTTATATCTTTTTGAGAGTTGTTAATACTAATGGTAATTTGCACAAGATATGAATTTGGTCCCAAAGTGATGAATATTCAAGAGGGATATAATAAAACTTTCATGAAAGATCATTAGATATGATAAGTTTGATTTCTTGCAATAGTTTTGCGATATGGAGATGATAATATGTGAGTCATGTTAGTGAGTAATTGTGATTCAGTAAGAATATCGGTGTTAAGGTTTGTGATTCCCTATGCATGCACATAAAGTCAATAGTTATGCAACGAAACTATATCCTACTTATGGTGCATTATTCGGTGTTAGTTATGTTCAATGCATGTTTATGACCGTTTTTGCTTTTTGGTTGGTTGCTTCTCAATCTATTTGCTAGCCTTCATTTGTACTAAGCGGAAATACTGCTTGTGAATCCAAACTCCTTAAACCCAAGTAAATTTGCGTGTGCCAACTCTAATTTTCAAAGTAATTTTCCGTTTTGTGTGCCAGTACCGCTCATGAAGCGGCAGGGGGTGGCCAATATTTTCCATGATAGGTGTGTCATTCTCATGATGAGTGTTTATTCACTTGTCATTGCACGAGAGAGTGGATGGTAATAGGGATGCCCAGTCCCACAATGAATCAAAAATTAATAACAACAAAATTCCTTGGAAAGTGTTGGTATGGAGGGCACCCGTGGATATGGCTAGCCATGGATTGTGTTAGAATGGTGGAAAGGAAATAAACTTTACTTTCTGTTTGGGAACCGCCTATGATGTGTCTAGCATGGAAGATATTGGGAATTCTCGGTCGTTTTCGTTGACAGGAAAAGCATGCCTCTCAAAACAATTTTATCTATCTAATTTAAGCTTTGGGCTATGGCACATTTGCAAATGTCTGCTTCCCTCTGCGAAGGGCCTATCTATTTACTTTTATGGAAAAAAAATTGAGTCTCCATCTTCTCTTATAACGCACCAACTAGAGAGCACTATTGTCATACTTGTGCACTGTGTGTAGCTAATATTGAGTGTGTCTCATGAATGGATCAATGATTGAGCATAATGCGCTAGGGATAACTTTCTTTAGCGTTGATATTTTGAAAAACATGGTTGCTTGTTAGCATGCTTGAGTATTTATATCTTCATGTCAAATTATAGACTATTACTTTGAATCATTCAAGTCCAAATGTCCATGCTATAAAAGAAAAGAGTATATGATGAATATGATAGGTAGCATTCCACATCAAAAATTCTGTTTTTATCATTTACCTACTCGAGGACGAGCAGGAATTAAGCTTGGGGATGCTGATACGTCTCCAACGTATCTATAATTTTTGATTGTTCCATGCTATTATATTATCAATCTTGGATGTTTTTATATACATTTACAACATTTATATATCATTTTTTGGGACTAACCTATTAACTTAGTGCCCAGTGCCAGTTGTTGTTTTGTGCCTGTTTTTGGTTTTCCAGAATATCATTACCAAACGAAGTCCAAATGCCACAACACTTTTTGGAGATTTTTTTTCTAGACATAACAAGTACTGGAAGCTTCGGGAGAGGGCTAGAAGATGAAGCAGTGGCCCACGAGGCACCAGGGCGCGCCCCGGGGGGCGCGCCCTGGTGGCTTGTGGGGCCCACACAGCTCCGTTTGACCTAATTCCACCACTATAAATTCTCTAAAATCGGGAAACCGCAAGCTTCTATTCTCGAGAGATCCGATCTGGAGGCCTTTTCCGGTACTCCGCCGGAGGGGGAATCGATCACGGAGGGGCTCTACATCAACCTTGCTGCCCTTCCGATGATGCATGAGTAGTTTACCACTGACCTTCGGGTCCATAGTTAGTAGCTAGATGGCTTCTTCTCTCTTTTTGATCTTCAATACAATGTTCTCCTCGATGTTCTTGGAGTTCTATCCGATGTAATCACTTTTTGCGGTGTGTTTGTTGGGATCCGATGAATTGTGAGTTTATGATCAGATTATGCATGAATATTATTTGAGTTTTCTCTGAACTCTTTTATGCATGATTATTATAGCTTCGTATTTCTGTCCGATCTATTGATTTGGTTTGGCCAACTAGATTGATTTATCTTGCAATGGGAGAGGTGCTTTGTAATGGGTTCGATCTTGCGTTGCTCAATCCCAGTGACAGAAAGGGACATGACACGTATGTATCGTTGCTATTAAGGGTAAAAGGATGGGGTTTATTCATGCGTGAGTTTACTTTGTCTACATCATGTCATCTTGCTTAAGGCGTTACTCCGTTCTTTATGGACTTAATACACTAGATGCTTGCTGGATAGCGGTCGATGTGTGGAGTAATAGTAGTAGATGCAGGCAGGAGTCGGTCTACTTGTCTCGGACGTGATGCCTATATACATGATCATTGCCTTGGATATCGTCATGATTATTTGCTTTTCTATCAATTGCCCAACAGTAATTTGTTCACCTACCGTATGCTATTTTTATGAGAGAAGCCTCTAGTGAAAACTATGGGCCCCGGGTCTATCTAAATCATTTATTAGAAACCCGAAAAATACCTTGCTGCACTTTTACTTTATTTATTTTATTTTATATTTTAGTTCAATCTATCTATCTATCACAAACAATTTAATCTTGCAATTAACCGCCGAGGGATTGACAACCCCTTGTTTGCGTTGGTAGCAAGGATTTGTTGTTTTGTGTGCAGGTGCTGCTAACGAGGTGTTGCGTGATTCTCCTACTGGATTGATAACCTTGGTTTCATAACTGAGGGAAATACTTATCTCTACTGTACTGCATCTCCCTTCCTCTTCAGGGAGTTACCAACGCAGCTCACAAGTAGCACATGGCGCGGCTCCATCGACGGCGGCGTCACCGGCCACTTCCTCCATGGCGTCTCTCCGCCATGGCGTTGCTCCCTCGGCGGCGATGCCCACATCAGCAGGAGCTGCAGCGGCAGCGGCTCCGGCTATCGCTGGCCGTGCTGCTGCTCCTCCGGCTCTCGCTCGCGCTGCTGCTCTGCTCTTACTCTTGCTCGCGCTACTGCTCTACTCTTGCTTGCACTGCTGCTACACGAGTGGTAGCTCCGGCACTCGCTCGCGCTCCTGCTGCAGCCACAGCTCTCGCACGCGCTGATGCTCCGGGCGCTGCTACTGCTGCACGACCAGCTGCCCCGGCTGCTCTCTGGTAGTACGTTCCCTGCTGGAGCGGCTGCCGATTTAGATCACTGGTTCTCTGCCACTAATTCTCGAGTGGCCAAAATGACTAGTGCATTGCTTCTCTGCTACTACTACGTTCAGTTCCGATAGTAAAATTCAGTTTCGACAACAACATTCAGTTTCGAGAGTACATTTCAGTTTCGACAGTAAAATTCAGTTTTGACAGTTTAATTCAGTTTCGACAGTTAAGTTCAGAGACGAGCGGCTGATGTCTTTTAAATATAGCACTTTTTGGTGATGTATTTTACATCATCTATTGGAGATGCTATTAGAATCCCACTTCAGGTTAACGTTGTCTCTCTTGTCCTGCTTCAGCCTCGTCGTCGTACACCTCACCGGAGCTGGTCCAACGTCAAAACCGTCCATCACAGTGGAGCAGTACCCTCGGCTCCATCTCTAGATGCCTAAGATCTTCTTCCCCGCCTCCGACAGCCACATCAGCCACAGCATCCTCAGCGACCTACCCAATGATGCTGAGATCGACATGGCTTCACCAAAGAGGTTGTACACTTGTCGCATCGCTTTTTTACTATACATGTAATTTATATTGTCCACTAAGCACACATAGTAATGAGAAATACGAATAGTTTCTCCTATATGACAAGCAGTGAGGTACTAGGCAAGTTAGCTATCCGTGATGGACTCTCTCGAAAGCCATCATTATTTATTTCTGCGCGTTGGAGCTATGCATGTGTAGATGGGCCTGGGAGTTGAGCTAGTAAGGCAGTGGGCTGTGTCCAAAGTAGTAGAAGTTGTACAAAAACATTTTTGGAGTGTAGGCTTTTGCCTGTTCAAGCCTGCCTACTAGAATGGCCACAAGTTGAAAGGAAAAGTGAAGGAAAGACATAGGAATTGGAAAGTTTCCTATGGTACTACTATTCATGCATTTGGTTCAAAGGAATGGAGCAAGGGAAAACTGTAGGATTTTTTTCCTTTAGTGTCTCTTTCAAAGAAAAACCGTAGGAATTTTAATATCCACTTAGCCCTCCTTTTCAAATTCCTGTTCATGAAGAACAAGACTAAGTGATAGTAGCATAATCGCATTATAAATGTACATTTTCATGTGGTTTGACTTTAATATGACCATGCTTCTTTGCATTTCTATGATCTTCCAATTCCTGTGAACCAAACACCTAGATTGACAGAAATCCTGTGTTAGCAAATGCTCTGTTTTGCACGTGCATTCCTATCCTATTCCTGTGTATTTCCTATCCCTGCGTTGTTAGAATCATCCAATTCAAATGAGCCTTTACAGAATTACACTTCTGATACAGATAGGTGTCAAAGAAAACTTTGTGTGGTTTGTCCCACTCCTGCCGCGCCATCGTTCACCCCAGCTGAGCTGCTCCAACGACGGAAGCATCCACTGCAGTAGAGATCCTCCCTCCAGACCGTCTGTCATCGCCTCAGATCTTCTTCCCCACTACTGGCAGCCACCACCACTGCATACCATCATCAACTGAGGAGATGACCTTAAGGACTACACGGGTCCACAAGAGAGGTTGCATTCTTCCGTGTCTGCTTACGTTATGCATCGCTTAATATTACCTGCTAATTTATCGTCCTGTTCACCTCTTAGACTCCGAGTCAGGTCCAAACTAATAATCAAACTTGAGTTTTTAAATGGTTGTGGGGTACAAATCGGGGAAGCAATGAATAGTATGTCTGTCTACTACCTGCTTAATCTCGAGTGTCTACTATGTGTTTCATGTTGGGTGGCAAACAAACTGTAAAGGAGCCATTACCTGTATTTTTTAACTGAAGCTATTATCTGCCTGCTATCATTGGTTTGGGTCTATCCACTGGTTGCTACCATCACTATGGATTTCTGCATGCATTCCTTACATAATCTCACTATGTTTTATTCCTATGCATGTCAGTTATTGTACACAATGGTACTGAACATGTAGAGCAAAAGAGAAGAGCCTTGCGTGGCAATATAATGTCATGTAGACGTCTATCCATGGTGGCCGCAATGGCAGCCCCCCTCCCCCCATTTCAGATTGTAATCAAGAAGAAGATAACTGTTCATAGGGGGATTCAGAGGGAGCAGACCACTCCTATTTACCCCCTGAGGTCTTTGCTCTCACTTGGCATGCTGATGTTGGTCTTATCATGCATAAGGCGCCTTGCCTTGCTTACTTTACACATCATCTATGTCATCTGCTTAGTTTAGACATGTTTTGTGTGAATGCCATCTGTTTAGTTTCTATATCATATATGTGAATTATGCAATGCCATCTTGTTTAGCGAGGCATCATATATGGGAATTTTGCAATTCCATCCTGTTTAGCCAGTCATCATATATGTGAATTATATCATGCCATCCTTTTTTTCATTACGTATTACATTTGCAACAATGTTAGTACATTCAACTACTCTTCCTGTGCATCAGCCATTTGACACGGTGATGGAAAAATCTGGAGTGAAAACAAGGTCTTCAGAGCAGACAGTGCTATCTGACGAAGCGCATATCTTGCCGGTTACAGATAGCTCCTCAGAGGAGGATTCAGAGACAGATGACCAGTCGTATTTCCCCCCCAAGGTGTATGCTCTAACTTGGCAGGGTTATATTGCTCATATCATGCATATGGTGTCTTGCATTGCTATGTCATTTGCTTAGTTTAGACATGCTTTGTGTGAATGCCACCTGTTAAGTGTCTAATTACCATATATGTGAATTATGCAATGCCATCTTGTTGCAAGGCATTATATATGTGAATTATGTGCAATGCCATGCTGTTTAGGCAGGCATCATATGTGTGAATTATATCATGCCATCCTTTTTTTGTATTACGTATTCCATTTGTTGACAATGTTTGTTTATTCAACTACTCTTCCTGTGCATCAGCCATTTGAATTGGTGATGGAAAAATCTGGAGTGAAAACAAGGTCTTCAGAGCAGACAATGCTACCTGCTAAAGCAAATATCTTGCTGGTTACAGATAGCTCCTCAGAGGAGGATTCAAAGACAGATGACCAGTCCTATTTTCCCCCTGAGGTGTATGCTCAAACTTGGCAGGGTTATATTACTCATATCATGCATATGTTGTCTTGCATTGCTTAGTTTAGTCATCATATACACAATATTGAATGCCATCTGCTTAGTTTAGACATCATATATGCGATTGCCATCTGCTTACTTGCTTAGTATATAAATCATATATGTGAATTATATCATGCCATCATGTTTACATAGACAGCATGTATGTGAATTATGGCATGCCAACCTATTTAATAAAGACATCATGTAGTTATATCATCTCATCCTGTTTACATAGTCATCATATTTTGAATTATGTCATTATATCCATTAATTATATCATGCCATCATGTTTCCATAGACAACATGTATGTGAATTATGGCATGCCGACCTATTTAATAAAGACATCATATTTGAACTATATCATTCTATCCTGTTTAGTTAGCCATCATATATGTGAAATTGTGTCATGATATCCTGTTTAGTTAGCCATCATATATGTGAAATTGTGTCATGCTATCCTGTTTGGTTAGACAACATATATGTGAATTATTTCATGCCCTCTTTTATTCCCCACTATCCATTGCACCTGTCTATCATACAATGTATGCACATTAAATTAGTTTTCTTGTTTATCAGCCATTTGAATTGGAGGGGGTGATGGCAGTATCTAAGGGAGTAAAAACACAGTCTTCAGAAAAGACAGTGCTACCCGTCGATGCAGATAGAACCACGGTTGTACTTGCCCAAGAACCAGCCCCACCACACATAACCTAGACTCTCACAGATTGTACCCCTACCCAGTTGGACAGAGAACCAGCTACACCCCATCTAACCCCAACCCCAGCAAATAGTAACCCAGTTCCACTTGACACAGCACCATCTCCACCACAGAGCACCCAAACACGAGCAGTTAGTAAGGCAACTGCAGTGCCCAAAGCACGAGGACCAGCACTGCGAACCCCAACTCGGTGCTTAAAGCAGAAGAACAACTGTTCTTAGGTCAGATTCCATAGCTATGGTGCATACTCCTTTGCTCTTGCATCACTGTATTTACTCATACCAACTAATTTAAAATTTTAAGGATCCAATTAAAACTTCAATGGCACAACAGGTATGTTTTAAACCTGTTTCTTTAACTGGTTTGTTGTTGTAACTTCTTGCTCTATGTTGATTTCAGTTTCAATTGTATAAATAGTTATGTTCTCATGTCATGCACATTACAAGTGTTGTTAGTGTTGTTAGTTTCCCACACTTATATTCAGTCTATGCCGCTTTGTCTTAAACATATATGATTTGAACTGCGTCTCTATCTTGATTTGGCAACATAAACTAGGATGATATAGACAATACAGTGACCATAGTACATAAATATATGTTTGTTTGATGCTGTTATCCTGTCAACATTACCACTGAACTGGTTTACCAAAATGAGTTTCATATACTACATGTTGAACCTGTGATGTGTCTGCATGTTCCTCTTTTAGAATGCCGCCAGAATATTGGAGAAGAGTACCCCATTATGCAATGGTAAAGGAAGTAATGCATACAAGGTTCAAGATAGTGAGACAACCCTATTGGTCTCCAAGAAAGCTGATAAAAACTATCTTCAAGACAGTGAGACAACCCCAAAGTCCTGCCTTGATGTAGTGTTCGAGTTATTGGCCACTACCGCTGGCACAAGCTCTTCGAACTCGCTGCCTGAATCAGTTTGGCTTCTTGAGTCTCAACTACAAGTTGAAAGACAATGATCAGTTGTGCTGCGATAAGAAGCCGAAGGACTGAGGAAGTCCCTGCAGAATTCAGATGCACACTTTCTGGTGCAACAACAAGAGTTGGAGGAGTTTAGCGCCAAACAAGAGAAAGCTAATAAGCTTTCTAAGCTTCTTGCCTGCATGGTGGGTTTCCAGGATATCGTTTCTCTTCTGAAGTGGTTTCATTTCTGGACTTGTTTTGCTGCCGCACTTATTTGCACTGGTGGCCAATTTAGTCGCCCGGTGTTTGTAATATGCTGCTTTGTTGTTCCCTTTATTTGCACTGGAGACGAACTTTGATGCCCAGTGGAAGTAATGTATGTAATCGCCGTAATAGCCTAGCGTTAGTTGCTTGCTTATTTATTTACTTATAGTCATGTTTATTGCTTGTAGTCACTGCAGTTCTTTTTCCTCGGTTTGCTAGTGGCCATAAAATACGGGGCCGTAGGATCCATGGGACTCCTACGGGCTTTAGGATTCATGGGCCTCCTACGGGCCGTAAGATCCATGGGCCTCCTACGCGCCGTATGATCCATGGGCCGTACTGTTCGTGGGCTAAAACCGGACCACAATATGGGCCATAAAAGGGCCAATTTGGGAATGGTCGGTTTAAGGGCCCGTAGCATAACGGGCCGTTAACAGGCCGAAAGTCATCACAGGCTTAATTCTATCGACAGGTATAACGGGTTGTTAATGGGCCGGAAAACATGACGGGCTGAAAATGGCCCAATGGGTTAACAAACCACAAACGGGCCAATTGTAACCACGGGCTGAATTTGGCCCATTAGCATAACAGGCCAGTAACGGACCATAAGTAACCGCGGGCCGAAAATGAGCCCAAGAATTTATGGGCCCTTAGAAGGCCGAATGAGAACATCGGCTGGAAACGGCCCAACTGAATCATGGGCCCATAAATGGGCTCAAAACTCTTTACTGTTCATGATGGGCCAGAATCACCACGGGCCGTCAATGGGCCCAAAGATACAAAAGGGCTCATATGGGCCGAAAGACGTTGCAGGCCATAATGGGCCAAAGGTGAGAATGGGCTGGAATCATATGGGACAGCCCACATGACGCTACTGGGCCGAATTTTGAAAGGCCATAACGAGCCGTGAGTACCCGGGCCGTAAATGGGCTGTATGCGAACATGTCGTCAACAGGCTTTCCATGGGCCGGCCTGCTAACTTTTGACCAAGTCAAACGGGCCGGCCTTTTTAATATAAATGGGCCACTGTTGGGCCGTGCCACGTGTAACATTTCCATAGGTCCGTCTCTTCCATAGGAGTAATGACATCTGTCGTGACGCTCAGGTGACACGTGGTTTCTTCGGCCAATGAGAATTTTACACGTGGAAAATCCTCATTGGTCAGGGCTGTTAATGGGTTATCGGATCCAAAACCGGACCCGATAGCTTAACGGCGACCCATTACGGTGGAAGCCATGTGTCGATCACCCTTGATGAAAACACTTCCATGAGGCAACATTTTTCGTCATGGAAGTGGACACTTCCGTGATGATAATTTCAGTATGGTCATGGAACACTTCTACGACAGCACAGGTATGACTATCTTGATTCTGCCATAAAATTGTCACGGATGTATATGCATGACAGAAAACTTGACCTACTGTGACAAAGATGTATCATCACGGAAGTGTTTTTTTTGTAGTGCAAAGTGCTGATGGTAACCATCAACGGCGACCGGCCTCCCGTCTCGCCGGATGACCTGGTCAAAGCTCTTGGCATTGCGCACGGCATCCAAATAAGTGACTTGCTCGTCGAAGTCTGTCCCCCACCGGCTGATTTTTTTGTCAGGTTTCGGATAACTTTCGACTACAGTCGTGTGTTCGACTCTTCCCGGCATTTGTTCTGCGATGGCGCGCTGGTGAGCTTCGATCGGTGGCACCCAGGATGGGGCTCGGTGCCCTCTGAGCTTGAGTTTTTAACAAAGCCTACCTTCCACGGCATGCCTCGACGGGCTTGGAACGGCGAGTCCATGAATGAGCTTATCAACGACCTAGGAGGTGAGCTCTTAAGTATGTTTGTTCCTCCAGACAGCTGGGCCCTGACGGTTATGGCATGGATGAAGAAGCCGTCCACCATACCGAAGGTGATTGGTGTTGAGATACCGGTGTAGGAACCGGGGTTGTACTATTCGTCGCCACCAAGGCCGCCGCGGACCACGTTATGTATGTACCTGTATCGAGTCTTCGTGCATGTCGAAGAAGTGGTCAATCCTTCAATCGAAGTCCTGCCGCCGCCGCTGGTGGCGGGGTCTGTCGACGATGTCCATTACAGGAGTCAACGTCAAACTTTCCTCGTGTTGCTCGGAACGATGGATGGCACAGGGCCCACTCCATCGCACGGCGGAGGCCACTGCTTCTTTGGGAGAAGAGGCCGGGCTGGCTGCCTGGATGTGCTCTAATTTGAGGTAACAACCGAATCTTCTCAGATAGAGTACTACTTATATCCGAGCTATAGGTGTCAAGCTCTGATGTGCCAATACATTTGATTATGACCTGTTCTATTTTTGCACCTGATTTTTTTTTGGAATGGGTGTACGTCAACTTAATGTGCTAGCAGAACTTATTGTGTTTGTCTGTCTGTTTTCTTTGCACTGCATTCAAGATATTTCCACGTCATTGATCACGACGATGAACGGTGATGTACGAGTTTGTTGGTTTCATGATAGCCCTACCCGTAGCGATCCACTACTTCCACCCCTATTGTGCCGCCCGCGTGAAATTTTTGTATGCGAGCTAAATGTGCTATGATGTTGTATATCATTGTGTCAACTATATAAGTTTGTACTGAGCATCAGCAATGCATATGGCTAAAAGATGTATGCACGAGCATCGACCGATTGGTTTCTCTCTCTCTCCCGCTAACAAGTGGGGCCCGCTGCATTATTTCTTCGCTCATGACAACTTTTAATTAGGTTTCACTAGACTCTACCTTTTTTCTTTACTTATAGTTTGAGTTCAGTGACTTTAAAAATGTACAAAAGATTTGTTTGGGCCATTTCAGGCGTCGTTGAATGTGGGAGTACCTACGTAAAGTTGTACTGTACTACACAAGCCTTGTTCGTTGAACATCATCAATGCAACGTACTGTTCATTGCAAGCGCTCCGTGTACCTGAGCTTAAGAACACCCATAATAAACTAAAGCAAGAGTAGGGTTTTACGCTTCTCAGCGGCCCGAACCTGGGTAAAGATCCCCGCGTTGATCGTTGGATCCGCTCTTTGTGTAAATCTTTTCCCCCAGCCGAACCGTAAAGGGATCCAAGCGATCCCATAGGTGTCATACGCCGACATCTTTGGCGCGCCAGGTAGGGGGAGAGGTTGCGCGAACCCGATCTAGCGGTCAGCGCGTCAGTTTTTGATCGTCTTCATTGTCATGGCGCCCAAGAAGAAGCGGGAGCGGCTGAAATTCCTTGCGAAATCTAAGTCCTAAAACTTTAATCGCTTTCTGCTGCGTAGTCTTATCCTTGATGGTGTTTTTGTATAACCTGTGCGCGGGGGAGCGCTCTTAAAACACTCTGCGCTCCTGGTTGTTCTGGGTCCGCCCAGCAACACAGATGCAGCTGTAGTTGTTTCTAGAGCGTTAAGCTGCCGAAGAGGCGGCGTTCTCGATAGGCTGCTAGACAGGACCCGGTCCTAAGCGCCATTGACCAGGACGTGCGCATTCGGGAGGTATTCCGGCAAGTGTAGGGATTTATTGTACAAAAATGCAATCATTTAAGAAAAGGGCTTAGCAAGTTTTATTTTAAGGTTTCTGCGTAAACCCGTATGCTGAGGAGCCTTCCCGGGGCTAGTTGCGCTCCTTGTCGCCTCGAGTCCGCTCGGCGATGTGAGCAGCTGCACTAAAGCTGGGAAGGAAAAACCTTTTTCGGGAGGCGGCGTTCCCGGCAAGCCGCTAAGGACCCGCTCCTCAAAGCGCTGCTGACTGGCTTGTGCGCACCGGAAAGTGTTCCGGCAAGCAAGGGAATATTCGGCAGAAGTCAAAATTACAACAAATTAGTCATAAAGCCAGAAGCTAATTAATTAGTTGTGTTAAAACGCTGTTGTGGCATTACATGTCTGAATCAGTGTTGCAGGTATACAGGTGGGCGATTACTTTGCAGCCTTCCCGGCAACATCCTTGCCGGAAGCCGGCGTCGAGAACGTCAAAGTTCTCCGCTGAAGTCATAAGCCTTCCCGATAACATTCTTGCCGGAAGCCGGCGTCGAGAACGTCAAAGTTCTTCGCTGAAGTCATAAGCCTTCCCGGCAACATCCTTGCCGGAAGCCGGTGTCGAGAACGTTAAAGTTCTCCGCTGAAGTCATAAGCCTTCCCGGCAACATCTTTGCCAGAGGCCGGCATCGAGAACGTCAAAGTTCTCTGCTGAAATCGCAAACTTTCCCAGAAATATTCTTCGGCGGAAGAATAGCAAATCTTGTCGTCGAGCCATGAGCCATGCGCTCCGACAAGGGGGCTTTCAACCTTGTCGTCGAGTCATGCGCTCCGACAAGGGGGCTTTCAACCTTGTCATCGAGCCATGAGTCATGCGCTCCGACAAGGGTGCTTTCAACCTTGTCGTCGAGTCATGCGCTCCGACAAGGGGGCTTTCAACCTTGTCGTCGAGCCATCCGCTCCGACAAGGGGGCTTTCAACCTTGTCATCGAGCCATGCGCTCCGACAAGGGGGCTTTCAACCTTGTCGTCGAGCCATGCCCTCCGACAAGGGGGCTTTCAACCTTGTCGTCGACCCATGCGCTCCGACAAGGGGGCTTTCAACCTTGTCGTCGAGTCATGCGCTCTGACAAGGGGGCTTTCAACCTTGTCGTCGAGCCATACGCTCCGACAAGTGGGCTTTCAACCTTATCGTCGAGCCATGCACTCCGACAAGGGCTGTTTTTCTTAAACAACTATACTTCCAGAAGGAAAGGGCATGGCAATCATGACCCACGCCAAATTTTGCCCCACCTCCAGCATCGAGATCTTTGAGTTCTCTGCTGAAGGCGGGCCTGGGGGCTCCTGTCGGTGTAATGAGAACCAGGGTCTCATCAACCTTCTTAGCATGGGTCATTCCCGTCCAAGATTGTTGCCTGGCAACCCCGGCAAGGCCAAGCTTCCCGGCGAATACCATATCTGGCAAGCGTTATATTAACAAGCAAGAACAAGAGCTCGTTGGGGAGAAGCTTCTTCCCAGCGGCATGATCTCCTAGCAAGACAAGACCCGGCAAGGCTTGCCGGGGGACAGCTGGGAACAAACAGAAGAATATCAAGAAGGCATTCAAGCTAATGATCAGAAGACAGAAGACCGAAGGCTGGATTCCCGGCAAGATACATGCCGGGAAAGCTCACGAAGACCCGGCAAGGACTCGCACCCGGCAAGATTCCACCGCCCTGCCACCGCTCCAGCGCAGTGACCAGCCTGTCGTTTAGGGCTTGTCCTCCTGGATGCGTGTCATGGCACTAGCAGCGATGGGGTTAAGCGGTGCTGATGGGACGGGCTCTTTTTCCGTCCCCAAGAAAGTAAGGGACAGCTAATTGGAGCATTTAATGCGTTTTGTCCTAAGTCGTCAGTGATAATCATGTAAACCCTGTAGCAACTTTACACCTCTTGTACTTACTGTTCGCCACTGTTGGTGACCCCTTGGACGTATAAAAGTAGGCCCAAGGCGTAGCTACAGGGGGAGGACCTTCTGGCCCATTCTGCATGCGTAGCCGCTCCTTGAACGTACTGTTCATTGCAAGCGCTCCGTGTACCTGAGCTTAAGAACACACACAATAAACTAAAGCAGGAGTAGGGTTTTACGCTTCTCAGCGGCCCGAACCTGGGTAAAGATCCCCGCGTTGATCATTGGATCCGCTCTTTGTGTAAATCTTTTCCCCCAGCCGAACCGTAAAGGGATCCAAGCGATCCCATAGGTGTCGTACGCCGACACCGGGTTAGTTTCATTCAAATCATGCACATTAGAGTCCAAAACAAGAGCAAAAGTGTTTGGAAAATTAGATACGACGGAGACGTATCAGGTGCCTTCCGTGCCGTGCACACGTGGGGGATTCCCACTATAGGGTTTGCAATACGTTCATAATTCTCTTATAGTGGGCGGCTAGAGTGACAGAAGCTTACACCCGAGTAAGGGGGTTGTTGCGTATGGGAGTAAAGAGGACTTGATACTTAATGCTATGGTTGGGTTTTACCTTAATGATCTTTGGTAGTTGCGGATGCTTGCTAGAGTTCCAATCATAAGTGCATATGATCCAAGTACGGAAAGTATGTTAGCTCATGCCTCTCCCTCATATAAAATTGCAACAATGATTACCGGTCTAGTTATTGATTGCCTAGGGACAAACCATTCTCTTGTGTTACAAAAGCTTTCTACTAAACAACTAACTTTTATTATCTTGCAAATTACTCGTAGTTTTATTCTCGCAAAGTACTTCTAGTTTTATTCTTGCAAACCTATCCTATCACCTACAAAATAGTTTCATACTTGTTCTAGGTAAAGCGAACGTTAAGTGCGCGTAGAGTTGTATCGGTGGTCGATAGAACTTGAAGGGAATATTAATTCTACCTTTAGCTCCTCGTTGGGTTCGACACTCTTATTTATCGAAAAAGCTACAATTGATCCCCTATACTTGTGGGTTATCACCGGTTGTGCTGTCGCGCAGGCCTCGCCGCCCCACCCTACTCCCACCGGTGGCCAGGTCATACCTGTACTCACCGGTGGCTGGCTGTGCTGCCGCGCAGGCTCTGGGTAATTCCCACCCTTAGCCTAGCTGTCGTCCACCGCCTTGGTGCTCTCGGACGGCGTTGTCAACGCGGGCAATGAACGACAGCCATCAGAAGAGGACTATACGTGGAGGGGCTAACAGCTGGGACCCACGAGGTCCATGGTCAGACGCCACGAAGTGCCTCCTTATCACGCGCAAGAAAAATGATTCCTCCCCCTGACAGCTTGGGCCCACCAGCTACATCTTCGCACGCAAGGAAGTGCCTCCTTATTATGCGCAAAAAAATGACTTGTCGCACGGACATCCGGGACCCACCAGCTACATCTTTGCACGGAAGCAAGTGCCTCCTTATTCCGTGAAAAAAATGATTCCTCCCCCTGACAGCTGGGACCCATCATCTATATCTTCGCACAGAAGGAAGTGCCTCCTTATTATGCGAAAAAAATGATTCCTCCCCATGACAACGCGGACCCACCATATTTGTAGGCTGACTTGTGGGCCTACTAAGTTGACGCGTACGCAGGGCTTTGTCAACTTAATCAACAAACGATTCTCGCAGCAGCGACCGTTGGATGTTAATCCAACGTCCGTGCTGCTTCTTCAATCTCTAATCTTCTTGCTCCAGCCACCCAAACCCGCTCCGGCAGGACCGCCTGCTCCTGCCTCCTATGGCCGGCTGTGCTGCCGCGCAGGCCTCACTGCCCCAGCCTACTCCCCCCGCTGGCTAGGCCTTCCCTCTACTCACCCACATCCCATATTATTCTTTGGCGACGGCAGCCTCACACAGCAACCGAACCAGTCAACCCTCGTACTCCCCTCCTCATGGGCATCCACTGCCGCGTCTTCCCCGGCTCCACGTAGTTCCCTTCCTATGACTCGCCGTCGTCCACCGCCTTGGTGGTCTCGGCGCGGCGTGGTCAACGTGGTGAATGAACGACAGCCATCGGAAGAGAACTGTACGCGGTGGGGCTGACAGCTACACCCACCAGCTACATCTTCGCACGCAAGGAAGTGCCTCCTTATTACGCGCAAAAAAATGATTCCTCCCTCCTGATAGCTGGGACCCAACAGCTATATCTTCGCACGCAAGGAAGTGCCTCCTTATCCTCCCTGACAGCTGGGACCCACCCGGTCGAAGCGTACGTAGCGTTATCTGTCTGGTCGCGAACGTGTACGTACATACTAGTCGATCGGTCTCTCAGCAACAATGAAGCGTGGGCGTGTAAGGAGCGGCACGTGTCATAGTAGAGCCCCCGACATAGCAGTTCAGGCAGCCCCGTCTAAATCGTGTACACGTACATACAGCCACACGGCAAAAAATACGGGCATGTACGTACATACGGGCGGGGTCTCGAACGCGTACTCGCGCATACGTATGGCCAGGGCTCGTGTACATGGAGAGGCAACAGATGGCAGCAACGGCCTCCTGTTCATCGGCAGCCAACCAGCTGGGTCAGAACGGAGGAAACAGTGTCGTGTTCATCGGGAGCTAAGCGACTGGGTCGGAACGCGTCCTGTTCATCGGGAGCCAACCGGCTTGGACGGAACAGCCAAAACGGGGTCCTGTTCATCGACTCGGGGTCTGGCGTACGGCAAAACGGAGGAAATGGCCTTCTGTTCGACCGCCTATGGTCGAAACGGGGTCCTGTTCATCGGCTGGGGGTCTGGCATACCGCAAAACGGAGGAAACAGACTTCTGCTCAACCGCCTACGGTCGAAACGGGGTCATGTTGATCGGGAGGGGTGTGGCATACCGCAAAACAGAGGAAACGGACTTCTCTTCGAGCGCCTACGGTCGAAATGGGGTCCTGTTCATCGGGAGGGGTGTGGCGTACCGCAAAACGGGACTCCATGGGCTACTGTTCATCCACGGTCGACCTTCTCAGCCTCCACCAGCTACTGTTCATCCACCGTCGACTTCCTCCAGCCTCCACCGGCTACTGTTCATCCAGCCTCCCCGGGGTCCTGTTCATCCACCCCCAACCGGTTGGGGTGTGGTGGCCTCCTCGGGGTCCTGTTCATCCAGCGCCAACCACCTTCACACGGCCAGGGTACTGTTCATCCACAGCCATCCCACCGACTGGGGTGGGGCGTACGAGCGGGTGGCAGCAACGGGAACTGTTCATCCACAGCCAACCAACCGGCAAGGTCAGCTCATCATGTCTCGCGCAAGGGGCTCAATCGATGCGTCTCGACTCGTTCTACGTATCATGTGCGCGGCAGCAACGGGCACTATTCATCAAGAGGCAACCCAACCGGCTATACGTCTCGCATGTATAGGGGCTCGACCGGCTTGAGTTAGCAGCGAAGGAATCGCTCGGGTTCAGTTAGCAGCGAAGGAATCGCTCGGGTTCAGTTAGCAGCGAAGGAATCGCTCGGGTTCAGTTAGCAGCGAAGGAATCTCTCGGGTTCAGTTAGCAGCGAATGGATCGATCGGCTTCAGTATGTAGCTAGTGCAATCGCTCGGGTTCAGTAAGCGAACGCCTCGCTCGGGTTCAATTAGCAAACGCCTCGCACATACGCGCGCGTACAAGAGAAACGCGCAAACCACACTGCATCGCTCGGTCCTGACAACCCACCGTAACCGGGAACTCCTCGAAATTTTCCTCGCCCTCACTTCTACCATGATTTTTTACATCATGGACGGCCCAAAGAATGTCGTGCGGGTGCGTCTTCGGCCCGCTCAGGACAAAAAGCCCATTTTCTGTCATAATTTTTTGTCATAGAAGTAGGAGCCCACCACATCTATGATGATACGTGTTTTTGTCACAATTATTGTCATAGAAATGTCACAACCATGACAGAAAAAGTTTTTGTTCGGGCCATAATGTCACGGATGTGTCTTTTTTTTGTAGTGTACACTTGCGGTTACATCTTACCTTTACTTTGTGCAAGCTTGTATTGTGTTTATATCTTGTGCTTGCATTTGTTGTTATTGTTGAGCTTGTCATATAAGTTGTCCACTTAGTAGCATATTTAGACGACCTACTTTCTTGTTAAGCCTAAATTGTTAAAAGAAGCTAAAAATTGTTAGTCGCCTATTCACCCCCCCCTAGTCGACCATACCGATCCTTTCAACTTGGCCACCGAGCGATGAGTTGTTTCAAATGGCCAAATACTTGCTCACGGCCTCTTGGATGGTGTATCATCGATGGTTGAGCGACTTTATCCCATGATTGCGAATGAGAGTTTGTTCCAGTAGGGGATGAAGTTCTTGTGCTCATGGAATCAAGTATGGATGTTGGCCCAAAATGTTGCACCCTTTTGCTCTGTTCCATGGATCGTATCGATGCTAGTGGCCAACCGCGAACCGCACAACAATTCGTCCTTCCTCATGTTGAAACTTTCATACCTGCCCCGCTTCTTTGGATCGGTCGGTCCATCCACCGGATCAAGGACGTCGTCGTCCTGCTCTAGCTGCCCGGAGTACGAGTCCGGCTGCTGGGTGCTCATGCCTGGCTGGGTGTACGTACCCGTGCTCATGCCCAGTTGGGTGTACATGCACGTGCTCGTACCCGGTAGGGCATGCCCATTTGGCTCTAAGTCATTCACTTGTCTGTCCTCATAGTAGCCTGATACGTCTCCAACGTATCTATAATTTTTATTGTTCCATGCTATTATAGTATCAATCTGGATGTTTTATATGCAATTATATGCTATTTTATATCATTTTTTGGGACTAACCTATTAACCTAGTGCCCAGTGCCAGTTGCTGTTTTCTGCTTGTTTTTGGTTTTTCAGGAAATCAGTACCAAACGAAGTCCAAACGCTACGAAACTTTTTGATGATTTTTTTCTGGACAAAAGAGACCCTGGAAGCTTCGGGAGGAGGCGAGAAGCCTCACGAGGAAGCCACAAGGCAACAGGGCGCCCCCCAGGGGGGCGCCAAGATGCCTTGTGGGCCCCTCGTGGCTCCTTTTGACCTAAATCCAACTCTATAAATTCTCAAATATTGAGAAACCAACAGAGAGCCCCATGAAATAACTTTTCCGCCGCTGCAAGCTTCTGTTCTTCCGCAATCCCATCTGGAGGCCTTTTCCGGCACCCTGCCAGAGGGGGAATCAATCATGGAGGGCTTCTACATCAACCTTGCTGCCCCTCCAATGTTGTGTGAGTAGTTTACCACAGACCTACTGTTCCATAGCTAGTAGCAAGATGGCTTCTTCTCTCTCTTTGATCTTCAATACAATGTTCTCCTTGATCTCCTTGAAGTTCTATCCAATGTAATCTTCTTTTGCGGTGTGTTTGTTGGGATCCGATGAATTGTGGGTTTATGATCAGATTATTCATGAGAAATATTTGAGCCTTTTCTGAATTCTTTTATGCATGATTGTTATAGCTTTGTATTTCTCTCCGTTCTATCTGTTTGGTTTGGCCAACTAGATTGATTTAGCTTGCAATGGGAGAGGTGCTTTGTGATGGGTTCAATCTTGTGGTGTTCTATATCCCAGTGACAAAGTAGGGGACAAGACACGTATTTGTATTGTTGCCATTTGCTACTTGTAGTCTACGTTGGTATTTCCCCGAAGAGGAGAGGATGATGCAGTACAGTAGAGATAAGTATTTCCCTTAGCTAAGAACTAAGGTTATCAATCCAGTAGGAGAACCAAGGAAAATTCCGTTAAGCGCACCTGCACACACAAGAGCAAACACTTGCACCCAACGCAAATAAGAGGGTTGTCAATCCTCTTAGCGGTTATTTGCAAGGATTAAATCTTATCGAGGTAAATAGATAAACTAAACTACTAATTAAAATAAAAGTAAATAAATTGCAGCAAGATATTTTTAGGTTTTTTATATAATAAAGATAGACCTGGGGACCATAGTTTTCACTAGAGACTTCTCTCTTGAGCGCATAAACATACGGTGGGTAAACAAATTACTGTTGGGCAATTGATAGAAAAGCAAATAATTATGACGGATTCATGGCAATGATCATGTATATAGGCATCACGTCCAAGACAAGTAGACCGACTCCTGTCTGCATCTACTACTATTACTCCACCCATCGACCGCTATCCAGCATGCATCTAGGGTATTAAGTATGAAACAGAGTAACGCCTTAAGCAAGATTACATGATGTAAAGAGAAGCAAATTCAAGCAATATGAATAAAGCCCATATTTTTATCCTTAATGGCAACAATACAAATACGTGTCATGTCCCTTTCTATCACTGGGATTGAGCACCGCAAGATTGAACCCATCACAAAGTACCTCTCCCATTGCAAGATAAATCAATCTAGTAGGCCAAACTAAACCGATAGATCGGAGAGAAATACAAAGCTATAACAATCATGCATAAAAGAGTTCAGAGAAGTCTCAAATATTTCTCATGAATTATCTGATCATAAACTCACAATTCATCGGATCCCAACAAACACACCGCAAAGGAAGATTACATCGGATAGAGCTCCAAGAACATCGAGGAGAACATTGTATTGAAGATCAAAGAGAGAGAAGAAGCCATCTAGCTACTAGCTATGGACTCGTAGGTCTGTGGGAAACTACTCACACATCATCGGAAGGGTAGCAAGCTTGATGTAGAAGCCCTCCGTGATCGATTCCCCCTCCGGCAGAGTACCGGAAAAGGCCTCCAGATGGGATCACGGAAGAACAGAGGCTTGCGGCGGCGGAAAGGTTTTCTCTTCTGGCTCTCTGGGGGTTTCCCAATATTTGTGAATTTATAGAAGTGGAAATAGGTCAAACGGAGTCACGTGGGCCCCACAAGGTACCATGGCGCCCCCCCCTCCCTGGGGCGCGCACTAGTGCCTTGTGAAGCCTCCGTGAGGCTTCTGGCCTCCTCCCGAAGCTTCCCAGGTTTCTTTTGTCCAGAAAAAAATCTCCAAAAAGTTTCGTGGCATTTGGACTTCATTTGGCACTAGGCACTGGGTTAATAGGTTAGTCCCAAAAAATGATATATAATTGCATACAATTGCATATAAAAACATCCAAGATTGATACTATAATAGCATGGAACAATCAAAAATTATAGATACGTTGGAGACGTATCAAGTATCCCCAAGCTTAATTCCTGCTCGTCATTGCATAACCGCTTTATTGATCTCTTGCGGATACATAGGTTCGAATATTACAAGATAAGCGAGGCCAAGCGGCACCCATGGTGCGGCTGCACTTATGTACATTATTTAGTAGACATCTCAGGGGCCTCAACGATAAAGGAAACTACTGCACGGCAGCGGAACAACGATGTAGCGGAACTCCACTCCACAGGGACACTGCTAGGACACGGCCTAGATCGCGACGTACCGATCGACATCAACGCCTTGCACAGCTTCTCCTGCATCTGGCATGACACGCCAGGCGAGTAGTTTGAATGTACTCGCAAGCTCACAGCAAACAAAGCAAATATGACAAACAATAACAAGGAATTTAACAAGTTTAATGCATGAACATGATACTACCAATCATGAAGTGTACATGGATAGTTGTCATGGTCCCTTGGACCAATTTACCATTTCGGGGTTACCTCGTAACCACCGTCAACATCTTACCATAGTGATCCTCACACGATCACATCAATACCAACCATAGTGATCCTCACACGATCACCAACTTGTGCATGTGCCATTTTGTTATTCTTAGTGTGAAGGTTATTTATTTCTGTTGACCCATATTGTGACCTACTACGAACTATGTCCATATCCAAGGACGCGGCTATCGATAGATTGTACACTTTGCAGAGGTTAGTACACTGTACCCACACCACGAAACTCATGGCCTCGTGCTCCCATTCGGGTGGACCAACGACATTCCAACAAAACCAATCTATTGCATGACACTCTCCCGGCCACTCCGACAAACTCCCCTTTGGGCTATGTCATGGGTGGCCCTGATGTCAACTCGTGACATCATGCCATCTCGTGGCCGGCCACCGTCGTGGCAAAACAAAACAAACGGTCCTAAACAGGGATAATGGTACCATACAACTTGGGCACACAAGGTTATGCCTGCCTACCGGGCTAGGGTAGCGCAAGCGCATAACCTTCCCTAGTTGGAGGCACCAGCGAGAGGCATGACTATAGACCGAATTAGGGCCTCCCCATCCAGGCAAGTGTGGTTGCACTGGTGAGCTCGATTCGGTGGCACCATGACTCGATCAATAGTTGTTCAAGCTGGTTTAACATCAGGTTTAACTTGAAGGAATATGATACGAGCCATAGTATGCAATGAGGTGCACGGGTCATGATCATATGAAAATGAGTAACGAATGCATCATGCTACCATGAGAATATATGACATGATCTCTACTGCACACAATAACAAGATGACATATTCTCTACTGCATAATAACAATATGACATGTAACAACTATGCAGCAAAAGGTTATATATAGCAAATCGTTTTAATAGTGAAGCATGTAATGAATTTAATTCAAATAAAACCATTGTCATTGAAATGCCATCCTTGCATATGAATGTTGTGGCTTGCCATGGTTCAGAGGAGTGTCACACCACTCCTGGCATTCTTCAACACAACTAGGAGCTTCTGAAAACAATTTAAAATACAAAAAGAAAATGTCACATAAAGCATTTTATTGCACCAGAAATTCCAAACAGCAAGAAAAATTCTCAAACTTGGCATACAAAAACTTTACCTCAAGACAAAACTAATGCAAAAAGATTCAACTCATTTGGACTTATAGAAGAGAATCTAGAGCTGGTCAAATTTCAGGTGAACATATGAATTTAAATGAATTTACAGAAATTCCAGAGAAAGCCACGTCGAAGGCGTATTCTCAAAATACGTCTCCACTCATACCGCTTCGGGCGAGAGGGAGCGAGGCTGATAGGTGGGGCCCCTTGTCAGGGTTAAAAGAGAGAGAGGGAACAAGGGCACGGCAGCTCTGTCGCCGGTGGTTCTCTGGCGAGGAGGCCACGGCTGCCGTCGGCGACGGTCGGGATGGATCGGGGACAGCGTGGGGATCACACACGTACCCGTGGCTTGATTAAAGGTGGACGGACGGTGACTCGAGCTCCTTCTCCAGAGATGGCAGGCGGCGGAGCTCGTCGGATATGGCGATTCCGGCGACGATCCGACGAACCAACACCACGAGCGTACTCAGGAGGTCACCATGAACTCGACGAAGGCACAGAACAAAGAAAAGTATGACCGGAGCGAGTGGACGACCGAGGTGGATCCGCGGCCAACTCCGGCGAGGTTCGGTGGTAGGAGGCCCTCTCGGCCTTGCGCTGCTTGCTGGGTATCGATTTGTGGCTAGTGGAGGTGAGGGCGATGGCTAGAATGGCTCGGGGGTGGCTGTATTTATAGGCAAAGAGGTGACAGCATGTTGAGCTCCGCCAGAGAGGAGCTGCCAGTGAACTGAGAGGGAGATGAGCTCGGGCGACACGTGGAGAGGAAGTAGAGGAGCTCAGAGAGGCTGTGCATGCACATGGACACAGTGCGGCGCACTAAGTGGGGCAGGCGGCGCACTCGCGCGCAATGTTTGCACTTCGGCCACTTCTGGTGTGCTACCTGCCGGCGTCGGGGAGGAACAGGGCAAGGCTAGGTGGAAGTACGGGAGGCTGTTGAGTGGCGGGGGCAAGCTGCGGTGGCGCGAGGAGGAGAAATGGGCGGCGGCAGAGGGCCCCGATGTCCTGAGCGCGGCGAGTGCACGACGAACCCCTCGCATCCGCGTGGTCACCGCGTGCTCTGGCATATGCGGTGCGTTAGGAGGAGGCAAACTGTGTCTGGTGTGTAGTCCCTTCAACACGGTGCCAAAATGTGCGCTAAGATTGCCACCTAGCTCCATGGACACGACGTGAGATGGCTGCAAAGTTGCTGTACAGAAACTTGGGAAGAAAGATGGGAGCAAACGGCTTGGAGCTAAAGGCTGAAACTTGGGGTTTTAGAATCTCCTAGGAAGGTAGTCATGTGGTAAAAATTTCAGCTCCAACAGATCAAGGAAAAATATACTTGCTTCACAAAGTGCCATTTCTGACCAGAAGCAAAAATATTTTTCTTAGCTGAAAATTTCCAAATGACCATGGCATAATTTTGCATGGGGAGCTGAGCCATGACCCAAAGAATATTTGGGAATTTTCTAGGAATTTTCTGAGCAATAAAAATGAGGGTTGCTTCATAACATAAAGAGAAAATATTCATTTTCAGAGGGAAAATGAATATAATGCCATAAAAGAAAATTATGGCATGGCAAGATTATCAGAGGGATGAAGTTTTGGGAGGGTTTCAAGATTATTCGCTTCACTTGGATCAAAATCAAAAATAATTCCAAGTGATATGTCCAAATGAATTGACAGAAAACCCAAATGCAAATTTAATATTCAATAAATCCAAATAAAATAAAGAAGGCCAAAAACCGGGGTGTCACAAACCTCCCCTCCCCCTTAGGATGAATCTCGTCCTCGAGATTCGGTTGCTCGGGAAACAAATATGGGTATGCAGTCCTTAAGAAATCCTCTCTTTCCCAGGTGGCCTCATCCTCGGTGTGATGCTCCCATTGTACCTTGTAGAAGCTTATAACTTTGCTCCGGGTAACCCTGTCCATTTCATCCAAGATTCTTAAGGGTTTCTCTTCATATGTTAAATCTTTGGCGAGCTCTAGTTCTGCCATATCCGTCTGTTTTGCGGGCGGTGCGATACATTTTCGTAGCTGAGACACGTGGAAGACATCATGAACCTCGGATAGCTCTGGAGGTAATTCTAACTGATAAGCCACTTTGCCAACTCTGGTCATGACTGGACTGATGTATCTAGGTGCGAGCTTTCCCCGAGTATGAAACCTTTCAACTCCTTTCATGGGGGTAACTCAGAGATATGCATATTCACCTGGTTCAAAACTGATCTGCCTATGCTTTGGGTCATAGTAGCTCTTTTGACGAGATTTCGCTACTTGCAATCTGTCCCGAATTTCTCTAACTTGTTTTTCTGCTTCCATCATGAAATCAGTCCCAAAGATTCGGCTGTCTCCCGTCTGAGACCAGTTCAGCGGGGTGCGACATTTACGTCTGTATAGAGCCTCAAAGGGTGACATCTTGAGACTAGTTTGATAGCCATTGTTGTAGGAAAACTTGGCGTAAGGCAGACTGTCTTCCCACTTGGTTCCATAGGCAAGAGCACATGCTCGCAGCATGTCTTCCAAGATTTGATTAACCCGTTCTGTCTGTCCATCTGTCTGAGGGTGATAAGCGGTGCTATGTTTCAAAGCGGTTCCCAGGGCTTGGTGGAGACGTAGCCAGAACATCGAGGTAAACAAAGATCATCGGTCTGAAGTGATAGTCCTGGGTACTCCATGCAGACTGACAATCCTGGATATGTAAAGTTGAGCGAGTTGGTCTGCACGGTAGGTTGTCCTTTTTAGAATAAAGTGAGCCACCTTTGTAAGCATGTCGACCACAACCCATATAGTGTTATTTCCACGTGGCGTCGTTGGCAATCCTACGATGAAGTCCATGCAAATATCATCCCATTTCCATTGTGGCACTGGTAAGGGTTGAAGTAGACCAGCGGGTTTCTGATGTTCAGCCTTCACCTTATTGCATATATCGCAACAGGCGACGTAATAGGTGATATCTTTCTTCATACCTTCCCACCAGAATGTTTGCTTCAAATCTTGATACATTTTAGTGCCTCTGGGGTGAATAGAGTATGCAAACTCATGGCCTTCCTTCAGAATCTGCTGCTTTAATTTCCCAAGGTCAGGTACATAGACTCGATTCCAAAATCGGAGGGTACCTTGATCATCAATGTTGAAATCTTGTGTCTTCCCTTCTCGTACTTTGGCCATTACCTTGAGTAACATTGGGTCATCAGGTTGAGCCTTACGGATTTCGTCTTCCAGAGTAGGGGTGACTTCCAAGGTAACCGAGCATGTTGCATCATGAATGATCATATTGAGCTGAGCTATTTCTTCTCGAAGTGTTGGGTGCAAAGACTCGATTAATGAGTTTGCTGTGGCCGGTTTGCGACTAAGGGCATCGGCAACCACATTAGCTTTTCCTGAATGGTAGTTGATACCAAGGTCATAGTCTTTAACCAATTCAAGCCATCTTTTTTGCCGCAGATTTAAGTCTGGTTGGGTAAATATATACTTGAGACTCTTGTGGTCGGTGAAGATTTGACATCTCTTCCCAATAATGTAATGTCTACATATTTTTAAGGCATGCACCATGGCTGCCATTTCCAGGTCATGCGTTGAATAGTTCTCCTCATGCGGCCGTAGCTGTATGGATGCATAGGCCATGACCTTCCCATCTTGCATAAGCACACACCAAATGCCATGCCTGGATGCGTCGCAATATATGTCGAAGCTCCGGTAGATGTCTGGTAGAGTCAACACTGGAGCGGTGGTCAACCGAGTCTTCAGCTCATTGAAACTGCTCTCACATGCTTCTGTCCATATGAACTTCTGATTCTTCTTAAGCAATACCGTCATTGGTTTGGCAATCTTTGAGAAACCTTCAATGAAACGACAGTAATAGCCTGCCAGACCCAAGAAATTCCTAATTTCTGACACTGAAATGGGTGTCTTCCAATTTAACACTTCTATGACCTTGCTTTGGTCCACGGCCACTCCTTGAGCGGAAAGAGTATGACCAAGGAACCCCACTTCTTTAAGCCAAAATTCACATTTGCTAAACTTGGCGTAGAGTTGATGAGCTCGTAATCGCTCTAATACTGCACGGAGATGATGTTTGTGCTCTTCTTCACCTTTGGAATACATAAGGATATCATCAATGAATACTACCACAAACTTGTCCAAAAAGTCCAAGAACACCTTGTTCATTATGTTAATGAAGAATGCAGGAGCGTTGGTCAGTCCAAATGACATGACCGTATACTCATACAACCCATATCGGGTAGTGAAGGCTGTCTTGGGGATATCTTCTTTTCTGATTTTTAGCTGGTGATACCCGGTTCGTAAATCAATCTTGGAGAACACTTGAGCTCCACTAAGTTGATCAAACAAATCATCGATCCTGGAGAGCGGGTATTTATTCTTGATAGTGACATCATTGAGAGCGCGGTAGTCAACACACATCCGGAGATTGCCATCCTTCTTGCCCACAAATATGGCAGGTGCACCCCAAGGAGACGAGCTGGGGCGAATATACCCTTTTTGAAGCATCTCATCCAACTGTTCCTTCAATTCTACTAATTCGGATGAAGGCATTCTATAATATTTCTTGTAAATCGGCGTTGTCCCGGGCACAAGCTCAATTGAAAACTCAAGCTTCCGATCGGGTGGCATGCCTGGCAATTCCTCTGGAAACACATCTGGGAATTCACAGACCACTGGGATTAAATTCATATCTGTAGCAATTGCTGCATAAGTCATCCCCTTCTTTGACATGGCTCTACCGGCAAAAATCCGAGCTGGCTGGCCCAAGGGATTTATTAACGTGACTTCTCTTATTGCGCAGTTGATGCAGACCTGGTGTTTTGTCAACCAGTCCATCCCCAAGATAACATCCAATTTTGGAGATTCAATGGATACCAAGGATGCGGGGAAGATAATTCCATTAATTGATATTTCCAATCCTCGGCATACAATATTTGTCCTGAGCATGGATCCGGGGGATTGTACCACCATAACTTTGTCCAGAAGAGTATAGCAAAATTGATGCTGGGCAACAAAACTCCGCGAAATAAAAGAATGGGAAGCCCCAGAATCGAATAAAATTATTGCAGGTATGTTATTAATAGGAAACATACCAATGACCACCTCCGATGCTTCTTGGGCTTCTTCTGCGGAGATATGATGAACTTGCCCTTGAATATACTTCCGGTTGGGGAATTGTCCCACATGATTGACTTGCGGTTTCAGGTTGGTTGACGGCTTTCCGTTCTTTGGACAATGCCTAGCGTAATGCCCAGTTTGACCACATGAGTAGCATGCATTGTTATGCTGACAGTCTTCCTTTACTGGTTTTGTAACCACAGTCTGGAACTGATTTTCAGTCTTGGTGTTCCCCTGCTGCCACATTGGCTTAAACTCGAACTGTGGCTGCTGCCAAGTATGAATCTTCTTAAAAACTTGTCCTTCCTTCTTGTGTTCAAACTTGCATTTGCGGTCTTCATATACGGGCTTATGATCATTAACAAGTGTGTGCTCCCTTTTGGCAATGAGTGCCTTGTTCACCAAAGTTTGGAAGTCGGGGAAATCCAGCATACTAAGTGCACATCAGAGGGTATGGTTAAGCCCTCCGAAGAACTGATCTATCTTCCGTTCTTCGGTGGCTATATCATGTGTGGAATAATGGGCCAAGTGATTGAACTTGTTTAAATACTCACTTACAGTCGAATTCCCTTGAGTAAGGGCAAGGAACTCTCGCTGCTTGACCTTCATGATACCGGCGGGAATATGATACTTGCGGAATTTATCTTTAAATTTTTCCCAAGTAATCTCGTCTTCCGTAGGCCACATGAGCTTGGTATTATCCCACCATATAGCAGCTGATCCTTCCAAATAATGAGTGGCAAAAGGTACCTTGTCGTCTTCTTCAGTACGGGCAATTTCTAGCTTCTTTTCAATGGTCCTTAACCAGTCATCGGCTTCCATCGGATCTACTACTTGACTGAAGCTTGGCGGTTTGGTCCTCTGAAAATCTGACAGCTTGGAGTGCGTACCATTGTTTTGTCCAACCATAGTCTGCATACTTCTCAGGAATTCCATCAGATCTTGGTTTCTCTTCTCCTCAAACATTCGCATAATCTGCTCTGTTGTGGGTGCTTGAGGTGGAGGAGGGGGTGGCTGATATGGTTCTGGGGAATGTCCTGCTTGCCTAGCGGATCAACGAACTGCGGTATCATCGCCACCATGACAGCTGCTGCCACACCTTGTCATCCTATATATGTTTCCCAATATGAAGCATCGTGATGAACAACATCCTTTAGGGAAAAAAATAGGGAAGTGAAGCAACAACCCCAAAAATAGCGAGGAAAACCAAAGCGAATAAAAGAAGACAACATAATTATACATAACATCATACACCATACTACATAATGGATAGTACTACTACACGCATACAAGCAAACCCCACATCATCCTCGTCTACTCGTGACGGTAATGATTGCACTGGCACTCTGACGGTCCTGCTGGTGTCTCCATGGTATCGGACTCTGAATCAGAACTGATAATACTAACGGAAACCTCCGGGGCAAAGGAAACATGACGACGCTGACGGGATGGCTCTCCCTCGGAGTCGGGTGGAGGGTGGCTTCGTAGCATAGGAGCAGCTGGGGTAGCGAGAAGTAAAGCCCACTGGGCTGGGGACCCTTGAGGAGTCACCGTCGAGGTATCCGAGTTACTCTGAGAAGGTGCGGGAGTCACGGGTGTAGGTGGAGGTAAAGTAACTGGAGGAACGAGCGGTGTATGAGCAAGTGAAGGTGGAGCGAACGCAGATCGAGCGGCCGCTAGCGCGTCTCGAGTGTGGTTCAGCTCCTGGGCTAAGCTGACGATCAGAAGATATCCAGCCGTTATGTAACGGGACATGTGGCTGGCTGAACGGTCACACTCCGGATCAATAAAAGGGAAACGGATTTGTCCTGTGTCAAACAAGGACGGATAGAAGTAGAAAGCTGGGTGAGTCTGCATCTGAATCTCGTTGTAGCGCAAGTTAGTGAGAGCCTCGTACGCTACAAACTGGATCGCCTGGTCAAGTGTAGAAGTCATCCCACCCTTGGAAGAGCGGGTGTAGGTGCCCACCAAGGTGCTGTTGTGCATGATGAGCTCCGCGTGATACTCGTACACACCATCTGCAAGCTGCTCTCGATACACCTGGTACACAGGGTCATCACCGTCGGGGTAGAGTCGGCGCCACACGTTGCGAAGCAGATGCGGAAAGGTGGAAGGTGCCATCTCAGGTTGATACAAATAGGGAACTGGTGCCATCTACACTCACAATATTAGCTGATCAGCATCAAAAGTAAACTATATGCATGCAATGCAACACCCAAAGTGCAGAGGCAAACTCAAATCACCACAAAGACTTAAAACTACCATTTTCTACCACGTCGGCTGTCTAGGGCGCCCTACAGTCAGCGCGGCTCTGATACCAAGTGTTGTGGCACCCCGGCTTAGAGCAACCGGTTTACCTTGCATTGCCAGCCTAGAGATCAAGTCTTCTGGCAATGCACAACAACTTGGTATAGAAAATAATCGCTTTATTGATCTCTTGCGGATACATAGGTTCGAATATTACAAGATAAGCGAGGCCAAGCGGCACCCACGGTGCGGCTGCACTTATGTACATTATTTAGTAGACATCTTAGGGGCCTCGACGATAAACGAAACTACTGCGCGGCAGCGGAACGATGATGTTGCGAAACTCCACTCCACAGGGACACTGCAGGGACACGGCCTAGATCGCGACGTACCGATCGACATCAATGCCTTGCACAGCCTCTCCTACATCTGGCATGACACGCCAGGTGAGTACTTTGAATGTACTCACAAGCTCACAGCAAACTAAGCAAATACGACAAACAATAACAAGGCATTTAACAAGTTTAATGCATGAACATGAACATGATACTACCAGCCATGAAGTGTACGTGGATAGTTGTCATGGTCCCTTGGACCAACTTACCATTTCGGGGTTACCTCGTAACCACCGTCAACATCTTACCATAGTGATCCTCACACGATCACATCAATACCAACCATAGTGATCCTCACACGATCACCAACTTCTGCATGTGCCATTTTGTTGTTCTTAGTGTGCAGGTTATTTATTTCTGTTGACCCACACTGTAACCTACTACGAACTGTGTCCATATCCGAGGACGCGGCTATCGATAGATTGTACACTCTGCAGAGGTTAGTACACTGTACCCACACCATGGAACTCATGGCCTCGTGCTCCCATTCGGGTGGACCAACGACATTTCGACAAAACCAATTTATTGCATGACACTCTCCCGGCCACTCCGACAAACTCCCCTTTGGGCTATGTCATGGGTGGCCCCGGTGTCAACTCGGGACATCCTGCCACCTCGTGGCAAAACAAAACAAACGGTCCCAAATGGGGACAATGGTACCATACAACTTGGGCACACAAGGTTATGCCTGCCTACTGGGTCAGGGTAGCGCAAGCGCAGAACCTTCCCTAGTTGGAGGCACCGGCGAGAGGCATGACAATACACCGAATTAGGGCCTCCCCATCCAGGCAAGTGGGGTTGCACTGGTGAGCTCGATTCGGTGGCACCATGACTCGATCAAGAGTTGTTCAAGTTGAATTAACATCAGGTTTAACTTGAAGAAATATGATCTGAGCCATAGTATGCAATGAGGTGCACGGGTCATGATCATATGAAAATGAGTAACGAATGCATCATGCTACCATGAGAGTATATGACATGATCTCTACTGCACACAATAACAGGATGACATATTCTCTACTGCATAATAACAATATGACATGTAACAACTATGTAGCAAAAGGTTATATATAGCAAATCATTTTAATAGTGAAGCATGTAATGAATTTAATTCAAATAAAACCATTGTCATTGAAATGCCATCCTTGCATATGAATGTTGTAGCTTGCCTTGGTTCAGAGGAGTGTCACACCACTCCTGGCCTTCTTCAACACAACTAGGAGCTTCTGAAAACAATTTAAAATGCAAAAAGAAAATGTCACATAAAGCATTTTATTACACCAGAAATTCCAGACAGCAAGAAAAATTCTCAAACTTGGCATACGAAAACTTTAGCGCAAGACAAAATTAATGCAAAAAGATTCAACTCATTTGGACTTATAGAATAGAATCTAGAGCTGGTCAAAGTTCTGGTCAAAATATGAATTTAAATGAATTTACAAAAATTCCAGAGAAAGCCACGTTGAAGGCGTATTCTCAGAATACGTCTCCACTCATACCGCTTCGGGCGAGAGGGAGAGAGGCTGACAGGTGGGGCCCCTTGTCAGGGTTAAAAGAGAGAGAGAGGGAACAGGGGCACGGCGGCTCTGTCGCCGGTAGTTCTCTGGCGAGGAGGCCACGGCTGCCGTCGGCGACGGTCGGGATGGATCGGGGACAGCATGGGGATCACGCACGTACCCGTGGCTTGATCAGAGGTGGACGGACGGCGACTCGAGCTCCTTCTCCAGAGACGGCAGCGGCGGAGCTCGTCGGATATGGCGATTCCGGCGACGATCCGACAAACCAGCACCACGAGCGTACTCAGGAGGTCACCACGAACTCGATGGAGGCAGAGAACGAAGAAGAGGATGACCGGAGCGAATGGACGACCGAGGTGGATCCGCGGCCAACTCCGGCGAGGTTCTGTGGAAGGAGGCCCTCCCGGCCTTGCGCCGCTTGCTGGGTATCGATTTGTGGCTAGTGGAGGTGAGGGCGATGGCTAGAATGGCTCGGGGGTGGCTGTATTTATAGGCGAAGGGGTGACAGCACGTTGAGCTCCGCCGGAGAGGAGCTGCCGGTGAACTGAGAGGGAGATGAGCTCGGGCGAGACGTGGAGGGGAAGTAGAGGAGCTCAGAGAGGCTGTGCATGCACGCGGACACAGTACGGCGCACTAAGTGGGGCAGGCGGCGCACTCGCGCGCACTGTTCCGCCCGTTTGCGCTTCGGCCGCTTCCGGCGTGCTACCTGCCGTCGTCGGGGAGGAACAGGGCAAGGCCAGGTGGTAGTGCGGGAGGCTGCTGAGTGGCGGGGGCAAGCTGCGATGGCGCGAGGAGGAGAAATGGACGGCGGCAGAGGGCCCCAATGTCCTGAGCGCGGCGAGTGCACGACGAACCCCTTGCATCCGCGTGGTCACCGCGTGCTCTGGCATATGCGGTGCTTTAGGAGGAGGCAGACCGTGTCTGGTGTGTAGTCCCTTCAACGTGGTGCCGAAATGTGCACTAAGATTGCCACCTAGCTCCATGGACACGACGTGAGATGGCTACAACGTTTCTGTACAGAAACTTGGGAAGAAAGCTGGGAGCAAACGGCTTGGAGCTAAAGGCTGAAACTTGGGGGTTAGGAATCTCCAAGGTAGGTAGTCATGTGGTAAAAATTTCAGCTCCAACAGATCAAGGAAAAATATACTTGCTTCACAAAGTGCCATTTCTGACCAGAAGCAAAAATATTTTCCTTAGCTGAAAATTTCCAAATGACCATGGCATAATTTTGCATGGGGAGCTGAGGCATGACCCAAAGAATATTTGGGAATTTTCTAGGAGTTTTCTGAGCAATAAAAATGAGGGTTGCTTCATAACATAAAGAGAAAATATTCATTTTCAGAGGGGAAATGAATATAATGCCATAAAAGAAAATTATGGCATGGCAAGATTATGAGAGGGATGAAGTTTTGGGAGGGTTTCAAGATTATTGGCTTCACTTGGATGAAAATCAAAAATAATTCCAAGTGATATGTCCAAATGAATTGACAGAAAACCCAAATGCAAATTAAATATTCAATAAATCCAAATAAAATAAAGAAGGCCAAAAACCAGGGTGTCACATATCGGGGGGTGTAAGTCATGGAGAAGTTGGAGTACAGTAGCATTATGCTAATATTAAATATGAATCAATTTATAACAGTACCTAAAGTTTAAGATTTATTTGTTATACTAATGGATCTCACGAGGTTTCTGTTGAGTTTTGTGTGTTGAAGTTTTCAAGTTTTGGGTGAGATCACGATGGATGAAGGAAAAAGGAGCGGCAAGACCCTAAGCTTGGGGATGCCCAAGGCACCCCAAGGTAATATTCAAGGAAGACCCAAGCATCTAAGCTTGGGGATGCCCCGGATGGCATCCCCTCTTTCGTCTACAATCTATCGGTATATCACTTGGAGCTATATTTTTATTCATCACATGATATGTGTTTTACTTGGAGCGTCTTGTGCCATAGTTTTCTCTTCTTTGTTTGCTTTTTAGTTTGCCACAATCATCTTTTGAACACACCTTTTTGAGAGGGACACACATTTATCGTGATTTATTAGAATACTCTATGTGTTTCACTTATATCTTTTGAGCTAGGCAATTACTCTAGTGCTTCACTTATATTTTTTAGAGCATGGTGGTGATTATATTTTAAAGAAATAGTTGCACTCTCATGCTTCACTTAAATCTTTTTGAGAGTCTAATAAATAGTAATGGCAATTTGCACGGGTTATAAGATTGGTCCATAAAGGATGGGTATTCAAGAGGGATATAATAAAAACTTTCATGTAGATCACTGAATATGATAAGTTTGATTCCTTGCAATAATTTTGCAAAATTAAGATGGTAATATGTGGATGTACTAGTGAATGATTGTGGTTTAGTAAGAATATTGGTGTTAAGGTTTGTGATTCCCGAAGCATGCACGTATAGTCCTTAGTTGTGTGATGAAGTTGGAGCATGATTTATTATTAATTGTCTACCTTATGAGTGGTGGTCGGGGATGAGCGATGGTCTTTTCCTACCAATCTATCCCCCTAGGGGCATGCGTAGTAGTACTTTGCTTCGAGGGCTAATAGGCTTTTGCAATAAGTATGTGAGTTCTTTATGACTAATGTGAGTCCATGGATTATACGCACTCTCACATTTCCACAATTTGCTAGCCTCTTCGGTACCGTGCATTGCCCTTTCTCACCTCGAGAGTCGGTGCAAACTTCGCCGGTGCATCCAAACCCCATGATATGATACTCTCTATCACACATAAGACTCTTTATATCTTCCTCAAAACAGCCACCATACCTACCTATTATGGCATTTCCATAGTCATTCCGAGATATATTGCCATGCAACTTCCACCATTCTTTTTATATGACACACAACATCATTGTCAAATTGCTTTGCATGATCATATAGCTGACATAGTATTTGTGGCTCAGCCACCATTCATCATTTTTTTATGGGATTTCTATTTTCATGCCCCTGGTTCCTTAGTTGTGCTCAGTTTTGCCCAAGCCAACTAATTTTGCTCACTTCTCCCCTCCCCCTCCCCCACCTGCTCGCGAAAGCCCAAACAAAGCCTTGCCGTCGGGTCAAAGTAGTTGACCATTACCTGCTCAGTTACTGAAGCGTGGGGGACGGAGAGCATAGGACATGTGGGCTGCGTATGATAGGTGGGCCGTGGCCGTGACTGCCTATGACGAGTGGGACCTCGGCAGCGTGAGCTATCACTTTCTTTTGCCTAAATTAGCCCAACCCAAGCGACCAGCCACATCCCCCACACAGACCCACGCAGCAGCCGCCACCGTGCCCTTAGCAGCCCCGCCGCCCACTCGGACCGTCCGCCTGAGCTTAGATGGAGAAGTGACCGGGTGCTACGGCGCAGCCCTTCGGCACATCTGCAGGTACCGTGCATGACAATTGGGCGGCCGATATGTTTCGATTCGAAACCCTAGCAATTATGATTCTGTTATCAGTCGATTGAATGGGCGATTGAGCGATTGAATTTTTGTCTACTGAGTTGCTTTAGTTTGCAATCAGTATCGACGTTTATTTAGGATTGGATTTGTGCGTTTGGAACTCGTGCCTGCTAGTTTGGAAACAGAAAACCCTTGAATTTAGGATTATTTCATCTTTAGTTATTTGTGCGTTTGGAATTGTAGTTCGTTTTTTATTATTTGTTTTGCAAATTTTGACTTTGATTGATGGCTAGCAGTTCCTGAATTGAAGAGGGCGATGGAAGAGTTCTGCGCCGGAGACGAGCAGCTGATGGCGAAGTGCAAGGAAATATGCTCCTGGTTTCCGAGCAAGAACGCTCTCGTCACGCACGTGCTGGGCCTGACGTTGGAAGTGACCAAGGGTGAGCTGAAGTGGATGGTTCCTGGGGACAAGGGGGCAATCTCAATGGAGATTATCCTCTGGGCAATGGCAGAGGCAATGGAGTCGTCGGATCCTCGACAGCGAGCTCGCTGGTACGAGTACCGCTCCCACCTCGCGTCACCGAATCCAGAGGCAGAAGGGCCAGTTAATTTGCATATTATTGAGGTCGTCGACAACGAACCAGAAGAGGAGGACGCAAATGTTGAGTAGGAGGAGGGTTCTGACGAGGAGGAGGAAGATGAGGATTCTGATGAGGAGGAGGAGGAAGACGATTCTAACGAGGAGGATGAGCAGCTGGAGGATTCTGACGAGGTGCGGGAGGAGGATGCAGAAGATGACAGTTACTAGGGGGTCTACAGATCATCGCAAAGGAGGAGGTTGCAGAAGAGGTGGGCAATCAGGGGGGTATGGAGATCATCGCTTCGCCTGCTGACATGAATCTAACGATTCCAGTGGACGACTGGGATGAGCAGATGGATGACCAGGTGTTGTTGGATGCTGATGTCGGGGAGGATCTGCCATTGCTCACTTTGGAGACCAAGGCAGGTTGCAAGACTGCCCCAATAGTGGTGGAGCAGTATGAGCTCTCGGCTCAGTTCGAGCAGAATGCTGAACAGTCCCACCGCCGCCTGGCTCGCCATCTGAAGCGTCTCCCGCCCCCTACTTGCTAGTGCTGAGGATCCGACATGTGGATGTCCAGTGTTTAATGAAAACAGTATGTTGTTGCTATGCAAACATTTGCTAAGCTTAATCATGCCATTAACTTTAGCTTGAATGTGGTTACTAAGTTGGTGTATGCTACGTTTTGGATTTCCTACGTGGAGTGCCATTTGCATGTTGAAAAATAGTGTAGCATGCAAAGTTACCTAAAATAGCAACATGCAAAACTTACTTAAAAAGGTGCAACATGCAAAACTTACTTAAAAAGGTGCAACATATAAAAATAACCAAAAATAGGTCAACATGATTTTCCCAGTAACTAGTTGACACAAAAGGGCTCCATGCACAAGGATTTCATTTTTTTGAGGCTTTTTTCATTTTCTTTGATTTTTTTCAAAATGAGGTCAAACTTGCAAGGTTGGCCAATCCTACAAGATGGTTGGGAATTTCAACTTGGTTGTGCCCAGTGCCTACACCACTAATTCAAAAGGTTAAAATGATTTTTGCCTATTTTCAGGACCAACTTACATCACACTTGTAGTTCAAATCTGAGCAATTCCTCATAAACCTCTAGAAATTCACTAAATGGATGAAATATAGAAAAAATAGTAGAAAATTCATGAAACTTGGGCATTGTGCATCAAATGTGGTCTACTTTGGATGAAAAATTAAAGGGACCCATTTTCAAACTTATTTCAGGCACTTACTTCACAAAAAATGTCATTTCTTGCACCAGAAAAATGAAAAAATAAGTTTTTATTCAAAAAATATATATAATTGCTATGCAAACATTGTCCACAGTTATAACACCCATGGTTGTGCCAAATTTGGACATGTTATTATGAACTATGACATGGATTTGGCCATGACCATAGGCATCTCCCTTGAAATACAAACAAGTTCATAGTAGATAGGCCATTCTGTGAAGGTTTTTCTTTCAAGTTTGTGGTATTGCAAGTCTATGATTTTTCCCAATAACTAGTTGACACAAAAGGGCTCCATGCACAAGGATTTCATTTTTTGAGGTTTTTTCATTTTCTTTGATTTTTTTCAAAATGAGGTCAAACTTGCAAGGTTGACCAATCCTACAAGATGGTTGGGAATTTCAACTTTGGTTGTGCCCAGTGCCTACACCACCAATTCAAAAGATTAAAATGATTTTTGCCAATTTTCAGGACCAACATACATCACACTTGTAGTTCAAATCTGAGCAATTCCTCATAAACCTCTAGAAATTCACTAAATGGATGAAATATAGAAACAATAGTAGAAAATTCATGAAACTTGGGCATTGTGCATCAAATGTGGTCTACTTTGGATGAAAAATTAAAGGGACCCATTTTGAAACTTATTTCAGGCACTTACTTCACAAAAAATGTCATTTCTTGCACCAGAAAAATGGAAAAAATAAGTTTTTATTCAAAAAATATATATAATTGCTATGCAAACATTGTCCACAGTGGTAACACCCATGGTTGTGCCAAATTTGGACATGTTATTATGAACTATGCCATGGATTTGGCCATGACCATGGGCATCTCCCTTCAAATCCAGACAAGTTCATAGTAGATAGGCCATTCTGTGAAGTTTTTTTTTCAAGTTTGTGGTATTGCAAGTCTATGATTTTTCCCAGTAACTAGTTGACACAAAAGGGCTCCATGCACAAGGATTTCATTTTTTGAGGCTTTTTCATTTTCTTTGATTTTTTTCAAAATGAGGTCAAACTTGCAAGGTTGACCGATCCTACAAGATGGTTGGGAATTTCAAGTTTGGTTGTGCCCACTGCCTACACCACCAATTCAAAAGATTAAAATGGTTTTTGCAAATTTTCAGGACAAACATACATCACACTTGTAGTTCAAATCTAAGCAATTCCTCATAAACCTCTAGAAATTCACTAAATGGATGAAATATAGAAAAAATACTAGAAAATTCATGAAACTTGGGCATTGTGCATCAAATGTGGTCTACTTTGGAGGAAAAATTAAAGGGACCCATTTTCAAACTTATTTCAGGCACTTACTTCACAAAAAATGTCATTTATTGCACCAGAAAAATGGAAAAATAAGTTTTTATTCAAAAAATATATATAATTGCTATGCAAACATTGTCCAAAGTGGTAACACCCATGGTTGTGCCAAATTTGGACATGTTATTATGAACTATGCCATGGATTCGGCCATGACCATGGGCATCTCCCTTGAAATCCAGACAAGTTCACAGTAGATAGGCCATTCTGTGATGGTTTTTTTTCAAGTTTGTGGTATTGCAAGTCTATGATTTTTCCCAGTAACTAGTTGACACAAAAGGGCTCCATGCACAAGGATTTCATTTTTTTAAGGCTTTTTCATTTTCTTTGATTTTTTTCAAAATGAGGTCAAACTTGGAAGGTTGACCAATCCTACAAGATGGTTGGGAATTTCAACTTTGGTTGTGCCCAGTGCCTACACCACCAATTCAAAAGGTTAAAATGATTTTTGCCAATTTTCAGGACCAACATACATCACAGTTGTAGTTCAAATCTGAGCAATTCCTCATAAATCGCTAGAAATTCACTAAATGGTTGAAATATAGAAAAAATACTAGAAAATTCATGAAACTTGGGCATTGTGCGTCAAATGTGGTCTACTTTGGATGAAAAATTAAAGGGACCAATTTTCAAACTTAATTCAGGCACTTACTTCACAACTAGCACCCAAACCCCTCTCAAAACCCCGCACTACCAGGGCCGTTGGATAGCTGTTCGGGAACGATTTAGATGAGGCGCTAGGGTTTGCCATGGTCGATCCGCGAGATGAGGCCTGATTGGCTGGATCGGGCGGGTGCTCCGTGGATGCGGACATGAGTGGCCCACCTGGCAGCGGGGGAACAGGGACACGCGACAGCGGCCGTGGGCCGCGTGCTTGGCCGATGGGCCATCGTAGAGGCCTAGTCTCAATCTGCCATGCATGCGTGAAGCCACCCGAAGCAGCCCGCCCTGCATGCGTGCTGCCACGCAGCTTCGTCGCATCAGGGCAATTAGTGAACCCTCGGGACACAGCTTTACCGATCGACACGCCTCGATTCAATGTGAAAAGATGGAGGCAGTGCTCCGTTGAACTCCCCGCACCGACGGTCTACTCCCCTGCTCCGTTGCTCCACACCCCACACTCCTCTGATTAAATACCAGCGTGCGGCATCGTTCCACCGACGCTTCACTCCATTGCTTCCACGCGCCGCGCAATCCAAAGCTAGTTCGGCCACCATGGTGAGGCGGCTACAGACCGCAAGGATCTCCACGGGAGGTCTTTGCCCCAAAGCGCCGGTGCCCGGCACCGGCGGCAGCTCCAACACTGGAGCAGCTGCGGGCTCCAACTCCGGTGCATCCTCGTTGGGCTCCAACACCTACTCCAACTACTCCAAGCTCGAGCCCACACCGTCCGAGCTGTCTCGTAACCGTAGGGGGCTCGAGGAGGAGGACACCGAGGGGGAGGTGGCGTTCGAGGCGACGCAGGAGCACCTCGACATCTACGGCATGGAAGATGCGGCCGAGGAAGACTTACCGCCTCATGCGCCCGATGCTGCCGTGCTCACTGCCCAGGCCGAGGAGGCCCTGCGCGTGGCGCAGCAGCAACTCGACGAGGCGGTGCTAGCCGTGTCTCTGTCCATGGCGCAGGTAGAGGTTGTCAGGCGCAGGGCGGCTGAAGAAGAAGCCACAGCTCGAGAGCAGAGGAGGGCGGCTACTCTGCGTGCAGCGGCCACCGTCGATGCGGAAGCCGAGGGACCGGACGTCGTCATCCTATCCTCCGACGACGACGAAGGCCACAACGACGACGACGGCACCATTGTCCTTTTGGATGATGAAGACTAGTAGCCGTCCATCTGTAGTCGCTGTCGGCGTCGGCCGGCCATCTTATGTCGCCGCTCACCTTAAAATATGTATTAGTTAGTGTAATGTCACTATATTAGTTCGCTCTCTTAATCTATGAAGGTGTTTGTTAAGTTAATCTGAATCTCTGAATCTATTAATATGCTGTGTTTTACACCGCCGCGTTCTCTCTTTCCAGTGCCACTGATTCGTGGGCCCTTCTGTAATGTAGAAATGTCAAGTCGACTAGCCCCGGCTCTGCCCATAAGCAAACAAACGCACACAGCTGAAATGGCTAGCTCGATGCATAATCAAGCGATGGTGCCGGGTTCGACCCCCACGGGAGGCATTATTATGCCACTGCGTTTTGCAAATAAATTAGACACTGATAGGTGGTTCCTGCGGTGTCCCAATCGTCAGTATATTTCACTATTTTTTTAACTAATATACTACACACTGACAGGTGGGTCCTGGGTGTCCCACGCGTCAGCATATACGCCAGGTAACGGTCAACTACACTGACCCGACGGAAACGCTCCGTTTTGGGCAGACTTGAGTGTGGGCCGAGTGATGGAGGGGAAAAGTGAGGGGCGTTAGCTGGGTGGGGGAAAACTGAGGAGTGTTAAGCAACGGGCACAAAAATAGAAATCCCTTTTTTATGTACATGTTACGCTAGATCATTGCACATCCTGGTACACTGCCAGAGGCATTCATATAGAGTTATATTGTTCTAGTATCGAGTTGTAATATTGAGTTGTAAGTAAATAAAAGTGTGATCTCTCGACCCCCGCATCGCCTCCCAGGTGACTCGGGGGAACCCTAACCCGCGACACCGCCACCCCCCCCCCCTCTCCGACTCCACCCGCCGCGCCGCCGCCAGAGGAAACCGTCGGGCAAAGCCCGCGCGGCGGACAGCGGCGGCGGGGCTTCCCGTCTCTCGCGCGTGGGATCGTTCTCGGTGGCGCAGGCTCCAGGTGGGGGAGGCTCGGCCTCTGGCGCTGCTGCCGTCGCGGCGCTCCCTGGCAGCCCTCTTCTCCGTATCCCGCTCCACCACCGTCAGTCCCTGCAGCGCCTCCTTGGTTGGCGGTTTTTCGGCCGTCCGCCCGGTGCGGCGGCGCCGGCGAGCCTCCCTTGCTCTCGGCGCGTCGGGGTATGGTGGCAGTCCCCCTCCTGCTCCTGGTGGTATGTGGCGTGACCTGGAGCCTGGCCGGCCGTGGCTGCGGCATTGGCGTGCTGGTGCTTGGGCGCCAGATCTGGTCCGCGCCCGATCTGGCCCACTGGCTTCTGTTGGCGGCGAGGAAGGTGGCTCTAGCGTGGTGGTGGTGCCGCCGGTCACGCTAGAGGTGTTTGGGCCAGTGGGTTTGCAGGTCGACGGCGCTGTTGTCCGATTGCATGGGGTGCGGAGACTGGGTTGCTCCGGGCGAAAGCCTGATGACGCGGCATCCGTGGACGTCGTTTACCCCCTTGAGGGGTCATCGTGGAGCTCTCCTCTCTCCCCGGCCTCGGATGTCATCTCCGGGTGAAGACCTTGGCCCTGTGGTGCAGGGTCGGACGACGGCGTCGATCCACGTCGCTTCCCCTCCTGAGGGCGTCGTCTTGAAGATGGTGTTTCCCTGCGTGCTTTCCCAAGGCTGGACATACAGGATATCGTGATTGGCAGCGGCCAGTTGACGATATGGAGGTTCAGGGTGATGACCTGTTTGGCAACGATGCTGGTGGTGTGCAGTGCAGAGTTGCGGCAGGGCTTCGATAGTCGGCTCTTTCCGGCGTGTCCGATTGGTTTCCTCTTGGTCTCGCTGTGGCGTCGCGGAGTCGGAGCTGCCTTGGAAGAGCCTAGGCGGCAACGATAACGGATGTTCGGTGGTCTTCGAGGAGGTCTTCGTCGGCGCGAGCCCTACTTATTTCTTCTGCATTTGGTTGTCCTCAAAGTCGGATGTGACGCCCCTGCTCGACCGTGCACTAATCATACACGCAAACGTACACGCTCGAGAGGAGAGACTCAAGGGAAGATATCACAACACAACTCTAAACTCAAATTTAAACATAATTCTTCATATTAAAAACCAAGGGTCACGAGGACCCGAATACATAAGTCATACACACAAATAATATCTGGGTACAGACATAGTTAGTCAAGTTTGCCTTAAGAAGGCTAGCACAAACAGCAACTCTGATCGAAAAGGCTAAGGCCTCCTGCCTAGGGCCTCCGAACTACTCCTGGTAGGCGGGTAAACATAGTAGTAGTAGCCTCCGGGGATCTCCTGCTCCTGGGCTCCGTCGTCTGAACGCAGCAACCGAGTATGGGGAAAAAGAGATAGCAAAGCAACCGTGAGTACTCATCCAAAGTACTCGCAAGACTGACATCAGAACTATACTAAATATGCATCGGTATCAAAGGAATGGGGCTATATCTTTGGACTAAACTGCAGAAATGCCGGAACAGAGGGGGAGAGGCCTAGCCTATCGAAGACTAGCATCTTGAAGCAATCTTGCAGCATCAGAAGAGAGTAGAGTATAGTAACACATAATAGCAGTTATATTTTAGTAATGCCCTGAGATTCTTCCTCGTCTACCCTGCGACAAAGTGATCCTGAGAGCAGTAGTAACAGTTTAATATTGTAACAGTATCCATTTGTAGTTGTAGCAGATCAAGATACAACTCTGAGCGTCCTGTTACCGTGGACATGGCTATTCAAATAGATAACTTCCCTGCAGGGGTGCACTACTGTTACCCAACACGCTAGATCACATCTGGCTGGAGACACTTGCTGGGTAATGCCCGGCCTCGGGTAATCGACACGACACAGTCCTACCTAGGCTCAGCAGAGAGGTCAACATGCCGGTCTAAATCCTAAGTGCGAAGGGGTCTTGGGCCCATCGCCCTCTGCACTCCTGCACGTTGTGAGACTGGCCGGGGCCCAGGCGCGACATTGTATACACAAGTGACGTAACCAGCCCACCCCAGCAATCAGCCCGCATCTCTGAGCTATGACGTCTGAAGAGCTTTCGGCTGATACATACGACGTAGAGGGCCCCATTAAACCATTATCCCACGTGGTGGTAGTGCGTATAAGGCCAGTGGCCTACTCAGATCAAATACCCAAATCCGTTAGGCGTGTTTAGTAACATGCAGAGACGAACAGGATCCCTGTCGCTCTGACTTGATAACACACGGCTCGCGGGTGCTCTTGGAGCTGACCCGTCTTTAATATTATTCTCTCGCGGGCACCCTTGGTGTTGGGGATATTCCCCACGGTTATGACCCGGCCATAGTTTGACCCGGCTAAGAGTCAGGAGGCGCTATGGGTCATCTCATATTCCGGGTTACGGCGAGACAACAAGGAGAGACCAAGGGCCCATGGCAAGACCCGGCAGGAGGCCAGCTTAAGGGGAGCCCGATGGGCCGGCTCGCGGAGAAGGTCCAAGAAGATAAAAGTTCCCTGACAAGGGAAGCAAGACCCGGACTAGGATTCGACTTGTAATAGAAAATAGACTAATCCTAATCCAACTAGGACTCTACATGTAAGCCGGCCCCTTCAACTTATATAAGGAGGGGCAAGGCACCCCAAGAGGAACAAGTCAGGAGAGACAGACAAGTCCCAATCCTCTCGAAAGATAGGTTAGCGAATCCGCATCCTTATAATCGAGATCATGATCAATATCAATCAAGCATGATGTAGGCTTTTACCTCCACCATGAGGGGCCGAACCTGGGTAAAAACTCGCGTCTCTCGATTCCGACCAACCCCTTCAAGCTTCCACTTAGTTGCGATGGCCTCACCACTAAGTCCTTTTCACAAGGACATCTGCCGTGACAAAACCATGACAGTTGGCGCCCACCGTGGGGCCAGCGCACGGTGGTTTGGTGTTCTTGGAGGGAAGTTTTCTAAAGGTTGAGAAGCTCGCGATCAGCCGGATGAGGAAGAGCCTACACCGAAGATCTACGTCAACTCTAATTTCAAGATTGGAACCAAAGAAACTTTTTGCAGTGGTTATCCGTGTTGGGGAACGTTGCATGGAAAAACAAAAAAAATTCTACGCACACGCAAGATCTATCCATGGAGATGCATAGATACAAGAGGGGGAGTGTGTCTACGTACCCTCGTAGACCGTAAGCGGAAGCGTTAGAACAACGAGGTTGATGTCGTCGAACAACTTCACGATCCAACCGACCGAGCACCGAACGTACGGCACCTCCGCGTTCAGCACACGTTCAGCTCGGTGACGTCCTCGACTTCTTGATCCAGCAAGACGGCGAGGTAGTGGATGAGTTCCGGCAGCACGACGGCGTGGTGACGGTGATGGTGATGCTATCTCCACAGGGCTTCGCCCAAGCACTACGAAAATATGACCGAGGGACGGAACTGTGGAGGGGGACGCCGCACACGGCTAAGACAATGTTCTATCTCCTTTGGGGCGCCCCCTCTCCTCTATTTATATATGTGTAGGGGCTTGCAGTAGAAGGAATAGTGCCACGTGAACAGTAACCGTGAATAGTACACACGTGGATTTGGACTCCAAAGTCCAATCCTATTCCTACTAGGACTCTCCCTTTTTTTCTTTCCCTAGCTGCGTGGGCTTTTGAGGACTTGGTGTGCCTGGCCCAATAAGGCCAGGGTGCCTCCCCTTAGCCCATGCCAGCCCTTGGGACGTGGTGGACCCACTTGTGGACTTCCGGACCCCTCCGGAATCCTCCGGAACCTTCTGGAAGCTTCCCGGTACAATACCGAAAAAAACTGCACCTTTTTCCGGAACCCAAAATATGACTTCCCATATATAAATCTTTACCTCTCGACCATTCTGAGACTCCTTGTGACATCCGGGATCTCATCCGGGACTCCGAACAATATTCGGTTACCAATTCACATAACTCATATAACACTATATCGTCAACGAACGTTAAGCGTGCGGACCCTACGGGTTCGGGAATGATGTAGACATGACCGAGACGCCTCTCCGGTCAATAACCAATAGCGGAACCTGGATGCCCATATTGGTTCCTACATATTCCACGAAGATCTTATCGGTCGAACCGCAATGACAACATACGTAATTCCCTTTGTCCGTCGGTATGTTACTTGCCCGAGATTCGATCGTCGGTATCTCCATACCTAGTTCAATCTCGTTACCGGCAAGTCTCTTTACTCATTCCGTAATACATCATCCCGTAACTAACTCCTTAGTCACTTTGCTTGCAAGCTTCTTATGATGTGCATTACCGAGAGGGCCCAGAGATACCTCTCCGAAACATGGAGTGACAAATCCCAGTCTCGATCGATGCCAACTCAACGGACACCTTTGGAGATACCTGTAGAGCATCTTTATGATCACCCAGTTACGTTGTGACGTTTGATAGCACACAAGGTATTCCTCCGGTATCCGGGAGTTGCATGATCTCATGGTCTGAGGAACATGTATTTGACATTCAAGAAAGCAGTAGCAATAAACAGAACGATCATATGCTAAGCTAACGGATGGGTCTTGTCCATCACATCATTCTCCTAATGATGTGATCCCATTATCAAATGACAACTCATGTCTATGGTTAGGAAACCTTAACCATCTTTGATCAACGAGCTAGTCTAGTAGAGGCTCACTAGGGACACGGTATTTGTTTATGTATTCACACATGTATTTAAGTTTTCGGTCAATACAATTCTAGCATTAATAATAAACCTTTATCATGAACAAGGAAATATAAAATAATAACAACTTTATTATTGCCTCTAGGGCATATTTCCATCAGTCTCCCACTTGCACTGGAGTCAATAATCTAGATTACATAGTGATGAATCTAACACCCATGGAGTCTTGGTGTTGATCATGTTTTGCTCGTGGAAGAGGCTTAGTCAACGGGTCTGCCACATTCAGATCCGTGTGTACTTTGCAAATTTCTATGTCTCCATCCTTGACATATTCACGAATGGAGTTGAAGCGTTTCTTGATGTGTTTGGTCTTCTTGTGAAACCTGGGCTCCTTTGCTATGGCAATTGCTCCAGAGTTGTCACAAAAGATTGTCATTGGACCCGATGCACTAGGTATTACACCTAGATCGGATATGAACTCCTTCATTCAGACTCCTTCATGTGCTGCTTCCGAAGCAGCTATGTATTCCGCTTCACACGTAGATCCCGCCACGACGCTCTGCTTGGAACTGCACCAACTGACAGCTCCACCATTTAATATAAATACGTATCCGGTTTGTGACTTAGAGTCATCCGGATCAGTGTCGAAGCTTGCATCGACGTAACCCTTTACGATGAGCTCTTCGTCACCTCCATAAACGAGAAACATGTCCTTGGTCCTTTTCAGGTACTTCAGGATATTCTTGACCGCTGTCCAGTGATCCACTCCTGGATTACTCTGGTACCTCCCTGCCAAACTTATGGCAAGGCACACATCAGGTCTGGTACACAGCATGGCATACATAATAGAACCTATGGCTGAGGCATAGGGAATGACTTTCATTTTCTCTATATCTTCTCCCGTGGTCGGGCATTGAGTCTGACTCAACTTCACACCTTGCAAGACAGGCAAGAACCCTTTCTTTGACTGATCCATTTTGAACTTCTTCAAAACTTTGACAAGGTATGTGCTTTGTGAAAGTCCCATCAAGCGTATTGATCTATCCCTATAGATCTTGATGCCCAATATATAAGCAGCTTCACCGAGGTCTTTCATTGAAAAATTCTTATTCAAGTATCCCTTTATGCCATCCAGAAATTCTATATCATTTCCAATCAACAATATGGCATCCACATATAATATTAGAAATGATACAGAGCTCCCACTCACTTTCTTGTAAATACAGGCTTCACCGTAAGTCTGTACAAAACCATATGCTTTGATCACCTCATCAAAGCGTATATTCCAACTCCGAGATGCTTGCACCAGTCCATAGATGGATCGCTGGAGCTTGCACACTTTGTTAGCACCCTTAGGATCGACAAAACCTTGTGGTTGCATCATATACAACTCTTCTTTGAGAAAACCATTAAGGAATGCGGTTTTGACATCCATTTGCCAGATTTCATAATCATAAAATGCAGCAATTGCTAACATGATTCGGACAGACTTAAGCATCGCTACGGGTGAGAAAGTCTGATCGTAGTCAACCCCTTGAACTTGTCGAAAACCTTTCGCGACAAGTCGAGCTTTGTAGACAGTGATATTACCATCAGCATTCATCTTCCTCTTAAAAATCCATTTATTCTCAATGGCTTGCCGATCATCGGGCAAGTCCACCAAAGTCCACACTTTGTTCTCATACATGGATCCTATCTCAGATTTCATGGCCTCAAGCCATTTGTTGGAATCCGAGCTTATCATAGCTTCTTCATAGTTCGTAGGTTCGTCGTTGTCTAACAACATAACTTCCAGAACAGGATTACCGTACCACTCTGGTGCGGAACGTACTCTGGTCGACCTACGAAGTTCAGTAGTAACTTGATCTGAAGTTTCATGATCTTTATCATTATCTTCCTCTCTTATTGGTGTAGGCATCACGGGAACGGTTTTCTCTGATGAGCTACTTTCCAATTCGAGAGAAGGTACAATTACCTCATCAAGTTCTACTTTCCTCCCACTCACTTCTTTCGAGAGAAACTCCTTCTCTAGAAAGGACCCATTCTTGGCAACAAAGACCTTGCCTTCGGATCTGTGGTAGAAGGTGTACCCAATTGTTTCTTTAGGGTATCCTATGAAGACGCACTTCTCCGCTTTGGGTTCGAGCTTATCAGGTTGAAGCTTTTTCACATAAGCATCGCATCCCCAAACTATAAGAAACGACAGCTTAGGTTTCTTGCCAAACCATAGTTCATACGGTGTCGTCTCAACGGATTTAGACGGTGCCCTATTTAACGTGAATGCAGCTGTCTCTAATGCATAACCCCAAAACGATAGTGGCAAATTGGTAAGAGACATCATAGAACGTACCATATCCAACAAAGTACGGTTACGACGTTCGGACACACCATTACGCTGTGGTGTTCCAGGTGGCGTGAGTTGTGAACAATTCCACATTTTCTTAAGTGAAGGCCAAACTCGTAACTCAAATATTTGCCTCCGCGATCAGATCGTAGAAACTTTATTTTCTTGTTACGATGATTCTCTACTTCACTCTGAAATTCTTTGAACTTTTCAAATGTTTCAGACTTGTGTTTCATTAAGTAGATATACCCATATCTACTCAAATCATCTGTGAAGGTTAGAAAATAACGATACCCGCCGCGTGCTTCAACATTCATCGGACCGCATACATCGGTATGTATTATTTCCAACAAATCAGTAGCTCACTCCATTGTTCCGGAGAACGGAGTTTTAGTCATCTTGCCCATGAGGCATGGTTCGCAAGTATCAAATGATTCATAATCAAGAGATTCCAAAAGTCCATCCGCATGGAGTTTCTTCATGCGCTTTACACCAATATGACCTAAACGGCAGTGCCACAAGTATGTTGCACTATCATTATCAAGTTTGCATCTTTTGGCATCAATATTATGAATATGTGTATCACTACGATCGAGATTCAACAAAAATAGACCATTCACAAAAAGTGCGTGACCATAAAAGATGTTACTCATATAAATAGAACAACCATTATTCTCTGACTTAAATGAATAACCGTCTCGCAATAAACAAGATCCAGATATAATGTTCATGCTCAACGCTGGCACCAAATAACAATTATTGAGGTCTAAAACTAATCCCGAAGGTAGATGTAGAGGTAGCGTGCCGACGGCTATCACATCAACCTTGGAACCATTCCCGACGCGCATCGTCACCTCGTCCTTAGCCAATCTTCGCTTATTCCGTAGCTCCTGTTTCGAGTTACAAATATGAGCAACCTAACCAGTATCAAATACCCAGGCGCTACTACGAGCATTAGTGAGGAACACATCAATAACATGTATATCAAATATACCTTTGCTCACTTTGCCATCCTTCTTATCCGCCAAATACTTGGGGCAGTTCCGCTTCTAGTGACCAGTCCCTTTGCAGTAGAAGCACTCTGTTTCAGGCCTGGGTCCAGCTTTGGGTTTCTTCGTGGGAGCGGCAACTTGCTTGCCGTTCTTCTTGAAGTTCCCCTTCTTTCCCATGCCCTTTTTCTTGAAACTAGTGGTCTTGTTAACCATCAACACTTGATGCTCCTTCTTGATTTCTACCTCTGCTGATTTCAGCATCGTGAAGAGCTCGGGAATTGTCTTCTCCATCCCTTGCATATTATAGTTCATCACGAAGCCTTTATAGCTTGGTGGTAGTGACTGAAGAACTCTGTCAATAACACTCTCAACCGGAAGATCAATTCCCAGCTGAGTCAAGTGGTTGTGGTGCCCAGACATTCTGAGTATGTGTTCCCTGACAGAACTGTTCTCCTCCATCTTACAGCTGAAGAACTTGTTGGAGACTTCATATCTCTCAACCCGGGCATTAGCTTGAAATATCAATTTCAGCTCTTGGAACATCTCATATGCTCCGTGGCGTTCAAAACGCTTTTGTAGTCCCGGTTCTAAGCCGTAGAGCATGGCACACTGAACTATCGAGTAGTCATCAGATCGAGCCTGCCAGGCGTTCACAACGTCTGCAGCAGCTCCTGCAGTAGGTCCATAACCTAGCGGTGCATCAAAGACATAATTCTTCTATGCAGCAATGAGGATAATCCTCAAGTTACGGACCCAGTCCGTGTAGTTGCTACCATCATCTTTCAACTTAGCTTTCTCTAGGAACGCATTAAAATTCAACGGAACAGTAGCACGGGCCATTTATCTACAACATAGGTATGCAAAAACTATCAAGACTAAGTTCATGATAAATTAAGTTCAATTAATCAAATTACTAATGAACTCCCACTTAAATTAACATCCCTCAAGTTAACTAAGTGATACATGATCCAAATCAACTAGCCCATGTCCGATCATCACGTGAGATGGGATAGTCATCAATGGTGAACATCTCCATGTTGATCATATCTACTATATGACTCATGTTCGACCTTTCGGTCTCCAGTGTTCCGAGACCATGTATGTACATGCTAGGCTCGTCAAGTTTAACCCAAGTATTCTGCTTGTGTAAAACTGGCTTACACCCGTTGTATGTGAACGTAGAATCTATCACACCCGATCATCACGAGGGGCTTCGAAACGATGAACTTTAGAAACGGTGCATACTCGGGGAGAACACTTTTATCTTGAAATTTAGTGAAGGGATCATCTTATAATGCTACCGTCGTTCTAAGCAAAATAAGATGCATAAAGGATAAACATCACATGCAATCAAAATATGTGACATGATATGGCCATCATCTTGTGCTTTTGATCTCCATCTCCAAAGCATCGTCAAGATCTCCATCGTCACCGGCTCGACACATTGATCTCCATCGTTGCGTCGTGGTCGTCTCGCCAACTATTGCTTCTACAACTATTGCTAACGCATAGCGATAAAGTAAAGCAATTACATGGCGCTTGCATTTCATACAATAAAGAGACAACCATAAGGCTCCTGCCGGTTGCCGATAAATTACAAAACATGATCATCTCATACAACAACGTATATCACATCATGTCTTGACCATATCACATCACAGCATACCCTGCAAAAACAAGTTAGACGTCCTCTACTTTGTTGTTGCAAGTTTTACGTGGCTGCTACGGGCTTCTAGCAAGAACCGTTCTTACCTACGGCACAAAACCACAACGGTGATTTATCAAGTTTGCTGTTTTAACCTTCAACAAGGACCGGCCGCAGTCAAATTCGATTCAACTAAAGTAGGAGAAACAGACACCCGCCAGCCACCTTTATGCAAAACAAGTTGCATGTCTGTCGGTGGAACCGGTCTCATGTACGTGGACATGTAAGGTTGGTCCGGGCCTCTTCATCTTACTGTTGGGGAACGTTGCATGGGAAACAAAAATTTTCCTACGCACACACAAGATCTATCCATGGTGATGAGCATCTACGAGAGGGAGAGTGAATCTACATACCCTTGTAGATCGCTAAGCGGAAGCGTTAAGAAACGCGGTTGATGTAGTCGAACGTCTTCGCGATCCAAATCGCCGAGTGTCCCGCGATCTCATCACGATCCATCTCGCGATCCAATCTCGATCCATCCCACGATCCCATCACGATCCGTCCCGCGATCAAATCATGAATCGTCTCGCGATCCTGATCACGGTCCTTCCGATCTAGCGCCGAACGGACGGCACCTCCGCGTTCAGCACACGTACAGCTCGATGACGATCTCCGCCTCCTTGATCCAGCAAGAGAGAGAGCGGAGAGGTAGAAGAGTTCTCCGGCGGCGCGACGGCGCGGCGGCTATGGTGGTGGAACAATTCCGGCAGGGCTTCGCCTAAGCACCGCTGAAACTAGACTAGAGGAGAAACCGATCTAGATGAAGTAGAGGGAGCACGTGGCAATTAGGGTTATTTTTTCCCTCTAAATCCTCTAGTATATATAGGAGGGAGGGAGGGGAGGAGGCAGCCTCAAACCGTCAAGGGCTGGCCGAAATTGGAGGTGGAGGAGATGGACTCCTCCACTTCAATCCTAGTCCAAATAGGACACCTTCCATATTTGGTCTCCCTTCCCTTTTCTTTGGGGTTTTTCCTTTCCCACTTATTCCTAGCCGCATGGGCCTTGTAGGGCTGGTTTGCCCAGCCCACTAAGGGCTGGTGCAACCCCCCTCAGGCCCATGTGGCCTCCCGGCATGGGTGGCCCCTCCCGATGGCCCTCCGGTACTCCCGGTACACTACCGGAAATACCCGAAACTTCTCCGGTGGCCAAACGGGACTTCCTATATATCAATCTTTACCTCCGGACCATTCCGGAGCTCCTCGTGATGTCCGGGATCTCATCCGGGACACCGAACAACCTTTGGTCACCAATCATACATAACTCAATTCTACCGAAACGTCACCGAACCTTAAGTGTGCAGACCCTGCGGGTTCGAGAACTATGTAGACATGACCGAGACACCTCTACGGCCAATAACCAATAGCGGGACCTGGATGCCCATGTTGGTTCCTACATATTCTACGAATATCTATATCGGTCGAACCTATATGTCAAGGATTCAATTAATCCCGTATGCTGTTCCCTTTGTTCTTCGGTATGTTACTTGCCCGAGATTCGATCGTCGGTATCTCTATACCTAGTTCAATCTCGTTACCGGCAAGTCTCTTTACTCGTTCCGTAATACAAGATCTCATGGCTAACACTTTAGTCACATTGCTTGCAAGGCTCATTGTGATGTTGTATTACCGAGTGGGCCCTGAGATACCTCTCCGTCACACGGAGTAACAAATCCCAGTCTTGATCCATGCCAACCCAACAGACACCCTCGGAGATACCTGTAGAGCACCTTTATAGTCACCCAGTTACGTTGCGACGTTTGATACACACAAGGTATTCCTCCGGTGTCAGTGAGTTGCATTATCTCATGGTCATAGGAACAGATACTTGACATGCAGAAAAAAATAGCAATAAACTGACACGATCATATGCTACGTTTATAGTTTGGGTCTTGTCCATCACATCATTCTCCTAATGATGTGATCCCGTTATCAAATGACATCTCATGTCCATGGCTAGGAAACCTTCACCATCTTTTGATCAACGAGCTAGTTAACTAGAGGCTTACTAGGGACACAGTGTTGTCTATGTACCCACACATGTATTTGAGTTTCCAATCAATACAATTATAGCATGGATAATAAACGATTATCATGAACATGGAAATATGATAATAACCAATTTATTATTGCCTCTAGGGCATATTTCAAACACTTACAATACCGCCGAATCAAAATAAGACGTTGGTGGTAAGCAGTATGACGATCACCGCCCACAACTCTTTGTGTTCTACTTGTGCATATCATCTACGCATAAACCTGGCTCTGATACCACTGTTGGGGAACGTTGCATGAAAAAACAAAAAAAATTCTACGCACACGCAAGATCTATCCATGGAGATGCATAGCTACAAGAGGGGGAGTGTGTCTACGTACCCTTGTAGACTGTAAGCGGAAGCATTAGAAGAACGCGGTTGATGTCGTCGAACAACTTCACGATCCAACCGACCGAGCACCGAACGTACGGCACCTCCGCGTTCAGCACACGTTCACCTCGGTGACGTCCTCGACTTCTTGATCCAGCAAGATGGCGAGGTAGTGGATGAGTTCCAGCAGCACGACGGCGTGGTGACGGTGATGGTGATGCTATCTCCGCAGGGCTTCGTCCAAGCACTGCGAAAATATGACCGAGGGACGGAACTGTGGAGGGGGACGCCGCACACGGCTGAGACAATGTTCTATCTCCTTTTGGGCGCCCCCTCTCCTCTATTTATATATGTGTAGGGGCTTGGAGTAGAAGGAATAGTGCCATGTGAATAGTAACCGTGAATAGTACACACGTGGATTTGGACTCCAAAGTCCAATCCTATTCCTACTAGGACTCTTCCTTTTTTTCTTTCCCTAGCTGCGTGGGCTTTTGAGGACTTGGTGTGCCTGGCCCAATAAGGCCAGGGCGCCTCCCCTTAGCCCATGCCAGCCCTTGGGACGTGGTGGACCCACTTGTGGACTTCCGGACCCCTCCGGAATCCTCCGGAACCTTCTGGAAGCTTCCCGGTACAATACCGAAAAAAACTGCACCTTTTTCCGGAACCCAAAATATGACTTCCCATATATAAATCTTTACCTCTCGACCATTTCGAGACTCCTCGTGACGTCCGGGATCTCATCCGGGACTCCGAACAATATTCGGTTACCAATTCACATAACTTATATAACACTATATCGTCAACGAACGTTAAGCGTGCGGACCCTACGGGTTCGGGAATGATATAGACATGACCGAGACGCCTCTCCGGTCAATAACCAATAGCGGAACCTGGATGCCCATATTGGTTCCTACATATTCCACGAAGATCTTATCGGTCAAAGCGCAATGACAACATACGTAATTCCCTTTGTCCGTCGGCATGTTACTTTCCCGAGATTCGATCGTCGGTATCTCCATACCTAGTTCAATCTCGTTACCGGCAAGTCTCTTTACTCATTCCGTAATACATCATCCCGTAACTAAATCCTTAGTCACTTTGCTTGCAAGCTTCTTATGATGTCCATTACCGAGAGGGCCCAGAGATACCTCTCCGAAACACGGAGTGACAAATCCTAGTCTCGATCCATGCCAACTCAACGGACACCTTCGGAGATACCTGTAGAGCATCTTTATGATCATCCAGTTACATTGTGACGTTTGATAGCACACAAGGTATTCCTCCGGTATCCGGGAGTTGCATGATCTCATGGTCTGAGGAACATGTATTTGACATTCAAGAAAGCAGTAGCAATAAACAGAACGATCATATGCTAAGCTAACGGATGGATCTTGTCCATCACATCATTCTCCTAATGATGTGATCCCGTTATCAAATGACAACTCATGTCTATGGTTAGGAAACCTTAACCATCTTTGATCAACGAGCTAGTCTAGTAGAGGCTCACTAGGGACACGGTATTTGTTTATGTATTCACACATGTATTTAAGTTTCCGGTCAATACAATTCTAGCATGAATAATAAACATTTATCATGAACAAGGAAATATAAAATAATAACAACTTTATTATTGCCTCTAGGGCATATTTCCATCAATCCGTTCTCGGGCGACCTATCCGATCTAGGGATCGGGCGGCAGCAGCATACAATTGGATCAACGCAGAACGTCCTACGGCAATTACTAGGGCCGCCACCCACGCGTACTGAAAACAGCGGCAAGGTCCAAGGAAGAAAGCAACTTGGTGGTCAGGCGTGCCCCATGACGCGCGTGGCTGCAGATCGGCCACGGCTGCAATCCCTTGTCAATACAGCGAACGTCGGCGTCCAAGCAAAGCAGTTTAAAAAAAACTGCGGCGATCAGATCAGCCGCTACGGCCACAAACCACCCCACCGGAAGGCCCAAGCACCACCAACGTTTGCGCGAGAATCAAGAACTAGTACTGCTACTTACATGGGAAGAACAAAGACATGATGCATGCACCAAAAGATTAGTCAAAGTTCCTCATGTGAGCCTCCCAACGCCCTGGCTCATGACCAATTAAAAAAAAAGAGGGGGTACTGCATAGAGCCGCAGCCAGCAAAGCTCTGCTGGGCGCTGACACGCCAGGCGGCGACGTCCCGTACAGGCAGTAAACACAGATGTTCGCTTCATCGACAACGACGCACCCGCAGCAACCATCCGTCCCATCACAAAAACAGAAAACAAAGGGGTAAAAAAAGAAAAAAAAAAGATAGCAGCACGGCCCTACTGCATAGGCTGAAACGTGCAGTACGTCGGTCCACGCACGATCAACAAATTTCAAGAAAAGGAGATGATGCGCAGGCCACCGTACGTGCGGTGGTTTTAAGGAAGAGCTAGAGGCAGCCCGCGTCAGCACATGCGGCCTTGGTGTACGAGGTTAGCAGCCACCGCCAGATCGGCCAGAAGCCAGCAACACCAGGTCAGGCACGTGAAGGATCGGGATGAGGCTAGCTACCACTGTCGCCGTACAAAATTCCATGGTCAACACATAAGATTGAATCCGACTTGTATTAGCACTAGCCGGGTTAGTTCCCTGGGCCTAGCTACACACAGCCGCCGTGGTATTTACCATCTACTCAAAGAAAGAAGCCAAAAAGCTTAAAGACCCAAGGAAGTATAGTTCACGTATGCGTGTCTGCTGCTACTACTACCTGCCTCAACCAAGGCACACGTCTCATCTCCTGAGGAAAAAGAAAAGAAACAACCATGAAGAAGCAATCGGAGTACTATCCAAAATCGCTGTGCACGGACGTAATCAGGTGCACTCATTTCCGTTAATTGCTCTGCATATTAAAATTATTATACAAAACATATATCGTCTGATTGTACTATTTTATGCTCGCAGATCTATTCAGGTCAAGAGTTATTTTCTGGTGTTTTTCATTGCATCGCTTCCATAAATCTGTTGAGCCGCCACGACGCCCGATTCATGCAGATGCAATTGTACAATCAATATAATAGAGGCCGCGTCAGTGTTCGTCAATGCCGGGCCACCCAGCGGACGGACCCGCAGCTGGCCGTCGAACGGTCTGATTTACAACAACATACCTGAGGTCGTGCCAGCATCCATCTGCATGGCGCTGCTCGATGCACACACAGGCCACCGCCCCGGCGTTTCGTTCTACTTCAAACAAAGACAAAGCCAGGTGTTTAAAAAAAAGGTCAACATGCATGAGCGACCTGCCTCCGGATTAGTCTTCGTGCGGCCGCTCCCACCATCCAGCTGCCAAGGGCACAAGTTCCTAGGCCGACTCCCATGTGATGCTCCAGGAATCAAAGTCTCAGGAGTGAAGAATAAATAAAACAAGGCCATTAAGGCAACTATCAGTATACATCAGATCAGCCAAGCTGGATGAACATCTGCGATCTGTTTTGCCTGGCCACTGCAATCTACTGCAGAATACAAAATCATCATGACAATTATTCATTACAAAGGTGGTGTTATATCATGCATATGGAGCCCGCGCCAGCCTCCACCAAGTGCCGGGTTACCCAATGGATGGGCGCATTGGCCTGCCATCCCCATGGTCCAGTCTAACTCGCCACAGCAAAGGAAGCAGGAGAGCCGGCCATTGAGAAAACGTCCCCGAAAGAGCAAAGAGAGCCGACCACCATAGAGCCGGCAATTCTAAAGCTGGCAGCGAAGAAACAGAAAAGAAAAATGGGCCTGGAAGAGCCAGAAGAACCGGACCAAGAGAGAATAGCAAGTAATGGGAGGACCTATCACGAGCATTGCAAAGATCATCAACTCGCCACATCGCCTCCGGCTTCAATAAAATTCCAGCTTTCAGCTGTCAACTATACACCGGTTTATGCCACAGCCAAGTATAAAGAATCTCAAGCCGGCTCCTCGAGTCGACTTAAGACTCGGGGGCTACATAGATATGACTCGGCGGATTTGGCCGGGTTTAACAAATACAAGAACACCGGGTCGTTGAAGACAAGACAACCCGGTCCCGGGGACTATTGCTTTATTTGCGAAAAAGTAAAGGTTGCCAAAGAGGACTAGCTGCCGTGATGCGCAGTTCAAACATAGGTATCCTGCCTTATTGGCTAAAAAGTAAAGGTTGCCCAAGAGAACTAGCAGCCATGATGCGCAGTTCAAACATGAGTACCCTGCCATATTGGCGAAAAGAAAGGTTACCAAAGAAGACTAGTTGCCATGATGCGCAGTCTAAACATGGGTATCCTGCTCAATAATGATCAATGGAATAAAGCCGGCTTATCTGGACCCCAGTTGTTTTGCAGTAGTAGCATTGTCTCCTGTATATCCTATGTTGAGCTTTTCCATGATCATATGGTTACTTGGGGGCTTCCAACTCATCGAGTTTAGCTTACAAAACCCTTTTAACCCGGTGAAAGGCCAAAATATACTTGGTTAAACCTGCCTGTTAGCAAGATGCTACTCCCTAAAGGCGACCCGGCGTACGTCTGATGAGTCAATCACAAAGGTGACCCTGAATTCGTCAGAGTTAAAATGCTCAATTGGTTGCGTGAGAGCCGGCTTTCAGAGAGCTAGGACAAACCAAAAGAGGCCAAAAAGCCTGCTTCCACAGGAAGCGAAACCAAGACTCGAGCCTCGAAAAACGGTCTTATGTCGTGCCTCGAAAGCCAACATTTTTATACTCTGTTATCATACACATACATCATCATACATTCCATCATCATACATTGCATCATCATACAATGCATCATATATACATGTCTATATTTGTTTATGTCGCAGGAGCCGGTCTTCAAGCCGGGTTACATTGTGACTCCGCAGGAACAAACAATTCTTTGATAGCCAAAATGGCTGGATCTTCATCATGGTTTATCATAACCAGTATTAAATGATTGAGATATCAATTCTTCTAAATTCTTGGGTTACAAATCCAGCCGGGTCACATATAATACCTGGTCATTTGATTGACCGGGTTTTGGGGTTATTCAACATGTGCTTTGTAGAAGACTACACCACTTATGGATTTTTTCACACATATTTACCGGGTTGCACTGCAGGCACGGCTAAGGATTTCTTTCATCGTAAAAGTATCATCAGTTCACAGGCAAAATATTAAAGTGCTTGATGGCATTAGCGGACTATGGAGTTTCAGCTCAAAAACTATTACAAGCCACGATTGGGCTATTTTTCTATCAAGTTTTTCAAAGCAAATTCAAACTTGCAGAGTGGCTGATGGTTGAGACCCGGCAGCTGGATCTGTCGGGTTAACATTGGTTTGTTCTCCTTCTGCTTCAATTGCAGCCGGGTTGTCACTTGCCGGGTCACCAGGATTTATTTGGCGAGTCGATAATAGAAAGGAGTATACTATGCAGCCAGGCAACCCAGTTCTTGGAGGCTACATTGTTCAAACATGTGCTACAATGAGTGTGAAGTCCCATGTCACTGCAAGCATGCAACACAGCCCTTGGGGGCTAATGCATTGTCATTTTAAACTACTTTCATTAAAGACCCGGCCCATCACATAATGATGAGCCGGCCCTTGGGGGCTGCCAATTGCTCTTGTCAAAATTCAAAGTCCACAAGACTTAATCCACTACATCAATAGTGACCCGAAGCTTGGGGGCTACATCATATGATGTTATTTTCAAAGGAGAAGTGCATGTAAGTCCCGAGTCGCTGCAGGCGAACAACCCGGCACTTGGGGGCTACACTACTCAGTTCAAGATATACAAATTTTCTAAAAAAGTCCCAAGTCGCTGCAGGCACACGACCCGGCGCTTTGGGGCTACATCGTTCAGTTGTTTAAACAGAAAATATGGTCCAAATTGAAGACCCGGCCCATCACATACTGATGAGCCGACCCTTGGGGGCTACACATGTGAAATGTAAAACATTCAGTTTATGACTGGTGACTCAGATGAACAACCCGGATTTCTCCAACGTTGCAACATTTATATTGAAGCAAGTCTTAAGCTTTCACTACGTTCCCCTCTTAAGACTTGGGGGCTACAGGTAATATGGATATAAGGGAGGTACACCTTCAAGTTCTCAGTTTTGAGCAAACCGGGCATCATATTCTTAGTGGAGAAATTTGCAAAGTTTATCTTTTCCAAGCTGTTCATAGAAAGGCCCGGAAAGCCGGTTCAACATCATACGGATTTCTTATTTCTAATATTTTCTATCAAGTCTGAAGCATTGAAAGCTGGATCAATATTATACGGATTTCTTATTTCTAATATTTTCATTGAGCCAAAGGATTGAAAGCTGGATCAACATCAGACGGGTTTTTATTCCCAATTTTTTTTATCAAGTTGAAACACCAAAAATCGGCTCAACATCAGATGGATTATTTTTCTCTATATTTTTCTACGAGGAGTCAGTGCTAGCAAGTTGATTATGAAGCCAGAATATTGATATGACAAGAAAACCTGGATTTTTCCAGGAGTTGGTCCATTGAATGAGCCGTCCATTTGAACGAGCCGGTCTTTTAACATAATAGTTATTCTTATTTCAGGAGCTTAGCATGAATAAATTCAAGCTAAACTGGGGGCTAATGTTGGGGATATTCCCCACGGTTATGACCCGGCCATAGTTTGACCCGGCGAAGAGTCAGGAGGCGCTATGGGTCATCTCATATTCCGGGTTACGGCGAGACAACAAGGAGAGACCAAGGGCCCAGGGCGAGACCCGGCAGGAGGCCGGCTTAAGAGGAGCCCAATGGGCCGGCTCGCGGAGAAGGTCCAAGAAGAGGAAAGTTCCCTGACAAGGGAAGCAAGACCTGGACTAGGATTCGACTTGTAATAGAAAATAGACTAATCCTAATCCAACTAGGACTCTACATGTAAGCCGGCCCCTTCAACTTATATAAGGAGGGGCAAGGCACCCCAAGAGGAACAAGTCAGGAGAGACAGACAAGTCCCAATCCTCTCGAAAGATAGGTTAGCGAATCCGCATCCTTACAATCGAGATCATGATCAATATCAATCAAGCAGGATGTAGGCTTTTACCTCCACCATGAGGGGCCGAACCTGGGTAAAAACTCGCGTCTCTTGATTCCAACCAACCCCTTCAAGCTTCCACTTAGTTGCGATGGCCTCACCACTAAGTCCTTTTCACAAGGACATCTGCCGTGACAAAACCACGACACTTGGGGCCAGCCCGACTTTAATACTTTAAAGTATTGCAATAAGTAAACATTTACATGATCATCACCCAGAGTGGTCACGGCCCGATAACAAGCATGGCAAACGGACAAGGGTGAAGGGCCACAGATGGATCAATAGCAAAGCTAACTAAGCATCATGGGACAGCCGGTAGGCATCAACAGTAGGCGACGAAATCAGGCTATGCATCAGAATAGGAGCTATCGGAATAACAACAGAAGCAATTCTAATGCAAGCATAAGAGAGAAAGAGTGGGCGATATCTGGATGATCAAGGGGGTTTTGCTTGCCTGGAAGCTCTGCTGAAGGGGTCTGGTCGTCGGCGACGTAGTCGTACTCTACAGTGTCGTCGGCAGTCTCGGGGTCTATCGGGAGAGAAGGAGGGGGAAGAAACAATAAATACACGGCAAGCAATGCAACAGGGATGCATGACATGCCTAAATGATATGCAGGGGTGATTTAATGCATCTGTAACTATTTTAGATAATTTAGGAATTTATTTGAAATTATTTTATTAAGGTCATGCACTATTCATTTATCGGGAACAGGCAAAAAGTTCCATGTTCACCTAGATAGGAGTGATGGTTAAGCATTTTTATCACATATTTGGATTCTTCACATTTTTCTGATCGTTTTACATGTATAAATTATTTTCATCCGAGTTACGGTTTAATTTATATGATTTTCAAAGTTTTATAGAATTTCTGGAATTTCTGGAATTATTTAATTTGAATTATCCGAAACAGTAATGTGTGACATCATCATGACGTCAGTGTGACGTCAGTGGTCAAACCCGGCTGACCAGAGTCAAACCTGACCAGTGGGTCCCACTGGTCAGTGACTGTTTTAACTAAATAGGGGTTAGATTTATCTAATTAAGTTAATTAACAGGTGGGACCCAGTAGTCAGTGACTGTTTAATTAATTAATTTAATTAACGAAATAATTAGCATTTTTATTTATTAATAAAAATGTTTAAATTAGGCGGGGCCCGCATGTCAGTGACACGGGGCTGCCCAGTCAGCGGGTTGACCGGGTCAACGGACCAGCGGGACCCACTGGGCCCACATGTCATCGACTCAGGGGGGCGCCACGTCGGCGCCAGGTCAGCGCCGTCGTCGGAGTTACTCCGGCGACCGTTTCCGCGGCGGAACTTCGCCGGAGCTGGTCGGAAAACACGCACAGGGTTCCGTTCGCCGCGTTTCTGGTTGCGTTCGAAAGCTAGCATCGCCGCGCGTCGCGTGGCGCTACTGGTTGGTCTCGGGGAGGCCCTAAACGACGACGGCGAGCTCACGGGCAGCGCCGGCGTTCGGGTGCATGGCTACGGGGCACGGCAGGAGCAGCGGGCTGCGGCGTTGGGTCCGTGCGGAGGTGCTGAGCTCGATGCCGTGCTCGGTTGAGCATGTCATCGCCGGAAGCGACGACGACGAGCACCGCGGCGGAGCAAGGATCGGGCGGCAATGGCAGCGGCGGCTACGGGCATCTAAGCGCAGCGCAGAGAGAGGGGAAAGGTGCGCCTGCTCACATCGGTGACGGGGAGCTGCTCGGGGAGGCGCGGGATGCGGTGACGGCGACGAAATCGCTGGCAAAGTGGCGGCGACCGAACAGAGAGGAAGAAGACGGATCCGGCGCGGTAGTGGCTCCCGGGTCGCATTCATGGGCACGGACGATGTAGCGGACGGTGGCGGAGCAGACGGACGCGGCGGCTAGGCGAATGGGGCTCGGTGGCTACGCGAGCAGCTGCGGACGACGACGGCCGCATCGGCCATGATGGGGGAGAAAGAAGGCGAGCGTGGAGAGAGGGGAAAAGATCTAGGGGGCGGTACAGGGTGTCCACAGTGGTGGTCTTATCCACCCCGGCGCCCTGTAGCGGCGCGGTGGCTGGCAGGGTGCGGCTGGCTCGGCGAGCCGGTCGTCAGGCGCGCGCGTGCGCGGGAGCGACAGGAGGAAGGAGGGGACAGGAGGTGGGCTGGGCCTGCACTGTGCACTGGAAGCCCAAGTGCACAGTAGCCCGTCGTTCTTTTCCTTTTTCTTTTCTGTTTGTTTTTAGCTTTTCTGTTTTGCAAATGTTTGGCCCCAAATTAACGTTTGTAAAATAGGGAGTTATGCCACATAAATACTTTGCAATATCTAGCACTGCCATAAAAAGGTTTGGAGGCTAAATGATTTCATTTGAATATTAATTAAATAATATGGGATTAATTATTGTTGTTTTGGTTCTGTCTCATGATGTTAGAGTTATCTAGGTAATTCAATTAATGTTGATTTTATTTTTATAATTGCCTTGGGAATATTTGCAATATTATGAACATTTTAGTTTCCAAATTGGAACAATTTTTATTTTCAATTTATATTTGAATTTCAATTTGAGTTGGAATTTGAAATGAGATATGATGCAAATGATGATCAAGCACTGTTAAGCATGGTGACTTGGCATTATCAAAAGGTGATCACTGTAGCTTAATACATGGGGATGTTACAATTCTCCTCCTCTAAAAGAAATTCTCGTCCCGAGAATTAAGAGGTAGGCTAAAAGAGAGCGGGGTATTCTTCACGAAGACGATCTTCGTGTTCCCAAGTGGCTTCATCTTCAGAATGATTTGACCACTGAACTTTAAGGAACTTGATTGCCTTCTGACGGGTTCGACGTTCAGCTTGATCAAGAATGCGGATCGGATACTCTTGATAAGAAAGATTCTCTTGCAGCTCTAGCATTTCATGATCCACTGCTCGGATAGTATCCTTGAAGGAGCGGCGGAGTTGTGACACATGAAAGACATCATGAACTTGAGAGAGGCTCGGCGGCAACTCCAATTGGTAGGCCACTTCTCCTTGTCGGGCGAGGATACGGAACGGGCCAATGTAGCGAGGAGCTAACTTGCCCTTGATTCCAAATCGATGAGTGCCTTTCATTGGAGTGACACGAAGGTAAGCCTGTTCGCCAGGTTGATAAACCATTACCTGGTATTTTCGGTCATAATTGCTCTTTTGATGAGACTGAGCAGTTTTCAAATGTTCACGGACAATGCGGACTTGTTCTTCAGCTTGTTGAATAATGTCCGGACCAACGAGTGACCGTTCCCCAGTTTCTGACCAATTCAGAAGGGTTCGGCACTTACGTCCATAAAGAACTTCAAATGGGGCCACCTTCAAACTAGCCTGATAGCTATTGTTGTATGAGAATTCAGCATATGGGAGAGATTCCTCCCATTTCTTACCGAATGAGATGACACAAACTCGAAGCATATCTTCAAGCACTTGATTGACTCGTTCAACTTGTCCCTGGGACTGGGGGTGAAAAGCGGTGCTGAAGGACAGATGAGTTCCCATAGCTTCTTGGAAACTATTCCAAAATCTTGAGGTAAAGAGGCTGCCCCAGTCTGAACTGATCTCCAACGGAACACCATGGAGTGACACGATTCTGGAAACATACAAGTATGCTAACTCACTAGCAGTGATTGTCTCCTTCCCTGGCAGAAAGTGAGCAACCTTTGAGAATCGGTCAATGACGACAAAAATAGCATCATGACCCTTCTGTGATCTGGGAAATCCAGTAATGAAATCCATTTCAACTTTGTCCCATTTCCATTCAGGAATAGCAAGTGGTTGCAGAGTTCCAGCAGGCCTTTGATGTTCTGCTTTGATACGATGGCAAACGTCACACTCAGCAACATAACGAGCAATGTCTCGCTTCATCTCAGGCCACCAGTATCTCTGTCGAATGTCTTGGTACATCTTGGTGCTACCGGGGTGAATTGACAAAGGTGTATCATGTGCTTCTTTCATAACATCCGAACGAGAGTCCAGATTGTGCTTTCTGGGGACCACTAGGCGGCCTTTGAAGAACAAGACACCATCATCATCAACATGGAAGAACGAAGAATTTCCCTTGGAGAGGTAATTCTTAATCTTCTCGACTTCAGAGTCATATTTCTGCCTTGTCTTGATGTTGCGCTCGAGGTCTGGTTCAACAACCAGGGTATTGAGATAACCCTGGGGCACAATGTGAAGGTTCAACTTGCGAAATTCTTCATAAAGAAGGGGTTGTGCTTGCTGAACCATGAGGTTGTTGCAATAAGACTTGCAACTCAAGGCATCGGCCATTACATTAGCCTTGCCAGGGGTATAAGAAATATCCATGTCGTAGTCAGCTATTGTCTCGAGCCACCTTTGTTGACGGAGGTTCAAATCTGGTTGAGTATACTGATACTTCAGACTCTGGTGGTCCGTGTATATCTCGCAACGATTACCGAGAAGGTAATGTCGCCACAGCTTTAGAGCATAGATAACTGCTGCTAACTCGAGATCATGGCTTGGATACTTATCTTCGTGGGGACGCAACTGGCGTGAGCCATAGGCAATCACCTTGTGCTCTTGCATTAGGACACAGCCTAATCCTTGACGGGATGCGTCGCAATATATCACAAAGTCCTTGCGAGTATCTGGGGGTGCTAGCACTGGGGCAGATGTCAACTTATCTTTAAGTGTCTGAAAACTTTCTTGGCACTTTTCCATCCACTCAAACTTCTTGCCTTTGTGAAGCAAATCAGTCAGTGGCTTAGCAATTTTGGAGAAGTTCTCGACAAAACGGCGGCAACAGCTAGCAAGACCGAGAAAACTTCTGACTTGCTTAACAGTTTGCGGAGGAGTCCAGTCAAGAATAGCCTGAACTCGTTCTGGGTTAACAGCAATGCCATCTCTCGAAATCACATGACCAAGATAAGTCACCTCAGATAACCAGAATTCACACTTGGAAAATTTGGCATACAGTTGATGTTCTCGGAGTTTCTCCAATACAAGCCGAAGATGTTCGGCGTGCTCTTCTTCATTCTTGGAAAATATAAGGATATCATCCAAATAAACCATGACGAATTTGTCGAGGTAGTCCATGAAGATATAGTTCATCAATCGAGAGAAGGTTGCTAGAGCATTAGTTAATCCGAAGGACATGACGGTATACTCGTATGATCCATAACGGGTAACGAAGGCGGTCTTCGGAATGTCCTCTTTACGAACTCGGATCTGATGGTAACCCAACCTTAAGTCGAGTTTAGAGAACACAGAGGATCCAGCAAGTTGATCATAAAGATCGTTGATCCGGGGAAGTGGGTATTTGTTCTGGATTGTTGCTTGGTTAATAGGCCGATAGTCCTGGACCAATCGGTTAGTTCCATCCTTCTTCTTAACAAAGAGAGAAGGTGCTCCCCAGGCAGAGGAACTTGGACGAATGAGGCCTTTACGAAGTGATTTGTCGATCTCCTCCTTAAGCTCAAGGAGTTCATGCGGTGGCATCTTGTAGGGGTGCTTAGCAATACGAGTGGTGCCTGGTTTCAAGTCGATGACGAATTCAACGGCTCTAACAGGGGGTATTCCTGGAAGTTCTTCTGGAAAGACGTCCGGAAAATCGTGAACGACTGGAACGTTATCAATTCCCTCAAGAGGTGAAGCGTTCAAAGCATTCAGAGCATATATCTGAGCTTCGGCATTCCGGGTAACTCGGGCGGTGTAGTTCACTCTCGTCGGAGGGGTGAAGGAGCTGGACGACTTTGGTGGCACAATTGATTGAAGCAATGTGAGCTTTCAACCAATCCATTCCCAGAATGAGGTCTATGGTGGAAGACTTCAGAACGATGGGGGAGGCAAGGAACTCTAATCCTTCAATTTCGACAGTGACGTTATGTGCGATCATGTCAGCATGACAATGGGCCCCGGGAGTTTTAACGACTAATGGAGTATGCATCTTTTCATATTGTATGCCATGCATGAATGCAAATGCTCCAGAGACGAATGAATGTGATGCTCCTGAATCAAATAAAACAGAAGCGGGTACTGAGTTAACGAGGAGGGTACCCATGTAGGATCGAAAGTATGTCTAGAGGGGGGGTGATTAGACTACTTGACCAAATAAAACCTAACCTTTTCCCAGATTTTAATTGTAGGCAGATTTTAGCAATAGTACATGTCAAGCATCACCCTACACATGCAATTCTAAGAGTATAGCAGCGGAATAAAAATGATTGCATATGTAAGTAGAGAGGGGATTGGAGAAGGCAAACGCAGTGAAGACACGGTGGATTTTTGGCGTGGTTCCGATAGGTGGTGCTATCGTACGTCCACGTTGATGGAGGCTTCAACCCACGAAGGGTAATGGCTGCGCGAGTCCACGGAGGGATCCACCCACGAAGGGTCCACGAAGAAGCAACCTTGCCTATTCCACCATGGCTTACGTCCACGAAGGACTAGCCTCACTCGGGGTAGATCTTCACGAAGTAGGCGATCTCCTTGCCCTTACAAACTTCTTGGTTCAATTCCACATCTGATTGGAGGCTCCCAAGCGACACCTAACCAATCTAGGAGACACCACTCTCCAAAAGGTAATAGACGGTGTGTTGTTGATGAACTCCTTGCTCTTGTGCTTCAAATGATAGTCTTCCCAGCACTCAAACACTCCTCATAGATTTGGTTATGGTGGAAGAAGGATTTGAGTGGAAAGCAACTTGGGAAAGGCTAGAGATCAAGGCTCAAATGGTAGGAATGGAATATCTTGATCTCAACACATGAGTAGGTGGTTCTCTCTTAGAAAATGTATGGTGGAAGTGTAGGCACGTTCTGATGGCTCTCCTTGCTGAGAAGGATGGGGTGGAGGGGTATATATAGCCTCCACACAAAATCCAACCGTTACACACTTTTGACCCAACTCGGTGGCACCGAAACAATCATCTCGGTAGCACCGAACTGTGTAAAAGATATGAACTTTAGGAATCTCGGTGGGACCGATATGAACAACTCGGATGGACCGAAGTGCAATGGCTTAGGGCAATCCTCATCTCGGTGGCACCGATTGCATCAACTCGGTAGGACCGAAGTGAAGCAATAAGGCAACAGAGAGTTGGCAAGCCATCTCGGTGAGACCGATATGCATAACTCGGTGAGACCGAAGTGAATGCAACCGATTACAGAGAGTTGGCAAGGCCATCTCGGTGGGACCGAGATCCATTTCGGTGGATCCGATTTGTTAGGGTTTGGCAGTGGCTAAGTCTTGGATGAACTCGGTGGGGCCGGGTAGGAAATATCGGTGGGGCCGAGTTGGACTTTAGGTTTAGGACATATTTGGGTAGAGAGAGTGGTTGAGGGTTTAGGAATACTGTCACTAAGCACTTGAGCAAAAAGACCATTAATCAACACCTCATCCCCTTTTAATAGTATTGGCTTTCCTATGGACTCAATGTGATCTTGGATCACTAAACCAGAAATGTAGAGTCTTGATCTTTTGCCAATCCTTGTCCTTAGCATTTTGAGGGGTCCACGTCTCTAGTCCATGCCATGCCAATCATTGAACATCCTGAAATCTTAATCTTGAATGGACATTAGTTCAATGAGATATATGTTGTTATGAATTACCAAAACCACCAAGGGAGCAATTGTGCTTTCAATCTCCCCCTTTTTGGTAATTGATGACAACATATAGATCAAAGCTTCGACAAATGATTTAAATGAATGAAATACATCATCGCTTTGAGAAGTATGTGATAAGCAAGAGCTCCCCCTAAATTTGTGCATTATTTAAAAATTTGCGTTTGAATGCAAATGCACAATCGATTAGGCTCATGGTTTACTCTTCCATGTCACATACATCTTGGTGGAGCGCGCAAAATGATATGATTGAAATAATAAGCACGCATCACCAACATAAGTAATTGATACATAGATGAATGATCATACAGATAATGACAGAGATAAACATGGATCATCACAATAGGCATAGTATGATCAAACATCATGATAAGAGTAAGCAGAATATCTCACAGACATTGTAGCAAACACACACATAACAAAGTATCAACGAACAAGCAAACAAGTAGCAAAAGAAACTCTCGAAGTAGATCAAAACAAGAAACTCTCTCTCTCTCGAAGCCTATGATCTATACAAATTCTCCCCCTTTGGCAACAAGTACCAAAAAGTTCGAATTGTATAGCACTAGTCGGCTCTCTAGGCACGGTCCTCCGAAGCTCCTGAAGGTGATCTTCTGCTGGCGGCTCCGGTGTGCGTAGATGGCATTGAGATAAGAGCGTCCGCGAATGCTTCTGCTGACGACTGCTGGACTGGTGGAGTTGAGACCTGCTGTGGCACTGTGGCTGTGGTGGCTGGTGCAGATACTGTGGTCTGTGGATCCACAACTGGTATCGCAGCTGACCTTGCAGCCCTAGGCACTGACTGAAACTGCTCTGTAGTCGGTCTCTTATCTTCACTGTCATCTGATCTGGCTTGCTTGACAACATCGACATCTCCTTGCAGCTGTTCCACGGTGGTCTGAATCTCTGTCACCTTGACATCCAAATCATGAAATTTGGTTTCTATGATCCGCTCAAAACTAGCCTGGATCTGGGTGAGGTTGGCCAGACTTCGCTTAATCCTCAAAGTGGCTTCAAGTAGATATTGCATTTGATCTTTTGGTGTCTTGAGATTCGCAATTGGAGCATTTGGAGCTGCTACTTCCTGAGCTGCTTTAGCTTCTTGTGCTTTGCGGATTTCCTCTTGAGCTTGGGCAGAAGTGGGATGCGAAGGATCCATCACTATAATGTTGTCCTCAAAGTCTGGGCGCAAAGGCAAATGCTCTCGATCAAGGAGGTATGTGCTGGTTCCAACCTTGGAATTGATCAACACCTGAATATGTGGAGCATAACCACACGATCTCTTCTGATCTGCTGCTGTCCTCTTGATAGTCTCAACTATCAGGCTCATCACTTTAAACTTCTGAGGTGTGTCGAATAAATGCAGCAAATTTATGGAGTTGCCACGAATCATCTTGTCATCTCCTGACTTGGGTAGCAGAGTGTACCGCAGTATAGTGTTTGTTGTGGCCAGACCTGGTAGCAGATGCTTCACTGATCCAAGCTTGTGAGTCTCAAGATCCTCCTGAGGAATTGCAGTGTACATGTTGGCCATGGAGTTGTGATCCATCTTGAGCTTGGCATATATGTCGATATCATCATCCTCTTCCTTGGGTGCACCAAGAAGATTTGCCCACTCAGAGATGGTAGACTGGTATCTAATACCCTCAGTCATCCACACTATTCTGCCATCCGGATAGAAATGAGCAGTGGAGTAAAATTGCATGACCATCTCTTCGTTCCACTTAGTCAACTTCTGTCCAACGAACTCATCAACGCCAGCAATTCTGAAGCTTTCATGAACGTGGGGGAAATAATCTTCGTTCTCATCTATGTATTCCCATTCCACCCACTTCATGTCACTGACTATGGGCTTCTTGTCAAGCAATATTGTCTCATAAAAGTCCTATTGTTCACGGGTGTGAAAACGATAATCACAAGTAGTCCTTCTGATAGCATATGGATCTGATAATCCCCATTGACGCAGTCCTTTGTCCTTTCTCATCATCATGTTCTCAGCTACTGGGTGTGCGTTGTCATGTTCTGGTATCTTTGGCTTCAATTTTCTGAGCACTAGAGGCTTTTCATCAACAGTTGATTCAGGCACTGGGACCTTGTTCTTCTCTGCAGCAGATATGTTTCTGGTTGATCTCTTGGGTGCTGGTGCCTTAGGCTTAGACTTGGGAGGTGCAGCAGTCTTGATAGCATCAGACATGAGCTTCTGTGCTTTTGCAGGGGGTGCAGCAACTGGCTCATCCTCCTCCTCTTCTTCCTCATCAATCATCATAGTAGGTCTGCCAATCACTCGGGCAGTAGTTTTTCTTATCCTCTTCTTCTTGGCACCTGCAGCTGCCTCACTAGGCTCTTCAAGAGTGAATTGTATGGACTGTTTTGGCACTTTCCTTACTGTAGTTCTTTCTTTGACAGATGTAGGCTTTGTGCTGTACTCTTTAGCTAGCACTACTCTCTTCTTCTTAGGTGCAACTTCACTTGCAACAAAATCCTCATCCTCGCTGTCTGAGGTTTTCTTCTTTCTTGTTCTTGTTGCAGCTTTGGGAAGATCTGGAGAGCTTCTCTCTCCCTCATAGAAACTTTCATTATGGCTTGATCCTTCACTCATCTCTGCCTGCTGTTCAGACCTGTTCTGACTGTCACTGCCACTAGACATCTTGCTGAGCTGACCCTGTGAATAGATGGGTATGGGTAGAGTAGATGAGTCATCACAAAATACAGATAGTTTTTCATAAAAAGAGTTCAAACTTTAGTTCTAGGTTTTCACAGAATGCAGTTCGGATGGACCGAGTTGGTAATCTCGGTGACACCGAAGCACACTACAGAGACATGGCACGCCATTTTGGTCAGACCGAGATGGGTTTCGGTGGCTCCGAGATGCTAGGGTTTCACTGAGATGTTACTTTCGGTCTTACCGATTCGCACAACTCGGTGGAACCGAGATGTACTAGTGCTATGGCCAGGGCCAAATCGGTGGTACCGAAAATTCCTATTCGGTCGGTCCGAGATGCATTCGGCGGAAACCTAACCCTAAAATTTTTGCTCGAATCTAGTTCAAATGAACTAATCTGATGGAAAGAGGATTGCATTCGTGGCAAGATTACAGGCAGTCCAATCGTGCATTGAATCGGAAAGGGAAGCACAAAAGGGATCGAAACTCACCCTAACTCGGTGGAGTTCCTCTACGGCGGCAACGGCGGTGGAGATTACCGTTGACGGCGACGGAGTCCTACGGCGAGGGCGCACAGGCGACGATGGCGACGATCCGGAGACCAAAGGGGCGGCAGCAATGGGGCGCGGGCGCGTGACGTTTGAAGAAATTTTCAACCGCACGGTTCGCTGGGAATATATACCCATTTGCTGTCGGTGGCACCGAGTGGAACAAATCGGTAGCACCGAGATGTGCAACTGCTTGCAGTTACAGCAACTCGGTCCAACCGAGTTGGTCTAATCGGTAGCACCGAGATGAAAACCTAGATCAGTCTAAATGCTTTCGGTTCGACCGAGTTTGAGTAGGTTGGTCTGACCGAAATCAATTAGAAGGTTTTGGAGGTTCAGCCCTTTCAGATCGGTGGCTCCGAGTGCTCCTCACCCGGAGGGTCCGAAAATGACTTGTTCAATTTTTGTGATGCAGCAAGAATAGAATTTGAGACAAGAAAGCATAGATAGCTAGAGAAAGTTCTTAGGCATTCTTGTACATCCACTTGGCCAGAAAAACCAAGACAATCAAAACCACAAATGGATGTCCTCGAATGGTGAAATCATGCAAATCAACATGCTCACACAATAAGATAGCAAATGAAATATGTGTCAAACATGCACAACCAATTCTAGCATCTATCAAGCAATGGCGATGACTAGGTCATCTATATATGAGTATATTGACTTAGGAGTCAAATGAGAACATTTGATCATAGGTCATACTCATCGTTTAAGCACAAGTGAGGTTACCACTTTTACATAAAGCATTAATGTGTTCACACCATAAGAGTTGCTTTAGCTCAATTGTTTAGAGCAAAGCTCCCCCTAGATGTGATATCCCCCCTAAGAGGGTTGAACTAACCTTGGGTTTTGTCGATGATGACTTCATGTAGATGTTGAAGATGTGGATGCTCAATGTTGATGTAGACCATCAAGAGTTGGGAGCAATCCTTTGGAGTTTTGTGCTTTCAATACCTACATGGGTTAGTCCCACACAAGGAACATACAAGGATATCCATAGACATAGAGTGAAATACACATATGATGATGTCCATGAATGCATTGATTACCTTGTCCCTTGTCTTACCAACAAGAGGGTTTGTGACTCCATGAACTAGTGCAAAATGTGGAAGTTGGTTGCACAAGTCCTTGCCATAAATAATGTGAGTGAAGTTTGTTGGCGGAGTCACCCTCAAGAACTCTCTAGTTCTTCTTCTTTTGGACCCACATCAACTTTATGGGAATCCTTGGAGTTGTAGTAGCACTTGATGAAGTCTTGGGAACCCACTTGACCAAGGCTTGAGGAGCTTCTTCAAATGAATCAATCTCTTCTTGAAGCTTGTCCTTGCCTTTTAGATTGTGGTCTTGTGGTGGAAGGTCTTCTTGAGCTTGTGTTCCCATGAAGGAAGTAGGATCATACTTCTCTTGTTGAGGAACAAACTTCGTCTTGGGGTATTGACCTTCTTCCCACTCAACTCCATCGGCATTGAACTTTCGTTCAAAACCAACACCTTGGTTCTTCCGGTGCCTTCCTTGCTTGCGTACAATTTCCTCAAATTGCTTACTCCCGGCAAGGCTCTTGTAGACATCTTTTTCTATAATTCCTTTCAATAGCATATTTTCTTGCTCAAGTGTAACTTGGCTAAGAGAATCATTAGTGGAATCAATAGAACTACTAGAAGCAACAACATTGGATTTAGCATTGTTATTGTTACTACTAGAGGTAGAACCATTTTTACTCTTGTTGCTAGTTTGCTTAGGTTTAACTTGTGGCATAAAGGTAGACAAGAGTAAACGTTTGGCAAGATATGAAGAACTCCTCTTTCGAAGATCGTCATTGATAGCTTTAAGAAACTCATGCTCTTGCTCTAAATTTAGCTTCTCGAAGCGTAGCTTCTCATGAGTTCTTAGAAGTTCTCTATGATCCTCTTGAGTTGTTTCATGAGCTAACTTAAGAGCATTTAGTTCTTTAGTTAGACGCTCAATCTCCTTCATAGCATTGTCACTCGTTTCCTCTTGACTATCATGATTACTAGCATTTTCATTATAGCTCACATTACTAGCTCTATCAACAAGTAAATCATCATCACCAAGCAAATCATCTTCATCACTATTGAAATAAAGATACTCGGGGTGTGATACCTTGGGGCCTTTTGCCATGAAGCATCTTCCAATTCCTTCATTTGGTGAGTCGAATAGATCGTAGGAGTTGGATGACACAAGTGCAAGTCCGACAACACCTTCATCTTGACTATAGTCGGAGTTGGAGTGATAACTTCTCTCGGAGTGGTTGTCGGAGTCGGAGCCGAAAACCCATTCACCAACATGAGCTTGATGTCTTCTTCTTGTGTAGCTCCTTGATGACTTGTCCTTCCTCTCCGAATCCTTACTTCTTCGAGAGTGTCTTCGTTCATAATAATCATCTCTACTCCTTCTCTCTTTATGAGGTGATTCATCTCTTCTATGTCTTCCTCTTGGTGATTCATCTCTTTTCTTGTAGGGAGCCGTGCACTCATTGGAGTAGTGTCCGGGCTTTCCACAATTGTAGCAATTACGGTCACGACTTGATGATCTTCTCTCATAGTGTCTTGAGCTAGAGCTTCTTTCCTTCCCTTTGTTCTTGTAGAACTTGTTGAACCTTTTCACCATTAGGCTTATCTCCTCATTAGATACTAGCTTGTCACTTGAAGTTGCTGGAGCATCGGTTGAGGCTTTGTAAGCACCACTTGACATGTTGTGCAGCTCCTCTTTGTCCTTGAGCGACATTTCATGAGCAACGATCCTTCCAATGACTTCCGTGGGCTTGAGATCTTTATAATTTGGCATCATTTGGATCAATGTGCATACGGTATCATATTTTCCATCCAAAGCTCTAAGTATCTTCTTGATGATAAATTTGTCGGTCATCTCTTCACTTCCTAAGCCGGCAATCTCATTTGTGATGAGAGCAAGCCTAGAGTACATCTCTGCGACTCCTTCACCATCCTTCATCTTGAACTTGTCAAGTTGACTTTGAAGCACATCCAACTTAGATTCCTTGACGGATTCGGTACCCTCATGCATATCAACCAAAGTATCCCAAATTTCCTTTGCATTCTCGAGACGGCTGATTTTGTTGAATTCTTTGGGACATAGACCGTTGAATAGAATGTCACAAGCTTGAGCATTGTATTGTAACATCTTCAATTCTTCCGGGGTTGCCTCACGATCCGGTTCCTTGTCATCCTCAAAGAAGTCACCTTGCAAGCCAACACGAACAACAGCCCAAACGGCAGGGTTATGACCAAGAATATGCATTTTCATCTTATGTTTCCAACTAGCAAAGTTTGTACCATCAAAATATGGACCTCTACGGTGATAGTTACCCTCACTAGACGCCATACTCTCCTAGGTTGTGAAACCAAGGCTATGATCACCAAAGCTATGGAAATCAAGGCTTACGGAGACCAAAGCTCTGATACCACTTGTAGGATCGAAAGTATGTCTAGAGGGGGGGTGATTAGACTACTTGACCAAATAAAACCTAACCTTTTCCCAGATTTTAATTGTAGGCAGATTTTAGCAATAGTACATCTCGTCGGAGGGGTGAAGGAGCTGGACGACTTTGGTGGCACAATTGATTGAAGCAATGTGAGCTTTCAACCAATCCATTCCCAGAATGAGGTCTATGGTGGAAGACTTCAGAACGATGGGGGAGGCAAGGAACTCTAATCCTTCAATTTCGACAGTGACGTTATGTGCGATCATGTCAGCATGACAATGGGCCCCGGGAGTTTTAACGACTAATGGAGTATGCATCTTTTCATATTGTATGCCATGCATGAATGCAAATGCTCCAGAGACGAATGAATGTGATGCTCCTGAATCAAATAAAACAGAAGCGGGTACTGAGTTAACGAGGAGGGTACCCATGTAGGATCGAAAGTATGTCTAGAGGGGGGGTGATTAGACTACTTGACCAAATAAAACCTAACCTTTTCCCAGATTTTAATTGTAGGCAGATTTTAGCAATAGTACATGTCAAGCATCACCCTACACATGCAATTCTAAGAGTATAGCAGCGGAATAAAAACGATTGCATATGTAAGTAGAGAGGGGATTGGAGAAGGCAAACGCAGTGAAGACACGGTGGATTTTTGGCGTGGTTCCGATAGGTGGTGCTATCGTACGTCCACGTTGATGGAGGCTTCAACCCACGAAGGGTAACGGCTGCGCGAGTCCACGGAGGGATCCACCCACGAAGGGTCCACGAAGAAGCAACCTTGCCTATTCCACCATGGCTTACGTCCACGAAGGACTAGCCTCACTCGGGGTAGATCTTCACGAAGTAGGCGATCTCCTTGCCCTTACAAACTTCTTGGTTCAATTCCACATCTGATTGGAGGCTCCCAAGCGACACCTAACCAATCTAGGAGACACCACTCTCCAAAAGGTAATAGACGGTGTGTTGTTGATGAACTCCTTGCTCTTGTGCTTCAAATGATAGTCTTCCCAGCACTCAAACACTCCTCATAGATTTGGTTATGGTGGAAGAAGGATTTGAGTGGAAAGCAACTTGGGAAAGGCTAGAGATCAAGGCTCAAATGGTAGGAATGGAATATCTTGATCTCAACACATGAGTAGGTGGTTCTCTCTTAGAAAATGTATGGTGGAAGTGTAGGCACGTTCTGATGGCTCTCCTTGCTGAGAAGGATGGGGTGGAGGGGTATATATAGCCTCCACACAAAATCCAACCGTTACACACTTTTGACCCAACTCGGTGGCACCGAAACAATCATCTCGGTAGCACCGAACTGTGTAAAAGATATGAACTTTAGGAATCTCGGTGGGACCGATATGAACAACTCGGATGGACCGAAGTGCAATGGCTTAGGGCAATCCTCATCTCGGTGGCACCGATTGCATCAACTCGGTAGGACCGAAGTGAAGCAATAAGGCAACAGAGAGTTGGCAAGCCATCTCGGTGAGACCGATATGCATAACTCGGTGAGACCGAAGTGAATGCAACCGATTACAGAGAGTTGGCAAGGCCATCTCGGTGGGACCGAGATCCATTTCGGTGGATCCGATTTGTTAGGGTTTGGCAGTGGCTAAGTCTTGGATGAACTCGGTGGGGCCGGGTAGGAAATATCGGTGGGGCCGAGTTGGACTTTAGGTTTAGGACATATTTGGGTAGAGAGAGTGGTTGAGGGTTTAGGAATACTGTCACTAAGCACTTGAGCAAAAAGACCATTAATCAACACCTCATCCCCTTTTAATAGTATTGGCTTTCCTATGGACTCAATGTGATCTTGGATCACTAAACCAGAAATGTAGAGTCTTGATCTTTTGCCAATCCTTGTCCTTAGCATTTTGAGGGGTCCACGTCTCTAGTCCACGCCATGCCAATCATTGAACATCCTGAAATCTTAATCTTGAATGGACATTAGTTCAATGAGATATATGTTGTTATGAATTACCAAAACCACCAAGGGAGCAATTGTGCTTTCAATCTCCCCCTTTTTGGTAATTGATGACAACATATAGATCAAAGCTTCGACAAATGATTTAAATGAATGAAATACATCGTCGCTTTGAGAAGTATGTGATAAGCAAGAGCTCCCCCTAAATTTGTGCATTATTTAAAAATTTGCGTTTGAATGCAAATGCACAATCGATTAGGCTCATGGGTTACTCTTCCATGTCACATACATCTTGGTGGAGCGCGCAAAATGATATGATTGAAATAATAAGCACGCATCACCAACATAAGTAATTGATACATAGATGAATGATCATACAGATAATGACAGAGATAAACATGGATCATCACAATAGGCATAGTATGATCAAACATCATGATAAGCGTAAGCAGAATATCTCACAGACATTGTAGCAAACACACACATAACAAAGTATCAACGAACAAGCAAACAAGTAGCAAAAGAAACTCTTGAAGCAGATCAAAACAAGAAACTCTCTCTCTCTCTCGAAGCCTATGATCTATACAAATTCTCCCCCTTTGGCAACAAGTACCAAAAAGTTCGAATTGTATAGCACTAGTCGGCTCTCTAGGCACGGTCCTCCGAAGCTCCTGAAGGTGATCTTCTGCTGGCGGATCCGGTGTGCGTAGATGGCGTTGAGATAAGAGCGTCCGCGAATGCTTCTGCTGACGACTGCTGGACTGGTGGAGTTGAGACCTGCTGTGGCATTGTGGCTGAGGCGGCTGGTGTAGATACTGTGGTCCGTGGATCCACAACTGGTATCGCAGCTGACCTGGCGGCACCCTTCAAGAAGTAGGACTGAGTCTAATTCTGGCGGTAGTCTTTGGCAAGGTGACCTGGGCGGCGACACTTGAAACACAGACCATCTTCAGGACGAAGAGGAGCAGCACGTGGTGGAGCAGCTTGAGCTCTTGGCTGCCTCGGTGGTGGAGGAGGCAGACGGGGTGCCACATAGGAAGGCCTCAGCACAGGGGCAGTTGGATGATACATGTTGTTGGGAATCCAGATTTTACGCCTTTGTCCTGAGCTCGAAGATGAGCCAATGTCACGATTGCTCTTGAGTGATTCCCTATGTTCCATCTGAGCGGTCTCAACCTGGATAGCCTTGTTCACCAGAGTGGCGAAGCCGGCGAAGTCATGAACAGCAAGTGCAAGCTTGAGGTCTGGGTGGAGTCTGTCGTGGAATTTCTCCTGTCTGCGTGCATCTGTGGCAATGTCTTCTTCAGCATAGCGGGACAGGTTAAGGAATTCCCGCTGATAAGCTTCGACGGTCCTATTGCCCTGAGTGAGGTTGCAAAAATCTCGTTTCTTCCGGTCCATGATTCCCTGATGAATGTAACGGGCACGGAAAGCAGTCTGAAACTCGATCCAGGTAACGACTGTCCTAGCAGGTAATGAACTCCTGTGGGTGTGCCACCATTGAGCAGCGGCACCCTTCAAGAAGTAGGACGCGAAGGTGACAAGGTTGGCGGGGGCGACATTGGCAGACTCCATCTCGTATGTGATGTCGCGAAGCCAGTCATCAGCATCCAGTGGCTGTTCAGAGTTGTGGAAAATAGTAGGGCTGAGACGCACAAACTCCTGCAGAGTTATTGGAGCAGGTTGCGGATTCTGAGCATTCTGGTTCTGGTGCGGAAACTGAGCCATGATCCCAACCATGAACTGGCGGTTCAGCTCGAATTGTTGTATCATAGCTACCATATAGTCTGGCGGTGGTGGCTACTCGGGAGCACGGCCACGACCACGACCACCTGGTCTAACCATCCGGCTAAAAATTTAACAGGGGGTAGTTTAGTAAAAGCAACCGCAAGTGTTTAGAGACAAGCATGATGTAACACGACAATGAACAAGTAGTGCAATAGATACACAACAGTAGTCAATTAAGACATACAGATCCATACATAGAGTCGGTTACACGCGGGCAGCATAAGTTCGGAAAATTAAACAGCTAGACATACTAGGCGGCGCGCAGGCACGCGGTGAGGAATACAACAATGAGACATAGCAAAGGCTACATCAACGTTGGGGAAAACCACTGAAACCAGGTAACTGCAGGTGCGGACGATGAGTGTCCATGGTAGGAAGGTCCTGCGCTCCGTGAGCACTCTGATGCAGAACCTGATCTCGAACTGGGAGAAGAGGTCCACGTGCGGGTGTGTGACCTCCAACAGCAGGCCAATCAATACCTGTAGGCATCTGAGTCCTACGCGGGTAAAGGATGTACTCTAGGTGTATCCCTGCATGAATAGCTGGCATCAACTGTGTCATAGCATCGTAGAGACGTGCTCGAGTGGCAAACAACTCGACGGCAAGAGCCCGGGCAGTGCGATCCAGAGCCTGAGTGCACTGAATCAAAACCTGCGGGTCGTATCGACGTCGCTCGTAAGGGGCACAGACAGCTGTGTAGTATCCGGTATCATCACCAGCAGGGGCATACGGGATGTATCAGAACTCGGAGTCATCCAAGCGACTATGCTCGCCACAAAGACGTGCGACAGCAGAATGGGCAGCATCATGGACTGCCATATCAATCGTCACGCCGATACCGTGAAAAGTGTGCAACTCAGTGACGGAGTTGTTCCGCTAATCAAAGATACGAACATCGGCATGGTACTGCTCCTGGTTGAACTCGCGGTAATCCTCGTAAACCATGTACTCGGGGTACCAGCGGTAGCCCAATCTGGTCAGGAGGGCGATCAGGATAGCTAGAAAACCAGTCGCATCACGAGCCCAAGTCCGCAGTACAAGCTGCGTCGCAGGGCGTGGCGGAAATAAGCGATCCATCTAAAACAGAGGAAATTTCAAGATTGTCAAATGACAGTGAGTGAATTCTTGCATCGTGCATTCAAGAAAGTAACTTGCAGATAATCAAAGCTCCGGGTGGACGTGATCACGAGAACCTAGAGTCAGAGTTAGCAAATTTTTAACCCGAATAGAGGAGAGAGTAGAATCCCAGAGTATAGAAGAGGAATAAAAGATCCTAATACCACCCATTGGCGACGTGGGCCCGTAAGCCACACAGCCATGTTAGTAAAACAGTTTTTCAAAGACTAGACTCAACTTCGACCAAGGAATTGGAAGGGGGCTTCCTACAGGCAGTCGGCTCTGATACCAACTTGTGACGGCGCCCCTGCTCGACCGTGCACTAATCATACACGCAAACGTACACGCTCGAGATCAGAGACTCACAGGAAGATATCACAACACAACTCTAAACTCAAATTTAAACATGATTCTTCATATTACAAACCAGGGGTCACGAGGACCCGAATACATAAGTCATACACACAAATAATATCTGGGTACAGACATAGTTAGTCAAGTTTGCCTTAAGAAGGCTAGCACAAACAGCGACTCTGATCGAAAAGGCGAAGGCCTCCTGCCTAGGGCCTCCGAACTACTCCTAGTGGGCGGGCTCAACGTAGTAGTAGTAGCCTCCGGGGATCTCTTGCTCCTGGGCTCCGTCATCTGAACGCAGCAACCGGGTGAAGGGCCACAGATGGATCAATAGCAAAGCTAACTAAGCATCATGGGACAGCCGGTAGGTATCAACAGTAGGCGACGAAATCAAGCTATGCATCAGAATAGGAGCTATCAGAATAACAACAGAAGCAATTCTAATGCAAGCATAAGAGAGAAAGAGTGGGCGATATCTGGATGATCAAGGGGGTTTTGCTTGCCTGGAAGCTCTGCTGAAGGGGTCTGGTCGTCGGTGACGTAGTCGTACTCTGCAGTGTCGTCGGCAGTCTCAGGGTCTATCGGGAGAGAAGCAGGGGGAAAAACAATAAATACACGGCGAACAATGCAACAGGGATGCATGACATGCCTAAATGATATGCAGGGTGATTTAATGCATCTCTAACTATTTTAGATAATTTAGGAATTTATTTGAAATTATTTTATTAAGGTCATGCACTATTCATTTATCGAGAACAGGCAAAAAATTCCATGTTCACCTAGATAGGAGTGATGGTCAAGCATTTTTATCACATATTCGGATTCTTCATATTTTTCTGATCGTTTTTCATGTATAAATTATTTTCATCCGAGTTAAGGTTTAATTTATATGATTTTTCAAAGTTTTATTGAATTTCTGAAATTATTTAATTCGAATTATCCGAAACAGTAATGTGTGACGTCAGCATGACGTCAGCGGTCAAACCTGACCAGTGGGTCCCACTGGTCAGTGACTGTTTTAACTAAACAGGGGTTAGATTTATCTAATTAAGTTAATTAACAGGTGGGACCCAGTAGTCAGTGACTGTTTAATTAATTAATTTAATTAACGAAATAATTAGCATTTTATTTATTAATAAAAATGTTTAAATTAGGCAAGGCCCTCATGTCAGTGACACGGGGTCACCCAGTCAGCGGGTTGACCAGGTCAACGGGCCAGCGGGACCCACTGGGCCCACATGTCATCGACTCAGGGGGCGCCACGTCAGCGCCAGGTCAGCGCCGTCGTCGGAGTTACTCCGGCGACCGTTTCCGCTACGGAACTTCGCTGGAGCTGGTCGGAAAACACGCACAGGGCTCCGTTTGCCGCGTTTCTGGTCGCGTTCGAAAGCTAGCGTCGCCGCGCGTCGCGTGGCGCTACTGGTTGGTCTCGGGGAGGCCCTAAATGACGACAGCGAGCTCGCGGGCGGCGCCGGCGTTCGAGCGCGTGGCTACGGGGCACGGCAGGAGCAGCGGGCTGCGGCGTTGGGTCCGTGCGGAGGTGCTGAGCTCGATGCCGTGCTCGGTTGAGCATGTCGTCGCCGGAAGCGACGGCGACGAGCACCGCGGCGGAGGAAGGATCGGGCGGCAATGGCAGCGGCGGCTACGGGCATCTAAGCGCAACGCAGAGAGAGGGGAAAGGTGCGCCTGCTCACATCGGTGACGGGGAGCTGCTCGGGGAGGCGCGGGATGCGGTGACGGCGACGAAATCGCCGGCGAAGTGGCGGCGACCGAACGGAGAGGAAGAAGACGGATCCGGCGCGGTAGTGGCTCCCGGGTCGCGTTCGCGGGCGCGGACGATGTAGCGGACGGTGGTGGAGCAGACGGACGCGGCGGCTAGACGAATGGGGCTCGGTGGCTACGCGAGCAGCTGCGGACGGCGACGGCCGCATCGGCCATGATGGGGGAGGAAGAAGGCGAGCATGGAGAGAGGGGAAAAGATCTAGGGGGCGGTACAGGGTGTCCGCGGTGGTGGTCTTATCCACCCCGACGCCCTGTAGCGGCGCGGTGGCTGGCAGGGTGCGGCTGGCACGGCGAGCCGGTCGTCAGGCGCGCGCGTGCGCGGGAGCGACAGGAGGAAGGAGGGGACAGGAGGTGGGCTGGGCCTGCACTGTGCACTGGAAGCCCAAGTGCACAGTAGCCCGTCATTCTTTTCCTTTTTCTTTTCTGTTTGTTTTTAGCTTTTCTGTTTTGCAAATGTTTGGCCCCAAATTAACTTTTGTAAAATAGGGAGTTATGCCACATAAATACTTTGCAATATCTAGCACTGCCATAAAAAGGTTTAGAGGCTAAATGATTTCATTTGAATGTTAATTAAATAATATGGGATTAATTATTGTTGTTTTGGTTCTGTCTCATGATGTTAGAGTTATCTAGGTAATTCAATTAATGTTGATTTTATTTTTATAATTGCCTTGGGAATATTTGCAATATTATGAACATTTTAGTTTCCAAATTGGAACAACTTTTATTTCAATTTATATTTGAATTTCAATTTGAGTTGGAATTTGAAATGAGATATGATGCAAATGATGATCAAGCACTGTTAAGCATGGTGACTTGGTATTGTCAAAAGGTGATCACTGTAGCTTAATACATGGGGATGTTACATCGGAGTTGTCTCGTCGATGCTCCTGGTGGCCAACTGTTTGGCATAGGTCGATGCTGACTTGGTGCAGGTTGTTGCGGTGTGTGCCTTGCCGAGGGGGATTTGCGGGTGAAGTCGAAGTCGCTGGCTCGCGGAGAAGTGATGACGATGACACCTGTAGTCCGCCTCGATGGTGCTCCTCTCTCGGCGGCGTGTGTGAGTCTTGTGTGGATAGCCAGGTTGGCCAGTGTTGCCCCTTTGTGGGATGTAGCGGTTTTCGCCCGGTTTTTCGCAATTAACCGGGCAATTCTCTTCTTCTTTATTAATGAGATGAGGCAAAGCTTTTGCCTCCGTTTCAAAGAAAAAGTGTGATGATCATCATTATTAGAGCATTGTCCCAGTGAGGAAAGGATGATGGAGACTGTGATTCCCCCACAAGTCGGGATGAGGCTCCGGACGAAAAATAAAATAAAAAAGAGGCCAAAAAGAGCCCAGCATAAAAAAAGAGAAAAAGAGAGAAGGGGCAATGTTACTATCCTTTTCCACACTTGTGCTTCAGAGTAGCACCATGTTTTTCATATAGAGAGTTTCCTGAGTTGTCACTTTCATATACTAGTGGGAATTTTTCATTATAGAACTTGGCTTGTGTATTCCGATGATGGGCTTCCTCAAATGCCCGAGGTCTTCATGAGCAAGCAAGTTGGATGCACACCCACTTAGTTTTAGTTTGAGCTTTCATACACTTATAGCTCTTAGTGCATCCGTTGCATGGCAATCCCTACTCCTCGCATTGATATCAATTGATGGGCATCTCCATAGCCCGTTGATTAGCCGCGTCGATGCGAGACTATCTTCCTTTTTGACTTCCCCTTATTAATCTCTATCATCATATTCTATTCCACCCATAGTGCTATGTCCATGGCTCGTGCTCATATATTGCGTGAGGGTTGAAAAAGCTGAAGTGCGTCAAAAAGTATGAACCAATTGCTCGGCTTGTCATCGGGGTAGTGCATGGTTAATACTTTGTGTTAGGAAGACTAAGCATGACGGGCTATATGATTTTGTAGGGATAGCGTTCTTTAGCATTTTTATTTTGAAAGGCATGATTGTTTGTTGGTATGCCTGAGTATTGATGTCTTTATATCAAATTATAGACTATTGCCTTAAATCACTCATTTCTTAACATTCATACCGTAAAAAAAATTACATGATAAACATGTTAGGTAGCATTCCACATCAAAAATACTGTTTTTATCATTTACCTACTCGAGGACGAGCAGGAATTAAGCTTGGGGATGCTAATATGTCTCCAACGTATCTATAATTTTTTATTGTTCCATGCTATTATAGTATCAATCTTGGATGTTTTATATGCAATTATATGCTATTTTATATCATTTTTTGGGACTAACCTATTAACCCAGTGCCACTGCGAGTTGCTGTTTTCTGCTTGTTTTTGGTTTTTCAGGAAATCAGTACCAAACGAAGTCCAAACGCTACGAAACGTTTTGACAATTTTTTTTTGGACAAAAGAGACCCTAGAAGCTTCAGGAGGAGGCCAGAAGCCTCACGAGGAAGCCACAAGGCAACAGGGCGCGCCCCAAGATGCCTTGTGGGCCCCTCGTGGCTCCTTTTGACCTAATTCCACATCTATAAATTCTCAAATATTGGGAAACCAACAGAGAGCCCCACGAAATAACTTTTCCGCCGCCGCAAGCTTCTGTTCTTCCGCGATTCCATCTGGAGGCCTTTTCCGACACCCTGCCGGACGGGGAATCGATCACGAAGGGCTTCAACATCAATATTGCTGCCCCTCCGATGATGTGTGAGTAGTTTACCACAGACCTACGGGTCCATAGCTAGTAGCTAGATGGCTTCTTCTCTCTCTTTGATCTTCAATACAATGTTCTCCTCGATCTCCTTGGAGTTATATCCGATGTAATCTTCTTTTGCGGTGTGTTTGTTGGGATCCGATGAATTGTGGGTTTATGATCAGATTATTCATGAGAAATATTTGAGTCTTTTCTGAATTATTTTATGCATGATTGTTATAGCTTTGTATTTCTCTCCGATCTATCCGTTTGGTTTGGCCAACTAGATTGATTTTTCTTGCAATGGGAGAGGTGATTTGTGATGGGTTCAATCTTGCGGTGTTCTATATCCCAGTGACAAAGTAGGGGACAAGACACGTATTTGTATTGTTGCCATTAAGGATAAAACGACGGGGTTTCTTCATATTGATTGGGTTTACTTTGTCTACATCATGTCATCTTGCTTAAGGCGTTACTCCGTTTTCATTAACTTAATACCCTAGATGCATGCTGGATAGCGGTCGATGGGTGGAGTAATAGTAGTAGATGCAGGCAGGAGTCGGTCTACTTGTTTAGGACGTGATGCCTATATACATGATCATTGCCTTGAATATCGTCATAACTATGCGCTTTTCTATCAATTGCCCAACAGTAATTTGTTCACTCACCGTATGCTATGTGTTCGAGAGAGAAGCCTCTAGTGAAAACTATGGCCCCCGGGTCTACTTAAATCATATAAAAAAACCCAAAAATGCCTTGCTGCAATTTTATTTACTTTATTTTATTTTGCAATTTATTTTATCTATCTATCACTATCAGAATTAATCCTTGCAAATAACGAGTTCAAAGGGATTGACAACCCTCTTGCCCGCGTTGGGTGCAAGTATTTGCTTTTGTGTGTGTAGGTGTTGTTCACGAGGTTCTGCGTGGTTCTCCTACTGGATTGATACCTTGGTTCTCACTGAGGGAAATACTTATCTCTACTGTGCTGCATCACCCCTCCTCTTCGGGAAAATCCCAACGCAGTTTACAAGTAGCATAGCCTCTCCGCCTCCTTTGTGGATCATCTCAACATCTGCCTGTCCGCGTCGTCGTATGACGGCTCACCAGGTTGAAACATACCGGCAAACAGAGAGCGGGCACCAAGTTAATCCACGCCCGACGTCCGTGACTGGACAAGCGGAGGCGAGAGTTGAGGAAATGGAGCGGCGTCGACGCAATATGCCACATACCCGGCGGCGAAGGCCGGGAACTGCTGCTGCCGGCCAAGCTGCTTAGCCGCGTAGAAGTAGGGCGGCTGATATTGCTCCAGCCAGGACGGTGTGTGCACGGACGGTTGCTGCGGCGGCGGCGCCCCACGTCCCTGGCCCTGCCCGGCCCGTGTATCCCGTCCTTCGCGACGCCCGCCCTTCCCGCCACCCTTTTTTGCCGGCGCTTTCCTTTGCTTTCATTTTGAGGTGGCGGGCTTGCCGTGTCGTCGAGTTGATCCTCCGGGTCTCCGCTTCTGTAGATCCTCCACCTCCTCGGCTCCGGTAGCTTGTCGATCGAGTCCATGCGGCGGCGGATGCGAAAAGGGGGGAATTGGGGTGGAGCGCGATGACGATTGGAGCGAAGAGGGTGGAGAAAGTAGGGTAGGAGGGTTTGGCACAAAAACAGTGCAGACCACTCCAAATGCGCGGTCTCCGCCTTGATTTTGGGTGGGTTTGGGGTGTCGGAGTCCTACTTGGCTGAGGTCTGGACTCTCGCAAAGCACCCCTCGTTTGCTTTGGTTTACGAGAAAACGGATGCCCGGACCGGTCTGCGGACTAAGGGCATGGCCAATGCATAGCCCCAGGGTGATGCCCCGCATGCCATTTAGGATCGGATGTAGGTTCGGATGGTGTAGCGGGATCCTTAGCAGGAGGCGGGTGCTTGGAGAGAAAAAGTGTGGTCCGACGCAAAGAGCTGAAAAAGTTAGAGTGAAGAGTAGAGATGCATGACATGCATGTGTATTGCTTGATGAGACCCACTAGTGATAGCTTGCATTGAGGAGAAAAAAGCAATGTAGATGCCTCAAGCTACTTTTTTCATGGGGCATTTGTATCCATATGCCATCATTGTTCATGCCCTAATGAGGTATTGGGCTGGATGGCAAAATACGCCCAGACCGCTCGGTGTGGACGGTTGCGGGTGGTTAGATGCCCACGTCACCGAGCCTATCTCATCTCGCACTACCGCACCACTTGCCCCTCGGTTTGTCTCATTGCTAAAGCTGACGCCGACATTAAAGTTTGAGCCACCCAATGGAGGGTCTCATCCAATGTTTACTTGCCCTCGCCGGCCGGGTACCGCGACCTCCGTTGAAAATGACCGCCGTATGGGTTAGTGGGATGGGTAGGGCTACATTAACCAACCATCTAATTCTGGTCTGTCTTAGTTAATCTTTACCTAATAATAAAGCACGGATCGCTTCTTATCACCGTAATTTCGTTCGTTTTTCGTCCGTCCGTCGTCGGTCCACTTCGCCTATATATCCCTGTCCGTAAGTCAAAGACGTTTCGCTCCTCAACTTGGGCCTGCAAGCTGTCTGTTGGCTTTCTCGTGACCACGTGAGTGGGCTTTCGTTCGTCCGTCACAGACATTGGTTGCCGTTTTCTTTATTTTTGTGCATGGGCCAAGCTGGGTACCTTTTTTCCGTCGGAGTGCAAAAAATAGCTGCCAACCATACCGGTTAGATAAATAGTCCCATATCGCCCTTTTGCATCGAAAAACATCAATTTATATATGCCCCAGTTGTATGAGAAAATAAGCCGCCTCAAGAATAAACAAGCGAGGATGAGATGTGGGTCTCGGTCGTATATCGCTGCAAGCTGAAAAAAAGAAGACGAAAGAAGAGATCTCAAGGAAGAAAAGGGGGCTCGATCGTGGGGAAACATGTTTGGCTTCAGCATGCGCTGAATCGGCTTCAGAGAAGTGAAGAGGAGCAGGAAAATGCTCTGCTTGCCCGGAGCAGAGCTTGGCAGCGTCGTCCTTCGAGCAGGGACAGAGGGAGTGATTACCCACGGCAGCAGGTCAGCCGAGCCGATGGGGTTGCCCGGGGCCGGGAGGAACGGCAAGAGGCAAGCGACGACGTGCACGAGCACGGCGGCCAGGGGGAGGGCAGAGAGGCAGACACCAAACACACGGCAGCGGGGGTCGCAGCCGGCCCTTGCATCGCTGGGCTTCCAGCTCGCTCGTCAACAGGCGCCACAAGCCAGGCTGGCTAACCCAAGGCATCGGGGTTGCAGCCGGTCCTGCATCGCCGCTCGCCGCAACAAGCGCGGGGTCACAGCCTGCCCTGCCCTGTGCCTACTTTAGTGAAGAAAATCAGATAGGGATGAGAGAGATGGAGCGACAGAAAATAGAACGAGCGGTGGGAGGGTGGAGACCGGAGAGGAATGGATAAGCTTTGAAGCGTGGCCTTTTTTGCTAGAGCGAGGCATCCACGTGACGGGATGACTTTACGTGCCGGCTGGAACACACAGCCAAAAGTTGTTTATCTCAGATTTTTTAATCCTTTTCTGTTAATTAATTAAGAAAAGGAGGACATGCACGATACATATTTTAGGGTTTTTTAACACAGTATAATCAAAGTCTCTCAGCATATACTCATTCTTATGAACGCACACACGCACACCCTACCTCTATGAGCACCTTCAGTGGGAGGAACGTCTCCTTCCACTGAACGAATGTCGGTGGAAGTCTGAAATAAATTTGGAATAATGCGAGCACCAATGTCAAGTCTAGGACTTAAACCTTGATGGGTTAGGGATAGCACTGTCCTCCTAACCATCCAACCACAGGTTAGTTCGCATATTGAACGATACATCTATATGCGCACAAACGAGAGTATGGGAGAGACCCATCAAGAGAAAGTGTCATTTTTCCTAGCGTTTGGGCCAAGCCCAAATAGCGCAAAAAAAAAACATTAGGAATGAAAATCAGATAATCTTCCAAATCAAATAATCTTCAATAAAAACAGATAACCTACATAATCAAAATCTTTAGGATTCGAATCTTTTGATAATCTATAAAAAAAATCCTTTAAATGAATTATTAAACTCTCAGGAATCACACTGTATGTTTCTCCCGCTAAAAGAAAATTTCATGCACCATTATTATTCCATCCGATGTCAGTGTAGAGCTTAAATATGCGCCAACAAAGAATGTTGGGGTGGCCTCTTCACATCAACACTTCATGTTCCAAAAAAATTGCAACCCGTGGGAAAACATGCGCATATGCATCTTATAGAGACGAGGGTAACCTTATTTCAACGCTTGTGAGAGTTGGATATAGTGGTGCGTAATGTCACGTGAAGTAGGTTTTGTGATTCTTTTCCACGTCAACATAGGACATTGTACACTGATTTAAATGCATGGTAAAGGAGGACGTTGGCAGGATTGTGGGGGTAATTATGCGGCTTGACATGCAAGGTAAAAGAAAGGAAGTACAGTAGGGGTTAAAAAAAGGAGGACGCTGCCATTGGCATAATATTCCTTACTAAATTTGCGTGAATTTTATTTTCTGTTCAAACACACGATTTAGTTTTTATTACTTATTTAAATTTCATTACTTTTAATGATCTTTATATTGTCAAGATGTTACGAATAAATCAAAGTTTTTCCATAAAAGATGTTGTCAATCAGATCAATTTACTCCGAATCGTACCCCATGTTCCAAGCTCCGTGTCGTGATCTTCAATTGATGCATCTTTCTTCATAAGCGTCCGTTGTCCCGTGACATGGTTCCTTGACCCGGCCAACCTTTGTTCATTGGAACTAGAATTCCTTTCCCGGACGTTGCCATCGGCATTAATATTCCTGACTAAATTTTCATTAATTTTATTTTCCGTTGAAACGCACGATGTAATTTTTGTAATTATTACATTTTATTACTTTTGATGTTCTTTATATTGCCATGATGTTATGAATACATCAAAAGTTTTCCGATAAGAAAACATTGTCAATCAGATCAATTTAATCTGAATCATACCCCATGTCCTAAGCTCCATGTCGTGAACTCGTGATCCTCAAATGATGCATATGTTTTTTGACATAAGAACCGTTGTCCCGTGACATAGTTCCTTGACCCGGCCTACCGTGGTTCATATGAACTAAATTGTTTCCCCGTTGCAACGCACGGGCATTTGTGCTAGTCAATCCAATAGGATGAAAAATACTTCATCTTTTTTATTTTTATATAAGGAGCTGTTGGTCCACGTGTCATACACCCAGGTCAGGTCAGCACGACTCACTCTCGCCGGCCGAATGGCCTGACTCGCTCGGTCGCTCCATTTTGCTCGTTTGCTCTCCCTGCTCCCCGTCGATGGTGAGCGCCGGCGGAGATTGCGCTCGAGCGCCGCCGCCACCACCGCCATGCGGCGCGGAGTGGATTCGCGCGTGACGTAGTTCCCGTCAGATCCTGTATTCCCTCTTGGGCACATAGATTCGCTCTCTTACTAATTTTATTTACTCATATTCTGCATCTGTTCTCGTAAAGTAATACTAGCTCTTTGTTTTGATTTTGGCGACAGCGCGCGACATGGAGCCGAGCCCAGTCAGCTCGTCGCTGGGCGCCATGGGCTCCCTCCCACGGAAGCTCGACGAGCTCCTGGCGACCGGCCACTGGGCTCTGCGGGGGGCCGTGATCATGGATGGGATCAAGCACCTGGCCGCCGACCTCCACGAGCTACAGAGCCTCCTGCTGAACCTCTCGAACGCGCAGGACCCTCCCGTGGCGGCGGGGTGCTGGATGAAGGAGGTGCGCGAGTTGTCCTACGACGTGGAGGACTGCGCCGACCGATTCGTCCACGCCGCCCAGACCCGCAGACGACCTGCTCGGCGAAAAGTCAGTGTCGCCCGGCTGAAGATCAGTCGCCTTCCGAGGAGGCGGAGGTGGCTCCCATGGATCAACGGCAAGGTCTTGGAGTTCAGGACTCGAGCGCAGGAGGCGACCCAGCGGTACTCGAGGTACCAGTTCGATGATTGCGCCTACGGTCCTGAATACTCTCCTGCTGCTGCTGGCCGTGTTGTGTGCGCGGAGCCTGGTGATCATGTTGGCATGGAAGGCCCTCTGGATGAGCTCGACCGGTGGCTGACTGATGGAGAGGAGCAGCTCAAGGTGGTAGCAATCGTCGGTGTTGCAGGGATCGGTAAAACCACGCTTGCCCAGGAATTGTGGGGTAAGCTCCGGGGACAGTTTGAATGCCACGCATTTGTGCGGACAGCACAAAAGCCCAACATGAGGGGGATCATCAGTAGCATACTCTCGCAAGTTCGTCCGCACCAACCACCGGACCCTGCCAACATGCACCACCTGATACATGATCTGAAAGAACATCTACAAGATAAGAGGTCAGAGTCCAGATATCTGCTTCATTTGATTCACTCCACCTATTCAGGAATTTACACTATGGAGAGGCTTTAGGCTTACAGCTGCTGCAAGGGCTTAGAGATAAGCTAAGTTAACTTTACTTTGCTTTCTTTCCAAGTTGAGCCCTGTTTGTCTGGACTTCAGCTTAACTTCTGCTCCTAGAGCTAATCATGGGCAATCATACCTTGGGTTAATATACTTCTTAATGGGTGACATAAAAATTGTGGTTCATGAAAAGTTGTTCTATCAAGCAAGTGTGCTATTATCATATTGAAATCGCGGTGGTTGTGCATTCTCTACTGTAACTTCCTGAATTCCTTGTGTCCCAAAGAAACTAATGATCTACTCCCTCCGTCCCATAATATAAGAGCGTTTTTTACACTACACTAATGTCAAAAACGCTCTTATATTATGGAACGGAGGGAATAATAAACTTAAATTCCATTTTATGTTGTCTTTTCGTTTTGTCTGACAAATCATTTTTATTACGCTTAAATTATTTGCCAGGTACTTCATTGTAATTGATGACCTTTGGGCTACATCAGTGTGGGATGTTCTTAGTCGTGCTTTTCTAGAGGGTAGTTCATGCAGTAGAATAGTAACGACGACAGAAATTATGGAAGTAGCTCGGGCATGCTGTGGTTATCGCCCTGACCATATTTTTCAGATGGAATTTCTTAGTGACGGTGACTCACAAAAACTATTGCTCCAAAGAATTCTCTCAGAAAATCAAAGTCCTCGACATTTCGATCACGTTTTACCTCATATTTTGAGAAAATGTGGTGGTTTGCCACTAGCAATCATCATGGTAGCCAGCCTTTTAGCAAGCCGGCCTGAGAAACTAGATCAACTGGGCTTTGTGCAGAGTTCTCTTGGTTCAAATATGCGGCTGCAGGCACATCCTACCATGGAAAGGTTTATGGAACAATTATTGAACGTTAGGTTCGATTGTCTTCCACATTATTTGAAGACTTGCCTGCTTTATCTTAGTACATGTCCAGAGGGCTACATATTCTTGAAGGATGATTTGGTGAAGCAATGGCTAGCTGAGGATTTTATATGTGCACAATTAGGGAAAGACATGGAGGAAGTTGCTAGAAGCTATTTTGATGAGCTTGTCAGTATGGGTCTGATCCAAGTTATGGATATCAACTACAGCTATGAGCTATTGTCTTATTCAGTCCACCATATGGTTCTTGATTTTATTACATACAAGTCTATGGAAGAGAATTTCATCACTGTAGTGGATTATTCTCAAACAGCAATGCTACTTCCTGATAAAGTTCGCCGATTGTCGCTCCACTTTGGCAGTGCAACATATGCAACTACACCAGCAAGTACCAGATTATCACAAGTTCGATCACTCTTCTTTTTTGGACTGTTTAACTGCATGCCTTCATTGATGGTGTTTAAGTTCCTTCGAGTTCTAAACCTTCATCTTTGGGGTGATCTTGGAAATACGAGTTTTGACCTTACAAGAATTTGTGAACTGTTTCGGTTGAGATATTTGCAGGTCACATGTAATGCCATTGTGAAGTTACCAGATCAGATTGAAGCTATGAAACACTTGGAAACACTGGAAATAAATTCAAGAGTATGCGCTATTCCGCCGGACATTGTTTGCCTTCCGAGCTTGTTGCATCTCTGTCTTCGAGGTGGGACAAATCTACCTGACGGGATTGGCCATATAAGATCTCTACGTACACTAAAGTATTTTGACCTTGGTGATAACTCTGAAGACAATTTATGGAGCCTTGGCGAGCTGACAAACCTGCGGGATCTACATTTCACATATTCTAGATTGCCATCTAGTGAACATTTGAAGAGAAATCTGATAGCTCTGGCTTCTTCACTTGGGAAACTCTGTAACCTCAAATCTGTCACTCTGGCTCCTGGTACTGCAGGCATGGTTGTTCTCGTTGATGGCTCGAGCAGCATGTCCTCTGCTCCAGTCTTCCTTGAGAGACTTGAGCTGTTGCCACCCATATGCATCTTTTCCAGACTTCCCAAGTGGATTGGACAATTCCGCAAAATCTGCATTGTGAAAGTTGCTGTTAAAGAACTTCTAGCGAATGATATTGATATCCTCACAGGATTACCTTCCCTCACAGTCCTCTCATTGTGTGTCCAGACAGCCCCTGAGGGAGGAATCATCTTCAACGAAGGGGCGCTCCCAGTTCTGAAGTATTTCGAGTTTAGCTGTGACGTACTTTGTCTCGCTTTCATGGCAGGAGCAATACCCAATCTTCAGAGGCTCAAGCTAGCTTTCAATACTCATATCAAGGAGAAGTACAGCAATATGCTTGCCGGAATCGAGCACCTTATAAACCTCCAGGACGTCACTGGACGAATTGGGGTAGTCACCGAATTTGACAGAAGGGCTGCTGAATCAGCATTCAAGGAAGCCATTAGCAAGCATCCAATGTGCCCTAGATCTAGTGTACAATGGCTGGATCCAGTTGAGAAATTATTTCGTCCTTCAGAAAAACAGCATTTGAGGCGAGAAAGAGGCCCGTCAGATGAAAAGCATGGTGGTCTAGAGAAAGCCGAAGATGCGATCAAACATGCTAAGAGAGGGTATGAATCTTCCTTACTCTAGAAGCAATTCTTCGCAACTTGGCCCTTTTCATTCATTTCTTCTCCTTCGGTATTACCATTATCTTTCAGATAAAAAGATTACTACCTGAAAATCTGTGTGCTATAGCAAATATTTGTTGGTCGCTTTCCTGCACTGTAAGACATTGCAAATAAAGTTGCACCAAACCATAGCTTAACACAATATATTATCAAGTTTCTCTTCTCTCGTACTGCTCTAACAATAAATAAATTTGCTATCATCAGTAAAACTTCTTCCGCTGGACTGGATCAGGACCGCTCCATCGAGGCCTACAGAAACTCTTGTTCAAGTCCTTTTTTTCTTCAAAAGCGTGTCAGAACGTGCTTCTTTTGCATTAGAAGAAAGGCCACCAAAATGGGGCAAAGCTACAGAACCACCAAGGGTGACACTGACCGAACTGAAAACAAGAAAGAGCAGCCAAACCTAGAGACACCGCTAAATTATGCGCAAAGGAAAAACCAACAGCAAAGCTCTCATTCCAGTGCTTCGGTTGGGAATAGGACAGAGGATGCAAAGTTGTTCAGTACCACTTCTTCATCACCAAATTTGCAAAGCATTCTAGCTAGTCATCAGAATGAAGCTGCTGAACGTGGAGAGCAGATGTTGCCGGACGCCATGAAACAAGAGCGTCTGGATAGCAGCCAGTCTGGGGAGCAGATTGCTGCTGAAACTGGTGTGCGATCTCAGGTCTCTACTCTATCACCGCGTTCTCTCTTGCCAACAAGGTACCTCTATGGCTTAATGCCACTTAAAATTTTCCATCACTGTATGAATCTTTTGCTTGAAGAACTGTGATAAAAAAACGATCCTTTCCTTTCAGGCACCACAAAGGAGAGCCTGCTTCTAGGCTCAACTTAACTGGAGAAGGTACGGAGATGAGCTCAAACATCATTCGGAAGCAGGTAATAAAATTTGGTTTGGCCTATTCTGGCACATATGTGATCTGATGTTCTGATGAAGGTAGTTCCTTCCACAGGATATTCTTGCTAAGGTTAAAGAACAGGAAGAACAAATTGCTCGTTTAAGAGAGCAACTTGTTGACTACTCAGTGAAGGTGATTATATGCATCCAAAGAATCATTACCTTTTTTTTCCTTTCACTTCCTCTGTTTTTGGTATATGATCTGATGTCCTACATTTCTTGATAGGAATCCCAAATACTTAATGACAAACTTGTTTTGGAAAAACGCATTGCGCATATGCGAATGGCAAGTATCTTTATCCTATCAGGTTAAATTACTATCTTCGTGTACACCAGACTATTCTATAACACACTGTTTTCAGGAATTTGATCAACAGCAACAAGATCTCGTTGATGCCGCATCAAAAGCTTTATCTTACAGACAAGACGTTATTGAAGAAAACCTCCATCTGACACAATCATTACAGGTAACTTTCTTCATTGTTATACTTTCTGTTAAAACTCAGAGAGCCAATTAACATTTTCGATGGTGAACCGATGTGTTTGATTTAATCTTGCTGTGCATTTGGAGCTATTTGAGTGAATTTTTGTTTTAAATATAACTCTAGTTCTTATGTGAACTGAAACATTTACGAGACTGAACTTCCTTTCTGCTCCACAAAGCATCCAAACAAGTGTAGGTGACTACTTATGGCCTCTGTATAAACAAAGTGATATTGGAACCTGTGTGGGGAACCACCCAGGAGATAGGAGAAGTTGCTAAATGGCAGCCCGGTGCATGTAGCTCCCACTTGCGCAGGGTCCTGGGAAGTGTCCGACCACTTTGGGTCTATTGTACACAGCCTTTCCCTACATTTCTGCAAGAAGCTCTTTCCAGGATTCAAACCCATGACCTCATGGTCACAAGGCAACTGTTTTACCGCTGCGCCAAGGCTCCCCTTCCAAAAAAAGATAGGAGAAGTTGCCAATTCCAAAAAAATAGGAGATGGTGCTTTAATCCCTTACTCTCTTAGTTATTTCTTTTAGAAGCTTACTGTATATGGTTCAATCTGTTTCCTTATCTTCTTGCGCAGTTTTTTGTCTAGTTTTCATGAGTAACACTGAATTTAACCTTTGGTACTACATAGGCAGCACGTCGAAGGAGATCAACTTTCGTATCTTCTTTGTTGCCTCTTCTATCAGCACATAACCTGCAGCCTTCTGTTCCCGATGCTCAATCAATTGTTGGCAATCTGAAGGTATGTACAGCCTATTTTTTTACAGTAACTAGCATGTGTTCTGCTTTTTCACTAAGTGAAAAACCAATACAACACAAAGCCAAACGAACAAAACAGAGAAGAACAGGAAAAGTCTGAATCTGCAAAAGAGCAGTCTGGTTGTACATGAAGCATGTTGAAATACATTGCCCGCCTCTCTCTTTTAGTTTGGATTTTTGAATGAACTCGTTAGAGCATGAATACAATATGGTATACAAGCCAAGAGGTCTCAAATTTAAGACCCGGTCAACACACTATTTACCTACATTGATCCCACGTCTAAGACCTGGAGCAGCCTAGGCATGAGGGCAGTGTTGAAATATTGAATTCATGCTCTAGCCAGTTCATCCAAAATTCCATACTGAAGAGAGGTGGCCAATATATTTGAGTACCCCCCCCCCCCCCTTCACTTCTATGCTGATCCAAGCCTTAGACGTGGGATCGATGTAGGCTACAAATATTTTATTTAATATTGCATTGGCTGGGTTTTGAACTTGAGACCTCTTAGCTCTGATTCCATGTTAGAGCAACTTATCTGTATTGCATAGCCCAAGGAGCGAATATATATTACAAGAGACTTGGAGACTTGGAGTACAAGTAAGGAAATCTAGACTAGTAATACGTATGGAGACCTAGACGAACACTAATACTACTAATACTCCTTAACAAACAACTCCTACCCCTCGCTTGCTTCCAAAATGAGGCTGAAATTATCACACGCAAGCTCAGAATCGTTGTGCCCATTGTGTGCCCCCCCCCCTCAAAAACTCATCTGCATCTTTCTTTTGAAAACTGCCAAGCTTTACAAGCAGCAGCAGAGATCTCGTTTCTTTTTGTCATTCTTCTTCCCAAGGCACACTTTGCTCCACCAACCATTTTGGGCTGCCAGACATTTCCCTTGAACCACACCACTTTAGAGAAGCAACAGGGAAGGGTAAGGTTGGCAGACGATTCCATTACAACTTTTCATGCTTGTTTGGACTAAGCTGCAAGTTTTTTACCAAATAAACTTGTACAACGTGGACTAGGAAGTCTCTTGTGATATTTGAGGTTTACTAAGGAGATAAACTACCTTCTCGATAGGGATTCTATGTGATGTGATGGGGCATTTTAGATAGCACATACAAGTGATTTAGCAGACAACAAACACCTATGATCTTAATATGGAGTTTTATGACATGGCTTAGAGCTGCTCCAGCCAGACCTCTTTTCCTTTATGTTTTCCTTTGTTTATTGTCATACAATAATATTCATGTATTTTTGGTCATTGTGTCATTTTCCTGGAATATCAATGGAAAGAAACATCAGTAGCTTAACTTTTAAAAACAATTTCTATAGCTTCTTTTGTTCCTTGCTTGGTTGAAGCTGAGCCTATATTGCACAATTCTATATTGATGTTAGAGATATATTTGGGTTACATGTATTTGGTAGTCTAGGATTTGTAATCCGTCTCCTACCTTATCTCCAGGAGAGGCTTCTTGCCCTCCAAGTCTTGTACTCAATATATACTTGCCCTCGAGGCTCAATAATACAATCGATTCCACCAATCTCTCTCTATTTCCATCTAACATGGTATCAGCCTAACCGATCCAAACCCTAGCCGCCGCCCCCGAGACGGTCGGCCTCCATGACCGCCGCCAGGGGCCGCGCCGCCCGTACCTAGGGTTCGTTCGCCGGTCATGTTGACCGGCTGCCCTAGAGAGTCTTTTTCCCGTGCCCTTGCTCCGGGGTTTTCTCTCTCACCGTTCGTCTTGATCGGCGTTTTCTTTTTGGTTTTCCGATCTAAGATCGGTTTGCGTCGCCCGCCGCCGCCGTCGACCCGCGCCTCTACTCCAACACCGGCGCGACCACCCGGCCTCTTGTCCGACTGGGCGGCCTCGAGCGACGCGGCGGCCTGTCACGGCCACCATCCGCGCATCTGCCCGCCCGTCCCTTTGCGCCGGGCGTCACCGCCCTGTCCCCGAGTTCAGCGCGCCCCTCCACCGATCGAGCAACGGGCTGCCGCTACGTCACCCCGTCGGGCCGCAGCGCCGCCGCCCCGTGGTTCTCCCCGTGGCTGCACCGACCCGCGCCGCCGCTGCGTCGCCCCTTCAGGCCGTAGCGCCGCGGCACGTGGTCCCCGCCGCCGCCCTGAGGCCGTTCCCGTGGTTGCACCAACCCGCACGTTGCCGCTGCATCGCCCCTTCGAGCCGTAGTGCCGCGGCCCGCGGTCAACCGCCGCCTCGAGGCCGTCCGCTCCAGGCCGTCCCCGAGGCTGCACCGACCCTCGCGCTGCCGCTGCGTCGCCCCGTCGGGCCGTAGCGAGCATGGCACGCGGTCCCTGCAACCGCCCTGAGGTCTTCCCCGCCGTCGCCCCGACCCGCGCGCTGCCGCTGCGTCGCCCCTTCGCGCCGTAGCATCGCGGCGCGAGGTCCACTCCGCCGTCCCCGCGCGTCGACTTCTACGTGGTATGCGTCGCGCCGCCTCCCTAGGCGCGGGAACGCCACCGTCCGCGCCGGTCTTCGTCACACTGTCGGGTTCTTCCTCGCCTACTTCGAGCACCGTCGCCGCGCTTCTGACCTAGCCGCCGCCGCCGCCTCCTCAGGCCGCCGCCGCCGCTCTTCTTCCTGGTCCACGGCGACTACCTCGACACCGGCCACCCAGACTCGACATCGACCACGGCGTCCCTCGCACGGCTACCTCGACCACGGCTACACCACCCTACGCTCTCGGCTACATCGACATCGGCACGAAGGGCTATCACCTCGCTTGAGCAACTCGACGGCTTCCTCTACAGTCCACGCGTCCGTGACGCGACACCGTCCACGACGCTCCCGCTGCGACTGCGGGGGGGTGTCAGCCCGTCAGCTGCTATTCTCTCCAGTCTGACCGTCCGCGACGCTCCTGTTGTTCTCAACGTTACCGCTACGACTGCGGGGGGATGTTAGAGATATATTTGGGTTACATGTATTTGGTAGCCTAGGATTTGTAATCCGTCTCCTACCTTATCTCCAGGAGAGGCTTCTTGCCCTCCAAGTCTTGTACTCAATATATACTCGCCCTCGAGGCTCAATAATACAATCGATTCCACCAATCTCTCTCTATTCCCTTCTAACAATTGAGACTACATTTTTTTGTAGGTTTTGTTTACTCATTCGCAAGAGAAACTCGCTATTACTGAGGTGAGTCACATTGAGCTTAGGTTGGAGTTCATTCCTGATAAAGTAGCCCTTGTTATGCTTCACAGCTTAGTGCTGGTACTTTCTCACTGAACTTTGAATTTGCCTTTTGTGCAACTTGGATGATGCAGGAGAAACAGAAGGAATCACAATACCAAATTGCTCAGCGTGCTGAATCTTCAAATATTACGGCACAGTCACCTTCTCATCCTCCTGGAAATGCATTGGTTGCTTCTGTACAACTCTATCCTATTTTGTCCTTTACTCTTTGCTTACTCTAACTTCCTGCATTTCCAGAGCCAACCCGGCCTTGACATTGTGCCCCAGCAAGCATATTCTCATGTACAGCCTCCAATTTCTTATCCCGTTCGGGCTAGACGGGATATGGATTTATTGGCAAATGAGAACCATCAGATCCTCCCAACCAAGGCTGCTCTGACAGACACTGAGCACCACAATGTTGGAAGGACCTCTCCTCCAAGAAGGTTATTATTGTACTACTAGCTAATTGTCCGTGTGTTGCGACGGGGACATGCATATTTTAGTGGTTCACATCAATTGCGTCACACATACCTTCCATCCACCATCTTCGCTTCCCCAATCCAATCTTACCACCTATGTCAATGGCTCATCTGGTCACAATCCCCCTTCCACTGCTTGCCACACACACTTTGGATTTTAAACACATAATTGTGCAGTTGTGTATATGTGAAGATTCCAAGAAGGAAAAAGAACATACATAAGAGGTCGTTCATATCCATCTAGCTTTTGCACGGTAGTAGGACGAAAGGAAAAACTGAAGACGTAGGAACCTAACCTTGGTCTAGCAAAAGCATAAGTGGAGAAAATATGAGCTCACAGAAGATACGGTAGAAATCATATCGAAAAGAAAGTGTGCCTCTTGAACAACTCACGATGAATAACAGTATTAAGCAAATCGGTTGTTAAATGCTCAGACAAATAATTTCCTTGAGTATATTTTATCAACGTTTACATTTCACAACATCCTTAAACGCTAGCCTTTGCATAGAACATTCGCCTTCTCACAACATTGATGGATCGCTAGGGCTTGGCAGCACTCGTAATAAGATTTAGTACTATAAAAAAGTATACAGTAATTGGCAGGACACCTGACTGGATATTTTATTTCCACATACTACGATTTCCATATTACTGAAGGAATGAGATGTGATGTCGGACAAATAAAATTGAAAATAAATCAGTGGGAGTACTACTTTTCCAGTTTACCAAACGAAAAAAAGATTAGTTTCCATATTACTAAAGGAAGGAGATGTGATGTCGGGCAAATAAAATTGGAAATAAATCAGTGGGAGGGGGTGTGAATTTATGGGAGATGTGGTGTCGGGCAAATAAAATTGTAAATAAATCAGTGAGGATACTACGTTCCAATTTTACAAACAAAAAAATTATTAGTTTCCATATATTACTGAAGGAGATGTGATGTCGGCCAAATAAAATTGGAAATAAATCAGTGGTAGGTCGTGTGAATTGACGGGAGGGGGTGGAAGCGATGGAAGCGAACAGACGTACTGACTCCCCTTAAATAGTAGTAGAGATTAAGAGCCTCAGCATGACAATTCCCCAAGTTATTTGTAGCCCTTTCTATCTGTATGGCCCATAATTCATGCCCCCTCTTTGCTGATCATTGTTGGTTTGTATTTTTTTTCTACTTCCACATTATTTTTATTTCAGTATTAATGTACATTTATAAGCATGATCCCAATGTGAAACATTAATTCTAAGCTCCAAACTGCAAACATTTATCGTAATATCTAAGAATCAGGTCTACATATTGGTACATTTGAGCTGCCCGTGCCTACCCCCCTGGGCTGAACCCATTCTGTGACCTGTTTGTTTCATAGATGCAATGAAACAGGGAGCGATGCTCCTATTTTTCTTCAAAAAATATCATGTTTACCTGAAACTACATATGTTCCTTTCAAGCATTGACAACTGAAGAAGTGAAAGCAGAGTATCTGCATTATTGTTTAAGCTCATCTATTTGCAAATAATGGAGAACTTTATATTCTTGAAACACCAGTTTGGCCATGGCTGCAATGCACCAACGTAAGGCGTGCCATTCTTTTCAATTTATGGTGTTTTCTTATACAGTTTAACTTGTGCAGGGAACTTTTAGCAAAATGATTTTGTTAGTTGAACAATTTCGATTATACGGATAGACAAACTTGGTTGTCTTATTGGGTCTGTCTTCTCTTGTTTATGCAGCAACCAATTTACCAAGTACGGTGTAGCAAAAGAAACTGGGCGTGATTCTCATGCCAGACGATCCCGTGATGTACGATTTAACTTTGAATCCAAGGATCAAAACCCATCATTCAAGGACCCTGTTGGGGGTGATGTAAGAAACAATCTAGAAGGAGCTGAAACCCAAACTTCACGAGAACCTCCTGCGGAGTGGAGTCCTCAAGGCCCACCTAATTTGGCATCTGGCCTTGACGGTGGGAACCTGTCTTACCCTTATCTTCCTACTGTCCTTGAGGAGCCTAGTTCTTCTTTCTCTGAAGGTGTTAGATATTTTGATTTATGCAATTTCCTTCTCCTTATTTCTTCAGTTCCGATGGTAAACACCATTTTTCATGAATATGCAGCTGCGGAGGATGACCCACTGCCAGCCATAGATGGGCTAAGAATCACAGGTGAAGCTTTTCCTGGAAGTGAACTTCAAGCAAGTGGGTATTCCATCAATGGGACCACAAGTTGTTATTTTGAGGTGCGATTTGTAGTTATGGTTCAACACGTTCTGATGTTCTATCAAACTCCTGTCATTTTTAATTTCTTCCTAGTCCACTACAATTTAAATGTTTGCAAAAAAATGTGCACACAGTGGGTACGCCATTTGGAAGATGGATCAGTAAATTACATAGAAGGTATTTTTACGTGCTGCTAGGAGACTTTTATTTCATTTTTATGTCATTTTATTTGGCGTACTATGAGGGAATTAAAATTAACATTGCCACTGCCTGATGTAGGTGCAAAGCAACCCACATATTTAGTAACTGCTGATGATGTGGACTCTTTACTAGCCATAGAGGTCCAGCCTCTAGATGACCGAAAAAGAAAGGTAATCCTCTGTCTGACCATTCTTACCTGGAACTTTGTGTTTTTTGCACGTTGGAACCGATAGCTTTGTTTGGTTTTGTTTACAGAGCAGATTCTATAGGTTGGGAATAATATACTGTATGCATTTGGTTAGGATTTATCTCTGTATCCATGAATAAGGCGCCTAGACATGGTTGTTTGTTTGAAAACTATAAATGTGCTGATCGTACTAACTTTCAGTAGAGCACTCATAATGTTTGTTGTGGGAATAGTAAATCTTACCCGGCAGTCCCACCTAGTTCTACATGGCATCTACGTGCCAAACTATCAAATACAATTCAAGTCAACAAAAGTCCAAGCACCTAGCCATGGTCAACAAGTCAAAAGAGGAGAATAGATATAAAGATGTCAGCATGAAGGCCCAAGTGAAAGAAGCTCAAGATGGTGAGACTGTTGGGAATTATGCAACTTGTATTTCCATGGGGCAGGCCAGCATATATACATGTACAGGTGCAGGAAGTATGCAGAAAACCCCTTATACAATGGCATAAATACAAAAGGCTACATGGTTATATATAAAATACTCTTAACACCCCCCTTCAAACTCATGGTGGATCAACAACACTGAGTTTGGAGAGATAGAAAGCCATACTCAGGGTCGTCGCAAGTGATGATGGTGTCATCAACATATAGAAGAAGAGTCCAACCTCAAGCAGAAAGGTGGACAAACAACGCAGGATCATGAGCACTCGCTGGAAAACCAGCGGCAGTCAGCACAGAGGCAAAATGCTCAAACCAGGCGTGAGGGGCTTGCTTAAGGCCATATAAAGAGCGACAAAAACGACAAACCATGCCATCTGGAACAAAATACCCAGGTGGTGGCTGCATGTAAACCTCCTCACGCAGACCAGCGGCGAACAGAGGCCACGACAAATGTGCGAACAGTGGTCATATGGGCCACAGGAGCAAAAGTCTCATCGTAATCGCAACCATGTTCCAGCTGAAAGCCACGAGCCACAAGACGAACTTTGTAATGCTCAAGGGAACCATCAGAGCGGGTCTTAACCTTGTAGACCCACTTACAAGTGATGGAACGAACATGAGGAGAAAGAGAAACAAAATCCCACGTGCTGGTGCACTCACTCAAGAGCAGAAATCTCCTCTGCCATCGCAAGCTGCCATTCAGGATGAACAACAGCATCACGATAAGAAGTCGGCTCAAGGACAGCAGCGCCAACGCTTGGAAAACCTAGGCGGTCAATAGGCGGAAGCGGACGAGGACGCAAACCATAAGTGGGCTAAGACGAGGAAGATGGCACATCAGTAGACGCATCCACAACATGCGGACGACGAGTATAATACTGAGGAAAAGATGTAAGAATATGAGGAGGAATCACCGGGATAGGCGAAGGTGACGGAGAAGACACCGGTGATGAAGGTGCAGAACCCTGTGACAAGCGAGGTGAGGAAACCATGGGAGATGGCGGCACCGGATCTGCAACAGTTGGAGAAGTAGGGGTAGTAGGACGAACGAACAAGGGCTCAACGAGAGTGATAGGTGTGTCAGGAAAAGTGAGGAAAGATATATCCTCCACTGAAAAGGTCGAGGAAGATGGACACAGGTAGAAGGGACAAAACTCACCAAAGTCACATCCTGAGAAATACGCATCCGATGACTGACAGGATCCCAACAACGATAGCCCTTATGCTCATCACTATAGCCTAAGAAGACACACTCAACAGACTGAGCGGTCATTTTGGTGCGTTCACGAGGGGCACGAAGAACATAGGAAACACAATCAAACAAACGAAGCGCTGAATAATCAGGAGAACGATCAAAGAGACGCTCGAAAGGAACGCCACCCCGCAGAGCAGCTGATGGCCGAAGGTTGATGAGATAGGTGGAAGTGGAGACAGCCTCAGCCCAAATGTGAGGTGGAAGAGAGGAGGCGATCATCAACGCACGAGCCATCTCAAGAAGGTGACGATGCTTGCGCTCAGCCACACCATTCTGAGCATGAGCACCAGGACAAGAGAACTGAGCAAGAGTCCCCTGCTTTGATACCATGTTAACCTTCATGCATTAGCCAACGCAACCAAAAGTATGAACTGATGAAAAGGGTTAGGTAATCCACATATACACTTCAACACCTCTCAAGTGTGACGCGGGAAGTCAACACATGAATAGACTCAGAGGTATGGCTCAAGAGGCCTATACATGGACAAAGGGGGGCAGCAGATTTTTTTTAATAAATTGCGAAAGTCGGGACTTGAACTCAAGACCTTAGACTATGATGATGATAGCATGTTGGGAATTATGGAACTTGTATTTCCATGGGGCCATAGGCCAGTATATATACATGTACATGTGCAGGAAATATGCAGAACACCCCTTATAAAATGGGATAAATACAAAAGGCTGCATGGTTGTATATAATACTCTAACAGAGAGATGAGTGGGCTAGTCCACCATGACTAAGCACAACTCCCTAGTCCAACATGGACTAGGGGACCAAACTTGCTCCTCCCACCTACCACCACAAGGGTAGGGTGGTCATGTGTCAAGGAACACTAGCCTATAAATAGCCCCCTCTGGTCAATGTGCCCTCATTCACTCTCACTTGAATCAACTCAAGGGGGGAGGTCTAGAGCTTCAAGACCCGGTCGGGGAGCTCTAGTCTCGGATCCAAGGATTCCCGGGCGACTCAGACCGTCGTTGACAAAGCAAAGTTTGGAGGCGATACTGGGAAGTCCCATACTTAAGTCGTCGATCAAGTCTCCCTCGGGTCTTCTCCTAATATAGGACTAAGCCGTGCTCTGTCGAGGCGACCAAGCCTCTTTCAAAACATAAATGTGTTAACCTTATCGGTGTACACGGCCTTTACTATAAGTTTTTTTTGTAGGGGGAGATCGTGAAGGTTTATGCTAATGAGCAGAGAAAAATTACTTGCGGTGAGTTTGTTGAGAAGTTTTTTTTTTTTTAATCTTTGGTAGATAACATAAACTTTTGCATGCCTTCTGTGTTTTAATTGATTAAGTACCTGAGGTCCATCCCTAGGGGAGTAGGGGTGCAGCGCAGCGTCCCACACAGGCCCACAAAAGTGATATGTCAATACAAATTAAACTAACTCCACTACCGCTCAATTAGAAGTAATTTCTCTAATTTTAAATACGAAGCGGGGCGGTCGGGCGCAGCTTTGCATCACTATCCATCCCCCCTCCCCTAAGGGTTTATAAAATAATGCTAGTTCTGCGCTGGCTGTTAAGTAGAACAACAGAAGATTCTTATCTGTGCAGATCCTGAAATGAAGGAGCTTATCGAGAAAATTCTTTCAATTGGGCATGTGTCTTATGAAGTTCTGCTACCTGTATGTGGTCTATACTTCTCTCTGGTGGCCTGCCAAAGGCTCAAAGCATTCTTGCTGCACCTTTTTCTATTTCATATAACCATTGAAAAGTTAATTTTGCAGGTTAAATTTATAAATATGTGGGATCCTGCCTTATTGGCAATAAACAGGGAAGGTTACAGCATTAAGTGTAATGAACAGCGTGGTGTTGTTATGACAGAAAAATTCCAGCAAGCTACGACTGTATGGTTCCGAAAATCACTTTCCTTAAGATTACTCTGTCCTTGTTGCTGATTATACTCCTCGTAGTCTAAAAAAGTGTGATTCCTGTGATAAAATCTTTTGAAATGTCATTATCAGTATCCTTGTAAATAACTAAGTATTAGTTTGCTGCATGGAGTTTATGTTAGTATATTTTCATAATTTAATTCTGGACATTTAATAGCTTTTGCAAATCTTATAAAATGACGGGTTGAATTCTGCAGGACCGCAACAGTAAAACGTAATTCCTGTTGTGATCAGGGCAGTAGTTTGTTTGCTACTTTTGCTTCTATGGATTTTGTATTTTCTTTTTTGTTCTCATACATTGGACCGATTTTTCCATTGCATCGCTTGTTCAGCATGTATCAGTTTACAGGTGACAGCTATAATCTCGTACTATGTTTACAGATCAATATCCCATATGGGCGTCCGACTGAATTTTCAATCCAGTCTGCTAAGGGTGCTGAGTATAATCTCAAGCCTGCAAAAAGTTCCCCGTGAGTTCAAAACTGAGTCGCTGCTTTAAAATTCTACTAGCGTATTTGCATAGTGGTCAATTGAGTTACATTTCGTAGCTAGCTGTACATCGTGTGATGAACGCGAAACCTTGGCATCAGAAGAATACCAGTGTCGGTCAGTTGTCGTTGTTATTATCTCTGTCTTTGCAGTGTTTTTTGAAGAATAACAAATCAAGAGCCCAAGACGTTCAAATTGTGTCGAGCTTGTAGGTACTAAACGACGTCTCTTTGATTTTCCTTGCAGATCACGAGATGGCATCGTTCTAATACTGAGGCTGTACAGAATGAAGGTTCGGGCATTCTGTCTTTTTTTAGTGTGGCATTTTGTCTCTTGCACGTGCTTTAAATTGTGTCTGCTATGCCGAGTCAGGGTGCACTAGTTTGGAGTAATAAGCTTACGTTTGCTGTTTTGTGGTACATGATGGAAATGTGGGACTGAAATGGAAGATGTGTGTGTGTGCGCGTGTGTTTTCTACAGGCTCTTGAGAAGAGTAAAGGAAGGAAAAAGGCGAGGATCTTCTTCAAGTAGACTAGAGTAGAGTACGGTGGGTTCAAGAACTGTTTTTTTCCGTAGAAAAGAAGTCGTGGGGTACTCCCCCGCCGTGTCAGACCCTAAGCTGTAGATCAAACAGTCGGAGCACGAGAATTCAGGAAAATGGCTCAATTCGGGAGGAATTCTATATTTTGTATATATAGACTATAGAGTGTGTATATGTTGGGATGTATGTACATTGTACTAAAATAGAAATAGAAACTGAGATGAATAAACATGGGATCGGCTACAGCCCAGCCTCTTGTGTTACAGGTGAAACATATTACTCCTTCCAATCCATATTAATTGTCGCTGCTTTAGTACAACTTAATATGGATCGGAGGGAGTATATTAACAAAGGTATTAAGCGGTAAGGTGAGTAGACAATTACTCGATGGTGAATAGTATCTGGATGGGCGACAGGGTTTTGCCTGGAGCAATATGGACCGTTGGATGACTGAAGAATTCAACGCTTCTTCTGACCATGTTCGGCACTTTGTCGGTAAGCAGCAGCTAGGGTCTGAGTCTGACAATGTCCTCTTACGAAGTGATCTGTCCTCATGGGTCAAGGCACCAGATAGCAGCACTGTAGAGCGGAAGAAGTTTGGAGTAGACCGAGAGTCCTCAATGCCGCTGGATACCCGGCTGAGAGAATGTAAAAGCATGGACAATGTGCTTTTCTGAAGGAATGCTTCCCAGGATGCAGATCAATGGTGGATACGCGTCCCTGGACTATCCAAGATGATGCAGTTCATGTGATCCGAGGCGGAGGGACGTCTCTCAAGTTACAAGGGCGGTGGAAGATCGAAGCTAGTGGCCTGGACGACATGTCGACTACAGCTTCTAGTTCCTTTTTTCATCTTCTTGTAATAAAGATCATTTGAACTTACTCACGAATGTTGGTCGTCGCTTCAAGATAATTTTGTCTCCATCAAAAGATTATATTTGCATAAAAACATAATGATCATGTTACCTTGCAATGCACTACTATTATATTGTTTTGGGGGATGTTTATGTGAAAGATAATGTTATTTTACAACAAACTTGGATATTAGCCTATTGGTAATTTACTTAGTTCCGATCTTTCATAATAGCTTTTGCCAGCGACCAGAAGAAACCACACAGAATAAAATCGAAGGCAAGCCTCGGCGATCCTATTTATACAGAATGCAAACATGTGGGTATTAGCTTGGTGGGCTGTGACCTACAGGTCCCTGTTAATAGAGGATGGCCATGACAGCCTCCTCTGGTTGATACCGTCGAGTCCATCACCTTCAGGGTTTACGTCGTCCACTTGCTTCCAGCTATTGAGCATCGAGCCCTCTCTCCACTGAGGTGGCGTCAAGAACTTTGAATCGTCACTGGAGCCACCTGGGGTCATTGACAGAGAAGAAGGACCAACACGTAGTGTTTGGAGAGTAGAAAAGGATTCCCTCATCGCAGACATGGCCTCGAAGAACCGGGTGCAGGATGCGAGCGCAGCAGGTATCGGTCGTAGCATTTCCTTCACAGAAATAAAGGATAGCCATTAATATTTCCTATCTGACATGATATAATGCGTAGACAAGAGCTTCCACAAGACAATGCAATCAGAATGCACAAAATCGTTCTATACTGACATGATGAATCATTTGTCATCTATAGATTTGGCAGTGGTAGCATTAATATTTGCATCTGCAGTAGAAGGTGTTTTGCTATGACTCCTAATTTAATTACTAGAAGGAATATTTTTAACTTACACCCCATACAGCAGGCGACTCTCTGAAGTTTTGACTCCACTGGAAATCTCCAACTGATGCTGTCAATGCCCCATAGTCACTTGCCGCTTTCAGAAGTAGCTCCGAGAATTGTTTCTGAGGAGAAGCAAGTACAGTGAGTAGGAAAAATTGCGATTTGCTCAAGAAACCACACATTCCTTTGTAAAGAATCACCTAAGCAGGTGCAGCTAAGATTATCCTCCATATCAATACATTGTTAAGAATGCCAATAATCAGAAATCTGGTTGTAGGTTGCTTTTTGTTACACCATTTTCATTTTGAAGTTCATCAATGAATGAATGATATATTTTCTATAAAAAAACTGAAATCAAAATGATCAAGAACCCCACCTGGTATTCAGCTTCAACAGGAATGCAATCAAGCGAGTAAGGTTGCTGCAGACGGGCAATAATGCGGTCCTGATAGAAAAGGGGTGTTATTTTGATATCCAGATCTTGTAATTGGTCGATTTATATGGTATATGGAGCAGCCAACAGCACAGGCAGAACTTCCTTCACACAGTAACCTGAGTAACAGGTGGTCCCAAGAAAGAAAGAGAGCAACTAAAATAAAATTAGTGATTTCTGACTTCCAGTACCTTGTTTTGAATAACATCTTTCAAAATAGCAGTAATTCTGGCCAAAGATTCACACTTCTTTTCCATTTCACTAACATGAGTCAAATGAGCAATGTTTTTATCATCCTGCGGTAATCAAAAGTTCATCAATATGATCAACGAAGATAACTGACACAAATCAAAAGCCCAGAAAACTGAATACACCAGCATATGGAGATGATATATAGCGAAGTTTAGAAGTGAAATATAAATTGGACGCTTGCTATTCTGCTTGTAATCACATTTAATAGGGTGTAAACGGTTTTAAGTTCTATACATCACCAGTTCAAAGCTTTAACCTTGCACATTTAGACTGACTTGGGTGTTGCAATTCATTTTTTCAAGTATCAAAACCTAGGTAAAACAAGTGTGAACACCCATCAGATTCATAGACAGATATAAAATTATTGTATTCACTTAAGAAAAAAATGATCAATGTTATTAATATGCTTTGATAGCAAATCGTAATAGTCAAAGTGGACATATTGATATAAGCAAATGTATCTCCAAAATGCTCTAATTCTCCATGATGTTCTCATTTCTACCTATAATATGAATAACCTCGCGGGAATTTCATAATTTTGCCACCACTGTAACAGAATGAAAAGAATATTCACTACAGCGAAGCAAAGTGATGAAATACAAAAGCGTTGATCTAAAGTCAAAGTAATATCGTGTAGTAAGGGATCTGAAAAGGTAACCAACAAATTAAAACTGCATAAGCATTGGCATGGCACAGAATTGGTGTAAACATACAAACAGTAGCAACTGGTCGTCGATCCATTACCTTTCTGCCTTGTAGCTCGACTTGCAAATTGGCAATGTTCCGCTGCATGACCGTCAGCTCCCTTAATACCCTCACCAGGTCATCACTTTTGTCAGAGGTGTTCTGATCTTCCTGCAATGGTAAGTGATAAGAAAAAAGTGTAAAGACTTAAGAAGCACACATGACCATATTCTGCGACATAAAAAGAACTGTCATTTCATCACCATCACTATTAGTGACATACAGCACTGTAAATTTCATGAAGCTAGACAGCATATCAAAAACAGAGGGAGACATAGCAATCTTACAGCTAGCAGTTTTACTTACATGGGTTACAACTAGCTCCAAGATAGATAGGTTTCATTAGATAAAGAACCCTACAGGTTATAGTTACCAAACTTAGGAGGGGATAATTCCCCATAGATGTTCCTCTCAGGGCTAGCAAAGCGTACGGACTCCCCTGAACCTACACGCTTAGCCTGTTAAAACCATGCAGAAATTGCAGTGATAGGGTCTAATTCAGGAGCGGCACTCGGTTCCAAACCTACATTTCACAATACCCGGCGACGATTTACCAGGAACGGAACCCTACAAATTACCTGAAAGGAACAAGAATTCGACCGGGAGATTCGAATCTCGCGAAATGGAGGCGGATGAGACGAATTGACAGGAGAAGGATTTGGGGGGGGCAGAAGTAAATCGAGAAGACGCAGCCAAGGGGAGGAGGTAACCCGCGCGGGAGGGGCCGGGAAGCCGAGGTCCCCGGCGATGGCGAGCGCCTCTGCCATGCCACCGAGCCGCTTCGCCGGCTTCTGCGCCGCCGCCATGGCCTCGACCGGTTGTTGGGTGAGTTGGTGCGCGTTGCGATTTCGCCTCGCCGGCTGGTTGAGCGTTTGCTGTAAGTCGAGTACTACCGTTTTTTGAACCGAAATGACTCCAAATGTCCAAATGTTGCTGAGCTTCCCTCTGCTCTTCAGTCTTCATCGCCATAATATATTTTCTAATGGTCATCGAGGGGGGAGGGGGAGCGAATCTCCACCTAAATATTTAATGTGTCTGCTCTAATTATTGCACATCTAAATGACTCAAGCAAACATAAAAGGAAAAAGAAAAAAAGAATAGAAAACATCCGCACGAATCTCCAACTAAAATCAATGGTATAGGACTTAGATATGCAATACTTAGGGCACATCTAGATGTGCTTCAAAACAATTGGTTTTGCCTAAAAACTTTGGGACTCCATACACAGTAGATTCAAGTAAACGAGTACAGGGGAAGACACTAGAGAAACAAAGAAAGGCTCTCAGTCGTCTAGGGTTTTCACACCGTCGCCGATCTGCCTCATCTCCTATGACCTTAGGGCCATGGAGGCGTGGTGGATCCCGGGCCTTGCGGGCGGGAGGGATCATACTTCGTTTTAGGTGTTTTGGAGTCTGTTTAGTGTTTGTGTCCTGTTCAGGAAGTCGAGGCGGAGGCGGCTCCTTGAAGATAGAACAAGGTTCTCCCTACCTTGTCTCGTCCCGGTGATGCGTCTCACGTCATTGGAGGGTGTGTGTGGAGGTATGTCTTCAGCAGATCTCGTGGGATTTGTTCGGTGCTTGTCTTTGATGGATTTGTGTGGATCTGGTCTTCCTTCGTCTGCATTCTTGTGTCTACAGGTTGGAACCTTCCGATCTGCACTTCTCTTCATCGGCGGTGGTTGTTGTTCTAGTGCGCTAGTCCTTTGGGGCCTTAGCACGATGACTTCCCGACTGTTTACTACAACAACATTTGCCCGGCTCCGGTGAGGGAGGGACGATGACGGTGGTTGACCCTATGAAAAACCGTCAGTATCATCGGTAAGGTGACGAACGTGGTCGGAAGTACCAAAAGGGAGTTCGCACAAGGGTTTTACTCATGTTCGAGCCCTCATGGCAAGGTAATACCATACGTCTTGCTTTGTTTTTTATTGATGTGAGGGCACCTCTTGTGAGGGGGTTACAAGATGATGATGTATGTGACTACCGAGAGTATGGTCTATGGAATAGATGGGAATAGCTACCCCTCGCCTCGCCTTATATAAGGGACGAGAACTAGGGTTCACAAAGTTCCTAACTGACCACGCGTTGAAGGTTCATTGGCTTGTATGCCAAGATGGTCTTCTCCCTCCAGGACAAACACCTAGGCTGCCTCCCAAAAACGAGCCACCGCGAGCCCCCCTAGGGTCCGAGCCCGGCCCAACACCGGGCTACCTGGCCGATGGGCCGCCCCTGGTGTGTGATACGTCTCCAACGTATCTATAATTTTTTATTGTTCCATGCTATTATAGTATCAATCTTGGATGTTTTATATGCAATAATATACTATTTTATATTATTTTTTGGGACTAACCTATTAACCTAGTGCCCAGTGCCGGTTGCTGTTTTCTGCTTGTTTTTGGTTTTTCAGGAAATCAGTACCAAACGGAGTCCAAACGCTACGAAACTTTTGGATGATTTTTTTGGACAAAAGAGACCCTAGAAGCTTCGGGAGGAGGCCAGAAGCCTCATGACAAGGTGACAAGGCAACCCCACGCGCCCCAGGGGGCGCGCCAAGATGCCTTGTTGGCCCCTCGTGGCTCCTTTTGACCTAATTCCACTTCTATAAATTCTCAGATATTGGGAAACCAACAGAGAGCCCCACGAAATAACTTTTCTGCCGCCGCAAGCTTCTGTTCTTCCGCAATCCCATCTGGAGGCCTTTTCCGGCACTCTGCCGGAGGGGGAATCGATCACGGAGGGCTTCTACATTAACCTCGCTGCCCTACCGATGATGTGTGAGTAGTTTACCACAGACCTACGGGTCCATAGCTAGTAGCTAGATGGCTTCTTCTCTCTCTTTGATCTTCAATACAATGTTCTCCTCGATCTTCTTGGAGTTCTATCCGATGTAATCTTCTTTTGCGCTGTGTTTGTTGGAATCCGATGAATTGTGAGTTTATGATCAGATTATTCATGAGAAATATTTGAGTCTTTTCTGAATTCTTTTATGCATGATTATTATAGCTTTGTATTTCTCTCCGATCTATCCGTTTGGTTTGGCCAACTAGATTGATTTATCTTCAGTGGGAGAGGTGCTTTGTGATGGGTTCAATCTTGCGGTGTTCTATATCCCAGTGACAGAAAGGGACAAGACACGTATTTGTATTGTTGCCATTAAGGGTAAAACGACGGGGTTTATTCATATTGATTGGGTTTACTTTGTCTACATCATGTCATCTTGCTTAAGGCGTTACTCCGTTTTCATTAACTTAATACCCTAGATGCATGCTGGATAGCGGTCGATGGGTGGAGTAATAGTAGTAGATGCAGGCAGGAGTCGGTCTACTTGTCTCGGACGTGATGCCTATATACATGATCATTGCCTTGAATATCGTCATAACTATGCGCTTTTCTATCAATTGCCCAACAGTAATTTGTTTACCCACCGTATGCTATGCGTTCGAGAGAGAAGCCTCTAGTGAAAACTATGGCCCCTGGGTCTACTTAAATCATATAAAAAGAAAACCTAAAAATACTTTCTGAATTTTATTTACTTTTATTCTTTTGCAATTTATCTATCTACCATTACAAGATTTAATCCTTGCAAATAACGAGTTCAAGGGGATTGACAACCCTCTTGCCCGCGTTGGGTGCAAGTATTTGCTTTTGTGTGTGCTGGTGCTGCTCACGAGGTTTTGCGTGGTTCTCCTACTGGATTGATACCTTGGTTCTCACTGAGGGAAATACTTATCTCTACTGTGCTGCATCACCCCTCCTCTTCGGGGAAAATCCCAACGCAGTTTACAAGTTGCAGTGTGTTGCACCGTCGGTAGCCCCGAGCTTGTCTTGAGTTTTGGAGCCTTAACCCCTCAGGAGCGAAACCCAAGCGGGCTCTTTCTTGTGTCGGCAACAGGTGCAGTCCAACCTTAGGTCCGGTTTTAGAGATCTTCAGTCTAGCCATGGGAGTGGCCTCCGGGGCAGCGCCTGATACCGTGACCTCAAGGCTTCGTGACATGCGTCTCCGCGGCTTGCGGCATGCGTCTTCGCATCGTCCGGTCTTGCGTCTTCGCGGCCTAGCTCGACGTCCGTCGAAGAGCCATAGTAGTTGATGAGTGATATTTTTACGCTCATCACATCGTTGTTTAAATTGGATAATCTTGGAATTTCTAAGAAAATTACTATGATATTGCCACTAATGACTAATGAATGTGAGAGATCGCAAAATCATTTGGTTAATTTGTTTCCACATTAAAAGAGATCAAACATGGATGAAAATCATCACTTATAGAAGGAAACAAGACTTGTGGGAGAAGGAAAGAAGGAATTGGAGGCGCAACAGTCTAGATACGTCTCCAACGTATCTATAATTTTTGATTGTTCCATGCTATTAGTATCAATCTTGGATGTTTTTATATGCAATTATATATCATTTTTTGGGACTAACCTACTAACCTAGTGCCTAGTGCCAGTTGCTATTTTCTGCTTGTTTTAGGTTTTTCAGGAAATCAGTACCAAACGAAGTCCAAATGCCACGAAACTTTTTGGAGATTTTTTTCTGGACAAAAGAGACCCTGGAGACTTGGAGAGGAGGCCAGAAGGTTCACGAAGCCTCCACAAGGCAACAGGGCGCGGCCCCAGGGGGGCACTCTGATGCCTTGTGGGGCCCTCGTGGCTCCGTTTGACCTAATTCCATCTCAAATATTGGGAAACCTACAGAGAGCCACCCCGAATAACTTTTATGCTACCGCAAGCCTCTGTTCTTCCGCGATCCCATCTGGAGGCCTTTTTCGGTACTCTGCCGGAGGGGGAATCGATCACGGAGGGCTTCTACATTAACCTTGCTGCCCTTCCGATGATGTGTGAGTAGTTTACCACAGACCTACAGGTCCATAGCTAGTAGCTAGATGGCTTCTTCTCTCTCTTTGATCTTCAATACCATGTTCTCCTCGATGTTCTTGGAGTTCTATCCGACGCAATCTTCTTTTGTGGTGTGTTTGTTGGGATCCGATGAATTGTGAGTTTATGATCAGATTATTCATGAGAAATATTTGAGTCTTCTCTGAACTCTTTTATGCATGATTATTATAGCTTTGTATTTCTCTCCGATCTATCGATTTGGTTTGGCCAACTAGATTGGTTTATCTTGCAATGGGAGAGGTGCTTTGTGATGGGTTTAATCTTGCGGTGCTCAATCCCAGTGACAGAAAGGGACATGACACGTATTTGTATTGTTGCCATTAAGGATAAAAAGATGGGGTTTAATCATATTGCTTGAGTTTACTTTGTCTACATCATGTCATCTTGCTTAAGGCGTTACTCTGTTTCATACTTAATACCCTAGATGCATGCTGGATAGCGGTCGATGGGTGGAGTAATAGTAGTAGATGCAGGCAGGAGTCGGTCTACTTGTCTCGGACGTGATGCCTATATACATGATCATTGCCATGAATCCGTCATAATTATTTGCTTTTCTATCAATTGCCCAACAGTAATTTGTTTACCCACCGTATGCTATGTGTTCGAGAGAGAAGCCTCTAGTGAAAACTATGGCCCCGGGGTCTACTTTTATCATATATTAAAATCAAAAATACCTTGCTGCAATTTATTTACTTTTATTTTATTTAGTATTTTAGTTTATCTATCTACCACTATCAGAATTAATCCTTGCAAATAACCGCTAAGAGGATTGACAACCCTCTTATTTGCGTTGGGTGCAAGTGTTTGCTTTTGTGTGTGCAGGTGCGCTTAACGGGATTTTGCTTGGTTCTTTTACTGGATTGATAACCTTGGTTCTTAACTGAGGGAAATACTTATCTCTAATATACTGCATCGTCCTCTCCTCTTCGGGGAAATACCAACGCAGTCTACAAGTAGCAGGAAGAATTCTTGGCGCCGTTGCCGGGGAGACATCATCAAAATTACCAAGTACCTTCGCACAAACTATCATCCACTTGCATTTATTTTATTTGCCTTTTTATTTGCATTTGCCTTTCGTTTTCATCTCCCCCACTTCTAATTTTTTTTTACAAAAACACAAAAAAAATTTGCTTGCTTGCTTTTATTGCCATGTCAACACACAAAAACAGAAAGTAAAACAAAAATTTAAGATCACTATGGATCACCTTAAAGTTTTCTACTTGGATCATCTTCGATCTATTTGTGCTCGTGCTGAAACCCCAACTAGTTTAGTTGAGGGAAAATCATTAGATGAGCATGCTCATTTTGTGCATCACCGTTTGTCTAAAAAAGGGACTCTTATGGAATCAAATAAATTATTTGCTATGCTATGCTTGGAATCTATGTGAAATTTATGATTTTACTTGTTGCTTTGAGAACCCTAAAAAACACATTCCCTACCTATGTGAGTTTAATGATAATGAAATTTTATCTTCTTACGCCAAGGGTGTTTATAGCTACTATGATATCAAACAAATTGAAGAATTTGTTGCTTTTAAGGGTGCCCGTGAAGTTGGTTCTTTGATTGAAAAGTATGATATTACTCTCTACAAATCTGAAATTTTTACCATACTTAAATATTGTGATGAAAACTATGCTTCCAACACCTATGTTAGTGAATTCATTGGGAGATTGTCTGCTGCTTTGGAAGAGAATAATGATATGCATGAATCTATAGATAATTGTGATTATGTTGATTCGATTGAAATATCCCCTCTTGATGAATGTGATGCTTTCTATTCTTATGGCCATGATGCCAATATTAATGATGTTTATAGAGATGAACTTGCTATAGTTCCTTATGTTAAAAATGAAATTATTGCTATAGCACCCATACTTGATAGCTCCTTGAATGAAAAGCATGATTGCAATGATGTTATTATAAATTCTATTAATGTCAATTGTGCTAATGATATGCAAAGCTACAAGCTTGGGGATGAAAATTTTGTTATGTCCACTACTTATTGTAATGATCATGATTGGGGTGATGATGCTTCTTATGATCTTGAAAATTTATTTAAGCCTCACAATGAATATGCTATTGATAATAATGTTTGCAATAGTATTGAAAGTGGGTTTTGGAGAGTGTCAGCTTTAAGTAAAAAGAATCCCACATATTCGGAGAGTGTTCAACCTTATGAATTTTTTGAAAGTGGGTTTGGAGAGGCCATGACTTTAGTTGATGATAATCCCACTATTTTGGAAGAGTGTCAACTTTGCATGCATGTGGATCATGTAGAGAATATGTTATGTGATGGCTATATTGTTGAATTTGAATATGATCCTACATGTAATTATTATGAGAGAGGAAAATATGGTTATAAAAAAATTCATGTCACTAAATTACCTATCTTTGTGTTGAAATTTTTAATGCTTCATTCTTCCTATTTGCATATGCTAGATGTTGCTTGTCTTGATAATTTGTTTTCCTATAAAATGCCAATGCATAGGAAGTATGTTAGACTTAAATTTGTTTGTCACATGTTTTGTGATGCTCTCTTTGTGTTTCAATTATCATCTTTCATGTGGGCATCATTAAAATCTCAAGCCTATCTTAATGGCTAGAAAGAAAGAGCTTGTTGGGAGACAACCCAATATTATGTTTTTGTGTGTTTATACAATTATAGCCTCTGTTATGATTGTGTTTTTATCTTTTAATTAGTGTTTGTGCCAAGTAATTCCTTTGGGATGATTTAGATGATAGTATAATAGATGTTGTTTGGAAAACAGAAAGTTTCGCTTCCAGTGCTGGAATTTTGATTCTGTACTGAAGCGTCAGAAAAATCTGAAATGTTTACACAGTATTGGTATATGGATTGTTTATGTTGTCCTAATTTTTCAGAATTTTTGGAGTCACCTAAGTATAGCTTATAAATAGATCTTTACAGACTGTTCTGTTTTAGACAGATTCTGTTTTTGTTGCATAGTTTGCTTATTTTGATGAATCTATGGATCGTATCGGGGGGTATGAGTCATGGAGAAGTTGGAGTATAGTAGCATTATGCCAATATTAAATATGAATCAATTTACAATAGTACCTAAAGTTTAAGGTTTGTTTGTTATACTAACGGATCTCACGAGGTTTCTGTTGAGTTTTGAGTGCTGAAGTTTTCAAGTTTTGGGTGAGACTACGATGGATAAAGGAATAAGGAGCGGCAAGAGCCTAAGCTTGGGGATGCCCAAGGCACCCCAAGGTAATATTCAAGGAAGACTCAAGCGTCTAAGCTTGGGGATGCCCCGGAAGGCATCCCCTCTTTCGTCTACAATATATCGATAACTCACTTGGAGCTATATTTTTATTCATCACATGATATGCGTTTTACTTGGAGCGTCTTGTGATATAGTTTGTTTGCTTTTTAGTTTTTCACAATCATCTTTGCTGAACACACCTTTTTAAGAGGGACACACATTATTCGTGATTTGTTAGAATACTCTATGTGCTTCACTTATATCTTTTGAGCTAGGCAGTTGCTCTAGTGCTTCACTTATATCTTTTAGAGCACGGCGGTGGTTATATTTTAAAAAAATAGTTGCACTCTCATGCTTCACTTATATATTTTTGAGAGTATAATGATTAGCAATGGTAATATGCACGGGTTATGAATTTGGTCCTAATATGATAGGTATTCAAGAGGGATATAATAAAAACTTTCATGTAGATCACTGAATATGATAAGTTTGATTCCTTGCAATAGTTTTGCGATATTGAGATGGTAATATGTGGGAGGTGCTAGTAGATAATTATGGTTTAGTAAGAATATTGGTGTTAAGGTTTGTGATTCCCGAAGCATGCACGTATGATCTGTCGTTATGCTAGGAAGTTGGAGCATGATTTATTCTTGATAGTCTACCTTATGAGTGGCGGTCAGGGACGAGCGATGGTCTTTTCCTACCAATCTATCCCCCTAGGGGCATGCGTAGTAGTACTTTGCTTCGAGGGCTAATAAACTTTCGCCATAAGTATGTGAGTTCTTTATGACTAATGTGAGTCCATGGATTATACGCACTCTCACCTTTCCGCAATTTGCTAGCCTCTTCGGTACCGTGCATTGCCCTTTCTCACATCGAGAGTTGGTGCAAACTTCGCCGGTGCATCCAAACCCCGTGATATGATACACTCTATCACAAATAAGCCTCCTTATATCTTCCTCAAAACAGCCACCATACCTACCTATCATGGCATTTCCATAGCCATTCCGAGATATATTGCCATGCAACTTCCACCCTTCTGTTTTTATGACACACATCGTCATTATCATATTGCTTTGCATGATTGCTACTTGTAGACTGCGTTGGTACTTCCCCGAAGAGGAGAGGATGATGCAGTATAGTAGAGATAAGTATTTCCCTCAGTTAAGAACCAAGGTTATCAATCCAGTAGGAGAACCAAGCAAAATTCCGTTAAACGCACCTACACACACAAGAGCAAACACTTGCACCCAACGCAAATAAGAGGGTTGTCAATCCTCTTAGCGGTTATTTGCAAGGATTAAATCTTATAGAGGTAAATAGATAAACTAAAATACTAATTAAAATAAAAGTAAATAAATTGCAGCAAGGTATTTTTAGGTTTTTTATATATGATAAAGTAGACCCGGGGGCCATAGTTTTCACTAGAGGCTTCTCTCCCGAACACATAGAATACGGTGGGTAGACAAATTACTGTTGGGCAATTGATAGAAAAGCGAATAATTATGACGGATTCATGGCAATGATCATGTATATAGGCATCACGTCCGAGACAAGTAGACCGACTCCTGCCTGCATCTACTACTATTACTCCACCCATCGACCGCTATCCAGCATGCATCTAGGGTATTAAGTATGAAACAGAGTAACGCCTTAAGCAAGATGACATGATGTAGACAAAGTAAACTCAAGCAATATGATTAAACCCCATCTTTTTATCCTTAATGGCAACAATACAAATACGTGTCATGTCCCTTTCTGTCACTGGGATTGAGCACCGCAAGATTGAACCCATCACAAAGCACCTCTCCCATTGCAAGATAAACCAATCTAGTTGGCCAAACCAAATCGATAGATCGGAGAGAAATACAAAGCTATAATAATCATGCATAAAATAGTTCAGAGAAGACTCAAATATTTCTCATGAATAATCTGATCATAAACTCACAATTTATCCGATCCCAACAAACACACCGCAAAAGAAGATTACATCGGATAGAACTCCAAGAACATCGAGGAGAACATGGTATTAAAGATCAAAGAGAGAGAAGAAGCCATCTAGTTACTAGCTATGGACCCGTAGGTCTGTGGTAAACTATCCACACATCATCGGAAGGGCAGCAAGGTTGATGAAGAAGCCCTCCGTGATCGATTCCCCCTCTGGCAGAGTACCGGAAAAGACCTCCAGATGGGATCGCGGAAGAACAGAGGCTTGCGGCGGCGGAAAGGTTTTCTCTTCTGTCTCTTTGGTATATTGGGAATATTTGAGAATTTATAGCGCTGGAATTAGGTCAGGAGGGGCAACGAGGGGCCCACAAGCCTAGGGGGCGCGCCCTACCCCCCTGGGCGCGCCCTCCAAGCTTGTCGCCTCCTCGTGGCTCTTCTGGTCTTCTCCCAAAGCTTCGTGGGTCTCTTCTGGTCCAGAAAAAATTAATCCAAAGTTTTTTTCTCGTTTGGACACTTTTTGATAATGATTTTCTGAAAAGGCAAAAACAAGCAGAAAACAGCAACTGGCACTGGGCACTGGGTTAATAGGTTAGTCCCAAAAAATGATATATAATAGCATATAATTGCATATAAAACATCCAAGATTGATACTATAATAGCATGGAACAATCAAAAAATGTAGATACGTTGGAGACGTATCAAGCATCCCCAAGTTTAATTCCTGCTCGTCCTCGAGTAGGTAAATGATAAAAAGAGAATTTTTGATGTGGAATGCTACCTATCATGTTTCATCATGTAATCTCTCTCTTACGGTATGAATAATAAGATCCGAATGATTCAAAGCAATAGTCTATAATTTAACATAAAGACATCAATACTCAGGCATACTAATAAACAATCATGTCTTTCAAAATAAAAATGCTAAAGAACGTTATCCCTACAAAATCATATAATCCTGTCATGCTCCATCTTCTTAACACAAAGTATTTATCATGCACTACCCCGATGACAAGCCGAGCAATTGGTTCATACTTTTTAACACGCTTCAGCTTTTTCAACCCCCACGCAATACATGAGCGCAAGCCATGGATATAGCACTATGGGTGGAACAGAGTGTGGTGGTAGAGATCAATAAGGGGAAGTCAAAAATAAGAAGATAGTCTCACATCGACGAGGCTAATCAACGGGCTATGGAGATGCCCATCAATTGATGTCAATGCGAAGAGTAGGGATTGCCATGCAACGGATGCACTAAGAGCTATAAGTGTATGAAAGCTCAACATGAAAACTAAGTGGGTGTGCATCCAACTTGCTTGCTCATGAAGACCTCGGGAATTTGAGGAAGCCCATCATCGGAATATACAAGCCAAGTTCTATAATGAAAAATTACCACTAGTATATGAAAGTGAAAAAATAAGAGACTCTCTATATGAAAAACATGGTGCTACTCTGAAGCACAAGTGTGGAAAAAGGATAGTAACATTGCCCGTTCTCTCTTTTTCTCTCATTTTTTTTGCGTGGGCTCTTTTGGCCTCTTTTTTTTCGTTCGGAGTCTCATCCCGACTTGTGGGGGAATCATGGTCTCCATCATCCTTTCCTCACTGGATAATGCTCTAATAATGATGATCATCACATTTTTATTTACTTACAACTCAATATTACAACTCGATACTTGAACAAAAATATGACTCTATATGAATGCCTCTGGCAGTGTACCAGGATGTGCAATGATGCTAGCATAACATGTATAAAAATGATGAACGGTGGCTGAGCCACAAATACTATGTTAGCTATATGATCATGCAAAGCAATATGACAATGACGATGTGTGTCATAAAAATGGAACGGTGGAAGTTGCATGGCAATATATCTCGGAATGGCTATGGAAATGCCATGATAGGTAGGTATGGTGGCTGTTTTGAGGAAGATATAAAGAGGCTTATGTGTGATAGAGCGTATCATATCATAGGGTTTGGATGCACCGGCGAAGTTTGCACCAACTCTCGATGTGAGAAAGGGCAATGCACGGTACCGAAGAGGCTAGCAAATTGCGGAAAGGTGAGAGTGCGTATAATCCATGGACTCACATTAGTCATAAAGAACTCACATACTTATTGCGAAAGTTCATTAGCCCTCGAAGCAAAGTACTACTATGCATGCCCCTAGGGGGATAGATTGGTAGGACAAGTCCATTGCTCATCCCCGACCGCCACTCATAAGGTAGACAATCAACAATAAATCATGCTCCAACTTCTTAGCATAACGACAGATCATACGTGCATGCTTCGGTAATCACAAACCTTAACACCAATATTCTTACTAAACCACAAGTATCTACTAATAACTCCCACATATTACCATCTTAATATCGCAAAACTATTGCAAGGAATCAAACTTATCATATTCAGTGATCTACATGAAAGTTTTTATTATATCCCTCTTGAATACCTATCATATCAGGACCAAATTCATAACCCGTGCATATTACCATTGCTATTAATTAGACTCTCAAAAAGATATAAGTGAAGCATGAGAGTGCAACTATTTCTTTAAAATATAAACACCGCGATGCTCTAAAAGATATAAGTGAAGCACTAGAGCAACTGCCTAGCTCAAAAGATATAAGTGAAGCACATAGAGTATTCTAACAAATCACGAATAATGTGCGTCCCTCTCAAAAAGGTGTGTTCAACAAAGATGATTGTGAAAAACTAAAAATAAAACAAACTATATCACAAGACGCTCCAAGTAAAACGCATATCATGTGATGAATAAAAATATAGCTCCAAGTGAGTTACCGATCGATTGTAGACGAAAGAGGGGATGCCTTCCGGGGCATCCCCAAGCTTAGACGCTTGAGTCTTCCTTGAATATTACCTTGCGGTGCCTTGGGAATCCCCAAGCTTAGGCTCTTGCCGCTCCTTATTCCTTTGTCCATCGTATTCTCACCCAAAACTTGAAAACTTCAGCACACAAAACTCAACAGAAACCTCGTGAGATCCGTTAGTATAACAAACAAATCTTAAACTTTAGGTACTATTATATATTGATTCATATTTAATATTGGCATAATGCTACTGTACTCCAACTTCTCCATGACTCATACCCCCTGATACGATCCATAGATTCATCAAAATAAGCAAACTATGCAACAAAAACAGAATCTGTCTAAAACAGAACAGTCTGTAAAGATCTGAATTAACGTCATACTTCTGTAACTGCAAACATTCTGAAAAATTAGGACAACGTGGGAAATTCATATATCAATACTGTGTAAGAAATTCAGAATTTTATCACGCTCCAGCAAAAAACCAAAATTCTTGCACTGGACGCAAAAGTTTCTGTTTTCCAACAGCATCAATCATACTATCTTCCTAATCATCCCAAAGGCATTACTTAAAACATAAAAATACAATCATAATAGAGGCTATAATTGTGTAAACACTCAAGAACATAAAGTGAAAGCAAAAATTTATTTTATTCATTGGGTTGCCTCCCAACAAGCGCTATTGTTTTATGCCCCTAGCTAGGCATAATGCATAGTTTGAAGTGTTGTCATCCTTCAAGTTAATTCCATAGGTGGCCCTCATAATATATTCATAAAGTGCTTTAATTATCTTTCGAGGGAAGTGTTCCATCCCTTTATTTAGTGGAAATTGAAATCTTATATTACCTTCTTTCATATCAATAATAGCACCTATTGTTCGTAGAAAAGGCCTACCAAGTATTATGGGGCAAGAAGGATTGCATTCAATATCAAGAACAATAAAGTCCACGGGCACATAATTTCTATTTGTAAGAATAAGAACATCATTTATTCTACCCAATGGCTTTTTAATAGTGCAATCCGCAAGATGCAAATTAAGGGAACAAGGGTCCATGTCGGTGAGACCTAGCACATCACACAAAGACTTTGGTATAGTGGAAATGCTAGCACCAAGATCACAAAGGGAATTACATTCATAATCCTTAGTTTTGACTTTAATAGTGGGTTCCCATTCATCTTGTAATTTTCTAGGAATTGAAACTTCCAACTCAAGTTTTTCTTCATGCGCTTTCATCATGGCTTCTACAATATGTTTAGTGAAAGCTTTATTTTGTTTATATGCATTTGGTGAATTAATCATGGATTGCAACAAGGAAATACACTCAATTAAAGAACAACTATCATAATTAAAGTCCTTGTAATCCAAAGTAGTGGGTGCATTACTATTTAAAGTTTTGACCTCTCCAAACCCACTTTTTTCATTTTTTTTCATTTAGATTGTCACCCTCCAAGCAATTGGGACTCCTTCTATCTAAAGTTGACTCTTCTCAGTCCCTTTTTCATCAAGTTTTATGTTACTTAATAATGATTCAATAGGGATGACACCAATCATTTTAATATCTTCATCATTACTACGATAGAAACCGGGTGGAATCATTTTTTCTAGAAATTCTCGCTTAGCTCTCAACCTAGCGGTCCTTTCTTTACTTTCATTAATGGAGACATAGATAGCTTTAATAGAGTCATTTATATCATGCTTGAGTGGCAAAATTTTAGTTTTGATATTTTCCACATCATGAGCAATTCTATCCATGTTCCTAGCCAATTCATCAACTCTATTCAATTTTTCTTCTATCATAGCATTGAAATTCTTTTGCGAATAAATAAATTCTTTAATATTACTTTCAAGATCAGAGGGCATCCTATTATTATTATTATTATTATTATTATTATTATTATTATTATTATAAGAATTACCATGAGGATTGCCATAATTATTAGTGGAATTTCCAGGAAACGGTCAAGGATTGAAATTACCCCTATAAGCATTGTTGTTGAAATTATTTCTAGAGACAAAATTCACATAAATAGCATCATTATTTTGCACAATCAAGGTAGACAATGGCACATCATTAGGATCTATATGATCATTTTTGCTAGCAACCAATTTCAATAAAGCATCCATCTTATCACAAAGAAGTATTAATTTCTTCAACAGAATTTACCTTCTTACCAGTTGGAGTTCGTTCAGTGTGCCATTGAGAATAATTTGTCATGATATTGTCAAGAAGTTTTGTAGCTTCTTGATACATCTCCAACGTATCTATAATTTATGAAGTATTCATGCCATGTTTATAACAATTCTATATGGTTTTGGTATGATTTGATTAGAACTAACCCGGACTGACGCTGTTTTCAGCAGAAGTACCGTGGTGTTGTTTTTTGTGAAGAAATAAAAGTTCTCCAAATGCAACGAAACTTTTTGACGATTTATTTTGGAACAAAAGAGAACCAGGAAGCTTCGTGGGAGGACCAGAAGAGCCACGAGGTGCCCACGAGGCACCAGGGTGCGCTAGGGGGGGTATGGCGCCGTGGTGCCTCGTGGGCCCATCTTAGCCCATCTTCGCGTGATTCCAACGCCAAAAAATCCTATAAATAGAGAAACCCCTTGAAATAACCCTAGAATCTGGACTCCGCCGCCGCAAGCCTCTGTACCTTCAAAATACCATCTGGAGCCCTGTTCCGGCACCTTGCCAGAGGGGGAAATCATCACCGGAGGACATCTTCATCATCTTGGCGGTCTCCATGACGAGGAGGGAGTAGTTCACCCTCGAGGCTAGGGGTATGTACAAGTAGCTATGTGTTTGATCTCTCTCTCTCGTGTTCTTGATTTGGCACGATCTTGATGTACCGCGAGCTTTGTTAATATAGTTGGATCATATGGTGTTTTCCCCTCTCTATCTTGTTGTGATGTATTGAGTTTTTACCGTTGAGGTTTCACTATTATCGGATCGAATACTTTTATGGATTTGAGAACACTTGATGTATGTCTTGCATATGAATACCCGTGGTGACAATGGGGTATTATATTGATTCACTTGATGTATGTTTTGGCACTCAACTCGCGGATTCCCGAGGTGACATTGGGGTAATCTATGCATAGGGGTTGATGCACGTTTTCGTCCTACTTTCTCAAGTAGAAATCTTGGGGAACTCTTTGAAGTTCTTTGTGTTGGATTGAATATTATGAATCTGAAGTTGTTTGATGCATATCGAATAATCAACTCACGGATACTTGTGGTGACATTGGAGTATCTAGGTGACATTAGAGTTGGTTGATGTGTATCATATGGTGTTATTTTAGTACGAACTCTAGGGCTGTTCGTGACACTTATAGGGATGGCTCAATAGATCGATCAGAAAGAATAACTTTGAGGTGGTTTCGTACCCTACAACAATTTCTATCTTATGTTCTCCGCTATAGGAACTTTGGAGTGATTCTTTATCGCACGTTGAGGGACTGTTATATGATCCAATTATGTTAGCATTGTTGAGAGATTGCACTAGTGAAAGTATGAACCCTAGGCCTTGTTTTTAAGCATTGCAATACCGTTTGTGCTTACTTTTATCGTTTGCTACCTTGCTGTTTTTATTTATTCGGATTATAAAAATATATTTCTACTATCCATACTACACTTGTATCACCATCTCTTCGCCGAACTAGTGCACCTATACAAATTCCCATTGTATTGGGTGTGTTGGGGACACAAGATATTTCTTGTATTTGATTGCAGGGTTGTTTGAGAGAAACCATCTTCATCCTACGCCTCCCACGGATTGATAAACCTTAGGTCATCCACTTGAGGGAAATTTGCTACTGTCCTACAAAACTCTGCGCTTGGAGACCCAACATGAGTCTACAAGAACAAGTTGTGTAGTAGACATCAAGCTCTTTTCTGGCGCCGTTGCCGGGGAGGTGAGTGCTTGAAGGTATATCTTTAGATCTTGCAATTGAATCTTTTAGTTTCTTGTTTTATCACTAGTTTGGTTTATAAAAGAAAACTACAAAAAATGGAATTGAGGTTGCCTCATATTATTCATCTTTATAATGTCTTTCTTGAAAATGATGGAGCGGAAAATTGTGCTCTATTGATAGAAGAAGAATTCAATAAAGTGTTTGGCATAAAATCTTCGAGTGATGAGCATGATAGCAATGTTGTTAGTATGCTTTCTATGAATATCCATGATGCTAATGATATGCAAAGCTACAAGCTTGGGGATGCTATGTTTGATGAAGATGATATTTTTAGTCCCCCAAATTTTGATGAGAAAATTTATTATGATGTTAGCATGCCTCCCATTTATGATGATTATATTGATGAGAGTTGGTTTGGAAGAGTGTCAACTCTAGGTAGTAATTATCCCACTATTTTGGAGGGTGTTGAATCTTATGGCCATAATTATGAAAGTGGATTTGGAGAGGTCACAACTTTATTTAATGATGATTCCATTATTTTGGAAGAGGTTTCAATTGATTATAACAACAAAGTTGCTATCTATGATGATTATTGTGATGACATGTATGCTATAAAGAATAATGACAACCATGAAACTTGTCATCATGATTTTAATTTTCAATTGGATTATGCCAATCAAGTATCTCATGATAGTTATTTTGTTGAATTTGCTCCCACTATTATTGATGAGAATAAATTTGCTTATGTGGAGAGTAGTAAAAATTCTATGCTTGTAGATCATGAAAAGAATGTTTGGTGTGATGGATATATTGTTGAATTTCTTCATGATGCTACTGAAAATTATTATGAGAGAGGATCATATGCTTGTAGGTGTTGCAATAATATCAAGTTTCCTCTCTATGTGTTGAAAGTTTTGAAGTTATGCTTGTTTTGCCTTCCTATGCTAGTTGATTCTTGCTCCCATAAATTGTTTGCTCACAAAATCCCTATGCATAGGAAGTGGGTTAGGCTTAAATGTGCTTGTCATATGATTCATTATGCTCTCTTTGTGTTTCAATTCTTTACTTTTATGCGAGCATCATTGAAATCATCATGCCTAGCTAAAAATGCATTAAAGAAAAGCGCTTGTTGGGAGACAACCCAACATTTATCCCTACTGTTTTTTTGTGTTCACATGATTAAGCTACTGTAGTAATCATGTTTTATATGTTTTCTTCCAATAAAGTGCCAAGTAAAGCCTTTGGGATAGTGTGGATACTTGTTGATTTGATTCTGTGCAAAAACAGAAACTTTTGCATCCAGTGCTGGAATTTCTATTCTGTACTGGAGCGTGAGAAAATTATGAAATTTTTACACAGTATTGGGTTACAAATTGTTTACGCTGTACTAATTTTTTAGAATTTTTGGAGGTACAGAAGTATGGTTTTTAAATCTCTCACTACATGCTGTTTTTTTTTTGACAGATTCTGTTTTCAATGCATAGTTTGCTTGTTTTAGTGTTTCCATAGCTTATATTGAGCAATATAAATTGTGGAAATGATAGACTACAGTAGGCATTATGTGAGAACAATTATGAATCTTGTCTTGACAGTACCTAAGTGGATGATTTATTTTTATCATACTAACCTATCTCACAAGATCCGTTTAGTTTTATGTGATTGAAGTTTTCAAGGTTTGGGTGAGATATCGATATGAGAAGAATAAGGAGTTGCAATACCCTAAGCTTGGGGATACCCAAGGCACCCCAAGGTAATACTCAAGGAAGACTCAAGTGTCTAAGCTTGGGGATGCCCCGGAAGGCATCCCCTCTTTCGTCTTCAACATTATCGGTAACCTTACTTGGAGCTATATTTTTATTCGTCACATGATATGTGTTTTGCTTGGAGCTTCATTTTATTTTGTTGAGATTTGCTTGCTGTTATAAATAATCATGTTTTGTATCTTTTAATTCAATAAAATGTCAATTATAGCCTCCACCATGCTCAGTTTGCAAGTTCATGTGTTGCTGTTTGAAAACAGAAAGTTTTCTATTATGTCCAGAATATTCCTGAATAGTCAGAACATGATAAAAATCTGAAATTTTTACAAAGTAAGAATGCATGAGTTCTCTGTCACGTGGTAATTTTTCAGAATTTTTGGAGTTAGGGAAGTATGAATTCTTATTCACCCTTTACAGCCTGTTCTGTTTAGACAGATTTTGGTTATAGTTGCATTGTTTGCATATGTTGCTTGTTTAATGTTTCTATTTGTGGATAGGAGTATTAAATATGCAGAGGCATTTAGTATGCAATGTTCAATTATAATTTTAGTGATTTGTTACAGTAGAGAATGTTAAGGTTTTGAGTTGATTTATACTAATTTATCTCACGAGTTCTTGTTGAGTTTTTTGTGGATGAAGTTTTTAAGATTTAGGAGAAGCCATGATATGAGAGGAATTAAGGAGACACAAGAGCTCAAGCTTTGGGATTCCCAAGGCACCCCAGGATAACATTCCAAGAAGTCTCAAGCAACTAAGCTTGGGGATGCCCCGGTTGGCATCCCACCTTTCTTCATCAACACCTATCGGTTAGCCTAAGTTTTTACTTGCTCACGTGTTATGTGCTATTCTTGGAGTGTGCTTTTATTTTAGTTTTGTTTGTTGTTTGAATAAAATTATCAAGATCTGAAATTTTAAATGGGAGAGAGTCCTCACATAGCTACCTATTTACTTAACTACTCATTTGGCCTTCACTTATATCTTTTTGGAGTAGTTTGTCATTTACTCTTGTTCTTCACTTATATCCTATGAGTAAATTATTGAATGAATTGAATATCATAAAGTTGAAATTATATGTGCTTCATATGCTCGTATCATGTCTAGTAGTAGTTTCACATTTGGGTTAGAAAATGAAATCTATTGAAGCTTGACAATCACAATATTGGTCATACAAGCAATTCATGAATGATTAGTATAAAGAAGAGAACTTTCACATATAAATATATTATCTTGGACATCTTTTATGATTGTGAATACCCATTAATTATTTTCAAACTTGAGCAAATTAGTTGAAGTTGGACAAGGAAGGCAACGTAATGAGTTATGTTTGGGTATATTTGCATAGAAGTTATATTGTTATGGATCCTCCAACATGTGGTGCTTGCTTAGGATCTTTTGCTAGCCAAAAATTCATACTAAGTAGAGATACTACTTGTGCATCCAAAAATCCTTAAACCCAGTTTCTTACCATGAGTGTCCACCATATCTACCTATGGATTGAATAAGATCCTTCAAGTAAGTTGTCATCGGTGCAAAAAGCAATAAAAATTGCTCCTAAAATATGTATGATCTTTTATTGCAAGGGAAAATAAGCATTATACGAACTTGTGATGGTAAAGAAATAAAAGCGATGGACTGCATAATAAAGGTTGCTATCACAAGGGGCAATATAACGTGACGTTCCTTTGCATTAAGAGCTTGCCACTACTGGGAAAGGGCTTATAGGTGAACCCCAATGAGTGGCGGGCGGCCAAGGTCACCCGCCACAGATACTTTTAAAAATTAGCAGCGGCGGGTAACAAACAATGACCGCCACAGCTAATAGCGTAACTGTGGCGGGCAAAATTCAAACACCGCCACAGCTACAATCTCCCGGACGAGGCTTGCTTCCGTAACTCAGCTGTGACGGGCCCTAGCAGTTGCCCGCCACAGGTAGTAGATGAAGCAGTGGGAGCGCTGGCTAGCATCCGCCACTAGCTGTCATTGCCGGATGCCCAATTTTAGCAGAACATAGCTGTGGCGGGTCCTCTACCACGCCCGCCGGTGGTAGTTTACATAACTGTGGCGGGCGGAAATTTCTGGCCGCCACAGAATATTTTCCCGCGTGGGGTTGCTGTCCACGTCACTTTGCAGTGGCGGGCTACTCTTGCCGCCCGCCAGTGAAAATATCAAGGAGTCAGCAGTGGTGTGCATCCTGTACTGCCTGCCACAGAACTTTATTGCCTTTTTTGCTTGCCCGAAATTCAGTTAATGCCGCGAAAATAGCAAACCAACTCCAAAAGTTGTCAATTTGTAGGACGGGGCTTCTGATGGCGTATATTACACATGGAAAAAAATTCAAGTCCAAAATATGTTTAAAAACTGAGTTCTGTGTGTGAGGTGGCCGTTTTGAAACCCTTATACACTTGGCGGGGGAGTGTCCTGTTTGCACACGATGTGCATCAGGTTTTGGTCGTAACGATCTCTAATTTTTATCAGATCCTACAGGTGTTCAATGAAGACACCATGGAAAGTTTCAAACATTTCCAACCTCGTTAGCACGGCCAAAGTTTGTTTTGCCTTTTTTTACTTGCCAAAAATTCAGTTAATGCTGCGAAAATAGCAAACCAACTCCAAAAGTTATCAATTTGTAGCACGGGGCTTCTGATGGCGTATATTACACATGGAAAAAATTTCAAGTCCAAAATATGTTTAAAAACTGAGTTCAATGTGTGAGGTGGCCGTTTTGAAACCCTTATACACTTGGCGGGGGAGTGTCCTGTTTGCACACGATGTGCATCAGGTTTTGGTCATAACGATCTCTAATTTTTATCAGACCCTACAGGTGTTCAATGAAGACGCCATGGAAAGTTTCAAACATTTCCAACCTCGTTAGCACGACCAAAGTTTGTTTTGCCTTTTTTACTTGCCGAAAATTCAGTTAATGCCGCGAAAATAGCAAACCAACTCCAAAAGTTGTCAATTTGTAGCACGAGGCTTCTGATGGCGTATATTACACATGGAAAAAATTTCAAGTCCAAAATATGTTTAAAAACTGAGTTATGTGTGTGAGGTGACCGTTTCGAAACCCTTATACACTTGGCGGGGGAGTGTCCTGTTTGCACACGATGTGCATCAGGTTTTGGTCGTAACGATCTCTAATTTTTATCAGACCCTACAGGTGTTCAATGAAGACGCCATGGAAAGTTTCAAACATTTCCAACCTCGTTAGCACGGCCAAAGTTTGTTTTGCCTTTTCTACTTGCCGAAAATTCAGTTAATGCCGCGAAAATAGCAAACCAACTCCAAAAGTTGTCAATTTATAGCACGGGGCTTCTGATGGCGTATATGTTTAAAAACTGAAAAGTGCGCTGCCGTATTTTTACGCAACGAATATTTGTGAAAGACAGATTTTACGTACATAGGCTTTGGGCTGGCGGGTGGCCCTGCCCGCCTGCCGTTGCTAGTTTTTGCAGTGGCGGATGCCACGTGCTGCCCGCCGTGTGTTAACCGAAAACACGCGCCCACCCCCCCCCCCCCCCCCCCCGCGCATAATTTCGAACCTTACCTAATCTGTTCCCCTGTTCTCTCCCACCTCTCGCGAGCTCGTCCACCGCAACTGCCGCCGGCCGCCGCGCACCTCTCTCTACTCTCGCGTGCTCTGGTCAGCCGCCGCGTACCTCTCTCTACTATCGCGTCGCCGTCGCCGGTGCTCGTACTCCGCCGCCACCGCAGCTGTAGTTTTTTCCCCGTGGGATCCCGTGGGCCGGCACCTTGACAACCTTGCGGCCGTCGCAACGAACCCGGCCATCTCGTCAACACCGTCGTCGGCGTCGCAAATTTCTGATTCACATCTGTGTCAAGGTATAATTTCACTACATTTCACATCTATATGTTCCACTATTATAGACGATTGTAACGTGTTCGATGAAATGCCACACAAAGGATTTAGATCTTAGATGTTCTTGGATGTACTTGTACAAACACGTGGATGGGGTGGTGTCATTTGATGTAGAATCAGATGGTTGTGTTTGATTTGTAGGACTTAATATGAGTGCCATTGTTTTGACGAAACGTTGATTCGTTTCCGTTTCGTCAAATTTTTGGTACTCAATATGCCCTACTTTTAGCAAAGGTCATGCCAAATTTTTCAGTCGCCATTCTCTTTCTATGTTCAGTCATACTTTTTGTTACAATATATCAGTTGGACAAATGGATCCCGGCGCCGGAACGTCATCTCAGAAGGAACCTCAGTACACCAACCCTGACGTCGAGATGAGCACCCCTGACGTGGATGATTCGGCCATCCCTGACGTCGAGATGGGCAACAACCAACAGGTAGAACCGACCACCGGGGCAGGGGACACGAGCCACACTGACGGGACTTCATCCAGCACGGCGGCCACAAAGAAGAGCAACTGAAAGGCAAGGGATCCAAACAACCTTCACGAAGGTATAATTGCAATCACCGCAGTTGGCCCGAGTGGCGAGCCCGTCACCCCAGAGGTCGCAGCATAAAGTTATAGCAAAGTGCTAGGTTGCATCTTGCGAAAAACCGTCCTGATCAGTAGCAAGGATTTGGTCGGACACAAGGAGAATCTACTACTGGCGTTAAACCGTAGTTATGAATTTCCACCTGATGTCAAGAAGTTAGCCAAAGATTATGCCATATCAAAATGGCCAAAGATGTTAAGGGACTGGAAGAGCAGTGCTCTTTGCAATCTAGTTGGTAAGGACTTTGAGACCGTTAAGCGGCTCAATCCAACTATGGATCGCGAAGAATGGACGAAGTTTTGTGAATCCTCTGGTAGTGAGTCAAGCAAGGAGATAAGCGATCATTTCCGTAATTTACGGAAAAATCTACCAGGTAACCACCGTCTAGGCCCTGGTGGTTACATAGCTGCAGAACCCAAGTGGGAGAAGGAGGTCGCGGAGTTTATAGCCGCGGGTAAACAGCCTCTGTTCTGGGAACATCGAGATCGTGCTCGGGACTTCCGTTTTCTCAGGGCCAGTGCAGTGCAAGACCAAGACAGTAAGGAGTTGGTTCTCCCGACGCAGGAACTTCGCTCAACGGAGGAGAACTTGGTAACATCAATCACCACTAATAATTTAGTCCCCACAACTTATTTATTATGTACCATACTAATTGTTTACCAAAACACATGTATTTTTTGTAGAGAAAAATAAAGCAGGAATTTGGACCGGGTCCTCATGAATCTCCCCATGGCTATAGGTATGATGACCCTCTTACCCGGGTAGTGAACGCGGGTTTTGGGGTTAACAGGAAGCCCAAGACTGGGCGTGCGTTGGGAGGGGGTAAGATGTTGTGGGACGACGCCTACCCCGAAACCAAATAACTAAAAAAATACAGAAGGAAGTACATAAGCAAAACTAAGTTAGATGCAGTAGTAGATGCAGCAGTCGAGAAAAGGTTAGCAGAAATGTTTCCGCACGGCGCAGCAAGTCCTACCCAGCAGCATACACCTATCATCACCCATCAGCCACATGCATCCCCCTTTATTCCATGCTGGCTACAAGCCAACGTGGACGGGGTGAAGACAAGGGTTGCCAAGGGTCAAATCATCCCGTTTACCGATGGTAGCAGAATGATGCACGGGGTCGTCCTGCCACTTGGCATGACGAGGGTGCAGGTGCAGGAGGTACTGACGGGCTTCGAATCTTGGTCGTTGCCTCACCCCCCTGAAGACGGCGTCACTATGTTATGGCAAGTGACCCAGAGCCACCTGCTTAAGTGGCCAATGAATGATATAGAGGAGATTCCCCAAGGATATGCCGGCACCGGAGACGTAGTGCCAGATAATCCGCATTCAGGGGAGAAGAATGCACGTGACAGTTGTGGACCATCCGCAGACAAACCACCTATGCCTGTTGTCATCCCCGAAGGGCGGAAAATGAACATGTATAAGCCCGGGGAACCGCTTCTATCGAACTCTATGTTGGAGACCCTCTCGATTGATCTTCAAATTCTACACGCCCATGTGGTAGATAAATCAAAAAAAGGTCAACATGGATACACGGCCAAGGTGATATAAGGTTATAGTTTTGTCCAGGAGTCTCCGACAGACAGAATTGATCTGGCCTTTAATGAGGTCATCCATGCAAATATCTTCTTTGTCAACGCAGTCTCCCCAGAGTTAATGAGGCTCTGGGTACTTCATCGAGCTACAGATCCCCTACTCCCGCATGGTAAAGTGTCCTTACCTGATCCTTTTTACATGCACTGCCACAACCTGGAAACCATAGAAGGCCAGGAGGTCATCTCGGACTACCTGTTCCCGTTATTTATTGTCAAGCATCCACATGCGGACACCTTTCTAGTGCCATACTGCGACAAGTAAGTCGTTAACGTTCACTAATTTATTTTGAAACATATAAATGGCCTTCTGGTTTGATCTCATCAATGCTAATTTCTTCATTTGTTTACGCAGCAACCGACATTGGATCGTAATCGCACTATTGCCGACGCAGGGCTTGGCTTACTTCTTCAATTCGAAGAGACACCCTCAAAAGCAATGGACCAGATTGAAGAAGGTTCTAAATGATGCTCTCGCCAAGTGTAAGAATGTCAGAGAGACTATAACAGAACATTCAGAATTCAAGTTCTTCACTAGCGCTTGTTGCTATCAAGAACAAAATGTGGAAACCTCTCATAGGTCTGGATACTGTGCCATGGCTATCATGGACGACTTTTTGAAGAAAAGCAAATATTTGCGTAATCATAGCCAGATCATCAAGTGGTCCGAAGAGATGGAGAGGGACATGGACATAGGGGAACTATTAACAGAGCATGGCCGCCTCCAAAAGGTGTCGGCCAGAATTATCAACAAAGAAGTTATAAATGAGGATGGAAAGTTTCACTTCCAGCTAGAGCGAGATGAAGAACGACTTCACCGAGTCGAAGACATATTGCGGTAATCGATTGCGAGCGATACAGTGCTTCAAAACATCTTGATTCGTTGTTCATTTTATGAGTTGAGAATTTTACATGTTTATTTGTTGCCCTACACTTCTTATACTGTATGTTTGCTTCATTAATAATCTTAATTATTGTAACATCATTGTAATATGATTGTTTGAATGCAATGGGATGATTGAGTGCAAAATACTGCTTCAGCGCCATTAAAATGCTGCCACGACAGCAAAAAAGCGCTGCCGCGGCAGCAATTTCTCTATATGCCGACATCACTGCAAGTGGCGAGCGGCAAAGGTGCCTACCACTGCTAATACATACCACAGTGGCGGGCAGAGATTTTAGTTGTGGCAGGCCATAACTTCTGCCTGCCACCACAGCACTGTCATCAGTGGCGGGCGGGCGCCCGCCACTGATGCCATAATAGCAGTGGTAGGAGGTCAGTGGCGGGCGGCCCTGAGAGCCTGGCCCGCCACTACTGGGCTTTTTGCACCCGCCACTGCTGGGCATTCCTGCAGTAGTGTGCACATCCAAAAATAAAAAGCGCATGACAACCTCTGCTTCCCTCTGCGAAGGGCCTATCTTCTACTTTATGTATTTACTTTTATGCAAGAGTCAATAGTATTACTTCTCATTTCAACCTTAATTATTCTCTTGTTGGCAAGCATCATGTGGTGGGGAAAGATCCAGGCACATATGGCCAGTCAAATATATTTGATCATGAATTATTATTGTTGACAATTATCTCTATGATAAATAAGTTGGGAGGCGAAAAATTAAGCCCCTATCTTTCTCTCTGTTCGATGGATGCCATTTGTTCTAAAAATATGCTTTGAGTACTAGCAATCATAGAAGACTATATGATAATTGAGTATGTGGAGCTCTTACTTAGACTTTGTTGAAGATAAGTTGAATTGCAATTGTTTGGTGACTAAGAACATAGGTTGTTAAGTTTCAAGAGAATGCATTGTTTGAACCATAACATGTGAATTGATTGCTACTTTATCATGATGAGTTTTATGAGAAAGAGTTGCTATTATGATGCTAGGAAAAGTGATTGAAATTATCATTGATCAAACTTATGCACTATGCTAGCATTCACACTTCATAAATTATTTCTTTTATCATTTACCTACTCGAGGACGAGCAGGAATTAAGCTTGGGGATGCTGATACGTCTCCAACGTATCTATAATTTATGAAGTATTCATGCCATGTTTATAACAATTCTATATGGTTTTGGTATGATTTAATTAGAACTAACCCGGACTGACGTTGTTTTTAGCAGAACTACCGTGGTGTTGTTTTTTGTGCAGAAATAAAAGTTCTCCAAATGCAGCGAAACTTTTTGTCGATTTTTTTTGGAACAAAAGAGAACCAGGAAGCTTCATGGGAGGACCAGAAGAGCCACGAGGTGCCCACGAGGCACCAGGGCGCACCAGGGGGGTATGGCGCCGTGGTACCTTGTGGGCCCATCTTAGCCCATCTTCGCGTGATTCCAACGCCAAAAAATCCTATAAATAGAGAAACCCCCAGAAATAACCCTAGAATCTGGACTCCGCTGCCGCAAGCCTCTGTACCTTCAAAATACCATCTGGAGCCCTGTTCCGGCACCTTGCCGGAGGGGGAAATCATCACCGTAGGACATCTTCATCATCCTGGCGGTCTCCATGACGAGGAGGGAGTAGTTCACCCTCGAGGCTAGAGGTATGTACAAGTAGCTATGTGTTTGATCTCTCTCTCTCTCGTGTTCTTGATTTGGCACGATCTTGATGTACCGCGAGCTTTGTTAATATAGTTGGATCATATGGTGTTTTCCCCTCTCTATCTTGTTGTGATGTATTGAGTTTTTACAGTTGAGGTTTCACTATTATCGGATTGAATACTTTTATGGATTTGAGAACACTTGATGTATGTCTTGCATATGAATACCCGTGGTGACAATGGGGTATTATATTGATTCACTTGATGTATGTTTTGGCACTCAACTCGCGGATTCCCGAGGTGACATTGGGGTAATCTATGCATAGGGGTTGATGCACGTTTTCGTCCTACTTTCTCAAGTAGAAATCTTGGGGCACTCTTTGAAGTTCTTTGTGTTGGATTGAATATTATGAATATGAAGTTGTTTGATGCATATCGAATAATCAACTCACGGATACTTGTGGTGACATTGGAGTATCTAGGTGACATTAGAGTTGGTTGATGCGTATCATATGGTGTTATTTTAGTACGAACTCTAGGGCTGTTCGTGACACTTATAGGGATGGCTCAATAGATCGATCGAAAAGAATAACTTTGAGGTGGTTTCGTACCCTACAACAATTTCTATCTGATGTTCTCCGCTAATAGAAACTTTGGAGTGATTCTTTATCGCACGTTGAGGGACTGTTATATGATCCAATTATGTTAGCATTGTTGAGATATTGCACTAGTGAAAGTATGAACCCTAGGCCTTGTTTTTAAGCATTGCAATACCGTTTGTGCTCACTTTTATCGTTTGCTACCTTGCTGTTTTTATTTATTCAGATTATAAAAATATATTTCTACTATCCATACTACACTTGTATCACCATCTCTTCGCCGAACTAGTGCACCTATACAAATTGCCATTGTATTGGGTGTGTTGGGGACACAAGAGATTTCTTGTATTTGATTGTAGGGTTGTTTGAGAGAGACCATCTTCATCCTACGCCTCCCATGGATTGATAAACCTTAGGTCATCCACTTGAGGGAAATTTGCTACTGTCCTACAAAACTCTGCGTTGGAGGCCCAACACGAGTCTACAAGAACAAGTTGTGTAGTAGACATCACTTCTCCCAATGTAATTTCCATAAAAGTACCACCTGCGGCAGAGTCTAGCAAATTTCTAGAGACATAGTTTAGTCCCGCATAAAAAAATTGTATGATCATCCATAAATTTAAGCCATGGGTTGGGCAATTTCTTATCATTAATTTCATTCTCTCCCAAGATTGTGCAACATGCTCATGCTCAAGTTGCTTAAAATTCATAATTTGATTTCTTAGAGAAATAATCTTAGCGGGAGGAAAATACTTGGTAATAAAAGCATCCTTACACTTATCCCAAGAATCAATACTATTTCTAGGCAAGGATGAAAACCAAGTTTTAGCACGATCTCGTAGTGAGAACGGAAATAATTTTAATTTGACAATATCATTATCCACAACTTTTTTTCTTTTGCATATCACAAAGCTCAACGAAAGTATTTAGATGGGATGCAGCATCTTCATTAGGACTACCAGAAAATTGTTATTTCATAACAAGATTAAGCAAAGCAGTATTAATATCACACAACTCCGCACTAGTGGCGGGAGGAGAAATAGGGGTACTAATAAAATCATTATTATTAGTATTGGAAAAGTCACACAATTTTGTATTTTCTTGAGACATCGTGACGAAGCAAGCAAACTAGCAAACAAGCAAATACAAATATTTTTGTTTTTTTGTAAAAAAAAAATAGAAGTGGGGGAGATGAAAATGAGAGGCAAATGCAAATAAAATAAATTCAAGTTGATGATAGTTTGTGCGAAGGTATGTGGTAATTTTGATGATGTCTGCCCGGCAACGGCGCCAGAAATTATTCTTGCTACTTGTAGACTGCGTTGGTATTTCCCCGAAGAGGAGAGGATGATGCAGTATAGTAGAGATAAGTATTTCCCTCAGTTAAGAACCAAGGTTATCAATCCAGTAGGAGAACCAAGCAAAATTCCGTTAAACGCACCTACACACGCAAGAGCAAACACTTGCACCCAACGCAAATACGAGGGTTGTCAATCCTCTTAGCGGTTATTTGCAAGGATTAAATCTTATAGAGGTAAATAGATAAACTAAAATAATTATTAAAATAAAAGTAAATAAATTGCAGCAAGGTATTTTTAGGTTTTTTATATATGATAAAGTAGACCCGGGGGCCATAGTTTTCACTAGAGGCTTCTCTCTCGAACACATAGCATACGGTGGGTAGACAAATTACTATTGGGCAATTGATAGAAAAGCGAATAATTATTACGGATTCATGGTAATGATCATGTATATAGGCATCATGTCCGAGACAAGTAGACCGACTCCTGCCTGCATCTACTACTATTACTCCACCCATCGACCGCTATCCAGCATGCATCTAGGGTATTAAGTATGAAACAGAGTAACGCCTTAAGCAAGATGACATGATGTAGCCAAAGTAAACTCAAGCAATATGATTAAACCCCATCTTTTTATCCTTAATGGCAACAATATAAATACGTGTCATGTCCCTTTCTGTCACTGGGATTGAGCACCGCAAGATTGAACCCATCACAAAGCACCTCTCCCATTGCAAGACAAATCAATCTAGTAGGCCAAACCAAATCGATAGATCGGAGAGAAATACAAAGCTATAATAATCATGCATAAAAGAGTTCAGAGAAGACTCAAATATTTCAAATGAATAATCTGATCATAAACTCACATTTCATCGGATCCCAACATACACACCGCAAAAGAAGATTACATCGGATAGAACTCCAAGAACATTGAGGAGAACATGGTATTGAAGATCAAAGAGAGAGAAGAAGCCATCTAGCTACTAGCTATGGACCCGTAGGTCTGTGGTAAACTACTCACACATCATCGGAAGGGCAGCAAGGTTGATGAAGAAGCCCTCCGTGATCAATTCCTCCTCTGGCAGAGTACCGGAAAAGGCCTCCAGATGGGATCGCGGAAGAATTGAGGCTTGTGGCAGCAGAAAGGTTTTCTCTTCTGTCTCTTTGGTATATTGGGAATATTTGAGAATTTATAGCACTGGAATTAGGCCAGGAGGGGCAACGAGGGGCCCACAAGCCTGGGGGGCGCGCCCTACCCCCTGGGTGCGCCCTCCAGGCTTGTCGCCTCCTCGTGGCTCTTCTGGTCTTCTCCTGAAGCTTCATGGGTCTCTTCTGGTCCAGAAAAAATTAATCCAAAGTTTTTTTTCGTTTGGACACTTTTTTATAATGATTTTCTGAAAAGGCAAAACAAGCAGAAAACAGCAACTGGCACTGGGCACTGGGTTAATAGGTTAGTCCCAAAAATTGATATATAATGGCATATAATTGCATATAAAACATCCCAGATTGGTACTATAATAGCATGGAACAATAAAAAATTATAGATACATTGGAGACGTATCAATGATCATATAGCTGACATAGTATTTGTGGCTCAGCCACCGTTCATCATTTTTATACATGTTACACTAGTATCATTGCACATCCTGGTACACAGCCAGAGGCATTAATATAGAGTCATATTTGTTCTAGTATTGAGTTGTAATTTTGAGTTTTAAGTAAATAAAAGTGTGATGATCATCATTATTAGAGCATTGTCCCAGTGAGGAAAGGATGATGGAGACCATGATTCCCCCACAAGTCGGGATGAGACTCCGGACGAAAAATAAAAATAAAAAAAAGAAAAAAAAATGTTAGAAAAAGAGAGAAGGGGCAATGTTACTATCCTTTTTCCACACTTGTGCTTCAGAGTAACAGCATGTTTTTCAGATAGAGAGTCTCCTATTTTGTCACTTTCATATACTAGTGGGAATTTTTCATTATAGAACTTGGCTTGTATATTCCGATAATGGGCTTCCTCAAATGCCCGAGGTCTTCAAGAGCAAGCAAGTTGGATGCACACCCACTTAGTTTTCATGTTGAGCTTTCATACACTTATAGCTCTTAGTGCATCCGTTGCATGGCAATCCCTACTCCTCGCATTGACATCAATTGATGGGCATCTCCATAGCCCGTTCATTAGCCTCGTCGATGTGAGACTATCTTCTTATTTTTGACTTCCCCTTATTGATCTCTACCACCACACTCTATTCCACCCATAGTGCTATATCCATGGCTTGCGCTCATGTATTCCGTGGGGGTTGAAAAAGCTGAAGCGCGTTAAAAAGTATGAACCAATTGCTCGGCTTGTCATCGGGGTAGTGCATGATAAATATTTTGTGTTAAGAAGATGGAGCATGACAGGATTATATGATTTTGTAGGGATAACGTTCTTTAGCATTTTTATTTTGAAAGACATGATTGTTTGTTAGTATGCCTGAGTATTGATGTCTTTATATCAAACTATAGACTATTGCTTTGAATCATTCGGATCTTATTATTCATACCATAAGAGAAAGATTACATGATGAAACATGTTAGGTAGCATTCCACATCAAAAATTCTGTTTTTATCATTTACCTACTCGAGGACGAGCAGGAATTAAGCTTGGGGATGCTTGATACGTCTCCAACGTATCTATAATTTTTTATTGTTCCATGCTATTATATTATCAATCTTGGATGTTTTTATATGCAATTGTATATCATTTTTTGGAACTAACCTATTAACCTAGAGCCTAGTGCCAGTTGTTGTGTTTTGCTTGTTTTTGGTTTTTCATTAAATCAATACCAAACGAAGTCCAAATGCCACAAAACTTTTTGGAGATTTTTTTCTGGACAAAAGAGACCCTGGAGACTTGGAGAGGAGGCCAGAAGGTTCACGAAGCCCCCACAAGGCAATAGGGCGCGACCCTAGGGTGCGCACCCTGATGCCTTGTGGGACCCTTGTGGCTCCGTTTGACCTAATTCCACTTCTATAAATTCTCAAATATTCGGAAACCAATAGAGAGCCACCCCGAATAACTTTTGCGCCGCCGCAAGCCTCTGTTCTTCCACGATCCCATCTGGAGGCCTTTTCCGGTACTCTGCCGGAGGGGGAATCGATCACGGAGGGCATCTACATCAACCTTGCTGCCCTTTTGATGATGTGTGAGTAGTTTACCACAGACCTACGGGTACATAGATAGTAGCTAGATGGCTTATTCTCTCTCTTTGATCTTCAATACCATGTTCTCCTCGATGTTCTTGGAGTTCTATCCGATGTAATCTTCTTTTGCGGTGTGTTTGTTGGGATCCAATGAATTGTGAGTTTATGATCAGAACTCTTTTATGCATGATTATTATAGCTTTGTATTTCTCTCCGATCTATCGATTTGGTTTGGCCAACTAGATTGGTTTATCTTGCAATGGGAGAGGTGCTTTGTGATGGGTTCAATCTTGCGGTGCTCAATCCCTATGAAAGAAAGGGACATGACACGTATTTGTAATGTTGCCATTAAGGATAAAAAGATGGGGTTTAATCATATTGCTTGAGTTTACTTTGTCTACATCATGCCATCTTGCTTAAGGCGTTACTCTGTTTCATACTTAATACCCTAGATGCATGCTGGATATCGGTCGATGGGTGGAGTAATAGTAGTAGATGCAGGCAGGAGTCGGTCTACTTGTCTCAGACGTGATGCCTATATACATGATCATTGCCATGAATCCGTCATAATTATTTGCTTTTCTATCAATTGCCCAACAGTAATTTGTTTACCCACTGTATGCTATGTGTTCGAGAGAGAATCTTCTAGTGAAAACTATGGCCCCAGGGTCTACTTTTATCATATATTAAAATAAAAAATACCTTGCTGAAATTTATTTACTTTTATTTTATTTAGTATTTTAGTTTATCTATCTACCACTATCAGAATTAATCCTTGCAAAATAACCGCTAAGAGGATTGACAACCCTCTTATTTGTGTTGGGTGCAAGTGTTTGCTTTTGTGTGTGCAGGTGCGCTTAACGGGATTTTGCTTGGTTCTCCTACTGGATTGATAACCTTGGTTCTTAACTGAGGGAAATACTTATCTCTACTATACTGCATCATCCTCTCCTCTTCGGGGAAATACCAACGCAGTCTACAAGTAGCAAGTCTCACCAGAGCGCAAGACGGCATCTGGTACGAATGCACGCGCTCGTACCAAGTGTCGACAGCTCTGGGAGGTCCAACCAAACAAAAAATATAAATGGACCCCCGTCAGAATCACAACAGGAGAGCATCGAGAACACCATTCGTGAAACAAAAGCCATCTTCCAACCATTACCATCGCCATTTCCATCTCATCTCCATAGCCGATGCCATCACTATCACCGTAGCAACTCCCCTCCAAGTTAGCCATACTGGTAATCGTGCATCGCATCCGGCAAGCACTGTAAGACATATTATCAATAAAGCATTCATCTTTTTGTCTCCTCTGATGATTTCCTCTTGCGATCCGGTCGTCACGTGTGAGTAATTCGGTAAAGCAATGGGTTGAGGCATAGCTTGCAACCCTATGTATTTGTATGAGGGGTGGATGGAATGACTTTGAATAACTAATGTCATGTATGTGTCCATTTGCTATGGAGTTTTATCTTGTACCTTTCTCGTTCTACGACTCTGCAGGTATCCAGGATCTTGGAGTTTGACCGAGAAGGGGGTAAGGAGTGAGGAGTACGCGGAACACTATTTCTGAACACCAGTGAAAGAAATATTTAGTATGGTAGCAAAAAGCCAATCCTTGGGGATTCATGTGGTGTAGTCATTAAATGCCCAATTCTTTTGTCTGAATATTTATTCTTAATAATCGAGGTAACTCCGCGAGACAGTAAAGGCATGTGGTTGGACAACTGACTCTTGAAGCACGTGGCGCACCGGTCAAGACGTAATTTGGACACATCCCCCACTTCATCGTGTTGCAAGCACATCTTAATGGGTGTCTTCTAGAGCACAAATTAATATTAGGATGATCGCTAATGCAAATATATGGTTGTAATAATCAAGACCTCATACCCATGTATGTTTTAATTCTAGTGTTTACACCACTAAGATTACTTAGGCCCGGTTCACAAAACTAGAATTTAATTATCTTGCAAGAACTTGTTAGACCCTTTCTCGTAGTGCACATCCTCTCGTGGGTTCGATAATTCAGGGTCACTGATACATCTCCAACGTATCTATAATTTTTGATTGTTCCATGCTATTATAGTATCAATCTTGGATGTTTTATATGCAATTATATGCCGTTATATATCATTTTTTGGGACTAACCTATTAACCTAGTGCCCAGTGCCAGTTGCTGTTTTTTGCTTATTTTTGCCTTTTCAGAAAATCATTATCAAACAGAGTCCAAACGAAGAAAAAACTTTTGATTAATTTTTTCTGGACTAGAAGGGAGCCTCGAAGCTTTGGGAGAAGACCAGACGAGCCATGAGGGAGCGACAAGCTCGGGAGGCGCGCTCTGGGGGTAGGGCGCGCCCCCAGGCTTGTGGGCCCCTCGTGGCACCTCCTGACCTAATTCCAAGGCTATAAATTCCTAAATATTCCCAATATACTAGGGAGACAGAAGAGAAAACCTTTCCGCCGCCGCAAGCCACTGTTCTTCCGTGATCCCATCTGGAGGCCTTTTTCGGTACTCTGCCGGAGGGGGAACCAATCACGGAGGGCTTCTTCATCAACCTTGCTGCCCTTCCGATGATGTGTGAGTAGTTTACCACAGACCTCTGGGTCAATAGCTAGTAGCTAGATGGCTTCTTCTCTCTCTTTGATCTTCAATACCATGTTCTCCTCGATGTTCTTGGAGTTCTATCCGATGTAATCTTCTTTTGCGGTGTGTTTGTTGGGATCCGATGAATTGTGAGTTCATGATCAGATTATTCATGGGAAATATTTGAGTCTTCTCTAAACTTTTTTATGCATGATTGTTATATGATACATCCCAAACGTATCCACTTTTCCAAACACTTTTGCTCTGGTTTTGGACTCTAATTTGCATGATTTGAATGGAACTAACCCGGACTGATGCTGTTTTCAGCAGAATTGCCATGGTGTTATTTTTGTGCAGAAATAAAAGTTCTCGGATGGACCTGAAAATTTACGGAGAATTATTTCAGAATATATAAAAAATACTGGCGAAAAGATCCACTGGAGGGGGGCCACCCAGGCGCCACAAGCCCAGGGGGCGCGCCTACCAGGCTTTTGGGGCCCTGGCAGCTCCGTTTGCCCTAACTCCAACGCTATAAGTACCTATTCGTGGAGAAAAAAATCAGAGAGAAAGAATCATCGCGTTTTACGATACGGAGTCACCGCCACCTCCTGTTCTTCATCGGGAGGGCTGATCTGGAGTCCGTTCAGGGCTCCGGAGAGGGGGATTCGACGTCGTCGTCATCATCAACCATCCTCCATCATCAATTTCATGATGCTCACCACCGGGCATGAGTAATTTATTCGTAGGCTTGCTGGACGGTGATGGGTTGGATGATATTTGCCATGTAATCGAGTTAATTTGTTAGTGCTTTGATCCCTAGTATCCACTATGTTCTGAGATTGATGTTGCTATGACTTTGCTATGCTTAATGGTTGTCACTAGGGCCCAAGTGCCATGATTTCAGATCTGAACCCTCTATGTTTTCAGGAATATATTTGTGTTCTTGATCCTATCTTGCAAGTTATATGCACCTATTACGTGTTATGGTCCGCATACCCCAAGGTGACAATAAATGGGATTCTTTCCGGTGATTACCGTAGTTTGAGGTGTTCATGTATTCACTATGTGTTAATGCTTTGTTTTGGTTCTCTATTAAAAGGAGGCCTTAATATCGCTTAGATTTCCTTATGGACCCCGCTGCCACGGGAGGGTAGGACAAAAGATGTCATGCAAGTTCTTACTATAAGCACGTATGACTATATACGGAATACATGCCTACATTACATTGATGAATTGGAGCTATTGTGTATCGCCCTAGGTTGTGACTATTACATGATGAATGCCATCCAACATAATTATCCATCACCGATCCAATGCCTACGCTTTTCGCATATTGATCTTTGCTAAGTTACTACTATTGCTGCTGCTGTTACAATCACTACAAAACTGCTACTGTTACTGCCTTTGTTACTATTGCTACTGTTACCATTGTGATACGTCCATTTTGCATCATGTTTTACTATAGTTATTTATAGTGTTTTTAATCAATATAACACTTTGTGGAGCAATTCTAATGCCTTTTCTCTCTTAATATGCAAGATTTACATAAGGAGGGAGATTGTCGGCAGCTGGAATTCTGGACCTGAAAAAGCTATGTCAGAGATACCTATTCTGCACATCTCCAAATGAGCTGAAATTTCACGGGGATTTATTTTGGAATAAATAAAAAATATTGGAAGAAATAAGTACCAGAGGGGGCCACCCAGGTGCCCACGAGGCACCAGGGCGTGCCACCCCCTCCTAGGCGCGCCCTGGTGGCTTGTGGGGGCCTGGCCAGCCTCCGGTGCCCATTTTCTGGTATATAAGCCCATTTTCCCTAGAAAAAATAAAGAGAAGACTTTTGGGATGGAGCGCCACCGTCTCGAGGCGGAACTTGGGCACGAGCACTTTTGCTCTCCGGCGGAGCGATTCCGCCGGGGATACTTCCCTCCGGGAGGGGGAAATCAAAGCCATCGACATCACCAACGATCCTCTCATCGTGGGAGAGCCAATCTTCATCAACATCTTCAGCATCACCATCTCATCTCAAACCCTAGTTCATCTCTTGTATTCAATCTTTGTCTCAAAACCTCAGATTGGTACTTGTGGGTTGCTAGTAGTGTTGATTACATCTTGTAGTTGATGCTAATTGGTTTATTTGGTGGAAGATTATATGTGCAGATCCATTATGCTATTCAATACCCCTCTAATCTTGGACATGAATATGATGTGTGAGTAGTTACTTTTGTTCTTGAGGACATGGGAGAAGTCTTGTCATAAGTAATCATGAGAATTTGGTATTCGTTCGACATTTTGATGATATGTATGTTGTTGATTCTCTTAGCTGTGTCATGTGAACGTCGACTACATGACACTTCACCATCTTTGGGCCTAAGAGAATGCATTGTGGAGTAGTAATTAGATGATGGGTTGCTAGAGTGACAGAAGCTTAAACCCTAGTTTATGCGCTATTCCGTAAGGGGCTGATTCGGATCCATATGTTTAATGCTATGGTTAGATTTATCTTAATTCTTCTTTCGTAGTTGCGGATGCTTGCGAGAGGGGGTAATCATAAGTGGGAGGTTTGTTCAAGTAAGAACAGCACCCAAGCACCGGTCCACCCACATATCAAATTATCAAAGTAGCGAATGCGAATCAAACAAACATGATGAAAGTGACTAGATGAAATTCCCATGTGTCCTCGAGAACGTTTTGCTTATTATAAGAGATCGTTTCGGCCTGTCCTTTGCTTACAAAAGGATTGGGCTACCTTGCTGCACCTTAGTTACTATTGCTACTTGTCACTTGTTACAAATTATCTTGCTATCAAACTACTTGCTACCGATAATTTCAGTGCTTGCAGAAAATACCTTGCTAAAAACCGCTTGTCATTTCCTTCTGCTCCTCGTTGGGTTCGACACTCTTACTTATCGAAAGGACTACGATTGATCCCCTATACTTGTGGGTCATCAAGACTCTTTTCTGGCGCCACTTCCGGGGAGTGAAGTGCCTTTGGTGAGTGGAATTTGGTAAGGAAACATTTATATTACGTGCTGAAATTTATTGTCACTTTTCACTATGGAAAGTAATCCTTTAAGGGGTTTGTTCGGGGTATCTTCACCTCGACCATAAGCACAAAGAGTTGCTCCTCAACCTACTGCACCTACTGAAAATATTTATTATGAGATTCCTTTGGGTATGATAGAGAAACTGCTAGCTAATCCTTATGCAGGAGATGGAACGGTACATCCTGATATGCACTTGATCTATGTGGATGAAATTTGTGGATTGTTTAAGCTTGCAGGTTTATCCGGAGATGGTGTTAAGAAGAAAGTATTCCCTTTATCTTTGGAGGGAAAGGCATTGACATGGTATAGGCTATGTGATGATATTGGAACGTGGGATTGGAATCGATTGAAATTGGAATTTCATCAAAGTTTTATCCTACGCATCTGGTTCATCGTGATCGGAATTATATATATAATTTTGGCCTCGTGAAGGAGAAAGCATCGCTCAAGCTTGGGGAGGCTTAAGTACATGATATATACATGCCCCAATCATGAGCTCTCAAGAGAAATAATCCTTCAAAAAAATTATGCTCGGCTTTCTCATGATGATCAAACCATGCTCGATTCTTCTTCGATTGGCTCCTTTATGAAGAAAACTATTGAATTCAGGTGGGATCTTCTGGAAAGAATTAAACGCAACTCTAAAGATTGGGAACTCGACAAAGATAATGAGTCAGGTATAACACTTGAGTTTGATTGTGTTAAACCTTTTATGGATACCGATGCTTTTCATAAGTTTAGCACTAAATATGGACTTGACTCTGAGATAGTATCCTCCTTTTGTGAATCATTTGCTACTCATGTTGATCTCCCTAAGGAGAAGTGGTTTAAATATCATCCCCCTGTTAAAGAAAAGATTAAGGAACCCGTTAGTGTTAAAGAAGAAACAATTGTTTATCATGTTGATCCAGTTGTGCCTACCGCTTATATTGAGAAACCACCTTTTCCTGTTAGGATTAAGGAACATGCTAAAGTTTCATCTGTGGTTAACAAAAGTAATATTAGAGCACCTAGGCCCTCTGAACAAATTAAATTTGAACCTAATGTTGCTATGGTTAAAGATCTCTTGGTCGATAATATAGATGGGCATGTTATTTACTTCTGTGATGAAGCTACTAGAATTGCTAAGCCCGACCCTAAAGATAAGAATAAACCTGTCGTTGGCATGCATGTTGTCTCTGTTAAAATAGGAGATCATTGTTATCATGGCTTATGTGATTTGGGTGCTAGTGTGAGTGCTATTCCGTTTACCTTATATCAAGAAAATATGAATGATATTGCACCTATTGAAATAGAGGACATTGATGTTACTATTAAGCTTGCGAATAGAGATACCATTACACCGCTTGGGATTGTTAGAGATGTTGAAATCTTGTGTGGAAAAATAAAATACCCTACTAATTTTCTAGTCCTCAGTTCTCCACAAGACAATTTTTGTCCCATTATATTCGGTAGACCTTTCTTGAACACTGTTAATGCCAATATTGATTGCGCTAAGGAAACTGTTAGTGTTAATTTTGGTGGTATGTCTCATGAGTTTAATTGCTCCAAGTTTTGTAGACAACCTCATGATAAATAATTGCCTAGTAAAGATAAAATTATTGGTCTTGCTTCTATTGCCGTACCTCCCACTGATCCGTTAGAACAATATTTGCTAGACCATGAAAATGATATGCACATGAATGAAAGAAATGAAATAGATAGGATGTTCTTTGATCAACCACCTATCCTTAAACACAATTTGCCTGTTGAAACTCTTGGAGGCCCTCCTCCACCTAAGGGTGACCCTGTATTCGAACTGAAACAATTGCCTGATACATTGAAATATGCTTATCTAGATGAAAAGAAGATATATCCTGTTATTATCAGTGCTAACCTTTCAGAGCATGAAGAAAAGAGATTACTAAAAACTTTGAGGAAACACCGTGCTGCTATTGGATATACTCTTGATGGTCTTAAGGGCATTAGTCCCACTCTATGTCAGCACAAAATTAATATGGAGCATGATGCTAAACCAGTTGTCGACCACCAACGACGATTAAATCCTAAGAAGAAGGAAGTGGTAAGAACTGAAATATTAAAGCTTCTGGAAGCAGGTATAATCTATCCCATAGCTGATAGTAGATGGGTAAGTCCCGTTCATTGTGTCCCTAAGAAAGGAGGCATTACCATTGTTCCTAATGATAAAAATGAACTCATTCCACAAAGAATTGTAACTGGTTATAGGATGGTAATTGATTTTAGAAAAGTAAACAAAGCCACTAGAAAAGATCATTACCCCTTACCTAATATTGATCAAATGTTAGAAAGATTTTCTAAGCATACACACTTTTGCTTCCTAGATGGTTATTCTGGTTTCTCTCAAATACATGTATCACCTGAAGATCAAGAGAAAACCACCTTTACTTGTCCTTTTGGAACTTATGCTTATCGTCGTATGCCTTTTGGTTTATGTAATGCACCTGCTACCTTTCAAAGATGTATGACTGCTATATTCTCTGACTTTTGTGAAAAGATTGTTGAGGTTTTCATGGATGATTTCTCCGTTTACGGAACTTCTTTTGATGATTGCTTAAGCAACCTTGATCGAGTTTTGCAGAGATGTGAAGAAACTAATCTTGTCTTGAATTGGGAGAAGTGCCACTTTATGGTTAATGAAGGTATAGTCCTTGGGCATAAAATTTCTGAAAGAGGTATTGAAGTTGGTAAGGCTAAAGTTGATGCTATTGGGAAAATGCCATGTCCTAAATATATCAAAGGTATAAGAAGTTTCCTAGGTCATGCTGGCTTCTATAGAAGGTTTATTAAAGACTTCTCTAAAATTTCTAGGCCTCTTACTAATCTCTTGCAAAAAGATGTTCCATTTATTTTTGATGATGATTGTGTAGAAGCCTTTGAAACACTTAAGAAAGCCTTAACCTCTGCACCTATTGTTCAACCACCTAATTGGAACTTGCCTTTTGAAATTATGTGTGATGCTAGTGATTATGCTGTTGGTGTTGTTCTAGGAAAAAGAGTTGATAAGAAATTAAATGTTATCCATTATGCTAGTAAAACTCTAGACAATGCTCAAAGAAATTATGCTACTACTAAGAAAGAATTTCTAGCAGTTGTGTTTGCATGTGACAAACTCAGATCCTACATAGTTGATTCTAAAGTAATTGTTCACACTGACCACACTGCTATTAAATACCTTATGGAAAAGAAAGATGCTAAACATAGACTCATTAGGTGGGTTCTATTGCTACAAGAATTTGACTTGCATATTACTGATAGGAAGGGAGCTGAGAACCCCGTAGCAGATAATTTGTCTGGAATGGAAAATGTTCTTGATGACCCACTTCCTATTAATGATGATTTTCCTGATGAACAATTAGTTGTGATAAATGTTTCTCGTAATACTCCTTGGTATGCAGACTATGCTAATTATATTGTTGCTAAATTTATACCACCTAGCTTTACATATCAACAAAAGAAAAAGTTTTTCTTTGATTTAAGACATTACTTTTGGGATGACCCACATCTATATAAAGAAGGAGTAGATGGTATTATTAGACGTTGTGTACCTGAGCATGAACAGGAACAAATCCTACGTAAGTGTCACTCCGAGGCCTATGGAGGACACCATGCGGGAGACAGAACTGCGCATAAGGTATTACAATCTGGTTTTTATTGGCCTACTCTTTTCAAGGATGCACGTAAGTTTGTCCTTTCTTGTGATGAATGTCAAAGAATTGGTAATATTAGTAGACGTCAGGAAATGCCTATGAATTATTCACTTGCTATTGAACCATTTGATGTTTGGGGATTTGATTATATGGGACCTTTTCCTAAATCCAATGGGTATACTCATATTTTAGTTGCTGTTGATTACGTTACTAAGTGGGTAGAAGCTATTCCAACTAGTAGTGCTGATCATAACACTTCTATTAAAATGCTTAAAGAAGTCATTTTCCCGAGGTTCGGAGTTCCTAGATATTTAATGACTGATGGTGGTTCACATTTTATTCATGGTGCATTCCGTAAACTGCTTGCTAAATATGATGTCAACCATAGAATTGCATCTCCCTATCACCCTCAATCTAGTGGTCAAGTTGAATTGAGCAATAAATAAATAAACTTAATTTTGCAAAAGACCGCCAATAGATCTAGAAAGAATTGGTCTAAGAAACTTGACGATGCATTATGGGCTTATAGAACTGCTTATAAAAATCCTATGGGTATGTCTCCTTATAAAATGGTTTATGGAAAAGCATGTCATTTGCCTCTTGAATTTGAACATAAAGCATATTGGGCAATTAAAGAACTCAATTATGATTTTAAACTTGCCAGTGAAAAGAGGTTATTTGATATTAGCTCACTAGATGAATGGAGAACCCAAGCTTATGAAAATGCCAAACTGTTTAAAGAAAAAGTTAAAAGATGGCATGATAGAAGAATTCAAAAATGGGAATTCAAAGTGGGTGAGTATGTTCTTTTGTACAATTCTCGTTTTAGATTTTTTGCAGGAAAACTTCTCTCTAAATGGGAATGACCGTATATCATCGAAGAAGTTTATCGCTCCGGAGCCATCAAAATAAACAACTTCGAAGGCACTAATCCGAGAGTGGTGAATGGGCAAAAAATTAAGCACTATATTTCAGGTACTCCCATTAATGTTGAAACTAATATTATTGAAACAATTACACCGGAAGAGCACATCAAAGAGTCCTTCCGGAACACTCCAGAACCCTGAAAAGGGGTAGGTATGTGATACGGAAAGTAAACCGACTCCAAAAATTCCATAAAAATACTTTCTGTCAGTTTTGGAATATTAGAAAAAATACAAAAATAAGAAACAGCCGAGGGGACCCACGAGGTGCACACGAGGCACCAGGGCGCGCCACCCCCCCCCCCCCCCCCAGGCGCGCTCTGGTGGCTCGTGGGCCCCTCGTGAGCCTTCCCGACTCCGTTTTCTTCTGGAATACTTGTTTTGCAAGATAAAAATTCTTTATATATACTCCCGGACGTTTTGACCACCGTATCGCAAGATTATCCTCTGTTCTTGTTTCGTGCTATTTTTCTGACAGATCCGAAAGTATGTCGTCTCAAGACTCAGATGGAGAGAGCTTCGTATCACACTATGTTACAAATCCAAAGATCTATGGGGATATAGACCCCTATGAATGGTCCACGGAGGAGGAGCGAGATGCCAACATTAAAGGAATGGAAGACGCAAGCTCGGATGAAGAAGATGCCCCTCTACCTCAACTGAGAGATATGCATGTGGAGTTCAAGAAGTCGAGCCTCCCAAACACAGTAAACAAATCTAAGATCCAATTTATCCCTTTCCGTCTTCTACAGGAAAACAAGAACGTATTGTGTGAGAAGATAGTGGAGCTCAAGCAAGAAATTAGCAAGTTGAAGTAAGAAAACTATGTTCTGAAGCAGAAACTGAAGAACAAGCCCACCACTTCATCACCACCACCATCACCGAAGAAAGAAACTTGAGTACATGGGTATGGGCACTCCCCTTGGCTTGTGCCAAGATTGGGGGAGGTGCCCCGGTATCGTATCACCATCACTTTTATTATCTTTACCTATTTTTAGTTTGATCCTTAGTTATTTCATGATTTAGTTGAATAAAAGTTTAGTATGATCTATTTTCGAGTGCTAGTTTCATGATCTATCTATCTATGTAATTGAGTTGAGATTTACATAATAAAGAGTAGTTTGAGTTTTTGCTTCTTTACTTTTATGTTTCAATCCTAGCAATGAAAATAATGAAAAAGATCATATGCTAATCTTATGGAAAGTAATGACATTACATAAAGAAAAGTATAAGTGGTAAAATTTATTGAAAGTTAACAAACATAGCATTGGTCAATGATGCAATTCATGAAAAAATTAATAAGGGAAGAGAAGATTCACATGCAAATACACTATCTTGGACATCTTTTATGATTGCGAGCCCCCATTGAGTATTTTATGTCAAATTGTTGACGTTGGACAAGGAAGACAACGTAATGAATTGTGTTTGCTTATATTCACATAGAAGTTATATTGTCATAGATCCTCCAACATGTGGTGCTTGCTCAATATCTTTGCTAGCCAAAAATCCGCACCAAGTAGAGATACTACTTGTGCATCCGAAACCCTTAAACCCAGTTTCATGTCATAAGAGTCCATTATATCTACCTATGGATTGAATAAGATCCTTCAAGTAAGTTGTCATCGGTGCAAAAAGCAATAAAAATTGCCTCTAAATATGTATGAACTTTTATTGTAAGGGAAAATAAGCTTTGTACGAACTTGTGATGGTAAAGAAATAAAAGCGACGGACTGCATAATAAAGGTTGCTATCACAAGGGGCAATATAAAGTGACGTTCCTTTGCATTAAGGGCTTGTGCATCCAATAACAAAAAGCGCATGACAACCTCTGCTTCCCTCTGTGAAGGGCCTATCTTTTACTTTTATGTATTTACTTTTTATGCAAGAGTCAATAGTGTTCTCCTCTATTCTCTTTTTATTTTTCTCTTTTGCAAGCATCATGTGGTGGGGAAGATCTAGGCATATATATCCAGTTGGATATGAGTGATCATGAGTTATTATTGTTGACATTACCCTTGAGGTGAATAAGTTGGGAGGTGAAATTATAAGCCCCTATCTTTCTATGTGTCTGGCAGAAACTTTTTGCCCCATATATATGTTGTGAGTGTTAGCAATCATGGAAGACTAAATGATGGTTGAGTATGTGGACTTGCTAAAAAGCTCCTACATGAGACCCTTCCTGAAAATATGATGAATTGCAATTGCATTGTTGACTGAGAACATAGTTTGTTAGTTTTCAAGAAAGTTTATGTCTTATACTTCGTTGTTGTGATGAATTGTTACTTGCTCATGAAAAGTTTTATGATAATGAATATTGTTGTTATAATAATGATCATGATGCTACTATGTCCATATTTTGTTTTTATCGACACCTCTCTCTCTAAACATGTGGACATGATTATCGATATCGGCTTTTGCTTGAGGACAAGCGAGGTCTAAACTTGGGGGAGTTGATACGTCCATTTTGCATCATGTTTTCCTACTGTTATTTATAGTGTTTTTAATCAATATAACACTTTGTGGAGCAATTCTAATGCCTTTTCTCTCTTAATATGCAAGATTTACATAAGGAGGGAGATTGCCGGCAGTGGAATTCTGGACCTGAAAAAGCTATGTCAGAGATACCTATTCTGCACATCTCCAAATGAGCTGAAATTTCACGGGGATTTATTTTGGAATAAATAAAAAATATTGGAAGAAAGAAGTACCAGAGGGGGCCACCCAGGTGCCCACGAGGCACCAGGGCGCGCCACCCCCCCAGGCGCCCTGGTGGCTTGTGGGGCCCCTGGCCAGCCTCCGGTGCCCATTTTCTGGTATATAAGCCCATTTGCGCTAGAAAAAATAAAGAGAAGACTTTTGGGATGGAGCGCCGCCGTCTCGAGGCGGAACTTGGGCAGGAGCACTTTTGCTCTCCGGTGGAGCGATTCCGCCGGGGATACTTCCCTCCGGGAGGGGGAAATCGAAGCCATCGACATCACCAACGATCCTCTCATCATGGGAGGACCAATTTTCATCAACATCTTCAACAGCACCATCTCATCTCAAACCCTAGTTCATCTCTTGTATTCAATCTTTGTCTCAAAACCTCAGATTGGTACATGTGGGTTGCTAGTAGTGTTGATTACATCTTGTAGTTGATGCTAGTTGGTTTATTTGGTGGAAGATTATATGTTCAGATCCATTATGCTATTCAATACCCCTCTGATCTTGGACATGAATATGATGTGTGAGTAGTTACTTTTGTTCTTGAGGACATGGGAGAAGTCTTGTCATAAGTAATCATGAGAATTTGGTATTCATTAGATATTTTGATGATATGTATGTTGTTGATTCTCTTAGTGGTGTCATGTGAACGTCGACTACATGACACTTCACCATCATTGAGCCTAAGGGAATGCATTGTGGAGTAGTAATTAGATGATGGGTTGCTAGAGTGAAAGAAGCTTACACCCTAGTTTATGCGTTATTCCGTAAGAGGCTGATTTGGATCCATATGTTTAATGCTATGGTTAGATTTATCTTAATTCTTCTTTCGTAGTTGCGGATGCTTGCGAGAGGTGGTAATCATAAGTGGGAGGCTTGTTCAAGTAAGAACAGCACCCAAGCACCGGTCCACCCACATATCAAATTATCAAAGTAGCGAACGCGAATCAAACAAACATGATGAAAGTGACTAGATGAAATTCCCATGTGTCCTCGAGAACGTTTTGCTTATTATAAGAGATCGTTTCGGCCTGTCCTTTTTACAAAAGGATTGGGCTACCTTGCTGCACCTTAGTTACTATTGCTACTTGTCACTTGTTACAAATTATCTTGCTATCAAACTACTTGCTACCGATAATTTCAGTGCGTGCAGAAAATACCTTGTTGAAAACCGCTTGTCATTTCCTTCTGCTCCTCGTTGGGTTTGACACTGTTTCTTATCGAAAGGACTAAGATTGATCCCCTATACTTCTGGGTCATCACATTGCTATTGAAACTATCATACTACTATGCTACTAAACACTTTGCTACAGATATTTAGTTCTCCAGGTGTGGTTGAATTGACAACTCAACTGCTAATACTCGCAAATATTCTTTGGCTCCCCTTGTGTCGAATCAATAAATATGGGTGATATACTACCCGCGAAAAATGTTGCGATCCCCTATACTTGTGGGTTATCAAGACCTTTTTCTAGCGCCGTTGCCGGGGAGCATAGATCTATCTGTTGAGTCACTTGGGATTTATATCTGTTGATCACTATGAAGAATCTGAAAGACGCTAAGACCAAGATCGTTCCCTCTAAGAAGAGGGGAGGTAAGGAACTGCCATCTAGCTCCGCACTTGATTCACCTTCTGTTTTGAGTAGGCTTGCGACGCCACCACCTGCTATTCATTCTGATATGTCGCAAGTTATTGATGATACTACTTATGCTATGAATGATACTTATGATGATGCTAGTACTATGCTTGATAATACTATGCCACTTGGTGAATTTTTTGATGAACAAATTGCTAAAGCTAAAGAAACTGAAAATGTTGAAACTCTTGAAAATTATGATTCACCTATTATGCCTAGCTCTCCTACTAGAGTTGAAAAGCCTAAGACATCTGATGGTTATGTTTTTGATAGAGAGACAGCTAGGGCAATTCTTGCTTGTAATGATAGAGATGAGGTTATAAAATTGCTTACTGAGTTGAAAGAAAAATCTATGAGGGAGAGAATAAAATATGATCCTAAGTTTACCGATAAGGATTATGAATTCTCTGTCAATCCTGAGTTAATTACTTTGGTTGAATCTGATCCTTTTCATGGTTATGAAACTGAAACTGTTGTGGCACACCTTACTAAGTTGAATGATATTGCCACCCTATTTGCTCATGAGGAAAAAAATTGTTATTACTATATTCTCAAGTTGTTTCCTTTCTCATTAAAGGGTGATGCTAAGAAATGGTTTAATACTCTTGCTCCTAGTTGTGTGCGTAGTCCCCAGGATATGATATATTACTTCTCTGAAAAATATTTTCCTGCTCACAAGAAACAAGCTGCTTTACAGGGAATATTTAACTTTGTGCAAAATGAAGAAGAGAATCTCCCTCAAGCTTGGGGGAGGCTTCTCCAATTACCTAATGCTTTGCCTGATCATCCTCTTAAGAAAAATGAAATACTTGATATCTTTTATAATGGACTAACCGATGCTTCTAGGGATTACCTAGATAGTTGTGCTGGTTCTATTTTCAGCGAACGAACTGTTGGACAGGCTGAAGAATTATTGAATAATATATTGAGAAATGCCGATGATTGGACACTTCCTGAACCACCACCAAAGCTAACTCCAAAGAAGAGAGGTATTCTATTCCTCAGTCCAGAAGATATGCAAGAAGCTAAGAAGTCTATGAAGGAAAAAGGTATTAAAGCTGAAGATGTTAAGAATGTACCACCTATTGAAGAAATACATGGGCTTGACATCCCGACACAGGTAGTAGAGGTAAATTCTCTTCGTAGATTCAATGAAAGTGATATTCCCTATAATAAATCTTCTAGTCAATGCTTGGATGAATTTGATAACTACATTGTTAAGCAAGAGAATTTCAATATGTATGTTATCAACCAACTAAAACGAAATGCCATCATGATTGAACGTTTGAGTGATTTGATGTTTAGAACTGCTAATGATGTTAAATGCTTGAGTAAACATGCTTCTATGGTTCAGACTCAGTTAGAACAAATAGCCAAGTCACAAAATGATTTGCTTCATGAGATGAATAATAAAAAGAATGATCATGATGTTAGAGTTGTTACTAGAGGAGGTAGAATGACTCAGGAGCCTCTGTATCCTGAAGGTCATCCTAAAAGAATTGAACAAGATTCTCAAAAAATAATATTGATGCACCTAGTCCACCTAAGAAGAAAAAGAAAAAGAAAAATGATAGGACTTTGCATGCTCCTAGTGAACCTGAGATAGAAAAACCTCCTAAGAACCAAAATGATGTTTCTATTTCTGATGCTCGGACACAATCTGGTAATGAACATACACCTAGTGATAATGATAATGATAATGATGATGTTCATGTTGATGCTCAACCAGATAATGATGTAGAAATAGAACCTGCTGTTGATCTTGATAACCCACCTCCTAAGAACGAAAGATATGATAAAAGAGACTTTGTTGCTAGAAAATATGGGAAAGAAAGAGAACCATGGGTTCAAAAACCTATGCCTTTTCCCACTAAACCATCTAAAAACAAGGATGAGGAAGACTTTGAGCGGTTTGTTGAAATGCTTAGACCTGTCTTTTTGCGTACTCGCTTGATTGATATGTTGAAAATGTCTCCCTATGCTAAATACATGAAAGATATTGTCACTAATAAAAGAAAGATACCTGAAACTGAAATTTCTACCATGCTTGCAAATTATTCTTTTAAGGGTGGAGTACCTAAGAAGTTAGGCGATCCAGCAATACCTACTATACCATGCTCGATTAAAAGAAGTTATGTTAAAACTGCTTTATGTGATTTGGGAGCCGGTGTTAGTGTTATGCATTTTTCTTTATAGAGAAGACTTGACTTGAATAAGCTCACACCTACTGAAATATCTTTGCAAATGGCTGATAAATCAACTTCTATACCTATTGGAATTTTTGAGGATGTTCCCGTTGTAGTTGCAAATGTTACTATCTTGATAGACTTTGTTATACTTGATATGCCTGAGGATGACAACATGTCAATTATCCTTGGAAGACCCTTTTTGAATACTGCAGGGGATGTTATTGATTGCAACAAAAGCAAGGTCACTTTCCATGTCAATGGTAATGAGCATACGATTTATTTTCCGAAGAAACAAAGTTCAGTGAATGGTATCAATTGTATTGAAAAGGTTTCGACAATCACTACTGGGGGATTCAAATTTCCTCTTCCTACTGTCAAAAAGAAATATGAAATTCTTATTGTTGGGGAGATGCACATCCCCATTGAGGTAACTTAGTGTTATACGAAGATTCTTCGGTTTCATGCCATTTGGAAATAGTTTGTTAATAAGACTTGATCAACCTTATTAATGGATTCTTTTTGTGGGGCATGTGGTCGATGAATTTAGTAAGCACAACTTTCTGTACCCCACCTTTTGCTCTCTGTTATTTGTAGTTGAATGAAATAAAATGCCATGATTATCCTGTTTTCCGATTTTTTTTTTCGTGCAATAAAATATGGCCCAAAAATAAAAGTTCTCAGAATGCCTTGAAAATTTAGTATGATTTCTTCTAGAATATTTAAGAATTTTTGGCACTGAACACACCCCAGGGGGGGTGCACCTGTGAGCCACAAGCCCACAGGGCGCGCCCAGCAGGCTTGTGGGTCCCACAGGGACCCACTCACTTATGCCAGCCACCCATCTCCTTCTTCTTCCTCCAGAAAAAATCAAACTTGCTCCCAAGCCTGTGTTCTTGCTCATATTGCTGTGATTTTCGATCTTCTTGCTCGGAACTCCGTTTCCAAAACTGTTTTGAGGAATTACTCCTTGGTATGTGACTCCTCAAATGCTCCAATTAGTTTTTGTTCTAGTGCTTTATACTTTGCAAATTTTTGTGGCTGTGGTGACCATGTTTATGAGCTTGCATGTTGAATTTGTATGGTCCAAAGTAGTTTTGATGCATGATATAGCCTCCATATACTTGTGGGAGTAGTTGCTATCAATTTTGTTGAGTTTCGTTCACTTTTATTTTGAGACACTAAAAATTTCAGAAATTTTCAGAAAAAGAAAATGCTCAAGTGGAGGTTGAGGGGTTGTTCGAGCAGGAACCCCAAGGAGGTTCCTAAGCCCAAGTATCAACTTCCTCGTGCGGCCGAGGTGCGGCCGTGCGAATGGCCATGCAACATGTTCTTGAGGGATGAGGGGATTTTCGACGATTTCTATCATTTGGTGAACAATGCCGGCATTATCCTGTTCCTCGAAGATAAGTATGACCAGTATCTTCTCCTCACTAATACTTTCGTGAAAAGCTTTCTTTTTCATGCTAGGAGAGATATACCCACAGTGTCATTTAACTTATATGATATTCCCAAAGAAACGACACTTGAGGATTTTTGCGAGGTATGTAAACTTCCTAATGAGGGCAGCCCATTAGAGCCACACCCCAGGGATGTCTCGGAGTTCATCTCTGAGGTTACCGTGGGGGAGTCGAGGGGAGTTTCTGAGGCTAGGGTTGCTAGTTTACATTTCCCTGTTTTGCGCTATTATTCATTATTTGCTGGGAGGTGTTTGACTGGTCGGTGGGAGAGTGGCACGCTCAGTTCGCCTGACCTTGCTATTTTGCGCCACGCTCTTTATGCTGATAGGACCTTCAGTTTGGGTGATATGGTTGCCCGGCGGTTGCACACCAACCGTTCGAGGGGCGCTATTTATGGTGGTATTTATGCTTCCCGTCTCGCTAAACATTTTGAGATTCCTATTAGGCACGACGAGAGGGAAGAGAGGCTTTTACCCACTATGCATCTTGATTATAGTAGCATGGTTGGGCATGACTTTATAGACGAGGGGGACATTCGCTTTAGATATAACTTGGTATTCAGTCAGGGCACTCATGAGGTTATTACTTTGCCTGCACCGTCTTTGTTCGATCTTTCCAGTGGCAGGTATACCATCATGCCCGAGGACATCTATGCTTATTGGGGCCTGACACCGCCCCCAGTACCTGAGCCAGCACCTATGCCAGCACCCGCTCAGGAGCCTGTTTATCAGTGGGACCCTCAGCAGCCACTATGGGATCCCCATCCGCCTCAGTACTATCCTGGAGGGGCAGACTTCGACCCATGGCCGTAGACCAACTTAGGCCAAAAGCCTAAGCTTGGGGGAGTACATATTTCTCACCAACATTACATTCATGTTCACACATTCATTCCAGTTGTCGGTGTTCATCCTTTTTCATTGTATATCCATCTTTGTTTTATTTTCGCTTTCTTCTTGTGTGTTTGAAAACTTTCGAAAATCCAAAAAAATTAGTTGTAGTTTCTTTCTTGTTTAGTTAATTCCATAGTAGTAAAAGAAAACCCAAAAAGATTTGTCGTTTCTTCTTTTGCTTGTTGGGAGCTTTCCCGTGTAGATAGTTTTCTCGTTTCTCGTTTTTCCTTCATTAATTTGCTTTCTTCAGCAAAACCAAAAGCTCCAAAAATATTTCAGTGTGTTTCTCTGAATTTCTTTTCTTTTTGTTGAGTCATAGTAAGGAGAAAGACCACGATGAAAATGTTGAGTGGCCCTCATATGCTTTATTGTTGATCTAACAAAGAGCTGCTATTATTTTGTCTTCTCCTCTGAATAAATGTTTGCAGATTCCAGCTTAGTTCACGACACGCTTGCACTATTATTATTATCACATCATTCGGTCATTCAAGTGAAAGGCAATAATGACGATATTTGATGAAGTGATTGCGGTGGAGAAAAGCTGGTATGAACTCTTCTTGTTTTTGTCTTTGTAAATATGTTTAGCTCGGTATTCATGATTCAGCATTATTATGAGTAAACATGTTTCTGATGACAATTAGAGATTATAGTTGCTCATGCCATGCTTAAATATTTAGGAGTGGATAATGATTTATCTTGAGTGTCAACATGCATTAAAATGATTGTGATGTAGTATGTTAGCATGGTATCCTCCTCTGAGTAATTTGAGTGGCTTGACTTGGCGCATGTTCATACATGTAGTTGAATCAAAACCAACATAGCCTCCATAATATTTATGTTCAGGGTGTTGATATCCTACTTATGCTTGTGTTCAATGTTAATTATTCGCAATGCATGTCCATGACCGTTTTCGCTCTCTAGCTGGTCGCTTCTCAATCTTTTTGCTAGCATTCGCCTGTACTAAGCGGGAATACTGCTTGTGCATCCAAGTCCTTAAACCAAAGTTGTTCCAGATGAGTCCACTATATCTACCTATATGCGGTATTACTCTGCCGTTCCAAGTAAATTTGCATGTGCCACCTCTAAATATTCAAACGAACATCTGTTTTGTGTGCCCGTACCGCTCATGGAGCGACAGGGGGCGGTCAGTATCTTCCATGCTAAGTGGGTTATTCTCGAGATGAGTGTTTATTCACTTGTCATTGCACGAGAGAGGTGATGACCCACAAGTATAGGGGATCAATCGTAGTCCTTTCGATAAGTAAGAGTGTCGAACCCAACGAGAAGCAGAAGGAAATGACAAGCGGTTTTCAGCAAGGTATTCTCTACCAGTACTGAAAGTAGCGGTAACAGATAGTTTTGATAGCAAGATAATTCGTAACAAGTAACAAGTAACAAATATAATAAAGTGCAGCAAGGTGGCCCAATCCTTTTTGTAGCAAAGGACAAGCCGGAACGAACTCGTATAATAAGCAAAGCATTCTCGAGGACACATGGGAATTTCATCTAGTCACTTTCATCATGTTTGTTTGATTCGCGTTCGCTACTTTGATAATTTGATATGTGGGTGGACCGGTGCTTGGGTGCTGTTCTTACTTGAACAAGCCTCCCACTTATGATTACCCCCTCTCGCAAGCATCCGCAACTACGAAAGAAGAATTAAGATAACTCTAACCATAGCATTAAACATATGGATCCAAATCAGCCCCTTACGGAATAGTGCATAAACTAGGGTTTAAGCTTCTGTCACTCTAGCAACCCATCATCTAATTACTACTCCACAATGCCATCCCTTAGGCCCAAAGATGGTGAAGTGTCATGTAGTCGACGTTCACACGACACCACTAAAGGAAGCAACAACATACATATCATCAAAATATCGAACGAGTATCAAATTCACATGATTACTTATGACAAGACTTCTCCCATTTCCTCAAGAACAATAGTAACTACTCACAAATCATGTTCATGTTCAAGATCAGAGGGGTATTGAATAGCATTAAGGACCTGAACATATAATCTTCCACCAAATAAACCAACTAGCATCAACTACAAGATGTAATCAACACTACTAGCAACCCACAGGTACCAATCTGAGGTTTTGAGACAAAGATTGAATACAAGAGATGAACTAGGGTTTGAGATGAGATGGTGCTGGTGAAGATGTTGATGAAGATTGGTCCTCCTAGGATGAGAGGATCGTTGGTGATGTCGATGGCTCCGATTTCCCCCTCCCGGAGGGAAGTATCCCTGGCGGAATCGCTTCGCCGGAGAGCAAAATTGCTCTTGCCCAGGTTCCGCCTCGAGACAGTGGCGCTTCATCCCAAAAGCCTTCCCTCTATTTTTTCTAGGGCAAATGGCTTCATATAGCAGAAGGAGGGGGCCAGACGCCAGATGTGGGCCCCACAAGGCACTAGGGCGCGCCAGGGGGGCGCGCCCTACTGCCTTGTGGGTAGCTGGTGGGTCCCCTCTGTAATCTCTTTTCTCCACTATTTTTTATATATTCAATAAAAAATCTCCGTAAAATTTCAGGTCAATTGGAGCTCTGTAGAATAGGTATCTCTGATATGGCTATTTCAGGTCCAGAATTCTAGCTGTCGGCATTCTCCCTCTTCATGTAAATCTTGCAAATTAAGAGAGAAAAGGCATAAGAATTGTACCATAAAGTGAAATAGTGATCAAAAACATAATAAATAACAGTAGGAAATCATGATGCAAATTGGACGTATCAACTCCCCCAAGCTTAGACCTCGCTTGCCCTCAAGCGAAAAGTCGAAATCGATAATCATGACCACATGTTTAGAGAGAGACGTCGATAAAAATAAAATACGGACATGGAGCATCATGATCTTTATTATAACATCAATATATCATCATAAAACTTCTCATGAAGAAGTGACAATTCATCAACAAGTTAAAGTATGAACCATAAACCAAATTGAAAACTAAAAACTATGATCTCAGTCACTGAAGCAATTACAATTCATCATATTATCAGAAAGAGTCTATGTAAGAGCTTTGTTTAGCAAGTTCACATACTCAACTATCATTTAGTCTTCTATGATTGCTGACACTCACGGCATACTTATGGAGCAAAAGTTTCAGTCGAACACATAGAAAGATAGGGGCTTATAATTTCGCCTCCCAACATATTTACCTCAAGGGTAATGTCAACAATAATAACTCATGATCACCTACATTCAACTGGATATATATGCATGGATCAATCCCCACCACATGATGTTTGCCAAAAGAGAAAATAAAAACGAAATAGAGAAGAATACCATTGACTCTTGCATGAAAGTAAATACATAAATTAAAAGATAGGCCCTTTGCAGAGGGAAGCAGAGGTTGTCATGCGCTTTTGTTTTTGGATGTGCAAGCTCTTAATGTAAAGGAACGTCACTTTATATTGCCCCTTGTGATAGCGACCTTTATTATGTAGCATGTCGCTTTTATTTCTCCACCATCACAAGATCGTACAAAGCTTATTTTCCTTTACAATAAAAGTTCATACATATTAAGGAGCAATTTTTATTGCTTTGCACCGATGACAACTTACTTGAAGGATCTTATTCAATCCATGGGTAGATATAATGGACTCTCATGGCATGAAACTGGGTTTAAGGGTTTTTGGATGCACAAGTAGTATCTCTACTTGGTGCGGATTTTTTGGCTAGCAAAGATAGGTGGCAAACACCACATGTTAGAGGATCCAAAACAATATAACTTCTATGTGAATATAAGCAAACATAACTCATTAAATTGTCTTCCTTGTCCAACGTCAACTAATTGTCATAGAATATTTGATGGGGGCTCACAATCATAAAAGATGTCCAAGATAGTATATTTATATGTGAGACCTCTCTTCCTTTATTACTTTTTCATGAATTGCTACAATGACCAATGCTATGTTTGTCAACTTCCAACAAGTTTTATCAATTATACTTCTTTTATGTGAAGTCATCACTCCCCATGGGATTAGCATATGATCTTACTTTTTATTCTTTATTTCTAAGATTGGATCATCAAAAGCAAAACACTCAACTCAAACTAATCTTTATTATATAACTTTCACACACGATTACATAGATAGATCAAACAGCAAGCACTCGAAACTAAATCATACTAAAACTTTATTCCTCTAAATCACGAAATAACTAAGGATCGAACTAAGATAGATAATGATGATGAGAAAGTGATGGTGATACGATACCGGGGCGCCTCCCCCAAGCTTGGCACAAGCCAAGGGGAGTGCCCATACCCATGTACTCAAGTCTCCTTCTTCGGTGATGGTGGTGATGAAGTGGTGGGCTTGTCCTCCATGACATTAATTAGGATCTCCTTTAAGCTTTTTATTTCTCGGAGCACATGTTGTATCATCTCTGTATTCTTTTGGACTTCGGCCATGATATGCTTATTCTCTGGCCCCCAAGCATTCTTTCCTGCATCACTTTCACTTGGACGAGAGATGTCCCAATTGGAGGGTATGTGCATACGAGGAGTATTTTCAACCCCATAATTATGAACCAAATTATGGAAGTTGTTCCAATGTAACCTGTGTAAGGGCCTCCTAGGGGGAAACCCTTCTTGTACCTCTGGACTCCCATGGCTTGTAGTGCTTCTCACGGCTTGATGTGGGTTTGGAATTATGGAGATGCCTGCAAGGGTGCCCCTCTCGGAGGCCGGAGGGTGGACCTCAAGCGAATCTCCATCATCTTCTTACATGGTAACCTCTCCTTCCCCCTTCCGCCTGAGCTCCATCTGCAGCAACCAAGCATCGTCCCCCACATTGTTTGAGGAAGAGGAAGACATGATGCCTGGCTTTGAGATCTGACAGAAAATAGCACGAAACAAGAACAGGGAGAAAACTTGTGATACGGTGGTCAAAACATACGGGGGTATATATAAAGAATTTTTATCTTGCAAAACAAGCATACGGGAAGAAAACAGAGTCGGGAAGGCACACGTGGGGCCCACAAGGCACTAGGGCGCGCCTCGGGAGGGTCGCGCCCTTCTGCCTTGTGTGCAGCACGTGGGTCCCCTCGGCTGTTTCTTAATTTTGTAAGTTTTCTAATATTCCAAAACTGACAGAAATAATTTTTATGGAATTTTTGGAGTCGGTTTACTTACCGTATCACATACCTACCCCTTTTCAGGGTTCTGGAGCGTTCCGGAAGGACTCTTTGATGTGCTCTTCCGGTGTAATTGTTTCAATAATATTAGTTTGAACATTAATAGGAGTACCTGAAATATAGTGCTTAATTCTTTGCCCATTCACCACTCTCGGATTAGTGCCTTCGGAATTATTTATTTTGATGGCTCCGGAGCGATAAATTTCTTGAATGATATACGGTCCTTCCCATTTAGAGAGGAGTTTTCCTGCAAAGAATCTCAAATGAGAGTTGTATAATAGAACATGATCACCTACTTTGAATTCCCGTTTTTGAATTCTTTTGTCATGCCACCTTTTAACTTTTTCTTTAAACAACTTAGCATTATCATAGGCTTGGGTTCTCCATTCATCTAAGGAGCTAATATCAAATAACCTCTTCTCACTGGCAAGTTTAAAATCATAATTAAGTTCTTTAATTACCCAATAAGCTTTATGTTCTAATTCAAGAGGTAAATGACATGCTTTTCCATAAACCATTTTATACGGAGACATACCCATAGGATTTTTATATGCAGTTCTGTAAGCCCATAATGCATCATCGAGTTTCTTAGACCAATTCTTTCTGGGTCTATTAACGGTCTTTTGCAAAATCAATTTTATTTCCCCATTAGTTAATTCAACTTGACCACTAGACTGAGGATGGTAAGGGGATGCAATTCTATGGTTAACATCATATTTAGCAAGCAACTTACGGAAAGCACCATCAGTCATTAAATATCTAGGGACTCCAAACCTCGGGAAAATGACTTCTTTAAGCATTTTAATAGAAGTGTTATGATCAGCACTACTAGTGGGAATGGCTTCTACCCACTTAGTAACATAGTCAACAACAACTAAAATATGAGTATACCCATTGGATTTAGGAAAAGGTCCCATATAATCAAAACCCCAAACATCAAATGGTTCAATAACAAGTGAATAATTCATAGGCATTTCCTGACGTCTACCAATATTACCTATTCTTTGACATTCATCACAAGAAAGGACAAACTTACGTGCATCCTTAAAAAGGGTAGGCCAATAAAAACCAGATTGTAATACCTTGTGTGCAGTTCGGTCTCCCGCATGATGCTCTCCATAGGCCTCGGAGTGACACTTACATAGGATTTGTTCCTGTTCATGCTCAGGTACACAACGTCTAATAATACCATCTACTCCTTCTTTATATAGATGTGGGTCATCCCAAAAGTAATGTCTTAAATCAAAGAAAAACTTTTTCTTTTGTTGATATGTAAAGCTAGGTGGTATGTATTTAGCAACAATGTAATTAGCATAGTCTGCATACCAAGGAGTATTACGAGAAGCATTTATCACAGCTAATTGTTCATCTGGAAAATCATCATTAATAGGAAGTGGGTCATCAAGAACATTTTCCATTCTAGACAAATTATCTGCTACGGGATTCTCAGCTCCCTTCCTATCAACAATATGCAAATCGAATTCTTGTAGCAGAAGAACCCATCCAATAAGTCTAGGCTTAGCATCTTTCTTTTCCATAAGGTATTTAATAGCAGCATGATTAGTGTGAACAGTAACCTTGGAATCAACAATATAAGATCTAAATTTATCACATGCAAACACAACTGCTAAAAATTCTTTCTCAGTAGTAGCATAATTTCATTGAGCGCTGTCTAGAGTTTTACTAGCATAATGGATAACATTTAATTTCTTATCGACTCTTTGTCCTAGAACAGCACCAACAGCATAATCACTAGCATCACACATAATTTCAAAAGGTAGGTTCCAATCAGGTGGTTGAATAATAGGTGCAGAAATTAAGGCTTTCTTTAGTATTTCAAAGGCTTCTACACAATCATCATCAAAAACAAACGGAACATCTCTTTGCAAGAGATTGGTAAGAGGTCTAGAAATTTTAGAGAAGTCTTTTATAAACCTTCTATAGAAACCAGCATGACCTAGGAAACTTCTTATACCTTTGATATCTTTAGGACATGGCATTTTCTCAATAGCATCAACCTTAGCTTTATTGACTTCAATACCTCTTTCGGAAATTTTATGCCCAAGGACTATACCTTCATTAACCATAAAGTGGCACTTCTCCCAATTCAAGACAAGATTAGTTTCTTCACATCTCTGCAAAACTTGATCAAGGTTGCTTAAGCAATCATCAAAAGAAGTTCCATAAACGGAGAAATCATCCATGAAAACCTCAACAATCTTTTCACAAAAGTCAGAGAATATAGCAGGCATACATCTTTGAAAGGTAGCAGGTGCATTACATAAACCAAAAGGCATACGATGATAAGCATAAGTTCCAAAAGGACAAGTAAAGGTGGTTTTCTCTTGATCTTCAGGTGATACAGGTATTTGAGAGAAACCAGAATAACCATCTAGGAAACAAAAGTGTGTATGCTTAGACAATCTTTCTAACATTTGATCAATAAAAGGCAAGGGGTAATGATCTTTTCTAGTGGCTTTGTTTAATTTTCTAAAATCAATTACCATCCTATAACCAGTTACAATTCTTTGTGGAATAAGTTCATTTTTATCATTAGGAACAATGGTAATACCTCCCTTTTTAGGAACACAATGAACAGGACTTACCCATCTACTATCAGCTATGGGATAAATTATACTTGCTTCCAGAAGCTTTAATATTTCAGTTCTCACCACATCCTTCATTTTAGGATTCAGCCTTCTTTGATGATCAACAACGGGTTTAGCATCTGGCTCCATATGAATTTTATGCTGACATAAAGTGGGACTAATGCCCTTAAGATCATCAAGAGTATGTCCAATAGCGGCACGGTGCTTCCTCAGAGTTTTAAGTAATCTCTTTTCTTCATGATCTGAAAGGTTAGCACTAATAATAACAGGATATATCTTCTTTTCATCAAGATAAGCATATTTAAGAGTATTAGGTAATTGCTTCAATTCAAACATAGGATCACCCTTGGGTGGAGGTGGACCTCCCAAGGTTTCAACAGGCAGATTATGTTTAAGGATAGGTGCTTGTTTAAAGAATAATTCATCTATTTCATTTCTTTCACTCATATGCATGTCATTCTCATGCTCAAGCAAATATTGTTCCAGTGGATCAGTAGGAGGCACAACAATAGAAGCAAGACCAATGATTTCATCCTTACTAGGCAATTCTTTATCATGAGGTTGTCTACGAAACTTAGAGAAATTAAACTCATGAGACATCTCACCAAAATTAACAATAACAATTTCTTTAGTGCAATCAATCTTAGCATTAACAGTATTCAAGAAGGGTCTACCAAATATAATGGGACAAAAATCATCTTGTGGCGATCCAAGAACAAGAAAACAGTAGGGTATTTGATCTTACCACACAAGACTTCAACATCTCTAACAACCCCAAGCGGTGAAATAGTGTCTCTATTTGCAAGCTTAATAGCAACATCAATATCTTCATGACTTCTTGATAGAGAGTAAACAGAATAGCACTCACACTAGCATCAATATCACATAAACCATGATAGCAATGATCTCAAATTTTAACAGAAATAACAGGCATGCCAACTACAGGTTTATTTTTATCTTTAGGGTCTGGCTTAGCAATTCTAGTTGCTTCATCACAGAAATATATGACATGTCCATCAATGTTATCAACCAAAAGATCTTTAACTATTGCAACACTAGGTTCAACTTTAATTTGCTCAGAAGTTCTAGGTGCTCTAATTTTACTCTTATTGACTACAGTTGAAGCTTTAGCATGTTCCTTAATCCTAACAGGGAAAGGAGGCTTCTCAATATAAGCAGTAGGCACAACTGGATCAACATGGTAAACAATTGTTTCTTCTTTAACACTAACAGGTTCTTCTTTCAATTCAATAGGTGGATGATATTTAAACCATTTCTCCTTAGGGAGATCGACATGAGCAGCAAAAGATTCACAAAAGGTAGCTACTATCTCAGAGTCAAGTCCATATTTAGTACTAAACTTACGAAAAGCATCAGTTTCCATAAAAGATTTAACACAATCAAACTCAAGATTTATACCTGACTCATTACCTTTGTCGATTTACCAATCCTCATAATTGCGTTTAATTCTTTCAAGAAGGTCCCATCTGGATTCAATAGTTTTCTTCATAAAGGAACCAGCAGAAGAAGTATCGAGCATGGATTGATCATTATGAGAAAGCCGAGCATAAAAGTTTTGAAGGATTATTTATCTTGAGAGCTCATGATTGGGGCATGTATGCAACATATACTTAAGCCTCCCCCAAGCTTGAGCGATAATTTCTCCTTCACGAGGCCAAAAATTATATATATAATTCCGATCACGATGAACCAAATGCATAGGATAAAACTTCTGGTGGAATTCCAACTTCAACCAGTTCCAGTCCCATGTATCAGTATCATCACATAGCCTATACCATGTCAATGCCTTTCCCTCCAAAGATAAAGGGAATACTTTCTTCTTAAATCCATCTCCAAATAAACCTGCAAGCTTAAACAATCCACAAATTTCATCCACATAGATCAAGTGCATATCAAGATGTACCATTCCATCTCCTGCATAAGGATTAGCTAGCAATTTCTCTATCATACCCGAAGAAATTTCATAATAAATATTTTCAGTACGTTCAATAAGTGGAGGAGCAACTATTATTTCTTTCGGTCGAGGTGAAGATACCCCGAACAAGCCCCTCAAAGGATTACTTTCCATAGTGACAAGTGACAATAAATTTCAGCACGTAATCTAAATGTTTCCTTACCAAATTCCACTCACCAAAGGCGCTTCACTCCCCGGCAACGGCGCCAGAAAAGAGTCTTGATGACCCACAAGTATAGGGGATCAATCGTAGTCCTTTCGATAAGTAAGAGTGTCGAACCCAACGAGGAGCAGAAGGAAATGACAAGCGGTTTTCAGCAAGGTATTCTCTGCAAGTACTGAAAGTAGCGGCAACAGATAGTTTTGATAGCGAGATAATTCGTAACAAGTAACAAGTAGTAACGGTAACAAAAAGTGCAGCAAGGTGGCCCAATCCTTTTTGTAGCAAAGGACAAGCCGGAACGAACTCGTATAATAAGCAAAGCATTCTCGAGGACACATGGGAATTTCATCTAGTCACTTTCATCATGTTTGTTTGATTTGCGTTCGCTACTTTGATAATTTGATATGTGGGTGGACCGGTGCTTGGGTGCTGTTCTTACTTGAACAAGCCTCCCACTTATGATTACCCCCTCTCGCAAGCATCCGCAACTACGAAAGAAGAATTAAGATAATTCTAACCATAGCATGAAACATATGGATCCAAATCAGTCCCTTACGGAATAGCACATAAACTAGGGTTTAAGCTTCTGTCACTCTAGCAACCCATCATCTAATTACTACTCCACAATGCCTTCCCTTAGGCCCAAAGATGGCGAAGTGTCATGTAGACGATGTTCACACGACACCACTAAAGGAAGCAACAACATACATATCATCAAAATATCGAACGAATACCAAATTCACATGATTACTTATGACGAGACTTCTCCCATGTCCTCAAGAACAAAAGTAACTACTCACAAATTATGTTTGTTGGAAATATGCCCTAGAGGCAATAATAAATTAGTTATTATCATATTTCCCCGTTCATGATAATATTTTATTATTCATGCTAGAATTGTATTGACCGGAAACTAAATACATGTGTGAATAGATAAACAAATACTGTGTCCCTAGTAAGCCTCTACTAGACTAGCTCGTTGATCAAAAGATGGTCAAGATTTCCTGACCATGGACATGAGTTGTCATTTGATAATGGGATCACATCATTAGGAGAATGATGTGATGGACTTGACCCAACCGTTAGCATAGCATATGATCGTTCAGTTTATTGCTATTGCTTTCACTATGTCAAATACACGTTCCTCTGACCATGAGATCATGCAACTCCCGGATACCGTATGAATACTTTGGGTGTATCAAACGTCACAACGTAACTGGGTGATTATAAAGGTGCACTACAGGTATCTCCAAAAGTGTTTGTTGAGTTGGCATGGATCGAGATTGGGATTTGTCACTCCGACTATCGGAGAGGTATCTCTGGGCCCTCTCGGTAAATCACAGAAGCCTTGCAAGCACCGTGACTAAAGAGTTAGTTGCAAGATGATGTATTACGGAATGAGTAAAGAGACTTGCCGGTAACGAGATTGAACTAGGTATTGGATACCGACGATCGAATCTCGGGCAAGTAACATACCGCCAGACAAAGGGAACAACGTATGTTGACATATGAGGTTCACCGATAAAGATCTTCGTGGAATATGTAGGAACCAATATGAGCATCCAGGTTCCGCTGTTGGTTATTGACCGGAGAGTCGTCTCGGTCATGTCTACATCATTCCCGAACCCGTAGGGTCCGCACACTTAAGGTTCGATGACGATTTAGTATTATATGAGTTATGTGATTGGTGGCCGAAGTTTGTTCGGAGTCCCGGATGAGATCACGGACATGACGAGGAGTCTCAAAATGGTCGAGAGGTAAAGATTCATATATTGGAAGGCTATATTCGGACGTCGGAAAGGTTCCGAGTGATTCGGGTATTTTTCGGAGTATCGGGGAGTTACGGGAATTCACCGGGAGAAGTAATGGGCCTTATTGGGCCATACGGGAAAAGGAGAGGCAGGCCACGTGAAGAGGCGCGCGCCCCCCCTTGCCCAAACCGAATTGGACTAGGGGAGGGGGCGCAACCCCCTCTTTCCTTTCCCTCTCCCTTCCCCCTTTCCTACTCCGTATGGGAGGTGGAATCCTACTAGGACTAAGGAGTCCTAGTAGGACTCCCCACACTTGGCGCACCCCTAGGGGGCCGGCCTCCTCCCTCCCTCCTTTATATACGGAAGAGGGTCACCCCTTGGAGACACACAATTGTCCCATAGCCGTGTGCGGTGCCCCGATCTCCGTTTTCCACCTCGGTCATATTTTCGGAGAGCTTAGGCGAAGCCCTGCCGGAATCACTTCACCGTCACCGTCGCCATGCCGTCGTGCTGACGGAACTCATCTACTTCCTCGACGTCTTGCTGGATCAAGAAGGCGAGGATCGTCACCGAGCTGCACGTGTGTAGAACTCGGAGGTGCCGTACGTTCGGTACTTGATCGGTGGAGCTCGAAGGATTGTTCGACTACATCAACCGCGTTGTGAGATGCTTCCGCTAACGGTCTACGAGGGTACGTAGACACACTCTCCCCTCTCGTAGCGATGCATCTCCATGGATAGATCTTGCGTGAGCGTAGGAAATTTTTGAAATTCATGCTCCGTTCCCCAAAAATGTTCATGTTCAAGATCAGAGAGGTATTGAATAGCATTAAGGATCTGAACATATAATCTTCCACCAAATAAACCAACTAGCATCAACTACTCTGGCACCGCTGCAAATCAATGCTTCCCTCTGCGAAGGGCCTATCCATTTACTTTCATGTTATTTTATTTTTATTGTTGAGTCATCACCCTCTCATTTAAGCACCAGTTGGAGAGCACTATTGTCATTATTATGCATTGAGTATAGTTAATGTTGGGTGTGACCATGACTGGATATCCTCTACCCTGAATTACAATGTTTAGTCCTTGCTTGAAACTCAGAGGTGCTCTGCATTTATGTTGTGCGGTCTCAGAAAGGGCTAGCAAGATACCATGTTATCATATTATATCATGATTGTTTTGACAAAGTGTTGGCATCCGAGATATCTTATTATTGCTCGCTAGTTGGTTATGTTATTGATATGAGTAAATGTGAGACCTAAGTGTTATCATTCATATGGTTAGTTCATGATCTTTGCTAAAAATTTGAATACTAGTTAAGTATATATACAGACAACAAGAACAAAATAGTTTGTAAAAGTTTTTCTTTATCACTTTCAGTTTGTCAACTGAATTGCTTGAGGACAAGCAATGAGTTAGGCTTGGGGGAGTTGATACGTCCCAAATGTATCCACTTTTCCAAACACTTTTGCTCTGGTTTTGGACTCTAATTTGCATGATTTGAATGGAACTAACCCGGACTGACGCTGTTTTCAGCAGAATTGCCTTGGTGTTATTTTTGTGCAGAAATAAAAGTTTTCTGATGGACCTGAAATTATACGGAGAATTATTTCAGAATATATAAAAAATACTGGCAAAAAGATCCACTGGAGGGGGCCACCCAGGCGCCACAAGCCCAGGGGGCGCGCCCACCCCCCAGGGTGCGCCTACCTGGCTTGTGGGGCCCTGGCAGCTCCGTTTGCCCTAACTCCAACGCTATAAGTACCTATTTGTGGAGAAAAAATTCAGAGAGAAAGAATCATTGCGTTTTACGATACGGAGTCGCCGCCACCTCCTGTTCTTCATCGGGAGGGCTGATCTGGAGTCCGTTCGGGGCTCCGAAGAGGGGGGATTCGACGCCGTCGTCATCATCAACCATCCTCCATCACCAATTTCATGATGCTCACCACCGGGCGTGAGTAATTTCTTCGTAGGCTTGCTGGACGGTGATGGGTTGGATGAGATTTGCCATGTAATCGAGTCAATTTGTTATGGCTTTGATCCCTAGTATCCACTATGTTCTGAGATTGATATTGCTATGACTTTGCTCTGCTTAATGGTTGTCACTAGGGCCCAAGTGCCATGATTTCAGATCTGAACCCTCTATGTTTTCATGAATATATTTGTGTTCTTGATCCTATCTTGCAATTTATATGCACCTATTACGTGTTATGATCCGCATACCCCAAGGTGACAATAATCGGGATTCTTTCCGGTGATTACCGTAGTTTGATGAGTTCATGTATTCACTATGTGTTAATGCTTTGTTCCGGTTCTCTATTAAAAGGAGGCCTTAATATCCCTGAGATTTCCTTATGGACCCCGTTGTCATGGGAGGGCAGGACAAAAGATGTCATGCAAGTTCTTACTATAAGCATGTATGACTATATACGGAATACATGCCTACATTACATTGATGAATTGGAGCTATTGTGTATCGCCCTAGGTTGTGACTGTTACATGATGAATGTCATCCAACATAATTATCCATCACCGATCCAATGCCTACGCTTTTCACATATTGATCTTTGCTAAGTTACTGCTGCTGCTGCTGCTACTGTTACTGCCTTTGTTACTATTGCTACTATTACCATTGCTATTGAAACTATCATACTACTATGCTACTAAACACTTTGCTGCGAATATTTAGTTCTCCAGGTGTGGTTGAATTGACAATTCAACTGCTAATACTCGCAAATATTCTTTGGCTCCCCTTGTGTCGAATCAATAAATCTGGGTGAATATACTACCCGCGAAAACTGTTGCGATCCCCTATACTTGTGGGTTATCATTATAGCTTTGTATTTCTCTCCGATCTATCAATTTGGTTTGGCCAACTAGATTGGTTTATCTTGCAATGGGAGAGGTGCTTTGTGATGGGTTCAATCTTGCGGTGCTCAATCCCAGTGACAGAAAGGGACATGACACGTATTTGTATTGTTGCCATTAAGGATAAAAAGATGGGGTTTAATCATATTGCTTGAGTTTATTTTGTCTACATCATGTCATCTTGCTTAAGGCGTTACTCTGTTTTATACTTAATACCCTAGATGCATGCTGGATAGTGGTCGATGGGTGGAGTAATAGTAGTAGATGCAGGCAGGAGTCGGTCTACTTGTCTCGGACGTGATGCCTATATACATGATCATTGCCATGAATCCGTCATAATTATTTGCTTTTGTATCAATTGCCCAACAATAATTGTTTACCCACCGTATGCTTTGTGTTCGAGAGAGAAGCCTCTAGTGAAAACTATGGCCCCCGGGTCTACTTTTATCATATATTAAAATCCAAAAATACCTTGCTGCAATTTATTTACCTTTATTTTATTTAGTATTTTACTTTATCTATCTATCACTATCAGAATTAATCTTTGCAAATAACCGCTAAGAGGATTGACAACCCTCTTATTTGCGTTGGGTGCAAGTGTTTGCTTTTGTGTGTGTAGGTGCTGCTAATGAGGTTCTGTGTGGTTCTCCTACTGGATTGACAACCTTGGTTCTTAACTGAGGGAAATACTTATCTCTACTATATTGCATCATCCTCTCCTCTTCGGGGATATACCAACGCAGTCTACAAGTAGCAGTCACTCCTTGGAGAAAAGGCAGGGAACCTTTTTGCTATCCAAACCAGATCTTAAAAGGCATCAACTACCTTTTCTGGCACCATTGCCGGGGAGGCATCGTGTCATTAGATGTGTTAGAGTTTCGGCTAGAGTTTCTATTTCAGTTCTTGTTCTTGTTTTTATTTCATTTTTTAGTTCTGTTACCGAAAACCCAAAATTACTATTATGACTCAAAACCTTGGAGACTTTGCTGCCCAAATGAGAACTTTATGCGTGCACCAATTACACAACCTAATGTTGCTGCCGAGCAATACGAAATTAAGCCTCACCTAGAAGTGATAATGCTAATTTGGAGGCTCTGCTTCGGAAGATGTCAGTATGCACTTGCACATTTTTTCTAAGTTGTGTGATATGACACGCATTAAAGATTGTGAACTTGTCACTTTGAAGTTGCGTCTATTTCCTTTCTCCTTGAGAGTAAAAACAAAGGAATGGCTTCTAGATTTGCCTAGAGGTAGCATAACTTCATGGAATGAATGTTCTAGTAATTTTTTATCTAAGTTGTGCCCCCTGCAAAAATTATGCAGTTATGATCTCAGATCATAGGTTTTAAGCAGGAAGAACGTAAGGCACTAGCACTTGCGTGGGATCGCACGAAGGAGGCTATAAGAGACTGCTCCAAACACAGGATGCAAAAATGGTTAATTCTTTATATGTTTTATAGTGCTCTTACTCCCATGTTGAAAACTATGCTTGATACAGCTGCATGAGGAACTATTATGGGAAGACCTATTGACGAAGCCAAGCAACTGCTGGATAGTATGCAGGAGAACCATGCCCAGTGGCATGTAGAAAGGTCTACCACAAGAATTGTCAACGCTATCTCCGAGGAGAAGAACAGAGAGCTGACTGCGAAACTTGATGAACTCATCGATGCTATGAAAGGTAAAGAAGAGGTAACCGTTAATGCAATTACCGAATAAGATGTTAATGATGTTAACTTCATTGCTCGTAATAACTGTAATCTCAATTGGAAAAATAATGGGTATGCTCATAGACCACCGTATCCTAATAATAACAAATCCCCCGATAACTTTAATGGAACGAGCAATGGTAATATAATTGCTTTGGATTAAACTCTGGAATCTTTTATTACTAGCCAAAGCGAGCAAAACAACAGGTTTACCGATATCTTGAAGAATCATGATAACTTACTTGGTCAATTGACCGGTAAGATTACTGAACTCACTAACGATGTGCACGCTCTAGAAGGAAGAACTAGAAGCATGGAAGCACAAGTTGCTAAAATTGTTGAGAGTCAAACATTGATTGTAGCAAAGTTCGCTGGAAAGTCGGAACCTAATCCGATTGAGAATGTCAAAATGATGAGAAGTAGCGAAGAAGCCAGAACCTAACCTATTCCTAGCCGAATCCCATTGAATGTGTCGCTGCCTAGTTCTCCGCACGTGTCTTTATAACCTGAGGGGAGGGGGAATAACATGACTGCACACCTTCTTCTTCCTCTATCCTCTCCGTAGTTCTTGACATTTGTTAACGGCGAAAGCTTGGATCTAGAGATTCCGGCGGCGATGATGTCGAGCCGGGATGGCGTAGCCGCCAATCGTGAGGAGTGGGAAGGCGCCACTGCAGGGAGCGTCACGCTCTCCCCCTCATCTTCATCCACTGGAACAGTCGCTATGTGCGAAGGCGCATGGAGTTGGTCAGTTTCTATGACCACATCCTTACATCTAGAGGATTTGGTTGTGAAGGGGACTACAGTTGCAGGTGGAGTCATGTGACGTTAGGGAAGTAGCAGCAGAACTCATGTTTAATGGTTCAAGTCCAAGGTACATGGAGGTTCACGCATGAAGGCTTCAAGATGGTGAGGTCATATTCATCAAAGTGTAGTGTTAAAATATATGTCAAATATTAGGATGTACGAGTTGCGCTACAGCTGAACTTGTAATTAGCAGTGGGTTAGCTGATTAAGTTGGACACGTGTAACCCGAACCTATTATACAAGGGCACCGCAGGGTAGCCAAATAGACTAGGCATAAGTTGTAGGCTAAGACAGAGATCACAAGAGGGATTGTCCTGACGCCTGTGGCAGGAGTGCTGGACCAGCCATGGCTCGGTGTTTGGAGTGTTTTTCGGTGGCCTTGGCGGGCTTATTTTTGACTGTATCATGTGATTTAGTACATGGGGAGGAGCACCGGTAGTCATGCCCCTGCGATGTAGCTATGTTGCTGAACCTCGCTAACAAATCTCAGTGTTGTGCTTGTGTTTGTGTTATTTCTTGTCCTCGATGGATCGATGGTGGCCTTGGATTAATTCTAACAGCGAAAACCCATCCCTCCTTGGTTTTTTGGGACACACATTTTTCACCAAGCCATCCAGTTCATCCTCCTCTGGTTGTCCTCGTCTCCCATAAAAAAAAGGCAAAATCATGTCAATAATTCTTTTGCATTTTTTAGGAATTTTAAAGACAGACATAACATAGTTAGGACTAGCTTGAACAACAGACTTAAGAACAGATAAGAATTTTCCTTTCCATCCACTAATTTTCATAATAATACTATCAATCAAATACTGAAAACATGTGGTCTAATCCAAACCACATTGTCTGGCAATCCCACTTTTCTGGCATTGAGAGCCTCAGTCATAATATTCAGGGTGGTGCAAACTTGGTCACTGATTTTCGCTCTCATAGTAGGACTAAATAAGATGCTAGATTTATCAATGCTCACCATTTGTCCTGAAACGGCACAATCCGGATCCAGATTTGATTTCAAAGCCTCGACATTATGAAGATTAGTTTTCATGAGGATAAACGAGTCATCAAGAAAGAGAAGATTGGTAATAGGGGCATCTCTACAAACGTTCACTCCAAAAATATTTTCTTTTTCCTTCGCATGCGCCAATAGAGCAGTTAGACACTCTATTCATATCAAGAATAGATAAGGAGATAAAGGACCTCCCTGTCTTAATCCACTCGTAGCCTTGAAGCTCTCACTTTCTTCTGCATTAACACGAACCCGGTATTTGAAAGTGGAGACACATTGGATAATAAAAAAACCAACTCTCATGGAATCCAAGTTTCAACATGATTCCCTTCAAGAAAGACCACTCAACCCAGTCATAAACTTTATGCATGGCAAGTTTGATAGCACACGAAACCTCTTTGTGTTTCCTCTTGTTATTTATAGTACGAAAACACTCATAAGCCACTAAAACATTGTTCATAATCATTCTTGCAGGCACAAATGTACTCTCAATCAAGCTAATAATTTTTGGCAGAAAAACCTTAAAACGAGCAACCACCATTTTTTGAGATAATCTTGTACAACACATTACATAAATTGATCAGTCTAAACTGCGTTACCTTCTCAGGCAAATAAACCTTAGGGGCCATCACAATCACAATATCATTCCATCCAGACGGAATAGTGAGTATTCACGGCTTGTAGAACCTCATCCACCATATCATCCCCTAATATAGACCAAAATATCTTATAATCTGGTTTCGGAGCTTTTAAATCACCAAAATCAAAAAGAGCCTTTCGAACACCTGCAGCGGGGCATTATTCATCTCCACAGATACTCTTCTCCGAACAAGAGATAAAACTTCATGAGTCGGTTGTAAAACTTCTAAGGTGAAAATATTATAAAATACATCCTGATATGATCCTTCAATTCCGTACTTTGCCGCCAAACACCTGTGTCATCAAGAACATTCTTAATATTGTTCCCTTTTTTCTGGCGACTACTGCATTATGGGAAAATGAACTATTGTGATCCCCATGCATCAACCAATCTGCTTGACCTCTATGTAACCATGAAAATTCTTCTTGATCCATAAGATTTTCAGTGAGGACTAAAATTTCCTATTGTCGTGAACAAGACTCCGCACTCATTGGACCAGTCCTCAACTTTTCTAGTTCTTTTTCTGATTTGTTGATTCTACCTTTCGGTCCCAGAGGATCGCGATCCCAATAATGCAAATCAGCGTGCACTCAGGAATGATGTTACCTATACATGAATGCCCTTTTTTTGTTTCTGCTGATTGTGTTACCTTGGAACACATTGGTGTGCTATTTCTTTGAAATATGTTTATGCAAAAGATAACGTTCATTTCCTACTAAAATTGGATATTCTCGTTCGGAGAGAAGGCAATGCCCTATACTTTGTTTTTGAAAAACTCGTGCTTTATTCATAGAAATAACCATTACATCGTTTATGAGGGATGGTACAATTTCAATATTTGGCTCCTCAAACCAATCAGAAATGAACGAAAATCTAGCCAATCTGGCAAGTTCGTGAACAACTTTATTTGCTTCTCTGTTACAATGCTCAAATCTAGAAATAGTAAAATCACAAGCTAAATGAAAACAATCATAAAAAACTGCCGCCGCTGCCCCTGACGATCGCCCTCCTTCCCACATGGTATCAATCACCTCCATGTATAGGCAATGCCCTATACTTTGTAAAAAGCAAAGGTCTGAAATTGGGGTTCTTAGGAAATAAAATTTGCAATTCTCTCTAGTGTCAAGGATGGATAGCATCAAGAAGTCAATGCCCGCTTGAAGCGTATAATGATAGAGGTGATAATGCTCCTCAGTGACAACATCACAAACATGTCGGTGGTAAATCCCTCTATCAAGATTGACGGTAAGGATTTCATGTGAAGATAACACAAACCTCTACTCTGGCGTTGGTGTCACATCTAGTTACGAGCGGTTGCATTGAATTCGGTGACGATATTACTTATTTGGAAATGCTCGTGTTTGCTTCAGGGTAATTTTGTTTCCAACAAAAGATTATCTTGCCTAAAAGCATAATGAGATCATATGAAAAAAAACATGATTTTTTTTCAATACAAGGGATTTTCTCTCCCGATTTCATATAAGAAACCATGACTAGATTACATCCAAATCACACCAACCACCTAGTATATGAAAAGAAAAAAAATTCTGACCTTTTTCCCTCTTGGATTTTCATTTATTATTTATGTTTTCTTGACTTTTTCGTAGCCGTACAAAATACTAGAGGTGCCTTATATGGATGTGTACTCTGTTTGTTCACAAGTTTGCTGATTGCTTTGGTGGGTTTTGGAGCCTTGGATCAAAGAAGCAAGGAAGCAATGAAGCCAATGAAGATGTGATGAAGTTTGAGACGATCCTTTGTCAAATCGCATGATAGTTATCACTGCTTACCAGCAAAGCCACACCGATTTTAGTAGTATTCCATTGCAAGCACCGCACAAGCTACGTAGTATTACATCGTAGTTGCAGTTGCAGCACAGCACACGCACTCGTCACTCTCACCGTTTCGATCCTAGCTAGAGAAATCTTTCACATTCCACTCCGACCACTCTCCTCTTTCTTCCACGGCCGCGCGCGCGGGCCGGCCGGGAGCGAGCGCCATGGGCGGGCGGCGGCGCCGGCAGGCAACCAAAACCCCCTACTACTAGTGCCGGCGCCGCGCTAACTAAAAGCCAAGCAACAGATGCCCCGGAACAAATAAATAAATCGGGAACCCAAAGCTAGTTAATTAGATCAGCTTCGCCGGTCGATCGACGGACGGACGGTGTCGGCTTCAGCTCAGGGCGACTCCGAGGAGGAGTTGGTGGACACGGTGATGAGCGTGGACGCCGACGAGGACGACGTCCTGGGCGTCGCCGACGGCTTGATGAGCACCACGGGCGTCTTGTTGTCCATCCTCCGGTGCTGCTCCCGCACCAGCTGCTCCGCCACGCCGTCCAGCTGCTCGCCGTTGGTCTGCGGCATCAGCTTCTTGCCCCGGAACAGGACCGACTCCACCCCCCGCTCCGCCATGGCCGCCTCCGCCGTCGCTCCGGCGGTAATGCCGTTGCCCTGAGGACAGAACGCAAGGAAGAGTCAGCTCTATCCACATTATCACAATGGTAATAATAATTGAGAAGGTGTGAAATCGTGAAGAAAAAGTACAGTACGATTTATTTACCTGGATGCGGATGTAGTTGGTTGCTCTGTTCTCTCCGAACGCCATTGATACGGCTTGGTCCACCTGAAAAGCACGGACACCCACAGTCCTGTTTAGCCCCGCGTACGTGACGATGGTACGATTCTGTCCGTGCAATGAATGCTGAAGAATCAATCGAGACGTACCATGTCGGCCTGGCACGCGCCGGCGATGCGCAGGAGGCTGGAGGACGACGCGCGGACGGCCGACCCGGCGGCGGCGTTCCCGCCGAGAGACAGCACGACGAGGTCGCCGGCGCCGGCGGCGAAGGGGAACTCGCGCTTGTTGTGGAGCACGTGGGTGACGGCCACGGCCGTCGGGTTGGCCACGCCGGCGCCGGTCCCGCCAGCTGCCGCGGCGGCGCGCAGCCTGGTGCGGCCGTCCAGGGACGCCACCTCGGCCGGCCCCACCCCGCACGCGGCCGCGCAGACCTGCCAGAGCGGGAAGTCGAACGCCTCGGCCTCCACGGCGTCGGCGCGGGAGAAGACGAACGGCGCGGCCGTGGCCATGTCGTAGCAGGGTATGAGCAGCGGCTTGGCCGCGTCGCGCACGGTGAGGTCCCCGAACACCTTCCTGAACACCGCCTCGGGCCGGGAGAACAGGCCACCACGCCCATGGCGCCCGGAGAACACCTTGCGGTTCTTGCCCACGACGTCGCGCGCCGCCTCCGCGGGCATCCGGCGCGCGAACAGCGCGGCCGCGAGGAACCCGCCGGCGCCGGACCCGGCCGCCACGTCGAAGTAGTCCGCGACGCGGGCGTCGGGGTTCCCGGACAGCTCCTGCAGCCGGCGCTCGAGCCTGACCAGCGCGGCCGCGGCGAGCGCGCCGCCGTCCGCGCCCCCGTCGATGGAGAGCACGCGCACGCGCCCCGCCGAGCACGCCCCCGCCGGCTCCAGCGCCTGCGCGCCAAACAGGAAGTTGGACTCGAGGATGGAGAAGATCTCCTTGCTGAGCCGGTCCGAGCCACCGCCGCCGCCCACGCCGAACGGCAGGGTCTGATCAAGCAGCGCGATCGCGGGAGTCGCCATTTGCAAACGGGATTGCGCTTGGTTTTTGGTCTTGGAGGTCGGAGATAATTGGCTTCACCGTGTGTCGTGACTGGGAAGGCGAGGCTTGGAGGCCGGGAGTGACAGAGCAAGAGTGTGTGTGTGTGTGTGTGTGTGTGTGTGTGTCGGTCTTGGCGCCTGCCGGGGAGAATTTATAGTGGTGGCGCGCGCTCTGCTTCCGTTAGTGGCTTCGCACCACGGCGCGTCGTTCACAGCGCGCGAGTGCAGCCGTGGCCGCGTGTCCCGTGTCGTTTTGCCTCGACAAATGGCTACGTCCGCCCGTGCGTGCGTCCACAGGTTGGTCAGCTATTTTTCCCCTCCTATATTTTCCCCCTTTTACTACCAAAAAGCTTACTAATCTGGAGCTCAACTAGTCTAAAAATCGAATGGTCCCTGGTGTGGTGAGCAGACTTGGAATAATCAGGGACCAATGTATGAGTCTTTGGTGAGACTTTTTTTTCTTCTGTTTTTTGCTTTAGTGAGGCTTAAAGGTGAAGAATGTTCGCGGCGCCTTTACCGGAACGATCGATCCTCAGTTTCGGTCCAAAGTTGCGTGCCTCGAACCAGTAATCCACACGCACGCACGCACGCACGCACGTATCTCCTCAAGACAAGTCTAGACAGACGAGAAGAATTGCTCCTTTCGCTATCACAGACCAGAGCACCCAACGAATTCCCGCATTTTTCTAAGTTAGCTGTACTTGTCTAGGGACTCCGCGAGCCGTGCGCCACCCGTGTGCCCGACTCTCCTGTTCATCCGGCTCCACGCCTTGATCACCACTCGTCCCATTCGCCCCATGCACACTGTTCATCCATCTATCCGTATCGTAAAATAATCATGCGTTTGATTGTCCATGAGCAGAGCTTAAGCCTCATTCAACCCATCATCATCTTAACTACCAACCGCCGCGACGACGACGTACTACGGGCTCGCCAATCATCACATTTCCCGCCGCGACGGTCGACGCCGGCGCTCCATCCATCCGCGCTTCCATACAAATCCAAATCCATCTCCGCGCGATTCAGGCGTCGTCTATCTATCAATCAACCCCATGATTGGTTCGCGGCCACGTCTCATCATTTGCAGTCGCACCGGAACGACTAGCTAGGCAAGGTAGCACAACCATCCGTCCGGCCGGCGGTGGTGGACTGGTCGGTCGACGGCATCATGGAGTCGCCCGATCGTGGTTAGCCAAGCAAAGGTTCTCTGTGCGCGCTACTAGCCCAACATGGTCCCAATACGCTTCCTACGCGCTAATGATATATCCCAAATCATTGCGAGCTCGTCCTCTACGTATAGAATAATAATAATACTACTAGTAGTATATATGATTGCATGTCATTTCATTCATGCATCTTGTGCGTGTATGTGTTGCTTGCGCTTTGCCCCGAGGATGATTAGGTTGGTGCCTGTCGCGTACGTACTCCACCTTTGTGATTGTGTGGCACTGACTGAGGCTAGCTAGATTAGGCCGATCGAGCAAGCGGGTTAACTAATCAAGTAATTAATTATGTTGGAAAAGAGCTCTTCTTAAAGAAAAGCTAAAAGAAGAAAAGACCCTCCCTTGTCATGCAAGTGTCCCGCGGTGTAAGGTAGGCACCGGACAGGGTCCGATTTTAAAACAGGGGATCGGCTTGATGCTCCTCCGCCTTTCTCCCGGCCACGCTTCTTCTGGGCTCGCCGGAGGACGGGCGGAGATATTGCATGTATCCTTCCTAACCATCATTGTCCCCGCTATATGATAGCAGTACTTAATCACTTGACCTATATAACCTCATTGTAATCTAGTTTACTACACGACTTCATAATTCTCTTCTTGGTGGAGTACAATATGTTTCGAGGAGGAAGGCGACATGAGTATGCACGTACGAACGAGGCTCACGAAACATCGAGTAGCCACTAGCCACAATAGATTATTATAAAATTTGATTGATGAGGTGAATTAAGTTGCATTTCATGGCCAGCCGCATGCAAGGCACCGTCACGCGTCCGTCCATATCATCATGCATGGACCCCTAATTAAAAACTGTCTCCCTCAACAACAAAAATTAAAAACTGTCTCCCTCAACAACAAAATATTAAAAACTGTCAAACATCCGATGGCAACGAACGTCGATCGATCGATAGGAAAAGAAAAAAAATGAGAAAAAATATAAAGGCCACTAGCATAGTACAGCAGCACACTGGTGCATGGACGACGTCGACGCTGACGTGCGGCGCGTCCGTTGAGCCATCACCCGTGCACACTTCGCCCGAAAGCAACGTCGCGGCGACTCACTCTGCCTCCTGCCCAATATCTCAATAATCTAAACCGATCCTCGTCGGTTCGCGTGCATGCCTCGTCTGCAGCCTGTCTCCCTCCCCTCCTTCCGTGAAGCCTCCTTCACTACCGGAAGCCTGGAACTCTCACACACGCAGGCTAATCATGCATGATCAGCGTAAAAAAGCCTCCTCTGTTCCCTCCGTGTTCTTCGCCAGCTGCACGCTGGTTGCTGACCGAGCTCTACCTTTTGACCCCAAAGGGCCATGGAAGCAACGACTTACGCGTGCCGCATGTGCTGAGTACCTCTACGTGCTTAATTTCGCCCCCGTTTAGTGTAGTCAATTCCATACACATACGACCATAGATAGATACTCCTACGCGATCGATCCACCGATCAATTCCAGGCGCATGTGCCGATAGATCGAGCAAATCCGCGCCAATAAATCCCGAGCCGTGCCGACCGCGGAGTCTAAACCGCATTCGCCTATTCATGATGGCTGCGCACGGCCACGGGTACATGGCCATCAATTGGGAGATATATACATGTAGTATATTCGTACCACGAGTATGACATTTTCTTGCAAGAAAGGGATGCGCACATGGAAGCATGCATGCGTCGAGATCATCACCCAGGGAAATGGCCGGTCCTTTTTAACCCAGGGAAAGGGCAACCAACAAATCGATACTACATGTGGTGGCGTTTATTGTACTGCAATTGAGATACTACTAACCCTGGTTGTCTCCTTTATAACTGCGGCGAAAAGGACGCGCCGGATGTGAGGGTTCGGGAAATGCTTACGATGCGTAAATTAATTAATTAATTCATCAAGGTCGCATTCACAGACAAACTTTTTGGGCAGGCAACCTGGTTAACCAATTCAATTCAATTCAAGATGCCTTGCGTTCCTTGTGCTGAGTGCCTGAGAACCTGGCTCCATGACTTTTACTCATGCTCTTTTTGTCTGAAAAAAACATTGTGTCATTGTCGTGCCTGTACATGTAAAACTGGCCACGTTCTTCACGTCTGTCTAATCAACAGGCCTTGTGTCATGGACTGAATTTGCAAGAATTAGTTGAAAATACAACTGTTTTAGAACCATAAGCTTGTTGCAGAGTATACTCCACCCCCACATACTAATTCAGTATCATTATTGTAGAGCATTCAGCTAGTATTCATGATGGCTGTCACGGATACATGGTTATTAATCCATCCGGAGATGCATGTATTTTCGTAGTAGAGTACTATATATGAGCATGACATTTTCTTGCAAGAAAGAGATGCGCACATGCACCTGATTCACAAGTCGAGATCGTTAAGCAGGGAAATGGCCAGTCCTTTATAACTAATTAAAACAGAGCAGTGCTCGAACATGCCGATGACATGCATCAGCGAGCTACCTTAAGTTACGCAAAAATATGAGACATGCATTATTGCTTGAGCTAGGAAAATGACCTCCTAGGTAATTAACAGGGGATCTCAGCATCATCCTGTTACATGCGTGGGCGAGCTACCTTAAGTTGCGAAGAAAAGGTAACCAAATTAAGATACTTTAGTCTGGTGGCATGGCATGCATCTCTTGTACATTGAGATACTTTATTTAGTTGTCTCCATGTAACTGCGGCGAAAAGGACTAGCTGGATGTGAGGGTTCGATAATGCTTACGAAAGCTTTCGTTGTGCGAGCTGCGAGGCATAGACTAATCTTTCTTTCTTTCTTTCTTTCTTTCTTTCTTTTTTTTTTTTTTTGCGGGAGAGGCATAGACTAATCAAGGTCGCATTCGCCTACAACTTTTTATGCAAACCAGTTCACCAAGTTAATCAAGAATGGTTTGCGTCGCTTTGTATGCAAACCACTTCACGATTGAGCGAGCTCAGAGACATATTCTTAAGCCCTTTTTGTATATCTAAAGAAACAAGCCACGTTCTGCAGGTCTGGCTAAGCAACATGTTTCGTGTTTATGAACTACTAAATCAGTAGTAGAGTAGTAAATTTGCAAGGACCAGTTGCTTACTCCATGTACACTGATGCGATACCACTACAATACTCCGTGGGATCACATGCACAACGTGCACCATGTCATGTCAGCTGGCCAAAAAGGCCCAAAACCACCATCAATTGCACGCCTACAAGGTGCTACCATCCAAAACGGGCTAATTTTTTTTAAATAATACATTTTTTTTAATAAATTTGAAAAATAATACGCACTTTCAAATATTTGCAAAAATAATACAGCGTCGGTGTTTAGGAGGCCGACTGGGCTCATTCGGCCTGTAGAAAGCCGACAGCCACCACTCGGCTTATAGGAAGCCGACAGGTCGCCATTCTGCCGCGTGGCGGCCAATCGTTGGTGCGAGCACGTCACCGCGGCCGACTGTGTTCAGTCGGCTTCCTATAAGCCGACAGCTGGCCAGTCGGCTTCCTATAAGCCGACTGTTGCGGCCACGGGTTACACAGCGCGCCCGAGCCATCTTCTTCCTCTCTTCTTTCTCTCCTTTGCTCCTCTTCACTTCTTCTCTCCACTCCGAAACTAGTCCCAATTTATACACAAGATACAACCACTTTTTTGCCAATTTTCCACCGTAGTTGCATTGTACATGGTTGGAGGAGTCAAGGGAAACCTCGATCTCATCATGGGATAGTCTGTGGTGGTGGTGAACATTTTCGTGGAGGAGGAGGGGGTGCTGCACGTGGAGAAGGAGGTGGTGGAGGAGGGGGTGCTGCACGTGGAGGAGGAGGTGGTGGAGGAGGGGGTGCTGCACGTGGAGAAGGGCCGCCGTTCGTCGTTGCTTCGCACGCTTCAAGGGTATAATACAAGTTACATTTTGACTGTCATATTAGTTGTGCAATTTTTTAGTTGGTTCGGTAATATATCGTAACATATTTAGTTGATCCGGTAATATTTAGATGTCAAATATTTAGGTGTCCGTTAATATTTAGGTGACCGTAATATTTAGGTGACCGGTAATATTTAGTTGTCTGTTAATATTTAGGTGTCCGGTAATACTTAGGTGACCGGTAATATTTAGGCGTCCGGTAATATATAGTTGTCCGTTAATATTTCGGTGACCGGTAATATTTAGGTGACCGGTAATATTCCGGAATATTTTTATATGTCTGATATTTCAGTTTATGAATATTTTTAAGTGCACCGATAATATCCCATAATATATTATATGTTTGACTTGCTGCTTAATAGTTATCCATGTTGAATATTTTAGGTCAGCAGATATGTCAGATGTAGTGAAGTTCACTTTTTTCTACGGTCATGGTACTGTCCAAACAAATCAGTTGGGAGTTGATCTTAGTGAGTTCGAGAACATAGTGGTTCCAATTAGTGCCCCTGAAACATGGTCTGTTGGTCAGTTGACAGAGTGGTTGACAAGATGTTTAGGGTATAATACTGAAACTCATACCGTCGGTGTTCATGCATTGTGGAGCCGGTCAAGTTCGAACATTTTCTTTTATTTGAGGCCAATCGAGCGGGACTCTCAGTGGGTGCGCTGGTTGGAAGGATGTGCAAAAAGGATCGTAAATCCTTGCGCCTTAGTGCTTCCTGTCCTGAAGGAGGTCAGTGCCCCTGAAGGCGAGGGCGGTTATGATCCTGGCCAGAGCAGTGCAGGGATACATCTATCTATGTTAGATGTTCCGTCAAATGCTGGATATGATGGCCACGAATCAGGGCAGAGTAGTCAGGTAGAAGGAGGAAATGCTGATGTTTATGACGTTGGCCAGGCTGATGCTGACGAGGTAGATGGCCAAATGCAAAACCTGATGGAAGATGAAGATACAGATGTTGATATTGGTCATGCTGATAATTCCGACGAGTCGGATGAAGATGAGAACGTAGAGGTGGTGCCTAATCCTGCAGCATGGAATCATGACTTTTCGTCTGCAATGAACGTCAATGATGGCCATGATTCTGCCTGGCAATATCACCAGAACAACATTGCGACGGGTGGTATGTACCCCAACAAGGAAGCTCTGAAGGATGCAATCACTCAGTGGGCAATGTCCACGCAAAGGGTTTTGAGAGCTGCCGTGTCTAGTCAGCAATTTTTGACAATGGTATGCAAGAACGATGGTTGTCCCGCGAGGGTGCATGGCTATCTCCCAAAGTATGGCACAAGTTGGGTGATCAGTGACTTCGTACAGCACACATGTGTTATTCCGTATATCCCTCAAGATCATGGTAACCTTTCGTCCACGCTTATTGCTCGATTGTTTTACAGCGAGATAGTGGAGAGCAAAGCGATGGAAGTGAAGGCTATCCAGACAAAAGTCTTCGTCAGGTTCAATTACAGAATTTCTTATGGCAAGGCTTGGAGGGCTAAGCACATGGCGCTTGAGAAGAGATTTGGTTCGTATTTCGATGCATATGACTGTGTTGTCCGTCTCCTCCACACACTGCAGTACCGGAATCCAGGCACCTATGTTGACATCGAAGACTTGGTCATGCCGGAGTTCCCAACTGTGATGGTGCTGCATCGATTGTTCTTCTCTTTCGGTGTGTGCATCGAAGCTTTCAGTCATTGTAGACCGGTGATATGTGTAGATGGCACATTTCTCACTGGCAAGTACAAGGGTCAGATCCTAACCGCCATTGGTCAGGACGGTCAAAATCAAGTAGTCCCACTAGCATTTGCTTTTGTGGAGAGCAAGAATATTGAAAGTTGGACTTGGTTCTTCAGGCAACTGAAAATAGCAGTTGTGAAGGATAAGCCGAATGTGTGCATCCTTCATGACAGGCATGCAGGTATACTGAGTGCGATAAGGACACTGACAAACCCTGTGCGTGATGAGCCAACTCCATGGCCGGACATGCAGAGCCGTTGGTGCATGCGTCACCTGGGGGCCAATTTCTTCTCGCAGTTCAGAAATAAGAACCTTATGAATCTATTAAAAAAACTCTGCAAGCAGAACCAGGAATGGAAGTACATGAAGATACGTGAGAGACTTAATGTGTGCACTCTGAGACATGTTAGGGACAGGAAAGCTGCAAGGGATGCAGCTGTGAGGGCACATGTAGAAGCAGTAGCTGCACAGTTAGCAACAGGACCAGCGGCCGAGGAGGAAGAACCTGTAGGGCTTTGTGATTTGCCAGGATTTGACCCACCTGGTACTAGGAGAAGGCTTGGCAGGACGATTAAAACATTCGAGCAGTGGATAGAGCATGAGCCTCTGGAGAGGTGGTCTTTGCTGCATGACACACATGGAGCAAGGTATGGTGTCATGACTACCAACCTAGCTGAAACTTATAACTTTGTCCTCAGAGGAAACCGTGCTTTGCCACTGACAGCAATCGTTGAGGGTATTTTCTATGGCACGGTGAAGTATTTCAGAGATAGACGTCAAGCAGCAGAGTTGCATATCACAAACAACCCAAACACACGTTATTGTGAAAGGGTTATGGAGTACATGAATGCTAAGATGCGGAAAGCTAGGACTCACACTGTAGTCCCCATCGGAAATCAAGAAAGAAGGTTTGAGGTCCGATTAGCTAACAACAAATTCGGATGTGGAAATCAGGTGTTGACGCATGAGGTGAAAATTGGCAATGAAGTCAGGCCAACGTGCGAGTGCACATGCAACAAACCGAAGTTGCTTCATCTACCTTGCTCTCATGTACTTGCTGCTTGCGGGCAGCTAGGACTTGATGCAATCTCTTTCGTGTCTCCATATTTCCTGAAACAGTCCGTGGTCAATACCTGGACAGGTGAGTTGCAGGGATTTCAATCAATGGGTAACTTCACCACTGTTAACCCTGTTGAAAGGCGGTACATTCCGGACCCACGGAATATGCGTACAAGCAGAGGTAGACGTCAGTCTCAACGCATCCGGAATGATATGGATGAATCTGAAGCCGGAGGGCCAACTATTCAATGCATTCTATGCAACGATTTTGGCCACAGGGACCCTAATTGTCCCACCTTCGTTACTGGGCGTGGACGAGGAAACCGGGGACGAAGAGGAAGAAGAGGGATAGGAGGAAGAGGAAGAAACTAAGTGTGGCACTCTGTTTAAATTCTGTATTAAGTGTGACACTCTGTTTAAATTCTGTATTAAGTGTGGCACTCTGTTTAAATTTTGTATTAAGTGTGGCACTCTGTTTAATTCTGTATTAAGTGTGGCACTCTGTTTAAATTTTGTATTAAGTGTGGCACTCTGTTTAAATTTTGTATTAAGTGTGGCACTCTGTTTAATTCTGTATTAAGTGTGGCACTCTGTTTAATTCTGTATTAAGTGTGGCACTCTGTTTAAATTCTGTATTAAGTGTGGCACTCTATTTAAATTTGTATGGTGCGTGCAACTGTGTTATCATAAGTGCAGGAATGGAGGATGAACGCCCACCATTGATTGATCCTTTCATTGATAGTGGCCATCGTGGTAGAATGTTAGACGAACGCCCTCTGTTACCCCTAGTCATTCGCACTCCTAAGCATGACTGGAAGATACACCCGGATTGGACTGAGAGGTACGGGTTTTATTAATTTTGTTTGTTAGGTGTTTTATCCGATAACAAATCATTGAACCTTTGTGCGGTGTTATACGCAGGTTGAAATGGGCTGGGCTTTTACCTTTCGCGCGTCTTGTTGAGGCCAGAGGTGGACGACAGAAACACGTTGGTATTGACCACTCTTTGCTCACGTGCTTAGTGGATCGATGGAGGCCGGAGACCCACACGTTTCACTTCCGTTGGGGAGAGATGGCTCCTACTCTCGAGGATGTGTCACTTTTGCTTGGACTACCCTTGTCGGGTCATGCCATAGGACCGTTGGAGGCACCGGATGGTTGGGAGCAGCAACTTCGTGCACGTTTCCAGAATCTCTACCCCGATGCTCCGGCATTAGCCGCGGAGCATCACGGACCTAAGTTCGATTGGTTGGGGAAATTCGAGGTTTGTTCATCTTTCCCTTGTCTTGCATATTCTCTTGTCTTGCATCTTTCCCTTGTCTTGCGTATTCTCTATTTACTAATTGTCCATCTTTACTTATTGCCTACAGATCCAGAAGTTCCCGGGGTATCCAGATGTCCCATTGACTGCGATACAGATCACTAGGAGCCTGGAGGCATACCTATTGTGGCTTCTCGGGAAGGTGATGTTCACAGAGAATCATGTCACCACTTGCACCGCACGATACATCCCCATTGCATTAGAGATCGCTACAGCTACGGGCCCGCAGCAGATCACACAGAGGAGTTGGGGTTCTGCGGTTTTAGCGGCTACATACCGAGCTATGTGCAACGCCTGTCGGCTAGAGGGGAAGAAGGCGGCCCTTCTTGGTTGCCCTCTATTTTTACAGCTGTGGTCCTGGGAGAGATTCTCTATTGCACGACCGAACATAAATGTGAATGAGGCTTGGCCTTCGAACGAGCTTTTCGATGCTGAGGGCATCGACATGCCTACTTTTGGTATGATCTGGACACGTCGCCAGGTATGTGTCGAGTAAACCATGTCCTTATGTACACCATGACGGAAAATAACTTTTTGTTCATGCAGAGAAGCTTTGCTCATGAACAGACTAGGCGAGCCTACACCGCTTTGAACGAGCAGTTCGATGTGTACACTGGGGTGATCTGGCAGCCGTACACGCAGGCAGCCATACATGCTAGATATCCCGACGGTATTTCCAAGCTATGCACAAGAGATCGGGATTACTGGATGACAAAATCGAAGATCATCTTCGATGTATTCGTCGAGGAGATGGCCCAACAGAGGGTCATGAGACAGTTTGGTCTTCGACAGTTGGCCCAGCCCCCACCTACTGAGCGCCGGCTGTTAGACGATGTCCACAGGTATGTGTAGTATTTCAATGTTGGTTGGTCTTCACATTCCGAAATACCAAAGAATTACTTAATCATTGCACACACAATGCAATTTCAGGAACACAAGGAAGGGGATTAACAGGACCATGGCTCAGTGGCTGGCACGTGTTCAGATGTACGTTGCAGAGTGGGAGACTGCGACGACACAGATTTGGGACGAGGATCGCAATTTCGATACGGCTGAGTTCAATGCCTATTGGGATCGGTACAGTGATATGACACGGTTACGCATCATTAACCACCCTCAGAGACAGGACATACCGGCCCCTGCTACGAGGGATACGTACCCGAGCTATGATATTTCGGGCTCTAGACAGAACGTGGTAACATATACTGAACTTATCTAATGCTTCTAGTTCTTACATACTTTGTCATGCGGACGTAATAATCTTCGAGTTCATTTCAGGCTGACATGACACTCGAGCTTCACGAGGAGGTGGCCAGCTATAGACGCCAACTATCGTCTACTGCTCTTCTAGAACCTCGTCCAGTGCACTCCTTCTTTACGCGCATCGAGGGGAAACTACGAGCTATATATCAGGCTATCACGTGCACCCGCTCTACGGACGTTGTTCTCCAGCAGCCCCAGGTACGCCCGCCTCGTCACTCAACGGGCCAGCAGCAAGAACCCACACAGCACCGACATCAGCCGCGTCCACGTGTAGACCATCAGTGGATGAGTAGGCCACCACCTCCTGACCAGGCCGGGAGTTCAGCGTGGCAGCACCACCATGATCCTCTGTCAGGCTACGGGTTTCGACCACACCCACAGCAGCACGGTCCACCGCCGAGCTTCGTGATGCATCAACATCCTACAGGTATGTTTGTTCATATCTATTCTTTTCAATATCAGTTGGAACTACCTGTTTCTTAATTACTTATGTGGCCTCCCTGTCGCAGGAGCCTACGGATATAGGGCGCCTATGTCCGGACATGAGGCCTCCCATTCCGATTCCACGTTTGACAGTGCTCCGGATGGTGGGCATAACACACAGGATCAGGTCTCGCAGCACATCACCAACTGGATGGACACGTATTATTCTACTCCTCCACCAGATCCCACACAGCCCACACAGCCCACGCAAGACACACAGTATGGCGAGGACGGGTCTTGGATTCCTCTTCGTAACGTTCGGCCACCGAACAGGTATGGGTGGTCGACGCCCCCTCCACCACAGCCACGCCGCGGACGAGGACGACGTGGCTGATACTTATGTATGCGAGGGACGTATTTGTATGTGAGAGACATATTTCTACCTATGTATGCGAGAGACATATTTCTACCTATGTATGCGAGAGACATATTTCTACCTATGTATGCGAGAGACATATTTCTACCTATGTATGCGAGAGACATATTTCTATCTATGTATCAGACATCCTTCATGTATGTGTTACTATCTATGTATGAGTCTGATTTGTTTTCAAGACACTTGTCTACTTCATATTAGTAGTACATCTGAATTAAACGGTACGACTCAATTACAACCAGGCTACAACGGATAATCGAAAATAACATGCATAAAATAAGATACATAAAAATTAAGATACAACTTGCTGCAATGCGAACGTTACGGTACAATAACATAAATCTACTGAGTCCAACGGGGATATTTTCCTTTTCCATCACCAGCTTCTTCTGCTTCCTTGGCTGCACGAGCCCTTTCTTTCTTCATCTGCCTCTCAGCCTCACGGGCCTCCTGTCGCTGTCGGTAAACCTCCGCCAGTCTAAGTCCCTCTTCTCGGTTTTTCTTCTTCATCTCATCAAGAAAAGCCCTCTGCTTCACACAGTACTCTTGCCACTCTCTCTCCTGCTCTGCTTTCTCCTCTACTGCCGCCTTCGCGCGGCGCTCTTCCAAGTCCAAACTTGCCCATGCACGACGACCTCTTTCACGAATCTCGGTCACCGCCCAGTCCGGTTTTTTCGTGTCAATCCAACGATAGTACATGCACAGAGGCGGAGGAGACTACAACAAAAATAGAAATAGAAATATCAAATCAACAATAATATCAACACCGTGTTTATTCTTGGTGACTGAAACATACCGGAGGCCTGATGTACGGTGAAATAGCAACGGGTGGATCTTCCTCATAATTGGCGCACATGAAAAACTTCATGCCCAACCAATCTGAAAAATCCGTCACCTCCTTCACCTTGCAGAGATCGCCACACCAACAACGAAGTACTTCCACCCCCCGAGGCAAAGTCGCACTCTTCATTTTCGTAGGCCTAATGCTTTGATCCGAGCAAGGCAAACTCATAATGACTAGCGCGTTGGTGTTTTGAAGTGCGGCTGGAAGATGTAGAAGAGAGTGAGAAAGAGCAAGCAGTGTGGGCAGAAGCAAAGAGAAGAGCGTGAGAGAGAGCAGGCAACGGCATCTCGTATATAAAGATGAGGAGCACTGTGTTGTCGGTAGAAGAAAATAAAACACGCGCGTCCGCCGCAGGAACGAAACTGGCGGGAAAGAAGGGCGGGAACGAAACTGGCGGGAAAGAAGGGCGGGAGAGAATGGCGGGAAAGAAGGGCGGGAGAGAATGGCGGGAAAAAAGGGCGGGAACGAAACTGGCGGGAAAGAAGGGCGGGAACGAAACTGGCGGGAAAGAAGGGCGGGAGAGAATGGCGGGAAAGAAGGGCGGGAGAGAATGGCGGGAACGAAACTGGCGGGAAAGAAGGGCGGGAACGAAACTGCGGGAAAGAATGGCGGGAGAAAAAGTGGTGGGAAAGAAAATGGCGGGAAAGAAGGGCGGGAACGAAACTGCGGGAAAGAATGGCGGGAGAAAAAGTGGCGGGAGAGTATGGCGGGAAAATAAAATGGCGCGATAATAGGGCGGAAAAATAAAATGGGGGGATAGTAGGGCGGAAAAATAAGATGGCGGGAGAAAGAAGGGCGGGAACGAAAATGGCGGGAAAATGCACTCTTCGGCGAAGGAAATACCAAAAAAATTGGAGCCATGCACCAATTGGCTTATAGTAAGCCGATTAGGTCTAGTCGGCTTACTATAAGCCGATTAGGTCTAATTGGCTTACTATAAGCCGACTGGTGCATGTGATGTTGGCCGAAAGGCCTGTCGGCCAAACCCCAGGATGACTGCAATCCAGTCGGCTTACTATAGGCCGACTGGGACCTAATCGGCCTATAGTAAGCCGATTAGTCCCAATCGGCCTATAGTAAGCCGATGATGTATTATTTTTGCAAATATTTGAAAGTGCGTATTATTTTTCAAATTTATTAAAAAAAATGTATTATTTAAAAAAAATTAGCATGAATACTGCTGTCGCCGCGGGCAACGCGGAATGCTTTACGCTTTCACCACGGCTTATAATGTGATTTAATTAACCACACCCCCTGGCCAGCTAGCGCGTGCAGCAATTAGTTGGTCTGCGTTCAGTTAACTGAGCCCGTACGGACGCCTGTACCGCCGGTCCCGTACGGTTTCGCCCTCTGCCCCCGGCCCTGAATCCCCGTCGGCGACCTACCTGCCTGCGCACACATGCACATGCATGCACGCACGCATCGACTGATCTGATCCCCTCCAGGTTGCCGACGAGCATCCAAAGACGGGAGAATTAACTCCGGCGGATAGATCCATACCGACGCAGGCAGGCGTAGGCCAGAGCCGCGGCGGTAACGACCCCGGTACGACGGTGGCATGCATTGCATTTCTCGCCGTTCCCGTCGTCTTCAGGGGAAAAAGACGGGCGGAATTGCGAGAATCGCGGGTGCAGTGCGGAGGGGGCCGGGCCGGGCCGGGGCCCCGCGCGGGTGTTGCGACGTCCTTTCCTGGCTCGCTCGCTGTAGCGCGCGGCTGATGTACGCGTGCATGCACGGACGGACGCACCGGCGCCACCACCTGTTCGTACGCATGCACGGACGTACGTGGCGTCAGGGGCCGGGGCCGGCCGTGTCGGCGCGCGGCGCGGGCCGGCAAACGTTGCCGTCCACTGGAAAGGCGAGCGACGACGCCGGCCCACCCACCGACGGACGGTGGCACTTGGCTGCCGGCTGGCGTCTCTCCAATCAAGCGATGAACTTTCCCCTCTAAGTCAAGGTAGGCGTCTGAGTTAAGCACGAGCTTGGCCCAGCTCCTCATCAACGCTGCCGCTCAGAGATAACCGGTTGGTCTCGGTCGCGGCCGGCTAGCCTGGAACTTAATTGGATCGATCGACCGATCCACGAAGCGTACGTGCGCGCGCGCGCGACGGTTCACACGCACCCACACGCTTTATACAAGTACTCCAGTTTGTTAGCGCGAGACCAATTGGGATAGCTACATAAGCCAACGGCGGCGAGGTCCCCGGCGGGGGCTGGGAGGGATACGCGTGCGCACTCCAGTCCTATCCCGATCGGAGGGATCCCTCCGTTTTAATGCGCCCTGTCCGTGCAGCTCGACAGCCCAACGACCATCGCGCCACGAATGCAACAGTCCGCGCGCTGGTATCATTTGGATCATCATTCATCAGGTAGGTAGTAATCCCTTCCCCATGAGGAATTTGGATAGACGATTTGGCGTGAAGCCCTAGCTGGCGTTGGTTGGAGATATGATGGAGGTGCTGGCGAGCCACGCACACGTCCCGTCGGAGAAATTCCTGCGACGACGTACTCCGGTGCATATGCCGTACCGGAGATGGTTTGCTATGGCTAAGCTAAGCTAAGCTAGCTAGCCAGCGGGAACAATTAGGTGCTGTGATCAATCGATCGAGTAACTGGTGACGACCAATGATTGACGCACTGTGCAGCAACTTGGAACTGAACACAGCAGCTAGCTCCCTTACCAATCCTCTATAACACTATGCTCCCTAATTTTAGAGGCCTCACAATCAATTGAGGTCTCCAATTAAAATTAGGTCACCCGATTTTGATCGGGTCAACAATTTCTCAAAGCTCTCTCATTCAATTCTTTTATACTGTACACTATGCTTCCTAATTTTGAAGGCCTCACAATTAATTGAGGTCTTCAATTTAGAATTGGGTCATCTGATTTTGACCGGGTCAACAATTTCTCAAGGAGCTCTTCTATTTAAATTTTTTAATTCACTATGTTCCCTAATTTTGAAACTCTTTCATTCGATTGAGGTATTCAATTTTGGATTTAGTTTACGATTTTGATCGGGCCAATAATTTTTCAAATCAATTAGCCAATAAAAACATATCAATCCTGCACACCCTCTCCCACCTAAAAAAAGAAGCGCCACCATGTGATACCGTAGCTCAATACAGTGCATGCAGCCACCGATGCAGAAATTTCTTCACATAAATATCGATTGATTAGCGGATAACACAGAATCACACCGCTAAAGGCCGACCAAATCACTGCATTATAAATTAAAAATAAAAGACACTCCATCATCGTCCTCACCCTCCAAACGAAATATTACATCAGTTCCAAAATATAAGGGGCAATAGTTTTTGAAAAGTCAAATTTCTTTAACTTTGAGCAAGTTCAGAGTAAAAAATATCAACGTCTAAACAAAACAGATATGGAAATTCAATTCATGATGAATCTGATGATACCGATGTGATATTATAGATTTTGATATATTTATATGTGAATTTGATCAAACTTAAAGAGATTTGACTTCAAAAAAGTGATACAATTTATATTTTAAAACAGAAAGTAATTTTTTGTAAGAAACCTGTAGAAGTGCATGCTCTAGCCAATGCAACCAAAAGACCGATCTATGAGAGAGGGTCGGACATTATACTCCAACACTCCCCCTCACGTCTATGCTCCTTTGGAGTTTATGACGTGGGCAGCGGAAGCGGGGGGCAGGCCGCAATTATTTATTGCGTTTACTGGGTTTTGAACCCTGAACCTCTTGGTTGTAAGTTTATGCACCTAACCAGTTCACCCATCAGACCGATCTGATACCATATTGAATCCATGCTCCAGCCAACTCATCCAAAAGTCCGAACTGATGGAGGGAGACGGGCAATATATTTCAACACTCCCCCTTACGTCTAGGCTATTTTAGTCCTTAGACGTGGAATCGATGTAGACCGCAGAATCGTTTATTTTTAATACTGCGTTGGCAGGGTCTTGAACTCAAGACCTCTTGGCTCTGATACCATGTAGAAGTGCATGCTCTAGCCAATGCAACCAAAAGACCGATCTGATGGAAGAGACTAGGCAATACATTTATACGTCAACACTCCCCCTCACGTGTGGCTCCCTCAGGCCTAAACGTGGACCGAAAGTGGGCTGCAATTTAATTGCGCCAGCCGGGTCTTGAACTCAAGACCTCTTGGCTCTGATACCATGTAGAAGTGCATGCTCTAGCCAATGCAACCAAAAGACCGATCTATGAGAGAGGGTCGGACATTATACTCTAACAAAACCCAACAACAGCGAAGCAAAGCGCGCCCAACCCTTCTAGTTGATGATGATCTGACAGTCACCTGGGTCCTGCTGGGCTCTACGCCATTTCTTGCCCATACACCAATGCGAACGAACACTACAAGCGCCTGTGCATCTGGCCGTAATCTCTCCCAAGGGACGTTTTCTGCTTACCCGGGGACAAAATGTCAAAATGGTACGGTGAAACGCTACAACTGGACACGCTGAGAATTGCCACATGCATCCAGTCCCTTGAAAAAAAAACAGAGGCTGGTCTGTTCACGGGTTGGACGGACATGTCGCGTCTGAAAATCCAGTGATATGATGGTGCCCTCCGTGACCTCTTTGCCATCGCCCACGATGCAGATACCCACCCTGGAGACTCATCGCACCGGGCAGCGTGGCCATTCTCCTCCGTCGTCGCCTCGTACTACGTCATGCGACATCATCGAGCTCAGGCCTTCACCTCACAGCGACTGGGAAGCTGCCCCTGCTTCCCCTACAGCGAGCGCCCAGTCTCCCCGTGCTCCATCCCCATGCTCTGAGCTTGAGCCGGTCACCCCGGTCTTCGTCCCGGCTTCGGGCCCGGCTGTTGGCAATGTGGTGACGCCGCCGTGCTCTCCTCTGTTTATTGTTTGCCAGCCACCTCTACTTGCCGCGCCAAGATCACCCTCTCCAAGGCCAAGGCCACCGACGAAGAGAAGAAAGACGTTGGCTAGGGTGGTGGGCTTCGACCTGAGCCGTCGGAGCCCTCGTCTTCGTGCCAAGAACAGGTCCATGCCCATTGCTAAGCTCGCTGAAAGGCTGCTCTGCCTGAGAATGGGCATCGTGGGCGATGGCAAAGAGGTCACGGAGGAAGCGATCGGTCGCTTTGTGGCGATGTTCAAGGGCCAACTCTCTGACTTGGCGATCGCAGGACTACGTGCTCTCTTCAAGCTGGATTGTGACCTTGCGACGGCGGTGGAGGACGCGCTGCTGCAGCATGGTGGAGAGGGTGGCTCCGAGATGCCAACTCCGACAAGCGAAGACGCCGCTGTTTAGGCCTGCTCTGCCTGTTTGCTTGCTGCTGTAGATTATTTCCAATGTTAAAAAACATGTACTACGGTCCTGATTGCCGGTCTGAAGCTGGTTTTGTTAGCTCCTGCCCTGATGTGCCCTGGCAAGGCTTAGTTGGCAATGGCTGGAGCTGTTCCATTCAATTGAAGTTGCTTTGTTTCCTCAATGAATAGTCTAAACCTCAGCGTGCTTAATTGGAACGTGTGTGGACTGAATTGCCCAAACAGAAGAGCCACGGTCAATGCTACTATTGCTACGTCTGCGTGTCATTTGGCCTGTTTACAAGAATCAAAGCTCCAGGCTGTTGATGCTGCCGTTGCTTCCTTCCTTGGCGGATACAGATTAAAGGGTTTCGCTCAGCGCCCTGCTGTAGGCACGCGCGGTGGGATATTGCTATTGTGGGATGAAGATCATGTCCGCGTCGAGAATGTTCACCATGGCGACTACACTCTCTCGGCGCAAGTTACTATCATCAGCTCCAATACTTCCTTCAAGTTTACCACTGTTTACGGTCCAACTAGAAACAACCTCAAAGACGTGTTCTTTCAAGAGCTGAAGGATGAGAAGCCACCTTTGGGAGAACGATGGCTCGTCGCGGGTGACTTTAACCAAATTTACCGGGCAAGAGACAAGAACCGTTCTAATGCAAACCGTAGTCGCATCACCCGTTTCCGGAATGCCCTCAATATTTGCGAGTTAAAGGAAATCCACCTACAAAACAGGAGGTTTACATGGAGCAATGAGCAAAATAACCCGACCATGTCCAAACTAGATGGTTTCTTCTGCAATGAGGATTGGGATATCACCTTTGACAAGCACATCCTGCATGCCTTATCTTCATCTCTCTCTGACCATTGCCCCCTTCTCCTGGCCAATGATGACGGCCCTCGGCGACCGCGGAGTTTCCGTTTTGAGAACTTCTGGACCAACATGCCGGGCTTCCAGCAAGTCATCCTAGAGGCGTGGAACGAGCCCTCCCAGCACCACGATCCTTTCCTAAGGTTATTCCACAAGCTGAAGAAGACCAGCCAGAAACTGCGAGTTTGGAGCAGAACCCTTTTCTCCAATGCCAAGGTCCAACTGCATATGGCCTTGGAGATCATCCTTCGCCTTGATGAGGCCCAGGACGTGCGGATTCTCAGTCCCGAGGAGGCGGATCTTCGGAAAAGACTTAAGAGGAGAGTGGTGGGGCCTGCAGTTCTAGAGAGAGCTAGGAAGAGGCAAAGCTCTCGGATCACCAACATCAAAGAGGGTGATGCGAATACCCGGTATTTCCACCTTCGGGTTAATGGTCGGAGACGGAAAAATCTAATTCACCGACTCAAACAGGGCAACGGCTGGGTGACGGATCATGACCACAAGAAGAATATTGTCCACTCGCATTTCTCTGAGATCATGACGAGGGGTGCCCCGCGCCCAAAGACCATCAACTGGGCAGCCATTCCCCGTGCTGACCATGATCTCTCCACGCTTGGAGATGCAATTACAGAAGAGGAAGTGAAGGCTGCAATCTTTGCTCTCCCTAGTGACAAAGCACCGGGCCCGGATGGTTTTACAGGAAAATTCTTCAAAAGTTGTTGGGAGATTATTAAAGATGACATCTTGCTCGTGATCAATAGCTTCTCCAATCTTCAAACTAGAAATTTTCACTGGCTCAACTCGGCGAATATTGCTCTCGTTCCCAAGAAGGATGGAGCGGAGGAGATTTCTGACTTCCGACCGATCAGCCTAATCCATGCGGTGGCCAAGCTCATTGCAAAGATTCTTGCCACTAGGCTTGCTCCCCACATGAACGACATCGTCTCCATCGCCCAGAGTGCTTTCATAAAAAAGAGAAGTATACATGACAACTTTATGTATGTGCGGAATTCGGCGAGAAGATTTCATCGCACAAAAAAACCCATGCTCCTTTTCAAGCTTGACATTAGGAAGGCATTCGACTCTGTTAGGTGGGACTACTTGCTGGAGATGTTGAGCCATCATGGCTTTCCTACTCACTTCCGAGACTAGGTTTCGGCCCTCCTCTCCTCGGCATCCTCGAGAGTCTTGCTAAACGGAATTGCTGGCGACCCCATCAAGCATGGTTGTGGCCTCAGGCAGGGTGACCCGCTTTCCCCTTTGCTCTTCGTCCTCGCGATCGACCCGCTTCACCATATCCTCAACAAAGCCACCGCACATGGGAAGCTTCACCCCCTGCCCGGGAGGCACGCGGGGATTCGTGCCTCCCTGTATGCCGATGATGCTGCTGTTTTCTGTGCCCCTTATAAGGAGGATGTCCAATTCCTATCCACCATGCTAGCTTCCTTTGGTGATTCCACGGGCTTGTCCACTAACTGCGCCAAGAGTATTGTTGCGCCCATCAGATGTGCCAATGTGGACCTCGGTGATATTCTTCAGTCCTTCCCGGCCTGTCGTTCCTCCTTCCCTATCCGCTACGTTGGTCTCCCTCTCGCGATCAAGAGACTTAAGAGGATTCACTTACAACTGCTAGAGGACAAGGCGGCTGGCAAATTGGTACCTTGGAAAGGCAAGCATGTTGCTATCTCGGGTCACAACACTTTGGTCAAGGCGGTCCTCACGGCGGTGGCCATCTATCACATCACTCCGCTGGACCTTCCGGTGGAGGTCCTAAAGGCAATTGACAAGCTGCGACGTGCCTATCTTTGGGCCGGAACGGACAAGGTAACTGGTGGCAAATGCAAGGTTAATTGGGAGCAAGTTTGTAAACCAAAGGAATATGGAGGTCTTGGCATTCTAAATCTCGGTAAGTTTGCCACTGCCCTCCGGCTTCGGTGGCTTTGGCTAGACTGGGATGAACCCCGGAGGGCATGGTGCGGACAGGGGACGCCGTGCACGGCTGCGGACCATGATCTTTTTGCGGCTGCGACCAAGGTGACGATTGGTGATGGGAATAAAGCGATTTTCTGGGAGTCATCTTGGCTAGAGGGTATAAGACCCAAGGACATTGCACCAAAGATCTTTGAGATTTCTCGCAAGAAAGGCGGAACGGTTGCCCAGGCCTTGAGGGATCATCATTGGATAGCTCAAATTGACACCCAAAGCGGCCTCACGCTTGAGCATCTTCAGCAATTCTCGGCCCTGTGGGAGAAGCTTGCAGGCGTTGTCATCCAACCGGGCGTCAAAGATAGCATTTTGTGGAAGCTCGCCAATGATGGCAACTACTCCGCTAAGTCTGCATATTTGGCGCAGTTCGCTGGACTCACCCACTCTAGCTTTCAGGTCTCGATTTGGAAGGCTTGGGCTCCTCCCAAATGCAAATTCTTCGCCTGGTTAGTTAATCAAAACAGAATTTGGACCGCGGATAGGCTGCAACGCCGAGGATGGCCAAACTGTGACCGGTGCCCGCTTTGCAATCAGGTGCAAGAATCGGCAGCCCACCTCCTTTTCAAGTGCAGGTTCTCTCTCCGGGTTTGGGATGAGGTGTTCTCCTGCCTCGGGCTTGCTATTCCCACGGCTACTTGGCACCAATTCGGCACGGTTAAATCTTGGTGGGATGAGCTACTCTCGAACAACACCCAACCGATTAAGGCCTTATCTTCTCTGCTACTTCTTGTGGGATGGGAGCTTTGGAAGGAACGGAATGCGCGCGTCTTCAGAAGCAAGGCGGCGCCGGTGGCGATCGTCACACGGATCATCAAAGAAGAAATGTCTATTTGGGCTATTGCAGGCGCCAAGAAATTGAGCAATGTAATGCCGCGAGAGTAATCCGTTTAGGCTTTTGCCGTTTCACGGCATTTCTGTAACAATACTCTCTTCTTAATTAATGAAAATGGCAAATCTTTTGCCTAGTTTCAAAAAAAAGCATCGTCAATCAGCTCAATCACCGGGTGTCGCTGACAGGTAAACTAGACTAGCTGCGGTACACCTCCTGAACTAAAGTAGATTCCTTTGCTGAAAGAAAGAGACGGAACCGACCCCCGCATCTCAGATCGGAGGAGATCCATGGACGACTGGAGAGGCGTGGATCCACATCCATTGCACTGTCGATGAGTTCTTCTCCGGATGAACAGAGCCTGTCTCTCTAACCGAAAGTGCGCACACTGTTTCGATCGAGCGAGGGGGAAAATATCTGAAGAATCTCGTACACCACCCCGCGCATGACGGAGCCGACTTGCACGATCGACGGATCCAGACCGCAGAAGCCCTTTGACGGTGGGTCACTGTAGCCGTCCCCGGCGCCGGCGGCCGCGCCCATCCAAGCCCGGGGATTTGGCCTTGATCCGCGGCTTTCCCACAGCCGACCGCGCATATCTGATTATCTGGCGCCCACGCACCCAAATGGAATGCTCACACGCGCACGGAGAAGACGACGCCCCTTGGCCGGGATCAGTTCATCGGGCGACATAAATCGACCCGGCCCGGTCCCGGCCCGACGCGAATTAAGATTCCAAGCTACTCCGCCTCGCGCCCGTGGCCGTACGGCCGGTGCGGCGATCGCGACAGCCGGGGGCTACGTAGGGGAGGGGCATGCCGGCATGGCCACCGAGTTAGCTAGGCTGCAGAGGCACGTCTGGACTGGACCCGCTGGCTGGGTCACCCCATGCAACGACGTAGCACAGCGTCGCAACAAACGAAGGACGAGAGGACGGAGGTCGCAGCCCCCCCCCCCCCCCCCCCCCCGCGGCCCGGCGCTCGCAGGACGCGGGTGGAGGAACATTGCCATCCTGCGTACCCTGCACCGGTTCAACGCACGGAGCTGGCTGCACGGCCTACTATGGGGCTAGCTGGCTCCCGGCTCCACCTCGGCGTCCTCTCCCGTCCGTGCGCGGTGCGCCCGCCGGTGTGCGCGCTCCCCACATACGGTATGGCGGTGCGCCCGGTCCGGTCCGTCGGCGCGCACGGGCGCATGCATTTAACCAGATCTGGGCCGGGGATGGCGCACTCTTGCGTGGGCACTGTTGGTTGGTTGGTTCGCGCTCTGGCGTGGGCACTGTTGGTTGGCTCGCGTTCTCGCGTGGGCTCCCGGCTCCGCTGCATGCCGGTGCTGGTAACGAGACGAGCCACCATCGTGCACTGCCAGATCTCCCCGTGCCGCCACACCGTGCTGTCCTGGCTCGCGCGTGGCACGGGCGGCCGCATTTGCCGCCGCCTGAGACACGCACATACTGGGTACGTACGTGGGTACGTGCAGTACCGCAGCATCGTGGGGTCGCGGCCACAGTGAAATGTGCCGATCAAGGAGTAAAACCAGCGGGCCGGTGGGTGTAGCTCTTTTTTCATGAGCGATGAGCGAGATCCGTGTCGGACGGGCCGGGGGTGGGGATCTCGGACAGTAATGGTCGGGGGATCTCTCTCTCTCCAGAGGCGCCCCGCGTGGCGTACGTGTACGGGGCAGTACATGTGCCCCCGATCTAGCCGAATCAATGTCGATGGGCTGCATATGCAATTACTGGTCCTTTTTGGCCGCATCCGTGGATCACAGTAATTCGCTCGCTGCCAAGTACGTACTTCCTCCGTTAGCCTGCCTAGGATGCTGTGATACAGTGGACACGGGGATGCGATAGATGCGGCTCGTTCTTCGCCTAGCGATCGTGGGAGGAGACCCCCGGTATAGTGGGAGGTGGTGGTTCATACAGTGCGCTAGCTACGGTGGGTTCCTCTCTAAGATAAACGAAACTGTTGAAGTATAAATGCATAGCACACATTTCTTTATCTGATTAAGCTTTTGGGTGAATTGGCTGGTGCGTGCAGTTCTACAGAAACTACTCAAGCTTTGTGTAGATCTCTCTCTCTGTGAGGCCATGCCTTTTTTTTTAGCGCAAATAGCCTTTATTTCTCAAATAATAGACATATCGTTTACAAGGACATGTGAATAAAGTCAGGGATTGAATCATCCCAAAAGCTACAAGATCTAGATATGAAAGAATGTCTGGCTTGTTCATCAGCTACATGATTAGCTTCCCGGAAACAATGCTTGTAGTTTATCTCGGGGGCCATGGCTAGCTGGGCTAGATCGGCGCATTTGAGTCCGTTTGAGCATCGATGGTACTAGCGACCCTATCGGAGTAGCTTAGCTGCTAGGTTTTGCCCGCAAGCAAAGATTCCAAGACATGAAACCACCAGCACCGAACAAACCTGCAAAGGAATCGTCTAGCTAGCTAGGCGGTACACGTTGCTTTTGTGTCTGGGAGGACCAACGTCGTCGTGAGGCTCTCGAGTGGCACGCAAAGGCGCCCATCTACCGCCGCGCGCACTGCTCCGCCGCAGGTATCGGTCGGTCACGTCCGTCCCTCGGGCTGGTCCAGCGAGCGACTGCTCGCACGGGTGGACGTGGAGCAACGAACGCGGTGTCACGGCACCGGCACGAGCGCGCTGTTGTGTTCGTCCTGCATGCATGCATGCATGCTCAGAGCGCCATGTTTGAGCGCTGTGCGCCGGTGCCGCCACCCTGAGCCGTCGCTCTCCGGCCGGCTTGGTGGTAGGTGCTGTGCGTGTCCGCAGGTCGGCGCGTGATCGCTGGCGGTACGTGCCCGGACCCGGTCCCCGGCCGGCACCGCCCGACATGTTACGCCGGCCGCGCCTGGCGCGACTCTGTTCCTCCCGCTATTTTGTGCCACGATAAATGCGTCGCCGTGTCATGGGTGCAGCGACCCGAGTGTTTCATTCTTCTTTGTTTCGCGGCCTGTTGACACACGAACACGTCACGTGTACCCTCGATGTCGGGGGTGATGCATCACAGCTCACGTCGAAGGAGGTCCGACCGGCAACGCGATACGCAGGACAGCCGGCAGACGCTTTTCAAGACCCGAAACCCCACACGCCCGGGAGGGACCCCGTCAGAGAGTGCGGCGGCTATGGGCTGCTCTAGGTCGATTCGCTCGCCCCTAGAGGCTCGGGATTCGCAGCTCTAAAACTTGAGGAACAACGAAGAACGAGAGATAAAAACGATGGAGAGATAAAACGTAGATGAAAAAGTAGTATATTGATTTGTTCGATTGTGTGTTGTTCAATCGGCCGTCACCCCCAACTTATATAAGAGGCGGCTGGACTTCCCGTACAAGTAAAGGATTCATCTAGGCTTTCCTTACAAGAATATTACATCAATTCACGTCCTAAAAAATCCTAGTTCTAGTCCAACTCGGATTTGGCTCGGATCTGCCCCATACTTCTGTCCTGCTTCTTGCGTGGGCTGTAGAAATCGCATACTAACTCGGATGGAGTCGAGTGCAACATCAAACTTGTCCACCTCGACGATCTGCATGAGACAACGCGGGCCACTTCTCCTTCTAAGGCCGTCTTGTTGACTTTTAGGGCTCATCTTTAACTTCCAGTCGGACTCGGTCATACAGTTTTCTGAACTGTCCGAATCTTGTAGCAACTTTGCAGGCCATATACTATCTCAAATGATGATGACTCCAAAAGCAAAGTTGATCGTTTTGACGATAAGCATAACTTTTGTGTAGAACACTTTTCCATCCGAAGTCATCTAGATAATCTTTTGAGTCCATCTTCAACTTCTGTTTGGATTTTCACTCAAACCGGCAAGCCTTCAAAACCGGCAAGCACTCATTTCCGGCAAGCACTCATTTCTGGCAAGCACAACTTTCCGGCAAGCACTCATTTCCATCAAGCAAAACTTTCCGGCAAGCACTCATTCGGCCGGCAAGGCCGACTAGCTCGCGCGACCCATCAGACATCACCTAGGTGGGTGTCTGGTACCTCGCGCCACTTTTATACTCAGGGTCGGTCCGTAGAGTATTGCCTCTAACTTTTGCATATGAACTCGGATTGGGATGATTTTTATATCAAAATCAACCGATTCGATGAGACGAAGACAATTTATATAGAATGTTTTCTCATATTAGGCCGTCTTGAGGGCGGAATTGGCCGAACAGTACTCTTAGTGTCAAAATCTCAGTATTTCAAGCATTATTTCGGCCTTTTAGATGGGATCAGATGATGATGACCCAAATTTCAAAGATGTTCATGTCAATCATACGAAACTTCTTCATGTAGATCACTTATTCATTTGAGGTCACCTTAAACGCTTTCTTCCGTGCCAAAACCTGATGTCAACACGGCCCATCTTGATGCTTTCTTTTTTTTTTCGGTGTAAAGGGAGATTTTTATTACTCAAGGAGGCAAATCAGCCATAGTCAAGTTTACAATGTGACGCATACCCGAACCCAGCCATACCGCAGTAGGGTACTCCTACCGTAAGCAGCAAGAGCGTGACTAACTTTATTTTGCGAGCGACTAGTAGAAGTAGTAGAGATCTCCCTAGTCTCAGCATCCTTCATCCTCTTGATCTCCTCAACGAGCACGCGGTACCTCGAACGATCCCTCGTCGAAGCGTTCAGCATGTTCACAGCTTTCACACTATCCATCTCGATGAGAATGGGCAAATCAGTACGGTGCAGGGCCAGTTCGAGCCCCTCCCTACACGCCGCCAACTCGGCTTCCAGGCCATTATCGCATGTGCGATTTTCCCTACAGACAGTGAAGATGATGCATCCTTGGTCTGACCGCAAGACCATGCCCCCTCCAGCTGCTCCAGTTGCTGGTACGTAGCTGCCATCAACGTTCAATTTTGTCCATCCGGCTGGAGGTAGCACCCACCTCAACTCCACCTTCTGCTGTACCTGTTGTTGTGGCGCCAAAACACCAACTCCATCTTGATGCTTTCGGTGCGCTGTGCCGCTTACACTTGGCGCGTCTATGTCTCGCTTCATGCGAAAAAGAGCGCAGCCTCGCCTGAAGGCGAGCACCAGACTGGCTGGCCCAGGCGCGCGGGAAGCCACTGCTTCATTTTGTTATGTTTTTTTTTCAGTTTTTTGATTTATTTTTTTACTTCTGTTTATAATTTCAAATATTCTAAACATATATATTTTTGAATAATGTTAATCAAGAATATGAAAAATATTAAATGTGTATAGAAAAAATGTTTTCAATGTATCCGAAAATGTACAACGTGTATGGAAAAAGTAAAATTAATAATGTTATTAAGAATGTTAATTATGTATTCGAGAAAGCTAAATTCTGAACCACCTAAATTTTGTAATAGATCTGAACGCATCAGATGCCATCGATCTCAAAGCGTGCGGTCGTGCATGCTCCTAGTTGTTTGACTTCTTTTTGCCATTAATTTCGGATCGCGTCGAGGAACCGCACCGCAGCCACGCATGGACTGTTTCGCTCACAACAGGTAACCCGGTCACGACCCACGATGTTCCGCTCGCGACTCCCTCCCGATCCTGATTTTCAAGAGTGAATTGTCTCCCTACTTTTTTTAGGGAAACTGTCTTCCTACTAAAAAGAGAGAAAATATGTTGACGACCACGCATGTTCCGTTCGCTAATCCCTCCAGATCCTGATTTTCAGGAGTGAACTGTCTCCCTACTACTTTTTTTAGACTGACCATAGTGGGAGTAACTTCAGCAGTAACATCGAGTCCAACTCAGCAAATTTGCCTACGTGGCAATGAGTTAATGAGAAGAGAGGTAGTTTGAGTAACTTAGCTAGTTACCGTAACATCACATACCCCAATAAAATATGAGTCTATGACCTAATAAATGAAGTTTTGCATGACATTACACTTATGTTACTACCCACTATGAAGGTAGTAACATGTCCAACATTCTTTTTCCTAAGAAATTCCTTGCTAAACTTACTGCCATCATTAGGAATTTCTGGTGGACTGGAGTGAGAGAAGAGGCGAAATCCAAATCTTTATGTCTCAGGGCTTGGAAAGATATTTGCACTCCCAAAAATGAAGGTGGGCTTGGTATTAGAAACATGCAAGCCACTAATAGGAGTCTGAGGATCCACATAGTCACCTTGCTAAAGTTCTCAAGTCAAAATACTTCCCTGACACCTCCTTCTGGAGAGCTAAAGCAGACATTCCCAAATCTACTTTCTGGACAGCCATTCTCAAAGTCAAACCCATGCCGACTGCCAATGCTTTCTACCAAATTACTAGTGGCAATATTTCAGTTTGGAGCACCCCTTGGTGATCTTCTTGGGAAACTATCTATGATCATCTTATCATCCAACAAAGGGGATTTAGATACCCTGCTGTTGTTAAAGATCTTTGGCTTCCCAACCAGAAGATCTGGAACAACAATTTAATTGACTCCCTGTTTGAGAATGACACGGCTGCTATTATTAAGCAAACCCCAATTATTCAGTCCACGGGAAATGATTTGCTCTGCTGGAAACTAACTCCTTCGGGGAAGTTTAACCCCAAAAGTGCATATAAATTGTGCTTACAGGTACTACAACAGGATGGAGAACAACAGCCAAGACAAATCTCCACAAGCTCCAAAAATCTTCTTAAACAGGTCTAGAAGGCAAAAGATCTTGTTCCCAGGGTACATACCTTTGCTTGGAGGCTCATCAGGAAAGCACTACCTACAGGTAAAAGAGCAGGGAAGTACACCATTCACATTAGTAAACTCTGCCCAAGGTGTGGAATAGAAGAAGATGAACTGCACATTCTTTTCTTATGTCACTACGCTAAAGCAGCTTGGTTTTCCCACCCTTGGTACTTAAGATCTAAAAATTTACTTCAAAATTACAATTCAATTTCTGAAATCATTCTCAGTCTTGCAAACTCTGGACATCCACATGCTTCTTTGAGTAATATTTTCACTTTCTTGTGGTGTCTTTGGAAATCTAGGAATAATAAACTCTTTCAAAGAAAGGAGCAATCTCCCATGCAGGTTTCTTGTGCAGCACAAGCAATCTCTCATTGCTTGTCCCTTAAGGAACTATCTCAAGGCAGGTGCAAGGATAACACACAAGCAGGAAACAAGACACAATCATTACTTCAGCTGAAGCAGGGGAGTACAATTGATATAAAAAAATTGTATGCAGGGAACACATTTTTTGTTGATGCAGCCTGGAAAGGCCAATCCTCCCAAAGCAGCAACACACAACTCATTGCAGGTTTAGGAATAATGATTGAAATGACGCAGGGGGATACCAAGATGGAGCTTCACATTTCTGCACAGTGCCACAACATAAGCTCACCAATTCAGGCTAAAGCATAGGCGCTAAAGCTAGCTGCCATGCTAGCAAAGCAAATGCATTTGCAGGACGCGACGTTTCTAACAGACAATCTGACGCTAGCGAAAGCGGCCGCAGCAAGACATCCAATGAATCATCCTGGGCATTGGGAAATCAGATCATCTCTTGTAGATTTCTGTGCATTTACAAGTACTTTATCAACTCAGGTCAATCATATATCCAGGAACTTTAATGAAAGTGCTCACACCTTTGCTCAACAGGCGATCAGTCATGACACTGTAGGTAGCACAGTTTTTAGTTGCAATAGTCCTACCCATATTAGAATGCAATGCCCTATGTTACATTGTATTGCAGATTTTATCCTAGAGGGCTTTGTTATCCTCAGTGTAATCTGTGCTTGAATTAAATATATGGCGCCACTGGCGCCTTTTCTTGTTCAAAAAAAAAAACATAGTCTAGGGATATGTGTATGTTACTAGTGTATGTTGTTCTTCACTATGGCTAGTCTTAGGAAAACTGTCTCCCTACTAAAAATATACTTTGCATTCATTTTTGAAAAATATTAATAATGAATTCTAAAAAAGTTAAATGTGTATAGAAAAAATTCTTTCGACGTATACAAAAAATATACAATGTGTATGAAAAAAAGTACACATAAAAAAAATAAGTTATTAAGAATGTAAATTTTGTATTTGGAAATGTTAAAAGTGTATATGAAAATGTTCCTCATGTCTACAAGAAATGTATAATGTGTAAGGAAAAAGTAAAACTCCTAAAACATATGTTTCAAAAAATGTTAATCATGTATCTGTAAAATGTATCAGATGTATAAGACAAATGTACGTTGTTTACAAACAAAATAGACATCAAAACATATATTTGAAAAAATGTTAATCATATATATGAAAAATGTGAAACATGTATTAAAAAATGTTTAAGAGGTATACAAAAAATGTACAATATGTATGAAAACAATAGAAATCAATATATTTATTTGAATTTTTTAATAATGTATTTAAAAAATGTTAAATATTTATTTAAAAGAATGTTCCATACGTGTAAGAAAAATGCACAATATGTAACAAAAATGTAGACATCTATTGAAAAAAGAAAAGGGAAAACAAAGAAAAAACCAAAATAAAGAAACGAAAGAAAACCAAAGAGAATAAGGAAACAAATAAAAAAAAGGAGAAAAACAGTGCAAAAAAGAAAGAAACAAAGAAACCAAAAATAATAATAAAAAACAAAGAAATATAAGGAAAAAATCTGTGAAAACCGAGAAAGCAAAGAAAAGCGATGAAAACAATAGAAAACAAAAGTTATGGCGAAGGAAAAAAAAGCAAAACATCAAAGAAAACTGGTGAAAAACAAAGAGAATATAAGAAGAAAAAAACCACGAAAGAAAATAAAAATAATGAAAAAAATAATGAAAACATACAGCAAGTGAACTTAACGAAAGCGACTAATGGGCCGGCCCGCTCCCGCTATGCTTGAAGCGAGAGCTGCTTCCATCTCACGTGAAGCGAGATATAGCTCTCGCGCCTAGAGTTACTAGTAAGTTGTGCATGCTTTGCATGCTTAGAATCAGTTCCATCTCAATGTTAAATTTCAAGACATTTCGAAACTTCATTATTGATTATCACAATATTGCAAAATTATCTAGTTTTCGGTCGGTACGGCAAGTTATAAAATAATTCAATAAGTCGTCCATTGGAAACAACATAAAATTTGACTCTTCATGAAGTAATATATATGAGTTATTACAATCAAATTTATTAAAATATATCAAATTAATTTTTAACATAGCTTGAAAAATGATTTTATATTGTGGGATGGAGGAAGTACTACATAGACGGATCTGCGTAAAATATGTCTGGACAGATCAATTTCCATATTTGTCTTATTCCAATATATTTCTTCTGAATTGTGATACAACGAAATAGAAATTACTACATGAATTGATTTCCTGTATGAAATTTTCTCATATACAAAACTCTTCTTTGCAAGGTGCAACAATTTTTTGTGTTTATTTATTTTTCTTATTTCCAACCCGTTTCAATATTTTCCAAAAAGTTGTCGTATTCCATGGTTTAGACCCTCTCACTTCCTTTTCTCCATCCAAATTCTCTATAAATCCCATCAAATATGTCAACCACCATTGAATATACTTTCACGCCATTCTCCATGTCTGTCAGTATCATGCACTACAGCCCACTATAAGAACTGCCCAAAACATCACCTCGCTCCTGGCCAACGCGATCTGCACGCACGCCGCCGGCGCTCACGGACTACCAATCCATGCGTACGCTCGGCTCGGCCAGCTACGCACACATATGCACAACAGTAGGGAGAAGGTGAGCTTCCATTGATAGTTTGCAGATTGTTCCGGAAAGCAGCAGAATCTTCACTCATACTGCAGATGCACTGTAGCTGGTACTGTACATGCGAATCCCAACATTTTGAACCATTCGATGGACTATATCAATGGTTCACGTTTCTTCCTAGCATTGAGATTCAAAACTTCAAAACTCATACACTATATAGTAGTATAGATATAGATTTTGCTTGTGGCCACCGAGGCTTGCACCATATGCGCTCCCGCACACATGATACGCGACAACTATTATATCTCGGCCCTAGGATCTCCTATTTAGCGCTTACGAGCCAACGTGAAACCTCCCTTCCATCGCGCAACCTTTTGGGCCGGCCCATGTGCGGGGTTGGACAGCCCTTATTTTTATTTCATTATTTCATTATTTCATTTTTTTTCTTTTCTTTTTTTGTGTTATTTTTCTTTAAATTAGTTAAGGTTTCAAAAGATTTTTTTTTTGTGAATTTCAGAAAATATTTGTCAATTGAAAAAATATTCGCAGCATGAGTTTCAAAAATTTGAAAAAATGTTCGCAAAATTGAACAATGTTCACGACTTATAAAATGTTCGCTTATTCAAAAAAAAATTGGTTTCATAAAATTATTCGGGATATCATAAAATATTTGAATATTCAGAAAATGTTCGTGAATTCGAATAAATGTTCTTGAATTCGAAATATTTTCATCAATTTTTACAAAATGTTCGCATTTCAAAAAAGGTCCACGATTCAAAAAATGTTAGTTGATTCAAAAAATGCTCATGAATTAGAAAACAATTCATGCATTTCAAAAAAAATCTTTATTAAATACAAAAAATATTCATGTATATCTAATATAGTTCCCAAAAATTTAAAAATGTTCGACGATTCAAAAAATATTCACCAGTTTCAAAAAAATGTTCCTAGTTTCCAACAATGTTTGCGAAATGGTAAAAAATTTCTTGATTTAATAAATAGTTCATAAATTTTAAATTATTCAGGATTTCAAAAAAATCTTCATGATTTCCAAAAATGTTCACAATTTCAAAAAATATTCACAGATTTGAAAGATATTCGTAAACTAAAAAATTGAAAATGAAAGAACAAAATTACAATAATATATAAAAATAAAAAAACGAACATGTAAAAAGAGGACGAAAAAACGAAAATTAAAAAAAAAGGAAAAAAGATGAAAGAAAGATAAAAATGCTAGAACCTTCCCAAAACATGGGAAAAAACATACTAGGCCAGCCCATACACTGCACAGGCGTGCGATGGGTGTAGGCGCTAGGTTGCTATTTGGAGATGAGAGCTCCTATATGGAACAGCTGCAGCCCGTACCCTCCAGCCCCCCTCCCCCCCCCCCCCCCCCCCCCCCCCGCGCGCCCTGTTGGGCCGGCCCATGAGCGGGGAGGGACGCTCACTTTTTCTTTTTCATTTTCGTTTTTACTTTTCCTTTTTTATTTTCTTTTTTTGTTTTATTCTATGCTAAAATAATTCTGGATTACAAAAAGGTTCTAAAATTTCAAAAAGTTGTGAATTAAAAAAATTTCTTGAATACAAAAAATGTTCGTGATTTACAAAAGAATGAACATTTTTTTATGGAAAAAGCTTCCAATCAACCGACTGATCCTCTTGCTGCATCCGTCCGAGGCGCGCGACTCGCATGAAGACTTGGTGCATGTACCTACCTGTCGAGCAGACTAACAGTCTAGCACCGAGTTCGCTTTTTGACTTTAACGTTGTAAAGCATTTGGCTAGCATGCTCCCTCTTATACGTAGATGTGCTAACGTCTTCTACCGCCATGGGCAGTTTTTTTTCTCATGCAAGGCCGGAGCGCCGTGAGTTTCTTATTCTGGTGCAACCGCATCTCAAGCTTAGCGACATGCCCCCTGATACAATCATATACTCCGTAGTATAATTTTAGTTGCAAGAAAAAATTAAAAGAAACACTTGTGCTCGACCGGTTGATAACCGAGGCATGTGTCAACCGCCTCCGCCACCATCAGATCTGTCTTTCATCGTGTGGCGCACAACAACCCTCCATCACACACATGCGCTTTGCAACATGGTTCGTGTTGCAAGACAACCAAGGGTAACACGGGTTGTGTCGCGAACTGACCAGGTCAAGAAAAATCAAGGAGTAATGTTTGCAATACGAGCGCAACATGGGTCATAATTGCAAACCCCGAGCGTAACATGGGTCATGTTGCATACCCTCAAGCGCAACATGAGTCATGTTGAAAATGGGGGTCGTAGCTGAGGCATGTTGCGTCTCAAGCACAACGTGGGTCATGTTGCAAACCCGCGCAATATGGGTCATGTTGGAAACCCACGCAACATGGGTCATGTTGCAAACCTCAAGCGCAACATGAGTAATGTTGCAAACGGTGGGTCGCAACTGGGGCACGTTGCATCGTAAGCACAATGGATCATGTTGCAAATCCTAAGGGCCACATAAGTCATGTTGAAAGTGGGGGTCGTAGCTGAGGCATGTTGCGTCTCGAGCACAACGAGGGTCATGTTGCAAACCTGCACAACATGGGTCATGTTGGAAACCCGCGCAACATGGGTCATGTTGCAAACCTCGAGCGCAACATGAGATGGGTCGTAGCTGAGGCATGTTGCTTTGCAAGCACAACATGGATCATGTTGCAAATCCTAAGGGCAACATGAGTCATGTTGCAAAAGATGGGTCACAGTTGAGGCACGTTTCATCGCAAGCACAACATGGGCCATGTTGCAAACCCCGAGCGCAACATGAGTCATGTTGCAAAACCTCGAGTGCAACATGGGTCATATGTGTGATGCAAGGACGGTTGGCAATGCAACAAGTCATATGTATGATGCTACAAAGGCTGATCGACTGCAAGGACAACCAATGTTGTTGCAAAGCCAAATCCATGATGTTGCGAAGTCATACCGCCGTGGTAGAAAAATCAGGAGACGATGCGAGTCTGACCGTTGCTATATGTTTTCTAGTGTGAAGCCGTACTGTCGTGTTGCCAAAATCAGGTGATGCTCTGGACCATTGATGCTGCGAGTCTAGCCGCCGCCATTTTTTCTGCTACGAAGTCATACCACTGTGCTGCAAAACTGGGCGACGTTGCAAGCCGCACCATGATGATGCGACTCCGGCCGCTGTATTTTTTTCTACTGCAAAGCCTCACTGTCGTGCTGCAAGGCCAGCTGCATGATGCTGCAAAGTTGGTCGTGCATGCAGCAAGGTGAGCCGCCTGGCGGACCTGACACTGTGAATCCTGCTGCAACTATTTTTTTTCCTGCAACAAAGTCGTACCGTCGTGCTGCAACACCGACCGTGTGACGCGTCTCTGCGGTGGCCATCTATCACATCACTCCGCTGGACCTTCCGGTGGAGGTCCTAAAGGCAATTGACAAGCTACGACGTGCCTATCTTTGGGCCGGAACGGACAAGGTAACTGGTGGCAAATGCAAGGTTAACTGGGAGCAAGTTTGTAAACCAAAGGAATATGGAGGTCTTGGCATTCTAAATCTCGGTAAGTTTGCCACTGCCCTCCGGCTTCGGTGGCTTTGGCTAGAATGGGATGAACCCCGGAGGGCGTGGTGCAGACAGGGGACGCCGTGCACGGCTGCGGACCGTGATCTTTTTGCGGCTGCGACCAAGGTGACGATTGGTGATGGGAATAAAGCGATTTTCTGGGAGTCGTCTTGGCTAGAGGGTATAAGACCCAAGGACATTGCACCAAAGATCTTTGAGATTTCTCGCAATAAAGGCGGAACGGTTGCCCAGACCTTGAGGGATCATCATTGGATAGCTCAAATTGACACCCAAAGCGGCCTCACGCTTGAGCATCTTCAGCAATTCTCGGCCCTGTGGGAGAAGCTTGCGGGCGTTGTCATCCAACCGGGCGTCAAAGATAGCATTTTGTGGAAGCTCGCCAATGATGGCAACTACTCCGCTAAGTCTGCATATTTGGCGCAGTTCGCTGGACTCACCCACTCTAGCTTTCAGGTCTCGATTTGGAAGGCTTGGGCTCCTCCCAAATGCAAATTCTTCGCCTGGTTAGTCAATCAAAACAGAATTTGGACCGCGGATAGGCTGTAACGCCGAGGATGGCCAAACTGTGACCGGTGCCCGCTTTGCAACCAGGTGCAAGAATCGGCAGCCCACCTCATTTTCAAGTGCAGGTTCTCTCTCCGGGTTTGGGATGAGGTGTTCTCCTGCCTCGGGCTTGCTATTCCCATGGCTACTTGGCACCAATTCGGCACGGATAAATCTTGGTGGGATGAGCTACTCTCGAACAACACCCAACCGGTTAAGGCCTTATCTTCTCTGCTACTTCTTGTGGGATGGGAGCTTTGGAAGGAACGGAATGCGCGCGTCTTCAGAAGCAAGGCGGCGCCGGTGGCGATCGTCACACGGATCATCAAAGAAGAAATGTCTATTTGGGCTATTGCAGGCGCCAAGAAATTGAGCAATGTAATGTCGCGAGAGTAATCCGTTTAGGCTTTTGCCGTTTCACGGCATTTCTGTAACAATACTCTCTTCTTAATTAATGAAAATGGCAAATCTTTTGCCTAGTTTCAAAAAAAAGCATCGTCAATCAGCTCAATCACCGGGTGTCGCTGACAGGTAAACTAGACTAGCTGCGGTACACCTCCTGAACTAAAGTAGATTCCTTTGCTGAAAGAAAGAGACGAAACCGACCCCCGCATCTCGGATCGGAGGAGATCCATGGACGACTGGACAGGCGTGGATCCACATCCATTGCACTGTCGATGAGTTCTTCTCCGGATGAACAGAGCCTGTCTCTCTAACCGAAAGTGCGCACACTGTTTCGATCGAGCGAGGGGGAAAATATCTGAAGAATCTCGTACACCACCCCACGCATGACGGAGCCGACTTGCACGATCGACGGATCCACACCGCAGAAGCCCTTTGACGGTGGGTCACTGTAGCCGTCCCCGGCGCCGGCGGCCGCGCCCATCCAAGCCCGGGGATTTGGCCTTGATCCGCGGCTTTCCCACAGCCGACCGCGCATATCTGATTATCTGGCGCCCACGCACCCAAATGGAATGCTCACACGCGCACGGAGAAGACGACGCCCCTTGGCCGGGATCAGTTCATCGGCCGACATAAATCGACTCGGCCCGGTCCCGGCCCGGCGCGAATTAAGATTCCGAGCTACTCCGCCTCGCGCCCGTGGCCGTACGGCCGGTGCGGCGATCGCGACAGTCGGGGGCTACGTAGGGGAGGGGCATGCCAGCATGGCCACCGAGTTAGCTAGGCTGCAGAGGCACGTCTGGACTGGACCCGCTGGCTGGGTCACCCCATGCAACGACGCAGCACAGCGTCGCAACAAACGAAGGACGAGAGGACGGAGGTCGCAGGGCCCCCCCCCGGCCCGGCGCTCGCAGGACGCGGGTGGAGGAACATTGCCATCCTGCGTACCCTGCACCGGTTCAACGCACGCAGCTGGCTGCACGGCCTACCATGGGGCTAGCTGGCTCCCGGCTCCACCTCGGCGTCCTCTCCCGTCCGTGCGTGGTGCGCCCGCCGGTGTGCGCGCTCCCCACGTACGGTATGGCGGTGCGCCCGGTCCGGTCCGTTGCAAAGTCGTACACAACACAGAGGGTGGGCCACCGATAGGCTGAGTCCCTACTTTAATTAACGGACTAATTAAAAGCGAAATAGATCAGACGGACGTGGTACAAATCAGAGGGACTAATCAAACGGATGTTAGACCGGCGGATCCGCGCTCGCGATCAGCCGGCTGACGCCTAGTGTCCCCCCTTTATTCTTTTGATGACCAATTATTTATGAGCATTTTTAATGATGATGAACAATTTTTTGTATTTGATGAACAAATTTGAAATTCGATGAGCATTTTTTTAACTTGATGAACAAAATTTGTATTCAAGAACAATTTTTCTGAAAAAATGATGAACAAATTTTGAATTCAACGAACTTTTTTGAAAACGATGAACAAAAAAAGAATTTGATGAACATTTTTTTAGTTCGATTAACAAAATTTGAATCTTGATGAATAATTTTTAAATTTGATGAACAAAACAATGAATTTGATGTACATTTTTTGAATTGTTGAATATTTTTTTACATGGTTGAACATTTTTTTGAATTTGATGAACAAAAAAATGTTCACAAATTTATGAAGAAAAATGCAAAAAAATGTGAAAAAGTAAAGAAGAAGAAAATACAAAAAAATGAGAACAGAAAAGAAAAAGAAAAAGAAAAAAAATGAAAAAGGAAAAAGAAAGAAAAAACGAAAGAAAAATAAGAAAAGAAAGAAAAAGGAAAAAAGAAAATGAAAAAACAGAAGAAAAGAAAACGAAAACTAAAAAGAAAAATACAAAAAGAAAAACCAGCAGATAAATTATTTAAAAACAAAAAACCGGCTTTGGGAAGGTTTTAAACCGACAAATGGGCCGCCCATACGCTGATCGGGAGCTCTGGAGGGTGCGCGCTACATCGCTAGCGCGCGACCTACGCGCTGTATAGGATCCGCCCTTGGAGATCTACAAGCCGAATAGGAATAGCGCTCGACGCTAGCGACCTAGCGCAAACCGCCTTGCACCCGGCCCCTCACTTTGGGCCGGCCCATTCCGTTTCTCACCACCGGTTTTGGAAAGGTTCTACAACCTTTCTTGAATCTTTTTTTTTGTCTTTTGTCAACTGTTTTTTTTTTTTCTGTTTTGTTTTATTTTTATTCCTTTTCTTTTTTTCTTCTTTTTTCTTTTACTTTTATATTTTGAATCCATGAACTTTTTTTAGACTCATGAACTTTTTAGAATTTGTGAAGTTTCTTCAAATCGACGAAGATTTTTTCAAATTTCTGAACTCTTCTGAAAATTGCACACAAGGTTTCAAATTCATGAACAATTTTCAAAATCATGAACGGTTTTTGAAATATAGAAACTATTTTTAAATTCATGAATATTTTTTGAAATCCGACTACATTTTCAAATTCTTATTTATTTTTAAAAATCCAAGAATATTTTTCAAATTCATTACTTTTTTGAAATTTGGGAGCAATTTTTGGAATTTCCGAACTTTTTTGAATTTTTGTGAACCTTTATGAATAGTCAAACTTATTTTGAACCGATGTCCATTTTTTGAATCCACGAACATTTTTTTGAATTTAGGAAAAAAATTGAATGTCAAACATTTTTTAAAATTCACGAATATTGTTTGAATTTGCGTACATTTTTGGAAATTCACGATCATTTTTTTGAATGGCAATTTTTTTTGCAAATTCAGAATATTTTTCAAAGTTGTAAATCTGTGCCACTTTTTAAATTTTGAACATTTTTAGAAATTCAGGAACTTTAGTTGAAATCTAGGAACATGTTTTCAAAATTGAAATACTTTTAAATTATGAATATTTTATTCAAATTCATGAATTGTTTTCGAGATTTGGAATCATTTTTGAAATCCCACATTTTTTAAAGAAGCAAAAAAAAAAAAACACAAAGCCGAGAGACTGAGTTGGCACATCCTACCCTACCCCTTTGAGCATCCCGAGAGACTGAACCGGCACATCATCTTGAGATTGACGAAGTCGCCACAGACGTCTTCGTAGTCGACGGGAACGTCTCCTCCCACTAAACGCACATTGCCGAAAGGCCTGGAATAAATCCAGTAAAATGCGAGCACCAATGTCAAGTCTCGGACTTGAACTCTGATGGGTAGGGGATACCACGGTTAGCCTAGTCTTGATAATTCAGACAAAGTGTTTTCTATTCCGCGCTTTTTAAAATAAGTTGAGGGACCTTTTCTAAAAATTTAATGTATATCGTGAGGCACCTTTCTCCGAGAAGTGAGTCGGTGCACTATGGTCTCACGGTCTCACCAAACGCGTGGCGCAGGAAGGAGGAGGTGGAGAAACCAGTGAAGACGGATCAGGAAACTGTGGGTGCCGAGAGAGCTGTGGACGCAGAGCACTTGCACGCAAACACCGCCATTAACACTGACACTGACGCGGTGGGGCAGCAATCCATCGCGCATTGCCTTCCTGCCAAAGATTTTGCTTTCTCGAGCGACGACTCCTCTCGGCTCCGTCCCGTCCGTATCCGCAGCGGCCGGTCCACGCCCACGCCCAGGAGAGCGACAGCGAGAGGTCGTTGGCCAGCAGAGCGGCGTGATCGGACGGACGGTGCCCCGTGCCCCCCCTGCCCGACGGCTGCCAGGACGCGAGCGACGTGGCGCCAGGGCTCCGCTCGTGTCAGACAAAACGTAGTACTACTCCTACTTCCTCTCCTTGGACTTTCGTTGGACCACCAGACTCGACTCTACTCGGGGACTCCTGTTCTGTTCTGTCAGGAAACCAGAGCGAAGAACGGGAGAAGAAGAGGCGGCGACGTCTCCGCCCTTCTCCTCCCCCGCCGCCGCCGCCGCCCAACCGCCCGCAGGTATGTACGGTCCCTTTCCTCTCTCTCTCCACGCCATGCAATTCGCGCCCGCTCAGATCCGGGCACGCATCCCGCGCCGCCAATCCCCCGGGACTCTGTTCTTTCTTCTCTGTTTTGGTTTACTAGCTTTCTCTGTTTCCTGCGGCGATCACGCCAGAACCGAATGAATTATTTCCATGGAGACGGAAGAAAGAAAATCCTTCCTATGAATCGGAAGCACACATGCATGCGCAAGCCCCGCACTCGATCCATTTTCCGTAAACAATTCCTAGCTTTTCTCATCTACCAATGACCAGGACCCTCTCCATTGTTGCCCCGCCCAGATTCCTTAACCCTCACGGTTTAGTGCCATCTTTTCGTTCGTGGCGTCTGAGATTGATGACCTCATGCCACTCCAACCGGCCATTAAGCTCCAAACCCCACTCCATATATTATTTTACCTCCCTCTTGCGCCACATGCCCGTAGGATCCCGTTCCAATGGCTTAGCTTCCGTATGGGATAAAGCTCTCACTACTACGTCGCCGTTGAAGCTTGCAATTCAATATTAGCCACTGCTAAAAGATACTGTCATCTACTGTTTATTGCTTCTATATTCTCGATGCTGCGTTGGTAATCACACATTCAGCTCTCTTTACCTCCAGGCCGTCCAATTTGCGCAGGCGAATATATCTCCCCTTCTGAAAAGCAGATGTCTCTGGCTCAGACCTCAGAGCGTCGTCCCAATTGCCAGATCAAGATTGGTTGAAATTGCCACTATTGTGTACACGCACACTATGCAGTACTACTAGTATAAGTATATATCTTTTCTGCAGTCCACTGTTCCCAGGTCTTGATGTTCATCTATCTTATTCTTATCTTCTCGTGTTAGTGGCTATGGCCCTTACAAGTGCAATCCTACCGGGAAGATTTCTTACGCCTCCACTAGGCATATTCTTTATGTACTTAAGCGAGCGAGATAGCGCCGTTGCAAAGCGTACCTATAAGTAACTGCCCCTTGTTCCATTGTGTTTGCAGCTCACTGGCTTGAGAGGGTGAGGGTCCTTGGGAGAGAGTGAGTATGAGTGGCCCAAGGCAATGCTCGTCGCAGCCCCAGTTTATGACTAGCGTCGGGCAGAACAATAACCTCTCGAATGGACCGGGGACTCCTCTCATTGACAGCATCGATGTTGATCAGATTGTTATCCCTGAGGTATGGTACATGTGTTTGATAGTTCTTGATTGATTTTGAAGAAAGAAAGAAAGAAAAATATATCGTCATGGCATGCAGCTAATTTCCAGGCTTACTAGTTAGGCCCACTCTTTCCTCCTACAAGATAGTTCTCACATGTGCGTCTGATGTACTGACGTGTACAGAATTTGCAGTGTTTTGACCTCATGTGCCGAAATCAGTTTGTTTGCTGAATTTATTTCTGGATAGTGGATACAGATGAGGAAAACTAACTAACTATTGGGTTTTTTGTGCTGTTGCAGAAAAATAGCTGGAAGAATTTATTTTCATACATAGGGCCCGGTTTTCTCGTCTCTATCGCGTATATCGATCCTGGCAATTGTAAGATTAGCTGGATTTTTTGTTAATTTTATTCCGTCTATTCATTTGCTATTGCTTTCAGCTCATGAAAATAAATTTTGTCCATATTGCAGTTGAGACGGACCTACAGGCTGGAGCACAATACAAATATGAGGTGTGTCCTTATTTCCCTTGTCTCTAGCATATTTTTGGGTACTGTCCATCCTATCTTTCCTTTAAAGTTGGGAACTCTATGGACTGTACTTCCTTCATCTGCCATTCAGCTATCTCATGATTATATCTACCATTAAGTATGACCATCTTGTTTTGTTGGCAGCTTCTTTGGATCATACTTATCGCGTCATGTGCTGCACTTGTAATTCAATCACTTGCAGCCAGCCTTGGGGTTGTGACTGGTCAGTATTATGAGACATGCAGCAGTAGCACTTATCCTTGTTTCGTTGAGCGTATATTGCTAATATTTTTTTAAACTTCCGCTGCATGATAGGAAAGCATCTTGCTGAGCACTGCAGGGCTGAATATCCCAAGGTCACAAATTTCATCTTATGGATTCTTGCAGAACTGGCTGTAGTTGCGTGCGACATTCCTGAAGGTACTGAAACGTGCAAACGTTGCATTCTAACTGAACTACAGAGACCCCTCAAAAAAATAAAAACTGAACTACAGAGCTACCTGGATTCAGTAGTTCAGCCGTTTCGTCATATTGCAGATGATGTCATACTATAAAGCAAATCCAAATTTAAAATAGCATTTTGTGATGGGGAAACTGTCAGTTAAAGTTGTAATTTTATCTAACCAGCTTTGGTGGTTTCTTATTCGTTTCAGTAATTGGAACTGCTTTTGCTTTGAACATGCTCTTCAAAATTCCGATATGGTGTGGTGTTCTCATAACTGGGCTCAGCACTCTGATGCTCCTGTTCCTGCAACAATATGGGGTAAGAACATGTCCTGTTTATCTTCACAATATTTTTCACCAGCAAGTATTTTTCTATTAAGTTTAGTTTTGATTCCAGACATAATTTATTTTCTTGGAAGGGGCGATGTGTTTGTTTTCACTTGTTATATAACAAAACTAACCAGTATTTAAATGTGCTTTTCTAGCAGTTAACATACATTAGCAGATCATCAGTATTGTATTAGTTCACAAGCACAAGCACTCTCTATATCTCTCTTGTTGCTCATGTTGCATATTGATTTGCTTTGTGCAGGTCCGTAAACTGGAATTTCTGATAGCATTTTTGGTATTCTTGATAGCAACTTGCTTCTTAGTTGAACTTGGGTATTCTAAACCAAATTCTTCAGAAGTTGTGCGAGGCCTTTTTGTTCCTGAAATTAAAGGAGATGGAGCTACAGGTCTTGCTATCTCATTACTTGGTGCTATGGTGATGCCGTAAGCTTCACATCCACCATGTTCCCTCAAATATTTCTATAATTTGTAACATCGGACCTTTTTCATGTTTTGATAAAAAAAATGCAGGCACAATCTTTTTCTCCACTCAGCATTGGTACTATCAAGAAAAGTACCACGATCAGTTCATGGGATCAAAGTAATCTATCTTAACTTAACCTAATGAATATTATCTGATATTCGATGTATAACTGAATTTTTCTATCTGCGTTAATATACTCTTAATTTGATACTTGATGTGTACACCTAATTTGTTTATCCTTGCTGGTGTGCTCTACTAAATTGAGACTAAACAATTTATGTGTTCTGACTTTAGAGCATAACTTCGTTACTAATTTCAGAAGTACAAGCATGAAGATGACATAAATTTGTTTCCACTTTCTTGCAGGAGGCCTGTAGATTCTATATGATCGAAAGTGCATTTGCCCTCACAGTAGCCTTTCTGATCAACATCTCTATCATATCTGTTAGTGGTGCAGTTTGCAGTGCAGATAATTTGAACCCTGAAGACCGGATGAATTGCAATGATCTAGATCTTAACAAAGCTTCATTCTTGTTAAAGGTTGGTCAGATACTTATGGTATTTGTATTGTTTTATTAGCTGGCGATGTAGACTATGTTGTTCATTTTGTGCTAGATACTCCCTCCGTCCGGAATTACTTGTCACAGAAATGGATGTATCTAGATGTATTTTAGTTATAGATACATCCATCTTTATCCATTTCTGTGATACATCCATTTCTGTGACAAGTAATTCGGGACGGATGGAGTACTATGGTTTCGGCAGAAGTTTTCTGCTAATTAGATGGACATTTGTTGAAAGACGTTGCTGTATACGTCATGTGCTAAGATGGGCATTTGCAAAGGTCTTATACAAGCCTCCGTATTTTTCTTATTTTGATAAATATGAAACGCTTTCTGATAAAAAAAGTTATCTCTTACTTTGAGGATTTGGCTTTTACTAAATTTTTGTAGAAGTACTCATGCATTAAGGGCTCCCAAATAGACATTCCATATTGCAGTATACATTCTGATCCCATATCGCCTTCTGCCTATTGTTGTAGAATGTCCTCGGAAATTGGAGCTCAAAGGTGTTCGCTATTGCCTTATTGGCATCTGGCCAGAGTTCTACGATTACAGGAACTTATGCAGGACAATATGTCATGCAGGTTTTGCATCACTTCTATTACTATTCTTCATTGTTAGCCATATGTTGCAATCTGCAAAGCTTATTGGCACACCATATCTTGTTCTAACATGAAGGCTCAAAATATATCACGAATGTTAATCACAGAGGTGACAAACTGACCATGTTGTGTGATTGTTAACGACATTTAATATCTTATTGAGCTTTATGTAGGTTTGATGTTGAAAGTAATTATTAGAAAAAATATTATGTTTTGAATGTATGCTCGTATTGATGTTCCATCTTTTCTTGTTTAAATAAATTGTGAATAAAATGAGCAGGAAAGTTAGAAAACATGGTGTATCTACCATTGGTATTGCAGGCTTAATCAAGCTAAACTAGATTGTGGATAAAATGTGTAGGGATGGTAGTAAGCTTCGGGCAAAATATATAACTGAGATTGCCCTGCTTTTTTCTTCCAAGTCTTTTATCTGTATAATGAAAAATATCATATTCCAGTTATATGAATTGTCATCTAATAGAGGTTTACCTTTACTCTTTTCTTACACCAGGGGTTTCTGGATCTTCGGATGACGCCCTGGTTACGGAACCTTCTAACTAGGTCCCTGGCAATTGTGCCTAGTCTGATTGTGTCACTAATTGGCGGTTCCTCAGCAGCTGGGAAGTTGATTATCATTGCTTCGGTAATCACTGAAACTCTGTTCTTAACATCACATTGCCGATGATCTTTGCTTCGGTGCACTGCACATGCAGTCACACTGTTCATTTCCTAAGTCTGCTTCTGATTAATTCCCTACTGCTGTATGCAGATGATTCTGTCATTTGAACTTCCTTTTGCTCTAGTACCACTCCTTAAATTCACCAGCAGCAAAACAAAGATGGGGCCACACACAAATTCAAGATTCGTAAGTCGTCCATAGCATAATTGGATATACACAATGATATTGTGGCGATTCAATTACTCATTACAATCATCAAACTTCCATTCCAATGCAGATTTCTGTGCTAACATGGGCGATCGGCTCCTTCATCATGGTCATCAACATCTACTTCCTGATAACGAGCTTCGTCAAGCTGCTCCTCCACAGCGGGCTATCCACCGTCTCCCAAGTATTCGCCGGGATATTTGGGTTCCTCGGCATGCTCATATACATCGCCGCGATCCTCTACCTCGTCTTCAGGAAGAACAGGAAGTGTACCTTGCCATTGCTTGAGAGCGATGCGAAGCTTGGGGACGCAGGCCACACCGAGGGAGAAGGTTCTCTGGGTCATCTTCCGCGGGAGGATATCTCCAGCATGCAGCTTCCTCATCAGCGCCCTGCGTCTGATTTGGACTAGATGAAGTAGCCGCAGTGAGGAAACTAGATATGTTTCTGACCATGGTGATGATACAGTAGCTGCATAACTGAAGAGTTAGGTGTCATCAGGTATTGATGTAGATAATCGAAGTGATTTTATAGTGGCCGAATTAAAATCTTTCTTACGGAAATGGATAGTTGGTATAGTTGCCAATAATTTTCGATGGTACTATCGATTGTAGACAAGTGGGTCTCTATTATCTAGAAAGAAAAAAAGAATGATTTTCATCTTTTACCATAAGATGCAGCTCGCGACACGCTTTACCCAAGTTAACAGAAAGGGTCCGACTATGTCACATCTAGATGTGAGATAATACCTCACATTTAACATTTTTTTTTTGAGAATTACCTCACATCTAACATGACGTCATCTACATTGTGGCCTTCTCTTGACAACGATCGGTTCCTTCCTCCCGTAGACAACTTCGTTCCCCGGTTGTTTGTTTGTTTGTCGCGGCCCAACCCATCCCCCACCCCCCTGCCCCCAACGGCCCTTGTGGACAAAGGCCCTAAAGTTTAACGTGGGCCTTCTATTCCTGGACAAAGGCCTTACACTTTACTTGTCAAACAAGCTTGGATGGGGAAAAGTGGACAAAAACCCAGACAGGGTTTAGGATGCTTTCTGTATCTCTTTTGTCAGGTCCCCCCCAACCCCCCCCCCCCCCCCCACACACACACACACACAGCCGCCATGGTTGGACCAAGAGAATAGAAGAAGAGTAGAGACAAAATTGGGGATCTGAAAAGGAAAGAAAAGGAGGAAGCTTCAAGATCAAAAACATGTCGGGCAGTGGAAGCTCTCAGCAAGGTGAGTGTTTTTGCGCTAATTTTGTCCCCAAAAGAATACTGCTTGTGTAGATCCCTTGTAGAATTCTTCTCTGTGTCCAGAAATTCTGATTCTTTCAGAAACCCCATCTTCCTCCTGTGTGTGTCAAGATTTTCCTTGTTTCATCCTTCGCGAGGCAACTTTCTGTGCTTGGGCTAGGGAAAAAAAAATGCAGCAAACATGTAGTTCATCAGATTATAGCACTATGTATGTGCCAGCTAAAAGAAACCAAACAACCCATAGCTAGATCAATGCATACCAGTGTTTTTGTGTGTCTTACATGATGGCATTCTAAGCATGTGTTTTCTTCAGCTGTTTCTCAAGGTACCAAAATCTGGAAATGGCAAATCAATGCTCTATCTGTCATCAACCTAAGGGATTTTGTCGTAGATCAGATAGGAGAACGAGAGCATTCAAAGCATTGACGGTTGAAGGTTTTGAAGAATTAATGGTAATTGTTTAACATTTTTTTTAGCTTTTTTACAAACCTTTTTTTGCTTGTGTTTTTAGGGCATTTTAAAAAAAATCTCAAAAAAATCATCAGGTGGTGCCCTGCTATTTTAGAGAAACTTTGAATAGCCATGTGGATTTTTTCATGGAAGCTCGGAGTGCTCATGGTCTAAGTTATGACCTTTTTTTTTATAGAGAAGCACAATGCAAAGACATACATCTACGGCACTTTTTGGAGAGCATTTGTGCAAGCACATAGTATAGAGCTAGGTGATATTGTTCATTTTTATCCCATTGCTTGGGGTAACTTATTTAACGTTGAGGTGTTTGATGAAGAGGGGGATCAAAAGACAGATGATTACAATCCTGGTATAATTTTTGTCTTCATTTTTTCAGAGTGATTCTTTTTTTTTTGTTTATATAGAATAACCTTTTTTTAAAAACATTCATGTGTTTTTTCTTTTTTCTTTTCTCATAGGCATAATGCTAGTGCCTGACGATGTGCGTGTTATATTTCAAGATATTATCTTCACAGACATGCGTAGATTTGCAGATGATGTTGTGGGAGGACTCTTACAAGGTGGCATAGGGTTGGACACGACCTTCTTAATAAAGAAACTGGGGCCCCTCTCGGTATAGAGTGCCAACAAGTCCTCCCACAACATCATCTGCAAGTCTACGCATGTCTGTGAAGATAATATCTTGAAATATACTGTAACACGCACAGCGTCAGGCACTAGCATTATGCATGTGAGAAAAAAAAAGAATGTTTAAAAAAATGTTATTCTATATAGACAATAAAAATTTAATAAAAATAATAAAAATGACTCTGAAAAAATGAAGACAAAAATTATACCAGGATTGTAATCATCCATCTTTTGATCCCCCTCTTCATCAAACACCTAAATGTTAAATAAGTTAACTCAAGCAACGGGATCAAAATGAACAATATCACCTAGCTCTATACTATGTGCTTGCATAAATCCTCTCCAAAAAGCGCTGCAGATTTATGTCTTTGCATTGTGCTTCTCTATAAAAAAAAGTCGTAACTTAAACCATGAGCACTCCGAGCTTCCATGAAAATATCCACATGGCTATTCAAAGTTTCTCTAAAAATAGCAGGGCACAACCTGATGATTTTTTTTAGTTTTTTTAAATGCATTAAAAAAACACAAGCAAAAAAAGGGACGTAAAAAAGCTAAAAAAATGTAAACAATTACCATTAATTCTTCAAAACCTTCAACTATCAATGCTTTGAATGCTCTCGTTCTCCTATTTGATCTATGACAAAATCCGTTAGGTTGATGACAGATAGAGCATTGATTTGCCATTTCCAGATTTTGGTACCTTGAGAAACAGCTGAAGAAAACACATGCTTAGAATGCCATCATGTAAGACACACAAAAACTAAACAAAAAAAGATCAATCATACTAGAAACACAAAAAACAAAAAAAGCTAACTTACAAAATATCCCCCTCCTATCTTCCGCTTGTTGGTGACACTGATAGAATGCAACTACAAAAAAAGGTCGAAGGAGTATTGCTTAGATTTGTGCCATCACAAAACGAGTAATCTCTACTATTAAAGCAGAATCGAACGTCGTGATGGTTCGACCTCCTCGTGGTTCGACCTCTCTTGACCCCTTCGCATGGTTTCTCCATCGAAGAGAAAAAACAGCCGCGACCAACGCCCTCGCCCCTCACCCTCGTGACGCCCACCCACGATCTCTCTCCTCTCCCAACCCAACCAATCGCAGCAACCACGATACCCCGCAAAGCACGGGGGAAAATAGCCCGAAGTTCCTCGCGACAGCCCCGACGCGGCCTCCTGCTGGGATGCTGCTGCTCGTCGATGATGCGGCGTCACCGCCCCACGATTCGGACCGGCATGTCTCCACCATCTCGCTCGCCTGGGAGACCGCTCAATTTGTACGTGCTAACCCTTGTCCTGAATTCTCCAGTTAAATCGTTCCATTGATTCGTGGAAGAGAAAGAGACCAGAAAGGAGCACGGCGACGATGCCGGCCATGGAAGAAATAGGTAGCAGCGAGGGAGAGAGAGAGCGCACCCCTCTGCTCATCTTTGTCCTCTCCTTCTGCGCGACCTGGACCTTGCAGGTGCGACGATGTGGCCACCGCTGTCGTCGACGGCCCACTCAAAGCGCAGACCATACCCCGTCCCAACGAGGCCACGCACCGGCGCCACATACTGCTGGCAGCCCCGCGACACGCCTGCTGACGGCTTCCCCTCCCATGCCGCCTCTCCTTCCTCTTACGCTGATCTGTTCAATGCATGGAGGAGTCGATCTAGACCCTGTGGACACGATGGCCTGGATCCACTCTCTCCCATGCCTCTCTTCTCTGTTCACCCCTCCTCTTATTCCTCTCTGAACTGCAGCATGAAGGAGGCTAGGATTGAGTGCAGGCGGGCGACTAGGATCAACAGCGGCAACAAAGTCACATTGTGGCGGTGGTTTCTTTGCTGTAGTGAATAGAAATTTTGGTGGCCAAATGATTTACTGTTTGGCAGACTTGTTCATCATTGCTGTAGCATGGAGACTCCTTCCAGCTATTGTACGCGTATTTTCTATGTTTCATTTATTTGTTTGCTTCATTTTTTTCTTTCTTTGAACTCATGACTGTGTATTTGTTTGCAGGATTAAACATGTTATCTTGCCCAGTACTTCCCTCATGTGACTGTTCTGACCGAGTACCTTTCTTTGTGAGTTACTCTCTCTAGATGTCTGAAAATGGTAGATCAATGCAGCTTAGTAAAAGCCTGCTGAATCTGTAGCCAGAATTGGTAGCACACTGCAATGTTTCAGAAGCACTAAATTGATAATGTAAGATGGTAGCGGGGATTTTACATCAACCTATTGGTGTGTCTATCCATTCTAGAGGAATGTGCATGAACTAAGAAATTTCATGATGGAACCACCAAGTTTGATTTTAGTTTCTCCCGCTTGATATTCTGCTTCATTTTCTTCTATTTTTAGTACAAGTACTATGCCTCTCCTGCGCAGTAGTTTAGCTGATCTAATGTATTTAACACTGTCTTATTTAGGTGGAAGTGATGTATTAAAAAATCTAATAAATACGCTTAAATGGTGATGCCGCTGCTCAAATCCAATCGCAGAAGAATGCATATATATTGCGTGGTGTGCCATCGGAGCACCTTTGAAGGAAGAAGTTCACCTCAAGCCATCGGAGTGAAATTCTCATTGCCATAACCAGCTTTCACAGGGAAGCATAAGGTGCCATCGGAGCACCTTTGAAGGAAGAAGTTCACCTCAAGCCATCGGAGTGAAATTCTCATTGCCATAACCAGCTTTCACAGGGAAGCATAAGGTGATCCGTGATCTTCACGTAGTATGTAGACTCTTGAGGAAATCTAATATATCTCTTATGTAGAATTTATCTGTAGATTTTGTGAGAATTTATCACATTCAAAACTACATTACCTGACTAACTTATTTTTTGCCGGATCATATCATGAGCACTGTTCACATGTACTGTAGCTTCGTGAAGAAAAGAAATAGGATAAATTTTCTAGCATTATATTCATTTATTTTTACTCTAATGTCTAAGAATGAAAGCACTCAAGTTCTGCACCTTTCCAGTAGTTTTTTGTCTAATATGTTACCTTTTACACAAGTGGGGCTTATGTGATAACTTGGCATCTGCATCTTTGTTGCGTCTGAATTTAGTGGCAACAGATTGAGGACCTTAAAGCGAATGGCAATAGCGTGGACCAGCGGACAAGGATGATGTCATGGAGTCAGGAGAAAGGCTTGTTGGAACTTGGAAGGAGAATGAGGCGGTGTTGTGTTCTTTTTTCTCTTAATTAACTTTACAGTGATATGTGTTGAAAGCCTGAAAGTGCAGGCCATACCAAGGTTGATGATATCAAAATGATGTAACCAATTATCCATCTCTTGATTGGTCAGATTGCTCATACAGTACTGATTCATTGTAGATCTGAAATTTGGAAAAGGCAGTATGAATCTTCCTCCACTGAATGGTTGTATTTTGCCCTCAGTACCAATGAGTTCCTCGTTTACAAAGTAAGCAATCACCCTAATTTTTTTTTCATCCCTTTGGTAGTTGTGGATGCAATACAGTAGCTCAGGGACAAAAGCCAATCCATTAGCTCAGGCAAAAAAGGCAATCAACTAGAGCTGGCACAACATTCACACAGATTTCTAGGTTTTATATCATAGTGTTTCTGTAAATTGTCAATAAATTGAATTAAATTCAATACATGACATAATTTTGATTGCCACCTGATTTATGTTGAAAGTTTTAACTCAAGCACTATTGTACTATTTGCAATGATATATTAGGATTAGTAAAATCTCAGGTAAATATATAGTTGATAGCATTGTTCTTTCAGCCCCCTTACCAGAATTCAGTTCTAGCTCCAAAGCGAGCAGTTGAATTAGTACTTATATTGAAGGTACCAGTGGTTAGCTCAAATTGATAGAAAAGACTTTTTATGTGTTCACTACAAACCTGCATCAGATTTTGTTCTATAGTGCCTTTATCTGAGATTATGTTCTGAGTTTACAGGAAAATGAAAACGCTAGCATGTGAACTTTAGTATGGTCATGAAAAGGTATTCATTTACATTTGAAACATATAATTTTATTTTTTAGAAATTATGTGAGTATGAAGCAAAAAAAGGTGTTAGACCCAAGAGCACTATGAATTCTTTCAAAAGTACAAAAGCTACTGCAATAGAAACACAAAAATTACATTATGTACGTGTTCCAAGGAAAGTAATCCTTTTAGTTCATTCGGTTGGTATGCAAGTACATGATTCCGAAAGGATAAATGACTGACAGACTTTTCTCCCATATTCTGGAGTCGGACTCACAGACATTGATTCAAGCACTCAATGCCAGTGATTTTTATTTGGCGGATTATGGTGTACTGTACTTCCTCATAATGTGAGGAGTACCTGCATGGTGACCGTTTGATAGGCATGAGTTTACCTTTCGCCGTTGTTCATGTAATTCTGTTGCCCATGCCATAGCGAAATTTGGGTACCATTCGGCTACGGGTTCTATATTCTGGCTACAGTCTAACCCAGACTTTGTATCAGTTGGTTGCCAACGACTCTGCTGAGCTCCCTGGTTAATGAAATCATTTTTTTAAATGCTTGTTTTGTATGCATATGTATGGGAGCCACCCTACAAGACAAATAAATTTATAAGCAAGAACTAAGCTAATCTATGAGCACCCATATTCTAATCGCTGTAAAGACATCATCATCAGGGTCAAAGTGGTGCATGGTAGTCGAATAGGTAAGAAACAAGAGAAGTTTTTTATGTTATCACACACATGGGAAAACCACAAGATTGACACGCACATTTACAAAGTAGACAAAAGACTTTCTTTAGGTCCTTTAACACTATTTTTCCTTCCATGGCAATGCGAGGAGTATTGCATACTCCGTGTACTTTGTTCGGTTGTTGCTTTATTTATAAAGCGGGGCGAAAGCCTGTTTCAAGGTTTGTTACAAGGGTGAATGAAGAGCATGAAAGCGGAAGGGAACGAGGGGCGGGAAAAACATGACACTATGTCTTCATGCAAGGAGTGGCGGCTGTCGAGGAGGAAAGAAGTGGGAAAGAGAATTGATATGTGTTGTTATATCGATGGAAATTACGCCATCACATTAGATAGATATCTGAAATAGCTAATTGGTATGTCATTTTATTTATTCCGTGGCAACGCACGGGCACCAAACTAGCGTATTTATAGAGGATAGATGTGTGAGAGGTTGTGTTGATTGTATGGTTGTGGAAAAAAAGAGTTGGTCAAAACCCAAAAAGTGAATGGTGCTCCTTCTTTCCATGCATGCAAGCAACTTAGACCAACCTCTGGCAACCCCCCCCCCCCCCCCCCCCCACACTTTTACTTTGCTCAGTGGCCGATGAATGTGTTCGACTGAACCCAACTGTCAAAAAAAATGACTAACAAAAAAAGACTGGTTACTGGTTCCTATCCATGCGTGGCTATCGGTTTTGACCATCATGCAAAAACCTCCATCATTATCATCAAAATAACAAATAATGAAAAAATGTGCGGGAGTATGACCAGCTCCCGGATTGATTCCCGGGCTTGCAACTAGGTTAAAAAACCCAACACTATGAGTTAACTGTTTTGCATATAGAGATTGGGGTCTCAACTGGAACAAAACCTTTGAAAAAATACACAACATCATCACTACTACTGGTTCGTGATCATCGTCATCACGAACCATCATCATCAAACCTATAAACAAAAAACATATGAGAAGATAAAAATTCCTCTAGCAATGGTGGTCAATGGCAATGCAGCTCTGATCCGCTCTGCGGCCTCACTTTCTGTGTAATTTCCATGAAGTTTTGAAAATTTCATTAATTTCGATACATACTGAAATAATTGCCCCTTTGGTCAAAATATTTCAGTAATTTTGGTAGCACACACAAATTCAAATTATTTTAAATTATTTTTTGTATTTTAAAAAAATTGGTTGGATCTCCTTCAAATTTAGTTGGAAATTTTGGTCCTTTGGACGAAATGAAAAGTGAAATCAATGAATTTCAGTGAAATTCAATGATTTCGGCAAAAGCTGAAATATTTCTGAAACTGAAATTTCCTTGGGCACGCCACGGCAGGTCGCACTGACCGTTTGTGATAGGAGAATTGTTTCACGTACGCTAGACAATGTACAACTTGAGTTTTACATACTGAAAGCTGTTCAACGTAGTGATGTAAATGGCAAATAAACAGCAGCCACAAGTCCCGTTTAGTTAGCTTTCTCTAGTTCGATAGTTCATTTTTCCTGGAAAAGAAAAATCTTATTGAACTATTAGACCATAAGTGGACCTTAAACGGGACCGGTTTACATCCCTACTTCAACGTCAAAAACATCAATTATTCATGAACTAGCTAAATAATCATGCCATTATACCCTCTTTTTCGAATTGAAGCCATTCATCTGGGCTTTAATTTCTCGTCTTTATTCAATTAATGTTATGCTCCAAATCTCAAATTGCCTAAATCTTAATAGGACATGGCGACCTTCAGCTCGAACTCCTCCCCGACGACCAGCGACAGCCCGTCGATGTGGGCGACGCCGCCGAGTCCTCCTGCGTTCTGGTACCGTGTGCCGGCTGCCGAGCTCGCATCGATCTCCGCGCCGTTGACGTGGACGGTGAGCTTCTTCGGCGCCGCCAGAGACCGGTGCCCCATGAGCACCACCTTGCTGATCACCATCGTCCTGCTCTGTGCGTACGAGTTGTGCACTACATCCGACCTCACTTTGATGGCCCCGTCGCTTCCCGTCGCGCAGCTGAACCTTACCAGGCTCCAATCGCTTCTCCCGCCCATCTCCGGCGACTCGCCGTCGTCCAAGAAAAGGTCCCCGCTGGCAGTGCCGTCCTCCGCGAGCGCGACCAGGAGGTGGAACGCGGTCCGGCGCGCGCGCGACGTCGTCAGCGCGCTCTGCTGCAGCGGCAGGATGGTGCCGCCGGTCACGTGCACGTTCACCGTGTCGGCCGGCGCCGGGAGCGTGACGTGCTTGCCGGTCCCCGTGGCGACGGCGAGCGAGTAATCGTAGAGGCTGAACCACCGGCCCGCGGGGAAGTAGGCGTCGACTGTGGTTGCGCCCGGCTCGAGCACCGGCGAGACGAGCACGCCGCGGCCGAGCAGGAACTGCCTGTCCACGCCGTACGTGGCGACGTCGCGCGGGTAGGAGAAGAAGAGCGGCCGCAAGATGGGCGCCCCCGTCATGTGCGCCTCGTACATGAGCGTGTAGAAGTAAGGGAGCAGCTGGTACCGGAGCCCGAGCGCCTTCCTCGCCGACGCCGCCACGGACGGCCACAGGTACAACTCTCGCCGAACGGTGAAGATCGCCGAGTGGTCCCTCGAGAACGGGTAGAAGGCGCCGAGCTGGATCCACCGACAGCAGAGCTCCTCTGTCGTGTCGCCGCTGAAGCCGCAGATGTCGGCGCCGATCATGGGCATGCCGAACAGGCCGAAGCTGAGCATGGTGTTGATGGAGTAACGAAGGTCGCCCCACGTCGCGGCGTTGTCGCCAGTCCAGTGCGCCGTGTACCGGCCGGAGCCGACGAAGGTGGACCTGCTGAGCACGAAGGGGCGGCGGCCGGTGTCCCTCAGCAGCGCGCGGTGCGTGGCGCGGGCCTCGAGGAGGCCGAAGAGGTTGTGCGCGTCGTACTCGGTGACGCCGCCGTAGTGCACGGCGGAGGCCGGCACCGTCTTGTTGTTGATGGGGCGGTGCGTGCCGTCGTTGTTGATCCGGTACGGCGGGTCGTCGAGCGCGTTCATCGGCTCCGGGTTGTAGAAGTTGGAGATCTCGTTCATGTCGATCCACAGCCCGTCGACGGGGATGGTCCGGCGGAAGAGGGAGATCTCCCGCGCCCAGAACTCGGCGGCGCGCGGGTGCATGAAGTCCGGGAAGTAGACGTCGCCCGGCCACACGTTGCCGAGGAAGTTGGTGCCGTTCCGCTTCAGGAAGATGTCCTGCTGCATCCCGCGGACGAACGTCCCGTACGTCGCGTCGATGCGGATCCCTGTCATCATCAATCAAATAGATCAGTGACGTTGTGACGGTGCCACCATTTTTACAGCTCCATTTTGCTGCTGCATTTGATCGGTCGACTTGATCGTGTCGTGTGTATGTATGTACCTGGGTCTAGGATGAGGACGTATTTCTGGGCGTTCCGGTGAAGCCGGTCGACGAACGGCCGGAGCTCGGCGGCGGTGAAGTTGACGCGGTTCAGGGTGAAGTCCTTGAAGCCGTCCATGTAGTCGATGTCCGTCCACATCACCTCCAGCGGGATCCTGGCCTTGGCGTAGCCGGCCACCACGCGCTCAAGGTCAGACACGTTCAGGTACCCGTACCGGCATTGGTGGAACCCTGCAAGCAACCAACATTCAGATGCAAGAAACAGAGTACGTAGTGTGCAGAGTACAAGCAGATTCATGTTAGTTCCTTACCGAATGACCAATATGGCATGGGGGCAGGGCGGCCGATGAGCTGGGTGTACTGGTCGACGACGGCGAGCGGGGAGGGGCCGGCGAAGAAGTAGAAGTCGAGGACGCCGCCGATGACCTTGTAGGTGACGTAGGACCCGCCGTAGAGCACGTCCATGCCGTTGCTGCTGAGGAGGAGCACGCCGTGCGCGGTCCCGGGAGGCCGCACGTCCATGTAGAAGGGGTGCGCGCCGTAGAGGTTGACGTCCACCTTGGCCGCGCCGATGTCGGCGTTCCAGAGCGTGAAGGTGTCGTTGTGCCGCAGCCGGAACGAGCGCTTCGTCTGCTCGCCCAGCCCGTACAGCGACGCCCGGCCGGCCGGCAGCGCCGAGGTCACCTCCAGGTACTTGTCCCGGAAGACGAGGCCGGGGGCGGTGTCGAAGAGGACGTCGCCGGTGGAGCGGCGGGACACGGTGAAGCGGAACGGGGAGGCGTGGACGGTGAGGACCAGGTCCGAGCCCGCGGCGGACAGGACGCGGCTGCCCTGGAGCGGCGCCGAGGAGGCGGGTGGCGCGTCGTGGAGGACGTCCTCCGGCGCGGGGCGCGGGATGATATCCTGGGGCACCTCCCATCGCGGGTGGTCGGCGTCGGTGATGCGCACGCGCAGCCGGCTGTCCCTCTCGAGGCTGCCACCGGCATGACAAATGAAATGGTGAGAAAATGGACAAATAATCTAATTACAAATAGAATATCACAGTGGTCGCATGGCCTAATGGATAAGGCGCTCGCCTCCGGAGCGGGAGATTCTGGGTTCGAGTCCCAGTGTGATCGGTCGGTCACTGTAATTTTTTTTGCCCCTTTCCGTGTACTCCTACAGTTTTTTTTCTCTCATTGGAACTTCTGCGTCAGCGTCTCGGCGATCCAATGAACTCGAAAAAAAAATCACGAGCAGAATCGGCACATTTTTCTGAAGGAACAGCAATCCTAATGAGTAGTCCAGTCGGACGATCAAACTAATCACTGCTCATGCTACCTACTCCCGGCGAGAGTGAGGGCCTCTTTGGAACACAGGATAGGAAAAATGCAGGAATAGGAAAAACACAGGAACAGGAAAAGAATGCAGGTGGAAAACAGAGGAACGAAAACACAGGAAAATTTCATTTGGCACACACGATAGGAAAAACACAGGAAACTTGCTTAAACAGCTGCATTCTCTTAATACCCACGGTAATAAATCTGGTTAGTTATAAAATCTTCTAATGGCCCTAATACATAGTACGAGCATCCACATATACAAAACATGCACTGACTTCATCTGACGATAGAAGAGTACGGCGAGCGGCTTGAGAGGGCTTCGCATGGTGGCGGAGCTTCACAGGCAGGCAGGCAGCAGTGCGGACGAACTCTCTCTGCCCATCTTAGCGCGGACGAACTCCAACACCTCGCTTGTAATCTATGGATTTGGCTTCTTAATGACATGGCTAAGTACGCCAGTGCCTCGGACTTCCGTGCGCAAGCAAAAAAATGAGGTCATACTGGATGTTTCAAATCCCGTGGAATTCCTCCAAAAGCGTAGGAACTCAATTCCTATCCTGCGAATTTCCTGTGGTCATTCCTGTGTTCCAAACGCTAGGATAGGAATTTTTCTTGTGCCAACAGTATTCCTCCATTTTTCCTACGTTTTTCCCGTAAACCAAAGGAGCCGTGAGAGTTCAAGATCAACTCAAGACCCGAAGCTGAGGCTCATCAAACAGGCTATCTACGATGGGTGGATCGCATCATACTGATGTAACACTTGCCTTGCAGTGAGGCGGAGCCTCTGGACACCAGGCCCGACCGCCGCGTCCGCCGGCGTCTCGCCGGCAAGCGCAAGCTCCAGCCGCGCCGACAGAGCGCTCCCCGACTGGGTCACCGACACGACGTCGTACCCGCCGCCGCCGTCATCGCCCCTCGTCGAGGCGACGGTCAGGGAGAGCAAAACGACGAGGAGGAGGATCAGGAGGGGTGGAGAACAATTAGCTGGCGCGGACGGCGTCGCCATCGGAGCACGCGCAGGGAAGGGAAACACCGGTGTGCAGTGCAGCGCAAGGAGGCCGGCCGGGCCAGCTAACAGTAAGTGCAAGACAGATCGGGCTCTGCGAATAAGTAAGCAGTGGCGATCGACCGCCAATCTCAATCAGTCGGATAGGGAGTGGTCGATAGCGATTTTGTCGGACAGAAAAATATAGACCCTTGGTTTCTTCAGAGGAAGGATACAGCACAGCTGAACTGACACAACACGGTGCTTTCGAGTTTATTAGCAGATCCCAAAGATGATACACAACGTGCTTCGTTTAATATTGCTTCCTGAAATTATTACTCCCTCCGTCTCACAATATAAGACGTCTTTGTAAGCTACGTTAGCTTGCAAAAACGTCTTACATTATGGGACGGAGGAGTATTTTTTGCGACTAAATATTGCTACCTGAACTAATTTGTAATACCCCCTTGGATCCAAACTAAGTATCGTAATTTTAGTTGAAGTACTCCCTCCGTAACTTAATATAAAACCTTTTTGACACTGCAGTGTCAAAAAACATTTTATATTAAATTACAGAGGGAGTAATAATTAACGAAAAGGCTGTGAGTCTCAGGTTTTGGAGGCTGGAGGGCAGCATATAGATCTGCAGTGTTTATTTCTGTAACGTACATTGGCTCGACGTGGCATCAGTGGACTAAATGGAATCAACTCGTAATGTTAAAACGCACAGACTAGTTACCTCAGTTTTCAAGATGGTTTTTGTTTTTCTCTTTGCACCAGAATGCTTTTCTAGTACTCCCTCCGTTCGGAAATAACTGAACTAAAACCACGTCAGTTATTTTTGAACGGAGGTAATAGTACTTTTCTTTTGTTTCGTTATCTGTTGATAGTGAAGCCTGATCCAAATATTGGATTGAATGAAAAAAAATGTAAGACGAATATTAGAGGAGTGTGGCGTTTTGGATCTCAGCCTTCATGGAGGCCGAATTTTTGAAAAAATCGAAATTCAAAATTTTCAGTTTCAAAAAAATCTGAAAAAATTTATACAAATAAAAAAGGATGTGAGGTGTATGCGTGTAAAATTTCAGGATGGAATACGTTGAAATGCGACCTGTACAAAAAAGACAAATTCATGGTCTGGGAGGATGAATAATATCATGTGTTAAAAAACCCCAGATTTGTTTTTTGTTGCACAGCCCACATTTCAACGTATTTCGGCCTGAAAATTTACACACTTGTGCAGTATGCCTTCATATATATCGGTATTTTTTTTGAATATTTTGAAATGTAAAAATATGAATTTCACGAATTTTGAATTTTGCATTTGGAGGCCTCAATGGAGCCCGGACTCCAAAAGCAATTTCTAATATTAGAGCTGCTAACTTGCTACAGTCGCATACGAAATACTATTAATTACTAGCTGTACCGACTGAAATGTTAATCAGACAAAAAAAAAAGCAATCCACGGACAAATCTGAATAACAAGGTCTGGGCAGATCGAAGATAGCGCCAATAATTTTGATCGCTTTTGGAAAAGAAATGGAGGAGGATCTGTTTCTATAAATGGATTCCTGACAAGATCATATACGTGCAAGTTGTTGGCTACAGTGGTTTCAGCATCGTATCGTGTCAAGAGCTAAAAGATCCGGATAACAATAAATAATCTGTGCCTTTGCGTTGTTGTTGGATCTATAATATAGTACTAGTACAGAGTATTTTCCTGCTAGTAGCTGTGGGACTGGTTCACTGATGGTGAGTTTTGTGGACACAAATGATGTTCATTACTTGTTCTGAATTTTGTTTTATTTTTGTAAGCATATATAGCAGCTTCAGAAGTAAGTCAAACGGGGCCACAATCCTTGAAGCTACCACCGAAATCCTCGCTCTCTTCTAATGATGTGCTACTCTGTGAGTACTGGTCGATCACCCCGCTCGGTTTTTAAGCTCCAGTTTGTTTTATATATATCTAGTCCAAAATAGAACAATGTGCATTCTGAAACATTTCCTATGGGATCTTCAATTTTCTTCAGCGCGATGAAGTAAATTATATACTCCCTCCGTATTGAAATATAAGACGTTTTTTGATAGTGTCAAAAAAGTAAATTATATACAATTAACCTAACTATGGTGTCTTTTTTTGATGACATCAAATATTCATTGGCATAATACTCCTTTTGTAGTTGCGTGGAGTACGAAATATGTATATTTTTCTGCACAACACTAGAGTTGCATTTTTGCACGGTGCCGGACAGAGCTACTTGCCATCCCAATATTGCTGTGAAAGAAGGCCGGTGAATCAACCGCAAAAAAAAAAAAAAAAAAAAAAAAAAAGGCCGGTGAATGACAAAGCATAAATAATGTGAGCTACTTGCCAATATCCAGTGTGAAGTCTGGAACTATACGGACCATGCTCGCATATGTCTCCGATAGTGTGAGTTCGTGACCACCTTATCTGCACCACCTTTAAATTTGTTGGCTTTCCTTTGGACGGCAAGGGTTGTGCGAGCATGGATGCATGGGCCAAAAGATGGCGACGGTACGCGTATCCTGCTACAGTCTAGCTGCCTTTTGCCGTGTGACCGTTCGTCGATGCCGATGGACGATACGCGCGTGTACGTGACATCTCATCTACCAGCGTAGCTGACTGTTCTTTGATGGATGCCGGCGCGTGCGGTGCGGTTCGAGCGGAGCACAAGTCTTTGGATTGTCTTCGTTGTATTGTGGCTAGCTAGTCCTGGGTCTGGGACCAAAATCATTAGTGGCTGTGATGTACTGTACTGCTGGGCATCAGAATCAACTTTGTAGACTTGGGCTAAGTACGTACTAATTAGCTTCTCCCCACTACACGAGGTCCACACCACGCTTGTCTTGTGCGGAAAAAAAAATACTTCAGCATGCGTTGAACTTTTGTGTCTGAATGAACGTACCTGGCGTACACGGCGAGCCTCTGCACGTCGCCGGTGGACAACACGCCGCCGGTGGCGGCCACGGCCTCGGCGCGCAGCCGCCTCCCTCCCTCGTCGACCGCGACGCGGGCAACACGGAACCCGCCGGCGGCGACCCGCTCCTCCTCCTTGGACGAGCACAGGCGAGACGCGAATAAGCAGAGACACAGGCAGAGGAGCAGCAGCGACCGAGTCGCCATCGGATGTGGCGTGTGTGTGTGTGCCGGCCTTGCGCTTGTCGCTGTGTCGATCGGCGAGCGATGTCACCTGTTCTTATAGAATCCTCGGCCGTCCAAATGGACCAATCGCGGCCGCTTTGGTTGGCCGGTTGGTTTGGTACCATGCATGTCATGGGGGAGACGCGAGAGATCATGGAATCCGGCCGTTGCCCGGCACCGCCCAGGGTAACGGTATGGTCTTCCTTCCAGAGCCCTCGGCGGCGGCTGCGATCGATGCATCGGGACCGGTGCCGGCGATAAGATTCAGTGAGCGGTTCCTTGCCGCAACGGTGGCGCGCGAGGCGAGTGGTCTACGGGTGAGCACGTAGTACGCAGACTCCCGCTGACCGGCCCTCCTCCTCTCTGTGTGCGTTTCTTAATTAAATTCATTCAACCGTCCGTGTAAGACATGCTAGGCTGGCGCGTATTTCGAGCGTATACGGCAGCATGAATTTTTCAAAGGCCACACAGTTTCTCCGGCTCGACGTGCACGTAATCTTGCGATGAGCCAACGTGCATTCTGGGTCTGCTAGGAATACGCTGACGACAACCTATTTACTCTGACGGGCATCTTCAACGGCAACCCGCAAATTTTCTCCTGCATCCGTCCGCGGACAGATGACGCCATCCAATGCTAGCCGCATACATTTCAAACTCTTTATCAACAAACCTGATGAAATTCATGCAAATCCGGTCCGATGACGGATTTCATACAAACACGGCGGATTTTCATTAGATTTCGAACATTTAGAAAGAAAAAAAGACCCGACCCTATACCTATCCTACACGGCGGCAGCGCCCGGCGGCCGAGCCCGTGTCGTCCTCCCTCCGCCGTCTTCACGACCACTGCCGATAAGACCCGTGAAGTGAAGGTGCGGTCTCCGGCGAGGAAGAGTAGAACACGGGAGACGGACCGGCCCACATGGGACACCAGGCCATGCTGCCTCCCGTGCCCTACTCATCCTCGGAGGAGTCCGCGACCTGTCCGTCGCCGGTGGACGTGAGGTCCACGATGGAAATGGTGGCGCCCGCGCTGTCGTCGTCCCACCGGGCCACCGGATTGTTCGTCGGCGGCGCGTAGGAGGCGCAGCTGGCGTTGTTCTCCTCCGCGATTGCCTGGAGCCGCGCCTGGGCGGCGGCTGCTTCCTGGCGAGCGGCGGCTTGAGGGCGGAGGGCATCATAGATGACACGCTACTCCGCGACGAAGTTGGGGTTCGCCGCGGCCATGGCCGCCACGGCCTCCTCCTCGCTCGCGCGCTCGCCGTAGATCTGGCCCTCCTCCAGCCGGTGCTGCTCCAGGAGGAATAGGTTGTACCGTTGTTCCTCCTGCGCCTGCTGGAACGCCGACAAAGGCGCCGGCGCAGGCTGCACCTCCGCCATGGCGGCATTGTAGTGCGCCTGCGCCTGCTCCATGGAGAAGCCGGCGTGCACAGGAGGCACGGGAGCCGGGGCGGTGTCGTCGGAGCCTGTCTCCATCGTGGGGTCATCCTCGTCGTCGGAGACCTCGGGCAAGCTGGCCGGCAAGCCGGCCTTGATCCGCCTAGCACGGCGGCTCTGCCAGGCGGCGGCAAGGGCGGCCACCGCGTGCTTCATTTCCGTCGACAGGCTCTCCCATAGAGCGCTACCGCTCGCGGTCATGGTGGATGTGGTGCAAGGGAGGAGGATGGGGAGCGGATGTGTTGTGGTGTGGAGTTGCCGCCTTTAAATAGCGGATTCCGATGAGAGCAGGCGTCCGGGTGCATCAATGCGCGGCGCCGGAGTGGGTTTCTCGGCCGGCGAGCCTGCTTAATGGCGGCATACGGGCGGACGGGGCATTGAACGGGCGTGGTAGATATCGGTCATGTCCCGTCCAGTCACGCGTCTACGGCATTGAACAGGCGCGGACACCGGAGACACGTCGCGGGCGGCGCCCTCGGCCGGCGCGTTGCTTCATTGGCGGAGGCAATGTGAGGTCACGTCCACCCTGAGCCGTCTTCAATGTGCAGCGGCGCGCTCTACAGCGGCATGAATGCGGCCAGCTGGCGCCGGGCGGGAACACGCACGCGGGAGGGAGGAGGGGGTTTGGGTGGGCCAGGGCGGTCAGAAGCGGGCGTAGTAGCGGTCCGGACTCCCGCAAAGCCCCCTCCACGTTTGTCTCCGGTTTGCGGGAGAAATCACGTCCGGACCGCGCCGCGGACCGACACAGGACTGCGTTGGATGGCTTCCGCGGTCCGAACAGCGCGGTCCGAACGGTTGCGGGAGGTTTGCAGGTCGGCGTTAGAGATGCCCTAAGAGCATCTACAATCAAGTGCCAAATATTATTATTATTTTGAGCAAAAGAGAGTTCATCCTCTCCTATTTCATATAATGAAACCAACTGGTTGTAAGAACAACTAAAAGTTATCCATGACAACTTTATGTATGTGCGCAACATGGCGAGGCACTTCCAACGCACAAATACGCCAACCCTGCTTTTCAAGATTGACATAAAGAAGGCCTTTTGATTATGTGAGGTGGGATTATTTGATGGACTTGCTCCGCCACTATGGCTTCCCGAGTCGCTTCCGAGATTGGTTCTCCGCTCTTCTCTCCTCGGCCTCATCGCGTGTGTTACTTAACGGCATTGCCGGTGATCCTATTAAGCATGGTCAGGGCCTTCATCAAGGTGACCCTCTCTCCCTGCTGCTATTTGTTCTGCCATTGACCCTCTGCACAACATCCTTGCCAAGGCGACTTCTCAAGGGTATCTCCAATCGCTCAGAGGCCGGCCGATCCGTGTGTCACTTTATGCCAATGATGCGGCCATATTTGTACCTCCTACCAAAAATGACATTCAGTTCTTGGCATCGACCCTAGTATTAACGTGTATGACCTGATGACACCTTTCAGCTACTTCGCGCAAGTCCTTCACGCTACAAACAAATAAATTACTCACTCCCTATCTCAAAATTATTGCAAGAACCCAGTTATCTAGTTCAATTGATCTACAAGTTCATGCAAGTATTTATTATACCACTTCTACATACATATTATTTTAAAGGACCAACATATAATTCAATACAAATTACCAATTACTATTCAACTCTTTAAAAAGATATAAGTGAGGCAAGAGAGTCCTAATTTTTTTGTACAAAAATATATCACCATGCTCTAACATATATATGTGAAGTACAAGAGCAATGCCTCAACTCAAATAAATATAAGTGAAGATTGATGAGCATTCTATAAATAATTGACCAATGTGTGTCTCTCTAATAAGTGTGACCAAAGCATGATGATTGTGATGACCAGCAAACAAAACCAAAATAAAAGCAAAATATGCTCCAAGCAAAGCACATATCATTTGAACAAATAAAAACTTAGGTCCAACCGAGACATACCGATAATTGTTGATGACGAAAGAGGGGATGCCTACTGGGGCATCCCAAGTGAAGATCGATGACGGTAGGCATCCCAAGTGAAGATCGATGAGCAATCTATAAATAATTGACCAATGTGTGTCTCTCTAATAAGTGTGGCCAGAACATGATGATCGTGATGACCAACAAACAAAACCAAAATAAAAGCAAAATACGCTCCAAGCAAAGCACATATCATATGAACAAATAAAAACTTAGGTTCAACCAAGACATACCGATAATTGTTGATGACGAAAGAAGGATGTCTACCGGGGCATCCCCAAGCTTAGACGCATGAGTCTTCCTTGAGTAGTACCTTGGGTTGCCTTGGGCATCCCCAATCTTAGGCTCTTGCCGCTCCTTGTTCATCTTATCGCAGTCTCCCCTCGATCTTAAAAACTTCATCCACACAAAACTTAACAGAACTCGTGAGATAGGTTAGTACATAAAAATAAATCTGCCAATCATGTACTGTCAAGACAAGATGCATATTTATTTACAAGTAATGGATAATGCATCCTATCATTTTCACAATTTATATCCCCCAATATAGGCCAAGGAAACTCTAAAACAAGCAGTCAAAGAAAACATAACAACTATCTGTCAAAAATAGAACAATACGATCTAATTTTTAGTCATACTTCTGTAAATTCAAAAATTCTTAAAAATTAGGACATGGCAGAAAATTTGTAATGCCGTACTGTGTAAAAATTTCAGGATTTCATGTTCCAGTAAAAAATAAAAATTTAAATACTAGGCGCAAAAGTTTCTGTTCTTGCACAGAACCTAACAAACATGCATTTGCAACATTCCAAAGGCTTAACTTGGCACAAAAAAGGGTACAAACATAATTACTACATTAGCAGTAATTATGTAGACTCACTAAACAGAACAAAAAATTAAGATACATATTGGGTTGCCTCCCAACAAGCGATATTGTTTAATGCCCTCCAACTAGGCATAATGCAGATCTATCAAGTTTTATCATCATGCAATTCTTTTAAAGATAGATCAGCATAAACTTCTCTTAGAAAGTCCCTCTTTTCTGCAGCAAATTTTCTAGCAGGCAAGCATAAATAGTTGAAGGGACTATATTTAGTAATTTTTACATTCATGAACTCAAATTCTTATGGTGGTGGATCATCTCCATAAAATCCTTCATACATATTATTTCACCCTCTATGGGATTTCTAGAGGTATACTTAAACCAATCTTCAGAAAATTCATCATCAATCCCTCTAAAAATCCATTCAAATTTATCATTAGCATGCTCAAACAAATTCTGAACCAAAACTGAAGGTGGGACTCTTTTTCTAGCATTCTCCCCAAAAGCACTATAATCATTAGATTTCATTCTACGCATAGCATCTTGATCATGGAGAATTTCTTCTGTAGGAGGAGATTCACGATTAATTTTATAAAAAGCAAAAATATCCCTAGCTTCTTTCATTATAAAATCAAATTCATTCATAAGGATAACAGTGGCTAACCTTTTAGCTCTAGGATCATGAATATTAGGAAGCTCGGGAAACAGTAATTGTAAAGCAGGATGTATATCCATAAATTTTCTTTCAAGTTCAACCACAAGCATAACTATAGCATCCACATAACTATTAGTTTTTGTAAGAATGGATCCCCCTATTGTCGGCATGACCCCCCGCACTGTAGGAGATATGCCATAGAGGAAATAATAAATGTTATTGTTTATCTCCATGTTCATAATTATGTTTATGTTTCAGGCTATAACTGCTATGGTTCTCGAGTCTACAATAACCACGAGGCTCGGAGGAAGACTCATATGCACGTGTGGAATAATGAACGGTAAAATGTATTCCTAGTCTGGCCTCTAAGACTGGCTCAAGTGTTGCATGATGGTTCTGTTTTCCTGATCATGGGCATGACTATGCCGGCAACTTTGAGGGCACAATGTTAGGAGAACACTTGTGTTGAATCGACCCGAATTGATGTTATGCTATGAGATACATTCATCACAAGTTAATGATTAATAACACAGAGAAAGTTAACGTTTGCATAATTCCTTAGACCATGAGAGTATCGAGTTTCTTCATGCTTGCTTCATGAACTTTGGGGTTTGTTAAACGTCATCCGTAAATGGGTGGCTATTACGGCGGCTTACGGGTTCATGGAAAAGTATGTCAAGTAACTTGATAACTCAAGATTGGGATTTGCTCCTCCGACGATGGAGAGATATCTCTGGGACCTCTCGGTGTTACGGTATCCACCATCGTCTGGCCAGACACATTGTGATTTGATCACCGGGATGCCGGAACACGGAAACGAGAAAAGAGAACAAAACTGTTAACGAGGTAACTGACATTGTGGACAAGTGTTGATCCACGGGGATGCCAATAAATCTCACCTCGGGTATTTGTAACATATCACGAAGCAACAGTAATAGCACACGGCAACTGGAGGTTCACTCGAATATTTATTCGTGTGGGTATAGGGGTCAATATGGGTGTCCACGGCTCCGATGTTGATCATTGATCGGAAAGAGTTCTGGTCATGTCTATACTTCACCGAACCTATAGGGTCACACGCTTAAGGGTCATATATCTGCTGAATACTAGACATGGAGTCTGAGAGAAAGTCACCGGAAAAGTTTCGGAGACAATGGAAAAGTTCCGGAGAGAGAACACCGGAATAGTTTCGGTAAAACTGAAAAGTTGTTTCAGGGTATACCATTGAGTCAAATTGGTTTCGGCACACGTCTGGAAATTCTTGGAGGGTGCCAGAATTGTTCTGGAAACTTCTGGGATTTTTCCGGGATAAAAACCGGAAATGTTTCGGAGCTGCCGGAACCGGTTTGGTTGCTTTTCGCAGATGAAAATCACTAATCCGGAATTGTTTCGGAACGCGTCCAAAATCATTTTAGTGGGTACTAGAATTGTTCTAAGACCCACAGAAATATTTTCGGATTTAACGGTCGCGGAAAAATGTTTCCGTGAATAGTGAAAGTGCTTTTTGGGCTACTTTATGGAAAGCCACCTTTTAGGGCTTTTCCCAAAAGGCTTCTAGAAGAACTTGGGGACTAAGGAACCCCCTTTGGGGGGGGCATGAGGTTGGCCGGCCAAGGAGGAGCCCATCCATGGTGCTCCTCTAGCCTTCCCATTTTACCCTTGTGGAGAATCCATGTGATGGTTTTTTTTGGTATTTTGGGAGCCACCCTACCCCTTGGGTTTTCCTATAAATAGAGGTGGAGAGGCACTCTCCACACTCACTCCTTTCTCACATACAAGTGCCATGCATGATCTGGCTTCTCTCTCCCTCCCCGTGAAATAGTTTCGTAGAGCCGAAAGGCTGTCTGGGTTCCGGTGGGAACTAGTTTTGGACGGCGAAGCCCTGCCGGATAGATGACATCGTATGTGTGCAAACCCGTAGAGAGGTCATAGGTTCGATCTTTTTTGCCCGAGGGGCTGTTCGAGAGTGCCTCCCGAAGGGCTGTCCGAGTTACCGTCCAAGTTTCGAGTGTCCTCCCGAAGGGCTGTCCGTGTGACCGTCCGAGTTTCGAGCGTCCTCCCGAAGGGCTGTCCATGACACCGTCCGAGGGACTGTCCGACTGCCTCCCAGAGGGTTATCCGAGAGGCAGATGAGGGAGTACATCCTCGCGGTTGGGAGGTTGTAAATCCTATCTGTGGGGATCTGCACCGCCGATCGTCATCGACTCTACTTCTGCTGTGCTACGAGTCGGTAACGAAAAGATCAAACCTTGTATGAAGTCTTCATAGTGGTCCTGGGCTGGTGCGTAGGTCGGAATTTTTTTGTTTTCTGCTGCGTTCCCCTATAGTGGCATCATGAGCCATGCTATGCGTAGATGAAGGTTACGATCTACAATACATAGAGATGTATGGGTGTTGCACAATATAATTTGTAGTAGATGAGTTCTACTGCTGATAATTATTTGTGCGAGTAGCAGATGAAATCTATTACCCGATGTTCTTGTTGCTTCCCTTGAATTTGCGTATTTCTGATCTTGATAACGGTATGGTGGAGTTTCAAAGTTCTGGCAATCCGCGATCCTGATTGATCAACGAAGTGCTAACAGTTCTTTGAATTCCACCATAGTTAAAAGAAAGATGAAATTTCACAGACGAAAGGGCAATGTAGATATGATCTGCACAGGGGTCATGCGTATGACGAAGTTAAGTATGGGGCTCGAGATTTTATTATCTCGTGTTTCATACACCCCGCAAAGTTAATCTAGCGACTTGAATAATCATACTTGATGATGGACGTTGGTAGCTTCGGTTTGTTTCGAAACCTTAGAAGCCACGTAAAATAAATTTTTGCATAAACCGATTAGAGGCGTCTAACTTGGTTTTGCAGGATGTGCATGTGATGTGGTATAGCAGTTCTCATATTAATTCGATTATGTATGAGATGACTATACAATGTAAATTAACATGACCTGCGTGTCATGATTCAGCATGATGGCTGGAGCCATATGATTGTCACTTTAATGACATGCGTGTCAACCTTAAGTAATGCACTTATTTTATTAGCTATAGAGATAGCAATATTATCTGGTGCATCGACAAGGTGGTGGCAATCTTCGCAAAGGTGAACACCGACGCGAATGCCGAAGACGAAGAAAATAAAGACTTCTCCGTCAGAAAGGGCTATACCATATCATGCTATTGTGAATTGCCTGAGATGTTTATCCCTTATGATGCACCCTTTTGATTGCGCGGTAGTCGCTTTTTATTAGGGTGATCTCCCACTTAAAATATCAAGTAGTTAGTGTTCTCCTAAGTGTAGCACCGTCACAACATCTTTCCTTTCGGGGTGCGCCATGATTTACATGGGTACGAACGATTGTACGGGTGTAAGGCGGGTGAGGTCAGATGTGACGCCCCCGACTTAATCGTGCACTAATCATACACGCAAATGCACACGATCAAGCTTAGGGACTCACTTGAAGATATCACAACACAACTCTACACAAAATAAAATAATACAAGCTTTATATTACAAGCCAGGGGCCTCGAGGGCTCGAATACATAAGCTTGCGCATACAAGCGTCAGCGAAAGCGTCAGATATCTGAGTACAGACATAAAAGTTAAGCAGATAAGCCTTAAGAAGGCGGGGCAAAACAACGACACAGATCGAAAAGGCGCAGGCCTCCTGCCTGGAAGCCTCCTAACTACTCCTGGTCGTCGGCGGTCTCCACGTAGTAGTAGGCTCCGCCAGAGGGGTAGTAGTAGTCGTCGACTGGGGCAGCTGACTCCGGGGCTCCGTCATCTGGTCGCAGCAAACGGGTATAGGGAAAAAGGGGAGCAAAGCAACCGTGAGTACTCATCCAGAGTACTCGCAAGACTTACATCAGAACTATTCTAATTATTCATCGGTATCAAAGAAGGGCTGTATCAGTGGACTGGACTGCAGAAATGCCAGAATAGAGGGGAAGGCCTAGCCTATCGAAGACTAGCATCTTCAGCGTCTTGCAGCATTAGAAGAGTGCAGATTAGTAACATAACATAAAGTAACAAGCATGTTGTGGCAAAGCCTAGAGATCCTTCCTCGACTCCCTGCGAGAAAGCGATCCCGGAGCTTCCAATTAATTAACATGTATCCAGTTCAAGTAGTGGTAGATCGGGATACTTTACCGAGCGTCCTGTTACCGTGGACACGGCTATTCGAATAGATATATCTTCCCTGCAGGGGTGCACTACTGTTACCCAACACGCTCGATTAACTCTGGCCGGACACACTTTTCTGGGTCATGCCCGGCCTCAGCTGATCGACACATCGCAGCCCTACCTAGAGCTCAGCAGAGAGGTCCCCGCCGGTCTACATCCTAAGTGCTCAGGGTTCTTGGGCCCATCGCCCTTTGCACTCCGGGTCGTTGTGAGCAGGGTGGATACTACCAGCGCCACCCCTGTACTACATGGCATGATCCGACCATGCCACAATGCTGAACTGGACGTCTGACAGAGCTTTCGGCTGATACATACGGCACAGAGGGCCCCATTAAACCATTATCCCGCGTGGTGGTAGTGCGTATAGGCCAGTGGCCAACTCAGATCAAATACCCAAATCCGTTAATCGCGTTGGGAGCTCGCGGAAACGAGCAGAGATCCACAAAACATGTGGCCCCGTCGCCCCGTCTCGTGGACTTACGGCAAGGGCTAGGAATGCCCGGCCGTGCCACGTAATCATCTCGCGGGTACCCTCATGGTCAACCCGACTCCACATCTCTCGCGGGTACCCCTCAGGGTCAACCCGACTTTACCAAATATCTGTAACAAGGCCAAGGTACCCGTGTGTCCATAACATCAAGATGGGATCCGAGGAATCACCCTCGTTGGATTCCCACTCGATGTATCCGTCAAGGTGAAATCGGAGGAATCACCCTCGATGGTATTCACACTAGCGGGGTTGCACGACAGAAGCTTCGTCGGAGGTGGTGAAATAGGAATCACCCTCTTAACCCACAACCGACTAGCTGTACCACAGAGGCAACATTAGGAGTGGGATAAGAGGTATCACCCTCGGCACTCGATGTTAGCTCTGCAGCGTCGAGCAACTTAGGGGGTTGTGTAGTGATGTGCAGGTCTCAGCCCGTCGATCACCTCGATCGGGGCACTGGTAGCTAAGCGGGGCAACTAGGACAAGGAAGAGGGGCCACAGATGGTTTACCAACCAACCTATACTAAGCAATTAGGATAGCAGGTGAGGTATCAATAGCAGTTTACAAAAACAGGCTATGCATCAGAATAGGATCAATCAAAAGCAGTAGCAAATTCTAATGCAAGCAGGAGGGAGAAAGAATAGGTGATATAGGCATGCTCAAGGGGGTTTGCTTGCCTGGAAGCTCTGCGGCAAAGGAGGGGATGTAGTCGGTCTCCGGAGCTGCGTCGGTCTCGGGGTCTAACGGATAAGAAGAGGGGGAAGAAACAATAAATAAAGGCAAACAGATGCAACACAAATGCATGGCATGGCGGAATGCAGTGCTGGTGATAACCTAATGCAATGCTACATGTCACAGACGAAGCGGGAAAATATCTGGGATATTTTCCCGGCGCTTAGGCCGATTTCGGTATACTGAACCGGAGGGGAAGGTTCCATGTTCAGATAGATAGGAGTGATGGTCAAGCATTTTGACCACCTCTTCGGATTCGTCTCGTTTTTCTGATCAACTTTTATGTAGAAAACTTTTCGATCCGAGTTACGGTTGAATTTCTACGAATTTTCAAAGATTTAAACAGTTTTCTGAAATTTCTGGAATTATTTTAATTAATTAAATCGTATTATCCAGAACAGTTACGGGTGACGTCAGCATGACGTCATCATGACGTCAGTGATGACGTCAGTGGGTCAACTGAGCCGACCAGGGTCAAACCTGACCAGTGGGTCCCACTGGTCAGTGACTCGGGGCTGATTAGAGGTTAATTAAAACTAAACTGGGTTAATTAGGGAGTGGGCCCCACATGTCAGTGTCTATCTAATTATCAGATTAATTTTAAAAACCTAATTAACTAATTAACCGCAGGGGGGCTACTCGTCAGTGGCACTGTGCTGCCACGTCAGCATAGTTGACCAGTCAACGGGGTCAACTGGGGCCCCTGGGCCCACTGGTCAGCGACCCAGGGTGCCCCACGTGGCAGCCAGGTCAGCGGTGGCCGGCGGCGAGCCGCCGGTGACCAAATACGCGGCGGAGCGCACGGGCGCTCGCCGGAATCGCGCTACAGGCGGCCATTTGGCACGCGGCCTAGCGCGTTGGAACGAGAACTCGCTCGCGCATCTAACGGTGGCAGTGGCGTCGCCAGCGACGAGGTTAGCGGCGGAGCGGTTTCGGGCTAGCTCGGATCCGGCGTTTGCGGGCACGGCAGGCGGCGTGCGCGGGTGCGATGAGCTCCTGGGAGCCCCAGGAGCTCGAAGGCGAACTCGGGCGAGCGTGGCAGTGGCTAAGGCAACGGCAACGAGCTCGTCGGCGGCGGCGCGTTCGGGCGCGGCAAGGTAGCTAGCTAGCGAGCGCGCGCGAGCAAACGGAGAGGGGGAGAAGGTAGAGGAGCTCACCGCGAGGCGCACGGTGGCCGTTGGCAGCTTAGTAGCGCAGCACGGCGGCCGGAATCGGAGAAGATCGGCGGCGACCAGAGGAAGACGACGACGGCGTGGATCCGCGCGATGGAGCTCATCTGTTCGCGCTAGATGGCGCTGACGACGTAATCGACGACGGCGGAGACGACTGACACGGAGAGAAGGCGAGGCGAGGTGAGTGGCCGCGGTGGCGAGGCAGTGCGGTGACGGCGGCGCTCGGGTGGCGGTGGAAGCGAGCGTGAGAAAGGCGAGGGAGAGCGGCGAGTGGATGTGGGAGGACGGGGAGGACGAGGGAAACGTCCTTATCCCCTCGCCCAGCCGCGGGCGTCGCCGTGTCGGCCGTTCGCCGATGCGCGCGCTCTCGGCCACGGCGACGGCGACTCACGCAAGGAGAGAGAGCGAGGAGGGAGAAGGGGGCCGGCTGGGATGGGCCAAGTGCACTGTGCACTTAGGCCCAGTCAGTTTAGGCCGTTTTATTTTCCTTTTCTGTTTTTTTTTCACAGAAGATTTTGAAAATAAAAGAGCTGCCAAATTGCATTTTGTAAAATGTGAAATTGATCCACAAAAATACAATGCATTATTCTGCTCTGCCACAAAAAGTTTGGGAAATTTTGGAATCCATTTGAATTTTTCAAAAATGGGAATGCATTTAAAAGTGCTGTTTTTGCACTGCTTTGGAAGTTAGGGTCAAATTTGGGATTCAATTAATGTTGATTTTATTTTTATATTAGCTTTGGGAATATTTGCAATATTATGAACATTTTTGTTCTACTGTTTGGATAACTTTTAATTTTGACTTTATTTTAAATTTGAATTTGAAGTTGGATTGTTCTTAATTGTTTTTTATAGGGCTTAATGATGATGACTTGGCATGACTAATTAGCATAAATACTGTTTAGTAATCTAGGGATGTCACATCAGACCTCGCAGCAAGATCACTTGGTTGTCTTGACGTTCATGGCAGGATCGTCCTGAGCTCAGAACACACGCATCGAAAGATGAACAAGAGTCACATAGAGATGTGATCGGCAAGTTTGCCTACCGATTGAAGTTGGCGCCATCAGTGTTCATCTCGAACAATGGCGTTGAATGGAAATGCGGGTCTTGGATCACTCACAATTAATTATGAGAGATATTGATTTGAGTGGGAGCGCACTGTAGAATTAACTTGTTTAATTCTCTGTGCAATTAATTATGAACTTTGTCTAAGTGAAATTTGCATAATAGTTGTAGAATAATGGCTCGCGTTTCCACCTTCCCTATTAAAATTGAATAGTTGTTATATATCTGGTTAAAACTTTACGATTGGTAACGTAATATGAGGATTGTCCTCAAGAGTGCCGAGAAGGATTTTGTCCTATCGCATGCTTTCGGTATCCTCCCGCTAATGCTATGGATGATGTGACTCTCGTCCTTCAATCCAAAAGCTAGAATTCCATTACGGTCAAGTGCAATATGTTTGCTTCCATGAGACCCGAACTTCAAAAGTTTGGGATAGCTATGTGATATTCATGGAACTGAAAATTAGTTTCAGATACAAACAAAGGCTAAAAGATATGAGATATCCAAAGAAATGTTTGTTTGCAAACTATTAGTAAAAGTATTTACTATGCATTTGACTAATACGAGAGGGATCCAGAAGAACGCCTATCATATGATGAAGGTGAATAAAAAAACAACTTAAAGAGAAAGGAAATGTCCAAAGGGTGTTAGTGTGACTTACACACCTAGGGAGTCCGGGGCTAACGCCACTCTTAAGTTGAGTACTTCTTCTGAGAGTAGGAGAAATACTAAAAGTTAAACTGTTAGAAGTATAAAGGCAAAAAGAGAGAAGACTGGAATGTCCAGCTCATGTATGAAAGTCATACAAACTATTGATGTATAGAAGGCTGGTCAAAGAAATAGTTCTTGGGAATTGTGATTAAATTGTTAGTCACTAATTCTTGGGTATTGTGAGTTGATCACAAAGATACCCGCTCGATTGCATTCTGCTACGACTCGATGCAAGAAATACTACGGACTAAAAGACTTGCCGGAGTGAGGTTTAGATATGCGCTGGGAACATAGTAAAAGTTGCTATACTCGGTACATTACCTATGTATTTATTTTCATAATTTATTTTAGAGTTTTTATACACTCTAGCCCATTGCATAAAGTATCTTGCAAGAAGGTTGTTCATAAGAGAACTTTTGATGTTCGGTGTTATGAATAACATAAGGGCCATGCTTCCATCATGGATGGGATGTATGTTGTGAATATTGATAATAATATATTACCTCCGTATTTACTTTCATAATTCATTTTAGAGTTTTACACACTCTAGCCCATTGCATAATGTTTGTTGCAAAAGGGTTGTTCATAAAAGAACAATTGTTGTTCAGTGTTATGAATAACATAAGGGCCATATATACTTCCATCATGAATGGGATGTAAGTTATGAATATTGATGGTAATATGATACATCCATAACACTGACGCTAAATGTCGCAATACTAAGAGAATACCACACATGTGTGGCACTGCATTTGGTCACATTGGAGAAACCCGCATGGAGAAATTCCATAATGATGGATTTTGAAGTCGTTTGATTATGAATCATCTGACACTTGCAACTTTCCTCCGAAAAGTGAAGTGACTGAAATACCGTTCACATGCCATAAGGAACGAGCAACAAACTTATTGGTGATCATACATTTTGATGTATGTAGTCCGATAAATGTTGTTGCTAGCAGTGGATTTATCTATCTTCAAAAATGACTCAAGTAGATATATGGATATTTGCTTGATGAGACGTAAGTTTGGATCTTTTGAAATCATTCATAAGGTTTTCAATATGAAGTAGAAATTATTGTAACAAGAAAATTATGTTTCTGCAATTTGATTGCGGAAAGGAATATTTGAGTTACAAGTTTAGCTAATATCTGATGAGTTGTGAAAAGAGTTTCATAACTTACACCTCACGGAGCACCACTGTGAGTGGAATATCCGTGAAGATGTAATCAAACCATTTATGACATGGTAAGATCAAAGATGACATAAATCAATTTGCCATTATCCCTTTTAAAAGTAATGCTTTAGAGACTGCGGCTTTTACATTGAAAAGAGCACCATCAGATCTGTTGAAATGACGCCATGGTATGGTAACCCCAACCATGTTATGTCTTTTCTTAACATTTGGAATATGGGGCTTGTGTAAAATATTTACAAACCTATTCCAAATCAGACAAGTGCTACTTTGTAGGTTATCCCAAGTTATTGGGTATTCCCCCACCACTGTACCGAGGCAAAAGGTTTTGCCACAAAAAAACGGTATGCTTTTGAAGAAAATGGTTCTTGCAAAAAGGTGAGTGGGAGGACAGTGCGACTCGACGAGATAACAGTATCTTCGTCATCAGATCAAAGGAAAGAAACCTTGGAAGTAATTCCAGAGTTTCCTACTGCGACTGATACGAAAGCCTCTACATGAGATGTATGGACTTCGATCGAACTTGCAACTGAACCACGTAGGCAAAACTCGTGCAAACCTCTCAAGTGTGCAAGCGAGATATTGTTGTTAGACAACAGTATACCTACGATACACAAGGAAGCGTTGATGGGCCCTGACTCCGGAATTGGCTAAATGCCAATATAATCCGAGATAGTTTCCATATAAATGATTCAAGATTATATCTTGATAAACCCTTCGGACGACTTAGAGTCTAACGAACATTAATGGAACTATAAACTGATGTGGATAAAATGTTTTATCCATAAAGCTCGACTTGTTGCAATAACAAATTCAAGGAGTTGACTACGATGAGATTGTCTCACCGTAGCGATGCTTAAAGTCAGATCGGGTTAAACTAGCAATTAATACATATTTCAATCTTGAGATATGATACATGGATGCCAAAAGGATTTCCATGTGATGGAAATGCAACCTAGGACTTGCATGTGATACAGTCCGAAGTATTTTGTCAATCCAGAGGATGCCAGTAAGTATGCAAACTTTAGAGTTCCAGCAATGGACAGAAGAGAGCAAAATGGAGTTGGAATCTTCGTTTTTGATGAAATAGTCAAAAGAGTTTGATTTCATCAATGGATAACGAAGATGCTTGTCGTTTCAAGAAAGTAAGTGGGAGCATAATAATATTTCTAAAAAACTTGTGTGCTTGACACATTGTTGATTGGAAATAATATAAATTTCTTGACACGAATTAGGACTTCATTGAAAATAGTTTTCGATGAAGTGCTCGGGCTAAATAGCCTTGATATTAGGCATATTTATCTATGAGATAGAATTGCCTAATAGGCTAAGCCAAAAATACATATTGACAAGATGCTAAAACAGTTTAGCATAAGAACGCCAAGGAGTGATTCTTACCGAAGTCACATGGAAAGAGTTTTGCAAGACTCGGTGTCCCAAAACACTGATGAGCAAAATACATGATGGAGATCCCACACACTCTTGTGTTTGGATTAATCATATATTCCATGGTATGTAAAACAACCAGATATGTCCGATACTCCCAAGCTGTTGCGAGTATAGATACCAAAGTGATCAAAGTACTGATCATGGGACAACAGTGAAAAATGTCATTGAGTACTAATGTAGCACCGATGACATGTTTTCTCGCAAGCGGAGATTATGAAGTGCTCGTTGTAAGTAGTTACATCGATACAGTCTTCACCAATTCTCCATGTTTTCTCGCAAGCGGAGATTATGAAGTGCTCGTTGTAAGTAGTTACATCGATACAGTCTTCATCAATTCTCCATGCGATTTTCAATTTAAGTTAAGGGTTTTGTGTAATACACAATATGGTGGCACGGTAGTTGGAAATTGTTCCAAACAGGTTACTGTGACGAATTCTATAACAAATGGCTAAGTATGTTGACGCTTTGGAAGCGACAATGAAGATGTTGAATCATATAGTTCATTCATGAACTTAGTATGGTTCCAAAATGGTTTTGGTCAATGGGACACTATTGCAGATAGTTGCTCCATAGCTCAGTCTGAGGAATCAAGGTTTGACCTGTGATTCACATATATACAAAACCAAGTCCACACAAAATATGAATTTTGTGAAAGCGTGAAAACGCGAGGAGATGCAAAGATACACACGGAACTGAAGTTGTCAGATCCGTTGGACATCAGGCTATACCACAAGTGAAGCATTTTTACACCGGTATGCCATAGGTGTAAAATGCATTAGCATTGACTAGATTATTGACTCTAGTGCAAGTGGGAGTCTGTAGGAGATATGCCCTAGAGGCAATAATAAATGTTATTGTTTATCTCCATGTTCATAATTATGTTTATGTTTCATGCTATAACTGCTATGGTTCTCGAGTTTACAATAACCACGAGGCTCGGAGGAAGACTCATATGCACGTGTGGAATAATGAACGGTAAAATGTATTCCTAGTCTGGCCTCTAAGACTGGCTCAAGTGTTGCATGATGGTTCTGTTTTCCTGATCATGGGCATGACTATGCCGGCAACTTTGAGGGCACAATGTTAGGAGAACACTTGTGTTGAATCGACCTGAATTGATGTTATGTTATGAGATACATTCGTCACAAGTTAATGGTTAATAACACAGAGAAAGTTAACATTTGCATAATTCCTTAGACCATGAGAGTATCGAGTTTCTTCATGCTTGCTTCATGAACTTTGGGGTTTGTTAAACGTCATCCGTAAATGGGTGGCTATTACGGCGGCTTACGGGTTCATGGAAAAGTATGTCAAGTAACTTGATAACTCAAGATTGGGATTTGCTCCTCCGACGATGGAGAGATATTCTTTGGGCCCTCTCGGTGTTACGGTATCCACCATCGTCTGGCCAGACACATTGTGATTTGATCACAGGGATGCCGGAACACGGAAATGAGAAAAGAGAACAAAACCGGTACGGAGGTAACTGGCATTGTGGACAAGTGTTGATCCACGGGGATGCCAATAAATCTCACCTTGGGTATTTGTAACATATCGCGAAGCAACAGGAATAGCACACGGCAACTGGAGGTTCACTCGAATATTTATTCGTGTGGGTATAGGGGTCAATATGGGTGTCCACGGCTCCGATGTTGATCATTGATCGGAAAGAGTTCCGGTCATGTCTATACTTCACTGAACCTATAGGGTCACACGCTTAAGGGTCATCTATCTGCTGAATACTAGACAGGGAGTCTGAGAGAAAGTCACCGGAAAAGTTTCGGAGATAACGGAAAAGTTCCGGAGAGAGAGCACCGGAATAGTTTCGGTAAAACTGAAAAGTTGTTTCAGGGTATACCATTGAGTCAAATTGGTTTCGGCACACGTCTGGAAATTCTTGGAGCGTGCCAGAATTGTTCTGGAAACTTCTGGGATTTTTCCGGGATAAAAACCGGAAATGTTTCGGAGCTGCCGGAACCGGTTTGGATGCTTTTCGCAGATGAAAATCACTAATCCAGAATTGTTTTGGAACGTGTCCAAAATCATTTTAGTGGGTACTGGAATTGTTCTAAGACCCACAGAAATATTTTCGGATTTAATGGTCGCGGAAAAATGTTTCTGTGAATAGTGAAAGTACTTTTTGGGCTACTTTATGGAAAGCCACCTTTTAGGGCTTTTCCCAAAAGGCTTCTAGAAGAACTTGGGGACTAAGGAACCCCATTTGGGGCCCCCCCATGAGGTTGGCCGGCCAAGGAGGAGCCCATCCATGGTGCTCCTCTAGCCTTCCCATTTTACCCTTGTGGAGAATTCATGTGATGGTTTTTTTGGTATTTTGGGAGCCACCCTACCCCTTGGGTTTTCCTATAAATAGAGGTGGAGAGGCACTCTCCACACTCACTCATTTCTCACATACAAGTGTCATGCATGATCTGGCTTCTCTCTCCCTCCCCGCGAAATAGTTTCATAGAGCCGAAAGGCTGTCTGGGTTCCGGTGGTTCTGGACGGCGAAGCCCTGCCGGATAGATGACACCGTATGTGTGCAACCCCGTAGAGAGGTCGTAGGTTCGATCTTTTTTGCCCGAGGGGCTGTTCAAGAGTGCCTCCCGAAGGGCTGTCCGAGTGACCGTCCGAGTTTCGAGTGTCCTCCCGAAGGGCTGTCCGTGTGACCGTCCGAGTTTCGAGCGTCCTCCAGAAGGGCTGTCCGTGACACCGTCCGAGGGACTGTCCGACTGCCTCCCGGAGGGTTGTCCGAGAGGCAAACGAGGGAGTACATCCTCGCGGTTGGGAGGTTGTAAATCCTAGCTGCGGGGATCTGCACCGCCGATCGTCATCGACTCTACTTCCGCTATGCTACGAGTCGGTAACAAAAAGATCAAACCTTGTATGCAGTCTTCATACTGGTCCTGGGCTGGTGCATAGGTCGGAATTTTTTTGTTTTCTGCTGCGTTCCCCTACACGCATAAGTAAAGAATTCCTGAATAACACTTTTTCCAATAACATTCCCACTTCATGTGAAGAATTTTTGTGTTTTTCAAGTTAAAGGAATTTCATTATTATGAGGATCATTATCATGGGTAGGTGTTTCATCTTTATTCTCCATAGAATTGTCCACACTAGTACTTTCAACAATAACTTCATCAAGAGTAGACATGATAGCAAAAAGCGAGAATATCATCACAACATATTTTCTTGTATTTTGGAAAAAAATTGGCAAGAAAATATGCAAGCAAAGCAAAAGTAACTAGGAAAAAATAAAACAAGTAAATAAAAGTTTGTGTGAATGTACCTGATTTGGTAGAAGATGATTCCTCGGCAATGACGCAAGAAATTCCTTTGTTACTCCCGCAGGAGTTGTTGGATTTCCTTAAAGAGAAGGGTGATGTAGCACAGAAAAAAAACATGTCCCTCGGTTAAGAACCAAGGTTTAATCGAACCGGCGGGAGTCAACTAGCTAACAAGATAAGCCACACCTGCACACAAACAAAATAAAAATACTTGCACCCAACGTGCCAAGGGGGTTGTCAAGCCCCTTGTCTTGCTAGTTACACGCTAGGCTAAAAGTAAATAGATAGATGATACGTATAGTGAAACGACAAATACTAAAAGGCAAATGAAGATGCAATATTGTACAAGAAAGTATTGATAGAGAATGGACCCGGGGGCCATAGGTTCACTAGCGGTATCTCTCTCGAAAGCAGGCAAATGGCATGGTAAAAAATTATAGTTGGGCAATTGAAAAGATCGTGATATTTATAACTATGATCATTCATGGCATAATCTCATATAGGCATTACATCCATGATAAGTAGACTGTTAATCCAACTGCATCTACTACTACTACTCCACCACAAAACCGCTATCCAGCATGCATCTCAAGGTATAAAGTTTACAAGAAACAGAGTAACGCAATAAGCAAGATGGCATAGTGTAGACAGAAAGAAATCTAGCAATAAGATTAAACCCTGCCGTTTTATCTTTAGTGGCAAAAATAGAATACTTGTCTTGGCCCTTATTGTCAATGGGTTAGAGCATTGCAAGATTGAACCCACTACTATGCACCACTTCCTCTGAAGAACTACCCATCTATCTTGGCCAGAGAAGACAAATAGATCAGAAAGCATACATAGATACTTAATTATACAACAAAGAAACTTCAAAAGATTCAATAATATTCAATGAACAATCTGCTCATAAACTCACAATTCATCGGATACAAACAAACACACCGTGGAATTATATCGGATTGATCTCAATCATACAAGGAAGAAGGGGAACATGGTATTGAAGATCTAAAAAGAGAGAGAAAACCATCTAGCTACTACTATGAACCCCTAGGTCCTAAAGGAACTACTCACACATGGTCATGGAGGCAGCAAGGTTTATGAAGAGCCCTCCGGCAATGGCTTCCTCCTTCGGTAGAACTCCGAAACAGGGCTCCAGATGGGATCTCTTCGGAACAGAGGCTTGCGGCGGCGATAAAATTCTTCTGGAGGCACGATAAATGGTTTCTCTATTTATTGGGATTTATGGCGATGGAATTGGACTAAGGCTGTTCCCGTGGCCCCCACATGGACAGGTGACACGACCACCCGCTTGGCCGTGCCACGTGTCCATATGGTTGGCTCGTGGTTCCTCTCAACGTCTCCCGAAGCTTCCAGTGTGTTTGTTGCCCAAAAAATCGTGTTAAATCAGCAACTTATTTGACCTCCATGGATATTGATTTCCTACAAAACCAAAAATAAACAGAAATCAGGGACTGGCACTGGGCACTGAATTAATAGGTTAGTCTATAAAAATAATATAAATAGATACAAAAGTATATAAACATGCTAATATAATAGCATGAAAAAAAATCAAAGGAGGCCAACTGTCGACGCTGAAGATGAAGTTGACGAACATGCGTGAGCCAGCCAAGTTAATTTGTTGTCTCGAACAGAGATCTCCATAGAAAGATACAAGCACCGCAACTAGGCTTCCCAAGCGACCTACTGTTTCTAGAACTCTGAGCGGGCCTCCGATGGAGGTTTAAAGGGAAAATGATAGGGGATGAGCAATATCAGAGGCGTAGATCGACATCTTCCCAGCGCATAAGAAGAACAAGATCGCATTGTTGGGGAGAGATAGAGCCAAAGCCATGAAATTTTGAGGATAAACTTGCCATGGTCCCGAACCAATCCACTTATATCTCGGGGAGAACCAAGAAAGAACGAAGCAGAGAGGCCAGAGTAACGTATGATGGATAATGAGATCCAGCGAGCTACTAAGAGGGGAACATGAGGAGAAGCAAAAACTAGAATAAAGTTGAGGAAAAAGCATCAGATCAAACAAGAAAAGATAAATCTTCACCGGAAGCAAATCCACCACCACGGTGGCCGAACATGGGGGAAGCGAAAAATGTAGGGAGGGATCCAGAGATGCACCAACCAAAGCCTGGCATGATGCCTCAGGTCTACTCCAAAGAGATCCTCCCACCACATATACCTTGACTGCCATGGCCATGGCTAGGAGAGGGAGGAAGAACACCAAGACGCAGACTGCTTCATTTGGGACTAGTAGAAACCAAATAGCCATATAGCACACAACTAAACCTAGACTACTGGGAGACATGTCCCCTCACTCTACTCGTCGTCAGCATGCCGTGGAGGAAAGGGGAGGGGCCGACGGGGCAGATCTGGGATAGGAGAACTGGCGAAGAGAGTGAGGAGGACATGGGGAGAGGAAGGGAGACAAGAAGTACCCAGAACTTCAATCTTGTGTGATCAATTTAAAGGTGTGTAGTCAAATATATGAATTTACAATATAAGTTTGCAAATCCTTGGGTGGTGAGCTTGTTGATCCTTCTACTTCTGTTTACATTGTGTAGTATTGTAGTGCCATAGCTAGTTGGTGGATAGGGTGACCACCCTTGAAATTTCTAAAAAAAAGAAGAAAAAAAAACTAAAAATAAGGAAATTTGCATAGTTAAGCTTCTAGAGTACCTTGCAGTTGAGCTGGATACACCACTGCAACTACGACGTCTTAGGTGTTGCCTTTTGGAAATCCTATATACCGCGAATGGGCTGGCAAGTGGCACGACCCATTAACTCCTGCTGTTTTATTTGTTCTACTAAAAATCCAGAAATATATTCATATTTAATAAATTTAGATAAGGATCAAAAATCAAGTCAATAATGGAGAAAAGATTACATAAAAAATATTCACAAAGCTGCATGGGAACATTCAAATATGACTATAAATATTCATATCATATTTAAAATATTCGTGCATATAAACATAAAAATTTATGCATTGGAACAAAGTTAATATATTTGAGAATAGTTGTTCATACATGCTAGAAAAATATGTGCACGTGATTCTGCAAAAATGTTCATGCGATTTCTCGAAAAGCAAATCAAAAAGAAAAGAACTGGAACATGACGAGAAAATAGAAAAGGAGAAACAATAGGGGGTGGGAGAAAAGAGAAAACGAAGAATAATGAAAAAAAAAGAAAACAGAAAAAGGAGAAAAACATATCGTTCAGATATTGGGCCGTCTTAACATGGAAGCGCGTTTCAGGCGGAATTTCCTTAACTTCCCCTACCAGCGGTATATAGGACGGCGTGACTATGTTGCCTCCCGCTGCGCTGCCTAGGAACGGCTAGCTAAAGGGAGTTGGAACTGGGCCGGCCAAGTAACCAGTGGCCGCACCATGCTGATGTCATGCACTTTATTTAGTTTTTTTTAAAAATTCTTTTACTTGTATTTAAATTCGACATATTTTAATATATATATTATAAAAACACTTTACATAAAATTCTGAAAAACAATGTTCATCTTGCATTTGCAAAATGTCAAACGTGTATAGAAAAATTTCTTTGTTGTATACGGAAAATGTATAAATGTTAATGTAAAAAGTAAAAAAATGTTAATCATGTATATGGAAAATTTTAATCATATGTAAGAAAAATGTCGCACATATGTAAAAAAAATGTAATCATATCTACAAAAATGTGACAAATATAAAATGTCCCACATTTCAAAATAAATATACGTGACACTTTAATTTTTTTTAAATAAATATAAAACATGTTTGGAATGTTTTTGTACATCCAGAAAATGTACATCACATTTAAAAAAATCTTCACAAGTTGTAAAAATGTGTTTGTCAATATTTGAAAAAGTATTTGTACAATGTACTAAAAATGTTTACATAGTGCAAAAAAATGTTTTTTTATCATCCGAAAAAAAATTCAATATTTAATTTAAAAATGTTTAACACGTCTTTTAATCAAATTTAAAATATATTTTTTAAAATTTTTAAACATGTATTTGGAAAATGTTAAACGGGTATAAAACAATTGTTTTAAGTATGTATGAAAAAGGTACAACATAAATGAAAAAAAGTAGACATGTATTGAAAAAACAAACCAATGAAAAACGACAAAAGAAGCAAAAATAAAAGCGAAGAAACCCAGATAAAACAGAAATAAACAAAGAAAACCAAAGTATAAAGAAGATAAAAAGAAAAATAAAAAACATGGGAAAAAAAGGAAACCAACGCATAAAAGAAGAAGAAAAGGAAAAAGGAAAAGCGAAAATCAATGAAAAAACAAAAAACCGAGAAAAAATAAAAGAAAACGGAAAACAAAAAAGGGGAGAGCAAACCCTACGACAATCGCTGCGAGCTGAACAAAGCGAACCTACGCGCGCAGTACCCGCGCTACAAGATGGGTCGGCCCGCTACTGTCGCCTGTCAGCGATTCCTATTCGGAATCAACGACATATAACCCTAGCGGTATATAGGATATTTCTCTTCGAAGATGTCTTACGTTGGGTATCAACGCAACATGACCAGCAGTATTCCTCCTTCCTTCCATCGGTTCCATATTGGGCAGTCCATTCCTATTGGTACTTTTATGATATGCCCATGCCAGACCGCCAGGGCTATTGAGGCCGTTGTGGGACGTAACTCGGCATCGCCTCTGGGTGCGAGAGAATAGCCAACCCAGTACCGTAAGGCCTTCGGCTCGTGTTTTCTTTTCTCTACATTTTTTTGTCTTTTTCTGTTTTTCGTCATTATTCATTGGTTTTCTCCGGTTTCCTGCATTTCTTCACCGGTTTGCTTCGGTCTTTTTGTTTTTTCCTATCTTTTTCTTTTTCTTTTTCTTTTTTTTGACACAAGTCTTTTCTTTAAAACACATGGTACATTTTTAGTATACATCTGGAACATTTTTTTTTCACGCTGAACATTTTTCAAATACAAGATGTTTATATTTTTCAAATGTTGTTCGTAACATTTTTTGAGTACATGTTAAACTTTTTGAAAGACATGTTGAACATTTTCTGATGACATTAAATATTTTTTGAAACTATATAAACATTTTTTTACATAGTATAATTTTATTTAAAAACTGTCACGAACATTTTTGGAACATTTCTTTAGAATGTGACAAACATTTGTTAAATGGTACTTAGCATTTCTTATACAACGTCATTTTCTTACATTGTATAATTTTTTGAAACACATTTTTGTTTGAAATGTCAAGTGCATGTTTTGAAACACATTTTTGTTTGAAATGTCACCCATAATTTTTTTAATCATACAAACATTTTCCGAATTATGAATTTTTTTTTACATTGTATAAACATTTTTTTAGATGTCACGAACATTGTTTCGAAGTGTGTGAACATTTTTGAATGCCATGAACATTTATTTCAAATTTTATCTATATATTTCAGAAGTTGTGTGGACTTTTTTAACACTGCATGAACATGTTTTAAATAAATGATTAACATTTTCTAAATATGTATCCATTTCAGAAATATAAATGAAAGTAATAAACCAAAAAAACGTGCGCTAGGAGCCAGCCCTCGCTTCCGAGATGGGCCGGCCCGAAACGGGCAACGAAGGATATGGGTCTTTCGTCTTGCTATAAGCGAGGCCGAAACCTCTTTGGCAAGAGCAACTGATCAAGGAGTACTCCTTCGGGAGCTCCCGCAAGGGCCACTTGGGGTGGGCTAGGAGTGCGCCACATGGTGCGCTCTCAGCTGCCGCCACGTGTCGCGCTTTGGGCGCTCCCTTCGGATTTTTTTCTGTACGCGTTTTTGGTTTTTAGATGATTTTTTCGGTTTTTTCGGCTTTTCGGTTTCTCCTGATTTTTCTTACGATTTGGACCAACAAAATTTCGCGCGAAAAAACATTTTTTTTCCTTCCACGAGAGGCACGGTCGTACTTCTCGTGGAGGCACGAATTTGCTTCCGCGAGAGGCATGGTCGTGCCTCTCGGAAAGGAAAAAAACGCGTTTTTTTCGTTCCGCGAGAGACACGGATTTACTTCTCCTGGAGGCACGGATTTGGTTCCGCGAGAGGCACAGTCATGCCTCTCGGAAAGGGCAAAACTCAGTTTTTTCATTCCGTGAGACGCACGGATTTACTTCTCGTGGAGGCACGAATTTGCTTCCGCGAGAGGCACGGTCGTGCCTCTCGAAAAAGGAAAAAAAACGCGTTTTCTTTTCTTTTCTTTCCGCGAGAGGCACGGATTTACTTCTCATGGAGGCACAGATTTGCTTCCCCGAGAGGCACGGGCGTGCCTCTCGAAAAAGGAAAAAAAATGTGTTTTCTTTTTTCTTTCGTTCCCCGAGAGGCACGGATTTACTTTTCATGGAGGCACGGATTTGCTTCCGCGAGAGGCACGGCCGTGCCTCTCGAAAAGGAAAAAAACGTGTTTTCTTTTTTTGCGTTCCGCGAGAGGCACGGATTTGCTTCCGCGAGAGGTACGGCCGTGCCTCTCGGAAAGGAAAAAAAAACGCGTGCCTCTTGGAAAAGGGAAAAAACGTGCTCCCGGTTCGGTGTTTTCCGTTTGATTTTTTTCGTGAAGAAAAGCTCGTCGAAACCCATCAACATGGGATCTAGTGTAACACCCCAAAAATTTAACATATTTTTATTAAGTAAAATTTCTGCAGAAATAAAATTTTGAATTATATTAGGTCTTTTATTAATTTCAGAGTATTTTTTGTTTTCTAAAATTCTTCCCTCCATATAGAAAATTTTGGAAAAATATTATGGGCTTTGGTAGTTTTCTTAAACCATTTCATTTATAATTTAAATAACAGTAGGAAATATTTTCATAATAAAATTTGCCCAAAATAATTCTTTTAATAGCATTTTCAATCTTTGAAATGCTTCTGTTGCACTATAACTATTTTAAATACCTTTTAAAATTCCACAAAAAATTATGAGGGGTCAAGTGATGCTTATAGATCACTTTTATTTAAAAATTCATCATGGTCATTTGAAAATTTGAGCACAACTTCCAATTTTCAATTCTGTCCCATTCCTAGGTTATAACTGCAACCCTAATTTTCCTTCATCAAACAATTCTGAAATTTCTCCCACTTATAGTCCTTCCAACCAAACCCTTAAGTCCAGAAGATCAACTCCATTTGCATCTTGGAAGACCTCCAAATAATTCCCTCAAACTCTCATCCAGAACTGAATTTCAGTAAAACTTGCACTTTCAAGTTTCTCCTCTGATTCATCCAACTATACCACCTTATCCATCATTCAAAGAGGCATCATCCTGCCAATTTCCATAGTCAACAAAAGTTCCTAAATTGCCCTAGCATTTCATCAAGCACCTCATGAGCATGGCAGAAATTGGGCACCTTTCTATATTGCACTGAACACTAAACCCTCTCCCCAAACCAGCATGTCCATCACCCCTCTCATACCCAGAAGCACCATCCTGCTAATTTGTAGCTCGTTTGGGTCTCTGTAGATGCCATTGGCATTTCTTTGAACACTCCCTGTGCGTGCCCAGAGCGCGTCGGGCGCGTCCAGAGCGCGCGTTTTGCACCGCGTCGGCACTGAGCTCCTGTCGCCGCGCTGCTGCTTCCCCCTCTCGCCCTGGCTTTACCCTGGATGAACACGTCGCAATGAGCCCCACCGACACCCTCCCACGTATCCTGGCGCCGGCCAGCACGGCCCTGCACCGCCGCCCGTGGCTGCCGTCTCGGCTACGCCACCGTCCAAGCCACCCGGTACCCTCCTAGCCTACCAGCTCGCCCGAGCTTATCTGCGGATGTTACTGCTCTCACCAAACCCCCACCGACCAAGCCTACCTCACCACCGACCTCGGAACGCCATCAATGGCCGCCGCAGAGTCGGTTGGAACAGCTCTCCACGGAACCGCCTTACCCCACCTATAAAAGGCCCTCGCGAGCTCGTCCTCAACATGACCGCACCCTCTTCCCTTTCTGTGAAGCCACCCAGAGCAACAACATGGCCGGAGGAGGTCGTCTTCTCCAATTCTGGCAGCTACGGCCGCCACCACCTTTCGGATGATTCCGAGCCAACCAAAGCTTCCCTACCCAAAATTCTTGCAACAGTCGATCCACAAAACCACCACACATCGATTCCACCCCTCAATTTCACCGGAGCAAGCTCGTAGGAGGGCATCCCAATTTTGCCTTCGCCGGAGATCTCAGGAGGACCTCGCCGATGGCGAATCCGTCCACCCCGGAGGCCAAGACGAGTACCAGGAGGATTGCCAGGGTCTCCTGAGCTTGTGGGTGGCCTCAGCTTTCCGAGAGGTGCCGCCATTCGCCGGCGAGGACCGCCGGAGCCCCGCCTCTGTTCTGCCGGAGAGAGAGACCCGCGCGGGACGACCTGGTCAAACCTGACCAGTGGGCCCGTGGGGCCCACTGTCAGCGACCAGCGCCACGCTAGCTCGTTTGTAAGTGGAGACGGGCTTCCCCGAGGCCGTCTTCGCGCGGGGAAAACGTATTTCCGTGAATACGCCTTCGACGTCGGCAGCCCTTCCGCACGGCCGAGCGACTGGGCTTGGCCCAGTGGCGCCATGCGACTAAATCACGCTCAGGGCGCGTTTCTACTTGCCAGATTGATGCCCTTTTCTTTTTTTCTTTTCTAGCAGGTTTCGAATAATACTACAGTAATCATTTCAAAACCAAATTTGATGATTCAAATTTTTGCATACTCCTAAATTCATGCTCTATTAATCCAGCTAGGGTGAACATTTTTCCTAAGCTTTGTCTCTGTTGGATCTATTAAATAGTCCATTTCTTCATTTATTTCAGCTTAGAAATTCCCTAGAAAAATCATCTGAACTCCAAATTAATTAATTCTTTTTTTTGGAATTCTTTTTTTTCTTCTAGTTTATTTTAGTATGTATTTCAAAATTTTCCAAACAACTTTTTTGTACTGCTTCAAGTTTATGTGGTAATTTCAATATTTTGAAAATAGGAAAATGGAGGGAAGATAAATTTTTCAAAGTTTTGGAGTGCACCTAATCTTTCTGCATGCTTAAGGCAAGCATCTTGAACACTTGATATGGTGAATGCATGTTTAATTGTTTGCAAGAATAATTGAATCATGAATATGTTGAATTCAAATAAAACTTGCATATTGCTATTTTTGGATGCATGATCCATTGATATCTTGTTACCCTCACTTAAACATGAAGTATGTGTGAGTATGGGTACTTTCACATGTCACATATGCCTATGTTGGTCCGAACTAATCTGCAGGAAGGAATCAGTCACGAGAAAAGTGATCGTGAGACTGAAATCTCGTTGTGACGAGAATGATCAGTGAGGGCATGTTGGGACATGCCAGGTGGTGACCCGGTGGGGTACTACCAAGAAAATATATTGTGCTAACCACTGCAGGAAAACTTAAACCTCCTGAGTCGACCGTAGATCGAGTCTTGTTCCGGTAACCCCCATACTTGTTTCATGCTGCCACTTGTCCCTGCCACAGGTAGGGTACGGTTCAGTAAGTTGTTAATCCTTTTCATTGCACACACCGTACAGAGAGGCCATGGTGAAAGATACCAGAGGCCTCTGGTAGGCATGTCACCTGGTCAGGGGGCATGGGTGTATCCGGCTGGGCCGAGAGGGGGGCACCCCTTGTAATCCGCACGTTATAAATAGTGATCCCATGCTATTCGAGACGATGGTCTCCCCGTCTTAGAGTTTTTCTGGAACGATGCTTTGGGTGATTCCTGGCATCCGGAAAGTTAATCTGGTGTGTGCTGGTCAGGTGTGTTTTCAACCCAAAGACCGTAATCGGAATTAGTCAGCATCTCGGTGTTGGCTAAAGAAATTCTTTACTTGTGGGTAAAGAGTACACCTTTTGCAAAGTTTTTTAAAACCTATTCGAATAGCCGTGTCCACGGTTAAGGACTACAGTCTGGGTTGGTCAAGTGTCGGTCTTAGTGTCGGTCTTCGGAGGAAATAATTAAATTGAGCATGATTCATTTTTGCAGGATAACCATTGTCACTACTAATGCCAGTATGAATATTATTGTTAACATGAATATTATTGTGGACTAATCCTTTTTTATCTATTTTTTTTCTGGGTATCACTTGGGATGGCTAGTCCACCTGGATACTCTTTTCTATTTTTTCTGGGTATCACTTGGGATGGCTAGTCCACCTGGATACTCATTTCTATTTTTCTGGGTATCACTTGGGATGGCTAGTCCACCTGGATACTCATTTCTATTTTTCTGGGTATCACTTGGGATGGGTAGTCCACCTGGATACTCATTTCTTTTCAAGACCTCTCGAGGCGTCACATTTAGACACCCATTTGGCATTTCTTTTCAAGACCTCTCGAGGCGTCGCATTTAGACACCCGTTTGGCATTTCTTTTCAAGACCTCTCGAGGCGCAACATTTAGACACCCGTTTGGCATTTCTTTTCATGACCTCTCGAGGCGTCGCATTCAGACACCCGTTTGGCATTTTTCTTGGAATCCTCGGGCGGTCCAACGCCCGATGTTCCATATTATATTTCTTGGTTTATTACTAAAATGATATATTTATTCATCCACACCGTATTAATAATTATCATCCCATGCTTTAATTTCAGTCAGCATATGCATATAATTTAATCTGTCATGAACATATGCATTCGGTATATCTTTTGTTCATGATGTTTGCGACTACATTCAAACGTACTCACTGGCTTGTCCCTGGCTATTATCTTGACCAGATCACGATTAGGAGAAGAGCACTACAAGGGCACACCCCGCAACCTAGGTATCGGAGATAGTAGCCACGCGGGATAGGAGTTATCCAGGTCAGCTGTACCTGTGGGAATGGAGCCCCACCAGAGATGGAGATCCGCTACCCGCTTCCGCCATCCGCTGTTAGAAATCATTGTTGTATTATTAGACCTTTATGGCCTTGTACTCAAATTCTTGTAATTGCTTGGAATTCTGTATCAAGGAAGTGTCCACCAGCAAACAGTAATCCTAGGGCTGGTGACGACACGAGGGGTTAATCTCTGGGATATTGTGTTCCGGAAATCCGGCCCCGACAGTCTTGGTATCAGAGCCCAGGCTGACCATTGGCTAATCCTATCTTAGCCTGGTCTCTATCCCTAGGTTTCCACACCATCCAAATCTTTTCCTATCTGTAGCCAAGCTCACCCCATTCGATAAGCCTACACAGTGACCAGCCGACATCTATTGACAGTCGGTGCCCAACCTATCAGCCTATCCATAGGCCGTGTGCCTGTGGCCGGCACCTGAGTTGTCCCATCCACAAGCGTGCGATGGAAGACTCCACTGACCTATAAAGGAAGCCTTGCCCCAACTCAGCACACCACAGTTTTTACTCTCAATTCGATATCTAACCACCAAGATGCCTGGACCCATCGTTCGCAACGAGACCATCGCAGCCGAGCTTGGAGACTTTGTAGTCATCCTCGCCAATCTCACTCATCGTGCTTTTGGCATAGAAGAGCCCCCGGAATATGTTGTATACCAGGAGCACACGAGTGATGCCATCCACCACTTCTGGGCCACGGTGCACATCTACGGGAGGGGCACCACCTCAGAACGCCCCTACCGGTTCACCGGGAGGACGACCTCCGACGAGCCCCAAGCCATCCAACTTGCAGCCCGAGAGGCTGTAGTTAATCTCCGGCATTTGTCGCCGAGGGTAAACATCCGTCCCTTCTACTACTACCCTAGTCGTGAAGGCTATGGTAGCCCGACCCAAGTCGCCAACGGAAACCATGAGACGGATCCTGCCCTGGTGCATCTGGTGCGCTACCTGAGAGCGCAAGAGGCACTATTCGATCAGGTCACCCTTGATCTGATTGCGACCCGCAGGATGCTCGCTCTCCTGACCCCGGTGAGAAGTGAAGCTGCACCCGCCATCGACACCCCGATAGTGCTGCTTGGGAGGCCAGTTGAGCCCCCAAGGTCTGCTCCTGTTATCTACCCGGGCAATGCCTTCGCCTCCCCAGGGGAACTCCGTCGTCTCTTGGAGACCTACTCCAACGGGACTGTGACCATGACACCCCGCGAGGGGCATCACCGCTACCCCAGCCCTGTAGCTCCCCATCCGACCCCGGTCAGCTCCGACACTGAAGCACACGGAGAAGCCTCGATATCTGCAAGACCCGCCCGGCTAGATGTCAACGAGGTGGAATGAGTCCACCAGAATTGTTGTCGAGCCTTAGTGGCCCGGGTTCCCTGTATTTTCGTATTAGTAGTTGTATGGCATGGTAAGTTTGTAAATTACTTGTGTGCCCTTGTCTTAATAGTAGTATGCGTGATCCAGTGTAAATTGTTGGCGTGTGGTAGCAGAGTAAATTCTAGACGTGACTGCCAAACCCCCTAACCGACACGCACAGTAGTACGTCACATTCCGTTTGGGAAGTGAGGTCTGAGATTTTGACTCAGACAACCCTACGCCGGAGCCGATACACAAGTCGTACTGGCGCCACCTCATGTTTCCTAACCCCGGTACCTTATAAGCGGCCGTATCCCACTCTACACCAGCAACCATCAACCTTGAGCACCGCATCCATCACTCCATCACTCCATGTTTCACTCCGGAGCCTACCTAAGAACTCCAGAAGCAAGCCCTGGTAGTTTTGTTAAGGTTTTGTGGGATTTCACCCGCAATACCCTTGGTTCCATCCACCCACCCCAGTATGAGTTGTACAAGATGAGGATCACCTATGATTCCTTAAAATACTGGGCAGTTGTGCAAATCCCACCAGCGGATTTAAACCAAGGCCCTCTGTATGTTGTCTTCATCGGGAGATCCATGCCAACCTCAGGCATGGCCATTGAGGCTGCTGCTTACGAAGCAGTTACCCGTCTTCGATTTGCGGTACCCTGTGCCAGCGAAAGGGAATACTATTATTTTCTGAGCCACGCAAATTTTGGAGCAGAAGCTACGTTCCGCTGTGAACGTGCAGAAAGCGATCCAGCTCTGGCCTATCTCATTCAGTATGTGATGGCCCAGGAGCATTTCACCCAGCAACTAATGGATTATCTCCATTATCTTGCTGTCCTGAATCCCCAGATCGCCATTGGCGGAGCACCTCTGCCAACTAGGAAGGACATGTTCTTCGTCTGCTTCCTCCACTTCCTCCGGAAGAAGAAGAATGTGCTCCAGCACCCGGAACCCTTCTGCAAGACCCCGTAGATCTTACCTTCGAATCGTAGACAATCATGAGTGTGGTTGTTGTTGGAAATATGCCCTAGAGGCAATAATAAATTGGTTATTATCATATTTCTTTGTTCATGATAAAGCTTTATTATTCATGCTATAATTGTATTGACCGGAAACTTAAATACATGTGTGGATACATAAACAAATACCGTGTCCCTAGTGAGCCTCTACTAGACTAGCTCGCTGATAAAAAATGGTTAAGGTTTCCTAACCATAGACATGAGTTGTCATTTGATAACGGGATCACATCATTAGGAGAATGATGTGATGGACAAGACCCAACCGTAAGCTTAGCACCAGATCGTTTAGTTTATTTGCTACAACTTTCTTCATGTCAAGTATCTGTTCCTTAGACCATGAGATCGTGCAACTCCCTGACACCAAAGGAATACTTAGTGTGTATCCAAACATCACTTCATAACTGGGTGATCATAAAGGTACTCTACAGGTATCTCCAAAGGTGTTTGTTGGGTTGGCACGAATCGAGACTGGGATTTGTCACTCCGTATGACGGAGAGATATCTCTGGGCCCTCTCGGTAATACAACATCGTAAAGAGCTTGCAAGCAATGTGGCTAATGGGTTAGTCACGGGATCTTGTATTACAGAACGAGTAAAGAGACTTGCCGGTAACGAGATTGAACTAGGTATGGAGATACCGACGATCGAATCTCGGGCAAGTAACATATCGCTGGACAAAGGGAATTGCATACGGGATTAACTGAATCCTTGACATCGTGGTTCAACCGATAAAAGATCTTCGTGGAATATGTAGGAACCAATATGGGCATCCAGGTTCCGCTATTGGTTATTGACCGGAGAGGTGTCTCGTGATGGAAATATGCCCTAGAGGCAATAATAAAGTTGTTATTATTTTATATTTCCTTGTTCATGATAAAGGTTTATTATTCATGCTACAATTGTATTGACCGGAAACTTAAATACATGTGTGAATACATAAACAAATACCGTGTCCCTAGTGATCCTCTACTAGACTAGCTCGTTGATCAAAGATGGTTAAGGTTTCCTAACCATAGACATGAGTTGTCATTTGATAACGGGATCACATCATTAAGAGAATGATGTGATGGACAAGACCCATCTGTTAGCTTAGCATATGATCGTTTTGTTTATTGCTACTGCTTTCTTGAATGTCAAATACATGTTCCTCCGACCATGAGATCATGCAACTCCCGGATACCGGAGGAATACCTTGTGTGCTATCAAACGTCACAACGTAACTGGGTGATCATAAAGATGCTCCACAGGTATCTCCGAAGGTGTCTATTGAGTTGGCATGGATCTAGACTGGGATTTGTCACTCCGTGTTTCGGAGAGGTATCTCTGGGCCCTCTCGGTAATGCACATCATAAGAAGCTTGCAAGCAAAGTGACTAAGGAGTTAGTTACAGGATGATGTATTACGGAACGAGTAAAGAGACTTGCTGGTAACGAGATTGAACTAGGTATGGAGATACCGACGATCGAATCTCGGGCAAGTAACATACCGACGGACAAAGGGAATTACGTATGTTGTCATTGCGGTTCGACCGATATGATCTTCGTGGAATATGTAGGAACCAATATGAGCATCCAGGTTCCGCTATTGTTTATTGACCGGAGAGGCATCTCAGTCATGTCTACATCATTCCCGAACCCGTAGGGTCCGCACGCTTAACGTTCGTTGACGATATAGTGTTATATGAGTTATGTGAATTGGTAACCGAATGTTGTTCAGAGTCCCGGATGAGATCCCGGACGTCACGAGGAGTCTCGGAATGGTCGAGAGGTAAAGATTTATATATGGGAAGTCATATTTTGGGTTCCGGAAAAAGGTGTAGTTGTTTCGGTATTGTACCGGGAAGCTTCCAGAAGGTTCCGGAGGATTCCGGAGGGGTCCGGAAGTCCACAAGTGGGTCCACCACGTCTCAAGGGCTGGCATGGGCTAAGGGGAGGCGCCCTGGACTTATTGGGCTAGGCGCACCAAGTCCTCAAAAGCCCATGCAGCTAGGGAAGGAAAAAAAGGAGAGTCCTAGCTAGTAGTAATAGGATTGGACTTTGGAGTCCAACTCCACGTGTGTACTATTCACATGGTACTGTTCACGTGGTACTATTCACATGGTACTGTTCACGTAGCACTATTCCTTCTACTCCAAGCCCCTACACATATATAAATAGAGGAGAGGGGGCACCCCAAAGGAGACACAACATTGTCTTAGCCGTGTGCGGCGGCCCCCTCCACAGTTCCGTCCCTCGGTCATATTTTCGCAGTGCTTGGGCGAAGCCCTACGGAGATAGCATCACCATCACCGTCACCACGCCGTCGTGCTGCCGGAACTCATCCACTACCTCGCCGTCTTGCTGGATCAAGAAGTCGAGGACGTCACCGAGCTGAACGTGTGCTGAACGTGGAGGTGTCTTACGTTCGTTACTCGGTCGGTTGGATCGTGAAGTTGTTCGACGACATCAACCACGTTGTTCTAACACTTCCGCTTACGGTCTACGAGGGTACGTAGACACACTCCCCCCTCTCGTAGCTATGCATCTCCATGGATAGATCTTGCGTGTGCGTAGAATTTTTTTTGTTTTCCATGCAACGTTCCCCAACAGTGGCATCATGAGCCAGGTCTATGCGTAGATGATATGCACGAGTAGAACACAAAGAGTTGTGGGCGGTGATCGTCATACTGCTTACCACCAATGTCTTATTTTGATTGAGCGATATTGTAAGATGAAGCGGCCCGGACCAACCTTACATGTCCACGTACATGAGACCGGTTCCACCGACAGACATGCAACTTGTTTTGCATAAAGGTGGCTGGCGGGTGTCTGTTTCTCCTACTTTAGTTGAATCCAATTTGACTGCGGCCGGTCCTTGTTGAAGGTTAAAATAGCAAACTTGATAAATCACCGTTGTGGTTTTGTGCCGTAGGTAAGAACGGTTCTTGCTAGAAGCCCGTAGCAGCCACGTAAAACTTGCAACAACAAAGTAGAGGACGTCAAACTTGTTTTTGCAGGGTATGCTGTGATGTGATATGGTCAAGACATGATGTGATATACGTTATTGTATGAGATGATCATGTTTTGTAATTTATCGGCAACCGGCAGGAGCCTTATGGTTGTTTCTTTATTGTATGAAATGCAAGCGCCATGTAATTGCTTTACTTTATCGCTATGCGTTAGCAATAGTTGTAGAAGCAATAGTTGGCGAGACGACCACGACGCAACGATGGAGATCAAGGTGTCGAGCCGGTGACGATGGAGATCATGACGATGCTTTGGAGATGGAGATCAAAAGCACAAGATGATGATGACCATATCATGTCACATATTTTGATTGCATGTGATGTTTATCCTTTATGCATCTTATTTTGCTTAGAACGACGGTAGCATTATAAGATGATCCCTTCACTAAATTTCAAGATAAAAGTGTTCTCCCCGAGTATGCACCGTTGCTAAAGTTCATCGTTTCGAAGCACCTCGTGATGATCGGGTGTGATAGATTCTACGTTCACATACAACGGGTGTAAGCCAGTTTTACACAAGCAGAATACTTGGGTTAAACTTGACGAGCCTAGCATGTACAGACATGGTCTCGGAACACTGGAGACCGAAAGGTCGAACATGAGTCATATAGTAGATATGATCAACATGGAGATGTTCACCATTGATGACTATCCCATCTCACGTGATGATCGGACATGGGCTAGTTGATTTGGATCATGTATCACTTAGTTAACTTGAGGGATGTTAATTTAAGTGGGAGTTCATTAGTAATTTGATTAATTGAACTTAATTTATCATGAACTTAGTCCTGATAGTCTTTGCAAATTATGTTGTAGATCAATAGCTCGCGTTGTAGCTCCCCTGTTTTTGATACGTTCCTAGAGAAAGCTAAGTTGAAAGATGATGGTAGCAACTACACGGACTGGGTCCGTAAACTTGAGGATTATCCTCATTGCTGCACAGAAGAATTATGTCCTTGATGCACCGCTAGGTGATGGACCTGCTGCAGGAGCTGCTGCAGACGTTGTGAACGCCTGGCAGGCTCGATCTGATGACTACTCGATAGTTCAGTGTGCCATGCTCTACGGCTTAGAACCGGGACTGCAAAAGCGTTTTGAAACGCCACGGAGCATATGAGATGTTCCAAGAGCTGAAATTGATATTTCAAGCTAATGCCCGGGTTGAGAGATATGAAGTCTCCAACAAGTTCTTTAGCTGTAAGATGGAGGAGAACAGTTCTGTCAGTGAACACATACTCAGAATGTCTGGGTACCACAACCACTTGACTCAGCTGGGAATTGATCTTCCGGTTGAGAGTGTTATTGATAGAGTTCTTCAGTCACTGCCACCAAGCTATAAAGGCTTTGTGATGAACTATAATATGCAAGTGATGGAGAAGACAATTCCCGAGCTCTTCGCGATGCTGAAATCGGCGGAGGTAGAAATCAAGAAGGAGCATCGAGTGTTGATGGTTAACAAGACCACTAGTTTCAAGAAAAAGGGCAAGGGAAAGAAGGGGAACTTCAAGAAGAACGGCAAGCAAGCTGCCGCTCCCACGAAGAAACCCAAAGTTGGACCCAAGCCTGAAACTCAGTGCTTCTACTGCAAAGGAACTGGTCACTGGAAGCGGAACTGCCCCAATTATTTGGCGGATAAGAAGGATGGCAAAGTGAACAAAGGTATATTTGATATACATGTTATTGATATGTACCTCACTAGTGCTCGTAGCAGCGTCTGGGTATTTGATACCGATTCAGTTGCTAATATTAGTAACTTGAAGCAGGAGCTGCAGAGTAACGGAGACTTGCTGAGGGCGAGGTGACGATATGTGTTGGAAGTGTCTCCAAGATTGATATGATCAATATCGACACGCTCGTAATACCTTCGGGATTAGTATTAAACATAAATAATGGTTATTTGGTGCTTGCGTTGAGCATAAAACATTACATCTGGATATTGTTTATTGCAAGACGGTTATTCATTTAAGTCAGAAAATAATGGTTATTCTGTTTATATGAATAATATCCCTCGTGATCATGCACCCTTGTGAATGGTTTATTCTTGTTGAATCTCGATCGTAGTGATACACATATTCATAATATTGATGCCAAAAGAGGCAAAGTTGATAATGATAGTGCAACATACTTGTGGCACTGCCGTTTAGGTCATATTGGTGTAAAGCGCATGAAGAAACTCCATGCGGATGGACTTTTGGAATCTCTTGATTATGAATCATTTGATACTTGCGAACCATGCCTCATGGGCAAGATGACTAAAACTCCGTTCTCCTGAACAATGGAGTGAGCTACTGATTTGTTGGAAATAATACATACCGATGTATGCGGTCCGATGAATGTTGAAGCACGCGGCGGGTATCGTTATTTTCTAATCTTCACAGATGATTTGAGTAGATATGGGTATATCTACTTGATGAAACACAAGTCTGAAACATTTGAAAAGTTCAAAGAATTTCAGAGTGAAGTAGAGAATCATCGTAACAAGAAAATAAAGTTTCTACGATCTGATCACGGAGGCGAATATTTGAGTTACGAGTTTGGCCTTCATTTAAGAAAATGTGGAATTGTTTCACAACTCACGCCACCTGGAACACCACAGCGTAATGGTGTGTCCGAACGTCGTAACCGTACTTTATTGGATATGGTGCGTTCTATGATGTCTCTTACCGATTTGCCACTATCGTTTTGGGGTTATGCATTAGAGACAGTTGCATTCACGTTAAATATGGCACCGTCTAAATCCGTTGAGACGACACCGTATGAACTATGGTTTGGCAAGAAACCTAAGCTGTCGTTTCTTAAAGTTTGGGGATGCGATGCTTATGTGAAAAAGCTTCAACCTGATAAGCTCGAACCCAAAGCGGAGAAGTGCGTCTTCATATGATACCCTAAAGAAACAATTGGGTACACCTTCTACCACAGATCCGAAGGCAAGGTCTTTATTGCCAAGAATGGGTCCTTTCTAGAGAAGGAGTTTCTCTCGAAAGAAGTGAGTGGGAGGAAAGTAGAACTTGATGAGGTAATTATACCTTCTCTCGAATTGGAAAGTAGCTCATCAGAGAAAACCGTTCCCGTGATGCCTACACCAATAAGAGAGGAAGATAATGATAAAGATCATGAAACTTCAGATCAAGTTACTACTGAACTTCGTAGGTCGACAAGAGTATGTTCCGCACCAGAGTGGTACGGTAATCCTGTTCTAGAAGTTATGTTGTTAGACAACGGCGAACCTACGAACTAGGAAGAAGCTATGATAAGCCCGGATTCCAACAAGTGGCTTGAGGCCATGAAATCTGAGATAGGATCCATGTATGAGAACAAAGTGTGGACTTTGGTGGACTTGCCCGATGATCGGCAAGCCATTGAGAATAAATGGATTTTTAAGAGGAAGACGGATGCTGATGGTAATATCACTGTCTACAAAGCTCGACTTGTCGCGAAAGGTTTTCGACAAGTTCAAGGGGTTGACTACGATGAGACTTTCTCACCCATAGCGATGCTTAAGTCTGTCTGAATCATGTTAGCAATTGCCGCATTTTATGATTATGAAATCTGGCAAATGGATGTCAAAACTGCATTCCTTAATGGTTTTCTCAAAGAAGAGTTGTATATGATGCAACCAGAAGGTTTTGTCGATCCTAAGGGTGCTAACAAAGTGTGCAAGCTCCAGCGATCCATCTATGGACCGGTGCAAGCATCTCGGAGTTGGAATATACGCTTTGATGAGGTGATCAAAGCATATGGTTTTGTACAGACTTACGGTGAAGCCTGTATTTACAAGAAAGTGAGTGGGAGCTCTGTAGCATTTCTAATATTATATGTGGATGACATATTGTTGATTGGAAATGATATAGAATTTCTGGATGGCATAAAAGGATGCTTGAATGAAAGACCTCGATGAAGCTGCTTATATATTGGGCATCAAGATCTATAGAGATAGATCAAGAGGCTTGATAAGACTTTCAATGAGTACATACCTTGACAAGATTTTGAAGGAGTTCAAAATGGATCAGTCAAAGAAGGAGTTCTTGCCTGTATTGTAAGGTGTAAAGTTGAGTAAGACTCAAAGCTTGACCACGGCAGAAGATAGAGAGAGAATGAAAGTCATTCCCTATGCCTCAGCCATAGGTTCTATAATGTATGCCATGCTGTGTACCACACCTAATGTGTGCCTTGCCACGTGTCTGGCAAAGGGGGTACAAGAGTGATCCAGGAGTGGATCACTGGACAACGGTCAAAATTATCCTTAGTAACTAAAGGACTAAGGAAATGTTTCTCGATTATGGAGGTGATAAAGAGTTCGTCGTAAAGGGTTACGTCGATGCAAGCTTTGACACCAATTTGGATATCTCTGAGTAGCAAACCGGATACGTATAATGGAGTAGTCATTTGGAATAGCTCCAAGTAAAGCGTGATAGCACCATCTATAGTATGACATAAGGATTTGCAAAGTACACATGGGTCTGAATATTGCAGACCCATTGACTAAAATTCTCTCTCACGAGCAAAACATGATCACACCTTAGAACTCTTTGAATGTTAATCACATGGTGATGTGAACAAGATTATTGACTCTAGTAAACTCTTGGGTGTTAATCACATGGCGATGTGAACTAGATTATTGACTCTAGTGCAAGTGGGAGACTGATGGAAATATGCCCTAGAGGCAATAATAAAGTTGTTATTATTTTATATCTCCTTGTTCATGATAAAGGTTTATTATTCATGCTAGAATTATATTGACCGGAAACTTAAATACATGTGTGAATACATAAACAAATACCGTGTCCCTAGTGAGCCTCTACTAGACTAGCTCATTGATCAAAGATGGTTAAGGTTTCCTAACCATAGACATGAGTTGTCATTTGATAACGGGATCACATCATTAGGAGAATGATGTGATGGACAAGACCCATCTGTTAGCTTAGCATATGATCGTTCTGTTTATTGCTACTGCTTTCTTGAATGTCAAATACATGTTCCTCCGACCATGAGATCATGCAACTCCCGGATACCGGAGGAATACCTTGTGTGCTATCAAACGTCACAACGTAACTGGGTGATCATAAAGATGCTCTACAGGTATCTCCGAAGGTGTCTGTTGAGTTGGCATGGATCGAGACTGGGATTTGTCACTCCGTGTTTCAGAGAGGTATCTCTGGGCCCTCTCGGTAATCCACATCATAAGAAGCTTCCAAGCAAAGTGACTAAGGAGTTCGTTACAGGATGATGTATTACGGAACGAATAAAGAGACTTGCCGGTAACGAGATTGAACTAGGTATGGAGATACCGACGATCGAATCTCGGGCATGTAACATACCGACAGACAAAGGGAATTACGTATGTTATTGCGGTTCGACCGATAAGATCTTCGTGGAATATGTAGGAACCAATATGAGCATCCAGGTTCCGCTATTGGTTATTGACCGGAGAGGCGTCTCTGTCATGTCTACATCATTCCCGAACCCGTAGGGTCCGCACGCTTAACGTTCGTTGACGATATAGTGTTATATGAGTTATGTGAATTGGTAACCGAATGTTGTTCGGAGTCCCGGATGAGATCTCGGACGTCACGAGGAGTCTCGGAATGGTCAAGAGGTAAAGATTTATATATGGGAAGTCATATTTTGGGTTCCGGAAAAAGGTGCAGTTTTTTGGGTATTGTACCGGGAAGCTTCCAGAAGGTTCCGGAGGATTCCCGAGGGGTCCGGAAGTCCACAAGTGGGTCCACCACGTCTCAAGGGCTGGCATGGGCTAAGGGAAGGCGCCCTGGCCTTATTGGGCCAGGCGCACCAAGTCCTCAAAAGCCCATGCAGCTAGGGAAGGAAAAAAAGGAGAGTCCTAGCTAGTAGGAATAGGATTGGACTTTGGAGTCCAACTCCACGTGTGTACTATTCACTTGGTACTGTTCACGTGATACTATTCACGTGGTACTGTTCACGTGGCACTATTCCTTCTACTCCAAGCCCCTACACATATATAAATAGAGGAGAGGGGGCGCCCCAAAGGAGACACAACATTGTCTTAGCCGTGTGCGGCGCCCCCCTCCACAGTTCCGTCCCTCGGTCATATTTTCGTAGTGCTTGGGCGAAGCCCTGCGGAGATAGCATCACCATCACCGTCACCACGCCGTCGTGCTGCCGGAACTCATCCACTACCTTGCCGTCTTGCAGGATCAAGAAGTCGAGGACGTCACCGAGCTGAACATATGCTGAACGCGGAGGTGCCGTACGTTCGGTACTCGGTCGGTTGGATCGTGAAGTTGTTCGACGACATCAACCGCGTTGTTCTAACGCTTCTGCTTACGGTCTACGAGGGTACGTAGACACACTCCCCCTCTCGTAGCTATGCATCTCCATAGATAGATCTTGCGTGTGCGTAGAATTTTTTTTGTTTTCCATGCAACGTTCCCCAACATCTCGGTCATGTCTACATGATTCTCGAATCCGTAGGGTCCACACGCTTAACGTTCGGTAACGCTAGAGTAGTATTGGGATATTTGATGATTGGTAACTGTCGGGGATATAACTCCATGATATGACCCGGCTCATGACGTTAAGTCGCCATGGACTTAAGTCATCTCTGACGTTAAGTCATCTCTGGACTTAAGTCATCCCTGACGTTAAGCCGCCCTGAGACTTAAGTCATCCCTGATGTTAAGCCGCCCTGAAACTTAAGTCATCTGTGGGCTTAAGCCGCCCTGAGACTTAGTCATTTTTGGAGATGAGTCCTGAAGATGAGCCGCGAAGATGAGACCCGGCCTGCTACAGTGCCATGATGTTAACCCGGCTGCTACAGTACCATGATGTTAACCCGGCCTGCTACAGTGCCATGATGTTAACCCGGCTGCTACAGTGCCAGGATGTTAACCCGGCTGCTACAGTGCCATGATGTTAACCCGGCTGCTACAATGCCAGGAAGTTAACCCGGCCTGCTACAGTGACCCGCGAGGAGTCAAAATACAAGATGGAAATCCTTTAACTTGGAATACACGGATGACTTAGAGTAGGACTCCAATCATGGGTATAACCCGGAATCTCATGTAAGCCGCCCCTTCAACTTATATAAGGAGGGGCAGGGCACCCCAAAAGGGACAAGTTTTTAGAGGTCTAGATAGACAGATACGTCTGGAGACAGATGTTTTGGCAGGTCTCAAGACAGACGTTTTGATAGCTCTCGAGACAGAGTCAGGGAAACAGCACCCTTGTAATTGTGACTATGATCATCAATATCAATCAAGCATGATGTAGGCTTTTACCTCCTCCGCGAGGGGCTGAACCTGGGTAAAACTCGTGTCTTCTCGTTTCCGATCAACCCCGTTCAAGCTACCACCTAGTTGCGATGGCCTCACCACTATGTCCTTTCACGAGGACATCTATCGTGACAAAACCACGACAGTTGGCGCCCACCGTGGGGCGACGCGCGGTGGTATTGTGTTCTTGGAGGGAGCCCTTCAAGGGATCGAAAAGCTCGCGACCAGCCAGATCAAGAAGAGCCGGCTCGGAAGTATTTACATCGACTCTGAGTTCATCAGTCAAGACTGAATGGTGTTCAGCAGCGGTATAAATCAGATCAGAGTTAAAAAGTAATTTCGATGGCAGATGGAACAGCGTGTACGAGATTGAGATCAAGTCGCGAAAATCGACAGGAGTACGAGAAGAATTTTGCAGCATGCTATACGGCTAGCGAGCAGTCAAATTAATGGCAAGTCGCCAAGATCCATAGACCAAATCTGCTAGTACTACTCCGCGTCACCAGGTGGCCGTGCGTGCACACGCTGCAGTTGCAGCAATCAAAGAAAAAAAAGGGAAGAAAAAGCATGCCCGTGTACAGAGACCCCTCTACCCACATGAAGATCAAGCAAGAAAAAAGAAAAAAAAGAAGAAGGAAAAAAAAACGGACGTGGATTCTCCAGACCAACCACGACCCGGAGAAGGATGAGGTCATGGGCACGGACTCGGATGCATCCCCCGCCGCTGCAGTCAAGCTGGCCTCTGAGCTGCCGCTCCGAGCGGCCGCCTCCGCCTCGACGCTCGCCCCCCTCACCACAAGTCGCCGACCGTCGTCTCCACGGCCCCGCCGCCGAGTCGCCTCGCCGTCGCGGATGCGCCCCCGAGCCGCCTCCATCGCCATGACTCGCCGGTACGGCCTCAAAACCGCCGTCTTCCAAGCCGCCGCGGGCCGGCCCTGCCGTCTCAGCAGCCGCCACAAGCCGCCCGCGCCGGGCCGGGCTCGCCTCCGCCTCGAGCCGCCGTGGCTCCGTTCCGCCTCAACCGCTTTCGCCTCGCCACTGCTTCAAGCGAGCCGCCTCCATGGCCGACGCGCCGCGGCCTCTGCTCCAAGCCGCCGCTCCGAGTCACCGCTGCGGGCCTCCCCGGCCGCAGCCGCGCTTGAGTCGCCCGTCTCCACCAAACTCGCCTTCACGCGCCTCGCCGCGGGCCTCCTCACCAACAGCCGCGGTCGAGCCACCTCGCGTTGCCTCAAGCTGCCGGCCTCGCCGAGTCGCCTCGCATCGCCTCAAGCCGCCGGCCTCGCCTCCACCTCGATCACGGCCCTGTCGCCTTCGTCGCCGAGCTACCGCCGGTTTGTCACTCCGCCTCCGAAGGCGCCAGTTCGTCACTCCGCCTCCGAAGCCGCCGGTTTTGCCTCTGCCTCGAGTCGACTCGACCGCCGCTTCTGCGGCCAAAGACCTCGCCTCCAAGCCGCCGAACCGCATCGAGCCGCCGTCTTCGCCACGGTCTCGCCCCCGCTGTGCCTCACCCGCCACCGCGGTTCCGCTCGCGAGTCGCCGCCTTTGCTGCGGGTTGCCACGGCCTCTAGTCGTTGCCGTCCGCAAGCTGCCGCCACGCCTCGAGCTGGCCCTGTCCGCCGGTCTCCGTGGCCGCACCAGGGCGGGAGCGGCCCCGAGTCACCTGCCGGAATCCACCTCTGCCACAACCCGCCGGACTCCGCCTCCTCTGCGAGTCCCCTTGCCGGCCCTCCCGCCTCGCTGCAGCGGCTTCGCCTCGAGCGGGCTTTTCTGCCGCTCGCCGCCGCCTCTGCCAAAGCGGCCAGCCTCCGCCAACTCGCCGGGCCGGCCGCTTCAAGCCGCCTTCGCCTCGACGAAGTATCCACTGCACCTCGCTAGAGAGCCGCCGTCCGCCTCCACTGCCGAGGCCCCGCCTCAAGTCGCCGCCGCCTCGCGGGCCCCCCTCTGCCGCAGCTCGCCTCGCGGGCCCCCCTCTGCCGCAGCTCGCCTCGCGGGCCCCCATTCTGCCGCGAGCCGCCTCCGAGTCCCGCCTCGCCTTCACGGCCGCGCCTCGCACCTCCTCCGCCGTGGTTTCCCCTCGCCGGCGCGCCAAGTTGCCGCCTCGGGCTAGCCAAGCCATCGCGCCTCTCCTCGCCGGGGGCTTCCGCCTCCTTGCCAAGCCGCCGTCCCGGCCTCACCTCACCATCGCGCGATTCCGCCGCCGCAAGCCGCCAGCTTTAAGTCGCCCCTCCTCGAGCCGCCCATTCGCTGGCTCTGCCCCGTCTGCTCTGCGCCGTTGTGGTCTCGCCCGGCCTCCCGAGCCGCCCAATCGCCAGCTCCCCACCACTCCAGTAGCCAGATCCGGCCGGGTGCTTAAAAAAAACGGCAGCATCTGGCAAAGTCCTCGAGGGGATTAACGCAAATATTCTTTTGGATGCGTATAAAGGATCAAAAGGAATTCAGCAACAGTACTGAAAGGTTATCTACGGACACTACATACGGATCATTCGAGTGCATCAGGTGATATCCGTCCAGTTTATTTTAAATAGCACATATTAAGTTCTTTAAAGAACAATTACTCTGGCTTGCGATGTTTTTTATGCAGGACAATTATTTACTGCAAGGGCGATCGTCGTGCCACGGATATAGAGCTCGCGCCACCATTATCATGTGCCAGCATCCGACTGTGTCGTACTGCTCAATGAACGTGTGTACAAACCGCCGCCTACATCAGCACGCGGCCAACTCATCCGCTCACGCCGCGGCCGATTCATCCGTCCGCGCCCGCGGCCGACTCGCCTGACCGCGCCGACCTACAAGCCGCGGCCGACTCACGCGTCCGCGCTTGCAATGCCACGGGTGACCACTGTGTCTGCGCCGAGTTACAGGCCGACTCCCATATCTACATCAACACACCGGATCTGTGCCCGTCTGCAGGAACTGCTCAAACGGACGCCGCCGCCCCCGTGGCCCGGTCTACTCCGACAACTCTGAAGCAAATAAAACTATATTATCAGCCTCTGCCTGCACCGGATGGCTCAATGGATAGGCGCACAAGTTGCCGCCACTGCGGTTTGGTTAACTTCAACAAGCAGCCGGGACAAACCATCGGCCGGATTATCAACACGATTTATACGGGATCATCTACGACCCGCCACGGTCGACCTCAACCTTCCGCGGATTCACATCGCGTTATCAACGCCAAGGACATACAACAAGCGTCGCGAAGATCATCAACTCGCCACATGCCTCTGTTTTCAATAAAAATTTAGCTTTCAGCTGTCAACAATATGGCAACTTATGCCACAAGCAAGTGAAGAGTCTCAGGCCAACTCCTCGAGTCGCCTTAAGACTCGGAGGCTACACAGACATGGCTCGGCAGACTCAGCCGGTTTGAACAAATACAAGAACCCTGGATCATTGCAAGGGAGACAACCTGGATCTGGGGGCTGCTGCCGTATTGGCGAAATAATAAAGGTTGCCGAAGAGGACTAGTTGCCATGATGCATAGTCTAAACATCGGTATTGTCAGGGGAATTATCCGTAGTCAAAACCCAACCTGCTACAGGACCTGGTCTCAAGGATGATCCGGCATGTTACAGGACCTGGCCTCAAGGATGGCCCGGCCTGCTCAATAATGATCAAAGGAATGCTGGCTTATCTGGACCCCAGATGTTTTGCAGTAGTAGCATTGTCTCCTGTATATCCTATGCTGAGCTTTTCCACGATCATATGGTTACTTGGGGGCTTCCAACTCATCGAGTTTAGCTTACAAAACCCTTTTAACCCGGCAAAATGCCAAACTATACTTGGTTAAACCTGCCTGTTAGCAAGATGCTACTCCCTAAAAAGCGACCCGGCGTACGCCTGATGAGTCAATCACAAAGGTGACCCTGAATTCATCAGAGTTAAAACGCTCGATTGGTTGCGTGAGAGCCGGCTTTCAGAGAGATAGGACAAACCAAAAGAGGCCAAAAAGCTTGCTTCCACAGGAAGCGAAACCAAGACTCGAGCCTTGAAAGCCGGTCTTAGGTCGTGCCTCGAAAGCCGGCATTTTTATACTCTGTTATCAGACACATACATCATCATGCATTGCATCATCATACATTGCATCATCATACAATGCATCATATATGCATGAACATATTTGTTTATGTTGCAGGAGTAGGTTTTCAAACCGGGTTATATTGTAACTCTGCAGGAACAAACAAATCTTTAATAGCCAAAATGGCTGGATTTTCATCATGGTTTATCATAACCAGTATTGAATGATTGATATATCAATTCTCCTATTTTCCCGGGGTACAATTCCAGCCGGGTCACATCTAATGCCTGGTCATTTAATTGACCGGGTTTTTGGTTATTCAAAATGTACTTTGTAGAAGACTACAACACTTATGGATTTCTTCATACATATTTGCCGGGCTGTATAGCAACCACGGTCAAGGATTTCTTTCATCGCAAAGGCATCATAGAGTGGAAGAAAAAGTCCCGAGTCGCCGCAGGCACACGACCCGGCCCTTGGGGGCTACATTATTCAAAACAAGATTACATCAAGCATGAAAGTCCCATGTCACTGCAAGCATGCACCACGGCACTTGGGGGCTAATGCATGGTCATTTTTACAAGTCTCATTTGAAGACCCGGCCCATCACATAATGATAAGCCGGCCCTTGGGGGATGCCAATTGCTCCTGTCAGAAATTCAAAGTACACAAGCCTTAATAGCGACCCAAAGCTTGGGGGCTACATCATATGATTTTCTTGTTAAAGGAATATATGTAAGTCCCAAGTCGCTGCAAGCAAACGACCCGGAACTTGGGGGCTACAACGATCAGTTGTTTACATAAATCAAAAGGTCTAAGTTGAAGACCCGGCCCATCATATACTGATGAGCCGGCCCTTGGGGGCTACACATGTGAAGTGCAAAACTTCCAGTTCATGATTGAAGATTCAGATGGACAACTCGGATTTTCTCCAAAGTTGCAGCATTTATATTTAAGCAAGTCTTAAGCTATCACTTTGCTCTACTCTTAAGACTTGGGGGCTATAGGTTATCTCCTCCAAGCTGTTCAGACATGCCAGCTCAACATCATACGGATTTTTTGTTCATTTTTTCATCAAAGTCTGAAGCATTGAAAGTTGGCACAACATCAGATGGATTTTCTTTTTATCAAGCCAAGGCATTTGAAGACAATTCAAAAATATCATAAGGGTTATTTTTTTTTCTGCATGGAATCAGCATCAACATATTGATATGGAAGAAATTCAGGAGTTTAGCATGAATAAATCCAAGCTAATCTGGGGGCTAATGTCGGGGATATAACTCCACGATATGACCCGACTCATGACGTTAAGTCGCCATGGACTTAAGTCACCTCTGACGTTAAGTCATCTCTGGACTTAAGTCATTCCTGACGTTAAGCCGCCCTGAGACTTAAGTCATCCCTGACGTTAAGCCGCCCTGAAACTTAAGCCATCTCTGGGCTTAAGCCGCCCTGAGACTTAGTCATTTTTGGAGAAGAGTCCTGAAGATGAGCCGCGAAGATGACACCCGGCCTGCTACAGTGCCAGGATGTTAACCCGGCTGCTACAGTACCATGATGTTAACCCGGTCTGCTACAGTGCCATGATGTTAACCCGGCTGCTACAGTGCGAGGATGTTAACCCGGCTGCTACAGTGCCATGATGTTAACCCGGCCTGCTACAGTCCCATGATGTTAGCCCGGCCTACTACAGTGCCAGGATGTTAACCCGGCTGCTACAGTGCGAAGAAGTTGACCCCGGCCTGCTACAGTGACCCGCGAGGAGTCAAAATACAAGATGGAGATCCTTTAACTTGGAAGACACGGATGACTTAGAGTAGGACTCCAATCACGGGTATAACCCGGAATCTCATGTAAGCCGCCCCTTCAACTTATATAAGGAGGGGCAGGTCACCCCAAGAGGGACAAGTTTTTAGAGGTCTAGATAGACAGATACGTCTGGAGACAGATGTTTTGGCAGGTCTCAAGACAGACGTTTTGATAGCTCTCGAGACAGAGTCAGGGAAACAACACCCTTGTAATTGTGACTATGATCATCAATATCAATCAAGCAGGATGTAGGCTTTTACCTCCTCCGCGAGGGGCCGAACCTGGGTAAAACTCGTGTCTTCTCTTTTCCGATCAACCCCGTTCAAGCTACCACCTAGTTGCGATGGCCTCACCACTAAGTCCTTTCACGAGGACATCTGCCGTGACAAAACCACGACAGTAACCGAATGTTGTTCGGAGTCCTGGATGAGATCCCATACATCACGAGGAGTCTCGGAATGGTTGAGAGGTAAAGATTTATATATGGGAAGTCATATTTTGGGTTCCAGAAAAAGGTGCAGTTTTTTCGGTATTGTACCGGGAAGCTTCCAGAAGGTTCCGGAGGATTCCGGAGGGGTTCGGAAGTCCACAAGTGGGTCCACCACATCCCAAGGGCTGGAATGGGCTGAGGGGAGGCGCCCTGGCCTTATTGGGCTAGGCGCACCAAGTCCTCAAAAGCCCATGTGGCTAGGGAAGGGGAAAAAAGGGGAGTCCTAGTAGGAATAGGATTGGACTTGGAGTCCAAGTCCTCGCCCCCCTTGGCTGCGCCCTAGGGCTTGGAGGGACTGTTCCCCACGCCCCTCCACCTATATATATAGAGGAGGGGTGCCCCAAACAACACACCAGCCCCTGGGCGCCCCTCTCTCTCCCGTTACACCACCGCCTCGTCCCGACGGCGCCTAGCGAAGCGCTGTCGGTTCTCCACCACCACCATCACCACCACGCCGTCGTGTTGGTTGTGATCCCATCTACTTATCCTCTCCCGCTTGCTGGATCAAGAAGGAGGAGACGTCATCGAGCCGCACATGTGCTGAACGCGGAGGTGCCGTCCGTTCGGTACTTCATCAGATTGGATCGCGATTGGATCGTGATGAGTACGACAACATCAAACCGTGTTATATACGCTTCCGCTTTCGGTCTATGAGGCTACGTAGACACACTCTCCTCTCTCGTTGCTATGCTTCTCCTAGATAGATCTTGGGTGTTCGTAGGAATTTTTTTGATTTTCATGCTTCGTTCCCCATCAGTGGCATCATGAGCTAGGTCTATGCGTAGATGTATATGCACGAGTAGAACACAAAAGTTGTGGACGTTGATGCTCAAATTGCTTACCTCTCTTGTCTTATTTGGATTCGGCGGTATTGTGGGATGAAGCGGCTCGGACCAACCTTACATCTCCTCGCACATGAGACCGGTTCCACCGACTAACATGCAACTTGTTTTGCATAAGGTGGCTAGCGGGTGTTTGTCTCTCCTACTTTAGTTGAATCTAATTTGACGAAGGCGGTCCTTATAGAAGGTTAAAAGGCAACTTGATTATCACCGTTGTGGCTTTGCGTAGGTAAGAATGGTTCTTGCTAGTTGCCCATAGCAGCCACGTAAAATTTGCAACAACAAAGTAGAGGACGTCTAACTTGTTTTTGCAGGGCATGTTGTGATGTGGTATGGCCAGAACGTGATGTGATATAAGTTGATGTATGAGATGATCATGTTTTGTAATAGGTTCACAACTTGCATGTCGATGAGTACGGCAACCGGCAGGAGCCATAGGGTTGTCTTTAATTTATTCTGTGACCTGCGAGTCAACTGTTAAATGCCATATAATTGCTTTACTTTATCGCTATGCGTTAGCAATAGTTGTAGATGCAATAGTTGGCGAGACGACCACGTGACGACACGATGATGGAGATCATGATGATGGAGATCATGCCGGTGCTTTGGAGATGGAGATCAAAGGCACGAGATGATAATGGCCATATCATGTCACATATTGATTGCATGTGATGTTTATCCTTTTATGCATCTTATTTTGCTTAGGACGACGGTAGCATTATAAGATGATCCCTTCACTTAATTTCAAGAAATTGTGTTCTCCCTAAGTATGCACCGTTGCGAAAGTTCATCGTTTCGAAGCACCTCGTGATGATCGGGTGTGATAGACTCTTTGTTCGCATACAACGGGTGTAAGCCAGTTTTACACATGCAGAATACTTGGGTTAAACTTGACGAGCCTAGCATGTACAGACTGTAGGGGAACGCGACAGAAAACAAAAAAAATTCGGTACAGCAAGCACGCCCAGGATCACTATGGAGACTGCATACAGGGTTTGATCTGATCCGTACCGACTCGAAGCGCAGCGAAAGAAGAGTTGGTGTAGATCGTCGGTGCAGATCCCTGTAGCTAGGATTTACAACCTCCCAACCGCAAGGATGTACTCCCTCGTCGGACAGCCCTTCTGGAGGCGGTCGGACAGTCCCTCGGACGATGTCACGGACAGCCCTTCGGGAGGACACTCGAACAGCCCCTCGGGCAAAAGATCGAAACTACGACCTCTCTACGGGGTTGCACACATACGGTGTCAGCTATCCGGCAGGGCTTCGCCGTCCAGAACTAGTTCCTGCCGGAACCCAGACAGCCTTTCGGCTCTACAAAACTATTTTGCTGGGAGGGAGAGAGAAGCCAGACAAGTCAAATGGCATGTGTATGAGAGCAAGGATGAGATGTGGAGAGCACCCCCTCCACCTCTATTTATAGGAAAGCCAAGGGGTAAAGTTGGCATTCAAAAATACCAAAAGTACCCCCACTTTATGTCATTACATAAAAGAATAAAGCAAAAAGGGATGGCATGTGGAGCTCCCATGGAGCATCCCCACCTTGGCCGGCCACCCCTTGGTCCCCCCCATGAGGGGCTTCCTTGGCCCCCAAGCCCTTCTAGAAGCCTTTTTGGAAATATCCAAAAAGGTGCCTTCCAAAAAATATCCATAAAGCACTTTCACTATTCACGAAGACATTTTTCTGCGTCCGTTAAATCCCAAATTATTTCTGTGTGCCTAGAATAATTCCAGTACCCACTAAAACAATGTCGAACGCATTCCGAAACAATTCCGGAACAATGTTTTTCTTCAGCGAAAAGCTACCATTGTGGTTCCGGCTGCTCCGGAACATTTCTGGTTTTTCTCTCCGGAAAAATTCCAGAAGTTACCAGAACAATTCTGGCACCCTCCAAGAATTTCCAGGCGTGTGCCGGAACCAATATGACTTAATGGAATACCCTGAAACAACTTTTCAGTTTCACCGAAACTATTCCGGTGTTCTCTCCGGAACGTTTCCGTTTCGTCTGAAACTTTTTCGGTGATTTTCTCTCAGACTCCCTGTCTAGTATTCAACAGATAGATGACCCTTAAGCGTGTGACCCTATAGGTTCGGTGAAGTATAGACATGACCCGGAACACTTTCGGATCAATGATCAACATCGGAGCCGTGGACACCCATATTGACCCCTATACTCACACGAATGAATATTCGAGTGAACCTCCAGTTGCCGTGTGCTATTCCTGTTGCTTCACGATATATTACAAACACCCGAGGTGAGATTTATTGCATCCCCGTGGATCAACAACTTGTCCACCATGCAAGTTACCTCGTTACTGGTTTTGTTCTCTTTTCTCGTTTCCGTGTTCCGGCATCCCAGTGATCAAATCACAATGTGTCTGGCCAGATGATGATGGATACCATAACACCGAGAGGGCCCGAGAATATCTCTCCATCGCCGGAGGAGCAAATCCCAATCTTGAGCTATCTCGTTACTTGTCATACTTTTTCGTGAACCCGTAAGCCGCCGTAATAGCCACCCAGTTACGGATGACGTTTAACAAACCCCAAAGTTCACGAAGCAAGTACGAAGGAACTCGATACTCTCATGGTCTAAGGAATTATGCAAACATTAACTATCTCTGTGTTATTAACCATTAACTTGTGATGAATGTATCTCATAGCATAACATCAATTCGGGTCGATTCAACATAAGTGTTCTACTAACATTGTGCCCTCAAAATTGCCGGCATAGTTATGCCCATGATCAGGAAAACATGACCATCATGTGTAGGATCGAAAGTATGTCTAGAGGGGGGGGGGTGATTAGACTACTTGACCAAATAAAACCTAACCTTTTCCCAGATTTTAGTTGTAGGCAGATTTTAGCAATAGTACATGTCAAGCATCACCCTACACATGCAATTCTAAGAGTATAGCAGCGGAATGTAAGCAATTGCATATGTATGTAAAGGAGGGATTGGAGATTTGAAACGCAATGAGGACACAGTGGTTTTTGGCGTGGTTCCGATAGGTGGTGCTATCGTACGTCCACGTTGATGGAGACTTCAACCCACGAAGGGTAACGGCTGCGCGAGTCCATGGAGGGCTCCACCCACGAAGGGTCCACGAAGAAGCAACCTTGTCTATTCCACCATGACTTACGTCCACGAAGGACTAGCCTCACTCGGGGTAGATCTTCACGAAGTAGGCGATCTCCTTGCCCTTACAAACTTCTTGGTTCAACTCCACATCTGGTTGGAGGCTCCTAAGTGACACCTAACCAATCTAGGAGACACCACTCTCCAAAAGGTAATAGACGGTGTGTTGTTGATGAACTCCTTGCTCTTGTGCTTCAAATGATAGTCTTCCCAGCACTCAAACACTCCTCACAGATTTGGTTATGGTGGATGAAGGATTTGAGTGGAAAGCAACTTGGGAGAGGCAAGAGATCAAGGTTCAAATGGTAGCAATGGAATATCTTGATCTCAACACATGAGTAGGTGGTTCTCTCTCAGAAAATGTATGGTGGAAGTGTAGGCACGTTCTGATGGCTCTCCTTTCTGAGAAGGAGGGGGTGGAGGAGTATATATAGCCTCCACACAAAATCCAACCGTTACACACTTTTGACCCAACTCGGTGGCACCGAAACTATCATGTCGGTAGCACCGAACTGTGTAAAAGATATGAACGTTAGGAATCTCGGTGGGACCGATACAAACAACTCGGATGGACCGAAGTGCAATGGCTAGGGCAATCCTCATCTCAGTGGCACCGATTGCATCAACTCGGTAGGACCGAAGTGAAGCAATAAGGCAACAGAGAGTTGGCAAGCCATCTCGGTGAGACCGATATGCATAACTCGGTGAGACCGAAGTGAATGCAACCGATTACAGATAGTTGGCAAGGCCATCTCGGTGGGACCGAGATCCATTTCGGTGGATCCGATTTGTTAGGGTTTGGCAGTGGCTAAGTCTTGGATGAACTCGGTGGGGCCGGTTTGGAAGTTTCGGTGGGGCCGAGTTGGACTTTAGGTTTAGGACATATTTGGGTAGAGATAGTGGTTGAGGGTTTAGGAATACTGTCACTAAGCACTTGAGCAAAAGGACCATTAAGCAACACCTCATCCCCTTTTAATAGTATTGGCTTTCCTATGGACTCAATGTGATCTTGGATCACTAAACCAAAAATGTAGAGTCTTGATCCTTTGCCAATCCTTGTCCTTAGCATTTTGAGGAGTCCACATCTCTAGTCCATGCCATGCCAATCATTGAACATCCTGAAATCTTAATCTTGAATGGACATTAGTTCAATGAGATATATGTTGTTATGAATTACCAAAACCACCAAGGGAGCAAATGTGCTTTCAATCTCCCCCTTTTTGGTAATTGATGACAACATATAGATCAAAGCTTCGACAGATGATTAAGTAAATCTCAAAGCATCGTCGCTTTGAGAAGTATGTGATAAGCGAGAGCTCCCCCTAAATTTGTGCATTATTAAAAAATTTGCGTTTGAATGCAAATGCACAGTTGATTAGGCTCATGGGTTACTCTCCCATGTCACATACATCTTGGTGGACAGCGCAAAATGATAAGATTGGAATAATAGGCACTCATCACCAACATAAGTAATTGATCATACAAGATAATGAAAAGGATAAACATGGAACATCACAATAAGCATAATATGATCAATCAACATAGTATCTCACAAGCATAAACGACAGAATACTGTAGCAAGCGCACATAAAACAGAGTAGCATCAAACAAACAAGTAGCAAATGAAACTCTCGAAGCAAATCAGAAACAAGAAACTCTCTCTCTCGAAGCCTATGATCTATACAAATTCTCCCCCTTTGGCAACAAGTACCAAAAAGTTCGAATCGTATAGCACTAGTCGGCTCTCTAGGCACGGTCCTCCGAAGCTCCTGAAGGCGACCTTCTGCTGGTTGCTCCGGTGTGCGTAGACGGCGTGGAGATAAGAGCGTCCGCGAATGCTTCTGCTGATGACTGCTGGACTGGACAAGTGGAGACCTGCTGTGGCACTGTGGCTGTGGCGGCTGGTGCAGATACCGTGGTCCGTGGATCCACAACTGGTATCACAGCTGACCTGGCAGCCCTAGGCACTTGCTGAAACTGTTCTGTGGTCGGTCTCTCATCTTCACTGTCATCTGATCTGGCTTGCTTGACAGCATCTACATCACCTTGCAGTTGTTCCACTGTGGTCTGAATCTCTGTCACCTTGACATCCAAATCATGAAATTTGGTCTCAATGATCCGCTCAAAACTAGCCTGGGTCTGGGTGAGGTTGGCCAGACTTCGCTCAATCCTCAGAGTGGCTTCAAGCAGATATTGCATTTGATCCTTTGGTGTCTTGAGATTCGCAATTGGAGCATTGGGAGCTGCTGCTTCCTGAGCTGCTTTAGCTTCCTGGGCTTTGCGGATTTCCTCTTGAGCTTGTGCAGAAGTGGGATGCGAAGAATCCATCACTATGACGTTGTCCTCAAACTCTGGACGGAGTGGCAAATGCTCTCGATCAAGAAGATACGTGTTGGTTCCAACCTTGGAATTTATCAACAACTGAATATGTGGAGCATAACCACACGATCTCTTCTGATCTGCTGCTGTCCTCTTGATAGTCTCTACTATCAGGCTCATCACCTTGAATTTCTGAGGAGTATCAAATAAGTGCAGCAAGTTGATGGAGTGGCCACGAATCATCTTATCATCGCCTGACTTGGGTAACAAGGTGTACCGCAAGATTGTGTTTGAGGTGGCCAGACCTGGTAGCAAATGCTTCACTGATCCAAGCTTATGTGTTTCAAGATCCTTCTGAGGAATTGCAGTGTACATGTTGGCCATAGAGTTGTGATCCATCTTGAGCTTGGCATATATGTCAATGTCATCCTCCTCTTCCTTGAGTGCACCAAGAAGATTTGCCCACTCAGAGATGGTAGACTGGTATCTTATACCCTCAGTCATCCACACTATTCTGCCATCTGGATAGAAATGAGCAGTAGAGTAGAATTGCATGATCATCTCATCATTCCACTTGGTCAACTTCTTTCCAACAAACTCATCAACACTTGCAATCATGAAGCTTTCATGGACATGGGGAAAGTAATCCTCATTCTCATCAATGTATTCCCAGTCCACCCACTTCATGTCACTGACTATGGGCTTTTTGTCAAGCAAAACTGTCTCGTAAAAATCTTGTTGCTCTCGAGTGTGAAAGCGGTAATCACACGCTGTCCTTCTCCTGATAGCATAGGGATCTGACAATCTCCATTGACGCAGTCCTTTGTCCTTTCTCAACATCATGTTTTCTGCTACTGGGTGTGCGTTGTCATGGTCTGGAATCTTTGGCTTCAACTTTCTGAGCACTAGAGGCTCTTCATCAACAGTTGACTCTGGCACTGGGGCCTTGTTCTTTTCTGCAGCTGATATGTTTCTGGTTGACCTCTTGGGTGCTGATGCCTTAGGCTTTAACTTGGGAGGTGCAACAGTCTTGATTGCATCAGACATGAGCTTCTGTGCTTTTGCAGGGGGTGCAGCAGCTGGCTCATCCTCCTCCTCTTCTTCCTCTTCAATCATCATAGTAGGTCTACCAATCACATGGGCAAAAGATTTCCTTATCCTCTTCTTCTTAGTTCCTGCAGCTGTCTCTGTGTCACTGGGCTTCTGCATTGTCTGCTGAGGCACTTTCCTCACAGCAGTTCTCTCTTTGACAGAGGTAGGCTTTGTGCTGTACTCCTTAGCAAGCACGACTCGCCTTTTCTTGGTTGCAGCTTCACTTGCAACAAAGTCCTCATCCTCACTGTCTGAGGTTTTCTTCTTCCTTGTTCTGGTTGCAGCTTTAGGAAGATCTGGAGAGCTTCTCTCTCCCTCATAGAAACTTTCATTATGGCTTGATCCTTCACTTTGTTCTTCATGCTGCTCTGACCTATTTTGACTGTCACTGACATCAGACATATTGCTGAGCTGACCCCTAACTCGGTGGAGTTTCTCTACGGCGGCAACGGCGGTGGAGATTTCCGTTGACGGCGACGGAATCCTGCGGCGAGGGCGCGCTGGAGACGATGGCGACGATCCGAAGACCAAAGGGGCGGCAGCAATGGGGCGCGGGCGCGTGACGTTTGAAGAAATTTTCAACCGCACGGTTCGCTGGGAATATATACCCATTCGCTGTCGGTGGCACCGAGTGGAACAAATCGGTAGCACCGAGACGTGCAACTGCTTGCAGTTACAGCAACTCGGTCCAACCGAGTCGGTCTAATCGGTAGCACCGAGATGAAAGCCTAGATCAGTCTAAATGCTTTCGGTTCGACCGAGTTTGAGTAGGTTGGTCTAACCGAAATCAATTAGAAGGTTTTGGAGGTTCAACCCTTTCAGATCGGTGGCTCCGAGTGCTCCTCACCTGGAGGGTCCGAAAATGACTTGTTCAATTTTTGTGATGCAGCAAGAATAGAATTTGAGACAAGAAAGGATAGATAGCTAGAGAAGGTTCTTAGGCATTCTTGTACATCCACTTGGCCTGAAAAAACCAAGACAATCAAAACAACAAATGGATGTCCTCGAATGATGAAAACATGCAAATCAACATGCTCACACAATAAGATAGCAAAAGAAATATGTGTCAAACATGCACAACCAATTCTAGCATCTATCAAGCAATGGCGATGACTAGGTCATCTATATATCAGTATATTGACTTAGGAGCCAAATGAGAACATTTGATCATAGGTCATACTCATCGTTTAAGCACAAGTGGGGTTACCACTTTTACATAAAGCATTAATGTGTTCACACCATTAGAGTTGCTTTAGCTCAATTTTTAGAGCAAAGCTCCCCCTAGATGCGATATCCCCCCTAAGAGGGTTGAACTAACCTTGGGTTTTGTCGATGATGACTTCATGTAGATGTTGAAGATGTGGATGCTCAATGTTGATGTAGATCATCAAAAGTTGGGAGCAATCCTTTGGAGTTTTGTGCTTTCAATACCTACATGGGTTAGTCCCACACAAGGATATCCATAGACATAGAGTGAAATACACATATGATGATGTCCATGAATACATTGATTACCTTGTCCCTTGCCTTACCAACAAGAGGGTTTGTGACTCCATGAACTAGTGCAAAATGTGGAAGTTGGTTGCACAAGTCCTTGCCGTAAAGAATATGAATGAAGTTTGTTGGCGGAGTCACCCTCAAGAACTCTCTAGTTCTTCTTCTTTTGGATCCACATCAACTTGATGGGAATCCTTGGAGTTGTAGTAGCACTCGATGAAGTAGAACTTGATGAAGTCTTGGGAACCCACTTGACCATGGCTTGAGGAGCTTCTTCAAATGAATCAATCTCTTCTTGAAGCTTGTCCTTGCCTTTTAGCTTGTGGTCTTGTGGTGGAAGGTGTTCTTGAGCTTGTGTTCCCTTGAAGGAAGTAGGATCATACTTCTCTTGTTGAGGAACAAACTTCGTCTTGGGGCATTGACCTTCTTCCCACTCAACTCCATCGGCATTGAACTTTCGCTCAAAACCAACACCTTGGTTCTTCCGGTGCCTTCCTTGCTTGCGTACAATTTCCTCAAATTGTTTACTCCCGGCAAGACTCTTGTAGACACCTTTTTCTATAATTCCTTTCAATAGCATATTTTCTTGCTCAAGTGTAACTTGGCTAAGAGAATCATTAGTGGAATCAATAGAACTACTAGAAGCAACAACATTGGATTTAGCATTGTTATTGTTACTACTAGAGGTAGAACCATTTTTACCCTTGTTGCTAGTTTGCTTAGGTTGAACTTGTGGCATAAAGGTAGACAAGAGTAAACGTTTGGCAAGATATGAAGAACTCTTCTTTCATAAACATTCATTACAAACTCGGAGATACAAAATAACTGTTATTACTGCCTCTAGGGCATATCTCCTACACAGACATGGCCTCGGAACACAGGAGACCGAAAGGTCGAACATGAGTCATATAGTAGATATGATCAACATGGAGATGTTCACCATTGATGACTACCCCATCTCATGTGATGATCGGACATGGGTTAGTTGATTTGGATCATGTATCACTTAGACAACTTGAGGGATGTTGATTTAAGTGGGAGTTCATTAGTAGTTTTATTAACTGAACTAATTATCATGAACATAGTCTAAATTGTCTTTGCAAAATTATGTTGTAGATCAATAGCTCGCGCTGTAGCTCCCTGTTTTTAATACGTTCCTAGAGAAAGACTAAGTTGAAAGATATTGTAAGCAATTATGCGGACTAGGTCCGTAGTCTAAGGATTGTCCTCACTGCTGCACAGAAGGCTTATGTCCTTGATGCACCGCTCGGTGTGCCAACCCCTCTAGCATCGTATGTGGATGTTATGAACGTCTGGCAGACACGTTCTGATGACTACTCGATAGTTCAGTGCGCCATGCTTTACGGCTTAGAACCCGGGCTCCAAAGACGTTTTGAGGACCACGGAGCATATGAGATGTTCCAGGAGCTGAAATTGGTATTTCAAGCTCATGCCCGGGTCGAGAAGTATGACATCTCCGACAAGTTCTTTAGCTGTAAAATGGAGGAGAACAGTTCTGTTAGTGAGCATATACTCAGAATGTCTGGGTTGCACAACCGCTTGACTCAGTTGGGAGTTAATCTTCCAGATGACTCGGTTATTGACAGAATTCTCCAATCACTGCCACCAAGCTATAAGGGCTTTGTTATGAACTATAATATGCAAGGGATGGAGAAAACACTTCCTGAGCTCTTCGCGATGCTTAAGGCCGCGGTGGTAGAAATCAAGAAGGAGCATCAAGTGTTGATGGTTAAAAAGACCACTAGTTTCAAGAAAGGCAAGGGAAAGAAAGGAAACTTCAAGAACAACGGTAAGCAGTTCCTGCTCCCGTGAAGAAACCCAAGGCTGGACCCAAACCTGAGACTGAGTGCTTCTACTGCAAGGGGAATGGTCACTCGAAGCGGAACTGCTCCAAGTACTTGGCAGATAAGAAGGCTGGCAACGTCAACAAAGGTATATTTGATATACATGTTATTGATGTGTACCTCACTAGTGCTCGTAGTAGCGTCTGGGTATTTTGATACCGATTCAGTTGCTAATATTAGTAACTCGAAGCAGGAGCTGCGGAGTAACGAAAACTAGTTGAGGGCGAGGTGACGATGGGTGTTGGAAATGTCTCCAAGATTGATATGATCTCCATCGGCACGCTCGTAATACCTTCGGGATTAGTATTAAACCTAAATAATGGTTATTTGGTGCTTGCGTTGAGCATAAAACATTATATCTGGATATTGTTTATTGCAAGACGGTTATTCATTTAAGTCAGAGAATAATGGTTATTCTGTTTATATGAGTAATGTCTTTCGTGATCATGCACCCAATGTGAATGGTTTACTGAATCTCGATCGTAGTGATACACATGTTCATAATATTAATGCCAAAAGATGCAAAGTTAATGATGATAGTACCACATGATTGTGGCACTGCTACTTAGGTCATATTGGTGTAAAGCGCATGAAGAAACTCCATGCCGATGGACTTTTGGAATCTCTTGATTATGAATCATTTGAGACATGTGAATCATGCCTTATGGCAGGATGACTAAAACACCGTCTTCCGGATCAATGGAGCGGGCAAGTGACTTATTGGAAATAATACATACCGATGTATGCGGTCCGATGAGTGTTGAAGCACGCGGTGGATATCATTATTTTCTTACCTTCACAGATGATTTGAGTAGATACAGGTATATTTACTTAATGAAACACAAGTCTGAAACATTTGAAAGGTTCAAGGAGTTTCAGAGTGAAGTGGAGAATCATCGTAATAAGAAAATTAAATTTCTACGATCTGATCGTGGAGGTGAATATTTGAGTTACGAGTTTGGTATGCATTTAAGACAATGTGGAATTGTTTCACAGCTCACGCCACCTGGAACACCACAGCATAATGGTGTGTCCGAACATCGTAATCATACTCTATTGGATATGGTGCGTTCTATGATGTCTCTTACCGATTTTACAGTATCGTTTTGGGGTTATGCATTAGAGACAGCCGCATTCACTTTAAATAGGGCACCGTCAAAATCCGTTGAGACGACACCGTATGAGTTATGGTTTGGCAAGAAACCTAAGATGTCGTTTCTTAAAGTTTGGGGATGCGACGCTTATGTCAAGAGGCTTCAGCCTGATAAGCTCGAACCCAAAGCGGAGAAGTGCGTCTTCATAGGATGCCCTTAAGAGACCATTGGGAATACCTTCTACCACAGATCCGAGGGCAAGATCTTTGTTGCCAAGAATGAGTCCTTTCTAGAGAAGGAGTTTCTCTCGAAAGAAGTGAGTGGGAGGAAAGTAGAACTTGATGAGGTAATCGTACCTTCTGTCGAATTGGAAGGTAGCACATCACAGAAAACAGTTCCCGTGATGTCTACACCAATCGAAGAGGAAGCTAATGATGATGATCATGAAACTTCGGATCAAGTTACTACTGAACTTCGTAGGTCGACCAGGGTACGTTCCGCACCAGAGTGGTACGGTAGTCCAGTCCTGGAAGTCATGTTGTTGGACAACGGCGAACCTACGAACTATGAAGAAGCTATGATGAGCCCGGATTCCGACAAATGGCTTGAGGCCATGAAATCCGAGATAGGATCCATGTATGAGAACAAAGTATGGACTTTGGTGGACTTGCCCGATGATCGGCAAGCCATTGAGAATAAATGGATCTTTAAGAAGAAGACAGACGTTGATGGTAATGTCACCGTCTATAAAGCTCGACTTGTCGCAAAGGGTTTCTGACAAGTTCAAGAGGTTGACTGCGATGAGACTTTCTCACCCATAGCGATGCTCAAGTCTGTTAGAATTATGTTAGCTATTGCCGCATTTTATGATTATGAGATCTGGCAAATGGACGTCAAAACGGCATTCCTTAACGGGTTTCTTAAGGAAGAATTGTATATGATGCAACCAGAAGGTTTTGTCGATCCTAAGGATGCTAACAAAGTATGCAAGCTCCAGCGATCCATCTATGGACTGGTGCAAGCATCTCGGAGTTGGAATATACGCTTTGATGAGGTGATCAAAGCTTTTGGTTTTATACAAACTTACGGAGAAGCTTGTATTTACAAGAAAATGAGTGGGAGCTCTATAGCATTTCTGATAGTATATGTGGATGACATATTGTTGATTGGAAATGATGTAGAATTTCTGGAAAGCATAAGGGGTTGTTTGAAAGGAGTTTTTCAAAGGAAAACCTGGGTAAAGCAGCTTACATATTGGGCATCAAGATCTATAGAGATAGATCAAGACGCCTGATAAAACTTTCACAGAGCACATACCTTACAAGTTTTTGAAGGAGTTCAAAATGGACCAGTCAAAGAAGAAGTTCTTGCCTATGTTGCAAGGTGTGAATTTGAGTGAGACTCAAAGCTCGACCGCGGCAGAAGAAAGAGAAAGGATGAAGGTCGTCCCCTATGCCTCAGCCATGGGCTCTATAATGTATGCCATACTGTGTACCATACCTGTTCTGTGCCTTGTCGTGTGTCTGGCAAGGGGTACTAGAGTGATCCAGGAGTGGATCACTGGACAACGGTCAAAAATTATCCTTAAATAACTTAAGGAAATGTTTCTCATTTATGGAGGTAACAAAGAGTTCGTCGTAAAGGTTTACGTCGATGCAAGCTTTGACGCCGATCTGGATGACCCTGAGTCTCGAACCGGATACGTAAAGTGGAGCAGTCGTTTGGAGTAGTGCCAAACCGAGCGTTGCGGTGGGATTTACATGTAAAGTGCATATGTAACGCCCTTTCAACTCCATTCGTGATTGGATCAAGGATGGAGACATTGAGATTTGCAAAGTACATATGGATCTGAATGTTGCAGACCCGTTGACTAAAACCTCTCCCATGAACAAAACATGATCAGCCCCAGAACTCATTGGGGGTTAGATTCATAACTATGGAAACTAGATTATTGACTCTAGTGCAAGTGGGAGACTGTTGGAAATATGCCCTAGAGGAAATAATAAATTGGTTATTATCATATTTCATGCTATAATTGTATTGACCGAACACTTAAATACATGTGTGGATACATAAACAAATACCGTGTCCCTAGTGAGCCTCTACTAGAGTAGCTCGTTGATCAAAGATGGTTAAGGTTTCCTAACCATAGACATGAGTTGTCATTTGATAACGGGATCACATCATTAGGAGAATGATGTGATGGACAAGACCCAACCGTAAGCTTAGCACCAGATCGTTTAGTTTATTTGCTACAGCTTTCTTCATGTCAAGTATCTGTTCCTTAGACCATGAGATCGTGCAACTCCCTGACACCGAAGGAATACTTAGTGTGTATCCAAACGTCACTTCGTAACTGGATGATCATAAAGGTGCTCTACAGGTATCTCCAAAGGTGTTTGTTGGGTTGGCACGAATCGAGACTGGGATTTGTCACTCCGTATGACGGAGAGATATCTCTGGGCCCTCTCGGTAATACAACATCGTAAAGAGCTTGCAAGCAATGTGGCTAATGGGTTAGTCACGGGATCTTGTATTACGGAACGAGTAAAGAGACTTGTCGGTAACGAGATTGAACTAGGTATGGAGATACGACGATCGAATCTCGGGCAAGTAACATATCGCTGGACAAAGGGAATTGCATACGGGATTAACTGAATCCTTGACATCGTGGTTCAACCGATAAAAGATCTTCGTGGAATATGTAGGAACCAATATGGGCATCCAGGTTCCGCTATTGGTTATTGACCGGAGAGGTGTCTCGGTCATGTCTACATGATTCTCGAACCCGTAGGGTCCGCACGCTTAACGTTCGGTGACGCTAGAGTAGTATTGGGATATTTGATGATTGGTAACAAGAATGTTGTTCGGAGTCCCGGATGAGATCCCGGACGTCACGAGGAGTCTCGGAATGGTCGAGAGGTAAAAATTTATATATGGGAAATCATATTTTGGGTTCAGGAAAAAGGTGCAGTTTTTTCGGTATTGTACCGGGAAGCTTCCAGAAGGTTCCAGAGGATTCCAGAGGGGTCCGGAAGTTCACAAGTGGGTCCACCACGTCCCAAGAGCTGGCATGGGCTGAGGGGAGGTGCCCTGGCCTTATTGGGCTAGGCGCACCAAGTCCTCAAAAGCCCATGTGGCTAGGGAAGGAAAAAAAGGGGGAGTCCTAGTAGGAATAGGATTGGACTTGGAGTCCAAGTCCTCCCCCCCTTGGCTGCGCCCTAGGGCTTGGAGGGGCTGTTCCCCACGCCCCTCCACCTATATATATATAGAGGAGGGGGCGCCCCAAACAACACACCAGCCCCTAGACGCCCCCCTCTCTCTCGTTACACCACCGCCTCGTCCCAACGACGCTTAGCAAAGCGCTGTCGGTGCTCCACCACCACCATCACCACCACGCCGTCGTGTTGGTTGTGATTCCATCTACTTCTCCTCTCCCTCTTGCTGGATCAAGAAGGAGGAGACGTCATCGAGCCGCACGTGTGCTGAACGCGGAGGTGCCGTCCGTTCGGTACTTCATCGAATTGGATAGCGATTGGATCGTGACGAGTACGACTACATCAACCGCGTTATATACGCTTTCGCTTTCGGTCTACGAGGGTACGTAGACACACTCTCCTCTCTCGTTGCTATGATTCTCCTAGATAGATCTTGGGTGTTCGTAGGAATTTTTTTGATTTTCATGCTTCGTTCCCCATTAGTTGTTGCTGCATCTAGCGCTTGTTTACATGATGCAATCTTTGCGATGTATTTTAGGGCATATGTCATGAATGCATTAATATGATTGCAGTTTGTCTATAAATATTCTATTGTGGTGATCTGCATTTGGTTCATCCGCTCTTAGGGTGAAATTTTCTTAAGAGCCTTGCCACAATTTTTTTTCCCAGCATAAATTTAATTCGCGTGCCGCCACAGTACCCGGCTCACAGCCACACCCGCTCTACCACACGCACTAAGTGCAGAAACCACACACACACACCCACCTAGCAACTAATTAGCCGCCTCGCTCACTGGATCACTCTCACCACACCACAGTTTTTCTGAAGAAAAACTCGTGGGTTTTTATTTCTACGAAGCCTACTGCAAAACGCACTAACACTCACTCGTACCCGACACTGATGCCTAGTACTCATGATCACCGCCGCCTCAGAGAGCCACCACTCGAGCAGCGGCATCACGGCGATCATCGAGGATCATCGCACATAGCAGCAGCGAGAAGCCAACCAACGCCGCCAGCATACCCACCAGGAGGATCGTGATCAGCTCCGGAACCACGTCCTCCATTGATGCCTCGTCTCGAGCTCCTGCAACCAGAAGGAGAAGAAGAAGGAGAAGTGAGGTGAGGCGTGAGGTAGAAGGAAGAAAAACCGCGGTCGTTTTTATAGCTCGAGCTCGGTGCACGGTGAGCGAAGTCCACCAGCGCCGCTCGTCGCTCGATCGCCGGTGTTCGGAGGCGAATCCGCGAGCATTGCCGACATGGTACTGGTCCGCGAGGTGAGTGCACGCTGCGCCGGCGACAAGCACGCCGCGCACTACCGCGGTACGGCCTAGATGCCCTACGCGCTAAACGCCGCGGGTGGAGAGAGTGCGAGAGAGCACGCGAGAGAGAGAGAGAAGGAAGGAGAGCCAGAGGAAGAAGAAGAGACTGACAGTGGGCCCTGGGTCCACCTGTCAACCGGAGAGAACACTGTGCACTGGAGTACGACAAGCGAAATTTGGAATTAGAAATTATACTTTTTCCAAATTTGTCGTACAGTAGAACCACAACACCAGTACCTCACTGTAGTTGCACCAATTACCAGTAGCCCCGCATCAACTGTGCTTAATTAGGTTATTTAAATAATTAGTTCAGAAAAATCTCCTCGAAAAGGTGGGCTTAATTCTGATAACCACCTTAACAAATCTCGAGGACGAGATTTCTAGTTTTGAAGAACTCAACACGAGAAATCCAACGATGAAAACGGTTTGAGATTTAGATGCACGGTTTAAGCGATAAAACGTTTTGAATAAACTAATCTATGAAAAAAGGGAAAACTTCCAGGTTGCGACAAGTGGCGCACATGCAGCGCGCCCCCTGTCGCAACCTGACAAGGTGGGAGTGATCTTTGTAAGTAGTACTCCTTGATTAGTGATTTCGTTATTTGACGCCTTCAGAGCTAGTTATAGGCCATTTGGCAACTAATGTACACCCCCTTCCCCTTCGATATATTTTAATGGGCCGGCCCAACTAAGACGAGCGGGAAGCTCCCTCCTCTCCCGGTTTTGTGATGCTTCCAGAAGCTTAGGAAGCTTCCAACCAATTTTATTTCTTTATTCAATTTTGGACCGGTTTTGTTAGGTATTTTTGTTTTTTCAAATTTGTTAACTTTCCCAAATTCGCTAACTTTTTTTCAAATTTGTGCAATTTTTTTCTTAAATTCATGAACTTTTTAAAAATTCTCAAACATTTTTATATGTTTTGAAATTTTTCCCTCAAATTCATGAGGTTTTTCCAAATTTGCGAACTTCTTTTTCTTAAATTCGTGAACTTTTTCAAATTCAATTTTTTTACTGTTTTTATTTTTTTCTCAAATTCATGAACTTTTTTATTTTTTTAAAATTTTCTCCTCAAATTCGTGAACTTTGTTTCTAGCCGCTAACTCTGTTTCAAATCCGTGAACTTTTTTGAAATCCATGAACTTTTTCAAGCGTGTAATTTTTTTTCAAATAGTCAGCGTATTGTCAATGGGGTCAGGTCAAAGGTTAACCCATTAGTCAATGGTAACCTGGTCAAGTCAACTGACAACTCAGGAAAAAAAAAGTAAACTGAAGCGACCCGAGCTGGCCACCCGCTCGTGTTAGTGGGTCGGCCCACAGAGGCAGCGCGTGAGCGCCCGTTGATCCTATTGGTGCATAAGGCACCCCACAGGAGGTCTCATAAGCCAGACAAAGCCCCTCCCATGCCAGACCTACTGCATAAGAGTAACGGCGCTGCTATACACACGACACATGCACGGCCGACGCCTGCACGATTCTGCCGTGGCAGCGGCAACAGCGAGCGTGCTCTCAAGAGCACTGTGGGGAGGGAGCATCGTTTGTAGATCGTGCGAAGACTGTCGTGTGTGAAGCAATTTCCTAAGAGTAATGATGTTTTGGGCTACTGCATAGGCTCGAATTACCCAGCTGCTCATTTGATCTGATTTGTGCTTGCTCTTTTTTTCCAGTGAGGTGGATCTGATTTTTGAGATATATTTTTGGAAGGTCACAAGGGACAAAAACGCTTACCTGAACAATTTTATTTAACTGATTACGGCAAAGCAGCAGTTTTACAAGGGTCGCGGCACCTGCCAAGAATAATAGGGGGGAAAAATCAGATACAAAACACTAAGGAATGATTTTTTTTTTTCATTTTTTCCTTTTTGACAAGTGGCAAAGGATTTACCACATTCATTAATTAAGAAGAGAGTTTGCCGAAGGCGACAAAGGAAAAACAAAAAGCCTATTCTTCTGGTGTGATAATACCCAAGTGCTTAGCCCCAGAGCCACCCACGGGATGACCTCCTGACGAATGCGCGAGAAGACGATCTGAGTGGGCGAGTGCTTGTTGTTGAAGACCATCGCATTGCTCTCGTTCCATAACTCCCAAGTTACAAGCATGGCAAGGGAGGTCATCACTTTACGCCTAGAATTGCCATGGTGGATGAGGTGATCCCACCAGTGCATGACATCATTGAAATTGCTCCAAGGAGTATCGAGAGGGTGCATGCCAAGTCAATCATTGACCATGTTCTAAATCCGAGTGGAGTAGCGGCATTGGAAGGTCAAATGTGCCGCCACATTCGGGCTGCGGTTGCAAAGGAGGCATTGGCCGCAATTGGGCCATCCGTGCTTGGCGAGCCGGTCCGCCGTGCAAACCCTGTTTTGGGTGATGAGCCACGTGAAAATCTTACATTTAGGAGGCGCCCAAATCTATCAAATAATTACTTTCATGTCTGTGGACACCAACCCAAGGAACTGAGCCTTGTAAGCTGAAGTTGTAAGGTTTTCTTTTTGGAAACGAGGTTAAAACCCCAGGCCTCTGCATCAATCGACGCATACAACCATTTTTATTAATTACTAGTTACCTGCCCGTGCGTTACCACGGAATACGAAATATGTCGTGAAAAATATAAATAAAGTCATAATTTGAATTTCTAAAGATTATATTTAACTTTTACATCTCTCATGATGAACTATACTCTCACAACCCATATTATCCACCAGCCTCATAATCTCTTGAATTTCTACATAATCTCGTGCGGCCGCAGTCGGTCTCGTTGGTTAAATGTATGGTCAAACATAGATCTCGGGAAGCTCGGGCGCACTACATTGTGGAATGGAGGGAGTATCTGACTTTACCAGATGTTACCAGCAACAATAGTGAAGCTGAGCATCTATTCCTACCAAGAGAAAAAAAGGGAAGAATGAACCCAGAAGCGTTATTGCTACTCCCGCTGTCCTTCTTTACATGAAACACATATTTTGAAACGGAGGCAAAAGTTTTGCATCATCTCATTAATAAAGGAGAGGCGAACATGGTTCATGAGGTCCATTACACCTCAACAAATGGAAGAGAAAAAACAACTACTCTCGCGGCAAGTCATCATAGTGGTCGAGGGCAAGGCGGTACGCGCTCCGCACCAAGAAGATCCCGCGCGGATCGGTACCCCACGCAAGGACATCCTCCGTGTGTCTCGGCGCCAATTTGATCTTGAGGATCACCTCGGCATCGGCAGGCTTGAAATGGTACTGGATGATGTCCTCCCTCCATCCTCCATGCTCTGTCAGCAGCTCCGCCACCTGGTGCAGTCTGCATGTCCCCCGTGGCGAGATAGGCCTGTAGGACAGAGGGCGCAGGAGCAAGGGATCCCGCCAAATACGAATCTGCTGACCGTCCCCCGCACGCCACACCAAGCCCCGCTTGAGAAGCTCGAGTCCATGGTGGATCGCCTGCCACGTCGAGGAAGCATTACCTGCAAAGACGGTACCCTCAAGTCACCCATTAGGATAAGATTTCGCCTTCAGAACCTGCGCACACAAGAGGACCTTGAGATCACTATTATTAGAAATTCAGCTTTGTCTCACATTTGGCAATAAAGGCATTTTATGAGAACTCGAAGGCGATTCTCACATTTGGAGACACTGGTTAAGAAAAAGGAATAATTATGATAGCTAATTCTTGAGGGTACCCATTTCTGGAATATTTGAGAAGTAATACAGACCACAAGAACATAGAAGGTGCAAGGCTCTAAACTAACCTTTGCCACGTTTTTTGCTCCAACTCCTTGTAGCTTAGCCATCTTGAAAGACATTTAATGCAAGCTGTAAATAGAATTGAACCATTTCATACCCATTCTTCATGTAGTGTTTCTTCACACATTTTGAACGGCAACCTATAGATGATGACAATAACTTGCTTAATTCAGAAATGCAAGAGGTTACATCAGGAATGGCACAAAGGGATATTTTTCAGTTTGTTTGCAACAGATCTGCATGGAAAAAACATTATTCATCTTTAGATAGCTGATGACACACATTAGAACTGATAACATGGGTACGGTTCTACTAACGGCCATCACTCTCCTCTCCCCAACAAAAACAGGTAACAACCATGGTAAATAACAAGTGTCTAAATAAATACAGAACATGAGCTTATGTAAGTGGCTAATGGATCTTTGGAATGGCATACAGATGGGGCAAATAAATTACTTGACGTGGTTGGAGCTCCGACCTCCATGGCCTCCTGCACCTTCGGTATCTCTGAGGGTACAGTGACTCTGAAAGATAAAGCATATGTATACAACAAATGATTGGAGAATTAATAACTACAAAGGTAAAACAAATGGCAATTGCAATATGTCTTAACCTAACTATGTTTTCTGCAATCTGAAACAATTTAAAGGTCATGACCAAGCCACTATTCCTTCTAGGTTTGCAATACGCAACAAACTTAGATCTAATTAATAATGGTTAACAAAAGCATGTGTTCAGTTAGTAATACCACCTACTGTGAAACAGAGGGTTCCACTTTAAACTATGACAAAGGGAACATTTTCCATTCATGAAATTACACTTAGAACTAACTAAAAATGTGAGAGCCCCTGGAACAAGATAGCATCTGGTTAGTCAATACAATTTTCTAATGCTTCTTCTTCTAGCAGGCATCCTTAGTGAATGAATGAACAACACCTTTCCATTCTTCTAGTTAAGAGCATCTCCACTCGCGCCCCCAACAGGCCCCTCAGGGCGTGTTTTTTACCGCCGGCGCCGAAAAATCCCCCCAGTCGCGCCCCCAGGACGCCGATTTCCGCCGGTTCGGCCCATTTTTTGGCCCGGCGATCCCAGGCCGAACCCAGTGCACCGGGGGGCGCTTGGGGGCTCCGGCGGATGGGAAAACGGCGCATGGGCCACCACTGTCAGGCGGAAAACGTTTTTTCCACCTCCAGATTCGCCCCCCGCGCGCGCTACCCCTTCCGCCGCCGTGCCGATCCCGGCGCCGCCCACCTGCCCACCACCGCTAGAAAGGCCATTTCCCCGTCGAGAAAGAGAGGGTTCGCCGCAGCAGCCTCAACCCCGCTCCTGGGCGAGCTTTTCCGGCGCTCCGGCCACGCAAACGGGGATACCGGCGGCGGCTGCGCGCCTACCACGCCCGCCAGGTGTTCGGCGATTTGTCTGCTCGGCGATGGACTCGGACGACGAGGAGGCGTTCGCGGCGCTGCTGGAGGAGGAAGCCGATGCCGACGACCAGGACGAAGAGCACCTCATTGTCCTCGCCGCTCTGGCCAGCCTGTTCGCAAGCAATGCCAAGCCGCGGCGAGGTGGCTCGGCGCCGGGCTGGCAGAAGGCAAAGCAGAGGCATCGGCTGGAGGGCTATTGCTTGCTCTACGCCGACTACTTCGCCGACGCTCCCTTGCACGGCGAGAAAGTATTTCGGCGCCGTTATCGGATGAGCCGAAAGCTCTTCCTCAGGATTGTGAATTCCATCCGTGAGTTCGACAGCTACTTCAAGTGCAAGAAGGATTGCACCGGCACACTTGGATTCACCTCACTCCAGAAGTGCACGACAGCTATGAGGATGCTTGCATACGGAGCTCCCGGTGATATACTGGAAGACTATGGACGCATGGCCGAGTCCACCACCATTGAGTGTTTGTACAAGTTCTGCAGGGCACTGGTGGCAGTGTTTGGACCACAATACTTGCGATCACCCAATGCTGAAGACACTGCTCGGATCCTAGCACAGAATGCAGCAAGAGGATTTCCTGGGATGCTTGAAAGCATCGACTGCATGCATTGGGCATGGAAAAACTGTCCATTTGCTTGGCAGGGGATGTATAAAGGCGCCAAAGGAGCTTGCAGTGTGGTACTTGAGGTAGTGGCCACACAGGACCTCTGGATTTGGCACTCCTTCTTTGGTACACTAGTAGAAAACAGACCTTTCGTCCGCCCCTTTAGTCCCGGTTTGATTACGGCCCGGGACTACTGTGACCATTAGTCCCGGTTCCAACGGCTAGGAGCGGTCGGGGGCACGGGCATCATTAGTCCTGGTTCATTTTCTACCTATAGTCCCGGTTTGTGATACAAACCGGGACTAAAGGGGTGGTGGCAGGCTGGTGGCAGGCTGGGGCCCCACGATCCCCTTTAGTCCCGGTTTGTATCACAAACAGGGACTAGAGGTGGACCCTATAGTCCCGGTTTGTGAAACAAACCGGGACTAAAGACGTCCCTATATAAACCCTTCGTCCAGCCCGAGCCCATTCTCTCTGTTTTCCCCTTTCTCTCGTCTGTTCTTCCCCTTGCTCTCGAGCTCATCCTCCATTTTTGCCAAAGATTTGTCAAGATTTGAAGGCACCCCATCTATCCAAGTGTTCACAAAGGTTAGCAACTTTGTCCTTTGATCTCTCATTGCTAGATTAGCTCGTGCAATGCTCTATAAGTATAGTGATTTGTGGGTTCTAGTTTGGGAGTAATTATGTGGGAGTTTATTTGATTTATATGCAATTTGAGCTCAAATTAACTTCTTAGTTTGCATATGTGTAGGTGTGGTTTACTTAGTGCCTTCCCGTCCCCGTCCTAACCACCGTCGATCGCCCGCCCCGTCCCGTCGCCGGCACCACACCTTGGTGAGCCTCTTGTTCTTATCCTTTTTATAAAAAAAAATCTTATTTGTATGATTTAGATAGTTAATAGTATAATTTTCTTACATGTATGATTGTTTGTTATACATAGTGCCATGACTTTGATATCCGTCCCCGTCGGCCCTCGTCCGGTTTATGATTCGGATGTGGTATATATATTCTCTTTTATAACTATTTGTTGCATTTCGCGTTTATGATAATTATGCCCATCAAGTTGACATAGATATTTTTATCTAGGAGGTATGTGAACCAGTAATTGCAACCGACCCACTTGTCGAGAAGTTAAATTTAGTTGAAAAAGAAAACGAGTATTTGAAAGAAAAATTGAAAAGAATTGAAGAAGAGAAGATGAAATTGGAGTTGTATGTTGCCGATGTCGTCGATGATCACAAGATCAAGATGGATGCAATGCGCTTGAAGATTAGAAAGATTAGAAACTATGCCGTTAATAAAGAGGCTTGGTATCATTATGCTGTTGGATCAATTATTACCTTAGTTGCGATTTTGATCGCATTTGTTGTTGCATTTAAATGCTTTAGCTAGATAGTTCTATGTTGTTTTATGAGAATAAGTGTGTATGAACTTTATGTATGGACTTGTATTAATTTGGTCTTTTCGGTGTTGTGTAATGAAGATGAGTCGGCAATGGATGTACGATGACCGATGCTCTCCCCAGTTCATTAATGGCGTGCATAGTTTTCTGCGTGCGGCTGAGGCAAACATGCGGAATGGTTTTATGTGTTGTCCATGTGGTGTCTGTAAGAATGATAGGAATTACTCTAGCTCAAAAGTCATTCACGTCCACCTGTTTACGTCCGGTTTCATGTCCGGATATAACTGTTGGACCAAGCACGGAGAAAGAGGGGTTCTAATGGAAGAGAAAGAAGAAGAAGAGGATGATGACAACTATGCTGGGTTCCATGAATACGATGGTACTACAATGGGGGAAGAGAATGAAGAAGAAGAAGCTGAAGAAGAGGCATCAGATGAGCCCGCTGATGATCTTGGTCGGGCCATTGCTGATGCAAAGAGAAACTGCGAAAGTGAAAAGGAGAAGTTGAAGTTGCAACGCATGTTAGAGGATCACAAAAAATTGTTGTACCCAAATTGCGAAGATGACAAGAAAAAGCTGGGTACCACACTGGAATTGCTGCAATGGAAGGCAGAGAATGGTGTGGCTGACAAGGGATTTGAAAAGTTGCTGAAAATGTTAAAGAAGATGCTTCTAAAGGACAACGAATTGCCTGACAGTACGTACGAAGCAAAGAAGGCTGTCTGCCCTCTAGGATTAGAGGTGCAGAAGATACATGCATGCCCTAATGACTGCATCCTCTACCGCGGTGAGGAGTACGAGAATCTGAATGCATGCCCGGTATGCGGTGCATTGCGCTATAAGATCAGCCGTGATGACCCTGGTGATGATGTTGAGGGCGAGCGCCCCAAGAAGAGGATTCCTGCCAAGGTGATGTTGTATGCTCCTATAATACCACGGTTGAAACGTTTAATCCAAAACAAAGAGCATGCCAAGTTGATGCGATGTCACAAAGAAGACCGTAAGAAAGACGGGAAGTTGAGAGTACCCGCTGACGGGTCGCAGTGGAGAAAAATCGAGAGAAAGTGGCGGGACTTTGCAGATGATGCAAGGAACGTATGGTTTGGTTTAAGTGCAGATGGCATTAATCCTTTTGGGGAGCAGAGCAGCAATCATAGCACCTGGCCTGTGACTCTATGTATCTATAACCTTCCTCCTTGGTTGTGCATGAAGCGGAAGTTCATTATGATGCTAGTGCTCATCCAAGGCCCCAAGCAACCTGGCAACGACATTGATGTGTACCTAAGGCCATTAGTTGAAGAACTTTTACAACTGTGGGACATAAAAGGTGTACGTGTGTGGGATGAGCACAAACAGCAGGAATTTGACCTACGAGCGTTGCTGTTTGTAACCATCAATGATTGGCCTGCTCTTAGCAACCTTTCAGGACAGACAAACAAGGGATACCACGCATGCACGCACTGTTTAGATGAGACCGAAAGTATATATTTGGATAAATGTAAGAAGAATGTGTACCTGGGACATCGTCGATTTCTTCCAAAGGTGAGGCAGATCACCGGAAGAAGCCTCGCCACCGTACTGGTGATGATATACTTGATATGGTCAAGGATTTAAAAGTAATCTTTGGAAAGGGTCCTGGCGGACAATCTGTTCTGAATGACGCTGACGGACACGCACCCATGTGGAAGAAGAAATCTATATTTTGGGACCTACCCTATTGGAAAGACCTAGAGGTCCGCTCTGCAATCGACGTGATGCACGTGACGAAGAATCTTTGCGTGAACCTGCTAGGCTTCTTGGGCGTGTATGGGAAGACAAAAGATACACTGGAGGCACGGGAGGACCAGCAACGTATGCACGGAAAAGACGGCATGCATCCAAAGCAGTATCAAGGTCCTGCCAGCTACGCTCTTACCAAAGAAGAGAAGGAAATCTTCTTTAAATGCCTGCTCAGTATGAAGGCCCCGTCTGGCTTCTCGTCGAATATAAAGGGAATAATAAATATGGCAGAGAAAAATTTCCAGAACCTAAAGTCTCATGACTGCCACGTGATTATGACGCAATTGCTTCCGGTTGCGTTGAGGGGGCTTCTACCGGACAACGTTCGATTAGCCACTGTGAAGCTATGTTCATTCCTCAATGCAATCTCTCAGAAGGTAATCGATCCAGAAATCCTACCAAGGTTACAGAATGATTTGGTGCAATGTCTTGTCAGTTTCAAGTTGGTGTTCCCACCATCCTTCTTCAATATCATGACGCACGTCCTAGTTCACCTAGTCGACGAGATTGCCATTCTGGGTCCTGTATTTCTACACAATATGTTCCCCTTTGAGAGGTTCATGGGAGTCTTAAAGAAATATGTTCATAACCGTGCTAGGCCAGAAGGAAGCATCTCCAAGGGCCATGAAACAGAGGAGGTCATTGAGTTTTGTGTTGACTTTATTCCTGACCTTAAGCCGATTGGTGTTCCCGAATCGCGCCATGAGGGAAGACTGGGTGGAAAAGGCATGCTAAGAAAGGATTCAGTAATATGTATGGACGGGCATTCTTGGGCGCAAGCACACTACACAGTTCTACAAAATTCCAGCTTGGTGGCTCCGTATATCGAGGAACACCTGGATAGTGTACGCTCCAAGAACCCGGAGCAGTCTGAGCCCTGGATCAAACGTACACACATGGCGTCATTCGGCGGTTGGTTGCAAACACGTCTCATGCATGACGGCACTGTTGGAGATGAGCTGTACTTGCTGGCCAAGTCACCATCTTCGACTATATCGACTTTCAAAGGGTACGAGATAAATGGGAATACATTTTACACGATCGTTGTCGTGGTTTTGTCACGGCAGATGTCCTCGTAGGAGAACTTAGGTGTGAGGCCATCGCAACTAGGTGGTAGCTTGAACGGGGTTGGTCGGAACCGAGAGACGCGTGTTTTACCCAGGTTCGGCCCCTCGCGGTGGAGGTAAAAGCCTACGTCCTACTTCATTGATATTGATGATGGTGATGATCTCGGTTACAAGGGCGGTGACTCGCTACCTTTATCTCGAGAGCATCTACTTTGATCTTGTCTAAGACTTGTTTTTCTCAACTTGTCCCTCTTGGGGTGCCTTGCCCCTCCTTATATAAGTTGAAGGGGTGGCTTACATGAAGAGTCCCAGTAGGATTAGGACTACTCTATTACAAGTGGAATCCTAGTGTTGCTTCCCTTGTAAGGGAAATATTCCTTATGCCTTTCCTCTCAAGCCGGCCCACCGGATACCGTGCCCTGAGCCGGCCTTCTCCTAAGTCCACTTCTGGCCTTGGGCCTTGTCATTCGTCTGACCCGCCGTCTTGGTTACTAGTGAGTCGCCAGACCAGTGAGTCGCCAAGCTTTAGCCGGGTCACTAGTGAGTCGCCAAGTTCCGGCCGGGTCATACATCCGGCCGGGTCATACCGCGGGGTATAACCCCGACATTATCCCCCAGTTTAGCTTGGATTTATCCATGCTAAACTTATCCTGCAAAATAAAAACAAGAACAAATTTGACAGGTTGTGCGCCGGGTCGAAGGTTCTTCTAAGCCGGCTTCTGTTCATCCTTAAGTCCTTGTCATCTTCTTCTGTGAAAACACTCGACCGGGTCAATATTTGCCGGGTCGTGCAATTCCTGAGCTATTCCATATCCTGTCTCCTCGTTATAGCAGTAGGCTAGCTTCAAAATCGATTTGCTGACATTGGTTTTTTGCAGAAAAATATTGGGTGTATACATATTGCTTGCCATTACTAGTTGATACTTGATTCGGCGGTATTATGAGATGAAGCGGCCCGGACCGACATTACGTGTACGCTTACGCGAGACAGGTTTCACCGCTACGTGCACTCGTTGCATAAAGGTGACTGGCGGGTGTCTGTCTCTCTCACTTTAGTTGGATCGGTTTCAATGAAGAGGGTTCTTTTAGAAGATCAAAAAGCAATCACTACACCACGTTGTGGTTTTGCGTAGGTAAGAACGGTTCTTGCAAACCCGTAGCAGCCACGTAAAACTTGCAACAACAAAGTAGAGGACGTCTAACTTGTTTTTGCAGGGTATGCTGGTGATGTGATATGGTCAAGACATGATGTGATATAAGTTGTTGTATATGATGATCATGTTTTGTAAAGTTATCAGGCAACCGGCAGGAGCCTTATGGTTGTCTCTTTATTGTATGCAATGCCAACGCTATGTAATTGCTTTACTTTACCGCTATGAGTTAGCAGCAGTAGTAGTAGCAATAGCCGGCGAGACGACCACGACGCTGCGATGGAGATCAAGGTGTCACGACGCTACGATGGAGATCAAGGTGTCAACCCGGTGACGATGGAGATCATGACGGTGCTTTGCTGATGGAGATCAAAGGCACAAGACGTTGATGGCCATATCATGTCACATATATTGAATTGCATGTGATGTTAATCCTTTTATGCATCTTATTTTGCTTAGGACAACGGTAGCATTATAAGATGATCCCTTCACTAAATTTCAAGATAAGTGTTCTCCCCTAGTATGCACCGTTGCGAAGGTTCGACGCTTCTAAGCACCACGTGATGATCGGGTGTGATGGATTCTTTCGTTCGCATACAACGGGTGTAAGCCAGTTTTACACACGCAGAATACTTGGGTTAAACTTGACGAGCCTAGCATATACAGATATGGCCTCGGAACACAAGAGACTGAAAGGTCGAACATGAGTCATATAGAAGATATGATCAACATGATAGATGTTCACCATTGATAACTAATCCACCTCACGTGATGATCGGACGTGGTTTAGTTGATGTGGATCATGTTACACTTAGACAACTTGAGGGACGTTAATCTAAGTGGGAGTTCTTAAGTAATTTGATTAATTGAACTTCAATTATCATGAACATAGTCAAAAGTGTCTTAGCAAGTTTATGTTGTAGATCGATAGACCACGCTGTAGCTCCCCTGTTTTTATTATGTTCCTAGAGAAAACGAAGTTGAAAGTTGATGGAAGCAACTATGCGGACTAGGTCCGTGATCTGAGGATTGTCCTCACTGCTGCACAGAAGGCTTATGTCCTTAATGCACCGCTCAGTGAAATACCCCTACGGCTTCGTCTGAGGACGTTATGAACGTCTGGCAGACAAGAAAAGATGACTACTCGATAGTTCAGTGCGCCATACTTTACGGCTTAGAACCGGAGCTCCAAATATGTTTTGAGCAACACGGAGCATATGAGATGTTCCAAGAGCTGAAAATTTGTTTTTCAAGCTCACACCCGGGTCGAGAGGTATGACACCTTCGACAAGTTCTATAGCTACAAGATGGAGGAGAACAGCTCCGTTAGTGAGCATGTACTCAGAATGTCTGAGTACTTCAAACACTTGAATCAAGTGGGAGTTAGACTTCAGAATAAAGTGGTGATTGATAGAGTTCTCTAGTCACTATCACTAAGCTACTGGATCTTCGTGATGAACTATAAACATGCAAGGGATAGAAGATCCTTAAGCTATTCGCGATGCTACAATCTGCGGATGTAGAAAAAAAAAGGGAGCATCAAGTGTTGATGGTTAATAAGACCACTAGTTTCAAGAAGGGCAAGGGAAAGAAAAGGGAACTTCAAGAAAAATGGTAAAACAGTTACCGCTCACGCGAAGAAACCCAAGGCTGAACCAAACCCGAGACTTAGTGCTCCCATTGCAAAGGGAAATGTCACAGGGAGCAGAACTTCCCCAAAGTAACTGGCAGATAATAAGACTGGCAATGTCAACAAAGATATTTGATATACATGTTATTGATGTGTACCTTACTAGTACTCGTAGGAGCACCTGGGTATTTGATACTTGTTCAGTTGCTTGCAACTTGAAACATGGAGCTTCGGAATAAACGAGGGCTAGCTAAGAACGAGGTGACGATGTGCATTGGAAGTGTTTCCAAGGTTGATGTGATCACCATCGCCACGCTCTCTCTACCTTCAGGATTAGTGATGAACCTAAATAATTGTTATTTGGTGCTTGCGTTAAGCATGAACATTATATCTGATAGTGTTTATTGCAAGATGGTTATTCAATTTCAGAGAATAATTGTTATTCTATTTTGGATAATATCATTGATGATCATGCACTTAAAATGAAAGGTTTATTGAATCTTGATCGTAGTAATACATATGTTCATAACACGAATGCCAAAAGATAATGATAGTACCACATATTTGTGGCACTGCCGCTTAGGTCATATCGGTGTTAAACACATGAAGAAACTCCATGCAGATGGGTTTTTGGAATCTCTTGATTATGAATCATTTGAGACATGTGAACCGTGCCTTATTGGCAAGATGACTAAAACTCCGTTCTCCGGAACAATGGAGCGAGCAACCAACTTATTGGAAACAATACATACCGATGTATGCGGTCCGATGAGTGTTGAGGCGCGCGGTGGATATCGTTATGTTCTCACGTTCACTAATGATTTGAGTAGATATGGTTATGTCTACTTGATGAAGCATAAATCTGAAACATTTGAAAAGTTCAAAGAATTTCAGAGTGAAGTAGAGAACCATCGTAACAAGAAAATAAAGTTCTTACGATCTGATCGTGGAGGAGAATATTTGAGTTACGAGTTTGGCACTCACTTAAGACAATGTGGAATTGTTTCACAGTTAACGCCACCTGGAACACCACAGCGTAATGGTGTGTCCGAACGTCGTAATCGTACTCTATTGGATATGGTACGTTCTATGATGTCTCTTACCGATTTGCCACTATCGTTTTGGGGTTATGCATTAGAGACAGCTGCATTCACTTTAAATAGGGCACCGTCTAAATCCGTTGAGACGACACCGTATGAACTGTGGTTTGGAAAGAAACCTAAGCTGTCGTTTCTGAAAGTTTGGGGATGCGATGCTTATGTCAAAAGGCTTCAGCCAGATAAGCTCGAACCCAAAGCGGATAAGTGCGTCTTCATAGGATACCCAAAGGAGACCGTTGGGTACACCTTCTACCACAGATCCGAAGGCAAAGTATTCGTTGCTAAGAATGGATCCTTTCTAGAGAAGGAGTTTCTCTCGAAAGAAGTGAGTGGGAGGAAAGTAGAACTTGATGAGGTAATTGTACCTCCTCTGGATAGTAGTACGCCACAGAAAGAAATTTCTGTGACATCGACACAGACCAGAGAAGAAATTGATGATGATGATCATGAAACTTCAGATCAAGTTGTTACTGAACTTCGAAGGTCAACCAGGACACATTCCGCACCAGAGTGGTACGGAAATCCAGTCTTGGAGGTCATGTTGCTAGACAACGATGAACCTTCGAACTATGAAGAAGCGATGGCAAGCCCAGATTCCGACAAATGGCTTGATGCCATGAAATCCGAGATTGGATCCATGTATGAGAACAAAGTATGGACTTTGGTAGACTTGCCCGATGAACGGCGAGCTATTGAAAATAAATGGATCTTTAAGAAGAAGACGGACGCTGATGGTAATATCACCGTCTATAAAGCTCGACTTGTTGCTAAAGGTTATCGACAAGTTCAAGGAGTTGACTACGATGAGACTTTCTCACCCGTAGCGATGCTAAAGTCTGTCAGAATTATGTTAGAAATTGCCGCGTTTTATGATTATGAAATCTGGCAAATGGACGTCAAAACGGCATTCCTTAATGGATTCCTTAAGGAAGAATTGTATATGATGCAGCCGGAAGGTTTTGTCGATCCTAAAGGCGCTAACAAAGTTTGCAAGCTCCAGCGATCCATCTATGGACTGGTGCAAGCATCTCGGAGCTGGAATACTCGCTTTGATGAAGTGATCAAAGCATTTGGGTTTATGCAAGTTGATGGAGAAACTTGTATTTACAAGAAAGTGAGAGGGAGCTCTATAGCATTTCTAATAGTATATGTGGATGACATATTGTTGATTGGAAATGATGTAGAATTTCTGGAAAGCATGAAGAATTAATGGAAAGGAGTTTTTCAATAAAAACCTGTTTTTGAGTTATCCACGGATTGGGCATCGAGATCTATAGAGATAGATCAAGACACCTGATAAAAGTTCACACATCTTGATAAGATTTTGCAGAAGTTCAAAATGGATCAAGTCAAAAGAAATAAATTCTTTCTTGGTTGGTGTGAAGTGGAGTAAGACTTGAAGATCTAGGTAAAGGTTGTTTTACATGTTAGGCATCAAAATCTATAGAGATAGATTGAGACGCCTCATAGGACTTTCACGAAGCACATACCTTGACAAGTTTGAAGAACGTTCAAAATGGATCAGTCAAAAAGGAGTTCTTGACTGTGGTGCAAGGTGTGAAATTGAGTAAGACTCAAATCTCGACCACGGCAGAAGAAATAGAAAAGATGAAGGTTATCCCCTATGCCTCGGCCATAGGTTCTATAAAGTATGCCATGCTGTGTGCCTTGCCATGTGTGTGGCAAAGAGGTACAAAAGTGATCCAGGAGTGGATCACTGGACAGCGGTCAAAGTATATCCTTAAGATGATTAAGGATGAATTTATCGGGAAATAGAGGTAATAAAGAGTTCGTCGTAAGAGGTTACGTCGATGCAAGCTTTAAACACCGATCCGGAAGACTATGAGTCTCTGACTGGATACATAAAGTAGGGTAGTTATTTTGGAGTAGCTCCAAAGCAGAGTATGGTGACAGCATCTACATAAGACATAGAGATTTGCAAAGTACACACGGATCTGAATGTTACAGACCCGTTGACTAAAACCTCTCACACAAGCAAAACATGATCAGCTCAAGAACTGATTGGATGTTAATTACATGGAGATGTAAACTAGATTAATTGACTCTAGTGCAAGTGGGAGACTGTTGGAAATATGCCCTAGAGGCAATAATAATAAAGTGTTTATTATCATATTTCCCCGTTCATGATAATAGTTTATTATTCATGCTAGAATTGTATTGACCGGAAACTTAATACATGTGTGGACAATAAACGAATATTGTGTCCCTAGTAAGCCTCTACTAGACTAGCTCGTTGATCAAAAGATGGTTAAGGTTTCCTAACCATGGACATGAGTTGTCATTTGATAACGGGATCACATCATTAGGAGAATGATGTGATGGACAAGACCCAACCGTTAGCATAGCATATGACCATTCAGTTTATTGCTACTGCTTTCACTATGTCAAATACATGTTCCTCTGGCCATGAGATCATGCAACTCCCGGATACCGTAGGAATACTTTGGGTGTATCAAACGTCACAACGTTACTGGGTGATTATAAAGGTGCACTACAGGTATCTCCAAAAGTGTTTGTTGAGTTGGCATGGATCGAGATTGGGATTTGTCACTCCGACTATCGGAGAGGTATCTCTGGGCCCTCTCGGTAATACAGCATCACAGAAGCCTTGCAAGCACCGTGACTAAAGAGTTAGTTGCAAGATGACGTATTACAGAACGAGTAAAGAGACTTGCCGGTAACGAGATTGAACTAGGTATTGGATACCGACGATCGAATCTCGGGCAAGTAACATACCGCCAGACAAAGGAAACAACGTATGTTGACATATGAGGTTCACCGATAAAGATCTTCGTGGAATATGTAGGAACCAATATGAGCATCCAGGTTCCGCTGTTGGTTATTGACCGGAGAGTCGTCTCGATCATGTCTACATCATTCCCGAACCCGTAGGGTCCGCACACTTAAGGTTCGATGACGATTTAGTATTATATGAGTTATGTGATTGGTGGCCGAAGTTTGTTCGGAGTCCCGGATGAGATCACGGACATGACGAGGAGTCTCGAAATGGTCGAGAGGTAAAGATTCATATATTGGAAGGCTATATTCGGACGTCAGAAAGGTTCCGAGTGATTCGGGTATTTTTCGGAGTACCGGGGAGTTACGGGAATTCATCGGGAGAAGTAATGGGCCTTATTGGGCCATACTGGAAAAGGGGAGGCAGGCCACGTGAGGAGGCGCACGCCCCCCCCCCCCCCCTTGCCCAAACCGAATTGGACTAGGGGAGGGGGCGCAGCCCCCTCTTTCCATTCCCTCTCCCTTCCCCCTTTCCTACTCCGTATGGGAGGTGGAATCCTACTAGGACTAAGGAGTCCTAGTAGGACTCCCCACACTTGGCGCACCCCTAGGGGGCCGGCCTCCTCCCTCTCATCCTTTATATACGGAGGCAAGGGAGCACCCCAAAGTACACAATTGTCCCATAGCCGTGTGCGGTGCCCCGATCTCTGTTTTCCACCTCGGTCATATTTTCGGAGAGCTTAGGCGAAGCCCTGCCGGAATCACTTCACCGTCACCGTCGCCACGCCGTCGTGCTGACGGAACTCATCTACTACCTCGACGTCTTGCTGGATCAAGAAGGCGAGGAACGTCACCGAGCTGCACGTGTGTATAACTCGGAGGTGCCGTACGTTCGGTACTCGATCGGTGGAGCTCGAAGGATTGTTCGACTACATCAACCGCGTTGTGAGACGCTTCCGCTAACGGTATACGAGGGTACGTAGACACACTCTCCCCTCTCGTAGCGATGCATCTCCATGGATAGATCTTGCGTGAGCGTAGGTAATTTTTTGAAATTCATGCTCCATTCCCCAACAGATAGCCCATGGTTTATCCTCGCTCTCTGTAAGCCGGCTCTCACGTGACATAACCGATGTTTTAACCAAGACAAGTTCAGGGTCATAAAAATGATTGACTTCTCAAGAGTACACCGGGTCACCTAAGCGGAGTAGCATCAAGCAGACAGGCAGGTTTAACCAAGATAATGTGGCGTTTATTGCCGGGTCAAGAGGGTGAGAAAGCTGAACTCGGTGAGTTGGAAGCCCCCAAGTGACCAATGATATAATGTGGCGTCATTTGCCGGGTCAAGAAGGTGAGAAAGCTGAACTCGGTGAGTTGGAAGCCCCCAAGTGACCAATGATATAATGTGGCGTCATTTGCCGGGTCAAGAGGGTGAGAAAGCTGAACTCGGTGAGTTGGAAGCCCCCAAGTGACCATAATTGAGCGGGATACCCATGTTGAGACTGTACCTCATGGCGACTAGTCTTCTTTGGTAACCCTGATTTTTCGCCAAAAGGCAACAGCCCCCATGTCCGGGTTGTTTTCCTCGCAATGACTGGGGTTCTTGAATTTGTAGAAACCGGCTAAGTCTGCCGAATCATGTCTGTGTAGCCCCCGAGTCTTAAGTCGACTCGAGGAGTTTGCTTGAGATTCTTCATACTTGGCCGTAACATAAACCGGCATATAGGTGGCAGCTGATAGCTGAAATTTATTGAAGCCAGAAACGTGTGGCGAGTTGATGATCTTCGCGACGCTTGTTGTATGTCCTTGGCGTTGATAATGCGATGTGAATCCGCGGAAGGTTGAAGTCGACTGTGGCGGGTCATAGATGATCCCTTATAAGTCGTGTCGGAAATCCGGCCGTTGTTTTGTCCCGGCTGTTTGTTGAAGTTTAACCAAACCGCAGCGGCGGCGTCTGGTGCGTCTGCAGGCGGAGGCTGATAATATGTTTGTATTTGCTTCAGAGTTGTTGGAGTAGACCGTGCCACGGGGGCGGCAGCGTCCGTTTGAGCAGTTCGTGCAGACGGGCGCGGATCCGGTGTGTTGATGTAGATATGGGAGTCGGCCGGTAACCTGGCGCGGACACAGGGGTCGCCCGTGGCGTTGTAAGCGCGGACGCGCGAGTCGGCCGCAGCTTGTAAGTCGGCATGGATAGGCGAGTCAGCCGTGGGCGCGGACGGATGAATCGGCCGCGGCGTGAGCGGATGAGTCGGCCGCGTGTTGATGTAGGCGGCGGTTTGCACACATGTCGGATGCTGGCGCATGATAATGTTGGCGCGAGCTCTATATCCGTGGCACGATGATCGCCCTTGCAGTGAGTAATTGTCCTGCGTAAAAAATATCACAAGCCAGAGTAATTGTTCTCGAAAGAAATAAAATGTATCAATAAAAATCGACCGTATAGATTTCACTTGATTCGTCCGGATGACAGATGATCCGTATATAGCGTCCGTGGATAACCTCCAGTGATTTCAACGGCGATTTAGCCACTCTGTCCGGCGGAGGCAAGGTGGCTTGCAGCGCGACCGTAGCGGAACCGGAGCTGGACGGCTCGGAACGGACCGGCGGGGCAGACCAGGGCAGCGGAGTCAAGTCCGTGCTTACTTCCCGTGTCCACCTCTAGGTCGTGCTGACCCGCCCACTTTTTTTTTCTTCAGTCGCCTGGCACAGAGCCGGCTCACAGACGGCAAAGGGGAAGCCGTGGAGGCGAGGTGGGACCGCGGAGGTGATGCCGCAGCTGCGGAGGCGGCGGTTTGAGGGCGGCGACTCGGCGGAGGCCAGGCGGCTGCGGGGCCGTGGCAATCGGCGGAGGTATGTGGGCCAGTGAGTGATGGCGGCTCGGAGCGCGGAGGCGACTCGGAGCAGAGGAGGTGGGTCGCGAGCATCGAGGCGGCCACGGCAGCGGTGGAGGTGGCAGCGCGGCTCGACGCGCGACGGCGGAGGCGACTGCAGAGGCGGTCGCAGACAGCGACTTGACGCGACGCAGGGCTGGCTTGGAGGCGAGGCGAGGCCGCCCACGACGGGGGTGGCTCGAAGCGAGGAATCCGGGTCGTGCGGGGGCGGCGGCTGACGGCGGCGCGTGGCTGAGGCGGCAGGAGCAACGGCTCAAGGCCACCCACAACGGCGGAGGCGGGCCACGCGGGCCGCTTGGAAGCGGCCGAGCCACGACGGATGCGGAAGCGCAGCGGCGGATGCCGTGGTTGCGACGGCGGCTCAGAGAAAGGCCGAGCGGGGGCGGCTGACGGCGGCTCGCAACAGAGGCGGAGGCGACTCGGACACAGATGGGGCCAGCGCGACGGCGGCTCGAAAGAGCGTTTGAGGCAGGTAGGCGCTCGAGACGAACTGAGGCGGCTGGCGACTCGCGACAAGCCCGCGGCCACGGCAGAAGAGACGGCGAGCAGCCGAGGCCGTGCGGGCAGAGGTGAGCGACGACGACGACTCGAAGACGGGCCAAGACGGAGGCGTGGGATCCTCGAAAGCGGCTCGCGAGCAGAGGCGAGCGACGAAGTTCGGCGACTCGCAAACGGGCTAAGGCGGAGGCCGATGACTCGGCGTGGGTGGACCACGACGGTAGAGGCGAAGCGGGGCCATGGCGGCGACGAGGAGGCAGTGCCGGCTCAAGGCAACGGCGAGGCCAGCTCGAGGCGGAGGTGAGGCCGGCTTGCAGGCGAGGCGAGAGCAGGCGGAGGAGACTCGGGGAGACACGAGATGGGTCACCGGAGCGGCGGAGGCCGGCAAGGGCGGCTCAGGGCAGCGGTCGAAGGAGGCGGATGAATTTGTCGGTGCTTCTTCATCCGACGAAATCGCGAGCTTCTTCGATTCCTGGGAGAGCTCCCTCCAAGAACACAACATCACCGTGCGTGGCCCCACGGTGGGCGCCAACTGTCGTGGTTTTGTCACGGCAGATGTCCTCGTAGGAGAACTTAGGTGTGAGGCCATCGCAACTAGGTGGCAGCTTGAACGGGGTTGGTCGAAACCGAGAGACGCGTGTTTTACCCAGGTTCGGCCCCTCGCGGTGGAGGTAAAAGCCTACGTCCTGCTTCATTGATATTGATGATGGTGATGATCTCGATTACAAGGGCGGTGACTCGCTACCTTTATCTCGAGAGCATCTACTTTGATCTTGTCTAAGACTTGTTTTTCTCAACTCATCCCTCTTGGGGTGCCTTGCCCCTCCTTATATAAGTTGAAGGGGCGGCTTACATGAAGAGTCCCAGTAGGATTAGGACTACTCTATTACAAGTGGAATCCTAGTGTTGCTTCCCTTGTAAGGGAAATATTCCTTATGCCTTTCCTCTCAAGTCGGCCTACCGAATACCGTGCCCTAAGCCGGCCTTCTCCTAAGTCGCCTTCTGGCCTTGGGCCTTGTCATTCGTCTGACCCGCCGTCTTGGTTACTAGTGAGTCGCCAGACCAGTGAGTCGCCAAGCTTCAGCCGGGTCACTAGTGAGTCGCCAAGTTCCGGCCGGGTCATACCGCGGGGTATATCCCCGACAATCGCCCAAGATAAAAAGAGCACCAACCAAAACAGTGGTGTCCGCTTTGATGCAGCAAACACCAATAGGCCAAAGGACACATATTATGGTTACATAGAGGAGATATGGGAACTTGACTATGGACGTGATTTGAAGGTCCCTTTGTTTCGGTGCAAATGGGTCAATCTGACTGGAGGTGGGGTAAAGGAAGACCCGCGGTACGGAATGACAACAGTGGATCTCAACAATCTTGGGTACACATACGAACCATTCGTCCTAGCCAATGATGTGGCGCAGGTTTTCTATGTGAAGGACATGTCTACCAAGCCGAGAAAAAGAAAAGATAAGGAAGCGAAGATATCATACGATGAGCCAAAGCGCCACATAGTTCTTTCAGGGAAAAGAAACATCGTGGGAGTGGAGGACAAGACAGACATGTCAGAAGATTATGAAAAGTTTCATGAAATTGCTCCCTTCATAGTGAAGACTGACCCAAGCATCCTGTTAAATGATGAAGATTGTCCATGGTTACGGCGCAAAGGGACACACGCGAAGAAAAAGTTTTATACCCCAATATCCCACTCTGGGATGTGACCGGCTTCACCGTCATCACTTTCTTCTCTAGTGAGTTTCCGGACTTATCTGGAAAGTCCCACTTCGGACAAACCGGAGGGAATCTTTGTAATAGTTAGGGTATATATATGTGTTTTGTCATTTGAAACGCGAAGGAACGCTATTTTTCATGCATTTATTGATTTTTTTGAGCTAAATGACCCTGAAATTGAAAATCACTACAAATGAACTCTGAAAAGGTTGAAACTTGGCATGGTATCATCATTTCACCCACATAGCATGTGCTAAAAAGTTGAGAGCGTTACGGCAAAAACTGGATGCACTTCGTGTATAAACTGGACAATCTCTTTCGAAGTATCAGGGTTTCGGACGAAAACTCATCTGTTACAAAGGTATTTTATTTTTTTAAACTTATTTTAACTCCAAACTTTTTGTGCGTTCAATATGCACCATTCAAAGCCACGTCATCAATTTTCAACCCTTTCTGACTTCATTTGCTATTTTTCATGCATTTATTGATTTTTTTGAGCTAAATGACCCTGAAATTGAAAAGCACTACAAATGAACTCTGAAAAGGTTGAAACTTGGCATGGTATCATCATTTCACCCACATAGCATGTGCTAAAAAGTTGAGAGGGTTACGGCAAAAACTGGATGCACTTCGTGTACAAACTGGACAATCCCTTTCGAAGTATCAGGGTTTCGGACGAAAACTCATCTGTTACAAAGGCATTTCATTTTTATAAACTTATTTTAACTCCAGACTTTTTGTGCATTCAACATGCACCATTCAAAGCCACATCATAAATTTTCAACCCTTTCTGACTTCATTCGCTATTTTTCATGCATTTAATGATTTTTTTGAGCTATAAAACTAAAAGAGCTAAACATAATCTGTTTTTGATTCAAACACCTATTTAAATAACCTAAAAATTACCAAATTGAACATACTGATAAAACACACTAATATTAAACAGCAGGAAAAAGAATCACTCAAAAATCTATTTTTAAAGTAAAGTTATTCACAAACTAGTGATTCACACAAATTTCAAAAAAAACTGGGAAAGACCTTTAGTCCCGGTTGGAGCCACCAACCGGGACTAAAACATTTGCAAAAAATAAAAAAATGCCCGCCTACTAGGCCACCACGGCCTGCATACGACTAGAAACCCAACTTTATATGGGCCAGGATGCAGGCCCGCAGGACAAGTAGGCCCAACAGGGCAGAGAGGAACGTTAGGCATATACTGCCTGCTTTAGAGAGGAGCTCGAGATGGTTATCACAGCGGAGCTTATAAACAGGTGCGAATGCCTCTCGCTTGGCGAGGTGGGACTAAACTTCCACCACGCCAGGACCAACCCTTTAGTCCCGGTTGGTGGCTCCAACCGGGACTAAAGGCCCCCCTTTAGTCCCGGTGCGAGCCACCAACCAGGACTAAAGGTCTGAGCTTCCCGCCGCTCGGCCTGGTGAAATTCACCTTTAGTCCCGGTTGGTGGCTCGCACCGGGACTAAAGGTACGCCTTTAGTCCCGGTTGGAGCCACCAACCGGGACTAAAGGTCCAGGTATATATATTAACCGCCCCGACCCTTCTTCCTCCCCAATCTTCTTTCTCTTCGCGCCTCTGCCCCGACGCCGAACCACCGCCACGCCACCGCCAGGCTGCCGCGACGCCCTGCCCCGAGCCGTCCCCGAGCCCACTGACCGTCGCCGGACCTCCTCGCCGTCCTCCCCGAGCATCGCCGCCCCCGAGCCCGCTCCTCGTCGCCGCCCCCGATCGAGCCCCGTCCTCGTCGTCGCCGCCCCACGGTGAGCACCATTTCCCCCTCCTCCCCCTCTTCCCCAAATGGATGGATGGATGGATTCATGGATGGATGGATGGATTCATGGATGGATGGCAGTAGGTGAACCCTAGTTCATCACTTTGTTTGAAATTTTGTGATGTTAAATTTGTTTAGTATGGATATGAGGTAGTAATAGAGGTGTGTTGATGAATGTATGGATAGATTGTATGGATATGTTGTAGTTAATTTTTTTAATTTGTATGGATGAATAATTTTTTTTGTTGTATATGTACGGATATATGGAAATTTGATGAATGGATGTATGTGTATGTATGGATATATGGATATGCATGTGATGAATTGATATATATATATATATATATATATATATATATATATATATATATATATATATATATATATATATATATATATATATATAGGTTGCCCGGCCCCGACGCCCTGCCCCGATCCCCTCCTGGCTTGCTCGTATTGGAAGTAATGCTCTGTATGTAGATGAACGGTGGAATTTGCATAGATTGTTTTTTTTCACTAGCTAGTTTTTTTTCTTCTGTTTTTTAGTTTTTTATACTTTTAATGTTGTATCATGTATAGTATAGAAAAAAATTGCATAGAAAAAAGTTGCATAAAAAAAAGTTGACCATGTATTAAAAATATTTTAATGTTGTATCTTAAAAATATTGATCAAAAACATGTTAATATCTTATTTGGAAAATGTTAATACCTTAATGTTGTATTTGCAAAAGTTTGTCATGTATTTGCAAAATCAAGTGAACAAGAATTACAAAAATCATAATCAAGCATTTAAAAAATGTTAAATTTGCATAGAAACATTTTTGGCGTCGACGATGCCCGGCCCGCATCCTCGTCGTCGACTCGGTGGCGACAACCTGCTTGAGAGGCGCCATGTCCGGGACTGGGCTCCGCCGGGCTGGCACTGGGAGGTGCTACCTTCCGGGGCGCGCAGCTTGGTGAGGAACCGGGCTCCCATCGTCGACCCGGAGCTTCTTTGGTGGCAGTCGCGTGGGCCACTATCGGTGCGGAGGCAGCCGGCCCCCGAGGAGGTGGTACATCGCCGTGTCAGGGAGGAGGACGAGCACGTCCGTCGCTACATGGTTGCGTTGGACGTCAGGTTCTCCAATACCTGACAGGTTCTTCAGGGATCTCACCCGAGCTATGATCCTGTGATGGTTCCTTCTCTTTGGGTGTCCACCGCCCGCGCGTCAGGAACCGCGAGTCAACTGGATTATTCGATAGTATTCGATCTGTATTAGCTAGTGATGTTATATGATAATATTCGAGATGTATTAGTGATAATACTCGAGATGTATTCGAGATTATATTCGATAATATTCGATGATGCATTAGTGATAATATTCGAGATGTATTCGAGATAATATTCGAGATGTATTAGTGATAATATTCGAGATGTATTCGTGATAATATTCGAGATGTATTCGAGATTATATTCGATAATATTCGATGATGCATTAACTGGATTATTATTCGAGATGTATTAGTGATAATATTCGAGATGTATTCGAGATTATATTCGATAATATTCGATGATGCATTAATTGGATTATTCGAGATGTATTTGTGATATTATTCGAGATGCATTCTAATTTGAATACTAAATTGTTTTATCTTTCTTCTGGATTAGTTAAGCTATGGACGCTAGCGGCAAAGACGACCATGATCAAGAGCATATCATGTTCGACATGATCCGAAACCCAGAGGGTGAACCTGAAGATGACGGCTCACAATATCTGAACAATTCCGGAGAGGGAATATTTGAGGAAGAACCAACAGACGAAGGCCACACAAACAATGATGGCGAAGGCAATGATCTTCAATTAACAAAGACCGGCGAGGTATATATAAGGCCTCTGGTGATCATTACATGTATTAATTGATTTGTATATATATATATATATTAACGAATCTTTCTTCTTTTAGCCCTCTGGATCGAGCAAATCTTCTACAAGCAGGGCAGTACGAGGCCCGGCCAAAAAGTTGCAGGCTGGCATAAAGTACAACATCGATGAGATCAAACCAAATGGTGAACCGCTTGCTCCTAAAAAGAATGCGGACAAATTTACTCGTCAGTGCGGAGTTATTGTCAGGGACCAAATCCCGATCTCCGTTCAAGAATGGAATAAGCCAAAGGGAGATCGAGGAGTTAGTTTTGTCGACGAAAGAGCAAAAGATCTGCTTTGGGAAACGCTCATGTCACATTTCACCCTACCAGAGCATTTAACAGATGCAGAATGGGAGAAAGTCAAGAAGAGTGCTCTTCAGAAGATGGCCACACAATTCCGCAACCACAAGAAAAGATTATGGGCCTGGTACGTCGAAACAGGCCGAAAGCAGACTCCAGAATTCACTGGAGCACTGGAGAAGGCAAAAGATCACTGGGACTTATTTGTGGAGTTCAAGGAATCGGAAGCAGCTAAGGAACGGTTGAGGAAAAACAAGATCAATGCTGAGAAGAAATAGTTTCACCATGTTCTGGGGCCAGGTGGCTACAAGACTGGTCGGCCTAAGTGGGATGAATCTGAGGAAAAGATGATTGCTGCAGGGGTCACTCCAAAAACATTGGGTTGGCCCGACAGGTGCAGGACTTGGTTTTATGCGCATGGGGGAAAGTTGGACCCAAAGACAGGGGAGATTATTGAGCAGGCAAGTCTTAAAGAAGCCTCGGACGCTTTACTTGATGCAATAGAAGCGGCTCGAACGGGGGTGTTCTAGCCCGAGAGAGAGAACGACGAGCTTACACGCGCCCTCGGGAATCCTGAACACCCGGGACGAACACGAGGCAAAGGCGTTGTTCCGTGGGTTGAGGGGTTTGCGGACTGGAACCTCAGTTACAGAAGCCGTGCGAGAAAGAAGAAGCAGGAGGAAGACAAGAAGAAGCAGGATGCATACCGGTTTCAACAGCTAGAAGCAAAGCACGCGGAGTTCGAACGCGCTTTCATGCGGCAGCAGGAGCAGATCGACACACTTAGCCTGGAAAGGGCGTCTCAGCGGCGGCAGCAAGCAGATCCAGCATTGGATAGCACCGTCCCATCTATGCCGAAAAGCAGCGTGGGTTCCACGGGGGTCCCGGCCGATGATGCACTGCTGGCTCGCTACCCCGTGGATGATATCGAAGAGACGACAAGTTGTGAGCTACACCTTCCACTGAAGAACATATCCATGAAGGTGGCGGACGGCTATGCTTTACCAAATCCCCCTGAAGCAACCTTCCACGGCAATCCGATTCCACCTGGCTATGCTCGTGTCGGGGTGGATGAAGTTCTGTCGGCATATGACTCACTACAGCTTGACTTTCCTGGAGGTCAAGGGGAGCAGACACTGGGAGAAGTGATACGTGGTATCATTGTATGGAGAAAGGATTGCATCGTCTTTCCAAACTCGACACCAAGGGCACCGACTCCTCCTCCAAGTCCGCCGCGTCAGCTGACTCCAACCCACCTCGAGACGGAGCGCAGCGCGAGTCCGCCACCATATCGATCTCCGCCGCGTCAGCCGAATCCACCCCACCTCGAGACGGAGCGCAGCGCGAGTCCGCCACCATATCGATCTCCGCCGCGTCAGCCGAATCCACCCCACCTCGAGACGGAGCCCAGCGCGAGTACGCGATATCGATCTCCGCCGCGTGGGCCGACTCCAAAGCGGAAGAGAGCACCAAAGAAGAAACCCGAGCCTCCTGCCAAAAAGAAGTTGGCTTACGAGATGACTGAGGACGAAACCAAAGCCCAAGTGGCTTCCGAATTGCAGGCCCATTTTGCACCAAAACCGCCCCCGCCGCCAAAGGAGAAAATACCTGAGAAAGTCGTACAACACTTTCTGGATAATGCTAAACCGGCTGTGGAGAAAAGGCAATCAGACTATGAACGCTCTATTAGCTAGTCATATTATCAACAAAAAAAGCAGCAGTCGAGCCTTACAGGTAGTAATAAAAGCGGGAAAACTGTTCCCCAGCTCGGAGAACAGGCAGTGCAATCGATCCCCCCGCTCAAGGTGAGTACCGATAAGGCGGTAACCGACGCTGAAAGAGAGATGGCTAGAGAGATGGGTGTCACTGTTGAACAACTTCTAGGCATCGAGGAATTTCCCACGATGGATCCGAAGGAACTAGCATGGAAATATGTCCCCGGGAAGCCTCTGGTCAGGCCTGACGAGGAGGAGCTTCTACCAACGCAAATGCGCAAATTGCATCAGTGGTACCTGAGAGAAGTAAATGCCGGGCGAGAGAGACTCATGGTGAAAGTCAAGCCAGAGCATTACTTCCATGGAAATGCTGTGTGGATTGAAATTCTAGAATTTTTTCAGTTATTCAATCAAGACGCACTCGACAAATCTCTCGTCAGTTGCTATTGTCTGTAAGTGATTTCTTTCTGTAATTTAAGTCTCTAGCTCAGCTCGTTCATTGCCTGTAATTATCCTCACTATATTCTTTTGTGTGGTATTATATATGCAGAATGAAGATTTTTAAAATGAACAGAGATGGAGTCTATGGCATTGGGTTCATTGACCCAAATACCGTTTATGAAACTGTGTTAAATAACTACCCACAAGACACAGAGAATAACTTGCTATTGTTTTTGAAGGACCTAAATACCAGACTAGAAATACTTTTTCCTTACAACTTCAGGTAAGTGTTACTGTCTTGTACTACAAATTCTATTTTTGCTTACTCGATGTTAAGTGTAGTTGATGAGTTATGCATGCCCGCTTATACAAACGTGTGTGCAGATTCCACTGGATCCTGCTAATCATTAGAGTTGGCGAGGGAACTGTTGAAGTACTGGACTCACTAGGTAAAGACCCTGAAGAATACAGAATCCTGAAGTTGATGCTCGACAGGTAATTTCAATCATTATCGCACTATGTCGGCCTCTTTAGTTCATTTCCTGATATCAAGTAATTAATAACTCCTTTATTCATTTTCTTTGCCGGACAGGGTTTGGAAAAAGTTCATCCAAGAGGTTGTCGGTCAATGGAAACCACAGCTGAAATGGCGACGGGCAAGGTAATTAAGTAGTACTAGCTACGTCCGCGCATCTCTTTAATTCTAGTTTCAATACCATTATCATGCTTGATTATTATCTGATTGAATTATATTCTCGTAAAGTACTGTATGAGGCAGGAAAAGGGAACAAATTTATGTGCATACTACGTTCTCGAGTTCATTCGCTCTATTACCGAAAAGACCAAAGATGAAAGATATCTTTGGGTATGTAAACACTATTCACATTTTTTTTATCATGATCTAATATATATACACACAACTAATATATTCATATTGATCTCCTTCTTTAAAGATGATGGAGATGCGGGATAGGCTCCTACCAAAGGACCGCATACGAGCACTTCAAGAGGAAATGGCGGGATTTTTGCTTGAGCAGGTCATATCTCCCGACGGAGTATACCATTTCACCTAATGACTGCATGTAATGATCTGCAAATTGTAGGAGAAATTGTATATACCAAATTGTATATATATATGTGTATGCATGCATGGTCGTACGAGAAATTCTATGATGTATGATTGGTTCTACGAGAAATTCTATTATATATGCATAACGTGTACAGTATGTAATAGCGTAAAATATGTTTGAAATGAAAAAGAATTAAATGAAAAACACAAAATGAAAAGGAAAAATAAACAATAAACCCTAAACCCCTAAACCTTTAGTCCCGATTGGTGTCACCAACCGGGACTAAAGTGGCAGGGATTTAGTCCCGGTTGGTGTTACCAACCGGGACTAAAGGTCCCTAGCCCCAGCGCACGAGCGCGGCCACGTGGAGGGCCTTTAGTCGCGGTTTGTGACCAACCGGGACTAAAGGGTGGGGGCCTTTAGTCCCGATTGGGCTGTCCCGGTTGGTGACCCGGGACTAGAGGCCCTTCCCAACCGGGACTAAAGGCCCGTTTTGTACTAGTGGTATGCCAGGAACTCACAATGACATCAACGTACTGCAGTACTCGAATGTCTTTGCCAAGCTTGTGGAAGGTCATGCTCCTCCGGTGAACTTCGAGGTCAATGGGCGCCACTACAACAAGGGATACTACCTAGCAGATGGCATCTATCCGAGATGGTCCACATTTGTGAAGACTATCTCAAACCCTGTGCCAGGAGGCAAGAACTCCTACTTTGCCAAGTGTCAGGAGGCTTGCAGGAAGGATGTCGAGCAGGCATTTGGTGTGCTCCAATCTCGATTTGCTGTTGTCCGGTACCCCTCTCTGACCTGGTCGAAAGATCAAATGTGGGAAGTCATGACTTGCTGTGTCATCTTGCACAACATGATCATTGAGAGCGAGCAGGAAGAGGCAGTGTTTGACACTGAACCATATTACAGGCAGGGTCCTCTTGCCCAAGTTGATCACCAGCTACCGGTAACCTGGACTGCCTTCCTCAATATGCGTCAGGAGATCCGAGACCCACAGGTGCATCAAGAACTGCAGCACGATCTGGTGGAGCACCTATGGAGGCTCAAGGGCAACGCCTAGCTTGACATGTGATGAAATATGAGTTTGATTTGTCGAACTATTTGATTTGTATTGATTTTTGTGATGAACTATGTGATAAAAATTAGTTTGTGTTGAATTTGTGCCGAAGAAAGCCGAAATTGGGCCGAAATTGCGCCGAAAGTGAGCCGAAATCCGCGGCTGGGGGGCGATCTTGGGTCGGCGACTGGGAACCATAGCCCCCCCCCCCCCCCCCCCCACGCCGAATTTACCGCCGGTTGGCCCCCAGGCGGCGCTATTTCAAGCCCCTGGGGGGCCGAACGGCCGGAGATGCTCTAAATCTTACTACATAAGAAACATTTGACTGCATAGCATTTTCATTACCAGAATATGGCGGCTCACCAATCTGATTGATAGGCATCTTGATCGATTGAACATTCCACCTTTTATCCTGAAATAATTTACCTTCAGATGGAAATAAAATCCCAGTTTCGTGCAAATGTACATCATGGAATCATTTTTCAAGTGAAAATGGGACAAGATTTACCAGGTGATAAACGGGGTACAAATTAAAGTTGAAAGTATTTTCTCAGCTAAAACCAGATTGACGGAGTAAATAGATATACCTCATCCCTGTGACATGTCGGCGGATGTAGAATACTTGGAACATGGAAGCACCTCTCAGGACATATGTGTTGCCTTGTTTCGATATCACTTGTGAACTGCTTGTACGAGCAGCCCTGACAGAACCTCCAGCACCCGACCCAGCTGCCACTCCACTCTCCTCCTCCCCTCCCCTTCGCCAGAGGGCGTCCCTGGGCAATGCTCGCGTAGCGGCGACGCCAGCAGGGCTGTCCTGCTTCGGTAGTCGTCCACCCTCTCTTATCCTCGTCGTGGCCCTCCCGGTGGGGTGACCACGGTTTTGGCAGCGTCCAGTGGCCGTCGAGGCGCAGTTTGGGGACGTGGCCATGATTGGTTCGGCGTGTGGCCTCCTCTGCACCTTCAGGGCCACACACCTCTGCACATATAACCAACAGATTTATGAAACACTGGACAGCGGCAGCTTAATCTGTCGGCAACAATGGTAAATAAATCAAAATATCTCGTGCAAGATGATAGGATTGACGGATAGAACAGTAAGAAATTAGAATTTCTGCTTACATGCTCAGGTGAAAGAACGATCAACCGGTGGGCAGAAAAACCGCTGCATCCAAATTTATATTTTCCTACATAATCATTATGAATCCTAGAAACAAAAGATTGAATTAGCAAGAGAATGAGACAAGAGGTTAGCAAGCACTGCGTGGGTGGTTTCCCACGGTAGCGAGACGACGGTAAAGTACCCCAGCCGAGCTTAGACTGCACGGTGTAGGCGCCGTGCCTGAACAAGTTGTCTCGCAGACGGCATGGTACCTGCTGCGGAGGTAGTCCTCTGTACCGTTCTCCTCCTACTCGCTGCCCCCCTTCGCCGCAACGCGGGGGCGTATGGAGAGGAAGCTGAGGGAGGCCGCAGCTGGCGAGGCGCCGGTCAGAATCGTGTGGCGGCGCCGTCGCAGGGACGCCGGGGCGCCGTGTCGCAGGAGAAGGCCGTGTCAGGGGCAGAAAGATTGGCACCTCCATCTCCTTCTCTGTACGCCGCGGGCTCCTTCGCCCTACGGATCACCGCCAGAGCCTCGGGCATTGCGGGGAGCCCTGGATCTCAGCGCTTGGAGAGGCGGTTGCAGGTGGGGCGGCGGCATCGCAGGGCACATGGATAGGAGGCCGGGGAAGCCGCGACTGGCGAGGCGCCGAGCGCTTGGAGAGGCGTTATCGGGCGGAGTGGCGGCATCGCAGGATGCATGGAGGAGGCTGGGGGAGGCAGCGGTGGAGTCGTGAGGAAACAGCGCGTGGGGTGGGGAACCGGGGATCATGAGACGTGTGTCCAACCGTTTTGTTGTTCGCTAGGATTTTCTCGTGCTGCGCGGGGAATCGTAGGTATCGCTACGGGAAAAATCTGAGTCGGGGAGAGAGGTCGAATCACGAGGGGAGGTCGAACCATCACCACGTTCGATCCCCCTTTAATAATAGAGATTAGAGATTCAACAAAAGGTCTGACAAGAACATACATCAAGCCACCCGAAGCCGTCATTCATACCTACAAACTCGATAATGTGGAGTGATCTCACTCCCTATATCTAAAACCGGTGTCGTCGCCGATCCATCCACATAACGTATCGGAACCTACAGCCGGTGCAACAAACCTAAAGCGTACACCACATGCACACGTTTTAGAAGCCGCCATCATCATCATCGAACCGCTGACCCATCTTCAGAAAAGAGATCCGCATCATCCTTGCCAGTCCGTCCATCCGTGGACGCCACCACGGCGCCCAACGGCACCACCTCCCTGCGCGCAAACTGCTGAGCACGTCGCGGTCGCCACCGGTATACCGCAGCACCATGCCGCCAAGTACCACCAGCCGACACAGCTTGAAGTCTCTGGAAGATCTGTTGTGCGTAGCACCTGCCGAACAGGCATGACACATCGTAGCACCTGTAGGCCAGGTATGACTTGACATCTTCACCGAAGCTCCGCGCAAGACGAAGCCGCTCCACCTCCTGCCTCTGTCTTTCGGCGCTGCTCCACAAACGATGCTCCCAAGAGAGAAACGACACCGCAGTGCCGCCATCGTCTGATCTGGAAGACCAGATCCTAGGGTTTCCCCCGGAGCAGCACGAGTGGTCGACAGTAGTTCACGACGATGCCTTCATCAAGGTAACGGTGCAGAACGCCGCCATCGCCGACGTCGGCTCGGTTTTCACCGGCAACTATGTCTCCCCGACTCGCAGCCGTGACTAGATGACGGATCTCGAGATCCGACCACCCAGCCACAGGCCGACCACCTCCGACGGAGGAGATGACCACCACCGCCGGCTGCACCCGGCCAGATCAGATCTGACCAGAGGCGCCACCGACTTGTCCACCAGGCCCTCCATGCCGTCACCGCCGATCCGAAGCCAGATGGCGTGCCACCGCCGTCTGCAGCCACCGCCGCCGCCCGAACAGGGCCGGCCGCCGTGCCCGCAGCCATCGCCGCTGCCCGATGCCGCCGCCTGCCGCAGCCATCGCCGCCGTGCCGGAAAGACTGGATCGGCCGCGCCTCCACACATTTAGGGGCCCCGCACCACTCCTAAGACGCGGGAGAGAGGGAGTCCCCCGCCACCGCCTTCGGCCCCCGGGCTTAGCCCGGCGGCGTCCCCCGGCGGCGGCGGAGGGAGGGGAGGAGGGAGTTCGTGCCCCCGGCGGCTAGGGTTTGGGCGCCGCCCGAGTCGCCCTGGCTGAAGTTGCAAGGTAGCAGCCAGAAGCTGACATCTACCAGTTCCAGACAATGGTGTCACGTTGGTGCTCATGCAAATGGATTTGGGAGGTGATCAGGTGAAGTTCCAAAGCATGGTGAGTTCCTGTAGGTGTTGCAAGGACAGGCCACTGGAAGTGTCAATTTGATCCACCCAACCGTTGTTGTGCAGCGCCTAATGTCTTTCTGTACCTACTCAAACAGGTATGAAAGGCCAGCAAAGGGATGTCAGGAAGCTACTTAACCGATCAGCTGGTGTAATTATTAGTCAGCTTTAGTCAGTGGTACTACTGGAGTGCCGTCATACGTATGTCGCGGTACTACTGGAGTGCCGGCATACGTATGCAGCATGCAAAACACTGTGCAGAGGTTAACTGAAGAAAAGGTATCCCATTATGCAGGGACAGACAGGGAAGCCCACACGCTCTCTACAGAGTTCAGGCTAGTGAAAGAGACAAGATCTGAGCTTTTAGGAGGATGAGATCTGTGCCCCAACTTGTCAGGGATGATCATGCTGTTGATGAACTGCAACAAAAACCACCTATCCAGCTACTCTGTTCCATGCATGAACTGTTGGCATGTTCTTGTACTACTGAAGTACTGATTCATGCATATGGTTCATGATAAGTACAGGTTCAACTGCATGAGTTCATTGGTTAGGTTGGCAACTGCATCATCAATACTACTAATATGTAAGGATATCAGAACTATTACAATAAGGATTTCCCCCAAAAGTACGACCTTGGAATTTTTCGTGCACAATGATTAGTTAGTAGTGGTGGTGGAGAATCATGGATGCAAATCAAAGTAGTGTATTGTCAACTAGCTTTAGAGAATAATAAATACCTCTAATATATACTATTAGCTAGTGGGCTTGTGTAACTCGTAGTGTTTTTATATGGTCCACATGTTGGTGTTTGAAATTAGTTAGGTGGTTTTCAAGTTACTAACTGATCATAGTACCAGGCACATGAGAATATAGGTGTGAACTTAAATCCCTTTCACGGCATATAAATATATTTTAAAGAATCTCCACTTGTGTGCTACGACTTTGTTTGTCTTTCTTTTTGTCCACATGGAAAGGACCAAGCATTTTTCTGTTGCATCAGATAAACATTTAATTCAAGTGTGAGAAAAACAAATGGAAATAATGTGAATATATACTCTTCAATGATCTGACTTTTCAAACCAAATTTCTGTTTACTGCTTAATTCCTTGGTAAAACTGCAAATTCAGGTCAAAGGCCCAGTAGAAACCACATGTTGCAGCCAAGGGGCTGATCTGAGAAATGTCTAATAGTAATTTAAAATGGGCAGTTGCCCCTTTGATTTATTGGAAGCTTGGAACAGGCCCAATTAAAACAGGAATTTCAATCATTAAATATGAAATATATATTTGGCACCGAACGTTACGAAAGATAAACAAGTGGACGGCAACATATGTAACCTCCCTTAGAACTTAGAAGGAGCGGAGCGGGAGATTAGTCTCCAAATGTATAACCATTAATATAATCAGTATATGTCAATCATTTGCACAGACCAAACTAATACACAAGAAAGCCCAACAGACAAATAGAGTAGATTCTATAATACGAACCACAAAATTTATGTTTCGATATATTAGTTTATATTGTAGCACCAGATACTAATTTTTCCGTCTTATCCATAGTCATACACAAATAATGTATATACAGATTTACATCACTGATGACATATATCAGCTCTCTCCTCTGACCCTCCTTTTCTTTTTGACAAATAATGTGAACTAGAATGATAGTACTACTAGCTATATACCACAACTGCATGCAATAGCACATATAGGCACACACACCCAAGTCTAGATCTTCTTTTCAAGATTTATATCCATCCTTGATTGGTAGCAATAATATCCCTAGCTAGAAAATCAATTGAGTGAGTTCCACATCTGTGAGAAGCCACTCTCAGCTAAGTACTCGAACCCATCTTGAGCAAACACACCACCCTGGGCAGGCGCCTCCCTCTTCACGTTGCCTTGCTCAAACCTGGTGAGCTGGCTCAACGCGTCCTTGATCGCCTTCCCCATGTGCTGCTGCTCTGGATCAGAAGCCATGGGCGCCATCGCTGTCACCGGGATGTTCATCGAGGCCGACGACGATGGGTGAGAGGAGGGATTATTGGAGAAGCAGGGCACTTGCTCATAACCCTTTAGGTTTTGCACCGTCGACATTCCAGGATGGTCAAAGGCAATGTAGTTGTCAATGCGGGGAGGCAGTGAGGTTGCGGCTGCACTGTCAATGTTGTAGCTGCTCCCTGCGGGTGGCTTGGCGATGGTTGACCTAGTCTTGTAGAAAACCCTACACAAGACCCAGTCCTCCTGTTTAACATGAAAATATTACACATTAAGATCATTAGACTGGAAAATAAGTGAGTAGATTGGGATATATCATATATGTATGCATCTGAGGTGATCATGACTCAAGAATCTTGCAGCAGAAACTTCTGCAGATCTTCACGGTATGAATTAAACAGATTTATAAATATTTTTGGAAGAATATTTATAAATTTATTTAGCCATTCTTATCTTTTTTGTGTGTGGGGTGACAGCTGCTTTATGAAATGGTTCGAAAGTGACATGAATGCAGTGTTAAAAGCATAAAAAAACATTGATGTGAGTCAATAATTTGCACATATATTGATATATATACGTCTATGTACTTAACTGGCATGAGAGTGACCCACATATAAAGAAAGGATCAAGTACAAAATGGGAACGGCCAAACATGCCCGTGCTAATTAACAATTAACATCATGAGCATACGTTCTAGCTAGCTACTACGATTTTTCAAACAAATCCAGCTAACTATCATTTCTGGTGTCTTAACACACACACCAGAAAAGTTCTCAGACATCTTCTAGTATTACTCAGATGGCACCTAATTATCGCAAATATATTAAATGTGTTAATTAAAAAGATGACCGAACTTTGTGACTTCACTGTAATTTTGGCGCTTCAATTATACTCTGTAGCTAGCTAGCTAGCTAGATCTTAAATTGAGAGGGCATGCATGTATAGTGAGCTGGCTGGTGGTATTACATTATCCATTGCACATGTTGTTCTTGCACATGTATTATAGGATGAGTTGGCATTCCGGCCAGTCGCCTCTACATGTGAATGTCACGTGAACTAAAGGTTTATGTTGCTTTAGTCCATACTTCTCTTAAAATCTACCACATGCGAAATCAAATATGTCAAGTTTCATTTTCAATGTCCCATCCCCTCCTTCAAAAAAACGTGCCCGGATATATGGTTGTGTGCATTAATTTATGGTGGGATCTTGTGCATTTTCTATACATGCGATGCATTATACTATAAGCATCAAATAATGAACAAAAGGGGACAGAGTGGAGTATCTAGTAGTAAGATTAATTTTGCTCCATGTGTATAATTATAATGATTATTACCTTGAGTGGCAACTTCATCAAATCGCCTTGCCCTTCCTTGCGGAATTCGTGCATGACCCACTCAGTCTTCTTCCCTTTAGGGGCTCTGCCTTGATAGAACACGAGGGTTTTCCTCATGCCAACTAGCAACCCTTTCCGGCTTATCGCACGGTCTTTCCCGGTGGCCTTCCAGTAGCCTGATTCAGTTGCTCTATTTGTTCTCTGGCCTGTAGCGTACTTCCTGTCCCTTAAGCTGTAGAAGTACCACTCCTTGCCGCCAATGCATGCACTTTCTGAATACAATCAGGGAGCAGATTAACAAACAATTATGTAAAAAATAGATGAACTATGAACTAAATAATAATCTTTTTGGAACATGCGCAGGATGTGCATCTGTTACTCTAACGATGTAAGTGTAATGTGTAAACCCAAGTAGTATGCCTGACCACACACTTTTCCATTTTTATTAAGAGGAAGTCCTAACATTAGAGCCACATTTAATCAAGGCAGAGAAAATATCCATTAATAGGTAATTGCATAATAGGGAGAATAATAGATATTTTTGGAACCAAAAGAAAGGAGATCTATTGATTGAGGAAGGCATCTTGCCTATTCTTGTGAGATATATCAATTATACACATCCTATCCTTGCTATATATATGTTCTTTTCATATGGCTTTGTGCATGCATGGTGTGTTTTCTACTAATAGGCAAAGTGGAAGGCCTCCTTTTTGTGTTAAGTTTGTCCCCATCCGTGGGCTGTGAATTCCCTTTAAGGATGAGGCAAATTGGGGGAATATTTGATGGCATGGCATGAACAGGGACAGATGCGGAGAAGGCCAGCAAGGGGCCAAACAAACTCATGGCTGTGAGAATATCCTTCTGTTATGGGGATGGGAAGGCGACAAGGAGGGATGCAGACAAGACGTGTGAATTTTGTTCTCATTGTAGAATAATTCCCAGAAACTATATATATTCATCAATTGGTCAAGTCTCCTATATCTGGAATAAAAGGCAAAAAATATATACTAGCTCTGTAAATTAATATTAGTTTACAGAGGGAGTACTATGCAAGAATTTGATCTCCCCCTACAGTACTAGTTAACTTGGAGATGGTCTCACTCTGATATTTTCTTTACTTTTTTATGGTAATTAAATTAATTAGGACATATAGAGAGGGGGAAAAGGCATGGGCACACCAAAAGGAAGGGCCAAAAAAGTGAGAAAAGAAAAGAAAAGAAAAGGAGAAAAGGTCGGTTTCTAGCGGTATGGGATGCATGCATGCATAGTTGCAAGTTGCATCTTGATGAGATCGAAATTGTCGTGGTCACTTCAGTTATGGCTGGGAGTGGAAACGGATCAACCAGCCAGCAGCCACTAGCTAGCAGCATGCACACAGCCACCTTAGATTTGGATCGATGCAACTCAAGGAAACTACACATGCATGCCCCCGGGCATGAGCGGAAAGGAACAAAGAGAATTGTTCATGGAATTAATAGACTGAAAATCAATGGAGATAGCTAATTGATCTGCACATAAATACATAGTTGGTCCCAACATCTTAAATTCAAGTCGAACCAACAGAGTAATACATTTTGGTGCATGATTGGGAAGTACTACCTTGGATAATTAAATTCTGGGAACAAATAATTAAATTCCGGGATGTGATTTCTTTATTAAAAAATGAACAAGGAATTTAATTAGTACAGTGGAGAACTGAAGACTTGTCTGCTTAGAAACGATCAAATCATTGTTAGTTCCGTCAAAAGATATACACTGCAGAGATATCATACTTAGGATGAGAGATTTTTAAGGGGATTTGGGACGCCATCGACGAAGAACAGAAAGCCATTATTTGTTCACTTCAAAAGAATAATTACGAAACAGCAGCCAAAAGGGACAAGGAAAATCATATAAACAATAAATCAGGCCCAGGATCAAAGCACTCATGCATATGTATGTATGATCCGCAAGACAGGTGAAGCTAGAGCTCATCACACAATCAGATAGGCACACACGCATGCTGGTGTAGTTAAGAAAAGAATAGTAGTATCTGGATTAGGTCTAACCGGGGAGGTCCCAGGGCTCGATCTTGTTGAGGTCGACGTCGACCATGGTGGGGCAGCCGTAGATGCTCGCCACAGCGGCCGCCGCCCCTCCGGCACCGCCGCCGAGCTTCCTGGACAGGTAGTCGAGCACGAGCTCGTCGTCCCGCGGGTGGAACCTGAACCCCGGCGGCAGCCTCGCCTCCACCATGCTCAGCGAATTCATCCCCTCCTCTGCCACCACCGCTTTCTCCTCGGATCAATCGATCGGCGAGAGCTAGAGAGGACGGGCGGCTGCTGCTGCTGCTGCCGATCTCGACCGTGCACGGCAGTGGAAGAACCCACACAAGAAGCAGCAGCAGCCAGCCACCTATGGGTGGGTGGACGGATCGGTTGCAAGGACCGTTTACCGAGAGAGATATCGAGGAGGAGCGCGAGGAAGACGAGGGGTATTAATAGGAGCCAGCGCACGGCATGGTCAGGTCAACTAGTTTTTTGCGCCGATGCTTTCACGGAGATGGGAAGGAGGGGCCGGGAAGGCTACGGCTCTACTACTAGTAGATGTACTGGTACAACGTATAGCTAGGCAGATGGGAGTACGTACTCACCCAGCTGGAGAGACTTTTCTTTTCTCTCGGTTAGCGTGCCGGGGGGCCAGGTGGTGAGGTTCGATTCGCTGGGCCGGTCCCGGCCGGTGGGCGCGCGGGCCGGGCGATCGATCGGGCGGCTGCGGCCGGGTCGGTGGCCGTGTCACGCTCGCCGGACGTCGCCGGCAGTGACGTGGGCGGGCAGATGCAGTCATGCAGACGAGATGAGGTGCGCCGTGCTCGGTTAGTGTGGGGCGGGGCATTTAATTCGAAGCGCGGACCGGCCTAATCACGTAGCGCGGGCGCATATCTCTCGGCTTTGCGGCGTCGCCTAATTCGAGTTTGCGGCTCGGACGGGCTGATCGGAGAGGTAGATCTCCGGCATGGCGAGGTGGCATGGGCGGTTGGGCACCGATGCAAGGGTGTGCGTACGTATACGTCCGTGCGTGTGTTCACATATGCAGCGAGAGAGGGGAAATTTGGGGATTTGGTTTAGAGCATCTTTAATAGTGTGTGTGATATTTTGCCGATAAAACTGTCCCTGTCATCGACCAACAATCCATCATATAACTCGTTAATAACCACAATTGCTAATCGACACGAAGCAGGAGAAGTTTCTCTTAGAAAAAGGAACCCTAGCTGCGAGGCACTCCTCTTCTTGCATCGTCGGCCTCCCCTCTCCCCCGTGGGCCTCGCCGATGTCAGGGGGAGGGGAGGGGGTGCTGCGGATTTGGTTGTAGTATAGTTTGGGGTTCTTCCCCGTAGTTAGGGTTGCTAAGTCGCCGACGCTTCGGGCCATGGTTGTGGTGGCGGCAGTGCTCAGTGTCCAGATCGGGGCGGCAAGGCAACGACATCCCTGAGTCAGAATAATGTCCTCCCCACCTCATTCCAGCTCCGGCGGTGTCAGTGCGTCTAGCGCCGACGGAGGGCGCATATAGGTGTGTCTCTGGCAAATCTATTTGGGTTTGGTCGGCTTTGGTCTCCGACGGATCTGTATGGACTTAGCCGGCACTCATGGTTGTTGGTGTGTTTCCAGGTATGATCCTGTTGAAATATTAGGGTGGGCCTTGGGCCCATCTAACAATTTCTGAAAAATCTCTAAGGGCCCATGTGGGTTATATGGCACTAGGTGTGGACGTGGATAGTGGGGCAAGGCCCCACACCCCTGGTCTAGGCACACCAAGATCCCCCTTACAAGGAATAGGATCATATCCTGAAGGGATAAGATCAAGATCCCTATAGCGATCGGTAGGGAAAGGAAAGGGGGGATAGCGATCGGTAGAGAAAGGAAAGTAGGGATTTCTTTCTATAGCGATCGGTGGGGAAAGGAAAGGAGGGATTTCCTTCCTTCCCCATGGCCAACGACCCTAGGGGCTTGGAGGGCAAGCAACCAGCCCCCTCCACCCATATACAGAGTGGGGAGGCGCATAGGGAGCGAGAGCTAACCACCCTTGAGCCTACCACCCTTGCGAAATCCAACCCACGCACGTTCCATTGCTGCTGCTGCCGCCGGCGACTCCATCCCGTCCATCGCGTACACGGTTGACGGGAGAGCAGGCCTCCGAAACCCCGCCTCTCCAGAGATCCTGTACGGGAGAGGGGCGATTAGGTTTTTGGGGAGCGACTACGCGACTGCTCGCCTCCGTTCATCTACTTCCTCTACGTCCGCGTCGCCTTCGTCGTCGCCATGTCCACCGACGCCGACCGTGCCGCCGCCGAGAAGCTTCAGGCCAAGAAGAAGGCCGCCGAGGACGCCGCTGCTGCCACCGCCGCCGCCGCGGCCGCTGCCTGGCCTACTAGAGGGTATAACTCGTTTATCCCGCTCCTGTTTGTTTCTGTGTTAGCCGTACTAGCATTATGTGTAGATGTGTCTACTGTTTGCGTAGTACGTCCATGTCTAGATCGTAATCAGTATGTCATTAATTCTGTCAATGCCATGTTCATGATTATCTCTTGGATTAAATTAATCAAAAAATTGCCTATTTACTCAGCAATCCAAAAACCTAAGTTGTGTAGGAATTTTTCGAATCATGGTTTTGCTGCTGCACTGAAACCGGATAAGTTTACCGGTACGTACTTTAAGCGTTGGCAGACCAAAACCACCTTATGGCTCACGGTCATGAACGTGTTCTGGGTCGCCGGTGTCCCTTCCACGTGAACGATTGCTCCTGAACAGGAGAAGGCGTTCAGGGAGGCCACCGTCGTATTCCTCGGAGCAGTTCTGAGCGTGATCGGAGATAAGTTGGTTGACGCATATTTACATGTGCGGGTTGCCAAGGACTTGTGGGAGGCGCTCGAATCTAAATTCGGGGCCACCGATGCTGGGAGTGAGATGTATGTTATAGAGCAGTTCCACGATTACAAAATGGTCGAGAACCGTTCTGTATTGGAACAGGCTCATGAGATAATATGCATCGCTAAGGAGCTTGAGCTTCTGAAGTGCGATTTACCGGGCAAATTCGTCGCGGGTTGTATAATCGCTAAGCTTCCTAATTCCTGGAGGAACTTTGCTACCACTCTAAAACATCAAAGGCGTGAATTCTCAGTAGAGGATGTCATTGGCCATCTGAGTGTTGAGCAGAATTCGAGGGCAAAGGACTCGCACGGAAAAGGGCCCGAAGGAACCTCTGTTGCTAATATGGTGTATCAGAGGAACTTCAATTCCCACAAGCCCAAGGGAAAGAATTATGTCCAACAGAATACCGACTTTAAAAAGAAGGGTAAGAAGACCTTCAAGAAGAACAAGAAGGGAGATGGTTGTTTTACTTGTGGTTCTGAGGAACATTGGGCCAACAAGTGCCCAAACAAGTACAAGAAGCCAGGGCAGGAATCCAAGTCTGCCAATATGATTGTGGGCAACAATGAAAGTGGTGCATCTGGGTACGGTAATTTATTTGCTGTATTTTCAGTTTGTCAGTCCACCGATTGGTGGGTGGCCACAAGTGCAGGTGTTCATGTGTGTGCTGACATTTCATTGTCTTCTTCTTACCAGGCCACAGGTCACGGGTCCGTATTGATGGGGAATGGCGCGAGTGCTTCTGTTCATGGTGTTGGCACGGTCGATCTGAAGTTTACTTCGGAAAGGATCGTGCAGCTGAAGAACGTGCAGCATGTCCCCGCCATCAAGAAGAACCTTGTTAGTGGCTCCCTTCTGTGTAGAGAAGGGTTTAAGTTGGTCTTCGAGTCTAATAAAGTAGTTGTTACGAAATATGGACTATTTGTTGGAAAGGGTTATGAATGCGAAGGAATGTTCCGCCTTTCTCTCGCTGATTTTTGTAATAAAGTCGTGAACAATATTCATTCGAGTGTTAATGAATCTGAAGTTTGGCATTCACGTCTTTGTCACATTAGTTTCGGTGTTATGACGCGGCTAGCAAAACTGAATTTAATCCCGAGTTTCACTTTAGCCAAAGGTTCTAAGTGCCTTACGTGTGTGCAAGCTAAGCAACCTCGCAAGCCTCACAAGGCTGCGGAGGAGAGACACTTGGCGCCATTAGAACTCATACATTCTGATCTTTGTGAGATGAATGGTGTGTTGACTAAAGGTGGAAAGAAATACTTCATGACATTGATAGATGATTCCACTAGATATTGCTATGTGTATTTGTTAAATACTAAAGATGAGGCTCTACACTACTTTAAAATCTATAAGGCAGAAGTTGAGAATCAACTTGAAAAAAAATTAAACGAGTCCGGTCAGATCGTGGTGGAGAGTACTTCTCGAGTGAGTTTGATTCCTTTTGTGCGGAACATGGTATTATTCATGAGAGGACGCCTCCCTATTCACCCCAGTCAAACGGGGTTGCCGAACGAAAAAACCGTACTCTAACTGATTTGGTTAACGCCATGTTAGATACATCGGGTTTATCCAAGGCATGGTGGGGGGAGGCTATATTGACATCATGTCATGTCCTGAATAAAGTTTCGACAAAGGATAATGAGATCACTCCCTATGAGAAATGGGCGAAGAGAAGGACAACACTCTCGTACTTGCGTACTTGGGGCTGTTTGGCGAAAGTCAACGTGCCGATCCCCAAAAGGCGCAAGCTTGGACCAAAGACCGTGGACTGCGTTAATTTGGGCTATGCTAAGAATAGCGTTGGCTATAGATTTCTAGTAGTGAAATCTGAGGTACCTGACCAGAAGGTCGGTACAATTATGGAGTCTAAGGATGCTACATTCTTTGAGGATATTTTTCCTATGAGAGATATGCAAAGCACTTCTAGACAGGAATCTGAGGAGACTCCTGAGCCTGCCATTCCTATGGAATATTATGAACAAACACATGATGAAAATCCTGAGGAGGATGATGAGGAAACCCTTGGTAGGGGTAAGAGACAAAGGACTGTAAAGACCTTTGGTGATGATTTCCTTGTGTACCTCGTGGATGATACTCTCACTTCTATTTCAGAAGCATATGCATCTCCAGAAGCTGACTACTGGAAGGATGCGGTCCGTAGCGAGATGGATTCCATCATGGCTAACGGGACTTGGGAAATTACTGAGCGTCTCTATGGTTGCAAACCATTGGCATGTAAGTGGGTGTTCAAGAAGAAGCTTAGGCCCGACGGTACGATTGAAAAGTACAAGGCTAGGCTTGTGGCCAAGGGCTATGCCCAGAAAGAAGAAGAAGATTTCTTCGACACTTATTCACCTGTGGCCAAACTGACCACCATTCGAGTATTACTCTCGTTGGCAGCCTCGCATGGTCTTCTCGTCCACCAGATGGATGTTAAGACGGCATTCCTGAACGGAGAGCTAAAGGAGGAAATCTACATGCAACAGCCTGATGGCTTTGTGTTAGATGGTCAGGAAGGAAAGGTGTGTAAGTTGCTGAAATCTCTATATGGCCTGAGACAAGCACCTAAGCAATGGCATGAGAAATTTAATGAAACTCTGACATCTGTTGGCTTCTTTGTTAATGAAGCTGACACATGTGTATACTATCTCTATGGTGGGGGCGAAGGAGTTATACTGTGCTTGTATGTTGATGACATACTGATATTTGGAACTAGCCTCAAAGTGATTGAGGAAGTTAAGTCCTTTTTATCTCAGAACTTTGAGATGAAGGACCTTGGAGTGGCTGATGTTATATTGAACATCAAGCTATTGAGAGATGATGAGGGTGGGATTACACTTCTCCAATCCCATTATGTTGAGAAGGTGTTGAGTCGTTTTAGATATTCAGACTGCAAACCATCTCAAACACCATATGATCCTAGTGTGCTGATTCGAAAGTTCGAAGGCATACCTAAAGATCAATTGAGATACTCTCAAATTATTGGTTCACTCATGTATCTAGCGAGTGCAACGAGGCCTGACATCGTGTTTGCTGTGAGCAAACTGAGCCGGTTTGTTTCCAAACCAGGTGATGTACATTGGCATGCTATTGAAAGAGTTATGCGCTATCTGAAAGGTACTATGAACTATGGACTTCACTATACCGGATACCCGTCGGTACTTGAAGGGTATAGTGATGCTAATTGGATCTCTGATGCTGATGAGATGAAGGCCACAACTGGGTATGTATTTACTCTTGGAGGTGGTGCTGTTTCCTGGAAGTCTTGCAAGCAAACGATCTTAACGAGATCGACAATGGAAGCAGAATTAACAGCATTAGACACATCTGGTGGCGAAGCAGAATGGCTTCGAGATCTGTTGATGGACTTGACAGTGGTTGAGAAGCCGGTTCCGGCCATCCTTATGAACTGTGACAATCAAACAATTATTGTCAAGGTGAAGAGTTCAAAGGACAACATGAAGTCCAACAAACACATAAGAATGAGATTGAAAGCTATCAGAAAATTAAGAAACTCCGGAGTGATAGCATTGGATTATATCCAAACGGCTAAGAATCTGGCAGATCCCTTTACTAAAGGGCTATCACGTGTTGTGATAGATAGTGCATCGAGGGAGATGGGTATGAGACCCACATAAGTTGCCATGGTAGTAACCCAACCTATGTGATCGGAGATCCCGTGAAGTAGTACCTGGGAAAACAAGCCAGTGGTGAACTGAGGAGAGTAACTTTACTAACCCACTCCGTTGAAGATGCAATACTCTCGGAAACTGTATGGTAGGTTGACTACTGTCTTAATGTGTTCCAAGTCTTATATGTATAAGCAAGATGATGTCCTACAGAGCGATCTTTGGAGGAACACACCTATATGAGCCCGACTGTTGGTCACAGTCTATGAGATTGGGGTGATCTCTAGCAAACTCATGAATAGGCCAGGAGTGTGACTAATATGCTCCACCCGAGGGGTCAGCCTTCGGCAGTCTCGTACTAGTAAGACCTGTGGTGAAACTTCTTTACGCCAAACTGACAATTCAAGGCATAGTCCATTGTTCAGTTGTAAAGGAGTGTAGCTGCTTGCTCTAGGTGGAGTTCAACCTTAACCGGTCTCCACTGAAATACTAGTATATCAAAACAGTGTTTGGAACAAAGGACAGAATGGGCCCTTGAGATCTGGTGGGGGATTGTTGAAATATTAGGGTGGGCCTTGGGCCCATCTAACAATTTCTGAAAAATCTCTAAGGGCCCATGTGGGTTATATGGCACTAGGTGTGGACGTGGATAGTGGGGCAAGGCCCCACACCCCTGGTCTAGGCACACCAAGATCCCCCTTACAAGGAATAGGATCAAATCCTGAAGGGATAAGATCAAGATCCCTATAGCGATCGGTAGGGAAAGGAAAGGGGGGATAGCGATCGGTAGAGAAAGGAAAGTAGGGATTTCTTTCTATAGCGATCGGTGGGGAAAGGAAAGGAGGGATTTCCTTCCTTCCCCATGGCCAACGACCCTAGGGGCTTGGAGGGCAAGCAACCAGCCCCCTCCACCCATATACAGAGTGGGGAGGCGCATAGGGAGCGAGAGCTAACCACCCTTGAGCCTACCACCCTTGCGAAATCCAACCCACGCACGTTCCATTGCTGCTGCTGCCGCCGGCGACTCCATCCCGTCCATCGCGTACACGGTTGACGGGAGAGCAGGCCTCCGAAACCCCGCCTCTCCAGAGATCCTGTACGGGAGAGGGGCGATTAGGTTTTTGGGGAGCGACTACGCGACTGCTCGCCTCCGTTCATCTACTTCCTCTACGTCCGCGCCGCCTTCGTCGTCGCCATGTCCACCGACGCCGACCGTGCCGCCGCCGAGAAGCTTCAGGCCAAGAAGAAGGCCGCCGAGGACGCCGCTGCTGCCATCGCCGCCGCCGCGGCCGCTGCCTGGCCTACTGGAGGGTATAACTCGTTTATCCCGCTCCTGTTTGTTTCTGTGTTAGTCGTACTAGCATTATGTGTAGATGTGTCTACTGTTTGCGTAGTACGTCCATGTCTAGATCGTAATCAGTATGTCATTAATTCTGTCAATGCCATGTTCATGATTATCTCTTGGATTAAATTAATCGAAAAATTGCCTATTTACTCAGCAGATCCTTCTGCTCTATGTTTTCATCAGCGATTATGGTTCCTGCTCTGGTGTGTTAGCCTTTTGGAGTCTTACAACGACGACTTTTCGATTGTCAACTACAACAAGATTTGCCCAACTCCGATGAAGAAGGAACCATGATAGCAGTGCGTTTTTAGCTCTCTATCAAGCGCTTATAGTCGTCGCTAGGTGGTCCATGGACCTGGTTGTAATCTTTTTTACTCCTATGGATCCTATGTACTGTTGTTACACCTTATTAATAGATTGGAAGAATTTTTTGCAAAAAATAATCGCAATTGCTATTTCTCGATTGCTTGAAAAACTTTTCTGGCTGTAACGCAGGGTTATCGACGAGGCCGAGCCAGGATTGACCCAGTGCGAGGGGCGACATGGCAGTGGTGTCGTCGGTGGAGAGAAGTCAGAGGTTGCCAAATTCATGTGCAAGGGGGGAGGGTGCTGGGAGTTCGCCAACTATGATCATACTGGGGTTTAGAGGAACGATCTTGACGACGGAAGCACAGTTGAGGAAGCGGCTCGGGCAGGGCGGCGAGGCGACAGTGCGTGTCAGCCGTGGATGGCGGCAACAGACGATTAGGCTGGTGTACGATGGCGGAGGGAGGGAGGAGGAAAATGGACCAGAACCGTTGGATGTCAATCGGACGACACAGTTGAGGAAGCGGCTCGGGCAGGGCGGCGAGGCGACAGTGCGTGTCAGCCGTGGATGGCGGCAACAGACGATTAGGCTGGTGTACGATGGCGGAGGGAGGGAGGAGGAAAATGGACCAGAACCGTTGGATGTCAATCGGACGGCTCAGAAAATCTACTAATTTACAAAAGAAACATGCAACAAACCCATAGGTGGTCCCATTTTTTTGCGATGCCATAGGTGGTCCCATTGATAATGTGTACATTGTCAGTAGAAGATGAGAGAAGTTATACGTTGGCTGCCTCTTTCTTTACACCTTAATAAAGCCTGTGCACCACCCAAAACCTCGTGCGTAGGCGCCCACAGCCATTTCCGCAACATAAAGCCATACTTGGAATATAGCAATATCTTTTGTCCAGGTGAAGCTGGAGGCGGGAAGGGAACGTGAGCTGGAGATATATGCATGCATGCATGCAAACAAAGTGGAGTGGCGACTACCGAACTGGTAAAGTGGTCAGATATTTCTGCCTAAACAATTCAGTTTCCAAGCTCGATCAGGCTTGCACACCGTGTGCACGCGTTTTTTTTTAGTTTCAGTTCGACGAAAAGCAACTTTAGAAAAAGATTCCCGCGTTCCACATCGATCCATCTCGGTCCCGTCTCGCATCTAGTCTCTTCACGAATCATAAAGCAGATGATCTATGATTGCTTTGCTTGGCCAAAGAACAAACGAATAAATTAGCAGATGATGGTTACTTGGCCAAACAACAAGGAGTAGCACTCCTATACTAGACTCTGGTGGTGGTGGCGGGTCAAGTTAATTAACTCTCTTCCGTACACATTCGAAAAGAATATTTTAACTCTTCTTCTAGAAACCGCACGTACGCGTCGATAGAGGCCCGGCATTTGAGATTAAAAAGTAACAAAGCAGGTGTGATTGTGATTCCGAATCGAACACGTGCTCAACCATACGAAGCGGGACGGCGTGCATGCAAGCAGATAAACCCAACGTGCGGAGCAAAGGCCTACGTCAACGTCGGGCAAATACGTATTTTCTATTCCCGGTGTGCGTTCCGGGTGAAATACGTATCTTCCCCACAAAGACCGGTCGAGCGAGCTAGGCTAGCTACCACCAGGCATGAACAAACCTAGAAAGGATTCGAAAAGGCAAAGTCGTACGTGTAGTCCCGTCGAATCACATCCCATGAAGCCTGACTTATCTGAGCGCACAGTACATGTACGTATTTACGTAGAAGTGTGGCTGTGTTACGAGGATAAAATCACATGTCTTTAGGTGAAAAAAACGCATTTATTTTGAGTTTCGTACGCGGGTGGGGTACGTACGTACTGTATGTCATCCCTGATCAAACTGGCGGACACGTCGGCCGTCCCGGGTCCCGACACATGGCCTGCACACTGCACATGCATGCCCCCGGCCGGCCGTCGCCATCCGACTACGATGGATCGGGCGGCGTACGTGGATCCTCGCCGACGACACATGCGGCCGGCGGCGCACAGTAGGCATGTTGTACGCATTCGACGCCGGAAGGGACGGCCGATCACGATCGCCTCCTGTGTGTGTGGTGACGCGGGCCTCGCCCGAGTTGTCGGTTGTTTGTTTCTGGCATGCTCGGGACAGGCCGGTCGATTATATTCCCAGGTTTTGTAACGCACTGTGCCTGTGCGCCCGCGCATCATCCGAGCCAGCACGTACAGTACCGTGGGCGCGCCCCACCCATCATGCATGTCAGAGCACATCAACCTCGTCGCTGGTGCTCCGATGGCCAAGTTTCCGGCGGGTTCCGGCACGAGGGCTGTAGCTGGCCAGATCGGGGAAAGGGACGCGCGCAGTCGACGTGGCCCGGGTGACATGATTGATCGATTAACCTGTGGTCGATCTGACGGGCGGTGGTGGCAGCTGAACCGCCGGCCGGACGGCCAGGCAGAGACAGGCCGGGGGCGCAATGGTACTGCGCGCGCATGCATGCAACGGGCCGCGAGAGTTCGGCCGGCGCTGAGCTCGTGCACGGTGGCGCCGGGCGGGGACAGTTTGGATGGAGGGCATCATGGGCACGTACGAACCACGCAGTCGGGTGGAACTAGCCGAATCGATCGGCGACATGGGCGCATTAATTCCGCGTCTGATAGGATCGGGGTGCGCGGCATCATTAACCCCGCCTGCGGATTCGATGCCTTCCTCTTTTACCCGGCGAGGGGTGGACGGATGGATCGATCACGCGCCGCTACCTTTTGGCTGGTTCGTTCGTTCCTTCTTCTAGATCGATCGATCGATGGATCAACCATCGACGCGCCGTCGGTGTGGGCGATGGGATGGAACATGGGACTCGCTGCTCGGGAAGACGCATCTGAACTCTGATCATCGACGGGATAAGTGGAAAAGGTTGCAGATCGCAACACTAGCTCCGTGCAAATGTCCCACTTGTCCTATTAGGGCATCTCCAACGCCAGCCGCTAATGCAGGCGCTAGGATTTATTTCCAGCCCGTTTAGCAGTTGCTCTGCTAAATCCTAGTGTTAGATGTGGCGCCGGTGCAAAAGCATGCGTCGAGCGCTAGGTGTTTCCTTCCTGCGTGAAGCGCCCAGCTTGTTGAATTTAGTAAGGTAATTAACGTCTCCCGTTGGAAGCTCAGGCGTTTAAGTGTGTTTACATTTTTTTGATATTTATTTTTTTCCTCCAGAAGCGCCTACACAAGCGTCTACCATTGTAGATGCCCTTAGGGCATCCATAGTGTGTTGCTGCCGAATTTGCCCATCATTCGGAATTTGGCATCGGTGTTTAATTTGGCATTGTCTCCACAACGTGTGTGGTTCCTAATTACTGTACACTTGGTCCCACCATCGAATAGAATGGGATAAAAGAACTGACCACCTCATCACAACATTGGGTAATCTGGCTATTGCGTTTTGGCTGTTAGTCGAACATACAATATTTTATTGCTTTGGCTCATTTGGCATCGGCGCCCCTACAAGCATCGGTTCCCTGTTTTTTCAATTTGGCAGCACCCCCATAATGGGCAGAACTAGTGCTAAAAGCTACTTTGGCATTTGGCACAATCATTTTGGCATACATTGTGGATGCCCTTAGTTGGCGCAGAGTCCGGAAATAAACTATTTCTATTTTTCAAGAAAAAAAAAGTGAAGTGGAAATGACCAACGGGGAAGAAAAGACAGCCGCCGTCGCGGCGTCATTTCGAGGACCAAGAATTTCAGGAGGGTTAGCTAGAGCGTTGAGTTGAAAAGCAGCCGTCTTTGGGGCTCTGTCTTTCTTCGCGGCTTCTGTTTTTCCGTTCTCCTGCAACGGGTTGTGTCGCCGGTAGAGCACAGTCGCCGTAACGCCCATACGTCGCTGCGTGCTTTGACCAAATCAATGCAGGTAACAAGGCTCCTCGTTGTTCTAATTTTTAGAGACTCCTTTTTTCCAAGCAACCGACAGGAGCTCTACTGGCGGCACAACCCGTTTATAAGAAAGAGAATTGGGCAGTTTAAGGAAACCTGGCCGAAGAGCAATACATAGCCACACACACCACCCCGAGGCGGTGTCCTAACTCCTAAACAAGCTCAAAGACTCTGCTGTCCAAGCAACCAGAGACGACACCCTACCACACGACCCAAAGCCGTCACTCCAGCTTACAAACCACACCAACACACACTAGCCCTGTCGTGGTTTTGTCACGGCAGATGCCCTTGTGAAAGGACTTAGTGATGAGGTCATCGCACGAAGGTGGAAGCTTAACGGGATTGATCGGAAAGCGAGAGACACGAGTTTACCCAGATTCGGCCCCTCACGATGGAGGTAAAATCCTACGTTCTGCTTGATTGTTATTGTTTTGGATCTCGATTAAAAGGATGCGGATTCGCTAACCTATCTCTCGAGAGATTGCAACTTAGTCTTTTTACCCTGACGCTCTCCTTTATATAACAGATTGAGCCCTAGATTTACATGAGAGTCCGACTCATAGTATTAACCCGTAACCTACTCTTACTCTAGTCATCTTATTCTCCAAGGTACATCTTCTTGTCTGATCCTTTCTTCACGAGCCAGCCCACATGTTGAGCCGGCCCTTGCGCCGGGTCTCTCTCAGGCCGGCCCACAATGAATCTTTAATGCCCAGCAGTGAGATAACCCACTGAGCCTCATGGCTCTATGGCCAGGTCATCTTTCTGCCGGGTCTCCACACTGGGAAATATCCCCAACATTAGCCCTCAGTTTGACTTGGATTTATCCATGTTAAACTCCACCCTGAAAACCAAAGTAGAAAGAATAATTGTAAATTATATTACTTTCTGAATCTGTTTCCTGAGTCGGCCTTTCCTGCATCCTTCCTATTTCTATCCCTTGCCTTCAAATATATTTCCCGGGTCAATCATTTTTGCCGGGTCATTCTCCTGCCTCAGACTTAGCACCTTCACACTGCTTTTTTGTATGACATCACAATCCACTTCCGCAAAATCCGGGCATGACGTCACATCGCATCTTTGAATCAGATTATGTTGTCTTGTCAGGCGCGAAAATCGAGGCGCCCCCTTAGCCGAAAATTACTGCGCCACCTCGGGGTTCCACCCTGCCGCTTCGGCTTTTACCATGCCTATAAATAGGTCGACGGCCCCCGGGGCTCATTTTTTACTTCCGCCTCTTCACTCTTCTTCTTCCTCCCGCTCCCGACGCCGCCGTGCCGATTCGAGCTCTCCGTCCCCGAAAACAGCAACAACATCCACTGCAGCATCGTCGCCGGAACTCATTGGAAACGCCGCGGCCGTGCTCGCGACCTCAACACCGCCAAATCTCCTCCTCTACAGATCTTGTAAGCACCTCATCCATCCCATTGCTTTGCTTGCCATAGTTGCTAGTTCGTCGGCGTTCTTCAATGTTCTTTACGAACGACAACTTGTAGATCTGAGATATCCATGAATCCACGTCTGTTAGGTCGTAAAATTACTCCGCAATATTTCCATCACCTTGTAGATCTTTCGCATTGCTCCGAATGAACTTCATTGCTATTTGCCCCCCTTTACCGAAACAGACCTAGGTTTTCTCTTCCTTTTTTAGCTATTTTTTAGATCCAAACAATCTTGCAACCCATTTGAAAACTGTTTGTAGACTCATAACCCACACCACACTTATCAAAATCTGTGACTAGTAGCTGCTTACTCATGCCGGCTTGAACTGTCTTGGTAGTCATAACCCGGTATGATACCAGCTTGCCATTTATTTTGTGGTAACCGGGCAAGCTTCTGAATTTTACCGGCTTATATTATTTCTTACTTTCTTTGTAGCTGAATCCATGGATCCAAAAATCAACAAGATTGTCAACTGGGCTAAGTCCAACATGTCAGAGCTCAGACTGCAGGCTTTAGTAGATTCCGGCTTACTCCCAACCCAGGAGGAGATTGAATGGCGAGCCCCTGAGGAAGAAATCCATCATCAACCGGCTCAAAATGATATCGTTATATTTGGTGACCATTTGGACAGAGGTTTCCATCCCCCGGGTTCCAAATTCTTCCGGGATGTGCTTCACTTTTTTGCTATCAGGCCTCAGGACTTGGGCCCCAACTCCATCCACAATTTGAGTCAGTTTCAAGTATTCTGCGAGGTTTATCTGCAGATTGAGCCGTCCATCACCCTATTCCAAGAGTTCTTCTACCTTAATCATCAGACAGAGCATAAAGGTGGACCCAGCATAGAACTTGGCGGGGTCACCATTCAACGGAGGAAGAACTCAGCCTTTCGAGAAGCGAAGCCGGCAAGCCATCCCAAAGGATGGTATAAAACTTGGTTTTATTGCAAGGACACCTCCCCAGAGCAGCAGCACCCACTTCCGGGTTACAGGGCAGACCGGCTTGATGCTTCTACTACATTTCTGGGTTTCGCCTCCAGGGCTGAAAGAGAAGCGTTGCAGCCCTTGTACTCCAAAATCAATGCCTTGACTGCCCACGGCCTCACTGGTGTTGACTTGACCTGGACTTGGGTGAGCTGGCGAATTCAACCTCTCAGCCTAAGAAACTGGCTCATGCATACATACTCAGGCGAGCCCGAAGACACATTACGGTTTAGCCGGCTCGACCTCCAACAGAAAGATGTCATAAAATTTGCCAAGAAGCTTCTTGGTGAGACGAAGGATTCCATTGAGCTCGTGGGGCTAGCTCCCTTTTTCATGGGCAACCCGGCACCTGCGGTAAGCCGCCTTTCCTGTTTCCTCTCGCTTTGCTTACACTGCCTTGCCTTTGTTGCAAACTTACTAATCTGTCACAGTGCAGGAACATGCTGATTGGTGGAAAATTGAGCCTCAAGTTCCCACTCCTCCCAAAGACGATGATGGGAAAGAGCCGGAGGATGAAGAAGAGCACGAGGTAAAACTTGACTCCCTTGGTCGTCTTTTTAACCAACTTGCTGACGCCGACTCTCCTCAGGAACAAGCTGAAACCAATCAAGCCGGCGAGCCAGAGGTAACCCTAATCTCCTCAGATTCCGACTCAACAATACATGTCCAAAAGAAATTCCGGGTTGCAGTCCGGAAAGTCCCGTTCTCGCATCCAGATGCTCACTTAGACCCGTGCTTTCTTTTGAAAAAAACTCAGCATACTGGCACTTCGAAGCGGAAGACCCGGAGCTGCGAGGGAGAACTAAGCTGCGGGTTAACAAACGAGCCACCTACCCGAAGGGCTCGGACCAAAGTCCCTCACAGCCCCACTCCTTCTCTCCCTCAAGCCGGTCATTTGAAAGAGCCATTACCACTGAATGACTCGGCCCTATCTGACCTCCCCTTCCTCAGATGAGTCCAGCGCCACTCAAGCACCGGCTTTTAACATCAACCGCGGGTAAAAATTGACTATTTGTCTTTCAAGCTTATACTTTTGCTTTTATCCATTGACTAAATAATTCTTTATTTTGTGTAGCGCAAAAGCAATCAAGAAGAAACCTGCTGCCGGGTCTTCCAACCCCATTGCTGAGAAAGAAGGCCCTTCTCTGGAGGTAACAGCAGACAACCCGGATATTCTGGATGAGTCAGTCATCCAAGACGAGCCGCCACACCAAGACATTGCGGTGAGCCCCGCTCGCGCTTCTCCTCCCCTTGTTAATCAGGAGAAGGAAAATATGACATAAGAGCAGCCCGTTGAGAAGGCTCAAGATGAGGTAGTAGTGACTGGTGAGAACCAGAATCCTCTACCAGAAGCTTCCACCGCCTTGGCAAAAATCCCCGCCAAGGCTGAGTCACCAATTAAAAATAAAGGGAAGGCGAATCTTCATTTCCATTCATTTGAAGATCAAGACATCAACTCGCTGCATCAAACTGTCTTGAGCCGGTTGTCTGGGAGCCGGGATACTGAAATTGCAATGGTGACTTATCTCAAGGCCGTGTTCCGAACGGACCCGACAACTCTATCGCCCAAGCAACCCGAGAAGACACCCCGCAAAGCGAACTCCAGAGTCACCACTCTAGCTACCACACCGGCCTCGAGGCTGCGCACCTGAAACAAAAGGACAACACAAGCTATTGTTGTTCGACAAAAAACTAGACCTCCAAGGGGACCCCCCCTAAGGGGGAAGCGATGAGAACGACGCCAACGACCGCTCCAACCAAAGCCAGAATTTGATTTTTCACCCGGAGCACTCGAGATCCAAGCAATAAGGAAGGTGAGGGGCTACACGATGATGCCTCCAAGAAGGGCAGCGACGTCCACAGACGCCGTCATCGCTGGCATCATCCAAAGTCAGTGCTAGGCCTTCACCCAGGGCTCACCAAACCCATCACCGAACCGCAACAGCCATGTGACCAGGACGTCTCACCGCTGCCAACAAACCACCCGAGCTCCATCCTCCATCCTCACAGCTGCAGCAGACACCGCAGCCCATACAACCGCCATGTTGGCGCAATCGCTGAAAAAGTCCATTTTCTCCCTTGATTATAGGCTCATTTTGATCATTTATATCAATTACAAGGTGACGTATATGCGTGCACATTTGGTTAAAAAACAAAATGAAGACGGTGCACAACTATCATTAAATAGTTATGCACAGAAAAAGATCTCATAGACTTTAATCTGACCCACAGATGTTCTGGCTACTTCCCTCTGGTGTGTGGGGCAGTCAGGACACTCATTCTCAACTTTGCCAGCGAGCTTGTGGATCCACCTCCCCTCTAATTATCGCTCAGCCCTGGCAGTCGATGACAAGGAGGGGGGGTCCCGGTGTCTCAGATCCGGCTAGTGGTTAGGTTAGAACTTTTTTCCTCGTAGGATGCCGCCCGAGCGAAGGGTGACGCATGCCTTCGAGTTGGTCTCTGGACTTCAATCCTCACCACGTTTGTCCATCTAGAGCTCCGGTGTAGATTCTTACCGTCACCTTGGGGCGGCGAGGCTAGGGCTTCTCACCGTGTGTGCACAACGACGAGCTTTGGTATCATGCGCTTCAGATCGATTCAAGGGTTCAATGGTGACAACTGCAGCTCTATGTCACTGGTCCTTACATACACATGCACGAAGACTTCCTGACTGTCATCGATAAGGTCATGCTAGCTCTGATAGGTGAGCCGTGACAACAAAGCATCGACGACTTGTTCTAGCGGCAGTAGTGATCGTTCGGTGGTCCAGTGTCTTGGGCGTAATTTTTAGTATGTTTCGGATGCTTTGTATTTTTGATGAACTTTTATAATAAACCCGAGTCCTTCTTAGCAAAAGAAAAAACTATCTTTAGATGGGTTTTTTCTTCCTGATGTTGTAATTAATAAGAAAACATGCAGACACTTCAGCTGCAACTTAGATACTACTTGGTTATATTTGAGGTTTCTAAAGAGATATAGATAAAGACATACATTAATAACGGTGAACCAAGATTATAGTGTCTTTATAGGTAAGGGCGTCTTTTCCTCTGCTCCACGCAAGCGGTGACTACAGATCTAATCCCTTCGGAATTTGCCTACCAACCAGTGGATTCTCTTCCCTCCTCCTGCCGTGTGACGCCCCCGACTTAATCGTGCACTAATCATACACGCAAATGCACACGATCAAGCCTAGGGACCCACTTGAAGATATCACAACACAACTCTAGACACAAAATAAAATAATTCAAGCTTTATATTACAAGCTAGGGGCCTCGAGGGCTCGAATACATAAGCTCGATGTCATACAAGCATCAGCGGAAGCATTAGATATCTGAGTACAGACATAAATGTAAAACAGATATGCCTTAACAGGCGGGGCAAAATAAAACACTGGATCGAAAGGCGCAGGCCTCCTGCCTGGGAGCCTCCTAACTACTCCTGGTCGTCGGCGGCCTCCACATAGAAGTAGGCTCCTCCAGAAGGGTAGTAGTAGTAGTCGGCGGCTGGGGCAGCTGACTCCGGGGCTCCGTCATCTGGTCGCAGCATTCGGGTATGGGGAAAAATGGAAGCAAAGCAACCGTGAGTACTCATCCAAAGTACTCGCAACACTGACATCAGAACTAGTCTAGTTATGCAACATTTTCAAGGAAGGCTGTATATGTGGACTTGACTGCAGAAAGCCAGAATAGAGAGAAAGGCCTAGCCTATCGAAGACTAGCATCTTCAGTGTCTTGCAGCATAAGAAGAGTACAGATCAGAACATTAATATAATAGTAGCATTAAGCAGCAATCACGCCCAGAGATCCTTCCTCGACTCCCTGCGAGAAAGCGATCCCGGAGCCAATACATTTAACCCATTTCTAGTTGTAGAAGATCAGGATATTTTTCGAGCGTCCCGTTACCGTGGACACGGCTATTCGAATAGATATATCTTCCCTGCAGGGGTGCACTACTGTTACCCAACACACTCGATTAACTCCGGCCGGACACACTTTCCTGGGTCATGCCCGGCCTCGTCTGATCGACACACCGTAGCCCTACCTAGAGCTCAGCAGAGAGGTCCCCGCCGGTCAACCTCCTAAGTGCTCAGGGGTCTTGGGCCCATCACCCTTTGCACTCGGGGTCGTTGCGCACAAGGTTAGATCCAGGCACCACCTCTGTCATGGATGGCGCCGATCCTGCCATGCCGCGATGCTGAACTGGACGTCTGACAGAGCTTTCGGCTGATACATACGGTGCCGAGTACCCATATTATTCCCACGTGCTGGTTAGCTCGAAAAGGCCAGAGGCCTACTCAGATTACATATCCTAACCCATTAGTGCGTTGGTAGCGCGCGGTAACGAGCAGAGACTCACGATCCTGTGACCCCGTCGCCCCGTCTCGTGGACTTACGGCAAGGGCTAAGAATGCCCGGCTGTGCCACGTATTCATCTCGCGGGTACCCTCATGGTCAACCCGACTCCACATCACTCGCGGGTACCCCTCGGGGCCTACCCGACTTTATCCAGTAACTGTAGTAATAAAGTGCAAGTAACCGTGTGTCCACAACATCAAGCAGGAATCCGAGGAATCACCCTCGATGGATTCCCACTAGATGTAACCGACAAGGTGAACCCGAAGGAATCACCCTCGCTGGTATTCACACTTGCGGGGTTGCACGACAGAAGCTACATCGGAGGTGGTGGAAGAGGAATCACCCTCGGCAACCCACATCCGACTAACTGTACTACACGGGCAACATCAGGAGTGAGATAAGAGGTACCACCCTCGGCACTCGATGTTAGCTCTGCAGAGTCGAGCAACTTAGGGGTGTGTGGTGAGGTGCTAGTCTCAGCCCGTCGATCTCATCGAACGGGGCACTGGTAACTAAGCAGGGCAACTAGGACAAGGTGGAGGGGCCACAGATGGTTTACCAACCAAAATATACTAAGTATCTCGGATAGCAGGCAGGTATCAAGTAACAGTTACAAAAACAGGCTATGCAGCAGATTAGGATAAAACAGAGCAGTAGCAGTTTCTAATGCAAGCAGGAGGGAGAGAGAATAGGTAATATAGGCATGCGTCAAGGGGGTTTGCTTGCCTGGTTGCTCTGCGGCAAAAGAGGGGTCGTTAGTGGTGTCGTCGATCTCCGGAGCTGCGTCGGGCTCGGGGGCTATCGGAAAGAAGAGGGGGAAGAAACAAATAAATACACGGCAATCATATGCAACACAGAGCATGACATGCTAGAGTGCAGTGCAGGGTTGCCTAAAAGCATGTCTAAACCATTTTAGTTATTTTAGGTTTTAAGTTGGAATTATAAACCGGTATGTATGCACTATTCATCTACCGGAAACAGGCAAAAAGTTGCGGGTTCACCTACGTAGAGGGTCCCGATAAGAAAACAGACGGCACGATCAGATTCGTGGGATTTTTCTGAGCAACTTTCATGTAGAAAGTTTTTCGATCCGAGCTACGGTTAATTTTCTATGATTTTTCAAAGTTTTTTAGCATTTTCTGAATTTATTTAAATTAACAGAATTACCAGAAATGGAATATGACGCCAGGGGGACGCAGGCATGACGTCAGCGGTCGGCTGACCAGCTGACTGGTCAAATGGGCAGGTGGGACCCACCTGTCAGCCTCTGTGGGGTTAAAACAGATTTAAATTTAAACTTAACAGATGATTAGTCAGTGGGCCCAGCCTGTCAGCGTCTGATCTAATTAACAGAATTAACCTAATTAATCGTTAGCAGTTAATTAACCACGCGGGCCCACACGTCAGTGGCTTAAGGTGAACAGTAACCCGCGTTGACCGAGGTCAACGCGGTCAACGAAGGCGTAGGGGCCCACTGTCAGCGACACTGGGCGGGCCCCACACCTTGCCAGCTCAGCGCCGGCGCCGGAAAGAGCTCCGGCGAGCTCTCCGCGGCGGCCGAACGCCGGCGAGGCTCGGATTTCGCCTGTGGTGCGCCGTTTTCGACGCGGTTTGTTGCTTTCGAACGGGCCTTTCATCCCGCGTCGATCTGCGGCAGTCCCAGGTGCGGGGGTGGTCGGAATCGTCGCTGGTGACGAGAACGGCGGAGGCCCGAAGTCCGGCGAACTCGCGCGCGGTGATACAGAGAACAAAGCGAGCGGCGCGCTACTCCTACGGCATCTACTCGAAGCCACGAACACGTTGGCGAGCTCGGTGGATCAAGACGGCCACTGCCGCGACGGCAGCGAGCTCGACAGCGGAGCTCTGTTCGGGCGGCCATGGCGCGGCGTCGCCAGGGGAGCTACGACGCGACCGCGACGACCAGAGAGAGAGGAGAGGGGAGTGGAGGCTCACCGTGCGGCTATGGAAAGCCCTTGACGGCTTTGTAGCTGCAGGGGAGCTCGAGGTCGCCGGCGAGCGTCGGAGACAGAGGCGAGGATGCCGGGCTCGATTCGGCAATGTGGCGGGCTTCGGCTTGCTCGCGTGGTCGGGGAGGAAGGAGGAGACGACGGCGGAGCTGACGGAGAGCTCGGTGAGGCGAGGGAGGTACGGTGGCCGTGGATCGCCGTTGGGCGCGGCGACGACGTCGTCGGGACAGAGAGAGGAAGGGAGAGAGCTGAGCGAGGGGGGGGGGGAAGAGGGCAGCGAATGGAGGAGGGAGGCCAGGGGAGATGGCTCGGGGCGATGTTTATCCCCTCGCCCACCTGCTCCGGCGCCGTGGCGAGCTGTGGGAGGAGCCGCGCGAGCTCAGCCATGGCGGGAGCGACACGGAGAGGGGAGCAGGTGGAGGAGCAGGTGAGTTGGGCTGGGCCGGCCCAGTAACGGTAAGGCCGCACCCCCTTTTTCCTTTTTCTGCTTTTCTCTTTTATTTAATAGACAGAGAGAGAAAGGGACTTAATAGGGCTACCAAATCAATTTAGAAAAATGTGTGTCTTGGCCCAAAATATTCTTTGCAATTTATGACACTGCCACAAATATTTTGGAGGCCAGTGGATTTCATTTGCATTTTTCATAATTGAATTTGTAAATTAAATTGCTGGTTTGGCACTTTATAATGCTACTGTCCATTTTAGCATAAGAGTGATGTTGTTTTTCTTAACATCAAATTGTTTTGGAATTTATGCTAAATGATGAACATTTTTCCAGCAACTTTTAAGCAACTTCAAATTTGACTTGCAATTGAATTTGAATTCAGTGGCAGAATTTGAAATGAGATATTAAACCACTGTGATCAAACATTGCAAATGATGATGACTTGGCAAGTTTAACAGAGGATCACTGTGCTTTATTACATAGGGGTGTTACATGCCGCTCTGGCGGTAGGTGGCGGGCAGAGGAATCTCGGTGCCTTGGCTCCGGCTAGTAGTTTAGGGTTTTTTTGTCGCAGAGACGACATTCAGGCGGATGACGCATCTCACCTTCGAGTTGGTCTTCTAGGCCCCAATCCTCCTCGAGCTCGTCCATCAGACCGGATTCGACAGAGCTCCAACATAGATTCCGACTATTTCCACGAGGCGGCGAGGTTAGGTTTCTCGCCCTGCATTCGTGACGACGACATATGGTGTTAGGCGCTTCAGACCGATTGAAGGGTTCAATGGCGGCGACTGCATCTATGGTCCTTTACGCGTGCACAAAGACTTCTTGACTGTCATCAACAAGGCCAGGTCGGCTTCGGTAGGTGAGCAGCGACAGCGATGCGTCGGCGGCTCGTTCTGATGACGGTAGTGGTCGCTCGGTGATCTAGGGACCTTGGCGTAATTTTTATCATGTTGGGATTCCTTTGTATTCTTGTGAACTTTCACAATAGATCCGCAGTGTGTCGACTTATGCAGTTTAAGGTGTTAAGGTGAGCCCAAACAAATTTAGCAAAAGAATTACAACTACCCAACATTTTAATAGGTCAACGAAAGGACTTGTCATTTTCATTATTCCCTCCACCCGGGTTTGTAAGTCAACATGGAATTTTATTTCTACAATCAGAGTAATAAAACATGTGTAATATGCCATAAAAATGTTAGTTTAGAAACTTCATTTAGCGATGAATCTAAAGATATATTTTTTGTGGTATACAATACATTGTTTTAAACTGAAGACCTAAATATCCGTGCCCGATATAAAGAAGATTATTACACCCTGGATACCACAAGTACATGTCGTTTTGGACATGTACTAAATCAAACTGAACTTTGACTAGAAATGTTGTTTCAGACAGTTAGACTGAGAACATGTAAATCATACTATGTTAAATTTGTCTTGAAATGTAAACTGGGTAGTAGCGTTTTGGCTCCCGGGCTACACAGATGTCCAAATGCTCTTAAATTTGGCACGGACATCACACACTCAATCATATTTCATCACAAAAAAATTAGGAATTTTTTGAATTTTTCTAGTATTTTTTGAATTTACTGTTCATAGGGTGTGGATGAGCTCGGGAGCCGAATTGGATATTCGTGCTGGCAGTATAATAATTTTCTTGTGTATATATACATACTACAATTCATCAAAAAGAAAAACTACAATGGAAATTAGTGGTCAGAGCTACATCTTGAAAACTGTGTTCATAACTCCATATCCAAACGAGATGTATTTGTGATATACACGTTGGAGTAAAAAGGACCGGAGCGAGTACAGATGGTAAGCAAGTTGCCGAGTCCTAGCCATAGGCGGCAGTTCCAGAAAATACAAACAGAGAAGAAGCCTACTCTCCCAGGGTTAGACTCCTGAAGTCTTTTGCTCCAGTCAAACCCCAACTTGCCGCTTGCTCCGATGGCTGCTAAAGGATTAAGGAAGGCTGGTGCAGGTTTCTGAAAGAAAAGGGGTTCAGGGAAAAAGATGATGTGAGGTTAATCCTGGGATGTGGGGACTAGCTAGGCATAAGCATCCAATCAGTCGCTCAGACTATTAGCTGGCCGTCAGGACAAGGCAGTTTTGCTTGCCAGTGGATGTATTATATGGTTTCTGGAACTGTCAAGCAGTACATTTTCACACTGGAAGAACTTGCCAGGTAAACGTTCCTCATCCACCAACGGTTGGTTGGTCACCTCAAAAAATCATGAATAATCATCAACCGGCAGTCTGCAGAAATATGTAAACGTTCTTGACAAACGGGCAGTAAATGAAATCTGAGTCAATGCAGGTAGGTGTACACGTATGAGCATACGTGCGTGTGAAACTGCAACTGCGCATGGTAGGCAAATCAAACACCACAAGGGAAGGAGTATCATCCACAGATTAGCAGTCGGCACATCGGTTTAGTCCATACTTAATTTGGGCGAATACTTTCTCCCTTTCTGACCGCAGGACGCATATTTCCATTTGGAGCCGGGGTGGATTATTGGAAATTGGCCCCGTCAAATGATGCCAACATCACAGTCGGAATAAGATACTCCATGATCAATCCCATCCGGTTCTTTCTTTTCACTAGCTAGCTAGGACAATACAAGACGCATGCATACATCTTAATTTCCCATCACCAACAGGGAATGAACGAGCAACAATTCAGACAGATCAACAGAACGCTTCCTGACTTAACAGTTCAACAATATAAACGACGACATAGGGAGACATATTAAATCCTGAAGGTTTGCATTGCTTGAGGCCAGGGTTGATCCTCGGAGATTTTCCAAGATCGGCGGATGGACGTTGCCGGAATAGTATACTGGATCCCTTTCTGAATAATTAGAGTGTACTGTGACATGACAAATCAATTCCCCATCTGAAAGTCCACTGTGAGCTGAAGTGGACCCTAAAATAGTTTTTGTTACCTAAAATAACCATAGATACATCGCTCTCTTGTGTCTACCAGTGTGGGTTTGGCGAGCCTTGATCCAGCAATGGCGTTTTTGACACTACTCTGATTATCTGGCAGCAGTGTTACGGACAGCGACCGTTACCTACGCGGGAGACCGGCTCCACGGTGTGCGTATGCGTTGTTTCACAAAGACAGGGACCCTGTAGCTCGATCTCAGACTTTGCAATTGAAAGGACACGATCGATCCTGAAAGAATTTTTTAGGGACATGTATATTGTCATGTGAACAGGGATTCGAGTAATCTACTACTATCAGGGAAAGAAGAGAGGATACAAGCTGCAGCAGAAACCTGAAGCTGTCTGAAAGAAGCAGGGCACTGTGTGTCTGATTGCCAGTTCTGCCTACCACAGCACCAGATTTCTTCAGATATCATATATGTATGTGCATAATTAATGTGGCATTCGTGCGCCGATGAAAACAAGGCATTGATTGGTGGAAAGCCGGTTGCAGGTAACCTAATCCTGGTGATGTGAGAGCTCTTGTTTCTCTGAAGCAGGATTATTTTTGGCGCATGTTGATGTGAGAGCTGTTCGAGTAATCTACTAATCCGAGCTTGTTTTGTCAGACAAACAGCGCGAAAAATCCCCCTAGTCCACCATGCCCGCGTTTCTCGCGACGGACAAGGTTTGTAGGCTAGGTCCTGGTATGATTGGAAGACTTTACGCACCCGTGCAACAATATAGAAATATATAATCAGCCAGCAGTCACAACCATTTGCAGCCCTATATATGCAGCACCTACCTGTGAAAAGTTATTATCGTTTGAACTGCTGACCCGATCACTCTGAGAAAAATATACCAAAGATTACTGTCAATGGACATCACCATGATCTGACTAAGCTTTTGTGTACTACCAAGAAGCTCTAGCTAGGAAATAGCAACTCGATTGAAGACAGTGCATATGATACTGTAAGCGATGTGACGACTATGTTTGGCAAGTGTTAAGAAAACAGCCTCCCTTCCCCTACCGAGTCCTGACCTGTACATGTTTGTTGTTTCTACCTTCAATCATTGGTGGTTCATTCCTTGTGTCCAGAGAAACAAAACACAAATCATTGGTACCTTGGCCTCGGCGAGACGGTGACGCAGGTCCGGTGCTCCCTGCCGAGCTCGCATGCATCATGTTGAGCGAGGGTTCAGAGATCAGAACCTGGCGCACGCAACATGTATGAGTGAATGATGCTGCCGAAGCCTGAAAGTCTGAAGATCGGTCGCGCATCAGAGGAGAGAAAACAGCACGAATTAACGTTGGCGCGCGCGACAGCTGGCCGGCGGGAGATGGTTGCGTCAAGCTCGCTGATCTGTCTCGGCTGAGCTGGGAGAGAAAGAGAGCGATCATGGTCCATGATGAAAGGCCCCCTTGCGATGAGCAGCTGGAGGCGTGTCCATTTTGCGGCGGTAGGGTTCTACTGACTTGTAGGGGTGGGTGACCTGCGGGGAATTGACTGCCGTGGGGGTGGCAAGGTGTCGAAAAGATGTGGGGATAGTTTGGCAGAATTGTCTGCAGCAGTATTGATCTATAACAACGTTTACAGGAATGACAATATGATCACAACAGGATCATGAGGAGATCCCAGCCACACGTGCCTCCCTTGAGGGAGAGAGACACCAAACCTAGCTAGATTATGAGCTTCAACATTAGAAACTCGAGGTTCAAACGAGAAACTACAAGAGGTAAAAAATTGTAAAGTTTGTTGTATCTCCTAGATCACTCCTCCATCTTCTCCTCCTACTCCCTGAAGAATATGGTTAATCACTTGTTTGCAATCCGACGCCACCTGAATGTGCTGCATGTTTGCAGTCATGCTACGTGCTAGGAGTAGTTTCGTTAGGGAGATTGGGAGACTGATGAATGAATGATCTGGTATGGCAGGAATGCGGCAACCCTGCAGCATAGTGGGCTAGTGGCCATGGCCCAGCTGCCATCGGTTCAAATGCAAGCAGGCCAACCATAACAAAACAAAAGATTCCGGAGAACAACCCAACAAACAAAAGCTTTTCTTATGAAAGATTGGAATAAAGAGGGCGCGAGAGCTATTTATCGCCTTAAGCGAGCACAGGGGGAACGTCTCGCTGAAGGGGTCTACTACTTGGGCCGGCCCATTCGCGTGGAGTTAATGAACGAAGGCTAGCCACCTGTGCTAGGCAAGTGTTTGTGATATGTAAGTAGGGCGACAGTTGTTAACGCGAAACAAACCGCATTATTCATTGTTTATTCTCTGTTTTATTTCCAGTTTTTTTTTTGTTTTTCTCCGTTTTTTCTCTGTTTTCATTTTTTTTTTCTTTCCATCTTTGTTGTCTTTCTTTAGTTTTATTTTTTCTTCTCCATTTTTTGTTTGGCTTTCTTTTTTCTTCTCAATTTTTGGTTTTTCTTTTGCTTTTTTATGTGTGTTTTCGTTTTGACTCTACATTTTCATATATGTCAAAAACATTTTTTTAATAAGTGATCAACACTTTTTGTATACACATTCAACATTGTCGGAACACTTATTCAACATTTTATAAATACTTGCTCAACATTTTAATAATTATTCAACATTTTTTTCAAATACATGTTCAACATTTTTCTAATACTCCTTCAACATTTTTTAATACTTATTCAACATTTTTCAAATAGCTGTTCAACATTTCAAATACTTATTCAACATTTTCAAATACTTGTTCAACATTTTTCAAACACTCGTTCAACAATTTTTAATACTTATTCCACTTGTTTCAATTACTTGTTCAATAGTTTTAATACTTATTCAAAATTTTCAAATACTTGTTCAACATTTTTCATATACTCGTTCAACATTTCGTAAAACTTATTCAACATTTTTCACATACTTGTTCAACATTTTTAATATTTTTTCAACATTTTCAAATACTTGCGCAACATTTTTAATACTTTTTCAACATTTTCAAATACTTGTTCAACATTTTTCAAATTCTTGTTCAACATTTTTCAAATGTTTTTATAGAGTGTTTTTTCTAATATATATATTTAGAAATTTTGAAGTATAAACAAAAGTAAACAAAAAATCAAAGAAGGAAAACATAAAACAGAGAACAGAAAGAAAAAAACAAAAAAAGGAGGCTGGAACTTCCCGTGCGGCTGGGCCGCGGCTCATGTATAGCTCTGCGACGCGAGAGGCTGCCCTCATCTCGCGTAACGCGAGAAATAGGGATGCCCTAAAGAGCGGGCCACTACTTCAAATGTTGGGCCTTCCTGGCCCAGGACAGCCCATGAGCGATCTCCGTCTAAAAGGCTTGCATGACCAGAGTGGGTCGAATGACCTTGTAACATTGTAGTTTATTATAAATACCCAGCTTCATCTCCATCAGACCTGGGCCTAAAAAAAATCTCCTTCAGACCTGGGCGAGGAAGAACCGGGCTTTGGCCCTGCTAGTTGTAACCCGACGGACGTGTGGGTGGTTGGGTGGATAAACACATCAACTAGCCATTTTCTCTCGATCTTCCTCGTCTCCAGCTCTAGGCTTAGCTATTACTTGAGCTGGTGCTAACAATATGGTATTCAGAGCCTACGATTCTGGCGCTTCCGATGCATAGCCACTTCACGCGGCATAAGACCAGGCGTCGCGCGGCGGCCATGGAGGAGCTATCAGCTGAAGGGCGTCAGGTCTATGACCTCCTCAAGGGTGGGCTGGATGAAGACATCGACCGCAAGCTGGTGGAGCAACACACCGAGACACTCAAGGCGGTACGCAAGATGTTCGATGAAAACTATGCAGAGCTCGATAGCCACCAAGCTCGATGGCGTGCGGGACGACCTCAGCGTCGGTATCGGTCAGGTTCGCATCGACTCCGGTCAGGAGAACCGGGTAGGCTCGTCTCCGAAGGGATCTGCTCATACAGTTCTCACTTCACCGGCAGCCAGGTCTCGGATGGAGCGGCAGAGCACAACATTGCCGACAATTTTAACCGGGGAAAGGTGCATGCATATGTGCCTCCCCGGGTCAAAGGTACACGTACCAAATCCCCCCCATCCCCCAAAAAAAGGCTTCCACACATGATCCCTTCCAACGCGATTTCACTGATCATCATGTCTCTGCACCACGCGTCGAGCTTCCTCGTTTCGATGGCACGAATCCACAGCTGTGGTAAAGCAGGTTTGAAGATAATTTTCAGATGTGGAACACACTGCAACATCAGTAGATTTCTTATGCATCCTCGTAGTTTGAGGCGTAGCAGTGTGTTGGCTTGAATCTGTTCAATGTCGAGCACTTAGAGCTTCGTGGATTAAATCCTATCAGTTACTGCGCAGCAAGTTTGGCCGTAATCAACACCAAGTTTTGATTCGTGGCATGCTCCATATTTCTCAGACAAGCTTAGCTGAGGATTATGTAGAACGGTTTCCTGATTTATATGATTAGATTTCTGCTTATGAGTTTGTACCTGATCCTCTGCACTATGGCACTCATTTTTTGGATGGGCTACAGTCTTCTGTTCGAGTGCAAATTGCTATAAATTAGCCATTGGATCTAGACTCTGCCTTTGAGCTAGCCTTGCTACATGAGGAGTTTCTTATATGGATCCAATCATTCTCGAGGACAAAGAGTATTTCACCAAGTTATTTTTACCTAGTTTCATTGACTTGAACTTTCATTGCCTTAATAATTGTTGTGTGGTGGAGCATATGCTTCTATATTGTCCCTCTATGCAAGCATCCACAAATACAACAAGGATAATTAAGATAAGTCTAACACTAAATTATAAGGTCCCCATTGATTCCTAACACAATATCTATAACACCTAAATAGTTGATCCCACTAACTCTAATTCTCTCAACATGCAACCCTCCACATCATCAATTGTGCCACATCATCATCCACTAAAACTATTTGGTAGCACATGCATACTCCAATTTAATTGTTCCATCTCCAATGGTCCAACGTACATGCATACTCTTTATTCACACACAATTACTTTAAAAAATAATAGTTTCTGATTTAGGTCATTTCATTCATACAAAATTTATCCAATTTTTTTTTTTTAAATCTCAACATACAGCCCTCCACATCACCAATTGTTCCACATGCCCACATCATCATCCACTAAAACTATTTTGTAGCACATGCATCCTCCAATTTAATTGCTCCACCTTCAATAGTCCAGCGTACATGCATACTCTCTGTTCACACACAAATACTTTCAAAAATAATAGTTTTTGGTTTAGGTCATTTCATTCATACAAAAGTTATCCAAAATTAATCTTTAAAATCCCGCAGCAACGCGCGGGGAAATCACCTAATTTCATAAACTCGGGGTCCGGTAATATTTGTGATCTGACAACCTATCATAGACAAAATTAATCACATAATACTCTCTTCTAAGGTTCCAACAACCCCCCCCCCCCCCCCCCAAATGGCAAACTTGTGAAAAACAGAGTGCAGATCCGTATAAGGTACCTCTAGTATTTTGTAGGTCTACGAAAAGTCAAGAATAAATTAATTAATTAAATTAAAATCCAAGAGGGAAAAAGTACAAAAAAATAAGTAGAGGAGAGGGGTATCTTGTTTTTCCATAAGCTCCTATTATGCTTTTAGGCAAGATAAGAGCATCCCTAGCAGAGTCGCCATAATGGCCCCAATCGTCATAATAACTGTCAATATGGAGGCCGCGTCTGAAAAACACACTCTAGCAGAGTCACCATGCCATTGCAGGTCATCAAAATTTATGGAGTACCCTCCATATCTGGCTTCTCAACCTCCATGTTTGGCGACTCGAGGCTGTCTTTGGAAGTGCACTCCATATGGTAATTGCATGTGGCGCGAATGAAACTTCAGGTGATCCCCCACCTCACGTGGGACGACAAGGGAGGTTGGGAAAAAATGATGTCCCACTGACTAGTGGGTCCCAAGATTATGAAGACAACAATATGGAGACTCTAGTTTGTGCATCACCTTGGTAGTGATGGGGAACGAAGCATGAAAATCAAAAAAATTCCTACGAACACCCAAGATCTATCTAGGAGAAGCATAGCAACGAGAGGGGAGAGTGTGTCTATGTACCCTTGTAGACCGTTAAGCGGAAGCGTATATTACACGGTTGATGTAGTCGTACTCGTCACGATCCAATCGCGATCCAATCCAATGAAGTACCGAACGGACGGCACCTCCGCGTTCAGCACACGTACGGCTCGATGACGTCTCCTCCTCCTTGATCCAGCAAGCGAGGGAGGAGAAATAGATGGGATCACAACCAGCACGACGGCGTGGTGGCGATGGTGGTGGTGGAGCGCCGACAGCGCTTCGCTAAGCGTCGTCGGGACGAGGTGGTGGAGTAACGGGAGAGAGAGGCGCCCAGGGGCTTGTGTGTCCTCTTGGGGGCGCCCCTTCCCCTCTATATATAGGTAGAGGGGCGTGGTGGCCAGCCCTCCAAGCCCTAGGGCTGGCGCACCAAAGGGGAGGAGTTGGACTCCTAGTCCAATTCCCTTCCTTTCCATACACAGGTGGACTTTCCACCTTTCCCAGCCACATGGGCCTTGAGGGACTTGTGCGCCTGGCCCAATAAGGCCAGAGCGCCTCCCCTCATCCCATTCTGACCCTTGGGACGTGGTGGAACCCTTGGTGGACTTTCGGACTCCTCCGGAAGTTTCCGGAACCTTATGGAAGCTTCCTGGTACAATACCGAAAAAACTGAAACTTTTTCCGGAACCCTGAAAGCAACTTTCCATATATAAATCTTTACCTTCGGACCATTCCAGAGCTCCTCGTGACGTCCGGAATCTCATCCGGGACTCCGAACAACATTCGGTCACCAACGTACATATCCCAATACTACTCTAGCGTCACCGAATGTTAAGCGTGCGGACCCTACGGGTTCGAGAATCATGTAGACATGACCGAGACACCTCTCCGGTCAATAACCAATAGCGGAACCTGGATGCCCATATTGGTTCCTACATATTCCACGAAGATCTTTTATCGGTTGAACCACGATGTCGAGGATTCGGTTAATCCCGTATGCAATTCCCTTTGTCCAGCGATATGTTACTTGCCCGAGATTCGATCGTCGGTATCTCCATACCTAGTTCAATCTCGTTACCGGCAAGTCTTTTTACTCATTCCGTAATACAAGATCCCGTGACTAACTCATTAGGCACATTGCTTGCAAGCTCTTTACGATGTTGTATTACCGAGAGGGCCCAGAGATATCTCTCCGTCATACGGAGTGACAAATCCCAGTCTCGATCCATGCCAACCCAACAGACACCTTCGGAGATACCTGTAGAGCATCTTTATGATCACCCAGTTATGAAGTGACGTTTGATAGCACACAAAGTATTCCTCCGGTATCCGGGAGTTGCATGATCTCATGGTCTTAGGAATAGATACTTGACATGAAGAAAGCTATAGCAATAAACTCAGTGATATGATTAAATGCTAAGCTTACGGTTGGGTCTTGTCCATCACATCATTCTTCTAATGATGTGATCCCGTTATCAAATGACAACTCATGTCTATGGTTAGGAAACCTTAACCATCTTTGATCAACGAGCTAGTCTAGTAGAGGCTTACTAGGGACATTGTATTTGTTTATGTATTCACACATGTATTTAAGTTTCCGGTCAATACAATTATAGCATGAATAATAAAACTTTATCATGAGCAAAGAAATATGATAATAACCAATTTATTATTGCCTCTAGGGCATATTTCCAACAGTCTCCCACTTGCACTATAGTCAATAATCTAGTTTACATAGTTATGAATCTAACACCCATGGAGTCTTGGTGCTGATCATGTTTTGCCCGTGGAAGAGGTTTAGTCAACGGGTCTGCCACATTCAGATCCGTATGTACTTTGCAAAATTCTATGTCTCCATCCTTAACATAATTATGAATGGAGTTGAAGCGGCGCTTGATGTGCTTGGTTCTCTTGTGAAACCTGGGCTCCTTGGCAATGGCAATAGCTCCAGTGTTGTCACAAAAGATAGTCATTGGATCCGATGCACTAGGTATTACACCCAGATCGGATATGAACTCCTTCATCCAGACTCCTTCTTGCGCTGCTTCCGAAGCAGCTATATACCCCGCTTCACATGTAGATCCCGCCACGACGCTCTGCTTGGAACTGCACCAACTGACAGCTCCACCATTTAATATAAACACGTATCCGGTTTGAGACTTAGAGTCATCCGGATCTGTGTCGAAGCTAGCATCGACGTAACCCTTTACGACGAGCTCTTCGTCACCTCCACAAACGAGAAACATGTCCTTAGTCCTTTTCAGGTACTTCAGGATATTCTTGACCGCTGTCCAGTGATCTACTCCTGGATCACTTTGGTATCTCCCTGCCAGACTTATGGCAAGGCACACATCAGGTCTAGTACACAGCATGGCATACATTATAGAGCCTATGGCTGAGGCATAGGGAATGACTTTCATCCTTTCTCTTTCTTCTGCCGTGGTCGGGCTTTGAGTCTTACTCAACTTCACACCTTGCAATACAGGCAAGAACCCTTTCTTTGACTGATCCATTTTGAACTTCTTCAAAACTTTGTCAAGGTATGTGCTTTGTGAAAGTCCTATTAGGCGCCTTGATCTATCTCTATAGATTTTGATGCCCAATATGTAAGCAGCTTCACCGAGGTCTTTCATTGAAAAAATCTTATTCAAATATCCTTTTATGCTTTTCAGAAATTCTATATCATTTCCAATAAACAATATGTCATCCACATATAATATTAGAAATGCTACAGAGCTCCCACTCACTTTCTTGTAAATACAAGCTTCTCCGTAAGTTTGTATAAAACCAAAAGCTTTGATCACCTCATCAAAGCGAATATTCCAACTCCGAGATGCTTGCACCAGTCCATAGATGGATCGCTGGAGCTTGCATACTTTGTTAGCATCCTTAGGATCGTCAAAACCTTCTGGTTGCATCATATACAACTCTTCCTTAAGAAACCCGTTAAGGAATGCCGTTTTGATGTCCATTTGCCAGATCTCATAATTATAAAATGCGGCAATAGCTAACATAATTCTAACAGACTTAAGCATCGCTACGGATGAGAAAGTCTCATCGTAGTCAACCCCATGAACTTGTCGGAAACTCTTTGCGACAAGTCGAGCTTTATAGACGGTGACATTACCATCAGCGTCTGTCTTCTTCTTAAAGATCCATTTATTCTCAATGGCTTGCCGATCATCGGGCAAGTCCACCAAAGTCCATACTTTGTTCTCATACATGGATCCTATCTCGGAATTCATGGCCTCAAGCCATTTGTTGGAATCCGGGCTCATCATAGCTTCTTCATAGTTCGTAGGTTCGCCGTTGTCTAACAACATGACTTCCAGGACAGGATTACCGTACCACTGTGATACGTCCATTTTGCATCATGTTTTGCTACTGTTATTTATAGTGTTTTTAATCAATATAACACTTTGTGAAGCAATTCTAATGCCTTTTCTCTCTTAATATGCAAGATTTACACAAGGAGGGAGAATGCCGGCAGCTGGAATTCTGGACCTGAAAAAGCTATGTCAGAGATACCTATTCTGCACATCTCCAAATGAGCAGAAATTTCACGGAGAATTATTTTGGAATAAATAAAAAATATTGGAATCAAGAAGTACCAGAGGGGGCCACCCAGGTGCCCACGAGGCACCAGGGCGCGCCACCCCCCCAGGCGCGCCCTGGTACCTCGTGGGGCCCCTGGCCATCCTCTGGCCCCCATTTTCTGGTATATAAGTCATTTTGCCCTAGAAAAAATATAGAAAAGACTTTCGGGATGGTGCACCGCCGTCTCGAGGCGGAACTTGGGTAGGAGCACTTTTGCTCTCCGGCGGAGAGATTCTGCTGGGGATACTTCCCTCCGGGAGGGGGAAATTGTCACCATCGACATCACCAGCGATCCTCTCATCGTGGGAGGACTAATCTTTATCAACATCTTCACCAGCACCATCTCATCTCAAACCCTAGTTAATCTCTTGTATTCAATCTTTGTCTCAAAACCTCAGATTGGTACCTGTGGGTTGCTAGTAGTGTTGATTACACCTTGTAGTTGATGCTAGTTGGTTTATTTGGTGGAAGATTATATGTTCAGATCTATTATGCTATTCAACACCTCTCTGATCTTGGACATGAATTTTATTTATGAGTAGTTACTTTTGTTCTTGAGGACATGGGAGAAGTCTTGTCATAACTAATCATGTGAATTTGGTATTCGTTCGATATTTTGATGATATGTATGTTGTTGATTCTCTTAGTGGTGTCATGTGAACGTCGACTACATGACACTTCACCATCTTTGGGCCTAATGGAATGTATTGTGGAGTAGTAATTAGATGATGGGTTGCTAGAGAGACAGAAGCTTAAACCCTAGTTTATGCGCTATTCCGTAAGGGGCTGATTTGGATCCATATGTTTAATGCTATGGTTAGAGTTATCTTAATTCTTCTTTCGTAGTTGTGGATGCTTGCAAGAGGGGGTAATCATAAGTGGGAGGTTTGTTCAAGTAAGAATAGCACCCAAGTACCGGTCCACCCATATATCAAATTATCAAAGTAGCGAATGCGAATCAAACAAACATGATGAAAGTGACTAGATGAAATTCCCATGTGTCCTCGAGAACGCTTTACTTACTATAAGAGATCGTTCCGGCTTGTCCTTTGCTATAAAAAGGTTTGGGCCACCTTGCTGCACTCTTTGTTACTGTTGCTACTTGTCACTTGTTACAAATTATCTTGCTATCAAACTACTCGTTATCGATAATTTCAGTGCTTGCAGAAAATACCTTGCTGAAAACCGCTTGTCATTTCCTTCTGCTCCTCATTGGGTTCGACACTCTTACTTGTCGAAAGGACTACGATTGATCCCCTATACTTGTGGGTCATCAATACTCTTTTCTGGCGCCGTTTCCGGGGAGTGAAGCGCCTTTGGTGAGTGGAATTTGGTAAGGAAACATTTATATTACGTGCTGAAATTTACTATTGCTTGTCACTATGGAAAGTAATCCTTTGAGGGGTTTGTTCGGGGTATCTTCACCTCGACCGGAAACACAAATAGTTGCTCCTCAACCTACTGCACCTACTGAAAATATTTATTATGAGATTCCTCCAGGTATGATAGAGAAACTGCTAGCTAATCCTTATGCAGGAGATGGAACAGTACATCCTGATATGCACTTAATCTATGTGGATGAAATTTGTGGATTGTTTAAGCTTGCAGGTATATCCGGAGATGGAGTTAAGAAGAAAGTATTCCCTTTATCTTTGGAGGGAAAGGCAATAATGTGGTATAGGCTATGTGATGATACTGATACATGGGACTAGAACCGATTGAAACTAGAATTCCATCAGAAATTTTATCCTATGCATTTGGTTCATCGTGATCGGAATTAAATATATATTTTTTGGCCTCGTGAAGGAGAAAGCATTGCTCAAGCTTGGGGGAGGCTTAAGTACATGATGCACACATGCCCCAATCATGAGCTCTGAAAATAAATTATCTTACAGAATTTTTATGCTCGGCTTTCTCATGATAATCAAACTACGCTCGATTCTTCTTCGACTGGCTCCTTTATGAAGAAAACTATTGAATTCAGATGGGATCTACTGGAAAGAATTAAACGCAACTCTGAAGATTGGTAACTCGACAAAGGTAATGAGTCAGGTATAATACTTAAGTTCGGTTGTGTTAAATCTTTTATGGCCACTGATGCTTTTCATAAGTTTAGCACTAAATATGGACTTGACTCTGAGATAGTAGCTTCCTTTTGTGAATCATTTGCTACTCATGTTGATCTCCCTAAGGAGAAGTGGTTTAAGTATCATCCCCCTGTTAAAGAAAAGATTGAGGAACCCGTTAGTGTTAAAGAAGAAACAATTGTCTACCATGTTGATCCAGTTGTGCCTACTGCTTATATTGAGAAACCACCTTTTCCTGTTAGGATTAAGGAACATGCTGAAGCTTCAACTGTGGTTAACAAAAGTAATATTAGAGCACCTATACCTTCTGAGCAAATTAAAGTTGAACCTGATGTTGCTATGGTTAAAGATCTCTTAGTCGATGATATAGATGGGCATGTTATTTACTTTTGTGATGAGGCTGCTAGAATTGCTAAACCTGTTAGAAATGAACGAGATAAGTTAGACAAGAACAAGCCCGTAGTTGGTATGCATGTTGTTTCTGTTAAGATTGGAGATCATTGCTATCATGGTTTGTGTGATATGGGTGCTAGCGTGAGTGCTATTCCATTTTCTTTATATCAAGAAGTAATGCATGAAATTGCACCTGTTGATATTGAAGATATTGATGTTACTATTAAGCTTGCAAATAGAGATACTATTACACCACTTGGGATTGTTAGAGATGTTGATGTCTTGTGTGGCAAAATCAAATACCCTACTGATTTCTTAGTACTTGGTTCACAACAAGATAATTTTTGTCCTATTATATTTGGTAGACCTTTCTTGAATACCGTTAATGCTGAAATTGATTGTGTTAAAGAAAAGGTTCAAGTTAAGTTTGGTGATATATCTCATGAATTTAATTTCTCCAAGTTTCGTAGACAACCTCATGATAAATAATTGCCTAGTAAAGATGAAATTATTGGTCTTGCTTCTATTTCCGTACCTCCTACCGATCCGTTAGAACAATATTTGCTAGACCATGAAAACGATATGCATATGAATGAAAGAAATGAAATAGATAAGATGTTCTTTGATCAACCACCTATACTTAAACATAATTTGCCTATTGAAACTCTTGGAGGCCCTCCTCTGCCTAAAGGTGATCCTGTATTTGAATTGAAGCAATTGCCCGATACATTGAAATATGCTTATCTTGATGAAAAGAAGATATATCCTGTTATTATTAGTGCTAACCTTTCAGCTCATGAAGAAAAGAGATTACTACAAACTCTAAGGAAGCACCGAGCTGCTATTGGATATACTCTTGATGATCTTAAGGGCATTAGTCCCACTCTATGTCAGCACAAAATTAATATGGAGCCGAATGCTAAACCAGTTGTCGACCACCAATGACGATTAAATCCTAAGAGGAAAGAGGTGGTAAGAACTGAAATATTAAAGCTTCTGGAAGCAGGTATAATCTATCCCATAGCTGATAGTAGATGGGTAAGTCCTATTCATTGTGTCCCTAAGAAAGGAGGTATTACCGTTGTTCCTAATGATAAAAATGAACTCATTCCACAAAGAATTGTAACTGGTTATAGGATGGTAATTGATTTTAGAAAATTAAACAAAGCTACTAGAAAAGATCATTACCCCTTACCTTTTATTGATCAAATGTTAGAAAGATTGTCTAAGCATACACACTTTTGTTTTCTAGATGGTTATTCTGGTTTTTCTCAAATACCTGTATCACAACCCGATCAAGAGAAAACCACCTTCACTTGTCCTTTTGGAACTTATGCTTATAGACGTATGCCTTTTGGTTTATGCAATGCATCTCCTTTCAAAGATGTATGACTGCTATATTCTCTGACTTTTGTGAAAAGATTGTTGAGGTGTTCATGGATGATTTTTCCGTTTACGGAACTTCTTTTGATGATTGCTTAAGCAACCTTGATCGAGTTTTGCAGAGATGTGAAGAAACTAATCTTGTCTTGAATTGGGAGAAGTGCCACTTTATGGTGAATGAAGGCATTGTCTTGGGGCATAAAATTTCTGAAAGAGGTATTGAAGTTGATAAAGCTAAGGTTGATGCTATTGAGAAAATGCCATGTCTTAAAGATATTAAAGGTATAAGAAGTTTCCTAGGTCACGCTGGTTTCTATAGGAGATTTATTAAAGACTTCTCTAAAATTTCTAGGCCTCTTACCAATCTTTTGCAAAAAGATGTTCTATTTGTTTTTTATGATGATTGTCTAGAAGCCTTTGAAACACTTAAGAAAGCCTTAACCACTGCACCTATTGTCCAACCACCTGATTGGAACTTGCCTTTTGAAATTATGTGTGATGCTAGTGATTATGCTGCTGGTGCTGTTTTAGGACAGAGAGTTGATAAGAAACTAAATGTTATCCATTATGCTAGTAAAACTCTAGACAGTGCCCAAAGAAATTATGCTACTACTGAAAAAGAATTTTTAGCAGTTGTGTTTGCATGTGATAAATTCAGATCTTACATAGTTGATCCGAAAGAAACTATTCACACCGATCATGCTGCTATTAAATATCTTATGGAAAAGAAAGATGCTAAACCTAGACTCATTAGGTGGGTTTTATTGCTACAAGAATTTGACCTGCATATTACTGATAGGAAGGGAGCTGAGAATCCCGTAGCAGATAATTTGTCTAGAATGGAAAATGTTCTTGATGACCCACTACCTATTAATGATGATTTTCCTGATGAACAATTAGCTGTCATAAATGCTTCTCATAATACTCCATGGTATGCGGACTATGCTAATTACATTGTTGCTAAATATATACCACCTAGTTTCACATACCAACAAAAGAAAAAGTTCTTCTTTGATTTAAGACATTACTTTTGGGATGAACCACATCTTTATAAAGAAGGAGTAGATGGTATTATTAGACATTGTATAACTAAGCATGAACAGGAACAAATCCTATGGAAGTGTCATTCCGAGGCTTACGGAGGACACCACGCGGGAGACAGAACTGCACATAAGGTATTGCAATCTGGTTTTTATTGGCCTACTCTTTTCAAGGATGCTCATAAGTTTGTCCTATCTTGTGATGAATGTCAAAGAATTGGTAATGTTGGTAGACGTCAGGAAATGCCTATGAATTATTCACTTGCTGTTGAACCATTTGATGTTTGGGGATTTGATTATATGGGACCTTTTCCTAAATCCAATGGGTATACTCATATTTTAGTTGTTGTTGATTACGTTACTAAGTGGGTAGAAGCTATTCCATCTAGTAGTGCTGATCATAACACTTCTATTAAAATGCTTAAAGAAGTTATTTTCCCGAGGTTTGGAGTCCCTAGATATTTGATGACTGATGGTGGTTCACATTTTATTCATGGCACATTCCGTAAATTGCTTGCTAAATATGATGTTAACCATAGAATTGCATCTCCCTATCACCCTCAAACTAGTGGTCAAGTAGAATTGAGTAATAGAGAAATAAAATTAATTTTGCAAAAAACCGTCAATAGATCTAGAAAGAATTGGTCTAAGAAACTTGACGATGAATTATGGCCATATAGAACTGTTTAGAAAAATCCTATGGGTATGTCTCCTTATAAAATGGTTTATGGAAAAGCATGTCATTTACCTCTTGAGTTAGAACATAAAGCATATTGGGCAATTAAGGAACTAAATTATGATTTTAAACTTGCCGGTGAAAAGAGGTTATTTGATATTAGCTCATTAGATGAATGGAGAACCCCAGCTTATGAAAATGCCAAATTATTTAAAGAAAAAGTTAAAAGATGGCATGATAGAAGAATTCAAAAACGGGAATTTAAAGTAGGTGAGCAAGTTCTATTGTACAATTCTCGTTTGAGATTCTTTGCAGGAAAACTTCTCTCTAAATGGGAAGGACTGTATATCATCGTAGAAGTTTATCGCTCTGGAGCCATCAAAATAAACAACTCCGATGGCACAAATCCGAGAGTGGTGAATGGGCAAAGAATTAAGCACTATGTTTCAGGTACCCCCATTAATGTTGAAACTAATATTATTGAAACAATTACACCGGAAGAATACATAAGAGAGACCTTCCGGAACACTCCAGAACCCTGAAATGGAAGAGGTATGTGATACGGTAAGTAAACCGACTCCAAAAATTCCATACAAAATACTTTCAGTCAGTTTTGGAATATTAGAAAAAATACAAAAATAAGAAACAGCCGAGGGGACCCACCTGGTGCCCACGAGGCACCAGGGCGCGCCACCCCCCCTGGCGCGCCCTGGTGGCTCGTGGGCCCCACATGAGTCTTCCCGACTCCATTTTCTTCTGGATTTCTTGTTTTGCAAGATAAAAAATCTTTATATATATACTCCCGAACGTTTTGACCACCGTATCGCAGAAATATCTTATGTTCTTGTTTCGTGTTGTTTTCCTAGCAGATCCGAAAGTATGTCGTCTCAAGACTGTGATGGGGAGAGCTTCGTATCACACTATGTTGCAGATCCAAAGATCTATAGGGATATAGACCCCTATGGATGGTCTGAGGAGGAGGAGCAAGATGCCGACATAAAGGGGACGGAAGACGCGAGTTCGGATGAAGACGATGCCCCTCTACCTCAACCTGGAGATATGCATGTGGAGTTCAAGAAGTCGAGCCTCCCAAACATAGTAAACAAGTCTAAGATCCAATTTATCCCGTCCCGTTTTCTGCAGGAAAGCAAGGAGGCATTATGTAAAAAGGTATTGAAGCTTGAGCAAGAAGTCGATGATTTGAGGGAGGAAAATTTCATCCTCAAACGTAAGCTGGACAAGCTCGCCACTTCATCACCACCAACACCACCATCACCGAAGAAGGAAACTTCAGCACATGGGTATGGGCACTTCCCTTGGCTTGTGCCAAGCTTGGGGGAGGTGCCCCGGTATCGTATCACCATCACTTTTATTATCTGTACCTATTCTTAGTTCGATCCTTAGTTATTTCGTGATCTAGTTGAATAAAAGTTTAGTATGATCTATTTTCGAGTGTTAGCTTCATGATCTATCTATCTATGTAATCGAGTTGAGAGTTATATAATAAAGAGTAGTTTTAGTTTTTGCTTCTTTACTTTCATGTTCCAATTCTAGCAATGAAAATAATGAAAAAGACCATATGCTAATCCTATGGAAAGTAATGACATTATATAAAGAAAAGTATAAGTGGTAAAATTTATTGGAAGTTGACAAACATAGCATTGGTCAATGATGTAATTCATGAAAGAATTAATAAGGGAAGAGAAGATTCACATGCAAATATACTATCTTGGACATCTTTTATGATTGTGAGCCCCCATTAAGTATTTTATGCCAAATTGTTGACGTTGGACAAGGAAGACAACGTAATGAATTATGTTTATTCATATTCACATAGAAGTTATATTGTTATAGATCCTCCAACATGTGGTGCTTGCCCAATATCTTTGCTAGCCAAAAATCCGCACCAAGTAGAGATACTACTTGTGCATCCAAAACCTTTAAACCCAGTTTCATGTCATGAGAGTCCACTATATCTACCTATGGATTGAATAAGATCCTTCAAGTAAGTTGTCATCGGTGCAAAAAGCAATAAAAATTGCCTCTAAATATGTCTGAACTTTTATTGTAAGGGGAAATAAGCTTTGTACGAACTTGTGATGGTAAAGAAATAAAAGCGACAGACTGCATAATAAAGGTTGTTATCACAAGGGGCAATATAAAGTGACGTTCCTTTGCATTAAGAGCTCTTTCATCCAACAAAAAAAAGCGCATGACAACCTCTGCTTCCCTCTGCGAAGGGCCTATCCTTTACTTTTATGTATTTACTTTTTATGCAAGAGTCAATAGTGTTCTCCTCTACTTCCTTTTTATTTTTCTCTTTTGTAAGCATCATGTGGTGGGGAAAGATCTAAGCATATATATCCAGTTGGATATGAGTGATCATGAGTTATTATTGTTGACATCACCATTGAGGTGAATAAGTTGGGAGGCGAACTCACAAGCCCCTATCTTTCTATGTGTCTGGCTGAAACTTTTTGCTCCATATATATGTCGTGAGTGTTAGCAATCATAGAAGACTAAATGATGGTTGAGTGGACTTGCTGAAAAGCTCCTACATGAGACCCTTCCTGAAAATATGATGAATTGCAATTGCATTGTTGACTGAGAACATAGTTTGTTAGTTTTCAAGAAAGTTTATGCCTTATACTCCATTGTTGTGATGAATTGTTACTTGCTCATGAGAAGTTTATGATAATAAATATTGATGTTATAATAATGATCATGATGCTACTATGTCCGTATTTTGTTTTTATCGACACCTCTCTCTCTCTAAACATGTGGACATGATCATCGATATCGGCTTTCGCTTGAGGACAAGCGAGGTCTAAGCTTGGGGGAGTTGATACGTCCATTTTGCATCATGTTTTGCTACTGTTATTTATAGTGTTTTTAATCAATATAACACTTTGTGAAGCAATTCTAATGCCTTTTCTCTCTTAATATGCAAGATTTACACAAGGAGGGAGAATGCCGGCAGCTGGAATTCTGGACCTGAAAAAGCTATGTCAGAGATACCTATTCTGCACATCTCCAAATGAGCTAAAATTTCATGGAGAATTATTTTGGAATAAATAAAAAATATTGGAATCAAGAAGTACCAAAGGGGGCCACCCAGGTGCCCACGAGGCACCAGGGTGCGCCACCCCCCCAGGCGCACCCTGGTACCTCGTGGGGCCCCTGGCCATCCTCTGGCCCCCATTTTCTGGTATATAAGTCATTTTGCCCTAGAAAAAATATAGAGAAGACTTTCGGGATGGTGCGCCGCCGTCTCGAGGCGGAACTTGGGCAGGAGCACTTTTCCTCTCTGGCGGAGAGATTCTGCCGGGGATACTTCCCTCCGGGAGGGGGAAATCGTCGCCATCGACATCACCAGCGATCCTCTCATCGTGGGAGGACTAATCTTCATCAACATCTTATCTCAAACCCTAGTTCATCACTTGTATTCAATCTTTGTCTCAAAACCTCAGATTGGTACCTGTGGGTTGCTAGTACTGTTGATTACACCTTGTAGTTGATGCTAGTTGGTTTATTTGGTGGAAGATTATATGTTCAGATCTATTATGCTATTCAACACCTCTCTGATCTTGGACATGAATATGATTTGTGAGTAGTTACTTTTGTTCTTGAGGACATGGGAGAAGTCTTGTCATAAGTAATCATGTGAATTTTGTATTCGTTCGATATTTTGATGATATGTATGTTGTTGATTCTCTTAGTGGTGTCATGTGAACGTCGACTACATGACACTTCACCGTCTTTGGGTCTAAGGGAATGTATTGTGGAGTAGTAATTAGATGATGGGTTGCTAGAGTGACAGAAGCTTAAACCCTAGTTTATGCGCTATTCCGTAAGGGGCTGATTTGGATCCATATGTTTAATGCTATGGTTAGAGTTATCTTAATTCTTCTTTTATAGTTGAGGATGCTTGCGAGAGGGGGTAATCATAAGTGGGAGGTTTGTTCAAGTAAGAACAACACCCAAGCACCGGTCCACCCACATATCAAATTATCAAAGTAGCGAACGCGAATCAAACAAACATGATGAAAGTGACTAGATGAAATTCCCATGTGTCCTCGAGAACGCTTTACTTACTATAAGAGATCGTTCCGGCTTGTCCTTTGCTATAAAAAGGTTTGGGCCACCTTGCTGCACTCTTTGTTACTATTGCTACTTGTCACTTGTTACAAATTATCTTGCTATCAAACTACTCGTTACCGATAATTTCAGTGCTTGCAGAAAATACCTTGCTGAAAACCGCTTGTCATTTCCTTTCGCTCCTCGTTGGGTTCGACACTCTTACTTATCGAAAGGACTACGATTGATCCCCTATACTTGTGGTTCATCACACCCTGGTGCGGAACGTACCTTGGTCGACCTACGAAGTTCAGTAGTAACTTGATCCGAAGTTTCATGATCATCATCATTAGCTTCCTCTTCGGTTGGTGTAGGCATCACGGGAACTGCTTTCTGTGATGTGCTACCTTCCAATTCGAGAGAAGGTACAATTACCTCATCAAGTTCTACTTTCCTCCCACTCACTTCTTTCGAGAGAAACTCCTTCTCTAGAAAGGACCCATTCTTGGCAACAAAGATCTTTCCCTCGGATCTGTGGTAGAAGGTATACCCAATGGTCTCTTTAGGGTATCCTATGAAGACGCACTTCTCCGCTTTGGGTTCGAGCTTATCAGGCTGAAGCCTCTTGACATAAGCGTCGCATCCCCAAACTTTAAGAAATGACAGCTTAGGTTTCTTGCCAAACCACAACTCATACGGTGTCGTCTCAACGGATTTAGACAGTGCCCTATTTAAAGTGAAAGCGGCTGTCTCTAATGCATAACCCCAAAACGATAATGGCAAATCGGTAAGAGACATCATAGAACGCACCATTGATGACCCACAAGTATAGGGGCTCAATCGTAGTCCTTTTGATAAGTAAGAGTGTCGAACCCAACGAGGAGCATAAGGAAATGACAAGCGGTTTTCAGCAAGGTATTTTCTGCAAGCACTGAAATTATTGGTAGCAACTAGTTTGATAGCAAGATAATTTGTAACAAGTGACAAGTAGCAATAGTAACTAAGGTGCAGCAAGGTAGCCCAATCCTTTTGTAGCAAAGGACCGGCTGGAACGATCTCTTATAATAAGCTAAACGTTCTCGAGGACACATGGGAATTTCATCTAGTCACTTTCATCATGTTTGTTTGATTCGCGTTCGCTACTTTGATAATTTGATATGTGGGTGGACCGGTGCTTGGGTGCTGTTCTTACTTGAACAAGCCTCCCACTTATGATTACCCCCTCTCGCAAGCATCCGCAAGTACAAAAGAAGAATTAAGATAAATCTAACCATAGCATTAAACATATGGATCCAAATCAGCCCCTTACGGAATAGCGCATAAACTAGGGTTTAAGCTTCTGTCACTCTAGCAACCCATCATCTAATTACTACTCCACAATGCCTTCCCTTAGGCCCAAAGATGGTGAAGTGTCATGTAGTCGACGTTCACATGACACCACTAAGAGAATCAACAACATACATATCATCAAAATATCGAACGAATACAAAATTCACATGATTACTTATGACAAGACTTCTCCCATGTCCTCAAGAACAAAAGTAACTACTCACACATCATATTCATGTCCAAGATTAGAGGGGTATTGAATAGCATAATGGATCTGAACATATAATCTTCCACCAAATAAACCAACTAGCATCAACTACAAGATGTAATCAACACTACTAGCAACCCACAGGTACCAATCTAAGGTTTTGAGACAAAGATTGAATACAAGAGATGAACTAGGGTTTGAGATGAGATGGTGCTGGTGAAGATGTTGATGAAGATTGGTCCTCCTAAGATGAGAGGATCATTGGTGATGTCGATGGCTTCGATTTCCCCCTCCCGGAGGGAAGTATCCCCGGCGGAATCGTTCCGCCGGAGAGCAAAAGTGCTCCTGCCCATGTTCCACCTCAAGATGGCGACGCTTCGTCCCAAAAGTCTTCTCCTTATTTTTTTCTGGGGCAAATGGGCTTATATACCAGAAAATGGGCACCGGAGACTGGCCAAGGGCCCCACAAGCCACCAGGGCGCGCCTGGGGGGGTGGCGTGCCCTGGTGCCTTGTGGGCACCTGGGTGGCCCCCTCTGGTACTTCTTTTCTCCAGTATTTTTTAATTATTCCAAAATAAATCTTCGTGAAATTTCAGCTCATTTGGAGATGTGCAGAATAGGTATCTCTGACATAGCTTTTTTAGGTCCAGAATTCCAGCTGCCGGCAATCTCCCTCCTTATGTAAATCTTGCATATTAAGAGAGAAAAGGCATTAGAATTGCTCCACAAAGTGTTATATTGATTAAAATCACTATAAATAATAGTAAGAAAACATGATGCAAAATGGACGTATCAACTCCCCCAAGCTTAGACCTCACTTGTCCTCAAGCGAAAGCCGATATCGATAATCATGACCACATGTTTAGAGAGAGAGGTGTCGATGAAAACAAAATACGGACATAGTAGCATCATGATCATTATTATAATAGCAATATTCATTATCATAAAACTTCTCATGAGCAAGTAACAATTCATCACAACAACGAAGTATAAGACATAAACTTTCTTGAAAACTAACAAACTATGTTCTCAGTCAACAATGCAATTGCAATTCATCATATTTTCAGGAAGGGTCTCATGTAGGAGCTTTTATCAAGTCCACATACTCAACCATCATTTAGTCTTCTATGATTGCTAACACTCACAACATATATATGGAGCAAAAAGTTTCAGCCAGACACATAGAAAGATAGGGGCTTATAATTTCTCCTCCCAACTTATTCACCTCAAGGGTAATGTCAACAATAATAACTCATGATCACTCATATCCAACTGGATATATGTGCCTAGATCTTTCCCCACCACATGATGCTTGCAAAAGAGAAAAATAAAAAAGGAATAGAGGAGAACACTATTGACTCTTGCATAAAAAGTAAATACATAAAAGTAAAAGATAGGCCCTTCGCAGAGGGAAGCAGAGGTTGTCATGCGCTTTTTGTTGTTGGATGCACAAGCTCTTAATGCAAAGGAACGTCACTTTATATTGCCCCTTGTGATAGCAACCTTTATTTTGCAGTCCGACACTTTTATTTCTTTACCATCACAACTTCGTACAAAGCTTATTTTCCCTTACAATAAAAAATCATACATATTTAGAGGCAATTTTTATTGCTTTTTGCACCGATGACAACTTACTTGAAGGATCTTATTCAATCCATAGGTAGATATAATGGACTCTCGTGACATGAAACTGGGTTTAAGGGTTTTGGATGCACAAGTAGTATCTCTACTTGGTGCGGATTTTTGGCTAGCAAAGATATTGAGCAAGCACCACATGTTGGAGGATCTATGACAATATAACTTCTATGTGAATATAAGCAAACATAATTCATTACGTTGTCTTCCTTGTCCAACGTCAACAATTTGACATAAAATACTCAATGGGGACTCACAATCATAAAAGATGTCCAAGATAGTGTATTTGCATGAGAATCTTCTCTTCCCTTATTAATTTTTTCATGAATTGCATCATTGACCAATGCTATGTTTGTTAACTTTCAATAAATTTTACCACTTATACTTTTCTTTATGTAATGTCATTACTTTCCATAAGATTAGCATATGATCTTTTTCATTATGTTTATTGCTAGGATTGAAACATAAAAGTAAAGAAGCAAAAACTGAAACTACTCTTTATTATATAACTCTCAACTCAATTACATAGATAGATAGATCATGAAACTAGCACTCGAAAATAGATCATACTAAACTTTTATTCAACTAAATCATGAAATAACTAAGGATCGAACTAAAAATAGGTAAAGATAATAAAAGTGATGATGATACAATACCGGGGCACCTCCCCCAAGCTTGGCACAAGTCAAGGGGAGTGCCCATACCCATGTACTCAAGTTTCTTTCTTCGGTGATGATGGTGTTGATGAAGTGGTGGGCTTGTCCTTCAGCTTTAGCAGATACTCCAATTTACGGTTGATGCTCCGAAGGGCGATGTTTTGCTCTTCCAACAAAATAACTTCACGAGTGAGAGATGTATTCTGAGCACAAACTGTTTCAAAGACTCTTAGGGCTTCAATTACAGATGGGGAGAGATGATCATAGAGGGGTTGAAGGATATCTCCCTTCTCTGCGGTCTCCTCCATGGGAATGGCTTGCCCTCCTTCTAGAGCCTGGGTTTCCGCAACTTCATTGACCTTGTCCTCCTTGCCATTGTCTTCCTCTCTCGACGACCACTCGTAGTAAACCTCGCTGTAGGGGCGTTTGCCCGGCGATGGTTGCATGATACGGTGCTTGGTACGGAGCCTTTGGGGAGCCATGGCGATCTAAATCTGTCAGAAAAATAGCACGAAACAAGAACAGAGGAGAATCTTGCGATACGGTGGTCAATATGTCCGGGAGTATATATAAAGAATTTTTATCTTGCAAAACAAGTATTCCAGGAGAAAATGGAGCCGGGGAGGCTCACGAGGGGCCCATGAGCCACCAAGGCGCACCTGGGGGGGTGGCGCGCCCTGGTGCCTCGTGTGCACCTCGTGGGTCCCCTCGGCTGTTTCTTATTTTTGTATTTTTTCTAATATTCCAAAACTGACAGAAAGTATTTTTATGGAATTTTTGGAGTCGGTTTACTTACCGAATCACATACCTACCCCTTTTCAGAGTTCCGTAGTGTTCCGGAAGGACTCTTTGATGTGCTCTTCCGGTGTCATAGTTTGAATAATATTAGTTTCAACATTAATGGGAGTACCTGAAATATAGTGCTTAATTCTTTGCCCATTCACCACTCTCGGATTAGTGCCTTCGGAGTTGTTTATTTTGATGGCTCCGGAGCGATAAACTTCTTCGATGATATACGGTCCTTCCCATTTAGAGAGAAGTTTTCCTGCAAAGAATCTCAAACGAGAATTGTATAATAAAACATGATCACCTACTTTGAATTTCTGTTTTTGGATTCTTTTATCATGCCATCTTTTGACTTTTTCTTTAAACAGTTTGGCATTTTCATAAGCTTGGGTTCTCCATTCATCTAGTGAGCTAATATCAAATAACCTCTTTTCACCGGAAGTTTAAAATCATAATTGAGTTCTTTAATTGCCCAGTACGCTTTATGTTCTAACTCAAGAGGTAAATGACATGCTTTTCATAAACCATTTTATAAGGAGACATACCCATAGGATTTTTATAAGCAGCTCTATAAGCCCATAATGCATCATCAAGTTTCTTAGACCAATTCTTTCTAGATCTATTGACGGTTTTTTGCAAAATTAATTTTATTTCTCTATTGCTCAATTCAGCTTGACCACTGGATTGAGGGTGATAGGGAGATGCAATTCTATGGTTGATATCATATTTAGCAAGCAGTTTACGGAATGCACCATGAATAAAATGTGAACCACCATCAGTCATTAAATATCTAGGAACTCCAAACCTCAGGAAAATAACTTCTTTAAGCATTTTAATAGAAGTGTGATGATCAGCACTACTAGTTGGAATAGCTTCTACCCACTTAGTAACGTAATCAACAGCAACTAAAATATGAGTATACCCATTGGATTTAGGAAAAGGTCCCATATAATCAAATCCCAAAACATCAAATGGTTCAATAGCAAGTGAATAATTCATAGGCATTTCCTGACGTCTACTAATATTACCAATTCTTTGACATTCATCACAAGATAAAACAAACTTACGAGCATCCTTGAAAAGAGTAGGCCAATAAAAACCAGATTGTAGTACCTTATGCGCAGTTCTGTCTCCCGCATGGTGTCCTCCATAGGCCTCGGAGTGACACTTACGTAGGATTTGTTCCTGTCCATGCTCAGGTGCATTGGCAGTGCATCTTCAGAGTCAAGCCCACAACAGTGTGGACTGAAACCCGAGCTAGTCAGGACACAAGTGTCTGCCTCGGGAATGAGAGATTCAGCTACACATACGTCCATAGATATTGTGGGCATGCTGCCCAGGACACGCAAGTCACTCATACAAGAAGCAACTATGTTCAAGTAGGTCTGCCGAAGGAAGGTAGGAATCTAACACCTGCATAAGTCATGCAAGGGGAAGAAGACCAATATACACCTCAACACGTTGCAAGGACTGATAAGCTATGAGGAAAAGACAATTTGGGATGCCAATCTTGGCAATAGTTGTTATGGCAAGTCTTCCCACCCCTAAGAACCTGGTATATGATCCTGATGAACCCATGCTTGCCTTTTCTTGGTAACAGCGCCACGCCGGTGTTCTGAGCTGCTTTCAGCCGTCCGGGGTGGATGCCGACTTTATATTTCTCTTTCCAACAACTGTCCCGTGTTCTGAGTGTAGGAGATATGACCTAGAGGCAATAATAAATGTTATTGTTTATCTCCATGTTCATAATTATGTTTATGTTCCATGCTATAACTGCTATGGTTCTCGAGTCTGCAATAACCACGAGGCTCGGAGGAAGACTCATATGCACGTGTGGAATAATAAACGGTAAAATGTATTCCTAGTCTGACCTCTAAGACTAGCTCAAGTGTTGCATGATGGTTCTGTTTTCCTGATCATGGGCATGACTATGCTGGCAACTTTGAGGGCACAATGTTAGGAGAACACTTGTGTTGAATCAACCCGAATTGATGTTATGCTATGAGATACATTTGTCACAAGTTAATGGTTAATAACACAGAGAAAGTTAACGTTTGCATAATTCCTTAGACCATGAGGGTTTCGAGTTTCTTCATGCTTGCTTCATGAACTTTGGGGTTTGTTAAACGTCATCCGTAAATGGGTGGCTATTACGGCGGCTTACGGGTTCATGGAGAAGTGTGTCAAGGGACTTGATAGCTCAAGATTGGGATTTGCTACTCCGATGATGGAGAGATATCTCCGGGCCCTCTCGGTGTTATGGTATCCACCATCGTCTGGCCAGACACATTGTGATTTGATCACAGCGATGACGGAACACGGGAACGAGAAAAGAGAACAAAACTGGCAACGAGGTAACTGGCATAGTGGACAAGTTGTTGATCCACGGGGATGCCAATAAATCTCACCTCGGGTTTTGTAACATATCATGAAGCAACAGGAATAGCACATGGCAACTGGAGGTTCACTCAAATATTTATTCGTGTGGGCATAGGGGTCAATATGGGTGTCCACGGCTCCGATGTTGATCATTAATCGAAAGTGTTCCGGCCATGTCTATGCTTCACCGAACCTATAGGGTCACATGCTTAAGGGTCATCTATCTGCTGAATACTAGACAGGGAGTCTGAGAGAAAGTCACCGAAAAAGTTTCGGAGACAGCGGAAAAGTTCCGGAGAGAGAGCACCAGAATAGTTTCGGTAAAACTGAAAAGTTGTTTCAGGGTATACCATTGAGTCAAATTGGTTTCGGCACACGTCTAGAAATTCTTTGAGGGTGCCAGAATTGTTCTGGAAACTTCTGGGATTTTTCTGGGATGAAAATCGGAAATGTTCCGGAGCTGCCGGAACCGGTTTGGTTTCTTTTCGTAGATGAAAATCACTAATCCGGAATTATTTCGGAACGCGTCCAAAATCATTTTAGTGGGTACTGGAATTATTTTAAGACCCACAGAAATATTTTCGGATTTAACGGTCGCGGAAAAATGTTTCCGTGAATAGTGAAAGTGCTTTTTGGGTGGCTTCTTGGAGAAGCCACCTTGAGGGCCTTTCGGTATTTTTTCCCTTGGCTTCTTCGAGAAGCCACCCTTGGGCTTGGCCTATAAATAGGGGTGGAGGGGGCTGCCTAAAGACTCACTCCTTTCTCACATGCACATGCCATGACATTTCTGGCTTCTCTCTCCCTCCCAGCGAAATAGTTTCGTAGAGCCGAAAGGCTGTCTGGGTTCCGGTGGGAACTAGTTCTGGACGGCGAAGCCCTGCCGGATAGATGACACTGTATGTGTGCAACTGTGTAGAGAGATCATAGTTTCGGTCTTAGTTCGAGAGTGCCTCCTGAAGGGCTGTCCGAGTGACCGTCCGAGTTTCGAGGGTCCTCCCGAAGGGCTGTCCGAGTGACCGTCCGAGTTTCGAGCATCCTCCCAAAGGGCTGTCCGTGACACCGTCCGAGGGACTGTCCGACTGCCTCCCGGAGGGCTGTCCGAGGAGCAGACGAGGGAGAACATCCTCGCGGTTGGGAGGTTGTAAATCCTAGCTGCGGGGATCTGCACCGCCGATCGTCATCGACTCTACTTCCGCTGCACTACGAGTCGGTAACGAAAAGATCAAACCTTGTATGCAGTCTCCATAGTGGTCCTGGGCTGGTGCGTAGGTCAGAAAAAATTTGTTTTCTGCTGCGTTCCCCTACAATGGCATCATGAGCCGTGCTATGCGTAGATGCATGTTACGATCTAGAATACAAAGACATGTATGGGTGTTGCACAATATAATTTGTAGTAGATGAGTTCTACTGCTGATAATTAATTGTGCGGGTAGCAGATGAAATCTGTTACCCGATGTTCTTGTTGCTTCCTTGGAATTTGCATATTTCTGATCTTGATAATAGCATGGTGGAGTTTCAAAGTTCTGGCAATCCGCGATCCTGATTGATCAACGAAGTGCTAACAGTTCATTGAATTCCACCATAGTTAAAAAGAAAGATGAAATTTCACAGAGAAAAGGGCAATGCAGATATGGTCTGCACGGGGGTCATGCGTATGACGAAGTTCTGTATGGGGCTCGAGATTTTATTATCTCGTGTTTCATACACCCCGCAAAGTTAACACTAGCGACTTGAATAATCATACTTGATGATGGACGTTGGTAGCTTCGGTTTGTTTCGAAACCTTAGAAGCCACGTAAAATGAAATTTTGCATAAACCGATTAGAGGCGTCTAACTTGGTTTTGCAGGATGGTTTGCATGTGCATATGATGTGGTATAGCAGTGCTCATATTAATTTGATTATGTATGAGATGACTGTATGATGTAAATTAACATGACCTGCGTGTCATGATTCGGCATGATGGCTGGAGCCATATGATTGTCACTTTAATGACTTGCGTGTCAACCTTTTCTAATGCACTTATTTTAGTAGCTATAGAGATAGCAATATTATCTGGTGCATCGACAAGGTGGTGGCAAACTTCGCGAAGGTGAACACCGACGCGAATGCCAAAGATGAAGAAATACAAGACTTCTCCGTCAGAAAGGGCTATACCATATCATGCTATTATGAATTACCTGAGATGTTTATCCCTTATGATGCACCCTTCTTGATTGCGCGGTAGTCGCTTTTTATTAGGGTGATCTCTCACAAAAATATCAAGTAGTTAGTGTTCTCCCAAGTGTAGCACCGTCACGGCACCTATCTCTTCGGGGTTGTGACGCCCCCGGCTCGACCGTGCACTAATCATACACACAAATGCACACGATCGAGATCAAAGACTCACGGGAAGATATCACAACACAACTCTAAACACAAATAAAAGTCATACAAGCTTTATATTACAAGACAGGGGCCTCGAGGGCTCGAATACATAAGCTCGAGTCATACAAGCATCAGCAAAAACAATAGTATCTGAGTACAGACACAAAGTTAAACAAGTTTGCCTTAAGAAGGCTAGCATAACAACGACACTGATTGAAAAGGCGCAGGCCTCCTGCCTGGGAGCCTCCGAATCTACTCCTGGTCGTCGGTCTCCACGTAGTAGTAGGCTCCACCGGAAGTGTAGTAGTAGTCGTCGGCGGTAGCAGCTGACTCCTGGGCTCCGCCATCTGATCGCAGTAATCGGGTATGGGGAAAAAGAGGGAGCAAAGCAACCGTGAGTACTCATCCAAAGTACGCGCAAGACTGACATCAGAACTATACTAAGTATGCATCGGTATCAAAGGAATGGGGTTATATCTTTGGACTAAACTGCAGAAATGCCGGAACAGAGGGGGAAAAGCCTAGCCTATCGAAGACTAGCATCTTCAGCGTCATGCAGCATTAGAAGAGTGCAGATTAGCATATTATAAAGTAACAAGCATGTAGAAGCAAAGCCCAGAGATCCTTCCTTGACTCCCTGCGAGAAAGCGATCCCGGAGCTTACAATTAATTAACATATATCCAGTTCAAGTTGTAGTAGATCGGGATACAACACTGAGCGTCCTATTACCGTGAACATGGCTATTCGAATAGATAACTTCCCTGCAGGGGTGCACTACTGTTACCCAACATGCTCAATCACATCTGGCCGGACACACTTGCTGGGTAATGCCCAGCCTCGGGTAATCGACACGACGCAGTCCTACCTAGGCTCAGCAGAGAGGTCAACACGCCGGTCTAAATCCTAAGTGCGAAGGGGTCTTGGGCCATCGCCCTTTGCACTCCTGCACGTTACGTGGCTTGCTAGGGCCCAGGCGCGACACTGTATACACAAGTGACGTAACCAGCCCACCCCAGCAATCAGCCTGCATCTCTGAGCTATGACATCTGAAGAGCTTTCGGCTGATACATATGACGTAGAGGGTCCCATAACCATTATCCCACGTGGTGGTAGTGCGTATATGGCCAACGACCAACTCAGATCAAATACCCAAATCCGTTAGTGTTTTGGGAGCTCGCGGTGACGATCAGTACTCCTGTCGTCCCGTCTCGAGGAAGTGCAACAAGGGTCAGGCCCATCCCTCTCTAGGGCGGTCTCAGCCTGCCCGGCCACGCCTCGTAATTATCTCGTGGGTACCCTCCTGGTCAACCCAACTCCACATTTCCCGCGGGTACCCCTCGGGGTCGACCCGCCTGCAACAAAGGTCTGAGATAAAAGTCATGGTAACCATGTGTCCAAAACATCAAAGGGAACCCGAGGAGTCACCCTCGATGGAGTCCCACTCGATGTAATCCATTAAGGAGAACCAGGAGGAATCACCCTCGATGGTCCCCACTTAAAGGAGTTGCACGACAGAGTCATCATCGGGAAGGGGAGAGCGAGGAATCACCCTCTGCAATCACCATCGATGTGCTATACTACAGAGATATCATCAGAAGTGCAGTACGTGATATCACCCTCGGGACTCGATAGTAGCCCTATAGAGCCATACAATTAAGGGGGTGTGCGGAGATGTGACAGTCTCTGTACATCGATCACAATGATCGAGGCACTCGTAACAAAGCGGGGCAACAGAGACAAGGGTGAGGGGTCACTGATGGATCACTAACCAAACTATTCTAAGCAGTTTAGGATGACAGGTAAAGTAACAACAGTAGGTTACAAAACATGCTATGCATCAGAATAGGAGCAAGCAATTACAGTAGCAAAATCTAATGCAAGCATGAGGGAGAAGGAATAGGCGATATAGGAATGATCAAGGGGGTTTACTTGCCTGGAAGCTCTGCTGAAAGGGGCTGGTCGTCAGAGGCGTAGTCGTACTCGAAAGCGGTGTCGGTCTCGGGGTCTACCGGAGAGAAGAGGGGGGAAGAAACAATAAATACAAGCAACAAATGCGATCACAGATGCATGGAATGGCAGCACATTATTCGAGGGGTGCTCTAATGCAGTACTACGTAACTTAGTCGGAGCGGGAAACTGCTGGCGGTGTTTTACTAGCTCCGGGCAATTATCGGACAGATGAATCAGAGGGGAAAGTTTCATGTTCATCATGTTAGAGAGGTGTGGCAGTTATGTGCATATGATATTCGGATTCTTCATATTTTTCTGATCGTTTTTCATATATAAATTATTTTCATCCGAGTTACGGTTTATTTTATATGATTTTTCAAAGTTTTATTGAATTTCTGGAAGTAATTTAATTATTAAATTCAAATTATCCGAAACAGTGTTAGGTGACGTCAACAAAATGTCACGATGACGTCAGCAGTCAAATCCGGCTGACCAAGTCAAACCTGACCAATGGGTCCCACTGGTCAGTGACTGTTTTAACTAAACAGGGGTTAGATTTATCTAATTAAGTTAGTTAACAGGTGGGACCCAGTAGTCAGTGGCTGTTTAATTAATTAATTTAATTAACGAAATAATTAGCATTTTATTTATTAATAAAAATGTTTAAATTAGGCGGGGCCCACATGTCAGTGGCTGGGTTGCCCAGTCAGCACAGTTGACTGGGTCAACCAAGTCAACTGGACCCACGGGCCCACATGTCAGCCTCACAGGGGCTGCCATGTCGGCACCATGTTAGCACGCGCCGGCGTTCAGCCACCGGCGCCGGAAAACACGGCGGCGAGCCTCGGCTCTCGCCGGAATTTCGCTACGGTAGGCCAAAATGGACGCGGTCGGTACCGTTCGAACGGGCGTCGAGCGCCGCGTCCAACGGTGGCGGTCTCGCGACCGGGGACGGCCGGAGACGAGTAGTGCGACGGCTTCGAGCGGCGGTGGTTTCGGGCGAGTTCTGGCATGCGGTTGCAGCTCGTCTTCAAGCGGGCTAAGCGGCTAGGGAGGGCATACGCAGTGCGGTGAGGACGACGGGCACGAGCCCATGACCATTTGGTCACCAGCGACTCACCGGCGACGAGTGCGAGCGGCGACGGGATCGGCCATGGAGGAATCGGCGGCTACGGCGCGGAGGAGAGCACGGGGAGAGAGGGAGAGGGACGCGGTGCTCACGGTGAGCCGATAGTGGTGTAAAGCGTGCGCGGGGAGGGCTCGACGGTGCCGGATTCGTCGCCGGAGTCCGTCGGGGCCGAGGAAGAAGACGTCGATGTCGGGCCCGACTCGGCGGCTCCCGGCTCGAATGCGAGGTAGGGGAGGGCGTAGCGGTCTTCGGCGGATGGGCTGGACTCGGAGAGACGGCAGAGGGAGCTCGGCGGCCGCGTGCTTTACGGCGGCGACGCCATGGCCGTGCTCGGGTGAGGTGGGGAAAAGAGGGAGAGAGGGAGAGAAGTGGCGAGGGAGGAGCCAGTGGGTGCGGGGGGGGGGGCTCTGCCCTAATCCTCCACGGAGGGCGCGGCCGCTGTCGACCAGTGAGAGAGGGGGGCCAGGCTCGGGTGTGTGTGCGCGTGCTATGGAGACGACAGCGAGTGCGGGAGGTGGGGGACGGCGCTGGCTGGGCTGGGCTGTGCACTGTGCACTCACAGCCCAGCAGCACAGTAGCCCGTTTCCTTTTTCTTTTTCTTTTCTTCTGTTTTATTCCTTTTCTCTCTTTTGCAAAATGCTTAGCCAGCACTTCACTTTTGTAAAATATGTGACTTGGCCATAATAATACAATGCAATACTTGGTACTGTCTTAAAAGGGTTTGGAGGCCTAATAATCTCATTTGAATTTTATTTAAATGGAATGGGTTTAATTAGTGCTGTTTTGGTACTGTTTTAATTAATTATGGTCATTTAAATATTTCAATTAATGTTGGTTTCTATTTTACAATTACTCAATGATTATTTGCAAAATTATGAACACTTTAGTTTCCAAATTGAATAACTTTTATTTTCACCTTATATTTGAATTTCAATTTGAATTGGAATTTAAAATGAGATATGATTTAAATGATGATCAAGCACTGTTAATCATGATGACTTGGCATGATTAAGAGGTGATCACTGTGCTTAATACATGGGGATATTACAATTCTCCTCCTCTTAAAGAAATTCTCGTTCCGAGAATTAAGAGGTAGAAGGGAGTAGGTCGGGCTATTCTAGGAAGTTTTTCTAGAAATACCTCTTAGAAGTCACGAAAGACTGGAACGTTTCAACTCCTCAGATTTAATGACATGCATGTATGCACAAGCTTATGATAAGGATGAATACAATACTTCTGAATCAATTAAAACAGGAGGTGGTACTGAGTGAACAAGGATAGTACCGATCACAGTAGCAAGCTGATCTTGAGCTTCGTTCAGATCAACATGGTAAGCTTGACCACGACCATAAGAAGGCCTGGCATTATTGTTGCGAGACTGATTGTTACCACGGCTAGCAGAGGGAAGTGCAAGCTGATTCTGATTCTGAGGGCATTCTCTGGAACGGTGACCTGGACGGCCACACTTGAAGCAGAGCCCATTATCGGGACGGGGAGCAAGAGCTCGAAGCAGTGGAGCCTGAAATCTTGGCTGCCCCGGTGGGGGAGGAGGTGCAGCTGGATGGTACATGCTGTGAGGAATCCAGATACGGCGCTTTTGCGATGACGAGCCCGAAGATGAGCCAACGTCATGGGTGCGCTTGATGGCATTCTTGTGTTCCTTCTGAGCGGCCTCAACTTGGATAGCCTTGTTCATGGGGGTGGCAAAGTCGGTGAAGTCATGAACAGGAAGTGCAAGCTTGAGGTCTGGGTGGAGTCCATTACGGAATTTCTCCTGTCTACGAGCATCAGTGGCAATGTCTTCTTCGGCATAGCGAGATAATTCAAGGAATTCCCGCTGATAAGCTTCGACAGTCTTATTGCCCTGAGTGAGGTTACGAAACTCTATTTTCTTCCGGTCCATGATTCCCTGAGGAATGTAACGGGCACGGAAAGCAGTCTGAAACTCGATCCAGGTAACGACTGTCCCAGCAGGTAGTGAATGCCTGTGGGTGTCCCACCATTGAGCAGCGGGACCCTTCAAGAAGTAGGACGCGAAGATGACAAGGTTGGCAGGGGCGACATTGGCAGATTCCATCTCGAAAGCGATGTCGCGAAGCCAATCATCAGCATCCAGTGGCTGTTCAGAGTTGCAAAAAACAGTAGGGCTGAGACGCACAAACTCCTGCAGAGTTATTGGAGCAGGTTGCTGATTCTGCGCATTTTGGTTCTGCTTTGGGAACTGAGCCATGATTCCAACCATGAACTGGCGGTTCAGCTCGAATTGCTGCATCATAGCTGCCATATAGTCTGGCGGGGGTGGATCGTTGGCAGCACGGCCACGACCACGACCTGCGGGTCTAACCATCCTACTAAAGATTTAACAGGGGGTGGTTTAGTAAAAACAACTGCAAGTGTTTTAGAGACAAGCATGATGTAACACGACAATGAACAAGTAGTGCAATAGATTCATAACAGTAGTCAATTAAGACATACAGATCCATACACAGAGTCGGTTACACGTGGACAGCATAAGTTCGGAAATTCAAACAGCTAGACATACTAGGCGGCGCGCAGGCACGCGATAGGGAATACAACAATGGGACATAGCAAAGGCTACATCAACATCGGGGAATCCCATTGTAACCAGGTAACTGCAGGCGCGGGCGATGAGTGTCCACAGCAGAAAGGTCCTACGCTCCGCGAATACTCTGATGCAGAACCCGATCTCGAACTGGGAGAAGAAGTCCACATGTGGGTGTGCGACCTCCAACAGCAGGCTAATCGATACTTGAAGGCATCAGGGTCCTGCGCGGGTAAAGGATGTACAGGAGAGTCAGGTTTCGATCCTGTGGAACTGCAGTGGGTGTGGATTAAGAGTAGGAAGGGCGGTGGCATCTTGCAGGTCACGACAGCAAGGCAGGTCAGAGGACAATCATTTGGGGGTGTTGGCTTACGCAGGGAATTATCACTGCTCAGATAAAAGCTAGATTACAAGAAAGGTTAAACAGACCAATGGAAAGGAGAATGTGATGATCTGATCCATCAGACCAATGGAAAGGAATAGTTGAAGACAATCCAGCTCTCCGGGTGAATGTGAATACGAGAACCTATTGTTAGTGTTAGCAAAATCTTTAACCCGAATAGAAGAGAGAGTAGAATCCCAGAGTAAGGAAGAGGAATAAAAGATCCTAATCCCATCCTTTGGCAACGTGGGCCCGTAAGCCACACAGCCATGTTAGAAAAATAGTTTTTCAAGGACTAGACTCAACTTTGACCAAGGAATCGGAAGGGGGCTTCCTACAGGCAGTCGGCTCTGATACCAACTTGTGATGCCCCCGGCTCGACCGTGCACTAATCATACACGCAAAGGCACACGATCGAGATCAGAGACTCACGGGAAGATATCACAACACAACTCTAAACACAAATAAAAGTCATACAAGCTTTATATTACAAGCCAGGGGCCTCGAGGGCTCGAATACATAACCTCGAGTCATACAAGCATCAGCGAAAACAATAGTATCTGAGTACAGACACAAAGTTAAACAAGTTTGCCTTAAGAAGGCTAGCATAACAACAACACCGATCGAAAAGGCGCAGGCCTCCTGCCTGGGAGCCTCCGAATCTACTCCTGGTCGTCGGTCTCCACGTAGTAGTAGGCTCCACCGGAAGTGTAGTAGTAGTCGTCGGCGGTAGCAGCTGATTCCTGGGCTCCGCCATCTGATCGCAGTAATCGGGTATGGGGAAAAAGAGGGAGCAAAGCAACCGTGAGTACTCATCCAAAGTACTCGCAAGACTGACATCAAAACTATACTAAGTATGCATCGGTATCAAAGGAATGGGGTTATATCTTTGGACTAAACTACAGAAATGCCAGAACAGAGGGGGAAAAGCCTAGCCTATCGAAGACTAGCATCTTCAGCGTCTTGCAGCATTAGAAGAGTGCAGATTAGCATATTATAAAGTAACAAGCATGTAGAAGCAAAGCCCAGAGATCCTTCCTCGACTCCCTGCGAGAAAGCGATCTCGGAGCTTACAATTAATTAACATGTATCCAGTTCAAGTTGTAGTAGATCGGAATACAACACTGAGCGTCCTGTTACCGTGGACACGGCTATTCGAATAGATAACTTCCCTGCAAGGGTGCTCTACTATTACCCAACACGCTCGATCACATCTGGCCGGACACACTTGCTGGTTAATGCCCAGCCTTGGGTAATCGACACGACGCAGTCCTACCTAGGCTCAGCAGAGAGGTCAACACGCCGGTCTAAATCCTAAGTGCGAAGGGGTCTTGGGCCATCGCCCTTTGCACTCCTGCACGTTACGTGGCTGGCCGGGGCCCAGGCGCGACACTGTATACACAAGTGACGTAACCAGCCCACCCCAGCAATCAGCCCGCATCTCTCAGCTGTGACATCTGAAGAGCTTTCGGCTGATACAAACGACGTAGAGGGTCCCATAACCATTATCCCACGTGGTGGTAGTGCGTATATGGCCAACGACCAACTCAGATCAAATACCCAAATCCATAAGTGTATTGGGAGCTCGCGGTGACGATAAGTACTCCTGTCGTCCCGTCTCGAGGAAGTGCAACAAGGGTCAGGCCCATCCCTCTCTAGGGCGGTCTCTGCATGCCCGGCCGCGCCTCGTAATTATCTCGCGGGTACCCTCCAGGTCAACCCGACTCCACATTTCCCGTGGGTACCCCTCGGGGTCGACCCGCCTGCAACAAAGGTCTGAGATAAAAGTCATGGTAACCGTGTGTCCAAAACATCAAAGGGAACCCGAGGAGTCACCCTCGATGGATTCCCACTCGATGTAATCCATTAAGGAGAACCAGGAGGAATCACCCTCGTTGGTCCCCACTTAAAGGAGTTGCACGATAGAGTCATCATCGGGAAGGGGACCCAGTAGTCAGTGGCTGTTTAATTAATTAATTTAATTAATGAAATAATTAGCATTTTATTTATTAATAAAAATGTTTAAATTAGGCGGGGCCCGCATGTCTGTGGCTGGGTTGCCCAGTCAGCACAGTTGACTGGGTCAACCCAGTCAACTGGACCCACGGGCCCACATATCAGCCTCACAGGGGCAGCCACGTCGGCGCCACATCAGCACGCGCCGGTGTTCAGCCGCCGGCGCCGGAAAACACGGCAGCGAGCCTCGGCTCTCGCCGGAATTTCGCTACGGTAGGCCAAAATGGACGCGGCCGGTACCGTTTGAACGGGCGTCGAGCGCCGCGTCCAACGGTGGCGGTCTCGTGACCGGGGACGGCCGGAGACGAGCAGTGCGACGGCGTTTGGCGGCGGCGGTTTCGGGCGAGTTCTGGCACACGGTCGCAGCTCGTCTTCGAGCGGGCTAAGCGGCTAGGGAAGGCATACGAAGTGCGGCGAGGACGACGGGCACGAGCCCGTGACCATTTGGTCACCGGCGACTCACCGGCGACGCGTGCGAGCGGCGACGGGATCGGCCATGGAGGAATCGGCGGCTACGGTGCGGGGGAGAGCACGGGGAGAGAGGGAGAGGGACGCGGTGCTCACGGTGAGCCGGTAGTGGTGCAAAGCGTGCGCGGGGAGGGCTCGACGGTGCCGGATTCGTCGCCGGAGTCCGTCGGGGCCGAGGAAGAAGACTTCGATGTCGGGCCCGACTCGGCAGCTCCCGGCTCGAATGCGAGGTAGGGGAGGGCGTAGCGGTCTTCGGTGGAGCGGCTGGACTCGGAGAGACGGCAGAGGGAGCTCGGTAGCCGCGTGCTTTACGGCGGCGACGCCATGGCCGTGCTCGGGTGCGGTGGGGAAAAGAGGGAAAGAGGGAGAGAAGTGGCGAGGGAGGAGCCAGGGGGTGCGGGGGGGGCTCTGCCCTAATCCTCCACGGAGGGCGCGGCCGCTGTCGACCAGGGAGAGAGGGGGCCAGGCTCGGGTGTGTGCGCGCGTGCTGTGGAGATGACAGCGAGCGCGGGAGGTGGGGGACGGCACTGGCTGGGCTGGGCTATGCACTGTGCACTCACAGCCCAGCAGAACAGTAGCCCATTTCCTTTTTCTTTTTCTTTTCTTCTGTTTTATTCCTTTTCTCTCTTTTGCAAAATGCTTAGCCAACACTTCACTTTTCTAAAATATGTGACTTGGCCATAATAATACAATGCAATAATTGGTACTGTCTTAGAAAGGTTTGGAGGCCTAATAATCTCATTTGAATTTTATTTAAATGGAATGGGTTTAATTAGTGATGTTTTGGTACTGTTTTAATTAATTATGGTCATTTAAATATTTCAATTAATGTTGGTTTCTATTTTACAATTACTCAATGATTATTTGCAAAATTATGAACACTTTAGTTTCCATATTGAATAACTTTTATTTTCACCTTATATTTGAATTTCAATTTTAATTGGAATTTAAAATGAGATATGATTTAAATGATGATCAAGCACTAATAATCATGATGACTTGGCATGATTAAGAGGTGATCACTGTGCTTAATACATTGAGATGCTACAGGGGTATCACATGGATGCATGGGTACGAACGATTAGAGAAGTGTGAGGCGGGTGAGTTGAGACCTCGCAGCGAGATCACTTGGTTGTCTTGACGTTCTGGCTTGATCGTCCTGAGCTCGGAACACGCCCATCGAAAGATGAACAAGAGTCACATAGAGTTGTGATTGGCAAGTTGGCCTACCGATTGCAATTCTCGTCACTTGAGATGGATGCATCCTTGGCGTTGAATTGTAATATGGGTCTTGTATCACTCACAATCAATTATGAGAGATATTGTTTTGCGCACTTTAGAATTAATTCTTTTAATTCTTAGTGCAATTAATTATGGACACTGTCTAAGTGTAATTTTGCATAATAGTTGTAGAATAATGGCTCGCGTTTCCACCTTCCCTGTTAAAATTGAATAAGCTGTTAAATATCTGGTTAAAACTTTACGGTTGGTAAACGTAATGTGAGGATTGTCCTCAAGAGTGCCGAGAAGGACTTTGTCTTCTCGCATGCTTTCAGTATTCTCCCGCTAATGCTATGGATAATGTGACTCTCGTCCTTCGATCCAAAAGCTAGAATTCCGTTACGGTCAAGTGCAATATGTTTTCTTCCATGAGACCCGGACTTCAAAGTTTGGGATAGCTATGTGATATTCATGGAACTGAAAATCATTTTCAGACACAAACAAAGGCTAAAAGATATGGGATATCCAAAGCAATGTTTGTTTTGCAAACTGTTAGTAAAAGTTTTTACTATGCGTTTGACTAATAACAGAGGGATCCAGAAGAACGCCTATCATGTGATGAAGGTGAATAAAACAACAACTTAAAGACAAAGGAAATGTCCAAATGGTGTTAGTGTGACTTACACACCTAGGAAGTCCGGGGCTAACGCCACTCTTAAAGTTGGGTGCTTCTTCTGAGAGTAGGAGAAATACTAAAAGTTAAACTGTTAGAAGTATAAAGGCAAAAAGAGTTAAGACTGGAATATCCAGCTCATGTATGAATGTCATACGAGTTATAGATGTATGGAAGGCTGGTCAAAGAAATAGTTCTTGGGAATTATGATTAAACATGTTAATCACTAATTCTTGGGTATTGTGAGTTGATCACAAAAGATACCCGCTCGATTGCATTCTGCTGCGACTTGATGCAAGGACTACTACGGCCTAAAAGACTTGCCGGAATGAGGTCTAGATATGCGCTGGGAACATAGTAAAAGTTGCTATACTCAGTACATTACCTATGTATTTATTTTCATAATTCATTTTAGAGTTTTTATACACTCTAGCCCATTGCATAAAGTATCTTGCAAGAAGGTTGTTCATAAGAGAACTTTTGATGTTCGGTGTTATGAATAACATAAGGGCCATGCTTCCATCATGGATGGGATGTATGTTATGAATATTGATAATAATATATTACCTCCGAATTTACTTTCATAATTCATTTTAGAGTTTTTACACACTCTAGCCCATTGCATAATGTTTGTTGCAAAAGGGTTGTTCATAAAAGAACAATTGTTGTTCAGTGTTATGAATAACATAAGGGCCATGCTTCCATCGTGGATGGGATGTATGTTATGAATATTGATGGTAATATGATACATCCATAACACTGACGCTAAATGTCACAAGACTAAAAGAATACCACACATGTGTGGCACTGCATTTGGTCACATTGGAGAAACCCGCATGGAGAAATTCCATAATGATGGATTTTGAAGTCGTTTGATTATAAATCATCTGACACTTGCAACTTTCCTCCAAAAAGTGAAGTGACTGAAATACCGTTCATAGGCCATAAGGAACGAGCAACAAACTTATTGGTGATCATACATTTTGATGTGTGTAGTCCAATAAATGTTGTTGCTGGCAGTGTGTTTATCTATCTTCAATGACTCAAGTGGATATATGGATATTTACTTGATGAGACGTAAGTCTGGATCTTTTGAAATCATTCATAAGGTTTTCAATATGAAGTGGAAATTATTGTAACAAGAAAATTATGTTTCTGCATTTTGATTGCGGAAAGGAATATTTGAGTTACAAGTTTAGCGAATGTCTGATGAGTTGTGAAAAAGGTCTCATAACTTACACCTCCCGGAACTCCACTGTGAGTGGTACGTCTGTGAAGATGTATTGAAACCATTTGTGACATTGTAAGATCAAAGATGACATAAATCAATTTGCCATTATCCCTTTTAAAGGTAAAGCTTTAGAGACTGCGGCTTTTACACTGAAAAGAGCGCCATCAGGTCTATTGAAATGACGCCATGGTATGGTACGCCCAACCATGCTTTTTCTTTTCTTAACATTTGGAATATGGGGCTTGTGTAAAATATTTACAAACCTATTCCAAATCAGACAAGTACTACTTTGTAGGTTATCCCAAGTAATTGGGAATTCCTCCACCACTATACCGAGGCAAAAAGGTTTGCCACCAAGAACGGTATGCTTTTAAAGAGAATGTTTCTTGCAAAAAGGTGAGTGGGAGAACAGTGCAACTCGACGAGATAACAGTATCTTCGTCATCAGATCAAAGGAAAGAAACCTTGAAAGTAATTCCAGAGTTTCCTACTGCGACTGATACGGAAGCCTCTACATGAGATGTATGGACTTCGGTCGAACTTGCAACTGAACCACGTAGGCAAAACTCGTGCAAACCTCTCAGGTGCGCAAGCGAGATATTGTTGTTAGACAACAGTATACCTACGATACACAAGGAAGTGTTGATGGGCCCTGACTCCGGAATTGGCTAAATGCCAATATAATCCGAGATAGTTTCCATAAATGATTCAAGATTATATCTTGATAAACCCTTCGGAAGACTTAGAGTCTAACGAACATTAATGGAACTATAAACTGATGTGGATAAAATGTTTTATCCATAAAGCTCGACTTGTTGCAATAACAAGTTCAAGGAGTTGACTACGATGAGGTTGTCTCACCATAGAGATGCTTAAAGTCAGATCGGGTTAAACTAGCAATTAATACATATTTCAATCTTGAGATATGATACATGGATGCCAAAAGGATTTCCATGTGATGGAAAAGCAACGTAGGACTTGCATGTGGTACAGTCCAAGGTATTTTGTCAATCCAGAGGATGCTAGTAAGTATGCAAACTTCAGAGTTCCAGCAATGGACAGAAGAGAGCAAAATGGAGTTGGAATGTTCGTTTTTGATGAAATAGTCAAAAGAGTTTGATTTCATCAATGGGTAACGAAGATGCTTGTGGTTACAAGAAAGTAAGTGGGAGCATAATAATATTTCTTAAAACCTTGTGTACTTGACACATTGTTGATTGGAAATAATATAAATTTCTTGACACGAATTAGGACTTCATTGAAAATAGTTTTCGATGAAGTGCTTGGGCTAGATAGCCTTGACATTAGGCATATTTATCTACGAGATAGAATTGCCTAATAGGCTAAAGCCAAAAATACATATTGACAAGATGCTAAAACAGTTTAGCATTAAAACGCCAAGGAGTGATTCTTGCCGAAGTCACATGGAAAGGGTTTTTGCAAGACTCGGTGTCCCAAAACATTGATGAGCAAAATACATGATGGAGATTCCACACACTTTCGTGTTTGGGTTAATCATGTATTCCATGGTATGTAAAACAACCAGATATGTCCAGTACTCCCAAGGAGTTGCGAGTATTGATACCAAAGTGATCAAAGTACTGATCATGGGACAACACTGAAAAATGTCATTGAGTACTGGAGTAGCACTGATGACATGTTTTCTCGCAAGCAGAGATTATGAAGTGCTCGTTGTAAGTAATTGCATCGATACAGTCTTCATCAATACTTCATGAACTTAGTATGGTTCCAAGATAGCTTTGGTCAATGGAACACTATTGAAGATAGTAGCTCCATAGCTCAGTTTGAGGAATCAAGGTTTGACCAGTGATTCACATATATACGAAGCCAAGTCCACACAAAATATGAATTTTGTGAAAGCGTGAAAACGCGAGGATATGCAAAGATACACACGGAACTGAAGTTGTCAGATCCGTTGGACATCAGGCTATACCACAACCAAAGCATTTTTTACACCGGTATGCCATAGGTGTACAGTGCATTAGCATTGACTAGATTATTGACTCTAGTGCAAGTGGGAGTCTGTAGGAGATATGCCCTAGAGGCAATAACAAATGTTATTGTTTATCTCCATGTTCATAATTATGTTTATGGTCCATGCTATAACTGCTATGGTTCTCGAGTCTGCAATAACCACGAGGCTCGGAGGAAGACTCATATGCACGTGTGGAATAATAAACGGTAAAATGTATTCCTAGTCTGACCTCTAAGACTAGCTCAAGGGTTGCATGATGGTTCTGTTTTCCTGATCATGGGCATGACTATGCTAGCAACTTTGAGGGCACAATGTTAGGAGAACACTTGTGTTGAATCAACCTGAATTGATGTTATGCTATGAGATACATTCGTCACAAGTTAATGGTTAATAACATAGAGAAAGTTAATGTTTGCATAATTCCTTAGACCATGAGGGTATCGAGTTTATTCATGCTTGCTTCATGAACTTTGGGGTTTGTTAAACGTCATCCGTAAATGGGTGGCTATTACGGCGGCTTACGGGTTCATGGAAAAGTGTGTCAAGGGACTTGATAGCTCAAGATTGGGATTTGCTCCTCCGACGATGGAGAGATATCTCTAGGCCCTCTCGGTGTTACGGTATCCACCATCGTCTGGCCAGACACATTGTGATTTGATCAAAGGGATGCCGGAACACGGGAACGAGAAAAGAGAACAAAATCAGCAACGAGGTAACTGGCATAGTGGACAAGTTGTTGATCCACGGGGATGCCAATAAATCTCACCTCGGGTTTTGTAACATATCGCGAAGCAACAGGAATAGCACACGGCAACTGGAGGTTCACTCGAATATTTATTCGTGTGGGTATAGGGGTCAATATGGGTGTCCACGGCTCCGATGTTGATCATTGATCGGAAAGTGTTCCGGCCATGTCTATGCTTCACCGAACCTATAGGGTCACACGCTTAAGGGTCATCTATCTACTGAATACTAGACAGGGAGTCTGAGAGAAAGTCACCAGAAAAGTTTCGGAGATAGCGGAAAAGTTCCGGAGAGAGAGCACCGGAATAGTTTCGGTAAAACTAAAAAGTTGTTTCAGGGTATACCATTGAGTCAAATTGGTTTCGGCACACGTCTGGAAATTCTTGGAGGGTGCCAGAATTGTTCTGGAAACTTCTGGGATTTTTCCGGGATAAAAACCGGAAATGTTGTGGAGCTGCACGAACCGGTTTGGTTGCTTTTCGCAGATGAAAATCACTAATCCAGAATTGTTTCGGAACGCGTCCAAAATCATTTTAGTGGGTACTGGAATTATTTTAAGACCCACAGAAATATTTTTGGATTTAACGGTTGCGGAAAAATGTTTCCGTGAATAGTGAAAGTGCTTTTTGGGTGGCTTCTTGGAGAAGCCACCTTGAGGGCCTTTTGGTATTTTTCCACTTGGCTTCTTGGAGAAGCCACCCTTGTGCTTGGCCTATAAATAGGGGTGGAGGGGGCTGCCTAAAGAATCACTCCTTTCTCACATACACATGCCATGACATTTCTGGCTTCTCTCTCCCTCCCAGCGAAATAGTTTCGTAGAGCCGAAAGGCTGTCTGGGTTCTGGTGGGAACTAGTTCTGGACGGCGAAGCCTTGCCGGATAGATGACACCGTATGTGTGCAACTCTGTAGAGAGATCGTAGTTTCAGTCTTAGTTCGAGAGTGCCTCCTGAAGGGCTGTCCGAGTGACCGTCCGAGTTTCGAGGGTCCTCCCGAAGGGCTGTCCGAGTGACCGTCCGAGTTTCGAGGGTCCTCCCGAAGGGCTGTCCGAGTGACCGTCCGAGTTTCGAGCATCCTCCCGAAGGGCTGTCCGTGACACCGTCCAAGGGACTGTCCGACTGCCTCCCGGAGGGCTGTCCGAGGGGCAGACAAGGGAGAACATCCTCGCGGTTGGGAGGTTGTAAATCCTAGCTGCAGGGATTTGCACCGCCGATCATCATCGACTCTACTTCCGCTGCGCCACGAGTCGGTAACGAAAAGATCAAACCTTGTATGTAGTCTCCATAGTGGTCCTGGGTTGGTGCGTAGGTCGAAATTTTTTGTTTTCTGCTGCGTTCCCCTACACTGAGCTACTTTTCAGCCGTCTCGGGTAGCTGTTCAGTTTCTTTTGGGTAGCAATGACCCTATGCTCTGGGCTGTTTTTCGGCCGTCTTAGGGAACTGCAACATTCTTCTTATCAACATGGTCTCATGCTCTGAGCTGTTTTTCAGCCGTCTTGAGCCACGGTTGAGTTATTTCAGTGATGTCCCAGATCTGAGTTGTAAAGACCATTCTGGTGGCTACTGATTTATTTGCCGATTTCATACAAGGGTTCGGATGATCATTGCCCTACAGTTATAGCTCGTGAGATGATAAACTTGCCATTAAAAGGATGTTGCCGAAATATTGCACCTGACCACACCTATGGTCACACGAAGAATTAAGGATATATATATGGCCAAGTTCTTGCAGCAAAGGATTCAGGAAAGAAAACAATGATGAAGAGCAAGACCAACAATGCAGGTAATGATGATCACTATAGGAACAACATGGACTTATGGATGTATCGACAGAATGGGTACTTGAAATGTTGAATAACAGCCTCGGATTATGTGCTCTCACATATAGTACCCTGCCATAAACAGAATTCTTCCACCGGAATCATCGCGAGTCAAGTTTCTAGAAGCTATTGCTATAAGGTATTACTTCTTTATACAGGTCATGACAAATGACAGTTGGGACGCCAGTACGGATTTGAGACAAAGAAGTCAGCCCAGACAATTCGGACTCCCTGCAAGTAGTCAGATTCCACCAGGAGCAACGTCACAATTTTCAGCATTGTAACCCGATGCAATGGTCAAATGTTTGTATCCACCCAAGGAAATTGTTCATAACTTCTAACGGTACTGGATGGAAAAATAACGCGTCCATCGGAAATCACTCCCGGAATCGTGTGGTAGATCACATATTCCAGTCCGGATAACACAGCAGCCAAGCCAGTGAACATAAGGGAATTGGAGTCAGCATAATGATGATCATATGAGGAAAGACCTGTCAGGATGAGGGGATGCTGAAGCGAACCACCCCACAGTAAGGCAGCCAGATCGTATGAGACTCAGTGGGAACTAGTTATAAAAGAAAAGAACACCCGAGATGAAAAAGGTTTCCATAAGATGGTGTAAGCATACGTGTTCCCTGAGCAACCAAATCCGAGGATGAGATTTATCCTAAGGGGGTAGGTTTGTGACGCCCTGGTTTTTCCCAACTTTTCTTTTCGAAAACCCCATTTGATTTTTAATTGGAATTTGGCTTGGATTTTAATTTGAATGGCTCTATGGACTTAAAACTTGGGAATATGTTTCTTTCCTTTCCCAAGTTAATCAAAGCTTCCAAAAACTTTCCTCAAGTCATGTCATTTCTATTGTTGCTCAATCTCAATTTTTATTCCAATTCAATATTCCTTTTTCTATTTAAGGAATAACCCTTTTCCTTTAGGTTGTGAAGCAACCTACATTTCTGTCTAACTAAAAATCCTTGGAAAATTACCATAAATTCTTTGGACCATATGAACCATGGATATGTGAAAATATTCAAGATTCCATGCTCATGGTGAGCACACCATCCAATCTTTGTTTCTGGGCATAATCTCAGTTTGTGAAACAACTGTATTTTATATTGCTCCAAAAATTCTGAAATTAATCCAGGACATTCTCCTACCCATATTAACACACTCCACAAAATTTTGGCCCATTTCATTTAGCCATTTTCTCCACAAAATTCCCTCAAGTTTCTGTCCAGAGAGGAGTGTTGTGAAGGAAGTACCATTTATACTTACCCAAATGGTATGAAATTTTTATAGCATCTTGCCACCACCAAATAACCAACAAATACCAAGTTTCAACTAAAGGAACCCATCCATGTGAGTGCATCATCTTCAACAAGTTTTTGGACCAGAAAGACAGTTGTGAAGCAACTACATCCAAAACTTGTCCATTTGGCCTGAAATTTTCCCAGAATGGGCACCTTCCTACTACATGTCAGTGTGACAAATTTTCCTTCTAAAAACCTTGGCCATTTTGCCCTAGCTTCTTGCCCAAGTTTTTGTCCAGAAACTTGTCTGGAAGCTAGCCAACTGTCCAGGTCGCCTCTTGCCAAACCAGCTGCATAGGGAGGCCACAGAGTGGATGGACTACCGCATAGACACAACCTGACGTGCCAGAGTGCACCGCGGGCGCCAGCACAAGCGGTGACCACGCGTCTGCCAGTGCCAAAGTCGTGCTCTGCGCGCCGACGGCGTCGGACGCGACCACTCCGGCCACCCCGCGCTACCCCTCCTTGTCCTGTTGTGCCGACGCCATCGCCGCCACCCACGTACCCCCTCCAGAACCCTCTACCTTCTCCGGCAAGGCTCGCCGCCACTCACGGCCAAGCTCGCCCACAGGCAGAATAGTGCGCCACGGTCGCCGCCGTTGTCCGCACGCCCTTAATGGCCCCGGACTTGTTCCGTCGCCCCTGCGCGCTCACGTCCCCTCCCTACGCGGGCCGGCTGGCAGCGCGACGGCCAGCTCACCCCGAAGCCCGTCCGCATCTCCTCGGCGCTGATCGGCACGGGCACCTCTCGCCCGGCTATAAAAGCCGTAGCCCAGAGCCCCAGCTGCTCACCACTCCCTCCCCTCTCAATCGACCCCCTAGGCCACCAGATCGAGCCGGAGAGCTCTCCTTCTCCATCTCCGGCGAAGAGCTCCGCCGCTTTGCTCCTGCTCCACCTGCTCGACTCCGTCCACCCCAACCTCAACCAAGACCACCGTCGAGCTCGTGGTGCTCCACTGACCATTCCCAGTCCCTCCCCTACTTGAGAGCTCGCCGGAGTCGCCGATTCAGCCAACGCCCGAAGCTCGTCGCCTCCTGAGAGGAAGGGGCCGACGCCGTCCAGCCACCTCCCGACGAGCTGCGGGTATGGGAGTACTCCCACACTCTCCTTTGGTGCAAGGCAAGCCACAACTTTCATTTGCATTAATGCATTGCAATGCCATGGTTTAAATAGTTATTTGAGCCAAGATTTGAATTATTCATAAATAGTTTATTCATGCAACACTTGGAGAAATACTTGATATGTTGTTGTCATGTGGATGGTTGGATTGTTAGTCATTAGTAATCCACAAGGTTGATGATGCCAAGATGCTGTTGGACTGTGAGATTACCGTCTATGATTACTTTGTGATTCCGTCCGATATTTCGTCTATGGAATCAGTAGCAGTAGTTTGATCATGTTACTCATCGGAATACTAGTTGGCTAGTGTTATAACCTGGATCACTATAATACTGGAGTAGTAGTTATGACAAAGAAGCCACTTGGGGATTACTTCCTTCATTCGTTGATCAAGTGCCACTGAACCGAGCTTTCCAGTGCAGCCACATCTGCCGGAATGGGACGGCCTTGACTTGGTCTAATCTCGTGCACTTTTATCAGTACCACCAAAGACGGAAGGTTATGCGTGCGTGCTGCCCTAATCAGGTAGACGGCGATAATCTTGTGAGCCCAGTTTGGTTATTGAGCTCAGGTCCCCATTTGGGACAGTTTAGTTTGGCCACGATGGTGGCAGGTGTCAGAAGTGACACAGGGGCCACCCAAGGCATGACCTCAGAGAGGACATGTTGGTGGTATGATAGAATAGTCACAGGTTAGGCAGGTTTTGTTGGACGAATGTCCATGGTGTGGGTAAAGTGCGCAACCTCTGCAGAGTATAAAAATCTGTTCGAATAGCCAAATCCACGGTATTGGACACAGTTCATACTAAGTCACACTGTCCAATCAACACTAATGAAGAAATGACTTGTTAATGATGGAAGAACTCGTCATGACATGGTAAGGTAACCGCTTGGCAGAAGGCCACTAGTAACCTTGGGGATGATCTCGAGGAGGACCATCAGGTGATATTGGGATGACCCTGAGTTAGTCGCGAGAATAGTTGGTTGCTAAAAGGTTCAGAGATAACATGTTATTATTTTCTTCCACCCTTTTTAACAATTGGATCTGATATGATCATGATTGCTATGATATTGTTGTGCTTTGATGCTCTTGTTTGTTGTGAGCTTGCGAGTACATTCAAAGTACTCACCTGGCGTGTCATGCCAGTTTGCAGGTCCTGCCATGTTTGCATAGCCCGAGGATTCCGAGTTGCGAGCTAGGACGTGGCCTAGCCAGAGTCCCTGCGGAGTGGAGTACGTCACCGTCGTCGTTGTTCCGCTGCTAGGAGTTGTTCCGCTGCTAGCATAGAGCTGCCTTAGTTGGCGTGGCGTTGCCATGCTAATGTAATCCTTTGTATTACCCCCAAACCTTTGTACCTCAGTTATTTGTACTAAAGAGCTGGTTGTTCTATGCCAAGCAGTGTTGTATTCCAGAAGACTTAATCTCTGGGCTGGAATATGGGGTGTTCCGGTTCCTCTGAGCCCGGGTGCCACAAGGTTTGGTATCAGAGCAGGTTTGGCTATAGGACACCCTAGCTAACCCAGACATTAGAAAACCGATAGTATAGGGCCTAGCTTGCTTGTGTGATGCATTTGGTTGCTGCATTTGTTTGTTGCATAGCATGCATATAGATTTGGCTCACTAACCAGTTGATTTTGTAGATGGCATCTGTTCCGGTTAACTACGACTCAGCCCCTGCGCCACTTAGCTTCGCATCCCTGCTTCGTGATGTTTGGCGTCTTCTCTATCCCAGTGGAGAGATGCCAAGGTACCAAGTGTTCCAGACCCCACTTCCAGGACTGGTGCTTGAGTATCATGCCAATGTCCTCCTATCAGTCGCCCTACCTATGGGGCAACGCACCTATAGTCTCCATGGTGGCTATGCCTCTACACCAGAATGCGCCATTCAGCTTGCCGCTCTGGCAGGCCTCACTATTCTTCGTCATCAGGAGAGCGTGATGCAAGAGAATCGTGCCTTCCACTACTATCCCACTATGGCCACCACTCCCAGACGGGTTAGATTTCCTCATGTTCGCTCGAATGACGACCCAGCTATGTCATACATGTCCCGTTACATGATTGCAGAGTATGTCCTCATCGCTGAACTAGCCAGAGATGCAACCCGTGCCCGGAAAGCGCTTGGTATGGTTTTAGTTCCGTCAACCTCTCCGCCAGCTCCGTCGCTCTCCAGTAACCCACCACCCGATCATAGTACCTGAGTATCTGCGAGGTTCATGCTGCATAAGTTGTAGTAGTACCGAGTGTTGTAAATTGCCTTGAGTAGCAATAAAGTGTGGCTTTAGTAAGCTTGGTGCATTTTATTGAGCAGTTTTCATTTGCCTTTTCATTTGGCTCCTCGGTGTCACATTACTTTCCCTATGGAAGTTGCTCATCAACCCCCAACGGACTCAAAGAATTAATGAGGATTTCAAATACTTGGGAGCTCAGCTGAACCTTATGGAATTATTAATGGACTGCCTGGTATTGGAAATATTTGGTTTGAATGCAAATAATATCCTGGATTGGCTATCAGCATCAAGTCTGCCTTAGTGTGTAACCATTTCGACCATGAGGAACCAGCAAGAAGATAATTTGGGTACAGGACCAACTGGGTCGAAGGTATGGATCGTATACGAAGTTTGGTTCTGCTTGGGTAAAATATGAAACAGGTTATACCCGGAAGCAAACAAGAACGTGCCATGTATCCAGTACTCAGCAAGAAGGAGAGTCAGACAAATTCTTTTCGTGCAAGTGATCAACAACTGGAGTTGTGAGGTGGTATATATGGCATTCAGTCAGCATATCACGGAGAGAAACTTCGGGTGTAAGCAACCCAGTCTTCCTTCACACGCTATCAGAGAAGCTTACGGTGCCAGGCGCCTCAAAGCTTCCTCGGTGCGATATGTGGATAGCTTCCGGCATAAGCTACTCTGGCTTCTTCCATAAGCTACCACAGAAAACTTCCGGCATAAGGTACCGAATCTTTCCCAGTAAGCAACCAGGAGGAGAAGCTTCCAGGGTACGGTACCCAGTCTTCCTCAGCACGCTATCTCGGCAAAAGCTTCAAGCGTAAGCTATTCAGTCTTCCTCAGCACGATACTCTTGATGGCTTACCACACAAGCTATCCAATTCTTGTCAGTACAGCACTACAAACAGTTGGCAACACTGGTACAAGCAAATACACAATGCGTTGGCAGTGCATCTTTAGAGTCAAGCCCACAACCGTGTGGACTGAAACCCGAGCTAGTCAGGACACAAGTGTCTGCCTCGGGAATGAGAGATTCAGCTACACATACGTCCATAGATATTGTGGGCATGCTGCACAGGACACGCAAGTCACACATACAAGAAGCAACTATGTTCTAGTAGGTCTGCCGAAGGAAGGTAGGAATCTAACACCTGCATAAGTCATGCAAGGGGAAGAAGACCAATATACACCTCAGCACGTTGCAAGGACTGATAAGCTATGAGGAAAAGACAATTTGGGATGCCAATCTTGGCAATAGTTGTTAAGGCAAGTCTTCCCACCCCTGAGAACCTGGTATATGATCCTGATGAACCCTTGCTTGCCTTTTCTTGGTAACATTACCACGCCGGTGTTCTGAGCTGCTTTCAGCCGTCCGGGGTGGATGCCGACTTTATATTTCTCTTTCCAACAACTATCCCGTGTTCTGAGCTGCTTTTCGGCCGTCTCGGGCAGCTGTAGAGTTTCTTTTGGGTAGCAATGACCCTATGCTCTGGGCTGTTTTTCGGCCGTCTTAGGGAACTGCTACATTCTTCTTATCAACATGGTCTCATGCTCTGAGCTGTTTTTCAGCCGTCTTGAGCCACGGTTGAGTTATTTCAGTGATGTCCCAGATCTGAGTTGTAAAGACCATTCTGGTGGCTACTGATTTATTTGCCGATTTCATACAAGGGTTCGGATGATCATTGCCCAACAGTTATAGCTCGTGAGATGATAAACTTGCCATTAAAAGGATGTTGCCGAAATATTGCACCTGACCACACCTATGGCCACACGAAGAATTAAGGATATATATATGGCCAAGTTCCTGCAGCAAAGGATTCAGGAAAGAAAACAATGATGAAGAGCAAGATCGACAATGCAGGTAATGATGATCACTACAGGAACAACATGGACTTATGGATATATCGATAGAATGGGTACTTGCAATGCTGAACAACAGCCTCGGATTATGTGCTCTCACATATAGTACCCTGCCATAAACAGAATTCTTCCGCCGGAATCATCGCCAGTCAAGTTTCTAGAAGCTATTGCTATAAGGTATTATTTCTTTATACTGGTCATGACAAATGACAGTCGGGACGCCAGTACGGATTTGAGACAAAGAAGTCAGCCCAGACAATTCGGACACCCTGCAAGTAGTCAGATTCCACCAGGAGCAATGTCACAATTTTCAGCATTGTAACCCGATGCAATGGTCAAATGTTTGTATCCATACAAGGAAATTTTTCATAACTTCTATCGGTACTGGATGGAAAAATAACGCGTCCATCGACTCCCGGAATCGTGTGGTAGATCACATATTCCAGTCCGGATAACACAGCAACCAAGCCAGTGAACATAAGGGAATTGGAGTCAGCATAATGATGATCATATGAGGAAAGACCTATCAGGATGAGGGGACGGTGAAGCGAACCACCCCATAGTAAGGCAGCCAGATCGTATGAGACTCAGTGGGAACCAGTTATAAAAGAAAAGAACACCCGAGATGAAAAAGGTTTCCGTAAGACGGTGTAAGCATACGTGTTCCCTGAGCAACCAAATCTCGAGGACGAGATTTATCCTAAGGGGGGTAGGTTTGTGACGCCCTGGTTTTTCCCAACTTTTCTTTTCAAAAACCCCATTTGATTTTTAATTGGAATTTGGCTTGGATTTTAATTTGAATGGCTCTATGGACTTAAAACTTGGGAATATTTTTCTTTCCTTTCCCATGTTAATCAAAGCTTCCAAAAACTTTCCCCAAGTCATGTCATTTCTATTCTTGCTCAATCTCAATTTTTATTCCAATTCAATATTCCTTTTTCTATTAAAGGAATAACCCTTTTCCTTTAGGTTGTGAAGCAACCTACATTTCTGTCTACCTAAAAATCCTAGGAAAATTCCCATAAATTATTTGGACCATATGAACCTTGGATATGTGAAAATATTCAAGATTCCATGCTCATGGTGAGCACATCATCCAATCTTTGTTTCTGGTCATAATTTCAGTTTGTGAAGCAACTATATTTTATATTGCTCCAAAAATTCTGAAATTAATCCAGGACATTCTCCTACCCATATTAACACACTCCACAAAATTTTGGCCCATTTCATTAAGCCATTTTCTTCACAAAATTCCCTCAAGTTTCTATCCAGAGAGGAGTGTTGTGAAGGAAGTACCATTTATACTTACCCAAATGGTATGAAATTTTTATAGCATCTTGCCACCACCAAATAACCCACAAATACCAAGTTTCAACTCCAGGAGCCCATCCATGTGAGTGCATCATGTTCAACAAGTTTTTGGACCAGAAAGGCAGTTGTGAAGCAACTACATCCAAAACTTGTCCATTTGGCCTGAAATTTTTCCAGAATGGGCACCTTCCAACTACATGTCAGTGTGACAAATTTTCCTTCTCAAAACCTTGGCTATTTTGCCCTAACTTCTTGCCCAAGTTTCTATCCAGAAACTTGTCTAGAAGCTAGCCAATTGTCCAGGTCGCCTCTTGCCAAACCAGCTGCATAGGGAGGCCACAGAGTGGATGGACTACCGCGTAGACACAACCTGATGTGCCAAAGCACACCGCGGGCGCCAGTACATGCGGTGACCACGCATCTGCCAGTGCCAAAGTCGCGCTCTGCGCGCCGACCGCGTCGGACGCGACCACTCTGGCCACCCCGCGCTGCCCCTCCTTGTCCTGTTGTGCGGACATCGTCGCCGCCACCCACGTACCCCCTCCAAAACCCACTACCTTCTCCAGCAAGGCTCGCCGCCGCTCACGGCCAAGCTTTCCCACGGGCAGAACAATGCGCCGCGGTCGCCGCCGTTGTCCGCACACCCTTAATGGCCCCGGACTTGTTCCGTCGCCCCTGTGCGCTAACGTCCCCTCCCTACGCGGGCCGGCTGCTAGCGCGACGGCCAGCTCACCCCAAATCTCCTCAACATCTCCTCGGCACCGATCGGCACTTGCACCTCCCGCCCGGCTATAAAAGCCGTAGCCCAGAGCCCCAGCTCCTCACCACTCCCTCCCCCCTCAATCGACCCCCTAGGCCACCAGATCAAGCCGGAGAGCTCTCCTTCTCCATCTCCGGTGAAGAGCTCTGCCGCTCTGCTCCTGCTTCACCTGCTCGACTCCGTCCACCCCAACCTCAACCAAGACCACCGTCGAGCTCGTGGTGCTCCACTGACCATTCCCAGTCCCTCCCCTGCTCGAGAGCTCGCCGGAGTTGCCGATTCAGCCAACGCCCGAAGCTCGCCGACGCCGTCCGACCACCTCCCGATGAGCTGCGGGTACGGGAGTGCTCGCCATCGTCCGCTTGTTCCATCCCCGCCGTCGCCCAGCTCTATCGTGGCCTCAACGCTGGTGAACGTCGCCGGTGAGCCCCACCACTCACTGTTCTCTCTCTCTCCCTGTTTAAAACTGACATTGGGCCCCACCCGTCAGCGACCCAGCCGCGCCCGAAGCGGTACATAAGTGGAGGCACATTCCCACTTTACGCCTTCGACGTGGCCGGCTGAGGGTTTTTTCTGAATTCTGTTTTAATTCATTTTAAATCAAAAGTTTGACTCAACTTTGACCAGCAATATCTGCTAAACCATAAGTCCAAATGAGTTCATTCTTTTTGCATTATTTTTCTTTTGAGCCCCTCTATTTGCTGAAAAATTTTGGTATTTTTCTCTGCTGTCTAGAATTTCTAGACAGAGAGAGATGATGTATGTGATATTTACAAATGTTTTCAAAAATGTTTTTCAGAGTGTTTTGAACAGTGGGTGGAGACTAGGAGTACTCCCACACTCTCCTTTGGTGCAAGGCAAGCCACAACTTTCATTTGCATTGCAATGCCATGGTTTAAATAGTTATTTGAGACAGATTTGAATTATTCATAAATAGTTTATTCATGCAACACTTGGAGAAATACTTGATATGTTGCTGTGATGTGGATGATTGGATTGTTAGTCATTAGTAATCCACAAGGTTGATGATGCCAAGATGTTGTTGGACTGTGAGATTACCGTCTATGATTACTTTGTGATTCCGTCCGATATTTCGTCTATGGAATCAGTAGCAGTAGTTTGATCATGTTACTCATCAGAATACTAGTTGGCTATTGTTATAACCTGGATCACTATAATACCGGAGTAGCAGTTATGACAAAGAAGCCAGTTGGGGATTACTTCCTTCATTCGTTGATCAAGTGCCACTGAACCGAGCTTTCCAGTGCAGCCACATCTGCCGGAATGGGATGGCCTTGACTTGGTCTAATCTCGTGCTCTTTTATCAGTACCACCAAAGACGGAAGGTTATGCGTGCGTGCTGCCCTAATCAGGTAGACGGCGATAATCTTGTGAGCCCAGTTTGGTTATTGAGCTCAGGTCCCCGTTTGGGACAGTTTAGTTTGGCCACGACGGTGGCAGGTGTCAGAAGTGACATAGGGGCCACCCAGGGCATGACCTTAGAGAGGACGTGTCAGTGGTACGATAGAAGAGTCACAGGTTAGGCAGGTTTTGTTGGACGAATGTCCATGGTGTGGGTAAAGTGCGCAACCTCTGCAGAGTGTAAAAATCTATTTGAATAGCCGAATCCACGATATTGGACACAGTTCGTACTAAGTCAGACTGTCCGATCAACACTAATGAAGGAATGACTTGTTAATGATGGAAGAACTCGTCATGATATGGTAAGGTAACCGCTTGGCAGAAGGCCACTGGTAACCTTGGGGATGATCTCGAGGAGGACCATCAGGTGATATTGGGATGACCCTGAGTTGGTCGCGAGAATAGTTGGTTGCTAAAAGGTTCAGAGATAACATGTTATTATTTTCTTCCACCCTTTTTAACAATTGGATCTGATATGATCATGAATGCTATGATATTGTTGTGCTTTGATGCTTTGTTTGTTGTGAGCTTGCGAGTACATTCAAAGTACTCACCTGACGTGTCATGCCAGTTTGCAGGTGCTGCCATGTTTGCATAGCCCGAGGATTCCGAGTTGCGAGCTAGGACGTGTCCCAGCCAGAGTCCCTGCGGAGTGGAGTCCGTCACCGTCGTCGTTGTTCCACTGCTAGGAGTTGTTCCGCCGCTAGCATTGAGCTGCCTTAGCTGGCGTGGCGTTGCCATGCTAATGTAATCCTTTGTATTACCCCCAAACCTTTGTACCTCAGTTATTTGTAACAAAGAGCTGGTTGTTCTATGCCAAGCAGTGTTGTATTCCAGAAGACTTGATCTCTGGGCTAGAATACGGGGTGTTCCGGTTCCTCTGAGCCGGGGTGCCACACGTATTCCTCTTGAGCTAAGGTCACTTAGACCTCGCCCAATCACTCGTGGTAAGTCTTCAAGGTAGACTTCCAAAACCTTCACAGACTTGTTCACCGGCACGCCACAATTACTCTTGGGTGCTCAGAACATGATGCCTAACCGTCTGGAAGAATGACAGTCTTTAAAGGTAATAAGCTTCGGATCACGCAGATCAACTTCTTCGGTGATGCTCAGTCCCTTACGCTCTGGTTGGGTTTTTCCTCACTTGGGTTCTCACAAAGTCGTCAGAGGAAGGGTTGCTCTCAAATGACAAGTGTCAAGTTCTCTCTAGAGCAGCCAACCAACAAGTGGTTGTGGGGGCGGCTATTTATAGCCAGGGGCAACCTGACATGAATTGTCATAAATACCCTTCTCAGACATGACTGTTGTCAGGATAAGAATCCACTCGACAGCTGGCACGCGGCGCAGCAACGGTCGGAAATTAAGCTCTCAATTACGTCGAGGCACTCTATTTCCTCACGATAGGCAGATCGCACTAGCGAAATCCTAACTCCTCAGTCTGGCCAAATTTGTCAGAGACCAAATGAACTTCGTCACTGTCACTGTCAAATTCGTCAGCTGTTCTGGAGGTTTCCAAAGGTTTCACTCGAAACGGCTGTAAAGTGTATAGGTTTGAGCATCGCTTTGAAGTATGAAATATGTTTCACCTAGACCCCCTTTGACAGTACGGTTTTTCCTATGACTCAAATAAGAAGAAAAAGAAACTATGAAAACAAAGTCTTCAAGCTTCCAAGTCTTCACATCAATTTCCTCAAAGGCCGCACCAAATTCTTCACTTTGAAGAAATACATTTTTAGGGGTCGGCTTCCGTGGTTAAACCAAGTCTTCAGGGACTATTTTCTCCTGTGTACACTCACAAACTTATTAGTCCCTTAACTTATTTGTCTTCAATACTCCAAAACCACTAAGGGGGCACTTGATACACTTACAATCTCCCCCTTTTTGGTGATTCATGACAAATCAGTTAAGTTTACAACGGGAATAAAAATAGTGGAAGTGTAAGTACAGAATATGAAGACATTGGTTACAAGATATTGAGGAACTCCCCCTGAAGATGTGCATATGAAGAATTTGCTCTGGATTGCAAATGCACATGGCAGGTTGAAATTGTGGAGATCTCCCCCTATATCTTGGAATCCAATCATGCATGATCATAAGATATTGAAGAATTTTGAATGCATGATGACAATTGGTGTCTGATGAATTATAACATGCATGCACAGATATATATATATATATTGAGGATCAGAGCATCATTATGCATGCTAATAAAACATCACAAAAGAATGTCAGACCACCAACAGTATTTAAGTTACAACTCATCAAAGGAGCGAGTCAAATGAAGAACCAAGAGTTGCAACTTATCAAAAGAAAAAATAGCCCGATATAAGACCCGCTTGAAGACTAACTCAAATTTCTCCCCCTTTGTCATCAGATGACGAAAAGGAGACGAAACTGAGAACTAACGCCCCTGAAGAAAAACATCAAGAAGCAGTCGAGGGGGCGCTAGCGTCATTGTTGGGGTTGCGAGTTGAAGAAGGGCCTGCTGCAGTGTCTTCAACATCTTCATTTTCATCAGTGGCTCATGAAGAAGACACAGAGCTCGGGACCATCGGAGGAACTTGAACCTTCTTGAACATCTTCTTGGGCGGATTGGCCCAATCGAAGTTCATTTGGAACTCCATTTCTTCAAGTTCGTCAGGGGTCTTCAGATGTGAGAGAATGGCCCAACTCCTGTCGAAGATCTCATGTAGATAATAATGATTTTTTCGGACTGAATTTTGTGTCATAGTCATATTGCCTAGAATTGCATGGAGTTGATGCTTAACCCAGTTGTGATTCTTGTCAACTTTCTGATGAAGACTTATGAGGAGCTCACGATCAGTCATCACTCGAGGAGCTTCGCCTTGAGGGTTTTACTGAGTGGCATTTGCGTCAATGTCATGGCTTGAAGAATCATATCCTGTGGATTGAGAGACAGGCTGATGAAATTGGCCATCAAGGGGACGAACGCCTTCATCAATAATAGCTTTCCCTTTGCCAGGAACTGAAGCAATTGTGCTTTGAAGAATTTCGACATCTGGTGTCGGGGCCGGATTTCCGGGACAAGATATCCCAGAAATTAACCCCTCGTGTCGTCACCAGCCCAGGATTACTGTTACTGGTGGACACGTCCTTGTTACAGATTACCAAGCATTTACAAGAATTGGATACAAGACCATAAAGGTCTAATGATACAACAGTGATTTCTAGTGAGGTTGACGGAAGCGACTCGTGGTTCTCCAACGTCGATGGGGCTCCATTCCCACAGGAACAGCTGACCCGGATAATTCCTATCCCGTGTGGCTGCTATCCTAGGCTCCGCATGGACTTCGTTGTAGTACTCCTCGTAGAAATCCTGACCTGGCCGATAAGATAGCCAGGGACAAGCCTGTGAGTACGTTTGAATGTACTCGCAAACATAATGAACAAAAGATATACCGAATGCATATGATCATGATGAGTTAAATGAGATGCATATGTTGGCTGAAATTAAATTATGGCATGAAAAATATTAGCATGTGTAGAAAAATTTAATTGTTAGTGACAAACCAAGAAAGTTAAAAGTGGACAATCGGGCGAGACTGAACCGCCCGAGAATCCAAAAGAAATGCCAAACGGGTGTCTAAAAGAGAATCGGGCGAGGCAGACCGCCCGAGAACTCAAGCGATGCCACGACAGGTATTGAAAAGAAATGCCAGTCGGGTGTCTAAAAGTGACGCCACGGTAGGTCTTGAAAAGAAATGCCAAACGGGTGTCTAAAAGAGAATCGGGCGAGACAGACCGCCCGAGAACTCAAGCGACGCCTCGAGAGGTCTTGAAAAGAAATGAGTACCCCGGGTAGTCTAGCCAGCCCATGAGGTACTCAGAAAATAAAAATAAGAGAAAACGGTTAGTCCATAATAATAACCATAATATTCATGATAGCGTCAGTGGCGACAATAATTATCCTGCAAAATAAATCATGCTCAATTTTAATTATTTTCCTCCGGAGACCGACACTAAGACCGACACTTGACCAACCCAGACTGTAGTCCTTAACCGCGGACACGGCTATTCGAATAGATGTAACTCTGCAGAGGGTGTACTCTTTACCCACAAGTAAAGGATTTCTTTAGCCAGCACCGAAACGCTGACTAATTCCCATTACGGTCTTTGGGTTGAAAACACACCTAACCAGCACACACCAGCTTAACTCACCAAAGCCAGGAATCACCCAAGGCAATGATAAAGTAAAACTCTAAGTGGGAAGGCCTCATTCAACGGCCTCCAATAGCATGGGATCACAATATTTATATCGGCGCGCAAACAGGGATGCGACCCCTCTCCGGCTACAACCGGAGACACCCATGCCCCCGGACCAAGTGACATGCCTACCATGGGCCAATGGTATCTTTCACTATGGCCTCTCTGTACAGTGTGTGCAGGAAAGGGGTTAACAACTTACTGAACCGTACCCTACCTGCAGCAGGGACAAGTGGCAGCACGAAACAAGTATGGGGTTTACCGGAACAAGACTCGATCTACGGTCGACTCAGGAGGCCTATGTATTTCCTGCAGTGGTTAGCATAATAAAGTGTTCTTTCAACAGTAACACCAAAATAGGGCCACAGCCCTTGCATGTCCCAACATGCATAACCAACAAGGCATGATCACGCTCCAACGTGATCACCCTTCTACTGGTAACGGTATTTCTCTTATACCTGCTCCTGCAAGTTAGTCATAACAAGCACACATTGCACGGTATGAGGAAACATGCCAATACTGCATGCATGCAAATTGTATTTGAATTCAACATATGCATGATTCAATTATTCTTGCAAACATTTAACCATGCAATACCATATCAAGTGTTCAAGATGCTTGCCTTGAGCATGCAGAAATATTGGGTGCACTCCAAAAGTTTGAAAGTTTTATCTTCCCTCCATTTCCTATTTTCAAAAATATTGCGATTACCACATAAATATTAAGCAAGAAAACGAAAATGCCCTAAAAATGGGAATTTCACTTTTCTAGGGCTTCTCTGGCTACACGAAAAATAACCAGAATGTTCCTACTATTTATAGAGCTACTGAGATTTTTGAACATTTCAATCTATTGGATACAAGGGATTAATGGACATGCAAGAATTTTTACAGAAAACATTTTATAAAAATGAGTTGTGGCTCCTATTAAATTAGGCATAATTTTAGAAGCATTTATAAATTGGTTTCACTAGATTTGGAGCTGAGGGGAATATTCTAGGAATTATCTAAGTTGACTTATACTAGAAAATGACCTATTAAATAGGTCAGGCAGAAATTAGCCTTAGGAAAAATGTTCACTATAGTTAGTTAAATAAAGATCAATTTTATAAGCCCCTAAAAATTTGTATTGTCTCATTTGAATTTCAAATGAATTCTATGGAAATTATTTAAGTCTCTGGATAAAAGAAAAGGGACAGGGAAAAATCCTGCTGGCAGAGGCGTGCACTGAGCGAGGCCCAGCAAAACGGCGCTACTGGGCCGAGCCTAGAGGAGCTGCCGACTCGGGCGTGACCCTCAGTCACTGACGGTGGGTCCCGCGGGCCCACCAGTCAGGTTTGACTGAGGGGTCGTCGTCTTCCTCCGCGGCCGATGTCAGCAGGGGCACCGGCGGTGATTCCCGGCGGCACAGGCCACCGTTCGAGGTGCTCTGGCCACCGGAATGTTCAGGGAGGTGAGCTGCATCCGTACGTCATGGTGGTGGTCGCCGGGGAGCTCGGTATCGAGCAGAGCTTCTGCCATGGCGGAAGAGAGCTTCGGGTGAAAGGGGCTTTTGCCCATGGCCCATCTCAGGTGAAATTGAGTGTTGTAATGGAATAACGGAATCAATAGGAAGCTACTGGAGAAAGAATCAAGGTGAATGATACTCTGGCTAGCTCGGAATCGACCAAGAGGTGGTGGCGGTGGCTACGGCCAGAGACGGGGAAGACGGTCTCCTCCGGTGGTTTGGCTGCCTCGGAGGGGGCTCATGGGGGTTGGGGAGTCACGACGGCGGTTTATGGCGGCGGCCATTGATGGCGAGGTGAGGCGGTGGCGAGGCCGGTGAGAGGGCGTTGGTGGTCGGCGGCTGCGGATGAGGCCGGGTGGTTAGCCATTAAGGAGTGGACACGCTGGCGCGGTCGAGCGGCTCGGGCAGTGCCATGCCCGAGTGGGAAATGACGGCGGCGGCTCGGGTCGGTGGTCTTCGGCGCTAGACGGCGCCAGGCAACAAGAGGAAGTGTCAGCGAGGTCGGTGGATGATCAGAGGATCCAGGGGAGGGCTAGGGCGATCGAGAGGAGCCGTAGAGGAGCGGCAGCAGCCAATGCCAGAGCCTGCAGTTCGTGCACTCTGGCCGCGCTCTCTGCACGCACACTAGGCATTCGACAAAATGCCATAGCATCCTAGGGTAGTCCAGTTGAGCTGATTTTTGGCATGGTGATGCTGGCAAGTTTGAGAGGTATGCTAGACATGCTGGTTTGGCCAGATGAGCTAGTTCCATATGTAGTTTCAGGAGGTTGTCAGATTCTGCCATGCTCACAACCTGCTTGACAAAATGCTAAGGCTATCTAGGAATTCTTGTTGGTTATGAAACTTGGCAGGGAGATGTCTCTTTGGATGGTAGAGAGGGTGGTAGTGTTGGTTTGTGAAAAGAGAAAACTTGCCAATGCAAGTTTAGAAGAATTTCAGTTCTGGACTGAAAATGTCGAGGGTTATTTGGTGGATCTAAATGATGCAAATGGGGCTCATCTCCTGGACTTAAGGGTTTTGTTGGAAGGACTATAAGCTGGAATAATTGCAGAATTTTTGGAGCAAGATATATTGGGGTTGTAGTTATAACCTAGGAATGGAATAGAAATGAAATGAGGATGTTTCACTCAAAATTTTCAAAAGACCATGCTGGGTTTTTGCATAAAAGTGGTCTATAGGTATCACATGACCTCTCATAATTTTTTGTGGAATTTTTAAAGAATTATTTAAAATAGTTGTAGTGCAACAGAAGCATTACAAAAATTGAGAATGCCTTTAAAAGAATTGTTTTAGAGCAAATTTTTATTATGAAAATATTTCCTACTGTTATTAAAATATAAATGAATTGATTTAAGACAACTACCAATTCCCACAATATTTTACAAAAATTTCTAAATGGAGGGAAGAATTTCGAAAACAGAAAATAGAAAATACTCTAAAATTAATAAAAGACCTAATAAAATTCCAAAATTTTATTTCTGGCCAAATTTTACTTAAATAAAACATGGTTAAATTTTTGGGGTGTTACATCTGGCAGAAAGCTAAGATGATTTCGACTATCAGCTTTGTAGTTGATTGAAGATCTTGTTCGGATGAATCTCATGAGCCAAGGTGCATAAGGCTTCAAGTCAAATGGAGATTGTGCGACAGTGGCCGGAGTCCTCATGAAGAAATCATGTATGTTGATAGGAATACCATGGATGATATTGAATAGCAAGTTCTTCATGATTCCCACAACTTCTTCAGTCTCGGAATTGTGACCTTTGATAGGACTGAGGGTTTTGGCCAGAATTCGATAAACTGTCCTTGGCACAAATAGAAGATCCTTCACTAAGAAGGTGGTTCTTTGAGCTTTTCCTTGAGCCAACGGCTTCATCAGCACTTGCATCAGATGATTGGGCAGTTCAGGTTCTTCATAGATCTTTCTGGCTTCTGTGGAGGGCAAATCAACAGGAAGAGCTCAAAGCAATTCATCAGCGGGAGCCTTTTAATGCGTGTTCTCACTCATCCAGTCAAGAGCCCATGAGTGAATATCATCAACATCACCAGATAGATGCACGGTGGCATAAAATTGAAGAATAAGCTCTTCATTCCAATCACACACATCTGTGACAAAACTGAGTAGCCCGGCATCGTGAAGAACAGCCAGAACTGGCCGAAAGCATGGTAAGGATTCCATATCCACATGAGGAATATGGCGATGCGGGAACACTTTTTCTTGTCAAATAGTAGTGAGGAATAGAAGTTCATTTGAGCATTTGTCCAAAATCTCTGACGCCTGATTTTGGCAGAGTCATAAGGTGACTCGCCTATGAAGAAATTCTTCTCTACAAAGAAGGTGGCATTGTCAATTTTTGGCCTTCTGATGCTTTTGCCAACCTTGGGCATTGAGGGCACTGGCTGAAGGTTTATCTTCTTTGGCCTCACATCAAAGATGGGTCTTGGAGATCCCGTTGAATCATTGGGATCCGTGATGGCCAAAGATTTTGCAACTTCCTCAGCTGTTGCGAATGGAACTGTGTCTGAATCTGCTGAGGGAGTTGGATCTTCTTGTTGAGGTGGAGGAGGTGCAACTTCTTCATCATTCATTTGTTGCACAATTTCTTCAGCTGATGCAGCTGGAATTTCCTCATTGATGGTTTGAAGGGATGGTTGATGACCTTCAGAACCAGTTTGTATTTCCTCAATGACAGCTGGAGACTGAGGTACTTGCATGAGCGGCGTGGTGAGGGGTGAGTTCGGATGTGCGACATCTCAGAAATCATCATGGATAACAGGATTTGAAGAACCCACATCCACGTCCTCATCAGTTTCTTCATCGGTCACATGGACTGGAGGCGATGATACCTGGTGGAATGAAGCATCTTCTTCAATTTCAATTTCTTCATCCACTTGCTCTGTGGAAGCAGCAGAGTGGGAATTCTCTTCTTCATCTTTAAGTGGGATGACATAGTCCACACCGAAGGGGATAATCTGAAGCTCTTGGATGGATCTGGTTGGAGGGGCTGAAGAAATTGGTATGGCATCGATAGGTGCATTTGAAGATATTAGAGCCATCTTCAATTTCTTCACAGAGGGTGCTGAAGCTTTTCTTTTAATAGCAGTCTTCTTCTCTTCTAATGCAGAAGGTACTGTGATAAGCTTCAAGTTTGAAGACTGGTCTGGTACTGCCGCTGAGGAGCTTGGTGGTATAATTTCTTCAGACGCAACTGTTGCAGTTGCTCTGGCATTCTCCTCAGGCGCAACAGTCTCAGTTGCCCTGGTAGGTTCTTGCGAAGGAGCTGAAGAACTTGTTGGAGGTGCTTGGCCAAACTTTGCAGCTTCCCTTTGATTATAGTCATCAACAACTTTGTTTGAAGTGCTGATGAATCTGTCCTTCACTCCACAGCAGTGCTTAGCCTGGCGCTCATATTCATCAGACAAGCGTTGAATCTCTATTTGCATAGCAACAAGTTGCTGAGGGGATATAGTGAGCATTTTATCCTTGAGCTCCTTCTGCTTCTTCTTCATCTCTTTTCTTACAAGCTTTGCCTTCTCTATCTTGTGCTTTTCATTGAGGACAAAGGCAGAAAGAACATGACTTGGTCCAGGCGGCAAATCCAAGTCGTCAAGTGGTGTATCTGGTTTCTGACACCAAATATCAATGAAGTCAAGGATCTTTTTTGGACTCAAAAATGTTGGGACTGAGGAGTTCTTGGCACGAGCGGCCTCTTCCATTCTTCTCTGTACAAATTCTGTAAGTTCATCTTCATCAGCCATTCCATGTTCATCAGCTTGAGGCAACACAGCCTTGCTCTTGGGGCTGGGCCTTGTTCCTTGGCCTGCAGTGACCTTCTTCTTCAGCATTGGCGTGTTTGAGGAAATATGCCCTGATGTTGAGGCACTTGATGTAGCAATGGTGGCTGTTGGAAAGCCTTCAGTGCGCTGGCATGAAGCTAGCACAAATGGCGTTGACGCTCTTGCTGCAGCCCTTGAAGAACTTGTGGATGGTGGAGGTGCAGATGAAGTGGGAGCAGTTTGTGCCTTAGGCGCTGAAGCCTTTGATGAAGATGGCTTGGGCTCTGAGGGCTTTGACAAAGATTTTGGCCGTGAGGGCTCTTCAGTCGAAGGTTTAGGCTTTTGAGCCGGCTTTTTTTCATGGCTTTCTTGGGCGCACTGCCACTTGAGCCTGCACCCGCTTCTTGTGAAGCCTTTGAGGCCCAGTTGAACTCTTCAACAGCCTTTTGAGCCTGTTTCCTCAGTTTAGCTTGATATTTCTCCCATTCTTTGGAAAAAAATTCACCCTTTCTAATGCTGGTTGGATCAGCAGTCTGTCCAGGAGCTAGCGGGGGCCTCTTGCATGGAGGTTTGATAGCAAAGTCCTTCATGTATTTCGGCGTGACGTATCTGTAACTTCTCCATTCATAGGCCCAACACTGATCCTTTGCATACGCGTCTTGCGCTGCTTTTCAGTTTCTTTCCCGTGAATTTCTTCATCGGGTGTGCAATATCCTGCATATAGTTCATCAGGGGTCTCAAAAGCTGTGTGTTCCTCTTTCCTCTTGCCTCCCTTCTGAGGCTTTTTGCCATCTGCCATTTTCTTCAACTGAGGGTTTTGAACTTTTGATGTTTCTGAAGAAGTCTGTAGATTTTCCTCAAGCAATGTTGCAAATGAATTAAGTTAATGAGAACCAAGAGATTGGTCTGCAGACATGGGTACCTATGAATGGAATATAGTTGCGAGGAAATTGGGAAGAGTCACATGCGTTCTCAGAGATTTTCAAAATAAAGCCCAGTTGAGGAAAATGACCCTTATCGTCTTGAAGAAATTTACTAAGTGTTCTTGACTTAGATTTCAGAGCTGTACAGATTGATATAATTGCACAACTGAGGAATCTAATCATGAAGTGCAACTTAGATGAAATTTCCAAGACTGGCCAAAAGGAAGTGCTGAAGATTTGGAAAGAAGTGGTAAAAACAGCACTTGAAGAAATTGAGAAAGTAAAAAGATAAAACTTGGGCAGTAAAATTAAATTTTAATTACTCCAAGGATGAACTCGATGAACTAGACGACGAGATGAAGGAAATCGTCAGCTCGGATCTTTCGTGCCCTAACTTGGCGACGAAAGACAGCTACAGCGGCGGCGGAGGTGAAGAAATCCGCGACCGGCGAGTACGACGGCAAAGAAGTCGAGCCAATGAAGCTCTTCCTCTCTGGCGATGATGAATTCCAGCGGCAGCGCTAGGGTTTTGAGAGCGACAGGGGCGCGAGAGTGAATGAACTAGGTTTGACGTGGTCAAGCCATTATATAGGCGCGGTGAAAACTGAGTGGTCCAAAAAATTTGGACGGATAAGCCCCTGACTCTTCGCATTTCTGCGACACGTGTCACACATGCATTTTGAGTGCGCTTATCCACGCGTGGGGTGCGCGGGATTAAGTTACAGCGGCAACCACCAAAAATTTGAAAAGAAGTTTTTAAAGTGTGTTCGCAATTTCTTCAGCTGTCAAGGACACAGTGAAGACTTTGAACGGTGTCAAATAGAACGCACATGAAGAGATTGTGAACAGAGTGGTTTGAGTTTAGCATAGAGGGGAGCGGGTCCGATCACATTCACATAGACGAAAAAACAACTTGAAGACTTAGCAATATGTGAATGCTGTTGAGGACATGAAAAACTCAGATATATGTAAATAGAAAGTATCGTCTCAAGCAATGAAAAACAACCACAAATGACGAATTTGAAAAGGTTTTGACGAAATTGCAAATGATGAAGAAAACCCAAATTGAAGCAAATCAAAAATGGGTTGTGGCGTTACCCACCATATAAGAACTATGATGATTTCAGACACCGCGTACAATTGTCGTAGGGTTCTGAGAATCAAGTTCTTCGTTAATTTCTTCACACTTAGAGGGTTAGTCTTCATTGATTGAAGAAAAACGTTACTTCATGTGTTGTGCATCAAAGTCATCAAGAATGCATAAGCGTTAGGACGTGTGTCCTTTTCAAATGACATTCGAAGATTCTAGGATGTTTAGCTCACACCGCAACATGCAAAACCTTCTCTCATCCAAGGGCTTAGTGAAGATATCTGCAAGCTGGTCTTCAGTCTTCACGTGGTTGATGACGATGTCTCCCTTCAGCACATGATCACGAAGAAAATGGTGACGAATCTGGATGTGCTTCATCCTAGAGTGTTGCACTGGCTTGTGGGCGATCTTGATGGCATTCTCATTGTCGCAGTAGAGTGTCGGTGTAATGAGAACCAGGGCCTCACAAACCTTCTGGACTTGGAGTTGTGCCAATCTAGGGTTGTCGCAAGGCAGGCCCGGCGAGAACCGGTCTTTCCGGCAAGCACTTCGTCCGGCAAGCGTTGTGTCACCAAGCAAGAACAAGAGCTCGTTGGGGAGAAGCTTCTTCCTAGCGGTATGACTTCCCGGCAAGACAAGACCCGGCAGGGGCAGAGCCGGGAAACCAAGGCCTTCAGACAGGTCATCGAAGAGTCGCCCGGAAGATCAAGATAGCGCCGGCAAGCCAGAAGCTGGCAAGCTCCCTCCACCGAGTCGCTGCACCTACCTGTCAGGCTCTTGCCGACAGATGGCGGGCGCGCAGATGGTTAGGTAGAGCCTGTCGGGGCACGTGGCAGATCGCCGCTCAAGAAAACACCTTTATCGACACACGTCCATATGCGTGTCAAGCCACTATCTACCCCTGATGTAATTACTATTTTGCCACTGTGGTAACCCCTTAAGCTATAAAAGGAGGGCCAAGGCAACAGTTTAGAGGATTCGGACCCCTTTTCAAACACAAGCACCTCTCGCGTAGCTGCTCTCTCCGCACCTTGCCGGGAGAAGCGCTCCTTGTACTGTGCTTCCACACCACTAATACACCAAAAGCAGGAGTAGGGTTTTACGCTTCTCAGCGGCCCGAACCTGGGTAAAATCCCCCGCGTTCCATTGTTCATGCTCTTTGTGCGTGCCGATCCTCCCCGCCGAACCACAAAGGGGCTGCATGGCCCCATAGATGGTCGTACACCGACATCTTTGGCGCGCCAGGTAGGGGGCGGAGAGGCGTTTGTGCGAACCTTGATCAATGGACTGCGGGTCTTCTTCATCTGCATCATCAACTTCATCACCGTCCTCCTCGTCATCGATGGCGCCCAAGAAGAAGGGCATCACGATGACGGCCACCTCGCACGCGTCCGCGGGCGGCGCGGGCGGCGCAGCCAATGCGGGCGGCGCGGATACCGCGGCTGGCACGACCGGCGCAGGCGGTGCGGTCACCATGCCCACCGTGGTTGGAGCAGGAGGCGGAGGCGCTGAAGGCGGTCAACTTCCTCGACCCTCTGGCAAGTGTAGCCGCGACGGCGCGGGCGGAGCAGAGGCAGCTCAATTTCTTCACCAACGTTGGCATTTTTTTCGCCAACATCACGCTGCAGAGAGAGAGAGCTAAGTTCTAATACTCTAGTTACTTTCTGTTACCTAGCCTTTTCCTCGAATGGCATTTTTGCGCTTAACTTGTACGCGAAGGAGCACTCTTGAAACATTCTGCGCTCTGAGTTGTTTTGGGTCCGCCCAACAACGTCACTGCAGCTGCATTTGTTTCAGAGTGTTAAGCTTTCCAGGAGGCGGCGTTCCTAGCAAGTTGCTAAGGGGCCGTCCCTCAAGCGTTGTTGACTGGAATGTGCGCATCGTAGAGCATTCCGGCAAGCGTAGGGAACAGATGTGCAAAAATACGCTATTCAAGAAAAAGGCTTAACAGTTTTATCCTTTTAAGATTTATGTGATCCGTACGCTAAGGAGCCTTGTCGAGGCCAGTTGCGCTCCTTGTTGCTTTGAGCCTGCTCGGCAATGAGAGCAGCTGCACTGGCACCAACAAGGTAAACCTCTCCGGGAGGCGATGTTCCCGGCAAGCTGCTAAGGGCCCGTTCCCTCGAGCGCTGCTGACTGGAGCGTGCGCATCGGGGAGGATTCCGGCAAGCGAGTATTGCAGGTGAATGGATGGGAGATAGCTTCACAGTAGCACCAGCTTTGGTAATTGCAGAAGCCGGTGTCGAGAACGTCGAAGTTCTCCGCTGAAACCGCAAGGCTTCCGGCAAGTTCCTTGCCGGGAGCCGGCGTCGAGAACCCAGAGTTCTCCGCTGAAAAACAACAAGCCTTCCCGGAAGTGCCTTTCCGGAAGCCAGCATCGAGAACCTCAGAGTTCTCTGCTGAGGTCAAAACCTTTCTGGCGACGATCTTGCCGGCATCGAGAATTTTGAAGTCCTCTGCCGGAAGCTAAAGCCTTCCTGGGAACTTTCTCCTCGGAAGCTGACATCGAGAATCATGGATTTCTCTGTCGAAACCAGAAGCCCTTTTGGAAAGATTTTTCTGGAGGCAAAACCAAAGATTTGCTATTAAACAGTAAGATTCCGGCAAGCAAGCCTTGTCGTTGAGCTATACGCTCCGACCAGGGGGGGCTTTCGCCCTTGTCGTTGAGCCAATCGCTCTGACAAGGGTGGAAGCATAGCGAACCTTGTCGTTGAGCTGTGCGCCCCGACGAGGGGGCTTTTGCCCCCAAATTCAGTGGCATTTAGGAAAGAAATTGAACGCACCATGGGCAGGATGGACAGCAGGAAAAGCTAAGTTGAAAAACTTTGAGTTAATTTCCTGTTAGTCTTGTCCTTCTTCCTTGGAAGATTTTATCCTTGTACGTAAACCTACACGCGAAGGAGCCTTCTCGGAGCTAATTGCGCTCCTAGTTACCTCGAGTCCGCTCGGGAACGTGAGCAGTTGCATTAGGACCGACAAGGTAAACCTCTCCGGGAGGCGGTGTTCCCGGCAAGCTGCTAAGGGCCCGTTCCCTCAAGCGCTGCCGACTGGAGCGTGCGCACCGGGAAGGATTCCGGCAAGCGTAGAGTGTAAAAATGTACAAGGATAGTATTACTCAAGGAAGAAGCATACAAAATAAAAGTATGCATTATAGATATAATAAAGCTGGACTAATTAAAGAAAAGCTATTCTCTTTATATGTGTCTTTGCAGCAGAAGATATGCTGGAGAACTTCAGTACAACAATTGTCATTCCGTGCCAGCAGCGTTCGATGACGACTGTGGCCGGTGGTTGGACAGTAGCTGAACTGGTCTTTTCTAGCTTGTTGACAAGTAGGGAAGATGAAGGCGCTGACAAGGTGGCGGAACGTCCTTCTCGGAAGTTGGCATCGAGAATCTAAGAGTTCTTTGCCTTAAACATAAGTTGGCATCGAGAACCTAGAGTTCTCTGCTGACAATAAAAGCCTCGCTAGAATCGCCTTTCCGGCAAGCCAGCATCGAGAATCTCAGAGTTCCTTGCTGAAATCAAAAGCCGGCATCGAGAACCTAAAAGTTCTCTGCTGGAAGCTAAAGCCTTCCCGGGGATAGCTTTCCCGGAAGCCAATGTTGAGAACCATAGAGTTCTCCGTTGAGAACAGAATTGGCATTGAGAAACTAAAAGTTCTCTGCCAGAAACAAGTTTTCTTTTAGCATCGAGATCTTTAGAGTTCTCTGCTAAACGGAAGTTTCAGCATGAAGATCTCCCAAGCTATCTGCAGATGAGCTCGGGGGGCTGGTGGCCTTTGGGAAACAACCCTTTCCTAGGGGCTGCTAGCCGAATACAATCTTCCCCAGCAAGCAAAATATGACTGTCACAATCCAAGCCAGTTTTTGGTCCCACCTTAAACATCGAGATCTTCCGAGTTCTTTGTTAAAGGCGGTCCCGGGGGCTCCTGTCGGTGTAATGAGAACCAGGGCCTCACAAACCTTCTGGGCTTGGAGTTGTGCCAATCTAGGGTTGTCGCAAGGCAGGCCCAGCGAGAACCAGTCTTTCCGGCAAGCACTTCGTCCGGCAAGCGTTGTGTCACCAAGCAAGAACAAGAGCTCGTTGGGGAGAAGCTTCTTCCCAGCGGTATGACTTCCCGGCAAGACAAGACCCGGCAAGGGCAGAGCCGGGAAACCAAGGCCTTCAGACAGGTCATCGAAGAGTCGCCCGGAAGATCAAGACAGCGCCGACAAGCCAGAAGCCGGTAAGCTCCCTCCACCGAGTCGCTGCACCTACCTGTCAGGCTCTTGCCGACAGATGGCGGGCGCGCAGATGGTTAGGTAGAGCCTGTCGGGGCACGTGGCAGATCGCCGCTCAAGAAAACACCTTTATCGACACACGTCCATATGCGTGTCAAGCCACTATCTACCCCTGATGTAATTACTATTTTGCCACTGTGGTAACCCCTTAAGCTATAAAAGGAGGGCCAAGGCAACAGTTTAGAGGATTCGGACCCCTTTTCAAACACAAGCACCTCTCGCGTAGCTGCTCTCTCCGCACCTTGCCAGAAGAAGCGCTCCTTGTACTGTGCTTCCACACCACTAATACACCAAAAGCAGGAGTAGGGTTTTACGCTTCTCAGCGGCCCGAACCTGGGTAAAATCCCCCGCGTTCCATTGTTCATGCTCTTTGTGCGCGCCGATCCTCCCCGCCGAACCACAAAGGGGCTGCATGGCCCCATAGATGGTCGTACACCGACATCTTTGGCGCGCCAGGTAGGGGGGCGGAGAGGCGTTTGTGCGAACCTTGATCAATGGACTGCGCTTCTTCTTCATCTGCATCATCAACTTCATCACCGTCCTCCTTGTCATCGATGGCACCCAAGAATAAGGGCATCACGATGACGGCCACCTCGCACGCGTCCGCGGGCGGCGCGGGCGGCGCGGCTGGCACGACCGGCGCAGGCGGTGCGGTCACCATGCCCACCGTGGTTGGAGCAGGAGGCGGAGGCGCTGGAGGCGGTCAACTTCCTCGACCCTCTGGCAAGTGTAGCCACGACGGCGCGGGCGGAGCAGAGGCAGCCCAATTTCTTCACCAACGTTGGCATTTTTTCGCCAACATCACGCTACAGAGAGAGAGCTAAGTTCTAATACTCTAGTTACTTTCTGTTACCTAGCCTTTTCCTCGAATGGCATTTTTGCGCTTAACCTGTACGCGAAGGAGCACTCTTGAAACATTCTGCGCTCTGAGTTGTTTTGGGTCCGCCCAACAACGTCACTGCAGCTGCATTTGTTTCAGAGTGTTAAGCTTTCCAGGAGGCGGCGTTCCTAGCAAGTTGCTAAGGGGCCGTCCCTCAAGCGTTGTTGACTGGAATGTGCGCATCGTAGAGCATTCCGGCAAGCGTAGGGAACAGATGTGCAAAAATACGCTATTCAAGAAAAAGGCTTAACAGTTTTATCCTTTTAAGATTTCTGTGATCCGTACGCTAAGGAGCCTTGTCGAGGCCAGTTGCGCTCCTTGTTGCTTTGAGCCTGCTCGGCAATGAGAGCAGCTGCACTGGCACCAACAAGGTAAACCTCTCCGGGAGGCGATGTTCCCGGCAAGCTGCTAAGGGCCCGTTCCCTCGAGCGCTGCTGACTGGAGCGTGCGCATCGGGGAGGATTCCGGCAAGCGAGTATTGCAGGTGAATGGATGGGAGATAGCTTCACAGTAGCACCAGCTTTGGTAATTGTAGAAGCCGGTGTCGAGAACGACGAAGTTCTCCGCTGGAACCGCAAGGCTTCCGGCAAGTTCCTTGCTGGGAGCCGGCGTCGAGAACCCAGAGTTCTCCGCTGAAAAACAACAAGCCTTCCCGGAAGTGCCTTTCCGGAAGCCAGCATCGAGAACCTCAGAGTTCTCTGCTGAGGTCAAAACCTTTCTGGCGACGATCTTGCCGGCATCGAGAATTTTGAAGTCCTCTGCCGGAAGCTAAAGCCTTCCTGGGAACTTTCTCCTCGGAAGCTGACATCGAGAATCATGGATTTCTCTGTCGAAACCAGAAGCCCTTTTGGAAAGATTTTTCTGGAGGCAAAACCAAAGATTTGCTATTAAACAGTAAGATTCCAGCAAGCAAGCCTTGTCGTTGAGCTATACGCTCCGATCAGGGGGAGCTTTCGCCCTTGTCGTTGAGCCAATCGCTCTGACAAGGGTGGAAGCATAGCGAACCTTGTCGTTGAGCTGTGCGCCCCGACGAGGGGGCTTTTGCCCCCAAATTCAGTGGCGTTCAGGAAAGAAATTGAACGCACCATGGGCAGGATGGACAGCAGGAAAAGCTAAGTTGAAAAACTTTGAGTTAATTTCCTGTTAGTCTTGTCCTTCTTCCTTGAAAGATTTTATCCTTGTACGTAAACCTACACGCGAAGGAGCCTTCTCGGAGCTAATTGCGCTCCTAGTTGCCTCGAGTCCGCTCGGCAACTTGAGCAGTTTCATTAGGACCGACAAGGTAAACCTCTCCGGGAGGTGGTGTTCCCAGCAAGCTGCTAAGGGCCCGTTCCCTCAAGCGCTGCCGACTGGAGCGTGCGCACTGGGAAGGATTCCGGCAAGCGTAGAGTGTAAAAATGTACAAGGATAGTATTACTCAAGGAAGAAGCATACAAAATAAAATTTTGCATTATAGATATAATAAAGCTGGACTAATTAAAGAAAAGCTATTCTCTTTATATGTGTCTTTGCAGCAGAAGATATGCTGGAGAACTTCAGTACAACAATTGTCATTCCGTGCCAGCAGCGTTCGATGACGACTGTGGCCGGTGGTTGGACAGTAGCTGAACTGGTATTTTCTAGCTTGATGACAAGTAGGGAAGACGAAGGCGCTGACAAGGTGGCGGAATGTCCTTCTCGGAAGTTGGCATCGAGAATCTAAGAGTTCTTTGCCTTAAACATAAGTTGGCATCGAGAACCTAGAGTTCTCTGCTGACAATAAAAGCCTTGCCAGGAATCGCCTTTCCGGCAAGCCAGCATCGAGAATCTCAGAGTTCCTTGCTGAAATCAAAAGCCAGCATCGAGAACCTAAAAGTTCTCTGCTGGAAGCTAAAGCCTTCCCGGGGATAGCTTTCCCGGAAGCCAACGTTGAGAACCATAGAGTTCTCCATTGAGAACAGAATTGGCATTGAGAAACTAAAAGTTATCTGCCAGAAACAAGTTTTCTTTTAGCATCGAGATCTTTAGAGTTCTCTGCTAAACGGAAGTTTCAGCATGAAGATCTCCCAAGCTATCTGCAGATGAGCTCGGGGGGCTGGCGGCCTTTGGGAAACAACCCTTTCCTAGGGGCTGCTTGCCAAATACAATCTTCCCCAGCAAGCAAAATATGACTGTCACAATCCAAGCCAGTTTTTGGTCCCACCTTAAACATCGAGATCTTCCGAGTTCTTTGTTAAAGGCGGTCCCGGGGGCTCCTATCGGTGTAATGAGAACCAGGGCCTCACAAACCTTCTGGACTTGGAGTTGTGCCAATCTAGGGTTGTCGCAAGGCAGGCCCGGCGAGAACCAGTCTTTCCGGCAAGCACTTCGTCCGGCAAGCGCTGTGTCACCAAGCAAGAACAAGAGCTCGTTGGGGAGAAGCTTCTTCCCAGCGGTATGACTTCCCGGCAAGACAAGACCCGGCAAGGGCAGAGCCGGGAAACCAAGGCCTTCAGACAGGTCATCGAAGAGTCGCTCGGAAGATCAAGACAGCGCCGGCAAGCCAGAAGCCGGCAAGCTCCCTCCACCGAGTCGCTGCACCTACCTGTCAGGCTCTTGCCGACAGATGGCGGGCGTGCAGATGGTTAGGTAGAGTCTGTCGGGGCACGTGGCAGATCGCTGCTCAAGAAAACACCTTTATCGACACACGTCCATATGCGTGTCAAGCCACTATCTACCCCCGATGTAATTACTATTTTGCCACTGTGGTAACCCCTTATGCTATAAAAGGAGGGCCAAGGCAACAGTTTAGAGGATTCGGACCCCTTTTCAAACACAAGCACCTCTCGCGTAGCTGCTCTCTCCGCACCTTGCCAGAAGAAGTGCTCCTTGTACTGTGCTTCCACACCACTAATACACCAAAAGAAGGAGTAGGGTTTTACGCTTCTCAGCGGCCCGAACCTGGGTAAAATCCCCCGCGTTCCATTGTTCATGCTCTTTGTGCGCGCCGATCCTCCCAGCCAAACCACAAAGGGGCTGCATGGCCCCATAGATGGTCATACCCCGACATAGAGTGGCACTTTCTTCACGTTGATGCCATAGTCCTTGAGGGTTTGCTTCATCCATAGAAGCTGTGAGCAACAAGCACCAGCGGCAATGTATTCAGCCTCGGCAGTGCAAAGTGAGACGCTGTTCTGCTTCTTTGAGGACCAACAAACAAGAGATCGTCCGAGGAAATGACATGTGCCTGATGTTGACTTGCGATCCACACGATCTCCAGCATAATCAGAATCAGATAATCCAGCAAGATCAAATGATGAGCCCTTGGGATACCATAATCCAAGCGTTGGTGTGTGAGCTAAATATCAAAGAATTTGTTTCACAGCCTAATGGTGTGACTCCTTCGGTTACACTTGAAAGCGGGCACACATGCAAACGCTAAGCATAATATCTGGCCTAGATGCACATAGGTAAAGCAACGAACCAATGATGGAGCGATATACCTTCTGATCGAAATCTTTACCATTTTCGTCAATGCAGACTTGACCATTTATTGGCATTGGTATCCTGAGGCCTTTGCAATCTTGCATGCCGAATTTCTTCAGGCAATCCTTGAGATATTTCTCCTGAGATATGAAGATGCCATTTCATTGTTGACGAATTTGAAGTCCGAGGAAGAATTTCAACTCCCCCATCATAGACATCTGATATTCTTCTTGCATCATATATGCAAAGTCGTCACTGTATTTCTTGTTAGTGCAACCAAAGATAATATCATCAACATATATTTGACATATGAACAGTTCACCATCATAAGATTGTGTGAAAAGAGTGGGGTCAAGTGAACCGGGTTTGAAACCCTTTTTCTTCAGGAACTCCTTCAGTGTATCATACCAAGCCATTGGGGCTTGCTTGGGGCCATAGAGAGCCTTGTTGAGTCTGAAGACTTTATCTGGATGCTTTGGGTCCTCAAAACCTGGTGATTGAGCAACATATACTTCTTCCTCAAGCTTACCATTGAGGAATGCACTTTTCACATCCATTTGATATAAGAGGATATCATGATGGTTAGCATATGCAAGCAGTATACGAATGGCTTCAAGCCTAGCAACAGGTGCAAATGTTTCATCGAAATCAATACACTCAACCTGTGTGTAGCCTTGAGCTACAAGACGGGCCTTATTCCTCACCACTTGGCCATTTTCGTCTTGTTTGTTGCGGTAGATCCATTTGGTGCCGATGACATTGTGCTTGCGTGGATCGGGACGCTTGACTAGCTCCCACATGTTGTTGATCTGAAATTGATGCAATTCCTCTTACATCGCTTGAATCCATTCCGGTTCAAGAAATGCTTCATCAACTTTGGTGGGCTCTGAAATAGAGACAAATGCGTATTGCCCACAAAAGTTAGCTAAATGTGAAGCTCTTGAGTGAGTGAGGGGACCAGGTGCATTGATGTTGTCGAGGATCTTTTCAATCTGCACTTCATTCGCCACTCGTGGATGTGCTGGACGAGGGCCTTGCTATTGTTGTTGCCGTGCAGAATCCTCAGCATCATTTTCCTCAAGATTAGCAGTTTCTTCATGATGAGGGATTAGTACTTCTTCATCAGCTATTTCTTCACTGGGCACAATTTCACCAGTGCCCATTAGCTTGATCGATTCCTCAGGAGGCATTTCATCTAGCACAGGAGGCAGGTGCTCCCTTTGCGAGCCGTTAGTTTCATCGAACCGCACATCTACAGTTTCAACAACCTTGTGGTGGAAGGAGTTGAAGACTCTGTAGGTGTGCGAGTCCTTTCCGTAACCAAGCATAAAACCCTCATGTGCTTTTGGTGCAAATTTAGAACTGTGATGAGGATCTCTAATCCAGCATTTAGCACCGAAGACTTTGAAATAACTCACATTGGGTTTCTGGTCAGCGAGGAGCTCATATGAGGTCTTCTTGAGGAATTTGTGAAGATATACCCGGTTGATGATGTGACATGCAGTGTCAATTGCTTCAGGCCAGAAATTATGAGGTGTCTTGTATTCATCAAGCATAGTACGCGCCATCTCGATGAGTGTCCTATTCTTGCGCTCCACGACTCCATTCTGCTGAGGCGTGTAGGGAGCGGAGAGCTCATGAGTGATACCAAGTTCATCAAGATAGTCATCAAGGCATGTGTTCTTGAACTCAGTGCCGTTGTCACTCCTGATGTGCTTGATCTTGAGACCATAATTCGTCATGGCCCGATTGGAGAATTGTCTGAAGACATCCTGAACTTCAGTCTTGTAGGAAATGATGTGCACCCAGGTGTAACGAGAGTAGTCATCAACTATGACGAATCCGTAGAGAGATGATGCATTGGTTAGTGTGGCATAATGTGTGGGACCAAACAAATCCATATGAAGTAATTCAAAGGGACGATGATACGTCCATTTTGCATCATGTTTTGCTACTGTTATTTATAGTGTTTTTAATCAATGTAACACTTTGTGGAGCAATTCTAATGCCTTTTCTCTCTTAATATGCAAGATTTACACAAGGAGGGAGAATGCCGGCAGCTGGAACTCTGGACCTGAAAAGGCCATGTCAGAGATACCTATTCTGCACATCTCCAAATGAGCTGAAATTTCACGGAGAATTATTTTGGAATAAATAAAAAATATTGGAATCAAGAAGTACCAGAGGGGGCCATCCAGGTGCCAACGAGGCACCAGGGCACCCCCCCCCCAAGCGCGCCCTGGTACCTCGTGGGGCCCCTGGCCATCCTCTGGCCCCCATTTTCTGGTATATAAGTCATTTTGCCCTAGAAAAAATAGAGAGAAGACATTCGGGACGGTGCGCCGCCGTCTCGAGGTGGAACTTGGGTAGGAGCACTTTTGCTCCCCGGCGGAGAGATTCTGCCGGGGATACTTCCCTCCAGGAGGGGGAAATCGTCGCCATCGACATCACCAGCGATCCTCTCATTGTGGGAGGACTAATCTTCATCAACATCTTCACCAGCACCATCTCATCTCAAACCCTAGCTCATCTCTTGTATTCAATATTTGTCTCAAAACCTTAGATTGGTACCTGTGGGTTGCTAGTAGTGTTGATTACACCTTGTAGTTGATGCTAGTTGGTTTATTTGGTGGAAGATTATATGTTCAGATCTATTATGCTATTCAATACCCCTCTGATCTTGAACATGATTATGTCTTGTGAGTAGTTACTTTTGTTCTTGAGGACATGGGAGAAGTCTTGTCATAAGTAATCATGTGAATTTGGTATTCGTTCGATATTTTGATGATATGTATGTTGTTGATTCTCTTAGTGGTGTCATGTGAACGTCGACTACATGACACTTCACCATCTTTGGGCCTAAGGGAATGCATTGTGGAGTAGTAATTAGATGATGGGTTGCTAGAGTGACAGAAGCTTAAACCCTAGTTTATGCGCTATTCCGTAAGGGGCTGATTTGGATCCATATGTTTAATGCTATGGTTAGAGTTATCTTAATTCTTCTTTCGTAGTTGCGGACGCTTGCGAGAGGGGGTAATCATAAGTGGGAGGTTTGTTCAAGTAAGAACATCACCCAAGCACCGGTCCACCCACATATCAAATTATCAAAGTAGCGAACGCGAATCAAACAACCATGATGAAAGTGACTAGATGAAATTCCCATGTGTCCTCGAGAATGCTTTACTTACTATAAGAGATCGTTCTGGCTTGTCCTTTGCTATAAAAAGGATTGGGCCACCTTGCTGCACTCTTTGTTACTATTGCTACTTGTCACTTGTTACAAATTATCTTGCTATCAAACTACTCGTTACCGATAATTTCAGTGCTTGCAGAAAATACCTTGCTGAAAACCGCTTGTCATTTCCTTCTGCTCCTCATTGGGTTCGACACTCTTACTTATCGAAAGGACTACGATTGATCCCCTATACTTGTGGGTCATCAAGACTCTTTTCTGGCGCCGTTGCCGGGGAGTGAAGCGCCTTTGGTGAGTGGAATTTGGTAAGGAAACATTTATATTACGTGCTGAAATTTACTGTTGCTTGTCACTATGGAAAGTAATCCTTTGAGGGGTTTGTTCGGGGTATCTTCACCTCGACCGGAAACACAAATAGTTGCTCCTCAACCTACTGCACCTACTGAAAATATTTATTATGAGATTCCTCCGGGTATGATAGGGAAACTTCTAGCTAATCCTTATGCAGGAGATGGAATAGTACATCCTGATATGCACTTAATCTATGTGGATGAAATTTGTGGATTGTTTAAGCTTGCAGGTATATCCGGAGATGGAGTTAAGAAGAAAGTATTCCCTTTATCTTTGGAGGGAAAGTCATTAATGTGGTATAGCCGTATAGGCTATGTGATGATACTGATACATGGGACTGGAACCGATTGAAACTAGAATTCCATCAGAAATTTTATCCTATGCATTTGGTTCATCGTGATCGGAATTATATATATTTTTTGGCCTCGTGAAGGAGAAAGCATCGCTCAAGCTTGGGGGAGGCTTAAGTACATGATGTACACATGCCCCAATCATGAGCTCTCAAAAGAAATTATCTTACAGAATTTTTATGCTCGGCTTTCTCATGATAATCAAACTACGCTCGATTCTTCTTCGACTGGCTCCTTTATGAAGAAAACTATAGAATTCAGATGGGATCTTCTGGAAAGAATTAAACGCAACTCTGAAGATTGGGAACTCGACAAAGGTAATGAGTCAGGTATAATACTTAAGTTCGATTGTGGTAAATCTTTTATGGCCACTGATGCTTTTCATTAGTTTAGCACTAAATATGGACTTGACTCTGAGATAGTAGCTTCCTTTTGTGAATCATTTGCTACTCATGTTGATCTCCCTAAGGAGAAGTGGTTTAAGTATCATCCCCCTGTTAAAAAAAAGATTGAGGAACCCATTAGTGTTAAAGAAGAAACAATTGTCTACCATGTTGATCCAGTTGTGCCTACTGTTTATATTGAGAAACCACCTTTTCCTGTTAGGATTAAGGAACATGCTAAAGCTTCAACTGTGGTTAACAAAAGTAATATTAGAGCACCTAGACCTTCTGAGCAAATTAAAGTTGAACCTAATGTTGCTATGGTTAAAGATCTCTTAGTCGATAATATAGATGGGCATGTTATTTACTTTTGTGATGAGGCTGCTAGAATTGCTAAACCTGTTAGAAATGAACGAGATAAGTTAGACAAGAACAAGCCCGTAGTTGGTATGCCTGTTGTTTCTGTTAAGATTGGAGATCATTGCTATCATGGTTTGTGTGATATGGGTGCTAGCGTGAGTGCTATTCCATTTTCTTTATATCAAGAAGTAATGCATGAAATTGCACCTGTTGAGATTGAAGATATTGATGTTACTATTAAGCTTGCAAATAGAGATACTATTACACCACTTGGGATTGTTAGAGATGTTGAAGTCTTGTGTGGCAAAATCAAATACCCTACTGATTTCTTAGTACTTGGTTCACAACAAGATAATTTTTGTCCTATTATATTTGGTAGACCTTTCTTGAATACCGTTAATGCTAGAATTGATTGTGTTAAAGAAAAGGTTCGAGTTAAGTTTGGTGATGTATCTCATGAATTTAATTTCTCCAAGTTTCGTAGACAACCTCATGATAAAGAATTGCCTAGTAAAGATGAAATTATTGGTCTTGCTTCTATTGTCGTACCTCCTACCGATCCGTTAGAACAATATTTGCTAGACCATGAAAACGATATGCATATGAATGAAAGAAATGAAATAGATAAGATGTTCTTTGATCAACCACCTATCCTTAAACATAATTTGCCTGTTGAAACTCTTGGAGGCCCTCAACCGCCTAAAGGTGATCCTGTATTTGAATTGAAGCAATTGCCCGATACATTGAAATATGCTTATCTTGATGAAAAGAAGATATATACTGTTATTATTAGTGCTAACCTTTCAGCGCATGAAGAAAAGATATTACTAAAAACTCTAAGGAAGCACCGAGCTGCTATTGGATATACTCTTGATGATCTTAAGGGCATTAGTCCCACTCTATGTCAGCATAAAATTAATATGGAGCCGTATGCTAAACCAGTTGTCGACCACCAACGACGATTAAATCCTAAGATAAAAGAGGTGGTAAGAACTGAAATATTAAAGCTTCTGGAAGTAGGTACAATCTATCCCATAGCTGATAGTAGATGGGTAAGTCCCATTCATTGTGTCCCTAAGAAAGGAGGTATTACCGTTGTTCCTAATGATAAAAATGAACTCATTCCACAAAGAATTGTAACTGGTTATAGGATGGTAATTGATTTTAGAAAATTAAACAAGGCTACTAGAAAAGATCATTACCCCTTACTTTTTATTGATCAAATGTTAGAAAGATTGTCTAAGCATACACACTTTTGTTTTCTAGATGGTTATTCTGGTTTTTCTCAAATACCCGTATCACAACCCGATCAAGAGAAAACCACCTTCACTTGTCCTTTTGGAACTTATGCTTATAAACGTATGCCTTTTGGTTTATGCAATGCACCTGCTACCTTTCAAAGATGTATGACTGCTATATTCTCTGACTTTTGTGAAAAGATTGTTGAGGTGTTCATGGATGATTTTTTCCGTTTACGGAACTTCTTTTGATGATTGCTTAAGCAACCTTGATCGAGTTTTGCAGAGATGTGAAGAAACTAATCTTGTCTTGAATTGGGAGAAGTGCCACTTTATGGTGAATGAAGGCATTGTCTTGGGGCATAAAATTTCTGAAAGAGGTATTGAAGTTGATAAAACTAAGGTTGATGCTATTGAGAAAATGCCATGTCCTAAAGATATTAAAGGTATAAGAAGTTTCCTAGGTCATGCTGGTTTCTATAGGAGATTTATTAAAGACTTCTCTAAAATTTCTGGGCCTCTTACCAATCTTTTGCAAAATGATGTTCCATTTGTTTTTGATGATGATTGTCTAGAAGCCTTTGAAACACTTAAGAAAGCCTTAACCACTTCACCTATTGTCCAACCACCTGATTGGAACTTGCCTTTTGAAATTATGTGTGATGCTAGTGAATATGCTGTTGGTGCTGTTCTAGGACAGAGAGTTGATAAGAAACTAAATGGTATCCATTATGCTAGTAAAACTCTAGATAGTGCCCAAAGAAATTATGCTACTACTGAAAAAGAATTTCTATCCGTTGTGTTTGCATGTGATAAATTCATATCCTACATAGTTGATTCTAAAGTAACTGTTCACACCGATCATGCTGCTATTAAATATCTTATGGAAAAGAAAGATGCTAAATCTAGACTCATTAGGTGGGTTTTATTGCTACAAACATTTGACTTGCATATTATTGATAAGAAGGGAGCTGAGAATCCCGTAGCAGATAATTTGTCTAAAATGGAAAATGTTCTTGATGGCCCACTACCTATTAATGATGATTTTCCTGATGAACAATTAGCTGTCATAAATGCTTCTCGTAATACTCCATGGTATGCGGACTATGCTAATTACATTGTTGCTAAATACATACCACCTAGTTTCACATACCAACAAAAGAAAAAGTTCTTCTTTGATTTAAGACATTACTTTTGGGATGACCCACATCTTTATAAAGAAGGAGTAGATGGTATTATTAGACATTGTATACCCGAGCATGAACATGAACAAATCCTACGGAAGTGTCATTCCGAGACTTACGGAGGACACCATGCGGGAGACAGAACTGCACATAAGGTATTGCAATCTGGTTTTTATTGGCCTACTCTTTTCAAGGATGCTCGTAAGTTTGTCCTATCGTGTGATGAATGTCAAAGAATTGGTAATGTTGGTAGACGTCAGGAAATTCCTATGAATTATTCACTTGCTGTTGAACCATTTGATGTTTGGGGATTTGATTATATGGGACCTTTTCCTAAATCCAATGGGTATACTCATATTTTAGTTGTTGTTGATTACGTTACTAAGTGGGTAGAAGCTATTCCAACTAGTAGTGCTGATCATAACACTTCTATTAAAATGCTTAAAGAAGTTATTTTCCCGAGGTTTGGAGTCCCTAGATATTTGATGACTGATGGTGGTTCACATTTTATTCATGGTGCATTCCATAAATTGCTTGCTAAATATGATGTTAACCATAGAATTGCATCTCCCTATCACCCTCAAACTAGTGGTCAAGTTGAATTGAGCAATAAAGAAATAAAATTAATTTTGCAAAAAACCGTCAATAGATCTAGAAAGAATTGGTCTAAGAAACTTGACGATGCATTATGGGCATATAGAACTGCTTATAAAAATCCTATGGGTATGTCTCCTTATAAAATGGTTTATGGAAAGGCATGTCATTTACCTCTTGAGTTAGAACATAAAGCATATTGGGCAATTAAGGAACTAAATTATGATTTTAAACTTGCCGGTGAAAAGAGGTTATTTGATATTAGCTCATTAGATGAATGGAGAACCCAAGCTTATGAAAATGCCAAATTATTTAAAGAAAAAGTTAAAAGATGGCATGATAGAAGAATTCAAAAACAGGAATTTAAAGTTGGTGAGCAAGTTCTATTGTACAATTCTCGTTTGAGATTCTTTGCAGGAAAACTTCTCTCTAAATGGGAAGGACCGTATATTATCGAAGAAGTTTATCGCTCTAGAGCCATCAAAATAAACAACTCCGAAGGCACTAATCCGAGAGTGGTGAATGGGCAAAGAATTAAGCACTATATTTCAGGTACTCCCATTAATGTTGAAACTAATATTATTGAAACAATTACACCGGAGGAATACATAAGAGAGACCTTCCGGAACACTCCAGAACCCTGAAAAGGAAGAGGTATGAGATACGGTAAGTAAACCAACTCCAAAAATTCCATAAAAATACTTTCTGTCAGTTTTGGAATACTAGAAAAAATAAAAATAAAATAAGAAACAGCCGAGGGGACCCACCTGGTGCCCACGAGGCACCAGGGCACGCCACCCCCCCTGGCGCGCCCTGGTGGCTCGTGGGCCCCACGTGAGCCTTCCCGACTCCGTTTTCTTCTGGATCTCTTGTTTTGCAAGATAAAAAAAATCTTTATATATACTCCCGGACGTTTTGACCACCGTATCGCAAAAATCTCCTTTGTTCTTGTTTCGTGCTATTTTTCTGACAGATCCGAAAGTATGTCGTCTCAAGGCTCGGTTGGAGAGAGCCATGTCTCTTATGTTGCTGCAAGCCCAAGAGCCTATGATGATGAAGATCACCATGGGTGGTCAATCAACAAGGAGGTCGAAGCTGACTTAAAGAGGCTGGATTCCATGGATCAGGAAGAAACTTCTCGACCACAGCCCAGGAACATGCACGTGGAATACGGGGAATCGAGCTTACCGGATACGGTTAAACCTCCCAACACTCAATTTGTTTCTTATCGTAACTTGAAAAAGAGTGTTGCTTCATCTCCTTTGGCCAGGAAACACCCTTGGGTGGATGGTGCATTAACTGTCACCTGGAAGCTCCGGAAGGAAATTATGGATCTTAAGCATCAAGTCAGTAAGCTTGAAGAGGAAAATCGCATCCTCAAAGACATCATCGCCAAGAACATCCCACCACCATCACCGAAGAAGGAGACTTGAGCACATGGGTATGGGCACTCCCCTTGGCTTGTGCCAAGCTTGGGGAAGGTGCCCCGGTATCGTATCACCATCACTTTTATTATCTTTACCTATTCTTAGTTCGATCCTTAGTTATTTCATGATCTAGTTGAATAAAAGTTTAGTATGATCTATTTTCGAGTGTTAGCTTTGTGATCTATCTATCTATGTAATCGAGTTGAGAGTTATATAATAAAGAGTAGTTTTAGTTTTTGCTTCTTTACTTTCATGTTCCAATTCTAGCAATGAAAATAATGAAAAATATCATATGCTAATCAGTAATGACATTACATAAAGAAAAGTATAAGTGGTAAAATTTATTGGAAGTTAACAAACATAGCATTAGTCAATGATGCAATTCATGAAAGAATTAATAAGGGAATAGAAGATTCACATGCAAATATACTATCTTGGACATCTTTTATGATTGTGAGCCCCCATTAAGTATTTTATGCCAAATTGTTGACGTTGGACAAGGAAGACAACATAATGAATTATGTTTGTTCATATTCATATAGAAGTTATATTGTTATAGATCCTCCAACATGTGGTGCTTGCCCAATATCTTTGCTAGCCAAAAATCCATACTAAGTAGAGATACTACTTGTGCATCCAAAACCTTTAAACCCAGTTTCATGTCATGAGAGTCCACTATATCTACCTATGGATTGAATAAGATCCTTCAAGTAAGTTGTCATCGGTGCAAAAAGCAATAAAAATTGCCTCTAAATATGTATGAACTTTTATTGTAAGGGAAATAAGCTTTGTACGAACTTGTGATGGTAAAGAAATAAAAGCGACAGACTGCATAATAAAGGTTGCTATCACAAGGGACAATATAAAGTGACGTTCCTTTGCATTAAGAGCTCTTGCATCCAACAACAAAAAGCGCATGACAACCTCTGCTTCCCTCTGCGAAGGGCCTATCCTTTACTTTTATGTATTTACTTTTTATGCAAGAGTCAGTAGTGTTCTCCTCTACTTCCTTTTTATTTTTCTCTTTTGTAAGCATCATGTGGTGGGGAAAGATCTAAGCATATATATCCAGTTGGATATGAGTGATCATGAGTTATTATTGTTGACATCACCCTTGAGGTGAATAAGTTGGGAGGCGAACTCACAAGCCCCTATCTTTCTATATGTCTGGCTAAAACTTTTTGCTCCATATATATGTCGTGAGTGTTAGCAATCATAGATGTTGGAAATATGCCCTAGAGGCAATAATAAATTGGTTATTATTATATTTCCTTGTTCATGATAATCGTTTATTATCCATGCTATAATTGTATTGATTGGAAACTCAAATACATGTGTGGGTACATAGACAACACTGTGTCCCTAGTAAGCCTCTAGTTGACTAGCTCGTTGATCAAAGATGGTTAAGGTTTCCTAGCCATTGACATGAGATGTCATTTGATAACGGGATCACATCATTAGGAGAATGATGTGATGGACAAGACCCAAACTGTAAACGTAGCATTTGATCGTGTCAGTTTATTGCTATTGTTTTCTGCATGTCAAGTATCTGTTCCTTTGACCATGAGATCATGCAACTCACTAACACCGGAGGAATACCTTGTGTGTATCAAACGTCGCAACGTAACTGGGTGACTATAAAGGTGCTCTACAGGTATCTCCAAGGGTGTCTGTTGGGTTGGCATGGATCAAGACTGGGATTTGTTACTCCGTGTGACGGAGAGGTATCTCAGGGCCCACTCGGTAATACAACATCACAATGAGCCTTGCAAGCAATGTGACTAAAGTGTTAGCCACGAGATCTTGTATTACGGAACGAGTAAAGAGACTTGCCGGTAACGAGATTGAACTAGGTATAGAGATACCGACGATCGAATCTCGGGCATGTAACATACCGAAGAACAAAGGGAACAGCATACGGGATTAACTGAATCCTTGACATAGAGGTTCGACCGATAAAGATCTTCGTAGAATATGTAGGAGCCAATATGGGCATCCAGGTCCCGCTATTGGTTATTGGCCGTAGAGGTGTCTCGGTCATGTCTACATAGTTCTCGAACCCGCAGGGTCTACACACTTAACGTTTGGTGACGATTAGTATAATTGAGTTATTATGTTGGTGACCGAAAGTTGTTCGGAGTCCCGGATAAGATCCCGGACATGACGAGGATCTCCGGAATAGTCCGGAGGTAAAGATTGATATATGTGATAATAGTGTTTTGATCTCCGGAAGAGTTCCGAAGTTCACCGGAAGGGGTTCCGGATGTTTACCGAAGTGTTCGGGTGCAGCAACACTTTATATGAGCCAAAAGGGATAAAGCCCACAAGGTATTGGAAAGTGCAAAAGTAGTTTTGCTGCCGCGTAAGCGGTACTACCGCTTGGTGAAGCGGTACTACCGCCCGAGCGGTACTACCGCTTGTGTGAAGCGGTACTACCGCCCAAGCGGTACTACCGCTTGTGTGAAGCGGTACTACCGCTTGTGCGCGGCTGTGCACGGTTCGGCAGGGATCCGAGTTGGACTCTTTCCCTGCGGGCCAAACCGACCTTGTGCGGGCAAAACCGACCCGGAGGAGGCTTTTACTCCAAGTTTAGACCCCAAGGCTCAACATATAAATAGAGGGGCAGGGCTAGCACACGGGATACATCAAGATTTCCCCAAGCCGTGTGCGGCAACCCTAACCCTCTAGTTCCTCCGTCATAATCTCCGTAGTGCTTGGCGAAGCCCTGCAGAGATTGTTCCTCACCACCATCACCACGCCGTCGTGCTGCTGGAACTCAACCACTACTTCATCATCGCTCGCTGGATCGAGGAGGTGAAGGCGTCATCAAGCCGTACGTGTGTTGAACGCGGAGGTGCCGTCCGTTCGGCGCTAGTTCGTGATCGGATCGAGGGACGACTTGCGATTTGGATCGCGGAGACGTTCGACTACATCAACCGCGTTTATTAACGCTTCCGCTTAGCGATCTACAAGGGTATGTAGATTCACTCTCCCTCTCGTAGATGCTCATCACCATGGATAGATCTTGCGTGTGCGTAGGAAAATTTTTGTTTCCCATGCAACGTTCCCCAACAGTGGCATCTGAGCTAGGTCTATGCGTAGATGAGATCTCGAGTAGAACACAAACGAGTTGTGGGCGTGGGTGTATACATATTGCTTGCCGTTACTAGTTGATACTTGATTCCGCGGTATTGTGAGATGAAGCGGCCCGGACCGACATTACGCGTACGCTTACGCGAGACTGGTTTCACCGCTGCGTGCACTTGTTGCATAAAGGTGACTGGCGGGTGTCTGTCTCTCTCACTTTAGTTGAATCGGTTCAATGAAGAGGGTTCTTTTAGAAGATCAAAAAGCAATCACTACACCACGTTGTGGTTTTGCGTAGGTAAGAACGGTTCTTGCAAACCCGTAGCAGCCACGTAAAATTTGCAACAACAATTAGAGGACGTCTAACTTGTTTTTGCAGGGTATGTTGTGATGTGATATGGCCAATTACATGATGAGATATATGTGATGTATGAGATGATCATGTTTTGTATAGAATATCACGACTTGCATGTCGATGAATACGGCAACTGGCAGGAGCCATAGAGTTGTCTTTAATTATTGTATGACCTGCGTGTCAATCATTAAGCGCTATGTAATGCTTTACTTTATCGCTAAACGTTAGCAATAGTCGTGGAAGCAACAGTCGGCGCGACAACCTTATGGCGACACGTTGATGGAGATCAAGATGATGGAGATCATGGTGTCATGCCGGTGACGATGGAGATCATGCCGGTGCTTTGGAGATGGAGATCAAAAGCACAAGTTCATGGCCATATCATGTCACTTATGATTTGCATGTGATGTTAATCCTTTTATGCATCTTATTTTGCTTAGGACGACGGTAGCATTATAAGGTGATCCCTCACTTAAATTTCAAGATAAATTGTGTTCTCCCCAAGTGTGCACCGTTGCGAAAGTTCGTCGTTTCGAGACACGCCGTGATGATCGGGTGTGATAGACTCTACGTTCGCATACAACGGGTGTAAGCCATGTTACACGTGCGGAACACTCGGGTTAAACTTGACGAGCCTAGCATGTACAGACATGGCCTCGGAACACAAGAGACCGAAAGGTCGAACATGAGTCATATAGTAGATATGATCAACATGAAGATGTTCACCATTGAAACCACCTCAACTCACGTGATGATCGGACTTGAGTTGGTGGATTTGGATCATGTTACACTCGAATGATCGGAGGGATGTCAATTTGAGTGGGAGTTTTTTAAATATGATTAACTAAACTCATTATCTAAGAACAATAGTCTAAGTTGTCTTTGCTATATTTATGTTGTAGATCATGGCTCGCGCAGTAGCACCCCTGAATTTTAATGCGTTCCTAGAGAAAACTAAGTTGAAAGATGATGGAAGTAACTTTGTGGACTGGGCCCGTAATCTAAGGATTATCCTTACGGCTTCCCAGAAGGCTTATGTCCTTGATGCACCGCTTGGTGATCCACCTGCTCCAGTTGAGTCTCTAGACGTTGTGAACGCCTGGCAGGCTCGTTCTGATGATTACTCAATAGTTCAATGTGCAATGTTGTATGGCTTAGAACCGGGACTTCAAAGACGTTTTGAACGTCATGGAGCATATGAGATGTTCCAGGAGTTGAAGTTTATCTTTCAGAAGAATGCCCGGATCGAGAGATATGAGATCTCCGATAAGTTCTATGCTTGCAAGATGGAGGAGAACGGGTCTATCAGTGATCACGTGCTCAGAATGTCTGGGTACTCCACCCGTCTGGCTGAGTTAGGGATGCCCCTTCCGCCAGAGGCTATCACTGACAGAGTTCTTCAATCATTGCCACCTAGCTACAAGAGCTTCGTGTTGAACTATAACATGCACGGGATGAACAAGTCAGTCGCCGAGCTGTTTGCGATGCTGAAAGCCGCTGAGTCTGAAATTCAGAAGGAGCATCAAGTGTTGATGGTCAATAAAACCACTAGTTTCAAGAAAAATGGCAAGGTTAAGAAGGGTAACTCCAAGCAGAGTGGCAAAGCAGTTGCTCCTCTCGTGAAGAAACCCAAGGCTGGACCCAAACCAGAAACTGTGTGTTTTCATTGCAAGGGAACTGGACACTGGAAGCGGAATTGCCCCAAGTATTTGGCTGACAAGAAGGCGGCCAACAACAAACAAGGTATATATGATATACATGTTATTGATGTGTACCTTACCAACTCTCGTTGTAGTGCCTGGGTATTTGATACCGGTGCGGTTGCTCATATTTGCAACTCAAAACAGGAACTGCGGAATAGACGGAGGCTGGCAAAGGACGAAGTGACGATGCGCGTGGGAAATGGTTCCAAGGTTGATGTGATCGCCGTCGGCACGCTCGCTCTTCGATTACCGTCGGGATTAGTGATGAACCTAAATAAGTGTTATTTGGTGCCTGCGTTAAGCATGAACATTATATCTGGATCTTGTTTATTGCGAGACGGTTACTCATTTAAATCAGAGAATAATGGTTGTTCTATTTATATGAGTAATATCTTTTATGGTCATGCACCCGATGTGAGGGGTTTATTCTTATTGAATCTCGATAGTAATGATACACATGTTCATAACATTGATGCCAAAAGATGTAGAATTGATAATGATAATACCACTTTCTTGTGGCACTGCCGTTTAGGTCATATTGGCGTAAAACGCATGAGGAAGCTCCATGCTGATGGACTTTTGGAGTCACTTGATTTTGAATCACTTGACACATGTGAGCCATGCCTCATGGGCAAGATGACTAAAACGCCGTTCTCTGGAATAATGGAACGGGCAAGTGACTTATTGGAAATCATACATACTGATGTGTGCGGTCCGATGAGCATTGAGGCGCGCGGTGGTTATCGTTACTTTCTCACCTTCACTGATGACTTAAGTAGATATGGGTATATTTACTTAATGAAACATAAGTCTGAAACATTTGAAAAGTTCAAACAATTTCAGAGTGAAGTTGAGAATCATCGTAACAAGAAGATTAAATTCCTACGATCTGATCGAGGAGGAGAATATCTGAGTTATGAGTTTGGCAGTCACTTAAGACAGTGTGGAATTGTTTCACAATTGACACCGCCTGGAACACCACAGCGTAATGGTGTGTCCGAACGTCGTAATCGAACCTTATTGGATATGGTGCGATCTATGATGTCTCTTGCCGATTTGCCACTATCGTTTTGGGGTTATGCATTAGAGACAGCTGCATTCACTTTAAATAGGGCACCATCGAAATCCGTTGAGACGACGCCATATGAACTTTGGTTTGGCAAGAAGCCAAAGCTGTCGTTTCTTAAAGTTTGGGGATGTGATGCTTATGTCAAAAAGCTTCAGCCTGAAAAGCTGGAACCCAAAGCGGAAAAATGCGTCTTCATAGGATACCCAAAAGAGACAGTTGGGTATACCTTCTACCTCAGATCCGAAGGCAAAGTGTTTGTCGCTAAAAACGGAACATTTCTTGAGAAAGAGTTTCTCTCGAAAGAATTGAGTGGGAGGAAGATAGAACTTGATGAGGTTGTTGAACCTTTACTTCAACCTGAGAGTAGCGCAGCGCAGAAAGTTGTTTCTGTGGAGCCTACATTAGCTGAAGAGGAAGTTAATGATGATGATCATGAAGCTTTGGATCAAGTTGCTATCGAACCTCGTAGGTCGACAAGGACGCGTACTGCTCCTGAGTGGTACGGCAACCCTGTCTTAGAGGTCATGTTGTTAAACAACGATGAACCTACGAGCTATGGAGAAGCGATGATGGGCCCGGATTCCGATAAGTGGTTAGAGGCCATGAAATCCGAGATGGGATCCATGTATGAAAACAAAGTATGGACTTTGGAAGTATTACCTGAAGGGCGTAAGGCCATTCAGAACAAATGGATCTTTAAGAGGAAGACGGACGCGGACGGTAATGTCACCATCTATAAAGCTCGACTTGTGGCAAAGGGTTTTTCACAAGTTCAAGGAGTTGACTACGATGAGACCTTCTCACCCGTAGCGATGCTTAAGTCCGTCAGAATCATGTTAGCAATAGCTGCCTTTTTCGATTATGAAATTTGGCAGATGGATGTCAAAACAGCGTTCCTTAACGGTTTCCTTAAGGAAGAGTTGTATATGATACAACCAGAAGGTTTTGTCGATCCAGAGAATGCTGACAAAGTTTGCAAACTCCAGCGATCCATTTATGGACTGGTGCAAGCATCTCGGAGTTGGAATCTTCGTTTTGATGAGGTGATCAAAGCGTTCGAGTTTATACAAGTTTACGGAGAAGCTTGTATTTACAAGAAAGTGAGTGGGAGCTCTATAGCGTTTCTAATATTATATGTGGATGACATATTGCTGATTGGAAACAATATAGAAATGCTGGAAAGCGTAAAGGAATATTTGAACAAGAGTTTTTCAATGAAGGACCTAGGAGAAGCTGCTTTCATATTAGGCATCAAGATCTATAGAGATAGATCAAGACGCTTAATAGGACTTTCACAAAGCACATACCTTGATAAGATTTTGAAGAAGTTCAAAATGGATCAGTCCAAGAAGGGGTTCTTGCCTGTTTTGCAAGGTGTGAAGTTGAGTAAGACTCAATGCCCAGTGACTGCAGAAGATAGAGAAAAGATGAGTGTCATCCCCTATGCTTCGGCCATAGGCTCTATCATGTATGCAATGCTGTGCACAAGACCCGATGTCAGCCTTGCCATAAGTATGGTCGGAAGGTTTCAAAGTGATCCAGGAATGGAACACTGGACGGCGGTCAAGAATATCCTGAAGTACCTGAAAAGGACTAAGGACATGTTTCTCGTTTATGGAGGTGATCAAGAGCTCGTCGTAAAGGGTTACGTCGATGCAAGCTTTGACACTGATCCGGATGACTCTAAGTCGCAAACCGGATACGTATTTATTCTTAATGGGGGTGCGGTTAGCTGGTGCAGTTCCAAGCAAAGCGTGGTAGCTGATTCTACATGCGAAGCGGAGTACATCGCAGCCTCGGAGGCGGCGAAGGAAGGTGTCTGGATGAAGGAGTTCATGACAGATCTTGGAGTAGTGCCTAGTGCGCTTAACCCAATGACTCTGTTTTGTGATAATACTGGTGCCATTGCTCTAGCCAAGGAACCAAGATTTCACAAGAGGACCAGACACATAAAGCGACGTTTCAATTCCATCCGCGATTACATCAAGGAGGACGACATAAATATTTGCAAAGTACACACGGATCTAAATGTTGCAGATCCGTTGACTAAACCTCTTCCAAGGGCTAAACATGAACAACACCAGAACTGCATGGGTGTTCGATTCATTACAATGTAAATCACATAGTGATGTGAACTAGATTATTGACTCTAGTGCAAGTGGGAGACTGTTGGAAATATGCCCTAGAGGCAATAATAAATTGGTTATTATTATATTTCCTTGTTCATGATAATCGTTTATTATCCATGCTATAATTGTATTGATTGGAAACTCAAATACATGTGTGGGTACATAGACAACACTGTGTCCCTAGTAAGCCTCTAGTTGACTAGCTCGTTGATCAAAGATGGTTAAGGTTTCCTAGCCATTGACATGAGATGTCATTTGATAACGGGATCACATCATTAGGAGAATGATGTGATGGACAAGACCCAAACTGTAAACGTAGCATTTGATCGTGTCAGTTTATTGCTATTGTTTTCTGCATGTCAAGTATCTGTTCCTTTGACCATGAGATCATGCAACTCACTAACACCGGAGGAATACCTTGTGTGTATCAAACGTCGCAACGTAACTGGGTGACTATAAAGGTGCTCTACAGGTATCTCCAAGGGTGTCTGTTGGGTTGGCATGGATCAAGACTGGGATTTGTTACTCCGTGTGACGGAGAGGTATCTCAGGGCCCACTCGGTAATACAACATCACAATGAGCCTTGCAAGCAATGTGACTAAAGTGTTAGCCACGAGATCTTGTATTACGGAACGAGTAAAGAGACTTGCCGGTAACGAGATTGAACTAGGTATAGAGATACCGACGATCGAATCTCGGGCATGTAACATACCGAAGAACAAAGGGAACAGCATACGGGATTAACTGAATCCTTGACATAGAGGTTCGACCGATAAAGATCTTCGTAGAATATGTAGGAGCCAATATGGGCATCCAGGTCCCGCTATTGGTTATTGGCCGTAGAGGTGTCTCGGTCATGTCTACATAGTTCTCGAACCCGCAGGGTCTACACACTTAACGTTTGGTGACGATTAGTATAATTGAGTTATTATGTTGGTGACCGAAAGTTGTTCGGAGTCCCGGATAAGATCCCGGACATGACGAGGATCTCCGGAATAGTCCGGAGGTAAAGATTGATATATGTGATAATAGTGTTTTGATCTCCGGAAGAGTTCCGAAGTTCACCGGAAGGGGTTCCGGATGTTTACCGAAGTGTTCGGGTGCAGCAACACTTTATATGAGCCAAAAGGGATAAAGCCCACAAGGTATTGGAAAGTGCAAAAGTAGTTTTGCTGCCGCGTAAGCGGTACTACCGCTTGGTGAAGCGGTACTACCGCCCGAGCGGTACTACCGCTTGTGTGAAGCGGTACTACCGCCCAAGCGGTACTACCGCTTGTGTGAAGCGGTACTACCGCTTGTGCGCGGCTGTGCACGGTTCGGCAGGGATCCGAGTTGGACTCTTTCCCTGCGGGCCAAACCGACCTTGTGCGGGCAAAACCGACCCGGAGGAGGCTTTTACTCCAAGTTTAGACCCCAAGGCTCAACATATAAATAGAGGGGCAGGGCTAGCACACGGGATACATCAAGATTTCCCCAAGCCGTGTGCGGCAACCCTAACCCTCTAGTTCCTCCGTCATAATCTCCGTAGTGCTTGGCGAAGCCCTGCAGAGATTGTTCCTCACCACCATCACCACGCCGTCGTGCTGCTGGAACTCAACCACTACTTCATCATCGCTCGCTGGATCGAGGAGGTGAAGGCGTCATCAAGCCGTACGTGTGTTGAACGCGGAGGTGCCGTCCGTTCGGCGCTAGTTCGTGATCGGATCGAGGGACGACTTGCGATTTGGATCGCGGAGACGTTCGACTACATCAACCGCGTTTATTAACGCTTCCGCTTAGCGATCTACAAGGGTATGTAGATTCACTCTCCCTCTCGTAGATGCTCATCACCATGGATAGATCTTGCGTGTGCGTAGGAAAATTTTTGTTTCCCATGCAACGTTCCCCAACAATAGAAGACTAAATGATGGTTGAGTATGTGGACTTGCTGAAAAGCTCCTACATGAGACCCTTCCTGAAAATATGATGAATTGTAATTGCATTGTTTAGTTTGTTAGTTTTCAAGAAAGTTTAAGCCTTATACTCCATTGCTGTGATGAATTGTTACTTGCTCATGAGAAGTTTATGATAATAAATATTGTTGTTATAATAATGATCATGATGCTACTATGTCCGTATTTTCTTTTTATCGACACCTCTCTTTCTAAACATGTGGACATGATTATTGATATCGGCTTTCGCTTGAGGACAAGCAAGGTCTAAGCTTGGGGGAGTTGATACGTCCATTTTGCATCATGTTTTGCTACTATTATTTATAGTGTTTTTAATCAATATAACACTTTGTGGAGCAATTCTAATGCCTTTTCTCTCTTAATATGCAAGATTTACACAAGGAGGGAGAATGCCGGCAGCTGGAATTCTGGACCTGAAAAAGCCATGTCAGAGATACCTATTCTGCACATCTCCAAATGAGCTGAAATTTCACGGAGAATTATTTTGGAATAAATAAAAAATATTGGAATCAAGAAGTACCAGAGGGGGCCACCCAGGTGCCCATGAGGCACCAGGGCGCGCCACCCCCCCCCCCCCAGGCGCGCCCTGGTACCTCGTGGGGCCCCTGGCCATCCTCTGGCCCCCATTTTCTGGTATATAAGTCATTTTGCCCTAGAAAAAATAGAGAGAAGACTTTCGGGACGGTGCGCCACCGTCTCGAGGCGGAACTTGGGCAGGAGCACTTTTGCTCTCCGGCGGAGAGATTCTGCCGGGGATACTTCCCTCCGGGAGGGGGAAATCGTCGCCATCAACATCACCAGCGATCCTCTCATCATGGAAGGACTAATGTTCATCAACATCTTCACCAGCACCATCTCATCTCAAACCCTAGTTCATCTCTTGTATTCAATCTTTGTCTCAAAACCTCATATTGGTACCTGTGGGTTGCTAGTAGGGTTGATTACACCTTGTAGTTGATGCTAGTTGGTTTATTTGGTGGAAGATTATATGTTCAGATCTATTATGCTATTCAATACCCCTCTGATCTTGAACATGATTATGTTTTGTGAGTAGTTACTTTTGTTCTTGAGGACATGGGAGAAGTCTTGTCATAAGTAATCATGTGAATTTGGTATTCGTTCGATATTTTGATGATATGTATGTTGTTGATTCTCTTAGTGGTGTCATGTGAACGTCGACTACATGACACTTCACAATCTTTGGGCCTAAGGGAATGCATTATGGAGTAGTAATTAGATGATGGGTTGCTAGAGTGACAGAAGCTTAAACCCTAGTTTATGCGCTATTCCGTAAGGGGCTGATTTGGATCCATATGTTTAATGCTATGGTTAGAGTTATGTTAATTCTTCTTTCGTAGTTGCGGACGCTTGCGAGAGGGGATAATCATAAGTGGGAGGTTTGTTCAAGTAAGAACAGCACCCAAGCACCGGTCCACCCACATATCAAATTATCAAAGTAGCAAACGCGAATCAAACAAACATAATGAAAGTGACTAGATGAAATTCCCATGTGTCCTCGAGAACGCTTTACTTACTATAAGAGATCGTTCCGGCTTGTCCTTTGCTATAAAAAGGATCGGGCCACCTTGCTGCACTCTTTGTTACTATTGCTACTTGTCACTTGTTACAAATTATCTTGCTAGCAAACTACTCGTTACCGATAATTTCAGTGCTTGCAGAAAATACCTTGCTGAAAACCGCTTGTCATTTCCTTCTGCTCCTCGTTGGGTTCGACACTCTTACTTATCGAAAGGACTACGATTGATCCCCTATACTTGTGGGTCAACAGATGAGTAGTGGTCATGATTGTCTTAGACGTATGCTTGGATCTGGTCATCTTTCCAAACTCACAAGCACCACACAGATGATCTTTGACTAATTTGACGCCTTCGACGCCAATGATGTGCTTCTTCTTGACAAGTGTGCTCAAATTCCTCATGCCAGCATGTCCCAGACGTCGATGCCATAGCCAGCACTCTGAAGCTTTTGCCAGTAGACACGTGGCAGGCTGAGGACCTAGAGAAAAATCTACAATATACAAATCACCTTTCCTAAAGCCTTCGAAGACTTTGGATTTGTCAGATTCCAACAGCACAATGCATCTATATTTGCCAAAGATGACAATCATATCAAGATCACAAAGCATTGAGACAGACATGAGGTTGTATCCTAGGGACTCGACAAGCATCACCTTTTCCATGTGTCGATCCTTCGAGATAGCAACCTTACCTAGACCCAATACCTTGCTTTTTTCCTTTGTCGGCATATGTGATATGCTTCAGATGAGACGGAGTAAGAGGAGCATCAGTGAGGAGATTCCTATCTCCAGTCATATGATTCGTGTAGCCACTATCCATGACCCATTCAGTGGCTGAAGGTGTATCATCCTCTAGAATCATTAGTCTGACTTACAAATTCATATACTTCAAAGTGAAGAATATGATGATGATCAATTTCGTCAGACAATTTCATCAAGGAATAGTATTTAGCAGCATAAGGAATGTGTGAAATGAGTTATTCATTTCATCATGATTAGCCTGCATCCCAACAGGCACTTTTGTCAGGTCTTCAGCAAATTCATCAGACATTTCAGTTGTCTGAAGACCTGATCCTGCAGAAGAGATTAGTTCTTCTTAACCACCCACATCTGTATGGGTGGCTGAGAAGCAATGTAGCGAAGTGCATTAATGGAGAACTTAGGCATTGAATAATATGCATTTCTCTTCACGGGAGGGTTATAGTAATTGAATGAATAAGCAGAGAAATTCTTCGATGATTTGTGAACATAGTGGTTCGAAGAGTAATGCTCATATTCATCAAATCGCTGTTTGTTTCCCTACGAAACAGAGGCATTAGCACGACCATAAGTGGATCTGCGTCCATTTGATGACTTTGATCCCTGTGAAGAATTTGCCCTGAGAGGTTTCTTCTTCATTGGTGGTGTCATGATGACATTCACCTGAAGATTTTCTAGAAGGCTTTTAGGAACCCAGATTTTCTTCACAGGTGGACCATTCCTGTAGTTAGTACCAACAAATCTGGCAAAGACTTCACCATTCTGATTCTTGAACAGTTTATAGTTGGAGTCAAATGACTCATCTGAAGAATATGAAGTATCACAAGTATAGCCAGATAAAGTGGATGGATCTATTGGAGGTCCCTTTGCAGCAAGCCATGTGGTTTTGGGATACTGCTCAGGCTTCCAATACGAACCATCAGCGTTGAGCTTTCTCTCAAAAGCAATACCCTCTTTCTTAGGGTTCCTATGAAGAATTTGCTTTTTGAGCACGTCACACATGGTTTGATGCCCTTTGATGCTTTTGTACATGCCAGTGACATACAATTCCTTCAGCCTTGCATTTTCATCAGCATCACTGGTGGCTTCCTCAGATGAGGGGTTAGTGGCCACCGTAGCAGTTGAAGCAATTGAAAGTACAGAAGCATTTGAACATTCAGCTGAAGAATTTGCATTATCACGTTCAAGGCATTTTAGGCATGGTGCAACAAATTCTTCCTGAGCGGTACTGATCTGTTGAGCGGGGAGTGAATCGTTTTCTTTTTGAAGATCATCATGAGACGCTCTCAGCTTCTCGAGATCTTACTTCCTTTGAAGAAATTCATAGGACAGCTTCTCATGTTCGGCTGAGAGGGACACATGACGACTTTCAAGTTCGTCATATTAAGACTTAAGCCTTCTGAGATCCTCAGACAAAGCTTGACTACGATCCATTTCCTCGTCCAACAGGTCATCGCTTTTGTCTAGCAGTTTTTGAATCTTTTCCATGGCATGCTGTTGCTCAGTTGCAATTTTAGCAAGTTTTTTATAGCTTGGTTTAGATTCACACTCAGAGTCGTCATCACTGGAAGTTTCAAAGTAAGCTTCTCGTGAGGTTACCTTTGCACCTCTTGCCATGAAGCAATAGGTGGGAGTGTAGTCATCAGCACAGTTATCATTGTTGGTGGAGATACCATTATCCTCAGGGTTGAAGATGGACTTGCTGACGTACTCAGTAGCGAGTACAAGGCTTGCCACACCAGTGTGTGACTCCTCCTCAGATTCCTCAGCTTGCTGATCATCAGATTCTTCTTCAGAATCCATTTCCTTCCCAATGAATGCACGAGCTCTGCTAGAACTGGTTTTCTTGTGAGATGAGGACTTTGATGAAGACTTTGAGGACTTCTTCTTTTTGCCATCAGATTCATCATCATCCCTGCTCTTCTTCTTCTTCTTCTTCTTCTTCTTCTTTAGCCAAAGAGGGCAGTCGGCGATGTAGTGGCCTGGCTTCTTGCATTTGTGACAGGTTCTCTTGTTGTAGTCTCGAGCAGACGCTTCTCCAGTGTTCTTCGAGTCATACTTTGAAGATTTTCCAAAGCGGTTCTTCTTCGAAAACTTCTGGAACTTCTTCACCAGCATAGCCAGTTCTCTGCCAATTTCCTCAGCACCATCAGAACTGCTCTCATATTCCTCTTCTTCTTCAGATGAAGAAATAGCCTTGGCTTTTGCTTTTGCCTTCAGAGCGCGAGGACGACCATAGCTGGGTCCATACATATCTCTCTCTTCTCTGCTTGCTGAAATTCATGTGTGTTGAGCCTCTCAAGAATGTCAGCAGGATCTAGTGACTTGTAGTCAGGGCGCTCTTGTATCATTAGTGCCAAAGTGTCGAAGGAACTGTCCAGAGACCTCAGCAATTTCTTCACCACCTCATGATCGGTGATGTCAGCAGCACCAAGAGCCTGAAGCTCATTGGAGATATCAGTGAGGCGATCGAAGGTTTGCTACACATTTTCATTGTCGAGCCTCTTGAATCGATTGAAGAGATTGCGCAGAACATCAACTCGGGAGTCACGTTGAGTGGACACTCCCTCATTGACTTTGGAGAGCCGGTCCCAGATCGGCTTCAAAGTTTCTAAAGCACTCACTCTACCACTGGCCTTTGTTCAGATGACCACATATGATATTCTTCGCTTGAGAGTCCAGTTGCTTGAATCGCTTCACGTCAGTGGCGTTGATGCTTGGAGCCACGGTAGGCACTCCATTCTTAGCGACGAACCAGAGATCATTGTCAATTGCCTCAAGATGCATTCACATCTTGTTCTTTCAGTAGGGATAGTCTGTGCCATCGAAGATGGGGCACGCAGCGGATACCTTGATCATACATGCGGTCGACATAACTAAAACTCCAGGTGGTTAAACCAAAATCACACAGAACAAGGGAGTACCTTGCTCTGATACCAATTGAAAGCGCAGGTTAACTCCCAGAGGGGGGTGAATGGGAGATTTTTAGAAATTCGTCAAACTCCGAAGATTTTGACAAAAATCAGAGTGGCAAAATAGAAACAGGAAAGAGACTAGATCGACACAGATGTAACTAGCATGCAAAAGAAATATATACAAGTGAAGAACAAGTAGTCATACAAGCAAACATGCATGAGGAAGATGAACTGAAGAAAAGAGATACAACATGATGAAAGTCTTCAGTTCAAATTCATCAGAAAAGTAGAGCACAAGTTCTTCAGCAGCGGAAATGCGTAAAGGTAAAGGGGTGAGGAATTCGAAACTGGTTGGGCTTGATGAAGACACAACGATTTGGTAGACCAGTTCCAGTTGCTGTATCAACTGTACGTCTGGTTGAGGCGGCTGAGTCTTACCTCGGAGGACACTTAGTCCTTACCGTATTCCTCTTGAGCTAAGGTCACTTAGACCTCGCCCAATCACTCATGGTAAGTCTTCAAGGTAGACTTCCAAAACCTTCACAGACTTGTTCACCGGCACGCCACAATTACTCTTGGGTGCTCAGAACATGACGCCTAACCGTCTGGAAGAATGACAGTCTTCAAAGGTAATAAGCGTCGAATCACACAGATCAACTTCTTCAGTGATGCTCAGTCACTTAGGCTCTGGTTGGGTTTTTCCTCACTTGGGTTCTCACAAAGTCGTCAGAGGAAGGGTTGCTCTCAAATGACAAGTGTCAAGTTCTCTCTAGAGCAGCCAACCAACTAGTGGTTGTGGGGGGTGGCTATTTATAGCCAGGGGCAACCTGACATGAATTGTCATAAATGCCCTTCTCAGACATGACCGTTGTCAGGATAAGAATCCACTCGACAGCTGGCACGCGGTGCAGCAACGGTCGGAAATTAAGCTCTCAATTTTGTCGGGGCACTCTATTTCCTCACGATAGGCAGATCGTACTGGCGAAATCCTAACTCCTCAGCCTGACCAAATTCGTCAGAGACCAGATGAACTTCGTCACTGTCACTGTCAAATTCGTCAGCTGTTCTGGAGGTTTCCAAAGGCTTCACTCGAAGCGGCTGTAAAGTGTACTCGAAGCGGCTGTAAAGTGTATAGGTTTGAGCATCGCTTTGAAGTATGAAATATGTTTCACCTGGACCCCCTTTGACAGTACGGTTTTTCCTATGACTCAAATAAGAAGAAAAAAACTATGAAAACAAAATCTTCAAGCTTCCAAGTCTTCACATCAAAAAAAAATTGAATGAAAGGGGTTCCCCCCCCCCCCCCGCCCCATTTTATTAATGAAGCGAAAATAGAAACCTAAAAGCATCCAAGTCTTAACAACAGGTTCCAGCAACACCATCAAAGGGGGAAAAGCTGCACCCCAACACACCTAGCAGAAACCGGAAAAGCAGAGTACATCTAATTAGTTTTACAGACCCAGAAAGAGAAAGATCTCCCAGCACTCAGCTAGAGAGCTAAATCCATGGCAGCTCCTCCCTTCTTGTTGCCCACGATCATCTCCAGGCAATTCACATCAACTCCCCGCGGCGTTTGTCCAGAAGAAGTATACATCTCAGTAGCAGCGCTGCTTGAGTGTCGTCGCAGAGAACTTTCCATTGATGAAGTTGAAACCTTAGCTTTGCAAGAACACAGTTGACATTTTTGCAGGTACGGCCCTGAAAACAAAATTCATTTCTTAGTTTCCAAATGCTCCATAAGGATGCAGCTACTATCAGGTTTAGCACCGGTTTTTTCTTATGCAATTGCCACAAAGCACTAACATCATTGAAACTAGTAATGCAAGGGTAATCAAAACACTCAGAGACAAAAGCCCAAATCTGTTAGATGATGCACAATCAAATAAAAGATGATGCACAGTTTCATTATCATTACAGAAAGGGCATGCCAGATCATCAACATGTCTTCTCTTGGCCAAGTTATCACGCGTAAGAATCTTGTTATAAACCCCAAGCCAGAGGAACACATGTATTTTCTGAGGGCAGATAACCTTCCAAAGTTTGTCACCAACCTCAGAAACCACGCCCCCAAAATTGATTTGCTTATAAAGAGATTTCACTGAGTACACCCCATTTGTCTCCAGCAACCAAATGGGGGAGTCAGCTTCTTCATTTGGCTGGCACTTTTTAACAAGCTCTACCATTTTGATTCCAATGATCAAAACCTGTCATATCGACACATCGTCGGAAAGTTAGCTTAAGGTTTTTGCCATCCCAAACCTGGGCCACCGAGCACTCAGGTTGATTGCAAATCTCAAAGAGATCCCAAAATTGTGTCTTGAGGGAATAATCCCCAACCCAGGTATCGTGCCAGAAGCTAATTCTCTCCCCATTCCCCAGCCGCCACTTATAAAAGATCCTAGCAGCTGAGAAAGCCCAAGTAGCACTCTTCCAAAAGGTAGAGCCAAAGAATATTGGGAGATTTAGTATCATATTTAAAAGAAATAATTCTCTTCCATTCACTGTTGTTATTATCAAAAAATCTCTTGCTCCATGAGGCCAACAGAGCCATATTATAGTCCCTAATGTTAGGAATCCCTAACCCCCCAAACTCTTTCTTCCTGGAGACCAGGCCCCAATTGGCCAAATGATATTTATGTTGGTTATCCAAGTTCCCCCAAAAGAAGTGAGCCATCTGAGAGTTGATAGCATTAATTGCCCATTTAGGGAACTTAATCATTGACATCAGATAAGCAAGGATGCTAACAATGCAAGCACACAACAAAATAATTTTACCCCTATAAGTAAGATATCTACCCAGCCACCCAGAAATGTTCTTAATGATCCTATCAATGATAGGTTGTAAATCTTCTTTCTTAAGTTTATCATAGTGCAAAGGCACTCCCAGATACTTAATAGGAAAGTCCCCAAGTTTACAACAAAAGATTTGAGCAAATTCTTGTGCCACCTCTTGTTCTATATTAATAGTAAGCAGATCACTTTTATGAAAATTGATTTTCATCCCAGAAAGGTTTTCAAAATAGGATAGTAGCTATTTAAAGTTCCTAGCTTTATCAACAGAGTTTTCTAAGAAAAGAATGGTGTCATTTGCATACTGCAAGCTGACCACACCACCTGGAATAACTTGAGGCAGAAGCCCCGAAATCAACCCATGAGAAGCAGCTTTGTATAGCATTTTAGAAAACACATCTGCAACCAAATTAAAAAGCAAGGGGGACATGGGGTCACCCTGTTTCAAGCCTTTGCCAGCCAAAAAATGGGGGCCCACAGTATCATTAATTCAAACACTAAATGTGCTATGGACTAGGATGGTTTTTATCCATGCAATCCATTTGGGACCAAAACCTCTAGAATGAAGCATATCAAACAAAAATTCCCAACTTACTCTATCATATGCTTTCTCATAGTCCAGTTTAAGCACTAGACCTTGAGATTTAGTTCTTTTCACCTCATGAATCACTTCATGGGCCATCACCACACTTTCCAAAATATACCTCCCTTTAATAAAGGCCGTTTGATTTAAAGAAATAAGTCTGTGACTAGTAGGGGACACCCTATTGGTCATGGCCTTAGAGAAAATCTTCACTCCACAATTACCGAGGCTGATAGGCCTAAATTTCTTCATGTCTTTAGCATTGGGTTCTTTAGGAATGAGCACAATCAATGCAAAGTTGAGACGATACAAATCTAGTTTACCTTTCTCAAAATCCCTGACTAAGGCCATAAAGTCAGTTTTGATCACTTCCCAGAAAGTTTGGTAAAACAAAAAGGAAAGCCCATCGGGGCTAGGGGCCCCATGAGCATAAGAGCCAAAAATGGCTTCTTTTATCTCTTCCTCAGAAAAATCTCTTTGAAGCATATCATTTTCTTCTTGTGTAACCATCTCCTCATCCTTCCAGAAGGAAGGACCTAGTTTAATATTATGTTTTTCTTCATAACAAAACAAATCCTTATAAAAGGATGTAGCTACATCTAGCATATCTTTGGTGGTATACACTGGACCATTTTCTCCATTCAGCTCAGAAAGGTGGTTCTTCCTATGTCTATGATTAGCAAGAGCATGGAAATAAGCATTATTTTTGTCCCCATCTTTTATTTTACGATCTCTCGAACGTTGCCACAAGGCAATTTCTTCTTTATGCCAGATACGGGTCAATTCTTCTTTAATCTCATTCATACGGTTTTTATCCCCATCATCAAGCTGGTTTTGTTCAGAAAAAACATCTAGAATATCAAACTCCATCAAAAGGTCTCTCTTCCTTTTTTTCATATCAGCCTCCACATTAATACTCCACCCTTTCGCTTTTTTCCTAAATAATCTAGCCTTATTCATCCAAATGTCTAAAGCACAATTCCCAGGAACTACAGAGTTCCAAACCTCACGAACCATATCTTTAAAACCTGGTTGCTCAAGCCACCATTTTTCAAAGCGAAACGGTTTAGGAGAAGTAATCCTCCTAGCTCCAGTATCGAGGATAAGAGGGGTGTGGTCACTCCCAACCCGTGGGAGGGCTGTCAAAACTGACATAGGATAGTGGGAATCCCACGATAAGGAAACAAACACCCTATCTATGGCAGCAAAGATGGGTTTACTTTGATTGTTTCTCCAAGTGAAACTTCTGTTAGCAATATTACTTCACATCAATTTCCTCAAAGGCCGCACCAAATTCTTCACTTTGAAGAAATACATTTTTAGGGGTCGACTTCCGTGGTTAAACTAAGTCTTCAGGGACTATTTTCTCCTGTGTACACTCACAAACTTATTAGTCCCTTAACTTATTTGTCTTCAATACTCCAAAACCACTAAGGGAGCACTTGATGCACTTACAGAATGTATGAACTCTCCGCTCTATATATCCATAGAAAAAATATATGGTTAGTCTTGATTTCAATTCGAAGACTAATTACTAATTAAAAAATGTAGACAACTTCAACAATCTGTTGATTTAACAAATTTTGTTATGTTTCCAATTGAATGATCACTTGCATAATAGGTTTATAACCGATAAAAAGCTTCACTTGTAGTGCCAAGACGTTGTTATCCTCTATGGGGAAAACATGTATTGTTAATGTCATCGATTCTTTTCTTGCGGGGGAATGTCATCGATTCAGACCGTTTGTTATTTTCTACTCCCTCCGTCCCATAATGTAAGACATTTTTTTTGACACTCAAGGGAGTAGTGAAACTTTGAGTAAATTTTGTTTCAAAATATTACGGCGATGAAGACTGAAGAGCATAGGGAAGCTCAGCGCTGAGCAGTAATTGGACATTTGGAGGCAAAATCGAAAAGCCCACCAACTCCCAACAACTGGTCGAGGACTCGAGGCCATGGCGACGGCGCACAAGCCGGCGAAGCGGCTCGGCGGCATGGCAGAGGTGCTCGCCATCGCCGGGGACCTCGGCTTCCCGGCCCCTCCCGCGCAGGTTGCCCCCACCACCCCCTTCGATGCGCTTTCTAGATTTACGTCTGCCCCCCCAAATCCTTCTCTGATTCATCAAATCAACTAATGGGTCGAAAAAACCTCCCGATCCGATTTTTACGGAGGGGCGATTCGGCCTCATCCTTTCCCCTCACGACCGTGGCGGCGGCGGCGGCGGCGGCGGCGCCAGCCATCTGAGCGATCCCACGCCCCTGCTGCCCCAAGGACGCCTGGGTCAGCCGGTAGGGGTGGACGAGGCCGCCGGCAGGGACGCCGGGGCCGGACTCGGGGCGGTGGACTCCGTTCGCTTTTGTAGTAGATCGACAATGCGGAAGCAAGGATGCCCGATGGAGGTGGCGTCCCAGTACCGGCGGGTACTGTCGTCGCCCCCGGCCGTGGTGTTCGCCTCGACGAAGGCGCTCCAGAGCGGGACCCTTGAGGGCTTCTTCCTCAATTTCGAGACGCAGTCGGAGCCGGCCTTCTGCGGCCTCGCTTCTCACTCCGTCGAGAAATCAGCAGCGGGAGAGATGGTGGTTGTAGATCCGCCGGCAACGCCTGAAGTGGATGGCGCCGCCTCGGGTTGCTCCCATGTCTCCGTGGTGTCCATGAAAGTAGATGAAGATCTAAAGGCCCGTGATGGTACAGCCAAAGCTGATGCCAAAGTGGAGGAGTCGTGGCTGGCCAGGGGGTGAAGATCCAGTTGGGGGACAAGCTGTTCACCATATCGCACCACCGTCGGGCGGATGTCGGTCTCACGTGCGGGCACTGCGGTTCACACGGCTGCCACAAGGTCAGCATGATCGAGAATCTCTACCCCAGGGTCCACTGCCGTAGAATCCGTCTCAGTAAGGAGCTCACAGCGAAGGTAGTGCCCACTGCCGATGAACAACCACAGTGACGGTGTCAGCGAGATGCCGTCCGCAACCGTGGAGGTTGCGCCGCTACAACTGAGAGCTGCCTCGTCGGAGCTGCTGCTCATGTCGTGCGTGCTGTGCGCACCACCCTACGAGCTGCTCGCTGGGCCGTTGATTGCGATGCGGGCAGGGTCGTCCTCCCTGACGACATCCGTCGTTTGGGTCCCCAGCTTCGCGGCAGATCTGATGGTAGGCGGTGCCGTGACCGCTGACGGTGGTAGTCAGTGTGCATTAGGCGACGAGGATGCCGGGGCAACGGCCCCGAAGACTTGTTTGATGTTGCAGGTTAGTTTGTGTCGGTGTGGAGTGGCAACGGCCAATACTGCACCGCGACTTGGATGGCCCCCCGACTACCGGGGAGGTTGTCTTAGGTCGGAGGATGTCCTGCCCATCCGCTAGCGCCACTCTGGGCTGGCATTGTGTACTGGCAGACGCGACTATTGGAAGATTCATCATCAAGATCATTATTGGAGCACCGCTTCATGTCCGGGGTGAAAACAATTGTTCTGGCTCTTTTTGGTCAGACTCAGCATCGACGAACTTGCGCCATGATCTTGTTGAAGACGTTTTCTTTTTGTTGTTTTGCTGGCCGTCATGGTTGGTCTCAACAAATAGGATGAAAATCCTTGTCTTGGGCGTCTTCGGCCAGGCATGGCGACGGCGGCGTGAGGGCGTGTATCCCTTATGAGGGTGTTGCTGCGGAAGAAGTCGACTTAGTCGTAAGCGTTAATTTCATATCTTGTAATGATTTTGCCATAGTTATCTATGCCATGTACTCTTTTTTTGATGTATTTGTCCTTTTTGCACTACATTAACTTTAATAAAGATGGCTGTGTGCATCACATTGATGCAGATTCCGGGGGTTTCAACCTCCTTCAAAAAAAAAGCCTTCTCCTGTCAATTTCGTCTCTTCCGCTGCCATTTCGCAAGATCTGAATCTCCCGGTCGAATTCTTGCTCCTTTCAGGTAATTGTAGGGTTCCGTTCCTCATTTATTGCCGCCAGGGATTGTGAAATGTAGGTTTCGAACTGAGTGCCGCTCCCGAATTAGAAGCCTATTACTGCAATTTCTGCATGGTTTGAACGGGCTGAGCGTGTAGGTTCAGGGGAGTCCCTTACGCTTTGCTAGTCCTGAGAGGAACATCTATGGGGAATCATCTCCTCCTAAGTTTGGTGACTATAACCTGTAGGGTTCTTTATCTATTGAAACCTAGCAATCTTGGAGCTAATTATAAGTTGTAACCCATCTAAAATTATTACTCTGTAAGATTGCTATGTCCCCCTCTATTTTGTTATGATGTCTAGCTTCGTGAAATTTACAGTGCTCTATGTCACTAATAGTGATGGTGATGAAATGATTGTTCTTTTTATTTCTCAGAATATGGTCATGTGTGCTTCTTAAGTCTTTACACTTCTTTGTTGTCACTTGCCATTGCAGGAAGATCAGAACACCTCGGACAAAAGTGATGACCTGGTGAGGGTATTAAGGGAGCTGACGGCCGTGCAGCGGAACATTGCCAATTTGCAAGTTGAGCTACAAGGCAGAAAGGTAATGGACTAACGACCAGTTGCTACTGTTTGTATGTTTACACCAATTCTATGCCATGCCAATGCTTATGCAGTTTTCGTTTGTTGGTTACCTTTTCCGATCCCTTACTACACAATATTACTTTGACTTTAGATCAACGCTTTTGTATTTCATCAATTTGTTTTGCCGTAGTGAATATCCTTTTCATTCTGTTACTGACTTACTGTGGTAGCGAAACTATGAAATTCCCATGAGGTTATTCATATTCTTCGTAGAAATGAGAACATCATGAATAATTAGAGCATTTTGGAGATACATTTGCTTCTATCAATATGTCCACTTTGACTATTATGGTGAATATGTGTTTGCTGTCAAAGCATATTAATAACATGGATAATTTTTTCCTTCTTAAGTGAAAAGAATAATTTTATATCTGTTTATGAATCTGATAGGTGCTCACACTTGCGTTACCTAGGTTTTCATGCTTGAAAAATGAATTGCAACGTCCAAGCCTCTCTAAATGTGCAAGGTTAAAGCTCATAACTGGTGATGTATAGAACTTAAAACTGTTTACGCTCTATTAAATGTGATCACAAGCAGAATAACAAGCGTCCAATTTATATTTCACTTGTAAACTTTGCTATATATCATCTCCAAATGCTGGTGTATTCAGTTTTCTGGGCTTTTGATTTGTGTCAGTTATCTTCGTTGATCATATTGATGAACTTTTGTTTATTGCAGGATGATAAAAAACATTGCTCATTTGACTCATGTTAGTGAAATGGAGAAGAAGTGTGAATCGTTGGCCAGAATTACTGCTATTTTGAAAGATGTTATTCAAAAACAAGGTACTGGAAGTCAGAAATCACTATTTTTTTTACTTGTTTTCTTTCTTTCTTGGGACCACCTGTTACTCAGGTTATTGTGTGAAGAAAGTTATGCCTGTGCTGTTGGCTGCTCCATATACCATATAAATCGACTAATTACAAGATCTGGATATCAAAATAACAACCCTTTTCTATCAGGACCGCATTATTGCCCGTCTGCAGCAACCTTACTCGCTTGACTGCATTCCTGTTGAAGCTGAATACCAGGTTGGGTTCTTGATCATTTTGATTTCAGATTTTTATAGAAAATATATTATTCATTCATTCATGAACTTACACATGCGAACTGAAAATGGTGTATCAAGTAGCAACCTACATCCAGTTTTCTGATTCTTGGCATTCATTACAATGTATTGATGTGGAGGAGAATCTTAGGTGCACCTGCTTAGGTGATTCCTTCACAAAGGAATGTGTGGTTTCTTGAGCGAAGCACAATTTTTCTACTTACTGTACTTGTTTCTCCTCAGAAACAATTCTCGGAGCTACTTCTGAAAGCGGCAAGTGATTATGGGGCATTGACAGCATCAGTTGGAGATTTCCAGTGGAGTCAAAACTTCAGAGAGTCGCCTGCTGTATGGGGTGTAAGTTGAAAATACTCCTTCTGGTAATTAAATTAGGAGTCATAGTGAATTTATCCCCCGCAAAACACCTTCCACTGCAGATGCAAATATTAATGCTACCACAATCTAGGGATGCCACATGATTTATCATGTCAGTATAGAATGATTTTTTTGCATTTTAATCGCATTTTCTTATGGCAGCTCTTTCTTGTCTATGATTATACCATGTCAAATAAGGAAATATTAATGGCTATCTTTCATCTCTGTGAAGGAAATGCTAGGACCGATACCTGCTGCGCTTGCATCCTGCACCCGGTTCTTCGAGGCCATGTCTGCGATGAGGGAATCCTTTTCTACTCTTCAAACACTTCGCGTTGATCATTCTTCTCTGTCAATGACCCCAGGTGGCTCCAGTGATGATTCGAAGTTCTTGACGCCGCCTCAGAGGAGAGAGGGCTCGATGCTCAATAGCTGGAAGCAAGTGGACGACGTAAACCCTGAAAGTGATGGACTTGACAATATCAACCAGAGGAGGCTGTCATGGCCATCCTCCATTAACAGGGACCTGTATATCACAGCTCACCAAGCTAATACTCACCTGTCTGCATTATGTATAAATAGGATCGCCGAGGCTTGTCTTCAATTTTATTGTGTTTGGTTTCTACCAGTAGGCTTTCCACAGATTGATTGCACTTCATCTTGCTCATATGTTTTGGATCCATGAGGATGAAAATACACGAATAAAACAAGATAGCCATTATCCAGAAGTGAAGTTTAACCAAAAGCAACATCATGCTCATATCTTAAACACAAAAATCATTACATGTCGCTAGTACCACTCCTTCCTCCCAAGTGTGCGATGCTCCATTGCATCCTAGATGCCAAGATCTCTGTCCGCATCATCTCTCAAAAGGATCTCACGTTTTCATATATCTCATTTGGATCCATCCTTAACCAGTTGATTTTCCTCGGCGCCATCTCTTGCCTCAACTGGCTCTCGCCGAGAAGAAACATACGCTTGCCCGTGTTGTGATTGTGCTTCTCATTCTCTTTCATCTCTTGCCACGTCGTCATCTTCTCTTTTTGATTCTTCTTCGTCAACTCTAACTTTGCCTGCATAGCTTGAGTTAACACCTCCTTTGCATTGGATCAACTCATCAATCTTGTATTTCATTGCCGCGATCTCTCCATACTCTGTTGAGCTTCTTCTTCACTATCTTCCTCCCATCGGGCCGCCCCTTGATAGACTCCAAAGTAGGACTCCTTGTTTCCTTTTATCTTCATCAAAATCTTCATCCCATCTTCAAGCTCTAGAGAGGACGAGGTACTTGACCTCGGTCTCTTTGGTGGAACCTCATCATTCCTCTTCCTCCACTTCTCATAGTTTTGGAGAAATTCCCAACAATGGTGCAAGGCAAATGGCTTGCCTTTTGACTAAGGTTATTGCTTGTATCTCTCTTGAGTGAACTTGTCCTACAACATACAACTAGAAGGTGGTTTTGTGAGCAAAGATAATTGAAATTTATTCTAAACATGCAGTGGATAAAGATGACAAAATCACTCACATCCATAATACCTAAATAGTTGATCCCCACTCACTCTAATTCTCTCAACATGCAGCCCTCCACGTCATCAAATATGCCACGTCATAATCCACTTAAACTATTTTGTAGCACATGCATACCCCAATTTAATTGTTCCATCTTCAATTGTCTAGCGTACATGCATACTCTTTGTTCACACACAATTACTTTAAGAAATAATAGCCTTTTATTTAGCTCATTTTGTTTATACAAAATTTATCCAAAAATAATCTTTAAAATCCCGCAGCAACGCGCGGGGAAATCACCTAGTATTCATTAATTGTGGTACCACTAGGAAGTGTGTTCTTCACTTGCTCTGAACAACCCACCCACGATTGCAACACTCGATCACACTCTAACAGTTTGTGAGTGACTTGAGTGATCCACTGGATGGTGTCTTCACATTTTGATGGTAGTGTTCCTCGATGCACTTATAATACTTTGCACCAAATTGACCATCCCCGGTGACCGCATCAAGTATGACACTCTCCCAAGCCAAAACCAAAACCACACGAAAACTACCACTACAGCCACACGTGTTCACAAAAACACAAAAACACAAAAACAAAGGTAAATAATAAAATAAGATCCTAGAGGGAAAAAAAGTAAAAAGTTGGAGAGGAGTCATGTTTTTTTGTGTGCTCACATTACATTTTACAAAAGATGATCTTTTGTTGGCAGCAAAATTGTCTAGAAACGAACATTCATGATAGTAATGTCGTTACCGAACACAACACAACTACCACAACTAGATGTAACATCGGGACCGGAAGAAGTAGAGACACGAGACGCTACCTCGTCCGCTCTCAAAGCGGGATTGCATTGTCTTTACATGGTATCCACTACCATCAATCTAGATAGAAAGGACGTCACCATCATCATGTTTAAGTTATTGTCACCAATGGCAGAGCTTCATGGAGATCGTTGATGGGGCTATGAAGACAATTCATGTTTAAGTGGTCTTTAAAACTAGCTTTCGAAGGACTTTTTTGTTGGGGGTGGGGGGGGGGGGGGGGGGGGGGGCTCACCTGTTGGCACGAAGGAGCACTATCACTTCCGCCCGTTGTACGCTTCAGGAGGGCATGGACTTCTTGGACAGTGTATATCCATGAGAGAATATATATTTTATTATGAAACAATATCAGCTTTCACATAAAAAGAATACAAATAAAAAACATGTGTGTTGCAAGGAAACAAAAAAGGGGCACACGGTACAAATGCTTCCACGGCTCACCTGTTGGCACGAAGGAGCACTATCACTTCCGCCCGTTGTACGCTTCAGGAGGGCATGGACTTCTTGGACAGTGTATATCCATGAGAGAATATATATTTTATTATGAAACAATATCAGCTTTCACATAAAAAGAATACAAATAAAAAACATGTGTGTTGCAAGGAAACAAAAAAGGGGCACACGGTACTAATGCTTCCACGGCTCACCTGTTGGCACGAAGGAGCACTATCACTTCCGCCCGTTGTACGCTTCAGGAGGGCATGGACTTCTTGGACAGTGTATATCCATGAGAGAATATATATTTTATTATGAAACAATATCAGCTTTCACATAAAAAGAATACAAATAAAAAACACGTGTGTTGCAAGGAAACAAAAAAGGGGCACACGGTAGTAATGCTTACACGGCTCACCTGTTGGCACGAAGGAGCACTATCACTTCCGCCCGTTGTACGCTTCAGGAGGGCATGGACTTCTTGGACAGTGTATATCCATGAGAGAATATATATTTTATTATGAAACAATATCAGCTTTCACATAAAAAGAATACAAATAAAAAACATGTGTGTTGCAAGGAAACAAAAAAGGGGCACACGGTACTAATGCTTCCACGGCTCACCTGTTGGCACGAAGGAGCACTATCACTTCCGCCCGTTGTACGCTTCAGGAGGGCATGGACTTCTTGGACAGTGTATATCCATGAGAGAATATATATTTTATTATGAAACAATATCAGCTTTCACATAAAAAGAATACAAATAAAAAACACGTGTGTTGCAAGGAAACAAAAAAGGGGCACACGGTAGTAATGCTTCCACGGCTCACCTGTTGGCACGAAGGAGCACTATCACTTCCGCCCGTTGTACGCTTCAGGAGGGCATGGACTTCTTGGACAATGTATATCCATGAGAGAATATATATTTTATTATGAAACAATATCAGCTTTCACATAAAAAGAATACAAATAAAAAACATGTGTGTTGCAAGGAAACAAAAAAGGGGCACACGGTACTAATGCTTCCACCCCCTTTTAAAACTAAAACATGAGCAATCTAGGTTCCAAACAAGCAATGATGAACTTGCAAAACTAGTGTGTAACCCACCCCCGCCATGTAGTCGAGCAGAAGCGCAGAACCTACGACTTCTAGGCAACATCTGTCCATCAGAAAATTTCCATTTTGTCTAGAAATAACATTGTCCTTCACACAAATGCTCCCCAAACAAAACATGGCTATGTTAAAGAAATCTTGAAAAGCACATAAAGTACTGTTCCACTACATGATGCTGAGAATGATATGATTGAGAAAATGAAGAGGTAATCATATGGCCAGTCAATGATGAAGTCAGTCCACCCCTGGTCTTCCTCTTTTGTCTTCTTCCCCTTCCTTCTCCGCGTCCATGTAGCTGCCACGAAAGAGCGGCGACTGACTCACCGAGTCACTGGTCTCTCTTCCCCACTCCTCGGCCATCTCGTCCTCGGCAAATCCATCGCAGCTACCGCCGGCGGGTAGCATCTCTCCTTCGCCACCCGCCGTCCGGCGCCGTAGAGACGGCCGGCCGCCGCCAGCAGCGGCCAGATCTGGGGTCAGGCGAGAGAGGGAGACCGACCAGTCTCGAATCCACCATTTCCCTCTCTGCACAACAGAGGGATTCGGGCGGCGCGCGCATCGCCATTGCTCGGGAGCTCTAAGCCAGGTACACACAGAACAGTCCCGTAAATGGCGCCTGGTTGATTTAATTTGCAAAAGCCGATTTTAAGCCATGACCCGCTCATCTCACAGATCGAGAGAGCCGGCCGGGGAGGCGCCAGCCATGGCGGACCTGGCGGTCGGGCTGTCCAAGACGGTGGTGGCGGAGGCGCTGACCAAGGTGCAGTCGGCCATCGACGAGGACAACAAGCTCCGGCACAAGGCGCAGCGGGACCTGGTGACCATCACCCTGGAGTTCGAGATGATGCAGTCGTTCCTGAACGTCGCCAACGGCGAGAGGGCCGCCATGAACAATCTGGTGAGGACCTGGGTGAGGCACGTCCGCGAGCTGGCCTACGACCTGGAGGACTGCGTGGAGTTCGTCGTCCATCTGGACGGCAAGCCGGTCTTCTGGCGCCGGCTGCTTCCGGCGTGCGTGGTCGGCCCGCTGCCGCTGGACCAGGCGGTGGCGGAGATAGAGGTGATCAAGGGCAGGGCCGAGGAGCTGAGCGCGTGCTACTCGCGCTACAGCTGCATCGGCGAGCCTGTCTCCAACCTCGTCATGCTGCAGCAGCAACAAGCTTCCAGCCGGGGCGCCGGCACAGTAGCGGCCGACATGCTCATCGAGGCACGGGATTCGGCGAAAAGGCAGCAATTCCTGGGTGATCTCGCCCAATTGATCACCAACAAGGACAAAGACCTTCAGGTGATCTCGGTGTGGGGAACATGCGGTGATCTTGGGACAACCTCAATCATCAGGAAGGCGTACAATGATCCGGAGATCTGCAGGAGCTTCGCCTGCCGCGTCTGGGTGAAGCTCATGCATCCTTTCAATCCCCACGAGTTTGTGCGGCGATTCATGGCACAGGTCTACGCCGCAGATGCTTGCTTCGACAAGGAAGGAGCAGATGTGGGTGTACATGTCCTGACAAAAATGGAGGCCATGCAGGAAGATGTGAGTGTGCTCAGACGTGAGTTTGTGCAGGAAGTCAACACCAAGACTTACCTCGTCGTGTTGGAGAACCTAACAGACATGGTAGATTGGGATGCTGTGAGGACGTTCCTACCTGACATGAAGAATGGCAGCTGGATCATCGTATCGACGCAGCAATTCGAGATTGCAAGCTTGTGCATTGGGCATGCTTACCAACCACTGGAGCTCAAGCAGTACTCACCTGAGCACTCGGTTTGTGCATTCTTCAAGGAGGTAAGTAATTAGGCATGAAACAACATCAGTTATGTTTGCGAAATATTTTCTATCTTTTTATTTTATATTTTATATACTTGGTAGTTTAATCTGGACATGATCACAATACTATTTGATCATTTTTATACATGTCTTTGTCGTAATATGCAAATAAATGTGAGAAACCTATGACAGAATTGTCGTCTGGCAGATCTAGTTAGTAGTACTCCACTGCACTTAATGAATTGCTTAATCCTTGATTACCAGAGCAGAGCTGATCACATCAACAATGAATTCATTTCAGATGATAGTTAACTATGGATTATTCTTTTGGCCGGTATTGAATGGAACACCTACAACTGTATTAGTTTGTGTTGTAATACTAACCTCGCCACATGCAAGCAAACAGTGATCTATTCTCATACCATCAACTTTATTAGTAGTACTCAAGATTTGAATCAAGAAGTGTTTATTAGCAGGTGCAGTTGGTAACTCTCAGCGACGAGCTAGACAACATCCCAATTGTTTGATATAATTTCCAAAAGAATGCCATGTTTCACATGGTGTGAAATTGTTGATTTTTTGAAGAAACTTATACTGTGAACATAAAATCTAGACCTGCCACTGAATGCAATAAAGGGTTCTTCGTTACAAAAATACATTGATGTTTATTCACTAAGATATCTTGTTTTACAAACAATTATGTTCAAATGCACGATTTAACACTACCTTAATTCACATGTTTAACCGAGTTAGACACCGTTTAATTCTAGCAAGACTCCTTTTTTACCTCCCAGGTCCCATGTGTCAAAGGTATGGTCAGATGCACCGTGGATGTAGCTTCTTTTGGGAGGAACAGATAGCTAGCCAAGGAAATAGTATATTTTAAGTTCTGTATGTACCTTGCCTCAGTCCTTGTGCGCTAACTTCTCTCCCCACATGCAGGGTTCTCAAGACTATGGACCCAAAGAAGAGAAACCAATGGTGTGTGAAGTGAGCTCAAATTTGTCCTTGGAAAAAATTCCCTCCTCCAATATTAAAGGGATCAAGGACTGCATGGAAAATTATCCCCTTGTTGGACGTGAGTTAGAAATGACTGAGCTTCGCAGTTATACTGCCAGGGCACGTTTCAGCAATTCTCCAGTTATATCTGTTTGGGGGATAGCTGGCATTGGGAAATCAGCTCTTGTTAGAAACTTGTACTATGACAGAATGCTTCACAGCAACCAATTTAACAAGTACAGTTGGGTGGATGTATCACATCCATTCAATTTAAGGGATTTTTCTCGGAGCTTACTTTTGGATCATCAATCAGAAAAAGACCCCATTAAAGAGTGCCGTGAGCTACTGAGCCAAAATCAGTGTCTCGTGGTTATTGATGATCTCCAGTCCAAAGAAGAATGGGACTTAATACAGGCTGCATTGGTATCTAGACCTTCTTCAAGTGTTATCATTGTCATTACAACAGAAGCCAGCGTTGCCACACATTGCACAAATAACGAAGGGCAAGTCTTCAATGTCAAAGGTCTAGAAGCTGCAGCGGCCATGGATCTCTTCAGGAAAGAGGTGTGTTTTCTTAAAAGCTATATTATCTAGCTTCTCTTTGTTCTTTGAGGGAGCTACAATATTTAGCTAGCTCCTTGGATGCATGCTGTCACAAACATAACACTTCATCAATGAGTTTGCTTTGTCCTCCTTCACTCACAGAATCAAACTATATATATGTTATCCTTAGTAGGAATTCTTTACTGATAATATCGAATAATTTTACTTCTCCTGGCCTATGTACATTGTATGCACACACATAACAGTTTACATATACGTGGGAAAAAGAATCAAAACAGTAGTTGATGTTCAACTTTGATATAATAATGTGTCTTCATGTCAATCACAGAAAAATAAAATAAAATAAAGTATGATTATCTGTGAACCAAAAAAAGAATGCAGCTCGAAATGCTTTATTTGTGAAGAAAGATCTTGCCTTATATGTACACATATTCATATTTTTGCAAGTGAAAATGATATACTATGTTGTATATCTATGCCAGTTAATATATTTTTAAAATGTAAATATCATATTTTAAGAAGCTTTGGAACGTGTAATATATTATGGGTGGGTAAGTAAGTAAACAAACAACGGTAATATCAATAGACATAGACATAAGTCTCTAACATGCAATTTTGAAGTTTATCTGTTATGTCAATGAAAATATGACATCATCATATTATGACTACTTTCCTGATTGATTTCATGATATCAGATAGTTTGTGTGCTTAGTTTTAATGTGCACATTTTCCAATATGATACTTGTTTAACCAGGGGCGGTCATTTCTCATAGAAAAATATAAGGCGATTTTATTGTTCATGATTTATAGGGTAACTTAGAAATGTGTGGATGAATAATTTCACTTGTTTCTGCTAATGGTCATTAAACTTACGCATGCATGTACCATACTATATGTGTTTGTAGATTGCTCACTATATTCTACAACCGCAATATCGGTATTTAATTAACACTTCCCGTGCTAATTAACTGTTGTTAACTAATGTTAAAATTGTTTGAACAATAGGTACACAGGAAGAATCCATCGTCCCCTTTAAACAATCACAAAGATGTGGAGCTAGAAGAACTTATTTTGAAGTGTGGAGGTCTTCCCAAAGTGATAGTTTCTATAGCTGCCTTATTGGCCACACAGACGGTAACATTGATGGATACTGTGCGCTCACTGAATCAAAAATTTATGCACCATCTAGAGACCAATCCGGATTATGAGTGTCTCAAGGGCCTGTTTGATTGGATGCACTCATACTTCCGTACTTGTCCAGATTCACTCAAGCCATGTATCTTCTACCTGTCAATTTTTCCTCGACACCACGGCATTCGGCAAAGGCGACTAGTAAGGAGGTGGATTGCAGAAGGTTACTCTAGAGACAGTGATGAAGAATCTGCTGTTGACAAAGGGGAGAACTTCTTCTCCAAGCTCCTCGAGCTGAGCATAATTCAGCAGATACCACAGTTGGTCACCACTGCATACAATGACACAAGTATGGTCTCGTGCCAGGTCAATGGCTTCATCCGCGAGTACATTGTCTCGCGCAGAATGGAAGAGAACCTTGTGTTTGAACTCGGGCCCAATTGCGTCCTAACCACCCACCGCACAGGGAGACACCTTATCATATTGAGAGACTGGGACAGAGACAAGATTGTGTTTGAGAGCATTGACTTCTCACGGCTACGCTCGCTGACAGTGTTTGGAAAGTGGGAATCGTTCTTCATCTCCAAAAGTATGAGGCTACTTCGGGTGCTTGATCTGGAGGACGCACTGGGTGTAAAGGATGAAGATCTTGAGAAGATGGTGAAGCGGCTGCGTCGCCTGAAGTTTCTCTCTTTACGAGGATGCGGTGAGATCTTCCATCTGCCAAGCTCACTCGGCGATCTCAGGCAGCTCCAGACTCTGGATGTGAGGCACACCTCCATACTCAAACTGCCAGCGAGCATCACAAGGTTACAGAAGCTGCAGTATATCCGCGCCGGCACCACCGTCCGAGCATCAGCACTGCCTGCCTCATCCAGCAGGTGGCCAAAGTTCCACCGACGCCGCGGCCTATTTGGTATCAAGGTGCCCAAAGGGATCGGAAAACTGACGGCACTGCACACACTCGGCGTTGTCGATGTCGGTGCTTCAGGAGGGAAAGCCGTCGTGGAAGAGCTCAGGAAACTTACCCAGTTGCGCAAGCTCGGAGTGTCTGGCATCAGTAGGCATAACAGCAAGGACTTCTTCTCTGCAACCTCAGGCCTTGTGCATCTGGAATCCTTGCTGGTGCGGCTGGGCAAGGACAGCCACGGTTGCCTGGACGAAATCACCCTGCCTTGGGAGAACCTGCGGAGCCTCACACTCCACGGGCTTCAAGACAAGCTGCCACCATCAAAGAACCTCAGTAAGCTCATGAAGCTGGATCTGGAGATGGACGCCTTAAAGGAAGATGACATTGGGTTCCTAGCCAATCTACCGGAGCTATGCATCCTGCGTCTCCGAGTCAAACAGCTTCAGGATGGTAAGCTCCATTTTCACGCCAAGATGTATGGGGAGGAGCTGGTCACCTTCAAGAAGGTGAAGATCCTCGAGATCGCCTCCGGCGCCAGCGAGCTACATGTGACCTTCGGGTCGAGGTCGATGAAGAGCCTCGAGCTGCTGAAGATCGACTGCTCCAGCGCGTCGTACCATCTCACGGGCCTGAATTTTCTGTCTGAGCTCAAGGAAGTCTTGCTCCAGGGTACCAATGATGAAGCGATCAAGATCAACTTGGAGATCCAGCTTGCCAACCATCCCAAGGCACCTACAGTGAAGCTGGAGGAACTACCGCGTTCGTCGTGAAGGGTCGACATTGTCTCTGTTCAATTCCATTGTTTTCGCCTGCCACTAGCTCTGATCCAGTCGTCACAATCTGTCCTTTAGACTGTTTACCCTTTTTCTTTGTACAATGAGTGATGTTATTGAATCTTGATTGCTACAAGTTAGAACCGTGTGTTCCTTCATACGGGTCATGTTGGCAACGAGCCTGTTATGGTGTGATACTAGGTTACTGGCATGTAACATTTCGTTGGAGGCGCTACTTTAGCATCTTTAAATTCGCCATGAGCTACACTCATGCTATCCCGCCGCCGATGTGACACGCTCGCCTCACCTGCAGGGCCTGGCGCCGGCCGCCCACCTTAATCGTCACCGCCGCAGGTCCTGTTCCCAATCCAGGGCCAAGGAATCCGCCGTCCAGCACGTGGCATGAACATCGCTGCCGCTCTTTCAGATGCAAACACATTCATATCGAAAAACCATGTTACCGTTGCTCAAAAGAAAAAGGAGCCTGGAGTTCGCCACATGACCCATCAGCCAGTGCTGGGACCCTGGCAATCAGAGCCTACACCACCCGGCAAACAATAGCACAATGGAACTTGCTGGTTTAGCATTCACATTTTTTTTTTGCACAAGTAAATATCATTGTCAAAAAACATTTATCATGTGGAGCATCCAAACCAGAGTCTGAAATTTCAGAGGTCCAAATTGAACAAACTCAAGTCTGAAATGCAGAATTTTACATAAACCAGTGTCTCAGGTAAAAAAAAAACTTTCCAAGAAAATTCCTGGGTTACAGGTGGTGCATTAAAAAGAAATTTTCTATTTCCATCTTCCTCTGGCACAAATGGGCGTGTATTGCACACTGCTCCATCCAAACGAAATTCCAGTTCAAGATTATTCCATGGACACAATGACCTCAGACACCACTCCCCTACATAGGATACACAAAGCCAGACAGAGCCTTTAAAAATTAGTACCATTGAAATCTCGATCAGCAGCACAGAATCGATGCGATCTCTGGACCCTAGGTATGCTCATCTGGTTGCGCATAGAAAAATGGTGGCCATTAATTCGAGCATCATAGATGTACGGACCTCGGTAAACTGCAGCCCATGTGACCTGTACCGCAGGCACGGACGCTTCACGATCCTCAACACAAACAGCAATATGGGAACACCGGTAAGAAATGGTTAGATTGCAGGGTCAACCAAATGCCTGTACAGATCATGTGTATCTGCCAGACTGTCACCAACTCAACCAAATGCCTGTGCAGATCATGTTGTATCTGCCACCAACTGTACAGATCATGATGAATTGCTTTATCTGTGAAATAACTGCAGAGATGTGTGCATTTTCTGACAGTAAACTCAACGAAAAGATGGCTGGATTGCTATAATCACTCATCAACAAATTGGTGTTGCCTACGACCAGATAGTCTCTTGCTTCACTACCACCATGGATCGCAAAAATGTACCAACTTTGTGAGAAATCATGCTGAAACAGTACATTATAAGAGAACTATATAACAAAACTAACTTTATGAGAGTTATATTCGTTTGCATAATGCAAAAACAATTCAAAGACAGGTCAAGTGTAAATGCTTCGTACTCCCTCTGTTCCAAATTTGAACTAAAACCACAACACTTATTTTGGAACGGAGGGAGTAACATGCAATGCTCCTATAATGCAATTCTGACAGTATGGAAAACTTCAGATTCCAGATCGAACAAGCACCGGTATGACTTCCTGTGAGCATGCATAGCAAATCTGGCAACTATTTTCCAGTATTTTTAGTTTTTTGTGTGGCACCTCGTTATGTGCAGCTGAAAAACTTGCGCCTTCTGACTTCCAGTTCAATGCCTATGGATGGAGGAACATCATCGTTTTCATAGTTGCATTAGTTAATAGATCAACCATTAGATCTCCCAGCCTACGTAGATAGTACTAACCTAGTTGACCAAACAAGTTTTTTCATACTCCTTTCAAAGATTCATCTATAACAAACCTAGCTGTTACACAATCTCACGAATGCGACATCTTTCAGAGGATCCACCGAACAAGCAGTATACTTTTTTTCTTTTTCTTTTTGAGAGAGAGAACAACCAGTAGACATCGGAAGTCTGAATGCAAGAAACTGCACATATCTGAAAGTTAGTGCAGGGCTTGGAACTGCAACAGATGATTCTGAACTGTGACCCAGTGCTGGAGAAGATGAAGATAATCACTGCCCTAGATCTGAGACGTACAAATTTAGAGGGCTTGGGAAAGCAAGATGCTTTAGGACTGAGTTTACATATTGAAATAGTCAGTGGATCTAGTGATTTGATACGTAAAAGTAAAACTGTGCCACAACAAAGAATGAAACTAATAAAATCCATCCATCAGTCTCATATACTCCAACTTGCTGGAGAACCAGCCTAGTCTGCCAGAAGCCACGGTATGGTAGGCCCCGCCGCTCACAGATTGTTGCCATGACAGAGCCCTAGAACCATTAGTCAACTCAGCTCAGTCAGACAGTCACTGCTCAAGCTTTAAATGAACCATTAATCCACTCAACTCGATCACTGATCAAGCTTTAAATGAACCCCACTTCCATCAACATTTTTTATGCCCGCCCACTTCACGACTGTCTCCAGTTTCTTACATCGTCCAAGAATAATTACTATTAAAGTTCATCTTGTTTAGACTTGGACCAACTAATCACCCCTGCACCGTTTTCCACATAAGCCCTAATCTCCCCTACACCTCTTTCTACATATAAGCCCACCCATACCATTAACGAGCAGCAAAATCACACTGCGGCCAGTCCCAGTGTTCACTCTCTTAACACCACCAAAGCCATGGGCCAGGCTAGGGCTTACCTCCTAGCCTCCCTAGCGGTGTTCTACCTCGTCGCCCTGGCCACCCCCCAGGTCACCGCCGACATGACCGACGAGGTCAATCTCCTGTGGGGCAAGTGCAACGTTCTCCGCGCCGGCGCCGGCCGACAGACTGTCGCGATGAGTCTCGACCGCAGCACGACCTCCGGATTCAGCTCGAAAATCAAGTACCTCTTCGGGAGGATTGACATGGAAATCAAGCTCATGCCCGGGAACTCAGCCGGCACAGTGACAACATTTTATGTAAGTGATGGACTGATTAACGCCGTTCATGTCAACTTGTCAATACTAAGACTAACCATCTTGCATTGCAATCTGGGAATAGATGATGTCAGAGGGACCATGGCAATACCATGATGAGATCGACCTTGAATTCTTGGGGAACAGCACCGGCAACCCCTACACCCTACACACCAACGTGTATGCCAGAGGCGTAGGCAGCAGAGAGAAGGGGTACCGGCTTTGGTTTGATCCCTCCCAAGACTTCCACACCTACACCATCATTTGGACCCAACAATACATCCGGTGAGCCCCACTCCTATCCTATCTACTCCATTCTTGTTCAACCTAATACCTGATAAGCTACCCCCTCCTATCTAAATACTCCCTCTGTATCAAAATATAAGACGTTTTTTGACACTATGATGTCAAAAAACATGAAAGCTCAGTTTAGTCAGACGTGTTATATTTTTTAGACTGAAAAGGTATTTGCAAGCACTAAGCCTAGCTCATATGGATGTTGCTGGGTTGCAGATTCCTTGTCGATAACAAGCTGATCCGGCAAATCAAGAACCAGATGATGTATGGTGCCCCCTATCCAAACTATCAACCAATGAGGGTGTACAGCACCATCTGGAATGCGGATGACTGGGCGACGCAGGGTGGGCGGGTCAAGACCGACTGGTCACAAGCGCCATTCACAGCATACTTCCGGAACTACAAGGCCACCAGCTGCTCTCAAAGCCAGAGCTCCAACATCTGCGGCCAGAGCTCCCCCAACGGTTTGTTCAACCAGCAGCAGGATCAGATGCAACAACAGCAAGTGAAGGAGGCGGATGCCAAATACAAGGTCTATGATTTCTGCGATGACTCAAAGAGGAGGATTGGGTCCTCCGAGGATTGTCGGTCACAGTAGAAGTGATTGAAGTAGCAGATACAAAAGGAAAGGTGCATTGGATTATTTAGCCCATTCTTTCGGAACAGGAACATTGTATTCAGGTTACTTGCGTAAGTACCATGATTACTGGTGTGTACCTTCATAGATAACCGGCAAGCTAAACAATGGCAAAAACAACTTCAGCCCTTTTTTCGTGTGTTTTTTATTCGATAAAGGGCGCTTTCTATTGATTCATAAGGCCGCATCAAAGGGATATAGGTGCAACGAGCGCACACCCGGCCTCTGCATGACTAGGATGCACACATCCAACACCAATGCACACACAGTGGATTACACGCCAGCAAAGAGCACAGTCGATCTTAAAAGATCACCCACTCATGTTTTTCCGGCGCATCTCATGGACGGTCTCATGTAGGATAACTACTCGATGTTTCTTCCTTGCATGAATGTAGTTTGAGACAGGTGGACCACGTGGTCAGCTGCCGCGTTGAGCCTATTTGTGGCTACCTTTATGAAAATTTTCAAACTGACTCTTTGCCTCTTTGGAGACAAATCGGCCTGTGCGGGTGTGGGGTGCAGACGAGCTTGTGGTTGAGCTTGGTTGCCGGCGCCAAGTTCAGGGCTACGGTGTCCATGCCGGAGGCGGCTCAAGTTATGGAGGAGGGAGGCGGCAACGAGCTACCGGAGAGGGCGATGGCGTGCAGGATTTAAAGGGGTATTATTGGGTATCAGTTAGAGTGCGTTAACTCCCAAAAACGGCAGTTTTTGTGAGTTAAGGTTATTTTGAGATCGATTAGCGTTGCCCTCACGGCGTAATATTAGGTTACTAGCATTAAAGATTTCTTCTTCTTCCACCTCCTGCCCCTAACCCCCTGCCTCTCCTCCGCCGGCAACGCCACGGCCGGCTGCGGTGTCCCCATTTAGAGCTTGGGGCTTCGTTGCTCTCCTCGGTTGCAAAATCGGCTGACGTAATTTCTATTCTTAGGCAACTGAGAAATACAAATGTGGATTCTTTTAGTTCCAGAATACTTTTCTAGTTCCTAGGTAAGGAGAAGTAAATGTGAAGTGCATGATGGACTGTTACAGTAGCGGATTAACATGCAAACAAAAAGACAGGTTGCCGGCCCTCGACGACATGACATCCATCACTAACCTGAAGGCCCTATGGCGTGGGAGCGGGCGCATTTCCTGAAAGGTTTGGCAATCTGCGGCATTTGGCAGAAGGATTTAACAGGTACACACAGCACAGAAAAACAGTGGCATCTAACTACAAATCACAAGTCTGGCTGATGGATCAGTTTCAATAAACACTAAAAAGCTCTGTGTTGCCAAGCGTGCGTAAAACAATATCGCTGCATTCGGACGATACCGTCATGTGGGTCGCGCACGATTTCCCTGTTATCAGGCTACGCGTGCTGGGGGTGCAGATACATCAGTGCCATTTTGCCCTGGCCCAACGGCCTATGCAGAACACCAATACAGTACCCTAGGGCTGCACACCACACCGCCCCAGATCCCCCCGAACAACTCGCCGGAGAGGAGCCGCGGGGGCAGAACGGATCAGGCGCAGTCACGCGCGCAGCACTCTAGCCGGGAGCAAAACCCTAGGGCAACCGCCCACACCCCCCACGAACTCGAACGCAGAACAGTAGAGGACATCCCCCGAGACCGGGAACACGCCGGGGCTACACAATAAGCTGGGGATTGTGCGGGGAGGGGAAGGAGGGAGGGTTGTTCGGGTGCGTACGCGACGATGAGGTTGAGCTGGTGAAGTTGCCGACGCAGTAGTGGCTGACGCTGGCGGGCTTGTGCGCCGTCACGACGGAGTTCCACGTGCTCATCCCCGCCGACACCGCCGCCACCGGAGGAGGCTTCTGGACTCTGAGCGGCGGAGGAAGGAGAGGGGCGATTCGTTTTAAATTTTTTTAGCGGAGAGGGGCGGTTCGTTTCCACAGTGGTCGAACGGTCGATTGAGTGGGCCGAGTTTCAGCCGGCCTGCAGTACGTATAAAATGGGCCTGAGCCGTGTTTCCTTTGGGCCACATCCATGCGAGGGCGGCTATGGATAGTCAGTGCACTGTCGAGGCCTTTTTTTTCTCCTCTCGCCTTGATCAATCTACCGGGTCCGTAGATTCTCAATTCTAAAAAAAAAGGGTCCGTAGTTCTCATCAAAAAAGAAAAAAAAATCTACCGGGTCCATACGCCGGCCATCTCCTCCGCCGAATCCCTCGCCGTCCGGCCGGAGCGCAGCCTCCTCCGACGCACTCCTTCCACGAGGGCTTCCTCCTCCACCCTCCCGACCTCGGCGCTGGATTTAGATCTTACCACCACGCACAGAGTGTGGAAGCAGGAGAGGCGGCCACCGTGCGAGGAGGGAAGGGCGTCGTTCCCCATATCGGCGACGAGTGCAGCTACGGCGGGAGGACACGGGGCTCGCAGCGGAACGGGATCAAACGCCGGCCGGCTGCTACCTGGCTAGACGGCTGGGCAGCGGGGGCGTATAGGGGGAGCTATGTCTCTCATGAAAAATGTCATAAAGGGGGTTCAAATTCTTCTAAGTATTTCAAAGTATATATAAGAAAGGAAAACTCTTGAAAACAACCGACTGATCTTTTCTCCCGTAACCCCTCTCCTATGCATGCCACGTGTCCCTGTAGGGCCTGCCCACCGCTCTTCTTCCACCTTATCTCTTCCCCTGCTTTCTTCTCCACACGTTTTTCTCTTTCTGCTTCTGTCTCGCTTGTCACGCTGGCTAGAGAAGAGACTCCCATGGGCAAGCACAACACATCGCAACTGGGCAACTTGGAGGGGACAGCCGCCGGCCACGACCTGATGCATCCTCCGCCGAACCCCCCGTTGTTGCAATCAAAGGGGCGACGCGAGCTACCTGCTACTGCATCCTCGCGACGGGTCATAGGCGCCATGGCTGCAAAAGGAGAAGGGTGGCGTGATTGTTCCAAGGCTAGGGGGAGGCCGACTCCGGCCACCGCATCTGCAAGGTTCTGTGCGCCACCACTGCGCATGCTGCAGTCCCCGTGTATGCTGCAGCACCACTACTGTGACGGCGTCCGCAACGGGCGAAGATGGTGTTGCATAGGCCGACACTGCGTCGTGGCAAGGGATGTTGCGGGCTCCGCGTGGTGATGCACATGTGCTCGCCGCGGCCCTGTCTCCGCCGCTGCGCGTGATGCTGCAGTGCAACGCACTGGGTGGTGTGTGTACTCGAAATAGGTCGTCGGCGCTTCGACTGTTCCCCGGTGCTTCTCCGCTCCGACGGCGATACTATAAAGCAACATCGATTTGAAGCGGGACAGCTGCAAAGCAGCATCCACGGAGGCACTGGTGCTGCGGAAGCGGCGACACATCATCTATGGGGGCGGTGTAGTTGCAATGTAGCTTCCATGGAGGCACCGACGACAGGGGCGGTGTAGCTGCGACGGAGCATCGCGCACCGCCCCGTGCTACGATGAGGTTGCAATGGAGCATCTCCGAGGGTCATCGGAGCTGCGACGGAGCATCGTTGGGCCGTCGGTACTGCGTTGAAGCATTGTCGGGCCGCCGAATGCTGCGTGGGAGCATCGTCCATGGTACCATGGTGAGGCTGCTGCGACCAAAATGACACTCCAGCAAAAACGACGACACTGTACTAACGGTCGGGGAGGGGCTGCTGCTCCAACGACTAGGCACTACGATACAAGGTCGGGAGGGGCCCTTCATCGCCCTGCTGAGATGTGATGCGAGGAGGATGCGAAGAGAGACGAGGTAGACGCGCTGGTGCTCGCCTACAATCTAACAGCCACACACGCCTGTATCAGACGGCTGCGCAGGCGGCTGATCTTTTTCAAAGATCATCCGGCTTACGCGTAGCAGCCGCCTATAAGAAATCTTTATCTTTTCTTTACCTAATAATAAAGCATAGATTGCTTCTGCCCGTTCTGTTGGGGAACGTTGCATGGAAAACAAAAAATTTCTACTCACACGCATCCATGGAGATGCATAGCTACGAGAGGGGGAGTGTGTCTACGTACCCTCGTAGACCGTAAGCGGAAGCGTTAGAACAACGCGGTTGATGTCGTCGAACAACTTCACGATCCAACGGACCGAGCACCGAACGTACGGCACCTCCACGTTCAGCACACGTTCAGCTCGGTGACGTCCTCGACTTCTTGATCCAGCAAGACGGCAAGGTAGTGGATGACTTTCAGCAGCACGACGGCGTGGTGACGGTGATGGTGATGCTATCTCCGCAGGGCTTCGCCCAAGCACTGCGAAAATATGACCGAGGGACGGAACTGTGGAGGGGGGCGCCGCACACGGCTAAGACAATGTTGTTCGCCTTTGGGGCGCCCCCTCTCCTCTATTTATATATGTGTAGGGGCTTGGAGTAGAAGGAATAGTGTCACGTGAACAGTAACCGTGAATAGTACACACGTGGATTTGGACTCCAAAGTCCAATCCTATTCCTACTAGGACTCTCCCTTTTTTCCTTCCCTAGCTGCGTGGGCTTTTGAGGACTTGGTGCGCCTGGCCCAATAAGGCCAGGGCGCCTCCCCTTAGCCCATGCCAGCCCTTGGGACGTGGTGGACCCACTTGTGGACTTCCGGACTCCTCCGGAATCCTCCGGAACCTTCTGGAAGCTTCCCGGTACAATACCGAAAAAACTGCACCTTTTTCCGGAACCCAAAATATGACTTCCCATATATAAATCTTTACCTCTCGACCATTCCGAGACTCCTCGTGATGTCCGGGATCTCATCCGGGACTCCGAAAAATATTCGGTTACCAATTCACATAACTCATATAACACTATATCGTCAACGAACGTTAAGCGTGCGGACCCTACGGGTTCGGGAATGATGTAGACATGACTGAGACGCCTCTCCGGTCAATAACCAATAGCGGAACCTGGATGCTCATATTGGTTCCTACATATTCCACGAAGATCTTGTCGGTCGAACCGCAATGACAACATACGTAATTCCCTTTGTCCGTCGGTATGTTACTTGCTCGAGATTCGATCGTCGGTATCTCCATACCTAGTTCAATATCGTTATCGGCAAGTCTCTTTACTCATTCCGTAATACATCATCCCGTAACTAACTCCTTAGTCACTTTGCTTGCAAGCTTCTTATGATGTGCATTACCGAGAGGGCCCAGAGATACCTCTCCGAAACACGGAGTGACAAATCCCAGTCTCGATCCATGCCAACTCAACGGACACCTTCGGAGATACCTGTAGAGCATCTTTATGATCACCCAGTTACGTTGTGACATTTGATAACACACAAGGTATTCCTCCGGTATCCGGGAGTTGCATGATCTCATGGTCTGAGGAACATGTATTTGGCATTCAAGAAAGCAGTAGCAATAAACAGAACGATCATATGCTAAGCTAACGGATGGGTCTTGTCCATCACATCATTCTCCTAATGATGTGATCCCGTTATCAAATGACAAGTCATGTCTATAGTTAGGAAACCTTAACCATCTTTGATCAACGAGCTAGTCTAGTAGAGGCTCACTAGGGACACGGTATTTGTTTATGTATTCACACATGTATTTAAGTTTCCGGTCAATACAATTCTAGCATGAATAATAAACCTTTATCATGAACAAGGAAATATAAAATAATAACAACTTTATTATTGCCTCTAGGGCATATTTCCATCACGTTCACCGTCATCCTAATTACCCTAAAAAGTTGCTAAAAATTACCCTCAATGCCATGCATATCTTTATCTTTATCTTTACCTAATAACAAGTAGAATGCCCGTGCGTTGCCACGGGCTTTTGAAATATTTTGCTGGATTTACATAAACATAATGCATGTTAAATTTCACAGGTAGAGAATAGATAGCACGGGCATAATTGGGTAATAATTTAAGTCCACTTCACTTGCAATGTAAATTGATGACAAAAAGGCAATTTGACATTGCATACATATAGAATGATGATCCAACTAAAAATACGTTACAAATTAAGATCTATTTGATGCGTTTAAGAAATCTTGCACAATATCAGAAATGTTGTCTTTATCTTCATTGACACGATATTTGAGCAAGTATAATAAAAACGCCTTCCTCAACTCGTACCCATCATGCACAAGCAATATATGCAGTTAGCACAAATACATCACATCGAAGGTCTTAAAATGTGTAACGAAGAATACTCATCATACAAACTGGATGGACTAATTCTTTACCATTCCACCAGAGCATAAAGAAAAAAATAGCCAAACAAATCTCTGTAATTTCCTAAATTAATATTATCTTCAATATAGTGATAATACAAATAAAATGTATTAGTATGGTCACATTGCATAGAAATTTGAAGGGAGTGCCTTTGCGATTAACTAAAAAGAAATTTGTGTTTTAGTCAAACTTGCTTGTCGCTGGTCTTCCTCCAAATGTTTGTCTTGTTTCTTCTCCCGTCGATCCAACCACCTCCACTACGCCCCACCTGAGAGCATCTACATCCAAGCACCACAAACCACCCCTATATGCCCGGTCGAACTGCCCGGACACTAACAGGTCAAAAAAACGACGCAGATCGATGCCTCATAACAACCCTATATGTCTGGGCTGTCCCGCACCCATCATATCCAACCCAAATCTGGGGCATATATAGGAAGGCCGCGTCCGCCACATCACCTCGGCCCACGCTAGCCCACTCCGACCCCACTAAAATCCCCACTCGGAGCAAACCCTAACGCCACTTCACTTTCGATCCGCACTCTGTCGATTCCCCTCCACTCCACATCCATTCCCTCACCTCTTTGTCCCTATGTCGAGCACCGGCAGCGTCGGAGGTGACAGATCCGGCAAAGAGGACGACTTGGACGCCTTCGTCCGCGAGGCGGAGGGCGATGAGGAGGAGCTGGCCCTCCGCATCGCGCTGCAGCGGTCGCGGGTTGACACGGGCGGCTGCTCCGGCTCAACTTCGTCCTTCGAAACATTGGGAGGAACAAAATACATATTTGATCCTCTTAGAAGAAAATGAAAAAGATTACAAAATATATGTCTCGTGCAGTCAGGAACTACAAATTTTTAATAAGCTTATGCTTGTACTCATCTTCCACTACTATATGATGATCCACAATAACTAACCATCCTCCATCACCTCTTGCAAATCTCAGAACTTCCCATCTTTGATGCAGTAAACTGACTTTCAACACGACCAGTTCTTTCCCTCATCGCCCTGCTCAGATGAAATGGAAACTGAAAAGAAAGCGATATACATACATCAAGCAATCAGATGAGGCTATTGACAATCCATAAATCCTGAGTCCTACTGGTGGTATACACGAATAACCAAATGCCATTTACAATTACCCTGAAGGTGGGTAAATAGAAGGGTTACTGGTGGTACTGATTATTCTGTTGTTATTAGCAAATCCTTTTGGAGACCGAGGGACAAGGGCGACAACCGCCTTCCCATCCAGTGCCTACCGATTCTGCTGGCGCTACTTTCATTGTGAGGCCACCGGTACCGCTCGTGTGTTGCCACGTACAAAGAAACTATGAATTGAAATTTTCATCCAAAGCATGAAAAGTGTTAATGTTCCTCTACTCTCCCCTCCCTCGCGTGAACATACCCAATTCATGGTTGCCTCGCTACATTCAGCGTAGCTCTGATGTGCAATGTTGTCTCCTCCAACTCTTAACAAATTCATCGAAGCTCACAACTGGATGGGCCTTGCGTGATGAAAAAAAAATCCAAACCTAAATAGAAGCACCAAAATGAGGACAATTTATAAGAAACAGAAAAGCGAGACATATATGCATGTACTGTAGCTCGATGAATATTCGTCATCAATCCCCTCTCACCTTCATTCCCCCCTCGCCGGTGATGTGCAGTCTATTTGAAAATATAAATACCCACCACTAAACATATATCAAGAGGCTTCGTCTCCGACTTTGCTCCGCCTTTGACCACCGCAACAAGCATTGGAAAGACCTTCACCTCAATTTCAATTGTGCACAATAGTAACAGTATAATACAGAAGATAGGCGTCTGCAAGAAGGGGTTGAGCGAGACCTTGAGGCCACTACACTGTTGTACAGGTTTTTAGAAACGTTCGGATACATGTGTTGTTGTTTGTTTTCTTACCTGAATGCCAATGAAAGAACATATTTCAAAAAGCAAATTTGATGTCGAGGAAATCAACTGCAAGATGCTACAATTCCAAACCGAGCTAGCTACAGCCAAAGCTTCATGTCTGAGAGAAAAACAATACAACAATGAAATGCTCGCAAACTAAGCTAGCTACAGCCGAGGATTAATACATGTACGAAAATAAAACAATGTGAAATCAGGAACGAAAGATCAAGAAACTCACATGGGGTAGTTCATCATTCTAAAAAAAGAACAGTTTATGTACGACTACGCTTTGGGATTCCTTGAAGAGAAGATAATAAAATGGGGAGGAGAAGTAGAGAAATCACATGTCTAACAGAGAATGACATCTCTATGAGGAAGTTGATGATTTATGTTTCCATGTAAATATACTGAACCAAACTAATGACATGAACATTTCATGATTTCGTAGATTAAACTCCAACGGGTAGATCAAATTAACTTTCAGTACATGGCGGTAATGAACCTTGAATGGTGCAACAAATGAAAATATGAATTAATAAATTATACACAGAAGATGAATTGAGTTATGTCCGTTTCACCATGGACTAATTTACTATAAAAAATTATTTTCTTTATTTTTAAAATCAAATTGGGTGTACATACTGCTAACAAACAATGATATAGTGAGCATTTAGATCACAGATAAAATAAGATCCAAGAGCGCAGTTGCAAACGCGGACTTCAAATTCAGCCGAAGATGGTTTCTACCACTTGTCAACAATCTCATGAATCATAAAGAAGGACCAATAGCTCTATGTACAAAACTACATTAAACCAGCTATAGAAAGCATTGAACATAAGAACTGGAATATATAGTCTGACAAAAGAATGTATCGTGTTATATACAATTTTTAAGGCGATTCAATTGCTGGAGTGATATTTATAAATGAATCACATCATTGGTACATGGACAAAAAATATATCACATATTCGAATTTACAGCCAACTGAAGCATATATTCGGTTCCCTCAAATCAATTCGGTGGTGAATAGTGAGTGGCGCTTGAAACAAAAACTTTTAATCACACCTAGGACCGATAATCCTCTAAATGTGCACAAACAAGTTTTGTGCTAATAACATCAAGATCAACACAAAGAGATATGAAGAAGGAGCAGGGAAATGACCTTAATTAAAGAAGAAATGTCCATGCTGGTTGGCCTTGGTGGCAATCTTGATGGCTGCTTGTTTGGTCTCTCTGCACAACAAAAAAAACTCCAACAAGATCAAGAACTCCAACAATTGGTATCATCTAGTTGCAAAAGTTTCTAAAAGAAAATAGGAATTTTGTAAAAATAATATATAGCAAATGTCATGTATTGCTCGACGAAACTCCAGAATAAAATAGCTTTCCTGCAGATCTTGCTAACAAAAAGTTCACAAAAACTGAATGAAGAAATAGTAAGCATATTTCTTAATGAAAAACCTAGTGCATCTAAATATAACGCGTAGTAATGGGAGTGGTCATATTAAATGGAAAATGATTTGCATACAAGTTTTAGGTTCTTCTGTTTATAGTCAGCCAACAACAAAAGTATACATATGTTCCTTTTAAGCCACAGATTATTATTATCTATGCCACAATCCTCCCGAGCAAACTAACTCAAGACATATGAGTCTATGTTACTGGGTCCTCAAGACATATGAGTCTATGTTACTGGGTCCTCAAGACATATGAGTCTATGTTACTAAGTGTATTAACTTACACAGTATAACAAAACTGGGTCCTCACAAACTTGCTATATGGACCAAAAAATTATCAATTTGCCTGCTGTTAAGGAAGTATGATAAGTGTCACTGATCCTAGCAGTATACTGCATAATCTACGTTGTCAGTGCTAGCACGACCAGCATGATTGTAGGCCAGATCGATGTTCACAAAAGTACTTAACTTTTTGTGGAAAACCTAAACCGAGAGCTAGATGTTCACTTCTTCCATAGTCCACAAAAACATGAAACTACTTAAGGAACCACTAACTATGAGAATCCAAAGAGCATACTGGAACAAGCGCGTCGATGTCAGGAATTGTTAACATCAAGCTAATAGAGCAATACTAATAGAACAAGTTGTGATGTACTTCATCAATACTAATATAACAAAACTACTCAATGTGATGTGATTACCATGAAGAGTGCTTGCGGCATATGGAGATCCAGCTCGGCTGCCTTCTCCTCGTCCAACAACATGTCGACGAAGTCATCTTCCAGGGCTCTGCCACTTCACAGGGGCTGCGCAGCCTCCGGTTCACCTCCGCACCGGTCACTGGGCGGGCTCCCAAATAGCTGCGCCATCCACCGCCGGACCCTCGACCACGGCCAGCGCCAAAAGATAGTAAAGAAGGATTATAGACATGGGGCAGTTTTTAGTTAAAGCAATGCATACATATAGCTGGACTCAATTTTGCAACACATCCAATAAAAATAGTAATCAAATTCATATAGATTTGCAATGAACCAAATTCTTAAAAAAAATGAAGCTTTAGAAAGGGTGTTTCTATCCTCCCACGTAAATCAAGAGATAAATCTATGATCATGCCGCAAGCCTGATAAGCCACTCTATACCAATAAAAAAAGAGAACAATCTCTGTTTTGTTGAGTAATTAACAAACCCGGTGTTGTTCTCTTTCGTCGACGGTCTGCACGCTCCCCACCCATGTTCTCCCTCGGGCCCCGTCCATCCGCTCCCAGATTACTCCCCGGCACTTTGTTGCATCGTGATCGCCCATGCGTGCACTGCCAGCTGGCTGCCTGCCCCAATTCCCTTGGATCCGTCCGCTCAATGCCAGCAAATTAGCACATGGATGTGTAGGGTAACGCAGTAGAAAACAAAAAAATTCCGACCTACGCACCAGCCCAGGACCACTATGGAGACTGCATACAAGGTTTGAGATTTTTCGTTACCGACTCGTAGCGCAGCGGAAGTAGAGTCGATGACGATCGGCGGTGCAGATCCCAGCAGCTAGGATTACAACCTCCCAACCGCGAGGATGTACTCCCTCGTCTACCCCTCGGACAGCCCTCCGGGAGGCGGTCGGACAGTCCCTCGGACGGTGTCGCGGACAGCCCTTTGGGAGGACCCTTGAAACTCGGACAGTCACTCGGACAGCCCTTCGGGAGGACCCTCGAAACTCGGACGGTCACTCGGACAGCCCTTCGGGAGGCACTCTAGAACTAAGACCGAAACTACGATCTCTCTACAGAGTTGCACACATACAGTGTTATCTATCTGGCAGGGCCTCGCCGTCCAGAACTAGTTCCCACCGGAACCCAGACAGCCTTTCGGCTCTACGAAAACTCTTTTCGTGGGAGGGAGAGAGAGAGCCAGACGAGCATGGCATGTGTACGAGAGCAAGGGATGAGTGTGGAGAGCACCTCTCCACCTCTATTTATAGGAAAACCAAGGGGTAGGATGGGCACTTCCAAAAAAACCCAAAATGCCCATGAAAGAAGACTTCCACAAGGGCATAAAAGGGAAGTAATGGAGCAAGTGGGGCCCCATGGAGGAGCCCCTCATGTGGCCGGCCAACCCTCTTGGCCCCCCCCCCAAGGGGGGTTTCTTAGCCCCCAAGTCCTTCTAGAAGCCTTTCCAAAAAGCCCTAAAAGGTGGCTTTCCATAAAGTAAACCAAAAAGCACTTTCACTATTCATGAAGATATTTTTCTGCGTCCGATAAATCCCAAATTATTTCTGTGTGCCTAGAATAATTCCAGTACCCACTAAAACAATTTTGAACGCATTCCGAAACAATTCCGGAACAATGTTTTTCTTCAGCGAAAAGCTACCATAGCGGTTCCGGCTGCTCCAGAACATTTCCGGTTTTTCTGTCCGGAAAAATTCCAGAAGTTACCAGAACAATTCTGGCACCCTCCAAGAATTTCCAGGCGTGTGCCGGAACCAATATGACTTAATGGAATACCCTGAAACAACTTTTCAGTTTCACCGAAACTATTCCGGTGTTCTCTCCGGAACGTTTCCGTTATCTCCGAAACTTTTCCGGTGACTTTCTCTCAGACTCCCTGTCTAGCATTCGGCAGATAGATAACCCTTAAGCGTGTGACCCTATAGGTTCAGTGAAGTATAGACATGACTGGAACTCTTTCTGATCAATGATCAACATCGGAGCCGTGGACACCCATATTGACCCCTATACCCACACGAATGAATATTCGAGTGAACCTCCAGTTGCCGTGTGCTATTCCTGTTGCTTCGCGATATTTTACAAATACCCGAGGTGAGAAACATCGGCATCCTCGTGGATCAACACTTGTCCACAATGCCAGTTACCTCGTTACCGGTTTTGTTCTCTATTCTCGTTTCCGTGTTCCGGCATCCCTGTGATCAAATCACAATGTGTCTGGCCAGATGATGGTGGATACCGTAACATCGAGAGGGCCTAGAGATATCTCTCCATCGTCGGAGGAGCAAATCCCAATCTTGAGCTATCAAGTCCCTTGACACACTTTTCCATGAACCCGTAAGCCGCCGTAATAGCCACCCATTTACGGATGACGTTTAACAAACCCCAAAGTTCATGAAGCAAGTATGAAGAAGCTCAACACTCTCATGGTCTAAGGAATTATGCAAACATTAACTTCTCTGTGTTATTAACCATTAACTTGTGACGAATGAATCTCATAGCATAACATCAATTCGGGTCGATTCAACACAAGTGTTCTCCAAACATTCTGCCCTCAAAGTTGCCGGCATAGTCATGCCCATGATCAGGAAAACAGAACCATCATGCAATACTTGAGCTAGTCTTAGAGGCCAGACTAGGAATACTTTTTACCGTTTATTATTCCACACGTGCATATGAGTCTTCCTCCAAGCCTCGTGGTTATTGCAGACTCGAGAACCATAGCAGTTATAGCATGGAATATAAACTTAACTACAAACATGGAGATAAATAATAAAACTTATTATTGCCTCTAGGGCATATCTCCTACAGACTCCCACTTGCACTAGAGTCAATAATCCAGTCAATGCTGATGCCGGTGTAAAAATGCTTCGCTTGTGGTATAGCCTGATGTCCAACGGATCTGACAACTTCAGTTCCGTGTGTATCTTTGCATATCCTCGCGTTTTCACGCTTTCACAAAATTCATATTTTGTGTGGACTTGGCTTCGTATAAATGTGAATCACTGGTCAAACCTTGATTCCTCAGACTGAGCTATGGAGCAACTATCTTCAATAGTGTTCCATTGACCAAAGCCATCTTGGAACCATACTAAGTTCATGAACGAACTGTACGATTCCATATCTTCTCTGTCGCTTTGAAAGCGGCAACATACTTAGCCTTAGTTATAGAATTCGCCACAATAACTTGTTTGGAACGATTTCCAAACACCGTGCCACCATATTGTGTATTACACAAAACACTTAACTTAAATCGAAAATCGCATGGAGCATTGATGAAGACTGTATCGATGTAATTACTTACAACGAGCACTTCATAATCTTTCTTGCGAGAAAACGTGTCATCAGTGCTACTTTAGTACTCAATGACATTTTTCACTGTTGTCCCATGATCAGTACTTTGATCACTTTGGTATCTTTACTCGCAACTCCTTGGGAGTACTGGACATATCTGGTTGTTTTACATACCATGGAATACAAGATTAATCCAAACACGAAAGTGTGTGGAATCTCCATCATGTATTTTGCTCATCAGTGTTTTGGGACACCGAGTCTTGCAAAACTCTTTCCATGTGACTTCGGCAAGAATCACTCCTTGGCGTTCTTATGCTAAACTGTTTTAGCATCTTGTCAATATGTATTTTTGGCTTAGCCTATTAGGCAATTCTATCTCGTAGATAAATATGCCTAATATCAAGGCTATTTAGCCCAAGCACTTCATCAAAAAACTATTTTCAATGAAGTCCTAATTCGTGTCAAGAAATTTATATTATTTCCAATCAACAATGTGTCAAGCACACAAGGTTTTTAGAAATATTATTATGCTCCCACTTACTTTCTTGAAACCACAAGCATCTTCGTTACCCATTGATGAAATCAAACTCTTTTGACTATTTCATCAAAACGAAGATTCCAACTCCATTTTGCTCTCTTCTGTCCATTGCTGGAACTCTGAAGTTTGCATACTTACTAGCATCCTCTGGATTGACAAAATATCTTGGACTGTACCACATGCAAGTCCTAGGTTGTATTTCCATCACATGGAATTTTTTTGGCATCCATGTATCATATTTCAAGATTGAAATATGTATTAATTGCTAGTTTAACCCGATCTGACTTTAAGCATCGCTATGGTGAGACAACATCATCGTAGTCAACTCCTTGAACTTGTTATTGCAACAAGTCGAGCTTTATGGATAAAACATTTTATCCACATCAGTTTATAGTTCCATTAATGTTCGTTAGACTCTAAGTCTTCCGAAGGGTTTATCAAGATATAATCTTGAATCATTTGTATGGAAACTATTTCGGATTATATTGGCATTTAGCCAATTCCGGAGTCAGGGCCCATCAATGCTTCCTTGTGTATCGTAGGTATACTGTTGTCTAACAACAATATCTCGCTTGCGCACCTGAGAGGTTTGCACGAGTTTTGCCTACGTGGTTCAGCTGCAAGTTCAACCGAAGTCCATACATCTCATGTAGAGGCTTCTGTATCAGTCGCAGTAGGAAACTCTGGAATTACTTCCAAGGTTTCTTTCCTTTGATCTGATGACGAAGATACTGTTATCTCGTCAAGTTGCACTGTTATCCCACTCACCTTTTTGCAAGAACCATTCTCTTTAAAAGCATACCGTTCTTGGTGGCAAACCTTTTTGCCTCGGTATAGTGGTGGAGGAATTCCCAATTACTTGGGATAACCTACAAAGTAGTACTTGTCTGATGTGGAATAGGTTTGTAAATATTTTACACAAGCCCCATATTCCAAATGTTAAGAAAACACAAAGCATGGTTGGGCGTACCATACCATGGCGTCATTTCAACAGACCTGATGGCGCTCTTTTCAGTGTAAAAGCCGCAGTCTCTAAAGAATTACCTTTAAAAGGGATAATGGCAAATTGATTTATGTCATCTTTGATCTTACCATGTCACAAATGGTTTGAATACATCTTCACGGACGTACCACTCACAGTGGAGTTCCGGGAGGTGTAAGTTATGAAACCTTTTTCACAACTCATCAGACATTCGCTAAACTTGTAACTCAAATATTTCTTTCCGCAATCAAATTGCAGAAACATAATTTTCTTGTTACAATAATTTCTACTTCATATTGAAAACCTTATGAATGATTTCAAAAGATCCAGACTTACGTCTCATCAAGTAAATATCCATATATCCACTTGAGTCATTTCTGAAGATAGATAAATCCACTGCCAGCAACAACATTTATTGGACTACACACATCGAAATGTATGATCACCAATAAGTTTGTTGCTCGTTCCTTATGGCCTATGAACGGTACTTCTGTCACTTCACTTTTCGGAGGAAAATTGCAAGTGTCAGATGATTTATAATCAAACGACTTCAAAATCCATCATTATGGAATTTCTCCATGCGGGTTTCTCCAATGTGACCAAATGCAGTGCCACACATGTGTGGTATTCTTTTAGTCTTGCGACATTTAGCGTCAGTGTTATGGATGTATCATATTACCATCAATATTCATAACATACATCCCATCCCTGATGGAAGTATGGCATTTATGTTATTCATAATTCTGAACAACAATTGTTCTTTTATGAACAACACTTTTGCAACAAACATTATGCAAATGGGCTAGAGTGTATAAAACTCTAAAATGATTTATGAAAGTAAATACCGAGGTAATGTATTATTATCAATATTCATAACATACATCTCATTTATAATGAAAGTATGGCCCTTATGTTATTCATAACACCGAACATCAAAAAGTTCTCTTATGAACAACCTTCTTGCAAGATACCTTATGCAATGGGCTAGAGTGTGTAAAACTCTAAAATGAATTATGGAAATAAATGTTGGAAATATGCCCTAGAGGCAATAATAAATTGGTTATTATTATATTTCCTTGTTCATGATAATCGTTTATTATCCATGCTATAATTGTATTGATTGGAAACTCAAATACATGTGTGGGTACATAGACAACACTGTGTCCCTAGTAAGCCTCTAGTTAAAAAGCTCGTTGATCAAAAGATGGTGAAGGGTTCCTAGCCATGGACATGAGATGTCATTTGATAACGGGATCACATCATTAGGAGAATGATGTGATGGACAAGACCCAAACTATAAACGTAGCCTATGATCGTGTCAGTTTATTGCTATTGTTTTCTGCATGTCAAGTATCTGTTCCTATGACCATGAGATCATGCAACTCACTGACACCGGAGGAATACCTTGTGTGTATCAAATGTCGCAACGTTACTGGGTGACTATAAAGATGCTCTACACGTATCTCCGAGGGTGTCTGTTGGGTTGGCATGGATCAAGACTGGGATTTGTTACTCCGTGTGACGGAGAGGTATCTCAGGGCCCACTCGGTAATACAACATCACAATGAGCCTTGCAAGCAATGTGACTAAAGTGTTAGCCACGAGATCTTGTATTACGGACCGAGTAAAGAGACTTGCCGATAACGAGATTGAACTAGGTATAGAGATACCGACGATCGAATCTCGGGCAAGTAACATACCGAAGAACAAAGGGAACAGCATACGGGATTAACTGAATCCTTGACATAGAGGTTCGACCGATATAGATCTTCGTAGAATATGTAGGAACCAATATGGGCATCCAGGTCCCGCTATTGGTTATTGACCGTAGAGGTGTCTCGGTCATGTCTACATAGTTCTCGAACCCGCAGGGTCTACACACTTAACGTTTGGTGACGATTAGTATAGTTGAGTTATTGTGTTGGTGACCGAAGGTTGTTCGGAGTCCCGGATAAAATCCCGGACATGACGAGGATCTCCGGAAGAGTCCGGAGGTAAAGATTGATATATGTGATAATAGTGTTTTGATCTCCGGAAGGGTTCCGGAATTCACCGGAAGGGGTTCCGGATGTTTACCGAAGTGTTCCGGTGCAGCAACACTTTATATGGACCAAAGGGGTAGAGCCCACGAGGTATTGGAAAGTGCAAAAGGAAGTTTTGCTGCTGCCTTAAGCGGTACTACCGCTGGTAAGGCAGTACTACCGCGTAAGCGGTACTACCGCTTGTGTGAAGCGGTACTACCGCTCATGAGCGGTACTACCGCTTGTACGCGGTACTGCTGCAATCCGAGTGGGACTCTTTCCGTGCGGGCCAAACCAACCTTGTGCGGGCAAAACCGACCTTGTGGAGGCTTTCTCTCCAAGTTTAGACCCCAGGGCTCAACATATAAATAGAGGGGCAGGGCTAGCACACGGGATACATCAAGATTTCCCAAGCCGTGTGCCGGCAACCCTAACCCTCTAGTTCCTCCCGTCACAATCTCCGTAGTGCTTGGCGAAGCCCTGCAGAGATTGTTCCTCACCACCATCACCACGCCGTCGTGCTGCCGGAACTCATCCACTACTTCACCATCGCTCGCTGGATCGAGGAGGGGAAGGCGTCATCAAGCCGTACGTGTGTTGAACGCGGAGGTGCCGTCCGTTCGGCGCTAGATCGTGTTTGGATCGAGGGATGACTTGCGATTTGGATCGCGAAGACGTTCGACTACATAAACCGCGTTTCTTAACGCTTCCGCTTAGCGATCTACAAGGGTATGTAGATTCACTCTCCCTCTCGTAGATGCTCATCACCATGGATAGATCTTGCGTGTGTGTAGAAAATTTTTTGTTTCCCATGCGACGTTCCCCAACAGTGGCATCAGAGCTAGGTCTATGTGTAGATGAGATCTCGAGTAGAACACAAAGGAGTTTGTGGGCGTTGATATTCAGATTGCTTCCTCCCTTGGTCTTTTCTTGTTTCGGCGGTATTGTGGGATGAAGCGGCTCAGACCAACATTACTCGTACGCTTACGAGAGACCGGTTCCATCAACTGACATGTAACTTCGTTGCATAAAGATGGCTGGCGGGTGTCTGTCTCTCCTACTTTAGTCGGATCGGATTTAACAAAGGCGGTCCTTGAGAAGGTTGAAAAGCATTTTTTGTATCACCGTTGTGGTTTTTGCGTAGGTAAGAATTGTTCTTGCTAGATACCCGTAGCAGCCACGTAAAACTTGCAACAACAATTAGAGGACGTCTAACTTGTTTTTGCAGGGTATGTTGTGATGTGATATGGCCACTTACATGATGAGATATATGTGATGTATGAGATGATCATGTGTTGTATAGAATATCACGACTTGCATGTCGATGAGTACGGCAATTGGCAGGAGCCATAGAGTTGTCTTTAATTATTTTCGCCGTTTTGCTTTACTTTATCGCTATGAGTTAGCAATAGTCGTGGAAGCAACAGTCGGCGCGACAACCTCATGGCGACACGTTGATGGAGATCAAGATGATGGAGATCATGGTGTCATGCCGGTGACGATGGAGATCATGCCGGTGCTTTGGAGATGGAGATCAAAAGCACAAGTTCATGGCCATATCATGTCACTTATGATTTGCATGTGATGTTAATCCTTTTATGCATCTTATTTTGCTTAGGACGACGGTAGGATTATAAGGTGATCCCTCACTTAAATTTCAAGATAAAATTGTGTTCTCCCCGAGTGTGCACCGTTGCGAAAGTTCGTCGTTTCGAGACACCACGTGATGATCGGGTGTGATAGACTCTACGTTCGCATACAACGGGTGCAAGCCAGTGTTGCACGTGCGGAACACTCGGGTTAAACTTGACGAGCCTAGCATGTACAGACATGGCCTCGGAACACAAGAGACCGAAAGGTCGAACATGAGTCATATAGTAGATATGATCAACATGAGGATGTTCACCATTGAAACCACCTCAACTCACGTGATGATCAGACTTGAGTTGGTGGATTTGGATCATGTGACACTTGAATGACCGGAGGGATGTCAATTTGAGTGGGAGTTTTTTAAGTAATATGATTAACTAAACTCATTATCTTGAACAATAGTCTAAGTTGTCTTTGTTATATTTATGTTGTAGATCATGGCTCGCGCAGTAGCACCCCTGAATTTTAATGCGTTCCTAGAGAAAGCTAAGTTGAAAGATGATGGAAGTAACTTTGTGGACTGGGCCCGTAATCTAAGGATTATCCTTACGGCTTCCCAGAAGGCTTATGTCCTTGATGCACCGCTTGGTGATCCACCCACTCCAGTTGAGTCTCTAGACGTTGTGAACGCCTGGCAGGCTCGCTCTGATGATTACTCAATAGTTCAATGTGCAATTTTGTATGGCTTAGAACCGGGACTTCAAAGACGTTTTGAACGTCATGGAGCATATGAGATGTTCCAGGAGTTGAGGTTTATCTTTCAGAAGAATGCCCGGATCGAGAGGTATGAGACCTCCGATAAGTTCTATACTTGCAAGATGGAGGAGAACGGGTCTGTTAGTGATCACATACTCAGAATGTCTGGGTACTCCACCCGTCTGGCTGAATTAGGGATGCCCCTTCTGCCAGAGGCTATCACTGACAGAGTTCTTCAATCATTGCCACCTAGCTACAAGAGCTTCGTGTTGAACTATAACATGCACGGGATGAACAAGTCAGTCGCCGAGCTGTTTGCGATGCTGAAAGTCGCTGAGTCTGAAATTCAGAAGGAGCATCAAGTGTTGATGGTCAATAAAACCACTAGTTTCAAGAAAAAATGGCAAGGGTAAGAAGGGTAACTCCAAGAAGAGTGGCAAAGCACTTGCTCCTCCCGTGAAGAAACCCAAGGCTGGACCCAAACCAGAAACTGTGTGCTTTCATTGCAAGGGAACTGGACACTGGAAGCGGAACTGCCCCAAGTATTTGGCTGACAAGAAGGCGGCCAACAACAAACAAGGTATATATGATATACATGTTATTGATGTGTACCTTACCAACTCTCGTTGTAGTGCCTGGGTATTTGATACCGGTGCGGTTGCTCACATTTGCAACTCTAAACAGGAACTGCGGAATAGACGGAGGCTGGCAAAGGATGAAGTGACGATGCACGTGGGAAATGGTTCCAAGGTTGATGTGATCGCCGTCGGCACGCTCGCTCTTCAATTACCATCGGGATTAGTGATGAACCTGAATAATTGTTATTTAGTGCCTGCGTTAAGCATGAACATTATATCTGGATCTTGTTTATTGCGAGACGGTTACTCATTTAAATCAGAGAATAATGGTTGTTCTATTTATATGAGTAATATCTTTTATGGTCATGCACCCGAAGTGAGGGGTTTATTCTTATTGAATCTCGATAGTAATGATACACATGTTCATAACATTGATGCCAAAAAGATGTAGAATTGATAATGATAATACCACTTTCTTGTGGCACTGCCGTTTGGGTCATATTGGCGTAAAACGCATGAGGAAGCTCCATGCTGATGGACTTTTGGAGTCACTTGATTTTGAATCACTTAAGACATGCGAGCCATGCCTCATGGGCAAGATGACTAAAACGCCGTTCTCTGGAACAATGGAACGGGCAAGTGACTTGTTGGAAATCATACATACTGATGTGTGCGGTCCGATGAGTATTGAGGCGCGCGGTGGTTATCGTTACTTTCTCACCTTCACTGATGACTTAAGTAGATATGGGTATATTTACTTAATGAAACACAAGTCTGAAACGTTTGAAAAGTTCAAACAATTTCAGAGTGAAGTTGAGAATCATCGTAACAAGAAGATTAAATTCCTACGATCTGATCGAGGAGGAGAATATCTGAGTTATGAGTTTGGCAGTCACTTAAGACAATGTGGAATTGTTTCACAACTGACACCGCCTGGAACACCACAACGTAATGGTGTGTCCGAACGTCATAATCGAACCTTATTGGATATGGTGCGATCTATGATGTCTCTTGCCGATTTGCCACTATCGTTTTGGGGTTATGCATTAGAGACAGCTGCATTCACTTTAAATAGGGCACCATCGAAATCCGTTGAGACAACGCCATATGAACTTTGGTTTGGCAAGAAGCCAAAGCTGTCGTTTCTTAAAGTTTGGGGATGTGATGCTTATGTCAAAAGCTTCAGCCTGAAAAGCTGGAACCCAAAGCGGAGAAATGCGTCTTCATAGGATACCCAAAAGAGACAGTTGGGTATACCTTCTACCTCAGATCCGAAGGCAAAGTGTTTGTCGCTAAAAACGGAACATTTCTTGAGAAAGAGTTTCTCTCGAAAGAATTGAGTGGGAGGAAGATAGAACTTGATGAGGTTGTTGAACCTTTACTTCAACCTGAGAGTAGCGCAGTGCAGAAAGATGTTTCTGTAGAGCCTACATCAGCTGAAGAGGAAGTTGATGATGATCATAAAGCTTCGGATCAAGTTGCTATCGAACCTCGTAGGTCGACAAGGACGCGTACTGCTCCTGAGTGGTACGGCAACCCTGTCTTAGAGGTCATGTTGTTGGACAATGATGAACCTACGAGCTATGGAGAAGCGATGATGGGCCCGGATTCCGAGAAGTGGTTAGAGGCCATGAAATCCGAGATGGGATCCATGTATGAAAACAAAGTGTGGACTTTGGAAGTATTACCTGAAGGGCGTAAGGCCATTCAGAACAAATGGATCTTTAAGAGGAAGACGGACGCGGACGGTAATGTCACCGTCTATATAGCTCGACTTGTGGCAAAGGGTTTTTCACAAGTTCAAGGAGTTGACTACGATGAGACCTTCTCACCCGTAGCGATGCTTAAGTCCGTCAGAATCATGTTAGCAATAGCTGCCTTTTTTCGATTATGAAATTTGGCAGATGGATGTCAAAACAGCGTTCCTTAACGGTTTCCTTAAGGAAGAGTTGTATATGATGCAACCAGAAGGTTTTGTCGATCCAGAGAATGCTGACAAAGTTTGCAAACTCCAGCGATCCATTTATGGACTGGTGAAAGCATCTCGGAGTTGGAATCTTCGCTTTGATGAGGTGATCAAAGCGTTCGAGTTTATACAAGTTTACGAAGAAGCTTGTATTTATAAGAAAGTGAGTGGGAGCTCTATAGCATTTCTAATATTATATGTGGATGACATATTACCGATTGGAAACAATATAGAAATGTTGGAAAGCGTGAAGGAATATTTGAACAAGAGTTTTTCAATGAAGGACCTAGGAGAAGCTGTTTTCATATTAGGCATCAAGATCTATAGAGATAGATCAAGACGTTTAATAGGACTTTCACAAAGCACATACCTTGATAAGATTTTGAAGAAGTTCAAAATGGATCAGTCCAAGAAGGGGTTCTTGCCTGTTTTGCAAGGTGTGAAGTTGAGTAAGACTCAATGCCCAGTGACTGCAGAAGATAGAGAAAAGATGAGTGTCATCCCCTATGCTTCAGCCATAGGCTCTATCATGTATGCAATGCTGTGCACAAGACCCGATGTCAGCCTTGCCATCAGTATGGTCGGAAGGTTTCAAAGTGATCTAGGAATGGAACACTGGACGGCGGTCAAGAGTATCCTGAAGTACCTGAAAAGGACTAAGGACATGTTTCTCGTTTATGGAGGTGATCAAGAGCTCCTCGTAAAAGGTTACGTCGATGCAAGCTTTGACACTGATCCGGATGACTCTAAGTCGCAAACCGGATGCGTATTTATTCTTAATGGGGGTGCGGTTAGCTGGTGCAGTTCCAAGCAAAGCGTGGTAGCTGATTCTACATGCGAAGCAGAGTACATCGCTGCCTCGGAGGCGGCAAAGGAAGGTGTCTGGATGAAGGAGTTCATGACAGATCTTGGAGTAGTGCCTAGTGCGCTTAACCCAATGACTCTATTTTGTGATAATACTGGTGCCATTGCTCTAGCCAAGGAACCGAGATTTCACAAGAGGACCAGACACATAAAGCGACCTTTCAATTCCATCCGCGATTACATCAAGGAGGATGACATAAATATTTGCAAAGTACACACGGATCTGAATGTTGCAGATCCGATGACTAAACCTCTTCCAAGGGCTAAACATGAACAACACCAGAACTGCATGGGTGTTCGATTCATTACAATGTAAATCACATAGTGATGTGAACTAGATTATTGACTCTAGTGCAAGTGGGAGACTGTTGGAAATATGCCCTAGAGGCAATAATAAATTGGTTATTATTATATTTCCTTGTTCATGATAATCGTTTATTATCCATGCTATAATTGTATTGATTGGAAATTCAAATACATGTGTGGGTACATAGACAACACTGTGTCCCTAGTAAGCCTCTAGTTAACTAGCTCATTGATCAAAAGATGGTGAAGGTTTCCTAGCCATGGACATGAGATGTCATTTGATAACGGGATCACATCATTAGGAAAATGATGTGATGGACAAGACCCAAACTATAAACGTAGCCTATGATCGTGTCAGTTTATTGCTATTGTTTTCTGCATGTCAAGTATCTGTTCCTATGACCATGAGATCATGCAACTCACTGACACCGGAGGAATACCTTGTGTGTATCAAATGTCACAACGTTACTGGGTGACTATAAAGATGCTCTACAGGTATCTCCGAGGGTGTCTGTTGGGTTGGCATGGATCAAGACTGGGATTTGTTACTCCGTGTGACGGAGAGGTATCTCAGGGCCCACTCGGTAATACAACATCACAATGAGCCTTGCAAGCAATGTGACTAAAGTGTTAGCCACGAGATCTTGTATTACGGACCGAGTAAAGAGACTTGCCGATAACGAGATTGAACTAGGTATAGACATACCGACGATCGAATCTCGGGCAAGTAACATACCGAAGAACAAAGGGAACATCATACGGGATTAACTGAATCCTTGACATAGAGGTTCGACCGATATAGATCTTCGTAGAATATGTAGGAACCAATATGGGCATCCAGGTCCCGCTATTGGTTATTGACCGTAGGGGTGCCTCGGTCATGTCTACATAGTTCTCGAACCCGCAGGGTCTACACACTTAACGTTTGGTGACGATTAGTATAGTTGAGTTATTGTGTTGGTGACCGAAGGTTGTTCGGAGTCCGGGATAAAATCCCGGACATGACAAGGATCTCCGAAAGAGTCCGGAGGTAAAGATTGATATATGTGATAATAGTGTTTTGATCTCCGGAAGGGTTCCAGAATTCACCAGAAGGGGTTCCGGATGTTTACCGAAGTGTTCGGGTGCAGCAACACTTTATATGGACCAAAGGGGTAACGCCCACGAGGTATTGGAAAGTGCAAAAGGAAGTTTTGCTGCTGCCTTAAGCGGTACTACCGCTGGTAAGGCAGTACTACCGCGTAAGCGGTACTACCGCTTGTGTGAAGCGGTACTACCGCTCATGAGCGGTACTACCGCTTGTACGCGGTACTGCTGGAATCCGAGTGGGACTCTTTCCGTGCGGGCCAAACCGACCTTGTGCGGGCAAAACCGACCTTGTGGAGGCTTTCTCTCCAAGTTTAGACCCCAGGGCTCAACATATAAATAGAGGGGCAAGGCTAGCACACGGGATACATCAAGATTTCCCAAGCCGTGTGCCGGCAACCCTAACCCTCTAGTTCCTCCCGTCACAATCTCCGTAGTACTTGGCGAAGCCCTGCAGAGATTGTTCCTCACCACCATCACCACGCCGTCGTGCTGCCGGAACTCATCCACTACTTCACCATCGCTCGCTGGATCAAGGAGGTGAAGGCGTCATCAAGCCGTACGTGTGTTGAACGCGGAGGTGCCGTCCGTTCGGCGCTAGATCGTGTTTGGATCGAGGGACGACTTGCGATTTGGATCGCGAAGACGTTCGACTACATCAACTGCGTTTCTTAACGCTTCCGCTTAGCGATCTACAAGGGTATGTAGATTCACTCTCCCTCTCGTAGATGCTCATCACCATGGATAGATCTTGCGTGTGCGTAGGAAATTTTTTGTTTCCCATGCGACGTTCCCCAACAATAAATACAGAGGGTAATACACCGATGAAAGGTATAGTAACATTTACTATATTCCCAGCGTGTATCTGAACCTCACTCCGGCCAGTCTTTTAGGCCGTAGTAGTTCTTGCATCGAATTGCAATGGAAAGCAATCGAGCAGGTATTTCTGTGATCAACTCACAATACCCAAGAATTAGTGACTAACAATTTAATCACAATTCCCAAGAACTATTTCTTTGACCAGCCATCTATACATCAATAGCTTGTATGTTTTTCATACATGAGCTGGACATTCCAGTCTTCTTTCTTTTTGCCTTTATACTTCTAACAGTTTTACTTCCAATAATTCTCCTACTCTCAGAAGAAGCACCGACTTGAAGAGTGGCGTCAGCCCCGGACTTCCTAGCTGTGTAAGTCATACTAACACCCTTCGGACATTTCCTTTCTCTTAAGTTGTTGTTTTATTCACCATCATCATATGACAGGCGTTCTACTAGATCCCTCTGTTATTAGTCAAATGCATAGTAAACACTTTTACTAATAGTTTGTAAAACAAACATTGCTTTGGATATCACATATCTTTTAGCCTTTGTTTGTGTCTGAAAATGATTTTCAGTTCCATGAATATCACATAGCTATCCCAAACTTTTGAAGTTCGGGTCTCATGGAAGCAAACATATCGCACTTGACCGTAACGGAATTCTAGCTTTTGGATCGAAGGACGAGAGTCACATTGTCCATAGCATTAGCGGGAGAATACCAAAAGCATGCGATAGGACAAAGTCCTTCTCGGCACTTTTGAGGACAATCCTCATATTACGTTACCAACCATAAAGTTTTAACCAGATATTTAACAGCTATTCATATTTAACAGGGAAGGTGGAAACGCGAGCCATTATTCTACAACTATTATGCAAATTTCACTTTAGACAAAGTTCATAATTAATTGCACTAAGAATTAAAAAAGTTTAATTCTAAAGTGCGCTCCCACTCAAATCAATATCTCTCATAATTGATTGTGAGTGATACAAGATCCGTATTTCAATTCGACGCCATTGACGGGTTCATCACTGATGACGCGAATTTCAATCAGTAGGCCAACTTGCCGATCACATCTCTATGTGATTCTTGTTCATCTTTCGATGGGCGTGTTCCGAGCTCAGGACTCTCCTGCCTGAACGTCAAAGACAACCAAGTGATTTTGCTGCGAGGTCTGACCTCACCCGCCTCATTCCTCTCGATTCGTTCTTGCTCATGTGTACATGGCGCACCCCGAAAAGATACGAATTTCAGACGGTGCTACACTTGGGTGAACACTAACTACTTTGATATTTTAAGTGAGAGATCACCCTAAAAAAAGCGACTCCTGCGCAATCAAGAAGGGTGCATCATAAGGGTAAACATCTCAGGCAATTCATAATAGCATGATATGGTATAGCCCTTTCTGACGGAGAAGTCTTGTATTTCTTCGTCTTCGGCATTCGCGTCGGTGTTCACCTTCGCGAAGATTGCCACCACCTTGTCAATGCACCAGATAATATTGCTATCTCTATAGCTAATAAAATAAGTGCATTACTTAAGGTTGACACGCAGGTCATTAAAGTGACAATCATATGGCTCCAGCCATCATGCTGAATCATGACACGCAGGTCATGTTAATTTACATTATATAGTCATCTCATACATAATCAAATTAATATGAGCACTGCTATACCACATCATATGCACATGCAAACCATCCTGCAAAACCAAGTTAGACGCCTCTAATCGGTTTATGCAAAATTTTATTTTACGTGGCTTCTAAGGTTTCGAAGCAAACCGAAGCTACCTACGTCCATCATCAAGTATGATTATTCAAGTCGCTAGATTAACTTTGCGGGGTGTATGAAACACGAGATAATAAAATCTCAAGCCCCATACTGAACTTCGTCATACGCATGACCCCCGTGCAGATCATATCTGCATTGCCCTTTTGTCTGCGAAATTTCATCTTTCTTTTTAACTATGGTGGAATTCAAAGAACTGTTAGCACTTCGTTGATCAATCAGGATCGCGGATTGCCAGAACTTTGAAAACCCCACCATGCTGTTATCAAGATCAGAAATATGCAAATTCCAGGGAAGCAACAAGAACATCGGGTAACAGATTTCATCTGCTACCCGCACAAATAATTATCAGCAGTAGAACTCATCTACTACAAATTATATTGTGCAACACCCATACATCTCTATGTATTCTAGATCGTAACCTGCATCTACGCATAGCACGGATCATGATGCCACCGTAGGGTAACGCAGCAGAAAACAAAAAATTTCCGACCTACGCACCAGCCCAGGACCACTATGGAGACTGCATACAAGGTTTGATCTTTTTCGTTACCGACTCGTAGCGCAACGGAAGTAGAGTCGATGACGATCGGCGGTGCAGATCCCTGCAGCTAGGATTTACAACCTACCAACCACGAGGATGTACTCCCTCGTCTGCCCCTCGGACAGCCCTTCGGGAGGCGCTCGGACAGTCCCTCGGACGGTGTCGCGGACAGCCCTTCGGGAGGATCCTCGAAACTCGGACAGTCACTCGGACAGCCCTTTGGGAGGACCCTCGAAACTCCGACGGTCACTCGGACAGCCCTTCGGGAGGCACTCTCGAACTAAGACCGAAACTACGATCTCTCTACAGAGTTGCACACATACGGTGTTATCTATCCGGCAGGGCTTCGCCGTCCATAACTAGTTCCCACCGGAACCCAGACAGCCTTTCGGCTCTACGAAAACTCTTTTCGTGGGAGGGAGAGAGAGAGCCAGACGAGCATGGCATGTGTATGAGAGAAAGGGATGAGTGTGGAGAGCACCTCTCCACCTCTATTTATAGGAAAACCAAGGGGTAGGATGGGCACTTCCAAAAAAACCCAAAATGCCCATGAAAGAAGACTTCCACAAGGGCATAAAAGGGAAGTAATGGAGCAAGTGGGGCCCCATGGAGGAGCCCCTCATGTGGCCGGCCAACCCTCTTGGAGGCCCCCCAAGGGGGGTTTATTAGCCCCCAAGTCCTTCTAGAAGCCTTTCCAAAAAGCCCTAAAAGGTGACTTTCCATAAAGTAAACCAAAAAGCACTTTCACTATTCACGAAGACATTTTTCTGCGTCCGATAAATCCCAAATTATTTCTGTGTGCCTAGAATAATTCCAGTACCCACTAAAACAATTTTGAACGCATTCCGAAACAATTCCGGAACAATGTTTTTCTTCAGCGAAAAGCTACCATAGCGGTTCCGGCTGCTCCAGAACATTTCTGGTTTTTCTGTCCGGAAAAATTCCAGAAGTTACCAGAACAATTCTGGCACCCTCCAAGAATTTCTAGGCGTGTGCCGGAACCAATATGACTTAATGGAATACCCTGAAACAACTTTTCAGTTTCACCGAAACTATTCCGGTGTTCTCTCCGGAACGTTTCCGTTGTCTCCGAAACTTTTCCGGTGACTTTCTCTCAGACTCCCTGTCTAGCATTCAGCAGATAGATGACCCTTAAGCGTGTGACCCTATAGGTTCGGTGAAGTATAGACATGACTTGAACTCTTTCCGATCAATGATCAACATCGGAGCCGTGGACACCCATATTGACCCCTATACCCACACGAATGAATATTCGAGTGAACCTCCAGTTGCCGTGTGCTATTCCTGTTGCTTCGCAATATGTTACAAATACCCGAGGTGAGAAACATCGGCATCCCCGTGGATCAACACTTGTCCACAATGCCAGTTACCTCATTACCGGTTTTGTTCTCTTTTCTCGTTTCCGTGTTCCGGCATCCCTGTGATCAAATCACAATGTGTCTGGCCAGACGATGGTGGATACCGTAACACCGAGAGGGCCCAGAGATATCTCTCCATCGTCGGAGGAGCAAATCCCAATCTTGAGCTATCAAGTCCCTTGACACACTTTTCCATGAACCCGTAAGCCGCCGTAATAGCCACCCATTTACGGATGACGTTTAACAAACCCCAAAGTTCATGAAGCAAGTATGAAGAAACTCAACACTCTCATGGTCTAAGGAATTATGAAAACATTAACTTCTCTGTGTTATTAACCATTAACTTGTGACTTATGAATCTCATAGCATAACATCAATTCACGTCGATTCAACCCAAGTGTTCTCCTAACATTGTGCCCTCAAAGTTGCCGGCATAGTCATGCCCATGATCAGGAAAACAGAACCATCATGCAACACTTGAGCTAGTCTTAGAGGCCAGACTAGGAATACTTTTTACCGTTTATTATTCCACACGTGCATATGAGTCTTCCTCCGAGCCTCGTGGTTATTGCAGACTCGAGAACCATAGCAGTTATAGCACGGAATATAAACTTAACTACAAACATGGAGATAAATAATAACACTTATTATTGCCTCTAGGGCATATCTCCTACAGGATGCATCCGCCAGCAATACCAACTGCCCATCAAAGAACAATGGATTAGTATGTCGAACCGGATAATAAATATGAAACTCACATATATGGAATTTACAGTTATCAACCAACACTAATCTGAATACCTTCTAAATCTCACGTAGTGCACGGTTGCTTTGAACATCATTGTGTTACAGAAACAATGTACCTTTCTCAGTCTTCTAACGGGTGCAGAATCCATAGACAACCATGATCCTCTATCACATCAAATCTGTTGTACATCATTAGATTAGAGTCTGTGCCCCCTTTGATAAATTGTGTTGATGGAAATACGCCCTAGAGGCAATAATAAAGTTGTTATTATTTTATATTTCCTTGTTCATGATAAAGGTTTATTATTCATGCTAGAATTGTATTGACCGGAAACTTAAATACATGTGTGAATACATAAACAAATACCGTGTCCCTACTGAGCCTCTACTAGACTAGCTCGTTGATCAAAGATGGTTAAGGTTTCCTAACCATAGCCATGAGTTGTCACTTGATAACGGGATCACATCATTAGGAGAATGATGTGATGGACAAGACCCATCTGTTAGCTTAGCATATGATCGTTCTGTTTATTGCTACTGCTTTCTTGAATGTCAAATACATGTTCCTCCGACCATGAGATCATGCAACTCCCGGATACCGGAGGAATACCTTGTGTGCTATCAAACGTCACAACGTAACTGGGTGATCATAAAGATGCTCTACAGGAATCTCTGAAGGTGTCTGTTGAGTTGGCATGGATTGAGACTGGGATTTGTCACTCCGTGTTTCAGAGAGGTATCTCTGGGCCCTCTCGGTAATGCACATCATAAGAAGCTTGCAAGCAAAGTGACTAAGGAGTTAGTTATGGGATGATGTATTACGGAACGAGTAAAGAGACTTGCCGGTAACGAGATTGAACCTAGGTATGGAGATACCGACGATCGAATCTCGGGCAAGTAACATACCGACGGACAAAGGGAATTACGTATGTTGTCATTGCGGTTCGACCGATAAGATCTTCGTGGAATATGTAGGAACCAATGTGAGCATCCAGGTTCCGCTATTGGTTATTGACCGGAGAGGCGTCTCAGTCATGTCTACATCATTCCCGAACCCGTAGGGTCCGCACGCTTAACGTTCGTTGACGATATAGTGTTATATGAGTTATGTGAATTGGTAACCGAATATTGTTCGGAGTCCCGGATGAGATCCCGGACGTCACGAGGAGTCTCGGAATGGTCGAGAGGTAAATATTTATATATGGGAAGTCATATTTTGGGTTCCGGAAAAAGGTGCAGTTTTTTCGGTATTGTACCGGGAAGCTTCCAGAAGGTTCCGGAGGATTCCGGAGGGCTCCGGAAGTCCACAAGTGGGTCCACCACGTCCCAAGGGCTGGCATGGGCTAAGGGGAGGCGCCCTGGCCTTATTGGGCCAGGCGCACCAAGTCCTCAAAAGCCCACGCAGCTAGGGAAGGAAAAAGGGAGAGTCCTAGTAGGAATAGGATTGGACTTTGGAGTCCAAGTCCACGTGTGTACTATTCGCGTGGTACTGTTCACGTGGTACTGTTCACATGGTACTGTTCACGTGGCACTATTCCTTCTACTCCAAGCCCCTACACATATATAAATAGAGGAGAGGGGGCGCCCCAAACAAGACACAACATTGTCTTAGCCATGTGCGGCGCCCCCCTCCATAGTTCCGTCCCTCGGTCATATTTTCGCAGTGCTTGGGCGAAGCCCTGCGGAGATAGCATCACCATCACCGTCACCACGCCGTCATGCTGCCGGAACTCATCCACTACCTCGCCGTCTTGCTGGATCAAGAAGTCGAGGACGTCACCGAGCTGAACGTGTGCTGAACGCGGAGGTGCCGTACGTTCGGTACTCGGTCGGTTGGATCGTGAAGTTGTTCGACGACATCAACCGCGTTGTTCTAACGCTTCCGCTTACGGTCTATGAGGGTACGTAGACACACTCCCCCTCTCGTAGCTATGCATCTCCATGGATAGATCTTGTGTGTGCGTAGAATTTTTTTTGTTTTCCATGCAACGTTCACCAACATGTGTAACACTCTAAAACACAAAAAATATTGTTATCCCGTTGTGAACAGAGTAAAGAAAGAACAAATTATCTTCATACCCCCATATTTATGAAAAATATGTAGTCAGCAAGAACATGTACTTGCCAACTTCATTGTAAACCAACTCAAAGCAAGGCTATTTATTAATTTATGTGAAATATGTTTGGCACTTAGAAAAGCTTAGAACCAAATGGACAATTACGAAGAAGCCCAAATATTTTTTATTCCTTTTTGGTTTCCCTTACATGCTGCGGGCAGAGTATGATGCTTATCTGAAATACGTAAAGGCACAAGAAAAGCTACATCTTAATACTCAACTAATGTTGTTCACTCAGATTGTTCTCCTCACCTTCTACCAATTTTTCTGTTCATGATCGCTACACTATTCCCTGCTCAAAAAAAAATTACACATCAGTGCAAAGGGATAACATACAGAGGACAGAAAAATGATCGGTACACCTCCCAGCAACATCTCTCCCAAATTCATCCCCATCCCGACCAAATACGAGTGCAAAATCTGCTCCTCCCTAGCCTCTCGACCATGCCAGGTGTAAAGAGAACAGCTGCGAGTCGTCGCCTCCGCTTGCTCTATCCACCACAAAATATGCAGAGCACTTAGAAATACCACATGATTCAGAGAACAACATGTACAAGATTGAGACAACTACACCTTGATTCCGATAAAAATCATCATGTTCCTTGCGCACCGCCAGCACACACCAAGCATGATTTGAAAGTGGTGGATTCGGATTTTGCAAATGGACTTGGAAAAGTGCTAATGAAGGGATAATGGGAGATGGGGCAGCTAACTGATGTGTTTCTCTGGCCGACGGGCAGGAGATGGTGAGTGGCGGTGCTCAGATTTGGGGAGGAGGCGGTAGAGAAAAGGGATGGCCGTAGGGGGGCGGCGCACTGCCGAGGAGGCCGGCCTAACGGGAAGCTGGAAGGAGGCGGGGGAGCCGGCTAGAACCCTAGCTCGTGCCCTTCTCTGTTGTGGTCCGTGGGGTGGCGGCGCGCCGCCGAGGAGGCCGCCCTGACGTCCAGCCGGAAGGAAGGCAGGGGCGCCGACTAGAATCCTAGCTAGCTCTTGGCCTTCTCTGTTGAGGTCCGTCGGCTGGCGGCGACACCGGAGGAGGGCGCTTGAGGGCGATCGTCACGAGGAGAGAGCAGCGGCTGCGAGCGGGAGCATGGGGATGGGCTAGGGCTGGCGTCGTTTTTTTTGACATGGGGCGGGCCTCGTTCGTTTACCTTAGACGTCGCCCGTGCGTGTGTTCATTTACCGGCTTGGCCGCTGGTTTGGTTGGAAAAGAATCGGTGTAAATCGGCAGGTAGGATTTGATTGCAAAAAAATCGGGGCGAGGAGATCGTCCGATGCTGTGGAGATCGAGGGGAGTCCCGAGGGAACGAAACGAACGACGTACCAACTCCCACCTGCGTACGAACGAACAACGACCACCTACGTACTACCTCTTCAGGAGTAGAGAAAAGAAGATTAGTCAATTGGATTTTTTCCTTAAAGTCTGTTATTTGTTTCCTTAAAATCCGTTATTTGTTTCCTAAAGCAAATTGCATTGATGAGATGAATCGGTTGATTTGGGTAAGTTAGGAAAGTTAGGCCTGTGACTTTTTGTACGGTAGGAAAGTGTTTGTTTAGAAGGAAATAGTGGAGAAAAAATAAACCGGTGGGGTGGTGGGAGGGGAGACGAAAAATACCTGACGAAAAAAACCAGACGAAAGTGGGGGACGAAAATAAACCGGTGAGGCAATCCCACCAACTGAGACATTAGGAGTATATATATAGAGATAAAACACGGATTGCTTCTGCCCGTTCACCGTCATCCTAATTACCCTAACAACGTGTTTGTTTCGAGGGAATTAGAGATGGGGAATGGGAGTTGAGGGGTGAGGAGATTAAAAGTCCACTGTTTGATTAGAGAGAATGGGAGTTTAAGTGAGAAGGGGAATGAGAGTTGAGGAAGCCAATTCCCATCTATTTCTTCCCGGGGTACCCTGTTAATTCGTGAGCAGAGTTTTATCCCACGCTAATTCCCACCATATACCAAACAAGGGAATGGGAGTAAAAATCTACTTCCCATGACTAATCCCTTCATAAACACCCTTATGCAAACTCCCATTTCCCTGCCCAAGTGTTTACCAAATAGGCTGTAAAAAGTTGCTAAAAATTACCCTCAATGCCATGCATAAGTGAGAAAAAAAACGTTTCGCGAAATAACGTTTAGTTTTTTTTCTTCCTATCGCTGCATGGGCCTCTAGCAGCAACAGAGTCAGCCCGCTCGGCCTCATCGCACGCACGCCCTCTGCACCGCGAGCGCTTTTCTTCGCCACCACCAGCTCCTCCTCATCGCCCCCGCACGGCAACCCTACATGGCGCTGCCGGCCGGCACGAATCTGCGCCGCCCGCCCCGACAACCTTTCTCCAGCAACGCGCCCTCAGCGGCCTCCGTTGTCACCCTTCAGCGGCCACCTCGCCGCCCCTCCAACGCCCACCATGTCCTTATCCAACGCCGCCCTTCAGCGCCCACCCATCCGCCTGCCCGCCCGTCAACGCCCGATTGAATTGTTGCTGCCATGATCTGCCTCAATGTGGTTTGCATCATTGCGGCGACGACATCGTCGATCTTCATCTCCGGCGGCTACATCCAGAAGGACTACCACAATTCTCGCGGCTGGTATCCTCTACTCTCATCTCCCTGCTATAAATCCTGACTGATTCTCTTCCTCCTCCCTGTGTCTTGCTCTCTGAATTTGGTAGTAGGTGTTCGTGCGTAGCAGGTAGTTAATTAGCCAGTGGTGAATCTAGGATAATAATGGAGGGTAGGATGAAATCATTAGTCATTGTGCTAAACTGATACGAGTACGATTTATAGTCTGAATTGTTGCACGGCAAAACAGTACCATGTTCTCTGAATATTTTTATTCCTCTGAAGTTTTGTGTGCTACAAGCCTATCGCATTGGCATCTATATTCTGCCTCTCTGGAAGATATTTGTGACATGTTGGTTGCCTTTTCCCCCCTCTTTGCAGTTAAACGTTTCAGTCTTTAATCCCCTGGTTTTAGGCTATAATCCCCTGATTAGTACTGATATATGGAGTACTTATGCAGAGTTGGGGCTGGGCACTAGATCTTGTACTCTGATATTAATAATACATCTTGTGCAGTACTGATAGTACTATGAGATTCATAGTACTCTGATTAGTATTGATATATGCAGCAACAACAACAACAACAACAACAACAACAACAAAGCCTTTAGTCCCAAACAAGTTGGGGTAGGCTAGAGGTGAAACCCATAAGATCTCGCGACCAACTCATGGTTCTGGCACATGGATAGCAAGCTTCCACGCACCCCTGTCCATGGCTAGTTCTTTGGTGATGCTCCAATCCTTCAGGTCTCTCTTTACGGACTCTTCCCATGTCAAGTTCGGTCTACCCCGGCCTCTTTTGACATTATCAGCACGCTTTAGCCGTCCGCTATGTACTGGGGCTTCTGGAGGCCTGCGCTGAATATGTCCAAACCATCTCAGACGATGTTGGACAAGCTTCTCTTCAATTGGCGCTACCCCAACTCTATCTCGTATATCATCATTCCGGATTCGGTCCTTCCTTGTGTGGCCACACATCCATCTCAACATGCGCATCTCCGCCACACCTAACTGTTGCACATGTCGCCTTTTAGTCAGCCAACACTCAGCGCCATACAACATTGCGGGTCGAACCGCCGTCCTATAGAACTTGCCTTTTAGCTTTTGTGGCACCCTCTTGTCATAGAGAATGCTAGAAGCTTGGCGCCACTTCATCCATCCGGCTTTAATTCGATGGTTCACATCTTCATCGATATCCCAATCCTTCTGCAACATTGACCCCAAATATCGAAAGGTGTCCTTCTGCGGCACCACCTGCCCATCAAGGCTAGCATCCTCCTCCTCCTCGTGCCTAGTAGTACCGAAAGCGCACCTCATGTACTCGGTTTTAGTCCTACTAAGTCTAAAACCTTTCGATTCCAAAGTTTGCCTCCATAACTCCAACTTCCTGTTGACCCCCGTCCGACTCTTATCGACTAGCACCACATCGTCCGTAAAGAGCATACACCATGGGATATCTCCTTGTATATCCCTTGTGACCTCATCCATCACCAAGGCAAAAAGATAAGGGCTCAAAGCTGACCCTTGATGCAGTCCTATCTTAATCGGGAAGTCATCAGTGTCGCCATCACTTGTTCGAACACTTGTCACAACATTATCGTACATGTCCTTGATGAGGGTAATGTACTTTGCTGGGACTTTGTGTTTCTCCAAGGCCCACCACATAACATTCCGCGGTATCTTATCATAGGCCTTCTCCAAGTCAATGAACACCATATGCAGGTCCTTCTTTTGCTCCCTATATCTCTCCATAAGTTGTCGTACCAAGAAAATGGCTTCCATGGTCGACCTCCCAGGCATGAAACCAAACTGATTTTTGGTCACGCTTGTCATTCTTCTTAAGCGGTGCTCAATGACTCTCTCCCATAGCTTCATTGTATGGCTCATCAGTTTAATTCCACGGTAATTAGTACAACTCTGAACATCCCCCTTGTTCTTGAAGATTGGTACTAATATACTTCGTCTCCATTCTTCTGGCATCTTGTTTGCCCGAAAAATGAGGTTGAAAAGTTTGGTTAGCCATACTATCGCTATGTCCCCGAGGCCTCTCCACACCTCAATGGGGATACAATCAGGGCCCATCGCCTTGCCTCCTTTCATCCTCTTCAAAGCCTCCTTGACCTCCGACTCCTGGATTCGCCGCACAAAAAGCCTGCTAGTATCAGCAAAGGAGCGTCCAGATCAATGGTAGAGCTCTCACTCTCCCCATTGAACAGCTTGTCAAAGTACTCCCGCCATCTATGCTTAATCTCCTCGTTCTTCACGAGGAGTTGATCTGCTCCGTCCTTGATGCACTTGATTTGGTCAACATCCCTCGTCTTCCTCTCTCGGATCTTGGCCATCTTATAGATGTCCCTTTCGCCTTCCTTCGTGTCTAACCGTTGGTAGAGGTCCTCATACGCCCGGCCCCTTGCTTCACTCACAGCTCGCTTTGCGGCCTTCTTTGCCATCTTGTACTTATCTATGTTGTTTGCACTCCTATCCAGATATAGGCGTCTGAAACACTCTTTCTTCTCCTTAATTGCCTTCTGGACATCATCGTTCCACCACCAGGTATCTTTAGCTTCTCTTCTACTTCCCCTGGACACTCCAAACTCCTCTGAGGCCACCTTACGAATGCAAGTCGCCATCTTCATCCACATGTTGTCTACATCACCTCCTTCCTCCCAAGGGCCCTCCTTAATGACCCTCTCCTTGAACGCCTGAGCTACCTCCCCCTTGAGCTTCCACCACTTCGTTCTAGCGACTTTGGCACGCTTGTCCTGCTGGACACGAATCCGAAAGCGGAGGTCAGCAACCACAAGCTTATGCTGAGGGACAACACTCTCTCCAGGTATCACCTTACAGTCTAGGCATGCACGCCTGTCTTCTCTTCTCGAGAGGATGAAATCAATCTGGCTAGAGTGTTGCCCACTACTGTAAGTCACTAGATGTGATTCTCTCTTCTTAAAGAGGGTGTTAGCTATGATCATGTTGTAGGCTAGCGCAAAGCTTAAGACATCTTCTCCTTCTTGGTTCCTGATGCCATAGCCAAAACCCCCATGCACCCCTTCAAAACATGTGTTAGATGTGCCCACGTGGCCATTGAGGTCTCCTCCTATGAAGAGCCTCTCGCCAATCGGCACACTCCTAACCATGTCCTCTAGGCCTTCCCAGAACTCCCTCTTGGTGTTCTCATTATGGCCTACTTGCGGGGCATACGCGCTGATAACGTTGAGAACTAAGTCCCCAACTACCAGCTTGACCAGGATAATCCGGTCCCCACGTCTCTTGACGTCTACCACTCCATCCTTGAGGCTCTTGCTGATCAAGATGCCTACTCCATTTCTGTTTGCAACCGTCCCCGTGTACCACAGCTTGAAGCCGGTACCCTCCACCTCCTTCGCCTTTTGTCCCCTCCATTTGGTCTCTTGGACGCAAAGGATATCAACGCCTCTCCTCACCACGGTATCAACTACCTCCCGAAGCTTACCTGTTAGAGACCCTACGTTCCCGCTACCTAAGCGAATCCTCCTAGGTTTGGCTAGCTTCCTTACCCTTCGCACTCGTCGAGTCAAATGCGAAGACCCTTGCTCAATTTCCACTACACCCGGGCGCCGATGTAGCGCGCCACTAAGGATGCGACGACCCGATCTTCGCTCACTTGCCACCGTATCCAGATCAAGATACGGCGGGCCACCTGGGGGGTGACGGCCCGGCCCTTGCCCATTTTCCACCACACCCGGGTTCCGATGTGGCGCGTCGCTGAGAGGGTTACGCCCCAACGAAAATCTTTTGGGTTTCATCTCCATAAGAGTGGCTGAGTTTTGACGTTGGCTCGCCAAGCCTATCACAACCCTCCTCCTTTATCCGGGCTTGGGACCGGCTATGTTGAGACAACATAGGCGGAGTTTATTGATATATGCAGCAGTGATGCAAAATTGGGGGCCCCAGATCTTGTACTCTGATTAGTACTGATTTTCACTTCATGCCACTGTAAGGTTGGTTTGGTGCTGATACTCCTTACATCCATGTCATTGTAGATGGCTGTGGAAAGCTGGAAAATTTGCCTGTCTTATCAAGATGAGAATCAACAACATAAAGTTCTAGAAGGATTCATGGACAGAAAAGATATCTCCTTTTATGAGTTAGTCAAATTGATTGAAGAAGTTGGCTTCTCTATGGCATATGATTTCTTGTACTACAGGAAGAAATACCCGCGTGGTTATGACATTGCTTCTGACCATGAATATTTTGTGTTCAGTCTTCCCCTGAAAGTTAGCATAGGAATACACAATGTTTCTTCAGAATGACAGAGCACCTAATCGAGGCAGCAGGTTGCCATCGAATTCCATGGAATAAAACTGACTTGTGGATGTGATTAGTCTCTTACCAGAGTACAAGTTCATTCTCTGATGAAAAATGTCATCGTTTGGGGCGCACTGCGTAGCAAGGATATGTTGTAGGTTGTATAGCTCTTCTGTGGACTGACGTGAGAGGTTGGGGTGATCATGCTTGCTTGGTCGGAACCTTTTCTTTTGAGTCGATTGATGAACGATGGGCATGAGGGCATCTCTGGACTAACTACGCCGTATGCGTACTCCACTACATACAGATAGCTCGCTCGTCGTATCTCGACAGAAGAAGAACAACTTTGATCGATGGAGATGGATTTCTTTCCTGTTGGTACGATTGTATGTGCCTTGCCGACTAAACTATCTTCTTTCTTATTTACTGTCAGGTAGTTCTTTCAAAGATAGCTCGCTCGTCGTATCTCGACAGAAGAAGAACAACTTTGATCGATGGAGATGGATTTCTTTCCTGTTGGTGCGATTGTATGTGCCTTGCCGACTAAACTATCTTCTTTCCTATTTACTGTCAGGTAGTTCTTTCAAGTCCATTTTTCTCTAGCTACATGATGCTTTGTTTATCGGCTGTAACTTATTTGGCATTTGTGACAGCCAAATTGTCATGTCAAACGTGCTTTGAAGATTTTTTTATGCCAATTGACATGTCATTTATTTTCTAAATAACCTATTCTTGATGGAGTTTGATCTCCTTTTTGACATATTCCAAAAATAAGTTCTCATGTTCAATAATGCAATTCGGTAGATTATCTTGAATTATGGCATTAGGTTAATAGGATTTCATTGTACATAAATTTCGTTCTGCACAGGGATTCAAACTACAGTGCAATGATTTATTGAAAAATCTGCATCTTAGTACTGCCCTATTTTCTGCGATTCAAATCTTCATGGCTATGATAGATGGTTCAAAAACCATGTGAACCTTGGAAGGGATCTGTTCTTCATATGTTATTATAGCCCGTGCATGAACTATTTTAAGACATGTTTACATTAAGGTCATATACATTGTTTTATAAGATGGTAAATTCAAAGAACTGTTTGAACCTTGGAAGTGGTCTCTTATAATTTTTGCAGCAGGGGAACTATTTGTGGTGTAATATGCAGCTAAAGGTATACCAGCATGAGCTTCCATGCACAACATCAGTGCTTAAAGTAAAGGCTTCAGGACTTAAAAGTAAAGTACACCCATGGCTTAACTTAGTTTCCTTTTCTTACAGATAACTTGATTCTCTGCTCACAACCAACTGCAGCAAGAAATAATTTCACAGGTAGCTAGCACAATTCTCAAAATAAACAGCTCTCCATGTTCATCTGTAGTTTTAATATTGTTGGGCTTTCATTTAATTTAGGAATTAAAAGATGCACCATCCAAATTTGCACCAATCGAAGCTCAGCCAGCTGATAATAAGGGCGCCGGTTCTAATGTGCACAATTCAGTCGAAACACAATGCAAAGTTCATTCTTCTTTCTTAGATATTTTATCATTAGATTTGACCTGTTAATACTTAATCATATTTGAATCATTTACAGAAGATAGTGACTTGACGTTGAAAGAACTTGAATCTTCTGAGGCTACTAATAGGAAAAATGTCGCTTTCTGTGTTGGCGAGCTATGTAAGAACGGTGTGCTGCAGCACTGAAGTATGTATATTACTTACAATGACGAACATTTGATGGCCACCTTTACAGAAGCACCTCTCCGGAAACAAGGAGCAAATGACTATTATTTGAAATCTGCTGTGCACAATATTATTATTTTTGGTTATGTTCGAAAAGCCTAGCTGCATAGTAATGCACATTAATGGATACATGAATCATTTTTTCCTACTGATATTACTTTTATGAACATTAAGGGTATGCACTTTTCACTATCAATCTTAGAGTAAGACGCCTGCTGATGAGCAGTTGATGAAAGCTATTGGTTATCACATCTCTTATTAGTGCCAAGTAGTATCTGAATTGCTGCAGTGTTCTTTCATAGTCTTTCATAGCTTTGTTTATTTCTCATGGGGTGGCTGACCTATATAGTGTTGTAATTGACCATAAATACAAACTGTCGGGAAAACATATTGGTATCTGCCAGTATTTCTCTTCATCTTGGAAAGACTGAAAATGCTGAAGAAACTGCCTGGCAAGCATATTGCCATCAGACTTCCGGTTAGACTTCAGTTTTCATCATCAAAGTGCTTATTTGGAATTGGGTGAGGTTGCTTTACGGAACAACACTATATGTATAATATGCTAATCAGTAAAGAGGTACATAAGTTCATTCAGGAGTTCACCGTCAATTTGCTATGGTTGTCATAAGTTATGAACTACAAATGATATAAATCTAGAGGCTGAACTTTTATTATAAGCTGAGTGCTGTCGATTTCAAGAGAGTAACGAGGCATGCTACCTGCTTTATTCTTCCTCACATAACTACATATGCAGCTGGACTTTATACACTGCAATTATGCAGCCACGGATCGCGCCAAAGCGTAGCCAGCCTTGGTCTAAGGATATAGAGAAGTACTGACAAGGTGGCTCGTTCACAAGTTCGAGCCGGCCATGAGCTCGCTGCTCTTGGTCGCTCCAAGCAAAGAACTGCATGTTGGTTGGGATCTTGCCCAGGTAATATCTTCAGTATTGTAATGGCAGATTGTAATTTTGATTAGTTGAGCAATATAATTTCTTTCTGCAATTTATTTTTTGATGTTTAGGCCATGCTTATTGGGCTAAGGAGTGATATGATTATATTTTCTCCTGTTGCAACGCACGGGCAATTTTCCTAGTAGTAATAAGGAAAATAGAAAAGTATTCTGAAACGGTTTTGCCCACAGTTTTTCATCCTCCACGTTATAAGTTTTTTGCTATTTCATCCTTTTCAGTTGAGGCACCATTTATGAGCCAAACTTCAAACTGACTAGGTTATGTGTCTTAAATAGAGAAGACATAGCTACTTCTACAATTCTATAATCATGACAAAATCACATATAGTATCCGTTAAGACAATGATACACACTGTTGGATGGCACCTAAATCCATCTCTGGTTAATTTGTCTGTCCTATCTGTCCACGCAGCCCAACCAGACTCAGGTAGCAGCCGCAACGCGGTCCTGTCTCCTTCCTCAATCTCGTCTCTCCATGGCGCTTCAATCTAAAGGTCCCCACTTATGTTTCTATGATATATGGATTTCTTGAAATTAGTTGCAACATACTTGCTCTTTAGCATCCAATATTTGTCTCCCATGTGAATTAAACAGATACTGGGGAATTATTATTTGGCACATACATGAGTATGTTATGATGCTACTGTTGATAGATATGAGTTTTGAACAAAAGCTTCTCTAATTACGATAGAGAGGAGCAGTTTCTGTTCTATTATGATGTTGCATTCCTACTTAGTTGCATTCACCAATACTCCAAACCTAATGTAGCTAATAACCGGAGACCTGAGGTCAGGACTTTTTTAAGTTTTGAAAGTGATAATTTGTGGTTATCAACAGAAGAATTTGATTCACTGATAGATGAAGAAAAGAGGGGAAAAGCGCTTTTTACCGTTTCGTTGAAGAAAAGTGTTTTTACCTTAGTCATTCTTAGAGGTCTGCTTGATGCTGATCAACCGAAGTTCAGAACCTGATATAGTTGAGAGTCTGAGACCTGAGATCAGTATTATTTCTTAAAATCAATTGTTTTTCTGGACAGGGGATAAATGATGTTCTTATGGGTTCTTTTTGCTTTCTAGAAGGTTGCAAGCCCGCCACGCATGTTTTTAGCACATTAGTTGCAAGTTTGTTATTCGCACAGTAACCTAGTGTGTACTACCAAAAAAAACTTTTGAATAATGGCATCTAAGTCCTTCCTGCAATGATTTAAAAATTTCCTTTTTGCTACAGTGCTCAACTTCCTATTTGTTTCAAGAGGCGAGCTTCTTATTTTATCAGTTTCTTACTGAGATATTTTCCTCCTTGTACTATTTTCTTAGTCCCACACTGGAACAATACAGGAGCTAATTCATGTGTGTTTCACTATATTTGACATATTTTGCAAGTTATCATGCATAAATACAAGTTGCCCCTAATGTCTTCTCAGTTCTCTGCATTTTTTATTCACGGATAGATATTTGTTTGTAGGTTCCCATCTTCTTAGAGGTATATTCTTGTTAAAACAATAATTTTAATACGAATCAGTGTGATGGCTATGAAACTACTGTGCCACTTGCAAGGGCAACTGTTGTGGTAAGCTAATGAATGGAAGCATCTATAGAAACTGTCACTTGTTCCAGAGATGCTCTAAAACGTGAAAAGGAACACTTTTCGAAAGTATGCATTTCAGACGAATCGCATAGATATCTTTTGGATTCATGTTAAATGTCTCGTGGCTGTCATTTGCTCCAGAGTTACTCTGTATTAAGTATGACTATAATTCTTCTAGATTCACTTGCGGAAACGTTTAAGCTTTGTGGTTTGCACCATTCCAAGCTTAGGATTAGTAGCTTACAAGCAGCCACAAGTTGTATTTTATTACCAACCTTCTTAGGTATAGTGATTAGTGCACACACGGAGCCCAGATTACCCTATTAATAATCTAGTGCTCCCTCCGTAAAGAAATATAAGAGCGAGTACAAGGTTAAGACTTATGCATAAAGAATGGGATAAGGATGATGCGACCATTTGGAAGCTGGACTCGAAAGGTGTGTATACTGCTAGCTCCTTTCATGCCTGAGTTAACTTTTTCATGGGATAATTCCTGCACCTGTGTGGAAATTTTCTGTCCCCCCAAAGATCCGCATCTCTCTCTTTTTTTGACGGGACTCAAAGATTCGCATCTCTCCCTCTTTTTTACGGGACCCAAAGATTCACATCTTGTTGTGGCAATTAGCTGACAACAAGCTGTAACGACAAGCGATCCCTGATCTGTCGTGTGTGTTTTACTCTGAAAGTGAATACTGCGTATAATTGTTCTTTCAGTGTACTGTTTCTGTAGAGATTTGTAAAGTGGTGACTGACTCACTTGGGGGGTCCTGTCACCTTTGAGTTTGAGGCAGTAGCCTATCGGCAGGTTGCATCGATCACATGAGACCAATCACAAGGTGGCTAATATTGCACACGCGGCCGGCCACTATGTGTGCGATGTGGAGGTTTAGGAATGCTATTTTCTTCAGTGAAGCTCAGTGATCCGGATTGCAGGTGCTCTGGAGAAAGATACAATCCCGTGCCTCGCCCCGACCGAAGCACTGGTCGAAGAACCGTGTACTGGATGCTGAATCCTTTGGAGCTGCAGGCGGAGACAACTGAAGACGATGTCAGCGTGTCGATGATGGTGGGGCAGTTCCGTCGGCCATGGCATGCTGACTCTGACGACGCCTGGGAAGTCAGGACGGTGAATTTGGCGCGAGGGCTGGAAGCGACGTCGCTTCAACTGGATAGCGTGAGTGCCTCAAGTTCGCCGTGCAGAGCGGTTATGTTTTCCTGCTGTAGGAGTGATAATGTGCGTGGTGTTGGATCTGAATTGTTCAGTTTCTCATGTATGCCTGGGACGAGGCCAATGGAAAATGAGCGCATGATTCGTGTAGCACAACAGCTTATATTGGATGGAACATGGAAGTCATTGTACCGAAGAACAGTTGTTTCGTGGGCACAAATGGTTGTGATGGACTAGCAAACATTCAGAAGAGGGTGCCCTCTCTCTATCGAGGTCACAGCGCAGTATATATATATGCACACACATAAAGCCGGCACAGCATTCGCATGGCTCCGAACTCTGAACCGTCTCCATTGCACGCTGCGCTTGAGTACGACACGACGCGGATACGTCCTTACGCACACGTCAAGGCCTGGCCTGACCTGACCTGGCTGTAAAAACACCTTAGACGAGGTGACTTTCACCTCCAAAGTGATCAAGACGATGATTCTTTTTGGCAGCAGCCAGCAAGCCAGGGCCTGGTAGTAGTATTATCTGCGCTTCGGTCCGGATAACACCTCTTTCTGTCGGTTCCTCACCTGTTTCGCTGCGTACACATACCGAGATGCTGAACTATCTGTCATGTCAGCATCCTGATAAATGCGCCTGTCGGGGTACCGGTTCCAGATTCTCATTAGCTGTTCTGACTGGCCACTGGCCAGTCCGCCATCGGAAAGTTGACCACCGGGTGGGTCCAACAGGCCCTGTCCCTGTGGGCATTACTCTGAACGAAGACCTGACAGTCAAACAAAAATCAAAGTGCAAGTTCAGGCTGTCCAGGAATTGTTTTTTTTTTTTGAAACATAGTCCAGGAATTGTTTACGCCTCTCGATCCGTCTGCACATGATCGGTTATTTTATCAGATGTTTTGTTAATTGATTGACCAAGTACGTAGTCTGGCCGCTCGCACTCCCGGCCGCCTCCCGCCGTTGATCGATCGATTGCCGTGTCTCACGTCGCCGGTCGCCGTCACCCGTCAGACGACCCGCCATGCGTGCATATCACATGGCCCGTGGGCAACTTGCATGGCTCGGATCGATCGCCGGCTGCTATCTAGCTACGTTAATAAACAAGTAATGGTAATTGGAATCGTTCAGTGTCCACTCATCACGAAAAGTCAAGATTTCACCGCCTGATCACGGTGTATACGACGAGCTTGTGTTGTGTTGGCCGCAGCAATGGAGAGATCCAGAAGCATCCATCTGCTCAAGTTACCTTCCTAGAACCTCGACGCGCCGTGGAAACGTCGTGCTCGCCGCAGACACATCGCTCGTTCGTTAGCCGGTCAAATCCAGGGAAAATTTAACCGGTGGTGTACTGGTACCGAACATGGGCCGCCCGGGAGGATTTAGACCGACATGGATAGCTTTGTCTCCAGTGGCGACGCTTTTGTACCTTTCTCGTGTTAAATGACTTTTCAATTTTGAATGTGTTTGGCGAATCCCGGTTCAACTGATCACGGTGATAGTATATCAACCAACGGCCTCTGGCAAAAAGAAAAAGGCGATTCTGCATGTAAGCTCTGACCCCACCGCGGTGATAGTTCTATTCAAATTTTTGCAAAAAAGAAAAAAAGAAGGAAATTTCAGAGAGATCAGTTCACTTGGACCCACAGCTTTCTGATACTGGCACCACCACAGATATCAAAAGTGTTAAAAAGGACTCATGTTAAACACGATGAATAGAGCTATAGGAAAAACTTGGAACACGCCAGCAACTCGACTCGTTACACATTTAGTTTAGCTATATCATATGTCCTTCGCTTCAATGAGATCACCCCGGTTACTGGATTTGCAGGAGGACTCCCAGCATCATCCTTGCATCCGAGGCTACCACGACGGTGGTAAGAAGTAACGGAGAGGCGGAGCTCTAGTTGCTGCTGATTGGGATGGAGATCATCACCGATGTCCTTCGCGAAGGAACTACGACACCTACTGCAATGGTTGACATCTGATCATCTTTGTGAAGCCGTTGGATTTGCTAGCCAAAGGGTGGCCGATCATCTTCCTCCTGGCCATGGAGCCATATGGGAGGAAATGTGTCTTCCGTGCGAGCTCGATGGCTTGGTGCCAAGGAGACTCCGTCATACCAAGTGGTGTCTTCCATAGCCACGGCGAGGTTACGCTGGGGTGAACGCAATTTAGTACCCAATTGCAATTTTTTTGAACAATCACCTGGGGAAGGGAGTCCCCACCTGAACCATTACTCAAAGTGTCACAAGGACGAGTTGTTACAAGAGAGCGGTAGAGCACGAGGAGAGGTATTGGCGCCATGACATGGCCGCCACCTTTAGAGAGGGAGCATTACATCTAAAAGTCCAGAGGGAGAAGTCTCTAATAATTGCAAATTTCATTTTCATTTGGGGGTCCTCTCTGCAATACTCAGGGACAGGGGATTCTTCTATAAGATGATCTAAATAACATGGCATCTAGGTCGACCCACCATCTGTTTAAAAAAAATACAAGAGGCCGGGGATGCAAATCTTCCTATGAAATTCGGTAGAGATTTTTTTTTCTACGGAAGGAATGCAATTCTATGAGCCAACCAATTTTTCTCCTACCCCGGTTCCTACTGGCATTTGTGTTTCACTCGAAGCAGAGCTCGCGACATATAGGGAAGGAATCGCTCTTCGTTGGAGTGGGCAGCACACCGGAGATCCTTGAGTTGGACTGCACACAAGCAACTACGATGGTCCATGATCTGGAGCTGAACCGGTTGCTACAACCTCCCTAGTGGGTGTAGTGAAACGTCTTCATCACAGAGGGAGAGAGTTAAAAATATGATTCGACCCAAGTTAAAGTATTTTAGAGAAACTCTAGCAAAGTGGTCATATTGACCCCATTGCCATAATAACCGTCATTTGATTGTCATAATTTTTGGAGCGCGCTCTAAAACCGAGCCCGCGAGCCTCCATATTTGGTGTCGGTAGCTAGGGGGGGGGAGATTTGGAGAGCACTCCACCCGGAAAATGGTTTGGGTGAAGGACACACCCCCTCCAGCTGTTTTTCCTGCCCGCGCTGCCGCTTCCCTTCCCTCGTCGTAGCGCTACCCTTCATCGCTTCCACCCATCCCCAATCCCTGCTGACAATGGCATGGCGGCACCTCGACCCCCGCGTTTGAATCCATCGTTTTGGAGTCGCATCCCATGCCTCCTGCATATCCAACGGCTGACAAGCATCCAACGCCACGTGAAGGTCCACCTGCAGGTGCTAAAGGGACAGAAGAAGAAGACGAGGACAAGACTAGGTACCCATGGCCCTCCCCCACTGATGGGGTCACCTACCACCGGTAGGGACAAGGACCTGACATCTAGGGCCCACCTAAGGCCCACACTATTATTCAGAGACCCCTGGGTCATAAGAGCAACCGGATGCACACCGCAAAGGATTCACTCGGACCCTGCACGGACAGCACTCGGACAAACGCCTGCTCTCCAGTCGGCCAGTCATCATCACTCGGACACGGAAGGCGTACGGACGGCGTGGAGCAGCAACGGCCGAGTAGTCTTCAACCAGACTTTAAGCATAGTTATGACTACCGTTACCAATAACTGCCGTAGTCATAGCCGTGTTAATCAGTGCTAAACGCCCTTAACCGCTGTACTTATTGTCATTAATGCTCGGCGACGTGGTGGCTGAGAGGCTGCGGCGCACTCCTATATAAGCCGCCCTCTCCCTCCGTTGCAAGGGTTAAGCACTCATTGTAATCAGATACCCCTAGAGAAAACAAGCCTCAGGGCACGAGACGTAGGGCTTTTACCTCCTCCGAGAGGGGCCTGAACTCGCTAAATCCGAGTGTTACACCTGTGCTGTAGCTAGGCTCCGCTCCTCATTCGTACCCCCAGTACTTACTGTCAGACTAGTAACCACGACAGTTGGCGCTCACCGTGGGGCTGAGCGTCTAGCGACTTTAGCAGTTTAGGTGGAATTCCATTATCACCATGTTAGTCGGCGGCGAGATCCGTTTCGGTGCTTTTAGCTTCATCGCCGATGACTCGGCGTGGCTCCCGGAGGCCCCGCTGGACGTGGAGTCGTTGCCCATCCGTGGCGCGGCGCACTTCCGCGCATCTTCATTCGGAGTTCTCCTTCGACAGCCATCGGTTCCGTACCGAGTGGCTTCCGTCCTTCCCGCTGGACGTCGTCGCAAGTGCTCCGGACGCTCGCGGCTCCAGCACTGGATCAGGCACGCGGTGGCCGTCCAGGCCGCGGCGGAGCATGTGGCGGCTCTTGACCCTGACGAGCCGGCCCTAGACCTCTTCGCTGAGCTCCACGAGGACTCTGTCAGCGAGTCCGAGTGCGAGAGCGTAGAGTCCACCGCCGAGGTTCTCATGGCCGGCACAGAGCCGTGCGACCCTCTGGGTTATTTCGGTACCCGCGACGGGCACGTGGGCACTTCGCGCGGGAACAACAACGACGATCATGGGAACGATCGTTCGCCTCACCACGATCCTTACGTCTCGCAAGCTCTCACTCGGGAGCAGAGTGACGAACTCCGGCGGATAAACGAACAAGCTCTGCACACTCCCGTCACCGGGACGACTCCTAAGGCCCTGGCCATGGAGTCGGCGCGTTTGGCCACTCTGGCCGAACAAGACCGCCTAGAGCGGCTGCAGAGGGAGTTGGATGACCGCACTCACCAACAACTCAGTTCCAGTCGGCACAAGCGCCGCCTGTTCCCGAGTGATCAACCTCGGAAGTACCAAGTGTTGAACACTCCCCTGCAGAACCTGGCGGTGGCTACCAGGATCGCTGATTCCATTCAGCCCTCCGATTCCGTGGCCGGGGAAGGGATCCGATAGATCCAAGCGCTCCTGAAGATGGCCCTGTCGCAGAATGCAGCAGTGTCGCAGTTCCGTGATCGCATTCACAGCGCATCAGTGAGCGTCGAGACTGTCTAGTCAGCTCATAGCCCGCTGGGTTTGGGAAGACGCCGAGCGTCGCCTTCTTCCAGAGATCATCACGGGGAGCGGAGGCGCGACCGAGTCGTTTCGCCTCGGCGATACGATGATTACGATCGGACCCGGATGCCCCCTCCGCGAGACGTCCCATACGGGCACCAGCCCTATGGTGACAGGCGTTCTCCCGGGAATGATCGCAGGCCGAGTCCCTCGTACCGTCCGGGTAACCTCTGGGACCCCCAGTTCAATGCGAGATCTGTCCTCTCTCAGAACTTGGTTGATAGAGGGCGGGCCCTGAGGGAAGGCCTTGACGCCGATGTTCCGAGTGGTTCCGCACCCTCCGGACCCGAGTGTTTCAGTCGTTACATTCGAGCAGCAGATATCTGCTACTTGTAGCTTGCGTTGGTATTATCCCCGAAGAGGAAGGGATGATTCAGCACAGCAGAGGTAAGTATTTCCCTCAGTTATGAAACCAAGGTTATTAATCCAGTAGGAGAACCACGCAACACCTCGTTGGCAGTACCTGCACACAAACAACAAATCCTTGCACCCAACGCAAACGAGGGGTTGTCAATCCCTCGGCGGTTAATTGCAAGATTAAATTGTATGTGATAGATAGATAGATTGAAACAAAAATACAAAATAAAATAAATAAAAGAAAAGTGCAGCAATATTTTTAGGGTTTTAGTAATTTGATTTAGATAGACCCGGGGGCCATAGTTTTCACTAGAGGCTTCTCTCGAGAAAATAGCATACGGTGGGTAGACAAATTACTGTTGGGCAATTGATAGAAAAGCAAATAATCATGACGATATCCAAGGCAGTGATCATGTATATAGGCATCACGTTCGAGACAAGTAGACCGACTCCTGCCTGCATCTACTACTATTACTCCACACATCGACCGCTATCCAGCATGCATCTAGTGTATTAAGTCCATAAAGAACGGAGTAACGCCTTAAGAACGATGACATGATGTAGACAAGATAAACTCACGCATGAATAAACCCCATCTTTTTACCCTTAATAGCAACGATACATACATGTCATGTCCCTTTCTGTCACTTGGATTGAGCACCGCAAGATCGAACCCATTACAAAGCACCTCTTCCCATGGCAAGATAAATCAATCTAGTTGGCCAAACCAAATCAATAGATCGGAGAAGAAATACGAAGCTATAATAATCATGCATAAAAGAGATCAGAGAAGACTCAAATAATATTCATGGATAATCTGATCATAAACTCACAATTCATCGGATCCCAACAAACACACCGCAAAAAGTGATTACATCGGATAGAACTCCAAGAACATCGAGGAGAACATTGTATTGAAGATCAAAAAGAGAGAAAAAGACATCTAGCTACTAACTATGGACCCGGAGGTGTGTGGTAAACTACTCACGCATCATCGGAAGGGCATCAAGGTTGATGTAGAGCCCCTCCGTGATCGATTCCCCCTCCGGCGGAGTACCGGAGAAGGCCTCCAGATGGGATCTCAACAGAAACTTGCGGCGGCGGAAAAAGTATTTCGTGGACTCCCCTGAGGGTTTCTGATTTTTCTGGAATTTATAGTGGTGGAATTAGGTCAAACGGAGCTCTGTGGGCCCCATGAGGTACCAGGGCGCGCCTGCCCCCCCAGACGCGCCCTGGTGCCTCGTGGGCACCCCCTGGGGCTTCTGGCCTCCTCCCGAAGCTTCCAGTGTTTATCTTGTCCAGAAAAAAATCTCCAAAAAGTTTCGTGGCATTTGGACTTCGTTTGGTATTGATTTTCTGTAAAACAAAAACAGGGCAGAAAACAACAACTGGCACTGGGCACTAAGTTAATAGGTTAGTCCCAAAAAATGATATATAATTGCTGTAAATGTATATAAAAACATCCAAGATTGATAATATAGCAGCATGGAACAATAAAAAATTATAGATACGTTGGAGACGTATCAGCATCCCCAAGCTTAATTCCTGCTCGTCCTCGAGTAGGTAAATGATAAAAACAGAATTTTTGATGTGGAATGCTGCCTATCATATTCATCACATATATTTTTTCTTTTATAGCATGGACATTGGACTTGAATGATTCAAAGCAATAGTCTATAATTTGACATGAAGATATAAATACTCAAGCATGCTAACAAGCAACCATGTCTTTCAAAATATCAATGCTAAAGAAAGTTATTCCTAGCCCATTATGCTCAATCATTGATCCATTCATGAAACACACTCAAATATTAGCTACATCCAATGCACAAGTATGACAATAGTGCTCTCTAGTTGGTGCTTTATAAGAGAAGATGGAGACTCAAGTAAAAATAAAAATTGCATAAAAGTAAATAGATAGGCCCTTCGCAGAGGGAAGCAGAGATTTGTCAAATGTGCCAGAGCTCAAGGCTGAAATTAAAGAGATAAAATATTTTGAGAGGCATGCTTTTCCTGTCAACGAAAACGACCGAGAATTCCCATCATTTTCCATGCTAGATACATCATAGGCGGTTCCCAAACAGAAAGTAAAGTTTATTTCCTTTCCACCATTCTTTCACAATCCATGGCTAGCCGTATCCACGGGTGCCCTCCAAACCAACACTTTCCAAGGAATTTTGTTGTTATTAATTTTTGATTCATTGTGGGACCGGGCATCCCTATTACCAACCATTCTCTCGTGCAATGACAAGTGAATAAACACTCATCGTGAGAATAACACACCTAGCATGGAAAATAATGGCCACCCCCTGCCGCTTCATGAGCGGTACGGGCACACAAAACGGAAAAATTATTTTGAAAATTAGAGTTGGCACACGCAAATTTACTTGGAACGGCATTGAAATACCGCATATAGGTAGATATAGTGGACTCATTTGGCACAACTTGGGTTTCAAAATTTTGGATGCACAAGCAGTATTTCCGCTTAGTACAAATGAAGGCTAGCAAATAGATTGAGAAGCAACCAACCAAAAAACGAAAACGGTCATAAACATGCATTGAACATAACTAACACCGAATAATGCACCATAAGTAGGATATAATTTCTTTGCATAACTATTGAATTAATGTGCATGCATAGGGAATCACAAACCTTAACACTAATATTCTTACTAAATCACAATTACTCACTAACATGACTCACATATTATCATTTCCATATCGCAAAACTATTGCAAGGAATCACACTTATCATATCCAATGATCTATATGAAAGTTTTAATTATATCCCTCTTGAATATTCATCACTTTGGGACCAAATTCATATCTTGTGCAAATTACCGTTACTATCATCAACTCTCAAAAAGATTTAAGTGAAGTATGAGAGTGCAAATATTTCTTCAAAATTTCAATCTTATCAATTCTCAAAATGATATAAGTGAAGCATGAGAATTCATTTTTTCAAAATTTCAATCAACTCTCAAAATAATATAAGTGAAGCATGAGAGTTTATTTCTTCAAAATATAGCCACCACCGTGCTCAAAAAGGTTTAAGTGAAGCACTAGAGCAACTGCCTAGCTCAAAAAATTTAAGTGAAGCACATAGAGTATTCTAACAAATGATGATAAACGTGTGGCTCTCTCAAGATAGGTGTGTTCAGCAAAGATGATTGTGACAAACTAAAAAGCAAACAAAGCAAAGACTCATATAATACAAGACACTCCAAGCAAAACACATATCATGTGACGAATAAAAATATAGCTCCAAGTAAAATTACCGATGGTTGGTAGAAGAAAGAAGGGATGCCTTCCGGGGCATCCCCAAGCTTAGACGCTTGAGTCTTCCTTGAATATTACCTTGGGGTGCCTCGGGCATCACCAAGCTTAGGATCTTACTACTCCTTATTCCTTCATCCATCGTGATCTCACCCAAAACTTGAAAACTTCAATCACACAAAACTCAACAAAACCTTCGTGAGATCCGTTAGCATAACAAAATAAATCACTACTCCATGTACTGTTTCAAACCCATTCATATTTTATTTTTGCATTATACCTACTGTACTCTAACTTCACCATGGCTTATACCCCCCGATACAATCCATAGATTCATCAAAACAAGCAAGTAGTGCATCAAAAACAGAATCTGTCAAAAACAGAACAGTCTGTAGCAATCTATTTAAAAGCCATACTTCTATAACTCCAAAAATTCTGAAAAATTAGGACAACGTGGGAAATTCATATGCCCTGGTGCCTCGTGGGAACCCCCTAGGGCTTCTGGCCTCCTCCCAAAGCTTCTAGTGTTTATCTTGTCCAGAAAAAAATCTCCAAAAAGTTTTGTGGCATTTGGACTTCGTTTGGTATTGATTTTCTGTAAAACAATAACAGGGCAGAAAACAACAACTGGCACTGGGCACTAAGTTAATAGGTTAGTCCCAAAAAATGATATATAATTGCTGTAAATGTATATAAAAACATCCAAGATTGATAATATAACAGTATGGAACAATCAAAAATTATAGATACGTTGGAGATGTATCAATATCCAGCACAACTTTAGGTTGGCGGCTGGCATCAGCAAGTTCACTGGCGAGTCGAAGCCAGAGATTTGGTTAGAGGACTATCGAGTGGCCGTCCAGATTGGCGGTGGCAATGACAGTGTGGCTATGAAGCATTTGCCACTGATGCTTGAGGGGTCGGCCAGAGCGTGGCTCAACCAGTTGGCACCCGGCAGCATATACTGTTGGGATGATCTAGCCCGAGTCTTCATCAAAACTTTCGAGGGCACGTACAAGCGCCCGGGTGGATTGTCAGAACTGCAACATTGCGTCCAGAAGTAGAATGAAACTCTCCGAGAGTACATATAGCGATGGACCACCCTTCATAACACGGTGGAAAACGTCACTGAACACCAGGCGATCTGCGCCTTCAAGGCTGGCGTCAGGTACCGTGAGTTGGCCCTGAAGTTCGGCCGCACTGAGATCCCTACTCTCAGTCGGGCGATGGAAATAGCCAACCGGTATGCCAACGGCGAAGAGGAAGACCGATTGAGAAGCGGCATGGGCCGCGCAGGAGACGCGAATCAGTCAGACAACAACAAGAACAGGAAGCAGAAGCGCAAAGCCGAGGCGGCCAGCAATGCAGAGGCTGCGGCTCTGGCCGGCCAAAGCAAAGGCAAGGGCCCGCCGAAGCAGAAGAAGGAGTGGGCCGGCAAAAAGAAAGCCGTCCCAAAAAATGACATCCTTTATCAGCCCTGTCAGATTCACACAAAGAAAGAAGAAGAAGAAGGCAGCTTGATCCTGCCGAAGCATACCACTCAGGAATGCCGGCTAATCAAGCAAGAGATGCGGCAAGACCCCTCCGAGGGGAAGGTTGAGGACGAGGACGACGATGGAGATAAAGGCACCTCCGGGTACCCCCCATGTTGAGAAGGTTCTCATGATTTTTGCTGACGTTGAAAGCAAGAGTCGCCTCAAGGTGATTAACCGAGAGGTCAACATGGCAGTTCCGACTATCACCAAGCTCCTAGACTGGGCCCAGACCCCCGTCACCTTCGATCAGTCGGATCACCCAGCTGACATACAGACCCCCGGGCGGCAAGCGCTGGTGGTCGATCCTGCTGTCGGAGGAGTCCGACTGCGTAAAGTCCTCATGGACGGCGGCAGCGGGCTCAACATCATTTATGCTGATACTCTGGAGGCGATGTGCATTTCGATGTCCCGACTGAGTAAGAGCAATATGCAGTTCCACGGGGTTATTCCCGGGAAAAAAGCGAAGTCACTCGGGCAAATTGCCCTCAACGTCATATTCGGCGGAGAAAAGAACTTCAGAAAAGAGAGATTAACCTTTGAGGTGGTGGACTTCAAGAGTGCTTATCACGCCATCTTGGGTACGCCCACCTACGCGCGATTCATGGCCAGACCATGTTACGTGTATCTTAAGCTTAAGATGCAAGGCCCGAATGGCGTGTAGGGGAACGCAGCAAAAAACAAAAAAAAAATTCGACCTACGCACCAGCCCAGGACCACTATGGAGACTGCATACAAGGTTTGATCTTTTCGTTACCGACTCGTAGCGCAGCGGAAGTAGAGTCGATGACGATCGGCGGTGCAGATCCCCGCAGCTAGGATTTACAACCTCCCAACCGCGACGATGTACTCCCTCGTCAGCTCACCGGACGGATCTCCGGGCAGCCCTTCGGGAGGCCTCGGGACAGTCCCTCGGATAGTCCCACCGGACGGATCCTCGGACATCCCTTCGGGAGGACCCTTGAAACTCGGACGGTCACTCGGACAGCCCTTCGGGAGGACCCCTGAAACTCGGACAGCCCTTCGGGAGGCACTCTCGAACTAAGACCGAAACTACGATCTCTCTACAGAGTTGCACACATACGGTGTCATCTATCCGGCAGGGCTTCGCCGTCCAGAACTAGTTCCCACCGGAACCCAGACAGCCTTTCGGCTCTATGAAACTCTTTTCGTGGGAGGGAGAGAAGAAGCCAGACGAGCATGGCATGTGTATGAGAGCAAGGGATGAGTGTGGAGAGCACCTCTTCACCTCTATTTATAGGAAAACCAAGGGGTAGGATGGGCACTTCCAAAAACCCAAAAATGCCCATGTATGGAGTCCTCCACAAGGGCATAAAGGGGAAGTAGTGGAGCAAGTGGGGCCCCATGGAGGAGCCCCTCATGTGGCTGGCCAACCCTCTTGGTCCCCCCCCAAGGGGGGTTTCTTAGCCCCCAAGTCCTTCTAGAAGCCTTTCCAAAAAGCCCTAAAAGGTGGCTTTCCATAAAGTAAACCAAACAGCACTTTCACTATTCATGAAGACATTTTTCTGCGTCCAATAAATCCCAAATTATTTCTGTGTGCCTAGAATAATTCCAGTACCCACTAAAACAATTTTGAACGCATTCCGAAACAATTCCGGAACAATGTTTTTCTTCAGCGAAAAGCTACCATAGCGGTTCCGGCTGCTCCAGAACATTTCTGGTTTTTCTATCCGGAAAAATTCCAGAAGTTACCAGAACAATTCTGGCACCCTCCAAGAATTTCTAGGCGTGTGCCGGAACCAATATGACTTAATGGAATACCCTGAAACAACTTTTCAGTTTCACCGAAACTATTCCGGTGTTCTCTCCGGAACGTTTCCGTTTCGTCCGAAACTTTTTCGGTGATTTTCTCTCAGACTCGTTGTCTAGTATTCAGCAGATAGATGACCCTTAAGCGTGTGACCCTATAGGTTCAGTGAAGCATAGACATGACCGGAACTCTTTCCGATCAATGATCAACATCGGAGCCGTGGACACCCATATTGACCTCTATACCCACACGAATGAATATTCGAGTAAACCTCCAGTTGCCGTGTGCTATTCCTGTTGCTTCGCGATATGTTATAAAAACCCGAGGTGAGAATCATCGGCATCCCCATGGATCAACACTTGTCCACAATGCCAGTTACCTTGTTACCGGTTTTGTTCTCTTTTCTCGTACCCGTGTTCCGGCATCCCCGTGATCAAATCACATTGTGTCTGGCCAGACGATGATGGATACCGTAACACCGAGAGGGCCTAGAGATATCTCTCCATCGTCGGAGGAGCAAATCCCAATCTTGAGCTATGAAGTCCATTGACACACTTTTCCATGAACCCGTAAGCCGCCGTAATAGCCACCCATTTACGGATGACGTTTAACAAACCCCAAAGTTCATGAAGCAAGCATGAAGAAACTCGACACTCTCATGGTCTAAGGAATTATGCAAACGTTAACTTTCTCTGTGTTATTAACCATTAACTTGTGACGAATGAATCTCATAGCATAACATCAATCGGGTCGATTCAACACAAGTGTTCTCCTAACATTGTGCCCTCAAAGTTGCCGGCATAGTCATGCCCATGATCAGGAAAACAGAACCATCATGCAACACTTGAGCTAGTCTTAGAGGCCAGACTAGGAATACTTTTTACCGTTTATTATTCCACACGTGCATATGAGTCTTCCTCCGAGCCTCGTGGTTATTACAGACTCGAGAACCATAGCAGTTATAGCACGGAATATAAACTTAACTACAAACATGGACATAAATAATAACATTTATTATTGCCTCTAGGGCATATCTCCTACAGACTCCCACTTGCACTAGAGTCAATAATCTAATCAATGCTAATGCACATTACACCTGTGGCATAACGGTGTAAAATTGCTTCGCATGTGGTATAGCCTGATGTCCAACGGATCTGACAACTTCAGTTCCGTGTGTATCTTTGCATGTCCTCGCGTTTTCATGCTTTCACAAAATTTCATATTTTGTGTGGACTTGGCTTCGTATATATGTGAATCACTGGTCAAACCTTGATTCCTCAGACTGAGCTATGGAGCAACTATCTTCAACAGTGTTCCATTGACCAAAGCCATCTTGGAATCATACTAAGTTCATGAACGAACTGTACGATTCAACATCTTCTATGTCGCTTTGAAAGCGGAAACATACTTAGCCTTTGTTATAGAATTCGCCACAGTAACCTGTTTGGAACGATTTCCAAACACCGTGCCACCATATCGTGTATTACACAAAACCCTTAACTTAAATCGAAAATCGCATGGAGCATTGATGAAGACTGTATCGATGTAATTACTTACAACGAGCACTTCATAATCTCTGCTTGCGATAAAACATGTCATCAGTGCTACTTTAGTACTTAATGACATCTTTCACTGTTGTCCCATGATCAGTACTTTGATCACTTTGGTATCTATACTCGCAACAGCTTTGGGAGTATCGAACACATCTGGTTGTTTTACATACCATGGAATACATGATTAATCCAAACACGAAAGTGTGTGGAATCTCCATCATGTATTTTGCTCATCAGTGTTTTGGGACACCGAGTCTTGCAAAAACCCTTTCCATGTGACTTCGGCAAGAATCACTCCTTGGCGTTTTAATGCTAAAAAGTTTTAGCATCTTGTCAATATGTATTTTTGGCTTTAGCCTATTAGGCAATTCTATCTCGCAGATAAATATGCCTAATGTCAAGGCTATTTAGCCCAAGCACTTCATCGAAAACTATTTTCAATGAAGTCCTAATTCGTGTCAAGAAATTTATATTATTTCCAATCAACAATGTGTCAAGCACACAAGGTTTTAAGAAATATTATTATGCCCCCACTTACTTTCTTGTAACCAAAAGCATCTTCGTTACCCATTGATGAAAACAAACTCTTTTGACTATTTCATTAAAAATGAAGATTCCAACTCTATTTTGCTCTCTTCTGTCCATTGCTGGAACTCTGAAGTTTGCATACTTACTAGCATCCTCTGGATTGACAAAATACCTTGGACTGTACCACATGCAAGTCCTAGGTTGTATTTCCATCACATGGAAATCCTTTTGGCATCCATTTATCATACCTCAAGATTGAAATATGTATTAATTGCTAGTTTAACCCGATCTGACTTTAAGCATCGCTACGGTGACAACCTCATCGTAGTTAACTCCTTGAACTTGTTATTGCAACAAGTCGAGCTTTATGGATAAAACATTTTATCCATATTAGTTTATAGTTCCATTAATCTTTGTTAGACTCTAAGTCTTCCGAAGGGTTTATCAAGATATAATCTTGAATCATTTGTATGGAAACTATTTCAGATTATATTGGCATTTAGCCAATTCCGGAGTCAGGGCCCATCAACGCTTCCTTGTGTATTGTAGGTATACTATTGTCTAACAACAATATCTCGCTTGCGCGCCTGAGAGGTTTGCACGAGTTTTGCCTACGTGGTTCAGTTGCAAGTTCGACCGAAGTCCATACATCTCATGTAGAGGCTTCCGTATCAGTCGCAGTAGGAAACTCTGGAATTACTTCCAAGGTTTCTTTCCTTTGATCTGATAATGAAGATACTGTTATCTCGTCGAGTTGCACTGTTCTCCCACTCACCTTTTTGCAAGAACCATTCTCTTTAAAAGCATACCATTTTTGGTGGCAAACCTTTTGCCTCGGTATAGTGGTGGAGGAATTCCCAATTACCATGGGATAACCTACAAAGTAGTACTTGTCTGATTTGGAATAGGTTTGTAAATATTTTACACAAGCCCCATATTCCAAATGTTAAGAAAAAGACAAAGCATGGTTGGGCGTACCATACCATGGCGTCATTTCAACAGACCTGATGGCGCTCTTTTCAGTGTAAAAGCCGCAGTCTCTAAAGCATTACTTTAAAAGGGATAATGGCAAATTGATTTATGTCATCTTTGATCTTAGCATGTCACAAATGGTTTGAATACATCTTCATGGACGTACCACTCACAGTGGAGTTCCGGGAGGTGTAAGTTATGAAACTTTTTTCACAACTCATCAGACATTTGCTAAACTTGTAACTCAAACATTCCTTTCGGCAATCTAGTTTGCAGAAACATATTTTTCTTGTTACAATAATTTCTACTTCATTTTTGAAAACCTTATGAATGATTTCAAAAGATCCAGACTTCCGTCTCATCAAATAAATATCCATATATCTACTTGAGTCATTTCTGAAGATAGACAAATCCACTGCTGGCAACAACATTTATCGGACTACATACATCAAAATGTATGATCACCAATAAGTTCGTTGCTCGTTCCTTATGGCCTGTGAACGGTATTTCAGTGACTTCACTTTTCGGAGGAAAGTTGCAAGTGTCAGATGATTTACAATCAAACGACTTCAAAATCCATCATTATGGAATTTCTCCATGCGGGTTTCTCCAATGTGACCAAATGCAGTGCCACACATGTGTGGTATTCTCTTAGTCTTGCGACATTTAGCGTCAGTGTTATGGATGTATCATATTACCATCAATATTCAAAACATACATCCCATCCACGATGCAAGCATGGCCCTTATGTTATTCAGGATTCCGAACAACAATTGTTCTTTCATGAACAACACTCTTGCAACAAACATTATGCAAATGAGCTAGAGTGTATAAAACTCTAAAATGATTTATGAAAGTAAATATAGAGGTAATGTATTATTATCAATATTCATAACATACATCTCATTCATAATGAAAGTATGGCCCTTATGTTATTCATAACACCGAAAATCAAAAAGTTCGCTTATGAACAACCTTCTTGCAAGATACCTTATGCAATGGGCTAGAGTGTGTAAAACTCTAAAATGAATTATGAAAATAAATATAGAGGGTAATACACCGATGGAAGGTATAGTAACATTTACTATATTCCCAGCACGTATCTGAACCTCACTCTGGCCAGTCTTTTAGGCCGTAGTAGTTCTTGCATCGAATTGCAATGGAAAGCAATCGAGCAGGTATTTCTGTGATCAACTCACAATACCCAAGAATTAGTGACTAACAATTTAATCACAATTCCCAAGGACTATTTATTTGACCAGCCATCTATACATCAATAGCTTGTATGTTTTACATACATGAGCTGGACTTTCCAGTCTTCTTTCTTTTTGCCTTTATACTTCTAACAGTTTTACTTCCAATAATTCTCCTACTCTCAGAAGAAGCACCGACTTGAAGAGTGGCGTCAGCCCCGGACTTCCTAGCTGTGTAAGTCATACTAACACCCTTCGGACATTTCCTTTCTCTTAAGTTGTTGTTTTATTCACCATCATCATATGACAGGCGTTCTACTGGTTCCCTCTATTATTAGTCAAATGCATAGTAAACACTTTTACTAATAGTTTGCAAAACAAACATTGCTTTGGATATCACATATCTTTTAGCCTTTGTTTGTGTCTGAAAATGACTTTCAGTTCCATGAATATCACATAGCTATCCCAAACTTTTGAAGTTCGGGTCTCATGGAAGCAAACATATTGCACTTGACCATAACGGAATTCTAGCTTTTGGATCGAAGGACAAGAGTCACATTATCCATAGCATTAGCGGGAGAATACCAAAAGCATGCGATAGGACAAAGTCCTTCTCGGCACTTTTGAGGACGATCCTCACATTACGTTACCAACCGTAAAGTTTTAACTAGATATTTAATAGCTTATTCAATTTTAACAGGGAAGGTGGAAACGCGAGCCATTATTCTACAACTATTATGCAAATTTCACTTTCGACAAAGTTCATAATTAATTGCACTAAGAATTAAAGAAGTTTAATTCTAAAGTGCGCTCCCACTCAAATCAATATCTCTCATAATTGATTGTGAGTGATACAAGACCCGCATTTCAATTGTTCGCCATTGGTGTAACACCACTGATGACGAAAATTTCAACCGGTAGGCCAACTTGCCAATCACATCTCTATGTGATTCTTGTTCATCTTTCGATGGGCGTGTTCAAAGCTCATGACGGTCATGCCTGAACGTCAAGAGAACCAAGTGATCTCGCTGCGAGGTCTCAACTCACCCGCCTAACACTTCTCTAATCATTCGTACCCATGTGACACGGCGCACCCCGAAAACATAGGTGCCGTGACGGTGCTACACTTGGGTGAACACTAACTACTTGATATTTTTGTGAGAGATCACCCTAATAAAAGCGACTACCGCGCAATCAAGAAGGGTGCATCATAAGGAATAAACATCTCAGGCAATTCATAATAGCATGATATGGTATAGCCCTTTCTGACGGAGAAGTCTTGTATTTCTTCGTCTTCGGCATTTGCGTCGGTGTTCACCTTCGCGAAGATTGCCACCACCTTGTCGATGCACCAGATAATATTGCTATCTCTATAGCTAATAAAATAAGTGCATTACTTAAGGTTGACACGCAGGTCATTAAAGTGACAATCATATGGCTCCAGCCATCATGCCGAATCATGACACGCAGGTCATGTTTAATTAATTTACATCACATAGTCATCTCATACATAATCAAATTAATATGAGCACTGCTATACCACATCACATGCACATGCAAACCATCCTGCAAATCCAATTTAGATACCTCTAATCGGTTTATGCATAATTTCATTTTACGTGGCTTCTAAGGTTTCGAAGCAAACTGAAGCTACCTACGTTCATCATCAAGTATGATTATACAAGTCGCTAGATTAACTTTACGGGGTGTATGAAACATGAGATAATAAAATCTCAAGCCCCATACTGAACTTCGTCATACGCATGACCCCATGCAGATCATATCTGCATTACCCTTTCGTCTACGAAATTTCATCTTTCTTTTTAACTATGGTGGAATTCAAAGAACTGTTAGCACTTCGTTGATCAATCAGGATCGCGGATTGCCAGAACTTTGAAACTCCACCATGCTGTTATCAAGATCAGAAATATGCAAATTCCAGGGAAGCAACAAGAACATCGGGTAACAGATTTCATCTGCTACCCGCACAAATAATTATCAGCAGTAGAACTCATCTACTACAAATTATATTGTGCAACACCCATACATCTCTATGTATTCTAGATCGTAACCTGCATCTACGCATAGCACGGCTCATGATGCCACTGTAGGGGAACGCAGCAGAAAACTAATTTTTTTTGACCTACGCACTAGCCCAGGACCACTATGGAGACTGCATACAAGGTTTGATCTTTTCATTATCGACTCGTAGCGCAGCGGAAGTAGAGTCGATGACGATCGGCGGTGCAGATCCCCGCAGCTAGGATTTACAACCTCCCAACCGCGAGGATGTACTCCCTCGTTAGCTCACCGGACGGATCTCTGGGCAGCCCTTCGGGAGGCCTCGGGACAGACCCTCGGATAGTCCCACCGGACGGATCCTCGGACAACCCTTCGGGAGGACCCTCGAAACTCGGACGGTCACTCGGACAGCCCTTCGGGAGGACCCCTGAAACTCGGACAGCCCTTCGGGAGGCACTCTCGAACTAAGACCGAAACTACGATCTCTCTACAGAGTTGCACACATACGGTGTCATCTATCCGGCAGGGCTTCGCCGTCCAGAACTAGTTCCCACCGGAACCCAGACAGCCTTTCGGCTCTACGAAACTCTTTTCGTGGGAGGGAGAGATGAAGCCAGACGAGCATGGCATGTGTATGAGAGCAAGGGATGAGTGTGGAGAACACCTCTCCACCTCTATTTATAGGAAAACCAAGGGGTAGGATGGGCATTTCCAAAAACCCAAAAATGCACATGTATGGAGTCCTCCACAAGGGCATAAAGGGGAAGTAGTGGAGAAAGTGGGGCCCCATGGAGGAGCCCCTCATGTGGCTGGCCAACCCTCTTGGGGGCCCCCCAAGGGGGGTTTCTTAGCCCCCAAGTCCTTCTAGAAGCCTTTCCGAAAAGCCCTAAAAGGTGGCTTTCCATAAAGTAAACCAAAAAGCACTTTCACTATTCATGAAGACATTTTTCTGCGTCCAATAAATCCCAAATTCTTTCTATGTGCCTAGAATAATTCCAGTACCCACTAAAACAATTTTGAATGCATTCCGAAACAATGTTTTTCTTCAGCGAAAAGCTACCATAGCGGTTCCGGCTGCTCCAGAACATTTCTGGTTTTTCTGTCCGGAAAAATTCCAGAAGTTACCAGAACAATTCTGGCACCCTCCAAGAATTTCCAGGCGTGTGCCGGAACCAATATGACTTAATGGAATACCCTGAAACAACTTTTCAGTTTCACCGAAACTATTCCGGTGTTCTCTCCGGAACGTTTCCGTTTTGTCCGAAACTTTGTCGGTGATTTTCTCTCAGACTCCTTGTCTAGTATTCAGCAGATAGATGACCCTTAAGCGTGTGACCCTATAGGTTCGGTGAAGAATAGACATGACCGGAACTCTTTCCGATCAATGATCAATATCGGAGCCGTGGACACCCATATTGACCTCTATACCCACACGAATGAATATTCGAGTGAACCTCCAGTTGCCGTGTGCTATTCCTGTTGCTTCGCGATATGTTACAAAAACCCAAGGAGAGAATCATCGGCATCCCAGTGGATCAACACTTGTCCACAATGCCAGTTACCTCGTTACCGGTTTTGTTCTCTTTTCTCGTACCCGTGTTCCGGCATCCCCGTGATCAAATCACATTGTGTCTGGCCAGACGATGATGGATACCGTAACACCGAGAGGGCCCAGAGATATCTCTCCATCGTCGGAGGAGCAAATCCCAATCTTGAGCTATGAAGTCCCTTGACACACTTTTCCATGAACCCGTAAGCCGCCGTAATAGCCACCCATTTACGGATGACTGTTAACAAACCCCAAAGTTCATGAAGCAAGCATGAAGAAACTCGACACTCTCATGGTCTAAGGAATTATGCAAACGTTAACTTTCTCTGTGTTATTAACCATTAACTTGTGATGAATGAATCTCATAGCATAACATCAATCGGGTCGATTCAACACAAGTGTTCTCCTAACATTGTGCCCTCAAAGTTGCCGGCATAGTCATGCCCATGATCAGGAAAACAGAACCATCATGCAACACTTGAGCTAGTCTTAGAGGCCAGACTAGGAATACTTTTTACCGTTTATTATTCCACACATGCATATGAGTCTTCCTCCGAGCTTCGTGGTTATTGCAGACTCGAGAACCATAGCAGTTATAGCACGGAATATAAATTTAATTACAAACATGGAGATAAATAATAACATTTATTATTGCCTATAGGGCATATCTCCTACAGACTCCCACTTGCACTAGAGTCAATAATCTAGTCAATGCTAATGCACATTACACCTGTGGCATAACGGTGTAAAATTGCTTCGCATGTGGTATAGCCTGATGTCCAACGGATCTGACTACTTCAGTTCCATGTGTATCTTTGCATGTCCACGCGTTTTGACGCTTTCACAAAATTCATATTTTGTGTGGACTTGGCTTCGTATATATGTGAATCATTGGTCAAACCTTGATTCCTCAGACTGAGCTATGGAGCAACTATCTTCAACAATGTTCCATTGACCAAAGCCATCTTGGAATCATACTAAGTTCATGAACGAACTGTACGATTCAACATCTTTTATGTCGCTTTGAAAGCGGCAACATACTTAGCCTTTGTTATAGAATTCGCCACAATAACCTGTTTGGAACGATTTCCAAACACCATGCCACCATATCGTGTATTACACAAAACCCTTAACTTAAATCTAAAATCGCATGGAGCATTGAGGAAGACTGTATCGATGTAATTACTTACAATGAGCACTTGATAATCCCTACGGCTCTACTGACTCATGAAGAAATCAGAGAAGTTCGAGTGGACGATAGAAGCGCAAGCCGCGTTCCAAGACCTCAAAGCCCTGCTTTCCACCCAGCCGGTGCTTGCTGCTCCGGGCAGCCAAGAGCCCTTGCTCTTGTACATCGCGGCCACTGGCCAAGTTGTTAGCACTGTGCTCACCGTGGAACGTGAAGAACAAGGCAAAGCTTACAAGGTCCAGAGGCCAGTTTATTACATCTCTGAAGTTCTGACCCCTTCCAAGCAAAGATATCCACACTACCAGAAGCTGGTGTACGGGATTTACCTGACTGCGAAGAAGGCGGCTCATTACTTTCAAGAGCACTCGGTCACGGTGATAAGCGATGCTCCCTTGTCGGAGATCCTGAACAACAGAGATGCCACAGGCCGAGTAGCCAAGTGGGCTATCAAACTCCTCCCTTTGGACATCAAGTTTGAAGCTAAGAAAGCTATCAAGTCGCAAGCTCTGGTAGACTTCCTGGCCGAGTGGATTGAACAAGAACAACCAGCGCCGAGTGTCCCCGAACACTGGACTATGTTCTTTGATGGTTCCAAGATGCTGAATGGCTCAGGGGCTAGTGTTGTCCTAGTGTCCCCCAAAGGCAATAGGCTCATGTATGTTCTTCAGATCCACTTTGACTCCTTGAACAATGAGGCAGAGTACGAAGCCCTCATGCACGGGTTGCGTATGGCGATCTCCCTGGGAATCCGCCGACTGATGGTCTACGGCGACTGGGACCTAGTGGTGAACCAGGTGATGAAGGAGTGGGATATCCGGAGCCCAGCTATGATAGGCTACTGCAATGCCATCCGAAAGCTGGAGAAGAACTTCGAAGGACTAGAGCTCCACCACATCCCGCGAATAAAAAACCAGGCGGCTGATGACTTGGCCAAGATTGGCTCCACTTGGAAAGTAGTCCCGAAGAATGTGTTCCTAGAGCACTTGCACTCACCCACAATCAAGGAAGACCCTTTTGTGGAGGAGCCCCTGCAACCAGTCGGACCGTCGAATCCAACTGAAGTTGACATTCCAGCGGTGTTGGATCTGGTTTGAGAGGTGCTCGTCATCACTCCCGAGTGGACCGAGCCGTACCTTGCATATCTGCTCAGACAGGAGCTCCCTGAAGACAAAGAAGAGGCTCGTCAGATCGTCCGCCGGTCAAAAGCCTTCACCATCATTGGAGATCAACTTTACAAGAAGAGCGCCACTGCCGTCACTCAGCGTTGCATCACGCTGGAGGAAGGGCAGCAGATCCGGCAGGAAATTCATTTGGGAACTTGTGGTCACCATGCCTCCTCCCGGACCTTGGTCGCCAAAGCGTTTTGGGCAGGTTTCTATTGGCCCAGAGCCAACGAAGCCACTCGTGATATCGTTGACCATTGTGTTGGGTGTTAGTTTTATGCAAATCAGTCGCACAAGCCAGCATCCGCGCTGAAGACAATACCACTCGCGTGGCCGTTCGCAGTCCGGGAGCTCGACATGGTCGGCCCACTCCGGACCGGGGCCAGTGGGTTCACACATCTGTTGGTCGCAGTGGATAAGTTCACCAAGTGGATCGAAGCGAAGCCCATAAAGAAGCTAGACTCCTCGACTGCGATCAAGTTCATCAAGGAAATTGTTTTCCGGTTTGGAGTCTGATATGTCCATTTTGCATCATGTTTTCCTACTATTATTTATAGTGTTTTATATCAATATAACACTTTGTGGAGCAATTCTAATGCATTTTCTCTCTTAATATGCAAGATTTACACAAGGAGGGAGATTGCCGGCAGCTGGAATTCTGGACCTGAAAAAGCTATGTCAGAGATACCTATTCTGCACATCTCCAAATGAGCTGAAATTTTACGGAGATTTATTTTGGAATAAATAAAAAATACTGGAGCCAAGAAGTACCAGAGGGGGCCACCCAGGTGCCCATGAGGCACCAGGGCGCGCCACCCCCCCAGGCGCGCCCTGGTGGCTCGTGGGGCCCCTGGCCAGCCTCTGGCCCCCATTTTCTGGTATATAAGTCCATTTGCCCTAGAAAAATATAGAGAAGACTTTCGGGATGGTGCGCTACCGTCTCGAGGCGGAACTTGGGCAGGAGCACTTTTGCTCTCCGGCGGAGAGATTCTGCCGGGGATACTTCCCTCCGGGAGGGGGAAATCATCGCCATCGACATCACCAACGATCCTCTCATCGTGGGATGAGCAATCTGCATCAACATCTTCACCAGCACCATCTCATCTCAAACCCTAGTTCATCTCTTGTATTAAATCTTTGTCTCAAAACCTCAGATTGGTACATGTGGGTTGCTAGTAGTGTTGATTACATCTTGTAGTTGATGCTAGTTGGTTTATTTGGTGGAAGATTATATGTTCAGATCCATTATGCTATTCAATACCCCTCTGATCTTGGACATAAATATGGTTTGTGAGTAGTTACTTTTGTTCTTGAGGACATGGGAGAAGTCTTGTCGTAAGTAATCATGTGAATTTGGTATTCGTTCGATATTTTGATGATATGTATGTTGTTGATTCTCTTAGTGGTGTCATGTGAATGCATTATGGAGTAGTAATTAGATGATGGGTTGCTAGAGTGACAGAAGCTTAAACCCTAGTTTATGCGCTATTCTGTAAGGGGCTGATTTGGATCCATATGTTTAATGCTATGGTTAGAGTTATCTTAATTCTTCTTTCGTAGTTGCGGATGCTTGCGAGGGGGGGGTAATCATAAGTGGGAGACTTGTTCAAGTAAGAACAGCACCCAAGCACCAGTCCACCCACATATCAAATTATCAAAGTAGCGGACGCGAATCAAACCAACATGATGAAAGTGACTAGATGAAATTCCCATGTGTCCTCGAGAACGCTTTGCTTACTATAAGAAATCGTTCCGGCTTGTCCTTTGCTATAAAAAGGCTTGGGCCACCTTGCTGCACTCTTTGTTACTATTGCTACTTGTCACTTGTTACAAATTATCTTGCTATCAAACTACTCGTTACCGATAATTTTAGTGCTTGCAGAAAATACCTTGCTGGAAACCGCTTGTCATTTCCTTCTGCTCCTCGTTGGGTTCGACACTCTTACTTATTAAAAGGACTATGATTGATCCCCTATACTTGTGGGTCATCAAGGCTCTTTTCAGGTGCCGTTGCCGGGGAGTGAAGCACCTTTGGTGAGTGGAATTTGGTAAGGAAACATTTATATTACGTACTGAAATTTACTGTTACTTGTCACTATGGAAAGTAATCCTTTGAGGGGTTTGTTCGGGGTATCTTCACCTCGACCGGAAACACAAATAGTTGCTCCTCAACCTACTGCACCTACTGAAAATATTTCATATGAAATTCCTCCAGTTATGATAGAGAAACTGCTAGCTAATCCTTATGCAGGAGACGGAACGGCACATCCTGATATGCACTTGATCTATGTGGATGAAATTTGTGGATTGTTTAAGCTTGCAGGTTTATCCGGAGATGGAGTTAAGAAGAAAGTATTCCCTTAGCTTTGGAGGGAAAGGCATTGACATGGTATAGGCTATGTGATTATACTGATACATGGGATTGGAACCGATTGAAACTGGAATTCCATCAAAAAATTTATCCTATGCATTTGGTTCATCGTGATCGGAATTATATATATAATTTTTGGCCTCGTGAAGGAGAAAGCATCGCTCAAGCTTGGGGGAGGATTAAGTACATGATGTACACATGCCCCAATCATGAGCTCCCAAGAAAAATTATCTTACAGAATTTTTATGCTCGGCTTTCTCATGATAATCAAACCATACTCGATTCTTCTTCGACTGGCTCCTTTATGAAGAAAACTATTGAATTCAGATGGGATCTTCTGGAAAGAATTAAACGCAACTCTGAAGATTGGGAACTCGACAAAGGTAATGAGTCAGGTATAATACTTGAGTTCGATTGTGTTAAATCTTTTATGGCCACCGATGCTTTTCATAAGTTTAGCACTAAATATGGACTTGACTCTGAGATAGTAGCTTCCTTTTGTGAATCATTTGCTACTCATGTTGATCTCCCTAAGGAGAAGTGGTTTAAATATCATCCCCCTATTAAAGAAAATAATGAGGAACCCGTTAGTGTTAAAGAAGAAACAATTATTTACCATGTTGATCCAGTTGTGCCTATTGCTTATATTGAGAAACCACCTTTTCCTGTTAGGATTAAGGAACATGCGAAAGTTTCAACTATGGTTAACAAAAGTAATATTAGAGCACCTAGACCCTCTAAACAAATTAAAGTTGAACCTAATGTTGCGATGGTTAAAGATCTCTTGGTCGATAATATAGATGGGCATGTTATTTACTTCTGTAATGAAGGAGCTAGAATTGCTAAACCAGATCCTAAAGATAAAAACAGACCCGTAGTAGGCATGCCTGTTATCTCTGTTAAAATAGGAGATCATTGTTATCATGGCTTATGTGATTTGGGTGCTAGTGTTAGTGCTATTCCGTTTACCTTATATCAAGAAATTATGAATGATATTGCACCTGTTGAAATAGAGGACATTGATGTTACTATTAAGCTTGCAAACAGAGATACCGTTACACCACTTGGGATCGTTAGAGATGTTGAAGTCTTGTGTGGAAAAATAAAATATCCTACTGATTTTCTAGTCCTAGGTTCTCCACAAGATGACTTTTGTCCCATTATATTTGGTAGACCTTTCTTGAACACTGTTAATGCTAAGATTGATTGCGCTAAAGAAACTGTCAGTGTTGATTTCCGTGGTACATCTCATGAGTTTAATTTCTCCAAGTTTCGTAGACAACCTCATGATAAAGAATTGCCTAGTAAAGATGAAATTATTGGTCTTGCTTCTATTGCCGTACCTCCTACTGATCCGTTAGAACAATATTTGCTAGACCATGAAAACGATATGCATATGAATGAAAGAAATGAAATAGATAAGATGTTCTTTGATCAACCACCTATCCTTAAACATAATTTGCCTGTTGAAACTCTTGGAGGCCCTCCTCCACCTAAGGGTGATCCTGTATTTGAATTGAAGCAATTGCCTGATACATTGAAATATGCTTAGCTTGATGAAAAGAAGATATATCCTGTTATTATTAGTGCTAACCTTTCAGCGCATGAAGAAAAGAGATTACTAAAAACTCTGAGGAAGCACCGTGCTGCTATTGGATATACTCTTGATGATCTTAAGGGCATTAGTCCCACTCTATGTCAGCACAAAATTAATATGGAGCCTGATGCCAAACCGGTTGTCAACCACCAACGACGATTAAATCCTAAGATGAAAGAGGTGGTAAGAACTAAAATATTAAAGCTTCTGGAAGAAGGTATAATCTATCCCATAGCTGATAGTAGATGGGTAAGTCCCGTTCCTTGTGTCCCTAAGAAAGGAGGTATCACCATTGTTCCTAATGATAAAAATGAACTCATTCCACAAAGAATTGTAACTGGTTATAGGATGGTAATTGATTTTAGAAAATTAAACAAAGCTACTAGAAAAGATCATTACCCCTTTCCTTTTATTGATCAAATGTTAGAAAGATTGTCTAAGCATACACACTTTTGTTTCCTAGATGGTTATTCTGGTTTTTCTCAAATACCTGTATCACAACCCGATCAAGAGAAAACCACCTTTACTTGTCCTTTTGGAACTTATGCTTATAGACGTATTCCTTTTGGTTTATGCAATGCACCTGCTACCTTTCAAAGATGTATGACTGCTATATTCTCTGACTTTAGTGAAAAGATTGTTGAGGTTTTCATGGATGATTTTGTTGGGGAACGTTGCAGGGAAAACAAAAAATTTTCTACGCACACGCAAGATCTATCCATGGAGATGCATAGCTACGAGAGGGGGAGTATGTCTACGTACCCTCGTCACTACTAGAAATCCCCATATTTCCGACGGTGAAATCTAATAGCCGACGGGCCGTCGGTATTATACCAATAGCCGACGGTGGTTGCTATAGTCGATGGTTAGTGTCAACTCACAAGTACTCCCACTAATACCCGACGGTATACTAGAATTCCCGACGGTGAAAATCCACCCCTCGGGTATCCAACCTAATGCCCGACGGTTCATTGTTAAGCCCGACGGTTGATGTCGTCGAACAACTTCACGATCCAACCGACCGAGCACCGAACATACGGCACCTCCGCGTTCGGCACACGTTCAGCTCGGTGACGTCCTCGACTTCTTGATCCAGCAAGACGGCGAGGTAGTGGATGAGTTCCGGCAGCACGACGGTGTGGTGACGGTGATGGTGATGCTATCTCCGCAGGGCTTCGCCCAAGCACTGCGAAAATATGACCGAGGGACGGAACTGTGGAGGGGGGCGCCGCACACGGCTAAGACAATGTTGTGTCCTTTGGGGCGCCCCCTCTCCTCTATTTATATATGTGTAGGGGCTTGGAGTAGAAGGAATAGTGCCACGTGAACAGTAACCGTGAATAGTACACACGTGGACTTGGACTCCAAAGTCCAATCCTATTCCTACTAGGACTCTCCCTTTTTTCCTTCCCTAGCTGCGTGGGCTTTTGAGGACTTGGTGCGCCTGGCCCAATAAGGCTAGGGCGCCTCCCCTTAGCCGATGCCAGCTCATTGGGACGTGGTGGACCCACTTGTGGACTTCCGGACCCCTCCGGAATCCTCCGGAACCTTCTGGAAGCTTCCCGGTACAATACCGAAAAAACTGCACCTTTTTCCGGAACCCAAAATATGACTTCCCATATATAAATCTTTACCTCTCGACCATTCCGAGACTCCTCGTGACGTCCGGGATCTCATCCGGGACTCCGAACAATATTCGGTTACCAATTCACATAACTCATATAACACTATATCGTCAACGAACGTTAAGCGTGCGGACCCTACGGGTTCGGGAATGATGTAGACATGACTGAGACGCCTCTCCAGTCAATAACCAATAGCGGAACCTGGATGCTCATATTGGTTCCTACATATTCCACGAAGATCTTATCGGTCGAACCGCAATGACAACATACGTAATTCCCTTTGTCCGTCGGTATGTTACTTGCCCGAGATTCAATCGTCGGTATCTCCATACCTAGTTCAATCTCGTTACCGGCAAGTCTCTTTACTCGTTCTGTAATACATCATCCCGTAACTAACTCCTTAGTCACTTTGCTTGCAAGCTTCTTATGATGTGCATTACCGAGAGGGCCCAGAGATACCTCTCCGAAACACGGAGTGACAAATCCCAGTCTCGATCCATGCCAACTCAACGGACACCTTCGGAGATACCTGTAGAGCATCTTTATGATCACCCAGTTACGTTGTGATGTTTGATAGCACACAAGGTATTCCTCCGATATCGGGGAGTTGCATGATCTCATGGTCTGAGGAACATGTATTTGACATTCAAGAAAGCAGTAGCAATAAACAGAACGATCATATGCTAAGCTAACGGATGGGTCTTGTCCATCACATCATTCTCCTAATGATGTGATCCCGTTATCAAATGACAACTCATGTCTATGGTTAGGAAACCTTAACCATCTTTGATCAACGAGCTAGTCTAGTAGAGGCTCACTAGGGAAACGGTATTTGTTTATGTATTCACACATGTATTTAAGTTTCCGGTCAATACAATTCTAGCATGAATAATAAACCTTTATCATGAACAAGGAAATATAAAATAATAACAACTTTATTATTGCCTCTAGGGCATATTTCCATCAGTCTCCCACTTGCACTAGAGTCAATAATCTAGATTACATAGTAATGAATCTAACACCCATGGAGTCTTGGTGCTGATCATGTTTTGCTCGTGGAAGAGGCTTTGTCAACGGGTCTGCCACATTCAGATCCGTGTGTACTTTGTAAATTTCTATGTCTCCATCCTTGACATATTCACGAATGGAGTTGAAGCGTCTTTTGGTCTTCTTGTGAAACCTGGGCTCCTTGGCTATGGCAATTGCTCGAGTGTTGTCACAAAAGATTGTCATTGGACCCGATGCACTAGGTATTACACCTAGATCGGATATGAACTCCTTCATCCAGACTCCTTCATGTGCTGCTTCCGAAGCAGCTATGTATTCCGCTTCACACGTAGGTCCCGCCACGACGCTCTGCTTGGAACTGCACCAACTGACAGCTCCACCATTTAATATAAATACGTATCCGGTTTGTGACTTAGAGTCATCCGGATCAGTGTCGAAGCTTGCATCGACGTAACCCTTTACGACGAGCTCTTCATCACCTCCATAAACGAGAAACATGTCCTTGGTCCTTTTCAGGTACTTCAGGATATTCTTGACCGCTGTCCAGTGATCCACTCCTAGATTACTCTGGTACCTCCCTACCAAACTTATGGCAAGGAACACATCAGGTCTGGTACACAGCATGGCATACATAATAGAACCTATGGCTGAGGCATAGGGAATGACTTTCATTTTCTCTATATCTTCTGCCGTGGTCGGGCATTGAGTCTGACTCAATTTCACACCTTGCAAGACAGGCAAGAACCCTTTCTTTGACTGATCCATTTTGAACTTCTTCAAAACTTTGTCAAGGTATGTGCTTTGTGAAAGTCCTATCAAGCGTCTTGATCTATCCCTATAGATCTTGATGCCCAATATATAAGCAGCTTCACCGAGGTCTTTCATTGAAAAATTCTTATTCAAGTTTCCCTTTATGCCATCCAGAAATTATATATCATTTCCAATCAACAATATGTCATCCACATATAATATTAGAAATGCTACAGAGCTCCCACTCACTTTCTTGTAAATACAGGCTTCACCGTAAGTCTGTACAAAACCATATGCTTTGATCACCTCATCAAAGCGTATATTCCAACTCCGAGATGCTTGCACCAGTCCATAGATGGATCGCTGGAGCTTGCACACTTTGTTAGCACCCTTAGGATCGACAAAACCTTCTGGTTGCATCATATACAACTCTTCTTTGAGAAAACCATTAAGGAATGCAGTTTTGACATCCATTTGCCAGATTTCATAATCATAAAATGCGGCAATTGCTAACATGATTCGGACAGACTTAAGCATCGCTACGGATGAGAAAGTCTCATCGTAGTCAACCCCTTGAACTTGTCGAAAACCTTTCGCGACAAGTCGAGCTTTGTAGACAGTGATATTACCATCAGCATCTGTCTTCCTCTTAAAAATCCATTTATTCTCAATGGCTTGCCGATCATCGGGCAAGTCCACCAAAGTCCACACTTTGTTCTCATACATGGATCCTATCTCAGATTTCATGGCCTCAAGCCATTTGTTGGAATCAGGGCTTATCATAGCTTCTTCATAGTTCGTAGGTTCGCTGTTGTCTAACAACATAACTTCCAGAACATGATTACCGTACCACTCTGGTGTGGAATGTACTCTGGTCGACCTACGAAGTTCAGTAGTAACTTGATCTGAAGTTTCATGATCTTTATCATTATCTTCCTCTCTTATTGGTGTAGGCATCACGGGAACGGTTTTCTCTGATGAGCTACTTTCCAATTCGAGAGAAGGTACAATTACCTCATCAAGTTCTACTTTCCTCCCACTCACTTCTTTCGAGAAAAACTCCTTCTCTAGAAAGGACCCATTCTTGGCAACAAGGACCTTGCCTTCGGATCTATGGTAGAAGGTGTACCCAATTGTTTCTTTAGGGTATCCTATGAAGACGCACTTCTCCGCTTTGGGTTCAAGCTTATCAGGTTGAAGCTTTTTCACATAAGCATCGCATCCCCAAACTTTAAGAAATGACAGCTTAGGTTTCTTGCCAAACCATAGTTCATATGGTGTCGTCTCAACGGATTTAGATGGTGCCCTATTTAATGTGAATGCAGCTGTCTCTAATGCATAACCCCAAAACGATAGTGGCAAATCGGTAAGAGACATCATAGAATGCACCATATCCAATAAAGTACGGTTACGACGTTCGGACACACCATTGCGCTGTGGTGTTCCAGGTGGCGTGAGTTGTGAAACAATTCCACATTTTCTTAAATGAAGGCCAAACTCGTAACTCAAATATTCGCCTCCGCGATCAGATCGTAGAAACTTTATTTTCTTGTTACGATGATTCTCTACTTCACTCTGAAATTCTTTGAACTTTTCAAATGTTTCAGACTTGTGTTTCATCAAGTAGATATACCCATATCTACTCAAATCATCTGTGAAGGTTAGAAAATAACGATACCCGCCGCGTGCTTCAACATTCATCGGACCGCATACATCGGTATGCATTATGTCCAACAAATCAGTAGCTCGCTCCATTGTTCCGGAGAACGGAGTTTTAGTCATCTTGCCCATGAGGCATGGTTCGCAAGTATCAAATGATTCATAATCAAGAGATTCCAAAAGTCCATCCGCATGGAGTTTCTTCATGCGCTTTACACCAATATGACCTAAACGGCAGTGCCACAAGTATGTTGCACTATCATTATCAACTTTGCATCTTTTGGCATCAATATTATGAATATGTGTATCACTACGATCGAGATTCAACAAGAATAGACCATTCACAAAAGGTGCGTGACCATAAAATATGTTACTCATATAAATAGAACAACCATTATTCTCTGACTTAAATGAATAACTGTCTCGCAATAAACAAGATCCAGATATAATGTTCATGCTCAACGCTGGCACCAAATAACAATTATTGAGGTCTAAAACTAATCCCGAAGGTAGATGTAGAGGTAGCGTGCCGACGGCGATCACATCAACCTTGGAACCATTCCCGACGCGCATCGTCACCTCGTCCTTAGCCAATCTTCGCTTATTCCGTAGCTCCTGTTTTGAGTTACAAATATGAGCAACCGAACCAGTATCAAATACCCAGGCGCTACTGCGAGCATTAGTGAGGAACACATCAATAACATGTATATCAAATATACCTTTGCTCACTTTGCCATCCTTCTTATCCGCCAAATACTTGGGGCAGTTCCGCTTCCAGTGACCAGTCCCTTTGCAGTAGAAGCACTCTGTTTTAGGCCTGGGTCCAGCTTTGGGTTTCTTCGTGGGAGCGGCAACTTGCTTGCCGTTCTTCTTGAAGTTCCCCTTCTTTCCCTTGCCCTTTTTCTTGAAACTAGTGGTTTTGTTAACCATCAATACTTGATGCTCCTTCTTGATTTCTACCTCCGCTGATTTCAGCATCGCGAAGAGCTCGGGAATTGTCTTCTCCATCCCTTGCATATTATAGTTCATCACGAAGCCTTTATAGCTTGGTGGCAGTGACTGAAGAACTCTATAAATAACACTCTCAACCGGAAGATCAATTCCCAGCTGAGTCAAGTGGTTGTGGTACCCAGACATTCTGAGTATGTGTTCACTGACAGAACTGTTCTCCTCCATCTTACAGCTAAAGAACTTGTTGGAGACTTCATATCTCTCAACCCGGGCATTTGCTTGAAATATCAATTTTAGCTCTTGGAACATCTCATATGCTCCGTGGCGTTCAAAACGCTTTTGCAGTCCCGGTTCTAAGTCGTAGAGCATGGCACACTGAACTATCAAGTAGTCATCAGATTGAGCCTGCCAGGCGTTCACAACGTCTGCAGCAGCTCCTGCAGCAGGTCCATCACCTAGCGGTGCATCAAGGACATAATTCTTCTGTGAAGCAATGAGGATAATCCTCAAGTTACGGACCTAGTCCGTGTAGTTGCTACCATCATCTTTCAACTTAGCTTTCTCTAGGAACGCATTAAAATTCAACGGAACAGTAGCACAGGCCATTTATCTACAACATAGATATGCAAAGAAACTATCAAGACTAAGTTCATGATAAATTAAGTTCAATTAATCAAATTACTAATGAACTCCCACTTAAATTAACATCCCTCAAGTTAACTAAGTGTTACATGATCCAAATCAACTAGCCCATGTCCGGTCATCACGTGAGATGGGATAGTCATCAATGGTGAACATCTCCATGTTGATCATATCTACTATATGACTCATGTTTGACCTTTCGGTCTCTAGTGTTCCGAGACCATGTCTGTACATGCTAGGCTCGTCAAGTTTAACCTAAGTATTCTGCTTGTGTAAAACTGGCTTACACCCGTTGTATGTGAACGTAGAATCTATCACACCCGATCATCACGAGGTGCTTCGAAACGACGAACTTTAGCAACGGTGCATACTCGGGGAGAACACTTTTATCTTGAAATTTAGTGAAGGGATCATCTTATAATGCTACCGTCGTTCTAAGCAAAATAAGATGCATAAAGGATAAACATCACATGCAATCAAAATATGTGACATGATATGGCCATCATCTTGTGCTTTTGATCTCCATCTCCAAAGCATCGTCATGATCTCCATCGTCACCGGCTCGACACCTTGATCTCCATCATTGTGTCGTGGTCATCTCGCCAACTATTGCTTCTACAACTATTGCTAACGCATAGCGATAAAGTAAAGCAATTACATGGTGCTTGCATTTCATACAATAAAGAGACAACCATAAGGCTCCTGCCGGTTGCCGATAAATTACAAAACATGATCATCTCATACAATAACGTATATCACATCATGTCCTGACCATATCACATCACAGCATACCCTGCAAAAACAAGTTAGACGTCCTCTACTTTGTTGTTGCAAGTTTTACGTGGCTGCTACGGGCTTCTAGCAAGAACCGTTCTTGCCTACGACACAAAACCACAACGGTGATTTATCAAGTTTGCTGTTTTAACCTTCAACAAGGACCGGCCGCAGTCAAATTCGATTCAACTAAAGTAGGAGAAACAGACACCCGCCAGCCACCTTTATGCAAAACAAGTTGCATGTCTGTCGGTGGAACCGGTCTCATGTACGTGGACATGTAAGGTTGGTCCGGGCCGCTTCATCTTACAATACCGCCGAATCAAAATAAGACGTTGGTGGTAAGCAGTATGACGATCACCGCCCACAACTCTTTGTGTTCTACTCGTGCATATCATCTACACATAGACCTGGCTCATGATGCCACTGTTGGGGAACGTTGCATGGAAAACAAAAAAATTCTATGCACACGCAAGATCTATCCATGGAGATGCATAGCTACGAGAGGGGGAGTATGTCTACGTACCCTCGTAGACCGTAAGCGGAAGCATTAGAACAACGCGGTTGATGTCGTCGAACAACTTCACGATCCAACCGACCGAGCACCGAACATACGACACCTCCGCGTTCAGCACACGTTCAGCTCGGTGACGTCCTCGACTTCTTGATCCAGCAAGACGGCGAGGTAGTGGATGAGTTCCGGCAGCACGACGGCGTGGTGACGGTGATGGTGATGCTATCTCCGCAGGGCTTCGCCCAAGCACTGCGAAAATATGACCGAGGGACGGAACTGTGGAGGGGGGTGCCGCACACGGCTAAGACAATGTTGTGTCCTTTGGGGCGCCCCCTCTCCTCTATTTATATATGTGTAGGGGCTTGGAGTAGAAGGAATAGTGCCACGTGAACAGTAACCGTGAATAGTACACACGTGGACTTGGACTCCAAAGTCCAATCCTATTCCAACTAGGACTCTCATATATAAATCTTTACCCCTCGACCATTCCAAGACTCCTCGTGACGTCCGGGATCTCATCCGTTACTCCGAACAATATTCGGTTACCAATTCACATAACTCATATAACACTATATCGTCAACGAACGTTAAGCGTGCGGACCCTACGGGTTCGGGAATGATGTAGACATGACTGAGACGCCTCTCCGGTCAATAACCAATAGCGGAACCTGGATGCTCATATTGGTTCCTACATATTCCACGAAGATCTTATCAGTCGAACCGCAATGACAACATACGTAATTCCCTTTGTCCGTCGGTATGTTACTTGCCCGAGATTCGATCGTCGGTATCTCCATACCTAGTTCAATCTCATTACCGGCAAGTCTCTTTACTCGTTCCGTAATACATCATCCCGTAACTAACTCCTTAGTCACTTTGCTTGCAAGCATCTTATGATGTGCATTACCGAGAGGGCACAGAGATACCTCTCCGAAACATGGAGTGACAAATCCCAGTCTCGATCCATGCCAACTCAACGGACACCTTCGAAGATACCTATAGAGTATCTTTATGATCACCCAGTTACGTTGTGACGTTTGATAGCACACAAGGTATTCCTCTGATATCCGGGAGTTGCATGATCTCATGGTCTGAGGAACATGTATTTGACATTCAAGAAAGCATTAACAATAGACAGAATGATCATATGCTAAGCTAACGGATGGGTCTTGTCCATCACATCATTCTCCTAATGATGTGATCCCGTTATCAAATGACAACTCATGTCTATGGTTAGGAAACCTTAACCATCTTTGATCAACGAGCTAGTCTAGTAGAGGCTCACTAGGGACACGGTATTTGTTTATGTATTCACACATGTATTTAAGTTTCCGGTCAATACAATTCTAGCATGGATAACAAACCTTTATCATTAACAAGGAAATATAAAATAATAACAACTTTATTATTGCCTCTAGGGCATATTTCCATCAGATTTCTCCGTTTATGGAATTTCTTTTGATGATTGCTTAAGCAACCTTGATCGAGTTTTGCAGAGATGTGACGAAACTAATCTTGTCTTGAATTGGGAGAAGTGCCACTTTATGGTGAATGAAGGTATTGTCTTGGGGCATAAAATTTCTGAAAGAGGTATTGAAGTTGATAAAGCTAAGGTTGATGCTATTGAGAAAATGCCATGTTCTAAAGATATTAAAGGTATAAGAAGTTTCCTAGGTCATGCTGGATTCTATAGGAGATTTATTAAAGACTTCTCTAAAATTTCTAGGCCTCTTACCAATCTTTTGCAAAAAGATGTTCCATTTGTTTTTGATGATGATTGTGTAGAAGCCTTTGAAACACTTAAGAAAGCCTTAACCACTGTACCTATTGTTCAACCACCTGATTGGAACTTGCCTTTTGAAATTATGTGTGATGCTAGTGATTATGCTGTTGGTGCTGTTCTAGGACAGAGAGTTGATAAAAAAATTAAATGTTATCCATTATGCTAGTAAAACTCTAGATAGTGCCCAAAGAAATTATGCTACTACTGAGAAATAATTTCTAGCAGTTGTGTTTGCATGTGACAAATTCAGATCTTACATAGTTGATTCTAAAGTAACTGTTCACACTGATCATGCTTCTATTAAATATCTTATGGAAAAGAAAGATGCTAAACCTAGACTCATTAGGTGGGTTCTATTGCTACAAGAATTTGACTTGCATATTATTGATAGAAAGGGAGCTGAGAATCCCGTAGCAGATAATTTGTCTAGAATGGAAAATGTTCTTGATGACCCACTACATATTAATGATGATTTTCCTGATGAACAATTAGCTGTCATAAACGCTTGTCGTAATACTCCTTGGTATGCAGACTATGCTAATTGCATTGTTGCTAAATACATACCACCTAGTTTCACATACCAACAAAAGAAAAAGTTCTATGATTTAAGACATTACTTTTGGGATGACCCACATCTATATAAAGGAGTAGATGGTATTATTAGACGTTGTATACCTAAGCATGAACAGGAACAAATCCTACGGAAGTGTCATTCCGAGGCTTACAGAGGACACCATGTGGGAGACAGAACTGCACATAAGGTATTACAATCTGGGTTCTATTGGCCTACTCTTTTCAAGGATGCTCGTAAGTTTGTCTTATCTTGTGATGAATGTCAAAGAATTGGTAATGTTGGTAGACGTCAGGAAATGCCTATGAATTATTCACTTGCTATTGAACCATTTGATGTTTGGGGATTTGATTATATGAGACCTTTCCCTAAATCCAATGGGTACACTCATATTTTAGTTGCTGTTGATTATGTTACTAAGTGGGTAGAAGCTATTCCAACTAGTAGTGCTGATCATAATACTTCTATTAAAATGCTTAAAGAAGTCATTTTCCCAAGGTTCGGAGTCCCTAGATATTTAATGACTGATGGTGGTTCACATTTTATTCATGGTGCATTCCGTAAATTGCTTGCTAAATATGATGTTAACCATAGAATTCCATCTCTCTAGCACCCTCAATCTAGTGGCCAAGTAGAATTGAGCAATAGAGAAATAAAATTAATTTGGCAAAAAACCGTCAATAGATCTAGAAAGAGTTGGTCTAAGAAACTTGACGATGCATTATGGGCTTATAGAACTGCTTATAAAAATCCTATGGGTATGTCTCCTTATAAAATGGTTTATGGAAAAGCATGTCATTTACCTCTTGAGTTAGAACACAAAGCCGGTGAAAAGAGGTTATTTGATATTAGCTCCTTAGATGAATGGAGAACCCAAGCTTATGAAAATGCCAAATTGTTTAAAGAAAAAGTTAAAAGATGGCATGATAAAAGAATTCAAAAAGGGAATTCAAAGTGGGTGAACAAGTTCTATTGTACAATTCTCGTTTGAGATTCTTTGCAGAAAAACTTCTCTCTAAATGGGAAGGACCATATATTATCGAAGAAGTTTATCGCTCCGGAGCCATCAAAATAAACAACTCCGAAGGCACTAATCCGAGAGTGGTGAATGGGCAAAGAATTAAGCACTGTATTTCAGGTAACCCCATTAATGTTGAAACTAATACTATTGAAACAATTACACCGGAGGAATACATAAGAGAGACCTTCCGGAACGCTCCAGAACCCTGAAAAGGAAGAGGTACGTGATACAGTAAGTAAACCGACTCCAAAAATTCCATAAAAATAGTTTCTGTCAGTTTTGGAATATTAGAAAAAATACAAAAATAAGAAACAGCCGAGGGGAGCCACCTAGCGCCCATGAGGCACCTGGGCGCGCCACCCCCCCAGGCGCACCCTGGTGGCTCGTGGGCCCCTCGTGAGCCTTCCCGACTCCGTTTTCTTCTGAATTACTTGTTTAGCAAGATAAAAATTCTTTATATATAGGCCCAGACGTTTTGACCACCGTATCGCAGAAATCTCCTCTGTTCTTGTTTCGTGCTATTTCTCTGACAGATCCGAAAGTATGTCGTCTCAAGCCTCAGATGGAGAGAGCTTCGTATCGCATTATGTTGCAAATCCAAGGATCTATGGGGATGTAGATCCCTATGGATGGTCCGCGGAGGAGGAGCGAGATGCTAACATGAAGGGAGCGGCAGACGCGAGCTCGGATGAAGAAGATGTCCCTCTACCTCAACCGGGATATATGCATGTGGAGTTCAAGAAGTCGAGTATCCCAAACACAGTAAACAAATCTAAGATCCAATTTATCCCTTTCCATCTTCTACAGGAAAACAAGAATGCATTGTGTGAGAAGATAGTGGAGCTTGAGCAAGAAATTAGTAGATTGAAGGAAGAAAACTATGTTCTAAAGAAGAAATTGAAGGACAAGCCTACCACTTCATCACCACCACCATCACCGAAGGAGACTTGAGTACATGGGTATGGGCACTCCCCTTGGCTTGTGCCAAGCTTGGGGGAGGCGCCCCGGTATCGTATCACCATCACTTTTATCATCTTTACCTATTTTTAGTTCGATCCTTAGTTATTTTGTGATTTAGTTGAATAAAAGTTTAGTATGATCTATTTTCGAGTGCTAGTTTCGTGATCTATCTATCTATGTAATCGAGTTGAGAGTTATATAATAAAGAGTAGTTTGAGTTTTTGCTTCTTTACTTTCATGTTTCAATCCTAGCAATGAAAATAATGAAAAAGATCATAAGCTAATCTTATGGAAAGTAATGACATTACATAGAGAAAAGTGTAAGTGGTAAAATTTATTGAAGGTTAACAAGCATAGCATTGGTTAATGATGCAATTCATGAAAAAAAGTAATAGGGAAGAGAAGATTCACATGCAAATACACTATCTTGGACATCTTTTATGATTGTGAGCCCCTATCTTTCTATGTATCTGGCTGAAACTTTTTGCTCCATATATATGTTGTGAGTGTTAGCAATCATAGAAGACTATATGATGGTTGAGTATGTGGACTTGCTAAAAAGCTCCTACATGAGAACCTTCCTGAAAATATGATGAATTGCAATTGCATTGTTGACTGAGAACATAGTTTGTTAGTTTTCAAGAAAGTTTATGCCTTATACTTCATTGTTGTGATGAATTGTTACTTGCTCATGAGAAGTTTTATGATAATAAATATTGATGTTATAATAATGATCATGATGCTACTATGTCCGCATTTTATTTTTATCGACACCTCTCTCTCTAAACATGTGGACATGATTATCGATATCGGCTTTCGCTTGAGGACAAGCGAGGTCTAAGCTTGGGGGAGTTGATACGTCCATTTTGCATCATGTTTTCCTACTATTATTTATAGTATTTTCTATCAATATAACACTTTGTGGAGCAATTCTAATGCCTTTTCCCTCTTAATATGCAAGATTTACACAAGGAGGGAGATTGCCGGCAGCTAGAATTCTGGACCTGAAAAAGCTATGTCAGAGATACCTATTCTGCACATCTCCAAATGAGCTGAAATTTTACGGAGATTTATTTTGGAATAAATAAAAAATACTGGAGCCAAGAAGTACCCGAGGAGGCCACCCAGGTGCCCACGAGGCACCAGGGCGCGCCACCCCCCAGGCGCGCCCTTGTGGCTCGTGGGGCCCCTGGCCAGCCTCTGGCCCCCATTTTCTGGTATATAAGTCCATTTGCCCTAGAAAAAATATAGAGAAGACTTTCGAGACGGTGCGCTGCCGTCTTGAGGCGGAACTTGTGCAGGAGCACTTTTGCTCTCCGGCGGAGAGATTCTGCCGGGGATACTTCCCTCCGAGAGGGGGAAATCGTCGCCATCGACATCACCAACGATCCTCTCATCGTGGGAGGAGCAATCTTCATCAACATCTTCACCAGCACCATCTCATCTCAAACCCTAGTTCATCTCTTGTACTCAATCTTTGTCTCAAAACCTCAGATTGGTACCTGTGGGTTGCTAGTAGTGTTGATTACATCTTGTAGTTGATGCTAGTTGGTTTATTTGGTGGAAGATTATATGTTCAGATCCATTATGCTATTCAATACCCCTCTGATCTTGGACATGAATATGGTTTGTGAGTAGTTACTTTTGTGCTTGAGGACATGGGAGAAGTCTTGTCATAAGTAATCATGTGAATTTGGTATTCGTTCGATATTTTGATGATATGTATGTTGTTGATTCTCTTATTGGTGTCATGTGAACGTCGACTACATGACACTTCACCATATTTGGGCCTAAGGGAATGCATTGTGGAGTAGTAATTAGATGATGGGTTGCTTGAGTGACAGAAGCTTAAACCCTAGTTTATGCGCTATTCCGTAAGGGGCTGATTTGGATCCATATGTTTAATGCTATGGTTAGAGTTATCTTAATTCTTCTTTCGTAGTTGCGGATGCTTGCGAGAGGGGGTAATCATAAGTGGGATGCTTGTTCAAGTAAGAACAACACCCAAGCACCGGTCCACCCACATATCAAATTATCAAAGTAGCGAACGCGAATCAAACCAACATGATGAAAGTGACTAGATGAAATTCCCATGTGTCCTCGAGAACGCTTTGCTTACTATAAGAAATGGTTCCGGCTTGTCCTTTGCTATAAAAAGGATTGGGCCTACTTGCTGCACTCTTTGTTACTATTGCTACTTGTCACTTGTTACAAATTATCTTGCTATCAAACTACTCATTACCGATAATTTCAGTGCTTGCAGAAAATACCTTGCTGAAAACTGCTTGTCATTTCCTTCTGCTCCTCGTTGGGTTCAACACTCTTACTTATGGAAAGGACTACAATTGATCCCCTTTACTTGTGGGTCATAAGAGTCCCTCCCAGCATCATCACGGATAACGGGTCGAACTTCGGCTCGGACGAGTTTCGTGAATTCTGTTATTCCCAGGGAACTCGGGTCGATTACGCCTCCGTGGCTCACCCGCAGTCGAATGGACAAGCAGAGCGGGCGAATGGACTGATACTCCAGGGGCTCAAGTCGCGTCTCATGCGTGACCTGAATCATGTGGCAGGAGCCTGGGTCACCGAGCTGCCGTCGGTCCTCTGGGGCTTGCGGACGACCCCAAACCGGTCCATGAAGCGTACTCCGTTCTTCTTGGTGTATGGCTCGGAGGCCGTTCTGCCGAGTGATCTGTTCCACAACTCCCCCCAAGTGGATCTTTACTCAGAGGCAGAGGCAGAGGAAGCACATCAAGATGGCCTCGACCTGCTGGAGGAAGAGCGCGAGTTGGCTCTTATCAGGACGACTGCGTATCAGCAAGACCTACTCCGCTATCATGATAGACACGTCAGGGGACGCGCTTTCCAGAAAGGTGACCTGGTCCTCCGACTGGACCAGCAGAAGCCTCACTAGCTAGCGCCTCCGTGGCAAGGACCCTTCGCGATATCAAAAGTGCTGAATAATGGAGCCTATCGGCTCTACAACTTCACCAAGAGTGAAGAAGAGCCCTGAGCTTGGAACGCGGATTTGCTCCGCAAATTCTTTACTTAGAATAAATTTCTCCCCATTGTAATAATGTTCCGAATGAAATTAGATGAATAAAAGTCTTACTTTTCCTGTATTTCGTCTAATTTGGACCAACACCATGCTTTCACTCCGGTGACTAACAGCATTCGGAATCTAACAACACGCCCCTAGTGGGTGCACGAGCTTAGCTGCAAACCAGATTTTGCCTAAGTTAAAAACCATCCGACTGCGGACATGCTCCACACTCGGGGGCTTAGCTGCGAACCAGCCTTCGCCTAAGTTAAAAAGTATCCGAGTGCGGACACGCTCCACACTCGGGGGCTTAGCTGCGAACCAGCCTTCGCCTAAGTTAAAAACCATCTGAGTGCGACACGCTCCACACTCGGGGGCTTACCTGCGAACCAGCCTTCGCCTCAGTTAAAAAACATCCGAGTGCGGACACGCTCCACACTCGGGGGCTTAGCTACGAACCAGATTTCGCCTAAGTTAAAAACCATCCGAGTGCGGACACGCTCCACACTCGGGGGCTTAGCTGCGAACCAGATTTCGCCTAAGTTAAAAACCCGTGGCACCCCGGTTCAGAGTCACCGGAGCACCCCGTATTCTAGCCCAGAGATCGAGTCTTCTGGAATACAGCACTGCTTGGCATATAACAAATCAGCTCTTTATTACTAATAGTTGGAATACAAGGTTTACAGAGAGTTTACAAAAGGTTACAATGATGCTACTCCGGCTTTGGTGGCTCTATGCTAGCAGCAGCACGACTTATAACAGCGGAACTACGATGAAGATGGGCTCCCCTTCTCAGGGACTCTGGCTGGGACACGTCCTAGCTCGCAACTGGGAATACTCGGCTATGCAAACATGTCAGCACCTGCAAACTGGCATGACATGCCAGGTGAGTACTTTGAATGTACTCGCAAGCTCACAACAAACACAAGCATCAAAACACAACAACATCATAGCAAGTATGATTATATCAGATTCCAATGTTCTTAAAAAATGTGGAAGAAGATAATAACATGCTATTGCTAAACTATTCTCCGAAAGTCACCCTTGCTGAAATCACCGGAACCATTATGCTCTTGGATACTCGGTTGAACCACTTACTCTTGTGACCAACTCTTGGTCACCTCAAGAACCTCGGACAATCATTCCCGAGATCGCCTACAACATTACCAGCGGCCTTCCACCAAGTGGATACCTCACCATACTGAGACGAGTTCTTCCATCATTATCAAGTCATTCCATCATGGGTGTTGATCAGACAGTGTGACTTAGTATGAATTGTGTCCAATACCGTGGATGCGGCTATTCAAATAGATTCTTACACTCTGCAGAGGTTGCGCACTTTACGCACACTATGGAGCTCCTGGTCCCGTACCTCGGTACATTCCCTTCCGGGTGGACCGGTGCTGCTCCAACGAAACTTGCCTAACCCGTGACTCCTCCACCGTACCACCGACAATCATTCCCCCTTTCGGGTCATGCCCTAGGTGGCCCCTGTGTCACTTCTGACACCTGCCATCGTCATGGCCAAACAAACTGTCCCAAACGGGGACCTGAGCTCAATAACCAAACCGGCCTCACAAGGTTATCGTCATCTACCTGATCAGGGCAGCACGTGCGCATAACCTCCCCTCTTTGGTCGTACCGATAAAAGAGCACGAGATTAGACCAAGTCAAGGCCGTCCCATTCCGACAGATGTGGCTGCACTGGAAAGTTTGGTTCAGTGGCACTTGATCAACAATGAAGGAATTCATCCCCAAGCAAGCTTTCCATCGTGACTGACACTCCAGTATCACAGTGATCCAAGTTACAACAATAGCCAACTAGAAACCTAACTAGCGATATAATCATCTCCTGCTACTGACTCTATAGCTGAAATACCAGACGGAGTCACAAAGTAATCATAGACGGTAATCTCACAGTTCGATAACATCTCAGCATCATCAAACTTGTAGACTACTAATGACTACAATCTCCTTATCAACATGACAGTAGCATATCCAAGGAATTTCCCCAAGTATTCTATAAATAAACCATTTATGAATAATTCAAATTCTAGTATGAAAATAATCATTTAACTATGATATTGCAATGCAATCATGCAAATGAGGGTTGTGGCTTGCCTTGCACCAAGGAAGTGTGGAAATATTCCTGGTCTTCACCCACTAGTCAAAATCACTCTGCAAAATGTTTTTGACCACATTTGTAAATATCTCATATAGCATTTTTCTCTGTCCATAAATTCTAGACAGCAGAGAAAAATACCAAAATTTACCAGCAAATATGGGAGCTCATAAGAAAAATAATGCAAAAAGAATGAACTCATTTGGACTTATGGTTTAAAAGATATTGCTGGTCAAAGTTTAGTCAACATTTTGGATTTAAATTGAATTTAAACAGAAAACAGAAAAACCAGGGGGCGGCCACGTCGAAGGCGTAAAGTGGAGATACGCTTCCACTTACGTACCCCTTCGGTCCCGCGTGGGGTCGCTGACCAGTGGGGCCCCTTGTCAGATTTAAATAGAGAGAGAGGGAACAGAGAGATGGCGGGGCTCACCGGCGACGTTCACCGGCGTAGAGGCCACGGCGGAGCTGGGTGAGGGCGGGGATGGATCAGGTGGATGACGGCGATCACTCCCGTACCCACAGCTCATCGGGAGATGGCCGGACGGCGTCGGCCCCTTCTTCTCAGGCGGCGACTAGCTACGGGCGTCGGCGGATCCGGTGATTCCGGCGAGCTCTCGGGTAGAGGAATGGCTGGGGATGACCAGTGGAGCACTACGAGCTCACTAGTGGGCTTGGTTGGGGTTGGGGTGGATGGAGGTGAGCGGGTGGAGCTGGGGCAGAGCGGCGGAGATTCTCACCGGAGATGGGGAAGGAGGGCTCCCCGGCTCTGCTTCCGGTTGCGGGGCTGCAATTGTGAGGTGGGAAGGCCGAGTGGTGAGGCGAGGAGGGCTCGGGGCTGGCTTATATAGTCGCGCGAGAGGTGCCCGAGCCAGATGCCGCCGAGAGGAAACGGCCGGCGCCCATGTTGAGCTGGCCGTTGTGCTGGCACTCGAGCTGCGTAGGGAGGTGACGGGAGAGGCAAAGGAGTTATGGCGCTGGCGCAGAGCGGTGGGGAAGAGGCTAGCCAGCGCGGCCACAGTGCCTGTACTGTGCCGCGCGTGGCGGCGATTGGCCGTATCTGGCGAGGGCGGTGCCGGCGATGGGAGGCTTCCAGACGAGCCAGGTGGACGACGGGGAGGACATTGGCACTCTTGGACAAGGAGGGGCAGCACGGGTACGCGGCGCCAGTGAGGCCCGAGAGGGTTCGGCGCGCAGAGCGCGACCTTGGCCCTGGCAGACGTGTGGTCACCGCGTGCACTGGTGCACGCGGTGTGCCCTGGCCCGACTGGTCATGTCTACGTGGTAGTCCTTTCATCCAGTGATCTCTCTGTGCCTCTGGTTTGACAAGAGATGGCCTGGACAACACTGGAGCTTCCAGACAAGTTTCTAGCCAGAAAATTGGGCAAGAAGCTAAGAAGAAATGGCTAGGGATTTGAGAGAGGGGGTTTGTCACAATGACTTATGGTAGGAAGGTGCCCATTCTGGGAGAATTCCAGGTCAAATGGATAAGGTTTGGATGTAGTTGCTTCATAACTGCATCTCTGCTCCAGAGAACTTGTTGAGGATGATGCACTCACCTGGATGGGCTCCTTGAGTTGAAGCTTGGTATAGGTGGGTTATTTGGTGGTGGCAAGCTGCTATAAAAATTTCAGCCCATTTGAGTAAGTGTAAATGGTACTTCCTTCACAACACTTCCCACTGGACAGAAACTTGGAGGAATTTTATAGAGAAAATGGCTGAATGAAATGGGCCAAAATTTGGTGGAGTATGCTAATATGGGTAGGAGAATGTCCTGGATTAATTTCAGAATTTTTGGAGCAATACAAAATATAGTTGCTTCACAACCTGAAATTATGACCAGAAACAAAGATTGGATGCTGTGCTCACCATGAGTACGGAATCTTTATTATTTTCACATACCCAAGGTTCACATGGTCCAAAGGATTTATGAGAATTTTCTTGGAATTTTTGGAAGAACAGAAATATAGGTTGCTTCACAACCTAGAGCTCAAAGGGTTATTCCTTTAATAGAAAAGGAATATTTAATTGGAATAAAAATTGAAATGGGGCAAGAATAGAGATGACATGTCTTGGGAGAAGTTTTTGGAAGGTTGAGTTACTTGGGAAAGGAAGGAGAAAATATTCCCAAGTTTTAAGCCATAGAGCCATTCAAAACAAAATCCAAACCAAATTCCGAATGAAATTCAAATGGGTTTTTGGAAAGAAAAGTTGGTAAAAAAAACCAGGGTGTCACAAACCTACCCCCCTTAAGATAAATCTCGTCCTCGAGATTTGGTTGCTCAGGGAACAAGTTTATATATGACCTTGAGGAAACCGGTTCCAACTCAGGTATCCTTCTCTGTGTAGAATGTTCCCACTGGATTTCATATGATCTGACTGTCGTGCCAGGGGTGGTTTGCTTCACCGTACCCATATTCCGGCAGATTTTCCTCATATGTTCGCTATTATGCTGACTCCAATCCTGCCACATCTGCTGGTTCACCCGACATGTTATCAAGACTGGAATGTCTCTTCTTCCCATATGTCCGAGAGAGGTTCCCAATCAACACGTCATTCCTTTACTGATAGTATTCCATGAAGTTGTGAACCACTGCCTTCCGTGGACACGAAACATTCAATCATTGCATCGAGATACTGGATGCATGCTTCCCGGGTTTGAAGCAGCACTGAGAACCACAACATTTCTCTAGGCGGAGTCTGACTACTTGTAGGAAGTCTGAATCTTCCAGGCGGACTTCTTTGTCTTGAATCCATACTGGCAACTTGACTGCCACCTGCCATGACCAGTACAAATGAGTAATACTTTATAGCAACAACCTCCGGGGTGTTAACTAATAATGGTGCTGGCAGAAGAGCCTTGATTGCAACAGAATACCATATGTGAGAGCATTTCGAGTACTCATTTGTCGATATATCCATACGCCGTGCGACACTTTAACGTGGTCGTTGGAGTCGCACTACTGAGCGGGTCAAGAAGTCCTTGATCTGATGCGACAGGCTTGAATATGTACTGCCGACAACTTCGAGCGTATGCGGTTGGACAAGAGGGTTATAGTGATATGAAACCTGTGCAAACAGGGTGATCCCCTTGTATGGACACTCATGGTGACCAATTCGGAATCAGGCTATGTTAGGTATCCACGCCACTTTGTTCCCACACTGTAGCTCTTGTTCCTTCACTACTGCCCTTCTTTCCGAGCCCTTTGCCAACAGAGCTTGGCCTAGTACCTCCATAGGTGCTGTCAGGTGCAACATCCAGGCAAGCATACCTTATCCTTATCTTAGTGCAAAACACCTTTCACCGGCAAATTTATCTCATCACGAACCTTAACCGTAGGGCAATGATTATCCGAACCCCTTGCATGAAATCAGTGAATAAATCAGTAGCCACCAGAACGGTCTTTACAACTCAGATCTGGGACATCACGGAAATAACTCAATCATGGCTCAAGACGGCTGGAAAAACAGCTCAGAGCATGAGACCATGTTGATAAGAAGAATGTAGCAGTTCCCTAAGACGGCCGAAAAACAGCTCAGAGCATGGGGTCACTGCTACAAAAAGAAACTCAACAGCTGCCCGAGACGGCCGAAAAGCAGCTCAGAACACGGGATAGTCGTTGAAAAGAGAAACATAAAGTCGGCATCCACCCCGGACGGCTGAAAGTAGCTCAGAACACAGGCGTGGTGCCGTTACCAAGAAAAAGGCCAGCAAGGGTTCATCAGGATCACCTACCAGGTTCCCAAGTGTGAGAAGACTTGCCTGGTCAACTACTGCCAAGATTGGCATCCCAAATTGCCTTTTCCTCATAGCTTATCAGTCCTTGCAACGTGCTGAGGTGTATATTGGTCCTCTTCCTCCTGCCTGACTTAGGTAGCTATCGGATCCTTACCTTCCTTTGGTAAGCCTTCTTGAACATGGTTGCTCCTGGTATAGTGACTTGCGTGACCTGGGCAACATGCCCACCATAAATGGAAGTATGTATAGCTGAACATCTTATTCCCGGGGGCTTGACTCTTACGATGCACTACCAACGCACTGCATAATTGCGGGTACTACTATTGCCAGCTGTTTGGTGGTGTCGTACTGATGAAGGTTGGATAGCTTGTGTGGGAAGCCATCGGGAGTACCGTGCTGGAGAAGACTGGGTAACTTATGCTTGAAGCTTCTGCTGGGATAGCGTGCTGAAGAAGGCTGGGTAGCGTACCTCAGAAGCTTCCCTTCCTGGTTGCTTATGGGGGAAGACTCGGTGCCTTATGCCGGAAGCTTTCTGCAGTAGCTTACCGAAGAAGCCAGAGTAGCTTATGCCAGAAGCTATCCGCATATCTTACTGAGAAAGATCTGAGGAGCCTTGTACCGTAAGCTTCTCTGTTAGCATGCGAAGGAAGACTGAGTTGCTTACCCCTGAAATTTCTCTTTATGATATGCTGACTGAATGCCATGTGTACCACCTCACAACTCCAGTTGTTGATTACTTTTACGAAAAGAATTTGCCTGACTCTCCTTCTTGCCGAGTACTGGGTGCATGGCACGTTCTTGTTTGCTTCCGGGTATAACCTGTTTCATATTCTACCCAAGCAGAACCAAACTTTGTATACGATTTATACCTTCCACCCGGTTGGTCCTGCACCCAAATTATCCTTTTGCTGGTTCCTCACGGTTGAAATAGTTACACCATGAGGCAGGCTTGATGCTGATAGCCAATCCAGGATATTATTTGTATTCTGAACCACATATTCCCAATACCAGGCAGTCCATTGATAATTTCATAAGGTTCAGCTGGGCTTCCAAGTATTTAAAATCCTTATTAACTCTTTGAATCTGTTGGGGTTGATGAGCAACTTCCATAGGGAAAAGTAAAGTGACACCGAGGAGCCAAATAAAAGGGCAAGGAAAAAAACTGCTCAATAAAATGCACTAAGCTTACAAGAAAACCACACTTTATTGCTACTCAAGGCAATTTACAACACTTAGTGGTACTACAACCTATGCTACATGAATCTCGCAAGCGCTTAAGTACTATGATCGGAGGGCGGGTTACTGGAGAGCGAAGGAGCTGGCGGAGAGGTTGACGGAGCCAAAGCCATGCCAAGTGCTCTCCGGGCGCGGGTTGCATCTCTGGCCATCTCAGCGATGAGGACATACTCGGCAATCATGTAACGGGACATGTATGCCACAACTGGGTCATCGTCCGAGCGAACGGGAGGAAACCTAACCCGTCTGGGAGTGATGGCCATGGTGGGATAGTAGTGGAAGGCACGATTCTCTTGCATCATGCTCTCCTGATGACGAAGAACAGTGAGGCCTGCCAGAGCTGCAAGCTGGATGGCGCGCTCCGGGGTAGAGGCATAAGCACCATGAAGGCTATAGGTACGCTTCCCCAAAGGTAGGTCGACTGACAGAATGACATTGGCATGATACTCAAGCACCAGTCCTGCAAGCGGGGTCTGGAACACTTGATACCTTGGCATCTCTCCACTGTGATAGAGGAGACGCCAAACATCACGAAGCAGGGATGCGAAGCTGAGTGGTGCAGGGGCTGAGTTGTAGTTAATCGGAACGGATGCCATCTACAAAATCAGCCAGTTAGTGAACCAAATCTAAATGCATGATATGCGACAAACAAATGCAACAACCAAATGCAGCAGCTCAAATGCATCACACAAGCAAGCTGGGCTCTAGACTAGCGGTTTTCTAGCGTTTGGTTTAGCTAGGGTGTCCTATAGCCAGACCTGCTCTGATACCAAACCTTGGGGCACCCCGGCTCAGAGTCACCAGAGCACCCCGTATTCCAGCTGAGAGATCAAGTCTTCTGGAATACGGCACTGCTTGGCATAGAACAAATCAGCTCTTTATTACTAATAGTTGGAATACAAGGTTTACAGAGAGTTTACAAAAGGTTACAATGATGCTACTCCGGCTATGGTGGCTCTATGCTAGCAGCGGCACAACTTATAACAGCGGAACTACGACGAAGATGGGCTCCCCTCCGCAGGGACTCTGGCTGGGACACGTCCTAGCTCGCAACTCGGAATCCTCGGCTATTGTCGTGGTTTTGACATGGAAGATGCCCTTGTGAAAGGACTTGGAGATGAGGCCATCGCACAAGTGTGGAAGCTTAACGGGGTTGATCGGGAACGAGAATACGCCGGGTTACCCAGGTTCGGCTCCTCACGGTGGAGGTAAAAGCCTATGTCCTCCTTGATTATATTGCTGTAGATCTCGATTACAAGGATGCGGATTCGCTAACCTAGCTTTCGAGGGATTGCAACTTAGTCTTTTTCGCATAGGTGCTCCCCTTTATATATATACAGGTGGAACCCTAGATTACATGAGAGTCCGGGTCGTTCTTTGACCCGTCTCCTATTCTTTCCTACCTGTTCTCCAAGACGACCTTAAGCCGCCCATCTTCCTCGTGAGCCGGCCCATTGCCTAAGCCGGCCTTTCCCGCTTGGGCTTTCTCAAGCCGGCCCGCCGAGAGTCCTTTAGCCCTGCAGTGATTTGACCCGCTGAGCTTGCCCCATGGCCGGGTTATCACCCTGCCGGGTCTACATGCTAGTAAATATCCCCAACATTAGCCCTCAGTTTGACTTGAATTCATTCATGTTAAACTTCATCCTGGAAAACAAACATTAGTAAGACATTCTCCATATGCTTCCCAAGCCGGTCTTTTATAACGCTGTCTTTGACTGGCTCAATTTCCCGGGTTAAGTAGATCGCCGGGTCATTCCTTCGCTTCCAGACTTAGCATTTTGTATTTCCTTTCCCTCATGACGTCATAATCCACTTCCGCAAAATCCGGGATGACATCATGACGTATCTTTGAGTGGGTTTGTATGATCTTGTCAGGCGCGAAAATCGAGGAGCCCACAGCCGAAAATTACTGCGCCACCTAGGGTCCCGCACCTGCCGTTCCAATTTTTACCATGCCTATAAAGTGGCCAGCTCACCCCCACTGTTACCCTTTACCTCTTCTTCTTCCTCGCATCCGCCACTTCTTACGCCCAAAGCACCGCCGCCCTCGAGCTCTCCGACCATCTCGACCGCGACCTCTCCGCCGCCCCAGTCGCCGCCGGAGCTCATCCGGAACACTCTGGCCACCTCCGCCGCGCACAGGTACGCCCAAATCTTTCTCTCTTTAGATCTGTAACACCCCATTTCTCTGTGTAGCTCGTCGTGATTCGACCGTGTTCATCTTCTCCTCTCATCAGTAGATTTAGATACACCAGAATCACTTGAATAGGCCCTTTCAGTATTGCGGCAATGCCATTTTTGTCATCCAAATCTCTGTACTGCTTTCCACAGACCCCCATTGCAAACGGGCCCTCATATTCACCCATGTTTAGGTTTTTAAACTTTCTTTTTCGAAGTATTTTTTAGATCTGTAATGGTAACCGCTCCATTGGATTCTTGTTTGTAGCCAACTCAACACTTAGGAAAAACCCAGAGCACCACTGACTCACCAGCACTGGCTCGTTGTCATGCCGGCTTATCATTGCTTTCGGTGGCTTGCATAAATCCGGGTCATGGCTTTAGCAATCATGGTCGTCTTATCATTGTGCCGGGTTATACCTTTACATTACCCGACGGCTTGTCCCTCATGAGCTTAACGCGCCGGCTTATTGTTATTACCTTGCAGTTGAAATCTGAAATCGTCATGGCCCCCAAGACCGACAAGGCCTGCAACTGGGTCAGATCCCAAGTCTCAACTCTTATGTTGAACGAGCTCGTGGGGAAGGCCTCTTGCCGGCTCAAGAAACAATCAGCTGGCGGGCACCTGACGAAGAGAGTTCTCCCCAGCCTAAGCAAGAAGAATTGGTCATCTTTGCAGATCATCTTCAGAAGGGTTTTCGTCCGCCCGGGTCAAAATTCTTCCGCGACGTTCTCAATTTTTTGACCTTCCACCACAGAATCTTGGTCCAAACTCAATCACCAATCTCTGCCAGTTTCAAGTCTTCTGCGAAGTATACCTCCAGACAGAGCCAACTGTCCTTCTCTTCCGAGAATTCTACTACATCAACCATCAGACCGAGTTCACCGATGTTCCTAGCATAGAACTTGGTGGCGTTTCTATTCAAAGGCGAAAAAATAGTCCCTTTCCTGAGGCCAAGCTGGCGAGTCATCCCAAGGGCTGGAACAAGACTTGGTTTTATTGCAAAAACACTGCTCCTCAAGGTGAAAACCCCCTACCGGGTTACAGACTGGACCGGCTCAACGCCACAGTTGCCTTTCCGGGTTGGCCATCAGCAGAGGAACATAAGCAATTTGCCCCTATTTATTCCAAGTTAAGGGCCTTGACTGCTAACGGCCTCACCGGGATCGACCTGACCCAGTGCTGGATAAGCTGGCGAATCCAACCCCTTAGCCAGAGGGGCGACTTGATGTGCAATTATACTGGTGAGACGGCTGACGCGCAACGCTTCAGTCAAGTTAATTTGTCCGTGGGTGACATCAACAAAGCCACCAAGAAATTGTTGGGAGAGCCCCAAGATAAATGCAACAAAACCGGGCTAGCTCCCTTCTGCTTGACCAACCCTGTACCTTCAGTAAGTACTTGCACCCTCTTATTCTATTCTTGAATCGCTTTGTCCATCTCAATCATAATCGCTGACTCATCCCAAATGTAGGCAGACGACAAGTTTTGGAAAAAGAAGAAACCTCGACAACCCGCCCCCGCTCCAGTGGTGCAACAGGATGACCCGGTCGATGTTGATGAGGTGGCTGCAGAAAATGAGGCTGAGGTAGAACTCGACTCGCTTGGTCGTCTTTTTATTCAACTTGCTGACGCTCCTTCTCTTCAGGATGAAGCTAAAATTAGCCACACCAATGAGCCAGAGGTAACTTTGATCTCTTCAGATTCTGACTCTCCAATACCTATTCGGAAGAAAACCCGGGCTGTAATCCGCAAGGTTGGAAGGAAGCCCCGGGTTGCCGTCCGTAAGGTTCCTTTTTCACACCAGGACGCTCATTTGGATCCCAAATTTGTTTTGAAGAAAACACATCAAGCCGGGACCTCCAAAAGGAAGACCCGGAGCAGTTAAGGCGAGTTAAGTGGCAGGCTTCCATACGAGCGACCATCCCGTAGAGCGCGGGCAGAGGTGCTTCTTATTCCAACTCCTTCTTTTCCTCTAGCTGGTTGTTTCAAGGAGCCCTTACATTTAAATGACTCGGAATATCAGACGTCCCCGTCCTCAGGCGAGTCAAGCGCTACTCAGGCGCCGGCTTTCAACATCAACCCTGGGTAAGCAATGTAACCATTCTTGTGATAGTGATTTCTTATTCCTCACCCTTTAAATGAATAACTCCTTGTTCCTTGTACAGCGCCAAAGCCATTAAGAAGAAAGCAGCTGCCGGGTCATCTGACCCGGTCATTCAAATAGGCCCTCAAGAGGAGGCCACCTTGGTCCCCCAGGATGAGCCGACATTCCAAAATAGCCCGCCACCTCAAAATACCGCAAGCCCGGCTCGCGCTCCCTCTCCTGTTGTTCAGGAGAGAGAGAATCCAACTGAGGGGAAGCCTGAAGAGCAGCCAGCGGCACCAGCTCGGGATGAAGCGGTGGTGACCGGAGAACAGCAAACTACACCAGAAGCTTCTACCGCCCTTACCAAAATTCCTGCCAAGCCTGAGCCGGCCCCAAAGGATAAGGGGAAGACGGCTCTTGAATTTTCCACCTTTGAAGACCAAGACGCCAGCTCCTTACACCAGGCTGTGCTAACCCGGCTGTCTGAAAGCCGGGACACAGAAATTGCTATGATAACCTCACTGAAGAGGAAATATGAGGTAATTAGCACCCTCTTATGAACCATATATATATATGTAGCCCCCAAGGGCCGGGTCATTATAGAATGATGACCCGGGACTTCAAAATTCAACTTGTACGCATAATCTTCAGCCGGTGACCCCAAAGGCCGGCTCGCCATTCATGACGGGCAGGTCGTCATAACTTAGCAGGATAGATCAATTTATGCATTAGCCCCCAAGTGCCATGTAGAATGCCTGCAGCTGCATGGAACTTGCCTTGCTGTTTGTTTTACGAAGCTCGAAAACATGTAGCCCCCATGTGCCGGGTTGTCCTTTAGGGCGGCTCGGGTCATGCGTATACGATGTATAACAGACTGCCCTGCAGGATATGCTGGACCAAGTGGAGGCACAGGCTTCCTTCTTCCGAAAGGAGGCAAGGAAGGAAAAGAAGCTGCGCAAAAGAGCCAAAGAATCATCTGCTGAAGCGAACAAGTCTTTGGTTATTGTGAGGAGCACCTTGCAAGAAACTGAAGCAGCAAGAGCCACCTTAGTGGCGCGTGCGGAGGAAGCTGAGGCCAAACTTGAGCCGGTAACTCAAGAACTGGCGACTCTAAAGGGTCATATCACAGCCATGTGCCGAGCCATCTTTGGTAAGTAAAACGACTATTACAAGTCAATTATACCAACTTATCATACTGAGCCGGCTTAACTGATCGTGCGTACTTGTCCTTGAAGGCCGCAAGAACCAAACATTGGTGCAACAACCACTGGTGAAATTAAAGGCGGTGTACACCCTTGTAGAGCAGCTGTACATAGGCAGCTGTCATTGTATAATGGACGCAAAGAACACCAAGGCGCCGCCGCAGCTGATTGCAGCCACATTGAAAGAACTGTTAGTCGTGCCCAGGTGGTTCGATGACTGGAAAAAGGCGGCTTGCCACACTGGGGTTCTAATAGCGCTTGCTCGAGCCAAGGCATATGTGCCAGAACTCGATCCGGCTTAGGTTGTGGGCGGGTATCCAGAGTTCAATGTGGATGACTCACCGTTTACCAAGAAAGATTTCCAACGCTGCATCAAAGAAACCTGGGTTGCTGCCACCGAAATCGTAGAAGAGGCAGATCTGACCAAGTACCAGGCGTCCTACTCGAAGGAGAATGAATGGATAGAGCCGCCTAATCATGAGCCGGTGGCCCTAACCCGTATGCGTAAGCCATCCTTCGCTCCTGAAGTCGACCCTTCTTCCCTGATAACCGCCGATGCCCTATTTGAAGCGTTGCGCTCAATTCAGTGGTCGACCGGCGAATCAAGTCAAGAGGCGGAGGATGATGACGGCCGCGAAGAGCCAGCACATGGTGCTTCATCGGGCGCTGGCGCCAGCTCTGACCCGGCGACATAAAATGCCGGCTTATCCTTTTGTAGGCCAAACTTGTAAAAATTCTTTGTCGTGGCCGCAGTTGATAGGCGGCTTGTAATAGCGTAGCTTGAAACACTTGTTATTGATGCCAGTGCCATCGCGTACTGTGCTTGCTTACTGCCTGTACAAATACTTTGTGCTTCTGTGAATCCTATTTTGGGCTTCGAGAGCCGGTTTTTGCAACAAGAGTGGTTTTGCTGCAACAATAACAACTGCATATGATAACAACTGTGATTAAGAAAACCATATAAACGACTAGTAATCTTTGTTACTGTTTGTAATGAATCAATAATATCAAAACGTACTAAAACAAATGCTATGTATGAATGTATGCATGTATGCAGAGATGAGATGAATGCAGAAAAGAAATATAAGCCGGTTTTGTAAAATCCAACTTGAAAGACCGGCTTATAAAGCTCAAGTCTGATTTTGCTTCAAGAAGCTAGCACTTTGGCCTGTTGGTTTGTCCTCGCTTTCTGAAAGCCGGCTCTCACACAACTAATCGAACGTTTTAACTCTGATGAATTCAGGGTCACCTATGTGATTGACTCATCAGACGTACGCCAGGTCGTTTTTTAGGGAGTAGCATCTTGCTAACAGACAGGTTTAACCAACTTTGTGGCATTTCGCTGGGTTAAAGGGTTTTGTAAGCTAAACTCAATTGAGTTGGAAGGCCCCAAGTAACCAAGATCAACAAATAAAGATCCAGCACACAAATTTTGAGGCAAAACAACACTTTGTATACAGTGCTACCAGTCGTTATTTTATTTGATCGAAAATAGGTATATACACGATAGAAGGTGTGTTCAAAGATGTGACCCAGTCAATGACTCAGGTGTAGTATGGCCGGAGTTGGGCAATGTTCCAGGGCCGGCTTGTCTCCTCCTCAGAGGTACGTGATTTATCTGTCTCACGTATATCAATCAGGTAATATGACCCGTTGTTGAGATTCTTGCTGATCACAAAGGGCCCTTCCCAAGGTGGTGAAATCTTATGCATGCCTGTCTGGTCTTGTATCAGACAGAGCACTAAGTCACCCTCCTGAAAAGTGTGGCTTCGAACTCTACGGCTGTGATAGCGACGTAGGTCTTGTTGATAAATCGCGGACCTGGACGCCGCAAGTTCGCGTTCCTCTTCCAGAGCATCAAGAGCATCTTGGCTAGCCTGCTCATTGTCTAATTCCACATAAGCCGCACTCGAGGGGAGTCATGACGAATATCGCTTGGAAGTACAGCTTCTGCACCATAGACTAGGAAAAACGCCGTATAGCCTGTTGATCTGTTTGGAGTAGTCCGTATGCTCCAAAGCACCGCAGGTAATTCTTCTTCCCAGCAACCCGGCGTGCGCTGCAAAGGCACCATGAGCTGGGGTTTGATACCATGCAGCAACTCCTGATTGGCCCTTTCTGCCTGTCCGTTGGACTGAGGATGCGCAACCGATGCTAGATCAAGCCGGACGTGCTCCTGTTGACAGAACTGTTTCATGACTCCCTTGGAAAGATTGGTTCCATTGTCCGTAATGATACTGTGCGGGTAGCCAAATCGGAATATCAGTTTTTTCAGAAACTTTACAGCTGTAGCTGCGTCGCAGTGGCTGACTGGCTCTGCTTCCACCCACTTGGTAAACTTATCCACAGCCACCAATAGGTGTGTATGTTTGTTCTTAGAATGTTTGAAGGGTCCAACCATGTCGAGCCCCCAGACCGCAAAAGACCAAGTTATCGGGATCATCCTCAGCTCTTGAGCCGACACATGAGCTTGGCGAGCATATTTCTGGCAACCATCACACTTGCGGACAATGTCCTCTTCATCAGCATGAGCTGTGAGCTAGTAAAAACCGTGCCAGAAAGCTTTCGCGACCAATGATCTTTAGCTGACATGGTGTCCACAGTCACCAGAATGAATCTCATTGAGAATTGCGTGGCCTTCTTCAGGCGAAACACAACGTTGGAAAACACCAGTGATGCTTCGTCGGTGCAACTCACCGTTGACGATAATCATAGACTTGGATCGCCTGATGATCTGTCGAGCAAGGAGTTCCTCTGTTGGCAGTTCACCTCGGCTTAGATAAGCCAAGTAGGGGACGGTCCAATCAGGTATAGCGTGGATAGCAACCACTAGAGCCGCCTCCGGATCAGGAATAGCCAAGTCCTCCTCTGTTGGTAACTTGACAGACGGGTTGTGCAAAACGTCTAGGAACACATTGGGTGGCACCGGCTTGCGCTACGAACCCAAGTGAGAGAGCGCGTCTGCCGCCTCATTCCGCCGGTGATCAATGTGATCAACTTGATAACCTTTGAAGTGTCCAGCAATATTTGTGACCGCATGCCGATAAACCGCCATAAGGGGATCCTTGGAATCCCATGTACCAGAAACTTGCTGTGCCACCAAGTCTGAGTCGCCCAAACACCTGACCCGGCTCAGGTTCATCTCCTTGGCCATCCGGAGCCCATGAAGCAAGGCCTCATATTCTGCTGCATTGTTAGTAAAGGGGAACATGAGTCTCAAAACATAACAGAACTTATCTCGTCGTGGGGAAGTAATCACAACTCCAGCCCCCGAGCCTTCAAGCTGCCTTGAGCCGTCAAAGTGTATGGACCAGTATGTTGTGTCTGGCTTCTCTTCGGGAGCCTGCAACTCTGTCCAATCATTAATGAAATCCACCAATGCTTGATATTTGATTGCGGTGCATGGCACATATTTGAGGTGATGCGGACCGAGTTCAATAGCCCACTTAGCAACCCGGCCAGTAGCCTTCCGGTTCTGGATGATATCCCCAAGAGGCGCTGAGCTGACCACAGTGATTGGATGTTCATGGAAGTAATGCTTCAGCTTGCGACTAGCCATAAACACTTCGTAGACCAGTTTCTGCCAATGTGGATACCGCTGCTTGGACTCGGTTAATACTTCACTGATGTAATACACAGGGTGCTGAACTGGATATTCCTTGCCATCCTCTTTGCGCTCGACAACGACTGCCACACTTACAGCCTTGTTATTGGCAGCAATATACAACAACATTGGCTCCTTCTCGCGAGGAGCGGCAAGGACCGGCGGCTCAGACAACTGCTTCTTGAGGGCCTCAAAATCCTGATCTGTAGCATCACTCCAGACAAAGTTATCTGACTTCTTAAGCAATTGGTACAACGGAATTGCCTTCTCTCCAAGCCGGCTTATGAACCGACTCAGTGCCGCAACCCGCCCGGCCAGCTTCTGCATGGCATTCAGGTTGGTCGGCTTAGCTAGGGTCATGATTGCTTTGATATTTTCTGGGTTAGCTTCAATGCCACGCTCGGAAACAAGAAATCCCAGAAGTTTTCCTGCAGGGACACCAAAAACACACTTCTCCGGGTTAAGCTTCATCTGGTAGATGCGGAGATTGTCAAACGTTTCCTTGAGATCCTCCAACAAGGTTTCTTTCTTCCGGGACTTAACCACAATATCATCAACATAAGCATGAACGTTCCGCCCTATCTGTTTGTGAAAGCAGCTTTGGACACAACGCTGGTAAGTCGCATGTGCACACTTCAGACCAAACGGCATGGTTGTATAACAGAAAGCCCCAAAAGGTGTGATGAAAGTCGTCTTTTCCTGGTCCTCCAGTTTCATTTTGATCTGATGATAACCAGAGTAGGCATCCAGGAAGCATAAACACTCACAACCCACTGTAGCATCGATGATCTGGTCAATACGGGGCAAGGCGAAGGGGTCACTAGGACAAGCCTTATTCAGGTCTGTGTAATCAACACACATCCACCAAGTCCCGTTTTTCTTCAGAACAAGCACTGGGTTGGCTAGCCATTTAGGATGGAAGACTTCAACGATGAACCCGGTAGCTAGGAGCCGGGCCACTTCTTCACCGATAGCTTTCCGCCTTTCCTCATTAAAGCGACGGAGATATTGGCGAATGGGCTTAAACTTGGGATCCACATTAAGGGAGTGCTCAGCAAGTTCTCTCGGTACACCTGGCATGTCAGATGGTTTCCACGCAAAGATGTCCCGATTCTCACGGATGAACTCGATGAGCGCGCCTTCCTATTTGGGATCCATATTTGCCCCTATGGTGAACTGCTCAGAAGAATTGCCCGGGGTGAAATCAACTTGCTTTGTGTCTCTGGCCGACTTAAACTTGAGCAGAGGGTCTGACTCCGTCGTGGGCTTCTTCAGGGAGGTCCTGTCAGACAGGTCAACATTGTCCTTATAATACCACAACTCCTCTACAGCGCAAGCCGTCTCGGCATATGCTGCATCTCCTTCCTCGCACTCAAGTGCAATCCTCCGGTTGCCTTCAACTGTGATGGTTCCCCTCAGTCCTGGCGTCTTCATTTTCAAATACACATAGCATGGCCGTGCCATGAATCGCGCATAAGCCGGCCGGCCGAATAAGGCGTGGTATGGGCTTTTAAGCTTAACCACCTCAAAGGACAGAAACTCAGAACGCCAGTTATCTTCTGAGCCAAAGGCCACCTCTAGGGAGATTCGTCCCATGGGATAAGCTGACTTGCCAGGAACAATGCCCTGGAAAACTGTAGAGGACGGACTCAATTGCTTATCAGACAGATTCATCCGCTTGAACGTGTCATAGTATAGAATATTGATACTGCTGCCTCCGTCCATGAGCACCTTAGTCAGTGTATAACCGCCGACTTGTGGCGCAACCACCAGAGCCAAGTGGCCAGGGTGATCGAGGAGGACAGGATGATCCACCCTGCTCTAGGTAACCAGCTGTTCCGACCAGTTGAGATAGTAAGGAGCTGCCGGCTCAACCGCGTGGGCGGCTCATCGCTGCACGTTCCGATCCCGTTTGTAGGTGCTGGTGGTGAAAACGTGATATTGTCCACTATTTAACTGTTTCAGGTTACTCTGAAACCCTGTCGCACCGGCTTGGTGCTGATTTCCCTAGTTGTTTCGCTGATTGCTAGCCCCCTGAAACCCGCCGCCTTGGCCACTGCTCCCTCGGAAACCGGGTCCTGCGAAGGGCCCTTGCAAGCTGGCTCCTGAGAAGCCGGGTCCCTGGTTGGCAGGTTGTCCACCGTTGCCGCCCCCATTATGATGATTCTGGAACACCCGCTTGGCAAACTCTTGCATGACATAGCAATTTTCCCAGGAGTGACTGGATGGCTTACCATTGTAACTGTGTTTTGGACAAGGAGCCTTGAGAGCTTCCTCGTAAGTGAGAGGGCGATTACCAGAGGACTGCCTCCTAGAACCGTCGTTCTGACGCTGACCTTTGTTCTCTGTGTTTGTGTTCGCCACTAGATCAGAGCTACCATCGTAACCCTTGCGTTTACCACTGTTGTTGTTCTGACCGTTACTGTTGTTCTGCTGCTGACCCTTACTGCCAGCCTTCTTCCCCTTGTCAGATTTCTCCTCGTCCGATAGCGGATCCTTGGTGTTATCTAACTCCACATACCGGGTTAAGAAGTCCATGAGGTCACCCATGTCTTGGACCTTTCGCTTGAGTCGCCCTAGCTTCTGGACCAGGGGCTAAAACTTGCATGTTCGTTCCAGAACGAGCACTGCTTGTGCGGCCGAGATGTTGTCTGAGCTATGTATAACCTCCGCAACCCGGCGAGCCCAGTGATGCGCTGACTCATCCTCGTGCTGGACACAACGCTCAAGATCCACAATTGTGGTTGGCCTTTTACAGGTTCCCTGGAAATTCTTGATGAAGCGCTCCTTCAGTTCCTGCCATATGTTGATAGAATTCGCCGGTAGGTTTTTCATCCAGGTGCGTGCAGGGCCTTCCAACATCAGAGGCAGGTAACGCGCACACACTGACTCACTTGCGCCCAACAAGTCCATTGCCAGCTCATAACTCTTGATCCACTCAGTGGGCTCCAGATTCGCCGTATAGTTAGGAACCTTACGAGGCCCTTTGAAATCGGGGGGTATGCGCGCTTCTTGCAGCGCTGGTACCAAACAGGGAGTTCCGATCATTCGGCTCGAGGAGCCCCCAAGTCGGCCATCTGTCTGGGTTGCGTCGGGCGGGTGATGCACTTCCGGCGGGTTGACATTCGGCGGTGGGTTGACTCGCGCCAGCGTGTTGACGCGCACCGGCGGGTTGTGCCCTGCACGCGCGTTTTCTTCCTCCCACGCTCGTAGAACCCGAGCAGCGTCCACAATGTCTTGCGGGATCCTGGGCTGGTGTTGCCCCGCCAGCGGCTGGGAGGCTCTCCTGCGGTGTGCGTTGCTGGAGACCGCCGGCGACTCAGGGCGCTGACTCCTGGTGCGGCTTTGATGAGGGGTCGAGTGAAGACGGTGCTGGCTATGCGAGTAGTTGGCCTGCTGCACTACTGCTGTCTTGAGCATCGCAATAGCGTTCCTGGCCTCTGTCTGAATCGCGTCGTCCCCCTCAATTGGAATAGCCGCCAAGTTGTGGGTTGCTGCCAGCACGTTATCGACCGGGTTGGAGTAGTGTCCAATTGGGGTCTGGAACCGGCGAGACGGCGGCTGCTGTTGCTGATCCGGCGTGCGATGCTGGGCCGGCTCCCGCTGTTGAGCCGACGGCTGCAAAGGCGGCTCCCCCGTGGGGATGACTCCAGCCCCCGGGTTCGTCGGAGCCGGCGGTGTGGTGAACAGCTGAGTCGGCTCGAGATTAGCCGGAAGCCGGCTCTGATGACGCCTCCTGTGGACGAGCTCCGACTCGGCCTGTCGGCGGTTCGGGTAATGTGCCTCGTCATCCAGGCACTGCCTCTCCTCGGCAATTCGGGCCTATTCCTGTACCATGCGGGCGTTCTCTGCATTGATGTCCTCTTGTATCTTGGCCATCTGCTCACGACACTTCGTGATCTCCGTGTTGCGCGCCGTTGCGTTTTCCGTAGTGACCGGCTCGGCCAACAGGGCTGCCAGCGTGGTCATTAAGTCCGCGAGCGCCTGAACCCCGGTTTTCTGAGAGCCGGTGGCCGACGTGCCGGCTCCTCCTGTGCCGTCAAGGATGTTGTTCTGCCCCGCCGTTGGATTGGCCGGGTCACACAACGGATCTTGCCTACCCGCCATGTATACCGCCACGAGGCGAGGCGGATCTGGGCACGCTGGAAAGACGTCGTCCGTGTGCCCGAACTCTCCAGCATGCAGAGGAAGGATTGACTCGGTTGCTCCCGTCGAGGACTCGCCATCACATTGGACAAGCGTATCATCTTCAGACAGGGAGTTCTCCGACAAGGCCACCCCTTGGGTGAAACCTACGAAGACATGATTTCGGCCGGCTTGACGCGGGCCGGGTCTCGCCTGGTTCTGACCAGTGCAGCGCGCCGACTCGACGCCGATGATACTCTCCAACCTGGCGGCCGTCTCGCCGACCATGCCGATGAAGGTGTGGATCTTGCCGAAGGGGACCCGGTACCCGTACTCGATCGAGTCGGCGTCGGGTGTTGGAAATATGCCCTAGAGGCAATAATAAATTGGTTATTATTATATTTCCTTGTTAATGATAATCGTTTATTATCCATGCTATAATTGTATTGATTGGAAACTCAAATACATGTGTGGGTACATAGACAACACTGTGTCCCTAGTAAGCCTCTAGTTGACTAGCTCGTTGATCAAAGATGGTTAAGGTTTCCTAGCCATTGACATGAGATGTCATTTGATAACGGGATCACATCATTAGGAGAATGATGTGATGGACAAGACCCAAACTATAAACGTAGCATTTGATCGTGTCAGTTTATTGCTATTGTTTTCTGCATGTCAAGTATCTGTTCCTTTGACCATGAGATCATGCAACTCACTGACACCGGAGGAATACCTTGTGTGTATCAAACGTCGCAACGTAACTGGGTGACTATAAAGGTGCTCTACAGGTATCTCCGAGGGTGTCTGTTGGGTTGGCATGGATCAAGACTGGGATTTGTTACTCCGTATGACGGAGAGGTATCTCAGGGCCCACTCGGTAATACAACATCACATTGAGCCTTGCAAGCAAAGTGACTAAAGAGTTAGCCACAGGATCTTGTATTACGGAACGAGTAAAGAGACTTGCCGGTAACGGGATTGAACTAGGTATAGTGATACCGACGATCGAATCTCGGGCAAGTAACATACCGAAGAACAAAGGGAACAGCATACGGGATTAACTGAATCCTTGACATAGAGGTTCGACCGATAAAGATCTTCGTAGAATATGTAGGAGCCAATATGGGCATCCAGGTCCCGCTATTGGTTATTGGCCGTAGAGGTGTCTCGGTCATGTCTACATAGTTCTCGAACCCGCAGGGTCTACACACTTAACGTTTGGTGACGATTAGTATAATTGAGTTATTATGTTGGTGACCGAAAGTTGTTCGGAGTCTCGGATAAGATCCCGGACATGACGAGGATCTCCGGAATAGTCCGGAGGTAAAGATTGATATATGTGATAATAGTGTTTTGATCTCTGGAAGGGTTCCGGAGTTCACCGGAATGGGTTCCGGATGTTTACCGAAGTGTTCGGGTGCAGCAACACTTTATATGAGCCAAAGGGATAAAGCCCACAAGGTATTGGAAAGTGCAAAAGTAGTTTTGCTGCCGCGTAAGCGGTACTACCGCTTGGTGAAGCGGTACTACCGCCCGAGCGGTACTACCGCTTGTGTGAAGCGGTACTACCGCCCAAGCGGTACTACCGCTTGTGTGAAGCGGTACTACCGCTTGTGCGCGGCTGTGCACGGTTCGGCAGGGATCCGAGTTGGACTCTTTCCCTGCGGGCCAAACCGACCTTGTGCGGGCAAAACCGACCCGGAGGAGGCTTTTACTCCAAGTTTAGACCCCAAGGCTCAACATATAAATAGAGGGGCAGGGCTAGCACACGGGATACATCAAGATTTCCCCAAGCCGTGTGCGGCAACCCTAACCCTCTAGTTCCTCCGTCATAATCTCCGTAGTGCTTGGCGAAGCCCTGCAGAGATTGTTCCTCAGCACCATCACCACGCCGTCGTGCTGCTGGAACTCAACCACTACTTCATCATCGCTCGCTGGATCGAGGAGGTGAAGGCGTCATCAAGCCGTACGTGTGTTGAACGCGGAGGTGCCGTCCGTTCGGCACTAGATCGGAAGGATCGTGATTGGATCGCGGGACGCTCGGCGATTTGGATCGCGAAGACGTTCGACTACATCAACCGCGTTTATTAACGCTTCCGCTTAGCGATCTACAAGGGTATGTAGATTCACTCTCCCTCTCGTAGATGCTCATCACCATGGATAGATCTTATGTGTGCGTAGGAAAATTTTTGTTTCCCATGCAACGTTCCCCAACAGTGGCATCATGAGCTAGGTCTATGCGTAGATGAGATCTCGAGTAGAACACAAACGAGTTGTGGGCGTGGGTGTATACATATTGCTTGCCGTTACTAGTTGATATTTGATTCAGCGGTACTGTGAGATGAAGCGGCCCGGACCGACATTACGCGTACACTTACGCGAGACAGGTTCCTTCAACTAACATGTAACTTCGTTGCATAAAGATGGCTAGCGGGTGTCTGTCTCTCTCACTTTAGTTGAATCGATTTCAATGAAGAGGGTTCTTTTAGAAGATCAAAAAGCAATCACTACACCACGTTGTGGTTTTGCGTAGGTAAGAACGGTTCTTGCAAACCCGTAGCAGCCACGTAAAATTTGCAACAACAATTAGAGGACGTCTAACTTGTTTTTGCAGGGTATGATGTGATATGATATGGCCAATTACATGATGAGATATATGTGATGTATGAGATGATCATGTTTTGTATAGAATATCACGACTTGCATGTCGATGAGTATGGCAACTGGCAGGAGCCATAGAGTTGTCTTTAATTATTGTATGACCTGCGTGTCAATCATTAAGCGCTATGTAATGCTTTACTTTATCGCTAAACGTTAGCAATAGTCGTGGAAGCAACAGTCGGCGCGACAACCTTATGGCGACACGTTGATGGAGATCAAGATGATGGAGATCATGGTGTCATGCCGGTGACGATGGAGATCATGCCGGTGCTTTGGAGATGGAGATCAAAAGCACAAGTTCATGGCCATATCATGTCACTTATGATTTGCATGTGATGTTAATCCTTTTATGCATCTTATTTTGCTTAGGACGACGGTAGCATTATAAGGTGATCCCTCACTTAAATTTCAAGATAAATTGTGTTCTCCCCAAGTGTGCACCGTTGCGAAAGTTCGTCGTTTCGAGACACGTCGTGATGATCGGGTGTCATAGACTCTACGTTCGCATACAACGGGTGTAAGCCATGTTACACGTGCGGAACACTCGGGTTAAACTTGACGAGCCTAGCATGTACAGACATGGCCTCGGAACACAAGAGACCGAAAGGTCGAACATGAGTCATATAGTAGATATGATCAACATGAAGATGTTCACCATTGAAACCACCTCAACTCACGTGATGATCGGACTTGAGTTGGTGGATTTGGATCATGTTACACTCGAATGATCGGAGGGATGTCAATTTGAGTGGGAGTTTTTTAAAATATGATTAACTAAACTCATTATCTAAGAACAATAGTCTAAGTTGTCTTTGCTATATTTATGTTGTAGATCATGGCTCGCGCAGTAGCACCCCTGAATTTTAATGCGTTCCTAGAGAAAGCTAAGTTGAAAGATGATGGAAGTAACTTTGTGGACTGGGCCCGTAATCTAAGGATTATCCTTACGGCTTCCCAGAAGGCTTATGTCCTTGATGCACCGCTTGGTGATCCACCCGCTCCAGTTGAGTCTCTAGACGTTGTGAACGCCTGGCAGGCTCGTTCTGATGATTACTCAATAGTTCAATGTGCAATGTTGTATGGCTTAGAACCGGGACTTCAAAGACGTTTTGAACGTCATGGAGCATATGAGATGTTCCAGGAGTTGAAGTTTATCTTTCAGAAGAATGCCCGGATCGAGAGATATGAGATCTCCGATAAGTTCTATGCTTGCAAGATGGAGGAGAACGGGTCTATCAGTGATCACGTGCTCAGAATGTCTGGGTACTCCACCCGTCTGGCTGAGTTAGGGATGCCCCTTCCGCCAGAGGCTATCACTGACAGAGTTCTTCAATCATTGCCGCCTAGCTACAAGAGCTTCGTGTTGAACTATAACATGCACGGGATGAACAAGTCAGTCGCCGAGCTGTTTGCGATGCTGAAAGCCGCTGAGTCTGAAATTCAGAAGGAGCATCAAGTGTTGATGGTCAATAAAACCACTAGTTTCAAGAAAAATGGCAAGGGTAAGAAGGGTAACTCCAAGCAGAGTGGCAAAGCAGTTGCTCCTCTCGTGAAGAAACCCAAGGCTGGACCCAAACCAGAAACTGAGTGTTTTCATTGCAAGGGAACTGGACACTGGAAGCGGAACTGCCCCAAGTATTTGGCTGACAAGAAGGCGGCCAACAACAAACAAGGTATATATGATATACATGTTATTGATGTGTACCTTACCAACTCTCATTGTAGTGCCTGGGTATTTGATACCGGTGCGGTTGCTCATATTTGCAACTCAAAACAGGAACTGCGGAATAGACGGAGGCTGGCAAAGGACGAAGTGACGATGCGCGTGGGAAATGGTTCCAAGGTTGATGTGATCGCCGTCGGCACGCTCGCTCTTCGATTACCGTCGGGATTAGTGATGAACCTAAATAAGTGTTATTTGGTGCCTGCGTTAAGCATGAACATTATATCTGGATCTTGTTTATTGCGAGACGGTTACTCATTTAAATCAGAGAATAATGGTTGTTCTATTTATATGAGTAATATCTTTTATGGTCATGCACCCAATGTGAGGGGTTTATTCTTATTGAATCTCGATAGTAATAATACACATGTTCATAACATTGATGCCAAAAGATGTAGAATTGATAATGATAATACCACTTTCTTGTGGCACTGCCGTTTAGGTCATATTGGCGTAAAACGCATGAGGAAGCTCCATGCTGATGGACTTTTGGAGTCACTTGATTTTGAATCACTTGACACATGTGAGCCATGCCTCATGGGCAAGATGACTAAAACGCCGTTCTCTGGAATAATGGAACGGGCAAGTGACTTATTGGAAATCATACATACTGATGTGTGCGGTCCAATGAGTATTGAGGCGCGCGGTGGTTATCGTTACTTTCTCACCTTCACTGATGACTTAAGTAGATATGGGTATATTTACTTAATGAAACACAAGTCTGAAACATTTGAAAAGTTCAAACAATTTCAGAGTGAAGTTGAGAATCATCGTAACAAGAAGATTAAATTCCTACGATCTGATCGAGGAGGAGAATATCTGAGTTATGAGTTTGGCAGTCACTTAAGACAGTGTGGAATTGTTTCACAATTGACACCGCCTGGAACACCACAGCGTAATGGTGTGTCCGAACGTCGTAATCGAACCTTATTAGATATGGTGCGATCTATGATGTCTCTTGCCGATTTGCCACTATCGTTTTGGGGTTATGCATTAGAGACAGCTGCATTCACTTTAAATAGGGCACCATCGAAATCCGTTGAGACGACGCCATATGAACTTTGGTTTGGCAAGAAGCCAAAGCTGTCGTTTCTTAAAGTTTGGGGATGTGATGCTTATGTCAAAAAGCTTCAGCCTGAAAAGCTGGAACCCAAAGCGGAGAAATGCGTCTTCATAGGATACCCAAAAGAGACAGTTGGGTATACCTTCTATCTCAGATCCGAAGGCAAAATGTTTGTCGCTAAAAACGGAACATTTCTTGAGAAAGAGTTTCTCTCGAAAGAATTGAGTGGGAGAAAGATAGAACTTGATGAGGTTATTGAACCTTTACTTCAACCTAAGAGTAGCGCAACGCAGAAAGTTGTTTCTGTCGAGCCTACATTAGCTGAAGAGGAAGTTAATGATGATGATCATGAAGCTTTGGATCAAGTTGCTATCGAACCTCGTAGGTCGACAAGGATGCGTACTGCTCCTGAGTGGTACGGCAACCCTGTCTTAGAGGTCATGTTGTTAAACAACGATGAACCTACGAGCTATGGAGAAGCGATGATGGGCCCGGATTCCGAGAAGTGGTTAGAGGCCATGAAATCCGAGATGGGATCCATGTATGAAAACAAAGTATGGACTTTGGAAGTATTACCTGAAGGGCGTAAGGCCATTCAGAACAAATGGATCTTTAAGAGGAAGACGGACGCGGACGGTAATGTCACCGTCTATAAAGCTCGACTTGTGGCAAAGGGTTTTTCACAAGTTCAAGGAGTTGACTACGATGAGACCTTCTCACCTGTAGCGATGCTTAAGTCCGTCAGAATCATGTTAGCAATAGCTGCCTTTTTCGATTATGAAATTTGGCAGATGGATGTCAAAACAGCGTTCCTTAACGGTTACCTTAAGGAAGAGTTGTATATGATGCAACCAGAAGCTTTTGTCGATCCAGAGAATGCTGACAAAGTTTGCAAACTCCAGCGATCCATTTATGGACTGGTGCAAGCATCTCGGAGTTGGAATCTTCGTTTTGATGAGGTGATCAAAGCGTTCGAGTTTATACAAGTTTACGGAGAAGCTTGTATTTACAAGAAAGTGAGTGGGAGCTCTATAGCGTTTCTAATATTATATGTGGATGACATATTGCTGATTGGAAACAATATAGAAATGCTGGAAAGCGTAAAGGAATATTTGAACAAGAGTTTTTCAATGAAGGACCTAGGAGAAGCTGCTTTCATATTAGGCATCAAGATCTATAGAGATAGATCAAGACGCTTAATAGGACTTTCACAAAGCACATACCTTGATAAGATTTTGAAGAAGTTCAAAATGGATCAGTCCAAGAAGGGGTTCTTGCCTGTTTTGCAAGGTGTGAAGTTGAGTAAGACTCAATGCCCAGTGACTGCAGAAGATAGAGAAAAGATGAGTGTCATCCCCTATGCTTCGGCCATAGGCTCTATCATGTATGCAATGCTGTGCACAAGACCCGATGTCAGCCTTGCCATAAGTATGGTCGGAAGGTTTCAAAGTGATCCAGGAATGGAACACTGGACGGCGGTCAAGAATATCCTGAAGTACCTGAAAAGGACTAAGGACATGTTTCTCGTTTATGGAGGTGATCAAGAGCTCGTCGTAAAGGGTTACGTCGATGCAAGCTTTAACACTGATCCGGATGACTCTAAGTCGCAAACCGGATACGTATTTATTCTTAATGGGGGTGCGGTTAGCTGGTGCAGTTCCAAGCAAAGCGTGGTAGCAGATTCTACATGCGAAGCGGAGTACATCGCTGCCTCGGAGGCGGCGAAGGAAGGTGTCTGGATGAAGGAGTTCATGACAGATCTTGGAGTAGTGCCTAGTGCACTTAACCCAATGACTCTGTTTTGTGATAATACTGGTGCCATTGCTCTAGCCAAGGAACCAAGATTTCACAAGAGGACCAGACACATAAAGCGACGTTTCAATTCCATCCGCGATTACATCAAGGAGGACGACATAAATATTTGCAAAGTACACACGGATCTAAATGTTGCAGATCCGATGACTAAACCTCTTCCAAGGGCTAAACATGAACAACACCAGAACTGCATGGGTGTTCGATTCATTACAATGTAAATCACATAGTGATGTGAACTAGATTATTGACTCTAGTGCAAGTGGGAGACTGTTGGAAATATGCCCTAGAGGCAATAATAAATTGGTTATTATTATATTTCCTTGTTAATGATAATCGTTTATTATCCATGCTATAATTGTATTGATTGGAAACTCAAATACATGTGTGGGTACATAGACAACACTGTGTCCCTAGTAAGCCTCTAGTTGACTAGCTCGTTGATCAAAGATGGTTAAGGTTTCCTAGCCATTGACATGAGATGTCATTTGATAACGGGATCACATCATTAGGAGAATGATGTGATGGACAAGACCCAAACTATAAACGTAGCATTTGATCGTGTCAGTTTATTGCTATTGTTTTCTGCATGTCAAGTATCTGTTCCTTTGACCATGAGATCATGCAACTCACTGACACCGGAGGAATACCTTGTGTGTATCAAACGTCGCAACGTAACTGGGTGACTATAAAGGTGCTCTACAGGTATCTCCGAGGGTGTCTGTTGGGTTGGCATGGATCAAGACTGGGATTTGTTACTCCGTATGACGGAGAGGTATCTCAGGGCCCACTCGGTAATACAACATCACATTGAGCCTTGCAAGCAAAGTGACTAAAGAGTTAGCCACAGGATCTTGTATTACGGAACGAGTAAAGAGACTTGCCGGTAACGGGATTGAACTAGGTATAGTGATACCGACGATCGAATCTCGGGCAAGTAACATACCGAAGAACAAAGGGAACAGCATACGGGATTAACTGAATCCTTGACATAGAGGTTCGACCGATAAAGATCTTCGTAGAATATGTAGGAGCCAATATGGGCATCCAGGTCCCGCTATTGGTTATTGGCCGTAGAGGTGTCTCGGTCATGTCTACATAGTTCTCGAACCCGCAGGGTCTACACACTTAACGTTTGGTGACGATTAGTATAATTGAGTTATTATGTTGGTGACCGAAAGTTGTTCGGAGTCTCGGATAAGATCCCGGACATGACGAGGATCTCCGGAATAGTCCGGAGGTAAAGATTGATATATGTGATAATAGTGTTTTGATCTCTGGAAGGGTTCCGGAGTTCACCGGAATGGGTTCCGGATGTTTACCGAAGTGTTCGGGTGCAGCAACACTTTATATGAGCCAAAGGGATAAAGCCCACAAGGTATTGGAAAGTGCAAAAGTAGTTTTGCTGCCGCGTAAGCGGTACTACCGCTTGGTGAAGCGGTACTACCGCCCGAGCGGTACTACCGCTTGTGTGAAGCGGTACTACCGCCCAAGCGGTACTACCGCTTGTGTGAAGCGGTACTACCGCTTGTGCGCGGCTGTGCACGGTTCGGCAGGGATCCGAGTTGGACTCTTTCCCTGCGGGCCAAACCGACCTTGTGCGGGCAAAACCGACCCGGAGGAGGCTTTTACTCCAAGTTTAGACCCCAAGGCTCAACATATAAATAGAGGGGCAGGGCTAGCACACGGGATACATCAAGATTTCCCCAAGCCGTGTGCGGCAACCCTAACCCTCTAGTTCCTCCGTCATAATCTCCGTAGTGCTTGGCGAAGCCCTGCAGAGATTGTTCCTCACCACCATCACCACGCCGTCGTGCTGCTGGAACTCAACCACTACTTCATCATCGCTCGCTGGATCGAGGAGGTGAAGGCGTCATCAAGCCGTACGTGTGTTGAACGCGGAGGTGCCGTCCGTTCGGCACTAGATCGGAAGGATCGTGATTGGATCGCGGGACGCTCGGCGATTTGGATCGCGAAGACGTTCGACTACATCAACCGCGTTTATTAACGCTTCTGCTTAGCGATCTACAAGGGTATGTAGATTCACTCTCCCTCTCGTAGATGCTCATCACCATGGATAGATCTTATGTGTGCGTAGGAAAATTTTTGTTTCCCATGCAACGTTCCCCAACATCGGGGCCCCAGTATGAATCGTCGATGTAGAACTTCCCGCGGCGGCTCCTTGTCATCATGCCAACCGCGTACTTCCCGAACCCTGGAAGAGATCCCGCTAAGAACTCAACTCCACCGTGCGTAGGCCCCACGGTGGGCGCCAACTGTCGTGGTTTTGACATGACAGATGCCCTTGTGAAAGGACTTGGAGATGAGGCCATCGCACAAGTGTGGAAGCTTAATGGGGTTGATCGGGAACAAGAATACGCCGGGTTACCCAGGTTCGGCCCCTCACGGTGGAGGTAAAAGCCTACGTCCTGCTTGATTATATTGCTGGAGATCTCGATTACAAGGATGCAGATTCGCTAACCTAGCTTTTGAGGGATTGAAACTTAGTCTTTTTCGCATAGGTGCTCCCCTTTATATATATAAAGGTGGAACCCTAGATTACATGAGAGTCCGGGTCGTTCTTTGACCCGTCTCCTATTCTTTCCTACCTGTTCTCCAAGACGGCCTTAAGCCACCCATCTTCCTCGTGAGCCAGCCCATTGCCTAAGCCGGCCTTTCCCGCTTGGGCTTTCTCAAGCCGGCCCACCGAGAGTCCTTCAGCCTTGTAGTGATTTGACCCGCTGAGCTTGCCCCATGGCCGGGTTATCACCCTGCCGGGTCTACATGCTGGTAAATATCCCCAATGGCTATGCAAACATGTCAGCACCTGCAAACTGGCATGACACGCCAGGTTAGTACTTTGAATGTACTCGCAAGCTCACAACAAACACAAGCATCAAAACACAACAACATCATAGCAAGTATGATTATATCAGGTTCCAATGTTCTTAAAAAGGGTGGAAGAAGATAATAACATGCTATTGCTAAACTATTCTCCGAAAGTCACCCTTGCTAAAATCACCGGAACCATTATGCTCTTGGATACTCGGTTGAACCACTTACTCTTATGACCAACTCTTGGTCACCTCAAGAACCTCGGACGATCATTCCCGAGATCGCCTACAACATTACAAGCGGCCTACCACCAAGTGGATACCTCACCATACTGTGATGAGTTCTTCCAGCACTATCACGTCATTCCATCATGGGTGTTGATCAGACAGTGTGACTTAGTACGAACTGTGTCCAATACTGTGGATGCGACTATTCGAATAAATTGTTACACTCTGCAGAGGTTGCGCACTTTACCCACACTATGGAGCTCCTGGTCCTGTACCTCGGTGCACTTCCCTTCCGGGAGGACCGGTGCTGCTCCAACGAAACTTGCCTAACCCGTGACTCCTGCACCGTACCACCGACAATCATTCCCCCTTTCGGGTCATGCCCTAGGTGGCCCCTGTGTCACTTCTGACACCTGCCATCGTCGTGGCCAAACAAACTATCCCAAACGGGGACCTGAGCTCAATAACCAAACCGGCCTCACAAGGTTATCGTCGTCTACCTGATCAGGGCAGCACGTGCGCATAACCTCCCCTCTTTGGTCGTACCGATAAAAGAGCACGAGATTAGACCAAGTCAAGGCCGTCCCATTCCGGCAGATGTGGCTGCACTGGAAAGTTCGGTTCAGTGGCACTTGATCAACAATGAAGGAATTCATCCCCAAGCAATCTTTCCGTCGTGACTGACACTCCAGTATCACAGTGATCCGAGTTACAACAATAGCCAACTAGAAACCTAACTAGCGATATAATCATCTCCTGCTACTGACTCTATAGCTGAAATACCAGACAGAGTCACAAAGTAATCATAGACGGTAATCTCACAGTTCGATAACATCTCAGCATCATCAAACTTGTAGACTACTAATGACTACAATCTCCTTATCAACATGACAGTAGCATATCCAAGGAATTTCCCCAAGTATTCTATAAATAAACCATTTATGAATAATTCAAATTCTAGTATGAAAATAATCATTTAACTATGATATTGCAATGCAATCATGCAAATGAGGGTTGTGGCTTGCCTTGCACCAAGGAAGTGTGGAAATACTCCTGGTCTTCACCCACTAGTCAAAATCACTCTAAAAAATGTTTTTGACCACATTTGTAAATATCACATATAGCATTTTTCTCTGTCCAGAAATTCTAGACAGCAGAGAAAAATACCAAAATTTACCAGCAAATAGGGGAGCTCATAAGAAAAATAATGCAAAAAGAATGAACTCATTTGGACTTATGGTTTAAAAGATATTGCTGGTTAAAGTTTAGTCAACATTTTGGATTGAAATTGAATTGAAACAGAAAACAGAAAAACCAGGGGGCGGCCACGTCGAAGGCGTAAAGTGCAGATACGCTTCCACTTACGTACCCCTTCGGTCCCGTGTGGGGTCGCTGACCAGTGGGGCCCCTTGTTAGATTTAAATAGAGAGAGAGAGGGAACAGAGAGATGGCGGGGCTCACCGGCGACGTTCACCGGCGTAGAGGCCATGGCGGAGTTGGGTGAGGGCGGGGATGGATCGGGTGGACGACGGCGATCACTCTCGTACCCACAGCTCACCGGGAGATCGCCGGACGGCGTCGGCCCCTTATTCTTAGGCGGCGACCAGCTACGGGCGTCGGCAGATCCGGTGATTCCGGCGAGCTCTCGGGTAGAGGAAGGGCTGGGGATGACCAGTGGAGCACTATGAGCTCACTGGTGGGCTTGGTTGGGGTTGGGGTGGACAGAGGTGAGCGGGTGGAGCTGGGGCAGAGCGGCGGAGCTTCTCGCCGGAGATGGGGAAGGAGGACTCCCCGGCTCTGCTTCCGGTTGTGGGGCAGCGATTGTGAAGTGGGAAGGCCGAGTGGTGAGGCGAGGAGGGCTCGGGGCTGGCTTATATAGCCGCGCGAGAGGTGCCCGAGCCAGATGCCGCCGAGAGGAAACGGCCGGCGCCGCGTTGAGCTGGCCGTTGTGCTGACACTCGAGCCGCGTAGCGAGGTGACGGGAGAGGAAGAGGAGTTATGGCACTGGCGTGGAGCGGCGGGGAAGAGGCCAGCCAGCGCAGCCATAGTGCATGTACTGTGCCATGCGTGGCGGTGATTGGTCGTGTCCGGCGAGGGCGTTGCCGGCGACGGAAGGCTTCCAGACGAGCCAGGTGGACGGCGGAGAGGATGTTGATACGTCTCCGTCGTATCTATAATTTTTGATTGTTTCATGCCAATATTCTTTATTTATTTCTGTTGAGTGCTTTTATAAAGTTTAAAAACAAAAAAATATAGAGGGGAACTTAAAACTTTACAAAAAGAAAAGTGAAAGTGGGATAGATGAGCAATGTGGAAGTTGGGGCTAGCCTTGAACTTTGTTCATGCCCATGGAAACTTTGTGAACCTTGATTACAGAAACTTTTCAACAAAAATAATTATCCCCTTGTACAAATCCATTGTATTATAAAAGTAATGTGCCAAGATTTACCGTTAGGATGTTTAAATTGCTTGTTTGGTATGTGCTGTGCAAAAACAGAAACTTTTGCTATAGTGAGTGAATTTAATTTTTTTACTGGAACGTGTAAAAATTCTGAAATTTTTACACAGTACTTCTATGCAAATTGTTTATTTTTTCCTAAATTTTCAGAATTTTTGGAGTTTCAGAAATATATGTAATATTTGCATCTTTACAGACTGTCCTGTTTTCACAGATTGCTGTTATAGTTTCATTATTTGCTTATGTTTGAAATCTTGTTGAGCCCCATTGACTTGGGAGCCATAGAATTATGATAGCATACAGTAGGTAATGTTTGATTATAATTATACAATAATGTTAGAGCAGGACATGATGGGATTTGATGTTATATGTACTAACCCTTCTAATAAAAAGTTCGGTTAAGTTTTGTGTGGATCAAGTGTTCGAAGATCGAGGAGGTATTGATATGAGAAGAATGAGGAGAGGCAAGAGCTCAAGCTTGGGGATGCCCAAGGCACCCCAAGTAAATATTCAAGGATACTCAAGCATCTAAACTTTGGGATGCCCGGAAGGCATCCCATCTTTATTCGACAATTATCGGTATGTCTCGGTTTTTGTTTTGTTCACATGATATGCGTAAATTCTTGGAGCGTCTTTTGTGTTTATTTTTCCCTTTTCTTTTATGCACCATGCTGGTATGAGATATTCCTTGGTTGATTTATACAATGCTCTTTGCACTTCACTTATATCTTTTGAGTATGGCTTTATAGAATGCTTCATGTGCTTCACTTATATCATTTGAAGTTTGGATGCTTGTTTCTCTTCATATAGAAAACCGTTATTTGTAGAACACTCTTTTGCTTCACTTATATTTGTTAGAGCATGGTATTTTGTAGAAAGAATTAAACTCTCTTGCTTCACTTATATCTATTTAGAGAGTCAACAGGAACTGGTCATTCACATGGTTAGTCAGAAAATCCTACATAAAACTTGTGGATCACTGAATATGATATGTTTGATTCCTTGCAATAGTTTTGTGATATAGAGATGGTAATATGTGGGAGGTACTAGTGAATGATTGTGGTTTAGTAAGAATATTGGTGTTAAGGTTTGTGATTCCCGAAGCATGCACGTATAGTCTCTCGTTATGCTAAGATGTTGGAGCATGATTTATTATTGATTGTCTTCCTTTGCGTGGAGGTCGGGGGCGCGCGATGGTTAACTCCTACCAACCTCCCCCCTAGGGGCATGCGTAGTAGTACTTTGCTTCGAGGGCTAATAAATTTTCGCAATAAGTATGTGAGTTCTTTATGACTAATGTGAGTCCATGGACTATACGCACTCTCACCTTTCCGCAATTTGCTAGCCTCTACGGTACCGTGCATTGCCCTTTCTCACCTTGAGATGTGGTGCAAACTTCGCCGGTGCATCCAAACCCCGTGATATGATACGCTCTATCACACATAAGCCTTCTTATATCTTCCTCAAAACAACCACCATACCTACCTATTATGGCATTTCCATAGCCATTCCGAGATATATTGCCATGCAACTTCCATCATCATCATATACATGACTTGAGCATTCATTGTTATATTGCTTTGCATGATCGTAAGATAGCTAGCATGATATTTTTATGGCTTGTCCGTTTTTTGATATATTTGCCACGTTAGATCATTGCACATCCTGGTACACCGCCAGAGGCATTCATATAGAGTCATATTTGTTCTAGTATCGAGTTGTAATTTTGAGTTGTAAGTAAATAAAAGTGTGATGATCATCATTATTAGAGCATTGTCCCAGTGAGGAAAGGATGATGGAGACCATGATTCCCCCACAAGTCGGGATGAGACTCCAGACAAAAAAAAATGAGGCCAAAAAGAGCCCAACAAAAAAAAAGAGAAAACAAAAAAAATGAAATGCGAGAAAAAGAGAGAAGGGGCAATGTTACTATCCTTTCCACACTTGTGCTTCAAAGTAGCACCATGTTTTTCATATAGAGAGTCTCCTATGTTGTCACTTTCATATACTAGTGGGAATTTTTCATTCCTCAATTGCCCGAGGTCTTGAGCAAGCAAGTTGGATGCACACCCACTTAGTTTTCAGTTTGAGCTTTCATACACTTATAGCTCTTAGTGCATCCGTTGCATGGCAATCCCTACTCGCATTGACATCAATTGATTGGCATCTCCATAGCCCGTTGATTAGCCGCGTCGATGTGAGACTTTCTTCCTTTTTTGTGTTCTCCATATTATCTCTACCACCGTATTCTATTCCACCCATAGTGCTATATCCATGGCTTGCCCTCATGTATTGCGTGGGGGTTGAAAAAGCTGAAGCGCGTTAAAAGTATGAACCAATTGCTTCGCTGACACCGGTGTCGGTTCTAAATCCGGCATATCTCGTAGTAGGGGTCCTAAGCTAGGCGTCTTGGAGCGATGGTAACATGGGCATAGGATTTTACCCAGGTTCGGGCTCTCTTGAACAGATAATACCCTACGTCATGCTTTTGATTGTATTGATATGGGGATAGTACATAGTACATGTATCTACCACGAGATTGTTCTAATGAATATGAATCGATCTATTGACTAGCCTGGCCTCGGTTTATATATGCACCGGAGGCCTAGGGTTTAGGAGAGTCTTCGGCTTGGGCGCCAAGTCTTGTGGAGTCTTCCTTGTACTCCTCATGGACTGCCTGGAGTGGCCCATGAGTGAACTGCCAAGGGGGTCCTCGGCCCGATCCACCTGGTCGGAAGACGACGTGATGAGTACCCCCTAGTCCAGGACACCATCAGTAGCCCCCTGAACCGGTCTTCAAGTTGGGGACGCTCCTCGGTTCTTCCGAACTGTTCTTCGTCTTCGGTCGTCAGTCTTGAAAATTGGTTCAACAAATCTTCCCATCTCTGATCTTGAGGATCGCCGAGGTGTATCCGAAGAGTTCATACGTCGAGTATCCGAGGAGCCCCTTTAGGTTTTGGCCTTTATCAATGCCTTGTTACTTTTTACGCCATACCTTGGGTTCGAAGTTTTTCCCGTGCGGCGGTGTCCTCTTGCATCCGAGCTCCAACGCAGGACTGCATCCGAGGTGTCTTTTGCAGCCGAGCTCCAACGCCGGTCTGTATCCAAGGTGTATTTTTGCAGCCGAGCTCCAACGCCGGTCTGTATCCGAGGTACATTTTAGCAGCCGAACTCCAACGCCGGACTGCATCCGAGGTACATTTTAGCAGCCGAACTCCAATGCCGGTCTGTATCCGAGCTCCAGCGCCGGACTGCAGCCGAGGTGGCATAGAGTACCTCATCTTTGAAAAAGTTTGAAGGAGGTTATCCGAGCTTAACGCCGAAAAAGTTCTCTATGGAGCCAGCCACTCACAGCCGAGCTTTATGCCGGACTGCTTCCGAGGTGGTGCACCACCTCAGCCGTGGGCTGATGTTTTATAGAATTGGTTCTGATTGGTGCAATTTATTCTCTGCCGAGATGTATAACCAGTAGCCCTCAAGGTGTGTGCCAACATAAAATCCGGGATGCACCTGAAGGATAAAATAAAACCGCTGATCCCAGTAGCCCCTGAGACTCAGGTCGATTTGCGAAATCGGCCTGAGGATCAATTCCTTGCTCGGCAGCATACTTAAAAACAAAAACACGGTGTGCATAGTTCCCGAGACTCAGGCTGGGTGCGACCGACCAACCTGAGGATCGTAATCTCCTCGGAAACTATTTGGCACTTTGAATTTTCTACATTGAATCATCAATGCAGTAGCCCCCGAGCCACTGGTCGGGTGGCAACACCATATTAGGGGATCGATGTAACCCGTTAATGGCTTTTAAGTGAGAAGCGCGAAGCCCAGTAGCCCCCGAGCCTTAAGTTGGGCAAGGGTGGCCGAATTAAGGATCGATATTCGTTTGACACAAAATTCAATTCCGGCTGCGCGGCTGTCTCAACAAGACTGTGCCCTCGACCTGTTAATAGACGATTTGAAGTAAATTAACTTTGTCCAATATGTATAATGATTCTATGTATCAAAGTACTTTACATCATTAATGCTCGGATCCGCATTGTACAAACATTGTTGACCGACCATCGGCTTCAACCTCCTCGGCCAGTAGCCGAGGAGTGTCTTCCTACTTTATAAAGCCGTTATAATGGCAAAGATTTACGGAAAACAAGGAAATCCGGCCATATGGTTTTATAAACAAAGGTACGTGGAGAGATATGTTATATTACTATTTAACGTAAGAAACATCTTTTCAAAGAAAATAGTCCCGCTATCGGTTCCTTTCGTTGGGTTGTCATGCTAAGCAGGATGATGTAACTTCACCTCCGATCTAAGTGGGAGAAAAATAGTGAAGATCAATTCGGGGAAGATTCCCAAAGTATTTGGCTTTAATAAAACCGAGATTTTCACTTCCGTCGTTGCCGACCAATTATGTTCTTGAGATTGCTAGCTTTCGGCTTCACCCAGTCTGAGGTACTAACCCGGATAACCCGGTAGTATCAATCACAGAGGTGCTCCCTTTACCCCCTAGCCGAACAATCGGGAACATAGGGGGTAAGCACAGGAGCCAGGCAACCCAGCTTGGCCAGATCTCAAGTCAAATTGATGCATATTGTGGCTTTATAACGATTTATGGGAAGGCAGCGCTCGTATATTGAATACAAATGCTGAGAATACGCCGGACTCTTCAGGAGTCCCAAAGTAACCGCGCCGAGGTGCCTCAAGGAGCCCCTGGTACGGTTTATTGGACTCTTTTATATGTCCGAAGTGTTTTATATCAAAAACTCGCGGTTAGAATTGCACAGTTTTTTCAAAGACGGCCAAACTGCTTTTCTATTAGTGACCTCGGACAAGCCGAACACTTTTATGAAAGCAATCTGATCGGCCGATTGAATTTGCGCATGTTTGTGGTAGTCAGCTTTTAAGCTGTATTTTGCAGCTTTATGCTATATATTATTTTGACTCCGTTGCGACTGTTTAAAATTTGAAAGTGGCCCATCGTCGGCTTCCACCCCTTTGTAGATGCTACGTAGGGTGTTTCCGCAATAACAAGACAACCCTTAGCCGACGTCTCGGTGCCCGGAGGCGGTTGTGTTAGCGGAAACGAGGCAATCAGATATGTAGGCTTTATAACTTTCACTTAGTCATAGGAGCTTGACTGTGGGGGCAAGTAACTAGCCCTCGGTGTTTGGAGTGTTCGGGCGTGCCGAGATTCAGCTCGGCAGGGAAGTTGCCGAACTACGGGTCGAAAAAGATTTCCCGAGCCAAATTATTATGCACGGCACGTCGGTCAAGAGGATGTCCCGCCTCCTGAAAGAAACATAAAAAATAGGTTAAAGGTGCCATAAGCTCAGAAAACCAAAAAACTTTAAGAAAAACTTGACGTCCGAACTAAATCATGTTTTTTGGTGCCAATCCGAAAATTGGTCTTAAAATAATTTTTTCCTGTCGTGCTTTAACATAACACATCCGATCTCTAAACTTCAAGTAGGTCAGCCTTCGGCTTCAACCTCCATATCCCGAAGGCGGAGTGCTTCTCAGAGGCCAATTTAGCGAACTAAACTCGAGCGGCTTTAGAGAGAAACCAGGCTATCCGTCTATTGACCATACACTCGAGTTGAAAAAGGAGTGTTAGAAAAAGACTTTGCAACGACCAAGAAGAAAACACATTTATTATAAAATGACTCATATAAATTTAAGAGCCCCCAGTTAACATGGGTAAAAGGAGTGTTTTTAACAAACAGAGTTTTTGTCTAACACAAATATAATGCTTGGTCGAACCGGACAAAAATTAAAAATTGAAAAAGTTGAGCATGAAAGCGACTTAGCTGGTTAATGTGCACGGCATTGGTGACGCGGGCCGAGCTCGTGGCGGGATGAAGACGCCCATTGATCTCTGACAGATTCGGCGCGTAGTCCTCGGTTGGCCGAGGTCCCGGCCCCCAAGCCGGTTCCGAGGTGCCCGAACGAAGAGCTCACCTTGACGAAGTGGCGATGCAGCACGGTTGATGAAGTAGTGGCGAAGCCCCCGGTCTAGCCAAGGTGACGGAGCAGGTCGGTAAGGTGATGATGCAGCCCCCATGCTAGCCGAGGTGTCGAAGCAGGTCGGCGTGGTGGACATTGGCTTGAAGAAGCAACAGCGCGGCGATGCCCACACAGGTCGGAACTTTGTGACACGGTCAATGCCGGCCTAAGAAGTGACCGTGTGGCGATGCCGGTGCGCCCGACCCGTGCAATCCGTGAGGCAACGATCTTGTCTTGACGATTATTTGTCCTCCACGATGCCGAACTCTTGGTCGGCTTGCCGAGGTGAAGATCCGAGGTGGTTGTCGTCGGCTCTATTGAGTGACGGCGCAGTCGATGCTGGCGCAGGTCGGCAGCCGTGGAGCAACATGGTCGGGCTGGTTTGATATCGGCGCGACGGTGAAGATCACCTCGGAAAAGATTCAAAATTTGTGGCACGTGTTTGGAAACAACACACAATACCCTAAGAAAAATTCCTCCAAAAAGGATGTCCAATACCCCGTTCATGAAGATAGATGAACTCGGGTCGGATTCGTTTTCGCGCAGAAAACAGATCCGAAAATTGATGCACTCATCGGACGTTTACCGGGGTTTGAACGGTCGGATCGAGCTGAAATTTTGAGGGATGGTAGATATAGGAATTCCGCAGCCGATCAACGGTTGGATGTTCCAAAGGATCTCTGAGCTGGACGCCGGACTCCTCGCCCTAAACTCGTCCAGATTCACGTCCAGATTTGACAGGGCTCTGGTATATCGTAGATCGCCGGAGTTTCCTCCACCGGAATATGACCAAATTTTACGGGGTCATTATAGACTCAATTCCGCACAATTACACCAAAGGATTCATCAAAACGATGCTCGAGGAGGCGGTGACGGTGAACGCGAACCCGCTGTCCAGAAAAACTGCACGGTCGCCCGAAAGCAATGTTGATCTTGAGCCCCCGAGCTCCATGGATGATTCCCCCATGATCTTGATAGAGATCGGAGTTGATGATGATGAAAGTATCCGTCCGATCTTGATGATCCGACGTGGAGCGCAGTCCTCGGTCCAGTCGAGGTGACCAGTCGAGCCGGCGACGAAGATGCCGACATCGACAATAAAGCTCGGTTCCGACGCGTAGATCGCGCTGGAGACGATCTGAATTCCCATCACACCGCGGCGACTGCCAGTAGGCTCTCAATGAAAGCACCAATGTTGGTTCTAAATTCGGCATATCTCATAGTAGGGGTACTAAGCTAGGCGTCTTGGAGCGATGGTAACATGGGCACAGGATTTTACCCAGGTTCGGGCTCTCTTGAAGAGATAATACCCTACGTCCTGCTTTTGATTGTATTGATATGGGGATAGTATAGAGTACATGTATCTACCACGAGATTGTTCTAATGAATATGAATCGATCTATTGACTAGCCTGGCCTCGGTTTATATATGCACCGGAGGCCTAGGGTTTAGGAGAGTCTTCGGCTTGGGCGCCAAATCTTGTGGAGTCTTCCCTGTATTCCTCATGGACTGCCCGGAGTGGCCCATGAGTGAACTGCCAAGGGGGTCCTCGGCCCGATCCACCTGGTCGGGAGACGACGTGATGAGTACCCCCTAGTCCAGGACACCATCAACCGGGGTTGTGCATGATATATATTTTGTGTTAAGAAGATGGAGCATGACAAGGCTATATGATTTTGTAGGGATAGCATTCTTCAGTGTTTTTATTCTGACAGACATGATTGTTTGTTGGGATGCCTGAGTATTGATGTCTTTATATCAAATTATAGACTATTGCTTTGAATCACTCGTGTCTTAATATTCATGCCATGATTAAACTATATGATCAAGATTATGCTAGGTAGCATTCCACATAAAAATTATCTTTTTTATCATTTACCTACTCGAGGACGAGCAGGAATTAAGCTTGGGGATGCTGATACGTCTCCGTCGTATCTATAATTTTTGATTGTTTCATGCCAATATTCTACAACTTTCACATATTTTTGGCAACATTTTATATTATTTTTGGGACTAACATATTGATCCAGTGCCCAGTGCAGGTTCCTGTTTTCTGCTTGATTTTTGTTTCACAGAAAATTCATATCAAACGAAGTCCAAATGCAATAAAAATTTATGGAGAATTATTTTGGAATATATGTGATTTTTGGGAGGTGGAATCAACGCAAACAGAGGCCCACGACCTCCACAAGCCACCATGGCACGGGACCCCCACCCCAGGCGCGCGGTGGTGCCTCGTGGGCACACCGTAAGTCGGTTGGGGCTCTTCTTCAGCCGCAAGGAAGCTAATATCCCGAAAAAAAATTGTGTTAAAAATTCAGCGCAATCGGAGTTACGGATCTCCGGGAATTTAAGAAACGGTGAAAGGCCAGAAAACAGGAACGCGAAACAGAAGAGAACAGAGAGAGATCCAATCTCGAAGGGGCTCCCGCCCCTCCGGGTGCCATGGTGGCGAAGGACCAGTGGGGAAAACCTCCTCCCATCTAGGGGGGAGGCCTAGCAAGAAGAAGAAGGAGGGGGGCTCTCTCCTCCTCTCTCCCGGTGCAACCTCTCTTTTCCCGCTGTAATTCTCTACTTAAACATGGTGCTTAATGCTACATATTATTATCCAATGATTTGTGGCCATCCTATGATGTTTGAGTAGATTCTTTTTGTCCTATGGGTTGATTGATGATCGTGATTGGTTTGAGTTGTATGTTTTATTTTGGTGCTATCCTATGGTGCCTTCCATGCCACGCACACGTGGGGGATTCCCGCTGTGGGGTTTGCAATACGTTCATAATTCTTTTATAGTGGGTGGCAAGAGTGACAGTAGCTTACACCCAAGTAAGGGGGTTGTTGCGTATGGGAGTAAAGGGGACTTGATACTCAATGCTATGGTTGGGTTTTACCTTAATGATCTTTGGTAGTTGCGGATGCTTGCTAGAGTTCCAATCATAAGTGCATATGATCCAGGTACGGAAAGTATTTTAGCTCATGCCTCTCCCTCATATAAAATTGCAATAATGATTACCGGTCTAGTTATCGATTGCCTATGGACAAATCATTCTCTTGTGTTACATAAAGCTTTCTACTAAACAACTAACTTTTATTATCTTGCAAAGTACCCGTAGTTTTATTCTCGCAAAGTACTCCTAGTTTTATTCTTGCAAAGTAGTTCTAGTATTACACCTACAAAGTACTTCTAGTTTCATACTTGTTCTAGGTAAAGTGAACGTTAAGTGCGCGTAGAGTTGTATCGGTGGTCGATCGAACTTGATGGGAATATTAATTCTACCTTTAGCTCCTCGTTGGGTTCGACACTCTTATTTCTCGAAAAAGCTACAATTGATCCCCTATACTTGTGGGTTATCAGACGTCGGCACTCTTGGACAAGGAGGGGCAACGCGGGTACGCGGCGCCAGCGAGGCCCGAGAGGGTTCAGCGCGCAGAGCGTGACCTTGGCCCTGGCAGACGCATGGTCACCACGTGCACTGGTGCACGCGGTGTGCTCTGGCCCGACTGGTCATGTCTACGCGGTAATCCTTTCGTCCAGTGATCTCCCTGTGCCTCTGGTTTGACAAGAGATGGCCTGGACAACACTGGAGCTTCTAGACAAGTTTCTAGCCAGAAACTTGGGCAAGAAGCTAAGAAGAAATGGCTAGGGATTTGAGAGAGGGGGTTTGTCACAACGACTTATGGTAGGAAGGTGCCCATTCTGGGAGAATTCCAGGTCAAATGGATAAGGTTTGGATGTAGTTGCTTCACAACTGCATCTCTGCTCCAGAGAACTTGTTGAGGATGATGCACTCACCTGGATGGGCTCCTTGAGTTGAAGCTTGGTATAGGTGGGTTATTTGGTGGTGGCAAGCTGCTATAAAAATTTCAGCCCATTTGAGTAAGTGTAAATGGTACTTCCTTCACAACACTTCCCACTGGATAGAAACTTGGAGGAATTTTATAGAGAAAATGGCTGAATGAAATGGGCCAAAATTTGGTGGAGTATGCTAATATGGGTAGGAGAATGTCCTGGATTAATTTCATAATTTTTGGAGCAATACAAAATATAGTTGCTTCACAACCTGAAATTATGACCAGAAACAAAGATTAGATGGTGTGCTCACCATGAGTATGGAATCTTTATTATTTTCACATACCCAAGGTTCACATGGTCCAAAGGATTTATGAGAATTTTCTTGGAATTTTTTGGAAGAACAGAAATATAGGTTGCTTCACAACCTAGAGCTCAAAGGGTTATTCCTTTAATAGAAAAGGAATATTTAATTGGAAAAAAATTGAAATGGGGCAAGAATAGAGATGACATGTCTTGGGAGAAGTTTTTGGAAGGTTGTGTTACTTGGGAAAGGAAGGAGAAAATATTCCCAAGTTTTAAGCCATAGAGCCATTCAAAACAAAATCCAAACCAAATTCCGAATGAAATTCAAATGGGTTTTTGGAAAGAAAAGTTGGTAAAAAAACCAGGGTGTCACAAAACCATCCGAGTGCAGACACGATCCACACTCGGGGGCTTAGCTGTGAACCAGATTTTGCCTAATTTAAAACCATCCGAGTGCGGACACGCTCCACACTCGAGGGCTTAGCTGCGAACCAGCCTTCGCCTAAGTTAAAAACTATTCGAGTGCGGACACGCTCCACACTCAGGGGATTAACTGCGAACCAGCCTTCGCCTAAGTTAAAAACCATCCGAGTGCGGACACGCTCCACACTCAGGGGCTTAGCTGCGAACCAGCCATCGCCTAAGTTCAAAAAACATCCAAGTGTGTACACGCTCCACACTCGGGGGCTTAGCTGCGAACCAGATTTCGCCTAAGTTAAAAACCATCCAAGTGCGGACACGCTCCACACTCGGGGGCTTAGCTGTGAACCAGATTTCGCCTAAGTTTAAAACCATCCGAGTGCGGACACGCTGCACACTCGGGGGCTTAGCTGCGAACCAGATTTTGCCTAAGTTAAAACCATCCGAGTGCGGACACGCTCCACACTCGGGGGCTTAGCTGCGAACCAGCCTTCTCCTGAGTTAAAAACTATCCGAGTGCGGACATGCTCCACACTCGGGGGCTTAGCTGCAAACCAGCCTTCTCTTGAGTTAAAAACTATCCGAGTGCGGACACGCTCCACACTCGGGAGCTTAGCTGCAAACCAGCCTTCGCCTAAGTTAGAAAAAAATAACATTGGCAAACGGTATAAGAATTCAAGCATTCGAGTAAACTCCGATCCGTTCGAGTTTCTCCTAGCAAAAAGCGAAGTACGTGAGCCCAAGGCTCGTTAAAGTTTCACGGTTATAGCAACCACTCGCCATTTCGAGGCAAATCGGGACTTAAATGTTTTTTACTCCGCTGCGGGAGGATTGGCCGGCTCGACGAAGGTGTCCAGGTCAATGCCGTCTGCGATCCGAGTCACGGCCTCAATGAACATCTCCATGAAGTCCTCAAACTTGAGCTTCTTCTTGTTGGCGACCTTCAGCGACTTCAACTTCTCCTCATCCACATCCTTGCAGTGGACGCGGACGAGTGCGAGAGCCACGTCAGCGCCGTAGCGAGCAGCGGACTTCTTCCAGGCTTGCACACGGCTTGGGATATCCTTCAGCCGAGTTATCATGGACTCCACGTCATTCTGAAGCTCTTCACCAGGGAGTAGTTCTTGATCGATCTTGGACAAGGCAGACCTTAGTCGGATAATGTACCCCATGGCGCTTTCGAGATGCTCCTCCAGACGGAGAATGGCCATGGCGGCACTGTCCTTGAGGATCTGTCTGGAAGGGTCCACGTCCTTCTCCACTCGATCCGTCTCCATCTCAAAGTTATTGCAGAATTCTGTCAAAGGAAAATGGCTTGAGTCAGGGAAGGTGGAAGACTCTAGAGCAAACGGATAAAATCCACTCGGCAGCGCGGCTTACCTTCAAGTTTTCTGCCCATGTCCTCACCAAACTCTTGGACGTACTGCTCCAGCTCACCCTTCTTCTCAAGAAGCTTCGTGATCTGGTCATTCAGGGTTTTTTTCTCCTCCTCAAAGATGCTCGCTTGGTTGCTGTGCTTCACCTCCCAGTCGGTGCTGGCCTTCCTGAGCTCGGAAATTTGATTCTTGGCTGTCTCAGCAGCAGCCTTCAGGGTCCTGATCTCCTCCTCAAGCTTGCTGACCGAAGCCAGCTTCTCTTCAGCAGCCTTGGTTTTGCTCCTGGCTTGTTTCTGTGCTAGCGCCAGCTCCTTGTCCTTGTCCTCCAGGGCCTGCTTCATGGTGTCTAAAGAAATAGAAGTCCTCAGCCTCATTACAAGTTGAGCATTCTCACCACGGACATCTGAAGAAGCAATCGACTCGGATCAAAAGAAAAACACGACTCGGCTAATGGTCAAACAACAGGGCTTACCTCCGAGGGTACTCTTCTCCTTCTCAGGGTGACTGCTCCTGTGCTTCTCCGCGTCCAAGTCCACTCTGAGCTGCACCACCTCCTTCTCCAAGTCGGCATAGCGAGTTCCTAGCTCGCAGGCCCTCTGTCGCAAAACAAGGAAGTTGTCAGTCGGATGAAGGAACGAGCTTGACCAGTATCAGACCCTGAAGTACCCTCTTACAACCGAGTCAGCAATGAAGAAGATCGAAGACAACAACACACTGGTCTTCATCATCGACCTCAAGGCAGACAAGCTCGGTCAGCTCAAAGCTTCATAGTTTGTCAAGCGTCCCACTCGGCCCGCCGAGTGAGGAAGGACACTCCGAGTGTCTCACATATATAAAAAAAACTCTAAGACTATCGCCGACTGCTTCCAGTTGACGGTAGCCTTGGGGACTACACCAGTGGGTGCACTCAGCGTGCCCCCACTGGAAAGTGACTTGTGTTGAGCTAAAAAAAGATTATGTGCGAGTTCTATCAGACTCCCATCGATTGCCCGCAATCGATAGCAGTCTCGGGGACTACATCCAGTGGGTGCACTCAGCGTGCCCCCACCGGAGAAAATACACTCGGTAAAGACTCTGGTTGACCCAAGTGGGAATAACGACAGTACAGGGTTCTAACACTCCCGCCGACTGTTTCCAGTCAACGGGAGCCTCGGGGACTACACCCAGTGGGTGCACTCAGCGTGCCCCCACTGGAGAAAAGCGAACAACCAGTGGGTGTGCCCCGCGCAAACCCACTGACGGATGTTCAGTTTCAAATTCAAAACAAAAACTTCGAACAACACTTACAATGGTACTTACTCGGACGTTGGTCCTCAGAGCCTCGCTGGCGTCGTATGTTTCCCTCAGCCGATTGTTCATCACCTCCACCTGGATCAAGGCTTCCTTACTCGCTCCCACCTGGTCCTTGGGGACCCTATGCAAGGCAAAAGCAGTGGCACGAGCCGAGTGTGGCATGGATGTGGGCTCAGGGGGCGGCGCAGTGAACACCAACGAAGAGCTGGCCTGCGCTGGAGGACTTGGACCGACGGGCTTCCTGGCAGCCTTAGCAGGAGAAACTCGGGTCTTTTGGCCGGGCGAAGCTTCCCGCATCACGATGTCCGCTCTAGTCGGCGCCCCCTTGTAGGCCTCCGGGTGCGGCAGGTTGGCTTGGTTGTCTTCGTCCAGATGGATGACCTCAGTCGGGGCTGCGCGAACATTTGGGAGATAACTTCAGGTCGCAAACTACTCGGATAAGATTCAAGACAGACTTCAATCGGCAAGATCATACCTTTGGAAGTAGCGGTGTCGGCGGCGTCACCCTCTGCTCGACCTCCCTTGGGAGCATTCGGATCCAACGAAGTGGTCGACGTCTCATTACTGCGAGGCAGAAGATCACTCGGCACGTCAGGCAAACGAAAGTCACACGGAAAAGAGGTTGGCTCCCGGATACTCACGTCGAAGCCAATGGCACCACCACCTTGATCCCTGGCACCGCCGCCTTTCGTGGCTTGCTGGAGATCTGCTTCGGCTGCTTGGGCTGTTTCTCCGCCGAGTCGACGACTTCCGCCCACAGGCGCTTCCCTCCGCGCGAAGAAGCCGAAGCAGTCGGCCTCGGATCACTCGGCACTCTGGCACCACTCGCTCTGGCGCTCGGGTCGTTCTTTTCCTTGGTGTGGCGTTCTCGGGGAATGACTTCGGACGGAGAAGACTCCGCCTCCTCGCCCTCCTCGGTGTCACTCTCTGTAGGGGAACACGACAGAAAACAAAAAAATTCCGCACTATGAACATGCCCAGGATCACTATGGAGATTCATACAAGGTTTGATCTGATCGTTACCGACTCGTGGCACAGTGGAAGTAGAGTCGATGTAGATCATCGGTGCAGATCCCCACAGCTAGGATTTACAACCTCCCAACCGCGAGGATGTACTCCCTCGTCTGCTCCTCGGACGGTCCCTCGGACAGCCCTTCGGGAGGCGGTCGGACAGTCCCCCGGACGGTGTCACGGACAGCCCTTCGGGAGGCACTCACAGAAACTCGGACGGTCACTTGGACAGCCCTTCGGGAGGCACTCTCGAACAGCCCCTCAGGCAAAAAGATCGAACCTACGACCTCTCTACGGGGTTGCACACATATGGTGTCAGCTATCCAGCAGGGCTTAGCCGTCTAGAATTAGTTCCCACCGAAACCCAGACAGCCTTTTGGCTCTACGAAACTATTTCGCTGGGAGGGAGAGAGAAAGCCAGATCATGCATGGCATGTGTATGTGAGAAAGAGTGAGTGTGGAGAGTGCCTCTCCACCTCTATTTATACGAAAAACCAAGGGGTAGGGTGGCACATGAAAAACCCAAAATGCCCATGCTTTATGTCACACATAAAGGGCATAATGGGGAGGTAAGAGGAGCTCCCTTGGCTGCTCAACCCATGTGGGTCCCCCCCCCCAAAAAAAAGGGGTTCCCATCCATCCATGTCATCCCCTAGATCTTTTGGGACAAAGCCCAAAAAGGTTGCTTTCCAAAAAGCAACTATAAAGTGCTTTTCACTATTCACAAAAACATTTTTCCGCGACCGTTAAATCCGAAAATATTTATGTGGGCCTAGAACATTTCCAGTACCCCCTAAAATAATTTTGGACGCGTTCCGAAACAATTCCGGATCAGTGATTTTCATCAGCGAAAAGCAACCAAAGCGGTTCCGGCAGCTCCGGAACATTTTCGGTTTTTTTCTCCGGAAAAATTCCAGAAGTTCCTAGAACAATTTTGGTACCCTTCAAAAAGTTCCAGGCGTGTGCCGAAACCATTTTGACTTAATGGTTTACTCCAAAACAACTTTTTGGTTTTATCGAAACTATTCCGGTGTTCTCTCCGGAACTCTTCCGTTGTCTCCGATACTTTTTCCGGTGACTTTCTCTCAGACTCCCTGTCTAGTATTCAGCAGATAGATGACCCTTAAGCATGTCACCCTATAGGTTCGGTGAAGTATAGACATGACCGGAACATTTTCCGATCAATGATCAATAGCGAAACCGTGGACACCCATATTGATACCTATACCCACACGAATGAATATTCGAGTGAACCTCTAGTTTCCGTGTGCTATTCCTGTTGCTTCGCGATATGATACAAACACCCGAGGTGAGACTTATCGGTATCCCCGTGGATCAACAACTTGTCCACTATGCCAGTTACCTCCTTACCGGTTTTGTTCTCTTTTCTCGTTCCCGTGTTCCGGCATCCCTGTGATCAAATCACATTGTGTCTAGCCAGACAATGATGGATACCGTAACACCTAGAGGGCCCAGAGATATCTCTCCATCGTCGGAGGAGCAAATCCCAATCTTGAGCTATCAAGTCCCTTGTCATACTTTCCCATGAACCCGTAAGCCACCGTAATAGCCACCCAGTTAAGGATGACGTTTAACAAACCCCAAAGTTCATGAAGCAAGCATAAAGAAACTCGATACTCTCATGGTCTAAGTGACGGTGTCCTAGATTAGGGGGTGCTAACCTAGCCAGCCCATCTCCTTGGTTGGGCCGATGTGCCTTCGTATGTGATCAAGATGGACTCCGGAGGCCGCACACGGGAGACGTGATCGAGGCTGTCTCTACCGAAGACTTGTAGTACACTTCAAGATTTGTCCAGCCACCTTACTCCTAGATACCGACCGACCTTGTAACCCTAGATACCCTCCCTGGCATGTATATAAGCCATAGGGTTTAGCCTGTAGGGGAGATCAATGCAATACTGCCCACCTAGCCCTAGAAGTTAGACACATATTACGATCTCAAGGTAGATCAACTATGTACTTGATACATCTCCACTAATATAAACAGAAGCAGGACGTAGGGTTTTACCTCCATCAAGAGGGCCCGAACCTGGGTAAACATCGTCTCCCTCATCTCTGTTACCACCGATCCAAGATCCACAGCTCGGGACCCCCTACCCCGAGGTCTGCCGGTTTTTACACTGACACTGGTGCTTTCATTGAGAGTTCCGCTGCGTGATCACCAGAAGGATTGATGGCTCACCTACAGATCAACTGCACCAACGGCCACGGGGACATTTATGCCCCCGGCCAGCTTTTCGTCTTCGGTAGCATGGTATTTTGCACTGACTCGATGGGTCACCTGACCTCTGTCGAGAACTATGCCCCCGGTCGGATTGTGACATTCGGTGGCCTTGAGTACACTGCGGATTTCCGTGGCAAACTCATCCTATCGGGATGGACTCCCGGTCGGATCGAGAGCTCGGCCGGTTCTGGAGGCTCGACTCCAGAACCTAACTCTGTCACGGCGCCTCTTGAGACCTCTGACACTGCCACTCCAGCCAGTCTCTCCCCGATCGCCAGTCCGGAGATAGATCCGGCTCACACTCTCGAAATTGCGTCGGTGCCAAAATTGATTTCGGCGCAGAGCCCGGAATTATGTTCAGATTCCCTTCGCTCCGAAAACGCATCCGGTTACACGCCGGGTGTACTTCAAATCAGCCCTGCCTATGGCGCATCCATGAATCCCGAAGAGTTATCTCACCTCGATGAGATGCTCGACCGCATCCGGAGCATGTCCATCTCGGATGGCAATACTTCGGTTTACAATCAGATCAGACTTAAAGCCGACGATAGGGAAATTTACGTCCCACCCACCACCCACCTAGTCACCATGATCGATGATTTAACCGACGTGTTGGACTATGGCGAACCCTCAGACATGGAGGAAGATACTGATGGCCCCATCGAGAACACCTTGCCCCCGGCAAACGCGGGCAGGTGGACCGCCACGTCCACCTACGATGTTTACATGGTGGACACCCCCAAATCCCCTCCAAGACATCGGCGAAGGCGCCGAAGGGGAAATAATGGGGAACCCAATGGCAATGACGTGATAGCCAATAACGGCGACGCGGAGGACGGCGATGCCGATAACCATGAGGAGGACATTCAAGCGTCCCCAGTAAGGAACGGTACACCAGACCGACCTCTTAGGGACTCAGATCCCGATGACCTCTTCGAAGGGGCCGACAACAACTACATGCCGGAATCCGAGGAGGACGAGAGCCTCGGCACCGAGGACTACATCGTCCCTGAAGACCCTTTTGAACAAGAGCGCTTCCGGCGGCGCCTCGTTGCGACGGCCCAGAGTTTAAAGCGCAAGCAGCAGTAGCTACAGGCCAACACCGATGCGCTAAGTGAAAAGTGGATTGAAGTGCTCTCCGCCGAGCAAGACATGGAGAACCGACGCCATAGTGCGCCGAAATCTTACCCACGTAGGCGTCTGTTACCGGAATTCGACGAGGAGCTCGCTGACGACCTCGATCGGCCCCCTCGAGGCCAGTACAGGCCAAGACGAGAAGACCCCGGTGAATGGCCACCTCCACGTTGTCATGGCAAAGACCCCGTAGACTACCTAGTTCCTCACGACGCTAGGTGTCATATTGAGGAAAATAGGGCTCCCCCTTGGTCCATCTACGGATCAAGGGGATGTGTGCCCGCTGGGCCTGACGGCTACGATGCCTGGGTGGACAAGAACGGCTGTGCCCGAGATCAAGCCTACTCACGGCTTTCCCCCGACCTTCGACGAGATGCTCCTCGGTCCCGAGGTCCGGCTCACCCAATCTGCTTCACAGACAGGGTGATGGAACATCAATTCCCGGAAGGGTTTAAACCCATCAACATAGAATCATACGATGGTACCACGGACCCAGCAGTTTGGATCGAAGATTTCCTCCTGCATATACACATGGCCAATGGAGATGATCTCCATGCCATTAAATATCTGCCGCTCAAGCTAAAGGGGCCAGCGAGGCATTGGCTTAATAGCCTCCCTCCTCACTCTATCGGCAGCTGGGAGGCCCTAGAAGATGCTTTTCGAGCAAACTTCCAGGGCACATATGTCCGACCTCCGGACGCTGATGACCTCAGCCGTGTCACCCAGCGGCCAGGCGAATCAGCCCGAAAATTCTAGAACAGGTTCCTCACCAAGAAGAACCAGATCATAGACTGCTCCGAAGCTGAGGCCATCGCCGCATTTAAAAACAATATCCAAGATGAATGGCTGGCTCGACAACTCGGCCAGGATAAGCCGAGGACTATGGCAGCCCTAACCTCACTGATGACTCGCTTTTGCGCGGGAGAAGATAGCTGGCTCGCCCGAAGTACTCATAACGGCGAGGCAGGCACCTCGGAAACTCGTCACCCACATATGGCGAAAGCGCAGGTATAAAAATGGCGAAAGTGACACTGAAGACGCCGCAGTCAACGCAGGATTCACCGGACCTAAATCCGGGCAGAAAAGAAAACCCTTTAAAGGGAACAAAGACGGACCTAGCCAGCTTGATAGGCTCCTGGACCGCCCATGTGGGATTCACGGTACTCGGGAAAAACCAGCAACCCACACTAATAGGAATTGCTGGGTCTTTAAACAAGCCGGCAAGATAGAGGCAGAGGGTCAGAATAAAACCCAACACCGCAGCGACGACGAGGATGAACCTCGGCAGCCCAATAACGGAGGCCAAAATAAATTTCCTAACAAGGTAACAGAGGTCAATATGATCTATGTCACCCACATCCCTAAAAGGGAGAGGAAGCGTGTACTTCGGGACGTATACGCGCTGGAGCCAGTCGCCCCGAAGTATAACCCATGGTCGGCTTACCCGATCACTTTCGACAAGCACGATCATCTGACCAGCATCAGGCACGGTGGATCGGCGGCGCTCGTCCTGGACCCTATTGTTGATGGTTATCACCTAACACGCGTCCTCATGGACGGAGGAAGCAGCCATAACCTCATCTACGAGGACACAATTCGGAAGATGGGCATCGACTCATCTCGGATCAAGCCGAGCTCTACCACCTTTAAAGGTGTCATTCCAGGCGTCGAAGACGCTGTACCGGAGCGGTCACCTTAGAGGTAGTCTTCGGCTCACTAGAGAACTTCAGAAGCGAGGAGTTAATCTTCGATATTGTCCCATTCCGAAGTGGATACCACACGCTCCTAGGGCGCACGGCCTTCGCACGCTTTAACGCAGTCCAGCATTATGCCTACCTCAAGCTCAAGATGCCAGGACCTAACGGTGTGATCACATTTAATGGTAACACCGAACGTTCACTTCGGACAGAGGAACAGACCGCAGCTTTCGCAGCCGAGGCACAGGCGTCCGAGGAGGCAGCCTGCAGCGATAAACGCGTCGCCCGCGCTTTGAAGCGCGCCCGGGCTGCACAAATCGTCCTCGGCCAGGTACCCCCGCACCCGAAATAGGGATACGGGCTCCTCGTGTGCCCTCTCTGGAGTGGGCACTACGTCCCCAGAGTGCATAACTTCGCACTCAAGATTCCCTGGGATGTCGAGGAGCCAGAACAATTACCCAAGCATCGGCGCGGATCAACCAAGCAAAGACGAGGCTTAGAGCCCCTGCACAGGCAACTATCTGTAAAAGAAACAGCCAAACATGACTACGTCTATGTGGTTTCAACCACAAAGTGACTTCGACAACACCTCCCTTAAAGGAACTCGGTCAATCAAACACTTAAAGTGTATAAAGGGCCGGCATGGCATCAACCTTCACAAGTTCCTCACCATCAATGGTGAAGATCTGGTCAACAGTTCGGAAACGCAGACGTGCGGCAGGTAGCGGCCCGGATCCTTTAAAATCCGTTAGCAATTATCCAACCTGTTTCTTCTCTTCCTTCTTTGCCATTTACATTGTACTCTTTCAATTACTCTCGTCACAGCTGGGCATGTACACGATTGATATTACGAAATAAAGAAACTATGCCCTTTCAAGGTCTCTATTGTATTTCTTTATCAGCATAGCTCCTCTGGGACGATGAAGTTCTCCAAAAAGATGCAATTGTATAACAAAGTCCAAGGTATTCGGCGTCTCGGATTTTGGCCTTATATGCATCAGTTTCGAGCCTAGATTTTGGTCAATAGTTGGGTTGCCCGGCTCCTACGTGTACCCCTTACTTTTCCGATGAATTCGGCTAAGGGTGTAACGGGAGAACCACTGCGATTGCGCTGCCAGGTCAATTGGCATGGCGCGTCAGTGGAGAAAGCCAAAACTGACTATCTAGGCAGGCGTAAACTGGTCTGCCATCCGGAGACCGCGTCAAGCGATGTGATGATAGAGATCACCCGTGTCAAACGAAGGGCTTTCATTCCTAGCCGAAGTGTGCTATGGCCTAGACCTCGGCCGATTTGACCGAACACTTCCCACACCGGGGGATGGTCATCAGCCCCCACAGTCAAACTCCTATGACTAAGTGAAAGATGTCAAGCCACTATAGTCCGATTGCCTAGTTCCTATAAGTCACCGACCGCCTTCGGGTACCGAGATGTCGGCTAAGGGTCCAGTGTGCCTTAAGGAACACCCTTTGTATAACCTACACTGGGGCTGAAGCCGACGACTGGCCACTCTCATTTTAAATAGTCATATCGGAGGAATAATTAAATTATAAAAAAAAACACATGGAATTTCAAGCCATCTTCATTCAACAAAAGATAAAGTTTTTACATCGTACACTCCGGCATTCCGAAGTATCATCTAGAAATATAGAGTGTCTTTGGGACACATGGCTTCTGTGGTCCGAGCTCCCACCTCCACCTCGGCGAAGAACTACTCGGCGGTGCGCGGCTTGTCGGCAGGAGGGCCCGCGGAACCTATCTCTGCATCAACCTTGCGGAAGTGCGTCTTCACGCAAGCGTACGCCCTCCGTGCCCCTTCAAAGCACGCGGACCTTTTCTAGCGATCCACGCAGGGCACGACATCTCGGAGACGGGCCGTAAGGCCGAAGAGGCTCCTCGGCATGGCTTCGGCAGGCCACAGAGCGATGCAGAGGTCCTGGAGCGCCGGTCTCGTCATGCGAAGCAGCTCCACCAGCTGCTTCACTCGATAATTCAGCAGCTGCGCGGACGGCGACCATGGAAACTGCCCCTAGAAGGCCATCTCTGCCTCGTGGCCCGCCAGCTGGCCGAAGTATGCCACCGCATCCGCCGCGCTCTGCGGGAGAACCGCAAAGACCTCCGCGGAACACCATAACTGGGTGAGCTCGACACACCCTTTGCTGCCAAACAAACACTGCAGCAAAAATATCTTACCCGAAGCGATTCGCTCCACTTGCTGGAGCACCTCGCGGTCAGCTCGGGCCGAGGTCTTGAGCTCGGAGTGGGCACGTTGCAGCTTCTCGAGCTCCTCCTTCGTTCGTTGCCCCTCCTCCTGAAGCTTGTCGCGTGCTTCGAACACGCCCTTCAGGGTCTCCTCGACCTCCAGCACCCGCGCTTGGTGGTTCTCCCCGGCTGCCTTCGCGGTGGCGTGGGCCTTCTCGGCCGCGGCGGCAACAACCTCCTGCTGCCGCACCTCCTTCCGAGCCCTTTCGAGTTCGGCCTTGAGCGTCTCCAACTGCGCTGTTAAAACAGTTCGGCCTTAGTTGTTTTCTTTATACACATTATACCTCTTTCATCCAAAATACAAGGCAAGTTTCAACTTGCTTACCTTGAGACTGCTAAAGTTTCCGGTTCATCTCCACCATCTCTTCGGAGATGGAGTTCGGAACCGAGGTCGAAACCTGGCACAAAAATAGAGATACTCATTGTAAAGAGAAAATTTCAACTCCAGGACGGCTGCCTTAAGCAGCACCCTAGGGGCTACTTAACGGGATCCTAATTTATCAAACGACCCCAATGCCGGTTTCCTGAAACCGACTTCGGGCTCGGGGCTACTCACTCACTAAGCCGTTTGGCAGGCTGTGCTATTATGTCCTCGGACAAAACTCATAAAACAAACAACTTAAATAAACAAATTGAACGCGCAGAGAGCGTACCTCGAACCCTGCTACGAGGTTCTTGAAAACCTCATGCAGGCTGGCCCCTGCGGACCAGTAGCCTTGCAGCGCCGCGCCTATCAAGGCACGGTGCTCCTCCTTGATGGAGGAGCCCCTCAGGGCGTCCTCCACCTCCTAGGCCCACCCCGCACTAGCCCGTCCTTGGGCAGTTGGCTGGGGTGGAGGGATGACCTCGGATGCATCCACCCGAGCAGCCTCCGCCTGGGGTGGCAGAGCCGAGGTAGATGCCGGCTGGGCCAATGGCTGGCCTAGCCCTTCTTCAATGACCTCGGGGCGCTCCGTCCCCGGGTCTTGTTGGGCCGAGGTATCAACCTCAGTCATGATCGCCACCTTGTTGGTCCCCGCCATGTTGACGTCGGGGACTAGGGTGGATGTTGCCTCGCCTAGCTCGTTGTGCATCGGGGTAGGAGCGGCGGGCTCTGGAGTCTTGCTGGCGGAGGGCAACCCGCTTGAGGAACCGCTGGGGATTACCCTCGGCGGACTGCATGAGAAGAAGTCACTTCGGTAAAGATTTCCCTCGCTAAAAGAATAACTTGTCAGATTAAAAAACAGGAGATAGAGACAACGGCTTACCCTCGGGGTGCCGGCTTCGTTCTCCCCACAGCGAGGAGGTCTTGTTCTGAGTCACCGGAGAGTTCGGCTCTCTCAGGTGACTTGTTGGCAGCCCCGGGCGAGGTTCGCCTCGGCTTCTTTGGAGCCTTCGGCGGCATGCCTACGTCGGCGTCTTCCAACGCCGACCTCTTCCCCTTCGGGGGGGCCTCCTCCTCCTCGCCCTCCTCTGCGTCGCCATCTTGGGCGACGAAGGTGTTGGTCTCCTCGGACCGGCTGACCGAAGTCCCGCGAGTCCGAGCACTTGACCTCCCCCTCTGGGGCTTCGTCCCTTTGGGGGCCACCACGTGCGGCTCCTCGGTCAGGAGCGCCGAGAGCAGGGGAGTCTGTGGCTGCTCTGGCAGTGGGGCTGGGCATCGTACCCCTTGTACCCAGGCCAACCACTTCTGCAAAATATCAAAACACGCTGATTCAGGCAAAATACTACTCCTCGACATGATGGACTAAAGAATAACGATTAAGGGATCACTCACCGGGGGGGCTTTGTAGCCGTGCTCGAGGCCGCGGTCCTCCCCCGCCTTGGGGATTTTGTCCTTGGGCAGCTTCATGAGCTTCGTCCAGATGGCGGCCAAGGTGGAGCGGAAGAAGGTGGTGATGGTGTCCATGTCCTCGGGCTTTTGTGCCCACATCGGGGTAGCCCGAAGTTGGAGGGGGAGTATGCGGCGGTTGAGCATGACGTTTATGACGTCGGCAAGCTCAACCTTCCCCGTGGTGGACCACTACAAGATCCTGTCGATCAGGGTCTCCACCTCTTCTGGGTTCCCCCAGGCGACGCTCTTCTCCTTCCAGGACTTGAGTTTCTTGGGAGGCCCGGCTGAGAAAGCAGGGACCTCGGTCTGACTAGGGGCGAGAGGTTCGGTGATGTAAAACCACTCCTTCTGCCACTCCTTCACCGTCTCGATGAAGGTTCCTTTGAACCAGATAGCCCCCTGGTTCTTGCTGATCATGGCTCCCCCGCACTCCGCGAGATCCGATCCGCTGGACTTCGGTTTGATCCCGAAGAGCTTCAGCCACAAGCCGAAGTGCGGCTCGCAGCGGAGGAAAGCCTCACAGACTGTGATGAAAGCAGCGAGGTGGAGAACGGAGTTGGGGGCCATGTGGTGGAAGTCCAGCCCATAGTAAAACATTACCCCGCGCACGAAGGGGTGCAGCAGGAACCCCAAGCCTCGCATGAGGTGGGGGCTGAAAACTACCCGCTCCCCGGCATTGGGAGCGGGTGCCAGCTGGCCAGCCGCTGGAGCGCGGGCGACGGTGGCAGGGCTCAGGTACCCCGCGTCGCGCAGCTCCGAGATGGTCGCGGCCGTCACTATGGAGCCGCCCCAGTGCCCCTTGAGGGTATCGGCCATGGCTGGTGGTGGAGGTTGGATTCGCTAAAGGGAAATATGAGCAGGAAGGATCTGGGTGCTGGAGCTAGATGAAGCAGTAGTGGGGGAAGAATGGGAGCGTGGGCTATTGCGCTGTTCTCCCCTTTGCTCTTATAAGCCTGTGAAAGGCCAAGAGTCCCCCTCGCTGCGCCGATAAATTCGCGGTTGCCATCAAAAATGCCGTTGAAGCATATGGGGGGAAACAAAATCTTGATGATATCCCTAAGAAAGCGGGCACGATCTCTGCCTCGAAGGGACGTGCCAGTAAAAAGGCTGCCTCGAACCACGATTTGAGGGGGAGGCAGTAACTGCTCGACCTGTCATGGGACGAACCTCTTCGATAAAGTTGTCAGGCCGGATTGGACCATTCATACCTGAACAACGAGCCTTCGAGGGTAAGATATCTACCCACTTCGGGTAGGGTACAAGCTCGGTTGGACTACGGATGCCAATACTCCATTAAGAGAATCTGAAATGTAAAGTGGAACTCGTCTGTCAAGCCAAGGACTCCGGATCCGAAGTGATGTTTGTTGAAAATAGTCCTCGTCGTAGAAGACCAGTTCGGGGGCTATTGACGGTGTCCTGGATTAGGGGGTGCTAACCTAGCCAGCCCGTCTCCTCGGTTGGGCCGATGTGCCTTCGTACGTGATCAAGATGGACTCCGGAGGCCGCACACGGGAGACGTGATCGAGGATGTCTCTATCGAAGACTTGTAGTACACTTCAAGATTTGTCCAGCCACCTTACTCCTAGATACCGACCAACCTTGTAACCCTAGATACCCTCCCTGGCGTGTATATAAGCCATAGGGTTTAGCCCGTAGGGGAGATCAACGCAATACTGCTCACCTAGCCCTAGAAGTTAGACACATATTACGATCTCGAGGTAGATCAACTCTGTACTTGATACATCTCCACTAATATAAACAGAAGCAGGACGTAGGGTTTTACCTCTATCAAGAGGGTCTGAACCTGGGTAAACATCGTCTCCCTCGTCTCTGTTACCACCGATCCAAGATCCACAGCTCGGGACTCCCTACCCCGAGGTCTGCCAGTTTTTACACCGACACTAAGGAACTATGCAAATGTTAACTTTCTCTGTGTTATTAACCATTAACTTGTGACGAATGTATCTCATAGCATAACACCAATTCGGGTCGATTCAACACAAGTGTTCTTCTAACAATGTGCCCTCAAAGTTTGCTGGCATAGTCATGCCCATGATCAGGAAAACAGGATCATCATGCAACACTTGAGCTAGTCTTAGAGGCATGACTAGGAATACAGTTTATCGTTTATTATTCCACACGTGCATATGAGTGTCCCTCCGAGCCTCGTGGTTATTGTAGACTCGAGAACCATAGCAGTTATAGCATGGAATATAAACATAATTATGAACATGGAGATAAATGATAATATTTATTATTGCCTCTAGGGCATATCTCCTACAGACTCCCACTTGCACTAGAGTCAATAATCTAGTCAATGCTAATGCACTTTACACCTATGGCATACTGGTGTAAAATATGCTTCGCTTGTGGTATAGTCTACATCTAATGGACCTGACAACTTCAGGGCCGTGTGTATGTATGCATATCCTCGCGTTTTCACGCTTTCACAAAATACATATTTTGTGTGGACTTGGCTTTGTATATATGTGAATCACTGGTCGAACCTAGATTCCTTAGATTAAGCTATGGAGCAACTATCTACAATAGTGTCCCATTGACCAAAGCCATCTTGGAACCATACTAAGTTCATGAATGAACTATATGATTCAACATCTTCTTTGTTGCTTCCAAAGCATCAACATACTTAGCCATTTGTTATAGAATTCGCCACAGTAACCTGTTTGGAACAATTTCCAACTTACCGTGCCACCATATTGTGTTTTACACAAAACCCTTAACTTAAATCGAAAATCGCTTGGAGCATTAATGAATATTGTATTGATGTAACTACTTACAACGAGCACTTCAAAATCTCTGCTTGCGAGAAAACATGTCATCAGTGCTACTTTAGTACTTAACGACATTTTTCCCTGTTGTCCCATGATCAGTACTTTGATCACTTTGGTATCTATACTCGCAACAGCTTGGGAGTATCGGACATATCTGGTTGTTTTTCATACCATGGAATACATGATTAATGCAAATACAAGAGTGTGTGGAATCTCCATCATGTATTTTGCTCATCAGTGTTTTAGGACACCGAGTCTTGCAAAACTCTTTCCATGTGACTTCGGCAAGAATCACTTCTTGGCGTTCTTATGCTAAATTGTTTTAGCATCTTGTCAATATGTATTTTTGGCTTAGCCTATTAGGCAATTCTATCTCCGTAGATAATTATGCCTAATATCAAGGCTACTTATCCCAAGCACTTCATCGAAAAACTATTTTCAATGAAGTCCTAATTCGTGTCAAGAAATTTATATTATTTCCAATCAACAATGTGTCAAGCACACAAGGTTTTCAGAAATATTATTATGCTCCCACTTACTTTCTTGTAACCACAAGCATCTTCGTTATCCATTGATGAAATCAAACTCTTTTGACTATTTCATCAAAAACGAAGATTCCAACTCCATTTTGCTCTCTTCTGTCCATTGCTGGAACTCTGAAGTTTGCATACTCACTAGCATCCTCTGGATTGATAAAACACCTTGGACTGTATCACATGCAAGTCCTAGGTAGCATTTCCATCACATGGAAATCCTTTTGGCATCCATGTATCATATCTCATCATTGAAATATGTATCAATTGCTAGTTTAACCCGAACCGAGTTTAAGTATCGCTATGGAGAGACAATCTCACCGTAGTTAATTCTTGAATTTGTTATAAGCAACAAGTCGAGCTTTATGGATAAAACATTTTTATCCGTATCAGTTTATAGTTCCATTAATATTCGTTAGACTTTAAGTCTTCCAAAGGGTTTATCAAGATCTAATCTTGAATCATTTATATGGATACTATCTCGGATTATATTGGTATTTAGCCAATTCCGGAGTCAGGGCCCATCAACACTTCCTTGTGTATCGTAGGTATACTGTTGTCTAACAACAATATCTCATTTGCGCACCTGAGAGGTTTGCATGAGTTTTGCCCACGTGGTTCAGCTGCAAGTTCGACCGAAGTCCATACATCTCATGTAGAGGCTTCTGTATCAGTCGCGGTAGGAAACTCTGGAATCACTTCCAAGGTCTTTTTCCTTTAACCTGATAACGAAGATACTGTTATCTCGTCGAGTTGCACTGTCCTCCCACTCACTCTTTTGCAAGAACCATTTTCTTTAAAATCATACCGCTTTTTGTGGCAAACATTTTTGCCTCAGTATAGTGATGGAGGAATACCCAATAACTTGGGATAACCTACAAAGTAGCACTTGTATGATTTGGAATAGGTTTGTAAATATTTTACACAAGCCCCATATTCCAAATGTGAAGAAAAGATATAACATGGTTGGGGTTACCATACCATGGCGTCATTTCAACAGATCCGATGGTGCTCTTTTCAGTGTAAAAGCCGCAGTCTCTAAAGCATTATGATACGTCCATTTTGCATCATGTTTTGCTACTATTATTTATAGTGTTTTTAATCAATATAACACTTTGTGGAGAAATTCTAATGCCTTTTCTCTCTTAATATGCAAGATTTACACAAGGAGGGAGATTGCCGGCAGCTGGAATTCTGGACCTGAAAAAGCTATGTCAGAGATACCTATTCTGCACATCTCCAAATAAGCTGAATTTACGGAGATTTATTTTGGAATAAATAAAAAATACTAGAAGCAAGAAGTACCAGAGGAGGCCACCCAGGTGCCCACGAGGCAACAGGGCGCGCCACCCCCCCCCCCCCCCAGGCGCGTCCTGGTACCTCATGGGGCCCTTGGCCAGCCTCTGGCCCCCATTTTCTGGTATATAAGTCCATTTGTCCTAGAAAAAATATAGAGAAGACTTTCGGGACAGTGCGCCGCCGTCTCGAGGCGGAACTTGGGCAGGAGCACTTTTGCTCTCCGGCGGAGAGATTCTGCCGGGGATACTTCCCTCCGGGAGGGGGAAATCGTCGCCATCGACATCACCAGCGATCCTCTCATCATGGGAGGACTAATCTTCATCAACATCTTCACCAGCACCATCTCATCTCAAACCCTAGTTCATCTCTTGTATTCAATCTTTGTCTCAAAACCTCAGATTGGTACCTGTGCGTTGCTAGTAGTGTTGATTACACCTTGTAGTTGATGCTAGTTGGTTTATTTGGTGGAAGATTATATGTTCAGATCTATTATGCTATTCAACACCTCTCTGATCTTGGACATGAATATGATTTGTGAGTAGTTACTTTTGTTCTTGAGGACATGGGAGAAGTCTTGTCATAAGTAATCATATGAATTTGGTATTCGTTCGATATTTTGATGATATGTATGTTGTTGATTCCCTTAGTGGTGTCGTGTGAACGTCGACTACATGACACTTCACCATCTTTGGGACAAAGGGAATGCATTGTGGAGTAGTAATTAGATGATGGGTTGCTAGAGTGACAGAAGCTTAAACCCTAGTTTATGCGCTATTCCGTAAGGGGTTGATTTGGATCCATATGTTTAATGCTATGGTTAGAGAAATCTTAATTCTTCTTTCGTAGTTGTGGATGCTTGCGAGAGGGATTAATCATAAGTGGGAGGTTTGTTCTAGTAAGAATAGCACCCAAGCACCGGTCCACCCACATATCAAATTATCAAAGTAGCGAACGCGAATCAAACAAACATGATGAAAGTGACTAGATGAAATTCCCATGTGTCCTCGAGAACGCTTTACTTACTATAAGAGATCGTTCCGGCTTGTCCTTTGCTATAAAAAGGATTGTGCCACCTTGCTGCACTCATTGTTACTATTGCTACTTGTCACTTGTTACAAATTATCTTGCTATCAAACTACTCATTACCGATAATTTCAGTGCTTGCAGAAAATACCTTGCTGAAAACCGCTTGTCATTTCCTTATGCTCCTCGTTGGGTTCGACACTCTTACTTATCGAAAGGACTATGATTGATCCCCTATACTTGTGGGTCATAAAGACTCTTTTCTGGCGCCGTTGCCGGGGAGTGAAGCGCCTTTGGTGAGTGGAATTTGGTAAGGAAACATTTATATTACGTGCTGAAATTTACTGTCACTTGTCACATTGGAAAGTAATCCTTTGAGGGGTTTGTTCGGGGTATGTTCACCTCGACCGGAAACACAAATAGTTTCTCCTCAACCTACTACACCTACTGAAAATATTTATTATGAGATTCCTCCGGGTATGATAGAGAAACTGCTAGCTAATCCTTATGCAGGAGATGGAACGGTACGTCCTGATATGCACTTGATCTATGTGGATGAAATTTGTGGATTGTTTAAGCTTGTAGGTTTATCTGGAGATGGAGTTAAGAAGAAAGTATTCCCTTTATCTTTTGAGGGAAAGGCATTAATGTGGTATAGGCTATGTGATGATACTAATACATGGGACTGGAACCGATTGAAACTGGAATTCCATCAAAAAAATTATCCTATGCATTTGGTTCATCGTGATCGGAATTATATATATAATTTTTGGCCTCGTGAAGGAGAATGCATCGCTCAAGCTTGGGGGAGGCTTAAGTACATGATGTACACATGCCCCAATCCTGAGCTCTCAAAAGAAATTATCTTACAGAATTTTTATGCTCAGCTTTCTCATGATAATCAAACTACGCTCGATTCTTCTTCGACTCGCTCCTTTATGAAGAAAACTTTTGAATTCAGATGGGATCTTCTGGAAAGAATTAAACGCAACTCTGAAGATTGGGAACTCGACAAAGGTAATGAGTCAGGTATAATACTTGAGTTCGATTATGTTAAATCTTTTATGGCCACCGATGCTTTTCATAAGTTTAGCACTAAACATGGACTTGACTCTGAGATAGTAGCTTCCTTTTGTGAATCATTTGATACTCATGCTGATCTCCCTAAGGAGAAGTGGTTTAAATATCATCCCCCTGTTAAAGAAAAGATTGAGGAACCCGTTAGTGTTAAAGAAAAAACAATTGTTTACCATGTTGATCCAGGTGTGCCTACTGCTTATATTGAGAAACCACCTTTTCCTGTTAGGATTAAGGAGTATGCTAAAGCTTCAACTGTGGTTAACAAAAGTAATATTAGAGCACCTAGACCCTCTGAACAAATTAAAGTTGAACCTGATGTTGCTATGGTTAAAGATCTCTTAGTCGATAATATAGATGGGCATGTTATTTACTTTTGTGATGAGGCGGCTAGAATTGCTAGACCTGTTAGAAATGAACGAGATATGTTAGACAAGAACAAGCCCATAGTTGGCATGCCTGTTATTTCTATTAAGATTGGAGATCATTGCTATCATGGTTTGTGTGATATGGGTGCTAGTGTGAGTGCTATTCCATTTTCTTTATATCAAGAAGTAATGCATGAAATTTCACCTGTTGAGATTGAAGATATTGATGTTACTATTAAGCTTGCGAATAGAGATACTATTACACCACTTGGGATTGTTAGAGATGTTGAAGTCTTGTGTGGAAAAATTAAATACCCTACTGATTTCTTAGTACTTGGTTCACAACAAGATAATTTTTGTCCCATTATATTTGGTAGACCTTTCTTCAATACCTTTAATGCTGAAATTGATTGTGTTAAAGAAAAGGTTTGAGTTAAGTTTGGTGATATATCTCATGAGTTTAATTTCTCCAAGTTTCGTAGACAACCTCATGATAAAGAATTGCCTAGTAAAGATGAAATTATTGGTCTTGCTTCTATTGTCATACCTCCTACTGATCCGTTAGAACAATATTTGCTAGACCACGAAAACGATATGCATATGAATGAAAGAAATGAAATAGATAAGATGTTCTTTGATCAACCACCTATCCTTAAACATAATTTGCCTTATGAAACTCTTGGAGGCCCTCCTCCACCTAAGGGTGATCCTGTACTTGAATTGAAGCAATTGCCTGATACATTGAAATATGCTTATCTTGATGAAAAGAAGATATATCCTGTTATTATTACTGCTAACCTTTCAGCGCATGAAGAAAAGAGATTACTAAAAACTCTGAGGAAGCACCGTGCTGCTATTGGATATACTCTTGATGATCTTAAGGGCATTAGTACCACTCTATGTCAGCACAAAATTAATATGGAGCCTGATGCTAAACCAGTTGTCGACCACCAACGACGATTAAATCCTAAGATGAAAGAGGTGGTAAGAACTGAAATATTAAAGCTTCTGGAAGCAGGTATAATCTATCCCATAGCTGATAGTAGATGGGTAAGTCCCGTTCATTGTGTCCCTAAGAAAGGAGATATTACCGTTGTTCCTAATGATAAAAATGAACTCATTCCACAAAGAATTGTAACTGGTTATAGGATGGTAATTGATTTTAGGAAATTAAACAAAGCTACTAGAAAAGATCATTACCCCTTACCTTTTATTGATCAAATGTTAGAAAGACTGTCTAAGCATACACACTTTTGCTTCCTAGATGGTTATTCTGGTTTTTCTCAAATACCTGTATCACAACCCGATCAAGAGAAAACCACCTTTACTTGTCCTTTTGGAACTTATGCTTATAGACGTATGCCTTTTGGTTTATGCAATGCACCTGCTACCTTTCAAAGATGTATGACTGCTACATTCTCTGACTTTTGTGAAAAGATTGTTGAGGTATTCATGGATGATTTCTCCGTTTACGGAACTTCTTTTGATGATTGCTTAAGCAACCTTGATCGAGTTTTGCAGAGATGTGAAGAAACTAATCTTGTCTTGAATTGGGAGAAGTGCCACTTTATGGTGAATGAAGGCATTATCTTGGGGCATAAAATTTCTGAAAGAGGTATTGAAGTTGATAAAGCTAAGGTTGATGCTATTGAGAAAATGCCATGTCCTAAAGATATTAAAGGTATAAGAAGTTTCCTAGGTCATGCTGGTTTCTATAGGAGATTTATTAAAGACTTCTCTAAAATTTCTAGGCCTCTTACCAATCTTTTGCAAAAAGATGTTCCATTTGTTTTTGATGATGATTGTCTAGAAGCCTTTGAAACACTTAAGAAAGCCTTAACCACTGCACCTATTGTCCAACCACCTGATTTGAACTTGCCTTTTGAAATTATGTGTGATGCTAGTGACTATGTTGTTGGTGCTGTTCTAGGACAGAGAGTTGATAAGAAATTAAATGTTATCCATTATGCTAGTAAAACTCTAGACAGTGCCCAAAGAAATTATGCTACTACTGAAAAAGAATTTCTAGCAGTTGTGTTTGCATGTGATAAATTCAGATCTTACATAGTTGATTCTAAAGTAACTGTTCACACCGATCATGCTGCTATTAAATATCTTATGGAAAAGAAAGATGCTAAACCTAGACTCATTAGGTGGGTTTTATTGCTACAAGAATTTGACTTGCATATTACTGATAGGAAGGGAGCTGAGAATTCCATAGCAGATAATTTGTATAGAATGGAAAATGTTCTTGATGACCCACTACCTATTAATGATGATTTTCCTGATGAACAATTAGCTGTCATAAATGCTTCTCGTAATACTCCTTGGTATGCAGACTATGCTAATTACATTGTTGCTAAATACATACCTCCTAGTTTCACATACCAACAAAAGAAAAAGTTCTTCTTTGATTTAAGACATTACTTCTGGGATGACCCACATCTTTATAAAGAAGGAGTAGATGGTATTATTAGACGTTGTGTACCTGAGCATGAACAGGGACAAATCCTACGGAAGTGTCATTCCGAAGCTTACGGAGGACACCATGCGGGAGACAGAACTGCACATAAGGTATTACAATCTGGTTTTTATTGGCCTACTCTTTTCAAGGATGCTCGTAAGTTTGTCCTATCGTGTGATGAATGTCAAAGAATTGGTAATGTTGGTAGACGTCAGGAAATGCCTATGAATTATTCACTTGCTGTTCAACCATTTGATGTTTGGGGATTTGATTATATGGGACCTTTTCCTAAATCCAATGGGTATACTGTGGCACCCCGGCTCAGAGAGACCGGAACACCCCGTATTCCAGCCCAGAGATCAAGTCTTCTGGAATACGGCACTGCTTGGCATAGAACAAATCAGCTCTTTATTACGAATAATATGGGTACAAGGGTCCGATATTACAAAGGTTACAGGGGCACGACGACACTTCGCCTGTTAAGGTAGTTCTATGCTTGCAGCAGAACACCTCGAAGCGGAATAAATACTAGCAGCGGAACAACGGCGACGGTGATGAACTCCACTCCGTAGGGACTCTGGCTGGGACGTATCCTAGAGCGCAGTCTCAGGATCCTCGACACACAAGCAATCACAGCATCACCTACAATCTGGCATGACACGCCAGGTGAGTACTTTGAATGTACTCGCAAGCTCACAGCAACCAAAGCAATCAAGACATACAACAGCATGGCATTTACAGGTTAATTATCCATGATGAACATGATACTACTAGAAAAACATGAGCATGGGAACAACATGAGCATGGCAACAACATGAGCATGACAACAACATGAGCATGGCAACAAAATGAGCATGGCATGTACATATAATTCATGATATGACCAGGATGATACTAGCACTAGCATGCACGGGGGTCGACATTTAAGGTCTCGTGGACCAACTTACTCTGCTCGGGGTTATCTCGTAACCACAAACTTACCATCGTGATCATCACATGATCACCTCAGGATCAACCAAGATCGGTATCAACTATACCATCGTGATCATCACATGACCACACGGAACTTGATCTTTACCTGTGATCATCGCATGACCACATGAAGATCAACCAACTTCTTTTCTCATCGAACCGGGGTTGTTTATTATTCAGATTATTATTTCTGTTGACCCATAGTGTGACCTACTACGAACTGTGTACATGACCGAGGACGCGGCTATCGATAGATTATACACTCTGCAGAGGTTAGTACACTGTACCCACACTACGGAACTCATGGCCTCGTGCTCCCATTCGGGTGGACCAACGACGTTCCGACAAAACCAGTCTATTGCATGACACTCTCCCGGCCACTCCCGACAAACTCCCCTTTGGGCTATGTCCTGGGTCGCCCCGATGTCAACTCGTGACATCCGCCACCTTCGTGGCTGCCACCGTCGTGGCCCAACAAAACAAACTCGTCCCAAACGGGGACAACCGCGCGCAAACAACTCGGGCACAAGGCTTATGGCCGCCTACCTGATTAGGGTAGCGCGCGTGCATAACCTTCCCTAGTTGGAGGCACCGACGAGAGGCATGACAATAGACCGAATCAGGACCCCCCATAAGGCAAGTGTGGCTGCACTGGTTAGCTCGATTCGGTGGCACCATGACTCAGCCAACAGATTTGTTCAAGTTCGATTAATGTCAGGTTCAACTTGAATGGTGACGAGCTGAGTCATAATAAAATGCATAATGAAATAACAATGCAGGTGAGCATGATATCAGTGTAACCATGGATGGGCAACATAACCATTTAACATCAACGATGATAAATCATTTACTCTATGGGATGCAAATGAGCATAGCATAACGACGATCACGAATATAACAAGTATTTTCATAACAAACCCTAACTATTCAAATGAGCATATCGTTATCACTAGCATCGGAAAATAAATCTGAGAACTAACATGATAATAATAATACTAGCAAATAATCATTTAACTTACTAGATGCAAATGAACAAGGCATAAGAACGAGCATGGATTCACAAGCATATAATATTCATAAAATAATTAAATGAGAAAACAATCATTAAATATTCAAGTGGAAAACCATGGCTACTGCAATGCCATCATGCAAGTGGCTGTTGTGGCTTGCCTGGGGATGAAGGATTCACCGGGGAGGAGTGCGGAGACACTCGCGGAAAAATCGCCGGAAAAGTTTCCCTCTCGACGGAGCTGTTTTAGGGGCAAGGGCAAAATGGTCATTTTCACAGTGTGACAACCTTATGAAAATGATACCATCGGAACGGGCTCGACGAACTGAGATCGTGAGCTTTTGAATCACCTGAATCGCAGTTTCGGTTGCGGAGTTACGGCCGTTCTATCGTTAGGCAGAAAAAGAATAAAAGCCTGTTCTTTTCTGCTGCTAACGGACGAACGTCCGCTATCTAACCGTTTTGGCCGGCGGCTGAAAAAAAGCAGAAAGCATACTTCTGCTAATACGTTTTTCAACCGGGAACACGTATTCTGGCCCGAAGGAGTTTTGGAGTACGCTTTCGACGATTGAAAACGTATTTCAGCGGAAGACGTTTCCACTTAAGCCACTGGGCCCGACCGCTGAGTCACCTACAGCCGGGACACACCGCACCTCTCTCTCTCCCCTCGCCTCCTCCTTCCTCCTCCCGACGCGTGCCCGCAGACAAAGGGAGGCCGCCGGCGCCGGCGCTTGTTCCGGCGGCTCCAACCACCAACGGCGGCGTCCAGCACATGGGCGTGCTCAGGCCGTCGTGCCGCATCCGTCCAGGCAGGGCACGGGCTGCGGGGAGGTCGAGCACGAGTGCTCCTTCAAGCACGGTGGAGACCGGCGATGGGCGAGCTCGGGCTCGGAGGCACGGCTCACCGAAGGAGGAGAGGAGTTGCTGGAGTGGTTCTAGGAGGCCGAGGGTGCTCTCTGGTGGTGGAAAGAGGGAGAGAGGGGGCCGGCATTGCCGCAATTTAGGCAGAGGAGGGCGGCGGCCATGGCGGCCAAGGAGGGCTAGGAGGAGTTCCCGAGCTCGGTGAAGAGGCTAGGCGGGGCTAGAGGAGGGTGGTGAGGAGGTTGATGAGCTCGGGAGGCCTCGGGGTGGGCTTAAATAGCCGGGGCGAAGTTGCCATCCCCGGATGTTGCCGCGGCCGGATGGAGCGTGCTCTGGCGACGTCCGCGTACGCGTGCGCACGCGCGGAGGGGTGGAGGGCGACGGGAGAGAGCTAGTGGAGTGTCAGAGGAGGGCAGACGCGGGCGGTGCGGTGTCCGGTCGGCCACTCGGCCACTGTGCACACGCGGGCACGGTCACCGTGGCGCGAGGAGGGCGAAGGATGAGGGGGACAAGGGCGGGAGAGTGAGCGTGAGGCTGCCACGAAGCTCTGGGACACGATGAGACGAGCGGAAACGGCGAGCAGAGGAGTGCCCGAAGCTAAACACCAGGCAGAGCGCGACAATGGCTTCCCAGCCGCGTGGTCACCGCGTGCATAGGCGCACGCGGTGTGCTCTGGCCAGTAAAACCATGTCTAGCGTGTATTCCTTCCTAAGTGGGTCCTACCTGAGGTGATAGATCGAAGAAAGCCACTTTGGGTTGATGGGAATGATCGACTGAAGTTTGCTGTTGCAAACTTAGGCATGAAGTAGTGATCAAATGGGAGGGGATAAGAGATAACCAGGATGTCTCAGGGGTTTAGGGTAGGAAGGACTATGATCCTGTGAAAAATGAAATGATTTGGACCAGTATTTAATATAGTTGCTTCACAACCACATATTCTGGTCCAGAAAGAAGATCATGAAGTAGCACTCACATGGTGTGTTGGATTGAGCTGAAAATTGGTAGAGGATTATCATTTGGGCATATAAAAGTACCATAAAAATTTCATACCATTTGGATGAATAAAAATGGTACTTCCTTCACAATGCTCCACACTGGACAGAAACTTTGGGGAATTTTGTGGAACAAATGGCTTGGCAAAATAATGTGAGTTTTGGCATTCTCACATTATTTATGTATATTTAGGTCCTGGATTAATTTCAGAATTTTTGAAGCAATATAAAGTATAGTTGCTTCACAAACTGAAATTGTGACCAGAAACCAAGATTTGAAGGTGTGCTCATATCGATTGTTGTATGGGTATGGAATTTGGTGGAGAGTCATTATTTGATCATATAAATGATCTACCAAAATTTCAACTCATTTGGATAAGCCTAGCTAGTACTTACTTCACAAAGCTTCTCTCTGGACAGAAACTTTCGAAATTTGCTGAGGAATATTTACTAGGCAAATGAAGTTGAATTTTGGCATGTGGAAATTATTTGGTTATTAAAGAATGCCAAAAAAAATTTAGGGCAATCAAGAAAAGATAAATAGCACTTCCTTCACAAAGTGCCATACTGGACAGAATTGAAAATGAATATTTCTGAATTATTTTTGAACTAGGCAAGGGTTGATTTTGGCATATTTGTGGAAGATATGATCCAAAGAATTTATGAGAATTTTTTGGGAATTTTTGGAATGGCATAAATATAGGTTGCATCACAACCTAAAGCAAACAGGGTCATTCCTCCAAAAGAAAAAGGAATATTCCCAAGAAATAAATATTGGGGTTGGGCTAAGATGGAAATGACATGGCCTTGGGATAGATTTGAGAATGACAAGCCACTAGGAAGTGGCAGGAGAGAAGATCTTCCCAGGTTTCAAGACCACATAGCCACGGAAAAAGAACTCCAAATAAAAATTCGAAGAAATCCAAAAGAAAAAGAAAAGGCCAAAAATCGGGGTGTTACATATACACATATTTTAGTTGTTGTTGATTACGTTACTAAGTGGGTAGAAGCTATTCCAACTAGTAGTGCTGATCATACCACTTCTATTAAAATGCTTAAAGAAGTTATTTTCCCAAGGTTCGGAGTCCCTAGATATTTAATGACTGATGGTGGTTCACATTTTATTCATGGTGCATTCCGTAAATTGCTTGCTAAATATGATGTCAGCCATAGAATTGCATCTCCCTATCACCCTCAAACTAATGGTCAAGTTGAATTGAGCAATAGAGAAATAAAATTAATTTTGCAAAAAACCATCAATAGACCTAGAAAGAATTGGTCTAAGAAACTTGACGATGCATTATGGGCTTATAGAACTGCTTATAAAAATTCTATGGGTATGTCTCCTTATAAAATGGTTTATGGAAAAGCATGTCATTTACCTCTTGAGTTAGAACATAAAGCATATTGGGCAATTAAAGAACTAAATTATGATTTTAAACTTGCTGGTGAAAAGAGGTTATTTGATATTAGCTCATTAGATGAATGGAGAACCCAAGCTTATGAAAATGCCAAATTGTTTAAAGAGAAAGTTAAAAGATGGCATGATAGAAAAATTCAAAAACAGGAATTTAAAGTAGGTGAGCAAATTCTATTGTACAATTCTCGTTTGAGATTCTTTGCAGGAAAACTTCTCTCTAAATGGGAAGGATCGTATATCATCGAAGAAGTTTATCGCTCCGGAGCCATCAAAATAAACAACTCCGAAGGCACTAATCCAAGAGTGGTGAATGGGCAAAGAATCAAGCACTATATTTCAGGTACTCCCATTAATGTTGATACTAATATTATTGAAACAATTACACCGGAGGAATACATAAGAGATACCTTCCGGAACACTCCAGAACCTTGAAAAGGAAGAGGTATGTGATACGGTAAGTAAACTGACTACAAAAATTCCATAAAAATATTTTCTGTCAGTTTTGGAATACTAGAAAAAATACAAAAAATAAGAAACAGCTGAGGGGACCCACCTGGTGCCACAAGGCACCAGGGCGCGCCACCCCCCCAGGCGCGCCCTGGTGGCTCGTGGGCCCCACGTGAGCCTTCCCGACTCCGTTTTCTTCTGGATTACTTGTTTTGCAAGATAAAAAATCTTTATATATACTCACGGACGTTTTGACTACCGTATCACAGAAATCTCCTCTGTTCTTGTTTCGTGCTATTTTTCTGACAAATCTAGATTGCTATGGCTCCACCAAGCTCTTCCAAGGACAAGTTCTACGAGAAGGTCATCAACCCCTACCTACCGGAGGTGATGAAACACCCTCAAGCCATCGAGATGCGTGAGGGAGTGCTTCACATCCGGGATGTTCAAGGACCCAAGAATTCCGGGAGCGTGGAGTCCAGGCTCGAAGCAGTGGAGCAGGAGATCTTCAAGTGCCAAGGGATGGTGGAACGTGGACTCAGCGCCAACCACTCCATGATCACGGAATTCACCCGTAATCACAAGGTGGAGGGCCAATCGATGGGGGACATCATCTTCAAGCTTAATGAACGAATCGACTATCTCCAAGGCCAAATCTATGATCTTCAAAACCAAAATTTTGAGTATGAGGCAAGATTCAAAGGTATGAGTTTAGCTGCAAGTTTCAGGACTCCGGAGACTCATTCATCTTTTTATGATGGGGAACCTATGCCATGGAAGCCGGAGGACAAGCCCATCACTTCATCACCACCACCATCACCGAAGGAGACTTGAGCACATGGGTATGGGCACTCCCCTTGGCTTGTGCCAAGCTTGGGGGAGGTGCCCCGGTATCGTATCACCATCACTTTTATTATCTTTACCTATTTCTAGTTCGATCCTTAGTTATTTCATGATCTAGTTGAATAAAATTTTAGTATGATCTATTTTCGAGTGTTAGCTTCGTGACCTATCTATCTATGTAATCGAGTTGAGAGTTATATAATAAAGAGTAGTTTGAGTTTTTGCTTCTTTACTTTCATGTTCCAATTCTAGCAATGAAAATAATGAAAAAGATCATATGCTAATCCTATGGAAAGTAATGACATTACATAAAGAAAATTATAAGTGGTAAAATTTATTGGAAGTTAACAAACATAGCATTAGTCAATGATGCAATTCATGAAAAGTTAATAAGGGAAGAGAAGATTCACATGCAATTATACTATCTTGGACATCTTTTATGATTGTGAGCCCCCATTAAGTATTTTATGTCAAATTGTTGACGTTGGACAAGGAAGACAACGTAATGAATTATGTTTGTTCATATTCGCATAGAAGTTATATTGTTATGGATCCTCCAACATGTGGTGCTTGCCCAATATCTTTGCTAGCCAAAAATCCGCACCAAGTAGAGATACTACTTGTGCATCCAAAACCCTTAAACCCAATTTCATGTCATGAGAGTCCACTATATCTACCTATGGATTGAATAAGATCCTTCAAGTAAGTTGTCATCAGTGCAAAAAGCAATAAAAATTGCCTCTAATTATGTCTAAACTTTTATTGTAAGGGAAATAAGCTTTGTACGAACTTGTGATGGTAAAGAAATAAAAGCGACAGACAGCATAATAAAGGTTGCTATCACAAGGGGCAATATAAAGTGACATTCCTTTGCATTAAGAGCTCTTGCATCCAACAACAAAAAGCGCATGACAACCTCTGCTTCCCTCTGCGAAGGGCCTATCCTTTACTTTTATGTATTTACTTTTTATGCAAGAGTCAATAGTGTTCTCCTCTACTTCCTTTTTATTTTTTTCTTTTGTAAGCATCATGTGGTGGGGAAAGATCTAGGCATATATATCCAGTTGGATATGAGTGATCATGAGTTATTATTGTTGACATCACCCTTGAGGTGAATAAGTTGGGAGGCGAACTCACAAGCCCCTATCTTTCTATGTGTCTGGCTGAAACTTTTTGCTCCATATATATGTCGTGAGTGTTAGCAATCATAGAAGACTAAATGATGGTTGAGTATGTGGACTTGCTAAATAGCTCTTACATGAGACCCTTCCTGAAAATATGATGAATTGCAATTGCATTGTTGACTGAGAACATAGTTTGTTAGTTTTCAAGAAAGTTTATGCCTTATACTCCATTGTTGTGATGAATTGTTACTTGCTCATGAGAAGTTTATGATAATAAATATTGCTATTATAATAATGATCATGATGCTACTATGTCCGTATTTTATTTTTATCGACACCTCTCTCTCTCTAAACATGTGGACATGATTATCGATATCGGCTTTCGCTTGAGGACAAGCGAGGTCTAAGCTTGGGGGAGTTGATACGTCCATTTTGCATCATGTTTTGCTACTGTTATTTATAGTGTTTTTAATCAATATAACACTTTGTGGAGTAATTCTAATGTCTTTTCTCTCTTAATATACAAGATTTACACAAGGAGGGAGATTGCCGGCAGCTGGAATTCTGGACCTGAAAAAGCTATGTCAGAGATACCTATTCTGCACATCTCCAAATGAGCTGAAATTTTACGGAGATTTATTTTGAAATAAATAAAAAATACTGGAAGAAAGAAGTACCAGAGGGGGCCACCCAGGTGCCCACGAGGCACCAGGGCGCGCCACCCCCTCCCCCCCCAGGCGCGCCTTGGTACCTCGTGGGGCCCCTGGCCAGCCTTTGGCCCCCATTTTCTGGTATATAAGTTCCTTTGCCCTAGAAAAAATATAGAGAAGACTTTTGGGATGGTGCGCCGCCGTCTCGAGGTGGAACTTGGGCAGGAGCACTTTTGCTCTTCGGCGGAGAGATTCTGCCGGGGATACTTCCCTCCGGGAGGGGGAAATCGTCGCCATCGACATCACCAGCGATCCTCTCATCGTGGGAGCACTAATCTTCATCAACATCTTCACCAGCACCATCTGATCTCAAACCCTAGTTCATCTCTTGTATTCAATCTTTGTCTCAAAACCTCAGATTGGTACCTGTGGGTTGCTAGTAGTGTTGATTACACCTTGTAGTTGATGCTAGTTGGTTTATTTGGTGGAAGATTATAGGGACAATTGCATTTTTGCCCCTAGTTGGAACCTACCCATGGGGTTTGCCCTTAGTTTTCGACTCTGCTCAGTTTTGCCCTTAGATTTGCCCCCGAGGTCGCCCGAATGCCCTTTGACCATTTGACCAATACTTTGAAAATTCATAACAAATTCATATGAACTCAGAAAAATGCAAATAAGATATCAAAATGTTCAGATAAACATTACCTTTAGGTGCATATCATTTGCATTCAGGATAATAGCATCATTTAAACTACCCGAGGCTATTAATGTTATTAACATTATTAACAATAAAAAGGTATAAACAATAATTTTTTCATGAATAAAAATTACATGCAAATGTAGGTGATGTTTTCTGAACATCCTGATATCTTATTTGCATTTTTTTGAGTTCATATAAACTTGTTATGAATGTTCAAACGACTTTGACCATAATTTTGAAACTTCATAACAAGTTGATATGAACTCAGAAAAATGCAAATAAGACATCAAGATGTTCAGAAAACATCACCTACATTTGCATGCAATTTTTATTCATGAAAAAGTATTGTTTATACCTTTTTATTTTTAATAATGTTAATAACATTAATAACCTCGGGTAGTTTAAACGATACTTTTGTTCTGAATGCAAATGACATGCACGTAAAGGTAATGTTTATCTGAACATTTTGATATCTTATTTGCATTTTTCTGGGTTCATATGAATTTGTTATGAATTTTCAAAGTATTGGTCAAATGGTCAAAGGGCATTCGGGCAATCTGGGAGGCAAATCTAAGGGCAAAACTGAGTAGAGTCGAAAAGTAAGGGCAAACCCTGTGGGTAGGTTCCAACTAGGGGCAAAAATGCATTTGTCCCAAGATTATATGTTCAGATCTATTATGCTATTCAACACCTCTCTGATCTTGGACATGAATATGATTTGTGAGTAGTTACTTTTGTTCTTGAGGACATGGGAGAAGTCTTGTCATAAGTAATCCTATGAATTTGGTATTCGTTCGATATTTTGATGATATGTATGTTGTTGATTCCCTTAGTGGTGTCGTGTGAACGTCGACTACATGACACTTCACCATCTTTGGGCCTAAGGGAATGCATTGTGGAGTAGTAATTAGATGATGGGTTGCTAGAGTGACAGAAGCTTAAACCCTAGTTTATGCGCTATTCCGTAAGGGGCTGATTTGGATCCATATGTTTGATGCTATGGTTAGAGAAATCATAATTCTTATTTCGTAGTTGCGGATGCTTGCGAGAGGGGGTAATCATAAGTGGGAGGTTTGTTCAAGTAAGAACAGAACCCAAGCACCGGTCCACCCACATATCAAATTATCAAAGTAACGAACGCGAATCAAACAAACATGATGAAAGTGACTAGATGAAATTCCCATGTGTCCTCGAGAACGCTTTGCTTATTATAAGAGATTGTTCCGGTTTGTCCTTTGCTACAAAAAGGATTGGGCCACCTTGCTGCACTCATTGTTACTATTGCTACTTGTCACTTGTTACAAATTATCTTGCTATCAAACTACTCATTACCGATAATTACAGTGCTTGCAGAAAATACCTTGCTGAAAACCGCTTGTCATTTCCTTGTGCTCCTCGTTGGGTTCGACACTCTTACTTATCGAAAGGACTACGATTGATCCCCTATACTTGTGGGTCATCACATTACTTTAAAAAGGGATAATGGCAAATTGATTTATGTCATCTTTGATCTTACCATGTCATAAATGGTTCGATTACATCTTCACGGACATTCCACTCACAGTGGTGTTCCGGGAGGTGTAATTTATGAAAACTCTTTTCACAACTCATCAGACATTCGCTAAACTTGTAACTCAAAATATTCCTTTCCGCAATCTAATTGTAGAAACATAATTTTCTTGTTTACAATAATTTCTACTTCATTTTGAAAACCTTTTGAAAAATTTCAAAAGATCCAGACTTACGTCTCATCAAGTAAATATCCATATATCTAGCTACTTGAGTCATTTCTAAAGATAGATAAATCCACTACTAGCAACAACATTTATTGGACTACACACATCATAATGTATGATCACCAATAAGTTCGTTGCTCGTTCCTTTTGGCCTGTGAACGATATTTCAGTCACTTCACTTTTCGGACGAAAGTTGCAAGTGTCAGATGATTCATAATCAAATGACTTCAAAATCCATCATAATGGAATTTTTTTCATGCGGGTTTCTCCAATGTGACCAAATGTAGTGCCACACATATGTGGTATTCTTTTAGTCTTGCGACATTTAGCGTCAGTGTTATGGATGTATCATATTACAGTCAATATTCATAACATACATCCCATCCATGATGGAAGCATGGCCCTTATGTTATTCATGATACTGAACAACAATTGTTCTTTTATGAACAACCCTCTTGCAACAAACATTATGCAATGGGCTAGAGTGTATAAAACTCTAAAATGAATTATGAAAGTAAACACAGAGGTAATATATTATTATCAATATTCATAACATACATCTCATTCATAATGAAAGTATGGCCCTTATGTTATTCATAACACTGAACATCAAAAGTTCTCTTATGAACAACCTTCTTGCAACATACTTTATGCAATGGGTTAGAGTGTATAAAACTCTAAATGAATTATGAAAATAAATACAGACAGTAATACACCGATGGAAGGTATAGTAACATTTACTATGTTCCCAGCGCGTATCTAAACCTCACTCCCGACAAGTCTTTTAGGTCGTAGTAGTTCTTGCATCGAGTCGCAACAGAATGCAATCGAGCAGGTATCTTTGTGGTCAACTCACAATACCCAAGAATTACGGACTAACAGTTTAATCACAATTCCCAAGAACTATTTCTTTTGACCAGCCTTCCAAACATCAATAACTTGTATGACTTTCATACATGAGCTGGACATTCCAGTCTTCTTTCTTTTTGCCTTTATACTTCTAACAGTTTAACTTTCAGTATTTCTCCTACTCTCAGAAGAAGCACCCAATTTTAAGAGTGGCGTTAGCCCCGGACTTCCTAGGCGTGTAAGTCACACTAACACCCTTTGGACATTTCCTTTCTCTTTAAGTTGTTGTTTTATTCACCTTCATCATATGACAGGCGTTCTTCTGGATCCCTCTTTCATCAGTCAAATGCCCAGTAAACATTTTACTAATACTTTGCAAACAAACATTGCTTTGGATATTACATATCTTTTAGCCTTTGTCTGTCTCTGAAAATGATTTTTAGTTTCCATGAATATCACATAACTATCCCAAACTTTTGAAGTTCGGGTCTCATGGAAGCAAACATATTGCACTTGACCGTAACGGAATTCTAGCTTTTGGATCGAAGGACGAGAGTCACATCATCCATAGCATTAGCGGGAGAATACCGAAAGCATGCGATAGGACAAAGTCCTTCTCGGCACTCTTGAGGACAATCCTCACATTACATTACCAATCGTAAAGTTTTAACCAGATAAATAACAGCTTATTCAATTTTAATAGGGAAGGTGGAAACGCGAGCCAATATTCTATAACTTTTATGCAAATTACACTTAGACTATGTTCATAATTAATTACACTAAGAATTAAAAGAATTAATTCTAAAGTGCGCTCCCACTCAAATCAATATCTCTCATAATTGATTGTGAGTGATACAAGACCCATATTGAAATTCAACGCCAAGGATGTATCCATCTCAAGTGACGAGAATTGCAATCGGTAGGCCAACTTGCCAATCACATCTCTATGTGACTCTTGTTCATCTTTCGATAGGCGTGTTTTGAGCTCAGGACGATCCTCCAGAACGCCAAGACAACCAAGTGATCTCGCTGCGAGGTCTCAACTTACCCGCCTCACAATTCTCTAATCGTTCGTATCCATGTATCCATGTGATACCCCGAAGAGATAGGTGTCGTGACGGTGCTACACTTGGGAGAACACTAACTACTTGATATTTTTGTGAGAGATCACCCTAATAATAAGCGACCACCGCGCAATCAAAAGGGTGCATCAAGAGGGATAAACATCTCAGGCAATTCATAATAGCATGATATGGTATAGCCCTTTCTGACGGAGAAGTCTTTAATTTCTTCGTCTTCGGCATTTGCGTCGGTGTTCACCTTCGCAAAGATTCCACCACCTTGTCGATACACCAGATAATATTGCTATCTCTATAGCTAATAAAATAATGCATTACAACAAGGTTGACACGCAGGTCATTTAAAGTGACAATCATATGGCTCCAGCCATCATGCCGAATCATGACACGCAGGTCATGTTAATTTACATTATATAGTCATCTCATAGATAATCAAATTAAATATGATGAAGACCATACCACATCTCATGCACATCTTATGTCATCCTGCAAAACCAAGTTAGACGCCTCTAATCGGTTTATGCAAAATTTTATTTTATGTGGTTTCTAAGGTTTTGACTTAAACCGCAGTTACCAACGTTTATCATCAAGTATGATTATTCAAGTTGCTAGATTAACTTTGCGGGGCGTATGAAACACGAGATAATAAAATCTCAAGCCCCATACTAAACTTCGTCATATGCAAGAACCCCGTGCAGATCATATCTGCATTGCCCTTTAGTCTGCGAAACATCCATCTTTCTTTAATTATGGTAGAACCCAAAGACACTGAAGCACTTCGTTGAGCTGTCAATCAGCATACTCAGGAGCAGCATGAAAGGATCGCGGATTGCCAGAACTTTGTGAGATTCTACCATGCCGTCAAGATCAGGACTACGCAAATTCAAGGGGAGCAACAGGAACATTGGGTAACAGATTTCATCTGCTACCCGCACAAATAATTTTCAGTAATAGAACTCATCTACTACACTGTAAGGGAATGCGACAGAAAACAAAAAAATTCCGCACTACGAACATGCCCAGGATCACTATGGAGATGCATACAAGGTTTGATCTGATCGTTACCGACTCGTGGCGCAGCAGAAGTAGTGTCGATGTAGATCGTCGGTGCAGATCCCCGCAGCTAGGATTTACAACCTCCCCACCGCGAGGATGTACTCCCTCGTCTTCTCCTCGGACAGTCCCTCGGACAGCCCTTTGGGAGGCGGTCGGACAGTCCCCCGGACGGTGTCACGGACAGCCCTTCGGGAGGCACTCACAGAAACTCGGACGGTCACTTGGACAGCCCTTCGGGAGGCACTCTCGAACATCCCCTCAGGCAAAAAGATCGAACCTACGACCTCTCTACGGGGTTGCACACATACGGTGTCAGCTATCCGGCAGGGCTTCGCCGTCCAGAACTAGTTCCCACCGGAACCCAGACAGCCTTTCGGCTCTACGAAACTATTTCGCTGGGAGGGAGAGAGAAAGCCAGATCATGCATGTCATGTGTATGTGAGAAAGAGTGAGTGTGGAGAGTGCCTCTCCACCTCTATTTATAGGAAAAACTAAGGGGTAGGGTGGCACATGAAAAACCCAAAATGTCCATGCTTTATATGTCACACATAAAGGGCATAATGGGGAGGTAAGAGGAGCTCCCTTGGCTGCCCACCCCATGTGGGTCCCCCCTCCCAAAAAAAAAGGGGTTCCCATCCATCCATGTCATCCCCTAGATCTTTTGGGACAAAGCCCAAAAAGGTGGCTTTCCAAAAAGCAACCATAAAGTGCTTTTCACTATTCACGAAAACATTTTTCCGCGACCGTTAAATCCGAAAATATTTATGTGGGCCTAGAACATTTCCAGTACCCCCTAAAATAATTTTGGACGCGTTCCGAAACAATTCCAGATCAGTGATTTTCATCAGCGAAAAGCAACCAAAGCGGTTCCGGCAGCTCCGGAACATTTCCGGTTTTTTTCTCTGGAAAAATTCCAGAAGTTCCCAAAACAATTCTGGCACCCTCCAAAAAGTTCCAGGCATGTGCCGAAACCATTTTGACTTAATGGTTTACTCCGAAACAACTTTTCGGTTTTACCGAAACTATTCCGGTGTTCTCTCCGGAACTCTTCCGTTGTCTCCGAAACTTTTTCCGGTGACTTTCTCTCAGACTCCCTGTCTAGTATTCGGCAGATAGATAACCCTTAAGCGTGTGACCCTATAGGTTCGGTGAAGTATAGACATGACCGGAACACTTTCCGATCAATGATCAATAGCGGAACCGTGGACACCCATATTGATCCCTATACCCACACGAATGAATATTCGAGTGAACCTCTAGTTTCTGTGTGCTATTCCTGTTGCTTCACGATATGTTACAAACACCCGAGGTGAGACTTATCGGCATCCCCGTGGATCAACAACTTGTCCACTATGCCAGTTACCTCGTTACCGGTTTTATTCTCTTTTCTCGTTCCCGTGTTCCGGCATCCCTGTGATCAAATCACATTGTGTCTGGCCAGACGATGATGGATACCGTAACACCGAGAGGGTCCAGAGATATCTCTCCATCGTCGTAGGAGCAAATCCCAATCTTGAGCTATCAAGTCCCTTGTCATACTTTCCCATGAACCCGTAAGCCGCCGTAATAGCCACCCAGTTACAGATGACGTTTAACAAACCCCAAAGTTCATGAAGCAAGCATGAAGAAACTCGATACTCTCATGGTCTAAGGAATTATGCAAACGTTAACTTTATCTGTGTTATTAACCATTAATTTGTGACGAATGTATCTCATAGCATAACACCAATTCGGGTCGATTCAACACAAGTGTTCTTCTAACAATGTGCCCTCAAAGTTTGCTACCATAGTCATGCCCATGATTAGGAAAACAGGATCATCATGCAACACTTGAGCTAGTCTTAGAGGCATGACTAGGAATACAATTTATCGTTTATTATTCCACACGTGCATATGAGTTCCCTCCGAGCCTCGTGGTTATTGTAGACTCGAGAACCATAGCAGTTATAGCACGAAATATAAACATAATTATGAACATGGAGATAAATAATAATATTTATTATTGCATCTAGGGCATATCTCCTACAGACTCCCACTTGCACTAGAGTCAATAATCTAGTCAATGCTAATGCACTTTACACCTATGGCATACTGGTGTAAAATATGCTTCGCTTGTGGTATAGTCTACGTCTAACGGACCTGACAACTTCAGGGCCGTGTGTATCTATGCATATCCTCGCGTTTTCACGCTTTCACAAAATACATATTTTGTGTGGATTTGGTTTTGTATATATGTGAATCACTGGTCGAACATTGACCAAAGCCATCTTGGAACCATGCTATGTTCATAAATGAACTATATGATTCAACATCTTCTTTGTCGCTTCCAAAGCGTCAACATACTTAGCCATTTGTTATAGAATTCGCCACAGTAACCTGTTTGGAACAATTTCCAACTTACCGTGCCACCATATCGTGTTTTACACAAAACCCTTAACTTAAATCGGAAATCGTTTGGAGCATTGATGAAGACTGTATCGATGTAACTACTTACAACGAGCACTTCATAATCTCTACTTACAATGGGCATATCTCCTACACTCTCATCTTCATCACTTTCCTCTTCCTCCTCCTCCTCGCTTCCCCCTTCTTCCTCATCACTGTCATCCGAATGCTGACGCTCCTGTCGCTTGTCACATCTGCCGATGACCGGTTGACTGACGGAATGTTGGAGATCATCTGCGGGAAGCTCTGAAAGGGAGGAAAACATAAAGTCAAGATCTAAAAACACAAGGAAGGGCTGGTCCACAATCCGACTGGTCCAAAACATTCTTACCTCAACCGGCTGGATGTTCTTCTCATACGAAGGCACCCTCCTGGCGCCGCGCGGGTTGTCCCGAGCCGAAGTGATGGCCTTGATCTTGCTGGCCAGGACGTCGTCGGTCAGCTCCTCCGGGTGCACTCGGGTGTCATCACCCGGGCCTTCATACATCCACATGGGATGTGTCCTGGCCTGCAGCGGCTGGATCCTCCAAATCAAGAAGGTTTCCAGCAGGTCCATCCCGTTGACCCCGGCGTTCACGGCTCCGACCATGGCGACGGTCAAAATCCCGACATCCACCTTCTCTTCTTTACTCACCTCCAAAGATGGAGGCGCGGCGACTCTCGCCCCCGAGTACGGAGGAAGGCCAATCGAAGATCCCTCACTCGGCACGTCCTTGCAGTAGAACCAGCTGTCCTGCCAGCCCTTCACCGAGTCGGGAAAACTCATCTTCGGAAAGGTGCTCCGCCCCCGCACTTGTATCCCCAGACCTCCGCAGAGCTGAGTTACGTGAGTCTTTTCCCCACTCGGTGAGTCCTTCTTCACGGTCATTGAGCGACACGTGAAGATATGCTTGAACAGGCCCCAATGCGGGTGGCAACCAATGAAATTCTCACAAAGAGAAACGAAAGCTGACAGATGCACGATTGCATTGGGAGGAAGATGGTGGAGCTGCGCGCCGAAGAAATCCAAGAAAGCCCGAAAGAAAGGGTGCGGAGGCATAGAGAAACCTCGCTCGATGTGGGTAACCAGCAGCACACGCTCGTCACCCTGCGGCGCAGGCTCGACATCGTCCGCGTCCGGCCGCCTCCACCCGTCCGCCGGGATGAGGCCCTCTTCGGCGAGCTCCTCCAGCCGCTTCACCGTAACGCGCAGGGGAGCCATTCCCCCGCGATGTGGCTCGCCGGCGGTCCCGAACTCGATGGCGCCGCCTTCCCCGCCTTCTTCGCCCTCTCCAGCTTAGCGGTGGAATCCTTCCCCATGGCTTCGAGTGCTCCGGCGCAGTGTGGAGAAGAACGTGGAGAGCGGATTGCGGGGTGGGGGAGAAGGGGATTTGGAATTAACCCCACGCGGTGAAACTACCTTTTATACTGCGGGCAGAATCACTCACCAGCCCTTAGCCATCGGATCCCAGATCAACGGCTTTGGTAGCAATCTCGCGCACAGGAAAGGCAGGACACATGGCGAATTTCCGGGCGAAAATCGAGGCGTCACGCCCCACTTTCCCCACTAGCCGCAGCACAACCGCCTCCACGCGCGCGCGCATCATTTCGAATCCCGGGATTTCCGCGGCGAATCCGCCTGACAGATTGCGTCCGTCCCGTTTTTCCGAAAGCGCCCGTCGGCCCGACCGACCGCCTTCCCCAGGCCACCGTGCACTCGGACATGTTAAACACCCGACTGGAGTCACCTCCAGGATTGCGAAAGGACGAGCTCGACGCCCCTCCGCGGGTTAACTTGGCCCTTTCACTAGGCTCCAAGGCGCGTGTCTCGTAAATTTGGACTCGGAGCTGGCCTGCGCTGGCGTTCCTCCGGGATATGGAGTGGCATCTCTCCGGAGATTCAGTCCACGCGCCGGCGTCGTCACTCGAGTTTCATGGCATGCCTCCACTCGGCTCCAAGCCCATCTCTCCTGAGAGACACGCGGATGCCACCAAGTTTCGCCTAGCAATCGGCACCGTCCGATCATTCGGAAGTTCTCTAGTCCAGAATCCGTTGCGGCTTCTCCCAAGGATACGCGCGGGATGAGAGGGGGTCGAGTGCCTCCGAAGCACTCGGACCACCCCGAAAGCTCAACCCATTCGTCCTGTTAAGCCTCAACTGATTCGGGGGCTAATGATGGGGTCACCTACCACCGGTAGGGACAAGGACCTGACATCTAGGGCCCACCTAAGGCCCACACTATTATTCAGAGACCCCTGGGTCACAAGAGCAACCGGATGCACACCGCAAAGGATTCACTCGGCCCCTGCACGGACATCACTTGGACAAACGCATGCTCTACAGTCAGCCAGTCATCATCACTCGGACACAGGAGGCGTACGGACGGCGTGGAGCAGCAGCGGTCGAGTAGTCTTCAACCAGACTTTAAGCATAGTTATGACTACCGTTACCAGTAACTGCCGTAGTCATAGCCGTGTTAATCAGTGCTAAACGCCCTTAACCGCTGTACTTATTATCATTAATGCCCGGCGACGTGGTGGCTGAGAGGCTGCGGCGCACTCCTATATAAGCCGCCCTCTCCCTCCGTTGTAAGGGTTAAGCACTCATTGTAATCAGATACCCCCAGAGAAAACAAGGCTCAGGGCACGAGACGTAGGGCTTTTACCTCCTCCGAGAGGGGCCTGAACTCGCTAAATCCGAGTGTTACACCTGTGCTGTAGCTAGGCTCCGCTCCTCATTCGTACCCCCAGTACTTACTGTCAGACTAGTAACCACGACACCCACCTCGCTTTGCACCGAAGGAAACTGGGGCGCCTTCCCATCGTACGTCGGACTAGATTCGATGATGGGATATTAAAAGCATTTTTTTGTCTTATTTTTGAATTTTGTTGAGTGAATGTGAGGTGACCATGAAAATTTGTTGGCAAGTGTGCAGTATTTGCGATCTTGCGACGATTTTCTAAATTTGGAGGGATCCACCTTCAACAACGATTCATTTCTCAATGCTACGAGATTATGGTCATTCATTTCAAGAAACTCAAAGATGGGGACGATGCACACGGCAAGAACATGTGATTTGTACATTTCACCTATGAAATGCTTTTGTTCATTTAACTTATCACAAACTATGTGCATGTTTGCTTGACGTGGTAAATGTTTAAGTTCGAAGGGAACCAAAGTGTTTGAATTATAAAGAGAGATATGACGACTTTGAATTTGCACGTCGCCGGCAACTCTGCTGGAGTTGCTCTAGCCATGCTCTTGCTATGATAGGTCGGCGCACCTTCCGCACAGCGGTCTGGCTTCGCTCGGACCAGGCGAGAGTATGGCTATCTGTCAAAACAAGTGTGTCATTTGAAAAAATTCTTTGAGATTGATTTTGAATCAAAGAGGCCCGTGATTTTATGAGCTACCAAAGAATTATGGAACGAAGAGAATAGCTTTTGGTGATGAGTTGGATCGAAGTGACTCACTATTGACCCCGCCCTGTTTCTTGTCTTTATCGGGCACTGATTGCCCGTCTTTTCAGGAAACAACTTGCCAGCGATAGCAACAAAGAATTTGATCTGTAGTGTACAGGCGCGCGTAAACTTTTTTTTTAGGGAAAACCGTTTAAAAAAAAACAGGCGCGTAAACCGGATCTTGGCCCTTGCCTAGGTCAACACCCGAGTCAACCCCAGCCTCGTCACGCCAACCAAACCAACCCCACCGCACGCGCCAGCCCAAGCCCAAAGCCCAGGCCCTCCACACGGTCCGGGCTACCGGGGCGGCATACGAAGTCAACGATGTTGACCGCGCCACGGCTCGGTCAGTTAAAAGACATGGCCTCGCTTTCTTCTCCCTCGTTTCTCGCTTTCGCATTGGGGAGAAGCCACAAACTCTCGACTCGAGGCCGCCATTTCAATCCCCTCTGCTCGCTCTCGCCTCGCCGCCGTGCGCCACTGCCCGCTGCTGGAGTTGGGCAGGCTCGCAGAGTTGCCTGCGAGCTTCCTGTGATCCGCCGTGGGCCGGAGTTTCTCCGCGTCGGGCGGCTGTTCGGCGGGTTAGTTCCGTCGGCGCGCCGGTGGACTGGAACACCCCGTCGGGGGCCGCGCCTCGCCGAGACCGCCGGTTTCGGCGCTCCCTCTCCTGCCCCGGTTCAGGTGAGCCTCGCTGATTGATCTTCCAATCGAAGGTTTCGATATTTCTCCCCTTTCCTTGCTCTCTGGTCGCGCCGTTTCTGAATTTCCTGGTTGTTGGGCGACAGAAGAGAAGGGGATTGCAGAGAGTCGACAGTTCGCGATCTGATAAGAGCAAATAGCTGTGGAAACATGCCATCTAGATCATTAGATTACTACTCCTGACACGACTAGATGGATTGAGCCCTTGCTTGAATTGAATGCTTGTGGGTGTGATTCCGTGACATAGCGATAGAGTTGCAGCAAACATATCGGCGCCCTGTTCTTCAGAAACGCACAATTGCTGGAACTTCCTGTTGGATTGTGATAGGGTGTGAGGATCCTTGGGAGTGCAGAAATGCCAGACATTGAATGCTACAGGACTGGCGAGAGATACGGTGCCTGTGAATTGATTGACCCGGCCAATCTTGCATTGCTAGCTAGCCTTCAGAAATCATTTAGATGACAGCCCATACATAGCCTGTCCAATACCATGTGCCGGCTGCAACCACCCTTCTGCTTAAGATTAAGAAGAAGAAAGCGATGACGTGGTCTGGATGCACAATATCGTCTTTGTTTACTGTTGCAGTCTAGTAGCGCATCTTCTCGTGATCTCATTCGTTGTTTATTCCATGGAAAGAAACATGTATGCGGTTTTTGGTTTTGTCCTCAAGTTCATAAGATATTTGCAGGAACCGATCATGACATCGATGCCTATCCAAGAAAGGTATAACTAGTCAATCAAAGAGACTATTTGGATTAGAAAAAAAGCTGTGGTGGCCTAACGGCCTAAGGGCTACTTCCTTTGATTATGCATGTCATCACATACTACATGTCAGTTGCAACATACCAAATCAGTGATAGTTGGTTGTTAGTTAAAACTCCACTGCCTGTGCAAAGCTGTCAATAATATTTCTGATGAGTAAAACTCCAGAAACGTTCAAGTTTGAATCGACGTGAAATGCTTAAGTGGCTTTGCTGCTCAGTTCAAGTTTGAACATAAGCTATTCACGTGTAGTTGTTTACTTACTGGGACACGGGAACCCCACATATCTCTGCATAACGTAAACTATAAATAAATATACATGACACTATGATACACATAGCAATGTAACATGTACAAAACTAGAGGTTACGATGGCAGTTTCTAAGAGCACCCACAAATCTGGAGCATTTCTCTTTGGAACCTTTTTTCCCCTCCACTGTTAAATTTAGCCCATAATTCATGAGCTGTTACCTGTTAGTGTTTCTGAACCTTGTGAATCTAACTAAAGACTCTCAGTTATTATGTTAGCAAACTACCCGAGCAGTATTTGAACTTGAATTCTGTGTTTCAACTTTTATTATTACCAAAATGCATTAACTATCTGCAGTCAAAATTCATGCCATTTTGTGCATATAGAATATCCGAGTCAAAATACATGTCAATTTAAACATTGACGTGGTCTCCAATGTGACATTCTGACCATTGATTTCTTTGGAAAATGTGTTGTCTTTCACAATGGATCTTATCAATGTGATGCTGCAATGTTTGTAATTGTTTCTACATTGATAGTCAAACCTAAAAATGTTTGACTCACATGGATTTAAATAACATGTATTTTGACTAGGAGAAAGTATTTCTATCTAAAATGGAAATCTTGAATTGGGCATGTTATACATTGCACATGCTACTTTTGTTAGGTAACATGTAACCTGAACTTGTGTTCATGTTTCCCGTTTCAGGATATGATCACTGTTGTTGAAGGCTGATGATTGCTGTTATTGAACATGAAGGATGATGTGCCTGTGGTTAGATCGATATTAAATTGATATCTCTACCAAGTGAACCACAGTACAGAGGTTTGTATTGTGGCTCGAGAATTGAAACAACTTGGTAATGAGTTGTTTTTCTCGCATTTTCAAGAGGACGGGCGGGGGTCAGCAACAAACTGGTCCACTCAATGAAGGTATGAGCTCTTATGCCTACAGTTTTGCTGGAAATCACTATTCGGAATATGATATCACTTCGTCACCTCTTCGTCATTCTGCCTTCGTTTTCACTTACATTTAATCTTTTGCAGACCTCCCGGGTGTTGAGAACATAACAAGATTTAGCTATAAGGAGTTGGATAGGGCAACTGCAAGATTTGACCAATCCAATAAGATTGGTGAGGGAGGTTATGGACCAGTTTATAAGGTAATACCCTATTTATTATGTATTGGATGCCGGACTTAGTTATTGCAAGTGTTTTAAAATCGCTAACTTGCCATTTCAGGGAACGCTCAGGGATGGAACAGCTGTTGCGGTAAAGGTGCTCTCTTTGCAGTCTAGGCAAGGCGCGAGGGAATTTCTTAGTGAACTTATTACGATCTCTGATATTTCCCATGAGAATCTTGTCAAGCTTTATGGCTGTTGTGTGGAAGAAAGCCACAAGATCCTTGTCTATAATTATCTTGAAAATAATAGCCTTGCACAAACCCTTCTAGGTAGATTATCATAGCTGAACCTCTGTATTCTTTTGTTCCTAGAAAAATTTCAGATGCCGTAATCCTTCTTGGTCCTTGCCATTTTTCAGGTTCTCAGCATAGCAGCATCCAGTTTAACTGGAGAACTCGAGTGAATATTTGCATTGGTGTTGCCCAGGGACTAGCATACCTCCATGACGGTGTCCGACCTCATGTTGTCCACCGGGACATCAAAGCTAGCAATATACTTCTGGATCAGGATCTTACCCCGAAAATTTCCGATTTCGGCTTAGCGAAGCTTCTACCTTCGGATGTATCACATATTAGCACAAGAGTTGCAGGAACGCTGTAAGTGCAAACCATTTAATCGAACCTGTCTGCTTTGCTATATGTTTACTTGTGTTTCTCTTCTCATTATACTAAAATGCTACTCCCTCCGTCCCATAATATAAGAGCGTTTTTGACACTAGTGAGTAGTTTGTCCGATCCTTTGAACTTGGTGGGTGATAAACTCTTATCGGTGTAAGCAAGGGCTGCATAGGGATGCTGTTTTTTCAATAAGCACATTAAGATTGAGAAAAGAGGGAAAATCAAAATACGATATACTAGTGGTAGTTAATTAGATATCCCCTCTGTTGCTTTTGCTCACTGTACTTTTTGGCTGCAGAGGTTACTTGGCTCCTGAATACGCCATCCGAGGACAAGTGACACGGAAATCAGATGTTTACAGCTTCGGCGTTCTGCTGATAGAAATAGTCAGTGGAAGATGCAACACTGATACAAAACTACCCTACGAGGATCAGATTCTTCTTGAGAAGGTACAGGACCCTGTTCTAAATTGTTCATCTCCCGGCCTGAACCATTTTGCATTTGAAAGATCAGGATTACTGATTACCAATCCTGTCTTCCTCTGCAGACGTGGGCATACTATGACCAGGGGCAACTACACGAGATCATCGACAGCTCCCTGGGCGACGACCTGGACGTCGACGAGGCGTGCAGGTTCCTGAAGGTGGGGCTCCTGTGCACGAAGAACGTGACGAAACGGCGGCCCGACATGTCGACGGTGACCCGGATGCTGAAGGGCGAGGAGGACGTGGAGTCGCAGGAGATCACCAAGCCCGACGTGATCCGGGACTTCAGGGACCTGAAGCTGAGGAGCAAGGCCACGTCATCATCGCTGCTGACCTCCATCGTGGCGCGCTCCTCGCCGTCGTCGTCATCCACCGGTAACACCACCCGCACCTCCATCACCTTCACCGCCATATCGGACCGCCCCTGACCGAAGAGGCGCGCGCGGTAGGAAAATAGACACGAAGAGACTGCAGAGGAAACTGTAGATAGCCGTAGCGCAGCCCAGGTTTTTCCTTTTTTCTTGTGCTTGTATGGTCTGTGTGGTATAGTAGCCTTCATACTTTCATTCGCTTTACTCTTTTTTTTTGGCGGGGCACTTCACTTGATTGTTTCTCTGTATAAAAGGGTTATACCGATTTTTTTTTATCAATAGAAACCAAGCTCATGTAGTTCACAGCAGAACGATTCTCCCCCAAAGGTCATCACACAGCCTATATGTATCAATGTATGCATTTCGACTCGAGTGCGAGCTTTTGGAGACCGAGCTCCAGGGAGCTTGGTTTCAAAATACAATTTTCTACAGCGTGAAAAATTCGAATTTTTTTGTGGACACTCATACACATATATATTAGGTATCTGTAAAATTTCATAACAGTATACTTTCACATGTGGCGTGCAAAAAAAATGCGTATTTGTAAAATGGGCTGATGTTTTTGTTGTTGGGCCAGATTTTTTTTTTTTGTACAACCTACGAATCACAATATTTTCAAACGTTTTTTCACACATTCATGCGGAACACGCATAAGTTTCCATGGAATTTTTTAATTTTTTAAAACTTTTAAATATGACATTTGAATTTTTTTTTAAATCCCGAGCTCCCTGGAGCTCGGTTACCATTGGCATTTTCCATTTCTACTCGCAGTATTCCATGTTCGATCGCCGCCGCCATTCTTCCCCCAAACCATCGGCGCTTCGCACAGGGAGAACGACGCGATGTGCCGACCCATTTGTGTAGATAACGTAAGTACTACCCCATCCGGTTTTGGGAACCTTCTAGAAGGTTCTATAAACCATTTTTTTTGTTTCCTTCTTTTTATTTTCTCTGTTTTTTTTCTTTTTCAAATTTATTTTCTGTTCCAAAAGTTTTTGCCGTTTCTGAAAAATGTTTGTACATTTAAAAAAAACCGTGTTTCAAATTTTGTTCATAAATTCAAAGTTTGTTCGCATTTTTTAAAAATGGTTTGGGAATTTCAAAAACTGACGTGTTTTTCAAAGATTGTTCAGAACGTCAAAAAATGATCCTGGTATCAATTTTTCTCACAAACTAAATAAATCTTCCCATTTTAAAAAAAATGTTTGGGAATTTCAAAAAATGTTCGCACTTTTGAAAAATTCTTGAGAATTTTAAAACATGTTCCCATTATCAAATTTTGTTCATAAAATATGCATTTTTGAAAAAAAATGTTTGGAACTTCAAGAATGTTCGTGTGTTTCGAAAATTATTCGTGTTTTCTAAAAAAATGTTTGCTTCAATTTTTTCAAAAATAAATCACATTTGAAGTTTTGTAAAAAATAGATCTGTCGCTGATTATGGTTCTTATACTCCGCGCTACCTATTGAAGAAATCGAAGCATGTCAGGTGTTGTGGCTTGTGAAGAGTGCTCACCAGCGGAAGGTCCAGGGTTCGAACGCTCACTCGTATCACAGCTTGCGTGCATCTGGCTGGCCCATTTGGGGGAACCGCTACGCGGCGCTCATCCATTGGACGCAACACATGTCGTATAGGAGATCCCAAGTTATTCGCCAGAGCGAGATCTCCTGTACAGCAGGCACGCTTATGGCGACATGACCATCGCCTTGCCTGAAGCGGCGTGGTCATCGGCCGACCAGTAACGTTGTTGGTTCGATTCATTTTCCGTTTGTTCGCATCGTTAGTTCGTTACTATTGTTCGTTAACTACATTTCTTTTCATTTTCATTTTTCTTTTATACTTTTTGTTATATTTTTAAAAAATATATCTAAAATACATATTTAAAAAAAATCAATATACTTAAGTTTGAAAAAATGTTTGTGCAGTGTTAAAAAATGTAGGTGCAACTTTTAAAAAATGTTGATAGCATTTGAAATACAAGTTTTGAAGTATATTTGAAATAAATTATTAACACATATTCAAAAAGATGTGTTTGCCAAACTGTTAATCATTTATTTGAAAACTATTAAACATGTAATTTTTTAAACGTGTATAAAAATGTTTTTGATGTATACGAAAAATATAGACATAAAAAACATACATTTAGAAAAATGTCAATCGTTTATGTTTAATACATTGAACATATATAAAAACAATGACTCGTATGTAAATGAAAAATATATAAGGTGTATGAAAAAATAGACATCAGAATATATATTAAAAAATGTTAATCATGTACTTCAAAATGTTAAAGATGCACAAAAAAAGTTTTTCATGTGTATGAAAAATGTACAGTGTACGTGAAAAAAATTAGACACGTGTTGAGATAAAGAATAAAAAAAAACCCAAAGGAAGCCGTTGAACACAATGAAAACAGAGAAAGAAACAAAGAAAATAAAAGAGAAATGAAAAAACTAATAAAAATCGATGAAAACTGAGAAAGTAACATAGAAAACTGAAGAAAAAAAATAAAGAAATAAAAAAAACCCGATAAAACCAAGAAAGGAACAAATAAAAACAAGAAAACGAGAACAAAAGAAATAAAACCGAAGAAAGCAAAAAAAATAATGAACAGAAGAAAAACGAGCGAAGCGAATGCAGCCAGCGACAGTGAGCGAGCAAACGAACGAGTGAAAATGGGCATGCCCAGTTTTACAGCACTCAGAGAAAAACTTCAGGCGAGATATATATTACGTGCTGTTCGTCGCTCGACGATGTCTCTTTTTTCGTAGATCCGTTTACTCAAAACATTTTATCTCTTAAACCGTGCGTCCAAATATCAAACCGTCATCGTTGGATTGCTCGTGTCGAGATCTTCAAAACTAGATCCCATGTTGATAGATTTTGACGATTTTTTTTCACAAAAAAAAACCAGACAAAAAAACCAAACCGCAAGCATGTTTTTTTTCCTTTCCAAAAAGAGGCATGACCATGCCTCTCGCAGAAGCAAATCCATGCCTCTCGCGGAAGAAAAAAAAAAGAAAATGCGTTTTTTTTTTGTTTCCGAGAGGCACGGCCGTGCCTCTCGCAGAAAAAAACCCGTGCCTCTCGCGGAAGCAAAACCGTGCCTCTCGCGGAAGGAAAAAAACGTGTTTGTTTCCGCTTTCGAGAGGCACGACCGTGTCTCTTGTGGAATTAAAACCATGCCTCTCGCGGAAGGAAAAAAAAGAAAACACGTTTTTTTCCGTTTCCGAGAGGCACGGCCATGCCTCTCGCGAAAGGGAAAAAAAAGAAAACACTTTTTTTTTTCATTTCCGAGAGGCACGGCCATGCCTTTCGCGGAAGCAAATATGTGTCTCTCATGGAAGGGGAAAAACCGTGTTTTTCACGCATTTTTTGGGGGCCAAAAGTTAAGGAAGACCGCTGGAAAACCGAAAAGCCAAAAAAAAAAAAACCATCCAAAAAGCCGAAAACGCATGCGGATTTTTTTTTGGAGGGAGCGCCTGGTGGCGCTGATACGTCTGCAATGCATAGGGGTAAGCGCAATAGGCCGGCCCAGTAAGCATTCATTGATACTATAAACATTTTGATATTATAAGGTGAATTTTTTTATACACACTGAGTATTTTTTAATATACGGTGAATTTGTTTTAAAATAGAAACTGATTTTTTAATATACTGTGAACTTTTTATAATGTACACTGAACATTTTTTAAATGCACATTGCATATTTTTGTAATATATGTTGAACATTTTTTTAGTATATGGTAAACATTTTTATATTACAGGGTGAACGTTTTTGTAATATACATTGAACAGTTTCCTAATATATGATGAACATTTTTGTAATACACCGTGAACTTTTTTGTATACTTGAACGTGTATACATTTAAAAAAATGAATTAAAAAATAAGAGGAGAAATAAAAGAAAAGGAAAAGGTAGGAAAAAGACAAAAAAAAATCTGAATCAAAAGCAGCAAAACAGAAACTGGGAGAAAATGGCCGAACTGGACTGGCCCAGCTTGATTTGCCAGTAGGCGTCGGGTCGCCCATTTACCACCTGTGGGCGGCAAATAGGATCGACCGCCTATATCATGCCTACTGCGAGACCGAAGGATGACTCGCCTCTGGCGCTTCCAGTAGAAGGCCCGCTAATTAGCGTGCCTACTATAGCTTCCTGAAGCGGTTTTGGAAAAGTTCTTTTTTTTTTTGCGAGAAAACTTCCGAGCTATTCATCTTCAATCATGACAGTACAACGAACACCAGAAATAATAAAAATTACATCCAGATTCATAGACCACCTAGCGACGACTACAAGTACTGAAGCGAGCCGAAGGCGCGCCGCCGTCATCGCCCCTCCATCGCCGGAGTCGGGCACAACTTGTTGTAGTAGACAGTCGGGAAGTCGTCGTGCTAAGGCCCCATAGGACCAGCGCACCAGAACAGCAACCGCCGCCGATGAAGAATAACGTAGATCGGAAGGATCCAATCCAAAGACACACGAACGTAGAAGAACAACGACGAGATCCGAGCAAATCCACCAAAGATAGATCCACCGGAGACACACCTCCACACGCCCACCAACGATGCTAGACGCACCGCCGGAACGGGGGCTAGGCGGGGAGACCTTTATTCTATCTTCAGGGAGCCGCCGCCGTCTCGTCTTCCTGAGCAGGGCACAAACCCTAACAAAACGGAAAGGAACGACTAAAATCGGAGCCCTCCCGCCGGCCCTTGCCAGGATCCACCGCGCCCCCATGGCCCTAGGGCCACCGGAGACGAGGCGGACCAGCGGCAGCGCCGGCGAGAGGCAGGAACCCTAGCTTTTTTTTGAAAAAGTTCTATGAACCTATACAGGCTAGTTTTATAAGATTTTATTTGTAATTGGAAGCTTTTGCAAGATGATATCATTCGGGTCATCAAGCTACCTTTTCAAACTGGTTGCATGCCCGAAGGGCTTAAACGACGATTGTGCTGATTCCCAAGGTGAAAAACCCTATAAAATTTGAAAGGTTTATGCACCATCAATTTTTGTAGCTGACCTATAAATTTATCTCCGAATGCCTCGTCAACCGTTTACGGCCGATTCTGGATGGTGTGATCTCTACGGCCTAGAGTGCTTTTATTCATGGGCGTAGGTATAATGACTGATAATGCTTGCCTTCGAGTGTGCACTCTGTGAGTGCACTAGAAGATGAGCGTGATGGCTTATGTGCGTAAAAGTTGAACTTAAGAAAAGCTTATGATAGAGTTATGTTGGAGGCGCTGGTTTTTTTTTTCCTTGGTGTGGATCAACTGGATCATGGCATGTGTCACTTCGGTGAAATATGCAGTCCGGTTTAATGGTAGTCTCTTGGATTCCTTTAGTCCAACTAAGGCCTTGTTCGGTTAACCCTTCTCCAAGGGGATTGGAGGGGTTTGAAGGGGATTGCCTTCAAATCATATGCAACCGAACAAGGCCTAAGGAAATTAGATAAGGGTGATTCTCTCTCACCTTATTTTTTTTGTGTTGGTTGATGATGCTCTTTTGCTTCCGTTAAATTGTGCTATATACAAGAGAGTGCTCCAAGATTTTAAGATATGTAGGGGGCTCCGAGGGGTGTCTCATCTTCTATTCGTGGACGACAATCTCCATTTCTTCAAAGCCTTCCTTGATCAAGCTCTATATCTACTATAAATTTGTTGATAAGGTATGAGAAGGGCACTAGACAACAATTGACTCCCTCCAAATGCTCACAATTATGTTTCGAAAAATAAACAGTATTGAGGGTCAAGTCGCGGTTATGATTGTGCTTGAGGTGTTGGCGGATATTTTTGAAGACAGATAGTTTGGCCTCCTCGTTTCTGTGAAGGCCGACGGTCTTTTAGTGGGCAAGTGCCATCGAACTCTCTTCCCTCCCTCCGAGACGGCGACGCATTTACAAGGTGCGTGCACTGCACCTCCAGCCCCAGCCCGGGCTTCTGTGCATCTTGTGATGGGATTCTTGCATGCATCTGCGGCAAGCACAGGCACGGACGTACGTACGTGCGTACGAACGGACGTGCAGGCCCGGAGCCGCAGTGGAATCAGGCCGGCCTGCCGGCGTGTCCCGCGAGCGGCCGGCACGAGCGCTGCCATGGCAGGCATCCGCCGCTGGTGGGTTCGTCCGAACATGGCCGCTGCGCTGCGCCGCGCAGGCAAGTGTGCCCTCAGCTCTCGCCATCGCCGGAACTGTGCCCTGTCGCTCGCTCTCGTAGTCGTACGAGCCTTTCTTGGCAGGGCGAGTGGCGCCGCGCGGTGGCGGTGGCGGTGGCAGGTCGGTCTGTGAATTCCTGGGGCATTTTTTTGGCAGCGGCAATGGCGCCGGTTGCGTAGGCGCGAACCTCAGACGACCTGGGCCTGATGGTTGGGTGGTTCCGTGAACTCAGAATTCGCACACGTCGCTGCCACACTGGCTGGCAATGCAGGGAAGGATCAACTTAGATCCTACGATGCAGTGCTACACTGCTAATGCTCCAGCAACTGTCCATCTCAAGCTCTTCTTTCACTGCGAAGACGAAGATTGCATCCGCATGCGCATTGGTCCAAGCAAACACAGCCTTCGATTAATCTAGCACTCATAAACCCTAATAGAAAGGTCCCCTCAGCCGTCATGAATCATAGAATTAAATAGCCCACTAAATAGCCGTGATAGCTGCGCTATAGCTATCCGGGAGCCTCGCCGCTACGCTATGGCTGCTGCCGCGAAATCCTCCACATATCCCCCAAAATAGCTCAAAACTCAGCAAAACCCTCTAAAAATCATCTCTCCCACTAGAAAAATTTCCGCTATTTGCCGCGATTGCCCGCTATGGGGCTGCTATAGCTGCTGGGAGAGGCCGCCGCGAAATCGTTTCTCCCGCGATTTTAATCTATGGTCATGATCCACACTCTTGAGCTTTATTATTTTTGCGGCAAACCCTTGAGCAGACTAGTCCTTGATCCATGTGCTAGGCATCATATAGTATTATATGCTGTCTTGAAGACCTAACCAAAGTCATGTAGGAGTACTCATGTTTCTTTGTCCTTGGCGTTGTCATGGAGTGGAGCAATTAACTAATCTGTCTCGCTCATGATGCCTCTAAGTGTCGTGTTCAATGATAGTTTACCGCCTCCAAGGGAATGAGAGATGGGAGATGGGGCACGATCTTCACCTTCCCCGGTGCGTGAAAGCCACACCTATAAACTTTTACCGGAACAAACAATCAGGAAGAAACGCGGACGAAACTGATGATTACACTCGTTGGCGCAACTTGGCAATATCTACGTGTTGCGGTAAAAGGACATTGGAAGCATCAAAGGTGGCGCCAAGGTGCTGTCTTTGTCATCAAAATTCAAAAGTGTATATATCAATCGCATTACCGTTCGGTTGAATTAGTCGGCGCGTGCGATTCTGTTAACTTGTTGGGATGTTTTTCTTGGCAAAATGGAATGGAACTCTATATCTTCTTGAGAAATTCCTGCTTCTGGACCAGGCCAGTGGATGTTCATTGCAAGTGTTGGATACAGCCCGGTCTTAGGACTAGAAATTTGTAGGATGGTCACGTCGATCGACCGCTGGATCGCGGTGAGATCTACAGGAACGTGGACCATGTGTCATGCGAGTCAACCTATGGCCGTAGCAGACAGAGGCTATTAAGCTAAGTAGCTAGGGTCCAATCTACGTATTTTACATACGACTGGTACAAATGTAGATAACAGGACCAGAAGACATGTAGGCTTTTCTTTGGAAAAACACAGTACAGAAGTCACCGTTAGGGCATCTCCAACGCCGACCCTTAAACTAAAAACGATATCCGTCCGCGGACAGTGATACGGGAGATGGTCATCCAACTATGCCCGCATACATTTTAAACCAAATATAAACAAAACCGACGAATTTCATCAAACACGACGGAATTCACTAAAGTTCGGTCATAATCTACATAAAACGGACAATATTTCGTCCGTTTAACTTAAGCTTAAAAAAATCTAGATTATCTAGTAGCGGACGGTGACCTCCGCATGGCCAGCGACACCGCCGTCGCTGTCCGTGCCGCTGTCGTCGTCAGAGTGGTCCATTTAGCGACGCAATGGTGCGCGCGGGGGGGGGGGGGGGGGGGGGGGGGAGGGTGCTCAGCCGCCACCTAGCTCTCGTGGAGGAGCTGCTCCACTTCCTCATGCGCCGTGTGGAGGGCCACCACGGCCAACACCCACCCAGGTCAGGGAGCCTTGCCCTTGCCTGCCGGCGGCGGCGGACTCGCTGAGAGACCACTGCTCGCTGATCTTGGCGCCGGAAGGAGGAAACGATGAACAGGCGCCTGGAGAGGAAACGATGAAGACACACTCGAGCATGAAGAGGTTTATCAGGATGGACATGACAAGTCTTTGACGCAGGAGACGTCGTTGGCTACAACGCTGAAGGTCCCTCATGTTAAAGATCTACTTTGGAAGAAGACGAGTAACGATAGAGCTGCTATTAAAGAGGCTCTCAAGTTGGAGCAACTGCAAATAGATGCCAAAACTCCGTTGTATGAAGGTTGCGATCCCGAGCACACCCACCTGCACGTCACGCTCAAACTTCTAGACATCAAGGCAAAATACAAGAGCACAGACGCAAGTCTAGATGCTACATTGGATTATTTACACAAAATTTTGCCCAAGGAGAATTTGTTGCCTTGTAGTGTCAATAATACGAAGAAGATCGTGTGCCCTCTTGATTTGCCGCACATAAGATATCACGCATGCATAAATGATTGCATCTTATATCAGAAAGGGCATGAGCACAAAATAGAGTGTCCAACTTGCAAGGAACCTCAATACAAACATGGAAAGAAGGATTCTCGAAAGGTTGTATGGTACTTTCCGCTCATTCCTCGCCTGCAGCGTTATTTCCCAGACGAGAAGGAAGCAACACACATGACTTGGCACAAGGCTAGGAAGCTCTCGTCTAAAAATGATGTCATTCTTAGACACATTGCAGATGGTTGCCAGTGGAAAGCACCCGACTGCATGGAACGAGAATTCACAGCAGAACCAAGAAACCCCAGGTTGTTAGTACGGATGGACTAAATCCGTTTGGCACCCAGAGCAACACACATAGCACATGACCAGTGTTTGCATGGATGTACAATGCCCCCTGGCTCTGCAGGAAACTGAAGTATATACACATGATTATGCTAGTTCAAGGGCCGATCCAACCAGGCAACGATATCAACATCTTGAGCTATTAAAGGGGGAGCTAGACATATTATGGGGGATTGAAGGGGTCAAGACCTGGGACGCAAGCACAAGAAATTATTTTCCCATGGGAGTAGCATTGCTCACGACAGTGCAAGACTATTTGGGTTACGGATATATCTCCAGCCATGTGTGCCATGGACACTACAGATGTGTTAAATGTATGGATGATACATCTTTTCGCCAGCTATCAAAAAAGGGCAGTCAGAAAACTGTGTTCATGATCAATCGAAGATGGCATGACAAAGATGACAAGTGGAGAAGTCGTAGAGATCTGCTCGATAACACAGATAAGACCTGAGGGCCACCACGTAAGAGGCCTAGAGCAGAAATCCATCAGTTGTTAAACAATTAGACAGAGGGCCCTAAGCCAGGAAAGAAGAGAAAGAACGTCAAGGAGAACATGCTGCTAAAAGTATGGAAAATGAAGTTTGTTTTCTGGGACTCGAAGTATTAGGAACTCCTCAGTACGCCACATTCCCTTGAGATGGTGCATATCACAAAGAATGTGTGCGAGAGTTTGCTTGGCACACTCTTCGACATGCCAGAAAAGAGTAAAGATGGTCCAAGGGCAAGACAAGACTTGAAAGACATCGGTATTAGGGAAGAGCTTCAACCTGCAGTCCTGAAAGCACATTTGCTCCCTTGGTGGTTTTGGTAATTCATAACAACATATATCTCATTGAACTAATGTCCATTCAAGTTAAAGATTTTAGGATGTTCAATGATTGGCATGGCATGGACTAGAGACGTGGACCCCTCAAAATGCTAAGGATAAGAATTGGCAAAAGATCAAGACTCTACATTTTTGGTTTAGTGATCCAAGATCACATTGAGTCCATAGGAAAGCCAATACTATTAAAAGGGGATGAGGTGTTGCTTAATGGTCTTTTTGCTCAAGTGCTTAGTGACAGTACTCCTAAACCCTCAACCACTCTCTCAATCCCAAATATGTCCAGAACCTACATTCTAACTCGGCCCCACCGAAATTTCCTATCCGGCCCCACCGAGTTCATCCAAGACATAGCCACTGCCAAAACCCTAACAAATCGGATCCACCGAAATGGATCTCCGTCCCACCGAGATGGCCTTGCCAACTCTCTATAATCGTTTGCACTTACTTCGGTCTCACCGAGTTTGCAAATCGGTCTCACCGAGATGGCTTGCCAACTCTCTGTTGCCTTATTGCTTCACTTCAGTCCTACCGAGTTGATGCAACCGGTGCCACCGAGATGAGGTTTGCCCTAGCCATTGCACTTCGGTCCATCCGAGTTGTTCGTATCGGTCCCACCGAGATTCCTAAAGTTCATATCTTTTACACAGTTCAGTGCTACCGATATGATCGTTTCGGTGCCACTGAGTTGGGTCAAAAGTGTGTAACGGTTGGATTTTGTGTGGAGGCTATATATACCCCTCCTCCCCCTCCTTCTCTAAAAGGAAAGCCATCAGAACGTGCCTACACTTCCACCATACATTTTCTGAGAGAGAACCACCTACTCATGTGTTGAGATCAAGCTATTCCATTCCTACCATTTGAAACTTGATTTCTAGCCTATCCCAAGTTGCTTTCCACTCAAATCCCTCTTCCACCATAGCCAAATCTGTGAGGAGTTGTTTGAGTGCTGGGAAGACTATCATTTGAAGCACAAGAGCAAGGAGTTCATCAACAACACACCATCTATTACCTTTTGGAGAGTGGTGTCTCCTAGATTGGTTAGGTGTCACTTGGGCGTCTCCAACCTGATGTGGAGTTGAACCAAGGAGTTTATAAGGGCAAGGAGATCGCCTACTTCGTGAAGATCTACCCCGAGTGAGGCTAGTCCTTCGTGGACATAAGCCATGGTGGAATAGACAAGGTTGCTTCTTCGTGGACCCTTCATGGGTGGAGCCCTCCATGGACTCGCGCAGCCGTTACCCTTCGTGGGTTGAAGTCTCCATCAACGTGGATGTACGATAGCACCACCTATCGGAACCACGCCAAAAACCACCGTGTCTTCATTGCGTTTGAATTCTCCGATCCCCTCCTTTACTTACATATGCAATTATCTACTTTCCGCTGCTATACTCTTAGAATTGCATGTGTAGGGTGAAGATGTACTATTGCTAAAATCTGTCAACAATTAAAATCTGGGAAAAGGTTAGGTTTTATTTGGTCAAGTAGTCTAATCACCCCCCCCTCTAGACATACTTTCGATCCTACAAGTGGTATCAAAGCTTTGGTCTCCTTAAGCCTTGATTTCCATTGATTTGGTGATCATAGCCTTGGTTTCACAACCTAGGAGAGTATGGCGTCTAGTGAGGGTAACTATCACCGTAGAGGTCCATATTTTTATGGTACAAACTTTGCTAGTTGGAAACATAAGATGAAAATGCATATTCTTGGTCATAACCCTGCCGTTTGGGCTGTTGTTCGTGTTGGCTTGCAAGGTGACTTCTTTGAGGATGGCAAGGAACCGGATCGTGAAGCAACCCCGGAAGAATTGAAGATGTTGCAATACAATGCTCAAGCTTGTGATATTCTATTCAACGGTTTATGTCCGGAAGAATTCAACAAAATCAGCCGCCTCGAGAATGCAAAGGAAATTTGGGATACTTTGGTTGATATGCATGAGGGTACCGAGTCCGTCAAGGAATCTAAGTTGGATGTGCTTCAAAGTCAACTTGACAAGTTCAAGATGAAGGATGGTGAAGGAGTCGCTGAGATGTACTCTAGGCTTGCTCTCATCACAAATGAGATTGCCGGCTTAGGAAGTGAAGAGATGACCGACAAATTCATCATCAAGAAGATACTTAGAGCTTTGGATGGAAAATATGATACCGTTTGCACATTGATCCAAATGATGCCAAATTACAAAGATCTCAAGCCCACGGAAGTCATAAGAAGGATTGTTGCTCATGAAATGTCACTCAAGGACAAAGAGGAGCTGCACAACAAATCAAGTGGTGCTTACAAGGCCTCAACCGATGCTCCAACAACTTCAAGTGACAAGCTAGTATCAAATGAAGAGATAAGCCTAATGGTGAAAAGGTTCAACAAGTTCTACAAGAACAAAGGCAAAGAAAGAAGCTCTAGCTCAAGACACCATGAGAGAAGATCATCAAGTCGTGACCGCAATTGCTACAATTGTGGGAAGCCCAGACACTACTCAAATGAGTGTACGGCTCCCTACAAGAAAAGAGATGAATCACCAAGAGGAAGACATAGAAGAGATGAATCACCTCATAAGGAGAGAAGGGGTAGAGATGATCGTTATGAACGAAGACACTCTAGAAGAAGCAAGGATTCGGAGATGAAGGACAAGTCGTCCAAGAGCTATACAAGAAGAAGACATCAAGCTCATGTTGGTGAATGGGTTTCCGGCTCCGACTCCGACGACCACTCCGAGAGAAGCTATCACTCCGACTCCGACTATAGTCAAGATGAAGGTGTTGCCGAACTTGCACTTGTGTCATCCAACTCCTATGATCTATTTGACTCACCAAATGAAGGAATTGGAAGATGCTTCATGGAAAAAGGCCCCAAGGTATCACATCCCGAGTATCTTGATTTTAATAGTGATGAAGATGATTTGCTTGGTGATGATGATTTACTTGTTGATAGGGCTAGTGATATGAGCTATAATGAAAATGCTAGTAATCATGATAGTCAAGAGGAAACGAGTGACAATGCTATGAAGGAGATTGAGCGTCTAACTAAAGAACTAAATGCTCTTAAGTTAGCTCATGAAACAACTCAAGAGGATCATAGAGAACTTCTAAGAACTCATGAGAAGCTACGCTTCGAGAAGCTAAATTTAGAGCAAGAGCATGAGTTTCTTAAAGCTATCAATGACGATCTTCGAAATAAGAGTTCTTCATATCTTGCCAAGCGTTTACTCTTGTCTACCTTTATGCCACAAGTTAAATCTAAGCAAACTAGCAACAAGGGTAAAAATGGTTCTACCTCTAGTAGTAATAATAACAATGCTAAATCCAATGTTGTTACTTCTAGTAGTTCTATTGATTCCACTAATGATTCTCTTAGCCAAGTTACACTTGAGCAAGAAAATATGCTATTGAAAGGAATTATAGAGAAAGGTGTCTACAAGAGTCTTGCCGGGAGTAAGCAATTTGAGGAAATTGTACGCAAGCAAGGAAGGCACCGGAAGAACCAAGGTGTTGGTTTTGAACAAAAGTTCAATGCCAATGGAGTTGAGTGGGAAGAAGATCAATACCCCAAGACGAAGTTTGTTCCTCAACAAGAGAAGTATGATCCTACTTCCTTCAAGGGAACACAAGCTCAAGAAGATCTTCCACCACAAGACCACAAGCTAAAAGGCAAGGACAAGCTTCAAGAAGAGATTGATTCATTTGAAGAAGCTCCTCAAGCCATTGTCAAGTGGGTTCCCAAGACTTCATCAAGTGCTACTACAACTCCAAGGATTCCCATCAAGTTGATGTGGGTCCAAAAGAAGAAGAACTAGAGAGTTCTTGAGGGTGACTCCGCCAACAAACTTCACTCATATTCTTTATGGCAAGAACTTGTGCAACCAACTTCCACATTTTGCACTAGTTCATGGAGTCACAAACCCTCTTGTTGGTAAGGCAAGGGACAAGGTATTAAATGCATTCATGGACATCATCATATGTGTATTTCACTCTATGTCTATGGATATCCTTGTATGTTCCTTGTGTGGGACTAACCCATGTAGGTATTGAAAGCACAAAACTCCAAAGGATTGCTCCCAACTCTTGATGGTCTACATCAATATTGAGCATCCACATCTTCAACATCTACATGAAGTCATCATCGACAAAACCCAAGGTTAGTTCATTCCTCTTAGGGGGGATATCACATCTAGGGGGAGCTTTGCTCTAAGAAATTGAGCAAAAGCAACTCAAATGGTGTGAACACATTAATGCTTTATGTAAAAGTGGTAACCCCACTTGTGCTTAAATGATGAGTATGACCTATGATCAAATGTTCTCATTTGGCTCCTAAGTCAATATACTCATATATAGATGACCTAGTAATCGCCATTGCTTGATAGATGCTAGAATTGGTTGTGCATGTTTGACACATATTTCATTTGCTATCTTATTGTGTGAGCATGTTGGTTTGCATGTTTTCATCATTCCAGGACATCCATTTGTTGCTTTGATTGTCTTGGTTTTTCTGGCCAAGTGGATGTACAAGAATGCCTAAGTACCTTCTCTAGCTATCTATGCTTTCTTGTCTCAAATTCTATTCTTGCTGCATCACAAAAATTGAACAAGTCTTTTTCGGACCCTCCGGGTGAGGAGCACTCGGAGTCACCGATCTGAAAGGGATGAACCTCCAAAACCTTCTAATTGATTTCGGCCGAACCAACTCACTCCAACTCGGTCGAACCGAAATCATTTAGATTGATCTAGGTTTTCATCTCGGTGCTACCGATTAGACCAACTCGGTTGGACCGAGTTGCTGTAACTGCAAGCAGTTGCACGTCTCGGTGCTACCGATTTGTTCCACTCGGTGCCACCGACAGCACATGGGTATATATATCCAGCGGACCGTGCGGTTGAAAATTACTTCAAACGTCACGCGCCCGCGCCCCATTGCTGCCGCCCCCTTGGTCTTCGGATCGTCGCCGTCGTCTCCTGTGCGCCTTCGCCGCAGGACTCCGTGTCCGTCAACGGTAATCTCCACCGCCGTTGCCGCCGTAGAGGATCTCCACCGAGTTAGGGTGAGATTCGATCCATTTTGTGCTTCCCTTTTCTGATTCAATGCACGATTGGACTGCCTGAATTCTTGCCACGGATTGAGAACTCCTGTTACACTGCAAATTCCATAGATTAGATGCGAGTAAAAATTTTAGGTTTAAGTTTCCGCCGAATGCATCTCGGACCGACCGACTCGAAATTTTCGGTACCACCGATTTGGTCTCTGACCATTGCACTAGTACGTCTCGGTGCCACCGAGTTGTACGAATCGGTGAGACCGAAAGTAAAGTCTCAGTGAAACCCTAGCATCTCGGAGCCACCGAAACCCATATCGGTCTGACCGAAGTGGCGTGTAAGGTCTCTGTAGTGTGCCTGGGTATCACCGAGATGATCAACTCGGTCCATCCGATATGCATCCTGTGAAAACTTGAAACTAAGAGTTGAACTCAAATTTTATGAAAAATCTCTGCTTTTTGTGATGACTCATCTACTCTACCTATACCCATCTATTCACAGGGTCAGCTCAGCAAGATGTCTAGTGGCAGTGACAGTCAGAACAGATCAGAGCAGCATCCTGATATGAGTGAAGGGTCAAGCCCAGCTGAAAGTTTCTATGAGGGAGAGAGGAGCTCTCCAGATCTTCCCAAAGCTGCAACCAGAACAAGGAAGAAGAAAACCTCAGACAGTGAGGATGAGGACTTTGTTGCAAGTGAAGCTGCACCTAAGAAAAAGAGAGTTGTGCTTGCTAAGGAGTACAGCACCAAGCCTACTTCTACCAAAGAGAGGACTGCTGTGAGGAAAGTGCCTCAGCAGACTATGCAAAAGCCTAGTAACATAGAGGCAGCTGAAGGAGCTAAGAAGAAAAGAGTAAGGAAATCATTTGCCCATGTGATTGGCAGACCCTCCATGATGATTGATGAGGAGGAAGAAGAAGAGGAAGAGCCAGCAGCCACTGCACCCCCTGCAAAAGCTCAAAAGCTTATGTCTGATGCAATCAAGACTGATGCACCCCCAAAGTCCAAACCAAAGGCACCTGCACCCAAGAGGTCTACCAGGAACATATCAGCCGCAGAGAAGAACAAGGCCCCAGTGCCTGAGTCCAATGTTGATGAAGAGCCACTAGTGCTCAGAAAATTGAAGCCTAAGATTCCAGAACATGACAATGCACACCCAGTTGCAGAGAACATGATGGTGAGGAAGGATAAAGGGCTGCGTCAGTGGAGATTGACAGATCCCTATGCTATCAGGAGGAAGACAGCATGTGACTATCGCTTTCACACCCGTGAACAACAGGACTTTTATGAGACAGTGTTGCTTGATAAGAAGCCCATAGTCAGTGACATGAAATGGGTGGATTGGGAATACATCGATGAGCATGAGGATTATTTCCCCCACGTCCATGAAAGCTTCAGGATTGCAGGAGTTGACAAGTTTGTCGGTAAGAAGTTGACCAAGTGGAACGATGAGATGGTCATGCAGTTTTACTCTACTGCACACTTCTATCCAGATGGCCGCATTATATGGATGACTGAGGGTATCAGATACCAGTCTACCATCTCTGAGTGGGCAAGTCTTCTTGGTGCACCCAAGGAAGAGGATGATGACATAGATATCTATGCCAAGCTCAAGATGGATCACAACTCCATGGCCAACATGTATACTGCAATTCCTCAGAAAGATCTTGAAACTCATAAGCTTGGATCAGTGAAGCATCTGCTACCAGGATTAGCCACAACGAACACTATACTGCGGTACACTCTGCTACCCAAGTCAGGAGATGACAAGATGATTCGTGGCCACTCCATCAATTTGCTGCATTTATTTGATACACCTCAGAAATTCAAGGTGATGAGCCTGATAGTAGAGACTATCAAGAGGACTGCAGCAGATCAGAAGAGATCGTGCGGATATGCTCCACATATTTAGTTATTGATCAATTCCAAGGTTGGAACCAGCATGTATCTTCTTGATCGAGAGCATTTGCCACTCCGTCTAGAGTTTGAGGACAACGTGATAGTGATGGATCCTTCGCATCCCACTTCAGCACAAGCCCAAGAGGAAATCCGCAAAGCAAAGGAAGCAAAAGCAGCTCAGGAGGCATCAGCTGCAAATGCTCCTATTGCCAATCTCAAGACACCCAAGGATCAAATGACATATCTGCTTGAAGCCACTCTAAGGATTGAGCGAAGTCTGGCCAACCTCACCCAGACCCAGGCTAGTTTTGAGCGGATTATTGAGACCAAATTTCATGATTTGGATGTCAAGGTGACAGAGATTCAGACTACCGTAGAGCAACTGTAGAATGACGTTGATGCTGTCAAGACAGCCCCATCTGATGACAGCGGAGATGACAGACCAACCACACAGCAATTCCAGACAGTGCCCAGAGCAGCCAGGTCTGCTACAATGCCCATTGTGGATCCACGGACCACCGTATCTGCACCAGCTGCTACTGCCTCAGTGCCACCACAGGTCTCCACTCCACCAGTCCAGCAGACGTCTGCAGAAGCCTTCGCGGATGCACTTCTCTCAACGCCGTCTACGCACACCGGAGCAGCCAGCAGAAGATCGCCTTCAGGAGCTTCGGAGGATCATGCCTAGAGTGCCGACTAGTCCTATACTCATTCGATCTTTTTGGTACTTGTTGCCAAAGGGGGAGAATTTGTATAGATCATAGGCTTCGAGAGAGAGTGTTTTGGTCGTTTGTTTTTCTCTCGAGAGTTCATTTGCTACTTCTTGCTTGGTCGTTGATACTTTTTTATGTGCGTGCTTGGTACAGTATCTGTGAGATATTCTGTCGTTTATGCCTGTGAGATACTATGATGTTTGATCATACTATGTCTCTTGTGATGATCTATGATTATCTTTATCATTATCTTGTATGATCATTCACTTGTGTTGGTGATGCGTGCTTATCTTTTCAATCATATCATTTTGCGCGCTCCACCAAGATGTATGTGACATGGAAGAGTGACCCATACGCCTAATCGATTGTGCATTTGCATTCAAACGCAAATATTTAATAATGCACAAATTTAGGGGGAGCTCTTGCTTATCACATACTTCTCAAAGCGATGATGTATTTCATTCATTTAATCATTTGTCGAAGCTTTGATCTATATGTTGTCATCAATTACCAAAAAGGGGGAGATTGAAAGCACATTTGCTCCCTTGGTGGTTTTGGTAATTCATAACAACATATATCTCATTGAACTAATGTCCATTCAAGTTAAAGATTTCAGGATGTTCAATGATTGGCATGGCATGGACTAGAGACGTGGACCCCTCAAAATGCTAAGGACAAGAATTGGCAAAAGATCAAGACTCTACATTTTTGGTTTAGTGATCCAAGATCACATTGAGTCCATAGGAAAGCCAATACTATTAAAAGGGGATGAGGTGTTGCTTAATGGTATTTTTGCTCAAGTGCTTAGTGACAGTACTCCTAAACCCTCAACCACTCTCTCAATCCCAAATATGTCCAGAACCTACATTCTAACTCAGCCCCACCGAAATTTCCTATCCGGCCCCACCGAGTTCATCCAAGACATAGCCACTACCAAAACCCTAACAAATCGGATCCACCGAAATGGATCTCGGTCCCACCGAGATGGCCTTGCAAACTCTCTGTAATCGTTTGCACTTACTTCGGTCTCACCGAGTTTGCAAATCGGTCTCACCGAGATGGCTTGCCAACTCTCTGTTGCCTTATTGCTTCACTTCGGTCCTACCGAGTTGATGCAATCGGTGCCACCGAGATGAGGTTTGCCCTAGCCATTGCACTTCGGTTCATCCGAGTTGTTGGTATCGGTCCCACCGAGATTCCTAAAGTTCATATCTTTTACACAGTTCGGTGCTACCAAGATGATCGTTTCGGTGCCACCGAGTTGGGTTAAAAGTGTGTAACGGTTGGATTTTGTGTGGAGGCTATATATACCCCTCCTCCCCCTCCTTCTCTGAAAGGAAAGCCATCAGAACGTGCCTACACTTCCACCATACATTTTTCTGAGAGAGAACCACCTACTCATGTGTTGAGATCAAGCTATTCCATTCCTACCATTTGAAACTTGATTTCTAGCCTATCCCAAGTTGCTTTCCAATCAAATCCCTCTTCCACCATAGCCAAATCTGTGAGGAGTTGTTTGAGTGCTGGGAAGACTATCATTTGAAGCACAAGAGCAAGGAGTTCATCAACAACACACCGTCTATTACCTTTTGGAGAGTGGTATCTCCTAGATTGGTTAGGTGTCACTTGGGAGTCTCCAACCTGATGTGGAGATGAACCAAGGAGTTTGTAAGGACAAGGAGATCGCCTACTTCGTGAAGATCTACCCCGAGTGAGGCTAGTCCTTCGTGGACGTAAGCCATGGTGGAATAGACAAGGTTGCTTCTTCGTGGACCCTTCGTGGGTGGAGCCCTCCGTGGACTCGCGCAGCCGTTACCCTTCGTGGGTTGAAGTCTCCATCAACGTGGACGTACGATAGCACCACCTATCGGAACCACGCGAAAAACCACCGTGTCTTCATTGCGTTTGAATTTTCCGATCCCCTCCTTTACTTACATATGCAATTATCTACTTTCCGCTGCTATACTCTTAGAACTGCATGTGTAGGGTGAAGCTTGACATGTACTATTGCTAAAATCTGTCCAGAATTAAAATCTGGGAAAAGGTTAGGTTTTATTTGGTCAAGTAGTCTAATCACCCCCCCCCCTCTAGACATACTTTCGATCCTACAAGTCCTTAAAACCAAGGAAACTGACAAGGGCAAAAATGTGGCCAAAACCAAAGATGATTATTGCCCCCCAGCTTGCTTCACTCTCGACGAGGAAGAGTTTGCTCAAGTTTTCAACTGCCTCGATGGTAGCAAAGTTACTTCCGGTTACTCGGGGATAGTACGCAGATATGTGGACTCGAAAAACAAAGGTTCGGTGGAATGAAGTCCCATGACTGTCATGTGATGATTACCCGACTACTTCTGGTTGCTCTTAGAGGGATAATGGACGATCACGTCCGCAACACACTTGACCTTTGCAATTTTTTCGATGTTATCTCTTGAAAGTCAATCGGTGTGAAGTGTCTCACAAGAGTACAAAAAGAGATCATTACAATGCTATGTGAGCTTGAGATATATTTCCCGCCCTCATTCTTTGATGTTATGTTTCATCTGCTAGTTCATATTGTCCCTGAGATTAAAGACCTTGTGCCCTCATTTTTGCATACCATGTTCCCATTCAAAAGGATGAATGAAACAGTGAAGGGATACGTTCATAACAAGGCCCGTCCAGATGGAAGCATCGTCTAGGCCTATCTGACCGAGGAGTGTATATTGTTCTGCAAGAATTATAGTGACATTGATCAATCTCTTGGTCTTCCCATTAAGAAGCATGCTGATAAGCTCGAAGGAGTGGGTCACTCACAAATGAATCGTGATTTAAATATGGATATAAAAAACCGACGAGATGACTTCAACAGAGTGCACACAGTAGTGTTACGACACACAGAGACGGTCACTCCTTGACTGCAGAATCATAAGGACACTTTAAGAAAAGGGCACGCAAATGGAAGGGAGGCAGAGATGTAGGAGATATGCCCTAGAGGCAATAATAAATGTTATTATTTATCCCCATGTTCGTAATTAAGTTTATATTCCGTGCTATAACTGCTATGTTTCTCGAGTCTGCAATAACCACGAGGCTCGGAGGAAGACTCATATGGACGTGTCGAATAATAAATGGTAAAATGTATTCTTAGTCATGCCTCTAAGACTAGCTCAAGTATTGCATGATGGTCCTGTTTTCCTGATCATGGGCATGTCTATGCCGGCAACTTTGAGGGCACAATGTTAGAAGAACATTTGTAGTGAATCGACCCGAATTGATGTTATGCTATGAGATATATTCGTCACAAGTTAATGGTTAATAACACAGAGAAAGTTAACGTTTGCATAATTCCATAGACCATGAGAGTATCGAGTTTCTTCTTGCTTGCTTGATACGTCACACCCGAGGGGCTGTTCGAGTGTCCTCCCGAAGGGCTGTCCGAGTGACCGTACGAGTTTTGAGGGTCCTCCCGGAGGGCTGTCCGTGACACCGTCCGAGGGACTATCCGACCGCCTCCCGAAGGACTGTCCGAGGAGCAGACGAGGGAGAACATCCTCGCGGTTGGGAGGTTGTAAATCCTAGTTGCGGGGATCTGCACCAACGATCTCCACCGACTCTCCTTCCGCTGCGCAACGAGTCGGTAACGATCAGATCAAAAACCTTGTATGCATCTTCTTAGTGGTCCTGGGCTGGTGCGTAGGTTGGAATTTTTTTGTTTTCTGCTGCGTTACCCTACAAGAGAACCGAGGCCCAGATCATTAGAGAGCACAACTTCAAATTTGCGGCTTGGGTCGAAGAGCGAATTTGAGACAAACCACTACCATCGGGCATTGCCAATGCAAATCTCATCTATGCATTGACAATTGGTCCCGTATGCACTGTCGCCACTTACCAATCATATGATATCAATGTTCTATACCCAATCATATTCTATACTGAGGCCAAAGACAAAGAAAGTTACTAGAACTCGGGTGTGACGATGCTTTCCTTGATCGAAGATGAAAATAATAGATACTATGGAAGGATCGAGGAGATCTCAGAACTGGAGTACGGCGAAAATTACACGGTGCCATTGTTCCGTGTCAGATGGGCGAAGAGCGTCCAGAAGGAAGACTGTGGTTTCGTTACGATGTCTCTGCTCAAAGCACAACCTACTGGCGCAAAGGGTGTGAAAGGAATCACCGCCAAATATGAGCCTTGGGTATTTGCTAAGGACATGGCATAATGCTTCTACATAACTGACCCGACAAAGCCGAGTCGTGTTGTCATCAGTAGAGGCAAAAGGAGCATCGTCGGGATGGATGGAGACACCAACGAGGAATACTTTGAACAATTTGGCGTCGACGTAGGAGAAGAGGAGGACTCTTAGGAAGAAGAGTACACCACCAGAAGGAGTAGAACTACAGTGCCTGAGACAAGACTTCCCTTCTTGAGAAAGGGTCATAGCGCGGGGCGGAAGTATTCAAGGAAGATAAAAAGACACAAACTGTAGTTGAGAGGATTGTAAAGTGATGTTGTACTTGATTTGTGTATCTCCTTAATTGCATGGATCACACTGAATTAATTAATTGTACCATATGTATGTACTTTGATGTACTAAATTAATTGTATCGATCTAATTAATTGTAATATGCATGCCGTAGCTCAAAACACCATCGATCAATATATACCGCACCCCTAAATAAATATTACTAGTGGTGGCGTTGGACACGTCATCGACGCCACCAGTACTAACAAACAAACACTTAGCTATGTTTAGGGGAGAAAGGTAGCTCATTTGCGCCTCCTCCCACATCTTCTCATGCCACCGCCGACCCCTTCGCCTTCGTCCTCGCCTCCTCGCGCGTCGGGGCTCCGGCGACAATGCCGCCCGCCACCCCCTTCCCCTCCTTGCGACCTTGCTCCTTGAAATAGCATGGTGCCCCCATGTGTGGTTTTGGTAATTGATGACAATCTCTATGGACTAATGGTTGCCTTGAGTTATATTGAAGGGTTTGTCCATAGGCATTTCTTCAAGTCCATTTGTTGGTTTCAAGGAGATTATGTGATGACCAAGGTGGTATTCAAGGATTTATCCAAAGATTGGTCATGTGAGAGTTGAGCTTATTTCAAGCATGTCTTAAAGAAGAAGATTGTGTGAACATTCATGTTTACCTTCAAGACATCATCTTTATGCTGAGAAGACATGATACAAGGTTGATCATGACTAAGTCAAAGAGTGAATCAAGTTGATCAACACACAAAGCGTAGAAGATGTACCGAGAGTGACGGTGTCCTAGACTAGGGGGTACTAACCTAGTCGGCCTATATTCCTCGGGCCGGATGTGTGGGCTCTCATTCTTGTCAAGATGGACTCTGGGAGATACACGCAGGAGAAGAGGTCAAGACCGCATCTACCGAAGACTTGGCGCGTACTCCAAGACTCCTCCTGCCGCCTCCTCGCCTGGATACCGATCTTGTAACCCTAGATACCCTACCCAGCGTGTATATAAGCCAGAGGGTTTAGCCCTCAAAGGGGACCTAAACGCAATCTCATTCACCTAGCCTTAGGACTAGATCATACGATCTCGAGGTAGATCAACTCTGTACTGGATACAACTCAATCAATATAAACAAGAGCAGGACGTAGGGTTTTACCTCCATCAAGAGGGCCCGAACCTGGGTAAATATCGTCTCCCTGTTCCTGTTACCATATGTCCGAGATCCATAGCTCGGGACCCCTGATACGTCCATTTTGCATCATGTTTTACTACTGTTATTTATAGTGTTTTTAATCAATATAACACTTTGTAGAGAAATTCTAATGCCTTTTCTCACTTAATATGCAAGATTTACACAAGGAGGGAGATTGCCGGCAGCTGGAATTCTGGACCTGAAAAAGCTACGTCAGAGATACCTATTCTGCACATCTCCAAATGAGCTGAAATTTCACGGAGATTTATTTTGGAATAAATAAAAAATACAGGAAGAAAGAAATACCAGAGGGGGCCACCCAGGTGCCCACGAGGCACGAGGGCGCGCCACCCCCCCAGGCACGCCCTGGTGGCTTGTGGGGCCCCTGGCCAGCCTCTGGTGCCCATTTTCTGGTATATAAGTCCATTTGCCCTAGAAAAAATAAGGAGAAGACTTTTGGGATAGTGCGCTGCCGTCTCGAGGCGGAACTTGGGCAGGAGCACTTTTGCTCTCCAGCAGAGCGATTCCGCCGGGGATACTTCCCTCCGGGAGGGGGAAATCGGAGCCATCGACATCACCAACGATCCTCCCATCGTGGGAAGACCAATCTTCATCAACATCTTCAACAGCACCATCTCATCTCAAACCCTAGTTCATCTCTTGTATTCAATCTTTGTCTCAAAACCTCAGATTGATACCTGTGGGTTACTAGTAGTGTTGATTACATCTTGTAGTTGATACTAGTTGGTTTATTTGGTGGAAGATTATATGTTCAGATCCAATATGCTATTCAATACCCCTCTGATCTTGAACATGAATATGGTTTGTGAGTAGTTACTTTTGTTCTTGAGGACATGGGAGAAGTCTTGTCATAAGTAATCATGCGAATTTGGTATTCGTTCTTTATTTTGATGATATGTATGTTGTTGATTCTCTTAGTGGTGTCATGTGAACGTTGACTACATGACACTTCACCATCTTTGGGCCTAAGGGAATGCATTGTGGAGTAGTAATTAGATGATGGGTTCCTAGAGTGACAGAAGCTTAAACCCTAGTTTATGCGCTATTCCGTAAGGGGCTGATTTGGATCCATATGTTTAATGCTATGGTTAGAGTTATCTTAATTCTTCTTTCGTAGTTGCGGATGCTTGCGAGAGGGGGTAATCATAAGTGGGAGGCTTGTTCAAATAAGAACAGCACCCAAGCACCGGTCCACCCACATATCAAATTATCAAAGTAGCGAACGCGAATCAAAAAAACATGATGAAAGTGACTAGATGAAATTCCCATGTGTCCTCGAGAACGCTTTGCTTATTATAAGAGATTGTTCCGGTTTGTCCTTTGCTACAAAAAGGATTGGGCCACCTTGCTGCACTCTTTGTTACTATTGCTACTTGTCACTTGTTACAAATTATCTTGCTATCAAACTACTCATTATCGATAATTTCAGTGCTTGCAGAAAATACCTTGCCGAAAACCGCTTGTCATTTACTTCCGCTCCTCGTTGGGTTCGACACTCTTACTTATCGAAAGGACTACGATTGATCCCCTATACTTGTGGGTCATCAAGACTCTTTTCTGGCGCCGTTGCCGGGGAGTGAAGCGCCTTTGGTGAGTGGAGTTTGGTAAGGAAACATTTATATTACGTGCTGAAATTTACTGTTACTTGTCACTATGGAAAGTAATCCTTTGAGAGGTTTGTTCGGGGTATCTTCATCTCGACCGGAAGCACCAAGTGTTGCTCCTCAACCTACTGAAAATATTTATTATGAGATTCCTTCGGGTATGATAGAGAAACTGCTAGCTAATCCTTATGCAGTAGATGGAACAATACATCCTGATATGCACTTGATCTATGTGGATGAAATTTGTCGATTGTTTAAGCTTGCAGGTTTATCCGAAGATGGAGTTAAGAAGAAAGTATTCCCTTTATCTTTGGAGGGAAAGGCATTGACATGGTATAGGCTATGTGATGATACCGATACATGGGACTGGAACCGATTGAAACTGGAATTCCACCAGAAATTTTATCCTATGCATTTGGTTCATCGTGATCGGAATTATATATAGAATTTTTGGCCTCGCGAAGGAGAAAACATCGCTCAAGCTTGGGGGAGGCTTAAGTACATGATGTACACATGCCCCAATCATGAGCTCTCAAGAGAAATTATCTTACATATTTTTTATGCTCGGCTTTCTCATGATGATCAAACCATGCTCGATTCTTCTTCGACTGGCTCCTTTATGAAGAAAACTATTGAATTCAGATGGGATCTTCTGGAAAGAATTAAACGCAAATCTGAAGATTGGTAACTCGACAAAGGTAATGAGTCAGGTATAATACTTGAGTTCGATTGTATTAAATCTTTTATGGATACCGATGCTTTTCGTAAGTTTAGCACTAAATATGGACTTTACTCTGAGATAGTAGCTTCCTTTTGTGAATCATTTGCTACTCATGTTGATCTCCCTAAGGAGAAGTGGTTTAAATATCATCCCCCTGTTAAAGAAAAGATTGAGGAACCCGTTAGTGTTAAAGAAGAAACAATTGTTTACCATGTTGATCCAGCTGTGCCTACTGCTTATATTGAGAAACCACCTTTTCCTGTTAGGATTAAGGAACATGCTAAAGTTTCAACTGTGGTTAACAAAAGTAATATTAGAGCACCTAGACCCTATGAACAAATTAAAGTTGAAGCTAATGTTGCTATGGTTAAAGATCTCTTGGTTGATAATATAGATGGGCATGTTATTTACTTCTGTGATGAAGTAGCTAGAATTGCTAAACCAGACCCTAAAGATAAAAACAGACTTGTAGTAGGCAGGCATGTTGTCTCTGTTAAAATAGGAGATCATTGTTATCATGGCTTATGTGATTTGGGTGCTAGTGTGAGTGCTATTCCATTTACCTTATATCAAGAAATTATGAATGATATTGCACCTATTGAAATAGAGGACATTGATGTTACTATTAAGCTTGCAAACAGAGACACCATTACACCGCTTGGGATCGTTAGAGATGTTGAAGTCTTGTGTGGAAAAATAAAATACCCTACTAATTTTCTAGTCCTCGGTTCTCCACAAGATGATTTTTGTCCCATTATATTTGGTAGACCATTCTTGAACACTGTTAATGCCAAGATTGATTGCGCTAAAGAAACTGTTAGTGTTAATTTTGGTGGTATGTCTCATGAGTTTAATTTCTCCAAATTTCATAGACAACCTCATGATAAAGAATTGCCTAGTAAAGATGAAATTATTGGTCTTGTTTCTATTGCCATACCTCCTACTGATCCGTTAGAACAATATTTGCTAGACCATGAAAATGATATGCATATGAATGAAAGAAATGAAATAGATAAGATGTTCTTTGATCAACCACCTATCCTTAAACACAATTTGCCTGTTGAAACTCTTGGAGGCCCTCCTCCACCTAAGGGTGACCCTATATTTGAATTGAAGCAATTACCTGATACATGGAAATATGCTTATCTAGATGAAAATAAGATATATCTTGTTATTATTAGTGCTAACCTTTCAGAGCATGAAGAAAAGAGATTACTAAAAACTCTGAGGAAGCACCGAGCTGCTATTGGATATACTCTTGATGATCTTAAGGGCATTAGTCCCACTCTATGTCAGCACAAAATTAATATGGAGCCTGATGCTAAACCAGTTGTCGACCACCAACGACGATTAAATCCTAAGATGAAAGAGGTGGTAAGAACCGAAATATTAAAGCTTTTGGAAGTAGGTATAATCTATCCAATAGCTGATAGTAGATGGGTAAGTCCCGTTCATTGTGTCCCTAAGAAAGGAGGTATCACCATTGTTCCTAATGATAAAAATGAACTCATTCCACAAAGAATTGTAACTGGTTACAGGATGGTAATTGATTTTAGAAAATTAAACAAAGCTACTAGAAAAGATCATTACCCCTTACCTTTTATTGATCAAATGTTAGAAAGATTGTCTAAGCATACACACTTTTGCTTTCTTGATGGATATTCTGGTTTCTCTCAAATACCTGTATCACCAGCCGATCAAGATAAAACCACCTTTACTTGTCCTTTTGGAACTTATGCTTACAGACGTATGCCTTTTGGTTTATGCAATGCACCTGCTACCTTTCAAAGATGTATGACTGCTATATTCTCTGACTTTTGTAAAAAGATTGTTGAGGTTTTCATGGATGATTTTTCCGTTTACGGAACTTGTTTTGATGATTGCTTAAGCAACCTTGATCGAGTTTGATGATATAAGGAAAAGATTCAATAAATTCAAGTCACTTAGCATGCCTACGATTCAACTTATTTTGAGAGCGAAGATACTTAAGCAGTTCATGATCAGAATGAATAACAAATTCTTTAGGCCACAAATAATGATTCCACGTTTCTAAAGAACGCACAAGTGCATACAATTCCTTATCATACGTGGAATAATTCAGAATAGGACCATGCAATTTTTTGCTAAAGTATGCAACGGGTTTACCATTTTGCATCAAAACACCACCAATGCCGACTCCACTAGCATCACATTCTAGCTCAAAAGTCTTACCAAAGTTAGGAAGTTGCAGCAATGGCGCATGCGTAAGCTTGTCCTTCAAAGTGCCAAAGGACTCCTCTTGTGCCTTCCCCCAATGGAACACCACACCCTTCTTCGTCAACTCATGCAGTGGTGCAGCAATGGTGCTAAAATCCTTGACGAAGCGGCGGTAGAAACCTGCAAGACCAAGAAAACTCCTCACCTAGGTGATAGCTTGGGGTACCGGCCAGCTCTGTATGGCGTCAATCTTTGTCTCATCCACCTCAATTCCCTGTGGAGTAACAACATAGCCAAGAAAAGAGACTTGATCCGTGCAAAAAATGCACTTCTCAAGGTTACCAAACAAACGTGCATCCCTTAAAGCATTAAAAACAACACGTAAATGGTCCATATGTTCATCCAAAGACTTGCTATAAATCAAGATATCATCAAAGTAAACCACCACAAATTTACCAATAAAAGCTCTTAAAACCTCACTCATTAAGCGCATGAAAGTGCTAGGTGCATTTGTCAATCCAAAAGGCATTACCAGCCATTCATACAACCCGAATTTAGTTTTGAAAGCTGTTTTCCATTCATCTCCAAGTTTCATTCTAATTTGGTGGTAGCCACTACGCAAGTCAATCTTTGTGAAAATTATAGAACCACACAACTCATCAAGCATGTCGTCTAACCTAGGAATAGGGTGACGATACTGAATAGTAATATTATTGATGGCTCTACAATCAACACACAGACGCCAAGTACCATCTTTCTTAGGAACCAAAAGTATAGGAACAGCACAAGGACTAATTCTTTCACGTACGTACCCGCGGTCCAAAAGGTCTTGGACTTGTCGCAGAATTTCCTTAGTCTCCTCGGGATTGGTTCGATAGGCAGCACGATTTGGCAAAGTTGCACCCGGAATCAAATCAATTTGATGCTCTATCCCCCTCATAGGTGGCAGTCCCGGGGGTATCTCAGATGGAAAAATGTCCTCATACTCCTGCAAAAGGTTAGTGACAACAGGAGACAACGAACTAGCAATATCATCAAGCGAAAACAAAGCTCGTTTGCATATCAAAGCATAGCAAATATCATCATCAGAAATTTCAGCAAGGTCACATTTTGTTGCAAGCATAACACCACCCTTCAATTTAATTCCCTCGTCCTTAGAAATAGGTGCAGGCTTATCCTTTTTAGGTGGAAAAATAGAATTAGCAACTTGTTGATTTTTAGACCTAGCATCACTCAAACTAGCAGCTCTCTCTCTATCAGCTTGTACAATTTCAGCAGGGGTCAAAGGTACCAAAGTAATTTTCTGCCCTTTATGCACAAAAGTGTATTTATTACTTCTTCCATGGTGTGTAGCATCATTATCAAGTTCCCAAGGGTGACCCAACAAAAGTGAACAAGCTTGCATAGGTACGACATCACAATCAACAGAATCAGCATAAGCACCAATGGAAAAAGGAACTCTGCATGTTTGTGTTACCTTAGCTTTTCCAGAGTCATTTAACCATTGAATATGGTATGGATGTGGATGTGGTCGTGTGGTCAAGCCAAGCTTCTTGACCAGATTAGAACTCACCAAATTGTTGCAGCTTCCTCCATCAATGATAACACGTGCTCGTCGGTTCTTGATGACAAAGAAAATCTGGAACAAGTTGTGGCATTGTAGCTTCTCAGGCTGCTGAATTTGTGTGCTGAGCACACGCTGAACAATGATGTTCATGTAGCCCGAAGTATCAGCGCCCCCAAGGACATGACCCTCGTCATCGTTGTCGGCGGTGGCCTCATCATCATCAGCATCATCATCCACATCAGAGGTGCTAATGTAACCTCCATCTTCGGTTGTCACATATGCCCTCTTACTTGGGCATTCCTTCTGCACATGGCCAAGTCCATGGCAGCGGTGGCACTGAATGTTGGATGTGCGTCCCGTCGAGGTGACGGACGAAGCACTATTGGCGGGAACCTGCAAAGAATTTTTACCTGACTCTGTAGGACGTGCAGTAGGTGGTTTAGGTGCTGTAACATCACCACTGGCGGAGGTAGAAGGTCGCTTGCCCGCTGTTGGGGACACCCGGAAAGAGGATGACTTGGGCAGCCCCGAAGGAGCCATCGTGTGTGACGTGTAGGAGGCATGGGCGTTGCTCCTGTTCCGCTACTCACGTCCCTGCAATTCCTTCTCTGCAAGCATAGCAAACTGGAACAACTGGTTGACAGTATGAAATTCTTTATAATCAACAATGTCCTGAATCTCACGCCTCAAACCCGAATAAAAATGACAAATGGAATCCTCAAGCCCCTCCACGATACCACAACGCATCAAACCCTTTTGAAGCTCAGCATAGTAATCCTGTACAGATTTTTCTCCTTGTTCTAAACACTGCAGTTTGTTACGCAAATCTCAATGATAAGAAGGAGGAACAAAACGATCACGCATAGCTACCTTAACTCGTTCCCATGTATCAGGTAAAGCACCCTGTCCAGCTAGCCCATTCCACCAAATAATAGCAAAGTCCTTAAACTCACTAGTAGCTTGTCGAACTCTATGTTGCTCAGGAACAAGGTGGGCATTAAACTTCTGTTCTACCATCATCTCCCAATCAAGGTAGCCCTCAGCATCATAACGACCCGAAAAAGATGGTATTGTTAACTTAATCTTAGCATAAGGATCATCGGGAGCATGATTATGATTACCTTGATGACGGTATTGGTTAACTGTACTACCCATACCTTGAGTGTTATGGTGAAGACGTCGCCGCAATCTTGCTTGTCGTGTAGCTGCTTGATCTATGTTTCCATTAGCATCATACATTGTGTCTTCTGGCATGTGTCCACCGGTGTTGCTGCCGGACACGTTGTCGTCGTTGGTTGTTAAACAGGTTTCCAACTCGCTAACCCTGTCGGTTAACATGGATATCCGTTTGTCCAACCGCTCAATGATGTTGCCGAGGTTGAGCTCCATGAGCGCATCGGTGACAGCCTTTTTGATTGCCTCGTTCATCCCGTCATGAACCTTCTCTACAGCAGCTTGTAGTTGCTCCTGGCTGACACAATCCTTGAAATCCTTGGGAGTGCTATCGCCGTTTTCATCGGTACCTGCCATTGTAAACACAAAAACAAGAACACACAGTGAAGGTTATCCCTATCAACTACTACGGAGTTGTAGTGGTGCCTCTCAACACAGCAAATGGAAGCGTCTTACCAAGCTCTTACAAGGTTCTTACTAGCAAAGCAAAGGATACCTGGAAGGCGTGCTCCATGATTGCAAGGGTCGAAAACCTGTGCTGTCACGAAGTTTGTATGTGGAGCTTGGAAGACAATATATGTGAGTGGAACACAATTCAAAATCAGATAGTAATTCTGAATAAATGTCCAAAGAACTTGTCCTAGTTACTGGCCTGCTCGTGTTCTAAACCAAGTGTGATATGGAAGACAAGGTAGAAACAAGTATGAGGGTAAAGACAACGACGAACATGAACAAGGCAAGGACAGTAGCTTAGCACAACACTCACAGCTTAAAAATTCATGCTCCTGCACTTTTTTTGATATTTTGCGCGCAAACAGGAGAGGAAGTTTCAGCTCAATCTGATAGACAATGCGGCCTGCAGAAAATCAGAACCGTGCTGTACAATTCATGCTGAAACTATATCGCGCGAACAATCAATTTTCTTAGCAGAATTGTGCCAATCTAAATTCGCCAAACCCAGCGAATCTGAGCACCAACAGATGTGACCTTTTTTTTTCTTTTTTTTCTTCTCTTTTTCTCTTTTTTCTCTTTTTTTTTCGTAATTCACTCTTTTGCCTGATTCCGAGTCTGTATGCGAATGGTATGGCTGTTTGAAGGAACTCCGGGTTATGTTTTTGGAGGAGACCGAATTAAATCGGTGGTAAGAAAAACTGTGGTATGGTGGCAGCGGATTGTGGACTGGAATTATGGTGCTGTGTGGTGATCACAAGACGTGTAGGTGGTGGCAGCGGATTGTGAACAGGATTGTGGACTCGACTAAAACACGAACTAGACTAGCAACAAAACACGAACAAAGGACCCAAACTCAACACTACGAACTCTGAAACAGAATTATGCAAAGGCTAAACGAGGTTGTAGGACAAGGTGAAACCTAAGACTACAATTTTTTTTGGCTTTTCATGGACGATAGGATGAAAACGAAAACAACTAACCAGGGTAAGGGCGAACCTGACGGTAACACCTGAGTCTTTGAGTACCACTTGATGTGAACAAGGGTGTCCCGATCTTCCGAAAGGTTCTGATAACTCTCGATTTGGCGGAAACTTGACACAACTCGATCCGGCTCCTGAACAGCACGTCCTGAACCCCGCAATCGCAGCACCACGTCTCCTCTGGTCATCGACAGGCGTTGCACGGTCGACCTCGCCAATAAGGCTAATCCTTGCTTGCGAATAGAAGGACACAAGCAAGAACAAGAAAGAATGCAACCAAATTGCAGATGTATGATTAATCTCACAAAATTGGGGTCTCACAAACCGACAAACGGTGAAACTGTTCTTGACAGAATAACCTAAGAAAAACCCAACCCTAACCTGAGCACCGATGGCTGCAAATATAGTCCAGGGTTAGCCAAGGACCCTCTGGACACGCCCCTAATTGGGCTCAAAAAAATACACGGCCCAAAGGCCAAAAACGGTGGCGCAGCACCGAGACAGATTCTGGACGTCTATTGTTTCGATGACTCCCATTGACTCGGGATGGATTTGGCCATGGGACCGGTGCCATTGGAAAGGTTATCTTCTCAACTTTGCGTGCATATGTAGAACGTCCAAAACCGAGCCCGTATGCGACCTGGACGACTGTTTTAGTGCAGACTGCTCCTGGACTCCAAAACAGACTCGAAGTCGACTCTGTTTGGGCCTCCACCTTGACTTGGACGCCCTTGCTGGTCCTCTCCACCTCCAAGCTCCTCTCCAAGTATCTCCTGGTGCACTCCATGGTTCCTAATCATAATATAATCATTAGGTAGCAATCTATTCTCAAAAACATATAAAGAAGTGCTTAGGAAGGAGCTCACCTCTAAATTCAATTGTCGCGTGCGAGCTCTAGTGATTGGTCCTTGTATATCCAGTTGAGTTTTGTGTGTATCGGAAGGAGTGATGTCCTCATCAGTGCCACTTTATGGTGAATGAAGGTATTGTTTTGGGGCATAAAATTTCTGAAAGAGGTATTGAAGTTGATAAAGCTAAGGTTGATGCTATTGAGAAAATGCCATGTCCTAAATATATCAAAGGTATAAGAAGTTTCCTTGGTCATGCTGGTTTCTATAGGAGATTTATTAAAGACTTCTCTAAAATTTCTAGACCTCTTACCAATCTCTTGCAAAAAGATGTTCCATTTGTTTTTGATGATGATTGTGCAGAAGCCTTTAAAACATTTAAGAAAGCCTTAACAACTGCACCTATTGTTCAACCACCTGATTGGAACTTGCCTTTTGAAATTATGTGTGATGCTAGTGATTATGCTGTTGGTGCTGTTCTAGGACAGAGAGTTGATAAGAAATTAAATGTTATCTATTATGCTAGTAAAACTCTAGACAATGCCCAAAGAAATTATGCTACTACTGAGAAAGAATTTCTAGCAGTTGTGTTTGCATGTGATAAATTTAGATCTTACATAGTTGATTCTAAAGTAACTGTTCACACCGATCATGCTGCTATTAAATATCTTATGGAAAAGAAAGATGCTAAACCTAGACTTATTAGGTGGGTTCTATTGCTACAAGAATTTGACTTGCATATTATTGATAGAAAGGGAGCTGAGAATCCCGTAGCAGATAATTTGTCTAGAATGGAAAATGTTCTTGATGACCCACTTCCTATTAATGATGATTTTCCTGATGAACAATTAGCTGTCATAAATGCTTCCCGTAATACTCCTTGGTATGCAGACTATGCTAATTATATTGTTGCTAAATTTATACCACCTAGTTTCACATACCAACAAAAGAAAAATTTCTTCTTTGATTTAAGACATTACTTCTGGGATGACCCACATCTTTATAAAGAAGGAGTAGATGGTATTATTAGACGTTGTATACCTGAGCATGAACAGGAACAAGTCCTACGGAAGTGTCATTCCGAGGCTTACGGAGGACACCATGCGGGAGACAGAACTGCACATAAGGTATTACAATCTGGTTTTTATTGGCCTACTCTTTTCAAGGATGCTCGTAAGTTTGTCTTATCTTGTGATGAAGGTCAAAGAATTGGTAATGTTGGTAGACGTCAGGAAATGCCTATGAATTATTCACTTGCTATTGAACCATTTGATGTTTGGGGATTTGATTATATGGGACCTTTTCCTAAATCCAATGGGTATACTCATATTTTAGTTGCTGTTGATTACGTTACTAAGTGGGTAGAAGCTATTCCAACTAGTAGTGCTGATCATAACACTTCTATTAAAATGCTTAAAGAAGTTATTTTCCCGAGGTTCGGAGTCCCTAGATATTTAATGACTGATGGTGGTTCACATTTTATTCATGGTGCATTCCGTAAATTGCTTGCTAAATATGATGTCAACCATAGAATTGCATCTCCCTATCACCCTCAATCTAGTGGTCAAGTTGAATTGAGCAATAGAGAAATAAAATTAATTTTGCAAAAAACTGTCAATAGATCTAGAAACAATTGGTCTAAGAAACTTGACGATGCATTATGGGCTTATAGAACTGCTTATAAAAATCCTATGGGTATGTCTCCTTATAAAATGGTTTGTGGAAAAGCATGTCATTTACCTCTTGAGTTAGAACATAAAGCATATTGGGCAATTAAAGAACTCAATTATGATTTTAAACTTGCTGGTGAAAAGAGGTTATTTGATATTAGCTCATTAGATGAATGGAGAACCCAAGCTTATGAAAATGCCAAATTGTTTAAAGAGAAAGTTAAAAGATGGCATGATAGAAGAATTCAAAAACGGGAAAGTGGGTGAGCAAGTTCTATTGTACAATTCTCGTTTGAGATTCTTTACAGGAAAACTTCTCTCTAAATGGGAAGGACCGTATATCATCGAAGAAGTTTATCGCTCCGGAGCCATCAAAATAAACAACTCCGAAGGCACTAATCCAGGAGTGGTGAATGGGCAAAGAATTAAGCACTATATTTCAGGTACTCCCATTAATGTTGAAACTAATATTATTGAAACAATTACACCGGAGGAATACATAAGAGAGACCTTCTAGAACACTCCAGAACCCCGAAAAGGAAGAGGTACGTGATACGGTAAGTAAACCGACTCCAAAAATTCCATAAAAATACTTTCTGTCAGTTTTGGAATATTAGAAAAAATACAAAAATAAGAAACAACCGAGGGGACCCACGAGGTGCACACGAGGCACCAGGGCGCACCATCCCCCCCAGGCGCGCCCTGGTGGCTCGTGGGCCCCTCGTGAGCCTTCCCGACTCCGTTTTCTTCTGGATTACTTGTTTTGCAAGATAAAAATTCTTTATATATACTACCGGACGTTTTGACCACCGTATCGCAGAAATCTCTTCTGTTCTTGTTTCGTGCTGTTTTCTGCCAGATTTTGAGGCCAGGCACCATGTGTTCTTCTTCCCCCAACAATGTGTGAGATGATGCTTGGCTGATGCAAATGGAGCTCAGGAGGGGGGAGGAAGGAGAAGTTACCATGGAAGAAGATGGTGGAGATTCGCTCGAGGTCCACCCTCCGGCTTCCAAGAGGGGAACCCTTGCCGGCATCTCCACAATTCCAAACCCGCATCAAGCCGTAAGAAGCATTACAGGCCATGGGAACCCAGAGGTACAAGAAGGGCTTCCCCCTAGAAGGCCCTTACACAGGTTACATCGGAACAATTTTCATAACTTGGTTCACAATTATGGGGTTGAAAATACTCCTCGTATGGACATACCCTCCAATTGGGACATCTCTCGTCCAAGTGAAAGTGATGCAGGAAAGAACGCTTGCGGCCCAGAGAATAAGCATATTATGGCCGAAGTCCAAAGGAATATGGAGATGATAGAACATGTGCTCCGGGAAATCCAGAGCCTAACGGAGATCTTAATTAATGCCGTGAAGGACAAGCCCACCACTTCATCACCACCACCATCACCGAAGAAGGAAACTTGAGTACATGGGTATGGGCACTCCCCTTGGCTTGTGCCAAGCTTGGGGGAGGTGCCCCGGTATCGTATCACCATCACTTTTGCTATCTTTACCTACTTTTATTTCGATCCTTAGTTATTTCATGATTTAGTTGAATAAAAGTTTAGTATGATCTATTTTCGAGTGCTAGTTTCGTGATCTATCTATCTATGTAATTGAGTTGAGAGTTATATAATAAAGAGTAGTTTAAGTTTTTGCTTCTTTACTTTTATGTTTCAATCCTAGCAATGAAAATAATGAAAAAGATCATATGCTAATCTTATGGAAAGTAATGACATTACATAAAGAAAAGTGTAAGTGGTAAAATTTATTGGAAGTTAACAAACATAGCATTAGTTAATGATGCAATTCATGAAAAAATTAACACGGAAGAGAAGATTCACATGCAAATACACTATCTTGGACATCTTTTATGATTGTGAGCCCCCATTAAGTATTTTATGCCAAATTGTTGATGTTGGACAAGGAAGACAACGTAATGAATTATGTTTGCTTATATTCACATAGAAGTTATATTGTTATAGATCCTCCAACATGTGGTGCTTGCCCAATATCTTTTCTAGCCAAAAATCTGCACCAAGTAGAGATACTACTTGTGCATCCAAAACCCTTAAACCCAGTTTCATGTCAGGAGAGTCCACTATATCTACCTATGGATTGAATAAGATCCTTCAAGTAAGTTGTCATCGGTGCAAAAAAGCAATAAAAATTGCCTCTAAATGTGTATGAACTTTTATTGTAAGGGAAAATAAGAGTTGTACGAACTTGTGATGGCAAAGAAATAAAAGCGATGAACTGCATAATAAAGGTTGCTATCACAAGGGGCAATATGAAGTGACGTTCCATTGCATTAAGAGCTTGTACATCCAACAAACAAAATGTGGCGCCCCGCCTGAATACCACTGTAGTCAGACGGTCACCGCACATACCAGCCCAGGAAAATCACTCTGGCATGCGCTTTTACAACAAGTATCATGAACGCAGACATTTCTATTAATGGATATATAAGTCTTACATGATATCTTACAAGGGTGATGGCAGCGGAAAAGCTCTATCTAAGGCAGCATGGTCTTGGTGCGGCTCCAATCCACAGGGATCTCACTGGGTTACTCTTCTAGCCCGCGAACACTCCGGCTCCTCGCTAGTAGACGGCGGATCCTTAGGTGAACCTGGCCACATTGAAGGCCGCTGAGTACTTTTGAATGTACTCGCAAGCAAACCAAACCAACATATACACCAAGCAATGCAATCCATGGCATTCAAGCATGCATTCATTATCTTAACAATATTAACTATCATGTCTTAGCAGGATTATCTAGCAATATTATATCATAACAGGATTATCTAGCATGATAACTATCAAAGTAACTGTAGTATGACGAAGATAAAGCATATCAAGTAATTAATCCATACTCCGAATCTTTCGGGCATATGACCGTTTCTCTCTTAGCCATCCCATGGCTAACATCTCATATTCCTGACAATATCCAATGTCCATGTATCTGTACTGCAAGTCGGACCAACTTTACCATTCTCTGGTTCAGTCTTAGCAATAACATTATACAATTTGCTCCTCCAGACTCGACACAGACCAAATAGTGTGACCTAGTACGAACTGTGTCCCATGACCGGGGACGCGGCTATTCGAATAGATTTACAGTCTACAGAGGTTGCGCACTTTACCCACACCGTGGAGCTCCTTGTCCCGTACCTCGGTACACTTCCCTTCTGGGTGGACCGGTGCTGCTCCAACGAAACTTGCCTAACCCGTGGCTCCTCCACCGTACCGCCGACAATCATCCTCCCCCGGAGTCATGCCCTGGGTGGCCCCTGTGTCACCCCGTGACACCTGCCACCGTCGTGGCCAACAAAACTGCCCCAAACGGGGACGCCGGCAAATAACTCAACTGGGCTCACAAGGTTATTGCCGCCTACCGGGCCAGGGTAGCGCGCGCGCATAACCTTCCCTCTTTGGTGGTACCGATAAAAGAGCACGCTGTTAGACCAAGCTAAGGCCGTCCCATACCGGCAGATGTGGCTGCACTGGAAAGTTCGGTTTGGTTGCACTATGACTCGATCCAGCCGACGGAGGAGGTTGTCATATTTAAGTCACATTTCTTTATCATTGCAATAACAGTAGTAATGCATATTGTAACAATTATGAAAACATAACAACCTTTTTCCACACAATGTCACAACAAGTCATTAGAGAAACAATGTTTAAATAGCCAGTTTATCACTATTCAAGTTCTAGCTGTAAGTTACGACCATCTGAACCCTTGCATGAAACCGGCAAATAAACCAGTAGCCACCAAAACGATCTTTACAACTCAGATCTGGGACGTTACCAGAATAACTCAACCCCGGCTCAAGACGGCTGAAAAGCAGCTCAGAGCATGAGATGGTGTTGATAAAAAGAGTGTAGCGGTCCCCTAAGACAGTTGAAGAACAGCTCAGAGCATAGGGTTACCGCTACAGAAAGAAATTCAACAGCTGCCCGAGACGGCCGAAAAGCAGCTCAGAAAACGAGCCAGTTGTTGAAAAGAGAAACATAAAGTCAGCATCCACCCCGGACGGCCGGAAGCAGCTCAGAACACAGGCGTGGTGCCGTCACCAAAGAAAGGCAGGCAAGGGTTCATTAGCGTCACATACAGCTCACCACAACGCATACAAGCATAAGCATATTAATTTAAACATGCAAGAATAACACAGAGCAATGCTTTAGGGCACATATCAGATGGTCGGCTTGCCTGGGGTTGAAGGAATACTCCGGGAGAGGTGCGATCACCTCGCGGAAGAATTCGCCGGAAAAGATTCTCTCTCGGAGGGGCTGATTGAAGGGCAAGAGCAAAATGGGCATTTTCAGAATGTTATGACATGGTGAAAATGATGTCATCGGAACGGGTTCGACGAACTGAAGACGTGGGCGTTGGATTCACCCGAATCGGAGTCACGGTCGTGAAGTTGTGTCCGTTCGTTGTTTAGGTAGAGAAATAAACAGAAACTGTCCATTTCTGACCTTAACAGATGAACGTCTGCTAATTAGTAGTTTCGGCGCTAGGCTGGAAAAGGGAAAGCGCCTTTGAGGAAATACGTTTTCCAGTGGGAGAAAACGCACTGGCCGCTGGGCGCCTCCACTTAAATGACTTGGCCGGCTCCCTCCCGCTGACGAGTGGGCCCGGGCCCCACACGTCAGGTCTCTCTCTCCTCCCTCCTTCTCTTCTTTCTCCTCCCCTCTTCCTCCCCGATGGCGCGGTTGGGGGCTTCGGCTCCGATTGAATCCGGCACTCCGGCAAGCTTCAAGGGCAGGCGATGGGTCAGGCGCGGTTGCCGGCCACTACCGCATCCAGGGATGGGTAGCACGGGGCTCGGGGAAGGCCGTTGGTGCGGTGGTGTGCCGTGGCGGGGGCGGTGGCTCCGGCGGGGTTCCGGCGGCATGGGGGTTCCCCGGAGAGGGTGAGTAGATGGGAGAACTCGCCGGATGACGGTGAGTTCGGTGGTGAGCTCGGGCAGAGCCGTGGATGGCTGGGGTGGTCGAATTCGAGGCGAGGCCGAGCGGTGGCTGTGGCGAAGTTCACTGGCGATTTGGCACCAGTGGGCACGGCTGCTTCGTCTGGGGCTCAGGCGGAAGCAAGAGAGGGAAGAGGAGGCTGCGAGGTGCTCGGGGGCTCGGGGAGGGGCCATTTATAGGCGGCCGGCGAGAGCGGATAGGGACAACTGTCGTGGCGTCCTTAGCGGCACACTGGAGCCCGGGGAGGACGTGGCTGGCTGGTTGCTGGCGTCGGGCGACTTCGCGGGGAGTGGAGAGGTCTCGGGAGAACTCACGGAGGAAGGAGACAAGAGAGGAAACGACGACGGTAGGGTTCACGCGCGGGACAGTGTCGCGGCGGTGCTCGCCGTGGTGCGAGGAAGAAGAAATTGGAGAGGAGAAGGTGCGGGAGAGGGGTACGTGGACGGTGCGAAGCTTGTCGGCATGCTCAGACAAGCTCGGGTTGGCCGGAGTTATCGGGCTGACGAGGACACTGCCGCAGAGCACCGTTTCTGCACGGTGGCTGCATGGTCACCACGTGCACTACAAGCTCTGGCACTCTCCTGCCCGTCCAATCTTGTCAAACAGCTCCCTCACTGCTCAAATAGATGAGGTCGATCACTGGATGGACTAGGATGGCTCTAGAGTAGTCGAGGGGATCCAGAACAACTTCTGGACAGAAACTTGGGGACCAAGCTAAGGTGAAATGACTTAGCAAGTGAGATTGAAATGCTGTCAAAATAATATGGGGTAGGAAGGAGTAGATGCTGGAAAAATTTGAAGGCATTTGGACCAAGTTTTCATGCACTTCCTTCACAATGCAAAATTTGGTCCAGAAACTAGGTTTTGATGTTGTGCTCAAATGGCTGAATGGATTGGGCAGAAATTTGTTGTAGTATGGTGATTTGGAAGCATGGGGTTACTGGAAAAAATTTAGCTTATTTGGATATACCAAAACGGTACTTCCTTCACAGAGCTTCCTGCTGGACAGAAACTAGATGGAATTTTTGGGAGAAAATGACTAGATAAAATGATGTGAATTTTTGCATGCTCACATCATAAAGGGAATGTGAGGTCCTGGATTAATTTCAAGATTTTTGAAGCAATATAAAATATAGTTGCTTCACAACCTCAAAATTGATCCAGAAACAAGAATTGGATGATGTGCTCAAAATTTGATCTATGGAACTTGGGTTCTTGATGGAAATGGTGAAGATATGGATATAAAAAGCTCCACAAATTATTTGGGATTTTTCCTGGCTACCAAAATGGTAGTTCTTTTGGAAAGTGCCCAAAATGCAATATTGGCTTTAAATAGGAAAAGGCAATTTCCCTTATTTAATTATTGCCAATATTTTTATGGGAGCTCACTATGATCACAAAGAATATCCCCACAAGTTTTCATGAACTTTGGAGATGGATAGATATTTTCCTGAATTTAATTCCTTTAAACAACAGAAAAAGGAATTAATTTTAAATGAAAAATATTGCAAATGAGTGGCAATATTTTTGCATATCCCGGGTTTATAGATGTGGGATGATCACTGGGAAAAGTTTGCGAGGCAACAAATCAAGGAAAATTGGGGTTCCTTTGTAACGGAAGGAATTAGGGTTTCCCTTCCGGTAACTCAGGAGTTAGGGTTTCGGCGGCGGAATCCTGAGAATATATTTTGGGTGGCAAGGTGGAATTGGAGAGAATCTCTGGTCTGATAGGAAAGGCAAGACTAAATGACCATCTTCATATACCCAAGAGCGAGAGAAAATCCGATTACACCAAAAAAAAGACGGGAGTCAAATCCCGCGAAGGAAAAAAAAACAAGGAGCAAAAACCAGGGTGTTACACAAAAAGCGCATGACAACCTCTGCTTTCCTCTGCGAAGGGCCTATCTTTTACTTTTATGTATTTACTTTTTACGCAAGAGTCAATAGTGTTCTCCTCTATTCCTTTTTATTTTTCTCTTTTGCAGGCATCATGTGGTGGGGAAAGATCTAGGCATATATATCCAGTTGGATATGAGTGATCATGAGTTATTATTGTTGACATCACCCTTGAGGTGAATAAGTTGGGAGGCAAAATTATAATCCCCTATCTTTCTTTGTGTCTGGCTGAAACTTTTTGCTCCATATATATGTTGTGAGTGTTAGCAGTCATAGAAGACTATATGATGGTTGAGTATGTGGACTTGCTAAAAAGCTCCTACATGAGACCCTTCCTGAAAATATGATGAATTGCAATTGCATTGTTGACTGAGAACATAGTTTGTTAGTTTTCAAGAAAGTTTATGCCTTATACTTCATTGTTGTGATGAATTGTTACTTGCTCATGAGAAGTTTTATGATAATAAATATTGTTGTTATAATAATGATCATGATGCTACTATGTCCGTATTTTGTTTTTATCGACACCTCTCTCTCTCTAAACATGTGGACATGATTATCGATATCGGCTTTCGTTTGAGGACAAGCGAGGTCTAAGCTTGGGGGAGTTGATACGTCCATTTTGCATCATGTTTTACTACTGTTATTTATAGTGTTTTTAATCAATATAACACTTTGTAGAGCAATTCTAATGCCTTTTCTCTCTTAATATGCAAGATTAACACAAGGAGGGAGATTGCCGGCAGCTGGAATTCTGGACCTAAAAAAGCTACGTCAGAGATACCTATTTTGCACATCTCCAAATGAGCTGAAATTTCACGGAGATTTATTTTGGAATAAATAAAAAATACTGGAAGAAAGAAACACCAGAGGGGGCCACCCAGGTGCCCACGAGGCACCAGGGCGCGCCACCCCCCCAGGCGCGCCTTGGTGGCTTGTGGGGCCCCTGGCCAGCCTCCGATGCCCATTTTCTGGTATATAAGTCCATTTGCCCTAGAAAAAATAAGGAGAAGACTTTTGGGACAGTGCGCCGCCGTCTCGAGGCGGAACTTGGGCAGGAGCACTTTTGCTCTCCGGCGGAGCGATTCCGCCGGGGATACTTCCCTCCGGGAGGGGGAAATCGGAGCCATCGACATCACCAACGATCCTCCCATCGTGGGAGGACCAATCTTCGTCAACATCTTCAACAGCACCATCTCATCTCAAACCCTAGTTCATCTCTTGTATTCAATCTTTGTCTCAAAACCTCAGATTGATACCTGTGGGTTACTAGTAGTGTTGATTACATCTTGTAGTTGATGCTAGTTGGTTTATTTGGTGGAAGATTATATGTTCAGATCCAATATGCTATTCAATACCCGTCTGATCTTGAACATGAATATGGTTTGTGAGTAGTTACTTTTGTTCTTGAGGACATGGGAGAAGTCTTGTCATAAGTAATCATGTGAATTTGGTATTCATTCGATATTTTGATGATATGTATGTTGTTGATTCTCTTAGTGGTGTCATGTGAACGTCGACTACATGACACTTCACCATCTTTGGGCCTAAGGGAATGCATTGTGGAGTAGTAATTAGATGATGGGTTGCTAGAGTGACAGAAGCTTAAACCCTAGTTTATGCGCTATTCCGTAAGGGGCTGATTTGGATCCATATGTTTAATGCTATGGTTAGACTTATCTTAATTCTTCTTTCGTAGTTGCGGATGCTTGCGAGAGGGGGTAATCATAAGTGGGAGGCTTGTTCAAGTAAGAACAACACCCAAGCACCGGTCCACACACATATCAAATTATCAAAGTAGCGAGCGCGAATCAAACAAACATGATGAAAGTGACTAGATGAAATTCCCATGTGTCCTCGAGAACGCTTTGCTTATTATAAGAGATTGTTCCGGCTTGTCCTTTGCTACAAAAAGGATTGGGCCACCTTGCTGCACTCTTTGTTACTATTGCTACTTGTCACTTGTTACAAATTATCTTGCTATCAAACTACTCGTTACCGATAATTTCAGTGCTTGCAGAAAATACCTTGCTGAAAACCGCTTGTCATTTCCTTCTGCTCCTCGTTGGGTTCGACACTCTTACTTATCTAAAGGACTACGATTGATCCCCTATACTTGTGGGTCATCAATCCCCTACCCCGAGGTCTGCTGGTTTTTACACCGACACTGGTGCTTTCATTGAGAGTTCCGCTGTGAGATCAAAAAAGGATCGATGGGATCATCGGCTTACAACTGCGATCTCGCGGGCATGATTCCCGCACCTGAAGCTTCTGTCATAGAAGCACCCGTCCTTCCCCACGGATCAGGAATGATCCATGGTTCCTCCCTAGCTCCGGCCAACCCCCCTTTCAAGGGCGAAGGGCTGAAGTATTTCTTGGAAAGCGATTCAGACGGTGACCAGCCAGACACGGCCGATGAACCTGATCTTCAAATCAGTTCGGCCAGGCCGACGACCGTAGGCCTGTCACGGGGTGAAGATACCAAGGCTTCGAGCCCACGGTCCATAGAGATCGAAAACCCACCCACCTCCCACATCGAGTACTGCCCCGATTACTCGGGGCCCCCAGATATCTGGGATCTAGCCTACGTACAACAATTCCCCGACGAATTGATCAGACAGTTCTGGGCTAGGTTCTTGTCGGTCAAAGATAAGATACCAAACTACCAGGACACAGATATAATAACAGCTTTTCAGCACGGATGCAAGGATAAAGGTGTCTCGAACGCCCTCACCCGCCGCTATGTACAAACCATCTCGGAGTTGTCCGACCTGGTGTCTAAATTCTGCACCATCGAGGATGCTTGGATTGCCAAGAAGAGCACATATTCGATCTGTAAGCACAAGATAAGGCAAGAAAGACCCACACCTCAATGTGCACCTCGCGCAGGGACCGTACCGACCAAGCAATCTCAGAAAAGGAAGAAAACCTCTGTCCTCCCCAGGACCACCCTTAATGGTCTCCTGGATAAACCATGTCCGATACATGCTGTTTTGCTTAATTCCTGCTCAACTCACAGCCTTCATGACTGCTGGGTAGTGAGGCAAGTGGAAAAAGGAGGACCTGCCCTCCTCATGGGCACCCCCAGTCATGCAGAAGAATCCTCGGACGAGGGCGAGGTCATGATGATCTATGAGACCTTTACGTCCAACAACCAGCGCAAGCGGGCCCTGCGAGAAATCAACTCCATCCGCCAGGTACCAACTAGGGGCGCGTGGATAGACACGCCCATCACCTTTGATCATAAAGATCAGCCGAGGTCAACCCCGAACAGGTGCCCCGCCGCCCTGGTCCTTGACCCAATCGTGGGTAGCTGCCGTCTCCGAATAGTATTAATGGACAGAGGCAGCAACCTAAATTTGATATATGCAGACACTCTGGACAGAATGCAGATCGATAAATCGCGCATCGAATAGAGTAGCACCACCTTCAAAGGCATTATACCAGGGCGAGAAGCACATTGCAGTGGAAAGATAACCTTGGATGTAGTCTTCGGAACCCCGGATAACTACCGATCCGAAGAAATAACCTTTCACATCGCCCCCTTTAGGAGCGGATATCACGCCCTCCCGGGACGAGACGCCTTCTCCAAATTTCAGGTAGTACCACACTACGGCTATATGAAACTCAAAATGCCGGGCCCGAACGGGATAATCACCGCCTTGAGTGACCCCGATAGAGCACTCAAAGCCGAGAACAAAATGGCGGCACTCGCCCTCGAATCCCTGTCCGAAGCCCTCGCAGCCGAGGAACTGAACACATTACGAGCCGAAGTCGACCGAGATGATGTTATCCTCGGCAAACGGCCGAAGTCCACCTCCTTCAAGCCAGCCGATGAAATAGTCAAATTCCAAGTGCACCCTACGGATCCAGCTAAAACGGCGTCCATAGGGGTGAACCTTGATCCAGAGATTGACAAGGCCCTACGTAATTTCCTTAGGGAAAATTGGCATATATTCGCCTGGCACCCTTCGGACATGCCAGGGATACCCCGCAGGCTTGCAGAACACAACCTGAATATACTGAAAGGCTACAAGCCCGTCAAACAATCACTTCGGCGCTTCTCGGAACCCAAGCATCAAGCAATGGGTGAGGAACTAGCCAAGCTATTGGAGACCGGATTCATCCGAGACATAAAACACCCCGATTGGCTTGCCAACTTGGTCATGGTACCAAAGAAGGATACGTCCTGGCGCCTGTGCGTCGACTTTAAAGACCTCAATAAAGCATGCCCCAAGGACACTTTCCCTTTACCACGAATCGATCAAATTGTGGACGCCACAGCCGGGCACGATTCGCTGTGCTTTCTGGATGCCTACTCAGGGTATCATCAGATTAAGATGAAGGAATTTGACCAGACAGCGGTAGCATTCATCACACCTTACGGGCCATTTTGCTTCAATACAATGCCCTTTGGATTAAAGAATGCCGGCGCCACATACCAGCGCATGATTCAATCATGCTTGGAAAAACACATCAGGAAGACCGCCGAGGCCTACGTCGATGATGTGGTTGTCAAAACCAAACACGTCGTACAATTGGTTGACAATCTCTGTGACACATTCGTCAGCTTACGGGAGTATCAAATTAAGCTCAACCCGGAGAAATGTGTCTTCGGAGTACCAGCCGGCAAACTCCTTGGCTTCATCGTATCTAGCCGAGGTATTGAAGCCAATCCGGCGAAAATAAAAGCCTTGGACCCCTTAGAGGTACCAACATAGCTCAAACATGTACAAAAACTGGTAGGATGCATGGCGGCGCTGAGTCGCTTCATATCAAGACTTGGGGAGAAAGCCTTACCTTTGTATAGACTCTTAAAACAGACAAAAACCTTCAAATGGACCGAGGAGGCCACGACAGCTCTGGAAGGCATTAAAGCTCTCCTTGCAACCAATCCTATCATGGCAGCGCCTGGCATATGCGAGCCGATGATATTATACATCTCGTCCACAAACCAGGTGGTCAGCGCAGTACTCGTGGTCAAACGAGACATGGAAGGTCACAAGTTCCGGGTGCAAAGGCCCGTGTACTACGTCTCCGAGGTCCTAACCCCGTGCAAGACACGCTATCCCCACTATCAAAAGATAGCCGATGCCGTCATCATGGCATCTCGAAAACTTCGGCACTACTTTCAAGAGTGCTCGGTAACCGTGGCATCCGATGTCATATTAAGCGACATAATTAACAACATGGATGCAATGGGGCATATAGCCAAATGGGCCATAGAGCTCCTACCCTTTGAGATAACTTACCGACCACGCCGAGCTATTAAATCTCAGGTGTTGGCCGACTTCATGGCCGAATGGACGGAGGCCAAGCTCCCTCGAGAATACAGCACTTACTCACATTGGACCATGTATTTCGAAGGTTCCAAAATGCTTGCCGGCCTAGGGGCTGGCGTAGTGCTTACCTCACCCACAGGGGACAACATTCGGTATGTATTGCAAATTATGTATACCGACTCCAATAATGCAGCAGAATACGAGGCCCTGTTACACGGACTCCGGATAGCAGTCTCCATGGGTGTCCAACGCCTTGAGGTCCGAGGTGACTCCAACCTCGCCATCTCACAGGTCAATGGCGAATTCGACGCAAAGGACCCAAAGATGACAGCCTATCAGAATGCCGTCATGCGAATCTCGGCCAGGTTCGAGGGGCTAGAATTTCATCATATACCCCAAGATAGTAACCAGGCCGCAGATATACTCGCCCGAATGGGCGCTAAATGGGAAAAAGTCCCGGATAACACCTTCCTCAAACGGCTCTTTAAACCATCCATAGTCTGTCAAGACAACAAGGGCACATCAGACTTAAACGACATCGAACAGCCCCCATCGCCCGAAGACGACAACGAGCCAGATATAGTGGGCGGCTTAGTTGTCCAGATAACAGCTTCCGCCCACGAAATCATGGCAGTTATTGCACCATGGACCGAGCCGCTCCTCGCATACCTGCTCCATAAAGAGCTCCCCAAAGACCAAACTGATGCACGTCGGATCGTAAGGCAATCCAAAGCCTATAAGATTCATGAGGGAGAACTCTATAAAATAAGCACCACGGGCGTCCTCCAGCGATGTATTTCTGAAGAGGAAGGGCGATTATTACTTCAAGAGGTTCACTCCGGCATGAGCGGACATCACGCCGCCGCTCGGACCTTGGTCAGCAAGGCTTCCCGAGCTGGTTTTTACTGTCCCACCGCGGGCGCAGACGCCGCTGCATTAGTACAGTGCTGCCCTGGCTGCCAGGTATTCGCCAGACAGAGCTACATGCCCCCTGCGGCTCTCCGCACAATCCCTATCACTTGGCCTTTTGCGGTCTGGGGGCTAGATATGGTCGGCCCACTCAAGGGCAGATCAAGAAAAAATAAATACCTACTTGTCATGGTGGACAAGTTTACTAAGTGGATCGAAGCAAAACCAGTAACTTCGGCCGGTGCAGTCCATGTACTCAAATGCATCTCGGGGGTAGTACATCGTTATGGTATCCCCCACAGTCTCATAACAGATAACGGGACAAACTTCACGGCCAAAGAAGTGAAATCATGGTGCACAAAAATGGGCATCAAGCTCGACTACGCATCTGTATATCACCCACAGTCAAACGGGCAGTGTCGTGGTGTGCACACGGCAGATGCCATGGGTAGGCTAATCGAACGTGGTTGGGGTCGGAGGACGTCAAAGGGTTTCGGAGGCGAGAATGGGGACAAGCGATGGATGACACACGATGTACCCAGGTTTGGGGCCCTCTGGGGGAGGTAACACCCCTAGTCCTGCAAGCTCAACTAGATGGATCACTAGATGAGCTACAATGGCACTGCTTGAGCTGGTTTGGGTGGAGGAGGAAAGAGGTCATGCTCTCTTCTCCTGGTTGAATGGTGGAATGCTTTGCCTGGGGATCAAGAACTCAGGGTTTCGGCCCTTATGCATGGAGGGCTCCCTGGGGGTCTTATAAGCCGGCTCCCCAGGGTTACAATGGTAATCTACCAGGGCATGGGGCCCTGCTGTCATTGCCTCATGCCGGATAGTGGGATCCGCCAGCTGCTGGGGCCCGCCGGCTGCGGGCCTTGCCGGCCGTCCGGCACTGCAGCATGTCTTCGCTTGCGTCATGGAGCGACGGGCACTGTTCAGCTACAGCGCCTCACCGGATCGCCGCCACCGACCCCGGGCCATGGTTTCCGGGCATCCAGTAGCCACGCTCGCTCGGTCTTCGGGACGGCGCGTACTGTCGCCATGCCCGCTCGGTCTGCGGGACGGCGTGCGCTGTAGCCATGCTAGCTCTGTCATGGGGGGCTGTCTTGTGACCTGGCTGGCTAGAGCTGATGCCGGCTCGGGCGTCCACCGCCTTCGGTACCGCCGGGTCGGGCTTCATCGTCATGCCCGGCCGGGTCTGGGGCCTTCAGGCCGGCCGGTGAGCGGGCCGGGTTGAGCTGCATCACCACGCCTGGCCGGGTCAGGGGCCTTAAGGCCGGCTAGCGAGCGGGCCGGGTCAAGGGGTGCTGGCCACCCCGTTGTTTTGAAAATGGTCAAGTGTTGATGAGCCTACCCGGGGGTTATGCCCCCGACAGGCAGGTAGAACGCGCCAATGGACTAATCCTTAGCGGAATCAGGCCTAGGCTAGTTCGCTCCCTCAAGGAGGCCGACTGCAAATGGGTAGAGGAACTCGACTCCGTTCTATGGGGTCTGCGCACCACACCAAATAGATCCACCGGGTACACTCCATTTTTCATGGTGTACGGCGCCGAGGCAGTGCTCCCCTGCGACATCATACACGATGCACCTCGAGTACGCATATACGAAGAGCGGGAGGCCGAGTTAGATCAGCAGGATGCCTTGGACACCTTAGAAGAGGAACGCAACGTCGCTCGGGCACGATCTGCCATTTACCAGCAGCAAGCCCGCCGCTACCACAGTAGGGAGGTTCGCACAAAGGATTTCAACAAAGGAGACCTAGTCATGTGGCTACATCTAGAGAAGCAGACTCATAGGCTCTCCCCGAAGTGGGATGGGCCATTTATCATCGACCAGGTCCTCACCGGAGGCGCGTACCGAATTCGAGACCCAGAGGACGGGCGTCTAGAACCCAACACCTGGATCGCGGCGCTACTCTGACGTTTCTATGGTTGAACCTCTGAGAACTACTCACCTCTGTAAATAAACCACCCTACTTTTTTCTTTTTAACCTCTTTATTTTTCTCCCTCTCAAGAGATCTCGGAGGCATCCCCTGAAGGGCCCCGCGGAACGAAATCAATACTGCATGTTCTTTTCAAAACACGCATCATTCCACCTCTTATATACTATTGTCTTTCAATCCATAATATGCATTGATTTGACTTAAGATTTGGCCAAGATGGGTTGCCCGGCTCTTGTGCTTGCCCCTTATGTTCCCGATCTTTCGGCTAAGAGGCAAAGGGAGCACCGCTGCGATTGTTACTCCCGGGTCATCCGGTGCAGTACCTCAGACGGACAAAGCCGAATGCTAGCACTCTTAAACGTACAAATTGATTGGCCATGACATAGATATAAAGTGGAGGCGGTCTCTCAAACCCCGACCAGGGGCTTCACCCCCGAGGTCACCCGTCTTCGGACATATGTGTTCGACACAGCTACCCGAGGAAAGGAACTGTTGGAAGAACTATTTTCCTCGGAAGATGTTTCTTACATTAAAAAGTAATATAACATAACTCTCTGCCTCACTCTCGTCGCTCGCACCGTATAGCCGGATTGCCTCGTCTCCTGAAGCATCTGTTCCGTTCACTTCGGACAGTAGTAAGCGGACACTACTCGGTCCCTGATCAAGGAGGTAGAAGCCGATGGCTGGTTGACAGAGTTTACATGTGCAGATTGAATAATGACGTAAAGTACTTTGATACATAGAGTTATACATTATCATTTCATTACACACAGTCTAACCCATCTATTAAGACGTATAAAGCACAGTCCTTCTGTGATGATCGAGCGGCAGGCATCACATTCTCGTACACGAGACTAGTGGGTATTTCTTCCCCTTCTGGCCCCATTGGCCCTACCTCGGCCAGGTGCGCTGTATCAACCTCCGTATACTGGGCCTTGACCATGGCCCAGGCCTCCCTCACCCCTTCCCGGCAAGCAGATACCTTCCACGCCTGGATCCGACGCCGAGCTCGCCGCATATGTTCATCTAGGACGACCATGTCTTCGGGAACATGCTCCACTTCAGGCCATAACGCCTTGAAGACTTCCTTCATGGATTTACGTGCACTTTCGTGCACGTCGGTTAGCCGGGTTGCCATGTATTCGGGAACCGGACCTCGGTCATCAAGGGGTCGGTCGGACAGCGAAGCTGGCAAAAAGCATGTATTAGCCTGCTAAACATCTCGGCTGAACCCCTAAACTCAAGTAACGATTCTTGAAATAAACACTTACCACAAATCATCTCATCGGTTCGATGATTCTTGGCTTCGGCGGCAGCCAGTTGAGCTTTTAAGCTCTTGATCTCGTCCGCCTGTCGGGCGTTTTCAGCTCTTAGCGCATTAACGTCATCCACCCTTTGAGTCACCACATGTTGATTGGCCTGGCACTGCGACTCCGTATAAAGCAAATCCTCACGGGCCTGCTTGAGATCTCTCTCAAGATTACCTAGGGCTTCCACTGCTACATCGGATTACGCTGTCAGGGGACTTCGCTAATTAAGATTCTTATATACAAGACAAAGCACTTACCGTGCGCCTCTCGGGTGAACTTTTTCACCTGTTCCACCTCGGTCAAGGCAGTATCCAACCTCCCCTTTGCCTGGGAAAGGGCCTCGGATAGCTGATCATTCCTCGCCCGTGCACTCTATAAAAAAAACAACTTCTTCAGATTGAAATCAAGCCTCGCTTCGGGCATTGTTGCCCATATCAAGCCTTAGGGGCTACTACCACGGTGAGTAGTATGGACAAACAGAGACATAAGAAAGCTTCGAGATAAAATGAGCTCGGGCTGGACCTTACCCGCAACCCTTGCGACAAAACATCTAATGATTGATCAAATACTGTGCGGGTCGCCCCGAGGTATGCGTCCACCGAGCTGAGAGCATTGAACTCCCGATCCGAGAATGCTAGACCCCTCAGGGAGGTCTTTCGCCGCCGATAATTCACGGCACATTGGATCTCAGAAGGAGTAGCCGAGCTGGTCTCTGAGTCCTCGGGCTGGGGAACTTCTGGAGTAACTCCCGGAGAAGGACGTGCTTCGGCTTCCATGTTTGAAGCCACCGTCCCCTCGGCCCTCACACTCGCTGCCATGGATGAAGGAAAATACTGCCTGCGAATGATCAAAGGGGTCAGAACCCGAGATAGCATTTCTACAACATACAGTAATCACAATCACCTAGTAGTCGGAGGAGCACTTTCGCTTGCCTCCATGACCTTGGCCTGTGCTTCTTCCGCTTCTTGCGGGCGGTTCCCTTGAGGAGCCGTCTCTCCGCGCACACATTTCGAATGCCGTCCCTTCGAAGGAGAAGGCAGGTGACCAGGGGCTTGGGGATGAGGGGCTCGCTTTCGAGTAGAGGAAGAGGGTGTTATCGATGAAGTTGGCCTCGTCCCCGGTGCGTCCGGGGTGACGGCTACCTTGGAGCCGTCAAGGCACTCCATATAAAATTTCCTCCCCTCATAGATAAGAGCCAGATCCTCGTCCTCGTGAAAGAGGGGGTCCTCTGCTCGTTGGTGTGTTTCCGGCTCGGGCGCTGGGCTGTTTAGAGCCTCCACCCGAGGCCTCCATCTCTGCTCAAAACCAATAAAAAGATCGGTCAAATGGATTGGCTACTGAAAAACAACTCGTATGGGCAAAATAAAGCGGGAGAACTCACTATGTCGGCTGGATTGTAGTAGGACTGCCCGTCCCGAAATTGACGTCGGGCAAAGTCCTTCGCCGATCCTTGGTAGATACCGGCCATTACTGTCCCGAAGGCCGCCTGGTCAAAGAAACTTTGCCGAATTGATCGGGAGCAGTCTTCAGTTCCATTGTATGCGCACAACGGGTGAGGGCGCAGCCGAAGTGGTTGGACTCTTCGGTCTATCGCCGTGGCCATTACATCTATTATGGTAAGGCCTGTCCTTACCAGTTGCTTCACCTTGGAGGCCAGCTCGGTCACCTCGGCACCACCTTCTGGGACCATACCCTATGGCCTCCAGCTATATCGCCTCTTCGGGGGCTCCGAAGAGAAAGGGGGATGTCGTCTATATAGAACCACTCTGTTGGCCAGACGACGGTATCCTCCCGAGATGTGCCTGGCAGGTATTCTGCCCCCTCGATTCGACAGACTTTGGCCGCTCCAACCTCGTAAAGCCTTTCGGCGGAGGAACAAGGCACTACACAGAAATACCTCCTCCAGAGTCTGAAGTGCGCTTCACACCCAAGATGCATCTCGCATAGGGCGACGTACCCCGCAATGTGCAGAATCGAGTTGGGGGTAAGGTGGTGGAGCTGCAGCCCGTAAAACTCTAGCAGGCCTCGGAGGAAAGGGTGAATCGGAAATACTAAACCACGCAGCAGGAAGGAGACGAAGCATACCCGTTCATCCTTTTGAGGGGAGGGGAAATTCTCTGCGTGTACCTGCCCGTTGATGGATGTTAAGCCCGGGTGGGTCGCTGTCAGATCTGAAACTGGCAGGTATCCTTGCCTGGCCAGGCGCTCTAGTTGGAGGCGCGAGACGGCGCAACTGCCCCAATCACCCTGACGGGGCCATGAGGGCGCCTCGAAGAACCTGCGTCGCTCGCCATGGGAAACCCTCAAGGATGGACTTGGGAGGAAGGGGAGCGCTTGTGCAGTTTGCTTGAAAGGAGGATTAAGGGTTAGTGATAAATCCGCACGTCCGACTCGTGGATAAAAAGGGGTAGGAGACCGATGCTTCGACGTTTCGCCATAAAACTGACCTACTTCCCCCCCAAAATATCAGAAAGCTGAGGCCGCGTGTGGCGGGGCTGGGCCCATTCGGCGAGATTATCAATCCTTCCGAGGTCTGCTTGAAGCTAAACTAAGGAGATCATGTATGGAACTTGCCTGCCGAGCCAAAGACTCCGGAACCGAAGTCCAAGAGTGCCGTCCTCGGCGTCGGAGACCAGTTCAGGGGCTACTAACGGTGTCCTAGACTAGGGGGTACTAACCTAGTCGGCTTGTATTCCTCGGGCCGGATGAGTGGGCTCTCATTCTTGTCAAGATGGACTTCAGGAGATACACGCAGGAGAAGAGGTCAAGACCGCATCTACTGAAGACTTGGTGCGTACTCCAAGACTCCTCCTGCCGCCTCCTTGCCTGGATACCGACCTTGTAACCCTAGATACCCTACCCGGCGTGTATATAAGGCGGAGGGTTTAGCCCTCAAAGGGGACCTCAATGCAATCTCATTCACCTAGCCTTAGGACTAGATCATACGATCTCGAGGTAGATCAACTCTGTACTGGATACATCTCAATCAATATAAACAAGAGCAGGACGTAGGGTTTTACCTCCATCAAGAGGGCCCGAACCTGGGAAAATATCGTCTCCCTGTTCCTGTTACCATTTGTTCGAGATCCACAGCTCGGGACCCCTTACCCTGAGGTCTGCCAGTTTTTACACCGATAGAGAGGGATCAAGTGATCCCATGGTATGGTAAGCATTGTCCATTACGCTTTGTGTACTAACCCATTATCTATGTGAGAGTTCTATGCGGAGTTAGGTATGTTTCCATGGGCTTGCGTCAAGAGGAAGATCTCATTCAACCCATGGAGGATGACATCAAGTGGTGATCGTCATCAAGTTTGCAGTCTGCAAGTTCAAGTGGAGCATCGCGAAGAGATCATGCTTGAAGCTTGCCATCCATTGTGGTGACAATGGACTTGTGAAGATGTGCCGAAGAGTGGCTCACCCATAGTGGAGTATGGGGGAGCAATCAACGAGTCTTCATCAAGCCAACGCAATCAAGAAAGGTGGTCCAACTTGAGGAAGTCAAGATCATCATCATCAAGCTCAAGGGGACTATGTGCAAGGCAAGGGTTTGCCCTTGATAGGTTTTCTATTTTACCAGTCTCATGGTGGTAGTTGGGAGACCGGGTTATAGGATCGATTGCCATACTATCAAGGAGGGCTCTCAAGTGAGTAGCTTGATCGTATCATTCGTAGAGAGCTCAAACCATTGCATCCCTTGCATCATCTTTCTTGGTTCTTGTTTGGTGTTTCTCCTTGTGAGTTTTAGAGCTTATGGTCATCTTCATGACAAGCTCGAGTTCATCGAAAACGGAGTTCATATGCATCTTCTATGATGTTTTCGATGTTGGAGTTTATGCCGGTTCTTCATCGATGGAGGTTTCACACCTCTATATCATATGCATACTTCCACTGCCACTTCTTATTATAACCGGAGGCCATCTATCCAACGAGCTTGAGTTTGCTGGATTCTGAGTTCATTTGCATAAGTTGTGGCAGTTTCGGTCTTGCCGGCTTCCTTCTCAGCTTGGGCAGTTTTCCAGCTCCCAAGCGGTAGTACCGCCCAGCTCCACGGTAGTAGCGCTTATGCAGTACTTCCACTATGAGCTACCACGGCCTCTTCCGCTTGTTTTTGTGCTCCTGTTAATGGGCGGCAGTAGCGCGGTAGTAGAACACGGTAGTACCGCTCGCGCGGTACTTCCGCTGTTTTACTACCGCTGCCACTACCGCTTATTTCTGTGCTACTGTTGCGTTTTCTTCTTGAGCGGTATTAGAGCGGTACTTGGTAGCAGAAGTACCGCTCCATGCGGTACTTCCGTCCTACTACCCTCTTGCACCGCTGGTACTTCTGTACCCTGCGTACCCCGGCGGTAGTACTGATACGTCTCCAATGTATCTATAATTTATGAAGTATCCATGCCATGTTTATAACAGTTTTGTATGGTTTTGGTATGATTTGATTAGAACTAACCTGGACTGACGCTGTTTTCAGCAGAACTACCGTGGTGTTGTTTTTTGTGCAGAAATAAAAGTTCTCGGAATTGGCCGAAACTTTTTGAAGATTTTTTTTGGACCAAAAGAGACCCCTGAAGCTTCATGGAAGGACCAGAAGCCTCACGAGGAGGTCACAAGGTATCATGGCGCGACCTGAGGGGGGCCGTGTGCTGTTGCCTTGTGGGCCCCTCGTAGCTCCTTTTCGCGTGATTCCAACGCTGAAAAATCCTATAAATAGAGAAACCTCCAGAAATAAACCTAGAACTTCGATGCCGCCGCCGCAAGCCTCTGTAGCGAAGAAAACCCATCTGGAGCTCCGTTCCGGCACCCTGCCGGAGGGGGAAATCATCACTGGAGGCCATCTTCATCATCCCGGCGGTCTCCATGACGAGGAGGGAGTAGTTCACCCTCGGGGCTGAGGGTATGTACTAGTAGCTATGTGTTTGGTCTCTCTCTCTCTCGTGTTCTTGATTTGGCACGATCTTGATGTACCGCGAGCTTAGTTAATATAGTTGGATCATATGGTGTTTTCTTCCCTCTCTATCTTCTTGTGATGAATTGAGTCTTTCCCTTTGAGGTTTCGTTATTGTCGGATTGAATATTTTGGATTTGAGAACACTTGATGTATGTCTTGCATGTGGATACCCGTGGTGACAATGGGTATTCTATTGAGTCACTTGATGTATATTTTGGTAATCAACTTGCGGATTCCCGTGACCTTGGGGTAATCTAGGCATATGGGTTTGTACACATTTTCATCTTCTTTTCTCCGATAGAAACTTTGGGGTACTCTTTGAAGTTCTTTGCGTGGATTGAATATTATGAATCTGAAGTTGTTTTGATGCATATCGAATAATCAACTCACGGATACTTGTGGTGACATTGGAGTATCTAGGTGACATTAGAGTTGGTTGATGCGTATCATATGGTGTTATTTTAGTACGAACTCTAGGGCTGTTTGTGACACTTATAGGGATGGCTCAATAGATTGATCGGAAAGGATAACTTTGAGGGGTTTTTGTACCCTACAACAATTTCTTCTTATGTTCTCCGCTAGAAGGAACTTTGAAGTGATTCGTTATCGCACGTTGAGGGATTGTTATATGATTCAATTATGTTAGCATTGTTGAGAGATTGCACTAGTGAAAGTATGAACCCTAGGCCTTGTTTTCAAGCATTGCAATACCGCTTGTGCTCCGTTTTATCACTTGCTACCTTGCTGTTTTTATATTTTCAGATTACAAAAACCTATATCTACTATTGATACTACACTTGTATCACCATCTCTTCGCCGAACTAGTGCACCTATACAATTTACCTTCGTATTGGGTGTGTTGCGGACACAAGAGATTGCTTGTATTTGATTACAGGGTTGTTTGAGAGAGACCATCTTCATCCTATGCCTCCCACAGATTGATAAACCTTAGGTCATCCACTTGAGGGGAATTTGCTACTGTCCTACAAAAGTCTGCACTTGGAGGCCCAACAACGTCTACAAGAATAAAAGTTGCGTAGTAGACATCAAGCTCTTTTTTGGCGCCGTTTCCGGCGAGGTGAGTGCTTGAAGGTATATCTTTAGATCTTGCAATTGAATATGTTAGTTTCTTGTTTTATCACTAGTTTGGTCTATTAAAGAAAACTACAAAAAATGGAATTGAGGTTGCCCCAAATAGTTCACCTTTATGATGTCTTTCTTGAAAATAAGGATTCCGATAATTGTGCTCAATTTCTAGAGGAAGAATTTAATAAAATGTTTAATAATGTGAGTCCTTTGAATGATGAGCTTGATTGCAATGTTGTTAGTATGCTTTCTATGAATATCTATGATGCTAATGATATGCAAAACTACAAGCTTGGGAATGCTATGTTTGATGAAGATGATATTTTTAGTCCCCCAAGTTTTGATGAGAAAATTTATTATGATGATTGCATGCCTCCTATTTATGATGGTTATATTGATGAAAGTGGGTTTGGAAGAGTATCAACTCTAGGTACTAATGATCCCACTATTTTGGAGGGTGTTGAATCTTATGACAATAATTATGAAAGTGGATTTGGAGAGGTCATGACTTTATTTAATGATGATTCCACTATTTTGGAAGAGGTTTCAATTGATTATGACAACAAAGTTGCTATCTATGATGATTATTGTGATGACAGGTATGCTATAAAGAATAATGATAACTATGAAACTTGTCATCATGACTTTAATTTTCAATTGGATTATGCCAATCAAGTATCACATGATAGTTATTTCATTGAATTTGCTCCCACTATTATGAATGAGAAGAAATTTGCTTATGTGGAGAGTAATAAAATTCTATGCTTGTGGATCATGAAAAGAATGTTTTATGTGATAGCTATATTGTTGAATTCATTCATGATGCTACTGAAAATTATTATGAGAGAGGATCATATGCTTGTAGGTGTTGCAATAATATCAAGTTTCCTCTCTTTGTGTTGAAAGTTTTGAAGTTGTACTTGTTTTGCCTTCCTATGCTAGTTAATTCTTGCTCTCATAAATTGTTTGCTCACAAAATCCCTATGCATAGGAAGTGTGTTAGGCTCAAATGTGCTTGCCATATGTTTCATGATGCTCCCATTATTTTTCAATTCTTCACTTTTTATGTGAGCATCATTAAAATCATCATGGCTAGCTAAAAGGCTTTAAAGAAAAGTGCTTGTTGGGAGACAACCCGATATTTATACCTACTGTTTTTGTGTGTCCACATGATTAATATACTGTATTAATCATGTTTTATATGTTTTCTTTCAATAATGTACCAAGTAAAGCCTTTGGGATAGTGTGGATACTTGTTGATTTGATTCTGTGCAAAAACAGAAACTTTTGTGTCCAGTGATGGAGTTTCTGTTATGTACTAGAGCATGAGAAAATTCTGAAATTTTTACACAGTATTGGGTTACAAATTTTTTACGTTTTCCTAATTTTTCAGAATTTATGGAGGTACAGAAGTATGCTCTTTAATTCGCTCACTACATGCTGTTCTGTTTTTGACAGATTCTGTTTTTATTGCATAGTTTGCTTGTTTTAGTGTTTCCATAGCTTATATTGAGTAATATAAATTGTGGAAAAGATAGAATACAGTAGTTATTATGTGAGAACAATTATGAATCTTGTCTTGACAGTACCTAAGTGGATGATTTATTTTCATACTAACCTATCTCACAAGTTCCGTTAAGTTTTGTGTGATTGTAGTTTTCAAGTTTTGGGTGAGACAACGATATGAGGAGAATAAGGAGCAGCAAGACCCTAAGCTTAGGGATTCCTAAGGCACCCCAAGGTAATATTCAAGGAAGACTCAAGCGTCTAAGCTTGGGGATGCCCCGGAAGGCATCCCCTCTTTCGTCTTCAACATTATCGGTAACCTCACTTGGAGCTATATTTTTATTCATCACATAATATGAGTTTTGCTTGGACCATCATTTTATTTTGTTTATATTTGCTTGATGTTATCAATAATCATGTTTTGTATCTTTTAGTTCAATAAAGTGCCAATTATAGCCTTTACCATGCTCAGTTTGCAAGTTTATGTGTTACTGTTTGAAAACAGAAAGTTTTCTGTTATGTCCTGAATTTATGTGAATTTTAAGAGCATGCTAAAAATCTGAAATTTTTACACAGTAAGCATGCATGAGCTCTCTGTCACTTGGTAATTTTTCAGAATTTTTGGAGTTAGGGAAATATGAATTTTTATTCCCCCTTTACAGACTGTTCTGTTTTGGCAGATTGCTGTTATAGTTACATTGTTTGCATATGTTTGCTTGTGTAATGTTTCTATTTGTGGATAGGAGTATTAAATATGCAGAGGCATTTAGTATGCAATGTTTAATTATAATTTTAGTGATTTTCTACAATAGATAATGTTAAGGTTTTGAGTTGATTTATACTAAGTTATCTCACGAGTTCTTGTTGAGTTTTGTGTGGATGAAGTTTTTAATATTTAGGAGAAGCCATGATATGAGAGGAATTAAGAAGACACAAGAACTCAATCTTGGGGATGCCCAAGGCACCACACTATATAATTCCAAGAAGTCTCAAGCAATTAAGCTTGGGGATGCCCCGGTAGGCATCCCACCTTTCTTCATCAACAACTATCGGTTAGCCTAAGTTTTTACTTGTTCACATGACACGTGTTATTCTTGGAGCGTCCTTTTCTTTTCATTTTGTTTGCTGTTTTAATAAAATTATATGATCTGAAATCTTTATTGAGAGAGAGTCTTCACATAGCTTCCGATTCACTTAACTACTCTTTGTTCTTCACTTATATCTTTTGAAGTAGTTTGTCATTTACTCTCGTGCTTCACTTATATCCTAAGAGTGAATTGTTGAATGGATTGAATGTCATAAATCTGAAATTATATAAGCTTCATATGCTTGTCCCATGGGGAGTAATGACTTCACATATAAGAGGTATAAGTGGTAAAATTTATTAAAAGTTAGCAAACATAGCATTGGTCACTTGAACAATTCATGAAAGAATATTTCAGGAAGAGAAGTTTCACATATAAATATACTATGTTGGACATCTTCTATGATTGTGAGCCCCCATTAATTATTTTCAATCTTGATCAAGTAGTTGACGTTGGACAAGGAAGACAACGTAATGGGTTATGTTTGTTTATATTCACATAGAAGTTATATTGTCATGGATCCTCTAACATGTGGTGCTTGCTTAGGATGTTTTGCTAGCCAAAAATTCGTACTAAGTAGAAATACTACTTGTGCATCCAAAAACCCTTAAACCTAGTTTCTTGCCATGAGAGTCCACCATATCTACCTACGGATTGAATAAGATCCTTCAAGTAAGTTGCCATCGGTGCAAAAATCAATAAAAATTGCTCCTAAATATGTATGATCTTTTATTGGAATGGAAAATAAGCTTTGTACGAACTTGTGAGGGTGAAGAAATAAAAGCGACAGACTGCATAATAAAGGTTGCTATCACAAGGTGCAATATAAAGTGAGGTTCCTTTCCATTAGGAGCTTGCACATCCAAAAGTAAAAAGCGCATGACAACCTCTGCTTCCCTCTGCGAAGGGCCTATCTTTTACTTTTCTGTATTTACTTTTATGCAAGAGTCATTAATGTTCATCCCTATTCTGCTCTATTTATTCTCTAGTGGGCAAGCATCATGTGGTAGGGAATGATCCAGGCACATATATCCAGTTGAATATAGGTGATCATGAGTTATTGTTGTTGCCATTATCCCTGAGATAAATAAGTTGGGAGGCAAAACATTAAGTCCCTATCTTCCTATGTGTTTGACTGAAACGGTTTGTTCTAAAAATATGCTTTGAGTGCCAGCAAGCATGGAAGACTAAATGATAGTTGAGTATGTGGAATTTGCTAAAACAATGCTCTGACATAGACCCTTCCTGAAAATAAGATGAATTGTAATTGTTTGATGACTGAAAACATAGTTTGTTAGTTTTCAAGAAAGTTTATGTTTTATACTTTAACATGTGAGTAGCTTGCTACTTGATCATGAGAAGTTTTATGAGATGAGCTACTATTTATGATATATAATGATGCTACAAAAAGTGATTGCAATTATCATTGATCAAACTTATGCACTATGCTAGCATTCACACTTCATAAATTATTTCTTTTATCATTTACCTACTCGAGGACGAGTAGGAATTAGGCTTGGTGATGCTGATACGTCTCCAACGTATCTATAATTTATGAAGTATTCATGCCATGTTTATAACAATTTTATTTGGTTATGGTATGATTTGATTAGAACTAACCCGGACTGATGCTGTTTTCAGCAGAACTACCGTGGTGTTGTTTTTTGTGCAGAAATAAAAGTTTTCAGAATTGGACGAAACTTTTTGACGATTTTTTTCGGACCAAAAGAGACCCCCGAAGCTTCGTGGAAGGACCAGAAGCCTCACGAGGAGGTCACAAGGTATCACGGCGCGGCCTGGGGGGGGGCGCGTGCTGTTGCCTTGTGGGCCCCACGTAGCTCCTTTTCGTGTGATTCCAACGCTAAAAAATCCTATTAATAGAGAAACCCCCAGAAATAAACCTAGAACTTTGCCGCCGCCGCCGCAAGCCTCTGTACCGAAGAAAACCCATCCGGAGCTCCGTTCCGGCACCCTGCCGAAGGGGGAAATCATCACCGGAGGCCATCTTCATCATCCCGGCGGTCTACATGACGAGGAGGGAGTAGTTCACCCTCGGGGCTGAGGGTATGTACTAGTAGCTATGTGTTTGATCTCTCTCTCTCGTGTTCTTGATTTGGCACGATCTTGATGTACCGCGAGCTTTGTTAATATAGTTGGATCATATGGTGTTTTCTTCCCTCTCTATCTTCTTGTGATGAATTGGGTCTTTCCCTTTGAGGTTTCGTTATTGTCAGAAAGGAGAGGTTGACCTTTGAGGTGGTAGACTTAAAGAGTGCTTATCAGGCCATCCTGGGTAGGCCCGCCTACGCACGATTCATGGCCATACCATGCTACGTGTATCTTAAACTGAAGATGCCAGGTCCGAAAGGCGTGATCACCATCACGGAAAACCAGAAGATAGCGGAGGAATGCTTACAGAAAGGCTCCCAGATTGCTGACGAGCAAATGGCATTGGCAGAGTTGGATGAGTAGAAGAAGACAGTTGATTCGAGTGATCTGCTCAAGAGCAAGAAGCCGGCTGTGGAATCCGCTTTCCAGTCTGCTGGCGATTTGAAGCAGGTTCATGTCCACCCGGACGACCCAAACGCTGCCCCGACCAACATATCCACAACGCTCGACAGCAAATAGGAAAGCGAGTTCATCCAGTTCCTCCGTGAGAACTGGGACATCTTCGCATGGAAACCCTCTGACATACCGGGTGTTCCCAGGGAACTGGCTGAGCATCGACTCAGAGTCGACCCGAAGGCGAAGCTCGTCAAAGAACATCTCCGATGCTCCACTCCGGAGAAGCGCAAGGCGATTGGCGAGGAGATCGCTCGGCTCTTCACTACAAAAAAAAGACACATCCATGACATTATGGCCCAAACGAAAACTTTTTCTGTCATGGTTGTGACACTTCTATGACAATAATTGTGACAAAAACACGTATCATCATAGATGTGGTGGGCTCCTACTTCTATGACAAAAAATTATGACAGAAAATGGGCTTTTCGTCCTGGGCGGGCCAGAGACGCAGCTGCATGACATTCTTTGGGCCATCCATGATGTAAAAAATCATGGTAGAAGTGAGGCCGAGGAAATTTTCGGGGAATTCCCAGTTACGGTGGGTGGTCGGGGCCGAGCGATGCAGTGTGGTTTGCGCGTTTCTCTTGTACATGCGCGTGTGTGCGAGGCGTTCGCAAACTGAACCCGAGCGAGGCGTTCGCTTACTGAACCCGAGCGATCGCACTAGCCACGTACTTAAGCCGATCGATCCCTTCACTGCTAACTGAACCCGAGTGATTCCTTCGCTGCTAACTGAACACGAGCGATTCCTTCACTGCTAACTGAAGCCGGTAGCCCCCGTACGTGCGAGACGTAGCCGGTTGGGTTGCCTCTCGATGAACAGTGCCCGTTGCTGCCGCACGCGCGATACGTAGAACGAGTCAAGATGCATCGATCGAGCCCCGTGCATGAGACGTGGTGAGTTGACCTAGCCGGTTGGTTGGCTGTGGATGAACAGTTCCCGTTGCTGCCGCCCGCTCGTACGCCCCACCCCAGCCGGTGGGTTAACTGTGGATGAACAGTACCCTGGCTGTGTGAAGGTGGTTGGCGCTGGATGAACAAGACCCCGAGGAGGCCAGCCGGTTGGGGGTGGATGAACAGGACCCCGTGGAGGCTGGATGAACAGTAGCCGGTGGAGGCTGGAGGAAGTCGACGGTGGATGAACAGTAGCTGGTGGAGGCTGTGGAGGGAGGTCGACCGTGGATGAATAGTAGCCCCGTGGAGTCCTGTTTTGCGGTACGCCACACCCCTCCCGATGAACAGGACCCCCGTTTGGACCGTAGGCAGTTGGGGAGAAGTCCGTTTCCTCCGTTTTGTGGTACGCCAGAGCTCCCGATCAACAGGACCTCGTTTCGACCGTAGGCGCTCGAACAGAAGTCCGTTTCCTCCGTTTTGCGGTACGCCAGACCCCCAGCCGATGAACAGGACCCTGTTTCGACCGTTCGCGCTCTAACAGAAGGCCGTTTCCTCCGTTTTGCGGTACGCCAGACCGGGAGTCGATGAACAGGACCCCGTTTCGGCTGTTCCGTCCAAGCCGGTTGGCTCCCGATGAACAGGACGCGTTCTGACCCAGTCGCTTGGCTCCCGATGAACACGACGATGTTTCCTCCGTTCCGACCCAGCCGGTTGGCTGCCGATGAACAAGAGGCCGTTGCTGTTGTCCGTTGCCTCTCTCCATGTACACGAGCCCTGGCTGTATGTATGCGCGAGTACGCATTCGAGACCCCGCCCGTATATGTACGTACGTGGCCGTATTTTTTGCTGTGTGGCTGTACGTACGTGTACATGATTTAGACGGGGATGCCTGAACTGCTACGTCGGGGGCTCTACTACGACACGTGCCGCTCCTTACACGCCCACGGTTCATCGTTGCAGAGAGACCGATCGACCAGTATGTACGTACACGTTCGCGACCAGACAGACAACGCTATGTACGTTTCGACCGGGTGGGTCTCAGCGGTCAGGGAGGATTAGGAGGCACTTCCTCACGTGCGAAGATATAGCTGCTGGGTCCCAGCAATCAGGGGGAATCATTTTTTTGTGCGTAATAAGGAGGCTCTTCCTTGCGTGCGAAGATGTAGCTGGTGGGTCCCAGCTATCAGGGGGAGGAAACATTTTTTTTCTGCGTAATAAGGAGGCACTTCCTTGCGTGTGACCATGGACCTCGTGGGTCCCAGCTGTCAGCCTCTCCACGTATAGTCCTCTTCCGATGGTGTCGTTCGTTGATCGCGTTGACGACGCCGTACCGAGTGCAACAAGGCAGTGGACGATGGCGAGGCCTAGGAAGGGAACGACCCGGAGCCGGGGAAGACAAGGCAGTGGTTTCCCACGCGGAGGGAAGTACGAGGGTTTACTGGTTCGGCTGCGGTGTGAGGCTGCCGTCGCCGGAGAATAACAGGAGGTGTGGGTGAGTAGAGGGATGGCCTGGCCAGCGGTGGGAGTAGGGTTTGGCGGTGAGGCCTGCGCGGCAGCACAGCCAGCCATGGGAGGCAGGAGCAGGCGGTCCCACCGGCGCTGGTTTCGGCGGCTGGAGCAAGAAGATCAGAGATTGAAGAAGCAGCACAGCCGTTGGATTAGCATCCAACGGTCACTGCTGCTAGAATCATTTGTTGACTAAGTTGACGAAGCCCTGCGTACACGTCAACCTAGTAGGCCCACAAGTTAGCCTCCCAATCTGATGGGTCCCACTTGTCATTGGTAGGAATCCTTTTTTTTCGCATAATAAGGAGGCACTTCCTTCCGTGCGAAGATATGGCTGGTGTGTCCCAGCATCAGGGGGAGGAATCATTTTTTTCGTGTAATAAGGACAAACTTGGTTGCGTGCGGCCATGGACCATGTGGGTCCCTATAGTCAACCTCTCCACGTACATCCCTCTTCCGATGGCTGTCGTTTGTTGACCACATTGACCACACCGCGCCGAGAGCAACAACGCGGTGTACGACGGCGAGGCCCAGGAAGGGAATGATCCGGAGCCAGAGATGCCATAGAAGTGGATGCCCACGCTGAGGGCAGTACGAGGGTTGATTGGTTCGGCTGCGGTGTGAGGCATGTGTCGCCGGAGAATAACAGGAGGTGTGGGTGAGTAGAGGGATGGCCTGGCCAGCGGTGCGAGTAGGAGGGGGCGGTGAGGCCTGCGCGGCAGCACAGCCGGCCACGGGAGGCGGGAGCAGGCGGTCCCGCTGGCACGGATGGGTGGCTGGAGCAAGAAGATCAGAGATTGAAGAAGCACGACGGCCGTTGGATTGACATCCAACGGTCACTTCTGCTAGAATCGTTTGTTGACTAATATATAATAACTAAAGAATTCTTGCATACGTGTCAACTTAATAGGCCCACAAGTCAGCCTCCCAATCTGTGGCGGACAGCATACAATCCATTTGCTATTTTTTTAAATAATTTACAGCTCATTTGCAAATTCTTATGCAATTTATTGCAGTCCATTTTCTTTTTGTTGGCCAGGACCAGGGCTAAAAATTTAAACGAAATTTTGCATATTTCGGTGGGGTCCAAACTATTTTTAGTCCCGAAATGTCGAGCCATATTTAAAGTAATTTCAAAATATATTTAAATCTATTATCTATCTATTATATATAAAAAGCGATTTACGGGCTCTTCAGGAAAAAGAGAAATAAGCTAGAAATTCTCATAAAAATCAGAGATATCTAGCCATCAATTAACTTAATTAGCCGATCACAACCGATAGATCTATGAAATAATCTATTTACCTCAAACTTCAAAATAATTACCCACCTATGCCCTCGATAAGTTACACAAGGTCGTAGACTCCACCTTGAAATGAAAGACTAAAAAAATAGGGTTAGAGGCTCCTTGAAAAGAAAGACTAAAAAATTAATCAGGAAGGTAGCTCTAGCACGTGCGTGATGCGTTGTATAGTGAGGACAGATCAAGCTAGCTTTCATGTGCCCTGGGCAGGTATGTTCTACTCCATGGTAGATTTATTTCTCTCCGGCGCCATCACAGGATCCTCAGGTGCACTCGGTTTGGATCATGCCTATATGATATTTTTGATCATAAGCAAACACAGAGACAGAAAAAGCTTGGAGATCGATTTAGCTAGATATTTCTTTCTTGGGAGTTGATAAACTCATGTGTCAAGTTTGCAGCGACGACCTTCTCTCATTCGTCGCCGATGCACTTAAACGTGAAGCTCAACCGTCATGGAGAGGCCAACGATCGGTCCACCGCCAACTAACTTCTCCCTAATGACAACAAGATGAAACGGAAGAGGAAGGCACACACACACATGTACAACGATAGACATATGGATAAAGGGCCTCGGGTCTTGGCGGAACGTACATGGCTAGGTCGTGGAAGAAGGATAAGAGGAAAATCACATGCGCAACGTACGTAGCTAGGCAATCAAAGAAGGATAAGAGTAAGAGCACATGCACGAGTCAGCAATCTGGTGCCGACGATTTGGCCCAGCCGTTTCACACAACAAAGGTTCAGGAACCCATCCATATTAAACTAACGTAACAAGTAGTGTTGCGAGCAACTATTTCATCACTACTCACCTAGCTCCTCTTGGTAACCAAGTGCAACTCTTCTCCAAAATCCTTCATCACCGCACGTGCCGATGCAACATCAAGAGAAAAAAGTTGGCTGTCGAATGCTAAGAAATAAAGTGTACACATGTGGTTTGTTAAGCTGGAGCTTCCGAAGATAATCATTGATGATGTGCCATGGCAGGCAAGCTACATTATCCAGGTGACCATCCACATAAAGCTAATTTCTTCCTGAGTTTCGCATATGGGGCAACAATAAGAGACACCTAGCACTCTGAACTCTGAAGTTGCAGTTTGTGCCTTTACGAATTGTTCAATGTAGTATTAGTCCATACCAAAGTATGTATGTTAAATTATTATGCGTTTCAAACATGTGTTTATGGATGAAACTTGGCTTTTGTGTTATTTAGTTGTTATCGAAAGGCATCAACCATTAGTAGGAAATTCTATCACAGAAATATATTTTTCCATTGGTATGATTTTTCTTTTATGTTCAATTTAAGTGTAAAGATCCAATTGGGTCTAGAGACGCCTAGCAATTTGCCCCTTCACAACTATTTTCTATTGCCTTTCAGTTTTGTGTATTACAACCAAGGTATTACTCGCACTGCCGTTATCTCTGCTATTTGCAGTAGCGCACACTGGACTCAGCTAGGCGTCATTGCCTCATTTGATTGGTATATGCTAATGTTGCCATGGCACTGGGTATTGATCCCATGGCAAACATCCTCGGCATCACGACTTTATTCCAGAATAACATATTTGAATGATTCTTTAGTGTCTCCATCTCACTTATAGAAAGCACCGAAGATGCATAGGAGAAGATTAAGTAAACTTCTCTCGACGAGAAGAGTTGGGTTGCTTCCATTAAAGATGTGCGCCAGATAAAATGTTGCATAGAACATCAAGGTTCATGTTGATTAACTATCTTCTTAATGTCTTCTCAATCACTGATTTTAAATTTTACATCTCTTTATATTGATACAACGACAAAGTAAGCAAATCCGATACCAAATCATACTATGCAGAGGTTTATGCATCTAACTATTTGGCGAAGAAAATTTCCATATTCTTATATAAGGAAGATGCATGTACATTTCTCTCTTTTATATGCTAATTTCATGAACCATGCTGTTAATACATATTGATTTTTGGATTATCCTACACATGATGGAAAATTAGTATTTTCTTCCCTTCCAAAATAAATAATTTGGGGCCATTCAGATCTCATGGTGGTTGTTCAATGAATAACCTCAAAAACTGGTGCAGTTTTACGACCATTGTTTGATATTGACCCACTTTCTACTATTGAGTGTTAGTCCCACTATTTTTAGGACACTGAAACATTTTCAAATAAGGATATTATTACATACCTCATTTTATGGTGAAACAATACATACATTGTATGTAATTTATTTTTGTATAATCCCTTTGTTCTATTTCATCTCACATGCTTCGCATTCATTTGGGGACATGATTCATGTTCACTGCAGCCAATTACTTTTTATGTGTTTATTACATTTAGGTACCTTGTCAGAACTATTTCGGTTTCTATATTTATGCAGCTATTTGCAAATTATAAGTTGGTTATTTGTTTTTCATATGGTCAACTGCTTCATTTCTATTTTCTGATCTACGAGACTATTACACGGTGGGGTTTATATATTAATTTCTATTGAAATTGCATAGTGAAATGTGTGTACGTCTGGATTTACCACATTTAGGCACATCATGCCCCTCTTACATATACCATCCCTTTGTTGTTGTAGTTCTTGCCTACAGTTCTAGGTATACAAAATTGCTAAGGAACATAGATGGCTCTCATTAGTTATGTACGCTATACCCAAGAGCGGTATTACGGTCCTCACAATGATGTTAAAAAAGTAGATGGCTGCTTACTAAAGTTTTATTTGCGGATAGTTTGTTGTTCAAGATTGAATATTATAGATATCTTTTTAGTAGTTATCTGGTACAATACAAATAGACCAATAGTTCTGATCAATCTTTCTAAGTTATGTTTAACGAACCCTTTACTTTTAGGATGCACAAAGCTTTTCACGGTAATGAGTGCATTCCAATTTGTTTTACTTTTACCATGGTTCTAATTACTTTTAAGAATAACTACTATGTTTAGATATTAAATAATGGAGTACCCATTAGTATGACCTAGAAGGCTAAAAATAATGTGTCCGGCAATCCCATTACCAAGGATCCATATGATGTTCCTTTGTGCATGAAATCATGCTCTTTCTATTTCATAATTGAGAGATTGTATTGGCTTATTGGTTGCTTAACTCAAGAACAATTGAATATCAAGGTAGTCTATCTCCTCATATTTCCAATCAAAGGCTGCTAGAGCATGCGGCGGTAGACCACATAGACCATATTATGTTCACAACAATATGTGGTGTCCATCATAATTATTTTATCTCATAGAAATTTATTTAATGGAAAATATTGCATTAGGAAGATCAATCTACATTGCATTTAGGTCTTGTAATATGCTCTCATCATTGAACTTTATAAAATTCTAGCCCGCGCATCGAGCGGGCCACTTTGCTAGTTAGGTTAAAAACCAATGAAATTTGAAATCTGAAAATGTGAAAAAAATAGAAATTTGAAAGTAATTGCCAATTTGTTGTGTGTTTTTTATATTTACAGCCCATTTCATATTACTTTTAAGATTTGCAGCCGTCTTGAAAGATTTGCAGCCCAGCAGGGCGGAGAAAAACAAGTTGGCCTGGATTGGGTTGGCCTCGATTGGGTATTCATCAGAAAAAAAACAACTGGGCTAGCCATTTTCACAAAGAAAAAAATAGCTGGTTGGTCATGTGGTAAACGTAAAATAGAAGCCTGGGCTAGACGGGCCACAACCCAGTTGATACCCTGCTCCATCTCAACATTAACAAAAAAAACTGCTACAGCTACTAGGTCCCAGGTGTCAGCCGCTCTTGTGCAGTTCTCTTGTCTATTGACTATACGCTGACAATGTCGTGGGTCCCAGATGTTAGCAGACCACTACGAGGAAGCATTTTCTTTTTTGCTTGTAACAATGAGGCACTTGCTTGCGTACGACCATGGACATGGTGGGTCCCTACTGTCATCCTCTCCACATACAGTCCTCTCCCTATTCCTCTCGTTTGTTGACCATGTTGACAAAGCCAGACGGCGGCGACGCGGCGACCGCACCTAGGCGTGTGGTGGACGACTGCAAGGCCTCGGACGGGAACGAACATGAGTCGGAGAAGATGCGGCAGTGAAGTCACGGGCAAAGGGGAGTATGAGGGTTGACTGGTTCGGGTGCTGGCTGGGCTGACGTCGCCGTTAACGATTTAGGAGATGGTAGGGCAGCGATGCGTGCGCGGAGGCGCAACCAGCCATGGGAGGCAGGAGCAGGCGGCCCCGCCGGCGCTGGTTTGGTTTTGGCGGCTGGAGGAAGAAGAGACTGAAGAAACATGACAGAGTATACAAGCAACATGAGTACTTAACAACGTTAACTGAAAGCAGCATGAGCACTTAACAACCAGAGCTGAAAGCAGTATGAGTACTTATACAGGTTCAACCATACAAGGCACGCCTCGAACAGTGCTACTTTGCCTACTGTTAATGAAGGGTGAGGCCACCAAGCCCCAGGCGCCACCCCACGCATCCACAACTTTCTAAAAGCGGCTTCATCTCGCAATGTGGTCAATAAACAGGATATTCGCTTCAGAGCCATGGAAAAGCATGAACATAACCTTCTGTCCTATTCTCCAAGATCGTCGGGCCTTCATGATTTGAGACCACCCATGAATAATTATCTTTTCACCTCTAAGGGAAATGGAGTAGGTCGACATAAACATCATGTTGTGACCAAGCGCAAGTCTTAGTCGACCATGGCCAGACATCTGTATAGGAACAATAAAACTGGGCAGTTTCTGTTTCAAGAAGAAGAACACAGTTGTAAAACTGTGTATAAGCAAGAGTTTATGAACAACATCTATAACAGAAAACAGCTCGTACCATCAGCTTCTTGACACAGTTGGACCTGTTCAACACGTGCACTAGTGGCACACATATCCCACGTGGCCTTCCACCATTGAAATGCCCCACAAGGTCCTCAAGATGAACAATAATGTGTAGGAATTGGTGGATGTTGTCCCAGTCGACTTCGGTGCCATCAATAACCGTCGAGTTCTTATCAAATAACAGACGAGTAGTGTCCTGCACTTTGTAATAACCTACGCGTGTCACCAATTATAAGAAATATTAGTTAGAAGTAGCATCATTGTGAGAGAAGGGAATCACAAATTGTTGCTACTTCTAAAGTCAAATTGTGATCAGTTAGACAGAATAGGTGGATTACAAAGTAAAAGAGGCCACATGCAAGAACCAGATACAAAACTAACATGGATGAACCACTGGAACGACGTCGGGGTGGAAGGTCACAGGGAAGATAAGACCAGGTTCTGCTATTTCCATGAACATTGGTGTGCCAACTTTTAGTCCGTAACACTTGACAAAGTTTATCGAAGTTTGGCCATAAAAAAAGGAGCGATCTTCTTGGTTAATGAACCCAACTGTGAACTTATATCCATGGCATGTCTCCAATGTGACCATTATACTGATGTATTCAGTTATGGCAAGGCCGACCTTCTTGAGTACATGTGTTTTGGCAGAGCAAGGGATGCACTGCGGGAAAAATAATATGAGAACACAATTTATTCGCTATCCAAATCTAGAAATAATTTCCTCTTTCACGTCAGTGTTCAGCATGGTACTAGTACCTTTTATCCAAATATAGCAATCCAAATTTCCAAATTTGTCGACAACATGTTCAAAAGAGGATTCTAGGAACATACCATGCGCTTTTTGAAATCCTGTGTTAGGATGAGAAGGAACAAGTCTGGCGTCTCGCCAAGGGTGCAGAAACCTGTAGGGTCCTCGCACTTTGGGCACTGCAAATGAAACACACTAGATTCAGTACGAAGAAAAATGCATCAACGGCGGCGGTTGCCTTCCTAGGATTACCGGCGACAATGGGACAAGGATTTATCAGGGATGGATGAAGATTTCATACCTGGTTCTCCATGAGAAAACCCTAAGCAATCGCCGAGAGGTGGTTTTCTCTGAACAAGCAGACGAGGGAGAAGGGGATTTAGGTCGAGTGAAATAATGCTACTTCGTCCATCGAGCTTACTGCTAATGCTGGAAAGGTGGGGTTTTGCGATTTGATGGCTCATTGAGCATTACTGCGGCACTACGACCGGGGTGAGTCTACTGTGCAGTTGTGCACTCTAATTTGGTGCATGGCACGTGGACCTGGTTGCTGGATGTCCCACATATCAACGAAATGAAGTAGAAAGGGGACAGGAGTAACTAGTTACACATAAAAAAAAATTGATAAGAGAGATACTCCCTCTGTAAAGAAATATAAAAATCTTTTACATCATCACTTTATAAATAATAAAAATCAAGGGGAATATATATACATAAATATGGGGTTCGTATATATAAAGTGCTCAGATAGGCTGATGGCTCTTGACTTTGGGCCGCAGGCCGGTGGGCCTGCATGTTTGGGGGCCCATGTGTTCTAAGTCAACACATTTCAACCCATAAATATTGCATCCGATAGGGACGGTGCTGGTTTTAGATGCTATCGCAAGGAGAAGACAGAAAATTGAATAAAGCACGACAGCTGTTAGACTGAAATCGAACGACAGTTCCCAACCAGCAATCAGAGTTGCAAGCCTTTCAAAATATCCAACGTGATATACGCTAGTACTACTTATACACACAGGACACTTGTTTCACCATGGCATATATTACATCAAAAGCTCTCGGAGGACAGATCAGTTCGGCAGTTGCGTGCTGCTACTGAAGAATTTCAAAGTTGATTAGGACCAGATCTCCTTGCAGAGAAACTTCGATTCTGATATCATCCCCAACCGCAAGATTTGATTGAGTTTTGAACCTTGACCATCCTTTAGCATCAATCATCATGCGACCATCCTTTCTACTTACGGTATATTGCGCAGGTTCATTCACACCAAGGCTGCGCATGGTAAGAGAAACTTGGCCACGATCGCCCGGATTATTGAACGACTCCCTCATTGCTCTAGGAATTTTCTGTTTGCAAACAAGAGGACATACGCAAACAGTTAGATCAACATGGTGATTCATGTGAAACAACATGGAAAGACAAAAGAATGAAGCACTTGGGCTGTCAGTTCTTACCAAAGAGGTGGAGATGTCGGTTTTTGTAAGGACTTTGGAATATGCAGTGCGAACTGCAGCCCAGTCTGTTGCCGGTGCAAGTGCAAGTTCAAGTGTTGGGGCAGGTGCCAGAGCCGTTGCTGGTGCCTGTGGCGGTGCGACTGGAAGTGCCACTGCTGCTACCGGAGATGGTGCTCCTTCTGGAGCTGGTGCCGGTGTCGGTGTCGGATCCTCTGGTACATCAGCCCGATCCGCTGACGCGGTCGGTGCCCAATCTTCTGCTGGATCAGACTGAGATGCTGCCGCTGTCAGTGCTAGAGCCAGTGCCGGTGCTCGATCCGCTGCGGCTACCGATGCTTGAGGTGGTACCGATGTGCGAGACAGCAGCGCTCGTCTCTGGTCTGCTTTGATTTCAGACTACAGCTTTGTAACGTTGCTACGCATCCTTCTTAAGCGAGAGTGCACATGAGCAATTCGAACTTCCTGCGGTTCCGTGACCCGGATCCAATCCTTTTCTTTCCTACTTTTAAAGGCGACGAGGACTAATTCTGGCGTGTTTGTTAAAGTAAACTGCAGTTGATCAGAGGGCTTCAGATTGTACTCAGACAACAGACGGATCCAATTGTGTCCACTAATATAAGTGATGGACAGTGCCTTCGTTATTGACACATCATAAGAAGTGAAACCTGCTAAAATAACCATCATAGAGCAAACCAAATGGTTTATTCTGTAATGAATGTGACATGGCAAAACCTGCATCATAAAATTCCAGCAAAAGTAAGAAAACATGACAGTTAATCGATGAGATTTACTTTATGTGACACGACTTAATCCTTACCAGGAAATCACTATCTTCAAGTTCTAAATTGAAGGTTGTTCGTGCTATTACGGGTGGCATGCAGGGCCCCTCCTTACTCCCACAAGCAGGACAGTCCAAAGGTCGTGACAACTCATATGGACCGAACATCCGCAGGAATGGAAATCCTGGTGGGTGCGATAAACCCTGCAATGCATACATATATTGGAGTGTAACCATAACCGATGTATACTCCCGCCATCCACAAAAATAAGATGATCTGGATATTTCAAAATATACGGACTGAATTGAGTGGACAAACACACGAAAACGTGTCTAACTCTATATACATCTGATTCAGAAAAAATGTAAATATCTTATGTCTTTGAACAGAGGGAGTACTGTACTGGGATGAAAAAACACAGATATCAAACAACTGAAATTGGTATTATAGGTTCACCATTTCTAAAACATTAACATAGAGTGTTCTCAGGATTCACCACAAAACAAAAGCGGCAGTACTAACCCATACAGGGTTCACACACACAAATCAAGTACTGAACAAAATTACTTACTACACACAAGCCAAGTTGGACTAATTAAACTCTGCAGACTATTTCTTGCCTCCGACCTACGGGATGTGCCCCACATAACTAACCAGGCCATGGACATCGTGAGAGATGTCTATCGGCACCTTCGCCATCCTGCCAACCTTGGAGAACCTAATAGTGTGGTCTTTCCACTCATAAACATGCCGATGAAGATAGGCCGCGTCAGATTTGTTGGGAAGCTTTACAAGAACCACACCCTTCGTAATCGCAGGCACAACTACGAAATTGTTGTGGTGAAGTACACCCTCGAGAACACGCCTGACAACAATGCTACATGAAAACACTTGTTCACGACATGTGGCTACAAGGACACGGCAGCTGGATAGTTTAGTAGTGCACATCCTCAGGTCTTCCAGTTCACACGGCATGACTTTGAGAACTTCGTTTCCACAGCGGACCTGGTTCTAATTCAAACAGAAACCAATATTTTATTACTGCCTCCGTTCACAAATATAAGATGATTTTGTATATTTTACTCCATATAAGACTACATATAAGCACAGAAATGAGTGAACAAAGACACTAAAACAGGTCTACATCAGATACAAAAAAAAGTTAGAACATCTTATATCTGTGAACAGAGCGATTACTTACAATACCCATAACACAAGTTACTGAGGGTACTATATTCTCTTCCTACAGCTAGCGTTGATGTTCATAAAGTAGTTGAAAGTAATCTATAAGAAATCTGTGTTATGTCCAAAAATCATATGCATGTCAACCTCTCGCATGTTTTGGTCAAAAGAGACATTTAGAACAGTCATTTGGCACACAAAAACCACATGAAAGATCGCCCAGAAAGTTATACTACTAGTACTACGTGTACATTACACAAACATCGCATATTAGCAAGCACTTTGCAAGTTAGATCAGAAAACACGATCAAGATCACCAAAAAGATCGTCAACAAGAGATATTACCTCGACCGGCTTAACGAGGGATCCCGGAGAGGTGGCCTTGGCCAAGGCGATGGCCTTGAGCTTGTCTGTGGTCGTCTCGGTGGGTTGCTTGCGCTTCTTCAGACTCCGAGCCTCGAGGGTTTTGGCCAGAGCCATAGACATCACTTTGGCCGGTGCTCCAGGGTCCATCAAGAAACTTTCAAATAGAAATAAAAGGAAAGAAAACGATAATCAGAAACCCAAAAGAAGAATATAGAGGGAGTTAGGATCGGTCGCGGGGTTGCAAAAGATGACTAGAACGGAAGTATAGCAGCACCATTGATGCGCTCACCTTTCCTTCTTTGGGAGAGAAGAACAATGGTAGAAGCGAGTTGGGGTTTTCTTGAAGAAATGAGGAACAAGATGAGGGAGAAGCGAGTGGGGTTTTCTTGAAGAGAGGAAGACGAGGAAGAAGAGTGAAATGATGGTTGCTTCGTCCGTCCAACATACTGCTGGAAAGGTGGGGTTTTGTGATTTGATGCCTCATGGGGCATTACTGCGGCGCTACGACCGCGGTAAGTCCACCGTGCAGTTGTGCACTCTAGTGCGGAGTAATTTGGTGCATGGCAAGTGGACCCCGAAGCTGGTTGTCCCACACGTCGGCGAAAGTGAGTAGCAAGGTTCCCGACAACCATGGAGGAGGATCCGCGCGGTAGAGCGTCTCCACTATTTCTTAAAAAATATTTTTTTTGATTACAGCAAGCGTTTCCACTCTTACGACGGAGGAGTGCGAAACACGGCAGCCACTTGAACTTACACTACTAGTACTCGTACTACTAGGCATGTGCAGTGGTTCATATAGCAGTCTTATCTTGTTGCCAGTGTAGTAAGATATGACGATAAAAAATCATGTATAGTAAACTGATTATACCAACCGAAGAAAAGTAACTGATTATAAATAAATCTGTTGTGAGGGATATTGTTGCGAGTGTTTCAACATATTTTTGGTTTACATCACGGCTAGTATTCATGAATACGGTCCTGGGTGGGTCCCCTGCGTGTACGTGCCTTCTATCCCGTGCTACCTCGGCGTACAATCGACCTGTGCTGGAGTACTATTATTTTTAGTAGACAAGGCAACTGGAGAAGTAGGATCAAGGGATGGAGGCGGCAGCCGCTCCGGAAGGGTGTCTCGGGAGGATTGACATCCAGTGGCATGCTGTGCGCATGTCACCTATGAACAGTAGTGTAACATGCCCATTTTTTTAACGTCCGATCGAGAATGAACGGTGAGATCAATGTCAACAGTACTCGGGGTACAGTGCACGGAGAGTATGTTGCTACAGTGCTCGACCGAACAGGAACCATACGAAGCACGCCTCTATAGTGCTCTGTGCTATAGTGACTGTTCTGGACCGTCTGAGTTTGATCCAATGGTCATGTTACGCCGTGACATGCCCGTGCAGAGGATGCCTAAACAGCACCGAAGTCCCTCTGCTTCTCCAGGCGCACTACGGTGGTGATGCAGGGTGCCACCGCCCGTAGAGCCCGCTCCCGGTCGACGGGAGCCAGCTCGTCAAAGACGGCGTCCAATGGCACAAATGGATTCCGATGACGTAGCCCGGAGAGGATTCGCCCGGCAACGGCGACGGCCGCCCACATCCCCTCCTTGTCCAACGCCGCCCCCACCACCACGCGGAGACGGTTCAGCTCCTTGGAGATATAGGTGAAGAAGGAGACCAGGTCAGGAAGCCGCAGCTCATTGAAGTCGATGGGCTGGTCGAACGGGTTTGGCCCGACGGCTGGCATGGTCGCGCTGGCACGACGGTAGGCATTGTGCAGCTGCAACACTTGCGTGGCAACATGGTTCAGCAAGTGGTTGAGGTGATCCTGGACCTCATCACGATCGGCACGCTCGCGCTCCAGCCGGCTCGCCATCAAGGCAACCTGGCCGCCTAGGGTATTTCCCGCTTTCTGCAACAACGCCGCCGATGCCTCAATCATCCTTGTCGTGGACTCCTGCCGCTTTTGAAGCCCCATGAACTCCCGCTCATAACGGAGGAGCATGGCACTCTTCTCCTCCCTAAGCTCAAGGATCTCCACGTCCTTGGCCCTGAGCTCCGCATCCTTGGCCTGGAGCTCCTCTATCTTGCGGCTCACCTCAGACTCCGTGATCTGGTGCGCCGCCATGGAACCCAGTAGAAGCAATGGGGAAAGGAAGCAAAGGGGGCGAAACGGCTGGAAGGCAATGCAATCTACGGGAAGACGGAGGGATCGGGGTAAATCTTTTGGTTTTCACCATGGGAAACCCCAGTCGATGCCTTTTCACATCAGGGAGCAGTGGGTTTTACTGGCGGAGCCATCATGACTAATTCCTGCCGCGCCTGTTCCCGTCAAACAAAAAAAGAATCTTGTCGCGCCCAAGGACCAAAGCAATGCAGCGGTGGATAGTATTTTAATTTACCTAGCCGCAAGGAGGGAAAAAATGCTTGAAAAAACAAATGTGGCGGCGGCCTAGCTGATCGGTCGCACTAGCCCAACTAGCTAGCCACCGTGCTTGTACTCAGCGGGAAAGGTGGGGTTTTGTGATTTGACGACTCATTACTTTGGCGCTACGACCGAGGAGGACCCAGAAACCGCGTGGTAGGGCGTCTCACCCTCCCACCGTCCCACGTCTCAGTAAGGGAGAAAATATGCGTGCACCACCGGGGAGGACCCAGAAACCGCGCGGTAGGGTGTGCCACGTCCCAACACGGAGGAAAATGTGCATGTAAAAATATATGAGACGTAGCTATGGTAAGAACTCGGGACCCAGCCAGTGCGTCGAAAACACCCCACTAGCCACACAGCTTCATCATGCTAACGTGGCATGGTGGATAGGTGTGGTTAGCTCCATCTCGACCAGCCACGAGGTCTCTTGTTCCTAGGCGATTCATCTATTTTCCAAGCATTTTTTTAGTTATAATAACACCACGGCCAGCTCGCGCCCCTCTTCGTGTTTGCCCGTGCGTCTAAAGATTGTAGATGGAGAGGAGAGAGAGATCGCAGACATGGGACTAGGCAGTAAGTGAGTCAACGTTCATTCACGTGCTGACGAGCCACTCCATGTACTCTACTCAACGTGATACAGTACAGTATAAAATCAAGTTATGCGACAAAGCCAACAACTGTAGCTATTTCTGGCTATCGACGTACGCTTTGTAGTCTAGGTTGCCGGCTCAAATCTCGTCCTTCTGATTTTTTATTTTTAGGTCCAAATTTGTTCCATGATGAGTGGAACCCCTGTGTGTTGTCCCGATATTTCTGTGTACGTGGGATTTTTTGCACAAACACTTTGCGCGGTTACACAAATTACGGCACCAGTTACACGTATTTTACAAGTTTAGGAACAAAAGTGACAGCGGCGGAGAATATCACGTGCTCCCCACGGCTTAGATGCTACGGTGATACGAGATTGTCCGTCGTTGGATCTGATATCCAATGGCATGTGAGTAGTCTTTGTACTTTTGCGCAATTCCCAAACTCTTCGAGGACTTTTTTGCAAAAAAAAAACATTCAGACCTCTGTGAGCCGCTGGATCTTTGATCCAACGGCTCCCATCAGCTTGTATCATGGTAGCATCTAAGGTGTGGGAGAACCCAATATTCTCACATATGAGAGAATATAAGGTGCTCCCCGCAGCTTAGCCGCTACGGCGATACGAGCTGCTAGCAGCTGTTGGATCTGAGATCCAATGCCATGTGCGTAGTATTTGTACTTCTACGCAATTCCCAAACTCTTTGAGGCCTATATTGCAAAAACATTCAGACCTCCTAATGGGAGCCGTTAGATCTCCCGGGAGCTCGTATCACCGTAGTATCTACGGTATGGGAGCACCTCATATTCTCCCGCGCGAGAGAACATCTCAGGTGCTCTCGCTGCTTGGATGCTACGGTCATACGAGCTTCGAGGCGGTTCGATCTGAGATCCAATGGCATCTGAGTATAGTCTTTGTACTTGTGAGCAATTCCCAAACTCTTTGAGGTTTTTTTTGCAAAAACCATTCGGACCTACTAGGAGCCGTTGGACCTCAGATCTAACGGCACACAAGAACTCGTATCACCATATAGCATCTAAGGTGGGAGCACCTGATATTCTCCCGGGGGGTGGGGGCACAACCCATCGGTGTTTGGGATGGTGGAGCCAAAAAATGTTAAAAAATATAATCTAAAACCTCCTAAAAAAAGACCTTCACAATTTTATCTAAGGTTGGTGATAACTCGGGGGTTACCCCCCCCCCCTCTCCCAAAAATCTACATGGCTCCGCCTATGCAAGAGGCATAGAGTGAGCGTCTATGTGTGCGAGGTCAATTGAGTCATGTATAGAGGGAGAGATCGAGTTAGTGTGGGCTAGCGTACACTCGAATGAGAAAGACGATACCGAGAGATATCGTTTGACGTAGCTATAGTGAGGGCTGGAGGGAGATAGTTACCGAGACAGTGGCCTAGATAGACTTTGTGTTTGTGCGCGCGACGTGCATGGAGTTTTTTTACAGAGGCAACATATGTGTCTAGTGGGAGAGAGGGAGGGCAATATAGAGGGAGAGAGAGAGAGAGAGCTCGTCATGGAGAACCCGACGAGGTTGTGTGTGAGAAATACATTTGTTGAGAGCGTGAGGGCAGGTGTGAGATAAATGGAGATCGAAACATGAAGAGAAATAATGAGCGTGTGTCGGACACCAATAGCTCTATTAACAAAGAGATGAAGATCGATCGATACAGGAAGTATGTGTGATGCAGGGGGGGGGGGGCGATGGAAAGACCTAACACAACATTTGAGTGTACATAGTAGTAGACTTAATATTCACGTTTCAGTTTAGTGTACATTCTAAACATTGAATTGAGGACCATGTATGGATTACATTTTATTTTTGAATTCGTGCCATACATGCATGGATTGGAAAAGTAGATGCACTATACTGACTCGTTTGTTGTTGTATTTGTGTGTGTGTGTGGTCATATGCTTGAATACATACAAAGTTTTCTCACCACCATACCGTTCATCTTTTAAATTTGAATTTACATTAAAAAACCTAGTGTGGATACCATGAAATGTGAAATCCACGTTGAGATCACTATATCACTCATCATAAATCAATTACCGTCCCTTTTGGAATGACCAATTATTTGCAAGGAAAATACGGGCATTGTAATACATATAGATTCGTTCGCCAATTTTTAAAAAGATTCCTTTCCTGATAAAAAAAGATTCCTTTCGCATTCTCAAATGGTAGCACCCGACGGTGTACCAGCCAGACCGGCTGGTACACTAGCCAACCCCAACCAAAAGAACCGCGATAAAACTTCGCGCCTCCACTCGAGCCTCCGCGTTTCGAATCGAAAAATCTGGCGGCCAGAATTCCAGCCCTGCGAAATTCCCCTTATGTCCCCGGTCAATAATGACTACTCCTACTACTACCGATGAACAGTGGAGGGATGCTTTAGTAACTAGCCCACGTTACCTACCATGCTGAGCACGTTCAAGTCCCTCGGTCGCCGCTACCCAAGGTCACCCGTCAACTCCATTTCCTACTACACTAGGATGAGTATAGAATGGAGCTTCGTTTGTTCGTGCCTACTACCTCCGTCCTGGTTTATTGGTCCTCTTCGCATTTTGTGCTAAATCTACTACAACAATAAAGATGTATCGCCCAAAAGTTTATTTCATGATGCATGTAATGATATTGATCTGAATCTTGGTTTTTAAATTCCAGAAAATCCAAAACTCACCTGAAATTCATGAAACTGCGCATGGTCTCATGATATGGCACAAATAGGCTGTGGTAATTTTTTTGATCAATTTGAGACAAGCTGCTTATGAAAAGTTGGACACATGAACAACCAAGGTATTTTGGAACAAAGAGCTATCACGTTAACGCGAACGGTTCACTAATATATTCAAACCGTGGGCGTTAGACCAGCATGCCGCCACGCGTCCCGCTTCTCATAGGTAGGTGCCGTCCGAGCAAGCGTGTGAGTCGACGTGAGGCCTGCGAGCAGGCCGCTGCGCAGGCTCACCGGGAGGAGAGCCCTTTGACCAGCCTCCGCCACCCACCTTCATCCCAACCACACCCACTTTTAATGGCGCCCGCGCCGCAGTTTAAATCATCGCCGCACTCCCCGCTCTCGCTACAATCTTCTCTCTACCTCTCCAATTCTCCTGTCGTCTGCCTCCAATCAGCCTGACCTCGCCATACGCCATGGCGCATCATGATGGGCTGCCCCTAGTCTTCCAGTTTCCTGAGGAAGACCCTAATGAGGTTTCAGACGAGCTTGACCTGGCCATGCGGGAAGTCGCCGCGTCAGTCCCCGTGCCCGTTCCAGCTCCCATCGCCGCGTCAGCGCCAGCGCCCATCCCCGTGGCATTGATGGGCTGGGAGCCGCACACTATCGCCCAGCTTGAAGCCGTGGGGATCCACGAGGTCCCCGCTGACTTGCACGCGTCCGTGCACCTACCAGTGCATGCACCTGCGCGTGCACTAACGCATGCGCCCATGCCGGTGCACGTGCACCCGAATGTCTCCTCCACGCCATTGGCAGCGCATGTCCCCGCGCTGGTGCCAGTGCCCCCCTCGGCGGCATGGGTCGCCGCCGTCGACCGCTACCTTCCGGCGACGCCAGTCGCCGCCTCCCACCGGTTGACTAGCTCCTGGAGACAGAAGTCCAGAACATACTGGCCTTCCTTGAAGCTTGGGCCAACGTCCAGGAGTATGCCAACGCCGGCGCAAGACGCCGTCGTCACCGCCGTCCAGTGGCCCAACAGCACACAGGGCACGGCAGAGGAGCCGCTTCCCGCCGCAAGACGCACCCGCTACCGCTGCAATTAGTTTTATTCATTTATTTTTTTAGTTTGATCATGGTATGAATGTAAAGTCACAGTCAGACTGAATGAAATCTATGGTTTGATCGATTAAGTGTTCTGCTAGAGCCCTGTCAAATTAAATAAAAAAAGTCATCAAGCGACATGTATTCCTTCTAATCGCAAACATTTCATATTAAATACCTGCGTCAATTCCAAATACTTGAAGGGCGCGAGCTGGTCCCTTCGAGCACTAGGCGATACATACATTTATCCATGCACTTAATTATTACTGCTAGTTAAATACACCACGGGTGCCTGAACTTGTCCATCACGGTCACTTTTTTTCCTATACTCATAAAATAAGTACTAGTAGTAGGTGAAACTGGTGCCGTAACTTGTGAACGCGTCCAGATACGGTCGACGGCATTGGGCAATCGCCCCGGGTGGCGCGCCATGTTTATTAGCTCATGCGTTCTTCGTGTTTACCCGTGCGTATGCACCCATGGGAGTAGAAGGGGGAGGAGAGGGAGATAGCAGACATCGGACCCACCAGTAAGTGGCTCAACGAAGGGGAGTAGTACGTGCTGACGAGCCGGTCCCACTGATGTACTGAAAGTAATATAAAAACATGTTATCCATTAAAGATACAACAAACGCGACAATCGATTTCTGAGTCCACGCTCATCTGCACCCACGCTGAAGAACAAAATGAAAACAAATACTAGAAAAATTCAAAAAAATCCATTTTTTGCATGGTAGACAATTTGGTGCGTGATATCCGCTCCAATTTTCATATCATTTGGATATCAGAGTAGCTCTCGCCAAAAAAGACAGATTTGGGGTGTGTAAAAGAGTGTACTGTTCATGTACTGTTCTGACCCAATTTGTCTTTTTTATTGAGAGCTACTAAGATGTTCAAATGCTCTTGAAATTGGAGCAAACCTGGCGCAACGAATTATCTAGCAAGCACAAAAAAATTTGTATTTTTTTGACTTTTTTTGAATTTTTTGTCAATTTTTTGATTTTTTTGAACTTTTTGTGAATTTTTTCTTGACCGGGTGCAGATGACCCTGGGCACCAAATCACGGACGTGCGCCTGGAAGGACTTGGTCGCCTGTTCGATCGTCGTCAATTTCATTTTTAATTTATATGGGTCCAAAATTGTTCCCTGATAGGTGGGTCCCCCGGTGTGTAGTTTGTAGCATTTTAATTTATGGGGCAAAATTTGTTCCATTACAGGTGGACCCCCGGTGTGTAGTTTGTAGCTTGTTTGTAATAATTAAAGAAAACACGAGAGTTTTTTTGGAAAAATACCATGGTGCGATGGGAAAGGTGAGAAAGAGCGTGCGAGAGAGCGGTCACAGAGCTAGAGGGAAATAATTGGGGGAGGGTAGGGCCGCAGGGGGGGCAACGGTGTTTGGAGTGGTTGTGGGCCAAATGCTAGAAAAAAACTAACCTAAACCCTCCGAAAGAAATGCCTTCACAAATTAATCCAAGGATGGAGGCATAGTCCCCCTGGCAATGTAAATAGCTCTGGCCCTGCGAGAGATGGAGAGGTAGCGTCTATGTGTGGGAGAGACGGCGTGAGAAAGCGTGGTCAATCGAGACATAGATAGACAGGGAGATAGGGTGAGTGTGGCCCGACATTCGGTCAAAAGAGAGATATGCTCTGGAGAGATATCGTGCAATCGAGCTTTTGGGGAGGGTGAGGGCTGTAAGGGAGATCTTGAGAAATTAACCTACATAGACAATGTGCGTGACAGAGTATACAGAGTGTGGATCGAGGCCCATACAGGGAGATATATCGTTTGTTTGTGAGAGAAAGCAAGGATAGATAAAGAGAGAGAGATTGAGCGAGTGTGTGCCACCATGCGGTCGAAAGAGTGAGAAGTACAGGTTGGAGAGAGTGACCTAGATAGATAATGTGCGTGAGAGAGTATATACAATATGTTGAACTAGGCCCAAACAAGGAGATATATCGTTTGTGTGTGGGAGAAAGCGAGGTCAATCGAGACATGCATAAAGAGAGAGGGAGAGATTGAGCGAGTGTGGGCCGCCAAATGGTCGAAAGAGTGAGACGGTTTGGTGAGAGTGACCTAGATAGATAATACGCGTGACAGAGTATGTAGTGTGTCGATCGAGGCCCAAATAGGGAAATATAATGTTTGTGTGAGAGAGAAAGCGAGGTTAATCGAGACTTAGATAAAGAGAGAGAGAGAGAGAAAGATTGAGCGAGTGTGGGCCGCCGTGCGGCCGAAAGAGTGATACGGTGTGGAGAGGGTGACCTAGATAGACAACGTGCGTGCATGTGCGCGAGAGGGGGGTCTAGAGAGCTAATGTATGTATCTAGCGAGAGAGGGTGGGACGGAGAGAGAGAGAGCTCGGCATGGAGTGCAATGGCGGGTGTGTGAGAGAAATATGTTTGTTGAGAGAGTGGGGGAAAGGGGTTTGTGTATTTGAGAGAATTAGAGATCGAAACATGGAGAGAAAGAATGAGCGGGTGTCGGAAACCAATAGCTATATAAGGTGGTTAAGAGTGGAAGATTGATCGATAGAGGAAGTATGTAGTGTGTGTGTCGGGGGGGGAGGGGGGCTAAACACAACATTTGAACTTAGATAGTAATAGACTTAATATTGACGTTTCAATTTAGTGCACATTGTAAAATTTGAATTGAGGACCATGCATATGGCTTCTGTAATTATTTCGAATTCGTGCCATACATGCATGGTTTGGAAAAGTTGATGCACTAATATTGACTCGATTGTTGTGGTATTTTGGAAAAGTTGATGCACTAATATGCTTGAATACATCCAAAGTTTTCTCACCACCATAGTGTTAATCGTATACATATGAATTTGTATTCAAAAACTTAGCATGGATACCATGAAATGCGAAATCCACGTTAGAACTGGAGATCGCGATGTCACAAACACACTCTAATTCAAAGAACTCATCATTAATTAATTACTAGTATGTAATTTCGAAGGACTAATTATTTGCAAGGAAAACACGGGTATGGTAATACATACAGATTCGTTTGCCAATGAAAAAAAGATTCGTGTGCATTCTCAAATGTAGGTGCACTAGGTAGACACGGTCGTGTCGTGGTGGTGGCATGTGTCGTACGGACGTTATAAACTGCGCGCCTCCACATTTCGGATTGACATATCTGGCGGCCCGAATTCCAGCCCTGCAAAATCCCCCTTCTCCCCCGCCCCCTTCCATGACCAGAGCACTCAAATCCCTAATTCGCCGCCACCCAAGCAAAATTCGAATCGCCCCTTGTCTCGCCTCGTTACCCACCTCCGTACCGGACGACGACGATGACGACTACGGTCGCGCTGCACCACCGCACTAGAGCTGCCTCATCTACGCCCTCGTCCACCGCATCGGGTGGTCCACCGACAACGTCGGCCGCCGCAGCCGACGTGGTTCACAGACACCGACTTCCACCGCATCAGGTCTGTTTTACCGACGCCGTCTTCCACCTTACCGAGGCTACTTCATCGAGCACATCGTCGCACCTCCACCCCCCCCACTGGTGCTTCACCAACGGCCTCGTCCACCGCATCGTAGCGCTCCGCCGCCGCTCAAGATCTGCTTCCATAGGCGGCCAGCCAACGCAAGCGCATCACCCTCAATGGCTCTGAAGTGACCCGCACTCTAGGCGAGTATGCCTAAACGCCGGCCCGAACTAGGTATCCACATATCGCTGCACTGTGCATGTTCTGATGATGCTTGGATATCGTTTTACTGCTCTCTTAGCTTATGCGCCTATGCAACTCTAACTTCAACTCTTATTTCTTCTGGAGCTATCATCTGAAACAAGCAAAACCATTTTTCAGCGAAGCATGACGGCGCTACGGGATCTGGTACACATCCTACACACTCATATAACCTTGTAAGTACCTGTCCTCCGGTTCAACAGCAAGGCCAATTCCTCTCTTTAAATCAACCATTCACCATGCCAAAAATGCAGAGGGGGAAGGAAGGAGTACACGGTCTGCACATCCAAGCAAGTGGTAACATGGACTTCTTCATGGAACATCCCAAGCGCAAGCAGAGCTGCAGTGAGCCTGTACAATGAGCTAGCGTAAGTCCCTGCATTTCATTTAATTCGTACTGGCATGCGTGTATGATTTGCGTGTATGATTGGGGCAGTGAAATGTATTCCAGTGGCGCTTTTGATTTATCCACATAATGGTTGAATTACTTGTTTCTATGAACTGAGTTGGCCAATAATGAGAAGGATGTCAGTCTTTTCATCATATTGTGGATTGCTTAGATCTCGATAGGCCAAATATAATCGCATGAATTATACAGTAAAAGCCAGTGTGGTGTGTATTGCTACAACTAGTCTCACAACCTGTCCTCATATAATATCACAAGGTTGCACCATCTTATAAGATTAACCATTCGACTTACCAAAATGCAGTGTGGGAAGGAAGGAGTATTAGGACTGTGTATCCAAGCAAGTGATATCAAGGACTCCTTTGTAGAACCTCGTAAGCGAAAAAGAAGTTGCGGTGTGCCTGTACAAAGAGCTAGCGTAAGTTCGGTTATCTGCTTCTCAGAATTTTACTTAGGCACTGATTAAAAAATTGTTCAATTACCTTGCTTGCCTTAATTTAGTTTGCTACTAATTACATAATGCCATAGCCTATTAATCCTATTATAGAATGCACCTATCTATGTGTTTGGTACTTACTGTTATAGAACTACCTATGCCTGAACTTCAATAACTACGTAGGCACGTAGATAGCTGGTCATATCTACTTCTAGGGTGCAACAAAACTCATGTGTAATTTACCTTCTGATACCCTGTTTATCTTGTTTGCTGTTATGACTTGTAGCACAAGTAATGTTTGCATGTTCATGGAGAGACAACTGTCAGGTTTATATGAGGGACGCCGTCTTTTTAACTTATATATTTGTGTCAAAATCATTTTGCTTACATGAATGAAATTTACAGATGTATGTGTTGCTGGTAAACTCTACCGACTTGTTGCTTTAATACATTGCTGAAAGGACCACGATGTCGCCTAGAGGGGGGGTGAATAGGCGTTTTAAAATATTTTACGGATTTGGCTATATCCTAATGCGGAAATAAACTAAGCGGATACTTTTCAAGCACAAATCCTAAATATACTAGGCTCACTAAGTGCACCAACAACTTAGGATAAACAAGATGAGAACAACGAGGATATGAGTAAGCACAAGTAATTTACACAAACTTATTCAATGTATATCACAAGATATGGAAATGAATAATACACACAACCACAAGTAAGCAATACAAGCTTACACAAATTGTATCACAATATATGGAATTGGATGATACAAGCAAACTAAAGTAAGCCCTACAAGCTTACACAAGTTATGTCACAAGATATGGAAATGAATGTTACATGCTAGCAATTCACACTAAGCACAAGATATATCAATAGTAACAAGTATGAATTGCGGAATATAAAGTGAAGGCCTAAATAATCTCTACAAGGGAATAGCCAACACAATATAATGAGGACAACAAGATATAGTGAATGCACGGTCAAGTGACCAAAGTAAACCACAAGTAAGGAGCTAGGGTTAGGGATAACCAAAGTCACGGAGACGAGGATGTATCCCGATATTCACTTCCTTGGAGGGAAGCTAGTCACCGTTGGAGGGATGGATGTTACCACGAAGGCACACCAACGCCATGAAGGCTCACCCTATTCTCCCCTTGAGATATCACCACGAAGGCGATTCCCAACCACTAGTGGTAGACCTTGAGGCGGCCTCCAAAACTTCACAAACTTTCCGGGGGACAAATCACAAGTTGATTCCTTACCGGAGTACTCCTACCGCCTAGGAGTCTCCAACTTCCAAGAGTAACAAGACCAAGGGGCAAATGCTCAAGACTTGCTCAAATCACAAATTGCTTTGGTCAAAAGAGAGAGGATGAGTGGATGTATGCTTGGATGAAATCTCTCTCAAGAACTCTCACAAATCTCTCCGGAATCTTTGATTCGGTGTAGGAGAAAGGAGAGGGAGCCACCTGGGTGTTCTTGGGTTCCTTTGGATGAAGAGTTTAACAAATGAACCCTAGATCCATGGGATAGTTTTCCCCCAAATGTATTGGAGTTTTTAGGCTTGGGGGAGGAGGAGTGAGCTCTCAAGAATGGGGAAATTTCCGGATGTGGAACCCTCGCCCGTTGGGGAAGAAGGGTACCTTATATAGTGCCCCCACCAAATCTGCCCGTTATGCGCAGAAAACGCAGCCCAGAACTTCCGGGCATGCCCGGAACTTCCGGGCTCCCTTTGGAGAATATCAACGCAACACTCTGGAAAGCCCAGAACTTCCCCCGGAACCTATCCCGGAACGTCCGGACACCGGAACCTCCGGGCATCCCGGAACTTCCAGCCCTCCAGATAGTAAAACATGCACAACTTTTTCATACGAACTCCGATTTTGATGATCTTGGGCTCATTTTGTAGCTATGGAAAAACCCCAGGTCCTCACATATAGGACCACCCAAGATCAGCCAAAATGGAGAATGCCAAATATGCAAAGGTTTTATCATGTATTTGGGAAACCTATTTGGCTTTGGATTTTCTTTGGTATATAGGATCGGAGTGGAATTGTGTAGAGAAGATGTTGACTTGAGAAAATCCATCACGAACCCCTTTGATCCCCTCTTAATAGTGCTGGATCCCTATAACTCAAGAATCATAAAAGAGTTACACTACATAGCTATCGAGAATCCATTCTTGAGTGTATGTGTTTCTTCGGTGGTCATCACTCCACAACACTAACGTCAAAGGAACTAATACCTTTCACTTGAGCTTAATGTTAATGTTTCTTCTTGGCTCAAGTTGAAGGCAAGACATTGGTGAAGTCTTCAAGTAGCTCCCCCATACACAATGTGGGAAGCTTTGCTTTGTATTCATCTTCGCGTGTCCATCACATGATCTGCACGCTTCAAGCATGTAATTCTTCAGAATGCCTATCTTGAACTTGCCCTTGTAAACCATGATCATCATCACTTAATGTCATCCTCTCATGGGCACTTGAAATCTTTCTCTTGATGTAAGTACATGAGAATTACCTAACCAACACAGACATAGAAAACACATAGAATGGGTTAGTACACAAAGCGCAATTGACAAATTCTTACCATACCATAAGATCTCATGTGGCACATGATTTGCGCTTGTGTGTTGACCATCTTTGAATTCAATCTTCGATCTTTATCTTGGTCAACATTTATCTTTGCTCCATGATTAATCTTGATGCACAACTATATGTATATGACATTCATTCCGAATCCATTCTATCTCCTTCTTGCATCACACATGGAACAAACCTTCCTATATAACTTGATGTCATTGTTTCTTCATAGGAATTGTCATTCATTATCAAGTCTCAATGCATATATTTATGTTGATGGATTTCATCCATCAATTCATCCAGTATTCTTCATGCATTGCAAATGGAACTTTCCTTCAAATGTATATCTCAATGCAAACATTAGTCCATTAGGATTGTCATTTAATTACCAAAACCACACATGGGGACTACTTGTACTTGCCATCGCCGGAGGCCATGACTTTAGGAGGAGACGCCGGACTAAAAGGAGGTCAGGAGCCGCTCGCCCAACAGCGTCACCGCTGCCTGGCCGCGCCGGCGTGCCTAGCTTCCCAGTCCGCTCAAGGCTCAGGCGTGCAGCACCCAGGTAGCCAACCTGATTTATCTTGAGATACGCCGTCCTCAACACTCAGCAGCTGTGACGCCCCTGCTCGACCGTGCAGTAATCATACACGCAAACGTGCACGCCCGAGATCAGAGACTCACAGGAAGATATCACAACACAACTCTAAACTCAAATTTAAACATAAATCTTCATATTACAAACTAGGGGTCACGAGGACCCGAATACATAAGTCATACACACAAATGATATCTGAGTACAGACATAGTTAGTCAAGTTTGCCTTAAGAAGGCTAGCACAAACAACGACACTGATCGAAAAGGCGAAGGCCTCCTGCCTAGGGCCTTCGAACTACTCCTGGTCATCGGGGATCTCCACGTCGTAGTAGGCTCCTCCGGGGATCTCCTGCTCCTCAGCTCCGTCATCTGAACGCAGCAATCGGGTATGGGGAAAAGAGATAGCAAAGCAACCGTGAGTACTCATCCAAAGTACTCGCAAGACTGACATCAGAACTATACTAAGTATGCACCGGTATCAAAGGAATGGGGCTATATCTTTGGACTATATTGTAGAAATGCCAGAACAGAGGGGGAAAAGCCTAGCCTAATGAAGACTAGCATCTTGAAGCAATTCTTGCAGAATCAGAAGAGAGTAGAGCAAGATAATATATAATCATTCATATTTTAGTAATGCCCTGGGATCCTTCCGCGACTATCCTGCGAGAAAGTGATCCCGAGAGCAGTAGTAGCAGTTTAATATTGTAACAGTATCCGTTTGTAGTTGTAGCAGATCAGGATACAACTTTGAGCGTCCTGTTACCGTGGACACGGCTCTTCGAATAGATAACTTCCCTGCAGGGGTGCACTACTGTTACCCAACACGTTCGATTACATCTGGCCGGACACACTTGCTGGGTAATACCCGGCCTCGGGTAATCGACACGACGCAGTCCTACCTAGGCTCAGCAGAGAGGTCAACACGCCGGTCTAAATCCTAAGTACGAAGGGGTCTTGGGCCAACGCCCTCTGCACTCCCGCACGTTGCGTGACTGGCCGGGGCCTAGGCGCGACACTGTATACACAAGTGACGTATCCAGCCCACCCCAGCAATCAGCCCGCATCTCTGAGTTGTGACATCTGAAGAGCTTTCGGCTGATACATACGACATAGAGGGTCCCATAACCATTATCCCACGTGGTGGTAGTGCGTATAGGGCCAACGACCCACTCAGATCAAATACCCAAATCCATTAGGCGTATTTAGAACCTCGCGGAGACGAACAGGATCCCTGTCGCTCCGACTTGATAACACACGGCTCGCGGATGCTCTTGGAGCCGACCCGCCTTTAACAACGGGAGTTGTCGGGACTCGGGTCCATCTCTACTGGATGGTACCGCCATCCCTTCAGTTCCCCAATAATAAATGAAAGTAAATGCGTGAGCATCCTTGTGATCACCGCAAACGGGGATCACGACCCGAATTCTAGCATAGCAACATGGACAAGGGTGTAGGGCCAACTGGTGGGGTTCTGACCAACCTATACTAAGCAATTAGGATAACAGGAAAGGTATCAACAACAGTTACAAAATCAGGCTATGCATCAGAATAGGAGTTGCCAGAATATCAACGGTAGTAGTTCTAATGCAAGCATAAGAGGGAAAGAATAGGTGGTATCTGGATGATCAAGGAGGGTTTGCTTGCCTGGAAGCTCTGCTGAAGGGGTCTGGTCATCGGCGACGTAGTCGTACGCAGCAGTGTCGTCGGTAGTCTCGGGGTCTATCGGGAGAGAAGGAGGGGGAAGAAACAATAAATACACGGCAACAAATGCAATCACTATGCATGACATGCCTAAATGATATGCAGGTGTGATACATTACCTCTCTAATTATTTTAGATGATTTAGGAATTTATTTGGATTTATTTTACCAAGGTCAGGCACTATTCATTTATCGAAATCGGGCAAAAAGTTCCATGTTCAGTATGTTCGACGGGTGTGGAAGGTATGTGGGCAGGATATTCGGATTTGTCATATTTTTCTAATCGTTTTTCATATATAAATTATTTTCATCCGAGCTACGGTTTATTTTATATGATTTTTCAAAGTTTTAATCATTTTCTGGAATTTCTGAAATTATTTAATTCGAATTATCCAAAACAGTGTTATGTGACGTCAGCATGACGAAATGATGGCGTCAGCAGTCAACACCAGCTGGTCAGGGTCAAACCTGACCAGTGGGTCCCACATGTCATCCACAGTAGTTAATCAAGTGACTTAATCTTAACTAAAAAGGATTAATTAGCATGTGGGCCCCATTAGTCAGTGACTAACCTAATTATCAGATTAAGTTTTAAATTTGAATTAACTTAATTACTCGCGGCGCCCGCACGTCAGTGACACTGGGTTGCCCAGTCAGCACCGTTGACTGGTCAACCCAGTCAACGGGGCCAGTGGGGCCCTTTGTTAGCGACCCAGAGGCGGGCCCGGCCGTGCCACGTCGGCGCCGTCGCCGGAACAATGCCGGCGACCATTCCCGCGGCGGAAGTTCACCGGAGAAGCGCGGAAACACGACACAGGGCACCGTTCGCCGCGTTTTCGGTCGCGTTCGAGAGTTGGCGTCAGCGCGCGTCGCGTGGTGCCAGAGGCCACGGGGAGGAGATCTAGCGGGACGAGCGGCCGCAGCGAGGTGACCTGAGCACGTTACCGTGCTCGGGCGAGCATGACAACAACTACAGCGTCGGCGGCGAGCCACGCGGCGAAGCTGGGTTTGGGCGGTGATGGCAGCGGCGGCTACGGGGATGGATTCGTGCGCGGGAGGGAGGGGAAAGATGCGAGGGCTCACCGTGAGCCTGCAGGTGAGCAAAGTGTGCATGGGGAGGGCTCGACGTCGCCGGAATCGTCGTCGGAGTTCGTTGGGGCCGAGGAAGAAAAAGAGCTCGTCGGGCTCGACTCGGTGGCTCCCGGCTCCAATGATTCGGCACAGTCGACGTAGAGGACGACGACGGAGCCCTACGGCATGTCGGCGAGTCGTGGGGAGGTCGATGGCCGCGGGGTCGACGGGGGCGCCCATGGGTGCTTTTGGGCGAGCTCGTGCACGAGAGATGGAGAGGGCGAGGGGGAAATGGGAGGGGCCTAGGGTATGCGGGAGGCCGCGGGGACCTTACCCACGCCGCGGGCATGGCGGTTGGCCGACAGCTGCCCATCGGCGCTCGGGCGGGCACGCGCGCTGACACGCATGTGGGAGGAGGGAGACGACCTCCTGGTGGGCTGGACTGTGCACTGTGCACTCTCAGCTCACCAGCACAGTAAGTCTTTACCCTTTTTCTTTTTATTTTTCTGTTTCCTTATTTCTTTACTGCCTTGCAAAATGTTTAGCCATAATTTGACTTTGGTAAAATATGTGACATGGCTCAATAAATACTAGGCAATATTTATCACTGCCAGAAAAAGGTTTGGGAGAGAAAAAGATTGCATTTGAATTTTTATTAAATGAATTGGCAATTTAAATTGCTGTTTGGTACTGTTTCATGATGTTAGAGTCATTGAAATAATTCAATTAATGTTGATTTTACTTTTACAATTGCTTTGGGAATATTTGCAATATTATGAACTATTTAGTTATTGGATTTGAACAACTTTTAAATTCACTTTAAATTTGAATTCTCAATTTCAATTGGAATTTGAAATGTGTTATGATTCTGATTGTGATCAAGACTTGCTAAACATGATGACTTGGCATTATCAGAGGGTGATCACTGTAGCTTAATACATGGGGATGTTACAGCAGCCACTTCCCATCACCCATTTTCTAATTGATTCAGCACTCATTTGGCAGGACTCTCATTAGGGTTTGTTATGTACTGAGTGCTACCTACATTTAATGGTTCAGATGTTTCAGTAATCTTTAGCACCTGTAGAGTTGACAGGGTTTCAAAATTCCTCGCCTAGGAACAAACACTAGTCATGTTGATTGTTGGTCATAGTGACATTGACCCAGATTACTACCGCAGGCCAGGTTTGTTGACAATTTTACTAGTCTTTGTTACTCATTTGATATGATATCCAATTATTCACTTCGATTAATTGCAAACAATAAGTGCTAGCCCAACTTCTTGATTCAGATTTTGGACGGTCTCTTACTGCAGTTACGATTCTACATACTTGTCCTAGTAAGCTCACAAGTAATGATTGATTCACTAGCTTTATGCTTGCCTTGTCATATTTGTTGTCAATATTTTTTTAGGGTGGACCACCCTGTTTAAAAATCCTGGAACGGCATACATGAGTGAATAGTATTTCTCTGTGTGATCTCTTCCATCATGTGTGTGCAACAAACATTGCATTGTATAGAAAGAAAAGTGTCATATCCACCTTTTACATAGACTACGATCTTTTACATGGAATACAATCTGCCTACGTGCTTTGTGTCGCACTACCAGTACTCCACCCTTGAAGCTAAACATTATGCCACTCATAATTCCGAAGTTTATTTGTTCAAATATGAATTTGATATGATGCTAATGTTCCTACTTCAGTTTTGAAATGTGTGTCTGCCCCTTATAGGGACATAACAGGTTTGTATTTCTATGTGTGGTCTGGTCAGCACGGTTGGGGGATGAACTTTGTATACGCAAGGGTTTGTAGGGAGACACTATTGGAGTAGAATCCACAATGCATTCCAAAGATAATCTGACTACCTTTTATGTTTTCGTGAATCTCAGATACTAAACATCATCATAATGATTATGAGCTTGGGCGCATGAGAAGAATAAAGCAGAACAATGACATGGCTATCAAACTTGGCCTTAAGGGACTGAGATCCAGTCTGGATGCAATGGAATGCGCACGCTCTCCACCTACATATTCGTGTTCAGAATATGATCCTAACAATGATTCTGAGCTAGAGGGAGACCTAAGTCAATGTAGCTCCCTAGTGGAGGAGTCAGAGGCAGATGTCCTATCTTATTCACCCATCAAGGTGCTTGCTCTAACTTGGCAAGGTTATATTGGTCGCACATATCTTACAAATGATGTTTGCATTGCTTCTACTTTGTTACACCGCCATTTGCTTAGTTTACACATCATATATGTGAATATGCCATGCCTACCCATTTTTAGTACATATTCCATCTGTCATCATACCATATTTCTCCATTCAAATGTTGTTTTTGTGTATCAGACGTTCAAAAGGAAGAGGGTGATTGATGATCGCGATGGAGCACGAACAAAGTATTTGGAAAAGGTAGTGACACCTGATAAATCAAATAGCCCATTAGGTGTAGTGGCAATATCACCAGACCCACAAGACAGAGCCCCAACTCTAGCAGACTCTACCCCTACCCCACTGGCCATCTCAGATGCCCCAACTCAGTAGACCCCATATGCAGCAAAAAGTATGACGATTCCAGTTGACATAGCACCAGCTCTACGACGCAAAACCCCAATTCCAGAAAAGAGTACACCAACTCCAGTTGCCAAATCCCTTTTTGAACTAGAGAGAGCCCCAATTGCAGCAAATAGGACCCCTGCTCCACTTCTTCCTAGTTTAGAAGACAAAGCTTTTATTATTGTCAGGAACTTTGTGCGCATCTTTCCTTCATGGAAAGATTATACTATAGACAAACAACAATTTCCAATCTACCTCCGCAACTTATGTGTAAGTTATGTACTAATGTTATTCTTGGTAATTAGTGCCTATGCTTCTGCTGACAGAACTCAAGAGATTTCATTCATTTAAATAGGCGAGGACCAAACTGGATAGTCAAGACGAGCAAAGCTTGATTGCGCTTTTCAAGCACGCTTTGAGGAAGTATCGTTGCTACCTGAGGCAAGCACACTTCTATGGCAAGCCTCTAAATGAAATTTCTGTAAAGTCTCCAGTGCTTCATTTACTAGACAGTGACTGGAATAAGCTTGTTACACACTGGTCTCGTCTGCAGCGTAAGGTACTGTCTATGATATCACATCACAATTTGAACTACATTTCTGCATGTGCCTTACCGTCTCACTTGTATGAAAACTGTTTGCAGGAGAATATCCATCCTCAAGGGACAATAGGATCTCGCAACTATACTGCACACTGCATTGCTCTTGTGAGTACCTCTTGCCCTGTATCACCATACTTACTTTCATAGCTGGTTGATTATGTAGCATCACTGCACATATTAGCCTCCTTATCCTCCATTTCGTGGACATTATAAGATCTGTATTGACTCTTACATAAATTTAGAATCAACCCAATGCTTCGGAAGAAGTTTAGCTCTGAAGTCCTCTTCTAAGGACCGAACGTCTTGTATCACTATACTTACATTAACAGCTACTCCATCTGTCCCATAATATAAGAGCGTTTTGTACACTACACTAGTGTACAAAACACTTATATTATGGGACGGAGTGAGTAGTTCATTATGTTGCATTACTCTTCATCTTGTCTCCCTTGCCCACCATTTCCTAAAAATTATCAGATCTATACTTAATCTTACCAAAAAGTTGAAAACACAGACAATGCCAGTGCAGAAATGTAACCCATTGCTCTTGTCAGTACATTTTGTCCGGTAACGCTGTACTTACATGGATAGGTAGTTGATTATGTAGCATCACTGTGCATCTTATCTTCATTATCCTCTATCCCTTCCAGTATTATCATATCAATAATTACTCTCTACAAAATGTAGAGTACATGCAATGCTTATGAAGAAGTTTCTGTGCTGAAATTCTTGAGTTATCCCTCCCTTGAAATGGAGAAGGGCATTATAGAGCCGGTGTTAACTGTTAATGTAAGTCCGTCCTTCTAAAGCCTTTCTCCTCAACTGCTGTTTAATTTGCTCATACTCCCTATCATCAACTGCTGCTTAGTTTGCTATTTCTATCAAAATGCATGTTCGCAACAACTGCAAGTTTCAAGTTTTAGTCGTGAAACCAAATTACTTATTCATACCATGCACATTATTCAATACAGATCCATTGATTTTCTTTAGCCCTGCAATTATGCTTGTGTTGTTGATCTGTAATCCAGTGTGTGGTGAAGCTGCGCACATTTGCACCTTGTCATTTTCTGCTTTGTCTTAACTGATCTGGCTGATGATATGAACATGTCATGCACGTTAACGAAAAGAGATACAATGATTTTCTTTTGTCCTGCATCTATGCTTGTGTTGTTGATCTGTAATCCAGTAGTGTGGTGTAGCTAACCGCATTATGAACAATGCCAAATTATGCTCTTGACATTTTGAATCACCTCTTTATTTTGTAATATGAAACTGGATGGAATTGACAGCGCAGTTACCATCTTTGTTTATATACATGCAAAACCTGTCATCTGTCTTGTTGTTTCAGGGTGATAAGCCTGATGGCACGCACAAGTCTGCTGAAGACTCTGAGACAAACCCAACGTATATTGCAGCAAAGAAGGCAAAACATCTTGAAGATACTGAGACAACCCCAAAGTCATGTCTTGATGCAGTGTTCAAGTTACTTGAGACTAGCAAACACACAACCTCACAGAAGTCACTGCCTGAATCAGTTCGACTTCTTCAGTCTCAGCTGCAAGCAGAAAGGCATAGTGCAACTCAACTTCGACTTGAAGTCCAATCTATAAGGAAGATTGCAGAGAACTCCCATGAGAACCTCATTGCTAAACAGCTAGAGCTGGAAGATATGACCGACATGCTAGGCCGTTCTCACTGCCTTGCTCAGCTGCTTGCGCAGCAGCTCCCGCGCAAGGCTAATGCTTCTTGAACTGTGTTCAAGTGGTCTTGGTTCAGTATTATTTTGTTGCGCTGCAATGGCAGGGCCTTGGACGCCCAGGTTTTGTAATCTGCTTCTTGGTTGTGTTTTATGATCACTGGTGGCGAACTTTGATGCCCAGTGGATGTAATATGCCCTAATTCCTTTATTGTATAGTGTAGGTTTATTCTAAGTTACTATGCCGTTATTTCTTTATTGTATAGTGTGGGTTTGTTCTTAATTTATATTTATCGTATATGTCATCATTCGCTATCAGAAAAAAGGGTGAAAATCTGATTCAGGCGAACGGGCCGAAACATGCGCCTCTAACGGGCCTGCAATTCAGTAGGCCATTAATGGGTTCCACACAACAGGCTTTACTCCGGCCTGCGCGGACCTGCCGTAATGGCCCTTTATGGACACGGTATGCCCAGGCCCATAACTCACATGGGCATCTAGTGGGCCCAAACTTTAGGTCGGACCATGTAGCTTCGGGCCATTAACAGGCTGAATATTATGTTGGCTTGTTAGGGCCCAGAAGACAGCATGGGCCTTTAGCAGGCCGAAAAGCTTATTGGGCCTCAATTTTCCTTTGTCGACCACGGGCCTTTAGCACGCTGAAATATACCTCGGACCATTATTGGACCAGTTACATGACGGGCCGCTACCAGGCCGAAACCTATCTCGGGCCTTGGTTGGCCCAATCATATCATGGGCTTTTAGTTGACCGAAAACTTAGTAGAGGACCAACGGGCCGAATTGTACGACATGCCTTTAATAGGCCCAAAGTCAGGTTGGGCTGAAATTTTGCCACCGAGATCACGGGCCGTTAAGGGACCGAATGTCACGTCGGACCATATATGGCCCATGTGTAGCACGTGCCATTAACTGGTCGAAAGGCACACCTGGCTGAAATGGGCCCATTTCTCCATCGGGCCTTTAACAGGCCGAAAACTCACTGGGCCGTAATGGGGCCCAAAGACTGAGCGAACAATTTATGGGCCCGATCTGGCGGTGGGCCATAATTGGGCCATGTTTAAGCAGGTCGCTAGTGGGCTGGCCCACTAGTACCTGAGTAAATCTTATGGGCCTTTGACTGGGCCGGCCTTTTTAAATGGGCCACTATTGGGCCGTGCCACGTGTCGATGTATCATATGCGTCTCTCGTCCAATGAATGCATGACATCTGTCGCAACGCCGAGCTGACATGTGGATCCGCCGGCGATTGAGAATTTTACACATGGAAAATCCCCATTGGTCCGAGCTGTTAACGGGTTATCGGATCCAAACCGGAACCCGATAGCATAACGGCGACCCGTTACGGTGGATGCCACGTGTCGGTCACCCTTGACGAAAACACTTCCATGACGCGACATTTATCGTCATGGAAGTGGACACTTCCGTGATGATAATTTTAGTATTGTCATGGAACACTTCTACGACAGCACAGGTATGACTATCTTGATTCTGTCATAAAATTGTCGCGGATGTACATGCATGACAGAAAAGTTGACCAACTGTGACAAAGACGTATCATCACAGAAGTGTTTTTTTTGTAGTGCTTGGCCGCCGAGTTCATCCGTGAAATATACAACTCCGAGTGGCTCGCCAATGCCGTGTTAGTTCCCAAGAAAAACAAATCTCTCCGAATGTGTATTGACTTCAAACACGTCAATCGGGCATGCCCGAAGGACCACTTCCCTCTCCCCCACATAGATCAGATCATAGACTCTACTGCGGGGTGCGAGCGCTTATCGTTTCTGGATGTGTACTCCGGGTACCACCAGATCCGAATGTACAGTCCGGATGAAATAAAGACTGCATTCATCACACCATTCGGGTGTTTCTGTTATACCACGATGCCCTTTGGATTGAAAAATGCAGGAGCAACTTTCATGCGCATGATCCAGAAATGCTTACAGAAGCAGATCAGTCGGAACGTGGAGGCTTATATGGATGACATCGTGGTCAAGTCAAGGAAAGGTTCCGACCTCCTAACTGACCTTGCCAAGGCCTTCGCGAACCCGCGCCGTTTCGGTATCAAACTCAATCCGGCTAAGTGTACTTTCGGGGTGCCCACCGGCAAGTTACTCGGCTTCCTTGTTTCTGAACAAGGGATCAATGCTAACCCCGAGAAGATCGGTGCCATAATCCGAATGAAACAACCGCAGCGTTTGCATGATGTACAGAAACTCACGGGCTGTCTGGCAGCTCTGAGCAGATTCATTTTATGACTCGGTGAGAAGGCCCTGCCGCTCTACCGTCTCATGAAGAAGTCAGAAAACTTTGAGTGGACTACAGAAGAGCAGGCCGCGTTCCAAGAACTCAAAGCCCTGCTTTCCACCCAGCTGGTGCTTGCTGCTCCGGGCAGCCGAGAGCCATTGCTCTTGTACATCGCGGCCACGAGCCAAGTTGTTAGCATCGTGCTCACTGTGGAGCGTGAGGAACAAGGCAAAGCCTACCCTATAAGTGTCACGAACAGCCCTAGAGTTCGTACTAAAATAACAACATATGATACGCATCAACCAACTCTAATGTCACCTAGATACTCCAATGTCACCACAAGTATCCGTGAGTTGATTATTCGATATGCATCAAACAACTTCAGATCATAATATTCAATCCACACAAAGAACTTCAAAGAGTGCCCCAAGATTTCTACCAGAGAAAGTAGGACGAAAACGTGCATCAACCCCTATGCATAGATTACCCCAATGTCACCTCGGGAATCCGCGAGTTGAGTGCCAAAACATATATCAAGTGAATCAATATAATACCCCATTGTCACCACGGGTATTCATATGCAAGACATACATCAAGTGTTCTCAAATCCATAAAATTATTCAATCCGATAATAGTGAAACCTCAAAGGTAAAGACTCAATTCATCACAAGAAGATAGAGAGGGAGAAACACCATATGATCCAACTATATTAACAAAGATCGCGGTACATCAAGATCATGCCAAATCAAGAATACGAGAGAGAGAGAGAGAGATCAAACACATAGCTACTAGTACATACCCTCAGCCCCGAGGGTGAACTACTTCCTCCTCGTCATGGAGACCGCCGGGATGATGAAGATGGCCTCCGGTGATGATTTCCGCCCTCCGGCAGGGTGCCGGAAAAGGGCTGTAGATGAGATCGTGGAGGTACAAAGGCTTGCGGCGGCGTAAAAACTCATCTAGGTTAACTTTCGGGGGTTTCTAAATATATATGATTTTTCAGCGTTGGAATCATGCAAAGAGGTGCCACAGGGGGCCCACGAGGCACCAGGGCGCGCCTGGGGGGGTGGCGCGCCCTGGTGGCTTGTGGGGCCCCTATGGGTCTTCTGCTGCTCCCCCGAAGCTTCCTAGGTCTGTTTCCTTCCAGAAAAAATCGTCGAAAAGTTTCGCTGCATTTGGACTTCATTTCATATGGATTTTCTGTAAAACCAAAAACAAGAAGAAAACAACAACTGGCACTGGGCACTAGGTCAATATGTTAGTCCATAAAAATCATATAAAAGCCATATAAAAGTGCACCAAAATCATACAAAACTATAATAAACATGGCATGAATACTTGACGTATACTCCAAGATCTCCTCGGATGGGCCGAGGGGCCCTTGTACGTGACCAAGATGGACTCCGGAGGCCGTACACGGGAAGCGTGATCGGGACTGTCTCTACCGATGACTTGACGTATACTCCAAGATCTCTCCTGCCACCTCTCTCCTAGATACCGATCTTGTAACCCTAGATACCCTCCCTGGCGAGTATATAAGCCATAGGGTTAGCTCGTAGGGGGGATATATAAACGCAATATCGCTCACCTAGCCCTAGAAGTTAGACACACATTACGATCTCGAGGTAGATCAACTCTGTATTCGATACATCTCCATTAATATAAACAGAAGCAGGACGTAGGGTTTTACCTCCATCAAGAGGGCCCGACCCTGGGTAAACATCGTCTCCCTTGTCCTTGTTACCACCGATCCGAGATCCACAGCTCGGGACCCCCTACCCCGAGGTCTACCGGTTTTTACGCTGACACTGGTGCTTTAATTGAGAGTTCCGCTGCGCGATCACCAGAAGGATCGATGGCTCACCTGTAGATCAACTGCGCCAACAGCCACGGGGAAATTTACGCCCCTGACCAGTTCTTTGTCTTCGGCAGCATGGTATTTTGCGCCGACTCGACGGGTCATCTGACCTCTGTCGAGAACTACACCCCAGGTCAGATCGTGACCTTCGGTGGCCTCGAATACACTGCGGATTCTCGTGGTGAACTCATCATATCGGGATGGACTCCCGGACGGATTGAGAACTCGAACGGCTCTGGAGGATCGACTCCGGAACTGAACTCTGTCGCGGTGCCTCTCAAGACCCCTGACGCCACCACAACGGCCAGTTTCCTCCCGATCGCTGGTCCGGAGATAGATCCGGCTCCCACTCCTGAAACTACGTTAGTGTTAGAACTAACCTCGGCGTAGAATTCGGAATTAGGTCCGGATTCCCTTCACCCCAAAAATGCGTCCGGTTACATGCCGGGCGTACTTCGAGTCAGCCCTGCCTTCGGCGCATCAATGAATCCCGAAGAGTTATCTCACCTCGATGAGATGCTTGACCGCATCTGGAGCATGTCCATCTCGGACGGCAAGACTTCGGTTTATAACCAGATCGGACTTAAAGCCGGCGATAGGGAAATTTACATCCCACCCACCACCCACCTAGTCACCATGATCAACAATTTAACCGACGTGCTGGACTATGGTGAGGCCTCAGACATGGAGGAGGACGCTGATGGCCCCATCGAGAACACCTTGCCCTCGGTAAACGTGGGCAGGTGGACCGCCACGTCCACCTACGATGTTTACATGGTGGACACCCCCAAATCCCCTCCAAGACGTCGGCGAAGATGCTGAAGGGGCCCTAACGGGGAACCCAGTGGTAATGACGCGACAGCCAATAACGGCGACGCGGAGGACGACGATGCCGGTAACCATGAGGAGGATGTTCAAGCCTCCCCCGTAAGAAACAGCACACCGGACCGACTTCTCAGGGAATCAGATCCCGATGACCTCTTCGAAGGGGCCGACGACAACTACATGCCAGAATCCCAGGAGGGCGAGAGCCTCGGTACCGAGGACTACATTGTCCCCGAAGACCCTTTTGAACAAGAGCGCTTCCGGCGGCGCCTTGTTGCGACCGCCCGGAGCATGAAACAAAAGCAGAAGCAGCTGCAGGCCAATACCCATGCACTAAATGAAAAGTGGATCGAAGTGCTCTCAGCCGAGCAAGACATGGAGAATCGGCGCCAAAGTGCGCCGAAATCATACCCACGTAGGCGTCTCTTGCCGGAATTCGATGAGGAGCTCGCTGACGACCTCGACCGACCCCCTAGAGGCCGGGACAGGCCAAGACGAGATGACCTCAGTGAACGGCCACCTCCAGGCCGTTATGGAAAGGACCCCGTGGATTACCTAGATCCTCACGACGCTAGACGTCGCATTGAGGAAAACAGGGCTCCCCCTCGATCCATCTATGGATCAAGGGGACGCGCGCCCGCCGAGCTCGATGGCTACGATGCCTGGGTGGACAGGAACGGTCGTGCCCGAGATCAAGCCTACTCACGGCTCTCCCCCGACCTCCGACGAGATGCTCCTCGGTTCCGAGGTCCGGCCCACCGAATCTGCTTCACAGACAGGGTGATGGAACATCAATTCGCGGAAGGGTTTAAACCCATCAACATAGAATCATACGATGGCACCACGGACCCAGCAGTTTGGATCGAGGATTTCCTGCTATACATACGCATGGCCAATGGAGATGATTGATGTCTAATACACAACTTATTCTTGTAGACTCATGTTGGGCCTCCAAGCGCAGAGTTTTGTAGGACAGTAGCAATTTTCCCTCAAGTGGATGACCTAAGGTTTACCAATCCGTGGTATTCGTAGGTTGAAGATGGTATCTCTCAACCAACCCCGCAACCAAATACAAGAAATCTCTTGTGTCCCCAAAACACGCAATACAATGGTAAATTGTATAGGTGCACTAGTTCGGCAAAGAGATGGTGATAAAAGTGTAGTACGGATAGTAGATATAGGTTTTTGTAATCTGAAAATATAAAAACACCAAGGTAGCACGTAACAAAAGTGAGCACAAACGGTATTGCTATGCTTAAAAACAAGGCCTAGGGTTCATACTTTCACTAGTGCAATCTCTCAACAATGCAAATATAATTGGATCATATAACCATCCCTCAACGTGCGATAAAGAATCACTCCAAAGTTCCTATTAGCGGAGAACATAAGATAGAAATTGTTGTAGGGTACAAAACCACCTCAAAGTTATCCTTTCCGATCGATCTATTGAGCCATTCCTATAAGTGTCACAAATAGCTCTAGAGTTCGTACTAAAATAACACCATATGATACGCATCAACCAACTCCAATGTCGCCTAGATACTCCAATGTCACCACAACTATCCGTGAGTTGATTATTCGATATGCATCAAACAACTTCATAATCATAATAGTCAATCCACACAAAGAACTTCAAAGAGTACCCCAAAGTTTCTTATCAGAGAAAAGATAATGAAAATGTGCAACCAACCCCTATGCCTAGATCACCCCAAGGTCACGGGAATCCGCAAGTTGATCACCAAAACATACATCAAGTAAACCAATAGAATAGCCCATTGTCACCACGGGTATCCACATGCAAGACATACATCAAGTGTTCTCGAATCTGAAATATTCAATCCGACAATAACGAAACCTCAAAGGGAAAGATTCAATTCATCACAAGAAGGTAGAGAGGGAAGAAACACCATATGATCCAACAATATTAACAAAGCTCGCGATACATCAAGATCGTGCCAAATCAAGAACACGAGAGAGATAGAAAGAGATCAAACACATAGCTACTAGTACATACCCTCAGTCCCGAGGGTGAACTACTCCCTCCTCGTCATGGAGGCCGCCGGGATGATGAAGATGGCCTCCGGTGATGATTTCCCCCTCCGGCAGGGTGCCGGAATGGGTCTCCAGATGGTATTTCGAAGGTACAGAAGCTTTCGGAGGCGTAGTCCAAAATCTAGGGTTATTTCTGGGGGTTTCTCTATTTATAGGATTTTTCAGTGTTGGAATCACGTCAAGATGGGCTAAGATGGGCCCACGAGGTACCTGGGCACGCCACCCCCCTGGCGCGCCCAGGTGCCTCGTGGGCACCTCGTGGCTCTTCTGGTCCTCCCACGAAGCTTCTAGTGTCTCTTTTGTTCCAAAAAAAATCGTCAAAAAGTTTCAGCTCATTTGGAGAACTTTTATTTCTGCACAAAAAACACCACGGTAGTTCTGCTGAAAACAGCGTCAGTCCGGGTTAGTTCTAATCAAATCATACCAAAACCATATAGAATTGTTATAAACATGGCATGAATACTTCATAAATTATAGATACGTTGGAGACGTATCAGCATCCCCAAGCTTAATTCCTACTCATCCTCGAGTAGGTAAATGATAAAAGAAATAATTTATGAAGTGTGAATGCTAGCATATAAGTTTGATCAATAATAATTGCAATCACTTTTCCTAGCATCAATATATATCATAATCAGTAGCTCATCTCATAAAACTTCTCATGATCAAGTAGCAAGCTATTCACATGTTTATAGTATAGGTCATAAACTTTCTTGAAAACTAACAAACTATGTTCTCAATCATCAAACAATTGCAATTCATCTTATTTTCAGGAAGGGTCTATGTAAGAGCTTTGATCTAGCAAATTCCACATACTCAACCATCATTTAGTCTTCCATGATTGCTGACACTCAAAGCATATTTTTAGAACAAACTGTTTCAGTCAAACACATATGAAGATAGGGGCTTAATGCTTTGCCTCCCAACTTATTTATCTCATGGATAAGGTCAACAATAATAACTCATGATCACCTATATTCAACTGGATATATGTGCCAGGATCTCTCCCTACCACATAATGCTTGCCAACTAAAGAATAAATAGAGCGGAATAGGGATGAACATTAATGACTCTTGCATAAAAGTAAATACAGAAAAGTAAAAGATAGGCCCTTCGCAAAGGGAAGCAGAGGTTGTCATGCGCTTTTTGTTGTTGGATGCACAAGCCCATAATGCAAAGGAACGTCACGTTATATTTCCCCTTGTGATAGCAACCTTTATTATGCAGTCCGTAGCTTTTATTTCTTTACCATCACAAGTTCGTACAACTCTTATTTTCCCTTACAATAAAAGATCATGCATATTTTAGGAGCAATTTTTATTGCTTTTTTCACCGATGACAACTTACTTGAAGGATCTTACTCAATCCATAGGTAGGTATGCTGGACACTCATGGCAAGAAACTGGGTTTAATAGTTTTTGGATGCACAAGTAGTATCTCTACTTAGTACAAATTTTTTGGCTAGCAAAAGATCCTAAGCAAGCACCACATGTTAGAGGATCCATGGCAATATAACTTCTATGTGAATATAAACAAACATAACTCATTATGTTGTCTTCCTTGTCCAACGTCAACTACTTGATCAAGCTTGAAAATAATTAATGGGGGCTCAAAATCATAGAAGATGTCCAAGATAGTATATTTATATGTGAAATTTCTCTTCCTTCAAAATTCTTTCATGAATTGTTCAAGTGACCAATGCTATGTTTGTTAACTTTCAATAAATTTTACCACTTATACTTCTTGTATGTGAAGTCACTACTCCCCATGGGACAAGCATATGAAGCATATAAATTTCAACTTTATGATATTCAATTCATTTCAACAATTTACTCATAGGATATGAGTGAAGAACAAGAGTAAATGACACACTACTCCAAAAACATACAAGTGAAGATCAAATGAGTAGTTAAGTAATTAAGTAGCTATGTGAGGACTCTCTCTCATTCAAAAATTTCAGATATTAAGTATCTTATTCAAACAACAAATAAAACAAAATAAAATGACATTCCAAGAATAGCACATCTCATGTGAAGAAGCAAAAACTTAGGCTCAAACAAAACTAACCGATAATTGTTGATGAAGAAAGGTGGGATGCCTACCGGGGCATCCCCAAGCTTAGATGCATGAGACTTCTTAAAATATTAATTTGGGATGCCTTGGGCATCCCCAAGTTGAGCTTTTGTGTCTCCTTAATTCCTCCCTTATCACGGTTTCCATAAATCTTAAAAACTTCATCCACACAAAACTCAACAATAACTCGTGAGATAACTTAGTATAAATCAACTCAAAACCTTAACATTCTCTACTGTAGCAAATTACTAAAATTATAATTAAACATTGCCTACTAAATGCCTCTGCATATTTAATACTCCTATCCTCAAATAGAATTATTAAACAAGCAAACATATGCAAACAATGCAACTATAACAGCAATCTGCCAAAACAGAACAGTCTGTAAAGGGTGAATAAGAATCCATACTTCCCTAACTCCAAAAATTCTGAAAAATTACCACGTGTCAGAGAACTCATGCATGCTTACTGTGTAAAAATGTCAGATTTTTATCATGTTCTTACTATTCAGGAATATTCTGGACATAACCGAAAACTTTCTGTTTTCAAACAGCAACACATGAACTTGCAAACTGAGCATGGTAAAGGCTATAATTGGCATTTTATTGAACTAAAAGATACAAAACATGATTATTGATAATAGAACGAAAATCTCAACAAAATAAAATGATGCTCCAAGCAAAACTCATATTATGTGACGAATAAAAATATAGCTCCGAGTGAGGTTACCGATAGTGTTGAAGACGAAAGAGGGGATGCCTTCCGGGGCATCCGCAAGCTTAGACGCTTGAGTCTTCATTTAATATTAACTTGGGGTGCCTTGGGCATCCCCAAGCTTAGGGTCTTGCCACTCCTTATTCTCCTCATATCGATATCGCACCCAAAACTTGAAAACTTCAATCACACAAAACTTAACGGAACTTGTGAGATAGGTTAGTATGATAAAAATAAATCATCCACTTAGATACTGTCAAGACAAGATTCATAATTGTTCTCAAATAATTCCTACTGTATTCTATCATTTCCACAATTTATATTACTCAATATAAGCTATGGAAACACTAAAACAAGCAAACTATGAATCGAAAACAGAATCTGTCAAAAACAGAACAGCCTGTAGTAAGCGATTTAAAAACCATACTTCTGTACATACAAAAATTCTGAAAAATTAGGAAAACGTAAACAATTTGTAACCAAATACTGTGTAAAAATTTCAGAATTTTTTCACTCTCCAGTACAGAATAGAAATTCCAGCACTAGACGCAAAAGTTTCTGTTTTTGCACAGAATCAAATCAACAAGCATCAACACTATCCCAAAGGCTTTACTTGGCATATTATTGAAAGAAAACATATAAAACATGATTACCATAGTAGCTTAATCATGTGTACACACAAAAACAGTAGGTATAAATGTTGGGTTGTCTCCCAACAAGCGCTTTTCTTTAATGCCTTTTACCTAGGCATGATGATTTCAATGATGCTCACATAGAAGTAAAGAATTGAAACATAACGGGAGCATCATGAATCATATGTTCCTCTCTCATAATAATTTGCAGTAGCATCATGAATGGATTCATAAATATAGCTATCACATAAAGTATTCTTTTCATGATCCACAAGCATAGAATTTTTATTGCTCTCCACATAAGCAAGTTTTTTCTCATTCATAAAAGTAGGAGTATCTTATGAAACTCGAATACTATGAATTGTTTCCACATTAAAAGAGTAATGTTCAGAAAAAGGGTAATCATAATTATGACAAGTTTTATAAATATAATCATCACTACTTTTTATAACATAAGTATCATCACGATAATCATCATAAGTAGGAGGCATGCAATCATCATAGCAAATTTGATCATTCAAAGTAGGGGGACTAAAAAGATCATCTTCATTAAGCATAGCATCCCAAAGCTTGGGACAAACATTAATTGCAGCAAATAAATTCTCAAACATGTCATTTTCATCAAACATAGCATCCCCAAGCTTGTGGCTTGGCATATCATAAGCATAATCACTCTCATCATTAATAGTATGAATAGCACCAATAGTATAACAATTATTATAATCACAATTTTCTAAGTTGGTGCGAAAAAGATTTTCAAGATTATAAGAAGTATCATTGTTTTCCCAATCATAATCATCATAATGAGTAATAGGCATAACAAAATCATCCTCAATAGTTCCTTCGGACATTGTGCCATAAGACAAAGAAGCAATTTCATCATCAAGTGCATCATCTTCCACAATTATTTTTGATTCATTCTCATGAGGCACAACAATAATAGGAGAAACATTATTTGGGAGGGATATCTTTTTACCTCTACTCTTTCTTCTTTTCTTCTTCTTCACCACATCATGTGTGGGTTTAATCAATTTTTTCGAGCTTCTTATTGAAGAGATTGGTTGAATAAAAAGCTCCTCCTCGTTACCTGATTCATCATTAGAAAAAATAGGAGGATATTGGGAAACCTCTTCCACTTCATTAGTATTCTCTTCATCTTCTATTTGTTTTCTTGTCTTTAAATAATTGGCAATATAAGGATTCTCAATGCAATTTACCGCACAATACATATAAATTTCCTCTAGATCAAAATCGAGAAATATCTTGAGATTATATTCTGGAATATCCCTAGTTATACGTTTCACTTCTTTGTATCCCAGAAGCAGACTAACTTCATTATGATGCGCAAGGGTAATCAAGTTATCACAATTTTTGGACACGATTCGATCATGAAACAATTTGCATTGGAGATTTAAATGACCACGTTCATTGCAAAGTTCACAAGGATGGCAACAAATATTAAATCTTTCAGCACAATCATCTAGCCTCTCTTGCAACCCTTTAGTTTGTAAATACTTATGCCTCTTACAAAATGTATTTTCCCTTTTTGGTATGCATTTGCACTCCCAATTCACTCCACAAAAATTGACATCCTTATAGGAGACATCATTAGCATGACTAGTGCAATCATCATTAATATTATGGATATTCAAAGAATTCATACTAGCAACATTGCAATCATGCTCATCATTGAAATATTTTATGCCAAACATTTTATTGAATTCTTCTTCTATCAATTGAGCACAATTTTCCGATCCATCATTTTCAAGAAAGACATAATAAAGACGAATAATATGAGGCAACCTCAATTCCATTTTTTTGTAGTTTTCTTTTATAAACCAAACTAGTGATAAAACAAGAAAATAAAAGATTTGATTGAAAGATCTAAAGATATACCTTCAAGCACTCACCTCCCCGGCAACGGCGCCAGAAAAGAGCTTGATGTCTACTACACAACTTATTCTTGCAGACTCGTGTTGGGCCTCCAAGCGCAGAGTTTTGTAGGACAGTAGCAATTTTCCCTCAAGTGGATGACCTAAGTTTTATTAATCCGTGGGAGGCATAGGTTGAAGATGGTATCTCTCAAACAACCCTGCAACCAAATACAAGAAATCTCTTATGTCCCCAACACACCCAATACAATGGTAAATTGTATAGGTGCACTAGTTCGGCGAAGAGATGGTGATAAAAGTGTAGTATGGATAGTAGATATAGGCTTTTGTAATCTGAAAATATAAAAACAGCAAGGTAGCAAGTAACAAAAGTGAGCACAAACGGTATTGCTATGCTTAAAAACAAGGCCTAGGGTTCATACTTTCACTAGTGCAATCTCTCAACAATGCTAATATAATTGGATCATATAACCATCCCTCAACGTGCAATAAAGAATCACTCCAAAGTTCCTATTAGCGGAGAACATAAGATAGAAATTGTTGTAGGGTACGAAACCACCTCAAAGTTATCCTTTCCGATCGATCTATTGAGCCATTCCTATAAGTGTCACAAATAGCTCTAGAGTTCGTACTAAAATAACACCATATGATACGCATCAACCAACTCTAATGTCACCTGGATACTCCAATGTCACCACAAGTATCCGTGAGTTGATTATTCGATATACATCAAACAACATCATAATCATAATATTCAATCCACACAAAGATCTTCAAAGAGTACCCCAAAGTTTTTTATCGGAGAAAAGATAATGAAAACGTGCAACCAACCCCTATGCCTAGATCACCCCAAGGTCACGGGAATCCGCGAGTTGATCACCAAAACATACATCAAGTAAACCAATAGAATACCCCATTGTCACCACGGGTATCCACATGCAAGGCATACATCAAGTGTTCTCAATTCTGAAATATTCAATCCGACAATAACGAAACCTCAAAGGGAAAGATTCAATTCATCACAAGAAGGTGGAGAAGGAAGAAACACCATATGATCCAACTATATCAACAAAGCTCGCGATACATCAAGATCATGCCAAATCAAGAACATGAGAGAGATAGAGAGAGATCAAACACATAGCTACAAGTACATACCCTCAGCCCCGAGGGTGAACTACTCCCTCCTTGTCATGAAGGCCGCCGGGATGATGAAGATGGCCTCCGGTGATGATTTTCCCCTCCGGCAGGGTGCCGGAACGGGTCTCCAAATGGTATTTCGAAGGTATAGAATCTTAAGGCGGTGTAGTCCAAAATCTAGGGTTATTTCTGGGGGTTTCTCTATTTATAGGATTTTCAGCGTTGGATTCACGTCAAGATGGGCTAAGATGGGCCCACGAGGTACCTGGGCACGCCACCCCCCCTGGCGCGCCCAGGTGCCTCGTGGCACCTCGTGGCTCTTATGGTCCTCCCACAAAGCTTCTAGTGTCTCTTTTGTTCCGAAAAAAATCGTCAAAAAGTTTCAGCTCATTTGGAGAACTTTTATTTCTGCACAAAAACAACACCATGGTAGTTCTGCTGAAAACAGCGTCAGTCCGGGTTAGTTCTAATCAAATCATACCAAAACCATATAGAATTGTTATAAACATGGCATGAATACTTCATAAATTATAGATACGTTGGAGACGTATCAATGATCTCCACGCCATTAAGTACCTGCCGCTCAAGCTAAAGGGGCCGGCGAGTCATTGGCTTAACAGCCTCCCTCCTCACTCTATTGGCAGTTGGGAGGCCCTAGAAGACGCTTTTCGAGCAAACTTCCAAGGCACATATGTCCGACCTCCGGACGCTGATGACCTCAGCCGTGTCACCCAGCAGCCAGGCGAATCAGCCCGGAAATTCTGGAACTGGTTCCTCACGAAGAAGAACCAGATCATAGACTGCTCCGAAGCCGAGGCCATCGCCGCATTTAAAAACTATATACGAGATGAATGGTTGGCTCGCCAACTCGGCCAGGATAAGCCGAGGACTATGGCAGCCCTGACCTCACTGATGACTTGCTTTTGTGCGGGAGAAGACAGCGGGCTCGCCCGAAGTTCTCATAATGGCGAGGCAGGCACCTCGGAAACTCGCGATGCCAATGGAAAACCCAAGCGCAATAAAAATAAGCACGGGTATAAAAATGGCGGAAGCGACACTGAGGACGCCGTGGTCAATGCAGGGTTCACCGGACCTAAATCCGGGCAGAAAAGAAAACCCTTTAAAGGGAACAAAGACTGACCTAGCCAGCTTGATAGGCTCCTGGACCGCCCATGTGGAATTCACGGTAATCAGGAAAAACCAGCAACCCACACTAACAGGAATTGCTGGGTATTTAAACAAGCCGGCAAGATACCGGCAAAGGGTCAGAGTAAAACCCAACACCGCAGCGAAGACGAGGATGAACCTCGGCGGCCCAATAATGGAGGTCAAAAGAAGTTTCCTAACGAGGCAACAGAGATCAATATGATCTATGTCACCCACATCCCTAAAAGGGAGAGGAAGCATGTGCTTCGGGACGTATACGCGCTGCAGGCAGTCACCCCGAAGTATAACCCATGGTCGACTTACCCGATCACGTTTGACAAGCAAGATTATCCGACCAGTATCAGGCACGGTGGATCGGCGGCACTCATCCTGGACCCTATTGTTGATGGGTATCATCTAACACGCGTCCTGATGGACGGAGGAAGCAGCCTTAACCTCATCTACAAGGACACAGTTTGGAAGATGGGCATCGACTCATCTCGGATCAAGCCGAGCTCTACCACCTTTAAAGGTGTCATTCCAGGCATCGAAGCCCGCTGTACCGGAACGGTGACCCTAGAGGTAGTCTTCGGCTCACCCGAGAACTTCAGAAGCGAGGACTTAATCTTCGATATTGTTCCATTCTGAAGTGGATACCACGCGCTCCTAGGGCGCACGGCCTTTGCGCGCTTCAATGCAGTCCCGCATTATGCCTACCTCAAGCTCAAAATGCTGGGACCTAACGGTGTTATCACAGTCAATGGTAACACCGAACGTTCACTTCAAACAGAGGAACAGACCGCGGCTTTCACAGCCGAGGCACAGGCGTCTGAGGAGGCAGCTCGCAGCGATAAACGCATCGCCCGCTCTTTGAAGCGCGCCCGGGCTGCACAGATCGACCTCGGCCAGGTACCCCCACACCCGAAATAGGGATACGGGCTCCTCGCGTGCCCTCTCTGGAGTGGGCACTACGTCCCCAGGGTGCATAATTCGCACTGAAGATTCCCTGGGCCATCGAGGATCCAAAAATATACTCAAATGTCGGCACGGTTCAACCTAGCATAGACGTGGCTTCGAGCCCCTGCACATGCAAGTCTCTGTAAAAGAAACAGCCCAACATGACTAATGTCCATGTGGTTTCAACCACATAACGGACTTCGGCAACGTCTCCTCTAAAGGGGCTCTGTCAATCAAACGCTTGAAGCATATAAAGGACCGAAAAGGCATCAACCTCCATAAATTCCTCACCGTCAATGGAGAGCATCTGGTCAACAGCTCGGAAACGCAGACGTGCGGCAGGTAGCGGCCCGGATTCTTCAAAATCTGTTAACAAATATCTGCCCCGTTTCTTCCTTTTTTCCTTTACTTTTTACATCGTATTCTTTCAATTCCTCTCGTTGCAGTGAGGGCATGTATACGCTTAAAGTCATGAAATAAAGAAACTGTGCCCCTTTAAGGTCTCTATCATATTTATTTATTAGCATGGCCCATGTGGGACGAAGAAGTTCTCTAAAAAAGATACAATCGTATAACAAGTCTGAAGTATTCGGCATCTCGGATTTTGGCCTTATATGCATCAGTTTCGAACCTGGATTTTGGTCAATAGTTGGGTTGCCCGGCTCCTATGTGTACCCCTTACGTTTCCGATGAATTCGTCTAAGGGCGTAATGGGAGAACCACTACGATTGCGCTGCCAGGTCAACGGGCATAGTGCCTCAGTGGAGAAAACCGAAAACTGACTATCTAGGTTTGGGCAAACAGGTCCGCCATCCGCAGACCGCGTCAAGCAATGTGACGATAGAGATCACCCGTGTTAAACGAAGGGCTTTCATTCCTAGACGAAGTATGTTAGGGTATAGACCTCGGCCGACCTGGCCGAACACTTCCCACACCGGGGGCTGGTCATCAGCCCCCACAGTCAAACTCCTATGACTAAGTGAAAGGTATAAAGCCACTATAGTCTGATTGCCTAGTTCCTATAAAGCACCGACCACCTCCGGGTACCGAGACGTCGGCTAAGGGTCATGTGTGCCTTAAGGAACACCCTTTGTATGACATACACGGGGGATGAAGCCAACGACTGGCCACTCTCATTTTAAAACAGTCATATCAGAGGAAAAATTAATTATAAAACAACGCACATGGAATTTAAAGCCATCTTCATTCAAGCAAAAGATAAAGTTTTATACATCATACACTTCGGCATTCCGAAGTACTGTCTAGAAATACATAGTGTCCTTTGGACACACGGCTTCTGTGGTACGAGCTCCCGCCTCCACCTCGGCGAAGAACTGCTCGGCGGTGCACGGCTTGTCGGTAGGAGGGCCCGCGGCACATGTAACCGCATCAACCTTTCGGACGTGCGTCTTCACGCAGGCGTATGCCCTCCGCGCTCCTTCGAAGCACGGGGACCTCTTCCAGCAGTTCACGCAAGGCACGACGTCTTGGAGATGGGCCGTAAGGCCGAAGAGTCTCTTCGGCATGGCTTCGGCAGGCCACAGCGCGATGCAGAGATCTTGGAGTGTCGGTCTCGTCATACGAAACAACTCCACCAGCTACTTCACTCGATGATTCAGCAGCTGTGCGGACGGCGACCCCAGGAACTGCCCCCAGAAGGCCTTCTCTGCCTCGTGGCCCGCTAGCTGGCCGAAGTACGCCACCGCATCCGCCACGCTTTGCGGGAGATCCGCAAAGACCTCTGCAGCACGCCATAACTGGGTGAGCTCGACACACCCTTTGCTGCCAAACGAACACTGCAGCAAAAATAGGTTACCCGAGGCGATTTGCTCCACTTGCTGGAGCACCTCGTGGTCCGCTCGAGCCGAGGTCTTGAGCTCGGAGTGAGCAAGTTGAAGCTTCTCGAGCTCCTCTTTTGTTCATTGCCCCTCCTCCTGAAGCTTTTCGCGTGCTTCAAACACGCCCTTTAGGGTCTCCTCAACCTCCAGCACCCGCGCTTGGTGCTTCACCCCGGCCGCCTTCTCGACGGCCCGGGCCTTCTCTGCTGCGGCGGCAGGAGCCTCCTGCTGTCGCTCCTCTTGCCGAGCCCTTTCGAGCTCGGTCTTGAGCATCTCCAGCTCCGCTAACGCTGCTGTTGTCAAAACAGTTCGGCCTTAGTTATTTTCTTTAACAAAACATATCATCCCCTCCTTCATCCAAAGTGCAGGGCAAGTTTAAACTTGCTTACCTTGAGACTGCTCGAGTTTCTGGTTCATCTCCGCAATCTCCTCGGAGACGGAGTCCGGGACCGATGTCGAAACCTGGCACAAAAAAGATCCTTATTTACAAAGGGAACAGTTAAAATGACTAACAGGTTCCAGGATGGCTGCCTCAAGCAGCGCCCTGGGGGCTACTCAACGGGCTCTTACTTAATCAAACGACCCCAATGCCGGTTTCTTGAAACCGACTTCAGGCTCGGGGACTACTCAGTCACTAAGCCGTTTAGCAGGCTGTACTCTTAAGTCCTCGGACAAACTCATAAAACAAACAGCTCAAATAAACAAATTAGACTTGACACGCAGATAGAAAGCGTACATCGAAACCTGCTACGAGGTTCTTGATGGAGGAGCCCTTTAGGGCGTCCTCCATCTCCTCGGTCCACCCCGTGCCAGCCTATCCTTGAGCAGTTGGCTGGGGTGGAGGGAGGACCTCGGATACATCTATCCGGGTAGCCTCCACCTGGGGCGGCGGCGCCGAGTTAGATGTCGGCTGGGCCGATGACTTGCCCAGCCCTTCTTCGATGACCGTGGGGCGCTTCTCCCCCGGGTCCTGTTGGGCCGAGGTGTCGACCTCGGCCATGATGACCACCTTGTCGGCCTCCGCCGTGTTAACATCGGGGACCAGGGTGGATGTCACCTCCCCTAGCCCGTCATGCGTCGGGGGAGGAGCGGCGGGCTCTGGAGTCCCGCTGGCGGATGGCAACCCGCTCGAGGAACCCTGGGGTTACCCTTGGCGGACTGCATGAGAAAAGTTGCTTCTGTAAGATTTCCCTTGCTAAAAAATAACTTGTCAGATTAAAAGACGGGAGACAAGGACAAAGGCTTACCCTCGGGGCGCCGGCTTCTTCCTCCCCACAGCGAGGAGGTCTTCTTCTGAGTTACCGGAGAGTTCGGCTCTCTCCGACAACTTGTTGGCAGCCTCGGACGAGGTTCGCCTCGGCCTCTTTGGGCCCTTCAGCGGCATGCCCACGTCGGCGTCTTCTAACGCCGACCTCTTCCCCTTCGGGGGGGCCTCCTCCTCCTCACCCTCCTCTGCACCGCCGTCTTGGGCAGCGGAAGTGTGGGTCCCTTCGGACTGGGTGACCGAAGTCCCCCGAGTCCGAGCACTTGACCTCCCTCTCTGAGACTTCGTCCCTTTGGGGGCCACCACGTGCGGCTCCTCGGTCAGGAGCGCTGAGAGCAGGGGAGTCTGAGGCTCCTCTGGCAGTGGGGCCGGGCATCCACTCCTTGCACCTAGGCCAACCACTTTTGCAAAACATCAAACACAATGATTCAAACAAAATTTTACTCCTCGGTACGATGGGCAAAGAACAACGATTGAGGGACAGGACCACTCACCGGGGGGGCATCGTAGCCGTGTTCGAGGCCACGGTCCTCCCCTTCCTTGGGAATCTTGTCATTGGCCAGCTTCATGAGCTTCGTCCACATGGCGGCCAAGGTGGAGCGGAAGAAGGTGGTGATGGTGTCCATGTCCTCGGGCTTTTGTGCCCACATCAGGGTAGCTCGAAGTTGGAGAGGGAGTATGCGGTGGTTGAGCATGACGTTGATGACGTTGGCAAGCTCAACCTTCCCCACGGTAGACCACCACAAGATCCTATCGATCAGGGTCTCCACTTCTTCTGGGTTCCCCCAGGCGACGCCCTTCTCCTTGCAGGATTTGAGCTTCTTGGGGGGTACGGCTGAGAAATCCGGGACCTCGGTCTGGCCAGGGGCAAGAGGCTCAGTGATGTAAAACCACTCTCTCTGCCACTCCTTCACCGTTTCGATGAAGGTGCCCTTGAACCAGGTGGCCCCCTGGTTTTTGCTGATCATGGCTCCTCCGCACTCCGCGAGATCTGAGCCGCTGGACTTCGGTTTAATCCCGAAGAGCTTCAGCCACAAGCCGAAGTGCGGCAAGCAGCGAAGGAAGGCCTCGCAGACTGTGATGAAGGCGGCGAGGTGAATAACAGAGTTGGGGGCCATGTGGTGGAAGTCCAGTCCGTAGTAGTACATTACCCCGCGCACGAAAGGGTGCAGCGGGAACCCCAGGCCTCGGATGAGGTGGGGGACGAAGACTACCCGCTCCCCGGCGTTGGGAGTGGGCACCAGCTGGCCAGCCGCCGGAGCACGGGCGACGGTAGCGGGGCTCAGGTACCCCACGCTGCGCAGCTCCGAGATGGTCGCTGCCGTCACTACGGAGCCGCCCCAGTACCCCTTGAGGGTGTCGGCCATGGCTGGTGGTGGAGGTTCGGCGCGCTAAAGGGAGGAGCGGGCAGGATGGATCTGGGCGCTGGAGCTAGACGAAGTAGTAGATGAGGAGAATGGAAGCATGGTCGATTGCGCTGTCCACCTTTTTGCTCTTATAAGCCTATGAAAGGCCAAGAGTCCCCCTTACTGCGCCGATAAACTCGCTATTCCCATCAAAAATGTCGTTGAGCATATGGGGGGAAACAAAATCTTGATGATATCCCTAAGAAAACGGGCACGATCTCTGTCTCGAGGGGACGTGCCAGTAAAAGGCTGCCTCGAACCGCGATTTACGGGGGGGCAGTAACGGCTCGACCTGTCGTGGGGCAAGCCTCTTCGATAAAGTTGTCAGGCCGGATTGGACCGTTCATACCTGAACAACGAGCCTTCGAGGCTAAGATATCTACTCACTTTGGATGTTAACGCTCCGTTAAGAGAAGATGAAATATGAAGGGGAACTTGTCTATCAAGCCAAAGACTCCGGATCCGAGGTGGTGTCTGTCGAGAAAGTCGTCCTCGGCATAGAAGACCAGTTTGGGGGCTACTGACGGTGTCCTGGATCAGGGGGTGCTAGCCCAGCTGGCCCGTCTCCTCGGATGGGCCGAGGGGCCCTTGTACGTGACCAAGATGGACTCCGGAGGCCGTACACGGGAAGCGTGATCGGGACTGTCTCTACCGAAGAATTGACGTATACTCCAAGATCTCTCCTGCCGCCTCTCTCCTAGATACCGATCTTGTAACCCTAGATACCCTCCCTGGCGTGTATATAAGCCATAGGGTTTAGCTCGTAGGGGGGATATATAAACGCAATATCGCTCACCTAGCCCTATAAGTTAGACACACATTACGATCTCGAGGTAGATCAACTCTGTATTCGATACATCTCCATTAATATAAACAGAAGCAGGACGTAGGGATTTACCTCCATCAAGAGGGCCCGAACCTGGGTAAACATCGTCTCCCTTGTCCTTGTTACCACCGATCCGAGATCCACAGCTCGGGACCCCCTACCTCGAGGTCTATTGGTTTTTACGCCGACAATGATGCTTGCCAACTAGAGAATAATTGAGGTTGAAATGCGAATGAATACTTATTGACTCATGCATAAAAGTAAATGCATAAATGTAAAATATAGGCCCTTCGCAAAGGGAAGCAGAGGTTGTCATGTGCTTTTTATTTTTGGATGCACAAGCCCTTAATGCAAAGGAATGTCACGTTATATTGCCCCTTGTGATAGCAACCTTTATTATGCAGTCCGTCGCTTTTATTTCTTTACCATCACAAGTTTGTACAATGCTTATTTTCCCTTACAATAAAAGAGCATACATATTCTGGGAGCAATTTTTATTGCTTTTTGCACCGATGACAACTTACTTGAAGGATCTTATTCAATCCATAGGTAGATATGGTGGACACTCATGGCAAGAAACTGGGTTTAATGGTTTTTGGATGCACAAGTAGTATCTCTACTTAGTACGAATTTTTGGCTAGCAAAAGATCCTAAGCAAGCACCACATGTTGGAGGATCCATAACAATATAACTTCTCTGCAAATATACCCAAACATAACTCATTACGTTGTCTTCCTTGTCCAACTTCAACTAATTTGCTCAAGTTTGAAAATAATTAATGGGTATTCACAATCATAAAAGATGTCCAAGATAATATATTTATATGTGAAAGTTCTCTTCCTTATACTAATCATTCATGAATTGCTTGTATGACCAATATTGTGATTGTCAAGCTTCAATAGATTTTACCTTCTGAACCCAATGTGAAGCTACTACTAGGCATGATACAAGCATATGAAGCTCATATTATTTCAACTTTATGATATTCAATTCATTCAACAATTTACTCATAGGATATAAGTGAAGCAGAAGAGTAAATGACAAACTACTCGAAAAAGATATAAGTGAAGATCAAATGAGTAGTTAAGTAATTAAGTAGCTATGTGAGGACTCTCTCTCATTTAAAAATTTCAGATCTTCAGTATTTTATTCAAACAGCAAACAAAATGGAAATAAAAGGACACTCCAAGAATAGCACATATCATGTGAACAAATAAAAACTTAGGCTAACCGATAGGTGTTGACGAAGAAAGGTGGGATGCCTAATGGGGCATCCCCAAGCTTAGTTGCTTGAGACTTCTTAGAATGTTATCTTGGGGTGCCATGGGCATCCCCAAGCTTGAGCTTTTGTGTCTCCTTAATTCCTCTCATATCATGGCTTCTCCAAAATCTTAAAAACTTCATCCACACAAAACTCAACAAGAACTCGTGAGATAAGTTAGTATAAATCAACTCAAAACCTCAACATTCTCTACTGTAGCAAATCACAAAAATTATAATTTAAACATTGCATACTAAATGCCTCTGCGTATTTAATACTCCTATCCACAAATAGAAACATTAAACAAGCAAACATATGCAAACAATGCAACCATAACCGAAATCTGCCAAAATAGAACAGTCTGTAAAGGGGGATTTAAAATTCATACTTCCCAAACTCCAAAAAGTCTGGACATAACAGAAAACTTTCTGTTTTCAAACAGCAACACATGAACTTGCAAAGTGAGCATGGTAAAGGCTATAATTGGCATTTTATTGAACCAAAAGATACAAAACATGATTATTGATAACAGCAAGCAAAGCAAACTAAAATAAAATGATGCTCCAAGCAAAACACATATTATGTGATGAATAAAAATATAGCTCCAAGTAAGATATACTGATAGTATTGAAGATGAAAGAGGGGATGCCTTCCGGGGCATCCCCAAACTTATACGCTTGAGTCTTCCTTGAATATTACCCTGGGGTGCCTTGGGCATCCCCAAGATTAGGGTCTTGCTGCTCCTTATTCTCCTCATATCGATATCTCACCCAAAACTTGAAAACTTCAATCACACAAAACATAACGGACCTTGGTGAGATAGGTTAGTATGATAAAAATAAATCATCCACTTAGGTACTATCAATACAAGATTCATAATTGTTCTCACATAATGCCTACTGTATTCTATCATTTCCACAATTTATATTACTCAATATAAGCTATGGAAACACTAAAGCAAGCAAACTATGCAATAAAAACAGAATCTGTCAAAAACAGAACAGCATGTAGTTATTGATTTAAAAACCATACTTCTGTACCTCCAAAAATTTTGAAAAATTAGGACAACGTAAACAATTTGTAACCCAATGCTCTGTAAAAATTTCATAATTTCCCACGCTCCATACAGAATAGAAATTCCAGCACTGGACGCAAAAGTTTCTGTTTTTGCACAGAATCAGATCAACAAGCATCCACACTATCCCAAAGGCTTTACTTGGCACATTATTTAAACAAAAGCTATAGAACATGAATACCATAGTAGCTTAATCATGTGAACACACAAAAACAGTAGGGGTAAACATTGGGTTGTCCCCCAACAAGCACTTTTCTTTAATGACATTTAAGCCAGGCATGATGATTTCAATGATGCTCACATAGAAATAAGAATTGAAACATATAAGAGAGCATCATGAAGCATATGACTAGCACATTTAAGCCTAAACGTCTTCCTATGCATAGGGATTTTGTGAGCAAACAATTTATGGGACCAAGAATGAACTAGCATAGGAAGGCAAAACAAGTATAACTTCAAAACTTTCAAAGAGAAGAAACTAGATATTATTGCAACACCTACAATCATATGATCCTCTCTCATAATAATTTTCAGTAGCATCATGAATGAATTCAACAATATAGCTATCACATAAAGCATTCTTTTCAGGTTCATCGTCTTCAAGAATGAAGATTTCGTTATGAAACCACTCAGGTGGCTGGATAGCCCTACCTGATCTACGCGGTTCAGTTACAACATTGTCTGAAGTTTCTGCATCACATGCGACAACTTCCGACTCGGTTGTAGGGATAATTTGCGGAATTTATTCCGGTTCCTCAGCCATTACAACGGTTGCCGAAGATTCACTAATCTCATTAAGTTGTACTGTCCTCCCACTCGGTCCTTTAGCGAGAAATTCTTTCTCGAGAAAGTGTCCAACCTTTGCGACAAACACTTTGCCCTCGGATTGGTTGTAGAAGGAATACCCAACGGTGTTTTTGGGATAACCTACAACATAACATTTGTCTGATCTGGGATCGAGTTTGATTGGCTGTAAACACTTTACGTATGCCTCGCAACCCCAAATTTTGAGATGTGACACACAAGGTTTCTTCTCATGCCACATCTCATGTGGTGTCGTCTCAACAGAATTAGACGGTGCTCTGTTTAGTGTGTGAGCGGCAGTTTCTAGTGCGTGACCCCAAAAAGATATCGGTAGATCTGTAAGAGACATCATCGACCTTACCATGTCCAACAGGGTTCGGTTACGTCTTTTCGATACTCCGTTTCGCTGTGGAGTTCCGGGAGGCGTAAGCTGTGAAACGATTCCACGGTCACTCAGATGTTGGCCAAACTCATGACTAAGATATTCGCCTCCGCGATCAGACCGCAGAAACTTAATCCTTTTGTTACGATGATTTTCTACCTCATTCTGAAATTCTTTGAACTTTTCAAAGGTTTCCGACTTATGCTTCATCATGTAGATATAGCCATACCGACTTAAATCATCAGTAAAAGTCACGAAGTAGAAATACCCACCCCGTGCGGCTGTGCTCATTGGACCACATACATCACTATGTATTATTTCCAATAATTAACCCGCCCGTTCAGGATGACCCGTGAACGGCGTCTTGGTCATTTTCCCTATCAGACAAGCTTCACATGTGTCAAATGATTCAAAATCAAAGGACGGTAAAACTCCATCTCTCTGGAGTCTTTGCATGCGTTTCTTTCCGATGTGGCCAAGACGACAGTGCCACATGAAAGTGGTGGTGGTATCAGCCTTCTTAAGGCGTTTAGCATTTATGTTAAAGACACCATTTCCACATTCAAGATTTAGTATGAAAAGGCCCCCAACAATGGGTGCAAATCCATAAAACATATCCTTACAATAAAGTGAACAACCATTGTTCTCAGACTTGTACGAATACCCATCGTGTACTAAACATGATCCGGAGATAATGTTTCTACACAATAGTGGAACAAAATAACAGTTACTTAGTTCTAAGATAAATCCTGAAGGGAGACGTAGAGGCATAATGCCGACGGCTTGAGCGGCGATCCCAGCGCCGTTCCCGACACGCATCACGACTTCATTCTTTGCTAGCTTGCGCACCTTCTGCAGTCCCTGTATCGAGTTTCAAATGTGAGCAACCGATCCGGTATCAAATACCCAAGACTTAGAATTTTCGCTAGCAAGCAAAACGTCAATGACATTAACTTGTATAACAATTATACCTTTTCCGGTTTTCCCGGACTTCTTATCTTCCAGATACTACTTGCAGTTCCTCTTCCAGTGTCCAGTGCCTTTGCAGTGAAAACACACAGTTTCAATCTTGGCTCCGCCCTTAGGCTTGCCTTTCCTTTTGAAACTGGCAGTTTTGTTCACCAGCAACTTTTGCCGATTCTGCAGTCCTATCTCATTTGTTTTGAGCATCGCTTCATAAAGCGAGGTAAGGATCAAATCATTACCAGGTGTCTTTGGAAAATTAATTCCCTTTTCAGCATAACTATCGTAACAGTTTGCTAGTCTGACACTATGCTCATCAACTAGAGATTTCTTATTTATTTTGCATGCTTTCATGGCCTCAGTCATCTCATGAACTTTAGCCGAATCCTGTTCGTGATACAGAACTTCTAGTGCCTCGATAATCTCGAAGGTACTAAGCTGTTCAAAACGGTTCTGTAGCACAGGATCCATGCCAGATAACATAAGGTTTTTAACACCACTGAAATCATCCTTTCGTGAGTTAAACATGTTGATGATATCCAGAGCCATTTCTGGCATAGGGGAATCACCTAGAGGTTGATCAAGCACATAGACTTTCTTAGCACTCTTGAGGACAATCCTCAGGGTACGTTTCTAGTCCGCATAGTTGTTTCCAGTTCCAGCTAACTTCACTCTCTCTAACATCGGGGCTAAGAAGAATGTGGTGTCGCGGGCCATTTGATCTACAACGGTAAACACAAGTTTCACTTAGACTTTGTTCATAATGATTTTGCACTAGTGAATAAACAATTTTATTCTAAAGTGCGCTCCCACTCAAATCAATAACTCTCAAAATTGATTGTGAGTGATTCAAGATCCAAATTTCAATTCAACGCCAAGGATGCATCCATGTCAAGTGACGAGAATTTCATTCGGTAGGCCAACTTGCCAATCACATCTCTATGTGACTCTTGTTCATCTTTCGATGCGCGTGTTCCGAGCTCATGACTTTCATGCCAGAACGTCAAGACAACCAAGTGATCTCGCTGCGAGGTCTCAACTCACCCGCCTCACACTTCTCTAATCGTTCGTACCCATGCATCCATGTGATACCCCGAAGAGATTGGTGCCGTGATGGTGCTACACTTGGGAGTACACTAACTACTTGATATTTTAAGTGACAGATCACCCTAATAATAAGCGACTACCGCACAATCAAAAAGGGTGCATCATAAGGGATAAACATCTCAGGAAATTTATAATAGCATGATATGGTATAGCCCTTTCTGACGGAGAAGTCAAGTATTTCTTCGTCTTCGGCATTTGCGTCGGTATTCACCTTCGCGAAGATTGCCACCACCTTGTCGATGCACCAGATAATATTGCTATCTCTGTAGCTAATAAAATAAGTGCATTACTTAAGGTTGACACGCAGGTCATTAAAGTGACAATCATATGGCTCCAGCCATCATGCCGAATCATGACACGCAGGTCATGTTAATAAATTTACATCATATAGTCATCTCATACATAATCGAATTAATATGAGCACTGCTATACCACATCACATGCACATCCTGCAAAACCAAGTTAGACGCCTCTAATCGGTTTATGCAAAATTTTATTTTATGTGGCTTCTAAGGTTTTGACTTAAACCGCAGCTACCAACGTTTCTCATCAAGTATGATTATTCAAGTCACTAGATTGACATCGCGGGGTGTATGAAACACGAGATAATAAAATCTCGAGCCCCATACTAAACTTCGTCATACGCATGACCCCCGTGCAGATCATATCTGCATTGCCCTTTCGTCTGCGAAATTTCATCTTTCTTTTGACTATGGTGGAACCCAAAGAACTGATAGCACTTCGTTGATCAATCAGGATCGCGGATTGCCAGAACTTTGTCAAATTCCACCATGCTGTCTCGAGATCAGAAATACGCAAATTCTAGGGAAGCAACAAGAACATCGGGTAACAGATTTCATCTGCCACCCGCATAAATAATTTTCAGCAATAGATCTCATCTATTCCAAAATTACATTATGCAATACCCATACATCTCCATGTATTCTAGATCGTAACCTGCATCTACGCATAGCACGGCTCTTGATGCCACTGTAGGGGAACGCGACAGAAAACAAAAAAAATCGGTAGAGCGAGCACGCCCAGGACCACTATGGAGACTGCATACAAGGTTTGATCTCATCATTACCGACTCGTAGCGCAGCGGAAGTAGAATCGATGTAGATCGTCGGTGCAGATCCCCGCAGCTAGGATTTACAACCTCCCAACCGCGAGGATGTACTCCCTCGTCGGACGGCCCTTCGGGAGGCGGTCGGATAGTCCCTCGGACGATGTCACGGACAGCCCTTCGGGAGGACAATCGAAACCCGAACGGTAAATCGGACAGCCCTTCGGGAGGACCCTCGAAACCCGAACGGTAAATCGGACAGCCCTTCGGGAGGACCCTCGAACTGCCCCTCGGGCAAAAAATCGAAACTATGACCTCTCTACGGGGTTGCGCACATACGGTGTCAGCTATCCAGCAGGGCCTCGCCGTCCAGAACTAGTTCCTCCGGAACCAAGACAGCCTTTCGGCTCTACGAAACTATTTCGCTGGGAGGGAGAGAGAAGCCAGAAATGTCATGGCATGTGTATGAGATCAAGGGATGAGTGTGGAGAGCACCTCTCCACCTCTACTTATAGGAAAGCCCAAGGGGAAAAATACCCAAAAAACCCATCACATGGATCCTCCATAAGGGCATAAAAGGAAGGCAAGTGGAGCTCCATGGAGGAGCTCCATCTTGGCCGGCTACCCCTAGCCCCCCCCCCAAGGGGGTTCCTTGTTCCCCACTCCCTTCTAGAAGCCTTTTGGGAAAAGCCCTAAAAGGTGGCTTTCCAAAAAATTAACCATAAAGTGATTTTCACTATTCACGAAACCAATTTTCCGCGACCATTAAATCCGAAAATATTTCTGTGGGTCTTAGAATAATTCCAGTACCCACTAAAATGATTTTGGATTCGTTCCGAAACAATTCCGGATTAGTGATTTTCATCTACAAAAAGCAACCAAACCGGTTCCGGCAGCTCCGGAACTTTTCCGGTTTTTATCCCGGAAAAATCCCAGAAGTTTCAAGAATGATTCTGGCACCCTCCAAGAATTTCCAGGCGTGTGCCGAAACCAATTTGACTTAATGGCATACCCCGAAACAACTTTTCAGTTTTACCGAAACTATTTAGGTGTTCTCTCCGGAACATTTCCGTTGTCTCCGAAAATTTTCTGGTGACTTTCTCCCAGACTCCCTGTCTAGTATTCAGCAGATAGATGACCCTTAAGCGTGTGACCCTATAGGTTCGGTGAAGTATAGACATGACCCGGAACACTTTCCGATCAATGATCAACATCGGAGCCGTGGACACCCATATTGACCCCTATACCCACACGAATGAATATTCGAGTGAACCTCCAGTTGCCGTGTGCTATTCCTGTTGCTTCACGATATATTACAAACACCCGAGGTGAGATTTTCTGCATCCCCGTGGATCAACAACTTGTCCACTATGCCAGTTACCTCGTTACCGATTTTGTTCTCTTTTCTCGTTTCCGTGTTCCGGCATCCCAGTGATCAAATCACAATGTGTCTGGCTAGACGATGATGGATACCGTAACACCGAGAGGTCCTGAGAATATCTCTCCATCATCGGAGGAGCAAATCCCAATCTTGAGCTATCTCGTTTCTTGTCATACTTTTTCGTGAACCCATAAGCTGCCGTAATAGCCACCCAGTTACGGATGACGTTTAACAAACCCCAAAGTTCAAGAAGCAAGTACGAAGGAACTCGATACTCTCATGGTCTAAGGAATTATGCAAACATTAACTATCTCTGTGTTATTAACCATTAACTTGTGACGAATGTATCTCATAGCATAACATCAATTCGGGTCGATTCAACACAAGTGTTCTGCTAACACTGTGCCCTCGAAATTGCCGGCATAGCCATGCCCATGATCAGGAAAACAGGATCATCATGCAATACTTGAGCCAGTCATAGAGGCATGACTAGGAATACATTTTTTCGTTTATTATACCACACGTGCACATGAGTTTCCCTCCGAGCCTTGTGGATATTGCAGACTCGAGAATCATTGCAGTTATAGCATGGAACATAAACATTCATTACAAACTCAGAGATACAAAATAACTGTTATTACTGCCTCTAGGGCATATCTCCTACATCATGACCTACAACCATAGAAATGTTATTATTCTCCACATAAGCAATTTTCTTCTCATTAATAGTAGTGCGAGCAAACTCAACAAAATAGCTATCATGAGATACTTGATTTACATAATTAATTTGAGCACTAAAATCATGATGACAAATTTCATGGTTATCATTATTCTTTATAGGATACATGTCATCACAATAATCATCATATATAGCAACTTTGTTGTCATAATCAATTGAAACCTCTTCCAAAATAGTGGATTCATCATTAAATAAAGTTGTGACCTCTCCAAATCCACTTTCATAATTATTACAATAAGATTCAACACCCTCCAAAATAGTGGGATCATTACTTAGAGTTGACACTCTTCCAAACCCACTCTCATAAATATAATCATCATAAATAGGAAGCATGCTTTCATCATAATAAATTTTCTCATCAAAACTTGGGGGACTAAAACAATCATCTTTATCAAACATAGCATCCCCAAGCTTATGTCTTTGCATATCATTAGCATCATAGATGTTCAAAGAATACATACTAGCAACATTGCAATCATGCTCATCATTCATGGAACTTATGCCAAACATTTTATTGAATTCTTCTTCTAACAATTGAGCACAATTTTTAGATCCATCATTTTCAAGAAAGACATTATAAAGATGACTAATATGAGGCAACCTCAATTCCATTTTTGTAGTTCTCTTTTATAAACCAAACTAGTGATAAAACAAGAAACTAAAAGATTCGATTGCAAGATCTAAAGATATACCTTCAAGCACTCACCTCACCGGCAAAGGCGCCAGAAAAGAGCTTGATATCTACTACACAACTTATTCTTGTAGACTCTTGTTGGGCCTCCAAGCGCAGAGGTTTGTAGGACAGTAGAAATTTTCCCTCAAGTGGATGACCTAAGGTTTATCAATCCGTGGGAGGCGTAGGATGAAGATGGTCTCTCTCAAACAACCCTGCAATCAAATACAGGAAATCTCTTGTGTCCCCAACACACCCAATACAATGGCAAATTGTATAGTTGCACTAGTTCGGCGAAGAGATGGTGATACAAGTGTAGCATGGATAGTAGATATAGGTTTTTGTAATCTGAAAATATAAAAATAGCAAGGTAGCAAGTAGCAAAAGTGAGCACAAACGGTATTGCAATGCTTAAAAACAAGGCCTAGGGTTCATACTTTCACTAGTGCAATCTCTCAACAATGCTAACATAATTGAATCATATAACAATCCCTCAACATGCGACAAAGAATCACTCCAAAGTTCTTATCTAGCGGAGAACATAAGATGAAATTGTTGTAGGGTACGAAACCACCTCAAAATTATATTTTTCGATCAATCTATTGAGCCATCCCTATAAGTGTCACGAACAGCCCTAGAGTTCGTACTACAATAACACCATATGATACGCATCAACCAACTCTAATGTCACCAAGATACTCCAATGTCACCACAAGTATCCGTGAGTTGATTATTCGATATGCATCAAATAACTTCAGATCATAATATTCAATCCACATAAAGAACTTCAAAGAGTGCCCCAAGATTTCTACCGGAGAAAGTAGATCGAAAACGTGCATCAACCCCTATGCATAGATTACCCCAATGTCACCTTGGGAATCCGCGAGTTGAGTGCCAAAACATATATCAAGTGAATCAATATAATACCCCATTGTCACCACGGGTATTCATATGCAAGACATACATCAAGTGTTCTCAAATCCATAAAAGTATTCAATCCGATAGTAGTGAAACCTCAAAGGTAAAAACTCAATTCATCACAACAAGATAGAGAGGGAGAAACACAATATGATCCAACTATATTAAAAAAGCTCGTGGCACATCAAGATCGTGCCAAATCAAGAACACGAGAGAGAGAGAGAGATCAAACACATAGCTACTAGTACATACCCTCAGCCCCGAGGGTGAACTACTCCCTCCTCGTCATGGAGACTGCCGGGATGATGAAGATGGCCTTCGGTGATGATTTCCCCCCTCCGGTAGGGTGCCGGAAAAGGGCTGTAGATGACGTCGTGGAGTTACAGAGGCTTGCGGCTTCGTAAAAACTCATCTAGGTTAACTCTCGGGGGTTTCTGAATATATATGATTTTTCAGCGTTGGAATTACGCAAAGAGGTGCCACAGGGGGCCCACGAGGCACCAGGGCACGCCTGGGGGGGTGGCGCACCCTGGTGGCTTGTGGGGCCCCTGTGGGTCTTTTGCTGCTCCCCCGAAGCTTCCTGGGTCTGTTTCCTTTCAGAAAAAATCGTCAAAAAGTTTCGCTGCATTTGGACTTCATTTGATATGGATTTTCTGTAAAACCAAAAACAAGCAGAAAATAGCAACTGGCACTGGGCACTAGGTCAATATGTTAGTCCATAAAAATCATATAAAAGTGCACCAAAATCATACAAAACTATAATAAACATGGCATGAATACTTCATAAATTATAGATACGTTGGAGACGTATCACACGTCCAGATGGCCTCGACCTGCTGGAGGAGGAGCGCGAATCGGCTCTTATCAGGACGACTGCATATCAGCAAGACCTGCGTCGCTATCATGATAGGCACGTCAGGGGGCGTGCTTTCTAGGAAGGCGACCCGGTCCTCCGACTGGACCAGCAGAAACCTCACAAGCTAGCGCCACCATGGCAAGGGCCCTTTGCGATATCAAAAGTACTGAACAACGGAGCCTATCGGCTCTACAACTTTGCCAAGGGTGAGGAAGAGCCCCGAGCTTGGAACGCGGATCTGCTCCGCAAATTATTCACTTAGAACAAATTTCTCCCCATTGTAAAAACGTTCCGAATGAAATTAGATGAATAAAAGTCTTACTTTTCCTGTATTTCGTCTAATTTGGACCAGTACCATGTTTTCACTCCGGTGACTAACAGCGTTCGGAAACTAACAACACGCCCCCAGTGGGTGTATGGGCTTAGCCGCGAACCAGATTTTGCCTAAGTTAAAACTATCCGAGTGCGAACACGCTCCACACTCCGGGGCTTAGCCGCGAACCAGATTTCGCCTAAGTTAAAAACTATCCGAGTGCGGACACGCTCCACACTCGGGGGCTTAGTCGCGAAACAGATTTCCTCTAAGTTAAAAACTATCCGAGTGCAGACACGCTCCACACTCGGGGGCTTAGCCATGAACCAGATTTTGCCTAAGTTAAAAACTATCTGAGTGCGGACACGCTCCACACTCGGGGGCTCAGCCGCGAACCAGATTTCGCCTAAGTTAAAAACTATCCGAGTGCGGACACGCTCCACACTCGGGGGCTTAGCCGCGAATCATATTTTGCCTAAGTTAAAAACTATCTGAGTGCGGACACGCTCCACACTCGGGGGCTTAGCCGCGAACCAGATTTCGCCTAAGTTAAAAACTATCCGAGTGCGGACACGCTCCACACTCGGGGGCTTAGCCGCGAATCAGATTTCTCCTAAGTTAAAAACTATCCGAGTGCGGACACGCTCCACACTCGGGGGCTTAGCCGCGAACCAGATTTCGCCTAAGTTAAAAACTATCCGAGTGCGGACACGCTCCACACTCGGGGGGCTTTGCCGTGAACCAGATTTCGCCTAAGTTAAAAACTATCCAAGTGCGGACACGCCCCACACTCAGGGGCTTAGCTACGAACCAGATTTCGCCTAAGTTAAAAACCATCAGAGTGCGGACACGCTCCACACTCGGGGGCTTAGTTGCGAACCAATTTTGCCTAAGTTAAAAACCATCCGAGTGCGGACACGCCCCACACTCAGGGGCTTAGCTGCGAACCAGAATTTGCCTAAGTTAAAAACCATCCGAGTGCGGACACACTCCACACTCGGGGTCTTAGCTGCGAACCAAATTTTGCCTAAGTTAAAAACCATCCGAGTGCAGACACGCTCCACACTCGGGGGCTTAGCCGCGAACCATATTTTGCCTAAGTTAAAAACTATCCGAGTGCGGACACGCTCCACACTCGGGGGCTTAGCCGTGAACCAGATTTCACCTAAGTTAAAACTATCCGAGTGCGGACACGCTCCGCACTCGGGGGGCTTAGCTGTGAACCAGATTTCGCCTAAGTTAGAAAAAACAACGTTGGCAAACGGAACAAAGATCCAAATATCTGAGTAAACTCCGATCCGTTCGAGTTCTCCTAGCAAAAGCAAAGTACGCGAGCCATGGGCCCGTTAAAGTATCGCGGTTACATTTTGATCACTCCGCTGCGGGAGGATTGGCCGGGTCGACGAAGTTGTCCAGGTCGATGCCGTCGGCGATCCGGGTGGCGGCTTCGATGAATGTCTCCATGAAGTCCTCAAACTTGAGTTTCTTCTTGCTGGCAACCTTCAGCGACTTCAGCTTCTCCTCGTCCACATCCTTGCAGTGGACGCGGATGAGTGCGAGAGCCACGTCGGCACCGCAGCGAATAGCAGACTTCTTCCAAGCCTGCACTCGGCTTGGGACTTCCTTCAGCCGAGTAATCATAGACTCCACGTCACTCTGAAGTTCTTTGCCGCGGAGCAGCTCTTGGTCAATCTTGGACAAAGCAGACCTCAGTCGGATAATGTACCCCACATCACTTTCAAGGCGCTCCTCCAGACGGAGAATGGCCATGGCGGCACTATCCTTGAGAAGCTGTCTTGAGGGATCCAGATCCTTCTCCACTCGGTCCGTCTCCAGTTCAAAGCTGTAGCAGAATTCTGTCGAGAAAAATGACTCGGGATCTGAGAAGGCGAAAAATTCTAAGTAAACGGTTAAAAACCACTCGGCGGTGCAGTTTACCTTCGAGCTTTTTGCCCATCTCCTCACCGAACTCCTGGACGTACTGCTCCAGCTCACCCTTCTTCTCAAGAAGCTTCGCGATCTGGTCATCCAGCGTCTTCTTCTCCCCTTCAAAAACACTCGCCTGGGCACTGTGCTTCGTCTCCCACTTGGCATTGGTCTTCCTGAGCTCAGAAATCTCATTTCTGGCTGCTTCAGCAGCATCCTTAAGGGTCTTGACCTCCTCCTCGAGCTTACTGACCGAAGCCAGTTTCTCCTCGGCGGCCTTGGTCTTACTCCTAGCTTCCTTCTGCGCCAGTGCCAATTCCTTGTCCTTGTCCTCTAGGGCCTGCTTCATGGTTTCTAAAGAAATAGAAGTCCTCAGCCTCATTACAAGTTGGGCATTCTCACCACGAAAAGAATTGACTCGGATCAAAAGAAAAACACGACTCGGCGAACAATCAAACAACGAGATTTACCTCCAAGGGCATTCTTCTCCTTCTCGAGGTGGCTGCTCTTGTGCTTCTCCGCGTCCAGATCCACTCGGAGCTGCATCACTTCCTTCTCTAGATCGGCATAGTGAGTCCCCAGCTCGCAGGCCCTCTGTCACAATACAAAGAAATTGTCAGTCGGATGGAGGGACAAGCTTGACCAGTACCAAATCCTAAAGTACCCTCTTACAACTGAGTCGGCAATGAAGAAGATCGAAGACAACAACACGCTGGCCTTCATCGTCGACCTCAAGACAGACAAGCTTGATCAGCTCGAAGCTTCCTATTCTACCAAGCCTCCCACTCGGCCAGTCGGGTGAGAGGTGACACTCCGAGTGTTATAAAAAAAACTCTAAGACTACCGCCGACTGCTTCCAGTCGACGGCAGTCTCGGGGACTACACCCAGTGAGTGCACTCAGCGTGCCCCCACACTGGAGAATGACTCGTGTTGATGAGCTAAAAAAACATATGTGTAAGTTCTATCAGACTCCCACCGATTGCCCGCAATCGATAGCAGTCTCGGGGACTATGCTACTTGTAGACTGCGTTGGGATTTCCCCGAAGAGGAGGGGATGAGGCAGTATAGTAGAGATAAGTATTTCCCTCAGTTAAGAACCAAGGTCATCAATCCAAAAGGAGAACCAGTCAAAATCCTTTAGCAGCACCTACACACACAAAAGCAAACACTTGCACCCAACGCAAATAAGAGGGTTGTCAATCCTCTTAGCGGTTATTTGCAAGGATTAATTCTGATAGTGATAGATAGATAAACTAAAATACTAAATAAAATAAAAGTAAATAAATTGCAGCAAGGTATTTTTGTTTTCTTTTTATATTTAAAGTAGACCCAGGGGCCATACTTTTCACTAGAGGCTTCTCTCTCGAGCGCAGAACATACGGTGGGTAAACAAATTACTGTTGGGCAATTGATAGAAAAACAAATAGTTATGACGGATTCATGGCAATGATCATGTATATAGGCATCACGTCCGAGACAAGTAGACCGAATCCTGCTGGCGTCTACTACTATTACTCCACCCATCGACCGCTATCCAGCATGCATCTAGGGTATTAAGTATGAAACAGAGTAACGCCTTAAGCAAGATGACATGATGTAGACAAAGTAAACTCAAGCAATATGATTAAACCCCATCTTTTTATCCTTAATGGCAACAATACAAATACGTGTCATGTCCCTTTCTGTCACTGGAATTGAGCACCGCAAGATTGAACCCATCACAAAGCACCTCTCCCATTGCAAGACAAACCAATCTAGTTGGCCAAACCAAATCGATAGATCGGAGAGAAATACAAAGTTATAACAATCATGCATAAAAGAGTTCAGAGAAGACTCAAATATTTATCATGAATAATCTGATCATAAAATCACAATTCATCGGATCCCAACAAACACACCGCAAAAGAAGATTACATCGGATAGAACTCCAAGAACATCGAGGAGAACATGGTATTGAAGATCAAAGAAAGAGAAGAAGCCATCTAGCTACTAGCTATGGACCCGTAGGTCTGTGGTAAACTACTCACACATCATCGGAAGGGCAGCAAGGTTGATGTAGAAGCCCTCCGTGATCGATTCCCCCTCCGGCAGAGTGCCGGAAAAGGCCTCCAGATGGGATCGCGGAAGAACAGAGGCTTGCGGCGGCATAAAAGTTATTCGAGGTGTCTCTCTATTGGTTTTTGAATATTTGAGAATTTATATAAGTGGAATTAGGTCGCACGGAGCCACGAGGGCCCCACAAGGCATCAGGGCGCCCCCCCTGGGGCCGCGCCCTGTTGCCTTGTGGAGGCTTCGTGAACCTTCTGGCCACCTCTCCAAGTCTCCAGGGTCTCTTTTGTCCAGAAAAAAATCTCCAAAAAGTTTTGTGGCATTTGGACTTCGTTTGGTACTGATTTCCTAAAAAACCAAAAACAAGCATAAAACATCAACTGGCACTGGGCACTAGGTTAATAGGTTAGTCCCAAAAAATGATATATAATTGCATATAAAAATATCCAAGATTGATACTATAATAGCATGGTACAATCAAAAATGCTAGCTACGTTGGAGACGTATCAAGCATCCCCAAGCTTAATTCCTGCTCGTCGTCGAGTAGGTAAATGATAAAAACAGAATTTTTTATGTGGAATGCTACCTAACATGTTTCATCATGTAATCTCTCTTACGGTATCAATAATAAGATCCGAATGATTCAAAGCAATAGTTTATAATTTGATATAAGGACATCAATACTCAGGCAGACTAATAAACAATCATGTCTTTCAAAATAAAAATGCTAAAGAAAGTTATCCCTACAAAATCATATAATCCTGTCATGCTCCATCTTCTTAACACAAAGTATTTATCATGCACTACCCCGATGACAAGCCGAGCAATTGGTTCATACTTTTTAACGCACTTCAGCTTTTTCAACCCCAACGCAATACATGAGTGCAAGCCATGGATATAGCACTATGGGTGGAATAGAGTGTGGTGGTAGAGATTAATAAGGGGAAGTCAAAAATAACAAGATAGTCTCACATCGACGCGGCTAATCAACGGGCTATGGAGATGTCCATCAATTGATGTCAATGCAAGGAGTAGGGATTGCCATGCAACGGATGCATTTAAGAGCTATAAGTGTATGAAAGCTCAACATGAAAACTAAGTGGGTGTGCATCCAACTTGCTTGCTCATGAAGACCTCGGGCATTTGAGGAAGCCCATCATCGGAATATACAAGCCAAGTTCTATAATGAAAAGTTCCCACTAGTATATGAAAGTGACAAAATAGGAGACTCTCTATATGAAAAACATGGTGCTACTTTGAAGCACAAGTATGGAAAAGGATAGTAACACTGCCCCTTCTCTCTTTTTCTCTCATTTATATTTTTTTCCTTTTTTTTCTTTTTTCGTTGGCTCTTTTTTTCCTCTCTTTTTTTATTTATTTCCTCACTGGGACAATGCTCTAATAATGATGATCATCATACTTCTATTTACTTACAACTCAAAACTAGAACAAAAATATGACTCTATATGAATGCCTCTGGCGGTGTACCTGGAAGTGCAATGATACTAGCGTAACATGTATAAAAAAATGATGAACAGTGGCTGAGCCACAAATACTATGTCAGCTATATGATCATGCAAAGCAATATGACAATGATGATGTGTGTCATAAAAACGGAACGGTGGAAGTTGCATGGCAATATATCTTGGAATGGCTATGGAAATGCCATGATAGGTAGGTATGGTGGCTGTTTTGAGGAAGATATAAGGAAGCTTATGTGTGGTAGAGCGTATCATATCACGGGGTTTGGATGCACCGGCGAAGTTTGCACCGACTCTCGATGTGAGAAAGGGCAATGCACGGTACCGAAGAGGCTAGCAAATTGCGGAAAGGTGAGAGTGCGTATAATCCATGGACTCACATTAGTCATAAAGAACTCACATACTTATTGCGAAAGTTTATTAGCCCTCGAAGCAAAGTACTACTATGCATGCCCCTAGGGGGATAGATTGCTAGGAAAAGACCATCGCTCGTCCCCGACCGCCACTCATAAGGTAGACAATCAATAATAAATCATGCTCCAACTTCTTAGCATAACGACAGATCATACGTGAATGCTTCAGGAATCACAAACCTTAACACCAATATTCTTACTAAACCACAATTATCTACTAGCACCTCCCACATATTACCATATTAATATCCTAAAACTATTGCAAGGAATCAAACTTATCATATTCAGTGATCTACATGAAAGTTTTTATTATATCCCTCTTGAATACCTATCATATTAGGACCAAATTCATAACCCGTGCATATTACCATTGCTATTCATAAGAGTCTCACAAAGATATAAGTGAAGCATGAGAGTGCAACTATTTATTTAAATTATAACCACCGCCGTGCTCTAAAAGATATAAGTGAAGCACTAGAGAATTCTAACAAATCACGATTAATATGTGTCCCTCTCAAAAAGGTGTGTTCAGCAAAGATGATTGTGACAAACTAAAAAGCAAACAAAAGCAAACAAACTATATCACAAGACGCTCCAAGTAAAACACATATCATGTGATGAATAAAAATATAGCTCCAAGTGAGTTACCGATAGATTGTAGACCGAAGAGGGGAGGCCTTCCGGGGCATCCCCAAGCTTAGACACTTGAGTCTTCCTTGAATATTACCTTGGGGTGCCTTGGGCATCCCCAAGCTTAGGCTCTTGCCACTCCTTATTCCTTTATCCATCGTAGTCTCACCCAAAACTTGAAAACTTCAGCACACAAAACTCAACAGAAACCTCGTGAGATCCGTTAGTATAACAAGCAAATCTTAAACTTTAGGTGCTGTTGTAAATTGATTCATATTTAATATTGGCATAATGCTACTGTAATCCAACTTCCCCATGACTCATACCCCCCGATACGATCCATAGATTTATCAAATTAAGCAAACTATGCAACAAAAACAGAATCTGTCTAAAACAGAACAGTCTGTAAAGATCTATTTAAAAGCTATACTTATGTAACTCCAAAAATTATGAAAAATTGGGAAAACGTAAAAAAATTATATACCAATACTGTATAAAAAAATCAGATTTTTCTCACACTCCAGTACAGAATCAAAAATCAAATACTGGACGCAAAACTTTCTGTTTTCCAAACAGCATCAATTATACTATCATCCAAATCATCCCAAAGGCATTACTTGGCACAAATACTAATTAAAAGATAAAAACACAATCATAACATAGGCTATAATTATGTAAACACACAAAAACAGAAGGTAAAACAAAAAATTATTCTATTCATTGGGTTACCTCCCAACAAGCGCTATTGTTTCATGCCCCTAGCTAGGCATAATGCATAGTTTCAAGTGTTGTCATCCTTGGTTTCCATATCCTCAATTACATACCCACTCTTTCTAGGAGAATTAACATAAGAATTTCTTATCATCACGCTCCTAGGCACAAAATTAAGAATTTTGCTTTTATAGATTGGTTCCTTTATCATATCAATGAAATTGGGGTGTACACTAATCATTTTAAGATCCTCATTTCCTTTGCTAGAAGTGGCACCCTTATTCTTAGGAACATACATAAACTTACAATTTTTATTGGGAGGAGTCCTATCAATGGTTTTAGCGGAGGAAAAAGCGGAACCCAAATTATTGATAATCTCCTCTAACTTATCAATTCTAGCGGGACTTTGTTCTATGCTTTCGTTAATTATTGGTTCTTTTTTCCTTTAAGGTTTTAAATGTAATCCCCACCTTAGAACCAAATTGAGTCATGTGATTATGGATCTTTTTATCTAAATTCTCAAGATGTTCAATAGTAGGCATTTTCTTTTCAATTGCTTCTAACCTTTGCATAACATGTTCCAAAGTTAATGTTGTTTCATTAATAATGATAGGTGGTGATCCCACTAAATTCGCCATAGCATTGAAAGCATCCATAGAAGGACACATCAAGAAATTCCCTCCGGTAATAGTGTCAAGCACAAATCTATACCAAGTAGTGATTCCCACATAAAAATTGCGAAGAAGAATGGTGGTGGATTGCTTATGAGTTGATCTATTTTGAGCATCGCAAATCCTATACCAAGCATATTTTAAATTCCCTCCTCCCCTTTGTCTAAAATTAAGCACTTCATTTTCAGGGGTAATAGTAACAAGTGAAGAACTAGGCATAGTGGTAGAGCAAGGAAACTAGCAAACAAGCAAACGAAAATATTTTTGTGTTTTTTGAATAAAAAAGAAGTGGGAAAGAGGAAAACGAGAGGCAAATGCAAATAAAAAGGCAAATAAAATAAATGTAAGTGGATGATAGCCTGTGCGAAGGTACTTGATAATTTTGATGATGTCTCCCCGGCAACGGCGCCAGAAATTCTTCCTGCTACTTGTAAACTGCGTTGGGATTTCCCCGAAGAGGAGGGGATGATGCAGTATAGTAGAGATAAGTATTTCCCTCAGTTAAGAACCAAGGTTATCAATCTAGTAGGAGAACCAGTCAAAATCCTTTAGCAGCACCTACACACACAAAAGCAAACACTTGCACCCAACGCAAATAAGAAGGTTGTCAATCCTCTTAGCGGTTATTTGCAAGGATTAATTCTAATAGTGATAGATAGATAAAGTAAAATACTAAATAAAATAAAAGTAAATAAATTGCAGCAAGGTATTTTTAATTTTCTTTTTATATTTAAAGTAGACCCGGGGGCCATAGTTTTCACTAGAGGCTTCTCTCTCGAGCGCAGAACATACGGTGGGTAAACAAATTACTGTTGGGCAATTGATAGAAAAGTAAATAATTATGACAGATTCATGGCAATGATCATGTATATAGGCATCACGTCCGAGACAAGTAGACCGACTCCTGCCTGCATCTACTACTATTACTCCACCCATTGACCACTATCCAGCATGCATCTAGGGTATTAAGTATGAAACAGAGTAACGCCTTAAGCAAGATGGCATGATGTAGACAAAGTAAACTCAAGCAATATGATTAAACCCCATCTTTTTATCCTTAATGGCAACAATACAAATACGTGTCATGTCCCTCTTTGTCACTGGGATTGAGCACCGCAAGATTGAACCCATCACAAAGCACCTCTCCCATTCCAAGACAAACCAATCTAGTTGGCCAAACCAAATCGATAGATCGGAGAGAAATACAAAGCTATAACAATCATGCATAAAAGAGTTTAGAGAAGACTCAAATATTTCTCATGAATAATCTGATCATAAACTCACAATTCATCGGATCCCAACAAACACACCGCAAAAGAAGATTACATCGGATAGAACTCCAAGAACATCGAGGAGAACATGGTATTGAAGATCAAAGAGAGAGAAGAAGCCATCTAGCTACTAGCTATAGACCCATAGGTCTGTGGTAAACTACTCACACATCATCGGAAGGGCAGCAAGGTTGATGTAGAAGCCCTCCGTGATCGATTCCCCCTCCGGTAGAGTACCGGAAAAGGCCTCCAGATGGGATCGCGCAAGAACAGAGGCTTGCGGCGGCGTAAAAGTTATTCAGGGTGGCTCTCTGTTGGTTTCCGAATATTTGAGAATTTATAGAAGTGGAATTAGGTCAAACGGAGCCACGAGGGCCCCACAAGGCATTAGGGCGCGACCCCCCTGGGGCCGCGCCCTGTTGCCTTGTGGAGGCTTCGTGAACCTTATGGCCTCCTCTCCAAGTCTCCAGGGTCTCTTCTATCCAAAAAAATCTCCAAAAAATTTCGTGGCATTTGGACTTTGTTTGGTACTGATTTCCTAAAAAACCAAAAACAAGCAGAAAACAGCAACTCGCACTGGGCACTAGGTTAATAGGTTAGTCCCAAAAAATGATATATAATTGCATATAAAAACATCCAAGATTCATACTATAATAGCATGGAACAATAAAAAATTATAGATACGTTGGAGACGTATCGGACTACACCCAGTGGGTGCACTCAGCGTGCTCCCACTGGAAAGGACACACTCGGTAAAGACCCCGGTCGACCCAAGTGGGAATAACGAAAATACAGAGTTCTAAGACTCCCGCCGACTATTTCCAGTCAATCGCAGCCTCGGGGACTACACCCAGTGGGTTCACTCAGCGTGCCCCCACTGGAGAAAAAAGAACACCCAGTGGGTGTGCCCCGCGCAAACCCACTGACGGAATCTCAGTTACTAATTCAAAACAGAAACCTCGAATAACACTTACAATGGCACTTACTCGGACGTTGGTCCTCAGAGCCTCGCTGGCATCATACACCTCCCTCAGCCGACTGTTCATCACTTCGACCTAGATCAATGCTTCCTTGCTTGCTCCCACTTGGTCCTCTTGGAATTTATGCAGAGCAAAGGCGGTGGTAGGAGCCGAGTGTGGCGTGGGTGTAGGCTTGGGGGTGGCACAATAAGCATCAACGAGGAGCTGGCCTGAGCCGGAGGACTCGGACCGATGGGCTTCCTGACAGCCTTAGCAGGAGAAACACGGGTCTTCTGGCCAGGCGAGGCCTCCCGCATGATGATATCAGCTCCGGTCGGCGCTCCCTTGTTGGCCTCCGGGTTCGGCAGGTCGGCATTGTCGTGTTCGTCCAGATGGATGACTTCAGTCGGGGCTGCATGAAATTTTGGGAGACAACGTCATATTGGAACCACCCGGATAACATTCAAGTCTAATGCCGATCGGCAAGATCATACCCTTGGAAGTAGCAGCGTCGGCGGCGTCGCCCTCTGTCTGGCCTTGCTTGGGAGCATTCGGATCCAATGAGGTCGTCGATGTCTCGTTGCTGCAAGTTTGGAGATCACTCGGCGTATCAGACGAACGAAAATTGCATGGAAAAGAGATTCGGTCTCAGATACTTACGTTGAAGCCAGTGGCACCGTCACCTTGATCCTTGGCACCGCGGCCTTCCGGGGCTTGGAGGAGATTTGCTTCGGCTGCTTGGGCTGTTACTCCGCCGAGTCAGCAGCCTCCGCCCGCAGGCGCTTCGCTCCGCGTGAAGAAGCCGAAGCTGTCGGCCTCGGGTCACTTGGCGCTCGGGCGCCCCTTGCTCCGACACTCGGGTCGTTCTTCTCCTTGGTGTGGCATTCCCGAGGAACAGCCTCAGACGGGGAGGACTCGGCCTCCTCACCCTCCTCGATGTCGCTCTCGTCTTCGTCGCTTTCCTCCTCCTCCTCGTCGCTTTTCTCCTCCGCCCTGTCGCTGTCGTCCGAGTGCTGGTGCTCCGTGTCGCTTGTCACGTCCGCTGGTGACCGGTTGACCGCTGGTACATTGGAAATCATCTGCTAGAAACTCTGAAAGGGAGGAAAACATAAAGTCAAGATCTAGAACACTGGGAGAAGCTTGTTTGCAATCTGACTGATCTAAAGCATGTTACCTCAACCGGCTGGATGTTCTTCTCGTATGGAGGCACTCTCCTGGCGCCGCGTGGGTTGTCTCGGGCCGAGGTGATGACCTTGATCTTGCCGGCCAGGGCGTCATCGGTCAGCTCCTCTGGGTGCACTCGGGTGTCATCACCCGGACCTTCGTACATCCACATAGGATGTGCCCTGGCCTGCAGTGGCTGGATCCTCTTAATCAAGAAGGTTTCCAGCAGGTCCATCCCGTTGACCCCGGCGTTTACAGCTCCGACCATGTCGACGGTCAAGATCCCGACATCCACCTTTTCTTCCTTGTTCACTTCCAGAGATGGAGGCGCGGCGACTCTCGCTCCCGAGTACGGAGGAAGGCCAATCGAAGACTCCGCACTTGGGATGTCCTTGCAATAGAACCAGCGGTCCTGCCACCCCTTCACTGAGTCGGGAAAACTCATCTTTGGGAAGGCACTCCGCCCCCGCACCTGTATTCCCAGGCCTCCGCAGAGCTGGGTTACATGGGTCTTCTCCCCACTCGGCGAGTCTTTCTTCACGGTCATCTATCGACACGTGAAGATATGCTTGAACAAACCCCAATGCGGATGACAGCCAATGAAATTCTCGCAGAGAGAGACGAAGGCCGACAGATACACAATGGCATTGGGGGAGATGGTGGAGCTGCGCCCCGAAAAAGTCCAAGAAAGCCCGAAAGAAAGGGTGAGGGGGCATAGAGAAACCTCGCTCGATGTGGGTAACAAGCAGCACGCGATCGTCACCCTGGGGCACGGGCTCGACTTCGTTCTCCTCCGGCCGCCTCCACCCGTCCGCCTGGATGAGGCCTTCTTCGGCGAGCTCCTCCAGCCGCCTCGCCGTGATGCGCAAGGGGCGCCACTACCCCGCGATGCGGCCCGCTGACAACCCTGAGCTCGACGGTGCGGCCTTCCCCGCCTTCTTCGCCCTCTCCAGCTTGGCTGTGGAGTCCTTCCCCATGGCCTCGAGTGCTCCGCCGTGATGGAAAGGGGAACGCGGAGAGCGAAGTGCGGAGTGGAGGAAAAGGGGATCTGAAATTAACCCCGTATAGTAAAACCACCTTTTATACCGCGGGCGGAATCACTCACCAGCCCTCAGCCATCGGATCCCAGATCAACGGCACCCATAGCGGTCGCGCGCACAGGAAAGGCAGGACACGTGGCGGGTTTCTGGGTGAAAATCGAGGCGTCACACCCCACTTTTCCCACTAGCCGCGGCGTAACCGCTCCCACGCGCTCGCACGCATGATTTCAAATCCCGAAATTCCCGCGGCGAATCGGCCTGACATATTGCGTCCGCCCCATTTTCCAAAAAAACACCCGTCAGCCCGACCGACCGCCTCCCGCGGGCCTCCGTGCACTAGGACATGTTAAACACCCGACTGGAGTCACCTCCAGGATTGTGAAAGGATGAGCTCAACGCCCCTCCGTGGGTTAACTCGGCCCTTTCACTAGGCTCCGAGGCGTGAGCCTCATAAATTTGGACTCGGAGCTGGCCCACACTGGTGTTCCCCAGGGATATGGAGTGGCATCTCTACGGAGAGCCAGTCCACGCGCCGGCGTCGTCACTCGGGTTTCATGGCATGCCTTCACTCGGGCCTCAAGTCCATCTCTCCTGAGAGACATGCGAATGCCACCAAGTTATGCCTAGCAATCGACACCATCCGATCATTCGGAAAACCACTAGTCCAGAATCCTTTGCGGCTTCTCCTGAGGATAACCGTGGGAAGAGAGGAGGCCGAGTGCCCCTGAAGCACTTGGACTACTCCGAAAGCTCAACTCATTCATCCTGTTAAGCCTCAACCGATTCGGGGGCTAATGATGGGGTCACCTACCACCGGTAGGGACAAGGACCTGATATCTAGGGCCCACCTAAGGCCCACACCATTATTCAGAGACCCCCAGGGTCACAAGAGCAATCGGGCACACACTATGAAGGATTCACTCGGACCTTGCACCGACAACACTCGGACGTCCACCCTCCAGTCGGCCAGTCACTACCACTCGGACAAAGGAGACGTAAGGACGGCGTGGGATCTGCAACGGTCGAGTAGTCTTCAACTAGGCATTAAACATAGTTATGGCTACTGTTACCTATAACTGCCATAGTCATAGCTATGTTAAACACTCTTAACTGTTGTAGTTATTGTCATCAATGCCCTAGCGACGTGGTGGTAAAGAGGCTGCAGTGGACTCGTATATAAGCCGCCCTCTCCCTCCGTCACAGGGTTAAGCACCTCCTATAATCACATACTCCAAGAGAAAACAAGCCCCCAGGCAACGAGATGTAGGGATGTTACCTTCTCCGAGAGGGGCCCGAACTCGTAAAAACCGAGTGCCACACCTGTGCTGTAGCTAGGCTCCGCTCCTCATTCGTACCCCTAGTACTTACTGTCAGACAAGTAACCACGACACTATCCATACTACACTTGTATCACCATCTGTTCGCCGAACTAGTGCACCTATACAATTTACCATCGTATTGGGTGTGTTGGGGACACAAGAGATTGCTTGTATTTGATTGTAGGGTTGTTTGAGAGAGACCATCTTCATCCTACGCCTCCCACAGATTGATAAACCTTAGGTCATCCACTTGAGGGAAATTTGCTACTGTCCTACAAAACTCTACACTTGGAGGCCCAACAACGTCTACAAGAATAAAAGTTGCGTAGTAGACATCAAGTACCGCCCATGGGAACGGTAGTACCGCTCCGGCGGCACTACCGCATCGGTACTCTTGTACACGCAGTGGTCAGCTAGTACTACCGCCCAAGCGGTAGTACCGCTCCCTTGAGAGGTAGTACCGCCTGTGTGCGGGCTGAGCAGGTAATGGTTGGATTTTCCCCATCCTATAAAAGGGGGTCTTCTTTCCCAATGGATATGATCCTTCAAGCCCGTGTTCTTCCCCCATTGTTGACCTTCTTTGAGCTTGCTATCTCTCAATCCCTCCATTGATTCTTGCTAGTTTTTGAGGGAAAAGAGAGAGGAGATCTAGATCCACATTTCCACCAATCACTTTCTCCTCTTTGTGAGGGGAACCCCTTGGATCTAGATCTTGGAGTTCTTTGTGTTCTCTTCTTCGTTCTTCCTCTCATTTTCCTCCCTAGCATTAGTTGATTTGGTGGGATTTGGGAGAGAAGGACTTGGGCACTCCGTGTGCCCTTGCCATTGCATTTGGTGCATCAGTTTGAGTTCTCCACGGTGATATGTGGAAGTGAAAGTTGAGAAGCGTGTTACTCTTGGGTGTTTGGGCACCCTAGAGCTTGTTCCTCTTGGGTGCTTTCGCGCCCTAGACGGTTGGTGTTGTCGAAGCTCAATCATTGTGGTGTAAAGCTCCGGGCAAGCGTCGGGGTCTCAAATTAGGTTGTCGAGATTGCCCTGAGCAATTTGACGGGTACCGGTGACCGCCCCAAGGGTTGCCAAAGTGTACGGGTTCGGTGACCGCCCCAAGGGTTGCCATTTGTACGGGTTCGGTGACCGCCCTCAAGGATCCCTTAGTGGAATCACGGCACACTACAAGAAATATGCTAACTTGTGACCTTCTGTCAGTGACCCTGGAAGAAATAGTCATAAATCTACGACCGTTTAGATCCAATTGGTCGTAAGCTGTTTGGGAGGGTCCAAACCCTAAACCATAACGATCATATTGGGAAAAAAGGTCGTAATTGCCTTACACGGAATGGTCGTAAAGCAAACAGCACTAGCCGACGGCCTTATTTCTAGTTAATTACGACCATTTTAGATGGTCATGTCGTTGTAAATGTGGAGGCATTGATATGACCGGGCGCCACCTCATCAATTTTGCCTATATGTCATATCTATGTGTCAATTTTTGCCAATGTGTCATGTCCATATGTCAAATTGACTGTGGGTCCCACCTCATACCTGACACGTTGGCCCCACCAAACTGACATGCGGGTCCCACCACCGACTTGACAGAAGGAGCCACTAAACTGACATGCAGGACCCACCATCGACCTGACTAGTTTTTTTTTTCAAACCAACCTGACTAGTGGGACCCGCCACATGACTCCAACGGAGGAACCAGGAAACTAGAAAAGAAACTAAAATAAAAAGTGCGGCGAAGGGGATTCGAACCCACGCCCCGGAGAACCACCTACGGCGGGCCTTACCAATACGCTAAAGCATCTTCCGTGAAACGAGACCGCACTAGAGCTTTTTATAGTATATAGTGGCTTCCTGGGCTTGGGCCTAAGTCATGCGAGGCCTCCTTTTTTTTTCTTTATTAAACATTGCGGTCCGCTGAGTGGGCCAACGGCCCATACCCTATTAAAAGGTGCTTTTACGTGGGAACTGTGTGTTTTAATTTTTTTTTCTTCTTTAAAATAATTCAGGATTTTAAAAAAGTTCCAAATTTTTAAAAAGGTTTTTGGAAAAATGATCTTAAAATCATAAAATTCTCGTGTATTAAAAAAATGTTCATGATTTTAAACAAATGTTCGCGTAATGGAATCATGTTCATGAATTTGAACAAAATTTTGAATATTTTAAAAAATGTTCTAATTTTGGATTTTATTTTCAAAATTTCAAATATATTCGCATTTTTAAAAATTCGTTCATAGTTCATACAACTCAAAAAAATGAAGATGTTTAAGAAATATTCAGATATTCAAGAAATGTTCGAGTTTCCAAAACTTGTTTGTGTTTTTTAATTTTTTCAGGGAATTTCAGAAAATGTTACTGTTTTCAAAACAATGTTGGCCTATTCAAATAAATAGGATGTCCCGTTGAGTTGGGCCACATTTATCCTAGGGAAAAAATATTCAAGGCTCTCATTTCAGCCCATCTAAAAGAGGAGAAAAAGACTATTATTCTTTTATAAATGTGGTCTAATATTTTTAACAAATATTTGGTCCAATTTCAGCCCATCTAGGGTGGGTCCAATTTTAGAACAAACATTTGGTAGGTTCTTCACAAAAAAAAACCATTTTGGGCACTCGGAAAATGGAAAATGGATTTTTTGTGCAAAGAAAATAAAAAATCCCTTTGGCAACATTGTTTGCCATTACAAGATGCATCCATATGCACAATATGAGATCATTTCAACAAACTATGCCTTGAATGTGGCCATTACATTGGTCATTTGCTTGAAAGTCATGAATCTTCATACACGATAGCTCATTTCTGAGAACATTTTTTTAAGATAGTTGTCGTAGTCCAAGTTTTTTATTTTTTTTCTGGAAACTAGCTCACATATAATGACACAATGTGAAGGTTTTCAATTTTTTTGATTTTTTTTGAATTTCTTATGCCCGTTTCAAAATGCGGTCAAAACGACGGGCATGACCGTTCGTAGCTAGGTGTTGAATCTTGCAAAACTTTCAGAGTTTCTCTAATTAAATAAATACTTATGTACCTAGAAATGATTTTTGGAAAAAATAAAGAGCAAACTATGAGGCAGCTGTAGTTAAAATTTGACCCGCTTCCCACTGAATCGGCGGAAATTTGTCTTTTTCATGAGCGACGCCAATGACGCGGACGGGGACGAGGACGACGACGCCGTGATGGAGGTAGATGGCGCCGAGGACGAGGAGGTCGATGAGGTCGCCCAGGCCAAGGCCGCCGCCAAGGCGCTCGGGACCAAGAGCAGCTCGGGCTCGGGTGCCTCAAGGCCGGTCGTGCAGGCAGGCCATGGACACGCGGGACCTCAAGGCCGGCCGTGCTGCTCCAGCTGCTCCTGCCCCGGCCGTGCCCGACTTCGCTTCTGGTCAGGAGCTACAGGCAGAACCGTTGTAGGTAGAACAGCTGCTGTAGGTTGGGTGTATAGAAGGCTGACCTAGTTATCTTCGTAGTACAATAGTTGTTGTAGGTTGGCTATAGCTGCAATTGCAATAAAAGTTCTGTTTTTGGGTGATTCTACCTGCTCACTTTGTTCTGCTGCAACAGGTTATCGTAGCTTGTTCATGCCTGCGCAATGAATCTTATAAGTTCAAATTACCGCATTTTGCATTGCTCATATATTAAGGAATTATATAGCTCACACATTACATGGATAAGTTATCAGCATACAATTTGCTGCTTATGTTTGTTCATGGTTGTATGTTTTACTGTTATGCTCAAAAGCAATCCTTATACTTGTAGGGTACTTTTTTTGAACTTGCTGCAAGTTCTATGATATGTGAGTTCCTTCTGTTGTTGCAAGCATTGACACAATATGTCGTGTGCAGGGAGCTCCACATCCGAGTCACGTCCGTCCTCCGCAGCAAGCAGCTAGGCCAAGGGAGCAAGCTACGCCACTGGTTCGTTCGAGGATGCGTGCTGCTGGTCGAATCTTGTGAAGGAGCAGGGCGAAACGAGCATCATCTCGCTTGTGCCGCTGTGGTAAGAACAGAGCACCACTCTTATTACTTGATGTGCATGTATTAATACAGCAAAGTGATTGAGTTCAGCATATGAGCTCTCTAACATTTACCATGCGTTGTTTTAGGTTCAGCTTCTTATGTGTCATGGAAATGTCCTTGTGTTGCATAGTAGGCTCCGAATTATACATGTTGTTGGCGATGAGCTATCCCTATTTTGCTCTCTACTATGCACTGCTAATTTATGTGGTTGTCTCTGTGTGCATCTCACTTGTAGTTAGTTGTACTATGATGACCATCATAGTGTATATCTGGAATTGTTTTGACCTTCTCTCCTTTTCTGGTTACAAGGGGTTGTTATGGGTATCGGTTCTAGAATAATCTGTCTGGTGATATGTTTACTGATTCTTTGAGAACCGCAAAGTAGCATGATCGATAGATTGTTATATCCTTCTAGTACAGTTTGCACCCTTATAGCCATTGTTGATGTGTTCACACCTTCATTTACAAAAGTTGTGGTACTGTTTAAATAAGTTGTGGTTGTCTAACAGATTGCATTGGAAATATACTGTTCTTCCTTGCCCAATGTTCTTGTTGCCGATAATAGGGCATGTAGATAGCAAGTTATTTTCCTAGTGGTTACTTATGCTTATTGTGTATCACATTGAAAAAGAAAATGCACAATGAGCTTGTTTTAACTTTTTTATGCTTATGTATACTTGATCAGGGCAGTCCTATTTCTTGTGACCTTTCCTATCATTTGCTAGTGTGATGCTTCAAGATGACAAATTTTAAAACCCAAACTATTGTAAATAAGCTTTCTGCATCTTGAGAATTAATTGTTCATGATAGCCGAATAGTGTAATTGATCTTCACTATTGCTTAATGCTATTGCCTGATATAAGTATGAGCACTCAACCATTGTATAGCTGTTTGCATATTTGTTTTGTATTTTTTATAAATGATGATAGTTTGTGCAAGATGTTCACATGTTAATTTTTGTTGACTAAAATCTCTTATGCCCTTGACTTAGCTTGACCCAGAACAGCAGCATCCTTGATGCGTACTGACCTTCATCTCGTTCTTTCTCTCACAGACTCGAAGGAGGCCGTATGCAAGGCACCTCCTCTTCGGTTGTGAGAGTGTCTAGGGGTCGTGGGTGCGGCTAATGCCTATGTTCGTGGCCGCGCTTGACACTGCCCTCTCTTCAAGGGCATGTATCATTTTTTTAAACTCTGCTATCTTTTCCCAAGTCTTTATTATCTTGCCTAGCCTTGTACTGATATGTATTGTTTGCTGCTAATTACCCAAGTTAGTGCATGATGTTAAGGATAACCTGAGAACACTTGCCTAAGTTTATAAGATATGACATGTGACAGTCCAAGCCTGCTAGCCTCGCAGTCATAGCTTCGCAGGCAACCCAGCAGCCTCTCATCTTTCCTCAACCTCTTCATCTTTTATTCTTCAGATTTTTCTTCCATTAAGCTACTGGTCTGATGGATGTTGCTTGCTGGCTTGCTGCTCTTTGAATGCTTGTGCCGCTGCTTCATACTGTGCTTCTCTAGTTGTTTGAATGTTTCTGCTGCTAGCCTGCTAGGCTGCTACTAGCTTGAATAGGTGTGCACTTGTGCTGGTGGTGGTGTTGCTTGTGCTGCTACTGCTGATTTAATGCTTATGCTCATGCTGCTGTTGATTAAATGCTTATGTTGTTGCTGCATGCTTATGCTACTGATTCAATGCTTAGGTAGCAGTAAGCAAAACAAACTTCTTTACTATTTCATGTGTTTGTATTATTCCAATTATGTCTCGTCTTCTAATCTTCTTTACTATCTGTGTTTGATGTGTTTTGCAAGATGTATGCAGCTTGCAATGAAATGAAATTATGTAAGACGATGTTCAGAAGTTGGAAGAGGAAGACGATGAAGCATGGTGGTTATCTATCAATCTTCCTCATGTTCTAATTATACTCAGTAGTATATGTATGAACACTATGTAAAGACTGTAATAGGCTAATTTTGGCTATTGTTTGAAGAATTCAGTTCGTTTCATTTCAAACATTTGTCATTTGTGTACTATGAAAACGTGAGAAATAGAAAGCTGATGAGTTGGACCAACAAGGCCAAGGCCCAAAAAGTAAATGGAGTGTGAAAAGGCTGAGGCCCAAAAAAATGGATTGTAAAAAGGCTGAGGCCCAAAAGGAAATGGACTATAAAAGGCTTGAGGGCCAAAAAAGAAATACCACGTCCCAGAAAACAAAAAGGCCGAATTATTGGGCCAGGCCCATGTAGCTAACCAAAATTAATAGAAAAATATATATTAAAAGGGCTGAATAATTGGGCTCAGCCCATGTGACGCACCGAACTGGACTGGGCTGATTCTAATCTACGACCAATTCATTTGGTCGCAATTTTGCCACGTTAGCTTGCCACATTTGATCTGACGTGGTTTGGGCAGGCTGCCAGTGACCAAACCAATTGGTCGTAGAGTCTACGACCTTTTATTTTGGTCGTAACCGCCTACGACCATTTCACAAAAAAGGTCGTTAAGTTTCATTAAAGATGGCCAGCTTTTGACCAACTGTTTTTGGTCACAAAAAGGTCACAAATGAAAAACAACGACCATTTAGTGACCAATATTGATGGTCGCAAGTTGACATATTTCTTGTAGTGGCATCTTGCATTGTGCGAGGGCAGGAGGAGATTATGGTGGCCCTAGTGGCTTCTTGGGGAGCATTGTGCCTCCACACCGCTCCAAACGGAGATTAGCATCCGCAAGGGTGTGAACTTCGGGATACATTGTCGTCTCCACATGCCTCGGTTATCTCTTACCCGAGCCCTTTACTTATGCACTTTACTTTGTGATAGCCATATTGTTTCTTGTTATATATCTTGCTATCACTTAGTTGTTTATCTTTCTTAGCATAAGTTGTTGGTGCACATAGGTGAGCCTAGTTATTTTAGGTTTTGTGCTTGACAAATTAAACGCTAATTTTATTGCGCATTTGTTCAAGCCTAAACCGTAATTATTTTAAAGCGCCTATTCACCCCCCCCCCCTCTAGGCGACATCCACGATCTTTCACTCCTCCTCGCAGCACGTCTCCGACAAGCTCGCCCTCGTCGCGTCCGGCCACCCTCTCCTGCCCTCGTCGTGTCCGTTTGCCCTCGTCGTGTCCGTCCGCCCTCTCCCGCCCTCCTCGTGGACGGCCACCCTATCGCACCGTTTCTTGATCTGGACGGTACAAGACCTCCTCTACCTATTTATTTCCCAATTCATTTCATATACATTTGTTCTAGTGTGTATACGATTCTAGTTTTAGACTTAATTTGTTCAAAATGAAATATTGTGATTCATTTGAATGAGCTCCTCTCGTTGTGTGCATATAATTGTGATGAAATGCATTACATATGATGTACTTGTGAAGTGATGAAATGCATTATATATGTGTATGCATGTGTTTCTCGCGAATTAATTGCCAATTTTGGTGATGAAATGCATTATATGTGGTTGTTATGATGGAAAATTTACGTGTGTGTGGCATGGAGCCAATGCAGCATTGCATTGTGTTGCTCGCGAATTGTTTCACACTATGTTTCTTTTTGCAGGGAATGTCTAGAGTTGCTAATGTTTTGGCGAAAAATTGATTCATTTCTGTTTCGTCAAATTTCTCACACTCAATATGTCCCTCTTTTAGCAAAGGTCATGCCAAAATTTTATAAGAATTCTACATGTTTAATACATAAATTTGATTATTATGTAACAATGTCGTTTGTAGTTTGAACATGTCAGGATAAGACGTCCCTGAAGGACACATATAATCCTGATGAGGACAATAATCCAGAAAACCCTGATCGGCAACAACATAGATAATCCCGGTGAGGGCTATGTGATCGACACAGTTGATGGAAAACCCTGCCGGCCTAGGCTTGTGGTCAATCGAGTAGACGAGAATGGTGAGCCTATTAATCCAAGAAAGACTGTGTCGCACTTCAGCAATGCCATGGGTTTCACCCTTCAAGAACTCTGTAAGATCAATGACATGAACCTGCAGGATCCCGCAACGAGAATGTGCGAAATCTCCTCCTAAGTAAAATGCACACAAGATTCAAGTTTCCGGATGAGTAAGTCAAACTAGATGCTAAAAATAATCTGATAAACAAGCATGCAATCACCTACTTTTCCAAGCATTTGAGATCTTGGAAATCCAGGGCCAAAAGCAAGTTCATCCACAGAGATTTCTCCGACGTCCATGTAGAATGGCCTACAATTTTTTAACCGGAGTGGAACATTTTCAAGTCTCGACACATGTCTTAATTAAGGTGGACGCACGTGTTACAAACATTGCAGCGCCTACTAACGGTGACGATGTTGGGGTTTACTCTTGTATATGTAATCGAGTTTAATTACATTCTCATTGAGTGTTAATTAACATTCTTCCAAACTTGAGACTACCTGTCTTAACTAAGTACTCAGCTACATACTTGCCGTTGTTTTTTCTCAATTATTTATTGTTATTCCAAATCATTATTTTGTTAACTTAGTTTATTTGAAGACAGCGAAAAAATGCTGCCATGGCCCCAGCAGCGGAAAAAAGCTGCCCCGGCCACGACAAAAGAAAAATGCTTCCCTGGCCACGGCATCGGAGTAACACTTCCACACGGCCACGCAAAATGCTGCCACGACAACGTTTTTCGTCTCGCTTCAAATTACGTTAATGGCATGCGGAGAAGGGCAAGGCCACAAACCTTTCAACTACCTTGCAGCATGGGGTATTTTACACGCCAGCTATGTATGTGACACCGATAGTGTGCAATCATTTGCCATGCCATCAGTATTCGCATTAGTGATGACGTGGGATCCAACACCACCACTATTTTTTAACATTGGCGCCATATTAGTGGCGACATACAGGAAACTATGAGAGAACAACTTTCAAGAAATGATCTGCAAGGGATTTGTGTTGGGAGGGATTTCCATTGGCACCATGTCCCAGATAGGGGGAAATCTTACTACTGGGAGTAAATTACAGTACTCTGGATGTGGTTTCGCAAGAGAAAGGGGAATACTTTATTAAGATGACAATACAGGATGTTAAGAACAAATTTTTGTGGGATTTAGTTGTGATTATGGAGATGCTCAACCTACTGGGAAAGCCAATTTTTTAGCAGAGTTATCCAGGATTTTCCAAGATAGTGTTGACCCCATCCTGATAGGAGGGGAGTTTAACATTATTAGGAAACCTTCTAAAAAATAAACCTGGTACCCCAGGTCATTGGAGTTTTTTTAATGCTATTCTTGAGCAAGCTGGTGCGAGGGAGCTTGAGATGCATGGAAGAAAATTTAATTGGGGAAATAATTTACCTCAACCTACTTTTTAAAAGCTTGATAGGATCTTATGTAGTGTAGAATGGGAAGAAACATATCCTTTGACTGAGGTTTCTGCTTTGTTTAGAGAGAAGTCTGACCATGTTCCATTGTTGCTTGATACTGGAGATGTGGTCAATACTGACCCAATTTTTAGGTTCAAAAATTCTTTGTTCCTCAGAGAAGGGCTTGATGAGTTGGTCACAAAAGAATGGAACAATACATGCTCTAATGGTTCTAGCTTGGACAACTGGCAAGCAAAGTTGAGATGTCTTAGGCCGAAGTTGAGGGAGTGGAATAGAAACATGAATTCTTGGTATAGAGAGCTAAAAAAAAGAGATTCGGAGTAAACTTGATAAAATATATAACCATTGTGAGATATATGGTATGACTGCTGCTGACAGGGTAGAGCAGATGGAGCTTAGAGCTCAGCTTGATAGACTCCTGAGTTAGGAAGAGGTGAAATGGAAACAGGGAGCTAAGATTGATGAGATTTTAGATGGTGATTGCAATACCAAATACTTCCATGTTAAAGCTAATGGAAGACATAGGAGGAATAAAATTACCAGTTTAGATCAGGAGGAGGGGAGGATAGAAGGGGATAAGCAATTACTGGATTATATTACCAGTTTCTATAAGAACTTGTTTGGGCACCCTGAGGTATCACACATCTCTTTAAATGTGGATGATCCTGCAACTGTGCCTCTGCTTGCTAAAGAAGTGTTGATAAGTGAATTCTCATTAGATGAAATTAAAAAAGCTGTGTTCCAGATGGACCATAATAAATTACATGGTCCTGATGGTTTCACTGCTGAATTTTATCAACACTTCTGGGAATTGATAAAACATGATTTAAAGAGAATGTTTGATGACTTTTATTAAGGGAATTTGAATATTAAAAGGCTTAATTATGGGATTATTACTTTATTGCCCAAAAGTAAAGATGCTAATCAAATTCAAAAAAATAGGCCAATTTGTCTATTAAATGTAAGTTTCAAAATCTTTACTGAAGTGCCGATGAACAAGCTTAATATGGTTGCTGGTGAGGTAGTCTCTCCAATTCAAATTACCTTTATTAAAGGTAGGTACATTATGGAGGGGGTCCTGGTTTTGCATGAAGCTTTGGATAATGCACACACTAAGAAACATGATGCTTTATTATTCAAAGTTGGTTTTGAAAAAGCATATGATAAATAAAGTGGCCTTTTGTGTTTCAGATGTTGAAACTGAAAGGCTTTCTTGATAAATGGATTGATTGGGTCATGGGAACCATTAGGGGGGGTGATACGTCTCCAACGTATCTATAATTTTTGATTGTTCCATGCTATTATAGTATCAATCTTGGATGTTTTATATGCAATTATATGCCAATATATCATTTTTTGGTACTAACTGTTGGTGCAATACTTGCCCTCTTATGTTTTGGAGATTGTTGACAGAAATAGGCATGGACTGATTTGTTTGCTAGTGCACACAGAGAGAAATAGTCCATGCAGTGCCGAAGAGAATGCTGTCTCAGGTGTACAGTTCGAGGAACTTCACCGAAGAACATCTTCATCGCTGATAAGAATGAGCTACATCCTTTGAAGACTTGTAGACGAGAAGAATGACGTGAAGGAGTTGACCCCTCGAAAATTTACTGCTGACGTGATGCAATTGGTTCGGTGTTTCGGTCCGAAGAAATTTGACTGCAGCGATGGAAGACGAAGATGAACTGAAGACGGAGCATTCTTTTCGTTGTTATTCTTTCATTCATTTGAGTCATAGGACCTCCGTACTATTAAGAGGGGTATAGGTTCTCAAAGCTTAGATCCGCTATGATGCTTAGCCCAAAACCTATGCGAGATTGAGAGAAATCTCTTTATGTTTCGAATGATTACCTGCCAGCAGAAGAAGTTTTTCTTCGGTGCTGCAGGAGATATCTTTCGAACTGAGGAGTTAGCATTACTTGCTAAGCACGTAATGTTACCGTTGTGCTCAAATTCCGACCATTGGACTCGTGTCGTTCAGCCGTTGGCTGCTCCACATGTCCAATTTGGTCATTTCCCATCAGGGAAGGCTGCGGCTATAAATAGTCACCCTGCTCCAACGTTGCCCGTTGGCTGCTCCGCTTAAGATTTCTGAGAAGATTGATTGAGCATCCCCTCTCCGAGAGATTTGAGTTTAAAATCCACCGAGAGAAAAATCAAGAGCCAAAATTTAGACAGTGGTTGAGCATCATAGTAGTTCTGAGTTAGAGTTCTTGTACCTATTACTCTTGAGAGCTGCACACTCTCTAGACGGATAGGTGTCGGCTCGAGTGTCGAAGAGTAATTGTCTTCACTGAGCAAGATCTTCAGCAACCAAGAGTAATTGTGGTTCGCGAAGAATTCTGTCAGAGGTTTGGAGATCACCGACAAGTATCTACCACGAGTGAAATCAACTGGAGTCTGATCAGCTCCGAGTTGAAGGAGAATAGGGCGAAGAGAGTTTATCTTCTGTGTTAAATCACAACCCCTCCAACCAGACGTAGTCCTTTGGCAGAAGGGCGAACTGGTCTACCAAATTCATCTGTCGCCATCTAGCACCACTGGTTCATTCTACTATACTGCATTTCCTTCAGCCGTTTACATTCGTGTTCTGTGTCGATAGATTTATCTGATCTGTCATAGCTTGTTACTTTTCTGTCGCATTCATATCATTCATTCCCATCATCCCCATCTCATTTGTTTTCGTTCGTCTGCATGTCAGCATAATTTCATTCAGCACGATATCCATTCACCTCGTTGTCATTTCCCGTGTGTTTTCCATCGCAGCATACATCTAGTTTTTCCTCGTGACATTGCCTCTGTTCACATTTTGCATTACCTTCGTACCTGTCAAACCTGTGATACTCTTCGCTTGGTCAGTTAGTATTTTCGGCATCGATAGATATGATCCTCTACAGTATGTTTGTTTAAGTGCTCATCTACCGAACCTTATTTCCGCTGCTGTGTTTGGGATCATTTCAAAACATTCGCAAGAATTTTTGAATCTCCCATTCACCCCCCCCCTCTGGTCGATATACTCTCGGTCCTATCACTAACCTATTAACCCAGTGCCTAGTGCCAATTGCTATTTTCTGCTTGTTTTTGCCTTTTCAGAAAATCATTATCAAAAAGAGTCCAAATGAGAAAAAACTTTGGATTAATTTTTTCTGGACCAGAAGAGACCCACGAAGCTTTGGCAGAAGACCAAAAGAGCCACGAGGAGGCGACAAGCCTGGAGGGCGCGCCAAGGGGGGTAGGCGCGCCCCCAGGCTTGTGGGCCCCTCGTAGCCCCTCCTGACCTAATTCCAGCGCTATACATTCCCAAATATTCCCAATATACCAGAGAGATAGAAGAGAAAACCTTTCCGCCGCCGCAAGCCTCTGTTCTTCCATGATCCCATCTGGAGGCCTTTTCTGGTACTCTGCCGGAGGGGGAATCGATCACGGAGGGCTTCTTCATCAACCTTGCTTCCCTTCCGATGATGTGTGGGTAGTTTACCACAAACCTACGGGTCCATAGCTAGTAGCTAGATGGCTTCTTCTCTCTCTTTAATCTTCAATACCATGTTCTCCTCGATGTTCTTGGAGTTCTATCCGATGTAATCTTCTTTTGCGGTGTGTTTGTTGGGATCCGATGAATTGTGAGTTTATGATCAGATTATTCATGAGAAATATTTGAGTCTTCTCTGAACTCTTTTATGCATGATTATTATAGCTTTTTATTTCTCTTCGGTCTATCGATTTGGTTTGGCCTACTAGATTGATTTATCTTGCAATGGGAGAGGTGCTTTGTGATGGGTTCAATCTTGCGGTGCTCAATCCCAGTGACAGAAGGGGACATGACACGTATTTGTATTGTTGCCATTCAGGATAAAAAGGATGGGGTTTAATAATATTGCTTGAGTTTACTTTGTCTACATCATGTCATCTTGCTTAAGGCGTTACTCTGTTTCATACTTAATACCTTAGATGCATGCTGGATAGCGGTCGATGGGTGGAGTAATAGTAGTAGATGCAGGCAGGAGTCGGTCTACTTGTCTCGGACATGATGCCTATATACATGATCATTGCCATGAATCCATCATAATTATTTTCTTTTCTATCAATTGCCCAACAGTAATTTGTCTACCCACCGTATGCTATGTGTTCGAGAGAGAAGCCTCTAGTGAAAACTATGGCCCCCGGGTCTACTTTATCATATATAAAAAACCTAAAAAAAACCTTGCTGCAATTTATTTACTTTTATTTTATTTAGTATTTTAGTTTATCTATCTATCACTATCAGAATTAATCCTTGCAAATAACCGCTAAGAGGATTGACAACCCTCTTGTTTGCGTTGGGTGCAAGTGTTTGCTTTTGTGTGTGCAGGTGCGCTTAACGGGATTTTGCTTGGTTCTCCTACTAGATTGATAACCTTGGTTCTTAAGTAAGGAAAATACTTATCTCTACTATATTGCATCATCCTCTCCTCTTCGGGGAAGTACCAACGCAGTCTACAAGTAGCAGGAAGAATTTATGGCACCGTTGCCGGGGAGACATCATCAAAATTACCAAGTACCTTCGCACAAACTATCATCCACTTGCATTTATTTTATTTACCTTTTATTTGCATTTGCCTCTCATTTTTATCTCCCCCACTTCTAAAACAAAATTTACAAAAACACAATAATATTTTTATTTGCTTGTTTGCTCGTTTGCTTGCTTGTGTTGCCATGTGCCTTCTATTTGCTTGCATCTTCACTTGCTAAAAACTATTGATATGCATCCTCATCCACTTGCTAATCTTTTCAAATGATCTAATTATGATGAACCAATTGCTAGTGAGTTGAGTGCACTTGATTATCTTTATGAAGTTTTGCTTGAGAATCATGAATCTGAAAATTGTGATGAAGTGTTAAAAGATGAAATTTATAAAGTGATTCATGATAGCTCCTTGAATGAAAAGCATGATTGCAATGAGGTTATTATAAATTCTATTAATGTCAATTATGCTAATAATATGCAAAGCTACAAGCTTGGGGATGATAATTTTGTCATGTCCACTACTTATTGCAATGATCATGATTGGGGTGATAATGCTTCTTATGATCTTGAAAATTAATTTAAGCCTCATGATGAATATGTTATTGATAATAATGTTTGCAATAATATTGAAAGTGGGTTTGGAAGAGTGTCAACTTTAGGTAAAAAGAATCCCACATATTCGGAGAGTGTTCAATCTTAAGAAATTTTTGATAAAAGTGGGTTTGGAGAGGTCATGACTTTAGTAGATGTTAATCCCACTATCTTGGAAGATTATAATTTTTTTATGCATGTGGATCATAGAGAGAATATTGTTTATGATAGCTATATTGTTGAGTTTGATTATGATCCTACATGTAATTATTGTGAGAGAGGAAAATATGGTTGTAGAAATATTCATGTTACTAAATTGCCTCTCGTTGTGTTGAAATTATTAATGCTTCATTCCTCCTATTTACATAAGCTAGATATTGCTTGTCTTGATAAATTGTTTTCCTATAAAATACCCATGCATCAGAAGTATGTTAGACTTAAATGTGTTTTTCACATGTTTTATGATGCTCTCTTTGTGTTTCAATTCTTATCTTTCATGAGAGCATCATTGAAATCTCAAGCCTATCTTAATGGCTATAAAGAAAGAGCTTGTTGGGAGACAACCCAATAAACTTTTTATTTCTGTTTTTGTGTTTTTACACAATTATAGCCTCTGTTATGATTGTGTTTTTATCTTTTAATTAGTGTTTGTGCCAAGTAATGCCTTTGGGATGATTTGGATGATAGTATAATTGATGTTGTTTGAAAACAAAAACTTTTGCGTTCAGTACTGGAATTTTGCTGTTTCGCTGGAACGTCAGAACCTTCTGAATTTTTTACACAATATTTATATATTAATTTCCTAGGTTTTTCTAATTTTTCAGAATTTTTGGAGTTACAGAAGTATGACGTTAATTCAGGTTTTACAGACTGTTCTGTTTTAGACAGATTCTGTTTTTGTTGCATAGTTTGCTTATTTTGATGAATCTATGGATCGTATCGGGGGGTATGAGTCATGGAGAAGTTGGAGTACAGTAGAATTATGCCAATATTAAATATGAATTAATTTACAACAGTACCTAAAGTTTAAGATTTGTTTGTTATACTAACGGATCTCACGAGGTTTCTGTTGAGTTTTGTGTGCTGAAGTTTTCAAGTTTTGGGTGAGACTACGATGGATAAAGGAATAAGGAGCGGCAAGAGCCTAAGCTTGGGGATGCCCAAGGCACCCCAAGGTAATATTCAAGGAAGACTCAAGCATCTAAGCTTGGGGATGCCCCGGAAGGCATCCCCTCTTTCGTCTACAATCTATCAGTAACTCACTTGGAGCTATATTTTTATTCATCACATGATATGTGTTTTACTTGGAGCGTCTTGTGATATAGTTTGTTTGCTTTTGTTTTCTTTTTAGTTTTTCACAATCATCTTTGCTGAACACACCTTTTTGAGAGGGACACACATTATTCGTGATTTGTTAGAATACTCTATGTACTTCACTTATATCTTTTGAGCTAGGCAGTTGCTCTAGTGCTTCACTTATATCTTTTAGAGCACGGCAGTGGTTATATTTTAAAGAAATAGTTGCACTCTCATGCTTCACTTATATCTTTTTGAGAGTCTAATGAATAACAATGGTAATATGCACGGGTTATGAATTTGGTCCTGATATGATAGGTATTCAAGAGGGATATAATAAAAACTTTCATGTAGATCACTGAATATGATAAGTTTGATTCCTTGCAATAATTTTGCAATATTAAGATGGTAATATGTGGGAGGTGCTAGTAGATAATTGTGGTTTAATAAGAATATTGGTGTTAAGGTTTGTGATTCCCGAAGCATGCACGTATGATCTATCGTTATGCTAAGAAGTTGGAGCATGATTTATTCTTGATTGTCTACCTTATGAGTGGCGGTCGGGGACGAGCGATGGATTTTTTTTTCTACCAATCTATCCCCCTAGGGGCATGCGTAGTAGTACTTTGCTTCGAGGGCTAATAAACTTTCGCAATAAGTATGTGAGTTCTTTATGACTAATGTGAGTCCATGGATTATACGCACTCTCACCTTTCCGCAATTTGCTAGCCTCTTCGGTACCATGCATTGCCCTTTCTCACATCGAGAGTAGGTGCAAACTTCGCCGGTGCATCCAAACCCCATGATATGATACACTCTATCACACATAAGCCTCCTTATATCTTCCTCAAAACAGCCACCATACCTACCTATCATGGCATTTCCATAGCCATTCCGAGATATATTGCCATGCAACTTCCACCGTTCCGTTTTTATGACACACATCGTCATTGCCATATTGCTTTGCATGATCATATAGCTGACATAGTATTTGTGGCTCAGCCACCGTTCATCATTTTTATACATGTTACGCTAGTATCATTGCACATCCTGGTACACTGCCAGAGGCATTCATATAGAGTCATATATTTGTTCTAGTATCGAGTTGTAATTTTGAGTTGTAAGTAAATAAAAGTGTGATGATCATCATTATTAGAGCATTGTCCCAGTGAGGAAAGGATGATGGAGACCATGATTCCCCCACAAGTTGGGATGAGACTCCAGATGAAAAATAAATTAAAAAAAAAGAGGCCAAAAAAGAGCCCACGAAAAAAAATGAAATGAGAGCAAAAGAGAGAAGGGGCAATGTTACTATCCTTTTTCCACACTTGTGCTTCAGGGTAGCACCATGTTTTTCATATAAAGAGTCTCCTATTTTGTCACTTTCATATACTAGTGGGAAATTTTCATTATAGAACTTGGCTTGTATATTCCGATGATGGGCTTCCTCAAATGCCCGAGGTCTTCATGAGCAAGCAAGTTGGATGCACACCCACTTAGTTTTCATGTTGAGCTTTCATACACTTATAGCTCTTAAGTGCATCCGTTGCATGGCAATCCCTACTCCTCGCATTGACATCAATTGATGGGCATCTCCATAGCCTGTTGATTAGCCTCGTCGATGTGAGACTATCTTCTTACTTTTGACTTCTCCTTATTAATCTCTACCACCATACTCTATTCCACCCATAGTGCTATATCCATGGCTTGCGCTCATGTATTGCGTGGGGGTTGAAAAAGCTGAAGCGCGTTAAAAAGTATGAACCAATTGCTCGGCTTGTCATCAGGGTAGTGCATGATAAATATTTGGGCCATTTGCATTTCTGTCCCTAACTCGAACCACCTACTCAGATTTGCCCCTAATTTCGAAGCCTGCTCAAATTTACCCCTCTGCCGTTAGTTGCACTTATAGAAATGCCCCTCCATGTCGTTTCCGTCCAGTCAAAGCCGTTTGACCGCTATCTCGCCGTTTCTTTGACAATTTTGCCCCTGTGTCTATGTGCCACTTACTGGTGGGTCCCACTCTCAATAAATAAAATGAAAAAACACTTTCTCTCACCCCCTCTCTCACACACACTTACATGTGGGGCCAGTCTAGAAAAACAGAAAAAAGAAAGAAAAAATGACTATTCAAACTAGATATTGGGCCCACATGTCATTGGCTTATCAATATTTTCCAGAAATATTTTGTTTTAATTAGTCGTTTAATTAAGTATTAAATGTGGATTAGGCCGACGGTTGCCGGCGGCGACCAAATCCCATGGCGGAGGCACGCCGGGAGGCTGCGAGGAGGCCGACCAAGGGAACCAGGCGACAGGTGTAGCTCTACCACGTCCAGAGATGTGGTCGTCGGGCCATATGGTCGCCGGAGCAAACGGTGGCGACCATTCCCGCGGCGGCTCCGGGCGGCGCAAATGGGGCAGCAACCATGCGAGGGGGAGACAGAGGGGAACGGTTTGTGTGACATTAAGCAGCTCACTAGGAGCACGATGGCGACGCCGCTGGGTCTCGGGGATGACCGGAGCGATGACTTCGATGATGGCGGCAATGGAAGAGCTCGGAGCTCATGGGGATGACGACCCGAGGTCATGGAGCTTGCTATGGAGGACTCCCAAGTCTTCTGTGGTGCATACGGATGCCATAGGAGCCACTGGTGTCGGTCGGCGTGCTTCAACGGCGTCAAATCGACGGCAGTGGTCCGAGCTCGGAGGCGGGGAAGATGCGTTGAGGCGCTCTGTGCTGGACGTCTCCGGTCAAAATCGTCGGCTGGTAGGACGAGGTCATGGCATATGAGCTTCCTGGCGAGGTGGCGGCGCTTCGAGTTTCCGTTGGCCACGTGCTTGACAGACGCCGGCGATGGGGCGCTCTCTGGCGTGCTTGCGTAAGAGGGCTAGAGGGCGGGAGAGGAACAAGGGCGAGCGGCGGAGAGAGCGCGAGGGATAGAGGACTGCGGCTCAGGGGAGGCCAGCGGCGGAGGCGGCGTCCGTTCGGCACTCTCGCTGGAGTTGAGAGGGAGTGGTCGTCGGCCCGTCGTTCGGCAAGGAGAGAGAGAGGTGAGAGAGAGAGTTTTGCTTTTTTTTGTATGGATGAGGGGCCCCACATGTAAGTGTGTGTGAGAGAGGGGGTGAGAGAAAGTGTTTTTTCATTTTATTTTTTGAGAGTGGGACCCACCAGTAAGTGGCACATGGACACAGGGGCAAAAATGTCAAAGCAACGACCAGATAGCGGTCAAACGGCTTTGACCAGGCGGAAACGGCACGGAAGGGCATTTCTATAAGTGCAACTAACGGCAGAGGGACAAATTTGAGCATGCTTCGAAATTAGGGGCAAATCTGAGTAGTGGGTTCGAGTTAGGGACACAAATGTAAAAGACCCTAAATATTTTCTGTTAAGAAGATGGAGCATGACAGGATTATATAATTTTGTAGGGATAACGTTCTTTAGCATTTTTATTTTGAAAGACATGATTGTTTATTAGTATGCCTGAGTATTGATGTCTTTATATCAAATTATAGACTATTGCTTTGAATCATTCGGATCTTATTATTCATACCGTCAGAGAGAGATTACATGATGAAACATGTTAGGTAGCATTCTGATACGTCTCCAACGTATCTATAATTTATGAACTATTCATGCCATGTTTATTATAGTTTTGTATGATTTTGGTGCACTTTTATATGGATTTTATATGATTTTCATGACTAACATATTGACCTAGTGCCCAGTGCCAGTTGCTGTTTTCTGCTTGTTTTTGGTTTTCCAGAAAATCCATATCAAATGAAGTCCAAATGCAGCGAAACTTTTTGAGAATTTTTTTTGGAAGGAAACAGAACCAGGAAGCTTCGGGGGAACAGTAGAAGACCCACAGGGGCCCCACAAGCCACCTGGGCGTGCCACCCCCCCCCCCCTAGGCGTGCCCTGGTGCCTCGTGGGCCCCCTGTGGCCCTTCTTCGCGTGATTCCAACGCCAAAAATACTTATAAATACCAAAATCCCCAGAAATAACCCTAGAACTTCGACTCCGCTGCCGCAAGCCTCTGTACCTCCACGATCTTATCTACAGCCCTTTTCCGGCACCCTGTCGGAGGGGGGAATCATCACCGGAGGCCATCTTCATCATCCCGGCGGTCTCCATGACGAGGAGGGAGTAGTTCACCCTCGGGGCTGAGGGTTTGTACCAGTAGCTATGTGTTTTATCTCTCTCTCTCTCTCTCGCGCGCGCGCGCGCGTTCTTGATTTGGCACGATCTTGATGTACCGCGAGCTTTGTTAATATAGTTGGATCATATGGTGTTTCTCCCTCTCTATCTTGTTGTGATGAATTGAGTTTTTACCTTTGAGGTTTCACTATTATCGGATTGAATACTTTTATGGATTTGAGAACACTTGATGTATGTCTTGCATATGAACACCCGTGATGACAATGGGGTATTATATTGATTCACTTGATATATGTTTTGGCACTCAACTCGCGGATTCCCGAGGTGACATTGGGGTAATCTATGCATAGGGGTTGATGCACGTTTTCGTCCTACTTTCTCCGGTAGAAATCTTGGGGCACTCTTTGAAGTTCTTTGTGTTGGATTGAATATTATGAATCTGAAGTTGTTTGATGCATATCGTATAATCAACTCACGGATACTTGTGGTGACATTAGAGTATCTAGGTGACATTAGAGTTGGTTGATGCGTATCATATGGTGTTATTTTAGTACGAACTCTAGGGCTGTTTGTGACACTTATAGGAATAGCTCAATAGATTGATCGGAAAGAATAACTTTAAGTTGGTTTCGTACCCTACAACAATTTCTATCTTATGTTCTCCGCTAATAGGAACTTTGGAGTGATTCTTTATCGCACGTTGAGGGATTGTTATATGATCCAATTATGTTAGCACTGTTGAGAGATTGCACTAGTGAAAGTATGAACCCTAGGCCTTGTTTTCAAGCATTGCAATACCGTTTGTGCTCACTTTTGTTACTTGCTACCTTGCTGTTTTTTTTATTTTCAGATTACAAAAACCTATATCTACTATCCATACTACACTTGTATCACCATCTCTTCGCCGAACTAGTGCACCTATACAATTTACCATTGTATTGGGTGTGTTGGGGACACAAGAGATTTCTTGTATTTGATTGCAGGGTTGTTTGAGAGAGACCATTTTCATCCTATGCCTCCCACGGATCGATAAACCTTAGGTCATCCACTTGAGGGAAAATTGCTACTGTCCTACAAAACTCTGCGCTTGGAGACCCAACACGAGTCTACAAGAATAAGTTGTGTAGTAGACATCAAGCTCTTTTCTGGCGCCGTTGCCGGGGAGGTGAGTGCTTGAAGGTATATCTTTAGATCTTGCAATTGAATCTTTTAGTTTCTTGTTTTATCACTAGTTTGGTTTATAAAAGAAAACTACAAAAAAATGGAATTGAGGTTGCCTCATAATATTCGTCTTTATAATGTCTTTCTTGAAAATGATGGATCGGAAAATTGTGCTCAATTGATAGAAGAAGAATTCAATAAAATGTTTGGCATAAAACCTTTGAATGATAATCATGATTTCAATGTTGCTAGTATGAATTCCTTGAATATCCATGATGCTAGTGATATGCAAAGCCATAAGCTTGGGGATGCTATATCTGATGAAGATGATATTTTTAGTCCCCCAAGTTTTGATGAGAATATTTATTATGATGATTGCATGCCCCCTATTTATGATGATTATATTGATGAAAGTGGGTTTGGAAGAGTGTCAACTCTAGGTACTAATGATCCCACTATTTTGGAGGGTGTTGAATCTTATTACAATAATTATGAAAGTGGATTTGGAGAGGTCATGACTTTATTTAGTGATGAATCCACTATTTTGGAAGAGGTTTCAATTGATTATGACAACAAAGTTGCTATCTATGATGATTATTGTGATGACATGTATGCTATAAAGAATAATGATAACTATGAAACTTGTCGTCATGATTTTAATTTTCAATCGGATTATGCCAATCAAGTATCACATGATAGTTATTTTGTTGAGTTTGCTCCCACTATTATGAATGAGAAGGAATTTGCTTATGTGGAGAGTAATAAAATTTCTATGCTTGTGGATCATGAAAAGAATGCTTTATGTGATAGTTATATTGTTGGATTCATTCATGATGCTACTGAAAATTATTATGAGAGAGGAACATATGCTTGTAGGTATTGCAATAATATCAAGTTTCCTCTCTATGTGTTGAAAATCTTGAAGTCATGCTTGTTTTGCCTTCCTATGCTAGTTGATTCTTGTTACCATGAATTGTTTGCTCAAAAAATCCCTATGCATAGGAAGTGTGTTAGGCTTAAATGTGCTAGTCATATGCTTCATGATGCTCTCTTTGTGTTTTAATTCTTTACTTTTATGTGAGCATCATTGAAATCATCATGCCTAGCTAAAAAGGCATTAAAGAAAAGCGCTTGTTGGGAGACAACCCAATACTTATACCTTCTGTTTTTGTGTGTTCACATGATTAAGATACTGTTGTAATCATGTTTTATATGTTTTCTTTCAATAATGTGCCAAGTAAAGCCTTTGGGATAGTGTGGATACTTGTTGATTCGATTCTGTGCAAAAACAGAAACTTTTGCATCCAGTGCTGGAATTTCTATTCTGAAATGGAGCGTGATAAAATTCTGAAATTTTTACAGAGCATTGTGTTACAAATGTTTTACGTTTTCCTAATTTTTCAGAATTTTTGGAGGTACATAAGTATGGTTTTTAAATCGCTCACTACATGCTGTTCTGTTTTTGACAGATTCTGTTTTATTGCATAGTTTGCTTGTTTTAGTGTTTCCATAGCTTATATTATGAGATATAAATTGTGGAAATGATAGAATACAGTAGGAATTATGTGAGAACAATTATGAATCTTAGTCTTGACAGTACCAAAGTGATGGTTTATTCTTTATCATACCAACGCATCTCACGAAGTTCCGTTAAGTTTTGTGTGATTGAAGTTTTCAAGTTTTGGGTGAGATAACGATATGAGAAGAATAAGGGGCGGCAAGACCCTAAGCTTGGGGATTCCCAAGGCACCCAAAGGTAATATTCAAGGAAGACTCAAGCGTCTAAGCTTGGGGATGTCCCGGAAGGCATCCCCTCTTTCGTCTTCAACACTATCGGTAACCTCACTCGGAGCTATATTTTTATTCGTCACATGATATGTGTTTTACTTGGAGCGTCATTTTGCTTTTGTTGATATTTGCTTTATATTATCAATAATCATGTTTTGTATCTTTTAGTTCAATAAAATGCTAATTATAGCATTTACCATGCTCGGTTTGCAAGTTTATGTGTTGCTGTTTGAAAACAGAAAGTTTTCTGTTATGTCCTGAATTTTTGTGAATAGTCAGAACATGATAAAAATCTGAAATTTTTACAAAGTAAGCATGCATGAGTTCTCTGTCACATGGTAATTTTTCAGAATTTTTGGAGTTAGGGAAGTATGAATTTTAAATCCCCCTTTACAGACTGTTCTGTTTTGGCAGATTTCTGTTATAGTTGCATTGTTTGCATATGTTTGCTTGTTTAATGATTCTATTTGAGGATAGGAGTATTAAATATGCAGAGGCATTTAGTATGAAATATTTAATTTTAATTTTAGTGATTTTTTACAGTAGAGAATATTAAGGTTTTGAGTTGATTTATACTAACTTATCTCACGAGTTCTTGTTGAGTTTTGTGTGGATGAAGTTTTTAAGATTTAGGAGAAGCCATGATATGAGAGGAATTAAGGAGACACAAGAGCTCAAGATTAGGGATGCCCAAGGCACCCCAAGATAACATTTCAATAAGTCTCAAGCAACTAAGCTTGGGGATGCCCCGGTTGGCATCCCACCTTTCTTCATCAACACCTATCGGTTAGCCTAAGTTTTTACTTGTTCACATGATGTGTGCTATTCTTGGAGTGCCCTTTTATTTTCATTTTGTTTGCTATTTGAATAAAATTATCAAGATCTGAAATCTTTATTTGGAGAGAGTCTTCACATAGCTACTTATTTACTAAACTCTTCTTTGATCTTCACTTATATCTTTTGGAGTAGTTTGTCATTTATTCTTGTGCTTCACTTATATCCTATGAGTAAATTGTGAAAGAATTGAATATCATAAAGTTGAAATTATATGTGCTTCATATGCTTGTATCATGCCTATTAGTAGTTTCACATTGGGTTTAGAAAGTGAAATCTATTGAAGCTTGACAATCACAATATTGGTCATACAAGCAATTCATGAATGATTAGTATAAGGAAGAGAACTTTCACATATAAATATATTATCTTGGACATCTTTTATGATTGTGAATACCCATTAATTATTTTCAAACTTGAGCAAATTAGTTGAAGTTGGACAAGGAAGACAACGTAATGAGTTATGTTTGGGTATATTTGCATAGAAGTTATATTGTTATGGATCCTCCAACATGTGGTGCTTGCTAAGGATCTTTTGCTAGCCAAAAATTCGTACTAAGTAGAGCTACTACTTGTACATCCAAAAACCCTTAAACCCAGTTTCTTGCCATGAGTGTCCACCATATCTACCTATGGATTGAATAAGATCCTTCAAGTAAGTTGTCATCGGTGCAAAAAGCAATAAAAATTGCTCTAAAATATGTATGATCTTTTATTGCAAGGGAAAATAAGCGTTGTACGAACTTGTGATGGTAAAGAAATAAAAGCGACGGACTGCATAATAAAGGTTGATAGCACAAGGGGCAATATAATGTGACGTTCCTTTGCATTATGGGCTTGCGCATCCAAAAATAAAAAGCGCATGACAACCTCTGCTTCCCTCTGCGAAGGGCCTATCTTTTACTTTATGTATTTACTTTTATGCAAGAGTCAATAGTATTACTTCTCATTTCAACCTTAATTATTCTCTAGTTGGCAAGCATCATGTGGTGGGGAAAGATCCAGGCACATATGGCCAGTCAAATATATTTGATCATGAATTATTATTGTTGACAATTATCTCTATGATAAATAAGTTGGGAGGCGAAACATTAAGCCCCTATCTTTTTCTATGTTCGATGGATGCTATTTGTTCTAAAAATATGCTTTGAGTACTAGCAATCATAGAAGACTATATGATAATTGAGTATGTGGAGCTCTTACTTAGACTTTGTTGAAGATAAGTTGAATTGCAATTGTTTGGTGACTAAGAAGATAGGTTGTTAAGTTTCAAGAGAATGCATTGTTTGAACCATAACATGTGAATTGATTGCTACTTTATCATGATGAGTTTTATGAGAAAGAGTTGCTGTTATGATGCTAGGAAAATTGATTGAAATTATCATTGATCAAACTTATGCACTATGCTAGCATTCGCACTTCATAAATTATTTCTTTTATCATTTACCTACTCGAGGACGAGCAGGAATTAAGCTTGGGGATGCTGGTACGTCTCCAACGTATCTATAATTTATGAAGTATGCATGCCATGTTTATTATAGTTTTGTATGATTTTGGTGCACTTTTATATGGATTTTATATGATTTTCATGGACTAACATATTGACCTAGTGCCTGATACGTCTCCAACGTATCTATAATTTTTGATTGTTCCATGCTGTTATATTATCAATCTTGGATGTTTTTATATACATTTACAGCAATTATATATCATTTTTTGGGACTAACCTATTAACTTAGTGCCCAGTGCCAGTTGTTTTCTGTCTGTTTTTTGTTTTATAGAATATCAATACCAAACGAAGTCCAAATGCCACGAAACTTTTTGGAGATTTTTTTTCTGGACAATACCAACACTAGAAGCTTTGGGAGAAGACCAGACGCCAGAGGAGGTGGCCACAAGCCACCAGGGCGCGCCTGGGGGGGGCAGGCGCGCCCTGGTGCCTCGTGGGCCCACCTCAGCTCCGTTTGACCTAATTCCACCACTATAAATTCCCATAAATCTGGAAACCACCAGAGGAGTCCATGAAATACTTTTTCCGCCGCCGCAAGCTTCTGTTCTCGAGAGATCCCATCTGGAGACTTTTTCCGGTACTCCGCCGGAGGGGCAATCGATCACGGAGGGGCTCTACATCAACCTTGCTGCCCTTCCAATGATGTGTGAGTAGTTTACCACAGACCTTCGGGTCCATAGTTAGTAGCTAGATGGCTTCTTCTCTCTTTTTGATCTTCAATACAATGTTCTCCTCGATGCTCTTGGAGTTCTATCCGATGTAATCACTTTTTGCGGTGTGTTTGTTGGGATCCGATGAATTGTGAGTTTATGATCATATTATCCATGAATATTATTTGAGTCTTCTCTGATCTCTTTTATGCATGATTATTATAGCTTCGTATTTCTTCTCCGATCTATTGATTTGGTTTGGCCAACTAGATTGATTTATCTTGCCATGGGAAGAGGTGCTTTGTAATGGGTTCGATCTTGCGGTGCTCAATCCCAGTGACAGAAAGGGACATGACACGTATGTATCATTGCTATTAAGGGTAAAAATATGGGGTTTATTCATTCGTGAGTTTACTTTGTCTACATCATGTCATCTTGCTTAAGGCGTTACTCCGTTCTTTATGGACTTAATACACTAGATGCATGCTGGATAGCGGTCGATGTGTGGAGTAATAGTAGTACATGCAGGCAGGAGTCGGTCTACTTGTCTCGGACGTGATGCCTATATACATGATCATTGCCTTGGATATCGTCATGATTATTTGCTTTTCTATCAATTGCCCAACAGTAATTTGTTTACCCACCGTATGCTATTTTCTTGAGAGAAGCCTCTAGTGAAAACTATGGCCCCCGGGTCTATCTAAATCATATACTAAAACCCTAAAAATACTTGCTGCACTTTTTCTTTATTTATTTTATTTTGTATTTTTGTTTCAATCTATCTATCTATCACATACAATTTAATCTTGCAACTTACCGCCGAGGGATTGACAACCCCTTGTTTGCGTTGGGTGCAAGGATTTGTTGTTTGTGTGCATGTACTGCTAACGAGGTGTTGCGTGATTCTCCTACTGGATTGATAACCTTGGTTTCATAATTGAGGGAAATACTTAACTCTACTGTGCTGCATCATCCCTTCCTCTTCAGGGAAAATACCAACGCAAGCTACAAGTAGCAGTGCCCAGTGCCAGTTGTTGTTTTCTGCTTCTTTTTGGTTTTTCAGAAAATCTATATCAAATGAAGTCCAAATGCAGCGAAACTTTTGGACAATTTTTTCTGGAAGGAAACAGACCTAGGAAGCTTCGGGGGAACAGCAGAAGACCCACAGGGCCCCACCAGCCACCTGGGCGCGCCACCCCCCCCCCTAGGCGCGCCCTGGTGCCTCGTGGGCCCCCTGTGGCCCTTCTTCGCGTGATTCCAACGCCAAAAATTCTTATAAATACCAAAACCCCCAGAAATAACCCTAGAACTTCGACTCCGCCGCCGCAAGCCTCTGTACCTCCATGATCTCATCTACATCACTTTTCCGGCACCCTATCGGAGGGGGGAATCATCACCGGAGGCCATCTTCATCATCCCGGCGGTCTCCATGACGAGGAGGGAGTAGTTCACCCTCGGGGCTGAGAGTTTGTACCAGTAGCTATGTGTTTTATCTCTCTCTCTCTCTCTCTCTCTCTCTTTCTCTCGCGCGTTCTTGATTTGGCACGATCTTGATGTACCACGAGCTTTGTTAATATAGTTGGATCATATGGTGTTTCTCGCTCTCTATCTTGTTGTGATGAATTGAGTTTTTACCTTTGAGGTTTCACTATTATCGGATTGAATACTTTTATGGATTTGAGAACACTTGATGTATGTCTTGCATATGAACACCCGTGGTGACAATGGGGTATTATATTGATTCACTTGATATATGTTTTGGCACTCAACTCGCGGATTCCCGAGGTGACATTGGGGTAATCTATGCATAGGGGTTGATGCACGTTTTCGTCCTACTTTCTCCGGTAGAAATCTTGGGGCACTCTTTGAAGTTCTTTGTGTTGGATTGAATATTATGAATCTGAAGTTGTTTGATGCATATCGTATAATCAACTCACGGATACTTGTGGTGACATTGGAGTATCTAGGTGACATTAGAGTTGGTTGATGCGTATCATATGGTGTTAGTTTAGTACGAACTCTAGGGCTGTTTGTGACACTTATAGGAATAGCTCAATAGATTGATCGGAAAGAATAACTTTAAGGTGGTTTCGTACCCTACAACAATTTCTATCTTATGTTCTCCGCTAATAGGAACTTTGGAGTGATTCTTTATCGCACGTTGAGGGATTGTTATATGATCCAATTATGTTAGCGTTGTTGAGAGATTGCACTACTGAAAGTATGAACCCTAGGCCTTGTTTTCAAGCATTGCAATACTGTTTGTGCTCACTTTTCTTACTTGCTACCTTGCTGTTTTTTTATTTTCAGATTAAAAAAACCTATATCTACTATCCATACTACACTTGTATCACCATCTCTTCGCCGAACTAGTGCACATATACAATTTACCATTGTATTGGGTGTGTTGGGGACACAAGAGATTTCTTGTATTTGATTGCAGGGTTGTTTGAGAGAGACCATCTTCATCCTATGCCTCCCACGGATTGATAAACCTTAGTTCATCCACTTGAGGGAAAATTGGTACTGTCCTACAAAACTCTGCGCTTGGAGGCCCAACACGAGTCTACAAGAATAAGTTGTGTAGTAGACATCACATTCCACATCAAAAATTCTATTTTTATCATTTACCTACTTGAGAACGAGCAGGAATTAAGCTTGGGGATGCTTGATACGTCTCCAACGTATCTATAATTTTTTATTGTTCCATGCTATTATAGTATCAATCTTGGATGTTTTATATGCAATTATATGCCATTATATATCATTTTTGGGACTAACCTATTAACTCAGTGCCCAGTGCCAGTTGCTGTTTTTTGCTTGTTTTTGCCTTTTCAGAAAATCATTATCAAAAAGAGTCCAAACGAGAAAAAAACTTTGGATTAATTTTTTCTAGACCAGAAGAGACCCCATGAAGCTTCGGGAGAAGACCAGAAGAGCCACGAGGAGGCGACAAGCCTGGAAGGCGCGCCCAGGGGGGTAGGCGCGCCTCCCAGGATTGTGGGCCCCTCGTAGCCGCTCTTGACCTAATTCCAATGCTATAAATTCCCAAATATTCCCAATACACCAGGGAGATAGAAGAGAAAACCTTTCCGCCACCGCAAGCCTCTGTTCTTCCGTGATCCCATCTAGAGGCCTTTTCCGGTACTCTGCCGGAGGGGGAATCGATCATGGAGGGCTTCTTCATCAACCTTGCTGCCCTTCCGATGATGTGTGAGTAGTTTACCACAGACCTACGGGTCCATAGCTAGTAGCTAGATGGCTTCTTCTCTCTCTTTGATCTTCAATGCCATGTTCTCCTCGATGTTCTTGGAGTTCTATCCGATGTAATCTTCTTTTGCGGTGTGTTTGTTGGGATCCGATGAATTGTGAGTTTATGATCAGATTATTCATGAGAAATATTTGAGTCTTCCTCTGAACTCTTTTATGCATGATTATTATAGCTTTGTATTTCTCTCCGATCTATCGATTTGGTTTGGCCTACTAGATTGATTTATCTTCCAATGGGAGAGGTGCTTTGTGATGGGTTCAATCTTGCGGTGCTCAATCCCAGTGACAGAAGGGGACATGACACGTATTTGTATTGTTGCCATTAAGGATAAAAAGATGGGGTTTAATCATATTGCTTGAGTTTACTTTGTCTACATCATGTCATCTTGCTTAAGGCGTTACTCTGTTTCATACTTAATACCCTAGATGCATGCTGGATAGCGGTCGATGGGTGGAGTAATAGTAGTAGATGCAGGCAGGAGTCGGTCTACTTGTCTCGGACGTGATGCCTATATACATGATCATTGTCATGAGTCCGTCATAATTATTTGCTTTTCTATCAATTGCCCAACAGTAATTTGTCTACCCACCGTATGCTATGTGTTCGAGAGAGAAGCCTCTAGTGAAAACTATGGCCCCCGGGTCTACTTTATCATATATAAAAAACCTAAAAAAAACCTTGCTGCAATTTATTTACTTTTATTTTATTTAGTATTTTAGTTTATCTATCTATCACTATCAGAATTAATCCTTGCAAATAACCGCTAAGAGGATTGACAACCCTCTTATTTGCGTTGGGTGCAATTGTTTGCTTTTGTGTGTGCAGGTGCGCTTAACGGGATTTTTCTTGGTTCTCCTACTGGATTGATAACCTTGGTTCTTAACTGAGGGAAATACTTATCTCTAGTATAGTGCACCATCCTCTCCTCTTCGGGGAAGTACCAACGTAGTCTACAAGTAGCAGGGGGTAATGTTTGTATCAAAGGCAATGAAAATTATGGTCCTTACTTTCCCACTCATGAAGGGTTGAGGCAGGGGGATTCTCTATCTCCCCTGATGTTCAATCTGGCAGCTGATGCTTTGGCAATTTTAATGAATAATGCTAGAAAAGCTGCTTTGATCAAAGGATTGTTGTCGGTGAGTTTGGAAGGTGGTGTCAATATGTTACAATATGCAGATGACACCATCTTCCTTTTGCATGATGATTTTGATAGTGCTCATAATTTGAAATACATATTGTGCCTTTTTGAACAGATGTCTGGTTTGAAAATCAATTTCCACAAGAGTGAACTGGTTTTGTTTGGTGAATCTGCTAATAAAAAACAGGAATACTCTAAAAAAATTACTTGTCCAGTAGGTGATCTTCCTCTGAAATATCTAGGCCTTCCTATTGATAAAAAAAAGAATCAGAAATAAATATTGGAAACCTCCAGAAGAGAAAATGGAGAAAAAATGTGGTACTTGGCAAGGTAGATTGCTGGCTACTGTTGGTAGCATTACCTTGATCCAATCCACTTTGACTGGCATACCTTACTTCATGATGTCCTTTTATGGGTTGCCTGTGGGGGTGAATAGAAGAATGGATTTCTTTAGGGCTAGATTGTTATGGCAAGAGAGTATTGATAAGAAAAAATATCATCTGGTTAAATAGTCTGAAGTCTGTAAACCAAAACATATGGGTGGGCTGGGCATACAAAATTTAGCTTTGATGAATAAAGCTTTATTATGCAAGTGGTGGTGGAAAATTTATAACACAGAAGGGTTGTGGCAGGAGGTACTGAAAGGGAAATACATTAAGAATACATGCATCACCAGTGTCAAACATAGGGCGGGGGGCTCACAATTTTGGAGTGAGCTTCTGAAACACAAAGATTTTTTTTTCTTCTCTTTGTGTAGATTTAATGTGGGAAATGGCGAAAATACCAGATTTTGGGAAGACTTGTGGATAGGACCTAAATCTCTGAAAGATAGTTATCCCAGGTTGTATAATATCTGCTTTGACAAAAACAAATCGGTTGCTGTAGTTTTGAGTGGGGGGGTGAATAATATTAAGTTTTGGAGGTCTCTGTTTGGGGAGTCCTTGGAACTCTGGACTCATATCAGAGAGGCTTGTGAGAGTGTGACTTTAAATGACCAAACAGATATAGTTAGCTGGACTTTGATGGGGAATGGGAAATACACTGTTAAATCATGCTATAGATACATGATACAAGATGGGTTCAAGTACCCACATAAATTTCTGTGGAAAGTTAAAATGCCTCCTCGGGTAAAAGTGTTCTTGTGGCTTGCATTGAGAGGAAGCATCCTCACCAAGGACAATTTAATCAAGAGGGGGTGGCATGGTGATAGCAAATGCTCCTTCTGTGGGGGGGGGGGACGAAGATATAAATCACCTCTTTTTTCATTGTTCTGTTGCTAGGATGTTGTGGATGGTTATGAAATGCTCATTTGGTATGCATGACATTCCTGACAACATACAAAGTCTATTTGGGGTCTGGATCAAAAAAATTGAAAGAAAAAAATGATAGGGATCTCATGACAGTGGGAATTTCTGCTATTTTCTGAACTCTGTGGAAACTTAGAAACAAAGTTGTCTTTGATAATAGCAGGGCCATTGATCCTTGCGTTCCGGTTAATTTGATTATTTACATGATTGGAATGTGTTGCAGAAAAACCAAGAAAAAATAAGGCGAATGACGGCGGGCGTAAGGAAGGTTGAGCAGGTTGCAAGGGAGATCTTCAAAGCGGCGCATGGTTGGAGAACAGGGGTGCCAAGACTTGCTGCTCCTTGAATTCCTTCATGCTGAAGCTGATGATGAAGATGAAGCCTCTCTCTATGATAGCTTGCTTTTTCCTGTTCTTTGCTTTTCGTCTGGTTTATGTAATAAGACCTGGTACTACATCTTTCCTTTGTGTTTCTGGATACTTAGCTGTATGTTTCAGTCTCGTTTATCTCCAGGTTAGCATCCCCTGGCGCCTGTGCTGGGGCTAGGCATGTCTGCGTGAGCTATTGGGAGGGGGAAGGGATGGCTCCTTCTCTCGTAGTAGCTTTAGCCATGTGTTAGTAGTTCCTGCTTTGTAGTTCTCATAAGACATTGTGGTTTAGTGGCGACATGTGTCCACGTTAGCAAGGCTCTTTTTGCCACACCAGCACTAGGCTTTTCTGCACTAGTGGTGAGGCCACCTATGGGCCATACATGTCTCAATTAGGTTTAAAACCCCCTAACCAGCAACTAACTAAAAATGGTAGTTTTAGCGATTTTTTAGCGTCCAACTCGTAGGTTTTAGGACAAAATAAAAAATGGTTTTTTTTCTGGGACACATACTTGTAAAGTTTTAGTTCTTTTGTTAATTACTCCTCAATCCCTCCACCTAAGAACTTTGATACTTCAGGGATTGACGGAGTAGGGCCCGATCTTTACAACCTGATCAAATTGATTCGTGTTCCCCGCAAGATTTTTTCACCAACAACTTGTTACTTTTGGAGTTTGGGCTCCTAAGCGGTTAGGGTTCCTTCGAAAGCTTTCTTGCTTGGGTTGTGCTCCGAAGACGTATGTAAAGGTGCGGTGGTTGTCTTCAAGACCACCGAGTGATTCGAGGCTCATCCGTTGGGGTGGCTCAAGAAGAATACAGTGAGCCACTTGGTGGCGTTCCGAAGCCTTGGTGCCAGTGATGAGTCTGTGGGTGTTGCTTCCCTCTTGAGGAGGCGTTGTGGGGCCACCTCCCTATGTCCGGGCTCCAGGACAAAAACACTAGTCCGTCCTTTCGGACTTGGCAAGGGCGACACTTTGCGTAGTTACCCTCTTGGAGATGTCGTCGTGGAGCTCAGTTACCTTCCAATCACAACACATCGACGTATCCTAGTGAGTTGCTTCTTCAACCCTGACGTGAGGTGTCTCCGTCTTTTACCTTTTACAGTTGACTTGGGTACCTTTTACACGTGACTTCGATGCCACCGTTCTCGGTCCTCGCTATCTACAAGTAGGATTGCCGCTCCACGGCCTTGAGCGAGAGGGCCGACGGCTGGGAATAGCTTGGTGTGTTCAGTGCAGCGACGTTCGATGGTTTCCAAGGAGGCACGGCTCGGGAGTCTCGGATGCCGTTTTTATTTCTTGATTGTCGTTTTTACATTGACCTTCTTTGTAAAGAGAATTTTTTTTCATCAACATTGTATCGTTCGTCGTTTAGGCTTGGATGTGGCTAGGTCTCAGTCGACTGAAATTTAATCAAGTCTAAATTAAGTGACATAACATATAAGAAAGAAAAAAAATAATTTTTTTGCACGTATCTCAACATAGGATCCCATGAATATAAGATCGATTGAGATTTGGTTAATTTAGCAATCCGTTTAGGCTTTTATCAATAAAGCGGCCAAACCTGTTTTGTGGAGATTGTTTAACCCTGAACAAGCATAGGATTAAGCTAAGCACATGTCGATGAGCATATGCAACGGCTGTCTTCTTGGGAGCAGGGGCACGCATGCACTAGGAGTCTGACTGACTGACTGACAGGGCCGGCACTAGGATAAGAGCACGAGACTGAGATTTTTCCTTTTTGGCTGTAAAGGAAGGGAGAGAGGGACATCTCTCTCCCACCGGGGAGCCTCGGAAGGAGAGAAAGCCGAAAGCCGAGAGCGCATGCATGCCCTAGCTCGCTAGCTCGCCCCTCAGAGAGGACAACGCCATTGCCAGCAACTCCCTCTCCCCGTCTATCTCTCCCTACACAATACCCTTTCTCTGAAAGCTGCAGAAGAGAACAAGCACGAGAGCTCCAACTCGACCTCCGGGCGCGTGGGCCCCACCACATGCGTTTTCTCAGCTCAGGTAGCGGATGATGGATAGGGCTGTAGGCTGGCTGTAGCGTGGAGCGAGCTAGCAGTGCAGACCAGACAGACAGCGCCTGCGAGACAAAGTTCTTGTGCTTGGCTCGGCCTGGCCCCCAGGCATCGCCCGAGAAAGGCCATGGCATGGAGCTGACTAGCTAGCGCAGTGCAGCTACCTACCTAGCATGCCTAGGGCTGGCAATGGCATGCACGGCCGCCATCATCATCATCTGCCAGCTCTCTCAACAGATACCAGTATACTCCCTTGTACAGTAGAACTATCTACTACCTGTAGGCGTATTATACAGACAGCAGGCATGTATGCATGGTCATGTCATGGATGAACAGAAGGGTCTATATTCTGTTGAAAGCTTTGGAGTGCACAGTTTCTCTGGAGATCATCCTTGCAAAACCAGCTTGTTATGGTGGATTCAGTAGCATCGTATGCGTAGCTGTATCTACCCCGTAGACGTGTTATAACATACAGATGAATGTATGCATGGTCATGTCATGTCTCTGTTCAGAACTTTGTGGTGCACAGGTTCTCAAAAAGGCATCGCCTATGCTTGCCTGACATGCACTTTTGAGCTTGATAAAAAAAAATACACATGCATGCACTTTTGAACAAGGAACCAACGGAGAATACGTACTTCTTCTTATTCGTTTAACGCATTCGCATCTTTGCGTGCTTCTCCCAAGTACTCCACTAACTTGGAAGCAGTATGCTCAAAGTTAAAGAGTTAAGTAGGATGCATATACCACACATAAATTGGGCTACATATGCCTTAGAAATATCGTGTAATTTGCCTGATGACTGATTTTTTTTTCTGCCCAACAAGCTGTACAAGATATCTCCATGGATGCGAACGGAATGCTTGCATTCTGGAAGGCTCATATATATACATGGGGGTACAGGGAATGCCAACAAGAATCCATTAATGCTGACCAACACATTATGCATAATCTCCTGTGCCTGAAACACACAAGCGCTCATCTCAAGGAATTCTAGCCTGTTACTTGTAGTCATCAGATAATTAGAAGGAATGCAGCACTAGGATTTTCTGCCGAAAATGACCCAGCCACCCCTGTGCTTCTATAGCAAGTACAAAATTTCAATGTTAACAAATCGGTGACAGAACTAGTACTGAGAGAAAAAACCCAGAGATGGCTGTAGATGATAGGAGCATGAATCAATGGACAGCACATATAGGAGAAAAAGGAACCTTTTGGTCAAACAGAAAGCTGAAACTGAAGCTCACAACCATCATACGTATGGCGTCATTTGCAGCAGCAGTGCTAACTGGACGTCACTAGGCCAGTAATCCTAAAGCGAATACGATCAAATCCTCATACGTTTCGAGATGTGTAGTGCCAGCCCAGCACGGACAAAATTACAAAGTAACGGCCGACATGTATGATGCCTGCTGCATACCTCCACAACCATCAAAAGTAGGTATAGCAGGTCCAAACAAACAAAAAGACGCCCTCAAGAAACATTTTTGCACACCAAAACGAACTGAAAAATGCTGCTGGAAATGAACAGCATTCATATGTGCAAGAGCTTTTGAGCTATGGCGAAGAGAAACAAGATCATCACAAGAATTAGCCTGCTTGCTAGCTAGGTGTACCTGACCATAAGAGTAGTGAAGAGTAAAATTAATGTTGCTTCTGTGTTCTCCAAAATCAGTATATGGTTTCTCTTCACCATTTCTATGAGCGAAAGGGTAAACCAAGCATGGATCAAACAAGATTTTCATCCAAGATTAGCTTAGGGATGCACAGACATTAGGAAAATAGAAACCGAGCAACAGTTTTGGGGACCAAAAGAAAGAAAAAACGGCAAACATATATAGCTTACTTGCTCAAGCATGAGAAATTAGAACAACAAACTTCACCTTTCAAAAAAAAAAAAAAAACTTCACTAATCTTTATGAACCTTCAAACTCAAAGCCACTGCATAATCAACTAAAAAAACCCACAAGAAATCTAAATATGCCGGCATACTATCAAATTATCCGCGCCATCTATATATATATGCATCAAAGTATCTCGAAAACACTACGGTATATACTACCTAGCTAGACTAGACTAGACGAGACAGGCATGGAAATCAAGATGGGATCGAAGATAGAGATCGAGGGAGGCATGTATGTACGCATGCTTGGCTCCTTGCACGCCACCCACAGCATCCAATCACGCCGCGGGTTGGGCTACATGAGTGGCATACAGGGAGCCAGGCACGCACTCACGCACCACGACTACCTGATCGAGCCGATCAACCCATCGATCACACAAGCAAACCTCCGCATGAACTGTAGCCGACGAGGGGCATGTCACCATCCATCAGTAGCAGCAGCCAAAATTGAAGCGGTAGAAACAAGAGAGAGATCTTGCTTGGGGAGCACAGGTACGACCGGAGCTGCTGGCGGTGGCATGGAGGCGGCGGCGGCGGCGGCGACCTGGGGGAGCGGGGGGAGGTGGGTGCGGTGCAAGGAAAGGGAAGGGGGGAGGAGCTGGATTTTATAGAGGGGGGAGGAGACTCTGGCTGATGTTACTGCCGGTCTACCGCCGGTCCACCAAACCCAACACCGGTTATTCTTTTGATTGTTTATTACTACTGGGAAATCAGAGAGAGTGGAAAAAAGATTGCTGCCCGCTGCTCGGTCGAAAATCCTAGACTTACGGACACTCTGCTACGCGCTAGTTTTACGGGAGGATGGGTCCTTCTCTCAGCCATAAATTCTTCCCCCATGATTTTAACTGACCCCACCTTCCTGATTTTAATTGGGCCAGCTCAGCCCGTAACCTCCTTTCCGTATGAATGGTTCCGTAGCAGTAGCAAAGCTCATGAAATCGCTAAACTTTTGCATCTTTTCAGGGCACATAATAATTGCACTGTATATATGGACATTTATACACTACTCCTGACTGTAAATAAGAAATCCATATATTTATTAGTAATTAGTAAGTGGAATACATACATAGAGTATGTTCTCCAAGCGAAGCAAAGCGGTGCACTCTCCTCGGCACGCCATCACCAACAACCAGTGGCGGAGGTAGAGGGAGGCTAAAAAAATAGCTTTTATACCATATAGGAGAAAGGCTAAAAAAATAAAAGAGAAAAATGTATATGCACAGTAGCACTGCTGGCCCACCCTGGCCCAATGGGCTAGGTCCGCCAATACCAACAACCAACCACAATGGCGTTGAGATATGTACTACTCCCTTCGTCTCATAATATAAAAGCGTTTCACTAATGTAAAAAACGATCTTATACTCCCTCCATCCCATAATATAAGAGTGTTTCCCTAGTGTCAAAAACGCTCTTATATTATGGGACGGAGGGAGTAGTAGCAAATATCCCATTTAAGGACCTCTTTAATCTGCACGACTATGTGGATGAGCCATGTGATCTCGGGTCCGACTGGTTATGATCGTATTTTCTTTGCTTTTGTACTTTTGTTTGGTGCTCGGTGCCGTGAACACGGTTAAGATATAATAAAATGGTTGTGTGCATCATGTGATGCGGCGGAGGCCAGGGTAATCCCTTTTCCAAAAAAAATAATAAGATTGGATTTACAGGTATTGGTTTGCTGGTGCACAATAAATAATAAATCCATATGTTTATTGTTTAATCGAAGCTATTACCTCCGTCCGGGTTTATTAGTCCCCATCGTATTTTAGGTCAAAGTTTGACCATATATTTGACAAACAAATTGTTAATGTGTGCCACTAAAAATTATATTGATGGATCCGTATTTGAAAGTAGTTTCGATGATATTACTTTTGTACTTGTAACTTATATTTTATTAGTTAAAATCATGATAAAAATATGACCCAAAATACAAAGGGTAAACCAGGACGGAGATAGTAATTAGTAAGTGGAATACATATATAGAGAGTTTGTACTCCAAGCCAAGCAAAGCAAAGCAACCACCAATGGCATTGAGAAACTATACTAATGGCAAATATCCCACAAAATTAGTTGACTGATTAGTTGCACCCTTTTTTTGTTAGGTTGGAATGGAATGGAATGGAATGGATGAAGGAGCTGCAAGCTGGCTTCTCCTAGGCCCGGCCCCGCATGCAGTGGTGCATATACTACACTGACACTGTGAGCTTTGGCTCTGGATGGAGACTACAGAGAGCAGATAGGCAGAGGAATCGCCATTATTCCCATACCGCAACTGCACAAGCCATCATCTCAGCTCAGCCTTCCGCCTCAGCGAGTGAGGCGGAAGGAGAGGAGGGGGAAGGCGAGGACACGTGGGATAAAAGCGTGCTCACTCCCTCTCTCTAGGTTGGTTTTTCCCATTCGCTTGTGATGGATCGATGGAAGTGGGGTTTTGTCTGGAGCAGTTGGACGGCATGCGCTCCAGATTCTTTTGCGCCAGCCTCTCCATACTGTACCAATCACCAAACAAGATCATGTCTCTCTCTGCCCTCCGCCTCTGTGTGCCTCTGCGCAGTTTGGTAGGCAGGCACACGAATCAGGACCATGCTCTGCGCGCTGCCGGCCGGTGACTGTTACTCGTGTGTGTTTTTACACTGCTGCTGCATGCACACACACGCAGTGAATTTTCAGCGCCACTGTTCACGCTGCTCAGTACTTGCACATCTGGCCACAGTCTTAAGGAGCAGTAGCAGCGCACATATTTATTTATTTTTTTGCGGCATTTGACTCCATGGGCGATCGATCGATCATGTAGTTGGTGCACTAGCACCATGCATGTACTCGGTTTATTCTCTTGTCGATCATTTTCATATGTTATCTACATGAGTGTGCATGTAGTACTGACAAGCTGTAACATATGTTAGGTCGTTCCTGTTGGCCCCAACTGTTTCATACTCCTACTGTGCTGGTCCACTGATTGTTAATTAGGATCGCGGCCAGCTGCTGATAGTATTTAACTGCCACGCCAGTGGAGGAAAAGCTCGCCTTTGTTGATTTTTTTTTTGAAACTATCATGTTTTTTTTAGCAAATTTGGAAACTATATGACTTTATTCAAAAAAATCAGTAGTATGACCCCGTCGGCCTCTGTAAGGCCGAAGAGGGCCTTTTCGGCCAGCAGTAAGCCGAAGAGGGCTTTTCGGCCTCCCGTTGGCCGAAAAGAGTGCGAGGTGGGCCGAAGAGGTCGGGGATAAGGCTCTTCGGCCAACCCGTGACCGAAGAGGTCGGGGATAAGGCCGCCGGAGCCTGTTCTTCCTCTCGATCGCCTGTTCTTCCTCTTCTCTGGTTCCTCTCTGTTTGCTACGCCACCCCACGCCGATCTCCTCCCTTCTCCATCCATTTTCACATGCAAGCCACATAAACAATAGATCGTAGCAATCTCCGCCGTCCTACGGTAATTTTTTTTCGTATGGGATAGTTTTTTGTGCGTACAAGTGAGTAGCCATGGTGGGGTGGAGGAGGTGCAGCTGGGGAGGAGGTGGTGGGGTGGAGGAGGTGCGGCTGGGGAGGAGGTGGTGGTGAGGAGGAGGTGCGGCTGGGGAGGGGGTGGTGGTGAGGAGAGGAGCCGGTGGAGCAAGTACTCCGCGAGGTGGCCGGTGCCGCTGAGTTGAAGAGAGGAGCAAAAGAAGGGGACACACGCGTCGAAGGTATAACCATGTCGTCATATTTTTTTGATACTTCGAGTGTTAATTTGTCTGTACTGATAAGTGATATATTGTGTACTTCGAGTGTTAATTTGTCTGTGCAGGCATTTTAGCGGTTAGTTAGTGTAGCGGGTAATAATTTTGTTCATCGTGATTATTGAGAAGATGGAAATGTCTGACAGGTGAAAATGTCTGAATGAGTAAATTTGTCTGTGCTAGCATTTTAGCGGTAATTTAGTGTAGCGGGTAAAAATATTTTTCGTTGTGATTAATGAGAAGATGAAAATGTCTGACAGGTGAAAATGTCTGAATCAGTAAATTTGACTGTTTACTATGGCCCTGGTAATGTTCGATACAATGAGTTTGGGGTTGATCTGAGCGAGTATAAAAATGGCGTCATGACACTTGCAGACCCGGACAGACTGGACATTAGACAGTTGAAGTACTGGTTGACTACTAGTTTTGGGCTGGATCCTGAAGTATGTTCCGTCAGTATTCATGCATTGTGGACCAAATCCTGTAAAAATGTCAAGTGGGAGTTGATGCCGATAGATAGGAGCCAGCATTGGTTGACGTTGTTAAGTCGTTGCCGAGACCGAAGAATCCACCCATATGCCCTAGTGCAACCTGTGGCGAAGGAGGAGAATACCGTACAACTCCACGTGGGGTATGAACCCGGCCAGGGCAGTGAAGTGGCTAACGAGATTTGTTTATCCGGGTCACAGCCACTGGATGTGGATGGTAGCCAACCAGAGAAAGAGTCAGACTACGTGCCACACAATGTGTGTGGTCATGATACTGGGCAGAGTAGTCAGTCGATAATATTGGCGGAGGATCTGGATTGTGATGGGGATGAGGAAGAGGAGGAAATGCTGAGGGTGATGGAGGAAGAGGACGAGGATGGATTGGCGGAGGATCTGGATTCTGAAAATTCCGAGGATGAAGTGGAGGTACCGATTCTTTCTGCATGGGATCAGGACATATCCACCGGCCTTACGGTCAACGATGGGCATGAGGCTCCATGGCAGTATAATCTGAACCAAGTCTAGATTGGGGCTATGTTTGATACAAAGAAAAAATTGAAGTATGCGGTGATCAAGTGGGCTATGTCTACGCAGAGGGTTTTCCGGACACACATATCAAGTCCAACAAACTATACCGTGAAATGTGTTGAAACAGGTTGTCCTGGGAAGGTGCATGGGCATGTCCCGAAGTATAACATCCACTGGGTTGTGACCGATGTCGTCCCACATAATTGTGTGAGGAAAAACCTTCTGGTGAATCATCCAAACCTGACTTCAACTCTCATTGCGCAACTCATGTATACTGAGATAGTGCAGAAGAAAGATATGGAAGCAAAACACATCCAGACAGCAGTGAAGGTCAGATGGAATTATGACATTCCTTATGGGAAGGCTTGGAGGGCTAAGCAGAAGGCTATGGAGGAAAGGTTTGGGACGTTCTTCGACTCATATGATAATGTTGTCCGTCTCCTTGACATACTGAAGGAGAGAAATCCCGGCACTTATGTCAACGTACAACACACGAGGTTGCAGAGTATACCATATTTCAAGGTTTTGAAACGAGTATTCTTCTCTTTCGCTATGTGCATCGAAGCTTTCCGGCATTGTCCTCCTGTGATGTTTGTGGATGGTACATTCCTTACTGGTCAGTACAAAGGGCAAATCCTGACTGCTATTGGTGTGGACGGGAACAATCAAATCATCCCACTTGCCATGGCATTTGTGGAGGGTGAGAACTTTCCGAGCTGGGTATGGTTCTTCCGGCAAGTGAAAATTGCGATCGTGAAGGACCGACCAAATGTGTGTGTCATTCATGACAGACATGCTGGTATATTGAAGGCTGTGAAGACACTAAGGAATCCAACAGAAGACGAACGAACACCTTGGAAGGACTTGCAGAGCCGGTGGTGCATGCGCCATCTTGGGGCAAATTTTTTCTCACAGTTCAAGAACAAGCGGTTGATGAACTTGTTCAAAAAATTATGCAAGCAGAACCAGCAGCGTAAATACCATTTTATTTGGTCAAAACTTGATGAGTTTACTAAGAAGCAGGTCGGTGCCAGGAAGAAAATGGAAGAAGATCAGGCTAAATTAGCAACACTCATGGCGGAGCTAGAGGAGCCAGTAGGTCTTTGTGACTTGCCAGCAATTGACCCTCCTGGTACTAAGAGAAAGAAGGGGAGGGCAATAAAGAGTTTTACTCAGTGGATAGAGAAAGAGCCTCCCGTGAATTGGTCTTTGATGCATGACACCCATGGAGCCAGGTATGGCCACATGACAACCAACCTTGCAGAGGTGTATAACTTTGTACTCAGAGGGAATAGAGCATTGCCACTCACAGCTATTGTGGAGGCTGTATTCCATGGCACTTTGAGATATTTCAGAGAAAGGCACGAGTTAGCAAAGAAGCATATTGCAAATAATCCCAACACACCTTATTGTAGCCGTGTCATGGAGTACATGGCAAAGAAGATAGAGAAAGCAAAGAAGCACACTGTCAGACTCATAGGTAATCAGGAAAGGAGGTATGAGGTTCAGCTACCTACCGATGGTTTTGGTTCTGTAAATGAGGTGAAGACGCACGAGGTAACAATTGGAACAGAATTTTATCCAACGTGTGAGTGTACATGCAACAAACCGAAGTTATTGCACCTGCCTTGCTCACATGTGTTGGCTGCCTGTGGCCAGATTGAGTTGGACGCCATCTCCTTCGTGTCCCCATACTATTCAAAAGAGGCAGTACTCAATGTCTGGACCGGTGAGATGACAGGGTTTAGAGTCGTCGGCAATTTCAACAAGGTAAACGACGGTGAGAGAGTATACATCCCGGATCCAGATCTTCGGCGAACAAGCAGGGGTAGACGTAAGGTCAAACGCATCAGAAACGATATGGACCAATCTGAAGCTGGTGGAGCAACCAGACAATGTTTGCTATGCGCGGCTTATGGGCATAGGATGAAATATTGTCCCGACCTGAAGAAAGACGGTGCTTCCACATCGACGAGTGCTTCCACATCGACGAGAGCGACAACAGGAGCAAGAGGCGGACGTGGTCGAGGCAGTCGAGGACGAAGGGGAGGACGAGGAAGAAATAACTCACAAGCTATATAATTTGTGAGGACTAGGTGATAGTTATTATTATGTGTCGGGCTACGAGAAAATGTCGGATTATGTTTTAAGTTGTAATATGTCTGGACTATGTTTTAATTTGTAATATGTCTGGACTATGTTTTAATTTGTAATATGTCTGGACTATGTTTTAGATTTGTTGTTTTAATTGCAGATATGTCTTCGTATCCGTTGCTTGATGGTAAGATTGATAGGGCTCACCGGGCTGCACTTATGCAAGATGGCGGGCTGCACTTATGCACTACGATCGAAAGGATAACCGGACATCTTGACGAGACTACACTGGCCTGCTTACCCTCCTTAGTGTGGAGGGGGTTTTATAGGTGGAGAAGAGAAGATGGCGGGAAAGAAGATGGCGGGACAGAATGGCGGGAAAGAAGATGGCGGGACAGAATGGCGGGAAAGAAAATAGCGGGAAAGAAGATGGCGGGAGAGAATGGCGGGAAAGAAGATGGCGGGAGAAAATGGAGGGAGAGAATGGCGGGAGAAAATGGCGGGAGCAAATGGAGGGAGAGAATGGCGGGAGAAAATGGAGGGAGAGAATGGCGGGAGAAAATGGCGGGAGCAAATAGAGGGAGAGAATGGCAGGAGAAAATGGCGGGAAAGAAAATGGCAGGAGAAAATGACGGCAAAGAATGGCGGGAAAGAAAATCGCGGGAGAAAATGGAGGGAAAGAACGGCGGGAAAGAAAATGGAGGGAAAAAGATTACGGGAAAGTACATTTTTTTTCATGTATAATACGGCAATGATTGTACAGGGTTTATAAGGCAGTTTTAAATATAAAAAAACACTTCGGCCAATGGTTGGCCGAAGTTACTACTCTTCGGCCAACCATTGACCAAAGAGTACTCTTCGGCCAATGGTTGGCCGAAGTTACTACTCTTCGGCCAACCACTGACCAAAGAGTACTATTCGGCCCACCTCGCACTCTTTTCGGCCAACGGGAGGCCGAAAAGCCCTCTTCGGCTTACTGCTGGCCGAAAAGGCCCTCTTCGGCCTTACAGAGGCCGACGGGGTCATACTACTGATTTTTTTGAATTAAGTCATATAGTTTCCAAATTTGCTATAAAAAACATGATAGTTTCAAAAAAAACCGCCTTTGTTTCCCCTTTGCTCACATCTTTTGACCGGCAGCCGACCAAGATCCTTTCAAAAAACAAGATCACTTGGCATGCAAGTGAAGAATTGATTAGTTTAGTAGGCAAGATTATAAAGCTAGCCACCACTAGCATGTAAAGATGTACAGAGTAGTAGTATGAAATTTAGTTGGTTTGGTCAGGCAGAAAGAGATGCATGGGATGGTTGGCTGGGTGAAAAGAGAGAAGGAAAGCTGGTTGGAGTTGGAGGCAGCGCCATGGAGCGTAGCTCTTGGGGCCTTTCTCCAGGAGGGAGGACAAAATTAGTGGTTGCCACCACCGGCCACAGGGCCGCACATGCAATGCGCGCACGCACGCAAAAGCCAACAAACCAACGTTCGCATCTGTCCGTGGAAAATAGACCCGAGTATCACATCCGCGGATGGAAATTAGCAAAATGCTCTTTCAGAAGAAGATGTGACAGATTAACAAGGAAAATCACCATGCATGCAAAATGCTCTATATATTTACCATGCAGTAGTATTATTATTTTTCGTGGCAGAAATATGAGTGGAGAAGACGCAGTGTGGGAAAGTGCGGGCGATATTCGGTTAACGGTGTGCAGCGTGCGGTCAGCGAGGGGAGAACATTTGGAGGCGCCCGTCCTGTGGTCGGATTCTGCGGGGGCCACGCGTGCCGCCCATGTCTCCGCTCCGCTGCATGCGCAGATGAACCGTTTGGACGGACGGACGCCGGTCTTGCATGACATGATGAGCAACCTTGTAGCGTGCATGCATGCAATGTCGTCGCAGAGAGCGGCCGGCCGGCCGGCCGGCGCGCGTGCATGTGGACATGGAGATGGATGAGAGAGCGCCGTTGGTTTCGTTCATACTGCGGATGCGCGTGCGGCGTCCCTCATCATTCCCTGCTACCAGCCTACCTACGGACTTAATTTAGATGTTCCTATTGTTCATATATACTCTTGATTACTGACGAGTAGTACTAGAGTACAGTACAATTTTATTGTAAAAGCTGTGTGATGTTTTTTTTAATTGCGCAGGAGAGCTGCGCATTCAATTTGGAGCTCCAACTGTGCAAAGGAGGGTTAAAACTCACCTCATATGAAAAGGAAGAAGTGAAAAACACCCCAAGTGTCGATCGGCAACCAACCAGTCCGGTAAGGAGCAACACACCGGCCACCTGTGCCCCGCATGAAATCATCCAGGCTGAACCGCGCAGCTGCAAGCGTCCAGAGGCGACGAGACCACCGGCAGTGCGCCATCAGGTGCTCGGCCGTCTCGATCGAGGCTCCTCCTACAAAGCGGGCACAAGTAGGCATTCTGTCACTGCCGAGCCATGAGCCGATCGAGGTGAGGAGTCCGTAGGGTTGTAAGGGCATCTTTAACGCCGACTCGCAAACCTCCCGCAACCGTCCGAACCGTGCTGTCCGGACCTCGGAAGTCATCCAACGCGGTCCTGTATCGATTCGGCGGCGCGGTCCGGACACGTTTTCTCCCGCAAACCGGAGACAAACGTGAGGAGGTTTGCGGGAGTCCGGACCGCTGTCACGCCCGCTTCTGACCGCACTGGCCCACCAAAACCCCTCACTCGTCCCTCCCGAGCTTTCCTTCCGATGCACGCGCCGCTTACCACGCCGCATTCATGCCGGCCCAGAGAACGCGGAGGCCGGCATTGATGTTGCGATGTGACCGGAGGGAGGGAGGGCGGCGCTAACCAACGTGACCACTCAACAGCCGCCGCTTCAATGCGGACGCAGGTTCCCGAGGAACCAACTCCGGCAGCTGCGCCACATTGAAGCGGCTGACCGGCCCTTCGCATGGCCTGGCCGCGGCTATATAAGCCGCGCTCCAACGCCGTCCACATCGCATCCTCCTCCTCCTCCTCCTCCTCGTCCTCCCCTCTCCCCGCCCTTCTCGCTTCCTCATCTCCGACGATGGGAAAGTCCTGCGCGTCGGCGCCGGCAGGCGGTTCAGGGGCGGGATCTGGCGGATTGTGGCGACGCCGCCCTCAAACTCCGGGGCCGTCGTCCTCATCGGCGGGCGGCTCCTCGACAAAAGGCGGAGATCGTCATCTCCTCCGGAGACGAGGAGGACCAGCATCCGCCGCCGCAGCAGTCCGTGCCGGCGGTGCCGGGCCAGGTCTACGCCGCCACCGACGCCGAGTTCGAGGAGCAGATGGAGCTGATGCTCCATCGCTTCGTCGTCCACATCAACGGCACGGCTCCGCCACCGGGGACGCTCCTCCCCATGAAGCCGAAGCCGGCATCCCCTCCACGCTCTCCGCCGCCGTGCAGCCGCAACGTCCAAATCGGGGGACGCCGCGTGAAGGAGGAGCGGCTCTCGCCGCTGCCCCAGCACGTCAAGGAGGAGCAGCTCTCGCCGCCACCCCCGGCGCTTCGTCAAGGATGAGCGCCGCTCGCCGCCGCCCCCGGCGCGTCATCAAGGAGGAGCGCCGTGCGTCGCCACCCTAGCCCAAGCCGCGCGGTCGCATTCTCCACTACATCGGCAGCGGCGGGGCCGGCGGCAGCTGTTCGTCGTCCGGAGCACCATGACGGCGCAGGAGTACGCCGACCGGGAGCAGCGCCGGCGGGACAAGCGCAACGCCGCGCCCCGGTCCATGTTCGCGGACTTGGACGTCCCGCCGCCACACATCGCGGCTGACCCGGACCTGGTGTACGCCTGGGCCGTCGACCGCTCCATCACGACGTCGGAGATGGCCAAGCGCCGTCACCGCCACCTCGACGGGGAGATGGCCAGGTACGACGAGGAATGGTCCCTCGCCGACCCCGACGCCGCCAACGACGCCTCCTCCAATGACCGTCGCCCTCTCCCCCAGCCCACGTCCTCGGTGGCCGTGGCCGCATTGCGCACGACGCAGGAGGAAGCGGAGAGGATCATCCGCAAGCGTCAGGCGGCTGTAGGGAAGCCCTGCCGCGACGCCGCCACCTACCACCGCCCGAAGCCCGACTCCGACGACTCTGACGCCGGATCAGGCGACGATGGCGGAGGAGGAGCCGCCGGCCAGCCCGACATGGCCTACGAGGTCACCGTCAAGTATAGGATAGTTTAGGGTTTTATTTTAAGGTTTTTAGTTCACCGGACGAAATATCATCCGGTTTTATGTACAAATTATCCTAATTTCAATGAAATCCGCCGTGTTTATATCAAAATTCGCCTGGTTTGATCGAATTTCGTCCGGTTGGTTCGAGTTGTTGTCAAAATGTATGCGGCTAGCGTTGAATGGCGTCCTCCCGCACCCATGTCCGTGGACTGGTCCCCCTGTCCGCGGACAGATGCGGGAGGAAATTTGCGGGTCGCCGTTGGAGATGCCCTAAACCGGGTTCTGTTTAATCTCGTTGAAGCCCACTTATCAGTCTAACGGTTCAATAAAGTTTTTTTCCAGAGAAAATAAACTATCGAGCTAACTAAACGGGACTTGCAGGCTTCGTTTATTGCGCCATTTACATCTCTAGGAGCCCGTTCTGCGTGAACAACCAGGCGGCACTTCGCCTGGTGCGCAAGCCTTCCACACGATCGGCATCAGACCATAGTTCGTCGATCCGAGGAACTGGATCCTGTACGCTGAGGCCGCGGAGTAGGTGCCCGTGGCCGAGTGATGTTTTTAAGTGTTGTATGCATGATGATATGATGCCTCCATCACTTACATCAGTAATAACAATACTAAAGCGGGAGGCCTTTGGATTTTCTGGTTTTTTTACATTTTTTTACTGCTCCTAGGGATTTACCGCTTAAGGACCACAGAAATATCTCGACATAAGGCTCGCGGTGTCTCTCGATCCTTCCTTGCATGTTCTGGGATAAACGAGACAGGGAGACAGAGGGAGGGGAGCAGGCCGTCCTCCATTTCCCATGCCGACGGCAGAGCCGTGTCTGCGCCCTCCGCCGTGTTACTCCATGAGCGACGGCCGCGGCCATGCCATACCCTCCCTCTCAGCCTCCTCCAACGGCCTCTGCATCCCGATCCGGCCTCCTCCGGTGGCCACGGCAGGTCAAGCTCCGCCCCATCCCGTCGTCTTCCAGCTACTTGCCTTCGCGCTGCTAGCACGCGGCGGCGCCTCCCTCGCCTCTGGCCTTCTCCAGCCACCTCTCCGCCTTAGTCCTGCCTTCTCCTTCGTAGAGCACCAGTACAGGTGATGCTCCTCTGTTGGGGAACGTCGCATGGGAAACAAAAATTTTCCTACGCACACGCAAGATCTATCCATGGTGATGAGCATCTACGAGAGGGAGAGTGAATCTACATACCCTTGTAGATCGCTAAGCGGAAGCGTTAAGAAACGCGGTTGATGTAGTCGAACATCTTCGCGATCCAAATCGCAAGTCGTCCCTCGATCCAAACACGATCTAGCGCCGAACGGACGGCACCTCCGCGTTCAACACACGTACGGCTTGATGACGCCTTCACCTCCTCGATCCAGCGAGCGATGATGAAGTAGTAGATGAGTTCCGGCAGCACGACGGCGTGGTGATGGTGGTGAGTAACAATCTCTGCAGGGCTTCGCCAAGCACTACGGAGATTATGACGGGAGGAACTAGAGGGTTAGGGTTGCCGGCACACGGCTTGGGAAATCTTGATATGTCCCGTGTGTTAGCCCTGCCCCTCTATTTATATGTTGAGCCCTGGGGTCTAAACTTGGAGAGAAAGCCTCCACAAGGTCGGTTTTGCCCGCACAAGGTCGGTTTGGCCCGCACGGAAAGAGTCCAACTCGGATTCCAGCAGTATCGCGTACAAGCGGTAGTACCGCTCACGAGCGGTAGTACCGCTTCACACAAGCGGTAGTACCGCTTACGCGGTAGTACTGCCTTACCAGCGGTAGTACCGCTTAAGGCAGCAGCAAAACTTCCTTTTGCACTTTCCAATACCTCGTGGGCTTTACCCCTTTGGCTCATATAAAGTGTTGCTGCACCTGAACACTTCGGTAAACATCCGGAACCCCTTCCGGTGAATTCCGGAACCCTTCCGAAGATCAAAACACTATTATCACATATATCAATCTTTTACCTCCGGACTCTTCCGGAGATCCTCGTCATGTCCGGGATTTTATCCGGGACTCCGAACAACCTTCGGTCACCAACACAATAACTCAACTATACTAATCGTCACCAAACGTTAAGTGTGTAGACCCTGCGGGTTCGAGAACTATGTAGACATGACCGAGACACCTCTACGGTCAATAACCAATAGCGGGACCTGGATGCCCATATTGGTTCGTACATATTCGACGAAGATCTATATCGGTCGAACCTCTATGTCAAGGATTCAGTTAATCCCGTATGCTGTTCCCTTTGTTCTTCGGTATGTTACTTGCCCGAGATTCGATCGTCGGTATCTCTATACCTAGTTCAATCTCGTTATCGGCAAGTCTCTTTACTCGGTCCGTAATACAAGATCTCATGGCTAACACTTTAGTCACATTGCTTGCAAGGCTCATTGTGATGTTGTATTACCGAGTGGGCCCTGAGATACCTCTCCGTTACATGGAGTAACAAATCCCAGTCTTGATCCATGCCAACCCAACAGACACCCTCGGAGATACCTGTAGAGCATCTTTATAGTCACCCAGTTACGTTGCGACGTTTGATACACACAAGGTATTCCTCCGGTGTCAGTGAGTTGCATGATCTCATGGTCATAGGAACAGATACTTGACATGCAGAAAACAATAGCAATAAACTGACACGATCATATGCTACGTTTATAGTTTGGGTCTTGTCCATCACATCATTCTCCTAATGATGTGATCCCGTTATCAAATGACATCTCATGTCCATGGCTAGGAAACCTTCACCATCTTTTGATCAACGAGCTAGTTAACTAGAGGCTTACTAGGGACACAGTGTTGTCTATGTACCCACACATGTATTTGAGTTTCCAATCAATACAATTATAGCATGGATAATAAACGATTATCATGAACAAGGAAATATAATAATAACCAATTTATTATTGCCTCTAGGGCATATTTCCAACATCCTCCTCAAATTCTTCTGACTTTTCTCATGGATTGAAGTCCTAAACTCTCTAATTACCCCATGGTTTTGGGCTTGGACGACTTCATTTTGTTGGGGGGTGTGCTTCCTCTCCTCCGGGCTCAGGTTGCCACGCTGCTGAATGAGCCAGGGTCGGATGCAATTTTGATTTTATCCCCACTCCTCGCCCTCTACATCCGAGGCAAGCTCCCACTACTTCTTTCCTTGTGTATTCCGGTTAGTTTTGGTGGTCTTTATGTTTCTAGGGCTGTGGTCGTAGGTACCCTAATAAAACTGGTGTACAAGGCAAGTTGCGGCCATGAGGTGGAGCTGCTATTCATGAGGGGGAGTGTAGATGAGTGCTTTGAGTTTGTCCGGGCTGAAGGACTTCTCCGCTACAATGGTACAATGTGACTTGCCTCACCTGCCTGCAATCCCGAATTGATTGAAGCAAGCCAAGAGAAGCACATGGGTGCATTAGATGTCGTCGACTCGCCTAGCTGACAACCGAAATCGAAGGGTAGTATCTGAGATCGAGATGCGGTGCCTTGATTTCAGGGAGAAAAGGAGGACATGCAGCTGGGAGAGCTAAACGAAAGAAGAAAAAAAGGAAAGTATCCACCTATCATTTTTGTTCAGATTACTTGCTGCTGGGAGGCTTGGTGTTTCTAAGAGTAGTGGATCAGACTCAGCTACTTGAGAGGTTGCAATGTTTGTTCTTCCACAGGTTTATTCCTTGTGCAGATTCTTTTCATTGCTTGGCCACGGTTTATTCCAGGTATGCACATCAAAATTTTAGATATTGTTGAAACTATTTGGCTGCATATTAAATTGTTCGGAAATGAATTGCGTTAGAATGTTCAACACTACATATATAAATAATGAAGGCCATAATTGCGAAAAGTTGTGTTGGTTTACACTTTACTGTTACTTTGTTGTGTAATGTGCCAAATTTCTTTGTAGGTAACTAAAGATTATTTACTGTCAAGTGAGTCCTTTATATTCTTGCGGAGTTGTTGAGAAAGGAGATAAATGAAGCGCCAACTATTGCCAGCAAAAATCAATGTGGAGCTGCAGTTCCATGTTGTCCTCATCATTCAGGGATGGACGATGAGCAGTTGAGCTTGCTGCCATTGGATTCGTTAAACAGGAGGTCAAAATGGTTGGCTTTCCCACTGTGGACTTTGCCAAGGTATAGATGTACTGATGCATTTCCGCAACCTCGGGGCTTTACATGTTGGTTGTTCACTTCGATTGATGGTGCTTCATTTTTTCCGACTTGGTGAATGTGCACACGGAACTGAAAGTTTGCATAAAAGATGGATATCTTCATGCCTTATTTCTCTTCCGTAGATTGGATACTAATTTTCAAGTGTTCAGGGAAATATTTGTGAACTGGTATATTTATATTTGTTTGTAGCATACTAAGTTAATCTAACTTGGCTTGAATTCCTTGATGTTTACTTTAGCCTGGATAGAGTTGGTAAATGATAGTCTTTGCTTTAATTTTTCTGATTCAGCTAAGGAAGCAACTATCATATGATGATCTTCTCCTCATATTATTTTCTTTGTTCTCCCTAATTTTAATGCACTACAGAAGGTTGGTTGTCACCTCATAGATTTTCGACCGTTGATGAACACAATTATTAAAACACCAAGATCAGATGCTGGGATAGTTCTTGCTATTGCTTCTTTAGCGGTCACATCTTTGTTATTTCCTCGTGGACGAACAGGCCATTCTTGCTTCAAGTTACCTATATAAATTAGTAGTGAGACCCAATGTTCTATGTCCTTGGTTCCCCAGATGCGATTTTGCTTGATAAAGCTTGCTTGGTCCTGTGGGATGAAGCTCCAATGGTCCACCGTCACTGTTTCGAAGCTCTTGACAGAATTTTCAGAGATATACTTGCAGTATATGATAGTTCAAGGTCGCTCTTCCCTTTTAGAGGAAAGGTTGTTGTTCTTCGTGGCATCTTAAGCAAGCACTTCCTGTTATGCAAGGAGGTGCTAAGACTGAAATTATTGGAGCTTCTCTAGTTACGTCACCTTTATGGAGGCATATCAAGGTTCTGAAGTTGCATATAAATAAGTGCCTTGTGCCTATTGCCATTGGAGCTTCTCTTGAATCACGTGAGGAATTGGCTGAATTTGCATAGTGGGTTCAAGATATTAACAATGGTAAAAAAATTGTCCAGTCTCTCTACTGCAAATGAATCATCAACATTGAGCCATGATTCTACTTCATCTATATTTATTCTAGACGATTTGTTACTGCTGCCATCATCAGACAACACAATTGCTACTTCATTTGATCTGTTTTGATTCTATCGTCTCAATTCGTCTGTTTTGGAAAATCTGATCTTTTCTACTTAGCCTAATTTTCTTCTTTTGGACATCTGGCACCCATTATGAGTAAGATTTTTGCTGCAATAGTTTCAGTTCGATTAACTCGCATAGTTCAGTCTAGCTATTTTCTTTCGCATGAGTGTTCTTATATTTTCAAATAAAGAACAGTAGACTGCTCATTATATATTACTGATTTATTCTTTGGTAGGGTGGCACAATGAAGGGAACAATTCCCAAAAGAAGAATGCACATCTTTAATAACAGGCTTCATGAAGGAGTGGTCTTAGAAAGAGATGCAGCCAAGATTGTATTCTGTAAAACTATAATCCCAACCTGATATCTGTGTCATAAACATTCAAATGTAATAGATAACTTCATTGTTATCATTGGTTGTATATCTTTATATTCACTGTCCAAACATTCAATGTAGGCTATCAACCTTTCTCCCCTACTTGCAAACATGCTCTAAGACAAAACAAACAACTGTATAAATCATAGCGGAGGCAACGACGGGCATGGGCGTGGCGTGACGCCGCGCTTCCGGCGCTAGTGCTTAACTACGGCAGTAGAAAAGAAAACCCAGATATTTCCTATATATGCTCGGAAAATATATGAGTATCATACCACTAAATAGCCCGCGCCATGGTGTGAGCTCGATGGTGCACTGGTCAGAGATGCTGCTTCAGCGGCGGTGGTTGGCATTCAGCGACAGGGTGCGGGTGGCGGCGGCTACCTTCCTTCTCATGGGTACGGACCGGCGGCGCGTGCGCTCACGCTCGTCGAGGTGGCTACGACCTATGGTTTGTGCTCGGGCAGACCGGATCTGGGCCCAAGGCGGATCGGGGCTCGTGCTCCAAGTAGGTGAGGTTGGGCTCGGTCCAGATTGTGCTTGTGGGTGTAGTGGTCGGCGGTGGTGGTCGTGATACCTTTGCGTTGGTGAGCGGATCGAAGCCGGTGGCCACGGACATGGCGTCGTGCGTGCTAGCTTGAGCCAGGGCTTGGGGCTTGCTCGTCGACGGCCGTCGGCAGTCATGGAGTCGTCCCCCCCCCCACCCCCCTAATCCACCGGGATTGACTGGGGATGCAGGCGTGGGTGCCTCCTACGGTGGAAGCGCCTACCCAGACTCGGTGACTGATGCCGGGCTAGGAGTAGATGGCGTCCCTCTGCTCTTCATACCGTCGCTGAGTGCGATGTAAAATGAGCGGTGTACGGTGTCTCGCGACAGGGATGCCGGGGCGGCGGCCCTGGATGGCGGTTCGCATGGTTTGCTCGTCGGCGGGCACCATCTCGGCGGTTGTGGCTCTCCTTCCTGGTTGTGTGGGCGACGGGAGGTGTGGCAGTGGGTAGCTCGGACGTGCTCTCTGTCCTCATGGGCGACGCCCTGATCCGGCTTTGGGGCTCAGACCTCGTCGCACTCGTCCTGGTAGACTCGTGGTGGCATGGGTGAGTTGCCGAGCGAAAGTTCCGTGCCTTGGCGCCGACGATGGTGACGCCCGTGGGTGTTGCACTCTTCTTGAAGACGTCGTCGTGGTTCTTCTCTCCGTGTCAGGGCTCTGGGTGAAGACCTTTGTCCGTGGTGGGTCGGCAGCGGCGACGCTCTGCGCAGTTCTCCCTCTTGAGGGCGTTGTCGTGGAGGTTAGGTGTACTAGGTTGTAGCATGGCGGTGTGTTCAGATCTTTCTGTGTTCTTTGTTGGTAGGGTAGTCGCGTACGTTCTGTGTGGTTCGATTATCCTGGGATCGACTTTGTAAGAGGGCGACCTCAACATCTTGTATCGTTCGGACGTGTACTTTCTTTGGTTGTTGCTTTATATATAAAACGGGGCGAAAGCATGTTTCGAGAGAGTATCATACCACTTTCTTTGCCTAGGTTTATTGGTCTCCTCATAGTACCTAACAAAACATGAGGTATGGTTTACGAAAGGTATGCTATTGTCTTTGTATTTGTAACTAGTTTCCTGCAGTATAACTTTTGTAACATATAGTTTATATTTTAACAATTAAATTTATAGTCAATGTTTGACCCAAAACAAAAAGGGGTCTAATAAACCCAAAACAAGGAAGTGTGTCTTTTTGTGTGTGTTTCCTACATAGGGGGCTCCAGTGGCATGTTATATTTCTAGGCCCTCTTTGATTCGTAGGATTCTCAAAACACGGGAATAGGAAAAATAAAGGATTGGAGTGGCATGCCCACTTGAATCCCATAGGATTAGCACAGAGTGTTTGATGTCACAGGAAAAACAAAGGAAGTGAAAAAAGAAGTTGAAGTGGATGCTAGATTTCCAATGAAATGCAGTACATATGATTCCATAGGAAGAATTCCTATAGAATTCAATCCTATGAATCAAACGGCCAATGTAGGAAAAAATCCTAAGGATTCTAACCCTCTAAAAATCCTATGAAATTTCTTTGAATCAAAGGAGCACTAGTCTGTTCTTTTCTTACCTTAGCTAGTGAAATTTGGGATATATGGATTATTGATGAGCTTACCTATAAAATGGATGAGAAATCGTTCTTTAGTCTTGTTTTGGTAATGAGCGAGCGGTATTAATTCATTATTGTAATTTATTTTGCAGAAACTAAACAGTGTTTGTCTAGTTTTGATAGAACTACAATATTGAATTTTCACATCTCACGCAGAATTGTTTCCCACTAGAACAAAGAAGCAACCAATTGACGAAGGTGCAAAATAGAAGAAGAAAAGATCTAGAAAGCGAAGAAGTAGAATAAGTGAGAGTTGGTGACATACATGATGCATCAATCACAAAACAAATCCATGAGATGCAGCTGGTCTATAGATGAAAGATCTACAATGTGTAAAGAGAGCATATGCAGATGGCCCATTAAGCACCATCGGCTTAAATATTCCGGGCGGTCGCCATCTATTCCAACAAAAGTTTGCTGGAGGAAACAGACACGTGCAGGCAAAGTTTTCGGTCTTCTGTTTTCTTTGGCACATAGACACCACGTACCTTGCTGGAGGAAAGCACGCCTCCACCCTCTTCCCCAACCCCAGCTGTCTCCCCTTGTCCTATATTTTTTTTTGGGTAAGCTCATCCTATATAGTATAACTAAAGTAGACGATCTTCACATATTATTCTCACATAGAGCTATAACACATCAACATGCAGCCATGCATGCACATTTCAATATGCAACATTGCATGCAAAAATTCTCAAAAGATTTAATTATATTATGCTATTTATATTCAGTATCTTTGTAGTTACATAATAATCATATGTATTTTCAGTTTTAGTTCGTATATTATTATTCATGTTCACATAACTAACCAAATATAATTGAAATATATCACAAGCAATTCCCACAATAACATGCGGGATATAATCTAGTTTTCTTTATACTAGCAACCTCTACCTACCGGCTCTCGCATATATCCCACCATGACACGCCCATCGGCCTCGTGGTGGAACGGTGACAGAGTGGCTTTCATTGTTCTTCCTTTGTGCTGAGGTTATCGGTGATGATGATGACCTGTAAGCTGAGGTGGTGGCCTCGACGGCAATCACGGTGTCGACTTTTGCCATCTGACAAGCAACTCTCGTTTATGCTTTGTTTTGGACGACAAGTTGATAGTAATAGGATGACACGGCGGTACACCATTCTAATCTAGAGTTTTTGTACGGATTGGACCCATGGCGACCTTCATGGTTTTTGTACAGTCTCGTCCATGCCACATTAGGTCAAAACCGGGTTTGACTAAGGAATACCACTGTGATGGGCCAAGTCTACCCGGTGCTCATAGTTTAGGGTAAATATCATGTCACGATAAGTTCAGAGAAGAAAACTTCGTGATAACCTAAGTGATGGAAAATACACTTATCTCTACTTTTTTTCGTGGTATATGTAACTTGATGGTTTTCTAAGCGTATTTTGCGCTTTTATTTGATTGTGTGCATCTGTGGTAATAAAGGAACCATTTTCTACTAAAAAAAATACATTATAGTACTGGATTTTACATTGTGGTGAACTATCAACTATGATGATTTTCGCAACCACTTTTGCACTTGAAAGTCTATAATTAGTTCAGAATCACACAGTAAATATCATGATAGTTGTGACCACTCACCAGAGAGGCAGATTCCACAACATATCTATCCTAATCTCATCATGCAGCTACCCTACGTTGGAATGCAGAAATTATTGGAGAGGCCGGCCGGCTGCTTTTGCAAAGAGGAGTTGACAGGGAGGCGGACATGCATGCACCGATGATCGATCGAGATCCCTAGCTAGGTAGCAATGCATGAACAACACAAGGACATGTGGATATATCATATGCAGGAGGAAGCTTCACATATTGATCATGGGGTTGGAGTTGTAAAGCGAAGCTTTCATGTTAAGTCACGGCCTCCTCTTTGGAGGACACGCCTTTGCGCCATGTGTGGCCCTCGCCACCAATCAGAGAATGTCACAGAAAGGAGGATGGATGGAAAAGGACGAAGAGGTTGATGGATGGATGGATGAAGGCCGTGTCCCCGGCCATGAGAGCGCCTAGCTAGAAAGCTCATGCATGAACATGATGCACCTACCTGAGGTCGACCGGAGCATGGAAGAAACATGCATGCGTTTTCTTTTCTTTCTTTCTTGGTGTGCGCGTGTGTGTTAGGTGATGGCGAGGTTTATCCTAGTTTTGAGGCTATCGTCTGGAGTCAGCATGCGCTGTTCCCACCCCATGCATACATAGTTGGATGATGCGTTTCCCTCTTATCTTAGAGCCCCGCTTCGGTACAACCCCCTCACTAAACGTATAAAGAGCAATATGAACTTTTGACAAGTTATACCCACTTTTGTATGTATGGTCGCCCGCTAGAACATATATGCCGTACGTATCGCAAAGAAGAGATGATAACCAGTCGACCTGACAAGCGTTGGTGACTAACATTGAGTGCGCCACTTTAAGAACTAAGTACAGTGCAGAATCCGGGCAGTTTTTGGAAGAAAAAAATTGATGTTTTCTTGGAAATTGTGAAGAATTTTTTAAAAAGAGAGTAATGTTTGAAAATCCGACAATTATTTGAACAACTTGAACAAAAATTTCAAAATCAATTTTTTTTACAGAAAAACCATGCCTTTTTGACAGAAACAAATTTTGAAAATCCCGAACATTTTCTGAAAAAACGCAAACATTTTTGGAATTTAGAGAACAAAAATTGTTAATGGGAACATTTTTAAAATTCTGAACAATTTTTCAAAAGCACAAACATTTTTAAAATTTCCAAATATTTTTTGAGTTTTGAGAAGAAATAGAAAACGGGAACATTTTTTAACAATCTAAACAGTTTTCAGAAAACAAGAACTTTTTTTGAAATTCTTGTACATTTTTGGAATTTATGAAAAAATGAAAACATGAATATTTTTTGAAATTTTGAACAATTTTTTAAAACACGAACACTTTTTAAAATTGCAATCTTTTTTATAAAAAACAGAACATTTTTTGAAATTCTAGAACATTTTTGGAAAACACGAACATTTTATGAGTTTTGAGAAAAAAATCAAAATGGGAACATTTTTTAACATTCTAAACAAATTTTAAAGAATAAGAACATTTGGGGTCATTGCTCATCTGCTTGCAAAATTTGGGGTCATTTTAAGGATGTCCAAAAATAGACCATGTTGAACTGAGAGTGTTCGCGTAGGCTAGAAGGCTCCGTCTGAGAGCACGTTGTTTCTTGACATACTTGAAATGGCCCCAATTTTTTTCTATGGTCTTGTATGATCAATTCAAGGAACCATCCCAAATTGTTGGGGTTCGTTTTTTTTTTTGACAAGTTTTACATTTTCTAGTGTTTTCTTGGTGAAAAAAGCTCGATAAATCGGTGGACGTGCTGCAACGTGCATACGATGTCGGAAGTTGTTCAAACTAGGCATGGCTGCCTAACATGGGCATGCCCACCTGCTTGCAAAAGTTGCGGTCAGTCCTGATATTTCGAAAAGAATACCATGTTCAACAAAGAGTATTCGGGTAGGCCAGAAGGGTCCGTTTCGGAGCACCTCGTTTCTCGGCATCCCTTAAATGACCCAATTGTTTTGCATGGCCTTGTATGACCAATTCAAGACATCATGCCAAGTTTTTTGGGCTTTTGATAAGTTTTGCATTTTCTGGAGTTTTCTTCGTTAAAAATACCGATAAATGGTCGGGCGTGTCGCAACTTGCATATGGTGTCAAAATTCGTTCAAAATAGGCATGGATGCCTACCATAGGCATGCCCACCCGCTTGCAAAAGTTGGGGTCATTTAGGATGTTACAACGGATGGTGTTCGGGTAGGCCAGAAGGGTCCGTTTGAAAGCGTGTTTTTTTTCCGACATCCGTCAAATGACCCTAAATTTTTTCCACCAGTTTCTGTGTCCAATTCAAGGCATCAAGCCAAGTTATTTGGAATTTTGTCAACTTAGCATTTTCTGAAGTTTTCTCGGAGAAAAAGGGTCGATAAATGGCCGGACGTGTCGCAACAAGCAAACGATGTCGGAAGTCGTTCAAACCTGACATGGATGCCTCATATGTTCGTGCCAGGCTCCTGCAAGAAGTTAAGAGTCATTTATCCATAGTCCAAAAAAACACCACTTGAGAGGAGTGTGCTAGACTAGGCCAGACGGGTGCATTCGTGAGCATACATTTTTTTTCTAGTTTGACTGCTTCTTTTATTTGCAATTTATCAATCAACATGAATATTTTCTTATGTGCTAACCATTTCTCTCAATTTGTCAACAATTTTTGAATTTCAAATTGTGTATGAAAATTTTATAAACTTGAACACATTTAAAAAAAATGTTAACAAATTCCCTACAATTGATGTTGAACAGAAATTTCAAACCACGTACTTTTTGAAAACAATTATCATTTTTTTTTGAAACACAAACAATTCTTAAATTTGTGAACAAAAAAGTCGAAAACAAAAATATTTTTTAAAATTGAAAACAATATTTGAAGACAAGAACATTTATTGCTATTCCAAAGAATATTTGAAATTTCTGAAAAGATTTCAAAAGAATAATAAAGTTCAAATGAGAAAAATGAATCAATGAAAAAAGAAAAAAGAAAAATAGAAAAGAAAAGAATGTTGAGGCCGTGGCCCAACTAGGCGACGACATCGCTCCTGTTGGGCCTGCCCAAGCGTTCGCGGATTTGAAAAAGTTTATTTCTTTTTTCGTACTATTTTTGTATAAATTTCACGAATTTTATAAAAAATAATCTACCTATTCATGAACTTTTTCTCAAATTTGTGAATTTTTTTGTAACAAAATTTCTACCTATACGAAATTTTTGCATATTTAGTAAACAAAAATTGTAAATATTTCGAAGATTTCCGAAATAAATTCAGTAAAAAAAGTTCGATAAACCGAAAAGGATTCACAAATTTGAGAAAAAGCTGACGGCGCCAAATACAATGGAAATCCGTATTTGCCGATCTCTGCGACAAATTGTTGCTCATTCGCACAGAGGCGAGCGACCTAGCGAACGAGATGGGCCGGCCCAATTATGAAAAAACGCATGTGCTACTGTATCTGGTTTTGTGAACCTTCTAAAATGTTCCTGAACCGGTTTTCACTGGTTTTCGGTTTGTTATTTTCAGTTTTATATTTTTATTTTTCTGTTTCTTTTTTCGTCTACCATTTCTTCCTTTTTCTTTTTTTATGTTTCATTAATTTCTTTTTTTCAAGTTTATTTTTTTTCTGTTTTTTCATATTATATATCCCATTTTTTTAAAAAAATCAGGAATCCAAAATTAGTTCGCATATTGAAAAAAATGTTTGGAACTTTAAATTTATGTTCTTATTACGATTTTGTTCAAAATTCAAAAAATGTTCATCTTTCAATTTTTTTCGAGAATTCCAAAAATTCCAAGTTTTCAAAAAAGATAAAAAAAATTTAAAAAAAGTTTGCTTTTTAAAAGAAACTTCGCTACTGTGCCTGCCGGTTTTCACAAATTGTTTATGTTTTCAAAAAATGTTCCCGTTTATGAAAAATATTCAACGTTCAAAATCTATTTTTGTTTTATATAAATGTTCGCTATAGTACCTCCGATTCTTTCTGTTCGTGCTTCGAAAAACGTTCGCGTTTCAAAATGTTTAAAATTTGAATAGAAGTTCGAGACTTGCAAAAAAGTGTTCAAGTTTAAATTTTTTGTTCACAACTTTTGCAAAATGTTCGTGCTCTGAGAAATATTCACTTTTTTTAGGAAAATGTTTCGTTTTTGTTTTCAGGATCTGGCGCTACTATTAGCTTCTTTTAAAACAGTGTGCTGCCTAAATTTTCACAAGTGCTTGTTAGTTATAGTAGCTATCCGCTCGCTCTTTCCAGCAGGAGGTCGCGTATTCGAATCCTTGCTTTAGCACTATTCTTTTTGTGACATATTTCACAAGGCGAATTGGTCATACACGTGTATAGCAACCACCAATGGGTCGGCCCATCACGGTGTACACAAGTGGCGTGGACGACGTATTTTATAAAAAGACCATCCTACCATTTATTATAAAGGGGTATGAAGAAATCTATCTGTTGATGTGTTTAGGGGGTTTGTACCGAAGCAGAAATGCTTATCTTAACTAAAGCAAATCAATGGATATGATAAGAGTGTCCTGCTCTGTTCTAGACTACTCCCTCTTATTTTGGGCCAAAGTTTAACTATAAAAATAACTAATAAAATATAAATTATATGTCAAAAGAATTATACCAATTTTTTGTGACATATACTTTATATTTTATTAAATTATTGTGCCGATTTGAGAACCATGCAAATTTGACAAATTAGGCTTTTAATATGTTAATTATTGGGATGATTTGCGGAAGTCCACAGCCCGAGAGAGAATATGCAAAACAAACTTGCATAGGGTGGCACGATGTAAAACATTACATGACTATTATTATCCTCTCATTGATGATGTTAATACCCTATAATAAACTAGACATATGTCGTGCGTTGCAACGGGACAAGTAATTAACATGTCCACCGAAATGTATATCAATGTGACACGACAACATCCGGATTGTGTCACCTGACGGCAGCAGGAAGACGTATGCCGAGGTCTAGTAGAAATGTGTACCAGTTGAAATCTACTCCCTACCTTTGTTGGGGTTATCTCACAAATCACGAAAGTCTTAAAAAGTTGAGTACTAACGCAAGTTGGTGGACTCCGGAAGGATTGATTCATTAATTATAGTCCGTCACTCGTAGCAACAATCCTGAAATATAATATTACTTACAATCCTGCTGAACTCATATTGAAGTGATCATCAATGGGTCGGCCCATCATGGTGTACACAAGTGGCGTGGACGACGTATTTTCTAAAAAGACCATCCTACCATTTATTATAAAGGGGTATGAATAAATCTATCTGTTGATGTGTTTAGGGAGTTTGTACCGAAGCAGAAATGATTATCTTAACTAAAGCAAATCAATGGATACGATAAGAGTGTCCTGCCCTGTTCTAGACTACTCCCTCTTATTTTGGGCCAAAGTTTAACTATAAAAATAACTAATAAAATATAAATTATATGTTAAAAGAATTATACCAATTTTTTGTGACATACACTTTATATTTTATTAAATTATTGTGCCGATTTGAGAACCATGCAAATTTGACAAATTAGGCTTTTAATATGTTAATTATTGGGACGATTTGCGGAAGTCCACAGCCCGAGAGAGAATATGCAAAACAAACTTGCATAGGGTGGCATGATGTAAAACATTACATGACTATTATTATCCTCTCATTGATGATGTTAATACCCTATAATAAACTAGACATATGTCGTGCGTTGCAACGGGACAAGTAATTAACATGTCCACCGAAATGTATATCAATGTGACACGACAAGATCCGGATTGTGTCACCTGACGGCAACAGGAAGACGTATGCCGAGGTCTAGTAGAAATGTGTACCAGTTGAAATCTACTCCCTACCTTTGTTGGGGTTATCTCACAAATCACGAAAGTCTTAAAAAGTTGAGTACTAACGTAAGTTGGTGGACTCCGGAAGGATTGATTCATTAATTATAGTCCGTCACTCGTAGCAACAATCCTGAAATATAATGTTACTTACAATCCTGCTGAACTCATATTGAAGTGATCATCAATGGGTCGGCCCATCACGGTGTACACAAGTGGCGTGGACGACGTATTTTCTAAAAAGACCATCCTACCATTTTTTATAAAGGGGTATGAAGAGATCTATCTGGTGATGTGTTTAGGGGGTTTGTACCGAAGAAGAAATGCTTATCTTAACTAAAGCAAATCAATGGATATGATAAGAGTGTCCTGCCCTGTTCTAGACTACTCCCTCTTATTTTGGGCCAAAGTTTAACAATAAAAATAACTAATAAAATATAAATTATATGTCAAAAGAATTATACCAATTTTTTGTGACATATACTTTATATTTTATTAAATTATTGTGCCGATTTGAGAACCATGCAAATTTGACAAATTAGGCTTTTAATATGTTAATTATTGGGACGATTTGTGGAAGTCCACGGCCCGAGAGAGAATATGAAAAACAAACTTGCATAGGGTGGCATGATGTAAAACATTACATGACTATTATTATCCTCTCATTGATGATGTTAATACCCTATAATAAACTAGACATATGCTGTGCGTTGCAACGGGACAAGTAATTAACATGTCCACCGAAATGTATATCAATGTGACACGACAACATCCGGATTATGCCACGTGACGGCAGCAGGAAGACGTATGCCGAGGTCTAGTAGAAATGTGTACCAGTTGAAATCTACTCCCTCCCTTTGTTGGGGTTATCTCACAAATCACGAAAGTCTTAAAAAGTTGAGTACTAACGCAAGTTGGTGGACTCCGGAAGGATTGATTCATTAATTATAGTCCGTCACTCGTAGCAACAATCCTGAAATATAATGTTACTTACAATCCTGCTGAACTCATATTGAAGTGATCATCCATGCAAATCCAACAATTTTATTTAATTAGAGCCAATCAACCATACTAGCCCACAAATCCATTTAACACCAACATGTTTGCATGTCACTTACGTTATCAAGTCTTTCTCTGTTTTTATTGGCACGTGCAGCCATTAACACTATTTGTAGAGTTAATTTATTCGCTCCCTCTGTTCCTTGGTTCTTAAAGTGGCTTGCCGATTTCTAGGCAATTTACAAATGTATATAAATTGGTGTATTCTCGTGCAAAGAATCTAGGTGTGACTATTTAATTAAATAATGAACCTATTTTGTAGCACAAGCACACGCTCCGTCAGGTTGTCAGCTGGTTGGGGCCTTTGCGACGGGAGGGAGGTCATGAGTTCCAATCCCACAAAGCACAATTTTTTTCACTACTCCTTGGTCTGTAGAAAAAGGTGCAATGCATGCCCTCCTAACATACTTCATATATATAAAGGTTATATAAAAGTTATATTGTCTGTTAGCATTTCCCAAAATACACAATAGCAATTAGTTAGGTTAATTAAGGTTATGTCCTAAACCGAATTTTAAAGTGGTTAACAGAAACAACTAATAGCACGGTTGGAAACTATGCATTTTTCTAATCAAGTTACATATACAAATTATTTTAATCCGGGTTACGATTGCAAAGTTATAGCATGATCATGTTTAACATATTCTCTGTAAATAATAAAAGTCAGAGACCTAAACGGGCTGAAAACAGAGCGAACTGGGCCTACTGCAGCTGAACACGGAATACTAACCCGTGCCCAGGAGCGCGAGGTAGCGGCTACCGCAGTTGGGCCGAAGCCCATCAGAGAGACAGGGGAGAGGGCGCTTAATGTTGGACCCGTGGCTACTTAAAGAAATAATTTTGGGGCTTTTTTTTTAAAACATATGACCAATGTTCAGGAAATCGTTAATTGGTAGCTGCTCGGTCGGTTTAGGAGTAGCGATTAATCGGTGAATCGGCCTATTAACTGGATTAATCAGTCGATCATTAATCGATAGATTGAATAGGAACCTGCTAGAATATATCTAGTTTTTTATGTATTATACCATACTCTCATGCTCCCAGCTATGTAATATAACTAACATGTTGCCGTACAAATATAAAAAGCATGGAGAGGAGGTAAAATAATTAATCCTAGCTATTAAAGAGCAGGATGGGGCTGGAAGGGGTTACGGGCCAAAAAATTGGGCTTTTTGTGCCCACCCGTTAATGGACCAGCAGGGATTAATCGGCCTCACAACTGATTAATTGGTCTAACAGGCCAATTAATCGGCCTGACAAGTTAACGCGACGAATAGGTGCTATTCGATTCGGCCACGCTATGAGTAGCGATTAACTGGCCCGTTAACTGATTAATCGGGTGAATTATTGAACAGTGCATATGACTGACGGGCACAAACGCTCCTTAATTTATTAGTAGGTACTAGCACATATGACCAGGCATTGTAATGGGAGATATAATTGACGTGTCCACTGAAATATCCGTCAGCACGGCTCAACAACATCTGAATTGTGCCCGGCCACGGTAGAGAGGCGCACACTGAGGTCTAGCAGAAATTCATATTAGTAGTACGTTTAGAAGCATGCTACACAAACAATGCTTTTGGTACGATTTTTGTACGACGACTCTGATATTAAAGAGCCTAATTTTCAATTTTTCATACCAATGCATTATTTATAAATTGAACCAATGTTTGGAATCTGCACTAAGTCATGAGAAAAATCTCAATAAAAGGATTCTATTAAATGTGTTTTAGGCCATCTCTGCATTTACTTGAAGATTAATAAAAAAATTGTCTACGTCTGAGTGAAACGACCCTAATTCGTTGCATACAACTCGACGCTCTTATTTCTGTTGCACATAACGCCCGCACACTGCGCAGCAACACATATATGTGTGCCCCTCCCACATCACTCGGTATTAATTCTTTTTTATTATTGCGTTACATGCATGCCACGCCCTTGATATTAATGCCAAATCCTATGTGTTATTCTCTCCTTCATATTTTTTTGAATCTCCCGTTCTTTTTTTATCCCTACTGACCACGCCCTTTATTCTCTCTTTTCTTTATTATTCCTATATGCCCATTGAAATCGATCATTCATACTCCCTTCGATCCATATAGGCCCTCGTAACATATTTCATATATATAAAGGTTATAGAAAAATTATATTGTCTGTTAGCATTTCCCAAAATACATCATAGCAATTAATTATGTTAATTAAGTTTATATCCTGAACAGAATTTTAAAGAGGTTAACAGAAACAAATAATAGCACGGTTGGAAACTACGCATTTTTCTGATCCAATTACATATATAAATTATTTTAATCCGAGTTACGGTTGCAAAGTTATAGCATAATCATGTTTAACATATTCTCTGTAAATAATAAAAGGCGGAAACCTAACGAGCGGAAAACAGAGCGAACTGGCCCTTCTGCAGCTGAACGCAGAATACTAACCGGCACCCAAGCTTGCGAGATAGCGGCTGCTGCAGTTGGGCCGAAACCCAACAGAGAAAGAAAACTTAATGTTGGACCGCGGGTTACTTAAAGAAAAATCAGGTTTTTTTTGTAAAACATATGGCGACGGATGGGCAGAAACATCCATACTTTATTAGTAGGTATAGATATAGATAGATTTGACAAATAAAGATGATTGTGTGTATCGTACCATGAGAACTCGTGGGCTACTATACTTTTTTTTGAACACAAGAAGGCGCCAAGCGCCAAGATATCATTCATCTCAAAAGCATAGTACAGCGTGTATTACATATCCCTGGACTTGAAAGTTATGAAGATAAAGCAAAGTTGGGCAAAGAGAATTGCTTTGAGAGGAATGAGTACAGCTAAAGACAGATTCTACTCTTGAGTTGAGAACCTGATGAGCACAATCATGAGCTATTCCATTGATGTTCCTGCTAATATGGTAAACATCAGTATGGATAGAAGAAGTGTCCTGAAGAAAATTGCTAATTGGGGTGCGACACCTCCAGTTGATTGAGTCGTCATTGATGTTCCTGGAAGCAGCCATCTGTTGGATTATAGATGGGCTTAGGCCCATATAAGACAATAATCCCTGGTTAATCTTTAAGGCCCATTTAGGTGCATGGCAAGTGGTGAGAAGTTTAGTACCATACTGCTACAGTAAGAAGAGTGAGACCCCTTTATAAGGGTTGCTCTACCACATGCCATTGGGAGCTTGGGAATAGGAGCTGTACACGCGCGCTCCTCCTCCTCCGCCGCCCGCCTCGCCTCGTCACGACACGCGCGCGCGCCGCGGGTTGCGGGAATGAGCCCGCCGCCGCCAAGAAGAAGGCCACGGACGACGCCGAGGCTGCTGCTGCCGCCGCTGCGTTGGCTTGGCCAACCGGAGGGTATGATCTGTTCATTCCTCACTTACCCGTTTATGTGCTTATTCATGTGCTAGCCGTATATGTTCTGTTCATAGATGTTTTGGTTCTATGTACTGTACGTGCTCACATGCTTAGGTATCGGTATGAGATGCATACCGTATTTGCCATGTTTACTGTATGCTCGTGGATTAGTCTAATCAGAAAAGTGCTCATATTTCCAACAATCCAAAAACCTTATTTTAGGCACTTTTCGATTCAAGGCTTCGCCGCTACATTGAAACTGGAAAAGTTTACCGGAACACATTTTAAGCATTGGCAGACGAGGACCACCTTGTAGCTCACAGCTATGAATGTCTTCTGGGTCAGTGGTGTGATTCCCGATGGAACGATTGATCCTGAAAAGGATAAGGCGTTCAGGGAAGCAACCACTGTCTTTGTGGGAGCCATTCTTAGTGTGATCGGAGACAAATTGGTTGACGCATATCTCCATATGCGCGTTGCCAAAAACTTGTGGGATGCGCTCGAAGCTAAGTTCGGCGCAACCGATGCTGGAAGTGAACTGTATGCTATGGAGCAGTTCCATGATTACAGGATGGTTGATAACCGTCCTGTATTGGACCAGGCTCATGAGATATAGTGCATCGCTAAGGAGCTGGAGCTCCTGAAGTGTGAGTTACCGGACAAGTTTGTCGCGGGTTGCATTATTGCAAAACTCCCTCCTACATGGAGGAACTTTGCTACTTCTCTCAAGCACTTGAGACGTGAATTCTCTGTTGAGGATATCATTGGTCATCTAAGTGTTGAGCAGAACTCGAGAGCAAAGGACTCACACGTGAAAGGGGCAGAGGGTTCTTCTAGCGCCAATGTGGTGCAGAAGAATTTCCACAAGTTCAAGGGAAAGAACACTGTCCAGCAGAATACTACCTTCAAGAAGAAGGGTAAGAAGAAAGACAAAAAGAGAGATGGCTGCTTTACTTGTGGTTCAGAGGAACATTGGGCAAACAAGTGCCCAAACAAGTACAAGAAGCCATGACAGGACTCCAAGTCTGTCAATGTGACTATGAGCAACAGTGATGGGGCAACTGGGTATGGTAATTTGTTTACCATACTTTCAGTTTGTCAGTCCACCGATTGGTGGATTGACACAGGGGCCAATATTCATGTGTGTGTGCTGATATGTCTTTGTTCTCTTCTTACCAGGTCGCACGAGATTGCTCAGTCTTGATGGGGAATTGCTCGCATGCTTCTGTTCATGGTGTTGGTACGGTAGATCTGAAGTTTACTTCGGGAAAGATCGTGCAACTGAAGAACGTGCAGCATGTCCCCACCATCAAGAAGAATCTCGTTAGTGGCTCCCTTCTTTGTAAAGAAGGGTTTAAGTTAGTATTTGAGTCCAATAAAGTAGTCGTATCTCGGTATGGATTGTTTGTTGGAAAATGATATGATTGCGGAGGTTTGTTCCTCCTTTCCCTGGCGGATTTCTGTAATAAAGTCATGAACCAAATTCGTTCTAGTGTGAACGAATCTGAGGTTTGGCATTCACGTCTTTGTCACATTAATTTCGGTTGTATGACGCGGCTAGCTAAGATGGATTTAATCCCGAGTTTCACTTTAGCCAAAGGCTCTAAGTGCCATTCGTGTGTGCAAGCAAAGCAACCTCGTAAGCCTCACAAGCCTGCGAAGGAGAGACACCTGGCACCACTAGAGCTCATACATTCAGATCTGTGCGAGATGAATGGTGTGCTGACTAAAGGTGGAAAGAAATATTTTATGACGTTGATTGATGATTCCACTAGGTTCTGCTATGTGTATTTGTTAAATACTAAGGATGAGGCTCTACACTACTTTAAAATCTATAAGGCAGAAGTTGAGAACCAACTTGAAAATAAAATAAAATGAGTTCGGTCTGATAGTGGTGGAGAGTACTTTTCTAATGAGTTTGATTTATTCTGTGCAAAACATGGTATTATTCATGAGAGGACGCCTGAAATTTTTACATAGTATTGGTATATGAATTGCCCACGTTGTCCTAATTTTCCATAATTTTTTGACTTACAGAAGTATGGCTTTTAAATAGATCTTTACAGACTATTCTGTTTTAGACAGATTCTGTTTTTGTTGCATAGTTTGCTTATTTTGATGAATCTATGGATCGTATCGGGGGGTATGAGTCATGGAGAAGTTGGAGTATAGTAGCATTATGCCAATATTAAATATGAATCAATTTACTATAGTACTTAGAGTTAAGGATTTATTTGTTATACTAACGGATCTCACGAAGGTTTTGTTGAGTTTTGTGTGATTGAAGTTTTCAAGTTTTGGGTGAGATCATGATAGATGAAGGAATAAGGAGTGGCAAGAGCCTAAGCTTGGGGATGCCCAAGGCACCCCAAGGTAATATTCAAGGAAGACTCAAGCGTCTAAGCTTGGGGATGCCCCGGAAGGCATCCCCTCTTTCTTCTACCAACTATCGGTAATTTTACTTGGAGCTATATTTTTATTCATCACATGATATGTGTTTTACTTGGAGCGTCATGTATTATATGAGTCTTTGCTTTGTTTGCTTTTTAGTTTGTCACAATCATCTTTGCTGGACACACCTATTTGAGAGAGCCACACGTTTATCATGATTTGTTAGAATACTCTATGTGCTTCACTTAAATCTTTTGAGCTAGGCAGTTGCTCTAGTGCTTCACTTAAATATTTTTGAGCACGGCGGTGGCTATATTTTGAAGAAATATTTGAACTCTCATGCTTCACTTATATTATTTTGAGAGTTGATAAGATTAAAATTTTGAAGAAATATTTGCACTCTCATGCTTCACTTATATTATTTTGAGAGTTGGTAAGATTAAATTTTGAAGAAATATTTGCACTCTCATGCTTCACTTATATCTTTTTGAGAGTTGATAATAGTAATGGTAATTTGCACAAGATAGAAATTTGGTCCCAAAGTGATGAATATTCAAGAGGGATATAATAAAAACTTTCATGAAAGATCATTGGATATGATAAGTTTGATTCCTTGCAATAGTTTTGCGATATGGAGATGATAATATGTGAGTCATGTTAGTGAGTAATTGTGATTTAGTAAGAATATTGGTGTTAAGGTTTGTGATTCCCTATGCATGCACATAAAGTCAATAGTTATGCAACGAAATTATATCCTACTTATGGTGCATTATTCGGTGTTAGTTATGTTCAATGCATGTTTATGACCGTTTTCGCTTTTTGGTTGGTCGCTTCTCAATCTATTTGCTAGCCTTCATTTGTACTAAGCGGAAATACTGCTTGTGCATCCAACTCCTTAAACCCAAGTTGTGCCAAATGAGTCCACCATACCTACATATATGCGGTATTTCCATACCGTTCCAAGTAAATTTGCATGTGCCAACTCTAATTTTTTCAAAATAATTTTCCATTTTGTGTGCCCGTACCGCTCATGAAGCGGCAGGGGGTGGCCAATATTTTCCATGCTAGGTGTGTTATTCTCACGATGAGTGTTTATTCACTTGTCATTGCACGAGAGAGTGGCAGGTAACAGGGATGCCCAGTCCCGAAATGATTTTTTTTAATATGATCATAATAATAAATTCCTTGGAAAGTGTTGGTATGGAGGGCACCCGTGGATACGGCTAGCCATGGAGTGTAAAAGAATGGTGGAAAGGAAATAAACTTTATTTTCTGTTTGGGAACTGCCTATAATGTGTGTAGCATGGAAGATATTGGGAATTCTCGGTCGTTTTCGTTGACAGGAAAAGCATGCCTCTCAAAATAATTTTATCTCTCTAATTTAAGCTTTGAGCTCTGGCACATTTGCAAATCTCTGCTTCCCTCTGCGAAGGGCCTATCTATTTACTTTTATGCATATTTTATTTTTATTTTGAGTCTCCATCTTTTCTTACAAAGCACCAACTAGAGAGCACTATTGTCATACTTGTGCATTGTGTGTAGCTAATATTGAGTGTGTTTCATGAATGGATCAATGATTGAGCATAATGGGCTAGGGATAACTTTCTTTAGCATTGATATTTTGAAAGACATGGTTGCTTGTTAATATGCTTGAGTATTTATATCTTCATGTCAAACTATAGACTATTGCTTTGAATCATTCAAGTCCAAATGTCCATGCTACGAAGAAAAGAGTATATGATGAATATGATAGGTAGCATTCCACATCAAAAATTCTGTTTTTATCATTTACCTACTCGAGGATGAGCAGGAATTAAGCTTGGGGATGCTTGATACGTCTCCAACGTATCTATAATTTTTGATTGTTCCATGCTATTATAGTATCAATCTTGGATGTTTTTATATACATTTACAAGCAACTATATATCATTTTTTGGGACTAACCTATTAACTTAGTGCCCAGTTCCAGTTGCTGTTTTTTGCCTGTTTTTGGTTTTCCAGAATATCAGTACCAAACGAAGTCCAAATGCCACGAAACTTTTTGAAGATTTTTTTCTGGACATAAGAGACACTAGAAGCTTCGGGAGAGGGCAAGAAGACAGAGGAGGTGGCCACGAGCCACCAGGGCGAGCCCCAGGGGGGGTGGCGCGCCCTGGTGCCTCGTGGGCCCACCTCTGCTCTGTTTGACCTAATTCCACCTCTATAAATTCTCTAAAATCGGGAAACCAACAGAGGAGTCCATGAAATACTTTTTTCGCAGCCGCAAGTTCCTGTTCTCGAGAGATCCCATCTGGAGGCCTTTTCCGGCACTCTGCCGGTGGGGGAATCGATCACGGAGGGGCTCTCCATTAACCTTGCTGCCCTTCCGATGATGCGTGAGTAGTTTACCACAGACCTTCGGGTCCATAGTTAATAGCTAGATGGCTTCTTCTCTCTTTTTGATCTTCAATACAATGTTCTCCTCGATGTTCTTGGAGTTCTATCCGATGTAATCACTTTTTGCGGTGTGTTTGTTGGGATCCGATGAATTGTGAGTTTATGATCAGATTATCCATGAATATTATTTGAGTTTTCTCTGAACTCTTTTATGCATGATTATTATAGCTTCGTATTTCTCTCCGATCTATTGATTTGGTTTGGCCAACTAGATTGATTTATCTTGCAATGGGAGAGGTGCTTTGTAATGGGTTCGATCATGCGGTGCTCAATCCCAGTGACAGAAAGGGACATGACACGTATGTATCGTTGCTATGAAGGGTAAAAAGATGGGGTTTATTCATGCATGAGTTTACTTTGTCTACATCATGTCATCTTGCTTAAGGCGTTACTCCGTTCTTTATGAACTTAATACTCTAGATGCATGCTGGATAGCGGTCGATGTGTGGAGTAATAGTAGTAGATGCAGGCAGGAGTCGGTCTACTTGTCTCGGACGTGATGCCTATATACATGATCATTGCCTTGGATATCGTCATGATTATTTGCTTTTCTATCAATTGCCCAACAGTAATTTATTCACCCACCGTATGCTATTTTCAAGAGAGAAGCCTCTAGTGAAACTATGGCCCCCGGGTCTACCTTAATCATATATTGAAAATCCTAAAAATACCTTGCTGCAATTTTACTTTATTTATTTTGTATTTTTTCGATCTATCTATCTATCTATCTATCACAATACAATTTAAACTTGCAATTAACCGCCAAGGGATTGACAACCCCTTGTTTGCGTTGGGTGCAAGGATTTGTTGTTTTGTGTGCAGGTACTGCTAACGAGTTGTTGCGTGATTCTCCTACTGGATTGATAACCTTGGTTTCATAACTGAGGGAAATACTTATCTCTACTGTACTGCATCATCCCCTCCTCTTCGGGGAAATCCCAATGCAGCTCACAAGTAGCAGCGGTCCGAAGCGAGATGGATTCCATCTTGGCTAACGGGACATGGGAGATCACTGATCGTCCTTATGGTTGCCTACCATTGGGATGTAAGTGGGTGTTCAAAAAGAAGCTTAGGCCCGATGGTAGTGTTGAGAAGTACAAGGCTAGGCTTGTGGCCAAGGGTTATACCCAGAAAGAAAAGAAGATTTCTTCGATACTTACTCACCTGTGGCTAGACTGACAACCATTCAAGTGTTACTCGCGTTGGCTGCCTCGCATGGTCTTCTTGTCCATCAGATGGACGTTAAGACGACTTTCTATTAGGATCGAGAGTATATCGACCAGAGGGGGGGGGGGTGAATGGGAGATTCAAAAATTCTTGCGAATGTTCTGAACTGATCCCAAACACAGCAGCGGAAATATGGTTCGGTAGCAAGGTACTTAATCAAGCACGCTGTAGAGGAACATATCTATCGATGTAGGAAGCAATAATAGTTCGAGCGAAGAATATCACAGGTTTGACAATTATGATGGTAATGCAATATACGAACAGATGCAGTAGCACGAGGGAAAACAAGGTATGAACTGCGAGGGAAATGCAAGGGAAGTAGTGATGAGGTGAATGGATACGACACTGAATGAAATCACGCTAACATGCACAAGTGTGATGAGATATTCATTAGACAGAAACGACAGAAATGAATGATGAGGATGCGAATGAAAAGCAACGAACTATGATAGATCAGATCAATACTATCGACATAGAGCACGAAAGTAAACTGCTGAAGATGATGCAGTAAAGTAGAGTGAACCAGTGGTGCTCGATGGCGACAGATGAATTTGGTAGACCAGTGCGCCCTTCTGCCAAAGAACTATGCCTGGTTGGAGGGGTTGTGATTTAACACAGAAGATAAACTCTCTTCGCCCTATTCTCCTTCAACTCAGAGCTGATCAGACTCCAGTTGATTTCACTCGTGGTAGATACTTGTCGGCGATCTCCAAACCTTCGACAGACTTCTTCGTAAATCACAATGACTCTTGGTTGCTGAAGATCTTGCTCGGTGAAGACAATTACTCTTCGACACTCGAGCCGACACCTATCCGTCTAGAGAGTGCGCAACTCTCAAGAGTAATAGGTACCAGAACTCTAACTCAGAACTACTGTGATGCTCAACCACTGTCTAAGTTTTGGTTCTTGGATTTCTCTCGGTGGATCTTAAACTCAAATCACTCGGAGAGGGGATGGTCAATCAATCTTCTCAGAAATCTTAAGCGGAGCAGCCAACGGGCAACGTTGGAGCGGGGTGGCTATTTATAGCCGCAGCCTTCCCTGAAGGGAAAAGACCAAATTGGACATGTGGGGCAGCCAATGGCCGAACGACATGAGTCCAACGGTCGGATATTGATCACAATGGTAACATTCCTTGCGGAGCAAGTAATGCTAACTCCTCATTTCGAAAGATATCTCCCGCAGCACCGAAGAACAACGTCTTCTGCTGGCAAGTAATCATTCGAAGCATAAAGGGATTTCTCTCAGTCTTGCGTAGGTTTGGGCTAAGCATCACAGCGGATCTAAGCTTCGAGAACCTATACCCCTCTTAATAGTATGGAGGTCCTATGACTCAAATAAGACAAAGAAGAACAACGAAACAAATGCTACGTCTTGGCTTCGTCTTCAACCTTCTCGACTGTAGTCATTCTTCTTCGGACACACCGAATAAAAATTGCTTTGCATCAGCAATAAATTTTGAGGGGTTAACTCCTTCACATCAATCTTCTCGTCTACATGACTCCAATGGATGTAGCTCATTCTTCTCTGCGACGCAGATATTCTTCGGTGAAGTTCCTCGAACTTGACACCGGAGACAGCATTCTCTTCGGAACTGTATGGACTATTTCTCTCTGTGTGCACTAGCAAACAAATCAGTCCATGCCTGTTTCTGTCAACAATCTCCAAAACACAGGAGGGCAAATATTGCACCAACACTTTCCTTAACGGAGAGCTGGACGAGGAAATTTACATGCAACAGCCAGATGGCTTTGTAGTAAATGGCCAGGAAAGAAAGGTGTGCAAGCTATTGAAATCTTTGTATGGCCTAAAACAAGCGCCTAACCAATGGCATGAGAAGTTCAATACAACTCTGACATCTACTGGCTTTGTTGTTAACGAAGCTGACAAATGTGTATACTATCGCTATGGTGGGGGCGAAGGAGTTATACTGTGTCTGTATGTCGATGACATACTGATATTTGGGACCCACCTCAAAGTAATTGGGGAGGTCAAGGCTTTTCTATCTCATAACTTTGAGATGAAAGACCTAGGTGTGGTTGATGTTATCTTGAATATCAAGCTACTGAGAGATAATGAGGGTGGAATTACACTTTTGCAATCCCACTATGTTGAGAAGATTTTGAGTCGTTTTGGATATTCGGACTGCAAACCTTCTGCAACACCATATGATCCCAGCGTGCGGGTTCGAAAATTCGAAGGCACGGCTGTTGATCAATTGAGATATTCTCAAGTGGTTGGTTCACTCATGTACCTAGCTTGTGCTACTCGGCCTGACATATCATTTGCTGTGTGCAAACTGAGCCGGTTTGTTTCTAATCTGGGAGTTGTGCACTAGCAAGATGTTGGGTGAGTCATGCGTTATTTGCAAGGTACTGTGAACTATGGAATTCACTATTCTGGGTACCCGACGGTACTTGAGGGGTATAGTGATTCAAATTGGATATTTGATGCTGATGAGATGAAAGCCACAAGTGGGTATGTCTTCACACTTGGTGGTGGTGTTGTTTCCTGGAAGTCTTGCAAGCAGACGATCTTAACGAGATCGACTATGAAAGCATAACTCATAGCATTAGACACATCATGCGTCGACGCAGAATGGCTTCAAGAGCTTTTGATGGATTTGCCAGTGGTTGAACAGCCGGCCCCGGCTATCCTTATGAACTGTGACAATCAAACAGTGATTCACTGGTGCAGAGACGTCCTATACAAACGGTTTTTACCCCCTTTCAGTGACACAGTTTTAAACCGTCGCCTTGCCTGTGTGTGCGATAGGGGGGTCCAACCCACACGACCCAGAAACCGTCGGCGATGGAGGCTCTGGTCACACACACGGGGCAAAAAGAGCTCATGTGCGATCGGGCGAGCCATCGTTTCCATTCGTATGTACGTCCCACACGGTGAATCCCAGACAAACATTTTCGTTCATATGTACATCACACACAATTTTTATGTGGAAACGTTTGTGTAAGGTGGCCTAACGCAAACATTTGTCGGGCGGAAGTCATGTGTGATTGTTCATTGATCCAACATGCCTACTTTATAGAAACTGTGTGGGTTGTTTGAGTTCATCGCCCATGGTGTTGTCTGAGAAACCGTCTGCAATAGAAAAACCCAATAAGCAGGCTAATTGGCCAATTATTGATAATTCATTTATTAATCAAATTGACATTTCATATCAAACACACCATATATTTCATATTCGTATTACGGCAACCAGGATTTCATAATTGAATTACATCAGATAGCTTCAACACTCAGTTACACCATATAGGCATGTAGCTACCTATGGCATTACACAACAGCGCCAAGTTTCACATGCAACATCTAAAACCTTTCGAAAGTAGCATCATACACGGTAAATAGACAGATGAATCTCATCGGGAAAACTACTGAAGCAGAAGGCGAATATTGAGCCTTCAGTGATGTTGAATGTCCTTGCAACTTTAGGCCAGTGGCTGTGGATAATTGCCCGCCCAACCTTCGTCCTCTTGAGGAAGACTTCAATATTGTACCGTGGGTGTTGAATGAATACCTTCCTCGCCTCTTGACCATGCAGGTGGTCTGAGAGGTAATCATCGGCGAAATGCTTTGCAAAAGACTGGAAATAAAGATATGCATAAATATTTGTTCTAAATTTTGAAATGGCGCAAAGAAAAAAAACAAGGTAAAAGAGTTAGTACCATCCTATAGTTGACTGATGTCTTCTTCATTGTGCAAACAAAGATCTTGCTGTTATTCATCGCTAGTTTCTTTATCCTAACAATCTTTCTGAGTTTCTCGACTTGACTGATATTCATGGACATCTCATTTCCCCATATGCAAAATGGGTCGAACAGTGGGTCCAAATCTCTGACAGTAGGACCTACATGTGCAAGACCAAATTGTTAAAAACCTAAATATTAGAATGGTTCCTGCAATTGCACAATAATGTGCTATTAGACAAAGGACCATGCATGTGCGAACCTCGATGGTAAACCTCAGTTCCTCCCATTGTTTCCCTGCAACACATATAAGGCAGTTATTGATCAGGTTAAGTGAGAGTTGGCATACTATCAATAGAATATGTTAATGAAAAAAATAAACAAATTACAGATCCAGCAGATTAATTCGTGCCCCATGGAAAAGCTAGTTAACCAAACCAAGCATGCTTAAGAACTAGGAAATATGGAAAATGCATATGTTTCTCATGTACTACGTATTTTGTACAGCCAAATTTGATGTATTTCTCACATGCACAATAATACAAAATTGTACCCACAACAAATGAACATCACATTGTAGAATTGAACCAAACAGTTAACTTGACAGCACAACAAATGAACCAAACAGTTAACTGAGCACCGTATTGCAGAATAGAACATACACTAGAAGTCAGACAGTTAACCAAACCAAGCATGCTTAAGAACTACTGGGAAATATAGCAATTGTTGAACAAAACTGTTAACTAAACATCACATTTCAGTAGATCAGATTGCATATTAACATTACAGAGGACAATTCACTAGAAGACACCGGCGGTGGCCTCGAGAAAACACCACGAACTGTCGTTTAAAGTAGCCAACCACGTGGCGGCGTCTGCGTGCGAGGCGTCGACGGTGGCCTCGATGGTGAGGTGCTCCTCCAAGATCTGGCGGTCGGCACTCATGGCAGCCATCGCGACCTCATCCGCGCGTGCGGCCGTGATTTGCTTCTCCGCTGCCAGATGCTCCTTGAGCTCCTGGTTATATTGCGTGCAAAATGGCTATGGGCGGCGCTTATTTGGAGGATGGGGCAGTGATTTGGGTGGAAGGTGTCGCACCGGCGGTCGGGGCATGTGGGATGGAGAAGGAGGAGGAGGTTGGGGGTGGGATGTGGATTACCTGACTATATCGACGAGGCCGCGCAGCAGGAAGGAGCGTCGCCGGCGAGCAGGCGGCGCTACAAGCAAGCAGTGAAGGTTTGAACTTGGAAAGGAAGGAGGAAACAGTGGAAATGTGGCTTTTGGGCGGGGGGGGGGGGTGATACGTCTCCAGCGTATCTATAATTTTTGATTGTTCCATGCTGATATATTATCAATCTTGGATGTTTTTATATACATTTATAGCAATTATATATCATTTTTTGGGACTAACCTATTAACTTAGTGCCCAGTGCCAGTTGTTGTTTTCTGCCCTGTTTTTGTTTTACAGAATATCAATACCAAACGAAGTCCAAATGCCACGAAACTTTTTGGAGATTTTTTTCTGGACAAGATAAACACTAGAAGCTTCGGGAGAAGGCCAGAAGCCCCAGGGGGTGCACACGAGGCACCAGGGCACGCCTGGGGGGGGGGGGGGCAGGCGCGCCCTGGTACCTCGTGGGGCCCACAGAGCTCCGTTTGACTTAATTCCATCACTATAAATTCTAGAAAAATCAGAAACCCTCAGGGGAATCCACGAAATACTTTTTTCACCGCCGCAAGTTTCTATTCTCGAGAGATCCCATCTGGAGGCCTTCTCCGGTACTCCGCCGGAGGGGGAATCGATCACGGAGGGGCTCTACATCAACCTTGCTGCCCTTCCGATGATGCGTGAGTAGTTTACCACAGACCTTCGGGTCCATAGTTAGTAGCTAGATGGCTTCTTCTCTCTTTTTGATCTTCAATAAAATGTTCTCCTCGATGTTCTTGGAGTTCTATCCGATGTAATCACTTTTTGCGGTGTGTTTGTTAGGATCCGATGAATTGTGAGTTTATGATCAGATTATCCATGAATATTATTTGAGTCTTCTCTGATCTCTTTTATGCATGATTATTATAGCTTCATATTTCTTCTCCGATCTATTGATTTGGTTTGGCCAACTAGATTGATTTATCTTGCCATGGGAAGAGGTGCTTTGTAATGGGTTCGATCTTGCGGTGCTCAATCCCAGTGACAGAAAGGGACATGACACATATGCATCATTGCTATTAAGGGTAAAAAGATGGGGTTTATTCATACATGAGTTTATCTTGTCTACATCATGTCATCGTTCTTAAGGCGTTACTCCGTGCTTATGGACTTAATACACTAGATGCATGCTGGATAGCGGTCGATGTGTGGAGTAATAGTAGTAGATGCAGGCAGGAGTCGGTCTACTTGTCTCGGACGTGATGCCTATATACATGATCATTGCCTTGGATATCGTCATGATTATTTGCTTTTCTATCAATTGCCCAACAGTAATTTGTCTACCCACCGTATGCTATTTTCTTGAGAGAAGCCTCTAGTGAAAACTATGGCCCCCCGGGTCTACCTCTATCAAATTACTAAAACCCTAAAAATACTTGCTGCACTTTTTCTTTATTTATTTTATTTTGTATTTTTGTTTCAATCTATCTATCTATCACATACAATTTAATCTTGCAATTGACCGCCGAGGGATTGACAACCCCTCGTTTGCGTTGGGTGCAAGGATTTGTTGTTTGTGTGCAGGTACTGCTAACGAGGTATTGCGTGGTTCTCCTACTGGATTGATAACCTTGGTTTCATAACTGAGGGAAATACTTACCTCTACTGTGCTGCATCATCCCTTCCTCTTCGGGGATAATACCAATGCAAGCTACATGTAGCAGGAAGAATTTCTGGCGCCGTTGCCGGGGAGACATCATCAACATCTATCAAGTACCTTTGCATAAATTGTCATTTCCTTGCATTTATTTTATTTGCCTCTCGTTTTCATCTCCCCCACTTCTAAAAAGTTTTTACAAAAATACAAAAATATTTTCTGTTTGCCTTTTTGTTCGTTTGCTTGTTTGCTTGTGTTGCCATGTGCCATCTATTTGCTTGCATCTTTGCTTGCTAAAAAAAATATTGATATGGATCCTCATCCACTTGCTAATCTTTTCAAAAGATCCAATTATGATGAGCCAATTGCTAGTGAGTTGAGTGCACTTGATTATCTCTATGAAGTTTTGCTTGAAAATCATGAATCTGAAAATTATGATGAAGTGTTAAAAGAAGAAATTTATAAAGTGATTCTTGATAGCTCCTTGAATGAAAAGCATGATTTCAATAATGTTATTATAAATTCTATTAATGTCAATTGTGCTAATAATATGCAAAACTATGAGCTTGGGGATGATAATTTTGTTATATCCACTACTTATTGCAATGATCATGATTGGGGTGATAATGCTTGTTATGATCTTGAAAATTTGTTTAAGCCTCATGATGAATATGCTATTGATAATAATGTTTGCAATAACATTGAAAGTGGGATTGGAGAGGTCATGACTTTAGTTGATGTTAATCCCACTATTTTGGAAGACTATAAGAATTTTATGCATGTGGATCATGGCGAGAAAATTTTATATGATAGCTATATTGTTGAATTTGATTATGATTCTACATGTAATTATTATGAGAGAGGAAAATATGGTTGTAGAAATTTTCATGTTACTAAATTACCTCTCGTTATGTTGAGATTGTCAATATTTTACTCCTCTCCTTTGTATATGCTAGATATTTCTCGTCTTGATAATTTGTTTGCATATAAAATTCCTATGCATAGGAAGTATGTTAGACTTAAATATGTTTTTCACATGGTACATGATGCTCCCTTGTGTTTCATTTATTATCTTTCATGTGAGCATCAATAAAATCTCAAGCCTATCTTAATGGCTATAAAGAAAGAGCTTGTTGGGAGGTAACCCAATGAATAAAATAATTTTTTTACTTTTTGTTTCTGTTATTGCGTGTTTCCAAAATTATGCTACTTTTATGATTGTGTTTTTGTGTTTTTAATTAGTGTTTGTGCCAAGTAAAACCTTTGGGATGATTTGGAAGATAGTATAACTGATGCTGTTTGAAAAACAGAAAGTTTTGCTTCCAGTGCTGGAATTTTGTTTCTGTACTGGAGCGTCAGAAAAATATGAAATTTTTACACAGTATTGGTATATTAATTTCCCACGTTGTCATAATTTTTCAGAATTTTTGGAGTTACATAAGTAAGGCTTTTAAATAGATTACTACAGACTGTTCTGTTTTGACAGATTCTGTTTTTGATGCACTACTTGCTTGTTTTTATGAATCTATGGATTGTATCGGGGGGTATAAGCCATGGTGAAGTTAGAGTACAGTAGGTATAATGCAAAAATAAAATATTAATGGGTTTGCAACAGTACTTAAAGTAGTGATTTATTTTGTTATACTAACGGATCTCACGAAGGTTTTGTTGAGTTTTGTGTAATTGAAGTTTTCAAGTTTTGGGTGAGATCACGATGGATGAAGGAATAAGGAGTAGCAAAAGCCTAAGATTGGGGATGCCCGAGGCACCCCAAGGTAATATTCAAGGAAGACTCAAGCGTCTAAGCTTGGGGATGCCCCGGAAGGCATCCCCTCTTTCTTCTACCAACCATCGGTAATTTTACTTGGAGCTATATTTTTATTCGTCACATGATATGTGTTTTACTTGGAGCGTCTTGTATTATATGAGTCTTTGCTTTGTTTGCTTTTTAGTTTGTCACAATCATCTTCTGCTGGACACACCTATTTTGAGAGAGCCACACGTTCATCATAATTTGTTAGAATACTCTATGTGCTTCACTTAAATTTTTTGAGCTAGGAAGTTGCTCTAGTGCTTCACTTAAATCTTTTTGGGCACGGTGGTGGCTATATTTTGAAGAAATAAACTCTCATGCTTCACTTATATTATTTTGAGAGTTGATAAGATTAAAATTTTGAAGAAATGAATTCTCATGCTTCACTTATATTATTTTGAGAATTGATAAGATTGAAATTTTGAAGAAATATTTGCACTCTCATGCTTCACTTAAATCTTTTTTAGAGTTGATAATAGTAATGGTAATTTGCACAAGTTATGAATTTGGTCCCAAAGTGATGAATACTCAAGAGGGATATAATAAAAACTTTCGTATAGACCATTGAATATGATAAGTGTGATTCCTTGCAAAAGTTTTGCGATATGGAAATGATAATATGTGAGTCATGTTAGTGAGTAATTGTGATTTAATAAGAATATTAGTGTTAAGGTTTGTGATTCCCTATGCATGAACATTAAGTCAGTAGTTATGCAATGAAATTATATCCTACTTATGGTGCATTATTCGGTGTTAGTTATGTTCAATGCATGTTTATGATCGTTTTCGCTTTTTGGTTGGTTGCTTCTCAATCTATTTGCTAGCCTTCATTTTCACTAAGCGGAAATACTGCTTGTGCATCCAAACTCCTTAAACCCAAGTTGTGCCAAATGAGTCCACTATACCTACCTATATGCGGTATTTCAATGTCGTTCCAAGTAAATTTGCGTGTGCCAACTCTAATTTTCAAAATAATTTTTCCGTTTTGTGTGCCCGTACCGCTCATGAAGCGGCAGGGGATGGCCATTATTTTCCATGCTAGGTGTGTTATTCTCATGATGAGTGTTTATTCACTTGTCATTGCACGAGAGAGTGGCTGGTAATAGGGATGCCCAGTCCCACAATGAAATCAAAAATAATAACAACAAAATTCCTTGGAAAGTGATGGTTTGGAGGGCACCCGTGGATACGGCTAGCCATGGATTGTGAAAGAATGGTGGAAAGGAAATAAAGTTTACTTTCTGTTTGGGAACCGCCTATGATGTGTCTAGCATGGAAAATATTGGGAATTCTCGGTCGTTTTCGTTGACAGGAAAAGCATGCCTCTCAAAATATGTTATCCCTTCAATTTAAGCTTTGAGCTCTGGCACATTTGACAAATCTCTGCTTCCCTCTGCGAAGGGCCCATCTATTTACTTTTACGCAATTTTTATTTTTATTTGAGTCTCCATCTTCTCTTACAAAAGCACCAACTAGAGAGAACTATTGTCATACTTGTGCATTGGATGTAGCTAATATTTGAGTGTGTTTCATGAATGGATCAATGATTGAGCATAATGGGCTAGGGATAACTTTCTTTAGTGTTGATATTTTGAAAGACATGGTTGCTTGTTAGCATGCTTGAGTATTTATATCTTCATGTCAAACTATAGACTATTGCTTTGAATCATTTAAGTCCAATGTCCATGCTATAAAAGAAAAGAATATGTGATGAATATGATAGGCAGCATTCCACATCAAATTTTTTGTTTTTATCATTTACCTACTCGAGGATGAGCAGGAATTAAGCTTGGGGATGCTGATATGTCTCCAACGTATCTATAATTTTTGATTGTTCCATGCTGATATATTATCAATCTTGGATGTCTTTATATACATTTACAGCAATTATATATCATTTTTTGGGACTAATTGTAGGAGATATGCCCTAGAGGCAGTGATAACAGTTATTTTGTATCTCCGAGTTTGTAATGAATGTTTATGTTCCATGCTATAACTGCAATGATTCTCGAGTCTACAATAACCACGAGGCTCGGAGGGAAACTCATGTGCACGTGTGGTATAATAAACGGTAAAATGTATTCCTAGTCTTGCCTCTAAGACTGGCTCAAGTATTGCATGATGATCCTGTTTTCCTGATCATGGGCATGTCTATGCTGGCAATTTTGAGGGCACAATGTTGGTAGAACACTTGTGTTGAATCGACCCGAATTGATGTTATGCTATGAGATACATTTGTCACAAGTTAATGGTTAATAACACAGAGATAGTTAATGTTTGCATAATTCCTTAGACCATGAGAGTATTGGGTTCCTTCGTACTTGCTTCGTGAACTTTGGGGTTTGTTAAACGTCATCCGTAAATGGGTGGCTATTACGGCGGCTTACGGGTTCACGGAAAAGTATGACAAGAAACGAGATAGATCAAGATTGGGATTTGCTCCTCCGACGATGGAGATAAATTCTTGGGCCCTCTCGGTGTTACGGTATCCATCATCGTCTGGCCAGACACATTGTGATTTGATCACTGGGATGCCGGAACGCGGATACGAGAAAAGAGAACAAAACCGGTAACGAGGTAACTTGCATAGTGGACAAGTTGTTGATCCACGGGGATGCAAAAAATCTCACCTCGGGTGTTTGTAATATATCGTGAAGCAACAGGAATAGCACACGGCAACTGGAGGTTCACTCGAATATTCATTCGTGTGGGTATAGGGGTCAATATGGGTGTCCATGGCTCCGATGTTGATCATTGATCCGAAAGTGTTTCGGTTCATGTCTATACTTCACCGAACCTATAGGGTCACACGCTTAAGGGTCATCTATCTGCTGAATACTAGACGGGGAGTCTGAGAAAAAATCACCGGAAAAGTTTCGGACGAAATGGAAACGTTCCAGAGAGAACACCGGAATAGTTCCGGTAAAACTGAAAAGTTGTTTCAGTGGATACCATTGAGTCAAATTGGTTTCGGCACACGCCTGGAAATTCTTGGAGGATGCCAGAAGTGTTCTGGAAACTTCTAGGAAATTTCTGGGATAAAAACCGGAAATGTTCCGGAGCTGCCGGAACCGATTTGGTTGCTTTTCGCAGATGAAATTTAGTAATCCGAAATTGTTTCGGAACGCGTCCAAAATCATTTGTGTGGGTACTGGAATTATTCTAAGACCCACAGAAATATTTTCGGATTTAACGGTCGCGGAAAATTGGTTCCGTGAATAGTGAAAATCAGCTTTATGGATATTTTTGGAAAGCACCTTTTGGGATTTTCCCAAAAGGCTTCTAGAATGCCTTAGGCACTAAGGAAGCCCCCTTGGGGGGGGGGCATGAGGGTGGCCAGCCATGGTGGTGCTCCTCCATGGAGCTCCACATGGCACACCTTTTTGCCTTTTATTCTTTTATGTGTGACATAAATTGGGGGCACTTTGGTACTTTTGTATGCCAATTTTGCCCCTTGGCTTTCCTATAAATAGGAGGTGAGTGGGCTGCCATAAGCTCATGCTTGCTCTCATACACATGCCAAGCTCGTCTGGCTCTCTCTCTCTCCCTCCCATGAAATAGTTTCGTAGAGCCGAAAGGCTGTCTGGGTTCCGGCAGGAACTAGTTCTGGACGGCGAAGCCTTGCCGGATAGCTGACACCGTATGTGTGCAACCCCGTAGAGAGGTCATAGTTCTGATCTTTTGCCTGAGGGGCTGTTCGAGTGTCCTCCCGAAGGGCTGTTCGAGTTTCGGTTCGAGTTTCGAGGGTCCTCCCGAAGGGCTATCCGTGACATCGTCCGAGGGACTGTCCGATCGCCTCCCGAAGGGCTGTCCGACGAGGGAGTACATCCTTGCGGTTGGGAGGTTGTAAATCCTAGCTGCAGGGATCTGCACCGACAATCTACACCGACTCTTCTTCCGCTGCGCTACGAGTCGGTACGGATCAGATCAAACCTTGTATGCAGTCTCCATAGTGATCCTGGGTGTGCTCGCTGTACCAAATTTTTTTGTTTTCTGTCGCGTTCCCTTATAGTGGCATCATGAGTCATGCTATGCGTAGATGCAGGTTACGATCTAGAATACATGGAGATGTATGGGTATTGCATAATATAATTTTGGAGTAGATGAGATCTATTGCTGAAAATTATTTATGCGGGTAGCAGATGAAATCTGTTACCCGATGTTCTTGTTGCTTCCCTAGAATTTGCGTATTTCTGATCTCGAAACAGCATGGTGGAATTTCACAAAGTTCTGGCAATCCGCGATCCTGATTGATCAACGAAGTGCTATCAGTTCTTTGGGTTCCACCATAGTCAAAAAAAGATGAAATTCGCAGACAAAAGGGCAATGCAGATATGATCTGCACGGGGGTCATGCGTATGACGAAGTTTAGTATGGGGCTCGAGATTTTATTGTCTCGTGTTTCATACACCCTGGAAAGTTAATCTAGCGACTTGAATAATCAAACTTGATGATAAACGTTGGTCGCTGCGGTTTAAGTCAAAACCTTAGAAGCCACGTAAAATAAAATTTTGCATAAACCGATTAGAGGCGTCTAACTTGATTGATAACCTTGGTTTCATAACTGAGGAAATACTTACCTCTGCTGTGCTGCATCATCCCTTCCTCTTCGGGGATAATACCAACGCAAGCTACAAGTAGCAGGGGGGAGGAGGCGGGGATCTAGATATTTCCGCGGTTGCCAAATTTTCGCTCGGTGCAGCGAAAAACTGGCGCCCAAGTGTGGTTGCCGCGCTGGCGGTGGACTGTGGCCGACAAAACTTCCGGCGTAAGCCATACATGAGGGTGCCCCTAGATATTTTATACTCCATTGCACACGATTCTTGCTAATAAACTGTTTGTGGTATAATTGATTTTTTCATTTTAATTTGAAAAACAAAATGGGGTTACGGTGGGAAAGGACGATGTTTGAATTGCTATACCATTTATCTACAGTGAACATGCAACTATAGGAGTTCTGTGTTACAATTTGGAATTATTAAGGGTTCGTTTGTCCCTTTTTATACATTAATTGAGTTTCTAGGCATTTAATGTGCATAATTCAAATTTGAACTACAGGCACATGCTCCAGTGCACCAAAATGGGTTGAAAAATCATATATGTGTCCTTGGGTGAATGTTTAGGTCCCATGCAAGAAATGGGAATGAATTTCAAACATCTGGGCATCGTGGCTCGTCCGGAAAAATTGAGAAACTTGGTTTTAAAATTCCTGTAAATCCAAAACTCGCCTGAAAATCATGAAACTTGGCATGGTGTCATGACATGGCACCAACATGCCGTGGTAAAAAAATTGGCCGATTTGCGACAACTTTTGGTATATGCTTCTTACAAACCATAGCTTTTCTCGAGAAGCCTCATGGTTCCGAGAGGGAATGTGTCACCCCTGTGTGCGAAACGGCATACGCTGCCTCTTCCCGTGTTGATTTATTTTACAGAGGCAACATGCAACTATAGGAGTTTCGTGTTACAACTTGGAATTATTCAGGGTTTGTTTGGCCTTTTTTATACATTAATTGAGTTTCTAGGCATTTAATGTGCATAATTCAAATTTGAACTACAGGCACATGCTCCACTGCACCAAAATGGGTTGAAAAATCATATATGTGTCCTTGGGTGAATGTTTAGGTCCCATGCAAGAAATGGGAATGAATTTCAAACATCTGGGCATCGTGGCTCATCCGGAAACATTGAGAAACTTGGTTTTAAAATTCCTGTAAATCCAAAACTCGCCTGAAAATCATGAAACTTGGCATGGTGTCTTGACATGGCACCAACATGTTGTGGTATAAAAATTGGCTGATTTGGGACAACTTTTGGTATAAGCTTCTTACAAACCGTAGCTTCTCTCGAGAAGCCTCATGATTCCGAGAGGGAACGTGTCACCCCTATGTGCGAAACGGCATATGCTGCCTCTTCCCATGTTGATTTATTTTACAGAGGCAACATGCAACTATAGGAGTTTCGTGTTATAACTTGGAATTATTCAGGGTTCGTTTGGCCTTTTTTATACATTAATTGAGTTTCTAGGCATTTAATGTGCATAATTCAAATTTGAACTACAGGCACATGCTCCAGTGCACCAAAATGGGTTGAAAAATCATACATGTGTCCTTGGGTGAAGGTTTAGGTCCCATGCAAGAAATGGGAATGAGATTCAAACATATAGGCATCGTGGCTCGTCCAGAAACATTGATAAACTTGGTTTTAAAATTCCTGTAAATCCAAAACTCGCCTGAAAATTATGAAACTTGGCATGGTGTCATGACATGGCACCAACATGCCGTGGTAAAAAAATTGGCCGATTTGGGACAACTTTTGGTATAAGCTTCTTACAAACCGTAGCTTCTCCCGAGAAGCCTCATGGTTCCGAGAGGGAACGTGTCACCCCTGTGTGCGAAACGGCATACGCTGCCTCTTCCCGTGATGATTTATTTTACAGAGGCAACATGCAACTATAGGAGTGCCGTGCTAAAATATGAAATTATTCAGCGTTTGTTTTGCCTTCCTTTTACATGATTTGAGTTTTCTAGGCATTTTGGAACAAATAGCTGCCACGTTATTATCGCAAATAGTTGTATTCTTCCAACCGTGGGAGTTCCACTTACCATTTACTACCGTGGGCAGCTATTTTATTAGACGGGACGCGTGCGAGCTGTTCGCCGTGCAGGCTCACCGCGAAGCGAGCCCTTTGACCTACCAGCAAGAAAAATATATTGATGGCCTTGGTTTCGGCCGCCTCGGGAAGGTACGTAGAACAGTTTCCAGTGCTCCTCCTACACCTCCGTTCTTATCTATAAGCGCCGCCACCGAGGATCGCCGCCTGCTGCGATGTAGGACGAGCCGGCCAACAAGCCGGGGCGGGTTGAGCCAGAACCACAAGAGCCTCCCGCGAGCGTGGACTTCATCAGCAGCCTCCCCGACAACATGTTGGTAACCATCATATCCCTCCTCCCATCAAATCTGGCGTGCGCACCACTGTCCTCTACCGGTGGTGGCGCCCCCTCTGGCCCTCCACCACCCTGGACCTCATCGAGGATGACGAGCTCTGCAGAGGGGAGCGCAAACGCTTGGACGCATTGTCCCACATCCTCGCCACGCACCCTGGGCCGGTCAGACGCCTTGTCATCGGCAAGTTCCATTCCAACTGCAGGGCCGAAAGCAAGTTTCATGAGTGGTTCCTATCCCCTGCCCTAGATCGGCTTGAGGAGCTTAGCTTTCATGCTGGACATCCGCGTTCGCTGCCGCCGTCTGCTCTCCGCCTCGCACCCACGCTGCGCCGCGCTACGTTCAGGCAGTGCCTTTTCCCCCAGATTGATGCCGCGCCCACTCTTCATCTCCCTAAACTGAAGCACCTCCAGCTCATGGGCGTCCACATCTCGAGGGAGGATTTGCAGCACCTGCTCGGCGGCTGTACAACGCTCGAGTACCTTTGTCTTCAGGTGATGGATGGGTTCGGTAGCCTCCGCATCGCCTTGATGAATGCCCGTATGATTTATGTGCATTGCTGGTGCTGCAACAGGCTGTCATTTTAGGTGTTTCACGAAATGGTCATTGAGAATGCGCCTTTCCTTGAGAGATTGATTCTATTTGATAAAGAAGGTCCAACAAGAATCAGGGTTAACGACACACTGAGATTGACAGTGTTGGGCTATTCATGTGTTGAATTCTCCGGACTTGTTGCTGGATCATTACCCGCTCAGGTACAACAGTCTTATTCTTCTCATTCTTCTTATTGGACATCACATTTTATCTAAGTTTTGTTGATCTATGTTCGGCTGTCATCCAGAAAATGATTCCCACAAGCTTGACCCCGTCTCTGCGCACAGTGAAGATCTTGGCACTACAATCTGTAGGCCCTGATCTAGATGAAGTTGTTAGATTCCTTAGATGCTTTCCATGCATGGAGAAGCTATACATCGAGGTGATGCTCCTTTCCTGTTAATTGTTAACCTCAACGGAGTACAATTTGTTGTTACTTTTACCCATGATTACAATGACAAATGTAGTATGATTTCTAAAGGAAATTTGGAGGATTTCAATACATATGTTTTTTGAGCTGTTAATCATGAACGATTGAAGATGTCATGTCACTCTATTCGTGTATTTTAGAAATCCTGCAAATCAAACAGGCCCAAAGTTTTCAAAATTGCAGCTAGGCACTAATATGTTGTCTTCGTTTGCAGATAGAAGCAGGCCCGAAAGTGGAAAATGTGGCACAATACAACAATCCCATTGAATGCCTTGATCTTCATCTCACAGAAATTACTTTGAACCACTACCGAGGCACCACACCAGAGATTAAATTCGCCAGGTTCTTTGTTCAGAGAGCAAGTGTGCTCAAGGTAATGAGGTTTGCACTATATTTAGTGCGCAGAAGTGAATGGGTTTGCTGATCAGCGCAGGCGTCTACAACTGAATGGAAAAGTCTCTGCAGAAGCTGAATTTCAGTTTGGAACTACATATGACAGATTATTGGGAAGTCACAATATCAAACCGATGTATAACTTCTCGGTGACTGATCCATTTGCACAAATAGTGCATGGCTCAGATTCTGAAGAAGATGAATCTGATTTGTAAGAACAGTTTGAACCTTGTAATCTTTGAATTTGGGCCTTGTAATGCTGGAATTTTAACCTTGCAATTTTTCTGGTATCTGTGATATAACGTCATTGGATGTTAAATTTAGTTATGCAATCATGTCCTTATAAGTATATATGTTTGTTGTTCTGTAGACAGAGCATAGATATGTTGTGCAGACAGAGCAAATCACATCGCACATGGACTAAACTACAGAACCCGTCGGTGATGAATTCATCAATCGCTGACAATTATTTACCACCAACCATTTGCCCACAACACAGACAGCTTATTCGCTGGAATCGTCCGTGTTGTTATCCGTCTTCCCACACATTTTGGATTACTGGCCTATTTGCCGCGTATCACACACACCTTGTTAAGTTGAACCATTTCTGTTGTGTTGGGTAATCGAAACAGTTCATCCGAGTGAAGTGTACGCCGTGTATCATACACACCTTGATCTGTCCGACCATTTCTGTTGTGTTGGGCAATCACAAACAGTTCATCCGAGTGAACTGTATGCCATGTATCGCACACACCACAAACCGGCTGACCGTGTTTGTTGTTCTGGCTTATCACAAATAGTTCGAATGGATCAACTGTATGCCATGTATCGCACACGCGTCTCTAATCTGAATCGTTTTTGATGCCTCCGGCATCGCAAACAGTTCGTATTATATGCGACGGTTTTATTACGACACCATTTGCGATTCATGCAGCGCACACAGTTTGGTCATGGGGTCTCTGATTCATGTGTCGTGTTAGCGGTCACCTGCAGTAGTGATTGCCAAGGCTAAGTGTTCAAAGGACAACCTGAAATCCACAAAGCACATAAGAAGAAGATTGAAATCTGTCAGAAAATCAAGAAACTCCAGAGTAATAGCGTTGGATTATATCCAGACGGCTAAAAACCTGGCAGACCCTTTTATGGAAGGGCTATCACGGATTGTGATAGAAAATGCATCGAGGGAGATGGGCATGAGACCCACGTAAGTTGCCATGGGGGTAACCCAACCTATGTGGTCGGAGATCCCGTGAATTAGGACCTGGGAAAACAATCCAGCAGTCAACTGAGGAGAGTATCCTTACTAACCCACTCCGTTGGAGATGCAATACTCTCCTAATCTGTAAGGCAGACTGACTTTTGTCTTAATGTGTTCCAAAGCTTGTATAAGCAAGATGCTATCCTACAGAGCATTCCTTGGAGGAACACACCTATGTGAGCCCGACTGCTGGTCACAGTTTAAGAGATTGGGTAATCTCTAGAAGCTCATGAGAAGGTAAGGAGTATGACTAATAAGCTCCACCCGTGGGGTTTAGCCTTTGGCAGCCACGTATCAGCTGACAATAGGCAAAACTTCTGCATGCTAAACTGACAATTCAAGGCATAGTCCATTGTTCAGTTGTGAAGAAGTCTAATCCTGTTGCTCTAGGTGGAAGTTCAACTTAACAGTCTCCACTGAAAATTCTGGTATATCAAACATTGTCTGGAATAGTTGACAAACTTATGTGCCTCGAGATCTGGTGGGGGATTGTTGGATTATAGATGGGCCTAGGCCCATATAAGACAATAATCCCTGGTTAATCTCTAAGGCCCATTTTGGTGCATGGCAAGTGGTGGGAAGTTTAGTACCATACTGCTACAGTAAGAAGAGTGAGACCCCTTTATAAGGGCTACTCTACCACCTGCCATTGGGAGCTTGGGAATAAGAGCTGTACACGCATGCTCCTCCTCCTCCGCCGCCCACCTCGCCTCGCCACGCCTCGCCTCGTCACGACTGCTACTTGTAGACTGCGTTGGTATTTTCCCGAAGAGGAGAAGATGATGCAGTATAGCAGAGATAAGTATTTCCCTCAGTTAAGAACCAATGTTATCAATCCAGTAGGATAACCAAGCAAAATCCCGTTAAACGCACCTGCACACACAAAAGCAAACACTTGCACCCAACGCAAATAAGAGGGTTGTCAATCCTCTTAGCGGTTATTTGCAAGGATTAATTCTGATAGTGATAGATAGATAAACTAAAATACTAAATAAAATAAAAGTAAATAAATTGCAGCAAGGTATTTTTGGTTTTAATATATGATAAAAGTAGACCCGGGGGCCATAGTTTTCACTAGAGGCTTCTCTCTCGAACACATAGCATACGGTCGGTAAACAAATTACTGTTGGGCAATTGATAGAAAAGCAAATAATTATGACGGATTCATGGCAATGATCATGTATATAGGCATCACGTTCGAGACAAGTAGACCGACTCCTGCCTGCATCTACTACTATTACTCCACCCATCGACCGCTATCCAGCATGCATCTAGGGTATTAAGTATGAAACAGAGTAACGCCTTAAGCAAGATGACATGATGTAGACAAAGTAAACTCAAGCAATATTATTAAACCCCATCTTTTTATCCTTAATGGCAACAATACAAATATGTGTCATGTCCCTTTCTGTCACTGGGATTGAGCACCGCAAGATTGAACCCATCACAAAGCACCTCTCCCATTGCAAGATAAACCAATCTAGTTGGCCAAACCAAATCGATAGATCAGAGAGAAATACAAAGCTATAATAATCATGCATAAAAGAGTTCAGAGAAGACTCAAATATTTCTCATGAATAATCTGATCATAAACTCACAATTCATCGGATCCCAACAAACACACCGCAAAAGAAGATTACATCGGATAGAACTCCAAGAACATCGAGGAGAACATGGTATTGAAGATCAAAGAGAGAGAAGAAGCCATCTAGCTACTAGCTATGGACCCGTAGGTCTGTGGTAAACTACTCACACATCATCGGAAGGGCAGCAAGGTTGATGAAGAAGCCCTCCATGATCAATACCCCCTCCGGCAATGTACCGGAAAAGGCCTCCAGATGGGATCGTGGAAGAATAGAGGCTTGCGGCAGCGGAATGGTTTTCTCTTCTCTCTTTTTGGTATATTGGGAATATTTGGGAATTTATAGCGCTGGAATTAGGTCAGGAGGGGCTACGAGGGGCCCACAAGCCTGGGGGGCGCACCTACCCCCTAGGCGCGCCCTCCAGGCTTGCCGCCTCCTCGTGGCTCTTCTGGTCTTCTCCCGAAGCTTCGTGGGTCTCTTCTGGTCCAGAAAAAAATAATCCAAAGTTTTTTTTCTTGTTTGGACTCTTTTTTATAATGATTTTCTGAAAAGGCAAAAACAAGCAAAAAAACAGCAACTGGCACTGGGTTAATAGATTAGTCCCAAAAAATGATATATAATGGCATATAATTGCATATAAAACATCCAAGATTGATACTATAATAGCATGGAACAATAAAAAATTATAGATATGTTGGAGACGTATCAAGCATCCCCAAGCTTAATTCCTGCTCGTCCTCGAGTAGGTAAATGATAAAAACAAATTTTTTGATGTGGAATGCTACCTATCATGTTTCATCATGCAATCTCTCTTACAGTATGAATAATAGGATTCGAATGATTCAAAGCAATAGTCTATAGTTTGATATAAAGACATCAATACTCAGGCATACTAATAAACAATCATGTCTTTCAAAATAAAAATGCTAAAGAAAGTTATCGCTACAAAATCATATAATCCTGTCATGCTCCATCTTCTTAACACAAAATATTTATCATGCACTACCCCGATGACAAGCCGAGCAATTGGTTCATACTTTTTAATGCGCTTCAGCCTTTTCAACCCCCACGCAATACATGAGCGCAAGCCATGGATATAGCACTATGGGTGGAATAGAGTATGGTGGTAGAGATTAATAAGGGGAAGTCAAAAATAAGAAGATAGTCTCACATCGACGAGGCTAATCAACGGGCTATGGAGATGCCCATCAATTGATGTCAATGCGAGGAGTAGGGATTGCCATGCAACGAATGCACTAAGAGCTATAAGTGTATGAAAGCTCAACTTGAAAACTAAGTGGGTGTGCATCCAACTTGCTTGCTCATGAAGACCTCGGGCATTTGAGGAAGCCCACCATCGGAATATACAAGCCAAGTTCTATAATGAAAAATTCCCACTAGTATATGAAAGTGACAAAATAGGAGACTCTCTATATGAAAAACATGGTGCTACTTTGAAGCACAAGTATGGAAAAGGATAGTAACACTGCCCCGTCTCTCTTCTTCTCTTATTTTTTTTGTGGGCTCTTTTTGGCCTCTTTTTTTTATTTCCTCACTGGTGCAATGCACTAATAATGATGATCATCATACTTCTATTTACTTACAACTCAAAAAATTTACAACTTGAAACTAGAACAAAAATATGACTCTATATGATTGCCTCTGGTGGTGTACTAGGATGTGCAATGATACTAGCGTAACATGTATAAAAAATGATGAACGGTGGCTGAGCCACAAATACTATGTCAGCTATATGATCATGCAAAGCAATATGACAATGACGATGTGTGTCATAGAAACGGAACGGTGGAAGTTGCATGGCAATATATCTCGGAATGGCTATGGAAATGCCATGATAGGTAGGTATGGTGGCTGTTTTGAGGAAGATATAAAGAGGCTTATGTGTGATAGAGTGTATCATATCACGGGGTTTGGATGCACCAGCGAAGTTTGCACCAACTCTCGATGTGAGAAAGGGCAATGCACGGTACCGAAGAGGCTAGCAAATTGCGGAAAGGTGAGAGTGCGTATAATCCATGGACTCGCATTAGTCATAAAGAACTCACATACTTATTGCGAAAGTTTATTAGCCCTCGAAGCAAAGTACTACTACGCATGCCCCTAGGGGGATAGATTGGTAGGAAAAGACCATCGCTCGTCCCCGACCACCACTCATAAGGTAGACAATCAAGAATAAATCATGCTCCAACTTCTTAGCATAACGACAGATCATACGTGCATGCTTCGGGAATCACAAACCTTAACACCAATATTCTTACTAAACCACAATTATCTACTAGCACCTCCCACATATTACCATCTTAATATCGCAAACTATTGCAAGGAATCAAACTTATCATATTCAATGATCTACATGAAAGTTTTTATTATATCCCTCTTGAATACCTGTCATATTAGGACCAAATTCATAACCTGTGCATATTACCATTGCTATTCATTAGACTCTCAAAAACATATAAGTGAAGCATGAGAGTGCAACTATTTCTTTAAAATATAACCACCGCCGTGCTCTAAAAGATATAAGTGAAGCAACTGCCTAGCGCAAAAGATATAAGTGAAGCACATAGATTATTCTAACAAATCACGAATAATGTGTGTCCCTCTCAAAAAGGTGTGTTCAGCAAATATGATTGTGACAAACTAAAAAGCAAACAAAAGCAAACAAACTATATCACAAGACGCTCCAAGAAAAACACACATCATGTGATGAATAAAAATATAGCTCCAAGTGAGTTACCGATAAATTGTAGATGAAAGAGGGGATGCCTTTTGGGGCATCCCCAAGCTTAGACGCTTGAGTCTTTGATACGTCTTCAACGTATCTATAATTTTTGATTGTTCCATGCTATTATAGTATCAATCTTGGATGTTTTATATGCAATTATATGCCATTATATATCATTTTTTGGGACTAACCTATTAACCCAGTGCCCAGTGCCAGTTGCTGTTTTTTGCTTGTTTTTGCCTTTTCAGAAAATCATTATCAAAAAGTGTCCAAACGAGAAAAAAACTTTGGATTATTTTTTTCTGGACCAGAAGAGACCCACGAAGCTTCGAGAGAAGACTAGAAGAGCCACGAGAAGGCGGCAAGCCTGGAGGGCACGCCCCGGGGGGGGGGGGGGGGGTAGGCGCGCCCCCCAGGCTGGTGGGCCCCTTGTTGCCCCTCCTGACCTAATTCCAGCACTATAAATTCCCAAATATTCCCAATATACCAAAAAGAGAGAAGAGAAATCCTTTCCGCCGCCGCAAGCCTCCGTTCTTCCACGATCCCATCTGGAGGCCTTTTCCGGTACTCTGCCGGAGGGGGAATCGATCACGGAGGGCTTCTTCATCAACCTTGCTGCCCTTCCGATGATGTGTGAGTAGTTTACCACAGACCTACGGGTCCATAGCTAGTAGCTAGATGGCTTCTTCTCTCTCTTTGATCTTCAATACCATGTTCTCCTCGATGTTCTTGGAGTTCTATCCGATGTAATCTTCTTTTGCGGTGTGTTTGTTGGGATCCGATGAATTGTGAGTTTATGATCAGATTATTCATGAGAAATATTTGAGTCTTCTCTGAACTCTTTTATGCATGATTATTATAGCTTTGTATTTCTCTCTGATCTATCGATTTGGTTTGGCCAACTAGATTGGTTTATCTTGCAATGGGAGAGGTGCTTTGTGATGGGTTCAATCTTGCGGTGCTCAATCCCAGTGACAGAAAGGGACATGACACATATTTGTATTGTTGCCATTAAGGATAAAAAGATGGGGTTTAATCATATTGCTTGAGTTTACTTTGTCTACATCATGTCATCTTGCTTAAGGCATTACTCTGTTTCATACTTAATACCCTAGATGCATGCTGGATAGCGGTCGATGGGTGGAGTAATAGTAGTAGATGCAGGCAGGAGTCGGTCTACTTGTCTCGGACGTGATGCCTATATACATGATCATTGCCATGAATCTGTCATAATTATTTGATTTTCTATCAATTGCCCAACAGTAATTTGTTTACCCACCGTATGCTATGTGTTCGAGAGAGAAGCTTCTAGTGAAAACTATGGCCCCCGGGTCTACTTTTATCATATATTAAAACCAAAAATACCTTTCTGCAATTTATTTACTTTTATTTTATTTAGTATTTTAGTTTATCTATCTATCACTATCAGAATTAATCCTTGCAAATAACCGCTAAGAGGATTAACAACCCTCTTATTTGCGTTGGGTGCAAGTGTTTGCTTTTGTGTGTGCAGGTGCGTTTAACGGGATTTTGCTTGGTTCTCCTACTGGATTGATAACCTTGGTTCTTAACTGAGGGAAATACTTATCTCTACTATACTGCATCATCCTCTCCTCTTCGGGGAAATACCAACGCAGTCTACAAGTAGCAGTCTTCCTTGAATAATACCTTGGGGTGCCTTGGGCATCCCCAAGCTTAGGCTCTTGCCGCTCCTTTTTCCTTTATCCATCGTTGTCTCACCCAAAACATGAAAACTTCAGCACACAAAACTCAACAGAAACCTCGTGAGATCCGTTAGTATAACAAACAAATCTTAAACTTTAGGTACTATTGTAAATTGATTGATATTTAATATTGGCATAATGCTACTGTACTCCAACTTCTCCATGACTAATACCCCCCGATACGATCCATAGATTCATCAGAATAAGCAAACTATGCAACAAAAACAGAATCTGTCTAAACAAAACAGTCTGTAAAGATCTGAATTAATGTCATATTTCCATAACTCCAAAATTCTGAAAAATTAGGAAAACGTGGGCCATTCATATATCAATATTGTGTAAAACATTCAGAAGGTTATGACACTCTAGCGAAAAAATTAAAATTCCTGCACTGGACGCAAAAGTTTCTATTTTCAAACAGCATCAATTATACTATCTTCCAAATCATCCCAAAGGTATTACTTGGCACAAACACTAATTAAAAGATAAAAACACAATTATAATAGAGGCTATAATTATGTAAACACTCAAGAACAGAAGGTGAAACAAAAAATATATTTTATTCATTGGGTTGCCTCCCAACAAGCGCTATTGTTTTATGCCCCTAGCTAGACATACTACATAGTTTCAAGTGTTGTCATCCTTCAAGTTAATTCCATAGGTGGCCCTCATAATAGATTCATAAGGTGCCTTAATTATCTTTCTAGGGAAGTGTTCCATCCCTTTCTTTAATGGAAATTGAAATCTTATATTACTTTCTTTCATATCAATAATAGCACCTATGGTTCGTAGGAAAGGCCTACCATGTATTATGGGACAAGAAGGATTGCATTCAATATCAAGAACAATAAAATCCACGGGCACAAAATTTCTATTTGCAAGAATAAGCACATCATTTATTCTACCCAATGGTTTTTTAATAGTTGAATCCGCAAGATGCAAATTAAGGGAACAAGGATCCATATCGTTGAGACCTAGCACATCACACACAGATTTTGGTATAGTGGAAACGCTAGCACCAAGATCACAAAGAGCATTACATTCATAATCTTTAATTTTGACTTTAATAGTAGGTTCCCATTCATCTTGTAATTTTCTAGGAATTGAAACTTCCAACTCAAGTTTTTCTTCATGAGCTTTCATCATAGCTTCTACAATATGTTTAGTAAAAGCTTTATTTTGTTCATATGCATTTGGTGAATTAATCATGGATTGTAACAAGGAAATACACTCAATTAAAGAACAACTATCATAATTAAAGTCCTTGTAATCCAAAGTAGTGGGTGCATTACTATTTAGAGTTTAGACCTCTCCAAACCCACTTTTTTCATTTTTATCATTAAGATTATCACCCTCCAAGCAATTGGGACTCCTTCTATCTAAAGTTGACTCTTCTTCAGTCCCTTTTTCATCAAGTTTTATATTACTAAATAATGATTCAATAGGAGTGACACCAATCATTTTAATATCTTCATCATTACTACATTATGACTCAAGTTTAGCAGCCATCTTATTCACTAGAGTTGTTTGTTTATCTGAAATTTTTCCTAGCAAATTTTCAGTATTAGCAAGTTGAGCCTGAAGATTGGATACTTCTAGATTGACATCTTCAAGTTGTTTATTAATAGCATCCAACAAAATAGAGTGCTCCTTAAGCTCTTCGGAAAATAATTTATTTTTCTCATATTGTGAAGTCATAAAACTTTTCGTAACATTTTCAATTTCAGACAATCTTCTGCTGTAAACACTATGCGAAATTCCTCTAGCGACATAGTGACAGAGCAAGCAAGCGAACTAGCAAACAAGCAAATAAAAATATTTTGTTTTTGTAAAAAAAAATAGAAGTGGGGGAGATGAAAACGAGAGGCAAATGCAAATAAAAAGGCAAATAAAATAAATGCAAGTGGATGATAATTTGTGCGAAGGTACTTGGTAATTTTGATGATGTCTCCCTGGCAACGGCCCCAGAAATTCTTCCAGCTACTTGTAGACTACGTTGGTATTTCCCCGAAGAGGAGAGGATGATGCAGTATAGTAGAGATAATTACTTCCCTCAGTTAAGAACCAAGGTTATCAATCCAGTGAGAGAACCAAGAAAAATCCTGTTAAACGCACCTGCACACACAAAAGCAAACACTTGCACCCAACGCAAATAAGAGGGATGTCAATCCTCTTAGCGGTTATTTGCAAGGATTAATTCTGATAGTGATAGATAGATAAACTAAAATACTAAATAAAATAAAAGTAAATAAATTACCGCAAGGTATTTTTGGTTTTAATATATGATAAAAGTAGACCCGTGGGCCATAGTTTTCACTAGAGGCTTCTCTCTCGAACGCATAGCATACGGTGGGTAAACAAATTACTGTTGGGCAATTGATAGAAAAGCAAATAATTATGACGGATTCATGGCAATGATCATGTATATAGGCATCACGTTCGAGACAAGTAGACCGACCCCTGCCTGCATCTACTACTATTACTCCACCCATCGACCGCTATCCAGCATGCATCTAGGGTATTAAGTATGAAACAGAGTAACGCCTTAAGCAAGATGACATGATGTAGACAAAGTAAACTGTAACATCCCAGATCTCAACCCTGTCATTAAGCTAATTAAATTGCCTTGTCATCATGATCATCCTAATTAAATTGCCTTTAGGTAATAATACAAATTCAAATTCCAAATTCAAATGCAAGTCAAATTATTACTTCTTCAAATAATTAAAAAAATTGTTCATAATATTGCAAAAATTCCCAAAGCTATTATAAAAATAAAGCCAACATTATTTAAATTCCAAATTTGACCCTAGCAACCAAAACAGTACCCAAAACAGCCTTATTAAATCCATTTCCATTTTTGTAAAATACAAGTGAATTCAAATCACTCCCAAACTTTTTGTGGAAGTGAGGTTTAATATATATTAATTATTGGGACCAACTACACATTTTACAAAAGTCAACTAGTGCTAAAAGAATTGCAAAACAGAGAGCAAAATGGAAAGCAGAAAAGAAATAAAATAGAAAAAGGGAAAAGTCCTACTGTGCTACCGGCCCAAGTGGAACAGTAGCTGGCCAGCCCATTAACCCCGTCGCCTACCTGCTCCCAGTGCATGTCGCGCCGCACCGTCCGCAGCTCGCCACGGCGACGGAGCAGGTGGCCGAGGGGATAAGACCGTCCTCGCCTCCCTCTCGAACCCTAGCCCCCTTCCATTTCTCCCCTCGCGCCTCCCTCGCTCTGGTCCAAGCTTGCCCGAGCCCACCATCACCGCATCGCCACCGTTTGCGCGGCCAGAAGCCACCCCGCGCCGCCGAGAGATGTCCAGAAGCTGCGCCACCTTCTCCTACTTCGTCTACGCCGAGCACCGTGAGCTGGATCGCCGGGAATCGCCGCCATCGACCGCATCGTCCACCTCGGGCTCCGGCGGACGCTGTCATCGATTCACCCTCATTACGTCATCCCCGAGCCCAGTGACCCCTCCAAACGCACCGCTGTGAGCCTCCGGTGCCTATGCACCCCTTCCCCTCTCCCTCTCGTGCTCTAGCCGTCCCCATCGCCTTCTTACTCTGGCCGAAGCTTGCCGTCCGCCATTGCCGTCCAAGCACTCGCACCCGAGCTTCTCCGCATGAACGGGCTGCACCAGCGTGCTTCTGGAGCATCGCAGAGGCAGCCCAACCACTTAGTTCGCGAGCTATCGCGCTGCAGCCGCCGCGCCGAGCAAGCCCGAGCTCCGGCCACCGCACTCACTTGTCGTAGCCGACGTTTTCTACCACCCCCGCGGCTGCCGTCAATGCAGATCGACGCGGCGCACGCATCTCATCCGAATGGTGGTCACGGCTTTCGATTTGGCCCAGCGTAGACGAATCCCGACGCTGGCCGGAGCCCACCACCGCTATTCTGGCTCGCCGGAGCCTTCTCCGGCATCACGCCGACGTGGCCCTGCCGGTGAGCCACCCTGAGACGCTGACAAGGGGCCCCACAGGTCGTTTGACCAAGTCAAACTTACTGACTGGGCAGTGCCCAGTTACTGACAGGTGGGGCCCGGTAGACTTCGTTGACCAGTCAGCTGGTCAGCGGTTGACCTGCTGACTCAGCTGCTGGGTCCCACTGGTCAACCCCTCTGGTGCACTCTGGGTGCACTGCACCGGGTGCACCCTGTAATTTCAATTGGATAATTTCGAATTATTAATAAACCAGAAAATTCAGAAAATAGTTAAAACTTTGAAAAATCATAGAAAATAAACCGTAAGTCAGATGAAAATAATTTATATATGAAAAATGATCAGAAAAATCTAATGAACCCGAATATGTCATCGGCGTTCATGTTAGAACCCTCTATGTAGATGAACATGGAACTTTTTACCGGTTTTCGATGAATGAATAGTGCACAACCTTCGGTAGAATAATTCCAAATAAATTCCTAAAACATCTAAAATATTTAGAGATGCAATATATCACCTCTGCATATCATTTAGGCTTGTCATGCATATTGATTGCAATTCTATGCTTTGTATTTATTTTTTTCTTCCCCCTCTTCTTCTTCGGTAGACTCCGAGACCGCTGACGAACCGGGGATCGACTGCACCGTTGCAGATTCCTTTTCGCCTGGAGAGCAACCAGGCAAGCAAACCCCCTTGATGCATGCCTATATCACCTATTATTTCTTCCTCCTGCTTGCATTAGAATTTGCTACTGCTTTTGATTCATCCTATTATGATGCATAGCCTGTTTTCGTATACTGCTATTGATACCTTACCTGTTATCCTAAATGCTCAGTATAGGTTGGTTGGAAAACCATCTGTGGCCCCTCCTTCTTGTCCTAGTTGCCCCGCTTAGTTACCAGTGCCCCGATCGATGTGATCGACGGGCTGAGACCTGCACATCACTACACAACCCCCTTAGTTGCTCGACTCCGCAGAGCTAATATCGAGTGCCGAGGATGATACCTCTTATCTCACTCCTGATGTTGCCTCTGTGGTACAGCTAGTTGGTAGTGGGTTACCGAGGGTGATTCCTCTTTCACCACCTCCGACGAAGCTTCTGTCGTGCAACTCCGCAAGAGTGAATCCAACGAGGGTGATTCCTCCGGGTTCACCTTGACGAATATATCAAGCTGGAATCCAGCGAGGGTGATTTCTCGGATCCCACCTTGATGTTATGGACACACGGGTACCTTGCCCTTATTACAGATACTTGATAACGTCGAGTAGGCCCCGAGGGGTACCCACGAGAGATGAGAAGTCGGGTTGACCATGAGGGTACCCGCGAGATAATTACGTGGCATGGCCGGGCATTCCTAGCCCTTACCGTAAGTCCACGAGACGGGGCGACGGGGCCACATGTTTCGTGGATCTCTGCTCGTTTCCATGAGCTCCCAATACACTTAACCGATTTGGGTATTTGATCTGAGTTGGCCACTGGCCTATACGCACTACCACCACGCTGGATAATGGTTTAATGGGGCCCTCCGCGCCGTATGTATCAGCCGAAAGCTCTGTCAGATGGCCAGTTCAGCATTGTGGCAAGGTCGGATCATGCCATGTAGTACAGGGGTGGCGCTGGAAGTATCCACCCTGCTCACAACGACCCGGAGTGCAAAGGGCGATGGGCCCAAGAACCCTGAGCACTTAGGATGTAGACCGACGGGGACCTCTCTGCTGAGCTCTAGGTAGGGCTGCGATGTGTCGATCAGCCAAGGCTGGGCATGACCCAGGAAAGTGTGTCCGGCCAGAGTTCATCGAGCATGTTGGGTAACAGTAGTGCACCCCTGCAGGGAAGATATATCTATTCGAATAGCCGTGTCCATGGTAACATGACGCTCAGTAAAGTATCCCGATCTACTACTTGAACTGGATACATGTTAAATAATATGTAAGCTCCGGGATTGCTTTCTCGCAGGGAGTCGAGGAAGGATCTCTAGGCTTTGCTACAACATGCTTGCTACTTTAATTATGTTACTAATCTACACTCTTCTAATGCTGCAAGACGCTGAAGATGCTAGTCTTCGATAGGCTAGGCCTTTCTATCTATTCTGGCATTTCTGCAGTCTAGTCCACATATACAGCCCTTCTTTGATATCGATGCATAAGTAGAATAGCTCTGATGTAAGTCTTGCGAGTACTTTGGATGAGTACTCACGGTTGCTTTGCTTCCTTTTTTCCCATACCCGATTGCTGCGACCAGATGGCGGAGCCCCGGAGTCAGCCGCCCCAGTCGACGACTACTACTACCCCTCTGGAGGAGCCTACTACTACGTGGAGACCGCCGACGACCAGGAGTAGTTAGGAGGCTCCCAGGCAGGAGGCCTGTGCCTTTTCGATTAGTGTTTTTGTTTTGCCCCACCTTCTTAAAGGCCTATCTGTTTAACTTTTATATCTGTACCCAGATATCTGATGCTTCCGCTGATGCTTGTATGACTCGAGCTTTTGTATTCGAGCCCTCGAGGCCCCTGGCTAGTAATATAAAGCTTGTATGACTTTTATTTGTGTAGAGTTGTGTTGTGATATCTTCAAGTGAGTCCCTAGGCTTGATCGTGTGCATTTGCGTGTATGGTTAGCGCACGATTAAGTCGGGGGCGTCACAAGTTGGTATCAGAGCCGACTGCCTGTAGGAAGCCCCTTTCCAACTCCTTGGCCGAAGTTGAGTCTAGTCTTTGCAAAACTAATTTACTAACATGGCTGTGTGGCTTACGGGCCCACGTCGCCAATGGGTGGTATTAGGATCTTTTATTCCTCTTCCTTACTCTGGGACTCTAATTTCTCTTCCTTTCGGGTTAAATGATTTTGCTAACTCTAACACTAGGTTCTCGTAATCACATTCACCCGGAGAGCTGGATTGTCTACAACTAATCCTTTCCTTTGGTCTGGCTAATATGATAATCAGCTTTTCCTTTCCATTGGTCTGTTTAACCTTTCTTGAAATCTAGCCTTTATCTGAGCAGTGATAATTCCCTGCTTAAGTTAACACCCCCAAATAAAACCTTGTCACTAATGTTGATGACATTCCGGTAACCACCGATGGACGAGAACCTAGCCTATTGGTCCGCCTTGTTTTAACGAGCAGGAAAATGGTTCTCTTCGTTCCCCGCCCTTGGTACCGACGGTGTTGCTGACATAGCTGACAGACTTTCCTCTGACATGTCTTGTTGTCATGGCCGTGCAAGATGTCACTGCCTTTCCACTCTTAATCGACACTTACCACAGTTCCACAGGATCAAAACCTGACTCTCCTATACGTCCTTGGTCCCGAAGATTCCCCTTACTCCACCTCTTAAATATCGGGACGAGATTTCTTGTAGTGGGGGAGAATTGTAACATCCCCAGATCTCAACCTTGTCATTAAGCTAATTAAATTGCCATGTCATCATGATCATCCTAATTAAATTGCCTTTAGGTAATAATACAAATTCAAATTCCAAATTCAAATGCAAGTCAAATTATTACTTCTTCAAATAATTAAACAAAATAGTTCATAATATTGCAAAAATTCCCAAAGCTATTATAAAAATAAAGCCAACATTATTTAAATTCCAAATTTGACCCTAGCAACGAAAACAGTCCCCAAAACAGCCTTATTAAATCCATTTCCATTTTTGAAAAATACAAGTGAATTCAAATCACTCCCAAACTTTTTGTGGCAGTGAGGTTTAATATATATTAATTATTGGGACCAACTACACATTTTACAAAAGTCAACTAGTGCTAAAAGAATTGCAAAACAGAGAGCAAAATGGAAAGCAGAAAAGAAATAAAATAGAAAAAGGGAAAAGTCCTACTGTGCTACCGGCCCAAGTGGAACAGTAGCTGGCCAGCCCATTAACCCCGTCGCCTACCTGCTCCCAGTGCATGTCGCGCCGCACCGTCCGCAGCTCGCCACGGCGACGGAGCAGGTGGCCGAGGGGATAAGACCGTCCTCGCCTCCCTCTCGAACCCTAGCCCCCTTCCATTTCTCCCCTCGCGCCTCCCTCGCTCTGGTCCGAGCTTGCCCGAGCCCACCATCACCGCATCGCCACCGTTTGCGCGGCCAGAAGCCACCCCGCGCCGCCGAGAGATGTCCAGAAGCTGCGCCACCTTCTCCTACTTCGTCTACGCCGAGCACCGTGAGCTGGATCGCCGGGAATCGCCGCCATCGACCGCATCGTCCACCTCGGGCTCCGGCGGACGTTGTCATCGATTCACCCTCATTACGTCATCCCCGAGCCCACTAACCCCTCCAAACGTACCGCTGCGAGCCTCCGGTGCCTATGCACCCCTTCCCCTCTCCCTCTCGTGCTCTAGTCGTCCCCATCACCTTCTTACTCTGGCCGAAGCTTGCCGTCCGCCATTGCCGTCCAAGCACTCGCACCCGAGCTTCTCCGCATGAACGGGCTGCACCAGCGTGATTCTGGAGCACCGCAGAGGCAGCCCAACAACTTAGTTCGCGAGCTATCGCGCTGCAGCCGCCGCGCCGAGCAAGCCCGAGCTCCGGCCACCGCATTCACTTGTCGTAGCCGACGTTTTCTACCACCCCCGCGGCTGCCATCAGTGCAGATCGACGCGGCACACGCATCTCATCCGAATGGTGGTCACGGCTTTCGATTTGGCCCAGCGTAGACGAATCCCGACGCTGGCCGGAGCCCACCGCCACGATTCTAGCTCGCCGGAGCCTTCTCCGGTGCCACGCCGATGTGGCCCTACCGGTGGGCACCCTAAGACGCTGACAAGGGGCCCCACTGGTTGTTTGACAGAGTCAAACCTGCTGACTGGGCAGTGCCCAGTCATTGACAGGTGGGGCCCGGTTGACTTTGTTGACTTTTCCTTTGCATTGGTCTGTTTAACCTTTCTTGAAATCTAGCCTTTATCTGAGTAGTTATAATTCCCTGCTTAAGTTAACGCCCCCAAATAAAACCTTGTCACTAATGTTGATGACATTCTGGTAACCACCGATGGACGAGAACCCTGCCTATTGGTCCGCCTCGTTTTAACGAGCAGGAAAATAGTTCTCTTCGTTCCCCGCCCTTGGTACCGACGTTGTTGCCGACATAGCTGACAGAGTTTCCTCTAACACGTCTTGTTGTCGTGGCCGCGCAAGATGTCACTGCCTTTCCACTCTTAATCGACAGTTACCACAGTTCCACAGGATCAAAACCTGACTCTCCTATACATCCTTGGTCCCGAAGTTTCCCCTTACTCCACCTCTTAAATCTCGGGACGAGATTTCTTGTAGTGGGGGAGAATTGTAACATCCCTAGATCTCAACCCTATCATTAAGCTAATTAAATTGCCATGTCATCATGATCATCCTAATTAATTTGCCTTTAGGTAATAATACAAATTCAAATTCCAAATTCAAATGCAAGTCAAATTATTACTTCTTCAAATAATTAAACAAAATAGTTCATAATATTGCAAAAATTCCCAAAGCTATTATAAAATAAAGCCAACATTATTTAAATTCCAAATTTGACCCTAGCAACCAAAACAGTACCCAAAACAGCCTTATTAAATCCATTTCCATTTTTGAAAAATACAAGTGAATTCAAATCACTCCCAAACCATTTGTGGCAGTGAGGTTTAATATATATTAATTATTGGGACCAACTACACATTTTACAAAAGTCAACTAGTGCTAAAATAATTGCAAAACAAAGAGCAAAATGGAAAGCAGAAAAGAAATAAAATAGAAAAAGGGAAAAGTCCTACTGTGCTACCGGCCCAAGTGGAACAGTAGCTGGCCAGCCCGTTAACCCCGTCGCCTACCTACTCCTAGTGCGTGTCGGCGCCGCCATGGCCGAGCTAGCGCCGCACCGTCCGCAGCTCGCCACGGCGATGGAGCAGGTGGCCGAGGGGATAAGACCGTCTCGCCTCCCTCTCGAACCCTAGCCCCCTTCCATTTCTCCCCTCGCACCTCCCTCGCTCCGGTCCGAGCTTGCCCGAGCCCACCATCACCACGTTGCCGCCGTTTGCGTGGCCAGAAGCCACCCCGCGCCGCCGAGAGATGTCCAGAAGCTGCGCCACCTTCTCCTACTTCGTCTACACCGAGCATCGTGAGCTGGATCGCCGGGAATCGCCGCCATCGACCGCATCGTCCACCTCGGGCTCCGGCGGTCACCGTCGTCGATTCACCCTCATTACGTCGTCCCCGAGCCCGCTGACCCCTCCAAACACACCGCCGTGAGCCTCCGGTAAAGATGCACCCCTTCCCCTCTTCCTCTCGTGCTCATGCCGTCCCCATCGCCTTCTTACTCCGGCCGAAGCTTGCCGTCCGCCATTGCCATCCAAGCACTCGCACCCGAGCTTCTCCGCACGAACGGGCTGCACCAGCGTGCTTCTGGAGCACCGCAGAGGCAGCCCAACCACTTAGTTCGCGAGCTGTCGCGCTGCAGCCGCAACGCCGAGCAAGCCCGAGCTCCGGCCACCGCACTCACTCGTCGTAGCCGACGTTTTCTACCACCCCCGTGGCTGCCGTCGGTGTAGATCGACGCGGCGCACGCATCTCATCCGAATGGTGGTCATGGCTTTCGATTTGGCCCAGCGTAGATGAATCCCGACGCTGGCCGGAGCCCACCGCCGCGATTCTGGCTCGCCGGAGCCTTCTCTGGCGCCACGCCGACGTGGCCTTGCCGGTGGGCCACCCTGAGACGCTGACAAGGGGCCCCACTGGACGTTTGACCAAGTCAAACCTGCTGACTGGGCAGTGCCCAGTCACTGACAGGTGGGGCCCGGTTGACTTCGTTGACGAGTCAGCTGATCGGCGGTTGACCTGCTGACTCAGCTGCTGGGTCCTACTGGTCTGCCCCTCTGGTGCACTCTGGGTGCACTGCACCGGGTGCACTGCACCGGGTGCACCCAGTAATTTCAATTGGATAATTTTGAATTATTAATAAACCAGAAAATCCAGAAAATGGTTAAAACTTTGAAAAATCATTAATAAACCGTAAGTCAGATGAAAATAGTTTATATATGAAAAATGACCAGAAAAATCTAACGAACCCGAATACGTCATCGCCATTCATGTTAGAATCCTCTAAGTAGCTGAACATGGAACTTTTTGCCTGTTTTCGATGAATGAATATTGCACAACTTCGGTAGAATAATTCCAAATAAATTCCTAAAACATCTAAAATATTTAGAGATGCAATATATCACCTCTACATATCATTTAGGCTTGTCATGCATATTGATTGCAATTCTATGCTTTGTATTTATTTGTTTCTTCCCCCTCTTCTTCTCCGGTAGACTCCGAGACCGCTGACGAACCGAGGATCGACTACACCGTTGCAGATTCCTTTTCGCCTGCAGAGCTACCAGGCAAGCAAACCCCCTTGACGCATGCCTATATCACCTATTCTTTCTCCCCCCTGCTTGCATTAGAATTTGCTACTGCTTTTGATTGATCCTATTCTGATGCATAGCCTGTTTTTGTAGACTGCTATTGATACCTTACCTGTTATCCTAAATGCTTAGTATAGGTTGGTTGGAAAACCATATGTGGCCCCTCCTTCTTGTCCTAGTTGCCCCGCTTAGTTACCAGTGCCCCGATCGATGTGATCGACGGGCTGAGACATGCACATCACTACACAACCCCCTTAGTTGCTCGACTCCGCAGAGCTAATATCGAGTGCCGAGGGTGATACCTCTTATCTCACTCCTGATGTTGCCTCTGTGGTACAGCTAGTTGGTAGTGGGTTACCGAGGGTGATTCCTCTTTCACCACCTCCGACGAAGCTTCTGTCGTGGAACTCCGCAAGAGTGAATCCAACGAGGGTGATTCCTCCGGGTTCACCTTGACAAATATATCGAGCTGGAATCCAGCGAGGGTGATTCCTCGGATCCCACCTTGATGATATGGACACACAGGTACCTTGGCCTTATTACAGATACTTGATAACGTCGGGTAGGCCCCGAGGGGTACCCGCGAGAGATGAGAAGTCGGGTTGACCATGAGGGTACCCGCGAGATAATTACGTGGCACGGCCGGGCATTCCTAGCCCTTGCCGTAAGTCCACGAGATGGGGCGACGGGGCCACATGTTTCGTGGATCTCTGCCCATTTCCGGGAGCTCCCAATACACTTAACGGATTTGGGTATTTGATCTGAGTTGGCCACTGGCCTATACGCACTACCACCACGCGGGATAATGGTTTAATGGGGCCCTCGGCGCCGTATGTATCAGCCGAAAGCTCTGTCAGATGTCCAGTTCAGCATTGTGGCACGGTCGGATCATGCCATGTAGTACAGGGGTGGCGCTGGAAGTATCCACCCTGCTCACAATGACCCGGAGTGCAAAGGGCGATGGGCCCAAGAACCCTGAGCACTTAGGATGTAGACCGGCGGGGACCTCTCTGCTGAGCTCTAGGTAGGGCTGCGGTGTGTCGATCAGCCGAGGCCGGGCATGACCCAGGAAAGTGTGTCCGGCCAGAGTTAATTGAGCGTGTTGGGTAACAGTAGAGCACCCCTGCAGGAAGATATATCTATTCAAATAGCCGTGTCCACAGTAACAGGACGCTCAGTAAAGTATCCCGATCTACTACTTGAACTGGATACATGTTAAATAATATGTAAGCTCCGGGATTGCTTTCTCGCAGGGAGTCGAGGAAGGATCTCTAGGCTTTGCTACAACATGCCTGCTACTTTAATTATGTTACTAATCTGCACTCTTCTAATGCTGCAAGACGCTGAAGATGCTAGTCTTCGATAGGCTAGGCCTTTCTCTCTATTCTGGCATTTATGCAGTCTAGTCCACATATACAGCCCTTCTTTGATACCGATGCATAAGTAGAATAGCTCTGATGTAAGTCTTGCGAGTACTTTGGATGAGTACTCACGGTTGCTTTGCTTCCTTTTTTCCCATACCCGATTGCTGCGACCAGATGGCGGAGCCCCGGAGTCAGCCGCCCCAGTCGACGACTACTACTACCCCTCTGGAGGAGCCTACTACTACGTGGAGACCACCGACGACCAGGAGTAGTTAGGAGGCTCCCAGGCAGGAGGCCTGTGCCTTTTCCATTAGTGTTTTTGTTTTGCCCCACCTTCTTAAAGGCCTATCTGTTTAACTTTTATATCTGTACCCAGATATCTGATGCTTCCGCTGATGCTTGTATGACTCGAGCTTTTGTATTCGAGCCCTCGAGGCCCCTGGCTAGTAATATAAAGCTTGTATGACTTTTATTTGTGTAGAGTTGTGTTGTGATATCTTCAAGTGAGTCCCTAGGCTTGATCGTGTGCATTTGCGTGTATGGTTAGCGCACGATTAAGTCGGGGGCGTCACAAGTTGGTATCAGAGCCGACTGCCTGTAGGAAGCCCCTTTCCAACTCCTTGGCCGAAGTTGAGTCTAGTCTTTGCAAAACTAATTGCATATAAAACATCCATGATTGATACTATAATAGCATGGAACAATCCAAAATTATAGATACGTTGGAGACGTATCAACGACGCGCGCGCGCGCCGCAGGTTGCTGGAATGAGCCGAGCCGAGCCTTATTTTTGTCGTTCAGGAATGGTTAATTAATTGTTGATTAATTAATGAGTCGCTAATGGAAGTGCCACTGTCCGAGACGTTGGACCGTGGGCTGTTCGCGGACTCGGTCATGGGCCTAGCCGAGGCCGATCTACCTGACGGCCTATATAAGGAGGCGCTGGCCTGTGGAGTGAACCCTAACTCAGTTCACTCACTCCCTCCTGCACAACCCTAGTCGTCATCTACTGTTCCTCTCTCTGTGCTGCTTCCGGCGATCCCATCCCGACGACCACGTGCACGGTTGGTCGGGAGAGCAGGTGCCTCCGGAACCCTGTCGTTCGAGATCCTGCCCGGGAGAACGACAATAAAGTTTTTGGGGAGTGTCTCGACGTGACTGCTCCTGAGCCGTCCCCGTCTTCGTCCTCCTCTGCTTCCACTACTTCCCCTGCATCGACCCCATGGCGAACGACGATGCCGCCGCTGCCGCTGCCAAGAAGAAGGCCACGGACGACGCCGAGGCTGCTGCCGCCGCCGCCGCGTTGGCTTGGCCAACCGGAGGGTATGATCTGTTCATCCCTCACTTACCCATTTATGTGCTTATTCATGTGCTAGCCGTATATGTTCTGTTCATAGATGTTTTGGTTCTATGTAATGTACGTGCTCACATGCTTAGTTATCGGTATGAGATGCATACCGTATTTGCCATGTTTATTGTTTGCTCGTGGATTAGTCTAATCAGAAAAGTGCTCATATTTCCAACACCATCTTGGCCAACAAGAGATTATCCGTGAAGAAAGTAGCCTACTGAATTTGCAATTTTGTGACCACTCTTGCTGCAAGCTGAAGCGCCAATGCTTCAGCACGTAGAGGGGAGTGAGCATCACGTGCAGAAGCTTGGATCATGATTTTCCTTTCAATCCCGTCTCCTAGAATGCGAATAAACACTCCAATCCCGGTTCCAAGTCCTTGTTCTCGGCAATTTAAAGCAAAGTTGGGTAAAGAGAATTACTTTGAGAGGAATGATGCTCTACTTTCGTCAGGGAAAACATAGGCATGCGTGACTTTGTGCATGTGAATATTGCTTTGAAGTGTCTAGATAAAAACATATTATTTTTTGGTGAAAGGTGACATTTTTTTCCTGAAAGGACATTTTCAAAGCTGACCCTCAAATCACCCGCAAATATCCGGACCGAGCTGTCCGGACACACTTTGTCATTCAACACCGTTCTGCATCAGTCCACGGACCAGTTTGCGCTCCCATTTCGCATATCAGAAGCAAATTAGAGGGCTTTGCGTGAGTCCGGACCTCCGCCACATAGGACTTTGACACGCCCGGTCCACCCAAAACCGCATCCGGACCCGCCTCTCCATCCCTTCCCCCTTTATCTGCATCCGCTTCCTCCATGGCCGCCACCGCTGTCGTACCACCCCGGTCGCATCTGAATGTTTGAGAGCACATGCAGGGACACCAAGGTGAGGTTGCTAATGCCGTGCTCGAGGTGTTTGGACCTCATTACTTGAGAGAAGCAACTGTAGCAGACACCAAAAGAGTCATGGCAATGTCCGAACCAAGAGGGTGGCCAGCTATGCTCGGATCTCTTGATTGTATGTAGTGGAGATGGAAGAACTTTCCAAAAGCTGGGCAATATCAGGGTCATGTTAAGAAGCTCACCATCATTCTTGAAGAAGTTGCATCGAGGATCTCTGGATTTGACATGCTTTCTTTGCGATGCGCGGGTCTCACAATGACATCAATGTGCTGCAGTGATATACATTGTTTGCTAGGTTCACTGAAGGGCAAGCTCCCCCATGCAACTATACTGTCAATGGGCATGACTACAACATGAGCTACTATCTGGTTGATGGTATCTATCCTCCGTGGGCGACCTTCTTCAAGACCATCTCTTAGCCAGTTGGTCTGAAAAAAGCTAACTTTGCCAAAGGACAAGATGGAGCTAGAAAGGATGTGGAGAGGGCATTTGGAGTGCTCCAAGCCCATTTTGCAGTTGTTTGTGGACCTGTTAAACAATGGGACCCGGAGACCTTGTGAGAGGTGATTGATGTCTACTACGCAACTTTTATTCTTGTAGACGTTGTTGGGCCTACAAGTGCAGAGTTTTGTAGGATAGTAGCAAATTTCCCTCAAGTGGATGACCTAAGGTTTATCAATCCATGGAAGGCGTAGGATGAAGATGGTCTCTCTCAAACAACCCTGCAATCAAATACAAGCAATCTCTTGTGTCCCCAACACACCCAATACAATGGTAAATTGTATAGGTGCAGTAGTTTGGCGAAGAGATGGTGATACAAGTGTAGTATGGATAGTAGATATAGGTTTTTGTAATCTGAAAATATAAAAAAAGGAAGGTAGCAAATGATAAAACAGAGCACAAACGGTATTGCAATGCTTAGAAACAAGGCCTATGGTTCATACTTTCACTAGTGCAATCTCTCAACAGTGCTAACATAATTGAATCATATAACAATCCCTCAACGTGCGACAAAGAATCACTCCAAAGTTCCTATTAGCGGAGAACATAAGATAGAAATTGTTGTAGGGTACGAAACCACCTCAAAGTTATCCTTTCCGATCAATCTATTGAGCCATCCCTATAAGTGTCACAAACAACCCTAGAGTTCGTACTAAAATAACACCATATGATACGCATCAACCAACTCTAATGTCACCTAGATACTCCAATGTCACCACAAGTATCCGTGAGTTGATTATTCGATATGCATCAAACAACTTCAAATTCATAATATTCAATCCACACAAAGAACTTCAAAGAGTACCCCAAAGTTTCTTATCAGAGAAAAGATAATGAAAACGTGCAACCAACCCCTATGCCTAGATCACCCCAAGGTCACGGGAATCCGCGAGTTGATTACCAAAACATACATCAAGTGAATCAATAGAATACCACATTGACACCACGGGTATCCACATGCAAGACATACATCAAGTGTTCTCAAATCTGAAATATTCAATCCGACAATAACGAAACCTCAAAGGGAAAGACTCAATTCATCACAAGAAGATAGAGAGGGAAGAAACACCATATGATCCAACTATATTAACAAAGCTCGCAATACATCAAGATCGTGCCAAATCAAGAACACGAGAGAGAGAGATCAAATACATAGCTACTGGTACATACCCTCAGCCCCGAGGGTGAACTACTCTCTCCTCGTCATGGAGACCGCCGGGATGATGAAGATGGCCTTTGGTGATGATTTCCCCCTCCGGTAGAGTGCAAGAACAGGGCTCCGAATGAGATCGCTTCGGTACAGAGGCTTGCGGTGGTGGCGTGGGAGTTCCAGGTTTCTTTCTGGGGTTTTCTATATTTATAGGAATTTTTGGCGTTGGATTCACGTCAAGGAGGCCCACGAGGGAGAGACAAGCCTGCTCCGCGCGCCCTGGGGAGGAGGGCGCGCCCCCCAGGCTTGTCGCTTCCTCGTGAGGCTTCTGGTCCTTCCTCGAAGCTTCGGGGGTCTCTTTTGGTCCACAAAAAATCACCGTAAATTTTCAGCCCATTCCGAGAACTTTTATTTCTGCACAAAAAACAACACCACGGTAGTTCTGCTGAAAACAACGTCAGTCCGGGTTAGTTCTAATCAAATCATACCAAAACCATATAAAATTGTTGTAAACATGGCATGAATACTTTATAAATTATAGATACGTTGGAGACGTATCAGTGATGACATCTTCTGTGATCATGTACAACATGATCGTGGAGGATGAGGGTAAAGATGTTGCTTGAGGTCTGGTATTTGAGAACATGAGTCATCCTATCCAACTTCCAAATAAGAATCTGGCCACATTTGATGAGATTGTCTAAATGCATCAACAAATTCAGCATCGATGAATTCATGAGCGGCTTAATGAAGATGTGATAGAGCATCTGTGGGAGATTAAAGGGGACAACTAGAACATATATGCAAGTTGAATAGATGTTGGGACTATTATATTTCATAACTTAGTTGGATTGTAATATTTACATTTGAACTATTGTCACATTTGAATATATTCACTCATATAAGATAGGTATGCTATTATTTGGGCGCTGCAGACATAGAAATAAAAACATGGGCGAACATTTAGGGGACGGGGTTGTATGAGCGGTTCCCGTATCCGTGTCTGAGGACCAGTCTGTGGACAAATAGCGTATCCATTTTGGGGGCGGCGTTGGAGATGCCCGAAGGCCATATACTAAGCATTCAATTCCTTGGGGGTACCGAGCTGTTCTTCCTCCTGCATCCACCGGCGGCGCTGAGAGCATAGCTCGATGCCGCCTCTGGGCCTCCGCCTCGGCGGAGCAAGTCTTTTAAACCTAGGAGCTTGTATAAGTAGCGGCGAAAAGTCATCGATGCTGACCAGGAGAAGCCGGTGACCGCAATTTGCGAATCAAATCACCAACCCAGAGAAGAAAATGCCGATAAGAGCATATCGAAACTCCAAAGACCACAAAAATTAGGCGAATCTAGACAGATCCACCGGAAACCTAAACTGGTCCGATGCCGGATGACCCGCCAGAGACACGACTCCAGACGCCCTCCACCGGTGATAAGCATACCAATAGGACGGGGAAAAGCTGGGAGAACATTATTACTACACTGGAGTAGCGCCGCCACCTTGCCACCCCAATAAAAACATGAAGACTCCCTAATTAAAACCTAGAAAAAATCATCCATGTCGCTGCACAACAGGTCTAGTGTCGAGCTCGCCGCCATCCAAAACCATCCACCGACTCCCTCTTCTCAGGTGACCGAGTCAGGTTGGGCCGCTGATACGTCTCCAACATATGTATAATTTATGAAGTATTCATGCCATGTTTACAACAATTTTATATGGTTTTGGTATGATTTGAATGGAAGTAACCCGTACTGACGTTGTTTTCAGCAGAACTACCGTGGTGTTGTTTTTTGTGCAGAAATAAAAGTTCTCGGATTGGGCTGAAAATTTACGATGATTTTTTATGGACAAAAAGAGACCCCCGAAGCTTCAAGGAAGTTCCAGAAGAGCCACGAGGGCACGACAAGCCTGCGGGCGTGCCCAGCCCCCTAGGGCGCGCCCCCCGAGCTTGTCGCTCCCTCGTGGGCCCCCTGGCATGAATCCAACGCTGAAAAATCCTATAAATATAGAAAACCCTGAAAAGAAGCCTATAACTTCCACGTCACCACCACAAGCCTCTGTACCGAAGAGATCTCATCCGAAGCCATGTTCCGGCACTCTGCCGGAGGGGGAAATCATCACCGGAGGCCATCTTCATCATCCTGGCGGTCTCCATGATGAGGAGAGAGTTCTTCACCCTCGGGGCTGAGGGTATGTGCCAGTAGCTATGTGTTTGATCTCTCTCTCTCATGTTCTCGATTTGGCATGATCTTGATGTACCGCGAGCTTTGTTAATATAGTTGGATCATATGGTGTATCTTCCCTCTCTCTATCTTGTTGTGATGAATTGAGTCTTGCTCTTTGAGGTTTCGATATGTTGGATTGAATATTGGATTTGAGATCACTTGATATATGTCTTGAATGTGGATACCCATGGTGATAATGGGGTATTCTATTGAGTTACTTGATGTATGTTTTGGTATTCAACTTGAGGATTCCCGTGGTGACATTGGGGTAATCTAGGCACATAGGTTGATACATGATATGTCCATTTTGCATCATGTTTTTCTACTGTTAATTAATATGTTTTTGATCATTATTTCACTTTCTGGTACAATTCTTATGCCTTTTCTCTCTTATTTTGCAAGATTCACATGAAGATGGAGATTGCCGGTAGCTGGAATTCTGGACCGGAAAGGGGTGAAACAGAGATAGCTATTCTGCACAACTCCAAATGACCTGAAAATTTACGGAGAATTATTTTGGAATATATAAAAAATACTGGCGAAAGAATTACCAGGAGGGGGCCCACCAGGAAGCCACAAGCCTGGGTGGCGTGCCCCCAGAGCTTCTGGGGCCCCTGGCAGGCCTCCGGCCCCCTCCTTCTGCTATATGAAGCCATTTGCCCTAGAAAAAAAAATCAGAAGAAGACTTTCGGGATGAAGCGCCGCCGTCTTGAGGCGGAACCTGGGCAGGAGCTATTTTGCTCTCCTGTGGAGCGATTCCGTCGGGGAAACTTCCCTCCGGGAAGGGGAAATCGATGCCATCGACATCACCAACGATCCTCTCATCGTGGGAGGACCAATCTTCATCAACATCTTCATCAGCACGATCTCATCTCAAACCCTAGTTCATCTCTTGTATTCAATCTTTGTCTCAAAACCTCAGATTGGTACCTGTGGGTTGCTAGTAGTGTTAATTACATCTTGTAGTTGATGCTAGTTGGTTTATTTGGTGGAAGATTATATGTTCAGATCCTTAATGCTATTCAATACCCCTCTGATCTTGAACATGAATATGATTTGTGAGTAGTTACTTTTGTTCTTGAGGACATGAGAAAAGTCTTGTCATAAGTAATCATGTGAATTTGGTATTCGTTCGATATTTTGATGATATGTATGTTGTTGCTTCCTTTAGTGGTGTCGTGTGAACGCCGACTACATGACACTTCACCATCTTTGGGCCTAAGGGAAGGCATTGTGGAGTAGTAATTAGATGATGGGTTGCTAGAGTGACAGAAGCTTAAACCCTAGTTTATGCGCTATTCTGTAAGGGGCTGATTTGGATCCATATGCTTCATTCTATGGTTAGAGTTATCTTAATTCTTCTTTCGTAGTTGCGGATGCTTGTGAGAGGGGGTAATCATAAGTGGGAGGCTTGTTCAAGTAAGAACAACACCCAAGCACTGGTCCACCCACATATCAAATTATCAAAGTAGTGAACGCGAATCAAACAAACATGATGAAAGTGACAAGATGAAATTCCCGTGTGTCCTCGAGAACGCTTTGCTTATTATACGAGTTTGTTCCGGCTTGTCCTTTGCTATAAAAAGAATTGGGCCACCTTGCTGCACCTTTGTTACCGTTATTACTTGTTACTTGTTACGAATTACCTTGCTATCAAACTATCTGTTACCGATAATTTCAGTGCTTGCAGAGAATACCTTGCTGAAAACCGCTTGTCTTTTCCTTCTGCTCCTCGTTGGGTTCGACACTCTTACTTATCGAAAGGACTATGATTGATCCCCTATACTTGTGGGTCATCAAGACTCTTTTCCGGCGCCGTTGCTGGGGAGTGAAGCGCATTTGGTGTGTGGAATTTGGTAAGGAAACATTTATATTACGTGGAGAAATTTACTGTCACTGGTCACTATGGAAAATAATCTTTTGAGGGGCTTGTTCAGGGTATCTTCACCTTGACCGGAAGCATTGAGAGTTGCCCCTCAACCTAATGAACCTACTGAAAATATTTATTATGAAATTCCTTCGGGTATGGTAGAGAAACTGCTAGCTAATCCTTATGTAGGAGATGGAACGGTGCATCCTGATATGCACTTGATATATGTGGATGAAATTTGTGGATGGTTTAAGCTTGCAGGTGTATCCGGAGATGGAGTTAAGAAGAAAGTATTCCCTTTATCTTTGGAGGGAAAGGCATTGACATGGTATAGGCTATGTGATGATACTGAAACATGGGATTGGAACCGGTTGAAGCTGGAATTTCACCAGAAATTTTATCCTATGCATTTGGTTCATCATGATCGGAATTATATATATATATTTTGGCCTCGTGAAGGAGAAAGTATCGCTCAAGCTTGGGAGAGGCTTAAGTACATGTTGCATACATGCTCCAATCATGAGCTCTCAAGATAAATAATTATTCAAAACTTTTATGCACGGCTTTCTCATGATGATTGATCCATGCTCGATACTTCTTCGAATGGTTCCTTTATGAAGAGGACTATTGAATTCAAATGGGATCTTCTGGATAGAATTAAACGCAACTCTGAAGATTGGGAAATCGACAAAGGTAAAGAGTCAGGTATAAATCTTGAGTTTGATTGTGTTAAATCTTTTATGGAAACCGATGCTTTTCATAAGTTTAGTACTAAATATGGACTTGACTCTGAGATAGTAGCTACCTTTTATGAATCTTTTGCTGCTCATGTTGATCTCCCTAAGGAGAAATGGTTTAAATATCATCCACCTATTGAATTAAATGAAGAACCCGTTAGTGTTAAAGAAGAAACAATTGTTTACAATGTTGATCCAGTTGTGCCTACCGCTTATATTGAAAAACCACATTTCCCTATTAGGATTAAGGAACATGCCAAAGCTTCAACTATGGTTAATAAAAGTAATATAAGAGCACCTAGACCTTCTGAACAAATTAAGGTTGAACCTAATATTGCAATGGTTAAAGATCTTTTGGTTGATTATATTGATGGGCATGTTATTTACTTTTGCGATGAGGCTACTAGAATTGCTAAACCTGTTAGAAATGAACGAGATAGGTTAGATAAGAACAAGCCCGTAGTTGGCATGTCTGTTGTTTTTGTTAAGATTGGAGATCATTGCTATCATGGTTTATGTGATATGGGTGCTAGTGTGAGTGCTATTCTGTTTTCTTTATATCAAGAAGTAATGCATGATATTGCACCTGTTGAGATTGAAGATATTGATGTTTCTATTAACCTTGCAAACAGAGATACTATTACACCACTTGGGATAGTTAGAGATGTTGAAGTCTTGTGTGGTAAAATCAAATACCCTACTGATTTCTTGGTGCTTGGTTCACAACAAGATAATTTTTGTTCCATCATATTTGGTAGACCCTTCTTGAATGCCGTTAATGCTGAAATTGATTGTGTTAAAGAGAAGGTTAGAGTTATGTTTGGTGATATATGCTACTTGTAGCTTGCGTTGGTATTTTCCCCGAAGAGGAAGGGATGATGCAGCACAGTAGAGATAAGTATCCCCTCAGTTATGAAACCAAAGTTATCGAACCAGTAGGAGAATCACGCAACACCTCGTTAGCAACACCTGCACACAAACAACAAATCCTTCCACCCAACGCAAACGAGGGGTTGTCAATCCCTCGGTGGTCAATTGCAAGATTAAATCGTATGTGATAGATAGATAGATTGAAACAAAAATACAAAATAAAATAAATAAAAGAAAATGGTTGCAATATTTTTAGGGTTTTAGTAATATGATTTTGATAGACCCGGGGGCCATAGTTTTCACTAGAGGCTTCTCTTGAGAAAATAGCATACGGTGGGTAGACAAATTACTGTTGGGCAATTGTTAGAAAAGCAAATAATCATGACGATATCCAAGGCAATGATCATGTATATAGGCATCACGTCCAAGATTAGTAGACCGACTCCTGCCTGCATTTACTACTATTACTCCACACATCGACCGCTATCCAGCATGCATCTAGTGTATTAAGTCCATAAAGAACGGAGTAATGCCATAAGAACGATGACATGATGTAGACAAGATAAACTCACGTATGAATGAACCCCATCTTTTTACCCTTAATAGCAACGATACATACGTGTCATGTCCCTTTCTGTCACTGGGATTGAGCACCGCAAGATCGAACCCATTACAAAGCACCTCTTCCCATGGCAAGATAAATCAATCTAGTTGGCCAAACCAAATCAATAGATCGGAGAAGAAATACGAGGCTATAATAATCATGCATAAAAGAGTGCAGCAAAGACTCAAATAATATTCATGGATAATCTGATCATAAACTCACAATTCATCGGATCCCAACAAACACACCGCAAAAAGTGATTACATCGGATAGACCTCCAAGAACATCGAGGAGAACATTGTATTGAAGATCAAAAAGAGAGAAGAAGCCATCTAGCTACTGCCTATGGACCTGAAGGTCTGTGGTAAACTACTCATGCATCATCGGAGAGGCAGCAAGGTTGATGTAGAACCCCTCCATGATCGATTCCCCCTCCGGCGGAGTACCGGAGAAGGACCCCAGATGGGATCTCTCAGGAACAGAAACTTCTGGTGGCGGAAAAACTATTCCGTGGACTCCCCTGAGGGTTTCTGATTTTCCCTGAATTTATAGTGGTTAAATTAGGTCAAACGGAGCAAAGGGGGGCCCACGAGGCACCAGGGCGCGCCTCCCCCCCAGGCGCGCCCTGGTGGCTTGTGGCCACCTCCTGGGTCTTCTGGCCCTCTCCTGAAGCTTCTAGTGTTTATCTTGCCCAATAAAAAATCTCCAAAAAGTTTCGTGGCATTTGGACTTCGTTTGGTATTGATTTTCTATAAAACAAAAACCGGGCAGAAAACAGCAACTGGCACTGGGCACTAAGTTAATAGGTTAGTCTCAAAAAATGATATAAAATTGCTGTAAATAATTATAAAAACATCCAAGATTGATATTATAACAGCATGGAACAATAAAAAATTATAGATACATTGGAGACGTATCAGCATCCCCAAGCTTAATTCCTGCTCGTCCTCGAGTAGGTAAATGATAAAAACAGAATTTTTGATGTGGAATGCTGCCTAACATATTCATCACATATTCTTTTCTTTGGTAGCATGGACATTGGACTTGAATGATTCAAAGCAATAGTCTATAGTTTGACATGAAAATATAAATACTCAAGCATGCTAACAAGCAACCATGTCTTTCAAAATATCAATGCTAAAGAAAGTTATCCCTAGCCCATTATGCTCAATCATTGATCCATTCATGAAACAAACTCAAATATTAGCAACATCCAATGCACAAGTATGACAATAGTGCTCTCTAGTTGGTGCTTTTGTAAGAGAAGATGGAGACTCAAATAGAAATAAAAATTGCATAAAAGTAAATAGATAGGCCCTTCACAGAGGGAAGCATAGATTTGTCAAATGTGCCAAAGCTCAAAGCTGAAATTAAAGAGATAAAAATATTTTGAGAGGCATGCTTTTCCTGTCAACGAAAACGACCGAGAATTCCCAATATTTTCCATGCTAGACACATCATAGGTGGTTCCCAAACAGAAAGTAAAGTTTATTTCCTTTCCACCATTCTTTCACAATCCATGGCTAGCCGTATCCACGGGTGCCCTCCAAACCAACACTTTCCCAGGAACTTTGTTGTTATTAATTTTGATTTCATTGTGGGACTAGGCATCCCTATTACCAACCATTCTCTCGTGGAATGACAAGTGAATAAACACTCATCGTGAGAATAACACACCTAGCATGAAAAATAATGGCCACCCCCTACCGCTTCATGAGCGGTACAGGCACACAAACCGGAAAAATTATTTTGAAAATTAGAGTTGGCACACGCAAATTTACTTGGAACAACATTGAAATAACGCATATAGGTAGATATAGTGGACTCATTTGGCACAACTTGGGGTTAAGGATTTTGGATGAACAAGCAGTATTTCCGCTTAGTACAAATGAAGGCTAACAAATAGATTGATAAGAAACCAACCAAAAAACGAAAACGGTCATAAACATGCATTGAACATAACTAACACCGAATAATGCACCATAGGTAGGATATAATTTCTTTTCATAACTATTGACTTAACGTGCATGCATAGGGAATCACAAACCTTAACACTAATATTCTTACTAAATCACAATTACTCACTAACATGACTCACATATTATCATTTCCATATCGCAAAACTATTGCAAGGAATCACACTTATCATATCCAATGATCTATATGAAAGTTTTTATCTATATCCCTCTTGAATATTCATCACTTTGGGACCAAATTCATATCTTGTGCAAATTACCGTTACTATCATCAACTCTCAAAAAGATTTAAGTGAAGCATGAGAGTGCAAATATTTCTTCAAAATTTTAATCTTATCAATTCTCAAAATAATAAAAGTGAAGCATGAGAATTCATTTCTTAAAAATTTCAATCTTATCAATTCTCAAAATAATATAAGTGAAGCATGAGAATTCATTTCTTAAAAATTTCAATCTTATCAATTCTCAAAATAATATAAGTGAAGCATGAGAATTTATTTCTTCAAAATATAGCCACCACCGTGCTCAAAAATATTTAAGTGAAGCACTAGAGCAACTGCCTAGCTCAAAAAAATTTAAGTGAAGCACATAGAGTATTCTAACAAATGATGATGATAAACGTGTGGCTCTCTCAAGATAGGTGTGTTCAACAAAGATGATTGTGACAAACTAAAAAGAAAACAAAGCAAAGACTCATATAATACAAGACACTCCAAGCAAAACTCATATCATGTGATGAATATAGCTCCAAGTAAAATTATTGATGGTTTGTAGAAGAAAGAGGGGATGCCTTCTGGGGCATCCCCAAGCTTAGACGCTTGAGTCTTCCTTGAATATTACCTTGGGGTGCCTCGGGCATCCCCAAGCTTAGGCTTTTGCTACTCCTTATTCCTTCATCCATCGTGTACTCACCCAAAACTTGAAAACTTCAATCACACAAAACTCAACAAAACCTTCGTGAGATCCGTTAGTATAACAAAATAAATCACCACATTAAGTACTGTTGCAAACCCATTCATATTTTATTTTTGAATTATACCTACTGTACTCTAACTTTACCATGGCTTATACCCCCCGATACAATCCATAGATTCATCAAAACAAGCAAGTAGTGCATCAAAAACAGAATCTGTCAAAAACAGATCAGTCTGTAGCAATCTGAATTATGGTCATACTTATGTAACTCCAAAAATTCTGAAAAATTAGGAAGACGTGGAAAATGCATATATAAATATTTTGTAAAAAATTCAGAAGGTTCTGACGTTCCAGAGAAAAACCAAAATTCCAGCACTGGATGCAAAACTTTCTGTTTTCAAACAGCATCAATTATACTATCTTCCAAATCATCCTAAAGGCTTTACTTGGCACAAACACTAATTAAAAATACAAAAACACATTCATACCAGTAGCATAAATGTGAAAACACACAATAACAGAAAAAAAATTATTTTATTCATCGGGTTGCCTCCCAACAAGCGCTATTGTTTTATGCCCCTAGCTAGGCATGATGCATAGTTTCAAGTATTGTCATCTTTCAAGTTCATTCCATAAGTGGCCCTCATAATTGATTCATATGGTGCTTTAATTATTTTCCTAGGGAAATTCTCCATACCCTTCTTTAATGGAAATTGAAAATTTATATTCCCTTCTTTCATGTCAATAACGGCACCAATAGTTCGTAAGAACGGTCTACCAAGTATTGCGGGGCAAGAAGAATTGCATTCAATATCAAGAACAATAAAATCAACGGGCACATAATTTCTATTTGCAAGAATAATAACATCATTAATTCTACCCATTGGTTTTTTTATAGTAGAATCCGCCAAGTGCAAATTAAGAGAACATTCATCTATATTTGTGAAACCTAGCACATCACATAGAGATTTTGGAATTGTGGAAACACTAGCACCCAAATCACATAAAGCATTGCACTCATAATTTTTAATTTTAACTTTAATTGTGGGTTCCCATTCATCATATAATTTTCTAGGAATTGAAACTTCTAGTTCTAGCTTTTCTTCTAACGCTTTCATCATTGCTTCTACGATGTGTTTTGTAAAAGCCTTGTTTTGCTCATAAGCGTTGGGTGAATTTAACATGGATTATAACAAAGAAATGCACTCAATCAAAGAACAATTATCATAATTAAAATCTTTGTAATCCAAGAGAGTGGGCACATCGCTATTTAAAGTTTTTACCTCTCCAAACCTACTTTTAGCAATTTTTTCATTAAGATTTTCACCCTCCGAATTATGGGGACGCTCTTTAGCTAAAGTTGAATCTTCTTCAGTCCCCTTTTCATCAAGTTTAATATTGCTAAATAAAGAATCAATAGATGAAACACCAATCATTTTAATATCTTCATCATTACTACGATAAAAACTGGGAGGAATCGCTTTTTCTAAAAATTCTCGTTTAGCTCTTAGCATGGTGGTTCTTTTCTTACTCTCATCCATGGAGACATATAAAGCTTTAATTGATTCACTAATATCAATTTTAGGTGGCAAAATTTTAGCCTTAAGATTTTCCACATCATGAATAATTCTATCAATGCTCCTAGACATATCATCAAGTTTACTCAATTTTTCTTCTCTCGTAGTGTTGAAAACTTTTTGAGCATTAATAAATTATTTAATATTACTTTCATGATCAGAGGGCATCCTATTATTATTATTATTATAAGAATTACCATAAGGATTGCCATAATTATTAGAGGAATTTCCAGGAAACGGTCTAGCATTGAAATTACCTCTATAAGCATTATTATTGAAATTGTTGCCCGAGACAAAATTCACATCTAAGGGATCATTATTTTTCTCAATCAAAGTGGACAAAGGCACATCATTAGGATCAATAGGAGCATTTTTACTAGCAACCAATTTCATAAGTGCATCAACTTTATCACTCAAAGCATTAATTTCTTCAATAGAATTCACCTTCTTACTAGTTGGAGTTCTTTCAGTATGCCGTTGTGAATAATTTGCCATAATATTATCAAGAAATTTAGTAGCTTCTCCCAAAGTAATCTCCATAAAAGTACCACCCGCGGCGGAATCTAAAAGATTTCTAGAAACAAAATTCAATCCCGCATAAATTTTTTGTATGATCATCCATAAATTTAAACCATGAGTAGGGTAATTTCTTATCATTAATTTCATCCTCTCCCAAGATTGGGAAACATGTTCATAATCAAATTGCTTAAAATTCATAATTTGATTTCTAAGTGAAATAATTTTCATGGGAGGAAAATACTTAGTAATAAAAGCATCTTTACACCTATCCCAAGAATCGATACTATTTCGTGGTAAATATGAAAACCAAATTTTTGCATGATCCCGCAACGAGAACGGAAATAATTTTAATTTCACAATATCATTGTCCACATCTTTTTTCTTTTACATGTCACACAATTCTATGAAAGTGTTAAGATGGGATGCGGCATCTTCATTAGGACTACCGGAAAATTGATCTTTCATGACAAGATTTAGCAAAGCGGCATTAATATCACAAGTCTCTGCACTAGCGGCGGGAGGAGCAATCAGAGTACTAATAAAATCATTATTATTAGTATTGGAAAAATCACACAATTTTGTATTTTCTTGAGACATCGTGACTACGCAAACAAGATAACAAGCAAGCAAACAAGCAAACAAGAAAAGGGCAATCGAAAAATATTTTTGTATTTTTGTAAAATCATTTTAGAAGTGGGGGAGATGAAAACGAGAGGCAAATAAAGTAAATGCAAGGAGATGAGAGTTTATGCGAAGGTACTTGATAGATGTTGATGATGTCTCCCCGACAACGGCGCCACAAATTCTTCCTGCTACTTGTAGCTTGCATTGGTATTTTCCCCGAAGAGGAAGGGATGATGCAGCATAGTAGAGATAAGTATTTCCCTCAGTTATGAAACCAAGGTTATCGAACCAGTAGGAGAATCACGCAACACCTCATTAGCAGCACCTGCACACAAACAACAAATCCTTGCACCCAACGCAAACGAGGGGTTGTCAATCCCTCGGCGGTCAATTGCAAGATTAAATCGTATGTGATAGAGAGATAGATTGAAACAAAAATACCAAATAAAATAAATAAAAGAAAATGGCAGCAATATTTTTAGGGTTTTAGTAATATGATTTTGATAGACCCGGAGGCCATAGTTTTCACTAGAGGCTTGATACGTCTCCAACGTATATATAATTTTTTATTGTTCCATGCTATCATAATATCAATCTTGGATGTTTTTACAATCATTTACAGCAATTTTATATCATTTTTGGAGACTAACCTATTAACCTAGTGCCCAGTGCCAATTGTTGTTTTCTGCCCTGTTTTTGTTTTACAGAGGGCCCATCCCAGCTCCGTTTGACCTAATTCCAGCACTATAAATTCAGGAAAAATCAGAAACCCTAAGGAGACTCCACGAAATACTTTTTACACCGCCGCAAGCTTCTGTTCCAGAGAGATCCCATCTGGGGTCCTTCTCCGGTAATCTGTCGGAGGGGGAATCGATCACGGAGGGGCTCTACATCAACCTTGCTGCCTCTCCGATGATGCGTGAGTAGTTTACCACAGACCTTCGGGTCCATAGGCAGTAGCTAGATGGCTTCTTCTCTCTTTTTGATGTTCAATACAATGTTCTCCTTGATGTTCTTGGAGATCTTTCCGATGTAATCTTTCTTTGCGGTGTGTTTGTTGGGATCCGATGAATTGTGAGTTTATGATCATATTATCCATGAAATTATTTGAGTCTTCTCTGACCTCTTTTATGCATGATTATTATAGCCTCGTATTTCTTCTCCGATCTATTGATTTGATTTGGCCAACTGAGTTGATTTATCTTGCCATGGGAAGAGGTGCTTTGTAGTGGGTTCGATCTTGCGGTGCTCAATCCCAGTGACAGAAAGGGACATGACACATATGTATCGTTGCTACTAAGGGTAAAAAGATGGGATCTATTAATTGGGTTTATTAATTCGTGAGTTTGTCTTGTCTACATCATGTCATCGTTCTTAAGGCATTACTCCATTCTTATGGACTTAATACACTAGATGCATGCTGGATAGCCCATCGATGTGTGGAGTAATAGTAGTAGATGCAGGCAGGAGTCGGTCTACTAATCTTGGACGTGATGCCTATATACATGATCATTGCCTTGGATATCGTCATGATTATTTGCTTTTCTATCAATTGCCCAACAGTAATTTGTCTACCCACCGTATGCTATTTTCTCGAGAGAAGCCTCTAGTGAAATCTATGGCCCCCGGGTCTATCAAAATCATATTACTAAAACCCTAAAAATATTGCTGCCATTTTCTTTTATCTATTTTATTTAGTATTTTTGCTGCAATCTATCAATCTATCAAATACAATTTAATCTTGCAATCTTACCTCAAAGGGATTGACAACCCCTTGTTTGCGTTGGGTGCAAGGATTTGTTGTTTGTGTGCAGGTACTGCTTACTAGGTGTTGTGTGATTCTCCTACTGGTTCGATAACCTTGGTTTCATAATTAAGGGAAATACTTATCTCTACTGTGCTGCATCATCCCTTCCTCTTCGGGGAAATACCAACGCAACCTACAAGTAGCAGGAAGAATTTCTAGCGCCGTTGCCGGGGAGACATCATCAACATTTATCAAGTGCCTTTGCACAAACACTCATCTCCTTGCATTTACTTTATTTGCCATTTGCTTCTCGTTTTCATCTCCCCCACTTCTAAAAAGTTTTTACAAAAAAAATACAAAAATATTTTCCGTTGCCTTTTTGCTTTTTTTCTCGTTTGCTTGTTTGCTTGATTGTTTGCTCGCTTTATCGTTATGGCTAGTTCTTCACTCGTTACTATTACTCCGGAAAATGAAGTACTTAATTTTAAACAAAGGGGAGGAGAGAATTTAAAAGATGCTTGGTATAGGATTTGCGATGCTCATAATAGATCAACTCGTAAGAAATCCTCCACTATTCTCCTTCGCAATTTTTATGTGGGAATTACTACTTTGTATAGATTTGTGCTTGACACTATTACTGGAGGGAATTTCTTGATGTGTCCCTCTACAGATGCTTTTAATGCTATGGGAAATTTAGTGGGATCACCACCTATCACTATTAATGAAACAACTTTGACTTTGGAACATGTTATGCAAAGGCTAGAGGCTATTGAAAGTAAGATGCCTACTATTGAACACCTTGAGAATTTGGATAAAAAATTGCATAATCATATCACTCAATTTGGTTCTAAGGTAGGAAATGCATTGAAAACTTTAAAAGAAAAGGAACCAGTAGTTAATGAAAGAATAGAACAAAGTCCCGCTACAATCGATAAGATAGAAGAAATTATTATCAATTTGGGATCGGCTTTTTCCTCCGTTAAGAATATTGATAAAACTCCTCCCAATAAAAATTGCAAGTTCGTATATGTTCCTAAAACCAATGGTGCTACTTCCAGTAAGGGAAATGAGGATCTTAAAATGATTAGCGTGCACCCCAATTTCATTGATATGATTAAGGAAACTATTCACAAAAGTAAAATTCTTGATTTTGTGGCTAGAAGTGTGAGGATGAGAAACACTTATGTCAAATCTATTAGAAAAAATGGATGTGTGATTGAGGAGTTGGAAACCAAAGATGACAATACTTGAGATTATACATTATGCCTAGCTAGGGGCATAAAAGAATAGCGCTTGTTGGGAGGCAACCCAATGAATAAAATAAATTCTTGCTATAATTTTCTGTTATGGTGTGTTTTTACTGTCATGCTACTGGTATGATAGTGTTTTTATGTTTTTAATTAGTGTTTGTGCCAAGTAAAGCCTTTAGGATGATTTGGAAGATAGTATAATTGATGCTGTTTGGAAAACAGAAAGTTTCTGCACTGGAGTGTCAGAAAAATCTGAATTTTTTACACAGTATTGGTATATGAATTTTCCACGTTGTCCTAATTTTTTAGAATTTTTGGAGTTCAGAAGTATGGCTTTTAAATAGATTTCTACAGACTGTTCTGTTTTTGACAGATTCTGTTTTTGATGCACTACTTGCTTGTTTGGATGAATCTATGGATTGTATCGGGGGGTATAAGCCATGGTGAAGTTAGAGTATAGTAGGTATAATGCAAAAATAAAATATGAATGGGTTTGCAACAGTACTTATAGTAGTGATTTGTTTTGTTATACTAACGGATCTCACGAAGGTTTTGTTGAGTTTTGTGTGATTGAAGTTTTCAAGTTTTGGGTGAGATCACGATGGATGAAGGAATACAGAGTAGCAAAAGACTAAGATTGGGGATGCCCGAGGCACCCCAAGGTAATATTCAAGGAAGACTCAAGCGTCTAAGCTTGGGGATGCCCCGGAAGGCATCCCCTCTTTATTCTACCGACCATCGGTAATTTTACTTGGAGCTATATTTTTATTCGTCACATGATATGTGTTTTGCTTGGAGCGTCTTGTATGATATGAGTCTTTGCTTTGTTTGCTTTTTAGTTTGTCACAATCATCTTTGCTGCACACACCTATTTTGAGAGAGCCACACGTTATCATCACAATTTGTAGAATACTCTATGTGCTTCACTTAAATTTTTTGAGCTAGGCAGTTGCTCTAGTGCTTCACTTAAATCTTTTTGAGCACGGTGGTGGCTGAAATTTTATAGAAATAAACTCTCATGCTTCACTTATATTATTTTGAGAGTTGATTGAAATTTTGTAGAAATAAATTCTCATGCTTCACTTATATCATTTTGAGAATTGACCTGATCAAAATTTTGAAGAAATGAATTCTCATGCTTCACTTATATTATTTTGAGAATTGTTAAGATTGAAATTTTGAAGAAATATTTGAACTCTCATGCTTCACTTAAATCTTTTTGAGAGATGATGATAGTAACGGTAATTTGCACATGTTATGCAATTGGTCCCAAAGTGATGAATATTCAAGAGGGATATAGATAAAAACTTTCATATAGATCATTGGATATGACAAGTGTGATTCCTTGCAATAGTTTTGCGATATGGAAATGATAATATGTGATGCCATGTTAGTGAGTAATTGTGCTTAAGTAAGAATATTAGTGTTAAGGTTCGTGATTCCCTATGCAAGCACGTTAAGTCAATAGTTATGCAATGAAGTTATATCCTACTATGGTGCATTATTCGGTGTTAGTTATGTTCAATGCATGTTTATGACCGTTTTCGTTTTTTGGTTGGTTGCTTCTCAATCTTTTGCTAGCCTTCATTTGTACTAAGCAGAAATACTGCTTGTGCATCCAAACTCCTTAAAACCAGTTTTGCCTTATGAGTCCACTATATCTACCTATATGCGGTATTCCAATGCCGTTTCAAGTAAATTTGCGTGTGCCAACTCTAAATTTCAAAATATTTTTTCTGTTTTGTGTGCCCGTACCGCTCATGAAGCGGAAGGGGGTAGCCAATATCTTCCATGCTAGGTGTGTTATTCTCATGATGAGTGTTTATTCACTTGTCATTGCACGAGAGTGTGGCGGTAATAGGGATGCCCAGTCCCGAAATGTGAAATGAAATGAAATGAAAAATCTTATGTGATCACAATAATAAATTCCTTGGAAAGTGATGGTATGGAGGGCACCCGTGGATACGGCTAGCCATGGATTGTGAAAGAATTGGTGGAAAGGAATAAACTTTATTTTCTGTTTGGGAACCGCCTATGATGTATGTAGCATGGAAGATATTGGGAATTCTCATTCGTTTTCATTGACAGGAAAAGCATGCCTCCCAAAATATTTTTATCTCTTTAATTTCAGCTTTGAGCTCTGGCACATTTGACAAATCTCTGCTTCCCTCTGCGAAGGGCCTATCTATTTACTTTTATGCAATTTTTATTATTCTTGAGTCTCTATCTTCTCTTACAAAAGCACCAACTAGAGAACACTATTGTCATACTTGTGCATTGGTTGTAGCTAATATTTGAGTGTGTTTCATGAATGGATCAATGATTGAGCATAATGGGCTAGGGATAACTTTCTTTAGCGTTGATATTTTGAAAGACATGGTTGCTTGTTAGTATGCTTGAGTATCTATGTTTTCATGTCAAATAATAGACTATTGCTTTGAATCATATAAGTCCAATGTCCATGCTACAAAGAGAAAAGAATATGTGATGAATATGTTAGGCAACATTCCACATCAAAAATTCTGTTTTTATCATTTACCTACTCGAGGACGAGCAGGAATTAAGCTTGGGGATGCTGATACGTCTCCAACGTATCTATAATTTTTGATTGTTCCATGCTGTTATAATATCAATCTTGGATGTTTTTACAATCATTTACAGCAATTTTATATCATTTTTGGAGAATAACCTATTAACCTAGTTCCCAGTGCCAGTTGCTGTTTTCTGCCCTGTTTTTGTTTTACAGAAAATCAATACCAAACGAAGTCCAAATGCAACCAAACTTTTTGGAGATTTTTTATTCCTCAAGATAAACACTGGAAGCTTCGGGAGAGGGCCAGAAGAAGAAGAGGTGGGCCACGAGGCACCAGGGCGCGCCCCAGGGGGGGTGGCGCGCCCTGGTACCTCGTGGGCCCACCCCTGCTCCGTTTGACCTAATTCCAGCACTATAAATTCAGGAAAAATCAGAAACCCTAAGGAGAGTCCACGAAATACTTTTTACGCCGCCGCAAGCTTCTGTTCCAGAGAGATCCCATCTGGGGTCCTTCTCCGGTAATCTGCCGGAGAGGGAATCGATCACGGAGGGGCTCCACATCAACCTTGCTGCCTCTCCGATGATGCGTGAGTAGTTTACCATAGACCTTCGGGTCCATAGGCAGTAGCTTGATGGCTTCTTCTCTCTTTTTGATGTTCAATACAATGTTCTCCTTGATGTTCTTGGAGATCTATCTGATGTAATCTTTCTTTGCGGTGTGTTTGTTGGGATCCGATGAATTGTGAGTTTATGATCAGATTATCCATGAAATTATTTGAGTCTTCTCTGATCTCTTTTATGCATGATTATTATAGCCTCGTATTTCTTCTCTGATCTATTGATTTGGTTTGGCCAACTGAGTTGATTTATCTTGCCATGGGAAGAGGTGCTTTGTAGTGGGTTCGATCTTGCGGTGCTCAATCCCAGTGACAAAAAGGGACATGACATGTATGTATCGTTGTTACTAAGGGTAAAAAGATGGGATCTATTAATTGGGTTTATTAATTCGTGAGTTTGTCTTGTCTACATCATGTCATCGTTCTTAAGGCATTACTCTGTTCTTAAGGACTTAATACACTAGATGCATGCTGGATAGCCCATCGCTATGTGGAGTAATAGTAGTAGATACAGGCAGGAGTCGGTCTACTAATCTTGGACGTGATGCCTATATACATGATCATTGCCTTGGATATCGTCATGATTATTTGCTTTTCTATCAATTGCCCAATAGTAATTTGTCTACCCACCGTATGCTATTTTCTCGAGAGAAGCCTCTAGTGAAATCTATGGTCCCGGGGTCTATCAAAATCATATTACTAAAACCCTAAAAATATTGCTTCCATTTTCTTTTATCTATTTTATTTAGTATTTTTGCTGCAATCTATCAACCTATCAAATACAATTTAATCTTGCAATTTTACCGCCAAGGGATTGACAACCCCTTGTTTGCGTTGGGTGCAAGGATTTGTTGTTTGTGTGCAGGTACTGCTTACTAGGTGTTGTGTGATTCTCCTACTGGTTCGATAACCTTGGTTTCATAATTGAGGGAAATACTTATCTCTACTGTGCTGCATCATCCCTTCCTCTTCGGGGAAATACCAACGCAAGCTACAAGTAGCAAGGATTCTCTCGAGAAAATAGCATACGGTGGGTAGACAAATTACTGTTGGGTAATTGATAGAAAAGCAAATAATCATGACGATATCCAAGGCAATGATCATGTATATAGGCATCACATCCAAGATTAGTAGACCGACTCCTGCCTGCATCTACTACTATTACTCCACTCATCGACCGCTATCCAGCATGCATCTAGTGTATTAAGTCCATAAAGAATGGAGTAATGCCTTAAGAACGATGACATGATGTAGACAAGATAAACTCACGTATGAATAAACCCGATCTATTTACCCTTAATAGCAATGATACATACGTGTCATGTCCCTTTCTGTCACTGGGATTGAGCACCGCAAGATCGAACCCATTACACAGCACCTCTTCCCATGGCAAGATAAATCAATCTACTTGGCCAAACCAAATCAATAGATCGGAGAAGAAATCCGAGGCTATAATAATCATGCATAAAAGAGTGCAGCAAAGACTCAAATAATATTCATGGATAATCTGATCATAAACTCACAATTCATCGGATCCCAACAAACACACCGCAAAAAGTGATTACATCGGATAGAACTCCAAGAACATCGAGGAGAACATTGTATTGAAGATCAAAAAGAGAGAAGAAGCCATCTAGCTACTACCTATGGACCCGAAGGTCTGTGGTAAACTACTCACGCATCATCGGAGAGGCAGCAAGGTTGATGTAGAACCCCTCCGTGATCGATTCCCCCTCCGACGGAGTACCGTAGAAGGACCCCAGATGGGATCTCTCTGGAACAGAAACTTGCGGCGGCGGAAAAAGTATTTCGTGGACTCCCCTGAGGGTTTCTGATTTTCCCTGAATTTATAGTGGTGGAATTAGGTCAAACGGAGCAAAGGGGGGCCCACGAGGCACCAGGGCGAGCCTGCCTGCCCCCCCCCAGGCGCACCCTGGTGGCTCGTGGCCACCTCCTGGGTCTTCTGGCCCTCTCCCAAAGCTTCTAGTGTTTATCTTGTCCAATAAAAAATCTCCAAAAAGTTTCGTGGCATTTGGACTTCGTTTGGTATTGATTTTCTGTAAAACAAAAACATGGCAGAAAACAGCAACTGGCACTGGGCACTAAGTTAATAGGTTAGTCTCCAAAAATGATATAAAATTGCTGTAAATGATTATAAAAACATCCAAGATTGATATTATAACAGCATGGAACAATAAAAAATTATAGATACATTGGAGACGTATCAATATATCTCATGAACTTAATTTCTCTAAGTTTAGTAGGCAACCTCATGATAAGGAATTACCCAATAAAGATGAAATTATAGGTCTTGCTTCTATTGTTGTGCCTCCTACAGATCCTTTAGAACAATATTTGCTAGACCCTGAGAATGATATGCACATGAACAAAAGAAATGAAATAGATGAGCTGTTCTTTAAACAAGCACCTGTTCTCAAACATAACTTGCCTGTTGAAACTTTGGGAGACCCTCTTCCACCCAAGAGTGATCCTGTGTTTGATTTAAAGCAATTACCTGATACACTTAAATATGCTTATCTGGATGAAAAGAAGATATATCCTGTTATTATTAGTGCTAACCTTTCAGAGCATGAAGAAAAGAGATTACTTAAAACTCTGAAGAAGCACCGTGCTGCTATTGGATATACTCTCGATGATCTTAAGGGCATTAGTCCCACTTTATGTCAGCATAAAATTCATATGGAGCCGGATGCTAAACCCGTTGTTGATCATCAGAGAAGGCCGAATCCTAAAATGAAGGATGTGGTAAGAACTGAAATATTAAAGCTTCTTGAGGCAGGTATAATTTATCCCATGGCTGATAGTAGATGGGTAAGTCCTGTTCATTGTGTTCCTAAGAAAGGAGGGATTGCCGTTGTTCCTAATGATAAAAATGAACTCATTCCACAAAGAATTGTAACCGGTTATAGGATGGTAATTGATTTCAGGAAATTAAATAAAGCTACTAGGAAAGATCATTACCCCTTGCCTTTTATTGATCAAATGTTAGAAAGATTATCTAAGCATACACACTTTTGCTTCCTAGATGGTTATTTTGGTTTCTCTCAAAAACCTGTATCACCAGAAGATCAAGAGAAAACCACATTTACTTGTCCTTTTGGAACTTATGCTTACCATCGTATGCCTTTTGGTTTATGTAATGCACCTGCTACCTTTCAAAGATGTATGACTGCTATATTCTCTGACTTTTGTGAAAAGATTGTTGAGGTTTTCATGGATGATTTCTCCATTTATGAAACTTCTTTTGATGATTGCTTGAGCAACCTTGATCGAGTTTTGCAGAGATGTGAAGAAACTAATCTTGTCTTGAATTGGGGGAAGTGCCACTTTATGGTGAATGAAGGTATAGTCCTTGGGCATAAAATTTCTGAAAGAGGTATTGAATTTGATAAAGCTAAAGTTGATGCAATTGAGAAAATGCCATGTCCTAAAGATATCAAAGGTATAAGAAGTTTCCTTGGTCGTGTTGGTTTCTATAGAAGGTTTATAAAAGACTTCTCTAAAATTTCTAGGCCTCTTACCAATCTTTTGCAAAAAGATGTTCCATTTGTTTTTGATGATGATTGTGTAGAAGCCTTTGAAATACTTAAGAAAACCTTAATTTCTGCACCTATTGTTCAACCACCTGATTGGAACCTACCCTTTGAAATTATGTTTGATGCTAGTGATTATGCTGTTGGTACTGTTCTAGGCCAAAGAGTTGATAAGAAAATTTAATGTTATTCATTATGCTAGTAAAACTCTAGACAATGCTGAAAGAAATTATGCTACTACTGAGAAAGAATTTTTAGCAGTTGTGTTTGCCTGTGATAAATTCAGATCTTACATTGTTGATTCCAAAGTTACTATTCATACTGATCATGCTGCTATTAAATATCTTATGGAAAAGAAAGATGATAAACCTAGACTTATTTGGTGGGTTCTGTTGCTACAAGAATTTGATTTGCATATTATTGATAGAAAGGTAGCTGAGAATCCCGTAGCTGATAATTTGTCTAGAATGGAAAATGTTCTTGATGACCCACTTCCTATTAATGATGATTTCCCTGATGAACAACTAGCTGTGATAAATGCTTCTCGTAATACTCCTTGGTATGCAGACTATGCTAATTACATTGTTGCTAAATACATACCACCTAGTTTCACATACCAACAAAAGAAAAAGTTCTTCTTTGATCTAAGACATTACTTTTGGGATGACCCACATTTATATAAAGGAGTAGATGGTGTTATTAGACGTTGTGTACCTGAGCATGAACAGGAACAAATCCTATGGAAGTGTTACTCCGAGGCATACGGAGGACACCATGCGGGACACAGAACTGCACACAAGGTACTACAATCTGGTTTTTATTGGCCTACTCTTTTCAAAGATGCACGTAAGTTTGTCCTCTCTTGTGATGAATGTCAAAGAATTGGTAATGTTGGTAGATGTCAGGAAATGCCTATGAATTATTCACTTTTTATTGAACCTTTTGATGTTTGGGGTTGGGTATACTCATATTTTAGTTGCTTGTCATTTCCTTCCGCTCCTCGTTGGGTTTGACGCTCTTACTTATCGAAAGGACTACGATTGATCCCCTATACTTGTGGGTCGTCAAGACTCTTTTCTGGCGCCGTTGCCGGGGAGTGAAGCGCCTTTGGTGAGTGGAATTTGGTAAGGAAACATTTATATTACGTGCTGAAATTTACTGTCACTTGTCACTATGGAAAGTAATCCTTTGAGGGGTTTGTTCGGGGTATCTTCACCTCGACCGGAAACACCAAAAGTTGCTCCTGAACCTACAGCACCTATTGAAAAAGATATTGAATATGAAATTCCTTCGGGTATGATAGAGAAACGGCTAGCTAATCCTTATGCAGGAGATGGAACAATACATCCTGATATGCACTTGGTCTATGTGGATGAAATGTGTGGATTGTTTAAGCTTGCCGGTTTATCCGGAGATGGAGTTATGAAGAAAGTATTCCCTTTATCTTTGGGGGGAAAAGCATTGACATGGTATAGGCTATGTGATGATACCGATACATGGGACTGGAACCGATTGAAACTAGAATTCCATCAGAAATTTTATCCTATGCATTTGGTTCATCGTGATCGGAATTATATATATAATTTTTGGCCTCGTGAAGGAGAAAGCATCACTCAAGCTTGAGGGAGGCTTAAGTACATGATGTACACATGCCCCAATCATGATCTCACAAAGGAAATTATCTTACAGAATTTTTATGCTCGGCTTTCTCATGATAATCAAAATACTCTCGATTCTTCTTCGACCGGCTCCTTTATGAAGAAAACTATTGAATTCAGATGGGATCTTCTGGATACAATTAAACACAACTCTGAAGATTGGGAACTCGACAAAGGTAATGAGTCAGGTATAATACTTGAGTTCGATTGTGTTAAATCTTTTATGACTACCGAAGCCTTTCATAAGTTTAGCACTAAATATGGACTTGACTCTGAGATAGTACCTTCCTTTTGTGAATCATTTGCTACTCATGGTGATCTCCCTAAGGAGAAGTGGTTTAAATATCATCCCCCTGTTAAAGAAAAGATTGAGGAACCTGTTAGTATTAAAGAAGAAACAATTATTTACCATGTTGATCCAGTTGTGCCTACCGCTTATATTGAGAAACCACCTTTTCCTGTTAGGATTAAGGAACATGCTAAAGTTTCAACTGTGGTTACCAAAAGTCACATTAGAGCACCTAGACCCTCTGATCAAATTAAAGTTGAACCTAATGTTGTTATGGTTAAAGATCTCTTGGTTGATAATATAGATGGGCATGTTATTTACTTCTGCGATGAAGCAGCTAGAATTGCTAAACCTGATTCTAAAGATAAAAACAGACCCATTGTGGGCATGCCTGTTGTCTCAGTTAAAATAGGAGATCATTGTTATCATGGCTTATGTGATTTGGGTGCTAGTGTGAGTGCTATTCCGTTTACCTTATATCAAGAAATTATGAATGATATTGCACCTGCTGAAATTGAGGACATTGATGTTACTATTAAACTTGCAAATAGAGATACCATTACACCGCTTGGGATCGTTAGAGATGTTGAAGTCTTGTGTGGAAAAATCAAATACCCTACTAATTTTCTAGTCCTTGGTTCCCCACAAGATGACTTTTGTCCCATTATATTTGGTAGACCTTTCTTGAACACTGTTAATGCCAAGATTGATAGCGCTAAAGAAATTGTTAGTGTTGATTTTGGTGGTATGTCTCATGAGTTTAATTTCTCTAAATTTCGTAGACAACCTCGTGATAAAGAATTGCCTAGTAAATATGAAATTATTGGTCTTGCTTCTATTGCCGTACCTCCTACTGATCCGTTAGAACAATATTTGCTAGACCACAAAAATGATATGCATATGAATGAAAGAAAATAAATAGATAGAATGTTCTTTGATCAGCCACCCATCCTTAAACATAATTTGCCTATTGAAACTCTTGGAGGTCCTCCTCCACCTAAGGGTGATCCTGTATTCGAATTGAAGCAATTGCCTGATACATTGAAATATGCCTATCTTGATGAAAAGAAGATATATCCTGTTATTATTAGTGCTAACCTTTCAGCACATGAAGAAAAGATATTATTAAAAACTCTGAGGAAGCACCGAGCTGCTATTGGATATACTCTTGATGATCTTAAGGGCATTAGTCCCACTCTATGTCAGCAAAAAATTAATATGGAGCCTGATGCTAAACCAGTTGTCGACCACCAACGGCGATTAAATCCTAAGATGAAGGAGGTGGTAAGAACTGAAATATTAAAACTTCTGGAAGTAGGTATAATCTATCCCATAGCTGATAGTAGATGGGTAAGTCATGTTCATTGTGTCCCGAAGAAAGGAGGCATTACCGTTGTTCCCAATGATAAAAATGAACTCATTCCATAAAGAATTGTAACTGGTTATAGCATGGTAATTGATTTTAGAAAATTAAACAAAGCTACTAGAAAAGATCATTACCCCTTACCTTTCATTGATCAAATGTTAGAAAGATTGTCTAAGCATACACACTTTTGTTTCCTAGACGGTTATTCTGGTTTTTCTCAAATACCCGTAGCACAATCTGATCAAGAGAAAACCACCTTTACTTGTCCTTTTGGAACTTATGCTTATAGACGTATGCCTTTTGGTTTATGCAATGCATCTGCTACCTTTCAAAGATGTATGACTGCTATATTCTCTGACTTTTGTGAAAAGATTGTTGAGGTATTTATGGATGATTTTTCTGTTTACGGAACTTCTTTTGATGATTGCTTCAGCAACCTTGATCGAGTTTTGCAGAGATGTGAAGAAACTAATCTGGTCTTGAATTGGGAGAAGTGCCACTTTATGGTAAATTAAGGTATTGTCTTGGGGCATAAAATTTCTGAGAGAGGTATTGAAGTTGATAAAGCTAAGGTTGATGCTATTGAGAAAATGCCATGTCCTAAAGATATTAAAGGTATAAGAAGTTTCCTTGGTCATGCTGGTTTCTATAGGAGGTTTATTAAAGACTTCTCTAAAATTTCTAGGCCTCTTACCAATCTTTTGCAAAAAGATGTTCCATTTGTTTTTGATGATGATTGTCTAGAAGCCTTTGAAACACTTAAGAAAGCCTTAACCACTGCACCCATTGTTCAACCACCTGATTGGAACTTGCCTTTTGAAATTATGTGTCATGCTAGTGATTATGCTGTTGGCGCTGTTCTAGGACAAAGAGTTGATAAGAAATTAAATGTTATCCATTATGCTAGTAAAACTCTAGACAGTGCCCAAAGAAATTATGCTACTACTGAAAAAGAATTTCTAGCAGTTGTGTTTGCATGTGATAAATTCAGATCCTACATAGTTGATTCTAAAGTAACTGTTCACACTGATCATGCTGCTATTAAATATCTTATGGAAAAGAAAGATGCTAAACCTAGACTTATTACGTGGGTTCTATTGCTACAAGAATTTGACTTACATATTATTGATAGAAAGGGAGCTGAGAATCCCGTAGTAGATAATTTGTCTAGAATTGAAAATGTTCTTGATGACCCACTTCCTATTAATGATGATTTTCCTGATGAACAATTAGCTGTCATAAGTACTTCTCGTAATACTCCTTGGTATGCAGACTATGCTAATTATATTGTTGCTAAATTTATACCACCTAGTTTCACATACCAACAAAAGAAAATTTTCTTCTTTGATTTAAGACATTACTTCTGGGATGACCCACATCTTTATAAAGAAGGAGTAGATGGTATTATTAGACGTTGTATACCTGAGCATGAACAGGAACAAGTCCTACGGAAGTGTCATTCCGAGGCTTACGGAGGACACCATGCGGGAGACAGAACTGCACATAAGGTATTACAATCTGGTTTTTATTGGCCTACTCTTTTCAAGGATGCTCGTAAGTTTTTCTTATCTTGTGATGAAGGTCAAAGAATTGGTAATGTTGGTAGACGTCAGGAAATGCCTATGAATTATTCACTTGCTATTGAACCATTTGATGTTTGGGGATTTGATTATATGGGACCTTTTCCTAAATCCAATGGGTATACTCATATTTTAGTTGCTGTTGATTACATTACTAAGTGGGTAGAAGCTATTCCAACTAGTAGTGCTGATCATAACACTTCTATTAAAATGCTTAAAGAAGTTATTTTCCCGAGGTTCGGAGTCCCTAGATATTTAATGACTGATGGTGGTTCACATTTTATTCATGGTGCATTTCGTAAACTGCTTGCTAAATATGATGTCAACCATAGAATTGCATCTCCCTATCACCCTCAATCTAGTGGTCAAGTTGAATTGAGCAATAGAGAAATAAAATTAATTTTGCAAAAAACTGTCAATAGATCTAGAAACAATTGGTCTAAGAAACTTGACGATGCATTGTGGGCTTATAGAACTGCTTATAAAAATCCTATGGGTATGTCTCCTTATAAAATGGTTTATGGAAAAGCATGTCATTTACCTCTTGAGTTAGAACATAAAGCATATTGGGCAATTAAAGAACTCAATTATGATTTTAAACTTGCCGGTGAAAAGAGGTTATTTGATATTAGCTCATTAGATGAATGGAGAACCCAAGCTTATGAAAATGCCAAATTGTTTAAAGAAAAAGTTAAAAGATGGCATGATAGAAGAATTCAAAAACGGGAATTCCAAGTAGGTGAGCAAGTTCTACTATACAACTCTCGTTTGACTCTTTGCGGGAAAGCTTCTCTCTAAGTGGGAAGGAACGTACATCATCGAAGAAGTTCATCGCTCCGGAGCCATCAAATTAAATAACTCCGAAGGCACTAATCCGAGAGTGGTGAATGGGCAAAGAATTAAGCATTATATTTCAGGTACCCCCATTAATGTTGAAACTAATATTATTGAAACAATTACACCGGAAGAATACATAAGGGAGACCTTCCGGAACACTCAAGAACCCTGAAAAGGAACAGGTATGTGATACGGTAAGTAAACCGACTCCAAAAATTTCATAAAAATATTTTCTGTCAGTTTTGGAATATTTAGAAAAATGGAAAAATAAGAAACAACTGGGGGGGGGCACCAGGGCGCGCCACCCCCCCAGGCGCACCCTGGTACCTCGTGGGCCCCACGTGTGCCTTTCTGACTCCGTTTTTCTTCTGTTTTACTTGTTTTGCAAGATAAAAAATCTATATATATACTTCCAGATGTTTTGACTACCGTATCGCAGAAATCTCCTCTGTTCTTGTCTGGTGCTATTTTCCTGACAGATCTGGAAGTATGTCGTCTCAGGACTCCGATGGGGAGAGCTTCGTATCACACTATGTTGCAAATCCGAAGATCTATGGGGATAAAGACCCCAATGGATGGTTCGAAGAGGAAGAGCAAGACGCCTACATGAAGGGGACGGAAGACGCGAGTTCGAATGAAGACGATGCTCCTCTACCTCAACCTGGAGATATGCATGTGGAGTTCAAGAAGTCGAGCCTACCAAACACTGCTAACAAGTCTAAGATCCAATTTACCCCGTCCCATTTTCTGCAGGAAAGCAAGGAGGCATTATGTAAAAAGGTATTGAAGCTTGAGCAAGAAGTCGATGATTTGAGGGAGGAAAATTTCATCCTCAAACGTAAGCTGGCCAAGCTTACCACTTCACCATCACCACCATCACCGAAGAAGGAAACTTGAGCACATGGGTATGGGCACTCCCCTTGGCTTGTGCCAAGCTTGGGGGAGGTGCCCCGGTATCGTATCACCATCATTTTTATTATCTTTACCTACTTTTAGTTCGATCCTTAGTTATTTCATGATCTAGTTGAATAAAAGTTTAGTATGATCTATTTTCGAGTGTTAGTTTTGTGATCCATCTATCTATGTAATCGAGTTGAGAGTTATATAATAAAGAGTAGTTTGAGTTTTTGTTTCTGTGCCTTCATGTTTCAATCTTAGCAATGAAAATAAAAAAAAAGATCATATGCTAATCTTATGTAAAGTAATGACATCACATAAACAAAAGTATAAGTGGTAAAATTTATTGGAGGATAACAAACATAGTATTAGTCAATGATGCAATTCATGAAAGAATTAATAAGGGAAGAGAAGATTCACATGCAAATATACTATCTTGGACATCTTTTATGATTGTGAGCCCCCATTAAGTATTTTATGCCAAATTGTTGACGTTGGACAAGGAAGACAACGTAATGAGTTATGTTTGTTCATATTCACATAGAAGTTATATTGTTATAGATCCTCCAACATGTGGTGCTTGCCCAATATCTTTGCTAGCCAAAAATCTGCACCAAGTAGAGATACTACTTGTGCATCCAAAAAAACCTTAAACACAGTTTCATGTCATGAAAGTCCACTATATCTACCTATGGATTGAATAAGATCCTTCAAGTAAGTTGCCATCGGTGCAAAAAGCAATAAAAATTGCCTCTAAATATGTCTGAACTTTTATTGTAAGGGAAATAAGCGTTGTTCGAACTTGTGATGGTAAAGAAATAAAAGCGACGAACTGCATAATAAAGGTTGCTATCACAAGGGGCAATATAATGTGACGTTCCTTTGCATTAAGAGCTCTTGCATCCAACAACAAAAAGCGCATGACAACCTCTGCTTCCCTCTGCGAAGGGCCTATCCTTTACTTTTATGTATTTACTTTTTATGCAAGAGTCAATAGTGTTCTCCTCTATTTCCTTTTTATTTTTCTCTTTTGCAAGCATCATGTGGTGGGGAAAGATCTAGGCACATATATCCAGTTGGATATGAGTGATCATGAGTTATTATTGTTGACATCACTCTTGAGGTGAATAAGTTGGGAGGCGAAATCACAAGCCCCTATCTTTCTACGTGTCTGGCTGAAACTTTTTGCTCCATATATATGTCGTGAGTGTTAGCAATCATAGAAGACTAAATGATGGTTGAGTATGTGGACTTGCTAAAATAGCTCCTACATGAGACCCTTCCTGAAAATATGATGAATTGCAATTGCATTGCTGACTAAGAACATAGTTTGTTAGTTTTCAAGAAAGTTTATGCCTTATACTCTATTGTTGTGATGAATTGTTACTTGCTCATGAGAAGTTTATGATAATAAATATTGCTGCTATGATAATAAATATTGCTGTTATAATAATGATCATGATGCTTCTATGTCCGTATTTTGTTTTTATTGACACCTCTCTCTCTAAACATGTGGACATGATTATCGATATCGGCTTTCGCTTGAGGACATGCGAGGTCTAAGCTTGGGGGAGTTGATATGTCCATTTTGCATCATGTTTTACTACTGATATTTATAGTGTTTTTAATCAATATAACACTTTGTGGAGCTATTCTAATGCCTTTTCTCTCTAAATATGCAAGATTCACACAAGGAGGGAGAATACCGGCAGCTGGAATTCTGGACCTGAAAAAGCTCTGTCAAGATACCTATTCTACACATCTCCAAATGAGCTGAAATTTTCTGGAGAATTATTTTGGAATATATAAAAAATATTGGAAGCAAAAAGTACCAGAGGGGGCCACCCAGGTGCCCACGAGGCACCAGGGCGCGCCACCCCCCCCCCCCCCCCAGGCGCGCCCTGGTACCTCGTGGGGCCCCTGGCCCACTTCTGGCCCCCATTTTCTGGTATATAAGTGCATTTGACCTAAAAAAATAAAGAGAAGACTTTTGGGATGGTGCACCGCCGTCTCGAGGAGGAACTTGGGCAGGAGCACTTTTGCTCTCCGGCGAAGAGATTTCGCCGGGGATACTTCTTTCCGGGAGGGGGAAATCGTCGCCATCAACATCACCAGCGACCCTCTCATCATGGGAGGGCCAATCTTCATCAACATCTTCACCAGCACCATCTCATCTGAAACCCTAGTTCATCTCTTGTATTCAATCTTTGTCTCAAAACCTCAGATTGGTACCTGTGGGTTGCTAGTAGTGTTGATTACACCTTGTAGTTGATGCTAGTTGGTTTATTTGGTGGAAGATTATATGTTCAGATCTATTATGCAATTCAATACCCTACTAATCATGGGCATGTTGATGATTTGTGAGTAGTTACTTTTGTTCTTGAGGACATGGGAGAAGTCTTCTCATAAGTAATCATGTGAATTTGGTATTCGTTTGATATTTTGATGATATGTATGTTGTTGATTCTCTTAGTGGTGTTATGTGAACGTCGACTACATGACACTTCACCATCTTTGGGCCTAAGGGAATGCATTGTGGAGTAGTAATTAGATGATGGGTTGCTAGAGTGACAGAAGCTTAAACCCTAGTTTATGCGCTATTCCGTAAGGGGCTGATTTGGATCTATATGTTTAATGCTATGGTTAGAGTTATCTTAATTCTTCTTTCGTAGTTGCGGATGCTTGCGAGAGGGGGTAATCATAAGTGGGAGGCTTGTCCAAGTAAGGGCAGCACCCAAGCACCGGTCTACCCACATATCAAATTATCAAAGTAGCGAACGCGAATCAAACAAACATGATGAAAGTGACTAGATGAAATTCCCATGTGTCCTCGAGAACGCTTTACTTACTATAAGAGATCGTTCCGGCCTGTCCTTTGCTACAAAAAGGATTGGGCTATATTGCTGCATACTTTGTTACTATTGTTACTTGTCACTTGTTACAAATTATCTTGCTATCAAACTACTCGTTACCGATAATTTCAGTGCCTGCAGAAAACACCTTGCTAAAAACCGCTTGTCATTTCCTTCTGCTCCTCGTTGGGTTCGACACTCTTACTTATCGAAAGGACTACGATTGATCCCCTATACTTGTGGGTCATCAGCCACCAGGGCGCGCCTGGGGGGTAGGCGCGCCCTGGTGCCTCGTGGGCCCACCTCAGCTCCGTTTGACCTAATTCAACCACTATAAATTCCAGAAAAATCAGCAACCGTCAGGGGAGTCCACGAAATACTTTTTCCGCTGCCGCAAGTTTCTGTTCTCAAGAGATCCCATCTGGAGGCCTTTTCCGGTGCTCCGCCGGAGGGGGAATCGATCACGAAGGGGCTCTACATCAACCTTGCTGCCCTTTTGATGATGCGTGAGTAGTTTACCATAGACCTTCGGGTCCATAGTTAGTAGCTAGATGGCTTCTTCTCTCTTTTTGATCTTCAATACAATGTTCTCCTCGATGTTCTTGGAGTTCTATCCGATGTAATCACTTTTCGCGGTGTGTTTGTTGGGATCCGATGAATTGTGAGTTTATGATCAGATTATCCATGAATATTATTTGAGTCTTCTCTGATCTCTTTTATGCATGATTATTATAGCTTCGTATTTCTTCTCTGATATATTGATTTAGTTTGGCCAACTAGATTGATTTATCTTGCCATGGGAAGAGGTGCTTTGTAATGGGTCTACAATAATTTGTCTACCCACCGTATGCTATTTTCTTGAGAGAAGCCTCTAGTGAAAACTATGGCCCCCGGGTCTATCTAAGTCATTTACTAAAACCCTAAAAATACTTGCTGCACTTTTTCTTTATTTATTTTATTTTGTATTTTTGTTTCAATCTATCTATCTAACACATACAATTTATTCTTGCAATTGACCGCCGAGGGATTGACAACCCCTCGTTTGCGTTGGGTGCAAGGATTTGTTGTTTGTGTGCAGGTACTGCTAACGAGGTGTTGCATGATTCCCCTACTGGATTGATAACCTTGGTTTCATAACTGAGGGAAATACTTACCTCTACGGTGCTGCATCATCCCTTCCTCTTCGGGGAAAATACCAACGCAAGCTACAAGTAGCAGGAAGAATTTCTGGCGCCGTTGCTGGGGAGACATCATCAACATCTATCAAGTACCTTTACATAAACTCTCATCTCCTTGCATTTATTTTATTTGCCTCTCGTTTTTATCTCCCCCACTTCTAAAAAGTTTTCACAAAAATACAAAAATATTTTCCGTTTGCCCTTTTTCTTGTTTGCTAGTTTGCTTGCTTGCTTTATCATTATGGTTAATTCTTCGCTCGTTACTATTACCCCTGAAAATGAAGTACTTAATTTTAAACAAAGGGGAGGAGAGAATTTAAAAGATGCTTGGTATAGGATTTGTGATGCTCATAATAGATCAACTCGTAAGAAATCCTCTACCATCCTTCTTCGCAATTTTTATGTGGGCATTACTACTTGGTATAGATTTGTGCTTGATACTATTACTGGAGGGAATTTCTTGATGTGTCCCTCTATGGATGCTTTTAATGCTATGCGAAATTTAGTGGGATCACCACCTATTATTATTAATGAAACAACTTTGACCCTGGAACATGTTATGCAAAGGTTAGATGCTATTGAAAATAAAATGCCTACCGTTGAGCATATTGAAAATTTAGATAAAAAGATTCATAACCATGTTACTCAATTTGGATCAAAAGTAGGGATTACTCCTAAGATGCTAAAAGAGAAAGAACCAATAATTAATGAAAGGGTGGAACAAAGTCCCGCTAGGATCGATAAGCTGGAGGAAATTATTAATAGATTAGGTTCCGCTTTTTCTTCCGCTAAAACCATTGAAAAAACTACTCCTAGCAAGAATTGCAAGTTTATGTATGTCCCTAAAACCAATGGTGCTACTTCTAGTAAGGGAAATGAGGATTTTAAAATGATTAGCGTGCACCCCGATTTCATTGGTATAATTAAGGAACCTATTCACAAAAGTAAAATTCTTGATTTTGTGCCTAGAAGTGTGATGGTGAGAAACACCTATGTTAAATCTATTACAAAAAATGGATGTGTGATTGAGGAATTGGAAACCAAAGATGACAATACTTGAAACTATGCATTATGCCTAGCTAGGGGCATAAAACAATAGTGCTTGTTGGGAGGCAACCCAATGAATAAAATAAATTTTTACCTTTTGTTTCTGTTATTGTGTGTTTTCACAATTACTCTACTGGTATGATTGTGTTTTTGTGTTTTTAATTAGTGTTTGTGCCAAGTAATGCCTTTGAGATGATTTGGAAGATAGTATAATTGATGCTGTTTGGAAAACAGAATGTTTTGCGTCCAGTGCCAGGATTTTGTTTCTGTACTGGAGTGTCAAAAAAATCTGAATTTTTTACACAGTATTAGTATATGAGTTGCACACGTTATCCTAATTTTTCATAATTTTTGGAGTTAGAGAAGTATGGCTTTTAAATAGATTTCTACAGACTGTTCTGCTTTTGACAGATTCTGTTTTTGATGCACTACTTGCTTGTTTTGATGAATCTATGGATTGTATCGGGGGGTATAAGCCATGGTGAAGTTAGATTACAGTAGGTATAATTCAAAAATAAAATATGAATGGGTTTGCAACAGTACTTAAGGTAGTGATTTATTTTGTTATACTAACGGATCTCACGAAGGTTTTGTTGAGTTTTTGTGTGATTGAAGTTTTCAAGTTTTGGGTGAGATCACGATGGATGAAGGAATAAGGAGTGGCAAGAGCCTAAGCTTGGGGATGCCCGAGGCACCCCAAGGTAATATTCAAGGAAGACTCAAGCGTCTAAGCTTGGGGATGCCCCGGAAGGCATCCCCTCTTTTTTCTACCAACCATCGGTAATTTTACTTGGAGCTATATTTTTATTCGTCACATGATATGTGTTTTACTTGGAGCGTCTTGTATTATATGAGTCTTTGCTTTGTTTGCTTTTTAGTTTGTCATAATCATCCTTGCTGAACACACCCATCTTGAGAGAGCCACACGTTCATCATAATTTGTTAGAATACTCTATGTGCTTCACTTAATTTTTTTTGAGCTAGCCAGTCGCTCTAGTGCTTCACTTAAATCTTTTTGAGCACGGTGGTGGCTATATTTTGAAGAAATGAACTCTCTTGCTTCACTTATATTATTTTGAGAGTTAACAAGATTAAAATTTTGAAGAAATAAATTCTCAAGCTTCACTTATATCATTTTGAGAATTGATAAGATTAAAATTTTGAAGAAATATTTGCACTCTCATGCTTCACTTATATCTTTTTGAGAGTTGATAATAGTAACGGTAATTTGCACAAGATATGAATTTGGTCCTAGAGTGATGAATATTCAAGAGGGATATAATAAAAACTTTCATATAGATCATTGGATATGATAAGTGTTATTCCTTGCAATAGTTTTGTGATATGGAGATGATGATATGTGAGTCATGTTAGTGAGTAATTGCGATTTAGTAAGAATATTAGTGTTAAGGTTTGTGATTCCCTATGCATGCACGTAAGTCAATAGTTATGCAAAGAAATTATATCCTACTTATGGTGCATTATTCGGTGTTAGTTATGTTCAATGCATGTTTATGACCGTTTTCGTTTTTTGGTTGGTTGCTTCTCAATCTTTTGCTAGCCTTCATTTGTACTAAGCGGAAATACTGCTTGTGCATCCAAACTCCTTAAACCCAAGTTGTGCCAAATGAGTCCACTATATCTACCTATATGCGGTATTTCAATGACGTTCCAAGTAAATTTGCGTGTGCCAACTCTAATTTTCAAAATAATTATTTCATTTTGTGTGCCCGTATCGCTCATGAAGCGGCAGGGGGTGGCCATTATTTACCATGCTAGGTGTGTTATTGTCACGATGAGTGTTTATTCACTTGTCAATGCACGAGAGAGTGGCTGGTAATAGGGATGCCCAGTCCCACAATGAAATAAAAATTAATAACAACAAAATTCCTTGGAAAGTGTTGGTATGGAGGGCACCCGTGGATACGGCTAGCCATGGATTGTGAAAGAATGGTGGAAAGGAAATAAACTTTTCTTTCTGTTTGCGCACCGCCAATGATGTGTCTAGCATGGAAAATATTGGGAATTCTCTGTCGTTTTCATTGACAGGAAAAGCATGCCTCTCAAAATATTTTATCTCTTTAATTTCAGCCTTGAGCTCTGGCACATTAGCAAATCTCTGCTTCCCTCTGTGAAGGGCCTATCTATTTACTTTTATGTAATTTTTATTTTTATTTGAGTCTCCATCTTCTCTTACAAAAGCACCAACTAGAGAGCACTAATGTCATACTTGTGCATTGGATGAAGCTAATATTTGAGTGTGTTTCATGAACGGATCAATGATTGAGCATAATGGGCTAGGGATAACTTTCTTTAGCGTTGATATTTTGAAAGACATGGTTGCTTGTTAGTATGCTTGAGTATTTATATCTTCATGTCAAATTATAGACTATTGCTTTGAATCATTCAAGTCCAATGTCCATGCTATAAAAGAAAAGAATATATGATGAATATGATAGGCAGCATTCCACATCAAAAATTCTGTTTTTATCATTTACCTACTCGAGGACGAGCAGGAATTAAGCTTGGGGATGCTGATACGTCTCCAACGTATCTATAATTTTTTATTGTTCCATGCTGTTATATTATCAATCTTGGATGTTTTTATATACATTTATAGCAATTATATATCATTTTTTGGGACTAAACTATTAACTTACTGCCCAGTGCCAGTTGCTGTTTTCTGCCTGTTTTTGGTTTTACAGAAAATCAATAGCAAACGAAGTCCAAATGCCACGAAACTTTTTGGAGATTTTTATCTCGAGAAGATAAACATTAGAAGCTTCGGGAGAAGACCAGACGCCAGAGGAGGTGGCCACGAGCCACCAGGACGCGCCTGGAGGGGGGGGGCAGGCGCGCCCTGGTGCCTCGTGGGCCCACCTCAGCTCTGTTTGACCTAATTCCACCACTATAAATTCCAGAAAAATCAGAAACCCTCAGGGGAGTCCACGAAATACTTTTTTTGCCGCCGCAAGTTTCTGTTCTCGAGAGATCCCATCTGGAGGCCTTTTTCGGTGCTTCGCCGGAGGGGGAATCGATCACGGAGGGGCTCTACATCAACCTTGCTGCCCTTCCGATGATGTGTGAGTAGTTTACCACAGACCTTCGAGTCCATAGTTAGGAGCTAGATGGCTTCTTCTCTCTTTTTGATCTTCAATACAATGTTCTCCTCGATATTCTTGGAGTTCTATCCGATGTAATCACTTTTTGCGGTGTGTTTATTGGGATCCGATGAATTGTGAGTTTATGATCAGATTATCCATGAATATTATTTAAGTCTTCTCTGATCTCTTTTATGCATGATTATTATAGCTTCGTATTTCTTCTCCGATCTATTGATTTGGTTTGGCAAACTAGATTGATTTATCTTGCCATGGGAAGAGGTGCTTTGTAATGGGTTCGATCTTGCGGTGCTCAATCCCAGTGACAGAAAGGGACATGACATGTATGTATCATTGCTATTAAGGGTAAAAAGATGGGGTCTATTCATACGTGAGTTTATCTTGTCTACATCATGTCATCGTTCTTAAGGCGTTACTCTGTTCTTCATGGACTTAATATACTAGATGCATGCTGGATAGCGGTCGATGTGTGGAGTAATAGTAGTAGATGCAGGCAGGAGTCAGTCTACTTGTCTCGGACGTGATGCCTATATACATGATCATTGCCTTGGATATCGTCATGATTATTTGCTTTTCTATCAATTGCCCAACAGTATTTTGTCTACCCACCATATGCTATTTTCTTGAGAGAAGCCTCTAGTGAAAACTATGGCCCCCGGGTCTATCTAAATCATTTACTAAAACCCTAAAAATACTTGTTGCACTTTTTCTTTATTTATTTTATTTTGTATTTTTGTTTCAATCTATCTATCTATCACATACAATTTAATCTTGCAATTGACCGCCGAGGGATTGACAACCCCTCGTTTGCGTTGGGTGCAAGGATTTGTTATTTGTGTGTAGGTACTGCTAACGAGGTGTTGCGTGATTGTCCTACTGGATTGATAACCTTGGTTTCATAACTGAGGGAAATACTTACCTCTACTGTGCTGCATCATCCCTTCCTCTTTGAGGAAAATACCAACGCAAGCTACAAGTAGCACTGATCATAACACTTCTATTAAAATGCTTAAAGAAGTTATATTCCCGAGGTTTGTAGTCCCTAGATATTTAATGACTGATGGTGGTTCACATTTTTTTCATGGTGCTTTCCGTAAATTGCTTGCTAAATATGATGTTAATCATAGAATTGCATCTCCTTATCATCCTCAGTCCAGTGGTCAAGTTGAATTGACTAATAGAGAAATAAAATTAATTTTCAAAAGGCCGTTAATAGATCTAGAAAGAATTGGTCTAAGAAACTTGATGATGCACTTTGGGCTTACAGAACTGCTTATAAATATCCTATGGGTATGTCTCCATATAAAATGGTCTATGGAAAAGCATGTCATTTACCTCTTGAACTAGAACATAAAGCATATTGGGCAATTAAAGAACTTAACTATGATTTTAAACTTGTCGGTGAAAAGAGGCTATTTGATATTAGCTCTCTAGATGAATGGAGAAGACAAGCTTATGAAAATGCTAAGTTGTTTAAAAAAAAGTTAAAAGATGGCATGATAAGAGAATTCAAAAATGGGAATTCAAAGTAGGTGATCATGTTCTATTATACAATTATCATTTAAGATTTTTTGCAGGAAAACTTCTCTCTAAATGGGAAGGACCGTATATCATCGAAGAAGTTTATCGCTCCAGAGCCATCAAAATAAACAACTCCAAAGGCAATAATCCGAGGGTGGTTAATGGGCAAAGAATTAAACATTATATCTCAGGTACGCCCATTAATGTTGAAACTAATATTATTCAAACAATGACACCGGAAGAGCACTTAGAAGAAACCTTCCAGAACGCTCCAGAATCCTGAAAAGGAGTAGGTACATGGTACGGTATGTAAACCGACTCCAAAAATTCCATAAAAGTACTTTCTGTTCGTTTTGGAATATATAAAAAATTAGGAAAATAATAAACAGTCCGAAAAGTACACGAGGAGGCGACAAGCCTGGGGGGCGCCCTACCCCCCAAGGCGCGCCTACCAGGCTTGTGGCTCCCTCGTGGACTTTTCCGACTCCGTTTTTCTTCCATATTACTTGTCATGCACAGGAAAAATTCATTATATATACTCTCGGATGTTTTGACCACCGTATCGCAAGTTTCTCCTCTGTTCTTGTTTCGTGTTGTTCCCTGTCAGATTTTCGAGGCCAGGCATCATGTCTTCCTCTTCCTCCAACAACGTGGGAGACAACGCTTGGTTGCTGCAGATGGAACTCAGGAGGGAGGAGGAAGAAGAGGTTACCATGGAATAAGATGATGGAGACTCGTTGGAGGTCCACCCTCCGGCCTCCGAGAGGGGTACCCTTGCCGGCATCTCCACAACTCCAAATCCTCATCAAGCCGTGAGAAGCACTACAAGCCATGGGAGTCCAGAGGTACAAGAAGGGCTTCCTCCTAGGAGACCCTTACACAGGTTACATCGGAACAATTTTCATAATTTGGTCCACAATTATGGGGTTGAAAACACCCCTCGTATGCACATACCTTCTAATTGGGATATTTCCCGTCCAAGTGAGAATGATGCAGGAAAGGGCTCATGGTGGCCAGAGAATAAACACATTATGGTTGAAGTGCAAAGGAATGCCACCATGATCCAGCAGTTGCTTCGGGAAATCCAGGGTTTGAAAGACAACTTGTTGAGTATTTTGAAGGACAAGCCCACCACTTCATCACGACCATCACCGAAGGAGACTTGAGTACCTGGGTATGGGTGATACGTCTCCAACGTATCTATAATTTATGAAGTATTCATGCCATGTTTATTATAGTTTTGTATGATTTTGGTGCATTTTTATATGGCTTTTATATGATTTTTATGGACTAACATATTGACCTAGTGCCCAGTGCCAGTTGCTGTTTTCTGCTTGTTTTTGGTTTTCCAGAAAATCCATATCAAACGAAGTCCAAATGCAGCGAAACTTTTTGACGATTTTTTCTAGAAGGAAACAAACCCAGGAAGCTTCGAAGGAGGAGCAGAAGAGCCACAGGGGCCCCACGAGCCACCTCGGTGCGCCTGCCCACCAGGCGCGCCCTGGTGCCTCGTGGGCCCCCTGTGGCACCTCTTTGCGTGGTTCCAACACTGAAAAATCATATATATTCAGAAACCCCCGAAAGTTAACCTAGATGAGTTTTTACGCTGCCGCAAGCCTCTGTACCTCCACGATCTCATCTACAGCACTTTTTCGGCACCCTGCCGAAGGGGGGGAATCATCACCGGAGGCCATCTTCATCATCCCGGAGGTCTCCATGACGAGGAGGGAGTAGTTCACCCTCGGGTCTAAGGGTTTGTACTAGTAGCTATGTGTTTGATCTCTCTCTCTCTCGTGTTCTTGATTTGGCACGATGTACCACGAGCTTTGTTAATATAGTTGGATCATATGGTGTTTCTCCCTCTCTATCTTGTTGTGATGAATTGAGTTTTTACCTTTGAGGTTTCACTATTATCGGATTGAATACTTTTATGGATTTGAGAACACTTGATGTATGTCTTGCATATGAATACCCGTGGTGACAATGGGGTATTATATTGATTCACTTGATGTATGTTTTGGCACTCAACTCGAGGATTCCCGAGGTGACATTGGGGTAATCTATGCATAGGGATTGATGCACGTTTTCGTCCTACTTTCTCCGGTAGAAATCTTGGGGCACTCTTTGAAGTTCTTTGTTTTGGATTGAAATTATGAATCTGAAGTTGTTTGATGCATATCGAATAATTAACTCACGGATATTTGTGGTGACATTGGAGTATCTAGGTGACATTAGAGTTGGTTGATGTGTATCATATGGTGTTATTTTAGTACGAACTCTAGGGTTGTTTGTGACACTTATAGGAATAGCTCAATAGATTGATCGGAAAGAAAATAACTTTGAGGTGGTTTTGTACCCTACAAACAATTTCTATCTTATGTTCTCCGCTAGTAGGAACTTTGGAGTGATTCTTTATCGCACGTTGAGGGATTGTTATATGATCCAATTATGTTAGCGTTGTTGAGAGATTGCACTACTGAAAGTATGAACCCTAGGCCTTGTTTTCAAGCATTGCAATACTGTTTGTGCTCACTTTTGTTACTTGCTACCTTGCTGTTGTTTTATTTTCAGATTAAAAAAACCTATATCTACTATCCATACTACACTTTTATCACCATCTCTTCGCCGAACTAGTGCACCTATACAATTTACCATTGTATTGGGTGTGTTGGGGACACAAGAGATTTCTTGTATTTGGTTGCAGGGTTGTTTGAGAGATACCATCTTCAACCTATGCCTCCCACAGATTGATAAACCTTAGGTCATCCACTTGAGCAAAAATTGCTACTGTCCTACAAAACTCTGCGCTTGGAGGCCCAACACGAGTCTACAAGAATAAGTTGTGTAGTAAACATCAATGGGCACCGCCCTTGGCTTGTGCCAAGCTTGGGGGAGGTGCCCCGGTATCATATCACCATCACTTTTATCATCATTATCTATTTTAGTTCGATCCTTAGTTATTTTGTGATTTAGAAGAATAACGTTTAGTATGATTTAGCTTCGAGTGCTTGCTTTGTGATCTATCTATCTATGTAATCGTGTGTGAAAGTTATATAATAAAGAGTAGTTTGAGTTGAGTGTTTTGCTTTTGTTGATCCAATCTTAGAAAAAATAAAGGGTATAAAAAGTAAGATCATATGCTAATCCCATGGGGAGTGATGACTTCACATAAAAGAGGTATAATATATTGATAAAACTTGTTGGAAGTTAACAAACATAGCATTGGTCCTTGTTGCAATTCATGAAAAAGTAATAAAGGAAGAGAGGTCTCACATATAAATACACTATCTTGGACATCTTTTATGATTGTGAGCCCCCATTAAATATTCTATGTCAAATAGTCAACGTTGGATAAGGAAGACAACGTAATGAGTTATGTTTGCTTATATTCACATAGAAGTTATATTGTTTTGGATCCTATAACATGTGGTGCTTGCCCCCTATCTTTTGCTAGCCAAAATTCCGTACTAAGTAGAGATACTACTTGTGCATCCAAAAACCCTTAAACCCAGTTTCATGTCATGAGAGTCCACTATATCTACCTATGGATTGAATAAGATCCTTCAAGTAAGTTGTCATCGGTGCAAAGCAATAAAAATTGCTCTTTAATATGTATGATCTTTTATTGTAAGGGAAAATAAGCTTTGTACGATCTTGTGATGGTGAAGAAATAAAAGCGACAGACTGCATAATAAAGGTTGCTATCACAAGGGGCAATATAAAGTGACGTTCCTTTACATTAAGAGCTTGCACATCCAAAAATAAAAAGCGCATGACAACCTCTGCTTCCCTCAGCGAAGGGCCTATCTTTTACTTTATGTATTTACTTTCATGCAAGAGTCAATAGTATTCCCCTCTATTCTGTTTTTATTTTTCTCTCTTGGCAAGCATCATGCGGTGGGGATAGATCCAGGCATATATATCCAGTTGGATGTAGGTGATCATGAGTTATTATTGTTGACATTACCCTTGAGGTAAATACGTTGGGAGGCGAAATTATAAGCCCCTATCTTTCTATGTGTCTGACTGAAACTTTTGCCGCATAAGTATGCCTTGAGTGTCAACAATCATAGAAGACTAAATGATAGTTGAGTATGTGAACTTGCTAAACAAAGCTCTTACATAGACTCTTTCTGATAATATGATGAATTGCACTTGCTTCAGTGACTGAGATCATAGTTTGTTAGTTTTCAATTTGGTTTATGGTTCATACTTTAACTTGTGATTGAATTGTCACTTTTTCATGAGAAGTTTTATGAGGATATATTGCTGTTATAATGAAGATCATGATGCTTTCATGTCCGTATTTTTTTTATCGACACCTCTCTCTCTAAACATGTGGTCATGATTATCGATTTCGGTTTTTGCTTGAGGACAAGCGAGGTCTAAGCTTGGGGGAGTTGATACATCCATTTTCCATCATGTTTTCCTACTGTTAATTAATATATTTTTGATCATTATTTCACTTTATGGTACAATTCTTATGCCTTTTCTCTCTTATTTTGCAAGATTCACATGAAGAGGGAGATTGCCGGCAGCTGCAATTCTGGACCGGAAAGGGGTGAAACAGAGATAGCTAATCTGCACAACTCCAAATTATCTGAAAATTTACGGAGAATTATTTTGGAATATATAAAAAATACTGGCGAAAGAATTACCAGGAGGGGGGCCCACAAGGAAGCCACAAGCCTGGGAGGCGCGCCCCCAGAGCTTGTGGGGCCCCTAGCAGGCCTCAGGCCCCCTCCTTCTGCTATATGAAGCCATTTACCCTAGAAAAAATCAGAAGAAGACTTTTGGGACAAAGCGCCGCCGTCTCGAGGCGGAACCTGGGCAGGAGCTATTTTGCTCTCCGGCGGAGCGATTCCGCCAGGGAAACTTCCCTCCGGGAGGGGGAAATCGAAGCCATCGACATCACCAACGATCCTCTCATCGTGGGAGGACCAATCTTCATCAACATCTTCACCAACACCATCTCATCTCAAACCCTAATTCATCTCTTGTATTCAATCTATGTCTCAAAACCTCAGATTGGTACCTGTGGGTTGCTAGTAGTGTTGATTACATCTTGTAGTTGATGCTAGTTGGTTTATTTGGTTGAAGATTATATGTTCAGATCCTTAATGCTATTCAATACCCCTCTGATCTTGAACATGAATATGATTTGTGAGTAGTTACTTTTGTTCTTGAGGACATGGGAGAAGTCTTGTCATAAGTAATCATGTGAATTTGGTATTCGTTCGATATTTTGATGATATGTATATTGTTGCTTCCTTTAGTGGTGTCGTGTGAACATCAACTACATGACACTTCACCATCTTTGGGCCTAAGGGAAGGCATTGTGGAGTAGTAATTAGATGATGGGTTGCTAGAGTGACAAAAGCTTAAACCCTACTTTATGCGCTATTCCGTAAGGGGCTAATTTGGATCCATATGTTTCATGCTATGGTTAGAGTTATCTTAATTCTTCTTTCGTAGTTGCGGATGCTTACGAGAGGAGGTAATCATAAGTGGGAGGCTTGTTCAAGTAAGAACAGCACCCAAGCACCGGTCTACCCACATATCAAATTATCAAAGTAGCGAACGTGAACCAAACAAACATGATGAAAGTGACTAGATGAAATTCCCATGTGTCCTCGAGAACGCTTTGCTTATTATACGAGTTCATTCCGGCTTGTCCTTTGCTATAAAAAGGATTGGGCTACCTTGCTGCACCTTTGTTACCGTTATTACTTGTTACTTGTTACGAAATACCTTGCTATCAAACTATCTGTTACCGATAATTTCAGTGCTTGCAGAGAATACCTTGCTGAAAACCACTTGTCATTTCCTTCTGCTCCTCGTTGGGTTCGACACTCTTACTTATCGAAAGGACTACGATTGATCCCCAATACTTGTGGGTCATCAATACACGTTTTCGTCCTACGTTCTCCAATAGAAACTTTGGAGTGATTCTTTGTCGCACGTTGAGGGATTGTTATATGATTCAATTATGTTAGCACTGTTGAGTGATTGCACTAGTGAAAGTATGAACCCTAGGCCTTGTTTCCAAGCATTGCAATACCGTTTGTGCTCACTTTTATCACTTGCTACCTTGCTGTTTTTATATTTTCAGATTACAAAAACCTATATCTGCTATCCATACTACACTTGTATCACCTTCTCTTTGCCGAACTAGTGCACCTATACAATTTACCATTATATTGGGTGTGTTGGGGACAAGAGATTTCTTGTATTTGATTGCAGGGTTGTTTGAGAGAGACCATCTCCATCCTACGCCTCCCATGGATTGGTAAACCTTAGGTCATCCACTTGAGGGAAATTTGCTACTGTCCTACAAAACTCTGCACTTGGAGGCCCAACAACGTCTACAAGAATAAAAGTTGTGTAGTAGACATCAAGCTCTTTTCTGGCGCCGTTGTCGGGGAGGTGAGTGCTTGAAGGTATATCTTTAGATCTTGCAATTGAATCTTTTTGTTTCTTGTTTTATCACTAGTTTGGTTTATAAAAGAAAACTACAAAAAAATGGAATTGAGGTTGCCTCAATTACTTCATCTCTATAATGTCTTTCTTGAAAATGATGGATCGGAAAATTGTGCTAAAGTGTTAGAAGAAGAATTTAATAAAATGTTTAGCATAAATTATTTGAATGATGAGCATGTTTGCAATGTTGTTAGTATTCTCTCTATGAATATCCATGATGTTAATGATATGTGTGACGCCCTCGACTTAATCGTGCACTAATCATACACGCAAACGCACACGATCAAGCCTAAGGACTCACGTGAAGATATCACAACACAACTCTAAACACAAAATAAAAGAATACAAGCTTATATTACAAGCCAGGGGCCTCGAGGGCTCGAATACATAAGCTTGCGCACACAAGCGTCAGCGAAAGCATTAGATATCTGAGTACAGATATAAAAGTTAAACAAGCCTGCCTTAAGAAGGCGAAAACAAACAACAGCTCCGATCGAAAGAGGCAAGGCCTCCTGCCTGGGAGCCTCCTAACTACTCCTGGTCGTCGATGATCTCCACATCGTAGTATACTCCTCCGGGGATCTCCTGCTCCTGGGCTCCGACGTCTGAATTGCAGCAATCGGGTATGGGGGAAAAGAATAGCAAAGCAACCGTGAGTACTCATCCAAAGTACTCACAAGACTGACATCAGAACTATGCTAATTATGCATTGGTATCAAGTGAAAAGGCTGTATCTGTGGACTGTATAGCAGCAAAGCCAGAATAGAGAGAAAGGCCTAGCCTATCGAAGACTAGCATCTTCAGCGGTCTTGCAGCAATAGAAGAGTGCAGATTAGCATATAATAAAATAACAAACATGTTGAAGCAAAGCCCAGAGATCCTCTCTCGACTCCCTACGAGAAAGCGATCCCGGAGCTTCCAATTAATTACAAGTATCCAGTTCAAGTAGTCGTAGATCCGGATACAACACTGAGCGTCCTGTTACCGTGGACACGGCTATTCGAATAGATAACTTCCCTGCAGGGGTGCACTACTGTTACCCAGCACGGTCGATTACATCTGGCCGGATACACTTGCTGGGTAATACCCGGCCTCGGGTAATCGACACGAAGCAGCGTCCTACCTAGGCTAAGCAGAGAGGTCCCCGCCGGTCTACATCCTAAGCACTCAGGGGTCTTGGGCCATCGCCCTGTGCACTCCGGGTCGTTGCGTGGGTGAACGGGAGCAAGCACCACCTCTGTCCTGGATGGCACCTGACCGAACACGCCGCAATGCTGAACTGGACGTCTGACAGAGCTTTCGGGAGAAACGTACGACGCAGAGGGTCCCATAACCATTATCCCACATGGTGGTAGTGCGTATAGGGCCAACGACCCACTCAGATACATACCCAAATTCGTTATCGCATTATTAGGAGCTCGCGGTGACGATCAGTACTCCTGTCGTCCCGTCCCGAGGAAGTGCAACAAGGGCCAGGCCCATCCCTCTCTGGGGCGGTATCCGCCTGCCCGGCTGCGCCTCGTATTTATCTCATGGGTACCCTCACGGTCAACCCGACTTCACATCTCTTGCGGGTACCCCTTGGGGTCGACCCGACTTTACCCAGGGGGCTGTCGGGAACTTAGGTCCACCTCTACCGGGGTGGTACCGCCAGTCCCTTCAGTCCCGCAGTAACAGTGAAGGTAACCGTGTGTTTTGTCATCAAGGGAGAATCCGAGGAATCACCCTCGATGAATTCCCACTCGAGGAGTTACCCGACGGAAGCTATATCGGAAGTGATGGAAGAGGAATCACCCTCGGTAACGCACAACCGGATATCTATTCTACAGAGGCATCATCGGAAGTGAGATAAGAGGATTCACCCTTGGCACTCGATATTAGCTCTGCAGAGTCGAGCAACTTAGGGGGGTTGTGTGGTGTTGTGCTGTCCTCAGCCCGACGATCACTTCGATCGGGGCACTAGTAGCTAAGCGGGGCAACTAGGAAAAGGATGGGGCCACAGATGGATTTCATCCAACCTATACTAAGCATTTAGGATATCAGGTAAGGTATCAACAAAAGTTACAATAAACAGGCTATGCATCAGAATAGGATAAAACAATAATAGCAGCCAATTCTAATGCAAGTAGGAGGGAGAAGAAATAGGTGATATAGGCATGCTCAAGGGGGTTTTGCTTGCTTGGTTGCTCTGCGGCAAAAGAGGGGTCTTCGACGGTGTAGTAGTCCTGCGGGGCGGCGTCGGTCTCGATGTCTAACGGAAGAGAAGAGGGGGGAAGAAACAGTAAATATAAAGCAAACAAATGCACACAGATGCTTAGCATGACAATAGGCTGTGCTAGGGTGCCCTAACGCAACGCTACACGTGGCAGATGAAACGGGGAATTAACTGGAACGTTTTCCCGGTTTCGGACATCTGTCAAGCAGATGAACCGGAGGGGAAGGTTCCATGTTTGCAGTGCTGGAGGCATCTGACAGGTATGTGGACAGCGTGTTCGGGTTCGTCATATTTTTCTGATCGTTTTTCATATATAAATTATTTTAATCCGGATTACGGTTTATTTCATATTAATTTTCAAAGTTTTATTCATTTTCTGAAATTAATTTAATTATTTAAATTAACATTATCCGAAACAGTAATTAGGGTTTAATTAGGTTAATTACAGAGTAATTAGACTAATTAATAATTAGTTTAATTAAACAGAATTAATTAGGTTAATTAATTAATTAGTTAATTAAACAGAGGTAATTAAGTTAATTAATTAATTAGTTTATTTAATTAATTAATGTTTATTTATTTATTTTAATTTTTTTATCTTATTTATTTTTATTTATTTAAACAGTGCGGGGCCCTAGTGATCAGTGGGCTAGGCGGACATGTCCGCCCGTTCGTTCGTTCGGGCGCCGGACATGTCCGGTCCGGCGCGTGTGCGCGCGGGCACAGAGGGGCCGGACACGTCCGGTCCGGCGCGTGTGCGCGCGCGGACACAGACGGCCGCGGCCAGCGGCTGCGGGCGCCGGCGATGGAGCGGCGGCAGCGGGCGAGGCCGGCAGCGGCAACGCGCGAGAGCACGGGCTCGCGGGCGGAGCGAGGGAAGCGCGGCAGCGGGCGGCGGCGACATTGCAGGCGGGCGGCAGTTGCGGGGGCGGCGAGCAGCGCGCGGCCTGGCGGCGCGGGCGCGCGAGCGCGGACAGAGAGGAGGCCGGGCGCGTGCGAGCGAGGCGAGGGCGGCCGGGCGCGAGCGGGAGCCGCGGTGGTCGGGACGGCAGAGGAGAAGGGGAAGACGACGGGGAGCTCACGGGCGGCGTCGAGGCACGGGGGCGGCGAGGCTCGAGGAAGCGGCTTGGGGGGAGACGGGGACGAGGCGGCAACGTCGAGGACGAGGACGAGGCGGCGACGGCGTCGATGACGGGCGGCGGCGCGGGCGGACGACGAGAGAGGCGAGGGACGAGGAGGGGTGGGGAACGGGTTAGGGTTCGGTCGAGGGAGGCCTAAATAGGCCAGGGGAGGAGCGGGGATGGGCCGGCCTGGCTGGGCTGAGGCCCAGTCGGGCCAGGGGGGCTTTCTTTTCCTTTTTCTATTTCCTATTTTCTGTTTTTATCCTTTTCCAATTTCTGTTTTGTAAAATGTGTGGCTACTACATGAGTTTTGTAAAACCAGTGACTTAGCCCAATAATCAGTAGGCAATATTTGGCACTGCTAGAAATTGGTTGGGTGGGCAAATGATTTTATTTAATTTTTATTTAAATGAAAAGGGATTAAATGTTGCTGTTTGGTTCTGTATTGATGATGTTAGACTCATCTAACTAATTTAATTAATGTTGATTGTATTTTTATAATTGCCTATGGATTATCTGCAAATTTATGAACTATTTAGTTCTATTGCTTGGATAACTTTTAATTTTGACTTTGTTTTAAATTTGAATTTGAATTTGGATTATTCTCTAATTGTTTTTATAAGGCTTAATGATGATGACTTGGCATTTTAATAGGTTAATGACAGGGTTAGGATCTGGGGATGTTACAATATGCAAAGCCATAAGCTTGGGGATGCTATATTTGATGAAGAGGATATTTTTAGTCCCCCAAGTTTTGATGAGAAAATTTATTATGATGATAGCATGCCTCCTATTGATGATGATTACAATGATGAAAGTGGGTTTGGAAGAGTGTCAACTCTAGGTAGTAATGATCCCACTATTTTGGAGGGTGTTGAATCTTATTACAATATTGATAAAAGTGGATTTGGAGAGGTCATGACTTTATGTAATGATGAATCCACTATTTTGGAAGAGGTTTCAATTGATTATGACAACAAGGTTGCTATCTATGATGATTATGGTGATGACATGTATGCTATAAAGAATAATGATAACCATGAAACTTGTCATCATGATTTGAATTTTCAATTGGATTATGCCAATCAAGTATCACATGATAATTATTTCATTGAGTTTTCTCCCACTACTATTGATGAGAATACATTTGCTTATGTGGAGAGTAATAAAATTTCTATGCTTGTGGATCATGAAAAGAATGCTTTATGTGATAACTATATTGTTGAGTTCATTCATGACGCTACTGAAAATTATTATGTTAGAAGATCATATGCTTGTTTTTTTCGAAAAGGAGGTTATCCCCCGGCCTCTGCATCAGATTGATGCATGCGGCCATTTTATTAATAAGCAAACAGTTCAACAAAGTCTCCAAGTCTCAAAAAGCAAAAAGGCTCACAAAGAGCTAAAAATATGGAAACAGGATGGCCACAACCGGCGGAATAAAGATAGATAGGAAACTAAACACCTATCCTATTACATGACCGCCATCCAAACCGGTTGAAGATAGCCCGCGCTACCGTCTCCCAACGGATAGACCCAGTAACCATACGCTCCCTGGCATCCGTCGGAGTGAGTAGCGACCACATACGGATCAATGTAGTGGCCCGGAAGATAACCTGCAAGAAATGAATATGTGTTGTTCTGTTAAAAACCAAATCGTTCCTGCAGTTCCATATAGCCCATAATAAAGCACATACTCCTACACGGATATGTTTCGCTATTTCTGTGTCAACTCCATTTAGCCACGTCCCAAATAACGTGTGCATGCTATTTGGAGGAGAAATGTTAAACGCTATATGAACAGACCGCCATAAAATTTTGGCCATTGGGCAATCAAGAAAGAGGTGTTTGATAGATTCATCCTGATCACAGAAGCTACATCTTCGAGATCCTGTCCAGTTATGTTTTGCCAAATTGTCCTTAGTGAGAATGACTTGTTTGTGGACAAACCACATGAACACTTTAATTCTTAAGGGCACTTTGACTTTCCAAATATGCACAGATCGCGGGATAGAGCCCGAGTTGATAATATCCAAATACATGGATTTTACCGAAAACACTCCATTCTTGGTTAGTTTCCAGTGCAACTGATCTGGCTTTTGAGAAAGGTGGACATCCATCAATCTTCTCACAAGATGGAGCCAAGCTTCCCAATGGTTTCCCGCTAAAGTCCTCCTGAATTGAATATTTAGAGGATTGGACTGTAATACTGTTGCAACGTAAGCATCTCTACGCTGAACAATATTATAGAGAGAAGGATATTGGATAGCTAGAGGCGTCTCCCCTAGCCACGTATCCTCCCAGAATCTCGTGGAAGTACCATTACCAACGATAAACTTTGTCCTATGGAAGAATGCTGATTTCACTCTCATCAGCCCTTTCCAAAAAGGCGAATCGGTTGGTCTGATCGTCACCTGGGATAAGGTTTTAGAATGAAGGTACTTATTACGCAGAATCTGGGCCCATGTGGCATCTGTCTCTACAGATAGCTTGTACATCCACTTGCTGAGTAGGCATCTGTTCTTCACCTCTAAATTTTCAATGCCAAGAACACCTTGGTCCTTTGGCCTACAAATAATATCCCATTTAGCAAGTCTGTATTTCCGTTTTAACTCATCACTCTGCCAGAAAAAACGCGATCGATAGAAGTCCAGTCTTTTCCGTACCCCTACTGGTACCTCGAAGAAGGACAAGAGAAACATTGGCATACTCATGAGCACCGAATTGATGAGAATTAGTCGGCCTCCATATGACATAAGTTTGCCCTTCCAGCAACTTAGTTTCTTTTCAAATCGATCTTCAATGCACTTCCATTCTTTGTTAGAGAGCTTGCGATGGTGAATCGGTATGCCCAAATATGTAAAAGGCAACGAACCCAACCCACATCCAAACAGTTGTTTGTAAGCTTCTTGTTCGTCTTTAGCTCTCCCAAAGCAGAACAATTCACTTTTATGGAAGTTAATATTTAACCCCGACAACTGCTCGAATAAGCATAACACAAGCTTCATATTTCTTGCTTTCGCCAGATCATGCTCCATGAAGATGATAGTATCATCGGCGTACTGTAGAATGGACACTCCACCATCCACTAGATGCGGGACGAGACCACCTACTTGGCCATTTTCTTTAGCTCGTCCTATCAGAATTGTCAACATGTCCACCACTATGTTGAACAAGATAGGTGACATCGGGTCTCCCTGTCTTAGACCCTTGTGTGTCTGGAAATAATGACCTATGTCATCATTCACTTTTATTCCGACACTGCCTTTTTGCGTAAAAGAATCTACCTGCTTTCTCTAGGACTGATCAAATCCTTTCATTCGCAAGGCCTGCTGAAGAAATGGCCACTTAACCTTATCGTACGCTTTCTCAAAATCCACCTTAAAAACCACCCCATCTAGTTTTTTCGTGTGGATTTCATGGAGCGTTTCATGTAGGACCACAACCCCTTCAAGGATGTTTCTGTCCGGCATGAAGGCTGATTGAGATGGCAGCACCACACTGTGTGCAATCTGCGTCAGCCTGTTAGTCCCCACCTTGGTGAAGATTTTAAAGCTGACGTTAAGAAGGCATATCGGTCGGAACTGCTCAATCCGCACCGCCTCTGTCCTCTTAGGGAGCAAAGTTATCGTTCCGAAATTTAAGTGAAATAGCTGCAAATGCCCAGAAAACAAATCATGGAACATTGGAAGCAAATCACCCTTAATAATATGCCAGCACCTTTTATAAAACTCAGCCGGAAAGCCATCCGGTCCAGGAGCTTTATTATTCTTCATCTGTGAAATCGCCTCAAACACCCCTTTCTCCGAAAACGGGGCGGACAAGATCTCATTCTCATCCGTCGCAAGTTGAGGGATATCCTCAACCCTTGACTCGTCCAAGGACACAAAACTATCCTCAGGAGCCCCAAACAGATGCTTGTAATAATTGGTGATGTATAATTTTAGGTTCTCCTGCCCCAAAATCGTCCCTTCATCTTGCTCGAGCTGAAAAAATTTCTTCTTTCGATGCTTGCCATTCGCAATTATATGAAAGAATTGCGTGTTATCGTCCCCTTGGACGACTTTTCGCACTTTAGCTCTGAGCGCCCACTTCAATTCTTCCTCTCGAAGCAATTCTTTCAGTCTCAGTTCCGCCTCCACTTTAGTCTCTAGCTCTCTGGTATCTAAAATGGAGGACTCGGCTTTTAAATCTAAGGCATTTATAAGGTTAAGGAGCCGTTCCTTTTCGACCTTATAAACACCACTCAAATGTTTGGCCCAACCGCGTAGGAACTGTCTTAAGTGTCTAATCTTATTCTGCCATCTTTCTACGTTCGATCTCCCTCCTGAATCCTTTGCCCACTCCCGTGCTATCAGATCCAAGAAACCTTCTCTCTCAAACCATGCTAATTCAAAAGAGAAGATATTTTTATTTCCCACATGAGTTGCCTCCCCAGAGTCAACAAGCAGTGGGGTATGATCAGAGATCGCTCGCGACAACGCTTGGACCGTCACCAGAGGAAACTTCTGCTCCCATTCCACACTGGTGAGAACACGATCCAACTTCTCATAAGTTGGATTTGGCAATGTGTTGGCCCAAGTAAATTTTCTACCAGAAAGCTCGATCTCCCTGAGATCCAGGCTTTCAATAATTGTGTTAAACATAAACGACCATCTGCCGTCAAAGTTATCATTGTTCTTTTCGTCCCGCCTTCTTATAATGTTAAAATCACCCCCAACCAGTATTAGGAGCCGTTCATCTCCACAAATGCGAACTAGGTCAGCCAGAAAATCTGGCTTTAGCTCAGGCTGCGCAGCTCCATACACTGCCACCAGTGCCCATTGGAAACCATCAACCTTCGATCTGACCCGAAACTTAACCGCAAATTCTCCCATAACAACGTTCCGAACCTCCAACGTTTCGCACTTCACCCCAAGTAAAATCCCACCAGATCTTCCTCTTGGGGGTAAGCAATGCCAATCAAAATCAACTCCTCCCGATAAGGTGCCAAGAAACTGAGAGGTAAAATTATCTCTACCAGTTTCAGAGAGGGCAATGAAATCTAGCTTGTGTTCAATAGATGCATCCGCCAGAAACCTTCTTTTAGCCAAGTCTGTCAGACCTCTGCTATTCCAAAAGATTCCTTTCATTTTTCATCATAAAACTTTTTAATGGTCCGGATCCTAGCACTCCTGCGCACAGCCGAGGCCGGAAAAATCTTCCGGTTCCACTTGCGCTTAGGCTTGTTTTGCTCATCAACTCGGTCCATACAACCGAGCTCAGTGAGCTTACATGCCTCTGGATCGACGGGAGTTGAACCCCCCTGAGAAACAAAACTCACGTCCTCCTCTGACTCGGCGGGAGAAGGCGCAAGGTCCTCACAAAAACTATCAAGAATCCTAACACCCAATGCATCTATTTCCGAGTCATTTAATGGTTTAACAGCCGCTAAGTTTCGAATCATCTCCATAGCTCGCTCCGCCTCAAGATCATATGCTTGTAGGTGTTGCAATAATATCAAGTTTCCTCTCTATGTGTTGAAAGTTTTGAAGTTATATTTGTTTTGCCTTCCTATGCTAGTTGATTCTTGCTCCCACAAATTGTTTGCTCACAAAATCCCTATGCATAGGAAGTGGGTTAGGCTTAAATGTGCTATTCATATGCTTCATGATGCTCCCGTTATTTTCCAATTCTCTACTTTTATGTGAGCATCATTGAAATCATCATGCCTAGCTAAAAAGGCTTTAAAGAGAAGCGCTTGTTGGGAGGCAACCCAATACTTATACCTACTGTTTTTGTATGTCCACATGATTAAGCTAATGTAGTAATCATGTTTTATATATTTTCTTTCAATAATGTGCCAAGTAAAGCCTTTGGGATAGTGTGGATACTTGTTGATTTGATTTTGTGCAAAAACAAAAAAAATTGCGTCCAGTTATGGAATTTCTGTTCTGTACTGGAAGACGATAAAATTCTGAAAAAAATTCACATTATTGGGTTATAATTTTTTTACGTTTTCCTATTTTTTAAGAGTTTTTGGAGTTACAGAAGTATGACTATAATTCAGATCATTACATACTATTCTGTTTTTGACAGATTCTGTTTTCGATGCATAGTTTGCTTGTTTTATAGTTTCTATGGCTTATATTGGTCTATATAAATTGTAGAAATGATAGAGTACAGTAAGAATTATGTAAGAACAATTATGAATCTTGTCTTGATAGTACCAAAGTGAATGATTTGCTCTTTATCATACTAACCTATTTCACGAGTTCCGTTAAGTTTTGTGTGATTGAAGTTTTCATGTTTTGGGTGAGATATCGATATGAGGAGAATAAGGAGTGGAAAGACCCTAAGCTTGGGGATGACCAAGGCACCCCAAGGTAATATTCAAGGAAGACTCAAGCGTCTAAGATTGGGGATGCCCCGGATGGCATCCCCTCTTTCGTCTTCAACACTATCGGTAACCTTACTCGGAGCTATATTTTTATTCGTCACATAATATGAGTTTTGCTTGGAGCATCATTTTATTTTGATGATATTTGCTTGATGTTATCAATAATCATGTTTTGTATCTTTTAGTTCAATAAAATGCCAATTATAGCCTTTACCATGCTCAGTTTGCAAGTTTATGTGTTGCTGTTTGAAAATAGGAAGTTTTCTATTTTGTCCTGAATTTATGTGAATTGTTAGAACATGATAAAAATCTGAAACTTTTACACAGTAAGCACGCATAAGTTTTCTGTCACGTGGTCATTTTTTTGAATTTTTGGAGTTAGGCAAGTATGAATTTTTATTCCCCCTTTACAGACTGTTCTGTTTTGGCAGATTGCTGTTATAGTTACATTGTTTGCATATGTTTGCCTATTTAATGTTTCTATTTGTGGATAGGAGTATTAAATATGCAGAGGAATTAAGAAGACACAAGAGCTCAAGCTTGGGGATACCCAAGGCACCACAATATAACATTCCAAGAAGTCACAAGCAACTAAGCTTGGGGATCCCCGGTAGGCATCCCACCTTTCTTCATCAACACATATCGGTTAGCCTAAGTTTTTACTCGTTCACATGATATGTGCCATTCTTGGAGTGTCCTTTTCTTTTATTTTGTTTGTTTGAATAAAACATTTAGATCTGAAAGTTTTAAATGAGAGAGATTCTTCACATAGCTACTTAATTATTTAACTACTCATTGATCTTCACTTATATCTTTTGGAGTAGTTTGTCATTTACTCTCGTGCTTCACTTATATCCTTTGAGTAAATGTTTGAATGAATTGAATATCATAAATCTGAAATTATATATGTTCTATATGCTTAGTAATATTTCACATTGGGTTTAGAAAGTAAAATCTATTGAAATTTGACAATCATAATATTGGTCATACAAGAAATTCATGAATGATTAGTATATGGAAGAGAAATTTCACATACAAATATATTATCTTGGACATCTTTTATGATTGTGAATACCCATTAATTATTTTCAGATTTGAGCAAATTAGTTGAAGTTGGACAAGGAAGACAACGTAATGAGTTATGTTTGGGTATATTTGCATAGAAGTTATATTGTTATGGATCCTCCAACATGTGGTGCTTGTTTAGAATCTTTTGCTAGCCAAAATTTCTATACTAAGCGGGAATACTACTTGTGCATCCAAAATCTTTGAGCCAAGTTTCTTACATGAGTGTCCACCATACCTACCTATATACGGTATTACCCTGCCGTTCCAAGTAAATTTGCATGTGCCATCTCTAAAACCTTCAAATAATCATCTATTTTGTGTGCCCGTACCGCTCATGGAGTGACGGGGCGGTCAGTATCTTCCAGGTTAAGCGGGTTATTCTCATGATGGGTGTTTATTCACTTGTCATTGCACGAGAGAGTCTGATAATGTGGATGCCTAGTCCCATTAAAATAAAATAAAAAGAAAAAATATATAATAAAACAAAAGCTCCCCCTGGAAAGTTGAAAGTTTGGAGGGCACCCGTGAATTCGGCTAGCCATGGCTTGTGTTTGAATGGTAGAGGGGGAGTTAAACTTTTCATTTCCGCATGGGAACCGCCAATAATGTGTTTAGCATGGAAGATATTGAATACCTTAGTCGTGACGTTGACAGGAAAAGCACACCACTCAAAATGTGTTCATCTCTGTTTTAAGATATGAGCTCTGGCGCCTCTGCAAATCCCTGCTTCCCTCTGTGAAGGGACATTCTATTTACTTTTATGCTATTTACTTTCATGTTATTTATTTTTGTTGAGTCAACCTCTTATTCCAACCTATTCTCTAGTTGGCAAGCATTATGTGGTGGGGATAGATCCAGGCACATATATCCATTCAAATATATTTGATCATGAATTATTATTGTTGACAATTATCTCTATGATAAATAAGTTGGGAGGCGAAACTTTAAGCCCCTATCTTTCTCTGTGTTCGATGGATGCTATTTGTTCTAAAAATATGCTTTGAGTACTAGCAATCATAGAAGACTATATGATAATTGAGTATGTGGAGCTCTTACTTAGACTCTGTTGAAGATAAGTTGAATTGCAATTGTTTGGTGACTAAGAACATAGGTTGTTAAGTTTCAAGAGAATGCATTGTTTGAACCAGAACATGTGAATTGGTTGCTACTTTATCATGATGAGTTTTATGAGAAAGAGTTATTGTTTATGATATATAATGATGCTAGAAAAAAGTGATTGAAATTATCATTGATCAAACTTGTGCACTATGCTAGCATTCACACTTCATAAATTATTTCTTTTATCATTTACGTACTCGAGGACGAACAGGAATTAAGCTTGGGGATGCTGATACGTCTCCAACGTATCTATAATTTATGAAGTATTCATGCCATGTTTACAAAAAATTTATATGGTTTTGGTATGATTTGAATGGAACTAACCCGGACTGACGCTGTTTTCAGCAGAACTACCGTGGTGTTGTTTTTTGTGCAAAAATCAAAGTTCTCGGATTGGGCTAAAAATTTACGGTGATTTTTTATGGACAAAAAGAGACCCCCCGAAGCTTCGAGGAAGTGCCAGAAGAGCCACGAGGACACAACAAGCCTGGGGGGCGCGCCCACCCCCCAAGGGCGCGCCCCCCAAGCTTGTCGCTCCCTCGTGGGCCCCCCTGGCATGAATCCAACGCTGAAAAATCCTATAAATATAGAAAACCCCGAAAAGAAACCTAGAACTTCCACGCCGCCGCCACAAGCTTCTGTACCGAAGCGATCTCATCCGGAGCCCTGTTCCGGCACTCTGCCGGAGGGGAAAATCATCACCGGAGGCCATCTTCATCATCCCAGCGGTCTCCATGACGAGAAGGGAGTAGTTCACCCTCGGAGCTGAGGGTATGTACCAGTAGCTATGTGTTTGATCTCTCTCTCTCTCTCGTGTTCTTGATTTGTCACGATCTTGATGTACTGCGAGCTTTGTTAATATAGTTGGATCATATGGTGTTTCTTCCCTCTCTCTATCTTGTTGTGATGAATTGAGACTTGCTCTTTGAGGTTTCGTTATGTTGGATTGAATATTGAATTTGAGATCACTTGATGTATGTCTTGCATGTGGATACCCGTGGTGACAATGGGGTATTCTATTGAGTTACTTGATGTATGTTTTGGTATTCAACTTGCGGATTCCCGTGGTGACATTGGGGTAATCTAGGCACATAGGTTGATACACGTTTTCGTCCTACGTTCTCCGATAAAAACTTTGGAGTGATTCTTTGTCACACGTTGAGGGATTGTTATATGATTCAATTATGTTAGCACTGTTGAGAGATTGCACTTGTGAAAGTATGAACCCTAGGCCTTTTTTCCAAGCATTGCAATACCGTTTGTGCTCACTTTTATCACTTGCTACCTTGCTGTTTTTATATTTTCAGATTACGAAAACCTATATCTACTATCCATACTACACTTGTATCACCATCTCTTCGCCGAACTAGTGCACCTATACAATTTACCATTGTATTGGGTGTGTTGGGGACACAAGAGATTGCTTGTATTTGATTGCAGGGTTGTTTGAGAGAGACCATTTTCATCCTACGCCTCACACGGATTGATAAACCTTAGGTCATCCACTTGAGGGAAATTTGCTACTGTCCTACAAAACTCTGCACTTCGAGGCCCAACAACGTCTACAAGAATAAAAGTTGCATAGTAGACATCAGCCGCCGTTGAAGATTGCATCCCTAGATCACCATCACCGATGCCGAACACTGCCTGACGAAGGCCGCACTCGAAACACATCTCTTTTGCCATTCCACAGCAGCCCTCGAAGTCCAACACAAGCAGTCTTCCCTTGACCAGGACCTCCCCGCCGGCGCTACGCAGGCTTTGATGACGCGCCATGGTGGTAGCGAGAAATGGAGTAGATGGGACGGAGGCTAGGGTTTCGGTCGTCCGCCTAGTCCTCTCTCACAAAACGGTTGGCGGAAGGTGACATTCATATTAATATATCAATAGTGAGATGCTTTTGTGTCTTCTTCGTCAATCTTAAAACTGTACGTATATGTAGCAGTCCGCGCTAGACAGTTAGCGCCAAAGTGACGCACAGACTGGCAATTTTGGAATTTCCTTCACGTTAAATAGTCGCCCAATCTCACAGCACGGTAGCAATCTGGGTCGGCCTATTTAGCATCCTACCGTCCTCTCATTACTCCGGTTTTAGGAACACTCGCTAAATACCCATGCGTTGCTATGGGATGAAACAATACCTAAAAGAGTGGTGGCGTGTGACCTATTGTCCTCGACATGGTGGCATCAACTGTGTTGTGTCAATGTTGGTGGCTACCAGCTCATGTCCGGATAATGGTGGCAAGATGAGAGGTGAGATCGGGTTTTAGATCTGATCCTCAATGTCTGTCGTCCAACCCACCACCTAGGTTTCCTTGGACTTTGTCGCACGCCGACAGCGGATGAGGACGCTAGTGTGTCATGTCGCCTGCTCACTGTTGGATAATAAGCACGGTCGTGCAACCTAGCACGGCCGCCGGTGTAGGCATCTGAGACTTCATGCATAGTCATTATGGGGGAGTCATCTTTGTATCTGTGGCCGATGAGCAATCAGCGTAGCGCCGTCGGAGCTGACCACTGAGTAGAGGGAGATGGGGTGGTAGTGTAAAAGCTTTAGCATAGAAACCCTTTGTTGTTGCTTGATTTGTTGATTATTTAGATGGAAAGCTTAATTTCATTGCACGTAGAGAAATCGGTTGACATACCATGCGTATGTGAAGAAAAAACAACAATCGGTGAAGCTACTCCCTCGAGATTATAGGGTCGGCGAGCCACGAAGCAACGTCTTTTTTTATTATTAGACCGCACGGTAAAAAATCTTTATTTAAACAGACCTAACTAACTGCATAACTAATTAATTGTCTAGCTAATTAATTGCATTAGTGGCTTGGTTTTCAAATTGATTGGGTGTGATAAGTTCATATTTAAACAGACCTGATTAACCGCATGCCTAGTTAAATATCTAGTTAATTAATTACCTAGCTTAGTTTTTCAAAATATTCGGTGCTCTGTTTCCACATTATTTTTGCATTAATGACTGCAGGGGACTAAACGCACGAGATACATACTTCCCTATAATAGTACAGATGCTTGAACGCATCGTGTCCCCCTCCTCTTTTGATGTTTTTCTACACCAGTTTTATTTTATTTTTTCATTTTCTATTGTTCAGATTTTTTTAGAAAAAAAACTCAAAAATTGTTCACAATTTAGTAAATGATTGTGTTTCAAAAATAATGTTCAGAAATTTCAAAACATGTTTGTGGTTTCAGATAAAATTTGGGTTCATGAAAATGTTTCATGATTTCCTAACAAATCAAAATTTACAAAATACTCACCTTTATATAAACATTGACTTTCTAAAAATATTCAGAATTTTCAAATATTCATTTTTTTAAGTATTCTAAGATTAAAAAATTTGTTCACCTTTCAAAGTAAGTAAAAAAAATTTGTTTTTGAAAAAAAAAAGATAAAAACCGCAGAACAGAAAAAACAAATTAGACAGATCGCTAGAATGGGCCGGCCCTTCAGTACTCGATCCATGCGTCAACGCGCTGTTTGACACAGAGAACGTCAAACCGGGTGTTTCCCTATTTGATTATCTCTGCGTTTAAATCTCGACTAAAGTGCTAAAAATGTCGACTAAACGCACTATTTGTTTTTACCTAAATGCTTAATAGTGCAGCTGTACTATTTGACGATTTCGAGCGCTCGCTCTTCCACTCTATTGATTGAAAGATTATCTGTGCTGGAGACATTGGAACCATCATCTTTTTGTTAGGACATGGCCCGCTGAGTCACATAGAGGAAATATTAATGTATATGATGACACGAGTATGCACGCATGTGCTGATGTCATCTCATTTGATTCCGTTCCAATTCTTTTAAAAAGCTACAACTTTCGAACAGATTGTCAGAACAAAGATCCGTTTTCACCGTTAGGTTTCTCGCGACGAGATCTTCAAAACTAGATCCCATATGAACATGTTTCGATGAATTTTTCTTTAACAAGCAACTTTGATGATAGATGAATGATAACCCACAAGTATAGGGGATCAATTGTAGCTTTTTCGATAAATAAGAGTGTCAAACCCAACGAGGAGCTAAAGGTAGAATCAATATTCCCTTCAAGTTCTATCGACCACCGATACAACTCTACGCGCACTTAACGTTCGCTTTACCTAGAACAAGTATGAAACTATTTTGTAGGTGATAGGATAAGTTTGCAAGAATAAAACTAGAAGTACTTTGCGAGAATAAAACTACGAGTAATTTGCAAGATAATAAAAGTTAGTTGTTTAGTAGAAAGCTTTTGTAACACAAGAGAATGATTTGTCCCTAGGCAATCGATAACTAAACCGGTAATCATTGTTGCAATTTTATATGAGGGAGAGGCATGAGCTAACATACTTTCCGTACTTAGATCATATGCACTTATGATTGGAACTCTAGAAAGCATCCGCAACTACCAAAGATCATTAAGGTAAAACCCAACCATAGCATTAAGTATCAAGTCCTCTTTACTCCCATACGCAACAACCCCCTTACTCGGGTGTAAGCTTCTGCCACTCTAGCCGCCCACTATAAGAGAATTATGAACGTATTGCAACACCCTACAGCGGGAATCCCTCACGCTTGCGCGACACGGAGGGCACCATAGGACAGCACCAAAATAAAACATACAACTCAAACCAATCACGATCATCAATCAACCCATAGGACAAAACGGATCTACTCAAACATCATAGGATGGCCACAAATCATTGGATAATAATATGTAGCATTAAGCACCATGTTTAAGTAGAGATTACAGCGGGGAGAAGAGAGGTTACACCGCTGCATAGAGGGGGAGAGAGTTGGTGTTGACGGCGGCGAAGTTGTTGGTGTAGATCGCCGTCACGATGATTGCCCCGGCGGCGTTCCGGTGCCACCAGGAGAGAGGGGGGGAGCTCCCCCCTCCTTCTTCTTCTTCCTTGGCCTCCCCCCTAGATGGGAGGAGAGTTCCCCCTCTGGTCCATGGCCGCCATGGCGGCGGAGGGGCAGGAGCCCCCCCTAGATTGGATCTATCTCTCTGTTCTCTTCTGTTTCGCGTTCCTGTTTTCTGGCCCTTCACCATTTCTTAAATTCCCGGAGATCCGTAACTCCGATTGGGCTGAAATTTTAACACAATTTTTTTCTGGATATTAGCTTCCTTGCGCCCGAGGTAGAGCACCAACCGACCTTCGAGGGACTCACGAGGCACCATGGCGCGCCTAGCCCCCCCAGGCGCGTCCTGGTGCCTCGTGGGGCCCACGAGCACCGTCTTGCGTTGATTCCACCTCCCAAAAATCACATATATTCCAAAATAATTCTCCGTAAAATTTTATTGCAAGTGGACTTCATTTGATATGGATTTTCTGTGAAACAAAAACAAGCAGAAAAACAGGAACTGGCACTGGGCTCTGGATCAATATGTTAGTCCAAGAAATCATATAAAATGTTCCCAAAAGTATGTGGAAATTGTAGAATATTGGCATGAAACAATCAAAAATTATAGATACGACGGAGACGTATCAGCAACCACAAGCTTAATTCCTGCTCGTCCTCGAGTAGGTAAATGATAAAAAAGATAATTTTTGATGTGGAATGCCACCTAGCATAATCTTGATCATAAAATTTAATCATGGCATGAATATTAAGACACGAGTGATTCAAAGCAATAGTCTATAATTTGACATAAAGACATCAATACTCAGGCATCCCAACAAACAATCATGCTTTTTAGAATAAAAATGCTAAAGAACGCTATCCCTACAAATCATATAGCCTTGTCATGCTCCATCTTCTTAACACAAAATATAAATCATGTACTACCCCGGTGTCAGCCAAGCAATTGGTTCATACTTTTTAACGCGCTTCAGCTTTTTCAACCCCCACGCAATACATGAGCGCAAGCCATGGACATAGCACTATAGGTGGAATAGAATGATGATAGAGATTAATAAGAAGAAGTCAAAAAGAAAGAAAGTCTCACATCGACGCGGCTCATCAACGGGCTATGGAGATGCCCATCAATTGATATCAATGCGAGGAGTAGGGATTGCCATGCAACGGATGCACTAAGAGCTATAAGTGTATGAAAGCTCAAACTGAAAACTAAGTGGGTGTGCATCCAACTTGCTTGCTCGAAGACCTCGGGCATTTGAGGAAGCCCATCATCGGAATATAGAAGCCAAGTTCTATAATGAAAATTTTCCACTAGTATATGAAAGTGACAACACATGAGACTCTCTATATGAAAAACATGGTGCTACTTTGAAGCACAAGTGTGGAAAGGATAGTAACATTGCCCCTTCTCTCTTTTTCTCTCATTTTTTTGTTTTCTTTTTGTTTTCTTTTTTTTTCTTGGGCTCTTTTTGGCCTCACTTTTTTTCTTTTTCTTTTTTTTCTTTTTTTTATTTTGTCCGAAGTCTCATCCCGACTTGTGGGGGAATCATAGTCTCCATCATCCTTTCCTCACTGGGACAATGCTCTAATAATGAATAATGATGATCATCACACTTCTATTTACTTACAACTCGATACTAGAACAAAGTATGACTCTATATGAATGCCTCTGGCAGTGTACCAGGATGTGCAATGATCTAGCGTAGCAAAGATATCAAAAAACGGACAAGCCTTGAAAATATCATGCTAGCTATCTTACGATCATGCAAAGCAATATGACAATGAATGCTCAAGTCATGTATATGATGATGATGGAAGTTGCATGGCAATATATCTCGGAATGGCTATGGAAATGCCATAATAGGTAGGTATGGTGGTTGTTTTGAGGAAGATATAAGGAGGCTTATGTGTGATGGAGCGTATCATATCACGGGGTTTGGATGCACCGGCGAAGTTTGCACCGACTCTCGAGGTGAGAAAGGGCAATGCACGGTACCGTAGAGGCTAGCAAATTGCGGAAAGGTGAGAGTGCGTATAATCCATGGACTCACATTAGTCATAAAGAACTCACATACTTATTGCGAAAGTTTATTAGCCCTCGAAGCAAAGTACTACTACGCATGCCCCTAGGGGGGAGGTTGGTAGGATTTAACCATCGCGCGCCCCCGACCTCCACGCAAAGGAAGACAATCAATAATAAATCATGCTCCAACTTCTTAGCATAACGAGAGACTATACGTGCATGCTTCGGGAATCACAAACCTTAACATCAATATTCCTACTAAACCACAATCATTCACTAGTACCTCCCACACATTACCATCTCTATATCGCAAAACTATTGCAAGGAATCAAACATATCATATTCAGTGATCTACAAGTTTTATGTAGGATTTTCTGACTAACCATGTGAATGACCAATTCCTGTTGACTCTCTAAATAGATATAAGTGAAGCAAGAGAGTTTAAATCTTTCTACAAAATACCATGCTCTAACAAATATAAGTGAAGCAAAAGAGCGTTCTACAAATAACGGTTTTCTATATGAAGAGAAACAGGCATCCAAACTTCAAATGATATAAGTGAAGCACATGAAGCATTCTATAAAGCCATACTCAAAAGATATAAGTGAAGTGCAAAGAGCATTCTATAAATCAACCAAGGAATATCTCATACCAGCATGGTGCATAAAAGAAAAGGCAAAAATAAACACAAAAGACGCTCCAAGAATTTACGCATATCATGTGAACAAAACAAAAACCGAAACATACCGATACTTGTTGAATAAAGATAGGATGCCTTCCGGGGCATCCCCAAGCTTAGACGCTTGAGTCTCCTTGAATATTTACTTGGGGTGCCTTGGGCATCCCCAAGCTTGAGCTCTTGCCTCTCCTCATTCTTCTCATATCAATACCTCATCGATCTTTGAACACTTCATCCACACAAAACTTAACAAAACCTTCATGAGATCCGTTAGTATAATAAAGCAAATCACTACTTCAAGTACTGTTGCAAACCCATTCATATTTTTATTTTTGCATTATACGTACTGTATTCTAACTTCTCCATGGCTTATACCTTCCGATACAATCCATAGTTTCATCAAAACAAGCAAAACAATGCATCAAAAACAGAATCTGTCAAAAACAGAACAGTCTGTAGTAATCTGAACATTGACTATACTTCTGTAACTCTAAAACTTCTGAAAAATTAGGAAAAAATAAAAAGTTTGCATAGCAGTACTGTACAAAATTTTCATAATTTTTGCACGTTCCAGTAAAAAATGTAAATTCACGCACTATAGTAAAAGTTTCTGTTTTTGCACCGCACATACCAAACAAGCAATTTAAACATCCTAACGGTAAATCTTGGCACATTATTTTTATAATACAATGGATTTGTACAAGGGGATAATTATTTTTGTTGAAAAGTTTCTGTAAATCAAGATTCACAAAGTTTCCATGGGCATGAACATAGTTCAAGGACGTCCCCCACTTCAACGGTGTTCGTCTTTCTTACTTTCACTTTTCTTTTTGAAAAGTTTTAGGTTCCCCTCTATATTTTTTTGTTTTTAAACTTTATAAAAGCACTCAACAGAAATAAATGACTCTCTAAAACTTCCGGGTTGTCTCCCTGGTAGCGCTTTCTTTAAAGCCATTAAGCTAGGCATAAAGTGCTCAAGTAATCGATCCACCCGGATCCCAAGGTATATCAAAGCCAATTTTAATTAACAATGATTTGTAATTTAGTAGTGAGCACAAAGCAACATATATCATGCAATGACGAAGTCTAACTCTCTTCCTATGCATCGGCATGTCATAAAAGAACAATTCATGCACACATAATAAAGGCCGATACATAGCATAAGCAGTTTCTTGCAATTTTATTGTGTTGGAAACATAGCGAGGTGGAGGTGTAGTTCCTCTCTCATAATAATTGCAAGTAGGAGCAGCAAGCACATGCATATTATATCCATCAAAATCATCATGTGTAGTAGTAAAACGCAACCCATCAATATAATCCTTAATAAGCGCAAACTTCTCCGATATAGTGTAGTTGGGAGAATTCAAAAAGATAATAGGACTATCTTGTGTGGGTGCAATAGCAACAATTTCATTCTTAACATAAGGAACTATAGCAAGTTCATCTCCATAAGCATAATTCATATTGGCATCATGGCCACAAGCATAGCAAGCATCAATTTCATCAAAAAGGGATATTTCAACGAATCCAAGGGATCATAGCAATCATCATAGCATTCATCCTTCGGTAAGCACAAAGGGACATTAAACAATGTATGAGTTGAAGAGTTACTCTCATTAGAAGGTGGGCACGGGTAGCTAATCCGCTCTTCCTCCCTTTGTTCTTCGCTCTCCTCGTCATCTTTTTCATCTAATGAGCTCACAGTTTCAGCAATTTCTTCTTCCATAGATTCCTGCAAAATATTAGTCTCTTCTCGGACAGCGAAGACTTTCTCAATAAATTGATCAATATAGGCATTGTATTCATAATTCTCATAGCAATATTTAAGTATAGCAAAATTTTCAGATCGGTAAACAGCATCATCATAATTTTCACACTTTTCAAACAAAGATTCAATTTCATAAGCACCCTTAAAAGCAACAAATTCTTCTATTTGTTCCACATCATAGTAATCATATATACCATTAGCATAAGAAGCCAAGGTTCCATTATCATTAAATTCACATGAAAAGGGAAGGTGTGGAGCCTTCATCTTAGAGCAACAAGTATAATCATATCTTAAGCATAAATTCCGAGCATACCAATGCAAATAATGAATTTGATCCCATAAGAGTTTTCCTTTTTGAGACAAGCGATAATCCCTAAAGTATTCCCGTTGATCCAAAGTAACTCCCATTATCAAGTTGAATGGAGTTTTATCAGGATTATCAAAGTAGTATTAATGTTTTCCACATAACGAGCATCGAGGGTTTTAGGAGGTTCCCCATCTCCATGAGTAGCAAGTACAACTAATTTTTTTGGTCTTTCGTGTTCCATATCCATAACTAAAGATATAAAACAACTTAGAACAGAAAATAAAATCTACATAGTGATAAAGCAAACAAGCACACACGAGAATATCAACCCCACGCTATTGCTCCGCGGCAACGGCGCCAGAAAAAGGTCTTGATAACCCACAAGTATAGGGGATCAATTGTAGCTTTTTCGATAAATAAGAGTGTCGAACCCAACGAGGAGCTAAAGGTAGAATCAATATTCCCTTCAAGTTCTATCGACCGCCGATACAACTCTACGCGCACTTAACGTTCGCTTTACCTAGAACAAGTATGAAACTATTTTGTAGGTGATAGGATAAGTTTGCAATAATAAAACTAGAAGTACTTTGCGAGAATAAAACTACGAGTAATTTGCAAGATAATAAAAGTTAGTTGTTTAGTAGAAAGCTTTTGTAACACAAGAGAATGATTTGTCCCTAGGCAATCGATAACTAAACCGGTAATCATTGTTGCAATTTTATATGAGGGAGAGGCATGAGCTAACATACTTTCCGTACTTGGATCATATGCACTTATGATTGGAACTCTATCAAGCATCCGCAACTACCAAAGATCATTAAGGTAAAACCCAACCATAGCATTAAGTATCAAGTCCTCTTTACTCCCATACGCAACAACCCCCTTACTCGGGTGTAAGCTTCTGTCACTCTAGCCGCCCACTATAAGAGAATTATGAACGTATTGCAACACCCTACAGCGGGAATCCCTCACGCTTACGCGACACGGAGGGCACCATAGGACAGCACCAAAATAAAACATATAACTCAAACCAATCACGATCATCAATCAACCCATAGGACAAAACGGAACTACTCAAACATCATAGGATGGCCACAAATCATTGGATAATAATATGTAGCATTAAGCACCATGTTTAAGTAGAGATTACAGCAGGGAGAAGAGAGGTTACACCGCTGCATAGAGGGGGAGAGAGTTGGTGTTGACGGTGGCGAAGTTGTTGGTGTAGATCGCCATCACGATGATTGCCCCGGCGGCGTTCCGGCGCCACCGGGAGAGAGGGGGAGAGAGCCCCCCTCCTTCTTCTTGTTCCATGGCCTCCCCCCTAGATGGGAGGAGAGTTCCCCCTCTGGTCCATGGCCTCCATGGTAGCGGAGGGGCAGGAGCCCTCCCTAGATTGGATCTATCTCTCTGTTCTCTTCTGTTTCGCGTTCCTATTTTCTGGCCCTTCACCGTTTCTTAAATTCACGGAGAACCGTAACTCCGATTGGGCTGAAATTTTTAACACGATTTTTTTCTGGATATTAGCTTCCTTGCGCCCGAAGTAGAGTACCAACCGACCTTCGAGGGACTCACGAGGCACCAAGGCGCGCCTGGCCCCCCCAGGCGCGCCCTGGTGCCTCGTGGGGCCCACGAGCACCGTCTTGCGTTGATTCCACCTCCCAAAAATCACATATATTCCAAAATAATTCTCCGTAAAATTTTTATTGCATTTGGACTTCATTTGATATGGATTTTCTGTGAAATAAAAACAAGCAGAAAAACAGGAACTGGCACTGGGCACTGGATCAATATGTTAGTCCAAGAAATCATATAAAATGTTGCCAAAAGTATGTGGAAATTATAGAATATTGGCATGAAACAATCAAAAATTATAGATATGACGGAGACGTATCAATGAGGCAACTTTAGTGCTAAACAGAAGCAACTTTATTGCACCATGTGTATAGTGAATTTACCTAGCAAGTATATTTTAGACAACTTAGAAATCATCGTAGACAAGTTTTCATCATATATAGGCGACTGAGCATCATCGATAGGCAACTTTGGCATTACATGGAGGCAACTTTCAGCACTAAAGGAGGCAATTTGCGTTATGAAGGTGCATACAACATATATTATGCATTCATGGTCCTATAATCATCTATCCATGTTTTCTAAATGCATTGTAAATATTTCTCCTAAGTTGTCTACCATGGTTATGAAGTTGCCTATAGCATATGTGGACTATATTAGGATTATTGTTACAAAACAAATGAGATAGGCAACTTCACTCCATTTAAAAGCAACTAATTAGCAATGATAGGCAACTAATTAGCAACAACGAACAACTTTGAAATCAAGGTATGTAACATCACATCACTTTTCATAAGCAACTTTCCTTCTACGAGAGGCAACACTAGTGCTACAAATAGGCAACTTCACCACATTTTGTTTCATAGTTAATTTTGTTTAACAGTCTTCTACCTTTAGTCTTCTACCTTTCTCACTGCTACTTCTAAGTTTCCTACATTTGATGCTTGTATTTCGTTGCTTCTAAAATGCCTATAATCATACGAAGTCGTCTACCATTGATGCTAATGTGTTGTCATTGCTAGTTAGTTTCTTATCGTGTGTACTGTACGTTGATCGGCATTGCTACAGTTGCCTGCCGGTGATTCCCAGTTTCATGTCATCGTTAACTAGTTGCCTATAATACCAAGTTGTCCCATCATTGTTTCTCAAGTCGTCTATCTCTGAAGCACAGTATTAGTATACTCCTAGTTATAGTAGAGAACTTCGAGGTGGAGCATCTATTCTTTCACTGCAGTTTCAGTGAGGCTTGTTGGCTTAAACCTGATATCCAGTGGCCGACTACTGGAGACAGGTTGGACATGATTGCACATCTAAAAATGAGACACCAAAGAAAAATGATCATGGATGTCTTCCTTGTTACCGCGTGGAGCCTTTGGAAAGAAAGAAACAACAACTACTTCAGAAAGGTGGCACCGTCGATCTCTGCTTGGAAGGCAAGATTTATATCTGATTTTTCCAACATTTGCTTTAGAGTCCCTCCTCACAAAAGGCAGGCTGTTACTGCCATTGTTAGATCCATTGCATAGTTCACCCCTGTATTAACTGCCACTTTTGTGGATTGTAACCCCCCCCCCCCCATACATCCTTTGTACAGATGTAACAGTTATCTAAGATCTTAATATACATGCAATAGGAATCTTTCCTACTGTCCTAACTTTCAAAAAAAACTCGGTAGTCATGGTGGCCAACTTAGAAGGGTTTTCCGCTCATAGATAGTCACACTGACAAACTAATAAGAAGTTGCTTTTTTATAACACTAAAGTAGCCTAATAAACGCACATATAGGAGCTAAATAGGCATTCGAAGTAGCTCGTGAAAAAAAGTTCGTCGAAACCTACACATATGGGATCTAATTTTGAAGAGCTTGTCAAAAGAAATCTAACGGTGAAAACAGATGTGAATTTTGATGCTCGAATCAAAAGTTATGGTTATTTAAATTTTTGAAACCCCTAATAAACGCACATGGGACAAAATCTTATCCTTTTTTGGCTGAAAGGTGCACACTAAGCGAGCGATGCGGACGGAGATCATGTGCTTTCCTAAATAAAGTCAGGACTTCCCTTTTTTGGTAGGTGTGCTCGCGGCGTCCAACAAGCGCATGGGCGCTGTGTAGCCACGTCCTTGTTTTTATTACCTTTTCGTTTTTAAAGGTTTATTTTTGGTTTAATTCCTTTTTATTTTAATTTATTAACAAATGTTAAATTTTAGAAAAAATGTTCAGAATTTTGGAAAAAGATCACATTTTGAAAAATATTTATTTTCAAAAAAAAATCTGTCTGGGTTTTAGGAGAATGATTGCAAATATGGAAAAAGGTTTGGGTTTACAAGTAATGTCCGTGATTTGGAAAAGAAAATGAAATTCAAAAATTGTTTCCATATAAGGAAAATTATTTGTGTCTTAAAAATGATCAAAATTTTAATAAACAATTACATTTGTCAGAAAATGTTCACAAATTTGAAAAGAAAATATTCCTTTTTAATATAAATCTATATTTTTTCGAAAATTGGTCACATTTTAAAAACAAATGTTGGCATTTTTTTATTCAGTATCTTTAAAAAAAAATAGAACATTTAAATTTGGAAACATATTTTAGAACTTTTTGGAATTCAAGAACTTTTTTTGTATTTGGGATCATTTTTAGTTTTCAAGAACATTTCTTAAATTTGATAATGTTTTGTGTTACAGAATATTTTTAAATTTTGAACAATTTTTGGTATTTGAGAACATTTATTTAATTTTTTGAAAAACATTTGAAATTCTAATTTTTTATTATTATTCTAGAATATTTTTCAAGTTTTCAAAATTGATAATTTTTTTAATTCACGAAGATTTTTGGATTTGAGAACTTTTTGAAAATATGAAGATTTTCTTATAAATATCACTTATCTGTAAAATATGTAATGGTTGATATTAAGACTGGCGGAAAAAGGCAAAGATAAAGCAAAACAGAACGAAACTCATGTCAAAGCTCAGTGTCATAATGGGCCGGCCCACCTCAGCGTTGTGTGTGTGTGTTACGGCGCTGATGCAGAGTGCGACAAATAAGTGCTCCCGGAAATGTTGGCGATATGTTGCGGGGAATCCTATGTGACGCTCATTTCGTCGAATTGTCGACCCTTTGCACAGGCTACGAAGGTGTGATCGAGATATTGGGCAGGCCCATTTCTACAGGTACAATACAATTTTCCCGATTTTGGGAACATTCTAAAAGATTCTTGAACTAGTTTTTTTTTCTAGGACTCAATTACAAATCTGATTTTAGATTTTTGACCATTGCAATTCAAACATTTTTATGGCAATTTACATTTGCCGAGGATGCCAACTTTAGTTGGTAAGCATGGCAAATCCAGCTCAATTCATTTTTTTCTCAGAAAATTGTCGTGCTTGCAAACTAAATTTGCCATCCTCACAAAAAAAATGATATGTAGATTGCTCACCACACCTAACACGGGGTAAATTTGTCGTCTTCATGTTAACATAATTTGCCATAAAACGTTCGATTGGCCATGCCTAAAAATACAAAGCCAGATTTTTAACATTACCATTTTTCTATTTGTTTTTCTTAAAAAATTCACAAATTTAAAAATATATTCAAAAAAATGATTGAAATTTCAAAAATGATTTTTTCTTGAAATTAGTTCTGAATATCAAAAATTGTTCAAAATTTTCAAAAATTGTTCACCCTGGAGAGCATCTGAGCAGACTCCGAAGCAGTTCCTTCAACAAGGACACGACATGTGAAACACCGCCATGGCCGGGTGCAACAATAGAAGGTCGGACCTAGGGTTTTGACCACGGAGCTCGAGACCCGGTGCTCTTCCAGCACCACCAAGCCGAAGACACCGTGTGTTGCCGCCCCCCTTTATCAAAGAAGACGAAGCTGCATGGAAAGCATGGACATGCCGTGGTTGAAGTCTTTCTCCGTGTTTGGTCAGATGAAGATGGAAGCTAAAGTCCTCCTTTGTGTTGGTTGTGTTGACTAGACCAGTGGTTGCAAGCGGTGTCCTTTCCATCCTTGTAGGTCCCCCGTTGTTTCTCCCACCTTCTATCTTGGTGTAGCTCCAGTGTTATGATGTGATATGTACATTCTCACCCTTGTTTTCTCTCCTGACTCTGCCAGATACTCCTCTTAAGAAATGAAATGTAGCGCTGTTACATTTCGTCAAAACTAAAAAAGAAGACCGAAAGATAGTGCTTTAGCCAATTTAGTGAAGAAAACAAATGTTATGATGTCACACAATGCGTATTGTCAGGTTAGGATTTCTCCTATAGAAGTACAATTTGTAGGTACCTACAGATCAACTTATTCAGAAGAGTGTCCATATTTCCAAGTTCCAAACAACGTTTGTCGAAGTTGCACCAAGCCAGGGAAGAGGATTTGGAGCACGCGGTCGCGTGGGCACCGACTCCCTCGCGTGTGCTTTTTCTTTGGCTTTCGATTTTTAAACTTTCATATCTTTTAATTAAAAAGTCCAATTAAGTTTTTTTTTTCATATTCGTGTTTTTCGTGACGAGGGCTTTCAAATCAAAACCCTTTAATTCCATGGGATCCAAATGGAAGAATGCAAAGTATAAAGCTTCAATGCCTCCTTTAGCAACAATTAACGCAGAGGTAAAATGATACTACTAATAATCAGAATATTTCCTCGAGACCGCACAGAAGGAAACAATTTTTCATTAATTCAGTAAACAGCCCTAAGACAAATAACCTTTTAATTTTAATCGAAACAACCCTACTGGAATATTTTACAACATAGTATAGCAGAGTATGACAACTAGGCTTGAGATAAGCCAAAAAAAAAAGTACAAGAAATTACAAGATGCCACTTCGCCATGATCTAGACAAACAACTTATTACATAATATAAGACTGATAAATTGCATCGCTTCTGCTACTACTGCCAGAACTACATTGCCCCCTTCAAGCTTTCCACCACGAACAACTGCTGCAGCGTCGGCGGCGGCACCGAAAACTCCGGCTCCACCGACAAAAACGTTGAGCTGCGAGGACACCACCACGCAGCTTCCCGTCCACAAGCTGAAGCTCCTTCGTCCGCCACCTTGGGCGACAGCTCTTGCAGTGTTTCCGTCCCGATCCGCCGGTAGTGCTGGGAGTACCTCTCGGGCACAAGATGGGGAGTGATATGGCATGCCAATTTCAGATGCAGGTTCTTGTCCGCGGCTGCACCTGTCGAATCGCTCTGCCGCATGGCGAAGTACACGGCGTCCACTCGAACGATCGGCCACGGCAGCCGCGGCATGCCGTCGGTCGCCGCGCATCCCCCGTCCGTGGAATTGCGGTGACACCTCCATGCCGACGAGACGCACTGCATCGACATGGACGACGCGTTGGAATAGCTCGTTTCCTGCGCTCGCACCTCCCCGACGAACTCCCTTGCCGTCGCACAGGCGGCACCGAACTGGGGAGGCAGCAGCTGCATGGAAGACATGACGATATCCAAGATGTCAGTACGCTCAACCAGCTGGAACACCACGCAGAGCTTCACGTTCTTCTCCTACTTGGCGCTGTCGTCGCAGGAGAGTAACAAGACGATCTCCCTGTTGCCATCGCACGGATGAAGCAGGAGGAGGGCGTCCCTGCTGCCGTTCCTGAGGGAGAACTCAAGCGTCTTCCCTGCAAGCAGTGGCTCCCATGGGACTTCCAAGGACACCGTCAAGCTCTTCGGCCGGCCTCCAAGCTGGACGTACCGGAAGAACTCATCGGCGACATGCGCTAGCCTCTCGAACCTCCGCACCGTCGCATCGCTCGGATCGCCGTCGTCGTCCTTGCCGCGGCGGAAGGGCAAGAACCGTGTCGCCGCTCGAGTGACGCGCTTATGAACGGGGATAGCCTTCCTCGCGATCCCCTCGTTCCGTTTGCGCTCCGCGGATCTCCTCCTGTAAGCGCGCAAGATGCCATCGCCTTCCTCGGCTACGCGCTTCAGTCTCGCCTTCCAGTCCAGCAATGGTTGGTGGAGTACGCGCCAATCTTCGGAGACGGCGACAACGCTGTGAATCTTCAGCACCGCGAACTCCAGCCTCTCGGCGTTGTCCTCCACACCCCGATCCTCTCTCGAGTTGCCTGATAGGACCGTGAAAATTCTGCTTACAGACTCGCTCGCAACCGCGGATCCGAATATCTCAGCCATGAGGCATTCCTCTGGTAAATCAGAGCTCCTACGTTTGGTGATGGCACTTCTTTCTTCTTCCCGTGAGAAAATTGCTCAGCGTTTTGGACTGGTAAGCCACAAAAAAGACGTAGTACCTGAAAGTCTTCACGTCACTGTACTGATTGAGAAAATTAACGCGACGCTCCAGAAGTAAAAATGGCATCGATTATCGCTCAAGGAGTCTTCCTTGACAATGAAGTTGTTAGGAATTAATTAATTAGGTTAATTAAGTGTTAATCACTGCTATCTCGGTGCCACTTTTGACAACTGCCTCCTTTGTAACCGCCTTGTAAACAGGGTATAAATACCCCAATCTTCAATCAATGAAAGAACCGTTCCATCATTTGCTCTTCTCTCTCGTTTTTACTTTTCACACGTTATCAGCACGACTCTACCGAGAGCGCAAGGCGACGAAAAGAGAAGAAGCAACGGCGAAGGCATACTCACCAACGGCGAGACTGTGATGCATGGCCGTGGTGGTGACGCCCTCCGGCGAGCATGACCATGAAACGGTGCGGTAGCCTGGCGGCGCCCTCCGGCGCGGCTCGCAGCCCGGCGGCAGAGACGACCAACTGCCGGCACGCGCGCGGAGCGTGGTTCTCTTGCCTGGCCTTGGCGCGACGGCAGCCCAGGACGTGACGACCTCGGGCGGGATATTCCCAGGCCTCCACAGCGCGGCAACCACCGGCCGATTGCGCCCTCAGGCGATGCGGCAGCGACCTCCGGTGCAAGGCCGACTCCCTGCAGCGCGGTGGAGATGGCCCTAGGCGGCACAGGGCGGCGGCCAACGCGAGGCGACGGTGGCTATCGGCCAGCGCGCGGCGGCGCAGTCCCCAGCCGGCGTGGAGGCGGCCGCCCATCCTGGAGTGCAGCGTGGCCCTTGGCAACGGCCAGGCGACATTAGCGGCTACAGAAAAATCCCCATCAGGGAGCACACGGGAGAATCGCAAGGAGATCCTTATCTTCTCGGTGATTTTGCATCTTAGACCATATATTAATTGATCTTTGTGCTTAGCCCTCAGGCTTACAGCATTTAACGATAAACGCCATCAGGCGCTGTTGGACTTTGTAGTTTAGCCTTTCACGCCTACTCTTTTAACATTTTAACTCTCTGATTATTAGAACTCAGTTCACCCTAAATTACGTCCAACATAATTATACACCATTTTACAATGGGTAAAATTGTCATTTGAAGACCTCATGTCTTCATATTTGCACAAGTATGTAAATTAATTTTTCCACCTATATGTATTACCTCGGTAATACTATTACAAACAATGCTTTACTTACATTTCAGAACCAATTCCTTCGGAATTTAAGACATCATGAAATTTATGACAACAACTATGATTTTGCAATAGAAAATCACTTTTCTTGCAAATCTTAATGAAATTCAAACAAGAATTATAAAGTGTCATACTTAATATGAGTAACCCTAATTTTATTTGTGAATCACAAGGTGCTGGTGGCATCTACTACACTATTTGCAGATTATCCATCACTACTGTGAGGTCTACATCTTGTCATTTTAACAAGATGACTACCTTCAACGTGCTCTTCCAAATATTAATATTAAATGTGACTACCTCAAGATATCATAAGGTAATACTGGCATCTACTGTAAATTTGCAGAATATCCACTATTACTGCAAGGTCTACATCATGTCACTCTGACAGATGATTACCTTCAATGTGATTTTCTTAAATATAGCATAACATAAGGTAATAGAGATATAAACATCTACTGACAAAAGTCAGACTACGTTTCCTATTACTGTGAGATCTACACCATGTGGGTGATTATCTTCAAAGTGTTATCCTATATAAATTGAGGTCTACACATGTGGGTATAAAGCATCAGCTATACTAAAATTTGCTCCTCCGGAGCATTTGTTGTTGTTGTTCACTAAAATAATTTACTCTCATAGTAAATATATATGTTACTATGTTAAAATGGTATTTTCTTCTAATATCAATTATTTAAGCATCACTTTGCTTGAATAAGTCGTGGAAAATTACACAAATATGTGCATACCCCTGTGATTGCCTTCTATTACATTGGTGAAATACATAGCAATGAAGCCTATGTTATTATTTCTGAAAATAGTGTCGTCCATCCATCAAGATGGAGATTATAATTTACAGCAACGATTGAGTGTCTCAAACACTGTTGCAAGGTCCACATCACACTGTGGTTATACTTTAATAGTGACTAACCAATGTTAAACATGCAAAGTATATATTTTTGGCACCGACTCTAAAGTCAAACATTTTCTCAAGAATGAAGTCCAAAAGATTAGCGAAATTTTAATCGCATGCCCTGTATTGAAGGCTACACCTAGGTTCACCAAGGATCACCTTGGCCATGACTATGCTAAAACAAATCATTTCATCCATATATATTTTTTACTCCAAGAAGTAAATTAAATAACGCATGATCATTTCATGTAACACATGGCTATTCTATTTATAACTAAATATGTACATGTGCATTTTATATGTCACCAACTTCACTTAGTTCTCAAACTAAGTAAATAACAGATGAATATTTATTCACCTCAAATATTTCCCTTAAGAGAAACATGCTGCCATGAGCACATCGCGGATGATCACCCATTCGTCTTTCAAGACCTCAAGTCTATCACATCTCACAATTCTGTCACTTAATCAACTTCAAGTTGAGATATTGTGATCACATATTTTCATATGTAGATCCGGTAGACAAGCCCTTAATACACATTGCATCCTATTATGATGGTACTGTCATTTTCTATGGTAAAGAAACATATAAATTCTTAAAATCATCAAGATCCACCCAACGGGCGTATACCATTATTTGAAATTCTTGCTAGTACCAAGAATACTATGCAAGTTAGTGGTCACAAAATAGAACCATGAGGAATTCGAAGTAAAGTGGAGGCTAATAGACAACCAAAGACAGAATTACCTCTTAATAGGAATCAGTCGTTTTCAAATGATCACAGAGACAACTCTAAAGTTTGTCAACTGTGTGGTTATATAAATATCGTACCTATGATTACCAAACCCTCAAACATATGGTCAAACCACACCACAAATTTATTAAAAGGCAAATAAGTTCATTGGGATAAATTTGAAAATTTGCAAACTTATAACCAAAAACTATTCTGGTAAATGATTGTTCTCAAATATTCATCAGAAGGAGAACCAAAAATTAGTGCAATAAAAGGATGGTGAATTCCTTTGCACCGATGATATGTTTGCGTAATAAAAAATTCAGTAATACTGGAGATCTCATGTAATCTCCGAATTATTCCCAAAATATCTTTAGCCCAAACTTGTACTACTACATGTAGTGTGATGTCCAATATCCTATTTTATTGGACATGATATTTGATAAATTTTGAATGTATGAATCAATTCATACTTACTATTGTTGCGTACATAATAATTTTATAATTTTTAATAAATTAATTTGGCTTGATAGCCCTATCCATCCTGGTTTGGGGATGATTAGAAAATTATTGACAATTCTATTGGTCACAACTTACTAAGTTGCGAAATTCCCTAAAATCATTAGACTTTATGTGCACCACATGTGTCATAGGGAAATCGATTTTAAGGCACTCTCACCTTAAAATTTCAAAGGAACCACTCATTCTTTCGTGATCACATTTAGAAGATATATGCGGATTTACTTAACCATTATGCGGGATTATTAAGATACTTCATGGTACTCTTAGAAACATTTATAAAATGATTTCACGTGTGTTTCTTATCACACACAACCATGCATTATCTTATTAAATTAATTTCTCAGCTTACCAAAGTAAGATCAAATTCTCCTGAACACATGATATGGACAACATCGCTGAACTCATTTCAAGAGCAATGTTTGATTATATATAGTGCTTATGTACATACCCAGAATGGTTTAGGTAAATATCTTATCAAAGATAGTGAAATTAATTACATGACCAATCTTAAAGTATTGTAAATTTACCAGCCTCTTGCTAGACACATACGGCCTTACACACCGTAAGTATGATCTAAATCATAGCAACTGCATATCATACTACTTTCCCCTTGTAGTAACTACGTGGAAATCAACAAAGTATTTCCCATCTGCGATAATTCAGTTACATACCGATATCACCACTCCAGCGTACATCAATGGGCTCTCACAGAAAATTAGGGATCTATGTGAGGAATAACAATTTATCCGTCAATCAAAATTATTCATAGCCTGTATGCTGATTGCATCAGCAATAAGGATATTTTTCGGCATTAGGGGGAGATAAGTACCACAAAGAATGCCGAGAAATAAATTAGAAATGTTATTGACATTCAATCCTTATATCCACGTACTCAAAGAATCTGAACTAGAAGTTTAGAGAATCATATATTTGCAACACATTGCAAATCTGCCGCATACATTTACTGATGATAAGGTGTCACTAAATTTTATATTCCTGCAGTAAAGTGTCAGAAAGAGTGGAGGTACCTGATAAACCACTCTTTTCCTCAAATGAGAGCAAGAGGGGGAGAAATCTGACCACATGAGATATAATCTCGCATATGCTTCTGCGGAAACAAAGGAAATCAAATCCTCAACCAGTAAATGTAATTCAACATCAAGTTGAAAGACACCTCACTGGATCCTCATCATCCAAAGCCCGGCATAAATGTGCACAAATGTTTTGGTGCCGGGACATCGAAACGCCTTGACTCCATTTGTTGTAGGAAATCACAAGGAGTTAAAAAGGAATAAATAGAGTATCCACAAACTTCAATGATTCCATCAGAATCATATAAACTAAAGACTACATTTGTCGACATATATTTCTTCTCAAATTACTAAAACCTTTTGGGCCCTGAACCAAAATCCATGGTAGAGTGCCTCTTGCACTCATATTGGTTCACATAAAAGGAAGCAAGTAATGAAGAATAGCACTCGCTCAACAAACGAGTGGTATTTACCACAGTAATACCTACTCCTCATATGTATCTCCCCATATGGAATACAAATAACTTCTCATTCATAAACAAAGTAAATGATGTGGTGAGAAAGCAAGGCTTGTAGCAAAAGGGTTCACGCAGAGACCGGACATCAATTATGATGTAACATACCCTCTTGGTATGAGTGGAATTATGTTTTGATAATAAATATCATTGGCAGTACAAATAATATTATCCATGCAGTTAATGGTTGCACTGACTACATACTCATATGGGTCACTCATTTCGGAAACCTATACTGAAGTCTCTGAAGGGCTTACAATTCTGAATCCAAAAATAAATCGCAACATTTTTGTGTAAAACTTTAGAAGTCACTCCATGACTCGAAATAGTCGGAAATCATATGGTACTACCGACTAAATGAGTTCCTTCTTCAAAAGGATTACTCCAAGATTGATAATTGATTATGTGTTAATAAAGGAATCCCAAATTTGATTTCCTTATATCACCTTAGTGTATATCGATGAACTCATCATCAGTGTCTATACAAGACATAATCATAAACAAAATCTTCTTAAGACGGAAAATTTGGATTCAACCAAATTTAGCTTAAGTTTACAACTTGAGCATTCTCTCAAGAATACATATCAGTCTACATATATCCAAAACATATACGAGAAGTTCAATGTGGATATATCATACCAACAAAAGACATGTATGGTCATACTACCCGTGATAGGGTACAAATCCATTCATACCTAGGGGTGATAATGAAGTGATACTAGGACCTATAGTTCTACATCTCACAAACACGAAAGCACTCATATAATTGCAAACTACGTCAGGCCTGACACTATATTTGCTATCTTTGTTCAGAGTGCAACCCCTAACAAAAGGTATATGGTCAATACAAGAAATATCAACTTATATCTCAAGCTCACAATAAATCTTGAACAATTCCATCAGGAAAATCAAGATATGACCATGATATGATGAAATGATATTGGCTCTTTATTTGATCCCAACAATGCCATATCAATGACTGAATTGACTAGAATAGCCTTCTCATGGAATTCATCTACATAGATTCTAATGACTATTTCCACTTATCATTCTGACATAATTGCTTTATCTAAAAGCATTGCAAAATATGCATGGCTCAGTAGAATGATTAACCACACTCAAAATCATGTGGTTGAGATTCATCAGAATCGCATAACTTAATTTTATCAAGATTTTACCACTTGTGTTGCTCAATACCTACAGGTTATATGAAGAGCAATATCATAAAGCACATTGCTCAAAAATCACTTATCCTCACGAATTATAGAAAGTGAGGAAACAATTTGCAAACAAAATATTGGAAAATCCAATGGATTATTCATAACGTCATGATCATGTCAATGGAATTGGTATGACACATCCTCCAGATTTGCAAAGTTCAGGGGGAGTAATCTCCCAAACTATAACCTGTTAACAATCATCAGATTGCATATATTGTACTCTTTTTTCCTTCATGAGTTTTTCCCTAATGGTTTCCCATAAAAGGTTTTTAACGAGACAATATAAACACAAGTGTCCATATATGCCATATCATTTTCTACTTATATTTTTCCCACTTGGTTTTAAAGGAGTTTTCAATGGCATATATAATCGCACTCTTTTCCCTTATGAGTTTTCTCTCAAAGTTTCTCATAACGGTTTTTAAGGCCATATCTTCTCAAAGATCATGTCATACTTTCTATTTTCCCTATCGGGGTTTTTAAAGGAAGTACTCAAGACATATTTATTGTTCTCTAAACTCACATATGAGTTTTCTCCTTCTACAAAGGTTTTTCTCAAATGAGTTATCATGAGACAATAATCATTATATGTTGTATCATTTTCTCCTTATTTTTCCCACATGGTTTGAAGGAGTTTTAACAACATATCAAATACTATTCTCCTCGTATTTTTCCCACGGGGTTTTTGGAGGAGTCTTTCTCAAGATGAAGATGATGAACTTTCAAGGAAAATACATACTAGGAGGAGTCTTTATCAAGATGATGTATATTCACAAAGATCAAGCATTGATTAGGGGGAGTGTTAGGAATTAATTAATTAGGTTAATTAAGTGTTAATCACTGTTATGTCGGTGCCACTTTTGGCAACTGCCTCCTTTGTAACCGCCTTGTAAACAGGGTATAAATACCCCAATCTTCAATCAATGAAAGAACCGTTCCATTATTTGCTCTTCTCTCTCGTTTTTACTTTCACAGAAGTTAACATGATGGTGTTTCCGTACACGTGTCAACCCAGCCGAGCACAAAACAAACCAAGAAAATAGAAAACTGAAATTTTGTTGGAAACTTGAGAGGAGAATAAATTAGGTAAACATGTTGTTGAGTTATCATAAAAGGATAATTCAAGAAAAGGAAAATTTAGGAAATACACAAACAATTGGTTAGTTTTTTTTTGGAAAAGGAGGTTAAAACCCCCGGCATCTGCATCAATCGAAACATACAGCCATCTTTATTAATTATTCAACAAAGGTCTGACAAGAACATACATCAAGCCACCCGAAGCCACCACTCACACCTACAAACTCGATAATGTGGAGTGCTCTCACTCCCCATATCTAAAACCGGTGTCATCACCGATCCATCCACATAACGTATCGGAACCTACAACTGGTGCAGCAAATCTAAAGCGTACACCACATGCACACGTTTTAGAGGCCGCCATCATCCTCGAACCGCTGACCCATCTTCAGGAAAGAGATCCGCATCATCCTTGCCAGTCCGTCCATCCGTCGCCGCCACCACGGCGCCCAACGGCACCACCTCCCTACGCGCAAACTGCTGAGCACCTCGCGGTCACCGTCGGTACACCGCAGCACCATGCCGCCAAGTACCACCAGCCGACACAGCTTGAAGTCTCTGGAAGATTTGTCGTGCATAGCACCTGCCAAACAGGCATGACATAGCGTAGCACCTGTCGGTCAGGCATGACTTGACATCTCCACCGAAGCTCCATGCAAGACGAAGCCGCTCCACCTTCTGCCTCTGTCCTCCGACGCTGCTCCACAAACGATGCTCCCAAAAGAGAAACGACACCGCAGTACCGCCATCGTCCGATCTGGAAGACCAGATCCTAGGGTTTCCCCCGGAGCAGCACGAGTGGGTCGACAGTAGTTACATGACGATGCCTTCATCAAGGCAACGGCGCAGAACGCCGCCATCGCCCGCCGACTGCTCGGTTTTCACCGGCAACTATGGCTCCCCGACTTGCAGCCGGGACTAGATGACGGATCTCGAGATCCGACCACCCAGCCGCAGGCCGACCACCTCCGACGGAGGAGATGACCACCACCGTCGGCTGCACCGGGCAGATCAGATCTGACCGGAGGCGCCGCCGACGTGTCCACCAGGCCCTCCACGCCGCCGCCGCCGCCGATCCGAAGCCAGATGGCGCGCCGCCGCAACATAGCCGGTTGGAGCCGCCGACCGCAGCCACCGACGCCGCCCGAACCATGCCGCCGCCATCGCCGTCGCGCCGCAAAGACTGGATCGGCCGCGCCTCCACACGTTTAGGGGCCCCGCACCACCCCTAAGACGCGGGAGAGAGGGAGTCCCCCGCCACCGCCGTCGACCCCCGCGCTTAGCCCGGCGGCGTCCCCCGGCGGCGGCGGAGGGAGGGGAGGAGGGAGTTCGCGGCCCCGGCGGCTAGGGTTTGGGCGCCGCCCGAGTCGCCCTAGCGGGGACGAAGCGGGGGCTGGCGTGAAGTTTTCTTTGTGTAGGTTTGCTCTCTGCTCAAAACAATTGGTTAGTTAGAGAGAAATAAATAAAGTACAAAATAATAAGCATCATGAAGAAAAACATTGTGACTGTTAAAAATTAGAAAAAAAAAAAGAAACTGCACAATGCAAATTAAATTAAAAAAGGTTTCTTATGTGTGCTCAAAATATAAATATTTTGCCTTGAGCTTGTTGTCTTCTTAAGCCTTCGTTCATTTTCTTCTGGAATTTTATGCATTTAGTTTTCCCCCAATTTCTTTGCGTGGATCGACGTCCATAAATCCAGTTGTACATGTGAAAACATTCATACATACACATCAAGGGTATGTATGGTGCTTTCAAGCATTAACCACATTTACTAATATTTATATATTTAACTGGAGTTCAAAATTAATTTTGGGGATTTTTCTTATAATTTCACTATCTCACGGAACACTTACAATCTATCTAGATTGTTTTAATTTTTTTCTCAAAAATAATACTAACCTCTATGTAATATTTCTTATTTATCTCTATATTTGTGTTTGTTTCACGAAACATTACTCCAAAAAGTTTCTCTGTCTCACGAAACACTTAAGATCTATTTATGTTTCAATATTTACCTAGTTTCCACTATTGTTCTGATTTTGTAAAGACATGTCCCATATTTTCAGATTTAACTTGATATTTTTTTATAAAGTTGACTATTTTATGCGGACTAATTTGCCACATCTGCGAAAACGTTGACACGTCATCCAATACTAGAAGCAAAGGCGTGCTTTGCCACGCCATTATTTTTGTGCTGGTGTTACAAAATTGCAGGATACCAAATGATGGGCTAGCATGCATGGAATCAGTACGGAACCAATTCCTCTACATAACACGTATCCATGACACAATTGACGAAAAAGAATGGTGAATCACACATGATCAACCACAACTTGTAAGTTACTTTTTTTTTACAATATTTGGATTTATGAATCAATACTCTGGCCAGTATGCGCTGCTACTATACTTCCAACACATCCCCCCACACTTCCCTGAAGTTGCATTTCAGGGTTTACCCGGTTTAAGTGATTTCAGGGTTTAAATTATATCACATTCAACTTAGGGGGGGGGGGGGGGGGGGGGGTGGACATCTTTCCACTAGAAACAGAGAGAAAAACATTTTAAAAAACAGAGTGAAAAAACATGCAAGGCCCACAACTCCATCATGGGATCGAGAAATTCTTATGCTCACGCTGCGCTATTTGCACAATCTTTTTTGGTGAGGGACGCACGGGCCAGCTTTCGCTAAATTCTTATCATTTATGTAATTTGATTTTTACATTATATTCTTACTGATAAATAATGATTTTTATCAGTTTATCCCCTGCTTTGAATTTTTTGAATTTTTCTAGATTTTACTGTTCATGGTGGTATCATAAGAGCTAAAACTCGAATGGGCACTTACCAACACTTTTGTCATGAATGCAAGTGACATTGACATATAGGCGATGTTTTTCCGAACATTTTGGTATCTTATTTGCATTTTTCTGATTTAGTATGAATTAGTTATGAAGTTTTCAAAGTGACGGTCAAACAGTCAAAGGGCAAAAGCACAAGACACTACTGGAATCTGGCAATTTGCCATCTGTCCCCTCTTTGCCGTCTGTCAGCTGATGGCAAAGAGCCTCTTTGCCGTCTGCTTTGGAAAAGCAGACGGCAAAGAACCAGCTGATGGCAAAGAGAGTCTTTGCCGTCAGCTAGCTCTTTGTCGTCTGCCAGCTGACGACAAAGAGGCCAATGGCAGACGGCAAAGAGGCCCGTGGGCCCCAGGGGGGCTCGGTGCTGGCTAGGTCACCTCTTTGCTGTCTGTTGGCCCTTTGCCGTCTGCTAGTAGACGGCAAAGAACGGCCAGGTAGACGGCAAAGGAGGGATGTGGGCCCACCAAAGCACGGCGTGGGCTAACCTAACGGCTGGCCTCTTTGCCGTCTGCTAGCAGACGGCATATCCATCTTTGCCGTCTGCTAGCAGACGGCAAAGGAGCGATGTGCCTTAACGGCTAGCCCGCGCACGCCCGGCCCCCACTACCCCACTCTCCTCCCCCGCACCCCTCTCTCGCTCGCTCCCTCCGCCGCCGGCCCGCCGCTCCGCCGCCCCGCGCCGCCGGCCCGCCGCCCCTGCCCCCGCGCCCCGCCGCCCCTACCCCCTGGCCCCGCGCTCCGCCGCCCCTGCCCACGCGGTCCGCCGCCCCCTGCCCGGCGGCCTCGTCTCCTCGCCGCCGGCCGCCCCCGCCCGGCGGCCTCCTCTCCTCGCCGCTGGCAGCCCCTGGCCGCCCCGGAGCTTCACCCCCGCCCCTCGCCGCCGGCCGCCCCCGCCGCCCCCTGGTGAGTGCCCCACCCCCGTCTTTTTTTGTTTTTTTTTCTGCTAAATTAGTTAGTTAGTTTATTAGGTAGAAAAAACTTAGATAGAAAAGAAGAAAAGAAAAAACTTAGAAGAAAAAGAAGAAAAGAAAAAACCTAGAAGAAAAAACTTAGAAGAAAAAGAAGAAAAGAAAAAACCTAGAAGAAAAAAAAAGAAGGAAAAAAAAGGAAAAAGAAAAAATGAAAAGAAGAAAAAATAAGAAGAAGAAGAAGAAGAAGAAGAAGAAGAAGAAGAAGAGGAGGAGGAGAAGAAAAAAGAAGAAGAAGAAGAAGAAGAAGAAGAAGAAGAAGAAGAAGAAGAAGAAGAAAGAGGAGACGAGGAGAAGAAGAAGAGGAAAAAGGAAAAGAAGAAGAAGAAGAAGAAGAAGAAGAAGAAGAAGAAGAAGAAGAAGCAGAAGAAGAAGAGGAGGAGGAGAAGAAAGAAGAAGAAGAAGAAGAAGAAGAAGAAGAAGAAGAAGAAGAAGAAGAAGAAGAAGAAGAAGAAGAAGAAGAAAAGGAAAAAGAGGAAAAAAAGAAGAAGAGGAAGAAGAAGAAAACGACACCCCGACCCCGACACGACACCCCGACACCCCAACCCCGACACGACACCCCGACCCCGACACGACACCCCGACACCGACACGACACCCCGACCCCGACACGACACCCCGACACCCCGACAGCCCGAGACCCCGACACCCCGACACCACGACACCCAGACACGACACCCCCGACACCCCGACACCCCCGACACCCCGACACCCCAACACCCCGACCCCGACACGACACCCCGACCCCGACCCGACACCCCGACACCACGACACCCCGACACCACGACACCTAGACACGACACCCCCGACACCCCCGACCCCCGACACCTCTTCGGCCTCCTGTTGACCGAAAAGGTGCTCTTCGGCCTTCCAGAGGCCGACGGGGTCATATATTTGTGAATTATGAGTTAGGTCATATATTTTTCGATTTTATTATAAAAAACATCATATTTGTGTTGATCGGGTGGATTTAAATGTGCAGTTGTTTCGTCGCTGCGAGGGTCTGGTGTTCGACGACCTCCCCGTGCGTTCGACGAGCTCCGCCCCTGCGTTCGTGGGTGAGCACAAATGACATCTCCTCCTCCCCCCTGATGGTTATGCATCGAATATAAGTAAGGGAGTCAATGTTTCAACGGGCAAAGTGACCGGGCTCAAGAGTCATGACTATCATGTATGGATTGAGCGGATAATGCCGGTGATGGTTCGAGGCTATGTCCCCGAGCATGTCTGGCGAGTGCTTGCCGAGCTAAGCCATTTCTTCCGCACGCTTTGTGCTAAAGAAGTAAGTAAAGACGTGATTGAACAATTGCATAAGAAGGCACCAGAGTTGATATGCAAGCTAGAGAAGATCTTTCCGCCAGGCTTCTTTACTCCGATGACACATCTCATTTTGCACCTCGCGAACGAGGTATTGTTGGGGGGGTGTGCAGAATCGTTGGCAGTACGGCCCTGAGAGACAGAACAAGCATCTCCGACAGAAATGTGGAAACAAAGCTAAGATTGAAGCTTCCATAGCTTAGGCAGTTATCCTAGAGGAGGTGTCAGACCTCAGGACATCGTACTATCCAGACCACGTTCCCACTCTGCATAATAAGGTGCCTCGATACAATATAGAAGAGCCCAAGTATAAACCCAAGCTCCATCTATTCAGCGGGCAAGGTGGCAGGGCTGGGGGCTCGACACCTTATAACATGCCACAACAAGAGTGGGAGGACCTCATGTTCTATGTCTTGCACAACATCAAGGAAGTTGAGGATGTGTGGATGAGGTAATACCACTACACCATTCCTTTATGTCCTGCACAACATCATGTTCTATGTTCACTTAGTCCCGGTCTAACAACGCTTTTTCTTCTTTTAGTGAATTCGTTCAAGAGGAATGGACAGGAATGATTCCTCCTACTGAGGCGGAGGCACTTACTCTTCTCCGGCATGGAAACCCTGGACGTAAAAATTTTGTTGCTTGGTTCATGGAGAAAGTAATTTTTCACATTCCCCTATTAAATACCTAGTTCAACATTTATTAGTTAACCGAATTAATGCACCCAGCAATTTCAATTAAACTTGTAGGGAAAAGATCGGAACATATCTATGGATGACGAATTGAGATGGGTTTCCATGGGTTTTGACCCTGCCGTCATGACATGTAAAAAGTATGATGTGAATGGGTATCGCTTCCATACATAGGAGCACCAGAACAGCCGGCCTGATCCCAAAACTATAAATACCGGAGTGTACACCCCGGTCAAAATTCAGTTGACTACTACGGAAAAGTAGGAAAAATATACGAGCTTACATTCAGCAAAGGGCGCGAAACCCTAAGTCTCCCTGTATTCAAATGCCGATGGTTCGACCCGCGGGAGGGGCTGAGACATACGCCTTCCATTGGTTTGGTCGAAGTTAAACCATCAACCGTCTATGCCGGAGCCGATCTCTTTATTGTGGCTACCCAAGCCACACAAGTTTATTATCTGCCTTACCCATGCCAGAAAGAGTACCTAAAGGGTTGGGAAGTTGTGTTCAAGGTGTCGCCACATGGTAAGCTACCGGACCCGAACGAAGACGATTATTACTACAACATAGACCCCATGACATACGAGGGAGTGTTCTATCAAGAGCAACCTGATGATGATGTGGTCAGAAACGATGACGCTGACGCCTTGGGTGATGATGATGTGGATCCAAATGATGACGATGCACGGAATGATGGTGAGACCATTGTTAATGAAAATGACATACTTATGCTAGAAAAGTTAAACGAAGACTCTGACGACGAGGAAGAGCCGGAGCCTCCGTCAGACAACGAAGATGATATGCGTGATAGTGATGATGAGACCGATCGAGGAATCGGTTACAATAGTGATGATTCGTATGGGTTCTAGCAGATGTACGTTTCATGTCTTTTTTTCTATGGTTTAGGAATATGCCTTTTTATGCTTATTTGTTAATGTGTTTTTTATTCCTTATTATTATGCTTTTTTCTTCATTATTAATGTACTAATTGTTTATTCTCTTTTCAATGCAGGTTCGCGGAACATGGGCAAGGGGAAGGCCGACGGCAAGGGTTTCCTAGGCAAGGTCGTCGGCATGGCTAGTCGGAGTGGTCGACCCCTTACTCTTCCCCCCCCCCCCCACAGGGAGGTCGAGGGATAGGTGCCCCTAGAGGAGGAGGGGGTGGGGGGAGAGCCCCTAGAGGGGGAGGGGGTGGGGGGAGAGCCACTAGAGGGGGTCGGGGCCAGAAACAACGCGCCCTCACCGACTTAGGGGTGTTGTCTTCGAGGCCCTCCTCTAGTGAGGTACCCTCTACCGACGAGGAGGAGGAGTTGGAGGAGGAGGTTCACGAGGAGATTCAGGAGGAGGAGGAGGAGGAGGTTGGGGAGGGGGACGAGGAAGAGGAGGAGGAGGCAGGCGAGGAGGATGGTGGTGGCGGGGAGGATGGTGGAGGCAGCAAGGGGGTTGCCAACAAGAAGGGGTGGCTGCGCGGTAGTGCAAAGCTCCCTACCCTTCCTACTACCGAGGAGCAGAAGTGGCTCATTGAGCCCACGGGGAAAGAGTAAGTGCCACTTAATCATAATTTAATTCTTTTGCTTGTACACATGCTAATATTTTCATTCTTTATATCTTTTGCAGCAACTGGATAATTCCTAATGGGGCCCGTCTTCCAAACGGCCTCATCACCGTCTTGCTGAAGGAACACTGGCCGGGGCTGTTCCGTCCGGATCCAGTCAGGCAGCCGGATCTCCGGGTTTTGGCCACGAGCTGGGACCACTGGGAAGCGGCCCCCCACCCGGACCATGATACACATTCTAAGGCCGTGATCACAAATTTTTGGGTGAGTTCTCTTCAGAAGCACGAGTCTTGAGTTTCGTTCGTAGTTTATCATCGAATGGTTTAACTCATGGCTTCTTCCATTCTAGTTTTCTGAATGATTGTAGAAATACTATCGAGTTCTTGAGGAGCACAAGTCCACTGCCGACGAGATCGTGCTGCGCCAAGCGAGGAAGAAGGCCTGCCAGCTGCAGTACGAGGTGCGCTGGGTGGCCATCTCGCAATATTATCACGTCGCTCTTGGCGAGAAGATGACCAAGGAAGAGGCTCGGAGGCAGAAGCTTACCTTGGAGAGGGAGGAGTACTTGATGGTAAGCATAACAGATTTTTTTCATTCTGACGTTTGTGGTAAATTTCATCTTTTCTTGTTGACATGCCATTATGACTTCATTATGTAGGTGTGTCCTGGTTGGTGTTATGGAAAAGACGATGGATGGGCGGCATTGGTGGATCTGTGGCTCGGTCAGGATGGAGAGTGGGCTGCTAAGAGCATGATAAACAGGGCTAACCGAGGGACTGAGGGAGTACATGCTCAGGGAAACCGGAACCACTTTGTCCACAAGAAACTTCAGGTATATCTATGTACATTAAACATTCTTCTTCTATTTACCGTCACTTTCTTATGCGTGACTAACCTCTGTTTGGTGGTGCAGGAGGAGAAACTGAAGCGGCCGCTCTCACACATGGAGGCGTGGGAGATCGCCCATACGCGGAGGAAGCCCAAGGCTGGCGAGGGCCAGTACTACGGCAAGACCACGCATAAGAAGAAGGCCTACAAGGAGGAGTATCTGAGGTTACATCCTGACACACCTGACCCCATGAAGGCGGCTCTGGACGACAGGGTGGTGGTGGGCATGGGGCCAAGGCTTCATGGTCGGCAGCCGGTTCTGGATGCCGTGGTCACTCCTTCTATCTCCTACACACAGCTCCGAGCTACCGACCCGAGCCTGAGCCAGCGCATGAGCACGACCACGACCAGTGCGCAGTCACACTCCCTCCTAGCCGAGCGGCACTCTGTAAGTATTTTCCCTCTTATCTTCATTGCTCACTTTATTTTCCGCATTGAGATGTTTTATGAGTTCCATCATGTCATATTGTAGGCCTACATGGAGTACACACGCCAGGAGACCATGGCGTGGAGCGCGAGAGTTGCAGCAGTCCAGGACCACAACACTCGCATGATGACGGTTAGTTTAGCCCCTTTCATTTCACTTCCATATTTGCACTTTCATTTTTTCTGACATTCGTGTTTGCTTTGTCAATTAACATGCAGCGCGTTTTTGAGAGCATGGCGGCCGGCACGGTTCCTGTAATGGAACCACCACCACCACCTGCTGGAGCACAACCAGTGTTGCTTACCTTTGAGGAATTTCTGGCACAGCACATGGGGACTACGGTGGTTAGTACATCCCCAAACTATTCAACCACCGCTTACCGTTTATTCAACACAATTATATATCCCCTTAACATGTCTTTTCAAACATCCAGGGAACCGGTGGATCATCCGTTGGTGGTGGTGCCGGTCTTGGCATCACTCCCGAGTCACGGAGCCCGGTCACTCCGATCCACCGAGGAGGTGGCGGTGGCGGTCTTGGCGGTAGCAGTGCCGGTCTTGGCGGTAGCGCTGCCGCCAGCAGTGACGACCTCGGCTTTGGCAGTCTGGGCGGTGACGACCTTGGCGGTGGTAGTGCCCGTCGTTGATGATCATACTCTTATGTCACTGCTTGCGATGATGATGTGTATCGTGTTATTCTGATGATGATCATACTCATGTTATTGTGATGGTGGTGATGATATTTGTGATTGTGTTGATGATGATACTTATGTTGTTGTGATGTTGGTGGTGATGATGATACTTATATGTGCTGTTTATGTGCATTTGATTATATATATGTGTTGTGAATTTGCTGTGCATTTGAATTGAATTCAAACAGAAAATTATAAAAAAAATCAGACAGGAGCTATGCCGACGGTTATGCCGTCGGCATAGTGGGGGGCCGTGCTACCAGATTGCGCCACGTGTCACCTATGCCGACGGCTTAGCCGTCGGCACAGATGTAAAACTATGCCGACGGCTAGGCCGTCGGCATAGGTGACACGTGACGCGATCTGGTGTATCCGGGCAAAAAAGTACGCCGACGGCTAAGCCGTCGGCATAGATGTAAAACTATGCCGACGGCTGGGCCGTCGGCATACATTAGAGCCAGGCTGCACCGGTTGCCGACACGTGGCATAACGATGCCGAGGGCCAGGCCGTCGGCACAGATATAAAACGATGCCGACGGCCAGGGCCGTCGGCATGTCTGGGCCACGCGTCGCCCTTTCATTGGTCTGGACTTGACGACGGCACCGTCAGCCGCCGTCATACGAACAACTTTGCCGACGGCTAGTCTATGCCGACGGCTGTACGGAGGCCGTCGGCATAGGCAGCTATGCCGACGGCTTTTCTACTCCAACGGCCTGGTCGAGATACGCCGACGCAAATGTTGCCGACGGTGGCCGTCGGCATAGGCCTATCCCGACGGGGTTTGTGCCTTTGCCGACGGCTCGGGGCCGTCGGCATAGTAGGTCATTCCGGTAGTGATGGCCCCAACCTGCTGCAGAAGCCGAGAGGAGACTGCGGGCGAGAGGAAATGTTGTCGAAGAGAGAGGTCTGAGGTCGGCAAGATTAAACAGTGGGCGTCCTCCGGTTTGAAAGAAGAGGGCTCTGGCGAAAAATGTCCCGCTACGGCGGGAAACCGAGCGGGAAGGGAAGGGCCCGGTAGGTAAAGGGATGAGTGCGTCGTGGAGTGGGGTTTTTGTGGGACCTCCTGAGATAACATGGTGGATAGTTCGGACAAACACGTCTCTTCCTCACATATGGGCTGGATTGGTGGAGCCCGGACTGTCCAGGTTGAATTTTGGGGAGCCCGTTGGGCGCCCGTTTGATGTCCGAACATGGCCGGATGTATGGAGGACAAACGAGTTTTGACCTTAGAAACAAGGTTAATCATTTGTTTGATTCATTTCTATGCATTGTTGCCCGTAGCAACGCACGGGCACTCTACCGGTACAACTTGGTGATAAGTGATGAGGACAGGCGACTCGGCGTTTCGGAATCCGTTAGCCATATATATATATCCACGAGCATGAGCACGCCGTACGCGAATCGACATCGATCCAAGATCCTTATCCAATGATCGGCCGGTGCACCGACGAGGAAAGGCCGGCCGAAAGCGGCATTGCTTGCGTGACCTTGCGTCACCTGTCATGCACATGCGTACCGCTACGTATGCACCGGGTGGATCGATGTGTTGTGGTCACATGAGCGATATGCAGAGGTGGTATAAATTGCGTGCGTGCCCGATCGCAAGTCAAGCCGGATCTGGCCATCTGGGGATGTTGTCTTGCATGCAATTGGCCTTGGGCCATGGCCGATCGAAAATCAATTACAGCGTGTTTGGTTGTTTGAGGGAAAGGGAATGGGAATTATTAAGGGGGAATTGGCTGAGGGATTAGATATGGGAAGTGGACTATTAGTCCCAATCCCACGTTTGGTGTAGGGTGGGAATTATTCGTGGGAATTTGACAGAAAATTAATTTCCTCTGTTTGGTTCAGGGGTCTTGGAATGGGAGTTGTTAATGATACGGTTTAGTAGCTACTGTATAAGATAAGGCAACGCAAAATAAACTGGGAAGCATCAAATGTTGTTACTGACGAGTTTAAAAGCAAACAAGTAGTCCGGAGCTAAAAAATAAAACTACTAATCCAGAATTGTAAATCCAAATATTCACTTATTTTTTGGCCGCCTCTAGCTCCTGGCGAACAAACACCACTTTGTAATCATCACGCAAATTGATGAAAAGTTCTGTCTTTCCAGCATCACCACCAATGACACGAATAGCCATTACAACCTCTTCGGTTGTGAGACCTTTAAGATTCTGGAGAATATCAAGTAACTTGGTTCTATTGGCTGATGTTTGCTCATGAACTTGTGATTCATGCATAAACGCCCTCTGTAAACCATTCATGGTTTTAGCATTCTCCTGCTCAGCTTCCAAAAACTTAGCAATTGTATTCGACACACTTACAAGACCAGACTCAAGTGCATCATCATCAGGGTATGTTCTCTTACGACCATGCCTAGAACCACCAGATGGGCTTGTGTTCTCATTTGATTCAGGAAGATTCTCCTTGGCTGGTTTGCTAGTAGGTTGTCCATCTACTGTTGATCCATCTTCTACAATTTCTTCTTCACCCGGACCTTTAGCACTCCCTCCTTTAGCCAAATCAGTAGCATATACCTCACATAGCTTGTCAAAGTTAACCATAGGCTTCATGTACAGAGGACCTGCTCCCTCACGAGACTACAAAAAAAAGAGCATGAATTTCCATTAGAAACTAAATTTCAGTTGAAAATAACATTAAACAGAGCAAATTTCTTTACATATTGTACCTTTGCCCAGCCCATATACGTCTCCCTATCTCCAGTTACCATCTTCTTCTCATCATCCCATCCAAACCCACTACCATTTTGCATAATTTCCAGAACATACGAAAGTTGCTTCTTCAAAATCTTAACTTTAGACCTGATATGTGGATCCGCTTTAAGATCAGCATGTGGTAGCACTTTAGCCATTTCCTTCTCAATGTAGGTCAGATATCCAGATTTGTGGCCAGTATCTACTTTCCAAGAAGAATCATTCATATTATATAGAATGTCAATAAGTAACCTCTCCTCCTCCGCTGTCCATGTTCTCTTGTCTCTCTTTTTCGATGTCAATTTGCCCTCCTTTGACTTGGTTTTCTGATAGTTTCAATATGACAATAAAATGCGTGGGTACAAACAATACAAAATATACATGCTCATGTAGGAAATATGATGTTCATACATTAATCAATCTCTCCTATCATTACAAGAAAGTGAATGAAATGACACATAAGCTATTATGACATATGGGAGAAAACAAATATCAATGTAGAATGTTTCGACACACATATTTTGCTGAGCAAACATCTAATGTCCTACATATAAAAATGCACTAGCGTGTATCAACGATCTTGTCTTTTGGCTATCCAAGCTTTCCACATTTCATCAGCTAACTTGTCTCTTTTCTCAGTCCACTCGGATGATGTTTCGGTGGACTGAATGACATCCTCATTTACTTGCTGCTGCTGAAGGCGTAGCATGTATTCATCTAGATATTGTTCACAGGGATCAACCCGCATTTGTTGTCGTATCAGATTGTGAATATAGCAGCATGCCAGAATTATATCAACTTGTGTATCAAAAGGATAATAAGAGGGATTTCTAATGATAGCCCATCGCATCTTGAGCAATCCAAAAGTCCTCTCAATCACATTTCTTGCTGATGAATGCATCATGTTAAACAATTCCTCTTTTTTTGTTGGGGGGTTTTTCCAATCATTTAGATGGTACCGTTGCCCTCTGTATGGAGCAAGAAACCCTTCACAGTTCTTGTACCCAGCATCAACTAGATAATAGCACCCTACGCAATAGAAACATATGTATGGGTTTGTCAACTATGTATAGAATATGTACATCTAATTAACATGGACCCTTTTGTATTATCTCTTACCCCGAGGAACCTTAAGGCCATTTGATCTTGATAAAGCATCTCGAAGCACCCTACCATCAGCCGCAGATCCTTCCCAACCCGGATATACATAAATGAATTGCATGTCTGGCGCACATACGCCAAGAACATTTGTTGCAACTTCATTCTTTCTTGAACGAAATCTTGGTTTGTCGGTTTTGGGCACATGAACTTCTATATATGTCCCATCTAAGGCACCTAAACAATTCTATAGGAAGAACAAAATGTGTTAGACCCTGAACAAAAGTAGACCTACAAGTGTTTTTTTATCTTGAAATATTAAATTGATACCTTAAAGCACTTCCACCTTCCATCCGTGCAATTGGCTGGAATTGGTCGAGGCTTCTTAAGCAACACTTTCCAGAGTTTTAAAACTACGCCTAGTACTTCATGGAATTTCCGACTTACTACTTCAGGTGAACGCTGGAAATCATGATGAATTGCTCGATTTTTCTCATCATGTGCAAGTATGTGAAGGAACATGGCAACCGTTTCTTCCACGCTCATATGCCTAGTATCCTTTAACCCACCTATTTTTCTTACCAAAGAACATAACACTCTGAAACAACGCCTATCCATCCGCAGTTGGAAAATGCATTCCGTATCGCTTACTCGTATCTTGTTGTTCAGGGTTTGTGCTCGAGTAATTGGGTCATACCAAGAAGGTTGCCTAATTCGACGCATCCTATATCGACTCCTCCTAAGTAACATCATGAAGATTTCCAACAACAGATATAAAATTATGAGTATTTTCACTCTTCGTTGCCTCATTGTGTGCCATAAGATTATGATTTCCCGGTTTGTTGGTGGACGTGCCATGTCTGTGAACAAAATTATGTAAGAGTGCCACACAATTAGCTATAAGAAATAAGGTACAATACAATACATACCACACAAATGTATAAGCAATCACACACAGCCAAGCAAGAAGCAACCAGAAAGTCACACATCAGCACCCAAGAAAAATAATGCATGGATAAAAGTAACTTATTTTTATGTAAAGTACCTCCGCTGGAAGTTTCTCATTAGTGCCCAGACCAGATCTTGGATCAGCAGACATATTTTCATGGCCTTTATGTTTAAGATAGATCTCTGCAAAGTTGTGTTTCTTTGCAAAGTTCAACATCTTAACGACAGAATTGTCATCATGAATTAAATCAATTCCTTCGTCAAGGCTACAGCCAGGGATTGTATAATATAACTCATCACCATCCTTGAAACCTACGTCTTTAGCCATGCGAACTAGGCGAAAATATGATGTACGCTCACTGTCACAGTCACGAAAAATAGACACTTGGCCACCGTCATAAGTAAGTGGTCCTTCCATTGAAAATGTACCCCCATGATGCATTTTGATATGGATCAAATCCCCCTCCATTCTGTATTTATATAAGGCAATCGAATACATGAATCAAATGGATGCTTATTACATAATGGTATACTGATGTACAAGACCATAAGGTGCAGCATTAATATGAATTAAACTACTCTTTTTTCAGTTCACATGTACTCTTCAGACTGAAATAGAAACAGTTTTATAGATAATAAAGATGCAGATCTTTCAAAGTGCACGCTGCAGGAATTTCACATGATTTCAAACATAGCGCAGCAGGAAGCAAGGAAGCAGTCACATAAGCTTAACCTTGTCCTGAACATGTGTACTACCAATCAGGTGCGCAACCATGACAGCAAGCCAGCCGCAAGCAAGAGTGTTAATTTCGCCTAACATATCCGTTTGTATTAGAATTTATCCACAGACTATTCTACAGCCATTTGTCTAGTATATTTCTAATAATAAAATTCAGATGCTAAGCACGACAAAGAGAGAGCGAGATAGATAAATCTGAACATATTTCTGAAGTTACAGAAGAATAAGTTCAGCCGTACCTCTTGTTCTTTGCTTGAGATCTGCAGAAGATGAAGTAAAAGAATGAGTACTGTATGACTTACTCAAACAAGACATGAATAGGGAGAAAAATAAAATTAGAAAGGGAATAGGTAGGGAAAAGCTACAAGAATCATATCTGTATCAGCTATCAAGATTTGTTTGTGTGTACATGTGTATATAAAATATGTGTCGATGAAACATGCATATATGTTTTGTAAAATCTGCATCTGCATATGGCACTTACAGTTGTCATTTGGCACTTAATTGTGTATTTAAAACTGTACTTAGAAAGTACAGGAGCATGAAGCAAACATCATGAACAATCTTGGTCCTATACATGTGCAAGTAGCAGCCACAACGGCAAGCCAGCGATGATCAACAACTACAGCCGAAGAATAGCAAAAAAAATTGTACAAGTACAAGAGATTTCATCCACTAATTATACCCATCCATGTCCCACCTATGCTTCTACAAAGGCAATCACGTACTAAGTAAGACAGAGACCTCTCTACACTTTCCGTACGAATCAAACAAGGGAACAAATGAAACACAAAATGAAGGATTGCTTCCCACCTGCGGCCTTTTGGTGACTCTTGCTCCTGATAGAAAAGGGGAAACGAAGTGCTGAAACAAATCTGCAACCTGTGGAGCAGGAGAAAAAATAGAAAGAAGAATAGATCTGCATCAGTTTGTGAAGGGAAAAGCAACGAATCCAATTTTGTTAGCAAAATCAGATGGGATACAACTAGATGTGTACGTCACAAGGTTGGATTGGCAGGAAAATATCCACAAATTCAAGATGGAAAGATGAAGAATAGGGCTACCTCAGCTCCTGTTCGTGCTTGCCGCCATCTCTGCAGAATGAGGAGAAATTAGCGGGTCGAAGATTTGTTTGGAGGAAGAATTGCGCCGCTGCTAAATAGGGGTAATCAGGTAGGATTTTACCGCGCTTTCTCTAGAATTTTCGCGCCTTTATCCCCTTCCGCCGCGGGACGTGAGGAACAGCTCGCGGTCGTTTTTTTTTTTACGTCAATTCCCACTCCCACGCTGAATTACTAGGGTCCCCCCAGGGAAGAGTTTCACGGGAGTTGGGCCTCCGAATTCCCTTTCCCCTGCCTCTGTTAATTCCCATGTCCCTGACCCAATCAAGGGAAGTTAAATCCCATGGACCTTAAACTCCCATTCCCCACCTCCAACTCCCCCCAAACAAACACGCTGTTAAGCTACGGAGGAAGCGGAATACAGCAATGCATTATCGCTGCAGCTTGCAGAATGAGAGGCTGATTTTTAGCATTGCCCTCGCAACATAGGCGCGTCTGCATAACGTGGCGTCTATGAATGTGTGTCGATTGCTTACAAGTTGCATTTCGCGATCAGCGACCAACGATCGAAGCCAATAATTAAGCACCCCTAAAGGTAGCTCGCCTTACTGATCTTGATAATATATACACGCAGTGCGTCGGTCGCTGTCAGGGGCGACGAAAAGGAGACCCGAGCCAATATATCTCGTCTTACCATCATCATTCCGAAATCGAGCTCTTAATTAGTTCCTTGCTAACTCCGGCTGTCTACGTCCTACGAACTGGAGTATGATTCACATCGATGCTTGCTTTGCAGGTTCCACCACTGGGAACTAGTAGAAAGGAAGCATCGAGTGTTTACCTATGAAAGTACGTTGCGAACTTGCCAATCCATTCCCGGCCCCGAGGATTAAGGGATTGTATCACGCCTGTACGGAAAGGCTCCCACCCATGTACGCTAGCTCCCGCGACGCTAGCTGCGACCCCGCGGCTGCGGCTTAGCTCGCCTCCCGACCTCCACCCCTCACCATGGCCTCCTCTCCCACCACCAACCACACCCCCTCTGTTCCCTCCCCAGCCACCAACCCCCCCACCCCTCCCCTCCGTCCTAGTTCCCCTGCAGATCCAGATTCAAAGCTGTTGGCTGCCGGTGCTGAGGATGAAGACGGGGACTCTCTCTCGCGCTCCGAGGGTTGCCCTGGGCTCCTCCCTCCGCTCAAGTTGCCACCACCTCCAGATCGGCTCCCCCCGAATTTCACGCCGCTGGTCGTGACCGATGCATCGCAGGCATCTACGGAGAAGGGGTGGGTGGAGGTCGGGGGCCAGCATCGCCGGAGGCTGGAGAAGCTGCCTGCCCCGCCCCGCAAGAAGGAGACCGACCGCTCCCTCGCTTTCAAGCGGAGAGCTTATGGGCTCTGCTTCCGTTGCTTGGCAGAGGACCACTTCGTCGCCGACTGTCGAGGGCCTGTCACCTGCCTGGGCTGCGGCCGCTCTGGGCATCGCGAGCGTGGCTGTCCGGACCGCCTCCCTGCCAGCGGCCAGCTCCCTGTCGCCACCGGCTGCTCCTCGCCTCCCTAATCACCCGCCCCCAGCTCCTTCACCGCGGTTGCAGAAGTGCTCGTGGGCCTCAATTGTTGCCGCTCCGACTGAGCTCGTTCAGAGGGCCCCTTGTAGCAACTCCGGCGTCCCCTGGTCGGGTCTGTCCGGCCCTGGTGAGTCGACCTTGGCTGTTGATTTGGGGCTGCTGCAACCCCTCTTTGCAGCACAGACCGAGGCACTGCGCGCCGAGTTGCAGGCTCTGGTTACGGCTCGCGTGTAGGAGGTCGTTCAACCCCTCCGCGACATGGCGGTCGCTCTGCAAGGTTGGGCGGCCCAGGTCTCGGGCCTCTTGGGGCGGCTGGAGGCTATCAATGGCAAAGTTGTTGATTCACCGGCCTCCAATCGGTCTCTTGAGGTGCGAGAGGGAGGGAATATGGGGAACGGTGGGGGATCTTCTTCCTTGGCGCCTTTGGGTCCGCCTCCTCCCTGGTGCGAGCATGAGGAGTCGGCACCTCTTGTTGTTGCCGGTGGTAAGGATGTCAGTGAGGCGGGAGTGGCCGGTTGCTTGTCTGAGGTACTGGCTGCTGTGGCGCTGCCTGCAGATGTTCTTCCTTCATTGGATGTAGCTCTGCACGAGATAGTGATTCAAGGTGAGGAGGAGCAAGCTAAGGTTACTGAGATAGTCATAGAGAGCAATGATATGGAGCAGATTGAGGTGGCCGGGCCTGTTGGCTTGGTTGGAGAGGTGCCTCCCGTTGTCTCCTCTTCAGTGACGCTTGTTTCAGGGGGCACTACCAATATGATGTCTTCTGGGTCCGAGGAGCCACTTGGTGACATTGGCGTGCCATCAACCACCTTGTTGGATGAGTTCCTAAGCAGTTTCACTTGCGCAGCGCCGCGGTCTTTGCTCGAAGAACCGATTCATGTGCAGATTGAAGGGCATCTACTTATTCCGAGAGGCGTAGTGGGCGCTTGGATAAGAAGAACAGAAACTGCAACATTCCTACTGCCAAACGCGTTGAATATAGGTTGGCGGAGGCTTATGGGGAACTACCGAAGGGGATGACGTCTAAGAAAGGCTCCGAGGAGGATGTGCAAGAGAAGATGAACTCTTATCTACGGATGTACAAGAAACCGCTTACGCCGACGGCGATTCAGGCAATTCGTGCATTGGTGGAGGTCAATGGTTGATCTTATTTTTCAAAAGGTTAGGTGCGAGTGCACAACTGGATAGGTCAGGATCCTTCACAGTAAAAACTGCATACCACCTAGCTATGGCTGTACATACAGAGCAGTTTTCTCCTGGTGCATCAAGCTCTAGCCCAACAGGGGATCGAGCGATTTGGAACCTTGTCTGGAAAGCTTCGGTTCCACCTAAGATGAGAATGTTTGCATGGCAGGTAGCTTCCGGGTCCCTAGCTACCAACTTAAAGAAGCACCGACGCCACCTGGGTACTCATGGCAATTGCCCTTTGTGTGGGAGGGAAAGAGAGTCATCATTTCATGCTCTACTGGTTTGTCCAAATGCAGCAGCTTTTTGGGATTCGATGCAAAAGCAATGGCCTCTCCCCAACCGTACTGATATCACTTGTACAGGTGACGAATGGCTTCTCCATCTTCTGGCACATTCTCAGCCACAAATCAGGGATATGATCATCATGGTGCTATGGCGCACATGGCATCTCCGTAATGAACTTTCACATGGCAAATCTATACCAAGTGTGGAGGTGTCATGCTCTTTTCTGAGTAGCTACTATAATTCATATTGCCAAATTTCATCCAGTGTAGAAGAAATTATTAAAGGAAAATCTCCGATGGTCCTGGATGTGGTGATGAATAATCTGGCGTCTGAGGCTGCTACTCCCGCAAACATACCATGGCCGAACCCAACTCAGGGTTGGGTCGCCTTATCGATCGATGATTCTTACGCCGAACATGATGGCAAGGCTGGCACGGGGATGATTTTACGAGATAATAACGGCAAGATGATCTTCGCAGCATATAGAAGACTCTTCCATTGCAATGATGCCTTAGAAACTGAAATCCAAGCAATGATGGAAGGGCTCTCCTTGGCACTTGAAAGATCAAGCTTACCTATACAACTTCAGTCCGATTGCGCAATTGCTCTTAAAGCGCTCACGGATGATTCCCTGGACAGATCGGCATATGGACATTTGATTACTGAGATTAAACGTTCCATGAATGATAGGGTAGTTGTTCCAGTAAAAATTTCTCGCTTTCAGAATAGAGTTGCACATTGTTTAGCGACATTTGGACGGAATGGGGATAGCACTGCGTGCTGGCTAAACCATCCCCCTCCGTGTGTCAGTGAGCTAGTCGCTGAAGATTGTAATTCTATAACCTTGGAATAAATACCCTATGATTCCCGCAAAAAAAAAAAAAAAAAAAAAAAAAGAGGATGCTTTCTTTGACAGCTTGGAATTCCATGCTTGACCATCACTACTCGCATAAGAAAAGAAAAAACCTACTCGCAAGGGCGCCCTAGATTGCCGTGCAGAAAGCACAATAGTCACAAAGGTACGATGAAGTGATTCCGTCCCCATGACAAGTGCAAATACAAAATTATTACAATTTTATTTACGAGGAGCAAGGAAGACATGGAGCTATTTAGGGGAGGCCTTTTCTCAGTCACCGAATTTTGTTTTTTAAACGGAAGTCCTTCGCGGACGACATTTTGCTGAACGACATGCGCACGATTGCTAATGCAACTGCATGTTGTTGTTCAACCTTTGCCCATGGATGGTACGATATGACATGTCATGCGTGTTTCGGCCGGCAACTGTCGTCCGTGTAGCAGTGCTCTTTTTTAAACCACCACAAACCATAGAAGAATTTCTTTCACGGAAGGCACGAACATATACAAAACACTAAGATAGACTTCCAGTCCCCCGCGTCACCCCCCCACCCCCCCCCTCTGGCGACACGGGGGAAGCCCAGCTCGCCGGCGCCACTAGCTCCTCCCTCTCCCTCTCCTCTGCGTCGCCGCCGCCGGAGGGCCTGCAGGAGAATCCCGTGCGAGGCCCAGGGAAGGTGGCGGCGGGGCATCCCGTTCGGTGGCGTGCAGCGCGGTGGCCGCGGCCGCCTGGTGGCGCGGGGCGCGCCCAGATCCGGGGCGGAGTCCTTCTTGCGGCGGCGGGGGAGGTCCTTGGCACTGTCGACGCGTGGACTCGATCTGGGCTCTCGGCTCTTGGCGTCGGCTGCGGGTGGAGGGTGGGGCGCCAGGGCGGCGGCCTCGGTGCGGGCTCCGGCCGTGACCTGGGCGTGGACGGCGGGCGTGTGCGAGGCAGCTCTCGGATCGGGATGTTTGCGCGGGGCGCAGATCCCTGGTCGGGCGCGGTGACTGGCGGGGCGCGGAGGGCGTGTCATCTCCGGAGCTCGAGGTGTGCTGCGGTGCAGGGCCTGCTCGTCTCCCCTGTTGCTTCGCTGGAGCTGCTCCGATCTGGATCTGGCCGTGGTGGTTCGCTGATCTTGGTGCTGCTCCGATCTGGATCTGGCCGTGGTGGTTCGCTGATCTTGGTGCTGCTCCTTGCGATGTGTTGGTTGCTGCAGTGGTGGTGGTCACGGCGGTGCTGCGGTGGTGGACGGCGGCTACGGCCAGGGGGCGGTGCGTGCCTGGGCGCGGTGGATCGTGGGATCCCGCGGCCAGGGTGAGGTCGGCCCCAGCAGGGATGGGGATTGGTGGGCGGCGGTCGGTGGGGGCGGTGGTCTCCGGGAGAAATCTTTGCTCCGGTCTTCATCGGAGCCGGCGACGGCGGCGCCCGCGGGTGCCGTGATCTTTCTTGGAAGCGTCGCCGTGGAGGTGCTCCCCGCGGCTTTGGCTCCGGAGGGAAACCTCAGATCCGCTGGATCGGGCGATGGAGGCATCTTCGCATCTTTCTCCTCCTTGGGGGCATCGTGTTGGAGCCGGCTACGACCGGGAGACTGGTGGATTGCGGCATCTTCGCCATGGATGGCGGCATCTTCGCCGCGTGGTTTGCTGAGGCGGGGCGCTGGTTTCTGGTTGGCAACGATGATGGTGTCGAGAGGAGCTCGGGTCGCGGCGTGGACTTCGGTAGTCGGTTCTTCCCGGCGTGTCCGAGGTGCTCTTCCGTGGGTTGCTTGGTTGCTTTGAAGTCGGAGCTGCGGTGGAGCGGGTCCAGGTGGTGACGATGACAGGCGCTCGGTGCTCGTTTGCGGTGGGCACGGTCGGCGCAAGTCCTGCATATTTCCCTTGTGAGGCTCGTCGTCAAAGTCGGAGCTGTCGGTTGCTGGCGCGCGTGGCCATCCGGTGGCATGTGCCGTTGTGGTTTCTCTGCAGCTGTTTGCGGGTTGACTTCGCTGTTGGAGCTCTATGGTGAAGTCGGAGTCGCTTGTTCGAGGCAACCGGTGATGACGATGACGCTTGTGACTCCTCAGCGGACGCCTTTCTTCTTTGCAGCTTTGGGTCCCATGTCGGTGGCCAGGTTGGCCGGTGGTGCCCATGTTATGTGGGTTGGGTTGTATCGATTTTAGCCCGGTTTTCCGCCAATTAACCGGGCAATTCTCTTCTCCTTAATCAATGAAAATGGCAATTCTTTTGCCTCGTTTCAAAAAAAAAAAAAGGCACGAACATGTTCGTTTAAAAAAAATACATTTTTTACCATTTTCAAAATTTTAACATTCACAGGCGATCATATGAGCCAAAGTCATTTTGAATTTCTATTTTTTTAGGAAAGATAACCACTACTTTATGCATTAGTGTGTCTTGTTAATAGTTATGAGCTCAGTGTCTTGCGTTGCTGCTCTGCAGAACAATGAGAGAGTTATTATGCTAATTTGGCGTATCTAACGGCTCCGGAACAACTTGGCTCACGACAAAACAGTTCCATCTGTCCAAGTTACAGCTCAATACCTGTACAGTTATTTAAAGTCTAACGGAGATGCACATGGATACACCACTGAGGAAGCAGGGCCGGCAAGCTCATGTATATCAAGTGTGCCCTCCAAGCGGAAGCGGAGGCGTGTCTCGCTGCGATCGAGGGGTCTGGATATGTGGGCGTTCACCGAGTCATGCTGGAATCCGACTCCCTGTCTCTCGTCCAAGCACTGAACTGAGGCGATTCAGACAGAGCAGAACTGGGCGTCCTGTTCCGGGAGGCTCGGAGTAGTTGCATCCTCCGTTTCGACGACTTTGAATTTGTGTTCTGCCGTAGAGGTTGTAACTCTGTAGCGCATGCTTTAGCACAGTTTGGTTATGATGCGGCTGTGCCTTCCACTGTCTGGATGGAGCACATGCCTGACTTTGTAGATGCGTTGGTCGCAAGCGATTCTGCTGCACCAACTTAGTTAATGGATGAAGTGTTTCCCGTGTCAAAAAAAAATATTAAAAGGAAAAATGCCCAGTGTTTGATGACTGGCGGTTGGGCTGCCGAAGAAGAAGGCGCCTGATCCACCCACCTAGTTCTTGGCCACCTCCTACCAGAGACTAGTTATCTTTGATGGCTCGTTCTCAGGGGAGGATGATACTGTGGCGGCAGCATGATTTTGCGGCGACATGATGAATCCGTTATATTCGCTGCTTACCGGTATGTGTTTCACTACAATGACGCCTTTGAAGCGGAGATTCACGCTATTACGCAGGGGATGGCAATCACTCAGGTTGGCAAATTAGTATGAACCAAAATAGAGTGGCCAACCGGTTGGCAAACTATAGTTGTACGGAGCGAACCACATCTGTGTGGTTGCACCAAGGACCGCTATGTATCGATGAACTTTTACCTCTTGACTGTAACTCTATAAAATTGAATAAAACTCCCTTTTCCACGCAAAATAATAATAATAATGAGCTCAATTGCACATAAATAGTATTTTTGCGAGTGCAGCCTTTTTTATTCCCTTCTCTTGCCATAGTGGGAGTAACTTGGAGCATCGCCTTAAACCCCCTCAAACGCTCAGGCGGACGGCCCAGTTAGTGACTGGTCAAAAGAAAAAGCGACCCAGCCGGGCGCCTCAAACCGGCCTCAAACGACCAGGCTGGCCGACACGCCTCCTATCCAGCCCCAATTTGGTGCGAACATGGGGTGGCACGGGCGCGTCCGGACGCGTTCGCCACGTCGGACCCGACAGCCCGACACTAGTGCAGAAAAGCCTAGCTATGGCGTGGCAAAAACAGCCTTGCTGGCGTGGACACCCGACGCCACCAATATGGCGTCATTGCTAAAAAGTAGTGGTGGCGTTGCATCTCACGTCAGCAGTATTCTACGTGCTGCTAGCGTGTCATATGTCCTACGCCAGCAGTAAGTTCATCTTAACACCGTCATTCATTGTTGGCCAACGCCAGCAAATGAATTTTTTGGTAATAAAAAAAAATTTCACTTCACGAACTAAATAATTGTACTCAATAGATACTCATCAACACTAGCTACTTACTCAATAGCTACTCATTAACACAAGCTGCTCATGAACTTAACAAGCTAATTAAACTTCACAAAAAGTTACTCATCAACTCTGGTTACTCATCATCAACTAAGATGGACTATCTTAAAGAAACTACTCTTCATCAAGGATTACGCTCAGCTGGCGAAGCTTCTTTCTATTGCCCTCTCCATCTATTTTTAAATGAGCTATATCCATCTTGAGCTCAATCCTCTCTGCCCTGAGGAGTTTTCTCTCCTGCTTCAGCTCATCCCTCTCCTCGATCATCTTATCCCTCTCATCCCTCAGCTTATTAGTCTTCTGAACGAGTCGAACAGTCTCGTTGCGCAGCTCCTTAACCTCCGCCTTTAGCGAGGCATTCACCTCTTGCACGCTGTTGATGGTATAGTTATGAGTCTGTAGGAGATCTTTGTTGAGCAAATCCACATCGTACACCTCCTCGTTCACTAGTAGAAAACAGGGCATTAGTCCCGGTTCCTAAGGACCTTTAGTCCCGGTTCTGCAACCAGGACTAAGCAATCGGGACTAAAGGCCCCCACTTTTAGTCCCGGTTGTGTTACGAACCGGGACTAAAGGAGCTCCACGTGGCCACTGTGGGGCGCCCAGGCAGGAGGACCTTTAGTCCCGGTTGGTAACACCGACCGGGACTAAAGGGTCTCCACGTGGCCGCTGCGCAACGCTCAGGCAGGAGGACCTTTAGTCCCGGTTGGTAACACCAACCGGGACTAAAAGGCCGCCTCTATTTTATTTTATTTTTGAAAGGAGGGGTTTAGGGGTTTCATATTGTGTTTCCCCCTTTTCTTTTTGTGTTTACCATTCAATTCTTTTACATTTAGGGTTTTCATTTTTATTTTACGTTTTATTTTACGCTAGCTACTACATATAGCAATGAAGGAACCATTACACGAATCGTCATGAATATAGAGAGAAGTGACCTCTCTTTCTCCGTGCTTGGTCGAACAATAAGTTTTCGTATATCTATTCGACGCTACTACATATAGTACATGTTCATGCATATATACAATATAACATCTCTTACGATCCCTAATATCTAATTACCAACATTGCAAATCCCGATGGCATTCTCCGTCTGTAGGTATGACATGCTCAACAAAGAATCCCGCCAATTCCTCTTGAATTGCTCGTATGCAATCAGTTGGTAGGAGTTCGTCCCGCATCCGCCGGATCTAATTTAAAGAAGGGAGTCAATATATATATATATATATATATATATATATATATATATATATATATATATATATATATATATATATATATATATATATATATATATATGAATGAAACTCAACACAATTGATGGTAATAAAATAAAAATGTGAATATTGTTTACGTACTTCAAATTGTTCTAAAGATCTGCCCCGCTCAGAGATCTCGTGGCGAATGTACTCGCAAACGTAGTATCCACATAAATTATTCCCGGGTTCCTGCCACAAGAACTTTACGAGAATAGAGTTCAATCAAAATGATAATCAAGCATGATAATGGTATTGAAACTAGAATCAATGAGAGATGCGCGGAACTAGCTAGTAGTACTTACTTTGGGGTGTGAAAATCGCACCTCCTTTTTCCATTCACCCCTAACCTGGTTGGTGAACTTTTTCCAAACCCTGCCCGGCAAAGAAAATGATTACTTGATATCATGAAATGAACGAAAGTTGCCGATATGGTGCGATAATGATTGAACTTACTTCTGGAGCATTTGACTCAGGTCCGCCCACTCCTTAGGGTCTTTACGTCTCGAGTCCAAGACAATTACTAGTCCCGCGTCAAGTTGAATGGCTAGCAGAATATAGTGGAACCTGCACACGCATAACTCATCAATTACACTTAACCTCGAGTAAGCGAAACAGAATTTGCACAAGACAGTAACACTCACTTGAAGTTGTAAGGAAATAGTATTTCCCTTTTGTTTTGTTGTCCAAGTAACGCCTTTAGCAAGTTTTGCTCTGTCTCATCGGGGTTTTTTTGTACCGTATATTCATTTACGGTATTTGGGTTAATGAACCCAATGTCATAGATTTTTCCTCTGCATTCGAGGATCTTCAATCTGCATAATAAAGTGTGAGGATAATTATACATGCAATGAACGAGTTGACCTAGAGACTTAATTACAGAAAAAAATACTTATAGACAATAGCAACTGACGATAGTTTTGTCGAGGGCGTCTTGATTGTATAACTGAAAGAATTCTTCAAATTCAATGTACAACGCCTCAATTCCATTGAAGTAGTGCTCATCTTTAATTCCCACTAAGATACTGTTGGTCCCTTCCTTGCAGGCTTTCAAGTACCAGTCATGCAATGTTCGCATCATTGTTGATAGTTTCGGGAGCTGCTCAGGTCTGACGAGAGGCTTCCCGTGCTCGTATCTAAAGGCTACCTCAGCCATTTCGAACTGTACCTCATCGCCTAAGTAATCACGAAGAGTGTAACTAGGATGAGCGGCCACTACCCCCGGATCATTAGCGATATCGGGAAACACCTTGAGCGGGGGGGCACGATTGTTTTTCCTGTTCGCTGAGCTGGGGAATTGTTTTCCCACTTCTTGCAGCACTGCTAGTACTTCCCGACCTTTTCGCTTCATTAAATGTCTTTACAATACAGCGGTCATAGTGTGAGGGCAGCGGAGGAGATGGTGGTCGCTGAAGGGCATCCAGACAGCGCTTCGCTTTTACTGAATCTATTTTCTCCTTTTGATCTGGACGTTTCGGTGCAAGCTGGCGTTTCACATCGGCAGCCACGATCTTGTTGATTTCCTCGTCAATCATGTCATATGGTAACTTGGGAGGAGCCTTCTTGACGCTTGGACCTGCTCTGGATTTCTTCATTTTTGTACTGCTAGCCGCCGGAGCAGCGGCGGGTCTCTTCTGCCATTGCTGAGGCGGCAGAGGAGGCGGAGTCAGCTGACGCGGCGGAGGAGGCGGAGTCCGCTGACGCGGCGGAGACAGCTGAGGCGGCAGAGGATTCTGCTGAGGGGCCTCCTCCGGCGGAGTCCGCTGACGCGGCGGAGACAGCTGAGGCGGCAGAGTGTGCTGACGCGGCGGAGAGGACTGAGGCAGCGGAGATAGAGCTGGACTGTGAGGAGTCTACTGAGTGGCCTCCTCCGGCTGAGTCTGCTGACGCGGCGTCCATTGTGGAAGCACGATGTTTTCCTTTCTCCAGAGAATGGTAGTCCTTACGGCATCTACCAGATGAGTCTCCCCTTCACCTGTAGGGTACTCAAGCTCCAGCCCCTCGAATCCCTTGGTAACTTCATCCACCCCGACAATAGCAAAGCCATCTGGAATCGGATTGCAATGGAAAGTTGCATCAGGTCTAGGAGGTAAGACATAGCCGACCGCCACCTTCAAGGTTAGGTTGATGCATTTCGCCATTAGCTCACAATTTTCCCTCTCCGTGATATAATCCACGGGGTAGCGAGGAGCCATGATATCAGGCCGAATGAGCTCCGTGGAAGCCACGCTGCTTTTCCGCTGAGATGGTGGGGTAGCTTCGTGGGCAGTATCGAATGAAGGATCTTCGTGCTGCTGAGATGGTGGGTCGGTAGCTCGCTGACTGGTAAGTGCCTCTAGTTGCTTCTCCTGCAACGCTAATCTTTGTTCTACATTCTGCATCCGCTCTGCTTCCTCTTTCTTCTTTCTCCCTCGGCTTCTATAACCAGTGCTGTCGGGAAACCCATGCACCCACGGAACTGAGCCTGTTGTGCCTCGTGTTCGTCCAGGGTGTTCAGGATTCCCGAGGGCGCGTGACAGCACGTCCTTCTCTCTGTCGGGATGGAACCTCCCTTCCTGCACGTCCTTGATTGCTTCCTGAATCTTTGTGACGGGTGTTTCAAGTTGTTCTTTCGTGTAAACACACTTCCCTGTTTCTGGGTCCAAAGTTCCCCCATGCCCGAAGAACCAAGTCCTTGCCCGTTCGGGCCAGTTCAATGTCGCTGGTTGGATCCCTTTAGCAAGCAGGTCGTTCTCAGCTTTGTCCCACGTAGGCCGGGCAACCTTGTAGCCACCTGACCCCGTAACATGGTGATACTGCTTCTTTGCAGCATTTAGCTTATTTTTCTGTGACCTGTTCTTAGCTTTCTCCGATTTCTTGTATGCCACAAATGCGGGCCAGTGATGTTTTATCTTCGCATATTGACCGGTGAATTCTGGAGTCTCGTCTTTCTCGGCAAACTGTTCGTTCAATCTTTTCTTCCAGTTCTTGAATTGTTCTGCCATCTTCTTAAGAGCCCATTTTTTGACTTTTCGCTGTATAACTGGGTTATTTGGATCCTCCTCTGGCGGTAGGCTGAAATTTATCATGAGCGAGTTCCAAAGCTGATCTTTGCATCTATCGTCGACATAAGAAACTCCATCGTCCTTCTTCTTATTCCATTCTTGGATGCTGATCGGGACGCTGTCCCTAACAACAACTCCGCACTGATGTATAAATCGGTCTTGGGTCCGCTTGGGAACAGTCGGTTTGCCATCTGGATCGACTTGTTCGATCGTGAACCTTTCATTCTCGTCCAACCTTTTCTTCGGGCCTCATCTACTTATAGAAGTTTGGCTCGATCCGGAGGGCTAAAAGAAGAAAGAAGTGTTAATATATGTACATACAAAACAATTAATGCATCTAGTCAGCAGAGGCTTAATTAATATATATACCTCACCGGACTTTGCAACAGTTAAGGCTCCAACACTGGCGGAGCCGTCATCTTCTCTTCCCTCACCATCGGAGTTGTTGAGAAACTGTGAGGGGCTATCATCACCTCCGTCGCGGATTATATCCCCCAACATCTCTTCTTTTTCTAAGTCTCTGTCGTGTTCCATAGTTTCTGCAAATATTACAACATGGCAATATAAAACCATGAGAGATGGATTAGTGGCAAACATAGACCTAATCATCACAACAAGGAATCATATGCATATGAGCAATGGATTAGTGGATTGTCGGGGTTATGTTTTAATGACCCCCTCCCCCCTCATGTCGAAGTTATACCGAAATTATCGGGGTTATGTTTTAACACGACCCTCCCCCCCTCATGTCGAAGTCAATGAACAACATGAAAATTTGTAAGTGATTGCTAAACTTTTATGCTTCATTTATATGAAGATCAATTATCCAATATAACTATGTTCGCGATATGAGGCATTGGACATTATCTAGAATCATATCTGATGAGTCGTCCTATCTTTCGAGAGAGGATACTTTGCGGACCGCCTCTCTAATGCCTGTCCGACGTGCAAATCAGGTTTTCATATGCCTCAAAATCAAAGTTATCGGGGTTATGTTTTAACGACCCCCCCCCCCCTCATGTCGAAGTTACGACGATATTTGTACAAGATGAATACAAGATTTATACACAAGATGAATACAAAATGAATACAAGATTTATACACAAGATGAATACACAACTCAACAAATGAACCAACCATCATCCTATGAACAAAACTCAACATACAACAAATAATGGACACCTTTTGTCGAACAGCGGAGGGACGATCAGGGACCAACTCCACGGAGATGCAACACCACAACCTGTAATTCCATGGAGATTCAAATGACCCCTAGATCAATGGCAATCATCATGATCAAGTTGACATGTATTAACAGATTTTCAGACTTAGTGATATTTGCATAGAGTGGGAATGCAAAACGGTAACATCATGATGAAGTAACCAACCATCATATGCAAATTTTAACATTTGTTTCTCTATCTAAAAAAACCTTAAAAAAATTCTCTTCCATCTCATCTCATCTTCACAAAACATCTATCATATCTATCACATTGAGTATATGCATCTAAAAACCTAGTAAAACTACACAAAACAAACAAAAAAACTCAGCCATCTCATCTCATCCATCCCCATCTCATCTCATCCATCTCATCTCATCTCAATGAACAAAAATTTATATTACACATGAAAATATCACAAATGAAATGACTTTGATCATGAATAATGATATAAAAAATGACTTTGATCATGAATAATATCAATGACTTTGAGATCATGAATTAATAATGCTATAACTCTTTTCCACCTTACAAAAATATTTCTACAATATTTACTAAAATTCCAAAGTTGGACTTTCAATTATTCATAGTTCCTTTGATTTGCAAAGGAGCTATATTCTCCCCAATTCTTTTGCACCCACAAAAATTACTCCATCTATTTGACAGTACCCACAACCCATTCCACCAAAAACATTTGGTTCCATAGTTCAAATTTTTCAAATTTCATTTAGTTCAAATTTGGACCAGATTCAAACTCCATGGTCAAAGCCCAATTTAAATTGCTCCAAAAAATCTGAAACTTTGCCAGACTCTCTTTTGTGCATCAACACCTCACCACAAAAATTCTCAAAAATTCCCAAAATTCCTAGAGCCCTCTGGCATTTCATCATACACTTGATGTGCACTGTCAAAATATTCAGAAAATTCAGAAAATTCAGAAAGTTTGGCCACAACTTTGCCATATAAGGTCAAAAGCTTGCCACAACATTACTAAATTTCATAACTTTGCCACAACTTGACATTACTAAAATTTGCCATGGCAAAATTTGTTCTCCCTAAGCCAAAAACTTGACAGAAAATTGACAGAAACAGAGGGGGAAAGAGTGCTCACCGAGGAGCACACGAAGGCTCGTTGAGGGACTAGTAGCAGCAGACGGCAGCAGGATCGGGGAGGAGGGCCGGCGAGGAGGTCCGGCCGGCGACGAGAACGGGCTCTTGGGGGGCGCGCGCGGCGATGCTCGGGGAGGTCCGGCCGGCGACGAGGAGCGAGCGGGCTCGGGGACGGCGTCGGGGCAGGGCTCGGGGACGGCGTCGGGGGCGGCGATGAGGAGCGGGCTCGGGGAGGCGACGGCGAGGTCCGGCAGCCTGGCGGCGTCGAGGTGGTCTTCGGCGCCGTCGGGGGAAACTACAGATGGCTTTTGGAAAAATTTCCTAAGTCCTGCTTATATACCCCACCCTTTAGTCCCGGTTGGTGGCTCCAACCGGGACTAAAGGCCCCCCTTTAGTCCCGGTCCGAGCCATCAACCGGGACTAAAGGTGAATTTCACCAGCCAAAGGGCGGGAAACCCAGGCCTTTAGTTCCGGTTGGTGGCTCGCACCGGGACTAAAGGGGGGCCTTTAGTCCCGGTTTGTGGATCCAACCGGGACTAAAGGGTTGGTCCTGGCATGGTGGAAGTTTAGTCCCACCTCGCCAAGCAAGAGGAACTCGCACCTGTTTATAAGCCCCGCTGCGATATCCGTCCCGAGCTCCTCTCTAAAGCAGGCAGTACATGCCTAACGTTCCTCTCTGCCCTGTGGGGCCTACTTGCCCTGCGGGCCTGCATCCTGGCCCATATATAGTTGGGTTTCTAGTCGTATGCAGGCCATGGTGGCCTAGTAGGCGGGCATTTTTTTTATTTTTTGCATATGTTTATTTTTTAGTCCCGGTTGGTGGCTCCAACCGGGACTAAAGGTCTTTTCCAGTTTTTTTCTTTTTTGCTTTATTTTTTTCTTTTGTTTCTACTTACAACCAAATATTTAGATTTTTTGAGTTAATCTTTTTGGTTTAGGTCACAAAAATTATAAACTTTCTGTTAGTGCCAGTAGTTTTCAAATTTGAATAGTTTAAATTTGAATTCTTTGAAATTTGTGTGAATCACTAGTTTGTGAATAACTTTACTTTAAAAATAGATTTTTGAGTGATTCTTTTTCCTGCTGTTTAATATTAGTGTGTTTTATCAGTATGTTCAATTTGGTAATTTTTAGGTTATTTTAAATAGGTGTTTTAATAAAAAAAAACAGATTCTGTTTAGCTCTTTTAGTTTTATAGCTCAAAAAAATCATTAAATGCATGAAAAATAGCGAATGAAGTCAGAAAGGGTTGAAAATTGATGATGTGGCTTTGAATGGTGCATGTTGAATGCACAAAAAGTCTGGAGTTAAAATAAGTTTAAAAAAATGAAATGCCTTTGTAACAGATGAGTTTTCATCCGAAACCCTGATACTTCGAAAGAGATTGTCCAGTTTGTACACGAAGTGCATCCAGTTTTTGCCGTAACCCTCTGAACTTTTTAGCACATGCTATGTGGGTGAAATGATGATACCATGCCAAGTTTCAACCTTTTCAGAGTTCATTTGCATATGTTATGTTTTTTTTTATGTTTTTTTTTGCATATGTTATGTCAATTTTAATATTCTTTCATAACCACTATAAAATATATGGCACATGTTATGTCTTTTTTTATGTTATTTTTTATGTTATGGCAATTTTAATTTTTTGCATATGTTATGTTTTTTTATTTTTTATGTTATTTTTTGCATATGTTATGTCAATTTTAATATTCTTTCATAACCACTATAAAATATGTCGCACATGTTATGTCTTTTTATTTTTTATGTTATGGCAATTTTAATATTTTGCATATGTTATGTCTTTTTATTTTTTATGTTATTTTTATTGTTATGGCAATTTTAATTTTTTGCATATGTTATGTTTTTTATTTTATATGGAGCCATCAACCGGGACTAACCGCGTATGATCAACCTTGCAAAACATGGGACTGAAAGGATATGAATAATTGAAATTTCATAACTTAATAAATAATTATTATAAAATCATGTTTCAAATGCCAAAATGCCCTAGCTAGCTCTTACAAAGATTCCCTCCGGTTTGTCCGAAGTGGCACTTTCCAGCTATAAGTCCGGAAACTCACACTAGAGAGAAAGTGATGGCGGTGAAGCCGGTTGAAAGGGCATGTAGCCCCTAAGTGTGGTTTTAGTAATTAATGACAATCTCTATGGACTAATGTTTTCAATGAGATATATTTGAAGGTTTTGTCCATAGATGGTGCCTCAAGGATATTGGATGGAATCAAGGATGAAGTCCATATATATGAAGATATATTTGCTCTAAGCTTTGGAATTAAATGACAAATTCCTATGGAGCATCAAGTGCATTGAATCTTATATGAAGATATGTTCCATAGTGATGCTTGAAGTGCTTTGGGTTGTTTTGTGAAGAATGCCATCAAAGCATCCGAAGAAGTCCTTATGGTATCCCTCTCTGGATACCCCGTGCTCACGGGCTTGTACCGTGTGCACGGGGTCGAGTGTCAACTCTCTGGATACCCCATGTTTACGGGGCCTAAGTGTTTGGCTTTCGAGATCCCATGTCCAGTGAGGTTTCAAGTTGGTCTTCGGGGATTTCTATTGAAACCATCAAGATTGATTTCAATGCCTAATCTAATTATGTTCATGGTGGAGTTCATTGGAGGATCTCAAAGATTGACATATTTGGGCTTTTAAGGATCAAGGGCTTGAGAGAATAATCAAAGAGAAGAATTCAAGTTATGGTTTCAAGACAAGATCATGATGAGCTCATGTGTTGGGTTTAGGTTGATCAAGTCTTGAAGCAAGCAACTAGAGTGAAGAATTCATTGTGCCTCTCAAGAGCTTGTGATGGAGTTTTTAGAAGGGCAAGTGGTGACCAAGATGATATTCATGGTGGAACTTGATATGGTCATGAAAGAGTCTTTGGTGATATAGTCTTGAAGCAATGAAGGGAAATGAAGAGTTCATTGTGGCTTTCAAGAAACCAAGATGGAGCTTGGAGTAAAGATGTTGGTTGACTAAGATGAAGCTCGAAGATTATATCTAGATGGTCAACTCTCAAAGCGCAAACATTGTACCATATGGGATCAAGTGATCTAGTGGTATGGTAAGTAGTTATGAATTGTGCTTTGTTACCTAACTCATGATATGTGTTTGTTATGTCTTTGTGGGTTAGGTGATTCTCATGGGCTTGCATCAAAAGGAAAGATTTCAAGTAGCCTATGTGTGGATGACATCAAGTGGTGATGGTCATCGGGTTCGAGGAGTCCAAGTGCAAGATGAGAAGCCGGAGGTTATATGCTTTGAAGCTTGCGGTCCACATCATGATAATGTGCATGTGAAGATGGGCTTAAGTTAAGGCTTCCCTCATTGCATTACGAGGAAGCAATTCGAGTATCTTCACCAAGTGGTTGTGGACAAGAAAGGGATTCCAACTTGAGGCAAGCATTAAAGTCATCATCAAGCTCAAGTTGAATATGCAAGGCAAAGGTATAACTTATCTAGGTTTTCCTAGTTTTGACGGTCTCATAGTGCTTGGTGGGAGACCAGATTATAGGTTTGATAGCCGTACTATCAAGAGGGACTTTCGGACGAGTAGCTTGATCACGTCGCATGTAGAGAGCTCAAACCTTTGCATAATTTGCATCATTCTTTCTTGTTGATCTTGGGTGGTTCTCAACGTGAGGACCTTGGGCTTTTCCATAGCTTCAAAACGATCCCAAGTTCATCGAATTCGGAGTCCGTATGCCAAAGTTATCAATGTTTTAGTGGGCTGCTGCAGGCTGTCCTGGGTACCCCGTGGGCACGGGGTATTTGACCCCCGTAGGCACGGGCCCCCGTGTCCACGGGCTTGTACCGTGCGCACGGGGCCCCGTGGGCACGGGGTGTTCAGGAAATGCCCGTTGAGCCCCAACGGCTAGTTTCTGTGTTTGGCTATTTAAGGGTTGCGTCCCCCCTCCGGTTGGGGGTTGGTTCTAACACTTTCTAAACACCATTTTGAGCCTCTTACCACCTCTTCCAAACCCCTATCTCCCCTCTATGTGAAGGGGGGTTTGTGGATGGATTTGTGAGTCATTTGTTGATCTCCTCCATTACTACTTCTCTCTTCAATCTCCTACTTTCTTAAGTTGCATCTTGTGAGATTGAGAGAGTGTGTTGAGCATTTGTTGCTTGACCTTGCATTGCATTTGTTGCATTGGTTTGAGCTCCCCGCATCGATTAGTTCGAGTGAGAGTTCGTGAGTTTATTACTCTTGGAGGTTTCCGCCTCCTAGACGGTTTGGTGATTTTCTTGAGAAGATTGTGAAGAGGCCTAGGTGGCCAAGGTTCCTCCGGAAGCTTCCTTTTGTGGTGTGCTCCGGGGAAGGGTGTGAAGTGGCCTAGGTGGCCAAGTTCCTCCGGAAGCTTCCGTATTTGTGGTGTGCTCCAGAGAAGTTTGTAAAGGTGTGGTGGTCACCTTCAAGACCAACCCCGAGTGAATCGAGGCTCATCCGTTGGGGGTGACTCGAAAGGGAGAATACGGTGAGCCACTTGGTGGCGCCCCGAAGCTTTGGCTTCGGCACCGCTCTAACGGAGATTAGCACTCTCATGAGTGTGAACTTCGGGATAAATCCGCGTCCCCGACTCACTTGTGGTTATCTCATACCCACACCCGTTACTTTCCGCAATTCATACTTGCTCTCATTGATATATCTTGTGCTAGTTGAATTGCTTAGTTGTTCCTACATTTCCATATCTTGTGATATAGTTTGTGCTTGCTAGTTTCCTTAAGTGCCTATCTTGTTTAGCATAGGTTGTTGGTGCACTTAGTTGAGCCTAGCATATTTAGGATTTGTGCTTGAAAGGTATCCGTTTAGTTTAATTCCGCATTAGGATAAAGCCAAATCCGTAACAGTTTTAAAACGCCTATTCACCCCCCCCCCTCTAGTCGTCATCTAGATCCTTTCAATTGGTATCAGAGCTTTGGTCTCTCCTTGCTAGGCTTCACCGCCTAGAGAGTAAAGATGTCGACTAGTGGTATAGTGCACGATGACACTTTTTGTTTTAGTGGCACAAACTATCACTTGTGGAAAATTCGCATGCTTTGTCATTTCCGGGCCATGGGTCCAAATTTTGTGCGAATTGTTCTTGTAGGGGCTTCTCCGTGGAAGGATGAACTTTTTCCAACTAGTGAGGAAAATGATGATATGCTTTGTGGATATGGTGCTAAGAATGCCATAATCCGGTCTATATCCCTCGAAGTGTTTGAGTCAATCATGACTTGTGTGTCGGCTCATGAGATGTGGACCAAGCTTGAAGAAATATATGGTGGGTCCAATCTTGATGAGGTCAATCATCTTTCGGAAGAGTCAATTGAGGAGTTCTCCACATCTTCATATCATGAAGAACTCCATATTGCGTCCCCTTCCGTGTGCTCGGTCATTTCAAATTCTTCCACCTCACCATCATATGGCTTGTCCCAAGGTAATGACATGGCGAGTGGAAATATCATTTGTGATGATGATGGTGTGCTCAACATTGATGATCTTTCATGCATAAATGCTAATGTTGTAGCTTCTTTGGACTTGAACACATCTAGCAAAAATGACATACATTCTTGTATTGATAGTCCTTGCATATCTTATAGAGATTCCTTGAATAAATCTTGTGATGATATGCTTGATACTCCTTGTTGCCATGATCTATATGCTTCTATTTCCTCTAGTTGTTGTTTGACTAACAATGTAGAGGAAATAAAGAAAAATAGTGGACACATCATTAATGAAGAAATTGCTAGAAGAGCAAAGAAGGACATCACAACATTGGAGAGGAAATGCTATGAGTGTCAAGAGGATGGACATGGATATCCTACTCTTGATGATGAAGAATCTCCCTCTCCAAAAGAATCATCATCAACCTCCGATGTTCACATGTGCCTCATGGCAAGAGGTACTATCGAGGTATCATCTACTCATAGTAATGATAATGATGAGAGTGATGATGAATGTGATAGGGATATGAGTCAAGAAATATATGAAATTGGTAATTCTCTTCGTGGGGTAAATAAGAACACTTATGAGATGTTTAAAGATCTTATTACTCATTTTGGAAAGTGTAATGATTTACTTCACGAAGAGCAAGAACAAAATGATAAACTTGATTATAACCTTCTTGATGCTCTAGAAACTCTTAGAGACTTAGAATCTTCCAAAGAAGAGATTGAAGTTGCTCATGATCAACTTAAAGAGGATTTTGAGCACCTTGACCTTGGCTACAAGGATATCAAAGGAGAGCTGACCAAACTCTCTAAGTCTTATGAGGAACTTCAAGCTACTCATGTGAAGTCTCTAGTTTCTACTAGCTCCTCTCATATTGTCAATAATGCTTGTGCTACTAACTCTATCTCTTGTGAAGCATCCATCTTGAAGGAGAATGTTGAGCTAAGGGCTCAACTTGATTTGCTAACTAGCAATTATGGGGAATTAGAAGAAAGTTATGAAAAGCTCTCGGGCTCTCATGATGACCTCCTAATCTCCCATGAAAGGCTAAAGTTAGGTCATGAGGCTATTGTGACCAAGGTAACATCTCGTGAGCCTCATGTGGACATTAGCACTATTTCTACTCAAAATGCTTTATTGACATGTGCTAGTCCTAGTGATTCATCTAGACATATTATTGCCAACTCTTGTGATGAATTGCTTTCCTTGCCTTGTTGCTCTAACAATGAAGCTTCTACTTCCTCTAGTACTTTTGTTGATACTAACCTTGTAGAGGAAAACAAAGAGCTCAAGGCCCAAGTCACTAATTTGAAGAAAGACTTGGAAATGTGTCATGAAGGAAATTCCACTCTCAACACTATCTTGAGTGTTCAAAAATCCCCTCATGACAAGGGTGGACTTGGTTTCATCTCCAACAACAAGAAGTCCAAGAACAAGAAGAAGGGACAAGACCAAGTCAAGAATGAGGCCAACATTACATGCTGCAAGTGCAAGAATGTTGGACACCATGTGAGATCTTGTCCATTGAAGAAGAAGGCTTCAAATGTGAAACAACAAGGAAAGTGGCCTCAAGTTCAATCTCAAGGTCAACCTCAACTTGACGAAAGGCCACTACCAATGAGGAACCAAGATAATGCTCCCCAAGTTGAGAAAATAAAGAAGAAAAGAAGGGGGAGCACATATTGCTATAAGTGTCGTGAGAAGGGACACATATCCTCATCTTGTCCCAACGGTAACATTCCTAAGCCACCTCTAGTCAATGATCATTATTCGCTTAGGAAGGATGTTGTTGGCAATTTGTTTGCCAAGTTTGTTGGCGCCCAAAGTGGTTTGGAAATGAAAAAGGCCATTTGGGTTGCCAAGCCTATTGTGACTAACTTCTTAGGACCCAACTTCGTTGGGGACCATCAAGCTCAACCTTGATCAATAGGTGTGTGGAGGACATTGGAGATTTGGCTAGTTCATGAAGAAAAGAATATTCACCATTTATTTGTTCGAGCCAAGTCATGTGGATTATCTTCATATTATCTATCCAATGTTCCTCTTTGCGGTAACTTGTATTTATATTGCTTACATTGAAAGTTACCCGCCCCTTGCATGCTTAGGTTTTGTATCTAGCATGTGCATTTTTATGTTGTGTTTCCTAGTATGCTTGATTTGTGTTATCTAGCATGTGTAGGTTGCATTGCACATCATATAAGATTAGTGGTGTTTGTTGTCTTGAGCCTCATTTGTATCTTATTTGGCTCTTGCGAGATATTAGTGGATCATCACATTATGGGGGAGTGTTATGTTTTGTGCACATCACAAACCCAAAATGTGAATATGAGAAATACCACATAGTATTGATATTCAATTTTATCTAGTCACTATGTGGTATGTCAAGCTCATTTGAAATTCAAATTCTCGAAGTATCCATTAATTATCTCTTGTTGGTTTTTATTTGCCTTCGTAGCGTGCTTCGCCGAGGTGTCCTAGAGTTTCACATAAACTTACTGGACACCCCGTGCGCACGGGGTATTTGACCCCCGTGCGCACGGGGTGATCAGTAACTCTCTGGACACCCCGTGTGCACGGGGTCTTTGACCCCCGTGCGCACGGGGTGCCACGAACCTCTCTGGACACCCCGTGCGCACGGGGTCCTGGACCCCTGTGCGCACGGGGTAGTGGTTTCTCCTCTGGACACCCCGTGCGCACGGGGCTGACTTAGCCCGTGCGCACGGGGTCCAATGGGCAGAAATGCCCACCCGGCCAAGAACACTATGAAACTTTCTTCTTATGCTTTGGATTATGATTTTGATCTTGTGCATCTTCGGAATCTACCACCGAGTGTTAATTCCAAATACCATTTGTATTCTCTTACAATTGGTATTTCTTCATGTGGTAGAACTTTATGATCATCTTCTTCTCGGCTCATGTTTCAACTTGCCGTATCTCACCGCTTGTACTATCTATTATCTACTTGAGTGAGATAAGCCTTTGAGCATGTGTGTAATGTATTTCCTATATGCTCATTAGTTTTTGCTTAGTTCATATGTTCTTCTTTGTGTGCGGTCCTGTGTGGATTCGTCACTTTGATATAATTTGGACAACATGAATGCTTTGTGATATTATTGGAGTATTCATCGTTTATGTGTTCTTTTGTCCAAATTGTATCTCTGTGGATCTTGGTAGGCATGTGCATGCATATTTATTTATATTCTTCTTCATGCCTTGCTTGCTCTACGTGATCCTCTATATAGGGTAAACTCCATGAAATCATTATTGGTTAAAAGTGTGCATGAAATTCAAGTTCATATCCTTTTGCACATATTTAATGTGGAGTTTGCCCTATGTATTGTGATTGTGCTAACTACTTCGGACCCAATATGTTTGGGGACCAAATTGTACCTTATTGTGTTTTAGGTACTTTGGAGAAGCATTGGATGCTTGGCTTATTCACGAGGAAGGTGGAGACACCGTGGGAAATTATTAGAGCCAAGCTTGATTGATTCTTTGATTTGAGGGAGAAGATAAATGAAAACCCGGTTCGGTTGTAAGTGTTTCATTCTCATCATGAAAACCCGGTTAACAAAATTTGGGTCTTTTTGTTGGATATGTATCAAACTCCCACACTTACTGTATTCTCAATAAATACACGGGATGTATTGAGGAAACGGAGAATGTGGAGTGTGATGAGAATAACGGCTTCCATGTAGAGCAAATTGTTTGAAGTGTTGTAGGTGATGAGGCTCCTTCCCAAGCTACAAGTACAATGGGGATTGGTCATATTCTTCCACGAGAAACACCCCATGTCCATGTAGAAGAAGAAGGAGTAAGAGCCCCTCTTGTGGATCCATCACAAGGGAAGTCATCACCCCCAACACCAAGAGCAAGATGCTATGGGAGATCATGTACCTCTCCAAGAACAAGATCAAGTCCCTCATGTTTGCGTGCTAGATCAAGGGCCCCTTGAACCAATGCTCTCTCGGTAACAAGTACTTACCTCATGCATTTATTTAAATTAGAGTCAACATTATGTATGTTGCATCATGGCATGATTAGTACTTGTTGAGTTTGTGTTTCTTGCAATAGCTTAAACCTCCTTATTGCATGTATGAGCCATTTGAGAAGAAGCATATCATGGGGATCTATAAAACCATGCTCATGGTTCACTTATCCCAAATATGCCAATTAAGCAATTTATTGCATTCCAATTCCTCAAAGTGCTCTTATGTGCAATATTGATAAAATTGCAAGAAACAATCTTTTTGGTTGTGGAATTTGCTCTCATGCTTAGTAATTCATTTTTATGCAAATGAGATCAATTTGCGCCATGTGCCTTGTGCCATGTGCCATGTGACAAAGCTCTTATGCTAAGATCAAGTTTGTATAATAATGGATTCATTCATGGATATCATGCTCTTATCTTTTGTATCTTTTTTGTGTGTGCAAGTTTCTTTGTGGATGCTCATCTTGATGATTATTGGCCACATAAGAAACTTATACACATGAGAAAATGCATATCCCTCATTGATATCCTTTATTCCATGCCAGTCACTTGGACTGTCTCTTTTTATTCTTTGGTGGATCCGGTAAGAGGTTGAGAAGTGAGTGCTTGTATGTATTTCTTATATCTTTGCACTCATGGGTTTAAAGTTTCCAAGAACAAGATCCTGGCCCATATATAGTTGGGTTTCTAGTCGTATGCAGGCCGTGGTGGCCTAGTAGGCGGGCATTTTTTTTATTTTTTGCATATGTTTATTTTTTAGTCCCGGTTGGTGGCACCAATCGGGACTAAAGGTCTTTTCCAGTTTTTTTGTTTTTTGCTTTATTTTATTTTTCTTTTGTTTCTACTGAAAGCCAAATATTTAGAGTTTTTGAGTGAATCTTTTTGGTTTAGGTCACAAAAATTATAAACTTTCTGTTAGTGCCAGTAGTTTTCAAATTTGAATAGTTTAAATTTGAATTCTTTGAAATTTGTGTGAATCACTAGTTTGTGAATAACTTTACTTTAAAAATAGATTTTTGAGTGATTCTTTTTCCTGCTGTTTAATATTAGTGTGTTTTATCAGTATGTTCAATTTGGTAATTTTTAGGTTATTTTAAATAGGTGTTTTAATCAAAAACAGATTCTGTTTAGCTCTTTTAGTTTTATAGCTCAAAAAAATCATTAAATGCATGAAAAATAGCGAATGAAGTCAGAAAGGGTTGAAAATTGATGATGTGGCTTTGAATGGTGCATGTTGAATGCACAAAAAGTCTGGAGTTAAAATAAGTTTAAAAAAATGAAATGCCTTTGTAACAGATGAGTTTTCATCCGAAACCCTGATACTTCGAAAGAGATTGTCCAGTTTGTACACGAAGTGCATCCAGTTTTTGCCGTAACCCTCTGAACTTTTTAGCACATGCTATGTGGGTGAAATGATGATACCATGCCAAGTTTCAACCTTTTCAGAGTTCATTTGCATATGTTATGTTTTTTTTTATGTTTTTTTTTGCATATGTTATGTCAATTTTAATATTCTTTCATAACCACTATAAAATATATGGCACATGTTATGTCTTTTTTTATGTTATTTTTTATGTTATGGCAATTTTAATTTTTTGCATATGTTATGTTTTTTTATTTTTTATGTTATTTTTTGCATATGTTATGTCAATTTTAATATTCTTTCATAACCACTATAAAATATGTCGCACATGTTATGTCTTTTTATTTTTTATGTTATGGCAATTTTAATATTTTGCATATGTTATGTCTTTTTATTTTTTATGTTATTTTTATTGTTATGGCAATTTTAATTTTTTGCATATGTTATGTTTTTTATTTTATATGGAGCCATCAACCGGGACTAACCGCGTATGATCAACCTTGCAAAACATGGGACTGAAAGGATATGAATAATTGAAATTTCATAACTTAATAAATAATTATTATAAAATCATGTTTCAAATGCCAAAATGCCCTAGCTAGCTCTTACAAAGATTCCCTCCGGTTTGTCCGAAGTGGCACTTTCCAGCTATAAGTCCGGAAACTCACACTAGAGAGAAAGTGATGGCGGTGAAGCCGGTTGAAAGGGCATGTAGCCCCTAAGTGTGGTTTTAGTAATTAATGACAATCTCTATGGACTAATGTTTTCAATGAGATATATTTGAAGGTTTTGTCCATAGATGGTGCCTCAAGGATATTGGATGGAATCAAGGATGAAGTCCATATATATGAAGATATATTTGCTCTAAGCTTTGGAATTAAATGACAAATTCCTATGGAGCATCAAGTGCATTGAATCTTATATGAAGATATGTTCCATAGTGATGCTTGAAGTGCTTTGGGTTGTTTTGTGAAGAATGCCATCAAAGCATCCGAAGAAGTCCTTATGGTATCCCTCTCTGGATACCCCGTGCTCACGGGCTTGTACCGTGTGCACGGGGTCGAGTGTCAACTCTCTGGATACCCCATGTTTACGGGGCCTAAGTGTTTGGCTTTCGAGATCCCATGTCCAGTGAGGTTTCAAGTTGGTCTTCGGGGATTTCTATTGAAACCATCAAGATTGATTTCAATGCCTAATCTAATTATGTTCATGGTGGAGTTCATTGGAGGATCTCAAAGATTGACATATTTGGGCTTTTAAGGATCAAGGGCTTGAGAGAATAATCAAAGAGAAGAATTCAAGTTATGGTTTCAAGACAAGATCATGATGAGCTCATGTGTTGGGTTTAGGTTGATCAAGTCTTGAAGCAAGCAACTAGAGTGAAGAATTCATTGTGCCTCTCAAGAGCTTGTGATGGAGTTTTTAGAAGGGCAAGTGGTGACCAAGATGATATTCATGGTGGAACTTGATATGGTCATGAAAGAGTCTTTGGTGATATAGTCTTGAAGCAATGAAGGGAAATGAAGAGTTCATTGTGGCTTTCAAGAAACCAAGATGGAGCTTGGAGTAAAGATGTTGGTTGACTAAGATGAAGCTCGAAGATTATATCTAGATGGTCAACTCTCAAAGCGCAAACATTGTACCATATGGGATCAAGTGATCTAGTGGTATGGTAAGTAGTTATGAATTGTGCTTTGTTACCTAACTCATGATATGTGTTTGTTATGTCTTTGTGGGTTAGGTGATTCTCATGGGCTTGCATCAAAAGGAAAGATTTCAAGTAGCCTATGTGTGGATGACATCAAGTGGTGATGGTCATCAGGTTCGAGGAGTCCAAGTGCAAGATGAGAAGCCGGAGGTTATATGCTTTGAAGCTTGCGGTCCACATCATGATAATGTGCATGTGAAGATGGGCTTAAGTTAAGGCTTCCCTCATTGCATTACGAGGAAGCAATTCGAGTATCTTCACCAAGTGGTTGTGGACAAGAAAGGGATTCCAACTTGAGGCAAGCATTAAAGTCATCATCAAGCTCAAGTTGAATATGCAAGGCAAAGGTATAACTTATCTAGGTTTTCCTAGTTTTGACGGTCTCATAGTGCTTGGTGGGAGACCAGATTATAGGTTTGATAGCCGTACTATCAAGAGGGACTTTCGGACGAGTAGCTTGATCACGTCGCATGTAGAGAGCTCAAACCTTTGCATAATTTGCATCATTCTTTCTTGTTTATCTTGGGTGGTTCTCAACGTGAGGACCTTGGGCTTTTCCATAGCTTCAAAACGATCCCAAGTTCATCGAATTCGGAGTCCGTATGCCAAAGTTATCAATGTTTTAGTGGGCTGCTGCAGGCTGTCCTGGGTACCCCGTGGGCACGGGGTATTTGACCCCCGTAGGCACGGGCCCCCGTGTCCACGGGCTTGTACCGTGCGCACGGGGCCCCGTGGGCACGGGGTGTTCAGGAAATGCCCATTGAGCCCCAACGGCTAGTTTCTATGTTTGGCTATTTAAGGGCTGCGTCCCCCCTCCGGTTGGGGGTTGGTTCTAACACTTTCTAAACACCATTTTGAGCCTCTTACCACCTCTTCCAAACCCCTATCTCCCCTCTATGTGAAGGGGGATTTGTGGATGGATTTGTGAGTCATTTGTTGATCTCCTCCATTACTACTTCTCTCTTCAATCTCCTACTTTCTTAAGTTGCATCTTGTGAGATTGAGAGAGTGTGTTGAGCATTTGTTGCTTGACCTTGCATTGCATTTGTTGCATTGGTTTGAGCTCCCCGCATCGATTAGTTCGAGTGAGAGTTCGTGAGTTTATTACTCTTGGAGGTTTCCGCCTCCTAGACGGTTTGGTGATTTTCTTGAGAAGATTGTGAAGAGGCCTAGGTGGCCAAGGTTCCTCCGGAAGCTTCCTTTTGTGGTGTGCTCCGGGGAAGGGTGTGAAGTGGCCTAGGTGGCCAAGTTCCTCCGGAAGCTTCCGTATTTGTGGTGTGCTCCAGAGAAGTTTGTAAAGGTGTGGTGGTCACCTTCAAGACCAACCCCGAGTGAATCGAGGCTCATCCGTTGGGGGTGACTCGAAAGGGAGAATACAGTGAGCCACTTGGTGGCGCCCCGAAGCTTTGGCTTCGGCACCGCTCTAACGGAGATTAGCACTCTCATGAGTGTGAACTTCGGGATAAATCCGCGTCCCCGACTCACTTGTGGTTATCTCATACCCACACCCGTTACTTTCCGCAATTCATACTTGCTCTCATTGATATATCTTGTGCTAGTTGAATTGCTTAGTTGTTCCTACATTTCCATATCTTGTGATATAGTTTGTGCTTGCTAGTTTCCTTAAGTGCCTATCTTGTTTAGCACAGGTTGTTGGTGCACTTAGTTGAGCCTAGCATATTTAGGATTTGTGCTTGAAAGGTATCCGTTTAGTTTAATTCCGCATTAGGATAAAGCCAAATCCGTAACAGTTTTAAAATGCCTATTCACCCCCCCCCCCCCCTCTAGTTGTCATCTAGATCCTTTCACCGGTCACATCCCAGAGTGGGATCTTGGGGTATAAAACTATTTATTCGCGTGTGTCCCTTGCTTATTGCGCCGTAACCATGGATAATCTTCATCATTTAACAGGATGCTTGGGTCAGTCTTCACTCTGAAGGGAGAAATTTCATGAAACTTTTCATAATCTTCTGACATGTCTGTCTTGTCCTCCACTCCCACGATGTTTCTTTTCCCTGAAAGAACTATGTGGCGCTTTGGCTCATTGTATGATGTATTCGCTTCCTTATCTTTTCTTTTTCTCGGTTTGGTAGACATGTCCTTCACATAGAAAACCTACGCCACATCATTGGCTAGGACGAATGGTTCGTCTATGTACCCAAGATTGTTGAGATCCACTGTTGTCATTCCGTACTACGGGTCTACATGTACCCCGCCTCCTGACAGATTGACCCATTTGCACCGAAACAAAGGGACCTTAAAATCACGTCCATAGTCAAGTTCCCATATGTCCTCTATGTAACCATAATATGTGTCCTTTGCCCTATTGGTGTTTGCTGCATCAAAGCGGACACCACTGTTTTGGTTGGTGCTCTTTTTATCTTGGGCGATCGTGTAAAATGTATTCCCATTTATCTCGTACCCTTGGAAAGTCAATACAGTCAAAGATGGTGTCCTGGACAACAAGTACAACTCATCTCCAACAGTGGTGTTACCCATGAGATGTGTTTGCAACCAACCGCCGAAAGTCCCCATGTGTTCACGTGTAATCCAGTCGTCAGACTGCTCCGGGTGTTTGGAGCGTAGAATATTCTTGTGTTCATTGATATACGGGGCCACCAAGGTAGAATTCTGTAGAACTGTGCAGTGTGCTTGCGCCCAAGAATGCCCGTCCCTACATATTATTGAGTTCGTATCTAGCGTGCCTTTTCCACCCAGTCTCCCCTCATGCCGCGATTCAGGAACACCAATCGGCTTAAGGTCAGGAATAAAGTCAACACAAAACTCAATGACCTCCTCTGTTTGATGGACCGTGGAGATGCTTCCTTCTGGCCTAGCACGGTTACGAACATATTTCTTTAAGACTCCCATGAACCTCTCAAAGGGGAACATATTGTGTAGAAATACAGGACCCAGAATTGCAATCTTGTCGACTAGGTGAACTAGGACGTGCGTCATAATATTGAAGAAGGATGGTGGGACCACCAACTCGAAACTGACAAGACATTGGACCAAATCATTCTGTAACCTTGGTAGGATTTCAGGATCGATTACCTTCTGAGAAATTGCATTGAGGAATGCACATAGCTTCACAATGGCTAATCAAACATTTTCTGGTAGAAGCCCCCTCAATGCAACCGGAAGCAGTTGCGTCATAATCACGTGGCAGTCATGAGACTTTAGGTTCTGGAATTTTTTCTCTGCCATATTTATTATTCCCTTTATATTCGACGAGAAGCCAGACGGGACCTTGATACTGAGCAGGCATTCAAAAAAGATTTCCTTCTCTGCTTTGGTAAGAGCGTAGCTGGCAGGACCTTGATATTGCTTTGGATGCATGCCGTCTTTTTCGTTCATACATTGCTGGTCCTCCCGTGCCTCCAGTGTATCTTTTGTCTTCCCATACACGCCCAAGAAGCCTTGCAGGTTCACGCAAAGATTCTTCGTCATGTGCATCACGTCGATTGCAGAGCGGACCTCTAGGTCTTTCCAATAGAGTAGGTCCCAAAATATAGATTTCTTCTTCCACATGGTTGCGTGTCCGTCAGCGTCATTCGGAACAGATTGTCCGCCAGGATCCTTTCCAAAGATTACTTATAAATCCTTGACCATATCAAGTATATCATCACCAATACGGAGGACAGGCTTCTTCCGGTGATCTGCCTCACCTTTGAAATGCTTGCCTTTCTTTCTTAAGGCATGCTTGGTCGGAAGAAATCGACGATGTCCCAGGTACACACTCTTCTTGCATTTGTCCAAATATATACTTCCAGTCTCATTTAAACAGTGCGTGCATGCGTTGTATCCCTTGTTTGTCTGTCCTGAATGGTTACTAAGAGCAGGCCAATCATTGATGGTTATAAACAGCAACGCTCGTAGGTCAAATTCCTGCTGTTTGTGCTCATCCCACACACGTACACCTTTTATGTCCCACAGCTGTAAAAGTTCTTCAACTAATGGCCTTAGGTACACATCAATGTCGTTGCCGGGTTGCTTAGGGCCTTGGATGAGCACTGGCATCATAATGAACTTCTGCTTCATGCACAACCAAGGAGTAAGGTTATAGATACATAGAGTCACGGGCCAGGTGCTATGATTGCTGCTCTGCTCCCCAAAAGGATTAATGCCATCTGCACTTAAACCAAACCATAAGTTCCTTGCGTCACCTGCAAAGTCCGGCCACTTTCTCTCGATTTTTCTCCACTACGACCCATCAGCGAGTACTCTCAACTTCCCGTCTTTCTTACGGTCTTCTTTGTGCCATCGCAACAACTTGGCATGCTCTTTGTTTCTGAACAGATGTTTCAACCGTGGTATTATAGGAGCATACCACATCACCTTGGCAGGAACCCTCTTCCTGGGGCGCTCGCCCTCAACATCACCAGGGTCATCTCGTCTGATCTTATACCGCAATGAGCCGCATACCGGGCATGCATTCAAATTCTCGTACTCCTCACCATGGTAGAGGATGCAGTCATTAGGGCATGCATGTATCTTCTGCACCTCTAATCCTAGAGGGCAGAGAACCTTCTTTGCTTCGTACGTACTGTCAGGCAATTCGTTATCCTTTGGAAGCTTCTTCTTCACTATTTTCAGTAGCTTCCCAAATCCCTTGTCAGATACACCATTCTCTGTCTTCCATTGCAACAATTCCAGTGCGGTACTGAGCTTTGTGTTGCCATCTTCGCAATTTGGGTACAACCCTTTTTTGTGATCCTCTAACATGCGATCGAACTTCAACTTCTCCCTTTCACTTTCGCATCCTCTTTGTGCATCAACAATGACCCGGCGAAGATCATCATCGGGCACATCTGGTGCCTCTTGATCTTCAGCTTCCCCCGTTGAAGTATCACCGTATTCAGGGAACATAGGATAGTTGTCATCATCCTCTTCTTCTTCGTTGTCTTCCATCATAACCCCTCTTTCTCCGTACTTGGTCCAAACATTATAGTGTGGCATGAAACCCTTCTCAAGCAGGTGGAAGTGAAGGGTTTTCGAGGAAGAGTAATCCTTCGTATTCCACAGACAGTACATGGACAATACATAGAACCATTCTGCTTGTTTGCCTCAGCCACTTCGAGAAAATTATGTAGGCCCGTAATGTACTCGGATGTGCGTCGGTCACCGTACATCCATTGCCGGTTCATCTGCGTGCATTATACAATTAAGTGTATCAAAAACCATTACAGAACATCATGAATAGAGAAATGACCAAATTAATACAAGTTCATCATCACATTAAAACCAAAGTACAGTAGTGATCAAATATTATAACTGAAAAAATAAATACATAATGTTCATACATAATTCTCATAGAACAACATACAACTCTCTAGAGCATCTAATTAAAACATACATTGAAACTAACATACAACTATGTAAAACATTTAAATGCAACAACAAATGCGATCAAAATCGCAACTAAGGTAACAATTGATCCAACGGCATAATGATACCAAGCCTCATTATCAATGGCATATTTTCTAATCTTTCTAATCTTCAAGCGCATTGCATCCATCTGGATCTTGTGTAGATCGACGACATCGGCAACATGCAACTCCAATTTCATCTTCTCTTCTTCAATTCTTTTCAATTTTTCTTTTAAATAATTGTTTTCTTTTTCAACTAAATTTAACCTCTCGACAAGAGGGGCGGTTGGAATTTCTGGTTCACATACCTCCTAGATAAAAACATCTATGTCACGTTGGTCGGCATAATTGTCATAAACACTAAATGAAACAAATAGTTATAAAAGATAATATACCACATCCGAATCATAGACCGGACGAGAGCAGACGGGGGCGGATACCAAAACCATGGCACTATATAATAACAAACAATAATACAAGTAAGAAAAATATACAAGTAGCTATCTAAATCATACAAGTAAGAATTTTTCTTTTAAAAAGAAGATAAGAACAAGAGGCTCACCACGGTGGTGCCGGCGACGAGATCGGCGCGGGCGATCGACGGCGGTGAGGACGGGGACGGGGACGGGACGGCACCCTACATATGTGCAAACTCTAAGAAGTTAATTTGAGCTCAAATTGTGCATCTAAATCAAAAGAACTCCCACATACACACCTCCACTAAAACCCACAAACCACTCTACTTCTAGAGCATTTGAAATGAGCTAAACTAGCAGTGAGAGATGAAAGGATGAAGTTGCTAACCTTTTAGAACACTTGGATAGTTGGTGCACCGCCAAACCTAGACAAATCTTGGGGAAAATGTAGCTTGGAGGTCGAGCTTAGAGAGGAGAAATTTTAAGTGTGGCTCGGGCATTTCATCAAACACCTCATGTGCATAGGAGGTGAGAACAAAGTAGCACACACCTCCCACACGCCGGCCGGCCTAAAAACAGAGGAGTGAGCGCGCAGGGGCGAGCATATATATAGGCATCTTTTTAGTCCCGATTCGTGTCTAGAACCGGGACTGAAGACTGACCTTTAGTCCCGGTTCCAGACACCAACCGGGACTAAAGGGGTTGCGCCAGGAGTGAGGCCCTTTAGTCCCGGTTGGTGGCTGGAACCGGGACTAAAGGTCCCAGCCGAACCGGGACTGGTGCCTGCCGAGGCCCGGCCGGCGTCCTGGCCGCTCGAACCGGGACCGTAAGTAGACCGGGACTGTTGCTCTGATCTGGCAAAAACCAATGCCTTGTTTTCTACTAGTGGTTGTTGCCTCCGGAATTGGCCATGACCTGATGCACTTTAATTTGTTAGACACATAAATAATTTGTTAGACAAATTAGTTCAACATATGCACTCGTAATTATCTAACACATGGCAGTTTCTCCACATACAAACACATACAATTGAACTACCTAGCTAGCATTTTTCCAGTCACATACCCAATTTGGCCACCACAAAAACAGTGGCATGCCACACTTGTGGCACACAAGTGTGGATGACCAATTTGGCCACCACAAAAACAGTGGCATGCCACACTTGTGGCACACAAGTGTGGATGACAACCAAACATCACTTGTGGCACACAAGTGTGGATGACAACCAAACATGCCACTATTTTGTCACTGCTTCAACATTTCTATCAAAATGCCTAGAGCAAACCCAAATTATCTTGCACTTCACATTGTAGTTTCTAACAAATTAACTCCTGATTTTCCCTACCTAGTCAAATTATGTTGCACCTAGCTAGTCACTTCACATTGGAGTTTCTAACAAACTGAAACCCTAGTCACTTCACATTGGAGTCAATGCCGTGGAGGGGATGAACTCACCGACGATTTGTACTCGATGTCGTGGAAGGGGATGAACCCTAGCAGTCCGTCGCCGTCGTCGCCGAAACCCTAGCGATGCAAATCCAACGAAATCAAGTCAAACGAAATCAAACCAAATGAAATCAAATGGTTCTAGAGTAGGGCAGAGAGAGAGAGAGGGAGATTTACATGTTACCTAACGATCGGAACCCGCCGGAATCTTAGGGAAACGACCGGAATCCGCCGGCTAGAGAAAGGGGATCGAGAGAGCGAGGGCAGAGAGAGGGGGAGCGGCGGCAGAGAGAGAGAGAGTAAGGGTGAGGCGAGGGGGCCGTTGCCCTCGGCTTTGACCCCCACTGCCTCCTATAAATTTATGGGCTTGGCCCAATAAGCAAAAAAAAGCAATATAATATTCTTAACTTAATAAAAGTAATACAAAATAGTAATAGTACTTGACTAAAAGTCAAAGCAATATTCTTAAATTATTAGAAGCAATTAAAATAAAAGCAATATAATATTTTTAACTTAGTAAAAGTAACACAAAATAGTAATAGTACTTGACTAAAAGTCAAAACAATATTCTTAAATTAGTAGAAGCAATTGAAATAAAAGCAATACAATATTCTTAATTTAATAAAAATAATATTCTTAACTTAATAAATTAAAATAAAATAAATACAATATTCTAAATTAGTAAAAAAAATGGACCCCACGTCATGTAGTGCTGACGTCGCAACCCGTGACACGCCACAACTAGACATAATAGTGCTGGCGTACCATGTCATACAACGCCAACACTATATTACGCCTTGTACAAATTGTGTGCCCCATATACCTGTGACGTTCATCTATTTTTCGACACGACCACTATGTCCCTAGTACTGTCGTAGCAAATAAGCCGACGCCAGCACTATTTGAAAAAAATAGTGCTGGCGTTGATGGAAAATGGCGCGTCACCAACGAAAGTTGTGGCTAGCACTTTTTCCACTAGTGCGATCCCATCACAAATTGCACCAAAACCATCCCCGACCTACCAATTCCTTTTTCTCCTCTCCTCTCTTCTTCCTCCTCCGCGTCGGATGTATCGTTGCTCCGCCGCCGTTTCGAGCCCCAGCGTCGCCAGCACCGGCACTGCAGTCCTCCCATCCGTGCTCGCCGCCGCGGACATCGTCGCCGACCCGGACGCCACCACGGTACGTCTGGCAATTTTCGCGCTGCACCTTGCCCTCTATGTGTTCGACACATTGTCCGACCAGGTTTTTTGTGATTTATTCGTAGGGAAAGCGATGGATTCTGATGCTTCGTCGGACGAGGAGTATGGACCCACGGAGATTTGAGGTATGTGGCTGTCGGGCAGGACATATGAGGGGGTGGTCCGGCTGCGTCAGCGGGCGTGCCCGAGCGTGTCCGCAGACGTATAGGGGGGCGGATTTGCCAAGTCTGGCTGTAGATGCTCCTAGCTAGTAACATAATATGTTACCACAGACATCTCTTTCCTCATTAACTACTTGCCACATAAGCAATTTTGTCTTGGGGTGGGGTATGTTACTAGCTAAGTTACTCCCACTATGACAAGCCAAGGCTCTCCCAATGTAGTTTTCTTAGCATAGTTTCACTTGTATTTTGCTGATTCGGCATAGTAGTTAACGAAGAGAGAGATGAAAATTGTAGCTAGCACATGGCCACAGAAAAAAAAATGCTAGACCAATCACATATATGTATTAGCCTCAAATCATTAAATTAATATACAATCCCTACGAAACAATGCATTGGGCTAGTTGCAGTGGCGTAGTGAGGAATAAAATGGTGGGTGTGCACAGTCTAAAAAACTGATTGGGACTAGTAGAGCGCCCGTGCGTTGCTACGGGCTACAATGCATATAAATAAATCGAACAAATGATTAACGTCGTCTCTCTGTCAAGCATCGAGTGTATCATAGCAATTTGGGCATTCTGTCAATTCGTAAATATATTTCGCTCTCTTTCAGTTGAGGGCCTTCCTTTTTCTTGTGCACCACACATGCCACCTAAATCCAAATGGCTGAAATACCATTCTAGGGAATACATTCTATATAAGCTTGATGACAGAACTACTGCTGATGTTAAATATTGTAAGCCTAATTGAGAACTATGTCAGAAAATAAAATAAAATAAAATTATCACTATTGTATTCTTGCTATACATGATGAGATGTAAACAGTCAATGAGGTTATTAGAAGTGATTCATTAGAAGTGATAAAAATGGAAATGCACAAGCAGTGCAAGATATTTAAAAAAATGTAGAGTAAGGACTGACATGACGATAGGCAAAGTCAATGAGGTTATTAGAAATGATAAAAAATGGAATGCACAAGCAATGCGAAATACTAAAAAGAATTCTAGATTAAGAATTCCCATGACTGGCTCACATCATATTACTGTGTATTAAAGAAAAGCTTAGGGTTCCTCTGCCTCCCGCCGGCGCCGCCGCCGGTCTGCCTCGTCTTCGGTGGCCTTAGGGCCATGGCGGCGCGGTGGATCCTGGCCCTTGCCGGCGGGAGGGCCCTGTTTTTAGATGTTTCTTCAAGTTTTGTTAGGGTTTGTGTCCTGCTCAGGAAGACGAGACGGCGGCAGCTCCCTGAAGATGGAATAAGGTACTCCCCGCCTAGCCCCCGTTCCGGTGGTGTGTCTAGCATCGTCGGTGGGCGTGTGGAGGTATGTCTCCGGCGGATCTGTCCTTGGTGGATTTGCTCGGATCTGGTCGTAGTTCGTCTACGTTTGTGTTTCTTCAGGTTGGATCCTTCCGATCTACGCTACTCTTCATCGGCGGCGGTTGCTGTTCTGCTGCGCTGGTCCTATGGGGCCTTAGCACGACGACTTCCCGACTGTCTACTACAACAAGTTTTGCCCGGCTCCGGCGAGGGAGGGGCGATGACGGCGGCGCGCCTTCGGCTCGCATCAGTGCTTGTAGTCGTCGCTAGGTGGTCTACGGATCTGGATGTAATTTTTATTATTTTTGGTGTTCGTTGTATTGCCATGATTGAAGATGAATAGATTGGAAATTTTCTCGCAAAAAAAAAAAAGAATTCCCATGACTATGGTCAAATGGTTTTTGCTTTCAGCAATATGGAGATAACATGTGGCTATGAGCTCGGCAACCTTGCATTTACTGAATATATTTCTGAATGACTTACTGCAAGTGCGTGTCATTAAAGTAACAAAATTGTTCTTCACAAGCTCGATTCCTGATAACACATTACTAATAATCAAGGGCCAATGCATCAAACTGGAGTAATAGATGCAAGCAACGTACCAGCACCATTGTATTTCTGTTGGTCTGGTCACCGGGTCCACGCAGTCCTGGCAATACCTGCGATCGCAAACCTCACAACATGGAAAATCATACCACAAATTTCAAATCAATTTGGTCGTCTTCTCCCGAGCAAATGAATGAATGTGCTTACCCCGTCTGAATTTGTTGCTGCCGCTGCTTTAATTTGCATTCCGAGGTGCCAGGTGTAGCCGACGACAGATGGGTCGTGGCCATAGATGTCGTAGATGATGAAGCAGAGGTCGGGCTGACTGAGCCCATGAAGTCGCCGAAGAAGGCCACCACCAGGTCTTGCCCTACCATGTCAGCACCACAGGAGGAAGCCAGCAAACGCATGGTTGGCTCTCATTAAATCAGAAACATTGTGTCAGTTTATAAAAGCCACGCTGAACATTACTTCCTGATTCATTCAACAACATCAGAGATAAAATTAAGTTCAAGTGGAAAAATGTTCAGTATTGATAATGAATTGTTCAACAAAAAATAAGAAGTCCACGACAAAATACACACACATGCTCAGCAGCATCAGGAAGCAAACAAATCAGTAGGAAGCACACACAGCGGCAGGGCACATCACGCACACATGCGCAACGGAGCTAAAATAACTAACCTTAGCTTGATGGTTCCTTGAACCCAAGGTCTTCTACTGTAATATGTATAGGAAATTGTCCGTGCGTTGCAACGAACATATAATTTTGGTTGTTCAACATCACTTTTATGGAACATAATTCTCGGGCACATGAGTATATGACCTTATATCTTTCTATGGTGAGAAAGCGATGCAAGATGTCTAGTTTATTCCTTACAAAATGGTAGGAATGGTCCCGAAAGGTATCTTCATTACAATTGCATTTTTGTTTTACAAAAACTATAGACAAAAAAATCATGGCTGTAAAACATGTTTTAATATCAGTGTGCATTTCACAGAGAGAAAAGTACCATTAGCAAGTGACCACTCTCCATTCAACATAACATTGACAGTTATATGCTGTTGCATCAGTACTAAATATTCTACCCATGGACTATTTGGTTTAGTGTTGGGGTTTACTGGTGTGAACTGCTGGCGCGCACACGCACACATACACTGAGAGAGAGAGAGAGAGAGAGGGTGTGGTCTGTGTATGCGTGTCTCTGAGAGAGAGAAGGATGGGGATAGTACCAAATCCGAAGCAACATGCAGCCAAACTGCCAAAGATCCACCGGCTCACTCGAGCCCGACCAAGCCCTCGACTGGAACCCGCGATGTGCCTCGCCGCTCGGTCCCCAGCCCGCGCCGTCGCGGACGCCTCCCGCACCGGCGGCATCCCCCGAGGGGTCCCCAAGCCGACGCGCGATCCGGCACGGCGAGAAGGGCTGGCCCCGAGGAGCAGCAATCCGGTGCGTCCATCGGTCGGGAACCTGGCAAGCACCAGCGGCTCGCTCCATCATCGCCGCCGTCCGGAGAGGGACACGGCCACATCCGACGCGAGGCGGACAAGGTCGGCAGCGAGGTGTCGTCCCTCCCATCTCTTTCACGTCCAACTACTCTTCCTTGGCTCGCCGACCACCACAGATGCAGGGATCCCCTTGACTTACACGCCGGCCATGCCTCTCCCAGCCAGCATCGGCGCATCGCCACCGTGCTCCTCTCTGCTCTTCCTCCTCTCTTTCATGGACGGGACGGACAGGAGAAGACCTCTTGATCCAGATCGGGCAGGCGCAGGGGTCAGGTTTGGAAAGAATGAATCACATAAAGAAATTAATTAATTTAGATTTGTTTGACAGGTAATTAATTTAGATTTAGTCTTCACGAGATTGATTTAAGATTGACCGTGATTGATTCTTTCACATAAAGATATTACTAAATAACTTGCGCACCCATGGAAAGTTCTGATCCATTCAGAATTTTTTTCTCCTTGTTGTGGAGGTGAAGCGAAAAAAACCAACAGGGGAGGGTGGTGGGAGGTGAGGCAAAAAAAACCCAGACGAAATAGACAATGGTGGAAGGTGAGGCGAAAAAAAACCAGACGAAAATAAACCGGTGAGGAGAAGCTACCAAGTGAGACTTTAGGAGTAGAGATTTGACATGGTAATTAATTTAGATTTAGTCTTCACGAGATTGATTTAAGATTGACCGTGATTGATTCTTTCACATAAAGACATTACTAAATAACTTGCGCACCCATGAAAAGTTCTGATCCATTCAGATTTTTTTCTCCTTGTTGTGGAGGTGAAGCGGAAAAAAAAACCAACAGGAGAGGGTGGTGGGAGGTGAGGCGAAAAAAACCTAGACGAAATAGACAGTGGTGGAAGGTGAGGCGAAAAAAAACCAGACGAAAATAAACCGGTGAGGAGAAGCTACCAAGTGAGACTTTAGGAGTAGAGATATTGCCTATTGTGCTTGGGGGCATTAAAAAGGATTAATTGGGCATAATTCATATATGGTAGAAAAGAAACTCAGAATTCTGGGTGTGCCACGGCACACCCGCTGGCTACGCCCATGGCTAGTTGTCTCTTAAGTTTTATAGCTCCTATGATAACGTGCTAAGAGACGATGCATTGGGAGAGCCTTAATTGAACTGTTGGAAAATTGTGAACATTCTTATGTTTTCATTTAATGAATGGAATTGTGTTCGTCGTAGGGAATCTAAACAACAAACTAAAAAATCTCAATGGACAAATTGAATTGTATGATAATTCATAATTGTGCAAGTTTTACTCTCGCATGGTTACTACCAGTAGTGAAGGTCGGAGTAACATATAAGAAGTTGTATCTCATCACCCTTGTTGCATAAGAAAATGTACCATAAATTATTCTCTTTCTTCACTTCCCTTTTCGTATGGAAAAATATTGCTCAACTATCACAATGAAAGAATATCATGGATAACAACATTAATAAAATTAATGTTATTTATTTAGCACTCGAGAAACATGTTTTGTATTTATTTATGTTTCATTGGAAATGTTTTGTTATTCAGTTCATGTTGACATAGTTACATATAAGTTTCAGTCTGTGCAGCAGTTTTTGAAGATTAACTGAGAAAACACATTTGAGTCTCGCTAGTTTATATATATTTATATATTACATTGAGTTATCACATGATAATATGTTGATTGTTTAATGGAGATAATTTATTATAATTTTTAAAAATAAAACCAATTTCACGTATCTTTTAAAAATATTTTATATAATATTCTTATAATAAAGTACATCATGAGAATTGGATACCTAGAAAAGGAAGCTTGAGGCCACTGGGCCAAGAGTATGTGCATGGAATTACTCATGTGCGTGACCTCCTGAATGAACAAGGGGATGAGTGGGATCGAGCTAAAGTTGAAAATATGTTTACTCCTGACGATGCTAATGATATACTGCAGATTACGGTAGGGGGTAATGGACAGGAGGACTATGTGGCTTGGAACTATACTAAAAGCGGTATTTTCAATGTTAAATCAGCTTACCATCTAAGGATGGCAATGAACCGGGTGAAGTCTGGACAGCCAGGGCCTTCATCTTCGGTGGCTAACCATAAGGGTTGGTTGGGGCTGTGGGACACTTGTGCTCCAAACAAGGCTAAAATACACACATGGAGGTTGATGCGCAATGGCTTAGCCGTGGGTGCCGAGCTGCGTCATAGACGGATAAAAAATGGTGTATTCTGTCCAGCGTGTGGGAGAGAGGAGGCGGTGTATCATAGGTTTTGGGAATGTCCGCACTCGGCGCTGTTTTGGAAATTTTTGCGCTCGGAATTGGGAGCTCCGGTGGCGATCCCACCGGTTTCTACAAGCACCCAGAGCGCTCTTACCGGCTGGTTGCTGTCGTGGTTTGCCGAGGCAAGTGCGGAGGAGAGGGAGGTCATGGTGCAGGGTGTCTATGCGTTATGGCTAGGGACGCAGATTTTTAGAGCACCTGCACCCAGGCCCTTCTATCCTGACTCTCCAATATCGCTTTAAGATCCGTGCGACACAACTAACTTTTTACATGAAAGTATCTCTTTTTTGTTTCTCTCATATAGAACATGTCTTGAAGTTCAAACCTTTTCAGCGCGGCAAAGCTTTCTAACTAGAATCTAGGATAAATCTTTTAGAATTTTTTGTGCGACATAAATACTAAAAATAAGATTTTTTTAATCAAACAAAACTTATTTTGTATATTTATGTTGGACCAAAAAATCTAAAATTTTTATCCTAGATTCTAGTTAGAAAGCTTTGCTGTTCTGCAAAGGTTTGAACTTCAAGACATGTTCTATATGAGAGAAACAAAAAAGAGAAATGTATTTGCACGGATCGCGATGTGTGGATGGATGGCTAGGATAGAAGGGCCTGGGTGCAGGTGCTCTAAAATATGTTTTCGTTATGGCTAGCAAGGAATGAAACACGAGATGGCAAGAGAATCGCAGACGCTCAGGAGGTTGCAAGATCAGTCATGGTATAGAGGAATGGAGGTCTGTACACAAGAAGGAGAATGCAAGTAAGCAGCAGCCGCAAGTGGAGAGATGGCGGTCACCTGAGGATGGATGGATAAAAATGAATGTTGACAGCGCAATCTCGAAGGCTGGTGGACGAGCGGGTGGTGGAGTGGTGTTCAGGGACCATGCCGGAGCATTCAGAGGAGGAGCTTGATATATCTTTCCTCAAGTTTCAGACCCTGAACTGGCCGAATTGCTAGCTTGCCGGAGTGCTGTCAAACTTGCTGTTCAGATGGACATCCAGAGTCTACATGTGGAGAGCGACTGCAAAGGAATGGTGGCCATGTTAAACGAGCCGGCGAAAAATATGTCAAATATTGGGCCTGTAGTGGAGGAAGTGAAAGAGCTATTACGGTCCAGGGGTGAGTTTAGAGTTAGCTGGGTTAGGAGAACAGCAAATTCTGCTGCGCATGTGCTCGCTAGAGAGGGCGTGAGTAGTGCGTTGTGTCAGGTTTGGCCTTTGCAGCCACCTGATTGTATCCTTACTATTGTAGCTTCAGAGATTCGAATTTTTGTCGAAAAGGATCCCCTGCCCAACACAATTGCCAGAAAAGACCCCCTGCGGATGAAATTGACAAAAGAGACCCCCTCGGTCGTGGCGGCAGGCGCGCCGGCCGACACGTGGCACCTGCCGCCACGCACCGAGGCGGCAGGACTGTTCATGCATGCGGGACGGATTTCGCGTAACGAAACGGCAAAACAGCAAAGACAATCGAGTGTTCTAAGTGGGTGCAAAATCTCAGATTTTTTTTGATTTTTTTATTTTTTCGGAAAACACTGTTCACACCGTGCATGAACAGTACATGCCGCCACATCCCGTGGCGGTAGCACTGTTCGCTCGCCCGTTTGCCGTTTTGGTTCGCGAAATCCGTCCCCGCATGCGTGAACAGTCCTGCCGCCTCGGTGCGTGGCGGCAGGTGCCACGTGTCGGCCGGCGCGCCTGCCGCCACGATTGAGGGGGTCTCTTTTGTCAATTTCATCCGCAGGGGGTCTTTTCTGGCAATTGTGTTGGGCAGGGGGTCCTTTTTGACGAAAATTCCAGAGATTCCTGAATTCTTTGAATAAATGCATGCAGGTGCTTTACGTAAAAAAAAAGAGTTTCTAACAGGCCTAGCCCGATTATAATATGGGAAAAGATTCCCATCAGCCGGCGGATCGCACCAATTCATCGTTCGCGTCCCGCAGAAGCCACGTGTCCCACCACACGTACGCAACAACCGAACCTTATCTCTTCCTCGGTTCCTCCGTAGATATTTCTCTCCCCTTTCTTCTTCCTCATAGATCTTGTGTGCCACTCTTGTTCTCCACCGGCCATCTTCCCAGCCTGAGCTCTCTCTTCCCCACTGGTCCCTCCTGCGCGCAGAGCTCCCCCAATCCTCTACCCCTTGCTACTCTCCCATCTCCCCAGCCACCCCACACAGAGGGCGGGCAGCGCTTTGCTGCACGGCCAATACTTGGTGCTGCTGTTGTGCTCCCATGCGCTGCTGCTCGAGCCCAAGCTTGAGGTGCTGCAGCAGCCCTCACCTCCGGACAACAAGCTCGAGGTGTTGTCGGTGAGGGCGACAACGAATGATGGCAGCGCAATCGGCAACAACGACGACGTTTCTGCAACTTCATCTTCGTTGCACTTTTTTTTTGCAACATCACATGTGTTGCAAAAGTTCCTTCCGCAACAACATCTATGTTGCAAAAAAGTGAAAACGGGAAAAAAAATCTGCAATATTACCTCTGTTGCAAAAAAATATTTCTGCAACACAACCATTGTTGCAAATGTTTCTACAACAAGATCTCTGTAGCAAAGAGTTCTGCAACAAGACTTTTGTTGCAAAAGTAGAGGATGATACTGGCCGCGGCGAACGACCACTGATCGCAAGGGGATTTTTTTGTTTCTGCAACAAGCCTCTTGTTGCAGAGGGAACGAACGCAACACTACGTTTGTTGCAACGGGGCAAGAGCGAAAGTTTTTTTTCCTGTAACAGAGATCTTGTTTCTGAAACATAGGCCTTGTTTCAAAAAAAAAACTATTCGGCAGGAGCGCAACAAGGCTCGTGTTGCAAAGCGCCGAGCGCAACACAAGCCTTGTTGCAAATGTTGATGCACGCTCACCGGAAGAAGATCGGACGGTTGTCGAGCTCACGATCCTACGGCTACCAAGGCGGCGGATGTTTTCTAAACATCACCCGGCCGACGCGTAGCAGGCCCCTTATAATATATACTACATAATAACGTTGTCGACTGGGCATATATATGAGCTAAGAAATAATCTCCCTCCATTTCAATTTACATAATGCATTGTTTTTTATTTTATTTTTCTCAATTCACATTGTGTATTAAGAAATTATACACACCAATCAAACAGATGCATAAACATTTATATTATGAACGACCCCATGACCAATTGTATTATTATTTTTTTGCGAGAAACTTCCAATCTATTCATCTTCAATCATGACAGTACAACGAACACTAGAAATAATTAAAATTACATCCATATTCGTAGACCACCTAGCGACGACTACAAGCACTGAAGCGAGCCGAAGGCGCCGCCGTCATCGCCCCTCCATCGCCGGAGCCGGGCACAACTTGTTGTAGTAGACAGTCGGGAAGTCGTCGTGCTAAGGCCCCATGGGACCAACACACCAGAACAGCAACCGTCGCCGATGAAGATAAGTTTAGATCGGAAGGATCCAACCTGAAGACACAAGAACAAAGACTGGATCCGAGCAGATCCACCAAAGACAACCACCGACCGAATCCCGTGAGATCCGCCGGAGACACACCTCCACACGCCCTCCGACGATGCTAGACGCACCACCGGGGCGGGGGCTAGACGGGGAGGACCTTATTCCATCTTCAAGAAGCCGCCGCCGTCTCGTCTTCTTGAGCCGGACACAAACCCTAACAAAACTTGAAGAAGCACAAAAAAACGGAGCCCTCCCATCGGCAAGGGCCGAGATCCACCACGCACCCATGGCCCTAAGGCCACAGGAGACCAATTGTATTATGAAGCTTGAACCATTAACTCCTCCTTGGTATGCACAGTTTGTTAACATGAAAAGTAAAATAAATCGGACGGAGTGCTATACATATATAGTTGTGTCAATCAACGGGGTGGTTCCACATGGAGATGACCATCGACACTGCCGAGGTGATCGTCCATACGTCACTCTTGCCGTCTTGGCCTTCAAGAAAACGCTGATGAATCAGCCACCTCACCTAGGCGGTGATAGATAGATTTCGTGTTAATTAGTTGTCGCTGTCAAGGATACGTTTTCGACCGAGAAAAAGCGCACTCCTTCATGCGTGTCAGTATAGTACTCCTCCACAACGGGCGGCTGACGACAAACAGATCTTTAAACCTTGCCGATTAAGCGGCTGATTAAGCTAGACTAGACGGGGGAACGCCTGCTGTCTGAGTAAGCGGCCACTGTCGCGTAAAGCGCGAACCAAAGCCGATCCGTCGTCCCGGGAAGAAAAGGCAGATCGAAGCGGCCAAGATCGCATTGTTTTGGGCAAAACGGCGGAGAAAGCCAATCTGTTCCTTGGACGGAGTGGTTTGTTTGTACTACTCCGGTCACTGGATTACGATCCCAAGGCCGCCGTTCTTGAACCGTCTCTCGTCGACCCCCTCGTGCGCGGCGCGGCCAACACGAGCGTCCGAGCCCAACCCCCACCCTGCGATGCGCCGCTCGGTGGTGGCCGGTCCACAGCGAGCGGAGCGAACCCACCGCCCGCGGGCCGTTCGCTTCCGTGGTTGCTAGCTCGGCTGGTCCCGGGAAGGATTTCATTTCTCCGGCGCCCGTGGCAGCGGATGTGGAGAGGCAGTCGCTTTTCTTCTTTTCTTGGCTCACACCCCTCGCGCCTCTTTCCCACGGGTACAGAGTGCAGGCTACAGACGGTGGGTCATTTTCGACCAAAGGCATTTCCGCCACTGTATAATCCACTTTTCCTTTTCTCGCGAATTATCGCTGCACAATGAGAGAATTGCATGTACAGTCCCCATACTCGTCGGTTTGGTCCAGGACGGTCCTCGAGCTCGCACGGTGCGTCGTTACGATCCTCATACTTGCAAAGATGGTCCATCGACGGTCCTGGGGCGGGACCCACGTACGTACCGTACGCACGCGTCTACGCCCGAAGCCACGTCAACGCAGGCCGACGCACGCAGTCGCGGGCCGAATCGTTGCCTGTTCGATCCCCAATTTCTTTCTTCAATCCCTAACTGTAGAGAACCATGGGTGGCGGCGGCGTTCGCTGGAGAACGCAGCCTTCATGGGCTCGGCGGCCGGTGGCAGGGCCGGCGAGTGCAGCGTGTCGCTCGTGGCACTGCTAATGGCGAAGGTGTGGCGCTCTGCGTGCGTCATACGTGCGGCGGCCGGTGGCAGGGCTGCTCCGCGTGGTGTCCAAGGCGGCGGACTACGCCGTGGAGGCGGAGACAAAGCCGTGCTAGTGCTCCACGGCTACGCGGGAGGACGGAGCAGAGGCGGCGCCGGCGCGGGGCCGAAGGGGACACTGTTTTTCGACCCCTGCGGACGGCGGCCGTGGGGCCGCAGGTGATGCGGCTATCGGCGGCGGCGGCCAACAAGTTGCTGTTGGAGGATTAAGGCACGCTGTACGTGCGCACGTCGCTGTTGTCGGGCGCCATCCGGAAGCATGGACCAGCTGCGTGGAGGCGAGATGATGTAGAGAACTTTTCTGAAGTTCAGTGGACAAAATGCAGTGACATACAGTATGTTAGTTAAGCCAGATGATCTGGGCTATTTCACTATGTGTGCCCTTTTGGTAATTGCATAGTACTGTGTTGTGATCTGTACTGTGATTGTGATGAGTTTTGTAATCTGAACAAAATGTTCCTATTTGATATATGATGTTTGAGCAGTGCCATTTGGGCAGATTATTAACATTTGGTCAGATTGGTACCATTTGGTCATCTGCTTAGCGTTTACTACAAGATATGGTCTTGTAATGTACAAGAAACAACATATCACATGATATTTGCAAATCTGAGGAAACACAAACAACATATCAGAGAATTTGGGCAATATATGACCGGAAACAACATATGCAAATCTCAGGACACAACATATGACATATCCAAAGGCCGAATGATCATGAATGTAAACATAGTTTCAACTACGTAGTGGTCCAAAATAAACTGAAATTGGCACACATGCTCACGAACAATACACATGACCAGTTCATGGTCATGAGCATATATGTGACAAAATAAACATAGTTTGAACTACTTAGTGGTCCAAAATAAACTGAAATTGGCACATCACATTGAACTAAAAAACTACTCCTTGAGATAATCAAACATTCTAGCTTTTCTCTGCATGTACTTGTCCCTTCTTTTTTACTCTCATCAACATGACAGTATGACATATTGCTCTGCTCCAAAACACTCTCATGCTCCTGGTCTCTGTTGCTCTTCATAGAGCTGATAACATCACACAATTGAGTGGTGGGGTTTGCAATAACAGTATCCCGTGTTTCTGTGGTAATGTTATGCTCATGCTCAAGATAAAACATGAGAAACCTATGTCCCTCTATAACCATTGCCCTGATGCATGTTGTGTCGCTGTCCTTTGATAACAATCGAATACCATCTTCATTGATTTGCATACCAGGCAGCAAAAAGTATGTGTTAATACTTTCTTTCCTTTCATAACCCAATGCCTCAATTAACTCATCAAACATGGCCATACATGTCACTTCAGCCTCACAGTAATCATAACAAACCTTCCTTCCATTAACATAGCACCTATTGCCTCCTATCCCCATGAAAAAACCACCATGAACGAACTCTACAGTGAAGTGATCAGTCTCGTGTGCTGTCAAACAAAGGAAAAATCAATTTTTCAGTTCATCTGTTCATAAACCCTACGGATGCATCCAAACCCTAACCAAATCAGTAGCAACTTGAACTAAATTGATGATCAGGACAGTGCAAAAAGGCTCGAAATCAACAACAAAATAATCCCTACAGACAACAGCCAGAAGAGAGGTATGAGCCGGAAACGAACTCACCATATTTAGGTACAGGATCCTTGTCGTGTCGCCGGACGGGAGCCATCGCCGCCGATGACGACTCGCGGTGGCTATGTGCTCGCCACCATCGCAGATCGCGTCCTTATCTCTCCCTCAATGCTCGCTATCGCGTTGCCGATCGCCGCCGATCAAAATCAACTGCCGCCGCTGTTCGTCGTTGCCTCTGCCTGGTTCGACGGGTGCAAGACTCGACTGAAAGCAAGGGCCCCTTTGCGCAAACTGAATCGGCCCGCGTCGGCCTGTGCTGATGTGGCAGGACGTGTAGTCGTGTACGTACGTGGGCCTGCCTCAGGACCGTCGATGGACAAGTTTCGCAAGTAGCAGGACCGTAACGAGGCAACTCGCAAGTTCCAGGACCGTTCTGGACCAAACCAGCGAGTACAGGGACTCTACGTGCAATTCACTCCTGCACAATCCACTGTCTCCGAGATTTGGGGCCCGGCTATAGTATATGAACCTAACCTTGATTGCACAGCTCGCAATACTGCTCGCAATACCGACTGAGGATCCATGCTCGACTACAATACACTGGTATAGATTGCTTGCTGCAGAATGAATGGATACGTACAACCTGCGAGCGTATTTATGAGCACCTTCTGAACAGTGTCATGTACTGCTCCGTATACTTTGAGCAGTATATTGCTGGAGGGGAACGTTTGGTTCCTGGGTACATATGTACCCTATATGGAAAAAAAAAATTAGTAGTTCAACAAAAAGTCGAAAATTTCTGAAAATATTTTTGAAAAAAACTTGACCTTTCATTGTACTAGTGAGAAAAGTTCCAAAAAAAAAAATCCTCTTTGACTTCTTTTCAAAAAAGACAAATTTTCAGTCAAAATAGCGTGAATAGTGACCTATAATAGCAAATAATTTTTTTCTTTTTCGCTGTGAAGTCAACGTTGTTTTTTTTTTGTGGAAATTTATATACTAGTGCACAAGTAAGTCAAGTTTATTCTAAAAATAGTTTCTTAACTATTTTGACTTTTTGTTTAATTATTTAAAAAAATCCCCATATAGGGTACATATGTACTCAGGAACCATTGGGTATTTCCCGTATATTGCTTTGCATCTTTAAAGAAAGATTGCCACCTCTAGTTTGGTTGCCGAGACTTTTCTGGTTTTGAGACAAGTTTTGCTTGCTGAGACCTGAGAGCGAGAGCCTGCGAGGAGGGTGTAGTTTTCTTCGATAAGTAGGAAACCCGAGGGCGAAACAGGAAAAAGGGGCCGCCCACCCGCAACCGCAAAGCTGCTTCCGCCGGACTCGACTACCTGAGCCTCTGCAGCACTAGTGCAGCTGCTTCCCAACGACAACGCCACACCTCCTTCCTTCCCTTCCCCACGATTCGTCCCCTCGCTCTCTGTTTCTCGCCCCCGGATCAGGACGTGGCCTCTCACTCTGCGGCTGCGCCAAACGCACCGCATCGAATTGTCCGCGACCGCGCCCATGGACCGCGCCGAGGGGCCGCCGCCGCCACGCTCCGCCGATCGCGCGGTGAGATCCCGACCACTCCCACTCTTCTGTACCCCGGCCTCCAGTACTTCCGTTGCTTTTCTGCGTGAATTCTGCGACGCTCTGCTCATTGCTCGTTCCCGGCGAGTACTAATTGTGCGACTGCGTTGCCGTCAAATTCGGCGCTTAATTTTGTTTCTCTGCGAGGAATTCAGTGCTCAGTTTTGTTGGCAACTGCTCGGGAGATGCGAGCTTTAGTTTTTAATCGCCGTTGCGCCGGGCGAATCTCTGGGCGCTGCTTTGATTTCCCTTTCAATTTTGTGGCAGGTTCAGTTGCTAGTGGAAGATCGATTTGTTTCTTGATGATATTTTCCTTTTACCAAAGCGGCTTTCCTCAATTGTCATAGACGGGCCATGTGTGCCTCCCATGGTTTCCATGTGCGTCTGTCACTGTCCTCGCATGACCTATAATTATAACACTAGCTAGCGTCTATTATCAGGTTTCCTGACAGTTTCTGAAGAATTTGCACCACTGAAATGGCTTGCTCCATTTGTGTCCGTGTAGCTACTAGTGTGATTGTGTTGCATAGTTAGCTGTCGATAAATTGTTCAACGCAAAAAATACGAAGTTGGATGCACTGTTGCCTTAGGAATAGAGGACCAGCTTTCAATTATTAGCATTACAAATGGTATGATCAGTCGGGTAGGTATTTTATTTTAAGCCATGGTCCTCGTAGACTCATGGGTCATGGTGATGGTGTTGTCACACTCGTCAGATTCTTGTTTCTTATCAATGTGTGAATTACTGAATTTAGAGTTCTAGACTATGTGGAAAGAGCACTGAAAGAGAGCATCTGATGGTGCTACTCCATGTGTTTATACAAGCTATAATATCAGTGCCCTGAGCTTGATATTAAGTGTATCGGCTCAAGAACCATGATGTGTCCCTCACATCTTTTGATGTCTTGCACTTCTTTCTACTCCATTAGTTTTAGAGGCTCAATTTAGTTTTGTTCTTTACTTGACCATGTAGGTACATGACCAGGATGACACTGCCCAAAGTGCACAGGGGCAGAATTCGCGAAGGCCAAACCTTTCTTTGCAAATACCAACCAGGACCTTGGATAACCATTTGCCTACTTCAACGAGGATTAATATATCCGGCAGCCCCAGTTCGACAAGAGCTGGATTGCCACCAAGGCCTAATTCGGCTAGACCAAAATCATCTATCAAGCAGCAGAGTTTCAGGTTAAGGAGTTCAGCACAGGAAGGTGACCGGACAATCCTCCTACTTCCTGGGACGGCGTCAGAAGGGTCGCAAGATAATCCAACTCAACCAGGATCTTTCTCTTTTAGAAAGGTCATTAACTCGTTATCGGCAAAACGTACCTATTCTTTGCCAGTCACACCTGTTGGAACCTCCGATAAAGCTTCTCCTCCGGGAATTCAGATAGTCGACCACCCAACTACATCCGTAAGTACATACATATTTTCTGCTGTATCCAGATAAATGCAAGATTATATACCTTTTACACGGGCCAGTTGCAAATGAGGCCTTGCACTGTCTTAAGCAATTGCAGTTCTGCAAAGGTCCTATTTTTTTAAAAGTATGTTTTATGATGTTGTCAGAAACAAGAAGTTCAAGCACAAATTAGGCGATCACTTTCAGTACCAGGAAATCGCAAAAACAGGAGTTTGAGGAGAGCAGATTCATTGGGTGTCATCCGTGTGATTCCAGCAACTCCGCGACCTGTTCCAGCTGATACAGTTGCACCAACTGATGTCATTGAAGAAACAGTTGACGGTATCTACTCTCTTTAAACCTTTACTCTGGTATTTTATTAGACCAAACCATTTCCTTCCAGAAGCAGCATTTGTTCATTCCAGTCGTCCTTGTCAGGTCCTGAAGATGGAGGTGAAGATATTCCTGAAGAAGAGGCAGTCTGCAGAATTTGTTTTGTTGAACTCAACGAAGGCGGAGAAACACTTAAAATGGAGTGCAGCTGCAAAGGAGAGCTTGCTCTCGCGCACCAAGATTGTGCTGTCAAATGGTTTAGCATCAAGGGTAACAAGATATGTGATATCTGCAGACAAGAAGTTAAGAATCTGCCTGTGACTCTGTTGAGAATTCCGACTCAAACCGTTACCAGGCGACTAGCAAATGGTGCTCAGCAAAGAGCAGCTCAACAGTACAGGTAAGAATGCTTGAGAGAATAGTTTGTTTCGCAAATACAGAGTACTTTTAGGTTCAATGCTATCTGGATTGATAGGTAGGAATGCTACTATGTTCTCCTGGTTATGTGCACTTTCTGAAACAGAGAAGGGAAAACTAATTTCAAATGTATTTTCCAGTAATTTTTGTGATTGATTTACTCTTAGAATTTAGAAAACAGCAATATAATAAATATTGATTGATTAGTTTGCATGTTTGGCAAAATCTGATACTTCCAGTTTCTTACAGATTTTGGCAGGACATTCCAATTTTAGTGATGGTTAGCATGCTTGCCTACTTCTGTTTCTTGGAACAACTTCTGGTATGTGTTCCTTGCTTGTTTCTTTACCAGTTCACTTGAATGTAACTCAACCTTTTTTCCAGTTCTGTGAAAGCCATCTAAATTGCATCTACTCTTTCACCGGAACAGGTTACTGATTTGCAGTCACGTGCACTGGCAATTTCATTGCCTTTCTCATGTGTGTTGGGCCTCCTTTCTTCCATGATAGCATCCACTATGGGTAAGTAAGCATACTCTATTCTTTGGGCCATTTTTGCTACTGTAAGAAGCATTTCCAGCATGACGAACACTAGATATTTTATTGAGAATTTGAGATAGTAAAGAGGCTTTTCAGTGTTGTGCATGCAGTGAAAGACCAAAATTCTAGTGTTCCACGTTTGCTGAAAAACTTGAGTAAATCATGAGTGTATAATGTATAACAAGTGTGAATGGTAGCACATTCGATTCCACTAGTGCTGCAGTTGAACTGTTGCGCCAATTTGCTTTGGGTTATTTATCTGTTACTGTTATGTAGTGGACTTCTTGTCAACATTATAATCCGAATCTTCTTTGCTCCTGCAGTGACCAAGAGCTACCTATGGGCCTATGCATCCTTCCAGTTTGCTATAGTGATCCTGTTTGCCCATATCTTTTACAACGTGGTATGGAACTTCTTCCTTACTTACATCCGATGCAGATATATAACACGTCTACAACACCTCTTAATGTTATCGCCAAACTAGCAGCTAAGAGTGAATGCAGTCCTTGCGGTCCTACTGTCATCATTCACTGGGTTCGGGATCGCTATCAGTACGAACTCACTGCTAGTTGAGTGCATGAGGTGGAGATCTAGGAGGAGGAGCCAACGGTTAGCCCAGGCGCACCCTCAGCCTGGGAACGAAGGTCAGCATCCAGGATCCGGGAGTGACGCCACGAGCGAGAACGGCGGTGATAGGCAGCAACAAGGGCAACCTCCACAATCCGGTGTTCACATCGTCTGATCATCCAGGTTTGTTACCGACAAAATAGCAGAGATCCACTCCATCGCTTCTCTTTTTCTCTAGTGAGAACATTAACTGATGTTTATAGCTGTGCTTACCACTCCTCTTGCTGTTGGTTTTCTGCAGATCAAGACGTGCGGTGATCCAAATGTGTGAATAGCTAGGTTTGATCTGCGCAGTAGTCATAGCTCGCCAGACTTCAGAATCATAATGGTGGCAAGAATAGATACACGGGAGCAGATCTTCCTGGCCTTTGCATGGGAGGCAACATGCTGCCTAGAGTTTGGCCATGGGTATAGTTAGTCTAGCAGTTTGACATAAAATACCTGGTTTCTTGAGTGTAAGGATTATAGGTCTGAACCTACAAAATCACACCAGAAAAGCAGAGTGCAGACGGTTGTTGTGTTTTACTAGCCACAGGAATATAGGCAAATGAGATATACTAGTATGCGAGAGCTCCTTAGCTTTGCTTGTGAGAAGCTTTTACGAATTATATTTGTGATCTTTTTTTTTAATGGGTGTGACACAATTTGTCTGAATTCACAACCACATATATGAGTGTGTATCTCAAGAGATATGGAATGCCAGAGCCATGCTCACTCCAACTTCGTTGTGCAGGTTCTGCTCTGTACATCCGTGTTCAATTGTTCATAAATGTGTGTGCTAAAGGATACTATAAATGTTTTAGCAGCTTGAAAGCATCATCAGAACGAACGAACAGCATACACAACGAAGACATATCCAGCAGTGCTTCTGTGTTGACTAATAACAGAAACACAATTTGAAATTGTTACGGTTTTGCTATTTCCGAGGTACCTGGAAATTTTTCGTGTCACTCACCTTCTTCCTTCCTTCCAACCTCACCGGAGAAGAAGAAAACTCGCCGGAGAAGCCATTGCCCCACCATCTATCTTAGGGGGAGCCATTGCCCCATTATCTATCTTAGGGGTGGTGGCATGCAGGAGATCGCCGAAGTTCTTCTCTGTTGCGGCGGGGCTTAGAGGAGGGATGGTCGCAGCGGCGGCCAGCAACGACGGTGAGGGAAAGGCGAGGCGGTGCGCGGTAGCGCCCGCCGGCTGCGGGGGGTGGAGGCAGGCGGATGGGGCGGGGTAGGGCCGGTGGTTGGCGGTTGCACAGAAGATGGATCGAATCTGAGAAGAAAGAAGGTTTGGAGGAGAAAGATGAAGTGTGGACGGTTGAATTTAGATTCGACGGAGGAAAACGAAGTGACTGACGTCAAACGTTTTTTCAGTTGATTGACATTTAGACGCTCATTAAAAAGCCCCAACAGCGTCATCGCTGCTTCACACCGACCAGTAAACATGACCAAACAGAGCCTTGTTTCGTATGAAAGTCAGCATACTCTAATGTCTCATACAATTAGGCAAATCCAGATTGGAGATGCTCTAATGGCCCAATGACATGGGGTATAAATGAATGGTCGAATGGATGAAAATTTGCTAAAAAATGTACCGCTCGAAGTCCCACATATTTTTTCGAAAAGGAGGATGACGCCCTCGAAGTCCCACATGTCATCCAACTAAAAAAAAAAAACATCCCACATGTCATGAGAGTCAGTGGAGCGTTAACAGTGTGAAATCCCCCAAAGCCGAGTCGTCTTCTCCAAATCGCCATGGCCTGCAGCCTGCTCCTGCGTGCAACAGCGCAGGCCCGCCGCTTGGAAGGCCGCTTCTTCCAAGCGGCGCGGCCGATGCGCGGAGAAGAATGTGCTGCTGCACGGAGGCGAATCGCCCTCGCCGCCGTCACCTCGAGACTCGAGCACATGCAGGCCCGCATCAAGTTAGCCACCGAACCCGAATTCCAACTCCCATCTCTCAGCTTCCGCAATCTAGAAACCGCGGAGGTCTGCCGCGCCGTGGAGCCCAGCAATAATGTGCAGGCAGGGCTGACCGCCACCGCCCACCGCTACGGCACCTACTCGCCGCACAGTCAGCTACAGCACGCTCACCCGCTCCACGACGTTCTTCACGGTTCACACCAACCCACTAGCTGTTGGCCGCGCATATATGTGGCCTGTGCACTAACAAACTGCCTAACAGGTCGGATCGATCGAGTCAAATCGAGTCGGCCAGCCAGCTTCTCCACGTCTACGCGCGCATCCGGCGGGAAAGCGATGGCGGGCGGCACGGAGGCGCCGCACGTCGTGGAGGACTGCCGCGGCGTGCTGCAGGTGCTCAGCGACGGGACGACCGTGCGCTCCGCCGCGGCGCCGTACACGGTGGAGGACCGCGACGACGGGCGCGTCGAGTGGAGGGACGCCGTGTACCGCGCGGCCCACGGCATCGGCCTCGGCGTGCGAATGTACAGGCCGAGCCTGCGGGAAGGGAAGGGGCGGCTGCCGGTGCTGGCGTACTTCCACGGCGGCGGCTTCTGCATCGGCAGCCGCACCTGGCCCTCCGTGCACGCCTGCTGCCTCCGCTTCGCCCACGAGCTCCCCGCCGTCGTGCTCTCCTTTGACTACCGCCTCGCGCCCGAGCACCGCCTCCCGGCCGCCCACGAGGACGCCGCCGCCGCCCTCACCTGGCTCCGCGATCGGCTCGCCGGGCTCGACGGATCTGGATCCGACGAGGACGTCCGTGCCTGGCTCGCTGACTCCGGCGCTGATCCGGGGAGGCTCTTCCTATCCGGCGATTCCGCCGGCGCCAACATCACGCACCACATGGCCGCGCGGTTCGGCGCGGCGGGGCTCGGCCCCGTCAGGACCGCTGGGTACGTCCTCATAATGCCGGCGTTCACCTCGGAGGAGACGACGCAGTCCGAGCTGGGCTCGCGGGGCACCGCGTTCCTGAGCCGGGACGTGGCCGAGCGGTACAACCGGCTCGCCCTGCCGGCCGGCGCCAACAAGGACTACCCACTGATGAACCCGCTCGGGCCGGACAGCCCGGGCCTGGGACCCGTGGGCGGCCGCGTGCTCGTCGTCGTCGGCGGCGACGACATGCTGAAGGACAACCAGGTCCGGTACGTGGAGCGGATGAAGGCCGTGGGGAACGACGTGGAGCTCGCCGTGTTCTCGGGCAAGGAGCACGGTTTCTTCTCCAGGGACCTGTGGTCGGAGACCAGCGGCGAGGTCGTGCGAGTCGTCGGCCGGTTCATGGTGTAGTGGTGTTCTCACGGCAGATGCCATAATAAGATGGCTAAAGAGGTGAGGTTACGAGAGGACGCCGGTAGGTTTTGGAGGCGAGGTTAGCACGCGCAAGTGCGGGACACAAGACGTACCCAGGTTCGGGGCCCTCCGGAGAGGTAACACCCCTAGTCCTGCCGAAATGAGTATGGAGTGCACAGAGGTTATAAGGTTTGCTCCTGGAGCTGTGTTTGTGTGTGTTGCTACTGAATTGTCCGACCCTCTGCATGGAGGGCTCTCGGGGGGTCTTATAGGCCGACCCCCAGGGGTACATGAGTAAAGATGCCCGGGAGCGGGGCCCGGGTGTCATTGTCTAGGAGCCGGCGGTGGGGGTCGCCGGGTCCGCCGGGTGCGCCGGGTACGCCGGGTGCGCCGGGTTCGCCGGGTACGCCGGGTCCGCCGGGCACATGCTCGGTCGGCAGCGCGGCACTGTGGCAGGTCTTGTCGTTCGTCAGAGGGCGGTCGGCGCCGCCTAGCAACAGGATCACGCCGCCCGGACACCGCCCGCCCCGGGCGGGGGCACAGGGTCGCCACGCCCGCTGGGGCCGGCGTAAAGGTGGGGGCGCTGTTGCCACGCTTATCTTGTCGTGAGGGTTTGCCTTCGAGTGGCCAGCCGGCTGGGGCCAGCCGGCCAAGCCGGGTTGCCACGCCGAGCCGGCTCGTGCAGGGGAGCCGGCGCGCGGGCCAGCCGGATTGAGGGGCTTGGCCTGCCTTGATGTTTTGAAAGGGATCCGGGCTCCGCCTACCCGGGGATCATCCCCCCGACAGTAGTCCCCGAAGCTGTGAAGGTTCGCCGGCTTCAGGCAGGGGGGCCTTCGCAGCTTACCCCCTTGTGGAGCTGGTTTGTCGATGAAGCGCTGGAGTCCGGCCGAGCGGCTCCGCCTGGCCGCGTGCCGGCAGCGCGGCAGCAGACGCCGAGAACACCCGCTGGGGGCCGGCTTCCGGAAGCTGGGTCGCGGCACCCCGGCCTGGGCGGGAAACGGAAACGTCCGCCAGATGAGTCTTGCTTTGCACGACGATTCGCGCCCGCCGCAGCTCGACAGGCCGCCACGTGCTGCCCCACGGCGGGCGAGGCCTGCCAGCCCACGCGCGCGACGGGACGTGAATGCGGTCCGGGCCCGCCACGGCGCGTCCTCGGCCCGCGCGCGAAGGATTTATTGCGGCGACCGTTGGCGATTGCGCTTCCCCGCGCAGTTAATGTGCGTGGGGAACGTGCGCGCACAGTGCGGGGGAGTGGGGATCGTGGGCGCAAACGATCCCACTCCCCCACGATCTCTCGTGGTTATAAATGAGGCAGGGGGAGAGGGCGACGGAAACGCTTCCGCACGCACCCCCGCCCCTCGCTCCTCCTCTGCTCCTGCTTCTTCTCCGCCGCGCCCGAGCGAAACGTTGCCGCCGTCGCGCGCCTCGCCCACGCCTGCTGCTGCGCACCGCGCCCGAATCCCGCAGCGCGCTGCTCTCCCTTCCTCCTCCTCCTCATCGCCGCATCTCGACACCCGTAGAGCCCTCCAATGGCGCTGCCGAAAGGCTCTTGGGAGGGCTCCATCACGATCGAGCAGAACATCCGCTACCTCCGCCGCACGAAGCGGCTGCCGCCGGCGGAGGCGCTGGTCGCACGCGCGCCCGGCTCGGAGAGGGTGCCGTAGCCGCAAGCGGGCAAACATGTTGTCTTCTTCTCGCACTTCGAGCGCGGGTTCGGCCTTCCCGCGAGCCTCTTCTTCCGCGCTTGGCTCGACTTCTTCGGGCTGCAGCCGCATCACCTCGGCGCCAACGCCGTGCTGTAGGTTGCCGGCTTCACCACGCTCTGCGAAGGCTATCTCGGCATGCTGCCGACTGTGGAGCTGTGAGCGAAGATGTTCTTCCTCAAGCAGCAGGGGGCGTCAGCCGGCGTCATGTCCGACTGCGGCGCAGCGGTGGTCACCGGCCGGGTGAACGGGCCGTTTCCCAAGCTGCCGCTTGAGGACTCGGCCAAGAAGTGGCAGACGACGTTCTTCTACGTCCGGAACGCCGACCCGGCGGTGGACGTCATCAACCTTCCGCCGTTCGTCGACGCGCCGCCTCTTGAGAAGCTGAACTGGGGCTACTGCCCCAAGAAGCCGCCGCAGGAGATGGTGAACATCTGCCGCCGGGTCGGGGAGCTGACGGACCGCGAGGGGCTGAAGCCGGTCGACCTCATCGCGGCCTTCATCGCCCGCCGGGTGCTGCCGCTGCAGCGCCGGGCTCACCGGATGTGCGACATGAGCGGCCGGCATGACCCGACCCGGATGTCGACCAAGGAGCTGACGTCGGCTGGGATTACCCAGCGGGTGAACTACATCTCCAAGGCCGGGTTGAAGGAGGAGGGGTGGAGCTTCGGGAAGGAGCCCTATCACCGGGCGAACCCGGCGCCGGCGGTGAGTCCCTGGTCTTTATTTTTTGCTGCTTCGACGCTATTCTTGTGTCCTGACGCGACGGATGTCGGTACCAAAACCGGCAGATCTCGGGTAGAGGGTCCGAACTATGAGTCAAGGATTCGATGGTAACAGGGAACGTAGAGACAGCGAGTTACCCAGGTTCGGGCCCCCTCAAGGAGGTAATACCCTACGTCCTACTTGATTGTATTGATGTGATTGTATGAAGGTTACAAGGTTGATCTACCTCGAGATCGACTGGGCTAAACCCTAGGTAATGGATATCATCCTCCTCTACGGACTAGGCCTTCAGGTTTATATAGACACCAGGAGGTCCTAGGGTTACACAAGGTCGGTTACCATCAAGGGACAAGCATGACGGTTACGCCAATTGTTCCTTGGAGGAGACGCCAAGTCTTCGGAGGTTTCCTTTTGATACACGGGGTCGCCCACAATCCGGTCTTCCATCAACGAGTAGAGGGCGGCCCACCAGCCCGGCCTATGAGAGATAGGCCGGCAGCCCGAGTACCCCCTAGTCCGGGACACCCTCAGTAGCCCCCGAACTAGCCTCCAATGCCGAGGTCTACGGTCTTCGGCAGCTTCATGCTTCAAAGGTCTTCGGATTGGGTGGCAAGTTCCTCCCGTTACCGCTTTTCTTTGCTTAGAATTAAATGACGACCCTCGATCTCTGCGCACCCACGGAATGCGAGTGGCCCGATGGGTTTTTACAAAAATATCCCTCCCTGGGGGGAGATAATGCCCCTTTAATAAGCCAAGGGCGTGGAGGTTAACGCTTCCCACCCCCTGCCATTCTTCTCCTCATCCCCGCAAAGCCATAGTCAACAAACAATGGCGAGCGTCCCAGGCTCTTCCTCACGTCCTCATGGCCCCCGTCAAGGTGATTGGGCGAGTTGCTATGTATCTTGCATGCGACTACGTAGGCTTGAGGTGCAGGGGTATCTGCCCGCTTCAGATCTCACATCCACCCCGCCCCGGATTAACTTCCGCGGACGAAAAGGCCCTTGCAGAGAATTTTCCTTCCCCTCACGGGGAGGAGAGGGTTTGCTTTGTGCCCTTCGTTCTGCAAGGCCTGGGTTTTCCCATCCATCCCTTCTTGAGGGGTTTCTAGAGTTCTACGGGATTCAGCTCCACCACCTTACCCCCGGATCGATCCTCCATATTTCGGGCTTCGTCGCTTTATGCGAGATGTTCCTGGGCTGTGAGGCGCACTTCGAGTTGTGGAGGAAATTCTTCTGCCTAGTCCCCCGCACCCGGGAAGGGGTTATCTATGAGGTCGGCGGAACCGAAGTATGGCGCATCGCCGGGACCGGATACCCCGTTGGGACTCCGAAGAAGGATGCCGAAGAGTGGACTTCGGAATGGTTTTATATCGAAGACGTCCCTTTATTCGATCCAGTTCGAAGGGGTCTACCGGAATTTTCATTAGCTTCTCCAACGAAGCGGTTCAACTGGCGCCCGAAGAGTCCTTCCCAAGAGGAAAGTGCCGAAGTAGCTCGACTGGCTGCTCAAGTGAGGTGGTTAGCCCATAACGGACTAACCATTGTTGACGTGATGGCAATAGCCATCGCCCGATGTGTCCAGCCTCTCCAACAGAGAATTCATCCGCTATGGAACTACAACGGGGAGGATGACGTAGCCCGGTACACCAAGAAGGGGCCCGCCAACCAGGCGGCGATAGCCGCCATACTGGCCGATCTGTTCAAGGGGGAAGAGCAAGAGTTCGCTCGGCTAAAGCTCAAGAAAGGCTTCTCGATGTATGAGCCCATCGAAATGGTGAGTTCGACCACTCTTTATAGTTCGGATATCGCTCCAGATTTTTCATAGTTGGATCTTCACCTTGTCCGGACAGAGTTAGAGGCGATGGATTGAGACGGTGAGTTGCCCGGCTCCTCAACCGGAGAATTACTCTCGCGATGACGATCCTGGGTTTCATGATGACCCTGAAACATTGATTAATTTTGAGGACGGAGTCTTCTACCAGGAGAGCCTCGATGGCTCCAAGGTGGCCCTGTTGGCCGATCATCTCGGGGCGCTTCCCTCCTCCGCGGTAAGTGGCCAACGGGCTTCCTCTCGAAAGAAATGCTCAGCCGCTGCAGGCCCGAACACACTGACACCTACTCCCAAGGGCCGCCGCACGACGCGCTGAACAGCCGCAAGAGCGGCACCAGCGGCCCCGATGACAAGTAGTCGTGGGGTGACCCCACGCGCGGCCCCAACGGGAGCTACATCATCGGTGCCCCGCCCGAAGAGGTAATGCATTCACCGTACTGTTATGGCCTCTATCTTCAACATCCACCGCATATGCCAATAATTTGCTCCATGGTGTTCTGTAGACGATGTGTGGAACCGCCCGTGGCCGAGGATGTTGAAGAGGTGCCAAGGGGTGACTCAAACCCGAGGTCGCCAGCTGTAACCGGAGTTACTCCGGGAACCCCTGCCGAGGACCAAAATCCCAAGGACTCGGGAGGCGTCTCGGTCACTAATTCCGAAGTTGAAAGTGTGATGAATCATCGGCGGCGCAAGGCGTTACTTCGGCACTCCGCGTTGTCTAATCAGGAGTTCAATGCTCTTAGCTCGGTAGATGCGTACCTCGGCGCTGCCCGAACGGGACTTGAAGGCGCAGTGAGGCTCATGTCTACGAATGTGCAGGTATAGTAATAGTTTTGACAACTAGTATCTAACCCAGTAGCCCCCGAGCCTTAATTTGGGCGGGACGGCCGAGTTAAGGGTCTGATATCCATGCTGCCCTGTTTTTATGCAGACTGTTCGGGAGCAAAACAAAAAGATGTCCGAGGACCTCAAGCTGGCGCAAACAGAGTTAGAGTCTGTGAAAGCCGAGCTAGAGGGGGTGAAGAAATTCACCAGAGAGGCACATGGTAAGTGCCGAACTTAAAGTTCATTAAAGAGAAAATGTGGTGGAACACCTCCACTAATGAAAAATGATTCCATAGCAGCCGAGTCGATAAATCAGCTGCAGAAGGACCTGGATATGGCCAGGAAAGCTCAAAGATATGCAGAGTCACAGCAAGAGGCTGGCTACCGGGTGTTGTCCTGAAGTCATGAGGAGAGGGATAAGCTTAAGGCGGAAGGCGAACAACAGGTCCAAGAAATCAAAACCTTGAAAGCTCAACTGACTGTAACCCAAGAGGAGAACCAGAGACTGAAAGCGGGCATGTTCGGTAAGTGCAATCTGATTTGTCCGTTCAATAACTGAACGTATTAGGCAGCAATATGAACAACGCCACGTCTCATTGCAGTTCTGCTGACCGGGCGTCCCGAAGAGGAAACCGGTTCCTTCGGGCGGGACCTGCTGAAGGAGCTATCCGCTGTACATGAGCGGGCCCGGAGAGCCATGAAGAGCATGTTCAAAGCACTGTGGCCTGGCGAAGTGGCTCCGGAAGGGATGGCCGAACTCGCGAATCGCTTCAAAGGAGCTCGGCGCCGCTTTGAGTCATGGAAGATGTCATCTTGTCGTGAGTGAGCACGGGAAGCGTGGGCGATGATCAAGACCCGCTTCACCAAGCTGGAACCGGAGCATCTAGCGAGAGTTGGGCCGGTAAGGCCAGATGGGCAGGAAGTGCCTGTGCATCTGGTGTATGACCAGGTTATTCCCACAGCTCGGCTGTCCCAAGCAGATTGTGCTCTGGAGACCATAATAGATGGTCTTGATCAAGATGTAATAGTCTGATTCTATGTATCTATGTACTTTACATCAAATAGTCTCCAAACTGCGCTAAAACGTTGTCTTAACCAGCCATCGGCTTCCGCCTCCTCGACCAAAGGCCGAGGAGTGTTTCCTACTATGTGATCCGAGGATATCGGAAAAATAATTCGGAGAACCAAGCAATCCGGTCATTTGGTGCGAACAGACAAAAACGTGCTCAGGGAGTTATGTTATATTACTATATAACGTAAGAAACATCTTCCGACGAAAATAGGCCCTCGATGGGTCCCTTTCATCAGGTTACCACGTCGAACCGTGGATGGATAACCGAATACCCAAGGTAAGCGGGGATGGTTACTTCGGGAAAATACCCCCGGAAATTTTGGTGGTAGTTACCAATTATTTTCACTTCCCTCGCGGCCGACCAATTGTATTCTTAAGAACGCTAGCTTTCGGCTTCACCCGTCTGAGGTACGCACCCGGGTAATCCGGACGTATCAATCACAGAGGTGCTCCCTTTACTCCCTAGCCAAACAATCGGGAAGGTAGGGGGTAAACACAGGAGCGAGGCAACCCAGCTTGGCCAAATCTTAAGTCAAATTGATGCATATAGTGGCTTTAGAACGACACAGGAAGGTTGCAAACACGTAAAAACGGATGATTGCATAAATGAAATTTGACGAGCTTCGTAAAAGAAGCCCCCAGGTAACAAAGTGTGGTACATTCAAAGATGTTTGCCGAAGAAGAACTTAACGTAATTCGGCATTTCCGAACACAACCCGGGAGAGACTATTGACTAGAAAGATAAAGATCCTAAAAGGATAAATCGAAGAAGGTAAGTTTGCGGGACTAGCCGTAGAAACGTCGCAGCCGAGCTGCATTCCATGGGTTTGGTTCGAGGCGATCGTCCGTTGGGTCGCGGAGGCGGTACGCCCCGCCCGTGAGTACTTGGTCGATTATGAAGGGCCCTTCCCACTTGGGCGACAGCTTGTGCTTCTGCTTCTCCGGGAGGCGCAGGACTAGGTCGCCGACGTTGTAGGCCTTGGCCCGTACCTCCCTGCTTTGATAACGTCTGGCCTACTGCTGATAAAAAGCAGAACGAGCTCGAGCTATGTCGCGCTCGCCCTCTAGGGCGTCCAGGTCATCCTGCCGATCCAACTCGGCCTCCCTTTCTTCATACATACGCACGCGAGGAGCGTCATGAATAAGATCGCTGGGGAGGACAGCCTCTGCCCCATACACCATGAAGAACGGTGTATAGCTCGTGGAGTGATTAGGAGTGGTGCGCAATCCCCACAATACGGAGTCAAGCTCCTCGACCCAATGGCAGTCGGATTTTTTTAAGGATCGGACCAAACGGGGCTTGATGCCACTCAAGATCAGTCCATTAGCTCGCTCGGCCTGTCCATTGGACTGTGGGTGATATACCGAGGCATAATCGAGCTTAATGCCTAAACTAGCGCACCAGTCTTTGACTTTCTGGGCAGTAAAATTGGATCCATTATCCGTTATTATGCTATGGGGGACACCATAACGGTGTACGACGCCGGATATAAAATCTATGACCGGCTTAGACTTGGCCGAAGTTACTGGTTTTGCCTCAATCCATTTAGTGAATTTATCTACCATGACGAGTAGATATTTCTTGTTCCTGGTCCCCCCTTTAAGTGGTCCAACCATGTCCAGCCCCCAGACCGCGAAAGGCCAAGTAATTGGGATCGTCCGAAGGGCCGTGGGGGGGCATATGACTCTGATTGGCAAAGAGCTGGCATCCAACGCAATGTTGGACCAATGTCTGGGCGTCTGTTCGGGCAGTGGGCCAAAAGAACCCTGCTCGAAAAGCCTTGCTGACCAGGACCCGAGCTGCCGCGTGGTGACCGCCCATGCCAGCATGAATCGCGGCCAGAAGCTGCCTTCCCTCCTCTTTGGATATACATCTCTGGAGGACGCCAGTAGTGCTTTTCTTATATAGCTCTCCCTCGTGGACTTTATAGGCTTTAGATCGTCGAATGATACGCCTGGCCTCAGTCTGGTCAGCCGGTAATTCTTGGCGGAGGAGGTAGGCGAGGAAGGGCTCGGTCCATGGCGCGATTACCGCCATGACTTCGTGAGCCGAAGATGTCATTTCGATGACCGAGCCCCCGATAATTCCATTATCTGGTTCAATAGGCGGAGGGACGAGCTCTCCTGAGGTATTGGTTTCCGAGCCCTGGGCTTCCTCCTGCCACACCACGGATGGCTTGAAAAGTCGTTCCAAAAAGGTGTTCTCGGGGACGCGGTCGCGCTTAGCGCCCATTCGAGCAAGGATATCCGCTGCTTGATTGCTGTCACGAGGTATATGGTGAAACTCCAGTCCTTCAAAGCGGGCGGAGATTTTCAGGACGGCGTTGCGGTATGCTGTCATTTTTGGGTCTTTTGCGTCGAATTCGCCATTGACTTGCGAGATGGCGAGATTAGAATCTCCCCGTACCTCGAGCCGATGTATGCCCATTGACACCGCAATCCGAAGTCCATGCAGCAGAGCTTCGTATTCGGCTGCGTTGTTGGAATCGGTGTACATGATCTGGAGTATGTACCGAATATTATCGCCAGTTGGTGATGTGAGGACCACGCCAGCCCCCAGCCCGACGAGCATTTTGGAGCCATCGAAGTACATCGTCCAATGTGAGTATGTACTGTACTCCCTAGGGAGTTCGGCTTCCGTCCATTCCGCGACGAAATCAGCCAAAACCTGAGATTTAATAGCTCGGCGCGGTCGATATATGATTTCGAAGGGAAGGAGTTCTATAGCCCATTTGGCTATGCGGCCGGTAGCATCTCGATTGTTAATTATGTCGTTGAGCGGTACTTCGGATGCAACCGTGACCGAGCACTCTTGAAAATAGTGGCGGAGCTTGCGGGATGCCATGAAAACTGCGTAGGCGATCTTCTGATAGTGCGGGTACCTCGTTTTACACGGGGTGAGCACTTCGCATACGTAATACACAGGTTTCTGCACCTGGAGCTTGTGACCCTCTGTCTCTCGTTCGACGACGAGAACCGCGCTGACCACCTGATTCGTGGCCGAGATATATAGCAGCATTGGCTCGCCCGGGCTGGGTGCTGTTAAGATCGGGTTGCTGGCCAGCAGAGTTTTTATTTCCTCAAGTGCTTCCGCCGCCTCGCTGGTCCAGTCGAAGTTCTTCGTTCGTTTGAGCAATTTGTAGATCGGTAAGGCTTTTTCTCCGAGGCGTGAGATGAAGCGGCTCAAGGCTGCGACGCAGCCGGCCAGTTTCTGAACGTGCTTTTGCTCAGTGGGGATCGCCAGCTCGGACAGTGCCCGTATTTTCGTTGGGTTGGCCTCTATTCCTCTATGGGAAACGATGAACCCGAGCAGCTTACCGACCGGCACTCCGAAAACGCACTTTTCCGGATTGAGCCGTATATCGAAGATCCGAAGATTATCGAAGGTTTGCCGGAGATCGTCCACCAGCTGACTGACGTGTTTGGTCTTAACGACCACGTCGTCCACGTATGCTTCGACCGTTTTGCCAATTTGTTTTTCCAAACATGTTTGAATCATGCGTTGGTATGTAGCCCCTGCGTTCTTTAATCCGAAGGGCATTGTGTTGAAACAGAATGGTCCATAGGGGGTGATGAATGCTGTGGCCGCTTGGTCGGACTCCTTCATTTTTATTTGATGGTATCCGGAGTAAGCGTCGAGGAAACACATCGAGTCGTGTCCGGCGGTGGCGTCGATGATCTGGTCGATGCGGGGCAAGGGGAAAGGATCCTTAGGGCAGGCTTTGTTCAAATCCTTGAAATCGACGCATAAACGCCAGGACTTATCCTTCTTCGGCACCATGACCAGGTTGGCCAACCACTCAGGATGTTTGATGTCCCGGATGAATCCGGCTTCGAGCAACTTGGCCAGTTCCTCACCCATGGCTTGACGCTTGGGTTCGGAAAACCGACGGAGAGTCTGTTTAACTGGCTTGAAACCTTTGATTATGTTCAGGCTATGCTCGGCTAATCTACGCGGGATCCCTGGCATGTCTGAAGGGTGCCAGGCGAAGATATCCCAGTTTGCACGCAGAAATTGGCACAATTCTTCATCGACTGCGGGGTCCAGCTGAGCTCCGATGGACGCCGTCTTGTTGGGATCTGTTGGGTGTACTTGGAATTTGATGATTTCATCTGCTGGTTTAAAGGACGTGGATTTTTGCCTTTTATCAAGGATGACGTCGTCCTTGTCCACCGTTGAGCGGAGCGCGGTTAATTCTTCGGCCGCGAGGGCTTCGGACAACGCTTCGAGGGCGAGCGATGCCGTTTTATTCTCGGCTCGCAGGGCTCTGTCCGGATCACTTATTACCATGATTATACCGTTTGGCCCTGGCATTTTAAGCTTCATGTACCCGTAATATGGTACAGCATGGAATCGTGCGAAGGCATCGCGCCCTAGTAAGGCATGATAGCCGTTGCGGAAGGGCGCGATGTGGAAAAGCAGTTCTTCGGATCGGGAGTTCCGAAGACCACATCAAGAGTCACGCGGCCACTGGCGCGCGCCTCCTTTCCGGGGATGATCCCTCGAAAGGTAGTGTGACTTTGCTCTATGCGGGATCTGTCAAACTGCATTTTATCCAAGGTGTCCTCATAAATGAGGTTTAGCCCGCTACCACCGTCCATCAACACCTTTTGGAGTCGGAATCCATCCACTATGGGATCAAGGACAAGGGCGGCAGCGGCTCGGGTAGGGCAGGACCTCGGCTGGTCTTGTTCACTAAAAGTGATGGGTGTGTCTGTCCAGGAGTCTGTCTCTGCCACGTGGTGAATTTGAGCGAGCTCTCGCAGGGCTCTCTTCCTCTGATTCTTCGAAGAGTAAGTCTCGTAGATTGTTAAGATTTCGGCGTCGTCATCAAGGGGCATTACTGGACTTTTAGTGGAGTACGGGCCTCCGAGAATGACCTCGCCGCTCTTGGCGACTTGCCTGGCCACCCACCAAGCTCGAAGGCTGTGGGTTGGATTTGTGGAGTGTATGGGGCATGGTTTATCCAGTATTCCGTCAAGGACCATTCTGAATCTCGTCAGGGGTTTCATCTTTTTCTCGGACGGCTCGTATTGGCGTGTCCGGTGAGGGAGCGCGTGTTTCGCCCAAGCTCGGTTTAGTTCCTCTGTGCAGGTTGACTCCGTTTGCTCGAGCTGGGCCTGCCAAGCGTACTCCATGGCGCAATATTTGGACACCAGATCCGATAAATCAGAGAAATTTTGGATGTGGCGGTGGGCGAGGGCGTTTAAGACGCCCTCGTCTCTGCAGTTTTGTCGGAAGATCTCTAAAATGTCCTTGTCGCAGCCGTCCGTCATCTTATTTTTGACGATAAGGAATCTGGACCAGAAGTGCCGGACTGTCTCTCCGGGCTACTGCTTAACGTACATCAGGTCCCATATGTCGGGACGTCCTGTGTTATCCGGACAATACTCAATGTGGGGGGTGGGCGGGATAAAAAACTTGATCCCAGCGGAGTGTGAGTCCGGAGTTTTGGGGGCCGCGTCCTGGATTGTCATGGAATCCGGTGCGCCGAGCTCTGGATAATTGACTGGGCGCGGGTGAGCGGATCCGAACTTGCATGTTGAGCCGGACTCTGGCTCTAAACCCTCTCCGAAGCGGAATTCGGCTGCCGAGCTGGAAGGCGAAGCCTGCTGGTCGAAAACTTGCACCTCATGCGTTTTTGGTTCGAAGGTAACGGGTGAGGCCTCTGAGGGGCCTTCGATAGTGGCGACCAAGTGAGTAGTGGCGGGGGCATAAATTTTCCTGTCGTCGGTTTTAAGCCCGATCTGATCGTATACCGAGGACCGGCCATCGGCGATTCCCAGAGCTTGGATCCGATCTAGTATCCCGTTTAATGACGAGAGATCGGTTGATTCCAGGTTCGGGTAATTTGCGGGGTCAACCCGCAGTATGGCCGTGACGGGGGTGTCAGAATTTGCCCCGAAGTTATGTTCGGCCGAGGCTGGAGTTCGGCCACCGAGCGCGGAGGTCAGATCCGGGTTCAAGGTTGGATCTGCAGCGGCTGCCGTCTCGGCAGTGGGGTTGGCCGTACTCGAAGTCGGCGCTTCAGGATTCATGGGTCTGTCAGGCGAAGCTGAGGACCCCGTGAGGATAAGATCTCCCCGGGAGTCAGCGACGAATTCTAAGTTTCCGAACCTGATCTCCTGGTCGGGGGTGAAGCTGTCGACCCGGCCAAGGTGACCGGCCGGATCGGCGTGTAGCACGATGCTTCCGAACGCGAAGAGCTGGCCGGGAACAAAAGTGTCCCTGCGGCTAGCGCTGTTGCTGATGATTAGGCGAGCCATTGATCCTTGATGACCCACGGCGGAGCTCTCAATGAAAGCACCAATGTCGGTACCAAAACCGGCAGATCTCGGGTAGAGGGTCCGAACTATGAGTCAAAGAGTCGATGGTAACAGGGAACGTAGAGACAGCGAGTTACCCAGGTTCGGGCCCCCTCAAGGAGGTAATACCCTACGTCCTGCTTGATTGTATTGATGTGATTGTATGAAGGTTACAAGGTTGATCTACCTCGAGATCGACTGGGCTAAACCCTAGGTAATGGATATCATCCTCCTCTACGGACTAGGCCTTCAGGTTTATATAGACACCAGGAGGTCCTAGGGTTACACAAGGTCGGTTACCATCAAGGGACAAGCATGCCGGTTACGCCAATTGTTCCTTGGAGGAGATGCCATGTCTTCGGAGGTTTCCTTCTGATACACGGGGTCGCCCACAATCCGGTCTTCCATCAACGAGTAGAGGGCGGCCCACCAGCCCGGCCTATGAGAGATAGGCCGGCAGCCCGAGTACCCCCTAGTCCGGGACACCCTCAACGGGAGGGTCGCAGCTATTCGCCAGCCAGCGGAACCACGATGGGCCGAATCCCCCGTTTCTGCTGGCCGACCTGCCCGACTCAGACATGGAGGACGACGGCGCCGAGGCGGAGGAGGGAACGGTCGAGGCACGCCTGGCCGACGCCGCGGCCGGCGGGTCGTGGCACGCGGGTAAGTCTCCGCCCTCGGATCCTCTTCACGACTGGCCGGACGACGATGAGGAGGGCCTGACCGGTGCCCACGGTGCAGCGCCCTCGACTGGGGAGGACGCCAGCGTCGACCCCCCAAGGCGGCTACGGAAGGCGGCCGGCGCCGGGCCGGCTCATGCGGCGGCGTCTGTCAGCCGGCCGCATGGGAAGGAGGCGGTCGAGGCGAGGCCGGCCGCGAAGCGCCCGGCAGCGGGGCCGGCGCGCGAGAGGGTCGTCGTCAAGAAGAAGCGCCGGCTCGCCCCATCCGTGGGGCCGAGGCGGGAGGTCCCGACGGTTATTGGGTAAGTGTCTCTCGTCTTATTTCTGATCCTTGCTTGTTGAATCAGTGGGGGCGCGCCAGCGCACCCACTGGGTGTAGCCCCCGAGGTTCGGCCGGGCTGCGGAGCAGCCGGGTCGAATCTTATGGCTTGTCTTTTTCTTGCTTATGCCTTCGCCGTGACAAATCTGCCGTGTACAGGTCGGCTCTTGACTTGGCGGTGGCGGCGACAGAGGCCGCGGCGGGCGAGGCCGTTTGGAGGAAGACCCGGAGCAGCGCCATCGACCGCGAGCCGGGCCGGACCACGGAGGAGGACCTCGAGGCCCGTCAGTCCGGCCGGGATCTTGACGCGGCGACGAGTGCTGCCTGGCGGGACCGGGATGAGGCCGAGAAGGCGATGGAGGAGGCCTCGGCCCAGGCGTGGGAGAGGGTCTCCGCGAAACGGGCCAGGCCTACCGCGGATCCGGCCTGGCTAGAGATGGAGAGGGGCTCGGCGCCGGTGGTGACGATCATCGAGCCGCGGCCGGAGGGAGCGGGCGAGCCGGAGAGGCGGGCGGAGCCGGCCGACGGCGAGTCCGACGTCGATGAGAACATCGTCGTGGGCACGCCGCCCCGGACCAACCCGGCGGGGGGAGGCGAGGGCGGCGGAGAGAGGCGCGAGGCGGACTCCGTGCCATCCGGCCAAGCGCAGCCGATGCCGGCCCCGGAGGCCGCAACCAGGGACGTCGGTACCTTGGTGGTCGTGCCGCCCCAAGCCGCCGCGAACTCCGAGCGGCCGGGTGGAAGCGGATCCGGCGCCGGGGCCGCGATCCAGCAGCCATGGGCGAGCTCCGGTGAAGTTGTGGTCGGGCCGCGAACCCGGGAGGATGACGTGGCGGATGCCTTGCGCTCGCAGCTTCGTGGTCGAAGCGAGCGCCTGCAGGCCTTCGTCCGGGAGGAGCAGGACCGTGCGCGGCATCTGGAGCAGGCGATCGCAGTGAGTTTTTTCTTCTGTGCTTGTCTTGATTGTTGAATCAGTGGGGGCGCGCCAGCGCACCCACTGGGTGTAGCCCCCGAGGTTCGGCCGGGCTGCGGAGCAGCCGGGTCGAATCTTATAGCTAGTCTTTTGCATTCTTCTAATCTTCTGTCTAGTCGCAGCATCTGTACGACCTCCGGGCCAGCGCGTACAACCGGCTCCGGGAGCGGTACCGCGAGGCCAAAACCCAGCTCGCCGCCAAGGAGGAGGAGCTGCGCCGGGTTCAAGGTACGTTTGCACGCCTTCAGTGGGGGCGCGCCAGCGCACCCACTGGGTGTAGCCCCCGAGATTCGGGCCGAACTGCGGAGCAGCCGGGTCGAATCTTAGAGCTTTGTCTTTTTCATTCTTCTAATCTTTGCTTCCGGCGTCTGACCGGGAACCCTGTCGTGCAGCCGACGCGGCCGAGGTGCCAGGCCTCCGAGGCCGGCTTGCCGAAGCCGGCGAGTAGCGCGATCACGCCGCTGCCGACCGCGACCGGCTCCAGGCCGAAGTGGACCGGCTGGTGGCCGAGAAGGCCAAAGCGGAGGACGCCCACCAGGCGGAGCTGGGCTGGCTGGCGGAGGAGCGCGGCAAGGCGGCCGAGGAGCTGGCAGACGCCGGAAGGAGGATCGCCCACCTCGAGAAGGATCTCGAGGCCCAGGCTCGCGCGTCGGCCATACGGGAGAACGGGATGCTGGGCGAGGCGCAGCACCTCGACGAGACCTTCGCCCGTAAGTACTATCTTTTCTTTGGTCCGGCTGGCGTAGCCGGCAAGTTGCTTTCTTGGACTGATTTGTTTCCTTCCTTTGCTAGGAGTCTTCCCGGAGACGCAGGAGGCGGCCGATGCGGCTGTGTATACCCACCGGGCAGACCTGCGCGCGACAGGGGCCGAGATCGACGTTTACGCCGCCTGGAGCCTCTCGAAGATCGTCCTCGGCTGCGAGGCCCGTCTTCGAGCCGTGGAGGGGCACATGCACCGCCTGTTCGAGGCCGGGTTGGGCATGGCGAGCGGCCTCTGGCCGAGTGCGGTGGTGCCGAACAGCGTCACCCGGCTGGCGCGATGGCTGGAGGCCGGGGTGGAGCGACTCGGCGCGTGGAGGGCTTCCGCGGCCCGCGCCGGAGCGGAAACGGCGCTGCGCTTCGTCGTGTCTTGGTACCCAGGCGTGGACCTCGATCGTCTGGCGGCGCAGCGAGCTGGCGCGGAGGAGGACTTGGCGGCGCGAGCGCAGCGGATCGCCGGGCGGGCCAGCTACCTGGCCTCGTTCGCCCCACATGACGAGTTCGTCCTGGAGCGGACGGAGGACGGCGAGGAGCTCCCTGCCGACGAGTTCGGCTTGCTGCTGAATGACCCGGACGGCAGCTCGGCCGAGACGGGGGCCTACGCCGATGACGAGGCCGACCCGGACGACGATGCCACGACCGAGAGGCCGGAGAGCACTGGGCTCGACCCGGCGGCCGCGTCCACCTCGGCTGAGCCGACGCCGGGCGGAGACGACGCGGGTGCCGCTTAGGATTTTTTTTCTTTTTATCTTTCCTGTACTCAAACTTTGTTAGGTAGCAGGTCCACCCACTGGGGGTGTAGTTCCATGTAATGAACTTGTGGCCGAAGGCCTATGCTGTATATAAATTTTGCATGTGATTTCACTGTTTGCTGTTCGGCCTTGGGCCTTTTCTCATTTGTCTTTTCTTCGAGCTTCGTTCCCGCTAGCCGGACAGCCAGGTTGCGGACTGTGGCTAGGACGGGGATTCGGCTTTGAGAGCGGACGCACAATACTTAGGCTTTTTCGGACGTTGAGCGCGAGCGAAACACCCACTGGGCCGGCTGGCGGCAGGCGGCGAAGCCGCCTGGCGCGCAGCCGGTCGTGCGGCGAATTAGTGAGAGAGGAAGGGTTGTGCCGGATTGGCCGAGCCGGGCCCTCTTCCTTAGCCGTTCTCGCGTGACGATGCTTGCGGCCTTTAGCTCTTGCCGACCGGACAACCGGGAGCCGGCTGTGGCTAGCGAAGAGAGGGCTTTTGCGGTTCGTACACTTCGGAATGGACTTAAGGAAAACATGGCGAGGCGCGGTCTAGCCGGCTAGCCCCCGAGCCGGCGGTGCCGACTCGGCGGGAGAATCAAAAAAACTGAGAGGTGCATAGACACAGAGTGAAGCGGAAAAGGAAGCCCCCGAGCCCCCGAGACGGCTGTGCCGACTCGGCGGGACAAATGAAAACGGGGGGGGGGGCTTCCTGCTTTCATTAAATTCAAAAGGCGGTGATACATACATGCACGAGTTCAACTGTAAAACGGACGGAGGAGCTCCGCGTTCCAGGGCCGGCTGGACTCCTCGCCGGCTGCATCTCGCTTGCGCTTGTTCGGTTTCTGCGCGTCGATGAGATAGTACGCGTTCCGGTCGCAGAGGGCCTTGCTGACGATGAAGGGGCCCTCCCAGGGGGAGGCCAGTTTGTGCTGGCCGGCTGTCTGCTGGACGAGCCGGTGCTTGACCAGAGTGCCGTCTAGGCACCCGTCGATGAAGTACTGGATGGCTTGGACCTCGTGGACGCCTTCGCAGGAGTTGCGGAGCTCCGTCCACCTCGTGAGGAAGTCGCGCAGGGGCTCGCCCGGCTTCTGGACGCACATGGAGAGCTGGCGGGGCTTGTCGGGTCGCTTGTAGGTGCTGGTGAAGTTGCGAATGAACGCGTCTTCGAAATCCAGCCAGGAGTTCACGCTGCCAGCTCAGAGGCTATTAAGCCACGTCCGGGCCGAGCCGAGCAGCATGAGAGGGACGTACCGAACGGCCACGCGCCGGTTGCCGTCGGCTATGCCGACAGCCGTGGTGTACTCGGTCAGCCAGTCCTCCGGCTTGGTGGTGCCGTTGTACTTGAGGGAGTCGCGGAGCAGCGAGAAGCCTTTGGGGAAGGGCTCCTCGCGAATGCGGGGGCCAAAGCACGCCGGGCCGATAGAGCTTTCCTCCTCCAGGGCCGTGGAGCGCGCTAGCCGGTCGATGCGGTGACGGGCGTCGCTTTCGTCATAGGGCTCGCAGGGGCCGAGTCGGTCAGCCACGGGACCGCGGGGACCGATTCGGTCGGCCACAGGACCACGGGGAGCAGGGGCTTCCGGGGCCGGCTCGGGCCGCCGAGCCGGCCGCACGGGGGGCTCCGGCTGCTGAACCCGGCCGTCGCCGGCCGTCTCGCCAGCGTTGCCGTCTCCGGCGGTGGTGGCTCGGTTGTGCCGGCTCCGACCGGACCGGTGCCGGCCAGAGCGGCTCACGCTAGTGGCGTGCGAAGACGTCTGCCACGCGTCCCGGAGAGCCCTCTCCGGGTTCGCGGTATTTCCTGCAGCGGAGCCGGATGGCTGGGCCGGATCAAAATGCGCCTGCTGCTCATTTGCCGCGGCGATGAGGTCGCGGATGCGCTGCTGCTGCTGCAGCAGCTCCTCGCCCTCCAGGAACTCGAGATCGGCCATGGCCGCCTGCGCCGCGCGCATGTTCTTGACGGGGGTGTCGTAGACGGGCCGGCCTGCGCCTAGAGCACGGCCGATTGCGCCCCCACGAATCCGCACCTCCGCGACCCGGCTGGGCTCGGCGGCGGCCGGCGTGAAACCGTGGGCGCTGCCGTACTCACGCTGGGCGGACTTCAGACGGCGCCGCGTGGCTGCGAGCTCCGTGGCCTCGACCAGCAGATGCTGGCGGTCCTCGTTTAGCTGCGCCGCTGCGGCTGCCGTGTCGGCGTCGGGCGTGATAGGGGCTTGCAGACTTCGGATCGTCTCGCGGAGCGGTCGGCCCGGCGAGGAGGGACCGCGGCCGCGGCAGCGGCGGCCACGGCAGCCTTCTCCTTGGCGCGCGGGGAGCCGGAACTGGTGCTGATGGTCAGCACCTCCGCGCGGACGCAGAGAGCCGCGACGTCGTCGGAGACAACGCAGCCAACGGGGACAGGCGAGTCGGTGCAGCTGCGCACCTCGCTGGGAAACACGTCGGGGACGAGCGCGACGAAGACGCGCAGCGCGCCGAAGGGGACGACGAGGCAGCCTGCGGGGCAGGCGGCGTTCGCGTCCGATACAGCGCCGCAGCCGGCCGGGTTGGCCGTGCAAGGCGCACGGACCAAACCGTGCACGATGCGTTCGCCGGAGCTGGTGAAGGGCCTCGTCCGGAACTTGACTCCGGCCGGCGCCGCGAGCAGCCCCACGGTGGGCGCCAACTGTCGTGGTGTTGTCACGGCAGATGCCATAAGATGGCTAAAGAGGTGGGGTTACGAGAGGACGCCGGTGGGTTCCGGAGGCGAGGTTAGCACGCGCAAGTGCGGGACACAAGACGTACCCAGGTTTGGGGCCCTCCGGAGAGGTAACACCCCTAGTCCTGCCGAAATGAGTATGGAGTGCACAGAGGTTACAAGGTTGCTCCTGAAGCTGTGTTTGTGTGTGTTGCTACTGAATTGTCCGACCCTCTGCATGGAGGGCTCCCGGGGGGTCTTATAGGCCGACCCCCAGGGGTACATGAGTAAAGATGCCCGGGAGCGGGGCCCGGGTGTCATTGTCTAGGAGCCGGCGGTGGGGGCCGTCGGGTCGCCGGGTCCGCCGGGTGCGCCGGGTTCGCCGGGTCCGCCGGGTGCGCCGGGCACGGGCTCGGTCGGCAGCCCGGCACTGTGGCAGGTCTTGTCGTTCGTCAGAGCGCGGCACTGTTTGCTTAAATGTTGTTATTGCTCATCTTTTGGATCTTGTTTGTGTGAGATTTTTCTTGGTACGGCTTTCCTCCAATATGTACTTTTATATCCTATTTGGGAACCGTTTGCTTCAAGTTATTCTAATCATTGCTTGCATGATTGTGCTTAATTCTTATCTTCTGTCACATGCTTATGTTGTTTGGTGTGAAGATGATCTTGGATACCTTTGCAATCTACCACCGGGAAGTAATTCCAAATACTTCTTGTCTCTTGCCAATTGGTATTCTAGTATGTGGTAGAAATTGTTGATCATCTTTACATTGGCTTTTGGTTTTAGTTGCCGTATTTATTGCCAAGGATTTGTGGTGTGTTTTACTCCTGTTGTCTTCGTTGCCTCTTGTAGATCTTTTGATTGTCTTGAACATGTTTAGTGTTTCTATAGATATAGTGAAAGTAGTGATCCCATCTTGTGCATTTTGTATTCAAATGCAAAATCCTAAATAATGCATAAATCTTGGGGGAGCTGTCCTATTTTCTTTAGAACGCTATTTTCTTTATGATCTTTTCAATTGGTATTTAATCCCTATCTTGTCCGGGCTGTTGGAAGGCAAACTTTTTCCTTTTGGTGCTTTGTGCCATCATGAAATTTGTAGAGGGTTTGGTTTGTTTTGTTGGAACCTTGCTCTCTTCTGAGAGTTTGATATCTCTTTATTTGATATCTTTCAATTGTTGTGTTTCTTTGGTATCTCATTCCTTGTTGTATCTTTTATTTGGTATCCTTCAAGTGATTATTTCTTCTTTTGGTATCTTATTTTCACTTGGTATCTTTTCAATTGGTATCTTATCAAATCATGTGTTGATTTGGTTTGGTTTCAATTGGCATCTCTTCTCATGTGTTGATCTCTAATTGTCTTAAATCATGAGTTGAGTTGGTTATTTGATATAATTTGGACAACCTTATGTCGTGTTAATCTTTTGGTTGCATTCTTGGTTTACTTGGTGTTTTGTCCAAATTGTATCTCCCTTTGGTCCTTGAAAGTCTTGTGCATGCATATTTACTTTATGTATTTCCTGTGGCATGCTTTCTTTCTTTGACCCAATATATGGGGGAAACTCCATCAAGTCTCTTATTGGCTAAGATGTGCATGAAATTCAATTTCATATCTATATGCACATATTTTTGTGGAGTTTGTCCTATGTATTGTTGTTTCACTAACTCTTGGGACCCAATGAGTTTGGGAACCATTTTGTTCGTGAATGTTGTTCTAGGAACATTGGAGATGCATTGGAGGCTTGTCTCATTCACAAGGAAGGTGTTGTCGCCATGTGCTTATTGGAGTCAAGCTAGGATGATCAATGAACTACAATATACTACATTCAATTGGTATCTACTACATCATTCCAATGCTATCTCGGTAACAAGTATCAACTTCATGCATACATTTCTTGCATTCAACCTTGTGTAGGTTGCATCATGGCATGAATTTCTTGATTCGTTCTTGTGATACTTGCTTCCTTTCTCAAAGCATCCCAACAATGATATCTTGGTACGAGTTGTGATGTCTTTGATGTTTGTGTAGTTGGAGTTCATTGATATACAATAAGACAATATTAAGCCATGTGCTATGCTTTCAAGCAAAGATCTTATTGGTATATTTATGACTTCCTTTTGGATATCTTGTTCCTTCATGTTGTAACTATTTCGTGTGTATATCCTTCTTTGTGGATTGATATCATCATGATTTTTATCTACCTAGAACCTTATACACTTGAGAGAAATTACATCTCTAGATGATATCCTTTCTTTCATGACCACCTTGTCTTTCTTGTATTATTAATTTGGTGGCTCCGTGAAAGCTTTTCCCGTTGGAGTGTGAGTCTCATCTCTTTGCTTTTGATGCACTCTTTCTTGGTAAAGTTTGCTGTCAATTGGTATCCTTATTTCTTTCACGTCCACCTTTTCTTTCTCTCCTATTTTCTTTGGTGGCTCCGTGAAAGCATTTGTCTCTTGAGTGCGTAACTTATTTATTTGCATCTTAGTGCACTCATTCTTGGTGAAGATTGCTTTCCTCATGCTTGTCTTAACGAGCCTTTTATTTTCTATCTTCACCATGGGTTGTCACAAGCTTTGGTTATAAATTTGCATATTATTGAGCGTGTGAACCCATTTGCTTGTTGTGTGTGTGACCTTCCTAACTTGGTGTTTGTGGGAAGGACATGTCTTGCACTGTTACACATTTCTTCAGGACTATGTTGATGCTCAATGCTCATCCTTATATTAGTCTTATCAAATTATGTGCCATGTCTCACACACATCTCGTTGATTGAGCCTATTCTTATGTTGTCCCTTGTGCATGTTGCTCAACCAGTTGTTTGTTGCAAGTGCTATGCTTTGTTTCTTATCTATGCTCACTTGCACTTGTTGTGAGTTTCTATTGATTTTGGGGGAGTGATGATCCTATTTTGTGCACGTTATATCCAAATACAAAACTAAAAATTGCACAAATCATGGGGAGCTTCTCTATGTTCTTTAGAACACTCATTTGCTCATATCATAATATCTGTTATTCGTGTGGCTCGTCGGATCATTTGATTGATTGGTCCATTTGGTATCCTTAGATTGCTTGCTTCTCTCTTTGGTATGTCTTTGTGCCATATCATCCTTTTTGCAATCTTTGGTTCCTCAATATAGTTTGTCTTCCTCCAACTATTCTTCATTGGATATGTGTATTGTATTCCACTCATATTTTGAGAAATACACACTTTATGGAGGAACGCATATTATATTGGCCTTCTAAGCTTTTCGCCCATTTTGGCAATCGATGCCAATGGGGGAGAAGTTTAGAGAGTTTTGTGGAGAAGTTTAGAGAGCTATTTCTTCATGCTTGCTTTGGTTTTGTTCCTAAGCATTTGCATCACATGCTCTTGCATTATTAGTTGTTGCTTTGCATGGTGATGCTTAATTCCTTATATAAACTCTCTTGAAAGTGATTGTCATCAATTACCAAAATGGGGGAGATTGAAAGAACATGTGCTGCCCCCATGTTTGGTTTTGGTAATTGATGACAATCTCTATGGACTAATGGTTGCCTTGAGTTATATTTGAAGGGTTTGTCCATAGGCATTGCTTGAAGACCATTTGTTGGTTTCAAGGTTATTAGAAGAAGAATGTGTGTTGACCAAGGTGCTATTCAAGGATTTATCCAAAGATTGGTCATGTGAGTGTTGAGCCTATTGCAAGCATGTCTTGAAGAAGAAGTTTGTGTGAACATTCATGTTTACCTTCAAGACATCATCCTAATGAAGAGAGTTGGAAAGATTCAAGGTTGATCAAGACTACATATGAAGAGTGATTCAAGTTGATCAACACACAAAGCGTAGAAGATGTACCAAGCGGGATCAAGTGATCTCACGGTATGGTAAGCATTGTCCATTACGCTTTGTGTACTAACCCATGTTCTATGCAAGAGTTCTATGTGGGGTTAGGTATGTTTCCATGGGCTTGAGTCAAGAGGAAGATCTCATTCAACCCATGGAGGATGACATCAAGTGGTGATCGTCATCAAGATTGCGGTGTGCAAGTTCAAGTGGAGCATCACGAAGAGATCACATGCTTGAAGCTTGCCGTCCATTGTGGTGACAATGGACTTGTGAAGATGTGCCGAAGAGTGGCTCACCCATAGTGGAGTATGGGGGAGCAATCTACTAGTCTTCATCGAGCCGGCGCAATCAAGAAAGGTGGTCCAACTTGAGGAGGTCAAGATCGTCATCATCTAGCTCAAGTGGACTATGCGCAAGGCAAAGGTTTGCCCTTGATAGGTTTTCTATTTTACCGGTCTCATGGTAGTAGTTGGGAGACCGGGTTATAGGATCGATAGCCGTACTATCAAGGGGGGCTCTCAAGTGAGTAGCTTTATCGTATCTTCATAGAGAGCTCAAACCATTGCATCCTTGCATCATCTTTCTTGGTTCGTGTTTGGTGTTTCTCTTTGTGAGTTTTTGAGCTTATGGTCATCTTCATGACAAGCTCGAGTTCATCGAAAACGGAGTTCATATATGCATCTTCTATGATGTTTTCAATGTTGGAGTTTATGCCGGTTCTTCATTCATAGAGGTTTCTCATCTCTATATGTTAAGCATATCTCCCCTGCCACTTCTTATTATAACCAGTCGCTGTTTGGATAGTACTCGTTGTCTTCTATCCAACAAGCTTGAGTTTGCTCAATTCGGAGCTCATATGTAGAAGTTGTGGCAGTTCTGGTTTTCTTGTATCTGTCTGTTCTGCTTGGGCACTTTTGTAGCACCCAAGCGGTAGTACCGCTCGGTACCACGGTAGTACCGCTTATGCGGTAGTACCGCTGTGGTCTACCGCAGCGAGTACCGCTTGTGGGAATTTCTTCTGTTGCCGATTTTTGTTAAGCGGAAGTAGTGCGGTAGTAGAGCGGTAGTACCGCTTTGTGCGGTAGTGGCACGGTAGTAACACGGTAGTACCGCTTGGGCGGTACTTCCGGTTTCTACTACCGCTACAAGTTCCGCTTGCTGAAATTCTTCTGGTGCCCTTTTTCTATTAAACGGCAGTAGTGCGGCAGTAGTGCGGTAGTACCGCTTAGGGCGGTACTTCCGCCCTCCACTACCGTTCCTACTACCGCGTGTGTTTCGCAGAGGTGCTCTTTTCTCCTTAGCGGTAGTACCGCTTTGTTGGACGGTAGTACCGCTTAGTGCGGCACTACCGCTCCAGTTTCGTGTTCTCGCCTGCTGCTGGCTGGAACTACCGCTTAAGCGGTAGTACCGCTCGCCTGAGCGGTAGTACCGCTTGTACGCGTCCAGCACAGGCATAACGGTTGGATTTGTATAAAAGGGGTCTTCTTCCCCAACGGTTATCTTATCCTTTGAGCTCATTTTTCCCCCCATTGCTGATCTTCTTGAGCTTGCTAACTCTCAATCCCTCCAATGATTCTTGCTAGTTCTTGAGGAAAAAGAGAGAGGAGATCTAGATCCACATTTCCACCAATCACTTTCTCCTCTATGTGAGGGGAACCCCTTGGATCTAGTTCTTGGTGTTCTTCTTTGTTCTTCCTCTCATTTTCCTCCCTAGCATTAGTTGCTTTGGTGGGATTTGGGAGAGAAGGACGTGGGCACTCCGTGTGCCCTTGCCATTGCATTTGGTGCATAGGTTTGAGTTCTCCACGGTGATACGTGGAAGTGAAGTTTGAGAAGCTTATTACTCTTGGGTGTTTGAGCACCCTAGAGCTTGTTCCTCTTGGGTGCCTTGGCGCCCTAGACGGCTTGGTGGTGCCTCGGAGCTCAATCATTGTGGTGTAAAGCTCCGGGCAAGCGTCGGGGTCTCCAATTAGGTTGTGGAGATCGCCCCGAGCAATTTGACGGGTACCGGTGACCGCCCCCAAGGGTTGCCAAAGTGTACGAGTTCGGTGACCGCCCTCAAGGGTTGCCATTTGTACGGGTTCGGTGACTGCCCTCAAGGGTCCCTTAGTGGAATCACGGCACCTTGCATTGTGCGAGGGCGTGAGGAGAATACGGTGGCCCTAGTGGCATTGTTGGGGAGCATTGTGCCTCCACACCGCTCTAACGGAGATTAGCATCCGCAAGGGTGTGAACTTCGGGATACATCGTCGTCTCTGCGTGCCTCGGTTATCTCTTACCCGAGCCCTTTACTTATGCACTTTACTTTGTGATAGCCATATTGTTTCTTGTTATATATCTTGCTATCACTTAGTTGTTTATCTTGCTTAGCATAAGTTGTTGGTGCACATAGGTGAGCCTAGTCGATTTAGGTTTTGTGCTTGACAATTTAACCGCTAGGTTTATTCCGCATTTGTTCAAGCCTAAACCGTAATTATTTTAAAGCGCCTATTCACCCCCCCCCCTCTAGGCGACATCCACGATCTTTCACCCCCGACAATGGGCAGAGACGCAGCCGATTCAACCGGCGCCGACAGTCAGGACTAAGTAGTGATTAATGTGCTAGTAATCTGTTCGGCATGCATCTAGTGCTATAGGGGAAAAATATCCATCACTTAAGATGCTTCCATGCTATCAATTCGAGAAAATTAAAATTAAATGATTTAGGTGGCTACTGTAGTGGTTCTCTTCCCATTACACGCAAAGTTACTATTTAGTGGAAGGTGATGCAGATATATTCGGTTTTGTGGAGTTTTGATCTTGCGCATAACAAATGCTTATGCAAATGTAAAATAATATGAAAATTTCGCATTTGCTATATATCAGGCACCTGAAAATAGAATTCGTGTCAGTCGAATTGAGCGTTAGCGCCGAGCACGAAGCCTGCAGCGTGCAGCAAGGCGCTAGGACAATGGCTAGGGCTCGAATGGGAACGACTGAAGCCGGGGAGACGTCCCAGACAGAGGGGGGTGTCCTAGGCAGAGGGGGTGGGGGGCGGAGGTTGATTGATCCGGGTAACCAAAAGGGGTGGGGCTACCGATGCCGGAGAAGAACATGATGATGAGGGTGCTTAGAGGGATGGCATGAGCAATGATTCAGGTGAGGACGAGCACGGCGTGGTGAGCGTGAGGCGAGAGTAGGCAGCTAGGTCGGCGTTGGTTGGAAGAACAACGTGAGGGCAATGGTGGACGTTGGATGAAGATCCAACAATCCCGAAAACCGGCATGCATAGTTTATTTTCTAGCTATCAGATAAATAGACATGTTCATGTCTAAATGTTACCCGTAAATGTTTCGGCGTCCAAATAATTTGACCTCTGATAAAAATGGTTGAGCGCTAAAATTTTGGCACTTTTAACCGCCGATCTTTTACTTTTACTGGCGAAGCACAATTGTTTTGTTTTATGCATGGAAATTATCAAGCATGCTTTTGAAACAGACGCACACAAATAAATCAGTTTTGCTTAAGGGATTGTCTAGAGCACATTTAGATTTGCTTTAGTTATTTCACATCTAAATGATTCAATTAAGCATAAAAAAACGAAAAGAAAAGAGAAAATACCCACACGAATCTCCGCTTAAGATCAATGACATAAAGTTTAAATGTGCAATACATATGACATATAGACGTGTTTTAACAACACTGTTTTTTTTAATTGTTTGGTATTCATTTTGATTTTACTGTTCTTCTGCATACCTAAACGTTACTGTATCTCTCTTGGCGTGCGAGCCTTGTGTGAGAGTGATGACTGATGACTCGGCGCCGGCGAAGCGATATGCACGCCACGCCACGCCACGCCGGAATGAATCCCCTCCCACCTGCTGCACAGCTTGTCCCCTCCTCTCTCTGCCCGTCTCCCCCACCCACTGATAAAGGCAGGCTCCCGCTTCTTCTTCCGTCTCCGTCCCAATCGCGAGATGGGATGCTCCGGGTTCATGGCCGATTAGGTGAGTGACCCGCGCTTCCGACGCGTCGTTCGTCGAATCCCAAGCTGTTTCGATCTTTACTGGAAGGACGGAGCGAGTGAGTCCGGTGCCGCGCTTCGCTTGGATCATCACTCCCCTTGCTGACGACGCGTGGATCCATCGAACTGATGGTTTCCGCTCTCTGTTTCCTGCAGCAAACAGTCTGGATTCAGCACTCGACGGCTGGCGCCTGAGAGCAGAGAGCGAGCATGGGAGGTGTTGGATGGAGGAGGCTTGGTTCCAAGCTGCAGCAGAGATGGGGCTGGGAGAGCCGCCTCCGCGCCCGGGGCTTCTCTTCTGCTCCAGCCGTTCCACCTCCACCCCACATGGAGGTTCTTCCTCTTATGATTCATGCTCATCTCTGCCTTCTTTCTCGCGGCATCCACATCGAAATGCTTAATAAGTTCATCTCTGCCTGTATCAACCTGAAAACCTGAGATAAACAGAGCTTAGTTAGCGCATCCTTCTGATTTAGGATAGGCACCGGCCGACATTGTGTATTGCTTCCTTGGCTTATGAGGTGTTGATTGATATGCTCTGCAGAGCGTTGGGTTCATAGGACTTGGCAATATGGGCTCCCATATGGCAAGGAACCTGGTGAGGGCTGGATACAGAGTGTCTGTTCATGATACGTAAGCCCTTCTTGCCGACTTCCATCTATTCCTTACTCAGTTTTTTTATGAGGTCAAAAGAGAGCTTTACTCAACTGATAAACAAAGTAAAGAAATCTTGATCAGTTACATGAGTTATGCGTTCAGATACTCTGAACTTCCAGATTCCCTGGTCTTCAGAAATTCTCACAAAGTTTGCAATCTTATGAGCTGCTATATTCCTTGCGCAAATTTGGTTTGCTTACTAATTATATAAACAAGTCGCATACCCTTAGTCTTATATGTTGTTCTATGGTTGCCTTCAAACTTTTATTAGACCATCCAACCAACAAACATTGAATCTGTGATATTCAGCAATGAGAGTGCCATGAAGAAGTTCTCAGACGAAGGAATTCGTACAAAACAGTCGCCGCTTGAAGTGTCCGAGTCAAGCGATGTCGTAATCACCATGCTACCTTCCTCTGCACATGTAAGTTGGTTTAGTTCTCCTTATGAGAAGATGGTGACTCACAAGCCCTGCAACTTGAATTATTCAAACTCCTTTAGCAAATCAAATGCTTAGTGCTACCAGGTCCTTTTCAGGTCTTAGATGTATACGGTGGACAGGGCGGCTTGCTCAGTAATGGGGAGCGCCTTGGACCATGGTTATACATAGATTCATCTACAGTTGATCCTCAGACATCAAGAAAGATATCTATGGACATGTCAAGATGCAATCTAAAAGAAAAGAAAGGTTATGATCTGCCATCATACAGAACCATCTTTTGAAATTAGCAGTTGGAAACCTGAATACTTCAGTGTACACCTGGAAAAGATGAAACCTGTAACTGTCTTCGGCAACAGTTAACACTAGAAATCTATCTGAACATTTGAGTTATGCATGTGCCTTTTCTGTATCTTCAGGCTACGCCGAAAAACCGATGATGCTGGATGCTCCTGTGTCCGGAGGTGTTCCTGCTGCAGAAGCTGGGACACTAACTTTCATGGTACCATTCCTTGCTTGGCAGAACTTATTGTCACCGTCAGGAAAATACTGGGACTTTGTTGTGCAAAAAACTAGTATTCGATAGAAGGGTTTTGTGTCTTACTTTGGTGCGAAGGAATGATATATAGGTGGGTGGTTTAGAGGAAGCATGCGTAGCAGCGAAGCCATTACTTCTCGCAATGGGCAAGAAGCTAATCTACTGCGGCGGGGCTGGAAATGGCTCGGTAAGTTTGATTTACTCCAGTTCTTCACTGAGATTTCTTTATATAATTTTTCATGCACATATGATTCAAACTCACTTTTGATATGCACTTTTAAGGCTGCAAAGATCTGTAACAATATGGCCATGGCTATCAGCATGCTTGGAGTCTCTGAGGCGTTTGCTCTAGGTCAGAATCTTGGGATCAAAGCAAGCACTCTCACAGATATATTTAATTGCTCTAGCGCCCGCTGCTGGAGTAGGTATTGTCTCCTCACTTATCCTATTGTGCTTTGAGATGCAGTAATACGGGCTTTGCTTCTTCAAACATTAGATTGTGGGTGATGGACCATAATTTTTATTCAGGTTTAAATGTGTAATGAGCCAATAGAAAATTACATTCTCATCTTAAGCTTTTTTTAACTGAAAATTCTCACCTTAAGCTTATGCCTTGTAAGTTGAATCACCTGAAGTTTATAACTGTGTTTGCTCCTTCTGGGGCTAATTTCAACAGCGACACATATAACCCAGTTCCTGGAGTAATGGCAGGCGTGCCGTCGTCGAGGAATTATGATGGTGGTTTCACCTCCAAATTAATGGTATGATTCAAGGGACGCAAAATGTTCTGATTATCGAATATAAGTGGGTTGCTTGGTAAAACAACATTCGCCTGAAATCTTGTAATCGCATCAACATGTGTCGCACATGTTTCCCTTAGCAACGGAAGAATGAAATAATGTAAACGAACTACGCATAATTATCATATTAAACAGGGCTCACACTTCATAGTTTGCATTCCTCTGCAGGCTAAAGATTTGGATTTGGCCATGGCCTCTGCATCTGGAGTTGGCTTCAAATGTCCCATGGGTTCTGAAGCACTTGACATGTACGATCATTAACAAAAGAAAGTTACAGAAAACCTTACATTTCACCTCTTCTTTTGCTGCATGACTAATCACTAGTTTCTGCAGTTACCGGAAGTTATGCGACGAGGGCTGTGAATTCAAGGACTTCTCATGCGCGTTTCGCCACTTTTACACCGGCAAGGATGAGAAGTGATCCTGTAGCTTTTTTTTTTTGACGAACCTTGTCAGAGGGCGGGGAGCTCCCGCATTGCATTTAAGAAGAAGAGAGTTGGTCCAGTTAATGAGGGAAACCGGACCCAAAAACCGAACAAGGCACGATTAATTAAGGAAAATCGGCGAAGACCACACACACCCCTATCAATCAAGGAACATCGTCCGAGCCAGATACAAGGGTACCTAGGCCCAAGACGATCGATAGCACCTCATACCCAACCAAGTCAACCTGAAGGACATGCCAACAACCAGATGAGCACTCGCGCCTAACCTCCTGAGAAAAGCGATCAAACATTAACCTGTATCAACTCCCGAATAGCCTGCATCGCCAACGGTGTGAGCGGCTTCTTGTACATCCGCAGATAAGATTGTATCTTCTCTTCCACATCCTCCTCGGTGGCTTTCTTAGATGTTGTGGCCTTCGGCAAATCCCCATAAGCCTCCGCCAACCTATATTCAGCGCGCTTCGCAGCCGGGATGTTGCAATTTTGGTTCTTCTTATCCAAGCGTCCACTGCGCCTCTTGGAATAGGAAGTAGAGCCCCCTTCACTCTGCACAAGAATTGGCGCTTGGAGCAAGGAATGCGGTGCAGTGCAACTGAAACTGCTCAGGAACTCATCCAGCAAGGTAGAAGATGTCGGGCCTTGAGGCACGCCAATGCCACCAAGCGACTCCTTGGGCTCAGAAGACATCATGATGCTAGCATCACCTGAAGCTTGCATCTCCGGAGCGGAGGCCAAGGGAGACACCTCCACATCCAAGCTAATTGGCAAAGCTACCTGAGTCGGCTCCATGCCATTGCTTGAAGCCATGACCTCATCAACCTTAGCTTGTTCTTCCTCACCAAGAACCACCATCCTGGATAGAATAGGATCCAGAGCAGGAGACACATCCACAGACTGTGCTGCTGTAGCCACTAGCTCAGATGAGCAACCGGCCAAGCCAGCCTCAATGTTATCCTTACCACCACCAACGATGAGAGGCACAAGTTCCTCACGCCCACACCGGGGCTCAGCTGGGCAACCAGCTACAGCAAGCTCCAAGCCATCCTTACAACCAGCATCACTCTCAACAACCCTTCGAACAGGACACTCAGGAGATCGAAACATGGCCGACGAAGAAGCTAAGCTGCCAGCGACCTCTTCCATACGCTCCAAGAAACCCTCGACCTGAGCCTTCCAAACCTGCAATGCGGTAACCATGTCGCGAAGGGGCTGAAGTTGGACCTGGACCATCTCCTCCAAACGAGAGATGGTGAAGGCTTGCAGCCCAGCTCTCACAGCCTCTGCCTGCTCAGCTAAGAGAGGTTGCAACATCTCCAAACCAGCAGAGGACTTGCTGGGATCACCGTGAATGCGAAGAGGAGCCTCCTGCTCGATTGCTACTGGAAGGGCAGCAACCGAGGCCCAAGAGCGCTTCAACCGTTGTGGAGAAGCTGGGGGCGGGCGGCTGGAGAGGCAAGGAGCAGCTGGAGGCGACCGGGAGCGTCGGGGACGCCCTTGAGTGGCAGGAAGGCGGTTCGGACATTGACGCTCGCGATGGCCAGGGAGGCCGCAGGCCAGGCAGGTGACAGGGCCGCGGCAGTCGACGACGAAGTGGTCCTCCGCCAAGCACCGGAAGCACAGCCCGTAAGCTCTCCGCTTGAATGCAAGGGAGCGGTCGGAGTCCTTTTTGCGGGGCAGGGCAGGCAGCTTCACCAGCCTCGGGCGACGCTGGTCCCCGACCTCCACCCACCCCTGCTCCGTTGATGCCTGCGACACATCGGCCACCACCTGCGGTGTGAAATCCAGGGGGAGCCGAGCAGGAGGGGGTGGCAGCACGGCGAAGGCCGGACCCAGCTGGCCAGACGGCGGCGTCTCCGGAACCTCATCCACCTCCCCAACATCCGAGCTCGAAGAGGGGCGTTCTGACGACAGGGCCGGATCCATCGCGGCAGCCTCCCCCGCACCAACGCGGAGGCCACCTCCATCCTGGGCGCGCCGGCCCAGGTCAGCAGCGAGAGCCCCGGCGTCGGCCAACTCCATCCCGGACGCGCCGGCCTGGAACTGGAGAGCTGGCGGCGACCCCGGGACCTCGGCGACCCCGACCACGGCAGCAGCAGGTGCAGAGGAGGCGGAGGGCGCCAAGGTGGTGGCCGCCACCAGAGGGAGCTAGTCGCGGGGCCGTGGCTAGGGCGCAGCCGAGGCAGCGGCGGGCGGCGGAACAGAGGTGGCCGCTGCCAGAGGGGGGCGTGTGCGGGGCTTCATCCGCCCCCAAACGGCATCGAGGCGGCCAACTGCAGGGGTGTACGGAGAGAGCGCGCGACGCGGACGCCGGATCTGACCTCGGCCGGCGGGGATGGCCGGGGCTGAGAGATCAGGGCGGCGGCGGCTACGTGTTTACCTGGCGGCGGCGACAGATCTAATCCCCACGGTGTCGTGCGTTTTCAGTGATCCTGTAGCTATCCCAGCAAACTCGTCACCGGTTGAAATAAACAATAATGTTCTCCAATCGATTGAATTTAGGTCTTAGTTAAACAGTGCCCAGACAAGGTTGGAGTCTCCTTCGTACATATTGTTATTGGGCTTGCTTCTCCGCAATCAAGTTTCCGGATTTCCTTCCTGTTTTGGAAAATAAATCTAGGTATCGATCTGCATCTCTTTGTACATAATGGTCCATTTCTGTCTGCTTGGACTCTGTTCATAAAGTTCGTCCATACCCTTGCAAAAGGCTGAAATAAAGTGGACCTTTAATTTAGGCACCGATTATGTTTACCCTGAATTTTCTCACCACTTGAAACAACAAAAAAGCAATGGAAAAGACTCCACCGCCAGATATTCAAAACGGAGCTTGGACACATACGCTCCGCAAGAACAGTAAAAAAAAATAGCAACGGAAAGTAAAGATAGAAAATCTGAATTTTTACACAACAAACATGTGTGTGTCTTCTACTTGCGTGCAAACATTTGTAAAGAAATGACATGTGTGGTGATCTTGTAAAAAAAATTAACCAAAAATGGGTACTCTAAAAACCGCTTTACATGTCTTTCTTTCTACCCCTTCCCCAAGGCAATGCAAATGTCTTCTTCCTCTCGGCTCACCGGAGCATCCTAGAAGCGCATGGTGAGTGGTTAGTTGCAGCCTGGCCTGGTGACCCTGACAACTTGCTTAGCTTGGTGACCCTGACAACTTGCTTAGCCTAGATTGTGACACAGGCTTTGCCTGGACCAGGCGCTCAGAAGGAATCGCTTGAGCGTTCAAGTTCAGCTACCTCAATCAATGTCTTCCAACCTTGTTAACCATATGAACATGTAATAATGCTAGTAAACTCTTCAATGCTTTCACATCCCACAACAAAACAACCCTAGTCCTCACCATCCTCATTAGAAAGAAAATATCAAAATACTAAGCTAAAGATAGACACGGAGCGCAGGACGCTAACCAAACAAACCCTTAATCAATACTCCCACATGTATATTTTTCTGAACCCACCATGCTTGTCTCTCATTTAGCCCACAAAAAGACATATTTCTTTATGAAATTTTATAGGTATGTAGTGAGAATATTTTTTTTTGAAAGGATATTAGTTGTGTATTTTTGTTACACCAATTTTTCACATCTTTAAAAAAAATGGTGTTTGGGATCAGGGTTTTATGGCGGCTGCTATGCCATTACATCACCGGATTACAATTACGCATGATGGGAAGGGCGTATATGCAAAACCCGTTTACCCACTGTAGGAGAACTCTTCTCTGCTCGAGATCCAACTCCCCGCGACCCCAGCCGTCACCGGAGAAGGAACGAGATGCACGGCCAGCCTCGCCGGCCGAAACAGCCGGAGGACGACGCGGCGGCGGCGGCGAAGGCCGCCAAGCTCCGGGAACTCCAGGTCCAGGTCCTCCACAACCACCACACCTGCACGTAAGCCTCCCCCTCCCCCTCCTGCGGTCCTGCCCCTCGCTCTAGGGCCCTGCCTAGTCTCTGGCGAGATCGAACTCCGACTAGTCGCTTACCCCATCGCAGCGAGGGAGGATCAGGTCCTCTTGTCGGCTGCTGTAGATTTCGCCCTTCGTTTCCTCGTCATCAGCGCGAGGGAGCGAATGTGGCAGAAGACACAAGATCCAGATTTTAGCCGTCGTGCTTAGTACCACAACGATGAGCCAACCTCTTTGGGTGTCTTGGGTGTGTAGGTACACCGAGGAGGCGCTGGGGCTGAGCTTCAAGCTTCTCGAGATAAACCCGGAGGCCTACACGGCGTGGAACTACCGGAAGCTCGCATTGCAGCACAACCTCAAGGAGCTTTCTGATCCAGAGGTCATCAAGTCTACTGTTGACAACGAGCTCAGAGTGGTAAGCTCTGATCCACCGGGCTGAACATTGTATCGGATTTTCCTATGTTTGTTTCAAGTGTAGTCGACTGCTTGATGATCATCAGTTGTGGAATTCGAAATTTTGCAGGTGGAGCTTGCTCTGAGGCAGAACCCAAAGTCCTATGGAGCATGGTATCATCGCAAGTGGTTGTTGAATCAAAAGCTTGCCCCTGTGGATTTCAAGCGAGAATACGGCCTCTTGGATAAACTATTGAAGGTGGATGCAAGGAATTTCCACGGATGGAACTACCGCAAGTAAATTTATTCTTATTACAAATTAATGCTAAGATAGTGCTTGCCTGCTTGAACTGATTTCCGCCCTTCACAGGTTCCTTGCAAAATTTATGGGGGTGCCAGAAGAGAAAGAGCTTCAGTACACAATGGATAAGATCAGTGAAAATTTCAGTAATTACTCAGCATGGCATAATCGTAGGTATGTAATTGTTAATGGACGTGTGATTTCGATGCTCTTCCCACAATTCCATTTGGTGCCTCGATGGGAATTTATCAATTTAAGCTACCCTAAATCATTTTTTTTCCTGTAGTGAGAGATGCACAACTGTATTGGCAACTGGACTGATATTTGATCCATAGAAATTTCAGTGAATATGATGTAAAATAGCAAAGGATAACCTGATCACTTAGTTTCTTATGATGCTTACTCTGTTTAACTAGTGTTGCATGTTTTGAGTAATGGGTACATTGTATTATCTCAATCTGACTTATTTTCGTATACGTAGCATTACCTCTGTTTACTAGGTTTGATGATTACTCTTTATGATATGCTGCATTGTGTGCTACAGCGTCTCACATGTGTGTATTGCAGTATACTTCTGTCCAATCTGCTAATCCAACGGAGCAAAGGTTTTGAGTCAAAGCAGAAGATCTTTTCAGAGGAGTTTGAGCTTGTGATTCAGGCACTTTTTACAGACCCAAGTGACCAAAGCGGATGGTTCTATCACCTCTGGCTTTTAGCTCAGACATCTACCCCTAATAACCCACAGCTGATTTCATCTTGGCCTTCTAATGGTGCAAACCTCAGTTTATTTTCGACCAGGAAAAATGAGGACCAGAACATGGTGTCTTCCCCGAGCTCCATTTGTTGTTACTCTCTGAAGCAAGGGATTATACCCATTGTGCTTTATTTCAATGATCCCGTCAAAGGATTAAATCCATCAAATGTGAAGTTGAATTCTGATTTTGTGTTTGATAAGGATCTTCAGTGGAGGCCCCTCGTGATAACTGACTCCGGGTATTCTAATTGTTGGGCCACATATCTTGAAATTAAAAACAAAGATTGTAGCACTTCACAGCAATTTTCTGTTGAAGTAAGCATACCCTGCTCAGATGATATCATGTCAAGAAGTGGCTCTCACTGCAATTGTCCTGTACATTTTACATTTACCATCGAACTGGGCAACAATAATGACGAAGCACGTGACATCGATTTGTTTCATGATCCAATCTCGTGGAGTAGCTCAGAATCATTCCAGTCTCATGGGAAACCCAGTTGTGTGTCTTTTGATCAGCTAAATATCACCAGTGCCTTGGTTCAAGAGGAGTCAAGATGGAATTTGGATAGACTATCTGAAGAAATCGGCCTTTTCAGAGATTTACCCGATGAGAATAGGTTAGGCTCTGCATTACCTTTTTCATCAGCCGATTAATTAATTTGACCTCCATTTTCACATCATACTCTCTTCCACAGTAAATTTGCCAAGTTAACATTAGCACGACTATTGCTTGCTTGCGCTGCAATAAAGTCCCGCGGAAGTTCTTTCATTGAAAGGAAGGGATACTGCGAAGAGGCAGTAGGGTTCTTCAGTGACTTGATTCATCTGGATCCTTCTCATAAAAGATATTATGAAGATGAGCGGAGCTTAGTCCTAATGGATCAGGTAACATGGAAATTTTTTGTACACAGTTTGCTTAATAGAAGATCTAGACAATTTAGTATTGCTCAGCTTACTTGGTTCTTATGAAAAAAAATGGAAGCTTCTAATATTTGCGGGATCGTGCACCTAAAAACATTCATTTCACCATTTTGACAATTTTAGATTCATTGTTATTTACAAGTTCTTTTATCCCACATGCAGTTGATGCCTTTCTTTTTTTGCACTTATAATATTGAGGCCATAATGTCAAATAAGTGCAAATTGCACCTTTAGTAACCGTATTGTGCTAAACCCAATTTATCAATGTATGTTCTAATCATCTGCATAGTTCTTGAAAGCATTTAGTAATCCAGGTAAACTAATTCACACTTTGATCTTGTGATACTTTGAGCTTACCAAAATTTGAATTAACCGTGTGATATTTTCAACACCTTTTGGTGTCAATGAAAAGGGTACAGTTTGGTTAGTTCACATTTGCAGTAAAAGATGATCCATTCATGTTATTATATCCTTTAATGAATCTTATTTTGTAGCTATCTAACTTGTCCTATTGATGCAGCTAACATGTGACATGGAGACTTTCATGAAGTACTGTTCAGTCCAAGCTAAATCAAATTCAGCTCCATTAAACCATGTGCAACTCTGCAGATTGTCTTTAACACGCATTGGATTTACTGAACGCATGTTGTGGGTTCAAATGCTGGACCTAAGCCATAATAAGCTCAGATCAGTTGAAGGTCAGATCTTAAAATCTTATAACTCTAGTCTGTACTTTAGAGGCATTTTTGATATTTATCAGTGTAGTGGTACTACGGTACCTGGAAAGCAAACGCAATTTACAGTTGCTTTAAATTAATAACTACCGCCAAAGATAAATTGCTCGAGTTAGAAGCTGGTATCTGATGGATAAGCTTCACGGTGCAATGTCTACAAGAAACTAAAATCTTGATCTCTTCAGGTTTGGAGGCTTTGCAGCAGCTCGTGTGCCTGAACATCAGCAACAACCAGATCAGCGGTTTCACGTCACTCGAACCCCTGACGAAGATGGTTTCTTTGAAAGCATTGGATTTATCTTTCAATGAGATTGGTGCTCACCCGATCGACACGACACGTTACATGTGTTCATCCCCGTTTTCACACAAAGTTGAACGGTGTGAAGCCTTCGAGGAGTGCCGAAAGAAAAACGTCAATGTGGAGGAGTTCTGGGACGCCATACTCTTCTTCAAATCCGTGAACCTGGTGCAGCTTGACATCAAGGGAAATGTGGTCGCCGACAAGGATAGCTTCGCGAAGGTTGTGACGATGCTCAGCCCTTCTCTGCAGTGGCTTGATGGCACATGTATCCATTAGCTGTTCGTTAGAGGATGGAACTTGGATAGGATGTTGAAAGTAAACACTGTGTACACTTATATTTTACCTAGCAGCCATTTTCTGCCTCGTGTATTACAGCTCGTTAAGCAGCTCTGAGAGACGAATACAAGTATTGCACTAGTTTAACCACGGTGTGACTGTTCAGAATCGTATTTATTATCCACCTTGGGCATTTGCCAGTTACCACTAATCTTTTGCCAGCAGAATGAAAAGTAAACTAGAGATATACTTACATAAACGAACATTATTAAAATAAAATCTATTTTGGCCGTGCAATCCTGCATATGCCTCAGCCATTGCAATTTCGCTTTGACGACTTAGCGAAAGTTATGGTATGAACTTGTATGTCATCAGTCACCATTTTTTTTGTTTAAAATCTTGGAGTGTACCGAAGCAAAACTCAAAATCTTGATGATTGAAGAGCCAACAACAACTGATGCCGAAAGAAGATTTAAGCAGGAGTAGCATTTGAGGTGAAACAACAACAAAAAAATGCAGGGAAACTCCAATATGACAAAATTTGGTTACAAATAAGGTCACAGCAGGAAGGTTTCCAGTCTCCAGACACAGATTCATCCAAGTTACACAGCTTGAGAAACCAGAAGAAAGAATTCAGAAGCATCCTTCACTTGTTCAGGGACAGCAGGCACATCTGCTCTTCGATGAAGCAGTCGACATGGTAGGACGAGCGGCAGGACCAGGATCAGGATGAGCCCGATGCACCGCTCCTCCGTCGATTTTTTTTGGGCACTATTTTAACCACATTGCGATTACTTTTAGAATCTTATCTACCATGGGCATTTTGCTAGTTACCACCAACCTTCACAGCAGAAAACTGAAAAATCAACTAAAAATACTCTTTACATAAAAGATCAAAACAATTTTCCTGTCTGTGTTGTGAAATCCTGTATGCATCAGGCTTGCACCACCCAGAGTAATTTCACTTGACCACTTCATGAAAGTTATGGTATGAACTTGTATGTCATCAGTTACTGAATTTATGTACAAAATCTTGTTGATTGAAGAACTCAGTCAGTGACACTGATTGATGAAAGAAGATTTAGCGGTGGCACATTTTTTCCCATGGAGCTGAAATATGATTACCAGCTTCTAGCTGAAATAACAAAAAATATGAAGGGCAACTCCAATATGGCAGAACTGATTATAAATAGAAGTCACAGTAAGGTCTCCAGGCACAGATTCATCTAAGCTTGAGAAACAACAGAACGAATTCAGAAGCATCCTTCACCTGTACAGGGACAGAAGGGCCATCTGCTCTTCGATGAAGCAGTCGACATGGCAGGATGAACGGCAGGAAGCCGGGATCAGGATGAGCCCGAGGCACCTCTCCTCCTTCGGAGCCGACGGAGAAGAACGGCGCGCGCTGCGGTACTCCACCGCGTCCTGCAGGATTATGTTCCCCCGCTTGTCGACACAGTGGAACAGCCCGACGAAGTAGCGTCCGTCGTTCACCCCGACCAGCATCCTCCGGAAGAGCAGCTTCCGGAGTTTTGAAACATGCTCCGAGCCGCTGCCGGCGGCGTCCGCGGATGCGGCCGAGCTGTTGAGGTAAGGATCTGCGGTGGATGGGATCACTTGGCCACCAGACGGTCCTTCCATTGCCCCCCTCCCTGTGCTAGACTGGCGAGTAGGAACCTGCACGTACGGGTGGTCATCAGATGGAGCCCCTGAAATCCGGTAAGCGAATCGCCGCTGCGCCGCAGCCACTGGGCTTTGGCGAAGGGGAAAAGAGGGCGGATTGAAGGGCGAACGGTGAACGATGTGACGCGAAGCCTTGGACTGGCGAGTGCGAAGGCCTCACCTGAGCAGCGGAACGAAGGACGAGGAAGGTGGCGACGCGACCGGCCGCCGGGGTCGAAGCGTGCGCAGGCGGAAGGAGGAAGCACGGCGGCTCCGGTTGATGGAGATCGGAGGAGGGATGGGAAGGGAAGGGGACGATACGGGCGGGCGCCATGGGCCTTGTGGGCTATTAAAAATCACGAGGCGGAGTCTGGATGCATGTTTGGATCGTGGTAAAAACTTTACTACTACTAGCACATATGCCCATGCGTTGTAACGGGAGAAAAAAAAATGATGCTCTGTTGTGAAGTTAACGCCAATTTTTCATGAACTTAGCCGGATTGGGGATAAGTTCGATGATGAAAGAAATGATGGATTTTTGGGGTGCTAGTTCCGACATGGGACATGATCCCTAGTCACCGGGTGAACATATTTTTAGATCATTTGTTTATATACTGCACCTTGCACCTGCAGCCGTTACATGCTAATTGCTCTACAAAAGCAATCTCATAGCTACATTGAAGAACCTAGAAATCATTTTGTAGTCCTGAAATCCATCTTTCCTTTTAATAATACCTCCCTCATGAAACCCAGTGTCATATATATATATATATATATATATATATATATGCCTCTTGAAATCCATCATTCTTTCTTCTTTCTATTTGCGGCGTGTACAATTCTCTCCTCTGAAAATCCATCTTTTCCTCTTTCCTTTTAATAATCCAGCATATGCCTCCTGAAATCCATCCTTCTATTTGCAGCGTGTACAATTAATTTGGCAGCGCCTTCCTTTAATTTAAATACCCAAGAGAGCCTCAATTCCTTTTATCCCTGAAATTCATCGTGAGCCGATTTATTGATCATTAATCCGCTCCTCTTTCTGATTAATTCGACCGGGGCGGCATTGATGCGTGCCTCTCCTCCCTGTACCGCTTAATTAGCATCATAATCTGCGTACATCCGTTCTTTTATTAGCATTAGCAGTCATCCAACAGCCAGCTTCTGGTTATGTGTCAGTTTTGCACGTATTTTAACTGGTGTGATTGCATGCAAGGGGTCGAGGTGGTACTATTTTATGAAAGGACGAACCCTATCTAAGTCCTATGCTAGCTCGACTGGCAACAGCATAATAGGCCGGGCCAGAGTGCACGAGTTTGATCCGATGTACTCACAGCTATTTTTGCATGCTTTTCGCAGAATATAGGTGGGCCGCTGGGTCGGCTGAGTTGGGCCACTGCGCCAAAAATCATAGTGTTTTCTTTTTTAACGGGACTTTTAGTACGGGCAGAAACATATTAGTACGGGATTCTCAAAAAATTAGTACCACCTGGGATATGGGGAAGTGGACGGATGACGGACGGACCAAAAACAGACGAAATTACGGTGGTAAGAAGCAATAGCCCCTTTATTATTAGGTATAGATTTTTTATGTTTTCTTAGGAAAAAACTTTACTATTTTTTAATATTTTCTCAGGAGTAAAGTTTTTCCTTGACAATTTTTTTGTTTGGATGGTACCGTCAATGTCGATGAATAGGAAGGTGTCGTTCACCTCGTCTGCTCCACCTCCACCTCCCACAACGCTAAGAGCAACTCCAATGAGCCGACCCAAACGGACGCGTGCTTTGTCCGTTTTTTATCCATTTGGGTCGGCCGTCCGCTCGTCGTCCGTCCCTTTTGCGTTTGGGTCGGCTGTGTGTCCAACGCGCAGACCCATTTCATGTTCACACATAATTTTAAAAAAGACCTGCGGTCATAGATCATGTCAGCGGCCGTGCCATCGCCCAGAGTTCATGCCGGCGCCATGCCAGCGGCCGGCATACATGCCAGCCTCCAAAAAACCCACCACACAGGTCATGCTGGCGCACTTGCCAGCGGCTGGCATACATGCCAGCGGACAAAAAAACCACCACACAGTTCAACCACGCCATCTCGGCTGTGGTCATGCCAGCACACTTGCCGGCATACAAAAAAAGGATGGCGTTCTCCGCCATAGATAACTCGTCATCGAACTTGAGCATGTCGGTCTGCATCTTCTCGAAACAAGGCCTCTTCCTCGGGGACACCGTGCTCAAGTCCACCTTCATGATCTCCACCCCCGTCATCATGCTAGCGAGCGCCACTTCTTTTGTTGGGGAACGGAGCATGAATTTCAAAAAAATTCCTACGCTCACACAAGATCTATCCATGGAGATGCATCGCTACGAGAGAGGAGAGTGTGTCTACGTACCCTCGTAGACCGTTAGCGGAAGCGTCTCACAACGCGGTTGATGTAGTCGAACAATCCTTCGAGCTCCACCGATCGAGTACCGAACGTACGGCACCTCCGAGTTCTACACACGTGCAGCTCGGTGACGTTCCTCGCCTTCTTGATCCAGCAAGACGTCAAGGTAGTAGATGAGTTCCGTCAGCACGACGGCGTGGCGACGGTGACGGTGAAGTGATTCCGGCAGGGCTTCGCCTAAGCTCTCCGAAAATATGACCGAGGTGGAAAACGGAGATCGGGGCACCGCACACGGCTATGGGACAATTGTGTACTATGGGGTGCCCCCTTGCCCCCGTATATAAAGGATGAGAGGGAGGAGGCCGGCCCCTAGGGGTGCGCCAAGTGTGGGGAGTCCTAATAGGACTCCTTAGTCCTAGTAGGATTCCACCTCCCATACGGAGTAGGAAAGGGGGAAGGGAGAGGGAAAGGAAAGGGGGGGCTGCGCCCCCTCCCCTAGTCCAATTCGGTTTGGGCAAGGGGGGGCGCGCGCCTCCTCACGTGGCCTGCCTCTCCTTTTCCCGTATGGCCCAATAAGGCCCATTACTTCTCCCGGTGAATTCCCGTAACTCCCCGGTACTCCGAAAAATACCCGAATCACTCGGAACCTTTCCGATGTCCGAATATAGCCTTCCAATATATGAATCTTTACCTCTCGACCATTTCGAGACTCCTCGTCATGTCCGTGATCTCATCCGGGACTCCGAACAAACTTCGGCCACCAATCACATAACTCATATAATACTAAATCGTCATCGAACCTTAAGTGTGCGGACCCTACGGGTTCGGGAATGATGTAGACATGACCGAGACGACTCTCCGGTCAATAACCAACAGCGGAACCTGGATGCTCATATTGGTTCCTACATATTCCACGAAGATCTTTATCGGTGAACCTCATATGTCAACATACGTTGTTCCCTTTGTCTGGCGGTATGTTACTTGCCCGAGATTCGATCGTCGGTATCCAATACCTAGTTCAATCTCGTTACCGGCAAGTCTCTTTACTCGTTCTGTAATACATCATCTTGCAACTAACTCTTTAGTCACGGTGCTTGCAAGGCTTCTGTGATGCTGTATTACCGAGAGGGCCCAGAGATACCTCTCCGATAGTCGGAGTGACAAATCCCAATCTCGATCCATGCCAACTCAACAAACACTTTCGGAGATACCTGTAGTGCACCTTTATAATCACCCAGTTACGTTGTGACGTTTGATACACCCAAAGTATTCCTACGGTATCCGGGAGTTGCATGATCTCATGGTCAGAGGAACGTGTATTTGACATAGTGAAAGCAATAGCATTAAACTGAACGATCATATGCTATGCTGACGGTTTGGGTCAAGTCCATCACATCATTCTCCTAATGATGTGATCCCGTTATCAAATGACAACTCATGTCCATGGTCAGGAAATCTTGACCATCTTTTGATCAACGAGCTAGTCTAGTAGAGGCTTACTAGGGACTCAGTATTTGTCTATTATCCACACATGTATTAAGTTTCCGGTCAATACAATTCTAGCATGAATAATAAACCATTATCATGAACGGAGAAATATGATAATAAACACTTTATTAATTGCCTCTAGGGCATATTTCCAACATCTTTTGCCTTGGTATTGGCACCGGTGGCCTCGATCTCGAGCATCTTCGCTTGCTTCTCCGCTTCCAATGTCCCTCCAACACTCACAAAGGAGCTTGTCCTCCGGCTGCGTGTACGCCTTCGTCCGCTTGCTTTTGCGCTTCTTGTTTGCGCCGGCTTGGGCGGAGAGCTCGTCTTCGAACAACGGCTCCCCGTCGATGTCCATCTCATCTTCTTCCTCGAGGCCGTAGTCCTCCGGGAATTCGTGGTCGAGCGGGAAGGTGCTGCCCATGCTGACTTGGTCTTGCATCAAGGGGTCGGCCATGCCACCATGGCCTTGATCAAAGGAGTCGGCTGCTACTTGTGAGCTGCGTTGGTAATTCCCTGAAGAGGAAGGGAGATGCAGTACAGTAGAGATAAGTATTTCCCTCAGTTAAGAACCAAGGTTATCAATCCAGTAGGAGAACCAAGCAAAATTCCGTTAAGCGCACCTGCACACACAAGAGCAAACACTTGCACCCATCGCAAATAAGAGGGTTGTCAATCCTCTTAGCGGTTATTTGCAAGGATTAAATCTTATCGAGGTAAATAGATAAACTAAACTACTAATTAAAATAAAAGTAAATAAATTGCAGCAAGGTATTTTTAGGTTTTTTTATATGATAAAGGTAGACCCGGGGACCATAGTTTTCACTAGAGTCTTCTCTCTTGAGCACATAAGCATACAATGGGTAAACAAATTACTATTGGGAAATTGATAGAAAAGCAAATAATTATGACAAATTCATGGCAATGATCATGTATATAGGCATCACGTCCGAGACAAGTAGACCGACTCCTGCCTGCATCTACTAGTATTACTCCACCCATCGACCGCTATCCAGCATGCATCTAGGGTATTAAGTATGAAACAGAGTAACACCTTAAGCAAGATGACATGATGTAGAGAAGCAAATTCAAGCAATATGAATAAACCCCATCTTTTTATCCTTAATGGCAATAATACAAATACGTGTCATGTCCCTTTCTATCACTGGGATTGAGCACCGCAAGATTGAACCCATCACAAAGAACCTGTCCCATTGCAAGATAAATCAATCTAGTAGGCCAAACTAAACCGATAGATCGGAGAGAAATACAAAGCTATAACAATCATGCATAAAAGAGTTCAGAGAAGACTCAAATATTTCTCATGAATAATCTGATCATAAACTCACAATTCATCAGATCCCAACAAACACACCGCAAAAGAAGATTACATCGGATAGAACTCGAAGAACATCGAGGAGAACATTGTTTTGAAGATCAAAGAGAGAGAAGAAACCATCTAGCTACTAGCTATGGACCCGTAGGTCTGTGGTAAACTACTCACACATCATCGGAAGGGCAGCAAGGTTGATGTAGAAGGCCTCCGTGATCGATTCCCCCTCCGGCAGAGTACCGGAAAAGGCCTCCAGATGGGATCGTGGAAGAACAGAGGCTTGCGGCGGCAGAAAGGTTTTCTCTTCTGGCTCTCTGGGGGTTTCCCAATATTTATGAATTTATAGAAGTGGAATTAGGTCAAAAGGAGTCACGTGGGCCCCACAAGGTACTACGGCGCGCCCCCCGGGCGCGCCCTAGTGCCTTGTGAAGCCCCTGTGGGGCTTCTGGCCTCCTCCCGAAGCTTCCCAGGTTTCTTTTGTCTAGAATTTTTTTTCCAAAAAGTTTCGTGGCATTTGGACTTCATTTGGTACTGTTTCTCTGAAAAGCCAAAAACAAGCAGAAAACAGCAACTGGCACTGGGCACTGGGTTAATAGGTTAGTCCCAAAAAATGATATATAATTGCATACAATTGCATATAAAAATATCCAAGATTGATACTATAATAGCATGGAACAATAAAAAATTATAGATACGTTGGAGACGTATCATCGGCCATGAAGGGGGCTCAGCCGTCTTGGCTTTGGGTCTCATCGGGATCGAAGGGTGCCGCGCCCACACCGCCTGCGAAGGCAGCGACAGCGGCAGTCACACCACCTTCGAAGATGATGTTCTCGATGATGAAACGGTTCGCCGTCTCGTCGTCCGTGGCGGCCGGCATTCTGTCGAACAGGTTGCAGGCCTCGGGATGCTTGTCGACTGGGATCTCCCGCGGGCGTTTCCGCTGGCCCCCGAGGATGATCCATCGGCCACAGGTGTGGTGTTGAGGTCGATGGCAATGGCCGCGGGCGTGGTCGGTGCTACTCGAGTCTGCGTTGGTATTTCCCCGAAGAGGAGAGGATGATGCAGTACAGTAGAGATAAGTATTTCCCTCAGTTAAGAACCAAGGTTATCAATCGAGTAGGAGAACCAAGCAAAATTCCATTAAGCGCACCTGCACACACAAGAGCAAACACTTGCACCCAACGCAAATAAGAGGGTTGTCAATCCTCTTAGCGGTTATTTGCAAGGATTAAATCTTATCGAGGTAAATAGATAAACTAAAATACTAATTAAAATAAAAGTAAATAAATTACAGCAAGGTATTTTTAGGTTTTTAATATATGATAAAGTAGACCGGGGGCCATAGTTTTCACTAGAGGCTTCTCTCTCGAACACATAGCATACGGTGGGTAAACAAATTACTGTTGGGCAATTGATAGAAAAACAAATAATTATGACGGATTCATGGCAATGATCATGTATATAGGCATCACGTTCGAGACAAGTAGACCGACTCCTGCCTGCATCTACTACTATTACTCCACCCATCGACCACTATCCAGCATGCATCTAGGGTATTAAGTATGAAACAGAGTAACGCCTTAAGAAAGATGACATGATGTAGACAAAATGAACTCAAACAATATGATTAAACCCCATCTTTTTATCCTTAATGGCAACAATACAAATACGTGTCATGTCCCCTTCTGTCACTGGGATTGAGCACCGCAAGATTGAACCCATCACAAAGCACCTCTCCCATTGCAAGATAAATAATTCTAGTAGGCCAAACCAAATCGATAGATTGGAGAGAAATACAAAGCTATAATAATCATGCATAAAAGAGTTCAGAGAAGACTCAAATATTTCTCATGAATAATCTGATCATAAACTCACAATTCATCGGATCCCAACAAACACACCGCAAAAGAAGATTACATCGGATAGAACTCCAAGAACATCGAGGAGAACATGGTATTGAAGATCAAAGAGAGAGAAGAAGCCATCTAACTACTAGCTATGGACCCATAGGTCTGTGGTAAACTACTCACACATCATCGGAAGGGCAGCAAGGTTGATGTAGAAGCCCTCCGTGATCGATTCCCCCTCCGGCAGAGTACCGGAAAAGGCCTCCAGATGGGATCGCGGAAGAATAGAGGCTTGCGGCGGCGGAAAGGTTTTCTCTTCTGTCTCTCTTTTGGTTTGGGAATATTTGTGAATTTGTAGCGAAGGAATTAGGTCAAGAGGTGCCACGAGGGGCCCACAAGCCTGGGGGGCGCGGCCACCCCCCTGGGGCGCGTCCTCCAGGCTTGTCGCCTCCTCGTGACTCTTCTGGTCTTCTCCCGAAGCTTCCTGAGTCTCTTCTTGTCCAGAAAAAATTAATCCTAAGTTTTTTTCTCGTTTGGACACTTTTTGATAATAATTTTCTGAAATGGCAAAAACAAGCAGAAAACAGCAACTGGCACTGGGCACTGGGTTAATAGGTTAGTCCCAAAAAAAGATATATAATGGCATATAATTGCATATAAAACATCCAAGATTGATACTATAATAGCATGGAACAATAAAAAAATTATAGATACGTTTGAGACGTATCAGTCGGCGCCACCACGCCCACTTCTGGCGAGCATTCGCCGGAGAATCGGGAGGCTTGCGGACAGGGATGGAAGCCGGGAATCGGCGGCGTGGCAGGCATGCACGGTGACTCCGGCATTGCCGCACGAGAAAGGCCGACAAGCCCGTGCTGGCCGCGGCCACGGCGGCGCTAACAAGCCCGTGTTGGCCTCGGTTTAATCCTAGGAAGAGGAGAGCCTGCCTCGTTGCTGCGGCGACTCTTGCATTGTTTTCCTCTTTCTGTGCGGCGGCGGCCAGGTGATACGTCTCCAACGTATTTATAATTTTTGATTGTTCCACGCTGTTATATTATCAATCTTGGATGTTTTTATATACATTTACAGCAATTATATATCATTTTTTGGGATTAACCTATTAACTCAGTGCCCAGTGCCAGTTGTTGTTTTCTGCCTGTTTTTGGTTTTCCAGAATATCAGTACCAAACGTCCAAATGCAACGAAACTTTTTGGAGATTTTTTTCTGGACAAGATAAACACTAGAAGCTTCGGGAGGAGGCCAGAAGACCCTGGAGGTCGCCACGAGCCACCAGGGGGCGCCCGGGGGGGGGGGGGGGCAGGCGCGCCCTGGTGCCTCGTGGGCCCACCTCTGACTATTTTGACCTAATTCCACCACTATAAATTCCCAAAAATCGGGAAACCAACAGAGCAGTCCACGAAATACTTTTTCCGCCGCCACAAGCTTCTGTTCTCGAGAGATCCCATCTGCAGGCTTTTTCCGGTACTCCGCCGGAGGGGGAATCGATCACGGAGGGGCTCTACATCAACCTTGCTGCCCTTCCGATGATGCGTGAGTAGTTTACCACAGACCTTCGAGTCCATAGTTAGTAGCTAGATGGCTTCTTCTCTCTTTTTGATCTTGAATACAATGTTCTCCTCGATGTTCTTGGAGTTCTATCCGATGTAATCACTTTTTGTGGTGTGTTTGTTGGGATCCGATGAATTATGAGTTTATGATCAGATTATCCATGAATATTATTTGAGTTTTCTCTGAACTCTTTTATGCCTGATTATTATAGCTTCATATTTCTTCTCCGATCTATTGATTTGGTTTGGCCAACTAGATTGATTTATCTTGCCATGGGAAGAGGTGCTTGGTAATGGGTTCGATCTTGCGGTGCTCAATCCCAGTGACAGAAAGGGACATGACACATATGTATCATTGCTATTAAGGGTAAAAAGATGGGGTTTATTCATGCGTGAGTTTACTTTGTCTACATCATGTCATCTTGCTTAAGGCGTTACTTCGTTCTTTATGGACTTAATACACTAGATGCATGCTGGATAGCGGACAATGTGTGGAGTAATAGTAGTAGATGCAGGCAGGAGTCGGTCTACTTGTCTCGGACGTGATGCCTATATACATGATCATTGCCTTGGATATCGTCATGATTATTTGCTTTTCTATCAATTGCCCAACAGTAATTTGTTCACCCACCGTATGCTATTTCTATGAGAGAAGCCTCTAGTGAAAACAATGGCCCCCGGGTCTACTTCTATTATTTACTAAAACTCTAAAAATACTTGCTGCAATTTTATCTTATTTATTTTCTTTTGTATTTTTGTTCGATCTATTTATCTATCACCATACAATTTAATCTTGCAATTAACCGCCGAGGGATTGACAACCCCTTGTTTGCGTTGGGTGCAACGATTTATTGTTTTGTATACAGGTGCTGCTAATGAGGTGTTGCGTGATTCTCCTACTAGATTGATAACCTTGGTTTCATAACTGAGGGAAATACTTATCTCTATTGTACTGCATCTTCCTTCCTCTTCAGGGAATTACCAACGCAGCTCACAAGTAGCAGGCATAATTTCTGGCGCCGTTGCCGGGGAGACATCTTCAACATCTATCAAGTACCTACGCATAAAACTTACATCTCCTTGCATTTATTTTATTTGCCTCTCGTTTTCATCTCCCCCACTTCTAAAAAGTTTTTACAAATATACAAAATATTTTCCGTTTGCCCTTTTTGCTTGATTTGTCATCATGACTAGCATAACTATCACTCCTTTGTCGCCGGATTTTGAAGTGCTTTACTTCGAACAGAAACAAGGAGAAAATCTTAAGGATGCTTGGTATAGGTTAATGGAATCCTATCGCGTTTGCTATATAAAAGGGGATTTAAAAATTTTGCTTCACAATTTCTACATAGGTTTAACCATGCACCATAGACAACTTTTGGACTTTGCCGCAAAAGGGAATTTCATTGAAAGTGAGGCTAATACTGCCTATGAAATAATAGAGGGTATATTGGGGATTCCACCACCACAAAAGGGCTTTGCTTTTACTCAAGAAGGGGTTCAAATATTAGACAAATTAGGTGATATGCAGAAAAATTGTGTTGAGTTGCAAAAGTCTAACGAACCACTTAAAAATATTAGTGGAAACCTCAATCGCATCAACACTTTGATTACTCCATGCAATCAGCGATTAGATGTTCTAGACCTTAAAATTGCCTCATTTCCTGAGAATAATGGAAAGCGTAAAGAGCCTCCCGGGTTTGAGAAAACTCCTATAAAGATTATTAAAACCAAAGATGATTATACTTTAAACTATGCATTATGCCTAGCTAGGGGCACAAAACAATAGCGCTTGTTGGGAGGCAACCCAATGAATAAAATAATTTTTTACCTTTTTTTTATGTTATTGTGTGTTTTCACAATTATGCTACTGTTATGATTGTGATTTTTGTGTTTTCATTAGTGTTTGTGCCAAGTAATGCCTTTGGGATGATTTGGAAGATAGTATAATTGATGCTGTTTGGAAAATAGAAAGTTTTGCGCCCAGTGCTGGAATTTTGGTTCTGTACTGGAGCATCAGAAAAATCTTCAATTTTTACACAGCATTGGTATATGAATTTCCCATGTTTTCCTAATTTTTCAGAATTTGTGGAGTTACAGAATTATGGCTTTTAAATAGATTGCTACAGACTGTTCTGTTTTTGACAGATTCTGTTTTTAATGCATTGCTTGCTTGTTTTGATGAATCTATGGATTGTATCGGGGGGTATAAACCATGGAGAAGTTAGATTACAGTAGGTATAATGCAAAAATAAAATATGAATGGGTTTTCAACAGTACTTAAAGTAGTGATTTGTTTTGTTACATGCTACTTGTAGCTTGCATTGGTATTTCCCCGAAGAGGAAGGGATGATGCAGCACAGTAGATATAAGTATTTCCCTCAGTTATGAAACCAAGGTTATCGAACCAGTAGGAGAATCACGCAACACCTCGTTAGCAGCACCTGCACACAAACAACAAATCCTTGCACCCAACGCAAACGAGAGGTTGTCAATCTCTCGGTGGTAAATTGCAAGATTAAATTGTATGTGATAGATAGATTGATTGAAACAAAAATACAAAATAAAATAAATAAAAGAAGATGGCAGCAATATTTTTAGGGTTTTAGTAATATGATTTAGATAGACCTGAGGGCCATAGGTTTCCCTAGAGGCTTCTCTCAAGAAAATAGCATACGGTGGGTAGACAAATTACTGTTGGGCAATTGATAGAAAAGCAAATAATCATGACGATATCCAAGGCAATGATCATGTATATAGGCATCACGTCCAAGATTAGTAGACCGACTCCTTCCTGCATCTACTACTATTACTCCACACATCGACCGCTATCCAGCATGCATCTAGTGTATTAAGTCCATAAGAACGGAGTAATGCCTTAAGAACGATGACATGATGTAGACAAGATAAACTCACTTATGAATAAACCCCATCTTTTTACCCTTAGTAGCAACGATACATACGTGTCATGTCCCTTTCTGTCACTGGGATTGAGCACCGCAAGATCGAACCCACTACAAAGCACCTCTTCCCATGGCAAGATAAATCAACTCAGTTGGCCAAACCAAATCAATAGATCGGAGAAGAAATACGAGGCTATAATAATCATGCATAAACGAGTGCAGCAAAGACTCAAATAATTTCATGGATAATCTGATCATAAACTCACAATTCATCGGATCCCAACAAACACACCGCAAAAAGTGATTACATCGGATAGAACTCCAAGAACATCGAGGAGAACATTGTATTGAAGATCAAAAAGAGAGAAGAAGCCATCTAGCTACTACCTATGGACCCGAAGGTCTGTGGTAAACTACTCACGCATCATCGGAAGGGCAGCAAGGTTGATGTAGAGCCCCTCCGTGATTGATTCCCCCTCCGGCAAATTACCGGTGAAGGCCTCCAGATGGGATCTCTCTGAAACAGAAACTTGCGGCGGCAGAAAAAGTATTTTGTGGACTCCCTTGAGGGTTTCTGATTTTTCTGGAATTTATAGTGCTGGAATTAGGTCAAACGGAGCTGGGTGGGCCCCACGAGGTACCAGGGCGTGCCCTGGTGCCTCATGGCCCACTCCTTCATCTTTTGGCCCTCTCCCGAAGCTTCTAGTGTTTATCTTGTCTAATAAAAAATCTCCAAAAAGTTTCATGGCATTTGGACTTCGTTTGGTATTGATTTTCTGTAAAACAAAAACAGGGCAGAAAACCGCAACTGGCACTGGGCACTAGGTTAATAGTTTAGTCTCCAAAAATGATATATAATTGCTGTAAATGATCATAAAAATATCCAAGATTGATATTATAACAGCATGGAACAATCAAAAATTATAGATACGTTGGAGACGTATCAGCATCCCCAAGCTTAATTCATGCTCGTCCTCGAGTAGGTAAATGATAAAAACAGAATTTTTTATGTGGAATGCTGCCTATCATATTCATCACATATTCTTTTCTTTTGTAGCATGGACGTTGGACTTGAATGATTCAAAGCAATAGTCTATAATTTGACATGAAGATATAAATACTCAAGCATGCTTACAAGCAACCATGTCTTTCAAAATATCAATGCTAAAGAAAGTTATCCCTAGCCCATTATGCTCAATCATTGATCCATTCATGAAACACACTCAAATATTAGCTATATCCAATGCACAAGTATGACAATAGTGTTCTCTAGTTGGTGCTTTTGTAAGAGAAGATGGAGACTCAAAGTAAAAATAAAAATTGCATAAAAGTAAATAGATAGGCCCTTCGCAGAGGGAAGCAGAGATTTGTCAAATGTGCCAGAGCTCAAAGCTGAAATTAAAGAGATAAAAATATTTTGAGAGGCATTCTTTTCCTGTCAACGAAAACGACCGAGAATTCCCAATATTTTCCATGCTAGACACATCATAGGTGGTTCCCAAACAGAAAGTAAATTTTATTTCCTTTCCACCATTCTTTCACAATCCATGGCTAGCCGTATCCACGGGTGCCCTCCATACCAACACTTTCCAAGGAATTTTGTTGTTATTAATTTGATTTCATTGTGGGACTGGGCATCCCTATTACCAACCATTCTCTCGTGCAATGACAAGTGAATAAACACTCATCATGAGAATAACACACCTAGCATGGAAAATAATGGCCACCCCCTGCCGCTTCATGAGCGGTACGGGCACACAAAGCGGAAAAATTATTTTGAAAATTAGAGTTGGCACACGCAAATTTACTTGGAACGACATTGAAATACCGCATATAGGTAGATATAGTGGACTCATATGGCACAACTGGGTTTAAGGAGTTTGGATGCACAAGCAGTATTTCCGCTTAGTACAAATGAAAGCTAGCAAAAGATTGAGAAGCAACCAACCAAAAAACAAAAACGGTCATAAACATGCATTGAACACAACTAACACCGAATAATGCACCATAAATAGGATATAATTTCATTGCATAACTATTGACTTAATGTGCGTGCATAGGGAATCACAAACCTTAACACTAATATTCTTACTAAATCACAATTACTCACTAACATGACTCACATATTATCATTTCCATATCGCAAAACTATTGCAAGGAATCACACTTATCATATCCAATGATCTATATGAAAGTTTTTATCTATATCCCTCTTGAATATTCATCACTTTGGGACCAACTTCATATCTTGTGCAAATTACCGTTACTATCTTCAACTCTCAAAAAGATTTAAGTGAAGCATGAGAGTGCAAATATTTCTTCAAAATTTCAATCTTATCAATTCTCAAAATAATATAAGTGAAGCATGAGAATTCATTTCTTCAAAATTTTAATCTTGTCAATTCTCAAAATAATATAAGTGAAGCATGAGAATTCATTTCTTCAAAATTTTAATCTTGTCAATTCTCAAAATAATATAAGTGAAGCATGAGAATTTATTTCTTCAAATTTTTAATCAACTCTCAAAATAATATAAGTGAAGCATGAGAGTTTATTTCTTCAAAATATAGCCACCACCGTGCTAAAAAAGATTTAAGTGAAGCACTAGAGCAACTGCCTAGCTCAAAAAATTTAAGTGAAGCACATAGAGTATTCTAACAAATTATGATGATAAACGTGTGGCTCTCTCAAGATAGGTGTGTTCAGCAAAGATGATTGTGACAAACTAAAAAGCAAACAAAGCAAAGACTCATATAATACACGACGCTCCAAGCAAAACTCATATCATGTGACGAATAAAAATATAGCTCCAAGTAAAATTACCGATGGTTGGTAGAAGAAAGAGGGGATGCCTTCCGGGGCATCCCCAAGCTTAGACGCTTGAGTCTTCCTTGAATATTACCTTGGGGTGCCTCGGGCATCCCCAAGCTTAGGCTTTTGCTACTCCTTATTCCTTCATCCATCGTGATCTCACCCAAAACTTGAAAACTTCAATCACACAAAACTCAACAAAACCTTCGTGAGATCCGTTAGTATAACAAAATAAATCACTACTATAAGTACTGCTGCAAACCCATTCATATTTTATTTTTTGCATTAAACCTACTGTACTCTAACTTCACCATGGCTTATACCCCCCGATACAATCCATAGATTCATGAAAGCAAGCAAGTAGTGCATCAAAAACAAAATCTATCAAAAACAGAACAGTCTGTAGAGATCTGAATTATGGTCATACTTCTGAAACTCCAAAAATTCTGAAAAATTAGGGCAACGTGGGCAATTCATATACCAATACTGTGTAAAAAATTCAGAAGGTTCTGACATTCCAGAGAAAAAACAAAATTCCAGCACTGGACGCAAAACTTTCTGTTTTCAAACAGCATCAATTATATTATCTTCCAAATCATCCTAAAGGCTTTACTTAGCACAAACACTAATTAAAAACACAAAAACACAATCATACCAGTAGCATGACAGTGAAAACACACAATAACAGAAACTTATAACAAAAATTTATTTTATTCATTGGGTTGTCTCCCAACGAGCTCTTTCTTTATAGCCATTAAGATAGGCTCGAGATTTCATTGATACTCATATGAAAGATAATAGTTGAAACACAAAGAGAGCAACATGTAACATGTGAAAAACACATTTAAGTACTTCCTATGCATAGGTATTTTATAATCAAACAAATTATCAACGAAAGCAATTTCTAGCATATGCAAAGGAGAAGAATAAAACATTGATGATTTCAACATAACGAGAGGTAATTTAGTAACATGAAGATTTCTACAACCATATTTTCCTCTCTCAAAATAATTACATGTGGGATCATAATCAAATTCAACAATATAGCTATCATGTAAAATATTCTCATCATAATCCACATGCATAATTTTTTTATTATCTTCCAAAATAGTGGAATTATCATCAACGAAAGTTATGACCTCTCCAAACCTACTTTTATCAAAAATTCCATAAGATTGATAATTCTCCAAAGTAGTGGGATCATTATTACCTAAAGTTGACGCTCCTCCGAACCCACTTTTAATAGTGTTGCAAATTTTATTATCAATAACATATTCATCATGAGGCTTAAATAAATTTTCAAGATCATAAAAAGCATTATCACCCCAATCATGATCATTGCAATAAGTAGTGAACATGACAAAATTATCATCCCCAAGCTTGAGGTTTTGCATATCATTAGCACAATTGACACTAATAGAATTTATAGTGACATCATTTCAATCATGCTTTTCATTCAAGGAGCTATGAAGTATGGGAGTTATAGCAATAATTTCATTTTTAACATAAGGAACTATAGCAAGTTCATCTCTATAAGCATCTTTAATATTGGCATCGTGGCCATAAGAATAACACGCATCATGTTCATCAAGAGAGGATATTTCAATCGAATCATCGGAATTATGATTATCTATAGATTCATGTGTATCATTATTCTCTTCCAAAGCAGTAGACATTCTCTCAATAAATTCACTAACATAGGCATTAGATGCATAATTTTCATAGCAATACTTAAGTATGGCAAAAATTTCAGATTTGTGGAAAGTAATATCATACTTTTCAATCAAAGAAGCAACTTCATAAGCACCCTTAAAAGCAACAAATTCTTCAATTTGTTCGATATCATAGTAACTATAAACACCCTCTTCATAAGAAGATAAGATTTCATTATCATTGAACTCACATAGGTAGGGAAGGTGTTTTTTAGGGTTCTTAGAGCAACAAGTAAAATCATAAATTTCACATAGATTCCGAGCATAACATAGCACACAATTTATTTGACGCCATAGGAGTTTCCCTTTTTTAGACAAACGGTGACGCACAAAATGAGCATGCTCATCTAATGATTTTCCCTCAACTAAACTAGTTGGGGTTTCAGCATGAGTACGAATGGATAGAAGATGATTCACATAGTAAACTCTATGTGGATCCATATCAATAGATTTTTAGCAAGCGAAGATGCAAGCAAATAGAAGGCAGATGGCAACATAAGCAAAGATAACAAACAAGCAAAAAGGCAAACGGAAAATATTTTTGTATTTTTGTAAAAACTTTTTAGAAGTGGGGGAGATGGAAACGAGAGGCAAATGGCAAATAAAGTAAATGCAAGGAGATGAGATTTGTGCAAAGGTACTTGATAGATGTTGATGATGTCTCCCCGGCAACGGTGCCAAAAATTCTTCCTGCTACTTGTAGCTTGCGTTGGTATTTCCCCGAAGAGAAGGGATGATGCATCACAGTAGAGATAAGTATTTCCCTCAGTTATGAAACCAAGGTTATCGAACCAGTAGGAGAATCATGCAACACCTCGTTAGCAGCACCTGCACACAAACAACAAATCCTTGCACCCAACGCAAACGAGAGGTTGTCAATCTCTCGGCGGTAAATTGCAAGATTAAATTGTATGTGATAGACAGATAGATAGAAACAAAAATAGAAAATAAAATAAATAAAAGAAGATGGCAGCAATATTTTTAGGGTTTTAGTAATATGATTTAGATAGACCCGAGGGCCATAGGTTTCACTAGAGGCTTCTCTCAAGAAAATAGCATACGGTGGATAGACAAATTACTGTTGGGCAATTGATAGAAAAGCAAATAATCATGACGATATCCAAGGCAATGATCATGTATATAGGCATCACTTCCAAGATTAGTAGACCGACTCCTGTCTGCATTTACTACTATTACTCCACACATCGACCGCCATCCAGCATGCATCGAGTGTATTAAGTCCATAAGAACGGAGTAATGCCTTAAGAACGATGACATGATGTAGACAAGATAAACTCACGTATGAATAAACCCCATCTTTTTACCCTTAGTAGCAACGATACATACGTGTCATGTCCCTTTCTGTCACTGGGATTGAGCACCGCAAGATCGAACCCACTACAAAGCACCTCTTCCCATGGCAAGATAAATCAACTCAGTTGGCCAAACAAAATCAATAGATCGGATAAGAAATACAAGGCTATAATAATCATGCATAAAAGAGTGCAGCAAAGACTCAAATAATTTCATGGATAATCTGATCATAAACTCACAATTCATCGGATCCCAACAAACACACCGCAAAAAGTGATTACATCGGATAGAACTCCAAGAACATCGAGGAGAACATTGTATTGAAGATCAAAAAGAGAGAAGAATCCATCTAGCTAGTGCCTATGGACCTGAAGGTCCATGGTAAACTACTCACGCATCATCGGAAGGGCGGCAAGGTTGATGTAGAGCCCCTCCGTGATCGATTCCCCCTCCGGCAGATTACCGGAGAAGGCCTCCAGATGGGATCTCTCTGGAACAGAAACTTGCGGCGGTGGAAAAAGTATTTTGTGGACTCCCTTGAGGGTTTCTGATTTTTCTGGAATTTATAGTGCTGGAATTAGGTCAAACGGAGCTGGGTGGGCCCCACGAGGTACCAGGGCGCGCCCTGGTGCCTCGTGGCCCACTCCTTCATCTTCGGGCCCTCTCCCGAAGCTTCTAGTGTTTATCTTGTCCAATAAAAAATCTCCAAAAAGTTTCATGGCATTTGGACTTCATTTGGTATTGATTTTCTGTAAAACAAAAACAGGGCAGAAAACAGCAACTGGCACTGGGCACTAGGTTAATAGGTTAGTCTCCAAAAATGATATATAATTGCTGTAAATGATCATAAAAACATCCAAGATTTATATTATAACATCATGGAACAATAAAAAATTATAGATACGTTGGATACGTATCATTATACTAACGAATCTCACGAAGGTTTTGTTGAGTTTTGTGTGATTGAGGTTTTCAAATTTTGGGTGAGATCACGATGGATGAAGGAACAAGGAGTGGCAAGAGCCTAAGCTTGGGGATGCCCAAGGCACCCCAAGGTAATATTCAAGGAAGACTCAAGCTTCTAAGCTTGGGGATGCCCCGGAAGGCATCCCCTCTTTCTTCTACCAACCATCGGTAATTTTACTTGGAGCTATATTTTTATTCATCACATGATATGTGTTTTACTTTGAGCGTCGTGTATTATATGAGTCTTTGCTTTGTTAGCTTTTTAGTTTGTCACAATCATCTTGGCTGGACACACCAATTTGAGAGAGCCACACGTTTATCATGATTTGTTAGAATACTCTATGTGCTTCACTTAAATTTTTTGAGCTAGGCAATTGCTCTAGTGCTTCACTTAAATCTTTTTGAGCACGGCGGTGGCTATGTTTTGAAGAAATGAACTTTCATGCTTCACTTATATTATTTTGAGAGTTGATAAGATGAAAATTTTGAAGAAATGAATTCTCATGCTTCACTTATATTATTTTGAGAATTGATAAGATTAAAATTTTGAAGAAATATTTGCACTCTCATGCTTCACTTATATATTTTTGAGAGTTGATAATAGTAATGGTAATTTGCACAAGATATGAATTTGGTCCCAAAGTGATGAATATTCAAGAGGGATATAATAAAAGCTTTCATAAAGATCATTGGATATGATAAGTTGGATTCCTTGCGATAGTTTTGCGATATGGAGATGATAATATGTGAGTCATATTAGTGAGTAATTGTGATTTAGTAAGAATATTGATGTTAATATTTGTGATTCCCTATGCATGCACGTTGAGTCAATAGTTATGCAACGAAATTATATCCTACTTATGGTGCATTATTCGGTGTTAGTTATGTTCAATGCATGTTTATGACCGTTTTCGCTTTTTGGTTGGTTGCTTCTCAATCTATTTGCTAGCCTTCATATGTACTAAGAGGGAATACTGCTTGTGCATCCAAACTCCTTAAACCAAGTTGTGCTAAATGAGTCCACCATACCTACCTATATGCGGTATTTCCATGCCGTTCCAAGTAAATTTGCGTGTGCCAACTCTAATTTTCAAAATAATTTTTCCGTTTTGTGTGCCGTACCGCTCATGAAGCGGCAGGGGGTGGCCAATATTTTCCATGCTAGATGTGTTATTCTCACGATGAGTGTTTATTCACTTGTCATTGCACGAGAGAGTGGCTGGTAATAGGGATGCCCAGTCCCACAATAAAATCAAAAATAATAACAACAAAATTCCTTGGAAAGTGTTGGTTTGGAGGGCACCCGTGGATACGGCTAGCCATGGATTGTGAAAGAATGGTGGAAAGGAAATAAACTTTACTTTCTGTTTGGGAACCGCCTATGATGTGTCTAGCATGGAAAATATTGGGAATTCTCTGTCGTTTTCGTTGACAGGGAAAGCATGCTTCTCAAAATATTTTATCTCTTTAATTTCAGCTTTGAGCTCTGGCACATTTGCAAATCTCTGCTTCCCTCTGCGAATGGCCTATCTATTTACTTTTATGCAATTTTTACTTTTATTTTGAGTCTCCATCTTCTCTTACAAAGCACCAACTAGAGAGCACTATTGTCATACTTGTGCATTGTGTGTAGCTAATATTGAGTGTGTTTCATGAATGGATCAATGATTGAGCATAATGGGCTAGGGATAGCTTTCATTAGCGTTGATATTTTGAAAGACATGGTTGCTTGTTAGTATGCTTGAGTATTTATATCTTCATGTCAAACTATATACTATTGCTTTGAATCACTCAAGTCCAAATGTCCATGCTATAAAGAAAAGAATATGATGAATATGATAGGCAGCATTACACATCAAAAATTCTATTTTTATCATTTACCTACTCGAGGACGAACAGGAATTAAGCATGGGGATGCTGATATGTCTCCAACGTATCTATAATTTTTTATTGTTCCATGCTGTTATATTATCAATCTTGGATGTTTTTATATACATTTACAGCAATTATATATCATTTTTTGGGACTAACCTATTAACTCAGTGCCCAGTGCCAGTTGCTGTTTTTTTTGCCTGTTTTTGGTTTTCCAGAATATCAGTACCACACGAAGTCCAAATGCAACGAAACTTTTTGGAGATTTTTTTCTGGACAAGATAAACACTAGAAGCTTCGGGAGGAGGCCAGAAGACCCTGGAGGTGGCCACGAGCCACCAGGGCGCGCCTGGGGGGGGAGCAGGCGCGCCCTGGTGCCTCGTGGGCCCACCTCTGACTATTTTGACCTAATTCCAGCACTATAAATTCCCAAAAACTGGGAAACCAACAGAGGTGTCCATGAAATACTTTTTCCGCCGCCGCAAGTTTCTGTTCTCGAGAGATCCCATCTGGAGGCCTTTTTCGGTACTCCGCCGGAGGGGGAATCGATCACGGAGGGGCCCTACATCAACCTTGCTGCCCTTCCGATGATGCGTGAGTAGTTATCACTGACCTTCGGGTCCATAGTTAGTAGCTAGATGGCTTCTTCTCTCTTTTTGATCTTCAGTATAATGTTCTCCTCGATGTTCTTGGAGTTCTATCCGATGTAATCACTTTTTGCGGTGTGTTTGTTGGAATCCGATGAATTGTGAGTTTATGATCAGATTATCCATGAATATTATTTGAGTTTTCTCTAAACTCTTTTATGCATGATTATTATAGCTTCGTATTTCTTGTCTGGTCTATTGATTTGGTTTGGCCAACTAGATTGATTTATCTTGCCATGGGAAGAGGTGCTTTGTAATGGGTTCGATCTTGCGGTGCTCAATCCCAGTGACAGAAAGGGACATGACATGTATGTATCATTGCTATTAAGGGCAAAAAAGATGGGGTTTATTCATGCATGAGTTTACTTTGTCTACATCATGTCATCTTACTTAAGGCGTTACTCCGTTCTTTATGGACCTAATACACAAGATGCATGCTGGATAGCGGTCGATGTGTGGAGTAATAGTAGTAGATGCAGGCAGGAGTCGGTCTACTTGTCTCGGACGTGATGCCTATATACATGATCATTGCCTTGGATATCGTCATGATTATTTGCTTTTCCATCAATTGCCCAACAGTAATTTGTTCACCCATCGTATGCTATTTCTATGAGAGAAGCCTCTAGTGAAAACTGTGGCCCCCGGGTCTACTTCTATCATTTACTAAACCCTAAAAATATTTGCTGCAATTTTATCTTATTTATTTTATTTTGTATTTTTGTTCGATCTATTTATCTATCACCATACAATTTAATCTTGCAATTAACCGCCGAGGGATTGACAAACCCTTGTTTGCGTTGGGTGCAAGGATTTGTTGTTTTGTGTGCAGGTGCTGCTAACGAGGTGTTGCGTGATTCTCCTACTAGATTGATAACCTTGGTTTCATAACTGAGGGAAATACTTATCTCTACTGTACTGCATCTCCCTTCCTCTTCAGGGAATTACGAACGCAGCTCAGAAGTAGCAGGAAGAATTTCTGGCGCCGTTGCCGGGGAGACATCATCAACATCTATCAAGTACCTACGCATAAAACTTACATCTCCTTGCATTTATTTTATTTGCCTCTCATTTTCATCTCCCCCACTTCTAATTTGTTTTTACAAATATACAAAAATATTTTCCGTTTGCCCTTTTTGCTTGATTTGTCATCATGACTAGCGTAACTATCCCTCCTTTGTCGCCGGATTTTGAAGTGCTTTACTTCGAATAGAAACAAGGGGAAAATCTTAAGGATGTTTGGTATAGGTTAATGGAATCCTATCGCGTTTGCTCTATAAAAGGGGATTTAAAATTTTTGCTTCGCAATTTCTACATAGGTTTAACCATGCACCATAGACAACTTTTGGACTTTGCCGCAAAAGGGAATTTCATTGAAAGTGAGGCTAATACTGCCAATGAAATAATAGAGGGTATATTGGGGATTCCACCACCACAAAAGGGCTTTGCTTTTACTCAAGAAGGGGGTCAAATATTAGACAAATTAGGTGATATGCAGAAAAATTTGGATGAGTTGCAAAAGTCTAACGAACCTCTTAAAAATATTAGCGGAAACCTCAATCGCATGAACACTTTGATTACTCTATGCAATAAGCGATTAGATATTCTAGACCTTAAAATTGCCTCATTTCCAGAGAATAATGGAAAGTGTAAAGAGCCTCCCGGGTTTGAGAAAACTCCTATAAAGATTATTAAAACCAAAGATGATAATACTTGAAACTATGCATTATGCCAAGCTAGGGGCACAAAACAATAGCGCTTGTTGGGAGGCAACCCAATGAATAAAATAAATTTTAACCTTTTTTCTGTTATTGTGTGTTTTCACAATTATGCTACTGTTATGATTGTGATTTTTGTGTTTTAATTAGTGTTTGTGCCAAGTAATGCCTTTGGGATGATTTGGAAGATAATATAATTAATGCTGTTTGGAAAACAGAAAGTTTTGCGCCCAGTGCTGGAATTTTGGTTCTGTACTTGGCGTCAGAAAAATCTGAAATTTTTACACAGTATTGGTATATGAATTTCCCACGTTGTCCTAATTTTTCAGAATTTTTGGAGTTACATAAGTATAGCTTTTAAATAGATTCCTACAGACTGTTCTGTTTTTGACAGATTCTGTTTTTAATGCATTGCTTGCTTGTTTTGATGAATCTATGGATTGTATCGGGGGGTATAAGCCATGGAGAAGTTAGAGTACAGTAGGTATAATGCAAAAATAAAATATGAATGGGTTTGCAACAGTACTTAAAGTAGTGATCTGTTTTGTTATACTAACGGATCTCATGAAGGTTTTGTTGAGTTTTGTGTGATTGAAGTTTTCAAGTTTTGGGTGAGATCACGATGGATGAAGGAACAAGGAGTGGCAAGAGCCTAAGCTTGGGGATGCCCAAGGCACCCCAAGGTAATATTCAAGGAAGACTCAAGCTTCTAAGCTTGGGGATGCCCCGGAAGGCATCCCCTCTTTCTTCTACCAACCATCGGTAATTTTACTTGGAGCTATATTTTTATTCATCACATGATATGTGTTTTACTTTGAGCGTCGTGTATTATATGAGTCTTTGCTTTGTTAGCTTTTGAGTTTGTCACAATCATCTTTGCTGGACACACCAATTTGAGAGAGCCACACGTTTATCAAGATTTGTTAGAATACTCTATGTGCTTCACTTAAATTTTTTGAGCTAGGCAGTTGCTCTAGTGCTTCACTTAAATCTTTTTGAGCACGGCGGTGGCTATGTTTTGAAGAAATGAACTCTCATGCTTCATTTATATTATTTTGAGAGTTGATAAGATTAAAATTTTGAAGAAATGAATTCTCATGCTTCACTTATATTATTTTGAGAATTGCTAAGATTAAAATTTTGAAGAAATATTTGCACTCTCATGCTTCACTTATATCTTTTTGAGAGTTGATAATAGTAATGGTAATTTGCACAAGATATGAATTTGGTCCCAAAGTGATGAATATTCAAGAGGGATATAATAAAAACTTTCATAAAGATCATTGGATATGATAAGTTGGATTCCTTGCAATAGTTTTGCGATATGGAGATGATAATATGTGAGTCATTTTAGTGAGTAATTGTGATTTAGTAAGAATATTGATGTTAAGGTTTGTGATTCCCTATGCATGCACGTTGAGTCAATAGTTATGCAATGAAATTATATCCTACTTATGGTGCATTATTCGGTGTTAGTTATGTTCAATGCATGTTTATGACCGTTTTCGCTTTTTGGTTGGTTGCTTCTCAATCTATTTGCTAGCCTTCATTTGTACTAAGCGGGAATACTGCTTGTGCATCCAAACTCCTTAAACCAAGTTGTGCCAAAGAGTCCACCATACCTACCTATATGCGGTATTTCCATGCCGTTCCAAGTAAATTTGCGTGTGCCAACTCTAATTTTCAAAATAATTTTTCCATTTTGTGTGTCGTACCGCTCATGAAGCGGCAGGGGGTGGCCAATATTTTCCATGCTAGATGTGTTATTCTCACGATGAGTGTTTATTCACTTGTCATTGCACGAGAGAGTGGCTGGTAATAGGGATGCCCAGTCCCACAATGAAATCAAAAATAATAACAACAAAATTCCTTGGAAAGTGTTGGTTTGGAGGGCACCCGTGGATACGGCTAGCCATGGATTGTGAAAGAAAGGTGGAAAGGAAATAAACTTTACTTTCTGTTTGGGAACCGCCTATGATGTGTCTAGCATGGAAAATATTGGGAATTCTCGATCGTTTTCGTTGACAGGGAAAGCATGCCTCTCAAAATATTTTATCTCTTTAATTTCAGCTTTGAGCTCTGGCACATTTGCAAATCTCTGCTTCCCTCTGCGAATGGCCTATCTATTTACTTTTATGCAATTTTTACTTTTATTTTGAGTCTCCATCTTCTCTTACAAAGCACCAACTAGAGAGCACTATTGTCATACTTGTGCATTGTGTGTAGCTAATATTGAGTGTGTTTCATGAATGGATCAATGATTGAGCATAATGGGCTAGGGATAACTTTCATTAGCGTTGATATTTTGAAAGACATGGTTGCTTGTTAGTATGCTTGAGTATTTATATCTTCATGTCAAACTATAGACTATTGCTTTGAATCACTCAAGTCCAAATGTCCATGCTATAAAGAAAAGAATATGATGAATATGATAGGCAGCATTCCACATCAAAAATTCTGTTTTTATCATTTACCTACTCGAGGACGAACAGGAATTAAGCTTGGGGATGCTGATACGTCTCCAACGTATCTATAATTTTTTATTGTTCCATGCTGTTATATTATCAATCTTGGATGTTTTTATAAACATTTACAACAATTATATATCATTTTTTGGGACTAACCTATTAACACAGTGCCCAGTGCCACTTGCTGTTTTTTCCCTGTTTTTGGTTTTCCAGAATATCAGTACCACACGAAGTCCAAATGCAACGAAACTTTTTGGAGATTTTTTTCTGGACAAGATAAACACTAGAAGCTTCGGGAGGAGGCCAGAAGACCCTGGAGGTGGCCACGAGCCACCAGGGCACGCCTGGGGGGGGGGGCAGGCGCGCCCTGGTGCCTCGTGGGCCCAGCTTTGACTATTTTGACCTAATTCCAGCACTATAAATTCCCAAAAACCGGGAAACCAACAGAGGAGTCCATGAAATACTTTTTCCGCCGCCGCAAGCTTCTGTTCTCGAGAGATTCCATCTGGAGGCCTTTTCCGGTACTCCGCCGGAGGTGGAATCGATCACGGAGGGGCTCTACATCAATCTTGCTGCCCTTCCGATGATGCGTGAGTAGTTATCACAGACCTTCGGGTCCATAGTTAGTAGCTAGATGGCTTCTTCTCTCTTTTTGATCTTCAATACAATGTTCTCCTCGATGTTCTTGGAGTTCTATCCGATGTAATCACTTTTTGCGGTGTGTTTGTTGGGATCAGATTATCCATGAATATTATTTGAGTTTTCTCTAAACTCTTTTATGCATGATTATTATAGCTTCGTATTTCTTCTTCGATCTATTGATTTGGTTTGGCCAAGTAGATTGATTTATCTTGCCATGGGAAGAGGTGCTTTGTAATGGGTTCGATCTTGCGGTGCTCAATCCCAGTGACAGAAAGGGACATGACACGTATGTATCATTGCTATTAAGGGTAAAAAGATGGGGTTTATTCATGCGTGAGTTTACTTTGTCTACATCATGTCATCTTGCTTAAGGCGTTACTCCGTTCTTTATGGACTTAATACACTAGATGCATGCTGGATAGCGGTCGATGTGTGGAGTAATAGTAGTAGATGCAGGCAGGAATCGGTCTACTTGTCTCGGACGCGATGCCTATATACATGATCATTGCCTTGGATATCGTCATGATTATTTGCTTTTCTATCAATTGCCCAAAAGTAATTTGTTCACCCATCGTATGCTATTTCTATGAGAGAATCCTCTAGTGAAAACTATGCCCCCCGGGTCAACTTCTATCATTTACTAAAACCCTAAAAATATTTGCTGCAATTTTATCTTATTTATTTTATTTTGTATTTTTGTTCGATCTATTTATCTATCACCATACAATTTAATCTTGCAATTAACCGCCGAGGGATTGACAAACCCTTGTTTGCGTTGGGTGCAAGGATTTGTTGTTTTGTGTGCAGGTGCTGCTAACGAGGTGTTGCGTGATTCTCCTACTGGATTGATAACCTTGGTTTCATAACTGAGGGAAATACTTATCTCTACTGTACTGCATCTCCCTTCCTCTTCAGGGAATTACCAACGCAGCTCACAAGTAGCACCAGGGCGGCGGCGGACGCGGCTTCGAGCTTGCGGTCCTTCGCGTGCCTCCGGTCCTTCCTCTTGGCCGACTTCACGGCCCGCTGCTCGGCCGTCTACGGCTTTTTCTTGGGCGATGCCGCCGTCTTGCCGGTGGCGCGGGGCTTGCCTTTTGCCGAGATGGCGGACGTGTGGCCGGAGGCGAGGGAGTCGAGGATCAGCGCGTCGTCGTCCATGGCGATCGGCGGGGAGCGCGAGCGGGCGGGAGTTTTTTGGGAAAAGGGAGGGGGAATGGGGGTTGCTGTGCCACCGACTAGCGGGCCAGGGGGAAGAGTAGGCGGGTGATGACCCACAAGTATAGGGGATCAATCGTAGTCTTTTCGATAAGTAAGAGTGTCGAACCCAACGAAAAGCAGAAGGAAATGACAAGCGGTTTTCAGCAAGGTGTTTTTTGCAAGCACTGAAATTATCGGTAACGAGTAGTTTGATAGCAATATAATTTGTAACAAGTGACAAGTAGCAATAGTAACAAAGACTGCAGCAAGGTGGCCCAATCCTTTTTGTAGCAAAGGACAAGCCGGAACGGTTTCTTATAATAAGCAAAGCGCTCTTGAGGAAACACGGGAATTTCATCTAGTCACTTTCATCATATTTGTTTGATTGGTGTTCGCTACTTTGATAATTTGATATGTGGGTGGACCGGTGCTTGGGTGCTGTTCTTACTTGAACAAGCCTCCCACTTATGATTAACCCCTCTCGCAAGCATCCGCAACTACGAAAGAAGAATTAAGATAAATCGAACCATATCATTAAAAATATGGATCCAAATCAGCCCCTTACGGAATAGCGCAAAAACTAGGGTTTAAGTTTCTGTCACTCTAGCAACCCATCATCTAATTACTACTCCACAATGCATTCCCTTAGGCCCAAAGATGGTGAACTGTCATGTAGTCGACGTTCACATGACACCACTAAGAGAATCTACAACATACATATAATCAAAATATCGAACGAATGCCAAATTCACATGATTACTTATGACAAGACTTCCCCCATGTCCTCAAGAACAAAGTAACTACTCACAAACCATATTCATGTCCAAGATCAGAGGGGTATTGAATAGCATAATGGATCTGAACATATAATCTTCCACCAAATAAACCAACTAGCATCAACTACAAGATGTAATCAACACTACTAGCAACCCACAGGTACCAATCTGAGGTTTGGAGACAAAGATTGAATACAAGAGCTGAACTAGGGTTTGAGATGAGATGGTGCTGGTGAAGATGATGATGAAGATTGGTCCTCCCACGATGAGAGGATCGTTAGTGATGTCGATGGCTCCGATTTCCCCCTCCCGGAGGGAAGTATCCCCGATGGAATCGCTCCGCCAGAGAGCAAAAGTGCTCCTGCCCAAGTTCCGCCTCGAGACGGGGGTGCACCGTCCCAAAAGTCTTCTCACTATTTTTTCTAGGGCAAATGGGCTTATATACCAGAAAATGGGCCAGGCGTGCCCTGGTGCCTCGTGGGCACCTGGGTGGCCCCTCTGGTACTTCTTTCTTCTAATATTTTTTATTTATTCCAAAATAAATCTCCGTGAAATTTCAGCTCATTTGGAGATGTGCAGAATAGGTATCTCTGAGATAGCTTTTTCAGGACCAGAATTCCAGCTGCCGGCAATCTCCCTCCTTATGTAAACGTTGCATATTAAGAGAGAAAAGGCATAAGAATTGCTCCACAAAGTGTTATATTGATCAAAAACACTATAAATAACAGTAGGAAAACATGATGCAAAATGGACGTATCAACTCCCCCAAGCTTAGACCTCGCTTGTCCTCAACCGAAAGCCGATATCGATAATCATGTCCACATGTTTAGAGAGAGAGGTGTCGATAAAAACAAAATACGGACATAGTAGTGATACGTCTCCAACGTATCTATAATTTTATATTGTTCCATGCTGTTATATTATCAATCTTGGATATTTATATATATATATATATTTACAGCAATTATATATCATTTTTGGGGACTAACCAATTAACCTAGTGCCCAGTGCCAGTTGCTGTTTTCTGCCTGTTTTTGGTTTTACAGAAAATCAATACCAAACGAAGTCCAAATGCCACGAAACTTTTTAGAGATTTTTTCTGGACAAGATAAACACTAGAAGCTTCGGGAGAAGACCAGACGCCAGAGGAGGTGGCCACGAGCCACCAGGGCGCACCTGGGGGGGGGCAGGCGCGCCCTGGTGCCTCGTGGGCCCACCTCAGCTCCGTTTGACCTAATTCCACCACTATAAATTCCAGAAAAATCAGAAACCCTCAGGAGAGTCCACGAAATACTTTTTCCGCCGCCGTAAGTTTCTGTTCTCGAGAGATCCTATCTGGAGGCCTTTTCCGGTGCTCCGTCGGAGGGGGAATCGATCACAGAGGGGCTCTACATCAACCTTGCCGCCCTTCCGATGATGCGTGAGTAGTTTACCACAAACCTTCGGGGCCATAGTTAGTAGCTAGATAGCTTCTTCTCTCTTTTTGATCTTCAACACAATGTTCTCCTCGATGTTCTTGGAGTTCTATCCGATGTAATCACCTTTTGCGGTGTGTTTGTTGGGATCCGATGAATTGTGAGTTAATGATCAGATTATCCATGAATATTATTAGAGTCTTCTTTGACCTCTTTTATGCATGATTATTATAGCTTCGTTATTCTTCTCCGATCTATTGATTTTGTTTGGCCAACTAGATTGATTTATCTTGCCATGGGAAGAGGTGCTTTGTAATGGGTTCGATCTTGCGGTGCTCAATCCCAGTGACAGAAAGGGACATGACATGTATGTATCGTTTGCTATTAAGGGTAAAAATATGGGGTTTATTCATGCGTGAGTTTATCTTGTCTACATCATGTCATCTTGCTTAAGGCGTTACTCCATTCTTATGGACTTAATACACTAGATGCATGCTGGATAGCGGTCGATGTGTGGAGTAATACTAGTAGATGCAGGCAGGAGTCGGTTTACTTGTCTCGGACATGATGCCTATATACATGATCATTGCCTTGGATATCGTCATAATTATTTGCTTTTCTATCAATTGCCCAACTGTAATTTGTCGACCCACCGTATGCTATTTTCTTGAGAGAAGCCTCTAGTGAAAACTATGGCCCCCGTGTCTATCTAAATCATATTACTAAAACCCTAAAAATACGTGCTGCAATTTTATCTTATTTATTTATTTTGTATTTTTTTCTATCTATCTATCTATCTATCAGATACAATTTAATCTTGCAATTGACCGCCGAGGGATCGACAACCCCTTGTTTGCGTTGGGTGCAAGGATTTGTTGTTTGTGTGCAGGTGCTGCTAACGAGGTGTTGCGTGATTCTCCTACTGGATTGATAACCTTGGTTTCATAACTGAGAGAAATACTTACCTCTACTGTGTTGCATCATCCCTTCCTCTTCGGGGAAAATAGCAACGCAAGCTACATGTAGCAGGAAGAATTTCTGGCGCCGTTACCGGGGAGACATCATCAACATCTATCAAGTACCTTTGCATAAACTCCCATCTCCTTGCATTTACTATATTTGCCTCTCGTTTTCATCTCCGCCACTTCTAAAAAGTTTTTACAAAAATACAAAAATATTTTCCGTTTGCCTCTTTCTCGTTTGCTTGTTTGCTTGCTTGTTATCTTGTTTGCGTAGTCACGATGTCTCAAGAAAATACAAAATTGTGTGATTTTTCCAATACTAATAATAATGATTTTATTAGTACTCCGATTGCTCCTCCCGCCGCTAGTGCGAAGACTTGTGATATTAATGCCGTTTTGCTAAATGTTGTTATGAAAGAACAATTTTCTGGTAGTCCTAATGAAGATGCTGCATCCCATCTTAACACTTTCGTAGAATTGTGTGACATGCAAAAGAAAAAAGATGTGGACAACGATATTGTGAAATTAAAATTATTCTCATTCTCATTGTGAGATCGTGCAAAAATTTGGTTTTCATCTTTACCACGAAATAGTATTGATTCTTGGGATAGGTGTAAAGATGCTTTTATTACCAAGTATTTTCCTCCCACGAAAATTATTTCTCTTAGAAATCAAATTATGAATTTTAAGCAACTTGATCATGAACATGTTGCCCAATCTTGGGAGAGGATGAAATTAATGATAAGAAATTGCCCTACTCATGGTTTAAATTTATGGATGATCATACAAAAAATTTATGCGGGATTGAATTTTGTTTCTAGAAATCTTTTAGATTCCGCCGCGGGTGGCACTTTTATGGAAATTACTTTGGGAGAGGCTAGTAAATTGCTTGATAATATTATGACAAATTATTCACAATGGCATACTGAAAGAGTTCCTACTAGTAAAAAAGTGAATTCTGTTTATGAAATTAGTACTTTGAGTGATAAAGTTGATGCGCTTATGAAATTGGTTGCTAGTAAAAATACTCATATTGATCCGAATGATGTGCCATTGTCCACTTTGATTGAGCAAAATAATGATCCCGTAGATGTGAATTTTGTCTCGCGAAACAATTTCAATAATAATGCTTATAGAGGTAATTTCAACGCTAGGCCATTTCCTGGAAATTCCTCTAATAATTATGGCAATCCTTATGGTAATTCTTATAATAATAATAGGATGCCCTCTTATCTTGAAAGTAATATTAAAGAATTTATTAATGCTCAAAAAGTTTTCAACACTACGATAGAAGAAAAATTGAGTAAACTTGATGATATGTCTAGGAGCATTGATAGAATTATTCATGATGTGGAAAATCTTAAGACTAAAATTTTTCCACCTAAAATTGATATTAGTGAATCAATTAAAGCTTTATATGTCTCCATGGATGAGAGTAAGAAAAGAACCGCCATGCTAAAAGCTAAACGAGATTTTTTAGAAAAAGCGATTCCTCCCGGTTTTTATCGTAGTAACGATGAGGATATTAAAATTATTGGTGTTTCATCTATTGATTCTTTGTTTAGCAATATAAAACTTGATGAAAAGGGGACTGAAGAAGAGTTAACTTTAGCTAGAAGGCGTTCCCATAATTCGGAGGGTGAAAATCTTAATGAAAAAATTGCTAAAAGTGGGTTTGGAGAGGTAAAAACTTTAAATAGCGATGTGCCCACTCTCTTGGATTACAAAGATTTTAATTATGATAATTGTTCTTTGATTGAGTGCATTTCTTTGTTACAATCCATGTTAAATTGACCCAACGCTGATGAGCAAAACAAGGCTTTTACTAAACACATCGTAGAAGCAATGATGAAAGCGTTAGAAGAAAAGTTAGAATTAAAAATATCAATTCCTAGAAAATTATATGATGAGTGGAAACCCACCATTAAAGTTAAAATTAAAAATTATGAGTGCAATGCTTTATGTGATTTGGGTGCTAGCGTTACCACAATTCCAAAATCTTTATGTGATGTGCTAGGTTTCACCAATATAGATGAATGTTCTCTTAATTTGCACTTGGTGGATTCTACTATTAAAAAGCCTTTGGGTAGAATTAATGATGGTCTTATTCTTTCAAATAGGAACTATGTGCCCGTTGATTTTATTGTACTTGACATTGAATGCAATTCTTCTTGCCCCATAATACTTGGTAGACCGTTCTTACGAACCATTGGTGCCGTTATTGACATGAAAGAAGGGAATATAAAATTTCAGTTTCCATTAAAAAGGGTATGGAGAATTTCGCTAGAAAATAATTAAAGCACCATATGAATCAATTATGAGGGCCACTTATGGAGTCAATTTGAAAGATGACAATACTTGAAACTATGCATTATGCCTAGTTAGGGGCATAAAACAATAGCGCTTGTTGGGAGGCAACCCAATGAATAAAATAATTTTTTACTTATTGTTTCTGTTATTGTGTGTTTTCACAATTATGCTACTGGTATGATTGTGTTTTTGTGTTTTTAATTAGTGTTTGTGCCAAGTAATACCTTTAGGATGATTTGGAAGATAGTATAATTGATGCTGTTTGGAAAACAGAAAGTTTTGCGTTTAGTGCCCAAATTTTGTTTCTGTACTAGAGAATCAGAAAAATCTGAAATTTTTACAGAGTATTGGCATATGAATTTCCCACGTTGTCCTAATTTTTCAGAATTTTTAGATTTACAGAAGTATGGCTTTTAAATAGATTGCTACAGACTGTTCTATTTTTGACAGATTCTGTTTTTGATGCACAACTTGCTTGTTTTGATGAATCTATGGATTGTATCGGGGGGTATAAGCCATGGTGAAGTTAGAGTACAGTAGGTATAATGCAAAAATAAGATATGAATGGGTTTCCAACAGTACTTAAAGTAGTGATTTATTTTGTTATACTAACGGATCTCACGAAGGTTTTGTTGAGTTTTGTGTGATTGAAGTTTTCAAGTTTTGGGTGAGATCACGATGGATGAAGGAATAACGAGTAGTAAGAGCCTAAGCTTGGGGATGCCCGAGTCACCCCATGGTAATATTCAAAGAAGACTCAAGCATCTAAGCTTGGGGATGCCCCGGAAGGCATCCCCTCTTTCTTCTACCAACCATCGGTAATTTTACTTGGAGCTATATTTTTATTCGTCACATGATATGTGTTTTGCTTGGAGCGTCGTGTATTATACGAGTCTTTGCTTTATTTGCATTTTAGTTTGTCACAATCATCCTTGCTAAACACACCTATCTTGACAGAGCCACACGTTCATCATAATTTGTTAGAATACTCTATGTGCTTCACTTAATTTTTTTGAGCTAGGCAGTTGCTCTAGTGCTTCACTTAAATCTTTTTTAGCACGGTGGTGGCTATATTTTGAAGAAATAAACTCTCATGCTTCACTTATATTATTTTGAGAGTTGAATAAAACTTTGAAGAAATAAATTCTCATGCTTCACTTATATTATTTTGAGAATTGATAAGATTAAAATTTTGAAGAAATATTTGCACTCTCATGCTTCACTTAAATCTTTTTGAGAGTTATTAATAGTAACGGTAATTTGCACAAGATATGAAATTGGTCCCAAAGTGATGAATATTCAAGAGGGATATAATAAAAACTTTCATATAGATCATTGGATATGATTCCTTGCAATACTTTTGCGATTTGGAAATGATAATATGTGAGTCATGTTAGTGAGTAATTGTGATTTAGTAAGAATATTAGTGTTAAGGTTTGTGATTCCCTATGCATGCACATCAAGTCAATAGTTATGCAACGAAATTATATCCTACTTATGGTGCATTATTCGGTGTTAGTTATGTTCAATGCATGTTTATGACCGTTTTCGCTTTTTGGTTGGTTGCTTCTCAATCTTTTTGCTAGCCTTCATTTGTACTAAGCGGAAATTCTGCTTGTGCATCCAAACTCTTTAAACCCAAGTTGTGCCAAATGAGTCCACTATATCTACCTATATGCGGTATTTCAATGCCGTTCCAAGTAAATTTGCGTGTGCCAACTCTAATTTTCAAAATAAATTTTTTTGTTTTGTGTGCCCGTACTGCTCATGAAGCTGCAGGGGGTGGCCATTATTTTCCATGCTAGGTGTGTTATTTTCACGATGAGTGTTTATTCACTTGTCATTGCACGAGAGAGTGGTTGGTAATAGGGATGCCCAGTCCCACAATGAAATCAAAAATTAATAACAACAAAATTCCTTGGAAAGTGTTGGTTTGGAGGGCACCCGTGGATACGGCTAGCCATGGATTGTGAAAGAAATGGTGGAAAGGAAATAAACTTTACTTTCTGTTTGGGAACCGCCTATGATGTGTCTACCACGGAAAATAATGGGAATTCTCGGTCGTTTTCGTTGACAGGAAAAGCATGCCTCTCAAAATATTTTATCTCTTTAATTTCAGCCTTGAGCTCTGGCACATTTGACAAATCTCTGCTTCCCTCTGTGAAGGGCCTATCTATTTACTTTTATGCAATTTTTACTTTTATTTTGAGTCTCCATCTTCTCTTATAAAGCACCAACTAGAGAGCACTATTGTCATACTTGTGCATTGTGTGTAGCTAATATTTGAGTGTGTTTCATGAATGGATCAATGATTGAGCATAATGGGCTAGGGATAACTTTCTTTAGCGTTGATATTTTGAAAGACATGGTTGCTTGTTAGCATGCTTGAGTATTTATATCTTCATGTCAAATTATAGACTATTGCTTTGAATCATTCAAGTCCAATGTCCATGTTATAAAAGACAAGAATATATGATGAATATGATAGGCAGCATTCCACATCAAAAATTCTGTTTTTATCATTTACCTACTCGAGGACGAGCAGGAATTAAGCTTGGGGATGCTGATACGTCTCCAACGTTTCTATAATTTTTGATTGTTCCATGCTGTTATATTATCAATCTTGGATGTTTTTATATACATTTACAGCAATTATATATCATTTTTTGGGGACTAACCTATTAACTTAGTGCCCAGTGCCAGTCGATGTTTTCTGCTTGTTTTTGGTTTTTTACAGAAAATCAATACCAAACGAAGTCCAAATGCCACGAAACTTTTTGGAGAATTTTTTCTGGACAAGATAAACACTAGAAGCTTCGGGAGAAGACCAGATGCCAGAGGAGGTGGCCACGAGCCACCAGGGCGCGCCTGGGGGGGGGGGGGGCAGGCGCGCCCTGGTGCCTCGTGGGCCCACCTCAGCTCCGTTTGACCTAATTCCACCACTATAACTTCCAGAAAAATCAGAAACCCTCAGGAGAGTCCACGAAATACTTTTTTCGTCGCCGCAAGTTTCGGTTCTCAAGAGATCCCATCTGGAGGCCTTTTCCGGTGCTCCGCCGGAGCGGGAATCGATCATGGAGGGGCTCTACATCAACCTTGCTGCCCTTCCGATGATGCGTGAGTAGTTTACCACAGACCTTCGGGTCCATAGTTAGTAGCTAGATGGCTTCTTCTCTCATTTTGATCTTCAATACAATGTTCTCTTCGATGTTCTTGGAGTTCTATCCGATGTAATCACTTTTTGCGGTGTGTTTGTTGGGATCCGATGAATTGTGAGTTTATGATCAGATTATCCTTGAATATTATTTGAGTCTTGTCTGATCTCTTTTATGCATGATTATTATAGCTTCATATTTCTTCTCCGATCTATTGATTGGTTTGGCCAACTAGATTGATTTATCTTGCCATGGGAAGAGGTGCTTTGTAATGGGTTCGATCTTGCGGTGCTCAATCCCAGTGACAGAAAGGGACATGACACGTATGTATCGTTGCTATTAAGGGTAAAAAGATGGGGTTTATTCATGCGTGAGTTTATCTTGTCTACATCATGTCATCTTGCTTAAGTCGTTACTCCGTTCTTATGGACTTAATACACTAGATGCATGCTGGATAGCGATCGATGTGTGGAGTAATAGTAGTAGATGCAGGCAGGATTCGGTCTACTTGTCTCGGACGTGATGCCTATATACATGATCCTTGCCATGGATATCGGCATAATTATTTGCTTTTCTATCAATTGCCCAACAGTAATTTGTCTACCCACCGTATGCTATTTTCTTGAGAGAAGCCTCTATGAAAACTATGGCCCCCGGGTCTATCTAAATCATATTACTAAAACCCTAAAAATACTTGCTGTAATTTTATCTTATTTATTTTATTTTGTATTTTTGTTTCAATCTATCTATCACATACAATTTAATATTGCAATTGACCGCCGAGGGATCGACAACCCCTCGTTTGCGTTGGGTGCAAGGATTTGTTGTTTGTGTGCAGGTGCTGCTAACGAGGTGTTGCGTGATTCTCCTACTGGATTGATAACCATGGTTTCATAACTTAGGGAAATACTTACCTCTACTGTGCTGCATCATTCCTTCCTCTTCGGGAAAAATACCAACGCAAGCTCCAAGTAGCAAGTAGCATCATGATCATTATTATACAGCAATATTCATTATCATAAAACTTCTCATGAGCAAGTAACAATTCATCACAACAACAAAGTATAAGGCATAAACTTTCTCGAAAGCTAACAAACTATGTTCTCAGTCAACAATGCAATTGCAATTCATCATATTTTCAGGAAGGGTCTCATGTAGGAGCTTTTTAGCAAGTCCACATACTCAACCATCATTTAGTCTTCTATGATTGCTAACACTCACAACATATATATGGAGCAAAAAGTTTCAGCCAGACACATAGAAAAATAGGGGCTTATAATTTCGCCTCCCAACTTATTCACCTCAAGGGTGATGTCAACAATAATAACTCATGATCACTCATATCTAACTGGATATATGTGCCTAGATCTTCCCCACCACATGATGCTTGCAAAAGAGAAAAATAAAAAGGAATAGGGGAGAACACTATTGACTCTTGCATAAAAAGTAAATACATAAAAGTAAAAGATAGGCCCTTCGCAGAGGGAAGCAGAGGTTGTCATGCACTTTTTGTTTTTGGATGCACAAGCTCTTAATGCAAAGGAACGTCACTTTATATTGCCCCTTGTGATAGCAACCTTTATTATGCAGTCTGTCGCTTTTATTTATTTACCATCACAAGTTCGTACAAAGCTTATTTTCCCTTACAATAAAATTTCATACATATTTAGAGGCAATTTTTATTTCTTTTTGCACCGATGACAACTTACTTGAAGGATCTTATTCAATCTATAGGTAGATATAATGGACTCTCATGACATGAAACTGGGTTTAAGGGTTTTGGATGCACAAGTAGTATCTCTACTTGGTGCGGATTTTTGGCTAGCAAAGATATTGGGCAAGCACCACATGTTGGAGGATCTATAACAATATAACTTCTACATGAATATAAGCAAACATAATTCATTACGTTGTCTTCCTTGTCCAACATCAACAATTTGACATAAAATACTTAATGGGGGCTCACAATCATAAAAGATGTCCAAGATAGTGTATTTGCATGTGAATTTTCTCTTCCCTTATTAATTTTTTCATGAATTGCACCATTGACCAATGCTATGTTTGTTAACTTCCAATAAATTTTACCCCTTATACTTTTCTTTATGTAATGTCATTACTTTCCATAAGATTAGCATATGATCTTTTTCATTATTTTCATTGCTATGTTTGAAACATAAAAGTAAAGAAGCAAAAAATCATACTACTCTTTATTATATAACTCTCAACTCAATCACATAGATAGATAGATCACGAAGCTAGCACTCGAAAATAGATCATACTAAACTTTTATTCACTAGATCACGAAATAACTAAGGATCGAACTAAAAATAGGTAAAGATAATAAAAGTGATGATGATACGATACCGGGGCACCTCCCCCAAGCTTGGCACAAGCCAAGGGGAGTGCCCATACCCATGAACTCACGTTTCCTTCTTCGGTGATGGTGGTGGGATGTTCTTGGCGATGATGCCTTTGCGGATGCAATTTCCCTCCTCGAGCTTATTAACTTGATGCTTAAGATCCATAATTTCCTTCCGGAGCTTCCAGGTGACAGTTAATGCACCATCCACCCAAGGATGTTTCCTGGCTGAAGGAGATGAAGCAACACTCTTTTTCAAGTTACGATAAGAAACAAATTGAGTGTTGGGAGGTTTAACCGTATCCGGTAAGCTCGATTCCCCGTATTCCACGTGCATGCTCCTGGGCTGAGGTCGAGAAGTTTCTTCCTGCTCCATGGAATCCAGCCTCTTTAAGTCAGCTTCGACCTCCTCATTGGTTGACCACCCATGGTGATCTTCATCATCATAGGCTCCTGGATTTGCAGCAACATAAGAGACATGGCTCTCTCCAACCGAATCTTGAGACGACATACTTTCAGATCTGTCAGAAAAATAGCACGAAACAAGAACAGAGAAGATTTCTGTGATACGGTGGTCAAATCGTACGGAAGCATATATAAAGAATTTTTATCTTGCAAAACAAGTAATCCAGAAGAAAACGGAGTCGGGAAGGCTCACGAGGGGCCCACGAGCCACCAGGGCGCGCCACAGGTGGCTCGTGTGCACCTCGTGGGTCCCCTGGGCTATTTCTTATTTTTGTATTTTTTTCTATTATTCCAAAACTGACAAAAAGTATTTTTATGGAATTTTTTGGAGTCGGTTTACTTATCGTATCACATACCTCTTCCTTTTCAAGGTTCTGGAGTGTTCTGGAAGGTCTCTCTTATGTATTCCTCCGGTGTAATTGTTTCAATAATATTAGTTTCAACATTAATGGGAGTACCTGAACTATAGTGCTTAATTCTTTGCCCATTCACCACTCTCGGATTGGTGCCTTTGGAGTTGTTTATTTTGATGGCTCTGGAGCGATAAACTTCTTCGATGATATACGGTCCTTCCCATTTAGAGAGAAGTTTTCCTGCAAAGAGTCTCAAACGAGAATTGTACAATAGAACATACTCACCCACTATGAATTCCCGTTTTTGGATTCTTTTATCATGCCATCTTTTAACTTTTTCCTTAAACAATTTGGCATTTTCATAAGCTTGGGTTCTCCATTCATCTAGTGAGCTAATATCAAATAACCTCTTTTCACCGGCAAGTTTAAAATCATAATTGAGTTCTTTAATTGCCCAATATGCTTTATGTTCTAACTCAAGAGGTAAATGACATGCTTTTCCATAGACCATTTTATAAGGAGACATACCCATAGGATTTTTATAAGCAGTTCTATAAGCCCATAATGCATCATCAAGTTTCTTAGACCAATTCTTTCTAGATCTATTGACGGTCTTTTGAAAAATTAACTTTATTTCTCTATTGCTCAATTCAACTTGACCACTAGATTGAGGGTGATAAGGAGATGCAATTTTATGGTTGACATCATATTTAACAAGCAGTTTACGGAATGCACCATGAATAAAATGTGAACCACCATCAGTCATTAAATATCTAGGGACTCCAAACCTCAGGAAAATAACTTCTTTAAGCATTTTAATAGAAGTGTTATGATCAGCACTACTAGTTGGAATAGCTTCTACCCACTTAGTAACGTAATCAACAGCAACTAAAATATGAGTATACCCATTGGACTTAGGAAAAGGACCCATATAATCAAATTCCCAAACATCAAATGGTTCAATAGCAAGTGAATAATTCATAGGCATTTCCTGACGTCTACCAATATTGCCAATTCTTTGACATTCATCACAAGATAAGACAAACTTACGAGCATCCTTGAAAAGAGTAGGCCAATAAAAACCAGATTGTAGTACCTTGTGTGCAGTTCTGTCTAACGCATGGTGTCCTCCGTAAGCCTCGGGATGACACTTCCCTAGGATTTGTTCCTATTCATGCTCAGGTACACAACGTCTAATAATACCATCTACTCCTTCTTTATAAAAATGTGGGTCATCCCAAAAGTAATGTCTTAAATCAAAGAAAAACTTTTTCTTTTGTTGGTATGTGAAACTAGGTGGTATAAATTTAGCAACAATATAATTAGCATAGTCTGCATACCAAGGAGTATTACGAGAAGCATTTATGACAGCCAATTGTTCATCAGGAAAATCATCATTAATAGGAAGTGGGTCATCAAGAACATTTTCCATTCTAGACAAATTATCTGCTACGGGATTCTCAACTCCCTTTCTATCAGTAATATGCAAGTCAAATTCTTGTAGCAATAGAACCCACCTAATGAGTCTAGGTTTGGCATCCTTCTTTTCCATAAGGTATTTAATAGCAGCATGGTCAGTGTGAACAGTTACTTTAGAATTAACTATGTAAGATCTGAATTTATCGCATGCAAACACAACTGCTAGAAATTCTTTCTCAGTAGTAGCATAATTTCTTTGAGAATTGTCTAGGGTTTTACTAGCATAATGGATAACATTTAATTTCTTATCAACTCTCTGTCCTAGAACAGCACCAACATCGTAATCACTAGCATCGCGCATAATTTCAAAAGGCAAGTTCCAATCAGGTGGTTGAACAATAGGTGCAGTGGTTAAGGCTTTCTTAAGTGTTTCAAAGGCTTCTACACAATCATCATCAAAAACAAATGGAACACCTTTTTGCAAGAGATTGGTAAGAGGTCTAGAAATTTTAGAGAAGCCTTTTATAAACCTCCTATAGAAACCAGCATGACCTAGGAAACTTCTTATACCTTTAATATCTTTTGGACATGTCATTTTCTCAATAGCATCAACCTTAGCTTTATCAACTTCAATACCTCTTTCAGAAATTTTATGCCCAAGGACTATACCTTCATTAACCATAAAGTGGCACTTCTCCCAATTCAAGACAAGATTAGTTTCTTCACATCTCTGCAAAACTCGATCAAGGTTGCTTAAGCAATCATCAAAAGAAGTTCCATAAACGAACAAATCATCCATGAAAACCTTAACAATCTTTTCACAAAAGTCAGAGAATATAGCAGTCATACATCTTTGAAAGGTAGCAAGTGCATTACATAAACCAAAAGGCATACGACGATAAGCATAAGTTCCAAAAGGACAAGTAAAAGTAGTTTTCTCTTGATCTTCAGGTAATACAGGTATTTGAGAGAAGCCGGAATAACCATCTAGAAAGCAAAAGTGTGTATGCTTAGACAATCTTTCTAACATTTGATCAATAAAAGGTAAGGGGTAATGATCTTTTCTAGTGGCTTTGTTTAATTTTCTAAAGTCAATTACCATCCTATAACCAGTTACAATTCTTTGTGGAATGAGTTCATTTTTATCATTAGGAACAACGGTAATGCCTCCTTTCTTAGGGACACAATGAACGGGACTTACCCATCTACTATCAGCTATGGGATGGATTATACCTGCCTCCAGAAACTTTAATATTTCAGTTCTTACCGCCTCCTTCATTTTAGGATTTAATCGTCGCTGGTGGTCGACAACTGGTTTAGCATCAGGCTCCATATTAATTTTATGCTGACATAGTGTGGGACTAATGCCCTTAAGATCATCAAGAGTATATCCAATAGAAGCACGATGCTTCCTCAAGGTTTTCAGTAACCTCTTTTCTTCATGCTCTGAAAGATTAGCACTAATAATAACAGGATATATCTTCTTTTCATCTAGATAAGCATATTTCAATGTATCAGGCAATTACTTCAATTCAAATACAGGGTCACCCTTAGGTGGAGGAGGGCCTTCAAGAGTTTCAACAGGCAAATTGTGTTTAAGGATAGGTGGTTGATCAAAGAACATCTTATCTATTTCATTTCTTTCATTCATATGCATATCATTTTTATGGTCTAGCAAATATTGTTCTAACGGATCAATAGGAGGTACGGCAATAGAAGCAAGACCAATAATTTCATCTTTACTAGGCAATTCTTTATCATGAGGTTGTCTACGAAACTTGGAGAAATTAAACTCATGAGACATACAACCAAAGTTAACACTAACAGTTTCTTTAGCGCAATCAATCTTGGCATTAACAGTGTTCAAGAAAGGTCTACCAAATATAATGGGACAAAAACTATCTTGTGGAGAACCGAGGACTAGAAAATCAGTAGGGTATTTTATTTTTCCACACAAGACTTCAACATCTCTAACGATCCCAAGCGGTGTAATGGTATCTCTGTTTGCAAGCTTAATAGTAACATCAATGTCCTCTATTTCAATAGGTGCAATATCATTCATAATTTCTTGATATAAGGTAAACGGAATATCATTCACACTAGCACCCAAATCACATAAGCCATGATAACAATGATCTCCTATTTTAATAGAGACGACAGGCATGCCTACTACAGGTCTGTTTTTATCTTTAGGATCTGGTTTAGCAATTCTAGCTGCTTCATCACAGAAGTAAATAACATGCCCATCTATATTATCGACCAAGAGATCTTTAACCATAGCAACATTAGGTTCAACTTTAATTTGTTCAGAGGGTCCAGGTGTTCTAATATTACTTTTGTTAATCACAGTTGAAACTTTAGCATGCTCCTTAATCCTAACAGGAAAAGGTGGTTTCTTAATATAAGCAGTAGGCACAACTGGATCAACATGGTAAACAATTGTTTCTTCCTTAACACTAACGGGTTCTTCAATATTTTCTTTAACAGGGGGATGATATTTAAACCACTTCTACTTAGGGAGATCAACATGAGTAGCAAATGATTCACAGAAGGAGGCTACTATCTCAGAGTCAAGTCCATATTTAGTGCTAAACTTATGAAAAGCATCGGTATCCATAAAAGATTTAACACAATCGAACTTAAGTGTTATACCTGACTCATTACCTTTGTCGAGTTCCCAATCTTCGGAGTTGCGTTTAATTCGTTCCAGAAGATCCCATCTGAATTCAATAGTTTTCTTCATAAAGGAGCCAGTCGAAGAAGAATCGAGCATGGTTCGATCATCATGAGAAAGCCGAGCTTAAAAAATCTGTAAGATAATTTCTTTTGAGAGCTCATGATTGGGGCATGTGTACATCATGTACTTAAGCCTCCCCCAAGCTTCAGCGATGCTTTCCCCTTCACGAGGCCAAAAATTATATATATAATTCCGATCACGATGAACCAAATGCATAGGATAAAATTTCTGGTGGAATTCCAGCTTCAACCGGTTCCAGTCCCATGTATCAGTATCATCACATAGACTATACCATGTCAATGCCTTTTCCTCCAAAGATAAAGGGAATACTTTCGTCTTAACTCCATCTCCGGATAAACCTGCAAGCTTAAACAATCCACAAATTTCATCCACATAGATCAAGTGCATATCAGGATGTATTGTTCCATCTCCTGCATAAGGATTAGCTAGCAGTTTCTTTATCATACCCAAAAGAATCTCATAATAAATATTTTCAGTAGGTGCAGTAGGTTGAGGAGCAACTATTGGTGCTTCCGGTCGAGGTGAAGATACCCCGAACAAACCCCTCAAAGGATTACTTTCCATAGCGACAAGTGACAATAAATTTCAGCACGTAATATAAATGTTTTCTTACCAAATTCCACTTACCAAAGGCGCTTCACTCCCCGGCAACGGCGCCAGAAAAGAGTCTTGATGACCCACAAGTATAGGGGATCAATCGTAGTCCTTTCGATAAGTAAGAGTGTCGAACCCAACGAGGAGCAGAAGGAAATGACAAGCGGTTTTCAGCAAGGTGTTTTCTGCAAGCACTGAAATTATCGGTAACGAGTAGTTTGATAGCAATATAATTTGTAATAAATGACAAGTAGCAATAGTAACAAAGAGTGCAGCAAGGTGGCCCAATCCTTTTTGTAGCAAAGGACAAGCCGGAACAGTTTCCTATAATAAGCAAAGCGCTCTTGAGGACACACGGGAATTTCATCTAGTCACTTTCATCATGTTTATTTGATTCGCGTTCGCTACTTTGATAATTTGATATGTGGGTGGACCGGTGCTTGGGTGATGTTCTTACTTGAACAAGCCTCCCACTTATAATTAACCCCTCTCGCAAGCATCCGCAACTACGAAAGAAGAATTAAGATAAATCTAACCATAACATTAAACATATGGACCAAATCAGCCCCTTACGGAATAGCGCATAAACTAGAGTTTAATCTTCTGTCACTCTAGCAACCCATCATCTAATTACTACTCCACAATGCATTCCCTTAGGCCCAAAGATGGTGAAGTGTCATGTAGTCGACGTTCACATGACACCACTAAGAGAATCAACAACATACATATCATCAAAATATCGAACGAATGCCAAATTCACATGATTACTTATGACAAGACTTCTCCCATGTCCTCAAGAACAAAGTAACTACTCACAAAGCATATTCATGTCCAAGATCAGAAGGGTATTGAATAGCATAATGGATCTGAACATATAATCTTCCACCAAATAAACCAACTAGCATCAACTACAAGATGTAATCAACACTACTAGCAACCCACAGGTACCAATCTGAGGTTTGGAGACAAAGATTGATTACAAGAGATGAACTAGGGTTTGAGATAAGATGGTGCTGGTGAAGATGTTGATGAAGATTGGTCCTCCCACAATGAGAGGATCATTGGTGTATCGATGGCTCCGATTTCCCCCTCCCGGAGGGAAGTATCCCCGGCGAAATCGCTCCGCCGGAGAGCAAAAGTGCTCCTGCCCAAGTTCCGCCTCGAGACGGCGGCGCACCGTTCCAAAAGTCTTCTCACTATTTTTCCTAGGGCAAATGGGCTTATATACCAGAAAATGGGCACTGGAGGCTGGCCAGGGGCCCCACAAGCCACCAGGGCGCGCCTGGGGGGGGGGGGGTGGGGTGGCGCGCCCTGGTGCCTCGTGGGCACCTGGGTGGCCCCCTTTGGTACTTCTTTCTTCCAATATTTTTTATTTATTCCAAAATAAATCTCCGTCAAATTTCAGCTCATTTGGAGATGTGCAGAATAGGTATCTCCGACATAGCTTTTTCAGGTCCAGAATTTCAGTTGCCGGCAATCTCCCTCCTTATGTAAACCTTGCATATTAAGAGAGAAAAGGCTTAAGAATTGCTCCACAAAGTGTTATATTGATCAAAAATACTATAAATAACAGTAGGAAAACATGATGCAAAATGGACGTATCAGCGGGCATCGCGCACGTCCGCCTCGTGTCCGCGCCGACGCAAATGAGGCCCAAATTTGGGCCGGGAATGGGTCGCCCGGCGGACAAAAAGCGGACGCCCGTCCGTTTGGGTCGGCGCATTGGGCCGACTTTTCTGTCTGTTTCGACCCAAACGGACACGCACGGACGAAATGGGTCGGCACGTTGGAGTTGCTCTAAAGTCCCTTCTGTCGGAGTCGATTCTGGTGAATCATGATGTAGGGATTCTAAACTAGGCGTCTTGGAACGATGGTAACAAGGACATGGGAATTTTACCTAGTTTTAGGCTCTTTCGAAAAGATAATACCCTACGTCCCGCTTTTATTTATTGTATTGGGGTATAGTACAGAGTACATGTGTCTACCACGAGATTGTTATCTAAGATTCTAATGATCTATTGACTAGCCTGGCATCGGTTTATATAATGTACCGGAGGCCTAGGATTTAGAAAAGTCCTTGTCTTGTGCGCCAAGTATTGTGGAATCTTCCTCGTATGTGTCATGGGCCGCTCCAAGTGACCCGTTAATGAACCGCCACAGGGGTCCTCGGCCCGTCCCTCCTGGCTGGAAGACGGCATGGTGAGTACCCCCTAGTCCAGGACTTCGTCACCCTCCCCCTCCTGCGATGCACTGCGGCCGCGCCACTACCCCTCCACCTCTAACGACCGTCGAGGAGCCGAATTCCAACGAGACGAGGGTTGAGGCAGCCTCCCTCGATGAAATGCCCGGAAGTTTTTTCCTTTTTTGTTTTGCAATGGCAGAAATGAATGATGAATAATGGGATGCTAATTCTTATGATGTTTGTTGCTATTGTAGTGAGCAAATGGAACCGGATGAGATGTCTTAGTTCATGACACAATTGGACGCATGACACACCCTTGAACTCGACGACATTGCCATATCCATACACTATAGCCAAGAAACGAGAAAGATGGAGCAAAAAATGCAAAAAGGAGAAAAGGAATAATGGAAGTATTGGAGCATACAAAGAAGAGCTTGTTGCGATGGTGGAGGTGAAGAGGGCATTGTCGGACGAAAGAAATGAGGGGAAGTTGACTTGGTTCTACAAGGTCAAGATGATGGAGGGGGATAGGTAGAAGGCAAAGACGACGACCGAGGAGAGAAAGGTACAAACGGAAGAAAGATGGCTTGAAATTGAGGTGCAAAGACTTGCAATGGAGGTCGAGGAACAAAAAGAACATGAGGAATTGCATTGGAGGCCGAGGACCAAAATAACAAGTCGGAAGCCGAGAAGCGTGCTATCATGTTCATGGATCCAAGCAAGATGGATGAGAGAGCGAGATAATATTGTGAATCCACTCGTGCGAAGATCTTGGCTAAGTCATTGGTGGTGGCAGCAATGGTGATGGTACGAGTGCATGATGCCCTTGTGATCAATGTTGGCTTTTGATCCACCATGTGCTTGGTGGTATTTTTTGAATGAACTTGTTGAATTTGATGTTTATGTTTATAGTTGAATTATGACGTGGTGCATTTGAATTGAGTAGTTTGTGTTGAAATATGATGCATTGGTTTGGCATATTTGTACAAACGTTTGAAAAAATTAGCCAAAATTTATTTTGGGGATTAAATATGGGAATTAAAGGATGGGGTAGGAGGGGGGGGGGGCTTAGAGACGCTCTTTAAAAAAAATGCTCTTAAAAGATCTTTTCGACGAACTAGTATACTACTTGTTTTTTATTTTCTGTCTGCTACGTTCCTGCAAAGCTGGCGTGTTGATTTACATCGCGTGTATCATCCAAAATCATAATTTGCAGAAAGTTGTGCACTCTACATGTTTGAAAACATCACCCGCCAAGCGCCACAAGGGCGTGACCGGAGCGAAATGCAAAGCCAAAAGACGTACGTACGAGGCCGAGTTTTAACATGTGGGGCTGCTTTTGCTGCGGTTGGTCTCGGTGCGATGGGGTTCATCAGGGCCACACGGAACGGGCAGCAGCTCAGGCTGTGCATTCGGTTTTTTCGGTTTGATTCGATTTGGTTTATACGGTTTTTGGTTTATAAGGTTTTTATACTTCGGTTTATACGGTTTTATACATAGATACGGTTCGGTTTCGGTAATAACCATTTATTTTCGGTTCGGTTTCGGTAATAACCAAAATAACCAAAGTTGACGCGAACTTTTGAACAACACATAAGTTTTTCGTCGCATGGTTTGGTCCGTGTGTAGGTTAGATTATTCTTATGAGAAATATGTACGTAGAGTAGATCATTAGATGACATACATGATTTGGTCCAAGGCATATGTACACACAGCATACCCAGTTCACTAAACCAAACGACCTGCCTTAAGTACCGTATGGAGTACTAAAGATATGAGCACGTGTGTGTAGATTATTGATGCAATGACCTGGGCAAACAGACGACTTGTAGTTGTCGGATGGGTACCTACTGCTGGAGTTTTTTGGGACAAACCTACCGAGCGAATATTAACAAAGTTTTAATTTCCAGGTAAATCAACACTGACTAGGCTGGAAAAATTGAGGCCCAAATAGACATTACTATAGCAGCCATCTGGGCTGGAAATTTGAGGCCCAAACAGAAGCAGGCAAGCATGCACTACGTGCGCCAGCTGCCCTGGTCGAACAATTTAGTACCACCTCGCTGAACGAGTTGTAGCTGGGTGAGCGGAGGGCTATAAAATGAGTGGTGGGCGAGGGATTCAACTCAAGTCTTCGGCTGTTCTGCCGATAGCGAAGCTACTTCCGGTTTTTTCGGTTTAACCGAAAACCGTGCGGTTTTTAACCGAAAAAACCGAATGTTATTTGGTTTTCATATTTGGAAACTGAAACTGAAACCAGAACCTGAAAAAACCAAAATTTCGGTTCGGTTTGGTTTTTTTGGTTCGGTTTTTGGTTAACGGTTCGGTTTTGCACAGCCTGAGCAGCAGCAGCCGCTGCCAGGCCGGTGCGGGCGGCAGTCGTCGTCGTTGTTTGTTTTCATTTCCATCCATTTCGCTGAAATCGATGATAACACCCAAACGAAAGCTCAAATGATGGTTGCCTCTTCTTTTTTTTTTCTGAACCCCAAACCAAGCTGCCTGGCCTTTTATATTATCATTGTCTTGTAAGTATTATCTGAACCTAACACGCAGAGCCCAGTCAAGCTCGCTCGGTGTTGAAAGTATTTTTTTTCCCCTTTGGGTTACAGTCGCGAGCTAGCGGCGTTCACGCAGGAATTCAGGATCCATGCCGGTCTGCGCCACGTCGGGTCTGACTGAGCACACACGGACACACCGATCTGTGGGCGCACGCACGAGCTCCACCGGATCGAGGTGAACAAACGACTGCGCTTTTGTTTTCTGACGATCCAGTAGCACAACTGACTGTGTTTGCCTCGCTCGATGAACTGAGTGCGCCGTACGTTGTTCCTGTACAGCCTGACTGCCTGAGTCTCTACTCCTAATGTCTCAGTTGGTAGGATTGCGTCCACTATTTATTTTCGTCCCATCACTTTCAACCGGTTTTTTTTCGTCTCACCTCCCACTACCACCCCTTCACACTGGTTTTTTCATCCTGCAATAAGAACTTTCCTAACCAGCCACGTTACAAACGGGTAGGAAACGATAGCACTTACCAAACAATGAAGTCCAATTTCATGACAATCAATACCAAATCTTAACTTTCCTAACGCATCGATCCTTACCTTTCCTAACAACCAAATCTCTACTATTAAATGAAAATTGGTGAAATCATTCAACTCCTACATAATGGTACGTCGTGGCCTGCCCGCACTTACCAAAACAATCAATCACACTTACCAAATCTCTACTGGAAGTCGTAAGTTTGTTCGATCCCCCTCCCACCTACGTGCCCCCTCACAGCGATTCCTTCATCTCTCCCGTTCCAGCTTGTACGCGTCACTTGGATCTCCTTGAGCCAGGGCCCTCCACGCGCCAGCACCTACCCCATCGCGCGTGACCTGTCCACTCCGACGCACGGTGAGCACGCTGCCGCCGCCTTGTCGCCGACGTCCTGATCCATTGCGCCAGGCGAGAGACAGATAGGAGCGGCCGAGGTCGCCGCCGAGGAAGATGACCGTCGTCCCTTGGTCAAGGATGGAGCCGACGCGCAGTGCCACCACAGCTACTGAGGCTGGCCGTCGAGTGCGGCCAGATCTGGACATCCGGTGGTGCCGCCCAGGCTGGGGGTGCCCACATCACTACAGAGCAGTCTCGGTCAGTTCATCGTCGCCCCAATCCCCTCATCCGGGAAGGACCTGGTCGTTGCTGCTCTACAAGGTAGCCACCTCCTGCTCCATATTTTTTCGCACTGTGCAATGTACTCCATGACATGAATTGATGACTGTTTCTCCTGACGCACGCTTGCTTCATCGCTGCCAGGTCAATGCACTCGAGGAGGCGGCAGTGGCACACCCGTGGTCCAAATCTGGGTGAATTATTGTGTGGATTATATGCGGAGCTGGCGATGGTGCTCCAGGCCTTATCTAGAGAACGGCAGGGCCACACGTTCCTGCGGCGGTGGCTGCAGACACCATCCGGAGGCGCGTAACAGCCGCGCTGGCAGCCGCTTGGAAGGGAAGCGAAGGTCATGGAGGAGGAAGCCATGCATGGCCGGAAGCAGGTTGTGCGCCGCCGCAGGGATGGGAGCGCCGGCGCCGGCTCCAAGTACGCCATTGTCCAAGTTGCGCTTGGGCTTCCCTCCGGTTTGTCCACACCGTATCTTAGGTCGTGATCGGACTGACAGCGGTTACGGCCACTACACTCGACCATGTACTCTGCTGACCTCGATGCCCATATGGTCCTAGATCCCCAAGACCATGGCACGAGTACCAGCCTCACAGGCTGAACTGATGGATGTTGGTGTTTTGATCTTGCTATGTCAAACAGTACGATGTAATATATGGAGCTGAAGCTAGCTAGATCGGTGTGTTCCAATTATTTAATTGGTGCTTCTGTTTCAGTTTCGAACATGGATGTGAGCATATGCATCTATTACTTACCTGTTCACGCTGCATAGTGCCTGCACTCAAATTTTGGCTAGCCTTAATGGCTTATCTGAATTTTATAATCCTTACTTTCAATACATATCTAAAGAAACCAGCTGTGTTATGACTTATGAGGTCAGACGGAGGTAACTGGATAACTCTAGCAAGCTGTGAAAATTCATGTTTACGGAACTGCAAGGTATGTTTTCCACCAAAATCACTTCATTATATCCAGATGCATGACTTTTTGAACAAATGCAGACTATATGTTCTGTGCCTATTGCTAAAAAGCCACTTGACAACCAATCTGCAATTAGTTATGAGATACAAATATGTAAGTCTAATGTGGCATCGAATTCTTTAATTGTTAAATTGTAGGTGCGAATATGTCAAGTATGATGTGGCATCGAATTCTTATTAATGTTAAGTCTAATCTGCAATTTGATATCACAAATATAGATACAAATATGTTATACTTTGATTTATTTGCTATCTTACTGTCGTATCCGCGTCAAGTACAAGCCGATGCCTCAATTTCTGGTGAGGCCAACCATCTAAAATACCCCCTCCATCTTAAATCCATTGATATGTTTTTTTGTTACAGGCTTTTTTTGATATAGATATTACAATTGGCACTATTTGGAAATATCACTTAAATGTTGGACCCTTCTTTCAGTATAGATCTTCGCTGGCCTCAACATATAGTTTTTTTCTCAAATTACGGGCTTTCTTCTTCTGTCTGTTCATGAATGGTTTGCTTCTGGTGATCCGTAATCTCAGCGGTATTGCTGTTTCTGACTTCTACTGATCCATGACAACTGCATACTATTTCTTTTGGAAAGACCTTTATATATTTCACATTTAGCAGAAAAGTTTATTATGTGAACATACCGTGCAATTGTCCATACAAAGGTATGTTTTGTTTTTCATTATTTCTTCCTGTAACTCAGTTCCGGTACTCAGCTCAGCAATAGTTTCTTTAGTTGGTACTTCGGAATAGTCTCAGTAGAGTGGACAGTGGTGTTAGCACTTGATCACGAATGACACTTATTTTGGATCGGAGGGAGTACTTATTTGTCGAAGTAAAATGCATGGTGCATTTTAACTGCTCTTATACATTTCAAAATTTGCGTGTGCTTTACAAGCTTTGTACTCCAGCGATATACATGTTGCTTATGTGCGGATAGATAATCTTTTATTTGTAATGGAATCTTCATCTAGAGAAAATAATTGCTTTCATCGGCATACAGGGGTATATTCTGTGTGGAGATTCATCTAGGATACATAAGCATTTCACGTGTACTTCAGAGTTTTTTTTCGCATGGGAGCTACAAGGTACTATATATTTGCATTCTGATTTATCAAGGTATGATCATTCAACCGCTCTATTATCCAAAAAAATATTTATGTACTTCGAAAAAAAAGGAGTACAAAACATCTACAACCTCTGTACATAAATATAAGACGTTTTAGAGACTTGTACATTTATTTACAGAGGGAGTACATTCTAAGACTTCACAAGGGAAGAGTGCTAACTGCTAATTGACAAGATCGATAGTAGAATAAAGGGATGGAAGGAAAAACAAGTGCCTCTGATTTCCTTGGTGGTGTGTGCAAACTGTGAAGACTCTGCTTGTGATGTAGTATGATGGAGCATGGTTAGCTAGCTGCAAGCTGCGACCTGATGGACAACTGGTTGGAGGTAACAGGGCTTTAATTGAACCAGACATGCATCGCGACACAATTTATTTTACTCTCTAACTATCTCACTTGCTAACTAAATTAGAGAATTTCCGTACCTGTTTGAACTGAACATAATCTAGAATAGTGGATGAAGCAGACCTCGTCAGCTCAGACCGCAGGCCGGTGCCCATGTCCTCCTGTGCTCATGGCATTGCCGCTTAACGTCGCGGACATACTCATGTGGGATGAATGATCCTTGTTTCCCGCGACCGCCTATTGGACTCTTTGGACTAGATATATTATGTACAGAGGTGTTATTTCGGTGTTTTCTTTCTAGGGTCTTTAAAATTATCACATGTCAACTGTCAAATTGGTCTAACGTTGCAGCAAGTTCTGGGTAGCAAGGGAGCACTTCTCAACTTTTGTGGCACACCCGATTCCCTTGTGATCTATTAGTGCGGTTCCCAGCCATACCTCACTAAGGTAATCTCCTCCACTGATTCAACAGACCATAAGCCGTCATGATCTTAGATGGTGTTTTGAGTGATGTAACCCATCATATATGGATGGTCATCATGATCTTCTGGATAATTAGATCTTATTATTCATTGGATGAGCAGATCAACACAGGGATATGAAACTTGAGGCCCGTCGTTGATAGCAATGATGCATCTTTTTAGGTTTTTGAGCAGGACATATCGTGGTTATTGCTTTTCTATAGTCTTTTCACAGTGAAGGAGGCTTTGAGCAGACCAAACTCATACAGGCAGGCTAGGAATTTTCTAACGCTGCTAAGAATAGTGAAATTGAAAGCCTTCTTATTGAACTATTTTATGCACTGGGGAATACTAGGTGTTAGCGACATATTTACTCTTAACGTCTCTTGTAATAAGTCACAAATGTCTCCTACTAGCATGGAGAATATGATGTGAGGTATTGCTCATGAAACATTGCCAACATATAAGAGCAACATGTATAATAGTACAGAATGACCGATGGTATTTAATATTGCTTAGATCAGTTTATGCATCTTTTATATTTATAGAGATAGCACTTAGAGTGTCGCTTATGTATACAGATTTTTCTATTCCTACTATCACTGGTCGCTGGAGTTGAAGACGTCATGTCAGCTTACTCCTTACACTTTATAGCTGGAGGAACCCTTATTTGTGCGTGTGATGAGCCGGCCAAGCGAATGAGACGTCATGTATACAGATTTAATCTAGGCTCGACCTTGACACTTACTATCCAGGCATGTCTTTTGTTTGTGTTAATGCTCAAGTGGATATATGTATTTAATTATTTCGGGGCACTACATGCTCTCACACACACTGATTCTACTTCTAGCTTATTTGTTGATGGAATACTGGGATCCCTCTCATTCGCTTGGCCGGCGGTGGCTGCTTTCCATTGGGCTTCCATTACTAATTGCCTTGCTTGCTCATGTGTATCTCATGAAAGCAAAAACACACTACGGATTTTATTTTTATTTTTTCATATTAATACCCAAAAGATGGCCTATAAAGACACATAAATAACTTGATAAAAGGATGGACACATAAGCTCGGGACCTGGTGTGCACTCCTTGGCACCGGGAATCGGCCTGGTACGCTGAGGGGAGAGGAGGGGACCGGGGACGTCGTGGTGGGGAGGGGAGACGTCATGGTGGGCCTACATTTTATTAAATTTTGTATCCAACTCACTCTACTAAAAAGCATGATGCCACTCACTCTGATTAAAAATGGTCACCCGCTTGCATGTAACAACAAACCAATGAATATATATATATATATATATATATATATATATATATATATATATATATATATATATATATATATATATATATATATAGTATACGAGCTTATTTTTTTAATACTAGCAAAAGAGTCCGTGCATTGCAACGGGAGAAAAAAATAACACACGCTATTAACCCAATAACCATCACTAAAGACCACCATAGGTCCACGTCCTTTATTTTAATGGGGCATCACATTTGTGCTGTCACTTATCCACCTTCTCACCCTTGCCGGCGGTGGCCTCAGTGTTCACATAAATCAAAACATGTTTGAGTGTGGTTAATCCTAAAGCGTCTCTCTCTCTCTCTCTCTCTCTCTCTCTCTCTCTCTCTCTCTCTCTCGCGCGCGCGCGCGCGCGATGAGAAATCTGTTGTTTTTTCCTTGCGAGGCTTTTCAGAGGTATGCATGTGTGCTTATCGATGTTTTCTTTCGTCTCTATATGGTTTTAGTGGGTATTTATTTGCAATTCGGATCACCACCGGTACGAAAGAAAAACGGACCGTGCGCTCTCGCGATGAGAAATCTGTTGTTTTTTCCTTGCGAGGTTTTTCAGAGGTGTGCATTTGTGGTTATCGATGTTTTCTTTCGTTTCTATATGGTTTTGGTGGGTGTTTATTTACAATCCGGATCACCGCCGGTACGAAAGAAAAACGGACCGTGTGATATAAATTACAAGTTTGCTTCCAAAATAATATTTTAAAAATATTTAATAGGTAAAAATAACACAGATTCTACTCAATTTTTAATCAAATTTCATATATAACATGTTAAAATCGGAGTTACGGATTAAAAGATATGGATAATTTAGAAAAGCATTTGTTTGACTTAAATATGATCCGCGGGTGAATTACCTAAAAAGTGAGGGGTGTTTCCGAAAAAAATGCAAAATAACGGTTCGGCTGTGACTTAAGCGTGTACTGCGGGTTAATTAACATAAACTGGAGGGGTTTTTCTGCAAAATTGTGTGACGGACCACCAGAAGCACTCTGTGCTTTATTATTAGGTAAATATATGTTTATATGTTTACTTTGGTACTCCCTTCGTCCCATAATGTAAGACATTTTTCAAGCTAACATAGCTTGCAAAAACGTCATATATTGTGGGACGGAGGGAGTAGATTAGAGATAAAGACCAATGGCTTCAGATAATGCTTTGAAATTGTCGATTGACAAAGTTACTGATGTAACTATGATGGACCAGACCGAAAACTAATCGAGTTTTACACAATCAGAAGAGATGCATACAAATAATTGTTCTTTTTCTGTATATAAGTTGCACATAAAAACAAAATAGGAATTTCTATATTTGTTTATTTTTGCTTACGAGAGAGATGAAGATGGATAATGTCAATGTTCAAGAAGAATTCATCAACAAGGGTCCCAAGGCGATGTTGTTGGAAGGGGCAACAATTTACCGAGTTTTATACAACAAATACAAGTATATATATGTAACCAGAAAAAAATAAATTAAAAGGCCCGTGGCAACGCACGGGCGTTCTACTAGTATATATTTACATCACAACTTAACAAGTACTGGGTCACAGCGTATATACCATGCCTGCATGTTCATTTTTCAGATGCAAGCTGGTCCACTTTGTGGGTCGAGTCGAGTAGTGATTTCTTGCGTGGTCCACTTTCTGGGTCGAGTCGAGACCTAGTGGACGCGGCCTTTTGGCTTTTGCTCTCGACTTTTCTGCTAGTGGACATCCTGCACCGCACCATGCCATGGCCGGGCATGCCTGCGATCCTGAAGCGCCAATGTCACGCGGGCTGATACCGGGGTGGTCGGGCCCCATCTCCAACGCGGACGTTGAAAACACCGCGCAAATCGTCCGGAGTGAGGTGTCTATGTTGCAAGAGCGTCTACGGCCGGACCTCTCAAACAGCCCTCAAATGCCCGGGCGGAGGCCGGTCACTAACCGGTCAAAAAAACAACCCAGACCCTCAAATGCCCGGGCGGAGGCCGGTCACTAACCGGTCAAAAAAACAACCCAGACGAGCATCTCAAACGGGCCTCAAGCGCCCGGGCTGACCGGCACTCCTCATATCCAGTCCAAATCTGGGGCGAATATGGGGCGGCCCGAGTGCAACCGGGCGCGTCCGCCACGTCAAACTAACGTCACGGTCCCACGGAAAAACACTCGGAAGTCTGACGGTCCGACGGGCGTCTCCTCCAGTGGGTTGTGAACGCCGCGTGGCCCCACTCCGGCTCGTCGCCCGAGGGTCAAAGTCCGGCTATTTAAGCCGGACGGCGTCCCCGGGCCCTAGCCACATCCGCTTCGACCCTCTCCACGCAGCCAGCCCGAGCCCATCCACCTCTCTTCCTCTTCGCCTCCCTCTTCCCTCACCGTCCGCCTCCGCCATGGCCCGACAGAAGAAGACCACTTATGATATGCTAACGTCGGAGCGCCGCTTCCAAATGCTGGTGGAGATCCGGGCGAGGCGTGCCTCCCGCATCGCAGCCGGCATGCCTCCGGACTCGCCGGAGCGGGAAGTGAAGGGGGGGCACCAGCCAGAGCCGGAGCAACAGTTAGTGCCCATGAAGGTGGCGGATCCAGAGGAGGAGGAGGCGGCGGAGCCGAAGGAGGAGCCGACGCCGGTTGCGGGCTTCGCCATGGAGGACGCCTTGGCGGAGTTCGAGGTCACCCAAGCGACGGAGATGGCGGAGCAGCAGGCCATCCTGGAGTCCATCCAGGATGAAGCCTACGTGAAGGCCAACCAGCGCTTCATTCGGCAAGAACGGGCGGAGATCGACACCCTTTTTGATGAGCTCGAAGCGGAGGAGGAAGCGGAGGCCAAGGCCGAGGTGGAGGAGAAGCCGCAGGAGCAGGAGTTGCATCTACCGCCCATGTACCCGGAGCCCGGCACAGAGATCGTGGACATCTCTGACGACAACGAGTAGTGTAGTGTAGGTTTAGTTGATCTATGTTTTCTTTACATGCTTTGTATGGTTTTAAGATTTCAACTATGACGAGTTCGGATGTAGAGAAGGATATTAGAGGAGTGCCATGTTAGTGCCCGCGGACGCGCCCTGGTGCCCTGGCGCGGACGCGCCCTAGCGCGTCCGTGGGCGTTTGAGGGGCCAAATTTGCCTACCGCGCATGTAGATGCTCTAAGCCGTCCAAGTCCAACATGCTTCCACATCGGACCTGTACGAAATCCCATAAACTGGACGTACATCAGGGGAGATTTGCGCGAGTCCGAACGTCCTCACGTATGACCCAAAGCTCGTATGCGTCTGATGCCACGTCTCACCCAAAGCTCGTATGCGTCTGATGCCACGTCTCACCCAAAGCTCTCTTCGCGCGAAGAGGTTGCCGCGCATTCATGCCGGTCAGAGCTACGTTTCTAGATGAGCGGGTGGACGCTGGGAAGGCTACTCCGGCCGGTGCGCCTCATTGAAACGGGCTGCCCATACTTTCATCTGGTCACGGCTGTTTAAGAACGGCTTCGATGCCTTCCATTCCACACCTCTCCTTTCCTCCCGTATCACCGCCGATCCGCTCCTCTCCGTCTATGCTTGTCACCGTCGACGATGCCGAAGTCTTGGTTCTCCACGTTGGCAAGCGGTGGCTCCGGATCTCCTTACGGATCATAGCACAGCCGTCGTCCCTCTCCCGGGCCATCACCCATCACGACGCCCGGCTCTTCGGGGAAGGGGGAGATCATCCTCTCGTCCGGCGACCAAGAGGAGCATGATCCGCAGCAACAACCGCAGCCACGCCTCCTCGTGGAGGCTGCGGCAACCGACCAGGAGTACTAGGCGCACCTGGAGCTCTTCCTCGAGCGGTCGCTCAGGGACCGCAGTTCGGCGCCGCCCTCGCCCTGCTCCATCGCGTCAAGGAGGAGTCAGTGTCACCGCCTCTCCGGCGCGTCAAGGCGGAGCCTCCCCTCAGGCGCAACCGTGACGTCCAAATTGGATGTCGCGTGAAGGAGAAGCCGACGTCGCCACTTCACAACCGGTACGCCCGCATCTACGAGTCGGCGTCGCTGGCGCGCAACATCTGGCGTGGCAAGGCCATGAAGCTAGGAGGAGGTGCCCCGGTGATCGCAAGGGCGCACGGGAGCCTCCTTCATTACTTGGCGGTCGCAACTCCTCATTGAGGAGAAGGCGTCCAGGGAGGCGGCGCAACACGACGCACTGGTCGGCGTTCACGAAGTCTGACGCCGCATCGGCCTGCGTCCTCATAGAGGCATGGCCCATGAATGGTTGGTTACTGTCATGCAAACTTCTGCGTGGCAACTGCGGCGCCTCGACGAGCAGCTCGCCAAGATCGGGGAGGAGTGGTCGCTCAGCGACACCTCTGTTGTCGCCGGCAGGGCAGGGTAGGGCTCTCCGCCCAGGGTCGGCGTTGGACGAGGCAGCCCTCCGCAAGGCGCGGGAGAAAGCTGAGTGGCTCCTCCACAAGAGCCAGGAGGTTGGATGGTTGTTGCTCCCCGCGCCCTTCCGCCTCTGGAAAGACCATTCTGACAACGACGGAGGTGCTGTTAGCCAGCCCGGCCAGGCATATGAGGTCGTCGTCCGCTACAAATTAGTCTAGGTTTTTTTTAGGTTTCAGTTGAACGGATGAACTATCGCGAGCTTTATGTAAAATATATCGAACTTATGTCCGTTTGCATGAATTCCGTCGTGTTTGCATGAATTATGTCTGAGTTTGTTTGTATTGTAGGCGGAGGTTTGGGACAAGCATTGGATGGTCGGCTTCCGTATCACTGTCCGTGGACGCATCTGTGAACAAATACTATGTCCGTTTTGGAGCCGGCGTTGGCGATGCCCTTATGCATGGATGGATACTTACCGTGTGTTATCGTAACCGTACTGCTTCCACGGGGAAGTTGAACATCAATATGAATAGTACCGGTCATGGGTATGGATCAAATACAAAGACGACACCACGCTTTGGCAGGGTTTGCCTTTGATTACGCGTACTTTGTTTCGAAACCTCTGCCGGCGAGTCCTGTCCAAGGGCTGTGGAGCGGGAGCGTAGTAGACGTAGTCCATCACACACAGGTACAAAATGTAAAATTGACACGTGGATGTAGGGGTAGAGATCTCTTTATTATTCATTGATCATCTGTCCGCACAGAAGGTGCTCTCCATTATATATAACTAGGGGTGAAGGGATAAGTGCCGGAAAATTGTGGTACTCGATCAGGAAGCACTTCTGCAAGTACCGGTATGCTAGGGTTGGTCGTCCCTGGCGACTCTGCGGCGGCGGCGATGCTGCCCCGCCTGCCCGACGGGGCCATGGCCCCTGTCGGACCCCTTGCCATGGTTGGACTCCGTCCTCCCTATGGCCACGTTGCGGCCTTGTCCGTTCGCTCGCCGAGGGCTTCACGAGACCGCGGCGGCCCGCGTTTCCAATCCAAGGATGAGTCCGTGGAGGGTTCATACCCTAGCTGCTACGCCAAGAATTCCTCTTGGAGCACTCCTGTAAATAATGTCGACGGGGCGGCTGATTCTGCAACACCCCATCACAATCGTGAACCTCCAGATCGTGCCTTTCTTCCAACAGGAGAGATCAAGGTGCACTTTTCTGCTGTGATGTGGTCGACCATGCAACCCCTAGCGATCCTGTCAACTGAAACTAAGGAGAAGCTGGAAGACGGTGGGGGCGAAAACGGGGCTCCCCTTGCGGCCGCCGCCCGCCCGAAGCCGTCCGACGGTGGAACCGAGGTTGCAGCCATGGAAAGCTATGGCGCGCGTGTCACGGCGACGACGGCAGGAGGCTCTCGGGCGCCACAAGCACACAGCGGGAGCGGGGTACTGGAACGGCCGGTGAAGATGGGCCCAGGAAAATTCATGGAGGGAGAGAATTCTGCGGTCGAGGAGGAGCTAGCTATGGTGGACTTGGAAGAAAAGGGTACAGGTTGTGATCTTTTGGCTGCAGGTTGGCAGGATACACCTGTGGAACCAAGGGTGGACCAAGACAGGGAAGAAGTGTGTGGCAAATCAAAGAAGGTCAGAGTTAAGGTGACACAGATAGAGATGAAGGCTGATCTGCATGACAGGAAAGTGGATGGACAGGTGGAAATGGAGGCAACCAGCCCAGGGGCTGCTGGTAACCTGACGGGGCCGTATGTGGTGCCCCGTCAGGAGCAATGAATTGTTTGAGTTGGAACTGTCGGGGAGTTGGGAACAAACCGACAGTTCGGGATTTGGTGGCTTTGGTTAGAGCTACTGAATCAAAGATTGTGTTCCTTTGTGAAACTAGGCAAAGTTCAGAAAAAGTGCGTCGTCTGCGTGGAAGATTGGGTCTTAGAGGTTTTGCTGGTGTCGACAGTGTTGGTCTTAGTGGGGGTCTCGCTTTATTTTGGTGTGATCAAATGCACGTGGATGTCAAGGATTCGAATGAAAGATACATTGATGCGTATGTGCGTGTGGCTCCTAGTGCTCCGATGTGGCGTTTGACTTGTGTTTATGGAGAACCACGTACGGAAAATCGTCATCGTATGTGGTCAACTATGCAAAGTCTGAAAGTGCAGTCTGACCTCCCTTGGTGTGTTATAGGGGATTTTATTGAAGCCCTATGGTCCTTTGAACACATGCCAGCCACTCCAAGGAATGAAAATCAAATGCAGGCGTTCAGGGATGTGTTGGAAACCTGTAATCTCGTGGACTTGGGGTTTCAGGGGCCCCCGTTTACATTTGATAACAAACAGCGCCGAAACAGAAACGTAAAAGTTTGGTTGGATCGAGCGGTGGTAGATAACAACTGGCGAAATTTATTTACAGCGGCTAAGGTAGTCCATCAGGTTTCACCTTGTTCTGACCATCTTCCAATTTTACTAAAGTGTGCTATCGATGAAGAGAAGGTGTATAGGCCGAACCTGAGAAGATATGAATTTTTTTGGGAAAGAGATGCGAGTCTACAAGAAAGAATAGCTACTGCTTGGGAGGAGGCCGGGGCCAAGTTTAACCTTGGTGATGTCCGTGCAGGGCTCAAAAGCTTGCTGCTCAATTTGCATACGTGGGGAAAGAAGAGGTTTGGTAATGTCACTAGAGAGCTTGAAAAGTCCAGAACTAAGCTAGAGGAGTTACTTAATATGAATGCGGACAGAGATGAAATAAAAAAGGTATCTGACCATATGAATGAACTGCTGTACCAGGAGGAAATGATGTGGTTGCAACGGTCGCGCATCGACTGGCTAAAGGAAGGAGACCGAAACACTCAATTTTTTCACAGAAAAGCGGTTTGGCGTGCACGCAAGAATAAGGTGAAAAGTTTGGTTGATGACAATGGTGTTGAACATGCAGACCACAAGGAGATGGGGGAGTTAGTGCAAGATTACTTCCAGTCCATTTTTACAAGGGATCCGTCATTGGATCCAACTCCTGTGGTAAATCTCTTTGAGCCAGTTGTTACAGATATGATGAATGATAAGCTGTGTGCTGAATTTTCTGAAAAGGAGATAGCGGATGCGCTCTTTCAAATTGGCCCCTTAAAGGTGTTGGGGAACGTTGCATGGGAAACAAAAAATTTCCTACGCACACGCAAGATCTATCCATGGTGATGAGCATCTACGATAGGGAGAGTAGATCTACATACCCTTGTAGATCGCTAAGCGGGAAGCGTTAAGAAACGCGGTTGATGTAGTCGAACGTCTTCGCGATCCAAATCGCCGAGCGTCCCGCGATCCAATCACGATCCGTCTCGCGATCCAATCGAGATCCGTCCCGCGATCCCATCACGATCCGTTCCGCGATCAAATCATGAACCGTCTCGCGATCCTGATCACGGTCCTTCCGATCTAGCGCCGAACGGACGGCACCTCCGCGTTCAGCACACGTACAGCTCGATGACGATCTCCGCCTTCTTGATCCAGCAAGAGGGAGCGGAGAGGTAGATGAGTTCTCCGGCAGCGCGACGGCGCGGCGGCGGTGGTGGTGGAACTATTCCGGCAGGGCTTCGCCTAAGCACCGCCGAACTAGACTAGAGGAGAAAACGATCTAGATGAAATAGAGGGAGCACATGGAAATTAGGGTTAGCTCTCCCCTCTAAATCCTCTAGTATATATAGGAGGGAGGGAGGGGAGGAGGCAGCCTCAAACCCTCAAGGGCTGGCCGAAATTGGAGGTGGAGGAGTCCTACTCCAATCCTATTAGGAGTAGGATTCCTCCTCTCCATTTGGAAACTCTTTCCACCTTTCCCTCTTTGGGTTTTTCCCACCCCTAGCCGCATGGGCCTTAGTGGGGGGCTTGGCCAGCCCACTAAGGGCTGGCTTGACTCCTCCCACAGCCCATGAGGCCCCTTGGGTTGAAATACCCCTCCCGATGGTCCCCGGTACCCCTCCCGGCACTCCCGGTACACTACCGAAATATCCGAAACTTTTCCGGTGACCAAAACGAGACTTCCTATATATCAATCTTTACCTCTGGACCATTCCGGAGCTCCTCGTGACGTCCAGGATCTCATCCGGGACTCCGAACAACCTTCGGTCACCACCATACATAACTCTACTATACCGAAACGTCACCGAACCTTAAGTGTGCAGACCCTGCGGGTTCGAGAACTATGTAGTCATGACCGAGACACCTCTACGGCCAATAACCAATAGCGGGACCTGGATGCCCATATTGGTTCCCACATATTCTATGAAGATCTTTATCGGTTGAACCTCTATGTCAAGGATTCAGTTAATCCCGTATGTTGTTCCCTTTGTTCTTCGGTATGTTACTTGCCCGAGATTCGATCGTCGGTATCTCTATACCTAGTTCAATCTCGTTACCGGCAAGTCTCTTTACTCGTTCCGTAATACAAGATCCCATGGCTAACACTTAGTCACATTGCTTGCAAGGCTTATTGTGATGTTGTATTACCGAGTGGGCCCTGAGATACCTCTCCGTCACACGGAGTAACAAATCCCAGTCTTGATCCATGCCAACCCAACAGACACCCTCGGAGATACCTGTAGAGCACCTTTATAGTCACTCAGTTACGTTGCGATGTTTGATACACACAAGGTACTCCTCCGGTGTCAATGAGTTGCATGATCTCATGGTCATAGGAACAGATACTTGACATGTAGAAAACTATAGCAATAAACTGACACGATCATATGCTATGTTTATAGTTTGGGTCTTGTCCATCACATCATTCTCCTAATGATGTGATCCCGTTATCAAATGACATCTCATGTCTATGGCCAGGAAACCTTGACCGTCTTTGATCAACGAGCTAGTTAACTAGAGGCATACTAGGGACACAGTGTTGTCTATGTACCCACACATGTATTTGAGTTTCCAATCAATACAATTATAGCATGGATAATAAACAATTATCACGAACAAGGAAATATGATAATAACTAAATTATTATTGCCTCTAGGGCATATTTCCAACAGTCTCCCACTTGCACTAGAGTCAATAATCTAGTTCACATCACCATGTGATTTACATTGTTATGAATCTAACACCCAATGAGTTCTGGGGTTCGATCATGCTTTGCATGTGAGAGAGGTCTTTAGTCAACGGTCTGCAACATTCAGATCCGTGTGTTCTTTGCAAATCTATATGTCATACTACAGATGCTGCCACGCTCCACTTGGAGCTATTCCAAATGGTTGCTCCACTATACGTATCCTGACTGCTACTCAGAGTCGTCCGGATAGGTGTCAAAGCTTGCATCGACGTAACCCTTTATGACGAACTCTTTATCACCTCCATAATCGAGAAATATTTCCTTAGTCCTCTAGTTACTAAGGATAATCTTGACCGCTGTCCAGTGATCCACTCCTGGACCACTCTTGTACCCCTTGACAGACTCATGGCAAGGCACACACTAGGTGCGGTACACAGCATGGCATACTATACAGAGCCTATGGATAAGGCATAGGGGACGACCTTCGTCCTTTCTCTTTCTTCTGCCGTGGTCGAGCTTTGAGTCTCACTCAACTCCACACCTTACAAATCAGGCAAGAACTCTTTCTTTGACTGATCCATTTTGAACTCTTTCAAAATCTTGTCAAGGTATGTACTCATTGAAAGTTTTACCAAACGTCTTGATCTATCTTTATAGATCCTGACGCCCAACATTTAAGTAGCTTCATTCCAGGTTTTCCTTTGAAAAACTCCTTTTCAAACAACCCTTTATGCTTTCCAGAAATTCTACATCATTTCCGATCAACAATATGTCATCCACATATACTTATCAGAAATTCTATAGTGCTCCCACTCACTTTATTGTAAATACAAGTTTCTCATAAACTTTGTATAGACTCAAAAACTTTGATCACCTCATCAAAGCGTATATTCCAACTCCGAGATGCTTGCTCCAGTCCATAGAAGGATTGCTGGAACTTGCATACATTTTAGCATCCTTAGGACTGACAAAACCTTCTGGTTGTATCACATACAACCTTTCCTCACGGAAACCGTTAAGGAAACTCTGTTTTGACATCCATCTGCCAGATTTCATAATCAAAAAATGCAGCAACTGCTAACATAATTCCAACAGACTTTAGCATCGCTACGGGTGAGAAAGTCTCATCGTAGTCAACTCCTTGAACTTGTGAAAAACCCTTTGCCACAAGTCGAGCTTTATAGACGGTGACATTACCGTCCGCGTCCGTCTTCCTTTTAAAGATCCATTTGTTCTGAATGGCCTTTCGCCCTTCAGGTAATACTTCCAAAGCCCGTACTTTGTTTTCTTACATGGATCCCATCTCGGATTTCATGGCCTCTAACCATTTCTCGGAATGCGGGCCCATCATCGCTTCTCCATAGCTCGTAGGTTCATCGTTGTCCAACAACATGACCTCTAAGACAGGGTTGCCGTACCACTCAGGAGCAGTACGCGTCCTTGTCAACCTACGAGGTTCGATAGTAACTTGATCCGAAGCTTCATGATCATCATCATTAACTTCCTCTTCAACTAACGTAGGCTCCACAGAAACAACTTTCTGCGCTGCGCTACTCTCTAGTTGAAACAAAGGTTCAAAAACCTCATCAAGTTCTATCTTCCTCCCACTCAATTCTTTCGAGAGAAACTCTTTCTCGAGAAAGGACCCATTTTAGCAACAAACACTTTGCACTTGGATCTGAGATAGAAGGTACACCCAACTGTTACGTTAGGGTATTCTATGAAGATGCATTTGTCCGCTTTGGGTTCGAGCTCATTAGGTGAAAACCCTTTTTCACATAAACGTCGCAGCCCCAAACATTAAGAAATGACAGCTTAGGTTTCCGCCAAACCAAAATTCATACGGTGTCATCTCAACGGACTTAGATGGTGCCCTTTTTAAAGTGAATGTGGTTGTCTCTAATGCATAACCCTAAAACGATAGTGGTAAATCGATAAGAGACATCATAGTTCGCACCATATCCAATAGAGCACGACTACGACGTTCGGACACACCATCACACTATGGTGTTCCAGGTGGCGTGAGTTGTGAAACAACTTCCACATTGTCTTAAGTTGTATACCAAACTCGTAACTCAGATATTCACCTCCACGATCATATCGTAGACATTTTATCTTCTTGTCACGATGATCTCAAACTTCACTCTAATTTTGTTTGAACTTTTCAAACGTTACAGACTTGTGTTTCATTAAGTAAATATCCCCATATCTACTCAAATCATCAGTGAAGGTAGGAAAATAACGATATCCACCGCACGCTATAACACTCATTGGACCGAATACATCAACATGTATTATTTCCAATAAGTTACTTGCCCGCTCCATCATACCGGAAAACGGGGTCTTAGTCATCTTGCCCATGAGGCATGGTCCGCATGTCTCAACCGATTCGAAATCAAATGAGTCCAAAGATCCATCAGCATGGAGTTTCTTCATGCGCTTTACACCAATATGACATTTAGCGGCAGTGCCACAAGTATGTGGTACTATCATTATTAACTTTGTATCTTTTGGCATCAATATTATGAACATGTGTATCTCTACGATCAAGATTCAATAAACCATTCTCATTGGGTGCATGACCATTGAAGGTATTATTCATGTAAACAGAATAACCATTATTCTCTAACTTAAATGAATAACCGTATTGCAATAAACATGATCTAATCACGTTCATGCTTAACGCAAACACCAAATAACATTTATTTAGGTTCATCACTAATCCCGAAGGTAGAGAGAGCGTGCGATGGTGATCAGATCAACCTTTGAAACACTTTCAACACTCATCGTCACCTCACCCTTATCTAGTCTCCTTTTATTCCGTAGCTTTTATTTCGAGTTACTAACATTTAGCAACCGAACCGGTATATTATACCCAGGTGCTACTAGGAGTACTAGTAAGGTACACATCAATAACATGTATATCAAATATACTTCTGTCGACGTTGCCAGCCTTCTTATCTACCAAGTATCTAGGGCAGTTCCGCTTTGGCGACCGTTCTCCTCATAATAGAAGCACTCAGTCTCGGGTTTGGGTTCAACCTTGGATTTCTTTACTGGAGCAGCAACTGGCTTGCCATCCATGAAGTTTCCCTTCTTGCCCTTTCCCTTCTCGAAACTAGTGGTTTCACTAACCATCAACACTTGATGCTCCTTCTTGATTTCTACCTTCGCGGTGTCAAACATCGCGAATAGATCAGGGATCATTATTTCAATCCCTGGCATTTTATAGTTCATCACGAAGCTCTAGTAGCTTAGTGACAGTGACTTGGAGAACTATATCAATCACTATCTTATCTGGAAGATCAACTCCCACTCGATTCAAGCGATTGTAGCACCCAGACAATCTGAGCACATGCTCAACGATTGAGCTATTCTCCTTCATCTTGCAGGCAAAGAATCTTGTTGGAGGTCTCATACCTCTCAACACGGGCACGAGCCTGAGATCCCAATTTCAGCTCTTAGAACATCTCAAATGTTCCGTGATGTTCAAAACGTTTTGGAGCCTCAATTCTAAGCCGTAATGCATGACGCACTGAACTATCAAGTAGTCATCAAAACGTGCCTGTCAGATGTTCACAACATCTACAGACGACGCCAGAGGGGGTGGCGCACCGAGCGGTGCATTAAGGACATAAGCCTTCTGTGCAGCAATGAGGACAATCCTCAGATCACGAACCCCGTCCGCATTATTGCTACCATCATCTTTCAACTCTATTTCTCTAGGAACATATAAAAATTCAAGGGAGCTACAGCGCGAGCTAGTAATCTACAACATAATTTGCAAAGACATTTTGACTATGTTCATGATAATGAGTTTAGTTAATCATATTACTTAAAAACTCCCACTCAAATTGACATCCTCCTGGTCATTCGAGTGTCACATGATCCAAATCCACCAACTCAAGTCCGATCATCACGTGAGTTGAGGTGGTTTCAATGGTGAACATCTCCATGTTGATCATATCTACTATATGACTCATGTTCGACCTTTCGGTCTCTTGTGTTCCGAGGCCATGTCTGTACATGCTAGGCTCGTCAAGTTTAACCCGAGTGTTCCGCACGTGCAACACTGGCTTGCACCCGTTGTATGCGAACATAGAGTCTATCACACCCGATCATCACGTGGTGTCTCTAAACGACGAACTTTCGCAACGGTGCACACTCGGGGAGAACACAATTTTATCTTGAAATTTAAGTGAGGGATCGCCTTATAATGCTACCGTCGTCCTAAGCAAAATAAGATGCATAAAAGGATTAACATCACATGCAAATCATAAGTGACATGATATGGCCATGAACTTGTGCTTTTGATCTTCATCTCCAAAGCACCGGCATGATCTCCATCGTCACCGGCATGACACCATGATCTCCATCATCTTGATCTCCATCAATGTGTCGCCATGAGGTTGTCGCGCCGACTGTTGCTTCCACGACTATTGCTAACTCGTAGCGATAAAGTAAAGCAAAACGGCGAAAATAATTAAAGACAACCCTATGGCTCCTGCCGGTTGCCGTACTCATCGACATGCAAGTCGTGATATTCTATACAATACATGATCATCTCATACATCACATATATCTCATCATGTAATTGGCCATATCACATCACAACATACCCTGTAAAAACAAGTTAGACGTCCTCTAATTGTTGTTGCAAGTTTTACGTGGCTGCTACGGGTATCTAGCAAGAACAATTCTTACCTACGCAGAAACCACAACGGTGATACAAAAATTGCTATTCAACCTTCTCAAGGACCGCCTTTGTCAAATCCGATCCGACTAAAGTGGGAGAAACAGACACCCGCCAGGCATCTTTATGCAACGAAGTTACATGTCAGTTGATGGAACCGGTCTCTCGTAAGCGTACGAGTAATGTTGGTCTGGGCCGCTTCATCCCACAATACCGCCGAAACAAGAAAATACTAAGGGAGGAAGCAATTCGAATATCAACGCCCACAAACTCCTTTGTGTTCTACTCGAGATCTCATCTACACATAGACCTAGCTCATGATGCCACTGTTGGGGAACGTTGCATGGGAAACAAAAAATTTCCTACGCACACGCAAGATCTATCCATGGTGATGAGCATCTACGAGAGGGAGAGTGGATCTACATACCCTTGTAGATCGCTAAGCGGGAAGCGTTAAGAAACGCGGTTGATGTAGTCGAACGTCTTCGCGATCCAAATCGCCGAGCGTCCCGCGATCCAATCATGATCCGTCTCGCGATCCAATAGCGATCCGTCCCGCGATCCCATCACGATCCGTCCCGCGATCCCATCACGATCCGTCTCGCGATCCTGATCACGGTCATTCCGATCTAGCGCCGAACGGACAGCACCTCCGCGTTCAACACACGTACAGCTCGATGACGATCTCCGCCTTCTTGATCCAGCAAGAGGGAGCGGATAGGTAGATGAGTTCTCCGGCAGTGCGACGGCGCAGCAGCGGCGGTGGTGGAACTATTCCGGCAGGGCTTCGCCTAAGCACCGCCGAACTAGACTAGAGGAGAAAACGATCTAGATGAAATAGAGGGAGCACGTGGCAATTAGGGTTAGCTCTCCCCTCTAAATCCTCTAGTATATATAGGAGGGAGGGAGGGGAGGAGGCAGCCTCAAACCCTCAAGGGCTGGCCGAAATTGGAGGTGGAGGAGTCCTACTCCAATCCTATTAGGAGTAGGATTCCTCCTCTCCACTTGGAAACTCTTTCCACCTTTCCCTCTTTGGGTTTTTCCCACCCCTAGCCGCATGGGCCTTAGTGGGGGGCTTAGCCAGCCCACTAAGGGCTGGCTTGACTCCTCCCACATACCATGAGGCCCCTTGGGTCGAAATACCCCTCCCGATGGTCCCCGGTACCCCTCCCGGCACTCCCGGTACACTACCGAAATATCCGAAACTTTTCCGGTGACCAAAACGAGACTTACTGTATATCAATCTTTACCTCCGGACCATTTCGGAGCTCCTCGTGACGTCCAGGATCTCATCCGGGACTCCGAACAACCTTCGGTCACCACCATACATAACTCTACTATACCGAAACGTCACCGAACCTTAAGTGTGCAGACCCTGCGGGTTCGAGAACTATGTAGTCATGACCGAGACACCTCTACGGCCAATAACCAATAGCGGGACCTGGATGCCCATATTGGTTCCCACATATTCTATGAAGATCTTTATCGGTTGAACCTCTATGTCAAGGATTCAGTTAATCCCGTATGTTGTTCCCTTTGTTCTTCGGTATGTTACTTGCCCGAGATTCGATCGTCGATATCTCTATACCTAGTTCAATCTCGTTACCGGCAAGTCTCTTTACTCGTTCCGTATACAAGATCCCGTGGCTAACACTTAGTCACATTGCTTGCAAGGCTTATTGTGATGTTGTATTACCGAGTGGGCCCTGAGATACCTCTCCGTCACACGGAGTAACAAATCCCAGTCTTGATCCATGCCAACCCAACAGACACCCTCGGAGATACCTGTAGAGCACCTTTATAGTCACTCAGTTATGTTGCGACGTTTGATACACACAAGGTACTCCTCCGGTGTCAGTGAGTTGCATGATCTCATGGTCATAGGAACAGATACTTGACATGTAGAAAACTATAGCAATAAACTGACACGATCATATGCTATGTTTATAGTTTGGGTCTTGTCCATCACATCATTCTCCTAATGATGTGATCCCGTTATCAAATGACATCTCATGTCTATGGCCAGGAAACCTTGACCATCTTTGATCAACGAGCTAGTTAACTAGAGGCATACTAGGGACACAGTGTTGTCTATGTACCCACACATGTATTTGAGTTTCCAATCAATACAATTATAGCATGGATAATAAACGATTATCACGAACAAGGAAATATGATAATAACTAAATTATTATTGCCTCTAGGGCATATTTCCAACAGTCTCCCACTTGCACTAGAGTCAATAATCTAGTTCACATCACCATGTGATTTACATTGTTATGAATCTAACACCCAATGAGTTCTGGGGTTCGATCATGCTTTGCATGTGAGAGAGGTCTTTAGTCAATGGTCTGCAACATTCAGATCCGTGTGTTCTTTGCAAACCTGTCCAAGGCATATGACAGGGTTGATTGGGGATTCTTGGAGCGAGTGATGATTAAGTTGGGTTTTGCTCATCGGTGGGTGCAATGGATCATGACGTGCGTCACCACGGTGAGATACATAGTAAAATTTAATGGAGCCCTTCTTGAATCGTTTGCACCGGAGCGCGGCCTCCGGCAAGGTGATCCCCTCTCGCCATTTGTTTTCCTGTTTGTGGCTGACGGTTTGTCTGAGTTGCTCAAACAGGGAGTGAGATCAAATGCTATTGAGCCGCTAAAAATATGTCGTGCAGCACTAGGGGTCTCGCATTTGTTATTCGCGGATGATACACTTCTGTTCTTCAAGGCGAACCAACAGCAGGCAGGGGCGGTAAAGGATATTATTCATGCATATGAACATGCTACATGACAGTTAATTAATCCGTCTAAATGCTCAATACTGTTTGGACAGTCTTGCCCATCTACTGTCCAGGAGGGTGTGAAACAAGAGTTACATATTCTGAAGGATCAATTTGAGGAGAAATATTTAGGACTCCCGACACCAGAAGGCCGCATGCATAAGGGGAAGTTTCAAAACTTGCAAGTTAAGTTGATGAAATGGATATGTATATGGGGCGATGGCTACATGGCTCAAGCTGGTAGAGAAGTATTGATCAAGGCGGTGGCGCAATCCATTCCCACATATATCATGGGCGTATTTAAACTGCCTTTCTCAGTGTGTGACGATCTTACTCGGATGGTCCGGAATTATTGGTGGGGCGCAGAGAAAGGAAAACGGAAAACTCACTGGATGGCTTGGGATCAGATCATTAAACCCAAAGCGATGGGTGGCCTGGGGTTTCGGGATTACAGACTGTTTAACCAGGCACTTCTGGCGCGGCAGGCATGGCGATTGTTGATCAACCCAGAAAGCTTGTGCGCAAGAGTTTTGAAAGCTAAGTATTATCCTAATGGGCGACTTGAGGATACCGTTTTTGCAGGTAACGCTTCGTCGACGTGGCAGGCCATTACTTATGGCTTGGAGCTTCTCAAAAATGGTCTTATATGGCGGATCGACGACGGACAATTTGTCTGTATTTGGCGCGACCCTTGGCTGGACCGGCCGGTGTCATATCGGCCAATATCTCCGGTCGGAAGGTGTCGTCTTCGACGTGTGGTAGAACTGATTAATGAGCGTGGTACATGGAAGAGGGAGCTGCTACAGCAACACTTCATGCAGCCGGACGTCGACAAGATACTCAAGCTGCGCCCATCGCCTAGGATGCAGGATGTCCTAGCTTGGGGGCCGGACCCGAAAGGCATTTTCTCTGTCAAGTCGGCCTACAACATTGGGCTGGAGGATAAACTTCGCACGTCTTCGTGCGCCACGAGCAGGGCACCGGACGGCAAACGTGCCGTCTGGAAGGCATTGTGGAGGTGCCCTGCTCCACCTAAGGTACGCGTCTTCGGTTGGCGGATTGCAACCAACTCATTGGCTACGATGGAGAATAAGCATAAGAGAACCTTGGATAAATCTGATGTGTGTGTCCTATGTGGCGTTGAGCAGGAGGACACCTTCCACGCCATTTGCAGGTGCCCCATGGCGTGTGCTCTCTGGGAGGCCATGAGGGAGTCATGGCCGCTCCCGGACCTGGGGACGGTCACGAACATCGGCAAAGAATGGCTACTACACCTCCTAGATAACTGCACCGAGCTGCAGCGGCTGGTCATCCTCATGACCTTTTGGCGAGCGTGGCATTGTAAGAACGAGGTCACACATCACAAGCCAGCGCCACCTATCGAGAGTTCGCGGAGGTTCCTGAACAGCTACATCGAGTCCCTATTGTGCATCAAGCAGCATCCACAAGGAGATTTGGTGAAAGGCAAGATGATGGTTCAGAGTATACCGCATGTGGTCAAGCAAATAGTTGCATCACCAAAAGGTACGCCAACTGATACAACTTGGGAGAAACCTCCGGCGGGATGGGCGAAGCTAAATGTGGATGGATCATATGTCCATGGCGAGAATACAGGGGGTGCAGGCATGGTACTAAGGGACGACACAGGGGCCATCATCTTCTCTTCGTGTCGCTTCCTTCGATTATGTTGCTCCCCGATGGAGGTGGAAATGGCAGCGTGTCTCGAGGGCACGTCCCTGGCGCTGCAGCGAACGGAGAAGCCCCTTATCATCGAGCTGGATTGCAAGGCGGGAGTGGACGCCCTGATGGATAGCAGTGTCAACAGATCCTCACTGGCGAGCTGGGTAGAGGAGACGAAGAGGGTCCTGCATGGCATCCAGAGGCATAGTTTTTCCCACGTCCGGAGATCAGCCAACAGTGCTACACACTATCTATCTCATAGGGGACGCACCACCCAGCGTACGATGGTGTGGCTAGGCTCCGGGCCTGATGATCTTTGTCATATTTGTGAAAACGAGTGTAACACCATTCCTTAATTAATACATTCTCGTTTCACCCGCAAAAAAAAGAAGGGATAAGTGCCCACTTTACGTTAAGCGGGAAACGTTCAGTCAAAGGGAGGAGCGCTTGCTGAGTCAGGCCGCAGTCGCTGCTACCGTCCAGTTGTTTCCAACACTCCCACTTGGGCAGTTATCCGTATATCCATGCCTCAAAACTCTCAAAAATACTGCAGGGAAAATATAGAGAAAGAGAGCATAGTATGCATTGTCGTATTGCACAAATTGCCTCGTCAAAAACTTTGTGTGAGAAACATTTGGAAAACTCATTCTGGGGAAAAGAGTACAATCCATCAGAAAGACGAGGATGGTGAACTTCCCCGTAGTTTGGCGTTGATGAACTTTCTACCATTTAAACTATATAAGGACCAAACCAACACTGAGGCCTCACAGAGCTCACCCGCTCTGGGATGTTCTTGGCCGACCGGTCATGTTGAATATGGTCAACCGAGCAGCCAGGGGCGTCTGATCTTTACTGCAGTTTGCACCTCGCGGTTGGTGTTCAAGGTCCATGACTGGTGTGCTCAGTGTCTCTCCCCATTGGGTGCATTAAATTTCGCTGGGTGACCTTTGCTCGTGTGCCACATATTGTCCCGCGCATCACGTTGTCTCCCAGTCCACCTCTCCCGCACGCCTCGCACCCCATCCTCTCCCCCGCACGAACCCAACACCCCAATGGATGGGCCGCCACACCCCTCACTCCTCCCCAGTCGTCTCCACGGGCGCTTCATCCTCTTCGTCCTCCCGCCATATCCAAGGCGTGTGGGCGCAGAGGCGAGCCTCTCCGATGGTGGCGGCGACCTGCAGGCAAAGGGCGACACATGGATCGGTCCCTACAGGAGAGAGAAGATGGGAGGGAGAGAGAGAAGGAAGGAGAGTTGAGCCATATGACTGTTAATTTGTACTGTCATTTGCTAGTAGGCAACCAAACCTCTAGTGAGAAGGGTGACCACAGCATTGGGCCTTGCAGCAACCAAACGCTATATTTTGCACCTTCACAACAATAACCGCCAGGTGACTCCAACCAAATGTCATGCATCAAACAATGTCGTGATGCAATGCAGGCAACCAAACCATGTGCAGAACATGGTTTACAACTTGTATTTACTCAGTCAGGCTTAGCCAAGCAACAAATGTAAATAGGCCAAACTAGATGTAGGTAACCAAACACGCCCTAGGTTCTCGCCACCACTGGCACATCACTTCCGCCATAGAGGGGAACCTATCTCCCACCCAGGCTCAAGGGCATCGGCCCCTCGGCGATAGGGCCTGCGAGGTGGAGAGGAGCACCGAAAGCAAATGACTCACCGGAACCGCTACTGGACATTGTTGCCGATGAATAACCGGGCCGCCAACCACATTGCACAAAAATCACCACCCCCGTAGTCCCTAGGCGATGCCTCCGTGGAGAGGAGTCACGTACAACCCTGCCACCACCTAAATAAGAAGAATATATTGTCAACCGTGGGCAAGGGAAGGGGAAAAGGAAAAGGAACACCGACAAAGCCTTCATAGAATGAAGCGGCACCCCGCGACGTTGATGTCGTCGTGGGTGCCACAACGGTCAAGGGTTTCTCCCGATTCCACGCACCCCCACCACCAACTGACAACCAGAGCCTTCCAACCGGCCCTTAGGGACCATATTCGATTAGGCGAAACTTCTTCAAATATGAAGTGAAGGCCGTCTGGATGATCCTCGCACCGTGAGTCACCTTATTTTATTTTTTTGAACACGGTACACTTGTGAATGTCCACATACTCACCCCAATGAACGCACACACGCACACCCTAGCCCTATGAGGACCTCCGAGGTACCGAGCCAGCATCACATCTTGAGATTGACGAAGCCACCACAAGCGCCTCGTAGTTGATGAGAATGTCTTTTTTCACTGAACGAATATCGCCGAAAAGTCTGGAATAAAAATGCGAGCACTGGTGTCAAGTCTAGGAGTTGAAATCTAATGGGCTAGTTCCACCGCCTTAAGACCACCGCATGAGGCTGAGCTCCTAGGGCCTTAGTGTCACCTTTGTCTGCGCCACGCAGGATCGCGAACGACCAACTCTACTAGTGGCGAGGCAGGGTAGGGGCGGGGGAAGGGGAGGCGCCGCGCTAGGGTTTGCCGAGCGAGGGCAGCTCCTGAAAATTGCTCATATGGTTGCGGTTGGTTCCGTTAAAAGTCTGTATATTTATTATTTAGCAATTCCAAAAAAAAGGTCGGGATAGTCAGACACTATCGTTACCCGACTGGACTAAACACGAGTAAACAGCACTATTGGATATCTACAAAATTTAAGCCGCACGTTCTCCGAAGCTTTCGATCGATCGGGCAGACGGCCGGAAGATGTCCGTTTCAGCCCGTAATTCGTCCATTTGGCCAGGTTACCGTCCCGGCTGGGTTGCGCTGCACGCACCAGCAGCAGTACGTATCCCGAGATATTTTACCCTGCAGTGCATAGGTAGCTGCGGCCGTAGCTGGATCGCTCCCACTTGCATGCGTAAGATTAGCAAGGCTGGAAAATGAGATGCACAAGCACAATGCATGCACAGAGGATCTCCTCGTCCGGACCGTCTGCCCGGTTGGTGTCGGCATCTACTGCGTGCCACCCACCAGCTGCAGACGACATAAGTTTGACATTGAAGTTAGGGTACGCATGCGTGATGCGATGGAAGATGCCCCAACGAGGCGTCCAGGTGCGTTCGATAATTGATGCCCCCGCGGAGTATTTGATTTTCCATCATGCCACAAAGAAAGAAAAATACTTGTCCGTTTTTCATCATCCATCTCCGTCTGGGGAGAAATTTGAGTGTGTATACGGGGCTGTTGGTCCTCCCCCCCTCCCCATGCCCGCCTGCCCGCCAAATCATGGGTGTTGTTGGCGTGCCAAAAAATCGACGAATGATTTGGCCGCCCTCGTTTGCACCAACTATTTGCCGCAGAAGAAGAGGGGGAAGCTGATGAGCGTTGGTGTGCGAAGGCAACCACACAAGGCCTCGATGTGCTACGGGAGGGCCCCCTTGCACCGCCGATGACATTGTTCGTCGTCGGTGGCTTCGCCGCCACTGGTGCAATGTGTGGCAACCACAATGAAATGTGACTTCTTGACGGTGTTGCTTGAGTGCGGTTGCTTTGCGTCACGTCGGGACACGAAGTGGCGACGTGTAGGGGGGAGGGGGGGGTGCTTGAGTACACGTCTCCAAACGTTGCCAGCTCGTCGGGAGCCGCCACCCATGCACACTACTTATACTTGTTCGGGGCGCGCCACTATCCATTTATTCATAGCTATGCCATGCATCGCCCCCCCTCCCCCCCCCCCCCCCCCCGGGGGGTTGTGTATGGTCGTGGGTGGCATAGCCGCCGCATGTCGAAATGATGACCAGAAGCAACGACGGAACACCCCACAAGTGGTGGTCATTGTCAAAAACATGTGTTTGTGTCGTTGTTGGATATGGTGCCATGTGTTTTGTATGTACTTCCGCTTCTTCGTACTTCTGCTTCCTCGGTTTAGGTGCTTTGGCCACTTGGTTTGGCACGACGACCATGCAGTCTCTCTCTCCCTCCCGTTGCCGACGACCATGGGTGAGGACAGTGAAAACAAGGACTAAAGACGACGAGTATACCAAGCCGGTCAACTTAGCTTTGGCATTCCTCCAACCGCCGATGTCCTCCTCGGTAAGGTCAACTGTTTCCTCTCCTATTCATCTCCTTTCGAGACCACACACGACGTTACAACGAATATGACGTGGAATGGCAGGGGGTCGAGGGGATGTCGTCACCGCCATGTTTGCGTGTGTTGACTGAGTCAGTGGCCATGCACATCCTCGACGACGTCATTTATCATCGTTGATGTTGAATGAGACGACACATGCCCGGGAGCTCGTCGTCGCCTTGGTCGCCATGCCCTAGATGATGAGCTCTCCGTTGTAGCTCCAATCCCGGTCGTCGCTGCTCTCACGGCCGGTGAGCGAGATGGCCACATCGTCGTCGGAGCTCACATCCGTTTCCATGAGATTATTAATAATTAACTAATTTTAAAATGGTTTCAGTCAATGATTGTCCTACTACCTAGAGATGCATCGGCGAACCAACCCGTGGTTGGATGGTTAGAGGGACAGTGGTATCCCCAGCCCATCAGGGTTCAAGTCCTGGTGCTCGCATTATTTTTGGATTTATTTCAGGATTTCCGGCGCGCTTACGGTGACTTCGTAAATTTCAAGATGATATGCCGGCTCAGTCTCTCGAAGGTGCTCATAGGGGTAGGGTGTGCGTGCGTGCCTTCATAAGGGTGAGTGTATGCGTGTATATATGAGCGCTTGCGTCTGTACTGTGTTAAAAAAAATCTAGAGATGCACCGGGGAGCGATGCACGGCAGCCACCCGCCACCAGTACGAAATCAAGTTTTTCCTCTACGAATCAGTACAAAACCAAGTTTGGACGCGACTACGTGGTATGGCCGTCGATGTGACCTCGGGGTGCCCACCCAGCCATCCGCTCCTCGTTTATTTCGGCGCAACGTGTCGAGACGGAGACGCGGGGCCAACGTGCGAGTGTATACCCCGTGATTTTTTTTTGAAAGCAATAAGACTTTATTTCTCATATAACAGCCAAGTCGTTTACAATAAGGTGAGAAATAAAGTCCGGGATCGAGGATTCCCAGAAAGAAGAAGATCTAGAGCTAAAACAATGTTTTGCTAAGCAATCTGCAGCTTGGTTTGCCTCTCGAAAGCAGTTGATAAAGGAGGTCTTTGCAAATTCAGAACTGAGATTTTTACACTCCATAACAGTGACCACTTCCTCGCCAAGATAGGCATCACTTTGGTTCACCATCTCCACTGCATTTGTACTGTCAGATTCCACAATTACCTTGTTGCATCCGATATTGGTTGCCAAGATCAGTCCATTCCTAATGGCACACACTTCTGCAGAAGTAGCATTGTTCACATGAGGTATAAACCATGAAGCAGCAGCAATATAGTTTCCTTTATCATCTCGTGCAATTGCTCCCGTGGAACCCGAGGGAGTTTCAGCTTGGAAGGAAGCATCAACATTTATCTTGACATAACCATGAAAAGGTTTCTGCCACATGTGTTCTCTTTTTCTCGATGGTTGCTTCGGGGTCGATGCTCGTACAAAGTTTGTAGCCAAGACTTTAATAGTTACAGCAGTACGATTGGGTGATTGAATAGACTCCCCTCGCACAAACTGGCGTCGCTGCCACCATATATACCAAGCTTCTACAACCACCAGTTCTGACACTGGAAGTTCGCCAATACTTGACTCAATTCTCTCAAGAATTTCCATAGTCACTGATCCAGATCGATCTTCTGTCACTGCCTTTTCAATGTGCTCCGTCAGCGCTAACTCTGCCCAGATTGCTCTCGCCCGCGGGCATGAAAATAAACAATGTTGGATGTCTTCCATCCCAATTTTGCACATCGGACATTGTGGTACGAGCGGGATATGACGACTAGCAAGCACTCCAAAGCACGGCAACACTCCCCTCAGTACCTTCCATGTAAAATGTTTTATTTTCCCAGGTACTCGAAGGCGCCAAGTATTCTTCCAAATGTCATTCAGCTGCATGCTTCCCTGTCCATCAGTTCTCCTCAAGCGCGATCCATGTTGGTGTTCAAATTCAACATGGTAGGAGGATCGCACAGAGAATGTTCCCGATCTAGTGTGATGCCAAGACACAAAGTCCTCAATTATCTCCACCTGCAGTGGAATTTGCAGAATTCTGATGACATCAATCGGGTTAAAGACAGACCTAATTAGATCTTCGTCCCACTGGCCAGAATGTGGATCAATCAGGTCCTCAACCTTTGACAGTAAGGTTGCCCCCCGTGGTGTAATAACTTTCCTTGTCTCACTCAACGGTATCCAGGGATCTTGCCAAATGTTAATCTGTGAACCAGTCCCAACTCTTCATATACATCCTCTTTTGAAAGTTTGTATCCCCGATACAATACTCTGCCAAGTATAAGAAGCTCCCTTCTTTGGTCCAGCTTGCAATATATTTCCATCAGGGTAATATTTGGCGCTTAACACACGGGCACACAAAGAGTCGGGGTTCTGGATTAGGCGCCAGCACTGCTTTGCTAACATAGCAAGGTTATAGCTGTGAAGGTCCCTAAATCCCATGCCCCCTTTCTTCTTCGGTACACACATCTTCCACCATGAGAACCAGTGCATCTTCCTTTTTTCATCCGTATCTCCCCACCAAAAACTTGACATCTCATCAGTAAATAGATTTGCATATCCCTTTTGGCAATTTGAAAACTGACATAGCATATGAAGGGATAGCTTGAGCTACTGATTTCAACAATATTTCTTTTCCTTGCATAGATAGTACTTTCTCCTTCCACCCTTTAAGTCGTTGACAGACTATGTCGATGAGATGCTGAAAACAGTCACTTCGGTCCACCCCTACGATGGTTGGTAGGCCTAGATACTTGTCTGACAGGGCTTCTGTTAATATGTTCAGATCTCTACACACATCTTCTCTTATCCTGACCTCAGTATTAGGACTGAAGAATATACTAGATTTAGCTGTACTTACCAGCTGGCCAGAGCTACTACAGTATGTGTCCAACACCTTCTTCAAGGTTGATGCATTATGTGTGGTTGCTCTCATCAGAATAAGCGAATCATCTGCAAAAAGGAGATGGGAAATAGATGGTGCGTTCCTGCAGACACGAATACCCTCGATGCCTCCTACTTCCTCCTCATGAGCCAACAAACTGGAAAGTCCTTCAGAACACAATAAAAAGAGATATGGGGATAAGGGATCACCTTGTCTCAACCCTCTACTAGGAAGAAACTCCTCTGTCTCAGTACCATTGAACCTGACTCTGTAGCTAACTGAGGTCACACATTCCATAATCAGCTCCACCCACTGCACATCAAAGCCCATCTTCAACATCATCTGTTTCAAAAATCCCCATTCCACCCTATCATAAGCTTTAAGCATATCTAGCTTTACCGCACAGTAGCCATTAGTCCTGTGAGTTTTTTTCTTTATGGCATGAAATCACTCGTATGCCACTAGTACATTATCTGTGATTAGTCTGCCTGGAACAAAAGCACTCTGTGTCAGGGATATTACCTCAGGCAGAATTTTCTTTAGTCTATTAGCAAGCATCTTGGAAATAACCTTGTACACCACATTGCATAAGCTTATAGGTCTGTACTGAGTTATTACCTCTGGGCTCTCCACTTTGGGTATCAACACAATATTAGTTGAGTTCCACCCCTCAGGAATTTTCTTCTTGTTGATGGCCTCCAGAACTTCTTTAGTTAGATCATCTCCCAAGATATGCCAAAATCTTTTGAAGAAGATTGCATGCAGCCCGTCCGGTCCCGGAGCCTTCATATCACCAATCTGGAACAAGGCCTTGCGTACATCCTCTCCTGTATACGGTGCATTAAGTAGCCTGTTCATGTCATTAGTTACTAAGGGCTTAACAGCCGATAGTAGATTATTATCCACCTCGCCCTCATCGGACTTGAATAAGCTAGCAAAATAATCAGAAATAAGTGGCTTGAGGTTACCATTACCCTCAATCCACCCGTTGTCATTAACTTTCAACTTTTTAATCAAGTTTCTTCTCCTCCTAGCCGAGGCAAAGTGATTGAAATATGAGGTGTTACGATCACCATGACGTAACCAATTCACTCTACCCCGCTGTGACCAATAGATTTCATCTTGTTCTAATAAATTCTCAATTAAAACTGACAACTCTTTTTGCTTATTTTTCACCTCTTCTGAATAAGGAACTCGCATCAGACTATCAAGTTCCCTTTGAGCATTCTTTAGGCGTGCACGAGGCCCCTTCAAAACCTTACGGTCCCAGGCGTGCAGCTCGCCGTGAACCACTTCAAGTTTTGCCGCAACAGATGGGCATAGTCCTTGACTCCGTGCTTTGAGCCACGCTGTTTTGACAATCTCCTCTACAGTTTCTTCGGACAACCATCTAGCTTCAAACTTGCACTGTGTGTTCGTTCTGCTCTCATCAACGCCTGCTAAGTATTCAGTATCTAAAAAGATGGGCCGGTGGTCCGACTTAGCCATCTCCAAGTTCATTAGACCAGCAAGCGGGTGCAGCGTCACCCAACCTGCATTTGCGACGGCATGATCCAGCCGCTCTCGTAGTCCACCACGAAACCAATTGAACTTGTCCCCGATGTACCCCAGATCTTCCAGCAAACAATCAGACAAGGCGTCTTGGAATGCTTTAAGTCGCGACTGATGATGCGCAGGTCCTCCCTCCTTCTCTGACGAAAATAGAATTTCATTAAAGTCACCAATAACTGTCCATGGTAAGCTGGATTGGGCATGTAAATCTCTTCGCATAAGGAATGTACGCTCTTTGTTGTCCCAGCTTGGCTCTCCATATATTCCAGTCCACCTCCACATTGTACCATTAGTTTCTTCCACTGTGACATCAATGAGATCAAGGGTGGTAGTCCGGGAGTAGATCCTCACCTCCTTCTTCCAGACTAAAAGCAATCCACCTTTTCTTCCATCTAAGCTCGGCGCGACAATCCTCTCGTCCATGCCCAACTTCCTCATGAGAACTTTTGCCTTAGCTTCATCCAAATGCGTCTCGGACAGAAAAAGCACATCCGGATTATGACGCCTCTGGATATCCAGAAGCGAACGAACTGTCGGGGCTCCGAGGATACCCCGACAGTTCCAACTAATTATTTTCATTGCTCCCGGCGACCCCCCACAAGGGTCGCCGATTCCATCTCTGTGTCAACAGATTCACCACCACTAACCAGGCCTCCATCCTCTGATGTTCTCTGCCTCTTTGCTTCTTGTATTTTTTGTGGAGTGCTCATCGCACTTTTGTCCACTGGAATTGCCGGCCCATTTTCAATTAGCAACACTTTCTCCGCAACCACGCCTACTGAAACTGGTACTGTTGTATCCTTCAGAAAGGTTCCGTCCGGGCCAACAAGCCTTTTTCGAGCTGATGGGGCTGCTTGGTTTGAACCCAGACCCACGTTGCCACTCAGGTCCATATTATTCTGCTCTTGTTCATTTGGTTCCCCTGGGTTATTGTTCCTGCCGCGACCAAAGCCACCCCCTCGGCCGCCAGTACCTCCATCTCTTCCTCTGCCCCTACCAGCCTGTCCACCCGAGTCTGCAGACTCGAAATTAACAAGGAGCCAATCCCCCCATTCGCATTCCTCCTGCTTGTGAAGCCCATCGCCACACTCTGTCACAACATGTCCAACAAGACCACAGAACTCACAAAAATCAGGCAGTTTCTCGTACTCCACCGGATACTTTTTCCTTTCTTTAAGTGTTATGGGCACAAAGCGAACCTATGGTGTGTCCAACTCAATGAACACCCGGCATCTAAGATACTTCGCCGGATTAATTCGTCCCTCATTCACGATGACTTTGAATGGCGGTTTCCCAACCTTTCCTGCAACTTTCTCAGCCATGTCCTTCCTTTTCATTAGACCATCAGGAACACCGATCACACGCGCCCATACTGGAATACGGTCGAGCTTGTAATCATGGACATTAGTAAAACCATCATACTCCTCAATCACAACAGCGCTATATCTAAACAGCCATGGTCCTCCCCCCATGACCCTATTCCAGTCGCCAACACACATGAGTTGCACTAGAAACAGATTGTCTCCCATGGTTTTGAAGGTCACACCTCGTGCTGACGCCCATGCGTTTCTCATGGATTTGAACAGGGCAACATGGCTAAACGGTTTGCTTGTATGAACTCTGAAGATCCCTAACCAGCGGACATCTCCCATCAGATCTTCCATCTCACCTGACAGGTCAAGTTCCTCTTCTTCCTCGCCATGGAGATTCAGTCCAGCAAAGCGATCCTCTAAATTTGGCCTGCGCAGGTTGTCATCACCCCCGCCGCCGCCGCTGCCGGAAGCGCCGCCCACGCCCGGCAGATCAGTTTTTTCCGCCATGTAGCACCACCAAGCAACCGTCCGAGGGTCGCTAAGAAGATCGACGAGTAGCCGGAGACCTTCCGACTACTAGATGATGAGAACCCGAAGGGTAGATGTGAACTCTGGTGGCGGCGCCGCCAGAGGATTTCTGGAACAGGAGCCGCCTGCCCCAAACACACACGGCATCTCCATCTTTCGTCCCTGACACAGACAGATCTGGATCAGACTCCCATCCCTTACCCTCGTTCATCCTCCTCCTCCTGCCGGCGGCCATGGCGCCGCGCCCGCCGCTCGGCTGGTGCTATCCGGCCGCCCTTCTCGCCTCGATCCGCTACCCATGTCCTGGCTCCCCTTCCTGGCCATGGATGGCTCTGTAATCCGCAATTGACGCACGCGTGACTCGCCCATAGAATCATGTCGCTCGCCGGCGGCAGATCGAGCGCATCGATCCGTGTATGTTTGCATCGATCCATCCCAAGTTTTTTCTACCCTGACCTGTATATTTTCGCTCATCTCCACGCTCACGCTTGTGTTCACAGAGCTCCGTGCCGTTTCCTGGCGGTCAAGGGCAGTGCATGCAATTGCCGGCTTGGATATTTCATCCATCTGACTGCACCGTGCAGGTCTGTAAGTTTGCATGGTGTTGCCCAGCTCTGGAGATCGACAAATCCATCCGTGTATGATGCTCTGCAACGAGGAGTTAATTGAATACCCATCCACCGGTAATTTTCTCCTCTAATCAGATGCTGTCCTTAATTTTCCCTTTTATTATACTCCGTAATCAGTTCTATATTTTTTATCAGATTTTATCCTCCGCAGCCTGCTTGCTATTTAGAGTTCATGTTGCTCCGTCCTGCCATGCCACCGTACCAGTGGAAGAGAGATCCAAATAGACTGGCTGAAATTCCGAATATATGGTGAAGTAAATAAATATATGGATTTATTTGATTTTTTTTAGAAGAATGATCGTTTGTTGGATCTAGATCCAAAGTAATATGGCTTCATTTAAATTTCTCTTCCAAAAAAACGTAGATTGAGATTTATACCAGTATCATTCTTGAAGCAGGAGAAGTACATACTCTTAGTCTTAATATTTTCGTAGGATAATCATATGATTTCTTCATCCATTATGGAACCTTGGTGGCTCCTTTGACCCACAGGATTAATTTCTAGAACACATGAATACCAAAAATGCAATGTCACGTACTTGCACTCTTGAATCTTATTGTATTATTAGCACCAAAGAGTTAACCAAATGTAGTGCAAAACAATCCGTAGGAAAATTTTGTAAGGATTCCAGTTCTTTGAATTGGATGTCTGAAAAATCAAGTGAAAATCCTGAGGATTTAAAAGGGCCACTGGTTTGTTTTGGACGCACGAATAGGTGTAGGAATTTTACATGATAAGGAATTGATCATCTGCTTTGGCTTCACTGGATTAAGGCACCAACATGCTCTCTAGGGGGCGGAGGTAATGTGTAGCAGTTGGGTTCGGTGCACTAACTGGATTTTTTTCTTCACTGATAGGTAGTTTGGTTGTCACCTGTCGGTGAGCTCTAGACGGGAAGTGATTTTCCACAAGGTGTGTAGTCATCGTCGGTAAGTTTGTTTAATCTATCTAACAATATTCTTATTATCATGTTCTTGTATTATGCTCTCTCGTGTACGCAAAAAGATAAATATTTAGGTTGGGTACTTCGAAACATATGCATAAATTTGTCCATTGAAACACTTTCAAGATATATATAACAAATCAGTGATCAAAGTTATACTTTACATATTTGAATGTTGATTTTTCCTGAATTAGTGGGTGTCAGTTTATATTCTTGAGTGGCCCTAGCTTCACCGAGACGACGCACCGAGCTTGGCTGTTCGGCTTGGGCTTGCCTTGTTCAACCTCCATGCCAAGCCTTGCCGAGCCCGAGCTTTTTGAAAACCCTCATCATCATTATCATTGAACGAACCCAACATACGCCACACCACCATGTTTGCGTGTGTTGATCGAGTGATCCATGGCCATGTGCATCCTCCATAATGTCATTATTATCGTCAACATTGAACGATACGACACATGTCCGAGATATTGTCGTCGTCTTGGTCAGCGTACCTCCCCGTTGTAGCCCTGATCGCCGCCGTGGTTGCTTAAACGTCGGTGTGTGAGATGTGCTCGTCGTTGGCACAGCGTACCCCCCAGTACATATCATCCCGATCTGCCCTGAGATACTAGAATAGATCTGGCTCAGAGCCTCTCATCCCCTGCCCTAACCTCGTTCGTCTGTTGCCGGCGGCCATGGCACCGCGCCGCACGGCTGGCCGTCCTTCTCGCCTCCGCAGCATCGACCCCCTCCCTCTGCTCTTCACGCACCATTCCCCCTCCACGGACGCACACACGCTTGGCCGTGTCTCGCGCCGGCGTCAGGTAGGAGGAAGTCTCTCTCCATGGTAGCCGGCGGTGCTCACGGCGGTCCGTGCCGTTTCCCCTCGTCGTCCGTTGAGAAACATCTTCCGCCGACGGCCAAAGGTGCATGGCTGGCATGGCTGCCCTTTCCGTAGCCATATAATCAGTAACAGCACCTACTTGACAGATTATCTATCCATCCTCGAGCCTCTACAACCAGGGGTTAGTTTATGCTCATCCACCGGTATTTTTTTTGGCTCTAATCTTATGCCCCCCTTAATCCCCTTAATCTAATCAGTCCTTGCCCGTTTGCAATATAGGGTCATGCCAATTTGGCGCCGTAGAGTTAATTTTCTTGCCTCCAGATGTTTATGCCTGTCGATCGGTAATTTTCTTGCCTCCAGATGTTCTTGCTGAAGCTGCTGGCGTCGCTGCTGGTGTTCAAGTTCAGGTCTTCAGGAGCTGGTGGAATGAATCAAACACCTGCCCTGCAAATTGTCCAGGAAATTCCAGATTGTTACGACCCTGCTGCAGTTGCTCCCTTCGAATCTGTGTAAGTAGCATTTGCTCCTCGTAATTCAGATGACCTAGCTCAGGTTCAACCTGGGAAATTAACCCTGACATGTTTGCATCATTAATGCTGTCCAGCCGTCCAAGGTTAGCTAGCGGCCACTCATCACGCACAACAGGAGCTTCATTCATCCGGCTAAGCCGCCCATGTCTGATATTTGCAGGTGGAATGTCCTTGGGAGCTGTCGGTTTGGGATTTCTCCGCTCATTTACACCAAGCGCATTTGATGAGAGAGGCTGCTTTGGATGCATCCCTTCCAGCTCAGACCAAAGCAAACCAAGAGGGCTGAGTTCATTCTCTCTAGGGGCATCCTGCTTGGGCAAATTAGCTTCTCCCAGTCCCACCCCAGAACGGGAATCCAGTGATGTCAATTGGAAATCTGCACGGTCATTATCAAAATCTGGTCGAGATTGACCCATACCGCTGGTAGGCCTCCCAGTGTACAACACTTGTGTAGCAAGTAGAGAAAAGAAATGTGAGCATTCAGACATAGATAGAGAAAGAGAATGTGAAGAAAAATACAGTAGTAGTACTATATAACTGAAAAGAAAGGAAACTAACCTTCAGCATCCTGACTCACAGTTTCAGGAATGCGCTGCTGACGAATATCTGGGTTTGCTTCAGTCTTTTGTGCTTCAACTGAGGGGAACCAACCAGTACGTGACTGTACCGGTGCTTCCTGGTCACTCAAAATTGTCAACTGAGGGGAACCAACAAGTTGTAGGATTGGCTGCATAATTTCCAGAGTACGCCTTAGATGTCTGATCACTCAAAATTCCCAAAAGAACCACAAGTACGAAGCGCATCTTCAAAATTCTTAATGTACAGAACCCGGAGATTCAGCACTTCCACCACGGGATACAGCTGGGATAGATTGGGGCTTATGTGCATGAGGTAAAGTGGGCGAAAAGGAGCATCATCTGGAGCCTGAGCTAGACGCACAGGTAGCTGGTGTGCTGGAATGATGCTTTGGCTTGTGGTTTGTCCGGGTGTTGCTTTTCTGTAAGAGTTCAAATGTAGCATAACAGTTTTCTTTCACTACGGTTGCGATTATGGGGGCTTACTATGTATATATTCATAGATAGTGCCAAAAGGATTACAAATGACATTAAATGTGGGTGCTCAAAGGTGTGAACTAGGTTTAAATAGAGATAGAAGCATTATGTTTAAACTATCTTTCAATAATCAAGTTCTAGCAATAATTTCTCCTCCAAGCACCCCTTCATCCCAATCAAGTGATTAAAAACTGATCATGCTCCATAATCGCACTGCTTTGTATATTTCTTAAAAGCATCAATCACAACATTCTCAAACCAATCTCTTATATATCGTAGACAATTGTTGATGACTATAGAATGCAAGAATTCCGGTGGACAGAGCAAATCAGCATCATCGACGTGATCAATCCTCCATGATATAATATCACAACTGAAAAATGTTATAAATAGTACACCATGGTATAGTAACAGTGTATCACAACTGTAAATGTTTTAGAACACCTGGGCACAAGATTATAAGCAACTTCATTCATATCACCAACCAATGTATTACTTGAGCATACAACATGTTGTGCAAGATATTAGCCGTCCGAATAGTTGGAAGAAAAGCATAAACACAATCAATAGTATATATCTTCGGAATACATACCGTGGCAGAAACTTTGAATGTTTGGTGAGTTTTGCCTGCGTTAGAATGAATGAAGATATTTTTGTAGCTGATGTCTCACGCCTACAAAGCATATTCAGAGCATTCCGTGCAAAATAGAGGCGGCACGTCACCGCATGAGAGACGCATGTTGGTATCTATTTTTAAGCTTTGCTGTTTTAGTTTCAAGGCAAGGCGTATATATACCACTTTTAGGTTGCTAAAAATGTTATACCACTTTCTCCAACTATATTGTAATAAATTTAAATGTAACTTTTTTTTTTCTTTTTTTTTTTTTTTTTTTTTTGCCTTCCTCGCCTCTAGTGATCGATCGCAGTCCAGTTTTAGGTTGCTAACTTTCTAGAAGCAAAAATCAACCCCTCGGTCCAAACTCAATAATCCAGTCCCACATGTACCTTGCGGTATTTTCTATAGAGCATATGTATAGATTGGTTACATTCACTATCTTGGACAGAAGTGGTGACCTAATTCCCAGGCATTTGTACTTACAACCTCTAAAATCGATTTACTATAAATCAATGTTGACAGGTTAACTCGCAAGAATTGATTGCTCTTTGGCAAATATTTTGAGATGTTCTAGTGAGTAGCAATTGCAGAAAACTACAATGTTGACTTATATCGACGCCTCCAATCGATGGCACCTTCGTTGCCTTCCTCGCCTCTAGTGATCGATCGCGGCTCCATCAATCTCCTTTTTCGCCACATCCTGGGCCTTCTCCGGTGCTCTCGGATTCTTCGAGGTCTTCCGAAATGCAAAGAAGGAATGAGAAGATATTAACCTCGTTATTTTGCATGAACTAAACAGCCGTAATAGACAATTAAGTGCGTCTCCAAGCAAACATGCCTAGTATGATTGTGGACGCAAGCGCGGCCAGTAGCGGGCCGACCCCCCATTTATCCACCCGGGCAACCACACCACCCTATTGCAAACTCTCAATTTCATACAAAGCCATGCAACGTCGATCAACTCATAAGTAAAATATCATGCAAAGGGCATAGTTCATACGACATTAACTAAGTTCGATAGCATAAGGACAACATTTATCAAAGACTAGATTGTTCGACAACTAAACTAAGACCTTAGATAGGGGGAAATTCACTGATAATCGCGCTTGCCCTTGTTCTCTTTGTCGCAAAAGTAGGAGTCGAAGGCGACATAATGGTCTAGGCAGATCTACTTGCGAGCTTGTGTGTCGACCCGGGGCCAGCGGAGAGCGAGTCAAAGGACTATCTCGTCCTCATCCGAGCATGGGATGAGCTTCGGGTCGACGTCGTCGTCAGATCGGGGGACCTGGCGTATTCGGAGTCGTTGCTTGCCATGTTGGAGGTGAGATGACCAGAGAGGAGCAGGGCAGAGCGAACTGTTCAAAATCGCTAGGGTTTTGTCTCGAGGTAGGGAAATTGATGGATTTTGTGGGATCGGGGTCGGCCGTCGAACACGTCCAACCGCCTATAGGCGGCCCACTTCCATCTCACATACGGGCTGAAAAATGATGGTTTGTCGGATAACCCGGACATATGGGCGTTTTGAGAGGTCTGGTTGGGTGACAGTTTTCGGGCCATGTGCGGCAGTCCAGACATACTAGAGGGAGTAGTGTTCCGGTTGGAGATACTCTAAGAGCAACTCTAGCAGATGCCGCAAAAACAGTTTAGGGCTCCCCCTAAAACGGATTTGCGGTATCGCGCGGCATCGGGTGGAACAGATGCTGCAAACTCGTACCGCAAAAAAAAATCCCTCGACACTTCCTCGCGTCAGGCCAGCCCGCCTTCCGCGCCCGCGCTTGACCCCGGTGGCCTCCCCCGCCTGCTCCGGCCTTGCTCTGGCCGGCCACCTGCCAAGCTCCCCCGCCTGCTCCGGCGACGCTCCGGCCGCCTGCTCCGGCGTTGACTCGTTTACGGTTCACCTCAAAAATCAGATTGAAAACTGCAGATATGGGGTATGTGGGTGATAATATGCGGTGACTGCAATTTTATTCCCGGGATCTGCTATTTTATGGGGTCTATTCGGTGCGTTTTTTTCAACCTATACTGCAAATTTAGAGGTTTTACCACTTGCGGCATTTGCTAGAGTTGCTCTGTCAAAACTGCCCAGTAATTGAAAATCGTCATGTCTAAATTATCCTGATTCGGTAGGCTCAAAATGTAATTTTACACATGTACAAACCCTAACAAATCAGATCCCCCTATATAAATGGAGGGGATGTTTTCCCCTTCACTCCTTCCGTCCTCCGCCGCCGATTGCAGCCCCGACCCTGCCTCTGCGCCTCCGCCGCCGATTGCAGCCCCGACCCTGCCTCTGCGCCTCCGCCAACACCGCCGCCAACAGCAAGGATGGCCGGGCACGCTGGGCAGCAGCCCATGGCTGGTCTCCAGGAGGAGGTAAAAAGCTTACTCCTCTCTTTAGCACGAATCGTCGGTGGATTTCATCCTTTTTTGGTACTGGTGATAGGAGTAGAGTTCTGCAGTTGCATTTGCTAGTCTATCAGTTCGTGATTGATCAGAGTCGGTTTGCTGTAGTTGCTCTATGTGTGCCTAGTCTGGTAAATTTCCCAGGAAACCCTGCTTTTAGTCTATCGATTCATGATTGATGGTATTCTAGTTGCTGTGGTTGCTCCCTAGTCGGTACTGTTGATACGTGGTGAGTTGGTGTAGTCGATCCACTGTTTGTCCAGTCTATCGGTGGGCGATGTGACTTGGTGATGAGGGATACAGCTGGGATAGATTGGGGCTTATGTGCATGAGGTCAGAAAGTGGGCGAAAAGGAGCATCATCTGGAGCCTGAGCTAGACGCACAGGTAGCTGGTGTGCTGGAATGATGCTTTGGCCGGCCGGCATCGAAGTTGAACATCTAAATTTCAATTTGGAGGTCAATAAGAGTATGAGCTGTACACTGCAACATCGCATGATGTATTTAATGCAAGGCAATAGTTAATTCACCGCGTTTCCAGTTTTAAAATGTACATGTGGTCGGCAAGATGCCTGGCATTATTACGTTGTTACTTCTAATTAGCTTCTCTCTGTCAGAACTCGGAGCATAAACTACTCCTACTTGTTAGTTAATTCGCTTACAGCAGTCTGTCCCAGAGGCTACATGCACATGCTAATTCACTACTTCCCGTACTTGAAATGACATCATTAGGTGAGTCGACAACTAGCAAGCACAATCTCACACACAAACGAGAGGAGGACGCTGTGCACAGACAAAGAATGGCTAGACACTACGTCAGAGCAGCCCTCCATGGACAGGCCAGAAAACACCATCACCGACGGGTTTAGCTCCCGTACTACACCATTTGCTGCTGGACTTGTAACAGTAAATACCCAAAATGCCCGTGAGGCCTGAAAATACTACACGGCCCGCCATATCTGGGCCGTCGAATCATAAAATCGAAATGTCCAAAATGATTTTATGTACTGTAAAAGGGCTCTATCACAAGCACATGGTTTAAAGTGGAATTTCCTCTTTTTTTTTTTTTTGTCTCAACTCAAGCAATTGTGTAGTGAGTGCATGCTCTCGACCCTGACATCTGCTTACTCTATCTTCCTCTATAGTCTGTATCGTGCTCTCTGGTAGTCGGTAGATGTACATTGAGTGCATAGCACAACATGAATTTCAGATGCCCTTTATTTGTTTGATGAAATGCGTCCTTGATCTGCATGCCAGGTTTTAGGTTAAAAATCAGATCATTATATCACGTAGAGAAGCTGCAGATGTCTCCCCAACTCCCCTACATACGGACTGCAGTCTGCAGCTCTCCATTTAAACGCCGAAGAACCTGAGTCATCAACCCCACAAGTATCATACCAAAAATCTCAATATTTAATGTCATGTTGAATGTTACTTCTGTACCAAATAAGGCCTCTGAAATATGTTTTGTTTCATGTTTGCAGGTTTCTTCCTGTTTTGCACAAGTGAGCCTATATAGGATGCCACTCAAAAATAGTATTTATAAAAACTTGATGTATTCTTATGTTTTAGATCATATCGCCGCAGCAAATTGAACTTTGGTCTTTTCAACTGTAGCTTCTGAAAATGAATTTACAATCATGCCGCCTTAAGGATCCACACATATTTTGCCTGAACACATTTATACATTCTTTTTTTTTTCTTCACAAAAGTGATACTTTAGCTCTGTACATTGCAATGCTTCAGCTATGCTGCAAGCTTGCAATTGTTGAACAAGAAAATAAAATTGGGTTAGGCTAATAAAAGGCGTACAAGGTATGTATATTCCACCAAGTCCAGCATTTCCAGGCAACAACAAATCACACGATATATATCATAATGCAGTTGTTATTGATGGGATTATTATCAGCTACTCCGGTGTTGTCATGTTTCTTGCTTCCTACATATTTGTCCTTTTGATCCTTTTTCCGTTTGATCAAATAGTTTCCTACTGAATATTAAGAAATATGTTTACATCTATGGTTGTGATTGCATCTGCTTGCAGAATTGTCAATTTTAAATTGTCTTTAAAAGCTGTGTACAAGGCGCGCGGCAGGCTATTGGAAATCACAACATATATTGCTTCTATGCTCTTTGAAAGTTTTAAGAAGCAATGGGAAGGCATATTACAAAATCACAATTTGTATTATTCGAGGGTAGCAATTTTTTTTTCTAGAACTGAAATAGCCACATCTCACCCTTTCCTGTACTACTTTGTAGGTGAACAGGATTTGGATGCATCAATAGCATCGTAGCTGTTGTTACCGTAAAAGGTAGCGTCCCAACCAAGAAGTTAAATTGTTCTGCTGTCCAATGCATTGAAGCTATAATGTACTTGCTTAGTAAATTTTTTAGCTTGGTGTGAGACTTATAATGCCTGCCAACTTAGTGAATTTATAAACCTGAAAGTTTGTGTTTTTCATTTAACTTCAATTTGCACAATTCAGTTATGTGTTCATTGAATGGATTTGACATGACATTTCCTGCAGGCAATGGTGGGAAGTAGATGGGCATGGCTTCTGTTCGTCATGAAGTTATGTGTTATCTTCTTCCTTGCTGCTGAGGGTGACTCCATGCATGTGCAATCTATATGTACTCTTAAGCTATTAGTGTTCTCTAACTTATTGCTTATTCCAGTGTGGTACCATTTTTTCCTAGCAAGGATATGTGAGCCTATTAACCTTATGTTGCCTGTCATTGTCAGATTTACAACCCAGCAAAGGCATACGGCAGAAATTGCATTTTAACCTTTCTTGTGCAGGTTCGAGATATAAATGTCATACAGATGCTTCTTTGCCCTGAGTGTATAAACTTGATGTAGGCAACAAGTTCTTCAAGCACAACAAATACCATGAAGGAGCAACTCATCTACTGCCCCTATACAAGAACCAGAGGGGTATATCCAAACCATCTACTCCTCTGCCGCCCCACGGACGTGAGTGCGGGCTGCCGCAACCGGCACGCCACCCCTCTGCTCGGCCATCGCCACTTCTCTGAATTTCTACAAGCTAAATTAGTACATGCTTCTTTGAATGTTGGCCTGCCAATTGGTATTGTATTCTTATATGTTATGATTTTCTCAATTGTTGACACCAGATTTTGGCATGGCCAAAGACATTATTAAGATGGCCTAAAATGAAGAAGTGATCTACATGAAGAAGTTTCGTATTATCAACATGAATATCTTTGAAGTTTGGTTCATCGCCATCCGATCTCAGCTCGAGGGCCGAAATTGTGATCAAAGTACTAAGATTTTATATTCAGAGTACTATTCGGCCGATTACGCCTCCAAAACGGCTTCCTATGAGAAAATGATCTACACGGATTGTCTTCGTCTCGTCGAATCGGTCGATTTTGATATAAAAATCGTCTCAATCTGAGATCGTATGCAAAAGTTACATCCGTTACATACAAGACGTTACAAGATGCTGCTACAGTAGATGACCGGACACTCCGGGGGCAATACTTTGGGTTCTGAATTTCTCTGATGCAGAGGCCGGACACTCCGGGGACAATCATCCGGGTTTTAGATTTCTCTGCTACAGACTTCGGAAAACATCCCAAAACCCCCTCAAGATGGCCTCTGATCAAAAAACGTTCAACATGAAAGTTGTTCGTCTCGTCGAAACGGTCAAAATTGCTTTTGGGCTCGTTTCCATCCGAGGTCGTTTACCACCTCAAAAGTGACCCGCAAGGTGCAGCCAGCTTTTAAATCGAACAGTTTTGGATTCCTAGTTGGACTCAAACTAGGTTTTGGACGTGAATCCAAACCTTTCCTTGCACGGGAAGTCCAGCCGCCTCTTATATACCTAAGGGGTGACGGCCGATTGAACAACACACAATCGAACAAATCAATCTACTACTTTTTCGTGTTCATCTACTTTTTATCCCTCTCCCTTGTATCTTCTTCTCGTTCTTCGTCGTTCTTCAAGATTGGAGGCAGCGAATCCACGAGGTCCTAGGGGCGGTTAGGCCGACCTAGGGCAGCCCATAGCCGCCGCGCGCCCTGACGGGGTCCCTCCCGGGCGTGTGGGGTTTCGGGTCTACAAAAGCGCCCGCCGGATTGCTTGCGTACCGCGCTTCCGGCCGGGTCTCCTTCGACGTGAGCTGCGGTGCATCACCCCCGGCGTCGAGGGTACACGGTGACGTGTTCGTGTGCGAACACACTTTTTGGCGACTCCGCTGGGGAACGAAGCTTTGAACGGTCTCCAGCCTGTTCTTGCTACGAAGAGATCGTCATCAAGTTGCCGCAATCTACAAAGGTAATATGAATACCCAATTCCCCTTTGTAGATGCAAATAATCCGTATGTTGTTGCTAGATCGCCTAATGAGCATAATGTATCGGCTAGCCCTAGTTTTATCAATCATGCATCTAATTATGCGCAAGGGCCGATGCAAAATAATCTTCATGTTTCAAATTCTTATGATTTTAGCAACGTACAACATATGTATCCTAACTCTCATGCATCGGCAACCCCACAAATCCATACGCCGATGAACAACATGATGGGTTTTGTTAATGCATTTGAAACACCTCATGTTAAAATTTCCAATAGCATACAATAAAGTGTTTCACCCTTTTATTCATCGGCAACTAATTTGCAATATGTGAATCCAACCTTGCCGATGGATGGGAGAATTGGCCATGCTACTACTAGCTATCCGGCCAGTTACTCTCAACCATCATATGCTACACCTCATGTTAGTAATTTTTTGGCACCGTACGCAACTGTAGATGTTCATAATTCGGCCCCGCACCTTCATGGTCATAGCCGAATAAGTGAAAATATTGCAGGAACACGCGTGCCATCATCTAATACTGTAGCATATAATGCATGCTCTACGCAATTCGAGAATTTCGGCAACACTCATGAATCGTTGCCGAAAGAATCTGAAAGTATTGTGGAGCAATCCCTTCCAGAAGCGGTTGTGGCTGCGTTAAAAAAGAGCTTGGCACAAAACAAGAGGATTAGTGCTCTTTGCCTTGAACAATATGAAAAGGGGTTGTTTCCTGATTATGCCGCAATAAAGGCTAGAGTTTTGCAAGAAGATGAAACTTCATTAATTGATAGAATTGGCGAAAGAACATATGGTTATACAGCAGTGCATACACCTCCACCTTGTACCACAACATATTATACACCCCCTACACAATTGCAAAATTTCGGCAACACTAACAATTCATTGCCGAAAGATCCTAAAAGCATTGGGGGGCAAACTGATCTAGAGCGGGCTGAAATTGAGAGGGGAGTTAAAGCTTTGCGCGATAGGGTGCAAGTACTTCGCCAAGAGAGAATTGATAGGGAATTGGCTCAAAGAAAAGAAGCCTTGCCAATTGATATAACCGATGAAAAGAATGGTGATTCGGAAACTAAAAATGCTTCGGTTGAAAAAGCCGAATCAAGTAGTATATATTCCGAATCCATCAAATCCAAAGAGGCAAGCATCATTGAGAAAGGGCATGGCAAGCATAGGAAAACAGCCGTGCTTGATTTTTCTGAAGTCAATGGAACCTACTTCCTGTCCTATGAGTTCCGTGCCACAGAAATTGACAAGCCTCAAGGACAAGAACAAGTAGCCGAACAAAGTTCGGTTGACAAGGATCTTCGAAGTAACGATGCACGGAATCAAGAAAAAGGTGATGAAAAGGCGTTGGGGAGCCATCCAAAGACGGAGCAAGATATTGTTCAAGTCACACCACCATCATGCTCTCCCAACCTAATTGAAGAGGTATGTTTAGCAAGTAATTTACCTATATTCAGATTTGGTCACAACTTTATTGTTGATGCATCTATTAGGAAAAATCTTACAAGTGATTTTGAAAGACCAATGATGAAGGGTAATTTACTTGTTAGCAATAAAATTGTTACAAAACATATCGGTCAACACATTGTACCATTCGAATAGGCCGATAGTGACTTATTATTGCAGCCAAAGCTTATCCCATTGTTTTATGTGAAGTCTATATCTAAGTGGGTAGCTTTGCTTATTTCTTACTTGGCTTACACTTGGTCTCAATTGAGACATATGTGTTCTAACTATTTTCATTTCAGAAATTTAAAGTCAAGGTTAAATTCTATTGAGAAAACCGATGCTAGTATAATATCTTATCCAAAGACATCGGAGAAAGGGTGCAAAACACAATGCATAGTTGAATGGGGTGATGCAAAATCTGAACCATTCATTTGCTTAACTCCAAAACCGTTCTTACAGCAAGATCGGCTAGAACATAAAAAGTTTACCTTCAATTCAAGCATGTGTGATCGAATATTTGATTTGTTACTGAAAAATAATTACATTAGAATTCTTGATCACCATGTCAAGCCATCAATCCAAGGACGAATGTATTGTAGGTTGCATCATTCGTTCAAACATAATTTTGAGGATTGCAATATGTTTCGTCAAATAGTCAAATCGGCCATTGATAAAGGACGATTGAGATTTGTTGAAACACCAAGAGATGACCAGTCTATTCCGATTGGTCCTGATGGCAAACGGTTTTTGAATCAGCTGCTTCAAGCCGATCCATTTAAGCATGAGAAGGTAAAAACTGCGGATAATGGGATCAAGCTTTCAAGTAAGGAAGTTGTTCAAGAGCGCAATGATAATTTTCTTGAGGGCAAAAATTCCATCAAAGTTGCAATGAAGACGCCAAGTACTGGGGGGCAACGAGAAAATCCAAAGATCGATGCAAGCAAAATCAAAGAAAGCAAAGGCCGAGGTAAGCACAAAGGTAAAAAGCCGAAAGCCACTTTCGCGCAGCTATTGCAAAAATATGAGAAGATAAGTGAGGAGACGAGTGCTTATCAGCCAAGTAATTCAAGAGCATCAAGATCACCCCCTAGGCGCAAATTCGAGGATCGGTATTGGCAAAATGAGAATTTCAATGCAACATATTCATATCCTTATTTTGGGCCACCAATGCCAATGTCGTGGATGCCTTCCTATGCTAATGTAGATCCATATCCATCATGGGACAGGTATGATACAAGGGCACATTCTCCATCTTATTATAAAACATCTCACCAATATTATGCAGCTCCAAGAAGACCAATGTTCAGTGAGCAGTCATATGTTCAAGACCGTTTCAATAAAAAAGAATCGGTCCGGAGCTCAAGAAAGAAGGTAGAGGTGGTCCAGCAAGTATATCGAGTTAAAAAAGATGGTCGCAAGAGTGCCAATTCAGATTTGATCTTAAAAGATAAAGAGCCAATTAAAAGGTTAACATTGGCTACAAAAGGTAAAGAAGTGAAGTAATCAATTGTTGAGAGTCAAAGTGCCAAATCTGAAGAAAAGAATTTGAGAGTGCACGACATCGAGAAAGAATTGCCATCGGTTGAAAAAGAATCATAGCCGAGGTGCCCACTCGGCTTGTCGTATTGGCAAAATAAGGAATTACAAAAGCTTAGTGCACATGAACTAAGAAAGAAGAACATGGCATGGGTTCTCAAGAAGAGCAGTCAAAATAAAAATGATGTCCAGCCTTCTATTGCAACAAGTGTTACAAAAGTGAAGAAGGAGAAAAATGAAAGGAGTAAACAATTCAGCCGAAGGTTTCCATCACCCCCTCAAAATCTTCGGTTAGCACATCATCCATATTCATCAAACATCTCATTGATGCCTATGCCATGGAACTCATCCTCAGGTATGATTGGTTACCCTCCATGGGCTTACTTTGATCCATGGTTGCAATATAATTTCTTATATCATGAAAGGGCATTACCAAATCATTATACATTTGATTAGCTACAAGTTTGTTGCTGATCCAAACGGCCGAAATACTTGATTTTTCATTTCATTTGTTTATTTCGGCTATAAATGCTTTGGTGGATGAAGTATACATGCAACTTATGGTAATGGCCGATATTTGACAATCACCCTGAGAATCTATCTAAGCATGGCCGGTGCAGTATTCTGACATCGTCCTTAGCACAGTTGGATACCGAGACAAGGCACATATTCATTGAAATTTATACTTATACCTATGTTATGCTTCGATAGAGTTGAGACATTATAACCGATGCAATTCAATATATGTTGCATAAGCCAATTCACAGAATTGGCGATTGGCTCATACTTTGATTGAATATGATTTGGCTTACACTTCTTTGAAATGTATGAGAGGCCAAACCATAGCTGTTTTTATTATTGAGCATCGGATTTATGACATGTATAATATAGATATTAGGCTTGTCTCTCTAGTACTACGGAGATTATGTTTTGATTGTTGAATTCATAACAATGGCCAAGGTGTTAGTGTTGTTTATATATCTCCTTATGGTGCTATTTTGTGATGCCTCATGCCGCTTAAAATATTTATGCACAAATGATCAAAGCCGAATATGAATTGTTATTCGGATTGGAGCTTTTACTTGCTATAGGTGCTATACATATTGAGACTTTCAGTGATTCGTTATTAGTAGTGCAACAAATATCAAAAGTTATCAATATCTTGATGAATCGCTTATAATTTATCTTAAGGCATGTTTAGATGTAATATTCTTCTTGGGTGGCTTTCAAATTGTTTATATATCTAGACATGATAATTGGAGAGAATTGGCACATCAAGCATCTGGCTACCATGTTGATCATAGTGTATTGCATATTTATCAATACCCGATGCTTAGTCTCGTCAAAATAGGTAAGGCCGAACTGAAGCCCGCCACTTCGGCCACTAATGAAATTTTTATGAAGGCGAAAGCAAGGATCGGAGAAAGTTCATTGATGATTATCTGCAAGATCCTAGCAGAAGGGTGGAAGAGATGGTTCGGCGGATGGCTTTGATGCCTATCTATGGAACTTTATCGTCGGATTGTTATAGAAGTTGAGAAGTTTTCACCCAAGTATGCATCAAGAGATTCAAACAAGCAATGGCCGATATATACTTATCGTCCTAAGCATATGCAAATGGCCGATGGAGTGTTGACATCGTCCTTAGAACAAGCTCCGTGCAAATTATTTTTCGGCATGCAAGCTTTGCCGAAAAACAAGGGGGCATGTGTTGACACCAGATTTTGGCATGGCCAAAGACATTATTAAGATGGCCTAAAATGAAGAAGTGATCTACATGAAGAAGTTTCGTATTATCAACATGAATATCTTTGAAGTTTGGGTCATCGCCATCCGATCTCAGCTCGAGGGCCGAAATTGTGATCAAAGTACTAAGATTTTATATTCAGAGTACTATTCGGCCGATTACGCCTCCAAAACGGCTTCCTATGAGAAAATGATCTGCACGGATTGTCTTCGTCTCGTCGAATCGGTCGATTTTGATATAAAAATCGTCTCAATCCGAGATCGTATGCAAAAGTTACAGCCGTTACAAGACGCTGCTACAGTAGATGACCGGACACTCCGGGGGCAATACTCCGGGTTCTGAATTTCTCTGATGCAGAGGCCGGACACTCCGGGGACAATCATTCGGGTTTTAGATTTCTCTGCTACAGACTTCGGAAAACATCCCAAAACCCCCTCAAGATGGCCTCTGATCAAAAAACGTTCAACATAAAAGTTGTTCGTCTCGTCGAAACGGTCAAAATTGCTTTTGGGATCGTTTCCATCCGAGGTCGTTTACCACCTCAAAAGTGACCCATCCAAGGTGCAGACAGCTTTTAAATCGAACAGTTTTGGAAAGTTCGGATTCCTAGTTGGACTCAAACTAGGTTTTGGACGTGAATCCAAACCTTTCCTTGCACGGGAAGTCCAGCCGCCTCTTATATACCTAAGGGGTGACGGCCGATTGAACAACACACAATCGAACAAATCAATCTACTACTTTTTCGTGTTCATCTACTTTTTATCCCTCTCCCTTGTATCTTCTTCTCGTTCTTCGTCGTTCTTCAAGATTGGAGGCAGCGAATCCACGAGGTCCTAGGGGCGGTTAGGCCGACCTAAGGCAGCCCATAGCCGCCGCGCGCCCTGACGGGGTCCCTCCCGGGCGTGTGGGGTTTCGGGTCTACAAAAGCGCCCGCCGGATTGCTTGCGTACCGCGCTTCCGGCCGGGTCTCCTTCGACGTGAGCTGCGGTGCATCACCCCCGGCGTCGAGGGTACACGGTGACGTGTTCGTGTGCGAACACCAATCTGCTCTTCCTACACCCATGGATAGGGCAAGAAAAATAATTAGAAAGCATGAAAGATGGCAATCAATACTTTCTGCTAGATATATCAATTGTTGTAGCTCTTCCTACATCCATCGATAGGCCAAGATATTTTTTTTACAAAGCATGAAAGATGCCAAATACGCTGGACTGAATCCAAGCAAGATTTGAGAGGATTATATGCAGGCCATTTATGCCAATGGATCACTGCTTTTTTATATGTTAGTTTTAAGACCATTTGAATGAAAGAACTATACAGAATCTCTTTGACAATATATGACAAATCATTTTCTGCACCTAAAATTCAGTACATGCTTCTCTGAATATCTGCAATACAAGTAAGCAAGATTTGTTCTTATATGTTGCCTGCCAATTGGTATTGGGTACCATGCATGCATATGTTTCAGATTCTTAATCTAAGTGCCTCTTCTATATGTGATAAGGTGAACTTTTGATTCACTTCGTGCATGCTCATTATATTTGTATCAGTAATCGACAGTGGTGAAGATCAGTCAATTTTGCAGCAAACTCATATTTCTAGATGAATATTCTGGGTATTATTGTGGCTGCATTTGTATACTGCTGCTTTCTAACATGTTTGTGTGACAAGAAAAGAATTAAACATCAGTCATGATCAATTCATCATCTTCGTAGCAGTAGTGATCAGCCTGAACATTGTTTTCTACTTTGTTTGGTGATTACAGTATAATTCACATCCCAACCACCACAGCCGCAACAGAGATCACAAGGAACATGAGAGAAGATAGCAAGATCCATAACCCCCTCCTGCTCATTTATCATCATACAAAGTTTTTTTTTGCTTGTATGTTTTGTTTTTCTTGAGAATTTCTATCACACCTCTCTACTTTTCTTCTGTATTATACCATTAGTATATACTCCCTCTGTACCGGAATATTTGTCGCTGGGCAAACCCAGTTCAACATCTGTCACGTTCATTTCTTTGTTCACTTTCCAATTTTACCCCTTCGCTCGCTCTCTCTCGCTCGCACTGGAGACAACTCCCACTCGCTCGCTGTCGCCGCCCTCTCCCTCTCCTCTATGTCGCCGCAGCTCCGCCGGCCGCAGCTGCCTCTCTACCTCGCCGCAGCTCCTTCGCCCCACCCCGTACGACCTCGCCGCGCTCGAGCTCGCGGCCCTCTCCGCCCGCGCTGCCGCCTCCTCGGGGGGCCGCAGCCGGCCCGCCGCAAGTACACCTACGCCGCCGCCTCCCCGGGGGCCGCAAGGTGAAGTGGACGGCCGAGGAGAAGGCGCGCGGCGGGGGCCGGGCGCTCAAGTGGGAGGCGGAGCTCGCCTCCCCCAACGACGACGGCTTCGACCTCAAGTGGAAGGCCAAGTCCAAGCCCGGCGCCGCCGGCAAGGCCAAGACCAAGTGGGGCGCCGAGATCAAGACCAAGCTCGAGGAAACCAGCGAGGATGACAAGAAGAAGCCGGCGAGGAAGAGGGTAACTCCATCTTGTGTATCCCCATTAGCAGAAAAAATGAGATTTTTGTGGGGGTTTGGCTTCTGTGCCCCCCCGGGGATCCATGAGTAGAAATCCATGCTTAGTGCTGTTTTGGAATTGTGGGATTTCCAGTAGATTTCCGACAAATCCCGTTTTTATCTGAATGAAATGTGGGATTTCCAGTAGATTTCCGACAGACCCATGAGTAGATTTAAGAGAAAGATTGCAGTAGCTTAAAATGGAACTGCACTGTTTTGGAATTTCCAGTAGCTTAAAGATTGCAGTGGATTTTGACTGTTTGTGCATTAACATGGAACTACTAATGGTCTCAAGCATACTCCAGTACAACATTTGGAGTACATTTGTTGGTTGAAGTACCAAGATATTTGTGGAACTTCACTGAAGGAGTAAAACATTTCCAGTACCAAGATTGCAGTAAATTTTGTGGAACTTCACTGCTTGAGGCCATGTTAATGGTGATGCTTGTGCAGTACCAAGATTCAGTATCAGTAGCCGAGTGTTGGTTGAAGTGACTGTTCAATTGTTCAGTGTTCGTTTTGTTATCTTCATTTCAGAAATTTATCTTTCCATTCCTTCTTACCTGTCCTTCATGTAGACTATTCTGCTTTACTTCAGATAAGTTTTCTTTAAAACCAAATGAATTAGGACTTGCATTTTTTTAATTTAAAGTTTATGCGCCTATTTAAAGTTTAATTTTCCAGTAGATTTTGAATGTCTTTTCCCGGTTCTCTACCAGAAAACACACTAGTTTTGTTGTTAAGCTTATCTGGTGATCACAAGATATAAATCCACTATTACCAGTACCATTATCTGGTGATCACAAAACCATTTGAAAATGTACTCCTTTTCAGTTAATGTAGAGTACTGAAACTGTGCATACTGAAACTGAAAATGTGCATACTGAAACTGAAAATGATCAAATGGAGTACAAAAAAAAAAAGGGCAGCCCGGTGCATGTAGCTCCCGCTTGTACAAAACCATTTGAAAATGATCAAGATGATCAAAATGATCAAATGGAGTACTCCTTTTCAGTTAATGTAGAGTACTTACAGTAATTATCTTATCTTCTTGCCCTCTTTAATTGTCACTAATTGAGTGCTGTTTGCTCCAACAATTATCTTATCTTTAATTGTCACTCCTACAAGCATCTCTTTCTCTTCTCTTTCTGGCTTATCACTCAATTGTCATTATATGCTTCGTCAAAATGCTTGTTCCAGTGTATTGACCATTTACTCTACTCAAGTATTTCTGCATGTTAACAATGTTACATGGAGTAGCTTTTGTCAACTGGAACTAGAGAGTTCCACAATTACTTTGATCTGTTAAAACAGTACAGTAATTGTGAGCTGGTGAACAGAGCAACTTAAAATGTTTGCAAGTGTAACACTGATCTCCATGCTACTGCCTACTCCTACAAGCATGAGTACAAGTACAATTACAAGCATGAGTACACATAATTTCTTGTAGCAGATGGAGTATTAATGGAGTACTAAAAATGGAATAGCTCACCTACTGTTGATCTGTTGATTTGTCAATTTTCTGCTCCAGCAAATGGAGTATTCCTTGCTGATTTGCTTAGCAGATTTGTGAGTGTGATCTGACAGTCCTCAGAGTGTGATCTTCAGAGTATGCTGTGGAACATTCAGAGTAACAATTTGCTTAGCAGATTTGCTTGCTGATTTGTGTCCTCACAGTGTGATCTTCAGAGTCCTCACAACCTGCAGCAGAGCAGGTATCGAGCAGCAGAGCAGCACAACCTGCAGCAGAGCTCCAGCGGCGAAATCACTCCAATCTCATGGGATTTTCACACAAAATTTCAGGTCTTCAGCGGCGAAAGGGAGAGGAGCAGCGGTGGACTTCGGGCTCTACCGGCGGCAAGCAACACGGCTCCTCCTCATGCGGTGAGCACCATGTGTCGAGAGGAGCAGCGGCGGACTTCGGGTTCAAGATTGGAGCGGAGGAAGGCGGCCGGCGAGGGAGGAGGATCTCAAGCCAAAATCAAGCAGCGGAGGGTCGAGGGGAGCGGAGGAGGATGCCGGAGCTGTGGCGGACGGCGGGGACGGACCTCGGGCTCTCGATTGGAGCGGAGGTAGGCGGCCGGCGAGGGAGCTGCGGCCAGCGGGGACGGACGCCGGAGCTGCGGCGGAGGGGCGGAGGGGAGGAGCGATGGAGGAGGAAGACGATCCCCAGCGACAAGTATTTTTTCAAATTGGGGGGTAGTTTGGTACTTTTCCTCGTTTTCACCTGGTCGGAGAAATCCCCCAGAGACAAGTACTCCCTCCGTAAAGAAATATAAGAGTGTTTAGATCACTACATATTTCTTTACAGAGGGAGTATTTCGGTACAGAGGGAGTATATAGATAGATAAGCCATGCATTTTCACGTTTAAAATGACTATATATTGTCTGGTTTGATAGTATTTTTTCTCTGGTCACATGTTATGTGCTTTTATTTGCTAGGCCACATGCCCATGTGCAAAGCCAGGGGTAGCAATAACTTGGTTATCCAATACCACAGAATATTTCACCCTCACACACGAATGAAACAAGCACACTGATTGAGTGAACGGGCAATACAAAAAACATTTGCAAAAGACACAAATTTATAACTTCTCAGGTACACAGCTCCTGGTGCTAACATTCGGAGCTTCAAGTTCAGAGTTTGAAGGCATTACGTCCATCAGGGCAATCTAATTTATTAGCTTCGACAGTAAAGAACAATGATAATATTGAAGTGATATTTCCAGTCTTCACTCCCGTGAAAGAAAATAAGTTCTCATGTTCTTACATGTTAACACTAAGTCCACCAAATTCTTGGTAGTTCATAGAGAAACTCTTGGATAACATGACAGTGTGCGATACCAAATGAGGATCTAACATGATGATAGTCTCAAACACCAGGACACTAAAAAATCTTGATAACTTGTAGGAGAGTGGCTTATCCGAGGAAGTTCATGATCACCAGATGGGGCACCAGATTGCTGAGGACAAAATCTGCAAAAGGCCCTTTCTGGAGGAAGATCCTGCAGATAATGTTTTGACATACAATGTTATGCAGGAATCCAAAGAAGAAACTATTGCAGCAGGTCGACTGACAATTATTCACCTCACAACTATAGTTCATATCCACAAATAAAGCATTTGCAAATAATGACAACTCCTTTGTTATGACATCTTCCATGTAGGTTGATCTCCCAACTGTTGAAGGTCCACTGATAATCTACAAATAACATTAAAGTACTTATAAAAATTAAACAATGAAAATAATAATGATGTGATACTATCCAAGTCTGCTATAATGCAACATGCCAACCTGCACATCAGGAATGAGAAAAGTAGGAATAATTATGTCCAGTGCTAACACATGTGACATGCTTCCAGCCGCAGCCAAACACCAAACACCAAACAAGATGATTCCTACACCTTGTTTTCCCTAAAGAAGGGGGAAAAAAAATCTGGTTAGCCATGTCACAGAACATTCACAGTTGGTAAATTAAAGTTCCTACACCTTGTTTTTTTAAAGAACTATCCATCTATAAATTAAATGGCAACGGTAAATTTTAGTTTAGCACAGTGCAATAATTCATTTTTTTAGTGGAAAATGAACGATATGAAAGAGCAGAAGATGTAACATACTCAAGCAAAGCGGAAAGCCGTAAAAAGTGCAACATACAATTATAAGACATTTCCAAAAGCACGAAAAAATCAAGGTAGTGCATTCTTTGTAGATAGAAAAAGGTGTTGTATTCTTTGTAGATAGAAAAAGTTGAATGGGTGTGACTGTAGGTACAGTAGTATGACCAGAACCATGGGCGATGAAACTACAGGTTGCTGTCCATGAGACCAGGTACTTGCCATAGAAATAACCTCACACTGTAAAAATATTACATAGCAATACGCATATAAATAATCTCAGACTGTAAAAAATTACATAGTGATACATATAGACAGTACCTCTTTAGTCTATGAGAGCCTGAGTGCAACTTCATGTTAGTAGTTGCTAAGACGTAGTATGTATTGTTGCAGGACTCTGCATCGTCATGTGTTACCAAGGTGCTTGAAACCCCAAACTGATTAGCTCCCAAATAATTACTAACCAAACACGAAGATGATGAAGGATTCGAATAGCTTAGAGTAAATTGCAAGAAACGACCACATTGAAGGCTAGGTTACCAGAAAACACTACTATACCTTTTTTTGGCAGAAAACACTATGTTTAGCATAATCTTTTGGCAAATAACACTGATCGGCGGATTAGGGTTGTTTGAGCGTGTTTATGACAGATGGGGCTCACTCGTCAGGAGCTGACTTGCAAAAAATGCCACATAGGCGTGTTGACTCTTCCTCCTCTCTCTCTCCCCTCTTTTCAGCCTTACGTCGAACAAGTTGTGTGCAAACGCCTCGGCATTCCTCCGGTGCCACCTCCTCTCTGCCGCAGCTACCGCGGACGGCGGCGGGAGGCAGCACAGCACACGGTCGCGACGTTCCAGCCGCTGTCCCTCTCATCGTGCCTCCTCTCCGTCATGCGGCACTTCGCCAAGCGCACCGCGTCGGCCGCCTCCGCTGTCCCATCCGCTGCACTCTACACCGCTGGTCGCCATCGCCAGCAAAAATCGCAACGGGGCTTGGAGGCGCTGTGGTCGTTGGGGCGGTAGCCGCTGGCCCAGTACCTGACGTAGCACTGCGCCAGGTGCACGTCGGCGGCCAGCGCCGTGCTGCAGGTGCCCCTGAGCTGCCCGACCGCCTGCGCCAGGCACGCCGTCCAGTCGGTCGCGGCCAGGTCGCCCAGGCACTGCGAGACCCCCTGCACGCTGCCGGAGCTGCTCACCTTGTACCCGTTGGCCACGGCCTGCAGGCCGCCCAGCACGGCGTCCCGGCTCCTGAGGAAGTCGGCGTCGCCGCTGGTGCTGATGCTGCACTTGCGGTACACCATGGCCGTGTCGGGTTGGGCGGCTGGCCCACGAAGTTGGTGCTGTCGTAGCGCACGTAGCACCCCTCCAGCTGCAGCGACGCCATGTACCGGACACACCTGGTTGAGCTACGCCAGGGCGCCCCGATGTACGCCTGGTTGAGCTGCGCCATGGCGTCTCGCACGCACGCCGCGCACTCGTCGTTGCCCAGGTTGCCGCGGCACTGGTACAGCCCGTACGCAGCGGCGCCGTCGCCCGCCTGTGCGGGGTCGAGGACGAAGAGGTCGAGCACGGTGGCCGCGGTGGGGCGCGGCCGACGCGCCTCCAAGCCCTGACGCACGCCTGGTTGAGCTGCGCGGCGGGGCGTCCCGCACGCACGCTGCGCACTCGCCGTTGCCCAGGTCGCCGCAGCAGCTGCGGCAGAGAGGAGGTGGCACCGGAGAAACGCCGATGCGTGTGCACACAACTTGTTCGATGTAATGCTCAAGAGAGGGGGGAGAGAGAGAGAGGAGGAAGAGTCAACACGCCTATGTGGCATTTTTTTGCCAAGTCAGCTCCTGACGAGTGAGCCCCATCTGTCATAAAGGCACTCAAATGACCCTAATTCGCTGATCATTGTTATTTGCCAAAAGATTACACTAGACATGGTGTTTTCTGCAAAAAAAATGTATAGTAGTGTTTTCTACTAATCTAGCCTTCAATGTGGTGGTTTCTTGCAATTTACTCGCTTAATTAATGTACAAGTAAGCATTAATAGCAATAGTTCAGCATGAGAAATTGAGGATTAAAAAGAGGAGTCATAATATGTGGTATCATTTACCTTAGACTGAAGGCAAACCAACGACTGTACTTGGTTAAGAAGAATGGAGTCACCAATTCCGCTACCGGCGGATGCTACGCACGACGTCTTATACGAAGACGTCAAGTCATGCCTGCTACCGGCAGGTGATGCACGGTGGCTCTGGCGGAGATGTCATGTTTAGCTTGTTGCTGTTGGATCGAAGGTGGGGCGACAGTAGCAGGAGCCAGGCGGTATGGGACGTCTTTGTCTTCCGTTGTCTTCTCCAGAGGTATCCGGCTATCGAAGCGTCGGTAGATGGATAAGGACAGATGGTACAGACGGCTTCAACGATGAATTTATGCACTCTGGTGGAAACACAAGATCTCTGATCTGGCTATGTCGACGCGCGCCTGCGTCATGTCCTTACTGAAGGTGGTGGATTGAAGCTTGGCTTTGGGGATGAGAATCCAGAGTTCAACCTTTTGGTGGACTCGCCATCATCGGCGCACGTGCGACGATTTCTTCTTGAAGGCGTAGCCTAGGAATTGTGTATTTTTCGTTTTCGATGTGTCTTGTAACATAGGGTTAGTGGCTATCTGGGGAGTTACTGTCGCGAGGTATACGACATCAGAGTTTGTTTTCCTCCTTCTAAAAAAAAATAGGCCCACACATTTTGTTCCTCATAGCGGCTACAAGTCTAACTTCATCAAACTGTGGCACATCACGTTCATAAGGTTTCCATCTCCAATGAAGATATCCAGTGTCTGGTGATCATCAGTAAATTGAATGCTTGCATTTGTATATGTTGGGCCAGCGGGATTTGGTAGCCATTCTCCATTAAAAAGGTCACATTTTCCTATACAAGTAGTACCCACATCAGATTCCAGAAATCAGAACACAGAAGAAATAACCAATCGGCATCCTTGTTATTCTTTCAGATTTCCAAAAGAATCTGTATGTACAAATTAAGAACAGATTGGCAGGTTGCACCTACGGGCAATTCAGCTCACATCGCATACCTTAGATATGTATACTAATCCCTCCGTCCCATAATGTAACCCATAATGTAAGATTTTTATTGGCACTACACTAGTGTTAAAAAACATCTTAGGACGAAAGGAGTACAATATATCAACATCACTCCATTGCCCTCCAGTTGACGAACGACGTGCCCTTTTTACATCACTCCACTACGGCACTGCTTCAAAGAATTATTATGTCTGAACCTCATCGCCAGAAAAAACCCATCCTGCTCGCGGATCCTTGCCTAGCAACCATGAGAAGAAGTCAGCAGTTAAAGTAAAGATAAATCGTGGAACGAGAATTACCAACATCTATGCTCTGTAGTTTAGACTACAATGAGTTGTAGCGAGGCCAGTCTCCATCGTACACGTCGCGGAATCCACGGTGCCCGCTACCACGTCGAGCGCTCAGCATGTGGTGTCGTAGAGAAAACAACATAGGGAAAAAGGCGATCACTCTACCCACAATACACGCGCAGCAAATGACACATCGAGATCAAGCGAACGGCGATGAGGCCATATCACGATGAGGAGAGCATGTACCATGTACCTAGTCAGGTTATATGTCGATGACGGAACCGATTCCTCGTCGGCGCCGACCACATCCGGAGTTTCATGGCCACCATGCCTGTCGGGCCGGTGAAGACCATCTCGCTCATGCCGCTGGCAGGGCACGAGAGGAGGGCGCATCTGCTCTCCTTGACGGTGGAGCAATAGGAAATACTTTTCGCGGCAGGCGGCAGAGGTGGGGTCCATGTGGCCTCCAGCCACGACGCCGGCGAGGACAGGGGCGAGCACAGCCGCCTGAATGGACAGGTCGACCCGACATGACGAGGGGGTGTGCTCGGTAGTCGCTGGCTAGGTGCGTCGAGGGGTACATATGGCGGCGACGGGCCAGGGCAGCGAGGTCCGTGTGATGTCCCAAGCAGAGATGTGGATCATAGGATGAACTCGCAAGGAGTACAGGGGGTTGACCGAAGAAGAACAAAGGAGGTAGCTGCTCAATTCATTCCTTTTAATTCGATGGCTAGTTCAGAACAGAGGGATGGGCATATAAGCAGCATACACACACACACATAGGACACATATTACTCAGTCCACCATGGCAGCAGGTGGACCTGACCTGTTGTAGGATCGGAGAAGATAGGTCTAGACGGGGGGTGAATAGACACTTAACCAACCAAAGGTGCAATTTTTGGTTTTCTTGGAATTTAGGCAGATTTTAGCACTAGTTAAGATATCACCAAGACTTCCTACACATGCATTTCTAAGTATAGAGTAGCGGAAATAGTAAATCATGCAATTGTGTGGAAAGTAAGGGGTAGAGATGGAAATTCAAACGCAATGAAGACACGATGATTTTTGACGTGGTTCTGATAGGTGGTGCTATCGTACGTCCACGTTGATGGAGACTTCAACCCACGACGGGTAACGGTTGCGCGAGTCCACGGAGGGCTCCACACACGAAGGGTCCACGAAGAAGCAACCTTGCCTATACCATCATGGCTTACGTCCATGAAGGACTAGCCTCACTCGGGTAGATCTTCACGAAGTAGGCGATCTCCTTGCCCTTACAAACTTCTTGGTTCAACTCCACAATCTTGGAGGTTCCCAAGTGACACCTAACCAATCTAGGAGACACCACTCTTCAAAAGGTAATAGATAGTGTTGTTGATGATGAACTACTTGCTGTTGTGCTTCAAATGATAGTCTCCCCAACACTCAATCACTCTCTCACAGATTTGTCTTTGGTGGAAGAGGGGATTGAATGGAAAGCAACTTGGGGAAGGCTAGAAATCAAGGTTCAAATGGTAGGATTGGAATCTCTTGATCTCAACACATGAGCAGGTGGTTCTCTATCAGAAAATGAGTAGTAGGAGAGGTGGTTCGTTCTGATGGCTCTCTTAGAGAGAAAGTGGGGGTGGAGGGGTATATATAGCCTACACCCAAAGATCCAACCGTTACAAGTATTTGACCCAACTCGGTGACACCGGACTGAATTCTCGGTGAGACCGACTAGTGTAAAAGATTCGAACTTTGGAGGTTTCGGTGAGACCGAACAGAACATCTCGGTGCGACTGAAGTTCAATGGCTAGGGCAAGACCTCGTTTCGGTAGTTCCGATCGTTTCATCTCAGTAATTCTGAAATGAAGCAACTTCATCACAGAAACTTGGTCAGGCCATCTCGGTGAGACCGAGATCCATATCGGATGTACCGAAAAGTTAGGGTTTGGCATGTGGCAATGTATGGGTTAATCTCGGTGGGTCCGGATGGGAAGATATCGGTGGGACCGAGATGGACATTTAGGGTTTTGGATAGTTGAAATGTGGAGAAGTGTTTGAGGATTTTGGACCGAAACTCTAGGGTTTGGCTCTGGCAGTGTATATGATCAACTCGGTGAGTCTGGGATAGAACTTTTCGGTGGGACCGAGATGAAACTTTAGGGTTTGGACATATGTGAGGTGGAGAAGGTGTTTGAGGATTTTTGGAGCAATATCACTAAGCACTTGAGCAATTGAGTCATGATCAAAACCTCACCCCCTTTTAATAGTATTGGCTTTCCTATGGACTCAATGTGATCTTGGATCACTTAACCAAAAATGTCGAGTCTTGAAGCTTTTCCAATTCTTGTCCTTATGCATTTTGAAGGGGTCCAAATCCTCATGTCCTTGCCATGCCACAGTTGGACTTATCTGAAATGTAGTAGATAAAAGGTGTTAGTCCAACAACATGTATGTTGACATTAATTACCAAAACCACCAAGGGAGCAAATGTGCTTTCAATCTCCCCCTTTTTGGTAATTGATGACAACATACATCAAAGCTTCAAGTAAGGATATAGCAGACAATGTATGAAAGCTTTGAAAGAACATGTAACATGCATATGCTCCCCCTACAAGTGTGCAAACATATAGGAGATAATAGCTTATGAAATGTGAGTGCACACTAGGAAGGAATGACTAACGAGTTACATGTATCTTGGCTATATGCATCAGAGCAACATGATGAAATGAATACCTCCATGTCCATGATTCTTTCTTGCAAACAATATGTGCAACAATCAAGAGATCATCATGCACATGAGTGTGATGCATATACTTACCTTGAAATGCTTGATCAAGTTCCTGAAGAAATACACTTGAGAAAAAGGGTTAGATAACACAAGATAACTTCTCCGAGAGAAAGACACAAGACAATCAAGGCTACCAAGATTGGGATGACATGTATGAGGTAAGTATCACTAAGTGAGTACTTCTTTAGGTGCAAACATGTCCCCAAAAGATCAGAGATCAAATAAGATTTCCAATTGAGCTCCAAAGATGATTTTTCTCCCCTAAACTTGAACTTCCTCTCCCCCTGAACCTAGCATTGGATATTAGGAGTAGGTAGGGTGAGACAAAATCAGAGCAAAAAGATAGAGCAAATAGAAAACATGTTTCTTCCCTCTTAGAAACATGTAGGATTCTCTCCTCTTATAAAATGCATCTCTCTCCCTTGGAGTATTCCTTTTGATACGGAAGAGATTGTAATAAGCTTTGATGTGCATCCCGCTCCCCCTTTGACATCAATTTCCAATAAGGGCTTAGTTTCAAGGTTATTGGTCAAATGGTGTGGTCTCGAGAGGCACAATTAGCTATGTTTTAGTGATAGATACAGGCAGAGGGAAAGAATCATTGAGTGGAGCTAGCTAAGGAAAATAAATAATAATTTGGCAAAAGGTTCTTTCAGCAGTGAAGTCGGTGACTCTGAGGTTTTTGATCGGTGATTCCGAGATGGGTAGTTCACTGATAAATCACATCGGTTGGTCCGAGTTAGTCCTTTTCGGTTGTACCGATGAACTGTGTGCAGTGTTTAATTGCACTTCGGTGTGACCGATGTGTTTCAAGTCGGTGAGACCGATTTCATCACAGAAAGAACATTTTGTCAACTCAGCTCACTTGCACTTAAGTTCTCACAAGGATTTTCAAGGAATTCAAATAAGATTTGCAATGAATTGACTAGAGAAGAAACTAGCTAAAGAAAAAGAACAAAAAGAAAGAGAAAGAGATCTAGATGATTTTTTTGAAAGGGGGAAACGCAAAAATAAAAAAGAAAGCAACCTAAAGAAACACTAGAGAACTTCATCTAGAGGAGGGTCGGCGACTAGGTCACCTATGTTAGAGTATATTGACTTAGGAGTCAAGTGAGATCACTTGATCATAGGTCATACTCATCGTTAAGCTCAAAATGGGGTTACCATTTTTCGTTTAAGCATTTCAATGTATTCACATTTTGTTGAGTTGCTTTGGCTCATGTCTTTGAGTAAAGCTTCTCTAAGATGTGAGGGCTTACATTGGATTTTGGTGTTGATGTCCATTATGTAGTTGAACTTGAGGTGGATGCTCATGGAATGGAGTTGGGAGCTATCCTTTCATTTGTAGTTCATCTTCCTACATGGGTTAGATTTGCAAGGAACAACATGTGTATCCAAAATGACAAGAGTGAAACATAAAGTCATATATTGTCAAAGGATATGTTTGTGTTGTTTTGTTCCTTGGGCACACCAAAAGGTGTAGATACTTGGTCCATCTTTGTTTGCTCAAAATAGGAGTTCGAGAGAAAACTCATGGAGTGATGTACATCTAAGTACCTACAAGGGTTAGATGCAATACAAGGGAGCAATGTATCCAAGATATGAAATGATCATCGTGAGAGAATCATCAAGGATTAGACAAAAAAGATCATGCCCTTGCATGCATCCAAGTGAGTGTCTAGTTTGGAAGCATCAATGACATTCAACTCACTTCTCAAGTGACAAAATATCTTCTCATCAAGAGGTTTTGTGAAGATATCCGCCAATTGTTTGTCGGTACGAACATGCTTGAGGTTAATGTCACCTTTAGCAACATGATCTCGAATGAAATGGTGATGAACCTCAATATGCTTGGTTCGAGAATGTTTCACGGATTGTGTGCAATCTTAATAGCACTCTCATTGTCACATAGTAATGGCACATGTTTCACATGTATCCCATAATCTTTGAGAGTTTGTGTCATCCATAGTAATTGAGCACAACACGATCCGGCTGTAATGTATTCCGCTTCGGCGGTAGATAGAGATACCAAATTTTGTTTCTTGAAAGACCAAGACACGAGTGATCTACCAAGAAATTGACATGTACCCGAAATGAATTTTCTATCAACCTTGTCTCCGGCATAGTCTAAGTCAGAATAGCCAACAAGTTTGAAAGAAGATCCTTTGGGATACCAAATGCCAAAGTTTGGTGTATGTATCAAGTATCTCACAATTCTTTTCACGGCCTTAAGATGACACTCTTTTGGTGCCGCTTGATATCCACTACTGCAGGATGCTACTAATACGACACATGAATCAGAGACCCTTCGACCAAACTGTGTGCGATGCATTAATCGCAAATGGTGTTCTAATAAAACCGTCACCAATAAGACGAACTATGTGCGATGGCGGAGACATCAAGCATGATTCAGATTAGAGTTGCGTGTGTAATACGTGGAATATAGTTGATCCATACAAACTATTTGCGATGAGCATAACAACAAAAACGGTCAGCTAAATGAAGGTGTGTGCGATATACGGCATACAGTTCACTCGGATGAATTGTTTGCGATTAGGCAACACAACAGAAATGGTCAGCCAGATCAAGGTGTGTGCGATAGACGACATACAGTTCACTCGGATGAACTGTTTGCGATGAGCCAAGACAACAGAAACGGTTCAACTTAACAAGATGTGTGTGATACGCGGCAAACAGGTTCGTAATCAGAAATGTGTGCGAAGACCAATAATAAGACAGACGATTGCTGCTAATAAGCCGTGTGTGTTGTGGGCAAACGCTTGCTGGTATACAATTGTCAGCGATTGATGAAATCATCACCGACGGGTTCCCTAGTTTAGTCCGTGTGCGATGTGATTCGCTCTGTCTACAGAAGAACAACATATATACTTATAGGGACATGATTGCATAACCAAATTAAACATCCAATTACATAAGTGACTATTACACACATGACATTTGCACACACCAAAGTAAACAATTACATGCATAATTAACTAGGATAAACGATCATCTAATCATCATCTTCTTCTTGTGACGCTTGCCGCCACTGCTCTGCTAGTGGCTCGATCCCTCGTCGATTACAGGAAGGAGGCACTCCCTCATGTCAACGATCCGCATGTGCATCTCATAGCATGTGTATGTAGAGTAACGCAGCAGAAAACAAAAATTTTCCGACCTACGCACCAGCCCAGGATCACTATGGAGACTGCATAAAAGGTTTGATCTTTTCGTTACCGACTCGTAGCGCAGCGGAAGTAGAGTCGATGACGATCGGCGGTGCAGATCCCCGCAGCTAGGATTTTACAACCTCCCAACCGCGAGGATGTACTCCCTTGACTGCCCCTCGGATAGCCCTCCGGGAGGCAGTCAGATAGTCCCTTGGACGGTGTCGCGGACAGCCCTTCGGGAGGACCTTCGAAACTCGGACGGTCACTCGGACAGCCCTTCGGGAGGACCCTCGAAACTCGGACGGCCACTCGGACAGCCCTTCGGGAGGCACTCTCGAACTAAGACCGAAACTATGATCTCTCTACAGAGTTGCACACATAGGGTGTCATCTATCCGACAGGGCTTCACCGTCCAGAACTAGTTCCCACCGGAACCCAGACAGCCTTTCGGCTCTACGAAACTATTTCGCTGGGAGGAAGAGAGAAGCCAGACAAGTCTATGTCATGTGTATGAGAGCAAGGGATGAGTGTGGAGAGCACCCCCTCCACCTCTATTTATAGGGTGAGAAGAGATGGTAAAATACCAAAATGCCCTCAGATATTTTCACACTATTCATAATAGTGTTTCCACTATTCATGAGATATTTTCTCCCAATAGTGTTTCCACTATTCATAATAGTGTTTCCACTATTCGTGAGATATTTTCTCCCAATAGCATTTCCACTATTCATAAATAGTGTTTCCACTATTCGTGAGATATTTTCTCCTAATAGTGTTTCACTATTCACGGAGACAATTTTCCGCAACCGTTATATCCGAAAATATTTCTGTGGGTCTTAGAATAATTCCAGTACCCACTAAAATGATTTTGGATTCGTTCCTAAACAATTCCGGATTAGTGATTTTCATTTGTGAAAAGCAACCAAACCGGTTCCGGCAGCTCCGGAACATTTCCGGTTTTTGTCTCGGAAAAATTCCAGAAGTTACCAAAACAATTCTGGCACCCTCCTAGAATTTCCAGGCGTGTGCCGAAACCAATTTGACTTAATGGTATACCCCGAAACAACTTTTAAGTTTTACCGGAACTATTCCGGTGTCCTCTCCGGAACGTTTCCGTTGCGTCCGAAACTTTTCCGGTGATTTTCTCTCAGACTCCCTGTCTAGTAGTTCAGCAGATAGATGACCCTTAAGCGTGTGACCCTATAGGTTCGGTGAAGTATAGACATGACCCGGAACATTTTCCGATCAATGATCAACATCGGAGCCGTGGACACCCATATTGACCCCTATACCCACACGAATAAATATTCGAGTGAACCTCCAGTTGCCGTGTGCTATTCCTGTTGCTTCACGATATATTACAAACACCCGAGGTGAGATTTATTGCATCCCCGTGGATCAACAACTTGTCCACCATGCAAGTTACCTCGTTACCGATTTTGTTCTCTTTTCTCGTTTCCGTGTTCCAGCATCCCTGTGATCAAATCACATTGTGTCTGGCCAGACGATGGTGGATACCGTAACACTGAGAGGGCCCAGAGATATCTCTCCATCGTCGGAGGAGCAAATCCCAATCTTGAGCTATCAAGTTACTTGACACACTTTTCCATGAACCCGTAAGCCGCCGTAATAGCCACCCATTTACGGATGACGTTTAACAAACCCCAAAGTTCATGAAGCAAGCATGAAGAAACTCGATACTCTCATGGTCTAAGGAATTATGCAAACATTAACTTTCTCTGTGTTATTAACCATTAACTTGTGACGAATGTGTCTCATAGCATAACATCAATTCGGGTCGATTCAACACAAGTGTTCTCCTAACATTGTGCCCTCAAAGTTGCCGGCATAGTCATGCCCATGATCAGGAAAATAGAACCATCATGCAACACTTGAGCTAGTCTTAGAGGCTAGACTAGGAATACATTTTACCGTTTATTATTCCACACGTGCATATGAGTCTTCCTCCGAGCCTCGTGGTTATTGTAGACTCGAGAACCATAGCAGTTATAGCACGGAATATAAACTTAATTATGAACATGGAGATAAATAATAACATTTATTATTGCCTCTAGGGCATATCTCCTACAGACTCCCACTTGCGCTAGAGTCAATAATCTAGTCAATGCTAATGCACATTACACCTATGGCATACCGGTGTAAAAATGCTTCGCATGTGGTATAGACTGATGTCCAACGGATCTGACAACTTCAGTTCCGTGTGTATCTTTGCATGTCCTCACGTTTTCACGCTTTCACAAAATTCATATTTTGTGTGGACTTGGCTTTGTATATATGTGAATCACATGTCAAACATTGATTCCTCAGACTGAGCTATGGAGCATCTATCTGCAATAGTGTCCCATTGACCAAAGCCATATTGGAACCATACTAAGTTCATGAATGAACTATATGATTCAACATCTTCTATGTCGCTTTGAAAACGACAACATACTTAGCCATTTGTTATAGAATTTGCCACAGTAACCTGTTTGGAACAATTTCCAACTACCGTGCCACCATATTGTGTATTACACAAAACCCTTAACTTAAATCGAAAATCGCATGGAGCATTGATGAAGACTGTATCGATGCAATTACTTACAACGAGCACTTCATAATCTCTGCTTGCGAGAAAACATGTCATCAGTGCTACTTTAGTACTCAATGACATTTTTCATTGTTGTCCCTTGATCAGTACTTTGATCACTTTGGTATCTATACTCGCAACAGCTTTGGGAGTATCGGACATATCTAGTTGTTTTACATACCATGGAATACACGATTAAGCCAAACATGAAAGTGTGTGGAATCTCCATCATGTATTTTGCTCATCAGTGTTTTGGGACACCGAGTCTTGCAAAACTCTTTCCATGTGACTTCGGCAAGAATCACTCCTTGGCGCTCTTATGCGAAACTGGTTTAGCATCTTGTCAATATGTATTTTTGGCTTAGCCTATTAGGCAATTCTATCTCGTAGATAAATATGCCTAATATCAAGGCTATTTAGCCCAAGCACTTCATCGAAAAACTATTTTCAATGAAGTCCTAATTCGTGTCAAGAAATTTCCAATCAACAATGTGTCAAGCACACAAGGTTTTTAGAAATATTATTATGCTCCCACTTACTTTCTTGAAACCACAAGCATCTTCGTTATCCATTGATGAAATCAAACTCTTTTGACTATTTCATGAAAACGAAGATTCCAACTCCATTTTGCTTTCTTCTGTCCATTGCTGGAACTCTGAAGTTTGCATACTTACTAGCATCCTCTGGATTGACAAAATACTTCGGACTGTATCACATGAAAGAATTTCCATCACATGGAAATCCTTTTGGCATCCATGTATCATATCTCAAGATTGAAATATGTATTAATTGCTAGTTTAACCCGATCTGACTTTAAGCATCGCTACGGTGAGACAATCTCATCGTAGTCAACTCCTTGAATTTGTTATTGCAACAAGTCGAGCTTTATGGATAAAACATTTTATCCACATCAGTTTATAGTTCCATTAATGTTCGTTAGACTCTAAGTCTTTCGAAGGGTTTATCAAGATATAATCTTGAATCATTTATATGGAAACTATTTCGGATTATATTGGCATTTAGCCAATTCCGGAGTCAGGGCCCATCAATGCTTCCTTGTGTATCGTAGGTATACTGTTGTCTAACAACAATATCTCGCTTGCGCACCTGAGAGGTTTGCACGAGTTTTGCCTATGTGGTTCAGCTGCAAGTTCGACCGAAGTGCATACATTTTATTGTAGAGACTTCCGTATCAGTCGCAGTAGGAAACTCTGGAATTACTTCCAAGGTTTCTTTCCTTTGATCTGATGGCGAAGATACTGTTATCTCGTCGAGTTGCACTGTTCTCCCACTCACCTTTTTGCAAGAACCATTCTCTTTAAAAGCATACCGTTCTTGGTGGCAAACCTTTTTGCCTCGGTATAGTGGTGGAGGAATTCCCAATTACTTGGGATAACCTACAAAGTAGTACTTATCTGATTTGGAATAGGTTTGTAAATATTTTACACAAGCCCCATATTCCAAATGTTAAGAAAAGACAAAGCATGGTTGGGCGTATCATACCATGGCGTCATTTCAACAGACCTGATGGTGCTCTTTTCAGTGTAAAAGCCGCAGTCTCTAAAGCATTACTTTAAAAGGGATAGTGGCAAATTGATTTATGTCATCTTTGTTCTTACCATGTCATAAATGGTTTGATTACATCTTCACGGATATTCCACTCACAGTGGTGCTCCGTGAGGTGTAAGTTATGAAACTCTTTTCACAACTCATCAGACATTCGCTAAACTTGTAACTCAAATATTCCTTTCCGCAATCAAATTGTAGAAACATAATTTTCTTGTTACAATAATTTCTACTTCATATTGAAAACCTTTTGAATGACTTCAAAAGATCCAGACTTATGTCTCATCAAGTAAATATCCATATATCTACTTGAGTCATTTCAGAAGATAGATAAATCCACTGCCAGCAACAACATTTATCGGACTACATACATCAAAATGTATGATCACCAATAAGTTTGTTGCTCATTCCTTATGGCCTGTGAATGGTATTTCAGTCACTTCACTTTTCGGAGGAAAGTTGCAAGTGTCAGATGATTCATAATCAAACGACTTCAAAATCCACCATTATGGAATTTCTCCATGCGGGTTTCTCCAATGTGACCAAATGCAGTGCCACACATGTGTGGTATTCTCTTAGTCTTGCGACATTTAGCGTCAGTGTTATGGATGTATCATATTACCACCAATATTCATAACATACATCTCATCCAAGATGGAAGTATGACCCTTATGTTATTCATAATACTGAACAACAATTGTTCTTTTATGAACAACACTCTTGCAACAAACATTTTACAAATGGGCTAGAGTGTGTAAAACTCTAAAATGAATTATGACAGTAAATACAGAGGTAATGTATTATTATCAATATTCATAACATACATCTCATTCATAATGAAAGTATGGCCCTTATGTTATTCATAACACCGAACATCAAAAAGTTCTCTTATGAACAACCTTCTTGCAAGATACCTTATGCAATGGGCTAGAGTGTGTAAAACTCTAAATGAATTATGAAAGTAAATACATAGGTAATACACCGATGGAAGGTATAGCAACATTTACTATGTTCCCATCGCGTATCTAAACCTCACTCCGGCAAGTCTTTTAGGCCGTAGTAGTTCTTCCATCGAGTTGCAACAGAATGCAATCGAGCGGGTATCTCTGTGATCAACTCACAATACCCAAGAATCAATGATTAACATTTTTAATCATAATTCCCAAAAACTATTTATTTGACCAGCCTTCTATACATCAATAGCTTGTATGACCTTCATACATGAGCTGGACATTCCAGTCTTCTCTCTTTTTGCCTTTATACTTCTAACAGTTTTACTTCCAATAATTCTCCTACTCTCAGAAGAAGCAGCAACTTGAAGAGTGGCGTCAGCCCCGGACTTCCTAGGTGTGTAAGTCATACTAACACCCTTCGGACATTTCCTTTCTCTTAAGTTGTTGTTTTATTCACCATCATCATATGACAGGCGTTCTACTGGATCCCTCTGTTATTAGTCAAATGCATAGTAAGCACTTTTACTAATAGTTTGCAAAACAAACATTGCTTTGGATATCACATATCTTTTAGCCTTTGCTTGTGTCTGAAAATGATTAACAGTTCCATGAATATCACATAGCTATCCCAAACTTTTGAAGTTCGGGTCTCATGGAAGCAAACATGTTGCACTTGACCGTAACGGAATTCTAGCTTTTGGATCGAAGGACGAGAGTCACATTATCCATAGCACAAGCGGGAGAATACCAAAAGCATGCGATAGGACAAAGTCCTTCTCAGCACTATTGAGGACAATCCTCACATTACGTTACCTACCGTAAAGTTTTAACCAGATATTTAACAGCTATTCAATTTTAATAGGGAAGGTGGAAACGCGAGTCATTATTCTATAACTATTATGCAATTTTCACTTTAGACAAAGTCCATAATTAATTGCACAGAGAATTAAACAAGTTAATTCTACAGTGCGCTCCCACTCAAATCAATATCTCTCATAATTGATTGTGAGTGATACAAGACCCGCATTTCAATTCAACGCCATTGATGTGGACATCACTGATGACGAGAATTTTAATCGGTAGGCCAACTTGCCAATCTCATCTCTATGTGATTCTTGTTCATCTTTCGATGGGCGTGTTCCGAGCTCAGGACGATCAAGCCAGAACGTCAAGACAACCAAGTGATCTTGCTGCGAGGTCTGACCTCACCCGCCTCACACTTCACTAATCGTTTGTACTCATGGAGACATGACGCACACCGAGAAGATAGGTGCCGTGACGGTGCTACACTTGGGAGAACACTAACTACTTGATATTTTTGTGAGAGATCACCCTAATAAAAAGCGACTACCGCGCAATCAAGTAGGGTGCATCATAAGGGATAAACATCTCAGGCAATTCATAATAGCATGATATGGTATAGCCCTTTCTGACGGAGAAGTCTTTTATTTCTTCGTCTTCGGCATTCGCGTTGGTGTTCACCTTTGCGAAGATTGCCACCACCTTGTCGATGCACCAGATAATATTGCTATCTCTATAGCTAATAAAATAAGTGCATTACTTAAGGTTGACACGCAGGTCATTAAAGTGACAATCATATGGCTCCAGCCATCATGCCGAATCATGACACGCAGGTCATGTTAATTTACATTATATAGTCATCTCATACATAATCAAATTATTACGAGCACTGCTATACCACATCACATGCACATCTTATGTCATCCTGCAAAACCAAGTTAGACGCTTCTAATCGGTTTATGCAAAATTTCATTTTACGTGGCTTCTAAGGTTTCGAACAAACCGCAGCTACCAACGTCCATCATCAAGTATGATTATTCAAGTCGCTAGATTAACTTTACGGGGTGTATGAAACACGAGATAATAAAATCTCGAGCCCCATACTGAACTTCATCATACGCATGACCCCCGTGCAGATCATATCTCCATTGCCCTTTCGTCTGTGAAATTTCATCTTTCTCTCTAACTATGGTGGAATTCAACGAACTGTTAGCACTTCGTTGATCAATCAGGATCGCGGATTGCCAGAACTTTGAAACTCCACCATGCTGTTATCAAGATCAGAAATATGCAAATTCCAGGGAAGCAACAAGAACATCGGGTAACAGATTTCATCTGCTACCCACACAAATAATTATCAGCAGTAGAACTCATCTACTACAAATTATATTGTGCAACACCCATACATCTCTATGTATTCTAGATCCTAACCTGCATCTACGCATAGCACGGCTCATGATGCCACTGTAGGGTAACGCAGCAGAAAACAAAATTTTTCCGACCTACGCACCAGACCAGGACCACTATGGAGACTGCATACAAGGTTTCATCTTTTCGTTACCGACTCGTAGCGTAGCGGAAGTAGAGTCGATGACGATCGGCAGTGCAGATCCCCGCAGCTAGGATTTTACAACCTCCCAACTGCGAGGATGTACTCCCTTGACTGCCCCTCGGACAGCCCTCCGGGAGGCAGTCAGATAGTCCCTCGGACGGTGTCGCGGACAGCCCTTCGGGAGGACCTTCGAAACTCGGATGGTCACTCGGACAACCCTTTGGGAGGACCCTCGAAACTCGGACGGCCACTCGGACAGCCCTTCGGGAGGCACTCTCGAACTAAGACCGAAACTACAATCTCTCTATAGAGTTGCACACATACGGTGTCATCTATCCGGCAGGGCTTCGCCGTCCAGAACTAGTTCTCACCGGAACCCAGACAGCCTTTTGGCTCTACGAAACTATTTCGCTGGGAGGGAGAGAGAAGCCAGACAAGTCTATGGCATGTGTATGAGAGCAAGGGATGAGTGTGGAGAGCACCCCCTCCACCTCTATTTATAGGGTGAGAAGAGATGGTAAAATACCAAAATGCCCTCAGATATTTTCACACTATTCATAATAGTGTTTCCACTATTCATGAGATATTTTCTCCTAGTAGTGTTTCCACTATTCATAATAGTGTTTCCACTATTCGTGAGATATTTTCTCCCGATAGTGTTTCTACTATTTGTGAGATATTTTCTCCTAATAGTGTTTCACTATTCACGGAGACAATTTTCAGCGACCGTTAAATCCGAAAATATTTCTGTGGGTCTTAGAATAATTCCAGTACCCACTAAAATGATTTTGGATTCGTTCCGAAACAATTCCGGATTAGTGATTTTCATCTGCGAAAAGCAACCAAACCGGTTCTGGCAGCTCCGGAACATTTCCGGTTTTTGTCCCGGAAAAATCCCAGAAGTTACCAGAACAATTCTGGCACCCTCCAAGAATTTCCAGGCGTGTGCAGAAACCAATTTGACTTAATGGTATACCCCGAAACAACTTTTCAGTTTTACCGGAACTATTCCGGTGTCCTCTCCGGAACATTTCCGTTGCGTCCGAAACTTTTCCGGTGATTTTCTCTCAGACTCCCTGTCTAGTATTCAGCAGATAGATGACCCTTAAGCGTGTGACCCTATAGGTTTGGTGAAGTATAGACATGACCCGGAACACTTTCCGATCAATGATCAACATCGGAGCCGTGGACACCCATATTGACCCCTATACCCACACGAATAAATATTCGAGTGAACCTCCAGTTGCCGTATGCTATTCCTGTTGCTTCATGATATATTACAAACACCCGAGGTGAGATTTATTGCATCCCCGTGGATCAACAACTTGTCCACCATGCAAGTTACCTCGTTACTGGTTTTGTTCTCTTTTCTCATTTCCATGTTCCGGCATCCCTGTGATCAAATCACATTGTGTCTGGCCAGACGATGGTGGATACCGTAACACTGAGAGGGCCCAGAGATATCTCTCCATCATCGGAGGAGCAAATCCCAATCTTGAGCTATCAAGTTACTTGAGACACTTTTCCATGAACCCGTAAGCCGCCGTAATAGCCACCCATTTACGGAGGACGTTTAACAAACCCCAAAGTTCATGAAGCAAGCATGAAGAAACTTGATACTCTCATGGTCTAAGGAATTATGCAAACATTCACTTTCTCTGTGTTATTAACCATTAACTTGTGACGAATGTATCTCATAGCATAACATCAATTCGGGTCAATTCAACACAAGTGTTCTCCTAACATTGTGCCCTCAAAGTTGCCGGCATAGTCCTGCCCATGATCAGGAAAACAGAACCATCATGCAACACTTGAGCTAGTCTTAGAGGCCAGACTAGGAATACATTTTACCGTTTATTATTCCACACATGCATATGAGTCTTCCTCCGAGCCTCGTGGTTATTGTAGACTCGAGAACCATAGCAGTTATAGCACGGAATATAAACTTAATTATGAACATGGAGATAAATAATAACATTTATTATTGCCTCTAGGGCATATCTCCTACAGTGTACACATTCTTGGCCGTGAACTTGAGGTGAGCTTCATCCAGTCTCCGCACCCAGGCCCCGTGCCTGGCTGCGGGATTTTTCTTGGCATCCCCCTTCATGTTTTCGTAGTAGGGGTCGATGATGGCCGATGCGAGGTCAGCAAGGGCGTCCTTCTCCTTCTTGCTACCCCAGACCCTGTAGTGGCCACGGATGTCGACAAGCTTCTTGCAGGCCAAGCCCGAAACGTTGAGCGCTTTTACATCGTTGATGGTGTCCACCATAGCGAACTTGTAGCCGGGGCTGTTGACAAACCTGGCGAAACGCTCGCAAGGCCTTGTGGCCAGGCAGTAGTGGTAGACGAGGACGTGATGGCGCACGCACAACTGGGTGACTGCAACCTTCTGATCATACCCGGAACGACCGTCGGTGTACTGGAAGTCGATGCCGACCACTTTGTACTTGTCATCCTGAGCAAGCAACTGCTCCATGGTGTTGAGGGAGTCCTCCACTACGGTCGGGTCGTTGGTGTACTCCACCGAGAGGTCCTTCTCCCTCACGTGGGTCTCCGCTTGATGCACGCCGAACTCCATTGGAGCGCTGCTAGATATCCTCTCTGTATGTGTCGTCATGGGTGTGCTTGTTTGTGTTGTGGGGCGCGATAGAAAGGTTGAAGAGACTAAGGTTATAATGGCCACGGGAATAAATGGGGAGGCCAGATAGCCTCGAATATCGGCCCGTCCGGATGGCAGTTTTGGCAGCGCGTAACTCCATCGTGCCACACGTAACTGCATTGTGGTGACGCGCGTGGTGCAACCGCATGCATATGGGGCCCCCAACATGATCGTGCGCCGGCCCCAACCACTGGCAGAGCGTGCGCGGAGGGACGCGAGAGCAGAGCGCGCCACGGCCGCCTAACGGCGAGCAGAGCGCGCCGAGGGACGCGAGCAGAGGCCGGCACAGTGAGGTGAACATGGGCAACGGACAAGGGTGCACCGGCTAATTGTGTGGGAAGACCGATAATAACACAGACATTTCTTGCTAATATAAATAATTGACTGCGATTCTTGAAATCATCATCGACGTGTTCCTTAGTTTAATCATTTGCCATGTGATTTTCTCAGTCTGCACAACATCTATGCTCTCTGTGTACAGAACAATATTCTTTGGGATTTCTATTTCAGTGCCCTCGGTTGCTTAGTACTCCTCAGTTTTACCCCACCCAACTAACGTCCCTCACAATTCCCCTCCACCACTCGCCCCACACTCAAAAACGCCCAAAACGGAGCATTTCCGTTGGGTCAATGCAGTTGACCATTACCTGACGCATACAGTGACGCGTGGGTCACCTAGGACCCACCTGTCAGTATCAAATGTACAAGTAAAAAATAGTGAAATATACAGAAGCCCGGGACACCGCAGGACCCACATGCCAGTGGCTGATTTATTTGCAAAAAAGGGTGGAATATATTGCCGCCCGTGGGGGTCGAACTTGGGACCAACGCTAGATTATGCAACGTGTGAACCATTTCAGCTGTGTGCGTCTGTTTGCTTATGGTCATAGCCGAGTCTTTTTGACCTGATATTTTCTGCCTTACAGAAGGGCCCACGAGCCAGTGACGCTGGAGAGATAGGACGCGGTGGTGTTTATGTTACAAAAGGGCCCATGAATCAGTGACATTAGAAAGATAGAACATGGCGGAGTACAACACAGCAGATTCAGAGATGAGATTCAGAGATTCGGATAAACTTAATAACCACATTCTTAGATTTGTTCAACGCTTAACAGAGTGAACTGAAATAGTGACATTACACTAATACGCTATTTTAATAAGGGCGGCATTAGATGGCCGGCCGGCGGCGACAGCGACAACAAATGGAAGGCTGCTTGTCTTCATCATCCGAAAGGACGATGGTGCCGTCGTCATCGTTGTTGTGGTCTTCGTCATCGGAGGAGGATAGGAGGACGACGTCCGATCCCTCGCCTTCCGCCTCGACGGTGGCCGCTGCACACAGAGTCACCGCCCTCCTCTGCTCTCGAGCTGCGACCTCTTCTTCAGCCGCACAACGCCTGACAGCCTCTGCCTGCGCCGTTGACAGAGATGCGGCTAGCACCGTCTGGTTGAGCTGCTGGTGCGCTGCGCGCAGGGCCTCCTCGGCCTGGGCAATGAGCACGGTAGCTTCGTACGCAGGAGCCGGTGCGTCTTCCTTGGCTGCATCTTCCACGCCGTGGATGTCGAGGTGCTCCTTCATCGCCTCGAAGGCCACCTTCTCCTCGGCGTCCTTCTCCTCGAGCTCCCTGCGGTTATGAGACAGCTCGGACGGCGTGGGCTCGAGCTCGAAGTAGTAGGAGTTGGAGGCCGAGCCGACCAACGAAGAACCGCCGTGGTTGGAGCCCGCGTCGTGGTTGGAGCCCACGTCGGAGTTGGAGCCGCCGCCGGTGCCGGTCACCTGCGCCCTGGGGCAAAGACCACCCGTGGAGATCCTTGCGGTCTTTAGCTGCCTCACCATGGTGGTTGTACTAGATTAGGATTGCGCAGTGCGTGGGAGCAATGGAGTGAAGCATCGCTGAAACGATGCCGAACGCCAGACGCCGGTATTTAATCAGGGGAGTGCGGGGAGTGGAGCATCGGTGGTGGGAGATTGTTTTCGCGGCATCTAGAATTGGCAGGACTGCCTGGTGGTGGGTGATACGTCTCCAACGTATCTAAAATTTATGAAGTATTCATGCCATGTTTATAACAATTTTATATGGTTTTGGTATGATTTGATTAGAACTAACCCGGACTGACGCTGTTTTCAGCAGAACTACCGTGGTGTTGTTTTTTGTGCAGAAATAAAAGTTCTCGGAATTGGACGAAACTTTTTGATGATTTTTTTGGGACCAAAAGAGACCCCCGAAGCTTCGTGGAAGGACCAGAAGCCTCACGATGAGCCCACAAGGCAACACGGCTCGCCCTGGGGGGGGGGGTCGTGTGCTGTTGCCTTGTGGGGCCCTCGTAGCTCCTTTTCGCGCGATTCCAATGCTGAAAAATCCTATAAATAGAGAAACCCCTAGAAATAAACCTAGAACTTCAACACTGCCACCGCAAGCCTCTGTACTGAAGAAATACCATCTGGAGCCCTATTTCGGCACCCTGCCGGAGGGGGAAATCATCACCGGAGGCCATCTTCATCATCCCGGCGGTCTCCATGACGAGGAGGGAGTAGTTCACCCTCGGGGCTGAGGGTATGTACTAGTAGCTATGTGTTTGATCTCTCTCTCTCTCGTGTTCTTGATTTGGCATGATCTTGATGTATCGCGAGCTTTGTTAATATAGTTGGATCATATGGTGTTTCTTCCCTCTCTATCTTCTTGTGATGAATTGAGTCTTTCCCTTTGAGGTTTTGTTATTGTCGGATTGAATATTTCAGATTTGAGAACACTTGATGTATGTCTTGCATGTGGATACCCGTGGTGACAATGGGGTATTCTATTGGTTCACTTGATGTATGTTTTGGTAATCAACTTGTGGATTCCCGAGGTGACATTGGGGTAATCTAGGCATATGGGTTGGTACACGTTTTCATCTTCTTTTCTCCGATAGAAACTTTGGGGTACTCTTTGAAGTTCTTTGTGTGGATTGAATATTATGAATCTGAAGTTGTTTGATGCATATCGAATAATCAACTCATGGATACTTGTGGTGACATTGGAGTATCTAGGTGACATTAGAGTTGGTTGATGCGTATCATATGGTGTTATTTTAGTACGAACTCTAGGGCTGTTTGTGACACTTATAGGGATGGCTCAATAGATTGATCGGAAAGAATAACTTTGAGGTGGTTTCGTACCCTACAACAATTTCATCTTATGTTCTCCGCTAATAGGAACTTTGGAGTGATTCTTTGTCGCACGTTGAGGGATTGTTATATGATTCAATTATGTTAGCATTGTTGAGAGATTGCACTAGTGAAAGTATGAACCCTAGGCCTTGTTTTCAAGCATTGCAATACCGTTTGTGCTTGTCGGGCCCGTGGAACCCAGGGTACCCCGGCCCGTCTGCCTGCGGCCCAAGGCGCAACGCCTGGCGGAAGCCCAATAGGCGGCCACCAGCGGGCGCCTCAAGCAAGACCCCTCGCGAGGTTCCGGCCTCCTGAGGACCCCTCCTCCCGGAGCAGGCGAGCAAGACTCAGCCACAACTTCACCAAGAGCCTCGCGAGGCCCTCTCGGTAGGCGGCCTCCTGAGGTGGCCTCCCGAAGGCACGTAGGACAAGTGCTGTTTGGTTCGGTCGCGCGGTCTCGTGCCCATTACGTGGGTGACGCGTGCGGCGACGAACGGCGGCAGAGGCCGTGCCAGCAGGCGCGGATGGAGAGGTTTTCCCCTTTTGTGCTAAGGGTGCAAGGCCAGCAGTCCATTTCCCAACGCAACCCCCAAAGGTTGCCCGATCAGTGAAAGAAGACCAAGATGGCGAGCGCCCAGGGCGGAGGTCATCCCCGAGCCCACCGACGCGTCATGGACGGTCGCTTTGCAGGCGAAGACCACCTTTTGTCAGGATAGACTACGCCCCTGTCCCCCTTTGAACTTGCCGTTGTGTGGCAACCCTTCCCGCCAAGGTTTTCGGGGGAAGAGGACCAAGGCAGATATAAAAGGAGGGCAGGGTGCCGCTGTAGAGGGGATCTACTCGGATCGATCCTTCGGCCCCAATCTTGTACTCTCGCACCAGAGCAATCCCAACCAAGCAGGAGTAGGGTTTTACACCGCAAGGTGGCCCGAACCCGGGTAAACCGCTGAGTCCGCGATCCACTCCCGCTAGCGCGCTCTCGCCGTAGCTAGCCGTGGTAGGGGACGAGGCGGTAGGAACGAGCTCACCCCAGTGTTCGAACCCTTGGGTCCCCGAAGCCCGACTTCTGACATTTGGCGCGCCAGGTAGGGGTGCGCTACTATTCTTCCGCTCCATCCTCCACTCCACCAGCTTCATGGCCGATGCACACCACGATCACGCTGAGCGCAGGGCGGGTCACGTGGCCCTGATGGAGCCCATGGGCCGTGGCAACCGCCGCCGCCCTGTCGAGGCCGCAGCTGCTGCCGCCACCGACCCCGCTGCTCGTGAGCAGCAGGACTCCTCCCTGCACCCCTCCGTGCAGGAAGACGGCCGCACTGCCACGGCCTCCTCCCTCGCCCGCCGTGGGCCGCCGAACGCGCAGGCTGCACTACTCATGGCGCGCGAGCTGCTCCGCTACCATCCAGCTGACGCCGGCTACGACGTCTGGCTTGGTCCCATCACCAAGCTCGTCAACGCCGCCGGGGATGCTCCGGCGCCTTCCCACTCGCTCCGTCCTCCGCCGTCTCGCACTGGGGACGTAGCGCATGGCGCTCCCCTGCCACCTCCTCTGCACAACGAGCTCGCCGGGCCCCAGCGCAACGCGCGGGCGTGGGAGCCGTCCCGGGGCGCGTCCTCGCTGGTCCGAGATGAGGCCAGCAGCCAGATCATCCGCCGCGCGCTGCCCGATGCGTGAGTGCTCCTCGAGCAGCAGCGCCAGCGCCAAGACCGGGCTGTCCAGGAGGTCGTGGTAGCTGGGCGCCAGTACCGCGCCGCCCTCGCCGGCGGTGTTCCCTCGAGCGGCGTGGGTTGCCGCGCCTTCACTCGCGAGCTGCGTCGGGTGGTGTGGCCCGCGAAGTTCAAGCCGAAACTACCTCCGCACTACGACGGCACCCCCAACCCCGCGGAGTTCCTTCATCTCTACGCGCCGAGCATCGAGGCGGTGAACGGCGATGACAAGGTCATGGCAAACTGGTTCCCCATGGCTTTCAAGGACGGCCCACGCTCCTGGCTCATGAATCTCCCTGAGGCGTCAATCTCGTCGTGGAGCGAGCTCTGTAGCTAGTTCGTTGCCAACTTCAAGGGCAAGCACGACCGCTCCCTCACCATCAACGACCTGCGGCATGTGCGGCAGTGCCCAGACGAGACCCTCCGCAAGTACATCCAGCGCTTCAGCCAGGTGCGCAACAAGATCCCGCGCGCCTCCGACGCGGCCATCATCTCTACGTTCTCCACCGGCGTCATGGACGTCAAGATGCGCGAGAAGCTCGCCATCAACGATGAGTTGGACTCGGTGCTTGAGCTGTTCGACCTCGCCAACGAGTGCGCCAAGGCTGAAGAAGGTCGCCTCTTCGTCCACAACGACCCTGAGGCGGCGCTCGAAGCCGCCAAGGCCAAGAGCAAGGACGTCAAGCGCAAGGGTCCCACTGTGCTTGCGGCGGAGCATGAGCAGAAGCGCGGCCATGACCGCGAAGAACCCAGGAAGGATGGCCTCTCGCTCTGTGTCTACCACAACGTGCGCTCCCACAGTACTGAAGACTGCCAGGAGCTCAAGCTGCTTCGCGACGAGCGCCTGGGCCGCCGAGGCGACCGCAGCGACCGTGGCGGTCACCAAGACCCTCATCAACGGAGGCGCCAGCCTGAACGTGCTCTCCATCGAGACCTTCAAGCAGCTCCAGGTGCCTTACGAGCAGCTCATGCCGACAAGGCCCTTCTTGGGCGTGACTGATGGCTCCACGCTGCCTCTGGGGAAGGTGCGCCTCCCCGTCACCTTTGGCACCCGCAAGAACTACCACACTGAGCTCATCGACTTCGACGTCGCCCACCTCGGCCTGCTGTACAACGCCATCCTGGGCTACCCCGCGCTCGCCAAGTTCATGGCGGTATCTCATCACTCCTACAACGTCCTCAAGATGCCCGGCTACAATGGCATCATCACCATCACCTGCGATGAGAAGGACGCGGTCTGCTCCCTTGAGCACGCCTACAAGGCTGCTGCTGCTGCGCATTCGGCTGACGAGGACGCGGTTGAGCCTCCTGAGGCCGCGCCCACGAAGAAGAAGCAACTGTTCTCTCAGGACCGCGCCGAGACGAAGAAGGTGTCGGTTGACGACAGCGGCTCAGGCCCTGCCTTCACCATCGGCACCTGCCTGCCTCCTGCATAGGAAAGCGCACTCGTCGCCTTCCTTCGGGCAAAGTCGGATGTTTTTGCCTGGAAAGCATCTGACTTGTCCGGTGTACCGAGGGAGGTGATCGAGCACCACTTAGCGGTGTGCCCCAACGCACGCCCCATCAAGCAAAAAGCACGCCACCAGGCGCCCGAGAAGTAAGAGTTCATTGTCCAAGAAGTGCACAAGCTGCAAAAAGCTGGAGTAGTCCGTGAGGTGCGCCATCCCGAATTGCTCGCCAACCCAGTCGTCGTCCCCAAGAAGGGCGGCAAGGAACGTATGTGCGTCGACTTCACAAGCCTCAACAAGGCTTCCCCGCAGGACCCTTTTCTGCTGCCGCGCGCCGACCAGGGCACGGGCTCCGCCACCGGCTACGCCCGCATGCCCTTCGGCCCGAGGAACGCCGGTGCCACCTTCCAAAGGCTGACGCGCCTCGTGCCAGGGCCTCGTGCGGGATGGATGCGGAGATCGCGGGATGCCCCCGACGCGCCACTTCCTCAGACCTCCTCCTCTGAGTCTCGCAAGCCCCCTGGGCCTCAGGAGCCCCTCAGTCCCTGAGGAGCAAGCTTCTGTGGCAAACCTCGCTGCGTGACCCGTGCACCTCTCCGGCACAGTACTACCAGGTGATTTTTGGTTTGTTTAATTGGAGGGCGCCCCACGGGCTACACCAACCTCAAGCTGATCCGTGCCGGACACAACAGCCTCGCCCCTCCCCTCTTTTGGTTGTGTAATGAGCCCTACCGATTATGCTCTGATAAGTCTATGTTGCCTACATAATTGTGCATTTGGTACGATGCCGTCTCGAGAGCGCCACGTGCTCGCGACCCCTCTCCTGACCGTTCCGTGAGCGGGGGCTAGGCACGGCGCCTGTGCTCGGGTCTGTCCCTGCAGCGCCGCTAAATCCAAGTGACTAAGCTTTGGCTCATGGGCCTGCTCCCTTGCATGTCACCTCACCAAGGTCCTTGGTGCCTTATCTCCTCACGCAACGGCCACGAGCAAGCTAGCGAGTGCGCGTCGCTCCCCCATTGTGAGATTTGTCGGCATGCAGTTGTCTCAGGAGCAAGACGCTCGGAAGCCTCGTGGGCGGCGTCTCGCGGGCCGGCCTGTGGCGGTCGCCTAATCGGAAGGCCACGTGAGCAGAGAGCTTCAGAGGCCAAGCCTCGTGAGGCACACCTCGGGAGCCACATGCACTCCTCGTGAGCTGTGGCTTGCCCGACGCCACTCTCCGCGAAAGCTAAGTCTAACCACCTCGTGAGACGCCCTCACCATCACTTGAGTTCCCTCTTTTTGCGATCTCGCTGAGTGCTGGTGTTTTTCCTTCATGCGAGCCGCTTGCACGTCAAAGGGGGGCTCTCTGAGCATCGCGCCTCAGGAGCCCTCACTAGCTCCCGGTGCCCCTCACTTCCTGGCCTTGTCCAGGCATCGCGACCTGACATATCAGCGACGGCTGTGGCCCGCTCGGGGGCTGGGTCCTAACGACGTAGAGTACATAGGCGAGGAAGAAAAAAAAGGGCAAGCCTCGCGAGAGGACTTCAGGAGGGAACATACGTTCCAAACCGCAAAAGCATTAAGTTAAAATATGTAAGCCATCATTTTTACGCCCCAACGGGACTGCATTGTTCTCATACAGGGTAAGGAAGGAATATGCGCAGCGCGGCTCACCCCCAAGATCCGCTTCGAGCGCCGCACGCGCCTAGTCGGAGTCTTCGTCTTCGCTCTTGACGCGAGGGGAGCTGTCGTCGCTCTCGCTTCCACCGGAGGAAGCGGCACCGTTATCGCTGTCGTCCCCGCTGGAGGAGCCGCTGCAGCTGCCGTCCTTGCTCTCCGCACAGCACTCCATACGGCTGCCGGAGATCCCGAAGATCTTCACGAAGAGCGTGGCGGCCCCGTCGTACTTGAACTGGAGGATGTGGCCCTGCTTCAGGCCGCGAGCGAGGGCAAACGACTTCCACCCCTGCTTCAAGAACATGAAGCCCGAGGGGGTGAACTCCGTCGCCACCCAGGAGGGGCCGTTGCAGCAACCATCTGCCTGCACCCACAAGCCCAAGGGCGCGCGTGTCGGTGTAAAAACCGGCAGACCTCGGGGTAGGGGGTCCCAAGCTGCGGATCTCGGATCGGTGGTAACTGAGACAATGGAGGCGATGTTTACCCAGGTTCAGGCCTTCTTAATGGAGGTAAAACCCTACGTCCTGCTTTTGTTTATATTGATGAAGATGTATCGAGTACAGAGTTGATCTACCTCGAGATCGTAATATGTGTCTAACTTCTAGGGCTAGGTGAGCGATATTGCGTTGATGTCCCCTCTACGGGCTAAACCCTATGGCTTATATACACGACAACGAGGGTACCTAGGGTTACAAGGTCGGTATCTAGGAATAAGGTGGCTGGACAAATCTTGAAGTGTACTACAAGTCTTCGGTAGAGACAGCCTCGGTCACGTCTCCCGTGTACGGCCTCCGGAGTCCATCTTGATCACGTACGGGGGTACATCGGCCCAACCGAGGAGACGGGCCAGCCCGGTTAGCACCCCCTAATCCAGGACACCGTCAGTAGCCCCCGAACCGGTCTTCTACGCTGAGGACGATGGTCGACAAACATTACTTCGGATCCGGAGTCTTTGGCTTGACAGGCGAGTTCCACTTTGCATTTCAGATTCTCTTAAGAGAGCATCAACATCCGTGGTCCAACCGAGCCCGTACCCTGTCCGAGGTGGATAGGTATCTTAGCCTCGAAGGCTGGTCGTACTGGTATGAACAATTCAATCCTGCCTGACAACTTTATCGGAGAGGCTTGCCCCATGACAGGTCGAGCAGTTACTGCCTCCCCCGCAAAACGTGGTTCGAGGCAGCCTGTTTACTGGTACGTTCCTTCGAAGCAGAGATCGTGCCCATTTTCTTAGGGATATCATCAAGATTTTGTTTCCCCCCATATGTTTCAACGGCATTTTTGATAGTAGCCGCGAATTTATCAGCGCGGCGGGGGGACTCTTGGCCTTTCATAGGCCTATAGGAGCAAAGGGGGTAATAGCGCGATAGCCCACGCTCCCATTCTTGCCCTCCTGTTGCTTCGTCTAGCTCCAGCGCCCAGATCAAACCAGCCCGCCTTTCCCTTTCGCGAGCCCAACTCCTCAACCAGCCATGGCCGACACCCTCAAGGGGCACTGGGGCGGCTCCATCGTGACAGCTGCGACCATCGCCGAGCTGCGCGATGCAGGGTATCTGCCCCCCGCCATCGCCGCCCGCGCTCCAGCGGCCGATCAGCTGGTGCCCGCTCCCAACGCCGGGGAGCGGGTGGTCTTTGTCCCCCACCTCATCTGAGGCCTGGGGTTCCCGCTGCACCCCTTTGTGCGTGGGGTAATGTACTATTACGGGTTAGATTTCCACCACCTGGCCCCTAACTCAATTCTCCACCTCGCCGCCTTCATCACAGTTTGTGAGGCCTTCCTCCGCTGTGAGTCGCACTTCGGCTTATGGCTGAAGCTCTTCGGGATCAAACCAAAGTCAAGTGGCTCAGATCTCGCGGAGTGCGGAGGGGCCATGATCAGCAAGAACCAGGGGGCCACCTGGTTCATGGGCACCTTCATTGAAACGGTGAAGGAGTGGCAAAGAGAGTGGTTCTACATCACCGAGCCACTCGCACCTAGTCAAACCGAAGTCCCGGCCTTCTCGGCCAGGCCTCCCAAGAAACTCAAGTCCTGGAAGGAGAAGGGCGTTGCTTGGGGGAAGCCAGAAGAGGTGGAGACCCTGATCGACAGGATCTTGTGGTGGTCCACAACGGGGAAGGTTGAGCTGGCCGACGTCATCAATGTCATGCTCAACCGCCGTATACTCCCTCTCCAACTTCGGGCTACCCCGATGTGGGCACAAAAGCTCGAGGACATGGACACCATCAACACCTTCTTCCGCTCCACCTTGGCAGCCATGTGTCAAGGCTCATGAAGCTGGCCAAGGACAAGATCCCCAAGGCAGGGGAGGACCGCGGCCTTGAACACGGCTATGAGCCCCCCCGGTGAGTGGTTCTGTCCTTCAATCTTTTATTTTCTGCTCATTGGCAAATTTTTTTACTTGAATCGTCGTATTTTGACATTCTGCAGAAGTGGTTGGCCTGGGTACAAAGGGTACGATGCCCGGCCCCATTGCCAGAGCAGCCCCCAACCCCCCTGCTCTTAGCGCTTCTGACCGAGGAGCCGCATGTGGTGGCCTCCAAAGGGACGAAGTCCCAGACGGGGAGGTCAAGTGCTCGGACCCGGGGGACTTCGGTCACCCGGTCCGAAGAGACCCACACCTCCGCCACTCAAGACGGCGGCGCCGAGGAGGGTGAGGAGGAAGAGGTTCCCCCCGAAGGGGAAGAGGTCGGCGTTGGAAGACGCCGACGTGGATATGCCGCCGATGGGCCCAAAGAGACTGAGGCGAGCCTCATCCGAGGCCGCCAACAAGTCATCGGAGAGGGCCGAGCTCTCCGGTGACTCAGAGGAAGATCCCCTCACTATGGGGAGGAAGAAACCGGCACCCCGAGGGTAAGTCCTTATCCTTATCTTCTTTCCTTGAGTCACTTTTTTCAGCAAGGGAAATCTTACAGAAGCAATTTTTCACATGTAGCCCGCCGAGGGTAATTCCCAGTGGTTCTTCGAGTGGGCTGCCGTCCGCCAGCGGAACTCCAGAGCCCGCCACTTCTCCCCCGAAGCATGACGGGCTAGGGGAGGCGACATTCACCCTGGTCCCCGACGTCAACGTGACGGGGGCTGACGAGGTGGCGATCATGGCCGAGGTCGACACCTCGGCCCAAAAAGACCTGGGGACGGAGCTCTCCGAGGTCATCGAAGAAGGGCTGGACCAGTCATTGGCCCAGCCGGCGTCTACCTCGGCTCCGCCACACCAGGCGGAGGCCGCTCGGGTGGATACACCCGAGGTCGTCCCTTCACCCCAGCCTACTGTCCGAGGACGGACCGGCGCGGGGTGGACCGAGGAGGTGGAGGAGGCCCTAAAGGGCTCTTCCATCAAGGAGGAGCACCGTGCCTTGATAGGCACGGCGCTGGAAGGCTACCGGTCCGCAGGGGCCGGCCTGCATGAGGTTTTCAAGAACCTCGTAGCAGGTTTTGAGGTACGCCTTCTAGCGCATTCAGTTTGTTTATTTAAGCTGTTTGTTTTATGAACTTTGTCCGAGGACATATAAGTATAGCCTACTAAACGGCTTAGTGAGTGAGTAGCCCCCGAGCCTGAAGTCGGTTTCAAGAAACCGGCATCGAGGTCGCTTGATTAAGTAGGAGCCCGTTGAGTAGCCCCTAGGACGCTACTCGAGGTAGTCGTCCTGGAGCCTGTTAGTGATCTTAACTATTCCCTTTGTGATAAAGGTCTGTTTTATTCCAGGTTTTGACCTCGGTTCCGAACTCCGTCTCCGAAGAGATGGCGGAGATGAACCGGAAAATTGAGCGATCTCAAGGTAAGAAAGTTAAAACTTGTTTTGTATTTTGTATGGTAAAGAAAGCAACTAAGGCTGAACTGTGTTGACAGTGGAGCTGGAGACGCTCAAGGCCGAGCTCGAAAGAGCTCAGAAGGAGGTGCAGCAGCAGGAGGCCACTACTGCCGCGGCCGAGAAGGCCCGGGCCGCCAAGAAGGCAGCCGGTGATAAGCACCAGGCTCGGGTGCTAGAGGTCGAGGAGACCCTGAAGGGCGTGTTCGAAGCACGCGACAAACTTCAGGAGGAGGGGCAGCGGACGAAGGAGGAGCTCGAGAAGCTTCAACGTGCCCACTCCGAGCTCAAGACCTCGGCCCGAGCTGATCGCGAGGTGCTCCAGCAGGTGGAGCAAATCGCCTCGGGTAAGATATTTTTGCTGTAGTGTGCATTTGGCAGCAAAGGGTGTGTCGAGCTCACCCAATTATGACATTCCGTAGAGGTCTTTGCGGATCTCCCGCAGAGCGCGGAGGATGCGGTGGCATACTTCGGCCAGCTAGCGGGCCACGAGGCGGAGAAGGCCTTCTGGGGACAGTTTCCGGGGTCGCCGTCCACGCAGCTGCTGAATCATCGAGTGAAGCAGCTGGTGGAGTTGTTTTGCATGACCAGACCGGCGCTCCAGGACCTCTGCATCACTCTATGGCCTGCCGAAGCCATGCCGAGAAGCCTCTTCGGCCTTACGGCCCGTCTCCGAGATGCCCTGCCCTGCGTGGATCGCTGGAAAAGGTCCGCGTGCTTCGAAGGGGCGCGGAGGGCGTACGCTTGCGTGAAGACGCACTTCCGCAAGGTTGATGCGGAGACATGTGCCGCGGGCCCTCCTGCCAACAAGCCGCGCACCGCCGAGCAGTTCTTCGCCGAGGTGGAAGCGGGAGCTCGGACCACCGAAGCGATGTGTCCAAAGGATACGATGTATTTTTAGGTAGTACTTCGGAATGCTGAAGTTTGTTTTGTACAAAACTTGATCTTTTGGATGAAATGAAGATGTTTTTAAATTCTATGTATGTTGTGTTACAATTAATGTTTCCTCCGATATGACTGTTTAAAATGAAAGTGGCCAGTCGTCGGCTTCAGCCCCCATGTAGGTTATACAAAGGGTGTTCCTTAAGGCACATTTGACCCTTAGCCGACGTCTCGGTACCCAGGGGTGGTCGGTGCTTTTATAGGAACTAGGCAATCAGACTATAGGGGCTTTATACCTTTCACTTAGTCATAGGAGTTTGACTGTGGGGGCTGATAACCAGCCCCCGGTGTGGGAAGTGTTCGACCGAGTCGACCGAGGTCAATACAATGACACACTTCGGCTAGTAATAGAAGCCCTTCGTTTAACACGGGTGATCTCTATCGTCACATCGCTTGACGCGGTCTACGGATGGCGGACCAGTTTGCGCATACCTAGATAGTCAGTTTTCAGCTTTCTCCACTGAGGCGCCATGCCAATTGACCTGGTGGCGCAATCGCAGTGGTTCTCCCATTACACCCTTAGCCAAATTCATCAGAAACGTAAGGGGTACACATAGGAGCCAGGCAACCCAACTATTGACCAAAATCTAGGCTCGAAACTGATGCATATAAGGCCAAAATCCGAGACGCCAAATACCTCAGACTTATTTGTGCAATTGCATCTTTTAGAGAACTTCGTCGTCCTAGAGGAGCTATGTTGATAAAGAAATACAATAGAGACCTTGAAAGGGCACAGTTTCTTTATTTCATAATATCAATAGTGTACATGCCCAGCTGTGACGAGAGTAATTGAAAGAGTACAATGTAAATGGTAAAGAAGGAAGGGAAAAACAGGTCAGATAATTGCTGACGGATTTTAAAGGATCCGGACCGCTACCTGCCGCACGTCTGCGTTTCCGAACTGTTGACCAGATCGTCACCATTGATGGCGAAGAATTTGCGAAGGTCAATGCCCTTCCGGCCCTTTATACACTCTAGGTGCTTGATTGACCGAGTTCCTTGGAGGGAGGTGTGGCCGAAGTCACTCTGTGGTTTTAAAACCACATGGAGGTTTGGCAGTTTCTTTTACAGATGCTTGCCTGTGCAGGGGCTCTAAGCCTCGTCTTTGCATGGTTAACCCGCGCCGATGTTTGAATAATCGTTCAGGCTTCTCGACGTCCCAGGGAATCTTGAGTGCGAAGTTATGCACTCTGGGGACGTAGTGCCCACTCCAAGGAGGGCACACAAGGAGCCCGCATCCCTATTCCGGGTGCGGGGGTACCTGGCCGAGCTCGATTTGTGCAGCCCGGGCGCGCTTCAAAGAGCGGGCGGCCCGTTTATCGCTGCGGGATGCTTCCTCGGACGCTTGTACCTCGGCTGCAAAAGCCGTGGTCTGTTCCTCTGTCTAGAGTGAACGTTCTGTGTTACCATTGACTGTGATGACGCCGTTGGGTCCCGGCATTTTGAGCTTGAGGTAGGCATAATGCGGGACGGCGTTGAAGCGTGCAAAGGCTGTGCGCCCTAAGAGCGCGTGGTATCCACTCCGGAAGGGTACGATATTGAAGATTAACTCCTCGCTTCTGAAGTTCTCGGGCGAACCGAAGACTACCTCTAGGGTGACTGTTCCAGTGCAATGGGCTTCGACGCCCGGAATGACACCTTTAAAGGTGGTAGAGCTCGGCTTGATCCCGGATGAGTCAATGCCCATCTTCCGAACTGTGTCCTCGTAGATGAGGTTAAGGCTGCTTCCCCCGTCCATCAAGACGCATGTTAGATGATAACCATCAACAATAGGGTCCAGGACGAGCGCCGCCGATCCGCCATGCCTGATGCTGGTTGGATGATCGTGCTTGTCGAAAGTGATCGGGTAGGCCGACCATGGGTTATACTTCGGGGCGACTGGCTCCAGCGCATATACGTCCCGAAGTGCACGCTTCCTTTCCCTTTTAGGGATGTGGGTGACATAGATCATATTGACCTCTGTTACCTCATTAGGAAATTTCTTTTGGCCTCCGTTATTGGGATGCCGAGGTTCATCCTCGTCGTCGCTGCGGTGTTGGGTTTTACTCTGACCATCTGCCGCTATCTTGCCGGCCTGTTTAAAGACCCAGCAATTCCTATTAGTGTGGTTTGCTGGTTTTTCCTGAGTTCCGTGAATCCCGCATGGGCGGTCCAGGAGCCTATCAAGCTGGCTAGGTCCATCCTTATTACCTTTAAAGGGTTTTCTTTTCTGCCTGGATTTAGGTCCGGTGAATCCTGCGTTGACAGCGGCGTCTTCAGTGTCGCTTCCGCCATTCTTATACCTGCGCTTATTTTTGTGGCGCTTTGGTTTTCCATTGGCGTCCCAAGTTTCCGAGGTGCCTGCCTCGCCGTTATGAGTACTTTGGGCGAGCCAGCTATCTTCTCCCACACAAAAGTGAGTCATCAGGGAGGTCAGGGCTGCCATAGTCCTCGGCTTGTCCTGACCGAGTTGTCGAGCCAACCATTCATCTCGAATATTGTTTTTAAATGCGGTGATGGCCTCGGCTTTGGAGCAATCTATGATCTGGTTCTTCTTAGTGAGGAACCTGTTCCAGAATTTCCGGGCTGATTCGCCTGGCTGCTGGGTGACTCGGCTGAGGTCATCAGCGTCCGGAGGTCGGGCATATGTGCCCTGGATGTTTGCTCGAAAAGCGTCTTCTAGGGCCTCCTAGCTGCCGATAGAGTAAGGAGGGAGGCGGTTAAGCCAGTGCCTCGCCGGCCCCTTTAACTTGAGCGGCAGATATTTAATGGCATGGAGATCATCTCCATTGGCCATGTGTATATGCAGGAGGAAATCTTCGATCCAAACTGTTGGGTCCGTGGTGCCATCGTATGATTCTATGTTGATGGGTTTGAACCCTTCCGGGAATTGATGTTCCATCACCCTGTCTGTAAAACAGATTGGGTGAACCGGACCTCGGGACCGAGGAGCATCTCGTCCGAGGTCCGGAGAGAGTCGTGAGTAGGCTTGATATCGGGCACAGCCGTTCCTGTCCATCCAGGCATCGTAGCCGTCGGGCCCGGCGGGCGCACGCCCCCTTGACCCGTAGATGGATCGAGGGGGAGCTCTATTTTCCTCAATACGACGTCTAGTGTCGTGAGGATCTAAGTGATCCACGGGGTCCTTGCCATGACGGCGTGGAGGTGGCCGTTCACCGGGGTCTTCTCGTCTTGGCCTGTCCCGGCCTCTAGGGGGCCGGTCGAGGTCGTCAGCGAGCTCTTCGTCGAACTCTGGTAAGAATCGCCTACGTGGGTATGATTTCGGCGCACTATGGCGTCGGTTCTCCATGTCTTGCTCGGCGGAGAGCACTTCGATCCACTTTTCGTTTAGTGCATTGGTATTAGCCTGCAGCAGCTGCTGCTTGCGCTTTAAGGTCCGGGCCGTCGCGACGAGGCGTCGCCGGAAGCGTTCTTGTTCAAAAGGGTCCTCGGGGATGATGTAGTCCTCGGTGCCGAGGCTCTCGTCCTCCTCGGATTCCGGCATGTAGTTGTCGTCGGCCCCTTCAAAGAGGTCATCGGGATCTGAGTCCCCGAGAGGTCGGTCTGGTGTGCCGTTCCTTACTGGGGAGGCTTGAACGTCCTCCTCATGGTTATCGGCGTCGCCGTCCTCTGCGTCGCCGTTATTGGCTGTTGCATCGTTGACACTGGGTTCCCCATTATTGCCCCTTCGGCGCCTTCGCCGACGTCGTGGAGGGTATTTGGGGGTGTCCACCATGTACACATCGTAGGTGGATGTGGAGGTCCACCTGCCCGTGTTTACCGGGGGCAAGGTGGTCTCGATGGGGCTGTCAGCGTCTTCCTCCATGTCTGAGGGTTCACCGTAGTCCAACATGTCGGTTAAATCATCGATCGTGGCGACTAGGTGGGTGGTGGGTGGGATATAAATTTCCCTATCATCGGCTTTAAGTCCGATCTGATTGTAAACCGAAGTCTTGCCGTCTGAGATGGACATGCTCCGGATGTGGTCGAGCATCTCATCGAGGTGAGATAACTCTTCGGGATTCATGGATGCGCCATAGGCAGGGCTGATTCGCAGTACACCCGGCGTGTAGCCAGATGTGTCTTCGGAGTGGCGGGAGTCTGAACATAGTTCTGGGTTCCGTGCTGAAATCAATCCTGGCACCGGCGCGGTTTCAGGGGTGGGAGCCGGATCCATCTCCGGACTGGCGATCGGGGAGAGACTGGCCGGAGTAGCGGTGTCAGGGGTCTCAAGAGGCGCCGTGACAGAGTCCGGCTCTAGAGTCGAGCCTCCGGAACCGTCCGAGCTCTCGATCCGGCCGGGAGTCCATCCCGATAAGATGAGTTCACCACAGGAATCTGCAGTGTACTCGAGGCCGCCGAAAGTCATGATCCGACCTGGGGCATAGTTCTCGACAGAAGTCAGGTGACCCATCGAGTCGGCGCAAAATACCATGCTGCCGAAGACGAAGAGCTGTCCGGGGGCATAAACATCCCCACAGCTGTTAGTGCAGTTGATCTGCAGGTGAGCCATCAATCCTTCTGGTGATAACGTAGCGGAACTCTCAATGAAAGCACCAGTGTTGGTGTGAAAACCGGCAGACCTCGGGGTAGGGGTTCCCAAGCTGCGGATCTCGGATTGGTGGTAACAGAGACAATGGAGGCGATGTTTACCCAGGTTCGGGCCCTCTTAATGGAGGTAAAACCCTACGTCCTGTTTCTGTTTATATTGATGAAGATGTATCGAGTACAGAGTTGATCTACCTCGAGATCGTAATATGTGTCTAACTTCTTGGGCTAGGTGAGCGATATTGCGTTGATATCCCCTCTACGGGCTAAACCCTATGGCTTATATACACGCCAATGAGGGTACCTAGGGTTACAAGGTCAGTATCTAGGAATAAGGCAGCTGGACAAATCTTGAAGTGTACTACAAGTCTTCGGTAGAGACAGCCTCGGTCACGTCTCCCGTGTATGGCCTCCGGAGTCCATCTTGATCACGTACGGGGGTACATCGGCCCAACCGAGGAGACGGGCCAGCCCGGTTAGCACCCCCTAATCCAGGACACCGTCAGCGCGGTCCGCCATCGCCTCCGCGAAGGTGTCCGGGAACCGAAGCCAGGTGCAGGGCCGGCGGTGCATGCTCACTATGAACTCTCGGGCCGCCTCTGCTGAGTGGCTCCCCGCCTGGGGAGGTAGGGCAGCTACCCCGCCGCGGCCACCTCGGCCGTGGGCACCGCGCGCTCCGCGCCCACTAGCGGCGCCCCTTCCACGGGCGCTGGGACCGGCGCCGGCAGCCGCCCTCGGCCCCGGGGGGGGGGGGACCCTAGATGCAGCGGCAGAAGCACGGGCTCGGCCTCTTCCCCTCGCCATCGCCGCAAAGGCCCGCCTGGATCCTGGAGTAGGGGAGAGGAGCTGATGGAGAAGATGGGCGGGGGGTCCTTTCCCCCCGTCTTTATAGCACTCGAGGGAAGCGCGCTCCGCGCCGCTTTACCTTCGACGCGCAGGGAGACGGGATGCGCGAAGGAAGGCAATGATGGTTTTGCGTCGCGCGCGGGCAGGCTTTATGTCAGCGCGGGCGGTTACTGAGGCGTTGTGGGAGAAGTGGGGGCGTCCCCCGTCACGTCGTGCGCCACGCGTCGCTCCTGGCCCGCAGGCGGTTATGACCCGCACAGTTTCACCCCCGAATAGGCGGGAACGTGTGCACCGTGGGCCCGAGGGCTACTGTCGGGCCCGTGGAACCCAGGGTACCCTGGCCCATCTGCATGCGGCCTAGGGCGCAACGCCTGGTGGAGGCCCAACAGGTGGCCACTAGCGGGCTCCTCAAGCAAGACCCCTCGCGAGGTTCCGGCCTCCTGAGGACCCCTCCTCCCGGAGCGGGCGAGCAAGACTCAGCCACAACTTCACCAAGAGCCTCGCGAGGCCCTCTCGTGAGGCGGCCTCCTGAGGTGGCCTCCCGAGGCACCCTCCTGAAGGCACGCAGGACAAGTGCTGTTTGGCTTGGTCGAGCGGTCTCGTGCCCATCACGTGGGTGACGCGCGCGGCGACGAACGGCGGCAGAGGCCGTGCCAGCAGGCGCGGATGGAGAGGATTTCCCCTTTTGTGCTAAGGGTGTGATATGTCCATTTTGCATCATGTTTTACTACTGTTATTTATAGTGTTTTTAATCAATATAACACTTTCTGGAGCAATTCCAATGCCTTTTCTCTCTTAATATGCAAGATTACACAAGGAGGGAGATTACCGGCAGCTGGAATTCTGGACCTGAAAAAGCTATGTTAGAGATACCTATTTTGCACATCTTCAAATGAGCTGAAATTTTACGGAGATTTATTTTGGAATAAATAAAAAATACTGGAGCCAAGAAGTACCAGAGGGGGCCACCCAGGTGCCCACGAGGCACCAGGGCGCCCCCCCCCCCCGAGGCGCGCCCTGGTGGGTCATGGGGCCCCTGGCCAGCCTCTGCCCCCCATTTTCTGGTATATAAGCCCATTTGCCCTGGAAAAAAAAGACCTTCGGGACAGTGCACCGCCGTCTCGAGGCGGAACTTGGGCAGGAGCACTTTTGCTCTCCGGCGGAGAGATTCTGCCGAGGATACTTCCCTCCGGGAGGGGGAAATCGTCGCCATCGACATCACCAACGATCCTCTCATCGTGGGAGGACTAATCTTCATCAACATCTTCACCAGCACCATCTCATCTCAAACCCTAGTTCATCTCTTGTATTCAATCTTTGTCTCAAAACCTTAGATTGGTACCTGTGGGTTGCTAGTAGTGTTCATTACATCTTGTAGTTGATGCTAGTTGGTTTATTTGGTGGAATATTATATGTTCAGATCTATTATGCTATTTAATACCCCTCTGATCTTGGGCATGATGATGATTTGTGAGTAGTTGCTTTTGTTCTTGAGGACATGGGAGAAGTCTTGTCATAAGTAATCATGTGAATTTGGTATTCGTTCGATATTTTGATGATATGTATGTTGTTGATTCTCTTAGTGGTGTCATGTGAACGTCGACTACATGACACTTCACCATCTTTGGGCCTAAGGGAATGCATTGTGGAGTAGTAATTAGATGATGGGTTGCTAGAGTGACAGAAGCTTAAACCCTAGTTTATGCGCTATTCCGTAAGGGGCTGATTTGGATCCATATGTTTAATGCTATGGTTAGAGTTATCTTAATTCTTCTTTCGTAGTTGCGGATGCTTGCGAGAGGGGGTAATCATAAGTGGGAGGCTTGTTCAAGTAAGAACAGCACCCAAGCACCGGTCCACCCACATATCAAATTATCAAAGTAGCGAATGCGAATCAAACCAACATGATGAAAGTGACTAGATGAAATTCCCATGTGTCCTCGAGAATGCTTTGCTTATTATAAGAGATCGTTCCGGCTTGTCCTTTGCTACAAAAAGTATTGGGGCACCTTTCTGCACTCTTTGTTACTATTGCTACTTGTCACCTATTACAAATTATCTTGCTATCAAACTACTCGTTATCGATAATTTCAGTGCTTGCAGAAAATACCTTGCTGAAAACCGCTTGTCATTTCCTTCTGCTCCTCGTTGGGTTTGACACTCTTACTTATCAAAAGGACTACGATTGATCCCCTATACTTGTGGGTCATCAAGACTCTGTTCTGGCACTGTTGCCGGGGAGTGAAGCGCCTTTGGTGAGTGGACTTTGGTAAGGAAACATTTATATTACATGCTGAAATTTACTGTTACTTGTCACTATGGAAAGTAATCCTTTGAGGGGTTTGTTCGGGGTATCTTCACCTCGAACGGAAGCACAAATAGTTGCCCCTCAACCTATTGCACCTACTGAAAATATTTATTATGAGATTCCTTTGGGTATGATAGAGAAACTGCTAGCTAATCCTTATGCAGGAGACGGAACGGTACATCCTGATATGCACTTGATCTATGTGGATGAAATTTGTGGATTGTTTAAGCTTGCAGGTTTATCCGGAGATGGAGTTAAGAAGAAAGTATTCCCTTTATCTTTGGAGGGAAAGGCATTGACATGGTATAGGCTATGTGATGATACTGATACATGGGACTGGAACCGATTGAAGCTAGAATTCCACCAGAAATTTTATCCTATACATTTGGTTCATCGTGATCGGAATTATATATATAATTTTTGGCCTCGTGAAGGAGAAAGCATCGCTCAAGCTTGGGGGAGGCTTAAGTACATGATGTACACATGCCCCAATCAAGAGCTCTCAAGAAAAATTATCTTACCGAATTTTTATGCTCCGCTTTCTCATGATGATCGAACCATGCTTGACTCTTCTTCGACTGGCTCCTTTATGAAGAAAACAATTGAATTCAGATGTGATCTTCTGGAAAGAATTAAACACAACTCTGAAGATTGGGAACTCGACAAAGGTAATGAGTCAGGTATAATACTTGAGTTCGATTGTGTTAAATCTTTTATGGATACCGATGCTTTTCGTAAGTTTAGCACTAAATATGGACTTGACTCTGAGATAGTAGCTTCCTTTTGTGAATCATTTGCTACTCATGTTGATCTCCCTAAGGAGAAGTGGTTTAAATATCATCCCCCTGTTAAAGAAAAAATTGAGGAACCCGTTAGTGTTAAAGAAGAAACAACTGTTTACCATGTTGATCCAGTTGTGCCTACTGCTTATATTGAGAAACCACCTTTTCCTGTTAGGATTAAGGAACATGCTAAAGTTTCAGCTGTGGTTAACAAAAGTAATATTAGAGCACCTAGACCCTCTGAACAAATTAAAGTTGAACCTAATGTTGCTATGGTTAAAGATCTCTTGGCCGATAATATAGATGGGCATGTTATTTACCTCTGTGATGAAGCAGCTAGAATTGCTAAACTAGATCCTAAAGATAAAAACAGACCTATAGTAGGCATGCCTGTTGTCTCTGTTAAAATAGGAGATCATTGTTATCATGGCTTATGTGATTTGGGTGCTAGTGTGAGTGCTATTCCGTTTAACTTATATCAAGAAATTAGGAATGATATTGCACCTGTTGAAATAGAGGACATTGATTTTACTATTACGCTTGCAAACAGAGATACCATTACACCGCTTGGGATCGTTAGAGATGTTGAAGTCTTGTGTGGAAAAATAAAATATCCTACTGATTTTCTAGTCCTCGGTTCTCTAAAAGATGACTTTTGTCCCATTATATTTGGTAGACTCTTCTTGAACACTGTTAACGCCAAGATTGATTGCGCTAATGAAACTGTTAGTGTTGATTTCGGTGGTACATCTCATGAGTTTAATTTCTTCAAGTTTCATAGACAACCTCATGATAAAGAATTGCCTAGTAAATATGAAATTGTTGGTCTTGCTTCTATTGCCGTACCTCCTACTGATCCGTTAGAACAATATTTGCTAGACCATGAAAACGATATGCATATGAATGAAAGAAATGAAATAGATAAGATGTTCTTTGATCAACCACCTATCCTTAAACATAATTTGCCTGTTGAAACTCTTGGAGGCCCTCCTCCACCTAAGGGTGATCCTGTATTTGAATTGAAGCAATTGCGTGATACATTGAAATATGCTTATCTTGATGAAAAGAAGATATATCCTGTTATTATCAGTGCTAACCTTTCAGCGCATGAAGAAAAGAGATTACTAAAAACTCTGAGGAAGCACCGGGCTACTATTGGATATACTCTTGATGATCTTAAGGGCATTAGTCCCACTCTATGTCAGCACAAAATCAATATGGAGCCTGATGCTAAACCAGTTGTCGACCACCAACGATGATTAAATCCTAAGATGAAAGAGGTGGTAAGAACTGAAATATTAAAGCTTCTGGAAGCAGGTAAAATCTATCCCATAGCTGATAGTAGATGGGTAAGTCCCATTCATTGTGTCCCTAAGAAAGGAGGTATCACCGTTGTTCCTAATGATAAAAATGAACTCATTCCACAAAGAATTGTAACTGGTTATAGGATGATAATTGATTTTAGAAAATTAAACAAAGCTACTAGAAAAGATCATTACCCCTTACCTTTTATTGATCAAATGTTAGAAAGATTGTCTAAGCATACACACTTTTGTTTCCTGGATGGTTATTCTGGTTTTTCTCAAATACCTGTATCACAACCCAATCAAGAGAAAACCACCTTTACTTGTCCTTTTGGAACTTATGCTTATAGACGTATGCCTTTTGGTTTATGAAATGCACCTGCTACCTTTCAAAGATGTATGACTGCTATATTCTCTGACTTTTGTGAAAAGATTGTTGAGGTTTTCATGGATGATTTTTCCGTTTACGAAACTTCTTTTGATGATTGCTTAAGCAACCTTGATCGAGTTTTGCAGAGATGTGAAGAAACTAATCTTGTCTTGAATTGGGAGAAGTGCCACTTTATGGTGAGTGAAGGTATTGTCTTGGGGCATAAAATTTCTGAAAGAGGTATTGAAGTTGATAAAGCTAAGGTTGATGCTATTGAGAAAATGCCATGTCCTAAAGATATTAAAGGTATAAGAAGTTTCCTAGGTCATGCTGGTTTCTATAGGAGATTTATTAAAGACTTCTCTAAAATCTCTAGGCCTCTTACCAATCTTTTGCAAAAAGATGTTCCATTTGTTTTTGATGATGATTGTGTAGAAGCCTTTGAAACACTTAATAAAGCCTTAACCACTGCACCTATTGTTCAACCACCTGATTGGAACTTGCCTTTCAAATTATGTGTGATGCTAGTGATTATGCTATTGGTGCTATTCTAGGACAGAGAGTTGATAAGAAATTAAATGTTATCCATTATGCTAGTAAAACTCTAGACAGTGCCCAAAGAAATTATGCTACTACCGAGAAAGAATTTCTAGCAGTTGTGTTTGCATGTGATAAATTCAGATCTTACATAGTTGATTCTAAAGTAACTGTTCACACCAATCATGCTGCTATTAAATATCTTATGGAAAAGAAAGATGCTAAACCTAGACTCATTAGGTGGGTTCTATTGCTACAAGAATTTGACTTGCATATTATTGATAGAAAGGGAGCTGAGAATCCCATAGCAGATAATTTGTCTAGAATGGAAAATGTTCTTGATAACCCACTTCCTATTAATGATGATTTTCTTGATGAACAATTAGCTGTCATAAATGATTCTCGTAATACTCCTTGGTATGCAGACTATGCTAATTATATCGTTGCTAAATTTATACCACCTAGTTTCACATACCAACAAAAGAAAAAGTTCTTCTATGATTTAAGACATTACTTTTGGGATGACCCACATCTTTATAAAGAAGGAGTAGATGGTATTATTAGACATTGTATACCTGAGCATGAACAGGAACAAATCCTACGGAAGTGTCATTCTGAGGCTTACGGAGGACACCATGCGGGAGACAAAACTGCACATAAGGTATTACAATCTGGTTTTTATTGGCCTACTCTTTTCAAGGATGCTCGTAAGTTTGTCTTATCTTGTGATGAATGTCAAAGAATTGGTAATGTTGGTAGATGTCAGGAAATGCCTATGAATTATTCACTTGCTATTGAACCATTTGATGTTTGGGGATTTGATTATATGGGACCTTTTCCTAAATCCAATGGGTATACACATATTTTAGTTGCTGTTGATTACGTTACTAAGTGGGTAGAAGCTATTCCAACTAGTAGTGCTGATCATAACACTTCTATTAAAATGCTTAAAGAAGTTATTTTCCCGAGGTTTGGAGTCCCTAGATATTTAATGACTGATGGTGGTTCACATTTTATTCATGGTGCATTCCGTAAATTGCTTGCTAAATATGATGTCAACCATAGAATTGCATCTCCATATCACCCTCAATCTAGTGGTCAAGTAGAATTGAGTAATAGAGAAATAAAATTAATTTTGCAAAAAACCGTCAATAGATCTAGAAAGAATTGGTCTAAGAAACTTGTTGATGCATTATGGGCTTATAGAACTGCTTATAAAAATCCTATGGGTATGTCTCCTTATAAAATGGTTTATGGAAAAGCATGTCATTTACCTCTTGAATTAGAACATAAAGCATATTGGACAATTAAAGAACTCAATTATGATTTTAAACTTGCCGGTGAAAAGAGGTTATTTGATATTAGCTCATTAGATGAATGGAGAACCCAAGCTTATGAAAATGCCAAATTATTTAAAGAAAAAGTTAAAAGATGGCATGATAGTAGAATTCAAAAACGGGAATTTAAAGTGGGTGAGCAAGTTCTATTGTACAATTCTCGTTTGAGATTCTTTGCAGGAAAACTTCTCTCTAAATGGGAAGTACTGTATATCATCGAAGAAGTTTATCGCCTCGGAGCCATCAAAATAAACAACTCCGAAGGCACTAATCCGAGAGTGGTGAATGGGCAAAGAATTAAGCATTATATTTTAGGTACTCCCATTAATGTTGAAACTAATGTTATTGAAACAATTACAACGGAGGAATACATAAGAGAGATCTTCCAGAACACTCCAGAACCCTGAAAAGGAAGAGATTTTGAGGCCAGGCATCATGTCTTCCTCTTCCTCCAACAATGTGGGGGACGTCGCTTGGTTGCTGCAGATGGAACTTAGGAGGGAGGAGGAAGGAGAGGTCACCATGGAAGAGGGTGGTGGAGACTCGCTTGAGGTCCACCCTCCGGGTTCCGAGAGGGGAACCCTTGCCGGCATCTCCACAATTCCGAACCCGCACCAAGCCGTAAGAAGCACTTCAGGCCATGGGAATCCAGAGGTACAAGAAGGGCTTCCCCCTAGAAGGCCCTTACACAGGTTACATCGGAACAATTTTCATCACTTGGTTCACAATTATGGGATCGAAAATACTCCTCGTATGCACATACCCTCCAAATGGGACATCTCTCGTCCAAGTGAAAGTGATGCAGGAAAGAATGCTTGGGGCCCAGAGAATAAGCATATTATGGCCGAAGTCCAAAGGAATACAGAGATGATACAGTATGTGCTCCGGGAAATCCAGAGGCTAAAGGAGATCCTAATTAATGTCGTGAAGGACAAGCCCGCCACTTCATCACCACCACCATCACCGAAGAAGGAGACTTGAGTACATGGGTATGGGCACTCCCCTTGGCTTGTGGCAAGCTTGGGGGAGGTGCCCCGGTATCGTATCACCATCACTTTTATCATCTTTACCTATTTTTAGTTTGATCCTTAGTTATTTCGTAATCTAGTTGAATAAAAGTTTAGTATGATCTATTTTCGAGTGCTAGTTTCGTGATCTATCTATCTATGTAATCGAGTTGAGAGTTATATAATAAAGAGTAGTTTGAGCTTTTGCTTCTTTACTTTCATGTTTCAATCCTAGCAATGAAAATAATGAAAAAGATCATATGCTAATCTTATGGAAAGTAATGACATTACATAGAGAAAAGTATAAGTGGTAAAACTTATTGGAAGTTAACAAGCATAGCATTAGTCAATGATGCAATTCATGAAAAAATTAATAGGGAAGAGAAGATTCACATGCAAATACACTATCTTGGACATCTTTTATGATTGTGAGCCCCCATTAAGTATTTTATGCCAAATTGTTGACGTTGGACAAGGAAGACAACGTAATGAGTTATGTTTGCTTATATTCACATAGAGGTTATATTGTCATAGATCCTCCAACATGTGGTGCTTGCTCAATATCTTTGCTAGCCAAAAATCCGCACCAAGTAGAGATACTACTTGTGCATCCAGAACCCTTAAACCCAGTTTCATGTCATGAGAGTCCACTATATCTACCTATGGATTGAATAAGATCCTTCAAGTAAGTTGTCATCGGTGCAAAAAGCAATAAAAATTTCCTCTAAATATGTCTGAACTTTTATTGTAAGGGAAAATAAGCTTTGTACAAACTTGTGATGGTAAAGAAATAAAAGCGACAGACTGCATAATAAAGGTTGCTATCACAAGGGGCAATATAAAGTGACGTTCCTTTGCATTAAGAGCTTGTGCATCTAACAACAAAAAGCGCATGACAACCTCTGCTTCACTCTGCGAAGGGCCTATCTTTTACTTTTATGTATTTACTTTTTATGCAAGAGTCAATAGTGTTCTCCTCTATTCCTTTTTATTTTTCTCTTTTGCAAGCATCATGTGGTGGGGAAAGATCTAGGCATATATATCCAGTTGGATATTAGTGATCATGAGTTATTATTGTTGACATCACCCTTGAGGTGAATAAGTTGGGAGGCGAAACTATAAGCCCCTATCTTTCTATGTGTCTGACTGAAACTTTTTGCTCCATATATATGTTGTGAGTGTTAGCAATCATAGAAGACTATATGATGGTTGAGTATGTGGACTGGCTAAAAAGTTCCTACATGAGACCCTTCCTGAAAATATGATGAATTGCAATTGCATTGTTGACTGAGAACATAGTTTGTTAGTTTTCAAGAAAGTTTGTGCCTTATACTTCATTGTTGTGATGAATTGTTACTTGCTCATGAGAAGTTTTATGATAATAAATATTGCTGTTATAATAATGATCATGATGCTACTATGTCCGTATTTTGTTTTTATCGACACCTCTCTCTCTAAACATGTGGACATGATTATCGATATCGGCTTTCGCTTGAGGACAAGCGAGGTCTAAGCTTGGGGGAGTTGATACGTCCATTTTGCATCATGTTTTACTATTATTATTTATAGTGTTTTTAATCAATATACCACTTTGTGGAGCAATTCTAATGCCTTTTCTCTCTTAATATGCAAGATTTACACAAGGAGGGAGATTGCCGACAGCTGGAATTCTGGACCTGAAAAAGCTATGTCAGAAATACCTATTCCGCACATCTCCAAATGAGCTGAAATTTTACGGAGATTTATTTTGGAATAAATAAAAAATACTAGAGCCAAGAAGTACCAGAGGCGGCCATCCAGGTGCCCACGAGGCACCAGGGCGCGCCACCCCCCAGGCGCGCCCTGGTGGCTCGTGGGGCCCCTGGCCAGCCTCTGGCCCCCATTTTCTGGTATATAAGCCCATTTTCCCTGAAAAAAAATATAAAAAAGACTTTCGGGACGGTGCGCCGCCATCTCGAGGCAGAACTTGGGCAGGAGCACTTTTGCTCTCCGGCGGAGAGATTCTGCCGGGGATACTTCCATCCGGGAGGGGGAAATCGTCGCCATCGACATCACCAACGATCCTCTCATCGTGGGAGGACAAATCTTCATCAACATATTCACCAGCACCATCTCATCTCAAACCCTAGTTCATCTCTTGTATTCAATCTTTGTCTCAAAACCTCAGATTGGTACCTGTGGGTTGCTAGTAGTGTTGATTACATCTTGTAGTTGATGCTTGTTGGTTTATTTCGTGGAAAATTATATGTTCAGATCTATTATGCTATTTAATACCCCTCCGATCTTGGGCATGATGATGATTTGTGAGTAGTTACTTTTGTTCTTGAGAACATGGGGGAAGTCTTGTCATAAGTAATCATGTGAATTTGGTATTCGTTCGATATTTTGATGATATGTATGTTGTTGATTCTCTTAGTGGTGTCATGTGAACGTCGACTACATGACACTTCACCATCTTTGGGCCTAAGGGAATGCATTGTGGAGTAGTAATTAGATGATGGGTTGCTAGAGTGACAGAAGCTTAAACCCTAGTTTATGCGCTATTCCGTAAGGGGCTGATTTGGATCCATATGTTTAATGCTATGGTTAGAGTTATCTTAATTCTTCTTTCGTAGTTGCGGATGCTTGCGAGAGGGGGTAATCATAAGTGGGAGGCTTGTTCAAGTAAGAACAACACCCAAGCACCGGTCCACCCACATATCAAATTATCAAAGTAGCGAACACGAATCAAACCAACATGATGAAAGTGACTAGATGAAATTCCCATGTGTCCTCGAGAACGCTTTGCTTATTATAAGAGATCATTCCAGCTTGTCCTTTGCTACAAAAAGGATTGGGCCACCTTGCTGCACTCTTTGTTACTATTGCTACTTGTCACCTGTTACAAATATCCTGCTATCAAACTACTCATAACCGATAATTTCAGTGCTTGCAGAAAATACCTTGCCGAAAACCGCTTGTCATTTCCTTCTGCTCCTCGTTGGGTTCGACACACTTACTTATCGAAAGGACTACGATTGATCCCCAATACTTGTGGGTCATCAGGGTGCAAGGCCAGCAGTCCATTTCCCAAAGCAACCCCCAAAGGTTGCCCGATCTTTGAAAGAAGACCAAGACGGCAGGCGCGCAGGGCGGAGGTCATCCCCGAGCCCACCTGTGCGTCATGGACGGTCGCTTTGCGGGCGAAGACCACCTTTTGTCAGGATAGACTGCGCCCCTGTCCCCTTTTGAACTTGCCGTTGTGTGGCAACCCTTCCCGCCAAGGTTTTCGGGGGAAGAGGACCAAGGCAGATATAAAAGGGGGGCAGGGTGCCGCTGTAGAGGGGATCTGCTCGGATCGATCCTTTGGCCCCAATCTTGTACTCTCGCACCAGAGCAATCACAACCAAGCAGGAGTAGGGTTTTACACCGCAAGGTGGCCCGAACCTGGGTAAACCGCTGAGTCCACGATCCGCTCCCGCTAGCGCGCTCTCGCCGTAGCTCTGCCATAGCTAGCCGTGGTAGGGGACGAGGCGGTAGGAACGAGCTCACCCCAGTGTTCGAACCCTTGGGTCCCTGGAGCCCGACTTCCAACAGTGCTCACTTTTGTTACTTGTTACCTTGCTGTTTTTTTATTTTCAGATTACAAAAACCTATATCTACTATCCATACTACACTTGTATCACCATGTCTTCGCCGAACTAGTGCACCTATACAATTTACCATTGTATTTGGTGTGTTGGGGGCACAAGAGATTTTCTTGTATTTGATTGCAGGGTTGTTTGAGAGAGACCATCTTCATCCTACGTCTCCGACGGATTGATAAACCTTAGGTCATCCAGTTGAGAGAAATTTGCTACTGTCCTACAAAACACTGCACTTGGAGGCCCAACAACGTCTACAAGAATAAAGTTGCGTAGTAGATATGAAGCTCTTTTCTAGTGCCGTTACCGGGGAGGTGAGTGCTCGAAGGTATATCTTTAGATCTTGCAATTGAATCTTTTAGTTTCTTGTTTATTCACTAGTTTGGTTTTATAAAAGAAAACTAAAAAAATGGAATTGAGGTTGCCTCATATGCTTCATCTTTATAATATCTTTCTTGAAAATGATGGATCAGAAAATTGTGCCAAAGTGTTATAAGAAGAATTCAATAAAATGTTTGGCGTAAAATCTTTGAATGATAAGCATGATTGCAATGTTGTTTGTATGCTTTCTATGAATATTCATGATGCTAATAATATGCAAAGCCATAAGCTTGGGGATGCTATGTTTGATGAATATGATATTTTTAGCCCCCCAAGTTTTGATGAGAAAATTTATTATGATGATAGCATGCCTCCTATTTATGATGATTATATTGATGAAAGTGGGTTTGAAAGAGTGTCAACTCTAGGTAGTAATGATCCCACTATTTTGGAGGGTGTTGAATCTTATTGTAATAATTAAGAAAGTAGATTTGGAGAGGTCATGACTTTATTTAATGATGATTCCACTATTTTGGAAGAGGTTTCAATTGATTATGACAACAAAGTTGCTATCTATGATGATTATTGTGATGACATGTATGCTATAAAGAATAATATTAACCATGAAACTTGTCATCATGATTTTAATTTTTAATTTGGTTATGTCAATCAAGTATCTCATGATAGTTATTTTGTTGAATTTGCTCCCACCACTATAGATGAGAATAAATTTGCTTATGTGGAGAGTAATAAAAATCCTATGCTTGTAGGTCATGAAAAGAATGCTTTATGTGATAGTTATATTGTTGAATTCATTCATGATGCTACTTAAAATTATTATGAGAGAGGATCATATTCTTGTAGGTGTTGCAATAATATCAAGTTTCCTCTCTATGTGTTGAAAGTTTTGAAGTTATACTTGTTTTGCCTTCCTATGCTAGTTGATTCTTGCTCCCACAAATTGTTTGCTCACAAAATACCTATGCATAGGAAGTGTTTTAGGCTTAAATTTGCTTGTCATATGATTCATGATGCTCTCCTTGTGTTTCAATTCTTTACTCTTATGTGAGCATCATTAAAATCATCATGCCTAGCTAAAAGGCATTAAAGAAAAGCGCTTGTTGGGAGACAACCCAATATTTACCCCTACTATTTTTGTGTGTTCACATGATTAAGCTACTGTAGTAATCATCTTTTATATGTTTTCTTTCAATAATGTGCCAAGTAAAGCCTTTGGGATAGTGTGGATACTTGTTGATTTGATTCTGTGCAAAAACAGAAACTTTTGCGTCCAGTGCTGGAATTTCTTTTCAGTACTGGAGCGTGAGAAAATTCTGAAATTTTTACAGAGTATTGGGTTACAAATTTTTTACGTTGTACTAATTTTTAAGAATATTTGGAGGTACAGAAGTATGGTTTTTAAATCGCTCACTACATGCTGTTCTGTTTTTGACAGATTCTGTTTTTATTGCATAATTTGCTTGTTTTAGTGTTTCCATAGCTTATATTGAGTAATATAAATTGTGGAAATGATATAATACAGTAGGCATTATGTGAGAACAATTATGAATCCTGTATTGACAGTACTAAAGTGAATGATTTATTTTCATACTAACCCATCTCACGAAGTTCCGTTAAGTTTTGTGTGATTGAAGTTTTCAAGTTTTGGGTGAGATAACGATATGGGGAGAATAAGGAGAGGCAAGATCCTAAGCTTGGGGATGACCAAGGCACCCCAAGGTAATACTCAAGGAAGACTCAAGCGTCTAAGCTATGCCCCAGAAGGCATCCCCTCTTTCGTCTTCAACACTATCGGTATACCTCACTCGGAACTATATTTTTATTCGTCACATAATATGAGTTTTGCTTGGAGCATCATTTTATTTTGTTGAGATTTGCTTTCTGTTATCAATAATCATGTTTTGTATCTTTTAGTTCAATAAAATGCCAATTATAGCCTTTACCATGCTTAGTTTGCAAGTTTATGTGTTGCTGTTTGAAAACAGAAAGTTTTCTGTTATGTCCTGAATATTTGTGAATTGTCAGAACGTGATAAAAATCTGAAATTTTTACACAGTAAGCATGCATGAGTTCTCCGTCATGTGGTAATTTTTTAGAATTTTTGGAGTTAGGGAAGTACGAATTTTTATCCCCCCTTTACAGACTATTCTGTTTTGGCAGATTGCTGTTATAGTTGCATTGTTTGCATATGTTTGCCTATTTAATGTTTCTATTTGTGGATAGGAGTATTAAATATGCAGAGGCATTTAGTATGCAATGTTTAATTATAATTTTAGTGATTTGTTACAGTAGAGAATGTTAAGGTTTTGAGTTGATTTATACTAACTTATCTCACGAGTTCTTGTTGAGTTTTGTGTGGATGAAGTTTTAAGATTTAGGAGAAGCCATGATATGAGAGGAATTAAGGAGACACAAGAGCTCAAGCTTGGGGATGCCCAAGGCACCCCAAGATAACATTCTAAGAAGTCTCAAGCAACTAAGCTTGGGGATGCCCCGGTGGGCATCCCACCTTTCTTCATCAACACCTATCGGTTAGCCTAAGTTTTTACTTGTTCACATGATATGTGCTATTCTTGGAGTGTCTTTTTATTTTCATTTTGTTTGATGTTTGAATAAAATTATCAAGATCTAAAATCTTTATTTGGAGAGAGTCTTCACATAGCTACTTAATTGTTTGACTACTCATTGATCTTCACTTATATCTTTTGGAGTAGTTTGTCATTCATTCTTGTGCTTCACTTATATCCTAAGAATGAATTGTTAAATGAATTGAATATCATAAATCTGAAATTATATATGTTCCATATGCTTAGTAATACTTCACATTGGGTTTAGAAATTAAAATCTATTGAAATTTGACAATCACAATATTGGTCATACAAGCAATTCATGAATGATTAGTATATGGAAGAGAAATTTCACATACAAATATATTATCTTGGACATCTTTTATGATTGTGAATACCCATTAATTATTTTCAAACTTGAGCAAATTAGTTGAGGTTGGACAAGGAAGACAATGTAATGAGTTATGTTTGGGTATATTTGCATAGAATTTATATTGTTATGGATCCTCTAACATGTGGTGCTTGTTTAGAATCTTTTGCTAGCCAAAATTTCTGTAGCGGGAATATTTGTCGGTGTATAAAACATGGGTATTTTATACCCTGACTTATGCACAGACAGTAGCAGCCTCCTTGCTGGCCAAGTCTTGCCGGGAACCGCCAAGACCAAGATTCAGAGTCCAGTCGCAGAAGCTACCAGAAAGAAGCTCAAGACACACCACTCAACTAATATCGAAGAAGAAGACATTCCTTGCCGGCAAGGAGGAGACCCGGCAAGCTCCGTGCCGGCAAGCTTGTGCCAGTCCCCCAGCACTCCACCTCACCGCATAGGTGTTCACCAATGGGCGAGGTGTCGACCGCGCGGGCTGGTTGGCGAGGCTTGTCGGGCACGTGTCAGCACGCCGGGAAAGGATTCGCCCCTAATGACACCCGTCCAGGAGGCGTGTCAGGATAATACGAGGTAGATGGGCAAGCGGTGCAGAGACCTTGCCGGGACTACCTCTCCACATGACACCTAACGGAGCATTTAATGCTTTTGTCCTAGACTGGCAGAGTTAGGTATGATAGCACTGTTTGCTATCTAGTCGCTATGTAGTTACTGTTTTGCCACTGTGGTAACCCCTTGAACTATAAAAGGATGGCCAAGGCAACAGTTTAGAGGATTCAGACCCCTTTTCAAACACAAGCACGTCTCGCGTAGCTGCTCCTCCCCGTGCCTTGCCGGGATAAGTGCACTTTGTACTGTGCTTTCACACTATCAATACACCAAAGGAAGGAGTAGGATTTTACGCTTCTCAGCGGCCCGAACCTGGGTAAATCCGGTGCGCCATCTATTGTTCTTGTTCTTTGTGCTCGTTGACCCCCACTACCGAACCACAAGGGGCTGCATGGCCCCATAGATGGTCGTCCCTCCACGACATCTTTGGCGTGCCAGGTAGGGGGTGGCGCTTGCGCGAACCTTGATTAGTGGATTGCGCGTCTTCTTCATCACCTTCACCAACTTCCTCATCGTCCTCCTCGTCGTCGATGGTGCCCAAGAAGAAGGGCATCACGATGACGGCCACCCCGCACACATTCGCAAGCGGCACAGCCAATGCGGACGCCGCGGGTACTGCGGTTGGCACGGCCAGCGCAGGCGGCGCGGTCATCATGCCCACCGCAGTCGGCGCAGGAGATGAGCACGCCGGGGGCGGTCGACCTCCTCGATCCTCTGGCGAACGAAGCCGCGACGGCGCGGGCGAAGCGGACGGACGACCTCTTCCTCCTCCTCCTCCTCGCCGCGTCGATGAACGCAGCCACCGGAGTGGTAACGCCCGGGCCAGCGCGAGGCAAGATCCCGCTGCGGCGGCGTCCGAGAATGCAACTTCGAGACGGACACCGCGGCCCTTGCACAACGGGCGCGGCACAGCTCCGAGCGGCGCCAACGACTCCGGGCAGTGGCGACCTCATGGCAAGACTCCTGTTGATCAAATCCCAGATCCTCAGGCACCGCCTCCGCCACGGCGACCTGCTGCTAATCATGAACCGCGACAGCAAGACCGCGATGGCGCTCCTGCTGGCTCCGCCAGGAGTAGAGTGACGTCGTGTTCTTCGCTTCCGGCCATGCCAGCCACGGCAGCAGAAGAAATGGCGCGAGCCCAGATGCTGCTAAACTTCCCTCCAGCGGCAGAGAAGATGGATGATTGGAGAGCCACCATCCAAAGCTTGATTGGGTTTGCCGAGGCCGGTAAAACACAGCAAGCAGAGCCCTCACGGCATCCGCAAACGGCACCGGCAACCCCAGTTGATGGCCGCACTGACAGTGCCGCGCTAACGGTGCAGTCACCTTAGCGGCAACAACCTCAGCAGCAACAACGCCAATGACCGCAGCGAGCTCAGCGATCCTTCGAGCCCGACGAGGTGTCGATGGCCTCTTCGGATCCGCGAGCATGGCAAGATCAGCTGTAGGTGCTGTGAGACAGGCGGGCGGAAGACGCCCACACCACCATCGAACGGCGCTGGGAAGCATGCCGTCAATCCGACACGTGCAACGACCCCGTCGTTGATGAGCCTGCGCCAGGGGTTGGCGGATATCTACCCTACGAGGTTGGATGTCCCGCCTTCACCCGTGAGCTGCGGCAAGTCCGATGGCCGTCCGTTCAAGCCTTCAAGCCAGAAGTGCCGGAAAAGTATGACGGCAAGCTGAACCCGGCAGAATTTCTGGGCATCTATTCGATCGCCGTGCAAGCTGCCAGGGGGAAAGATGAGAAGATCCTCGCCAACTACTTCCCGTTGGTACTAAAACCCAACGTGAGGTCTTGGTTGATGAACTTGCCACAGAACTCCATTTCTTCATGGTCAGATCTCTGCAATGAATTCATTGGTACCTTTACCGGGGGCCACAAAGCCCCTGGACAGCCCAGCGACTTGCAGGTGATCCCGCAAAGAGATGGTGAATACGCAAGTACATCCAGAGGTTCAGCCGTGTGCACCGTAACATTCCAAATGTACACCCCACAGCCGTGATTGCCGCCTTTCACACAAATGTGCGCAATCGGAGGATGCGGGAGAAAATGAACGTCAAGCTACCCAAGACCGTCAACTTGCTCTACACGTTAGCGGACAAGTGTGCACGTGCTAAGGAAGGAAGAAGGCTTCCCGAGGAGGACGCTGGCGCCGAAGTGGATTCTGCAGATGACGATGCTGCCACCCCGAGGAAGAAAGGCCGGAAGCGCAACAGAAAGCGCAAGGGCAAAACTGTTATGGCTGTCGAAGGCTCTGGCTACTCCGAGTCCGCCAAGAAACCCAAGACTGAGAACTCGGGCAAGGAGGCTGCTGTATGCGTCGCTTGCCAGGAGGCGGCGGCAAACGAGAAAGCCGGCAAGTCTGATGGACCATACTGCAAGATTCATCGTACCAAGGGCCACGATCTCCAAGAGTGCCGGCAAGTCAAGCACCTTGTTGAGAAGCAGAAAGCCGAGTATGAAAAGCGCGATAAGGAAAAGGGTCAAGATGGTACTGGTGGATCCGGTAAAAAGGGCCGTGGTGGCCGAGGAGGCCGCCGCGGCAAGGCTAAGCAGCAGAAAGAAAAGCCTGCTAGAGGCCGCGAAAAGAAAGAAGAGGAGGATGGAAGTGACGAAGAGGACGATGATGAGACCAGCGAACAAGAATTCCAGAAGGCTTCCGACGCCATGTGCGTTGACGGGGGAGCATCTTTGCACTCCTCTCACCGCCAACTTAAGCAGTGGGCGCGTGAGGTTAATGCGGCAGAACCGACAATGGGCTCTCAGAAGCCACTCAAATGGTCGCACACGCCTATCATTTTTGATGCAGAGGATCACCCTGATCGCATAACTGCGGTCGGGTGTTTGCCGTTGTTGGTTTCACCAACAATCCACAACCTCCAAGTAACAAAAATGTTAGTTGACGGTGGGGCCGGTCTGAATCTGATCTCCCCGGAAGTAATCAAGAGGCTACAAATTCCCGACGAGGAGCTCAAAAAGACAGGCACTTTTCCAGGAGTGAACCCAGGAAGAAGTCAGCCCAAGGGAAAGATCACATTGCCGGTGACGTTTGGCGGAGAACTGAATTACAGGACGGAGAAGATCGTCTTTGACGTCATTAAGATCGCCTTGCCATACAATGGAATTCTTGGCCGCCCAGCCTTGGCAAAATTCATGGCAGCATCCCACTATGCTTACAACACATTGAAGATGCCAGGGCCGATGGGAGTCATTTCCATCAACTCCGACAAGAAAGACGCAGTCATATGCGTCGACAAGATGTACAGAGATGCGGTTGCAGCAGAGGCCGCCAAGGCACCGGCTCCCGCCAAGAAGAAGGAAGAGAAGAAGTCCGGCAAGACCTCTAGCAAGGATTCTGGGAAGCGCACCTCTTCGGAGTGCTGCGCGCCTGTTGAAGACTTGCCGGAGTGCTCTGCCGGTAAGAAATCCAAAGCCACTGCACTGGCAACTAAGAGGGTACCGGCGAGGGAGGACGGCACTGATGGTACCTTCACCATCAGTGCCACCCTTGATGACAAATAGGAAAGCGTGCTCGTTGCCTTCCTGTGGGCGAATGTCGATGTGTTTGCATGGCGACCATCCGACATCCCCGGTGTTCCCAGGGAGGTAATTGAGCACCACCTTGCTGTCTGTCCCCACGCTCGACCCGTCAAGCAAAAAGTCCGGAAGCAAGCGTTTGAACGGCAATAGTTTATTGCCGAAGAGATCAAGAAGCTCGAAGCGGCAGGCCTGGTCAGAGGAGTACTACATCCCACTTGGTTGGCGAATCCGGTGGTAGTGCGCAAAGCAAACGGAAAGTGGAGACTTTGTATTGATTACACTAATATCAACAAAGCATGTCCAAAGGATCCTTTCCCTTTGTCGCCCATCGATCAAATTGTAGACTCCACTTCTGGCTGTGATTTGCTCTCTTTCCTTGATGCATATTCTGGATACCATCAAATATTCATGGCCAAGGAGGATGAGGAGAAAACCGCATTCATTACCCCATGTGGCACATACTGCTTTGTGCGTATGCCTTTCGGATTAAAGAGTGCCGGTTCAACATTTGCAAGGGCAGTCCAGATTGGTTTTGAACCTCAGCTGCACAGGAATGTGGAAGCATACATGGATGATATAGTGGTCAAGACCAAGGACAAATCCACCCTCATTCAAGACTTGGAAGAGACATTTGCAAACTTGCGCAAAATCAACTTGAAGCTCAATCCCGAGAAGTGTGTGTTTGGCGTTCCATCCGACAAACTTCTCGGGTTCTTTGTATCTCAACGAGGAATTGAAGGAAATCCCGAAAAGATCAAAGCAATTGAGCAGATTCAAGCACCAAAAAGCATCAAAGATGTACGGTGTCTTGCCGGTTGCGTTGCCGCCTTGAGCAGGTTCATTTCGAGATCCGCTGAGCGCGCCCTGCCGTTTTTCAAGATTTTGAAAAAGGCAGGTCCAATAAAATGGACTCCGGAAGCGGAGGCCACGCTGCAGGACTTGAAAAGATACCTCTCCTCCGCACCAATACTAGTTGCGCCTAGACCACAAGAACCGTTGCTGCTGTACGTAGCGGCAACGAATCAAGTGGCTACTGCTGCATTAGTGGCGCAGAGAGAAATCGATGACGAGGAAGCAACCACGGCAAGCCCGTCCAGCGACAAACCGAAATCCCCTCCGGCAAGGCCTGATGCCGGCAAGACAAAGACAGCGCAAGCAAGCGAAGTCGATCAGCAAGAGGTGCCAAAGAAGAAGGTGGTGCAGTGGCCCGTTTACTTTGTTAGTTCCCTTCTGCAGGGGGCTAGGTTAAGATATTCGGGGGTGCAGAAATTGCTTTTCGGCCTTCTTATGGCCTCGAGAAAGCTATGCCACTACTTTCAAGCACACGAGATTACCGTCGTCACTCGCTTCCCGCTGCAACACATCTTGAGAAATCCAGAGGCAACCGGCAGGATAGTGGAGTGGGCGCTGGAATTGTCAAGCTTTGCACTCAACTTTGAAAGCACTTCAACCATTCAGAGCAGGGCCTTGGCGGAGTTCATTGCCAAATGGACGCCAACGCAAGACGAAGAAATTCAAGAAACGGCTCTCCCCGGCAAAGAAACAGCAAAGGAATGGGTCATGTACTTTGATGGTGCCTTCTCACTGCAAGGCGCCGATGCCGGAGTGCTGCTTGTCGCACCCACCGGAGAGCACCTCAAGTATGTGATTCAAATGCACTTTCCCAGGGAGCAAGCTACAAACAACACTGCTAAGTACGAAGGACTCCTTGCTGGTCTTAGGATCGCAGTGGACCTTGGAATCAAAAAATTGATCATCCGTGGCAACTCGCAGCTTGTTGTAAAGCAAGTGAATAAGGATTACCAGAGCCCATTGATGGAGGCGTATGTGGAAGAAGTGAGGAAATTGGAAGAGAACTTTGACGGGTTGCAAACAGAGCATGTGCCTCGTGCGGAAAACAGCATCGCTGACAGCCTGTCAAAATGTGCCACTCAAAAGCTTCCCGTGGAACCGGTAACTTTTGTGCTCCATTTGAATCAACCAATGGTCGCCCCATCAACGCAGGCCAGTAAGAGAAGGAAGTTAAGTACCGGCAAGTATCTTCCGACAGAGCTCCCGAAAGCCGCCAACAAGGATGTTGCCGGGAACAACAACACGGTTGCCGGTGAGCAGCCGCTTAGCGCAGAACCTCAGGTTCTCGCCGCAGAAGCAAGCGCTCCCGCGGCCGAAGAGATGCCTTTAGTCCTTGTCATCGAGCCGCAAGCTCCAACATGGGCACAGCAAATAGTCCGTTTCTTTCAAACAGGAGAACTTCCCGATGAGCAAGAAGAAGCTGAGAAAGTAGCCCGTCAGTCAAGTATGTATCAGTTTGTTGATAGCATCCTATACAGAAAGCGACCGAACGGTGTGAAATTGAAGTGTATTTGCCGGGAAGATGGACTAAAGCTGTTGGCGGAGATACACGGAGGCATATGTGGCTCTCACATAGGATCAAGGGCACTTGCCGGCAAAGCTTTCCGGCAAGGCTTCTATTGGCCCACTGCCCTCCAGGATGCAACTGAGTTAGTAACCAAGTGTGAAGCGTGCCAGTTCCATTCAAAGAACATACATCAGCCAACTCAAGCCCTCCAAACAATTCCTCTCTCTTGGCCCTTTTCGGTCTGGGGGCTCGATATCTTGGGCCCCTTCCCCTGTGCTGCCGGGGGCTTTGAGTTCTTGTATGTCGCAATCGACAAGTTCACAAAGTGGCCTGAAGTGGAGCCAGTGAGGAAGGTGACACCGCAGTCGGCAGTCAAGTTCTTCAAAGGATTGGTTTGCCATTTCGGGGTTCCTAACCGGATCATCACCAACAACGGCACACAATTCACGAGCCGCACCTTCATGCAGTATATCCAGGACCTTGGCAGCAAAATATGTTTTGCATCTATCGCTCACCCGAGAAGCAACGGCCAAGCAGAAAGGATGAATGCTGAAGTGCTGCGTGGTCTCAAGACAAGAACTTTCGAAAAGCAGAAGGCTGAATATGAAAAACGCGACAAGGAGAAGGGCCAGGATAGTGCTGGCGGATCCGGCAAAAAGGGTCATGGTGGTCAAGGGGGACGGCGCGGCAAGGCCAAGCAGCAGAAAGAGAAGCCTGCTAGAGGCCGTGAAAAGAAAGAAAAAGACGATGGAAGTGACGAAGAGGATGACGACGAATCCAGTGAGCAACAATTCCAGAAGGCAACTGAAGCCATGTGCATTGATGGAGGTGCATCCCTGCACTCCTCTCACGACCAACTCAAGCAGTGGGCACGTGAGGTTAATGCAGCAGAACCGACAATAGGCGCCCAAAATCCACTCAACTGGTCACACACGCCTATCGCATAACTACGGTCGGGTGCTTGCCGTTGTTGGTTTCACCAATGATATGCAACCTCCAGGTCACAAAAATGTTAGTTAACGGTGGGGCCGGCTTGAATTTGATTTCTCCAGAAGTAATCAAGAGGCTGCAAATTCCCGACGAAGAACTCAAGAAAACTGGCACGTTTCAAGGAGTGAATCCGGGAAGGAGCCAACCCAAGGGAAAGGTCACATTGCCAGTGACATTTGGCGGGGAATTGAACTACAGAATAGAGAAAATTGTGTTTGATGTTGTCAAGATCCCCTTGTCGTATAATGGAATTCTTGGCCGCCCAGCTCTGGCTAAGTTTATGGCAGCGTCCCACTATGCCTATAACACGTTGAAGATGCCAGGGCCGATGGGTGTCATTTCCATCAACTCAGATAAGAAAGATGCAGTCATATGCATCGACAAGCTATACAAAGATGCGGATGCAGCAGAGGCCGCCAAGGTGCCAGCTCCCGCCAAGGAAAAGAAGAGCAAGAAATCCGGCAAGACCTCTGACAAGGATTCCGAGAAGCGCACCTCTTCAGAGTGCTGCGCGCCTGTTGAAGACTTGCCGGAGTGCTCTACCGGCAAGAAGTCCAAGGCTACTCCGCCAGCAACAAAGAAGGTGCCAGCAAGGGAGGATGGCACTGACGGTACCATCACCATCAGCGCCACCCACGACAACAAATAGGAAAGCGCGCTCGTTGCCTTCCTGCGGGTGAATGTTGATGTGTTTGCATGAGCGACCATCTGACATCCCCGGTGTTCCCAGGGAGATAATTGAGCCCCACCTTGCTGTCTGTCCCAACGCTCGGCCCGTCAAGCAGAAGGTTAGGAAGCAGGCTTTGGAGTGGCAATAGTTCATTGTCGAAGAAATCAGAAAACTTGAAGCAGCAGGCTTGGTTAGAGGTGTACTACATCCAACTTGGTTAGCAAATCCAGTGGTGGTGCGTAAAGCAAACGGAAAGTGCAGACTTTGTATCGACTATACTGATATTAACAAAGCATGTCCAAAGGATCCTTTCCCTTTGCCGCGTGATACGTCTCCATCGTATCTACTTTTCCAAACACTTTTGCTCTTGTTTTGGCCCCTAATTTGCATGATTTGAATGGAACTAACCTGGACTGACGCTGTTTTCTGCAGAATTGCCATGGTGTTGTTTTTGTGCAGAAAATCAAAGTTCTTGGATTTGGATGAAACTTTTTGGAGATTTTTTATGGAATATATAAAAAATACTGGAGCCAAAACCTACTGGAGGGGAGCCACCCAGTGCCCACGAGGCACCAGGGCACGCCACCCCCCCAGGCACGCCCTGGTACCTCGTGGGGCCCACGTGGCTCCGTCTGACCTAATTCCAACGCTATAAATTCACAATTCCAGAGAAAAAATAGGAGAGGAAGTTTTATTGCGTTTCACGATACGGAGCTGCTGCCACCTCCTGTTCTTCATCGGGAGGCCAAATCTGGAGTCCGTTTGGGGCTCCGGAGAGGGGGATCTTCCGGCATCGTCATCATCAACTATCCTTCATCACCAATTTCATGATGCTCACCGCCGGGAGTGAGTAATTCCTTCGTAGGCTTGCTGGACGTTGATGAGTTGGATGAGATTTATCATGTAATCGAGTTAGTTTTGTTAGGGCTTGATCCCTAGTATCCACTATGTTCTGAGATTGATGTTGCTATGACTTTGCTATGCTTAATGGTTGTCACTACGGCCCGAGTGCCATGATTGCAGATCTGAACCCTTTATGTTTTCATGAATATATTTGGGTTATTGATCCGATCTTGCAAGTTATATGCACCTGCTATGTGTTATGATCCGCATACCCCAAGGTGAAAATAATTGGGATTCTTTCCGGTGATTGCCATAGTATGAGGAGTTCATGTATTCACTATGTGTTAATGCTTTGTTCTGGTTCTCTATTAAAAGGAGGCCTTAATATCCCTTAGTTTCCCTATGGACCCCGCTACCACGGGAGGGTAGGACAAAAGATGTCATGCAAGTTCTTATCGCAAGGACGTCTGACTATATACGGAATACATGCCTACATTACATTGATGAATTGTAACACCCCGATTTTTGGCCCTTTCTTTTTCTTTTGGATTTCTTCGAATTTCATTTGGAATTTCTTTTTCCGTGGCTTTGTGGTCTTAAAACCTGGGAAGATCTTCTCTTCTTCCTCTCCCAAGTGGCTTGCCACTCTCAACTCCATGTCAAGACCATGTCATTTCCATCTTAGCCCAACCCTAATTTTTATTTCTTGGGAATATTCCTTTTTTCTATTAAAGGAATAACCCTGTTTTCTCTAGGTTGTGAAGCAACCTATATTTCCGTCTCTCCCAAAATTCCCATAAAATTCTCATAAATTCTGGGGGTCGTATATTCCACAAATATGTCAAAACCCATCCTTGCCTAGTTCAAAATAATTCAGGAATATTCATTTCCTATTCTGTCCAGTATGGCACTTTGTGAAGGAAGTGCTATATATCTTTTCTTGATTACCCTCAAAATTTTTGGGCACTCTCTCATATCCAAATGATTGCCACATACCTTAATTCAACTTCATTTGCCGAGTAAATCTTCCTCAGCAAATTCCCAAAGTTTCTGACCAGAGAGAAGCTTTGTGAAGGAAGTACTAGCTAGGCTTATCCAAATGAGTTGAAATTTTGGGAGATCATTTATACAATAAAATAATGACTCTCCACCAAATTTAATCTCCATCCAACAAACTATGTGAGCACACCATCCAATCTTGGTTTCTGGTCACAATTTCAGTTTGTGAAGCAACTATATTTTCTATTGCTTCAAAAATTCTGAAATTAATCCAGGACCTAAATATCTCTAAATAATGTGATCATGCCAAAAATCACATTATTTTGCCAGGGCCTTTTTCTCTGCAAAATTCCCCCAAGTTTCTGTCCAGTGTGGATCATTGTGAAGGAAGTACCATTTTTAGTTATCCATTTGGGGTAAAATTTTTATGGTGCCTTCATATAACCAAATAATAATCCTCCACCAATTCTCAGCCCAATGACATCATCCATGTGAGTGCTACTTCATGATCTTCTTTCTGGACCAGAATATGTGGTTGTGAAGCAACTGTATTAAATACTGGTCCAAATCATTTAGTTTTTCACAGGATGATAGTCCTTCCTACCCTAAGCCTCTGTGACATCCTGGTTAACCCTTAGCCCACCCCATTTGACCACAATTTCCTGGCCAAGTTTGCTGTAGCAAACTTCAGTGGGTGCTACCCATCATCACAGAGGTGATCTAACCTAACCAATGCCACAGTGCTTCTCCATAAACCAGGGTCAATACACTAGACATCTTGTTGTGGGCTAGGATGCACCGCGTGCGCCTGTGCACGCGGTGACCACGCGGTCTGGCGCGCCGAAAGCGTGCTCTGGCCGCCGGGTCCCCTCTGCCGCCGCCCAAAGGCCGAGCTTTCTCCACCGCACCGTGTCGTATGCGTTGCACCCACTCTCCTGCGTCCACGCCACCTATCTGGACCCCTATCCCTCTCCTCTTTCCTCTCCGGTGAGCACGCCGCCCCGGGATGCCCGCGGCCGTCGTCGCCTTGCCGTTGTCTTCTTCCTTCCCGTAGCATCTCCGCGCCGAATGCACCTCCCCAAGACATCTCTCCCCCTCCGCGCGTGCGCGCGCGCACACGGTTGTGCCTAAGGAATAGTCCGCACGTCCGCGGCGGCTTCCGGCGAGGGCATCGCCGCCTTGGCTATATAAGCCGTTCCCGAAGCCTCCCGAGCTCACCACCCACTTCTCCTCCCACCTAGCACCCCCTAGCCACTTGAACGAGCTCGAGGAACTCCCTCTCCTCCACATTGCAGCCATGGTCGCCGCTCGGCCTCGCCTAAATTCCGGCGAGCCCGAGCCCTCCTCTCTTCCCTACCACCACGAGAGCACTCCACGTCCACCCTAGACCCTTTCCCGTAGCTCACCGCCTCCTCTCAGTGGCCGGAGCGCCATTCCCGATTCTGGCCGAGGCCGTCCTCCGCCGCGGCCGATGTCCTGCTCTCCTCCGTGCTCTCCGGCGAGTGCGAGGTGGCTTAGGCAAAGCAGCTCCCTCCCCTGAGCACGGCAGTAGGTGGCACGGCCCGAGCGGTGGCCGGAGTCGCCGACTATCGCCGTCGGGGCTCGCTGCCCCCGCAGCTAGGCGCGCACGCGAAGATGTGGAAGACGACCTGCAGTGGGCCCCGCCTGTAAGCCTCTCACGCGGGCCCGCTGGCGTGGCAAGTGGAGGCGCCTTCCGCATAAATACGTTTTCGCTTTGTGAAAGCGTACTTTCGCGCGGTTTTAGATCAGAATGCGTTTTCCCAAAGTGAAAGCGTATTCTCTGAAAGTGCGCTTTCTGTTTAAACTCCGCCGGCCGAAACAGTTATTTTGCGGATGTTCGTCCGTTAAGGGCAGAAGTGGACAGATTTTTATTCTTTTTCTGCCTAATGAACGAACGGCCATAACTCGGCAACCGTAACTCCGATTCAGGCGATTCCAAAGCCCACGATCTCAGTTCGTCGAGCCCGCTCCGATGGTATCATTTCCATGAGGTTGTCGCACTGTGAACATCACCATTTTGCCCTTGACCTTAAAACAGCTCCGCCGAGAGGGAAACATTTCCGGCGATTCTTTCCGCGAGTTCATCGCACCTCTCCCCGATGATCCCTCCATCCCCAGGCAAGCCACAACAGCCACTTGCATGATGGCATTGCAGTAGCCATGGTTTTCACTTGAACATTTAAATAATTGTTTGCTCATTTAATGATTTTGTTAATTTTTCGGATATGCTCGTGAATCCATGTCCATGCTTATGCCATGTTCATTTTCATCTAGTGAGTGACCCGATTAATTGTTAATGATATTATTCTCATGTTCTATTCTTGTAATCATTTACAATGCTAGTGATAATGATATGGTCACATGAGTAGTTCTAGTCCATTATGAATTTACTTGTGATATTCGTGATCATCTTTATGCCATGCTCATTTGTATTCCGTAGACTTCATGATTTATCATTGTTGATGTTATGATGTTATATGGTTATGTTGCCCATCCATGGTTACCCTGATATCATGCTCATATGCATTGTTATTTCATTATGTTATTATGACTCAGCTCATCACCTTTCAAGTTGAACCTGACATTAATCGAACTTGAACAAATCTGTTGGCTGAGTCATGGTGCCACTGAATCGAACTCACCAGTGCAACCACACTTGCCTGGATGGGGAGGCCCTAATGCGGTCTATTGTCATGCCTCTAGCCGGTGCCTCCTACGAGGGAAGGTTATGGGTGCGCTCTACCCTGATCAGGTAGGCTACCATAGCCTTGAGGACCCGAGTTTTGATGGTACTGAGGTCCCCGTTTGGGATGATGTTTATGTTTGGCCACGACGGTGGCAGCCACAGAGGTGGCGGATGTCACATGTTGGCATCGGGGTCACCCAGGACATAGCCCAAAGGGGAGTTTATCGGAGTGGCCGGGAGAGTGTCATGCAATAGATTGGTTTTGTCAGAATGTCGTTGGTCCACCCGAATGGGAGCACGAGGCCATGAGTTCCGTAGTGTGGGTACAGTGTACTAACCTCTGCAGAGTGTATAATCTATCGATAGCCGCGTCCTCGGTCATGGACACAGTTCGTAGTAGGTCACACTATGGGTCAACAGAAATAATAACCTGAATTATAAACAACCCCGGTTCGATGAGAAAAGAAGTTGGTTGATATTTATGTGGTCACGAGTTGATCACGATGGTATTCTTGATGATGAATGATCATGAGGTGATCGTGTGATGATCACGACGGTAAGAAAGATTGATAGCTATGGTGGTTACGAGATAACCTCCGAGTAGAGTAAGTTGGTCCATGAGACCTTAAACGTCGACCCCCTTGCATGCTAGTGCTAGCATCATGTTCATGCTCTTATCATGAATTATATATATATACATGCCATGCTCATGTTGTTGCCATGCTCATGTTGTTCTAGTAGTATCGTGTTCATCTTTGATGATTAACCTGTAAATGCCATGCTGTTGTATGTCTTGATTGCGTTGGTTGCTGTGAGCTTTCGAGTACATTCAAAGTACTCACGTGGCGTGTCATGCCAGCTTGCAGGTGATGCCGTGATTGCTTGTTTGTCGGGGATCCCGAGGTTGCGCTCTAGGATGCGTCCCAGCCAGAGTCCCTGCGGAGTGGAGTTCACCACCGTCATCGTTGTTCCGCCATTAGGATTTATTCCACTTCGTGATGTCTTGCTGCTAGCATAGAGCTATCTGAGCCGGCAAAGTGTCGCCGTGCCCCAGTAACCTTCGTGCCTTCAGAACCTTTGCACCCGTGTTATTTGTAATAAAGAGCTGATTTGTTCTATGCCAAGCAGTGCCGTATTCCAGAAGACTTGATCTCTGGGCTGGAATACGGGGTGTTCCGGTCTCTCTGAGCCGGGGTGCCACATCGATTGGTATCAGAGCAGGTCTGGCTGTAGGACGCCCTAGTCCGCGCGAGCGTTAGAAACCGGTAGTTTAGAGTCTAGCTTGCTTGTTGCATTTGGTTGTCGCATAGCATGCATATAGACTTATTATATTGTCACTAACGGTTAATCTTGTGAGTGTAGGTGGCATCGGTTTCGATCCACTATCTGCACCCTCCAGTTTTGCATACTTGGTCATTGGCGTTTGGTGTCATCTCTGTCCCAGCAGAGTGACGCCAAGGTACCTAGTGGTGTCGATCATTTGCAGGATTGACGCACAGGTATCGCACCAATATTTCCTGTTCAGCCACACCTATTGTTTCGGTGGTAGACATGCTTCTACCCCGGATCTTGCCATCCAACCCGCCGTTTGGCAACCCTCACTGGTCTTTGTTACCAGAAAAGGGCAATGCCAGCAGGCCCTTCTTTCCACCGCTATCCCACTCTGTCACCCCTTTTTCCTGGACGAGCACGGTTCCCTTCCGTCCGCTTGATGATAATGTGGTCGTGACATCCCTGTCTCGCTACATTATCACCGAGTCCGTCCTCACCGCTAAGCCCGTCCAGATGCAACCGGTGCTAATCCAGCGCTTGGTGTAGCTCTGCTTACACCAATCCCTCCACACACTGATTCATTTTCGTGCACACCGCCACAACATATTAGCTCGTAGTACCGGAGTTCCCTCGAGAATTGTGTGCTTAAGTAGGCATGCATAGTGAGGTGAATAGCTGTGAATTGTGATGTTGCTTGTATATTATCTTAATGCTTTGTGTGCTTTTGTTTCATCGTTTCTTTTGCTTCTTTCTTTGGTCCCTCGGTGTTACCTTATTTACCCTTATGAAAGTTGCTCATCAACCGACACCGGACTCGAAGAATCAGTAAAGATTTCAAATATTTTGAAGCATAGCTAAACAGTATGGAATTCTCAGTCGACTGCATAATATTGAGAATATTCGGTTTGAATACAAATGATATTCTGGAATAACTATCAGCATCAAGACTGCCTCAGTGTGCAACCATCACAATCGTAATGAACCAGCTGGAAGACAATTTGTGTGCAAGACAACAATACCTTTCCGGTCAAAGGAATATCAAAGGTATATATATATATATATATATATATATATGTATGTATGTATATATATGTATATATATATATATTTATATGGCATTCAGTCCGCATATCAGAGAGAAAAGCTTCTGGTATAAGCAACCCCGTCTTCCTCCGCACGCTATCAGAGAAGCTTACAATGCAAGGCTCCTCAATCTTCCTCGGTACGATATGTGGATAACCTACAGTGTGAGATAGTCAGGCTTCTTCGGTAAGCCACCGCAGGAAGCTTACAACATAAGACACCAAATCTTCCTCAGTACGCAACCAAGGGAAAAGCTTTTGAAGCACGGTACCCAGTCTTCTTCGACATGCTATCCCGGCAAAAGCTTCGAGCATAAGCTATCCAGCCGTCCGCAGCACGCTACTCTCGATGGCTTCCAACACAAGCTATCCAGCCCTCGTCAGTACGGCACTTCAAACAACCATCAACATTGGTACAAGATGTTACCCAGTGAGTTGATAGTATATGGCAGTGCATCTCAAGTATCAGAACCGCAACAGTTTGGTCAGAAACACGAGCTAGTCAGGACACAAGTCTGCTTCAGGAATAAAATGTTCAGCTACACATACTTCCATATTTATTGTGAGCATGCTGCCAAGGTCATGCAAGTCACTCATACGATGATGCAAGCATGGTGAGAATCCGACAACCACATGAATTATGAAGAAAGCCAGTATACACCTCAGCGTGTTGCAAGGACTAACAGGCTATGGAGCAAGACAATTTGGAACAACAATCTTGACAGTGGATATCAAGGCCAGTTTCCTCCCCACCGACAAAGTGATATCATTACCCTCTGTCACTGTTATGTATGATCGACCACAACAGTGAGCTCTATACAAGTAACTGTGAATCTGGTATATGATCATGATGAACCCTTGCTTACCTTTTTCCTGGTAACGGCACCATGCCTGTGTTCTAAGCCGCTATTGGCCGTCTAGGGTGGATGCCGACTTTACATTTCTCTTTTCAACAACTGACCCGTGTTCTGAGCTACTTTTTGGCCGTCTTGGGCAGCTGTTGAGTTTCTTTTTGTGGCAGTGACCCTATGCTTTGAGCTGTTCTTGGGACGTCTTAGGGAACTGCTACATTCTTCTTATCAACACTGCCTCATGCTCTAAGGTGCTTTTCAGCCGTCGTGAGCCATGGTTGAGCTATTTTAGTAACGTCCCAGATCTGAGTTGCAAAGACCGTTTTGGTGGCTACTGATTTATTTGCTAATTTCATGCAAAGGTTCGAATGATCATTGCCCTACAGTTAAAGCTCGAGAGATGATAAACTTGCCAGTTAAACGTTGCTGCACTGTCTGAGGATATGAATAAGGTCTGACTGCTGGAATATTGCACCTGACACCACCTATGGCCACACGAAGAATTACGGGTATATAAGGCCAAGCTCTTGCAGCAAAAGATCCGAAAAAAGAAAACAATAATGAAGGAGCAAGACCGGTAATACAGGTATTATAATTGCCGCATGAACAACATGGTACAGATACCCAAGACAGTCTGATTCCGTATTGATCACCATGAACACACACCCAAGGGGCCTACTCTGTTTGTAAGGACCTCATATCAAGGTGACAGTCGAATCATCGGTACGGATTCGAGATAGTAGAGCCAGCCAAGAGGATATGCACCTACTCGAGTAACCTGATGCAAGGAGTAAATGTTTTATGTCCACCAAGGAAATTTGCGCACAACTCCATTGAATGCTAGTGGTGCTGGATAAAAGAATGTCACGTCAAATGGAAATCACCCCCGGACTTATGGAAATTCCAGCCATGATAATATCAGATAAGCCAGTAGACATAAAATAATTGGAGTCAGAGCAAGGATGAACATATGAAGGGAGGCTTGTAAGAATGTGGGATACAGTGAAGCAGACCACCCCAGAGCAAGGCAGTCAGTCAGATGCAATGCAGTGGGAACAATTTATAAAGGAAAAGGGATACCCGAGTTGGAAACGGTTTCCTTAAGTCAGAATATTCATACTTGTTCCCTGAGCAACCAAATCTCGAGGACAAGATTTATCGCAAGGGGGGTAGGTTTGTAACACCCCGATTTTTGGCCCTTCCTTTTTCTTTTGGATTTCTTCGAATTTCATTTGGAATTTCTTTTTCCGTGGCTTTGTGGTCTTAAAACCGGGGGAGATCTTCTCTTCTTCCTCTCCCAAGTGGCTTGCCACTCTCAACTCCATCTCAAGACCATGTCATTTTCATCTTAGCCCAACCCTAATTTTTATTTCTTTGGAATATTCCTTTTTTCTATTAAAGGAATAACCCTGTTTTCTCTAGGTTGTGAAGCAACCTATATTTATGTCTCTCCCAAAATTCCCACAAAATTCTCATAAATTCTGTGGGTCATATATTCCACAAATATGTCAAAACCAATCCTTGCCTAGTTCAAAAATAATTCAGGAATATTCATTTCCTTTTCTGTCCTATAAGGCACTTTGTGAAGGAAGTGCTATATATCTTTTCTTGATTACCCTCAAAATTTTTGGGCACTGTCTCATATCCAAATGATTGGCACATACCAAAATTCAACTTCATTTGCCTAGTAAATCTTCCTCAGCAAATTCCCAAAGTTTCTGACCAGAGAGAAGTTTTGTGAAGGAAGTACTAGCTAGGCTTATCCAAATGAGTTGAAATTTTGGGAGATCATTTATATGATCAAATAATGACTCTCCACAAAATTTCATATCCATCCAACAAACTATGTGACCACACCATCCAATCTTGGTTTCTGGTCACAATTTCAGTTTGTGAAGCAACTATATTTTCTATTGCTTCAAAAATTCTGAAATTAATCCAGGACCTAAATATCTCTAAATAATGTGATCATGCCAAAAATCACATTATTTTGCTAGGGCCTTTTTCTCTGCAAAATTCCCCCAAGTTTCTGTCCAGTGTGGATCATTGTGAAGGAAGTACCATTTTTACTTATAGATTTGGGGTAAATTTTTTATGGTGCCTCCATATGACCAAATAATAATCCTCCACCAATTCTCAGCCCAATGACAGCATCCATGTGAGTGCTACTTCATGATCTTCTTTCTGGACCAGAATATGTGGTTGTGAAGCAACTATATTAAATACTGGTCCAAATCATTAAATTTTTCACAGGATCATAGTCCTTCCTACCTTAAGCCTTTATGACATCCTGGTTAATCCTTAGCCCACCCCATTTGACCACAATTTCATGGCCAAGTTTGCTGTAGCAAACTTCAGTGGGTGCTACCCATCATCACAGAGGTGATCTAACCTAACCAATGCCACAGTGCTTCTCCATAAACCAGGGTCAATACACTAGACATCTTGTTGTGGGCCAGGATGCACCGCGTGCGCCTGTGCATGCGGTGACCACGCGGTCTGGCGCGTCAAAAGCGTGCTCTGGCCGCCAGGACCCCTCTGCCGCCGCCCAAACGCCGAGCTTTCGCCACCGCACCGTGTCCTATGCGTTGCACCCACTCTCCTGCGTCCACGCCACCTCTCTGGACCCCTCCCCCTCTCTTCTTTCCTCTCCGGCAAGCACGCCGCCCCGGGATGCCCGCGGCCGTCGTCGCCTTGCCGTTGTCTTCTTCCTCCCCGTAGCATCTCCGCGCTGAATGCACCTCCCCTAGACCTCTCTCCCCCTCCGCGTGTGCGCACGCGCACGCGGTCGCGCCATAGGAATCGTCCGCACGTCCGCGGCGGCTTCCGGCAAGGGCATCGCCGCCTTGGCTATATAAGCCGTTCCCGAAGCCTCACGAGCTCACCACCCACTTCTCCTCCCACCTAGCACCCCCCTAGCCACTCGAACGAGCTCGAGGAGCTCCCTCTCCTCCGCATTGCAGCCACGGTCGCCGCTCGGTCTCGCCTAAATTCCGGCGAGCCCGAGCCCTCCTCTCTCCCCTACCACCACCAGACCACTCCACGTCCACCCTAGACCCTTTCCCGTAGCTCACCGCCTCCTCTCAGTGGCCGGAGCGCCATTCCCGATTCCGGCCGAAGCCGTCCTCCGCCGCGGCCGACGTCCTGCTCTCCTCCTTGCTCTCCGGCGAGTGCGAGGTGGCTCAGGCGAAGCGGTTCCCTCCCCTGAGCACGGCAGTAGGTGGCACGGCCCGAGCGGTGGCCGGAGTCGCCGGCTATCGCCGTTGGGGCTCGCTGCCCCCGCGGCCAGGTGCGCGTGCGAAGAGGTGGAAGACAACCTGCAGGTGGGCCCCGCCTGTAAGCCTCTCACGCGGGCCCACTGGCGTGGCAAGTGGAGGTGCCTTCCTCATAAATACGTTTTCGCTTTGTGAAAGCGTACTTTCGCGCGGTTTTAGATCAGAATGCGTTTTCCCAAAGTGAAAGCGTATTCTCTGAAAGTGCGCTTTCTGTTTAAACTCCGCCGGCCGAAACAGTTATTTTGCGGATGTTCGTCCGTTAAGGGCAGAAGTGGGCATATTTTTATTCATTTTCTGCCTAACGAACGAACAGCCGTAACTCGGCAACCGTAATTCCGATTCAGGTGATTCCAAAGCCCACGATCTCAGTTCGTCGAGCCCGTTCCAATGGTATTATTTTCATGAGGTTGTCGCACTGTGAAAATGACCATTTTGCCCTTGACCTTAAAACAGCTCCGCCGAGAGGGAAACATTTCCGGTGATTCTTTTCATGAGTTCATCGCACCTCTCCCCGATGATCCCTCCATCCCCAGGCAAGCCACAACAGCCACTTGCATGATGGCTTGCAGTAGCCATGGTTTTCACTTGAACATTTAGATAATTGTTTGCTCATTTAATGATTTTGTTAATTTTTCGGATATGCTCGTGAATCCATGTACATGCTTATGCCATGTTCATTTTCATCTAGTGAGTGACCCGATTAATTGTTAATGATATTATTCTCATGTTCTATTCTTGTAATCATTTCCGATGCTAGTGATAATGATGTGCTCACATGAGTAGTTCCAGTCCGTTATGAATTTACTTGTGATATTCGTGATCATCTTTATGCCATGCTCAGTTGAATTCCGTAGACTTCATGATTTATCATTGTTGATGTTATGATGTTATATGGTTATGTTGCCCATCCATGGTTACCCTGATATCATGCTCATATGCATTGTTATTTCATTACGTTATTATGACTCAGCTCATCACCTTTCAAGTTGAACCTGACATTAATCGAACTTGAACAAATCTATTGGCTGAGTCATGGTGCCACTGAATCGAGCTCACCAGTGCAACCACACTTGCCTGGATGGGGAGGCCCTAATGCGGTCTATTGTCATGCCTCTCGCCGGTGCCTCCTACGAGGGAAGGTTATGGGTGCGCGCTACCCTGATCAGGTAGGCTACCATAGCCTTGAGGACCCGAGTTTTGATGGTACCGAGGTCCCCGTTTGGGACGATGTTTATGTTTGGCCACGACGGTGGCAGCCACAGAGGTGGCGGATGTCACATGTTGGCATCGGGGTCACCCAGGACATAGCCCAAAGGGGAGTTTGTCGGAGTGGCCGGGAGAGTGTCATGCAATAGATTGGTTTTGTCGGAATGTCGTTGGTCCACCCGAATGGGAGCACGAGGCCATGAGTTCCGTAGTGTGGGTACAATGTACTAACCTCTACAGAGTGTATAATCTATCGATAGTCGCGTCCTCGGTCATGGACACAGTTCGTAGTAGGTCACACTATGGGTCAATAGAAATAATAACCTGAATTATAAACAACCCCAGTTCGATGAGAAATGAAGTTGGTTGATCTTTATGTGGTCACGAGTTGATCACGATGGTATTCTTGATGATGAATTATCATGAGGTGATCGTGTGATGATCACGACGGTAAGAAAGATTGATACCTATGGTGGTTACGAGATAACCTCCGAGTAGAGTAAGTTGGTCCATGAGACCTGAAACGTCGACCCCCTTGCATGCTAGTGCTAGCATCATGTTCATGCTCATATCATGAATTATATATATACACATGCCATGCTCATGTTGTTGCCATGCTCATGTTGTTCTAGTAGTATCGTGTTCATCTTTGATGATTAACCTGTAAATGCCATGCTGTTGTATGTCTTGATTGCTTTGGTTGCTGTGAGCTTGCGAGTACATTCAAAGTACTCACCTGGCGTGTCATGCCAGCTTGCAGGTGATGCCGTGATTGCTTGTTTGTCGGGGATCCCGAGGTTGCGCTCTAGGATGTGTCCCAGCCAAAGTCCCTGCGGAGTGGAGTTCACCATCGTCGTCGTTGTTCCGCTGTTAGGATTTATTCCGCTTCGAGATGTCTCGCTGCTAGCATAGAGCTATCTGAGCCGGCGAAGTGTCGCCATGCCCCTGTAACCTTCGTGCCTTCAGAACCTTTGCACCCGTGTTATTTGTAATAAAGAGCTGATTTGTTCTATGCCAAGCAGTGCCGTATTCCAGAAGACTTGATCTCTGGGCTGGAATACGGGGTGTTCCGGTCTCTCTGAGCCGGGGTGCCACATGAATTGGAACTAGTTCTGTGTCGCCCTAGGTTATGACTGTTACATGATGAATGTTATCCAACAATATTACCGATCCAATGCCTATGAGTTCTTCACATATTGTTCTTGCTAAGTTACTACTGTTGCTACTGCTGTGACAATTGCTACAAAACTATTGCTGCTGCCATTACCGTTACTGTTACTATTATTGCTATTGCTATCCAACTATCATACAACTGTGCTAGTGATCACTCTGCTGCAGATATTTAGTCTCAGGTGTGGTTGAATTGACAACTCAACTGCTAATACTTGCAAATATTCTTTGGCTCCCCTTGTGTTGAATCAATAAATTTGGGTTGAATACTCTACCCTCAAAAACTGTTGCGATCCCCTATACTTGTGGGTTATCACCGCGCATTGATCAGATTGCAGACTCTACTGCCAGCTGTGATTTACTCTCTTTCCTTGATGCATATTCTGGGTACAATCAGATATTCATGGCCAAGGAAGATGAGGAGAAAACCGCATTCATTACTCCACGTGGCACATATTGCTTCGTGCGTATACCTTTTGGATTAAAAAGTGCTGGTTCAACATTCACAAGAGCAGTCCAGATTGGTTTTGAGCCCCAGCTGCACAGAAATGTGGAAGCATACGTGGATGATATAGTTGTCAAAACCAAGGACAAATCAACCCTCATTCAAGACTTAGAAGAAACATTTGCGAACTTGTGCAAGATCAATTTGAAGCTCAATCCCGAGAAGTGTGTGTTTGGCGTTCCATCTGGCAAACTTCTCGGGTTCTTTGTATCTCAACGAGGAATAGAAGCAAATCCCAACAAGATCAAAGCAATTGAGCAGATTCAAGCACCAAAGAGCATCAAGGATGTGCGGTGTCTTGCTAGTTGTGTTGCTGCCTTAAGTAGGTTCATTTCAAAATCTGCTGAGCGCGCCTTGCCATTTTTCAAGATTTTGAAAAAGGCGGGACCAATGAAATGGACTCCGAAAGCGGAGACCGCGCTGCAGGATTTGAAAAGATACCTCTCCTCCGCGCCAACACTAGTTGCGCCTCGACCACAAGAGTCGTTGCTGCTATATCTAGTGGCAACGAATCAAGTGGTCAGTGCTGCATTAGTGGCGTAGAGAGAAACTGACGACAGAGAAGCAGCAGTGACAAGCCCGTCCAGTGACAAACTAGAATCTTCTCCAGCAAGGTCTGGTGCCGACAAATCAGAAATAGTGCAAGCAAATGAAGCTGATCAGCAAGTGGTGCCAAAGAAGAAGGTGGTGCAGCGAGCGGTGTACTTTGTTAGTTCCCTTCTACAGGGGGCTAGATCAAGATATTCTGGTGTGCAGAAATTGCTTTTCGGTCTCCTTATGGCCTCGAGAAAGCTGCGCCACTACTTCCAAGCGCATGAGATCACCGTCGTCACTCGCTTTCCGTTGCAGCATATTTTGAGAAATCCAGATGCAACTGGCAGGATAGTGGAGTGGGCGTTGGAATTGTCAAGCTTTGCACTCAAGTTTGAAAGCACATCGACTAATCAGAGAAGAGCCTTGGCGGAGTTCATTGCAGAATGGACTCTAACGCAAGACGAGGGAATCCAAGAAACAGTTCTCCCCGGCAAAGAAACAGCTAAGGAATGGATCATGTACTTTGACGGTTCTTTTTTGCTGCAAGGCACCGGTGCTGGAGTGCTGCTTGTCGCACCCACCGGAGAGCATCTCAAGTATGTAAACCAAATGCACTTTCCTTGGGAGAAAGCAACAAACAACACTGCTGAGTACGAAGGGCTCCTTGCCGGTCTCAGGATCACAGTGGATCTCGGGATCAGAAAATTGATCGTCCGTGGCGACTCACAGCTTGTTGTAAAGCAAGTAAACAAAGACTACCAGAGCCCGTCAATGGAAGCGTATGTAGAAAAAGTGAGGAAATTGGAAGAGCACTTTGACGGATTGCAAACAGAGCACATCCCTCGTGCGAAAAACAGCATCGTTGATCATCTGTCAAAGTGTGCCGCTCAAAAACTACCCATGGAACCGGGAACTTTTGTGCTCCATTTGAATCAACCATCAATCACTCCATCAGCGCAGGCCAGCAAAAGAAGAAAGTTGAATACCAGCAAGTATTTCCCGGCAGAGCTCCCGGAAGCCACCGGCAAGAAAGTTGCCGGGAACAACGACATGACCGCTGGTGAGCAGCAGCTTTGCGCAGAACCTCAGGTACTTGCCGCTGAAGCAATCGCTCCCACGGCCGAAGAGATGCCTTTAGTCCTTGTCATCGAGCCGCAGGCTCCGGCATGGGCACATCAAATAGTTCATTTCCTTCAAACTGGAGAATTTCCCGATGACCAAGAAGAAGCTGAGAAAGTAGCCCGTCAGTCAAGTATGTATCAGTTTGTGGATAACGCATTATACAGAAAGAGGCCAAACGGTGTGAAATTGAGGTGTATTTGCCGGGAAGATGGACTAAAGCTGTTGGCAGAGATACATGGAGGCATATGAGGCTCTCACATAGGTTCAAGAGCACTTGCCGACAAAGGTTTCCGGCAAGGCTTCTATTGGTCCACTGTCCTCCAAGATGCAACTGAGCTAGTAACCAAGTGTGAAGCATGCCAGTTCCATTCAAAGAACATACATCAGCCAGCTCAAGCTCTTCAAACAATCCCTCTCTCCTAGCCTTTTTTGGTCTGGGGGCTCGATATTTTGGGCCCCTTCCCCCGTGCTACCGGGGGCTTTGAGTTCTTGTACGTCGCCATCGACAAGTTCACAAAGTGGCCTAAAGTGGAACCAGTGAGGAAGGTAACAGCGCAATCAGCTGTCAAGTTCTTCAAAGGATTAGTTTGCCATTTCGGGGTTCCTAACAGAATCATCACTGACAACGACACACAATTCACGAGCCGCACCTTCATGCAGTATACCCAAGACCTTGGCAGCAAAATCTGTTTCGCATCTGTTGCTCACCCGAGAAGCAACGGTCAAGCGAAAAGGGCAAATGCTGAAGTGCTGCGAGGCCTCAAGACAAGAACTTTTGACAGGCTACGCAAGTGTGGAAGATGCTGGATTAATGAGTTGCCGGCGGTTCTTTGGTCGCTCAGAACGACACCAAATTGAGCTACCGGCCAGACACCCTTCTCCCTAGTCTATGGTGCAGAAGCGGTGCTCCCCATGGAACTCATATACGGGTCACCTCGAGTGCTTGCCTACGATGAGGCAGAGCAAGAGCAGTTGCGGCAAGATGATGCAACGCTCCTTGAGGAAGATCGTCTTTGGGCGGCTGTGCGAGCTGCACGCTACCAGCAAGCCTTGCGCCGCTATCATAGCCACAAAGTGCATGCCCGAAGCCTTGAGGAAGGCGACCTTGTTCTTCGGCGCGTTCAGTCCGCCAAGAAATCAAACAAGTTGACGCCAAGGTGGGAAGGCCCTTATCGGGTAGCATGAGTCACCAGACCTGGTGCAGTCCGTCTGGAGACCGAAGATGGCATCCCAGTTCTACCCATAAGGCGCAGTTGTCGAGCCTCCCGGCAACCCCTTTTGTACAAGCTTGGTCGGCAAGACTTGTAACCCTTTGTACAAAGCCAGGCACAGACCCTGTGCATAAGTGAAATAAAAGCTAATTGTTTCGCAACTTTTATACATATTCATTTATGTATAAATGCATGTGATGTTGTGATTATACTTAGATTTGTATGTAATGGCTAATGAACCGTCAAGGTTCCCAAACCACTTCTTTTTCTTCTTTCTTTTTCTCAAAGGACATAAGGATCCCTCGCGTGCAAGTTTCCCGGGGGGAGTGATGGGGTACCGTTTAATGACGTTCAAGTGACCATTTCATGCGACAAGAGAGATAGTGCAAGGAAAAACTTGCAAGGAAAAGCTAAGTTAAAAAAACTTTGAAACAAATCCCTTGTCATATTTGCGATTTCAGATGAACGATTTAGTCTTTGTATGAAAAACCTGCATGTGAAGGAACTTTGTCGTGATCATTTGCGCTCTAGTTTTGCCTCAAGTCTGCTCGGCAAGATCTATAGCCGCACTGTGACCGGCAAGTCATGTTGCCGGTGGCGCCACTTCCAACAGGCTACTAAGGACCTGTTCCTCGAAGCGCTCGCGGCAAGTGTATGCACCGGCAAGTTGCCGCACTGTGACCGACAAGTTGCCTTGCCGGAGGCGGCACTTCCAGCAGGCTGCTAAGGATCCGTTCCTCAAAGCGCTCGCGGCAAAGTGTGCGCACCGGCAAGTTTCCAGACAGCGTAGGGAGCACAATCATACAACGACAAAGGAAAAACAAGGGAAACATCATGCATTCATCTAAGCATAACAAATAATAGATATTCATTAAAAAAGTGCTCGATAACATTTTATTAACCCCTCCCCGCAGGGTTTACATCGAGTGCAATGCGAGGACAAAAGGGGCGCCTAGGCGAAGCCCGACTCGCTCCCGAAAGACCAGGTGATGGTGCTGCCGGTGATCGGCTGGAGTCGAAGCCATTGTCCTCGATCTTAACATTTGGAGCGCCATCATCGTCGTCCTCGTCATCGTCGTCCTTAGACTCGCTGGAGGAATCGGTGTCGCTATCACTGGAGCTCTCCGCGCAGCACTCCAGACGAGCGCCTGAAGCCCCTGAAGAACTTCACGACGAGCGTATCAGATCAGTCCATCCTGAAGTGAAGGAGTTGCCCCTGCCGTATGCAACGGGCACGAACGAAGGACTTCCATTCACACGTGAAGTACATGATGCCGTTGGCGGAGGTCTCAACGGTCACCCAGACCGGGCTGTTGCAGCAACCGTCCACACGCAGCGACAAGCCGCGCAGATGACTGCCTTCCATCTCCCTAGCGAAAGGGTGAGGAAGCCGCAGCCAGCTCCACGGCCAATCACGCAGCTCCATGACAAACTTGTGCGCCGTGTCATCCGTGTGGCCTTCTACTTGGAGAGGAGCGGTCGGAGATGAAACTGCAAGCGCGCCGCCACGGCTGCCCCCGGTGCCGTGCCTTCCATGACCATGAACCGCGCCCCTCCCTCGGGCGCTGGGGCCGGCTTCTGCAGCCATGGCCGAGACGTGGGCATGGCCTCAAGGAGAAGCTCTCGTGGCGGCGGCGGCGGATGCACGAGCTTGGCCTCTTCCCCTCGCCATGATGGTGGCAGATGCGGGGGGAAGGAAGAAGAAGATGACGAAAGCTGGGAGATTGGAATGGGAGGAGGTGGATGAGCATCACCCTTTGTGGCCCTCCATTTATAGGAGGGGGGGCGCGAGAGCTGGCTCTTCACTGCCCTGGGCGACCGCCCGAATTCTCCAATCCAACGCCCTGCATTCCTGACCGGGCACGCCGCTCCAGCGACCGCCCAGTTCCGCCAATCCTGCGCCCTGCGTCCCTTGCTAGGCGCACTACTCCGATGACCGTCCTTCCTCGCCAATCCATTGCCTCGCATGTGAGTACGCGTGGTGGAAGGGCGTAGAAAAGAAAGGAGTAACGACATATACGGCAGAGATTCCTTGCCATGCGAGGCCATGCACCTATTCGGGTCTAGCCCAACGGCGCCTCGCGTACAAGTGTACTGCTGACTTGTGCGTGGGCAGTAGCTGCCCGCCTAACGACAAAGTGTGCCGGAGGACGGCCCAGAGCGGATGCAAATCCAGATTAATGAAGAAGCAAAGAAGGTCTCAGAAGACAAAAACCATCATGACTAAAATTACAGCGGCAGTTTTCCCGCCACGTGTCTGTGCATTGTTTGGGCCAAGCCCAACGACGCTTCGGACGCGCGTATGGCCTAGGCCCGGGGGCTCTTATCGATGTATAAAACATGGGTATTTTATACCCTGACTTATGCACAGACAGTGGTGATAACCCACAAGTATAGCGGATCGCAACAGTTTTCGAGGGTAGAGTATTCAACCCAAATTTATTGATTCGACACAAGGAGAGCCAAAGAATATTCGCAAGTGTTAGCAGTTGAGTTGTCAATTCAACCACACCTGGAGACTAAATATCTGCAGCAGAGTGATCAGTAGCACAGTAGTATGATAGTTTGATAGCAGTAGCAATAATAGTAACAATAGCGGTAACGGTAACAGCAGTAGCAATAGCAATTGTAACAGCTAGCAACAGCAACAGTAGTAACTTAGCAAGATTCAATATATGAAAAGCTCGTAGGCATTGGATCGGTGATATTCGTTGGATAACATTCATCATGTAATAGTTATAACCTAAGGCGACACAGAACTAGTTCCAGTTCATCAATATAATGTAGGCATGTATTCCGTATATAGTCATACATGCTTGCGATAAGAACTTGCATGACATCTTTTATCCTACCCTCCAGTGGCAGCGGGGTCCATAAGGAAACTAAGGGATATTAAGGCCTCCTTTTAATAGAGAGCTGGAACAAAGCATTAGCACTTAGTGAATACATGAACTCCTCAAACTACGGCAATCACCGGAAAGAATCCCAATTATTGTCACCTTGGGGTATGCGGATCATAACACGTAGCAGGTGCATATAACTTGCGTGATTGGATCAAGAACACAAATATATTCATGAAAACATAAAGGGTTCAGATCTGGAATCATGGCACTCGGGCCCTAGTGACAAGCATTAAGCATAGCAAAGTCATAGCAACATCAATCTCAGAACATAGTGGGTACTAGGGATCAAGCCCTAACAAAACTAACTCGATTACATGATAAATCTCATCCAACTCATCACCGTCCAGCAAGCCTATGAAGGAATTACTCACTCCTGGCGGTGAGCATCATGAAATTGGTGATGAAGGATGGTTGATGATGACGATGCCGGAAGATCCCCCTCTCCGGAGCCCTGAACGGACTCCAGATCTGGCCTCCCGATGAAGAACAGGAGGTGGCGGCGGCTCTGTATCGTGAAATGCAATAAAACTTCCTCTCTTATTTTTTCTCTCTGGAAAACTGAATTTATAGCGTTGGAAATAGGTCAAACGGAGCCACATGGGCCCCACGAGGTACCAGGGTGCACCAGGGGGGTGGCGCGCCCTGGTGCCTCGTGGGCACTGGGTGGGCTCCCTCCAGTAGTTCTTGATGCCAATATTTTTTATATATTCAATAAAAAAATCTCCAGAAAGTTTCATCCAATTCCAAGAACTTTGATTTTCTGCACAAAAACAACATCATGGCAATTCTGCTGAAAACAGCGTCACTCCGGGTTAGTTCCATTCAAATCATGCAAATTAGGGGCCAAAACAAGAGCAAAAGTGTTTGGAAAAGTAGATACGACGGAGACGTATCAACTCCCCCAAGCTTAACTCATTGCTTGTCCTCAAGCAATTCAGTTGACAAACTAAAAGTGATAAAGAAAAACTTTTACAAACTCTGTTGTTCTTGTATCTATATATTTGCTTAAGTAGTGTCCAAGTTTTCAGTAAATATTATGACTAACCACGCAAATGATAAATCTTAGAAATTATGTTCACTCATATCAATGGCATAATCAACTAGCGAGCAATAATAAAATATCTCAAATGCCAACACTTTGTCAAAACAATCATGATATAATATGATAACGTGGTATCTCGCTAGCCCTTTCTGAGACCGCAAAACATAAATGCAGAGCACCTCTAAAGCTCAAGCAGCGACTAAACATTGTAATTCATGGTAGAAGAGATCCAGTCATGATGCACACAACATTAATTATACACAATGCATGAGAATGACAATAGTGCTCTCAGGTCTGGTGCTTGTTTGAGAAGGTGATGACTCAACAATAAAAGTAAAATAGCATAAAAGTAAATAGATAGGCCCTTCGCAGAGGGAAGCATGGATTTGCAGAGGTGCCAGAGCTCGAAGCTTGAATCAGAGGTAAATAAATTTTGGGAGGTATGCCTTTCCTGTCAACGTCACGATCGAGAGTTTTCAATATCTTCCATGCTAAACACATTAGCGGCGGTTCCCAAGCGGTAAAATAAAGTTTACTCCCCCTCCACCAACAATCACATGCCATGGCTAGCCGAATCCTCGGGTGCCCTCCATACTAACAACTTTCCGGGGGAGTTTGTTTTATTATTTTGCATTTTTAATGATGGGACTGGGCATCCCGATTACCAGCCCCTCTCGTGCAAGGACAAGTGAGTAAACACTCATCATGAGTATAACCCGCTTAGCATGGAAGATACTGACCACCCCCTGTCGCTCCATGAGCGGTACGGGCACACAAAACAGATGTTCGTTTGAATATTTAAAGTTGGCACATGCAAATTTACTTAGAACGGCAAGATAATACCGCATATAGGTAGATATAGTGGACTCATCTGGAATAACTTTGGTTTAAGGGTTTTGATGCACAAGCAACATTCCCGCTTAGTACAGGCGAAGACTAGCAAATAGGTTGAGAAGCGACCAGCTAGAGAGCGAAAACGGTCATAACCATGCATTATGAATAATCAACATTGAATACTAGCATGAGTAGGATATAAACACCATGAACATAAATATCATAGAGGCTATGTTGGTTTTCATTCAACTACATGCATGAACATGTGCAAAGTCAAGCCACTTGAAACATTCAGAGGAGGATACCATATCATCATACCACATCATGAACATTTTAATGCATGTTGACACTCAAGATAAATCATTATCCACTCCTAGCTACTTAAGTATGGTATGAGCAACTATAATCTCTAATTGTCATCACAAACATGTTTAATCATAATATGCTGAATCATGGATACTGAGTTAAACATATTTACAAAAACAAAGAACAAGTTGAGTTCATACCCGCTTTTGCTTGCCACATTCATTTCATCAAATCATCATCATTATTGCCTTTCACTTGCACGACCAAATGATAAAAATAATAATAATAGTGCAAGTGTGCCGTGGACTAAGCTGGAATCTGCAAGCATTTTTTCCAAAGGAGAAGACAAGGTAGTATGGGCTCTTTGTTAGATCAACAATAATGCATATGAGAGCCACTCATCATTTTCATCGTGGTCTTCTCCTTACAATGACTCAACAAAAGAAAAGAAAAGAATTTCAGAGAAACACACTGAAATATTTTTGGAGTTTTTAGTTTTCTGAAAGAAGCAAAAAGGAGAAAACAAAAAATGAGAAAAGAAAACTATTTACACGGGAGAGCTCCCAACAAGCGAAAGAAGAAATGGGAAATCTTTTGGGTTTTCTTTTACTACTACAAAACTACAACTAATTAAACTAAAAAGGAAAGCCAAAAAGAAATGAGAAATGTTTTTGGATTTTCTCAAAGTTTTTCAAATACACACAAAAAAAAGACAGCGAGAAAATAAAACTAACATGGATTATACAATGAAAAAGTATGAACACCGACAACTGGAATAAACTGTGTGAACATGAATGTAATGTCGGTGAGAAATACGTACTCCCCCAAGCTTAGGCTTTTACCTAGCTTGGTCTACGGCCATCCGTAGTAGCCATCCGGTCCCATGTGAAACTCCTGAGGAGGCGGCACCCGAGCGTCCCAGTCCTAGGGCTCCTCCTCCGCCGCTGCTAAGGCACTCCGATAATCGACAATGTCCAGTGGCATCATGGTGTATCCGTTCCTGGCATGAAAATCAAACAAAGCAGGTGCACGCAATGGAATAATATCACGAGTATTCTCTCTAAAAACCAAGTTATAGCGAATGTTGTGAGGGGGCTCGGGATCATCAATAAAGTGGTGGTCCTTCATGGACTGGTGATCTAAGTAAACTCTGGGCAATCGGTAATCATGAGGGCGTATGTTAATATTAAAACGTGTCTTTAAGCGAGTGGCATAAATACCGCCATGAATCTTACCCCTAGTCCTATTAGTGTGCAAGCGGCGTGCAACGATAGCTCCAAGGCTATAAGTATAATCATTATGCAATGCACGGCGTAAAATGGCCCAGTCAGGTGCTGCTAGCGCACTACCTTGCTCCCTAGCAAGCAAACATTTCCCTAAGAATAAAGCAAAGTAATGAACAGAGGGAAACTGGAAACTAGTGGCTCGGGCTTTCGACACGCCCCTTTCCTCTCCCACAGTCAAAGTGCGGAGGAAATCCTCGAACTCCTCCGGTCGAGGCTCTCTGATTTCCCCCTCAGAGGAAATAAAACATATTTCACAAAATTCAGTTAGAGGTATCTGATGATGTTCAGCATATAAATCAAAGCGCATCTCAGGGGGTTCGAGCCTATTCAGAAAATGAAAGTTTTGCACAAAGGAATTTGTAAGGATGTGGTACTGGTCACACTCATCTGCGAGGAAGTCGGTCAGTCCGGCATTTGCAACGAATTGCGTGAACTCTTGATAGAATCCTTCTTCGTTCATGAAGGGATTGTGCGGCCATTCGCATGGTCGGACCTCCGTCCTACGCGGGAGGTTGAGGTCACTGTCCGAGGACTCCCCAAGGACTCCCTTGGCATTCCACTTCGAGGAACTCCTCCGGAAGAAACTCATTGTCCTATGAACAAATTTCTGATTTTTTTTTGGACCACATAAAGATATCAATAAAACTTCACAAGATTATATCAACTACTCATATGGATGTCTAGAGGCTATATCAAGCATTCAAACTACTTGGAACTCAAAGGATTCAACATGCAAGCTCATTTTCTGAGCACCAACAGTAGCGAATTATGCAAGATATAATCCACTAAAGCAAAAACTAATTGGAGCAATGGAGGAGTCACATACCAAGGAGCAATTCCCCAAAACAGTTTCGGAAACGGAGCTCCGAGCAAAGAGATCGAAAATTTCAGTGTTGTGAGCAAGAACATGAGAGAGAGAGAGAGCTACCAGGAATTTTTTCTTAAGGTAGGAGACGAAGTGAGCTAAAGGGATAAGTGAGAGGGCCTCTGTGGGGCCCACGAGGTAGCAGGGCGCGCCAGGGGGGGGGTGGCGCGCCCTGGTGCCTCGTGGGCACCTGGGGCACCTTCCTGGTATTATTTTTATTCCAAAAATTCTTAAATATTCAATAAAAAATCATGTTAAAATTTTATTGCAATGTGAGCACTTTTATTTTTGGGCATTTTTTTATTGCACGGGTAATTCAGAAAACAGAGTAATCATGGCATTTTATTGTATTTGAATAAAAATAACAGCAAACTAAGAGTGGGTACAGAAAGTTGTGCTTACTAAATTCATCGACCACATGCCTCTCAAAAAGAATCCATTAATAAGGTTGATCAGGTCTTATTAACAAACCATTTTCGAGTGACATGAAACCGAAGAACTTTCGTATAGCACTAAGTTACCTGAACAAGGATATGCATCTCCCCAACAATAAGAGTTTCATATCTCTTTTTAACAATAGGAAGAGGAATTTGGAAACTCCCAATAGTAATTGTCGGAGTCTTTTCAATAATATGAATACCATTCACTTGAAATTATTTCTTCGAAAAGTGCACCGTATGTTCATTACCATTGATATGAAAAGTGACCTTGCTTTTGTTGCAATCAATAACAGCCCCTGCAGTATTCAAAAAAGGTCTACCAAGGATAATTGACATGTTGTCATCCTCAGGCATATCAAGTATAACAAAGTCTGTTAGAATAGTGACATTTGCAACTACGACAGGCACATCCTCACAAACACCGATAGGTATGGCAGTTGATTTGTCAGCCATTTGCAATGATATTTCAGTGGGAGTGAGTTTATTCAAATCAAGTCTTTTATATAAGGAGAAAGGCATGACGCTAACACCGGCTCCTAAATCACACAAAGCAGTTTTGACATAATTTTTCATAATGGAGCATGGTATAGTTGGTATTCCCGGATCTCCTAGTTTCTTAGGTACTCCATCCTTAAAAGAATAATTTGCAAGCATGGTAGAAATTTCAGCTTCAGGTATCTTTGTTTTATTTGTGACAATGTCTTTCATATATTTAGCATAAGGAGTCATCTTTATAATATCTGTCAAACGAGTACGCAAAAAGACTGGCCTAAGCATTTCAGCAAAGCGTTCAAATTCTTCCTCATCCTTTTTCTTAGATGGTTTAGGAGGAAAGGGCATGGGTTTTTGGACCCATGGTTCTCTTTCTTTACCATGTTTTCTAGCAACAATTTTTTTTATCATAACGTTTATTCTTAGTAGGTGGGTTATCAAGATCAACCTCAGGTTCAATTTCAACATCATTATCAGGTTCTTTATCATTATCTGGTTGGGTATCCATATGAACATCATCATTATTATTATCATCGAGTGGTTGTTCATTACCGGATTGTGTTTCAGCATCGGAAATAGAGACATCATTACTATCCTCCAAGGGTTTTTCTACCTCGGGTTCACTAGAAGTATGCAAAGTCCTATCATTTTTCTTTTTCTTTTTCTTTTTAGAAGGACTAGGTGCATCAGCATTAATTCTTTGAGAGTCTTATTCAATTCTTTTTGGGTGACCCTCAGGATAAAGTGGCTCCTGAGTCATTCTTCCTCCTCTAGTCATTACTCTAACAGCATGATCATTCATATTGTTTTTCATTTCATTAAGCAATTCACTTTGAGATTTAGCAACTTGTTCTAATTGGGTTTGAACCATAGATGCATGTTTACTAACACCTTTAACATCATTAGCAATTCTAAATAACAAGTAACTCAGGCGATCAATCATATAAGAATTTCGTTCCAATTGTTTCATAACATTTGCATTAAAATGATGTTGCTTCATAATATAATTGTCAAATTCATACAAGCATTGACTAGGAGGTTTGTTAAAAGGAATATCACATTCATCAAACTTTATAAGAGAATTTACCTCTACTACCTGTATCGGTTTGTCAAGACCATGTATCTCTTCAATAGGTGGTAAATTCTTAACATCCTCAGCTTTAATACCTTTTTCTTTATGACATTTCTTTGCTTCTTGCATATCTTCAGGACTGAGATATAAGATACCCCTCTTCTTCGGAGTGGGTTTAGGCGGTGGTTCAGGAAGTGTCCAATCATGATCATTCTTCAATATATTATTCAATAATTCCCCAGCTTGTTCAATAGTCCTTTCCCTGAAAACATAACTCGCACAACTATCTAGGTAATCCCTAGAAGCATCAGTTAGTCCATTATAGAAGATATCAAGTATTTTATTTTTCTTGAGAGGGTGATCAGGCAAAGCGTTAAGTAATTGGAGAAGCCTCCCCCAAGCTTGTGGGAGACTCTCTTCTTCAATTTGCACAAAGTTAAATATCTCCTGTAAGGCAGCTTGTTTCTTATGAGCAGGAACATATTTTTCAGAGAAGTAGTAAATCATATCCTGGGGACTACGCACACATCCAGGAGCAAGAGTATTATACCAATCTTTAGCATCACCCTTTAATGAGAAAGGAAACAACTTAAGAATATAATAGTGGCGAATTTTTTCCTCATGAGTAAACAGGGTGGCTATATCATTTAATTTAGTAAGATGTGCCACAACGGTTTCAGTTTCATATCCATGGAAAGGATCAGATTCTACCAACTTAATCAATTCAGGATCAACAGAGAATTCATAATCCTTATCAGTATCAAATATGGGAGAGGTTGCAAATTTAGGATCATATTTCATTTTCTCCCTCATTGATTTTTCTTTCATATCAGCAATCAATTTTATAACTTCATATCTATCATTGCAAGCAAGAATGGCTCTAGCGGTCTCCCTATTAAAACATTGTTCATCAGGTGTTTCAACTCTAGTAGGAGAGCTAGGCATAATAGGTGAATCATCATTCTCAGGAGTTTCAGCATTTTCAATTTCTTTGGCTTTAGCAATTTGTTCAGTAAGAAAGTCACCAAGTGGCACAGCATTTTCAAGCATAGTACTAGCATCATCATGAGTATCATTCATAGCAGAAGTGGTATCATCAATAACTTGCGACATATCGGAATTAATAGCATGTTGTGGTGTTGCAAGTTTATTCAAAGCAGATGGTGAATCAAGTGCAGAGCTAGATGGCAGTTCCTTACCTCCCCTCGTCTTAGAGGGAACAATCTTGGTTCTAGTATCCTTCAGATTCTCCATAGTGATCAACAGATATAAATCCCAAGTGCCTTAGCAAATAAAGCTATGCTCCCCGGCAACGGTGCCAGAAAAAGGTCTTGATAACCCACAAGTATAGGGGATCGCAACAGTTTTCGAGGGTAGAGTATCCAACCCAAATTTATTGATTCGACACAAGGGGAGCCAAAGAATATTCGCAAGTATTAGCAGTTGAGTTGTCAATTCAACCACACCTGGAGACTAAATATCTGCAGCAGAGTGATCAGTAGCACAGTAGTATGATAGTTTGATAGCAGTAGCAATAATAGAAACAATAGCGGTAACGGTAACAGCAGTAGCAATAGCAATTGTAACAGCAGCATCAACAGTAGTAACTTAGCAAGATTCAATATATGAAAAGCTCGTAGGCATTGGATCGGTGATATTCGTTGGATAACATTCATCTTGTAACAGTTATAACCTAGGGCGACACAGAACTAGTTCCAATTCATCAATATAATGTAGGCATGTATTCCGTATATAGTCATACGTGCTTGTGATAAGAACTTGCATGACATCTTTTGTCCTACCCTCCCGTGGCAGAGGGGTCCATAAGGAAACTAAGGGATATTAAGGCCTCCTTTTAATAGAGAGCTGGAACAAAGCATTAGCACTTAGTGAATACATGAACTCCTCAAACTACGGCAATCACCGGAAAGAATCCCAATTATTGTCACCTTGGGGTATGCGGATCATAACACGTAGCAGGTGCATATAACTTGCGTGATCGGATCAAGAACACAAATATATTCATGAAAACATAAAGGGTTCAGATCTGGAATCATGGCACTCGGGCCCTAGTGACAAGCATTAAGCATAGCAAAGTCATAGCAACATCAATCTCAGAACATAGTGGGTACTAGGGATCAAGCCCTAACAAAACTAACTCGATTACATGATAAATCTCATCCAACTCATCACTGTCCAGCAAGCCTACGAAGGAATTACTCACTCCCGGTGGTGAGCATCATGAAATTGGTGATGAAGGATGGTTGATGATGACGATGCCGGAAGATCCCCCTCTCCGGAGCCCTGAACGGACTCCAGATCTGGCCTCCCGATGAAGAACAGGAGGTGGTGGTGGCTCCGTATCATGAAACACAATAAAACTTCCTCTCTTATTTTTTTCTCTGGAAAACTGAATTTATAGCGTTGGAAATAGGTCAAACGGAGCCACGTGGGCCCCACGAGGTACCAGGGCGCGCCAGGGGGGGGGGGGGTGGCGCGCCCTGGTGCCTCGTGGGCACTGGGTGGCCTCCCTCCAGTAGTTCTTGATGTCAATATTTTTTATATATTCAATAAAAAAATCTCCAAAAAGTTTCATCCAATTCCAAGAACTTTGATTTTCTACACAAAAACAACATCATGACAATTCTGCTGAAAACAGCGTCAGTCCGGGTTAGTTCCATTCAAATCATGCAAATTAGGGGCCAAAACAAGAGCAAAAGTGTTTGGAAAAGTAGATATGACGGAGACGTATCAAGTGGCAGCTTCCTTGCCGGTCGAAGCTTGCCGGGAACTGTCGAACGCCAAGATTCAAGACACAGTTGCAGAAGCCACCAAGGAGAAGATCAAGACGAAGCATCAAGTTCTACACCAAAGATAACCCTTGCCGGCAAGGCTGAACCGGCAAGGTGAGGACCCGGCAAGCTCCGTGACGGCAAGCCCTCGCTAGCTGTTAGCGCTCCACCTCATCGAGCAGCTAGTCGCTAATCGATGAGGTGTCGAGCCCGCAGGAAGTTAGGTGGTTTTGTCGGGCAAATGTCAGCATGCTGGAAGGAAATTTGCCTTTAACGACACCCGTCCAGAAGGCGTGTCAAGCTAATAGGAGGTAGCTGGGCGAGCGGTGCAGAAACCTTACCGGGGCTCCTGCTCCACATGACACCTAACGGTGCATTTATTGCTTTTGTCCTAAACTGGCAGAGTTAGGTATGATAGCATTGTTTGCTATCTAATCACCTTGTAATGACTGTTTTGCCACTGTGGTAACCCCTTGAGCTATAAAAGGAGGGCCAGGGCAACCATTACAAGGGATCGCCCGATCGAACCCTGACATAACTTGCATGCGTAGCTGCTCCTCCCGCACCTTGCCGGAGAAAGCGCTCCTTGTACTTGCGTTTATACATCTCCAATACACCAAAGTAGGAGTAGGGTTTTACACCTCACGGTGGCCCGAACCTGGGTAAATTCCCTTGCGCTCTCTGTTGATTCTGCTCTTTGTGCTTGCGCATTCCCCTAGCCGAACTGCAAAGGGGCTAGATGGCCCCATAGATGGTCGTACCCATGACACCTGCCAGAGGGGGAAATCATCACCGGAGGCCATCTTCATCATCCTGGCGGTCTCCATGACGAGGAGGGAGTAGTTCACCCTCGGGGCTGAGGGTATGTACTAGTAGCTATGTGTTTGATCTCTCCCTCTCTCTCTCGTGTTCTTGATTTGGCACGATCTTGATGTATCGCGAGCTTTGTTAATATAGTTGGATCATATGGTGTTTCTTCCCTCTCTATCTTCTCGTGATGAATTGAGTCTTTCCCTTTGAGGTTTCGTTATTGTCGGATTGAATATTTCAGATTTGAGAACACTTGATGTATGTCTTGCATGTGGATACCTGTCGTGACAATGGGGTATTCTATTGGTTCACTTGATGTATGTTTTGGTAATCAACTTGCGGATTCCCGAGGTGACATTGGGTTAATCTAGGCATATGGGTTGGTACACGTTTTCATCTTCTTTTCTCCAATAGAAACTTTGGGGTACTCTTTGAAGTTCTTTGTGTGGATTGAATATTAAGAATCTGAAGTTGTTTGATGCATATCGAATAATCAACTCACGGATACTTGTTGTGACATTGGAGTATCTAGGTGACATTAGAGTTGGTTGATGCGTATCATATGGTGTTATTTTAGTACGAACTCTAGGGCTGTTTGTGACACTTATAGGGATGGCTCACTAGATTGATCGGAAAGAATAACTTTGAGGTGTTTTCGTACCCTACAACAATTTCATCTTATGTTCTCCGCTAATAGGAACTTTGGAGTGATTCTTTGTCGCACGTTGAGGGATTGTTATATGATTCAATTATGTTAGCATTGTTGAGAGATTGCACTAGTGAAAGTATGAACCCTAGGCCTTGTTTTCAAGCATTGCAATACCGTTTGTGCTCACTTTTATTACTTGTTACCTTGCTATTTTTTTATTTTCAGATTACAAAAACCTATATCTACTATCCATACTACACTTGTATCACCATCTCTTTGCCAAACGAGTGCACCTATACAATTTACCATTGTATTGGGTGTGTTGGGGACACAAGAGATTTCTTGTATTTGATTGCAGGGTTGTTTGAGAGAGACCATCTTCATCCTATGCCTCCCACGGATTGATAAACCTTAGGTCATCCACTTGAGGGAAATTTGCTACTGTCGTACAAAACTCTGCACTTGGAGGCCCAACAACGTCTACAAGAATAAAGTTGCATAGTAGACATCAGCGGGAAGGGCGGTGGTGGTGGTGGCAATGGGGCACCGCCGCGTGGCTCTGCCCTCTTGATGGCAGGCGGCAGGCGTACAGGCGGCGGTGAAGCAGAGATAGCGAGAGCTACAACTTTTGCAAAAGACCCCTTGTTGACCGAACAGTATATAACCCAGCTCCAAGTGGCATAAATGACCTTTTTGTGAAGTAAGTGCCTGAAATTAGTTGTAAAATTGGGTCTTTCCATTTTTCATCCAAAGTAGACCACATTGGATGCACACTGCCCAAGTTTCATGAATTATCTAGTTTTATTTCTATATTTCATCCATTTACTAAATTTCTAGAGATTTATCAGAACTAGTTGAACTACAAGTGTCATGTATGTATTGTCCTAAAAATTGGCAAACATCATTTTTTACTTTTTAATTGGTGGTGTAGGCACTGGGCACAACAAAATTTGAAATTCCCAACCATCTTGTTGGATTGGTCAACCTTGGAAGTTTGACCTCATTTTGAAAAAAATCAAAGAAAATGAAAAAAGCCTCAAAAAATGAAATCCTTGTGCATGGAGCCCTTTTGTGTGAACTAGTTACTGGGAAAAATCATAGACTTGCTATACCACAAGTTTGAAAAAAAAACCTTCACAGAATGGCCTATCTACTATGAACTTGTCTGGATTTCAAGGGAGATGCCCGTGGTCATGGCCAAATCCATGGCATAGTTCATAATAACATGTCCAAATTTGACACAACCATGGGTGTTACCATTGTGGACAATGTTTGCATAGCAATTATATCTATTTTTTGAATAAAAACTTATTTTTCCATTTTTCTGGTGCAAGAAATGACTTTTTTTTGTGAAGTAAGTGCCTGAAATAAGTTTGAAAATGGGTCCCTTTAATTTTTCATCCAAAGTAGACCACATTTGATGCACAATGCCCAAGTTTCATGAATCTTCTAGTTTTTTTTTCTATATTTCATCCATTTAGTGAATTTCTAGAGGTTTATGAGGGCTAGCTTAGATTTGAACTACAAGTGTCATGTATGTATGTCCTAAAATTTGGCAAAAATCATTTTTACCTTTTGAATTGGTGGTGTAGGCACTGGGCACAAGAAAACTTGAAATTCCCAACCATCTTGTAGGATTGGTCAACCTTGCAAGTTTGACCTCATTTTGAAAAAAATCAAAGAAAATGAAAAAGCCTAAAAAATGAAATCCTTGTGCATGGAGCCCTTTTGTATGAACTAGTTACTAGGAAAAATCATAGACTTGCAATACCACAAGTTTGAAAAAAAAACTTCACAGAATGGGCTATCTACTATGAACTTGTCTAGATTTCAAGGGAGATGCCCATGGTCATGGCCAAATCCATGACATAGTTCATAATAACATGTCCAAATTTGGCACAACCATGGGTGTTACCATTGTGGACAATGTTTGCATAGCAATTATATATATTTTTTGAATAAAAACTTATTTTTCCATTTTTCTGGTGCAAGAAATGACTTTTTTTGTGAAGTAAGTGCCTGAAATAAGTTTGAAAATGTGTCCCTTTAATTTTTCATCCAAAGTAGACCACATTTGATGCACAATGCCCAAGTTTCATGAATTTTCTAGTTTTTTTTCTATATTTCATCCATTTAGTGAATTTCTAGAGGTTTATGAGGACTAGCTTAGATTTGAACTACAAGTGTCATGTATGTATGTCCTGAAAATTGGCAAAAATCATTTTTACCTTTTGAATTGGTGGTGTAGGCACTGGGCACAACAAAAGTTGAAATTCACAACCATCTTGTAGGATTTGTCAACCTTGCAAGTTTGACCTCATTTTGAAAAAAATCAAAGAAAATGAAAAAAGCCTAAAAAAAATGAAATCCTTGTGCATGGAGCCCTTTTGTGTGAACTAGTTACTGGGAAAAGTCATAGACTTGCAATACCACAAGTTTGAAAATATGCTGGATGTACAGGTTGCACTTTTTTGGACTACTTACGTACATGTTGCACCTTTTTGGACTACTTATGTACATGTTGTAATTTATCTGGGTAATCTCCGCAAGTGCATGATACTCTCATTCTATGTTGACCTATTTTTGGTTATTTTTGAATGTTGCACCTTTGTAAGTAAGTTTTGCATGTTGCACCTTTTAAAGTAAGTTTTGCATGTTGCCATTTTAGGTAACTTTGCATGTTGCACTATTTTTCAACATGCAAAAGGCACTCCACGTAGGAAATCCAAAATGTAGCATACACCAATTTAGTAACCACATTCAAACAAAAGTTAATTGCATGATTAAGCTTAGCAATTCTTAGTATGGCAACAACATGCTGTTTTCATTAAACACTGGGCATCCACATGTCGGATCTTCAGCACTAGCGAGTAGGGGGCGGGAGACGCTTCAGATGGCGAGCCAGGTGGCAGCAGGAATGTTCAGCATTTTGCTCGAACTGAGCGGAGAGCTCATACTGCTCCACCACTATTGGGGCAGTATTGCAACCCGGCTTGGTCTCCAAAGTGAGCAGCGGCAGATCCTCCCCGGCATCAGCATCCAACAGCACCTGGTCATCCATCTGCTCATCCCAGTCGTCCACTGGAATCGTCAGATTCATGTCAGCAGGCGAAGCGATGATCTCCATACCCCCTGATTGCCCACCTCTGCTGCAACCTCCTCCTGTGCGATGATCTGCAGACCCCCTGGTAGCTATCATCTTCTGCATCCTCCTCCTGCACCTCATCAGAATCCTCCAGCTGCTCATCCTCCTCGTCAGAATCCTCATCTTCCTCCTCCTCGTCAGAACCATCCTCCTCCTCAATGTCTGCATCCTCCTCTTCTGGTTCGTCGACGATGACCTCAATAATACGCAAATTTACCGGCCCTTCTGCCTCTGGATTCGGCGACGTGAGGCAGGAGCGGTACTCGTACCAGCGAGCTCGCTGTCGAGGATTCGGCGACTCCATCGCCTCTACCAATTCCCAGAGGAGAATCTCCATTGAGATTGCCCCCTTGTCTCCAGGAACCATCCGCTTCAGGTCACCCTTGGTCACTTCCAAGGTCAGGCCCAGCGCGTGCGTGACGAGAGCGTTCATGCTCGAAAACCAGGAGCATATTTCCTTGCACTTCGCCATCAGCTGCTCGTCTCCGGCTCAGAACTCTTCCACCGCCCTCTTCCATCCAGGAACTGCTAGCCATCAATCAAAGTCCAAATTTGGAAAACAAATAATTAAAAACGAACTAGAATTCCAAATGCACGAATAACTAAAGATGAAATAATCCTAATTTCTAGGGTTTTCTGTTTCCAAACTAGCAGCCACAAGTTCCAAATGCACAAATCCAATCCTAAATAAACGTCAATACTGATTGCAAACTAAAGCAACTCAACGGACAAAAATTCAATCGCTCAATCGCCCATTCAATCGACTGATAATAGAATCTGAATTGCTAGGGTTTCGAATCAAAACGTATCGTCCGCCCAATTATCATGCACGGTTCCTGCAGATGTGCCGAAGGGCTGCGCTGTAGCACCCAGTCGCTTCGCCATAGGAGCTCAGGCGGACGGTCGGAGTTGGCGGCGGGGCTGCTAGGGGAACGGCGGCGGCGGGGCTGCTACGGGCACGGCAGCGGCTGCTGCGTGGGTTTGTGTGGGGGATGCGGCTGGTCGCTTGGGTCGGGCTAATTTAGGCAAAAGAAAGTGATAACTCACCCTGCCCAGGTCCCACTCGTCATAGGCAGTCACGGCCACGGCCCACCTGTCATACGCGGCCCACATGTCCGAAGCTCTCCGTCCCCCACGCGTCAGTAACTGAGGAGGTAACAGTCAACTGCTTTGACCCGATGGCAAGGCTCCGTTTGGGCTTTCGCGAGTAGGTGGGGGAGGGGGAGGGAAAAACTGAGTAAAGTTAGTTGGCTTGGGCAAAACTGAGCACAACTAAGGAACCAGGGGCATGAAAATAGAAATCCCATATTCTTTAGTGTGAATAGTGTGCTCTGTTGGGCACACGAGTATATGGATCATAGCCGTGGGCGAGCAACGCGCGCGCACACGTCGTACTAGCTCGCGCTTCCTTCTATGCTAAGTTTCCATTAATTGATGGCGTTTTATGAACACACCACCATTTCCCAGCACTTCCTCATCGGTTTCCAGCCGCCACCCAATGATATTGCGCATAAGCTGAGGCGGAGCGCGACACAGTGCTACTTGTGAGCTTGATTGGGATTTTCCCGAAGAGGAGGGGATGATGCAGTATAGTAGAGATAAGTATTTCCCTTAGTTATGAAACCAAGGTTATCAATCCAGTAGGAGAATCATGCAACAACTCATTAGCAGTACCTGCACACAAAACAATAAATCCTCGCACCCAACGCGAAGAAGGGGTTGTCAATCCCTTGGCGGTTAATTGCAAGATTAAATTGTATGGTGATAGATAAATAGATTGAACAAAAATACAAAATAAAATAAATAAAGTAAAAGTGTAGCATGGTATTTTTAGGATTTTCAATATATAATTAAGGTAGACCCGGGGGCCATAGTTTTCACTAGAGGCTTCTCTCTTGAAAATAGCATACGGTGGGTGAACAAATTACTGTTGGGCAATTGATAGAAAAGCAAATAATCATGACGATATCCAAGGCAATGATCATGTATATAGGCATCACGTCCGAGACAAGTAGACCAACTCCTGCCTGCATCTACTACTATTACTCCACACATCGACCGCTCACCAGCATGCATCTAGTGTATTAAGTCCATAAAGAACGGAGTAACGCCTTAAGCAAGATGCCATGATGTAGACAAAGTAAACTCACGCATGAATAAACCCCATCATTTTACCCTTAACAGCAACGATACATACGTGTCATGTCCCTTTCTGTCACTGGGATTGAGCACCGCAAGATCGAACCCATTACAAAGCACCTCTCCCATTGCAAGATAAATCAATCTAGTTGGGCAAACCAAATCAATAGATTGGAGAGAAATACAAAGCTATAATAATCATGCATAAAAGAGTTCAGAGAAAACTCAAATAATATTCATGGATAATCTGATCATAAACTCACAATTCATCGGATCCCAACAAACACACCGCAAAAAGTGATTACATCGGATAGAACTCCAAGAACATCGAGGAGAACTTTGTATTGAAGATCAAAAAGAGAGAAGAAGCCATCTAGCTACTAACTATGGACCCGAAGGTCTGTGGTAAACTACTCACGCATCATCGGAAGGGCAGCAAGGATGATGTAGAGCCCCTCCGTGATCGATTCCCCCTCCGGCGGAGTACCGGAAAAGGCCTCCAGATGGGATCTCTCGAGAACAGAAGCTTGCGGCGGCGGAAAAAGTATTTCATGGACTCCTCTATTGGTTTCCCGATTTTAGAGAATTTATAGAGGTGGAATTAGTTCAAACGGAGCAAAGGTGGGCCCACGAGGCACCAGGGCGCGCCACCCCCTGGGGCGCGCCCTGGTGGCTCGTGGCCACCTCCTCTGTCTTCTGGCCCTCTCCCGAAGCTTCTAGTGTCTCTTATGTCCAGAAAAAAAATCTCCAAAAAGTTTCGTGGCATTTGGACTTCGTTTGGTACTGATATTCTGGAAAAGCAAAAACAGGCAGAAAACAGCAACTATCACTGGGCACTAAGTTAATAGGTTAGTGCCAAAAAAATGATATATAATTGCTGTAAATGTATATAAAAACATCCAAGATTGATACTATAATAGCATGGAACAATAAAAAATTATAGATACGTTGGAGACATATCAAGCATCCCCAAGCTTAATTCCTGCTCGTCCTCGAGTAGGTAAATGATAAAAACAGAATTTTTGATGTGGAATGCTACCTATCATATTCATCATATATTCTTTTCTTTATAGCATGGACATTTGGACTTGAATGATTCAAAGCAATAGTCTATAGTTTGACATGAAGACATAAATACTCAAGCATACTAACAAGCAACCATGTCTTTCAAAATATCAATGCTAAAGAAAGTTATCCCTAGCCCATTATGCTCAATCATTGATCCATTCATAAAACACACTCAATATTAGCCACACACACAATGCACAAGTATGACAATAGTGCTCTCTAGTTGGTGCTTTGTAAGAGAAGATGGAGATTCAAAATAAAAATAAAAATTACATAAAAGCAAATAGATAGGCCCTTTGCAGAGGGAAGCAGAGATTTGCAAATGTGCCAGAGCTCAAGGCTTAAACTAGAGGGATAAAATTATTTTGAGAGGCATGCTTTTCCTGTCAACGAAAACGACTGAGAATTCCCAATATCTTCCATGCTAGACACATTATAGGCGGTTCCCAAACAGAAAATAAAGTTTATTTCCTTTCCACCATTCTTTCACAATCCATGGCTAGCCTTATCCACGGGTGCCCTCCATACCAACACTTTCCAAGGAATTTATTATTATCATCATATTAATTTTTTTTCATTTCGGGACTGGGCATCCCTATTACCTGCCACTCTCTCGTGCAATGACAAGTGAATAAACACTCATCGTGAGAATAACACACCTAGCATGGAAAATATTGGCCACCCCCTGCCGCTTCATGAGCGGTACGGGCACACAAAATGGAAAATTATTTTGAAAAATTAGAGTTCGCACATGCAAATTTACTTGGAACGGCATGGAAATACCGCATATAGGTAGGTATGATGGACTCATTTGGCATAACTTGGGTTTAAAGAGTTTGGATGCACAAGCAGCATTCCCGCTTAGTACAAATGAAGGCTAGCAAATAGATTGAGAAGAAACCAACCAAAAAGCGAAAACGGTCATAAACATGCATTAAACATAACTAACACCGAATAATGCACCATCAGTAGGATATAATTTCGTTGCATAACTATTGACTTAATGTGCATGCATAGGGAATCACAAACCTTAACACCAATATTCTTACTAAATCATAATTACTCACTAACATGACTCACATATTATCATCTCCATATCGCAAGACTATTGCAAGGAATCAAACTTATCATATCCAATGATCTTTCATGATTTTTTTATTATATCCCTCTTGAATATTCATCACTTTGGGACCAAATTCATATCTGGAGCAAATTACCATTACTGTTATGAACTCTCAAAAAGATATAAATGAAGCATGAGAGTGCAAATATTTCTTCAAAATTTAATCTTATCAACTCTAAAAATAATATAAGTGAAGCATGAGAGTTCAAATATTTCTTCAAAATATAGCCACCGCCGTGCTCAAAAAGATTTAAGTGAAGCACTAGAGCAACTGCCTAGCTCAAAAAATTTAAATGAAGCACATAGAGTATTCTAACAAATCATGATAAATGTGTGGCTCTCTCAAATAGGTGTGACCTGCAAAGATGATTGTGACAAACTAAAAAGCAAACAAAGCAAAGACTCATATAATACACGATGCTCCAACTAAAACTCATATCATGTGATGAATAAAAATATAGCTCCAAGTAAAATTACCGATAGTTGGTAGAAGAAAGAGGGGATGCCTTCCGGGGCATCCCCAAGCTTAGTCGCTTGAGTCTTCCTTGAATATTACCTTGGGGTGCCTTGGGCATCCCCAAGCTTAAGCTCTTGCCACTCCTTATTCCTTCATCTATCGTGATCTCATCGAAAATTTGAAAACTTCAATCACACAAAACTCAACAAAACCTTCGTGAGATCTGTTAGTACATCAAATAAATCCTTAACTCTAAGTACTGTAGTAAATTGATTCATATTTAATATTGGCATAATGCTACTGTACTCCAACTTCTCCATGACTCATACCCCCCGATATGATCCATAGATTCATCAAAATAAGCAAACTATGCAACAAAAACAGAATCTGTTTAAAACAGAACAGTCTGTAAAGATCTATTTAAAAGCTATACTCCTATAACTCCAAAAATTCTGAAAAACTAGAAAAATGTGGGTAATTAATATACCAATACTGTGTAAAAATTTCAGATTTTTCTAACTCTCCAGTACAGAATTAAAATTACAGCACTGGACGCAAAACTTTCTGCTTTCCAAACAGCATCAATTATACTATCTTCCAAATCATCCCAAAGGCTTTACTTGGCACAAACACTAATTAAAACATAAAAACACAATCATAACAGAGTCTATAATTATGTAAACACACAAGAACAGAAATAAAAAGCAAAAATTTATTTTATTCATTGGGTTGCCTCCCAACAAGCTCTTTCTTTATAGCCATTAAGATAGGCATGAGATTTCAATGATGCTTTCATGAAAGATAATAATAGAAACACAAAGAGAGCATCATGAAGCATATGAAAAACACACTTAAGTCTAATATACTTCCTATGAATAGGAATTTTATAAGAGAACAAATTATCAAGACCAGCAATCTCTAGCATATGCAAATAGGAAGAATGAAGCATGAATAATTTCAACATCACGAGAGGCAATTTAGTAACATGAAGATTTCTATAACCATATTTTCCTCTCTCATAATAATTACATGTTGGATCATAATCAAACTCAACAATATAGCTACATAAACAGTATTCTCTCTATGATCCATATGCATAAAGTTTTATAATCTTCCAAAATAGTGGGATTAACATCAATTAAAGTCATGACCTCTCCAAACCCACTTTCATCAAAAATTTCATAAGATTGAACACTCTCCAAATATGTGGGATTCTTTTAAATTAAAGTTGACACTCTTCCAAACCCACTTTCAATATTATTGCAAACATTATTATCAATATCATATTCATCATGAGGCTTAAATAAATTTTCAAGATCATAAGAAACATTATCACCCCAATCATGATCATTGCAATAAGTAGTGGACATGACAAAATTATCATCCCCAAGCTTGTAGTTTTGCATAACATTAGCACAATTGGCATTAATAGAATTTATAATAACATCATTGCAATCATGCTTTTCATTCAAGGAGCTATCATGAATCACTTTATAAACTTCTTCTTTTAGCACTTCATCACAATTTTCAGATTCATGATTTTCAAGCAAAACTTCATAGATATAATCAAGTGCACTCAACTCACTAGCAATTTGTTCATCATAATTGGATCTTTTGAAAATATTAGCTAGTGGATGAGGATCCATATCAATAAATTTTTAGCAAGCGAAGATGCAAGCAAATAGAAGGCACATGGCAACACAAGCAAAGATAGCACACAAAATATTTTTGTATTTTTTTTTTTGAAATTGTTTTAGAAGTGGGGGAGATGAAAACAAGAGGCAAATGCAAATAAAATAAATGCAAGGAGATGAAATTTTATCCGTAGGTACTTGATAGATGTTGATAATGTCTCCCCGGCAACGGTGCCAGAAATTCTTCCTGCTACTTGTGAGCTGCGTTGGGATTTCCCCGAAGAGGAGGGGATGATGCAGTAAAGTAGAGATAAGTATTTCCCTTAGTTATGAAACCAAGGTTATCAATCCAGTAGGAGAATCACGCAACAACTCATTAGCAGTACCTACACACAAAACAACAAATCCTCGTACCCAACGCGAACAAGGGGTTGTCAATCCCTTGCGGTTAATTGCAAGATTAAATTGTATGGTGATAGATAAATAGATCGAACAAAAATACAAAATAAAATAAATAAAGTAAAAGTGCAGCAAGGTATTTTAAGGATTTTCAATATATAATTAAGGTAGACCCTGGGGCCATAGTTTTCACTAGAGGCTTCTCTCTTGAAAATAGCGTACGGTGGGTGAACAAATTACTGTTGGGCAATTGATAGAAAAGCAAATAATGATGAAGATATCCAAGGCAATGATCATGTATATAGGCATCATGTCCGAGACAAGTAGACCGACTCCTGCCTGCATCTACTACTATTACTCCACACATCGACCGCTATCCAGCATGCATCTAGTGTATTAAGTCCATAAAGAACGGAGTAACGCCTTAAGCAGGATGACATGATGTAGACAAAGTAAACTCATGCATGAATAAACCCCATCTTTTTACCCTTAATAGAAATGATACATACGTGTCATGTCCCTTTCTGTCACTGGGATTGAGCACCGCAAGATCGAACCCATTACAAAGCACCTCTCCCATTGCAAGATAAATCAATCTAGTTGGCCTAACCAAATCAATAGATCGGAGAGAAATACGAAGCTATAATAATCATGCATAAAAGAGTTCATAGAAAACTCAAATAATATTCATGGATAATCTGATCACAAACTCACAATTCATCGGATCCCAACAAACACACCGCAAAAAGTGATTACATCGGATAGAACTCCAAGAACACCGATGAGAACTTTGTATTGAAGATCAAAAAGAGAGAAGAAGCCATCTAGCTACTAACTATGGACCCGAAGGTCTGTGGTAAACTACTCACGCATCATCGGAAGGGCAGCAAGGATGATGTAGAGCCCCTCCGTGATCGATTCCCCCTCCGGCGGAGTACCGGAAAAGGCCTCCAGGTGGGATCTCTCGAGAACAGAAGTTTGCGGCGGCGGAAAAAGTATTTCGTGGACTCCTCTATTGGTTTCCCGATTTTAGAGAATTTATAGAGGTGGAATTAGGTCAAATGGAGCAGAGGTGGGCCCACGATACACCAGGGCGCGCCACCCCCCCGTGGCACGCCCTGGTGGCTCGTGGCCACCTCCTCTGTCTTCTGGCCCTCTCCCAAAGCTTCTAGTGTCTCTTATGTCCAGAAAAAAATCTCCAAAAAGTTTCGTGGCATTTGGACTTCGTTTGGTACCGATATTCTGGAAAACCAAAAACAGGCAAAAAACAGCAACTGGCACTGGGCACTAAGTTAATAGGTTAGTCCCAAAAAATGATATATAATTGCTGTAAATGTATATAAAAACATCCAAGATTGATACTATAATAGCATGGAACAATCAAAAATTATAGATACGTTGGAGACGTATCACACAGCGAGGCACAAGCGCAGCCTATAGCCCCTCTACCTTTTCTATGCATGTCAACCCACCGAAGTGCTGCCTCTGCCATCAACTTCCTTGATACGTCTCCAATGTATCTATAATTTATGAAGTATTCATGCCACGTTTACAACAATTTTGTATGATTTTGGTGCACTTTTATATGATTTTTGTGGACTAACATATTGACCTAGTGCCCAGTGCCAGTTGCTGTTTTCTGCTTGTTTTTGGTTTTCCAGAAAATCCATATCAAATGAAGTCCAAATGCAGTGAAACTTTTTGACATTTTTTTTGGAACAAAAGAGACCCCCAAAGCTTCGTGGGAGGACCAGAAGAGCCACGAGGTGCCCACGAGCCACCACCGCGTGTTTGGGGGGGGGGGGGCAAGCTCGCCGTGGTGCCTCGTGGGCCCATCTTAGCCAATCTTCGCGTGGTTCCAACTCTGAAAAATCCTATATATTCCAAAACCCCCAGAAATAACCCTAGAACTTTGACTACGCCGCCGCAAGCCTCTGTACCAAGGAGATCCCATCTGGAGCCCTTTTTCGGCACCCTGCCGGAGGGGGGAATCATCACCGGAGGCCATCTTCATCATCCCGGCGGTCTCCATGACGAAGAGGGAGTAGTTCACCCTCGGGGCTGAGAGTATGTACTAGTAGCTATGTGTTTGATCTCTTGCTCTCGTGTTCTTGATTTGGCACGATCTTGATGTACTGCGAGCTTTGTTAATATAGTTGGATCATATGGTGTTTCTCCCTCTCTATCTTGTTGTGATGAATTGAGTTTTTACCTTTAAGGTTTCACTATTATCGGATTGAATACTTTTATGGATTTGAGAACACTTGATGTATGTCTTGCATATGAATACCCATGGTGACAATGGGGTATTATATTGATTCACTTGATATATGTTTTGGCACTTAACTCGCGGATTCCCGAGGTGCCATTGGGGTAATCTATGCATAGGGGTTGATGCACGTTTTCATCCTACTTTCTCCGATAGAAACTTTGGGGTGCTCCTTGGAGTTCTTTGTGTGGATTGAATATTATGATTATGAAGTTGTTTGATGCATATCGTATAATCAACTCACGGATACTTGTGGTGACATTGGAGTATCTAGGTGACATTAGAGTTGGTTGATGTGTATCATATGGTGTTATTTTAGTACGAACTCTAGGGCTGTTTGTGACACTTATAGGAATGGCTCAATAGATCGATCGGAAAGGATAACTTTGAGGTGGTTTCGTACCCTACAAAAAATTTCTATCTTATGTTCTCCGCTAATAGGAACTTGGGAGTGATTCTTTATCGCACGTTGAGGGATGGTTATATGATCCAATTATGTTTGCATTGTTGAGAGATTGCACTAGCGAAAGTATGAACCCTAGGCCTTGTTTCTAAGCATTGCAATACTGTTTATGCTCACTTTTGTTACTTGCTACCTTGCTATTTTTTTTATTGTTCGCACTACAAAAACCTATATCTACTATCCATACTACACTTGTATCACCATCTCTTCGCCGAACTAGTGTACCTATACAATTTACCATTGTATTGGGTGTGTTGGGGACACAAGAGACTCTTTGTTATTTGGTTGCAGGGTTGTTTGAGAGAGACCACCTTCATCCTATGCCTCCCACGGATTGATAAACCTTAGGTCATCCACTTGATGGAAAATTGCTACTGTCCTACAAAACTCTGCGCTTGGAGGCCCAACACGAGTCTACAAGAATAAGTTGTGTAGTAGACATCAAGCTCTTTTCTGGCGCCGTTGCCGGGGAGGTGAGTGCTTGAAGGTATATCTTTAGATCTTCCAATTGAATCTTTTAGTTTCTTGTTTTATCACTAGTTTGGTTTATAAAAGAAAACTACAAAAAATGGAATTGAGGTTACCTCATATTATTCATCTTTATCATGTCTTTCTTGAAAATGATGGATCGGAAAATTGTGCTCAATTGATAGAAGAAGAATTCAATAAAATGTTTGGCATAAAATCCATGAATGATGAGCATGATTGCAATATTGCTAGTATGAATTCTTTGAATACCCATGATGCTAATGATATGTAAAGCTACAAGCTTGGGGATGCTATGTTTGATGAAGATGAATTCTATGAATATCCAAAATACTAATGATGATTGCACTAGTCATGACAAAAATGTTTCTTATAATCATGTCAATTTTAGTGTAGTGCATAAAGTTTGTGAAGACATGCCTTATGGGATGACCGATTTTGTAAGAAGCATAAACATGATAGAACCAATTTTTTGCTCAAAGTGATAGATGAATTTGCTACAAAATTCTGTTCTCTTTATCCTATTACTTGTGAACTTTGCAATAAAGTTGGTCACCTTAATTTCCAATGCATACTCTTTCATTATTGAATCATGGCTAAATATTGTAATGACTTGACCGCCCTTGAACTATATAATGAGCTTTATCTATTTTTGGGGTGCGAGGAATTGTCACATAAGAATAGTTGGTTTTAAGTATTCATTCTCACGGATGACATTGAAACTAATCTAAAGGAAATCTATATGTTTTGTATGGTAAATTGCAATGAGAATGCTTATATTGCCAACTATAGAAAGACGGGAAAACAAATAGAATATAAAAGGAACACTAATGAAAGGGTGAAGATTTCCACTTTCCCTCCTATTGTCTCTCATGATGAAATAGGTGGCGAGGAGGAGCTTCCTATTCAACCAATTTCATCAATAAGAAGCTCGGAAAAGTTGATTAAACCCACACATGATGTGGTAAAGAAGAAGAAAAGAAGAAAATGTAGAGTTAAAAAGGTATCTCTCCCAAATAATGTTGCTCCTATTATTGTTGTGCCTCATGAGAATGAATCAAAAACAATTGTGGAAGATGATACACTTGATGATGATATTGCTTCTTTGTCTTATGGCACAATGTCCGAAGGAACTATTGAAGATGATTTTGTTATGCCTTTTACTCATTGTGATGATTATGATTGGGAAAATAATGATACTTATTATAATCTTGAAAATCTTTTTGGCACCAACTTGGAAAATTATGATAATAATAATTGCTATACTATTGGTGCTATTCATACTATTAATGATGAGAGTAATTATGCTTATGATATGCAAAGCCACAAGCTTGGGGATGCTATGTTTGATGAGAATGACATATTTTAGAATTTATTTGCTGCAATTAATGTTTGTCCCAAGCTTGGGGATGCTATGCTTAATGAAGATGATCTTTTTAGCCCCCCTACTTTGAATGATCAAATTTGTTATGATGATTGCATGCCTCCTACTTATGATGATTATTGTGATGATACTTATGTCATAAAAAGTAGAGATGATTATATTTATAAAACTTGTCATAATGATGAATACCTTTTTACTGAACATTACTCTTTTAATGTGGAAACAATTTATAGTATTCGAGTTTCATATGATACTCCCACTATTATGAATGAGAAGAAAATTGCTTGTGTGGAGAGTAATAAAAATTCTATGCTTATGTATCATGACAAGAATGCTTTGTGTGCTGGATATATTGTTGAATTTCTTCATGATGCTACTAAAAATTATTATGAGAAAGGATCATATGCTTGTAGGTGTTGCAATAATATCAAGTTTCCTCTCTATGTGTTGAAAGTTTTGAAGTTATGCTTGTTTTGCCTTCCTATGCTAGTTGATTCTTGCTCCCATAAATTGTTTGCTCAGAAAATCCCAATGCATAGGAAGTGGGTTAGGCTTAAATGTGCTAGTCATATGATTCATGATTCTCTCTTTGTGTTTCAATTCTTTACTTTTATGCGAGCATCATTGAAATCATCATGCCTAGCTAAAAAGGCATTAAAGAAAAGCGCTTGTTGAGAGACAGCCCAACATTTAACCCTAATGTTTTTTTGTGTTCAAATGATTAATATACTGTGGTAATCATGTTTTATATGTTTTATTTAAATAATGTGCCAAGTAAAGCCTTTGGGATAGTGTGGATGCTTGTTGATTTGATTCTGTGCAAAAACAGAAACTTTTGCGTCCAGTGCTGGAATTTCTATTCTGTACTGGAGCATGAAAAAATTCTGAAATTTTTACACATTATTGTGTTACAAATGTTTTACGTTTTACTAATTTTCCAGAATTTTTTAAGGTACATAAGTATGGTTTTTAAATCGCTCACTACATGCTGTTCTGTTTTTGACAGATTCTGTTTTTATTGCATAGTTTGATTATATTAGTGTTTCCATAGCTTATATTGAGTAATATAAATTGTGGAAATGATAGAATACAGTAGGAATTATGTGAGAACAATTATGAAACTTTTCTTGACAGTACCTAAGTGGATGATTTATTTTTATCATACTAACCTACCTCACCAAGTTCCGTTAAGTTTTGTGTGATTGAAGTTTTCAAGTTTTGGGTGAGATATCGATATGAGGAGAATAAGGAGTGGAAAGACCCTAATCTTGGGGATTCACAAGGCACCCCAAGGTAATATTCAAGGAATACCCAAGCAACTAAGCTTGGGGATGCCCCGGAAGGCATCGCCTCTTTCGTCTTCAACACTATCGGTAACCACACTTGGAGCTATATTTTTATTCGTCACATAATATGAGCTTTGCTTGAAGTGTCATTTTATTTTGTTGATATTTGCTTTCTGTCATCAATAACCATGTTTTGAATCTTTTAGTTCAATAAAATGCCAATTATAACCTTTACCATGCTCAGTTTGCAAGTTCATGTGTTGCTGTTTGAAAACAGAAAGTTTTCTGTTATGTCCAGAATATTCCCGAATAGTCAGAACATGATAAAAATCTGAAATTTTTACAAAGTAAGAATGCATGAGATCTCTGTCACGTGGTAATTTTTCAGTATTTTTTGAGTTAGGGAAGTATGAATTCTTATTCCCCCTTTACAGACTGTTCTGTTTTGGCAGATTGCTGTTATAGTTGCATTGTTTGCATATGTTTGCTTGTTTAATATTTCTATTTGTGGATAGGAGTATTAAATATGCAGAGGCATTTAGTATGAAATGTTTAATTATAATTTTTGTGATTTTTTACAGTAGATAATGTTAAGGTTTTGAGTGGATTTATACTAACTTATCTCACGAGTTTTTGTTGAGTTTTGTGTGGATGAAGTTTTTAAGATTTAGAGAAACCGTGATATGAGAGGAATTAAGTAGACACAAGAGCTCAAGCTTGGGGATTCCCAAGGCATCCCAAGTTAATATTTCAAGAAGTCTCAAGCATCTAAGCTTGGGGATGCCCCGGTAGGCATCCCACCTTTCTTCATCAACAATTATCGGTCAGTTTTGGTTGAGCCTAAGTTTTTGCTTCTTCACATGATATGTGCTATTCTTGGAATGTAATTTTTTTTTCTCTCTGTTTGAATAAAATAATAAGATCTGAAATTTTCAAATGAGAGAGAGTCCTCACATAGCTACCTATTTGCTTAGCTACTCATTTGATCTTCACTTATATCTTTTTGGAGTAGTTTGTCATTTACTCTTGTGCTTCACTTATATCCTATGAGTAAATTGTTGAATGAATTAAATATCATAAAGTTGAAATCATATGTGCTTCATATGCTTGTATCATGTCTAGTAGTAGCTTCACATTGGGTTTAGAAAGTGAAATATATTGAAGCTTGACAATCACAATATTGGTCATACAAGCAATTCATGAATGATTAGTATAAGGAAGAGAACTTTCACATATAAATATATTATCTTGGACATCTTTTATGATTGTGAATACCCATTAATTATTTTCAAACTTGAGCAAATTGGTTGAAGTTGGACAAGGAAGACAACGTAATGAGTTATGTTTGGGTATATTTGCATAGAAGTTATATTGTTATGGATCCTCCAACATGTGGTGCTTGCTTAGGAGCTTTTGCTAGCCAAAAATTCATACTAAGTAGAGATACTACTTGTGCATCCAAAAACCCTTAAACCCAGTTTCTTGCCATGAGTGTCCACCATATCTACCTATGGATTGAATAAGATCCTTCAAGTAAGTTGTCATCGGTGCAAAAAGCAATAAAAATTGCTCCTTAAAGATGTATGATCTTTTATTGCAAGGGAAAATAAGCGTTGTACGAACTTGTGATGGTAAAGAAATAAAAGCGACGGACTGCATAATAAAGGTTGCTATCACAAGGGGCAATATAACGTGATGTTCCTTTGCATTAAGGGCTTGTGCATCCAAAAATAAAAAGCGCATGACAACCTCTGCTTCCCTCTGCGAAGGGCCTATCTTTTACTTTTATGTATTTACCTTTATGCAAGAGTCAATAAGTATTCATTCTCATTTCAACCTTAATTATTCTCTAGTTGGCAAGCGTCATGTGGTGGGGAAAGATCCAGGCACATATGGCCAGTAAAATATATTTGAACATGAATTATTATTGTTGACAATTATCTCTATGATAAATAAGTTGGGAGGCGAAACACTAAGCCCCTATCTTTCTCTGTGTTCAATGGATGCCATTTGTTCTAAAAATATGCTTTGAGAACTAACAATCATAGAAGACTATATGATAATTGAGTATGTGGAGCTCTTACTTAGACTTTGTTGAAACTAAGTTGAATTGCAATTGTTTGGTGACTAATAACATAGGTTGTTAAGTTTCAAGAGATTGCATTGTTTGAACCATAACATGTGAATTGATTGCTACTTTATCATGATGAGTTTTATGAGAAAGAGTTGCTGTTATGATGGTAGGAAAAGTGATTGAAATTATCATTGATCAAATTTATGTACTATGCTAGTATTCACACATCATAAATTATTTCTTTTATCATTTACCTACTCGAGGATGAGTAGGAATTAAGCTTGGGGATGCTGATACGTCTCCAACGTATCTATAATTTATGAAGTATTCATGCCAAGTTTACAACAATTTTGTATGATTTTGGTGCACTTTTATATGGCTTTTATATGATTTTTATGGACTAACATATTGACCTAGTGCCCAGTGCCAGTTGCTGTTTTCTACTTGTTTTTGGTTTTCCAGAAAATCCATATCAAATGAAGTCCAAATGCAGCGAAACTTTTTGACGATTTTTTTGGGAACAAAAGAGACCCCCGAAGCTTCGTGGGAGGACCAAAAGAGCCACGAGGTGCCCACGAGCCGCCACCACGCGTTTGGGGGGGGGGGGGCAAGCTCGCCGTGGTGCCTTGTGGGCCCATCTTAGCCCATCTTCGCGTGATTCCAATGCTGAAAACTCCTATATATTCCAAAATCCCCAGAAATAACCCTAGAACTTTGACTACGCCGCCGCAATCCTCTGTACCAAGGAGATCCCATCTAGAGCCCTTTTCCGGCACCCTGTCGGAGGGGGGATCATCACCGGAGGCCATCTTCATCATCCCGGCGGTCTCCATGACGAGGAGGGGGTAGTTCACCCTCGGGGCTGAGAGTATGTACTAGTAGCTATGTGTTTGATCTCTCTCTCTCTCTCTTGTGTTCTTGATTTGGCATGATCTTGATGTACCATGAGCTTTGTTAATATAGTTGGATCATATGGTGTTTCTCCCTCTCTATCTTGTTGTGATGAATTGAGTTTTTACCTTTGAGTTTCACTATTATCAGATTGAATACTTTTATGGATTTGAGAACACTTGATGTATGTCTTGCATATGTATACCCGTGGTGACAATGGGGTATTATATTGATTCACTTGATATATGTTTTGGCACTCAACTCACGGATTCCCGAGGTGACATTGGGGTAATCTATGCATAGGGGTTGATGCACATTTTCGTCCTACTTTCTCCGATAGAAACTTTGGGGTGCTCCTTGGAGTTCTTTGTGTGGATTGAATATTATGATTATGAAGTTGTTTGATGCATATCGTATAATCAACTCACGGATACTTGTGGTGACATTGGAGTATCTAGGTGACATTAGAGTTGGTTGATGTGTATCATATGGTGTTATTTTAGTACGAACTCTAGGGCTGTTTGTGACACTTATAGGAATGGCTCAATAGATCGATCAGAAAGGATAACTTTGAGGTGTGCTACTTGTAGCTTGCGTTGGTATTTCCCCGAAGAGGAAGGGATGATGCAGCACAGTAGAGATAAGTATTTCCCTCAATTATGAAACCAAGGTTATTGAACCAGTAGGAGAATCACACAACACCTAGTAAGCAGTACCTGCACACAAGCAACAAATCCTTGCACCCAACGCAAACAAGGGGTTGTCAATCCCTTGGCGGTAAGATTGCAAGATTAAATTGTATTTGATAGATTGATAGATTGCAGCAAAAATACTAAATAAAATAAATAAAAGAAAATGGCAGCAATATTTATAGGGTTTTAGTAATATGATTTTGATAGACCTGGGGGCCATAGATTTAACTAGAGGCTTCTCTCGAGAAAATAGCATACGGTGGGTAGACAAATTACTGTTGGGCAATTGATAGAAAAGCAAATAATCATGACGATATCCAAGGCAATGATCATGTATATAGGCATCACGTCCAAGATTAGTAGACCGACTCCTGCTTGCATCTACTACTATTACTCCACACATCGATGGGCTATCCAGCATGCATCTAGTGTATTAAGTCCATAAGAACGGAGCAATGCCTTAAGAACGATGACATGATGTAGACAAGAAAAACTCACGAATTAATAAACCCAATGAATAGATCCCATGTTTTTACCCGTAGTAGCAACGATACATACGTGTCATGTCCCTTTCTGTCACTGGGATTGAGCACCGCAAGATCGAACCCACTACAAAGCACCTCTTCCCATGGCAAGATAAATCAACTTAGTTGGCCAAACCAAATCAATAGATCGGAGAAGAAATACAAGGCTATAATAATCATGCATAAAAGATATCAGAGAAGACTCAAATAATTTCATGGATAATCTGATCATAAACTCACAATTCCTCGGATCCCAACAAACACACCGCAAAGAAAGATTACATCGGATAGATCTCCAAGAACATCAAGGAGAACATTGTATTGAACATCAAAAAGAGAGAAGAAGCCATCTAGCTACTGCCTATGGACCCGAAGGTCTGTGGTAGACTACTCACGCATCATCGGAGAGGCAGCAAGGTTGATGTAGAGCCCCTCCGTGATCGATTCCAAAAGATTACCGGAGAAGGACCCCAGATGGGATCTCTCTGGAACAGAAGCTTGCGGCGGCGTAAAAAGTATTTCGTGGACTCTCTCTAGGGTTTCTGATTTTTCCTAAATTTATAGTGCTGGAATTAGGTCAAACGGAGCTGGGGTGGGCCCACGAGGTACCAGGGCGCGCCACCCCCCTGGGGCGCGCCCTGGTGCCTCGTGTCCCACCTCTTCTTCTTCTGGCCCTCTCCCGAAGCTTCCAGTGTTTATCTTGAGGAATAAAAAATCTCCAAAAAGTTTGGTTGCATTCGGACTTCGTTTGGTATTGATTTTCTGTAAAAGAAAAACAGGGCAGAAAACAGCAACTAGCACTGGGCACTAGGTTAATAGGTTAGTCTCAACAATGATATAAAATTGCTGTAAATGATTATAAAATCATCCAAGATTTATATTATAACAGCATGGAACAATAAAAAATTATAGATACGTTGGAGACGTATCAAGGTGGTTTTGTACCCTACAAACAATTTCTATCTTATGTTCTCTGCTAATAGGAACTTGGGAGTGATTCTTTATCGCAAGTTGAGGGATGGTTATATGATCCAATTATGTTAGCATTGTTGAGAGATTGCACTAGCGAAAGTATGAACCCTAGGCCTTGTTTCTAAGCATTGCAATACCGTTTATGCTCACTTTTGTTACTTGCTACCTTGCTGTTTTTTTATTGTTCACACTACATAAACCTATATCTACTATCCATACTACACTTGTATCACCATCTCTTCGCCGAACTAGTGCACCTATACAATTTACCATTGTATTGGGTGTGTTGGGGACACAAGAGACTCTTTGTTATTTGGTTGCAGGGTTGTTTGAGAGAGACCACCTTCATCCTACGCCTCCCGCGGATTGATAAACCTTAGGTTATCCACTTGAGGGAAAATTGCTACTGTCCTACAAAACTCTGCGGTTGGAGGCCCAACACGAGTCTACAAGAATAAGTTGTGTAGTAGACATCACTCCTCGATGAGGAAAACGAGCAGGCGCCACGGCCCGTCGAGGCTGAGGGCGTCCGCGGCAACGCGATGGATGACGCTGTGCTGCGCATCATCGCCAGGGTTGAGCAGACCCTTGGCGCACAGTGCTTCAGCGCCGTGGATCAAGATAGGCATGTCAGCGCCGAGAGGCTGCAGCTCACCGCACCACATTATTGGTGGTGCGCCGCAGAGCAAGCTAGGGGCGTCCGCACCGATAGGCTGCGGCTCGCCGCACAACGAGACCGATGGAGCACCGCAGAGCGAGAGGAGCGGCGCGCCGCACAGCAAGAGCGGATCCATCGGCGCTTGCCTGCTATCGACAGGGCATTGCAGCAGGGTACACGGCCCGTCAGTAGCCCCATTCCTCGCTAGGAGTGGGAAGAGGCCATCTGCGCCGTACTTGCACCAGAGCCTAGCCGCGCCGTACTTGCACCGGACGCCGACCGTGCCATTCGCCTTGTCCGCGGCCCGCTCGAAGCCAACGGGCTGGTCGCTAGGCTCGAGCGCCTCCTTGGCCCAGGTGTTTGATACGTCCATTTTTCATCATGTTTTCCTACTGTTATTTATAGTGTTTTTAATCAATATAACACTTTGTGGAGAAATTCTAATGCCTTTTCTCTCTTAATATGCAAGATTTACATAAGGAGGAAGATTGCCGGCAGCTGGAATTCTGGACCTGAAAAAGCTATGTCAGAGATACCTATTCTGCACCTCTCCAAATGAGCTGTTATTTCACAGAGATTTATTTTGGAATAAATAAAAAATATTGGAAGAAAGAAGTACCAGAGGGGGCCACACAGGTGCCCACGAGGCACCAGGGCGCGCCACCGCCCCAGGCACGCCTTGGTGGCTTGTGGGGCCCCTGGCTAGCCTTCGGTGCCCATTTTCTGGTATATAAGCCCATTTTCCCTAGAAAAAAAATAAGGACACCACTTTTAAGACGGAGTGCCACCGTCTCGAGGCGGAACTTGGGCAGGAGCACTTTTGCTCTCCAGCGGAGTGATTCGGCCGGGGATACTTCCCTCTGGGAGGGGGGAATAGAAGCCATCGACATCACCAACGATCCTCTCATCGTGGGAGGACCAATCTTCACCAACATCTTCATCAGCACCATCTCATCTCAAACCCTAGTTCATCTCTTGTATTCAATCTTTGTCTCAAAACCTCAGATTGGTACCCGTGGGTTGCTAGTAGTGTTGATTACATCTTGTAGTTGATGCTAGTTGGTTTATTTGGTGGAAGACTATATGTTCAGATCCATTATGCTATTTAATACCCTTCTGATCTTGGACATGAATATGATTTGTGAGTAGTTACTTTTGTTCTTGAGGACATGAGAGAAGTCTTGTCATAAGTAATCATGTGAATTTGGTATTCGTTCGATATTTTGATGATATGTATGTTGTTGATTCTCTTAGTGGTGTCATGTGAACGTCGACTACATGACACTTCACCATCTTTGGGCCTAAGGAAATGCATTGTGGAGTAGTAATTAGATGATGGGTTGCTAGAGTGACAGAAGCTTAAACCCTAGTTTATGCGCTATTCCGTAAGGGGCTGATTTGGATCCATATGTTTAATGCTATGGTTAGATTTATCTTAATTCTTCTTTCATAGTTGCGGATGCGTACGAGAGGGGTTAATCATAAGTGGGAGGCTTGTTCAAGTAAGAAAAGCACCCAAGCACCGGTCCACCCACATATCAAATTATCGAAATAGCGAACGCGAATGAAACAAACACGATGAAAGTGACTAGATGAAATTCCCATGTGTCCTCAAGAACGCTTTGCTTATTATAAGAGATGGTTTCGGCCTGTCCTTTGCTACAAAAAGGATTGGGCTACCTTGCTGCACCTCAGTAACTATTGCTACTTGGCACTTGTTACAAATTATCTTGCTATCAAACTACCCGTTACCGATAATTTCAGTGCTTGCAGAAAATACCATGCTGAAAACTGCTTGTCATTTCCTTCTGCTCCTCGTTGGGTTTGACACTCTTACTTATCGAAAGGACTATGATTTTTCCCCTATACTTGTGGGTCATCAAGACTCTTTTCTGGCGCCGTTGCCGGGGAGTGAAGCGCCTTTGGTGAGTGGAATTTGGTATGGAAACATTTATATTACGTGCTGAAATTTACTGTCACTTGTCACTATAGAAAGTAATCCTTTGAGGGGTTTGTTTGGGGTATCTTCACCTCGACCTGAAGAAATAAGAATTGCTCCTCCACCTATTGCACCTACTGAAAATATTTATTATGAGATCCCTTCGGGTATGATAGAGAAACTGCTAGCTAATCCTTATGCAGGAGATGGAACAGTACATCCTGATATGCACTTAATCTATGTGGATGAAATTTGTGGATTAATTAAGCTTGCATGTTTATCCGGAGATGGAGTTAAGAAGAAAGTATTCCCTTTATCTTTGGAGGGAAAGGCATTGACATGGTATAGGCTATGTGATGACACTGATACATGGGACTGGAACCGATTGAAACTGGAATTCCACTAGAAATTTTATCCTATGCATTTGGTTCATCGTGATCGGAATTATATATATAATTTTTGGCCTGTTGAAGGAGAAAGCATCGCCCAATCTTGGGGGAGGCTTAAGTACATGTTGCATACATGCCCCAATCATGAGCTCTCAAGAGAAATAATCCTTCAAAAATTTTATGCTCGGCTTTCTAACGATGATCAAACCATGCTTGTTTCTTCTTCGACTGGCTCCTTTATGAAGAAGACTATTGAATTCAGATGGGATCTTCTGGAACGAATTAAACACAACTCTGAAGATTGGGAACTCGACAAAGGTAATGAGTCAGGTATAACACTTGAGTTTGATTGTGTTAAATCTTTTATGGATACCGATGCTTTTCATAAGTTTAGCACTAAATATGGACTTGACTCTGAGATAGTAGCCTCCTTTTGTGAATCATTTGCTACTCATGTTGATCTCCCTAAGGAGAAGTGGTTTAAATATCATCACCCTGTTAAAGAAAAGATTGAGGAACCCGCTAGTGTTAAAGAAGAAACAATTGTTTACCATGTTGATCCAGTTGTGCCTACTGCTTATATTGAGAAACCACCTTTTCCTGTTAGGATTAAGGAGCATGCTAAAGTTTCAACTGTGATTAACAAAATTAATATTATGACACCTAAACCCTCTGAACAAATTAAAGTTGAACCTAATGTTGCTATGGTTAAAGATCTCTTGGTCGATAATATAGATGGGCATGTTATTTACTTCTGTGATGAAGCAGCTAGAATTGCTAAACCAGTTCCTAAAGATAAAAATCGACCTATAGTAGGCATGCCTGTTGTCTCTATTAAAATAGGAGATCATTTTTATCATGGCTTATGTGATTTGGGTGCTAGTGTGAGTGCTATTTCGTTTACTTTATATCAAGAAATTATGAATGATATTGCACCCATTGAAATAGAGGACATTGATGTTACTATTAAGCTTGCAAACAGAGATACCATTACACCGCTTGGGATCGTTAGAGATGTTGAAGTCTTATGTGGAAAAATAAAACACCCTACTGATTTTCTAGTCCTCGGTTCTCCACAAGATGATTTTTGTCCCATTATATTTGGTAGACCTTTCTTGAACACTGTTAATGCCAAGATTGATTGCACTAAAGAAACTGTTAGTGTTAATTTTGGTGGTATGTCTCATGAGTTTAATTTCTCCAAGTTTCGTAGACAACCTCATGATAAAGAATTACCTAGTAAAGATGAAATTATTGGTCTTGCTTCTATTGCCGTACCTCCTACTGATCCGTTAGAACAATATTTGCTAGACCATGAAAATGATATGCACATGAATGAAAGAAATGAAATAGATAGGATGTTCTTTGATCAACCACCTATCCTTAAACATAATTTGCCTATTGAAACTCTTGGAGGCCCTCCTCCACCTAAGGGTGACCCTGTATTTGAATTGAAGCAATTGCCTGATACGTTGAAATATGCTTATCTAGATGAAAAGAAGATATATCCTGTTATTATTAGTGCTAACCTTTCAGTGCATGAAGAAAAGAGATTACTAAAAACCTTGAGGAAGCACCGTGCTGCTATTGGATACACTCTTGATGATCTTAAGGGCATTAGTCCCACTCTATTTCAGCACAAAATTAATATGGAGCCTGATGCCAAACCAGTTGTCGACCACCAACGATGATTAAACCCTAAGATGAAAGAGGTGGTAAGAACTAAAATATTAAAGCTTCTAGAAGTAGGTATAATCTATCCCATAGCTGATAGTAGATGGGTGAGTCCCGTTCATTGTGTCCCTATGAAGGGAGGTATTACCGTTGTTCCTAATGATAAAAATGAACTCATCCCACAAAGAATTGTAACTGGTTATAGGATGGTAATTGATTTTAGAAAATTAAACAAAGGCACTAGAAAAGATCATTACCCTTACCTTTTATTGATCAAATGTTAGAAAGACTATCTAAGAATACACACTTTTGTTTCCTAGATGGTTATTCTGGTTTCTCTCAAATACCTATATCACCTGAAGATCAAGAGAAAACAACCTTTACTTGTCCTTTTGGAACTTATGCTTATCGTCGTATGCCTTTTGGTTTATGTAATGCACCTGCTACCTTTCAAAGATGTATGACTACTATATTCTCTTACTTTTGTGAAAAGATTATTGAGGTTTTCATGGATGATTTCTCCATTTACGGAACTTCTTCTGATGATTGCTTAAGCAACCTTGATCGAGTTTTGCAGAGATGTGAAGAAACTAATCTTGTCTTGAATTGGGAGAAGTGCCACTTTATGGTTAATGAAGGTATAGTCCTTGGGCATAAAATTTCTGAAAGAGGTATTGAAGTTGATAAAGCTAAGGTTGATGCTATTGAGAAGATGACATGTCCTAAAGATATTAAAGGTATAAGAAGTTTCCTAGGTCATACTGGTTTCTATAGAAGGTTTATAAAAGACTTCTCTAAAATTTCTAGACCTCTTACCAATCTCTTGCAAAAAGATGTTCCATTTGTTTTTGATGATGATTTTGTAGAAGCCTTTGAAACACTTAAGAAAGCCTTGACCACTGCACCTATTGTTCAACCACCTGATTGGAACTTGCCTTTTGAAATTATGTGTGATGCTAGTGATTATGCTGTTGGTGCTGTTCTAGGACAGAGAGTTGATAAGAAATTAAATGTTATCCATTATGCTAGTAAAACCCTAGACAGTGCTCAAAGAAATTATGCTACTACTGAGAAAGAATTTCTAGCAGTTGTGTTTGCATGCGATAAATTCAGATCTTACATAGTTGATTCTAAAGTAACTGTTCACACTGATCATGCTGCTATTAAATACCTTATGGAAAAGAAAGATCCTAGAAGAAGTTATTTTCCTGAGGTTCGGAGTCCCTAGATATTTAATGACTGATGGTGGTTCACATTTTTTTTTGAGAATTATGATGGTTCACATTTTATTCATGGTGCATTCCGTAAACTGCTTGCTAAATATGATGTCAACCATAGAATTGCATCTCCCTATCACCCTCAATCTAGTGGTCAAGTTGAATTGAGCAATAGAGAAATAAAGTTAATTTTGCGAAAAACCGTCAATAGATCTAGAAAGAATTGGTCTAAGAAACTTGACGATGCATTATGGGCTTACAGAACTGCTTATAAAAATCCTATGGGTTTGTCTCCTTATAAAATGGTTTATGGAAAAGCATGTCATTTACCTCTTGAGTTAGAACATAAATCATATTGGGAAATTAAAGAACTCAATTATGATTTTAAACTTGCCGGTGAAAAGAGGTTATTTGATATTAGCTCTCTAGATGAATGGAGAACCCAAGCTTATGAAAATGCCAAATTGTTTAAAGAGAAAGGTAAAAGATGGCATGATAAAAGAATTCAAAAACGGGAATTCAAAGTGGGTGAGTATGTTCTATTGTACAATTCTCGTTTGAGATTCTTTGCAGGAAAACTTCTCTCTAAATGGGAAGGACCGTACATCATCGAAGAAGTTTATCGCTCCGGAGCCATCAAAATAAACAACTCCGAAGGCACTAATCCGAGAGTGGTGAATGGGCAAAGAATTAAGCATTATATTTCAGGTACTCCCATTAATGTTGAAACTAATATTATTGAAACAATGACACCGGAGGAATACATAAGAGAGACCTTCCAGAACACTCCAGAACCCTGAAGAGGAAGAGGTACGTGATACGGTAAGTAAACCGACTCCGAAAATTCCATAAAAATACTTTCTGTCAGTTTTGGAATATTAGAAAAAATACAAAAATTAATAACAGCCGAGGGGACGCACGAGGTGCCCACGAGGCACCAGGGCGCGCCACCCCCCAGGCGCGCCCTAGTGGCTCGTGGGCCCCTCGTGAGCCTTCCCGACCCCATTTTCTTCTTGAAAATTGTTTTGCAACATAAAAATACTTTATATATACTCCCGGACGTTTTGACCACCGTATCGCTGAAATCTCCTCTGTTCTTGTTTCATGCTATTTTTCTGACAGATCCAGATCACCATGGCTCCGCAAAGGCTCCGTACCAAGCACTGTATTGTGCAACCATCGCCGAGCAAATGCCCCTATAGCGAGGTCTACTACGAGTGGTCGTCAGGGGAGGAAGACAATGGCAAGGAGGACAAGGCCAAGGAAGTTGCGGGAACCCAGGCTCTAGAAGGAGGGCAAGCCATCCCCATGGAGGAGACCGCAGAGAAGGGAGATATCCTTCAAACCCTCTATGATCATCTTCCCCCATCCGTAATTGAAGCCCTAAGAGTCTTTGAAACAGTTTGTGCTCAGAATACATCTCTCACTCGTGAAGTTATATTGTTGGAATTGCAAAACATCGCCCTTCGGAGCATCAACCGTAAACTGGAGTATCTGCTAAAGTTGAAGGACAAGCTCACCACTTCACCATCACCATCATCACTAAAGAAGGAAACTTGAGTACATGGGTATGGGCACTCCCCTTGGCTTGTGCCAAGCTTGGGGGAGGTGCCCCGGTATCGTATCACCATCACCTTTATTATCTTTACCTATTTTTAGTTCGATCCTTAGTTATTTCGTGATCTAGTTGAATAAAAGTTTAGTATGATCTATTTTCAAGTGCTAGTTTCGTGATCTATCTATATATGTAATTGAGTTGAGAGTTATATAATAAAAAGTAGTTTGAGTTTTTGCTTCTTTAATTTTATGTTTCAATCCTAGCAATGAAAATTATGAAAAAGATCATATGCTAATCTTATGGAAAGTAATGACATTACATAAAGAAAAGTATAAGTGGTAAAATTTATTGGAAGTTAACAAACATAGCATTGGTCAATGATGCAATTCATGAAAAAATTAATAAGGGAAGAGAAGATTCACATGCAAATACACTATCTTGGAAATCTTTTATGATTGTGAGCCCCCATTGAGTATTTTATGTCAAATTGTTGACGTTGGACAAGGAAGACAACGTAATGAATTATGTTTGCTTATATTCACATAGAAGTTATATTGTCATAGATCCTCCCACATGTGGTGCTTGCCTAATATCTTTGCTAGCCAAAAATCCGCACCAAGTAGAGATACTACTTGTGCATCCAAAACCCTTAAACCCACTTACATGTCATGAGAGTCTATTATATCTACCTATGGATTGAATAAGATCCTTCAAGTAAGTTGTCATCGGTGCATAAAGCAATAAAAATTGCTCCTAAATATGTATGAAGTTTTATTGTAAGGGAAAATAAGCTTTGTACGAACTTGTGATGGTAAAGAAATAAAAGCAATGGACTGCATAATAAAGGTTGCTATCACAAGGGGCAATATAAAGTGACGTTCCTTTGCATTAAGAGCTTGTGCATCCAACAACAAAAAGCGCATGACAACCTCTACTTCCCTCTGCGAAGGGCCTATCTTTTACTTTTATGTATTTACTTTTTATGCAAGAGTCAATAGTGTTCTCCTCTATTCCTTTTTATTTTCTCTTTTGCAAGCATCATGTGGTGGGGAAGATCTAGGCATATATATCCAGTTGGATATGAGTGATCATGAGTTATTATTGTTGACATTACCCTTGAGGTAAATAAGTTGGGAGGCGAAATTATAAGCCCCTATCTTTCTATGTGTCTGGCTAAAACTTTTTGCTCCATATATATGTTGTGAGTGTTAGCAATCATAGAAGACTAAATGATGGTTGATTATGTGGACTTGCTAAAAAGCTCCTACATGAGACCTTTCCTGAAAATATGATGAATTGCAATAGCATTGTTGACTGAGAACATAGTTTGTTAGTTTTCAAGAAAGTTTATGTCTTATACTTCATTATTGTGATGAATTGTTACTTGCTCATGATAAGTTCTATGATAAGGAATATTACTGTCATAATAATGATCATGATGCTACTATGTCCGTATTTTGTTTTTATCAACACCTCTCACTCTAAACATGTGGACATGATTATCGATATCGGCTCTCGTTTGAGGACAAGCAAGGTCTAAGCTTGGTGGAGTTGATACGTCCATTTTGCATCATGTTTTCCTACTGTTATTTATAGTGTTTTTAATCAATATAACACTTTGTGGAGCAATTCTAATGCCTTTTCTCTCTTAATATGCAAGATTTACATAAGGAGGAAGATTGCCGGCAGCTGGAATTCTGGACCTGAAAAAGCTATGTCAGAGATACCTATTCTGCACATCTCCAAATGAGCTGAAATTTCATAGAGATTTATTTTGGAATAAATAAAAAATATTGGAAGAAAGAAGTACCAGAGGGGGCCACCCAGGTGCCCACGAGGCACCAGGGCGTGCCACCCCCCAAGCGCGCCCTGGTGGCTTGTGAGGCCCCTGGCCAGCCTCCGGTGCCCATTTTCTGGTATATAAACCCATTTTCCCTAGAAAAATAAGGAGAAGACTATTGGGATGGAGCGCCGCCGTCTCGAGGCGAAACTTGGGCAGGAGCACTTTTGCTCTCTAGCGGAGCGATTCCGCCGGTGATACTTCCCTCCGGGAGGGGGAAATCGAAGCCATCGACATCACCAATGATCCTCTCATCGTGGGAGGACCAATCTTCACCAACATCTTCATCAGCACCATCTCATTTCAAACCCTAGTTCATCTCTTGTATTCAATCTTTGTCTCAAAACCTCAGATTGGTACCTGTGGGTTGCTAGTAGTGTTGATTACATCTTGTAGTTGATGCTAGTTGGTTTATTTGTTGGAAGATTATATGTTCAGATCCATTATGCTATTTAATACCCCTCTGATCTTGGACATGAATATGATTTGTGGGTAGTTACTTTTGTTCTTGAGGACATGGGAGAAGTCTTGTCATAAGTAATCATGTGAATTTGGTATTTGTTCGATATTTTGATGATATGTATGTTGTTGATTCTCTTAGTGGTGTCATGTGAACGTCGACTACATGACACTTCACCATCTTTGGGCCTAAGGGAATGCATTGTGGAGTAGTAATTAGATGATGGGTTGCTAGAGTGACAGAAGCTTAAACCCTAGTTTATGCGCTATTCCATAAGGGGCTGATTTGGATCCATATGTTTAATACTATGGTTAGATTTATCTTAATTCTTCTTTCATAGTTGCGGATGCTTGCGAGAGGGGTTAATCATAAGTGGGAGGCTTGTTCAAGTAAGAAAAGCACCCAAGCACCGGTCCACCCACATATCAAATTATCAAAATAGCGAACGCGAATCCAACAAACATGATGAAAGTGACTAGATGAAATTCCCATGTGTCCTCAAGAACGCTTTGCTTATTATAAGAGATTGTTTCAGCCTATCCTTGGCTACAAAAAGGATTGGGCTACCTTGCTGCACCTTAGTTACTATTGCTACTTGTCACTTGTTACAAATTATCTTGCTATCAAACTACCCGTTACCGATAATTTCAGTGCTTGCAGAAAATACCTTGCTGAAAACTGCTTGTCATTTCCTTCTGCTCCTCATTGGGTTCGACACTCTTACTTATCGAAAGGACTATGATTGATCCCCTATACTTGTGGGTCAAAAGTGTTCACCTAGGCGCATTAGAGGAACATGGCCGTTGCATCCTCGAGCTGGTGATCTCCTATGAAATAGCCAACTTGGAGCTCAAGATCGCGCTCCAGATGTACCGCGAGCGTGTCAACCACTTGGATGAACACCTGCACGAGTTCAGGCAGAGCCAACAGCTACCACAGGCAAGGCTGGTGGTCATGGACGCATTTTATTTTGTTGAGTCATTTCGACATTGATCGCTATGTATTCACAACAATCATAACATTGCTCTGTTTGTTGCTCTGTTTCAATGTGTGTACTCTATTTTCCGTTCTTATATATTGTTCTGTTTCAATGTGTCTATGCTTTCCATTCTGTACATGTGGATGGTAACAGCTAGATAGAAATTAGTATGAAAACAACTAGAAAAATGAAATTCATAATATACGTGATGATACTTAACTTCTACGTACAATGCATAAAATTGAAAATGAAGAATACTAAAACTAATAATCCCTCCTTAGGGAGCCAGTATTCCGGCAGCCCCTCGCCAGCAGCTCCCTAATGCGCGGTGGCTTCCCAGCGTGGAGGCAGTACTCCGCCTCCTCCGCCTCGCAGCGCTTGACCTGCCGATCTGCCTCTTGCTGGTGGACGTGTGCGAACGATCTTGCCATTTTGTTGGGCGCCCACCGGAGCTCCTCATCGGTAGCACGCTGTATCTTATCGGCCCACCTCCACACAGCGATGAGGCGCCTAGCGCCTTTGGCCTTCCTGGCGAAGTACCGACCGTCTTCATACACCTCCTCCGCACGTCGACGCGCCTGCCCCCAAAGCTCCAGTGCCTCCTTTTCCCAGGCGGCCTCATGGGCTTCACGGGCCACCTGGTAGCTGGCTTCCCCCTCCGCCATCTCCTTCTTGAACGCCACTTGCCTGGCTTTCTCAGCCGGCGGCAGTGCCTTCCACAGACAAATATTGTACTGGCCCCAAAACCACTCCAAAGTTGGGGGGTCCGACGCAACCTCATTTGGTGGCATGTAGGGGTCCTCCTTGTTGCTGCTCTGCGCCTGGACGTCCTCGGGGGGCGGCGCCTCCTCCTCGGCGCGTGGGCAGATCAGCGGCGCCATGGTAGAGTTTTGTGAGAGTGATAGGGGGAGCGGGGAGAGAATGTAGATGAGAATGCAGGCAGGACGACGTGGGCAGGGTAGTATTTACCGGCGGCCGGAATCTAGATCGACGGGAGCAGTAGACGCGCCGGTCGCCGGAATTTACGAGTACTATAGCTTGAATTACACACGGTACCCGCAGCAAAAGTCATGTGTGAAATAAATCGCTGACGGTTTCCAATACAGAACCGCATCTGATTAATAACCTGCACCACTCACCTTCCAAACCTCGAGGCGTGAAATAGAGTGTCAATCGTGTGGGGCCCGGTTGTCTTGCCAGATATTTACATTTTCTTTCCAAATGTAACGCATGAATGCTTAATTTGTGTTACCATGATATTATTGTAAAATGTAATGTAATACATAAATGATTTTTCCAACCCATGATGGTTTGCTGTTGCATGTACATGTAGTTCAAATTTGAATTACGGCCATTAAATGACTAAAAAATCACTTAAATGTCTTAAAAAGGTCAAATGAGTACTCAAAATTTCCAAATTTTAACATGACAGTTGTATTAGTGCATGTTAACAATAGAAATTTTTTCAAGGCCATACGAGGAAGCGACCGCCGGTTCATCATCAAACATGCATTGTTCCGTCTCGAAACCACGAGTCGTCTTCTCATGAGATGCTCCGGTTTGTGTGGGGTGTGTGTCCAAACTTTCGTCAAACAGGCCATTTTTTTACCACATCATCTTGGTGCCATGCCATTACATCAAGCAAGGTTACATATATTTCTAATCATTTTTGAATTTTTTGAAATTTAAATGCCATGGTACTCGATGTTTGTGTCCAAGCCGTGACACCAATATATTTGAAATTTCCATCCAATTTACTGCACATGGCATTAACTAGCACACAAGGACACACATATGATTTTCCAATCCATGATGGTTTGCTGTTGCATGTACATGTAGTTCAAATTTGAATTACGGACATTAAATGGATAGAAAATCACTTAAATGTCTTAAAAAGGTCAAATGACCCCTGGAAATTTCCAAATTTTAACATGGCAGTTGTATTAGTGCATGTTAACGGTAGAAAAAAAAATCAAGGTCATACGAGGAAGCTACCGCCGGTTCTTCATCAAACATGCATTGTTCCCTCTCGGAACCACGAGTCTTCTCGTGAGATGCTCCGGTTTGTGAGGGGCGTGTGTCCTAACTTTCACCGAACATGCCAGTTTTTTACCACAACATCTTGGTGCCATGCCATTACATCAAGCAAGGTTTCATGCATTTCTGATCATTTTTGAATATTTTGGAATTTAAAAGCCATGGCACTCAATGTTTGTGCCCAAGCCGTGACACCAATATGTTTGAAAATTCCTTCGAATTTACTGCAGAGGGCATTAACTTGCACACAAGGACACAAATATGATTTTCCAACCCATGATGGTTTGCTGTTGCATGTACATGTAGTTCAAATTTGAATTACGGGCATTAAATGGCTAGAAAATCACTTAAATGTCTTTAAAAGGTCAAATGACCCCTGAAAATTTCCAACTTTTAACATGGCAGTTGTATTAGTGCATGTTAACGGTAGAAAAAAAATTCAAGGCCATACGAGGAAGCTACCGACGGTTCATCATCAAACATGCATTGTTCCCTCTCGGAACCACGAGTCTTCTCGTGAGATGATCCGGTTTGTGAGGGCTGTGTGTCCAAACTTTCGTCGAACATGCCAATTTTTTAACCACAACATCTTGGTGCCATGCCATTACATCAAGCATGGTTGATGTATTTCTAATCATTTTTGATTTTTTTGGAATTTAAAAGCCATGCCACTCAATGTTTGTGTCCAAGCCGTGACACCAATATGTTTGAAAATTCCTTCCAATTTACTGCACAGGGCATTAACTTGCACACAAGGACACAAATATGATTTTCCAACCCATGATGGTTTGCTGTTGCATGTACATGTAGTTCGAATTTGAATTACCGCCATTAAATGCCTAGAAGCTCACTTAAATGTCTTAAAATGGTCAAATGATCCCTGAAAATTTCCAAATTTTAACATGACAGTTGTATTACTGCATGTTAACAGTAGAAAAAATTTCAAGGCCTTACGAGGAAGCTACCGCAGGTTCGTCATCAAACATGCGTGCATTTTTCCCTCTCGGAACCACGAGTCTTCTTGTGAGATGCTCCGGTTTGTGAGGGGTGTGTGTCCAAAGTTTCGTCGAATAGGCCAATTTTTTACCATAGCATCTTGGTGCCATGCCATTACATCAAGCAAGGTTTCATGTATTTCTGATCATTTTAAATTTTTTGGAATTTAAAAGCCATGGCACTCAATGTTGTGTCCAAGCCGTGACACCAATATGTTTGCAAATTCCTTCCAATTTACTGCATAGGGCATTAACTCGCACACAAGGACACAAATATGATTTTCCAACCCATGATGGTTTGCTGCTGCTGTACTGCATGTACATGTAGTTCAAATTTGAATTACGGCCATTAAATGGCTAGAAACTCACTTAAATGTCTTAAAAAGGTCAAATGACCCCTGAAAATTTCCAAATTTTAACATGACAGATGTATTTGTGGATATTAACGGTTGAAACAAATTGCAAGGCCATACGAGGAAGCTACCGCCGGTTTGTCATCAAACATGCATTGTTCCCTCTCGGAACCATGAGTCTTCTCGTGAGATGCTCCGGTTTGTGAGGGGTGTGTGTGTCCAAACTTTCGTCGAACATGCCAATTTTTTTACCACAACATCTTGGTGCCATGCCATTACATCAAGCAAGGTTTCATGTATTTCTGATCATTTTTTTTTTAATTTAAAAGCCATGGCACTCAATGCTTGTGTCCAAGCCGTGATACCAATATGTTTGAAAATTCCTTTCAATTTATTGCACAGGGAATTAACTTGCACAAAAGGACACAAATATGATTTTCCAACCCATGATGGTTTGCTGTTGCATGTACATGTAGTTCCAATTTAAATTACGGCCTGTCGTGGTGGTACGACCATCTATGGGGCCATGCAGCCCCTTGTGGTTCGGCGGGGGAGGTCGACGTGCACAAAGAGCATGAACAATGGAAGGCGCAAAGGATTTACCCAGGTTCGGGCCGCTGAGAAGCATAAAACCCTACTCCTGCTTCTGGTGTATTAATGGTGAGGAAGCATAGTACAATGAGCGCTTCTCCCGGCAAGGTATGGGGTGGAGCTGCTACACGAGACGTGCTTGTGTTTGAAAAGGGGTCTGAATTCCTCTAACTGTTGCCTTGGCCCTCCTTTTATAGCTCAAGGGGTTACCACAGTGGCAAAACAGTAATTACATAGCGATTAGATAGCAAACAGTGCTATCATACCTAAATCTGTCAGTTTAGGACAAAGGCATTAAATGCGCCGTTAGGTGTCATGTGGAGAGGTAGTCCCAGCAAGGTTTCTGCACCGCATGCCCAGCTACCTCGTATTATCCTGACACGCCTCCTGGACGTGTGTCATTAGAAGCAAGTCCTGTCCCAGCGTGCTGACACGTGCCCGATAAGCCTTACCAACCAGCCCGCGCGGTCGACACCTCACCCACTAGCGAACACCTGTGCGGTGAGGTGGAGCGCTAGAGGGCTAGCAGGAGCATGCCGGTACGGAGCTTGCCGGGTCTTCACCTTGCTGGTTTAGCCTTGCCGACAAGGAATGTCTTCATCTTCGGTACTAGTTGAGTGCTGTGTCTTGAGCTTCTTTCTGGTAGCTTCTGCGACTGGGCTCCGAATCCTGGTCTTGGCGGTTCCCGGGAATGCTCGGCCGGCAAGGAGGCCGCTACTGTCTGTGCATAAGTCAGGGTACAAACTATCGATGTTTTATACACCGACAAGAGCCCCCGGGCCTGGGCCATACGCGCGCCCGAAGCGTCGTAGGGCTAGGCCCAAACAATGCACAGACACGCGGCGGGAAACCACCGTTGTAATTTTCGTCATGATGGTTATCCTCTCTCTTTGAGATCTTCTTTGCTTCCTCAGTAATCTGAATTCAGGTGTGTTCTCGGTCGTCTTCTGGCAACCCTTGCCGTCGAACGGGCGGCCTCTTGGTGTGCTCATAGGTGGAGCGCCGCGGGTTCAAACTGTACCAGCACACGGCCACGCGTGGCAAAGGATAACTGCCATGTCCGTCTTTACTCCTCCTTTTTCTGCGCCTCTCCATCATGCGCACTTGCATGCATGCAAGGCAGCGGATTGGTGGAGAAGGGCGACCGTTGGAGTGACGCGCCGGGCTAGGGGGCGCAGGGCGCGGGATTGGCGATCGTGGGCGGTTGCTGGAGTAATGCGCCCGACCAGAGCGCAGGTCGTGCGATTGGCGAACGTGGGTGGCCGCCCGAAGACGGTGAGGAGCCAGCCTCTCGTACTCCCCCTATATAGAGGGGACTGCGGGATGCGATGCTCACTCATCTCTTTCTGCCTCAATCTCCAGCGACTGTTGCCTCTTTCTTGTATCTTCTTACTCCGCATTCGACGACGACATGGCGAGGGGAAGGGGTCGCGGTCGTGCTTCCGCCACCGTGGCGAGAGCTTCTTCTCGGCTCCAAGCTCATGCTTCGGCTACAGCTGTGGAGGCTGGCTCCAGTGCTCAAGGGAGGGCCGCGGACCACGGTGGTGGGCGACGCGGCGCCCGTGGTCGGAGCAGCCACGTCGGGGCGCTTGCCGCTCCGTCTTTGGCCCTTCCTCCACCGGCAGAAGGCCACACGGTGGATACGGTGGAAGAGTTCGTCTTGGAGCTGCGCGACCAGCCGCGGAACTGGCTACGGCTCCCTCGCCCTTTTGCTAGGGAGATGGAAGGCCGCCACCTGCACGGCTTATGGCTGCGCGTGGACGGTTGCTGCAACGGCTCGGTCCGGGTGACCGTTGAGACCTCCAACAACGGCATCATGTACCTCACGCGCGGGTGGAAATCCTTTGCCCGTTCCCGTTGCTTGGGGCAGGGGCACCTCCTTCACTTCAGGCTGGATGGACCAGACACGCTCGTCGTGAAGTTCTTCGGGGCTTCAGGCACTCGTCTGGAGTGCTGCGCGGAGAGCTCGAGCGACAGCGACACCGCTTCCTCCAGCGATGCTGAGGATGACGATGATGACGGCGATGACGACGGCTCTCCGGGTGTGAAGATTGAAGACGACGGCGAAGAGTCTGGTTGATCGCCGGCAGCACCATCATCTGGCCTTCCGGGAACAAGCCGGACTCCGCCTAGGCGTCCCTTTTGCCCTCTTCACACTCAAGATAAACCCTGGCAAAGGGCCGATGAAAATGTAATCGAGTACCTTTTCAATGAATATCTTGTGTTTGTCAGGTTTAAATAAATGCATGCTGTTTCCCTTGTTTTATTTTGCCTTTGTATGATTGTGTAACCTACGTTCATTGGAAGCTTGTCGGTGCGCACACTTGCCGCGAGCGCTTCGAGGAACGGGTCCTTAGCAGCCTGCTGGAAGTGCCACCGCTGGCAAGGTAACTTGCCTGGTCAGAATGCAGCTGCTAGGCTTGCCGAGCGGACTCGAGGCAAGCTAGAGCGAAGACTGATCGCTACAAGGTTCCTCTCGCGTGCAGGTTTCACATACAGAGCACATAATTGTTCAAGGGAAATTGCAAATGTAACAAGGAAAAGTTTTCAAAGTTTTTCAACTTAGCTTTTCCTTGTGTTGTTGCTCTTGTTGTATGAAATGATCTCTTGAATGTCATTAGAAATGGTACCCATCTCCACTCCCCCCGGGAAACTTGCGCGCGAGGGATCGTTCTGTCCTTTTAAGAAGAAAGAAGAGAAAAGAGTGGGTTGGGAACCTTGACGGTCCAACAGTCGCTCCACACAAACTAAGGTGTGAGTCACAATCATCACGTGTATCACATATAGAACGAATATGTACAAGGAGTTGCGAAATACTTAGCTTTATTATGCACAGGATCTGCGCCTGGCTTTGTACAAAGGGTTACATGTCTTGCCGACAAAGCTTGTACAAAAGGGGTTGCCGGGAGGCCCGGCAACTGCGCCTTACGGGTAGAACTTGCGAAGATGCTCAATATCCCATGAGTTTTGCACTAGGGTGCCATCTTAGGTCTCCAGACGGACTGCGCCAGGTCTGGTGACTCGTGCTACCCGATAAGGGCCTTCCCACTTCGGCGTCAACTTGTTTGATCCCTTGGCGGACTGAACGCGCCGAAGAACAAGGTCGCCTTCCTCAAGGCTTCGGGCATGCACTTTGCGGCTATGGTAGCGACGCAAGGCTTGCTGGTAGCGTGCAGCTCGCACAGTCACCCGAAGAAGATGTTCCTCAAGGAGCAATGCATCGTCTTGCCGCAGCTGCTCTTGCTCAACTTCATCGTAAGCGAGCACTCGAGGTGACCCGTATATGAGTTCCGTGGGGAGTTCCGCTTCTGCACCATAGATTAGGGAGAAGGGTGTTTGGCCAGTAGCTCGAGTTGGTGTCGTCCTGAGTGACCAAAGAATTGCCGGCAACTCATCAATCCAGTGCTTTCACACTTGCGCAGACTGTTGAAAGTTCTTGTCTTGAGACCACGCAGCACTTCGGCATTCATCCTTTCCGCTTGGCCGTTGCTTCTCGGGTGAGCGACAGATGCAAAACAGATTTTGCTGCCAAGGTTTTGGATATACTGCATAAAGGTGCGGCTCGTGAATTGTGTGCCGTTATCGGTGATGATTCGGTTAGGAACCCCGAAACGGCAAACTAATTCCTTGAAGAACTTGACGGCTGATTGCGCTGTCACCTTCCTCACCGGCTCCACTTCAGGCCACTTTGTGAACTTGTCGATTGCGACATACAAGAACTCAAAGCCCCCGACAGCACGGGGTAAGGGGCCTAAGATATCGAGTCCCCAGACCGAAAAGGGCCAGGAGAGAGGGATTGTTTGGAGAGCTTAAGCTGGTTGATGTATGTTCTTGGAATGGAACTGGCATGCTTCACACTTGGTTACTAGCTCAGTTGCATCCTGGAGGGCAGTGGGCCAATAGAAGCCTTGCCGGAAAGCTTTGCCGGCAAGGGCCCTTGATCCTATGTGAGAGCCACATATGCCTCCGTGTATCTCCGCCAACAGCTTTAGTCCATCTTCCCGCCAAATACACTTCAATTTCACGCCGTTTGGCCGTTTTCTGTACAGGATGTTATCCACAAACTGATACATACTTGACTGATAGGCTACTTTCTCCGCTTCTTCTTGCTCATCGGGAAGTTCTCCTATTTGAAGGAATCGAACTATTTGCTGTGCCCATGCCGGAGCCTGCGGCTTGACGACAAGGACTAAAGGCATCTCTTCGGACGCGGGAGCGCTCGCTTCTGCGGCAAGAACCTGGGGTTCTGTGCTAAGAGGCTGCTCACCGGCAACCGTGTCGTTGTTCCCGGCAGCATCCTTGTCGGCGGCTTCCGGGAGCTCTGCCGGAAAATACTTGCCGGTATTCAACTTTCTTCTCTTACTGGCCTGCGCTGATGGGGTGACTGTCGGTTGATTCAAATGGAGCACAAAGGTTCCCGGTTCAACGGGAAGCTTTTGAGCGGCACATTTTGACAGGCTATCAGCGATGCTGTTTTCCGCACGAGGAATGTGCTCTGTTTGTAACCCGTCAAAGTGTTCTTCCAATTTCCTCACTTCTTCCACGTACGCTTCCATAAACGGGCTCTGGTAATCTTTGTTGACTTGCTTCACAACAAGCTGCGAGTCACCGCGGACAATCAATTTTTTGATACCTAGGTCCACTACGATCCTAAGACCGGCAAGGAGTCCTTCGTACTCAGCAGTGTTGTTTGTAGCTTGCTCCCTGGGGAAGTGCATTTGAACCACATACTTGAGGTGCTCTCCGATGGGTGCGACAAGCAGCACTCCGGCACCGGCGCCTTGCAGCGAGAAGGCACCATCAAAGTACATGATCCATTCCTTTGCCGTTTCCTTGCCGGGGAGAGCTGTTTCTTGAATTTCTTCGTCTTGCGTTGGCGTCCATTCGGCGATAAACTCCGCCAAGGCCCTGCTCTGAATGGTTGAAGTGCTTTCAAACTTGAGTGCTAAGCTTGACAATTCTAACGCCCACTCCACTATCCTGCCTGTTGCCTCTGGATTTCTCAAGATGCGTCGCAGCGGGAAGCAGGTGACGATGGTGATTTCGTGTGCTTGGAAGTAGTGGCGTAGCTTTCTCGAGGCCATTAGGAGGCCGAAAAGCAATTTCTGCACTCCGGAGTATCTTGATCTAGTCCCCTGTAGGAGGGAACTAACAAAATACATGGGTCGATGCACCACCTTCTTCCTTGGTATCTCTCGCTGAGCAACTTCGTTTGCTTGCGCTGCTTCTGACTTGTCGGCACCAAATCTTGCCGGAGAAGATTCCGGTTTATCGCTGGACGGGCTTGCCGTGGTCGCTTTCTTGTCATCGAGTTCCCTTTGCGCCACTAATGCAGCACTAGCCACTTGATTTCTTGCCGCTATGTATAGCAGCAACGGCTCTTGTGGTCTTGGCGCAACTAGTGTTGGCGCGGAGGAGAGGTATCTTTTCAAGTCCTGTAGCGCGGCCTCCGCTTCCGGAGTCCATTTCATCGGACCTGCCTTTTTCAAAATCTTGAAAAACGGTAGGGCGTGCTCAGCGGATCTTGAAATGAACCTACTCAAGGAAGCAACACAACCGGCAAGATGCCGCACATCTTTGACGCTTTTCGGTGCTCGAATCTGTTCAATCGCTTTGATCTTGTCGGGATTTGCTTCAATTCCTCGTTGAGATACAAAGAACCCGAGAAGCTTGCCGGATGGAACGCCAAACACACACTTCTCGGGGTTGAGCTTCAAGTTGATTTTGCGCAAGTTAGCAAACGTTTCTTCCAAATCTTGAATGAGGGTAGACTTGTCCTTGGTCTTGACCACAATGTCATCCATGTATGCTTCCACATTCCTGTGCAGCTGGGGCTCAAAACCAATCTGGACTGCTCTTGCAAATGTTGAACCGGCACTCTTTAACCCGAAAGGCATACGCACAAAGCAGTACGTGCCACAGGGAGTAATGAATGCGGTTTTCTCCTCATCCTCCTTGGCCATGAATATCTGATGGTATCCAGAGTAGGCATCAAGGAAGGAGAGCAAATCACAGCCGGAAGTAGAGTCTACAATTTGATCAATGCGCGGCAAAGGGAAAGGATCCTTCGGACATGCTTTGTTAATATCAGTGTAGTCGATACAAAGCCTCCACTTTCCGTTTGCTTTGCGCACCACCACTGGATGTGCCAGCCAAGTGGGATGTAGCACTCCTCTGACCAGGCCTGCTGCTTCAAGCTTCTTGATATCTTCGGCAATAAACTGTTGCCGTTCCAACGCTTGCTTCCTGACTTTTTGCTTGACGGGCCGGGCGTGGGGACAGATAGCAAGGTGGTGCTCAATTACCTCCCTGGGAACGCCGGGGATGTCAGATGGTCGCCATGCAAACACGTCGACATTCGCCCGCAGGAAGGCAACGAGCGCGCTTTCCTATTTGCTGTCAAGGGTGGCACTGATGGTGAAGGTACCATCAGTGCCGTCCTCCCTCACCGGTACCTTCTTGGTTGTCGGTGCAGTGGCTTTGGATTTCTTACCGGCAGAGCACTCCGGCAGGTCTTCAACAGGCGCGCAGCACTCCGAAGAGGTGCGCTTCCCGGAATCCTTGCTAGAGGTCTTGCCGGACTTCTTCTTTTCCTTTTTCTTGGCGGGAGTTGGCGCCTCGGCGGCCTCTGCTGCAACCGCATCTCTATACATCTTGTCGGTGCAAATGACTGCATCTTTCTTGTCGGAGTTGATGGAAATGACACCCATCGGCCCTAGCCTCTTCAACGTGTTGTAAGCATAGTGAGATGCTGCCATAAATTTTGCCAAGGCTGGGCGGCCAAGAATTCCATTGTACGGCAAGGGGATCTTGACGACGTCAAAGACAATCTTTTCCGTCCTGTAGTTCAGTTCCCCACCAAACGTCACCGGCAATGTGATCTTTCCCTTGGGCTGGCTTCTTCCCGGGTTTACTCCTTGAAACGTGCCCGTTTTCTCGAGTTCCTCATAGGGGATCTGCAGCCTCTTGATAACTTCTGGAGAGATCAGGTTCATACCGGCCCCACCGTCAACTAACATCTTTGTTACTTGGAGGTAGCTAATTGTTGGTGAAACCAACAACGGCAAACACCCGACCGCAGTTATGCGATCGGGGTGATCCTCAGCATCAAAAATGATAGGCGTCTGTGACCATTTGAGTGGCTTCTGAGAGCCCATCGCTGGTTCTGCTGCATTAAACTCACGCGCCCACTGCTTAAGTTGGCGATGAGAGGAGTGTAAGGATGCCCCTCCGTCAATGCACATGGTGTCGGTTGCCTTCTGGAATTCTTGTTCGCTGGTCTCATCATCGTCCTCTTCGTCACTTCCATCATCCTCTTCTTTCTTGTCTCGGCCTCTGGCAGGCTTCTCTTTCTGCTGCTTAGCCTTGCCGCGGTGGCCCCCTCGACCGCAACGGCCCTTTTTTCCAGATCCACCAGTACCATCTTCACCCTTTTCCTTGTTGCGCTTTTCATATTCAGCTTTCTGCTTCTCAACAAGGTGCTCGACTTGCCGGTACTCTTGGATATCGTGGCCTTTGGTACGATGAATCTTGTAGTACGGCCCATCCGACTTGCCGACCTTCTCGTTTGCCGCCGCCTCCTAGCAAGCAGCGCATACAGCAGCCTCCTTGCCGGAGTTCTCAGTCTTGGCTTTCTTGGCAGACTCAGAGTTGCCGGAGCCTTCGACAACCATAACAGTTTTGCCCTTGCGCTTTCTATTGCGCTTTCGGCCTTTCTTCCTCGGGGTGGCAGCATCATCGTCCTCAGAATCTACTTCGGCACCAGCGTCCTCCCCGGGAAGCCTTCTTCCTTCCTCAGCACATGCAAACTTATCCGCCAACATGTAGATCTCCTTGACGGTCTTGGGCAACTTGACGTTCATTTTCTCCCGCATCCTCCGATTGCGCACATTCGTGTGAAAGGTGGCAATCACGGCTGCGGGGTGCACATCTGGAATATTACGGTGCACACGGCTGAACCTCTGGATGTACTTGCGTAAAGTTTCACCATCTCTTTGCGGGACCACCTGCAAGTCGCTGGGCTGTCCAGGGGCTTTGTGGCCCCCGGTAAAGGCACCAACGAACTCGTTGCAGAGATCTGACCATGAAGAAATGGACTTCTCCGGCAAATTCATCAGCCACGACCTCACGTTGGGTTTCAGTACCAACGGGAAGTAGTTGGCGAGGATTTTCTCATCTTTTCCCCCGGCAGCTTGCATGGCGATCCTGTAGATGCACAGAAACTCTGCCGGGTTCAGCTTGCCATCATACTTTTCTGGCACTTCTGGCTTGAAGGCTTGAATGGACGGCCATCGGACTTGCCGCAGCTCACGGGTGAAGGCGGGACATCCAATCTCGTAGGGTAGATATCTGCCAACTCCTGGCGCAGGCTCATCAACGATGGGGCCGTTGCGCTCGTCGGATTGACGGCACGCCTCCCGGCGCCGTTCGATGGTGGTGCGGGCGCCTTCTGCCCGCCTGTCTCGCAGCACTTGCCGCTGATCTTGCCGCGCTCGTGGATCCGAAGAGGCCATCGACACCTCGTCGGGCTCGAAGGATCGCTGAGCTTGCTATGGTCGTTGGCGTTGCTGCTGCTGAGATTGTTGCCGCTGAGGTGATTGCACCATTAGCGTGGCACCGTTAGTGCGGCCATCAACTGGGTTTGCCGGTGCCATTTGCGGACGCCGTGATTGCACCATTAGCGTGGCTACGATTTACTGGCCTCGGCAAATTCGATCAAGCTTTGGATGGTGGCTCTCCACTCATCCATCTTCTCTGCTGGTGGAGGGAAGTTTAGCAGCATTTGGGCTCGCACCATTGCTTCTGCTGCTGTGGCTGGCATGGCCGGAAGCGAAGAATGCGACGTCGCTCTACTCCTGGCAGAGCCAGCAAGAGCGCCATCACGGTCTTCCTGCCGCGGCACATGATCAGCAGCAGGTCATCGTGGCGGAGGCGGTGCCTGAGAATCTGGGATTTGATCAACAGGAGTCTTGCCGTGAGGTCGCCACTACCCAGAGTCGTTGGCACCGCTCGGAGCTGTGCCGCGCCCGTTGTGCGAGGGGCGCGGTGTTTGTCCTAAAGCTGCATTCTTGGACGCCGCCGCAACGGGATCTTGGCTCGCGCCGGCCCGGGCGTTGCCGCTCCGGTGGCTGCGTTCGTCGGCGCGGTGAGGAGGTGGAGGAGGAAGAGGTCCTCCGTCCGCTCTGCCCGTGCCGTCACGGCTCTGTTTGCCAGCACACTTGTCTCCTGCGCCGACAGCGGTGGGCATGACGACTGTGCCGCTTGCGCTGGTCATGCCAACCGTGGTATCCATGCCGCCTGCATTGGCCGCGCCGCCTAAGCCGCCTAAGGACGCGTGCGGGGTGGCCGTCATCGTCATGCCCTTCTTCTTGGGTGCCATCGATGATGAGGAGGACGACGAGGGAGTTGATGAAGATGATGAAGAAGACACGCAATCCACTGATCAAGGTTCGCACAAGCACTCTCCCCTACCTGGCGCGCCAAAGATGTCGTGGTGGTACGACCATCTATGGCGCCATGCAGCCCCTTGTGGTTCGGCGGGGGAGGTCGACGTGCACAAAGAGCATGAACAATGGAAGGCGCAAAGGATTTACCCAGGTTTGGGCCGTTGAGAAGTGTAAAACCCTACTCCTGCTTCTGGTGTATTAATGGTGAGGAAGCACAGTACAAGGAGCGCTTCTCCCGGCAAGGTATGGGAAGGAGCTGCTACACGAGACGTGCTTGTGTTTGAAAAGGGGTCCGAATCCCTCTAACTGTTGCCTTGGCCCTCCTTTTATAGCTCAAGGGGTTACCACAGTGGCAAAACAGTAATTACATAGCGATTAGATAGCAAACAGTGCTATCATACCTTACTCTGCCAGTTTAGGACAAAGGCATTAAATGCGCCGTTAGGTGTCATGTGGAGAGGTAGTCCCGGCAAGGTTTCTGCACCGCATGCCCAACTACCTCATATTATCCTGACACGCCTCCTGGACGTGTGTCATTAGAAGCAAATCCTGTCCCAGCGTGCTGACACGTGCCCGATAAGCTTTACCAACCAGCCCGCGCGGTCGACACCTCACCCACTAGCGAACACCTGTGCGGTGAGGTGGGGCGCTGGAGGGCTGGCAGTTGCTTGCCGGTAGGGAGCTTGCCGGGTCTTCACCTTGCCGGTTTAGCCTTGCCGGCAAGGAATGTCTTCATCTTCGGTACTAGTTGAGTGCTGTGTCTTGAGCTTCTTTCTGGTAGCTTCTGCGACTGGGCTCCGAATCCTGGTCTTGGCGGTTCCCGGCAAGGAGGCCGCTACTGTCTGTGCATAAGTCAGGGTATAAAATACCCATGTTTTATACACCGACACGGCCATTAAATGGCTAGAAACTCAATGTCTTAAAAAGGTCAAATCAACCTTGAAAATTTCCAAATTTTAACATGACAGTTGTATTAGTGCATGTTAATGGTACAAAATTTTCTCGTACATTTTAAAGACCATCTGTTGCCACTATACTCCAAACTCGTGTTTCACAGCTAATACAAAAAAAATCAACTACATCACACACAGTTGGTTATAGGAACCATCTGCAATGAAAATTCGTGGGTCTATTTATGTATTCCTCCATAAGCTTCACCGGCTTCGTCTGCTCAAGTGCCGGTCACCCCTGAATCCACGAATCCCTAATCCCCATCCCCTTCTTGCAAAGAATGACGTCGTGGAGATGCTTCATGAGGGCTCGTACGGTCGCCGCGTCCGCCCCGAGTGCCTCCGCCTCTACTGAGAGCGTGGCCGCCTACGCCGGAAGTGATACGTCTCCGTCGTATCTACTTTTCCAAACACTTTTGCTCTTGTTTTGGACTCTAATTTGCATGATTTGAATGAAACTAACCCGGACTGATGCTGTTTTCAGCAGAATTACCATGGTGTTGTTTTGTTTTTGTGTAGAAATCAAAGTTCTCGGATTTGGACAAAACTTTTTGGAGAATTTTTATGCAATATATAAAAATTATTGGCGCAAGAATCAACAGAAGGGGGGCCACCTGCTGCCCACAAGGCAACAGGGAGTGACCCCCGCTGTTATGCATTGTGGGGCCCAGAGGCGGCCGTCTGACCTAATTCCAATGCTATAAATTCGCTTTCCCCGAGAAAAAAATAGAAGAAGAAGTTTCATCATGTTTTACGATACGGAGCCGCCGCCACCTCCTGTTCTTCATCGGGAGGGCTGAACTGGAGTCCGTTCGGGGCTCCGGAGAGGGGGATTTGATGCCGTCGTCATCATCAACCATCCTCCATCACCAATTTCATGATGCTCACCACCAGGCGTGAGTAATTCCTTTGTAGGCTTGCTGGACGGTGATGGGTCGGATGAGATTTATCATGTAATCGAGTCAATTTGTTAGGGCTTTGATCCCTAGTATCCACTATGTTCTGAGATTGATATTGCTATGACTTTGCTATGCTTAATGCTTGTCACTAGGGGCCGAGTGCCATGATTTCAGATCTGAACCCTTTATGTTTGCATGAATATATTTGTGTTTTTGATCCTATCTTGCAAGTTATATGCACCTATTACGTGTCATGATCCGCATACCCCAAGGTGACAATAATTGGGATTCTTTTCGGTGATTGCCGTTGTTGGAGGAGTTCATGTATTCACTAAGTGCTAATGCTTTGTTCCGGTTCTCTATTAAAAGGAGGCCTTAATATTCCTTTGTTTCCTTAAGGACCCCACTGCCACGGGAGGGTAGGACAAAAGATGTCATGCAAGTTCTTATTATAAGCACGTATGACTATATATGGAATACATGCCTACATTACATTGATGAATTGGAGCTATTGTGTATCGCCCTAGGTTGTGACTGTTATATGATGAATATCATCCAACATAATTATCATCACCGATCCAATGCCTACGACTTTCTCATATTGATTTCTGCTAAGTTACTTTGTTACTATTGCTTTACACTTGCTACAAAACTGCTACTGCTACTGTTACTATTGTTACTATTGCTACTGCTATCAAAACTATCATATTACTGTGCTAGTAAATACTTTCCTGCAGATATTTTATCTCCAGGTGTGGTTGAATTGACAAGTCAACTGCTAATACTTGCAAATATTCTTTGGCTCCCCTTGTGTCGAATCAATAAATCTCGGTGAAATACTACACGCGAAAACTGTTGCGATCCCCTATACTTGTGGGTTATCAAGACCTTTTTCTGGCGCCGTTGCCGGGGAGCATAGCTCTATTTGTTGAGTCACTTGGGATTTATATCTGTTGATCACTATGAAGAATCTGAAAGACTCTAAGACCAAGATCGTCCCCTCTAAGACGAGGGGAGGTAAGGAACAGCCATCTAGCTCCGCACTTGATTCACCTTCTGCTTTGAGTAGACTTGCGACACCACCAACTGTTATTGATGATACTACTTCTGCTATGAATGATACTTATGATGATGCTAGTACTATGCTTGAAAATACTGTGCCACTTGGTGAATTTCTTGATGAACAAATTGCTAAAGCTAAAGAAGCTGAAAATGTTGAAACTCTTGAGAATTATGATTCACCTATTATGCCTAGCTCTCCTACTAGAGTTGAATCACCTGATGAACATGTCTTTGATAGGGAGACAGCTAGAGCAATTCTTGCTTGTAATGATAGAGATGAGGTTATAAAATTGCTTGCTGAAATGAAAGAAAAATCTATGAGGGAGAGAATGAAATATGATCCTAAGTTTGCTACCTCTCCCATATTTGTTACCGATAAGGATTATGAATTCTCTATTGATCCTGGGTTAATTACTTTGGTTGAATCTGATCCTTTTCATGGTTATGAAACTGAAACTTTTGTGGCACATCTTACTAAGTTGAATGATATTGCCACGCTATTTGCTCATGAGGAAGCAAATTCACTATTATTATATTCTTCAGTTGTTTCCTTTCTCGCTAAAGGGTGATGCTAAGAAATGGTTTAATACTCTTGCTCCTGGTTGTGTGCATAGTCCCCAGGATATGATATATTACTTCTCTGAAAAATATTTTCCTGCTCATAAGAAACAAGCTGCCTTACAGGAAATATATAACTTTGTGCAAATTGAAGAAGAGAATCTCCCTCAAGCTTGGGGGAGGCTTCTCGAACTACTTAATGCTTTGCCTGATCATCCTCTTCAGAAAAATGAAATACTTGATATCTTTTATAATGGACTAACCGATGCTTCTAGGGACTACCTAGATAGTTGTGCCGGTTGTGTTTTTAGGGAACGAACTGTTGGACAGGCTAAAGTACTATTGAATAATATATTGAGAAATACCGATGATTGGACACTTCCTGAACCACCACCTAAGCCAACTCCGAAGAAGAGAGGTATTCTATTCCTTAGTCCAGAAGATATGCAAGAAGCTAAGAAATCTATGAAGGAAAAAGGTATTAAAGCTGAAGATGTTAAGAATTTACCACCTATTGAAGAAATACATGGACTTGATATCCCGACATAGGTAGTGAAGGTAAATTCTCTCACTAGATTTGACGAAGGTGATATCCCCTATAATAAATTTGCTGGTCAATGCCTGTATGAATTTGATACTTACATCATTAAACAGGAACACTTTAATATGTATGTTAGCAATCAACTAAAACGGAATGCCATCATGATTGAATGCTTGAGTGATTTAATGTTTAGAACTGCTAATGATGTTAAGTGCTTGAGTAAACATGCTTCTATGGTTCAGACTCAGTTAGAACAAATTGCTAAGTAACAAAATGATTTGCTTGACGAGATGAATAATAAAAAGAATCATCATGCTGTTAGAGTTGTTACTAGAGGAGGTAGAATGACTCAGGAACCCTTGTATCCTGAAGGTCGTCCTAAAAGAATTGAACAAGATTCTCAAAGAATTAATATTGATGCACCTAGTCCATCTCAGAAGAAAAAGAAAAAGAAAAATGATAGGACTTTGCATGCTTTTAGTGAACCTGAGATAGAAAAACCTCCCAAGAATCATAATGATGCTTCTATTTCTGATGCTGAGACACAATCTAGTAATGAACATACACCTAGCAATAATGATGATGATAAGGAGAATGATAATGATAATGACGATGTTCATGTTGATGCTCAACCAGATAATGATATAGAAATAAAACCTGCTGTTGATCTTGATAACCCACCTCCTAAGAATAAAAGATATGATAAAAGAGACTTTGTTGCTAGAAAACATGGAAAGGAAAGAGAACCATGGGTTCAAAAACCTATGCCTTTTCCTACTAAACCATCTAAAAACAAGGATGATGAAGATTTTGAGCGCTTTGTTGAAATGCTTAGAGCTGTCTTTTTGCGCACTCACTTGATTGATATGTGGAAAATGTCTCCTTACACTAGTAGAAAACATGCCTTTTGTCCGGAGCATTAGTCCCGGTCGGGTTTTGGACCGGGACTAATGTGACCACTAGTCCCGGTTCCAACAGCTAGGCTTTAGTCCCGGTTCATTTGTGACCTCTAGTCCCGGTTGGTGTTACCAACCGGGACTAAAGGGGTGGTGGCAGGCTGGCGTCAGGCTGGGGCCCCTGCGAGCCCCTTTAGTCCCGGTTGGTATCACCAACCGGGACTAGAGATGGACCTTTAGTCCCGGTTGGTATCACCAACCGGGACTAAAGATATCACTATATATAGTGCTTCGTCAAGGCCCGAGCCCAAGCTCTCCTTTCTCTGTTTTCTCCTTTCTCTCCTTTGTTCTCTTCCCCTTGCTCGAGCTCATCCTCCATTATTGCCAAGATTTGTCAAGATTTGAGGCACCCCATCTATCCAAGTGTTCACAAAGGTTAGCAACTTTGTCCTTTCATCTCTCATTGCTAGATTAGCTCGTGCAGTGCTCTATAAGTATAGTGATTTGTGGGTTTTAGTTTGGGAGTAATTATGTGGGAGTTTATTTGATTTATATGCATTTTGAGCTCAAATTAACTTCTTAGTTTGCATATGTGTAGGTGTGGTTTACTTAGTGCCTTCCCGTCCCCGTCCTAACCACCGTCGATCGCTCGCACCGTCCCGTCGCCGGCACCACCTTGGTGAGCCTCTTGTTCTTATCCTTTTTATAAAAAAAATCTTATTTGTATGATTTAGATAGTTACTTGTATAATTTTCTTACTTGTATGATTGTTTATTATACATAGTGCCATATTTTTGATATCCGTCCCCGTCGGCCCTCGTCCGGTTTATGATTCGGATGTGGTATATTCTCTTTTATAACTATTTGTTGCATTTCATGTTTATGACAATTATGCCCATCAAGTTGACATAGATATTTTTTATCTAGGAGGTATGTGAACCAAAAATTGCAACCGACCCTCTTGTCGAGAAGTTAAATTTAGTTGAAAAAGAAAACGAGTATTTGAAAGAAAAATTGAAAAGAATTGAAGAAGAGAAGATGAAATTGAAGTTGCATGTTGCCGATGTCGTCGATGATCACAAGATCAAGATGGATGCTATGCGCTTGAAGATTAGAAAGATTAGAAAATATGCCGTTAATAAAGAGGCTTGGTATCATTATGCTGTTGGATCAATTATTACCCTAGTTGCGATTTTGATCGCATTTGTTGTTGCATTTAAATGCTTTAGCTAGATAGTTTTATGTTGTTTTATTAGAATAAGTGTGTATCAATTTTATGTATGAACTTGTATTAATTTGGTCTTTTCGGTGTTGTGTAATGAAGATGAGTCGGCAATGGATGTACGATGACCGACGCTCTCCCCAGTTCATTAATGGCGTGCATAGTTTTCTGCGTGCGGCTGAGGCAAACAAGCGGAATGGTTTTATGTGTTGTCCATGTGGTGTCTGTAAGAATGATAGGAATTACTCTAGCTCAAAAGTCATTCACGTCCACCTGTTTACGTCCGGTTTCATGTCCGACTATAACTGTTGGACCAAGCACGGAGAAAGAGGGGTTCTAATGGAAGAGAATGAAGAAGAAGAGGATGATGACAACTATCCTGAGTTCCCTGAATACGATGGTACTACAATGGGGGAAGAGAATGAAGAAGAAGAAGCTGAAGAAGAGGCATCAGATGAGCCCGCTGATGATCTTGGTCGGGCCATTGCTGATGCAAAGAGAAACTGCGAAAGTGAAAAGGAGAAGTTGAAGTTGCAGCGCATGTTAGAGGATCACAAAAAATTGTTGTACCCAAATTGCGAAGATGACAAGAAAAAGCTGGGTACCACACTGGAATTGCTGCACTGGAAGGCAGAGAATGGTGTATCTGACAAGGGATTTCAAAAGTTGCTGAAAATGATAAAGAAGACGCTTCCAAAGGATAACGAATTGCCCGACAGTATGTACGAAGCAAAGAAGGTTGTCTGCGCTCTAGGATTAGAGGTGCAAAAGATACATGCATGCCCTAATGACTGCATCCTCTACCGCGGTGAGGAGTACGAGAATTTGAATGCATGCCCGGTATGCGGTGCATTGCGCTATAAGATCAGCCGCGATGACCCTGGTGATGAAGTTGAGGGCGAGCGCCCCAGGAAGAGGATTCCTACCAAGGTGATGTAGTATGCTCCTATAATACCACGGTTGAAACGTTTGTTCCAAAACAAAGAGCATGCCAAGTTGTTGCGATGGCACAAAGAAGACCGTAAGAAAGACGGGAAGTTGAGAGTACCCGCTGATGCGTCGCAGTGGAGAAAAATCGAGGGAAAGTGGCCAGAGTTTGCAGGTGACGCAAGGAACTTATGGTTTGGTATAAGTGCAGATGGCATTAATCCTTTTGGGGAGCAGAGCAGCAATCATATCACCTGGCCTGTGACTCTATGTATCTATAACCTTCCTCCTTGGTTGTGCATGAAGCAGAAGTTCATTATGATGCCAGTGCTCATCCAAGGCCCCAAGCAACCCGGCAACGACATTGATGTGTACCTAAGGCCATTAGTTGAAGAACTTTTACAGCTGTGGGACATAAAAGGTGTACGTGTGTGGGATGAGCACAAACAGCAGGAATTTGACCTACGAGCGTTGCTGTTTGTAACCATCAATGATTGGCCTTCTCTTAGTAACCTTTCAGGACAGACAAACAAGGGATACCACACATGCACGCACTATTTAGATGAGACCGAAAGTATATATTTGGATAAATGTAAGAAGAATGTGTACCTGGGACATCGTTGATTTCTTCTGATCAAGCATCTCTTAAGAAAGAAAGGCAAGCATTTCAAAGGTGAGGCATATCACCGGAAGAAGCCTGACCACCGTACTGGTGATCATATACTTGATATGGTCAAGGATTTAAAAGTAATCTTTGGAAAGGGTCCTGGCGGACAATCTGTTCCGAATGACGCTGACGGACACGCACCCATGTGGAAGAAGAAATCTATATTTTGGGACCTACCCTATTGGAAAGTCCTAGAGGTCCGCTCTGCAATCGACGTAATGCACGTGACGAAGAATCTGGGTATTTAAACTGCCCCCTTCTCCCCCAAATCTTCCTCTCCCTCGCCCGATCGACCAGCCGCTCCTCGACGCGTCCGCTCCCGCCGCCGGTCTCCACGCGACGCCGTCAGGCTGCCCGACCGCGCCCTCGACGTCAGCTCTCGCCGCCCCCTCTGCCCGATGCCGGCCGCGCCGCCGTCCTCTGCCCGACGTCGCCGCTCCTCCACGCGCCGCCACGGCCCGAGCCCGCACCGGCGCCGCTCCTCCACGCGCCTCCCTCCGTCTCCGGCGTCCTCCCCGCCTCCCTCCGTCCACCGGCACGCCTCCCTCCGTCTCCGGCGTCCTCCCCGCCTCCCTCCGCCCCGACGATCCCGCTTGGTGAGCCTCTCCTCCTCCTTTTGTTCATCTTTTTTTTTTTCATTTTTTTAATTTGTTCATATTTTTGTGTGTGTAGATGATTGTTAATTAGATGGATTTATTATGTATTTTTGTGTGTAGATGAATGTTAGATGGATATGTAGATGGATAGATGTTATATTGATGTATGTTAGAATGATGGATGAATAGAAATGTTAGATAGATGGATGTTAAATGGATGAATAGAAATGTTGTTCAAGTGTGGGTTCTCTATAAAAAGAATGGTTGGATCAATGCTATAAAATGTTGTTCAAATTTTCCCATGTACTATAGTTGTAAAAGTTTATTAAATATGAGTAGCATAATAAAATGATAATTATTGCATAGGAATTTGTTTTCATAAGAATTTGTTCTGGACGTCGATGATGCCCGGCCCGCATCCTCATCGTCGACTCGGCGGCGACAACCTGCTTGAGAGGCGCCTTGTCCGGGACTAGGCTCCGCCGGGCTGGCACTGGGAGGTGCTACCTTCCGGGGCGCGCATCTTGGTGAGGAATCGGTCTCCCATCATTGACCCGGAGCTTCTTTGGTGGCGGTCGTGTGGGCCACTATCGGTGCGGAGGCAGCCGGCCCCCGAGGAGGTGGTACGTCGCCATGTCAGGGAGGAGGACGAGCACGTCCATCGCTACATGGTTGTGTTGGACGTCAGGTTCTCCAATACCTGGCAGGTTCTTCAGGGATCTCACCCGAGCTATGATCCTGTGATGGTCCCTTCTCTTTGGGTGTCCACCGCCCGCGCCTCAGGAACCACGAGTCAACTGGATTATTCGATAATATTCGAGCTGTATTAGTGATGTTATATGATAATATTCGAGATGTATTAGTGATAATATTCGAGAAGTGTGCTCTTAAGAAGATGGCCACACAATTCTAGACATGGAAGAAAAGATTATGGGCCAACTACGTCAACGCAAAAAAGAAGACTCCAGAATTCACTGGACCACTAGAGAAGGTAAAAGATCACTGGGACTTATTTGTGGAGTTCAAGGAATCGGAAGCAGCTAAGGAACGGTCGAGGAAAAACAAGATAAATGCTAAGAAAAAAAGTTTCACCATGTTCTGGGGTCAGGTGGCTACAAGACTGGGTTGCCTAAGTGGGATGAATCTGAGGAAAAGATGATTGCTGCAGGGGTCACTCCAAAAACAATGGGTTGGCCCAACAGGTGTAGGACTTGGTTTTATGCCTATGGGGGAAAGTTGGACCCAAAGACAGGGGAGATTATTGAACAGGCAAGTCTTAAAGAAGCCTCAGACGCTTTACTTGAAGCAATAGAAGAGGCTCAAACGGGGGCGTTCCTGCCCGAGAGAGAGAACGACGAGCTTACATGCGCCCTCACGAATCCTGAACACCCGGGACGAACACGAAGCAAAGGCGTTGTTCCGTGGGTTGAGGGGTTTGCGGAGTGGAATGACACTTACAGAAGCCGTGCAAGAAAGAAGAAGCAGGATGCAGACTAGAAGAAGCAGGATGCAGACCGGCTTCAAAAGCTAGAATCAAAGAACGCGGAGTTGGAACGCGCTTTCATGCGGCAGCAGGAGCAGATCGACACAATTAGCCAGCAAAGGGCGTCTCAGCGGCAGGAGCAACCAGATCCAGCATTGCATAGTACCATCCCATCTGTGCCAAAAAGTAGCGTGGGTTCCACGGGGGTCGCGGCCGATGATGCACTGCTGGCTCGCTACCCCGTGGATGATATCCAAGAGACGACAACTTGTGAGCTACACATGAAAATGAAGAACATATCCATGAAGGTGGCGGACGGCTTTGCTTTACCGAATGCACCTGAAGCAACCATCCACGGCAATCTGATTCCACCTGGCTATGCTCGTGTCGGGGTGGATGAAGTTCTGTCGGGATATGACTCACTAGAGCTTGACTTTCCTGGAGGTCAAGGGGAGCAGACACTGGGAGAAGCCATACGTGGTCTCATTGTATGGAGAAAGGAATGCATCGTGTTTCCAAACTCAGTGCCAAGGCCACCGACTCCTCCTCCAAGTCCGCCGCGTCAGCCGACTCCAACGCACCTCGAGACGGAGCGCAGCACGAGTCCGCCATATCGATCTCCGCCACGTCAGCCGAATCCACCCCACCTCGAGACGGAGCCCAGCGCGAGTACGCAATATCGATCTCCGCCGCGTGAGCCGACTCCAAAGCGGAAGAGAGCACCAAAGAAGAAACGCGAGCCTCCTGCCAAAAAGAAGTTAGCTTACGAGATGACTGAGGAGGAAAACAAAGGGGTCGTGGATGCCCAAGTGAAGGCCCATTTTGCACCGAAACCACCCCCGCCGCCGAAGGAGAAAATACCTGAGAAAGTCGTACAACACTTTGTGGATCTTGCTAAACTGGCTGTGGAGAAAAGGCAATCAGACTATGAACGCTCTATTAGCAAGTCATATTATCAACAAAAAAAACAGCAGTCGAGCCTTACAGGTAGTAATAAAAGCGGGAAAACTGTCCCCAGCTCGGAGAATAGGCAGTGCAATTGACCCCCCCGCTCAAGGTGAGTACCGATAAGGCGGTAACCGACACTGATAGAGAGATGGCTAGAGAGATGGGTATCACTGTTGAACAACTCCTAGGCATCGAGGAAGTCCCCACGATGGATCCGAAGGAACTACCATGGAAATATGTCCTCGGGAACCCTCTGGTCAGGCCTGACGAGGAGGAGCTTCTATCAACGCAAATGTGCAGATTGCATGACTAGTACCTGAGAGAAATAAAGGCCGGGCGAGAGAGTCTCATGGTGAAAGTCAAGCCTGAGCATTACTTCCATGGAAAAGATGTGTGGATTGAATTTCCAGAATTTTTTCAGTTATTCAATCAAGACGCACTCGACAAATCTCTCGTCAGTTGCTATTGTCTGTAAGTGATTTCTTTCTGTAATTTAAGTCTCTAGCTCAGCTCGTTCATTGCCTGTAATTATCCTCACTATATTATTTTGTGTGGTATTATGCAGAATGAAGATTTTTGAATTGAACAGAGATAGAGTCTATGGCATTGGGTTCATTGACCCAAATACCGTTAATGAAACTGTGTTAAATAACCACAAACAAGACATAGAGAATAGCTTGCTAATGTTTTTGAAGGAAATAAATACCAGACCAGAAATACTTCTTCCTTACAACTTCAGGTGAGTGTTACTGTCTTGTACTACAAATTCTATTTTTGCTTACTCGATGTTAAGTGTAGTTGATGAGTTATGCATGCCCGCTTATACAAACGTGTGCGCAGATTCCACTGGATCCTGCTAATCATTAAAGTTGACGAGGGAACTGTTGAAGTACTTGACTCACTAGGTAAAGACCCTGAAGAATACGTCAGCCTGTTTTTGATGCTCGACAGGTAATTTCAATCATTATCGCACCACGTCGGCCTCTTTAGTTCATTTCTTGATATCAAGTAATTAATAACTCCTTTATTCATTTTCTTTGCCGAGCAGGGTTTGGAAAAAGTTCATCAAAGAGGTTGTCGGTGAATGGAAACCACAGCTGAAATGGCGACGGTCCAAGGTAATTAAGTAGTACTAGCTACGTCCACGCATCTCTTTAATTCTAGTTTCAATACCATTATCATTCTTGATTATTATCTGATTGAATTCTATTCTCGTAAAGTGTATGAGGCAGGAAAAGGGGACTAATTTATGTGCATACTACGTTTGTGAGAACATTCGCTTTATGACCGAAAGGAGCGGAGATGAAAGACATCTTTGGGTACGTAAACACTATTCATATTTTTTTTATCATGATCTAATATATATACACATAACTAATATATTCATATTGATCTCCTTCTTTAAAGATGGTGGAGATGCGGGATAGGCTCCTACCAAAGGATTTTTGCTTGAGCAGGTCATATCTCCCGACGGAGAATACCATTTCACCTAATGCCTACATGTAATGATCTGCAAATTGTAGGAGAAATTGTATATACCAAATTGTATATATATATATGTGTATGCATGGTCGTATGAGAAATTCTATGATATATGATTGGTTCTACGAGAAATTCTATTATATATGCATAACGTGTACAGTATGTAGTAGCGTAAAATATGTTTGAAATGAAAAAGAATTAAATGGAAAACACAAAATGAAAAGGAAAAATAAACAATAAACCCTAAACCCCTAAACCTTTAGTCCCGGTTGGTGTCACCAATCGGGACTAAAGGTCCCCAGCCCCCGGCGCGCGCTGCCGGCCACGTGGCAGGGATTTAGTCCCGGTTGGTGTCACCAACCGGGACTAAAGGTCCCCAGCCCCCGGCGCGCGCTGCCGGCCACGTGGCAAGGATTTAGTCCCGGGTCATGGCCAACCGGGACTAAAGGGTGGGGGCCTTTAGTCCCGATTTATTAGTCCCGGTTGGTGAACCGGGACTAAAGGCCCTTCCCAACCGGGACTAAAGGCCGTTTCTCCACTAGTGTTATGCTAAATATATGAAAGATATTGTCACTAATAAAAGAAAGATACCTAAAGCTTAAATTTCCACCATGCTTGAAAATTATTCTTTTAAGGGTGGAGTACCTAAAAAGTTAGGAGATCCGGGAATACCCACTATACCATGCTCCATTAAAAGAAGTTATGTAAAAACTGCTTTATGTGATTTGGGAGCTGGTGTTAGTGTTATGCCTTTCTCTTTATATAGAAGACTTGATTTGAATAAGCTGACACCCACTGAAATATCTTTGCAAATGGCCGATAAATCCACTGCTATACCTATTGGAATTTGCGAGGATGTTCCCGTTGAAGTTGCAAATGTTACTATCTTGACAGACTTTGTTATACTTGATATGCCCGAGGATGACAACATGTCGATTATCCTTGGATGACCCTTTTTGAATACTGCAGGGGCTGTTATTGATTGCAACAAAAGCAAGGTTAATTTTCATGTCAATGGTAATGAGCATACGGTTTATTTCCCGAAGAAACAAACTTCAGTGAATGGTATCAATTGTATTGAAAAGGTTTCGACAATCACTATTGGGGGATTCAAATTTCCTCTTCCTACTATCCAAAAGAAATATGAATTTCTTATTGTTGGGGAAATGCATATCCCCGTTGAGGTAACTTAATGTTATACGAAAATTCTTCGGTTTCATGTCACTCGGGAATAGTTTGTTAATAAGACTTGATCAACCTTATTAATGGATTCTTTTTGAAGGGCATGTGGTCGATGAATTTAGTAAGCACAACTTTCTGTAATCTTAGTTTGCTCTGTGTTATTTTTAGTTAAAATAAAATAAAATGCCATGATTATCCTATTTTCTGAATTATCCGTGCAATAAGAAATGGCCCCAAAATAAAAATGCTCAGAATGCAATAAAATTTTAACATGATCTTTTCTGGAATATATAAGAATTTTTGGCACTGAAAACAACCCAGGGGGTGCACCTGTTGCCCACAAGGCAACAGGGCGCGACCACCCCCCAGGGCACGCCAGGATGCCTTGTGGGTCCCACAGGGACCCACTCACTTATCTATTCAGCCCACTTCATCTCCTACCTCCAGAAAATAATCATGGTAGCTCTCTCTCTCTCTCGTGTTCTTGCTCCCAAACCTGAGATTTTCGATCTCTTTGCTCGAAGCTCCGTTTCCGAAACTGTTTTGAGGGATTGCTCCTTGGTATGTGACTCTCCCATTGCTCCAATTAGTTTTTGCTTTAGTGGATTATATTTTGCATAAATTGCTGCTATTGGTGCTACTGAAAATGAGCTTGCATGCTGAATTCTTTGAGTTCTAAGTAGTTTGAATGCTTGATATAGCCTCTAGGCACTTATATGAGTAGTGGCTATCAATCTTGTGAAGTTTTGTAAACATCTTTTTGTGGTCCAAATTTTTTTAGAAATTTGTTGATAGGAAAATGAACTTTCTTCGGAGGGGTTTGATAACCCACATGTATAGGGGATCACAACAGTTTTCGAGGGTAGAGTATTCAACCCAAATTTATTGATTCGACACAAGGATATTAGCAGTTGAGTTCTCAATTCAACCACACCTAGAGACTAAATATCTGCAGCAGAGTGATCAGTAGCACAATAATATGATAGTTTGATAACAGTAGCAATAATAGTAACAGTAGCAGTAACGGTAGCAACAATAGTAGTAGCAATTGTAACAGCAGTAGCAACAATAGTAACTTAGCAAGAACAATATGTGAAAATCTCGTAGGCATTGGATCGGTGATTTTCTTGGATAACATTCATCATGTAACAGTCATAACCTAGGGCGACACAGAACTAGCTCCAATTCATCAATATAATGTAGGCATGTATTCCGTATATAGTCATACGTGCTTGTGATAAGAACTTGCATGACATCTTTTGTCCTACCCTCCCATGGCAGCGGGGTCCATAAGGAAACTAAGGGATATTAAGGCCTCCTTTTAATAGAGAACCGGAACAAAGCATTAACACATAGTGAATACATGAACTCCTCAAACTACGGCAATCACCGGAAAGAATCCCAATTATTGTCACCTTGGGGTATGCGGATCATAACACGTAGCAGGTGCGTATAACTTGCAAGATCGGATCAAGAATACAAATATATTCATGAAAACATAAAGGGTTCAGATCTGAAATCATGGCACTCAGGCCCTAGTGACAAGCATTAAGCATAGCAAAGTCATAGCAACATCAATCTCAGAACATAGTGGATACTAGGGATCAAGCCCTAACAAAACTAACTCGATTACATGATAAATCTCATCCAACTCAACACCGTCTAGCAAGCCTATGAGGGAATTACTCATTCCCGGTGGTGAGCATCATGAAATTGGTGATGAAGGATGGTTGATGAAGACGATGTCGAAAGATCCCCCTCTCCAGAGCCCCAAACGGAGGTGGTGGCGGCTCCGTATCGTGAAACGCAATAAAACTTCCTCTCTTATTTTTTTCTTTGGAATTGTGAATTTATAGGCCAGAGATTATTGTCAGCGGAGCCACGTGGGCCCCACGAGCCACCAGGGCGCGCCTGGGAGGGTGCCCGCCCTGGTGCCTCGTGGGCACTGGGTGGCCCCCCTCCAGTGGGTCTTGGTTCCAGTATTTTTTATTTCTTCCATAAAAAATCTCCAAAAAGTTTCATCCAATTCCAAGAACTTTATTTCTGCACAAAAAACAACACCATGGTAGTTCTGCTGAGAACAGCGTCAGTCCGGGTTAGTTTCAGTCAAGTCATGCAAATTAGGGGCCAAAACAAGAGCAAAAATGTTTGGAAAAGTAGATACGACAGAGATGTATCAACTCCCCCAAGCTTAACTCATTGCTTGTCCTCAAGCAATTCAGTTGACAAACTGAAAGTGATAAGGAAAAACTTTTACAAACTCTTTTGTTCTTGTATCTATATGTATGCTTAAATAGTACCCAAGTTTTCAGCAAAGATTATAACTAACCATGCAAATGATAACTCTTAGAAATTATATTCACTCATATCAATGTCATAATCAACTAGCGAGCAATAATAAGATATCTCAAATGCCAACACTTTGTCATAACGGTCATGATATAATATGACAACATGGTATCTCGCTAGCCCTTTCTGAGACCGCAAAACATAAATGCAGAGCACCTCCAAAGTTCAAGCAGCGACTAAACATTGTAATTCATGGTAGAAGAGATCCAGTCATGATGCACACAACATTAACTATTCACAATGCATGAGAATGACAATAGTGCTCTCAGGACTGGTGCTTATTTGAGAAGGTGATGACTCAATAATAAAAGTAAAATAACATAAAAGTAAATAGATAGGCCCTTCATAGAGGGAAGCATGGATTTGCAGAGGTGCCAGAGCTCGAAGCTTAAATCAGAGATAAATAAAATTTTGGGAGGTATGCCTTTCCTGTCAACGTCACGACCGAGAGTTTTCAATATCTTCCATTCTAAACACATTAGCGGCGGTTCCCAAGCGGTAAAGTAAAGTTTACTCCCCCTCCACCAACAAACACAAGCCATGGCTAGCCGAATCCTTAGGTGCCCTCCATACCAACAACTTTCCGGGGGAGTTTGTTTTATTATTTTGCAATTTTAATAATGGGACTGGGCATCCCGATTACCAGCCCCTCTCGTGCAAGGACAAGTGAATAAACACTCGTCATGAGAATAACCCGCTTAGCATGGAAGATACTGAACGCCCCCTGTCGCTCCATGAGCTACGGGCACACAAAATAGATGTTCATTTGAATATTTAGAGGTGGCACATGCAAATTTACTTAGAACGGCAGAGTAATACCGCATATAGGTAGATATAGTGGACTCATCTGGAATAACTTTGGTTTAAGGGTTTTGATGCACAAGCAGTATTCCCGCTTAGTATAGGTGAAGGCTAGTAAATAGGTTGAGAAGTGACCAGCTAGAGAGCAAAAACGGTCATAAATCATGCATTATGAATAATCAACATTGAATACTAGCATGAGTAGGATATAAGCACCATGAACATAAATATCGTGGAGGCTATTTTGGTTTTGAATCAACTACATGCGTGAACATTTGCCATGTCAAGCCACTTGAAACATTCAGAGGAGGATACCATATCATCATACTACATCATGAACATTTTAATGCATGTTGACACTCAAGATAAATCATTATCCACTCCTAGCTACTTAAGCATGGCATGAGCAACTATAGTATCTAATTGTCATCATAAACATGTTTAATTATAATATGCTGAATCATGGATACTGAGCTAAACATATTTACAAAAACAAAGAACAAGTTGGGTTCGTACCCGCTTTTCCTTGCCACAGTCACTTCATCAATTCATCGTCATTATTGCCTTTCACTTGCATGACCGAATGATATGAAAATAAAAATAGTGCAAGTGTGCCATGGATTAAGCTGGAATCTGCAAGCATTTCATTCAAAGGAGAAGACAAGGTAAAATGGGCTCTTTGTGAGATCAACAATAATGCATACGAGAGCCACTCAACATTTTCATCGTGGTCTTCTCCCTATGATGACTCAACAAAAGAAAAGAATTTCAGAGAAACACACTGAAATATTTTTGGAGTTTTTAGTTTTTCTGGAGAAGACAAATAAAGAAAAATGAAACGAGAAAAACTATTTACACGGGAAAGCTCCCAACAAGCAAAAGAAGAAACGGGAAATCTTTTTGGGTTTTCTTTTAATACTACAACTAATTAAGCTAGAAAGGAAAACCGAAAAGAAACGAGAAATATTTTTGGAATTTCTCAAAGTTTTTCAAACACACAAGAAGAAAGCGAGTGAAAATAAAACTAACATGGATTATACAATGAAAAAGTATGAACACCGACAACTGGAATGAGATGTGTGGACATGAATGTAATGTCAGTGAGAGATACGTACTCCCCCAAGCTTAGGCTTTTGGCCTAGCTTGGTCTATGGCCATCCGTAGTAGCCATCCGGTCCCATGTGAAAGTCCTGAGGCGGCGGCACCCGAGCGTCCCAATCCTGGGCCTCCTCCTCTGCCGCTGCCAAGGCCTTCCGGTAAGCAATGATGTCCGGTGGCATCACAGTATATCCGTTCCTGGCATGAGAATCAAACAAAGCAGGTGCAGGCAACGGAATAATATCACGAGTATCCTCACTAAAAACCAAGTTATAATGAATGTGGTGAGGAGGCTCAGGAGCATCAAGATAGTGGTGGTCCCTCATGGACTGGTAATCTAAGTAAACTCTAGGCAACAAATAATCATTAGGGCGTATGTTAACATTAAAACGTCTCACTAAGCGAGTAGCATAAATACCACCATGAATTTTTTCCCTAGTCCTATTAGTGTGCAAGCGGCGTGCAATGATGGCTCCCAGGTTATAAGTGTTATCATTATGCAATGCGCGGCATAAAATGGCAAAGTTAGGTGCACATAGCGCACTACCCTGCTCCCTAGCTGTCAAGCATTTCCCTATGAATAAAGCAAAGTAGTGAACAGAGGGAAACTGCAAGCTAGTGGCTCAAGCTCTCAACACGCCCCTTGTCTCTCCCACGGTTAAAGTGTGAAGGAAGCCCTCAAACTCCTCCGGGCGAGGCTCTCTAATTTCGCCATCGAAGGGAATCACACATATCTCACAAAACTCAGCCAGAGGTATCTGATAATGTTCAGCATATAAATCAAAGCGCACCTCAGGGGGTTCAAGCCTACTCAGAAAATGAAAGTTTTGCACAAAGGAATTTGTAAGGATGTGGTGCTGGTCACACTCATCTGCAAGGAAGTCAGTCAGTCCGGCATTTGCAATGAATTACGTGAACTCTTGGTAGATCCCGGCTTCATTCATGAAGGCATTGTGCGGCCATTCGCACGGCCGGACCTCTGTCCAACGCGGGATGTTGAGGTCGCTGTCCGAGGAGTCCCCAAGGACTCCCTTGGCGTTCCGCTTCGAAGAACTCCTCCGGAAGATATTCATTTTCCTAAGAACAATTTTCTGAAAAATTTTGGGCCACAAAATGATATCAATAAAACTTCACAAGATTGATAGCAACTACTCATATGGATGTCTAGAGGCTATATCAAGCATTCAAACTACTTGGAACTTAAAGAATTCAACATGCAAACTCATTTTCAGTAGCCCCAAGAGTAGCTAATTATGCAAAATATAATCCACTAGAGCAAAAACTAATTGGAGCAATGGAGGAGTCACATACCAAGGAGCAATCTCCCAAAACAGTTTCGGAAACGGAGCTCCGAGCAAAGAGATCAAAAATTTCAGGTTTGTGAGCAAGAACACGAGAGAGAGAGCTACCCGGAATTTTTGCTAGAGGTAAGAGACGAAGTGAGCTGAAGGGATAAGTGAGGGAGTCCCTGTGGGGCCCACGAGCCACCTGGGCGCGCCAGGGGGGGTGGCGCGCCCTGGTGCCTCGTGGGCACCTGAGGCACCCCCCTGATATGATTTTAGTTCCAAAAATTCTTTAATATTCTATAAAAATTCATATCAAAATTTTATTGCATTCTGAGCACTTTATTTCTGGGCACTTTTTTATTGCATGGATAATTCAGAAAACAGGGTAATCATGGCATTTTGTTGCATTTAACTAAAAATAACAGAAAACAAAAAGTGGGTACAGAAGGTTGTGCTTACTAAATTCATTAACCACATGCCTCTCAAAAATAATCCATTAATAAGGTTGATCAAGTCTTATTAACAAACGATTTCCGAGTGACATGAAACCGAATAATTTTTGTATAACACTAAGTTACCTCAACGGGGATATGCATCTCCCAAATAATAAGAGTTTCATATTTCTTTTTAATAGCAGGAAGAGGGAGTTGAAAACTTCCAATAGTAATTGTTGGAGTCTTTCCAATAACACGAATATCATTTACTTGAAATTGTTTCTTCGGAAAGTGCATCGTATATTCATTGCCATTGATATGAAAAGTGACCTTGCTTTTGTTGCAATCAATAACAACCCCTGCAGTATTCAAAAAGGGTCTACCAAGGATAATCGACATGTTTTCATCCTTGGGCATATCAAGTATAACAAAGTCTGTTAGAATAGTAATGTTTGCAACTACAACGGGCACATCCTCACAAACACCGATAGGTATGGTGGTTGATTTGTCAGCCATTTGCAATGATATTTCAGTGGGAGTGAGTTTATTCAAATCAAGTCTTTTATATAAAGAGAAAGGCATAATACTAACACCGGCTCCTAAATCACACAAAGCAGTTTTGACATAATTTCTTTTAATGGAGCATGGTATAGTTGGTATTCCTGGACCTCCTAGTTTCTTAGGTACTCCATCCTTAAAAGAACAATTTGCAAGCATGGTAGAAATTTCAGCTTCAGGTATCTTCCTTTTATTTGTGACAATGTCTTTCATATATTTAGCATAAGGGGGAATCTTTAAAATATCAGTCAAACGAGTATGCAAAAGGACAGGCCTAAGCATTTCAGCAAAGCGTTCAAATTCTTCCTCATCTTTTTTCTTAGATGGTTTAGGAGGAAAGGGCATGGGTTTTTGGACCCATGGTTCTCTTTCTTTACCATGTTTTCTAGCAACGAAGTCTCTTTTATCATAACATTTATTTTTAGAAGGTGGGTTATAAAGATCAACAACAGGTTCTATTTCAACATCATTATCAAGTTCTTTGTCATTATCTGGTTGGGTATCCACATGAGCATCATCATTATTATTATCATCAGGTGAATGTTCATTACCAGATTGTGTTTTAGCATCAGAAATAGAAACATCATTACTATCCTCCAAGGGTTTTTCTACCTCAGGTTCACTAGAAGTATGCAAAATTCTATCATTTTTCTTTTTCTTTTTCTTTTTAGATGGACTAGGTGCATCAACATTAATTCTTTGACAATCTTATTCAATTATTTTTGGGTGACCTTCAGGATAAAGTGGCTCCTGAGTCATTCTACCTCCTCTAGTCATTACTCTAACAGCATGATCATTCATATTGTTGTTCATTTCATTAAGCAATTCACTCTGAGATTTAGCAACTTGTTCTAATTGGGTTTGAACCATAGATGCATGTTTACTTACACCTTTGACATCATTAGCAATTCTAAATAACAAGTCACTCAAGCGATCAATCATATAGGCATTTCGTTTCAATTGTTTCATAACATTTGCATTGAAATGATTTGCTTAATAATATAATTGTCAAATTCATACAAGCATTGACTAGGAGGTTTGTTATAAGGAATATCACTTTCATCAAACTTTATAAAAGAATTTACCTCAACTACCTGTGGTGGTGTGTCAAGACCATGTATTTCTTCAATAGGTGGCAAATTCTTAATATCTTCAGCTTTAATACCTTTTTCCTTCATACATTTCTTTGCTTCTTGCATATCTTCAGGATTGAGAAATAAAATACCCCTCTTCTTCGGAGTGGGTTTAGGCGGTGGTTCAGGAAGTGTGCAATCATTATAATTCTTCAATATATTATTCAATAGTTTCTCAGCTTGTTCAATAGTCCGTTCCCTGAAAACACAACTTGCACAACTATCTAGGTAGTCCCTAGAAGCATCGGTTAGTCCATTATAGAAGATATCAAGTATTTCATTCTTTTTAAGAGGATGATCAGGCAAAGCATTAAGTAATTGGAGAAGCCTCCCCCAAGCTTGAGGGAGATTCTCTTCTTTAATTTGCACAAAGTTAAATATTTCCTGCAAAGCAGCTTGTTTCTTATGAGCAGGAAAATATTTTTCAGAGAAGTAATAAATCATATCCTGGGGACTACGCACACATCCAGGAGCAAGAGTATTATACCATTCCTTAGCATCACCCTTTAATGAGAAAGGAAACAACTTAAGAATATATAATAGCGATTTTTTTCCTCATGAGCAAATAGGGTGGCTATATCATTTAATTTAGTAAGATGTGCCACAACGGTTTCAGTTTCATAGCCATGGAAAGGATCAGATTCTACCAAAGTAATCAACTCAGGATCAACAGAGAATTCATAATCCTTATCAGTAACAAATATGGGAGAGGTTGCAAACTTAGGATCATATTTCATTCTCTCCCTCAGAGATTTTTCTTTCATTTCAGCAAGCAATTTCATAACTTCATTTCTATCATTACAAGCAAGGATGGCTCAAGCCGTCGCCCTATCAAAGCAATGTTCATCAGGTGTTTCAACTCTAGTAGGAGAGCTAGGCATAATAGGTGAATCACAATTTTCAGTTTCTTTAGCTTTAGCAATTTGTTCAGCAAGAAATTCACCCAGTGGCACAGCATTATCAAGCATAGTACTAGCATCATCTGATGTATCATTCATAGCAGAAGTGGTATCATCAATAACTTGCGACATATCAAAATTAATAGCAGGTGGTGGTGTTGCAATTTTACTCAAAACAGAAGGTGAACCAAGTGCAGAGCTAGATGGCAGTTCTTTACCTCCCCTCGTCTTAGAGGGAACGATCTTGGACTTAGCATCCTTCAGATTCTTGATAGTGATCAACAGATATAAATCCCAAATGACTTAGCAAATAAAGCTATGCTTCCCGGCAACGGTGCCAGAAAAAGGTCTTGATAACCCACAAGTATAGGGGATCGCAACAGTTTTCGAGGGTAGAGTATTCAACCCAAATTTATTGATTCGACACAAGGGGAGCCAAAGAATATTTGCAAGTATTAGCAGTTGAGTTGTCAATTCAACCACACCTGGAGACTAAATATCTACAGCAGAGTGATCAGTAGCACAGTAATATGATAGTTTGATAGCAGTAGCAATAATAGTAACAGTAGCAGTAACGGTAGCAGCAATAGTAGTAGCAATTGTAACAGCAGTAGCAACAATAGTAACCTAGCAAGAACAATATGTGAAAAGCTCGTAGGCATTGGATCGGTGATTTTGTTGGATAACATTCATCATGTAATAGTCATAACCTAGGGCGACACAGAACTAGCTCCAATTCATCAATATAATGTAGGCATGTATTCCGTATATAGTCATACGTGCTTGCGATAAGAACTTGCATGACATCTTTTGTCCTACCCTCCCGTGGCTGCGGGGTCCATAAGGAAACTAAGGGATATTAAGGCCTCCTTTTAACAGAGAACCGGAACAAAGCATTAACACATAGTGAATACATTAACTCCTCAAAGTACGGCAATCACCGGAAAGAATCCCAATTATTGTCACCTTGGAGTATGCAGATCATAACACAAAGCAGGTGCGTATAACTTGCAAGATCGGATCAAGAACACAAATATATTCATGAAAACATAAAGGGTTCAGATCTGAAATCCTGGCACTCGGGCCCTAGTGAGAAGCATTAAGCACAGCAAAGTCATAGCAACATCAATCTCAGAACATAGTGGATACTAGGGATCAAGCCCTAACAAAACTAACTCGATTACATGATAAATCTCATCCAACTCATCATCGTCCAGCAAGCCTATGAAGGAATTACTCACTCCCAGCGGTGAGCATCATGAAATTGGTGATGAAGGATGGTTGATGATGACGATGCCGGAAGACCCCCTCTCCGGAGCCGCAAACGGACTCCAGATCTGGCCTCCCGATGAAGAACAGGAGGTGGCGGCGGCTCCGTATTGTGAAACGCAATAAAACTTCCTCTCTTATTTTTCTCTCTGGAATTGTGGAGTTATAGGCCAGAGATTAGGGTCAGCGGAGCCACGTGGGCCCCATGAGCCACCAGGGCGCGCCTGGGGGGGCGCGCCCTGGTGCCTCGTGGGCACTGGGTGGCCCCCCTTTAGTGGGTCTTGGTTCCAGTATTTTTTATTTATTCCATCAAAAAATTTCCTAAAAGTTTCACCCAATTCCAAGAATTTTTATTTCTGCACAAAAAACAACACCATGGTAGTTCTGCTGAAAACAGCGTTAGTCCGGGTTAGTTTCATTCAAATCATGCAAATTATGGGCCAAAACAAGAGCAAAAGTGTTTGGAAAAGTAGATACGACGGAGACGTATCAGGGTTCTTCGAGCCGGAGCTCCAAGGGTGTCCTTGGGGATGCCCATGACCACGACCTCAACATTCCGCGTAGGACGGAGGTCCGATCGTGTGAGTGGCCGCACAACACCTTCATGAACGAAGCCGGGTTCCGTCAAGAGTTCGCACAATTTGTTGCGAACGCCGGGCTTACCGACTTCCTCGCAGATGAGTATGACTAGCACCACATCCTTACAAATTCCTTTGTTCAATTTTTTTATTTCATGCCTAGGCTCGATATCCCCATGGTGCGTTTCGATTTATATGTTGAACATCATGAGTTAATGCTAGATGAGTTTTGTGAGATATGCTTGATCCCTTCTGATGGAGATTTAAGGGAGCCTCGTCCTGAGGAGTTCGAGGACTTCCTTCGCACTTTGACTGTAGGGGAATTTACGGGCATTTCAAAAGCCCGTGTTACTAGCTTGTATTTTCCTGCTGTGCACTACTTTGCTTTATTCATAGGGAAATGCTTGACTGCCAGGGAGGAAGGTGGTAAGCTCAGTGCCCCTGACCTCGCCATCTTGCGTCGTGCTATTCACGGCGATAACACTTTTAGCTTGGGAGCTATCATTGCATGTCACTTACACACCAACAGAACTAAGGGTAAAATCCATGGCGGTATTTATGCTTCACGTCTTGCGAAACGTCTTAATGTTGCCATCCACCCAAATGACTACTTGCCGCCCAAGGCCTATTTAGACCAACAATGCATGACCGATCACCACTTTATTGATGAACCTGAACCTCCTCAATATGTTCGTTATAACCTAGTTTTCAGCGAGACAACTCGCGATATTATTCCGTTGCCTGCACCCTCTTTGTTTGACTCTCATGCCAGGAACGGATACACCATCATGCCGGCGGACATCACAGCTTACAGGAATGAGCTGTCAGCAGTGGAGAACGAGGTCCAGCAGTGGGATCCTTAGGTGCCTCCGCTCCAGTACTATCCGCCCGGTCCCGATGGCTACTATGGGTGGTGATTACCAAGCTAGGCCAAAAGCCTAAGGTTGGGGGAGTACGTATCTCTCACCGACATTACATTCATGTTCACACATTCATTCCAGTTGTCGGTGTTCATACTTTTTCATTGTATATCCATGTTAGTTTTATTCTCGCTTTCTTCTTGTGTGTTTGAAAAACTTCAAAAACCCAAAAATATTTCTTGCTTCTTTTCAGTTTTTCTTTCTTGTTTGTTAGTTCGTAGTATTAAAAGAAAACCCAAAAAGATTTCTCGTTTCTTCTTTTGCTTGTTGGGAGTTCTCCCGTGTAAATAGTTTTCTCGCTTTTCGTTTTTCTTCTTTAATTTGCTTTCTTCAGAAAAACTAAAAACTCCAAAAATATTTCAATGTGTTTCTTTTCTTTTCGTTGAGTTGTTGCAGGGAGAAGACCACGATGAAAATGATGAGTGGTTCTCATATGCTTTATTGTTGATCTAACAAAGCCAATATTACCTTGTCTTCTCACTTGAACAAAATGTTTGCAGATTCCAGCATAGTCCATGGCAGACTTGCACTATTATTATTTTCACATAATTCGGTCGTGCAAGTGAAAGGCAATAATGACGATGATTTGATGAAGTGACTGTGGAAAGGAAAAGCTGGTATGAACTCTTTTTGTTTTTGTTTTTGTAAATATGTTTAACTCAGTATCCATGATTCAGCATATTGTGAGTAAACATATTTGTGATGACAATTAGATATTATAGTTGCTCATGCCATGCTTAAGTAACTAGGAGTGGATAATGATTTATCTTGGATGTCAACATGCATTAAAATAGTTATGATGTAGTATGTTAATATGGTATCCTCCTCTGAATGTTTCAAGTGGCTTGACTTGGCACATGTTCACACATGTAGTTGATTCAAAATCAACATAGCCTCCACGATATTTATGTTCAGGGTGTCTATATCCTACTCATGCTAGTATTCAATGTTAATTATTCTCAATGCATGATCATGACCGTTTTCGCTCTCTAGTTGGTCGCTTCTCAATCTATTTGCTTGCCTTCACTTGTACTAAGCGGGAATTCTGCTTGTGCATCCACAATCCTTAAACCAAAGTTGTTCCAGATGAGTCCACTATATCTACCTATATGCGGTATTACTCTGCTGCTCCAAGTAAATTTGCATGTGCCAGCTCTAATCATTCAAATAAACATCCGTTTTGTGTGCCCGTACCGCTCATGGAGCGACAGGGGGCGGTCAATATCTTCCATGCTAAGCGGGTTATTCTCAAGATGAGTGTTTATTCACTTGTCATTGCATGAGAGAGGCTGGTATTTGGGATGCCCAGTCCTATGCTCAAAATCGAAAATATATAATGCAAACAAACTCCCCCGGAAAGTTGTTGGTATGGAGGGCACCCAAGGATTCGGCTAGCCATGGCTTGTGTTGGTATGGTGGAGGGGGAGTAAACTTTACCTTTCCGCTTGGGAACCGCCTATAATGTGTTTAGCATGGAAGATATTGAAAACTCTCGGTCGTGACATTGACAGGAAAAGTACACCTCCCAAAATTATTTTTCATCTCTGATTTAAGCTTCGAGCTCTGGCACCGCTGCAAATCCCTGCTTCCCTCTGCGAAGGGCCTATGCATTTACTTTTATGTTGTTTACTTTATGTTATTTTACGTTTATTGTTGAGTCTCACCTTCATGCACTAAGCGCCAATCCTGATAGCACTATTGTCATCCTTATGCATTGAGTATAGTTAATGTTGTGTGCATCATGACTGGATCTCTTCTACCCTGAATTACAATGTTTAGTTGCTGCTTGAACTTTGGAGGTGCTCTGCATTTATGTTTTGCGGTCTCAGAAAGGGCTAGCGAGATACCATGTTATCATATTATATCATGATTGTTTTGACAAATTGTTGGCATTTGAGATATGTTATTATTGCTCTCTAGTTGATTATTCCATTGATATGAGTAAATGTAGTTTTTAAGTGTTATTATGAGCATGGTTAGTTCATGATCTTTGCTGAAAACATGGGTACTATTTAAGCTTATATACGGATACAAGAAAAAAAGAGTTAGTAAAAGTTTTTCTTTATCTCTTTCAGTTTGTCAACTGAATTGCTTGAGGACAAGCAATGAGTTAAGCTTGGGGGAGTTGATACGTCTCCGTCGTATCTACTTTTCCAAACACTTTTGCTCTTGTTTTGGACTCTAATTTGCATGATTTGAATGAAACTAACCCGGACTGACGCTGTTTTCAGCAGAATTACCATGGTGTTGTTTTTGTGTAGAAATCAAAGTTCTTGGATTTGGACAAAACTTTTTGGAGAATTTTTATGGAATATATAAAAATTATTGGCGCAAGAATCAACAGAAGGGGGGCCACCTGCTGCCCACAAGGCAACAGGGCGCGACCCCTCCTAGGGCGCGCCCTGATGCCTTGTGGGGCCCACAGGCGGCCGTCTGACCTAATTCCAATGCTATAAATTCTCTTTCCCTGAGAAAAAAAATAGAAGAAGAAGTTTCATTGCATTTGACGATACGGAGCCGCCACCACCTCCTGTTCTTCATCGGGAAGGCTGATCTGGAGTCCGTTCAAGGCTCCGGAGAGGGGGATTCAACGCTGTTGTCATCATCAACCATCCTCCATCACCAATTTCATGATGCTCAGCACCGGGAATGAGTAATTCATTCGTAGGCTTGCTCGACGGTGATGGGTTGGATGAGATTTATCATGTAATCGAGTCAATTTGTTAGGGCTTTGATCCCTAGTATCCACTATGTTCTGATATTGATGTTGCAATGACTTTGCTATGTTTAATACTTGTCACTAGGGCCTGAGTGCCATGATTTCAGATCTGAACCCTTTATGTTTTCATGAATATATTTGTGTTTTTGATCCTAACTTGCAAGTTGTATGCACCTATTACGTGTCATGATCCGCATACCCCAAGGTGACAATAATTGGGATTCTTTCCGGTGATTGCCGTAGTATGAGGAGTTCATGTATTCACTAAGTGCTAATGCTTTGTTCCGGTTCTCTATTAAAAGGAGGCCTTAATATCCCTTAGTTTCCTTAAGGACCCCGCTGCCACGGGAGGGTAGGACAAAAGATGTCATGCAAGTTCTTATTATAAGCACGTATGACTATATACGGAATACATGCCTACATTACAATGATGAATTGGAGCTATTGTGTATCGCCCTAGGTTGTGACTGTTATATGATGAATATCATCTAACATAATTATCATCACCGATCCAATGCCTATGACTTTCTCATATTGCTTTCTGCTAAGTTACTTTGTTACTATTGCTTTACACTTGCTACAAAACTGCTACTGTTACTGTTACTGTTACTATTGTTACTATTGCTACTGCTATCAAAACTATCATATTACTGTGCTACTAAATACTTTGCTGCAGATATTTTATCTCCAGGTGTGGTTGAATTGACAACTCAACTGCTAATACTTGCAAATATTCTTTGGCTCCCCTTGTGTCGAATCAATAAATCTAGGTGAAATACTACCCGCAAAAACTGTTGCGATCCCCTATACTTGTGGGTTATCAGGGAGTGCGGCCGCATCCGCATTGAGCGCGGCCGCATCCACTGAGAGGGCGTCTGCGACTGCCGACAGGGCAGCTACAGCAGTTGAGACGGCTGCAGTAGCAGCTGCCACGGCGGCTGCAAACGCCGAGAGCGCTCGACCAGCCGTCCGTGCCGCGGAGGTCGCCCTGGCCCTGGTCGAGGACGCCCACGCCAAGATCGAGGACGGCCACGCCAAGATATTCCATGCCTCCTTGGAATCCAACATGCACCCCACGTCCAAAAAGGCGGCGGAGGCCATGGAGCACCTGGTTCCTCATGAGATCACTGAGCGGGAGCTGGAGATGCAGGAGGCAGTGGAGATCGAGGAGCGCCGGGATGAGGAGTTGCGCGTGGCTATGGAGGTAGAGAAGCGCATGTCCGTTGAGGAATCGGCGGTGGAGTACCAACACGAGCTCTAGCGCCACCACTACTACGAGTACTACAAAGGGCGGCGCCGAGGACGAGGACGACGACGCGGTCGACTTCAGCCTGGGGAACGCGGAGTCCAGCAACGGCGGCATGTCACCAAGACAAGTCATCGACATCTCATCTTACACCGGCGAGGCATAGGGCAGCGCATCGGCGGCTTTGTTAAAATTACTAAAAATGTTGCCATCTCATTAGCGGTGCCCTGAGAAAATTATTTGGCACCGCTTCAACAGTTTGTGCAGCCAACTTTGCTCCACACATCCGAGCAGCCAAGCAGTAAAATACTAATACTTTATGGCACAAAGGAACTGGGCATCAAAGCAAATAGGTGCTCCGGAGTCCGGTTCCCTGAATTTTTCCTCTGGCATCGGCTCGGCAGTGCAGGGCACCGGTGCCAAATGTAGCAATAGTTGTTTTGACACCGGTTTTGGCCTACATAGTGGAGGGCCTGCTATTAGTTCTATGTTACTAAATTTGTGCATGTACATACCTGTTAGTATTAATTTGATGTCATCCAAACACTATCATTGTGCTGTTGCAGTTATATTTACCTTCCTCATAAAATGTTCAATTTGTTATTTATAGTACATGACTAAGAACTTGTTGCATTGTTGCAGTTAATTATAGATTGTGATGTTCCTGAATTTGGTTGTTGTCTCGGTAGCAATTAATTCATTTGCACATTGATCATTTTGAGAAGATATGTCATAATTAACGTGTTTCTTCAGTTTTTCAAAATATGTATGTGGTGATTTTCTATGTTGCTAGAAACCCATTTTCTCTACAATTGTAACTGATTTAGTTTTAAATATTATAGGATGAACGGAAGTGTTCTTACCTGGAGTGGGTTGATCAAGAGTGGCCACAGTCTTTGAAAATGTGCCTAGCAAAGCTCTGGAGCATGTATGAGGAAGAGAATAGAGATAGGCTTAGAGAAAATGTTGTCAATGCTGAATAATATTTCAAGATACGGGAAAAAAGAGGAAGATGGAGAATGAGCTCATATTTTTTAAATTAGACTTTGCTAAAATGGTGTTTGCGAATGAGGAGGCACTTTCCCAGTTGGCCAGTGCAAAACAGGTTCTTACTAAACTGAAAGCAGAGGTGGAGAAGACGAATTTGGCTGATCATGCATCGGTCGATTAGGGAAATGAATATATTGTTCTAATATTGTGCTCAACATACTTTGTGCTTATGAAGGTGAGCTAGCTATATGCTGTACTGTGCTGTTTTGACGTAGCTATCGTATTGTGATGTTAAAATATATTTGTGTGCCTGATATGAAAGTGGCAAATAGCTGTTCGATATGAAATGTGAATTTGCTTAATACTGAAAGTATTAATAGTAAACTAATAAACCTGCTAAATGGGTCATGGAACTTTATAAACATTTCTAGCAGTAAAAGCATGTGTGATGGATAGCCCAATGTCATACAATTTTCTTGATCGAATCGTGTGTGATATACTTGAATAACTCAAATGGTCAACAAAGGTAGAGCGTCTGTGATCGTTACACCTATCACAAACGAGGCTATACAGAAAACTGTGTGGGATGGCAAGACAATCTCCCATGGCTTGTCCTATGAAAGCGTCTTCGTTATCTCCCCCTATCACACACGAACGAAAAGCTGTGTGTGATGTACATACGAACGAAAATGTTTGTCCGGGATTCACTGTGTGGGATGTACATACGAACGGAAACGTTTGTCTGGGATTCACTGTGTGGGATCTACATACGAACGGAAAGGTTTGTCTGGGATTCACTGTGTGGGATGTACATACGAATGGAAACATTTGTCTGGGATTCACTGTGTGGGATGTACATACGAACGGAAATGATTGGGCCTGTATAATTGTATGTGATGGCTCGCCAGATCGCACACGAGCTCATTTTGCCCCGGGTGTGTGACCGGAGGACCTATCGCCCATGGTTTATGGGTCGTGTGGGCAGGACCCCCCTATCGCACACACACAGTCAATGTGACACCCTGGATTTTGCCTTTTCTTTTTATTTAGTTTTATTGATTATTTATTTTGCAAATGGGTTTTTCTGTCAATTCATTTGGACTTAACACTTTGAAATATTTTTGACTTTCTTACAAGTGAAACCTATCATCTTGAAATCCTCCCAAAATCTCATCTCTCTCACTCCATGGCTAAGTCATAATTTTTAATTATGGCTTCATATTCATTTTCTCTCTGAAAATGTCCTTTTGCCCTCTGTGCTATGAAGCAACCATCATTTTTCTTGCTCAGAAAATTCTCAGAAAATTCCCAAATATTCTTTGGTTCGTGCCTCATCTCCCCATGCAAAAATATGCCATGGTTCTTTGTAAATTTTCAGCTAGGAAAAATATTTTTGCTTCTGGTCCGTAATGACAGTCTGTGAAGAAATTATATTTTTCCTTTATCAAATGAAGCAGAATTTTTTACCACATGACTACCTTCCTAAGTGATGCTTAACCACCAAATTTCAGCCTTATCCTCCAAGCCATTGGAGCTCAGCTTCCTATCCAAGTTTCTATACAAAAACATTGCAGCAGGCTCTTATCAAATCCCTTGAGCTAGGTGGCAAACCAAGAGCACTGCGCAGCACCACATTGAAGGGACTTCACATTGGACACGGTCTGCACTCTCCAAAAGTAGCGTGTATGCCAGTGCACGCGGTGACCATGCGGGAACGAGGTGTTCGACATGCAGAGCTCGCACTCTGGACGTCCGGGCCCTCGGCCACCACCTGTTCTTCCTCCTCGCACCACCGCAACTAGTCCTTGCCACTCAGCTAGCTCTCCCACGTCCACCTGTCCACCCTCTGACCCTCTCCGACGTCGGCAGACAGCACGCCGGACGTGGACACCGTGCATCCGAGCGGAACAGTGAGCGCGAGTGCGGCTCCTGCCCCACTTAGTGCGCTGCACTGTGCCCGCGTGTGTCTACAGCTCCCCTGACCTCTTCTACTTCTTTCCCAAGCCGTGCCCGAGCCCCTCTCCTCACCAGAACACAGACAGCGTCACCACTGTGGAGCTCAGCACTCGGCCACCTCCTCCACCTATAAATAGACCCCTCCCGAGCCGTTCTAGCCATCGCATCCACCTACATTGGCCACAAATCGACCACCAGCAAGCGGGGCAAGGCCAGGAGGGCCTCCTGCCTCTGATCCTTGCCGGAGTTGGCCGCAGATCCCCTATGGCCATCAACTCGCTCCAGCCATGTTCTTCTTCTCCCACTGCCGCAGTCGAGCTCGTGGTGATATCCTGAACGCATTGGTGCAGCCAATTCGTCGGATTATCGCCGGAATCATCAACTCCGACGAGCTCCGCCGCCCGCTATCTCTAGAGACGAAGCTAGCCTCGCCGTCCATCCACCTTCGTCCAAGCCACGTGTACGTGCGTGTTTCCCACGCTTCCCTTGACCCATCCCGACCCTCGCCGGGGACTGTCATGGACTCCTCGCTAGAGAATCACCGGCGACAGAGCCGCCGTGCCCATGTTTCCTCTCTCTCTCTCTCTTTTAACCCTGACATGGGGCCCCACCTGTCAGCCTCTCTTCTCCCTCCCGAACCGTTTTCTAGTGGAGGCGCCATGGCAAAATAGGCCTTCGATGTGGCCTCTTCTGGATATTTTGTTTAATTCAATTTAAATTCATTTTGACCATAACTTTGACCAGCTATAAATCCTATTCTATAAGTCCAAATGAGTTGAAACTTTTTGCAACAGTTTTGTTTTGATCTATAGTTTCTGTTTGCAAAGTTTTAGAATTTTCCTTGCTGTTTAGAATTTCTGGTGAAATAAAATGCTTTATGTGACATTTTCGTTTTGCATTTAAATTATTTTCAGAAGATCCTAGTTGTGTTGGAGAAGACCAGGAGTATTGTGACACTCCTCTGAACTAAGGCATGCCACAACATTCATATGCGAGGATTGCATTGCAATGGCAATGGATTTATTTGAATTAAATTCATTATATGCTTAATTAGTTAAATGATTTATCTTGTGAAACTTGTTGCATTAGAATTACTCCTAGTCTCATTATTATTTATGTGCAGTAGAGATCATGTTATATGCTATGATTTAGTATGATGCATTAGTTACTTATATTCATGTTATCATGACCCCGTGCACCACATTGCATACTATGACTCGAATCATTTTCTTTCAAGTTAAACCTGATGATAATTCAACTTGAACAAGCTATTGATCGAGTCATCACTACAAGAAATATGGCAACTTGCGACCATCAATATTGGTCACTGAATGGTCATTGTTTTTCACTTGTGACCTTTTTGTGACCAAAAACAGTTGGTCAAAAGCTGGCCGTCTTTAATGAAACTTAACGACCTTCACTGTGAAATGGTCGTAGATGGTAACGACCAAAACAAAAGGTCATTGGTTCTACGACCAATTGTTTTGGTCACTGGCAATCTACCCACACCACATCGGATCCGACGTGGCAAGCTGACGTGGCAAAATTGCGACCAAATGAAAAGGTCGTTGATTAGAATCAGCCCGGTCCAGTTCGACGTTTTACTTGGGCCAAGCCCAACAATTTAGCCTTTTTATATTTTTTTCTGTCAATTTTTGTTCGGTTTCATGGGCCAAGCCCAACATTGCCGCCTTTCTTATTGTTGGGTCGTGGCCTTTTTGTCTAAACAAATTTAGTTTTTCTTTTTTCCCAAAAGAAGGGTCCACTAGTTAGATGGGTCCCGGTTGCCAGGTTCTATTAAAGTGGGGCCCTTTTGACAGCATCATATTCTTCAGATTTCAATTTCACAGAAATAAATAACCATATTTAAATAAGAACAGACAGAAAACAGAAGTAATACTTCAAATAACAGCAGTGAGAATCAATCTGTTACAGATACAATGACGACCAAAATTACAAGCTCCACAAGTGTAATAACTACATATTGGGCTCCTTCTGTCATATGACACAGTTACAAGCTCTACTAGTGTAATAACACAGATACAAATACAATCACAGTCACACAGATATAGTGACAATCACAATGACAATTGACAATCAGCACAAACTGGGCTCCTGCTCCAGTCAGATGAAACCGTATGCAGGACTCACTAGGCGACCATAGTCGACTAGGCCGTGACCTTCGCTACACTGGGCTAACAGAACAACAATAGAACTATCATCATGCCTTTGACCATCGCCCTGTTACATGAATCAGAAGAGAAGAATCAAAACACTGGAGCCAATATATTCTGAACAGACCATTCAAAAAAATGGCAATTTCTTTAGAATAATAACACAAATTTAGCTAGTACAATGATTTTTGTTCTCCAGGTAGTTAAAATGAGATACCCGTGCATACAAGAAAGGTGATGCAAGGAAATAGAGCATTTTACTCATAGCACACAGAGTATCAATATTATGTTCTTATCGGCTTATTCTTATGCCTAAAGCAAGTAAGAAAATCTGACCAAATAAGCAACTACTCCATAAACTAAAACATCAGGACTGATTATGCAGACTAATCTTTTTGTGAAAAATGGACTGGATAATTGGTTTTCCATACACAATCCCTTGCAGTTAGCAAGAACATGACGCACAATGTTCACATGAACACATACCATACTGTCCTCTACATTTTATAGCTAGGATCAGACCCTCTCTTATCAGTTGAACAATGCATTGACTAGTTATTAGTAAAGCAGCAACCAACAGTAGTGATAATGCAAAAGCAGCTTCTGTGCTTCTGCATATGTCTATACTATCAATATGCTTTGGGAAGCAGAGGCGGATATTGAACATCCTTGAATAAAAGGTACCAGATTACAATGTTGTGGATATATAGTTACTTGGTATTTCAATATTTCTACTTAACACAACAGAACTACCCCAACCCTGTATGTTAAATTAAGAGATGCATTGCAAATGACCGAAGCAATGTTATGCGCTATATCCATCTCATTATCTCAAGGCAGGCAAACTAAGATTTCACCCGACCTACAACAGGTGCGGCTACAACCAAACTACAATAGTAGTTCTACCAGTAGCAACAGATGGAAGAAATTGGCTCACCTGCAGTGGCTATCCAGGAGCAAAGTTGAGGACGGCCAGGGCAGGAGCAGCAGGATGCAGCTTGGGGACGTGGTTGGGGAACACTGCCGGCAGCAGCAGCAGGTCCGGCACGTCCTATACTAGAAGCAGCTCCCATGGCCTTGAAAGGAATTCCTTTCCTTGACACAATACGAGCACACATCAATAGGAGATGATGAGAAGTTTTAGAAGAAGGAGTCCATGAGCATCAGCAGGCAATGGAATGGAAAAAGATGAAATCGAGAGGCGGGGCGAACCTTGCTCCTGCTGCCGTTGTGTCCTTGACGCTGGAGCTGACTCCATCGACCGAAGATGTGCGGACCTTGGGGAGCGAGGAGAACCAATGGGAGGAAGGGCCATGGCGTCCCGAGGAGCAGCCTAGCATGGCATCCCGAGGCCTTCCTCTCCCATGGCGGACGTGCTCTGGTCGATCTGGGAAGGAGACAAGGTGAGATGAGGAAGCGCCTACACACACAGATCGAGAGAGAGGGGGGATTCATACCAGATCCGGAGGTCGCCATCGGTGGGCTCGCCGGAGATGGCCGGCTGCCGGTGCGTGTCCTAGGAGGTTGAGGAAGAACCTGCCATCCTCGAGGCCATCCAGGAGACGAGCCCGAGCATGGAGAAGGGAGCACCTCCATCCCAGCCAAGCTCGCAGCTCTTCCCGGCCCAGCACCTCAGCTCTCTTGGGAAGCACCGCTGCTGCGCCATGGTATGCTAGATCTGGGGCCTAGGGTTGGGAGGTCAGGCAAGGGGAGAGGGTGGGGCGGGGCCGGCGAAGTGGAGGAGAGGGGCACGACGGTGGGATGGGAAGGGGGCGATGATGGGGGAGAGGGGGAGGAGGTCGCCGGCGGTGGAGACAGCGGTGGCGGCGGCAGACGAGGATGAAGGGAGAGGACGAAGGGAAGGAGTGGGTGGTGGAAGGGGGGTGTCTACCTGTCTGGGGCTGGGGGAGGAGGGTGCGGTGTCGGAGGGAGCTGCCGGCGAGGTGAGGCGTCGGAGGGAGAGGGTGGCGGAGCCGGCGTCGTCGGTCTGGATCGAGTGAGGCCGAGGCGGGCGGAGGAGAGCAGGGGCAGATCGATATCAGAGAGGGAGGGAGAGGGTGGCGGTTGTGGGTGCGTGGGGGCTGTGTTAGGGCTACGTGGGTGAGAGGGGGTGAGGGCTGCCGTTGGATCCGGGAGCATCCGACGGTGTTTGATGCATGATCCGCGTGAGATGCCCATAGACCAATCAGAACGCAACAAACAATTTGAAAACCTTATGACCATCTAAATTGGTCGTAATTGATTAAATATAAGTTTTTTTACGAAAAATTCATTTTTCATTTTCCGAGTGTCCAAAATGAGTTTTTTTGTGAAGGACCTACCAAATATTTGTAGCAAAATTTTACCACATCAATTTTCTAAAATATTAGACCATATTTAATGTACAATTGACCTAATGGTTGGTTGTCAATAGCTTTCGATCCACCTCTCGTGAAAAAGACAAATTCCCGTTGATTTAGAAGGAAGCGGGGCAAATTTGAACTACAGCTGCCGCATAGTTTGCTCTTTATTTTTTCCAAAAATCATTTATAGGTACTAAAGTATCTATTTCTTCAGAGATACTCCAAAAGTTTTCCAGGATTCAACCACTAGCTATGAACGGTCATGCCCGCAGTTTTGACCGCATTTTGAAATCGACATTAAAATTCAAAAAAATCAAAAAATTGGAAAACCTTCGCATTGTGTCATTATATGTGACCAAGTTACCAGGAAAAATAATAAACATGTAATACGGCAATTATTTTAAAAAGTGTTCTCAGAAATGAGCTATCATGTGTGAAGACTCATGGCTTTCAAGTCAAATGATCAATCTTATGGCCACATTCATGGCATAGTTTGTTCAAATGATCTCATATTTTGCACAAGTTTGCATCTTCGAATGACAAACAATGTTGCTTAAGCAAGTTTTATTTTCTTTGGACGAAAAATTCATTTTCCATTTTTTGAGTGCCCAAAATGAGTTTTTTTGGAAAGGACCTACCATATAATTGTTGCAAAATTGGACCAAATCAATTTTCTAAAATATTAGGCCATATTTAATATACAATTGACCAAATGTTTGGGTGTCAAAATCTTTGATCCACCTCTCGTGAAAAACACAAATTTCAACTGATTCAGTAGGAAGTGGGTCAAGTTTGACCTACAGCTGCCTCATAGTTTGCTCATGATTTTTTTCCAAAAATCATTTCTAGGTACATAAGTATCTATTTAATCAAAGAAACACCAACAGTTTTCCAAGATTCAACCACTAGCTAGGAACGGTCATGCCCGCCGTTTTGACCGCATTTTGAAATGGGCATGAAAAATTCAAAAAAATCAAAAAATTAGAAAACCTTCGCATTGTGTCATTATATGTGAGCAAGTTATCAGGAAAAATAATAAACTTGTAATACGGCAATTATTTTAAAAAAAGTGTTCTCAGAAATGAGCTATCATGTCTGAAGATTCATGGCTTTCAAGCCAAATGATCAATCTTATGGCCACATTCATGGCATAGTTTGTTCAAATGATCTAATATTTTGCACAATTTTGCATCTTGCAATGACAAACAATGTTGCTTAAGGAAGTTTTCATTTTCTTTGGACAAAAATTTCATTTTCCATTTTTCGAGTGCCCAAAATGAGTTTTTTTGTGAAGGACCTACCATATATTTTTTGCAAAATTGGACCAAATCAATTTTATAAAATATTAGGCCATATTTGATGTACAATTGACCAAATGGTTGGGTGTCAAAAGTTTTGATCCACCTCTCGTGAAAAAGATAAATTTCTGCCGATTCAGTAGGAACTAGGTCAAATTTGAACTGCAACTGCCTCATAGTTTGCTCTTTATTTTTTTCCAAAAATCATTTTTAGGTACATAAGTGTATATTTAATCAGACAAACACCAAAAAATTTCCAAGATTCAACCCCTAGCTACGAACAGTCATGCTCGCCGTTTTGACCGCATTTTGAAACGGGCATAAGAAATTCAAAAAAATTAAAAAATTGGAAAACCTTCGCATTGTGTCATTATATGTTACCAAGTTACCACGAAAAATAATAAACTTGTAATAAGCCAATTATTTTAAAAAGGTGTTCTCAGAAATGAGCTATCATGTGTGAAGATTTATGGCTTTCAAGCCAAATGATCAATCTTATGGCCACATTCATGGTATAGTTTGTTCAAATGATCTAATATTGTGCTAAATTTTGCATCTTGGAATGACAAACAAAGTTGCTTAAGGAAGTTTTCATTTTCTTTGGACAAAAATTTCATTTTCCATTTTTCGAGTGCCCAAAATGAGTTTTTTTGTGAAGGACCTACCATATATTTGTTGCAAAATTGTACCAAATAAATTTTCTAAAATATTAGGCCATATTTAATGTACAATTGACCAAATGGTTGGGTGACAAAAGTCTTGATCCACCTCTCGTGAAAAAGATAAATTTCCGCCGATTCAGTAGGAAGTGGGTCAAATTTGAACTGCAGCTGCCTCATAGTTTGCTCTTTATTTTTTCCAAAAATCATTTTTAGGTACATAAGTATCTATTTAATCAGACAAACACCAAAAGTTTTCCAAGATTCAACCCCTAGCTACGAACGGTCATGCCCGCCGTTTTGACCGCATTTTGAAACGGGCATAAGAAATTCAAAAAAAATCAAAAAATTAGAAAACCTTCACATTGTATCATTATATGTGACCAAGTTACCAGGAAAAATAATAAACTTGTAATACGGCAATTGTTTTAAAAAAGATTTCTCAGAAATGAGCTATCATTTGTGAAGATTCATGGCTTTCAAGCCAAATGATCAATCTTATGGCCACATTCATGGCATAGTTTGTTCAAATGATCTAATATTGTGCAAAAGGGTGCATTTTGGAATGGCAAACAATGTTGCCTAAGGAAGTTTTCATTTTCTTTGGACGAAAATTTCATTTTCCATTTTTCGAGTGCCCAAAATGAGTTTTTTTTTGTGAAGGACCTACCATATATTTGTTGCAAAATTGGACCAAATCAATTTTATAAAATATTAGGACATATTTAATGTACAATTGACCAAATGGTTGGGTGTCAAAAGCTTTGATCCACCCTCATGAAAAAGACAAATTTCCACCGATTCAGCTGGAAGCGGGTCAAATTTGAACTGCATCTGCCTTATAGTTTGCTCTTTATTTTTTCAAAAATCATTTCTAGGTACATAAGTATCTACTTAATCATAGATACATGGTGTGGTGGCGAGACGTCGAGGTTTGGACGCTGGCCGAGGCCATATTTGTGCTGTCAACTTGAAATTTGAATTAAAGTTGCATCATTGTTTGCTCATAAATTTTTCAAACAAAATTAACTATTTCATCGGAGATGCACCAAGAGTGTTGCAAGATTCAACACCTAATTGAGAACAGATATGCTCTTCGTTATGACCGCATTTCGAAATCGGCATAAAAAATTGAAGGTGCAGATACAGTGCATGGAAAAATGTTCATCAAACAGTTTATGTACCTATGACCATTTATAAATTTTAATAAATAATTTTAGAGTTTATATGATCACTTTATGGGCTTTCAAAAATTGACTTCATATTGAAGAAATTTCTAAATAAATGATGGTGCAGAAAAGTCTATATAGAAAAATGTGCATGGCGATATGATTAGTTAGGGAATGATTTAATAAGCCTCTAAGAATTTGAGTCGTTAAATTTAGTGTTCAAATGAATCTCCTATGAATATTTGAAATCTCTGACTAAAAGAAAAATGGAAAGAAAATGACCAAGCAAGATGGGCCTGAATGGCTGGCGCTACTGGGCCGCGCGGCTACCCAGCCCGACAGCGGTGCCGGGGAGCGACATCGGAGGCGTCTTCTAGGCAGTACGCTTTTGCCAAGGGAAGGTAGTCTCAGCAGAGGCCGTTTCCACTTAAACCGGTAGGGGCCCACCCGTCAGCTGCCCTTCTTCTTCTTGGGGACGCTTACAGGCGGAGCCCGCTGGTCAGGTGCGTCTTCCTCCTCCCGCCCGAAACAGAGGAGACAGGGCCTCGTCGGCCAACGACTGCCATAGGTAGGAGGTACGGATCCCTGCGCTTGGCACATAGACGAGCTCAGCATGGTGTGGCGCATCCATCCATGTGCTTCACTTATGCACTGGGGTGCTGGAATGAGCAAGGCTTCCGGTGCGGCGGACGGCAGTGACGGCGAAGATGAATTCGACATCACGGCCGTGCGAAAGAGAGGGAGAAGCTCGGTAGAGTTCCGCCTTGGCCAGATGGGTCTTCTGGTGGGTGGGATTGGAGCCAATAGGCTGTGAGCTGCTCGAATTTAAACGAGGATTGGCAGTGGCAATGGTGGTTGTAGGTGGAGAAGGAGGGCATGGCAGAGAGTGTGGATCGTCCAGGGAGATGATGAGATGTCGTGGAGAAGCTAGGTGCGTGCGAGAGGGCTTCGGGGAAGGTTTTATAGGGCGCCCATGGTGCACCGTGTCCATGGCGGCTCACTCTAAGGTTCTAAGGTTACGCAGCATTTTTTTTTGTTTCAATAATTTTGCTAGGAAAGACCACACTATTTAAGTAGTGATAGCACGCAACAGAATAACAACTTAGTCCAGCGTAGTGGTCTGAGCTTACTTACCTAAACGGGAGGTCCGGGGTTCGAACCCTGCCACTTGTACCATTTTGCTTTTTATTTTTATTTTCACCTGCTCTACTAATCTGCCATGTAGGTCCTGGCAGCCCCACACGTTAGTGACATGTAAAAATCAGATTGATATGTAGGCCCCATGCGTCAGTGGTAGGTCTACATCTAGTGCTATTCAGACACGTAAGCGAAAATTGACACATCGGCATGACACGTAAGCAAAAATTGACACATCATATGACATGTAAGCGAAACAGCTGAGGTGGCCGCCCGGTCATTTCAACTCATCACAAATTAGCAGTAATGACCATCTAGATTGGTCGTTATCAGCTAGAAATAAGACCGTCGACCACTGTTGTTTGCTTTACGACCATTTCGTGTAAGGTAATTATGACCTTTCTGACCAAAATGGTCGTTATGGTTTAGGGTTTGGACCCTCCAAAACATCTTACGACCAATTGGTTCGAAATGGTCGTAGATTTACGACCAATTCACCCACAGTCACTAAGAGAAGGTCACAAGTTGACATATTTCTTGTAGTGCATGGTGCCACCGAATCGATCTCACCAGTGCAACCACACTTGCCTGGATGGGGAGGCCCTAATTCAATCTATTGTCATGCCTCTCGCCAGTGCCTCCAACTAGGGAAGGTTATGCGCTCGCGCTACCCTGGCCTGGTAGGCAGGCATAACCTTGTGTTCCCGAGTTGCACGGTACCGATGTCCCTGTTTGGGACGAGTTTGTTTTGTTTTGCCATGATGGTGGCGCCCATGAAGGTGGCGGATGTCAAGAGTTGGCATCGGGGCCACCCATGACATAGCCCAAAGGGGAGTTTGTCGGAGTGGCCGGGAGAGTGTCATGCAATAGATTGGTTTTGTCGGAATGTCGTTGGTCCACCCGAATGGGAGCATGAGGCCATGAGTTCCGTGGTGTGGGTACAGTGTATTAACCTCTGCAGAGTGTGTATAATCTATTGATAGCTGCGTCCTCGGTTATGGACACAGTTCATAGTAGGTCACACCGTGGGTCAACAGAAATAATAAACTTGCACACTAAGAACCACAAGAAGGCACATGCAGAAGTTGGTGATCTTGTGAGAATCACTATGGTTGTTATTGTTGTGATCGAGTGATGATCATGATGGTAAGATATTGATGGTAGTTACGAGGTAACCCCGAGATGGTAAGTTGGTCCAAGGGACCGTGGCAATAATCCACGTACACATCATGTATGATAGCATCATGTTCATGCTCATGCTCATGCCTTAACCTGTTAATTGCCTTATTATTATTTGTCGTATTTGCTTTGTTTGCTGTGAGCTTGTGAGTACATTCAAAGTACTCACCTGGCGTGTCATGCCAGATGCAGAAGAAGCCGTGCATGGAGTTGATGTCGATCGGTACGTTGCGCCCTAGGCAGTGTCCCAGCAGTGTCCTTGTGGAGTGTAGTCCCGCTACCTCGTTCTTTCCGCTGCCGAGTAGAAGTTTCCCTTATCATGGAGGCCGCTGAGTTATCTACTAAATAATGTACATAAGTGCAGCCGCACCGTGTGTGCCGCTTGGCCTCGCTTGTTATGTAATATGTGAACCTTTGTATCCGCAAGAGATCAATAAAGCGGTTATTTTCTGTACCAAGCTGTTGTGTGTTCCAAGAAGACATGATCTCTGGGCTGGCAATGCAAGGTAAACTGGTTACTCTGAGCCGGGGTGCCATAACGCTTGGTATCAGAGGCGCGCTAACTGTAGGACACCCTAGGTAGCCGACGTGTTAGAAAAACGGTAGCTATAAGTCTTTGTGGTGATTTGAGTGTGCATCTGCACTTGGGTGTTGCATTGCATGCATATAGTTTACTTTTGTTGCTGATCAGCTAATGTTATGAGTGTAGATGGCACCTGTACCGTATCCGTATCAACCTGAGTCGGCAACGTGTGGCGCCGACTCTACCCCAACAGTGACGACCCTGTGTACCAGGTGTATCGAGAGCAGCTTGTAGACGACGTGTACGAGTATCACGCGGAGGTCATCATCGCAACAGCACCTTGGTGGGCACCTACACCCGCTCCTCCAAGGGTGGGACTGCTTCTACACCTGACCAGGTGATCTAGTTTGCCGCATTCGAGGCTCTCACCGACTTGCGCTATAATGAGATTCAGATGCAGACACACCCAGGTTTCTACTTCTACCCGTCCCTGTTTGACACAGGACAAGTCCGCTTCCCTATCATTAATCCAGAGTGTGATCGTTCAGCCGACCACATGTCTCGTTACATAACGGCTGGGTACCTTCTGATCCACAGCCTATCCCAGGAGCTGAATCTGCGTTTGCTCCACCTCCATTTTCGTTTACACCACTCGTTCCCCCAGTTACCATACCCACACCCACGTCTGGTACACCCGTGCCTTCTCAGAGTAGCTCGGATACCTCGACGGTGACTCCTCATGAGTCTCCAGCCGAGTGGGCTTTACTTCTCGCTACTCCAGCTGCTCCTATGCTTCGGAGCCATCCTTCACCCGACTCTGAGGGAGAGCCATCCCGTCAGCGCCATCGTGTTTCCTTTGCAACGGAGGTTTCCGTTAGCATCATCAGTTCTGATTCCAAGTCAGAGTCCGAGGGGGCACCAGCAGGGCCTTCAGCTTGCCAGTGTGATTCCTGCAGCCGCGAGTAGACGATTATGATGACGATGTATGATCGTATGCATGTAGTGGAGTAGTACTATCCATGATGTTGTATTTCCATGTATGATGTGTGATGCTATGTATAATTATGTTACTTTCTTTTATTCGCCTTGGTTTTCCTCGCCTTTTTCGGGGTTGTTGCTTCACCCTCTTATTTTTTCCCTTTATGGATGTTGCTCATCTCGATGCTTCGTATTGGGAAACAAATATAGGATGACAAGGTGTGGCAGCAGTAGTCGAGGTGGTGACGACACCCCAATTCGTCGATCCGCCAGGCAGGCAGGACATTCTCCAGAACCATATCAGCCACCCCCTCCTCCACCTCAAGCACCCACAATAGAGCAGATCACGAGGATGTTTGAGGAAAAGAGAAATTAGGATCTGATGGAATTCTTGAGAAGTATGCAGACTATGGTTGGACAGAATAATCATAATGGTAACCATTCCAAGCTGTCAGATTTCCAGAGGACAAAACCACCAAGTTTCAGTCAAACTGTAGACCCTATGGAAGCTGATGACTGGTTGAGGACCATTGAAAAGAAGCTAGAAATTGCTCATACCAAAGAAGTCGACAAGGTCCCCTTTGCCACTCATTATCTAGAAGGTCCAGCTGCTATATGGTGGGACAATACCAAACTTATGTGGCCTGCTGAAGATGAGATTACTTGGGATAAATTCAAAGATAAATTTTGCAAGTATCATATTCCCACCGGTATCATGAAGGTCAAGCAGCGTGAGTTCCTTGCCCTAATTCAAGGGAACTCGACTGTAAGTGAGTATTTAAACAAGTTCAATCATCTGGCCCGCTATTCTACTCATGATGTAGCTACTGAAGAAAGGAAGATAGATCGATTCCTTGGAGGGCTCAATCATACAATCTGATGTACACTCAGTATGTTGGATTTCCCCGACTTCCAAACCTTGGTGAACAAGGCTCTCATTGTGGAAAGGGAGCATAAGCTTGTCAATGATCATAAGTCTGCGTATGAGGATCGCAAACGCAAGTTTGAACTCAAGAAGGAAGGGCAAGCTTTTAAGAAGATTCATACTTGGCAGCAGCCGCAGTTTGAGTTCAAGCCAACATGGCAGCAGGGTAACACCAAGACTGAGAATCGAGTCAAGAATGTTGTTACAAACCCCGTGAAGGAGGATTGTCAGTGTAACAACGCATGTTACTCCTGTGGCTAGACTGGGCACTACGCCAGACAGTTCCCCAAGAACGGAAAGCCGCCAACAACCCTAAAGCCTCAAGTCAATCATGTGGGACAATCCCTCAACCAGAAGTATATTCAAGGGCAAGTTCATCATATCTCCGCTGAAGAAGCCCACGAAGCACCCGAAGTGGTCATTGGTATGTTTCCTATTAATAACATACCTACAATGATTTTATTCGATTTCGGGGCTTCCCATTCTTTTATTTTGAGGAGTTTTGATACCCAGCTCCATCTTCCCTATACTCTTTTGGACAAAATTATGGTGGTACAATCCCTTGGATCCATGCTCAGGAAAAATATCATATGTCGGGGCCTGGAAATATCAATCAATGGGATTATCTTTCCTGCATCTCTGGTGTCCATTGAATCCTCAAGACTGGATGTTATTCTGGGGATGGATTGGTGAACAAAACATCAAGTCCATATTAATTGTCCAACTATAGAAGCACATTGGTAAGCCCATCTGGACATCAAGCTCGGTTCTTTGCCAGTAGAACCATGAAAAAAAGAGGTTTGGTGTATGCAGCTATCCCCATAGATATGAATTTGATTCCAGTGGTCAGTGAATTTCCAGATGTGTTTCCAGAAGAACTGCGAGGAATGCCACCCGACCGTGAGCTTGAGTTTTCAATTGATCTTGTGCCCGGGACAACACCAATTTACAAGAAGTATTATCGAATGCCTTCGTCTAAATTGGTGGAATTGCAGAAACAGGTGGATGAGATGCTTCAAAAAGGATATATTCGCCCCAGTTCATCTCCTTGGGGTTCACTTGCCATATTTGTTGGCAAGAAAGATGGTAGTCTCTGGATATGTGTTGACTACCGCGCTCTCAATGATGTCACAATCAAGAATAAATACCCGCTTCCCAGGATCGATGATTTCTTCGATCAACTAAGTGGAGCTCAAGTATTTTCCAAGGCTGATTTGCGAACTGGGTATCATCAGTTAAAAATCAGAAAAGAGGACATCCCCAAGATAGCATTCACTACACGATATGGGCTGTATGAGTATACGGTCATGTCATTTGGACTGACTAACACTCCCGCTTTCTTCATGCATATGATGAACAATGTGTTCATGGAATTCTTGGTCAAGTTCGTGGTAGTATTCATTGATGATATCCTCATATATTCCAAAGGCGAAGAAGAGCATAAACGACATCTTCGTGCAGTATTGGAGCCATTGCGAGCCCATAAACGTTACGCCAAATTTAGCAAATGTGAATTTTGGCTTAAGGAAGTGGGATTCCTTGGGCACACTCTATCCGCATAAGGAGTGGCCGTGGACCAAGGCAAAGTGACAGAAGTATTAAATTGGAAGGCACCGATCACAATGTCAGAAATCAGAAGTTTCTTGGGTCTGGTAGGCTATTACCGTCATTTCATTGAAGGCTTTTCAAAGATCACCAAGCCAATGACAGAATTGCTCAAAAAGAATCAGAAGTTCATATGGACAGAAGCATGTGAGAATAGTTTCAATGAGCTAAAGACTCGTTTGACCACCGCTCCAGTGTTGACTCTACTAGACATCTACCGAAGCTTCGATATCTATTGCGACGCATCCAGGCGTGGCATTGGGTGCGTACTTATGCAAGATGGAAAGGTCGTGGCTTATGCATCCAGACAACTACGTCCGCACGAGGAGAACTATCCTACCCATGACCTGGAAATGGCTGCTGTAGTGCATGCCTTAAAAATTTGGTGACATTACATTATTGGAAAAAGATGTCAAATCTACACCGACCACAAGAGTCTTAAGTACATATTCACTCAACCGGACTTGAATCTCTGGCAAAGAAGATGGCTTGAATTGGTTAAAGATTATGATCTTGGCATCAACTATCATTCAGGAAAAGCTAATGTGGTCGCCGACGCCCTCAGTCGCAAACCGGCCACAGCAAACTCACTAATCGAGTCCTTTCACCCAGCACTTCAAGAAGAGATAGCTCAGCTCAATATGGTCATTTATGATGCAACATGCTCGGTTACTTTGGAAATCACTCCCACCTTGGAAGACGAGATTCACAAGGCTCAAACCGAGGATCCATTTTTACTCAAGGTAATCGCCCGAGTGCGGGCAGGGGAGACACAAGATTTCCACACAGATGACCAAGGTACACTCCGATTTCATAATCGAGTCTGTGTACCTACTCATGGGGATTTAAAGCAGCAGATATTGAAGGAAGCTCATGAATCTATATATTCTATACATCCTGGAGGCACTAAAATGTATCAAGATCTGAAGCAGACATTCTGGTGGGACGGCCTGAAGAAGGATATAGCATATTATGTCACCTGTTGTGATATATGCAATAAGGTAAAGGCGGAGCATCAGAAACACGCCGGTCTACTGCAACCATTGCCAGTTCCACAATGGAAATGGGATGATATTTGTATGGACTTCATCATGGGATTGCCAAAGACACCACAAGGAAATAACGCAATATGGGTTTTGGTCGACTTGCTTACAAAGGTGGCTCACTTTCTTCCAATAAGGACCACCTACCGTGCAGATAAACTCGCTCAACTTTATATATCCAGGATTGTCAGTCTGCATGGCATACCCAAGACTATCACTTCAGACCTAGGATCTTTGTTCACCTCGATGTTCTGGTTACGGCTCCACCAAGCCTTGGGGACCGCTTTGAAGCATAGCACAGCTTACCACCCACAGACAGATGGACAGACAGAATGGGTTATTCAAATCTTGGAAGACATGCTGCGAGCATGCGCTCTTGCCTATGGACCCAAATGGGAAGACAGTCTGCCTTACGCCGAGTTTTCCTACAACAACGGTTATCAAATAAGTCTCAAGATGTCACCCTTTGAGGCTCTATACGGACGTAAATGTCGCAACCCTCTGAACTGGTCTCAGATAGGAGAGAGCCAAATCTTTGGGACTGATTTGATGGTGGAAGAAGAACAACAAGTTAAACAAATTCAAGACCGATTGCAAGTAGGCAAATCTCGTCAAAAGAGCTACTATGATCCAAAGCATAGACAGATTAGCTTCGAACCAGGTGAATATGCCTATCTCCGAGTTACCCCAATGAAAGGAATCAAGAGGTTTCATACCCGGGGAAAGCTTGCTCCTAGATACATCGGTCCATTCCCAGTCATGACCAGAGTTGGTAAAGTGGCTTATCAGTTAGAGTTACCTCTAGAGTTATCAGAGGTTCACGATGTCTTCCACGTGTCTCGGCTACGGAAGTGCATCGCACCGCCCGCAAAACAGACAGATATGGCGGAGCTTGCTAAGGATTTAACCTATAAGGAGAAACCCTTGAGAATCTTGGATGATATGGACAGAGTCACCGGCAGTAAAGCTATAAAGTTCTATAAGGTTCATTAATGGGAGCATCATACCGAGGATGAGGCCACCTGGGAAAGAGCAGATTTCTTGAGGACCGCATATCCATACTTGTTTCTTGAGCAATCGAATCTCGAGGATGAGATTCATCCTAAGGGGGGGGAGGTTTGTGACACCCTGGATTTTGCTTTTTCTTTGTATTTGGTTTTATTGAATATTTATTTTGCAAATGGGTTTTTCTGTCAATTCATTTGTACTTAACACTTGGAAATATTTTTGACTTTCTTCCAAGTGAAGCCTATCATCTTGAAACCCTCCCAAAATCTCATTTCTCTCACTCCATGGCTAAGTTATAATTTTTAATTATGGCTTCATATTCATTTTCTCTCTGAAAATGACCTTTTTCCCTCTGTGCTATGAAGCAACCATCATTTTTCTTGCTCAGAAAATTCTCAGAAAATTCCCAAATATTCTTTGGATCATGCCTCATCTCCCATGCAAAAATATGCCATGGTCCTTTGTAAATTTTCTGCTAGGAAAAATATTTTTGCTTCCGGTTAGTAATGATAGTTTGTGAAGAAAGTATATTTTCCTTTATCAAATTAAGCTGAAATTCTAATCACATGGCTACCTTCCTAAGTGATGCTTGACCACCAAATTTCAGCCTTATCCTCCAAGCCATTTGAGCTCAGTTTCCTGTCCAAGTTTCTGTAGAGAAACTTTGCAGCAGGCTCTTGTCAAATCCCTTGAGCTAGGTGGCAAACCAAGAGCACTGCGCAGCACCACGTTGAAGGGACTTCACGTTGGACACGATCTGCACTCTCCAAAAGTACCGCGTATGCCATTGCATGCGGTGACCATGCGGGAACGAGGTGTTCGACATGCAGAGCTCGTGCTCTGGATGTCGGGGCCCTCGGCCACCGCCCGTTCTTCCTCCTCGCGCCACCGCAGCTAGTCCTCGCCACACAGCTAGCTCTCCCACGTCCACCTGTCCACCCTCTGACCCTCTCCGACGCCGTCAGGCGACATGCTGGACACGGACACCGCGCAACCGGGCAGAACAGTGAGTGCGAGTGCGGCTCCTGCCCCACTTAGTGCGCTGCACTGTGCCCACGTGCGTCTACAGCTCCCCTGACCTCTTCTACTTCTTTCCCAAGCCGCGCCCGAGCCCCTCTCCTCACCAGAATGCTGGGAGCTTCACCACGGCAGATCTCAGCGCTCGGCCACCTCCTCCACCTATAAATAGACCCCTCTCGAGCCGTTCTAGCCATCGCATCCACCTACATTGGCCACAAATTGACCACGAGCAAGCGGGGCAAGGCCAGGAGGGCCTCCTGCCTCCGATCCTCGCCGGAGTTGGCTGCGGATCCCCCACGGCCGTCCACTCGCTCCGGCCACGTTCTTCTTCTCCCACTGCCACAGTCGAGCTCATGGTGATCTCCTGAACGCATTGGTGCAGCCAGTTCGTCGGATTGTCGCTGGAATCATCAACTCCGATGAGCTCTGCCGCCCACCGTCTGGAGACGAAGCTAGCCTCACCGTCCGTCCACCTCCGTCCAAGCCACGGGTACGTGCGTGTTCCCCACGCTGCCCCAGACCCATCCCAACCCTCGCCAGCGACTGCCGTGGCCACCTCACCGGAGAACCACCGGTGAGAGAGCCGCCGTGCCCCTGTTTCCTCTCTCTCTTTTAACCCTGATAGGGGGCCCCACATGTCAGCCTCTCTTCTCCCTCCCGAACCATTTTCTAGTGGAGGCGACCTGGCAAAATACGCCTTTGACGTGGCCTCTTCTGGAAATTCGGTTTAATTCAATGTAAATTCATTTTGACCAGAACTTTGACCAGCTATAAATCCTTGATACGTCTCCAACGTATCTATAATTTTTTATTGTTCCATGCTATTATAATATCAATCTTGGATGTTTGATATGCAACTTTATGCAATTATATATCATTTTTTGGGACTACATTTTTTGGGACTAACCTATTAACTCAGTGCCCAGTGCCAGTTGCTATTTTTTGCTTGTTTTTGCCATTTCAGAAAATCATTATCAAAAAGTGTCCAAATGAGAAAAAAAACTTTGGATTAATTTTTTTCTGGACCAGAAGAGACCCACAAAGCTTCGGGAGAAGACCAGAGGAGTTACGAGGGAGCGACAAGCTCAAGAGGCGCGCCCCAGGGGGTGGCCACGCCCCCCAGGCTTGTGGGCCCCTCGTGGCTCCCCTTGACCTAACTCTTCCACTATAAATTCTCAAATATTCCAGAAACACCAGAAAGACAGAAGAGAAAACCTTTCCGCTGCCGCAAGCCTCTGTTCTTCTGCGATCCCATCTGGAGGCCTGCTCCGGTAATCTGCCGGAGGGGGAATCGATCACGGAGGGCTTCTACATCAACCTTGCTGCCCTACCGATGATGTGTGAGTAGTTTACCACCGACCTACAGGTCTATAGCTAGTAGCTAGATGGCTTCTTCTCTCTCTTTGATCTTCAATACCATGTTCTCCTCGATGTTCTTGGAGTTCTATTCGATGTAATCTTCTTTTGCTGTGTGTTTGTTGGGATCCGATGAATTGTGAGTTTATGATCAGATTATTCTTGAGAAATATTTGAGTCTTTTTCTGCACTCTTTTATGCGTGATTATTATAGCTTTGTATTTCTCCGATCTATCGATTTGGTTTGGCCAACTAGATTGGTTTATCTTGCAATGGGAGAGCTGCTTTGTGATGGGTTCAATCTTGCGGTGCTCAATCCCAGTGACAGAAAGGGACATGAAATGTATTTGTATTGTTGCCATTAAGGATAAAAATATGGGGTTTATTCATATTGCTTGAATTTTCTTCTCTACATCATGTCATCTTGCTTAAGGCGTTACTGTGTTTTTATTAACTTAATACTCTAGATGCATGCTGGATAGCGGTCGATGAGTGGGGTAATAGTAATAGATGCAGGCAGGAGTCGGTCTATTTGTCTCGGACGTGATGCCTATATACATGATCATTGCCATGAATCTATCATAATTATTTGCTTTTCTATCAATTGCCCAACAGTAATTTGTTTACCCACCGTATGCTATTTGTTCGAGAGAGAAGCCTCTAGTGAAAACTATGGCCCCCGGGTCTATTTAATCATATACAAAAAACCAAAAAAAAACCATGCTGCAATTTATTTACCTTTATTTAGTTTAGTAATTTACTTTATCAATTTATCTCTATCAGACTTACTCCTTGCAAGTAACCGCTAAGAGGATTGACAACCCTCTTATTCGCGTTGGGAGCAAGTGTTTGCTTTTGTGTGTGTAGGTGCTCTTCACTGGATTTTGTTGTGGTTCTCCCACTGGATTGAATACCTTGGCTCTTAACTGATGGAAATACTTAACTCTACTGTACTGCATCATCCTCTCCTCTTCGGGGAATTACCAACGCAGCTCACAAGTAGCAGGAAGAATTTCTGGCGCCGTTGCCGGGGAGACATCACCAAAATTTATCAAGTACTTTCACACAAACTATAAATCACTTGCATTTATTTTATTTTCCTTTTTATTTGCATTTGCCTCTTGTTTTCATCTCCCCCACTTCTAAAATTTTTACAAAAATACAAAAATATTTTTATTTGCTTGTTTGCTAGTTTGTTTGCTTGCTTTGTCGCTATGTCTCAAGAAAATACAAAATTGTGTGACTTTTCCAATACTAATAATGATGATTTTATTAGCACTCCTATTGCTCCTCCCACCACTAGTGTGGAGTCATGTGACATTAATGCTTCTTTGCTCAATCTTGTTATGAAAGAACAATTTTCTGGTAGTCCTAATGAAGATGCTGCATCCCATCTTAATACCTTCATTGAATTATGTGATATGCAAAATAAAAAAGATGTAGATAATGATATTGTTAAATTGAAATTATTTCCGTTCTCACTACGAGATCGTGCTAAAACTTGGTTTTCATCCTTGTCTAGAAATAGTATTGATTCCTGGGATAAATGTAAGGATGCTTTTATTACTAAGTATTTTCCTCCCGCTAAGATTATTTCTCTAAGAAATCAAATTATGAATTTTAAGCAACTTGAGCATGAGCATGTTGCACAATCTTGGGAGAGAATGAAATTGATGATAAGAAATTGCCCAACTCATGGTTTAAATTTGTGGATGATCATACAAAAAATTTATGCGGGACTAAACTTTGTTTCTAGAAATTTGCTAGACTCTGCCGCAGGTGGTACTTTCATGGAAATACACTAGGAGAAGTTACAAAACTCCTAGATAATATTATGGCAAATTATTCTCAATGGCACACCGAAAGAACTCCAACTGGTAAGAAGCTAAATTCTGTTGAAGAAATTAATACTTTGAGTGATAAGATGGATGCTCTTATAAAAAATGCTTGCTAGCAAGAATGCTTATGTTGATCCTAATGATGTGCCATTGTCTACTTTTATTGAGAAAAATAATGATGCTATGGATGTGAACTTTATATCTCGAAACAATTTCAACAACAATGCTTATAGGGGTAATTTCAATGCTAGACCGTTTCCCGGAAATTCCTCCAATAATTATGGTAATTCCTATGGTAATTCTTATAATAATAATAATAGGATACCCTCTGATCTTCAAAGTAATATTAAATAATTTATTAATTCTCAAAATAATTTCAATACTATGATAGAAGAAAAATTGAATAGAGTTGATGAAATGTCTAGGAACATGGATAGAATCGCTCATGATGTGGAAAATCTCAATATTAAAATTTTGCCACCTAAAATTGATATAAATGAGTCTATTAAAGCCATCCATGTCTCCATTAATGAAAGCAAAGAAAGAACCGCTTGGTTGAGAGCTAAGCAGGAATTCCTAGGAAAAGCTATTCCACCCGGTTTTTATCGTAGTAATGATGAAGATGTTAAAATGATTGGTGTCACCCCTATTGAATCTTTATTTAATAATATAAAACTTGATGAAAAAGGGACTGAAGATGAGTCAACTTTAGCTAGAGGGCATCCCAATTTCTTGAAGTGTGATGATCTTAATGATAAAAATTGTCCTATAATACTTGGTAGGCCCTTTTTACGAACTATTGGTGCTATTATTGATATGAAAGAAGGTAATATAAGATTTCAATTTCCATTAAGAAAAGGGATGTAACACTTCCCTAGAAAGAGAATTAAACCACCATATGAATCCATTATGAGGGCCACCTATGGAGTTAGTATGAAGGATGACAACACTTGAAACTATGCATTATGCCTAGCTAGGGGCATAAAACAATAGCGCTTGTTGGGAGGCAACCCAATGAATAAAATAATTTTTGTTTTTACTTTCTGTTTTTGTGTGATTACATGATTATAGCCTCTGTTATGATTGTGTTTCTATGTTTAAATTAGTGTTTGTGCCAAGTAATGCCTTTGGGATGATTTGGAAGATAGTATGACAGATGTTGTTTGAAAACAGAAACTTTTGCTTCCAGTGCTGGAATTTTAATTTTTCGCTGGAATGTCAATAATTGCTGATTTTTTTACACAGTATTGAAGTATGAATTGCCCACGTTACCTCAATGTTTCTGAATTTTTGGAGTTACAGAAGTATGACCATAATTCAGATCTTTACAGGCTGTTCTGTTTTAGACAAATTCTGTTTTTGTTGCATAGTTTGCTTATTTTGATGTATCTATGGATCGTATCGGGGCGTATGAGTCATGGAGAAGTTGGATTACAGTAGCATTATGCCAATATTAAATATGAATCAATTTACTACAGAACTTAGAGTTAAAGATTTTTATGTTATACTAATGGATCTCACAAGGTTTCTGTTGAGTTTTGTGTGCTGAAGTTTTCAAGTTTTGGGTGAGTCTACGATGGACAAAGGAATAAGGAGAGGCAAGAGCCTAAGCTTGGGGATGCCCAAGGCACCCCAAGGTAATATTCAAGGAAGACTCAAGCGTCTAATCTTGGGGATGCCCCTGATGGCATCCCCTCTTTCATCTACAATCTATCGGTAACTCACTTGGAGTTATATTTTTATTCATCACATGATATGTGCTTTACTTGGAGCGTCTTGTGATATAGTTTGTTTGCTTTTTAGTTTGTCACGATCATCATTTCTTAACACACCTTTTTGAGAGGGACACACATTATTCGGAATTTATTAGAATACTCTATGTGCCTCACTTATATCTTTTGACCTAGGCAGTTGCTCTAGTGCTTCACTTATATCTTTTAGAGCACGACGGTGGTTATATTTTAAAGAAATAGTTGCACTATCATGCTTCACTTATATCTTTTTGAGAGTCTAATAAATGGCAATGGCAATATGCACGTATTATGAATTTGGTCTTGATATGATAGGTATTCAAGAGGGATATAATAAAAACTTTAATGTAGATCACTGAATATGATAAACTTGATTCCTTGCAATAGTTTTGCGATATTGAGATGGTAATATGGGGAGGTACTAGTAGATGATTGTGGTTTAGTAAGAATAATTGTGTTAAGGTTTGTGATTCCCGAAGCATGCACGCACGATCTGTCGTTATGCCATGAAATTGGAGGATGATTTATTATTGATTGTCTACTTTATGAGTGACAGTCGGGGATGAGCGATGGCCTTTTCCTACCAATCTATCCCCCTAGGGGCATGCGTAGTAGTACTTTGCTTTGAGGGCTAATAAACTTTCGCAATAAGTATGTGAGCTCTTTATGACTAATGCGAGTCCATGGATTATACGCACTGTCACCTTTCCGCAATTTGCTAGCCTCTTCGGTACCGTGCATTGCCCTTTCTCACCTCGAGAGTTGGTGCAAACTTCACCGGTGCATCCAAAACCCGTGGTATGATACGCTCTATCACACATAAGCCTCTTTATATCTTCCTCAAAACAGCCACCATACCTACCTATCATGGCATTTCCAGAGCCATTCCGAGATATATTGCCATGCAACTTCCACCGTTCTTTTTATATGACACACATCATCATTGTCATATTGCTTTGCATGATCATATAGCTGACATAGTATTTGTGGCTCAGCCACCATTCATCATTTTTTATACATGTTACGCTAGATCATTGCACATCCTGGTACACCGCCAGAGGCATTCATATAGAGTCATATACTGTTCTAAGTATCGAGTTGTAATCTTGAGTTGTAAGTAAATAAAAGTGTGACGATCATCATTATTAGAGCATTGTCCCAGTGAGGAAAGGATGACGGAGGCTATGATTCCCCCACAAGTCGGGATGAGGCTCCGGACGAAAAAAAAGAGGCCAAAAGAGCCCAAAAAAATGAGAGAATAAGAGAGACGGGACAATGTTACTATCCTGTTTTTCCACACTTGTGCTTCAAAGTAGCACCATGTTTTTCATATAGAGAGTCTCCTATGTTATCACTTTCATATACTAGTGGGAATTTTTCATTATAGAACTTGGCTTGTATATTCCGATGATGGCCTTCCTCAAATGCCCGATGTCGGTGTAAAAACCGGCAGACCTCGGGGTAGGGGGTCCCGAGCTGTGGATCTCGGATCGATGGTAACAGAGACAATGGATGTAACACCCCGATTTTTGGCCCATTCTTTTTCTTTTGGTTTTATTTGGTTTTCGCTCTGGTTTTCTTTTTGGAGCAGTTCTTTGGACTTAAAACCTGGAAGATCTCCATTTCCTTCCCTCCCAAGTAGTGCTTCATCCTTGCATCTTTTTCAAGATCATGAATATTTCCATTCTAACCCTATCCCAAAGTCCTTTTCTTAGGGAATATTCCTTTCTTATTAAAGGAATAACCTTATCTGACCTAGGTTGTCAAGCAACCTATATTTTTGTCATTCCTAAAATTCCCAAATAATTCTCATAAATTCTTTGGGTCATATGTTGCCCAAATATGTCCAAACCCTTCATTGCCTAGTTCAAAAATAAGTCAGCAATATTCATTTTTTCCATTCTGTTCAGAATGGCACTTTGTGAAGGAAGTGTTATTTATATTTTCTTGATTGCCCTAAAATTTTTTGGGCACTCTTTCCTACCCAAATAATTACCTCATGACAAAATTCAGCTCCATTTGCCTAGTGAATCTTGCCCAGCAAATTCCCAAAGTTTCTGTCCAGAAAGAAGCCTTGTGAAGGAAGTACTAGCTAGGAGTATCCAAATGAGTTGAAATTTTGCCAGGCCCTTCATATGCTTAAATGATTACCCTACACCAAATTTCAGTTCTGTCCAACCATCGATGCGAGCACACCTTCCAATCTTTGGTGCTGGTTAAATTTTCAGTGTATGAAGCAACTACCTTTTATATTGCTTCAAAAATTCTGAAATTAATCCAGGGCCTAAAGATCTATATATCCTTTGTGCATGTCAAATTTCACATCAGTTTGCCTAGTCAATTGTCCTACAAAATTCTCCCAAGGTTCTGTGCAGAGAGGACCTTTGTGAAGGAAGTACCATCTAGGTATTTCCAAATGCTATAAAATTTTCCCAGCATCTTCAGGGTACCAAATCATCATCCTATGCCAAAATGTAGCTCAAGTCCATACCCCATGTGAGTGTTACTTCCTGATCAAGTATCTAGACCAGAAATGCAGTTGCAAAGCATCCACCTTCAAACTGTGTCCATTTAGCCTCCAAATTTGCTATCCTGTAGTCCTTCTAACCCCAAATCCTTGTGACAAACTATTTTACCATTCTACCTCATGATTTGACCTCAGAACTTTGCAAAAGTTTGCTGCTGCAAACTTTGGGCGATGTGCCTGATCACCCCAAAAGCTCTTTTATTGATCTATCACCACAAAGTGTCTACTCTATGGAGGGACTTGTCACTGGACAGGCTTGTCTGGGCTTAGTCGTCGCGCTCGCGCTCGTGCACGCGGTGACTGCGCCATTGGCATGGCCGGCGCGCGTGCGCTGGCTGCAGTACGCATGCTCTGCGCCTCAGCCCCGCCCGGCCACCGTCCAAACCCCCTCCGCTTGCCACCTAGCTCTGCCGCAGCTCTTCCCCAGTTCCTCCTTGCCGCCCTAGTCCGTTCTCCCCCACTAGGAGCTCGCCGGAACGAGCCAAACGCCCGAGCGCATGCGGGAACAGTGGCCGCGTGTGCCTGACTACCCCATCCGCGCGTGCCCTGCTCCTCCTGCCTCCCCGCGTGCTGGCCCGCTTCTCAGCCTCTTCCTCCTCCGCTGTCCAAGCTCGCTGTTGCAGCCGCTGGTGCTTGTCGCCTTGCCGGAGTTTGCTCTTCTGGCCGCGGCGGCAACCGGCCCGAGCCCCTCCTTCCCCGCCTATTTAAGAAGCCCCGAGCTCGCCTCTCCTCATCAACCATCACCTCCCTCTCTCAATCACATCCCGAGCAAAGAAATCGAGCCGCCGACTCCTTCTTCCTCCCCTCCGGCAGCCTGCTCCGCCGCTCGGCCCTCTTCTCCTCGAGCTCACTCTGAGCCACCCCAGCCCCAGTTGAGCCCACCACCGAGCTTACCTCACTCCCCTAGTCCTTCTCAATCTCTATCCCGAGCCATTCATCGCCGGAATCGCCGAGTTCGTCGACGTCCGTAACTTGCCGCCGCCGGAGACGAACAGAACGACGTCGTCCGGCCACCATCCGAGGAGCCATGGGTACAGGCGGGTGCGCCGTCAAGTGGCCGTTCCATCCCCGCCCTCTCCCAGCTCCGCCGACGCCTCTACGCCAGCGAACGGCCGCCGGTGAGCCGCCTCCTCTCTGTTCCCCCTCCTCTTTCTTTAAATCTGACGGGGTGACCCCACCCGTCAGCCTCACCCGCCCCGCCGAAGCGTTTTAAGTGGAGGCGTAAGCCCCACTTTACGCCTTCGACGTCACCCCTCCAGAGGTTTTCTGGAATTTCCAGAAATCCAATTTTAAATCCAGTTTGACTCAAACTTTGACCTTGAATAACTCCTAAACTACAAGTCCAAATGAACTGATTCTTTTTGCATTATTTTTCTTTTGAGCTCCTCTATTTTCTGGTAGAATTTGGGATTTTTATCTTCTGTCTAGAATTTCTGGACAGAAGTATTTGCTTTATGGTATATTCTTAAATATTTGCAAAATATTTTCAGAGTGCTTGTTGTGTGTTGGTGAAGACGAGGAGCTCTTCCCCTCTCTTTTGGAGCAAGGCAAGCCACACCCTCCATTTGCATGATTGCAATGCAATGCATGGTTTATTTGAATTAAATTTGCTTAATATTGCATTATTTAGAAATGATTTATTCATGGCATTATGATTGGATATATGTGAGTTTGTTACTGCCATGATGATGCTTGGATCTCTAGGACTTATATTTTGAAGAGTGAGGATGATATGTTACTTCGGGATTACTAGTAGCAGTAGTCATGCTTATTTCGTAGTCATATTGAATGTTGTGGTAATGATATGGATATATTTTATGCTCTGGATTTTGGATGGATATTGCTATGATTTGAATCAGAGGTTGATATGAACATTGGAGTAACAGTGCTATCACATACTTATCTTGGGGATAAATTCCGTCATTCCGTTGGTCAGGTGCCACCGAATCGAGCTCACCAGTGCAGCCACACTTGCCTGGATGGGGAGGCCCTAACTCGGTCTATTGTCATGCCTCTCGCCGGTGCCTCCAACTAGGGAAGGTTATGTGCTCGCGCTGCCCTGGCCCGGTAGGCGGTCATAACCTTGTGTGCCCAAGTTGTGTTGTACCCGGGGGTCCCCGTGTGGGACAAGATTGTTGTGTTGGCCACGACGGTGGTAGCCACAGAGGTGGCGGATGTCACGAGGTGACATCAGGGGCCACCCAGGAAATAGCCCAAAGGGGAGTTTGTCGGGAGTGGCCGGGAGAGTGTCATGCAATAGATTGGTTTTGTCGGAATGTCGTTGGTCCACCCGAATGGGAGCACGAGGCCATGAGTTCCGTGGTGTGGGTACAGTGTACTAACCTCTGCAGAGTGTATTAACTATCGATAGCCGCGTCCTCGGTCATGGACACAGTTCATTGTAGGTCACACCGTTCGATCAACACTCACAATGACGGAATGACTTATATTATGATTTCCAGTTGTATGTGAACAAATAACAGTTTGGCAGGCTTTCGATGATGTTGTTGGGATGATTTTGAGGTTGATCATCGGATTATGAGGTGATCATGTGGTGGTCACGAGGATGTATTGATCACGAAGTGATCGAGTGGATATGTTGCTTGGCCAGGTAGCCAAGAGTGAGATGGTTCCTTGCAAATCAAGATGATGGTTCATCAGTGATTCTATCCTGACCTTATTACTTGAGAAATATTTACTTCCGCCTCATAAAAGTTAGTAATAAGTTAACTTGTAAATGCTATGTTGTTGTTTTTCCTTGATGCTTTTGGTTGTTGTGAGCTTGCGAGTACATTCAAAGTACTCACCTGGCTTATCATGCCAGTTTGCAGGTGATGTTGTGATTGATTGCTTGTCGTGGATCCCGTCCGTGCGAGCTAGGCAGTGTCCCAGCCAGAGTCCCTGCGGAGTGGAGTTCACCACCGTCGTCGTCATTCCGCTGCTACGAATTGGTCCACTGCTAGCATAGAGCTACCTCAGCAGGCGTAGTGTCGCCATGCGGTGTAACCCTTGTAATAACAAACCTTTGTACCTTTATCTCCTCTAATAAAGGCTGATTTGTTCTATGCCAAGCAGTGTCGTATTCCAGAAGACATTTCTGGGCTGGAATACGGGGCATTCCGGTCCCTCTGAGCCTGGGGTTCCCGCTGCACCCCTTCGTGCGTGGGGTAATGTATTATTACGGGTTAGATTTCCACCATCTGGCCCCTAATTTCATTCTCCACCTCGCCGCCTTCATAACGGTCTGTGAGGCCTTCCTCCGCTGTGAGCCGCACTTCGGCCTATGGCTGAAGCTCTTCGGGATCAAACCGAAGTCAAGTGGCTCAGGGCTCGCGGAGTGCGGAGGGGCCATGATCAGCAAGAACCAGGGGGGCCACCTGGTTCAAGGGCACCTTCATCGAAATGGTGAAGGAGTGGCAAAGGGAGTGGTTCTACATCACCGAGCGCCTTGCCACTGGTCAAACCGAGGTCCCGGCCTTCTCAGCCGGGCCTCCTAGGAAGCTCAAGTCCTGAAACGAGAAGGGCGTTGCTTGGGGGAATCCAGAAGAGGTGGAGACCCTGGTTGACAGGATCCTGTGGTGGTCCACCGCGGGGAAGGTTGAGCTGGCCGACGTCATCAACGTCATGCTCAACCGCCGGATACTCCCTCTCCAACTTCAGGCTACCCTGATGTGGGCACAAAATCCCGAGGTCATGGACACCATCAACACCTTCTTCCGCTCCACCTTGGCAGCCATGTGGTCCAGGCTCATGAAGCTAGCCAAGGACAAGATCCCTCCGGCAGGGGAGGACTGCGGCCTCGAACACGGCTACGAGGCCCCCCCGGTAAGTGGTTTCACCCTTCAATCTTTGTATTTTGCTCATTGTGCCGAGGAGCGAAGTTTTTACTCGAATCGTCATGTTTTAACATTTTGCAGAAGTGGTCGGCCTAGGTAAAAGGGGTACGATGCCCAGCCCCACTGCCGGAGCAGCCCCCAACTCCCCTGCTCTCGGCACTTCTGACCGAGGAGCCACATGTGGTGGCCTCCAAAGGGACGAAGCCCCAGACGGGGAGGTCCAGTGCTCGGACCCAGGGGACCTCGGTCACCCAGTCAAAAGAGACCCACACCTCCGCCGCTCAAGACGGCAGCGCCGAGGAGGGTGAGGAGGAGATTCCCCCTCCGAAGGGGAAGAGGTCAGCGTTAGAAGACGCCGACATGGACATGCCGCCGAAGGGCTCAAAGAGGCCGAGGCGAGCCTCATCCGAGGCCGCCAACAAGTCATCGGAGAGGGCCGAGCTCTCCGGTGACTCAGAGGAAGATCCCCTTGCCATGGGGAGGAAGAAACCAGCACCTAGAGGGTAAGCCCTTGTCTCTATCTTCTTTCCTTGAGTCACTTTTTCAGCAAGGGGAATCTTACAAAAGCAATTTTTTATATGCAGTCCACCGAGGGTAATCCCCAGCGGTTCTTCAAGTGGGCTGCCATCAACCAGCGGGACTCCGGAGCCCGCTGCTTCTCCCCCAAAGCCTGACGGGCTGGGGGAGGCGAGATCCACCCTGGTCCCCGAAGTCAACTTGACGGGGGCCGACGAGGTGGCGACCATGGCCGAGGTCAACACCTCGGCCCAACAAGATCCGGGGACGGAGCGCCCCGAGGTCATCGAAGAAGGGCTGGGCCAGTCGTTGGCCCAGCCGGCGTCTACCTCGGCTCCACCACACCAGGCGGAGGCTGCTCGGGTGGAGACACCCGAGGTCATCCCTTCGCCCCAGCCTACTGCCCAGGGATGGGCTGGCGCGGGGTGGACCAAGGAGGTGGAGGAGACCCTAAAAGGCTCTTCCATCAAGGAGGAGCACCGTGCCTTGATGGGCACGGCGCTGGAAAGCTACCAGTCCGCAGGGGCCATCCTGCATGAGGTTTTCAAGAACCTCGCAACAGGTTTCGAGGTACGCCTTCTGCGCATTCAACTTGTGTATTTGAGCTGTTTGTCTTTGTGAATTCTATCCGAGGACATAAGAGTATAGCCTTCTAAACGGCTTAGTGAGTGAGTAGCCCCCGAGCCCGAAGTCGGTTTCAAGAAACCGGCATCGGGGTCGGATGATGTAGTAGGAGCCCGTGGAGTAGCTCTCAGGACGCTGCTCGATGCAGCCGTCGTGGAGCCGATGAGTGATCTTAATTATTCCCTTTATAATGAGAATCTGTTTTGTTCCAAGTTTTGACCTCGGTTCCGGACTCCATCTCCGATGAGATGGTGGAGATGAACCGGAAACTTGAGCAATCTCAAGGTAAGCAAGTTTAAACTTGCCTTTGTATTTTGGCTGAAGAGGTGCAATGTATGTTAAAGAAAACAACTAAGGCTGAACTGTGTTGACAGCGGAGCTGGAGACGCTCAAGGCCGAGCTCAACAGAGCTCGGAAAGAGGTGCGGCAGTAGGAGGCTGCTGCCGAGAAGGCGGCCGGAGAGAAGCACCAGGCACGGGTGCTAGAGGTCGAGGAGACCCTGAAGGGCGTGTTCGAAGCACGCGACAAACTTCAGGAGGAGGTGCAGCGGATGAAGGAGGAGCTCGAGAAGCTGCAGCATGCCTACTCCGAGCTCAAGACCTCGGCCCGAGCGGACCGCGAGGTGCTCCAGCAAGTGGAGCAAATTGCCTCGGATAAGAAATTTTTGCTGCAGTGTGCGTTTGGCAGCAAAGGGTGTGTCGAGCTCACCCAATTATCGCGTTCCGCAGAGGTCTTCGAGGATCTCCCGCAGAGCGTGGAGGATGCAGTGGCATACTTCGGCCAGCTGGCGGGCCACGAGGCGGAGAAAGCCGTCTGGGGTCAATTCCCGGGGTCGCCATTCGCGCAGCTGCTGAATCATCGAGTGAAGCAGCTGGTCGAGCTGTTCCGCATGACGAGGCCGGCGCTCCAGGACCTCTGCGTCACTTTGTGGCCTGCGGAAGCCATGCCGAAGAGTCTCTTCGGCCTGACGACCCGTCTCCAAGATGTTGTGCCCTGCGTCAAGCGCTGGAAGAGGTCCGCGTGCTTCGAAGGGGCACAGAGGGCATACGCTTGCGTGAAGACTCACTTCCGCAAGGTTGATGCAAAGACGTGTGCCGCTGGCCCTCCTGCCGACAAGCTGCGGACCGCCGAGCAGTTCTTCGCCGAGGTAGAGGTGGGAGCTAGGACCACTGAGGCCATGTGCCCCAAGGACACACTGTATTTTTAGGTGATACTTCGGAATGCCGGAGTGTATAATGTAAAAACTTTATCTTGTGTTTGGATGAAGATGGCTTGAAATTCCATATGTTTTTATTTTATAATTCGATTATTCCTCCAATATGACAGTTCAAAATGAGAGTGGCCAGTCGTCGGCTTCAACCCCATTGTAGGTTATACAGAGGGTGTTCCTTAAGGCATACTTGACCCTTGGCCGACGTCTCAGTACCTGGAGGCGGTCAATGACTTAGAGGAACTAGGCAATCGGACTATAGTGGCTTGACATCTTTCATTTTGTCGTAGGAGTTTGACTGTGGGGGTTGAGGACCAGCCCCCGACATAGGAAGTGTGCGGCCAACGCGGCCAAGGTCTAGGCCATAGCACACTTCGGCTAGAAATAAAAGCCCTTCGTTTGACACGGGTGATCTCTATCGTCACATCGCTTGACGCGGTCTCTGGATGGCAGACCAGTTTACGCTTACCTAGATAGTCAGTTTTCGGCTTTCTCCACTGAGGCGCCATGACAATTAACCTGGCAGCGCAATCGCAGTGGTTCTCCCGTTACACCCTTAGCCGAATACATCGGAAACGTAAGGGGTACACATAGGAGCCGGGCAACCCAACTATTGACCGAAATCTAGGTTCAAAACTGATGCATATAAGGCCAAAAATCCGGGATGCCGAATACATCGGACTTTCATATACAATTGCATCTTTTTAAAGTACTTCATCGTCGCGGAGCTATGCTGATAAAGAAATACAATAAAGACCTTGAAAGGGCACAGTTTCTTTATTTCATAGTATCAATCGTGTACATGCCCAGTTGTAACGAGAGTAATTGAAAGAGTACAACGTAAATAGTAAGGAAGGAAGAGGAAAAAATAGGTCGGATAATTACTGACGGATTTTAAAGGATCCGGACCGAAGCCTGCCGCACGTCTGCGTTTCCGAACTATTGTCCAGATCGTCCCGATTGATGATGAAGAATTTGCAAAGGTCGATGCCCGTCCGGCCCTTTATACACTCTAAGTGTTTGATTGACCGAGTTCCTCAAAGGGAGGTGTTTGCCGGAGTCATTTTGTGGTTAAGGCCACATAGACGTAGTTATGTTTGGCTATCTCTTTTACAGATACCTGCCTATGCAGGGGCTATAAGCCGCGCCTGACGTGTGGGTAGTTGTGTTGGCTCCTCGACGTACCAGGGAATTTTGAGTGCGAAGTTGTGTACCCTGGGGACGTAGTGCCTGCAGATAGGACACGCGAGGAGCCCGCATCCCTATTTCGGGTGCGGGGGTAGCTGGCCGAGGTCGACTTGTGCAGCCCGGGCGCACTTCAAAGAGCAGGCGGTGCGTTTATCGCTGCGGGCTGCCTCCTCGGACGCTTGGACCCCAGCTGCAAAAGCCGTGGTCTGTTCCTCTGTCCGGAGTGAACGTTCGGTATTACCATTGACTGTGATGACACCGTTGGGTCCCGGCATTTTGAGCTTGAGGTAGGCGTAATGTAGGACTGCGTTGAAGCGTGCAAAGGTTGTGCGCCCTAAGAGCGCGTGGTATCCACTCCGGAAGGGTACGATGTCGAATATTAACTCCTTGCTTCTGAAGTTCTCGGGCGAACCGAAGACTACCTCCAGGGTGACTGTCCCGGTACAACGGGCCTCGACGCCCGGAATGACACCTTTAAAGGTGGTAGAGCTCGGTTTTATCAGAGATGAGTCAATGCCCATCTTCCGAATTGTGTCCTCATAGATGAGGTTAATGCTGCTTCCCCCGTCCACCAGGACACGTGTTAGATGATAACCATCAACAATGGGGTCCAGAACGAGCGCCGCTGATCTGCCGTGCCTAATGCTGGTCAGATGATCGTGCTTGTCGAAAGTGATCGGGTAAGCCGACCATGGGTTATACTTCGGGGCGACTGGCTCCAACGCATATACGTCCCGAAGCACACGCTTTCTCTCCCGTTTAGGGATGTGGGTGACATAGATCATATTGACCTCTATTACCTTGTTGGGAAATTTCTTTTGCCCTCCATTATTGGGTTGCCGAGGTTCATCCTCGTTGTCGCTGCGGTGTTGGGTTTTACTCTGACCCTCTGCCGCTATCTTGCCGGCTTGTTTGAAGAGCCAGCAATTCCTATTAGTGTGGGTTGCTGGTTTTTCCTGAGTACCGTGAATCCCGCATGGGTGGTCCAGGAGCCTATCAACCTGGCTAGGTCCGTCTTTGTTCCCCTTATAGGGTTTTCTTTTCTGCCTGAATTTAGGTCCGGTGAATCCTGCGTTGACCGCGGCGTCTTCAGTGTCGCTTCCGCCATTTTTATACATGCGCTTATTTTTGTTGCGCTTCGGTTTTGCATTGGTGTCGCGGGTTTCTGAGGTGCCTGCCTCGCTGTTATGAGTACTTCGGGCGAGCCAGCTATCCTCTCCTGCGCAAAAGCGGGTCATCAGAGAGGTCAGGGCAGCCATAGTCCTCGGCTTATCCTTGCCAAGCTGTCGAGCTAGCCATTCATCTCGAATATTATTTTTAAATGCGGCTATGGCCTCGGCTTCGGAGCAGTCTATGATCTGGTTCTTCTTGGTGAGGAACCTGTTCCAGAATTTCCGGGCTGATTCGCCAGGCAGCTGGGTAACACGGCTGAGGTCATCAGCATCCGGAGGTCGGAGATATGTGCCCTGGAAGTTTGCTCGAAAAGCGTCTTCTAGGGCTTCCCAGCTGCCAATAGAGTGAGGAGGGAGGCTATTAAGCTAGTGTCTCGCCGGCCCCTTTAACTTGAGCGGCAGATATTTGATGGCACGGAGATCATCTCCATTGGCCATGTGTATGTGTAAGAGGAAATCCTCGATCCAAACTGCTCGGTCTGTGGTACCATCGTATGATTCTATGTTGATGGGTTTAAACCCTTCCGGGAATTGATGTTCCATCACCCTATCTGTAAAGCAGATTGGGTGAGCCGGGCCTCGGGACCGAGGAGGATCTCGTCAGATCTTGGGAGAGAGCCGTGAGTAAGCTTGATCTCGGGCACGGCCGTTCCTGTCCATCCAGGCATCGTAGCCACTGGGCCCAGCGGGGGCACGTCCCCTTGATCCGTAGATGGACCGAGGGGGAGCCCTATTTTCTTCAATACAACATCTAGCATCGTGAGGATCCAGGTAGTCCACGGGGTCTTTTCCATGACGGCGTGGAGGTGGCCTTTCACCGTGGTCTTCTCGTCTTGGCCTGTCCCGGCCTCTAGGGGGCCGATCGAGGTCGTCAGCGAGCTCTTCATCGAATTCTGGTAGGAGGCGCCTGCGTGGGTAAGACTTCAGCGCACTATGGCGTCGGTTCTCCATATCCTGCTCGGCGGAGAGCACTTCAACCCACTTTTCATTTAGCGCGTCGGTATTTTCCTGCAGCAGCTGCTGCTTGCGTTTTAAGCTCCGAGCCGTCACAACAAGGCATCACTGGAAGCGTTCTTGTTTGAAGGGGTCCTCGGCGACGATGAAGTCCTCGGTACCGAGGCTATCATCCTCCTCGGATTCCGGCATGTAATTGTCATCGGCCCCTTCGAAGAGGTCATTGGGATTGGAGTCCACAAGAGGTCGGTCTGGTGTGCCGTTCCTTACTGGGGAGGCTTGAATGTCCTCCTCATGGTTATCGGCGTCACCGTCCTCCTCGTTGTCGTTATTGGCTGTTGCGTCATTGCCACTGGGTTCCCCATTATTGCCCCTTCGGCGCCGTTGCTGGCGTCTTGGAGGGGATTTAGGGGTGTCCACCATGTAGACATCGTAGGTGGATGTGGCGGTCCACCTGCCCGTGTTGACCGAGGGCAAGGTGTTCTCGATGGGGCCGTCAGCGTCCTCCTCCATATCTGAGGGTTCGTCGTAGTCCAACACGTCGGTTAAATCATGGATCATGGCGACTAGGTGGGTGGTGGGTGGGATGTAAATTTCCCTATCGTCGGCTCTAAGTCCGATCTGATCGTAAACCGAAGTCTTGCCTTCCGAGATGGACATGCTCCGGATGCGACCAAGCATCTCATCAAGGTGAGATAACTCTTCAGGATTCATGGATGCGCCGTAGGCCGGGCTGATTCGAAGTACATCCGGCGTGTGACCAGGCGCGTCTTCGGAGCGAAGGGAATCTGAAAATAATTTGGAGTTTTGATTCAAAATCAACTCTGGCACCGACACCGCTTCGGGAGTGGGAACCAGATCTATCTCCGGACTAGTGGTCGGGGAGAGATTGGCCGGAGTGGTGGCGTCATGATAGAGTTCGGTTCCGGAGCCGAGCCTCCAAAACCGGCCGAGCTCTCGATCAGGCCAGGCGTCCATCCCGATAGGATGAGTTCGCCATGGGAATCCCGAGGCCTCCGAAAGTCACGATCCGTCCTGGGGCGTAGTTCTCGACGGAAGTCAGGTGACCCGTCGAATCGGCGCAGAATACCATGCTGCCGAAGACGAAAAGCTGTCCGGGGACGTAGACGTCCCCACAGCCGTTGGCGTGATTGATCCGTAGGTGAGCCATCGACCCTTCTGGTGATCGTGCAGCGGAACTCTCAATGAAAGCACCAGTGTCGGTGTAAAAATCGGCAGACCTCGGGGTAGGGGGTCCCGAGCTATGGATCTCGGATCGATGGTAACAGAGACAATGGAGACAAGGTTTACCCAGGTTTGGGCCCTCTTGATGGAGGTAAAACCCTATGTCCTCCTTCTGTTATATTGATGGGGATGTATCTAGTACAGAGTTGATCTACCTCGAGATCGTAATATGTGTCTAACTTCTATGGCTTGGGAAGCAATGTTGCGTTGATGTCCCCTCTACGGGCTAAACCCTATGACTTATATACACGCCTGAGACGGTACCTAGGGTTACAATGTCGGTATCTAGGAGTAAGGCGGCTGGGCAAATCTTGAAGTGTACTACAAGTCTTCGGTAGAGACAGCGCCGATCACGTCTCCCATGTACAGTCTCCGGAGTCCATCTTGATCACGTACGGGGGTACATCGACCCAACCGAGGAGACGGGTCGGCCCGGTTAGCACCCCCTAATCCAGGACACCGTCACCCGAGGTCTTCATGAGCAAGCAAGTTGGATGCACACCCACTTAGTTTTCATTTGTAGAGCTTTCATACACTTATAGCTCTTAGTGCATCCGTTCCATGGCAATCCCTACTCCTTGCATTAACATCAATTGATGGGCATCTCCATAGCCCGTTGATTAGCCATGTTGATGTGAGACTATCTTCTTCTTTTTGACTTTCCCGTATTATCTCTATCATCATATTCTATTCCACTCATAGTGCTATATTCATGGCTTGCGCTCATGTATTGCGTGGGGGTTGAAAAAGCTAAAGCGCGTTAAAAAGTATGAACCAATTGCTCGGCTTGTCATCGGGGTAGTGCATGATAAATACTTTTTGTGAAGAAGATGGAGCATGACAGGATTATATGATTTTGTAGGGATAACTTATTTTAGCATTGTTATTTTGAAAGGCATGATTGTTTCTTAGTATGCCTAAGTATTGATGTCTTTATATCAAATTATAGACTATTGCTTTGAATCATTTGGATCACAATATTCATACCGTAACAAAAGAGATTACATGATGAAACATGTTAGGTAGCATTCCACATCAAAAATTCTGTTTTTATCATTTACCTACTCGAGGACGAGCTGGAATTAAGCTTGGGGATGCATGATACGTCTCCAACATATCTATAATTTTTGATTGTTCCATGCTATTATAGTATCAATCTTGGATGTTTTATATGCAACTTTATGCAATTATATATCATTTTTTGGGACTAACCTATTAACTCAGTGCCCAGTGCTAGTTGCTGTTTTTGCTTGTTTTCGCCTTTTCAGAAAATCATTATCAAAAAGTGTCCAAACGAGAAAAAACTTTGGATTAATTTTTTCTGGACCAGAAGAGACCCACGAAGCTTTGGGAGAAGACCAGAGGAGTTACGAGGGAGCGACAAGCTCAGGGGGTGCACCCCATGGGGGTGGCCGCGCCCCCCAGGCTTGTGGGCCCCTCGTGGCTCCCCTTGACCTAATTCTTCCACTATAAATTCTCAAATATTCCAGAAACACCAGAAAGACAGAAAAGAAAACCTTTCTGCCGCCGCAAGCTTCTGTTCTTCCGCGATCCCATCTGGAGGCCTTCTCCGGTAATCTCCCAGAGGGGGAATCAATCACGCAGGGCTTCTACATCAACCTTGCTACCCTACCGATGATGTGTGAGTAGTTTACCACCGACCTACGGGTCCATAGCTAGTAGCTATATGGCTTCTTCTCTCTCTTTGATCTTCAATACCATGTTCTTCTTGATGTTCTTGGAGTTCTATCCGATGTAATCTCCTTTTGCGTTGTGTTTGTTGGGATCCGATGAATTGTGAGTTTATGATCAGATTATTCATGAGAAATATTTGAGTCTTTTGCTGCACTCTTTTATGCGTGATTATTATAGCTTTGTATTTCTCTCCGATCCATCGATTTGGTTTGGCCAACTAGATTGGTTTATCTTGCAATGGGAGAGGTGCTGTGTGATGGGTTCAATCTTGCGGTGCTCAATCCCAGTGACAGAAAGGGAGATGACACATATTTGTGTTGTTGCCATTAAGGATAAAAAGATGGGGTTTATTCATATTGCTTGAATTTGCTTCTCTACATCATGTCATATTGCTTAAGTCGTTACTCTGTTTTTATTAACTTAATACTCTAGATGCATGCTGGATAGCGGTCGATGAGGGGGATAATAGTAATAGATGCAGGCAGGAGTCGGTCTATTTGTCTCGGACGTGATGCCTATATACATGATCATTGCCATGAATATGTCATAATTATTTGCTTTTCTATCAATTGCCCAACAGTAATTTGTTTACCCACCGTATGCTATTTGTTCGAGAGAGAAGCCTCTAATGAAAACTATGGCCCCCGGGTCTATTTAATCATATACAAAAAACCAAAAACACCTTGCTGCAATTTATTTACCTTTATTTAGTTTAGTAATTTACTTTATCAATTTATCTATATCAAACTTAATCCTTGCAATTAACCGCTAAGAGGATTGACAACCCTCTTATTCGCGTTGGGTGCAAGTGTTTGCTTTTGTGTGTGTAGGTGCTGTTCACTGGATTTTGTGATGGTTCTCCTACTGGATTGAATACCTTGGTTCTTAACTAAGGGAAATACTTATCTCTACTGTACTGCATCATCCTCCCCTCTTCGGGGAATTACCAACGCAGCTCACAAGTAGCAATCCTATTCTATAAGTCCAAATGAGTTGAACTTTTTGCAACAGTTTGTCTTGAGCTAAAGTTTCTTTTTGCAAAGTTTGAGAATTTTCCTTGCTGTTTAGAATTTCTGGTGAAATAAAATGCTTTATGTCACATTTTCTTTTTGCATTTAAATTATTTTCAGAAGATCCTAGTTGTGTTGAAGAAGACCAAGAGTATTGTGACACTTCTCTGAACTAAGGCGAGCCACAACATTCATATGAAAGGATGGCATTGCAATGGCACTGGTTTTATTTGAATTAAATTCATTATATGCTTAATTAGTTAAATGATTTATCCTGTGAAACTTGTTGCATTAGAATTACTCCTAGTCTCATTATTATTTATGTGCAGTAGAGATCATGTTATATGTTATGATTTAGTATGATGCATTAGTTACTTATATTCATGTTATCATGACCCCGTGCACCACATTGCATACTATGACTCGAATCATTTCTTTCAAGTTAAACCTAATGATAATTCAACTTGAACATGTTGTTGATCGAGTCATGGTGCCACCGAATCGAGCTCACCAGTGCAACCACACTTGCCTAGATGCGGAGGCCCTAATTCGGTCTATTGTCATGCCTCTCGCCGGTGCCTCCAACTAGGGAAGGTTATGCGCTCGCGCTACCCTGGCCTTGTAGGCAAGCATAACCTTGTGTGCCCGAGTTGTACGGTACCGATGTCCTCGTTTGGGAAGAGTTTGTTTTGTTTTGCCACAACGGTGGTGGCCACGAAGATGGCAGATGTCAAGAGTTGGCATTGGGGTCACCCATGACATAGCCCAAAGGGGAGTTTGTCGGAGTGGCCGGGAGAGTGTCATGCAATAGATTGGTTTTGTCGGAATGTCGTTGGTCCACCCAAATGGGAGCACGAGGCCATGAGTTCCGTGGTGTGGGTACAGTGTATTTGTCGGGCCCATGGAACCCAGGGTATCCAGACCCATCTGCCTGTGGCCCAGGGCGCAACGCCTGGCATGGGCCCAGCAAGCCATCGCCACCAAGCACCTCGCCAGGGCTCCTCACGAAACCCTGGCCTCCCGAGGCCCCCTCCTCAGGGAGCGGGCGAGGAAGGATCGGCATCACCACCAATGGCCTCGCGAGGCCCTCTCGTGAGGCGGCCTCCTGAGGTGGACTCCCGAGGCCTCCTCCTGAAGACGTTCAAGACGAAGGCCGTTCAGGGCAGCCGCGCGGCCTGGGGCCCATCACGTGGGTGACGCGTGCGGCGACGAGCGGCGACAGAGGCCGTGCCAGCAGGCGCGGATGAAGATGGTTTCCTCTTTAGTGTTAAGGGAGCAGTGCCAGCAATCCACCCCCAAAGCGACCCCAAAGGTTCCCCGTTCGGCGAAGGAAGACCAAAACGGCGGGCGCGCAGGGCGTAGGTCATCACCAAGCCCACCGACGCGTCATGGATCATGCTTTGGCAGGCGAAGACCACCTTTAGTAACGATAGCCTGAGCGCATGTCCCCTTTCAAAATCGCCAAGTGTGGCAACCCTTCCCGCCTAAGTTTCCAGAGGGAAGAGGACCAAGGCTGATATAAAACAGCAGTGCTACCATTGTAGGAGGGCGACCGAGAGAGGACCCTAGTTCCTCTCATCCCCAACCTTGTACTCTCTCTCTCACACCAGAGCAATACCAACCAAGCAGGAGTAGGGTCTTACACCGCAAGGTGGCCCGAACCTGGGTAAACCGCTGAGTCCACGGTCCGTTCCTCACTGGTGCGCTCTCGCCGTACATCGAGGAATGGCCACACCGCCACGGCCTCCTCCCTCGCCCACCGTGGGCCGCTGAACCCGCAGGCCGCGCTGCTCATGGCGCGCGAGCTTCTCCGCTACCGTCCAGCTGACGCCGGCTATGACGCCTAGCTTGGTCGCAGCACCGAGCTCGTCAACGCCGCCAGTGATGTCCCGGCGCCTTCCCACTCGCTTCGCCCTCCGTCGTATCGTGCTAGGGACCTGGCGCACGGCGCTCCCCCACCGCCTCCTCTGTGCGACGAGCAAGGCGGGCCCCAGCGCAACGCGCGGGCTCACGAGCCGTCCCGTGGCGCGTCCTCGCCGGTCCGTGACGAGGCCAGCTGCCAGATCATCCGCCGCGCGCCCCCCGATGCGCGGGTGCTCCTCGAGCGGCAGCGCCAGTGCCAGGACCAGGCCGTCCAGGACGTTGCGGCCGCTGGGCATCAAAACCGCGCTGCCCTCGCCGGCGGTGTGCCCTCAAGCGGTGTGGGCTGCCGTGCCTTCACCCGCGAGCTGCGTCGCGTGGTCTGGCCCCCGAAGTTCAAGCCTGAGCTACCTCCACGCTATGACGGCATCCCCAACCCCGCGGAGTTCCTTCAGCTCTACGCGCTGAGCGTCGAGGCGGCGAACGGCAATGACAAGGTCATGGCAAACTGGTTTCCCATGGCCCTCAAGAACGGCCCGCGCTCCTGGCTCATGAACCTCCCCGAGGCGTCCATCTCATCGTGGGCCGAGCTCTGCAGCCAGTTCATCGCCAACTTCAAGGGCACGCAGGATCGCTCCCTCACCATCAACGACCTGCGGCGCGTGCGGCAGCGCCCAGACGAGACCCTCCGCAAGTACATCCAGCGCTTCAGCCAAGTGCGCAACAAGATCCCGCGCGCTTCCGACGCGGCCGTCATCTTTGCGTTCTCCACCGGCGTCATGGACGTCAAGATGCGCGAGAAGCTCGCCATCAACGGTGAGCTCGACTCCTTGGTCGAGCTGCTCGACCTCGCCGACAAGTGCGCCAAGGCCGAAGAAGGCCGCCTCTTCATCCACAACGACCCCGACATGGCACTCGACGCCGCCAAGACCAAGAACAAGGACATCAAGCGCAAGGGCCCGACCGTGCTCGCGGCGGAGCCCGAGCAGAAGCGCGGCCGTGACTACGACGAGCCCAAGAAGGATGGTCGGCCACTCTGCGCCTTCCACAATGTGTGCTCCCGCAGCACTGAAGACTGTCAGGAGCTCAAGCTGCTCCGCCACGAGCGCCAGAGCCGCCGGGACGACCGCAATGGCCGTGGCACCGGCCGCGGAGGTGGCCGCAGCGGCAACCGCTGGGATAGCAGCAGCGGCAACGACAACTTCCGCCAGGGTTGGCGTGACCAGCCTCGTGAGGCCGCCTGGCGCGACCAGCCTCGTGAGGTGAATCATCAGGCCAACGCTGCTCTCCCGCCGCTGCCGCCGCCACCTCGGAGGAACGACGTCAACCAGCCCGACGAGGGCGCTGGGGGCTACCAGGAGCCTCGCGCGATCGCCTGCATCCTCAGCGGGTCCCAGGCCCCCGCGTCCGTCCGCCACTTCAAGTAGTTCTCTCGCGAGGTGTACGCCGCCCTCCCGAGGCCTGAAGCTGCACGGCCCCTCAAGTGGTCGCAGTACGCCATCACCTTCGACTCCAAGGACCACCCCAAGTCCACGGCCTCTACAGGCGCGCTCCCCATGCTGTGCACTCCCACCATCAGCAACGTCGCGGTCACCTAGACCCTCATCGATGGGGGTGCCGGCCTCAACGTGATCTCCGTCGAGACCTTCGAGACGCTTCAAGTGCCCTATGACCAACTGATGCCGACCAGACCCTTCTCCGGAGTGACTGATGGTTCCACCATCCCTCTAGGGCAAGTGCGCCTCCCCGTCACCTTTGGCACTCGCAAGAACTACCATACCGAGCTCATCTACTTCGACGTGGCGCACATCGGCCTACCGTACAACGCCATCTTAGGCTACCCTGCTCTCACCAAGTTCATGGCGGCCACCCATCACGCCTACAACGTCCTCAAGATGCCCGGCTGCAGCGGCATCATCACCGTCACCTGCGATGAGAAGGACACGGCCAGCACGCTCGAGCGTGCCTACAAGGCCGTCGTGGTCGCGCATCCGGCTGACGAGGATACGGCCGAGCCTCCCGAGGCCGCGCCCATGAAGAAGAAGCAGTTGTTCTCTCAAGACCGCGCCGAGACGAAGAAGGTGTCGGTGGACGGCAGCGGCTTTGGCCTTGCCTTCACCATCGGCACTGGCCTTCCTCCCGCATAGGAAAGCGTGCTCGTCACCTTCCTTCGGGCAAACTCGGATGTTTTCGCCTGGAAAGTATCTGATTTGTCCGGTGTGCCAAGGGAGGTGATCGAGCACCACTTAGCGGTATGCCCTAATGCACGCCCCATCAAGCAGAAAGCACAGCGCCAGGCGCCAGAGAAGCAAGATTTCATCGTCAAGGAAGTTCAGAAGCTCCAGGAAGCTAGGGTCATTCGTGAGGTGCGCCATCCCGAATGGCTCGCCAATCCAGATGTCGTCCCCAAGAAGGGCGGCAAGGAGCGCCTGTGCATCGACTTCACCAGCCTCAACAAGTTCTGCCCTCAAGACCCGTTCCCACTGCCTCGCATCGATCAGATCGTGGACTCCACCGCCGGGTGCGATTTGCTATGCTTCCTGGACGCCTTCTCAGGCTACCATCAGATCAAGACGGCGGCCGAAGACGTGGAGAGGACGACCTTCATCACCCCCTGCGGCATATATTGCTATGTCTGCATGCCCTTCGGTTTAAGGAGCGTGGGCGCCACCTTCCAACAACTGATGCGCATCACGCTGGGGCCCCAGATGGGGAGAAACATGGAGGCCTACGTCGACGACATCGTGGTCAAGTCTCGCGAGGCCGGATCCCTCATCGTGGACCTCCAGGAAACATTCGCCAACCTGCGCAAGGTCAACCTCAAGCTCAACCCTGAGAAGTGTGTCTTCAGAGTTCCCTCCGGCAAGCTCCTCGGCTTCCTATCGCACCGCGGCATCGAGGCCAACCCGGAGAAGATCAAGGCTATTGAGAAAATGCGTCCTCCCCAGACCCTCAAGGAGATGCAGCGCTTGGTAGGTTGTATGGCCTCCCAGGGGCGTGTCATCTCCAAGTTTGGCGAGCGAGCCCTACCTTTCTTCAAGCTCCTAAAGAGGTCCGGCTCCTTCAAATGGACTCCTGAGGCAGATGACGCCTTCGAAGCTCTCAAGAGGTACCTCATGAGCCCGCCCATCATGGTCGTGCCGCGCTCTCGCGAGCCCTTGCTCCTATACATGGCGGCCACCCCACAGAAAGCCAGCGCGGCACTGGTGGCGGTGCGTGAGGAGCGTGTCTGCGCTAAGGAGAAGACCCCCGAGCCTCGCGAGCCTCCTGAGTCTCGCGAGGCCGCCAACCCTCATGAGCCTTCCGAGCCTCGTGAGCCACCTGTGCCCCGTGAGATTCCCGAGCCTTCCGAGCCTCGTGAGGCACTGGGGAGCAAGCTGCCACCACAACCACGCCCCTCGTAGAGCACCCCGTGTACTTCATCAGCACCGTACTAAGGGACGCGCGCGAGCGCTACCCCATGCAGCAGAAGCTCCTCCTAGCGCTCCTCGTCGCCTCCAGGAAGCTGCGCCACTACTTTCAGGGTCATCCCTTCAAGGTCATCTCTTCCTACCCCTGGGAGCAAGTTCTGCGCAGCCCCAACGCCGCCGGCCGTGTCGCCGAGTGGAACATCGAGCTGCAAGCCTTCCAGTTGGAATTCTCCACTACCAGAGTCATCAAAGGTGCGGCTCTGGCTGACTTCGTGGCAGAGTGGACGGACACGTACGAGAAAGAGCCTCGCGAGGCCCAGTCCCTCCTGCCAGGGGACGGGGCGCCTGGCGGCTGGACCATGCACTTCGACAGCGCCTTCTCCCGACAGGGCGCGGGGGCTGGAGTCATGCTCACCTCGCCGACAGGGGATAGGCTCTACTACGCCGTACAGCTCTGCTTCAGGCACACCGACAAGGTCTCCAACAACATCGCCGAGTATGAGGGCCTCATCGCCGGCCTCAAGGCTGCGTTCGCCCTGGGTATCAAACGGCTGACCATCAAGGGCGATTCGCAACTTCTCGTCAACTTCTCCAACAAAAGCTACAAGCCCAAGGACGAGCACATGGCCACCTACCTGGAAGAGGTACGTAAACTTGCGCTGGTCCAAGCCTGCGAGGCCTGCCAATTCCACTCCAAACAGATCCACCAGCCGGCGCAGGGCCTTCAGATGATTCCCCTCTCATTGCCCTTCGCGGTCTGGGGACTGGATATCTTGGGGCCCTTCCCCCGCGTGGCTGGCGGTTACCGCTACCTCTACGTCGCCATCGACAAGTTCACCAAGTGGGCAGAGGTCGAGCCCGTGCGCACCATCCCAGCAGGCTCCGCCGTCAAGTTCATCAAGGGCCTCGTGAGCCACTTTGGAGTTCCCAACCGCATCATCACCGACAACGGCTCCCAGTTCACAAGCGGTCTCTTGAAGTCCTACTACGCCGGCCTCGGCATGCAGATATGCTTCGACTCGGTGGCGCACCCGCGAAGCAATGGCCAGGCCAAGCATGCCAACGCCAAGGTCCTCAAGGGCCTCAAAACAAGGAGCTTCAAAAAGAAGCTCGAGGCTTGTGGAAAAGGCTGGCTCGACGAGCTGCAGTCCGTGCTGTGGTCCATCCGCACAACGGCAAGCAAGCCTACCGGCGAGACACCTTTCTTCCTCGTCTATGGCGCTGAGGCGGTCCTCCCATTGGAGCTCAAGTACGGCTCCCCGCGAGTCCTTGCCTTTGACGAGGCGCGTCAGGACGGGTCGCGGGAGGCTGATCTGTTGCTCCTCGAGGAGGGCCGCCGCCAGGCCGCCCTTTGTGCCGCAAGGTACCAGCAGGCCTTGCGTCGCTACCACAGCCGCAACATTCGCCCTCGTACCCTCGAGGTCGGCAACCTCGTCCTGCACAGAATCCTCTCCAGAGAGGGACTTCACAAACTCTCACCTATGTGGGAAGGCCCTTTCAGGGTCACTCATGTCTCCAGGCCCGGCTCAGCCCGGCTGGAGACGGAGGATGGAGTTCCTATGCCTAACGCCTGGAATATCCAACACCTCTGCAAGTTCTACCTGTGACTCTCACGCGTACGAACGAAATGGGGATGTACACGCCCCGGAGCTCTCATTGCGTTCGCCTGATGGGCCCGCGAGAGCTCCCGCCCACGCCCAATTGGAAGCCCCATGCTCCGCGTTGGCGGAACGATCGACCCGCGATCATACCCACACCCCTGTGGAAGCCCCATGCTCCGCGCTGGCGGAACAATCAACTGAGGGCGCCCCACGGGCTGCACCAGCCTCAAGCTGACCCGTGCCGGACACGGCAGCACTCTTTTTCTCATTTTGATGTGTAACTGAGGGCACCCCACGGGTTGCACCAACCTCAAGCTGACCCGTGCCGGACACGGCAGCCGCATCTTGTTTTGGTTATGTAATGGGTTGCTATTTTGCTTCAGTAAAGCTTCGATTTCCTTGCACAGTGTTGCGTTCTGACATTGCCTCACGAGCCTCGCGCGCTCACGACATCCCTCATGAGCCTCACGTGAGTGGGGGCTGGACACGGTGCCTGTGCTCGGGTCAGTCCCAGTAGCTCCGAAAAACCCAAGCGACCGAGCTCTGGCTCGCGGGCCTGCTCCCGTGCACTCCACCCCACCAAGGTCCTTGGCGTCTGGTCTCCTCACGTAATACCCATGAGCGAATCGACGAGCGTGCGCTGCTCCCCTGTCATTAAGTGCTCTATGAGCAGTTGTCTCAGGAGCAGGTTCCCCGAAGGGCCTCGCAAGATGGCTCCCTCAGGGCCTCAGGAGGCCAGCAGGCTCCGCCTCGGGAGGCGGCTGTCCCAACAAATGATCTCGCGAGCGGAACCCTCACGGCATGCACCCTACAAGAGATGGCCCACCAGACACTACCTTGCGCAGAGCTAAGTCTCCCGCCTTGCGAGCCGCGCTCGCTATCTCTCAAGCCTCCCCTTCCGATAGCCTCACGGGCGCCAGCGTTTCTCTTGGCGCAGGCCGCTTGCGCATCAAAGGGGGGCTTCCTGAGCATCATGCCTCAGGAGCCCTAACTAGCTCCCGGTGCCCCCCACCTCCTGGCCTTGTCCAGGCATCATGACCTGACATACAAGCGATGGCTATGGCCCACTCAGGAGCTAGGTCCTGGCGACGCAGAGCATCATGGCAAGCAAAAAGAGCAAAACAGGCCTCAAGAGAGAACGTCACAAGGGCACGGGCATTCGATACAGCCGGAAACAAAGTACTTAAAATATAAAAACACTATCCTCACGCCCCCACGGGGTCACGATCAACTGTACGCAGGATATGGGGAAGGGCCTAAGAAGACATGTCACCATCACCGCTACTGTCGGCATCGTCGTCACCTCCCTCAACCCCGCTTGAGCTCTTGCTGCTGCCAGGGGCGAAGTGCTCATGCAAGGAGTCCACGTGATCCTCCACTGCCTTCCCAAGGGTGTCGCGGACCTCCTCCGGGACGGGGGCTATCACCTTGCTGAAGTCAAAGTTGGGGTCGGCGTCAAGAAGATGGCTGAAGATGCGCGTGGCGGCCTGGGTGAGGAGATCGCGGCTCTCCTCCTCGACAATTCCGCCCACCTTCTTGGTGCCCGCCTCAAGCCGCTCCACGAGCTTTGTGAAAAAGTCAAGATAGCTGCCATCTTGGGTCTCGAGGGGGCAGCTGACGTCCTCCTTGCAAATGGAGCCCAAGGCGCGGCGGGCCCGGAGCTTGAGGGCACGAAACATCTTAGAACGCTGGAGTTGCCGCCCCCGCGCTCGGGCCGCCTCGTCCCGTGCCTGCTCCACGATCGCGGTGACGCCCCCCACCTGCTGCTGGAGGGAGCTCAGCTCGGCCTCGGCATCGTCTCAAGCCTTCAGCGCGGTCTTCCGCCGTCTTTCGGCTTCGGCCAGCATCTCCTTGAGGCCCGCGATCTCGTGCTAGAACTCCTCGCGCCTGGTCTTGAAGCGGTCCTCCTGCCGCTTCAGCTTCTTGCCGTTCTGATTGGCAAGTGCTTCGCGGCTCTGCGCGACCCTCCTGTCGGCGTCCTCCTGGATCTTCTTTTCCTTGGCTCCCAGGTTGGCGTTGGCCTTGTCTAGGCGCTCGGCGTAAGAACCTTGGGCAGCGAACACCTCCCGCTCCAGCGTCTCCAGCCGCTCACGCTCCAAGTCCTGTGCGGATGCTGACCGCGCAAGCTCTCGCTCACGGATGCCAAGGTCCGCCTCACGGGCCGATAGCCCCTCTTTGAGGGCGGAGATGGCGTCCCTCCGTGCCTGGAGTTGTCGTTCCAGCAAGGCATTCTGATCCTGGAGCTCCTTCCCACGGGCCTCCGCCGCCTCGTGCCGCCCGTCGGCCTCCCTGACGGCGCTCTCAAAGATCTCCTTCGCGTCCCGGGCGGCCTTCTCGCGCTTCTCTCGCACGGCGTCGTCTTGACGGCGGCCCAGTTTGATGGCCACATCAAGCTGGCGCCACCCCTCCACGAGACGCTGGCGCTCCTCAATGATGCGTTCCTCCTCCTCCCGGAGGTCTACCTCCAGCTGGTCAAGAGCAGCCATGGTGCCTTGCAGGGCCCCGCGCTTGAGCACGGCGCTACTACTCACGAGCTGCAGGGCCCAGCCGGTGTGCGGCATGGCGCTGCCCTCTCGCGAGGGCCCGGTGCCGCCGGCCAGCAGCGGGGAGCTCGCGGGGGCCCCCTTGTCGTTCTGCCGCGGCGACGTACCCCGCGGGCTTGGCGGCCTCCGGAAGGGGCCCCACATGCTGGCGGGTCTTGCCGGCCCCCCGCGACACCACCACCACCAGTGGCGCGAGGTGGGAGAACCGACGTCTCCAGCTCTGTTGCCGCAGCGCCCACCCTGGCAGTGGGTGCCTCAGGAACTGCGGAGCCGCCTCCTGACGACGCCTTCCGAGGCTCGCATGCTTTCGTCCCCCGAGCCACGTCCTCCTGCGACTCAGGAGGGACCGCCTGCCCCTCTGCCCTCAGGAGGTCGCCCTCGGCGTCAAGGCTGCTGGGGTTCTCTTCGCGCTCCGCGGCCCTGGCAGCCGGCGGTGTAGCCCCCGCCAAGCCTGGGGACCTCTCCTCCTTCTTCCTCTTCTTGCTCGAAGAGGTCCTGAAAAAGAGAAGAAGAACAGGGGCTCAGGTACACGAGACACGCTGGGTGTAGGAAAGAGGAAGGCGAGCGCTTACTGATCCTTGACAAACCATCTCCTCTTCTTCAGCGGCCATGGAAGAACATCGCCGCCATCGCCTCCACGAGGCCTTTCTCGCGGCGGGCTCCCCTCGCGGGAGGTCCACGGGATCCGCCCTCGCCGCCACTTCCAGGGACCCGCAGCTTCGCGGCCGCTGCATGGGGGCTTCCCGCGCCCTCCGCCCGATCAGGCGCGGAGGGTGATGCCTTAGGCGGGGTAATGTCGTCGTCACCTCCAAGCTCGCGGGTGAGCCGGCGGCGGGTCTGCCAAACCGGGCCACCTCCGCCCTCCACAGTGCCCGTCGAGGCTTCGGCGCTGCCACGGTCGCCTGAACCGGGAACCACCAGAAAGGGGTTGTCCCGGGGCCCCTCGAGGCCCTCTGGAAGCGGTCCCCACTGGTCGAAATGCGGCATTGAGCCGGCCAGCACCTCCTTGTTTGAATAGCGATGCAAGGGAAGCCCATCCATGGGCGGCTCGCCCGCCTCTTTGCCTGTCAGGGTATGGAGCACCCCGTCCAGCACCTCCGGCAGCAAGCTGTCCACGCTCAACCGCATCGGATCCTCCGGGCCGGTGAAGGCCCACATCGGGCGGGAGTGTCGCTGGAGGGGAGCTATGCGGCGCCAGAGGAACTCCCTCACGACCGTGACCACCGTTACCTTCGCGGCCCTCAGCTCGGCCAACTTCTTCCATACCCGCGCCAGCCTCGGGTCGTCGAGCCTTTCATGCCTCCACTCGGAGCTCCTCGCCACCGGGAAGGCTGGCAGCTGCAGCAGGGGGCTGTACTGGGCCGCGTCCATGTACACCCATTGCCGCCTGAAGCCCTCGGCCTCCTTGGCAAGCCTCATCTCAATACCATCGCCCGACGTCTCATCCACGGCGCGGAACGAGACGCACCTGGAACACTGGTTCGCCGCGGTCAGCTGCAGGCTGAAGAAGTGGCGGAAGAGTGCCACTGATGGCGTCATGCCCAGGAAGGCCTCACACAAAAAGGCAAAGGCGGAAAGAAGGAGGACGGAGCTCGGCTCGAGGTGCAGCGCATGGACCTGGTAGTGGGAGAGGATGGCGTTGAAGAAATCGGAGAACGGAGGTAGCAAGCCCGCGAAGAGCGCGGGAAGGAAGAGGAGAGCGGAGGTGGTGTCGAGGTCGGCTGCCGGGTGCGAAGCCGGCCAGATGCGAGTGGCCCCCCACTCGTTAGAAGCAGCTATGGTCATTGGAAGCACCTTGCTGAGCCCCTCGGCATTGACGATCGTAGGCCTACCCAGAGCGGGCTCTGGCTCCACCACCGCAACAGCCGTGTACACCACCTCTTCCTCCCTGCCGGGGGGCGACAGGGCGGCGCGGCAAGGGTTTGTGGTGGCGGAACTTTGGGAGAAGCACAGGGAGCTGCTCGTGCAAAGGAAGGCGCAAGGAGATGGGACGTGCGAAGGAAGGCAATGATGGCCTCGCGTCGCCCGCGCCGGGATTTATGTCAGCGTGGGCAGTTACCGAGGCATCATGGGAGAAGTGGGGGCGTCCCCCATCACATCGTGCGCCACGCGTCGTGCCTGGCTGCAGGCAGTTAGGGCCCATGCCATTTGGCCCACCAGTAGGCGGGAACGTGCGCACCGCGGGCCCGGGGGCTACTGTCGGGCCCATGGCACCCAGGGTATCCAGACCCGTCTGCCTGTGGCCCAGGGCGCAACGCCTGGCATGGGCCCAGCAGGCCGTCACCACCAAGCACCCCGCCAGGGCTCCTCACGAGACCCTGGCCTCCCGAGGCCCCCTCCTCTGGGAGCGGGCGAGGAAGGATCGGCATCACCACCAATGGCCTCGCGAGGCGGCCTCCTGAGGGGGCCTCCCGAGGCCTCCCCCTGAAGACGTTCAAGAGGAAGGCCGTTCTGGGCAGCCGCGTGGCCTGGGGCCCATCATGTGAGTGACGCGCGCGGTGACAAGCGGCGACAGAGGCCGTGCCAGCAGGCGCGGATGAAGATGGTTTCCCCTTTAGTGTTGAGGGAGCAGGGCCAGCTATCCACCCCCCAAAGCGACCCCAAAGGTTCCCCGATCGGCGAAGGAAGACCAAAGCCGGCGGGCGCGCAGGGCGGAGGTCATCACCGAGCCCACCGGCGCGTCATGGATCATGCTTTGGCAGGCGAAGACCACCTTTAGTCAGGATAGCCTGAGCGTCTATCCCCTTTCAAAATCGCCAAGTCTGGCAACCCTTCCCGCCTAAGTTTCCAGGGGGAAGAGGACCAAGGCTGATATAAAAGGGCAGTGCTGCCATTGTAGGAGGGCGACCGAGAGAGGACCCTAGTTCCTATCATCCCCAACCTTGTACTCTCTCTCTCACACCAGAGCAATACCAACCAAGCAGGAGTAGGGTCTTACACCGCAAGGTGGCCCGAACCTGGGTAAACCGCTGAGTCCACGGTCCGTTCCTCGCCGTAGTCTCGCCGTAGTTCATTCGAGGTAGAAGGTAGCGGTAGGAACAAGCTCACCCCAGTGTTCGAACCTTTGGGTCCCCGGATCCCGACTTCCGACAGTACTAACCTCTCCAGAGTGTATAATCTATCGATAGCCGTGTCCTCGGTTATGGACACAGTTCCTAGTAGGTCACACTATGGGTCAACAGAAATAATAAACTTGCACACTAAGAACCACAAGAAGACACATGCAGAAGTTGGTTATCTTGTGAGAAGCACTATGGTTGTTATTGTTGTGATCGGGTGATGATCATGATGGTAAGATGTTGATGGTGGTTACGAGGTAACCCCGAGATGGTAAGTTGGTCCAAGGGACCGTGGCAATAATCCACGTACACATCATGTATGATAGCATCATGTTCATGCTCATGCCTTAACCTGTTATTTCCTCGTTATTGTTTGTCGTATTTGTTTTGTTTGCTGTGAGCTTGTGAGTACATTCAAAGTACTAACCTGGCGTGTCATGCCAGATGTAGGAGAAGCCGTGCATGGAGTTGATGTCGATCGGTACGTTGCACCCTAGGCCGTGTCCCAGCAGTGTCCTTATGTAGTGGAGTCCCGCTACCACATTCTTTCCGCTGCCGAGTAGAAATTTCCCTTATCATCGAGGCCCCTGAGTTGTTTACTAAATAATGTACATAAGTGCAGCTGCACAGTGTGTGCCGCTTGGCCTCGCTTGTTATGTAATATGTGAACCTTTGTATCCGCAAGAGATCAATAAAGTGTTTATTTTCTATACCAAGTTGTTGTGTGTTTCTAGAAGACATGATCTCTGGGCTAGCAATGCAAGGTAAACCGGTTGCTCTGAGCCAGGGTGCCACAGGCAAGGCGACGGTTTAAAAGTCCGTCGCGGAAAGGGGGTAAAAACCGTTTGTATAGCAGGTCGCTGCACCAGTGATCGTGCACACATGCACACACTTAGCATGATGTCGGGACGGGAGGCGCATAGGTATAGCAATGAACCAATCATGGATCGATAAACCTTTTGATCAACGGGTTTGCCAACCTTTGTCAAGTCAAGATGTCCTGAAGTTGGCATGGGGGTTTTCATACCTTTGCTTTCTTGCATGTTACGAAACACCCATTTGGTTCCGATGACATTTTGTTCATCCTTGGGCTTTTCCACAAATGTCCATACTTGATTCCTCTCGAAGTTGTGTAGTTCTTCGTGCATAGCATTCACCTAATCGGGGTCTTCCAGGGCTGCATCAACCTTCGTAGGCTCAATGCTAGAGATGAATGAGTAATGCTCACAAAAGTTAGCTAAACGAGATTTAGAGCGAGTGATTCTCCCAGATTTGATTTCGCCAAGAATTTGTTCGACGGGATGATTCTTGTCAATTCTTGCTCTAACTCGAGGTAGCTTTTTCTTGGGTTGTGGTGAAGCTTCCTCATCATCATCTTCTTCTTCTTCATTGCCGTTGGTGTCATTGTTGTACTTCCTCATTTCCTTTGTCTTGCACTACAAAAAAAACACTTCCATGATGATACGTCTTTGTCACAGTAGGTCACATTTTCAGTCATGCATGTACATCCATGACAATTTTATGACAGAATCAAGATAGTCATACCTGTGCTGTCGTAGAAGTGTTCCAATACAATACTAAAATTATCATCACGGAAGTGTCCACTTCCATGATGATAAATGTCGCGTCATAGAAGTGTTTTTGTCAAGGGTGACCGACACGTGGCATCCACTTTAACGGGTCGCCGTTAAGCTATGGGGTTTCGGTTTGGATCCGATAACCCGTTAGCAGCCCCGACCAATGGCGATTTTCCACGTGTAAAATTCTCATTCGCCGGCGGATCCACATGTCAGCTCGGCGTTGTGGCAGATGTCATTCGTCCAATGGACGAGACGCACCTATGGCACAGTGACACGTGGCATGGCCCAAAAAAGGCCCATTTAGCTAAAAAGGCTGGCCCAGTCAAAATAAGCGGGGCAGTCCATTTAGGGCCTACTTTCGTCTGGCCCATTTACAAAAATGGCCCATACGAGATCTACCAATTCAGCCCGTCAATGGCCCGTTAACGATTTGACACCATTGCGGCCCATCGTCTGTTCCAGCCCGTTAATAGCCCGCTATGTCTTTGGGCTCATTTGCCGGTCGAGGTTCTTTCGGCCTGTTAGAGGCCCATTATAGAGATGGGCCAATTTCCAGGTTGTACGTCTTTCGGCCCGTTAGAGGCCCATTACAGGAATGGGCCAAATCCTTGGAGGTACATATTTTGTCCTTTTAGAGGCCCATTAGCGATTTGGGCCAACTTCCAGCCCGGTGTAACTTTCTCCCTGTTAACAGCCCACGCCGTAGTTGGGCCATTTACATTCCGATCTAACTTTCGGCCTCTTAGTGGCCCATGTTCTCCATGGCCCAATTCCAGCCCGACATGACTTTCGGCCTGTTAAAGGCCCGTTTTGTATATGGGCCAACTTATGGCCCGATTGGCTTTCGGCCTGTTAACGGCCCGACATGGAAATGGGCCAAGACTCAACTGACGATCATTTCGGCCTGCTAGTGGCCCGTCGGCTCGTTTCCATTATAGCGAGCCTATCGAGCTTTCGACCTGTTAACGGCCTGGTAAGAGCGCACGTTACCATGGGCCCACATTCAAGCCCCAAATTCATTTCTGCCATGGGACGGCCCATGATTGTAACGGGCCTCGTAGATTCGACCATCCGAGCAATTATGGGCCCACGTAAATTGGGCCTGTTGGACCCCATTTCAATGATAGCATATATAATAACATAGAATTATCCTACACTACAATCCCCTAAAAAAACCAAGACTATAAAATAAGGAGATTAAGGCATAGAAACGAAGATTAATCCTACAATATACAATAAAGAAATTACAGCAGATTACATCCACTGGGCATCATAGTTTGCCAATACTGATAATAAAGCGTAAACAAACAGCAAATTACATACACTGGGCACATAAAGCTCGTACATCATGGACACGCATCAACACAACTTACCATTTTAAGCAACTTGATCATGAACATGTTGCCCAATCTTGGGAGAGGATGAAATTAATGATAAGAAATTGCCCTACTCATGCCTTAAATTTATGGATGATCATACAAAAAATATATGCGGGATTAAATTTTGTCTCTAGAAATCTTTTAGATTCCACCACAGGAGGTACTTTTATGGAAATTACTTTGGGAGAAGCTACTAAATTGCTTGATAATATTATGGAAAATTATTCACAATGGCATACTAAAAGAGTTCCTACTAGTGAAAAAGTGAATACTGGTTAAGAAATTAATACTTTGAGTGATAAAGTTGTTGCGCTTATGAAATTGGTTGCTAGCAAAAGTGATCCTATTGATCCTAATGATGTGCCTTTAGCCACTTTGATTGAGCAGAACAATGATCCCGTAGATGTGAATTTTGTCTCACGAAACAATTTTAATAATAATGCTTATAGAGGTAATTTCAACGCTAGACCGTTTCCTGGAAATTCCTCTAATAATTATGGCAATTCCTATGGTAATTCTTATAATAATAATAATAGAATTCCCTCTGATCTTCAAAGTAATATTAAAGAATTTATTAATGCTCAAAAAGTTTTCAACACTACGATCGAAAAAAAATGAGTAAACTTGATGATATGTCTAGGAGCATTGATAGAATTATTCATGATGTGGAAAATCTCAAGACTAAAATTTTGCCACCTAAAATAGATATTAATGAATCAATTAAATCTTTATATGTCTCCATGGATGAGAGTAAGAAAAGAACCGCCATCATAAGAGCTAAACGAGAATTTTTGGAAAAAGCGATTCCTCTCGGTTTTTATCATGGTAATGATGAGGATATTAAAATGATTGGTGTTTCATCTATTGATTCTTTATTTAGCAATATAAAACTTGATGAAAATGGGACTGAAGAATAGTCAACTTTAGCTAGTAGGCGTTCCCATAATTTGGAGGGTGAAAATCTTGATAAAAAAATTGATAAAAGTGGGTTTGGAGAGGTAAAAACTTTAACTAGCGATGTGCCCACTCTTTTGGATTACAAAGATTTTAATTATAACAATTGTTCTTTGATTGAGTGCATTTTTTTGTTACAATCCATGCTAAATTCAGCCAACACTTATGAGCAAAATAAAGCTTTTACTAAACACATCGTAGAAGCAATGATGAAAACGTTAGAAGAAAAGCTAGAACTAGAAATTTCAATTCCTAGAAAATTATATGATGAATGGGAACCCACCATTAAAGTTAAAATTAAAAATTATGAGTGCAATTCTTTATGTGATTTGGGTGCTAGCGTTTCCACAATTCCAAAATCTCTATGTGATGTGTTGGTTTTACCAATATAGATGAATGCTCTCTTAATTTACATCTTGCGGATTATACTATTAAAAAGCCTTTGGGTAGAATTAATGATGTTCTTATTCTTGCAAATAGGAACTATGTGCCCGTTGATTTTCTTGTACTTGACATTGATTTTAACCCTTCTTGCCCAATAATACTTGGTAGACCGTTCTTACGAACCATAGGTGCCGTTATTGACATGAAAGAAGGGAATATAAAATTTCAGTTTCCATTAAAAAGGGGTATGGAACATTTCCCTAGGAATAAAATTAAAGCACCATATGAATCCATTATGAGGGCCACCTATGGAATCAACTTGAAAGATGACAATACTTGAAACTATGCATAATGCCTAGCTAGGGGCATAAAACAATAGCGCTTGTTGGGAGGCAACCCAATGAATAAAATAATTTTTTATCTTTTGTTTATTTTATTGTGTGTTTTCATATTTATGCTACTGTTAAGATTGTGTTTTTGTGTTTTTAATTAGTGTTTGTGCCAAGTAAAGCCTTTAGGATGATTTGGAAGATAGTATAATTGATACCGTTTGGAAAATAGAAAGTTTTGCGTCCAGTGCTGGAATTTTGGTTCTGTACTGGAGCATTAGAAAAATCTGAAATTTTTACACAGTATTGGTATATGAATTTCCCACGTTTTCCTAGATTTTCAGAATTTTTGGAGTTACAGAAGTATGGCTTTTAAATAGGTTGCTACAGACTGTTCTGTTTTTGACAGATTCTGTTTTTGATGCACTACTTGCTTGTTTTGATGAAACTAAGGATTGTATCGGGGGGAATAAGGCATGGATAAGTTAGAATACAGTAGGTATAATGCAAAAATAAAATATGAATGGGTTAGCAACAGTACTTAAAGTGGTGATTTGTTTTGTTATACTAACGGATCTCACGAAGGTTTTGTTGAGTTTTGTGTGATTGAAGTTTTCAAGTTTTGGGTGAGATCACGATGGATGAAGGAATAAGGAGTGGCAAGAGCCTAAGCTTGGGGATACCCGAGGCACCCCAAGGTAATATTCAAGGAAGACTCAAGATTCTAAGCTTGGGGATGCCCCGGAAGGCATCCCCTCTTTCTTCTACCAACCATCGGTAATTTTACTTGGAGCTATATTTTTATTCGTCACATGATATGTGTTTTGCTTGGAGCGTCATGTATTATATGAGTCTTTGCTTTGTTTGCTTTTTAGTTTGTCACAATCATCTTTGCTGGACACACCTATTTGAGAGAGCCACACGTTGATCATAATTTGTTAGAATACTCTATGTGTTTCACTTAAATTTTTTGAGCTAGGCAGTTGCTCTAGTGCTTCACTTAAATCTTTTTTAGCAAGGCGGTGGCTATATTTTGAAGAAATATTTAAAATCTCATGCTTCACTTATATTATTTTGAGAGTTGATAAGATAAAATTTTGAAGAAATAAACTCTCATGTTTCACTTATATTATTTTGAGAGTTGATAAAATTTTGAAGAAATATTTGCGCTCTCATGCTTCACTTATATCTTTTTGAGAGTTGATGATAGTAACGGTAATTTGCACAAGATATGAATTTGGTCCCAAAGTGATGAATATTCAAGAGGGATATAATAAAAACTTTCATATAGATCATTGGATATGATAAGTGTGATTCCTTGCAATAGTTTTGCGATATGGAGATGATGATATGTGAGTCATGTTAGTGAGTAATTGTGATTTAGTAAGAATATTCGTGTTAAGCTTTGCGATTCCCTATGCATGCACATTAAGTCAATAGTTATGCAAAGAAATTTTATCCTACTTATGGTGCATTATTCGGTGTTAGTTATGTTCAATGCATGTTTATGACCGTTTTCATTTTTTTTGGTTGGTTGCTTCTCAATCTATTTGCTAGCCTTCATTTGTACTAAGCGGAAATACTGCTTTTGCATCCAAACTCCTTAAAACCAAGTTGTGCCAAATGAGTCCACCATATCTACCTATATGCGGTATTCCCATGCCGTTCCAAGTAAATTTGCGTGTGCCAACTCTAATTTTCAAAATAATTTATCCATTTTGTGTGCCCGTACCTCTCATGAAGCGGCAGGGAGTGGCCAATATTTTCCATGCTAGGTGTGTTATTCTCACGATGAGTGTTTATTCATTTGTCATTGCATGAGAGAATGGTTGGTAATAGGGATGGCTAGTCCCACAATGAATCAAAAATTAATAACAACAAAATTCCTTGGAAAGTGTTGGTATGGAGGGCACCCATGGATATGGCTAGCCATGGATTGTGAAAGAATGGTGGAAAGGAAATAAACTTTACTTTCTGTTTGGGAACCACCTATGATGTGTCTAGCATGGAAGATATTGGGAATTCTCGGTCGTTTTCGTTGACAGGAAAATCATGCCTCTCAAAATATTTTATCTCTCTAATTTAAGCTATGAGCTCTGGCACATTAGCAAATCTCTGCTTCCCTCTGCGAAGGGCATATCTATTTACTTTTATGCAATTTTTATTTTTATTTTGAGTCTCCATCTTCTCTTATAAAGCACCAACTAGAGAGCAATATTGTCTTACTTGTGCATTGTGTGTAGCTAATATTGAGTGTGTTTCATGAATGGATCAAAGATTGAGCATAATGGGCTAGGGATAACTTTCTTTAGAGTTGATATTTTGAAAGACATGGTTGCTTGTTAGCACGCTTGAGTATTTATATCTTCTTGTCAAATTATAGACTATTGCTTTGAATCATTAAAGTCCAAATGTCCATGTTATAAAAGAAAATAATATATGATGAATATGATAGGCAGCATTCCACATCAAAAATTCTGTTTTTATCATTTACCTACTCGAGGACGACCAGGAATTAAGCTTGGGGATGCTGATACGTCTCTAGCGTATCTATAATTTTTGATTGTTCCATGCAGTTATATTATCAATCTTGGATATTTTTATATACGTTTACAGCAATTATATATCATTTTTGGGGACTAACCTATTAACTTAGTGCCTAGTGCCAGTTGCTGTTTTATGCCTATTTTTGGTTTTACAGAATATCAATACCAAACGAAGTCCAAATGCCACGAAACTTTTTGGAGATTTTTTTCTGGACATAACAAACACTAGAAACTTCGGGAGGAGACCAGAAGACCCAGGAGGTGGCCACGAGCCACCAGGGCGCGCCTGGGGGGGGGGGGGCAGGCGCGCCCTAGTGCCTCGTGGGCCCACCTCTGCCCCTTTTGACCTAATTCCACCACTATAAATTCCCAAAAATTAGGAAACCAACAGGGGAGTCCACGAAATACTTTTTCCGCCGCCACAAGTTTCTGTTCTCGAGAGATCCCATCTGGAGGCCTTTTCCGGTACTCCGCCGGAGGGGGAATCGATCACGGAGGGGCTCTACATCAACCTTGCTGCCCTTCCAATGATGCGTGAGTAGTTTACCAGAGACCTTCGGGTCCATAGTTAGTAGCTAGATGGCTTCTTCTCTCTTTTTGATCTTCAATACAATGTTCTCCTTGATGTTCTTGGAGTTCTATCCGATGTAATCACTTTTTGCGGTGTGTTTGTTGGGATTCGATGAATTGTGAGTTTATGATCAGATTATCCATGAATATTATTTGAGTCTTCTCTGATCTCTTTTATGCATGATTATTATAGCTTTGTATTTCTTCTCCGATCTATTGATTTGGTTTGGCCAACTAGATTGATTTATCTTGCCATGGGAAGAGGTGCTTTGTAATGGGTTCGATCTTGCGGTGCTCAATCCCAGTGACAGAAAGGGACATGACACGTATGTATCGTTGCTATTAAGGGTAAAAAGATGGGGTTTATTCATGCGTGAGTTTACTTTGTCTACATCATGTCATCTTGCTTAAGGCGTTACTCCGTTCTTTATGGACTTAATACACTAGATGCATGCTGGATAGCGGTCGATGTGTGGAGTAATAGTAGTAGATGCAGGCAGGAGTCGGTCTACTTGTCTCGGACGTGATGCCTATATACATGATCATTGCCTTGGATATCGTCATGATTATTTGCTTTTCTATCAATTGCCCAAGAGTAATTTGTTTACCCACCGTATGCTATTTTTTATGAGAGAAGCCGCTAGTGAAAACTATGGCCCCCGGGTCTATCTAAATTATATATTAAAAGCCCTAAAAATACCTTGCTGCACTTTTTCTTTATTTATTTTATTTTGTATTTTTGTTTCAATCTATCTATCTATCACATACAATTTAATCTTGCAACTTACCGCCGAGGGATTGACAACCCCTTGTTTGCGTTGGGTGCAATGAATTTTTGTTTTGTGTGCAGGTGCTGTTAATGAGGTGTTGCATGATTCTCCTACTGGATTGATAACCTTGGTTTCATAACTGAGGGAAATACTTATCTCTACTATACTGCATCTCCCTTCCTCTTTAGGGAATTACCAACGCAGCTCGCAAGTAGCACTAGTCCACCTGGATACTCATTTCTATCTTTTCTGAGTATCACTTGGGATGGCTAGCCCATCTGGATACTCATTCCTATTTTTTCTGGGTATCACTTGGGATGGCTAGTCCACCTGGATACTCATTTCTATTTTTTCTGGGTATCACTTGGGATGGCTAGTCCACCTGGATACTCATTTCTATTTTTCCGGGTATCACATGGGATGGCTAGTCCACCTGGATACCCAGTTTTATTATCTTTTCTGAGTATCACTTGGGATGGCTAGTCCACATGGATACTCATTTCTATCTTTTCTAAGTATCACTTGGGATGGCTAGTCCACCTGGATACTCATTCCTATTTTTTCTGGGTATCACTTGGGATGGCTAGTCCACCTGGATACTCATTTCTATTTTTTCTGGGTATCACTTGGGATGGCTAGTCCACCTGGATACTCATTTCTATTTTTTCGAGTATTACTTGGGATGGCTAGTCCACCTGGATACCCAGTTTTATTTTCTTTTCTGAGTATCACTTGGGATGGCTAGTCCACCTAGATACTCACTTCTTTTCAAGACCTCTCGAGGCGTCACTTTCAGACACCCATTTGGCATTTCTTTTCAAGACCTCTCGAGGCATCGCTTTCAGACACCCGTTTGGCATTTCTTTTCAAGACCACTCGAGGCGTCGCTTTCAGGCACCCGTTTGGCATTTTTCTTGGAATTCCTCGGGCGGTCCAGTGCTCGATGTTCCATTTAATTTTCTTGGTTTGTTGCTAAAATAGTATATTTACTCTTCTGCACCATATTAATATTTATCATATCATGATTTAATATCGGTCAGCATATGCATATAATTTAATTCATCATGAATATATGCTTTCGGTATATCTTCTGTTCATAATGTTTGCGAATACATTCAAACGTACTCACTGGATTGTCCGTGGCTATTTAATTGGCCAGGTCAGGATTTCAACGAGGAGTACTACCGCGACGTCCATGCGGACTAGGAGCCTAAGTTAGTAGCCACGCGAGATAGGAGTTATCCAGGTCAGCTGTTCCTGTGGGAATGGAGCCCCATCGACGTTGGAGAACCATGAGTCGCTTCCGTCACCCGTCACTAGAAATCATTGTTGTATCATTAGACCTTTATGGTCTTGTATCCAATTCTTGTAATTTCTTGGTAATCTATAACAAGGACGTGTCCACCAGTAACAGAAATCCTGGGCTGGTGACAACACGAGGGGTTAATTTCTGGGATATTGTGTCCCAGAAATCCGGCCCCGACAGGGAGTGTGTGCTCCAGTAGCATGCCCTGGTCGGTCACGAGGAGGTCCATCGCATCCTCGCCACTCACAAGGTGGACGAGTGCATTCTCCAGCAGCAAGCCCGCGAGCATCGCATCCTCGCCGCTCTTGACGTGGACGAGCGCGTGCTCTGGCAGCACGCCCGCGAACATCGCATCCTCGCCACTCAGGCGCACGAGCGTGTTCTCCAATAGCATGACCACGAGCATGGCATCCTTGCCGCTCACAAGGTGGATGAGTGTGTGCTCCAGACAGTACCCCAGGAGTCGGGACGCGAGCACCGCGCCCCCGGCGACGAGGAGTACTGCATGGTGGCCATCGCGGTTCAGGAAAATCCCCTGACTCCGCCATGCCCTGAAGGAGCGCGAGCTCCAGTGGGTGCTCGAGGAGTCCCATGTCGATATGCAGGTGGCGGCCAATGTGCAAGATTATCCTTCGAGCTCTCCTCCGCCTACGACAACGCCTCTAGCATGCCCGTCCTACGTCCTCTGCCTCGGCTCCGTCGTACCTTTGGAGTTTAGTTGTATGGAACATGAATATTTGGATTTTTTTTTTGAAATTGAATATTTGGATTAATCATACGACTACTTAAAAAGAATGTCATTTCTAACAAAATGTGAAGGATGAAGACTAATGCAAAAAACAACCTATGACTAACAGGCATGAATAGATGATGTGGCAGCATTGCATGCTAGAGAGTAACGCAATATATTGCAATTTATGGATTGCATGCATGCCTAGCTTATGTGGCATGGTTACATGGCTAGAAAAGAAAATAAATAATGTCTTGTATAGATATTTAGGAATAGAAGATACTATCCACATGCACAGTTGCTCTCGAGCATATAAAGATCTTTAGAGTGCACTCCAATATTTTTTCAGAGGCTTAGGTGCATCAGATGCCATGCCATGTTACAAAATGTTACAAAAAAAATTTGAAACAAATCTCGAGATTGGCACGAGTGGGAAAATATCTGGTGCTACCGCACCTTATATGCTACCCTGATACGAACGCACCAGGGCCATTAGATCTATGATCCAACAGACAACCTCTCAGGACATGGACCAAAGTGCCATTTCAAAAATGTTTGGGAGTTTTTTGCAAAACTCGCACTGACCGATTCTGGCCACTCGATCCACGATCCAATGGCTCAGAATCTTGTATCATGGTAGAATTTCAAGGTGTGGTAGACGAGCACCACAAGGGTGGGGTGCAGCAGATACACTCCCCTCTCGGCGCACACGCCAGAGGGGTGGTTGGGCCGTGAGGGGGTGAGGCGCACGTCGGGGGATGTGGTGTCATGGGTTCGAGTGTCCTCGTGGGAATCGCGTGTGGTAGTGGTGGAAAAGTGATGGTCGACGTAGTTCAACGTCCATGGACAAGCTGTCATGTCGTCTGACACATGCATTGCATACTGATCATTACAAGGAGTAGGAGAGATAACTAGATGGATAAATACTTCATTATATTCAAGCAGACCCACGCTACTATATTTGTTCGAAAGACATGCACACCAGCGAAATAGTTCATCCATCTATAGTGCCCTGCTGCTGCTACTACTACTTTTGCTTCTTGTTCTTCTTCTTCTCCTCATTTTCTGTGGGGGACGGTTTTGCAACAAGCTCCTTCGACCTTGCAGCTATCTCAAAACTCACACGGGCATCGAGGGCTGCATATTTTATCTGCTTATAGTTCAAGGGATAAATCTCCCATCCAGACGACCTTAATTCCAGCGTCTCGTCGCCGTTCTCAAGCTTTGTCCCGAGTACATAATTTGCTACGTCGAATAAGGATGGTGTTGGTTTGTTACAACCCTTTACAGAAATTTTGGTTTGTAGGTCGGCGGTCTTTTTCAGCTCAAGGTTGTACGGTGCCAGCTTTTTTTTGTCCCCTTCGATGGCTGCTCCACAGAAGAATATGTCCTCCCGAGACAAGAAATCGTGGAGATCACCTGGTATGGAGGGCGCGTGCATGATTTGATACACCAAAACTTCATCTCCGAGGCACAGCTGAAGGACGGCGGCGCATTGAGTCTCCCCACTGACACGCGTGGTGTACTCTGCGTCGAGACCAACGATCTTCATCTCCACATTTTCGAGGGAGTTGGATACATTGTTGATCCACTCCCAAACAACCCTTGCGTGGTCGGTGACGGTGGCGGCTATCCTCAACAAGCCTACGTTGATCACATGTTTGACGCTAAAAACCTGCATACGAATCTCTTTCTCCATTTGGAACCGCCGGACCAGAGGGCTATGGTTTGGAGTATTAGGATTAGGTGGCTAAACAGAGTGGAACAAGATGGTGGTTAATAGAGTGGAAGAAGATGATTATTTAAAGGGGTTTCATAGGTATGTTAGGAGGTTAAAACAGTGTGACTCTAGTGGGATTTGAATGCAAACGAAGGAGAGGTGAAGAAGCCGAGGAAAATCGGTTCCCGATGGAGAATTAATGGAGAAGTGGCATGCTGGCAGTTGATTAGACGGCTAGGTAGACCGGCCTGCAAAACGAAAAGCCTGTGCGAGTAGGTGCCGGTTCAGATGGATATTGGCGCGTGCCTGCGACACACAACTTCTGTGTTTGAATACTCGTAGAGCTAACCATTTTGTTTCAGTTTTTTCCCATACTGTAGTTTTACTCCACGTACACGTATCAGTTTGGCATTTCCCGTTACACTTTGCTCTAATTCCCTAGACATTTTATTGGGGGGACAATAGACAGTTCATGTGCGTTATCAGAGAACATGGCACAGAGTTCGAGATCCCAAGCCTTCTTCTGGTGGTTTCTTGACGATTCTGCGTGTGTCCTACGTATGTGTGTAACCTTTTCTGGTTAAGGAATATGTGGTTATACTCAAAAAAGAAAAGAAAAAAGGCCTTCTTCATGCTTCCGAATGCACGAGAACTTTCGTCTGCTCGCAATATGGATGCTACCCGAAGGATGAAGTGAACCCAGAGGCATGCTAGCACAACCTCTTTTCGATATACTAATACTATGTTACTAGTACTAGTAGTAGTACAGGTGTAGTATTTGTTGGTTAAAATATTATTCATCCTGTCCTCACAGTGAAGTGACAAGACCCTGCGCCCGAGGGAACCCTAGTCCAGGCGGTGTGTTCGGGTTACCAAAGTCAGCCTCACCCTGTGCAGTCACTATCACCGCCGCTGTATAGCATGCATGCCTCGCCTCGTCTCCCTCTCCCCTAGCACCACTCCATCTCCATCTCCATCTTGCCGGAGATCCTGAGGTCACTCTTCTTCATCTCACAGTGCCCCACGTACCCTCTCGCTTTGCTCGCCTCCCCCAGAACCACTATTATACTCACTAGCCCCTCCAGCACCGGGAGCCTTCTCCCCTGTAAATCAAGCCTCAAAAAACCCCACCTTCCAAACTCCACCATGGCCGAACCCGAACCGTGCAGCATCCGTATGAGCCATGGCTGGAGCGATATCCCCATGGACATCCTCCACCTCTGTTGTTCGCGTAAGGATATGTCTAGTGCCGTGCGGCTGGCTTCATGCTCGAGGGACCTGCACGCGGCCATCGTCGAAGCGAGGCCTGAGATTTTCAAGACACCCTACTTGTGCTATCTGATGTTGTGGGATGGCGTGCTCACCACTGTGCTCAGCATGATAAGGTGGCACACATCATGCCCCTTGACTTTGATCCGACCACCATCACCCGAAACTTCTTGTCAGGTATGTACTAGGTCAGCATGCACTCCCACTGGATGGCTGCCGTCGGAGAATACCGGAACAAGTCGGTGCTCGTGAACGTCCACACCTCCCATGAGATTATCCTTCCTCCCTTGGATCATATAGGGATTTGCCGTCGCGGCCCACTTCTTGTAGATTACCAAGTCAGCTGGACGGACCTTGTTTTGCTGAAGGTTGTAATCTGCCAAGTGCCCACGTGATGCGGAGCATCCTATGGACATCACCATGTCAAGAGTCCATTTGTAAAGTGACACGTGCGACCTCTACTTCACATACACAAAGGAGAATCATCTCCTTTACACGTGTTCACTTGACCCCTTCGAGGATGGAATACTACTTGACACTACTCTCGTGTGCATGCATAGGTATTGTCGGAGCTTCACGGATGACGAGGAGGAGTGCAAGCGCCAAGGAACGCCTACACCATCCGCGAGGGAAGCGTGGAAGTGGAGACAGAAGAAGACGGAGCTGCAACAAAGCTACAGTCACCGGACGTCCGACGGACACTGGACGTCCGGCCACCCGCAGACCAGACTGCCAAAAGAACTACAGCCGATGAGTGCTACAGCGACCGGACGACCGACGACCTCCGAACGGCCGACAAGTCCCAACCACCGGACGTCTGACGCCTACCGGAAATCCGGTGCCACATGTCCAGAAGCAAATCGTCGGACTTCCGACGCGCGCCGGACGACCGGTCCTTCATGAGCCACTGGACGTCCGACACCGACCGAACATCCGGTAACTGCCTGTGTGCAGCCGTGGGCCTTGGGCCTTGTATCTCTCTCCCACTTACCCCTTCGTGGCTTAGACTATAAATAGACCTTCTCCTCCCCATTTCTAGGGTTAGCAAAGTGGTTGCTCATCTAGTTGAGCCTTGCTCCTAGCACTACTCCTCTTGAGAGAGAGAGAGAGAGAGAGAGAGAGAGAGAGAGAGAGACTCTCCCATGGAGATCAAGACCTCCATGTGAGCATGTGAGAAGGATCTATCTAGATCATCAAGACCTCATCACCTTCAAGGATTTGGGATGAACTCTACCTTGTATCTTTCCCTTTGTTGTTCTTGTACCTTTATGGATCTTGTGTGGATTTGAGTCTAGTGGATGTGTGATTGGACTTGTTCTCGAGTGTTTCTCTTGTGACTTCCTCGTGTTCTTCCCCGTGTTCTTCGTGTTCTTCATAGAATCCCCCTCCAATTCATGAAAGATCGTCAATTAGGGTTCCACCCTACATCACCACAACAGATGGGAATTACACAGATTTCAAGCTAATTGCCTTGTTCGACCGCGGAGTCGCCTATCTTTGCGGCGGTGCCGACTGTAGGTGGACACTACTCCCCTCGAAGAGCTGCATCGATGGTGATCCATAGTTCTGTGATGCTATTGAACACAATGGCATCATCTACGCGATCGACAATGGAGATGGCACCACATATTGCTGGGACGCCTCGTGTAATTTGTTTTCGTCTGATTTTAATGATAACGCCATGACATTGTTTGAACTTTTGTGATGATTGGCATATCCCTGTTATAGAAAATTTTGAGTAGAACTATGGCAATGTATTAGAGACGCCGTAAATCAGGAAATAAAATAGGGGGATTTGGAAGTCCAAATGGTAATATCTATATTTGGAAGTTGTTAAATCATGTGATTGTGACCATGTCTATACAGCCAATTTGTACCCTTGAATAATCAAACGGTTAGGAAGATATGGATATTCTCCTAACTTTATAGTGATCTTTATACTACTAAATATGAGTGTGTATCAATAGCCATGTTAGTTTCCTCATTTTCATGATGTAGAAACATGCATAACACTATTGGTTTCATCTAACCATACATTAGTAGGGAAGTAAAAGTGCATATGGAAAACTCTATACTTGGAAGTAGTGAAATCCTGTCATGCTTACCATGCCTACATGCCTATATTTGCCCTTCAGCAATCAATGGCTAGAATATTATCCTCACAAAAATTTTGCACACAGAACATGAGTATATAATAATGCATGATGTGTTAGTTTCCTCTGAAGAATTTATTTGTGAGAACAGAACATGAGTACATAACATGCGTGGCTATATTAGTTTCCTCGGAAGAATCGACTACGAGATAACATGAGTATAACCATAACCATGCAGGATACTACTATATTTTCGACCCCAGTATACATTTCCCTCTATTTTCCTCTCAGTTCCAACAGGGATAGATCAATGCTGTTTCTTACATTATCATACTCATACTCCGAACAATGCTGATCTTACATTAACAATGTCTGTCCTTTTTGTCTCCTTTCTGATATGTTGTAGTGTCTGATGTAATCACACCTCCTTTGCCGAAAACAGGGAAGCACAACTGGTTCCTCGCTCGATCAGACGACGGCGAAAGATTGATGATCATTCGCACGCATCAGCCGGCAAGTTTATATTGCAAAAACCCCACTGTGTACAAGAAGCGTGAAATATGTCAGTATCTGGAGAATGTATGTTACGTCTATGAGCAGGATACCAGCTTGTTGGGGCCTTCGGGATTTTTGAGTTGGAGGCGGGTAAACAGCCTTGGTTCACACTCTCTGTTTCTCGGACTCAATTATCCGATTAACCAGGAGATCACCTTCAAGGATCCTGATGGCAGAGAGGCTCTGTTTCCTAGGGAAAACTGTGTGTACACAGTGAACCGGTCTACGGGATCAGCCCCCCTAATTGCCAATGATACAGCATGCAGCCAAAAGAAGGTGAGAATGCGAAAGGCATCTGGATTAACTTTCATCCTTGGATGTCTCAACTCCGAAAGGCAGTGATGTGGTTCAAGCCTTGGGGTTGGTAGGTAATGGGGCAGTTGCGTCGAAAGGGTGGAGTCCTGTTGTCTATGGATCACTGGTGGCTGAAGGGGAGATGCAAATTATTATGGCGCTGGATCATCCCTCTTCGAATGACTTGCTGTCTTAGCTGCTTGTTCTGGATGGGTGATGTTCTCTTTTGTTATGCAGACTCCTTGTAATTTTGTCATCCTTGTCTATGTCACTCTTACTATGTACTAGTTCGCTCTATTTAGAACTTTGTGATTTGTGTGTGGATCACGAGAGTCTGAGCGCTTCAGATGGGTGTGTTTTGGTGGTTTAGCAAGACTTGTAAACTTTCATGTCTCACTGTTTATGTCAGTAGTAGACGCTAGTCAGTGTTTGCATGTTCTATATATCGTTGTTTCAAACTGTTTTTTGTTTCAAACTGCTGATGTGCTAAATGGGGGCATCACCATTCTCCAGTGTTCAGTGTATATATCCTTTTTTCAATTTATAATTTGAGCTCAGTGACTTTTCGGTGATGTACACTTGTTTGGGCCATGTGAGGTGTCGTTGAATATGGGCTGAGTAGTAATGCAATGCCAAACAGGCAATTATGAACTCTGATGGCGGGTGCTCACAAAAAAAGAAATATTAGTCCGACATGTGGGCGCCACCGGTGTTTTCGTACGGTTACGTGGGAAGAGCGTACTGGCGCGCGTACGAAATTCATGCTACCTTTTCATCCTGAATCCCCCGCCCCTCCACTACTGCAGGAATGCCTAGCAGTGGCGGGCGCAAAAAGGCCAGTAGTGGCGGGCCAGACTCCCAGGCCCGCCCGCCACTGACCTCCCGCCACTGCTAGTACCCCATCAGTGGCGGGTGCGCGCCCGCCACTGGTAGAGCACCTCCAGTGGCAGGCATGTCCACCCGCCCGCCACAGCTTGATGCTTCAAATTCTGCCTCCCGCCACAGCAACATCCACCATGACTAAAAGTATAACCAACAACAAGAATTTACATATTCGATCATATGCATTACGATGTATCATAGTTTAGTAGCACATTTTATCATAGTCAATAAACAAGCTAACAACAAGTTGCCCAAGTACATATAGCAAAGTCTACAGGAATTATGGAGAACACATTATGGAAACCATATTATCGCGTTCATAGAAACAGAGAAAGTACATTCAAGCATCGACCATGGAGACCACATTATGGCACTGCACAAATAGTTGACAAACAAAAGTTCAGCTCCATCATAGAAACTTGCAATTAAGCTCAGCTCTGTGAAGAGTTGTCCTCGTCTCCAATCATCTTCTCGACCTCGGCTAGGGCGGACTTGGCAGTTTCAAAAACTCTCTCGGCGGACTGAATGGCTCCTCACGCACTCTCTATAGAAGCTTTGCGGCTTCTAGTGGCTGCCCTCACAAGATCGGGAGATCCCTCATCGCTCTTGGCGTATTGTAGAGCCTTCTGGGTGTCTACTAGGGTCCTCTCCGCATAGGTGAGCGCGAACACCGAGTACCCAACCAGCCTCGAGACAGCGTCTAGGGCTGTAGGAGTCGTAAAGAGGCCTGTCGGCTCCTCCATCTAAATCGCAAAAGTTGACAGTTAGATAAACCACATTTATACGAAAGCAACTATATAAGAAGATAACTTAAACTGTGTACGGCAACCCTGGATGTCTTTCTTCGGGTGGGCAGTTCTCACTTTTAAGTGGTTGTACATACGTTGGGCACTCCATGACTAGTACTTTGACTGTCGGTGATGGTCGTTCTTCACCTTCTCCTCCTCCTTTACCAACGTACCGGAGGAGGAGGAGGCCAGAACGACCCTCTATGATAACAATCGGTTCATCTCCCAAGTGGTTGTTTATATATATGATGTACACTCAAGGTTATTTTGACCGTTGGTGAAGGTCGTCCTTCACCTTATCCTCCTGCTTTACCAAGTTCTCAGAGGAGGAGAAGAGGAAGGATGACCCCTATGACAACAGTCGGTATCCTCCTCTCAAAACAACCCTCATCTCAGTATGTGGATTTAGAGTGAGAATTGCCCCCCTGAACAAAAAATGTAGCTAACAATATCAGTAGACTAATTAAATATTACCTGTAGAAAATATATTAAATAGCTACGAACAAAGAATGTAACTAACAATATCAAACCACTACATTTCGCCAAAACATTAGCTCTTATTATGAATCCCTGCAAAGAAAGTTCATATAGTCTACGGTCTATGATATACGAATATGGATAAGAAAGTTCCTATAATCTATGAACAAAGAATGTAACTAACAATACCAACACCACTACATTAAAATTTGGGCATGAACTATGCTTTAAAATGGACATATTAAGTGCTAGAAATTTGGCGAAACGGAAATAAATCAACGTTTCGCCAAAACATTAGCTCTTATTATGAATCCCCGAATCAACGTTTTGCCAAAACATTAGTTTCTATAATCTACGATCTACGATCTATGAATATAAATAAGAAACTTCGTATAATCTACGAACAAAGAATGTAACTACAATCTATGATCTACTAACCCTAGCCGTAACCCCATAACCCACGTACTCCTAACTCTAACCCTAGCTCCCCTGCCAATGTGGGTGGCGGCCACGGGCCGTTGGTGTTGGTGGCGGCCACGGCCGCGTTGGCCCCCGTCGACTGCGTTGGTGTTGGTGTTAGTGTTGGTGGCCACGGCCGTTGGTGCGGGTGACGGCGGGGACGACGAGATCATACCAGATCCCACGGCGTTGGCGACGGTGGGGCCGACGGGACCGGCGAAGAGGACGGCGGGACCGACGGGGGCGAGGAAGAGGACGGCGTGGCCGACGGGGCGGACGGGGCCGGCGAAGAGGATGGCGAGGCAGAGGCGACGACGACGCCAAGAGCGAGATCCATGGGGAGAGTTAGGGTGAGCGAGAGTGAGTCACGTGAGGGGGACGACGGGGGTGCGCGTCGGTTGATAAACTGTGTTCTTGCTGCGACGGGCGGCAACGAGCGACCGCCACAGCTATTTTCTGACAGAAGTGGACATCTGGCAGGGATAACTAGTGGCGGTTGCGCGGAGCCACCCGCCAGTGCTTACTCACATACCTGTGGCGAGGCCTAGGGCGCGCCCGTCACTACTGAGTTACGCAGACAAGGGCCCCCGGGGTGAACGTACCTGTGGCGGGTTACTTCCCCCGCCCGCCACAGTTAGACTATTGGCTGTGGCGGGCACGTTTTGGCACCCTCCACTGGTTATTTTCAAAATTAACTGTGGCGGGTGCCCCGCCATGCCCGCCACTAATTTATGATCTCCTATAAGCCCTTTCCCAGTAGTGCTCCCCTACCTCTGGAATCTCGATTCCTATACCCCAGTTCCCCCAAATCCGCCTCCTCTACTCCCTGTACTCAAGCGCATTATCATGTCACTGGTCAACGCGAATCTCCCAGCCCGAGATCCTGAGGTCCGTCCTGCCTTCGGGCGCTGCGTGCTGTCGCTCAACAGTGGCATGGCGGCGCTTGACGACCAGTTTGTCGGCAAAGTGCTGATGGTAACCATCAATGACGACCTGCCTCCCGTCTCACCGGATGACCTGGTCAAATCTCTTGGCATTGCGCATGGCATCCAAATAAGTGACTTGCTCGTCGAAGTCTGTCCGCCACCGGCAGATTTTTTCGTCAGGTTCTGGACAACTTTCGACAGCAGTCGTGTGTTCGAATGTTCCCGGCGTTTGTTCTGCGATGGCGCGCTGGTGAGCTTCAATTGGTGACACCCAGGATGGGGCTCGGTGCCCTCTGAGCTTGAGTTTTTAACAAAGATTTCCTTCAACGGCATGCCTCGACGGGGTTGGAAGAGCGACTCCATGAATGAGCTTATCAACGACCTAGGAGGTGAGCTCCTAAGTATGTTTGTTCCTCCAGACAACTGGGCTCTGACGGTTATGGCATGGATGAAGAAGCCGTCCACCATACCAAAGGTGATTGTTGTTGAGATACCGGTGCAAGAACCAGGGTTGTACTATTCGTCGCCACCAAGGCCGCCGCGGACCATATTACGTATGTACCTGTATCGAGTCTTCGTGCATGTCGAAGAAGTGGACAATCCTACCCGGGCTTGCATCTGGGGTTCTCAGGTAGGCTCCGAGGTGAAACATGGATGGTTGGATAGGGAAAAGCAGTGCTCAAGGTTGATGGTTGCTGGTGTGGAGTGGGATATGGAGACTTATAAGGTACCTAGGTTAGGAAACATGAGGCGGCACCGGTATGACTTGTGTATCGGCTCCGTCATAGGGTTGTCCAAGTCAAAGTCTCAGACCTCAATCCTCAAAAGGAAAGGTGGCGTATTACTGTGCGTGTCGGTTAGTGGGTTCGGCAGTCACGTCTATAGAATTTACTCTGCCACCACACGCCAACAATTTATGCTAAATCACGCATACTACTATTAAGACTTTGGCACACAAGTAATTTACAAACTTACTACGCCATACAACTGCTACTATAAAAATACAGGGTAACAGGGTCACTATGGCTCTACAACAATTCTGGTGGACTCAGTCCACCTCGTTGACATCTAGCCGAGCGTGTCTGGCAGATGTCGAGGCTTCCCCGTGAGCTTCAGTGTCGGAGCTGGCCGGGGTAGGGAGGGGAGCTACAGGGCTGGGGTAGCGGTGGTGTCCCTCACGGGGTGTCGTGGCCACAGTCCCATTGGAGTAGGCCTCCAGGAGACAACGGAGTTCCCCCGGGGAGGTGAATGCATTGCCCGGGTGGATAACAGGAGCAGACCTTGGAGGCTCAACTGGTCTCCCAAGCAGCACTATCGGGGTGTCGGTGGCGGGTGCAGCTTATCTCCTTATGGGAGTCAGGAGAGCGAGCGTCCTGCGGGTCGCAATCAGATCAAGGGTAACCTGATCGAATAGTGCCTCTTGCGCTCTCAGGTAGTGCACCAGATGCACTAGAGCAGGATCCGTCTCATGGTCTCCGTTGGCGACTTGGGTCGGGCTACCATAGCCTTCACGACTAGGGTAGTAGTAGAAAGGACGGATGTTAACTCTCGGCGACAAATGCCGGAGATTAACTACAGCCTCTCAGGCTGCAAGTTGGATGTCTTGGGGCTCGTCGGAGGTCGTCCTCTCGATGAACTGGTAGGGGCGTTCTGACGGGGTGCCCCTCCCGTAGATGTGCACCGTGGCCCAGAAGTGGTGGATGGCATCACTCATGTGCTCTTGGTACACAACATACTCCGGGGGCTCCTCTATGCCAAAAGCTCCACGGGTGAGATTGGCGAGGATGACTACAAAGTCTCCAAGCTCGGCTGCGGTGGTCTCATTACGGACGATGGGACCAGGCATCTTGGTGACTGGATATCAAACTGAGAGTGAGGCTGTGATGTGCTGAGTTGGGGCAAGGCTTCCTTTATAGGTCAGTGGAGTCTTCTATCGCACGCTTGTGGATGGGACAACTCAGGTGTCGGCCACAGGCACATGGCCTATGGACAGGCTGATAAGTTGGGCACCGACTGTCAAAAGATGTCGGCTGGCCACTGTGCAGGCTATCGGATGAGATGGGCTTGGCTGCGGACAGGAAAGGTTTCAGATGGTGGGGAAACCTAAGGTAGGATTAGCCAATGGTCAGGCCGAGCTCTGATACCAAGGCTGTCGGGGCCGGATTTCCGGGACACAATATCCCAAAAATTAACCCCTCATGTCATCACCAGCCCCAAGATCATTGTTACTGGTGGACACGTCCTTGTTACAGATTATCAAGCAATTACAAGAATTGGATACAAGACCATAAAGGTCTAATGATACAACAATGATTTCTATCAGCGGATGGTGGAAGCGGATAATGGATCTCCATCTCTGGTGGGGCTCCATTCCCACAGGAATAGCTGACCTGGATAACTCTTATCCCGCGTGGCTGCTATCTCCGATTCCTAGTTTGCGGGGTGTGCCTTCATAGTGCTCTTCTCCTAATCGTGATCTGGCCAGTGAGTACGTTTGAATGTAATCGCAAACATCGTGAACAAAAGATATAATAAAAGCAGGCGGCATGCATGCAGTTTAGCTTTAAACATATTCAACAATATTAGTCCATGATAAGAGTTTAGTGCAATCATGCAGAGTAGTATAATTATGCTGGTAAATAAAGGTTAGTCATCCAATATTAGCAAAGAATAAATATTTATGGTGTCACCAAAATTATAAGCCGGGTTCTAGGCGGTAGAACCGTTCGGTGAATTCCGAAAGAAATAAAATGGAACACCAGGCGTTTGACCGCCCGAGGATTCCAAGAAAATAAAATGGAACATCGGGCGTTAGACCGCCCGAAAAATTCCAAGAAAATAAAATGGAACATCGGGCGTTAGACCGCCCGAATAATTCCAAGAAAATAAAATGGAACATCGGGCTTTAGACCACCCGAGGATTCCAAGAAAATAAAATGGAACATTGGGCGTTAGACCACCCAAAAAATTTCAAGAAAATAAAATGGAATATCAGGCGTTAGACCGCCCGAAAAATTCCAAGAAAATAAAATGGAACATCGGGCGTTAGACCGCCCGAGGATTCCAAGAAAATACCAAACGGGTGTCTGAATGGAACGCCTCGAGAGGTCTTGAAAAGAAATGCCAAACAGGTATCTGATTGCGACGCCTCGAGAGGTCTTGAAAAGAAATGCCAAATGGGTGTCTAAATGCGACGCCTCAAGAGGTCTTGAAAAAAATGCCAAACGGGTGTCTGAATGCGACGCCTTGAGAGGTCTTGAACAGAAATGAGTATCCAGGTGGCACAACCATCCCAAGAGATACCGAAAAGAAATGAGTATCCAGGTGGCACAACCATCCCAAGAGATACCGAAAAGAAATGAGTATCCAGGTGGCACAACCATCCCAAGAGATACTGAAAAGAAATGAGTATCCAGGTGGCACAACCATCACAAGAGATACTGAAAAGAAATGAGTATCCAGGTGGGACAACCATCCCAAGAGATACCCAAGGTTACATATAAGAGAAAAAGGTTAGTCCACGATAATATGCATGATAACAATAATATTCATGATAGCATCCGTAGCGATAATAATCATCCTGCTAAGGTGAATCATGCGCAATTTTAATTATTTCCCCCGAAGACCGACACCAAGACCGACACTTGACCAACCCAGACTGTAGTCCTTAACTACGGACACGACTATTCGAATAGGTTTTAAAACTCTGCAGAGGGTGTACTCTTTACCCACAAGTAAAGGATTTCTTTAGCCAACACCGAGACGCTGACTATTCCAATTCCGGCCTTTGGGTTGAAAACACACCTAACCAGCACACACCAGATTAACTTTCCTGATGCCAGGAATCACCCAAAGCATCGTTCAAGAAAAACTCTAAGACGGGGAGACCACCGTCTCGAATAGCATGGGATCACAATTTATATCGTGCGGAATACAAGGGGTGCCCACCTCTCGGCCTAGCCGAAAACACCCATGCCCCCTGACCAGGTGACATGCCTACCAGAGGCCTCTAATATCTTTCACCATGGCCTCTCTGTACAGTGTGTGCAAGGAAAGGGGTTATCAACTTACTAAACCATACCCTACCTGTGGCAGGGACAAGTGGCAGCACGAATCAAGTATGGGGGTTACCAGAACAAGACTCGATCTATGGTTGACTCAAGAGGTTTATGTTTTCCTGAAGTGGTTAGCACAATATATTTCCTTGGTAGTACCCAACAGGGTCACCGTCTGGCATGTCCCAACATGCCATCACTGATCACTCTCGTCATAACGAGATACCTGTCTCACGGTCACTTTTACTCGTGACAGTTTCTTTCCTGCATGTTAGTTAGAACAAATATAGCCGTGTGTGTCACGGGGCAGTAACCACATCCACATGTGTTCATGTTTAAGTGAAAATAATACTACTAAAGAATCCACACATGTTTAAATATCATCATGCAAATTTATATTTGAATTATAATAAACATGTTCAAATTATCCTAGCAAGCAAACAACCATACTTTCAACATATCAATTGTTCAAGATGCTTGCCTTGAGCATGCATAAGGATTGGGTGCACTCCAAAACTTTGAAAATTTCATCTTACCTCCATTTTCCTATTTTCAAAATATTGTAATTACCACATAATTTGAAAAAAGTACAAAAAATTTATTTGGAAATTTTTGAAATAAATACTAAAATAAACTAGATGAAAAATGAAGAATAACAGAAAAATAATCAATTCATTTGGACTTATGGTTTAAAAGTTAGAGGCAGTCAAAGTTTAGTCAAAATCTGATTTTTATTAAAACTATAAAAAGAAAACGATTCGGCCGGCGATACGCTTTCTAAAGAAGAAAATGTATTTTAGAAAGTGCACCTCCCCTTACAGACATGGGTCGTGACCTCCAGTCACTGACGGTGGGTCCCGCGGGCCCACCAGTTAGGTTTGACTGGACCAACCGCTCCTTCTCTCCTGCGGTCCGACAGAGGTGGGACTCAGGCGATCCTCGCCGGCAAATGGCGAGGCCATTCGATGGGCTGATCATACGGGCACGCTCCTCTCACCGAGACGAACCCAGCGAGCTACTCCTCGACCACCGGAGGTCACCGAGTCGCCGGCGGCGAGCTTTGCAGCGGACGGCGGCGTCGGTTGAAAGGGGCTTTTGCCTACGGCGGCTCCCAAGTGAAATTGATAGGGGAAAGGGATTGGCGGGAGCTCTAGGAGGCTAGTGGTGGAGGAATTTTTGGTGGGGAGTCTAGTGGTGGAGGAATTTTTGGTAGGGAGGCCGTGAATGCGACGGAATCGTCGGGGAGATTGCGGCGGCCGTGGGCATCGGAGGTGAGGAAGACGGCCACTCCCGGTCGTGTGGCTGCCCCGGATGGCTTACAGAGGAGGGAGGGGGCGTGCTGAATGGTCGGGGCGAGCTCGGGTGGCTTATATAGGCATGGAGAAGGTCGGTTCCTCTCGGGGCTTATCCGACCGAAGGCGGTGACGGCCATAAATGGTGAAGCGCGAGCGGTGGCGAGGCCGGTGAGGCCGGTGGGGGTCGGCGGAGATAGGTGAGGGCGGTGGCCGCCCATATTTACGCCAAGGGAGGGCTGGTTGGCTCGGGGCGAGCCGCGTGTCTTGGGCGGTGCCGTGCCCGAGTCGGCGGCGGCTGTGGCCGGCATGGGCGGCAGTGGACGGCGCTAGGGGACGCGGGGAGGTGTTGGCAGGGCTCAGGGTGGATGGGGCGATCCAGCGGAGGTCTAGAGTGACTGAGAGGAGCCACAGGGGATCATCAGGAGCTTGGACGCCATCGGTGCAATAACTATGCTCTGCTTGCGCTCCGGACATGCCCCTGACGTGTTCGACAAAATGACAGGTCAACCTAGGCTAGTTTGATCGAGCTAATTTTTGGCAGGGTGATGATCCTGGGCTGCGTAGAGCTACTAGACATGTTGCTTTGGTCAGAAGAGCAAGTCCCTAATGCAAATTCATAGGGTTGCAGGTTTCTGTCATGCACACAAGGTGCTTGGTGAAATGAAACAGTGCCCCAGGTGTTTCTGTTAAGGGTGAAACTTGGCAGCATTGGATCTCTTTGGGTGGTAGAGATGATAGTGGAGTTGGTTTGTGAAAAGGGAAAACTTGCTAATGCAAGTTTGGAAGAATTTCAGTTCTGGACAGAAACAACAAGGAATTATTTGGTGAGCTTAAGTTATGCTAATGGAGCTGATCTTCTGGACTTAAGGGTTTGGTTGGAAGGACTATAAGGTGGAAAAATTTCAGAATTTTTGGAGTAAGGAAAATTGAGGTTGTAGTTGTAACTCAAGAATGGAACAGAATTGAAAAGTAGAAGTTTTGCTCAAAATTTTCAAAGGACCATGTCGGGTTTTTGCATAAAAGTGATCTATAGGCATCTCTTGAACCTTCATAATTTTTGTGGAATTTTAGGAGAATTATTTAAAATAGTTATAGTGCAACAGGAGCATTTCAAAGCTTGACAATGCTATTAAAAGAATTATTCTGGGCAAATTTTGTTATGAAAATATTTCCTACTGTTATTTAAAATATAAATGAAATGATTTAAGAAAACTACCAAAGCCCACAATATTTTCCAAAAAAAATTATATGGAGGGAAGAATTTTGGAAAACCAATAACAGGGAAGATTTTGAAACAATAAATGACCTCATATAATTCAAAATTTTATTTCTGGCCAAATTTTACTTAATAAAAATATGGTTAATTTATTTTTGGGTGTTACAAACTCTACCCCCCTTAAGAAAATCTTGCCCTCGAGATTTGTTAAGGGCGGTAAATCTAATTATGGAACAAGACAGAGAAACGCTCATATGCAAAAATGCAATCATGGCAATATGTTCATGACATACACCCTAAGAAACTACACAAGATCACCTCATGCAAACAAGCACTACACACTGCAACAACACACTCATGACTGCCTACGGTTCAAAGGTGAGATCTACAGGGTCTTGTGGAAGGGTTCCCTGTGCTGGAGCACATTCGTCTTCTTCCGGGGAAGTGGAGGAAGCAGACGAAGAACATGCCCTTCCTGAGTTGGCAAGGGTGGTCGCTTTCTATTCGTCTGCAGGGTCAAACGCTGCAAGAATTTGGAGATAATCCATAAGTTGCTGGGTCAAACGCTCCTGAGCGATGACATATTGAACAAGGTTGGCCAGCACTGGATCGCTTTCTATTTGTCTGCAGGGGAACATTGATTCTGCTCCGGGTGCTGCGCGGCTCGGAAAGTAATAATACCCCCTTTCGCTAGCACAAGGCACCGCGAATCAAAGATGGGTAATTGCTTCGTAGATGGCAATTTCTATGGCCATGCCTGGAGTTGGCATGGATTTGCCGATGAAGACGATATACGGAGGGTCTTGGCTTGGGTCCTCTGGTGGGATGTGCACAACTGCCCAATATTTCGAGGAACTGGGGGTGATCCTCAATTTGCACAACTCATATTGAGGTGGGTGGGTGGAGCCAAGGGTGTTGCGGGTGAAATCCCACAAAACCTTAGCAAAACTACCCGGGCTTGCATCTGGGGTTCTCAGGTAGGCTCCGAGGTTTGACATGGAGGGTTGGATAGGGAAAAGCAGTGCTCAAGGTTGATGGTTGCTGGTGTGGAGTGGGATATGGCCGCTTATAAGGTACCGGGGTTAGGAAACATGAGGCGGCGCCAGTACAACTTGTGTATCGACTCTGTCATAGGGTTGTCCAAGTCAAAGTCTCAGACCTCAATCCTCAATAGGAAAGGTGACGTATTACTATGCGTGTCGGTTAGTGGGTTTGGCAGTCACGTCTAGAATTTACTCTGCCACCACACACCAATAATTTATGCTAAATCACGCATACTACTATTAAGACTTTGGCACACAAGTAATTTGCAAACTTACTACGCCATACAACTGCTACTATAAAAATACAGGGTAACTGGGTCACTAAGGCTCTACAACAATTCTGGTGGACTCAGTCCACCTCGTTGACATCTAGCCGGGCGTGTCTTGCAGATGTCCAGGCTTCCCCATGAGCTTCAGTGTCGGAGCTGGCCGGGTGATATGTCTCCAACGTATCTATAATTTTTGATTGTTCCATGCTATTATAGTATCAATCTTGGATGTTTTTATATGCAATTGTTGCAATTATATATCATTTTTGGGAACTAACCTATTAACCTAGTGCCTCGTGCCAGTTGATGTTTTCTGCTTGTTTCTGGCTTTGCAGAGAAACAGTACCAAATGAAGTCCAAATGCCACGAAACTTTTTGGAGATTTTTTTTCTGGACAAAAGAAACCTGGGAAGCTTCGGGAGGAGGCCAGAAGCCTCACGGAGGCTTCACAAGGCACTAGGGTGCACCCCAGGGGGGACGCTGTAGTACCTTGTGGGGCCCACGTGACTTCGTTTGACCTAATTCCACTTCTATAAATTCACAAATATTGGGAAACCACTAGAGGGCCAGAAGAAAAAACCTTTCTGCCGCCGCAAGCCTCTGTTCTTTTCCGGTACTCTGCCAAAGGGGGAATCGATCATGGAGGGTTTCTACATCAACCTTGCTGCCCTCCCGATGATGTGTGAGTAGTTTACAACAGACCTACGGGTCCATAGCTAGTAGCTATATGGCTTTTTCTCTCTCTTTGATCTTCAATACAATGTTCTCCTCGATGTTCTTGGAGTTCTATCTGATGTAATCTTCTTTTGTGGTGTGTTTGTTGGGATCTGATGAATTGTGAGTTTATGATCAGATTATTCATGAGAAATATTTGAGTCTTCTCTGAACTCTTTTATGCATGATTGTTATAGCTTTGTATTTCTCTCCGATCTATCGGTTTAGTTTGGCCTACTAGATTGATTTATCTTGCAATGGGAGAGGTGCTTTGTGATGGATTCAATCTTACGGTGCTCAATCCCAGTGACAGAAAGGGACATGACACATATTTGTATTGTTGCCATTAAGGATAAAAAGATGGGGTTTATTCATATTGCTTGAATTTGCTTCTCTACATCATGTCATCTTGCTTAAGGCGTTACTCTGTTTCATACTTAATACCCTAGATGCATGCTAGATAGCGGTCGATGGGTGGAGTAATAGTAGTAGATGCAGGCAGGAGTCGGTCTACTTGTCTCCGACGTGATGCCTATATACATGATCATTGCCATGAATCCGTCATAATTATTTGCTTTTCTATCAATTGCCCAACAGTAATTTGTTTACCCATCGTATGTTTATGTGCTCAAGAGAGAAGCCTCTAGTGAAAACTATGGTCCCCGGGTCTATCTTTATTATATAAAAAACCTAAAAATACCTTTCTGCAATTTATTTACTTTTATTTTAATTAGTAGTTTAGTTTATCTATTTACCTCGATAAGATTTAATCCTTGCAAATAACCGCTAAGAGGATTGACAACCCTCTTATTTGCGTTGGGTGCAAGTGTTTGCTCTTGTGTGTGCAGGTGCGCTTATTGGAATTTTGCTTGGTTCTCCTATTGGATTGATAACCTTGGTTCTTAACTGAGGGAAATACGTATCTCTACTGTACTGCATCATCCTCTCCTCTTCGGGGAAATACCAACGCAGACTACAAGTAGCAGGAAGAATTTCTGGCGCCGTTGCCGGGGAGACGTCATCAAAATTACCAAGTACCTTCACGCAAATTATCATTCACTTGCATTTACTTTATTTACCTTTTATTTGCATTTGCCTCTCGTTTTCATCTCCCCCACTTCTAAATTTTTTTACAAAAACACAAAAATATTTCGTTTGCTTGTTTGCTAGTTTGCTTGCTTTGTCGCGATGTCTCAAGAAAATACAAAATTGCGTGACTTTTCCAATACTAATAATAATGATTTTATTAGTACTCCTATTGCTCCTCCCGTCACTAGTGCGGAGTCATGTGATATTAATGCTGCCCTGCTTAATCTTGTTATGAAAAACAATTTTCTGGTAGTCCTAATGAAGATGATGCATCCCATCTAAATACTTTCGTTGAACTTTGTGATATGCAAAAGAAGAAAGATGTGGATAATGATATTTTGAAATTAAAATTATTTCCGTTCTCACTACGAGATCGTGCTAAAACTTGGTTTTCATCCTTGGCTAGAAATAGTATTGATTCTTGGGATAAGTGTAAGGATGCTTTTATTACAAAGTATTTTCCTCCCGCTAAGATTATTTCTTTAAGAAATCAAATTATGAATTTTAAGCAACTTGAGCATGAACATGTTGCCCAATCTTGGGAGAGAATGAAATTAATGATAAGAAATTACCCAACTCATGGTTTGAATTTATGGATGATCATACAAAAAATTTATGCGGGACTAAACTTTGTCTCTAGAAATTTGCTAGACTCTGCCGCAGGTGGCACTTTCATGGAAATTACATTGGGAGAAGCTACAAAACTTCCTGATAATATTATGGAAAATTATTCTCAATGGCACACTGAACGAACTCCAACTGGTAAGAAGGTAAATTCTTTTGAAGAAATTAATACTTTGAGTGATAAGATGGATGCTTTAATGAAATTGGTTGCTAGTAAAAATGCTCATATTGATCCTAATTATGTGCCATTGTCCACCTTGATTGAGCAAAATAATGATGCTATTGATGTGAATTTTGTCTCTAGAAATAATTTCAACAACAATGCTTATAGGGGTAATTTCAATGCTAGACCGTTCCCTGGAAATTCCTCTAATAATTATGGCAATCCTTATGGTAATTCTTATAATAATAATAATAGGATGCCCTCTGATCTTGATAGTAATATTAATGAATTTATTAGTTCACAAAAGAATTTCAATGCTATGATAGAAGAAAATTTGAATAGAGTTGATGAATTGGCTAGGAACATGGATAAAATTGCTCATGATGTGGAAAATCTGAAAAATAAAATTTTGATATCTAAGCATTATATAAATGAGTATATTAAAGCTATCTATGTCTCCATTAATGAAAGTAAAGAGAGGGCCGCTAGGTTGAGAGCTAAGCGAGAATTTTTAGAAAAAGCGATTCCACCCGGTTTCTATCGTAGTAGTGATGAAGACATTAAAATGATTGGTGTCACTCCTATTGAATCATTATTTAGTAACATAAAACTTGATGAAAAGGGGGCTGGAGAAGATTCAACATTAGATAGAAGGAGTCCCACTTGCTTGGAGGGTGATAATCTTGATCATAAAAATGAAAAAAGTGGGTTTGGAGAGGTTAAAACTTTAAATAGTAATGCACCCACTACTTTGGATTACAAGGACTTTAATTATGATATTTGTTCTTTAATTGAGTGTATTTCTTTGTTGCAATCCATGATTAATTCACCAAATGCATATGAACAAAATAAAGCTTTCACTAAACATATTGTAGAAGCCATGATGAAAGCGCATGAAGAAAAACTTGAGTTAGAAGTATCAATTCCTAGAAAATTACAAGATGAATGGGAACCCACTATTAAAGTAAAAAATTAAAGATTATGAATGTAATGCTCTTTGTGATCTTGGTGCTAGCGTTTCCACTATACCAAAGTCTTTGTGTGATGTGCTAGGTCTCACCGACTTGGATCCTTGTTCCCTTAATTTGCATCTTGCGGATTCCACTATTAAAAAGCCATTGGGTAGGATAAATGATGTGCTTATTCTTGCAAATAGAAATTATGTGTCCGTGGACTTTATTGTTCTTGACATTGAATGCAATCCTTCTTGCCCCATAATACTTGGTAGGCCTTTTCTTCGAACTATTGGTGCTATTATTGATATGAAAGAAGGTAATATAAGATTTCAATTTCCACTAAAGAAAGGGATGGAACACTTCCCTAGGAAGATAATTAAAGCACCATATGAATCCATTACGAGGGCCACTTATGGAATCAATTTGAAGGATGACAACACTTGAAACTATGCATTTTGCCTAGCTAGGGGCATAAAAACAATAGCGCTTGTTGGGAGGCAACCCAATGAATAAAATAAATTTTTGCTTTTACCTACTGTTCTTGAGTGTTTGCTTGATTATAGCTTCTGTTAGTATTATGTTTTTATGTTTTAATTAGTGTTTCTGCCAAGTAATGCCTTTGGGATGATTTGGAAGATAGTATAATTGATGCTGTTTGGAAAACAGAAAGTTTTGCGTCCAGTGCTGGATTTTTAATTCTGTGCTGGAGCGTCAGAAAAATCTGAACTTTTTACACAGTATTGGTATATGAATTTCACACGTTGTCTAATTTTTCAGAATTTTTGGAGTTACGGAAGTATGGTTTTTAAATAGATCTTTACAGACTGTTCTGTTTTAGACAGATTTTGTTTTTGCTGCATAGTTTGCTTATTTTTATGAATCTATGGATCGTATCGGGGGGTATGAGTCATGGAGAAGTTGGAGTACAGTAGAATTATGCCAATATTAAATATGAATCGCTTTACTACAGTACCTAAAGTTTAAGATTTGTTTGTTATACTAACGGATCTCACGAGGTTTCTGTTGAGTTTTGTGTGCTGAAGTTTTCAAGTTTAGGGTGAGACTACGATGGACAAAGGAATAAGGAGTGGCAAGAGCCTAAGCTTGGGGATGCCCAAGGCACCCCAAGGTAATATGCAAGGAAGACTCAAGCGTCTAAGCTTGGGGATGCCCCGGAAGGCATCCCCTCTTTCGTCTACAATCTATCGGTAACTCACTTGGAGCTATATTTTTATTCATCACATGATATGTGTTTTACTTGGAGCGTCTTGTGAAATTGTTTGTTTGCTTTTTAGTTTGTCACAATCATCTTTGCTGAACACACCTTTTTGAGAGGGACACACATTATTCGTGATTTGTTAGAATACTCTATGTGCTTCACTTATATCTTTTGAGCTAGGCAGTTGCTCTAGTGCTTCACTTATATCTTTTAGAGCACGGCGGTGATGATATTTTAAAGAAATAGTTGCACTATCATGCTTCACTTATATCTTTTTGAGAGTCTCATGATAGCAATGGTAATATGCACGGGTTATGAATTTGGTCCTGATATGATAGGTATTCAAGAGGGATATAATAAAAACTTTCAAGTAGATCACTGAATATGATAAATTTGATTCCTTGCAATAGTTTTACGATATTAAGATGGTAATATGTGGGAGGTATTAGTAGATAATTGTGGTTTAGTAAGAATAATTGTGTTAAGGTTTGTGATTCCCGAAGCATGCACGTATGGTCTGTCGTTATGCTAAGAAGTTGGAGCATGAATTATTATTGATTGACTTCCTTTGTGTGGCGGTCGGGGGCGCGCGATGGTTAACTCCTACCAACCTCCCCCCTAGGGGCATGCGTAGTAGTACTTTGCTTCGAGGGATAATAAACTTTTGCAATAAGTATGTGAGTTCTTTATGACTAATGTGAATCCATGGATCATACACACTCTCACCCTTCCGCAATTTGCTAGCCTCTTCGGTACCGTTCATTGCCATTTCTCACATCGAGAGTTGGTGCAAACTTCGCCGGTGCATCCAAACCCCGTGATATGATACGCTCTATCACACATAAGCTTCTTTATATCTTCCTCAAAACAGCCACCAAACCTACCTATCATTGCATTTCCATAGCCATTCCGAGATATATTGCCACGCAACTTCCACCGTTCCGTTTTTATGACACACATCATCATTGTCATATTGCTTTGCATGATCATATAGCTGACATAGTATTTGTGGCTCAACCACCGTTCATCATTTTTATACATGTTACTCTAGCATCATTGCACATCCTGGTACACTGCCAGAGGCATTCATAAAAAGTCATATTTTTGTTCTAGTATCGAGTTGTAATTTTGAGTTGTAAGTAAATAGAGGTGTGATGATCATCATTATTAGAGCATTGTCCCAGTGAGGAAAGGATGATGGTGGCTATGATTCCCCCACAAGTCGGGATGAGACTCCGGACGAAAATAAAAAAATAGAAAAAAAGAGGCGAAAAAGAGCCATGAAAAAAAAAGAGAAAGAAAAAAAATAAAAAAATAAATGAGAGAAAAATAGAGAAGGGGCAATGTTACTATCTTTTTCCACACTTGTGCTTCAGAGTAGCACCATGTTTTTCATATAGAAAGTCTCCTATTTTGTCACTTTCATATACTAGTGGGAATTTTTCATTATAGAACTTGGCTTGTATATTCCGATGATGGGCTTCCTCAAATGCCCGAGGTCTTCATGAGCACGCAAGTTGGATGCACACCCACTTAGTTTTCATGTTGAGCTTTCATACACTTATAGCTCTTAGTGCATCCGTTGCATGACAATCCCTACTCCTCGCATTGACATCAATTGATGGGCATCTCCATAGCCCGTTGATTAGCATCGTTGATGTGAGACTTTCTCCATTTTTGACTTCTCCTATTTATCTCTATCACCATACTCTATTCCACCCATAGTGCTATATCCATGGCTTGCGCTCATGTATTGAGTGGGAGTTGAAAAAGCTGAAGCGCATTAAAAAGGATGAACCAATTGCTTGGCTAAAACCGGGGTTGTTCATGATAAATACTTTGTGTGAAGAAGATGGAGCATGACAGGATTATGTGATTTTGTAGGGATGACGTTCTTTAGCATTTTTATTTTCAAAGACATGATTGTTTGCTAGTATGCCTGAGTATTGATATCTTTATATCAAATTATAGACTATTGCTTTGAATCATTTGGATCTTATTATTCATACCTTAAGAGAGAGATTACATGATGAAACATGATAGGTAGCATTCCACATCAAAAATTTTGTTTTTATCATTTACCTACAAGAGGACGAGCAGGAATTAAGCTTGGGGATGCTTGATACGTCTCCAATGTATCTATAATTTTTGATTGTTCCATGCTATTATAGTATCAATCTTGGATGTTTTTATATGCAATTGTATGCAATTATATATCATTTTTTGGGCCTAACCTATTAACCTAGTGCCTAGTGCCAGTTGCTGTTTTCTGCTTGTTTTTGGCTTTGCAGAGAAATAGTACAAAATGAAGCCCAAATGCCACGAAACTTTTTGGAGATTTTTTTCTGGATAAAAGAAACCTGGGAAGCTTCGGGAGGAGGCCAGAAGCCTCACGGAGGCTTCACAAGGCACTAGGGCGCGCCCCGGCGGGGGGGCGCCGTAGTACCATGTGGGGCCCACGTGACTCCGTTTGACCTAATTCCACTTCTATAAATTCACAAATATTAGGAAACCCCCAGAGGGCCAGAAGAAAAAACCTTTCCGCCGCCGCAAGCCTCTGTTCTTCCGCGATCCCATCTGGAGGCCTTTTCCGGTACTCTGCCGGAGGGGGAATCGATCACGGAGGGCTTCTACATCAACCTTGCTGCCCTCCCAATGATGTGTGAGTAGTTTACCACAGACCTACGGGTCCATAGCTAGTAGCTAGATGGCTTCTTCTCTCTCTTTGATCTTCAATACAATGTTCTTGGAGTTCTATCCGACGTAATCTTCTTTTGTGGTGTGTTTGTTGGGATCCGATGAATTGTGAGTTTATGATCAGATTATTCATGAGAAATATTTGAGTCTTCTCTAAACTCTTTTATGCATGATTGACATAGCTTTGTATTTCTCTCTGATCTATCGGTTTAGTTTGGCCCACTAGATTGATTTATCTTGCAATGGGAGAGGTGCTTTGTGATGGGATCAATCTTGCGGTGCTCAATCCCGGTGACAGAAAGGGACATGACACGTATTTGTATTGTTGCCATTAAGGATAAAAAGATGGGGTTTATTCATATTGCTTGAATTTTCTTCTCTACATCATGTCATCTTGCTTAAGGCGTTACTCTGTTTCATACTTAATACCCTAGATGCATGCTGGATAGCGGTCGATGGGTGGAGTAATAGTAGTAGATGCAGGCAGGAGTCGGTCTACTTGTCTCGGACGTGATGCCTATATACATGATCATTGCCATGAATCTGTCATAATTATTTGCTTTACTATCAGTTGCCCAACAGTAATTTGTTTATCCACCGTATGTTTATGTGCTCAAGAGAGAAGCCTCTACTGAAAACTATGGTCCCCGAGTCTATCTTTATTATATAAAAAACCTAAAAATACCTTGCTGCAATTTATTTACTTTTATTTTAATTAGTACTTTAGTTTATCTATTTACCTCGATAAGATTTAATCCTTGCAAATAACCGCTAAGAGGATTGACAACCCTCTTATTTGCGTTGGGTGCAAGTGTTTGCTTTTGTGTGTGTAGGTCCTGCTCACTGGATCTTGTGTGGTTCTCCTACTGGATTGAATACCTTGGTTCTTAACTGAGGTAAATACTTATCTCTAATATACTGCATCATCCTCTCCTCTTCGGGGAATTACCAACGCAGCTCACAAGTAGCAAATAGCAGCATGATCAGTGTGAACAGTTACTTCCGAATCAACAATATAAGATCTGAACTTATCACATGCAAACACAACTGCTAAAAATTCTTTTTCAGTAGTAGCATAATTTCTTTGAGCACTGTCTAGAGTTTCGGGGGAAGTGGAGGAAGTACACGAAGAACATGCCCTTCCTGAGTTGGCAAGGGTGGTCCGCCAATGGCGATCCGAGGATTTAGAACAGCAAGAATTTGGAGATAATCCATCAGTTGCTGGGTCAAATGCTACTGAGCGATGACATATTGAACAAGGTTAGCCAACACTAGATCGCTTTCTATTCGTCTGCAGGGGAACATTGATTCTGCTCCGGGTGCTGCGCGGCTCGGAAAGTAATAATACCCCCTTTCGCTGGCACAAGGCACCTCGAATCAAAGACGGGTAATTGCTTCGTAGGCGGCAATTTCTATGGCCATGCCTGGAGTTGGCATGGATTTCCCGACGAATACGATATATGAAGTGTCTTGGCTTGGGTCCTCCAGAGGAATGTGCACAACTGCCCAATATTTTGAGGAACTGGGGGTGATCCTCAATTTGCACAACTCATATTCAGGTGGGTGGGTGGAGCCAAGGGTGTTGTGGGTGAAATCCCACAAAACCTTAGCAAAACTACCCGGGCTTGCATCTGGGGTTCTCAGGTATGCTCCGAGGTAAAACATGGAGGGTTGGATAGGGAAAAGCAGTGCTCAAGATTGATGGTTGCTGGTATGGAGTGGGATACGGTCGCTTATAAGGTACCTGGGTTAAGAAACATGAGGCGGCGCCGGTACAACTTGTGTATCGGCTCCGTCATAGGGTTGTCCAAGTCAAAGTCTTAGACCTCAATCCTCAAAAGGAAAGGTGACGTATTACTGTGCGTGTCGGTTAGTGGGTTCGGCAGTCACGTCTAGAATTTACTCTGCCACCACACGCCAACAATTTATGCTAAATCACGCATACTACTATTAAGACTTTGGCACACAAGTAATTTACAAACTTACTACGCCATACAACTGCTACTATAAAATACAGGGTAACAGGGTCACTAAGGCTCTACAACAATTCTGGTGGACACAGTCCACCTCATTGACATCTAGCCAGGCGTGTCTTGCAGATGTCGAGGCTTCCCCGTGAGCTTCAGTGTCGGAGCTGGCCGGGGTAGGGTGGCGAGCTACAGGGCTGGGGTAGCGGTGGTGTTCCTCGTGGGGTGTCGTGGCCACAATCCCGTTGGAGTAGGCCTCCAGGAGATGACGGAGTTCCCCCGGGGAGGTGAATGCATTGCCCGGGTGGATAACAGGAGCAGACCTTGGGGGCTCAACTGGTCTCCCAAGCAGCACTATCGGGGTGTCGGTGGCGGGTGATATGTCTCCAACGTATCTATCATTTTTTATTGTTCCATGCTGTTATAATATCAATCTTGGATGTTTTTATAATCATTTACAGCAATTTTATATCATTTTTGGAGACTAACCTATTAACATAGTGCCCAGTGCCAGTTGTTGTTTTCTGCCCTATTTTTGTTTTACAGAAAATCAATACCAAACGAAGTCCAAATGCAACCAAACTTTTTGGAGATTTTTATTCCTCAAGATAAACACTGGAAGCTTCGGGAGAGGGCTAGAAGAAGAAGAGGTGGGCCACGAGACACCAGGGCGCGCCCCAGGGGGTGGCGCGCCCTGGTACCTCGTGGGCCCACCCCAGCTCCGTTTGACCTAATTCCAGCACTATAAATTCAGGAAAAATCAGAAACCCTAGAGGGAGTCAACGAAATACTTTTTACGCCGCCGCAAGCTTCTGTTCCAGAGAGATCCCATCTGGGGTCCTTCTCCGATAATCTGCCGGAGGGGGAATCGATTACGGAGGGGCTCTACATCAACCTTGCTGCCTCTCTGATGATGCGTGAGTAGTCTACCACAGACCTTCGGGTTCATAGGTAGTAGCTAGATGGCTTCTTCTCTCTTTTTGATGTTCAATACAATCTTCTCCTTGATGTTCTTGGAGATCTATCCGATGTAATCTTTCTTTGCGGTGTGTTTGTTGGGATCCAATGAATTGTGAGTTTATGATCAGATTATCCATGAAATTATTTGAGTCTTCTCTGATCTCTTTTATGCATGATTATTATAGCCTCGTATTTCTTCTCCGATCTATTGATTTGGTTTGGCCAACTAAGTTGATTTATCTTGCCATGGGAAGAGGTGCTTTGTAGTGGGTTCGATCTTGCGGTGCTCAATCCCAGTGACAGAAAGGGACATGACACGTATGTATCGTTGCTACTAAGGGTAAAAAGATGGGATCTATTCATTGGGTTTATTAATTCGTGAGTTTATCTTGTCTACATCATGTCATTGTTCTTAAGGCATTACTCCGTTCTTATGGACTTAATACACTAGATGCATGCTGGATAGCCCATCGATGTGTGGAGTAATAGTAGTAGATGCAGGCAGCAGTCGGTCTACTAATCTTGGACGTGATGCCTATATACATGATCATTGCCTTGGATATCGTCATGATTATTTTCTTTTCTATCAATTGCCCAACAGTAATTTGTCTACCCACCATATGCTATTTTCCCGAGAGAAGCCTCTAGTGAAATCTATGGCCCCCGGGTCTATCAAAATCATATTACTAAAACCCTAAAAATATTGCTGCCATTTTATTTTATTTATTTTATTTAGTATCTTTGCTGCAATCTATCAATCTATCAAATACAATTTAATCTTGCAATCTTACCGCCAAGGGATTGACAACCCCTTGTTTGCCTTGGGTGCAAGGATTTGTTGCTTGTGTGCAGGTACTGCTTACTACGTGTTGTGTGATTCTCCTACTGGTTCGATAACCTAGGTTTCATAATTGAGGGAAATACTTATCTCTACTGTGCTACATCATCCCTTCCTCTTCGGGGAAATACCAACGCAAGCTACAAGTAGCAGGAAGAATTTCTGGCGCCGTTGCCGGGGAGACATCATCAACATTTATCAAGTACCTTTGCACAAACACTCATCTCCTTGCATTTACTTTATTTGCAATTTGCCTCTCATTTTCATCTCCCCCACTTCTAAAACGTTTTTACAAAAACACAAAAATATTTTCTGTTTGCCTTTTTGCCTGTTTTCTCGTCTGTTTGCTTGAAGTTGCTATCATGGCTGAATTTAAGAAAAGTAATCCTCTTCCTAGTGATGGTTCCTTAGACAATCCGTCTATCCTCTTGAAGCTTATGAATGATGAAAATATTGAAAGAGGTTTTCCTAAAGTTTCTAAAGAAAATTTTGACAATCTTGCCGAAGATGATCCAGGACCTTTAAATTTTAAATACTTGAGTGATGAATCTTTAAAAGAAGCTTGGTATAGATTATTAAAAATTCAAACAAGTGCTAGGCCTCAATATCATGTTAAGTTATTCCTAAGGAGCTTTTATGTTGGTTTACCACTTGCTCATAGATGCGTTTTGGACTCTATATTTGAAAACGATTTTCTTGGGGGTGATGCCTTTGACACCTATGAAAAGATGAAAAACATATTTGAGCAACCAACAGTTGAAACTATTGAACCTACTACTTTAGTGTGCTTTTATCAAAATGAGCTAATAAAAGAAACAAAGGCTAGCATGGATTCCAACTTTCTAGGAATATTTAATCTTGCTTCTACAATAAACGGTCATGTAGTATCACAAAATAGGAGGATCGATGCCTTGGATAAAAAGATCTCTTTATGTGTCCTAAAAGAAATAAAAACCCTTTGCACTAATCTTGATCACCTAGTATACATAATTGATAATGGCAAAGATAATGAAATAGGAGTTATTAGGAAGTATGACAATACTTGAAATTATGCATTATGCCTAGCTAGGGGCATAAAACAATAGCGCTTGTTGGGAGGCAACCCAATGAATAAAATAAATTTTTGTTATAAGTTTCTGTTATGGTGTGTTTTTACTGTCATGCTACTGGTATGATAGTGTTTTTATGTTTTTAATTAGTGTTTGTGCCAAGTAAAGCCTTTAGGATGATTTGGAAGATAGTATAATTGATGCTGTTTGGAAAACAGAAAGTTTTGCGTGCAGTGCCCGAATTTTGTTTCTGTACTGGAGCGTCAGAAAAATTTGAAATTTTTACACAGTATTGGTATATGAATTGTCCACGTTTTCCTATTTTTTCAGAATTTTTGGAGTTACATAAGTATGAATTTTAAATAGATTCTTACAGACTGTTTTGTTTTTTACAGATTCTGTTTTTGATGCACTACTTGCTTGTTTTGATGAATCTATGGATTGTATCGGGGGGTATAAGCCATGGTGAAGTTAGAGTACAGTAGGTATAATGCAAAAATAAAATATGAATGGGTTTGAAACAGTACTTATAGTAGTGATTTGTTTTGTTATGCTAACGGATCTCACGAAGGTTTTGTTGAGTTTTGTGTGATTGAAGTTTTCAAGTTTTGGGTGAGATCACGATGGATAAAGGAATACGGAGTAGCAAAAGCCTAAGCTTGGGGATTCCCGAGGCACCCCAAGGTAATATTCAAGCAAGACTCAAGCGTCTAAGCTTGGGGATGCCCCGGAAGGCATCCCCTCTTTATTCTACCGACCATCGGTAATTTTCCTTGGAGCTATATTTTTATTCATCACATGATATGTGTTTTGCTTGGAGCGTCTTGTATGATATGAGTCTTTGCTTTGTTTGCTTTTTAGTTTGTCACAATCATCTTTGCTGCACACACCTATTTTTGAGAGAGCCACACGTTATCATCATAATTTGTAGAATACTCTATGTGCTTCACTTAAATTTTTTGAGCTAGGCAGTTGCTCTAGTGCTTCACTTAAATCTTTTTGAGCACGGTGGTGGCTGAAATTTTGTAGAAATAAACTCTCATGCTTCACTTATATTATTTTGAGAGTTGACTGAAATTTTGTAGAAATGAATTCTCATGCTTCACTTATATCATTTTGAGAATTGAGTTGATTGAAATTTTGTAGAAATGAATTCTCATGCTTCACTTATATTATTTTGAGAATTGACTTGATTAAAAGTTTGAAGAAATATTTGCACTCTCATGCTTCACTTAAATATTTTTGAGAGATGATGATAGTAACGGTAATTTGCACATGTTATGCAATTGGTCCCAAATTGATGAATATTCAAGAGGGATATAGATAAAAACTTTCATATAGATCATTGGATATGACAAGTGTGATTCCTTGCAATAGTTTTGCGATATGGAAATGATGATATGTGATGCCATGTTAGTGAGTAATTGTGCTTAAGTAAGAATATTAGTGTCAAAGTTTGTGATTCCCTATGCAAGCACGTTAAGTCAATAGTTATGCAATGAAGTTATATCCTACTATGGTGCATTATTCGGTGTTAGTTATGTTCAATGCATGTTTATGACCGTTTTCGTTTTTTGGTTGGTTGCTTCTCAATCTTTTGCTAGCCTTCATTTGTTCTAAGCGGAAATACTGCTTGTACATCCAAAATCCTTAAAACCAGTTTTGCCTTATGAGTCCACTATATCTACCTATATGCGGTATTCCAATGCCGTTCCAAGTAAATTTGCGTGTGCCAACTCTAAATTTCAAAATAATTTTTCTGTTTTGTGTGCCCGTACCACTCATGAAGCGGAAGGGGGTAGCCAATATCTTCCATGCTAGGTGTGTTATTCTCACGATGAGTGTTTATTTACTTGTCATTGCACGAGAGTGTGGCGGTAATAGGGATGCCCAGTCCCGAATTATGAAATGAAATGAAACATCTTATGTGATCACAATAATAAATTCCTTGGAAAGTGATGGTATGGAGGGCACCCGTGGATACGGCTAGCCATGGATTGTGAAAGAATTGGTGGAAAGGAATAAACTTTATTTTCTGTTTGGGAACCGCCTATGATGTATGTAGCATGGAAGATATTGGGAATTCTCATTCGTTTTCGTTGACAGGAAAAGCATGCCTCCCAAAATATTTTTATCTCTTTAATTTTAGCTTTGAGCTCTGGCACATTTGACAAATCTCTGCTTCCCTCTGCGAAGGGCCTATCTATTTACTTTTATGCAATTTTTATTTTTTTTGAGTCTCCATCTTCTCTTACAAAAGCACCAACTAGAGAACACTATTGTCATACTTGTGCATTGGTTGTAGCTAATATTCGAGTGTGTTTCATGAATGGATCAATGATTGAGCATAATGGGCTAGGGATAACTTTCTTTAGCGTTGATATTTTGAAAGACATGGTTGCTTGTTAGTATACTTGAGTATCTATGTTTTCATGTCAAATTATAGACTATTGCTTTGAATCATATAAGTCCAATGTCCATGCTACAAAAAGAAAAGAATATGTGATAAATATGTTAGGCAGCATTCCACATCAAAAATTCTGTTTTTATCATTTACCTACTCGAGGACGAGCAGGAATTAAGCTTGGGGATGCTGATACGTCTCCAACGTATCTATAATTTTTGATTATTCCATGCTGTTATAATATCAATCTTGGATGCTTTTATAATCATTTACAACAATTTTATATCATTTTTGGAGACTAGCCTATTAACCTAGTGCCCAGTGCCAGTTGCTGTTTTCTGCCCTGTTTTTGTTTTAAAGAAAATCAATACCAAACGAAGTCCAAATGCAACCAAACGTTTTGGAGATTTTTTATTCCTCAAGATAAACACTGGAAGCTTCGGGAGAGGGCCAGAAGAAGAAGAGGTGGGCCACGAGGCACCAGGGCGCGCCCCAGGGGGGGTGGCGTGCCCTGGTACCTCGTGGGCCCACCCCAGCTCCGTTTGACCTAATTCCAGCACTATAAATTCAGGAAAAATCAGAAACCCTAGAGGGAGTCCACGAAATACTTTTTACGCCGCCGCAAGCTTCTGTTCCAGAGAGATCCCATCTGGGGTCTGTTGACACCAGATTTGGGCATGATCAAAAACTTGTGGACCGGCCCTGAGTGAAAAAGTGCCGCGAGGGACTAGACATCCACCTAGGTGGTGTCTGATGGGTCGCATGAGTTATTCGGCTTTTGCCGGCTGAATAAAGCTTGCCGGCGAAAAGCTTGCCAGCCGAGTGAAAAGCTTGTAGAAAGCTTGCCGGCATGAAATCTTGCCGCCCGAGTGAAAAGCTTGCGAAGACGAAAAGCTTGCCGGTGTAGAAAGCTTGCCGGCATGAAATCTTGCTGCCCGAGTGAAAAGCTTGCCGGCGTGAAAGGCTTGCCGGTATGGCTTGCCGGCGAAAAGCTTGCCGGCGTAAAAAGGCTTGCCGATTTTGAGTGCTTGCCAGTTTTGAAGGCTTGCCGGTTTTGAGTGCTTGCCGGTTTTGGCTTGCCGTTTTTGAGTGCTTGCCGGTTTTGAGTGAAAGGGTTGCCGGTTGAAAGGCTCGCCGGTTTTGAGTGCTTGCCGGTTTCAGTGAAGATCCAAACAGAAGCTGAAGATGGACTCAAAAGATTATTTAGATGACCTCGGATGGAAAAGTGTTCTACATGAAAGTTGTGCGTATCATCAAAATGGTCAACTTTACTTTTGGAGTCATCGTGATCCGATGTAGTGTGTGACCTACAGAATTATGGCAAGGCACGGACAGCCCAGTTTACCACCTGCCGAATCCTACCCACAGTTAAAGATGAGCCCGTGAAGTCATCAAGATGGCCTTGTATGAAGAATTGGCTAGCGTTGAGTTATTCTCCTCGTCGAGACGAATAAGTTTGATGTTTGTCTCGTTTCCATCCGAGTTAGTATGCGACTTCTACGACGAAAACAAGGAGCAGGACAGAAGTCTGGGTCAGATTTAGATTAAATCTGAGTTAAACTGGAATCAGGACTCTAGGACGTGAATTGATGTAATTTTAAGGAAAGCCTAGATGAATCCTTTACTTGTACGGGAAGTCCAGCTGCCTCTTATATATGTTGGGGGTGACGGCCGATTGAACAACACACAATCGAACAAATCAATCTACTACTTTTTCATCTACGTTTTGTCTCTCCCTCGTTATTGCTTCCTCGTTCTTCGTCGTTCTTCGTGTTGGAGAGCTGTGAATCCCGAGGCTCTAGGGGCGAGCGAATCGACCTAGAGCAGCCCATAGCCGTCGCACTCCCTGACGGGGTCCCTCCCGGGCGTGTGGGGTTTTGGGTCTTCAAAAGCGTCTGCCGGCTGTCCTGCGTATCGCGCTGCCGGTCGGATCTCCTTCGACGTGAGCTGTGGTGCATCACCCCCGGCGTCGAGGGTACACGTGACGTGTTCGTGTGTCAACACATTTTTTGGCGACTCCGCTGGGGACTGAAGGTCAATCATCATCATCATCCATCATGTCCAAGCCATCTGAGGTAGACGCCGGTAACATCATTAAGCCCAGTCTTGATGAGCTATCGGCCGACCATCGCCGAATCTATGAGGAGTACAAGAAGGCACGTGAAGAGAAGGAGCTGCAGGAATTTCTTGGAAACTTCAAGAAGGATCGCCAAGGCAATATCACTCCGATTGGAGAAATCAAGCTCCCTCATCTTCATGACGAGCAGGTTAAACCCTCTGTAAGTACTACCTTTTCTCCTGAGCAGTGGGCTGAGATTGAGAGTCGCATTGCTGATGGTAATAATCTAGTTTATCAAACTTTCTTAGAAAATACCAATGCTCAGAAAAATATGCCTCAATCATCTAGTGGTAATGTTGGCATGCATGCTAGTGCAGAAAACCCTAATCAAGCTTTACCTCTTTCATCGGCACCTCCCATGCCGATGAATTATTATCCTACCCATACAAATCAAATTGTGGCTGCACCTATTAGTCCTGTCGTGAATGTGCCAAGTTCGGTGGCAACGCCGAACCAAACCCTACCTATTGGTGCAAACGCTGCTAGATTATTGCCGAACTATGGTTCGGCATACGTGCCACAGTTCCTACCTACAGCTAGCAATCCTACTCCACCTATGCCACTGCAGCAAGTTTCATCATCTACTATGGACGATGCTTTAGCTAATTTTAGAGAAGAGATGGCTAAGACGCTTCGGGAAAATTTTGGTGTTGAATTACCTAGGAATCGGATTTACCAAAAACCGTATCCCGAGTACTTTGATGCAATCTAGTGCCCTCCAGGATATAAAATTCCAGATTTTGTTAAGTTCAATGGAGAGGGAACGAAAACCACATGGGAGCATGTTAGTCAATATTTGGCGCAATTAAGTGAAGCAGGCTCACTAAATGAATTGAAAGTGTGTTTATTTCCTTTATCATTGACTGGCACTGCATTTTCATGGTTTTCTTCTTTGCCGCATGGCTCTATTCGTGTATGGTCGCAACTAGAACAGAAATTTCATGATCACTTTTATAGCGGTGACAATGAACTTAAGTTGTCACATCTTACATCGGTTAAGCAGAAGCATGATGAATCGGTCTCCGATTACGTCAAGAGATTTAGAGAGACAAAAAACCGGTGTTATAGTTTGGTGATAACCGAGAGAGACTTGGCAGACCTTGTGCTTAATGGTTCAAAGACTCACATTAGAGAGAAGCTAGAAGGCTACGAGTTCTTAAATATCAACCAAGTCTTACAGAGGGCTTTGGCTCAGGAAAGCCGAAGCAAAGATCTCAAAGAAGTGCATAGATATAAAGCTGATCGTCCTAAGATGAATATGGTTGAATATGATAGTGATCACTCGGACGATGAGGGTGATATTTATGCTACTGAATTTGTTTGGCCATCCAAAGCCAAACCTTTTATTTGCAATGATCTGAAACCGATTCATAAGAATCGTGATGAAGAGATGAAGTTTACCTTTAACATTGCTAAGTGTGATAAAGTATTTGATGCTTTGCTGCAGGCTAAGATTATTAGGATATCTCATAATTTACCGCCGTTTGAAGAGCTAAAACGGAGAGCTTATTGCAAGTATCATAATTCCTTTTCTCATGCTACTAACGATTGCAATGTTTTTCGACGACAGATACAATCGGCCATTAATGATGGATGATTGAACTTTTCTGAGATGCAAGTTGATAAACAGCCCTTTCCAATGAACACCATGGATATGGAGGGGAAGAAATTGCTCATTCGGCCGGAAGCAGCCGAATCTGCTAATAAGTCCAATGTTGTCATAGGTGAGCCCAGAAAAAGCAAAGAGGGCAGCAAGGTCTTGGGGAGACATGTTGTGCTTGACAAGCAACCCGATGGCAAGGAAGTAATCAAGGTCACCATCAAGAATCCTACACTCGGGGGGCAACCACAAGTGCAAGGAAATACTCGTGTTAAATTTGTTAAGCCCAAGAGTCCAGAAATTGGCAAGTGGAAGACGAATGAAGCTAGAGTACAACGCAAGAGAATCAAGCCAACTTTTGATACGTTGCTATCAAAATATGCTAATCAAGCTGCCGGTTATAGCTCTAACCGGTCATCAAATTTGAAGCGCTCAAGATCACCTCTGAGGCAAGAATTTCAGCATCACGCAAGGCCATATGGGTTGTGGGCACCAGGACCATGGATGGCGCCATCTCCCTATGCGCCATACTACATGGGAGGATTCAATGGAGGATGGGAGCAGCCCCCAATGGCCCCTTATGCTTTTCATCCGGGGTGGGCAGAACCAAGGAGGCCTATTCATGAGAGGCTTTCTTATCCCACACGAGGCCGTTTGAACAATGGTGTCAATCGGCCGATGCAGAACAATCAAGAAAGGATCAGAAAGCAAGTGTGGCGTGCTAAATCACCAAGTGCAGCGGTCGAGTCTGGAAAAGGCAAAGAAAAAATCGATGCCGACTCACTCATCTTGGGCACTGAAACATTCACCATACAACAGCCGACTGTGCATAGCAACCCTGCTGAGCCGATACTTGCTATCGCGCCAAAGCACTCGGCTAATGATCATGAAGCCAGCACAAGCAAAGCCAAGCCCAAAGATCCAAAATATATGCAACCTAAGTGGTGTCCTCCAGGGCTAACAAAAACACAAAAGAGGAAACTACAGAGGTTAAGGAGTCAGGAGATGGCAGAACAGGAGGCCGAGAAGCAAAGAGATAAATTGTTCAATGACATTTGGCCCATGGTACCTACAAAACAAGTATGGATGCCTAAACAAATACAAGGTGTAGTGGTTTCTACATCTGTCACAACAGCACCTACATCACCAAAGGAGGACGATGCCACCGCTATTACATCGTCCGCAACACCTATTGATTCCACTTCGCTCGGACAGATTTCAGAATCAATGAACACGCCCGAGGAGGAAGACGATATGTTGGATTATGAGCCTACACTGGTCCATGAAGGTATGGATATCAATATGGTGTATTACTTACCTGCTGAGTTTCGTGCTGTAGATGAAGAAGGGGAGGTGGCTCAGCTGGATTTTGGCCCTAAGAATGCAATATTTGAGAAGCCAAAAGAGCCAGTGACACACTTGAAACCGTTGTACCTCAGAGGTCATATTAATGGATCGCCAATTACTCGGATGCTTGTTGATGGTGGTGCTGTGGTGAATCTCATGCCCTATTCGGTCTTCAAGAAATTGGGTTTGCCCGATGAAGGATTGATCAAGACCAATATGGTGCTTAATGGATTTGAAGGCAAAGAGAAACCGAAGCCAAAGGTGTGATGTACGTGGAGCTTACGGTTGGGTGCAAAACTTTGGCTACTGCGTTCTTTGTCGCCGAGGTACAAGGTAACTACAACATCATACTAGGCCGTGATTGGGTTCATGCAAACCAATGCGTGCCATCCACTATGCACCAGTTTTTAATTCAGTGGGTTGATGATGAAGTGGAAGTCATTCATGCGGATAATTCAGCTTGCATTGCTTTAGCCGATGCATCGGTAGACTGGCAACAGCCCAATGCTGCTTGCTTGACGGGACGGGACTTATCAGAGTTTGATTTTCTCCGCGCCACCAAAAGTGGTTTTGTGCCCGTTTCTTTAAAGCCGGTTGGTGGCAATCGGCTCCAAAGTATAATGTATTTAAATGGATCCTAACTCTGAGTGGTTACAAAAGCGACTTACAGAATATCGGTCCAGTGAGAACGATATGTATGAGTCTATAGAAGAGTTAGATGATATGGATAAACTTGGACAAGGTTTTACATCGGCCAATCCATTAGAAGAAATAGATATTGGAGATGGTTCAGTTCCTAGACTGACATTTGTAAACAAAAATTTGAAAGCCGATTGTAAAGCCAAGTTAATCGAGCTATTGAAAGAATATGTTTGTTGCTTTGCATGGGAATATCATGAAATGCCAGGTTTAAGCCGAGAGCTAGTGGAGCATCGGTTACCTATAAAGGCCGGTTTTAGACCGTACAAACAATCGGCTAGAAAGTTTAATCCAAAAACATATGACCGGATCAAGGAAGAGATCGGTCATTTGCTTAAAGCTAATTTTATTAGACCTTGTAGGTATGCCGAGTGGATTTCTAATATTGTACCAGTGGAAAAGAAAGGCTCTGGCAAGTTGAGGGTGTGCATTGATTTCAGAGATTTAAATAGAGCTACACCCAAAGATGAGTATCCCATGCCTATAGCTGATATGCTTATTAATGATGTTTCTGGACATAAGGTCATTAGATTTCTTGATGGCAATGCGGGGTATAACCAGATTTTTATGGCCGAAGAGGACATGTCCAAAACAGCTTTTCGGTGCCCCGGCTTCCTTGGTTTATTTGAGTGGACAGTGATGACCTTTGGATTAAAGAATGTCGGCGCCACATATCAAAGGGCTATGAATTTAATTTTTCATGATTTACTCGGTGTTATACTTGAAGTCTATATTGATGATATTGTTGTCAAATCGGATGCTTTTGAGTCTCACTTAGCCGATTTGCGTTTAGCTTTTGAAAGGATGAAGAAATATGGACTAAAAATGAATCCTTTGAAGTGTGCATTTGGCGTGTCGGCTGGCAAGTTTTTGGGTTTCATTATTCATGAAGATGGAATAGAGATTGATCCCAAAAAGATAGAAGCTATACAAAAAGTGGAGGCTCCAACATGCAAGAGAGATATGCAAAAATTGCTCGGCAAGGTCAATTATTTGAGGAGGTTCATAGCTAATTTGTCAGGGAAAGTTGATGCATTTACTCCTATACTTCGGTTAAAGAATGATGTTAATTTTACTTGGGGGGCAAAACAACAAGAAGCATTTGATATGATCAAGAATTATTTGTGTACTCCTCCGGTGATGAAAGCGCCTAAGCATAGAGATCCCTTTAGGCTTTACATTGCAGCAAAGGAAGGTGTTATTGGTGCTGTTTTGACTCAAGAAACCAAAGGAAAAGAGCATGCTATTACTTATTTGAGCAGACGCCTATTAGATGCTGAGACAAGGTATACATTTATTGAAAAACTATGTCTATGCTTATATTATGCTTGCACAAAGTTGAGACATTATCTAGTGCCGAGTGCTTGCATAGTAGCTTGTCAAACCGATGTCATTAAGTACATGTTGCATAGACCAATTCTTAGTGGTAGAATTGGCAAGTGGGCTTATGCTTTAATTGAGTATGATTTGGCTTATGAATCTTTGAAATCCATGAAAGGCCAAATCGTTGCTAATTTTATTGTTGAGCATCGGATTGATGACAAGCAAGATATTGATATAAACCTTGTCTCATTAGTACCATGGAGATTATATTTTGACGGTTCAGTTTGTAGCAATGGCCAAGGTGTTGGTATTATTTATATATCTCCTCATGGTGCTGTTTTTGAAGCCTCATGCCGCTTAGAATATTTTTGCACAAATAATCAGGCCAAATATGAAGCATTGTTATTCGGCTTAGAGATGTTGCTTGCCATAGGTGCTACACATATTGAAGCTTTCGGTGATTCGTTATTAGTAGTGCAACAAATATCCAAAGTCTTTCAATGTTTTGACGAATCACTTAGTGTTTATCTTGATAAATGTCTAGATATAATTTCTACTTTTGATTATTTTAGCATTGCTCATATATCTAGACATGACAATTGGAGAGCAAATGAGTTGGCACAACAAGCATCCGGCTATCATGTTGATCATGGCATGTTTCATATTTCTCAAAGGCCGATGTCTAGCCTTGCCAACGTAGGGGAGGCCGAACCAGAGCTTACTGCTTCGGCCACTAACGAAAATTCTAGTGCAGGTAAAAATCAAGACTGGAGGGAGCCCATTATTGATTATTTGCGTGATCCTAGTAAAAGGGTGAACAGGACCGTTCGGCGTGTGGCTTTCAAATATACGATGAGAGATGATAATCTTTATCGCCGAACGGTGGATGATGTTCTTTTAAAATGCTTGGATGAGGACCAAGCAAGAGTTGCTATGGGAGAGGTTCATGAAGGAATTTGTGGCACTCATCAGTCGGCTCCCAAGATGAAATGGTTATTGCGACGGGCTGGGTTTTATTGGCCGACGATGATTAATGATTGCTTCAGGTATTATAAAGGATGTGAAGCTTGTCAAAATTTTGGTGATATTCAGTTGGCTCCCGCTGCTATGTTACATCCTATTATCAAGCCGTGGACTTTTAGAGGTTGGGGATTAGACTTTATTGGAGAGATTCATCCTTCTTCTTCAAAGGGGCATCGGTTCGTGTTAGTGGCAACTGATTATTTCACTAAATGGTCTGAAGCAATACCTCTCAAAAATATGACGCATACAGAGGTAATTCAATTCATAAGTGAGCACATTATTCATAGATTCGGCATTCCTCAAACATTAACTATGGATCAAGGTTCATCTTTCATGTCACATCAAGTTAGAGAATTTGCTGAATCATATAAGATAAAATTGCTCAATTCCTCTCCGTGTTATGCCCAAGCCAATGGACAAGCTGAGTCTAGTAATAAAATATTAATCAAGCTCATCAAGAAGAAGATTGAGGATAATCCAAGGAGATGGCATGAGCTATTGTTCGAAGCTTTGTGGGCACACTGAATCTCAAGGCATGGTGCTACAAAGGTAACTCCATATGAGCTCGTATATGGTCAAGAAGATTTTTTACCAGTGGAAGTTAATTTGAATGCTTTGAGAATAGCCAAACAAAATGATTTATCGGTGGTGGACTTTTATAACTTGAAGATGGATAATATTGATGAAGTCGCCGATAAACGTTTGGATGCTTTGAAGGCCATAGAGAGAGATAAGTTGAGGGTGGCAAGAGCTTACAATAAGAAGGTCAAGTTGAAGAATTTTCAGGTTGGCGATCTCGTGTGGAAGGTGATTTTACCAATTGGTTCAAAAGACAAAAAATTTGGGAAGTGGTCTCCAAGTTGGGAAGGTCCTTTTAGGATTACAAGAGTAGTTCCCGGAAACTCATATTTGGTGGAATCCGTACAAGGTACATTGTTACCTCGAGCTCTCAATGGCAAATATTTAAAGAAGTACCATCCAAGTGTGTGGCAAGAAGCCTAAATAGGCAATGGCCGATATGTAACTATCGCCCTAAGCACATGTAAATGGCCGATGGAGTGTTGACATCGTCCTTAGAACAAGCTCTGGGCAAATTATTTTTCGGCATCCAGGTTTTGCCGAAAAACAGGGGGGCATGTGTTGACACCAGATTTGGGCATGATCAAAAACTTGCGGACCGGCCCTGAGTGAAAAAGTGACGTGAGGGACCAGACACACACCTAGGTGGTGTCTGATGGGTCGCGTGAGTTATTCGGCCTTTGCCGGCTGAATAAAGCTTGCCGGCGAAAATCTTGCCGGCCGAGTGAAAAGCTTGTAGAAAGCTTGCCGGCATGAAATCTTGCCGCCCGAGTGAAAAGCTTGCCAACACGAAAAGCTTGCCGGTGTAGAAAGCTTGCCGGCATGAAACTTGCCGCCCGAGTGAAAAGCTTGCCGGCGTGAAAGGCTTGCCGGTATGGCTTGCCGGCGAAAAGCTTGCCGGCGTAAAAAGGCTTGCCGGTTTTGAAGGCTTGCCGGTTTTAAGTGCTTGCCGGTTTTGAGTGCTTGCCAGTTTTGGCTTGCCGGTTTTGAGTGCTTGCCGGTTTTGAGTGAAAGGGTTGCCGGTTGAAAGGCTCGCCGGTTTTGAGTGCTTGCCGGTTTCAGTGAAGATCCAAACAGAAGCTGAAGATGGACTCAAAAGATTATTTAGATGACCTCGGATGGAAAAATGTTCTACATGAAAGTTGTGCGTATCATCAAAACGGTCAACTTTACTTTTGGAGTCATCGTGATCCGATGTAGTGTGTGACCTACAGAATTATGGCAAGGCACGGACAGCCCAGTTTACCACCTGCCGAATCCTACCCACAGTTAAAGATGAGCCTGTGAAGTCATCAAGATGGCCTTGTATGAAGAATTGGCTCACGTTGAGTTATTCTCCTCGTCGAGACGAATAAGTTTGATATTTGTCTCGTTTCCATCCGAGTTAGTATGCGACTTCTACGACCAAAACAAGGAGCAGGACAGAAGTCTGGGTCAGATTTAGATTAAATCCGAGTTAAACTGGAATCAGGACTCTAGGACGTGAATTGATGTAATTTTAAGGAAAGCCTAGATGAATCCTTTACTTGTACGGGAAGTCCAGCCGCCTCTTATATATGTTGGGGGTGACGGCCGATTGAACAACACACAATCGAACAAATCAATTTACTACTTTTTCATCTACGTTTTGTCTCTCCCTCATTATTGCTTCCTCGTTCTTCGTCGTTCTTCATGTTGGAGAGCTGCGAATCCCGAAGCTCTAGGGGCGAGCGAATCGACCTAGAGCAGCCCATAGCCGCCGCACTCCCTGACGGGGTTCCTCCCGGGCGTGTGGGGTTTCGGGTCTTCAAAAGCGTCTGTCGGCTGTCCTGCGTATCGCGCTGCCGGTCGGATCTCCTTCGACGTGAGCTGCGGTGCATCACCCCCGGCGTCGAGGGTACACGTGACGTGTTCGTGTGTCAACAGGGTCCTTCTCCGGTAATCTGCCCGAGGGGGAATCGATCACGGAGGGGCTCTACATCAACCTTGCTGCCTCTCCGATGATGCGTGAGTAGTCTACCACAGACCTTCGGGTCCATAGGCAGTAGCTAGATGGCTTCTTCTCTCTTTTTGATGTTCAATACAATGTTCTCCTTGATGTTCTTGGAGATCTATCGGATGTAATCTTTCTTTGCGGTGTGTTTGTTGGGATCCGATGAATTGTGAGTTTACGATTAGATTATCCATGAAATTATTTGAGTCTTCTCTGATCTCTTTTATGCCTGATTATTATAGCCTCGTATTTCTTCTCCGATCTATTGATTTGGTTTGGCCAACTAAGTTGATTTATCTTGCCATGGGAAGAGGTGCTTTGTAGTGGGTTCGATCTTGCGGTGCTCAATCCTAGTCACAGAAAGGGACATGACACGTATGTATCGTTGCTACTAAGGGTAAAAAGATGGGATCTATTCATTGGGTTTATTAATTCGTGAGTTTGTCTTGTCTACATCATGGCATCGTTCTTAAGGCATTACTCCGTTCTTATGGACTTAATACACTAGATGCATGCTGGATAGCCCATCGATGTGTGGAGTAATAGTAGTAGATGCAGGCAGGAGTCGGTCTACTAATCTTGGACGTGATGCCTATATACATGATCATTGCCTTGGATATCATCATGATTATTTGCTTTTCTATCAATTGCCCAACAGTAATTTGTCTACCCACCGTATGCAATTTTCTCGAGAGAAGCCTCTAGTGAAATCTATGGCCCCCGGGTCTATCAAAATCATATTACTAAAACCCTAAAATATTGCTGCCATTTTCTTTTATTTATTTTATTTAGTATTTTTGTTGCAATCTATCAATCTATCAAATACAATTTAATCTTGCAATCTTACCGCCAAGGGATTGACATCCCCTTGTTTGCGTTGGGTGCAAGCATTTGTTGCTTGTGTGCAGGTACTGCTTACTAGGTGTTGTGTGATTCTCCTACTGGTTCGATAACCTTGGTTTCATAATTGAGGGAAATACTTATCTCTACTTTGCTACATCATCCCTTCCTCTTCGGGGAAATACCAACGCAAGCTACAAGTAGCAGCTGGTCCAACTTCCCTCCTTACCAGAGTCAGGAGAGCGAGCGTCCAGCGGGTCGCAATCAGATCAAGGGTAACCTGATCGAATAGTGCCTCTTGCGCTCTCAGGTAGCGCACCAGATGCACTAGAGCAGGATCCGTTGCTACTTGTGAGCTGCGTTGGTAATTCCATGAAGAGGAAGGGAGATGCAGTACAGTAGAGATAAGTATTTCACTCAGTTATGAAACCAAGGTTATCAATCCAGTAGGAGAATCACGCAACACATCGTTAGCAGCACCTGCACACAAAACAACAAATCCTTGCACCCAACGCAAACAAGGGGTTGCAATCCCTCGGCGGTAAGTTGCAAGATTAAATTGTATGTGATAGATAGATAGATTGAAACAAAAATACAAAATAAAATAAATAAATAAAAACTGCAGCAAGGTATTTTTACGGTTTTTAATATATGATTTAGATAGACCCGGGGGCCATAGTTTTCACTAGAGGCTTCTCTCAAGAAAATAGCATACAGTGGGTAAACAAATTACTGTTGGGCAATTGATAGAAAACCTAATAATCATGATGATATCCAAGGCAATGATCATGTATATAGGCATCACGTCCGAGACAAGTAGACCGACTCCTGCCTGCATCTACTACTATTACTCCACACATCGACCGCTATCCAGCATGCATCTAGTGTATTAAGTCCATAAAGAATGGAGTAACGCCTTAAGCAAGATGACATGATGTAGACAAAGTAAACTCATGCATGAATAAACCCCATCTTTTTACCCTTAATAGCAACAATACATACATGTCATGTCCCTTTCTATCACTGGGATTGAACACTACAAGATCGAACCCATTACAAAGCACCTCTTCCCATGGCAAGATAAATCAATCTAGTTGGCCAAACCAAATCAATAGATCGGAGAAGAAATACGAAGCTATAATAATCATGCATAAAAGAGATCAGAGAAGACTCAAATAATATTCATGGATAATCCGATCATAAACTCACAATTCACCAGATCCCAACAAACACACCGCAAAAAGTGATTACATCGGATAGAACTCCAAGAACATCGAGGAGAACATTGTATTGAAGATAAAAAAGAGAGAAGAAGCCATCTAGCTACTAACTATGGACCCAAAGGTCTGTGGTAAACTACTCACGCATCATCGGAAGGGCAGCAAAGTTGATGTAGAGCCCCTCCGTGATCGATTCCCCCTCCGACGGAGTACCGGAGAAGGCCTCCAGATGGGATCTCTCAAGAACAGAAGCTTGCGGCGGCCGAAAAAGTATTTCATGGACTCCCCTATTGGTTTCCTGATTTTGGGGAATTTATAGTGGTGGAATTAGGTCAAAATGGGCACAGGTGGGCCCACGAGGCACCAAGGCGCGCCTGCCCCCCCCCCCAGGCGTGCCCTAGTGGGTCGTGGCCACCTCCTGGGTCTTTTGGCCTCCTCCCAAAGCTTCTAGTGTTTGTTATGTCCAGAAAAGATCTCCAAAAAGTTTCGTGGCATTTGGACTTCGTTTGGTATTGATATTCTGTAAAACCAAAAACAGGCAGAAAACAGCAACGGGCACTGGGCACTAAGTTAATAGGTTAGTCCCAAAAAATGATATATAATTGCTGTAAATGTATATAAAAACCTCCAAGGTTGATAATATAACAGCATGGAACAATCAAAAATTATAGGTACGTTGGAGACGTATCAGCATCCCCAAGCTTAATTCCTGATCGTCCTCGAGTAGGTAAATGATAAAAACAGAATTTTTGATGTGGAATGTTGCCTATCATATTCATCATATATTCTTTTCTTTTATAGCATGGACATTTGGACTTGAATGATTCAAAGCAATATTCTATAGTTTGACATGAAAAATATAAATACTCAAGCATGCTAATAAGCAACCATGTCTTTCAAAATATCAACGCTAAAGAAACTTATCCCTAGCCCATTATGCTCAATCATTGATCCATTCATGAAACACACTCGATATTAGCTACACACAATGCGCAAGTATGACAATAGTGCTCTCTAGTTGGTGCTTTATAAGAGAAGATGGAGACTCAAAATAAAAATAAAAATTGCATAAAAGTAAATAGATAGGCCTTTCGCAGAGGGAAGCAGAGATTCATCAAATGTGCCAGAGCTCAAAGCTTAAATTAGAGAGATAAAAATATTTTGAGAGGCATGCTTTTCCTGTCAACGAAAACGACCGAGAATTCCCAATATCTTCCATGCTAGACACATCATAGGCGGTTCCCAAACAGAAAGTAAAGTTTATTTCCTTTCCACCATTCTTTCACAATCCATGGCTAGCCGTATCCACGGGTGCCCTCCATACCAACACTTTCCAAGGAATTTTGTTGTTATTAATTTTTGATTCATTGTGGGACTGGGCATCCCTATTACCAACCATTCTCTCGTGCAATGACAAGTGAATAAACACTCATCGTGAGAATAACACACCTAGCATGGAAAATATTGGCCACCCCCTGCCGCTTCATGAGCGGTACGGGCACACAAAACGGAAAAATTATTTTGAAAAATAGAGTTGGCACACACAAATTTACATGGAACGGCATGGAAATACCGCATATAGGTAGATATGGTGGACTCATTGGCACAACTTGGGTTTAAGGAGTTTGGATGCACAAGCAGTATTTCCGCTTAGTACAAATGAAGGCTAGCAAATAGACTGAGAAGCAACCAACCAAAAAGCGAAAACGGTCATAAACATGCATTGAACATAACTAACACCGAATAATGCACCATAAGTAGGATATAATTTCTTTGCATAACTATTGACTTAATGTGCATGCATAGGGAATCACAAACCTTAACACTAATATTCTTAGTAAATCACAATTACTCACTAACATGACTCACATATCATCATCCCCATATCGCAAAACTATTGCAAGGAATCACACTTATCATATCCAATGATCTATATGAAAGTTTTTATTATATCCCTCTTGAATATTCATCACTTTGGGACCAAATTCATATCTTGTGCAAATTACCATTACTATTATCAACTCTCAAAAAGATATAAGTGAAGCATGAGAGCGCAAATATTTCTTCAAAATTTTAGTCTTATCAACTCTCAAAATAATATAAGTGAAGCATGAGAGTTCAAACATTTCTTCAAAATATAGCCACCGCCGTGCTCAAAAAGATTTAAGTGAAGCACTAGAGCAACTGCCTAGCTCAAAAAATTTAAGTGAAGCACATAGAGTATTCTAACAAATCATGATAAATGTGTGGCTCTCTCAAATAGGTGTGTCTAGCAAAGATGATTGTGACAAACTAAAAAGAAAACAAAGCAAAGACTCATATAATACAAGATGCTCCAAGCAAAACACATATCATGTGACGAATAAAAATATAGCTCCAAGTAAAATTACCGATGGTTGGTAGAAGAAAGAGGGGATGCCTTCCGGGGCATCCCCAAGCTTAGTTGCTTGAGTCTTCCTTGAATATTACCTTGGGGTGCCTTGGGTATCCCCAAGCTTAGGCTCTTGCCACTCCTTATTCCTTCATCCATCGTGATCTCACTAAAAACTTGAAAACTTCAATCACACAAAACTCAACAAAACCTTCGTGAGATCCGTTAGTATAACAAAACAAATCACTACTTTAAGTACTGCTGCAAAACCATTCATATTTTATTTTTGCATTATACCTACTGTATTCTAACTTCTCCATGGCTTATACCCCCCGATACAATCCATAGTTTCATCAAAACAAGCAAGCAACACATCAAAAACAGAATCTGTCAAAAACAGAACAGTCTGTAGAAATCTATTTAAAATCCATACTTATGTAACACCAAAAATTCTGAAAAATTAGGAAAACGTGGGAAATTAACATAGAAATACTGTGTAAAATTTTCAGATTTTTCTGACGCTCCAGTACAGAATCACAATTCCAGCACTGGACGCAAAACTTTCTGTTTTCCAAACAGCATCAATTATACTATCTTCCAAATCATCCTAAAGGTTTTACTTGGCACAAACACTAATTAAAAACACAAAAACTCAATCATAACAGTAGAATAATTGTGAAAACACACAATAACAGAAACAAAAGATAAAAATTTATTTTATTCATTGGGTTGCCTCCCAACAAGCGCTATTGTTTTATGCCCCTAGCTAGGCATAATGCATAGTTTCAAGTATTGTCATCTTTGGTTTCCAAGTCCTCAATCACACACCCATTTTTTCTAATAGATTTAACATAGGTATTTCTCATCATCACACTTCTAGGCACAAAATCAAGAATTTTACTTTTGTGAATAGGTTCCTTAATTATATCAATGAAATTGGGGTGCATGCTAATCATTTTCAGATCCTCATTTCCCTTACTAGAAGTAGCACCATTAGTTTTAGGAACATATATGAACTTGCAATTTTTATTTGGAGGATTTCTATCAATATTCTTAACAGAGAAAAAAGCCGACCCCAAATTGTTAATAATTTCTTCTATCTTATCGATTCTAGCGGGACTTTGTTCTATTCTTTCATTAACTACCGCTTCCTTCTCTTTTAAAGTTTTCAATGCGATTCCTACCTTAGAAGCAAATTGAGTGATATGATTATGAATTTTTTTATCTAAATTATCAAGATGTTCAATAGTATACATTTTACTTTCAATAGCCTCTAACCTTTGCATAACATGTTCCAAAGTCAAAGTTGTTTCATTAATAGTGATAGGTGGTGATCCCACTAAATTTCCCATAGCATTGAAAGCATCCATAGAGGGACACATCAAGAAATTCCCTCCGGTAATAGTATCAAGTACGAATCTATACCAAGTAGTAATACCCACATAAAAATTGCAAAGAAGGATTGTGGTAGATTGCTTACGAGTTGATCTATTATGAGCATCACAAATCCTATACCAAGCATATTTTAAATTCTCTCCTCCCCTTTGTTAAAAATAAAGTACTTCATTTTCAGGGGTAATAGTAATGAGCGAATAACTAGCCATAATGGTAAAGCGAGCAAGCAATCAAGCAAATAAGCAAACAAGAAAAAGGCAAACGGAAAATATTTTTGTATTTTTGTAAAAACATTTTAGAAGTGGGGGAGATGAAAACGAGAGGCAAAGGCAAATAAAGTAAATGCAAGGAGATGTAAGTTTTATGCGTAGGTACTTGATAGATGTTGATGATGTCTCCACGGCAACGGCGCCCGAAATTCTTCCTGCTACTTGTGAGCTGCGTTGGTAATTCCCTGAAGAGGAAGGGAGATGTAGTACAGTAGAGATAAGTATTTCCCTTAGTTATGAAACCAAGGTTATCAATCCAGTAGGAGAATCACGCAACACCTCGTTAGCAGCACCTGCACACAAAACAACAAATCCTTGCACCCAACGCAAACAAGGGGTTGTCAATCCCTCGGCGGTAAGTTGCAAGATTAAATTGTATGTGATAGATAGATAGATTGACACAAAAATACATAATAAAATAAATAAATAAAAAGTGCAGCAAGGTATTTTTAGGGTTTTTAATATATGATTTAGATAGACCCGGGGGCCATAGTTTTCACTAGAGGCTTCTCTCAAGAAAATAGCATATGGTGGGTAAACAAATTACTGTTGGGCAATTGATAGAAAAGCAAATAATCATGACGATATCCAAGGCAATGATCATGTATATAGGCATCACGTCCGAGACAAGTAGACCGACTCCTGCCTGCATCTACTACTATTACTCCACACATCAACCGCTTTCCAGCATGCATCTAGTGTATTAAGTCCATAAAGAACGGAGTAACGCCTTAAGCAAGATGACATGATGTAGACAAAGTAAACTCACGCATGAATAAACCCCATCTTTTTACCCTTAATAGCAACAATACATACGTGTCATGTCCCTTTCTATCACTGGGATTGAGCACTACAAGATCGAACCCATTACAAAGCACCTCTTCCCATGGCAAGATAAATCAATCTAGTTGGCCAAACCAAATCAATAGATCGGAGAAGAAATACGAAGCTATAATAATCATGCATAAAAGAGATCAGAGAAGACTCAAATAATATTCATGGATAATCCAATCATAAACTCACAATTCACCAGATCCCAACAAACACACCGCAAAAAGTGATTACATCGGATAGAACTCCAAGAACATCGAGGAGAACATTGTATTGAAGATCAAAAAGAGAGAAGAAGCCATCTAGCTACTAACTATGGACCCGAAGGTCTGTGGTAAACTACTCACACATCATCGGAAGGGCAGCAAGGTTGATGTAGAGCCCCTCCGTTATCGATTCCCCCTCCGGCGAAGTACCGGAGAAGGCCTCCAGATGGGATCTCTCAAGAATAGAAGCTTGCGGCGGCGGAAAAAGTATTTCATGGACTCCCCTGTTGGTTTCCTAATTTTTGGGAATTTATAGTGGTGGAATTAGGTCAAAAGGGGCAGAGGTGGGCCCACGAGGCACCAGGGCGCGCCTGCCCCCCAGGCACGCCCTGGTGGCTCGTGGCCACCTCCTGGGTCTTCTGGCCTACTCCCAAAGCTTCTAGTGTTTGTTATGTCCAGAAAAAAATCTCCAAAATGTTTCGTGGCATTTGGACTTCGTTTGGTATTGATATTCTGTAAAACCAAAAACAGGCAGAAAACAGCAACTGGCACTGGGCACTATGTTAATAGGTTAGTCCCAAAAAATGATATATAATTGTTGTAAATGTATATAAAAACATCCAAGATTGATAATATAATAGCATGAAACAATCAAAAATTATAGATACGTTGGAGACGTATCATCCGTCTCATGGTCTCCGTTTGCGACTTGGATCGGGCTACCATAGCCTTCACGACTAGGGTAGTAGTAGAAAGGACGGATGTCAACTCTCGGCGACAAATGCCGGAGATTAACTACAACCTCTCGGGCTGCAAGTTGGATGGCTTGGGGCTCGTCAGAGGTCGTCCTTCCGGTGAACTGGTAGGGGCGTTCTGACGGTGTGCCCCTCCCGTAGATGTGCACCGTGGCCCAGAAGTGGTGGATGGCATCACTCATGTGATCTTGGTACACAACATACTCCGAGGGCTCCTCTATGCCAAAAGCTTGACGGGTGAGATTGGCGAGGATGACTACAAAGTCTCCAAGCTCGGCTGCGGTGGTCTCGTGACGGACGATGGGACCAGGCATCTTGGTGACTAGATATCGAACTGAGAGTGAGGCTGTGATGTGCGGAGTTGGGGCAAGGCTTCCTTTCTAGGTTAGTGGAGTCTTCTATCGCACACTTGTGGATGGGACAACTCAGGTGTCGGCCATAGGCACACGGCCTATGGACAGGCTGATAGGTTGGGTACCGACTGTCAAAAGATGTCGGCTGGCCACTGTGCAGGCTATCGGTTGAGATGAGCTTGGCTACAGACAGGAAAGGTTTTAGATGGTGTGGAAACCTAGGGATAGCAACCAGGCTAAGATAAGATTAGCCAATGGTCAGGCCGAGCTCTGATACCAAGGCTGTCGGGGCCGGATTTCCGGGACACAATATCCCAGAAATTAACCCCTCGTGTTGTCACCAGCCAGAAGATCATTGTTACTGGTGGACACGTCCTTGTTACAGATTACCAAGCAATTACAAGAATTGGATACAAGACCATAAAGTTCTAATGATACAACAATGATTTCTATCAGTGGATAGCGGATCTCCATCTCTGGTGGGGCTTCACTCCCACAGGAACATCTGACCTGGATAACTCCTATCCCGCGTGGCTGCTATCTCCGATTCCTAGGTTGCGGGGTGTGCCTTCATAGTGCTCTTCTCCTAATCGTGATCTGGCCAAGACAATAGCCAGGGACAAGCCAGTGAGTACGTTTGAATGTACTTGCAAACATCGTGAACAAAAGATATAATAAAAGCAGGCGGCATGCATGCAGTTTAGCTTTAAACATATTCAACAATATTAGTCCATGATAAGAGTTTAGTGCAATCATGCGGAGTAGTATAATTATGCTGGTAAATAAAGGTTAGTCATCCAATATTAGCAAAGAATAAATATTTATGGTGTCACCAAAATTATAAGCCGGGTTCTAGGCGGTAGAACCATCCGGTGAATTCTGAAAGAAATAAAATGGAACACCGGGCGTTAGACCGCCCGAGGATTCCAAGAAAATAAAATGGAACATCGGGCGTTAGACCGCCCGAATAATTCCCAGAAAATAAAATGGAACATCAGGCGTTAGACCACCCAAAAAAATCCAAGAAAATAAAATGGAACATCGGGCGTTAGACCGCCCGAAAAATTCCAAGAAAATAAAATGGAACATCGGGCGTTAGACCGACCGAGGATTCCAAGAAAATACCAAACGGGTGTATGAATGCGACGCCTCGAGAGGTCTTGAAAAGAAATGCCAAACGGGTGTCTGAATGTGACGCCTCCAGAGGTCTTGAAAAGAAATGCCAAATGGGTGTCTGAATGCGACGCCTCGAGAGGTCTTGAAAAGAAATGCCAAACGGGTGTCTGAATGCGACGCCTCGACAGGTCTTGAACAGAAATGAGTATCCAAGTGGCACAACCATCCCAAGAGATACTGAAAAGAAATGAGTATCCAGGTGGCACAACCATCCCAAGAGATACTAAAAAGAAATGAGTATCCAGGTGGCACAACCATCCCAAGAGATACTGAAAAGAAATGAGTATCCAGGTGGCACAACCATCCCATGAGATACTAAAAAGAAATGAGTATCCATGTGGCACAACCATCCCAAGAGATACTAAAAAGAAATGAGTATCTAGGTGGCACAACCATCCCAAGAGATACCCAAGGTTACATATAAGAGAAAAAGGTTAGTCCACGATAATATGCATGATAACAATAATATTCATGATAGCATCCGTAGCGATAATAATCATACTATAAAGGTGAATCATGCGCAATTTTAATTATTTCCCCCGAAGACCGACACCAAGACCGACACTTGACCAACCCAGACTGTAGTCCTTAACCGCGGACAAGGCTATTCGAATAGGTTTTAAAACTCTGTAGAGGGTGTACTCTTTAGCCACAAGTAAAGGATTTCTTTAGCCAACACCGAGACGCTGACTAATTCCAATGACGGCCTTTGGGTTGAAAACACACTTAACCAGCATACACCAGATTAACTTTCCTGATGCCAGGAATCACCCAAAGCATCGTTCAAGAAAAACTCTAAGACGGGGAGACCACCGTCTCGAATAGCATGGGATCACAATTTATATCGCGCGAAATACAAGGGGTGCCCCCCTCTCGGCCCAGCCGGAAACACCCATGCCCCCTGACTAGGTGACATGCCTACCAGAGGCCTCTGGTATCTTTCACCATGGCCTCTCTGTACAGTGTGTGCAAGGAAAGGGGTTATCAACTTACTAAACCATACCCTACCAGTGGCAGGGACAAGTGGCAGCACGAATCAAGTATGGGGGTTACCGAAACAAGACTCGATCTACCGTTGACTCAGGAGGTTTAGGTTTTCTTGCAGTGGTTAGCACAATATATTTCCTTGGTAGTACCCAACAGGGTCACCGTCTGGCATGTCCCAACATGCCATCACTGATCACTCTCGTCATAACGAGATACCTGTCTCACGGTCACTTTTACTCGTGACAGATTCTTTCCTGCATGTTAGTTAAAACAAATATAGCCGTGTGTGTCACGGGGCAATAACCACATCCACATGTGTTCATGTTTAAGTGAAAATAATACTACTAAAGAATCCACACATGTTTAAATATCATCATGCAAATTTTTATTTGAATTATAATAAACATGTTCAAACTATCCTAGCAAGCAAACAACCATACTTTCAACATATCAATTGTTCAAGATGCTTGCCTTGAGCATCCAGAAGGATTGGGTGCACTCCAAAACTTTGAAAATTTCATCTTCCCTCCATTTTCCTATTTTTAAAATATTGCAATTACCACATAATTTGAAAATAGTACAAAAAATTTGTTTGGAAATTTTTGAAATAAATACTAAAATAAACTAGATGAAAAATGAAGAATAACAGCAAAAGAATCAATTCATTTGTACTTATGGTTTAAAAGTTAGAGGCAGTCAAAGTTTAGTCAAAATCTGATTTTTATTAAAACTATAAAAAGAAAACGATTCGGCCGGCGATACGCTTTCTAAAGAAGAAAACATATTTTAGAAAGTGTGCCTCCACTTACAGACGCGGGTCATGACCTCCAGTCACTGACGGTGGGTCCCGCGGGCCCACCAGTCAGGTTTGACTGGTCCAACCGCGCCTTCTCTCCCGCGGTCGGACAGAGGCGGGACTCCGGTGATCCTCGCCGGTGAACGGCGAGGCCATTCGACGGGCTGATCATACGGGCGCGCTCCTCTCACCGAGACGAACCCAGCGAGCTACGCCTCAACCACCGGAGGTCACCGAGTCGCCGGCGACGTCAGTTGAAAGGGGCTTTTGCCTACAGCGGCTCCCGATTGAAATTGATAGGGGGAAGGGATCAGCGGGAGCTCCAGGAGGCTAGTGGTGGAGGAATTTTTGGTGGGGTGGCCGTGGGTGCGACGGAATCGTCGGGGAGGTTGCAGCAGCCATGGGCATCGAAGGTCGGGAAGACGGCCACTCCCAGTCATGTGGCTGCCCCGGATGGCTTACAGAGGAGGGAGGAGGCGTGCTGAATGGTCGGGGCGAGCTCGGGTGGCTTATATAGGCACGGAGAAGGTCGGTTCCTCTCGGGGCTTATCCGACCGAAGGCGGTGACGGCCATTAATGGCGAAGCGCGGAAGGTGGCGAGGCCGGTGAGGCCGGTGGGGATCGGCGGAGATAGGTGAGGGCGGTGGCTGCCCATATTTACGCCAGGAGAGGGCTGGTTGGCTCGGAGCGAGCCGCGTGTCTTGGGCGGTGTCGTGCCCGAGTCGGCGGCAGCTGTGGCCGGTATGGGCTGCGGTGGACGGCTCTAGGGGATGCGGGGAGGTGTCAGCAGGGCTCAGGGTGGACGGGGCGATCCAGTAGAGGTCTAGAGCAACCGAGAGGAGCCACAGGGGATCGTCAGGAGCTCTGACGCCGTCGATGCGATAACTGTGCTCTGCTCGCGCTCCGTACATGCCCCTGACGTGTTCGACAAAATGACAGGTTGCCCTAGGCTAGTTTGATCGAGCTAATTTTTGGCAGGGTGATGACCCTGGGCTGCGTAGAGCTACTGGACATGTTGCTTTGGTCAGAAGAGCAAGTCCCTAATGCAAATTCATGGGGTTGCAAGTTTCTGTCATGCACACAAGGTGCTTGATGAAATGAAACAGTGCCCCAAGGGTTTCTGTTAAGGGTGAAACTTGGCAGGATTGGGTCTCTTTGGATGGTAGAGATGCTAGTGGAGTTGGTTTGTGAAAAGGGAAAACTTGCTAATGCAAGTTTGGAAGAATTTCAGTTCTGGACAGAAACTACAGGGAATTATTTGGTGAGCTTAAGTTATGCTAATGGAGCTGGTCTTCTGGACTTAAGGGTTTGGTTGGAAGGACTATAAGGTGGAAAAATTTCAGAATTTTTGGAGCAAGGAAAATTGAGGTTGTAGTTGTAACTCAAGAATGGATTAGAATTGAAAAGTAGAAGTTTTGCTCAAAATTTTCAAAGGACCATGTTGGGTTTTTGCATAAATGTGATCTATAGGCATCTCTTGACCCTTCGTAATTTTTGTGGAATTTTAGGAGAATTATTTAAAATAGTTATAGTGCAACAGGAGCATTTCAAAGCTTGAAAATGCTATTAAAAGAATTATTCTGGGCAAATTTTATTATGAAAATATTTCCTACTGTTATTTAAAATATAAATGAAATGATTTAAGAAAACTACCAAAGCCCACAATATTTTCCAAAAAAATTATATGGAGGGAAGAATTTTGGAAAACCAATAACAGGGAAGATTTTGAAACAATAAATGACCTCATATAATTCAAAATTTTATTTCTGGCCAAATTTTACTTAATAAAAATATGGTTAAATTTTTTTTGGGTGTTACAGGGGCGTACAAGCGGGTGGCAGCAACGGGAACTGTTCATCCACAGCCAACCAACTGGCTAAGTCAACTCACCACGTCTCGCGCAAGGGGCTCGATCGATGCGTCTCGACTCGTTCAATGTATCGCGCGCGCGGCAGCAACGGGCACTGTTCATCGAGAGGCAACCCAACCGGCTACGTCTTGCACATACGGGGGCTCGACCGACTTCAGTTAGCAGTGAAGGAATCGCTTGGGTTCAGTTAGCAGTGAAGGAATCGCTCGGGTTCAGTTTGCAGCGAAGGGATCGATCGGCTTCAGTACGTAGCTAGTGCGATCGCTCGGGTTCAGTAAGCGAACGCCTCTCTCGGGTTTAGTTAGCAAATGCCTCGCACACACGCATGCGTACGAGAGAAACGCGCAAACCACACTGCATCGCTCGGCCCCGACCACCCACCGTAACCGGGAACTCCCCGAAAAATTTCCTCGCCCTCACTTCTACCACGATTTTTTATGTCATGGACGGCCCAAACAATGTCATGCGGGTGCGTCTCCGGCCTGCCCAGGACGAAAAGCACATTTTTTGTCATAATTTTTGTCATAGAAGTAGGAGCCCACCACATCTATGATGATACGTGTTTTTGTCACAATTATTATCATAGAAGTGTCACAACCATGACAGAAAAAGTTTTCGTTCGGGCCATAATGTCACGGATGTGTCTTTTTTTTGCAGTATTGACGTGTTCCACTTGTGAATGCCTCCATATCAACTTGTGGTTCGCCTTGATGTGAAGTTGAGGCTTCCACTTGAATGGACGAGGTACTCTCCTTCACCTTCGATGGATGAATCTTGCCAATAGACAAGTCTTGGATTGCTTCCGAAGGATCTTTGTCTCCTACATCAATTCTCAATTGCTTGACTTGCGAGCCGTTAGATTCATCAAACTTCACATCTACCGTCTCTTCAACTTTTTGAGTGAAGTTGTTGTAGACACGGTAAGTGTGAGAGTTTGATCTGTAACCGAGTAGGAAACCTTCATGAGATTTAGGAGCAAATTTTGAACGATGATGCTTATCAAGAATGTAACATTTTGAGCCAAATACTCAAAAGTATCCAACTTGTGGCTTGTTACCGGTGAGTAGCTCATACACCATTTTATCAAGAAGCTTGTGAAGATAGAGTCAATTTGTAGCATGACAAGCCGTCTCAACCGCTTCCGCCCAAAAGTGTTTTGGCATCTTGTATTCATCTAGCATCATTCTCGCCATCTCGATAAGAGTACAGTTATTCCTCTCAACAACTCCATTTTGTTGAGGTGTGCACGTAGCCCAGAACTCATGTGAGATGCCTTCTTCGTCAAGAAAGGTATCCACATGAGCGTTCTTGAACTCCGTTCCGTTGTCGCTGCAAACCTTCTTGATCTTCACTTCAAATTGGTTTTGGGCCTTCTTAGCGAAGTTCTTAAAGATCTTTTGTACCTGCAATTTGTCATCGAGAAAGAACACCCACGTAAATCTGGAAAAATCATCAACAATGACCAAACCAAAGGAGTTACCACCAAAGCTCTTGTAAGCATTGGGACCGAAGAGAGCCATATGGAGTAGCTCAAGTGGTCTCCTCGTGGTCATAATGTTATACACGGGATGAGTTCCTCCAACTTGTTTTCCTACTTGGCAAGCACTACAAATTCTATCCTTGTCAAATATAAGATCTTTCACACCAAGGATATGATCTCCTTTAACAAATTTATCAAGATTTCGCATGCCTACATGTCCTAGCCTTCTATGCCATAACCAACCTTTAGAAGATTTTGCAATAAGACATGTACGAGGTTGGGCTCTTTTAGTGAAATCAACAATGTATAGATCACCTCTACGGATACCGGTAAAGACCATATTATGATTATCTCGATGAAACACTTGGCAATCTACTTCGGTAAATAGAACATTGAAACCAAAGTCGGCTAGTCTAGATACGGAGAGAAGATTTTAGCCAAGAGATTCAACAAGCAAAACATTTTTAATTGAGCTATCATTGGATATGGCCACCTTACCAAGGCCAAGTACCTTACCCTTGGAGTTATCTCCAAAAGTCACATACTTGCCTGGACCATCATTTTTAGCAAGCTCACGGAACATGTCTCTATCTCCGGTCATGTGATCGGTGCAACCACTATCAAGAATCCTCTCTTTTCCTCCGGCCATGTAATCTCGAAGATTTGCCATGAGAATAAGATTTCTCATAGTGTTCTCATATTCAATTTCAAACTCTTCGTCTTCATCATAATAGCCATGCTCAACATCATCATCATGTATAGGACCATCACCTAGGGCAATAAATTTGTTAGTTTCATGATTATGACAATGTGCAAGTTTGTGAAGTCTAATAGCTTCCATTATGATGTTGCTTATGGTTCCAACATCACCTTTAGCACACATGAGATCGCGAAGCTCAAATAGACATTCATCAAACTTAGGATTAATAGGCTTCATCTTATGAAAGGCAATAGACATATGAAGGATCTCATCAAGATTCTTTAAAGAGTAATTAGAAAAACGTATCTCAATGTCCTTCCACAAAGTGTATGCGCATTCAAAGTTTTGCATACAAACAAGCACATTTCTAGGTAATTCACGAATGATAAGATTGACGGTTCGAAGATTATGAAGCATGTCAATTTCCTCTTCATGAGTAGGGTGCAAAGGATCAATAGGAGACGCATAGGGATAATGAACATACTTGCTCTAGTTAAATTCATCAAAGATAGCAAGCATCTCATTTTTTTCAAGAGTTGTAATACTCTCCATCAAGAATAGGCACTCTACATCTAAGACTTCCCAAAGTAGACACATCCATCTTCCTCCAATGGTGATAAAACGAAAGCAATGGAGACCAAAGCTCTGATACCAATTGTAGGATCGGAGAAGATAGGTCTAGAGGGGGGTGAATAGACTCTTAACAAACCAAAGGTGCAGTTTTTGGTTTTCTTGGAATTTAGGCAGATTTTAGCACTATTTAAGATATCACCAAGACTTCCTACACATGCATTTCTAGGTATAGAGCAGCGGAAATAGTAAAGTATGCAATTGTGCAAAAAGTAAGGGGTAGAGATGGAAATTCAAACGCAATGAAGACACGGTGATTTTTGGCGTGGTTCCGATAGGTGGTGCTATCGTACGTCCATGTTGATGGAGACTTCAACCCACGAAGGGTAACGGTTGCACAAGTCCATGTAGGGCTCCACCCACGAAGGGTCCACGAAGAAGCAACCTTGCCTATACCATCAAGGCTTACGTCCATGAAGGACTAGCCTCACTCGGGTAGATCTTCATGAAGTAGGCGATCTCCTTGCCCTTACAAACTTCTTGGTTCAACTCCACAATCTTGGAGGCTCCCAAGTGACACCTAACCAATCTAGGAGACACCATTTTCCAAAAGGTAATAGATGGTGTTGTTGATGATGAACTACTCATTGTTGTGCTTCAAATGATAGTCTCCCCAACACTCAATCACTCTCTCACAGATTTGGCTTTGGTGGAAGAGGGGATTGAATGGAAAGCAACTTGGGGAAGGCTAGAAATCAAGGTTCAAATGGTAGGATTGGAATTTCTTGATCTCAACACATGAGCAGGTGGTTCTCTCTCAAAAAATGAGTAGTAGGAGTGGTGGTTCATTCTGATGGCTCTCTTAGAGAGAAAGTGGGGGTGGAGGGGTATATATAGCCTACACCCAAAGATCCAACCGTTACAACTCTTTGACCCAACTCGGTGACACCGGACTGAATTCTTGGTGAGACCGACTAGTGTAAAAGATTCGAACTTTGGAGATTTCGGTGAGACCGAACAGAACATCTCGGTGCGACTGAAGTGCAATGGCTAGGGCAAGACCTCATTTTGCTAGTTCCGATCGTTTCATGTCGGTAATTCTGAAATTAAGCAACTTCATCATGGAAACTTGGTCAGGCCATCTCGGTGAGACCGAGATCCATATCGGCTGTACCAAAAAGTTAGGGTTTGGCATGTCGTAATTTATGGGTTAATCTCGGTGGGTCCGGATGGGAAGATGTCGGTGGGACCGAGATGGACATTTAGGGTTTTGGATACTTGAAATGTGGAGAAGTGTTTGAGGATTTTGGAGCAATACCACTAAGCACTTTGAGCAATTGAGTCATGATCAAAATCTCATCCCCTTTTAATAGTATTGGCTTTCCTATGGACTCATTGTGATCTTGGATCACTTAACCAAAAAATGTAGAGTCTTGAAGCTTTGCCAATTCTTGTCCTTATGCATTTTGAAGGGGTCCACATCCTCATGTCCTTGCCATGCCACAGTTGGACTTATCTGAAATGTACTAGATAAAGGTGTTAGTCCAACAACATGTATGTCGACATTAATTACCAAAACCACCAAGGGAGAAAATGTGCTTTCACCTGTCATACATCATCATGTATTAGGTGGGGTGTGACAATTGCCCCTCCTTGAGTCGCAGGCTTAACCAACAAAAACTTGCATCACTAGAACGAGCTGAAAGACAAGGTGATCTTCATCAACATTTTGTCCATGCTCCCACCAAAATTGATACTCTATCAGGCCATGGCTTCAGCTCAACCATCTGGTGCTGGCTCATCTAGTAACTCCAAAGCATGAACGGTATCCTCGGAGAGAATTTCGCCATAGTCACCCACTTGTATGGTCAATAGTTGGGCAGGTGGTTTGCCCCTTGAGGTGCATGAGCCATATGGTGTTTGATTGCTGCAACAGGGCATGCTCTTGGATGGTGGAAAATGTCATTTTATTCCTCCTGAATATTTGCTAGATGAGATGCCTTAGTTACACTAGCTAGATGCTACAATCTGACTGCTGCTCTAAATTCATCACGCAAGCCATGGATGAAATGAGAAACAACCCATTTTGAGTTCAGAGAAGCATCAACAGACAAGAGGTGGTACATGCAGGACTCGAATTTGTGTTTGTATTTGGCCACTGCTCCAGTCTGCTTGAGCTGCAACAGAATTGACATCTGACCATCATAGTCATCGCTCCCGAACTCAACAACTAAGGTGATACGTCTCCAACGTATCTATAATTTATGAAGTATTCATGCCATGTTTACAATAATTTTATATGGTTTTGATGCACTTTTATATTATTTTTATGGACTAACTTGTTAATCTAGTGCCCAGTGCCAGTTCCTGTTTTTTTGCATGTTTTTTGTTTCATAGAAAAACCATATCAAACGAAGTCCAAACACGATGAAAATTTACGGAGATTTTTTATGGAATATATGTGATTTTTGGGAGAAAGAATCAACGCAAGACGGTTCCCGAGGGCCCCACAAGGCAACGGGGCACGCCTTGATGTCTTGTGGGCAACTCGTAGGTCACTTGGAGCCCTTCTTTCGCCGCAATAAAGATAATTTCCGGAGAAAAATCCCCTTAAAATTTCTGCACAATCGGAGTTATGGATCTCCGGGAATATAAGAAATGATGAAGGGCTCTGAAAACAGTAGCGAAAAATAGAAGATAACGGAGAGATCCAATCTAGGGGAGGGCTCCCTCTCTCCCCGGAGGGCCAAGGAAGAATAAGAAGGAGGGGCCCCCTTCCCCCTCTCCCCCGATGGTGCCGAGACGCTGCCGGGGACATCTCCGCCATCACCATCACCACCAACTTCTCCTCCATTCTCATGGTGATGTGTGAGTAGTTCATCCTCGAGGCTAAGGGTTTGTACTAGTAGCTATGTGTTCTCTCTCTCTCTCTCTCTCTCTCTCTCTCTCTCTCATGATCTTGATAGGGCACGATCTTGATGTACCATGAGCTTTGTTAATATAGTGGAATCATATGGTGTTCTTCCCTCTCTATCTTGGTTGTGATGAATTGAATCTTGTTCTTTGATGTTTCCTTATGTTGGATTGAATATTTTGGATTTGAGATCACTTGATGTATGTCTTTGATACGTCTCCAACGTATCTATAATTTCTGATTGTTCCATGCTATTATAGTATCAATCTTGGATGTTTTTATATACATTTATAGCAATTATATATCATTTTTTGGGACTAACTTATTAACTTAGTGCCCAGTGCCAGTTGCTGTTTTTTGCCTGTTTTTGGTTTTCCAGAATATCAGTACCAAACGAAGTCCAAATGCCACAAAACTATTTGGAGATTTTTTTTCTGGACATAACAAACACTAGAAGCTTCGGGAGGGGACGAGAAGATGAAGCAGTGGCCCACGAGGCACCACGGCGCGCCCCAGGGGGGGGCGCCCTGGTACCTCATGGGGCCCACACAGCTCCGTTTGACCAAATTCCACCTCTATAAATTCTCTAAAATCGGGAAACCAACAGAGGAGTCCACAAAATACTTTTTCCACCGCCGCAAGCTTTTGTTCTCGAGAGATCCCATCTGGAGGCCTTTTCCGGTACTCCGTCGGGGGGGGAATCGATCACGGAGGAGCTCTACATCATCCTTGCTGCCCTTCCGATGATGCGTGAGCAGTTTACCATAGACCTTCGGGTCCATAGTTAGTAGCTAGATGGCTTCTTCTCTCTTTTTGATCTTCAATACAATGTTCTCCTCGATGTTCTTGGAGTTCTATCCGATGTAATCACTTTTTGCCGTGTGTTTGTTGGGATCCGATGAATTGTGAGTTTATGATCAGATTATCCATGAATATTATTTGAGTCTTCTCTAAACTCTTTTATGCATGATTATCATTACTTCGTATTTCTCTCCGATCTATTGATTTGGTTTGGCCAACTAGATTGATTTATCTTGCAATGGGAGAGGTGCTTTGTAATGGGTTCGATCTTGCGGTGCTCAATCCCAGTGACAGAAAGGGACATGACACATATGTATCGTTGCTATTAAGGGTAAAAAGATGGGGTTTATTCATGTGTGAGTTTACTTTGTCTACATCATGTCATCTTGCTTAAGGCGTTACTCCGTTCTTTATGGACTTAATACACTAGATGCATGTTGGATAGCGGTCGATGTGTGGAGTAATAGTAGTAGATGTAGGCAGCAGTCGGTCTACTTGTCTCGGACGTGATGCCTATATACATGATTATTACCTTGGATATTGTCATGATTATTTCGTTTTCTATCAATTGCCCAACAGTAATTTGTTCACCCACCATATGTTATTTTCATGAGAGAAGCCTCTAGTGAAAACTATGGCCCCCGGGTCTATCCAAATCATATATTAAAAATCATAAAAATACTTTGCTGCACTTTTACTTTATTTATTTTATTTTTTATTTTTGTTCGATCTATTTATCTATCACCATAAAATTTAATCTTGCAACTTACCGCCAAGGGATTGACAACCCCTTGTTTGCGTTGGGTGCAAGGATTTGTTGTTTTGTGTGCAGGTACTGCTAACGAGTTGTTGCGTGATTCTCCTACTGGATTGATAACCTTGGTTTCATAACTGAGGGAAATACTTATCTCTACTGTACTGGATCATCCCCTCCTCTTCGGGGAAATCCCAACGCAGCTCACAAGTAGCAGGAAGAATTTCTGGCGCCGTTGCCAGGGAGACATCATCAACATCTATCAAGTACCTATGCATAAAACTTTCATCTCCTTGCATTTATGTTATTTGCCTTTGCCTCTCGTTTTCATCTCCCCCACTTCTAATTTTTTTTTACAAAAGTACAAAAATATTTTCCAGTTGCCTTTTTACTTGTTTGCTTGCATCTTCGCTTGCTAAAAATCTATTGATATGGATCCTCATCCACTTGCTAATCTTTTCAAAAGACCCAATTATGATGAACCAATTGCTAGTGAGTTGAGTGCACTTGATTTCCTCTATGAAGTTTTGCTCAAAAATCATGAATCTGAAAATTGTGATGAAGTGCTGAAAGAAGAAATTTATAAAGTGATTCATGATAGCTCCTTCAATGAAAAGCATGAATGCAATGATGTTATTATAAATTCTATTAGTGTCAATTGTGCTAATGATATGCAAAACCACAAGCTTGGGGATGATAATTTTGTCATGTCCACTACTTATTGCAATGATCATGATTGGGGTGATAATGCTTTTTATGATCTTGAAAATTTATTTAAGCATCATGATGAATATGATATTGATAATAATGCTTGCAATAATATTGAAAGTGGGTTTGGAAGAGTGTCAACTCTAGGTAAAAATAATCCCACATATTTGGAGAATGTTCAATCTTATGAAATTTTTGATAAAAGTGGGTTTGGAGAGGTCATGACTTTCGTTGATGATAATCCCACTATTTTGGAAGATTATAAATTTTTTATGCATGTGGATCATAAAGAGAATATTGTTTATGATAGCTATATCGTTGAATTTGAATATGATCCTACATGTAATTATTATGAGAGAGGAAAATATAGTTGTAGAAATTTTCATGTTACTAAATTACCTCTCTTTATGTTGAGATTGCTATTGTTTCTTTCTCCTTCCTTGCATATGCTAGGTTATTCTTGTCTTGATAATTTGTTCTCTTATAAAATGCCTATGCATAGGAAGTATGTTAGACTTAAATGTGTTTATCACATGAATTATGATGCTCTCCTTGTGTTTCAACTTTTATCTTTCATGTGAGCATCATTTAAATCTCAAGCCTATCTTAATGGCTATAAAGAAAGAGCTTGTTGGGAGACAACCCAATGAATAAAATAAATTCTTGTGTGTTTAAATAATTATAACTTCTGTTATGATTGTGTTTTTGTGTTTTAATCAGTGTTTGTGCCAAGTAATGCCTTTGGGATGATTTGGAAGATAGTATAATTGATGCTGTTTGGAAAACAGAAAGTTTTACGTCTAGTGCTGGAATTTTAGTTCTGAACAGGAGCGTCACAAAAATCTGAAATTTTTACACAGTATTGGTATATGAATTTCCCACGTTGTCCTAATTTTTCAGAATTTTTGGAGTTACAGAAGTATAGCTTTTAAGTAGATATTTACAGACTGTTCTGTTTTAGACAGATTCTGTTTTTGTTGCATAGTTTGCTTATTTTGATGAATCTATGGATCATATCGGGGGGTATGAGTCATGGAGAAGTTGGAGTACAGTAGCATTATGCCAATATTAAATATAAATCAATTTACTACAGTACTTAGAGTTAAGGATTTATTTGTTATACTAACGGATCTCATGAAGGTTTTGTTGAGTTTTCTGTGATTGAAGTTTTCAAGTTTTGGGTGAGATCACGATAGATGAAGGAATAAGGAGTGGCAAGAGCCTAAGCTTGGGGATTCCCAAGGCACCCCAATGTAATATTCAAGGAAGACTCAAGCAACTAAGCTTGGGGATGCCCCGGAAGGCATCCCCTCTTTCTTCTACCAACTATCGGTAATTTTACTTGGAGCTATATTTTTATTCATCACATGATATGTGTTTTACTTGGATCGCCTTGTATTATATGAGTCTTTGCTTTGTTTGCTTTTTAGTTTGTCACAATCATCTTTGCTGGACACACCAATTTGAGAGAGCCACACGTTTATCATGATTTGTTTGAATACTCTATGTGCTTCACTTAAATTTTTTGAGCTAGGCAGTTGCTCTAGTGCTTCACTTAAATCTTTTTGAGCACGGCGGTGGCTATATTTTGAAGAAATATTTAACCTCTCATGCTTCACTTATATTATTTTGAGAGTCGATAAGATAAAATTTTGAAAAAATATTTGAACTCTCGTTCTTCACTTATATTATTTTGAGAGTTGATAAGACTAAAATTTTGAAGAAATATTTGCACTCTCGTGCTTCACTTATATCTTTTTGAGAGTTGATAATTGTAATGGTAATTTGCACAAGATATGAATTTGGTCCCAAAGTGATGAATATTCAAGAGGGATATAATAAAAACTCTCATGAAAGATCATTGGATATGATAAGTTTGATTCCTTGCAATAGTTTTGCGATATGGAGATGATAATATGTGAGTCATGTTAGTGAGTAATTGTGATTTAGTAAGAATATTAGTGTTAAGGTTTGTGATTCCCTATGCATGCACATAAAGTCAATAGTTATGCAACGAAATTATATCCTACTTATGGTGCATTATTCGGTGTTAGTTATGTTCAATGCATGTTTATGACCGTTTTTGCTTTTTGGTTGGTTGCTTCTCAATCTATTTGCTAGCCTTCATTTGTACTAAGCGGGAATACTGCTTGTGCATCCAAACTCCTTAAACCCAAGTTGTGCCAAATGAGTCCACCATACCTACCTATATGCGGTATTTCCATGCCGTTTCAAGTAAATTTGCATGTGCCAACTCTAAAATTTTCAAAATAATTTTCTGTTTTGTGTGCCCGTACCGCTCATGAAGCGGCAGGGGGTGGCCAATATTTTCCATGATAGGTGTGTTATTCTCACGATGAGTGTGTATTCACTTGTCATTGCACGAGAGAGTGGCTGGTATTAGGGATGTCCAGTCTCATAATGAATCAAAAATAATAATAACAAAATTCCTTGGAAAGTGTTGGTATGGAGGGCACCAGTGGATACAGCTAGCCATGGATTGTGAAAGAATGGTGGAAAGGAAATAAACTTTATTTTCTGTTTGGGAACCGCCTTTGATGTGTCTAGCATGGAAAATATTGGGAATTCTCGGTCATTTTCGTTGATAGGAAAAGCATGCCTCTCAAAAATAATTTTATCTCTCTAATTTAAGCTTTGAGCTCTGGCACATTTGCAAATCTCTGCTTCCCTCTGCGAATGGCCTATCTATTTACTTTTATGCAATTTTTATTTTTATTTTGAGTCTCCATCTTCTCTTACAAAGCACCAACTAGAGAGCACTATTGTCATACTTGTGCATTGTGTGTAGCTAATATTGAGTGTGTTTCACGAATGGATCAATGGTTGAGCATAATGGGCTAGGGATAACTTTCTTTAGCATTGATATTTTGAAAGACATGGTTGCTTGTTTGTATGCTTGAGTATTTATGTCTTCATGTCAAACTATAGACTATTGCTTTGAATCATTCAAGTCCAAATGTCCATGCTATAAAGAAAAGAATATATGATCAATATGAAAGGTAGCATTCCACATCAAAAATTCTGTTTTTATCATTTACCTACTCGAGGACGAGCAGGAATCAAGCTTGGGGATGCTGATACGTCTCCAACGTATCTATAATTTTTGATTGTTCCATGCTAGTATAGTATCAATCTTGGATGTTTTTATATACATTTACAGCAATTATATATCATTTTTTGGGACTAATCTATTAACTTAGTGCCCAGTGCCATTTGCTGTTTTTTGCCTGTTTTTGGTTTTCCAGAATATCAGTACCAAACGAAGTCCAAATGCCATGAAACTTTTTGGAGATTTTTCTATGGACATAACAAACACTAGAAGCTTTGGGAGGGGACGAGAAGATGAAGCAGTGGCCCACGAGGCACCACGGCGCGCCCCGGGGGGGCGCGCCCTGGTACCTCGTGGGGCACTGCTTCAGCCCTGGTACCTCGTGGGGCCCGCACAGCTCCGTTTGACCTAATTCCACCTCTATAAATTCTCTAAAATCGGGAAACCAATAGAGGAGTCCACGAAATACTTTTTCCGCCGCCGCAAGCTTCTGTTCTCGAGAGATCCCATCTGGAGGCCTTTTCCGGTACTCCGCCGGAGGGGGAATCGATCACGGAGGGGCTCTACATCATCCTTGCTGCCCTTCCGATGATGCGTGAGTAGTTTACCATAGACCTTCGGGTCCATAGTTAGTAGCTAGATGTCTTCTTCTCTCTTTTTGGTCTTCAATATGATGTTCTCCTTGATGTTCTTGGAGTTCTATCCAATGTAATCACTTTTTTGCGGTGTGTTTGTTGGGATTCGATGAATTGTGAGTCTATGATCAGATTATCCATGAATAATATTTGAGTCTTCTCTAAAATCTTTTATGCATGATTATTATTACTTCGTATTTCTCTCCGATCTATTGATTTGGTTTGGCCAACTAGATTGATTTATCTTGCAATGGGAGAGGTGCTTTGTAATGGGTTCGATCTTGTGGTGCTCAATCCCAGTGACAGAAAGGGACATGACACGTATGTATCATTGCTATTAAGGGTAAAAAGATGGGGTTTATTCATGCATGAGTTTACTTTGTCTACATCATGTCATGTTGCTTAAGGCGTTACTCCATTCTTTATGGACTTAATACACTAGATGCATGCTGGATAGCGGTCGATGTGTGGAGTAATAGTAGTAGATGCAGGCATGAGTCGGTCTACTTGTCTCGGACGTGATGCCTATATACATGATCATTGCCTTGGATATCGTCATGATTATTTGCTTTTCTATCAATTGCCCAACAGTAATTTGGTCACCCACCGTATGCTATTTTCATGAGAGAAGCCTCTAGTGAAAACTATGGCCCCCGGGTCTATCCAAATCATCTATTAAAAATCATAAAAATACTTTGCTGCACTTTTACTTTATTTATTTTATTTTGTATTTTTGTTTTATCTATTTATCTATCACCATATAATTTAATCTTGCAATTAACCGCCAAGGGATTAACAACCCCTTGTTTGCGTTGGGTGCAAGGATTTGTTGTTTTGTGTGCAGGTACTGCTAACGAGTTGTTGCGTGATTCTCCTACTGGATTGATAACCTTGGTTTCATAACTGAGGGAAATACTTATCTCTACTGTACTGCATCATCCCCTCCTCTTCGGGGAAATCCCAATGCTGCTCACAAGTAGCAGTCTTGCATGTGGATACCCATGGTGACAATGGGGTATTCTATTGAGTCACTTGATATATGTTTTGGTAATCAACTCACGGATTCCCATGGTGACATTGGGGTAATCTAGGCATAGGGGTTGATACATGTTTTTGTCCTACTTTTTCCGATAGGAAGTTTGGAGTGATTCTTCGTCGCACGTTGAGGGATTGTTATATGATTCAATTATGTTAGCACTGTTGAGAGATTGCACTAGTGAAACTATGAACCCTAGGCCTTTCTAAGCATTGCAATACCATTTGTGCTCACTTTTATCACTTGTTACCTTGCTGTTTTTATTATTTTAGATTACAAAAACCTATTTCTACCATCCATATTACACTTGTATCACCGTCTCTTCGCCGAAGTAGTGCACCTATACAGTTGACAACTGTATTGAGTGTGTTGGGGACACAAGAGATTTCTTATATTTAATTGCAGGGTTATTTGAGAGAGACCATCTTCATCCTACACGTCCCATGGATTGATAAACCTTAGTTCATCCTCTTGAGGGAAATTTTCTGCTGTCCTACAAAACTCTGCGCTTGGAGGCCAAACAGAGTCTACAAGAATAAAATTGTGTAGTAGACATCAAGCTATTTCCGCCGCCATTGCTGGGGAGGTGAGTGCTTGTAGTTATACCTTTAGATCTTGCAATTGAATATTTTAATTTCTTGTTTATTCGCTAGTTTGGTTTATAAAAGAAAATTTCAAAAAAATGGAAGTGAAGTTGCATAAAATTCTTTATCTTTATGAAGTCTTTCTTGAAAATATGGATTCCGATAATTGCTATGAAGTGTTAAAAGAATAATTGAACACAATGTTTGGTGTGAATGTTAAGTATGATTGCAATGATATTAGTATGAATTCTTTGAATATCCATGATCCTAATGATATGCAAAGCCATAAGCTTGGGGATGCTATGTTTGATGAATATGATCTTTTTAGTCCCCCTACTTTTGATGAGAAAATTTGCTATGATGAAAACTTGCCTCCTATTTATGATGATTACAATGATGAAAGTGAGTTTGGAAAAGTGTCAACTTTATGTAATAATGATCCCACTATTTTGGAGGGTGTTGAATCTTATTGTAATAATTATGAAAGTGGATTTGGAGAGATCATGACTTTATTTAATGTTGATTCCACTATTTTGGAAGACGCTTCAATTGATTATTATGAGAAAAAAGTTGCTATCTGTGATGATTAGTGTGATGACATGTATGCTATATAGAGTAACGATAAGCATGAAACTTGTCATCAATATTTTAATGTTAAATTTGGTTATGTCAATCAAGTATCACATGATAATTATTTTGTTGAGTTTGCTCCCACTATTATGAATGATAATAAATTTGTTTATGTGGAGAGTAATAAAACTTCTATGCTTGTGGATCATGGAAAGAATGCTTTATGTGATAGTTATATTGTTGAATTTGTTCATGATGCTACTGAAAATTATTATGAGAGAGGAAGATATGCTTATATATATATTTCAACAACATCAAGCTTCCCCTCTTTATGTTGAAAGTTTTGAAGTCATGCTTGTTTTGCCTTCCTATGCTAGTTGATTCTTGCTCCAATAAATTGTTTGATTACAAAATCCCTATGCATAGGAAGTGGGTTAGGCTTAAATGTGCTTGCCATATGATTCATGATGCTCTCTTATATGTTTCAATTCCTATTCTTATGTGAGCATCATTAAAATCATCATGCCTAGTTAAAAGGCTTTAAAGAAAAGCGCTTGTTGGGAGACAACCCAATATTTATCCCTACTGTTTTTGAGTTCCTACATGATTAAGCTACTGTAGTAATCATGTTTTGTATCTTTTATTTCAATAATATGCCAAGTAAAGCCGTTGGGATAGTGTGGATACTTGTTGTTTTGATTCTGTGCAAAAACATAAACTTTTGTGCCCGGGTGATTATTTTCTGAAATTTTTACACAGTATTGTGATACAAATTTCCTATGTTTTACTAATTTTTCAGAATTTTTAGAGTTACAGAAGTATGGTTTTAGTTCACATCATTACAGACTGTTCTGTTTTTGACAGATTCTGTTTTTATTGCATAGTTCGCTTGTTTTAGTGTTTCCATAGCTTATATTAGGTGATATAAATTGTGGAAATGATAGAATACAATAGGCATTATGTGAGAACAATTATGAATCTTGTCTTGACAGTACCAAAGTGAATGATTTGCTATTTATCATACTAACCCATCTCACGAAGTTCTGTTAAGTTTTGTGTGATTGATGTTTTCAAGTTTTGGGTGAGATATCGATATGAGGAGAATAAGGAGTGGCATAACCTAAGATTGGGGATGCCCATGGCACCCCAAGGCAATATTTAAGGAAGACTCAAGCGTCTAAGCTTGGGGCATCCCCTCTTTCGTCTTTAACATTATCGGTAACCTCACTTGGAACTATATTTTTATTCTTCACATAATATGTGTTTTTCCTGGAGCGTCATTTGATTTTATTTGCTTTTCTTGCTTTTATTCATAATCATCCTTTGTACTTCAATAAAAGTGTCAAGTATAGACTTTACCATGCTCAGTTTGCAAGTTTATTAGTTGATGTTTGAAAACAGAAAGTTTTCTGTTATGCCCTGAATATTACTGAATAGTCAGAACATGATTAATTTTTGAAATTTTTACACAGTGAGAATGCATGAGTTCTCTGTCACGTGGTAATTTTCAGAATTTTTGGAGTTATATAAGTATGAATTTTTATTCATCCATTACAGACTGTTCTGTTTAGCCAGATTGTTGTTGCAGTTGCATTGTTTGCATATGTTTGCTTGTTTAATGTTTCTATTAGTGGATAGTAGTGTTAAATATGTAGAAGCATTTAGTATGCAATGTTTTATTACAATTTTAGTAATTTGCTACAGTATAGAATGTTAAGGTTTTGGATCGATTTATACTAACTTATCTCATGAGTTCTTGTTAAGTTTTGTGTGGGTGAAGTTTTTAAGACTTAGGGGAAACCGTGATATGAGAAGAATTAAGGAGACACAAGAGCTCAAGCTTGGGGATGCCCAAGGCTCCCCAAGTTAATATTCGAAGAATTCTCAAGCATCTAAGCATGGGGATGCCCCGGTAGGCATCCCACCTTTCTTCATCAACAACTATCGGTTAGTTTTGATTGAGCCTAAGTTTTTATTTGTTCACATGATATGTGCTATTCTTGGAGTGCCATTTTATTTTTGTTTAATCTTTAATACATTATTTAGATCTAAAAATCTTTATTCAGAGAGAGTCTTTACATAGCTACCTATTTACTTAACTACTCTTTGATTCTCACTTATATCTTTTGGAGTAGTTTGTCATTTACTCTCGTGCTTCACTTATATCCTAAGAGTAAATGTTTGAATGAATTGAATATCTAAATCTGAAATTATACATGTTCCATATGCTTAGTAATAGTTTAAGATTGGGTTTAGAATGTAAAATCTATTGAAATTTGGCAATCACAATATCGGTCATACAAGCAATTCATGAACGATTAGTATAAGGAAGAGAAATTTCACATACAAATATATTATCTTGGACATCTTTCATGATTGTGAATACCCATTAATTATTTTCGAACTTGAGCACATAAGTTGAAGTTGGGCAAGGAAGACAATGTAATGAGTTATGTTTGGGTATATTTGCATAGAAGTTATATTGTTATGGATCCTCCAACATGGGGTGCTTGTTTATAATCTTTGCTAGCAAAAAAAATTCTGTACTAAGCGGGAATATTGACTGTGCATCCAAAATCCTTGACCTAAGTTTCTTCCACGTGTGTCCACCATATCTACCTATATACGGTATTACCCTGCCATTCCAAGTAAATTTGCATGTTCCATCTCTAAAACCTTCAAATGAACATCTGTTTTGTGTACCCGTACCACTCATGGAGCGATGGGGTAGTTAATATCTTCCATGCTAAGTGTGTTTTACTCACCGACGAGAGTTTATTCACTCGTTAAATTTGAGGGAGGCTGGTAAAAAGGATGCCCAGTCCTGAATTATTTATAAAAATACTCCTCCCGGAATGTTGAAAGTTGGCAGGCACCCGTGGATTCGGCTAGCCATGGTTTGTGTTAGTATGGTGGAAAGGAGAGTAATTTTTTTTGCATGGGAACCGCCATTAATGTGTTTAGCATGGAAGATATTGAAAACTTTGTCGTTAAACCATTGACAGGAAAACTACACCTCTCAAATGAAATTATCTCTGTTTTAAGCAATGAGCTCTAGCACATTAGCAAATCCATGTTGCCCTCTGTGAAGAGCGTATCTATTTACTTTTCATGTTGAGTCAACTTCTTATTCCAACCTCAATTATTCTCCTCTTGGCAAGCATCGTGTGGTGGGGAAAGATCCAGGCACATATATCCAGTCGAATATATTTGCTCATGAACTATTATTGTTGAAAATTATCTCTATGATAAGTAAGTTGGGAGGCGAAACATTAAGCCCCTATCTTCCTTTGTGTCTGATGGAATCTATTTGTTCTAAAAATATGCTTTGAGTACTAGCAATCATAGAAGACTATATGATAGTTGAGTATGTGGAGTTTGCTAAAACAAAAGCTCTTACATAGACCCTTCCTGGAAATATGATGAATTGTAATTGCTTCGATGACTAAGAACATAGTTTGTTAGTTTTCAAGAAAGTTTATGGTCCATACTTTAACATGTGAATAGCATGCTACTTGATCATGAGAATTTTATGAGAAACGAGCTGCTCTTTATGATATATAATGATGCTAGAAAAAGTGATTAGAATTATCATTGATCAAACTTATGCACTATGCTAGCATTCACACTTCATAAATTATTTCTTTTATCATTTACCTACTCGAGGACGAGCAGGAATTAAGCTTGGGGATGCTGATACGTCTCCAACGTATCTATAATTTATAAAGTATTCATGCCATGTTTACAGTAATTTTATATGGTTTTGGTACACTTTTATATTATTTTTATGGACTAACTTATTAATCTAGTGCCAGTTCATGTTTTTTTGCATGTTTTTCGTTTCGCAGAAAAACCATAACAAAGAAGTGCAAACACGACGAAAATTTACGGAGAATTTTTATGGAATATATGTGATTTTTTGGGAGAAAGAATCAACGCAAGACGGTGCCTGAGGGCCCCACAAGACAACAGGGCACGCCCTGATGTCTTGTGGGCACCTCGTAGGTCGGTTGGAGTCCTTCTTTCGCTGCAAGAAATATAGTTTCTAGAGAAAAATCCCCTCAAAATTTCAGCCCAATCGGAGTTATGGATCTCCGGGAATATAAGAAACGGTGAAGGGCTCCGAAAACAGTAGCGAAAAACAGAAGACAACAGAGAGATCTAATCTTGGGGAGAGCTCCCTCTCTCCCCGGAGGGCCAAGGAAGAAGAAAAAGGAGGGGGCCCCTTCCACCTCTCCTCCGGTGGCGCCAGGACGCCGCTAGGGACATCTCCTCCATCACCATCACCACCAACTTCTCCTCCGTTCTCATGGTGATGTGTGAGTAGTTCATCCTCGAGGCTGAGGGTATGTACTAGTAGCTATGTGTTCGATCTCTCTCTCTCTCCCTCTCCCTCTCCCTCTCTCTCTTTCTCATGATCTTGATAGGGCACGATCTTGATGTACCATGAGCTTTCTAAATATAGTGGAATCATATGGTGTTCTTCCCTCTCTATCTTTGTTGTGATGAATTGATTCTTGCTCTTTAAGGTTTCGTTATGTTGGATTGAATATTTTGGATTTGAGATCACTTGATGTATATCTTGCATGTGGATACCCATGGTGAGAATGGGGTATTCTATTGAGTCACTTGATATATGTTTTGGTAATCAACTCGCGGATTCCCGTGGTGACATTGGAGTAATCTGGGCATACGGGTTGATACACGTTTTTGTCCTATTTTCTCCGATAGGAAGTTTGGAGTGATTCTTCATTGCATGTTGAGGGATTTTTATATGATTGAATTATGTTAGCTGTGGCACCCTGGCTCAGAGAGACCGGAACACCTCGTATTCCAGCCCAGAGATCAAGTCTTCTGAAATACGGCACTACTTGGCATAGAACAGAACAGCTCTTTATTACAAATAATTGGGGTACACGGGTTCTGATATTACAAGGGTTACAGGGGCATGGCGACACTACGCCTGCTAAGATAGCTCTATGCTAGCAGCGAAAAAACTCGTAGCAGCGGAATAACTTCAAGCAGCGGAACAACGACAACGGCGATGAACTCCAATCCACAGGGACTCTGGCTGGGACACATCCTAGCTCGCAAACTCGGGATCCTTGACAAGCAATCAATCACGGCATTACCTGCAATCTGGCATGACACGCCAGGTGAGTATTTTGAATGTACTCGCAAGCTCACAGCAACCAAAGCAATCAAGACAAACAACAGCATGGCATTTACAGGTTGATTATCAATGATAAACATGATACTACTAGGGCAATATGAGAATGAGCATGACATATACATGTTACTCATGATATGAACATGATGATAGTTGCACTAGCATGAGAGGGAGTCGATGTTTAAGGTCTCATGGACCAACTTACTCATCTCGGAGGTTATCTCATAACCACCATAGGTATCAATCTTTCTTACCGATGTGATCATCATACGATCACCTCATGATCAACCATCATCGGTATCAACAATACCATCGTGATCATCACATGACCACCAGGGGCTCGATCTTTATCCGTGATCATCGCATGACCTCATAAAGACCAACCAACTTCTTACCACAGGGAACCGGGGTTGTTTATTATCCAGGTTATTGTTACTGTTGACCCATAGTGTGACCTACTACGAACTGTGTCCATAGCCGAGGACGCGGCTATCAATAGTTTATACACTCTGCAGAGGTTAGTACACTGTACCTACACTATGGAACTCATGGCCTCGTACTTTAGTACATGCTCCCATTCGGGTGGACCAACGACGTTCCAACAAAACCAATCTATTGTATGACACTCTCCCGGCCACTCCGACAAACTCCCCTTTGGGCTATGTCATGGGTGGCCCCGAAGTCACCGCGTGACATCCGCCACCTTTGTGGCTGCCACCGTCGTGGCCAAACTTAACTGTCCCAAACGGGGACCTTGGATCCATAAAACTCGGGCACATAAGGTTATGGCCGCCTACCAGGCCAGGGTAGCGCGCGCACACAACCTTCCCTTGTTGGAGGCACCGGTGAGAGGCATGACAATAGATCGAATTAGGGCCTCCCCATCCAGGCAAGTGTGGCTGCACTGGTGAGCTCGATTCGGTGGCACTATGACTCAACCAACAGATTTGTTTAAGTTTAATTAACGTCAGGTTTAACTTAAGTGGTGATGAGTTGAGCCATATCAAAATATCATGATGAAATGCATATGAGCATGATATCAACATTAGCATGGATGGGTAACACAAGCATTAAGCATATGAATCTTAACATTAACAACGATAAATCATTTAGTCTATCGGATGCAAATGAGCATGGCATAGTGATGATCATGAATCTCACAAGTATATTCATAGCAAACCATAGCAATTCATATGAGCATATCATGATCACTAGCATCGGAAATAATTACAAGAATTAAACATGATAATAATAACATTAGCAAATAATCATTTAACTAACTAAATGCAAATGAACATGGCATAAGAATGAGCATGGATTTACAAGCATTTACATAGCATCTATCTATCTATCTATTATATTATTATAAAACGATAGAAAACGAATGGCTTATCTATACCTAATATTAAAGGGAGGAGCGTTTCTCCACTTTTTTGGTCCTCCTATATTCTTTCGTAAGTCGTTTTTGTTTCGTTTCATACATGGTCCGTTGGTCAGTTTTTTTCATTGTCCCGGCACAGTGAATAAAAAAACTTTTAGTCCGATCGAGGAGTCGAACCAGCAACCTCCATCGTGAGCAGTGTATACCATTGCCACCGCAAAGACCAGCGTGTTGTATCCAAGTACATAAGGTTTCGTTATTTGTAGTTTGTAGGTTCATATGGGCCAAGCCCAATAAAATATTGGAAACAAGCCCACCACGTGTGTCACCCCCACCTCCTCCTCACTAATTCTGTCATGTTCTTTTTAGGTCGCAGACTGTTTCCCTGGCCAACTCTGTAATATATAATAACGCCTCGCTTACCAACTTTCTAAGTACACAAGTACACCACTTTTTGCCACTTCTGGTCGTTCTAAATAGAAACACACAGCTACGCCTAATCCTCTTCTTATAAATACAGTAGCAACCATGCCTCCTCCCCTGATCGCCCTCTATACACCCATTATAGTATGTTGCCGGACATTGTCATTACTGCCGACACACCGGAGATCTCCTTGCCCAAGCCTTGAGCCACCAGAATAGCATCGACAAGTAGAATCCATTCAGATGAAGAAGAGGTTGAACAGGGAGCTGTGGAGGATGAATTTTGCCGCTCGCTGGAACTTGGCCACCGCAAGTGTACATCGCGCTCGGTGAGATAATTTTCAATTACTCACACACATCTACTCATTTAGATGTCGTCAATTTCCTAGACATTGTCCCTCATCCTATTGTTCTCATTGGCTCTGTCCACCATGATTTATGGCATCTACGGACATGAACTGGATATTGCCAACTCCGGCGTCACCTCAATGCGGTATTCAGAATAATGTTCCAAGGTGAAATTTTCGTGTCAGTTTGTTAGCCTCATCCTTTGGAGTTCAGATCTATGTGCCTACCATCAATCCAATCTCTGGAACTCTCTCACCACCACTGTGAACCAAATGTCTATCATTGACAACAACATCTTCGACCAATATATGTTTGTCTTCCTCCTTTTCCATCGTTCGTCGCCCATTGGCTTGCGCACTAACTTACAAGCATATATGTGTCGGATGTGCCATTGCCTGCAGCGGTGAGCTTGAATTGGGAGGCGAAGATAATGGCTGAAGGAAGTACAAGAAGAAGAGTACTACGGCTCCGAGCCTAATTCTCATGCATTTTATTCTCCCGTTATATGTTCGTCTTCCTCCTTTTCCATCGTTTGTGGCCCATTGGCTTGCGCACTAACTTACAAGCATATATGTGTCGGATGTGCCATTGCCTGCAGCGGTGAGCTTGAATTGGGAGGCGAAGATAATGGCTGAAGGAAGTACAAGAAGAAAAGTACTATGGCTCCGAGCCTAATTCTCATGCATTTTATTCTCCCGTTGCAACGCACGGGCACATTTGCTAGTAGATCTAATAGTAGAAAAGAGCTCGAAAGAACGGCTGTAATTTGCTAGAAATAAGTATTAACGTATTCATGTCTCCATATCCCATACGTTTTGTGCCTGCCAATAAAAGCGATGAGTTGATTTTAGAAGAAAAAAAAAAGCAAAGCGATGGTTGAGAGTCTAATTCCCATACGGCCATGTACCTGCTTAAAAAATATATTGCTATGTATCCCATATCCCATACGTTCCTAACCAGCCTAGCAGGGTCAACTTTTACCAACCAACGGAGCGTCGAAGCAGAATTCATGTGCTGATGTCATATGTGATGTCAACAAGTTGATCCATATGTTTGTGTTTCACGTCAAGATTGCATTACTTTTTTTTTGTGGGTTATTCAAAAAAGGAAAAGCAGATGTGTCCATACGTGCAAAGGAGTCGGAGCAGAAATCGTCCACATAGGGTATTTTTTTAAGCAATAGATTTGAATTACAATGGCTGAGATTAAAAGTTCAAAAGGTGTTAGGAAAAACATAAAACACGTACAAGCAATCCATCATTGCCGCAAACAAAACAGAATCACGTAATAAAACTAAGAAAAAGAAACTTTTTTCCCGAAAAAAAAAAAGAAAAAAAAAAGAAAAAGAAACTTTTCAGGAACCGAAGGAAAAAAGCTTTCCACACATATCACGCTCAGACTGAGTCCAAGTCAGACCCGTACAAAACGTGCACGGCAAAAAAAAAAAAACACGCCTAAGTAATCTTACGGGAAGAATAACCTTATTGGAAGAATTTTTGGAAGAAAAACTAAACACGCACACTTCAATCTGTCAACTGGCCAGCCTCGCATGTATACGTGCATGAGCGATATTGCCTAACCTCATGCATTCACATTGCATCTAAAGGATGAAAAGCAATAATAAAAGGATAGAGGAATATATCAGACATATTAGCTATGCAGACGATCGTTCAACCTGATAAATAGAAAATCAACGATATTAGTTATTTGAAGGTCAAATCTACATATATGTTTACATATAGATAAAGAATACAACTCAATTTTTATGTGAATTTCAAAATAATAAATAATATAAAATATTAAATCAGTTTTCTTTATTAAAATTTCACCTATATGGTTTAAATATAAAATTTAACCTGCAAAGTAGAGCATGCAACTAAAACTCAAATAACATATTATCCAATTCCAGTCCGAATAAAATATAAATTGATGCAGAACTACACAAAAAACCAATTTTTTAGATATATTCCAGTATTTATATAGTCGTCTGGCTACACAAACACTGAGTACGAGCATTTATAAGCATGCTTAGAAGATTGACATGTATGTTATTGTGCTATCAGGAAACACAATTGCAAGGCAGGTAGTGATGATGCAGATAGAGGAAGAGGTCGTAATCTTCAAGAATTCAATATTTGATTAAATGATTTGGCATGGTAGGATGCAAACCCCAGCGATATTTGTAACAGTTTCCAGCCGGGTTTGATCATGTTTCTTCAAGACGGATATTCCAACTGAAATATTTTTTGTATGTTTAATGACATGCCAATGGTAACATGGCGTCTCAGTGAACATTTTTTTTTGAAGATCGTCTCAGTTAACATTTTACTGTGTTTTGGTATTATCTCTTTATATAATACAAATGTTGCTGGAGATAAAAATATGAAATAAAACAATTAGACATGAGTGAATGATAGAGAATGTTTTAACAAAAAAAGGATTATATGTAGTGGATCATTTTATATTTTCTTAAATAAGAAAACGTACATGCAAAATAATTGGGCACCATCAGAAGTGACAAGTGCCGCCAAGCCCCAGTGAGAGTATAATTTAGAAACTCCCCCATCATTCATCAAATTCATACATTAACACTGGGATTTAATATAGATAATTATCTTCGATGAGAAGATGGTGAAGCATATATACGAATATGTCGATATAAGACATTGGACTATTAAAAAACACATGCCGAATACAACTAATGAGGCAAGCGTTGGCATGGCACGGATAACATGGTATGGCTGCAAGCCATCTATGTTTATATTGTCTTGATAAAAAATTGCAAAATTATATTTGGTGCAAAGAAAAATGAAAATGAATGAGGGAAGATGGAGGAGCAAAAGCTAGAGATTAGTACCAAGTCCTTGGTTTGGCATGACCGGACATCTTGGTTCGTTTGATCTTCCGTTGCACACAACAAAATCTTTACCAGCACGTTCTGGAAAAAATAAGGAAATATATGTAGCATGGTTTAATCATCTTTTCTAAAGATACAAATTTTAGCTATAAATTTTTATATATGATATAGCTAGCGAGGGGTCAAACAACAAAACATAGGTAGAAAAAAGATCAACGAATTGTAAAAAAAAAAAATTGGAATTCTAGCCGCGCAAATGCGCGGGTCACCCCGCTAGTTTAAAATAAATACATGAGCACACAATTATTCAATCAATCAAGTGAAAACCATGGCTATTGCAATGCCATCATGCAAGTGGCTGTTGTGGCTTGCCTGGGGTTGATGGATTCATCGGGAAGAAGTGCGAGTAGCTTGCGGAAAGATTCGCCGGAAAAGTTTCTCCCTCGAAGGGGGCTGAATAAAGGCAGGGGCAAAATGGTCATTTTTAGAATGTGTCAACATCATGAAAATCATACCAACGGAACGAGCTCGACGAATAGAGAACATGGGCTTTGGAATCACCTGATTCGGAGTTGTGGTTGCAAAGATACGGTCGTTCGTTCGTTAGGCGGAAAAACAAATAAAAACTGTGCTTTTCTGTGCTTAACTGACGAACGTCCACAATGTAATGGTTTCAGCGCCGGCTGAAAAACAGAAAGCGTATTCCTTGCCGAAGCCGCCGTAGAATACGCTTTCATCAACCGAAGGCGTACTCCACGGAATACGCGTCCACTTAAAAAGCGCGGGCCCGGCCGGCTGGATCACTAACGTGGGGGCCCCACCGGCTCTCTCTCTCCATCCTGCTCCTTCTTCTACCTCCCGACAGAAGACAGAGAGGAGACGTCGGCTGCCGCGGTTCTGTCGCTCCTGCTGTGCGAGGGGTCGAGCTGGTGGCCGAGGCGGATGCCCCGCTCCATGCCGCGCCCGTAGGTGGTCGCCTTGGCTGCAGGGGTTGTCGGAATCGAGTGGCACGTCGACTGGGCGGATGGCGGCATCGGGCATCGCGGTGGCGCACGGCTCAGCCGCGGACGAGGGGATCTGGGGCGTTGGGGAGGCTTGAGGATGTCGGCAGGATGCTCTGGTGGTGGTAGTAGGGAGAGAGTGGGCTCGGCTCGCTCGAATTTGGGCCGAGGCCGAGGCGGCCATGGCGGCCGGAGTGGCGAAATTAGGCACGGGCAGTTGCTCCTTCGGGCTTGGCAGGGGCTGGGGTTGAGAGGAGGAGGCTGTGGGTGATCTCCAGGGGCTCGGGGCACGGTTACTTATAGGCGAACGGCGAGAGCGGAGGAGCGCGGCCGTGGCGACGTGTGTGCCGGCGCTCTAGAGCTCGGGGGACACGCGGAGGGAGGGGGAGAGGCGCCTGGAGGGTTCACGGGGAGAAGAGGGGGCTCGGGCGTGCTCGAGAAGGCTCGGGGATGGCGTGGCCGACCGGCCATGGTGGTGGGGATGGCGAACAGAGCGCGGACGGGGTTGCCGTGGCGTGAGGAGGAAGAAAGAGGAGGGGAAAAGTGGATGGAGAGGGGGGTGTGTGGCTGCTGCGGAGCTGCTGGACATGCTCCGGTGGCGCGAGCTTGACGAAGGAACGGTGGTCGAGGGCCCCAACTTCCAGAGCGCGTCGGGTGGCATGGTAGCCGCGTGGTCACCGCGTGACCGTGGTGTTGCCACGCGTTCTGGGGGGCCCAAGTGTGTCTGGCAGGTTGGCAACTCCCCTAGTATCAGCTAGGTACAAGGAGACAACATAAATGGCTTAGGAAGTGACTGCATGATGCATAAACCCTAATCAACAGCAAGGTGTTTGATTAGTGGTGAGGGTAATGCACAAGTACATTTGACCTGATGTTTGTCTGAGGATGATCATCCACTAAGGTTATCACTGTGGAAAAGTTTCAGCTCAATAGGAGGGGTATAGCTAGCACTTGCTTCACAATCTACCCCACTGGACAGAAATATGAAAATCGAAGCTGTGCTCAAATGGATGAATTTATTGAGCTGCAATTTGGTGGAGGATGATGATTTGGGCATAGGAAGGCACTGTAAAGATTTAATAATATTTGGATAAATAAAAATGGTACTTCCTTCACAATGCTTCCCACTGGACAGAAACTTAGGGAAATTCTTGAGAAATATTGGATAGATAAAATGAGCCCAAATTTGGTGTAGGGAAGTTATATAGGTGGGAGAATGTCCTGGTAAAATTTCAGAAATTATGGAGCAATATAAAACATAGTTGCTTCACAATATGAAAATATGACCAGAAGCAAAGATTGGATGGTGTGCTCACCATGAGCATGGAATCTTGAATATTTTTACATATCCAAGGTCCATATGGTCCAAAGGAATTTTGAGAATTTTGTGGGAATTAATGGCAAGGCAGAAATATAGGTTGCTTCACAACCCAGGGCAAACAGGGTTATTCCTTTAATAGAAAAAGGAATATTCCCATGGAATAAAGATTAGGGTTGGGCTAGGATGGAAATGACATGGTCTTGGGAAATATTTGAGAGTGATGAATCACTTGGGAGAGGGTAAAGAGATGATCTTCCCAGGTTTCAAGACCACAGAGCCAAACAGAAAGAAAACCAAAGCAAAGTCCACAGAAATCCAAAAGAAAAAGAAAGGCCAAAAATCAGGGTGTCACATTAGCACTGTTGAGAGATTGCACTAGTGAAAGTATGAACCCTAGGCCTTGTTTCTGAGCATTGCAATACCATTTGTGCTCACTTTTATCACTTGTTACCTTGCAGTTTTTATTATTTCATATTACAAAAATCTATTTCTACCATCCATATTACACTTGTATCACCATCTCTTCGTCGAACTAGTACACCTACACAATTGACAACTGTATTGGGTGTGTTGGGGACACAAGAGATTTCTTGTAGTTGATTGCAGGGTTGCTTGAGAGAGACCATCTTCATCCTACACCTCCCACGAATTGATAAACCTTAGGTCATCCACTTGAGGAAAAATTCCTGCTGTCCTAGAAAACTCTGTGCTTGGAGGCCCAACAGAGTCTACAAGAATAAAGTTATGTTGTAGACATCACAAGGCCGTAATCAAGGAATCCCAATTCATCTGTCGATGAGTACGCTTGTATGCTTGCAGCCATAGAGCGGCATGATCTTCAAAGTACAAGGTTACAGTACTAACCCAATGGCGATCAGGCACACTGTACATCTCAAAATAATTGTGGCAATTGTTGATCCAGAGTAACGGAAACTGCCCTTTAAAGACCGGAAAGGAATGCTTGGGAGGCTTGAGGTGAAAGTTGTCGCGGCGGTCGTACAAGCCGGCATCGTCGCGGCGGACAGGGCGCTCTTGATAGGCGTCGTCCTCGTTGGGATGGACCACTCCGTGCAGCAACCCGTTGCCGTGAGGCGCGTACGCCATGTCGAGGTTGGCGCCGTGGCCCCGGCGGTCGGGGTAGTGGTCGCCGTCGGGACGGAAGCGACGCTCGTGGGCGCCATTAATGTCGCGGTGGATCTCGGGGCGTCCACGCGGGACCCCATCACCCCGAGGAGCGAACTACAGGTCGGGCTCCTCCGCAAGGTCCCCTTCATCGCGGATCGGCATGGGGCGCGGAGGGGTGCTGGAGATCGCAGCGGCGAGCGGCTTCTGCACGGGCTTGAGAGGAGAGTTTGTCCGCACGCATGTGCCCCTGAGATTGTCCAGATCCGTCGCAGGGCTCGGACGTCATCCACTAGGGGAGTGAGTTGCGCGTCAAACGCGGCATCTACTGCCTTGTTGATGGAGGAATTGAGCACCTTGGTGAGGGATTCCAGCAGGCATTGCTCCATTTCTTCCATGGCAGTCAACACGAATCGCGTTTGTGGATTGGGGGTGGTGGGTTTTGGTGGTGTCGTGGCGTGGTCTAGATCGAAACGAGTGGAATAGATCAAAACCGTAATCTGATACCAATTGTGATGTCCCAAGCAGAGATGGGGATCACAGGATGAACTCGCAAGGAGTACAGGGGGTTGACCAAAAAAGAACGAAGGAGGTAGCTGCTCAATTCATTCCTTTTAAGGGCAAGGACAATAGTGGGCTTATAGCCCGCTTACATGGCAACTTTGCCTATGTGAAGGAGAGAGACATGAAAATGTAAGGGGAGTGGACTCTCATGCAAGAGCCTAGTTATACGCGTGCTCCTAGGGAAAAGCAATAAATATGAAGAAAGAGATAGAGAGAAAATAATAAAAAAGTAGTACTCTTATAGCCAACGTTATAACTAATCTTATTGTATGAGTGACTATAAGTGATGACTATAAGTGACATGGCAACATCATATAGCCAGCAGTTGGCTATATTATTAACCATGCTCTAATTCGATGGCTAGTTCAGAACAGAGGGATGGGCATATAAGTACCATACACACACTGGACACCTATTAGTCAGTCCACCATGGCAGCAGGTGGACCTGACCTGTCATACACCACCATGTATTAGGTGGGGTGTGACAGTCCGGCAGAGGAGTCCGAGTGGCGGCCAAGTATGAGGGGTTGGGGTTGGCGACGGCGCTAACCCTAGCGCTCCTGTTTGAGGTTGGGGATTTTTTTAGGTGTGTTCGAGGTTGAGGACAAGAGAAGCAGAGCGACGTGCGTGTGAGTTTAGTTGACGGAGATGTGGCCTGGCAGTGTTTCGATGGGCTTGGCCCATGTGCTTGTCGATGCGAGAGCAGGGGAACGACGGATGGATGAAGCACACGGTAGCGTGAGAGCTATGTCTCGCATTAAGCGAGACGAAACAAGCTCTCGCGTCGACGGCCTACAGTATCGGGCCGGCCCATTAGGGATCGATGCCTGGTTTGCGGGGTGATGCGTAGGGCTCCTAGCCACTCCCCTAACGTCGAGTACGTGCCAAGGTTGTTGGGCGCACCCTACTTCACGCAAAAAGAGTTGGGTTTTCATTGGATTTTTTGTGTTTTTTCTGTTTTCTGTTTATTCTTTTGTTTTTACCGGTTTTTCTCTGTTTATATTGGATTTTTTTCTTTCTTTTTTCATTGTCTTTCTTCGGGTTTCTTCATATCTTTCTCAGTTTTCAGTCTGTTTTTTCTTTTATTTATTTTTTGTTTGTTTTTCTTCGGTTTTATTTCTTTCTTTCTTGTTTTTCATCAGTTTTCTTCAAATACAAGATTAACATTTTTTGAAATACTTGGTAAACATTTTTTTTATAAACATTTACATTTTTTTGGAAATTCTTGATTAACATTTTTCAAATACAAATTTAACATTTTATTAATACATGGTCAACAATTTTTCTATACAAATTTAACATTTTTCAAATGCTTGATTAACATTTTTCAAATACTTGTTCAACATTTTCTCAAATGCTTGATTATTATTTTTATATACAGGATCAATTTTTTTCATCATTTTTTAATATAGGGTCAACATTTTCTATACACACTTAAAATTTTCCAAATGCTTGATTAAAAAATTTCAAATACTTATTCAACATTTTTTCAAATGCTTGATTAACATTTTTATATACATCATAAAAAATCACATTTTTTAGTACATTGTCAACTTTTTTTCTATACACATCTAACATTTCCAAATGCTTGATTAACATTTTTCAAATACTTGTTGAACATTTTTTCAAATGCTTGATTAATATTTTTATATACATGGTAAGCAAATTTCATCATTTTTTCTGTACATATTTAACATTTCGAAATGCCTGATTAATATTTTTCAAATACTTGTTCAACATTTTTTGAAATGCTTGATTAATATTTTTTATATACATGATCAAAAAAATTCATTATTTTTTAATACATGGTCAACATTTTTTCTACACACATTTAACATTTTTCAAATGCTTGATTAACATTTTTTAAATACTTGTTCAACATTTTTTTAATTGTTGGATTAACATTTTTTATATACATTATCAAAATATTTCATCATTTTTTTATACATGGTCAACATTTTTTCTTTACACATTTAACACTTTTCAGATTCTTGATTAACATTTTTTAGATACTTATTCAAGTGTTTTTCAAATACTTGATTGCCATTTTTTGAACACATGATCAATTTTTTTATAATTTTCGTATACGTTATAAACATTTTCTCTATACACATTTAATATTTTTCAAAGCTTGGTCAACATTTTTTCAAATGTTTTTCCAAATTCTATATATATATATAGAATGTTTTAAAGTATAAACAAAAGTAAAAAATTAAAGCAAAAAATGAAAACGGAAAACGAAAAAAATAGAAAAACGACGCTGAACCATCCCGCGCGGCCCATCTGTAGCTCCCCTGATGTGAGGCTTCCCTCTGTCTCGCTTACAGCGAGACATAAGGGTGCCTGGATTTGCCAAGGGTTTGTGGATGGAGTATATAGCAAAAAAAACTATCACATTACGGGCTAGGGTTACAGAAAACTACCACTTTTCTTAATCTCTCAAAAAACTACCACAAAATTGGTTAGCTGTTCCAAAAAACCCAAGTGACTGAACCGTTAAGTTTTAATCGGGATTATGACATGTCTGGCCCACCCGTCAGGTCTAACGTGACATAAAAGTCAACACCGTTAGTTTTGACCGTTAGATTGACCGTTATGATAGGTGGAGCCCACATGTCGGTCCCTGTAAAAATATAAAAAGCAATCAGGTCCTTGTAAGTTTTGAAAAAAGCAATCTGGTCCCTGCAAAAACATTTTTAAGCAATCAAGTCCCTGTAGCTTTTTTCGAAAAAGCAATCGTGTCCCTGCGGCGGTGGTGCTCGCCGGTCAGTAGGTGGCCGGCGACGTCCTGGTGCTAGCTTCACTCCCGACCACCTGCTACATGACGAGGAGCACTCGGCGACGTCCTGCTGCTAGCTCCACTCCCGGCTTGTCATCGACCTCCCGTGCGAGGAATCGAGCGAAGGAGCCCGTCTTCTTCTCCGATGACGGCCGCCAAGCTCTGTCGCGGCTCGGTCCGGCGTGGAGTCCCGACGCTCGGCTTCGACCTCGCACCGGTAGCGCCCCCACGACTCTAGCCTTGCCCCGTGCGAGATCAGCCAGAGACCAACCAGAGGAGAGCGGCGACGCTGTCGTCCATGTCCGTGAAAGGCGGCTCGAGGCGCTCGTCCATGGAGCAGGGAGAGAAGGAGAGAGGAGGGCTGGAGGTGTGGGTGCCTCCCGGGATGCGGCGGCAGATCCCGCCGGGCTCGGGCGCGAGGGAGACTCAGGCCATGGCTGCGACCTGCGGGAGAGAGAGAGTGAGTAGGAGAGAGAGATCAGGGGGAGGGAAGAGACAGAGGAGCTTACATGTGGTCATAACGGATGGGCCCTAGCTGTCATAAACATACTTAAATTTTAATCAATCGATCATTAGTGTTTTTTGGAACGGCCAACCAATTTTGTGGTAGTTTTTTGAGAGATTAAGAAAAGTGGTAGTTTTCTGTAACCCTAGCCCGTAATGTGATATTTTTTTACTATATACTCTTTGGGGATGGGTCGGACAAGGTTGATGGGCAGCTACGGTGCTGAGGTCCGCGAGAGCTATGTTTCGCTCATAGCGAGACCATCGCAGGAGCTATATCTCGCATTAAGCGAGATGAAAGGACCGCTCACTGAAGCATGTACTGTAATCAGGCCGGCCCGCTATAGCATTGTTAAAAGTATGAAAAAAGGAGCGGCTAGGGATCGTCTGGTTCCTCCGTAGCACGCTAGCCACAGCGTCACGTAGCAAGTTCATGTTTTCTTACTAGGGCACGAACTACTTAAAGGAAATCAGGCGGCTTCCTATTGGTTTTTCCGGGTTTTTATTTATTTATTTATTTTCTACCGATTTTCCTTTGTTTCTTACTCTTTTTTTATTGGTATTTTCTTTTCATTCTTTTTCTTTGTTTGTTGGTTTTTATTGGCTTTTTTATTTTTTCTTCTTTATTTTTGTTCGGTTGTCTTTATTTCTTTCTTGGTTTTCACTAGCTTTTCTTTTCTTCCCCTTTGTACATATCTAATATGTTTTTGTAATACACAGTTAATATTTTTCTAATAAAAATATTAACATTTATGGAATATATATCTAACATTTTTTATACAATTTTCAAATGCTTGATTAAATTTTTTCAAATAACAAATTAACATTTTTCTATACATGGTCAACTTTTTTTCTATAAGCATTTAACATGTTTTTAAAAATGCTTGATTAACATTTTTCAAATACAAGTTTAACATTCTTTGAATATATATGGTGAAAAAAATTTATATACCCGTCTAACATTTTTCAAAGACAAGTTTAACATTGCTTTAACACATGGTCAACATTATTTCCTATACACATTTAACAACTTTCAAACATTAGTTTAACATTTTTTTAATACATGGTCAACATTTTTGCTATACACAATTGAAAATATACAAACACATGTTTAACAATTTTTTAATACATGGTCAACATTTTTTCTATACACATTTAACATTTGCAAAGAAAAGTTTAACATTTTTTGAATACATGGTCAACATTTTTTTCTATACAATTTAACATTTTTCAAAGACAATTTTAACATTTTTTAATACAGGGTCAACATTTTTTCTATACGTATTTAATATTTTTCAAATATAAGTTTAACATTTTTTAGATACGTGGTCAACATTTTTTATATACATATTTAACAATTTTCAAATAGAAGTTTAACATTTTTCGAACAATTGTACAACACTTTTTTAAATCCTTGGATTAACATCTTTTTAATACATGGTCAAACATTTTTTATACACATTTCACATTGTATATTTTTTGCATACATGCTGAACATTTTTTCTATACACATTTAACATTTTTTAAATGCTTGATTAACATTTCTTAAAATGTTTTATGTAAAAAAAATTGTAATATATAATATCTGGAAATATAAATAAAATAAAATAAAATTAAAAATAAATAAAAAACAAGAATTTCATGTGACCTGTGCTCAGCGGCACGATGGGCTATACCAATATGGAGCTTGCCTTCAGCGAGACTTCCGAGGCGAGACATATTAGCGCCCGCATGGTAGGACGCGGTCCCTCAGCAGGAAAAGAACCTTATATGTGTTTACGTGTTTTTTGGTAGTATATAATATACACTCCCTCCGTAAAGAAACACTCTTATATTTCTTTACAGTGGGAGTACTAGCAAAAGGGACCGTGCAATGGGATAATAAATCATGATGGTCAAATCAAGTTTGAAATATTCACACTCCATGTATATACATGTATTTGAATATTTATGCACCAACTGCGCGCATGCGAACGTAAGACACATGCATTCTACCATGCTCACAATGGATCGATGTTGGACTTGATCCTTGATGTGTGTATTTTTTAGTACATCCTTGATGCGTGTATAAGAAGGAAAAGAAAAGGTCATTCTCATGATAGATAAAAAAACTGGAGGGCCCTATGACATACGACAACTCGGAGGAACGCTCTTTTTCACTTTTATGAGCGGTGGGGTGGGTAATTTACTTCAACTTTAGGGGCAGTTTTGTTGACAGGTGGAAATTTTAAAGTAACAATTAACGAAGATTTTTTTTCACTTACGGGTAGCAGGGTGGGTAATTTACTTCAAGTTTAGGGGCAATTTCAATGAGAGGCAAAAAAATCAGAGAAACAATTAACGAAGAGTTTTTTTTCACTTACGGGTGGTGTGGTGGGTAATTTCAAATTTATGGGTAGCTTAGGGTAGGTGGACAGATATAAAAATCGGAGAAACGCAATGTCCTTTATTAGAAATAGCAAACTTGTCCGTGCGTTGCCCCTGAAGAAAAAGAATCATCCTTGATACACACATCTGACGACATCAGCAAATCCCTTAAAATCTTTCACGATGTTGCACGACAAACAACATGATAAGTGGTGTTGCGTGAAAACATAAACATGTGATGATTTTTAAAGTGTACTCAAGGTGTTTCTAATTTATTAGACAACAAAAATATCTACCTAGTTGCCACTATCTCTTTACGCCTCTGTTGTCATTCCTCCTTACTGATGTCCAACAAATATTGCATTAGGATGAAAATAGAGAAGTACATTTTAGTACTCAACGAATATTGCATAAGAGCATTATTTTTGTCTCAAACTACCATATGTACTCAATTAAATAGTGTAGGAACATACATAATAGGCATTGCTCAAATACCCCATATAAAGAAGGTATTAATTAAGGTTGCATCATAAACCTAATCTATAATCTATAATACTTAAATAGTTCGTCCCCACTATATTATTTCTCTTGACATGCAGGCTAACCACATCAGCAGCACTGCCACATCATTGTATAGTTAGAGGCTTACATGCAGGACCCACCACTGTAGAAAACAACCACGTTAGCTTTCAGTTATTGCCGTACGACCCACGAGAGAGGCTTCCCGCAGAAGTCCCTTTTCGTCATCCAGCCCAACCCATCGCCCCCAATTTCCTCTCCCTCCAACGTGGACACGCAATCAAATCACTACTCCTAGAGGGGGAGTTGGTAGCCTGGTACCCTGGTTTATTTTCGTCCGTTTTTTTCCGTCTCACCTCCCACCACCTAGCAAACCTACCTCTTGTACAACCACCCTCATCCCCACCGATTTTCCCCATCGAACCCCACGATGGTTTTTTCCTTCTCTCAGTTCTCTTAATATGTTTCCGCTCCGTCCCTGACCTCCTTCCTTCAATCCCTCCCGCTTCCCGATCTCCTTCAATCGCTCCCACTGATTTATTCTTTCCAAACCTGACCCCTGCCCGATCTACATCAAGGACGTGTTTGGTAGCCTTCCCAAGCGAGCCTGGCCCATGGAGCCTGGCTCAATGACGCCTGGCTGAGGTAAAACAGGAAGAAAACTAACATCCGCACTTCGTTTGGTTGCTGGCATCTAGTCCTCTTGCATTAGGGGGGCAATTTTGCCATAGCATTTGGTTGCCCGCATTGGCTCGGCTCACGCAACTACACAGTGTTTGGTTCCATGCAACACCTATTGTCTGGTAACCTTTTCGGCGAGGTGGTGAGGTTACCAGCACACAACGGTGTGAAGAATAAATCATACACACACAACAGAAGATAGTTGTAAGTCATAGCAAGCCGCAGTTTTAAATACAGTGCCACAATTAAACATATCTGTTCAAATGCAAAGCAATACGATAAGAAACTAAACCAGCTGGAGCATAGGAAGGGTTGTCCTAGATGTTCACGGTGAAGGCATCGTCGTGCCTCCCGCACTTGGTCACCACATCAATGCTTTCGTCGTTGAAGATGATGACCTTGAGCGTGTCGGGAGTGAGCAGCTTGAATGTCACCATGTAGCCGGTCTTGATCTGATGGGCGGCGGCGAAGGGGGCCCAACCCTAATCGGGGGTGACCCTGCCGTCCATCAGCCGGACAGTGACCCTCTAATGACCCACAAGTATAGGGGATCAATCGTAGTCCTTTCGATAAGTAAGAGTGTCGAACCCAATGAGGAGCAGAAGGAAATGATAAGCGGTTTTCAGCAAGGTATTTTCTGCAAGCACTGAAAGTAGCGGTAACAAGTAGTTTGATAGCAAGATAATTCGTAACAAGTATAACAAGTGTGGCAAATGTGCAGCAAGGTGGCCCAATCCTTTTTATAGCAAAGGATAAGCCGGAACGAACTCTTATATAAAGCAAAGTGTTCTTGAGGACACATGGGAATTTCATCTAGTCACTTTCATCATGTTTAGTTGATTCGCGTTCGCTACTTTGATAATTTGATATGTGGGTGGACCGGTGCTTGGGTGATGTTCTTACTTGAACAAGCCTCCCACTTATGATTAACCCCTCTCGCAAGCATCCGTAACTACGAAAGAAGAATTAAGATAAATCTAACCATAGCATGAAACATATGGATCCAAATCAGCCCCTTACGGAATAACGCATAAACTAGGGTTTAAGCTTCTGTCACTCTAGCAACCCATCATCTACTTATTACTCCCCAATGCATTCTCCAAGGCCCAAATATGGTGAAGTGTCATGTAGTCGACGTTCACATGACACCACTAGAAGAAATACAACATACACATCATCAAAATATCGAACGAATGCCAACTTCACATGATTACTTATAACAAGACTTCTCTCATGTCCTCAAGAACAAAAGTAACTCCTCACAAAACATATTCATGCTCAAGATTAGAGGAGTATTAAAGATCATTAAGGATCTGAATATATTATCTTCCACCAAATAAACCAACTAGCATCAACTACAAGGAGTAATCAACACTACTAGCAACCCACAGGTACCAATCTGAGGTTTTGAGACAAAGATTGAATACAAGAGACGAACTAGGGTTTGAGATGAGATGGTGCTGGTGAAGATGTTGATGAAGATTGGTCCTCCCACGATGAGAGGATCGTTGGTGGTGTTGATGGCTTCGATTTCCCCCTCCCGAAGGGAAGTTTCCACTGCGGAATCGCTCTGCCGGAGAGCAAAAGTGCTCCTGCCCAGGTTCCGCCTCGAGACGGCGGCGCTTCATCCCGAAAGTCTTCTTCTGATTTTTTCTAGGGAAAATGACATCATATAGTGGAAGATGGGCCCCGAAGGCCTGCCAGGGGCGCCACAAGCTCGGGGGGGCGCGCCTAGGGGGTAGGGCGCGCCCCCCAGGCTTGTGGCTTCCTGGTGGGTCCCTTTTTGTTGATTCTTTCGCCAATATTTTTTTATATATTCCAAAACAACTCTCCGTAAATTTTCAGGTCATTTGGAGTTGTGCAGAATAGCTATCTCTGATACACCCCTCTCCGGTCCAGAATTCCAGCTGCCGACAATCTCCCTCTTCATGTGAAACTTGCAAAATAAGAGAGAAAAGGCATAAGAATTGTATCATAAAGTGGAATAATGATAAAAAACATAATAAATGACAGTAGGAAAACATGATGCAAAATGGACGTATCAACTCCCCCAAGCTTAGACCTCGCTTGTCCTCAAGCGAAAACCGAAATCGATAATCATGACCACATGTTTAGAGAGAGAGAGGTGTCGATAAAACAAAATACGGACATGAAAGCATCATGATCATTATTATAGCAGCAATATATCATCATATAACTTCTCATAAATAATTGACAGTTCATTCACAAATTGAAGTATGAACCATAAACCGTACTGAAAACTAACAAACTATGGTCTCAGTCACTAAAGCAATTGCAATTCATCAAATTATCAGAAAGAGTCTATGTAAGAGCTTTGTTTAGCAAGTTCACATACTCAACTATCATTTAGTCTTCTATGATTGCTGACACTCACGGCATACTTATGGAGCAAAAGTTTCAGTCAGACACATAGAAAGATAGGGGCTTATAATTTCGCCTCCCAACATACTTACCTCAAGGGTAATGTCAACAATAATAACTCATGATCACTTATATTCAACGGGATATATGTGCCTAGATCTTTCCCCACCACATGATGCTTGCAAAGAGAATAAAATAAAAACGGAATAGAGAAGAACACTACTGACTTTTGCATAAAAGTAATTACATAAAAGCAAAAGATAGGCCCTTCACAGAGGGAAGCAGAGGTTGTCATACAATTTTTATATTTGGATGTGCAAACTCTTAATGTAAAAGAACATCACTTTATATTGACCCTTGTGATAGCGACCTTTATTATGCAATCTGTCGCTTTTATTTCTTCACCATCACACGTTCGTACAAACCCTATTTTCCCTTACAATAAAAGTTCATACATATTTAGAGGCAATTTTTATTGCTTTTGCACCGATGACAACTTACTTGAAGGATCTTATTCAATCCATAGGTAGATATAGTGGACTCCCATGACATGAAACTGGGTTTAAGAATTTTTGATGCACGAGTAGTATCTCTACTCGGTGCGGATTTTTGGCTAGCAAAGGTAGGGGGCAAGCACCACATGTTAGAGGATCTATGACAATATAACTTCTATGTGAATATAAACAAACATAACTCATTACGTTGTCTTCCTTGTCCAACGTCAACTATTTGACATAGAATATTTAATGGGGGCTCACAATCATAAAAGATGTCCAAGATAGTATATTTATATGTGAGACCTCTCTTCCTTTATTACTTTTTCATGAATTGCAACAATGACCAATGCTATGTTTGTCAACTTTCAACAAGTTTTATCAATTATACTTCTTTTATGTGAAGTCATCACTCCCCATGGGATTACCATACGATCTTTTTCATTCTTTTATTCCTTTTGATTGAAACATAAAAGTAAAGAAGCAAAAGCAAACTACTCTTTATTATATAACTCTCACACTCGATTACATAGATAGATAGATCATGAAGCAAACACTCAAAGCTAAATCATACTAAAACTTTATTCTTCTAAACCATGAAATAACTAAGGATCGAACTAAGAAAGATAATGATGGTAAAAGTGATGGTGATACGGTAGCGGGGCACCTCCCCCAAGCTTGGCACAAGCCAAGGGTGGTGCCCATACCCGTGTACTCAAGCGTCTTTCTTCGGTGATGGTGGTGACGATGTGCTAGGCTTGTCCTTCAACTTCAGTAAGTACTCCAAATTCCCATTTATCCTCCGAAGGGCACGATTCTGCTCCTCTATAACAATAACTTCATGGGTAAGTGACGTATTTTGAGCACAAATTGCTTCAAAAACCTTTAGTGTATCAATTTTAGATGGGGGAAGGTTATGATAAAGAGGTTGCCATGTATCTCGCTTTTCAGGTGCTTCCCTCATGTGCATGGCTTGGTTTTCTTCTCCTTGGATCCGGTCCTCCATGATCTTTTCCGGTCCCACCTCCGTAGCGATATCCTCTTCTCTGGACGACCACTCATAATAGACTTCGCTGAAAGGACGTTTACCGGGCGAAGTTTGAACAATCCGGTGCTTGGTGCGGAGCCTTCGGGGAGCCATGGCGATCGAGATCTGCCAGAAAATAGCTCGAAACAAGAACAGAGGGAAAACTTGCGATACGGTGGTCAAAACACGCGTGAGTATATATAATGAATTTTTTCATACAGGACAAGTAATATGGAAGAAAAATGGAGTCCGGAAGGTCCACGAGGGAGCCACAAACCTGGTAGGCGCGCCCAGGGGGGTAGGGCGTGCCCCCCAGGCTTGTCGCCTCCTCGTGCACTTTTCAGACTATTTAGTATTTTTCCTAATTTTTTATTTATTCCAAAACGGACAGAAAGTACTTTTATGTAACTTTTGGAGTCGGTTTACTTACCGTACCATGTACCTACCCCTTTTCAGGGTTCTGGAGCGTTCCGGAAGGTTTCCTCTATGTGTTCCTCTGGTGTAATTGTTTGAATAATATTAGTTTCAACATTAATGGGTGTACCTAAAATATAATGTTTAATTCTTTGCCCATTTACCACTCTCGGATTAGTGCCTTCGGAGTTGTTTATTTTGATAGCTCCGGAACGATAGACTTCTTCGACGATGTATGGCCCTCCCCATTTAGAGAGAAGTTTTCCTGCAAAGAATCTTAAACAAGAGTTGTATAATAAAACATAATCACCTACTTTGAATTCTCATTTTTGAATTCTTTTATCATGCCATCTTTTTACCTTTTCTTTAAATAACTTGGCATTTTCATAAGCTTGGGTTCTCCATTCATCCAAAGAGCTAATATCAAATAACCTCGTCTCACCGGCAAGTTTAAAGTCATAGTTTAATTCTTTAATTGCCCAATAAGCTTTATGTTCTAGTTCAAGAGGTAAATGACATGCTTTTCCATAAACCATTTTATATGTGGACATACCCATAGGATTTTTATATGCAGTTCTATAAGCCCATAGTGCATCATCAAGTTTCTTAGACCAGTTCTTTCTAGATCTATTAACAATCTTTTGCAAAATTAATTTTATTTCCCTATTTGTTAACTCAACTTGACCACTAGACTGAGGATGATAAGGAGATGCAATTCTATGATTAACATCATATTTAGTAAGCAATTTACGGAAAGCACCATGAATAAAATGTGAACCACCATCAGTCATCAAATATCTAGGGACTCCAAACCTCGGAAATATAACTTCTTTAAGCATTTTAATAGAAGTGTTATGATCAGCACTACTAGTTGGAATAGCTTCTACCCACTTAGTAACATAATCAACAACAACTAAAATATGTGTTTACCCATTAGAGGAAGGAAAAGGTCCCATGTAATCAAAATCCCAAACATCAAATGGTTCAATAACAAGTGAATAATTCATAGGCATTTCCTGACGTCTACCAACATTACCAATTCTTAGACATTCATCACAAGAAAGGACAAACTTCGTGCATCTTTGAAAAGAGTAGGCCAATAAAAACCAGATTGTAATACCTTGTGTGCAGTTCTGTCCCCCGCATGGTGTCCTCCGTATGCCTCGGAGTGACACTTACGTAGGATTTGTTCCTGTTCATGCTCAGGTACACAACGTCTAATAACACCATCTACTCCTTCTTTATATACATGTGGGTCATCCCAAAAGTAATGTCTTAAATCAAAGAAGAACTTTTTCTTTTGTTGGTATGTGAAACTAGGTGGTATGTATTTAGCAACAATGTAATTAGCATAGTCTGCATACCAAGGAGTATTAGGAGAAGCATTTATGACAGCTAATTGTTCATCAGGAAAATCATCATTAATAGGAAGTGGGTCAACAAGAACATTTTCCATTCTAGACAAATTATCGGCTACGGGATTCTCAGCTCCCTTTCTATCAACAATATGCAAATCAAATTCTTGTAGCAGAAGAACCCACCTAATAAGTCTAGGCTTAGCATCTTTCTTTTCCATAAGGTATTTAATAGCAGCATGATCGGTGTGAATAATAACTTTGGAGTCAACAATGTAAGATCTGAATTTATCACATGCAAACACAACGGCTAAAAAATCCTTCTCAGTAGTAGCATAATTTCTTTGAGCACTGTCTAGAGTTTTGCTAGCATAATGAATAACATTCAATTTCTTATCAACTCTTTGACCTAGAACAGCACCAACAGCAAAGTCACTAGCATCACACATAATTTCAAAGGGTAGGTTCCAATCAGGTGGTTGAACAATAGGTGCAGATATTAAGGCTTTCTTAAGTATTTCAAAGGCTTCTACGCAATCATCATCAAAAACAAATGGAACATCTTTTTGCAAGAGATTAGTAAGAGGCCTAGAAATTTTGGAGAAGTCTTTTATAAACCTTCTATAGAAACCAACATGGCCAAGGAAACTTCTTATACCTTTGATATCTTTAGGACATGGCATTTTCTCAATTGCATCAACTTTAGCTTTATCAACCTCGATACCTCTTTCAGATATTTTATGCCCAAGGACTATACCTTCATTCACCATAAAATGGCACTTCTCCCAATTCAAGACAAGATTAGTTTCTTCACACCTCTGCAAAACTCGATCAAGGTTGCTCAAGCAATCATCAAAAGAAGTTCCGTAAACGGAGAAATCATCCATGAAAACCTCAACAATCTTTTCACAAAAGTCAGAGAATATAGCAGTCATACATGTTTGAAAGGTAGCAGGTGCATTACATAAACCAAAAGGCATACGACGATAAGCATAAATTCCAAAAGGACAAGTAAAGGTTGTTTTCTCTTGATCTTCCTTTGATACGGGTATTTGAAAGAAACCAGAATATCCATCTAGGAAACAAAAGTGTGTATGCTTAGATAGTCTTTCTAACATTTGATCAATAAAAGGCAAAGGATAATGATCTTTCCTAGTAGCTTTATTTAATTTCCTGAAGTCAATTACCATCCTATAGCCAGTTATAATTCTTTGTGGAATAAGTTCATTTTTATCATTAGGAACAACAGTAATACCTCCTTTCTTAGGAACACAATGAACAGGACTTACCCATCTACTATCAGCTATGGGATAAATTATACCTGCCTCTAGAAGCTTTAATATTTCCGTTCTTACCACATCTTTCATTTTAGGATTCAAGCGACGTTGATGGTCAATGACAGGTTTAGCATTTGGCTCCATATTAATCTTGTGCTGACATAAAGTTGGACTAATGCCCTTAAGATCATCAAGAGTATATCCAATAGCAGCACGGTGCTTCCTTAGAGTTTTAAGTAATCTCTTTTCTTCATGCCCTAAAAGGTTAGCACTAATAATAACATGATATATCTTCTTTTCATCAAGATAAGCATATTTAAGCGTATCAGGTAGTTTCTTTAATTCAAACGCAGGATCACCCTTAGGTGGTGGAGGATCTCCCAAAGTCTCCACAGGCAAATTATGTTTGAGTATAGGTGCTTGTTTAAAGAATGGTTCATCTATTTCATTTCTTTCATCCATATGCATATCATTCTCATGCTCAAGCAAATATTGTTCTAAAGGATCAGTAGGAGGTACAGCAATAGAAGCAAGACCAATAATTTCATATTTATTGGATAATTCTTTATCATGAGGTTGTCTACGAAACTTGGAGAAATTAAATTCATGAGACACATCACCAAAATTAACACTGACAGTTTCTTTATTGCAATCAATCGTAGCGTTTACTGTATTCAAGAAAGGTCTACCAAATATTATGGAACACAAATCATCTTGTGGTGATCCAAGAACAAGAAAATCAGTAGGGTATTTGATCTTACTACACAAGACTTCAACATCTCTAACAATCCCAAGTGGAGTGATAGTATCTCTATTTGCAAGTTTAATAGTGACATCAATATCTTCAATCTCAACAGGTGCAATATCATTCATGACTTCTTGATAGAGTAAAAGGAATAGCACTAACACTATCACCAATATCACATAAACTATGATAGCAATGATCTCCAATTTTAACAGAAACAACAGGCATGCCAACTACGGGCTTGTTTTTATCTTTAGTGTCTGGCTTAGCAATTCTAGTTGCTTCATCACAGAAATATATGACATGTCCTTCAATGTTATCAACCAAAAGATCTTTAACCATTGCAATACTAGGTTCAACTTTAATTTGTTCAGAAGGTCCAGATGTTCTAATGTTAATTTTATTAACCACAGTTGAAGCTTTAGCAAGTTCCTTAAACCTAACAGGAAAGGGAGGTTTCTCAATATAAGCAGTAGGCACAACTGGATCAACATTGTAAACAATTATTTCTTCTTCTTTAACTTTAATGGGTTATTCCTTTAATTCAATAGGTGGGTGATATTTAAACCATTTCTCCTTAGGGAGATCAACGTGAGCAACAAAAGATTCACAAAAGGTAGCTACTATCTCAGAGTCAAGTCCATATTTAGTACTAAACTTATGAAAGGTATCAATTTCCATAAAAGATTTAACACAATCAAACTCAAGAGTTATACCTGACTCTTTACCTTTGTCGATTTCCCAATATTCAGAGTTGCGTTTAATTCTTTCCAGAAGATCCCATTTGAATTCAATGGTTCTCTTTATAAAGGAACCAGTAGAAGAAGTATCGAGCATGGATTGATCATTATGAGAAAGCCGAGCATAAAAGTTTTGAATAATTATTTCTCTTGAGAGCTCATGATTGGGGCATGTATGCAACATATACTTAAGCCTCCCCTAAGCTTGAGCGATACTTTCTCCTTAACGAGGCCAAAAATTATATATATAATTCCGATCACGATGAACCAAATGCATATGATAAAATTTCTGGTGAAATTCCAGCTTCAACCGGTTCCAATCCCATGTTTCAGTATCATCACATAGCCTATACCATGTCAATGCCTTTCCCTCCAAAGATAAAGGGAACACCTTCTTCTTAACTCCATCTCCGGATAAACCTGCAAGCTTAAACAATCCACAAATTTCATCCACGTATATCAAGTGCATATCAGGATGCACCGTTCCATATCCTGCATAAGGATTAGCTAGCAGTTTCTCTATCATATATACCCGAAGGAATCTCATAATAAATATTTTCAATAGGTTGAGGAGCAACTCTTATTGCTTCCGGTCGAGGTGAAGATACCCCTAACAAGCACCTCGAAGGATTACTTTCCATAGTGACAAGTGACAATAAATTTCAGCACGTAATATAAATGTTTCCTTACCAAATTCCACTCACCAAAGGCGCTTCGCTCCCCGGCAACAGCGCCAGAAAAGAGTCTTGATGACCCACAAGTATAGGGGATTGCTACTTGTGAGCTGCGTTGGGATTTCCCTGAAGAGGAGGGGATGATGCAGTACAGTAGAGATAAGTATTTCCCTCAGTTATGAAACCAAGGTTATCAATCCAGTTGGAGAATCACGCACAACTCGTTAGCAGTACCTGCACACAAAACAACAAATCCTTGCACCCAACGCAAACAAGGGGTTGTCAATCCCTTGGCGGTTAATTGCAAGATTTAAATTGTATGGTGATAGATAAATAGATCGAACAAAAATACAAAATAAAATAAATAAAGTAAAAGTGCAGCAAGGTATTTTCATGATTTTTAATATATGATTTGGATAGACCCGGCGGCCATAGTTTTCACTATAGGCTTCTCTCATGAAAATAGCATACGGTGGGTGAACAAATTACTGTTGGGCAATTGATAGAAAACCAAATAATCATGACGATATCCAAGGCAATGATCATGTATATAGGCATCACGTCCGAGACAAGTAGACCAACTCCTACCTGCATCTACTACTATTACTCCACACATCGACCGCTATCCAGCATGCATCTAGTGTATTAAGTCTATAAAGAACGGAGTAACGCCTTAAGCAAGATGACATGATGTAGACAAAGTAAACTCACACATGAATAAACCCCATCTTTTTACCCTTAATAGCAACGATACATGCGTGTCATGTCCCTTTCTGTCACTGGGATTGAGCACCGCAAGATCGAACCCATTACAAAGCACCTCTCCCATTGCAAGATAAATCAATCTAGTTGGTCAAACCAAATCAATAGATCGGAGAGAAATATGAAGCTATAATAATCATGCATAAAAGAGTTCAGATAAGACTCAAATAATATTCATGGATAATCTGATCATAAACTCACAATTCATCGGATCCCAACAAACACACCACAAAAAGTGATTACATCGGATAGAACTCCAAGAACATCGAGGAGAACATTGTATTGAAGATCAAAAAGAGAGAAGAAGCCATCTAGCTAATAACTATGGACCCGAAGGTCTATGGTAAACAACTCACGCATCATCGGAAGAGCAACAAGGATGATGTAGAGCCCCTCCGTGATCGATTCTCCCTCCGGCGGAGTACTAGAAAAGGCCTCCAGATGGGATCTCTCGAGAACAGAAGCTTGCGGTGGCGAAAAAAGTATTTCGTGGACTCCTCTATTGGTTTTACGATTTTAGAGAATTTATAGTGGTGGAATTAGGTCAAAAGGGGCAGAGGTGGGCCCACGAGGCACCAGGGCGCGCCTGCCCCCCCCCCCCCCCAGGCGCGCCCTGGTGGCTCGTGGCCACCTCCTCTGGCTTCTGGCCTCCTCCCGAAGCTTCTAGTGTCTCTTATGTCTAGTAAAAAATCTTCAAAAAGTTTTGTGGTATTTGGACTTCGTTTGGTACTAATATTCTGGAAAACCAAAAACAGGCAAAAAAAACAGCAACTGGCACTGGGCACTAAGTTAATAGGTTAGTCCCAAAAAATGATATATAATTGCTGTAAATGTATATAAAAACATCCAAGATTGATACTATAATAGCATGGAACAATCAAAAATTATACATACGTTGGAGACGTATCAGCATCCCCAAGCTTAATTCCTGCTCATCCTCGAGTAGGTAAATGATAAAAACATAATTTTTGATGTGGAATGCTACCTATCATATTCATCATATATTCTTTTCTTTATAGCATGGACATTTGGACTTGAATGATTCAAAGCAATAGTCTATAGTTTGACATGAAGACATAAATACTCAAGCATACTAACAAGCAACCATGTATTTCAAAATATCAACGCTAAAGAAAGTTATCCCTAGCCCATTATGCTCAATCATTGATCCATTCATGAAACACACTCAATATTAGCTACACACAATGCACAAGTATGACAACAGTGCTCTCTAGTTAGTGCTTTGTAAGATAAGATGGAGACTCAAAATAAAAATAAAATTGCATAAAAGTAAATAGATAGGCCCTTCGCAGAGGGAAGCAGAGATTTGCAAATGTGCCAGAGCTCAAAGCTTAAATTAGAGAGATAAAATTATTTTTGAGAGGCATGCTTTTCCTGTCAACGAGAACGACCGAGAATTCCCAATATTTTCCATGCTGGACACATCATAGGCGGTTCCCTAACAAAAAATAAAGTTTATTTCCTTTCCACCATTCTTTCACAATCCATGGCTAGCCGTATCCATGGGTGCCCTCCATACCAACACTTTATAAGGAATTTTGTTATTATTATTTTTGATTCATTGTGGGACTGGGCATCCCTATTACCAGCCACTCTCTTGTGCAATGACAAGTGAATAAACACTCATCATGAGAATAACACACCTAGCATGGAAAATATTGGCCACCCCCTGCCGCTTCATGAGCGGTACGGGCACACAAAACAGAAAATTATTTTGAAAATTTTAGAGTTGGCACATGCAAATTTACTTGGAACGGCATGGAAATACCACATATATGTAGGTATGGTGGACTCATTTGGCACAACTTGGGTTTAAGGAGTTTGGACGCACAAGCAGTATTCCCGCTTAGTACAAATGAAGGCTAGCAAATAGATTGAGAAGCAACAAACCAAAAAGCGAAAACGGTCATAAACATGCATTGAACATAACTAACACCGAATAACGCAGCATAAGTAGGATATAATTTCGTTGCATAACTATTGACTTTATGTGCATGCATAGGGAATCACAAACCTTAACACTAATATTCTTACTAAATCACAATTACTCACTAACATGACTCACATATTATCATCTCCATATCGCAAAACTATTGCAAGGAATCAAACTTATCATATCAAATGATCTTTCATGAAAGTTTTTATTATATCCCTCTTGAATATTCATCACTTTGGGACCAAATTCATATCTTGTGCAAATTACCATTACTATTATCAACTCTCAAAAAGATATAAGTTAAGCATGAGAGTGCAAATATTTCTTCAAAATTTTAGTCTTATCAACTCTCAAAATAATATAAGTGAAGCATGAGAGTGCAAATATTTCTTCAAAATGTAGCCACCGCCGTGCTCAAAAAGATTTAAGTGAAGCACTAGAGCAACTGCCTAGCTCAAAAAATTTAAGTGAAGCACATAGAGTATTCTAACAAATCATGATAAACGTGTGGCTCTCTCAGATTGGTGTGTCCAGCAAGGATGATTGTGACAAACTAAAAAGCAAACAAAGCAAAGAATCATATAATACAAGACGCTCCAAGTAAAACACATATCATGTAAAGAATAAAAAATAGCTCCAAGTAAAATTACTGATAGTTGGTAGAAGAAAGAGGGGATGCCTTCCGGGGCATCCCCAAGCTTAGACGCTTGAGTCTTCCTTGAATATTACCTTGGGGTGCCTTGGGCATCCCCAAGCTTAGGCTCTTGCCACTCCTTATTCCTTCATCTATCGTGATCTCACCCAAAACTTGAAAACTTCAATCACACAAAACTCAACAAAACCTTCATGAGATCCGTTAGTATAACAAATAAATCCTTAACTCTAAGTACTGTAGTAAATTGATTCATATTTAATATTGGCATAATGCTACTGTACTCCAACTTCTCCATGACTCATACCCCCCGATACGATCCATAGATTCATCAAAATAAGCAAACTATGCAACAAATACAGAATCTGTCTAAAACAGAACAGTCCGTAAAGATCTATTTAAAAGCTATACTTCTATAGCTTGAAAACTTCTGAAAAATTATGACAACATGGGAAATTCATATACCAATATTGTGTAAAAATTTCAGATTTTTCTGACAGTCCAGTACAGAACTAAAATTCCAGCACTGGACACAAAACTTTCTGTTTTCCAAACAGCATCAATTATACTATCTTCCAAATCATCCCAAAGGCATTACATGGCACAAACACTAATTAAAACACAAAAACACAATAATAACAGTAGAATAATTGTGAAAACACACAAGAATTTATTTTATTCATTGGGTTGTCTCCCAACAAGCTCTTTCTTTATAGCCATTAAGATAGGCTTGAGATTTCAATGATGTTCTCATGAGAGATAAAAGTTGAAACACAAAGAGAGCATCATAATTCATGTGATAAACACATTTAAGTCTAACATACTTCCTATGCATAGGCATTTTATAAGAGAACCAATTATCAAGACAAGAATAACCTAGCATATGCAAGGAAGGAGAAAGAAACAATAGCAATCTCAATATGAAGAGTGGTATTTTAGTAAAATGAAAATTTCTACAACCATTTTTTCCTCTCTCATAATAATTACATGTAGGATCATAATCAAATTCAACAATATATCTATCACATAAAATATTCTCTTCATGATCGACATGCATAAAAGTCTTATAATCTTCCAAGATAGTGGGATTAACATCAACTAAAGTCATGACCTTACCAAACCCAATTTCATCAAAAATTTCATAAGATTGAACACTCTCCAAATATGTGGGATTATTTTTACCTAAAGTTGACACTCTTCCAAACCCACTTTCAATCTTATCGCAAACATATTCATCATTAGGCTTAAATAAATTTTCATGATCATAAGAATCATTATCACCCCAATCATTATCATTGCAATAAGTAGTAGACATAACAAAATTATCATCCCCAAGCTTGTAGCTTTGCATATCATTAGCACAATAGACATTAGTAGAATTTATAATAGCATCATTGTAATCATGCTTTTCATTCAAGGAGCTATCAATTATGGGAACAATAGCAATAATTTCATTTTTAACATAAGGAACTATAGCAAGTTCATTTTCATAAGCATAATTAATATTGGCATCATGGCCACAAGAATAGCAAGCATGACGTTCATCAAGAGGGGATATTTCAATCAAGTCAATGGAATCATAATTACCTATAGATTCATGCATATCATTATTCTCTTCCAAAGCAGCAGACATTCTCTCAATAAATTCTTTAACATAGGCATTAAAAGCATAGTTTTCATAGCAATATTTAAGTATGTCAAAATTTTCAGATTTGTAGAGAGTAACATCATACTTTTCAATCAAAGAAGCAAGTTCATAAGCACCCTTAAAAGCAACAAATTCTTTAATTTGTTCGATATCATAGTAACTATAAACACCCTTGGCATAAGAAGATAAGATTTCATTATCATTAAACTCACATAGGTAGGGAAGGTGTTTTTAAGGGTTCTTTGAGCAACAAGTAAAATCATAAATTTCACATAGATTCCAAGCATAGCATAGCAAACAATTTATTTGACGCCATAAGAGTCTCCCTTTTTCAGACAAACGGTGACGCACAAAATGACCATGCTCCTCTAAAGATTTTCCCTCAACTAAACTAGTTGGGGTTTCAGCACGAGCACAAATGGATCGAAGATGATCCAAGTAGAAAACTTTAAGTGGATCCATAGTATCTTATATTTTTGCTTTTAGTTTCTGTTCTTGTGTGTTCGACATGAAGGCAATAAAAGCAAGCAAGCAAGTAAACAAGAAAAAGGCAAAAGGAAAATATTTTTGTATTTTTGTAAAAACTTTTTAGAAGTGGGGGAGATGAAAACAAGAGGCAAAGGAAAATAAAATAAATGCAAGGAGATGTAAGTTTTATGCGTAGGTACTTGATAGATGTTGATGATGTCTCCCTGGCAACGGCGCCAGAAATTCTTCCTGCTACTTGTGAGCTACGTTGGGATTTCCCCGAAGAGGAGGGGATGATGCAGTATAGTAGAGATAAGTATTTCCCTCAGTTATGAAACCAAGGTTATCAATCCAGTAGGAGAATCACGCAACAACTCGTTAGCAGTGCCTACACACAAAACAACAAATCTTTGCACCCAACGCAAACAAGGGGTTGTCAATCCCTTGGTGGTTAATTGCAAGATTTAAATTGTATGGTGATAGATAAATAGATCGAATAAAAATACAAAATAAAATAAATAAAGTAAAAGTGCAGCAAGGTATTTTTATGATTTTTAATATATGATTTGGATAGACCTGGGGGCCATAGTTTTCACTAGAGGCTTCTCTCATGAAAATAGCATACGGTGGATGAACAAATTATTGTTCGGCAATTGATAGAAAAGCAAATAATCATGACGATATCCAAGGCAATGATCATGTATATAGGCATCATGTCCGAGACAAGTAGACCGACTCCTGCCTGCATCTACTATTATTACTCCACACATCGACCGCTATCCAGCATGCATCTAGTGTATTAAATCCATAAAGAACAGAGTAACGCCTTAAGCAAGATGACATGATGTAGACAAAGTAAACTCACGCATGAATAAACCCCATCTTTTTACCCTTAATAGCAATGATACATGCGTGTCATGTCCCTTTCTGTCACTGGGATTAAGCACCGCAAGATCGAACCCATTACAAAGCACCTCTCCCATTGCAAGATAAATCAATCTAGTTGGCCAAACCAAATCAATAGATCGGAGAGAAATACGAAGCTATAATAATCATGCATAAAAGAGTTCAGAGAAGACTCAAATAATATTCATGGATAATCTGATCATAAACTCACAATTCATCGGATCCCAACAAACACACCGCCAAAAGTGATTACATCGGATAGAACTCGAAGAACATCGAGGAGAACATTGTATTGAAGATCAAAAAGAGAGAAGAAGCCATCTAGCTACTAACTATGGACCCGAAGGTCTGTGGTAAACTACTCACGCATCATCGGAAGGGCAGCAAGGATGATGTAGTGCCCCTCCGTGATCGATTCCCCCTCCGGCGGAGTACTGAAAAAGGCCTCCAGATGGGATCTCTCGAGAACAGAAGCTTGCGGCGGCGGAAAAAGTATTTCATGGACTCCTCTGTTGGTTTCCCATTTTTAGAGAATTTATAGTGGTGGAATTAGGTCAAAAGGGGCAGAGGTGGGCCCATGAGGCACCAGGGCACGCCTATCCCCCCCCCCAGGCGCGCCCTGGTGGCTCGTGGCCACCTCCTCCGGCTTCTGGCCTCCTCCCGAAGCTTCTAGTGTCTCTTATGTCCAGAAAAAACTCTCCAAAAAGTTTTGTGGTATTTGGTCTTCGTTTGGTATTGATATTCTAGAAAACCAAAAATTGGCAGAAAAACATCAACTGGCTCTGGGCACTAAGTTAATAGGTTAGTCCCAAAAAATGATATATAATTGCTGTAAATGTATATAAAAACACGCAAGATTGATACTGTAATTGCATGGACAATAAAAAATTATAGATACGTTGGAGACGTATCAGGGATCAATGGTAGTCCTTTCAATAAGTAAGTGTGTCAAACCCAACGAGGAGCAGAAGGAAATGATAAGCGGTTTTCAGCAAGGTATTTTCTGCAAGCACTGAAAGTAGCGGTAACAAGTAGTTTGATAGCAAGATAATTCGTAACAAGTAACAAGTGTAGCAAAGGTGCAGCAAGGTGGCCCAATCCTTTTTATAGCAAAGGATAAGCCGGAACGAACTCTTATATAAAGCAAAGCGTTCTTGAGGACACATGGGAATTTCATCTAGTCACTTTCATCATGTTTAGTTGATTCGCGTTCGCTACTTTGATAATTTGATAAGTGGGTGGACCGGTGCTTGGGTGTTTTTCTTACTTGAACAAGCCTTCCACTTATGATTAACCCCTCTCTCAAGCACATGCAACTATGAAAGAATAATTAAGATAAATCTAACCATATCATGAAACATATGGATCCAAATCAGCCCCTTACGGAATAACGCATAAACTAGGGTTTAAGCTTCTGTCACTCTAGCAACCCATCATCTACTTATTACTCCTCAATGCATTCTCCTAGGCCCAAATATGGTGAAGTGTCATGTAGTCGACGTTCACATGACACCACTAGAAGAAATACAACATACACATTATCAAAATATCGAACGAATGCCAACTTCACATGATTACTTATAACAAGACTTCTCCCATGTCCTCAAGCACAAAAGTAACTACTCACAAAACATATTCATGCTCAAGATTAGAGGAGTATTAAATATCATTAAGGATCTGAACATATTATCTTCCACCAAATAAACCAACTAGCATCAACTACAAGGAGTAATCAACACTACTAGCAACCCACAGGTACCAATCTGGGGTTTTGAGACAAAGATTGAATACAAGAGATGAACTAGGGTTTGAGATGAGATGGTGATGGTGAAGACGTTGATGAAGATTGGTCCTCCCACGATGAGAGGATCTTTGGTGGTGTCGATGGCTTCGATTTCTCCCTCCCGGAGGGAAGTTTCCCCGGCGGAATCACTCTGCCGGAGAGCAAAAGTGCTCCAGCCCAGGTTCCACCTCGAGACGGTGGCGCTTCATCCCGAAAGTCTTCTTCTGATTTTTTCTAGGGCAAATGACATCATATAGTGGAAGATGGGCCCCGGAGGCCTGCCAGGGGTGCCACAAGCTTGGGGGCGCGCCCAGGGGGGTAGGGCGCACCCCCAGGCTTGTGGCTTCCCGGTGGGTCCCCTTATGTTGATTCTTCTGCCAATATTTTTTATATATTACAAAACAATTCTCCGTAAATTTTCAGGTCATTTGGAGTTGTGCAGAATAGCTATCTCTGATACACGCCTCTTCGGTCCAGAATTCCAGCTGCCGGCAATCTCCCTCTTCATGTGAAACTTGCAAAATAAGAGAGAAAAAGCATAAGAATTGTATCATGAAGTGGAATAATGATCAAAAACATAATAAATGAGAGTAGGAAAACATGATGCAAAATGGACGTATCGCCCTCCATGAGCAGTCGGTGTTCGTCCTGAGCTTGAACTCTGTCGGCACGGCCGAGAAGTGCTTGGTGAAGTCCAGGGGCATCGGGATGCACTCAAGCTGAGGGGCAATGAAAGCACACTTGCTCCCTTGGTGGTTTTGGTAATTCATGTCAACATACATATTGTTGGACTAACACTTTTATCTAGTATATTTCAGATAAGTTCAACAGTGGCATGACAAGGACATGAGGATGTGGACCCCTTCAAAATGCAAAGGACATAGAATTGGCAAAGCTTCAAGACTCTACATTTCTGGTTAAGTGATCCATGATCACATTGAGTCCATAGGAAAGGCAATACTATTAAAAGGGGATGAGGTTTTGATCATGACTCGATTGCTCAAGTGCTTAGTGATATTGCTCCAAAAATCCTCAAACACCTTCTCCACCTCACATATGTCCAAACCCTAAAGTTTCATCCTGGTCCCACCGAAAAGTTCTATCCCGGACTCACCGAGTTGATCATATACACCGCCAGAGCCAAACCCTAGAGTTTCGGTCTCACCGAGATTGCGATCGGTCTCACCAGGATGCAGTGACCAAGTTTCTGTAAGCCAATTTGTTCATTTCGGAATTACCGAGTTGAACTGATTGGAACTACCAAAACGAAGTTCTGCCTAGGTTATCACATATCCATCTGTCCGAGATTTCCACTTCGGTCCCACCGAAAAGCCGAACCTTCATATCTTTTGCACAGGTCGGTATCACCGAGTTTTTGGACCGGTGTCACCGAGTTGAGCCAAAAGTGTGTAACGGTTGGATTTTGGGTGCAGGCTATAAATACCCCTACACCCCCACCTACTCTCTAGGAGAGCCATCATAACGAATCTACACTTCCACCATTCATTTTCTGAGAGAGAACCACCTACTCATGTGTTGAGATCAAGAGATTCCAATCCAACCATTTGAACCTTGATTTCTAGCCTCCTCAAGTTGCTTTCCACTTCAATCCTTCTCCTACCCAAGCCAAATCTGTGAGAGAGTGATTGAGTGTTGAGGAGACTATCATTTGAAGCACAAGAGCAAGGAGTTCATCATCAACAACACCGTCTATTACCTTTTGGAGAGTGGTGTCGCCTAGATTGGTTAGGTGTCACTTGGGAGCCTCCGAGAGATTGTGGAGTTAAACCAAGGAGTTTATAAGGGCAATGATATCGCCTACTTCATGAAGATCTACCCCGAGTGAGGCAAGTCCTTTGTGGACATAAGTCATGGTGGAATAGACAAGGTTGCTTCTTCATTGGTTAAGAGTCTATTCACCCCCCCTCTAGACCTATCTTCTCCGATCCTACAATTGGTATCGGAGCTTTGGTCTACATTGCTTTGGCTTAATCACCATTGGAGGAAGATTGGATGCATCTACTTTGCAGAGTCTTAGATGTAGAGTGCCTATTCTTGATGGAGAGTACTATAACTCTTGGAAAAATGAAATGCTTGCTATCTTTAATGAATTTAACTTGAGCAAGTATGTTCATTGTCCTTATGTGCCTCCTATTGATCCCTTGCACCCCACTCATGAAGAGGAAATTGACATGCTTTGTAATCTTAGAGTCGTCAATCTTATCATTAGAGGATTACCTAAAAATGTGCTTGTTCGCATGCAAAACTTTGAATGCGCATATACATTGTGGAAGGACATAGAAATGTGCTTTCCCAATTACTCTTTAAAGAACCTTAATGAGATTCTTCATAAGTCTATTGCCTTTCATAAGATGAAGCCTAGTGACCCCAAGTTTGATGAATGTCTATTTGAGCTTCGTGACCTTATGCGTGCTAAAGATGACGTTGGGACCATTAGCAACATCATAATGGAAGCCATTAGACTTCACAAACTTGCACATTGTCATAATCATAAATCTAACGAATTCATTAACCTAGGTGATGGTAACCCACTTGACGGTGATGTTGAACATGACTATTACGATGAAGATGAAGAATTTGACATTGAATATGAGAAGACTATGAGAAATCTTAGTCTCATGGCAAATCTTCGAGATTACATGGCCGGAGGAAAAGAATGGATTCTTGATAGTGGATGTACCGTTCACATGACCAGAGATAGAGACATGTTTCGCGAGCTTGCTAATAATGATGGTCCACGCAAGGATGTGACTTTTGGAGACAACTCCAAGGGTAAGGTACTTGGCCTTGGTAAGGTGGCCATATCAAATGATAGCTCCATTCAAAATGTTATGCTTGTTGAAACTCTTGGTTACAATCTCCTTTCCGTATCTAGACTAGCCGACTTTGGTTTCAATGTTCTATTTACTGAAGTAGATTGCCAAGTGTTTCATCGAGATAATCATAATATGGTCTTATCTGTAGAGGTGATCTATACATTGTTGATTTCACTAAAAGAGCCCAACCTCACACATGTCTTATTGCAAAATCTTCTAAAGGTTGGTTATGGCATAGAAGGCTAGGACATGTTGGCATGCGAAATCTTGATAAACTTGTTAAAGGAGATCATATCCTTGGTGTTAAAGATATTATATTTGACAAGGATAGACTTTGTACTGCTTGCCAAGCAGGAAAAAAAGTTGGAGGAAGTCATCCCGTGAAGAACATCATGACCACAAGGAGACCACTTGAGCTACTCCATATGGCTCTCTTCGGTCCCAATGCTTACAAGAGCCTTGGTGGTAACTCTTTTGGTTTGGTCATTGTTGATGATTTTTCCAGATTTACGGGAGTGTTCTTTATCAATGACAAATCACAGGTACAAAAGATCTTCAAGAACTTCGCTAGGAAGGCCCAAAATCAATTTGAAGTGAAGATCAAGAAGGTTCGGAGTGACAACGGAACGGAGTTCAAGAACGCCAATGTGGATACCTTTCTTGACGAAGAAGGCATCTCACATGAGTTCTCAGCTACGTATACACCTCAACAAAATGGAGTTGTTGAGAGCAAGAACCATACCCTTATCAAGATGGCGAGAACAATGCTAGATGAATACAAGACGCCGAAACACTTTTGGACAGAAGTGGTTGAGACAGCTTGTCATGCTACAAATCAACTTTATCTTCACAAGCTTCTTGGTAAAACGGCGTATGACCTACTCACCGATAACAAGCCACAAGTTGGATACTTTTGAGTATTTGGCTCAAAATGTTACATTCTTGATAAGCATCGTCGTTCAAAATTTGCTCCTAAATCCCATGAAGGTTTCCTACTCGGTTATGGATCGAACTCTCACACTTACCGTGTCTACAACAAATTTACACGAAAAGTTGAAGATACGGTAGATGTGAAGTTTGATGAATGTATCGGTTCGCAAGTCGAGCAACTGCCAATTGATGTAGGAGACAAAGATCCTTCGGAAGCAATCCAAGACTTGTCTATTGGCAAGATTCGTCCAACGGAGGTGAAGGAGAGTACTTCGTCCATTCAAGTGGAAGCCTCAACTTCACATCAAGGTGAACCACAAGTTGATATGCAGGCATCCATAAGTGGAACACGTCAAGATGAAGGAAACAAAGAAGTACAACAAGAAGATCCACCTTGACCTCCTTCTCCACCTCCTCAAGCGAACAACGACACCAACAACAATGAGGAAGAAGAAGATGATGATGAGGAAGCTTCACCACAACCCATGCAAAAGCTACCTCGAGTTAGAGCAAGAACTGACAAGCATCATCCCGTCGAACAAATTCTTGGCGACATCAAATCTGGTAGAATTACTCGCTCTAAATCTTGTTTAGCTAAGTTTTGTGAGCATTACTCATTCATCTCTAGTATTGAGCCTTTGAAGGTTGATCAAGCCCTCAAAGACCCCGATTGGGTGAATGCTATGCACGAAGAACTACACAACTTCGAGAGGAATCGAGTCTGGACATTGGTTGAGAAGCCCAAGGATGAACAAAAACGTCATTGGAACCAAATGGGTGTTTCGTAACAAGCAATATGAAGATGGACAAGTCATACGCAAAAAGGCTCATCTCGTGGCTCAAGGATACACACAAGTCAAAGGAATGGGCTATGGTGAGACTTATGCCCCCGTTGCTAGACTTGAGTCCATTCACATTCTACTTGCTTATGCCAATCACCATGATATCACCCTCTATCAAATGGACATTAAAAGTGCTTTCTTAAATGGTGAACTTGAGGAGGAAGTTTATGTTAAACAACCTCCCGGCTTTGTTAATCCCAAAAAACCAAACCATGTCTATAAACTTCATAAAGCTCTCTATGGTCTCAAACAAGCCCCTAGAGCATGGTATAAATGCTTGACAAAGTTTCTACTTGAAAAAGGCTTTGAGATTGGTAAAATTGATTCAACCTTGTTTACTAAGAGAGTTAATGGTGAATTATTTGTGTGCCAAATATATGTTGATGATATCATATTTGGTTCTACTGACCCTCTCTTTAGTGAAAAGTTTGGAAGGTTGATGTCGGAAAAGTATGAGATGTCTATGATGTGTGAACTCAAATTCTTCCTTGGTTTGCAAATCAAGCAAACTATGGATGGTACCTTTGTTTCTCAAACAAAGTATACCAAGGACTTATTCAAGAAGTTCAACATGCAAGAAAGCAAAGGTATGAAAACTCCCATGCCTACCACCGACATCTTGACTTGATAAAGGATGGCAAACCCGTTGATGAAAAAGTTAATCGATCCATGATTGGTTCATTGCTATATCCATGTGCCTCCCGTCCCAACATTATGCTAAGTGTGTGTGTGCATGTGTGCATGATACCAAGCGGCACCAAAAGAATTTCATCTTAAGGCCGTGAAAATAATTGCGAGATACTTGATACATACACCAAACTTTGGCATTTGGTATTCAAAAGGATCTTCTTTCAAACTTGTTGGCTATTCCGACTCGGACTATGCCGGAGACAAGGTTGATAGGAAATCCACTTCGGGTACATGTCAATTTCTTGGTAGATCTCTTGTGTCTTGGTCTTCCAAGAAACAAAATTCGATATCTCTATCCACCACCAAAGCAGAATACAATGCAGCCGGATCGTGTTGTGCTCAATTACTATGGATGACACAAACTCTCAAAGATTATGGGATACATGTGAAACATGTGCCATTGCTTTGTGATAATGAGAGTGCTATTAAGATTGCACACAATCCCGTACAACATTCTCGAACTAAGCATATTGTGGTTCGTCATCATTTCATTCGAGATCATGTTACTAAAGGTGACATTGACCTCAAGCACGTTCGTACCGACAAACAATTGGTGGATATCTTCACTAAACCTCTTGATGAGAAGATATTTTGTCACTTGAGAAGTGAGTTGAATGTCATTGATGCTTCCAACGTGAACTAGAAACTCACTTGGATGCATGCAAGGGCATGAACCTTATGACTAATCCTTGATGATTCTTATAATGATCATTTCATGTCTTGGATACATTGATCCCTTGTATTAAATCTAGCCCCTTGTAGGTACTTGGATATACATCATTCCATAAGTTTGCTCTCAAACTATTATCTTGAGCAAGCAAAGTTGGATCAAGTATCTAGACCTTTGGTGTGCCCAAGGAACAAGACAACTCAAACATATACTTTGACAATATATGACTCAATGTTTCAGTCTTGTCAATTTATATATACATGTTTTTCCTTGCAAATCTAACCCATGTAGGAAGATGAACTACACACGAAAAGGATCGCTCCCAACTTCATTCAATGAGCATCCACTACAAGTTCAACTACATGATGGACATCAACACCAAAAACCCAATGTAAGTTCTCACATCTTAGAGAAGCTTTACTCAAAGACATGAGCTAAAGCAACTCAACAAGATGTGAATACATTGACATGTGCTACTTGTGAGCTGCGTTGGGATTTTCCCCAAAGAGGACAGGAGATGCAGTACAGTAGAGATAAGTATTTCTCTCAGTGAGAACCAAGGTTTATCGAACCAATAGGAGAATCACGCAAATCCTCGTGAACAGCACCTACACACACAAAAGCAAATACTTGCACCCAACGCGGGCAAGAGGGTTGTCAATCCCCTTGAACTCGTTACTTGCAAGGATTCAATCTTGTATAGATAGATAGATAAATTGCAAAATAAAATAAAGGTAAATAAATTGCAGCAAGGTATTTTTGTATTTTATAATATGATAAAAGTAGACCCGGGGGCCATAATTTTCACTAGAGGCTTCTCTCACGAACACATAGCATACGGTGGGTGAACAAATTACTGTTGGGCAATTGATAGAAAAGCGCATAGTTATGATGTATTCACGGCAATGATCATGTATATAGGCATCACGTCCGAGACAAGTAGACCGACTCCTGCCTGCATCTACTACTATTACTCCACCAATTGACCGCTATCCAGCATGCATCTATGGTATTAAGTTCATAACAAACGGAGTAACGCCTTAAGCAAGATGACATGATGTAGACAAAGTAAACCCAATCAATATGAATAAACCCCGTCGTTTTACCCTTAATGGCAACAATACAAATACGTGTCGTGTCCCCTACTATGTCACTGGGATATAGAGCACCGCAAGATTGAACCCATTACAAAGCACCTCTCCCATTGAAGATAAATCAATCTATTTGGCCAAACCAAATGGATAGATCGAAAAGAAATACAAAGCTATAACAATCATGCATAATAAAGTTCAGAAAAGACTCAATTACTTTCAATGAATAATCTGATCGTAAACCCACAATTCATCGGATCCAAACAAACACACCGCAAAAGAAGATTACATCGGATAGAACTCCAAGAACATCGATGTAACGCCCCCATGTAATAGCTACAGTAATCACCCCTTTGATAATGCCATGTCAGTATGATTAACCATGCTTGAGCATCATTGCATCATATCTCATTTCAAATTCCAATTTAAACTTGCAATTCAAATCTAAAGTGAAAATAAAAGTTGTTCAAATTGAAAACTAAAATGTTCATTAAATAGCAAATAATTCATAGCTAATTATGTTCAGGAAAACAACATCACTAAAAATGTCTAAGCAACTCTAACAACCTCAAACAGTAGCCAACAGCAACATTTCAACCCCATTTTATTTAATAGAAATACAAATGGAATTATATTTTAACCAAACTAGTTTTTGGTGGTAGATAAAAATGCACTGAATTATTTGGGCTAAGTCACTTATTTTATAAAAGTCATCTGGAGGTCAAACAATTTGCAAAACAGAGTTAAAACAGAAAACAGAAAATAGAAATAAAAAAAACGGTTAGAACTTACTGTCGCTTTGGGCCTTCAGTGCACAGGAAGAATAGGCCCGGCCCACCGCGGCCTTTCTTCCACCTCTCACCGTCTCCCTCGCGCTGTCGTCGGCGCCCGTCGACACGTCGCCGATGCCGCACGCGTCGGCCATCCGCCGTGCTCCTCGCGTAGATAAGATCCCCGCGGTCCCCCTGGCGCAACCCTAACCCGCATTCCTGTTCTCCCCCCCTCGCTTTCTTCCCGCATCACCGCCCATCTCTGCCGTCACCGTCGCCGCCTCGATTCCGCGCACTGCGACGACCTCGAGCCCCGCTGACATGACGTAAAGCTTCGCCGCAGTCTTCTCCGTCGACCACGCCCAGCCATTGGCGTCGGGAGGCCTCGCCGCGAGCTCCTCGAGCTCGTCTTCAACCCACGGTCGCCGGCGCCTCTCCGGCGAATGTCGCCGATCTGCAGCTACTAATCCTACCACCGGCTTTTCGTAGCCTCCCGGTGAGCTCCGCCGTCTTCTCCCCCTCTCCCCGGCCTCTTCCCGTCACCGTAGCCGCCGCGTTGGAGATGCCCGATCGCGCCGCCGCTTGTCTCGTCGCCGGCGTCGTTCCGGCGACCATTGGGCCCCGTGCTGCTGGCCGTTTTGCTCGTCGCAACCCGCAGACCTCGCCTAGCCCTTTTGTTTCCTCGCACGCGCACCGTAGCACCGAACACGACCACCACCCGAAACCGGCCGCCGCCGATGTGCTCGCCGCCGTCCATCCCGGCCTCCCCAGCTTCGGCCACGGCCACCACGGGATGCGGCTTCGTCCGCTCGTTCCAGAGAGACCAACCGCGCCCGAAACGGTGCCCTACAGCGAAAATCCGGGCGCGCCGGAGTTCTGCCGTCGCAGGCGAGCTCGCCGGCGAGCTCCGGTGCCGGCGCTGACCTGGCGTCCGAGCTGGCGCCACTGGGCCCCGCCTCTGGGTGGCTGACAGTGGGTCCCGCGAGCCCCGTTGACTCGGTCAGCGCGGGCCACTGTCGCTGACATGTGGGGCCCGACCGATTAAACGAATTTTAATAAAAAGTTAATCTGTTAATTAAACTAATTAATTAATTAAAACGCTAATTACCCAGTGACCAGTAGGCCCCACCTAGTTAATTAGTCTGTTAACTAGATTAATTAGCCCACTGTCTATGACAGGTGGGACCCACCCGTCAGATTGACTGGTCAGCATCTCTGTTGACCGCTGACGTCAGCATTGCGTCATGCTGACGTCATCCCAACACTGTTTCGGATAGTGTTGAATTAAATAATTAAAATAATTCCAGAAAATTAATAAAACTTTAGAAAATCATATCTTTTAAACCGTAAGTCAGATGAAAATAATTTCTATATGTAAGATGATCAGAAAAATATGAAGATTCTAAATATGTAATCAAAACACCTGTCCAACACTCCTAGCTAGCTGAACATGGAACTTTTTGACTGTTTTCGATAAATGAATAGTGCACAACTTTAGTTAGATAAATTCAGATAAATTCCTAAATTAACTAAATCATTTAGTTAGGCAATAAAACACATCTGCATATCATTTTAGGCTTGTCAAGCATAGTGATTGCATTTTGCCATGAAATTTATTGTTTCTTCCCCCTCCTTCTCTCTCGATAGACGCCGAGACCGATGCCGTCCCAGCAGAGTTCGACTACACCCCCGACGAGCAGCCGTCTGACGATCAGCCTCTCTCAGCAGAGCTTCCAGGCAAGCAAACCCCCTTGACGCATGCCTAAATCACCTATTCCTTCTCCCTCCTGCTTGCATTAGAAATTGCTACTGCTCTGTTTTATCCTACTCTGATGCATAGCCTGTTTATTGTAACTTCTGTTGATACTTTACCTAATATCCTAAATGTTTAGTATAGGTTGGATGAAATCCATCTATGGCCCTCTCCTTTGTACTAGTTGCCCCGCTTAGCTACTAGTGCCCCGATCGAAGTGATCGTCGGGCTAAGACCAGCACAGCACCGCACACCCCCGAAATTGTTCGACACTGCAGAGTTGGCATCGAGTGCCGAGGGTGATACCTCTTAACTCACTCCCGATGATGCTTCTGTAGTATAGCTAATCGGACGCGGATTACCGAGGGTGATTCCTCTTCAACCACCTCCGGTGAAGCTTCTGTCGTGCAACCCCTCAAGTGTGGACCATCGAGGGTGATTCCTCCTGGTTCTCCTTGACGGACTACATCGGGTAGGAATCCATCGAGGGTGATTCCTCGGGTTCCCCTTGATGTGATGAACACAAGGATACTTTACTTTTACTACAGTCCCCGGGTAAAGTCGGGTCGACCCCGAGGGGTACCCGCGAGAGGTGTGAAGTCGGGTTGTCCGTGAGGGTACCCGCGAGATAATTACGAGGCGCAGCCGGGCAGGCAGAGACTGCCCTAGAAAGGGATGGGCCTGGCCCTTGTTGCACTTCCTCGAGACGGGACGACAGGAGTACTGATCGTCATCGCGAGCTCCTAATAATGCGCTAACGGATTTGGGTATTGATCTGAGTGGGTCGTCGTGCCCTATATGCACTACCACCACGTGGGATAATGGTTTAATGGGGCCCTCTACACCGTATGTATCAGCCGAAAGCTATGTCAGACGTCCAGTTCAGCCTTGTTGGCCTGTCGGGCCAGTGCCATCCAGGATGAGGTGGTGCTCGTCCCGGCTCGTCGCATAACGACCCGGAGTGCAAAGGGGGATGGGCCCAAGAACCCTGCGCGCTTAGGATGTAGACCGGCGGGGACCTCTCTGCTTAGCTCTAGGTAGGGCTGCGGTGTGTCGATCAGCCGAGGCCGGGCATGACACGATAAAAGTGTGTCCGGCCAGAGTTAATCGAGCGTGTTGGGTAACAGTAGTGCACCCCTGCAGGGAAGTTATCTATTCGAATAGCCGTGTCCACGGTAACAGGACGCTCAGTGTTGTATCCCGATCTATTACTACTTGAACTGGATACTTTTAATTAATTGAATCTCCGGGATTGCTTTCTCGCAGGGAGTCGAGGAAGGATCTCTGGGCTTTGCTCCCACATGCTTGTTTAATTAATAATATGCTAATCTGCACTCTTCTAATGCTGCAAGACCGCTGAAGATGCTAGTCTTCGATAGGCTAGGCCTTTCTCTCTATTCTGGCATTCTGCTATTTAGTCCACAGATACAGCCTCTTCATTTGAAACCAATGCATAAATAGTATAGTTCTGATGTCAGTCTTGCGAGTACTTTGGATGAGTACTCACGGTTGCTCTGCTATTCTTTTTCCCATACCCATTTGATGATATACCAGACGCTGGAGCCCAGGAGCAGGAGATCCCCGAAGGTATCTACTTCTACGTGGAGATCCCCGACGACCAAGAGTAGTTAGGAGGCTCCCAGGCAGGAGGCCTTGCCTCTTTCGATCGCAGTCGTTGTTTGTTTTTCGCCTTCTTAAGGCATCTTGTTTAACCTTGTGTCTGTACTCAGATACTGTTGCTTCCGCTGATGCTTGTATGACATCGAGCTTGTGTATTCGAGCCTCGAGGCCCTGGCTTGTAATATAAAGCTTGAATTATTTATTTTTGTGTCTAGAGTTGTGTTGTGATATCTTCAAGTGAGTCCCTAGGCTTGATCGTGTGCATTTGCGTGTATGATTAGTGCACGATTAAGCTGGGGGCGTCACAAGTTGGTATCAGAGCCGACTGCCTGTAGGAAGCCCCTTTCCAACTCCTTGGTCGAAGTTGAGTCTAGTCTTCGAAAAACTATTTTACTAACATGGTTGTGTGGTTTCTGGGCCCACGTCGCCAATGGGTGGTATTAGGATCTTTTATTCCTCATTCTTACTCTGGGACTCTGATCTCTCATCCTTTCGGGTTAAATGATTTCGCTAACTCTAACATTAGGTTCTCGTCATCACATCCACCCGGAGTTCTGAATTACCCCCCCTTTCTTCAAGATGAGGGCCAGGATTCTGCCGCACAATATTCACGGACCGCAGGATCCTTTTATCGAGGATCCCCTGCGTTGTTCCTTGCAGATTCCTCGCTCCAAAAGTTTTCTCCGACGTTGATATAGCCTTTGCTATGTCCCGTTGTGTATTCCTCACCGCGTGCCTGCGCGCCGCCTAGTTTGTCTAGCTGCATGTGTTTTCGAACTCGCGCTATCCGTTGATATCCAATTCTGTGCATGGATCTGTATGTCTTTAATGACTACTAATATGTATCTAATGCACTTCTTGCTCATTTCTCATGTTTCGTCATAAATGATCTCTGACACATGCAGTTGTTCTTGCTAAACTGCCCCTGTTGATTTGGTAGGATGGCTGACGATCCTCCACCTCCACCCTATATTGCCGCAATGATGCAGCAGTTTGAACTGAACCGTCAGCTCAACGAAAGTCTGGTGAACCGTTTGGAACGCAACGATGCTCGTCAGGAGCCTGGGCCGATCTCACTGCAAGATTTCGTGCGCCTCAAACCGTCCACCTTCCGCAACTCGACTGATCCAATGGAGGCTGATGATTGGCTCCGTGACATCGCCTTTCAGATGGAGTCGGCTAAGGTTGACCCTGCCAGTTACGTCACTTTTGCGACGTATCATCTGAGGGGTCCAGCTGCTCAATGGTGGGAAAGCCACAGGCGTATGCTGCCTACTGGAACTGTAACCACTTGGCAGGAATTTCAGTCAGCCTTCCGTGCGCGACACATTCCTCAAGGTCTGATCGACCAGAAGAAGCAGGAGTTACGCAAACTCACTCAGGGCAAAATGACCGTGGATGAATATCAGAGGAAATTCCTTGAATTATCACGCTATGCTGAAGATGACGTCTGCACTGATGCTCGCAAGCAGGAGAAATTCCGTGAAGGACTGCATCCTGATATCGAGCTCGCACTTGCTGTTCATGAAGCTGCAGACTTTGCAATGCTTGTCAGCTAGTCTTTCCGAATTGAAACTGCTCTGAATAAGTACCAAGAGTCGCTCAAGCGCACTCATGACGTTGGCTCGTCCTCGGGTCAGCCTGCTCAGAAACGTCAAGTCTGGATTCCGCACAATGTACATCACCGACCAGCTCCAACACCAAGGCCGTCTTATGTTGCACCTCGTCTGCCGCTGCCGCCGAGACAACTAGCGATTCAGGGTGGACAGCCCAATACTATGGCTACTCCCCATAATGATGGTTTATGCCGCAAATGTGGTCAGCCAGGGCACCGTGCTGCCAGCTGCCGCCCAACCCAGAATCAAAATGCACGAGCTCGTCAGTCGAGAAACCGTAATGCCAGGACGCCTGCACTCAGTCGTGGTCATGTTAATCATGTAAAGGTTGAAGAAGCTCGACGGGATCCCAAAATTGTGATGGGTACCCTTCTAGTGAATTCAGTCCCCGCTACTGTTCTTTTTGATTCAGGAGCGTCGCATTCTTTCATTTCTGAAGCGTTTGCACGCAAGCAAGACCTGTCATTCGAAAACTTGTACCCTCCACTGGTGGTTAGTTCTCCGGGTTCCAGATGGGATACCTCGATGATAGCTCACAACAACCACATTGAAATTGGAGGATTACAATTCACTGCTTCACTCATGGCCCTCAAGGTTTCTACCATAGATGTCATTCTGGGCATGAATTGGTTGGGTCCTCATCAAGCCCTGATTGACTGTGCTGCTGAATCAGTTCACCTCACTCACCCTTCTGGCCAGACAGTCAAATACTCAACCCGAACAGCTCAGGATGCCGAGAGCCAGATATATGCCCTGAATGCATTGAATGCTTCACCTCTTGAGGGAATTGAGAACGTTCTAGTCGTTCGCGATTTTCCGGACGTCTTTCCAGAAGAACTTCCAGGAATACCCCCTGTCAGAGCTGTCGAGTTCGTCATCGACTTGAAACCTGGCACTACCCCTATTGCGAAGCGTCCTTATAAGATGCCGCCGCATGAACTCCTTGAACTTAAGGAGGAAATCGACAAGTCACTTAAGAAGGGTTTCATCCGCCCCAGTTCTTCTGCTTGGGGAGCGCCTTCTCTCTTTGTTAAGAAGAAGGATGGGACAAACCGGTTGGTCCAAGATTACCGACCTATCAACCAGGCAACAATTCAGAACAAGTATCCACTTCCCAGAATCAACGATCTGTATGATCAGCTTGCTGGTTCCTTAGTGTTCTCGAAACTTGATTTGAGGTTGGGTTATCATCAGATCCGAGTTCGTAAGGAGGATATTCGAAGACCGCTTTTGTTACTCGATATGGTTCTTACGAGTACACCGTCATGTCTTTCGGATTAACCAATGCACCGGCCACTTTCTCTCGATTGATGAACTATATCTTCATGGACTACCTCGACAAGTTCATCGTGGTCTACTTGGATGATATCCTTATATTTTCCAAGAATGAAGAAGAACACGCCGAACATCTTCGGCTTGTATTGGAGAAGCTACGAGAACACCAGTTATATGCCAAGTACTCTAAGTGTGAATTCTGGTTATCCGAGGTGACTTATCTTGGTCACGTGATTTCCAAGGATGGCATTGCTGTTAACCCCGAACGAGTTCAGGTTATTCTTGACTGGACTCCCCCGAAGAACGTCAAGCAAGTCAGGAGTTTTCTCGGACTCGCTAGTTATTGCCGCCGATTCGTTGAGAACTTCTCGAAGATTGCCAAGCCATTGACTGACCTGCTCCACAAGGGTGTTAAATTTGAATGGATAGAAAAATGTCAAGAAAGCTTTCAGACACTTAAAGATAAGTTGACATCTGCCCCAGTGTTAGCACCCCCGGATTCTCAAAAGGACTTCGTGATTTATTGCGATGCATCTCGTCAAGGATTAGGCTGTGTCCTAATGCAAGAGCGCAAAGTAAATGCTTATGGCTCTCGACAATTACGTCCTCACGAGGAGAATTATCCGATACATGATCTCGAGCTTGCTGCAGTTATTTATGCTCTGAAGCTATGTCGACATTACCTCCTTGGTAATCGTTGCAAGATATACACGGATCATAAGAGTTTGAAGTATCTATATACTCAGCCAGACCTGAACCTTCGTCAACTAAGATGGCTCGAGACAATAGCCGATTATGATATGAATATCTCTTATACCCCTGGCAAGGCTAATGTAATGGTCGATGCTTTGAGCCGCAAGGCTTATTGCAACAACCTCATGGTTCAGGAAGCGCAACCTATGCTATATGAAGAGCTTCGCAAATTGAACCTTCACATTGTTCCTCAGGGTTATCTCAATACCCTGGAGGTTGAGCCAGACCTCGAGCGCAACGTCAAGACCAGACAGAATTATGACTCTGAAGTCGAGAAGATTAAGAAATACCTCTCCAAGGGTAATCCCTCATTCTACCATGTTGGTGAGGATGGTGCCTTGTTCTTCAAAGGCCGCCTAGTGGTCCCCAGAAGGCATAATCTGGACTCTCGTTTGGATGTTATGAAAGAAGCACATGACACGCCTTTGACTATTCACCCTGGTAGTACCAAAATGTACCAAGACATTCGTCAGCGGTACTGGTGGCCCGATATGAAACATGATATTGCTAAATATGTTGCTGAGTGTGACGTTTGCCGTCGCATCAAAGCAGAACATCAAAGGCCTGCTGGAACTCTGCAACCCGTTGAAATTCCGGAATGGAAATGGGACAAAGTCCAAATGGATTTCATTACTGGTTTTCCCAGATCACAGAAGGGTCATGATGCCATCTTTGTCGTCATTGACCGATTCTCAAAGGTAGCTCACTTTCTGCCAGTCAAGGAGACAATCACTGCTAGTCAGTTAGCAGACTTGTATGTTTCCAGAATTGTGTCACTCCACGGTGTTCCGTTGGAGATCAGTTCAGATCGTGGCAGCCTCTTTACTTCCAGGTTTTGGAGTAGTTTCCAAGAAGCCATGGGAACTCATCTGTCTTTTAGCACTGCTTATCACCCTCAGTCTCAGGGTCAAGTCGAAAGAGTTAACCAAGTGCTTGAAGATATGCTTCGAGCTTGCGTCATCTCATTCGGTAAGAAATGGGAAGAATCTCTCCCATATGCCGAATTCTCTTACAACAATAGCTATCAAGCTAGTCTGAAGATGGCACCGTTTGAAGTTCTCTATGGACGTAAGTGTCGAACCCCTCTGAATTGGTCAGAAACTGGGGAACGTTCACTCGTTGGACCGGACATTATTCAACAAGCTGAAGAACAAGTCCGCATTGTCCGTGAACATTTGAAGGCTGCTCAGTCTCGTCAGAAGAGCAATTATGACCGCAAGCACAAGGTAATGGTCTATCAGCCTGGCGAGCAAGCTTACCTTCGTGTCACTCCGATGAAGGGCACTCATCGATTCGGAATCAAGGACAAGTTAGCTCCTCGCTACATTGGCCCGTTCCGCATTCTCGCTCGTCGAGGAGAAGTGGCATATCAATTGGAATTGCCGCCAAACCTATCCCAAGTGCATGATGTCTTTCATGTATCACAACTTCGTCGCTGTTTCAAGGATCCTATCCGAGCAGTGGATCATGAAGTGCTTGAATTGCGAGAAGATCTATCTTATCAAGAGTATCCGATCCGCATTCTCGATCAAGCTGAACGTCGGACTCGTCAGAAGTCGATCAAGTTCCTCAAGGTTCAGTGGTCGAATCATTCTGAGGATGAAGCCACATGGGAACGCGAGGACCGTCTTCGTGAAGAATACCCTGCTTTCTTTCAGTCTTCCTCTTAATTCTCGGGACGAGAATTCTTCTTAGAGGAGGAGAATTGTAACGCCCCCATGTAATAGCTACAGTAATCACCCCTTTGATAATGCCATGTCATTATGATTAACCATGCTTGAGCATCATTGCATCATATCTCATTTCAAATTCCAATTTAAACTTGCAATTCAAATCTAAAGTGAAAATAAAAGTTGTTCAAATTGAAAACTAAAATGTTCATTAAATAGCAAATAATTCATAGCTAATTATGTTCAGGAAAACAACATCACTAAAAATGTCTAAGCAACTCTAACAACCTCAAACAGTAGCCAACAGCAACATTTCAACCCCATTTTATTTAATAGAAATACAAATGGAATTATATTTTAACCAAACTAGTTTTTGGTGGTAGATAAAAATGCACTGAATTATTTGGGCTAAGTCACTTATTTTATAAAAGTCATATGGATGTCAAACAATTTGCAAAACAGAGTTAAAACAGAAAACAGAAAATAGAAATAAAAAAACGGTTAGAACTTACTGTCGCTTTGGGCCTTCAGTGCACAGGAAGAATAGGCCCGGCCCACCACAGCCTTTCTTCCACCTCCCACCGTCTCCCTCGCGCTGTCGTCGGCGCCCGTCGACACGTCGCCGATGCCGCACGCGTCGGCCATCCGCCGTGCTCCTCGCGTAGATAAGATCCCCGCGGTCCCCTGGCGCAACCCTAACCCGCATTCCTCTTCTCCCCCCTCGCTTTCTTCCCGCATCGCCGCCCGTCTCTGCCGTCGCCGTCGCCGCCTCGATTCCGCGCACTCCGACGACCTCGAGCCCCACTGACATGACGTAAAGCTCCGCCACAGTCTTCTCCGTCGACCACGCCCAGCCATTGGCGTCGGGAGGCCTCGCCGCGAGCTCCTCGAGCTCGTCTTCAACCCACGGTCGCCGGCGCCTCTCCGGCGAATGTCGCCGATCTGCAGCTACTAATCCTACCACCGGCTTTTCGTAGCCTCCCGGTGAGCTCCGCCGTCTTCTCCCCCTCTCCCCGGCCTCTTCCCGTCACCGTAGCCGCTGCGTTGGAGATGCCCGATCGCGCCGCCACTTGTCTCGTCGCCGGCGTCGTTCCGGCGACCATTGGGCCCCGTGCTGCTGGCCGTTTTGCTCGTCGCAACCCGCAGACCTCGCCTAGCCCTTTTGTTTCCTCGCACGCGCACCGTAGCACCGAACACGACCACCACCCGAAACCGGCCGCCGCCGATGTGCTCGCCGCCGTCCATCCCGGCCTCCCCAGCTTCGGCCACGGCCACCACCGGATGCGGCTTCGTCCGCTCGTTCCAGAGAGACCAACCGCGCTCGAAACGGTGCCCTACAACGAAAATCCGGGCGCGCCGGAGTTCTGCCGTCGCGGGGGAGCTTGCCGGCGAGCTCCGGTGCCGGCGCTGACCTGGCGTCCGAGCTGGCGCCACTGGGCCCCGCCTCTGGGTGGCTGACAGTGGGTCCCGCGGGCCCCGTTGACTCGGTCAGCGCGGGCCACTGTCGCTGACATGTGGGGCCCGACCGATTAAACGAATTTTAATAAAAAGTTAATCTATTAATTAAACTAATTAATTAATTAAAACGCCAATTACCCACTGACCAGTAGGCCCCACCTAGTTAATTAGTCTGTTAATTAGATTAATTAGCTCACTGTCTATGACCGGTGGGACCCACCCGTCAGATTGACTGGTCAGCGTCTCTGTTGACCGCTGACGTCAGCATTGCGTCATGTTGACGTCATCCCAACACTGTTTCGGATAGTGTTGAATTAAATAATTAAAATAATTCCAGAAAATTAATAAAATTTTAGAAAATCATATCTTTTAAACCATAAGTCAGATGAAAATAATTTATATATGTAAGATGATCAGAAAAATATGAAGATTCTAAATATGTAATCAAAACACCTGTCCAACACTCCTAGCTAGCTGAACATGGAACTTTTTGACTGTTTTCGATAAATGAATAGTGCACAACTTTAGTTAGATAAATTCAGATAAATTCCTAAATTAACTAAATCATTTAGTTAGGCAATAAAACACATCTGCATATCATTTTAGGCTTGTCAAGCATAGTGATTGCATTTTGCCGTGAAATTTATTGTTTCTTCCCCCTCCTTCTCTCTCGATAGATGCCGAGACCGACGCTGTCCCAGCAGAGTTCGACTACACCCCCGACGAGCAGCCGTCTGACGATCAGCCTCTCTCAGCAGAGCTTCCAGGCAAGCAAACCCCCTTGACGCATGCCTAAATCACCTATTCCTTCTCCCTCCTGCTTGCATTAGAAATTGCTACTGCTCTGTTTTATCCTACTCTGATGCATAGCCTGTTTATTGTAACTTCTGTTGATACTTTACCTAATATCCTAAATGTTTAGTATAGGTTGGATGAAATCCATCTGTGGCCCTCTCCTTTGTACTAGTTGCCCCGCTTAGCTACTAGTGCCCCGATCGAAGTGATCGTCGGGCTGAGACCAGCACAGCACCGCACACCCCCGAAATTGTTCGACACTGCAGAGTTGGCATCGAGTGCCGAGGGTGATACCTCTTAGCTCACTCCCGATGATGCTTCTGTAGTATAGCTAATCGGACGCGGATTACCGAGGGTGATTCCTCTTCATCCACCTCCGGTGAAGCTTCTGTCGTGCAACCCCTCAAGTGTGGACCATCGAGGGTGATTCCTCCTGGTTCTCCTTGACGGACTACATCGGGTAGGAATCCATCGAGGGTGATTCCTCGGGTTCCCCTTGATGTGATGAACACACGGATACTTTACTTTTACTACAGTCCCCGGGTAAAGTCGGTTCGACCCCGAGGGGTACCCGCGAGAGGTGTGAAGTCGGGTTGTCCGTGAGGGTACCCGCGAGATAATTACGAGGCGCAGCCGGGCAGGCAGAGACCGCCCTAGAAAGGGATGGGCCTGGCCCTTGTTGCACTTCCTCGAGACGGGACGACAGGAGTACTGATCGTCACCGCAAGCTCCTAATAATGCGCTAACGGATTTGGGTATTGATCTGAGTGGGTCGTCGTGCCCTATACGTACTACCACCACGTGGGATAATGGTTTAATGGGGCCCTCTACGCCGTATGTATCAGCCGAAAGCTATGTCAGACGTCCAGTTCAGCCATGTGGGCCTGTCGGGCCAGTGCCATCCATGATGAGGTGGTGCTCGTCCTGGCTCGTCGCATAACGACCCGAAGTGCAAAGGGGGATGGGCCCAAGAACCCTGCGCGCTTAGGATGTAGACCGGCGGGGACCTCTCTGCTTAGCTCTAGGTAGGGCGGCGGTGTGTCGATCAGCCGAGGCCGGGCATGACCCGATAAAAGTGTGTCCGGCCAGAGTTAATCGAGCGTGTTGGGTAACAGTAGTGCACCCCTGCAGGGAAGTTATCTATTCGAATAGCCGTGTCCACGGTAACAGGACGCTCAGTGTTGTATCCCGATCTATTACTACTTGAACTGGATACTTTTAATTAATTGAAGCTCCGGGATTGCTTTCTCGCAGGGAGTCGAGGAAGGATCTCTGGGCTTTGCTCCCACATGCTTGTTAAATTAATAATATGCTAATCTGCACTCTTCTAATGATGCAAGACCGCTGAAGATGCTAGTCTTCGATAGGCTAGGCCTTTCTCTCTATTCTGGCATTCTGCTATTTAGTCCACAGATACAGCCTCTTCATTTGAAACCAATGCATAAATAGTATAGTTCTGATGTCAGTCTTGCGAGTACTTTGGATGAGTACTCACGGTTGCTCTGCTATTCTTTTTCCCATACCCATTTGATGATATACCAGACGCTGGAGCCCAGGAGCAGGAGATCCCCGGAGGTATCTACTTCTACGTGGAGATCCCCGACGACCAAGAGTAGTTAGGAGGCTCCCAGGCAAGAGGCCTTGCCTCTTTGGATCGCAGTCGTTGTTTGTTTTTCGCCTTCTTAAGGCATCTTGTTTAACCTTGTGTCTGTACTCAGATACTGTTGCTTCCGCTGATGCTTGTGTTGGGGAACGTTGCATGGGAAACAAAAATTTTCCTACGCACACACAAGATCTATCCATGGTGATGAGCATCTACGAGAGGGAGAGTGAATCTACATACCCTTGTAGATCGCTAAGCGGAAGCGTTTAAGAAACGCGGTTGATGTAGTCGAACGTCTCCGCGATCCAAATCGCAAGTCGTCCCTCGAACCGATCACGAACTAGTGCCGAACGGACGACACCTCCGCGTTCAACACACGTACGGCTTGATGACGCCTTCACCTCCTCGATCCAGCGAGCGATGGTGAAGTAGTATCTGAGTTCCGGCAGCACGACGGCGTGGTGATGGTGGTGAGGAACAATCTCTGCAGGGCTTCGCCAAGCGCTACGGAGATTATGACGGAGGAACTAGAGGGTTAGGGTTGCCGGCACATGGCTTGGGAAATTCTTGATGTATTCCGGGTGCTAGCCCTGCCCCTCTATTTATATGTTGAGCCCTGGGGTCGAAACTTGGAGAAAGAGCCTCCTCAAAGTCGGTTTGGCCCGCAAGGCAAGAGTCCTGCTCGGACTCCAGGACCAGACGCCAGGGTCCTCGGCGTCTGGCCCCAGACGCCAGGGTCCCTGGCGTCTGGCCCCTGGCCTCCGCAAAACTTCCTTTTGCACCTTCCTAAAGCCTCGTGGGCTTTACCCCTTGGCCCAAATAAAGTGTTCTCGTACCCGAACATTTCGGGAAACATCCGAAACTCCTTCCGATGAATTCCGGAACCCTTCCGGAGACCAAACACTATTATCCCATATATCAATCTTTACCTCCGGACTATTCCAGAGCTCCTCGTCATGTCCGGGATCTCATCCGGGACTCCGAACAACTTTCGGTCACCAACATAACAACTCAACTATACTTATATCGTCACCAAACGTTAAGTGTGTAGACCCTGCGGGTTCGAGAACTATGTAGACATGACCGAGACACCTCTACGATCAATAACCAATAGAGGGACCTGGATGCCCATATTGGCTCCTACATATTCTACGAAGATCTATATCGGTCGAACCTCTATGTCAAGGATTCAGTTAATCCCGTATGCTGTTCCCTTTGTTCTTCGGTATGTTACTTGCCCGAGATTCGATCGTCGGCATCTCTATACCTAGGTCAATCTCGTTACTGGCAAGTCTCTTTACTCGTTCCGTAATACAAGATCCCATGGCTAACACTTTAGTCACATTGCTTGCAAGGCTTATAGTGATGTTGTATTACCGAGTGGGCCCTGAGATACCTCTCCGTCACACGGAGTAACAAATCCCAGTCTTGATCCATGCCAACCCAACATACACCCTCGGAGATACCTGTAGAGCACCTTTATAGTCACCCAGTTACGTTGCGACGTTTGATACACACAAGGTATTCCTCCGGTGTCAGTGAGTTGCATGATCTCATGGTCAAAGGAACAGATACTTGACATGCAGAAAACAATAGCAATAAACTGACACGATCATATGCTACGTTTACAGTTTGGGTCTTGTCCATCACATCATTCTCCTAATGATGTGATCCCGTTATCAAATGACATCTCATGTCCATGGCTAGGAAACCTTCACCATCTTTTGATCAACGAGCTAGTCAACTAGAGGCTTACTAGGGACACAGTGTTGTCTATGTACCCACACATGTATTTGAGTTTCCAATCAATACAATTATAGCTTGGATAATAAACGATTATCATGAACAAGGAAATATAATAATAACTAAATTATTATTGCCTCTAGGGCATATTTCCAACAGCTTGTATGACATCGAGCTTGTGTATTCGAGCCTTGAGGCCCTAGCTTGTAATATAAAGCTTGAATTATTTATTTTTGTGTCTAGAGTTGTGTTGTGATATCTTCAAGTGAGTCCCTAGGCTTGATCGTGTGTATTTGCGTGTATGCTTAGTGCACGACTAAGCTGGGGGCGTCACAATCGAGGAGAACATCTATTATATTATTAAAATGATAGAAAACGAACGGCTAAGATTCAACATTATAAAGTTCAGATATTGAACGGTTGAGATTTGTCAAATATTAATTTAGGACACGGCTGGGTCCATGGATCCGGATAGGAGTCATAATGAAATCAACTACCATTTAATTAACGGTAGAAGAAGACCTATGCAGACACGTCTTCGCACAAAAAGGGGAAAAGACACGAACTAGATGGCACGTACGTGGTGGAGGAACCATAACGTGCTCATGAACTCTGAACATCAACGCAGATGTGAAAGAAATTTGGCTCTGAGCACAGGAAGTTCAGTCATCTCCCAATTGACTAAAGGCTTGCCTTCAAAACCTAGGAAGATGATCTGATCAGGTACGGTGTCTTCACTTCCGGAAATCAGCGGATGGGAGCAAAGGTATGAATATGACAGAGGGAGCCGAAGAAGCCATCCCATGGCCGACATGGACGTAGACGCGTTGAAGAAGCAGCGGCGGTGGTACTCATGAACTCGAACATCAACACAGACGTGCACGAAATTTGGTTCCGAGCACAGGAACCAGTCATCTCCTAATTGAATAGAGGCTTGCCTTCAAACCCTCGAAAGATGGTCCAGTCAGGTGCGATGTCTTCGCATCCGGAAATCAGCTGATGGGAACGAAGGTATGAATACGACAGAGGGAGCCGAAGAAGCCTTCCCATGGCCTACATGGACATAGACGTCAAAAAAGTAGCGGCGACAGCAGAGACGACGCCGACGATGAGGTAACCCTACAGCAGCCTCCTTGAAGCTAGCAATTGAAGCCTGGGATGTCAAAATTTATATATAGTGTCATGTAAACATATGCACCTACAAATAGATGATTTTGGTTACAAAGCTAATTTCTGTGTGGTCACTAAAGTTTTCCCAAAGCATCACCACCCACGGCGACTACAGCATGAGGATGTGCAGGACTTGAACGCATCAGCCGAGACGAGAAAAAGTGATCATGCACAGGAACCTGTCATCTCCCAATTGAATAGAGTGGCTTGCCTTCAGTCCCTAGGAATATGATCCGATCAGGGACAAAGTCTCACGCCCAGGAAACAGCAGGCCGGAGCTAAGGTATGAGTATGACAGAGGGAGCAGAAGCAGCCATCCAATGGCCAGCGTGGACGCAGGCGCTGAAGAAGCGGCTGCGGCAGCAAAGACGACGCCGATGATTAGGTAACGCTAAAGCTATCTCATTGAACCTATCAATTGAAGCCTTCGATGTCAAATTTGAAATAGTGTCATGTAAACCGATGCACTTACAAACAGATCAATTTGTTTGCAAAGCTAATTTATGTGTGGTCGCTAAGGTCTGCACATAGCATCGCCACCCACCATGCCTACAGCATGAGGACGTAATGTGCGACCTGGCACAAGAGTTTCCACGTTATGTCACAACAGTCAGCCTCACGTTACAATTGGGTGTGCGCGTGTCCGTCGGACCATGCTCGCCTGATATATTTATCTATAATTCACATAACAAAGATATTACTTCCGTTGGGGTACATCCCTTGATAGGTGGATATATAATACAATTTGATTTAGCCGATGAAGTGAGCATCAAATAAAAGATGAAAAAAACATCAATTCAGTTTTTTTGGGTTAGAATATAATTTCATATAAAATAACAAGGACGATAAAAAAAGAAATTATCACAAATATTAAGAGAGGTAAATTGTTTGATACCAGTTTTTACAAATAATACATGGCAATAGTTATGTAGCCTCGGATGTCAGGGCATATAGAGTAACTTTTGATGTCATGGGCATCTCGAAGCATACGTGGAACATCGAGAGGCCTTCTATTGTATGATCATGAAAATGCGGGTGAAACACATCCAGCGGTGAGGCAGGAAGGCAAGAGAACACAAAGTTTAGATCTATTATTTATGACCACTTGATCACACGAACAATTCAGTATTTCAATTACCACTTTATCAGAACAACAATTAAACATGTAATCATCACTGGACCACCGCAACAATATATGAGGCAAATAAACGATCATGTTCTTCCACATAGCTAAATTATTTAAACTGTTACCTCTTTGTCAAACATAAAAAGTAATGGACAAGATCTAAAAATATATACATATGTCTAATTTTTTCTCACCATAATCGATCATATGCACATGAATTAATTCTGAAAGCAGTATAAATCATGACTAAATATAGCAATATGCAATACTATATCGGTATTTGGGCTGTAAGTTGTGGACAATTACTATTTTAGTTCGCATTATAATATTGAAATATTTGTTTTTATCAACATGTATTATTACGTCGGTTGGAAGCGACAAAAAGGAGGTTGATTCGGAAGAATCAAAGGTAACCATTCCAAATATTATTAGAAGCAGTAGCTGCTGGAGCAACAAATGAGGAAGAGAGACGACCCTTGGTGTGCATGAACTACACCACCGGTCTATTACGAAGTTCGCACTATTAAAGTAGTGAGAAGTATTAGATTTGACTTCCAATATTATATATATGTAGAAGAACCATGTACGTGACATGATGGCACTGGGTAAGAATAACGAGATATCAGTATGACATGTCTATGCGCAAGTGTATTAACAATATGATTGAGGTAAAAGAGTGTCACCACTGTTGCAGAAATATTACAGCAACGAAACATGGTGCTTCATTTGAATTCTATATGATAATTTTTTTCGACAATTTCTAAAAGAAACAAAACTAACAATGAGCTCAAATCTTATGGAAAAATATTGCATCTTCTTAGTAATTCAGGTGTTTTACCCATGTCCATGTGAATTTACATCCATGTGTTCATGTGTGTTCGATGTCCCAAGCATAATAATTTTATTCGGACGGGAGAACAACTTTGATATGATTAAAAAATCAAACTATGTCAAGAGTGAGTAAGAGAGAATATTATGTAATTTTCAGTGAGTATATGTATGTTACATTGCTTTTGATGACCAAACTATAGTGGAAATTAAAGAGTTAGCATGCATGGAAATATTTTGAGGCGTGATATTTCACAAATGAAAAACACAACTACATATTACCAATATGTAGGTAGAAGCTAGACATTAATGTTTACATTTAGTTTCTGATGAAAGTTAGACACCAAAAAATTATTGGAAAAGTGCATGTGATATATAAAAGAGTACAAAGCTTTATGTTTTAAATGTTTACCATCTGGACTACTAACATAGTAATATACAAATCTAGCCGCGCAAATGCGCGGGTCACCCCACTAGTTGCATTGAAGATAAAAGAGAGAGAAGAAGCCATCTAGCTACTAGCTATGGACCCGTAGGTCTGCGGTGAACTACTCACGCATCATCGGAATGTAGCAAGCATGATGTAGAAGCCCTCCGTGATCGATTCCCCCTCCGGTAGAGTACCGGAAAAGGCCTCTAGATGGGATCACGGAAGCACAGAAGCTTGCGGCGGCGGAAAAAGTGTTTTGGATGGCTCTCTAGGGGTTTCCCAATATTTGAAAATTTATAGAAGTGGAATTAGGTCAGACGGAGCCTCGATGGGACCACAAGGTAACAGGGCGCGACCCCCCTGGGCGCGCCCTGTTGCCTTGCCGTCTCCTCGTTCATCCTCTGGTCTCCTCCCGAAGCTTCTAGGGTCTCTTATATCCAGAAAAAAAATCATCAAAACATTTCGTAGCGTTTGGACTCCCTTTGGTACTGATTTTCTGGAAAACCAAAAACAAGCAAAAAATAGCAACTGGCACTAGGCACTAGGTTAATAGGTCAGTTCCCAAAAATGATATAAAATAGTGTAAAATGCATATAAAGTATCCAAGATTGATAATATAATAGCATGGAACAATCAAATATTATAGATACGTTGGAGGCTGATACGTCTTCGTCGTATCTATAATTTTTGATTGTTTCATGCCAATATTCTACAACTTTCATATATTTTTGGCAACATTTTATATTATTTTTGGGACTAACATATTGATCCAGTGCCTAGTGCCAGTTTTTGTTTTCTGCTTGTTTTTTGTTTCACAGAAAATCCATATCAAATGAAGTCCAAATGCAATAAAATTTTACGGAGAATTATTTTGGAATATATGTGATTTTTGGGAGGTGGAATCAATGCCAACGGAGGCCCACAACCTCCTCAATCCACCTGGGCGCGGCCCCCCTGGCGCGCGATGGTGCCTCGTGGGCACACCATAAGTCAGTTGGGGCTCTTCTTCAGCCGCGAGGAAGCTAATATCCGGAAAAAAATCGTGTTAAAATTTCAGCCCGATCGGAGTTACGGATCTTCGGGAATTTAAGAAACGATGAAAGGCCAGAAAACGGAAACGCGAAACAGAAGAGAACAGAGAGAGAGATCCAATCTCGGAGGGGCTCCCGCCCCTCCGGGTGCCATGGAGGAAAAGGACCAGAGGGGGAAACCTCCTCCCATCTAGGGGAGAGGCCAAGCAAGAAGAAGAAGAAGGGGGGCACTCTTCCCCTCTCTCCCGGTGGCGCCGAAACGCTGCCGGGGCAATCATCGTGACGACGATCTACACCAACAACTTCGCTGCCGTCAACACCAACTCTCTCCCCCTCTATGCAGCAGTGTAACACCTCTTCTCCCCGCTGTAATCTCTACTTAAACATGGTGCTTAATGCTACATATTATTATCCAATGATGTGTTGCCATCCTATGATGTTTGAGTAGATTCGTTTTGTCCTATGGGTTTATTGATGATCGTGATTGGTTTGAGTTGTATGTTTTATCCTTACACCCACAAAATAGTTTCATACTTGTTCTAGGTAAAACGAATGTTAAGTGCGCGTAGAGTTGTATCGGTGGTCGATAGAACTTGAAGGGAATATTAATTCTACCTTTAGCTCCTCATTGGGTTCGACACTCTTATTTATCGAAAAAGCTACAATTGATCCCCTATACTTGTGGGTTATCAAGACCTTTTTCTGGCGCCGTTGCCGGGGAGCAATAGCGTGGGGTTGATATTCTCGTGTGTGCTTGTTTGCTTTATCACTAAGTATATTTTATTTTCTATCACTAAGTAGTTTTTATTTTCTGCTCTAAGTTGTTTTATATCTTTAGTTATGGATATGGAACATGAAACACCAAAAAAATTAGTGGTACTTGCTACTCATGGAGATGGGGAACCTCCTAAAACCCTCGATGTTGGCTATGTGGAAAACATTAAGTACTACTTTGATAATCCTGATAAATCTCCATTTAACTTGATAATGGGATATACTTTGGATCAATGGGAATACTTTAGGGATTATCGCTTGTCTCAAAAAGGGAAACTCTTATGGGATCAAATTTATTATTTGCATTGGTATGCTCGGAATTTATGCTTAAGATATGATTATACTTGTTGCTCTAAGATGAAGGCTCCACACCTTCCCTTTTCATGTAAATTTAATGATAATGAAACCTTGGCTCCTTATGCTAATGGTGTATATTATTACTATGATGTGGAACAAATAGAAGAATTTGTTGCTTTTAAGGGTGCTTATGAAATTGAATCTTTGTTTGAAAAGTATGAAAACTATGATGATGCTGTTTACAGATCTGAAAATTATGCTATACTAAAATATTGCTATGATAATTATGAATACAATGCCTATATTGATGAATTTATTGAGAAAGTCTCTGCTGCCCAAGAAGAGACTAATATTTTGTAGGAACCTATGGAAGAAGAAATTGCTGAAACTGTGAGCTCATTAGATGAAAAAGATGATGAGGAGAGTGAAGAACAAAAGGAGGAAAAGCGGATTAGCTACCCGTGCCCACCTTCTAATGAGAGTAACTCTTCAACTCATACATTGTTTAATTTCCTTTCGTGCTTACCGAAGGATGAATGCTATGATGATTGCTATGATCCCTTTGATTCGTTTGAAATATCCCTTTTTGATGAAATTGATGCTTGCTATGATTGTGGCCATGATACCAATATGAATTATGCTTATGGAGATGAACTTGCTATAGTTCCTTATGTTAATAATGAAATTGTTGCTATTGTACCCACACATGATAGTCCTATTATCTTTTTGAATTCTCCCAACTACACTATATCGGAGAAGTTTGTGCTTATTAAGGATTATATTGATGGTTTGCGTTTTACTGTTGCACATGATGATTTTGATGAATATAATATGCATGTGCTTGCTTCTCCTAATTGCAATTATTATGAGAGAGGAACTACATCTCCGCCTCTCTATGTTTCCAATACGATAAAATTGCAAGAAACTGTTTATACTATGCATGGGCCTTTACTTGATGTGCATGAATTGTTCTTTTATGACATGCGGATGCATAGGAAGAGAGTTATACTTCATCATTGCATGATATATGTTACTTTGTGCTCACTACTAAATTACAAATCATTGTTAATTAAAATTGGCTTTGATATACCTTGGGATCCGGGTGGATCAATTACTTGAGCACTTTATGCCTAGCTTAATGGCTTTAAAGAAAGCGCTGCCAGGGAGACAACCCGGAAGTTTTAGAGAGTCATTTATTTCTTTTGTGTGCTTTTAAAAAGTTTAAAAAATATATAGAGTGGAACCTAAAAACTTTACAAAAAAGAAAAGTGAAAGTAAGAAAGACGAGCACCATGGAAGCGGGAGCATGCCTTGAACTTTGTTCATGCCCATGGAAACTTTGTGAATCTTGAATTACAGAACCTTTTCAACAAAAATAATTATCCCCTTGTACAAATTCATTGTATTATAAAAATAATGTGCCAAGATTTACCGTTAGGATGTTTAAATTGCTTGTTTGGTATGTGCAGTGCAAAAACAGAAACTTTTGCTGTAGTGCGTGAATTTACATTTTTTTACTGGAACATGAAAAAATTCTGAAATTTTTACAAGGTACTGATATGAAAATTATTTATTTATTCCTAATTTTTCAGAATTTTTTGAGTTACATAAGTATATGTACCATCTGCATCTTTACAGACTGTCCTGTTTTCACAGATTGCTGTTATAGTTTCGTTATTTGCTTATGTTTGAAATCTTGTTGAGCCCCATTGACTTGGGAGCCATATAATTGTGATAGCATACAGTGGGTAATGTTTGATTATAATTATACAATAATGTTAGAGCAGGACATGATGGGATTTGATGTTATATGTACTAACCCTTCTAATAAAAAGTTCGGTTAAGTTTTGTGTGGATGAAGTGTTCGAAGATCGAGGAGGTATTGATATGAGAAGAATGAGGAGAGGCAAGAGCTCAAGGTTGGGGATGCCCAAGGCACCCCAAGTAAATATTCAAGGAGACTCAAGCGTCTAAGCTTGGGGATGCCCCGGAAGGCATCCCATCTTTATTCGACAATTATCGGTATGTCTCGGTTTTTGTTTTGTTCACATGATATGCGTAAATTCTTGGAGCGTCTTTTGTGTTTATTTTTCCCTTTTCTTTTATGCACCATGCTGGTATGAAATAGTCCTTGGTTCATTTATAGAATGCTCTTTGCACTTCACTTATATCTTTTGAGTATGGCTTTATAGAATGCTTCATGTGCTTCGCTTATATCATTTGAAGTTTGGATGCATGTTTCTCTACACCTAGAAAACCGTTATTTATAGAATTCTCTTTTGCTTCACTTATATTAGAGCATGATCTTTTGTAGAAAGAATTAAACTCTCTTACTTCACTTATATCTATTTAGAGAGTCAACAGGAACTGGTCATTCACATGGTTAGTCATAAAATCCTACATAAAACTTGTAGATCATTGAATATGATATGTTTGATTCCTTGCAATAGTTTTACGATATTAAGATGGTAATATGTGGGAGGTACTAGTGAATGATTGTAGATTAGTAAGAATATTGGTGTTAAGGTTTGTGATTCCCAAAGCATGCACATATAGTCTCTCGTTATGCTAAGAAGTTGGAGCACGATTTATTATTGATTGTCTTCCTTTGCGTGGAGGTCGGGGGCGCGCGATGGTTAAATCCTACCAACCTCCCCCCTAGGGGCATGCGTAGTAGTACCTTGCTTCGAGGGCTAATAAACTTTCACAATAAGTATGTGAGTTCTTTATGACTAATGTGAGTCCATGGATTATACGCACTCTCACCTTTCCGCAATTTGTTAGCCTCTTCGGTACCGCGCATTGCCCTTTCTCACCTCGAGAGTCGGTGCAAACTTCGCCGGTGCATCCAAACCCCATGATATGATACGCTCTATCACACATAAGCCTCCTTATATCTTCCTCAAAACAGCCACCATACCTACCTATTATGGCATTTCCATAGCCATTCCGAGATATATTGCCATGCAACTTCCATCATCATCATATACATGACTTGACCCGTCATTGTCATATTGCTTTGCATGATCGTAAGATAGCTAGCATGATATTTTCATGGTTTGTCCATTTTTTGATATCTTTGCTACGCTAGATCATTGCACATCCTAGTACACTGCCAGAGGCATTCATATAGAGTCATATTGTTCTAGATATCGAGTTGTAATATTGAGTTATAAGTAAATAAAAGTGTGATGATCATCATTATTAGAGCATTGTCCCAGTGAGGAAAGGATGATGGACACTATGATTCCCCCACAAGTCGGGATGAGGCTCCGGACGAAAAAAAAGGAGAAAATAAAAAAATGAGGCCAAAAAGAGCCCATAAAAAAGAAAAAAAAGAAAAAAAGAGAAAACAAAAAAAATTGAGAGAAAAACAAAGAAGGGGCAATGTTACTATCATTTTACCACACTTGTGCTTCAGAGTAGCACCATGTTTTTCATATAGAGAGTCTCCTATGTTGTCACTTTCATATACTAGTGGGAATTTTTCATTATAGAACTTGGCTTGTATATTCCAATGATGGGCTTTCTCAATTGCCCGAGGTCTTGAGCAAGCAAGTTGGATGCACACCCACTTAGTTTTCAGTTTGAGCTTTCATACACTTATAGCTCTTAGTGCATCCGTTCCATTGCAATCCCTACTCCTCGCATTGACATCAATTGATGGGCATCTTCATAGCCCGTTGATTAGCCGCGTCGATGTGAGACTTTCTTCCTTTTTTGTCTTCTCCATATTAACCTCTACCACCGCACACTACTAGGGAAAAGCTTATAGGTGGAGGCTTAATAGTAGGGCGGGTCCTGGACCAGCGCTACTGCTATTTAACAGTAGTGCGTGCCTCAACAACGCGCTGCTGCTATAACATTAGCAGTAGCGCTGGGAGCCAAACAGGTGCTGCTGCTAACCAGGTTCGTGGTGTCCCCCGGTCGGAGCCTTTGTAGCAGCGTGGGGATACAACCCGCGCTACAACTAAGTATATAGTTGTAGCGCGTTTTACACGGGCCGCGCTACTGATAAGTTTAGTCCCACCTCGCTCCGCGAACAGGATGTTTACCACCTTAAATATGTTAATTCTCCAACTATCACAAGCACTTGGTCTTCATTGTACTCTATGTGTAGGATCTGTGGCAATATGAATCTTCACCTGTTCCTACAGGTGAAGATTCATACTGACAATTTAGATTCTACACAAAAGGATCATTGATGACCGATGTATTTTATGATGTTTTTTTTACATGCTTCAAATTGGGTTGTGTTAAAAAGAAAATTACATTGTTAAAAATAAAATGAAAATGAAACAGAAAAAGAAAAGAAAATTGGGCTGTATTAAAAAGAAAATGAAAATGAAACAGAAAAAGAAAAGAAAATTGGGCTACCACCCCATTTAGCAGCAGCACGTGACCTATGGACCGCGCTACAGGTATTTGGCTTAGCAGTAGCGCTGACCCTCTAGCCGCGCTACTGCTACAAAGCCTTATTCCCCCCGCGCGACCGTCCACCTCACTCTCATGTGCTCATTCTCTCGCTCTCGCCGTCACCGCGCGCCGCCGTCCACTATTGCCGCCGTCTCCACCTCGGTAAGACTCCTCCTCCCTCCTTCCTCCAGCAGCCGCCCTCCTCACTCCAACCGCCGCCCCTCCTCACTCCCCTCCAGTCGCTGCCCTCCTCCCTCCTCCTGCTCCAGCCGCCGCCCCACCTCCATCCGCCGCCCCTCCCCCATCCTCCTCCTCCCTCCTTCCCCCCCATCTGCCGCCCTCACACTCTCGCTCTCCCCCTCACACTCTCGCTCTCTCTGCCGCCGCCGCCGCCCGCCGTCGCCCTCTCCCTCCTCTGCCGGCCGCCCTCTCCTCCCTCCTCCGCCGGCCGCCCTCTCCTCCCTCCTCCCACTGCCCTCCTCACTCCTCCCTCCTTCCTCCCTCCCTCCTCCCTCCCCCATCTATGTTTTTTTGAATAAAATAGAACATATAAGTTATATGAATAGAATGTAGGTATTTTGAATAGAATAAAATAGAAAATATAGGTAGAATGGAGGTTTTTTGAATAGAATAGATAGGTAGATTTTTTGAATATAAATTTTTTATAGAAATAGAAATGTATTGGAATGCTATTTCAGAAATTTTTTGGTATCAAATTTAGTAATAAAAATTTTTAGTAAGAAAATTTAGGTATAGAAATTTTTAGTAATTTTCTTTTTCAAGATAGAAATGTATTGGACAATTTAATTATTTTTATGTCATTATCACTTTGTCATCAAAGAATGCTATATGAGATTTCATGATCTAAAATTTTGAGGTGGAATATGCAGGCTTTGTAGTGTCGCATCTCGCTGTGGAGTGATCGTCGTCGGAGCTACCTTTACTTCCTCTTCACCCGAGTCGGTGAGCTAAAAGTACTCCTCCTCCTTCTCTTCTCCTCGAAGTTGAATAGAGTAGAACTAGGGTATTTAGTTATGCCAAATTTAGAGAGAGGGAGAGAGAGAGAGAGAGAGAGAGAGACCTACTTTCTTGAAGAACTAGGGTATTTAGTTATGCTTCTTGTCCAAATGAAATGTTCGGGTTATAGATGTAGTAGTAGTAGATGAGTGGCCTATGTTTTGCCGGAGTGTTGATTCATTTCCGCTCCGGCAAATTTCAGGCGCTCGATATGTCCTATTTTAGTGAAGGTCATGCCGGATTTTTCCGTGAATTTTCGCATGACTTCTGCTAGAATATATGACAGTCAAAAAATCAGTGAGGGAGAGTGTCCACCATATATGAGAGAAGAAGAATGCCGACTTTTGTCGTGGGGGTCGTTTCTCCTTCTTCTCCTTGTGCTAGACCTTTGTTATGCACTAGGGGAAGGAGGAGTAGTGACCATCACCGACGGTCGAAAATGTCAGAGAGGGAGTGCCCACCATATACACCACGTGAGATGAGAGTTTTCAAGGAAAGACTCGACAGACCGACAGTCAACCCGTGATGAATAATAATGATCTGTGTGTTGAGTTCCTGTTAGTTGCCGTCGATTTATAATCTTTGAATTTTGAACACAGGAAATGTCCGACGATGATAAGATCCCGGAGTGCGACTACTGCTGCGATGACCGGGGTTTGTGCGACAGGGAGCCTCACCTGTTAAATGGTAGGTTCTTCACCGTGAAGTTGGAAGAGACCTTCGATGTTTGTACGGTACGCAACGACAAGTATTTCATCGTAATTAATCATGACTTGTGATTCTTTGCTTCAACGTGTAATTTCCATTTTTTTTTCAATTCGACTAGTACATCCCGTGCCATGCAAGACCGTTTGTCTTGCAGAAGCTCGGTTTCCATGATCTTGAGAATATGGAGACGAGGAGGGCTCACCTCAGGACTAAACAAGGTTATGCTTTTCGGGTTAAGCTCTACAATGCGCTTAATCACTCGTATTTCGGCTGCTCTAATTGGGAAGCTTTCTGCAAGGCCTATGGATTTGAGGAGAATATGCAAATAACTTTTGATATTCGTCCCGAAGATGAAGATATTGAAGATAATATCGACATTTGGGTCGATGTGGATATGCCTCCTGTTTTGCCTAAATGTGAGTTTGTCAAACTAATTTGTTAAGTAATTTATATTTTTTTATTTACAAATATTTGGTGTTCATTGCTACTAAACTTGTTTATTTATAATTATCAGCTTATTTCTTATCTTCAAAATATACTCGGAAAGCTGTGGACATGACATACTACAGTTATGGCTCCGAGCTTAATTGTGAGGAGAAAGGATATCTTGTCTCATTTATAGATGATGTTGAGAATTTTAAGACCAATCAGTTTATCATCCCAAATTATACTGGATACGTGCCACTAGTCCATCAGTTGCTTGATGGTAACCTCATTGCGAAAAACTTGGTATGATTTTGTTAATGATGGTAACTTTGTTGCATACATTCTTCTTAAGTAAACTACATTGCTAACTATATATGTTACTATATTGTTCAACAGAAGCTCCCTAGCGAGGTTGTGCCTCACATGATGCTTATCGAAGGGAGTATGCACATGGTTAGCTTACGACCGTTTCCACCGACGGCTTACCAAAGTGCATACTCTATTTCTTTGAAAGATGGAAGGCTCAATATCAACGATTGGAGCAAAGTAATGAAGGCACGCACGCAACCGATTGGAGACAACATGCGTGTGCGCAAGGCAGAAGTTGGCGACAGGTGGATCTCCATTCTCCATTTTGGAGATGGACCGGTTTACCTGTTTTATGCTATTTTACCTAGGAGAGAAGACTAGGTCCTAGGTAGTAAGAACAATTAGCTAGTGTTGATATGACTATGATGATGATGATTAGTTATTATGATGATGATGAGTTATATGTGCTACAATGTGTTAGCTAGAATGATGATGATGATGATAAGTTATATATTGTGATGATGATGAGTTGTTATTATGATCATGATGAGTTATTATATCATTGGGTGAAAGAAACACATATTAGATTAAAGTGGATGTATCCAAGTGACCAAGTTGAATATGTAGGAATATATGATGGTGGGACAGCACACAAGTGTCGATTCGACACTTGTGTGTCATCCTAACATCATACCTTCCTACATATTCAACTTGGTCACTTGGATCCATCCACTTTAATCTAATTCGTGTTTCTTCCACAACCTCTTCATTGCCACTGTATAAAAATTTGTGCATGATATGATGAGACTAGTGTATAAAACTTGTACAAATATGGCATAAATACGCAGGAAAAAAGGAAATTTTAGCAGTAGCGTGGGTTAACTACTAGCAGCAGCGCGGTCTTATCAGCAGCGCTGGCTAAATAGCCGCGCTACAGGTAGTTATCAGTAGCGTGTGCCTCAACAATGCGCTGCTGCTAGGTTGGCTAGCAGTAGCGCTGGAAAACACACGCTACTGCTAAGACTTAGCTGTAGCACCGTAGCAGTAGCGCGGTCCCCAGCGCTACTGCTATGCCTTTTACTCGCGCTACTGCTAGGGTTTTCCCTAGTAGTGGCATTCTATTCCACCCATAGTGTTATATCCATGGCTTGCGCTCATGTATTGCGTGGGGGTTGAAAAAGCTGAAGCGCGTTAAAAAGTATGAACCAATTGCTTGGCTGACACCGGGGTAGTACATGATTTATATTTTCTGTTAAGAAGATGGAGCATGACAAGGCTATATGATTTTGTAGGGATAGCGTTCTTTAACATTTTTATTCTGAAAGGCATGATTGTTTGTAAGGATGCCTGAGTATTGATGTCTTTATATCAAATTATAGACTATTGCTTTAAATCACTCGTGTCTTAATATTCATGCCTTGATTAGATTATATGATCAAGATTATGCTAGGTAGCATTCCACATCAAAAATTATCTTTTTTATCATTTACCTACTCGAGAATGAGCAGGAATTAAGCTTGGGGATGCTGATACGTCTCCACCGTATCTATAATTTTCGATTGTTTCATGCCAATATTCTACAACTTTCACATATTTTTGGCAACATTTTATATTATTTTTGGGACTAACATATTGATCCAGTGCCTAGTGCCAGTTCCTGTTTTCTGCTTGTTTTTTGTTTCACAGAAAATCCATATCAAACGAAGTCCAAATGCAATAAAATTTTACGGAGAATTATTTTGGAATATATGTGATTTTTGGGAGGTGGAATCAATGCCAACGGAGGCCCACAGCCTCCACAAGCCACCTGGGCGCGCCCCCCGGCGCGCGGTGGGGCCTCGTGGGCACACCGTAAGTCGGTTGGGGCTCTTCTTCGGCCACAAGGAAGCTAATATCCGGAAAAAAATCATGTTAAAATTTCAGCCCGATCGGAGTTACGGATCTCCGGGAATTTAAGAAACGGTGAAAGGCCAGAAAACATAAACGCGAAACAGAAGAGAAAAGAGAGAGAGATCCAATCTCGGAGGGGCTCCAGCCCCTCCAAGTGCCATGGAGGCCAAGGACCAAAGGGGAAAACCTCCTCCCATCTAGGGGGGAGGCCAAGCAAGAAGAAGAACAAGAAGGGGGGCTCTCTCCCCCTCTCTCCCGGTGGCGCCGGAACGCCGCCGGGGCAATCATCGTGACGGCGATCTACACCAACAACTTCGCCGCCGTCAACACCAACTCTCTCCCCCTCTATGCAGCGGTGTAACACCTCTTCTCCCCGCTGTAATCTCTACTTAAACATGGTGCTTAATGCTACATATTATTATCCAATGACGTGTTGCCATCCTATGATGTTTGAGTAGCTTCGTTTTGTCCTATGGGTTGATTGATGATTGTGATTGGTTTGAGTTGTATTTTTATTTTGGAGCTGTCTTATGGTGCCCTCCATGTCGCGCAAGCGTGAGTGATCCCCGCTGTATGGTTTGCAATACGTTCATAATTCTCTTATAGTGGGCGGCTAGAGTGACAGAAGCTTACACCCGAGTAAGGGGGTTGTTGCGTATGGGAGTAAAGGGGATTGATACTTAATGCTATGATTGGGTTTTACCTTAATGATCTTTGGTAGTTGTGGATGCTTGCTAGAGTTCCAATCATAAGTGCATATGATCCAAGTACGGAAAGTATGTTAGCTCATGCCTCTCCCTCATATAAAATTGCAATAATGATTACCGGTCTAGTTATCGATTGCCTAGGGACAAATCATTCTCTTGTGTTACAAAAACTTTCTACTAAACAACTAACTTTTATTATCTTGCAATTTACTCGTACTTTTATTATCTCGCAAATTACTCCTAGTTTTATTCTCGTTAAGTACTTCTAGTTTTATCCTTACACCCGCAAAATAATTTCATACTTGTTCTAGGTAAAGCGAACGTTAAGTGCGCGTAGAGTTGTATCGGTGGTCGATAGAACTTGAAGGGAATATTAATTCTACCTTTAGCTCCTCGTTGGGTTCGACACTCTTATTTATCAAAAAAGCTACAATTGATCCCCTATACTTGTGGGTTATCAGAGACCTATCAACATGCTTAAACGAAAAATGGTAACCCCATTTTGAGCTTAACGATGAGTATGACCTATGATCAAGTGTTCTCACTTGACTCCTAAGTCAACATACTCTAACATAGATGACCTAGTAGCCGACCCTCTTCTAGATGAAGTTCCTAGTATCTCTCTTAGATTTCTTTCTTGATTGTATCCTTGTTTGTATTTGGTTGCTTTGTTCCCCTTTCAAAAAAAACCTTCATCTAGATGTCTTCCCTTTCATTCTTTAGTTAGTTTCTTTACTTCTAGTCAATTCATTGCAAATCTTAATTGAATTCCTTGAATATCTTTGTGAGAGCCTATTGCAAGTGGGCTGAGTTGACAAAAATTCTCTCTGCATTGAAATCGGTCCCTATGACTTGAAACACATCGGCTACACCGAAGTGCAACTAACACTGCACAATAGTTCATCGGTACAACCGAAAAGGACAAATTCGGATCCACCGATGTGATCATTCTGTGATATACCCATCTCGGACTCACCGATCGGTACAACTCGGAGTCACCGACTTCACTGTTTGAATCTTTTGCCAAATTATCTTTATTTCTTTTCCAGCTCCACTCAATGATTCTTGCCCTCTGCCTGCATCTTAAACTACATCATGGCTAGTTGTGCCTCTCGAAGACCACACCCACTTGGTTAATAATCTTGAAGATAGACCCTTCTTGGAAATTGATGTCAAATGGGGAGAGAGATGCACATCAAAGCTTATTACAAATCTCTTCTGTATCAAAAGGAATATCCTAAAGGGAGAGAGACGCATTTTAAAAGAGGAGAGAATTCTACATGTTTCTAAGACGGGAGAAACATGTTTTCCAGTTGATTTCTTTGCTATAGTAATTACCTATAGTTGCTAAATTGCTCTAATTTCTGCCTTGATTTTGTCTCACCCTACCTACTCCCAATATCCAATGCTAGATTCAGGGGGAGAGGAAGTTCAAGTTAGGGGAGAAAAATCCTTGGAAGTTTATTGCAAATCTTATTTGATCTTTTGGGGACATGATTGCACCTAAAACAAATATTCACCTAGTGATACTCTCTTCTATACATGTCATCCCAATCTTGGTAGTCTTGATGATCTTGTATCTATTTCCTTTGAGGAAATTATCTTGTGTTATCTAACCCTGTTTTCTCAAGTGTATTTCTTCAGGAATTTGATCAAGCACCTCAAGGTAAGTATATGTATCACACTCATGTGCATGATGATCTCTTGCTTAGTGCACATATTGTTTGCAAGAAAGAATCATGGACATGAAGGTATCACACTTTCATCCTTTTTATCTGATGCATATAGCCAAGATACATGTAACTCATTACTCATTCCTTCCTGCTGTGCATTCACATTTCATGAGTTGTTGTCACTTATATGATTGCACACTTGTAGGGGGGGCATATGCATGTTACATGTTTCCTCAAAGCTTGCATACATTGTCTGCTATATCACTATTTGAAGCTTTGATGTATGTAGTCATCAATTACCAAAAAGGGGGAGATTGAAAGCACACTTTCTCCCTTGGTGGTTTTGATAATTCATGTCAACATACATATTGTTGGACTAACACTTTTATCTAGTATATTTCAGATAAGTTCAACAGTGGCATGGCAAGGACATGAGGATGTGGACCCCTTCAAAATGCAAAGGACATAGAATTGGCAAAGCTTCAAGACTCTACATTTTGGTTAAGTGATCCAAGATCACATAGAGTCCATAGGAAAGCCAATACTATTAAAAGGGGATGAGGTTTTGATCATGACTCAATTGCTCAAGTGCTTAGTGATATTGCTCCAAAAATCCACAAACACCTTCTCCACCTCACATATGTCCAAACCCTAAAGTTTCATCTCGGTCCCACCGAAAAGTTCTATCCCAGACTCACCGAGTTGATCATATACACTGCCACAGCCAAACCCTAGAGTTTCGGTTTCACCGAGATTGCGATCGGTCTCACCGAGATGCAGTGACCAACTTTCTGTAAGCCAATTTGTTCATTTTGAAATTACCGAGTTGAACTGATCGGAACTACCAAAACGAAGTTCTACCTAGGTTATCGCATATCGATCTGTCCGAGATTTCCACTTCGGTCCCACCGAAAAGCCCAACGTTCATATCTTTTGCACAGGTCAGTCTCACCAAGTTTTTGGACCGGTGTCACCGAGTTGAGCCAAAAGTGTGTAACGGTTGGATTTTGGGTGAAGGCTATAAATACCCCTCCACCCCCACCTACTCTCTAGGAGAGCCATCAGAACGAATCTACACTTCCACCATTCATTTTCTGAGAGAGAACCACCTACTCATGTATTGAGATCAAGAGATTCCAATCCAACCATTTGAACCTTGATTTCCAGCCTCCTCAAGTTGCTTTCCACTTCAATCCTTCTCCTACCCAAGACAAATCTGTGAGAGAGTGATTGAGTGTTGAGGAGACTATCATTTGAAGCACAAGAGCAAGGAGTTCATCATCAACAACACCGTCTATTGCCTTTTGGAGAGTGGTGTCTCCTAGATCGGTTAGGTGTCACTTCGGAGCCTCCGAGAGATTGTGGAGTTGAACCAAGGAGTTTGTAAGGGCAAGGAGATCGCCTACTTCATGAAGATCTACCCCGAGTGAGGCTAGTCCTTCGTGGATGTAAGCCATGGTGGAATAGACAAGGTTGCTTCTTCATGGACCCTTCGTGGGTGGAGCCCTCCATGGAGTCGTGCAACCGTTACCCTTCGTGGGTTGAAGTCTCCATCAACGTGGACGTACAATAGCACCACCTATCGGAACCACACCAAAAATCACCATGTCTTCATTGCGTTTGATCTTCACATCTCTACCCCTTCACTTTCCACACTATTGCATGTTGTACTATTTCCGCCGCTCTATCTCTAGATATGCATGTGTAGGAAGTATTGGTAGTATCTTAACTTGTGCCAAAATCTACCTAAGTTTCAAGAAAACTAAAAACTGCACCTTTGGTTGGTTAAGAGTCTATTCACCCCCCCTCTAGACCTATCTTCACCGATCCTACATGCAAGGATCACCTTGCAGAAGTGGGTTGGACCTCCCTCCTCATGGTAGTGGCCGTAGTTACGACGCTTGCCGCTAGGGGGCTCCTCCGGCACCACGTCCTCATCCGTGGCCACCTCCTCAGGCGTGGTCGGCACAACCTCCATGGGCGGCACCACCTCCTTGCCCTTGTTCTCAGTGTCGATCGTTTGCATTACGAAGAGCACGCATTATGAAGAGCACAAAGTCCCTAGGTTGATCGCCATTAAAACCTATCATCCATAACCCCTTTATTTACCCATCTTCACGGTCACTACTTACCCACCATCTAACTCAGTTATCTCTGTCTCTCACTGTTCCTCCTATCCATCACCATGAACTCTAGCAGCAACTCCAACCCCATCCCCAACCCCTTCCCTTGGGGCATTGGATGGAGGGCTTTCTTCCACGGGTGCTCGCTCGGTGACCACACCAAGTTCGAGAACACCATGGAAGTCTGCTCGAACTTCAGCAGCATGGCAGACATGCACAAAAATTTAGAGGCTGTGGTGAAGAAGGCGATGCCAGAGGAGTTGAAGACGCTGATTCCTGACCCAGCGAAGGGCGCTATGTCAGTCAACATCCTTCACTGGGCCATGAATCAGGCCGACTCCGGCGACACTCGACAGAGGTCAAGGTGGGCCAAGTACAGAGAGTACAGGCATCTTGATGACCATCATGCCACATCGTTCTTCACGACAAGGACTGTGGTGGCGGTGGAGGAGGAAGAAGAAGCGGTGGCGATGGAGGTGGAAGAAGAAGTTGCGGTGTCGATGGTTGTAAGGGAGCCGGAGCCAGGACACCGAAGCATACCAATCGATCTGGACTCCGGTGAGGAAGAAAAGACGGTGGTGCAGCTCGAGGAGAAGAACAAGGGCACCCACCGCTCCAACCGCCTCCAAGGTCGCCGAGGCTAAGATCTAGGACTACTATGTAAGATTTACCCCCAATCCCCATTACTCTTTGCTACTTGTAGCTTGCGTTGGTATTTCCCCAAAGAGGAAGGGATGATGCAGCACAGTAGAGATAAGTATTTCCCTCAATTATGAAACCAAGGTTATCGAACCAGTAGGAGAATCACACAGCACCTAGTAAGCAGTACCTGCACACAAGCAACAAATCCTTGCACCCAACGCAAACAAGGGGTTGTCAATCCCTTGGCGGTAAGATTGCAAGATTAAATTGTATTTGATAGATTGATAGATTGCAGCAAAAATACTAAATAAAATAGATAAAAGAAAATGGCAGCAATATTTTTAGGGTTTTAGTAATATGATTTTGATAGACCCGGGGACCATAGATTTCACTAGAGGCTTCTCTCGAGAAAACAGCATACGGTGGGTAGACAAATTACTGTTGGGCAATTGATAGAAAAGCAAATAATCATGATGATATCCAAGGCAATGATCATGTATATAGGCATCACGTCCAAGATTAGTAGACCGACTCCTGCGTGCATCTACTACTATTACTCCACACATCGATGGGCAATCCAGCATGCATCTTGTGTATTAAGTCCATAAGAACGGAGTAATGCCTTAAGAACGATGACATGATGTAGACAAGACAAACTCACGAATTAATAAACCCAATGAATAGATCCCATCTTTTTACCCTTAGTAGCAATGATACATACGTGTCATGTCCCTTTCTGTCACTGGGATTGAGCACCGCAAGATCGAACCCACTACAAAGCACCTCTTCCCATGGCAAGATAAATCAACTTAGTTGGCCAAACCAAATCAATAGATCAGAGAAGAAATACGAGGCTATAATAATCATGCATAAAAGAGATCAGAGAAGACTCAAATAATTTCATGGATAATCTGATCATAAACTCACAATTCATCGGATCCCAACAAACACACCGCAAAGAAAGATTACATCGGATAGATCTTCGAGAACATCAAGGAGAACATTGTATTGAACATGAAAAAGAGAGAAGAAGCCATCTAGCTACTGCCTATGGACCCGAAGGTCTGTGGTAGACTACTCATGCATCATCGGAGAGGCAGCAAGGTTGATGTAGAGCCCCTCCGTGATCGATTCCCCCTCGGCAGATTACCGGAGAAGGACCCTAGATGGGATCTCTCTGGAACAGAAGCTTGCGGTAGCGTAAAATGTATTTTGTGGACTCCCTCTAGGGTTTCTGATTTTTTCTGAATTTATAGTGCTGGAATTAGGTCAAACGGAGTTGGGGTGGGCCCACGAGGTACCAGGGCGCGCCAACCCCCTGGGGCGCTCCCTGGTGTCTCGTGGCCCACCTCTTCTTCTTCTGGCCCTCTCCCGAAGCTTCCAGTGTTTATCTTGAGGAATAAAAAATCTCCAAAAAGTTTGGTTGCATTTGGACTTCGTTTGGTATTGATTTGCTGTAAAACAAAAACAAGGCAGAAAACAGCAACTGGCACTGGGCACTAGGTTAATAGGTTAGTCTCCAAAAATGATATAAAATTGCTGTAAATGATTATAAAAACATCCAAGATTGATATTATAACAGCATGGAACAATCAAAAATTATAGATACGTTGGAGACGTATCAGCATTCCCAAGCTTAATTCCTGCCCGTCCTCGAGTAGGTAAATGATAAAAACAGAATTTTGATGTGGAATGCTGCCTAACATATTCATCACATATTCTTTTCTTTTTGTAGCATGGACATTGGACTTATATGATTCAAAGCAATAGTCCATAATTTGACATGAAAACATAGATACTCAAGCATACTAACAAGCAACCATGTCTTTCAAAATATCAACACTAAAGAAAGTTATCCCAAGACCATTATGCTCAATCATTGATCCATTCATGAAACACACTCGAATATTAGCTACAACCAATGCACAAGTATGACAATAGTGTTCTCTAGTTGGTGCTTTTGTAAGAGAAGATGGAGACTCAATTTTTTTTTGCATAAAAGTAAATAGATAGGCCCTTCGCAGAGGGAAGCAGAGATTTGTCAAATGTGCCAGAGCTCAAAGCTGAAATTAAAGAGATAAAAAATATTTTGGGAGGCATGCTTTTCCTGTCAACGAAAACGAATGAGAATTCCCAATATCTTCCATGCTACATACATCATAGGCGGTTCCCAAACAGAAAATAAAGTTTATTCCTTTCCACCAATTCTTTCACAATCCATGGCTAGCCGTATCCACGGGTGCCCTCCATACCATCACTTTCCAAGGAATTTATTATTGTCATCACATAAGATTTTTCATTTCATTTCATTTCACAATTCGGGACTGGGCATCCCTATTACCGCCACACTCTCGTGCAATGACAAGTGAATAAACACTCATCGTGAGAATAACACACCTAGCATGGAAGATATTGGCTACCCCCTTCTACTTCATGAGCGGTACGAGCACACAAAACAGAAAAATTATTTTGAAATTTAGAGTTGGCACACGCAAATTTACTTGGAACGGCATTGGAATACCGCATATAGGTAGATATAGTGGACTCATAAGGCAAAACTAGTTTTAAGGATTTTGGATGCACAAGCAGTATTTATGCTTAGTACAAATGAAGGCTAGCAAAAGATTGAGAAGCAACCAACCAAAACGAAAACGGTCATAAACATGCATTGAACATAACTAACACCGAATAATGCACCATAGTAGGATATAACTTCATTTCATAACTATTGACTTAACGTGCTTGCATAGGGAATCACAAACCTTAACACTAATATTCTTACTTAAGCACAATTACTCACTAACATGGCATCACATATCATCCTTTCCATATCGCAAAACTATTGCAAGGAATCACACTTGTCATATCCAATGATCTATATGAAAGTTTTTATCTATACCCCTCTTGAATATTCATCACTTTGGGACCAATTGCATAACATGTGCAAATTACCGTTACTATCATCATCTCTCAAAAATATTTAAGAGAAGTATGAGAGTGCAAATATTTCTTAAAATTTTTAATCAAGTCAATTCTCAAAATAATATAAGTGAAGCATGAGAATTCATTTCTTCAAAATTTCGATCAACTCAATTCTCAAAATGATATAAGTGAAGCATGAGAATTCATTTCTACAAAATTTCAGTCAACTCTCAAAATAATATAAGTGAAGCATGAGAGTTTATTTCTACAAAATTTCAGCGACCACCGTGCTCAAAAAGATTTAAGTGAAGCACTAGAGCAACTGCCTAGCTCAAAAAGTTTAAGTGAAGCACATAGAGTATTCTACAAATTATGATGATAACGTGTGGCTCTCTCAAAAATAGGTGTGTGCAGCAAAGATGATTGTGACAAACTAAAAAGAAAACAAAGCAAAGACTCATATCATACAAGACGCTCCAAGCAAAACACATATCATGTGACGAATAAAAATATAGCTCCAAGTAAAATTACCGATGGTCGGTAGAATAAAGAGGGGATGCCTTCCGGGGCATCCCCAAGCTTAGACGCTTGAGTATTCCTTGAATATTACCTTGGGGTGCCTCGGTCATCCCCAAGCTTAGGCTTTTGCTACTCCATATTCCTTCATCCATCGTGATCTCACCCAAAACTTGAAAACTTCAATCACACAAAACTCAACAAAACCTTCGTGAGATCCGTTAGTATAACAAAACAAATCACTACTATAAGTACTGTTGCAAACCCATTCATATTTTATTTTTTAATTATACCTACTGTACTTTAACTTCACCATGGCTTATACCCCCCGATACAATCCATAGATTCATCAAAACAAGCAAGTAGTGCATCAAAAACAGAATCTGTCAAAAACAGAACAGTCTGTAGCAATCTATTTAAAAGCCATACTTCTGTAACTCCAAAAATTCTGAAAAATTAGGACAACGTGAACAATTCATGTACCAATACTGTGTAAACATTTCAGATTTTTCTGACGCTCCAGTACAGAAAAAAATTTCGGGCACTGGACGCAAAACTTTCTGTTTTCCAAACAGCATCAATTATACTATCTTCCAAATCATCCTAAAGGCTTTACTTGGCACAAACACTAATTAAAAACATAAAAACACTATCATACCAGTAGCATGACAGTAAAAAGACACCATAACAGAAACTTATAAAAAAAATTTATTTTATTCATTGGGTTGCCTCCCAACAAGCGCTATTGTTTTATGCCCCTAGCTAGGCATAATGCATAATCTCAAGTATTGTCATCTTTCAAGTTGATTCCATAAGTGGCCCTCATAATTGATTCATATGGCGCTTTAATTTTCTTTCTAGGGAAGTGTTCCATACCCTTCTTTAATGGAAACTGAAATTTTATATTCCCTTCTTTCATATCAATAACGGCACCTATAGTTCGTAGAAATGGTCTACCAAGTATTATAGGGCAAGAAGAATTGCATTCAATATCAAGAACAATAAAATCAACGGGAACATAATTTCTATTTGCAAGAATAATCACATCATTAATTCTTCCCAAAGGCTTTTTAATAGTAGAATCTGCAAGATGCAAATTAAGAGAGCATTCATCTATATTGGTAAAACCTAGCACATCACATAGAGATTTTGGAATTGTGGAAATGCTAGCACCCAAATCACATAAAGCATTGCACTCATAGTTTTTAATCTTAACTTTAATGGTGGGTTCCCATTCATCATATAATTTTCTAGGAATTGAAATCTCTAGTTCAAGCTTTTCTTCTAACGCTTTCATCATGGCTTCTACTATATGTTTAGTAAGAGCTTTGTTTTGCTCATAAGCGTTGGGTGAATTTGACATGGATTGTAACAAAGAAATACACTCAATGAAAGAACAATTATCATAATTAAAATCTTTGTAATCCAAAATAGTGGGCACGTCACTATTTAAAGTTTTTACCTCTCCAAACCCACTTTTAGTAATTTTCTTATCAAGATTTTCACCCTCCGAATTATGGGGACGCTCTTTAGCTAAAGTTGACTCTTCTTCAGTCCCTTTTCATCAAGTTTAATATTGCTAAACAAAGAATCAATAGATGAAACACCAATCATTTTAATATCCTCATCATTACTACGATAGAAATCGGGAGGAATCGCTTTTTCCAAAAATTCTCGTTTAGCTCTTAGCATGGCGGTTCTTTTCTTACTTTCATCCATATAGACATATAAAGCTTTGATTGATTCACTAATATCAATTTTAGGTGGCAAAATTTTAGTCTTAAGATTTTCCACATCATGAATAATTCTATCGATGCTCCTAGACATATCATCAATCTTACTCATTTTTTCTTCTATCGTAGTGTTGAAAACCTTTTGAGCATTAATAAATTCTTTAATATTACTTTCAAGATCAGAAGGTATCCTATTATTATTATAGGAATTACCATAAGGATTGCCATAATTGTTAGAGGAATTTCCAGGAAACGGTCTAGTGTTGAAATTACCTCTATAAGCATTACTATTAAAATTGTTTCGTGAGACAAAATTCACATCTACGGGATCATTATTTTGCTCAATCAAAGTGGACAAAGGCACATCATTAGGATCAATAGGAGCATTTTTACTAGCAACCAATTTCATAAGAGCATCAACTTTATCACTCAAAGTATTAATTTCTTCAACGGAATTCACCTTTTTACTAGTAGGAGTTCTTTCAGTATGCATTGTGAATAATTTGCCATAATATTATCAAGAAATTTAGTAGCTTCACCCAAAGTAATTTCCATAAACGTACCACCCGCGGCGGAATCTAAAAGATTTCTAGAGACAAAATTCAATCCCGCATAAAAAATTTGTATGATCATCCATAAATTTAAACCATGAGTAGGGCAATTTGTTATCATTAATTTCATCCTCTCCCAAGATTGGGCAACATGTTCATGATCAAGTTGCTTAAAATTCATAATTTGATTTCTTAGAGAAATAATTTTCACGGGAGGAAAATACTTAGTAATAAAAGCATCTTTACACCAATCCCAAGAATCGATACTATTTCGTGGTAAAGATGAGAACCAAATTTTAGCACGATCCCGCAATGAGAACGGGAATAATTTCAATTTCACAATATCATTATCCACATATTTTTTATTTTGCATGTCACACAATTCTACGAAAGTATTAAGATGGGATGCGGCATCTTCATTAGGACTACTGGAAAATTGATCTTTCATAACAAGATTTAGCAAAGCGGCATTAATATCACAAGTCTCCGCACTAGCGGCGGGAGGAGCAATTGGAGTACTAATAAAATCATTATTATTAGTAATGGAAAAATCACATAATTTAGTATTTTCTTGAGACATCGTAACTACGCAAATAAAATAGCAATCAAGCAAACAAGCAAACGAGAAAAAGGCAAAAAGACAAATGGAAAATATTTTTGTATTTTTGTAAAAATGTTTTAGAAGTGGGGGAGATGAAAACGAGAGGCAAATGGCAAATAAAGTAAATGCAAGGAGATGAGTGTTTGTGCAAAGGTACTTAATAATTGTTGATGATGTCTCCCCGGCAACGGCGCCAGAAATTCTTCCTGCTACTTGTAGCTTGCGTTCGTATTTCCCCGAAGAGGAAGGGATGATGCTGCACAGTAGAGATAAGTATTTCCCTCAATTATGAAACCAAGGTTATCGAACCAGTAGGAGAATCACACAACACCTAGTAAGCAGTACCTGCACACAAGCAACAAATCCTTGCACCCAACGCAAACAAGGGGTTGTCGATCCCTTGGCGGTAAGATTGCAAGATTAAATTGTATTTGATAGATTGATAGATTGCAGCAAAAATACTAAATAAAATAGATAAAAGAAAATGGCAGCAATATTTTTAGGGTTTTAGTAATATGAATTTGATAGACCCGGGGACCATAGATTTCACTAGAGGCTTCTCTCGAGAAAACAGCATACAGTGGGTAGAGAAATTACTGTTGGGCAATTGATAGAAAAGCAAATAATCATGACGATATCCAAGGCAATGATCATGTATATAGGCATCACGTCCAAGATTAGTAGACCGACTCCTGCCTGCATCTACTACTATTACTCCACACATCGATGGGCTATCCAGCATGCATGTAGTGTATTAAGTTCATAAGAACGGAGTAATGCCTTAAGAACGATGACATGATGTAGACAAGACAAACTCACGAATTAATAAACCCAATGAATAGATCCCATCTTTTTACCCTTAGTAGCAACGATACATACGTGTCATGTCCCTTTCTGTCACTGGGATTGAGCACCGCAAGATCGAACCCACTACAAAGCACCTCTTCCCATGGCAAGATAAATCAACTTAGTTGGCCAAACCAAATCAATAGATCGAAGAAGAAATACGAGGCTATAATAATCATGCATAAAAGAGATCAAAGAAGACTCAAATAATTTCATGGATAATCTGATCATAAACTCATAATTCATCGGATCCCAACAAACACACCGCAAAGAAAGATTACATCGGATAGATCTCCAAGAACATCAAGGAGAACATTGTATTGAACATCAAAAAGAGAGAAGAAGCCATCTAGCTACTACCTATGGACTCGAAGGTCTGTGGTAGACTACTCATGCATCATCGGAGAGGCAGCAAGGTTGATGTAGAGCCCCTCCGTGATCGATTCCCCCTCCGGCAGATTACCGGAGAAGGACCCCAGATGGGATCTCTCTGGAACAGAAGCTTGCGGCGGCGTAAAAAGTATTTCGTGGAATCCCTCTAGGGTTTCTGATTTTTCCAGAATTTATAGTGTTGGAGTTAGGTCAAACGGAGCTGGGGTGGGCCCACGAGGTACCAGGGCGCGCCACCCCCCTGGGGCGCGCCCTAGTGCCTCGTGGCCCACCTCCTCTTCTTCTGGACCTCTCCCGAAGCTTCCAGTGTTTATCTTGAGGAATAAAAAATCTCCAAAAAGTTTGGTTGCATTTGGACTTCGTTTGGTATTGATTTTCTGTAAAACAAAAACAAGGCAGAAAACAGCAACTGGCACTGGGCACTAGGTTAATAGGTTAGTCTCCAAAAATGATATAAAATTGCTGTAAATGATTATAAAAACATCCAAGATTGATATTATAACAGCATGGAACAATAAAAAATTATAGATACGTTGGAGATGTATCATTCTTGTACTCAATCCTGATCGGTAACCTCAAATCCATCGGTACTACGAACTCATGACGATGTTATGATCACTCCTATGGCTATTTACCCCGATTCCCCATTCCCCTAACGCGGATCAAACCTAAACGCGAATCGAATGCGAATGAGTATGTGAGGAGGTGAAAAAAGTGCTTACCGCCATTGCCGAAGTGAGGGAGGTGATGATGCGGATGCCGGTGAAGGGGCCGGAGGTCGCCTTGCTGTTCTCCGATCTGCTAAAAGCCGCCGCCGTCGGTGAGAGTGGAGAGAGGGGAGAGGGAGCGGTGAGGGGGCAGTTGATACCTCCTTTTATTGATCCGGTATTGGAACAGAAAAGAGTATCCCGCACCTATTTCCCCAGAGGTGACCCTGGGTTATCGAACACACGAGAGGAAGATTCCCTTGAAGCGATGGTCTCTAGGAAGCTTTTGTCAAAGTGTCAAATCCAGCTTTTATCCGGATCAGCAAGCAAATAGTGATTCAAACAGTTATAATAAAAAGAGGTATAGGTATGAGGTCTTATGCTTACAATCTTGTATTTACGCTGGGATCAAATAGGATATTAATTTGTGCGCTGGAAGTCACCCATCGAGATGTGCTTGTTATGGATCGAAATGGGGGATGTGTCCAAATAACATCTTGATCGGCATGAGTCCTGCAACAAGAATCAGTTGTCCTACCGCAGGCCCTATCCGTCGTGTGGAGTTGCCTCGATAATTAAGATAATAAAACCAGACAAGAGCTTTGGCGTTTAATGACTGCACCTCATTTATCCCCAAGGATATGATCCATGTTACCCTACTGAACATTACTGTCACCGGTGTTCGGTATAACTTCACGGTCTCCTTGCTCCTAGCCTCACCGGTGCTCGATCTCCATGATCCTGGGTACCTGCAGGGATGAAGATCGCGGACTAGACAAGAGACATCTTCACGGAACAATTTTATTTCACACATACGGGACGTTATGTCAAATCCATTCATCCCCTCAACAAATACCTTGGGTTGGAAGGATCATGCCTCAACCCATAACTTACCGAACTACTCACACATAGAGATCAGATCGCGGGAAGAAAACATTGAAGAACACATCTTGAAATTGATTGATTGCAATATGTCTTACAATGGATGCCTTGTGCGATGCACGGTTACAAGTATGAATGAGATGGAGAGCACTATGGTGGTGGTGGAGATGGCAATGGCGATGGAGATGGCGGCGGCTAGGGTTTGTGAATGAAGATGATGATGATGAAGTTCTGGCTTATGTGCTCGTCGTTCTGTTGACATTTCGATGGGGTCCCTTTGACGAAAGTTGTTTAGGTGGACGATCTGCCTCGAAATCCACGCCAAACGGGCGCTCATACGCGCCCGTATGGAACGCCGTCTTTTGTGCTGTTTTCGCAGGAATGCCTCCTGTTGATTCCTTCTTCCTCTATTCTCCTTCCATTTCATTTCCACACGTGATTTCTTCCCTTTTTAGCCCATTTTTTGTGGAAACACATCAAAGAGAGGATTTGTGAAATCATTTGCATTCATTAGTCATTAGTACAAATATCGGAGCGAATATCTCTTTTTAAATGAAATATATCGGTTTACACAAAGGTGAAATGAGTGTAAAAATATCACTCATCAGCAGTGAGGGTAAAAACTGTCGGCGCTTCGGGAAGCAACGCGGCTTTTCGAGCGTGGCTCCTCGCGTGCAGGCCCTGCTGCCCACGTGCATTGCGCGGGCCTGGCTCTGGAGGAACTGCCGATTCCTGCGTTCCCAGCGAGACAGGCCCAGAGGTGGTTTGAGTTTCGTGCTATGCAGGACCAACAGTGAACGCAGACAACCAAACGGGCCACAATCTTCCCGTGCGGGCCTGGTTGGCCTATATGCAGGCAACCAAACACGTCCCAAGAGGTTGTCTCCCGTCCGTCCCGTCTCGTACCCTGTGCCAGGCATGGAAGAGAGAAGGAGGGAGAGCAGAGAGGAGCGCGGTGGCGATGCGCCGATGCTGGCCAGTACAGGCATGGTCGGCGTGTGAGTCAAGGGGATCACTGTATCTGTGGTGTTCGGTGAGGCAAGGAAGAGTCGTCGGACGTGAGATGGGAGAGACAACACTCCTTGGCTCGTCTTTCTCGCCTCCTTGTGCGCCTCTCCCGGCCGCCACAACCAGCAGACCTACAAGATCATCTGCTATGCTGGTGAGTACAGCTTCAAACTCGTTGCCGTGGACGGCAAGGTCTGCCTTGGCACGACGACCACACGTTGGTACACACATATGCATACCGAGAGCATTATTGATATATCCATACAAATTCATGTCCTGACTGATGATGATCAATACATTTACTAATCTTCAGAGTTATGCTTTTTTTAGGAGATTCAGAGTTATGCTTTCAAAGTGAGGAACAATTAAAGAAGCTTCACAATCAAACCTGGAGGCGATTTCTTAGGTATAATTCTAATGCATATACAATATGGTATGGCCTCCTCATGGATTTGCTGTCACGAGTTGGTGTATTTTTGTCTGGACACAATCATGGGCCTGCAAGTTACTTTAAAGTAAAAGTTAAATTTAGCTTCGACACCTCTATTCCGATTCTTTATAAGCTGCAGGGTCAATTTAATTTTGTAGGACGAAATATCAAACGAATGCTGAGGCTTCATCACATAATAATAATGGTCTGTACCTATTGAATGTGAAATCTTCAGGTATTACATGTCGAAGGCTACAGGTTTCCATATTTTTTTTGTACAACATTTGCTTTGATAAACCAGTGCCAGTCTATAAGTTACGAGCACCGGCACCAGTCATATGCAGTGCGCTTTGCTCCTCGCATCCAAGTTTCATGCGCTCAAAAATATAGAATTGGTTTTATGAACGGCAGTACAAACTTAGCATAGGTATCAATATGACATATTTGTGCTCTGTCGACACTCTTGATGAATGAATTCAACCTTTATGCAACCTGAAGCAGCTTCCTTGATTTGTCAAAAAAATCTACAGGAAATAATGCTACGAGGCTAAATGTCCTAATATCTTAATGGTGCCTGACTGCCTGTACCATGTCCTAAAAAGTAGTATATACACTATCTAAACATTCTTACATACTACATACTACGTGTACATACATTCCGGTATGATAGATACTACGTAGAACATACAAAACAAAAGTGGGAGTAACTACACCCGGTCGTAGGAAATATTCGTCACCCTGGGTGAGGAATAGTTATTCTTCACCCCCCCCCTCCTTTTTAGCATCAATGCATCGTAATTTTACGTTCCGTAAATTTTGTCTTATTTCAGACGTAAAAAGGAAACGTAAGAAAATATATAATCGCCGTAAAAAATATTTTATGTTACGTAAAATTACAAACGTAAAAACATAGTGTAAAATATACATAAAAGAAAATTTTTCTGGTCTTATGGCATATAATTTTGTTTTCTTATGCCATATTTTACATAGTGAATCAATATGAATGTAACTATTTGTATTCCAAATGTAATTTATTTATGAAATGATCGTAAGATTACCTCGGGTGAAGAATAAATTATTCTGCACGCTGGGTGATGAATAGCCAATCTAATATATATATATATATATATATATATATATATATATATATATATATATATATATATATATATATATATATATATTCTAATTTAAGAACTTGCTGACATGGTGTTCAGTATATTACGTGTTGTAGAAGCTTTGGCTGGCTACTAAATCTTCAAATTTTACCTCAATTTCAAATATTGTGTACTTGAAGGAAGCTTTGCTCGGTGTACTTTACCTCATCATGTTCTGCTGCTCCTGGGCATAGCAATCGGTACAGCCAACGTCGATGAAGCTCAATGGCTTCAATGAAAGATAATGAGGCTATACAAATTGTCAATAAAGAAAGGTTCTCATAGTATATGGGGTTAGTTGTAACCTTTCCTTAGATTGAGAAAAAAATATTCTGACAGTACTAATCAGAGCTGCACATGTACATGATAGATTTGATGGTCAGAGCAGTGTTAATGACTTGAAAGGGGTTGCAGAAGTTTGTATGTCTGTCATATTCAAGGTCAGAATAGTATGCAGGTTAGGAATCGAAGCACCTTAGGAAGGATGCTATATTCCTTGTAAGTGTTCTGTACTGACCGGATGTTTGGTTTGTAACTTGATGAGTGGATATGATCTAAAAAAGTTTATTACTCTCTCCGATCCATATTACTCGTCGCTCAAACGGATGTATCTAGACATATTTCAGTGCTAGATACATCCGTTTGAGCGACAACTAATTTGTGAACTTGTAAGACTTTGCATAAAAAGTCTATTGGATATGACATATCACTCAACTTGTAAGCTTTCACGTGCTTAGCATACCACAGTTGTACCCCCTCCCTCCCTCCCACCTCCCGCTGTCTGCGCCTCCGAGATGACGCTGTCCCCTGCGCCACCGCTTCTCTGCGTGCCTAGATCAGGGGCTCCCCGCAATGCCTGAGCCCTCTTCCCTTCTTGGATGCGACTGATGCTCTACGTTTCATGAATCATTTTCTATTCTCTCTACGGTTGATCTTCAGAAACGTTAAATAAGGCTGAATTAGGTGCTGTAAAATTGTATTATTTTAGATACAATCAATTTGTGTAGTACCGTAGAATATTGCCTCTTGGGTGTCTAAAGGATAACCATATATAGCTCAGTGAGCCACTGGGTATGCTAATCTTTGGGTTCACTGGATGTCAATAATGGACCTGGTATGATAGGTTCTTGCACAATTAAGTAATAGGAGTAGCAGATCTCACCAAATCGGCCAGTATGTGTTTCTTGAGATTTGCAAGATATGAGTTTCACCTTTGATTGTATATTTCAGATTGACTAGGCCAAAGATTGTGACATTGGATAGATATGATTTGCTCGCTGAGACGTCCACGTTGCGAGATCAAAGCGTTACAGGTTTCATAATCTTACTTTTTCCATACCTTGATATTTCTGTAAGTTGTGATCTAGAGGAGACTTGGGACAGAAGACTACTGGTAGCATGCATTAGATGATGTATTCCATAGTTTGTGCTGACTTGCGTTTGACAGTTCATTGATTTTTTTTCTTTGTATAACATATGAGCTAATGGAAGGTTGTACTATAGCAAAGTTAAAGATGCAAAATTATGAAACAGATGCACAAGGGAGATATGAGGGGCAACGAACAATGGATGCCTCTTCATAAAAAATATGGGACTACCCATTCCCCCTTTTGTTGGTAAATTGACGAGTGAGTTTGTAGAATTGGTTAGCTAACTCAATGCTAACACTGGATGCTCTTTCGAGGATAGGACCAAGTCGTTTTGTTGATGCTTAATTTCGAGAAGTCAAGCTTCAGCTTCCCATGGTGATCTTGATAGATGATGTACTTGAAATTCCGTTCTCTTTAACTTGAGAAGAGGTTCATTTTTATTTGATATGAGAAATTCCCTTGATGTTGATGTTGAACTATTAGAAATTCCCTTGACGATGCCCTTAACCTAGAGATATATATGACATGATTGATGATATGAGAAATTCCCTTGATGATGGCCTTGACCTAGAGATATATTAGGCATTTTTCTTTGATATGGTAAATTCCCTTGATGATGCCCATGACCTAGAGATATAGAAGACATGATTGATGTTGAACTATTAGAATATGTATCCCCATAGCAACGGGCAATTAACGTAGTGACATGGCAGTGGAGATGCAACATGGGGAGAGGGAGTTCGAGGGAGCCGACATTGGGGCAGGGACACCATGATGATCGTGGATGGGACGCCCGAGAGCTGGGTGATTATTGGTAGCTGGAGGAGGGGCGGCGGGTGAGCGACGCTGGCAGGTGGGGAGGCACGGTGAGGTTGGTGGTGCTAGATCGTGGAGGAGGTTACTTGAAGTGTCCACCAGCAATATTTTGTTTCGGTACAACAGTTTAGCTAAGTCTATCATTGATGTGAGATTATGTGGGATGTCCATTTGTCCGGCCAAAATTTATGTGGACACATGTGGGCCTCCCTTATATTATGTGGCAGATGTGGATGGGGGTTGGGGTTAGTCTGTTCATTTACGGTTGTCTGAGCGGAATAATTTTTCTTCTTTAGAAAATGTGGTAAATTGCATTCCATTACAGATGACTTTGTAAAAAAAATTGCATGAGCGAGCGGTTCATATTTTTTTCATCAAGTAGTACAATTTTTTGTTTAGGATAAGAGGGTAAATAAATTGATTGGTTGCTTCAAGAGCTAATAACGGACACAATGACGTATTAGTTGCATGCCAAACAACGAACATCATATTTTTGTTTTGTGGCAATGCATGATATTCAACTGCATGTTACAATGTGGCTCGTAAGGTAGGCATCATCCGGTTTTAAAGGAGAGGGTCCGCTAGGAAATGGAAAGGGTGCGTCGTAGGATGGGTTTATGTGTTGGGCCCGCGTGTTGGAGATAATCTGACGAATAGTCCGGACAACTACGTTTCTCCTTCACGTATGATCTGGCTTTAGGGGTGCCCACACCGTCCAAACGGTTCAATTTTGGGGAGTCTGTTGGGCACCCGTTTGATGTCCCAACAAACTCGGGCGTACGAGGAAGAAATAAACTTTGACTTTAGAGATGACGCATTGAATAAGCTTTGTAACCCGTAGTAGCAAGGCACGGGCGTTCACTGGTCCAATTTAATTTGGAAGCCTGAAGGCGACCTTCTCCGCTTCCTCTCCCTGACCGGCGCCTATTCTTCTCCCTTCCCCTTCTTGCCCCCCTGCGGCTTTCCCCAATCCCACGGAATCTTCTTCGTTGCCATCCTCACCCCACTTCGTGTCCAGCGGTATGGATGGGTCTCGGATCCGGCTGCCCGGCCACATCTGCCGTTCGAGTGCAGTGGGTGAAACTCGAGCTCGACTCAAGTGGCAGCACCAAGCGGAGGAGAAGCCGTCGGATTGGTGTATATGGCACAAGAGGAAGACCGTCGCTGCTCGCAGGAGGATGCGGCTACCACGGCACGTAACCTCCGCGTGCGAACCAGGGCAGCTCCAGCAACATCTGGTGCAGTTTCATCGCAGCTGCCACCGGCAGACGAAGTCAGGGCTTCTCTGTCGCCGGCTGGCGCCCGATCAAGTGCGCCGTCCAGCGCCGACTAGAGGAGCAGCCAAGCGTCCGGATCCTCCGTTGCTGCTCTTGCGGCCTACACACGGCCACACCCGTGGCCCGACCACCTGATTACTGCGCCTCCTCAAAGACTACCTCTGATTCTCTGAACCGCCCTGCTTCCCAGACATGACGACACCACCAGCTCTCAGACGACCTCACATGCCCCGTTGCACTGTTCGTTTAAATAGTGGAGCTCCATCATTCCCGTCATCTCTCACCACAACTTGTATTTGCTCCTTTGCTCTACCAATATGGTTATTCTTCTGTTGTTGCGGATCTTTCTGTTTACCCTGAAGTTGGATAGGAACTTTTTCCAGATCGCAAGTTATACATTTGAAATAGCAAAGATATAAAGGAGCGGATTGGGTGACGCACTTTTTAGATCTATATTGCCATCTCAACAGACCAAGACCTGAATTACATATTAAAAGTGCGCTCCTGTTTTGTCATCTATATCACTACGTTGAGTATATCATTGCTTGCTTTGTACTGGAAAATTAGTCCAAATGGCTCTCTATTTTTGCATCACTGGATGTAAAGGGTTGAATATATACTTTCACTGACTTCTGTTCGTGTATTCATATGTAAATCTCTATCTAATGTACAAAAAATTCATTTTTTTTCCTATCCGTGCATACATATGGGATTGTTCAATTTTTTTTGAATTGCAGGAACAACCCCGAATATCCAAAATCAAAACAAATACTAGAAAAATTCAAAAAATTCCATTTTTTCTGCATGGTACATAATTTGATGCATGAGGTCCGCTCCAATTTTCAGATCATTTGGACATCTGAGCAGCTCTCGGTAAAAAAGACAAATTTGGGGTCTGTAAAAAAGTTTACTGTTCATGTACTGTTCTGCCCCGATTTGTCTTTTTTGCTGAGAGCTACTCAGATGTCCAAATGATCTGAAAATTGGAGCGGACCTCACGCAATAAATTATCTACCATGCAAAAAAATTGGAATTTTTTGAATTTTTTTGAATTTTTTGTGAATTGTTTTCTAACCGGGTGCAGATGAGTCTGGGCACCGAATCGGTGCACTCCAACAACCCAATATTTTCGCGAAGAGTTGTGAAGTGGGTGCTCTAACCTTTCTCTTTCCTTTGCTTTGCAATGATCTGACATCTCTAAGCAATATTTCCTTTTTCACTGCAGGCAACACAGGGCATTACTTAATTAGATATTGTAGAGAACCGCGACACTGAAGTTGTTCTCCTTTGCTATGAGGCCAGCGCCAATCAGGTGCCATCAACTCTATGACCCGACGGAGCTGACTGAGGAGAAACAGGATGTTGGGGAGGGTCGCGCACTCCTCCAACTCCAACACTGGCTATTCGAAGAGCCAAAACAAAAAACAGGGTCTAATGAAGAAGTATTACTCCAGGTACTGAATCAATCGGTTGTCGATACAGATGCTCGCAGACAGTTGAGAAATGACCGAGCGATTTACAGTATCATTCTGTTTTGTTTGTCTCACCGTCCTTACAAATTTTTATTTACTTGCAGGTCTTTTGATTTTGGTAGCACTATGGGATAATCATCGGTTATGTTGTACGAGTGTTTCTCTTGCAGTGTTGATTCATGCCTTTGTTTCTTCTCCATCAATGCTGCTCTATGTGCAGGGAAGATAACTGCTTGATATGCTATTTTTCCTTTTTGATGACATTGCATACTCAGGCTGCATGCAGATCGGTACATGTTGGATTGATGCCAGTCAGGATCAATGAAAGATCCAGTGAGAGATCTAGAGATGTGACGAAGGAGGGAGATGTGAAAAAGAGTGGTAAAATTAGACTACGTGTGTTCCTTTAAAAAAAGTTTGGACTATCAATCTTTCGTTTTTATCTAATTTCAACCACACATATTATTTTTAAGCGTGTACTTCTGTGTAGGACATTGGACTATCTTGCCTTTTCAGCAATGTCGCACTGGACAAGCGGCACACTCAAGTGTTTCTACAATGACAAACCTCCAAGATCGGATGTGCTACCAATACATATTTTCTTCCCAGATGTTTATCATTTGTATTGGAATATCTGAGTATTTTGTATGGGCTTCTTTTGCTTTCTTTCTCAGTGCTACTGATGCTCACGTCTTGCATCCGTGCTTAGTAGCTCAGCGCCCTCTTTGTACTAACTTATTTTCAGGTATATTCATATGAACCACCTTCAAATCTTCCATGACAACAAATAGTTTCTTTTGTACTATTTTTTTCACATTTGTCATATATGTAGTTCTGTTTAGATATATATTTTTTTGGTCTCTGCAGGTCCACATATTTATCAATTTGAAGAACTCAAATTTGATCCTTTGTCAAGTGTTAACTGCATAATCTAATTTCCACGTCGATGTCACAAAACAATTCTTCCCCTAATGATACTGTCAATTATTAGGTGCTTTTCTTTGTTATTTGCTGAATGTGAAATGATCCCACATACAACATGACCGGATGGCAGGGAGCAATTTACTCTCTCTGTTCCTGATGTGATCTTCAAATTAAATGTATTTTCCCACTTTCTTCCATTAGCAGGTCAAACATACATGGTAGTTTCCTCTTCCCTTACATGTTTTAAATTGTTGTAATAAGATCCAATGCCGTCATCCCATTTCGACCTTTTGTTGTGTCTATTCTATGCTTGCAGACCATTTCCCCTTTCCGAATTATTTCTCAGGGCTACCTTTATTCATGGTGCCAGTTGTAGGTGTTGCTCCTATATTCATGTGTCAACATATTCTTAGTCGAGCGCCTACAGGAACAAGCTGGCAATTACTATGTTTTAATGTTTTGACCCATGGTACATAAGCAAGCCTAAAGTGTCCAAAATATGTTGAAAAATGGCGACAGTTCACAACTTGTGATTTATGAATTTGCCACACATGTTTAAGTGGCAAACAAGCACTTCTTCCCTAGCAGCACCACAAGTACTTAACTGTTTTGATTTGTTCATTCAGGGCTGTAGAATACTCCCTCCATTCCACAATGTAGTGCATATAAATTTTTCTAAAAGTCAAACTTTGCCAACTTTGACCAAGTTTATAGAGAAAACTGTCTACATCTACAATACCAAACATGTACATTATGAAAATATAACTCATGATGTATCCAATGATGTGCATTTGGTATTCTAGATGTATCTATTTTTCTCTATAAATATGGTCAAAGTTTGTAATCTTTGACTTTTAGAAAAATCTATACGCACTACATTATGGAACGGAGGGAGTATTATTTTGAGCCCTAAGCAACTGAAATATGGTTTTGGCTTCTCAGTTTCTAAAAGTTAGCTACATTTGTTCAAGAAGCGCATCACAATAATTTTAATCTTTATTTAGCCTTCACGGAATATTTAGGACCTTATCAACCAAAAATTCTGCAGCAACGCGCGGGGTATCTTCTAGTTTTAGAAATGACTAACATGCAAGATAAACAACATATTTGAAATCTACATATTTTTCTAAGAAATTTTCATATATAACATGTTAGATTTTGAGTTAGGATTCGAAATATATGAATATTTTAGAAAGTATTTGAATATGCTCGATAAAAAAATTTAAACAAAGAAGAAAGAAAATTTGGTTAAGCCAGGATCGAACCATGGTCTCTCGGGTGGAGTGGTGAGGCTTGAGCCAGTGGATTGCTTGCGTGCTTGTGGTAAATTGGTGGGTCGTTGGATAATAAACCAAAGTCCGGTGCAGCGACTTGTGAAGAAAAAAAATGAATCGTTTTTTCTCATTTATGGGTGGCATAGTGGGTAATTTGTGACAACTTCAGGGGTAATTGTAGAACGGACGGGCAGAAGCACTAATCCCTTTATTAATAGGTATAAATTAGGTACTAGCATAGCTTGCGCGGCGGCATGCCGTGGCGCCCCGTCGATACGTCATGTGTATCTATGCTGCCTTTATCTTGTCTGCTAAATTTAAACTTAAAATAAAAAGTCTACCTGCACAAGTTTGTAATTACAAAAGGCAAGTCATGCATAAAAGCAAATTCAAGAGGGTGCATTTACTATTAGCATGAATGCTACTCGGTGACACGTTCTTAAGAAGACTAAACACATTACGTTCATTTATAGCTCATATCATTCTAGTGCGGCCTCCTGCGGGATTAGTACCTGTGATGAAGTGGTACAAAGCATTTGCAAATTGTTGCATGCGATCTTATGGTGGGTTAGTGCCGGTGTATAAGATTATTGGATCTTCAGTTTATAGACGTTAAGGATAGATATGAAATGGTATGATGTCGGAAAAATTGTTCCATATCTTTGTCAGGATCTTAGTCTATCATGTTTACTCATTTTGATGGGCAGTTATCTGCTGATGGGCCATGTTTTTTCTTTTGAGGAACACGTGTAACTTTATTCATACTCGTAACAATTACAGATACACTGATTCGGACATATGATCCAAAAAAATACGAAGTAACTCCTATGACAAAGAATTATAATGAAATCTCTTGAAAACACCTTCTTCGCGGTATCAATCTCTGCTCGAAGAAATACTCCAAAGACTTTAGTAAAGTGGCTGCAATTGGCCCGCGGTTGCCGCTTGATCCAGGGCAAAGCAAATTGAAGAATTCATGGCATTCTTCACAGGTAATACAAGAGACGATAAGGGAAGAACAAGCAAAAAGAGAGAATGAGATTTCTATCGATTTACAAAAGGACGAAGGTACCATGAATTCTTCAATTTGCTTTGCTCTGGATCAAGCGGCAACTACCCTTTGAGTATTTCCTCCAGCCGGCTGGCGCGCGGCGACACGGAGCGAACGGCGGCTACGGCTGACGAGGACATGTACTAGGGATAGGGTAACAGGTCTGACCTACAGACCCTAACCTAGGACGCCACACACCTTATACTGGGCCCCAGGGTCAGACCAGCAGTCAGATGTTCTGCAGCCTGACATTCACTCGGAGTTCAATGAACCACTCGGGAGGCAACACTTCACTCGACCGGCCTGTTTCACACAGAATATTTGTCATCACTCGGTCAAGGAAGACCAGGAGACTCTCCAGGAACGCAACGGTCGGGACATGCGCCCACCCTCATTAAGTGTATTTAGTGCGCCCGTTACCAGTAACTGGCGTCCTTAAACCCCCGCTTTAACCCTTGGTTATGGCGGCATTCATGGGGGCCTGCCGGACTCTATATAAGCCACCCCCAGCTCTATTCCAGGGGTTCGCAACCCTTTGTAATCCATACACTCAAGTCAATCAAGCTCCCGAGCACCGAGATGTAGGGCTGTTACCTCCACCGTGAGGGGCCTGAACTCGTAAATCCGAGTGTAACAACTGCGCCGTAGCTAGGCTCTGCCCTCTGATCCGTACCCCCATAGACTACTGTCAGACTTATACCCACGACAGTTGGCGCCCACCGTGGGGCATCGAGGCGTTACCCGTCCGCGGCGCAGCACACTTCCGCGCGAGTACCTTCGGCGTTCTTCTTCGACAACCCTCGACGCCGTATCAGTCGGCGCCTCCTCGCTTCACCAGCCATCGCCACAAGCGTTCCGGACATTCACGGCATCAGCGGTGGATCAAGCACGCGGTGGCCCTTCAGGTTGCGGCCCCGCAGGTCGCGGCAATCGAGCCCGATGAACCCATCTTTGATTCATTCGCCTCCTTGCACGGGGACTCGGAAAGACTATCCGAGTGTGAGAGCAGCGATCCCGCTGCGGAGGTTCTGATGGCCGACTCCCCGCCCAGTCCGCCTGGGTACACCCGCGGTGGCGCGGGAGCCGGCGATCCTTTGCGTGCCGGCCTCGACGGTGGCGGGAACTGTCACGACGACGAGTACTACCCCCAACCTCTCACTCAGCAGCAGAGGGAGGAACTGCAGCGCAGAAACGAGCAGACCCTCCAAACGCCCATCGTTGGGACGACTCCCGAGGCTCAGGCTTTGGAAGCCGCATGCCAGGCCAATTTGGCTGAGTGCCGTCGTCTGGAGGCGCTCCAGAAATCACTTGACGATCGCGCCCGCAGACAGCATCAGCCCAGTTCCAATCGACGACAGCAGCAATTATTCTCGAATGACCAGCAACAGAACTTCTAGGTATTTCGCACTCCCGTTCAGAACTTGGCGGCAGCCACTCGGATAGCAGATTCCATTGAACAGTCCCGATCCGAGGCGGGAGAGGGTCTACGGTAGATCCGGGCCTTGCTTAAGGCGGCTGAAGAGCAGAATTCAGCGGTGTCCCAGTCGCGCAACAGGATTCACAGCAGATCCATCAGGGCTGACACCGTTCAGTCGGCCCACAGCCCGGTGATCCCGAGAAGAAACAGACACTCGCCTCAGCGGCGAAACAACCAAGACCACCACCGAGACCAGTACTCGGATCAGGGTCGCAGTCGGAATACGCCTCCGCGGCATCAGGATGATCGTCGCCGTATGCAGACGCCCCCTCCGCGGGATGGCTCGTACGCGCCCCGGCCGTACGATGCCAGACGTCCTTACGGCAATGATCGGAGGGCCAGCCCTCCCCGCCATGGTGACGGTTATCGCTAGAGAGAACCAGTCGACTTCCGTGACCCACAGTTCAATGCGAGATCCGTACTCGCTCAGAACCTGGTCGACAGAGGCAGGGCTCTTAGAGAGAGTTTGGACAGAGATCGTCCGAGTGGAAGTGGAGCCTTCATCTTCGGACCCGAGTGTTTCAGTAGAGCAATCAGGGCTGCAGAGATTCCTCCCAACTTCAGGTTGGCGACTGGAGTGAGTAAATTCACCGGTGAGTCCAAGCCAAAAACTTGGCTAGAGGATTACCGAGTGGCGGTTCAGATTGGTGGAGGTAATGACTATGTGCCTATGAAACATTTGCCCTTGATGCTGGAAGGGCCTGCCCGAGCCTGGCTCAACCAACTCACTCCGGCTAGCATTTACTGTTGGAAATATTTGGCCCGAGTGTTCATCAAAACATTCGAAGGCACGTGCAAATGCCCCGCCAGATTGACTGAGTTGCAGCACTGTGTGCAGAAGCCAAATGAAACCCTAAGGGAGTATATTCAGCGTTGGACAACCTTGCATCATGTGGTTGAAAACGTCACTGAGCACCAAGCCGTCTGCGCCTTCAAGGCAGGAGTCAGATATTGAGAGCTCATCCTGAAATTTGGCCGGTTGGGATCTTTGACCATGAGCCGAATGATGGAGATCGCCACTCGGTATGCGAACGAAGAAGAGGAAGACCGTCTCCATAACGGCAAGGGGAAAGCTAGTGAGCCCAGCCCTGGAAACAATGTAACACCCCTATGTAATGAGCTACAGTGATCCACCATATTAATGACAAGTCATCTGAGATTTGCAATGATAATCAATGTGGATTAATATCTCATTTCAAATTCTGCCCCTGAATTCAAACTCAATTGCAAGTGAAATTTGAAGTTGCACAAAAGTTGCTGGAAAAATGTTCATCATTTAGCATAAATTCCAAAACAATTTATTGTTAGGAAAATCAACATCACTTATATGCAAAGATGGACAGTAGCATTTAATCCAGTGCAATTCTAGCATTTTTTTAATGCAAATCCATTTATGAAAAATGCAAAGGAATTCCTCTGCCTCCCAAAAATAATTGTGGCAGTGCCTAAAAATGCAAAGTATTTAATGGGCCAAGTCACACATTTTTCTAAAATGATTTGGTTGCCCAAATATTTATTTTCCCCTCTCTGTTTATTAAATAAAAGCGAAAATACAGAAAAGGAAAAAAATCAGAAACTTACCTGTTGCTGGGCCGAGTCGGCCCAGCCGGCCCGTACCTGTTCGTCCTCACCTGCTCCCGCCTTCGTGGTGCCGCCGCCGCAATCGGCGCGTACGGCTGCCGTCCACCGCTCGCCACTGAGCCGGAGTGGTTGAGCGAGGGGATAAGGCCGTCCCCGTCCATCTCCTCTGGTCGTCCTCGCCATTTCTCCTCCCTCTCCCTCACCCGCACGCTCGCTCGCTCCTCTTCTTCTCGGTCGAGCTGCCGAGCGCCACCGTCGCCACAAACTCCGCTGCCCCGCGGCCACCGTCGACCCCGCGGCCAGCTGAGCTGCTCGGAAGCTCCGCCAGCCTCTCCCTCTTCTCCTGGAGCTCTCAGGCGGAGCCGAGGAGCCCTGCCGCTGCCGTTCCGTCCGCGACCGCATCTCCGGCCACCGCGGCGAACACCGGCGACCCCGACCTCCCCTGCTGCTACAAATCTGACACGGGCCTCCTTGAGCCGCCCGATGAGCCGCACCCTCTCTCCATTTTCCCTCCCCGAGCGCTTTTGCTAGTCGCGCGCGTCGCCGCCGCCATTGCCGGACATTGCTCCGCCGCGGAGCTCGCCGTAGTCGCTGCGCTTGCCCATTGACCGAACCAAGAGCACGGGTGTGCTCCTTGTGAGCCCCTGCTTCGCCCCAGCTAGCTTGCGTGCTCGGGAACGGCCCGTAGCCGTTTCCCCTCTCTGACCCGAAACGCGACCGCCGCAGCGGCTCGTCGCCGGCGGCCCTGCCGACCTCCCCTGCTCGTTCCGACGCCACCACTGGATGCGCGGCTAAGCGCCCGTTCGAACGCAAGTGGCCGCACGCAAAATGACCCATCCTAGCGCGATTTCGGCCGTCTCCGGCGTTCGGCCGTCGCGAACAGCTCGCCGGAGACTGTTCCGGCGTCGGCGCTGAGCTAGCAAGGCGTGGGGCCCGCCCAGTGTCGCTGACAATGGACCCCCGCGCCTTCGTTGACCGCGTTGACCACGATCAACGCGGGTTACTGTTCCCGCTGTCACTGACGTGTGGGGCCCCCGCGATTAACTAACTAATTAACCCGTTTTTAATTAAAACTTAATTAGATTAGTTAATCAGACACTGACATAGGGCCCCACCTGGTTAATTAGCTCTGTTAGTTAGTTAGTTAGCCCACTGTCTATGACAGGTGGGTCCCACCTGTCTGTTTGACCAGTCAGCTGGTCAGCCGACTGCTGACGCAGTGATGACGTCAGCGTGACGTCATATGCCTTTTCTGGAATATCTATTAATTTAAATAATTTCAGAAAATAGTTTAAAAATTTGAAAAATCATAGAAAATTAACCGTAGCTCAGATAAAAAAAACTTTCTACAGGAAAGTTGCTCAGAACGACGAGACGAATCCGAATACGCCCTCTGTTTGTTTGTCACATGCCTACAACTACCTGAACATGGATCCGTCCCCTGCGGTTCAATATAATGAAATTAGCCTAAACGCTGGGAAAATATCCCAGATATTTTCCCGATTCATCTGCGACATGTAACAATGCATTAGGTCACCACTAACTCTGCATACTGCCATGCCATGCATCTATGTTGCATATATCTGCCTTATTTATTTGTTTCTTCCCCCTCTTCTTTCCGATAGCCCCCGAGACCGACGCAGCTCAGGAGACAGACGACACCACTGACGATCCCTCCTTTGCCGCAGAGCTTCCAGGCAAGCAACCCCCCTTGAAGCATGCCTATATCACCTATTCTCACTCCCTCTTGCTTGCATTAGAATTTGCTACTGCTATTGTTTTATCCTATCCTGATGCATAGCCTGTCCTTGTAACTTTTGTTGATACCTGCCTGTTATCCAAAATGCTTAGAATAGGTTGGATGGTAGTGAACCATCTGTGGCCCCTCTCCCTTGCTGTAGTTGCCCCGCTTTAGTATCTGTGTTCCGATCGATGTGATCGAATGGTCTGAGAACTTCACAACACCACACCCCCTAAGTTGCTCGACTCTGCAGAGCCGGCATCGAGTGCCGAGGGTGATACCTCTTATCTCACATCGATGATGCCTCTATAGTACAGCTAGCCGGATGTGGGATACCGAGGGTGATTCCTCTTCCCCCTCTCCTACAAAGCTTCTGTCGTGCAACCCCGCTAGTGTGAATACCATCGAGGGTGATTCCTCTGGGTTCACTTTGACGGGAACATCGAGTTGGAATCCCTCGAGGGTGATTCCTCGGATTCCTTCTTGATGTGATAGACACACGGTTACTTTACTTTACTACTGTTACTTACCTGTTGCCCCTTTACTGTTACTGTTAATGTTTGACTGAAGGGACAGGTGGTACCACCCAGTAGAGGTGGACCTGAGATCCCGACAGCCCCTGGGAAGACGGGTTGACCTAGAGGGTACCCGCGAGATATTTACGAGGCGCGGCCGGGCAGGCGGACCGTGGGCCTGGCCCTTGCCGCAAGTCCTCGAGACGGGGCGACGGGACCATAGAGTGTGGAGCAACCGATTGTCACCGCGCGCTCCTAATGCACTAATGGGATTAGGATATGTAATCTGAGTAGGCCTTTGGCCTTTTCGCACTAACCAGCATGCGAGATGGTATGGGGCGGCGTCGTATGTATCAGCCGAAGCTCTTCAGACGTCAGCGATTGAGCGGCGCGCGCCGGGTTGGTCTGGTAAAGCCTGCGCTTGTATTAAGGGGGCTAGGACTGCTCACCGGCCGCGTTCGCAACGCGTAGGAGTGCAAAGGGCGATGGACCCAAGACCCCTGAGTGCTTAGGATTTAGACCGGCGTGCTGGCCTCTCTGTTGAGCCTAGGTGGGGCTACGACGTGTCGATCACCCGAGGCCGGACATCACCAGGAACAAGGGTGTGCGGCCGGAGGGATCGAGCGTGTTGGGTAATGTGGTGCACCCCTGCAGGGAAGTATATCTATTCGAATAGCCGTGTCCACGGTAACAGGACGCTCGGAAAATATCCCGATCTTCTACAACTAGAAATGGGTTACATATATTGGCTCCGGGATCGCTTTCTCGCAGGGAGTCGAGGAAGGATCTCTGGGCGAGATTGCTACTTGTTGCTACTATCTTATATTGTACTAATCTGTACTCTTCTTATGCTGCAAGACCGCTGAAGATGCTAGTCTTCGATAGGCTAGGCTTTCCCTTCTATTCTGGCATTTCTGCAGCCAAGTCCACATATACAGCCTTCCTTTGATAATGTTGCATAAGTAGAATAGATCTGATATAAGTCTTGCTGAGTACTTTGGATGAGTACTCACGGTTGCTTTGCTTCCCTTTTCCCCATACCCGATTGATGAGACCAGATGACGGAGCCCAGGAGACAGCTGCGCCAGCCGGCGATGGCTACCACTACTACACCCCTGGCGGATACTACTACTACCCCTCTGCGGACTACTACTACGAGGAGCCCTCCGACGACCAGGAGTAGTTAGGAGGCACCCAGGCAGGAGGCCTGCGCCTTTCGATCCAGTGTTTTATTTTGCCCCGCCTTCTTAAAGGCCTATCTGTTTAACTTTGTGTCTGTACTCAGATACCTGATGCTTCCGCTGATGCTTGTATGACATCGAGCTTATGTATTCGAGCCCTCGAGGCCCCTGGCTTGTAATATAAAGCTTGCATTATTTTATTTGTGTTTAGAGTTGTGTTGTGATATCTTCAAGTGAGTCCTTAGGCTTGATCATGTACACTTGCGTGTATGATTAGTACACGATTAAGTCGGGGGCGTCACAAACAACAACCCCAGTCGGAAGCCAAAGCGCAAAGCTGACGGATCGGCTCAGGCCGAGGCTGCCGCACTGGCTGGTCAAGCCAAGAACAAAGGGAAGGCTAAGGAAAAATGGATCCCAAGGAAGAAGAAAGATCAGTCGGGCCAAGATGTCCTAGATTTGCCGTGCCACATTCACACCAGAAAAGATGAAGAGGGCAATCTGATATTGCCCAAGCATACCACTCGACAGTGCAGATTGCTCATACAGCAGTTCCGGGAGAGTCAATCGAGTGAGAAAAGTCCAGACGATGTTGATGATGAAGACAAGAATGAAGCCTATCCTAGTGTCAATGCAACTCTGATGATCTTTGCGGATGTTGAGAGCAAGAGCCGATTGAAGGTTATCAACCGAGAAGTAAACATGGCCATGCCGTCGACGACAAAGTTCCTGAACTGGTCGAAGACTCCGATCACCTTTGATCAGTCGGATCACCCGGCCTACATTGCCACCCCTGGGCGGCAGATGCTGGTGGTCGATCTAGTCGTGGGAGGTGTTCGGTTGCGAAAGGTCCTCATGGATGGTGGAAGCGGCCTGAACATACTCTACGCTGAGACCCTGAAGGGGATGGGCATTCCGATGTCCCGTCTCAGCGAGAGCAGTATGCAATTCCATGGAGTGATCCCCGGCAAAAAGGCAAAGTCACTCGGGCAGATCGCCCTGGATGTGGTCTTTGGAGACGAGAAGAACTTCAGGAAGGAAAGACTAACTTTCAAAGTAGTTGACTTCAGCGGCGCCTACCACGCCATCCTTGGATGGCCGGCCTACGCACGCTTCATGGCCCGCCCATGTTACGTGTATCTTAAGCTGAAAATGCCCGGCCCCAAAGGCGTGATCACAGTCACTGGCAACAGGCAGCGCGCGGAAGAGTGTTTGCAGCAGGGGTCCAAGATTGCTGATGAACAGATGGCTATGGTGGAGTTAGAAGAGTACAAGAAAAACGCCGATCCGAGTGATCTGTTACGCTCCAAGAAGCCAGCCACAGAGTCTGCGTTCCAGTCGGCCGGTGAGACGAAGCATGTGCACGTTCACCCGGAGGATCCCAATGCCGCACCCACCAACATCTCGACAACACTCGATAGCAAATAGGAAGCCGCGCTCATCCAGTTCCTCCGTGAGAACTGGGACATCTTCGCATGGAAGCCATCCGACATGCCGGGTGTACCCAGGGAGCTGGCTAAGCACCGTTTGCGAGTCGATCCGAAAGCAAAACCTGTGAAGGAACATCTTCGTCGTTCCTCTACACAGAAGAGGAAGGCCATTGGCAAAGAAGTTGCTCGGCTCCTGGCAGCCGAGTTCATCCGTGAGGTGTACCACTCCGAGTGGCTCGCCAACGTCGTCATGGTTCCTAAGAAGGATAAGTCTCTCCGGATGTGCATCGATTTCAAGCACATCAATCGGGTTTGTCCCAAGGATCATTTCCCACTCCCCCATATAGATCAGATCATAGATTCCACCGCATGGTGCGAGCGACTATCTTTTCTGGATGCATACTCCGGGTACCACCAGATCCGACTGTATGGGCCAGATGAAATAAAAACAGCCTTTATCACCCCATTCGGGTGTTTTTGCTATATCACCATGCCATTCGATCTCAAGAATGCCGGTGCCACTTTCATGCGCATGGTGCAAAAGTGTTTACATACACAGATCAGTCGGAACATCGAGGCATACATGGATGACATAGTGGTCAAGTCCAAAAAAGGTTCCGACCTGCTGGCTGACCTAGCTGAAACTTTCGCAAATCTGCGAAAGTACGATATTAAGCTAAATCCAGCAAAATGCACTTTCAGAGTGCCAGGGGGCAAGTTACTCGGATTCCTCATTTCCGAACGAGGGACGTCCAGAACGGCTTCATGATGTGCAGAAGCTCACGGGTTGCCTCGCAGCTCTGAGCCGATTCATCTCCCGCCTCGGTGAGAACGCATTGCCCCTTTACCGATTGATGAAGAAGTCTGATTCGTTCGAGTGGACTACCGAAGCACAAGCAGCGTTTGTTCAGCTCAAAGCACTGCTTTCCACCCAGTCAGTGCTCGCCGCTCCGAACAGCAACGAACCATTGCTCTTGTACATTGCGGCCACTGGTCAGGTTGTCAGCACCATCCTCATCGTCGAGCGAGAAGAAGAGGGCAAAGCTTACAAAGTTCAGCGCCCAGTCTATTACATTTCTGAAGTTTTGACTCCGTCCAAGCAGAGGTATCCCCATTATCAGAAGCTTGTCTATGGCATCTACCTGACTGCGAAGAAAGTAGCCCATTACTTCCAAGAGCATGTCGTATCAGTCGTCTGCGACGCCCCACTGTCTGAGATCATGAACAATCAGGATGCGACTGGTAGAGTGGGGAAGTGGGCTATCGAGCTCTTGCCCCTGGACATCAAGTTCGAGGCAAAAAAAGCAATCAAGTCCCAAGCATTAGCTGATTTTCTAGCCGAATGGACAGAACAGCAGCAGCCGACTCAGAGTCACCCGGAACACTGGACCATGTTCTTTGACGGTTCCAAAATGCTGAATGGTTCAGGAGCCGGAGTAGTGTTGGTGTCTCCAAAGGGCAATCGACTCAGTTATGTTCTGCAGATCCACTTCAATTCCTCCAACAATGAGGCCGAGTATGAAGCGCTCCTTTATGGTCTACGTATGGCCATCTCACTCGGCGTCTGGCGCCTGATGGTCTACGGAGACTCGGATCTAGTTGTGAATCAAGTGATGAAGGAGTGGGACATCAGGAGCCCTGCTATGACAGGATATTGCAACGCGGTGAGGAAGCTGGAGAAGAAATTCGAGGGACTGGAGCTGCATCACATCCCCCGAGCTAAGAATGAGGAGGCAGATGATCTGGCAAAGATCGGGTCCACTCAGAAATCCATACCCAGTAATGTGTTCCTCGAGCATTTGCGTTCCCCGACGGTGAAATAAGATCCCTTCACTGAAGAGCCCCCGCAAGTGGTTTGTCCCTCTGATTCGACTGAAATCGAGGTCCCAGCAGTCATTGACTTAGTCATGGAGGTCCTGGCAATCATGCCCGACTGGATGGTACCGTACATGGCGTACCTGCTCAGGCAGGAGCTTCCAGAAGATGAAGCCGAGGCCTGCCAGATTGTTCACAGGTCCAAGGCCTTTACAGTGATGGGCGATCAGTTGTACAGAAAGAGCGTCACCGGTGTGACTCAGTGCTGCATCTCTCCGGAGGAAGGTCGATTGATCTTGGAGGAGATTCACTCGAGAACTTGTGGACACCACGCGTCCTCTTGGACAATCGTGGCTAAAGCTTACCGAGCCGGCTTCTTCTGGCCACGGGCCAATGAGGCTGTGCAGGAGATAGTCCAACACTGCGCCGGGTGTCAATTCTATGCAAACTTATCACACAAGCCCGCGTCTGCTCTGAAGACGATCCCACTCGTCTGGCCGTTTGCAGTCTGGGGACTCGACATGGTGGGGGCCCTCCGGACAGGGGCGAGTGGATTCACCCACTTGCTGGTTGCAGTTGACAAGTTCACTAAGTGGATTGAAGCCAAACCCATCAATAAGCTAGACTCTCGTACGGCGATCAAGTTCATGAAAGAGATAGTCTTCAGATATGGCGTGCCCCATAGCATCATTACTGACAATGGCTCAAACTTAGACTCAGAAGAGTTCAGAGAGTTCTGTGCTGCCCAAGGCACTCGGGTCGACTATGCATCCGTGGCTCACCCACAATCGAATGGACAAGCTGAGAGAGCGAATGGACTAATCCTTCAGGGGTTAAAGCCACGGCTCATCCGCGATTTGGAGCACGCAACTGGAGCCTGGGTCACTGAATTGCCATCAGTTCTGTGGGGCCTGAGGACGACCCTCAACCGGTCCACCAATCGCACTCCCTTCTTCATGGTATATGGAGCTGAAGCTGTCCTGCCGAGTGACCTGCTCCACAATTTGCCCCGAGTGGAACTATACTCCGAAGCTGAAGCAGAGCAGGTGTGGCAAGACACCATTGATCTCTTGGAAGAAGAGAGGGAGATGTCTCTAATCCGATCAGCCACCTATCAGCAGGACCTACGACGTTTTCACGACAGGCACGTCAGAGGTCGGTCCTTTCAGGAAGGAGATCTTGTGCTCTGAGTGGATCAGCAATGACCTCACAAGCTTGCTCCTGCGTGGGAAGGTCCTTTTATCGTGTCAAAGGTTCTGCATAATGGAGCGTAACGCCTGTACAACCTCATGAAGCAAGTAGACGAGCCCCGTGCTTGGAATGCCGACTTGCTCCAACGATTTTATACTTGATATTGAGATGTAATAAAAGCACTCGAGTGATGTTTGATGAATAAAAGCATGACTTTTCCAGTTCTACATTGAGTTCACTCGTACGCATTCTCTGGCTTACGACCCCCAGTGGGTGTACGACCTTCAACTTAGCTGCGAACCAGCTTTCGCCTAAGTTAAAAACGACTCCGAGTGAAGAGCGTCCCTCTCACTCATGGGCTTAGCTACGAACCAGCTTTCGCCTTAGTTAAAAACGACTCCGAGTGAAGAGCGTCCCTCTCACTCGGGGGCTTAGCTGCGAACCAGCTTTCGCCTAAGTTAAAAATGACTCCGAGTGAAGAGCGTCCCTCTCACTCGGGGGCTTAGCTGTGAACCAGCTTTCGCCTAAGTTAAAAACGACTCCGAGTGAAGAGCGTCCCTCTCACTCGGGGGCTTAGCTGCGAACCAGATTGGTACCTGTGGGTTGTTAGTAGTGTTGATTACATCTTGTAGTTGATGCTTGTTGGTTTATTTGGTGGAAGATTATATGTTCAGATCTATTATGCAATTCAATACCCTACTGGTCATGAACATGTTGATGATGTGTGAGTAGTTACTTTTGTTCTTGAGGACATGGGAGAAGTCTTGTCATAAGTAATCATGTGAATTTGGTATTCGTTCGATATTTTGATGATGTGCATGTTGTGATTCTCTTAGTGGTGTCATGTGAACGTCGACTACATGACACTTCACCATCTTTGGTCCTAAGGGAATGCATTGTGGAGTAGTAATTAGATGATGGGTTGCTAGAGTGACAGAAGCTTAAACCCTAGTTTATGCCCTATTCCGTAAGGGGCTGATTTGGATCCACACGTTTAATGCTATGGTTAGAGTAATCTTAATTCTTCTTTCGTAGTTGCGGATGCTTGCGAGAGGGGGTAATCATAAGTGGGAGGTTTGTCCAAGTAAGGGCAGCACCCAAGCACCGGTCCACCCACATATCAAATTATCAAAGTAGCGAACGCGAATCAAACAAACATGATGAAAGTGACTGTCGGGGATATAACTCCACGATATGACCCGGGTCATGACGTTAAGCCACCCTGAGACTTAAGTCATCTCTGGGCTTAAGTCACCCTGAGGATGTGCAAGGGGTGAAGTTAACCCGGCACTGCTACAGTGCCAGGGGTGAAGTTAACCCGTCACTGCTACAGTGCCAGGGAGAAAGTTAACCCGGCACTGCTACAGTGTCAGGGGTGAAGTTAACCCGGCACTGCTACAGTGCCAGGGTTGAAGTTAACCCGTCACTGCTACAGTGCCATGGGTGAAGTTAACCCGGTCTGCTACAGTGCCAGGCCTCAAGTTAACCCGGTCTGCTACAGTGCCCGGGTGAGTTTTCGTCAAGAGTACAAGATGAAGACCCTTTTAACTTGGAAGACACGGATGAGTTAGAGTAGGACTCCAATCACAGGTATAACCCGGAATCTCATGTAAGCCGCCCCTTCAACTTATATAAGGAGGGGCGGGGCACCCCAAGAGGGACAAGTTTTTTAGAGGTTTAGATAGACAGATAAGTCTGGAGACAGATGTTTTAGCAGGTCTCAAGACAGACGTTTTGATAGCTCTCGAGACAGAGTCAGGGAAACAACACCCTTGTAATCGTGACTATGATCATCAATATTAATCAAGCAGGATGTAGGCTTTTACCTCGACCGTGAGGGGCTGAACCTGGGTAAAACTCCTGTCTTCTCGATTCCGATCAACCCCGTTAAGCAAGCTACCACCTAGTTGCGATGGCCTCACCACTAAGTCCTTTCACGAGGACATCTGCCGTGACAAAACCACGACAGTTGGCGCCCACCGTGGGGCCTGCGCACGGTGGTGTTGAGTTCTTGGAGGGAGCCCTTCCAGGGATCGAGCAGTTTGCAATTGGACGGATGAAGAAGACCCAGCTCGGAAGGATCTGCATCAGCTTCGAGTTCATCGGTTCAGATTTACAATCTATGAGATTTAAGTTTTGGAGAGATTAGGGTTGCGGCCCGCCCGCCGCCGCCGTCCTGTGATTCATTTGATTGTTTTTGAGTCGCCGAGACCGACAAAGTTTCTGAAGAGCACATCTAACCGGCCAATGATTCATCGCCTTATCAAACCATGGGTAATTACACGTCCCAAGAAGATCTCCTGTTACTATTTCCATCGGACGGAGTCAAGAAAAAACGGAAGTGGAACACTCCACTGCTTGGATCAAGCCGCCTGCCTACAGCCACCGCGAGCCGCCTCCGTCTTCGCCTCACCGAGCAGTCTCGTCTCCACAGGGTCCGCCTCCGCTTCTGAGTCGCCTCTCCTGCCATGGCCGGCCTCGAGCCGCCGTTTCGAATCACCCCGGCCTCAACCGCCTCCAGCCGCTGCCACTGAGATCCGGATTCACCGCATCAGCCGTGCGTCCTCAAGCCCCCGAGGCGCCGCCTCCGCTCCAAGCCGGCCCCGTGTTGCCTCCGAGCCAGCAGCTCGCGGCCCCGCCTCGGTCGCAGTGAGTCGCCCCCGCGCTCCCCCGTTACCACGGCCCGCCACTGTGGCTTCGTCATCGAGCTGCGCCGGAGCCCCTCTCCCGCGTTCGCGTCGTTGCCGCCTTCACCGTCGCCTTGCCTCTCTGGGGAGCCGCCAGCCGCCTCCGCCACTGCTGCGGTCAACGACTGCGGCTCGAGCCGCCCCCGCGGCCTCACTCGCCGCCTCGCCCCCACGGCGCTCGCCTCACCCTCGCCGCCACTGTGCTCGCCTCGCCGGCCGGCCGCCTCAGCCGCCTCGCCGTTTTCCATTGGCCTCTGCCGCGTCGAGCCGCCGGGCCTGCGAGCCGCCTCCGCCGGATTCTGCTGCTGCGGTCTCGCCTACAAGCCGCCGCCGAGCTGATTCGCCTCCGAGTCGCCAGCTTCGCTTTGCTGAGTTGCCCTCGCCTCCGCCTCGAGCGTGGCCCGCCTCGGTCCGCCTCAAGCCGCCGCTGCGACCCGCCACCTCGAGCCGCTCCTTCCGCGAGTCGCCGCCGCCCTGCTGCCTCGCTGGTTTCCATTGGCCTCTGCCGCGTCGAGCCGCCGCGCCTGCGAGCCGCCTCCGCCGAATTCCGTTACTGCGGCCTCGCCTACAAGCCGCCGCCGAGCTGATTCGCTTCCGTCGCCTAGTCGCCTTCACATCCTCGAGTCGCCCCCGCGCCATCACTCGCCGTCGCGCCAAGCCGTGCCTCCGTCGACCAGCCTTGTGCCGCCTTGCCCGCGAGCCGGCCTTGTGCTTCTTCTGCCGCCTCAAGCCACCGTCGGCGGCTGACGCCGGGCTGCCTGCAAACCGCCTCGCCTCGCCCCCGAGCGGCCTGCATGGCCTTGCCTCCACGGCGAGCCGCCCGTCGCTTCCGCCGCCATGGCCCGCCTTCGTTGCTCCTTTGTGGCCCTGTCTTCAACTTCCACTGACGAGCCGCCTGCGACCCCGCCCTCCGCCTCTACCGGCCCCTCCAGTGGCGGCCTTGCCTTGCCAACGCGCCTCCGCCGTTCGTCTCGCCGAGCCGCCCGCTCCGATCCACCTCTTCCGTCGCCGCGGCTGCGGCTCCTAGCCGTTTCCCCGCGCTGGCTCAGTCACGCCCGGCCGCGCGGCTCCGATTTCGCCCGTGCCACGCCTCCACGCGCGCTGCCGCGCTGCCTCCGCCCATCCGACCACGCGACCCGCCCGCGAGTGCTGGCTTCCGGCTCTGCCTGCTCCTCAACTGCTGCGGCCGAGCGCCCGAAGAACAGATAAAAAAGAGGGAAAAGTGGTCAGGTGCCCATGTGAGAGCCGGCTGCCCAAAAAAAAAAGGAGAGCTGCGGCAACATCTGAGACTGCTGATCCTAGCGTACTATATTTACACCGGATGGGCCGCACCATTAGCAGGTTATCTACGGACGCTACAGACGAATGTCTATTGTCCGAACATATCAGGTGAAATCCAGCTAGTCAATTTTTATTGATATATTTTTATTCTTTTAAGAACAATTACTCTGGCTTGCGATATTTTTTATGCAGGACAATTGATCACTACAAGGGCGATCGTCGTGCCACGGATATAACGCTCGCGCTAACATTATCATGCGCCAGCAACCAACCGTGCCGTACTGCTCTATGAACGTGTGTGCAATCCACCGTCTATGCGGTTCGGTCTACATCAACACGCGGCCGAATCATCTGCTCACGCTGCGGCCGATTCATCTGTCCGCGCCTGTGGCCGACTCGCCCGTCCGCGCCGACTTACAAGCCACGGCCGACTCACGCGTCCGCGCTTACAAACGCCACATGCGACCCCCGTGTCCGCGCCGGGTTACCGGTCGACTCCCATATCTACATCAACACACCGGATCCGCGCCTGTCTGCATAAACTGCTCAGACGGCCGCCGCCGCCCCCGTGACCTGGTCTCAAGGATGACCCAGCCTGCTACAGGACCTGGCCTCAAAGATGGCCCGGGCTGCTCAATAATGATCAAAGGAATGCCGGCTTATCTGGACCCCAGATGTTTTGCAGTCGTAGCTTTGTCTCCTGTATATCCTATGCTGAGCTTTTCCATGACCATATGGTTACTTGGGGGCTTCCAACTCATCGAGTTTAGCTTACAAAACCCTTTTAACCCGGCGAAATGCCAAACTATACTTGGTTAAACCTGCCTGTTAGCAAGATGCTACTCCCTAAAAAGTGACCCGGCGTACGCCTGATGAGTCAATCACAAAGGTGACCCTGAATTCATTAGAGTTAAAACGCTCGATTGGTTGCGTGAGAGCCGGCTTTCAGAGAGATAGGACAAACCAAAAGAGGCCAAAAAGCCTGCTTCCACAGGAAGCGAAACCAAGACTCGAGCCTTGAAAGCCGGTCTTTTTATAATCTGTTATCATACACATACATCATCATACATTGCATCATCATAAAATGCATCATATATGCATATGCATATTTGTTTATGTTGCAGGAGCCGGTTTTCAAACTGGGTTACATTGTAACTCTGCAGGAACAAACAAATCTTTAATAGCCAAAATGGCTGGATCTTCATCATGACCAGTATTAAATGATTGAGATATCAATTCTCCTATTTTCCCGGGGTACAATTCCAGCCGGGTCACATATAATACCTGGTCATTTAATTGACCGGGTTTTTGGTTATTGAACATGTGTTTTGTAGAGGACTACAGCACTTATGGATTTTTCTCACACATATTTGCTGGGTTGCACTGCAACCACGGCCAAGGATTTCTTTCATCGCAAAAGCATCACAGAGTGGAACTGAGTATTCTACAGTGGAAGGAATAGTCCCGAGTCGCCGCAGGCAATACGACACGGCACTTGGGGGCTACATTATTCAAATCAAGATTACATCAAGTATGCAAGTCCCATGTCACTGCAAGGATGCACCACGGCACTTGGGGGCTAATGCATGGTCATTTTTACTAGTCTCATTGAAGACCCGGCCCATCACATAATGATAAGCCGGCCCTTGGAGGCTACCAATTGCTCCTGTAAAAAATTCAAAGTACACAAGCCTTAATAGTGACCCGGAGTTTGGGGGCTGCATTATATGTTCTTTTCAAAGGTGTACAAGTAAGTTCCAAGTCACTGCAAGCAAACGACCCGGCACTTGGGGGCTACAATAGTCAGTTGTTTAAGTAAATCAAAAGGTCCAAGTTGAAGACCCGGCCCATCATATACTGATGAGCCGGCTATTGGGGGCTACACATGTGAAGTGTAAAATTTTCAGTTCATGATTGAAGACTCAGACGCATAACCCGGATTTTTCTCACGGATAACCCGGATTTTTCTCCAAGGTTGCAATATTTATATTTAAGCAAGTCTTAAGCTATCACTTTGCTCTACTCTTAAGACTTGGGGGCTACAGGTTATCTCCTCCAAGCTATTCAGACAAGCCAGCTCAACATCATACCGATTTTTTATTCATCAAAGTCTGAAGCATTGAAAGTTGGCACAACATCAGAAGGATTTTCTTTTTATCAAGCCCAGACAGTTTGAAGACAATTCAAAAATATCATCAGGGTTATTTTTTCTGCATGGAACCAGCATCAACATATTGATATGGAAGAAATTCAGGAGCTAAGCATGAATAAATCCAAGCTAATCTGGGGGCTAATGTCGGGGATATAAATCCACGATATGACCCGGCTCATGACGTTAAGCCGCCCTGAGACTTAAGTCATCTCTGGGCATAAGTTACCCTGAGGATGTGCAAGGGGTGAAGTTAACCCGGCACTGCTACAGTGCCAGGGGTGAAGTTAACCCGACACTGCTATAGTGACAGGGGTGAAGTTAACCCGGCACTGCTACAATGTCACGGTGAAAGTTAACCCAGCACTGCTACAGTGTCAGGGTGAAGTTAACCCGTCACTGCTACAGTGCCAGGGTTGAAGTTAACCCGGCACTGCTACAGTGCCAGGGTGAAGTTAACCCGGCCTGCTACAGTGCCAGACCTCAAGTTAACCCGGCCTGCTGCAGTGCCCGGGCGAGTTTCTGTCAAGAGTACAAGATGAAGACCCTTTTAACTTGGAAGACACGGATGAGTTAGAGTAGGACTCCAATCACGGGTATAACCCAGAATCTCATGTAAGCCGCCCCTTCAACTTATATAAGGAGGGGCGGGGCACCCTAAGAGGGACAAGCTTTTTAGAGGTTTAGATAGACAGATAAGTCTGGAGACAGATGTTTTAGCAGGTCTCAAGACAGATGTTTTGATAGCTCTCGAGACAGAGTCAGGGAAACAGCACCCTTGTAATCGTGACTATGATCATCAATATTAATCAAGCTGGATGTAAGCTTTTACCTCGACCGTGAGGGGCCGAACCTGGGTAAAACTCCCGTCTTCTCGATTCGGATCAACCCCGTTCAAGCTACCACCTAGTTGCGACGGCCTCACCACTAAGTCCTTTCACGAGGACATCTGCCGTGATAAAACCACGACAGTGACTAGATGAAATTCTCATGTGTCCTCGAGAACGTTTTACTTATTATAAGAGATCGTTTCGGCCTGTCCTTTGCTACAAAAAGGATTGGGCTGTATTGCTGCACTCTTTGTTACTATTGTTACTTGTCACTTGTTACAAATTATTTTGCTATCAAACTACCTGTTACCGATAATTTCAGTGCTTGCAGAAAACACCTTGCTAAAAACCGCTTGTCATTTCCTTCTGCTCCTCGTTGGGTTCGACACTCTTACTTATCGAAAGGACTACGATTGATCCCCTATACTTGTGGGTCATCAAGCATCCCTCTCACTCGGGGGCTTAGCTGCGAACCAGCTTTCGCCTAAGTTAAAAAACCACTTCGAGTGACGAGCATCCCTCTCACTCGGGGGCTTAGCTGCGAACCAGCTTTCGCCTAAGTTAAAAATGACTCCGAGTGAAGAGTGTCCCTCTCACTCGAGGGCTTAGCTGCGAACCAGCTTTCGCCTAAGTTAAAAACGACTCCGAGTGAAGAGAGTCCCTCTCACTCGGGGGCTTAGCTGCGAACCAGCTTTCGCCTAAGTTAAAAACGACTCCGAGTGAAGAGCGTCCCTCTCACTCGGGGGCTTAGCTGTGAACCAGCTTTCGCCTAAGTTAAAAATGACTCCGAGTGACGAGCGTCCCTCTCACTCGGGGGCTTAGCTACGAACCAGCTTTCGCCTAAGTTAAAAAACCACTCCGAGTGATGAGCATCCCTCTCACTCGGGGGCTTAGCAGCGAACCAGCTTTCGCCTAAGTTAAAAAACCACTCCGAGTGACGAGCATCCCTCTCACTCGGGGGCTTAGCTGCAAACCAGCTTTCGCCTAAGTTAAAAATGACTCCGGGTGAAGAGCGTCCCTCTCACTCGGGGGCTTAGCTGCGAACCAGCTTTCACCTAAGTTAAAAACGACTCCGAGTGAAGAGCGTCCCTCTCACTCGAGGGCTTAGCTGTGAACCAGCTTTCGCCTAAGTTAAAAACCCACTCCAAAGACTCGAAAGACTCGAAGGAAAGCATTCGAATAACTCCAGAAGTTCAAAAGCAAATGCGAGTACGCGGGCTCGAAGCCCGAAAGAGTTTAACGGATACAAATCCACTCGGCATACCGAGGCAAATGGGTAAAGCTTAAAGTTTTTTCTCACGTCCAGAGGGGCTGGCCGGCTCGACGAAGGCGTCCAGGTCGATGCCATCCGCGATCCGAGTGGCGGCCTCTATGAACGTCTCCATGAAGTCTTCGAACTTGAGCTTCTTCGTGTTGGCGACCTGGAGAGACTTCAGCTTCTCTTCCTTTGCATCCTTGCAGTGTACACAGACAAGGGAGAGGGCCACGTCGGCACCGCAGCGGGCAGCTGACTTCTTCCATGCTTGCACTCGGCTTGGGATCTCGTTGAGACGAGCCATCATCGCCTCCAGATCAGTCTCAAGCGTGTCTTCTGGCTACAGTTCCTTGTCGATCCTTCCGAGTGCACCCCGCAGACGGATGATGTACCCCAGAGTGTCTTCAATGCGAGATTCGAGCCGCAAGATGCCTAGGGCGGCCTTGTCACCGACGAGTGACCTGGAGGGATCCAGGTCCCTCTCAATTCTATCAGTCTCTAGCCCGAAGTCTCAGCAGTACTCTGTGAACAAGAAAAGAGGAGAGTCGAATATCAGCATGCATGAAGCTCACTCAGAAATAAGTCAAAACACGCTCGGATGTTACAAGTTACCTGCAAGCTTGGTGTACATCTCCTCCGCGAAGTCTTCTATATACTTTTCTAGAGAATTCTTCTTTTCGGTAAGCTGGGTGATCTTCTCACTCAAAGTTTTCTTCTCTTTCTCATAAGCATTCGTCTGATCCTTGAGCTTGCCGTCCCACTCGGTCCGCTGCTTCTTGAGCTCGACCACTTCCTTCTTCACCTCCTCAACGGCGGTCTTCAGCGACTTGTTCTCTCCTTCAAGCTTCTCGAGTGAGGCCAGCTTCTCTTCGGCGGCCTTGGTCTTCTCCCTCGCCACTTTCTATGCCCCCGCCAGCTCATTGTCCTTGTTTTCGAGTGCCTGCTTCATTGTTTCTAAAGAGACAGAAGTTCTGAGCCGCACTTGGAGTCGATGGTTTTCACTACGCACATCTGTTCTAGTGAAGTCACTCGGTTCAAAGAATGAAAGAAGGTGAAAGCAGAATGCTCAGTAATTAAGGCTTACCTCCCATGGCCTTGAGCACCGCTTGGACGCGAGCTACGTTCCTCTTCTCCACCTCCAAGTCCAGTCGGAGTTGGACCGTCTCTTTCTTCAGTGACACATACTGAGTCCCAAGCTCGCAGGTTCTCTGAAACACAAGAGTGAGCAGACCAGTTAATGATAAGAAGTACTCCGAGTGCCCAGAGACTAACACTCCTGAGTGGAACAAGCTTGACCAATACCAGATCCTGAAGTACCCTTTGTCAGGGAGGAACAAGCTTGACCAATACCAGATCCTGAAGTACACTTTGTCAGGGAGGAACAAGCTTGACCAGTACCAGATTCTGAAGTACCCTTTAAAACAAGTTCTAAGACTCCCGCCGACTGCCTGCAGTCGACGGCAGTCTCGGGGACTATACCCAGTGGGTGCTCTCAGCGTGCCCCCACTGGAATGGTATCCACTCGAAACGGTCCGCCCGATCCGAGTGACGGCCAAACAACAACAAAAAAATAAGTTCTAAGACTCCTGCCGACTGCCTGCAGTCGACGGCAGTCTCGGGGACTACACCCAGTGGGTGCACTCAGCGTGCCCCCACTGGAATGGTATCCACTCGCAACGGTCCGCCCGATCCGAGTGACGGCCAAACAACAAAAAAACAAGTTCTAAGACTCCCGCCGACTGCCTGCAGTCGACGGCAGTCTCGGGGACTACACCCAGTGGGTGCACTCAGCGTGCCCTCACCGGATGACACACCCAGTGGGTGTACCGACACCCAGTGGGTGTACCGAAAGTTTACCGACTAGAATTCCTACAGAAGAAAAATGAATTGGAGATCAACTTACAAGAGCACTTACTCGAACATTCTCCTGGAGAGCAGCACTGGCATCATACGCCAACTTGCCAGCTGCACACATCTCCTTCAGGCGCTGGGTCATCAGCTCCGTCTGGATCATCGCCTCCTTGCTTGCTCCAGTTTGGTCCTCTGGCACTTTATACAGACTGAATATATTGACGGGAGGAGTCAGAGCCAAGACCAGGGCAGTCGACGGGGTGGTGACGGGGCCAGCACCGGCCTGAGAAGAACCTTGCCCCGGAGGCGCGGTCACGTTAGGCGTAGGGAGAACTTGAGGTGCTTTGCTTGGCGGTGTCCTCTGTGCGGTGGTCTGAGAGGCAGTAGGAGCTGCAGTCCCCTTCTCGGTGTCCTTCCGTGGCGGTCCTTCATCGTCGTCCATGACGTGCATGATTTCTGCAAGCGCTACGTCCACTCGACACAATCAGCCATGACATACAATTCAATCGGATTATAGATCAAAGTAAAAATGGAATCATTGCTACCTTTTGGAGAAGTGGCCACGTCCGCTGACTCGGCTTCGACACGGTCTCCGTCGATCTGCATGGGAGACGTCATCGAGGTTGCAGCTCTGGTTCATAAGTTTCACTCGGTCAGAAAAGTCCAGAAGTTCACAGAGACAGAAAGGAGAGATGCGACACTCACATTGAGGCAACGGGCACGGTAACCTTGATCCTGGGTAGAGCCTTCCGAGGTTTGGGCGAGGCAACTTTGAGCTACTTGGCAGTCTTCTCTGTCGGCTCCGGCGTCGATGTCCGAGTGCGCTTCGGAGTCTTAGCACTCGGAGCTACCGTCTTCACCGAGCCAGCACTCGGATCATTAGTTTGCTTGGAGCGGCGCTCAGCGCGCAACTCTGGAGATGGGGAAGACTCGACCTCGTCCCTTCCTTTCGAGTCGTCGCTTTCCTACTCGCTGTCCTTCGCATAGCTGCCCTTGACGCTACGGTGGTCACTCCCACGTCCCCGGCAAGGTGTTCTCCATTCGGCACGGGCGAAAGCATCTTTTGGAAATCCTGCAAGACACGAAGAACAGAGACAGTCAGTTCATTCAGTTCACTCGGATAATTTGCGCATAAATAGTTCACTCAGAAATGCATGTCACACCTCAGACGGTTGGTGCGCGTCATCGTAGGGCGGGATCCGTCTCAACCCTCGCGGATTGTCGCGTGCGCCAGTGATGCATCTGAGCCACTGCTCCACCGTCTCCTCGTCAACATCCTCCGGATGCACTCGGGTCGAGTCATTGGCCCCGACATACTGCCACATGGGATGAGCCCGCTCCTGCAGCGGCTGGATCCGCCGACTGGGGAAGACCTCCAGAAGATCCAGGCCCGTCACTCCACCCTGAATCAGACCCACTACAACACTCACCAAGATCCCCACGTCTGTCTTCTCCCCCTTATCAACCGTCAGTGAGGGAGGAGTCTTGACTCTCTCGGACGTATAGGGAGGAAGACCAGTCGACGAGCCGGTGCAAGGGATGTCATTACTGTAAAACTAGGTCGACTGCCAACCTCTAACCGAATCAGGAAAAGACATAGTGGAGAATGCACTCCAACCCCTCATTGAATACCTAAGCCGCCACACAGCTGGGTCACATGGGTCCTCTCTCCATCAGGATCAACCTTTTTTACAGACTGAGAGCGACATGTGAAGATGTGTTTGAACAGCCCCCAGTGCGGCTGGCAGCCTAAGAAGTTTTCGCACATGGAAATGAATGCGGCAAGATACACTATAGCATTCGGAGGAAGATGATGAAGCTGGGCACCGAAAAAGTTCAAGAAGCCGTAGAAGAAAGGGTGGGGTGGCATGGAGAAACCTCTCTCCATGTGAGTAGTGAGGAGCACGCGCTCCCCGGGGCACGGCGCAGGCTCGATCTCCCCCTCCTCCGGCAGCCTCTAGGTCCCGTCACGCACCAGCCCGTCCACGATGAGCCCGCTAATGTCGTCCACCGTGGTGGTCGGTGGGAGCCAATCGCCCTGGATCCCCCCGCGCGGGGGCGCGACCCTGGAGCTCGACACCTTCTTCACCTTCGCCGCCTTCTTCGCCCACTCCAGCTTCGTCGTCTTGTCCTTCGCCATCACCACAGAGCACTCCAACGCCGAAGTGGATTTGCGCAGAGTGGGGTGTGGGAGAGAAGATTGGGTGGCTGGATGAGATGGGGAAAAGGGGATCTGTTCTCTTTCCCCCTCCGATGTGGCAGCCTTTTATACCATCGCCCGTTCCGCTCCCCAATCCTCTTCAGCGATTCACAGGCCCGCAGATCCCCTCAAATCTTGCCGGCGGAGATACAGCAGTATGTGGCGAAAAGTGGGGCGAAAATCAAGGTGCCACGGCCCACTTTCCCCACTCACCGCGTCGCAACCGTTTGCGCGCGCTCATATCTGGTTTCGAATCCCGCGAAATCCGGGATCCAGCGACCCGATTGCTCGTCCTTTAAAGACATTCCAAAAACGCTTGGATCTGTTCTGTCACCCAACACGCGATAACTCATTCCAGTCGGATGGAGACTTCCACTCGGACATCATACGGTCTAGAATCCGTTAAGGTGCCACGCGAAGACAAGGCCGTCTAATGTCCGATAGGAGTTCTTGAGCGCCCCCGTAGCGCTCAACTCACCCGGGAATTCGCCTCGACTCGACCGCTTAACCTCGACCGATTCGGGGGCTAATGACGAGGACATGTACTAGGGATAGGGTAACAGGCCTGGCCTACAGACCCTACCCTAGGACGCCACACACCTTATACTGGGCCCCAGGGCCAGACCAGCAGTCAGATGTTCTGCAGCCTGACATTCACTCGGAGTTCAATGAACCACTCAGGAGGCAACACTTCACTCGACCGGCCTGTTTCACTCAGAATAGTTGCATCACTCGGTCAAGGAAGACCAGGAGACTCTCCAGGAACGCAACGGTCGGGACGTGCGCCCACCCTCATTAAGTGTGATTAGTGCGCCCGTTACCAGTAACTGGCACCCTTAAACCCTCTCTTTAACCCTTGGTTATGGCGGCATTCATGGGGGGTCTGGCGGACTCTATATAAGCCACCCCCAGCTCCATTCCAGGGGTTCGCAGCCCTTTGTAATCCATACACTCAAGTCAATCAAGCTCCCGAGCACCGAGACGTAGGGCTGTTACCTCCACCGTGAGGGGCCTGAACTCGTAAATCCGAGTGTAACAACTGGCCGTAGCTAGGCTCTGCCCTTTGATCTGTACCCCCATACACTACTGTCAGACTTATACCCACGACAATGGCCTCGGCCCATCTCGACGCAGCCTTCCACGCCACGCGATGCAGTGCCCGTGGCGGTGTTCATCGAATGCCGGCGAACTCCAGCACGAGGCAAGTCTACGCCCGCCTGCGGCAAAGGCATCGACGACTCGATCTCCCGGCAGCGGCGGTGGCTCCTGTGTAGACTGAATCGGTTGGTTTACAGTCCACACACAGGATGCGAACCTTATCTCTTGGAAGGTTTTTCATTCTAGCCCTCCGGTTATGCCCTCCGTACAAGTGCATGCGAGGACGAGCGCTCCTAGCAGTAGAAAGATCCCTCATAAATATCAAGTTTATTTGTCGTCCCAGATGTTGCACCTTCGCATGTTCAGTACTTCTAGTAGTGGGCTCATAAAATTGGGGTGCTACTAGATTTCCTTGAACTGAAGGGTTCGTGTCGGACATGGACATGCACTGTATTAGTTTAACTTGACAAGGCTATCAAAATGGTTTTGGGCCTTGTGGCAAAGAAGGTTGGGAGCCAGGGTATGAGATACCTTCCCGACCGACAGGAGTCGTATAGAGATACGATTAGCAAAATTTGTTTACCGGATAGGCAAGTTGGCTAGCAGTAATGCTAAAGCTCACTAGTTGACATGCGCTAGTCAGATCCTGGATCACTGAGGGTTTGCGGAGGGATGCTGACTTCAGTGGGAGTAATTTTGTTAAGGCTTGAATTACTCTACATAGACACATTGTTTAGTGATTGCATATTTTTCTGTTGTAGATCAATGGCACCACCTGCTCAACCCAACTTTGCATTGAAATCAATCTTGCAAAAGGATAAACTTAATGGAACAAACTTTACCACCTGGTATAGAAATTTGAGAATTGTTCTCAAGCATGATAAGGAACATGTTCTAGAGGATCCACTTCAAGAGGAACCTGCCGATAATGCTAATAATGCCACAACCAGGAATGCCTACCAGAAACTCGCTGATGAATCAACGGAGATCAGCTGTCTGATGCTGGCTTGTATGGGGCTCGATTTGCAACAGCATTTTGAAAACGTTGAGGCTTATGATATGATCGAGAGTCTCAAGAGCATGTTTCAGACACGGGCTAGGACTGAAAGGTTCAACATCTGGTGATCCTTGATGGATTGCAAACTGAAGAAAGGTGATCCACTGAGCCCGCATGTGATCAAGATGATCGGTTACATGCAAGCTTTGGATCAGTTAGGCTTCCCGCTCTTGGATGAGCTGGCTACCGACACTACTAGGGAAAACCTTACCAGTAGCGCTGGATTTTGGGCAAAGAAAGAGAGAGGGAGGAGGGAGGGCATTAATGGAGGGGTGGAGGGGCAAATAAGAGAGGGGGAGGAGGAAGAACCAACAAGCAAGTGCAAGAGGAGGGGGAGAAAGGAAGGAGGAGGGAGAAGAGGGGGGGGGGAAGGTGACAGATATTTTGGCTGGCGACCATACCAGTAGCGCCTATTTGAGCCCCACGCTACTGGTATGTGCACTAGCTATAGTGCTGGTTGCAAAACACGCTACTGCTAAATGGACCCACTAGTTTACACGCAGAAGAAATAGCAGTAGCGCACTTTATAGACCAGGCGCTACAGATAATTCTTTAACAGTAGCGCTGGGTAAATCGCCCACGCTGCTAATATATCTTGACCTGGGGGTGTGGTGTGGCACACTTACCAGTAGCGCGTCCGAGAAAAACCAACGCTACTGCTAAGTTATACCAGTAGCGTGTTTTGTACCAAGCGCTACTGGTACTTACCAGTAGCGTGGGGGCTCAAATAGGCGCTACTGGTAAAGTTCTACGTATAAGCATTTTCCTAGTAGTGCGATGCAGTTCTGGGTTCTCTTCTGCTTAGCTATGGGACGTTCATCTTGAACTATCATATGCATGGTGGATAAGAAGCTCACTGAATTGCATGAGATGCTTAAAGTGGCAGAGCAGGATATTAAGAAAGGCACACATCAAGTGTTGATGGTGCAGAAATCGGCTAAGTTCAAGAAGAGTTGGTCCAAGAAGAAGGCTAAGGCAAAGGGCACGAAGACGGTAACCTCCGCCGCTGAGCCAAAGTCAGGACCGTACTCGAAGACCATTTGCTATCATTGTAAGGAAACTAGTTACTGGAAGAGGAACTGTAGAAAGTGGCTTGCCGAGCATGGCAAGAAGGCCAGGAATGCGACTTCAGGCAAAGGTACACTTGTTACATATGTTATAGACATTTACCTTGCTGACATACCTAGTAGATCTTGGGTATTTGATGCCGGATCGGTTGTTCATATTTGCAACTCGATGCAGGGGCTAGTAAAAACTAGGAGTGTGGCACAAGGGGAGATTGACATCAGGGTCGGCAACAAAGCAAGAGTTGCTGCGTTGGAGGTCGACACGATGCAGCTCCAGCTTCCTTCCGGATTCATTATGGAATTGAATAATTGTTATTATATTCCAGCACTTAGTCGGAATATTATATCTGCCTCATGTTTGATGAGTCGGGGTTATGAATTCAATTTAAAGGACAATGGTTGTTCAATATCTTTGAATGGTATGTTCCACGGCTATGCACCCTTTATTGATGGGCTATTTATTTTGAATCTAGAAACGGAACCTGTCTATAATATGAATGTTAAGAGGCATAAGCCTAATGAGATAAATCTGACATACTTCTGGCATTGCCGGCTTGGACACATTAGTCTGAAATGCATGAAGAAGCTCCATGATGATGGAATCCTAACTTCATCCGGCTTCGGGTCATTCGAGACATGCAAATCATGCTTGCTCGGCAAGATGACTAAGTATTCTTTCGTAAAGAGTTACGAGAGGGTGTCCGAGCTATTGGAGCTTATACACAGTGATGTGTGTGGTCCAATGAGCACAACTACTAGAGGCGGCTATCAGTACTTCGTGACTTTTACTGACGACTTGAGTAGATATGGATATATCTATTTGATGAGGCACAAGTCGGAAACTTTTGAAAAGTTCAAAGAGTTTCAGAACAAGGTTGAGAATCAGCTCGGCAAGACTATAAAGCTTCTACGATCTGATCATGGAGGTGAGTACATGAGCCAGGAGTTTGATGATCATCTGAAAAGCCGAGGTATAGTACCTTAGCTCACACCTCCGGGTACGCCACAGAGAAACGACGTGTCGGAACGGAGGAATCGTACCTTGTTAGACATGGTTCGATCTATGATGAGCAAATCAGATTTACCCTTGTCATTCTGGGGATACGCTCTAGAAACTGCAGCTTTTACACTCAACAAAGTACCATCAAAATCCGTAGACAAGACACCACATGATATGCGGACTGGGAAGAGTCCCAAGTTGTCTTTTCTAAAGATTTGGGGTTGTGATGCATTTGTCAAGCAACTTATGTAGGACAAGCTTACACCCAAGTCAGATAAGTGCATATTTGTGGGATATCCGAGGGAAACCTTGGGATATAGATTCTACAACCGCGAAGAGAACAAAGTGTTTGTTGCTCGGAACGGGGTCTTCCTTGAGAAAGAGTTTCTCGGACAGGAAGCCAGTGGGAGGCAGGTGCAACTCGAAGAAGTTCGAGAGCCACATGGGGACAACTCGGCTGGTGATGTGATCATACCGGAGTCTGTTAGGGAACCCGAGGTGGAAGCGGCACCGGAACCACTGAGGTCGGAAAGATTGCGCAGAGTGTGTGATGTGTTGTTGCTGGAAACCGATGAGCCCGCTACGTATGCGAAAGCGATGGTGAGCCCGGATTCCGAGGCATGGCTGGAAGCCATGAGATCCGAGTTAAAGTCCATGGATGAAAATCAAGTCTGGGACTTGGTTGATCCGCCGCCTGGCGTCACTGCCATTGGTTGCAAATGGGTCTTTAAGAACAAAACCGATGTGGATAGAAATGTTCAAATCCACAAAGCTCGGCTTGTCGCTAAAGGTTATGGACAAGTTCAAGGAATTGACTACGATGAGACTTACTCACCGGTAGCGATGCCGAAGTCAGTGAGGATCGTACTGGCAATAGCTGCATATTTCGATTATGAGATATGGCAAATGGATGTCAAAACGGCTTTCCTTCAAGGAAATTTAACTGAGGGCGTGTATATGATACATCCCGATGGTTTTGTCGATCCAACTGGCGCTAGTAAGGTATGCAAGCTCAAGAGATCCATTTATGGGTTGAGGCAAGCATCTCGGAGCTGGAATATTCGTTTTGATGAGGTCGTCACTGGTCTCAGTTTCATCAAAAGTGAAGAGGACACTTGTTTATACAAGCAGTTGAGTGGGAGCTCGGTAGTGTTTTTGATCTTGTATGTGGATGACATATTGTTGATCGGAAACAATGTTTTGATGCTGAACTCGATCAAGGAATCATTGAATGGAAAGTTTTCGATGAAGGACCTCGGTGAAGCAGTATACATATTGGGCATTAAGATCTATAGAGATAGATCCAGAAGGCTGCTCGGCTTAAGCCAGAGCACATACATAGACAAAGTGTTGAAACGGTTCAACATGAGTGAGGCCAAGAAGGGGTTCTTGCCTGTCTCACATGGTATAAGGCTAAGCATGACTCAGAGTCCTTCGACATCTGATGAGATAAGAAGGATGAGTAGGATTCCGTATGCCTCGGCGATCGGATCCATCATGTATGCCATGATATGTACTCGGCCTGATGTTGCCTTTGCAATAAGCTTAACAAGAAGATACCAGGCTAACCCAGGTGAGAGTCACTGGGCAGTGGTAAAGACTATTCTGAAGTACCTGAAAAGGACTAAAGAGATGTTCCTAGTTTATGGAGGTGAGGAGGAGCTCTGCGTAAAGGGTTACGCCGATGCTAGTTTCCAAAACGATAGAGATGATTGTCGATCATAGTCCGGATTCGTGTACGTCATGAACGGAGGAGCAATGAGCTGGATGAGTTCCAAGCAAGATGGGATTTGCCCCTCTGAATTAGAAGAGATATACTCTCGGCCCCTTGTGTGATCCGACCAGAATAAGCATGGCCATGTGACAGGGATTATGAGATAATCCGGTTAGTGGTCAGCATCACTGGAATGAGAAAGAGGTCGGGCTAGCACAAGGATGAGAGACTCGCCTTGATCCCGACAACATATATCTTGTGGCAAAGGGAATAGAAGTGTGATGTACAAATTTGCCTAACCAGCTTCATTGTCTACTTGGTGGTCGGCACACCTTGCTAGAGGACGCTACCAACCAAGCAGGTCGGAGGTGATCCGACCTGCGACCAAGACGACTAGAACCTAAGGGGTCGCGCGCTTAAGGGAAGGAACCTACGAGGTCGGATCCGAGGACACTGGTCGGATGTGATCCGAGCTGGACTTGGATCGTGACCGAGTAGACTTTGGGCTTTAGGGTCCATGCGTGGACCAAGTGTTGAGCCCGCGATGGATGCCTATATAAGTGGAGGTACGGCACACCCATTAGGGTTAATCGCCTCGGAGCCGTCATTAGGGCCTTGCATGTGTTGCAACTAACAACCTCCACTCGCCGCCGGTTGTGTGACCGGACCTAGCAGTCCGCTGCACGACGTTCCTCCCGCACACGCGGATACCGTTAGAGGCGGTGCACTTGCGCCACTCCGACGAACCTGTTCATGGGATCCGATCGGCTACGTGGGAGATCGACGAGGAGGAGACGACTCCGGCGACGCGCTTCCCCAACTCTACTTCCACTGCACGGCACTGCGCGTCTAGTGGTAACGATCCGTGATCCACATCCCTTAGCATGTTCCTGGATGTTCTGCGGGTAGGAAAATTTTAATTTGCAGTCGACACACCCTACCATAGAACCCAACAATTTACATCATCAATAAAGGATACGGGATTCACTTTTACATCTCTGTGCCTTGTCTCTTATTTTCCGCTAAACAGGGAAAAAAAGAAAAATAACTCCCCCGCATGCTTTATTGATGATCCCCCTCAGTAGAGCTTCAAGGGTGAATTAGATTTGCCTCAATTTGGTGAAAAAAGAATCACAATATTGTTCCTAGAAACCGTAGTATTGCTTCATACATAATAAGAATTTGCTTCCATCAAAAGCACAATTATTTCCACTATCATAATCGCACATGCTTCAACCGAATTGGGAGTGTGCATCTAGAGAAATAAAATGTTGCTCCCTTTCTAAGGTGAATTTGCTTCTTGAAGAAAGCACCTCAAATTATAATCACAACCTTTTTTATGAGGTCGGTAATCACAAATATTTCTTTTGATTGTGCCACATGCTTCCTAATAGGTTCTTGTTTGCTTTTATAAACATTGACAAGCGCTTCGGCGCGGCCATGTCGTTTCCTATTTCCAAGCTACATATATGCTTCCTATTTGCTTCATGGAGCTTGACAATGCAACCGCATCACTTGTTATTCCATGTGTTGGGAAGCAAGCAGGCCCATTGGCCATCATCTTGAGCTATGTTCTCATGGTGCCAGAAGTCTACATCGCCATTGCCACCAGTTTCCATTACCGATTTGTCTACTTGCCGTCGTGACTCGTCTGCATGCCACTGGTGCCCCCTATCCTTGAGCTCCTCAGGCCTGCTGTCTAGCATGCCATCTGGCTGGCGTTGGTGACCTATAAGTACCTTTGAAGCATAAAAAGTTTATCAATAGAAGGTAGGAAGCAACAACAAGTACTAGAAAGAAGGTTCAAAATACATGTACAGAAACGTTGGATGCTTAAAAATAAACATTCCGAAGCATGGTTCTATACTGCGGTAAACTATCTGAACTAAAGAAATATAGATCAGATTAGGAAGCATGGATATCTCGAAGCATCAATTTCATGTTATCTCAACATAAGAATGGAAGCATAAAAAACTGAAAGTAGAAATTGGCAATGCTTGCTGCCAACATATGCATGCACATCATTTTGTGATTTGCAAACCAATTCCATCCAAATTGATTGGTTCTATTTTTTTCATGCACACATAAAAACAAGGCAGAACAAGATAAAAACATGGAATCAATTAGAATAAATTACCATCAATCAATGGTAAAAATGGATTCAAATCAAGAAAAAAAGGGAAGAACAAACAACAGGAGGCCACTGCTAGTTCACCAAGCGAGGGGTGGTGGAGATAACAGGCACACCCTGACCCTACAACCTCCGTCCAACCTGGTGATGAACGACGGAGATGGCGGGCACAACCACCTACTTAGGGATGTCGCACCGGCGAGCTCACCGGTGGCAGCATCGTGGAGTGATGACCCACAAGTATAGGGGGTCAATTGTAGTCCTTTCGATAAGCAAGAGTGTCGAACCCAACGAGGAGCAGAAGGAAATGATAAGCGGTTTTCAGCAAGGTATTCTCTAAAAGCATTGAAATTGTAGGTAACAGATAGTTTGATAGCAAGGTAATTCGTAACAAGTAACAAGTAGTAACGGTAACAAAGGTGCAGCAAGGTGGCCCAATCCTTTTTATAGCAAAGGATAAGCCAGAATGAACTCTTATAATAAGCAACGCGTTCTCGAGGACACATGGGAATTTCATCTAGTCACTTTCATCATGTTTGTTTGATGCGCGTTCGCTACTTTGATAATTTGATATGTGGGTGGACCGGTGCTTGGGTGCTGTTCTTACTTGAACAAGCCTCCCACTTATGATTACCCCCTCTCGCAAGCATCCGCAACTACGAAAGAAGAATTAAAATAAATCTAACCATAGCATGAAACATATGGATCTAAATCAGCCCCTTACGGAATAGCGCATAAACTAAGGTTTAAGCCTCTGTCACTCTAGCAACCCATCATCTAATTACTACTCCACAATGCCTTCCCTTAGGCCCAAAGATGGTGAAGTGTCATGTAGTCGACGTTCACACGACACCACTAAAGGAAGCAACAACATACATATCATCAAAATATCGAACGAATACCAAATTCACATGATTACTTATGACAAGACTTCTCCCATGTCCTCAAGAACAAAAGTAACTACTCACAAATCATATTCATGTTCAATATCAGAGGGGTATTGAGTGGCATTAAGGATCTGAACATATAATCTTCCACCAAATAAACCAACTAGCATCGACTACAAGATGCAATCAACACTACTAGCAAACCACAGGTACCAAGCTGAGGTTTTGAGACAAAGATTGAATACAAGAGATGAAATAGGGTATGAGATGAGATGGTGCTGGTGAAGATGTTGATGAAGATTGGTCCTCCCACGATGAGAGGATCGTTGGTGATGTCGATGGCTTCGATTTCCCCCTCCCGGAGGGAAGTATCCCCGGCGGAATCGCTCCGCTAGAGAGCAAAATTGCTCCTGCCCAGGTTCTGCCTCGAGGCGGCGGTGCTTCGTCCCGAAAGTCTTCTCTGTATTTTTTTATGGCAAATGAGCCTATATAGCAGGAGGGGGCCAGACGCCAGCTATGGGCCCCACAAGGCATCAAGGCACGCCCAGGGGGGCTGCAACTAGTGGGTCCCCTCTGATATTTCTTTTCTCCAGTATTTTTTATATATTCAATGGAAAATCTCCGTGAAGTTTCAGGTCAATTGGAACTCTGTAGAGTAGGTATCTCTGCTGTAGTTATTTCAGGTCCAGAATTCTAGCTGCCGGTATTCTACCTCTTCATAAATCTTGCAAATTAAGAGAGAAAAGGCATAAGAATTGCATCATAAAGTGAAATAATGACCAGATACATTATAAATAGCAGTAGGAAATCATGATGCAAATTGGACGTATCATGGAGCAGGTCACGCATGGGTTTAGGTTTGGATCTGGGCCGCGTGGTGGATGGTGTGGTCGGCAACGAGGTGGGAAGGAAGCACTGTTGGGGAACGTTGCATGGAAAACAAAAAAAATCTACGCACACGCAAGATCTATCCATGGAGATGCATAGCTACGAGAGGGGGAGTGTGTCTACGTACCCTAGTAGACCGTAAGCGGAAGCGTTAGAACAACGCGGTTGATGTCGTCGAACAACTTCACGATCCAACCGATCGAGTACCAAACGTACGACACCTCCGCGTTCAGCACACGTTCAGCTCGGTGACGTCCTCGACTTCTTGATCCAGCAAGACGGCGAGGTAGTGGATGAGCTCCGGTAGCATGACGGCGTGGTGACAGTGATGATGATGCTATCTCTGCAGGGCTTCGCCCAAGCACTGCGAAAATATGACCGAGGGACGGAACTGTGGAGGGGGGCGCCGCACACGGCTAAGACAATGTTGTGTCTTCTTTTGGGGCGCCCCCTCTCCTCTATTTATATATGTGTAGGGGATTGGAGTAGAAGGAATAGCGCCACGTGAACAGTAACCGTGAATAGTACACACATGGACTTGGACTCCAAAGTCCAATCCTATTCCTACTAGGACTCTCCCTTTTTCCTTCCCTAGCTGCGTGGGCTTTTGAGGACTTGGTGCGCCTGGCCCAATAAGGCTAGGGAGCCTCCCCTTAGCCCATGCCAGCCCTAGGGATGTGGTGGACCCACTTGTGGACTTTCGGACCCCTCCGGAACCCTCCGGAACCTTCTGGAAGCTTCCTGGTACAATACCGAAAAAAAACTGCACCTTTTTCCGGAACCCAAAATATGTCTTCCCATATATAAATCTTTACCTCTCGACCATTCCGAGACTCCTCGTGACGTCCGGGATCTCAGCCGGGACTCCGAACAATATTCGGTTACCAATTCACATAACTCATATAACACTATATCGTCAACGAACGTTAAGCGTGCGGACCCTACGGGTTCGGGAATGATGTAGACATGACTGAGACGCCTCTCCGGTCAATAACCAATAGTGGAACCTGGATGCTCATATTGGTTCCTACATATTCCACGAAGATCTTATCGGTCGAACCGTAATGACAACATACGTAATTCCCTTTGTCCGTCGGTATGTTACTTGCCCGAGATTCGATCGTCGGTATCTCCATACCTAGTTCAATCTCATTACCGGCAAGTCTCTTTACTCGTTCTGTAATAAATCACCCCGTAACTAACTCCTTAGTCACTTTGCTTGCAAGCTTCTTATGATGTGCATTACCGAGAGGGCCCAGAGATACCTCTCCGAAACACGGAGTGACAAATCCCAGTCTCGATCCATGCCAACTCAACGGACACCTTCGGAGATACCTGTAGAGCATCTTTATGATCACCCAGTTACATTGTAACGTTTGATAGCACACAAGGTATTCCTCCGGTATCCGGGAGTTGCATGATCTCATGGTCTGAGGTACATGTATTTGACATTCAAGAAAGCAGTAGCAATAAACAGAACGATCATATGCTAAGCTAACGGATGGGTCTTGTCCATCACATCATTCTCCTAATGATGTGATCCCGTTATCAAATGACAACTCATGTCTATGGTTAGGAAACCTTAACCATCTTTGATCAACGAGCTAGTCTAGTAGAGGCTCACTAGGGACACGGTATTTGTTTATGTATTCACACATGTATTTAAGTTTCCGGTCAATACAATTCTAGCATGAATAATAAACCTTTATCATGAACAAGGAAATACAAAATAATAACAACTTTATTATTGCCTCTAGGGCATATTTCCATCAGTCTCCCACTTGCACTAGAGTCAATAATCTAGATTACATAGTAATGAATCTAACACCCATGGAATCTTGGTGCTGATCATGTTTTGCTCGTGGAAGAGGCTTAGTCAACGGGTCTGCCACATTCAGATCCGTGTGTACTTTGCAAATTTCTATGTCTCCATCATTGACATATTCACGAATGGAGTTGAAGCGTCTCTTGATGTGTTTGGTCTTCTTGTGAAACCTGGGCTCCTTGGCTATGGCAATTGCTCCATTGTTGTCACAAAAGATTGTCATTGGACCCGATGCACTAGGTATTACACCTAGATCGGATATGAACTCCTTCATCCAGACTCCTTCATGTGCTGCTTCCGAAGCAGCAATGTATTCCGCTTCACACGTAGATCCCGCCACGACGCTCTGCTTGGAACTGCACCAACTGACAGCTCCACCATTTAATATAAATACGTATCCGGTTTGTGACTTAGAGTCATCCGGATCAGTGTCGAAGCTTGCATCGACGTAACCCTTTACGACGAGCTCTTCGTCACCTCCATAAACGAGAAACATGTCCTTGGTCCTTTTCAGGTACTTCAGGATATTCTTGACCGCTGTCCAGTGATCCACTCCTGGATTACTCTGGTACCTCCCTGCCAAACTAATGGCAAGGCACACATCAGGTCTTGTACACAGCATGTCATACATAATAGAACCTATGGCTGAGGCATAGGGAATGACTTTCATTTTCTCTATATCTTCTGCCGTGGTCGGGCATTGAGTCTGACTCAACTTCACACCTTGCAAGACAGGCAAGAACCCTTTCTTTGACTGATCCATTTTGAACTTCTTCAAAACTTTGTCAAGGTATGTGCTTTGTAAAAGTCCTATCAAGCGTCTTGATCTATCCCTATAGATCTTGATGCCCAATATATAAGCAGCTTCACCGAGGTCTTTCATTGAAAAATTCTTATTCAAGTATCCCTTTATGCCATCCAGAAATTCTATATCATTTCCAATCAACAATATGTCATCCACATATAATATTAGAAATGCTACAGAGCTCCCACTCACTTTCTTGTAAATACAGGCTTCACCGTAAGTCTGTACAAAACCATATGCTTTGATCACCTCATCAAAGCGTATATTCCAACTCCGAGATGCTTGCACCAGTCCATAGATGGATCGCTGGAGCTTGCACACTTTGTTAGCACCCTTAGGATCGACAAAACCTTCTGGTTGCATCATATACAACTCTTCTTTGAGAAAACCATTATGGAATGCAGTTTTGACATCCATTTGCCAGATTTCATAATCATAAAATGTGGCAATTGCTAACATGATTCAGACAGACATAAGCATCGCTACGGGTGAGAAAGTCTCATCGTAGTCAACCCCTTGAACTTGTCAAAAACCTTTCGCGACAAGTCGAGCTTTGTAGACAGTGATATTACCATCAGCATCCGTCTTCCTCTTAAAAATCCATTTATTCTCAATGGCTTGCCGATCATCGGGCAAGTCCACCAAAGTCCACACTTTGTTCTCATACATGGATCCTATCTCAGATTTCATGGCCTCAAGCCATTTGTCGGAATCCGGGCTTATCATAGCTTCTTCATAGTTCGTAGGTTCGCCGTTGTCTAACAACATAACTTCAAGAACAGGATTACCGTACCACTCTGGTGCGGAACGTACTCTGGTTGACCTACGAAGTTCAGTAGTAACTTGATCTGAAGTTTCATGATCTTTATCATTATCTTCCTCTCTTATTGGTGTAGGCATCACGGGAACGGTTTTCTCTGATGAGCTACTTTCCAATTCAAGAGAAGGTACAATTACCTCATCAAGTTCTACTTTCCTCCCACTCACTTCTTTCGAGAGAAACTCCTTCTCTAGAAAGGACCCATTCTTGGCAACAAAGACCTTGCCTTTGGATCTGTGGTAGAAGGTGTACCCAATTGTTTCTTTAGGGTATCCTATGAAGACGCACTTCTCCGCTTTGGGTTCGAGCTTATCAGGTTGAAGCTTTTTCACATAAGCATCGCATCCCCAAACTTTAAGAAACGACAGCTTAGGTTTCTTGCCAAACCATAGTTCATACGGTGTCGTCTCAACGGATTTAGACGGTGCCCTATTTAACGTGAATGCGGCTGTCTCTAATGCATAACCCCAAAACAATAGTGGCAAATCGGTAAGAGACATCATAGAACGCACCATATCCAATAAAGTACGGTTACGACGTTCGGACACACCATTACGCTGTGGTGTTCTAGGTGGCGTGAGTTGTGAAACAATTCCACATTTTCTTAAATGAAGGCCAAACTCGTAACTCAAATATTCGCCTCCGCGATCAGATCGTAGAAACTTTATTTTCTTGTTACGATGATTCTCTACTTCACTCTGAAATTCTTTGAACTTTTCAAATGTTTCAGACTTGTGTTTCATCAAGTAGATATACCCATATCTACTCAAATCATCTGTGAAGGTTAGAAAATAACGATACCCGCCGCGTGCTTCAACATTCATCGGACCGCATACATCGGTATGTATTATTTCCAACAAATCAGTAGCTCGCTCCATTGTTCCGGAGAACGGAGTTTTAGTCATCTTGCCCATGAGGCATGGTTCGCAAGTATCAAATGATTCATAATCAAGAGATTCCAAAAGTCCATCCGCATGGAGTTTCTTCATGCGCTTTACACCAATATGACCTAAACGGCAGTGCCACAAGTATGTTGCACTATCATTATCAACTTTGCATCTTTTGGCATCAATATTATGAATATGTGTATCACTACGATCGAGATTCAACAAGAATAGACCATTCACAAAAGGTGCGTGACCATAAAAGATGTTACTCATATAAATAGAACAACCATTATTCTCTGACTTAAATGAATAACCGTCTCACAATAAACAAGATCCAGATATAATGTTCATGCTCAACGCTGGCACCAAATAACAATTATTGAGGTCTAAAACTAATCCCGAAGGTAGATGTAGAGGTAGCGTGCCGACGGCGATCACATCAACCTTGGAACCATTCCCGACGCGCATCGTCACCTCGTCCTTAGCCAATCCTCGCTTGTTCCGTAGCTCCTGTTTCGAGTTACAAATATGAGCAACCGAACCAGTATCAAATACCCAGGCGCTACTGCGAGCATTAGTGAGGAACACATCAATAACATGTATATCAAATATACCTTTGCTCACTTTGCCATCCTTCTTATCCGCCAAATACTTGGGGCAGTTCCGCTTCCAGTGACCAGTCCCTTTGCAGTAGTAGCACTCTATTTCAGGCCTGGGTCCAGCTTTGGGTTTCTTCGTGGGAGCGTCAACTTGCTTGCCGTTCTTCTTGAAGTTCCCCTTCTTTCCCTTGCCCTTTTTCTTGAAACTAGTGGTTTTGTTAACCATCAACACTTGATGCACCTTCTTGATTTCTACCTCCGCTGATTTCAGCATCGCGAAGACCTCGGGAATTGTCTTCTCCATCCCTTGCATATTATAGTTCATCACGAATCCTTTATAGCTTGGTGGCAGTGACTGAAGAACTCTGTCAATAACACTCTCAACCGGAAGATCAATTCCCAGCTGAGTCAAGTGGTTGTGGTACCCAGACATTCTGAGTATGTGTTCACTGACAGAACTGTTCTCCTCCATCTTACAGCTAAAGAACTTGTTGGAGACTTCATATCTCTCAACCCGGGCATTAGCTTGAAATATCAATTTCAGCTCTTGGAACATCTCATATGCTCCGTGGCGTTCAAAACGCTTTTGCAGTCTCGGTTCTAAGCCGTAGAGTATGGCACACTGAACTATCGAGCAGTCATCAGATCGAGCCTGCCAGGCGTTCACAACGTCTACATCAGCTCCTGCAGCAGGTCCATCACCTAGCGGTGCATCAAGGACATAATTATTCTGTGCAGCAATGAGGATAATCCTCAAGTTACGGACCCAGTCCGTGTAGTTGCTACCATTATCTTTCAACTTAGCTTTCTCTAGGAACGCATTAAAATTCAACGGAATAGTAGCACGGGCCATTTATCTATAACATAGATATGCAAAGAAACCATCAAGACTAAGTTCATGATAAATTAAGTTCAATTAATCAAATTACTAATGAACTCCCACTTAAATTAACATCCCTCAAGTTAACTAAGTGATACATGATCCAAATCAACTAGCCCATGTTCGATCATCACGTGAGATGGGATAGTCATCAATGGTGAACATCTCCATGTTGATCATATCTACTATATGACTCATGTTCGACCTTTCGGTCTCCAGTGTTCCAAGACCATGTCTGTACATGCTAGGCTCGTCAAGTTTAACCCAAGTATTCTGCTTGTGTAAAACTGGCTTAAACCCGTTGTATGTGAACGTAGAATCTATCACACCCGATCATCACGAGGTGCTTCGAAACGACGAACTTTAGCAACGGTGCATACTCGGGGAGAACACTTTTATCTTGAAATGTAGTGAAGGGATCATCTTATAATGCTACCGTCGTTCTTGTGCTTTTGATCTGGCCATCACATGCAATCAAAATATGTGACATGATATGGCCATCATCTTGTGCTTTTGATCTCCATCTCCAAAGCATCGTCATGATCTCCATCGTCACCGGCTCGACACCTTGATCTCCATCGTTGCGTCGTGGTCGTCTCGCCAACTATTGCTTCTACAACTATTGCTAACGCATAGCGATAAAGTAAAGCAATTACATGGCGCTTGCATTTCATACAATAAAGAGACAACCATAAGGCTCCTGCCGGTTGCCGATAAATTACAAAACATGATCATCTCATACAATAACGTATATCACATCATGTCTTGACCATATCACATCACATCATACCCTGCAAAAACAAGTTAGACGTCCTCTACTTTGTTGTTGCAAGTTTTACGTGGCTGCTATGGGCTTATAGCAAGAACAGTTCTTACCTACGGCACAAAACCACAATGGTGATTTATCAAGTTTGCTGTTTTAACCTTCAACAAGGACCGGCCGCAGTCAAATTCGATTCAACTAAAGTAGGAGAAACAGACACCCGCCAGCCACCTTTATGCAAAACAAGTTGCATGTCTGTCGGTGGAACCGGTCTCATGTACGTGGACATGTAAGGTTGGTCCGGGCCGCTTCATCTTACAATACCGCCGAATCAAAATAAGACGTTGGTGGTAAGCAGTATGACGATCACCACCCACAACTCTTTGTGTTCTACTCGTGCTTATCATCTACACATAAACCTGGCTCTGATACCACTGTTGGGGAACGTTGCATGGAAAACAAAAAAAATTCTACGCACACGCAAGATCTATCCATGGAGATGCATAGCTACGAGAGGGGGAGTGTGTCTATGTACCCTCGTAGACCGTAAGCGGAAGCGTTAGAACAACACGGTTGATGTCGTCGAACAACTTCACGATCCAACCGACCGAGTACCGAACGTACGGCACCTCCGCGTTCAGCACACGTTCAGCTCGGTGACGTCCTCGACTTCTTGATCCAGCAAGACGGCGAGGTAGTGGATGAGTTCCGGCAGCACGACGGCGTGGTGACGGTGATGGTGATGCTATCTCCGCAGGGCTTCGCCCAAGCACTGCGAAAATATGACCGAGGGACGGAACTGTGGAGGGGGGTGCCGCACACGGCTAAGACAATGTTGTGTATTCTTTTGGGGCGCCCCCTCTCCTCTATTTATATATGTGTAGGGGCTTGGAGTAGAAGGAATAGTGCCACGTGAACAGTAACCGTGAATAGTACACAAGTGGACTTGGACTCCAAAGTCCAATCCTATTCCTACTAGAACTCTCCCTTTTTCCTTCCCTAGCTGCGTGGGCTTTTGAGGACTTGGTGCGCCCGGCCCAATAAGGCCAGGGCGCCTCCCCTTAGCCCATGTCAGCCCTTGGGATGTGGTGGACCCACTTGTGGACTTCCGGACCCCTCCGGAACCTTCTGGAAGCTTCCCAGTTCAATACCGAAAAAAAATTGCACCTTTTTCCGGAACCCAAAATATGACTTCCCATATATAAATCTTTACCTCTCGACCATTCCGAGATTCCTCGTGACGTCCGGGATCTCATCCGGGACTCCGAACAATATTCGGTTACCAATTCACATAACTCATATAACACTATATCGTCAACGAACGTTAAGCGTGCGGACCCTACGGGTTCGGGAATGATGTAGACATGACTGAGACGCCTCTCCGGTCAATAACCAATAGCGGAACCTGGATGCTCATATTGGTTCCTACATATTCCACGAAGATCTTATCGGTCGAACCGTAATGACAACATACATAATTCCCTTTGTCCGTTGGTATGTTACTTGCCCGAGATTCGATCGTCGGTATCTCCATACCTAGTTCAATCTCGTTACCGGCAAGTCTCTTTACTCGTTCCGTAATACATCATCCCATAACTAACTCCTTAGTCACTTTGCTTGCAAGCTTCTTATGATGTGCATTACCGAGAGGGCCTAGAGATACCTCTCCGAAACATGGAGTGACAAATCCCAGTCTCGATCCATGCCAACTCAACGGACACCTTCGGAGATACCTGTAGAGCATCTTTATGATCACCCAGTTACATTGTGACGTTTGATAGCACACAAGGTGTTCCTCCGGTATTCGGGAGTTGCATGATCTCATGGTCTGAGGAACATGTATTTGACATTCAAGAAAGCAGTAGCAATAAACAGAACGATCATATGCTAACCTAACAGATGGGTCTTGTCCATCACATCATTCTCCTAATGATGTGATCCCGTTATCAAATGACAACTCATGTCTATGGTTAGGAAACCTTAACCATCTTTGATCAACGAGCTAGTCTAGTAGAGGCTCACTAGGGACACGGTATTTGTTTATGTATTCACACATGTATTTAAGTTTCCGGTCAATACAATTCTAGCATGAATAATAAACCTTTATCATGAACAAGGAAATATAAAATAATAACAACTTTATTATTGCCTCTAGGGCATATTTCCATCAAGCACGGTGTGCAGCAAGTTGAATCTGGGCTGAGAAATCGGAGAGGATAGAGGCGGTGATGTTGATGGCGAGCTCGAGCGTGCATGCACAAGAGACAAGGGAGGGAGTAGGAGAGACGAAGCAGACGAGAGAGATAAGGGATATGAGATCATTCGTGCGTGATGTACGGGTGGTTAGCAATGGCTGAGAGGAATTATAGGAACAAGGGTTAGTGTTTACTTTCTCCACCGTGGGATTGAATTGGGATCGATGGACATGGAGGGGTCTGACGTTGGCTTTCTACCAGACTACAGATAACAAGTCTTTCCCTTAGTTTTACATTGTCAATTTGACCATATGATTGTGAATGATAAGTTATGTTTGTATCTTAGTTCGACATTCATTCATAGCTTTAAAGATGTCTTGGCACATGTGGCTTGTATTATTGTATAGATTATGTCTAAAGATGATCACCAAAGGCTTCCATGATGGATCCGGTGACGACAACGCTCGTGTTATCTTTGGGGTGTTATGAGATGATTGGTGCAGATATGATCATTGTTGTAGTTTGGCGGTCCCGGGTTTAATCGCTTTTGGGTTTTTCTTTTTCCTCGCTTAGGCATAGCTTTGGTTGGTCTGGTGAAGATCCAATATTTTGAGAGGAGAACACAGCCGCTCCGACCCCTCCCGTGTCGCCCCCACGGGGCAACGGGGAGGGTGACCTAGATCACGCCGCGTGACACCCCTCCACCTCTTCCCCTACTTCACCGCCGCTAGTGGGCACAACCAAGCAAAGCCCGACCGGTGCCGGCTGCGGCGAGGCCCTGGCGTCCTCCCGCACGATGGAGCCATCGCGGGCGTGCTCCCCCCTGGCCGGAGCGTGGCGCGGTGGTGGGCACGATGGCACGCTGGTGCGAGATGCGTGGCGGACATCGACGATGGCGGGGCGTGCCTAGGCTACGACGACCAGATATGGCTGCCGGGTGACGCAGGCTACGGCGGCGTGGGTTGGAGGCCATCGTCCTGCCGGCTGGCGGCGACGGCTGAAGGCGGCGGTGGTTCCTACTCGCGGGTGGTTAAAATTTTGCTCCCTTTCTAAGGTGAATTTGCTTCTTGAACAAAACACCTCAAATTATAATCACAACCTTTTTATGAGATCGGTAATCACAAATATTTCTTTTGATTGTGCCACATGCTTCCTAATAGGTTCTTGTTTGCTTTCATAAACATTGACAAGCGCTCCGGCGCTGCCATGTCGTTTCCTATTTCAGAGCTACATATATGCTTCCTATTTGCTTCATGGATCTTGACAATGCAACCGCATCACTTGTTATTCCATGTGTTGGGAAGCAAGCAGGCCCATCGGCCATCGTCTTGAGCTAAGTTCTCATGGTGCCAGAAGTCTCCATCGCCATTGCGACCAGTTTCCATTGCCGATTCGTCTGCATGCCACTGGTGCCCCCTATCCTTGAGCTCCTCAGGACTGCTGTCTAGCATGCCATCTGGCTGGCGTTGGCGACCTATAAGTACCTTTGAAGCATAAATTTTTTAGCAATAGAAGGAAGGAAGCAACAACAAGTACTAGAAAGAAGGTTCAAAATACATGTACAGAAACGTTGGATGCTTAAAAATAAACATTCCAAAGCATGGTTCTATACTACGGTAAACTATCTGAACTGAAGAAATATAGATCAGATTAGGAAGCATGGATATCTGGAAGCATCAGTTTCATGTTATCTCAACATAAGAATGGAAGCATAAAAACTGAAGGTAGAAATTGGCAATGCTTGCTGCCAACATATGCATGCACATCATTTTGTGATTTGCAAACCAATTCCATCCAAATTGATTGGTTCTATTTTTTATGCACACATAAAAACAAGGCAGAACAAGACAAAAACATGGAATCAATTAGAATAAATTACCATTAATCAATGTTAAAATGGATTCAAATTAAGAAAAAAAGGGAAGAACAAACAACGGGAGGCCACTGCTAGTTCACCAAGCTAGGGTTGGTGGAGATAACAGGCACACCCTGACCCTATAGCCTCCGTTCAACCTGGTGATGCACGACGGAGATGGCGGGCACAACCGCCTACTTAGGGATGTCGCATCGGCGAGCTCACCGGTGGCAGCATCGTGGAGCAGGTCACGCATGGGTTTAGGTTTGGATCTGGCCTGCATGGTGGATGGTGTGGTCGGCAACGAGGTGGGAAGGAAGCACGGTGTGCAGCAGGTTGAATCTGGGTTGAGAAATCGGAGAGGATAGAGGCGGCGATGTTGATGGCGAGCTCGAGCGTGCATCCGGGAGAGACGAGGAAGGGGAGCAGGAGAGACGGAACATACGAGAGAGATAAGGGATATGCGATCATTCGTGCGTGATGTACAGGTGGTTAGCAATGACTGAGAAGAATTATAGGAACAAGGGTTAGTGTTTACTTTCTCCACCATGGGATTGATTTGGAATCGATGGACATGGAGGGGGCTGACGTTGGCTTTCTACCATACTACAGATAACAAGTGCTTCCCTTGGTTTTACATTGTCAATTTTACCATATGATTGTGAATGATAAGTTATGTTTGTATCTTAGTTGGACATTCATTCATAGCTTTAAAGATGTCTTGGCACATGTGGCTTGTATTATTGTATAGATTATGTCTAAAGATGGTCATCAAAGGCTTCCATGATGGATCCGGTGACGACGACGCTCGTGTTATCTTTGGGGTCTTATGAGATGATTGGTGCAGATATGATCATTGTTGTAGTTTGCCGGTCCCGGGTTTGATTGCTTTCGGGTTTTTCTTTTTCCTCGCTGTCGGTGTCAAAACCGGCAGACCTCGGGGTAGGGGGTCCCGAGCTGTAGATCATGGATCAATGGTAACAGAGACAAGGGAGACGATGTTTACCCAGGTTCGGGCCCTCTTGATGGAGGTAAAACCCAACGTCCTGCTCTTGTTTATATTGATGGAGATGCATCGAGTACAGAGTTGATCCACCTCGCGATCGTAATGTATGTCTAACTCTAAGGCTAGGTGAATGATGTTGCATTGATGTCCCCACTATGGGCTAAACCCTTTGGCTTATATAGACGCCAGGGAGGGGATCTAGGGTTACAAGGTCGGTATCCAGGAGCAGGGCGGTAGGGGAGATCTTGGAGTATACGTCAAGTCTTCGGTGGAGACAGTCTTGATCACGCTTCCTGTACACGGCCTCCGGAGTCCACCTTGATCACGCACGATGGGCCATCGGCCCAACCGAAGAGACGGGCGGGCTAGGTTAGCACCCCCTAATCCAGGACACCGTCAGTGGTAGCCCCCGAACTGGTCTTCTACGCCGAGGACGATTTTCTTAACAGACGCCACCTCGGATCCGGAGTCCTTGGCTTGACAGATGAGTTCCCCTTTATGATTTATCCCTTTTAGTGGAGTGACATCATCCGAGGCCCAACCGAGCTTGTACCCTGCCCGAAGAGGATAGATATCTCAGCCTCGAAGGCCTGCCGTCGAGGTATGAATGATTCAATCCAGTCTGATAGTTTTATCGAAGCGGCATGCCCCACGACAGGTTGGGCAGTTACTGCTTCCCTTAAATCACGATTCGAGGTGGAGATCGTGCCTGTTTTCTCAGGGATATCATTACGATTTTGTTTCCCCCCATATGCTTAACGGCATCTTTGATGGGGTGGCATTTTTATCGGCGCAGTAAAGGGGACTCTTAGCCTTTCACAGGCCTATAAGAGCAAAAGGGTGGATAGCGCAACCTACTACGCTCCCATTTCCCCCCTCTACTGCTCCATCAAGCTCCAGCGCCCAGATCCCATCCTGCTCCTGTTTCCTTCTGCGAGTCCAACCTCCACCACCAGCCATGGCCGACACCCTCAAGGGGCATTGGGGTGGTTCCACCGTGACAGACGGCACCATCCTAGAGCTGCGCAGCGTGGGGTATCTGACCCCTGCCATCGCCGCCCGTGCTCCAGCTGCTGGCCAGTAGGTGCCCGCTCCCAACGCCGGGGAGTGGGTAGTCTTCGTCCCCCACCTCGTCCGAGGCCTGGGGTTCCCGCTGCACCCCTTTGTGCGCGGGGTGATGTACTACTACGGGCTCGATTTCCACCATATGGCCCCAAACTCCATTCTTCACCTCGCCTCCTTCATCACGGTCTGCGAGGCCTTCCTCCGATGCGAGCTGCACTTCGACCTATGGCTGAAGCTCTTCGGGATCAAGCCAAAGTCCAGTGGCTCCGACCTCGCGGAGTGCGGAGGGGCCATGATCAGCAAGAACCAGGTGGCCACATGGTTCAAAGGTACCTTCATCGAAACGATGAAGGAGTGGCAGCGGGAGTGGTTTTATATCACCGAACCGCTCGCCCCTGGTCAGGCCGAGGTCCCAGCTTTCTCGGCAGGGCCTCCCAAGAAGCTTAAGTCCTGGAGGGAGAAGGGCGTCACCTGGATGAACCCAAAATAGGTGGAGGTCCTGGTCGAGAGGATCAAATAGTGGTCCACCACGGGGAAGGTCGAGCTTGCCGACATCATCAACGTCATGCTCAACTGCCGCATACTCCCTCTCCAGCTTCGGGCTACCCCGATGTGGGCACAAAATCCCGAGGACATGGACTCCATCACCACCTTCTTCGCTCCACCTTGGCCGCCATGTGGACGAAGCTCATGAAGTTGGCCAAGGACAAGATCCCCAAGGAAGGGGAGGACCGCGGCCTCGAGGACGGCTATGAAGCCCCCACCCCCCCGGTAAGTGATCCTGCCCACCAACTATCATTTTTGTCCTCCGTATCAAGGAGTAGAGTCTTGATGAATCGTTATGCTTGACATTTTGCAGAAGTGGTTGGCCTGGGTACAAGGAGTGCGATGCCCGGCTCCACTACCAGAGGAGCCCCCGACTCCCCTGCTCTCGGCGCTTCTGACCGAGGAGACGCACGTTGTGGCCCCCAAGGGGATGAGGTCCCAGAGGGGTAAGTCAAGTGCTCGGACTCGGGAGACCTCGGTCACCCGGTCCGAAGAGACCCACACCTCCGCTGCCCATGACGGGGACGCAGAGGATGGTGAGGTCGAGGAGATCCCTGTCCCGAAAGGGAAGAGGTCGGCGTCAGAGGACGCTGAGGCTGGTATGCCGCCCAAGGGCCCGAAGAGGCCGAGGAGAACCTCGTCCGGGGCTGCCAGCAAGTTGTCAGAGAGAGTCGAGCTCTCCGGCGACTCAGAAGAAGACCTCCTCGCGATGGGGAGGAAGAAACCGGCGCCTTGAGGGTAAGCCATCGTCTTTATATCCTGTCTTTCAATTTTGACAAGTTCTTTTTAGCAAGGGAAAACTCATAGAGCATTTTTTCTCACGCGGTCCGCTGAGGGTAATCCCCAGCGGTTCCTCGAGCGGGTTGCCATCCGCCAGCAGGACTCCAGAGCCCGCTGTTCCTCCCCCGACGCATGACGGGCTAGGGGAGGTGACATCCACCCTAGCTCCTGACGTCGACATGATGAGGGTCGGGGAGGTGGCTGTTACGTCCGAGGTCGACACCTCGGCCCAACGAGACCCGGGGAAGAAACACCCCGAGGTCATCGGAGAGGAGCTGGGCCAGTCATCGGTCCAGCCGATATCTGCTTCGGCCCTGCCGCCGCAGGTGGAGGCTATCCGGATCGGTACATCTGAGGTCGTCCCTCCAACCCCACCAACTGCCCAAGGACGGGCTGGCGCGGGGTGGACCGAGGAGATGGAGGACACCCTAAAGGGCTCCTCCATCAAGGAAGAGCACCGTGCCTTGATAGGCGCGGCGCTGCAGGGCTTCCAGTCTGCAGGGGCCGGCCTGCATCAGGTTTTTAAGAACCTCGTAGTGAGTTTTGAGGTATTCTTCTATCCTTGCACCAAGTTTAACTTGTTTTTCTGAGCTTTTTGATTTATGTATTTGTCCGAGGACATAATAGCACAGCCTGCTAAACGACTTAGTGAGTGAGTAGCCCCCAAGCCCGAAGGCGGTTTCAAGAAACTGGCATTGGGGTCATATAATTTAGTAGGAGCCTATCAGGTAGCCCCCAGGGCGTTGCTCAAGGGAACCGTCCTGGAATTCTAATAAGTTGACCGTTACCTTTGTAATGATTGTTGCTGCCAGGTTTCGACTTCGGTTCTGGACTCCATCTCCGAGGAGATTGCGGAGATAAACCGGAAGCTCGAGAGGTCCCAGAAGGACCTCAACCTGGTGAACCAGAAATTTGGGCAGTCTCAAGGTAAGCAAGTTAAACTTGGATTATACTTTGCATGAAAGAGTTATGATGTGTTTTGCTAAATTAAAAACTAAGGCCGAACTATTTCAATGACAGCGGCGTTAGCGGAGCTTGAGATGCTCAAGGCCAAGCTTGAAAAGGCTCGGCAGGAGGTGAAACAGTGATACGTCCATTTTGCATCATGTTTTACTACTATTATTTATAGTGTTTTTAATCAATATAACACTTTGTGGAGCTATTCTAATGCCTTTTCTCTCTAAATATGCAAGATTCACACAAGGAGAGAGAATACCGGCAGCTGGAATTCTGGACCTGAAAAAGCTCTGTCAAGATACCTATTCTGCACATCTCCAAATGAGCTGAAATTTTCTGGAGAATTATTTTGGAATATATATAAAATATTGGAAGGAAAAAGTACCAGAGGGGGCCACCCAGGTGCCCATGAGGCACGAGGGCGCGCCACCCCCCCAGGCGCACCCTGGTACCTCGTGGAGCCCCTGGCCCACTTCTGGCCCCCATTTTCTGGTATATAAGTGCATTTGACCTAAAAAAATTTATAGAGAAGACTTTTGGGACGGTGCGCCGCCGTCTCGAGATGGAACTTGGGCAGGAGCACTTTTGCTCTCCGGCGGAGAGATTCCGCTGGGGATACTTCCCTCCGGGAGGGGGAAATCGTCGTCATCGACATCACCAGCGACCCTCTCATCGTGGGAGGGCCAATCTTCATCAACATCTTCACCAGCACCATCTCATCTCAAACCCTAGTTCATCTCTTGTATTCAATCTTTGTCTCAAAACCTCAGATTGGTACCTGTGGGTTGCTAGTAGTGTTGATTACATCTTGTAGTTGATGCTAGTTGGTTTATTTGGTGGAAGATTATATGTTCAGATCTATTATGCTATTCAATACCCTACTGATCATGGGCATGTTGATGATTTGTGAGTAGTTACTTTTGTTCTTGAGGACATGGAGAAGTCTTGTCATATGTAATCATGTGAATTTGGTATTCGTTCGATATTTTGATGATATGTATGTTGTTGATTCTCTTAGTGGTGTCGTGTGAACGTCGACTACATGACACTTCACCATATTTGGGCCTAAGGGAATGCATTGTGGAGTAGTAATTAGATGATGTGTTGCTAGAGTGACAGAAGCTTAAACCCTAGTTTATGCGCTATTTCGTAAGGGGCTGATTTGGATCCATATGTTTAATGCTATGGTTAGAGTTATCTTAATTCTTCTTTCGTAGTTGCGGATGCTTGCGAGAGGGGGTAATCATAAGTGGGAGGCTTATCCAAGTAAGGGCAGCACCCAAGCACTGGTCCACCCACATATCAAATTATCAAAGTAGCGAACACGAATCAAACAAACAAGATGAAAGTGACTAGATAAAATTCCCATGTGTCCTCGAGAATGTGTTACTTATTATAAGAAATTATTCCGGCTTGTCCTTTGCTATAAAAAGGATTGGACCAACTTGCTGCACTCTTTGTTACTATTGCTATTTGTCACTTGTTACAAATTATCTTGCTATCAAACTACTCGTTACCGATAATTTCAGAGCTTGCAGAAAATACCTTGCTGAAAACCGCTTGTCATTTCCTTCTGCTCCTCGTTGGGTTCGACACTCTTACTTATCGAAAGGACTACGATTGATCCCCTATACTTGTGGGTCATCAAGACTCTTTTCTGGCGCCGTTGCCGGGGAGTGAAGCGCCTTTGGTGAGTGGAATTTGGTAAGGAAACATTTATATTGCGTGCTGATATTTACTGTCACTTGTCACTATGGAAAGCAATCCTTTGAGGGGTTTGTTCGGGGTATCTTCACCTGGACCGGAAACACAAATAGTTGCTCCTCAACCTACTGCACCTATTGAAAAAGATATTTATTATGAGATTCCTCCGGGTATGTTAGAGAAACTGCTAGCTAATCCTTATGCAGGAGATGGAACGGTACATCCTGATATGCACTTGATCTATGTGGATAAAATTTGTGGATTGTTTAAGCTTGCAGGTATATCCGGAGATGGATTTAAGAAGAAAGTATTCCCTTTATCTTTGGAGGTAAAAGCATTAATATGGTATAGGCTATGTGATGATACTGATACATGGGACTGGAACCGATTGAAACTAGAATTCCATCAGAAATTTTATCCTATGCATTTGGTTCATCGTGATCAGAATTATATATATAATATTTGGCCTCGTGAAGGAGAAAGCATCGCTCAAGCTTGGGGGAGGCTTAAGTACATGATGTACACATGCCCCAATCATGAGCTCGCAATGGAAATTATCTTACAGAATTTTTATGCTCGGCTTTCTCATGATAATCAAAATACTCTCGATTCTTCTTTGACTAGCTCCTTTATGAAGAAAACTATTGAATTCAGATGGGATCTTCTGGATAGAATTAAACGCAACTCTGAAGATTGGGAACTCGACAAAGGTAATGAGTCAGGTATAATACTTGAGTTCGATTGTGTTAAATCTTTTATGGCCACCGATGCTTTTCATAAGTTTAGCACTAAATATGGACTTGACTCTAAGATAGTAGCTTCCTTTTGTGAATCATTTGCTACTCATGTTGATCTCCCTAAGGAGAAGTGGTTTAAATATCATCCACCTGTTAAAGAAAAGATTGAGGAACCTGTTAGTGTTAAAGAAGAAACAATTGTTTACCATGTTGATCCAGTTATGCCTACCGCTTATATTGAGAAACCACCTTTTCCTGTTAGGATTAAGGAACATGCTAAAGTTTCAACTGTGGTTAACAAAAGTCACATTAGAGCACCTGGACCCTCTAAACAAATTAAAGTTGAACCTAATGTTGCTATGGTTAAAGATCTCTTGGTTGATAATATAGATGGGCATGTTATTTACTTCTGCGATGAAGCAGCTAGAATTGCTAAACCTGATTCTAAAGATAAAAATAGACCCGTAGTAGGCATGCCTGTTGTCTCTGTTAAAATAGGAGATCATTGTTATCATGGCTTATGTGATTTGGGTGCTAGTGTGAGTGCTATTCCGTTTACCTTATATCAAGAAATTATGAATGATATTGCACCTGCTGAAATAGAGGACATTGATGTTACTATTAAACTTGCAAACAGAGACACCATTACACCACTTGGGATTGTTAGAGATGTTGAAGTCTTGTGTGGAAAAATAAAATACCCTACTGATTTCCTAGTCCTTGGTTCTCCACAAGATGATTTTTGTCCCATTATTTTTGGTAGACCTTTCTTGAACACTGTTAATGCTAAGATTGATTGCGCTAAAGAAACCGTCAGTGTTGATTTCGGTGGTACATCTCATGAGTTTAATTTTTCCAAGTTTCGTAGACAACCTCATGATAAAGAATTGCCTAGTAAATATGAAATTATTGGTCTTGCTTCTATTGCCGTGCCTCCTACTGATCCGTTAGAACAATATTTGCTAGACCATGAGAATGATATGCATATGAATGAAAGAAATGAAATAGATAAGATGTTCTTTGATCAACCACCTATCCTTAAACATAATTTGCCTGTTGAAACTCTTGGAGGTCCTCCTCCACCTAAGGGTGATCCTGTATTTGAATTGAAGCAATTGCCTGATACATTGAAATATGCTTATCTTGATGAAAAGAAGATATATCCTGTTATTATTAGTGCTAACCTTTCAGCGCATGAAGAAAAAGGTTACTAAAAACTCTAAGGAAGCACCGAGCTGCTATTGGATATACTCTTGATGATCTTAAGGGCATTAGTCCCATTCAATGTCAGCGCAAAATTAATATGGAGCCTGATGCTAAACCAGTTGTCGACCACCAACGACGATTAAATCCTAAGATGAAAGAGGTGGTAAGAACTGAAATATTAAAACTTCTGGAAGCAGGTATAATCTATCCCATAGCTGATAGTAGATGGGTAAGTCATGTTCATTGTGTCCCTAAGAAAGGAGGTATTACCGTTGTTCCTAATGATAAAAATGAACTCATTCCACAAAGAATTGTGACTAGTTATTGATACGTCTCCAACGTATCTATAATTTTTGATTGTTCCATGCTGTTATAATATAAATCTTGGATGTTTTTATAATCATTTACAGCAATTTTATATCATTTTTGGAGACTAACCTATTAACCTAGTGCCCAGTGCCAGTTGCTGTTTTCTGCCCTGTTTTTGTTTTACAGAAAATCAATACCAAACGAAGTCCAAATGCAACCAAACTTTTTGGAGATTTTTTATTCCTCAAGATAAACACTGGACGCTTCGGGAGAGGGCCGGAAGAAGAAGAGGTGGGCCACGAGGCACCATGGCGCGCCCCAGGGGGGTGGCGCGCCCTGGTACTTCGTGGGCCCACCCCAGCTCCGTTTGACCTAATTCCAGCACTATAAATTCAGGAAAAATCAGAAACCCTAGAGAGAGTCCACGAAATACTTTTTACGCCTCCGCAAGCTTCTGTTCCAGAGAGATCCCATCTGGGGTCCTTCTCCGGTAATCTGCCGGAGGGGGAATCGATCACGGAGGGGCTCTACATCAACCTTGCTGCCTCTCCGATGATGCGTGAGTAGTCTACCACAGACCTTCGGGTCCATAGGCAGTAGCTAGATGGCTTCTTCTCTCTTTTTGATGTTCAATACAATGTTCTCCTTGATGTTCTTGGAGATCTATCCGATGTAATCTTTCTTTGCGGTGTATTTGTTGGGATCCGATGAATTGTGAGTTTATGATCAGATTATCCATGAAATTATTTGAGTCTTCTTTGATCTCTTTTATGCATGATTATTATAGCCTCATATTTCTTCTCCAATCTATTGATTTGGTTTGGCCAACTAAGTTGATTTATCTTGCCATGGGAAGAGGTGCTTTGTAGTGGGTTCGATCTTGCGGTGCTCAATCCCAGTGACAGAAAGGGACATGACACGTATGTATCGTTGCTACTAAGGGTAAAAAGAAGGGATCTATTCATTGGGTTTATTAATTCGTGAGTTTGTCTTGTCTACATCATGGCATCGTTCTTAAGGCATTGCTCCGTTCTTATGGACTTAATACACTAGATGCATGCTGGAGAGCCCATCGATGTGTGGAGTAATAGTAGTAGATGCAGGCAGGAGTCGGTCTACTAATCTTGGACGTGATGCCTATATACATGATCATTGCCTTGTATATCGTCATGATTATTTGCTTTTCTATCAATTGCCCAATAGTAATTTGTCTACCCACCTTATGTTGTTTTCTTGAGAGAAGCCTCTAGTGAAATCTATGGCCCCCGGGTCTATCAAAATCATATTACTAAAACCCTAAAAATATTGGGGCCATTTTCTTTTATTTATTTTATTTAGTATTTTTGCTGCAATCTATCAATCTATCAAATACAATTTAATCTTGCAATCTTACCGCCAAGGGATTGACAACCCCTTGTTTGCGTTGGGTGCAAGGATTTGTTACTTGTGTGCAGGTACTGCTTACTAGGTGTTGTGTGATTCTCCTACTGGTTCGATAACCTTGGTTTCATAATTGAGGGAAATACTTATCTCTACTGTGCTGCATCATCCCTTCCTCTTCGGGGAAAAACCAACGCAAGCTACAAGTAGCAGGAAGAATTTCTGGCGCCGTTGCCGGGGAGACATCATCAACATTTGTCAAGTACCTTTGCACAAACACTCATCTCCTTGCATTTACTTTATTTGCCATTTGCCTCTCGTTTTCATCTCCCCCACTTCTAAAACGTTTTTACAAAAACACAAAAATATTTTCCGTTTGCCTTTTTGCCTTTTTCTCGTTTGCTTGTTTGCTTGATTGCTATTTTATTTGCGTAGTTACGATGTCTCAAGAAAATACTAAATTGTGTGATTTTCCAATACTAATAATAATGATTTTATTAGTACTCCGATTGCTCCTCCCGCCGCTAGTGCGGAGACTTGTGATATTAATGCCACTTTGCTAAATCTTGTTATGAAAGATCAATTTTCCGGTAGTCCTAATGAAGATGCCGCATCCCATCTTAATACTTTCGTAGAATTGTGTGACATGCAAAAGAAAAAAGATGTGGATAATGATATTGTGAAATTGAAATTATTCCCGTTCTCACTGCGGGATTGTGCTAAAATTTGGATCTCATCTTTACCACGAGATAGTATCGATTCTTGGGATAGGTGTAAAGATGCTTTTATTACTAAGTATTTTCCTCCCGTGAAAATTATTTCTCTAAGAAATCAAATTATGAATTTTAAGCAACTTGATCATGAACATGTTTCCCAATCTTGGGAGAGGATGAAATTAATGATAAGAAATTGCCCTACTCATGGTTTAAATTTATGGATGATCATACAAAAATTTTATGCGGGATTGAATTTTGTCTCTAGAAATCTTTTAGATTCCGCCGCGGGTGGTACGTTTATGGAAATTACTTTGGGTGAAGCTACTAAATTGCTTGATAATATTATGGCAAATTATTCACAATGGCATACTGAAAGAACTCCTACTAGTAAAAAGGTGAATTTCGTTGAAGAAATTAATACTTTGAGTGATAAAGTTGATGCTCTTATGAAATTGGTTGCTAGTAAAAATGCTCCTATTGATCCTAATGATGTGCCTTTGTCCACTTTGATTGAGAAAAATAATGATCCCGTAGATGTGAATTTTGTCTCACGAAACAATTTTAATAGTAATGCTTATAGAGGTAATTTCAACGCTAGACCGTTTCCTGGAAATTCCTCTAACAATTATGGCAATCCTTATGGTCTTTCCTACAATAATAATACGATAACTTATGATCTTGAAAGTAATATTAAAGAATTTATTAATGCTCAAAAGGTTTTCAACAGTACGATAGAAGAAAAATTGAGTAAGATTGATGATATGCCTAGGAGCATCGATAGAATTACTCATGATGTGGAAAATCTTAAGACCAAAATTTTGCCACCTAAAATTGATATTAGTGAATCAATCAAAGCTTTATATGTCTCTATGGATGAAAGTAAGAAAAGAACCGCCATGCTAAGAGCTAAACGAGAATTTTTAGAAAAGTGATTCCTCCCGGTTTCTATCCTAGTAATGATGAGGATATTAAAATGATTGGCGTTTCATCTATTGATTCTTTCTTAAGCAATGTTAAACTTGATGAAAAAGGGAGTGAAGAAGTGTCAACTTTAGATAAAGAGCGTCCCCATAATTCGGAGGGTGAAAATCTTGATAAGAAAATTACTAAAAGTGGGTTTGGAGAGGAAAAAACTTTAAATAGTGATGTGCCCACTATTTTGGATTACAAAGATTTTAATTATCATAATTGTTCTTTGATTGAGTGTATTTCTTTGTTACAATCCATGTTAAATTCACCCAACGCTTATGAGCAAAACAAAGCTTTTACTAAACATATAGTAGAAGCCATGATGAAAGCGTTAGAAGAAAAGCTTGAACTAGAGATTTCAATTCCTAGAAAATTATATGATGAATGGGAACCCACCATTAAAGTTAAGATTAAAAACTATGAGTGCAATGCTTTATGTGATTTGGGTGCTAGCATTTCCACAATTCCAAAATCTCTATGTGATGTGCTAGGTTTTACCAATATAGATGAATGCTCTCTTAATTTGCATCTTGCGGATTCTACTATTAAAAAACCTTTGGGAAGAATTAATGATGTGATTATTCTTGCAAATAGAAATTATGTGCCCATTGATTTTATTGTTCTTGATATTGAATGCAATTCTTCTTGCCCTATAATACTTGGTAGACCGTTCCTACGAACTATAGGTGCCGTTATTGATATGAAAGAAGGGAATATAAAATTTCAGTTTCCATTAAAGAAGGGTGTGGAACACTTCCATAGAAAGAAAATTAAAGCACCATATGAGTCAATTATGAGGGCCACTTATGGAATCAACTTGAAAGATGACAATACTTGAGATTATGCATTATGCCTAGCTAGGGGCATAAAACAATAGCGCTTGTTGGGAGGCAACCCAATGAATAAAATAAATTTTTGTTATAACTTTCTGTTATGGTGTGTTTTTACTGTCATGCTACTGGTATGATAGTGTTTTTATGTTTTTAATTAGTGTTTGTTCCAAGTAAAGCCTTTAGGATGATTTGGAAGATAGTATAATTGATGCTGTTTGGAAAACAGAAAGTTTTGCGTCCAGTACCCGAATTTTGTTTCTGTACTCGAGCGTCAGAAAAATATGAAATTTTTACACAGTATTGGTATATGAATTCTACACGTTGTCATAATTTTTGAGAATTTTTGGAGTTACAAAAGTATAGCTTTTAAATAGATTGCTACAGACTGTTCTGTTTTTGACAGATTCTGTTTTTGATGCACTACTTGTTTGTTTTGATGAATCTATGCATTGTATCGGGGGGTATATGCCATGGTGAAGTTAGAGTATAGTAGGTATAATGAAAAAATAAAATATGAATGGGTTTGCAACAGTACTTATAGTAGTGATTTGTTTTGTTATGCTAACGGATCTCACGAAGGTTTTTTTGAGTTTTGTGTGATTGAAGTTTTCAAGTTTTGGGTGAGATCACGATGGATGAAGGAATACGGAGTAGCAAAAGCCTAAGCTTGGGGATGCCCGAGGCACCCCAAGGTAATATTCAAGGAAGACTCAAGCGTCTAAGCTTGGGGATGCCCCGGAAGGCATCCCCTCTTTATTCTACCGACCATCGGTAATTTTACTTGGAGCTATATTTTTATTCGTCACATGATATGTGTTTTGCTTGGAGCGTCTTGTATGATATGAGTCTTTGCTTTGTTTGCTTTTTAGTTTGTCACAATCATCTTTGCTGCACACACCTATTTTTGAGAGAGCCACACGTTATCATCATAATTTGTAGAATACTCTATGTGCCTCACTTAATTTTTTTGAGCTAGGCAGTTGCTCTAGTGCTTCACTTAAATCTTTTTGAGCACGGTGGTGGCTGAAATTTTGTAGAAATAAACTCTCATGCTTCACTTATATTATTTTGAGAGTTGATTGAAATTTTGTAGAAATAAACTCTCATGCTTCACTTATATTATTTTGAGAGTTGACTGAAATTTTGTAGAAATGAATTCTCATGCTTCACTTATATCATTTTGAGAATTGAGTTGATTGAAATTTTGAAGAAATGAATTCTCATGCTTCACTTATATTATTTTGAGAATTGACTTGATTAAAATTTTGAAGAAATATTTGCACTCTCATGCTTCACTTAAATATTTTTGAGAGATGATGATAGTAACGGTAATTTGCACATGTTATGCAATTGGTCCCAAAGTGATGAATATTCAAGAGGGATATAGATAAAAACTTTCATATAGATCATTGGATATGACAAGTGTTATTCCTTGCAATAGTTTTGCGATATGGAAATGATGATATGTGATGCCATGTTAGTGAGTAATTGTGCTTAAGTAAGAATATTAGTGTTAAGGTTTGTGATTCCCTATGCAAGCACATTAAGTCAATAGTTATGCAATGAAGTTATATCCTACTATGGTGCATTATTCGGTGTTAGTTATGTTTAATGCATGTTTATGACCGTTTTCATTTTTTTGGTTGGTTGCTTCTCAATCTTTTGCTAGCCTTCATTTGTACTAAGCGGAAATACTTCTTGTGCATCCAAAATCCTTAAAACCAGTTTTGCCTTATGAGTCCATTATATCTACCTATATGCGGTATTCCAATGCCGTTCCAAGTAAATTTTCATGTGCCAACTCTAAATTTCAAAATAATTTTTCTTTTTTTGTGTGCCCGTACTGCTCATGAAGCGAAAGGGGGTAGCCAATATCTTCCATGCTAGGTGTGTTATTCTGACGATGAGTGTTTATTCAGTTGTCATTGCACGAGAGTGTGGCGGTAATAGGGATGCCCAGTCCCGAATTGTGGAATGAAATGAAATGAAAAATCTTATGTGATCACAATAATAAATTCCTTGGAAAGTGATGGTATGGAGGGCACCTGTGGATACGGCTAGCCATGGATTGTGAAAGAATTGGTGGAAAGGAATAAACTTTATTTTCTGTTTGGGAACCGCCTATGATGTATGTAGCATGGAAGATATTGGGAATTCTCATTCGTTTTCGTTGACAGGAAAAGCATGCCTCCCAAAATATTTTTTATCTCTTTAATTTCAGCTTTGAGCTCTGGCACATTTGACAAATCTCTGCTTCCCTCTGCGAAGGGCCTATCTATTTACTTTTATGCAATTTTTATTTTTTTTGAGTCTCCATCTTCTCTTACAAAAGCACCAACTAGAGAACACTATTGTCCTACTTGTGCATTGGTTGTAGCTAATATTTGAGTGTGTTCCATGAATGGATCAATGATTGAGCATAATGGGCTAGGGATAACTTTCTTTAGCGTTGATAATTTGAAAGACATGGTTGCTTGTTAGTATGCTTGAGTATCTATGTTTTCATGTCAAATTATAGACTATTGCTTTGAATCATATAAGTCCAATGTCCATGCTACAAAAAGAAAAGAATATGTGATGAATATGTTAGGCAGCATTCCACATCAACAATTCTGTTTTTATCATTTACCTACTCGAGGACGAGCAGGAATTAAGCTTGGGGATGCTGATACGTCTCCAACGTATCTATAATTTTAAATTGTTCCATGCTGTTATAATATCAATCTTGGATGTTTTTGTAATCATTTACAGCAATTTTATATCATTTTTGGAGACTAACCTATTAACCTAGTGCCCAGTGCCAGTTGCTGTTTTCTGCCCTGTTTTTTGTTTTACAAAAAATCAATACCAAACGAAGTCCAAATGCAACCAAACTTTTTGGAGATTTTTTATTCCTCAAGATAAACACTGGAAGCTTCTGGAGAGGGCCAGAAGAAGAAGAGGTGGGCCACGAGGCACCAGGGCACGCCCCAGGGGGGTGGCGCGCCCTGGTACCTCGTGGGCCCACCCCAGCTCCGTTTGACCTAATTCCAGCACTATAAATTCAGGAAAAATCAGAAACCCTATAGAGAGTCCACGAAATACTTTTGACGCAGCCGCAAGCTGCTGTTCTAGAGAGATCCCATCTGGGGTCCTTCTCCGGTAATCTGTCAGAGGGGGAATCGATCACGGAGGGGCTTTACATCAACCTTGCTGCCTCTCCGATGATGCGTGAGTAGTCTACCACAGACCTTCGGGTCCATAGGCAGTAGCTAGATGGCTTCTTCTCTCTTTTTGATGTTCAATACAATGTTCTCCTTGATGTTCTTGGAGATCTATCCGATGTAATCTTTTTTTGCGGTGTGTTTGTTGGGATCCGATGAATTATGAGTTTATGATCAGATTATCCATGAAATTATTTGAGTCTTCTCTGATCACTTTTATGCATGATTATTATAGCCTCGTATTTCTTCTCTGGTCTATTGATTTGGTTTGGCCAACTAAGTTGATTTATCTTGCCATGGGAAGAGGTGCTTTGTAGTGGGTTCGATCTTGCGGTGCTCAATCCCAGTGATAGAAAGGGACATGACACGTATGTATCGTTGCTACTAAGGGTAAAAAGATGGGATCTATTCATTGGGTTTATTAATTCGTGAGTTTGTCTTGCCTACATCATGTCATCGTTCTTAAGGCATTGCTCCGTTGTTATGGACTTAATACACTAGATGCATGCTGGATAGCCCATCGATGTGTGGAGTAATAGTAGTAGATGCAGGCAGGAGTCGGTCTACTAATCTTGGACGTGATGCCTATATACATGATCATTGCCTTCGATATCGTCATGATTATTTGCTTTTCTTTCAATTGCCCAACAGTAATTTGTCTACCCACCGTATGTTGTTTTCTCGAGAGAAGCCTCTAGTGAAATCTATGGCCCCCGGGTCTATCAAAATCATATTACTAAAACCCTAAAAATATTGCTGCCATTTTCTTTTATTTATTTTATTTAGTATTTTTGCTGCTATCTATCAATCTATCAAATACAATTTAATCTTGCAATCTTACCGCCAAGGGATTGACAACCCCTTGTTTGCATTGGGTGCAAGGATTTGTTGCTTGTGTGCAGGTACTACTTACTAGGTGTTGTGTGATTCTTCTACTGGTTCGATAACCTTGGTTTCATAATTGAGGGAAATACTTATCTCTACTGTGCTGCATCATCCCTTCCTCTTCGGGGAAATACCAACGCAAGCTACAAGTAGCAGTTATAGGATGGTAATCGATTTTAGAAAATTAAACAAAGCTACTAGGAAAGATCATTACCCCTTACCTTTCATTGATCAAATGTTAGAAAGATTGTCTAAGCATACACACTTTTGTTTCCTAGATGGTTATTCTAGTTTTTCTCAAATACCCGTAGCACAATCTGATCAAGAGAAAACCGCCTTTACTTGTCCTTTTGGAACTTATGCTTATAGACGTATGCCTTTTGGTTTATGCAATGCACCTGCTACCTTTCAAAGATGTATGACTGCTATATTCTCTAACTTTTGTGAAAAGATTGTTGAGGTATTTATGGATGATTTTTCCGTTTACGGAACTACTTTTGATGATTGCTTAAGCAACCTTGATCGAGTTTTGCAGAGATGTGAAGAAACTAACCTTGTCTTGAATTGGGAGAAGTGCCACTTTATGGTGAATGAAGGTATTGTCTTGGGGCATAAAATTTCTGAGAAAGGTATTGAAGTTGATAAAGCTAAGGTTGATGTTATTGAGAAAATGCCATGTCCTAAAGATATTAAAGGTATAAGAGGCCTCCTTGGTCATGCTGGTTTCTATAGGAGATTTATTAAAGATTTCTCTCAAATATCTAGGCCTCTTACCAATATTTTGCAAAAAGATGTTCCATTTGTTTTTGATGATGATTGTCTAGAAGCCTTTGAAACACTTAAGAAAGCCTTAACCACTGCACCTATTGTTCAACCACCTGATTGGAACTTGCCTTTTGAAATTATGTGTGATGCTAGTGATTATGCTATTGGTACTGTTCTAGGACAAAGAGTTGATAAGAAATTAAATGTGATCCATTATGCTAGTAAAACTCTAGACAGTGCCCAAAGAAATTATGCTACTACTGAAAAAGAATTTCTAGCAGTTCTGTTTGCATGTGATAAATTCAGATCCTACATAGTTGATTCTAAGGTAACTGTTCACACCGATCATGCTGCTATTAAATATCTTATGGAAAAGAAAGATGCTAAACCTAGACTCACTAGGTGGGTTTTGTTGCTACAAGAATTTGACTTGCATATTATTGATAGAAAGGGAGCTGAGAATCCCGTAGCAGATAATTTGTCTAGAATAGAAAATGTTCTTGATGACCCACTTCCTATTAATGATGATTTCCCTGATGAACAATTAGCTGTCATAAATGCTTCTCGTAATACTCCATGGTATGCAGACTATGCTAATTACATTGTTGCTAAATATATACCACCTAGTTTTACATACCAACAAAAGAAAAAGTTCTTTTATGATTTAAGACATTACTTCTGGGATGACCCACATCTTTATAAAGAATGAGTAGATGGTATTATTAGGCGTTGTATACCTGAGCATGAACAGGAACAAATCCTATGGAAGTGTCACTCCGAGGCTTACGGAGGACACCATGCGGGAGATAGAACTGCACATAAGGTATTGCAATCTGGTTTTTATTGGCCTACTCTTTTCAAGGATGCTCGTAAGTTTGTCTCATCTTGTGATGAATGTCAAAGAATTGGTAATGTTGGTAGACGTCGGGAAATGCCTATGAATTATTCACTTGCTGTTGAACCATTTGATGTTTGGGGATTTGATTATATGGGACCTTTTCCTAAATCCAATGGGTATACTCATATTTTAGTTGATGTTGATTACGTTACTAAGTGGGTAGAAGCTATTCCAACTAGTAGTGCTGATCATAACACTTCTATTAAAATGCTTAAAGATGTTATTTTTCCCAAGGTTTGGAGTCCCTAGATATTTAATAACTGATGGTGGTTCACATTTTATTCATGGTGCATTTCGTAAATTGCTTGCTAAATATGATGTCAACCATAGAATTGCATCTCCCTATCATCCTCAAACTAGTGGTCAAGTTGAATTGAGCAATAGAGAAATAAAATTAATTTTGCAAAAAACCGTCAATAGATCTAGAAAGAATTAGTCTAAGAAACTTGACGATGGATTGCGGGCTTATAGAACTACTTATAAAAATCCTATGGGTATGTCTCCTTATAAGATGGTTTATGGAAAAGCATGTCATTTACCTCTTGAGTTAGAACATAAAGCATATTGGGCAATTAAAGAACTAAATTATGATTTCAAATTTGCTGGTGAAAAGAGGTTATTTGACATTAGCTCATTAGATGAATGGAGAACTCAAGCTTATGAAAATGCCGAATTGTTTAAAGAAAAAGTTAAAAGATGGCATGATAGAAGAATTCAAAAACGGGAATTTAAAGTAGGTGAGCAAGTTCTATTGTACAATTCTCGTTTGAGATTCTTTGCAGGAAAACTCCTCTCTAAATGGGAAGGACCGTATATAATCGAAGAAGTTTATCGCTCCGGAGCCATCAAAATAAACAACTCCGAAGGCACTAATCCGAGAGTGGTGAATGGGCAAAGAATTAAGCATTATATTTCTGGTACCCCTATTAATGTTGAAACTAATATTATTGAAACAATTACACCGGAAGAATACATAAGAGAGACCTTCCGGAACACTCCAGAACCCTGAAAAGGAAGAGGTATGTGATACGGTAAGTAAACCGACTCCAAAAATTCCATAAAACTATTTTCTGTCAGTTTTGGAATATTTAGAAAAATACAAAAATAAGAAACAGCCGGGGGACCCACCTGGTGCCCATGAGGCACCAGGGCACGCCACCCCCCCCCAGGCGCGCCCTGGTACCTCGTGGACCCCACGTGTGCCTTCCCGACTCCGTTTTTCTTCTGGATTACTTGTTTTGTAAGATAAAAAAATCTTTATATAGACTTCCAGACGTTTTGACCACCGTATCGCAGAAATCTCTTATGTTCTTGTTTCGTGCTATTTTTTTGACAGATCTATATTGCCATGGCTCCCCAAAAGCTCTGTGCCAAGCACCGCATTGTGCAACCATCGCCGGGCAAACGCCCCTACAGCGAGGTTATTTACGAGTTGTCGTCGGGAGAAGAAGACAATGGCAAGGACGAGAAGGTCGAGGAAGTTGCAGGAGCCCAGGCTCCGGAAGAAGGGCAAGCCATCCCCATGGAGGAGACCGCAGAGAAGGGAGATATCCTTCAACCTTGATATGATAATCTCTCCCCATCTGTAATTGAAGCCCTAAGAGTCTTTGAAATAGTCAGTTGTAAGTGCATCAAGTGCCCCCTTAGTGGTTTTGGAGTATTGAAGACAAATAGGTTGAGGAACTAATGTGTTTGTGAGTATACACAGGAGACAGAGTCCCTAAAGATTTGGTTTAACACATGGAAGACGACCCCTAAAAATAGATTTCTTCAAGTGAAGAATTTGATGATGAACTTGGTACGGCCTTTGAAGAAATTGATGTGAAGACTTTGAAGCTTGAAGACTTTGGTTTTCGTAGTTTCTTTTCTTCTTATTTGAGTCATAGGAAAAACCGTACTGTTAAAGGGCGTCTAGGTGAAACATATTTCACATTTCCAAAGTGATGCTCAAAACTTCTCAAACCTATACACACAAAAGCCGCTTCGAGTGAAGCCTTTGGAAATCTCCTGTACAGCTGACGCATTTGCTAGCGACAGTGACGAAGTTCATCTGGTCACTGATGAATTTGGTCAGCCTGAGGAGTTAGGAGTCCGCCAGTGTGAACTGCCTACAGTGAGGAAATTGAGTGCCCTGACGAAATTGAGAGTACAATTTTCAGACCGTTGCTGCGCCGAGTGCCAGCTGTCGAGTGGATCCTTATCCTGACAGCGGTCGAATCAGGCAAGGGCATTTATGACAATTTATGTCGGGTTGCCCCCTGGCTATAAATAGCCCCCCCCAACCATTTGTTGGTTGGCTGCTCCGAGAAAACTTGACACTTGTCATTTGAGAGCAACCCATCCTCTGACGACTTTGTGAGAACCCAAGTGAGAAAAAACCCAACCAGAGCCTAAGTGACTGAGCATCACTGAAGAGATTGATCTGTGTGATCCAATGCTTGTTACCTTTCAGGACTGTCATTCCTCTAGACGGTTAGGCGTCATGTTCTGAGCACCCAAGAGTAATTGTGGCGTGCTGGTGAACAAGTCTGTGAAGGTTTTGGAAGTCTACCTTGAAGACTTACCACGAGTGATTGGGCGAGGTCTAAGTGACCTTAGCTCAAGAGGAATATGGTGAGGACTAAGTGTCCTCTGAGTTGCGACTCAGCCGCCTCAACCAGACGTACAGTTGATGCAGCAACTGGAACTGGTCTACCAAATTCCATTGTCTTCACCGAGCCAACCTGGTTTCAAATTCCTCACCCTCTCTTACATTATTCCGCTGCTGAAGAATTTGTGATCTATCCTCTGACGAATTTGAACTGAAGTATTTGATCATGCTATCTTTTATTTCCTCAGTTCATATTCTTCATGCGTGTACGATTGTATGATTGCATGTTCTTCACCCTTATGTATCCTGAACGCATGTACTCTACTTTTGTGATGTCTTAGTTTCCCTTGCGTTTCTATTTCTTCACTCTGATCTTCGTCAAATTCATCAGAGTTTGACGAATTTCTAATAATCTCCCATTCACCCCCCCCTCTGGGAGATAACCTGCACTTTCAATTGGTATCAGAGCAAGGTACTCCCTTGTTCTGTGTGATTTTGGTTTAACCACCTGGAGTTTTAGTTATGTCGACCGCAGGTATGATCAAGGTCTCCGCTGCGTGCCCCATCTTCAATGGCACAGACTATCCCTACTGGAAGAACAAGACGCGAATGCATCTTGAGGCTATTGACAATGATCTCTGGTTCATCATCGAGAATGGCGTCCCCACCATTTCACCAAGTATCAATGCTGCTGACGTGAAGCGATTCAAGCAACTGGACTCTCAAGCGAAGAACATCATTTGTGGTCATCTCAACAAAGGACAGTATGGCAGAGTGAGTGCACTGGAAACCTCGAAGCTTATCTGGGACCGGCTTTCAAAAGTGAATGAAGGTATTTCCACTCAACGTGACTCCCGAGTTGATGTTCTGCGCAATCTCTTCAACCGCTTCAAAAGAATCGACAACGAAAACATGCAGCAAACCTTCGACCGCCTCACTGATATCTCCAATGAGCTTCAGGCTCTTGGTCCTGCTGACATCACCGATCATGAGGTGGTGAAGAAATTGCTGAGGTCTCTGGACAGTTCCTTCGACACTTTGGCACTGATGATTCAAGAGCGCCCTGATTACAAGTCACTGGATCCTGCTGACATTCTTGAGAGGCTCAACACACATGAATTTCAGCAAGCCGAGAAGAAAGATATGTATGGACCCAGCTATGGTCGTCCTCGCACTCTGAAGGCTAAAGCAAAAGCCAAGACTATTTCTTCATCTGAAGAACAAGAAGAGGAATATGAGAGCAGTTTTGACGGTGCAGAGGAAATTGGCAGAGAACTGGCTATGCTGGTGAAGAAGTTCCAGAAGTTTTCCAAGAAAAACAGATTCGGAAAGTCTTCAAAGTATGACTCGAAGAACACTGGAGAAGCGTCTGCTCGAGACTACGACAAAAGAACCTGTCACAAATGCAAGAAGCCAGGCCACTACATCGCCGACTTCCCTCTTTGGCAAAAGAAGAAGAAGAAGAGCAGGGATGATGATGATGATTCTGATGGGAAGAAAAAGAAGTCCTCAAAGTCTTCATCAAAGTCCTCAAAGTATTCATCAAAGTCCTCATCTCACAAGAAGTCTAGTTCTAGCAAAGCTCGTGCATTCCTTGGGAAGGAAATGGATTCTGAAGAGGAATCTGATGATCAGCCAGCTGAGGAATCTAAGGAGGAGCCACACACTGGTGTGGCAAGCCTCGCTCTCGCCACTGAATACGTCAGCAAGTCTATCTTCAACACTGAGGATAATGGTATCTCCACCAACAATGATGACTGTGCTGATGACTACGCTCCCACCTATTGCTTCATGGCTCGAGGTGCCAAGGTAACCTCACGAGAAGCTTACTTTGAAACTTCCAGTGATGATGACTCTGAGTGTGAATCTAAACCAAGCTATAAGAAACTTGCTAAAATTGCAACTGAGCAACAACATGCCATGGAAAAGATTCAAAAACTGCTAGACAAAAGTGATGACCTGTTGGACGAGGAAATGGATCGTAGTCAAGCCTTGTCTGAGGATCTCAGAAGGCTCAAGTCTCAATATGACGAACTTGAAAGTCGTCATGTGTCCCTCTCAGTTGAACATGAGAAGCTGTCCTATGAATTTCTTCAAAGGAAGCAAGATCTCGAGAAGCTGAGAGCGTCTCATGATGATCTTCAAAAGGAAAATGATTCACTCCTCGCTCAACAGATCAGTACCGCTCGGGAAGAATTTGTTGCACCATGCCTAAAATGCCTTGAACATGATAATGCTAATTCTTTAGTTGAATGTTCAAATGCTTCTGTACTTGCAATTGCTTCAACTTCTACGGTGGCCACTAACCCCTCATCTGAGGAAGCCACCAGTGATACTGATGAAAATGCAGGGCTGAAGGAATTGTATGTCACTGGCATGTACAAAAGCCTCAAAGGGCATCAAACCCTGTGTGATGTGCTCAAAAAGCAAATTCTTCACAGGAACCCTAGGAAAGAGGGTATTGCCTTGAGAGAAAGCTCGATGTTGATGGTTCGTATTGGAAGCCTGAGCAGTATCCCAAAACCACATGGGTTGCTGCAAAGGGACCTCCAGTAGACCGATCCACTTTATCTGGCTTTACTTGTGATTCTTCATATTCTTCAGATGAGTCATTTGACTCCAATTATAAACTATTCAAGAATCAGAAGGGTGAGGTCTTTGCCAGATTCATTGGTACTAACTGCAGGAACGGTCCACCTGTGAAGAAAATCTGGGTTCCTAAAAGCCTTCTGGAAAATCTTCAGGTGAATGTCATCATGACACCACCGATGAAGAAGAAACTTCCCAGGGCAAATTCTTCACAGGGATCAAAGTCGTCAAATGGACGCAGACCCACTTATGGTCGCACTAATGCCTCTGTTTCGCAGGGAAACAAACAGCGATTTGATGAATATGAGCATTATTCTTCGAACCACTATGTTCACAAATCTTTGAAGAATTTCTCAGCTTATTCATTCAATTACTATAACCCTCCTGTGAAGAGAAATGCATATTCTTCAATGCCTAAGTTCTCCATCAATGCACTTCGTCACATTGCTTCTCAGCCACCCATTCAGATGTGGGTGGTTAAGAAGAAGAACTAATCTCTTCTGCAGGGTCAGGTCTTCAGACAACTAACTGACTGATGAATTTGCTGAAGACCTGACATAATGCCTGTTGGGATGCAGGCTAATCATGCTGGAATGAATGCTTCATTTCACACATCCCTTATGCTGCTTGATATTATACATAGATGAAATTATCTGACGAAATTGATCATCATCATATTCTTCACTTTGAAGCATATGAATTTGTAAGTCAGACTAATGCTTCTACAGGATGATACACCTTCAGCCTCTGAATGGGTCTTGGATAGTGGCTGCACGAATCATATGACTAGAGATAGGAATCTCCTCACTAATGCTCCCCTTACTCCGTCTCATCTGAAGCATATCACTTACGCTGACAAAGGAAAAAGTAAGGTATTGGGTCTAGGTAAGGTTGTCATTTCAAAGGATCGACACATGGAAAAGGTGATGCTTGTCGAGTCCCTTGGATTCAACCTCATGTCTGTCTCAATGCTTTGTGATCTTGATATGATTGTCATCTTTGGCAAATATAGATGCATTGTGTTGTTGGAATCTGACAAATCCAAAGTCTTCGAAGGCTTTAGGAGAGGTGACTTGTATATTGTAGATTTCTCTACAGGTCCTCAGCCCGCAACATGTCTAATGGCAAAAGCTTCGGAATGCTGGCTATGGCATCGACGACTTGGACATGCTGGAATGAGGAATTTGAGCACTCTCGTCAAGAAGAAGCATATCATTGGCGTCGAGGGTGTCAAATTCGTCAAGGATCACCTCTGTGGCGCTTGTGAGTCTGGAAAGATGACCAGAGCCAAGCACCAGGCAAAGACAATCATGACCACTACTCGTCCTTTTGAATTGCTTCATATGGATTTGTTTGGTCCTACACATTATGCCACACTAACCAATGCAGCATCTCTCTACGGATTCGTCATTATTGATGACTACTCTCGCTACACCTGGGTGCACATTATTACCTACAAGACCGAAGTTCAGAATGTCTTCAGACAATTCTCCAATCGGGCCATGACGAATTATGGTCTCAAGATCAAGCACATCAGGAGTGACAATGGCACTGAGTTCAAGAACACAGGCCTCGATGATTATCTTGATGAACTTGGTATCACTCATGAGCTCTCTACTCCCTGCACTCCTCAGCAGAATGGAGTCGTGGAGCGCAAGAACAGAACCCTCATTGAAATGGCGCGTACTATGCTTGATAAATACAAGACTCCTCGTCACTTCTGGCCTGAGGCAATTGACACCGCATGCCACATCATCAACCGGGTATATCTTCACAAATTCCTCAAGAAAACCTCATATGAGCTCCTCACTGACAAGAAATTCAATGTGAGTTATTTCAATGTCTTCGGTGCTAAATGCTGGATTAGAGATCCTCATCACAATTCTAAATTTGCACTGAAAGCACATGAAGGTTTTATGCTTGGTTATGGAAAGGGCTCGCACACCTACAGAGTCTTCAACTCCTTCCACCACAAGGTTGTTGAAACTGTAGATGTGCGGTTCGATGAAACTAACGGCTCGCAAAGAGAGCACCTGCCTCCTGTGCTAGATGAAATGCCACCTGAGGAATCTATCAAGCTGATGGGCACTGGTGAAATTGGGCCCAGTGAAGAAATAGCTGTTGATGAAGAAGTGGTTGTTCCTCGTCGTGAAGAAAATGAACATCCTGATGAAAATGATGCTGAGGATTCTGCACGGCAACAACAACATCAAGGCCCTCGTCCAGCACATCCATGAGTGGCGAATGAAGTGCAGATTGAGAAAATCCTCGACAACATCAATGCACCTGGTCCCCACACTCGCTCAAGAGCTTCACATTTAGCTAACTTTTGTGGGCATTACGCGTTTGTCTCTATTTCGGAGCCCACCAAAGTTGATGAAGCCTTTCTAGAACCTGCATGGATTCAAGCGATGCAAGATGAATTGCGTCAATTCGAGCTCAACAATGTGTGGGAGCTTGTCAAGCATCCTGATCCACGCAAGCACAATATCATCGGCACTAAGTGGATCTACCGCAACAAACAAGACGAAAATGGCCAAGTGGTGAGGAATAAGGCCCGTATTGTAGCTCAAGGCTACACACAGGTTGAGGGTATTGATTTCGATTAAACATTTGCACCTGTTGCTAGGCTTGAAGCCATTCGTATATTGCTTGCATATCCTAACCATCATGATATCCTCTTATATCAAATGGATGTGAAAAGTGCATTCCTCAATGGTAAGCTTGAGGAAGAAGTATATGTTGCTCAACCACCAGGTTTTGAGGACCCAAAGCATTCTGACAAAGTCTTCAGACTCAACAAGGCTCTCTATGGCCTCAAGCAGGCTCCTAGGGCTTGGTATGATACACTAAAGGAATTCCTGAAGAAAAAGGGGTTCAAGCCCGGTTCACTTGATCCCACTCTCTTTACTAAATCTTATGATGGTGAACTGTTCATATGCCAAATATATGTTGATGATATTATCTTTGGTTGCACTAACAAGAAATACAGTGACGAATTTGCTCACATGATGCAAGAAGAATATCATATGTCTATGATGGGGGAGGTGAAATTCTTCCTCGGGCTTCAAATTCGTGAAGAACCCAATGGCATCTTTATATCTCAGGAGAAATACCTCAGAGACTGCCTGAAGAAATTCGGAATGCAAGATTGCAAAGGCCTCAAGATACCAATGCCAACAAATGGCCAACTCAACACTGACGAAAATGGTAAAGATTTCGATCAGAAGGTATATCGCTCCATCATTGGTTCGCTGCTTTACCTATGTGCATCTAGGCCAGACATTATGCTTAGCGTTTGCATGTGTGCCCGCTTTCAAGCGTCACCGAAGGAATCACACCACCAGGCTGTGAAACGAATTCTTCGATATTTGGCTCACATCCCAACGCTTGGATTATGGTATCCCAAGGTGTCAGTGTAAAAACCGGCAGACCTCGGGGTAGGGGGTCCCGAGCTGCGGATCTCGGATCGTTGGTAACAGAGACAATAGAGACGATGTTTACCCAGGTTCGGGCCCTCTTGATGCAGGTAAAACCCTACGTCCCGCTCTTGTTTATATTGATGGAGATGTATCAAATACAGAGTTGATCTACCCCGAGATCGTATGTTGTGTATGATTCTAATGAATATGAGTTGTCCTATTGACTAGCCTGGCCTCGGTTTATATATGCACCGGAGGCCTAGGGTAACAAGAGTCCTAGTCGGCTACGTCGGTGGAGAGGAGTCCTTGTCTTGATCACCAAGTCTTGTGGAATCTTCCTCGTATATGTCATGGGCTGCCCGAAGTGGCCCAATAGTGAACCGCCAAGGGGGTCCTCGGCCCGATCCACCTGGTCGGGAGTCGACGTGGTGAGTACCCCCTAGTCCAGGACACCGTCACTAGCCCCCTGAACCGGTCTTCAAGTTGGGGACGCTCCTCGGTTCTTCCGAGCTGTTCTTCGTCTTCGGCCGTCAGTCTTGAAAGCTGGTTCAACAAATCTTCCCGTCTTCGATCTTGAGGATCGCCGAGCTGAATCCGAAGAGCTCATACGTCGGGTACCTGAGGAGCCCCTTTAAGTTCTCGGCTTTTATCAATGCCTTGTTATTTTCATGCCACACAACGGGTTTGAAGTTTTTCCCATGAGGCGGTGTCCTCTTGCATCCGAACTCCAACGCCGGACTGCATCCGAGGTATCTTTTTGCAGCCAAGCTCCAACGTCGGTCTGCATCCGAGGTGTCATAGATTACCTCGGTCTTGAAAAAGTTGAAGGAGTTCAACCGAGCTTAATGTCAAAAAAGTTCTCTATGGAGCCAGCCACTCACAACCGAGCTTTACGCCGGACCGCTTCCAAGGTGGTGCACTACCTCACCATGAGCTGATTTTTTGTGGAATTTATTTTAGATCAGTGCAATTAATTTGCTGACAAGATGTATAGCCAGCAGCCCTCAAGGTGTGTGTCGGCCCAAAATCCGAGATGCACCTGAAGGAAAACATAAAACCGCTGATCCCAGTAGCTCCTGAGACTCAGGTCGATCTGCGAAATCGGCCTGAGGATCAACTCCTAGCTCGGCAGCATACTTAGGAACAGAAACACGGTGTGCATAGTCCTCGAGACTCGGGCTGGGTGTGGCCGACCAACCCGAGGATCGTAATCTCCTCGGAAACTGTTTTGCACTTTGAATTTTCTGCATTGAATCAGCAATGCAGTAGCCCCCGAGCCACTGGTCGGGTGGCAACAGCAGATCAGGGGATCGATGTAACCCGTTAATGGCTTTTAAGTGAGAAACGCGAAGCCCAGTGGCCCCCGAGCCTTAAGTTGGGCAAGGGTGGCCGAATTAAGGATCAATATCCGGAGTAAATTGATTTTAATCACAATTTATGTGTAATGATTCTATGTATCCAAGTACTTTACATCATTACAAATGCCTCTGTTCTACAAACTTTGTTAACCAGCCTTCGGCTTCTCCCTCCTCGACCATTGGCCGAGGAGTGTTTCCTACTCCCGGTCCGCCGAGGCGAACCAGACTCTTCGGATAACAAGGCAATCCGTCTATTTGGTTCTACAAACAAAGTGTCATTTGGTCTGAAGAGCGCCCAGGGAACTTATCAGCGCTGTGTCCAGAACTGTTTCCACAATCAGATCGGGCGAAATGTTCATGCTTATGTGGACGACATTGTGGTTAAGTCTCAGAAGAAAGAAACTCTATTGGAAGATCTCAAGGAAACATTTGACAATCGCCGCGTCTACAAGATGAAGCTTAACCCGGAGAAGTGTGTTTTTGGTGTCCCTGCAGGAAAGCTTCCGGGTTTCCTTGTCTCTGAGCGAGGCATTGAAGCTAACCCGGAGAAAATCAAGGCAATCACGACCCTGGCTAAGCCGGCCAAGCTCAATGACGTGTAGAAGCTGGCTGGGCGGGTTGCGGCTTTAAGCCGATTCATAAGCCGGCTTGGCGAAAAAGCAATTCTGTTATATCAGTTGCTCAAGAAATCAGATGACTTCGTCTGGAGTAAGGAGGCAGATCAGGCTTTTGAGGCCCTTAAGAAACAGCTGTCTGAGCCGCCGGTCCTTGCTGCCCCTCGCGAGAAGGAGCCGATGCTGCTGTATATTGCTGCTAATAACAGGGCCGTAAGCGTGGCGGTCATCGTCGAGTGCAAGGAGGATGTCAAGGAATATCCTGTCCAGCATCATGTGTATTATGTCAGCGAGGTGTTAAGCGAGTCTAAGCAGCGATACCCACATTGGCAGAAGCTGGTCTACGGAGTATTCATGGCTAGCCGCAAACTGAAGCATTACTTCCACGAGCATCCAATCACGGTGGTTAGCTCAGCGCCTCTTGGGGATATAATCCAGAACCGGGAGGCTACAGGCCGGGTTGCTAAGTGGGCTATTGAGCTCGGTCCTCATAATCTAAAATATCTGCCTCGTACAACAATCAAGTCTCAGGCGTTGGTCGACTTTATCAATGATTGGACAGAGTTGCAGGCTCCCGAAGAGAAGCCTGACACAACATACTGGTCTATACACTTTGACGGCTCGAGGCAGCTCGAAGGCTCGGGGGCTGGAGTTGTGATTACTTCCCCACGAGGAGACAAGTTCTGTTATGTTTTGAGACTCATGTTTACTTGCACTAATAACGCAGCTGAGTACGAGGCGCTGCTTCATGGGCTCAGGATGGCCAAGGAGATGAATCTGAGCCGGGTCAGGTGCCTGGGCGACTCAGACCTGGTGGCTCAGCAAGTTTCAGGTACATGGGACTCCAAGGATCCGCTCATGGCGGCTTACCGACAGGCGGTTTCAAATATTGCTGGACAGTTCAAAGGTCACCAAGTTGACCATATTGATCGCCGGCAGAACGAGGCGGCAGACGCACTCTCTCGTTTGGGTTCTCAGCGTAAGCCAGTGCCACCCAACGTGTTCCTGGACGTCTTGCACAACCCGTCTGTGAAGCTACCAACAGAGGATGATTTGGCTATTCCTGACCCGGAGGCGTCTCTAGTGGTTGCTATCCGTGCTATCCCTGATTGGACGGTCCCCTATTTGGCTTACCTAAGCCGGGGTAAACTGCCAACAGAGGAAATCCTCGCTCGGCAGATCAACAGACGGTCTAAGTCTATGACTATTGTTAATGGTGAGTTACACCGACGAAGCGTCACTGGTGTTTTTCAGCGTTGCGTTTCACAGGAAGAGGGTCGCGCAATCCTCAATGAGATTCACTCTGGCAACTGTGGTCACCACGCCGGCTCAAGATCCTTAGTTGCGAAGGCTTTCCGCCACGGCTTTTACTGGCTCACGGCTCATGCGGATGCAGAGGACATCGTCCGTAAGTGTGATGGTTGCTAGAAATATGCTCGCCAGGCCCATGTGCCAGCCCAAGAGTTGCGGATGATCCCGATCACTTGGCCGTTCGCGGTCTGGGGGCTCGACATGGTGGGACCCTTCAAACATTCTAAGAACAAGCATACGCACCTGCTGGTGGCTGTGGATAAGTTTACCAAGTGGGTACAAGCAGAGCCGGTCAGCAACTGCGATGCGGCTATAGCTGTCAAGTTCCTGAAAAAGCTAATATTCCGATATGGTTACCCGCATAGCATCATCACAGATAATGGAACCAATCTATCTAAGGGAGCCATGCAACAGTTCTGTCAACAGGAGCACATCCGGCTTGATCTGGCGTCGGTTGCGCATCCTCAGTCGAACGGACAGGCTGAACGGGCCAATCAGGAATTGCTGCGTGGTATCAAACCCCGGCTCATGGTGCCTTTGCAGAGCACGCCGGGTTGCTGGGAGGAAGAGTTACCTTCAGTACTTTGGAGCATACGGACTACTCCCAACAGGTCAACAGGCTATACACCGTTTTTCCTGGTCTATGGTGCGGAAGCTGTGCTACCAAGCGATATTCGTCACGACTCCCCTCGAGTGGCGGCTTATGTGGAATCCGATAATGAGCTGGCTCGCCAAGACGCTCTTGATGCTCTGGAGGAAGAACGTGACCTTGCTGCTTCCAGATCAGCAATCTATCAGCAAGACCTGCGACGCTATCGATCACAGCCGCAGAGTTCGCAGCCGTACTTTCCAGGAAGGTGACTTAGTGCTCCGTCTGATACAAGACCAGACAGGCATGCATAAGCTTTCCCCACCTTGGGAAGGGCCCTTTGTGGTCAGCAAGAATCTCAACAACGGGTCATATTACCTGATTGATATGCGTGAGACAGATAAATCACGTACCTCTGCGAAAGAGACAAGCCGGCCCTGGAACATTGCCCAGCTCCGGCCATACTACACCTAAGTCATTGACTAGGTCACCTCTTTGTACATAATTTCTGTCATGTATATACCTCTTTTCAATCAAATAAAATATCGACCAGCAACACTGTGTGAAGGTGTTGTTCTGCCTCAAAACCTGTGTACTGGATCTTTATTTGTTGATCTTGGTTACTTGGGGGCTTCCAACTCAACAGAGTTTAGCTTACAAAACCCTTTTAACCCGGCGAGATGCCACAACGTTGGTTAAACCTGCCTGTTAGCAAGATGCTACTCCCTAAAAGAACGACCCGGCGTACGTCCGATGAGTCAATCACTTATGTGACCCTGAACTCGTCCGAGTTAAAACGTTCGATTGGTTGTGTGAGAGCCGGCTTTCAGAAAGCGAGGACAAACCAACAGGCCAAAAGTGCCAGCTTCACGAAAGCGTTTTCCGGCTTGTGCTCTATGAGCCGGTCATTGAAACTGGTGCTTAGCAGGCGGCTTATGCTATATGAGCCGGTCGTTCCATGCATTAGCCCGGCTTAAGATTGCATTCTTTATTGTTTTTATCTTCATATGAATACATACATCCATGCATATCATTAGAGGCGGAACCCCGAGTGGATTCCGGCTTAACATCATAGCATTTGCCTTAAGTTCAGTTTTATATTTCTTGATTCATTGCAATGGTAACAAAGATTACTCGTTCATATGATGTCATCAATAATCATTTCATACATTGATGTTCCAGCAGCACCAGTCTGTTGCAAAAGCCGACTCTCGAAGCCCAAAGAGGACTTACAGAAGCAAGGCATTCATAAGTACTGCTACGGGCAATCAACAAAAGCACAGTACGCGATGGCACTGGCATCAGCAAGCGCCAAGTGTTTGTACTATCCTATTACAAGCCGCCTACCAATGGTGGCCATGACAAAAAAAAATTACAAGTCTTGTCTACACAAGGATAAGTTGGCTCTTTATGCTGTCGGGTCAGGATCGACGCCAGCACCCGAGGAAGCACCCTGTGCCGTCTCTTCGTGGCCGTCATCATCCTCCTTTTCTTGGCTTGAGTCGCCGGCCGACCACTGAATAGAGTGTAATGCTTCAAATTGGGCGTCGGCGGATATCAGAGAGGAAGGGTTGACTTCAGGGGCGAAAGTTGGCTTACGCGTGCAGGTGAGGGCTACCGGCTCATGATTCGGCGGCTCAATCCACTCGTTCTCTTTTGAGTAAGGCGCCTGGTACTTGGTCAGATCCGCTTCATCTGCGATTGCTGTGGCTGCGACCCGGGTTGGTTTAATGCAGCGTTGGAAATCCTTCTTGGAGAAGGGCGTGTCATCCACATTGAACTCTGGGTACCCGCCCACGATTTGAGCCGGGTCGAGCTTTGGCACATATGCCTTGGCTCGCGCGAGAGCCGTCAAAGCCCCAGTGCGACAGCAAGCCTTATTCCAGTCTTCAAACCACCTGGGTACGAGAGATAGTTCCTTCAATGTATCTGATATCAGCTGCGGTGGTGCCTTGGTGTTCTTTGCAGCCATTATGCAACGGCAGCTGCCTATGTACAGCTGCTCTAAGAGGGTGTACACCGCCTTTAATTTCACCACGGGTTGCTGAACTAGGGTTTGATTCTTCCGACCTGCACAAGTATGCAAGATTAGCAAAGCCGGCTCAAAACGGAGGGGTGGACAGCCGGCTCATACTGTGGTAATCGATAACACAGTGGTCTGTTCCAAAGATGGCCTTGCACATAGCTATGATCTGAAGTTTCAGAGTCGCCAGTTCATCAGTTGCCGGCTTAAGACTGGCTTCCGCCTCTTCAGCTCTCGCAGTTTGGGCGGCTCTCGCAGCCTCAGTTTCCCGCAAAGTGTCCCTCACAATGGCCAGAGCTTTATTTGCTTCAACAGCGGATTCCTCGGCGACTTTGCGCAGTTTTTTCTCCTTCCTTGCTTCCTTTCGGAAGAAAGAAGCCTGTGTCTCCGCTTGATCTAGCATGTCATGCATGACACAACAGTTCTATTTCAGTCGACATGTCCCGAGCTGCCCTAAACGACAACCCGGCACATGGGGGCTAATGCATCATTTGATCTATTCTGCTCAAGTTATGGAGACCCGCCCAATGTAAATGACAAGCCGGCCTATGGGGTTGCTTACTGACGTTGTGCATGAAAGGTTAAATCTTGAAGTCCCGGATTATCATTTTGTCATAACCCGGTCCTTGGGGGCTACATCTTTTGGCGTTCCAAAGCTAGCAAGGCAAGTCCCATGCAGCCGCAAGCACTCTACATGGCACTTGGGGGCTAATGCATAAATTGGCCTATATTATTCGACTATGAAGACCCGCCCGTCATGGCCGATGAGCCGGCCTTGGGAAGTGCTGGATGAGATTATATATTTAAGCTACAATTTTGAAGTCCCGGGTTATTATTTCATATTAACCCGGCCCTTGGGGGCTACATATATATATGTTACAAGACGAAGGGAGCAAATTACCTCATACTTCCGCTTCAATGATGATATCATGGCAATCTCTGTGTCCCGGTTCTCGGACAGCCGGGTCAGCACAGCCCGGTGCAGGGTACTGGCGTCTTGATCTTCAAATGCAGAAAATTCAAGAGCCGTCTTCCCCTTGTCCTTCGGGGCCGGCTCCGGCTTGGTTGAAACTTTGGCAATAGCGGTGGAGGGTTCTGGTGCGGTAGTGTGCTGCTTGCTCGTCACCGTAACTTCTTCTTGAGCCGACATATCTTCTTGAGCCGGTACCTCTGGTTGCGGGGCTGTTTGATCTTCAATTACTTCCCTCTCCTGAGCCGAAGGGGATGCGCGAGCTGGGCTTGTCATGTCCAGAGGCGGTGGGCTGTTTCGGACTGCCGGCTCAGCCTGGGTGCTCAAGAGGGCCTCTCTTTCTCCTTGAGGGCTTGGATGAGTGACCGGGTCAGATGACCCGGCGGCTGTTTTCTTCTTAATGGCTTTGGTGATGTACGAAGGGCAAGGGAGTTATTCATTTGCAAGGGTAAAGAATAAGGAGCCGATAAGTATCACAAGTGTTTGCTTACCCAATGTTGATGTTGAAAGCCGGCGCTTGCGTGGCGCTTGACTCGCCCGAGGAGTGCGACGTCTGATATGCCGAGTCATTTAAGGGTAAGGGTTCTTTAAAACGGCCAGCTAGAGGAAAAGAAGAAGTTGGGCTTAGAAGCACCTCAGCTCGCGCCTTACAGGACGGCGGCTCGTATGGAAGCCCTCTGCTTAACTCGCCTTCACTACTCCGGGTCTTCCTTTTGGAGGTCTCGGCTTGGCGAGTTTTCTTCAAAACAAAGTTGGGATCCAAATGAGCATCCTGGTGGGAAAAAGGCACCTTACGGATGGCAACCGGCGTTTCCTTCGAACCTTGCGGATCACAGCCTAGGTTTTCTTCCGAACAGGTGTTGGAGAGTCAGAGTCAGAAGAGATTAAGGTTACCTACGGCTCGTGAGTGTGGCTGATTTCATCATCATCCTGAAGAGAAAGGGGTGTCAGTAAGCCGGACAAAAGACGGCCAAGAGAATTAAAATGTTACCTCATCTTCATTTTCTGCGGCCGGTTCATCAGCACTGGCCGGCTCTTCCTGTTGGTCTACTAGAGCTAGGGCGGTTTGTGGCGTCTTCTTTTTCTTCCAAAACTTGTCGTCGGCCTGCATTAATTATGAGCCGGCGTTCAGAGCTGAGTTGGAACAAGCAAATCGAAAGAGTAAGAGGGTGTAAGGCACTTACAGGGGGCACCGGGTTGGTCAAGCAAAAGGGGGCTAACCCGGTCTTGTTGCATTTTTCCTGGGACTCTCCCAGTAGTCTCTTGGTGGCCTTATTAATATCACTGGCGGACAGATTAACTTGGCTGAATCGTTGAGCATCGGCCGGCTCACCAGTGTAGTTGCACATTAAGTCTTCCCTCTGGTTAAGGGGCTGGATCCGCCAGCTTACCCAGCACCGGGTCAGGTCGACTCCGGTGAGGCCGTTAGCAGCCAAGGCCCGTACCTTGGAGTAAGTGGGAGCGAGCTGCTTGCACTCTTCAGTTGTTGGCCAACCCGGAAAGACGATGGTGGCGTCAAGCCGGTCCAAACGGTAACCCGGCAGAGGATTTTCACCTTGGGGAGCAGTGTTTTTGCAGTAAAACCAAGTCTTGTTCTAGCCCTTGGGGTGGCTTGCCAGCTTGGCCTTGGGAAATGGAGTGCTTCTGCACCATTGGATGGACACGCCTCCAAGCTCTATGCTGGGCCCATCGGTGAATTCGGTCTGATGGTTAATATAGAAAAATTCTTGAAAGAGAAGGACAGTTGGTGCTGTTTGAAGATACACTTCGCAGAAGACTTGGAATTGACAGAGGTTGGTGATTGAGTTGGGGCCGAGATCCTGAGGTCAGAGATTGAAGAAGTGGAGAACGTCGCGGAATTTTTTTGACCTGGGCGGTCGAAACCCCTTGTGGAGATGATCTGCGAAGACCACGACTTCGTCTTGTTGGGGCTGCGGGGTGCTTTCTTCCTCAGGTGCCCACCAGCTGATTGTTGTTTGAGCCGGCAAGAGGCCTTGAGTCACAAGCTCGTTCAGCATCAGGGTTGAAACCTGGGATCTGACCCAGTTGCAGGCCTTGTCGGTCTTGGGAGCCATGGTGACTTTGAAATTCAACTGCAAAGGTAGTAAGACGGTGTGTTAAGCTCAGGAAGGAGCAAGCCGCCAGAATATGTAACCCGGCAAGATAGTAAAGCGAGTCCGGTTGCTGGAAAGTTATGACCCGGCAAAATGATAATACAATTATGATGGTTAACTCATGACTCGGATCTGTGCAAGTTATGGACAGCGGTGGTAAGCCGGTGAAGCGCCTAAGCCGGCATCAGCGTTTCAGTGGAGTTGGAATATTTACTAAGTGTTGGACTAAGCTACAAACAGGAATCTGACGAAGCAGCTATTCTTATGGATCTAAAAATGTTTCGGAAAAGAAAATTTCGAAGACCTAAAGCATGGAGGAAGGCGGGAGCCTACCTATAATGCGGATCTGTTGAATGCGATATATGGACTAAGATGGGAAAAATGACATTGCCGCGATATCCAAAGTTCCTACGCGGGTCGTTCGGTTGATTCCCGATCTACAACGGAGAGGGGAAAGGATGAACATGAGGGATGCCGAGGAACAGCAATGGCAAGGGAAGGCTACGGATCTGAAAGGGATGGATTTGACCGTACCTGAGTGCGGCGGATGACGCTAGCACGTTCTTGAAGGGCTCCGGCGACGCCTGGACGGTGGAGAAGGTTGCTGACGAGGTCGCCGGAGAGCTCGAGGGTGGTGGCGCTCGGATGCATAAAAAGGCAGCCGCAAGGAGGAAGACGAAGGAGAGGTGAAAAAGTGATAATGGGGTGAGCTGGCGCCTTTATAGGCGCGGTAAGAGTTAAAACGGTAGGGGCGGAACCCCAGGCGGCGCAGTAACTTTCGGCAATGTGGCTCCTCGATCTTCGCGCCTGACAAGACGATACGTACCTACTTAAAGATTTGAGGTGATGTCATCCCGAATTTTGCGGAGGTGGACTGTGACGTCATGAGGAACAAGAGTTAAAAATTCTAAGTTTGAATCTGAAGGAGTGAACCAGTCGATCGACTTAACCCGGCAAATTGAGCCGACCCAGGATGGCAACTTTAAAGAGCGGCTTGGGGCGCACTTGGAAGTGTGTTACTAATATTATGCTTTTTCAGGATGAAGTTTAACATGAATGAATTCAAGTCAATCTGAGGCCTAATGTTGGGGATATTTACCAGCATGGAGACCCGGCGGGGTGTTAACCCGGCCGTCAAGCAAGCTTGGCGGGTCAACTCATCGCGGGGCTGAAGACCGTGTGGGCCGGCTTAACGGGCCTGGTGAGTATGGGCCAGCTTAAGCGGTGGGCCGGCTCGCCAGAAGATGAATAGCGAAGATGACCATCGTGGAGAACAAGTAGAGTAGGAGACGGATCACGTTACGACCCGGACTCTCATGTAATCTATGGTTCCACCTGTATATATAAAGGGGAGCACCTACACGAAAAGACTTAAGTTGCAATCTCCTCGAAAGCTAGGTTAGCGAATCCGCATCCTTGTAATCGAGATCTACAGCAATATAGACAAGCAGGACGTAGGCTTTTACCTCCACCGTGAGGGGCCGAACCTGGGTAACCCGGCGTCTTCTCATTCCCGATCAACCCCGTTAAGCTTCCACGTTCGTGCGATGGCTTCATCTCTAAGTCCTTCTACTAGGACATATGTCGCGAAAAAACCACGACAGAGGGGCTCTACATCATCCTTGCTGCCCTTCCGATGATGCGTGAGTAGTTTACCACAGACCTTCGGGTCCATAGTTAGTAGCTAGATGGCTTCTTCTCTCTTTTTGATCTTCAATACAATGTTCTCCTTGATGTTCTTGGAATTCTATCCGATGTAATCACTTTTTGCGGTGTGTTTGTTGGGTGATAACCCACAAGTATAGGGGATCAATTGTAGCTTTTTCGATAAATAAGAGTGTCGAACCCAACGAGGAGCTAAAGGTAGAATTAATATTCCCTTCAAGTTCTATCGACCATCGATACAACTCTACGCGCACTTAACATTCGCTTTACCTAGAACAAGAATAAAACTTTTTTGTAGGTGATAGGATAGGTTTGCAAGAATAAAACTAGAATTACTTTGCGAGAATAAAACTATGAGGAATTTACAAGATAATAAAAGTTAGTTGTTTAGTAGAAAGCTTTTGTAACACCAGAGAATGATTTGTCCCTAGGCAATCGATAACTAGACCGGTAATCATTGTTGCAATTTTATATGAGGGAGAGGCATGAGCTAACATACTTTCCGTACTTGGATCATATGCACTTATGATTGGAACTCTAGCAAGCATCCGCAACTACCAAAGATCATTAAGGTAAAACCCAACCAAAGCATTAAGTATCAAGTCCTCTTTACTCCCATACGCAACAACCCCCTTACTCGGGTGTAAGCTTCTGTCACTCTAGCCGCCCACTATAAGAGAATTATGAACGTATTGCAAACCCTACAGTGGGAATCCCTCATGCTTGCGCGACACAGAGGGCACCATAGGACAGCACCAAAATAAAACATACAACTCATACCAATCACGATCATCAATCAACCCATAGGACAAAAAGAATCTACTCAAACATCATAGGATGGCCACAAATCATTGAATAATAATAAGTAGCATTAAGCACCAAGTTTAAGTAGAGATTACAGCGGGGAGAAGAGGTGTTACACCACTGCATAGAGGGGGAGAGAGTTGGTGTTGACGGCGGCGAAGTTGTTGGTGTAGATCACCGTCACAATGGTTCCCCCGGCGGCACTCCGGCGCCACCGGAAGAGAGGGGGAGAGAGCCCCCCTCCTTCTTCTTCTTCCTTGGCCTCCACCCTAGATGGGAGGAGGGTTTCCCCTCTAGACCATGGATGCCATGGTGGCTGAGGGGAAGGAGCCCCTCCTAGATTGGATCTCTCTCTTTGTTCTCTTCTGTTTCGCGTTCCTGTTTTCTAGCCTTTCACCGTTTCTTAAATTGCCGGAGATCCGTAACTCCGATTGGGCTGAAATTTTAACACGATTTTCTTCCGGAAATTATCTTTCTTGCGGCGAAAGAAGGGGGTGAACCGACTTACGAGGTGCTCACGAGCCACCAGGGCGCGTTTGCCCCCCCAGGCGCGCCCTGGTGCCTCGTGGCCACCTCGGACACCGTCTTGCGTTGATTCTTCTTCCCAAAAATCACATATATTCCAAAATAAATCTCCATGAATTTTTATTGCATTTGGATTTCGTTTGATATGGATATTCTGCGAAACAAAAAACATGCAACAAACAGCAACTGGCACTGGGCACTGGATCAATATGTTAATCCCAAAAATAATATAAAATGTTGCCAAAAATATGTGAAAGTTGTAGAATATTGGCATAAAACAATCAAAAATTATAGATACGACAGAGATGTATCAACATCCCCAAGCTTAATTCCTACTCGTCCTCAAGTAGGTAAATGATAGAAAAGATAATTTTTGATGTGGAATGCTACCTAGCATAATCTTGATCATGTAATCTAATCATGGCATGAATATTAAGACACGAGTGATTCAAAGCAATAGTCTATAATTTGATATAAAGACATCAATACTCAGGCATCCCAACAAACAATCATGCCTTTCAGAATAAAAATGCTAAAGAATGCTATCCCTACAAAATCATATAGCCTTGTCATGCTCCATCTTCTTAACGCAAAGTATTTATCATGTACTACCCCGGTGTCAGCCAAGCAATTGGTTCATACTTTTTAACGCGCTTTAGCTTTTTCAACCCCCACGCAATACATGAGCGCAAGCCATGGATATAGCACTATGGGTGGAATAGAATGCGGTGGTAGAGATTAATATGGAGAAGACAAAAAAGGAAGAAAGTCTCACATCGACGCGGCTAATCAACGGGCTATGAAGATGCCCACCAATTGATGTCAATGCAAGGAGTTGGGATTGCCATGCAACGGATGCACTAAGAGCTATAAGTGTATGAAAGCTCAAACTGAAAACTAAGTGGGTGTGCATCCAACTTGCTTGCTCAAGACCTCGGGCAATTGAGGAAGCCCATCATCGGAATATACAAGCCAAGTTCTATAGTGAAAATTCCCACTAGTGTATGAAAAATGAAAGCATAGGAGACTCCCTATACGAAAAACATGGTGCTACTCTGAAGCAAAAGTGTGGTAAAGGATAGTAACATTGCCCCTTCTCTCTTTTTCTCTCATTTCATTTTTTTTGTTTTCTCTTTTTTTTCTTTTTTTTCTTGGGCTCTTTTTGGCCGCACTTTTTTTTTGTCCGAAGTCTCATCCCGACTTGCGGGGGAATCATAGTCTCCATCATCCTTTCCTCACTGGGACAATGCTCTAATAATGAATAATGATGATCACCACACTTCTATTTACTTACAACTCAAAAAAAATTACAACTCGATACTAGAACAAAGTATGACTCTATATGAATGCCTCTGGCAGTGTACCAGGATGTGCAATGATCTAGCGTAGCAAAGATATCAAAAAATGGACAAGCCATGAAAATATCATGCTAGCTATATTACGATCATGCAAAGCAATATGACAATGAATGCTCAAGTCATGTATATGATGATGATGGAAGTTGCATGGCAATATATCTCGGAATGGCTATGGAAATGCCATAATAGGTAGGTTTGGTGGCTGTTTTGAGGAAGATATAAGGAGGCTTATGTGTGATAGAGCGTATCATATCACGGGGTTTGGATGCACCGGCGAAGTTTGCACCAACTCTGTATGTGAGAAAGGGCAATGCACGATACCGAAGAGGCTAGCAAATTGCGGAAGGGTGAGAGTGCGTATAATCCATGGAGTCACATTAGTCATAAAGAACTCACATACTTATTGTGAAAGTTTATTAGCCCTCGAAGCAAAAGTACTACTACGCATGCCCCTAGGGGGGAGGTTGGTAGGAGTTAACCATCGCGCGCCCCCCGACCTCCACGCAAAGGAAGACAATCAATAATAAATCATGCTCCAACTTCTTAGCATAACGAGAGACTATACGTGCATGCTTTGGGAATCACAAACCTTAACACCAATATTCTTACTAAACCACAATCATTCACTAGTACCTCCCACATATTACCATCTCTATATCGCAAAACTATTGCAAGGAATCAAACATATCATATTCAGTGATCTACAAGGTTTATGTAGGATTTTCTGACTATGCATGTGAATGACCAATTCCTATTGACCCTCTAAATAGATATAAGTGAAGCAAGAGAGTTTAATTATTTCTACAAAAGACCATGCTCTAATAAATATAAGTGAAGCAAAAGAGTATTCTATAAATAACGGTTTTATATATGAAGAGAAACAGGCATCCAAACTTCAAATGATATAAGTGAAGCACATGAAGCATTCTATAAAGCCATACTCAAAAGATATAAGTGAAGTGCAAAGAGCATTCTATAAATCAACCAAGGACTATCTAATATCAGCATGGTGAATTTATTAAAATAAAAATAAAAAGCACATGATGCTCCAAGAATTTACGCATATCATGTGAACAAAACAAAAACCGAGACATACCGATAATTGTTGAATAAAGATGGGATGCCTTCCGGGGCATCCCCAAGCTTAGATGCTTGAGTCTCCTTGAATATTTACTTGGGGTGCCTTGGGCATCCCCAAGCTTGAGCTCTTGCCTCTCCTCATTCTTCTCATATCAATACCTCCTCGATCTTTGAACCCTTCACCCACACAAAACTTAACAAAACCTTCGTGAGATCCGTTAGTATAATAAAGCAAATCACTACTCTAAGTACTATTGCAGACCCATTCATATTCTATTTTTTCATTATACCTACTGTATTCTAACTTCTCCGTGGCTTATACCTTCCGATACAATCCATAGTTTCATCAAAACAAGCAAAACAATGCATCAAAAACAGAATCTGTCAAAAACAGAACAGTCTGTAACAATCTGAATATTGAATATACTTCTGTAACTCAAAAAATTCTGAAAAATTAGAACAAAATAACAAGTTTGCATATAAGTACTGTGTAAAAATTTCAGAATTTTTGCACGTTCCAGTAAAAAATTGTAAATTCATGCACTACAGCAAAAGTTTCTGTTTTTGCACTGCACATATCAAACAAGCAATTTAAACATCCTAAAGGCAAATCTTGGCACATTATTTTTATAATACAATGGATTTGTACAAGGGGATAATTATTTTTGTTGAAAAGTTTCTGTAATTCAAGATTTGCAAAGTTTCCATGGGCATGAACAAAGTTCAAGGAGCTCCCCCAGTTCAACGGTGCTCGTCTTACTTTCACTTTCCTTTTTGAAAAGTTTTAGGTTCCCCTCTATATTTTTTTTGTTTTTAAACTTTATAAAAGCACTCAAGAGAAATAAATGACTCTCTAAAACTTCCGGGTTGTCTCCCTGGCAGCGCTTTCTTTAAAGCCATTAAGCTAGGCATAAAGTGCTCAAGTAATTGATCCACCCGGATCCCAAGGTATATCAAAGCCAATTTTAATTAACAATGATTTGTATTTTAGTAGTGAGCACAAAGCAACATATATCATGCAATGACGAAGTCTAACTCTCTTCCTATGCATCGGCATGTCATAAAAGAACAATTCATGCACATCAAGTAAGGGCCAATGCATAGTATAAATAGTTTCTTGCAATTTTATCGCATTGGAAACATAGAGAGGCGGAGATGTAGTTCCTCTCTCATAATAATTTCAAGTAGGAGCAGCAAGCACATGCATATTATATTCATCAAAATCATCATGTGCAACGGTAAAACGCAAACCATCAATATAATCCTTAATAAGCACAAACTTCTCCGATATAGTGTTGTTGGGAGAATTCAAAAAGATAATAGGACTATCATGTGTGGGTGCAATAGCAACAATTTCATGTTTAACATAAGGAACTATAGCAAGGTCATCTCCATAAGCATCATTCATATTGGCATCATGGCCACAAGCATCAATTTCATCAAAAAGGGATATTTCAAATGAATCCAAGGGATCATAGCAATTATCATAGCTTTCCTCCTTTAGTAAACACGAAGGGAAATTAAACAATGTATGGGATAAAGAGTTACTCTCATCAGAAGGTGGGCACGGGTGATCAATCCGCTCTTCCTCCTTTTGTTCTTCGCTCTCCTCCTCAATTTTTTCATCTAATGAGCTCACAGTGTCATCAATTTCTTCTTCCATAGATTCCTGCAAAATATTAGTCTCTTCTTGGACAGCGGAGACTTTCTCAATAAATTGATCAATATAGGCATTGTATTCATAATTCTCATAGCAATATTTTAGTATAGCATAATTTTCAGATCTGTAAACAGCATCATCATAACTTTCATACTTTTTAAACAAAGATTCAATTTCATAAGCACCCTTAAAAGCAACAAATTATTCTATTTGTTCCACATCATAGTAATCATATACACCATTAGCATAAGAAGCCAAGGTTTCATTATCATTAAATTTACATGAAAAGGGAAGGTGTGGAGCCTTCATCTTAGAGCAACAAGTATAATCATATCTTAAGCATAAATTCCGAGCATACCAATGCAAATAATAAATTTGATCCCATAAGAGTTTCCCTTTTTGAGACAAACGATAATCCCTAAAGTATTCCCATTGATCCAAAGTATATCCCATTATCAAGTTGAATGGAGATTTATCAGGATTATCAAAGTAGTATTTAATATTTTCCACATAACGAGCATCGAGGGTTTTAGGAGGTTCCCCATCTCCATGAGTAGCAAGTACAACTATTTTTTTTGCTATTTTGTGTTCCATATCCATAACTAAAGATAGAGAACAACTTAGAATAGAAAATAAAATCTACTTAGTGATAAAGCAAACAAGCACACACGAGAATATCAACCCCACGCTATTGCTCCCGGGTAACGGCGCCAGAAAAAGGTCTTGATAACCCACAAGTATAGGGGATCAACTGTAGCTTTTTCAATAACTAAGAGTGTCGAACCCAACGAGGAGCTAAAGGTAGAATTAATATTCCCTTCAAGTTCTATTGACCACCGATACAACTCTACGCGCACTTAACGTTCGCTTTACCTAGAACAAGTATAAAACTTTTTTGTAGGTGATAGGATAGGTTTGCAAGAATAAAACTAGACGTACTTTGAGAGAATAAAACTATGAGTAATTTACAAGATAATAAAAGTTAGTTGTTTAGTAGAAAGCTTGTGTAACACCAGAGAATGATTTGTCCCTAGGAAATCGATAACTAGACCGGTAATCATTGTTTCAATTTTATACGAGGGAGAGGCATGAGCTAACATACTTTCCGTACTTGGATCATACGCACTTATGATTGGAACTCTAGCAAGCATCCGCAACTACCAAAGATCATTAAGGTAAAACCCAACCATAGCATTAAGTATCATGTCCTCTTTACTCCCATACGCAACAATCCCCTTACTCGGGTGTAAGCTTCTGTCACTCTAGCCGCCCACTATAAGAGAATTATGAACGTATTGCAAACCCTACAGAAGGAATTCCTCATGCTTGTGTGACACGGAGTGCACCATAGTACAGCACCAAAATAAAACATACAACTCAAACCAATCACGATCATCAATCAACCCATACGACCAAAAGAATCTACTCAAACATCATAGGATGGCCACAAATCATTGGATAATAATATGTAGCATTAAGCACCATGTTTAAGTAGAGATTACAACGGGGAGAAGAGGTGTTACACCGCTGCATAGAGGGGGAGAGAGTTGATGTTGACGGCGGCGAAGTTATTGGTGTAGATCGCCGTCACGATGGTTCCCCCAGCGGCACTCCGGCGCCACCGGAAGAGAGGGGGAGAGAGCCCCCCTCCTTCTTCTTCTTCCTTGGCCTCCCCCCTAGATGGGAGGAGAGTTTCCCCTCTAGACCATGGCTTTCATGGTGGTAGAGGGGCAGGAGCCCCTCCTAGATTGGATCTCTCTCTCTGTTCTCTTCCGTTTCGCGTTCCTGTTTTCTGGCCTTTCATCGTTTCTTAAATTCCCGGAGATCTGTAACTCCGATTGGGCTGAAATTTTAACATGATTTTCTTCCGGATATTATCTTTCTTGTGGCGAAAGAAGCGGGCCAACCGACTTATGAGGTGCTCACGAGCCACCAGGGCGCGCCCTGGTGCCTCGTGGCCACCTCGGACACCATCTTGCATTGATTCTTCTTCCCAAAAATCACATATATTCCAAAATAAATCTCCGTAAATTTTTATTGCATTTGGACTTCGTTTGATATGGATATTCTACAAAACAAAAAACATACAACAAACAAGAACTGGCACTGGGCACTGGATCAATATGTTAGTCGCAAAAATAATATAAAATGTTGCCAAAAATATGTGAAAGTTGTAGAATATTGGCATGAAACAATAAAAAATTATAGATACAATGGAGACGTATCATTGGGATCCGATGAATTGTGAGTTTATGATCAGATTATCCATGAATATTATTTGAGTTTTCTCTGAACTCTTTTATGCATGATTATTATAGCTTCGTATTTCTCTCCGATCTATTGATTTGGTTTGGCTAACTAGATTGATTTATCTTGCAATGGGAGAGGTGCTTTGTAATGGGTTCGATCTTGCGGTGCTCAATCCCAGTGACAGAAAGGGACATGACACGTATGTATCATTGCTATTAAGGGTAAAAAGATGGGGTTTATTCATACGTGAGTTTACTTTGTCTACATCATGTCATCTTGCTTAAGGCGTTACTCCGTTCTTCATGAACTTAATACACTAGATGCATGCTGGATAGCGGTTGATGTGTGGAGTAATAGTAGTAGATGCAGGCAGGAGTCGGTCTACTTGTCTCGGACGTGATGCCTATATACATGATCATTGTCTTGGATATCGTCATGATTATTTGCTTTTCTATCAATTGCCCAACAGTAATTTGTTCACCCACCGTATGCTATTTTCAAGAAAGAAGCCTCTAGTGAAAACTATGGCCCCCGGGTCTATCTTAATTATATATTGAAAATCCTAAAAATACCTTGCTGCACTTTTACTTTATTTATTTTATTTTGTATTTTTGTTCGATATATTTATCTATCACCATACAATTTAATCTTGCAATTGACCGCTAAGGGATTGACAACCCCTTGTTCGCGTTGGGTGCGAGGATTTGTAGTTTTGTGCGCAGATACTACTAATGAGTTGTTGCGTTATTCTCCTACTAGATTGATAACCTTGGTTTCATAACTGAGGGAAATACTTATCTCTACTGTACTGCATCATCCCCTCCTCTTCGGGGAAATCCCAACGCAGCTCACAAGTAGCAATATCGGCTTTCGCTTGAGGACAAGCGAGGTCTAAGCTTGGGGGAGTTGATACGTCCATTTTGCATCATGTTTTCCTACTGTTATTTATAGTGTTTTTAATCAATATAACACTTTGTGGAGCAATTCTAATGCCTTTTCTATCTTAATATGCAAGATTTACCTAAAAAAGCTATGTCAGAGATACCTATTCTGCACATCTCCAAATGAGCTGAAATTTCACGAAGATTTATTTTGGAATAAATAAAAAATATTGGAGAAAAGAAGTACCAGAGGGGGCCACCCAGGCGCCCACGAGGCACCAGGGCGCGCCCACCCCCTCGGCGCGCCATGGTGGCTTGTGGGGCCCCTGGCCAGCCTCCGGTGCCCATCTTCTGGTATATAAGCCCATTTTCCCTAGAAAAAATAAAGAGAGGACTTTTAGGATGGAGTGCCGCCGTCTCGAGGCGGAACTTGGGCAGGAGCACTTTTGCTCTCCGGCGGAGAGATTCCGCCAGGGATACTTCCCTCCGGGAGGAGGAAATCGAAGCCATCGTTATCACCAACAACCCTCTCATCGTGGGAGGACCAATCTTCATCACCATCTTCACCAGCACCATCTCATCTAAAACCCTAGTTCATCTATTGTATTCAATCTTTGTCTCAAAACCTCTGATTGGTACCTGTGGGTTGCTAGTAGTGTTGATTACATCTTGTAGTTGATGCTAGTTGGTTTATTTGGTGGAAGATTATATGTTCAGATCCATTATGCTATTCAATACCCCTCTGATCTTGGACATGAATATGATGTGTGAGTAGTTACTTTTGTTCTTGAGGACATGGGAGAAGTCTTGTCATAAGTAAGCATGTGAATTTGGTATTCGTTCGATATTTTGATGATATGTATGTTGTTGATTCTCTTAGTGGTGTCATGTGAACATCGACTACATGGCACTTCACCATCTTTGGGCCTAAGGGAATGCATTATGGAGTAGTAATTAGATGATGGGTTGCTAGAGTGACAGAAGCTTAAACCCTAGTTTATGCGCTGTTCCGTAAGGGGCTGATTTGGATCCATATGTTTAATGCTATGGTTAGATTTATCTTAATTCTTCTTTTGTAGTTGCGGATGCTTGCGAGAGGGGTTAATCATAAGTGGGAGGCTTGTTCAAGTAAGAACAGCACCCAAGCACCGGTCCACCCACATATCAAATTATCAAAGTAGCGAACGTGAATCAAACAAACATGACGAAAGTGACTAGATGAAATTCCCATGTGTCCTCAAGAACGCTTTGCTTATTATAAGAGACCGTTCTGGCCTATCCTTTGCAACAAAAGGATTGGGCTACCTTGCTGCACCTTAGTTACTATTGCTACTTGTCACTTGTTACAAATTATCTTGCTATCAAACTACTCGTTACCGATAATTTCAGTGCTTGCAGAAAGTACCTTGATGAAAACCGCTTGTCATTTCCTTCTGATCCTCGTTGGGTTCGACACTCTTACTTATCGAAAGGACTATGATTGATCCCCTATACTTGTGGGTCATCAACGTATCAGTGGGCCGGGGTGATATCGTGACAGGTGGGGCAATGTACGTCCTACGCGACATTTTTTAACGCATAATAGGAGGAGAGAGATGCAGTTGGTAATAAAAAATATGTTGTGCGACGTTTTAAGGCAGAAATAACTAAGTAACGACCAGGCGATAAACGGCTGTCAACGGAATGAGCTTATGTTAAGGCAGGTGGGTCCCCCGTGCCCGACTGAACCCTCCCTGCTCCCCTGTTCTTTATTGGCGGCGGGCGGCGGGCGGCGGAGCTATCGTTATCGGCTGCGGCGGATGAGGTGAGTGAATTCGGAACCCTACTCCATGTTGATTTAGATCTGACCGCGGCGCCTCTGTTTTCGGATGCTTTGTAATCTAGATTGTGGGGGGCGCGGGTGGGCTGAACGAGATGGAACCGGCATTGACAAACAGGTGGGATGGTACTGCAAGGGTTGCTACCGTTGATTGGAATTCAGTAGAATCAGAAGACCCTACAGATTTGTTCACTGCACCAATGGCCGACACTAAGATGGCAATTTTTTTTGGCATTCCAGTAGATGATAGAGATAATGAGGAGAGGGGTGAATCTAGTTTGCTTGTTGATGCTAACAGAGATTCATCAGAAGATGTGGATGGACAGTTGATGGAAGATGCTGCAGATGGTGTTGATGATGCACATGATGATGAGATGGTAAATGCCTATGACAAAGAAAACCTTGTTATTGAAGTGGGGAAGTTGTGGCCAAACATGGATGAGTTTAGGATGTGTTTCAAGACTTATGCGGTCAGGCATAAGTTTGATGCCAAGACTAAGTGGACTGATAGAAAGAAGTTTTATGCGATGTGCAGAGGTTTTGATGAAAACACCAAGCCTTGCAAGTGGTACATATCTGCTAGACGCCAACCTGATGGAAGTACCATCAGGGTTAATCAAATTCCACATCAACATACTTGTATTGCAAGTTCACAGAGAGTATCAACCATGACATGTCACATTTGGGTTACAGAAAAGATCACTCCTATTTTAGCCAAGAAACCAAGCACTACTGCAAAGAAACTTTTATTAGACTTACAAAATCAGTACCCCATTAAGCTGAAATATACCACAGTGTGGAAGGCAAAACAAAGGGCAATGAAACAATTATATGGTGATTGGGCAAATACCTTTAGGATGCTTTATAACTTCAAAGCAGAGGTGGAGAGGAGGTCACCTGGCAGTGTTGTTGAGGTAGATACAGAGGTAACAGAGGATGGCAAAGTCATTTTCTCTAAGTTCTTTATCGCTTTAAAGCCTTGCATCGATGGCTTCAAAGCAGGGTGCTGTCCATATTTGAGCATAGGCTCTTCTTCTTTAACTGGCAAGTGGAATGGTCAATTGGCAGCATGCAATGCTCTAGATGGCCACAATTGGATGTTCCCTGTTGCTATTGGCTTGTTTCAGTCAAAGACAGAGGTTTCATGGACATGGTTCATGATGCAGTTGAAAAGATGCATAGGGCCAGTTGATAATAGTAACGGTAATTTGCACAAGATATGAATTTGGTCCCAAAGTGATGAATATTCAAGAGGGATATAATAAAAACTTTCATATAGATCATTAGATATGATAAGTGTGATTCCTTGCAATAGTTTTGCAATATGGAGATGATGATATGTGAGTCATGTTAGTGAGTAATTGTGATTTAGTAAGAATATTCGTGTTAAGGCTTGTGATTCCCAATGCATGCACATTAAGTCAATAGTTATGCAAAGAAATTATATCCTACTTATGGTGCATTATTCGGTGTTAGTTATGTTCAATGCATGTTTATGACCGTTTTTGTTTTTTGCTTGGTTGCTTCTCAATCTATTTGCTAGCCTTCATTTGTACTAAGCGGAAATACTGCTTGTGCATCCAAACTCCTTAAACCCAAGTTGTGCCAAATGAGTCCACGATATCTACCTATATGCGGTATCCCCATGACATTCCAAGTAAATTTGCGTGTGCCAACTCTAATTTTCAAAATAATTTTTCCGTTTTGTGTGCCCGTACCGCTCATGAAGCGGCAGGGGGTGGCCAATATTTTCCATGCTAGGTGTGTTATTCTCACGATGAGTGTTTATTCACTTGTCATTGCACGAGAGAATGGTTGGTAATAGGGATGCCCAGTCCCACAATGAATCAAAAATTAATAACAACAAAATTCCTTGGAAAGTGTTGGTATGGAGGGCACCCGTGGATACGGCTAGCCATGGATTGTGAAAAAATGGTGGAAAGGAAATAAACTTTACTTTCTGTTTGGGAACCGCCTATGATGTGTCTAGCATGGAAGATATTGGGAATTCTCGATCGTTTTCGTTGACAGGAAAAGCATGCCTCTCAAAATATTTTATCTCTCTAATTTAAGCCTTGAGCTCTGGCACATTAGCAAATCTCTGATTCCCTCTGCGATGGGCCTATCTATTTACTTTTATGCAATTTTTATTTTTGTTTTGAGTCTCCATCTTCTCTTATAAAGCACCAACTAGAGAGCACTATTGTCATACTTGTGCATTGGATGTAGCTAATATTGAGTGTGTTTCATGAATGGATCAATGATTGAGCATAACGGGCTAGGGATAACTTTCTTTAGCGTTGATATTTTGAAAGAAATGGTTGCTTGTTAGCATGCTTGAGTATTTATATCTTCATGTCAAACTATAGACTATTGCTTTGAATCATTCAAGTCCAAATGTCCATGCTACAAAGAAAAGAATATGTGATGAATATGATAGGTAGCATTCCACATCAAAAAATCTGTTTTTATCATTTACCTACTCGACGACGAGCAGGAATTAAGCTTGGGGATGCTGATACGTCTCCAACGTATCTACAATTTTTGATTGTTCCATGTTGTTATATTATCAATCTTGGATGTTTTTATATACATTTACAGTAATTATATATCATTTTTTGGGACTAACCTATTAACTTAGTGCCCAGTGCCAGTTGCTGTTTTCAGCCTGTTTTTGGTTTTACAGAAAATGAATATCAAACGAAGTCCAAATGCCATGAAACTTTTTGGAGATTTTTTTTCTGGACATAACCAACACTAGAAGCTTCAGGAGAACACCAGAAGCCCCAGGAGGTGGCCACGAGCCACCAGGGCGCGCCTGGGGGGGGGCAGGCGCGCCCTGGTGCCTCGTGGGCCCACCTCTAACTCTTTTGACCTAATTCCACCACTATAAATTCCCAAAAATCAGGAAACCAACAGGGGAGTCCACGAAATACTTTTTCCACAGCTGCAAGCTTCTGTTCTCAAGAGTTCCCATCTGGAGGCCTTTTCCGGTACTCCGCCGGAGGGGGAATCGATCATGAAGGGGCTCTACATCAACCTTGCTGCCCTTCCGATGATGCGTGAGTAGTTTACCACAGACCTTCGGGTCCATAGTTAGTAGATAGATGGCTTCTTCTCTCTTTTTGATCTTCAATACAATGTTCTCCTCGATGTTCTTTGAGTTCTATCCGATGTTATCACTTTTTGCGGTGTGTATGTTGGGATCCGATGAATTTTCAGTTTATGATCAGATTATCCATGAATATTATTTGAGTCTCCTCTAATCTCTTTTATGCATGATTATTATAGCTTCGTATTTCTTCTCTGATCTATTGATTTGGTTTGAAGAGGTGCTTTGTAATGGGTTCGATCTTGCGGTGCTCAATCCCAGTGACAGAAAGGGACATGACACGTATGTATCATTGCTATTAAGGGTAAAAAAGATGGGGTTTATTCATGCATGAGTTTACTTTGTCTACATCATGTCATCTTGCTTAAGGCGTTACTCCATTCTTTATGGACTTAATACACTAGGTGCATGCTGGATAGCGGTCGATGTGTGGAGTAATAGTAGTAGATGCAGGCAGGAGCGGTCTACTTGTCTCGGACGAGATGCCTATATACATGATCATTGCCTTGGATATTGTCATGATTATTTGCTTTTCTATCAATTGCCCAACAGTAATTTGTCTACCCACCGTATGCTATTTTCTCGAGAGAAGCCTCTAGTGAAAACTATGGCCCCCGGGTCTATCTAAATCATATACTAAAACCCTAAAAATACTTGCTGCACTTTTTCTTTTATTTATTTTATTTTGTATTTTTGTTTCAATCTATCTATCTATCACATACAATTTAATCTTGCAATTACCGCCGAGGGATTGACAACCCCTCGTTTGCGTTGGGTGCAAGGGTTTGTTGTTTGTGTGCAGGTACTGCTAATGAGGTGTTGCGTGATTCTCCTACTGGATCGATAACCTTGGTTTCATAACTGAGGGAAATAATAATTGTACCATAAAGTGAAATAATGATAAAAAAAACATAATAAATAACAGTAGGAAATCATGATGCAAATTGGACGTATCAACTCCCCCAAGCTTAGACCCCGCTTGCCCTCAAGCGAAAAGTCGGAATCGATAATCATGACCACATGTTTAGAGAGTGAGACGTCGATAAAAATAAAATACGGACATGAAGTATCATGATCTTTATTATAACAGCAGTATATCATCATAAAACTTCTCATGAAAAAGTGACAATTCATCCACAGGTTAAAGTATGAACCATAAACCAAATTGAAAACTAACAAACTATGATCTCAGTCATTGAAGCAATTGCAATTCATCATATTATCAGAAAGAGTCTATGTAACAGCTTTGATTAGCAAGTTCACATACTCAGCTATCATTTAGTCTTCTATGATTGCTGACACTCACGTCATACTTACGGGGCAAAAGTTTCAGTCGAACACATAGAAAGATAGGGTCTTATAATTTTGCCTCCCAACGTATTTACCTCAAGGGTAATGTCAACAATAATAACTCATGATCACCTACATTCAACTGGATACATATGCATGGATCAATTCCCACCACATGATGTTTGCCAAAAGAGAAAATAAAACGGAATAGAGAAGAATACTGTTGACCCTTGCATGAAAGTAAGTACCTAAAGTAAAAGATAGGCCCTTCGCAGAGGGAAGCAGAGGTTGTCATGCGCTTTTTGTTTTTGAATGTGCAAGCTCTTAATGTAAAGGAACATCACTTTATATTGCCCCTTGTGATAGCGACCTTTATTATGCAGTCTATCGCTTTTATTGCTCCACCATCAGAAGATCGTACAAAGCTTATTTTCCCTTACAATAAGAGTTCATACATATTTAGGAGCAATTTTTATTGCTTTTGCACCGATGACAACTTACTTGAAGGATCTTATTCAATCCATAGGTACATAAGTGGACTCTCATGGCACGAAACAGGGTTTAAGGCTTTGGATGCACAAGTAGTATCTCTACTTAGTACAGAATTTTGGCTAGCAAAAGATAGGGGGCAAGCACCACATGTTAGAAGATCCAAAACAATATAACTTCTATGTGAATATAAGCAAACATAACCCATTACGTTGTCTTGTCCAACATCAACTAATTGACATAGAATATTTGATGGGGGCTCACAATCATAAAAGATGTCCAGGATAGTGTATTTATATGTGAGACCTCTCTTCCTTTATTACTTTTTCATGAATTGCTACAATGACCAATGTTATGTTTGTCAACTTCCAACAAGTTTTATCAATTATACTTCTTTTATGTGAAGTCATCACTTCCCATGGGATTAGCATATGACCTTATTTTTATTCTTTCCTTATTTCTAAGATTGGATCATCAAAGGTAAAACACTCAACTCAAACTACTCTTTATTATATAACTTTCATGCACGATTACATAGATAGATAGATCACAAAGCAAGCACTCAAAACTAATTCATACTAAAACTTTATTCCTCTAAATCATGAAATAACTAAGGATCGAACTAAGATAGATAATGATGATAACAAGTGATGGTGATACGATACCGGGGTGCCTCCCCCAAGCTTGGCACAAGCCAAGGGGAGTGCCCATACCCATGTACTCAAGTCTCCTTCTTTGGTGATGGTGGTGATGGTGAGGTAGCCTTGTCCTCCCACGTGAGGACACGAATTTCTTCTTTTAATTTGTCATTCTCTCTTTTGAGATCCCAAATTTTGCGATGTAGTTTATCCAAATCTTCCTGCACATGACGAAAAGGGGTGAATTGAACTTTAGGAACCTTCACTGTATCAGGTAAGCTGGACCTCTTCAATTCAATGTGCATATCTCCTGGTTGAGGCAGCGGGGGATCCTCATCCTCTTCGCTAGAATGACCTTGCTTTTCCCTCAAATCAGCATCTTCCTCTTCATCAATTGTCCAACCATAGAGATCAGTGTCCCCATGAACTCTAGGGTTTGTGACAATATGAAAAACATAGCTTTCCCCATCCGAATCCCGAGATGACATAGCGCTCGACCTAGAGAGTCTGACAGAAAATAGCACAAAACAAGAATAGAGGAGAAACTTGCGATACGGTGGTCAAAACATACAGGAGTATATATAAAGAATTTTTATCTTGCAAAACAAGCATACGGGAAGAAAACGGAGTCGGGAAGGCACACGTGGGGCCCACAAGGCATCACGGCGCGCCCCAGGGGGGTCACGCCCTATTGCCTTGTGGGCGACACGTGGGTCCCCTCAGCTGTTTCTTATTTTTGTAATTTTTCTAATATTCCAAAACTGACAGAAATATTTTTTATGGAATTTTTGGAGTCGGTTTACTTACCGTATCACATACCTACCCCTTTTCAGGGTTCTGGAGCGTTCCGGAAGGACTCTTCTATGTGCTCTTCCGGTGTAATTGTTTCAATAATATTAGTTTCAACATTAATGGGAGTACCTGAAATATAGTGCTTAATTCTTTGCCCATTCACCACTCTCGGATTATTGCCTTCGGAGTTATTTATTTTGATGGCTCCGGAGCGATAAACTTCTTCGATGACATATGGCCCCTCCCATTTAGAGAGGAGTTTTCCTGCAAAAAATCTTAAGCGAGAATTGTATAATAGAACATGATCACCTACTTTGAATTCCTGTTTTTGAATTCTTTTGTCATGCCATCTTTTAACTTTTTCTTTAAACAACTTAGCATTATCATAAGCTTGGGTCCTCCATTCATCTAAAGAGATAATATCAAATAACCTCTTCTCACCGGCAAGTTTATTGCCCAATAAGCTTTATGTTCTAATTCAAGAGGTAAATGACATGCTTTTCCATAAACCATTTTATATGGAGACATACCCATAGGATTTGTATATGCAGTTCTATAAGCCCATAATGCATCATCAAGTTTTTTAGACCAATTCTTTCTGGATCTATTAATGGTCTTTTGCAAAATCAATTTTATTTCTCTATTAGTTAATTCAACTTGACCACTAGACTGAGGATGATAAGGAGATGCAATTATGTGGTTAACATCATATTTAGCAAGCAACTTACGGAAAGCACCATGAATAAAATGTGAACCACCATCACTCATTAAATATCTAGGGACTCCAAACCTTGGGAAAATAACCTCTTTAAGCATTTTAATAGAAGTGTTATGATCAGCACTACTAGTTGGAATAGCTTCTACCCACTTAGTAACGTAATCAACAACAACTAAAATATGAGTATACCCATTGGATTTAGGAAAAGGTCCCATATAATCAAAACCCCAAACATCAAATGGTTCAATAACAAGTGAATAATTCATAGGCATTTCCTGACGTCTACCAACATTACCAATTCTTTGACATTCAACACAAGAAAGGACAAACTTACGTGCATCTTTGAAAAGAGTAGGCCAATAAAAACCAGACTGCAATACCTTGTGTGCAGTTTGGTCTCCCGCATGGTGTCCTCCATATGCCTCGGAGTGACACTTATGTAGGATTTGTTCCTGTTCATGCTCAGGTACACAATGTCTAATAATACCATCTACTCCCTCTTTATATAGATGTGGGTCATCCCAAAAGTAATGTCTTAAATCAAAGAAAAACTTTTTCTTTTGTTGATATGTAAAGCTAGGTGGTATGTATTTAGCAACAATGTAATTAGCATAGTCTGCATACCAAGGAGTACTACGAGAAGCATTTATCACAGCTAATTGTTCATCAGGAAAATCATCATTAATAGGAAGTGGGTCATCAAGAACATTTTCCATTCTAGACAAATTATCTGCTACGGGATTCTCAGCTCCCTTTCTATCAATAATGTGCAAAAGAACCCACCTAATAAGTCTAGGCTTAGCATCTTTCTTCTCCATAAGGTATTTAATAGCAGCATCATCAGTGTGAACAGTGACTTTGGAATCAACAATATAAGATCTAAATTTATCACATGCAAACACAACTGCTAAAAATTCTTTCTCAGTGGTAGCATAATTTCTTTGAGCACTGTCAAGAGTTTTACTAGCATAATGGATAACATTTAATTTCTTATCAACTGTTTGTCCTAGGACAGCACCAACAGCATAATCACTAGCATCACACATAATTTCAAAGGGTAGGTTCCAATCAGGTGGTTGAACAATAGGTGCAGAAATTAAGGGTTTCTTAAGTATTTCAAAGGCTTCTACACAATCATCATCAAAAACAAATGGAACATCTTTTTGCAAGAGATTGGTAAGAGGCCTAGAAATTTTAAAGAAGTCTTTTATAAACCTTATATAGAAACCAGCATGACCAAGGAAACTTCTTATACCTTTGATATCTTTATGACATGGCATTTTCTCAATAGCATCAACTTTAGCTTTATCAACTTCAATACCTCTTTCAGAAATTTTATGCCCAAGGACTATACCTTCATTCACCATAAAGTGGCACTTCTCCCAATTCAAGACAAGATTAGTTTCTTCACATCTCTGCAAAACTCGATCAAGGTTGCTTAAGCAATCATCAAAGGAAGTTCCGTAAACAGAGAAATCATCCATGAAAACCTCAACAATCTTTTCACAAAAATCAGAGAATACAGCAGTCATACATCTTTGAAAGGTAGCAGGTGCATTACATAAACCAAAAGGCATACGATGATAAGCATAAGTTCCAAAAGGACAAGTAAAGGTGGTTTTCTCGTGATCTTCGGGTGATACAGGTATTTGAGAGAAACCAAAATAACCATCTAGGAAACAAAAGTGTGTCTGCTTAGACAATCTTTCTAACATTTGATCAATGAAAGGCAAGGGGTAATGATTTTTCCTAGTGGCTTTATTTAATTTCCTGAAATCAATTACCATCCTATAACCAGTTAGAATTCTCTATGGGATAAGTTCATTTTTATCATTAGGAACAACGGTAATACCTCCTTTCTTAGGAACACAATGAACAGGACTTACCCATCTACTATCAGCTATGGGATAAATTATACCTGCTTCCAGAAGCTTTAATATTTCAGTTCTTACCACATCTTTCATTCTAGGATTCAATCTTCTTTTATGATCAACAACGGGTTTAGCATCTGGCTCCATATGAATTTTATGCTGACATAGAGTGGGACTATTGCCCTTGAGATCAACAAGAGTATATCCAATAGTAGCACGGTGCTTCCTCAGAGTTTTAAGTAATCTATTTTCTTCATGCTCTAAAAGCTTAGCACTAATAATAACAGGATATATCTTCTTTTCATCAAGAAAAGCATATTTAAGAGTATCAGGTAATTGCTTCAATTCAAACACAGGATCACCCTTGGGTGGAGGTGGATCTCCCAAGGTTTCAATAGGCAAATTATGTTTCAGGATAGGTGCTTGTTTAAAGAATAATTCATCTATTTCATTTCTTTCATTCATATGCATGTCATTCTCATGCTCAAGCAAATATTGTTCTAATGGATCAGTAGGAGCCATAGCAATAGAGGCAAGACCAATAATTTCATCTTTACTAGGCAATTCTTTATCATGAGGTTGTCTACGAAACTTATAGAAATTAAACTCATGAGACATCTCACCAAATTAACACTTACAATTTCTTTAGTGCAATCAATCTTAGCATTAACAGTATTCAAGAAGGGTCTACCAAATATAATGGGACAAAAATCATCTTGTGGTGATCCAAGAAAAATAAAATCAGTAGGGTATTTGATCTTACCACACAAGACTTCAACATCTCTAACAATCCCAAGTGGTGAAATAGTGTCTCTATTTGCAAGCTTAATAGTAACATCAATATCTTCAATCTCAACAGGTGCAATATCATTCATAATTTCTTGATAGAGAGTAAACGGAATAGCACTCACCCTAGCACCAATATCACATAAACCATGATAGCAATGATGTCCAATTTTAACAGATATAACAGGCATACCAACTATAGGTTTGTTTTTATCTTTAGGGTCTGGCTTAGCAATTCTAGTTGCTTCATCACAAAAATATATGACATATCCATCAATATTATCAACCAAAAGATCTTTAACCATTGCAACACTAGGTTTAACTTTAATTTCTTCAGAAGGTCTAGGTGCCCTAATATTACTCTTATTAACCACAGTTGAAGCTTTAGCATGTTCCTTAATCCTAACAGGGAGAGGAGGTTTCTCAATATAAGCAGTAGGCACAACTGGATCAACATGGTAAACAATTGTTTCTTCTTTAACACCAACAGTTTCTTCTTTCAATTCAATAGGTGGATGATATTTAAACAATTTCTCCTTAGGGAGATCAACATGAGCAGCAAAAGATTCACAAAAGGTAGCTACTATCTCAGAGTCAAGTCCATATTTATTACTAAACTTACGAAAGGCATCAGTTTCCATAAAAGATTTAACACAATCAAACTCAAGACTTATACCTGACTCATTACCTTTGTCGATTTCCCAATCTTCATAATTGCGTTTCATTCTTTCAAGAAGATCCCATCTGGATTCAATAGTTTTCTTCATAAAGGAACCAACAGAAGAAGTATCGAGCATGGATTGATCATTATGAGAAAGCCGAGCATAAAAGTTTTGAAGAATTATTTCTCTTGAGAGCTCATGATTGGGGCATGTGTGCAGCATATACTTAAGCCTCCCCCAAGCTAGAGCGATACTTTCTCCTTCACGAGGCCAAAAATTATATATATAATTCCGATCATGATGAACCAAATGCATAGGATAAAATTTCTGGTGGAATTCCAGCTTCAACCGAATCCAATCCCATGTTTCAGTATCATAACATAGCCTATACCATGTCAATGCCTTTCCCTCCAAAGATAAAGGGAATACTTTCTTCTTAACTCCAACTCCGGATAAACCTGCAAGCTTAAAGAATCTACAAATTTCATCCACATAGATTAAGTGCATATCAGGATGTACCGTTCTATCTCCTGCATAAGGATTAGCTAGCAGTTTCTCTATCATACCCGAAGGAATTTCATAACAAATCTTTTCAGTAGGTTCAATAGGTTGAGGGGCAACTCTTATTGCTTCCGGTCAAGGTGAAGATACCCCGAACAAGCCCCTCAAAGGATTACTTGCCATAGTGACAATTGACAATAAATTTCAGCACGTAATAAAAATGTTTCCTTACCGAATTCCACTCTTCAAAGGCGCTTCACTCCCCGGCAATGGCGCCAGAAAAGAGTCTTGATGACCCACAAGTATAGGGGATCAATCGTAGTCCTTTCGATAAGTAACAGTGTCGAACCCAACGAGGAGCAGAAGGAAATGACAAGCGTTTTTCAGCAAGGTATTCTCTGCAAGTACTGAAAGTAGCGGTAACAGATAGTTTTGATAGCAAGATAATTCGTAACAAGTAACAAGTAATAACGGTAACAAAAATTGCAGCAAGGTGGCCCAATCCTTTCTGTAGCACAGGACAAGCCGGAACGAACTCGTATAATAAGCAAAGCGTTCTCGAGGACACATGGGAATTTCATCTAGTCACTTTCATCATGTTTGTTTGATTCGCGTTCGCTACCTTGATAATTCGATGTGTGGGTGGATCGGTGCTTGGGTGATGTTCTTACTTGAACAAGCCTCCCACTTATGATTACCCCATCTCGCAAGCATCCGCAACTACGAAAGAAGAATTAAGATAACTCTAACCATAGCATGAAACATATGGATCCAAATCAGCCCCTTACGGAATAGCGCATAAACTAGGGTTTAAGCTTCTGTCACTCTAGCAACCCATCATCTAATTACTACTCCACAATTCCTTCCCTTAGGCCCAAAGATGGTGAAGTGTCATGTAGTCGACGTTCACACGACACCACTAAAGGAAGCAGCAACATACATATCATCAAAATATCGAACGAATACCAAATTCACGTGATTACTTATGACAAGACTTCTCCCATGTCCTCAAGAACAAAAGTAACTACTCACAAATCATATTCATGTTCAAGATCAGAGGGGTATTGAATAGCATTAAGGATCTGAACATATAATCTTCCACCAAATAAACCAACTAGCATCAACTACAAGATGTAATCAACACTACTAGCAACCCACAGGTACCAATCTGAGGTTTTGAGACAAAGATTGAATACAAGGGATGAACTAGGGTTTGAGATGAGATGGTGCTGGTGAAGATGTTGATGAAGATTGGTCCTCCCACGATGAGAGGATCGTTGGTGATGTTGATGTCTTCGATTTCCCCCTCCCGGAGGGAAGTATCCCCGGCGGAATCGCTCCGCTGGAGAGCAAAATAGCTCCTGCCCAGGTTCCGCCTCAAGACGGCAGCGCTTCATCCCGAAAGCCTTCTCTTGATTTGTTTTCTAGGAAAAATGGCTTCATATAGCAGAAGTAAGGGGCCAGACGCCAGTTGTGGGCCCCACAAGGCATCAGGGCGCGCCAGGGGGGCGCGCCCTGTTGCCTTGTGGGAAACTGGTGGGTCCCCTCTGGTATCTATTTTCTCTAGTATTTTTTATATATTCAATAAAAAATCTCCGTGAAATTTTAGGTCAATTGGAGCTCTGTAGATTTGGTACCTCTGATGTGGCTATTTCAGGTCCAGAATTCCAGCTGCCGGCATTCTCCCTCTTCATGTAAATCTTGCAATTTAAGAGAGAAAAGGCGTAAGAATTGTACCATAAAATAAAATAATGATCAAAAACATAATAAATAACAGTAGGAAATTATGATGCAAATTGGACGTATCTGTCAACAGGAGCAGAAATGTTACACATTTTCTGTTGAAAAATCTACACTATGGGGTGCTGAAGTTAGACATACAAAGTCTGGAAGGTGGCATGTTGTTAACACTGAAATTCATGACTGCACTTGCCTAGAGTGGCAACACACTGGGAAACCATGTGAGCATGCCATGCTTTTCTTGGCCTTTCACCCGAATATAAACATGCACCAATATTTTCATGAATATTACTCAGTGGCAAGATTCAAGGCTGCGTATGCAGCTCCAATTTTAGCATTTACAGATCAGTCTCAGTGACCTAAAGTGGAAATTGAAATTCCCATGTGTCCTCCCTCAACGAAAAGAAAGGCTGACAGGCCTAAGGAGAGTGCATTCATGGCATCGTTTGAGAAAGGTGAGAGTACTAAGAAGGGAGAGAAAGATCCAAAGCCTAAAAGGTCCCAAAAAGGTAACAAAAATGGATGCAAGCTATGCCAGGAACTTGGGCACCGAAAAGGATCTCCAAATTGTCGTTACACTCCTGAAAGGCCAAAGTATGTTCATGTTTGTGATGTTTTTTGATTTGGTTGTTTTTTTCAATTACTAACCAAATGGCATGCTTTGTTTGTCAGGAGGAAGCATGCAGGCCAGCCCCTGGTTGCTGAAACATTGCAAACTGAACCTATTACAGCTAGTCTAGTGAAGAAAACCAAGAGCATTACTGAGCTTTGTGCTGTGAAATCAAAAGCAAGCTGTCTTAAGAAGAAGTGAAAACTATTGGTCTATGAGTCTCATTTTGTGTGATGTAATGCTACTTGTATTTTGATGTGTGCTGTACTTTGAAAACTATGTGCCATGTTCCAAATTTGAGCCAAAATTCAAATTTGAACTGACTTTCAAATTTGAGCCACATTTCAAATTTGTACTTTGAGGTGTATTGATGTTCCAGTGCATTCTCAACTTTTATGCACGTTAGCTGATCAATCCGAGCACTTTTGTGAAGTAAAACACATATTCATGAAAAATGAGCTCCAAAGCTAGGGTAAACAGCCCTATTTCTAAGCTTTTTTTTGAACATCTCCAAATGAGCTCAAAAAAAATCCTTAACATCTACTGCGCAAATATAGGGCCCATGCCCAATATGGGATCGTTTGGACAAACTATGCCATGGTTAACCCTAAACCCTAGCTCATTCCCCTTGAAAACCATACAACTTTGTCCTTGATAGCTAAGTTATGTGAAGGGAATTTCATGAAAATATCCGTAGTCGGGATTTCTTATTTTTCCTAGTAACTTAGTAACATAAAACGATGATTTGCGGAGGTTTCATATTTTTTGAATTAGTTATGCTCAACCCTAACCTTTGAAACCCTCTCAAAACCCCTCAAACCCCTCTCAAAACCCCTCAAAACCCCGCACCATCAGGGCTGTTGGATCGCTGTTCCGGGATGGTCTGGATAAGGTGCTAGGGTATGCCATGGTCGATCCGCGAGAGGAGACCTGATTGGCTGGAGCGGATGTGTGTGGCCCACCTGGCAGCGACAGCACAGGGACAAGTGACAGCGGCCACGGGCTGGAGCGGATGTGAGGGGCCCACCTGGCAGCGGCAGCACAGGGACATGCGACAGCGGCCACGGGCTGGAGCGGACGTGAGTGGCCCACCTGGCAGCGACAGCACAGGGACATGCGACAGCGGCCACTGGCTGGAGCGGGCGTGAGTGGCCCACCTGGCAGCGGCAGCACAGGGACAAGCGATAGCGGCCACAGGTCGCGGGCTGGACACCTTTTCTGAAATGCATTCATTTGTGGCAGCACGCTCGTCGGACAAATGGGTCGTCGTAGGAAGGCCAAAGTCTCAGCCTACCATGCATGCGCGCAGCCACCCCGTTGGCATGCATGCGCGCGCAGCCAGCCGACACAGCTATGTCGCATCAGGGCAATTAGTGCCGCCTAGGGACGCAACTTTACCGATCGACATGCCTCGATTTAGTGTGAAAAATGCATAGTGCTCCGGTGGGCTATTATTGCCATTATCAGCGGAGGGCGTGCTCCGACGAATGCATACAAACGGGCGCGTCGCACCGATGAACGCATTCAAACGGGCGCGTCGCACCGCGGCTATTTAAACACCCCCCCCCCCCCCCCCGTCTACATCCTCGTCTCAACTCAATCTCACATCCATCTGTGCTCCCTTCTTCTTCTCCAAAAGCCAGATCCCGCGCAAGACAAGATGCAGTACTACGGCCCTACCTACCGTCTGCCGGCCACTGTGCCGGAGATGCAGTACCCCGCCGGGGTCGTCGTGGACGACACCATGCGCGTGTGGGCCATCTCAAGGTGGAGAGGCCCGATGGAGCTGGCGAACTTCTTCCTCGCTGCCGGCTACCACCACCTCCCACGCGGCTCTCTGGTAATGTTTCGCGTGGAAGAGGTTTGGGCCAACGGAGGCCTTGTGATTGGCCTCACTGCTCGCTTCACCAACCGCTTTGATGCCTACTTCCTCCTCGGCAAGGTCTTCTGGTGTGAGTGTGAGTTCATCGCCTTCACCACGTACAACATCTTCACCAACTTTGACCACATCTTCCCCACCGCCAACGGCATGCACACTCTCCCCTACAACACTGAGGACGAGGAGTGAACATGGCGGCGGAGGCAGGAGATGTTACTATAAGCCCTAATATTTAATATTAATATATATCTATGTAATGTGTGTCTTCCCTATATATAAGGGAATATATCAACGGATGTTCTGTTCGTGCAACATGCTTAATATTAATATGTCTGTCTACGTAATGTGTGTGTTCTATTGACTGCAAGTAGTCGTTCATGTAATTGAGATTTGTGCTGACCATTGCAAACATTAGGATAGCGGATGCTCGAGCGACTCCATTTTTGTCTTGAACAAAAAGGGTTTGAGACCGATTTGTTTTGGTCAAACCAAACCAATCCAGTAATAAATCCCACACCAAAACATCAGCTCAGTCTGTTTGAAAAAAAACTCAAAACGCAAAAAAATTTAAGAATATCTAGCATTCATTTGAACCATAAAATTTAAATGTTGCAACAAATATTGGAAAACAGAAAAAAAAAGAGAAAAGAAAAGAACAATCTACGCACCTGGCAGCCCAGTAGATGGCCAAATTTGAACTAGTGCCAAATCATTCACTATTTGTAGAGTTTTACATAAAGTAAAGCAAATTTAAACTGCAATTGCGCTGTATTTTATTGCCAAATCCTTCACTTTTTCTAGGGTTTCCTGCGAAGCAAGTACCAGAAATATGATAAAAAGTGCACAAGTACATTTTTTCGCATCACACAAGAACCCCTCTTTTTGGCAGTTGAGAAATGATTTTTATTGTAACAAAAATTTGAAAAATGCCTATTTTGAAGCTATCTTTTTAGTGTTATTTTTTAAATACAATTCTCTGAAAATCGCGACGCAAATTTATGAGGTCAAATAAGGATTTATAGAAATTTTGGTACTGGAGTTGGACCAACAGGGAATTGATTAGGAATTTGTAATGAAGTCATATATATATTAAATATAGATTTAAATGAAAAATACATAGAAAAGCTTTGTGTATAATTGCAAAAATTAGCTATTACATAGGCCTGCAGATATGATGAATTTAGGAACTTGAATCCACTCAACTGGATTTGAAATGAATGTTCTATGAATTTCTAAGTTTGACTAGAAATGGAAAAAGATTTTCGACACTGTTCAGGCAGGTTGGACAGGCTGACCCATGACCCTTTTTTCTTTGAGAAAACAGCCGACCCACGTGCCGCACGGGCTCAGCCCATGGGCTGGGATGCGACGTCGTTGATGGCGCACTTTTGAGGTCCCACTTGTCAGGACGTCATCCAAGTAACGGTCAATGATGGGCTTTGACCAAACGGAATGCTTCGTTTGGGCTTTTGAGAGGCTGGGGCCGAGGGAGGAGGGGAAAAGTGAGGAACGTTTAGTTGGCGGGGCAAAACTGAGGAGAACTAAGGAACCAGGGGCACGAAAATAGAAATCCCTATCTTTTATTCTTAGGAGGTGGGTTATCAAGATCAACAGCAGGTTCTATTTCTACATCATTATCTGGTTGAGCATCAACATGAACATCATCATTATCATTATCATTAGGTGAATGTTCATTACCAGATTCTGTCTCAGCATCAAAAATAGAAACATCATTATAATTCTCAGGAGGTTTTTCTATCTCAGGTTCACTAGAAGCATGCAAAGTCCTATCATTTTTCTTTTTCTTTTTCTTCTTAGATGGACTAGGTGCATTAGTATTAATTCTTTGAGGATCTTGCTCAATTCTTTTAGGATTTTCTTCAGGATATAGAGGCTCCTGAGTCATTTTACCTCCTCTAGTAACAACTCTAACAGCACGATCATTCATTTTATTATTCATCTCATCGCAAATCATTTTGGGACTTAGCTACTTGTTCTAACTGAGTCTAAACCATGGAAGCATGTTTACTCAAACCCTTAACATCATTAGTAATTCTAAACATCAAATCACTCAAGCGATCAATCATGATGGCATTTCTTTTGAATTGATTGCTAACATGCATATTGAAATTATCTTGCTTAACAATGTAGTTATCAAATTCATCCAAGCACTGGCTAGCAGATTTATTATAGGGATTGTCGATTTCATCAAATCTACGAAGAAAATTTACCTCTACTACCTGTGTCGGGGTATCGAGTCCATGTATTTCTTCAATATGTGGTAGATTCTTAACATCTTCAGTTTTAATACCCTTTTCTGTCATAGATTTCTTAGCTTCTTGTATATTTTCTGGACTGAGGAATAGAATACCTCTCTTCTTCGGAGTTGGTTTACGAGGTGGTTCAGGAAGTGTCCACTCATTATCATTCTTTAATATATTATTCAATAGTTCTTCAGCCTGTCCAACAGTTCGTTCCCTGAAAACACAACCAGCACAACTATCTAGGTAGTCCCTAGAAGCATCGGTTAGTCCATTATAAAAGATATCAATTATTTCATTTTTCTTAGGAGGGTGATCAGGTAAAGCATTAAGTAATTGGAGAAGCCTCCTCCAAGCTTGAGGGAGATTCTCTTCTTCAATTTGCACAAAGTTAAATATTTCCTGTAAGGCAGCTTGTTTCTTATGAGCGGGAAAATATTTTTCAGAGAAGTAATATATCATATCCTGGGGACTACGCACACAACCAGGAGCAAGATTATTGAACCATATCTTAGCATCACCCTTTAACAAGAAAGGAAACAACTTAAGAATATAATAGTAGCGATTTTTTTCCTCATGAGCAAATAAGGTGGCAATATCATTCAATTTAGTAAGGTGTGCCACAGCAGTTTCAGTTTCATAACCATGAAAAGAATCAGATTCAACCAAAGTAATTAACTCAGGATCGACAGAGAATTCATAATCCTTATCAGTAACAAAGATAGGAGAAGTAGAAAATGTAGGGTCATATTTCATTCTCTCCATCATAGACTTTTCTTTAAGCTTAGCAAGCAATTTTCTAACATCATCTCTATCATTACAAGCAAGAATTGCCCTAGCAGCCTCTCCATCAAAAACATAACCATCAGGTGTCTTAGGCATTTCAAATCTAGTAGGAGGACTAAGCATGGTAGGTGAATTATAATTTTCAAGAGTTTCGTCAATTTCAGCATTCTCAATTTCTTTAGCCTTAGCAATTTGTTCATCAAGAAATTCACCTAGTGGCACAGTATCATCAAGCATAGTACTAACATCGTCATGAGTATCATTTATAGCAGAAGTAGTATCATCAATTACTTGCGACATATCAGAATGAATAGCAGGTGGTGGTGTCGCAAGCATACTCAAAACAGAAGGTGAATCAAGTGCAGAGTGTGATGGCAGTTCCTTACCTCCTCTAATCATAAAGGGGACGATCTTGGTCTTAGCGTCTTTCAGATTCTTCATAGTGATCAAGAGATATAAATCCCAAGTGACTCAACAAATAGAGCTATGCTCCCCGGCAACGGCGCCAGAAAAAGGTATTGATAACCCACAAGTATAGGGGATCGCAACAGTTTTTGAGGGTAGTATTTCACCCAAATTTATTGATTCGACACAAGGGGAGCCAAAGAATATTTGCGAGTATTAGCAGTTGAGTTGTCAATTCAACCACACCTGAAGAAAAAATATCTGCAGCAAAGTATTTAGTAGCATAGTAATATGATAGTTTTGATAGCAGTAGTAACAGTAGCAATAGTAACAAGGACAGTAATAGTAGCAGTTTTGTAGTGATTGTAACAGCAGCAGCGACAAAGTAACTTAGCAAAGATCAATATGAGAAAGTCATAGGCATTGGATCGGTGATGGATAATTATGTTGGATGACATTCATCATGTAACAGTCACAACCTAGAGCGATACACAGTAGCTCCAATTCATCAATGTAATGTAGGCATGTATTCCGTATATAGTCATACGTGCTTATAATAAGAACTTGCATGACATCTTTTGTCCTACCCTCCCGTGGCAGCGGGGTCCATAAGGAAATCTAAGGGATATTAAGCCCTCATTTTAATAGAGAACCGGAACAAAGCATTAGCACATAGTGAATACATGAACTCCTCAAACTACGGTAATCACCGGAAAGAATCCCAATTATTGTCACCTTGGGGTATGCGGATCATAACACGTAATAGGTGCATATAATTTGCAAGATAGGATCAAGAACACAAATATATTCATGAAAACAAAAAGGGTTCAGATCTGAAATCATGGCACTCGGGCCCTAGTGACAAGCATTAAGCATAGCAAAGTCATAGCAACATCAATCTCAGAACATAGTGGATACTAGGGATCAAAGCCCTAACAAATTGACTCGATTACATGATAAATCTCATCCAACCCATCACCGTCCAGCAAGCCTACAAAGGAATTACTCACGCCCAGTGGTGAGCATCATGAAATTGGTGATGGAGGATGGTTGATGATGACCACGGCGTCGAATCCCCCTCTCCGGAGCCCCGAACGGACTCCAGATCAGCCCTCCCGATGAAGAACAGGAGGTGGCGGCGGCTCCGTATCGTAAAATGCGATGATTCTTTCTCCTTGATTTTTTTTCTGGACGAATAGGTACTTATGGAGTTGGAGTTAGGGTTGCCGGAGCTGCCAGGGGCCCACAAGCCTGCCAGGTGCTACTTGTAGACTGCGTTGGTATTTTCCTCGAAGAGAAGAGGATGATGCAGTATAGTAGAGATAAGTATTTCCCTCAGTTAAGAACCAAGGTTATCAATCCAGTAGGAGAACCACGACAAAATCCAGTGAGCAGCACCTACACACACAAAAGCAAACACTTGCACCCAACGCAAATAAGAGGGTTGTCAATCCTCTTAGCGGTTATTTGCAAGGATTAAGTCTGATAGAGATAAATTGATAAAGTAAATTACTAAACTAAATAAAAATAAATAAATTGCAGAAAGGTATTTTTGGTTTTTTATATGTGATTAAATAGCCCCGGGGGCCATAGTTTTCACTAGAGGCTTCTCTGTCGAACAAATAGCATACGGTGGGTAAACAAATTACTGTTGGGCAATTGATAGAAATAATAATAATTATGATGGATTCATGGCAATGATCATGTATATAGGCATCACGTCCGAGACAAGTAGACCGACTCCTGCCTGCATCTACTACTATTACTCCACTCATCGACCGCTATCCAGCATGCATCTAGAGTATTAAGTTAATGAAAACAGAGTAACGCCTTAAGCAAGATGACATGATGTAGAGAAGCAAATTCAAGCAATATGAATAAACCCCATCTTTTTATCCTTAATGGCAACAATACAAATACGTGTCATGTCCCTTTCTGTCACTGGGATTGAGCACCGCAAGATTGAACCCATCATAAAGCACCTCTCCCATTGCAAGATAAACCAATCTAGTTGGCCAAACCAAATCGATAGATCGGAGAGAAATACGAAGCTATATTTAATCATGCATAAAAGAGTTCAGAGAAGACTCAAATATTTCTCATGAATAATCTGATCATAAACTCATAATTCATCGGATCCCAACAAACACACCGCAAAAGAAGATTACATCGGATAGAACTCCAATGACATCGAGGAGAACATTGTATTGAAGATCAAAGAGAGAAAATAAAGCCATCTAGCTACTAGCTATGGACCCGTAGGTCTGTAGTAAACTACTCACACATCATCGGTAGGGCAGCAAGGTTGATGTAGAAGCTCTCCGTGATCGATTCCCCCCCCCCCCCGGCAGAGTACCGGAAAAGGCCTCCAGATGAGATCGCGGAAGACCAGATGCTTGTGGCGACAGAAAGGTTTTTTTTTTCTGGCTCCTGAATGGTTTCCGAATATTCGTGAATTTATAGGAGTGAAATTAGGTCAAACGGAGCCACGTGGGCCCCACAAGGCAACACGTCGCGCCTACCCCACTGGGGCACGCCCTGTTGCCTTGTGAAGCCTCCGTGAGGCTTCTGGCCTCCTCCCGAAGCTTCCAAGGTCTCTTATGTCCAGAAAAAAAATCTCCAAAATGTTTCGTGGCATTTGGACTTCTTTTGATATTGATTTTCTGAAATGCCAAAAACAAGCAGAAAACCGCAACTGGCACTGGGCACTAGGTTAATAGGTTAGTCCTACAAATAATATATAATTGCATATAAAAACATCCAAGATTGATACTATAATAGTATGGAACAATCAAAAATCTCTTATTTACTAATTGGAGGCACCTTTCAAGCCATCATGTTAATCCACATCATCAAGATTAATATAACCATTAGATTTTAAATTTAGTGGTCAAGATCTATTAGTAGGACGTACCTTATTAAGAAACACTTACGTGCCCAAGGGATCAGACTAACACGTACAAGAAATAGGAGTCATGTATAAAAAAAATCCTCCCCACGTAGCTCACACGTCCCAAAAGAAAAGAGTTCTCTGCTCACGCACAAAAAAATCAAGCCAGAAACAAAGTTCTCACCACGTACGTTGAAATAAACCCAACAAAAAAATCGTACCTGAAATAAAAGATCCCACACGGCGAAAGCAAAAAGAGTCCTCAACACTCACGTTTGTTCCCAGAAAAAAAATATGTGCGTTCTCCTTTGCAAACAAAAAGGACACGTACAACTAAAAAAACATCACACATACCAATTCCCATGAAATAAAAATCAATCGCCAGTCCGCATAGACTAAGAGAAATGACACGTACAACTAAGGAGTCCACAAGCCTTGGCAACAAAAACTGAGCGTATGCCTGATTGAAAAATAATAATTAAATCTCATCGTACAGAAAGAAGACCTATCTTTACCTAATATTAAAGGATGGATCGTTTCTCCATCTTTTTTCGTCAAATTACCGTTTTTCGTACGTCCTTCGTTAGTTTCGGACCGTTCAAGCCTAACAAAAAAACATAAGTTGCTTGCAGGATTCGAACCTGGGTCTATGGGTTAGACCCGCTCAGCTCAAACCAGCTGACCTACGACAAATTGTTGAAAGAAGAAGGAACTTCAATCTATTGATTCCGTCCCACCAGTGCGGCCTATTGGGCCAGCCCATGAGCAGGGAGGGACGCCCCCTATTTTTTCTGTTTCGTTCTTGGCCTTTTTTCTGTTTATTTTCCGTCTTTAAAATAATTTAGCAAAAAAGGAAATTTTAATTCAAAATGAAATACGAATTTTGGAAAATGGTTAATAATTAATAAAATGTTCGTCGTTTAAAAATAATTTCCATGATATTGAAAAAATGTTCATGAATTGGAAAAAAAAACACGAATTCAAAATATGTTCAAGATTTTTAAAAACGATTTTCACAAAAATAAAAATTACCGTGAATTAAAAACTAGGTTCATGCATTTAAAAAATATCATCAAACAAAAAATGTTAATGAATAGTAAAAAAATTCAATCGATTAAAAAAATTAACCAGTTTTGAAAAAAACTGCCTCCATTCCAAACAGTCTTCATCGATTCAAAAAATGTTTGGTGATTCATAACAATATTCAGAAGTTTCAAAAACAAAATTCACAATATTTGAAAAATGTTCGCAAATTTGAAAATGTTCATCATTTCATAAAAACTTTTCAAGAACTAAAATATGTTCATGATTTTAAAAGATGATTCTGATCTGAAATAGTTTTTGAATTGGAAAACGATGTTCGCAAAAATTAAAAGAAAAAAGAAAAATAAAAATAAAATCCAAAGTTGAAAAATGAAAAGAATGATACGAAAATAAAAAATAATGTGAAAATAAAAAAGGGAAAGAAAAAAAACGAAAAATATAAAAAGTATGAAAAATCAAAAGAAATAATAAAGAAAAAAATAGTTTATGGAAGCGCTCTAGAACCTTCCGAAACCGGGTGGGAAAAAACTAGACTAGGTTGGCGCATACTTTGGAGAGCGCGCTGGAGGGTATGCACTAGCTAGGTTGCTAGACAGTGACCTACGCGCCGAATAGTAACAACCGTGACCATTGACGAAGACTCGGCCAATCAGCTCAACGGTTGTCCGAGTGCACCGCTTCACTAGGGCCTCGACTTGTGATCAATGGATTGTTTGCTTGGAACTTGCTGGTACGTTGCAAAATTTTGTTGCAAAATTCTATTACAGTATACAATATGTGGCTATATTTTTTTATGTAATACATGAACACGAATAGGCCACCCTAACCTTCTCCTAAAATACAATACAACAGTAACCACGCCTTTCAGCCGCCAGCCGCCACAACAACCTTCACCCGTGCTCCTCCTATACTTCTTTCTCAGGCATATAGCCATTGCCCTCAGCCGCCACAGCAACTTGATGTTGATGTCGTCTTCTTGGAGCATCCAGCCGTTGTTATCACCCACAACGCATAAGAGCTTCCTCGGTCGAATCCACACGCCACCAGGATTGCATCGACAAGGAAAATCTATTGAAATGAAGAAAATCTCGAACAGTGCATCTTGAAGGACAAATTATTTCGTTTAAGCTACATCGACTACTACAATCCTACGTCATGCTCAGTGATGTTTTTAGCACCGATATATTCACTTAGATGTGGCCAATCTCCTAGACATTGTTAAATTCCCTATTATTGTTGTTGGTTGTGTCACATGATCCGTGCCATCTGTAGACGTGAACCGGATGTTGGCAATTTTGGCATCACCTTGCCGCGGTCATTGGTATGTCATTCCAACGTCAATTTTTCGTGTCACTTTGTTAGGCATATGGTTAGGAGTTGGAACGGGTAACTGAGAAACAACTTTAGACTAAAAATGACTGCAACGTGAATGTTCTTAGGAAACTAGACCTTTTAAATTTATTGTTTTTTAACGTCCTTTTAAAAGTAATTATCTCATTCTCACATATGTTCAAAATTTCATGTATGCCTGCCATATCTCTATATCCTAATCATCGAGCATTGCATGACGTATTTTTTTACTAGAAGCGTGTCGTCCTGCCGGGATATTCTTTCTCCCGTTGCTAAGCACGGGCATATTTGCTAGTCCATGATAAAATAAACTAGGCACGAACATACAAAAATCTCTCCCTAATGGCTCTCTGATACACCAGGACTACCAATGTCTGCAAATACACAAGTAGCAAAATAACATAAATTTTCATGCATAAGAAAATATGAATATAAACCCGCTAATAAATATCAATTGAAGGAATACATTGATTTTCGTGCTAGGCGTTTGCAAGAAAGACTCTTGATTATTACACAACCAGATCAATTAAAATTTAAATATTTAGGTGTAAAATATATTCTCAAGTATTACGAGATACTACTATCTAATATGATTCTAGATAGATACATTATGAACTAAGTATAACATTTATTGAAAGTTAAGTGGGAGCACTTCCTAATGCACGAAAAGAAACATAGAGTATGTAAATGATATGAGTACCGTTGTAGTTGGGGTTCTTATGTACACCGACCACGACAAAGTAATACAACATGTAATAAAAAGGAATCCGACACTAAATGGAACACGTATCCTCTGAAATAGTGGTCACTGGAATTATATTTAAAAAACCATCTTCTAATTTTTTTTTAGTTTATACAAATATTTGATATAGACATCATCTTCTGAACCTGTCACTCAAGGGAACACATATCCACCTAAGCAATTGTCATTTATCTTTAGAAACACCCAATGCCTCAAATATTTTTATATATGAAAATAATTATTATGTAAATCATATTTGAAAAACGAAACTAACCATGCAGCATATACCTCTCACGCTTCGAATTTTGTTGAGTGGTAGGTGTGTGTAATGTATCTTTGTCCAACTTTGTTGAGTTGTGTTATATATCCTGCAATGTGGATCGAACAAGCCAGGAAGATGTGTATCTTGCCATATGGATCAAATCAATTCATACTTTATCGATCCCTTAGTAGGTGTTGTAAAATTCACATAGACATGTTTCTTGCTACGAAGATATGAAGGCTTCATTTAGACCAATGATGGAAGTTTGCGGAACATAAATGAGAAAACAGATGCCATTTCCCCTACAATGAAGCTTATAATACATTTGATTATTATGTTTTGTCATTGTATAATGACTTAGTATCTGTCCAATTGTATGATATCCGAAACTTAAACAGATCCATTTTACAGATAATTGTAATTTTATTAATTACTACGTACCCCTATAGTTGCTAGGCCGTGCAGGTGCACGGGTAGATGACTAGTTATAGATAAGTTGGAGACGTATCACCAGGCGCGCCCTGGGGGGTGGGCGCGCCCCTGGGCTTGTGGCGCCTAGGTCTCCCCCCTCTGGTAATTCTCTTCGCCAGTATTTTTTATATATTCTAGAAATATTCTCCGTAAATTTTCAGGTCAATTCGAGAACTTTTATTTCTGCAAAAAAAACAACATCATGGCAAATCTGCTGAAAACAGCGCCAGTCCGGATTAGTTTCATTCAAATCATGCAAATTAGAGTACAAAATCAGAACAAAAGTGTTTGAAAAAATAGATACGTTTAGGATGTATCAATGTCCATCGTGCCTGCTTTAACAGTCCTAGACTAGGCTGAGCATCTTCGATCGAAGATGTAGATGCAAAAATAACTAACTTTTGCATCAGATGATATAGATGCAAAAAAATTATATCTGTCTTCCGGAGATGTAAAATACAACACCACGTGATGCGAATATACATCTCCAACTACAAAAGATGTAAAAACGTTAACCGCGCGCCAACCGCCCAACTGCCTTCCGTTCGCTTCCGCGCGACCGGCGCCCGCCCGCCTCCGACCCGTCCGTCTCCCCCCCCCCCCCTCCGCCGCCCGCCGCCGCCATGGCCAACGTCGGTGACCCCGTGGCCTCCTTCGTCGCCCCTGCCGCAGCCAGTGGTTTGACCCACCTCGCCGCAGTCGCCGCCTCCACGACCAATTTCCCCAATCCGTCCTCCGCCTCCATGCCGCCGCCTCGATTCGCCACCCCCGCCGCCCCTCCGACACTTCTCCGCCGCCCCTACGCTGCTCCTCCTCCTCTCTTCGCCTCAAATCGCCGCTGCTCCGCCGCCCCGATTCGCCATCCCTGCCGTCCCTCTGTTGCTCCTCCGCTGCCCCTCCTCCTCTCTCTGCCTCGAATTGCCGCTCCTCTGCCGCTGCTCCGCCACCTCGATTCGCGCTGCCACCGTCCCGATTCACCACCCCCACTGCCCCCACGCACAGCCGCCGCCGCCCCGAATCGCACCGCGCTGACGCCGTCCCCACTGCCGCCGCCCCGATTCGGCCGCCGCCCACTAGTTTTTACATCTTCATTTTGCATCATCTATTGGAGTTGTAGTTTTACATCTCCAATTTGCATCATCTATTGGAGTTGCCTCTTTTTTGAAGATGTAAAAAGCACTTTTTAAAGATGTAAATTCTTACATCTCGTGTTTTATATCTTCAAATTTGCATCTTCTATTGGAGATGCTCTAAAGTAGCCTTTGACCTGACTATCAATAGACTGGACTGGTGCTGATGCGTCTGTTCTGCCAGTCTGGAACTCTGACACTAAGGCAAAGAAATTTGTGATCTCGTGTATACGTACATTACATGGCGCTAAAGGTTGAATGGATGCCAAACGCTAAACGCCAAACTATACATGATGCGGCCATGCAGGCTGATTGCAAATATGTAAGAGAAAGTCCACATTTCCACCCTCAACTAACCACGTGGTTTGATTTTCAACCTGATCTTTGAAACCGGTCGGATTCAACCCTTAACTTGTCACAAGGTTCAGATTACAACCCTTGACTCGGTTTCTGGCTGGTCAAGCGGTTTTGACCCAGTCAAAGCTGACTGGCCAGCCCAGTCAGCATGCCACGCACACATCCATCCAACCTTATCCCCTCTCTATGTTTCGTTCACAGCCCACACCCGACCCAAGTCCACCCCGCCGCCGCCGCCTGGGTCATGAGGAACGTCGCCGCCTGCGGCCACCACCTCCACCGCCGCCGACCGGAGATAGGCGGCGTCGCCACACCGCCGGCAAGTCCTTCTCTCTTCCCTCCCCCTCTTCCTGTTAGGTTGCTCCTGGTGCTGCTAACCCTAGCGCCTGCTGCTGATGCTGCTGCGGTCGCCGCCGGCTAGCTGCTGCTGCCGCCCCCGTAAGCTAGCTGCTGGTGGTGGTGCCGCTGGCTAGCTGCTGCTGCTAACCCTAGCCGACCTACTGCCGCTGATGCTTCCACCGCCGTCGAGGTGCTAAGCCTAGTATAGGTGCTGCCTCCACCAAGCTCACCATTTGCTCAATTCGTATGTAGTTTTCGAGGTTTAGGTAATGTTGGGACGCAGCGGTTACTCCGGCGAGGGAGGTGATTCAATCATGTTCTGGACACGGTCACCATCAATGAAAGAAGTAATCTGCCAGCTTTCAAACTTGCTAGTCTTCCTCGCTAAACAAACCCATTTGCAACTTGGCCAAGTGCACTTTGCTCTCACCCTGTCACCCTCATCCTTAATGAATTTTATTTCCTTCCTCTTCCAGAGACCACAGTCCACTCTTTCCACTAAACTTCATTCCCAAACTGAATTTCTTCACCTCAGCCCGACTCGAATATTTTGGAAAGTCGGACTCATGAACCACAAGCTGACCATCACTATCCTCATCATATGATTCATCATCTTCATCACTTGAGTCAGCTACAAGACTAACAAGCTGACTCATAAACGCAAACTTTTTTCTGAAAAATCGAACATTTTATGAAAACATGAATATTTTTTGAAAGTCAGATATATAAGCAGTGATTTCAAATCCAGAGGTTAATCGTACTCTGGCATTTTTTGTAAACACACACATTGTTAAAAACACAAACAGTTTTTGAAAACATGAACTCTTTTTGAAAACGTGAATAATTTTTGGAAAATCAAAACATTTTTTGAGAAAGCAGAATCCTGTACACTAAGGATAGGTAAAATGGGCCGGCCCAAATAGCTTTCCCATTTGCGTGCAAAAAGCTCGACACTTTGCCGCAGTGCGGCAAATAGGAATAACCCACAAATATGGGTGCTCGGATTGTAAATGAACAAAAGAATTGGGCTGTGGTAGAAACCCATGGGACGAGTTCGTTTGGGCCGTGTGCTAAGAAGCCCGTTTCCGAGAGAGCCTAGGGCTGGCTTTGGGGCGACTGTCCAACACGGTATCCACCGCCGCAACCAACCCAGCCAGATCGAAAAGGGGATCGAGAGGTCCAAGAAGAAAAGGGGATCGAGCGACTTAGGGTTTCGATGGAGAAGGCGGCTTCGGTCTCGACGGAGAAGGCGGCGGCGCCTGGATCCCACCCGTGGTTGAGGTTCGACCTGTATACGGAGGGGTATCCGATCAAGGAGCAGAAGATGGTGAAGATGGACCATCGGAACAGCTACATCAAGTGGCTGCTCAAGTGGGACAAGAAGCCTCGTGATCCCCTGCCCTACTTCCCGGAGGAGCTCCGCAAGGTCACGGACGCCATCAAGGCCGACCGCGACGAGAACGAGAGGGTCCTCGCCGACTTCAAGCGCGACGGCTATGCCTACGTCTAGGTCGACATCTTCAACGACGACGACCCAAGGGCCAACCTCCCCGACCACCACTACGACATCATCCACCACGACAGCGACGATGACCAAGGCGAAGAAGCGGAACGCATCCTAGGCCGTCTCTGATCTTATTAGAAGAGACGACGATGCGTCCTTCAATATCGAAGTTCCGACATAAGACGACGATACACGTCGTCTTGGGTGCTAGATAGTGTTAATTAGTCGTGCTTAATGTTGTTTTAATCATCCTACCTTAATTAGCTGCGTTGTATGATGTCGGTTGTCTTTCTTATACAACAATTCAATGTCGTGTGTTATCTCTGTTCTTTTTATATATAACAATTCCATGTCTCGTGTCTGCTATTGGTCTTCTGTATCTACGGCTCGCTTTCTGCCGGTGAGATTGCTCTGAAAGCAAATTTCCGGACATCTACAGAACAACAAATTCAGAACTCAACCAAAATCTCTCGGGGAACACAAGAGTAAATAGATTAGGTTGTTTATTTAGATGTCCCATTTAGCATCTTATTAGATGTTTCAACCAAAAATCTCTCATGGAACCTAATCTACTACTCATCAAAGTCCTCCAACCATATTTTTTTTCCATGCAAAAAAAGAAAAAGGAAAGTCCGCCTGGCCGGTGGAGGTGACCTTGTCGTCGTTGCGGCCCGGCACGAACGAGGCTGAGTTGCCGACGTGTGCCTGGTTGGCATCGTGTTCGTGCTAGTCTGACGCATCGTCGTCCTCCACCTCTAGCGCTCTGCTATCCGTCGACGAATTGAGCAACGCCCGCTATCCGTCGACGATGCCCAGGTCTGCCGCGACGGTATCCTTGGACGCGCGCTCTGCCGAGAGCTGGTTCTTCGCTAGCCGGTGCTCCTCGAGGAACGCCGGGTTGCTCCTCTTACAACAGTCAGAACACAGATAATGTTTGCCGCCCAAGTAATTTAGGTTTTGGGTCGTTCAACGTCTTGGAACAATGGTCACCCAGCTTCCTTCGGTTGACACAACAAGTCATTTGATGCTTCACCAGTGGTGCGCTCACACCCAAACCAGTTGCCGCGCATGGAAACCAGAAGAGTCTAATAGAGAGCCCGTTCTCTCAGGGTTGGCACGACAAATTATTTGACACATTATAATTGGTTCGCTAACACCCAAACAGCTTGGCGCGCCTGCTAAGCAGAAGCTTCAAATGCCCAGTCGGCTCTCTCGTAGTTGACATGACAAGTCATTTGACGCTTCACTATTGGTACTTCCGCACCCAAACCGCTTGGCGCGCTAATACATCTTAAACATATCTATAATTTTTTTTATTGTTAAATGCTATTATGTTACCATTAGTATATACTTCCCAAATACTACTTCGTCGCTAGGTGGTCCACGGACATGGTTGTAATTTTTATTACCTCTGTTGTTCTTTGTACTGCCATGATTGAAGATGAATAGATTGGAAGTTTCTCGCAAAAAAATAATAATAATAAAAAAAAATACTACTTCGTGCGCGCGCATGATTTCACGCGAACGAGCGGCCGGCTACGAACCCCACGATTTCTATCGTGTGCGTGCGTCCCCACTTCAGGTGCTACTTGGTCGGCAACCCACCCCTCATCCCACCCCACCCAACCCAGCGGCAAAATGGACAAATTTGACCTCAGGACGAAAGTATTTCACAAACTGAACCGTCGGTGAAACTAATGCACTCAGCTAACCCTTTTGTGCAGCGCCCGACAGCAAGGCGCTGCACGCCAGGCCAGCGTGGCATCCCGGGGCCCGGCCCCACCCCTGGTCGTGCAACGCCTAGCCGACAGGCGCCACACTTGCCAAGTGCATCGCCTATGCTTAAGGTGCCACACTTGTGAAGTGCAGCGCCTGCCTGTTAGGCGCTGCACATTAACTTACATAGCCAGCTGTGGCCCCCTAGCCCATCCCCCCCCACACCCCCACCCAACCCCCACAGCAGATTTGCTCCCCCCCCCCCCCCCCGATTTCCCCTCTCCCCCCTCTCAAATCCTTCCCCAAATCCTTGGAATCTAAAGGTTTTGTCCGTGGATTTGGACCCCAATCCCTCCCTCAAGGTAATCTCCTCCGATCCCCTCGTTTTCATCCGAAAAATGCTCACATTTGCTTAATTCTTGCTAGGGTTAGGCAAACCCTAGTTCTTCATGGATTTTGAAATTTGTATGGAAATATGAGATGATTGTTTGGCATTTTGCTAGGGTTAGGCTTCTTAGTATGTTAGGGTTAGGGTTATGGTTCTTATTATGTTGGGGTTAGGGTTAGGGTTGTTAGTATGTTAGGGTTAGGCTTGTTGGAAATATGCCGTAGAGGCAATAATAAAATGGTTATTATCATATTTCCCGTTCATGATAAATGTTTATTATTCATGCTAGAATTGTATTGATCGGAAACTTAAATACATGTGGGAATATATAAACAACACCGTGTCCCTAGTAAGCCTCTACTAGACTAGCTCGTTGATCAAAGATGGTTAAGGTTTCCTAACCATAGACATGAGTTGTCATTTGAAAACGGGATCACATCATTAGGAGAATGATGTGATGGACAGACCCAACCGTAAGCTTAGCATCAGATCGTTTAGTTATTTGCTATAGGTTTCTTCATGTCAAGTATCAGTTCCTTAGACCACGAGATCGTGCCACTCCCAGATACTGGAGGAATACTTTGTGTGCTATCAAACGTCACTTCATAACTGGGTGATCATAAAGGTGCTCTACAGGTATCTCCGAAGGTATCTGTTGAGTTGCATGGATCGAGACTGAGATTTGTCACTCCGTGTGACAGAGAGATATCTCTGGGCCCTCTCGGTAATACAACATCACAAGAAGTTTCATGTGACTAATGAGTTTAGTCACGAGATCTTGTATTAAGGAACGAGTAAAGAGACTTGCCGGTAACGAGATTGAACTAGGTATGGAGATACCGACGATCGAATCTCGGACAAGTAACATATCGCCGGACAAAGGGAATTGCATACGGGATTAACTGAATCCTTGACATCGTGGTTCAACCGATAAAGATCTTCATTGAATATGCGGGAATCAATATGGGCATCCAGGTCCCGCTATTGGTTATTGACCGGAGAGGTGTCTCGGTCATGTCTACATGATTCTCGAACCCGTAGGGTCGCACGCTTAACGTTCGGTAGCGCTAGGGTAGTAATGAGATATTAACATTGATGACTGAAGGTTGTTCGGAGTCCCGGATGAGATCCCGGATGTCACGAGGAGCTCCGGAATGGTCCGGAGTAAAGATTTATATATGGAAAGTCATATTTTGGATTCCGGAAAAAGTTTGGTTTTTTCCGGTATTGTACCGGGAAGGTTCTAGAAGGTTCTGGAGTGGGGCCCACCTGCATGGGGGACCCACATGAATGTGGGTAGTGGGGAAAGGCCCCACACCACTGGTCTAGGTGCACCAAGATCCCCCCTTACAAGGAATAGGATCATATCCCGAAGGGATAAGATCAAGATCCCTAAAAAGGGGGGATAGCGATCGGTGGGGAAAGGAAAGGAGGGATTTCCTTCCTCCCCCCTTGGCCAACGACCCTAGGGGCTTGGAGGGCAAGCCACCAGCTCCATCCACCCCTATATATAGTGGGGAGGTGCATGGGGAGCTGCACCCTTCCACCCTTACCCGTCTCCCTCCCGTTACTCCTCCTCCACGTTCCGTTAGCGCTTGGCGAAGCCCTGCCGGAGTTCCGCTACCACCACCACCACCACATCGTCGTGTTAGTTCCGATATCATCTACCTCCTCTCCCTCGCTTGCTGGATCAAGAAGGAGAGGACACCATCGAGCTGAATGTGTGCTAATCTCGGAGGTGCCGTCCGTTCGGCACTAGATCGGATTGGATCGTGAAGAGTATGACTACATCAACCGCGTTACGACGCTTCCGCTTTCGGTCTACAAGGGTACGTAGACATACTCCCCTCTCGTTGCTATGCATCTCCTAGATTAGATCTTGAGTGTTCGTAGGAATTTTTTTGATTTTCATGCTTCGTTCCCCATCAGTGGTATCAGAGCTAAGTCTATGTGTAGATGTATATGCATGAGTAGAACACAAAGAAGTTGTGGGCGTTGATGTTCAAATTGCTTATTTCCTTTGTCTTATTTGGATTCGGTGGTATTGTGGGATGAAGCGGCTCGGACCAACCTTACTTGTCCTCGCACAAGAGACCGGTTCCACTGACTGACATGCAACTTGTATTGCATAAAAGTGGCTTTGCGGGTATCTGTCTCTCCCACCTTAGTTGAATCTGATTTCCCAACGACGGTCCTTGTAGAAGGTTAAAAGGCAACTTGTATATCACCGTTGTGGTTTTGCGTAGATAAGAACGGTTCTTATAGTTTGCCCTAGTAGCCACGTAAAAAATTGCAACAACAAAGTAGAGGACGTCTAACTTGTTTTTCAGGGCATGTTGTGATGTGGTATTGTCAAAATGTGATGTGATATATGTTGATGTATGAGATGATCATGTTTTGTAATAGGTTCACGACTTGCATGTCGATGAGTACGGCAACCGGCAGGAGCCATAGGGTTGTCTTTAATTTATTGTATGACCTGCGTGTCAATGATTAAACGCCATAATTGCATTACTTTATCGCTATGAGTTAGCAATAGTCATAGAAGCAATAGTTGGCGGAGACAACCACATGACGGCACGATGATGGAGATCATGGTGTCATGCCGGTGACGATGGAGATCATGCCGATGCTTTGGAGATGGAGATCAAAAGCACAAAGATGATGATGGCCATATCATGTCACATATTGATTAGATGTGATGTTTATCCTTTTATGCATCTTATTTTGCTTAGGACGACGATAGCATTATAAGATGATCCCTTCACTTAATTTCAAGATAAAAGTGTTCTCCCTCGGTATGCACAGTTGCGAAAGTTCGTCGTTTCGAAGCACCTCGTGATGATCGGGTGTGATAGACTCTTTGTTCGCATACAACGGGTGTAAGCTAGTTTTACACATGCGGAATACTTGGGTTAAACTTGACGAGCCTAGCATGTACAGACATGGCCTTGGAACACGGAGGACCGAAAGGTCGAACATGAGTCATATAGTAGATATGGTCAACATAGAGATGTTCACGATTGATGACCACCCCATCTCACGTGATGATCGGACATGGGTTAGTTGATTTGGATCATGTATCACTTAGACAACTTGAGGGATGTTGATTTAAGTGGGAGTTCTCTAGTAATTTGATTAACTGAACCGATTATCATGAACATACTCTTAATGTCTTTGCAAATTATGTTGTAGATCAATGGCTCGCCCTGTAGCTCCCTTGGATTTTAATGCGTTCCTAGAGAAAGCTAAGTTGAAAGATGATGGAAGCAACTATGTGGACTGGGTCCGTAATCTGAGGATTATCCTCACTGCTGCACATAAGGCTTATGTCCTTGATGCACCGCTAGGTGTACCACCTGCTCCTGCAAACCTAGACGCTATGAATGTCTGGCAGACAAGGAATGATGACTACACGATAGTTCAGTGCACCATGCTTTACGGCTTAGAACCGGGGCTCCAAAGACGTTTTGAGCACCACATAGCATATGAGATGTTCCAGGACCTGAAATTGGTATTTTAGGCTCATGTCCGGGTTGAGAGGTATGACACCTCAGACAAGTTCTTTAGCTGCAAGATGGAGGAGAACAGCTCCGTTAGTGAGCACGTACTCAAAATGTCTGGGTACTACAACCGCTTGAATCAGTTGGGAGTTAATCTTCCTGATGAAGTAGCGATTGGTAGAGTTCTCCAGTCACTGACACCAAGCTACAAGGGCTTTGCGATGAACTATAATATGCAAGGGATGGAGAAAATGATCCCCGAGATCTTCACGATGCTTAAGGCCACGGAGGTAGAAATCAAGAAGGAGTATCAAGTGTTGATGGTCAAAAAGACCACTAGTTTCAAGAAAGGCAAGGGAAAGAAAGGGAACTTCAAGAAGAATGGCAAGCCAGTTGCCGCTCCCATGAAGAAACCCAATGCTGGACCCAAACTTGAGACTGAGTGCTTCTATTGCAAGGGGAATGGTCACTGGAATCGGAACTGCCCCAAGTACTTGGCAGATAAGAAGGCTGGCAACGTCAACAAAGGTATATTTGATATACATGTTATTGATGTGTACACTACAAAAAAAGACACATCCGTGACATTATGGCCCGAACGAAAACTTTTTCTGTCATGGTTGTGACACTTCTATGACAATAATTGTGACAAAAACACATATCATCATAGATGTGGTGGGCTCCTACTTCTATGACAAAAAATTATGACAGAAAATGGGATTTTCGTCCTGGGCGGGCCGGAGACTTACCCGCATGACATTCTTTGGGCCGTCCATGACATAAAAAATCATGGTAGAAGTGAGGCCGAGGAAATTTTCGGGGAGTTCCCGGGTACGGTTGGTGGTCGGGGCCGAGCGATGGAGGTGTGGTTTGCGCGTTTCTCTCGTACGCGCGCGTGTGTGCGAGGCGTTCGCTAACTGAACCTGAGCGAGGCGTTCGCTTACTGAACCCGAGCGATCACACTAGCTACGAACTGAAGCCGATCTATCCATTCGCTGCTAACTGAACCCGAGCGATTCCTTCGCTGCTAACTGAACCCGAGCGATTCCTTCGCTGCTAACTGAAGCCGGTCGAGCCCCCGTACGTGGGAGACGTAGCCGGTGTTGGGTTGCCTCTCGATGAACAGTGCCCATTGCTGCCGCGCGCGTGATACGTAGAATGAGTCGAGACGCATCGATCGAGCCCCTTGCGCGAGACGTGGTGAGTTGACCTAGCCGGTTGGTTGGCTATGGATGAACAGTTCCTGTTCCTGCCGCCCGCTCATACGCCCCACCCCAGCCGATGGGTTGGCTATGGATGAACAGTACCCTGGCCGTGTGAAGGTGGTTCGCGCTGGATGAACAGGACCTTGAGGAGGCCGCCACACCCCAGCCGGTTTGGGGTGGATGAACAGGACCCCGTGGAGGCTGGATGAACAGTAGCCGGTGGAGGCTGGAGGAAGTCGATGGTGGATGAACAGTAGCTCGTGGAGGCTGGAGGGAGGTCGACCGTGGATGAATAGTAGCCCATGGAGTCCCGTTTTATATTACGCCAGACCCCTCCCGATGAACAGGACCCCGTTTCGACCGTAGGCAGTTGGGGAGAAGGCCGTTTCCTTTGTTTTGCGGTACGCCAGACCCCGAGTCGATGAACAGGACCTTGTTTCGACTGTTCCGTCCAAGCCGGTTGGCTCCCGATGAACAGGATGCGTTCCGACCCAGTCGCTTGGCTCCCGATGAACACGACGCTGTTTCCTCCGTTCCCACCCAGCCGGTTGGCTGCCGATGAACAGGAGGCTGTTGCTGCCGTCCGTTACCTCTCTGCATGTACACGTGCCCTGGCCGTACGTATGCGTGAGTACGCGTTCGAGACCCAACCCGTATTTGTACGTCTGTGGCCGTATTTTTTGCTGTGTGGCTGTACGTACGTGTACACGATTTAGACAGGGCTGCCTGAACTGCTACGCCGGGGGCTCTACTACGACACGTGCCGCTCCTTACACGCCCACGGTTCATCGTTGCAAAGAGAACGATCGACCAATATGTACATACACGTTCGCGACCAGACAAACAACGCTACGTACGCTTCGACCGGGTGGGTCCTAGCTGTCAGGGAGGATAAGGAGGCATTTCCTTGCGTGCGAAGATATAGCTGCTGGGTCCCAGCTGTCAGGGGGGAGGAATCATTTTTTTTGTGCGTAATAAGGAGGCATTTCCTTGCGTGCGAAGATGTAGCTGGTGGATCCAGCTGTCAGCCTCACCGCGTACAGTCCTTTTTCGATGGGTGTCGTTCATTCATCACGTTGACCATGCCGCGCCGAGAGCACCAAGGTGGTGGACGATGGTGAGTCCTAGGAAGGGAACTACGCGGAGCCAGGGAAGACGCGACAGTGGATGCCCACGCGGAGGGGAGTACGAGGGTTGACTGGTTCGGCTGCGGTGTGAGGCTGCCGTCGCCGGAGAATAACAAGGGATGTGGGTGAGTAGAGGGTAGGCCTGGCCAGCGGTGGGAGTAGGGTGGGGCGGTGAGGCCTGCGCGGCAGCACAGCCGGCCACGGGAGGCAGGAGCAGGCGGTCCCGCCGGAGCTGGTTTGGGCGGCTGGAGCAAGAAGATCAGAGATTGAAGAAGCAGCACGGCCGTTGGATGTTATCCAATGGTCACTGCCGCTAGAATCGTTTGTTGACTAAGTTCACAAAGCCCTGCGTACGCGTCAACAAAGTAGGCCCACAAGCCAGCCTCCAAATCTGTGGCAAACAGCATACAGCCCATTTGCCATTATTTTTAATAATTTACAGCCCATTTGCTAATTTTTACGGATTTTTTTGAAGCCCATATTCTTTTTGCTAGCATTACAGCCCATATTCTGGCCACGGTTAAAAAATTCAATGAAAGTTTGCATATTTCGGTGGGGTCCGAACTGTTTTTAATCCCAAAATTTTGAGTCCGATTCAAACTAATTTGAAAAATAAATATATATTAATTTAAAATCGAATGGAATTTTCTCGCAAAAAAATCAATGAAATTTAAAATCTGGAAATAAAAAAAAACCGTAATTTGAAACTAATTGCCGGTTTGTTGTATTGTTTTTAAAATTTACAGCCCATTTTTGGGAAAGCCCCGAATACATCCCTCCTCGTCTTGAAAGATTTGCAGCCCAGCAGGGATGGTTTAAGCAAGTAGGACTCGGTTGGGTGTTCTGCAAAAAAAGTAGAAGTGGGCTTGCCTTTTTCAGAAAGAAAGAAGATAACTGGGCTAGTCATGTGGTAAACAGAAAATAAAAGCCTGGGCTAGACGGGGTACAGCCCTCGCACAGCCCAGTTGATACCCTGCTCCGTCCATCTCAAAAACAAAAAACAACTGGGCGAGCTGCTGGGTCCCTGGTGTCTGCCGGTCGTTGTGCAATTCTCTCGTTTATTGAGTATACGTTGACAATGGGGTATGAGCCAGATGTTAGGAAACCATTAGGAGGAAGCATTTATTTTGGCTTGTAACAAGGGGGCACTTGCTTGCGTGCTGCCATGACCCTGGTGGGTCCCTACTGTCATTCTCTCCACGTACAATCATCTCCTGATTCCTCTCGGTTGTTGACCATGTTGACAACGCCAGAGGGTGGCGCCGCGGCAAGCGAACCAAGGCGGAGAACGACGGCAAGGCCTCGGACGGGAACGAACAGGAGTCGGGGAGGATGCGGCAGTGTAGTCGCAGGCGGAGGGGAGTACGAGGGTTGACTGGTTAGAGTGCGTGGTGGGGCTGACTTCGCCGGAGAATAACAGGAGGTGTGTGGGCTAGATGGATGGCCTAGCCAGAGTTTTAGGGTGCGATGGGGCGGCGATGCGTGCGCGGCAGCGCAGCCAGCCGTGGGAGGCAGGAGCAGGCGGTCCCGCCGGCACTGGTTTGGTTTTGGCAGCTGGAGGAAGAAGAGACTGAAGAAACACGACAGACGTTGGATGTCAATCCAACGGTCAACGTTGGCAGAATCATTTTTTGACTAAGCCGACACCACGTTGCATACGTTTTTCGCAAGAAAAGAAAAACTGGGCTCGTTCGCCTGATAACATTCCCGAAACTGCCACCATTTGATCTTGCGTCGCAACTAAAACTGCCAGGAAAATGCGTTCGTTTTCCATCCTCCTTCCAGGGAACGTTCGCCAGATAACATTCCCGAAAATCAAAGACTTGAGAAGGCGTACAGAACAAGCTAGTCTGGCAGTAAAGAGACATTCCTGACTATTAGAAAAAAGAGAGACGTGCTGCTGTAACTGGTTCGAATCCAAACCTAGACTATATATAGTGTTATACTACTCTGCAAGTAATGAAACTGACATATCCAACGTTCTCTTCCCCTCTTCTCTAGTTACTCTGCCTAGCTTCAGAAGCTCCGGCCACAACGACCATGTCCGTTGGCTCGTCCACCTGCTCTTTAGCAGGGAATCGAGCCAACAACCAGATATGCGCGAAGTCGCCACCCGTACCACCGCCTGTGGGTCTCGTTGATACGTCTCCATCGTATCTACTTTTCCAAACACTTTTGCTCTTGTTTTGGCCCCTAATTTGCATGATTTGAATGGAACTAACACGGACTGACGCTGTTTTCAGCAGAATTGCCATGATGTTGTTTTTGTGCAGAAAATCAAAGTTCTTGGAATTGGATGAAACTTTCTGGAGATTTTTTATTGAATATATAAAAAATATTGGCATCAAGAACTACTGGATGGGGGCCACCCAGTACCCAGGAGGCACCAGGGCGCGCCACCGCCCCCCCCCCTGGCGCGCCCTGGTACCTCGTGGGGCCCATGTGGCTCCGTTTGACCTATTTCCAACGCTATAAATTCAGTTTTCCAGAGAAAAAAAATAAGAGAGGAAGTTTTATTGCGTTTCACAATACGGAGCCGCCGCCACCTCCTGTTCTTCATCGGGAGGCCAGATCTGGAGTCCGTTCAGGGCTCCGGAGAGGGGGGTCTTCCGGCATCATCATCATCAACCATCCTTCATCACCAATTTCATGATGCTCACCGCTGGGAGTGAGTAATTCCTTCATAGGCTTGCTGGAGAGTGATGAGTTGGATGAGATTTATCATGTAATCGAGTTAGTTTTGTTAGGGCTTGATCCCTAGTACCCACTATGTTCTGAGATTGATGTTGCTATGACTTTGCTAGGCTTAATGCTTGTCACTAGGGCCCGAGTGCCATGATTCCAGATCTGAACCCTTTATGTTTTCATGAATATATTTGTGTTCTTGATCCGATCACGCAAGTTATATGCACCTGCTACGTGTTATGATCCGCATACCCCAAGGTGACAATAATTGGGATTCTTTCCGGTGATTGCCGTAGTTTGAGGAGTTCATGTATTCACTAAGTGCTAATGCTTTGTTCCGGTTCTCTATTAAAAGGAGGCCTTAATAGCCCTTAGTTTCCTTATGGACCCCGCTGCCACAGGAGGGTAGGACAAAAGATGTCATGCAAGTTCTTATCGCAAGCACGTATGACTATATACGGAATACATGCCTACATTACATTAATGAATTGGAACTAGTTCTGTGTCGCCCTAGGTTATAACTGTTACATGATGAATGTTATCCAACGAACATCACCGATCCAATGCCTACGAGCTTTTCATATATTGAATCTTGCTAAGTTACTACTGTTGCTGCTGCTGTTACAATTGTTATTGCTACTGCTGTTACCGTTACCGCTACTGTTACTATTATTGCTACTGCTATCAAACTATCATACTACTTTGCTACTAATCACTCTGCTGCAGATATTTAGTCTCCAGGTGTGGTTGAATTGACAACTCAACTGCTAATACTTGCGAATATTCTTTGGCTCCCCTTGTGTCAAATCAATAAATTTGGGTTGAATACTCTACCCTCGAAAACTGTTGTGATCCCCTATACTTGTGGGTTATCAAGACCTTTTTCTGGCGCCGTTGCCGGGGAGCATAGCTTTATTTGCTAAGTCACTTGGGATTTATATCTGTTGATCACTATGAAGAATCTGAAGGATACTAGAACCAAGATCGTTCCCTCTAAGACGAGGGGAGGTAAGGAACTGCCATCTAACTCTGCACTTGATTCACCATCTGTTTTGAATAAACTTGCAACACCACAACATGCTATTAATTCCGATATGTCGCAAGTTATTGATGATACCACTTCTGCTATGAATGATACTCATGATGATGCTACTACTATGCTTGAAAATGCTGTGCCACTTGGTGACTTTCTTACTGAACAAATTGCTAAAGCCAAAGAAATTGAAAATGCTGAAACTCCTGAGAATGATGATTCACCTGTTATGCCTATCTCTCCTACTAGAGTTGAAACACCTAATGAACAATGTTTTTATAGGGAGACCGCTAGAGCCATTCTTGCTTGCAATGATAGATATGAAGTTATAAAGTTAATTGCTGATATGAAAGAAAAATCAATGAGCGAGAAAATGAAATATGATCCTAAATTTGTAACCTCTCCTATATTTGTTACTGATAAGGATTATGAATTCTCTATTGATCCTGAATTGATTAAGTTGGTAGAATCTGATCCTTTCCACGGATATGAAACTGAAACCGTTGTGGCACATCTTACTAAATTAAATGATATAGCCACCCCGTTTACTCATGAGGAAAAAATTCGCCACAATTATATTCTTAAGTTGTTTCCTTTCTCATTAAAGGGTGATGCTAAAGATTGGTATAATACTCTTGCTCCTGGATGTGTGCGTAGTCCCCAGGATATGATTTACTACTTCTCTGAAAAATATTTTCCTGCTCATAAGAAACAAGCTGCCTTATAGGAGATATTTAACTTTGTGCAAATTGAAGAAGAGAGTCTCCCACAAGCTTGGGGGAGGCTTCTCCAATTACTTAATGCTTTGCCTGATCACCCTCTCAAGAAAAATGAAATACTTGATATCTTCTATAATGGACTAACTGATGCTTCTAGGGATTACCTAGATAGTTGTGCGAGTTGTGTTTTCAGGGAAAGGACTATTGAACAAGCTGAGGAATTATTGAATAATATATTGAAGAATGATAATGATTGGAAACTTCCTGAACCACCGCCTAAACCCACTCCGAAGAAGAGGCGTATCTTATATCTCAGTCCTGAAGATATGCAAGAAGCAAAGAAATGTCAGAAAGAAAAAGGTATTAAAGTTGAGGATGTTAAGAATTTACCACCTATTGAAGAGATACATGGTCTTGACAAACCGACACAGGTAGTAGAGGTAAATTCTCTTATAAAGTTTGATGAAAGTGATATTCCTTATAACAAACCTCCTAGTCAATGCTTGTATGAATTTGACAATTATATTATGAAGCAAGATCATTTTAATGCAGATGTTATGAAACAATTGGAATGAAACTCTTATATGATTGATCGCGTGAGTGACTTGTTATTCAGAATTGCTAATGATGTTAAAGTTGTTAGTAAACATGCATCTATGGTTCAAACCCAGTTAGAACAAGTTGCAAAATCTCAAAGTGAATTGCTTAATGAAATGAAAAACAATATCAATGATCATGCTGTTAGAGTAATGACTAGAGGAGGTAGAATGACTCAGGAGCCACTTTATCCTGAAGGTCACCCTAAAAGAATCGAACAAGACTCTCAAAGAATTAATGCTGATGCACCTAGTCCGTCTAAAAAGAAAAATGATAGGACTTTGCATACTTCTAGTGAACCCGAGGTAGAAAAACCCTCGGAGGATAGTAATGATATTTCTATCTCTGATGCTGAAACACAATCTGGTAATGAACAACCACTTGATGATAATAATAATGATGATGCTCATGTGGATACCCAACCAAATAATGATAAAGAACCTGATAATGATGTTGAAATTGAACCTGAGGTTGATCTTGATAACCCACCTACTAAAAATAAACGTTATGATAAAAAAGATTTCATTGCTAGAAAACATGGTAAAGAAAGAGAACCATGGGTTCAAAAACCCATGCCCTTTCCTCCTAAACCATCTAAGAAAAAGGATGAGGAAGAATTTGAACGCTTTGCTGAAATGCTTAGGTCAGTTTTTTTGCGTACTCGTTTGACTGATATTATAAAGATGCCTCCTTATGCTAAATATATGAAAGACATTGTCACAAATAAAAGAAAGATACCTGAAGCTGAAATTTCTACCATGCTTGCAAACTATTCTTTTAAAGATGGAATACCTAAGAAACTAGGAGATCCGGGAATACCAACTATACCATGCTCCATTAAGAAAAATTATGCCAAAACCGCTTTGTGTGATTTAGGAGCCGATGTTAGTGTCATGCCTTTCTCCTTATATAAAAGACTTGATTTGAATAAACTCACTCCCACTGAAATATCATTGCAAATGGCTGACAAATCAACTGCCATACCTATCGGAGTTTGTGAGGATGTGCCCGTCGTAGTTGCAAATGTCACTATTCTAACAGACTTTGTTGTACTTGATATGCCCGAGGATGACAACATGTCAATTATCCTTGGTAGACCTTTTCTGAATACTGCAGGGGCTGTTATCGATTGCAACAAAAGCAAGGTCAATTTTCATATCAATGGTAATGAACATACGGTGCACTTTCTGAAGAAACAATTTCAAGTGAATGGTATTCATATTATTGAAAAGACTCTGACAATTACTATTGGGAGTTTCCAAATTCCTCTTCCAACTGCTAAAAAAGATATGAAACTCTCATTGTTGGGGAGATGCATATCCCCTTTGAGGTAACTTAGTGTTATACGAAAGTTCTTCGGTTTCATGTCACTCGAAAATGGTTTGTTAATAAGACCTGATCAACCTTATTAATGGATTCTTTTTGAGAGGCATGTGGTCGATGAATTTAGTAAGCACAACCTTCTGTACCCACTCTTAGTTTTCTGTTATTTTTATTCAAATACAATAAAATGCCATGATTATTCTGTTTTCTGAATTACCCATGCAATAAAAAAATGCCCAAAAATAAAAGTGCTCAAATTGCAATAAAATTTTAACCTGATTTTTTATTGAATATTTAAGAATTTTTGGAAGTCGTGCCCCAGGTGCCCACGAGGCACCAGGGCGCGCCACCCCCCCTGGCGCGCCCTGCTACCTCGTGGGCCCCACAGAGGCCCCCTCACTTATCCCTTTAGCTCACTTCGTCTCCTACCTCAAGAAAAAAATTTCCTGGTAGCTCTCTTTCTCGTGTTCTTGCTCACAACACTGAAAATTTCGATCTCTTTGCTCGGAGCTCCGTTTCCGAAACTGTTTTGGGGAATTGCTCCTTGAAATTTGTTCATAGGACAATGAGTTTCTTTCGGAGGAGTTCCTCGAAGTGGAACGCCAAGGGAGTCCTTGGGGAGTCCTCGGACAGTGACCTCAACCTCCCACGTAGGACGGAGGTCTGGCCGTGCGAATGGCCGCACAATCCCTTCATGAACGAAGCCGGATTCTATCAAGAGTTCGCGCAATTCGTTGCAAATGCCGGACTGATCGACTTCCTCGCAGATGTGTGTGACTAGTACCACATCCTTACAAATTCCGTTGTGCAAAACTTTCATTTTCTGAATAGGCTCGAACCCCCTGAGGTGTGCTTTGATTTATATGCTGAACATCATCAGATACCTCTAACTGAATTTTGTGAAATATGTTTGATTCCCTCTGAGGGGGAAATCAGAGAGCCTCGACCGGAGGAGTTCGAGGATTTCCTCCGCACTTTGACTGTGGGAGAGGAAAGGGGCGTGTCGAAAGCCCGATCCACTAGCTTACAGTTTCCCTCTGTTCATTACTTTGCTTTATTCTTAGGGAAATGTTTGCTTGCTAGGGAGCAAGGTAGTGCGCTGGCTGCACCTGACTGGGCCATTTTATGCCGTGCATTGCATAATGATTATACTTATAGCCTTGGAGCTATCGTTGCACGCCGCTTGCACACTAATAGGACTAGGGGTAAGATTCATGGAGGTATTTATGCCACTCGCTTAGCGACATGTTTTAATGTTAACATACGCCCTCATGATTACCGGTTGCCCAGAGTTTACTTAGATCACCAGTCCATGAAGGACCACCACTTTATTGATGATCCCGAGCCCCCTCACAACATTCGCTATAACTTGGTTTTTAGTGAGAATACTCGTGATATTATTCCGTTGCCTGCACCTGCTTTGTTTGATTTTCATGCCAGGAACGGATACACCATGATGCCACTGGACATTGTCGATTATCGGAACGCCTTAGCAGCGGCGGAGGAGAAGCCCCAGGACTGGGACGCTCGGGTGTCGCCTCCTCAGGAGTTTCACATGGGACCGGATGGCTACTACGGATGGCCGTAGACCAAGCTAGGCAAAAGCCTAAGCTTGGGGGAGTACGTAGTTCTCACCGACATTACATTCATGTTCACACATTTTATTCAAGTTGTCGGTGTTCATACTTTTTCATTGTATAATCCATGTTAGTTTTATTTTCTCGTTGTCTTTTTGTGTATTTGAAAAACTTTGAGAAAATCCAAAAACATTTCTCATTTCTTTTTAGCTTTCCTTTTTAGTTTAATTAGTTGTAGTTTCGTAGTAGTAAAAGAAAACCCAAAAAGATTTCCAATTTCTTCTTTCGCTTGTTGGGAGCTCTCCCGTGTAAATAGTTTTCTTTTCTCGTTTTTCGTTTTCTCCTTTTTGCTTCTTTTAGAAAACTAAAAAGTCCAAAAATATTTCAGTGTGTTTCTATGAAATTCTTTTCTTTTGTTGAGTCATTGTAAGGAGAAGACCACGATGAAAATGATGAGTGGCTCTCATATGCATTATTGTTGATCTAACAAAGAGCCCATACTACCTTGTCTTCTCCTTTGAATAAATGCTTGCAGATTCCAGCCTAGTCCACGGCACACTTGCACTATTATTATTTTTATATCATTCGGTCGTGCAAGTGAAAGGCAATAATGACGATGATTTGATGAAATGACTGTGGCAAGGAAAAGCGGGTATGAACTCAACTTGTTCTTCGTTTTTGTAAATATGTTTAACTCAGTATCCATGATTCAACATATTATGATTAAACATATTTGTGATAACAATTAGAGATTATAGTTGCTCATACCATTCTTAAATAGCTAGGAGTGAATAATGATTTATCTTGAGTGTCAACATGCATTAAAATGTTTATGATGTAGTATGATGATATGGTATCCTCCTCTGAATGTTTCAAGTGGCTTGACTTGGCACATGTTCATGCATGTAGTTGAATCAAAACCAACATAGCCTCTACGATATTTATGTTCATGGTGTTTATATCCTACTCATGCTAGTATTCAATGTTGATTATTCATAATGCGTGGTTATGACCGTTTTGCTCTCTAGCTGGTCGCTTCTCAGCCTATTTGCTAACCTTCGCCTGTACTAAGCGGGAATGCTGCTTGCTTCAAAACCCTTAAACCAAAGTTATTCCAGATGAGTCCACTATATCTACCTATATGCGGTATTATCTTGCCGTTCTAAGTAAATTTGCATGTGCCAACTTTAAATATTCAAACGAACATCTGTTTTGTGTGCCCGTACCGCTCATGGAGCGACAGGGGACGGTCAGTATCTTCCATGCTAAGCGGGTTATTCTCATGATGAGTGTTCACTCACTTGTCCTTGCACGAGAGGGGCTGGTAATCGGGATGCCCAGTCCCATCATTAAAAATGCAAAATAATAAAACAAACTCCCCCGGAAAGTTGTTAGTATGGAGGGCACCCGAGGATTTGGCTAGCCATGGCTTGTGATTGTTGGTGGAGGGGGAGTAAAGTTTACTTTACCGCTTGGGAACCGCCGCTAATGTGTTTAGCATGGAAGATATTGAAAACTCTCGGTCGTGACGTTGACAGGAATGGCATACCTCCCAAAATTTATTTACCTCTGATTTAAGCTTCGAGCTCTGGCACCTCTGCAAATCCATGCTTCCCTCTGCGAAGGGCCTATCTATTTACTTTTATGCTATTTTATTTTTATTGTTGAGTCATCACCTTCTCAAACAAGCACCAGACCTGAGAGCACTATTGTCATTCTTATGCATTGTGTATAGTTAATGTTGTGTGCATCATGACTGGATCTCTTCTACCATGAATTACAATGTTTAGTCGCTGCTTGAACTTTGGAGGTGCTCTACATTTATGTTTTGCGGTCTCAGAAAGGGCTAGCGAGATACCATGTTATCATATTATATCATGATTGTTTTGACATAGTGGTGGCATTTGAGATATTTTATTATTGCTCGCTAGTTGATTATGCCATTGATATGAGTGAACATGATTTTTAAGAGTTATCATTTGCGTGGTTAGTTATGATCTTTGCTGAAAACTTGGACACTACTTAAGCATATATATAGATACAAGAACAAAAGAGTTTGTAAAAGTTTTTCTTTATCACTTTCAGTTTGTCAACTGAATTGCTTGAGGACAAGCAATGAGTTAAGCTTCGGGGAGTTGATACGTCTCCGTCGTATCTACTTTTCCAAACACTTTTGCTCTTGTTTTGGCCCCTAATTTGCATGATTTGAATGGAACTAACCCGGACTGACGATGTTTTCAGCAGAATTGCCATGATGTTGTTTTTGTGCAGAAAATCAAAGTTCTTGGAATTGGATGAAACTTTCTGGAGATTTTTTATTGAATATATAAAAAATACTGGCATCAAGAACTACTGGAGGGGGGCCACCCAGTGCCCACGAGGCACCAGGGCGCGCCACCCCCCCTGGCGCGCCCTGGTACCTCGTGGGGCCCACGTGGCTTTGTTTGACCTATTTCCAACGCTATAAATTCAGTTTTCCAGAGAAAAAAATAAGAGAGGAAGTTTTATTGCGTTTCATGATACGGAGCCGCCGCCACCTCGTATTCTTCATCGGGAGGCCAAATCTGGAGTCCGTTCAGGGCTCCGGAGAGGGGGATCTTCCGGCATCGTCATCATCAACCATCCTTCATCACCAATTTCATGATGCTCACCGCCGGGAGTGAGTAATTCCTTCGTAGGCTTGCTGGACGGTGATGAGTTGGATGAGATTTATCATGTAATCGAGTTAGTTTTGTTTGGGCTTGATCCCTAGTACCCACTATGTTCTGAGATTGATGTTGTTATGACTTTGCTATGCTTAATGCTTGTCACTAGGGCCCGAGTGCCATGATTCCAGATCTGAACCCTTTATGTTTTCATAAATATATTTGTGTTCTTGATCCGATCATGCAAGTTATATGCACCTGCTACGTGTTATGATCCGCATACCCCAAGGTGACAATAATTGGGATTCTTTCCGGTGATTGCCGTAGTTTGAGGAGTTCATGTATTCACTAAGTGCTAATGCTTTGTTTCGGTTCTCTATTAAAAGGAGGCCTTAATAGCCCTTAGTTTCCTTATGGACCCCGCTGCCACGGTAGGGTAGGACATAAGATGTCATGCAAGTTCTTATCGCAAGCACGTATGACTATATACGGAATACATGCCTACATTACATTGATGAATTGGAACTAGTTCTGTGTCGCCCTAGGTTATAACTATTACATGATGAATGTTATCCAACGAATATCAGCGATCCAATGCCTACGAGCTTTTCATATATTGAATCTTGCTAAGTTACTACTGTTGCTGCTGCTGTTACAATTGCTATTTCTACTGCTGTTACCGTTACCGCTACTGTTACTATTATTGCTACTGCTATCAAACTATCATACTACTGTGCTACTGATCACTCTGCTGCAGATATTTAGTCTCCAGGTGTGGTTGAATTGACAACTCAACTGCTAATACTTGCGAATATTCTTTGGCTCCCCTTATGTCGAATCAATAAATTTGGGTTGAATACTCTACCCTCGAAAACTGTTGCGATCCCCTATACTTGTGGGTTATCACTCATCACACCCCCGCCGGCACACTCACCACAGCCGGTTGCTCATCGCACCCCGCTGCCTTTGGTGTGGTGCCACTGCTGCAAATCATGCAGAGTCATCCATCGCATCTCAACTACAACCCTCAACCCTGGCCAAGTCTTCTACAAATGCCCAAATCATGGGGTAATATGGTCAAGTTGTTCGCCTGCTTTCAGTTGCTGAATTTTATTTTTTAAGAGTTTGGTTGATGATCTTCGAATTTGATTCATGCAAAAAAGGGAGGATTCTTGTGATTTGTATTTTTGGGAAGTTGCAGATGTGGGGGAATGGAACTACGCGGATTGTTTGGTTAGCCGACGAATCCTAATACCAGCAGGCTGGGGTGTTGGACAAGTAACTGAAGGAACGGCAAAAGAGGAAGATGCATAGCAGAAGGTTAAAGATGATGCAGTTCATCTGATCATGGCCAAGTAACAGTTGGTGAACAACCATGGCAGCAATGAGGAGATGAAAGAGCTTGTGAAGATAATGGGCAAGATCGTTGTGCTTTGTAGGATGATTGTCTCTTTATTTGCAGTGTATGTAGCACTCGTGATGTATTCAGTGGCTCTGACATGAGCACTTTGCTAAAACTAGTAATGAATGAAACCTATTTAGCAGGCTGGGCATCTAGTGTTGTGAACATCTAATGATTTCTATATTAACGGGAATCGGGGGGCATCCCCTTTTGCTAATAAATAAATAAATAAGCAGAGGACCTGTCGGGTCAGCTATGTTCCCATTGCAAGACGTTCAGTAAATTGCACTCCAACAGCAAACTGCCATCAACTACATTTGCGGTTGTACAATCATCAAATACAAGTTTCATAGCAAAATATGAGTACTACTAAACAACAATGTCATCACGTTTCAATCGTCATACAATCACCAAACACAAATCAACATACATAATAAGTGATGTTTAATACGTCTCCAACGTATCTATAATTTTTGATTGTTCCATGCTGTTATAGTATCAATCTTGGATGTTTTATATACATTTACAAGCAATTATATATCATTTTTTGGGACTAACCTATTAACTTAGTGTCTAGTGCCAGTTGATGTTTTCTGCTTGTTTTTGGCTTTTCAGAGAAACAGTACCAAACGAAGTCCAAATGCCACGAAACTTTTTGGAGATTTTTTCTGGACAAAAGAAACCTGGGAAGCTTTTGGAGGAGGCCAGAAGCCCCACAAGGGCTTCACAAGGCACTAGGGCGCGCCCCAGGGGGGTGGGCGCGCCGTACTGCCTTGTGGGGCCCACGTGACTCCTTTGGACCTAATTCCACTTCTATAAATTCACAAATATTCGGAAACCCCCAGAGAGCCAGAAGAGAAAACCTTTCCGCCGCCGCAAGCCTCTGTTCTTCCACAATCCCATCTGGAGGCCTTTTCCGGTACTCTGCCGGAGGGGGAATCGATCACGGAGGGCTTCTACATCAACCTTGCTACCCTTCCGATGATGTGTGAGTAGTTTACCACAGACCTACAGGTCCATAGCTAGTAGCTAGATGGCTTCTTCTATCTCTTTGATCTTCAATACAGTGTTCTCTTTGATGTTCTTGGAGTTCTATCCGATGTAATCTTCTTTTGCGGTGTGTTTGTTGGGATCCGATGAATTGTGAGTTTATGATCAGATTATTCATGAGAAATATTTGAGTCTTCTCTGAAATCTTTTATGCATGATCATTATAGCTTTGTATTTCTCTTCGATCTATCGGTTTAGTTTGGCCCACTAGATTGATTTATCTTGCAATGGGAGAGGTGCTTTGTGATGGGTTCAATCTTGCGGTGTTCAATCCCAGTGACAGAAAGGGACATGACACGTATTTGTATTGTTGCCATTAAGGATAAAAAGATGGGGTTTATTCATATTGCTTGAATTTGCTTCTCTACATCATGTCATCTTGCTTAAGGCGTTACTCTGTTTCATACTTAATACCCTAGATGCATGCTGGATAACGGTCGATGGGTGGAGTAATAGTAGTAGATGCAGGCAGGAGTCGGTCTACTTGTCTCGGACGTGATGCCTATATACATGATCATTGCCATGAATCCGTCATAATTATTCGCTTTTCTATCAATTGCCCAACAGTAATTTGTTTACCCACCGTATGCTTATGCGCTCAAGAGAGAAGCTTCTAGTGAAAACTATGGTCCCCGGGTCTATCTTTATCATATAAAAAACCTAAAAATACCTTGCTGCAATTTATTTACTTTTATTTTAATTAGTAGTTTAGTTTATCTATTTACCTCAATAATATTTAATCCTTGCAAATAACCGCTAAGAGGATTGACAACCCTCTTATTCGCGTTGGGTGCAAGTGTTTGCTCTTGTGTGTGCAGGTGCGCTTTAACGGAATTTTGCTTGGTTCTCCTACTGGATTGATAACCTTGGTTCGTAACTAAGGGAAATACTTATCTCTACTGTACTGCATCTCCCTTCCTTTCAGGGAATTACCAACGCAGCTCACAAGTAGCAATGTTCTCACTGAACAACTACTTCATCAGGTTTCAGTTGTCATAGAAAACACAATTTAACATACTAGATAATAAGTCGTCTTCTCACAGGCAAATATGACAAAAGCAATCTAATCATCATCCGCAGCATCAACGTCAACATCTTCACCATATGTGTTAGTATGAATCGTAATTCCCCCCAGTGTCATCTTCTTCTTCAGCATCAATGTCCTCGAACGTTGGCTTCTTATTGATCAACTCATCTACTTCCGCAGCCTAACAGGTAATCTTTTCTCCAGCCTTATTGATGTGATGGTCCGCAAACATATCATAAACATCTGTGCAATCCTCTACATCAGCAGTAGTGTAAGCATCATCTTGTTGTGCAACTTCATTAAACGAATTCCTCTGCTCAAACTTTTGCAATATTCTCCAGTCTTGGCTATGTGCATATGTCTGTTCCAAGAAAAATATTTGTGTTGCTTGATTTGCCAAAATATAAGGCTCGTCGGTGCGGTACGCCACCATGACATTGATGGATTTGAAATAATCATCATCTTTGGGTTTTGAGGTCCTGGTAAACTGGTTATACCAATGACAGCAAAACAGAACCACGCACCGATGAACCTCGAAACTGGAGATATACTACAACTGAACAATGTCTGTTATGTTAGCATACATTTTAGTTGTCACTTTCTTGTGCGTATCCGTGCTCATGACAGCACTGTTTTGTGTCTTCCTGCCTTCGTCGCGTGCAAGGGTGTTGTAGCGCACATCTCCAACAACGCAAGATGCATAATGTCTTACCCGAGTATCAGGACCCATTGCTAGTGCATAAAGGGTATCACTAACTTCCTGCCCCTCCTCCCGCATCTCCTTAACCTATGGTTAGAAAATAGACAAGCTGATCATCTTATGTACTCTATATATTAAAAAAACTGACAGTGCAATTCAAAAGCTTACACAACTCTTCAACCATTTCGCAAATCCTTCCCTAACCCGTTTGTCAATGTTTCTTGGATTTTGCGCCAGTAACTCCTTTTCATACATGCTGCAGAACATAGTGATCGCGTCAAACATCTAAATATATAAGAATGTGCTGCAAGTTTCGTAGATTACAATGTATAAGCTGCAGTACTTAGCACTTACTCGATATAAGGTAGAATCTTAGGACATTTATTCAACACATACCAAACCATTTTGTCCAAATCTTTAGGTTTGTCATCTTGTCGACTCTTCCCTGTTACTCAAACAGCAGGATCGAAAAGATTGAGCTCAGGATTTTTTTCGCCCACCTTTTTGCTAGGCTGATCAGCTGTTTCAATGTATCTTGAGCAGAATGTCAACGCTTCTGTAGCAATGTAGGCCTCTGCAATGGAACCCTCAGGTCTAGCTCTGTTCCTAACATAGCCCTTGAAAGTGCCTAGCCACCTTTCAATAGGGTACATCCATCCATACTGTACTGGACCTCTAAGTGGTGCCTCATCAGGTAGATGAACAGCCAAATGCACCATCACATCAAAGAAGGCTGGAGGATATATCTTCTCAAGGTCACATAGGATTGTTGGTATCCTCTCTTTAAGATGCTTCACAGCATCTATCCTGATATTTCTACTACAGAGTTCCCTGAAGAATTGTTCCAACTCTGCAACTGCTTTGTATAAGTCAGGGCGGCCCAATCCTCTAAGGAGAACAGGTAAAACCCTTTGAAGTAGGATGTGGCAGTCATGAGTTTTCAACCCTTGTACCTTGGTTCCATTTGCACTGATTCTCCTTTCAGGGTTGGAAGCAAATCCATGTGGGAATCTCACACGTGATAGGATCTTGCAGAATTCTTTTCTCTTTTGCTTGTCCAAGACGTACACAGCTGGTGCCATATCCCGTGATTCACCTTTCTCTTTCACCTGCAAATCAGATCTGATAGCCAGGTGTGTCAAATCGATCCTAGATTTTAAGGTATCTTTTGTCTTGCCTTCAATATTAAGAAGTGTGCCGATAATGCTGTCACATATATTTTTCTCAATGTGTATCACATCAAGATTATGCCTCAGATCCAAATCCTTCCAATACTCCAAGTCCCACAAAGTGGACCTGCGGGTAAACAATAATCTCTCTTTTGCCTTGCCACGCTTCCTTTTCCCATTGCCATTATCGGGATGGTTTCCTGGTGTAATATGCCTGACCTTCTCTAATTCCTCCTGCAACTCATCGCTGGTGAGCCTCTTTGGTGCATCACGGTTTTCATGAGTTGCATCGAACACAGCTTTTCGGTGTTTTCTAAGACGCAGCTTGTCCTTGTCAAGGAAACGGCGGTGTCCAATGTAATAGACCTTGCTAAGTATTGGGTATGACAGTGGATTCTTGTCACAACGAACACATGCATTGTAACCATGTGTTGTTCGCCCTGACATAGTGCCCAAAGCTGGATAATCATGGATGCACCAAATTATAACAGCACGCAAAATGAAATCAGCTGGTGGGCTCCTATATAGGTCTCGAGTGAGAAAACCCCTCCATAGCTTTTGAAGTTCCTCCACAACAGGCTCCATGAATAAATCAAAATCCTTTCCAGGACTTTTTGGACCTGGGATGAGCAAGGCCATAATGTAGTTTGATTCTTTGGTGCAGACATTTGGCGGCATGTTGTAAGGGATAACAAGCACTGGCCACATGCTATATGTCACGCTCTGGTCGCCAAATGGGTTGAATCCATCTACAGCTAAGCCAAGTCTAATGTTTCTCGGCTCAGCAGCAAACTTTTCGTGTTTCAGATTGAAGCTTGTCCAGTCACTACCATGAGATGGATGGCTCATTACATTCCGATCTCTGTGCTCCTGGTTCCTAGAATGCCACAGTACATCCTCTCTTGTTTGAGCATCATGAAACAACCTCTGCTATCTTGGTATAATTGGAAAATGTCTCAGAACCTTATGAGGAATCCTCTTCACAGCATCGCCATCTTTCCATCTTGATGATTTGCATTTTGGGCATTCACTTAAGTTGGCATAATCCTTCCAGAACAGAACACAATTATTCTCGCAAACATGGATCATATCATATCCAATTCCAACCGCACGGAGGAAATTCTTCATTTTACTGTAGGTGTGTGGCAACTCCGACATAGCTGGGTTAGAATCGCGGAAAGCAGCCATCATCGCATCGAATGATTTGTTGGTCATCCGCTGAGATGTCTTCACCTGAAGAAAGCTGACCATAGCTGAGAATACTGATAGCTTACAACCTGCGGTGACTGCCACATTGCATTGGTCTGATATGCGGGCCCATCGTTTTTCTTGTACAGGTGTAAGTTCTCAAAATGCGCGAGCATTTCATAGCATTGTTTCAATCTTGGTCAAAGTCACTGGCTCTGCCACCACCTCCACCTCCTCCTCTTCCTCTTGAGCATCAGGCAGATTAAGATGGTGATCTGCTGCTTCCACATAGTGAGTGACATTGACGTTCACAGCTTCACCATGATGAACCCACCTAGTATATGTGACTGACATCCCATACAAGTGTAGACGATTTTGCACAGTTGACTGAGGTCTTGAAACTGAATTCATACAACTGCTACACGGGCAGCGCACATCTGCTTTCGGACCACCGTACTCAGCTCTGATAAAGTTCATGAAGTTTTGAACCCCCTCGACATATGCAGGGGAGAATCATCGAACAGAAGTTATCCAAGTCATGTCCATCTATCAGACATACAAATTAGTTCTTCTAGTAGATATTACAGGAAAAACATATATGTTTCATTATAAATTCCAGAAAAAATACCTAGGTCGATGTCTAAACCTATGACAAGATATTTGGACAAGCAGATCTAAGTAACGAAATATATGTAAAGCTGATTCAGCAAATAGATTGAGTGCTAAATTAGGGCAGGCTATTTCAGCAATCAATGAGGCCGAGCACACAGCTATCGAAGGCCATCTCAGCAACAAAGATTGAGTGTAAAACAGTGTCGAGCTATTTCACCTAACAGATTGGCTACTAGACCATGGCAATCTACTTCACAATACATACATGGTCTTAAAATATGGCAGGATATTTTAGCAACTAATCAGGCATGGCATGCCATCTCAACAAAGCAGATTGAGTGCAGAACAGGGAATGTAGCTTTTTAAGCAGAGCATATTGAGTGTAAACTATTTCGGCAAGTAGTGAGATTAACAGCGTCTATCAGCTAACATCCAACACTACTCCGACATGCATGAGGTCTCAGTCTAGAATGCGCGTACGATGGGAGAAGCTGACCATCGTGCATCTCCACAAGAACGTCGCCAGCGTTGGCGGCGCAGCTGGAGGACGGCAGTTTTTGAGAGCGTACTGTGGGATCGAGAGGATCGCCATGCGTCCCCTCGAAGAACCGTGGCACCGACATATCGGTGCGGCGGGAAGGGCTAGTTTGGCGGAGCGAATGGAGTGGAGGGGGCAGGGGGAGGGGGGTTTGGGGAATATTATTGGCTAGTTGGCCGAAGAGGAGTTGAATTTAGGATTTGGGGGAAATTTTCGCGCGGTGGGCGGGGGAGTTTGGCGAATGGTCGGTTTCTCCAATTGCGGTCCCATGTTTCAGTGAAGAGGCAAGCCGAAGCGCGTTCCCTTTGGGTGAGCGGTGTGCAGGACCGACCGTGTGAGGGGTGCAATGCGATCACGACAGGCATGCTATAAGTGTACCGCCTTTTCCTTTTGAACTTGTAGAGTGTAACACTTGGTTTTGGTGCTTGGCGTGATCCATCGAGACAAATTCCGACTAAAACGGCGCGGGCGGGTCTTTTCCCGTGGGATATGTTGGGAGTTTGGCTTAGTTGGTTTGACAGACAGAGCGAGAGAAAGAAATGAAATGCGTGAATGTCTAGTGGACGTGCTTTTGGAGGGCCTAAGGGAAATTGTGTATGTAAACCCTCTGTATTTATTCACTTCGCATATTAGCTTTGTCTTGGGTCAAACTTTCTAAACTTTGACCAAGTTTATACATACAAAAACAATGACAACCACAATACGAAGTAAATATGATTAGAATCATTATTCAATATATCTTCATACAACATATGTTTTTATTGTGAAAGTTCATATAACCGGACGAGATTCATGCAAACACGGCAGATTTTCATTACATTTCAAACTTTTAGGACAAGAAAAGAAAAGAAACACGACCTTAAACCTACCCTACGGCGACGGCGTACGTCCACTTTCCTTTGTATTCCGCATCGGCGACCACGTCCTCCATCTGCCGTCTCCATGAACGGCGACGGGGTTCAAGATCCGTGAAGTAAGGGTGCGGTCCCTGGCGAGGAAGAGTAGAACAAAGGAGATGGACCAGCCCACTTGGGACACCATGCATGCTGCCTCCCATGCCCTACTCATCCTCGGAGGAGTCCACGACCTCGGCGGTGCCGGTGGACGTGAGGTCGATGATGGACGTGGACGGTCCGTCGCTGTTCACATGCCATATGCGCCCCCAAACATTGGACGACGGTGCATAGAACACGCGGCTAGCGGTGCTCTTGTCCTCGGCCGCCAGCGCGGTCGGCGCTTGTGCGGACGCGTCCGCATCTGGCTACGCCGGCATTGCGTTGCGAGCGGCGGGTTGAGCAAGGGCGGCGACCTCGAGCTTCATCTCCGAAGACAAGCTCTCCCGTAGAGTGTTCCCGCCCGCGGTCATGGTGGATGTGGTGCCACGGAGGAGGATGTGCTCTGGTGTGGAGTTTAGCTGGGTGTTGCCGCCTTTAAGTAGCGCATACGGGTGAGGCCAAGCGTCCGGGTGCGTCAATGAGTCACCGGAGTTCGTACCTCGGGCGGCGAGCCTGCTTAATGGCGGCATGCGGACGGACGGCATGAATGCGCGTAGCTGGCACTGGGGGGAACGCACGCGGGCGAGGGATGAGGGTTTTTTGTGGGCCAGGGTAGTCAGCTGCGGGCGTGGCAACGTCGCAGATGCCCTTTGCTCACATGCGATCCCACATGTCAGTGACAAAGCAAGACGACCCACGCTCCCTTGGGTCAGAAGCATGCCGGACCGACCGTCTGGGGGTGCGATGTGAACGCGACAGGGGTGCTATCAGTGCACCGCCTTTCACTTCGAACTTGTAAACCGTAACACTTGTAGAGCGTAAGACCGAAAGCATATAGTATGAAGTTGGCACCTCACCTATATCCAGCCTAGTAGCCCACATGTACAATAGTTATTCATACTAGCATATCTACCAGTATACTTAGTGTACCGCCCTTTCCTTTTCAACTCCTGAAGCGTAACGCTTGATTAAGTAGCTGGACAATGTGTGTTGCCTGTCTTTGTATGTATTTGAGGTGTGCTGATTGAGGTGTCCGGATGTTTGAAGGAATAATTGAGGTGCGCCCGGTCCGTGCCCGCATTTAGGTGTCCAACTTACCATGTTCCGGCTGTAGTAAATATACTATGTAAGTTGCTTGGAAAAATAGTTACCTAGGTCGGTTTTGTGAGCCGTCCACTACTTGTCGCTCCCCATCTTAGTAGTGACAAACCCCTTCGGTTCATGACCCGACACACCTTGACGAGATCGATAGATGTGGAGAGATCGAGTGTGTGTCGTGCAAATCAAGGTTTTGGCGTGTGTCTATGATAGAAATGATCGTGTGAGGTGGAGAGCGGGGGGGGGGGGGGGTTGTGTGTACGCTAGTTAGTCATGTACCATCTAGCTGTAGATCGATTGAAAGAGGACTAGGGTGGGTCCGAAGATCGATCGATTGACCGATGGACATAGGGGTGTAGAGAAAGATGAATGTATGCTTAAAAAAAGATAGATGAAAGACTTGGTTACAATTAATGCATGGTAGAGTGACCCAGGCGTGTGTCGAAGAGCGACCTGATGAGCGAGATACAATCCCTATACCTCAAGAGGTCGATCATGTGTGACATGCACAAAGAGGAAGAGAGGTGCTATGCGTGTGTGTGTGTGTGTGAGAGAGAGAGGCCCTGAGATGAAACCGAGAGAGATCGAGTGGGTGTGCAATACAGAGAGAGCGTGCATCAAAGATAAAAACATGACAACACTCTATGTTGGGTGTGTGAGACACATTATGCATAAGAGGACACTTGGTACTTGAATCCAACCTAAAAAAAGTTTCAAATATTAGAATTCAACCTAAAGTGGATTCAAATATTTGAACCGGTGCTCATAGCATTTGCAAATCATATGTAAAGGGCATCCAATCTTCGTTTCGCTTTTCAACTTACTACAATATACCATGTACTCCCTCCGTTTCTCTTTACCCCGCGTATAAAATTTGGTCAAAGTCGAACTACACAAAGTTTGACAAAATTTGTATCAAAAAATATGAACATCTACAATACTAAAACTATATAGTATGAAAATACATTTCATAGTGCATCTGATAATATTGATTTCATATTGTGAATGTTGATATTTTTTAATATAAAATTAGTCAAACTTTACCAAGCTTGACTTTGACCAAACTTTATATGCAGACTAGAAAGAAACGGAGGGAGTACAAGCACGTACATAAATTTGTATTCAAACAGAAACTGGTTTCCAATTTGTATTCAAACATGTGAATGTTTGTTCTCGCGCATGCGCTTGCTACTAGGATTTCGCCACGTCTAGCCAGTCCAATAGCAGTAGGAGTACTAGTACTAGTACTACCTTTGCTTTTCATTCCAAATTTTGACCATAATTTCAACTCAAATTTTTTAATGCATGTCATAAAAAATTATATCGTTCGATTCGTATTTGAACATAGTTTCCAATGATATTACTTTCGGTGACATGCATTAATATTATTTTAGTTAAATCTAAGGTCAAAATTTGACACAAAATACGTAGGGGACCAATAAACCAGGACGGAGGCATCTGCACTAGAGTATGGAGTGCTTATTAACACATGGCCAACCTCACACTCTCAACAAATTTCTTGGAATCCGTGCTACAACATATCCCTCCTCGTCTCTCTCCTCGTGTTTTTTTACATCAGTCGTCTCTCTCTTCTAAATTCAGCTGACGCGGGCGGGGGGAGGGGGAGATGGAGGGGGAAAGTTTGCCTACCGTCGGTTTGCTCTCAACTGCGGCCCCGCAAGCGAGCGAAAACGCAAGACGAAGCGCGTTCCATTCGGTGAGCGATGTGCCGGACCGACCGTGTCGGGGTGCAACGCGAACGCGACAAGTGTGATGTACACCGTGAGTTCCTTTTGAACTTCCATACTTCTTTTTTTTGGAAGGAATGAACTTCTATACTTCAAGTACTCCTATTGCGTACATAACACTTGGTTTTGCTGCTTCGAGCAATCCAATGATACAAATCCCACCCACAGCATCTCAAAAAAACAAATCCCACAGACCGACCGGTGGGAAGGTCCGGACGTCTGCGACGTCAAACTCCGAAACTCTGGTCCCATCCCACCCCACAACTCTCCAGGCTCCAACCGTCCGGCTTTGCAAACTCCGCACAGTCAAAACCGATTGACCGATCGTCACCGGTACCACTATTCACACCGGAACCTTCGCTGCTCAGCCAACACCAGCTGCTTGCCGGCCGGTCAGCACTGCCCCAAAACCACACCTCCCAGCCCATTCTCCCACCTTTCGATCCCCTAGCCCGCATCAGCCATCCCCTAGTTCGCTGGATAGCCATGGTGCACAGCAAGATCATGTACTACAATATGTTGATGCCGGAGCGTAGCGCAGAAATCGTGGCGGCGGTAGGCGCCACAGACCTCCGTTCTCAAGCTCACTTTTCGGCGGGTCAATCCCCGAGTCCTCTGGAGCTGAGCTCCGAGGAGGAAGGCGATCCAATGTTCATGGCGGAGGTCGCGGCGCAGAAGGCCCCCGCGGCGAAGGAGACCATGGACGTCGACTTTGTGCCGGCGTCCGGGTCCCCCATGGTGCAGGCGGACCAGCGGTTCAACCTGGTGATCCTAAAGAAGTGCCGGGCAGCGGAGGCTCAACTCGACAGGGAGCGCGCGGATGCCGCTGCCATCGAGGCCCTCCTGGCGGAACCGGATGTCGTGGTCGTGAACCGGGCGGCGGAGGCTCAACTCAACGCGGAGCACGCGGATGCCGCTGCCATCGAGGCCCTCCTGGAGGAACCGGATGTCATGGTCATGAACCGGGCGGCGGAGGCTCAACTCGACATGGAGCGCATGGATGCCGCTGCCATCGAGGCCCTCCTGCAGGCAGAACCGGATGTCGTGGTCATGAACTGGGCGGCGGTGGCTCAACTCGACGCGGAGCGCGCAGATGCCACTGCCATCGAGGCCCTCCTGCAGGCAGAACCGGATGTCGTGGTCGTGAACCAGGCGGCAGAGGCTCAACTCGACGCGGAGCATGTGGATGCCGCTGTCATCGAGGCCCTCCTGCAGGTGGGACCAAACGTCGTGGACTTGAACCGGGCGGCGGAGTCTCAACTCGACACGGAGCGCGCGGATGCCGCTGCCATTGAGGCCCTCCTGCAGGCGGAACCAAACATCGTGGATGTGAACCGGGCGGTGCTCGCATCCGTGCAGAGCGCCATCACGCTCCGCGTGAACGAGTAGCTGGAGGCCGAGGACAACCACGCCGTAGAGACACACGTCGGCAGCTCCGGCTGGTTCGCGCCGGCAGCCAAAGACGACGAGGCCGGCTAGTGATAGTTTTTCTTTATGTTGTTGTTTTTAGGGATCATTTGCTGTGTAAAAACATATTTATATTTAATAAATCGGCCTTATAAACATACTGTATCGACGAAAATTAGGTGTCAGCGGTTGGATGGCTGAGTTTGGTTTGATCTCATGTGGTTTCTCCCTCTGTCCAGATTTATAAGTCAACTTACGCAAATCAGATATTCCCAAAATGCTTTAGGCGCAATGCATTAAATCCCGTCCTCGTTCCCCTCACTGCGTCGTTCATCAGCGAGCGGAAATTTAGGCCGAACCACGCGCGCGAAGGAAATGGCGACCTATGCATGCAGAGAAGGAACACGTTGATTAGGGGAGGGATTGACCCCAGTTCGCATGCATGGGTTGGCTGAAACGGCAGCCCTATTAATTAGGGATTCATTGCTAATTTTTGTTTGGTTTACGAGGAAAAAACTGGTGCGGTGATTGGAAGAATTCCCGGTCCGACTCTTTTACCTCCTCCAATCCGCAGCCACCGGGTCACGCTGCTCCACCTAAGGTGACTTAAATGCACCTGGACGGAGGGAGTACCATATGTCAATGATAAAGGCAAGCCGAGGCGCGTTCCCTTGGGTTTGCGGCGTGCCGGACTGACTGTGTGAGGGTGCGGTGCGACCGCGACAGGCGTGCGTAAGTGTACCGCCTTTTCATTTTGAACTTGTAAATCGTAACATTTGGTTTGTGAGTGAGTGACTTCGATTTTAGTACTGTGTCACCGTGACCGTTGGATGTGACGTGACCACGTCGTTTGACCTCGAGCTGCCGGAAGGGGACTCGAACGTGACCGTGTACCCTTACATGGGCACCGGTTTACTGTCAGAAAGGCTCTTCCGCCTTGGGGACCCGTCCAGCCTGTGCAAGCAACGGAAATGCCGGCATGCAGTTCAGGGCCGGCTCCGCTCATCGATCTACGTCCCAACGAAATAGAGTGGGAGATGGTCGTCCTCGACGGCGTTGTGAGGAAGATAGTCCAGGAGGCGAATCGCTGGCGGTTGCATCAACGAGGAGGGTGTGACTTTAGCTTCGACACGAATGTGGACCGGCGTCATGTCATTACCCTGCCGGTGCTACATTCGTGGAGAAGCTTCTTGGTGAGGAAGGTGTTGGGACATGCCCGGCATATCTCGCACACACCATCAAACAACTGCTCCCTTTGTAAACAAATATAAGAGCGTTTAGATCACTACTATAGTATTCTAAATGCTCTTATATTTCTTTACGGAGGGAGTAGTAAAGTAGTACTGCTTATCTAGGCTTTCGCCGGCCTATTGATGCACATACAAGAATTTTTAAATCATATAATGCTCTATGTACGTTTGGTCTTGTCACTAATAAGTACTACTAGTACTACTATATTTGTAACCATTGAGTAACTGATACTACTTGGTGAATGTTGCGTAGCCGTGGATGTCCGAGCTAAATTTGAAACACAGTCACGATCAAACGAGATGTTACCATTGGGCTCCACCACTCCACCAGCAGGAATCACCTTGGCCTATTTGATTTGCAGGATCCTCAAAACGCAGGAATCGCAAAAATATAGGATTGTTCTCTTTGGATGGGAATGGCTTGGATTGGAGTATAGGATTAGTATTGTGTGTTTGATGTCACAGGAAAGACAGATGAATTTTTAAAATACTCCTAGGTTGGAGTAGATGCAGGATTTCCTATATTATTAAATGTAGCACATTAGCTTCGTCCGTCCAGGTTACTGCGGGAAAGGTCGTTTCTGGAAGAAGACGATGGAGAAGCGGATTCAGCAAAGAGTGAAATGATGGTTGCTTCGCCCGTGACTTTGTGATTGGACGCCTCATTGCGTTGTGATTTGTGATAGTACTAGGGAGTAGACTCTGTGCTCTATGCATGTGTCCATGCAAGGGAGAAAGAGGAAAGAGGTTGCATTTTTTTTATTCATTCAATCAATTTGGCATCGGCGCACCACCGAGTTCCGGTTCCCTCTTTTTTTTGGCTTTCGCAGCACCCTCCACAATGGTTCCCATCGATGCCAAAAGCTATTTTACCATTTGGCTACACATTGTGGATGCCCTTAAGCATACCACTTGTTTTTGATTAGTAAAGAGGAGGTGCTTTTGCCGCGCGGAAGGCGGGGGAGGTTGGACTCACGGTTTGCTAACATGCGGTCTCACATGTCAGTGATGTACCAAGCCGATCCGCGTCCCACATGACTACATGAGGCAGAACAATGGCAGAAGCAACTTCAGCGAAGAGTGAAATGATGGTTTCTTCGTCCCTCCAACTTATACTGCGGGAAAGCTGCATCTTTGTGATTTGATGCCTCATTGCTCATTACTACCGCGGTGCCACGACCGGGGTGCGTCCCCCCTGATGCTCTGCACTGTTATTTGGTGCATGGCACTTGGACCCGGATGCTGGATGTCCCACATGTCAGCGAAATGGAGTAGAACATTTATGAAAGCGAGCGCTCCACTCTTACGACGGAGGAGTACAAGACACGGTGGCCCAGTGAACTGTAACTTGTACTGTACTACTATAGTAGTACTATGTGGTAGTCTTGTACTACTCTTGTACCACTTGGTTTTGCTGTTTCGCGCGATCCATCGATACAAACCTGATTAAACAGGCGAGGGCGGGTCTTTTCCCGCGCGGTAGGCAGGGTAGTTTGGCATAGTCGGTTTGACAAAGAGACCGAGAGAAAGATGTGAAATGCTTGAATGTGTAGTGGGCCCTTTTTTTGTGTGTGTCATGTGTGTGTGTAGTCGGACCTTTCAGATCACTAGATGATACTAGCCATACATTTCAACGCAATTTTAATGTATGCAACATGAATAATTGAAGTAACAATATGAGATCTAAAACTTAAAATACATATGATTTATTGTGTTAGAGTATAGTAGTACTGTATTGCATAGTTGTTAGATATAACATGTGAGAACGTGTAGGGACGTACTTTTGGAGGGCATACAGAGAGAAATTCGGCATAAAGTGGATTCAAATATTTGTATTCATCATCATAGCATTTGTAACTCATATCTAGAGTTTATACGGTAGACGAGAATGCTTGTTCGCTCTTACGAAACTAGTAGAACAATATTGGTGTGGCGTGCGCCAATTTAGGAGTGGGAGGTTGGCCTATTCGGCTCCACGGAGAGAGCGAGAGAAGAGATAAATACACTGGCGGTCACTGCATTTGAAGCGAAAGCATAATACGGTCACCGGACTTCAGAATACGCTCATTAGGGTCACTATATATGTTTGACGGTGATTATACGGTCACTCGCTCACCGTTCAGCATCGTATTGCACTCTGTTGACCGGCCAAATAGTCTACGTGGCACTATGTTGACGACTTAAATTTGCGACATTCCTTGTGGGTCCCACCTGTCAGTTGGCAGAGGAAAGAGATAAGATAAACACAAATTTACGCAGGCGCGACAAGACTCGAACCCTTGCGCGCGAACCACCTGGCTGTGTATGTGTGTGTCAGGGCCTGATGTGTGTGCATGCACATGTAGGTTGAGCACTTGAGCGTGAGCGTGTGTGTTGGTCGTGTGGTGAGTGCATGCATGCGTGCGTGTCTGCGTGTGTGTGCATGCATGCGTGCGTGTGTGCGTGTGAGTGTTGCATGCATGCAGTTCGTGTGCATGTGTGCGTGTGTGTATAATCAGCACACTAGATCATGTGTATTAAAAGAACCAGTCAACCAGCACAGCCTACCAATACAAGGCCACCTTGTCCACGCCACTTCGAATCCCTTCTACTAGTGATACCCACCGTCCAATGTTTTATTTTCGTTTGTTTACATTCTTATACCCGCTGACAGGTGGGCCCTATGGTAGTGAGATAATGTGCGCTGATGATGCAACACTAGATGCGCCACGTGGACTGTTTAACTAGTCAACTAATCGTGTCTTCAACAAATACAAAGCTCTACGGTGAGCCTGTGACTGCATAACAACCACAAAACGTATATGGTGACCATAATGAGTGTATTGTGAAGTCCAGTGATCGTATTGTGCTTTAGCTTCAAATACAGCGATCGTCGGTGTATATCTCGCGAGAGAAAGATGGAACATGCGTGAATGTGACGGGGCGTACTTTTAGAGGGCCTAGAGATAGTTTGTATGTGTACGTGAAAGAGGCATAGAGAGGGGGGGCGATGGGGAGAGAGATATGCTCTTCGTTTCTCTTTATTATGACTAACTTCATAGTATAAAAATATAAACATTCATAATGCGGAATAAATATCATTGGATGCACCGTGCAATTAACTTTCGTACTCCATATAACTTTGCAATATTGTATAGATGTAGATTTTATAAAATAAATTTTGGCCACACTTTGCCTAGTTTTAATTCAAAAGGAATCTTGTATGCGAAGTAAAAGTGAACAGAGGGCTTTTTAGATCAATGGAGCACATGATAAGATGCAACATGTGTGAATGTGTAGTTTACGTATTTGGCAGGGCCTGGAGAGGGTATGTGTACATATTCGAGAGAGGCGCGGATAGAGGGTGTGTGTGTGCGATGAGAGATAGATAGCACGAGAAATTAGAGAGGTCTAGAGAGATAGATACGAATAGGATGTCTCAACGAGAGATGGTCTTGAGTGTGTGTATGCAAGGGAGAAGGGGAGAGAGACATGAGCAGAAATAGTGTGTGGGGTGTTTGTGTCTGGTATGCATGTGTGGGTGTGACAAGATACCGAGACCTAGGGGTAGGGGTGTGTGAGGTCTGGTGGGCCGAGGTGAGGCCCCCGGTTGGTTCCGTCCTGCGCCACATTGGTCCGCCCGTGACACATTATATGGAGACCCCTGGAGGACTAGTCGCACAAGAAAAAGAAACCAGAGCTGCGAAGGACTTTGTGTCCACTGACAAAGCCGGCTAGTAATTGTAACCCTAGGCCCCGGGTATGTTTATACAAGCCCGGGGCCTAGTTCGTCGATAGCATACACATAATCCCTTGGTATTCACGTAGTGTACTCTGTACACACCCTACTCACAAATATACATGACCGGGGGTAGGGTATTTCCTAGATCGCAAGGGCCCGAACTAAGGTAAATTCTTGTCTCTTATTACCATGCATCCAACCTAGCTGTAAGGGATATCCTACTGAATGCTCTGCTGGAATCATATTCGTCAACTAGTAAGAGAGGTGGAGACAATGCGTGCGAGATAGACCTAAGCGTCCGGGAGACACGTAGGCAGGTATATGTACAGAGAAAAGGGTCGATGGAGATCATGCGTGCCTATGCGTGTGAGAGAGTTCTTGTGACAGAGGTTAGTTAAAGGAGTCATAGATAGTTGTGAGATAGAGGGAGGGAGGGTGATATATATAGACAACGTGTGTGCGAGAGACACCTTAGGAGAGAGTGTGAGGATGTGCGAGAGAGAAGGCCAATGGATATACAGCGTGTGCGCGTATGTGTGAGAGAGAAAGATAACACGTGTGTGAGGAGGGGCCGAGGGAGAGTGAATCTACGGGTAAAAGACTGATGTACACATCAATTTAAAATATAAATTGTTTCCCAATGTTTGGATGGGATCATGATATTTGCGATTCACGTATGGAACGATCATTGGTGTATCAAACATCCATATTCTGTTAAATTTGAGCATGTGTATGGTATTATTCAACAATATTGATTCATAGAGTCAGTATTTTGAAATCTAGACAATGCATGGCTTTAGCAATTCCAATATAAACAAGATTATAGTTTATGTTGTGTGTGTAAAGCACATTATACATACAAAAGATACATAGTGAACATTCTAAATAGCTAGCTAGGAACTAGCATACGTTTGAATTCAACTTAAGGTGGGTTCAAACATTCAAATTCAACATGAAGTGCATTCAATTATTTGAATTCGAGATCATGGCATTTGTAAATCATACCTAAATTAAGGGTGCATCAATCTTTGCTTTGCTTTTGTACATAATAACATATAGTCATGTACATAATACATTCAAATTTACCACCTCCATTCCAAAATAATAGTAGTTATAGGATTTTCAAGAGTCAAAATTTCAAAAGAAGCGCATAATTTAATGAGGTTTTCAATCATACAAGGTCAAATTTAACGAGGTCTATTAAGGTCAATCCTAATAGTTCAAGAGTACTGTAAACGTGAATGCTTCTGGTTCAAAATTTTGAACGAAGCGCCAAAAGAGCCTCTCCTCACCCGAAACCGCCCGAGACCAATGTTTGGTAGAAGGAAATTAACGTCCTAACTCTGACCCGTGAAGCCTACTGCCCGACGTCCAGAAGTCTAAACCGGGGTAGGTTTGTAACTACACCGAGACGCCACACAACCGCCTCCGAAAAACATTCATATACCGCGGGCGCCTAAACGCCGATGCGCTCGGCCGAAATCACTCCCACCCACTATTTTGGACACGTGAGATTACCGTCCTACCCCCGACCCACAGCATGTCCGAAATTTTAGATGGGGGCAAAGTTTGTAACTTTCAACAAATTTCAAACAAGCCCATCCCGGAAACATGGTTCCCCCTTAGCTTCCCCCCTCCTCCTTCCGATTCCCCATTCATACTCTGTTGGTGCCAAAACTCCCTCTCCACCAGCCGTGAAACCCCAGCCTCCTCCGTCCGCCACCCCATCGCACCGATCCACCGCCGCCCTCCTCCATCACGCCGGAGCCGATACCCCGACGTCGTCGACCACCGCAACCTCAACCGCAGCGCCCTCCATGACTTAGCAGTTGAAGCCGAGGCAGAGCTGCCTCCATGACGCGGACGTGCATCGTACCCGAGCCACTTCAACCCCTCCGTCCTGCGCCTCACCATTGCCGCTCCAACGTCGCAACCGTCCACCGCATCGGAGCTGTTCCCGCTACGCCGTCGTTCACCGCCTCGGATCTGCTTCTCCACCGCCGACAGAGGGCCACCGCACCAAACTCAACTACTTGGCCATGGGTGCGTCCAAGGCTCCGTCGTCCTCCACAACATCTGGTTGCCAGCGAACCACAAGAGGATCATCAAAAAGCATAAGGAGGACACATCATGGCAAGCCGATACTGGTACTCCTCTTCCCTTATTCTTGCAAATCTTACATGTCTGCTCGCACAGTATTCATCCCACGAAGGAAACTAGTTGACCACTTCTTACTGCACAGTCTTCCTGATACTAGATGTTCCAAGTAACTCGCGAAGCACAAGGTTTCCCCCCACTTACTATTTCACTTTAGCTAGAGATCCGTCGCCTGCCTGGATTTCAATTCAGTGTCAGTTGATTCCGAATTAAAGGAAGCACCACCCACAGAGGCGCGCGGAGCACCTCGTCCGCCTGTTCACCGGGGAAGCAGTGCCTTAGTGTCTATCTTAGAGGTGTGTGTGGTGCAGGAGCTGCTGGCGCCCGATCTGGAGGTCCGCCGGGCTTAAAGGGATGGCCGGGGGGGCTGCCAAGCATGGCGGTGGGGTGAGGTCGAGTGGAGGGCGGTGCGGCGGAGGCAGGGGTCTGGGCTGGTGGTCGCTGGCGGTTCGAGGAAGATCATCAACAGTGACTGGCGGGAGGTAGATGGAGGCCATCTGCCCATTCCTTGTAGATCGGATGGTGCAGAAAAAATTGACTGACCTATTTGTTTTCAGTCAATTGTTATTTTCATAGGACCACATGTGGTGGTTTACTAGGATTACCTGCACTTCCCAGCCATCCCTGTGCTCATATTTTAAAAGCCTAGAATCTAATTTCGTGTGCCATGCATGTTGTAGAGGTATCATATGTCTGCCGTCATTTATTTTTGACCCACCTACTATCTGATACTTTTACACTGCACTACTTGTGCACAAACTAGACCCATACTCTCTCACTATTGTTTTATTACGCATGGGTATTTCAGAATCTCAACCACAATATTCTAAAAAGAAAACACAGCTGTTGCTCCAGTCTACATCAAGGATTGGAAAGGCGCGGTTTGACACTCTATAGAAGAGTGTAGTGTCATTCGATGAAGACTGTCAACGTAGCTATGTAGTTGATGACCCCATTCGCCATACACCAGTATCGCAGGTGCTTGCTTTAACTTCATGGTGTCATATGTGGTTGCATGTTGCATATGGTGTCTACCTTGTATATTGCTTCTAAATTGGTTAAATTGCATCTACTTAGCCATATATTGTGAATATGACATGCCTTCCTATTTTTGGTACATACTGCATATGTCTATTAACCATGTTCTTACATCAAACTAATGTTCTTGTGTATCCCTCATCAATCACTTATGATGAGACAGTTAGACGGGTGGGTTACACTACTAGAAAAAAGGCTATTAGTGGCGCACCATATATTGCTATTAGTGGCGCACTATGGGTGCGCCACTACTAACACGCCACTGGTAATGGTTAGCAATGGCGCACCTCTGGTGCGCCACTGGTAACACTGCTGGTGTGCCACTGCTAACACTACTTGTGCGCCACTGGTAACACTACTGGTGCGCCGCTGCTAACCCTACTGGTGCGCCACTGCTAACCGTACTGGTGCGCCTCTGGTAATGTAGCAGGGCCCCTACTGGTGCGCCACTGGTAACCCTATGGGTGCGCCACTGGTAAGGTAGCAGGGTGCGCCACTAATGTGAAAGGTGGTGCGCCACTACTATTAATTCAAGGATTTTTTTTTCTGCTTTTCTAGTATTTGCACAGATTACAGAATACAATAATACAGCACAGAATATACAGTTTGCAATACAGTATTAACTACAATTAGTCAAGTATAAACATCACATAATATATACAATTCATCACATTAGTCTCCGAATTCGAAATAGCGAACAAAGTTCAAACATTAGCGAAGTTTAGGTCTCGAGACCGCGAGTAGCGAGTTTGTCGTCATATTACAAAGTCGATATCGATCATCTAAACTACCATCACATAGAAGAGAGATGCGGTCACGATGAGCATCATCGCGATGAAACTGGTCTTCATCCGGTTCCTCCTCCGCTCCCTCCTCTCTCCCGCTAGATAGCGCGCGTATCTAGATTCCGCCTCCGCCCTAATGGGGTACCCTTTGTAACTGTTCCCGCTGAAACGGTGAACCTGTCTCCGACACTCCTCCCAGTCGTCGTAGACTCCGGGAACCTCACCCTTGTACACGACATACGACGGCATCTCTATGCACTAGACAAACAAAACGTTAGTAGCAATTCACAGATAATATATAAGCAATATATAAGCATGCAACAAAAGGATCGAAAGAGAAAAGCAACACATTAATAGCACGGTTCATGGTCCTACTAATAAATAGCATCGATTACATATAAGTTGAACGAATGTCCAAACTGAAGAGACATACAAGTTCATTAAAGTTTAATTACAACATGAGCTAATCGATATTTCAGAACTACATAGCATCAATACTTTCGACTCGACTCAGGGACCGGAGCATGGATGAAGCCGCCGTCTTTCGTGATGGTCATGAATGTGCGGTCGTTGTCAGCCTGCATTTGTAGCGTTGTTTCTATGTCACTGTTGGACGGTTGATAGTTGAGGTAGAACTGCCCCGAGGTACGAAGGACATCTTCATAGATGATTTCCGCCAACTCCGACTGGATGCGAAAGAATTCTTGTCTGATGTCCTCATCCTGGATTGCCGACAAGCGTGCGGCCCATTCTTTGAGCTCATTTGGTAGCATACGCTGATGATGGTTCCGTACGATCGCCCGCATGTGATGGAGGGCGTAGTAGGCATCCTTCTGACTGCCAGGCGGCTGCTTGACGCAGGGGAACGTCGTTGTGTGGGTGAACACGTGCTTGCCGTACCTACAAATTGGCCTCTTGAAGGTGCCTCCAGATTTGGCGTAGACGGGGAGAACATCATCAAGAACTTTCTTAATATTTGTGTAGTCTTTCTTCGACTGACGGTCCGAGTCGAAATACGTGGCCGTGGAATATTTCGGGCTTAAGAGGATGAGTGTGCAATGTGTGTCACTGCACAAAACACGGAATGTTAGAAAAAAAAAGAACGATCGAAATCTAAGAAATCATATGTTACGGGGCGGTGAGGGGATGACTTACTCGGAAAAGTAAGGCACGAGGAAGTTATCCTTATCCTGGTTCGCCAGGATGACGCCTTCGAGGTATGAACTCGCGACTTGCCGGTCCCCAGCGCTGCCCAAGATCTTGGCACGCATGTAGAAGGGGTCGACTATCACGATGTCCGGGGTCTTGTCTCTAATGATCCGCATCTCCATACTGAGCGAAAATAGCCGAATGAAGGTGTAGTGCAGCGGATAAAGGTTAAACATAGCGAAGATGTCATCAAACCGCAGGACGATCATACGCCCCATGGTGCTATCGACAAAGCCCCTGCCCTCTGGCACCTTGGCCACGAAAACCGGGTATGCCACATCTTTCTCGGAGAGACGCCGCTTCTCCATAGTAAGAACACCGTCATGCAGATTCCGCATAGCAGGGGTTGCAGCATTGAGCAGATTAGTCGGTAGCATCGGCCTACCCGCCACATGCACCCTCCTCGAGATATCCTTGGATATTGGTGGCCCGTCCTGAGCACGGATCGTAGTCGGTGCCGGCTGGCTCGCACCCTTGCCACTTTTTCTTTTCCGTCCCTTCTCCTTCTTCTTCTGCTGTAATGGGATCGAGTTCTGCTCAGAGACCACCTTCTTGAGTGTGTTGGGGCTGATAATGTTTCGCACCTCGGCTGTTTGAGTCTCAGTGAAGGCGTCAGCTGGAGGCGTCTCCTGAGAACTGAACAGACGACGCCTGTTGCAATTGGGTTTCTCCGCGGTACCAGCTAGATCGCGATCGTCTTTTGCAGGGTTGGGTTCTTGAGAAGGAGGCCCCGCCAAGAAGTCGTCATCGTACCCATGTTCGTTAAAGTACTTATCGACGTTGGAAACTGTATCGTCGTCGCCGTCCGGATCCTGTGCCATATGCATGTCCGGATCAGCTGACGGCGGTAGCGTTGCGGCGGTCTTGCCATGGCTTGGCGACGGCACGACTGGCGGTGTTGTCTGTGGGGTGGTGTCCCCCGCCCCCAAACGAATCTGGCTCTTCGGCCAAAGCAAGGACCAGTTGTAGGAGGCGCTGAGGGTCATCACATCATCATCGTCGGCCCCAGGGGGTCGATACGGAGGTAACACGTCGTCGCAGCCCCGCAGCACCCGAACCAGTTGAACCCTATACACGGCGGGTGGCATCGGATTACCGTGGAACAAGCGGTTGCCCGGTTCAACGATTTTGGCCTTGGCGACATCGATCAACTCGCCGTTCACGAAGTGCAGGAGAGTGCATGGAACGTTGGCGGCGCCCTGCGAAAACATGTAGGGCGTCAGGGATGCCCAATCAAAGGCAAGGAGATGAAGTCATCGGCCGAGGCTTAGTTACCGTGATGGCGTCGAGCTCGGCTAATGTCGAGGCACCGCCAACGGCGGGCGTGCAAGTGACGGAGGGGCCGCTTGTTGCCGAGGTGCCGGCCGGCGTATTCTTCCCACACCCGGGTGCATTAAGCTCCAATACTGGCGCCGGCCCCGGAGTCACCAACGCCGCCTCCGCCGGAGACACCAATGCCGGCGCGTTGTGCGAGTTGCTGCCCGTGAAGCTGGGAATCGGGGGCGGCCCCTGTTGGCCGCCCGCAATCCACCCCCGCAGCCCGGCAAGCAAGGTAGGCATAATGGCGGTGATCGTCGCTCCCAATTGGTCTCGCACTTGCTCTTGGACCATCTCCGGAATCCGCGCCACTTGTGCCTTGAGTTCTTTAACCTCGCGCTCCTGGCTTTCCGAGCTGGTCTTTTTCTCCTTTCGCCCAGCCTTATAGTATTCCGACCATTTCATGGACAAGCCTTCGCCGGCCACACGACCAGCTGACGATGGCTTACTGAACTTATCCTTGTGTTTCATTACGTTCAACGCCCTATTTAAAGTGCTGTCCCAAGGGGCAGACGGGGAGCTCTGAGACCCCGCGCTACTGCTTTCAGTTTCCTGCGGAAGGAACGTGAACCATTAATTAGAATGCAACCATATGGAGCTAATTACGCGGGGGTGTATTCCTTACCAGAACACGCTCAAGATCCTTCACCTTCGGATCCGTGGTAAGCTCCTTTGTTACCGGGTCCTCCTTGTACCGGGCCCTGACATAGTTCCTGGTCTGCTTTTCATGGTATTTATCGAAGAGGGGCGGTAGGCCTTGCGCGGCACGCTCCGCGTCCTCCTTGTCCCATTTAGGTTCCGCCACTCTGTAACCGCCGGGACCGAGTTTGTGGACCCCTAAGTTCAAGTCCCGCATATCTTTCCCCCACTGACTTGATTCCGCGGATGCGGTGCTCTCGCACTTGATCTTGAACTCCAGGTAGTCAGCTTCGCTGATCGAAGGATTTTTCTCCTTGATCTTCTCATAACTATCACCTCTTAGAATCATGTTCTTCACCGCGGCTCTCCAAGTAGCCAGGGCCGTGCTCATCTTCGTGAGGGCGGCACTGTTCACTTTATTCCCTGAGAGGCGTGTGTTTGCGAAGTCACCGGGGAACTTGTATCGTTCGTGCAGTTTCGTGAAGAGGAGGTTGCGCAAATTCCCTCGGTCACGATGCCTTAGGTTCTCGGTGTTGATCGAGACGGTGCTCCGGAGAATGCACCCGAGTTGTGCCGCGTACCCACCGACTAATTTTTTGGGCGCCGTTGGATGCCCAGTGGAGGACACTTCAGTAAATTCCTCCTTGACGGTGCCGAGCACGTTCGGGCGCCGGTCCTTCCGTTGCCTCTTCGGTTGGCTGCCATCTGTGCGTTCGCTGCCATCATCAGTGGTGGCATCCCCGGTGGCACCATCAGTGGTGTCATCCCCGACGCCACTAGGGGTTGTGTAGTCGGGATCGGTGTCTTCCGCGGCGTCCTCATAGCGGTGAGGTTCTTCCTCCATCTCCTGGGACAGCTCCCAGAATTGCTTGCCCGAACCGCCGGCCTCATCGTTGTTGGCCATGTTCGCACTAAAATAGGAAAAAATGGATAACTTAGCTAAACAAACATGGGTCATTTTAGTGGTAATGGGTGGATAACTTAGCCCAATGGATAACTCTTAATAGTTAATAGCATGCCTAGGACCAGTCGGAATAAGATAAGGACTGATGTGATATTAGCAAGCATTTTTTTTGCGAGGATATTAGCAAGCATTGTATAGATATTTATTATCCTAAGGGAAGGGATTTGGAATAAAGGAGAAGTTGGTTGATTTTGTTCCAAGGAGAAGTTGTTTGTTGTCTATATGTTTATTTGAAGCAAGTGAATTGATGCAAGTCTGCATTTTCCGGATTTCTTCTTGTTTAAGTAGTTGAGTAGTATTTGTCGTTGATGATGTTGCCATGGGCCGGCCTTTATGAATTCGCAGCGCGCGGTCGCGGCTTAATTTGTGGCGGCTTAATTTTCCGCTTCAGTTCAATTTTTGTTTCGGTTGAGAATCGGGCACCTTCTAGGTCAAGAAAATTGGGCATGACCTTTGCTAATTTTCTTGACCTAGGAGTGCCCCATTCTCAACCGAAACGGAAATTAATCAACATTTCAGGAGAAAGGGGACATTTCAGAAGATCACAAGTAGCAGCAGCATCACAAGTTGACAAAATCACAAGTAGCAGCAGCATCACAAGTAGTACATCAGCAGCAGCATCACAAGTAGTACAGCAGCATCATCACAAGTAGTACAGCAGCATCATCACAAGTAGCAGCAAAATCACAAGTAGCAGCAGCATCACAAGTAGTACAGCAGCAGCAAAATCACAAGTAGCAGCAGCATCACAAGTAGTACAGCAGAGAAAGGAGAGGAAGTACCCTAGCAATTTATGAAAATGTCCAGTACACTAAACTCCAACTCCAGTACCAGAGGAAATGGGCAGTAGATGGGCAGCCTACAACAGATGCAGCTCCAGCTCCTTGACGTGCAGATGCAGCTCTAGCTCCCTGGAACCAACAAACAAAATACAATTATCGAATGCCAAAAGAGAAAAGGGATGAAGCTTTTGAAATAATCCTAGGTTACTTAATAATGCCATAAGTAGCAGCTAGACCATTTTTGCTGGATATGGCCTCGACAGGTTCGTCATACTGTGCTGTACTGTGAAAACTGATTTAAAATAGTAAACATTCATAAGTATTTATATAGGATTGTTAAACCAAAAAAGACCCACCCAAACATTAATATCCAGTCTCCCTCCAACAACTAATTCAGTACATGTTAGGAAAAGATGCCTACATCATTATCTATTAGCAAAGAGCACGATAGTACATGGAAGAAAACATCTCTTTTAATCAAATGTCTATTAAATAAGAGAAGTTTCAAGCCCTACAAAAAAATCTCTAGGTCTGCAGCTTGCGCAAACTGCAGTCTCCGCATGCTTTTGACCTTCAAATTCAGCTAGCAATCAAAGTTTAATTCAGAAAATTATTAATAAAGTAGGAGATTTCTGCAGGCAGGATGGATCTACTACTATACAAACAGAGTAAGGTCGATGCTCAGAAACCCTCCCAAACACTACTTTCAGTCTCCCCTCCAACAACTAATTCATTAAAATGTTAGGAAAAAATGCCTACATACAGGGGACAGATCACGAAACCTAGGCCGAGACGTCCCGAGCGGCGAGCCGGCGTAGACCTCCTTGGAGAGCGACCCCGCCTCGATCACCACGGCGATCTCCTTCAGATCTGGAGCACCAGCAAATCAGAACACTGCGTCGGAGGGAGAGAGAGGGGGAGGGGGGAGGGAGAGAGAGAGAGAGAGGGAGGTGACGGCGCACGGAAGGTATTGGGGCTGGGGACGCGGCGTACCGGCGGGGAGAGAGAGGGGGAGGGGGGAGGGAGCTCACCTGCGTCGCCGCCGACCTCCTCCTCTGCGTCGAGTGGGGAAAAGGGGTGAGGGGCTGGGGGCGGCGGCACTGGAGGGTGGGTGGGGGGCTGGGGGCGGCGGCACTGGAGGGTGGGTGGGGGGCTGGGGGCGGCGGCACTGGAGGGTGGGTGGGGGGCTGGGGGCGCGGGGAGCGGCGGCGGCACTGGAGGGTGGGGGCGCGGGGAGCGGCGGCGGCAGCGGCACTGGAGGGTGGGGGCGGCGCGGGCAAACTGCTGGCAAACTGCGGCGCGGGCAAATTGCAATTTTGGCTATGTATCCTCGCATAGCAATGGCGCACCTCTTAGGGGTGCGCCATAAGTATCCTCATAGCAATGGCGCACCTCTTAGGGGTGCGCCATTACTAAGGCCAGTTTCTGTGTGTGTTTTTCTCTGTTGTTTCCCCCTTCTGGTCAAGTACTCGTGCAGTGGCGTAGTGGTAGCAGTGCGGGCGCGCAACCAGGGGGTCGTGGGTTCGAGCCCCGTTTCCCCCAACCTTTTTTTTCTTGCTGTTGTTTTAATTTTTGCAACAGTAGTACAAATATACATAGTACATGAATATACATAGTATAAATAACTTTTTTTTTGAATTTTTTTGAGAAAGTTCATAAATATACATAGTACAAATATTCACTAGATGTGCCCACCTTTGTAGCAATGTCATGCAATAAAACAAAGATGACCAGATTGGTCAATAGCCTATAACTCACTAGAACTCGTCCACAGAAATGAACAAGGGGGTCGTGGGTTCGAGCCCCGTTTCCCCCAACCTTTTTTTTCTTGCTGTTGTTTTAATTTTTGGGCAAAATAGCCTACAATTCTGGAGCAGTATAGTGCACTAGCATAACATCAATTCTAGCATAACATCAATTCTACTACTAACATTTTTTCACAATCTTCTTGCCCTTCTTTCTCGCGGTTGAATAATTTAGCCCCGGAACCCCTTGATTTCTTCTCTTGAACGGACGTCCTTTAGGTAGGGTGGTCCGGCTTCTTCTTGTGGTGTGTGGTACTTCATCGTCGTCGTCATCTTCCATCTTCGGGTCGCCGTACTTGTCGAAGTCTTGCTCATTGGCGACTCCATCCATTCCGATGATGTTCCTTTTGCCTCTCCTCACGACAACACGACTGGGCTTTGACGGGTCGGTAATGAAGAAGCATTGGTCCACTTGGCACGCCAGTACCCATGGCTCATTTTTCGCGGTGACGTTTGCGCCCGCGGTCTTGGATTTGGCTTCGGGTATAACCATGGTGGTGAAATACCGGTCTTCTTTTAGGACGCTCTTGGCCCATCTGACACGGAACATCGGGACCTTCTCTCCAGCGTAGCTCAGCTCCCAGATCTCCTCGATCCTTCCGTAGTATCTGTCCTTGTCGTTACCGGTGTAGGATTCCATCGTTACCGCGGAGTTCTGATAATAGCTCTTCATGTCCTTTTCCTCGGTGTAGAATGTGTAGCCGTTGATATCGTACGCCTCATAGGTCATCAGGTTGTGCTCGGCGCCCTGTGACAAGGCGAATATGAGTTTTTCTTCCGCGGAAGAATCCTCATGTAAAGGGTACGACAGAAGCTTGTCCTTGAACCAACGCGTGAAACATGAGTTGTGCTCTTTGAGTACATCTCCGTCCGTCCACTGTTGACCTCGGTCATTGTATGTCTTCTCAATAGAGGTTTTGTGCTCTACCACCCAAGGATCGACCACGTCAATGTGTTGCAGCGCGACTAGGTTTGCTCTTTCAAAGTCGGCGAGTCGACCCTTGAAGTCTACATGCATTTCGCGGCGACCCTCGCGGTGACCACATCCAGCGAGCCTGCCGAGGTGCCTGTTGACGGGCAGACCAACGGGGTTCTCGATGCCTAGATAATTCGTGCAGAAGGAGATGCACTCTTCGGTCAGAAAGCCCTTGGCTATGCTTCCATCTGGACGTGCCCTGTTGCGAACGTATCCTTTGATGACACCATTCATCCTTTCGAACGGCATCATGCTGTGCAGGAACGTCGGCCCGAGTTGGATGATATCCTCCACGATATGGACCAGCAGATGCACCATAACGTCGAAGAATGCGGGCGGGAAGTACATCTCAAGCTCGCATAGTATCACCACGATCTCTTCCTGTAGCCTTCTGAGTTGCCTCATGCCAACCGACTTCCGAGAGATGACGTCGAAAAAGTTGCATAGGCCAAATAGCGTTTCACGGACGTGCGCGTCCATGATCCCACGGATTGCAACTGGAAGTATCTGCGTCATCAGCACGTGACAGTCGTGAGACTTCATCCCGCTGAACTTCTGCTTCGCTGAGTCTAGGTATCTGCTTATCTTCCCCGCGTAACCGTAAGGAAGTTTTACTCCTACGAGGCAGGCAAAAAACTGCTCGATCTCCTTCTGACTTAGAGTGAAGCACGCGGGAGGGCAGTCATATTCGATCTTCTTGGCCTTTTTGCCTTTGCGACGACTTTCCGTGTCCTTCGCCTCATCATCATCATCATCATCATCATCATCATCATCATTAGGGCGTTTTGCGTGAAGCTCCTCCCTGATGCCCATTGATTGCAAGTCTGCCCTTGCTTTCGGCCCATCTTTGGTCCTCTCTGGCATGTTGAGCAGGGTACCAAGCAGACTCTCGCACACGTTCTTCGTGATATGCATGACATCAAGGCTGTGAGGCACACGGAGGATCTTCCAGTACGGCAAGTCCCAGAAAACGGACCTCGTTTTCCATACCTTCAGCAGCGGCTCTGGCGCCTTTCGCTTCTTTCCCGGCGGTGGGCACTCTTTCCAATTTTCCAACAGCTCATCTATTTCCTCGCCGCTCCTCGTACGTGGGGGTCTTCGGGGTTCGGTTTCACCATCGAACAGATCCTTGCGTTTTCTCCATGCGTCATCGTCGCGAAGCCACCTTCGATGTCCCATGAACACGGTTTTCGAAGACCCGGGATCTCTATCTAGCTGGCGATACGTTGTGTCATCCATGCACCTGACGCATGCACAAAATCCGTGGACCACCTGCCCCGCGACATATCCGTAACCGAGATAGTCGTGCACCGTCGTGAGCAGTGCGGCTCTCATAGGGAAATATTCTTTCGCTGCGGCGTCCCACGTATTGGCTGGCGTTTTCCACAGCGTGTCTAGCTCCTCTTTCAGCAGCCCCAGATACAGATTGATGTCGTTCCCTGGTTGTTTCGGCCCTTCAATTAGCATACTCATGTGAATGTACTTCCTCTTCATGCACATCCAGGGGGGAAGGTTGTACATCCACACAAACACAGGCCAGGTGCTATGTGTGCTTCTCTGGCTGCCAAACGGATTGACTCCATCGGTGCTCGCGCCCAGCATGATGTTCCTTGGATCGTCCCCAAATTCTGGGTGTTCGAAGTTCAACGCTTGCCACTGGCTCGCATCCTTAGGGTGACTCAGCATCTTGTCTTTTTTATTTATCTCCGGATCATTTCCGTCATCTTCTCGCTTCTTCTTCTCCCTATCCGCGTGCCAACGCAGGAGCTCTGCTAGCTTAGGGTCCGCGAAATACCTCTGCAGACGAGGAGTGATCGGAAAGTACCACACCACTTTTCGAGGAGCTTTCTTCCTCTTCTTGTATCGAGTGACGCCGCACACCGGACATATGGTAGACTTCGCGTGCTCGTCCCGATAAATGATGCAATCGTTCATGCACACATGGTATTTCACGTGCGGTAAATCCAGAGGACACACGATTTTCTTCGCCTCCTCGAAACTGGTCGGGCACTTGTTCCCCTTGGGAAGACGTTCGTGCCAGAATGACATGTTCTCGTCGAAGCATGCGTCGGTCATTTTGTGTTTTACCTTCATCTCCAGAGCCATGAGCGTTACTTTCAGGCGGGTATCCTCGGGCCTGCATCCTTCATACAATGGAGTAACCGCGTCTATCTCCAGTTGATCCAGCTTGGCTTTCTCTCGGGCGGCAGCTCTTGCGTTACCCGTCTGCTTGAGAAGCAGCTCTTGAATATGAGGGTCCTGCACCCAGCCCATCGATGGTCCATCGTCGTCTGCTCCGGCATCTTCATCTTCATGATCATGCCCTTCGTCTTGATCTTCCTCATCATCATGTCCGGCATCTTCTACATGATGACTGTGCCCTGCATCTACTTCGTGATCATGTCCTGAAGATTCTTCGTCTTCTCGCCCGCCCTCGCCGCTGTTGTCTTGCTGCCCTTCCTTATTTCTTGCCCGGCCCCCATGGACGACTTCATAATCATCTTCATCACCTTGCCACCGATATCCATCCATGAAACCACGCACGAGCAGGTGGTCCCGCACCTGTCTGGAATCCGGGTCCATAAGGCCCGTCAGCTTGCATCTTCGACACGGACATCTTATCTCCGTCTCGTTCTTTTGAAGCATCTCGGCCTTCGCGGATCTCAAAAACCTATTCACGATGCCTTCGGTCATCGTGCGGACCATGGTCGCCTGCGGGGTAGAGCAAAACGATATTTTAGAACCAAAAAAAATTTGGCATGACTTTGCCTAAAAATAGGACCTATGCGTAGTGCCCGATTTTCGCCGAAACGGAAATCAATCAACATTTTGGCAAAATATTGGTAACTCGCATTTCAAATCCCTGCAAACAAAAACACATGCAACACCTTGATCACATAAAACATGTGCAAGCTTCGCACACAACACACGTGCAAGCTTCGCATAACATATAACATGTGTGCAAGCTTCGCATGCATACAATTAACGTACACGTACACGTGCAAGCTTCGCATAAAATCAACACACGTGCAAGCTTCACATACAACACACGTGCTAGCTTCACATAAAGTTACCGATACGATCGCGAGACCGAGAGAGAGTGTTGGAGGTAGAAAAGAAAGTAGATCTAGGATTAAGAGAGCTTCCCCTTGCTTACCTATCAATAAAAGTAAGTTTAACAACTCAAATTGGGTGAATCAAGGGTGGAAATGAGGTGAGGAGGAGGAGCAACACGACCAGATTTGGTGGGAGGTGGTGAGTGATGGGGGGGGGGAGTGAGTGTGTGTGGTGGCTGCCCATATAGTGCTCCCAGATTACCAGTGGCGCACCAATAGTAAATGCGCCACTAATAGCCAGGCTTACCAGTGGCGCACCGGGAGTGGAGTGCGCCACTGCTATTTTTTTTGGGCTGGGGCCACCCCTCCTAGGGTTACCAGTGGCGCACCACTTCACGGTGCGCCACTGGTAAGCCTGGCTTACCAGTGGCGCACCGGTAGAGGCGTGCGCCACTGCTATTTATTTGGGGCTGGGACCACCCCTCCTAGGGTTACCAGTGGCGCACCCCTTCACGGTGCGCCACTGGTAAGCCAGGCTTACCAGTGGCGCACCGGGAGTGGAGTGCGCCACTGCTATAATTTTGGGCTGTGGCCACCCCTCCCCAGGCTTACCAGTGGCGCACCAGAATGACAGTGCGCCACTAGTAACTTACCTAGTAGTGGCGCACCATATACTGGTGCGCCACTGCTATATAGCAGTGGCGCACCAGAGTCACAGTGCGCCACTAGTAGGGATATTGGGGATAGCCATTTTTCTAGTAGTGTTAGTGTGAGACACGCTACTCTTTTAAAGAGTCCAGTGTCATCCTCCCCACATGATTCTCAACAAACAGCAAGGCTAGATGAAGATAGTCAATGTAACTCTATAGTTGGTGACCGCATTTCCCCTACACCACCATCGCATGTGCTTGCTCTAACTTGGAAGTGTGATATGTGGTTGCATGTTGCATATGGTGTCTAGCTTGTAATTCTTCTAATTTGGTTAAATTGCATCTGCTATTCTGCTTAGTTTACACATTATACCTGTTAATGTGACATGCCTTCCTGTTTTTGGTACATACTACATCTGTCTATTAACCATGTCCTTACATAAAACTACTGTTCTTGTGTATCCCGCATCAATCACTTATGACGAGACACCTTTAGTATATGCAGCTTGATATTTGTTGCATCTTGCATATGATTTATAGCATGTACTGCGTCTAATTTGTTGAAACGCCATTTATTATGAGACGCTTTTAACTTGGCAGAGTCATATTGGTTGCATCTTCATGTGGTGTCTACCTTGCATTGCTTCTAATTTGTTGAAATGGCTTCTGCTTAGTTTACACAAATAGGTGTGAATATGCCATGCCGTCCTATTTTTCGTACATATTCCATCCTCGTATCATGTGTTTGCCTTACATCCAAGTAGTGTTCGTCAGTATCATGCATGCATGAGTTCTGAAGAGTGATTTTTATTCCTTTTTCTGGTCGTTTGACTTGACAATGAAAAATCAATAAAGCGGAAGGAAATTAGTAAGGCAGTGGATGATGGTGCTCCTTCCGACCAACTGAAACGGAGGGTCTCTACAGATTCTACTCCGCCATCCTCCAAACAAGAATTGCAAGACAACACATGCATAGACAGTCAACGTAGTTGTGTTGATGATGAGCACATCTCCCCTACCCAACCATCACAGGTGCTCGCTCTAACTTGGCACTGTTATATGTGGTTGCATGTTACATATGATGTCTAGCTTGTATTGCTTCTAATTTTGTTGAATTGCATCTGCTTAGTTTACACATTATACTTGTGAATAAGACACGTGTTCCTGTTTCTAGAACATACAATATCTGTCTATCACGCCATGTTCTTACATCAAAGTACTACTGTTGTGTAACCTGTAACAATCACTTATCATAAGCCACATTTAACTTGGGAGTGTGATATAGGTTGCATCTTGCATTGTTTTCTAGCTTGTACTGCTTCTAATTTGTTGAAATGGCACTTATGATGGGACAGTTTTAACTCGGTATAGTGACATTCGTTGCATCTTTCATACGGTGTCTAGCTGTAATTGCTTCTAATTTGTTGAAATGCATGTTGCTTAGTTTACACATCATAGGTGTGAATATGCAATGCTGTCCTTTTTTCTTACATATTCAATCCTCATATCATGCGGTCGCCTTACATGAAAGTAGTGTTCGTTAGCATCATGCATCAATGTGTTCTGAAAAGCGAATTTTATTCATTTTTCTTGTGGGTTTGACTTGACAAGGCAAAAAAAATAAGAGAGAGGAAAAAAATTAAGGCAGGGGCTGATGGCGGTCATCTGGCGCCACCGGTAAGGAGGTGCCCTAGAGATTCTGCTACTACTGCTAGTGCAGTAGAAGTTTCAAGTAAATATGATGTGCCCAACAACCCTACTCCAGCATCCCAGGTTCTTTCTCTAGCTTGACAGTGTGATATTTGCTTGCATGTTGCATATGGTGTCTAGCTTGTATTGCTTCTAATTTGATTAAAATGCATCTGCTTAGTTTACACATTATACATGTTAACATGGCATGTCTTCTTTTTTTGCATATACTACATCTGTCTATTACATGTTCTAACATCGAAGTACTGTTTGTGTCAATCTTGCATCAATCACTTATGACGATACACCTTTAACTTGGTAGTGTGATATTGTTTGGATCTTGCATATGATTTATTGCTTGTACTGCTTGACATTTGTTTAAATGCCACTTATGACAAGACACTAATAACTTGGCAGAGTGATATTTGTAACATCTTTCATATGGTGTCTAGCTTCCATTGCATTGCTTCTAATTTATTGAAATACCTTCTGCTTAGTTTACACATCATAGGTCTGATTATCTCATGCCGTGCTATTTTTCGTACATATTACATCCTCCTATCATGCGGTTGTCTAACATCAAAGTTCAGTTCGTCTGAATCACACATCAATTAGTTCTGAAGAGCTAAATTTTTATTCCTTTTTCTTGTGGGTTTGACTTGACATGGAAAAAAGAGAGGAAGGTACACAGAATGGTAGGGGATGGTGTTATTACTCGGGATGCACGGAAACGGAAGCGAAACATCTCTACAGATTCTGCTGGTACTGATAGTGCAAGAGAAGGTCGAAGTCCACCGGATAAATGTACAAACATAGTATCCCCTGCTACACCACCTGCAAAACGTACCAAAGACAAACGAACCAAAAAAGCAACGACAGCCCTAGTGGTTGGAGCACCTTCTTCCATAGTACCAACATGTGCACGACTTACTCGTTCGTTAACTCTGCTAGCGGCAAGTTCCCAAGCTCCTTTGCCACCTGACACTACTTCCGAAGCACTCTTTGCACAAGAGGACTTGGCAATATTAGATGAACCTTGTGAGCTTCAACACCAAGACGGTAGTTGATCGAGTCAAGTTATAGTTGCATGCTTCTTTATATGTAGTCTCACAGTTTGATGTACACTAACACTTCCCATGTTCGTTGTTGAACTAGCACCTAGGCGCAAGAGGAAACAGACATCAGGGATAATGCTCGACAGGTTAACTAAATCTAAAGGAGGAAGAATGGAGATCCATTTTGAGTCAGGTTTAAAAAGGCCACGTGATGCTACAGAGTCAGCCAAGTTAGTATCAGAGACAACCGTTGCTGTTAGGTGTCATGCACGTATCCTCCCAACATGGATTCAGTATAGGATGGACAAAGACGAAATCCAGTTTAACACCTTCCTCGACCATTTATCTGTAAGTATGGTTATTTATGGAACTTAGTAATATCGTCTTGCTCTGTCCCATACTTTCTAGGTTGCTGGTAATGAGACTCCTATAATTTTGAACAGATGAGGTTCAAGTTGGATCCGCAAGATGATGCAACCAGACAAGCATGCACTCATGTTTTCAAGTCTGCTCTACGACAGTATCGGTATAATCTGAGGAAAACTCACTTTGAAGGCAAGGCTAAAAATGAACTTGCCCAAACACCTCCAGTGGAAAATATAACGGATGAAGACTGGACACCCCTTGTTAAACACTGGTCTGATCCAAAGTATCAAGTATGTTATATAGATGTGATCAGATCACATGTTGAACTCCTATTTACGCATGTCCCTCACAAATCTATCTTCTTCTAGGTGAACTGTTCAAAGAACAAGGCCAACCGTACGAAAGTGAAATTCCAACAGACGATAGGATCTCGTAGCTATATTGCACACTGCGAGGCTCTGGTAACTAGCTGCTGTTTCACTCTTTTGGATGTGCCATATTATTAGATCTATATTGACTTGTTCCAAATGCAGAGGAAAGCCCGCAAGGACCAAAAAGAACCTGAACCAAATGCGGTGGAAATCTTCAAGGACTGTCACACCAGCAAGACGAAGGGCATGACTACACCAGTCAAAGCCGCAGTAGTAAGTCCTTAATCCTCAGGCCCTTTGAACTACTGGTTACTCTGACTTGTGGTGCATTGAACTGCTGTGGCACCCCGGCTCAGAGGAACCGAAACACCCCGTATTCCAGCCCAGAGATCAAGTCTTCTGGAATACGACACTGTTTGGCATAGAAAAAATCAGCTCTTTATTACAAATAATCGGGGTACAAGGGTCCAATATTACAAAGGATTACAGGGGCACGACAATACTACACCTGCTTAGATAGCTCTATGCTAGTAGCGGAACAACTCATAGTAGAATAACTTCTAGCAGCGGAACAGCGACAACGGTGATGGACTCCACTCCGCAGGGACTCTGGCTGGGATGCATCCTAGAGCGCAACCTCGGGATCCTCGACAAACAATCAATCACGGCATCACTTGCAATCTGGCATGACATGCCAGGTGAGTACATTGAATGTACTCACAAGCTCACAACAACCAAAGCAATCAAGACAAACAACAGCATGGCATTTACAGGTTAATTACCATTGATGAACATGATACTACTAGAATCAACATGAGAGTGAGCATGGCATGTACATGTTACTCATGATATGAACATGATGATACTATCACTAGCATGCAAGGGGGGTCGACGTTTAAGGTCTCATGGACCCGCTTACTCTGCTCGGAGGTTAACTCGTAACCACCATAGGTATCAATCTTTCTTACCGTTGTGATCATCACCCGATCACCTCATGATCAACCATCATCAAGAATACCATCGTGATCATCTCGTGACCACGTAACGATCAACCGACTTCTTTTCTCATCAAACCGGGGTTGTTATGAGTCAGGTTAATATTACTGTTGACCCATAGTGTGACCTACTACGAACTGTGTCCATGACCGAGGACGCGCTATCGATAGATTATACACTCTGCAGAGGTTAGTACACTGTACCCACACCACGGAACTCATGGCCTCGTGCTCCCATTTGGGTGGACCAACGACATTCCGACAAAACCAATCTATTGCATGACACTCTCCCGGCCACTCCGACACACTCCCCTTTGGGCTATGTCATGGGTGACCCCGATGTCAACTTGTGACATCCGCCACCTTTGTGGCTGCCACCATCGTGGCCAAAACAAATCGTCCCAAACGGGGACATGAGCTCAATACCAATCCGGGCACACAAGGCTTATGGCCGCCTACCTGATCAGGGTAGCGCGCGCACATAACCTTTCCTAGTTGGAGGCACCGGCGAGAGGCATGACAATAGACCGAATTAGGGCCCCCCATAAGGCAAGTGCAGCTGCACTGGTCAGCTCGATTCGATGGCACTATGACTCAGCCAACAGATTTGTTCAAGTTCGATTAATGTCCAGTTAAACTTGAATGGTGATGAGGTGAGCCACAATAACATGATGAAATAACAATGCATATGAGCATGACATCAACATAAGCATGGATGGAATGCATAACCATTTCACATATGAATCATAACATCAACATCAATAAATCATTTAATCTACTAGGTGCAAATGAGCATGGCATAGCGATGATCATGCATATTACAGGTACTTTCATAATAGACAATAATAATTCATATGATCATCTCATAATTACTAGCATCCGAAATGAGTACAAGAATTAAGCATGAGAATACTAATACTAGTAAATAATCATTTACTCACTAGCATAAAATGAACATGGCATGAGGATGAGCATGAATCCACAGGCATATATAGGATTTTAAACTAATGAAATAAACAAACAATTATTAAATCATTCAAGTGAAAACCATGGCTATTACAAGGCCATCATGCAAGTGGCTGTTGTGGCTTGCCTGGGGATGAAGCAACCATCGGGGAGGGGTGCGATGAACTCGCGGAAAATTTTGCCGAAAAAGTTTCTCTCCCGGCGGAGCTGATTAGAGGGCAAGGGCAAAATGGTCATTTTCAGTATGTGACAACATAGTGAAAATGACACCAACGGAACGGTCTCGACTAATACAGAACGTGGGCTTTTGAATCACCTGAATCGGAGTTACGTTTGCGGAGATACGACTGTTCGTTCGTTAGGCAGAAATCGAATAAAAATCTGTCCGTTTCTGCTCTTAACGGGTGAACGTCCGCAATCTAATCATTTCGGCGCCGGGCTGAAAAACAGAAAGCGTGTTTTAAGAATTATGTCTTCGGAAAGAGAAAGCGTATTCCAAGCAGAAGTCGCAGACGAGTACGCTTCCTCAAGCGGAAAGCGTATTTTGAGAAATACGTTTCCACTTACCCTAGTCAAATGTTGGCCTGGTCAGCGCTGAGAGTCTTACCACCGGGGCCCACCTCGTTCTCTCTCTCCTCTCTTCTCGGTCGTCTTCTAGCTCCCGACGCGGGGCAGAGGAGCTGCGGCCACTGGCGCTGCCGACGACGGGCGGCACAAGGGAGCCGGCCGGCGACTCCTCTGAAACCGGCGCTCTGCGCCGCATCTGATGGTGGGCTCGGGACCACACCAGGTGGCCTGCAGCGTCGCCACCACTGGCAGGGGCACGACGGCCGAAGGGCCGTAGGGGAGTCATGCCGGCGAGGCTTCCCCGTCAGAGAGGAGGAGGGTGGTGGCCTTGTAGTGAGCGAGGGGGCCTCTGGTGGAGTCCAGGCAGGGAGGGAGGGACAGGAGTGCTCGAATTTGAGCACGGGGTGGCGGCGGCCAAGGTGGCAGGGGGATGCGAGGAGAGGTCCTCGATCTCGCTGGAGAGGTCGGGGCGAGCTCTGGGAGGGTGGTGAGGAGGTTGATGAGCTCGGGAGGCCTCGGGGGGGGGGGGGCTTATATAGCTGTGGTGAGATGCCCACACCGAATGCCGCCATGGGCACTCGGGGGATGTACTGGCGAGGGCAGGACACGCGTAGGGGAGGGGGAGAGGGGCCAGGAGGGTTCACGCGGTGCAGAGAGGCCACGGGGGTGCTCGAGAGAGTTCGAGGAAGAAGAGGACAGGAGGAAGATGACGGCGGCCGCGGGCACGCGGTGTGGCGTGGCGCGCTGGGGAGGAACGAGGAGGTGGCCAAGGCACGCGTGGACGCGGGGGACTGTGGGCGACGCGGTGGACAAGGTGGGACGCGCGGGAGCAGCCGGGAGGGCAGTGTCCAGAGCTAACCGACGCTCAGAGCACGCCAAACGCATGCCAACCCGCGTGGTCACCGCGTGCATTGGCATGAGGAGGGCACGTATGCCTGGCAAAAGATGTCTAGAGTGTAGTCCTTTCCAAATGGGACCCCTCTAAAGTGATAGATCGAAGAAAGAAACTGTGTGCTGATGGGAGGGATCATCTAAAGTTTGCGGTAGCAAACTTGAGCATGAAGTTGTGGTCAAAGTGAAGGGGATAAGGACTACCCAGTATGTCACAGGGGTTTAGGGTAGGAAGGACTGCAGTCCTGTGAAATATGAAAAGATTTGGACCAATATTTATTATAGTTGCTTCACAACTACAAAATCTGGTCCAGAAACTAGATCATGAAGTGGCACTCACATAGAGTGTTGGAGTGGGCTAAAATTTGGTGGAGTATGATCATTTGGGCATATGAAGGCACTGCAAAAATTTCATACCATTTGGATAAATAGAAATGGTACTTCCTTCACAATGTTTTCCTTTGGACAAAAACTTGGGGGAATTTTGTGGATAAAATGGCTTGACAAAATAATGTGGATTTTGGCATGCTCAAAGGATATAGGGATCTTTAGGTCCTAGATTAATTTCAGATTTTATGAAGCAATACAAAATATAGTTGCTTCACAAACTGAAATTATGACCAGAAACAAAGACTGGATAGTGCGCTCACATAGGTTGTTGGATGGAAATGAAATTTCTTGGAGAGTACTAATTTGAACATATGGATGATCTACCAAAATTTCAATTCATTTGGATTAGCCTAGCTAGTACTTCCTTTACAAAGCTTCTCTTTGGACAGAAACTTTGGAAATTTGCTGAGGAAGATTTACTAAACAAATAAAGTTGAATTTTGGCATGTGGCAATTATTTGGATATGAAAGAATGCTCAAAAAGTTTGAGGGCAATCAAGAAAATATAAATGGCACTTCCTTCACAAAGTGCCATTCTGGTCAACATAGGAAATGAATATTCCTGAATTATTTTTGAACTAGGCAAGGATGGGTTTTGACATATTAGTGGAAGATATGATCCAAATAATTTATTAGAACTTTGTGGGAATTTTTGGAATGACATAAATATAGGTTGCTTCACAACCTAGAACACCCAGGGTTATTCCTTTAATAGAAAAAGGAATATTCCCAAGAAAAAAATTAGGGGTGGGCTAAGAGGGGAATGACATGGCCTTGAGAAAGATTTGGGAGTGACAAGCCACTTTGGAGAGGAAGAAGAGATGATCTCCCCAGGTTTTAAGACCACAGAGCCACAACCAGAAGAAAACCAAACCATAATCCAAAGAAAATCGAAAGAAAAAGAAAGGGCCAAAAATTGGGGTGTTACAAACCTACCCCCCTTACAAAAATCTCGTCCTCGAGATTTGGTTGCTCAGGGAACAAGTATGAATATTCTATCTTAAGGAAACCGTTTCCAACTCGGGTATCCTTTTTCCTTTATAAACTGTTCCCAATGAATTTCATATGATCTGATTGCCTTGCTCTGGGGTGGTTTGCGTCACCGTATCGCACATTCTGACAGGTCTTCCTCCATATGTTCATCCTTACACTGACTTCAATTCTTTTATGTATGTTGGCTTATCTGCTGGAATATGTCATCTTTCCATACGTCCGGGAGTGATTTCAGATGTGACATTCTTTTATCCAGCTCCGATAGTATTCAATGGAGTTGTGAACAAATTCCCTCGGTTGGCACGGAACCTTTCAATCCTTGCATCGGGTTATTCAAATAGATGCACGTCTTTCGGGTTCAAAACAGTGCTGGGAACCATAACCGTTCTCTTGCCGGGATCTGACTGCTAGCAGGGATCTCTGAATCATCTTGGCTGACTTCTTTGTCTCAAATCCGTACCGATGATTCGACTGTCACCTTGATATGAGGTCCTTACGAACAGAGTAGACCCCTTGGGTGTATGTTCATGGTGATCAACTGTCTTGAGTATCCGTAACATGTTGTTCATGCAACAATTATCATACCTGTATTGCCGGTCTTGCTCCTTCATTATTTTTGCCTGAATCCTTTGCCGAAAGAGCTTGGCCATATATACCCTTAACTCTTCGTGTGACCATAGGTGTTGTCAGGTGCAATATTCCGGCAAGCATGCCTTATCCTTATCCTATGACCGTGCAACAACGCTTAATTGGCAAGTTCATCATCTGTCAAGCTTTAACTGTAGGGCAATGATCATTCGAACCCTTGCATGAAATCGGCAAATAAATCAGTAGCCACCAGAACGGTCTTTACAACTCAGATCTGGGACATTACTGAAATAACTCAACCATGGCTCAGGACAGCTGAAAAGCAGCTCAGAGCATGAGGCAGTGTTGATAAGAAGAATGTAGCAGTTCCCTAAGACGGCCGAAGAACAGCTCAGAGCATAGGGTCACGGGTACAAAAAGAAACTCAACAGCTGCCCAAGACGGCCGAAAAGCGGCTTAGAACACGGGCCAGTTGTTGAAAAGAGAAATATAAAGTCGGCACCCACCCCGGACGGCCGAAAGCAACTCAGAACACAGGCGTGGTGCCGTTACCAGGGAAAGGTATGCAAAGGTTCATCATGATCATATACCAGGTTCACAGTTACTTGTATAGAGCTTACTGCTGTGGTCAATCATACATGACAGTGACAGAGGTTAATGATATCACTTTGTCGGGTGTGAGGAAGCTGGCCTTGATATCCACTGTCAGGATTGTTGCCCCAACATTGTCTTGCTTCATAGCTCGTCAGACATTGCATCACACTGAGGTGTATAACTTGCTTTCTTCCTCTTACATACTCACAGATTTTTTGGATTCCCACCGTGCTTGTATCATCATGCGAGGGACTTGCATGACGTTGGCAGCATGTTCACAATATATATGGAAGCATGTGTAACTGAGCATTTGCTTCCCAAGGCAGACTTGTGTCCTGACTAGCTCGTGTTTCTGACCCAACTGTTGTGGGTTTGACCCTTGAGTTGCACTGCCAACTCACTGTGTAATTTTGTCAACTGTTTGTAGTATCATACTGACGAAGATTGGATAGCTTGTGTTGGAAGCTATCTGAGAGTAGCGTGCTGAGGAAGGCTGGATATCTTGCACTCGAAGCTTTTGCCGGGATAGCTTGCTGAAGAAGACTAGGTACCGTGCTTCAGAAGCTTCTCCTCCTGGTTGCTTGCTGGGGAAGATTTGGTGCCTTATGCCGGAAGTTTTCTGTGATGGCTTACTGAAGAAGACTGGGTATCTTATGCTGGTGGCTATCCACATATCGTACTGAGGAAGACTGAGGAACCTTGCGTCGTAAGCTTCTCTGGTAGCTTGCAGAGGAAGACTGGGTTGCTTACTCCAGAAGCTTCTCTCCATGATATGCAGACTGAATACCATATATATGTATACCCTTGATATTCCTTTGACTGGAAATGTACTGTTATCTTGCACACAACTTGTCTTCCAGCTGGTTCATTACGATTGTGATGGTTGCACACTGATGTAAACTTGATGCTGATAATCAATCTAGGATATCCTTTGTATTCAGACCAGATATTCCCAATATAATGCATTCGGCTGAGAATTCTATAATGTTTAGCTGAGCTTCCAAATATTTAAAATCCTTACAGATTCTTCAAGTCTGGCGTTGGTTGAGGAGCAACTTTCATAAGGGGAAATAAGGTGACACTGAGGGCCCAAAGAAAGAAGCCAAAAGAAACAACGGAACAAAAGCACACAAGGCATCAAGATTACATACAAACAACATCATAGTTTACTGCTATTCACAACAATATGCATGCCTACTTAAGCACACAAATCTCGCGGAAACTCTGGTACTACGGTCTAATATGCTGTGGCGGAGTGCACGAAAGTGGATCAGCGTGTGGAGCAGTTGGTGTAAACAGAGCTACACCAAGAGCTGGCTCGGCACCAGTTGCATCTGGACCGGCTTAGGGATGAGGACGGACTCGGTGATCATGTAGCGGGACACGGATGTCACGGCCACATCATCAAGTGGACGGAAGGGAACCGTACTCGTCCAGGGAATGATTGATAGGGATAGCGGTGGAAAGAATGGTCTGCTGGCATTGCCCTTTCCTGATAACAAAGACCAGTAAGGGTTGCCAAAGCGGCGGGTTGGAAGGCAAGATTCGGGGTAGAAACATGTCTACCACCGAAACGATAGGTGGCTGGCGGAAATAATATATTGGTGTGATACCTGTGCATCAATCCTGCAAGTGATTGACACCACTAGGTACCTCGGCATCACTCCGCTGGGACAGAGATGACACCAAACACCAAAGAGCAAGAATGCAAAACAGGAGGGTGCGGGTAGTAGATCAAAACCGATGCCACCTACACTCACAAGATAAGATCATTAGCGAGAAGATAGTGAGTCTATATGCATGCTATGTAGCAAACAAATGCAACAACCAAATGCAACAAGCAAGCTAGACTCCGAACTACCGGTTTCTAATGCTCGCGCTGACTAGGGCGTCCTACAGCCAGACCTACTTTGATACCAAGCGCTGTGGCACCCCGGACCAGAGGAACCGGAACACCCCGTATTCCAGGCCAGAGATCAAGTCTTCTGGAATACGACACTGTTTGGCATAGAACAAATCAGCTCTTTATTACAAATAATCGGGGTACAAGGGTCCGATATTACAAAGGATTACAGGGGCACGACAATACTACACATGCTCAGATAGCTCTATGCTAGCAGCGAAACAACTCGTAGCAGAATAACTTCTAGCAGCGGAACAGCGACAACGGTGATGGACTCCCCTCCGCAGGGACTCTGGCTGGGACGCATCCTAGAGCGCAACTTCGGGATCCTCAGCAAACAATCAATCACGGCATCACCTGCAATCTGGCATGACACGCCAGGTGAGTACTTTGAATGTACTCGCAAGCTCACAACAACCAAAGCAATCAAGACAAACAACAGCATGGCATTTACAGGTTAATTACCATTGATGGACATGAAACTACTAGAATCAACATGAGAGAGAGCATGGCATGTACATGTTACTCATGATATGAACATGATGATACTAGCACTAGCATGCAAGGGGGGTCGACGTTTAAGGTCTCATGGGCCCGCTTACTCTGCTCGGAGGTTAACTCGTAACCACCATAGGTATCAATCTTTCTTACCGTCGTGATCATGACCCGATCACCTCATGAGAAACCATCATCAAGAATACCATCCTGATCATCTCGTGACCACGTAACGATCAACCAACTTCTTTTCTCATCGAACCGGGGTTGTTATGAGTCAGGTTAATATTACTGTTGACCCATAGTGTGACCTACTATAAACTATGTCCATGACCGAGGACACGGCTATAGATAAATTATACACTCTGCAGAGGTTAGTACACTGTAGCCACACCACGGAACTCATGGCCTCGAGCTCCCATTCGGGTGGACCAACGACATTTCGACAAAACCAATCTATTGCATGACACTCTCCGGCCACTCCGACACACTCCCCTTTGGGCTATGTCATGGGTGACCCCGATGTCAACTTGTGACATCTCCCACCTTTGTGGCTGCCACCGTCGTGGATAAAACAAGTCATCCCAAACGGGGACATGAGCTCAATACCAATCCGGGCACACAAGGCTTATGGCCGCCTACCTGATCAGGGTAGCGCGCGCACATAACCTTCCCTAGTTGGAGGCACCAGCGAGAGGCATGATAATAGACCGAATTAGGCCACCCCATAAGGCAAGTGTGGCTACACTGGTCAGCTCGATTCTATGGCACTATGACTCAGCCAACAGATTTGTTCAAGTTCGATTAATGTCTGGTTAAACTTGAATGGTGATGAGGTGAGCCACAATAACATGATGAAATAACAATGCATATGAGCATGACATCAACATAAGCATGGATAGAATGCATAACCATTTAACATATGAATCATAACATCAACATCAATAAATCATTTAATCTACTAGGTGCAAATGAGCATGGCATAGCGATGATCATGCATATTACAAGTACTTTCATAACAGACAATAATAATTCATATGAGCATATCATAATTACTAGCATCCAAAATGAGTACAAGAATTAAGCATGAGAATACTAATACTAGCAAATAATCATTTATTCACTAGCATGAAATGAACATGGCATGAGGATGAGCATGAATCCACAAGCATATATAGCATTTACAAACTAATGAAATAAACAAACAATTATTAAATCATTCAAGTGAAAACCATGGCTATTGCAAGGCCATCATGCAAGTGGCTGTTGTGGCTTGCCTGGGGATGAAGGAACCATCGGGGAGAGGTGCGATGAACTCGCGGAAAATTTTGCTGGAAAAGTTTCTCTCCCGGCAGAGCCGATTAGAGGGCAAGGGCAAAATGGTCATTTTTAGTATGTGACAACATAGTGAAAAAGATACCAACGGAACGGTCTTGACGAATAGAGAACGTGGGCTTTTGAATCACCTGAATCGGACTTACGGTTGCGGAGATACGACCGTTCGTTCGTTAGGCAGAAATCGAATAAATATCTGTCTGTATCTGCTCTTAACGGGTGAACGTCCGCAATCTAATCATTTCGGCGCCGGGCTGAAAAACAGAAAGGCGCTATAAGAATTACGTCTTCGGAAAGAGAAAGCATATTCCAAGCAGAAGTCGTAGACGAGTACGCTTCCTCAAGCGGAAAACGTATTTCGGGAGATACGTTTCCACTTATCCTAGTCAACGGGTGGGCCTGGTCAGCGCTGAGAGTCTTACCGCCGGGGGCCCACCTCGTTCTCTCTCTCCTCTCTTCTCGGTCATATTCTAGCTCCCGACGCGGGGCAGAGGAGCTGCGGCCGCCGGCGCTGCCGACGACGGGAGGCACGAGGGAGCCGGCCGACGACTCCTCTGGAACCGGCGCTCTGCGCCGCATCTGAAGGTGGGCTCGGGTCCACACCAGGTGGCCTGCAGTGTCGCCACCACTGGCAGGGGTGCGACGGCTAAAGGGCCGCAGGGGAGTTGCGCCGGCGAGGCTTCCCCGCCAGAGAGGAGGAGGGTGGTGGCCTTGCGGTGAGGGAGGGGGCCTCTGGTGGAGTCCAGGCAGGGAGGGAGGGACAGGAATGCTCGAATTCGAGCAAGGGGTGGCGGCGGCCATGGTGGCAGAGGGAGGCGAGGAGAGGTCCTCGAGCTCATTGGAGAGGTCGGGGTGAGCTCTGGGAGGGTGGTGAGGAGGTTGATGAGCTCGGGAGGCCTCGGGGAGGACTTATATAGCCGCGGCAAGATGCCCGCGCCAAATGCCGCCATGGGCACTCAGGGGATGTACTGGAGAGGGCAGGGCACGCGTAGGGGACGGGGAGAGGGGCCAGAGGGGTTCACGCGGTGCGGAGAGGCCACGGGGGTGCTCGAGAGAGTTGGAGGAAGAACAAGACAGGAGGATGACGACGGCGGCCGCGGGCACGCGGTGCGGCGTGGTGAGCCGGGGAGGAACGAGGAGGGGGCCAGGGCACGCGTGGACCCGGGGGACTGTGGGCGACGCGGTGGACAAGGTGGGATGCGCGGGAGCGGTCGGGATGGCAGTGCCTGGAGCTAGCCGACGCTCAAAGCGCACCAAACGCATGCCAACCCGCGTGGTCACCACATGCATTGGCGAGAGGAGGGCACGTATGCCTGGCAAAAGATGTCTAGAGTGTAGTCCTTTATAAATGGGACCCCTCTGAAGTGATGGATCGAAGAAAGAAACTGTGTGCTGATGGGAGGGATCATCTAAAGTTTGTTGTAGCAAACTTGAGCATGAAGTTGTGGTCAAAGTGAAGGGGATAAGGACTACCCAGTATGTCACAGGGGTTTAGGGTAGGAAGGACTACAGTCCTGTGAAATATGAAAATATTTGGACCAATATTTATTATAGTTGCTTCACAACTACAAAATCTGGTCCAGAAACTAGATCATGAAGTGGCACTCACATAGAGTGTTGGATAGGGCTGAAATTTGGTGGAGTATGATCATTTGGGCATATGAAGGCACTGCGAAAATTTCATACCATTTGGCTAAATAGAAATGGTACTTCCTTCACAATACTTTCCTCTGGGCAGAAACTTGGGGGAATTTTGTGGAGAAAGTGGCTTGACAAAATAATGTGGATTTTGGCATACTCAAAGGATATAGGGATCTTTAGGTCCTGGATTAATTTCAGATTTTATGCACTAATAAAAAATATAGTTGCTTCACAAACTGAAATTATGATCAGAAACAAAGACTGGATGGTGTGCTCACATAGGTTGTTGGATGGAAATGAAATTTGGTGGAGAGTACTGATTTGATCATATGGATGATCTGCCAAAATTTCAAGTCATTTGGATTAGCCTAGCTAGTACTTCCTTTACAAAGCTTCTCTCTGGACAGACACTTTGGAAATTTGCTGAGGAAGATTTACTAGGCAAAGGAAGTTTAATTTTGGCATGTGGCAATTATTTGGATATGAAAGAATGCTCAAAAAGTTTGAGGGCAATCAAGAAAATATAAATGGCACTTCCTTCACAAAGTGCCATTCTGGTCAGCATAGGAAATGAATATTCCTAAATTATTTTTGAACTAGGCAAGGATGGGTTTTGACATATTAGTGGAAGATATGATCCAAATAATTTATGAGAACTTTGTGGGAATTTTTGGAATGACAGAAATATAGGTTGCTTCACAACCTAGAACACCCAGGGTTATTCCTTTAATAGAAAAAGGAATATTCCCAAGAAAAAAAATTAGGGGTGGGCTAAGAGGGGAATGACATGGCCTTGAGAAAGATTTGGGAGTGACAAGCCACTTGGGAGAGGAAGAAGAGGTGATCTCCCCAGGTTTTAAGACCACAGAGCCACAACCAGAAGAAAACCAAACCAGAATCCAAAGAAAATCGAAAGAAAAAGAAAGGGCCGAAAATCGGGGTATTACAACTGCATAGTTTGCAGCCAATGTCTGTTACTCTTTTCAATTTTATACACAGTTGTCTGAATGTATCATTGCATTTTACAAGGTTTAAAAGAGAGGAACGATGTTCCTTTGCTCTTGATCTGTAATCTAGTTTCGTGCTGCACACAATGTTACAATTGCCTGTTTGTTTGATCTCAGTAGTTTTGTGATATGAATGATGTTATACTATGCTCACCGTATTATAAACTTTGTCTCTTTATCATAGCTGTCAATACAATGTGAAGAAATAGACAATACATTAGCCATGGTATATGGTCATATGTTTGGAACCTGGTTTTATTATGTACTTTGCAGTAAAATACAACTAATATTTTACACGGGTTCACCAAAATAAGTTTTGTATATAAACCAAAGCTATTCTGTTTGGTTTTGCTGCCTCATTAATAACTTCTGTTCTGGTACTACTAATGTACAAACTCAACTTTTCAGCAAGCTATGGAACAAATGGTGGAACCGCCACAACCTCCTGAAGGTGATGAGGCAACCATAACCACAATGTCACCTCTTGCTGCAGTGGGTCAGTATCTCTCCACTAACAGTGCCAAAAGCACCTTCCTGCGTAATACTGTGTTGGTTGTTAAGGCAACCTCGTCCAATTTGCCTCATGAACAAGATCTGCAAGCTCAACAGAATGATATATCCACACTCTAGACACAAGTCCAATCCCTAACAGAGACCCTTTGTGAAACAAGAACATCCATTGTTCGATGTCGTCAAGATATGCATGGTTTTGAAACCAGACTATCAGACATTTTCTATGTTGTTTAGGAGCCTTGGTGAAATGACAGCGAAGTTTATGGTGCTCCATCAGACACTACAACATGAAAACGTACCAGTCAGGTCAAATCATTCGAGCTTCTAAACTTCTCATGGTGCATTTACTTTTATGCCAACCCTCCTTTTGGTATATGGCTGTAATTTTTTTTGTTGCGATACCAAATTTGTTCTTAACGGGCAGCGACCGGCTGAAGAAAACAACAAGCTATTTTTGTATAGTGTAGGGTGTTCCCTATATTTGCACGGGTGGCGAACTTTGATGCCCAGTGGATGTAATCTGTGCAATCGCTGTAATAGCCTAGCGTTGGTTGCTTGCTTATTTATTTCCTCGTAGTCATCTTTTTCCTCGGTTTGTTAGTGGCCGCATTAACCAAGGTCCACATACGGCCTGTGGTAACCATGGGCCTGCTACCTGTAGCAGTGCCCAAGGGCCATCTACGGGCCGTATGATCCGTGGGCCAAAAGCAGACCGCATTATGCGCCGTAAACGGGCCATAGTGGGAATGGTCCATTTAAGGGCCTGTAGCATAACGGGCCATTAAGAGGCCGAAAGTCATCACAGGCTTAATTCTATCTACAGTCATAACGGTCGTTAATGGGCCGGAATACATGACGGGCTGAAAATGGCCCAATGGGTTAACAGACCACAAACGGGCCGATTGTAACCACGGGCTGAATCTGGCTCATTAGCATAACAGGGTAGTAACGGACCATAAGTAATCGAGGGCCGGAAATGAGCCCAAGATTTTGTTGGCCCTTAGAAGGACGAAAGAAAACACGGGCTGGAAACGGCCCAACTGAATCATGGGCCGTGAATGGGATCAAAGTTGTTTACTTTTCATGATGGGCCAGAATCACCACGGGCCGTCAATGGGCCCTGAGAAACAAAAGTCCTAATATGGGCCGAAAGACGTCACGGGCCATAGATGGGCCAAAAGTGACAACGGGCTGAAATCATAAGGCACGGCCCACATGGCGCTACTGGGCCGAATTTTGGAAGGCCATAACGGGTCGTGAGTACCCGGGCCGTAAATGGGATGTATGCGAACAGGCCGTTAATAGGCTTTCCATGGGCCGGCCCGCTTACTTTTGACCAAGTCAAATGGGCCAGCCTTTTAACGGGCCGGCCCATGGAAAGCCTATTAACGGCCTGTTCGCATACATCCCATTTACGGCCCGGGTACTCATGACCCGTTATGGCCTTCCAAAATTCGGCCCAGTAGCGCCATGTGGGCCGTGCCTTATGATTTCAGCCCGTTGTCACTTTTGGCCCATCTATGGCCCGTGACGTCTTTCGGCCCATATTAGGACTTTTGTTTCTCAGGGCCCATTGACGGCCCGTGGTGATTCTGGCCCATCATGAAAAGTAAACAACTTTGATCCCATTCACGGCCCATGATTCAGTTGGGCCGTTTCCAGCCCGTGTTTTCTTTCGTCCTTCTAAGGGCCAACAAAATCTTGGGCTCATTTCCGGCCCTCGATTACTTATGGTCCGTTACTAGCCTGTTATGCTAATGAGCCAGATTCAGCCCGTGGTTACAATCGGCCCGTTTGTGGTCTGTTAACCCATTGGGCCATTTTCAGCCCGTCATGTATTCCGGCCCATTAACGACCCGTTATGACTGTAGATAGAATTAAGCCTCTGATGACTTTCGGCCTCTTAATGGCCCGTTATGCTACAGGCCCTTAAATGGACCATTCCCACTATGGCCCGTTTACGGCGCATAATGCGGTCCGCTTTTGGCCCACGGATCATACGGCCCGTAGATGGCCCTTGGGCACTGCTACAGGTAGCAGGCCCATGGTTACCACAGGCCGTATGTGGCCCTTGGTTAATGCGGCCACTAACAAACCGAGGAAAAAGATGACTACGAGGAAATAAATAAGCAAGCAACCAACGCTAGGCTATTACAGCGATTGCACAGATTACATCCACTGGGCATCAAAGTTCGCCACCCGTGCAAATATAGGGAACACCCTACACTATACAAAAATAGCTTGTTGTTTTCTTCAGCCGGTCGCTGCCCGTTAAGAACAAATTTGGTATCGCAACAAAACAAATTACAGCCATATACCAAAAGGAGGGTTGGCATAAAAGTAAATGCACCATGAGAAGTTTAGAAGCTCGAATGATTTGACCTGACTGGTACGTTTTCATGTTGTAGTGTCTGATGGAGCACCATAAACTTCGCTGTCATTTCACCAAGGCTCCTAAACAACATAGCAAATGTCTGATAGTCTGGTTTCAAAACCATGCATATCTTGACGACATCGAACAATGGATGTTCTTGTTTCACAAAGGGTCTCTGTTAGGGATTGGACTTGTGTCTAGAGCGTGGATATATCATTCTGTTGAGCTTGCAGATCTTGTTCATGAGCACAGGTATTCATGAGCGTGGATATATCATTCTGTTGAGCTTGCAGATCTTGTTCATGTCTGATAGTCTGGTTTCCATGGGCCAGCCTTTCCATGGGCCGACACGTGGAAAATTGTCATTGGTCAGGGCTGCTAACGGGTTATCGGATCCAAACCGGAACCCGATAGCTTAACGGCGACCCGTTACGGTGGATGCCACATGTCGGTTACCCTTGACGAAAACACTTCCATGACGCGACATTTATCGTCATGGAAGTGGACACTTCCATGATGATAATTTCAGTATTGTCATGGAACACTTCTACGACAGCACGGGTATGACTATCTTGATTCTATCATAAAATTGTCACGGATGTACATGCATGACAGAAAACTTGACCTACTGTGACAAAGATGTATCATCACGGAAGTGTTTTTTTTGTAGTGGTACCTTACTAGTGCTCGTAGTAGTGCCTGGGTATTTGATACTGGTTCGGTTGCTAATATTTGTAACTCAAAACAGGAGTTGCGGAATAAACGAAGACTAGCTAAGGATGAGGTAACGATGCGCGTTGGAAATGGCTCCAAGGTTGATGTGATCGCCGTCGGCACGCTCCTTCTACATCTACCTTCGGGATTAGTTTTAAACCTAAATAATTTTTATTTGGTGCCTGCGTTAAGCATGAACATTATATCTGGATCTTGTTTATTGCGAGACGAATATTCATTTAAGTTAGAGAATAATGTTTGTTCTATTTATATGGACAATATCTTTTATGGTCATGCACCCCTTGTGAATTGTTTATTCTTGTTGAATCTCGATCGTAGTGATCCACATGTTTATAATATTTATGCCAAAAGATGCAAAGTTAATGATGATAGTACCACATACTTGTGGCACTGCCGCTTAGGTCATATTGGTGTAAAGCGCATGAAGAAACTCCATGCTGATGGACTTTTGGAATCACTTGATTATGAATCATTTGAAACATGTGAACCATACCTCATGGACAAGATGACTAAAACCCCGTTTTCCAGCACAATGGAGCGGGCAAGTGACTTGATGGAAATAATACATACCGATGTATGCGGTCCGATGAGTATTGAAGAACGCGGTGGATATCGTTATTTTCTTACCTTCACTGATGATTTCAGTAGATATGGGTATATTTACTTAATGAAACACAAGTGTGAAACATTTAAAAAGTTCAAGGAGCTTCAGAGTGAAGTAGAGAATCATCGTAACAAGAAAATAAAATTTCTACGATCTGATCATGGAGGAGAATATTTGAGTTACGAGTTTGGCACACATTTAAGACAATGTGGAATTGTTTCACAACTAACGCCGCCTGGAACACCACAGCGTAATGGTGTGTCCGAACGTCGTAATCGTACTTTATTGGATATGGTGCGTTCTATGATGTCTCTTACCGATTTGCCACTATCGTTTTGGGGTTATGCATTAGAGACAGCCGCATTCACTTTAAACAAGGCACCATCTAAATCCATTGACGACACCGTTTGAAATATGGTTTGGCAAGAAACCTAAATTGTCGTTTCTTAAAGTTTGGGGATGCGACGCTTATGTCAAGAGGCTTCAGCCTGATAAGCTCGAACCCAAAGCGGAGAAGTGTGTCTTCATAGGATACCCTAAAGAGACCATTGGGTATACCTTCTATCACAGATCCGAGGGCAAGATCTTTGTTGCCAAGAATGGGTCCTTTCTAGAGAAGAAGTTTCTCTCGAAAGAAGTGAGTGGGAGGAAAGTAGAACTTGATGAGGTAATTGTACCTTCTCTCAAATTGGAAGGTAGCACATCACAGAAAGAAGTTCCCGTGATGTCTATGCCATCCGGAGAGGAAGCTAATGATGATGATCATGAAACTTCGGATCAAGTTACTACTGAACTTCGTAGGTCAACCAGGGTACGTTCCGCACCAGAGTGGTACGGTAATCCTGTCTTGGAAGTCATCTTGTTGGAGAACGGTGAACCTACGAACTATGAAGAAGCAATGATGAGCCTGGATTCCAACAAATGGCTTGAGGCCATGAAGTCCGAGATAGGATCCATGTATGAAAAAAAAGTATGGACTTTGGTGGATTTGCCCGATGACCGGCAGGCCATAGAAAACAAATGGATTTTTAAGAAGAAGACAGATGCTGATGGTAATGTCACCGTCTATAAAGCTCGACTTGTCGCAAAGGGTTTCAGACAAGTTCAAGGGGTTTGACTATGATGAGACTTTCTCACCCGTAACGATGCTTAAGTCTGTTAGAATTATGTTAGTAATTGCCACATACTACAATTATGAAATCTGGCAGATGGACGTCAAAACAAAGTTCCTTAACGGTTTCCTTAAGGAAGAGTTGTATATGATGCAACCAGAAGGTTTTGTCGATCCTAAGGATGCTAACAAGGTATGCAAGCTCCAGCGATCCATCTATGGACTGGTGCAAGTATCTCGGAGTTGGAATATACGCTTTGAAGAGGTGATCAAAGCTTTTGGTCTTATACAAACTTACGGAGAAGCTTGTATATACAAGAAAGTGAGTGGCAGCTCTGTAGCATTTCTAATACTATATGTGGATGACATATTATTGATTGGAAATGATATAGAATTTTTGGAAAGCATAAAGGGTTATTTGAACAAGAGTTTTTCGATGAAAGACCTGGGTGAAGTTGCTTACATATTTGTTATCAAGATCTATACAGATAGATCAAGACGCCTGATAGGACTTTCACAGAGCACATACCTTGACAAGATTTTGAAGAAGTTCAAAATGGACCAGTCAAAGAAGGGGTTCCATCCTATGTTGCAAGGTATGAAGTTGAGTAGGACTCAAAGCCCGACCATGGCAGAAGAAAGAGAAAGGATGAAAGTCATCCCCTATGCCTCAGCCATAGGCTCTACAATGTATGCCATGCTATGTACCAGACCTGATGTGTGCCTCGCCATAAGTCTGGCAGGTAGGTACTAGAGTGATCCAGGAGTAGATCACTGGACAGCGGTCAAAAATATCCTTAAGTACCTAAAGAGGAGTAAGGACATGTTTCTCATTTATGGAGGTGAAGATAAGCTCGTCGTAAAGGATTACGTTGATGATAGCTTTGACACTTATCCGGATGACTAAAAGTCTCCATCCGGATACGTATTGAATAGTGGAGCAGTTAGCTGGAGTAGCTCCAAGCAGAGCGTTGTAGACATAAAGATTTGCAAAAGTACATACGGATCTGAATGTGGCAAACCTGTTGACTAAACCTCTTCCACGAGCAAAACATGATCAACACCAGAACTCTATGGGTGTTAATTCATTATGATGTAAGCTAGATTATTGACTCTAGTGCAAGTGGGAGACTGTTGGAAATATGCCCTAGAGGCAATAATAAAATGGTTATTATCATATTTCCCGTTCATGATAAATGTTTATTATTCATGCTAGAATTGTATTGATCGGAAACTTAAATACATGTGTGAATACATAAACAACACCGTGTCCCTAGTAAGCTTCTACTAGACTAGCTCGTCGATCAAAGATGGTTAAGGTTTCCTAACCATAGACATGAGTTGTCATTTGATAATGGGATCACATCATTAGGAGAACTAGATGAGTCCCCGCGCGTTGCCGCAGAACTTCTGTATATCTCTATGCGTCATCATCGATTTCATAGAACGAAAAAAAACTCTATAGCCGCATGAAAAATATGGTAGTCAAACTAAAAAAAACTCTCATCACCAAGCAAGTATAGGAAATATAGATCAACCCACGTAAGGAAAGGAGATCAGCCAACTCCTACTGCATAATGGGTTTATATTTTCTTTTTGACATGTTGATGGGATTTAAAGCTCACTTACATGCATGCTACCGGTGCATGCTTGCATGATTCGGAGAAATAATATGAGAGCTAAAACTAAAAATACATATGGTTTATTGTGTTTGATTGTTGTATTTTTGCAAAATATTTATTAAATATATCATGCATGTTTGCATGTTGAGATGTACCTTTTTCTATGACTCATTGAATGTTGAGGTGGTCCTTTTCTAATGCATGTTGCTTGATGAGGTCTCATACTTGCATGTTGAGAGAAATAGGTTAGTGGGGGCTAGCTATTTAGATATAGAAGATGATGTGATGGACAGATGCTACTTGTGAACTGCGTTAGGATTTCCCTAAAGAGGAGAGGATGATGCAGTACGGTAGAGATAAGTATTTCCTCAGTCAAGAACCAAGGGTATCAATCCAGTAGGAGAACCACACAGAACCTCGTTAGCAGCACCTACACACACAAAAGCAAACACTTGCACCCAACGCAAATAAGAGGGTTGTCAATCCCCTTAGCGGTTACTTGCAAGGATTATGTCTGACAGTGATAGATAGATAAAGTAAATTGCTAAATAAAATAAAAGTAAATAAATTGCAGCAAGGTATTTTTGGATTTTATATATGATAAAAGTAGACCCGGGGGCCATAGTTTTCACTAGAGGCTTCTCTCTCGAACACATAGCATACGGTGGGTAAACAAATTACTGTTGGGAAATTGATAGAAAAGCGCATAGTTATGACGGATTCATGGCAATGATCATGTATATAGGCATCATGTCCGAGATAAGTAGACCGACTCCTGCCTGCATCTACTACTATTACTCCACTCATCGACCGCTATCCAGCATACATCTAGAGTATTAAGTATAAAATAGAGTAACGCCTTAAGCAAGATGACATGATGTAGATAAATTAAACTCAAGCAATATGATTAACCCCATCTTTTTATCCTTAATGGCAACAATACAAATACGTGTCTTGTCCCCTACTTTTTCACTGGGATATAGAACACCGCAAGATTGAACCCATCACAAAGCACCTCTCCCATTGCAAGATAAATCAATCTAGTTGGCCAAACCAAACGGATAGATTGGAGAGAAATACAAATCTATAACAATCATGAATAAAAGAGTTCAGAGAAGACTCAAATATTTCTCATGAATAATCTGATCATAAACCCACAATTCATCGGATCCCAACAGACACACCGCAACAAAAGATTACATCAGATAGAACTCCAAGAACACCGAGGAGAACATGGTATTGAAGATCAAAGAGAGAGAAGAAGCCATCTACTAGTAGCTATGGACCCGTAGGTCTGTGGTAAACTACTCACACATCATCGGAAGGGCAGCAAGGTTGATGAAGAAGCCCTCCGTGATCGATTCCCCCTCCGGCAGATTGCCGAAAAAGGGCTCCAGATGGGATCGTGGAAGAACAGAAGCTTGAGGTGGTGGAAACATTATTCGAGGTGGCTCTCTGATGTATTGGGAATATTTTGAAATTTATAGCGCTGGAATTAGGTCAAGAGGTGCCACGAGGGGCCCACAAGCCTGGGGGACGCGCCTACCCCCCTGGACGCGCCCTTCGGGCTTGTCACTCCCTCATGACTCTTCTGGTCCTCTCCCGAAGCTTCTAGGATCCCTTCTGGTCCAGAAAAAATTAATCCAAAGTTTTTTCTCCGTTTGGACTCTTTTAAATAATGATTTCCTAAAAAGCCAAAAACAGGCATAAAACAGCAACTGGCACTGGGCACTAGGTTAATAGGTTAGTCCCAAAAAATGATATATATAATTGCATATAATTGCATAATAAACATCCAAGATTGATACTATAATAACATGGAACAATCAAAAATTATAGATACGTTGGAGACGTATCAACAGACCCAACCGTAAGCTTAGCATCAAATCGTTAAGTTATTTGCTATAGGTTTCTTCATGTCAAGTATCAGTTCCTTAGACCATGAGATCATGCCACTCCCGAATACTGGAGGAATACTTTGTGTGCTATCAAACGTCACTTCGTAACTGGGTGATCATAAAGGTGCTCTACAGGTATCTCCGAAGGTATCTGTTGAGTTGCATGGATCGAGACTGGGATTTGTCACTCCGTGTGACGGAGAGATATCTCTGGGCCCTCTCGGTAATATAACATCACAAAAAGCTTCATGTGACTAATGAGTTTAGTCACGAGATCTTGTATTACGGAACGAGTAAAGAGACTTGCCGGTAACGAGATTGAACTAGGTATGGAGATACCGACGATCGAATCTCGGGCAAGTAACATATCGCCGGACAAAGGGAATTGCATACGGGATTAAATGAATCCTTGACATCGTGGTTCAACCGATAAAGATCTTCGTTGAATATGTGGGAATCAATATGGGCATCTAGGTCCCGCTATTGGTTATTGACCGGAGAGGTGTCTCGGTCATGTCTACATGATTGTCGAACTCGTAGGGTCGCACGCTTAACGTTCGGTAGCACTAGGGTAGTAATGAGATATTAACATTGGTGACCCAAGGTTGTTCGGAGTCCCGGATGAGATCTCAGACGTCATGAGGAGCTCCGGAATTGTCCGAAGGTAAAGATTTATATATGGAAAGTCGTATTTTGGGTTCCAGAAAAAGTTCAGTTTTTTTCCGTATTGTACCGGGAAGGTTCTAGAAGGTTCCGGAGTGGGGCCCACCTGCATGGGGGACCCACATGAATGTGGGTAGTGGGGAAAGGCCCCACACCACTGGTCTAGGTGCACCAAGATCCCCCCTTACAAGGAATAGGATCATATCCCGAAGGGATAAGATCAAGATCCCTAAAAAAAGGGGGATAGCGATCGGTGGGGAAAGGAAAGGAGGGATTTCGTTCCTCCCCCCTTGGCCAACAACCCTAGGGGCTTTGAGGGCAAGCCACCAGCCCCATCCACCCCTATATATAGTGGGGAGGCGCATGGGAAGCTGCACCCTTCCACCCTTGCCCGTCTCCCTCCCGTTACACCTCCTCCACGTTCCGTCAGCGCTTGGCGAAGCCCTGCCAGAGTTCCGCTGTCACCACCACCACCACCATGCCATCGTGTTGGTTCCAATCTCATCTACCTACTATCCCTCACTTGCTAGATCAAGAAGGAGAGGATGCCATCAAGCTGAATGTGTGCTAATCTCGGAGGTGTCGTCCGTTCGGCACTAGATCGGATCGGATCGTGATTGGATCGTGAAGAGTACGACTACATCAACCGCATTACGACGCTTCCGCTTTCGGTCTACAAGGGTACATAGACACACTCCCCTCTCGTTGCTATGCATCTCCTAGATTAGATCTTGGGTGTTCATAGGAATTTTTTTTATTTTCATGCTTCGTTCCCCATCATGGCTTATAGTGCTTGTTAAGTTGGGGTTAGGGTTATTGTTTGATATCTATGTTAGGGCTTTGGATTTTGTGTTAATCTTCAGATGAGTACTTACAGAATATATTTTAGATTGTGTTGTTTTAATTAATTTAGGGATGGGAAGAACATGTGTTTATGTTCATCATGTGGACAAGGATGCCTTTTTGAAAGGCAATATTGAGCCGGACCCGGATGAGCTTGACATGGTGTTTGAGAGTAATCCTAGCTATGAGGAGGTCTTGGAACAAGTAAGGAAAGATTTGAATTGGATGGATCCAAGTGATATTGTTGAGTTGGAGGGAAGGCATAATGTGGGGTTTGGAATGCACATCTGTTGGAAGACAATGCGTGTGAACTCCAAGCAACATTGGGTTGCATACAAGGAGACAGTGGCCGAATCTCTAAACAAGGCTCTTGAGTTATTTGCTTCCAAGAAGGTTGAGGCTAGTTTGCACTTGAACTTGAACCGGCATGCCTCCCCATTGGTTGCTAGGAGTCCTCCACCCATGAACCAAGATGAAATGAGTGAACCTCTTTTGACCGAACAAGTGAGGCCAACATTGAGCCCGATTTCAAATAACGAAAATGAAGCTTTGCAAGAGGAGAATGATGAGTATGAGGATGATGAGAATGAAGTTGATCTCCATGACAACAATGTTGGTGATTTGGACACATATCATGTGCAAGAGACCATGGACCCTTCCATCCCGTATTCCCATTGCTATGCATCGGAGTCGGACGATGATGGTCCCGATGAAGAAGTTGATGAGGAGGGGTTCACGGCGAAGGAGGACCAAGCTTTCAAGAAGGTACTATGACGTGATCATCCGATACCATTGTTCAAGGATCTTAGTCTCGCGGATGAAGCCGTGGTTGACAGTGGCAAGGGTATATTTCTTGGAGTTAGGCCAACTTCTCACCGGGATTTGGAACACGGGAAGAACGGTATTTCTCCCGGGTCGAAGTTTGGAACCTTCATGGAATTAAAGATGTGGCTCGACGACTACTCGGTTACGCATTATCATCCGCACAAGGTGGTTCACTCGGACGTGAAGGTGCGTTACACGGTTGCATGTGAGGAGGACGAATGTCCATGGATTGTGCGTCCAAGGCCATGGAAAGGAGGTCCCGGTTGGCACATAGTGAGTTGTGTACCAAGTCACATGTGCCGAGGCAAGAGGGTTGATGGCAAGATTGTGTCACAAGACCATAGACAACTAACCTCTGAGTTCACCGCTTACAAGCTTTCCAACTCCATCTCCTCACAACCAACAATGAGCATTCAAAGCGTCATGGACCTTGTGAAAGCCATCTTTCATTACAAGGTCAAATACGGGAAAGCATGCAAGGCGAAGCAAGCCGCATTCAAGATGTTGTATGGTGATTGGGAGGAAGCATACAACCGAATCCCTAGGTTGTTGGGAGCTATGGCCGCCACTAACCCAGGCATGGTTCATGTGGTTGAGGTGTATGGGCAAAAAACAATGATTCACGACGAAAAGATGGTCCGAGTCTTTGGCCGTGCATTTTGGGCATTCGAGCAATGCGTGAGGGCTTTCGAACACTGTCGGCTGGTCATCTCCATCGATGGCACCTTCTTGACCGGACAATACAAGGGCACTCTCTTGGTTGCAATCGGTAGTGATGCCAATAACCGATTGGTGCCTTTAGCTTTTGCTTTGGTTGAGGTGGAGAACAATGTTTACTGGGAGTGGTTCTTGCATCTTTTGAGAACCAGGGTATTACCGCATCAAAGGGAAATTTGTGTCATATTGGATCGCCATCTTGGAATTCTTAACGCAGTGGACATTGACATTCCCGGGCATGCTCCAGTTCACCATCGATTCAGGCTGGGCGTTCGGTTAAACCGAACCATTCGGTCCGGTTCTTCGGGTTCCAAATAAATTTGGTTTTTAGAAAATGTTGACCGGTCGGTCATCTAGAAAACTGCTAACCGAAGGATTCGGTGGACCGAGATTTCAGTTCGGTCATGGGTTAACACCGAATTGACCAATATATTAGAGAAAGGAGATTTTGGTACGCACAAGAAGTAGATCATGTGGCTAGAAAAATCATGTCGTACTACCAAGAACATCACGCGAAGTCATCAACACCTCATGAGGTTATCAAGGATCTGTAATCATAGAAAGAGAAGAAGATGCTAGCGTGATGCAATCAAAGAGGAGGCGGGAGATGGGAGGGAGGAGATATGTGTCGTCTGCAGGCCACCATCATCGCCCGCTGGCTGCTGGGGTTTAGCCGTGTAGAGAAGGAGAGGCGGCGCACTGGCGGCTAGGGTTAGGCATTAGGTGGGGAGTCGGGAGTGAAGGCAGAAGGGCTGATGTTTCTAGTAGTCTGGACCGCTAAAGGTTGTGCACTGGAGAAAAAGAAGGGGAAGCACGGGAGCAAGACTTAAGATAATGGGCTGCGTGTGGGCTGGGCTATTAGCCTATTACATAGACTTTTGTGCATGTGGGCATTTGATCGGTTCTTTCGGCTAACCGAGGCACAATACTGAATTTTCCCATATAATTTCGGTTCTTACAAAGTGTTAACCGAATTAGGATCAGAATATTCGGTTTCGGTCTTTTCGGCTTCTGTCCCGGTTCTTTCGGTTCGGTAGTTCGGTGCTCGGTTAATATGCCCACCCCTACCATCGATGGTGCATGAGGCATTTTTGTTCAAACTTCTATAGGGCATGTGGGCTTAAGGAGCTGGCCGGCGATCTTCAAGATTGTTGTCTTGCTTTCTCTGAACGACGGTTCGCCTACTTGTACAACCAATTGCTCACACACAAAAAACTCGATCCTGGTGGTCTTGACTTTCTCAATAGGCACATTCAAGAAAGGACAAAGTGGGCACGAGCTTATGATGAAGATGGCTGGAGGTACGGTCAAATGACAAGCAACATGGCTGAATGTTTCAATAGGGTGCTCAAGGGTGTATGTGCATTGCCCGTGATGGCAATAGTTCAATACACATTCGACAAGATGAATGGGTACTTTCTAAAGTACTCAATTGAAACGGATAAGCAGATTGCGGGTGAGAACAAGCACAAGCACAAGTACAAGTACAAGTTCCCACCGAAGGTTGATGAATGGTTGGAATTTCAATCACGGAAGGCGGAATCCCAACAAGCTATATTATTTAACAACAATGATTGGATGTACGAAGTGAAAGATCCAGGAGGAACCACAAATGATGGCCAACAACACGGAGGCCGGGCTTTCAAGGTCTCGCTAACACTGTGTGACTGCTCTTGTGGGAGACCATTGTTGCTTCATCTCTCATGCTCGCACTTGTATACAGCGGCTCACACTAGGAATGTGGATGTTAATCATATGCTCACCGTGAGGGAGTCCGAGTTCTCCATCATGACCGTCAAGGATACATGGGCTCCTAGATTTCACCCATACTATGACCAATCACAATGGCCAGAGTATCATGGAGTTCAACTATGGCCCGATCCGGAATGGAAGGTCATTAAACGAGGAAGACGTAAGACAAAGCGTCTTAGAGGTGACATGGACGGATGGGGCCGTGGTGGTGGTCGAGAATCGGGCAACAACCAATTCCAAGAGCATCGTGAGAGAGCCCGTTGCGGAGTGTGCAATGATGGGGGACACAACACAAGAACTTGTAGCAAATGGAAGAAATCAAAGAAAAATGAAGCAAGCACAAGCCAAAGAGACACTACACAAGCTCCTAGCCAAGAAAATAGTAGTCAACATGGTCATACGCAACAAGGGCCTAGCCAAGCAAGTAGGAGCCAACATGGTCATATGCAACAAGGGGCTAGCCAACCAAGTAGTAGCCAATAGGGGCTAGCTATCCAGAGAGTCCAGCAAAACTGGGCTCTCTGAGGCCCCAGAATTTCCTAAGTACATGTGCAGCGCCTGAGGGCCAGGCGCCACACTACACAGTGCAGTGCCTGATGCTCTGTATTGGCTCTATGAAAGCTCATCGAATACGGCTGGCTCTTCTAAAATTTATTCCTCATAAGCCAGTGGGCATATCTCCACATGAGTACTCTGATGAAGCCAACAGAGGTAGTTATTGAATGCAAGTTGGCAATGCTCGCATAGCTGGGATGCTGACCTAGACCAAGCTTGCTCCACACAAAGCTCGAACTGGGTGACATACTTCTTATGATGTTTATCCCAATCCTTAATCTTTCTCTGCCTTCTCCTATCTAGCCTACATGTTAAATAGCACACTATCAGCACCATCAAAAAGGACATCACGATGCTAAATGGACAAAGTTCATGCTCTATTACCTGTGAAGCGCATGGTCTGTGTCCTCCCACTCCGGCGGGTGACCCTGAAACAACCCAAACTGCCGGTACACACGATGTGGCAAGTGAAGCTCAACCGCCCAATTGCATATCAGTGGGCTCCGCATAACCCAAAGATGCCTTTCTTCCAAGCACTTCGGATTCATCACGAATGTGTGTGCTACACCAAATCTATCTCGGCACCATATGGCTCCCATTCCACCTACAACATAGCAAAATAAGACAATATTGATGTCGAGTTTTGATGAGAGCATGAGAATGAGTGATGTTATCTCAATGTTTACCTGCTCAGCGGTAAGCTTATCCATCTCGTTGGTGTACTGCACGTACATGATATTGACATCACTCGTCATCTCCGATACCACGTCCCACTTGTAAGCCCAAGTGGGGAGCCATAAATGGTTGTCCTGTTCGTCCCAGGGCTTGTACCCTACATCTTTCGGGCATCCAACAGGCAGGCGTTCCTAGCTCTATACCGAAAGTAGGAGCATACAACCACCAATGCAATCATCTTTTGTGGACCTACGACAAACATCGTCCAACTGCACGTAAAGGCAAACAAGGTTTAGTTAAGGACAAGGTTTCATTGGTAATGTAGAAATGAACTGACTAAGAACAATTCATTACCTACCAGTACAAGTAGGCCAGTGCCGCGGAACCCCAGCTAAATTTGTTGTCGAAGACAGTCAATGCCTTGAGCCAAATCCATTGAGCGGTCTTGCCACCGCCGTTAGCAAAGAGAGTCCTAGAGAGAACATACCACATGTACACGCGAGTATACCTCTGGACCACCTCATCATTAGCGTCCACAGGGCAATGCACAAAGTTCACTACGATCCACGTGTAAGGAGCACCGGTTGCTACTCTTTCTTTCTTCTATCTTCCTTCTGCTGGCGCCGGCTCTGCAGGAGCCATACCAATAAGGGCCTCCATCTGCTGGTGCCACCCATCCAAATCGGTGTTCATACACACAGGCTTCCCCAAGATAGGAAGTGCAAGGATCATGGAAACATTCTGAAGTGTCACGGTCATCTCCCCGGTCCGGAGGTGGAAACTGTGCGTCTCCGGCCTCCACCGATCCACAAGCAAGGTGATTGCCGCAGCGTTCAGGTTTGGCGTCGACCGGCTGACAAGCCGAATGAAAGGCAAGAGTCCTGTCATCTCGATGTACAGCGTGTACCGCTCATCATATGGCATGACCTTTGAAGCCCCGTGAGACCGAATCTTCAAGGGTAAAAGCTTCTGCAAATATAAAAGAGAGAATATTAGGGCATGTCTATTTGAAATTGATACAAATTACAAACTAACAAGTACTATGCTTATTACCTGCTTCTTCACCGACATCAAGTAGGCCTGGTATTCAACGTCATAGTAATCATCGAGAAGCCACACCATCCTACATATTTCAAACAATAAACATATATGAGCATTATTCCATATGTGAACTATGACATCGGTTTCTAACCAAATATAAGCAAAGCAAAACACTTCCTATGAATTATTTTATATGCAAGCATTATGTAATAAATACATACAAATTCTTATAGGAGCATGATTTACAATAGGTACCAAAAGGATTTCGAATGCTCATCTAGTTCTCAACAATCATACATAGCTACTTGATGTCTACTACACAACTTATTCTTGTAGACTCGTGTTGGGCCTCCAAGCGCAGAGTTTTGTAGGACAGTAGCAATTTTCCCTCAAGTGGATGACCTAAGGTTTATCAATCCATGGGAGGCGTAGGTTGAAGATGGTATCTTTCAAACAACCCTGCAACCAAATACAAGAAATCTCTTGTGTCCCCAACACACCCAATACAATGGTAAATTGTATAGGTGCACTAGTTCGGCGAAGAGATGATGATAAAAGTGTAGTATGGATAGTAGATATAGCTTTTTGTAACCTGAAAATATAAAAACATCAAGGTAGCAAAAAGTAAACGGGCATAAAAACGGTATTCAGTGCTTAGAAACAAGGCCTAGGGTTCATACTTTCACTAGTGCGATCTCCCAACATTGTTGACATAGTTGAATCATATGTAAATCCCTCACGTGCGAGAAAGAGTTCACTCCAAAGTCACAAATAGCGGAGAACAAATGAAGAAATTGTTGTAGGGTACGAAACCACCTCAAAGTTATCCTTCCCGATCAATCTTATGAGCTATCCCCATTAATTGTCACGAACAGCCCTAGAGTTCGTACGAGAATAACACCTTAAGATACACATCAACCAAAACCCTAATGTCACCTAGGCACTCCAATGTCACCACGAGTACCCACGGGTTTGATTATACGATATGCATCACACAATCTCAGATTCATCTATTCAAACCAACACAAAGAACTTCAAAGAGTGCCCCAAAGTTTCTATCGGAAAGTCAAGAAGAAAACATGTGCCAACCCTTATGCATAAATCCCCAAGGTCACGGAACCCGCAAGTTGATCACCAAAACATACATCAAGTGACTCACGTGAATATCCCATTGTCACCACAGATATCCATATGCAAGACATACATCAAGTGTTCTCAAATCCTTAAAGACTCAATCTGATAAGAAAACTTCAAAGGGAAAACTCAATTCATCACAAGAAGATAGAGAGGGGAAAACTCCATATGATTCATCTATATCAACAAGGCTCGCCATACATCAAGATCGTGCCATCTCAAGAACACGAGAGAGAGAGATCAAACACATAGCTACTGGTACAAACCCTCAGCCCCGAGGGTGAACTACTCCCTCCTCATCATGGAGACCGCCGGGATGATGAAGATGGCCTCCGGTGATGCCTTCCCCCCTCCGGCAGGGTGCCGGAAAAGGGCTGTAGATGGGATCTCTCTGGTACAGAGGCTTGCGGTGGCGTAAAAACTCATCTAGGTTAACTTTCAGGGGTTTCTGAATATATATATATGATTTTTCAGCGTTGGAATCACGCGAAACGGAGCCACGTGGGCCCCACGAGGTACCAGGGCGCGCCTGGGGGCGTGGCGCGCCCTGGTGCCTCGTGGGCACTGGGTGGCCCCCCTCTAGTGGGTCTTGGTTCCAGTATTTCCTATTTTCTCCATAAAAAATCTCCAAAAAGTTTCACTGCATTTGGAGAACTTTCATTTCTGCACAAAAAACAACACCACGGTAGTTCTGCTGAAAACAGCGTCAGTCCGGGTTAGTTCTAATCAAATCATACCAAAACCATAGAATTGTTATAAATGTGGCATGAATACTTCATAAATTATAGATACGTTGGAGACGTATCAGTACTAAAAAGAATTTAAATAGTCATCTAATCTATATTCATCTCAAAAATCATACATATGTTCCATACTAGGGTTCCACAAATCAACAACAAATAATCTAGGAATAGGAATACTCATCTAGTTCTACTCATTTAAATACTAATCTAGAAAATACTCATTCAAATACTCATCTAGGATTTTCATACTCATCTAGCACTTAACAAATGAACAATACTAGGGTTCCAAAATGATTACAAATCATCTACAAGTCCTAAATCACACAAAGCTATTTCAATGGGTAAGACAAGGGTTCCACCAAAACTAATCCAAGCAAAACAAGGGTTCCACCAAAACTTGCACAAATCTGAAAAATTGGTAAGATTTTTCTGATAGAAAGAAGGGGAACGGAGGAGATTACCTTCTAGGAGGGATTGGGGAAGAAATCCACGGAAGAAATCGCCAGATCTAATGAATTTTGGAGAGGGGGTTGAGAGGGGGACAGGAAAGAGCCACCGCCGCGCTCTCTGCCTTGGTTCTGGAATGAATGGGGGTGGGGATGGGGGAGGGCCAGCGCGCGGCGGTTACAAAGTCACTATGCAGCACCTAACGCTTAGACGCTGCACATGGCTGTGTGGCGCCTTACGGTTAGGCGCTGCATGATACGTCCAATTTGCATCATGATTTCCTATTGTTATTTATAATGTATTTGGTCAATATTTCACTTTATGATGCAATTCTTATGCCTTTTCTCTCTTAATTTGCAAGATTTATATGAAGAGGGAGAATACCGGCTGCTGGAATTCTGGACCTGAAATAGCTACAGCAGAGATACCTATTCTACAGAGCTCCAAATGACCTGAAATTTTACGGAGATTTTTTATTGAATATATAAAAAATACTGGAGAAAAGAAATAGCATAGGGGACCCACTAGTTGCTCACATGGCAACAGGGCGTGGCCCCCCGGGCGCGCCCTGATGCCTTGTGGGGCCCACAGCTGGCCTCTGCCCCCCTCCTTATACTATATAAGCTCATTTGCCCTAAAAAAATATAGAGAAGACTTTCGGGATGAAGCGCCGCCGTCTCGAGGCGAAACTTGGGCAGGAGCACTTTTGCCCTCCGGCGGAGCAATTCCGCCGGGGATACTTCCCTCCTGGAGGGGGAAATCGAAGCCATCGACATCACCAATAATCCTCTCATCATGGGAGGACCAATCTTCATCAACATCTTCACCAGCACCATCTCATCTCAAACCCTACTTCATCTCTTGTATTCAATCTTTGTCTCAAAACCTCAGATTGGTACCTGTGGGTTGCTAGTAGTGTTGATTACATCTTGTAGTTGATGATTGTTGATTTATTTGGTGGAAGATTTTATGTTCAGATCCTTAATGCTATTCAATAACCCTCTGATCTTGAACATGAAGATGATTCGTGAGTAGTTATGTTTGTTCTTGGGACATGGGAGAAGTCTTGTTATAAGTAATCATGTGAATTTGGTATGCGTGCGATATTTTGATGATATGTATGTTGTTGCTTCCTTTAGTGGTGTCATGTGAACGTCGACTAGATGACACTTCACCATACTTGGGCCTAAGGGAAGGCATTGTGGAGTAATAAGTAGATGATGGGCTGCTAGAGTGACAGAAGCTTAAACCCTAGTTTATGCGTTATTCCGTAAGGGGCTGATTTGGATCCATATGGTTAGAGTTATCTTAATTCTTCTTTCGTAGTTGCGGATGCTTGCGAGAGAGGGTTATCATAAGAGGGTTGTGCTTGTTCAATAAGAACAGCACCCTAGCACCGGTCCACCCACATATCAAATTATCAAAGTAGCGAACGCGAATCAAATAAACATGATGAAAGTGACTAGATGATAATTCCCATGTGTCCTCGAGAACGCTTTGCTTTATATAAGAGATTTTTCTAGCTTGTCCTTTGCTATAAAAAGGATTGGGACACCTTGCTGCACTTTGTTACTATTGTTACTTGTTACTCGTTACGAATTATCTTGCAACAAAACTATCAGTTACCGCTACTTTCAGTGCTTGCAGAAAACACCTTGCTGAAAACCGCTTATCATTTCCTTCTACTCCTCGTTGGGTTCGACACTCTTACTTATCGAAAGGACTACGATTGACCCCCTATACTTGTGGGTCATCAAGACTCTTTTCTGGCGTCGTTGCCGGGGAGTGAAGCGCCTTTGGTAAGTCGAATTTGGTAAGGAAACACTTTTATTTTGTGCTAAAATTTACTGTCATTTGTCACTATGGAAAGTAATCGTTTGAGGGGTTGTTCTTGGTGTCTTCACCTTGACCGGAAGCATTAAGAGTTGCCCCTCAACCTACTGAACCTACTGAAAATATTTATTATGAAATTCCTTCGGGTATGTTAGAGAAACTGCTAGCTAATCCTTATGCAGGAAATGGAACAATACATCCTGATATGCACTTGATCTATCTGGATGAAATTTGTGGATTGTTTAAGCTTGCAGGTTTATCCAAGGATGGAGTTAAGAGGAAGGTATTCCCTTTATCTTTGGAGGGAAAAGCATTGACATGGTATAGGCTATTGGATGATACTGGAACATGGGATTGGAATCGGTTGAAACTGGAATTTCACCAGAAATTTTATCGTATGCATTTGGTTCACCATGATCAGAATTATATATATAATTTTTGGCCTCGTGAAGGAGAAAGTATCGCTCAAGCTTGGGGGATGCTTAAGTATATGTTGCACACATGCCCCAGTCATGAGCTCTCAAGAGAAATAATTATACAAATCTTTTATGCTCGGCTTTCTCGTAATGATCAATCCATGCTCGATACTTCTTCTACTGGTTCCTTTATAAAGAGAACTATTGAATTGAAATGGGATCTTCTAGAAAGAATTAAACGCAACTCTGAAGATTGGGAAATCAACAAAGGTAAAGAGTCAGGTATAAATCTTGAGTTTGATTGTGTTAAATCTTTTATGGAAACTAATGCTTTTCATAAGTTGAGTACTAAATATGGACTTGACTCTGAGATAGTAGCTTCCTTTTGTGAATCATTTGCTGCTCATGTTGATCTTCCTAAGGAGAAATGGTTTAAGTATCGTCCACCTATTGAATTAAAAGAAGAACCCAATGTAGCTAAAGAGGAAATACTCATTTACAATGTTGATCCAGTTGTGCCTACTACTTATATTGAGAAATCTCCTTTCCCTGTTAGGATTAAGGAACATGTTAAAGCTTCAACTGTGGTTAATAAGAGTAATATTAAACTAATTAAACCGTCCGAACAAATTAAAGTTGAACGAAGTATTGCAATGGTTAAAGATCTTTTGGTTGACAACATTGATGGACATGTCATATATTTCTGTGATGAAGCAACTAGAATTGCTAAGCCAGACCCTAAAGATAAAAACAAACCCATAATTGGCATGCCTGTTATTTCTGTTAAAATTGGAGATCATTGCAATCATGGTTTATGTGATATTGGTGCTAGCGTGAGTGCTATTCCATTTACTCTTTATCAAGAAGTCATGAATGATATTGCACCTATTGAGATTGAAGATATTGATGTTACTATTAAGCTTGCAAACAGAGATACTATCACACCACTTGGGATTGTTAGAGATGTTGAAGTCTTGTGTGGTAAGATCAAATACCCTACTGATTTTCTTGTTCTTGGATCACCACAAGATGATTTTTGTCCCATTATATTTGGTAGACCTTTCTTGAATACAGTTAATACTAAGATTTATTGCAATAAACAAATAGTCAGTGTTAATTTTGGTGATGTACCTCATGAGTTCAATTTCTCTAAGTTTAGTAGACAACCTCATGATAAAGAATTACCTAATAAAGGAGAAATTATTGGTCTTGCTTCTATTGATGTGCCTCCTATTAACCCTTTAGAACAATACTTGTTAGACCATGGAAATGATATGCATATGAATGAAAGAAATGAAATAGATGAAATATTCTTTAAACAAGCACCTATCCTTAAACATAATTTGCCTGTTGAAACTCTGGGAGATCCTCTTCCACCTAAGAGTGATCCTGTGTTTGAATTAAAGAAACTACCTGATACACTTAAATATGCTTATCTTGATGAAAAGAAGACATATCATGTTATTATTAGTGCTAAACTTTCAGAGCATGAAGAAAAGAGATTACTTAAAACTCTGAAGAAGCACTGTGCATCTATTGGGTATACTCTTGATGACCTTAAGGGCATTAGTCCCACTCTATGTCAGCATAAGATTAATATGGAGCCAGATGCTAAACCGGTTGTTGATCATCAACGACGTTTGAATCCCAAAATGAAGGATGTGGTAGGAACTGGAAATATTAAAGCTTCTAGAGGCAGGTATAATTTATCCTATAGCTGATAGTAGATGGGTAAGTCCTGTTCATTGTGTTCCTAAGAAAGGAGGCATTACTGTTGTCCCTAATGATAAAAATGAACTCATTCCACGAAGAACTGTAACTGGTTATAGGATGGTAATTGATTTCAGAAAATTAAATAAAGCTACTAGGAAAGATCATTACCCCTTGCCTTTTATTGATGAAATGTTAGAAAGATTATCTAAACATACACACTTTTGTTTCCTAGATGGATATTCTGGTTTTTCTCAAATACCCGTAGCAAAAGAAGATCAAGAGAAAACCACTTTTACTTGTCCTTTTGAAGCTTATGCTTATCATCGTATGCCTTTTGGTTTATGTAATGCACCTGCTACCTTTCAAAGATGTATGACTGCTATATTCTCTGACTTTTGTGAAAATATTGTTGAGGTATTCATGGATGATTTTTCCGTTTACGGAACTTCTTTTGATGATTGCTTAAGCAACCTTGATCGAGTTTTGCAGAGATGTGAAGAAACTAATCTTGTCTTGAATTGGGAGAAGTGCCACTTTATGGTGAATGAGGGTATAGTCCTTGGGCACAAAATTTCTGAAAGAGGTATTGAAGTAGACAAAGCTAAAGTTGATGCAATCGAGAAAATGCCATGTCCTAAAGATATCAAAGGTATAAGAAGTTTCCTAGGTCACGCTGGTTTCTATAGAAGGTTTATAAAAGACTTCTCTAAAATTTCTAGGCCTCTTACTAATCTCTTGCAAAAAGATGTTCCATTTGTTTTTGATGATGATTGCATAGAAGCCTTTGAAATACTTAAGAAAGCCTTAATATCTGCACCTATTGTTCAACCACCTGATTGGAACCTACCCTTTGAAATTATGTGTGATGCTAGTGATTATGTTATTGGTGTTGTTCTAGGGCAAAGAGTTGATAAGAAATTAAATGTTATCCTTTATGCCAGTAAAACTCTAGACTGTGCTCAAAGAAATTATGCTACTACTGAGAAAGAATTTTTAGCAGTTGTGTTTGCATGTGATAAGTTCAGATCTTATATTGTTGACTCAAAAGTAACTGTTCACACTGATCATGCTGCTATTAAATACCTTATGGAAAAGAAAGATGCTAAACCTAGACTTATTAGGTGGGTTCTTTTGTTACAAGAATTTGATTTGCATATTGTTGATAGAAAGGGAGCTGAAAATCTAGTAGCGGATAATTTGTCTAGGATGGAAAATGTTCTTGATGACCCACTTACTATTAATGATAATTTTCCTGATGAGCAATTAGTTGTGGTAAATGCTTCTCGCATTAGTCCTTGGTATGCAGACTATGCTAATTATATTGTTGCTAAATATATTCCACCTAGTTTTACCTACCAACAAAAGAAAAAGTTCTTCTTTGATTTAAGACATTACTTTTGGGATGACCCACATTTATATAAAGAAGGACTAGATGGTGTTATTAGACGTTGTGTACCTGAGCATGAACAGGAACAAATCCTACGGAAGTGTCACTCTGAGGCATACGGAGGACACCATGCGGGAGCCAGAACTGCACATAAGGTATTACAATCTGGTTTTTATTGGCCTACTCTTTTCAAAGAATTGGTAATGTTGGTAGACGTCAGGAAATGCCTATGAATTACCATTTGATGTTTGGGGTTTTGATTATATGGGACATTTTCCTAAATCCAATGGGTATATACATATTCTTGTTGCTGTTGATTATGTTACTAAGTGGGTAGAAGCTATTCCGACTAGTAGTGTTGATCACAACACCTCTATTAAAATGCTCAAAGAAGTTATATTCCCTAGGTTTGGAGTCCCTAGATACTTGATGACTGATGGTGGTTCATATTTTATTCATGGTGCTTTCCGTAAACTTCTTGCTAAATATGATGTTAACCATAGAATTGCATCCCCTTATCATCCTCAGTCTAGTGGACAAGTTGAATTGAGTAATAGAGAAATAAAGCTAATTTTGCAAAAGACCATTAATAGATCCAAGAAGAATTGATCTAAGAAACTTGATGATGCATTATGGGCTTACGGAACTGCTTATAAAAATCCTATGGGTATGTCTCTGTATAAAATGGTCTATGGAAAAGCATGTCATTTACCTCTTGAACTAGAACACAAGGCATATTGGGAAATTAAAGAACTTAATTATGATTTTAAACTTGCCGGTGAAAAGAGGTTGTTTGATATTAGATCCATAGATGAATGGAGAACCCAAGCCTATGAAAATGCCAAGTTATTTAAAGAAAGAGTTAAAGATGGCATGATAAAAGAATTCAAAAACGGGAATTTAAAGTTGGTAAGCATGTTCTATTGTACAACTCTCATTTCAGATTCTTTGCAGGAAAACTTCTCTCTAAATGGGAAGGGCCATATATTATCGAAGAAGTTTATCGCTCAGGAGCTATCAAAATCAACAACTCCGAGGGCACTAACCCGAGAGTGGTTAATGGTCAAAGAATTAAGCATTATATCTCAGGTACTCCCATTCATGTCGAAACCAATAGACAAAAGTCCACATTTCAACCCTGAACTAACCACTCGGTTCGATTTACAACCCTCATCTTTAAAATCGGCCGTATTGCACCCTCAACTTACCACAAAGTTCAAAAGACAACCCTGGTCTCGTTTTTGGGTTGTTTGACCGGTTTTGACCAAGTCAAAGCTGACTCAGCTGCCAAGTCAGCCTCCCAAGCATGCACTCATCTGAACCTATCCTCCTCTCTATCTGCAGTCCACTCCAGGCCCCCGACGCCCGGCCTCATCACCGTCGCAGCCGGCTGGGTCGCCTCGAATGCCCAGGCCCACCACAACCATCTCCGTCGTCGGCAACCGAAAACCAGTGGGATCCGTCCCGGTCTGGTCGTCAGGTCCAACTCGCCGGCGTCTTAGACGGTAGTGTGGGTGCAGGCAGCTGCGCGCAAGTTGACGCGAAGAAGATGCGGGAGGTGCGGTCAGTGGAGCGCTCGGCGGAGGCAGCGGGTTGCTAGGAGGCCTATCTGCTGCAGCGGGCGTGGTGCCTGATACGTCCATTTTGCATCATGTTTGGCTACTGTTATTTATAGTGTTTTTGATCAATATAACACTTTGTGGAGCAATTCTAATGCCTTTTCTCTCTTAATATGCAAGATTTACACAATGAGGGAGATTGCCGGCAGCTGGAATTCTGGACCTGAAAAATCTATGTCAGAGATACCTATTCTGCACATCTCCAAATGAGCTGAAATTTCACGGAGAATTATTTTGGAATAAATAAAAAATACTGGAAGCAAGAAGTACCAGAGGGGGCCACCCAGGTGCCCACGAGGCACCAGGGCGAGCCACCCCCCCAGGCGCGCCCTGGTGGCTCGTGGGGCCCCTGGCCAGCCTCTGGCCCCCATTTTCTGGTATATAAGTCCATTTGCCCTAGAACAAATAAGGAGAAGACTTTTGGAATGGTGCACCGCCGTCTCGAGGCGGAACTTGGGCAGGAGCACTTTTGCTCTCCGGCGGAGCGATTCTGCCGAGGATACTTCCCTCCGGGAGGGGGAAATCATCGTCATCGACATCACCAACAACCCTCTCATCGTGGGAGGACCAATCTTCATCAACATCTTCAACAGCACCATCTCATCTCAAACCCTAGTTCATCTCTTGTATTCAATCATTGTCTCAAAACCTCAGATTGGTACCTGTGGGTTGCTACTAGTGTTGATTACATCTTGTAGTTGATGCTAGTTGGTTTATCTGGTGGAAGATTATATGTTCAGATCCAACATGCTATTTAATATCCCTCTGATCTTGGGCATGATGATGATTTGTGAGTAGTTACTTTTGTTCTTGAGGACATGGGAGAAGTCTTGTCATAAGTAATCATGTGAATTTGGTATTCGTTCGATATTTTGATGATATGTATGTTGTTGATTCTCTTAGTGGTGTCATGTGAACGTCGACTACATGACACTTCACCATCTTTGGGCCTAAGGGAATGCATTGTGGATTAGTAATTAGATGATGGGTTGCTAGAGTGACAGAAGCTTAAACCCTAGTTTATGCTTTGTTCCGTAAGGGGCTGATTTGGATCCATATGTTTAATGCTATGGTTAGAGTTATCTTAATTCTTCTTTCGTAGTTGCGGATGCTTGCGAGAGGGGGTAATCATAAGTGGTAGGCTTGTTCAAGTAAGAACATCACCCAAGCACCGGTCCACCCACATATCAAATTATCAAAGTAGCGAACGCGAATCAAACCAACATGATGAAAGTGACTAGATGAAATTCCCATGTGTCCTAAAGAACGCGTTGCTTATTATAAGAGATCGTTCTGGCTTGTCCTTTGCTACAAAAAGGATTGGGCCACCTTGCTATACTTTTTGTTACTATTGCTACTTGTCACTTGTTACAAATTATCTTGCTATCAAACTACTCATTACCGATAATTTCAGGGCTTGCAGAAAATACCTTGCTGAAAACCGCTTGTCATTTCCTTCTGCTCCTCGTTGGGTTAGACACTCTTACTTGTCGAAAGGATTACGATTGATCCCCTATACTTGTGGGTCATCAAGACTCTTTTCTGGCGCCGTTGCCGGGGAGTGAAGCGCCTTTGGTGAGTGGAATTTGGTAAGGAAACATTTATATTACGTGCTGAAATTTACTGTTACTTGTCACTATGGAAAGTAATCCTTTGAGGGGTTTGTTCGGGGTATATTCACCTCGACCCGAAGCACCAAAAGTTTCTCCTCAACCTACTGCACCTACTGAAAATATTTATTATGAGATTCTTTCGGGTATGATAGAGAAACTGCTAGCTAATCCTTATGCAGGAGATGGAACGGTACATCCTGATATGCACTTGATCTATGTGGATGAAATTTGTGGATTGTTTAAGCTTGCAGGTTTATCCGGAGATGGAGTTAAGAAGAAAGTATTCCCTTTATCTTTGGAGGGAAAGGCATTGACATGGTATAGGCTATGTGATGATACTGATACATGGGACTAGAACCGTTTGAAACTGGAATTCCATCAGAAATTTTATCCTATGCATTTGGTTCATCGTGATCGGAATTATATATATAATTTTTGGCCTCGTGAAGGAGAAAGCATCGCCCAAGCTTGGGGGAGGCTTAAGTACATGATGTACACATGCCCCAATCATGAGCTCACAAAAGAAATTATCTTACAGAATTTTTATGCTCGGCTTTCTCACGATAATCAAACCATGCTCGATTCTTCTTCGACTGGCTCCTTTATGAAGAAAACTATTGAATTCAGATGGGATCTTCTGGAAAGAATTAAACACAACTCTGAAGATTGGGAACTCAACAAAGGTAATGAGTTAGGTATAATACTTGAGTTCGATTGTGTTAAATCTTTTATGGATACCGATGCTTTTTGTAAGTTTAGCACTAAATATGGACTTGACTCTGAGATAGTAGCTTCCTTTTGTGAATCTTTGCCACTCATGTTGATCTCCCTAAGGAGAAGTGGTTTAAATATCATCCCCCAGTTAAAGAAAAGATTGAGGAACCAGTTAGTGTTAAACAAGAAACAATTATTTACCATGTTGATCCAGTTGTGCCTACTGCTTATATTGAGAAACCACCTTTTCCTGTTAGGATTAAGGAACATGCTGAAGTTTCAACTGTGGTTAACAAAAGTAATATTAGAGCTCCTAGACCCTCTGAACAAATTAAAGTTGAACCTAATCTTGCTATGGTTAAAGATCTCTAGGTCGATAATATAGATGGGCATGTTATTTACTTCTGTGATGAAGCAACTAGAATTGCTAAACCAGATCCTAAAGATAAAAACAGACCTATAGTAGGCATGCCTGTTATCTCTGTCAAAATAGGAGATCATTGTTATCATGGCTTATGTGATTTGGGTGCTAGTGTGAGTGCTATTCTGTTTACCTTATATCAAGAAATTATGAATGATATTGCACCTGTTAAAATAGAGGACATTGACGTTACAATTAAGCTTGCAAACAGATATACCATTACACCGCTTGGGATCGTTAGAGATGTTGAAGTCTTGTGTGGAAAAATAAAATACCCTACTGATTTTCTAGTCCTCGGTTCTCCACAAGATGATTTTTGTCCCATTATATTTGTTAGACCTTTCTTGAACACTGTTAATGCCAAGATTTATTGCGCTAAAGAAACTGTTAGTGTTAATTTTGGTGGCATGTCTCATGAATTTAATTTCTCCAAGTTTTGTAGACAACCTCATGATAAAGAATTGCCTAGTAAAGATGAAATTATTGGTCTTGCTTCTATTTTTGTACCTCCTACTGATTCGTTAGAACAATATTTGCTAGACCATGAAAATGATATGCACATGAATGAAAGAAATGAAATAGATAGGATGTTCTTTGATCAACCACCTATCCGTAAACACAATTTCCCTGTTGAAACTCTTGGAGGCCCTCCTCCACCTAAGGGTGATCCTGTATTTGAATTGAAGCAATTGCCTGATACATTGAAATATGCTTATCTTGATGAAAAGAAGATATATCCTGTTATTGATGGTTGTCGTGGTTTCATCACGGCAGATGTCCTCGTGAAAGAACTTAGTGGTGAGGCCATCGCAACAGGGTGGAAGCTTGAAGGGGTTGGTCGGAATCGAGAGACGCGAGTTTTACCCAGGTTCGGCCCCTCGCGGTGGAGGTAAAAGCCTACATCCTGCTTGATTGCTATTGATCATGATCTCGATTACAAGGGTGCTCTTTTGCTACCTCTATCTCGAGAGCTACTGATTTGTCTGTCTAACTTGACTTGTCTGTCTCTCAACTTGTCCCTCTTGGGGTGCCTTGCCCCTCCTTATATAAGTTGAAGGGGCCGGCTTACATGTAGAGTCCTAGTTGGATTAGGACTAGTCTATTTTCTTTTACAAGTCGAATCCTAGTCCGGGTCTTGCTTCCCTTGTCAAGGAACTTTCCTCTTCTTGGACCTTCTCCGCGAGCCGGCCCATTGGGCTCTCCTTAAGCCGGCCTCCTGCCGGGTCTCGCCCTGGGCCCTTGGTCTCTTTTGTTGTCTCGTCGTAACCCGGAATATGAGATGACTCATAGAGTCTCCTGACTCTTGGCTGGGTCAAACTATGGCCGGGTCATAACCGTGGGGAATATCCCCAACAATGGTTATTCTGGTTTTTCTCAAATACCCGTATCACAATCCGATCATGAGAAAACCACCTTTACTTGTCCTTTTGGAACTTATGCTTATAGACATATGCCTTTTGGTTTATGCAATGCACCTGCTACCTTTCAAAGATGTATGACTGCTATATTCTTAGACTTTTGTGAAAAGATTGTTGAGGTTTTCATGGATGATTTTTCCGTTTACGGAACTTCTTTTGATGATTGCTTAAGCAACCTTGATCGAGTTTTGCAGAGATGTGAAGAAACTAATCTTGTCTTGAATTGGGAGAAGTGCCACTTTATGGTGAATGAAGGTATTGTCCTGGGGCATAAAATTTCTAAAAGAGGTATTGAAGTTGATAAAGCTAAGGTTGATGCTATTGAGAAAATGCCATGTCCTAAAGATATTAAAGGTATAAGAAGTTTCCTAGGTCATGCTGGTTTCTATAGAAGGTTTATTAAAGACTTCTCTAAAATTTCTAGGCCTCTTACCAATCTTTAGCAAAAAGATGTTCCATTTGTTTTTGATGATGATTGTCTAGAAGCCTTTGAAACACTTAAGAAAGCCTTAACCACTGCACCTATTGTTCAACCACCTGATTGGAACTTGCCTTGTGAAATTATGTGTGATGCTAGTGATTATGTTGTCGGTGCTGTTCTAGGATAGAGAGTTGATAATAAATTAAATGTTATCCATTATGCTAGTAAAACTCTAGACATTGCTCAAAGAAATTATGCTACTACTGAGAAAGAATTTCTAGCAGTTGTGTTTGCATGCGATAAATTCAGATCTTACATAGTTGATTCTAAAGTAACTATTCACACCGATCATGCTGCTATTAAATACCTTATGGAAAAGAAAGATGCTAAACCTAGACTCATTAGGTGGGTTCTATTGCTACAAGAATTTGACTTGTATATTATTGATAGAAAGGGAGCTGAGAATCCCGTAGCAGATAATTTGTCTAGAATAGAAAATGTTCTTGATGACCCACTTCCTATTAATGATGATTTTCCTGATGAACAATTAGCTGTCATAAATGCATCTCGTAATACTCCTTGGTATGCAGACTATGCTAATTATATTGTTGCTAAATTACTTTTGGGATGACCCACATCTTTATAAAGGAGTAGATGGTATTATTAGACATTGTATTCCTAAGCATGAACAGGAACAAATCCTACGGAAGTTTCATTCCAAGGCTTACGGAGGGCACCATGCGGGAGATAGAACTGCACATAAGGTATTGCAATCTGGTTTTTATTGGCCTACTCTTTTCAAGGATGCTCATAAGTTTGTCTTATCTTGTGATGAATGTAAAAGAATTGGTAATGTTGGTAGACGTCAGGAAATGCCTATGAATTATTCACTTGCTATTGAACCGTTTGATGTTTGGGGATTTGATTATATGGGACCTTTTCCTAAATCCAATGGGTATACTCATATTTTAGTTGCTGTTGATTACGTTACTAAGTGGGTAGAAGCTATTCCAACTAGTAGTGCTGATCATAACACCTCCATTAAAATGCTTAAAGAAGTTATTTTCCCAAGGTTTGGAGTCCCTAGATATTTAATGACTGATGGTGGTTCACATTTTATTCATGGTGCATTCCGTAAATTGCTTGCTAAATATGATGTCAACCATAGAATTGCATCTCCCTATCACCCTCAATCTAGTGGTCAAGTAGAATTGAGTAATAGATAAATAAAATTAATTTTGCAAAAAACCGTTAATAGATCTAGAAAGAATTGGTCTAAGAAACTTGACGATGCATTATGGGCTTATAGAACTGCTTATAAAAATCCTATGGGTATGTCTCCTTATAAAATGGTTTATGGAAAAGTATGTCATTTACCTCTTGAGTTAGAACATAAAGCATATTGGGCAATTAAAGAACTCAATTATGATTTTAAACTTGCTGGTGAAAAGAGGTTATTTGATATTAGCTCATTGGATGAATGGAGAACCCAAGCTTATGAAAATGTCAAATTGTTTAAAGAAAAAGTTAAAAGATGGCATGATAGAAGAATTCAAAAACGGGAATTTAAAGTGGGTGAGCAAGTTCTATTGTACAATTCTTGTTTGAGATTCTTTGCAAGAAAGCTTCTCTCTAAATGGGAAGGACCGTATATCATCGAAGAAGTTTATCGCTCCGGAGCCATCAAAATAAACAACTCCGAAGGCACTAATCCGAGAGTGGTGAATGGGCAAGGAATTAAGCATTATATTTCAGGTACTCCCATTAATGTTGAAACTAATGTTATTAAAACAATTATACCGGAGGAATACATAAGAGAGACCTTCCAGAACACTCCAGAACCCTGAAAAGGAAGAGGTACATGATACGGTAAGTAAACCGACTCCAAAAATTCCATAAAAATACTTTCTGTCAGTTTTGGAATATTAGAAAAATTACAAAAATAAGAAATAGCTGAGGGGCCCCTCGTGAGCCTTCCCGACTCCGTTTTCTCCTGGATTACTTGTTTTGCAAGATAAAAATTCTTTATATATACTCCTGGACGTTTTGACCACCGTATCGCAGAAATCTTCTCTATTCTTGTTTTGTGCTATTTTTCTGACCGATCTAGATCGCCATGGCTCCCAAAAAGCTCCGTACCAAGCACCGTATTGTGCAACCATCGCCGGGCAAACGCCCTTACAGCGAGGTTTACTACGAGTGGTCGTCGGGAGAGGAAGACAATGGCAAGGAGGCCAAGGTCGAGCAAATTGAAGGAACCTAGGCTCCAGAAGGAGGGCAAGCGATCCCCATGGAGGAGACCGCAGAGAAGGGAGATATACTTCAACCCTTATATGATCATCTCTCCCCATCTGTAATTGAAGCCCTAAGAGTCTTTGAAATAGTTTCTGTTCATAATACATCTCTCACTCGTGAAGTTATTTTGTTGGAAGAGCAAAACATCACTCTTCGGAGCATCAACCATAGATTGATGTATCTGCTACAGCTGAATGACAAGCTCGCCACTTCATCATCACCACCATCACCGAAGAAGGAGACTTGAGTACATGGGTATGGGCACTCCCCTTGGCTAGTGCCAAGCTTGCGGGAGGTGCCCCGGTATCGTATCACCATCACTTTTATTATCTTTACCTACTTTTAGTTCGATCCTTAGTTATTTCGTGATCTAGTTGAATAAAATTTTAGTATGATCTATTTTCGAGTGTTAGTTTCATGATCTATCTGCCTATGTAATTGAGTTGAGAGTTATATAATAAAGAGTAGTTTGAGTTTTTGCTTCTTTACTTTTATGTTTCAATCCTAGCAATGAAAATAATGAAAAAGATCATATGCTAATCTTATGGAAAGTAATGACATTACATAAAGAAAAGTATAAGTGGTAAAATTTATTGGAAGTTAACAAACATAGCATTGGTCAATGGTGCAATTCATGAAAGAATTAATAAAGGAAGAGAAGATTCACATGCAAATATACAATCTTGGACATCTTTTATGATTGTGAGCCCCCATTAAGTATTTTATGTCAAATTGTTGATGTTGGACAAGGAAGACAACATAATGAATTATGTTTGCTTATATTCACATAGAAGCTATATTGTTATAGATCCTCCAACATGTGGTGCTAGCTCAATATCTTTGCTAGCCAAAAATCCGCACCAAGTAGAGATACTACTTGTGCATCAAAAACCCTTAAACCCAGTTTCATGTCATGAGAGTCCACTATATCTATCTATGGATTGAATAAGATCCTTCAAGTAAGTTGTCATCGGTGCAAAAGGCAATAAAAATTGCCTCTAAATATGTCTGAACTTTTATTGTAAGGGAAAATAAGCTTTGTACGAACTTGTGATGGTAAAGAAATAAAAGCGACAGACTGCATAATAAAGGTTGCTATCACAAGGGGCAATATAAAGTGACGTTCCTTTGCATTAAGAGCTTGTGCATCCAACAACAAAAAGCGCATGACAACCTCTGCTTCCCTCTGCGAAGGGCCTATCTTTTACTTTTATGTATTTACTTTTTATGCAAGAGTCAATAGTGTTCTCCTCTATTCCTTTTTATTTTTTTCTCTTTTGCAAGCATCATGTGGTGGGGAAAGATCTAGGCATATATATCCAGTTGGATATGAGCGATCATGAGTTATTATTGTTGACATCACCCTTGAGGTGAATAAGTTGGGAGGCGAAATTATAAGCCCCTATCTTTCTATGTGTCTGGCTGAAACTTTTTGCTCCATATATATGTTGTGAGTGTTAGCAATCATAGAAGACTATATGATGGTTGAGTATGTGGACTTGCTAAAAAGCTCCTACATGAGACCCTTCCTGAAAATATAATGAATTGTAATTGCATTGTTGACTGAGAACATAGTTTGTTAGTTTTCAAGAAAGTTTATGCCTTATACTTCATTGTTGTGATGAATTGTTACTTGCTCATGAGAAGTTTTATGATAATGAATATTGCTGTTATAATAATGATCATGTTGCTACTATGTCCGTATTTTGTTTTTATCGACACCTCTCTCTCTAAACATGTGGACATGATTATCGATATCGGTTTTCGCTTGAGGACAAGCGAGGTCTAAGCTTGGGGGAGTTGATACGTCCATTTTGCATCATGTTTTGCTACTGTTATTTATAGTGTTTTTTATCAATATAACACTTTGTGGAGCAATTCTAATGCCTTTTCTCTCTTAATATGCAAGATTTACACAAGGAGGGAGATTGCCGGCAGCTGGAATTCTGGACCTGAAAAAGCTATGTCAGAGATACCTATTCTACACATCTCCAAATGAGCTGGAAATTCGTGGAGAATTATTTTGGAATAAATAAAAAATACTAAAAGCAAGAAGTACCAGAGGGGGCCACCCAGGTGCCCACGAGGCACCAGGGCGAGCCACCCCCCAGGCGTGCCCTGGTGGCTCGTGGGGCCCCTGGCCAGCCTCTGGCCCCCATTTTATGGTTTATAAGTCCATTTGCCCAAGGAAAAATAAGGAGAAGAATTTTGGGATGGTGCACCGCCGTCTCGAGGCGGAACTTGGGCAGGAGCACTTTTGCTCTCCGGCGGAGTGATTCTGCCGAGGATACTTCCCTCCGGGAGGGGCAAATCGTCGTCATCGACATCACCAACAACCCTCTCATCGTGGGAGGACCAATCGTCATCAACATCTTCAATAGCACCATCTCATCTCAAACCCTAGTTCATCTCTTGTATTCAATCATTGTCTCAAATCCTCAGATTGGTACCTGGGGGTTGCTAGCAGTGTTGATTACATCTTGTAGTTGATGCTAGTTGGTTTATCTGGTGGAAGATTATATGTTCAGATCCAATATGCTATTTAATATCTCTCTGATCTTGGGCATGATGATGATTTGTGAGTAGTTACTTTTGTTCTTGAGGACATGGGAGAAGTCTTGCCATAAGTAATCATGTGAATTTGGTATTCATTCGATATTTTGATGATATGTATGTGGTTGATCCTCTTAGTGGTGTCATGTGAATGTCGACTACATGACACTTCACCATCTTTGGGCCTAAGGGAATGCATTGTGGAGTAGTAATTAGATGATGGGTTCCTAGAGTGACAGAAGCTTAAACCCTAGTTTATGCACTATTCTGTAAGGGACTGATTTGGATCCATATGTTTAATGCTATGGTTAGATTTATCTTAATTCTTATTTCGTAGTTGCGGATGCTTGCGAGAGGGGGTAATCATAAGTGGGAGGCTTGTTCAAGTAAGAACAGCACCCAAGCACCGGTCCACCCACATATAAAATTATCAAAGTAGCGAACGCGAATCAAACAAACATGATGAAAGTGACTAGATGAAATCCCCATGTGTCCTCGAGAACGCTTTGCTTATTATAAGAGATCATTCCGGCTTGTCCTTTGCTACAAAAAGGATAGGGCCACCTTGCTGCACTCTTTGTTACTATTGCTACTTGTCACTTGTTACAAATTATCTTGCTATCAAACTACTCGTTACCGATAATTTCAGTGCTTGCAGAAAATACCTTGCTGAAAACCGCTTGTCATTTCCTTCTGCTCCTCGTTGGGTTCGACACTCTTACTTATCGAAAGGACTATGATTGATCCCCTATACTTGTGGGTCATCAGTGCCGCTCGAGACCTAGTGGCCTCATGCACAGATTCCTCCTGCTGTAGCGAGAACTACAGGACCATGTTGTATTGGCCGCCACCGCTAGAGGCCCGTCCGCCGGTGATTGGGCCCATGACTCGCACACAGGAATCCTCGATTGTGTTCCGAGAGCACCAATTTCACTCCTCGGCCTTGGCTCCCTCCACTCCGGCGAGACACCTCCACCGTGACCAGTGCGGCGGCTGGACCATGGAGTGGCAGGGAGACACGGGCCGCAGGCCGCAGCACCGTGGGGATTCGGGGTAGCTCGTGGTCTCCGGCCTACACGAGGGTGGCATGGAGGACTCGGGGATAGAGCTCTGCTGCCTTGCGGGTACAGCGCGTGGCGGCGGTGTGGCAGCGCCGCCGGTCTCCAATCGCTAACGATGAAGGTGATGGCGGTGGCGGCGGGCCTCGGCGTTCAAGGCGACCCAGCCGACGGCGGCGGGGATGGAGTCGCGGCTGGGAGTGGAATGAACATAGCGATGGAGGTAGGTTTAGATGTGCGGGAGGCTGAGCTGGTTGCTGAGTCGGCACCTAGTCAGCTTTGACATGGTCAAAACTGGTCAAACAACCAAAAAATGAGACCAGGGTTGTCTTTTGAACTTGGTGGTAAGTTGAGGGTGCAATACGACCGGTTTTAAAGATGAGGGTTGTAAATCGAACCGAGTGGTTAGTTCAGGGTTAAAATGTGGACTTTTCCCAAACCAATATTATCCAAACTATGACACCGGAGGAACACATCTAAGAGTCCTTTCGGAATGCTCCAGAACCCTGAAAAGGGGTAGGTATGTGATACAGTAAGTAAACCGACTCCAAAAATTCCATAAAAATTATTTCTGTCCATTTTGGAATATTAGAAAAAATACAAAAAAACAACCGAGGGGACACACGAGGAGGTCATAAGGCAACAGGGCGCGACCCCCCTGGGGCCCGCCGTGTTGCCTTGTGGGCCCCTCGTGTGCCCTCCCGACTCCGTTTTCCTCTCGTATACTTGTTTTGCAAGATAAAAATTCTTGATATATACTTCTGATGTTTTGACCACCGTATCGCAAGTTTCTCTTCTACTCTTGTTTTGAGCTGTTTTTCTGACAGATCTAGATCCCCATGGCTCCCCGAAGGCTCCGCAACAAGCACTAGATTGTGCAACCTTCGCCTGGCAAACGTCCTTTTAGCGAGGTCTATTATGAGTGGTCGTCAAAAGAGGAGGACACCGACATGCAGGAGGAAGCTAGAGAGGTCACGAGAAACCAGATTCAAGGAGAACGAGATCAATCCATGCCCACTGGAGAAACTACAGAAAAGGGAGATACATTACAAACTCTTCATCATAACGTCTCTTTATCTGAAATTGATGCATTAAAGGCTGTTGAAGCAATTTGTGCTCAGAATACTGTACTCACTCATGAAGTTATCCTGTTGGAAGAGCAGAATCGTGCCCTCCGAAAGATCAATGGTAATCTGGAGTACTTATTGAAACTGAAAGACAAGCCCATTACTTCATCACCACCATCACCGAAGAAAGACACTTGAGTACACGAGTATGGGCACCACCCTTGGCTTGTTCCAAGCTTGGGGGAGGTGCCCCGGTATCGTATCACCATCACCCTTTTATCATCATTATCTATCTTAGTTCGATCCTTAGTTATTTCGTGATTTAAAGAATAAAGTTTAGTATGATCTAGTTTCGAGTGCTTGGTTTCGTGATCTATCTATCTATGTAATCGTGTGTGAGAGCTATATAATAAAGAGTAGTTTGAGTTTTGCTTCTTTACTTTTATGTTCCAATCTAATCAATAAAAGAATGAAAAGATCATATGCTATTTCCTTGGAGAGTAATGACTTTACATAAAGAACAGTATAGTTGATAAAATTTATTGGAAGTTAACAAACATAGCATTGGATATTGATGCAATTCATGAAAAAGTTAATAAAGGAAGAGAGGATTCACATATAAATATACTATCTTACACATCTTTTATGATTGTGAGCCCCCATTAAATATTCTATGCCAAATAGTTGACGTTGGACAAGGAAGACAACATAATGAGTTATGTTTTCTTATATTCACATGAAGTTATATTGTCATAGATCCTCTAACATGTGGTGCTTGCTCACTATCTTTTGCTAGCCAAAAATCCGCACTAAGTAGAGATACTACTTGTGCATCCAAAACCCTTGAACCCAGTTTCATGTCATGAGAGTCCACTATATCTACCTATGGATTGAATAAGATCCTTCAAGTAACTTGCCATCGGTGCACAAAGCAATAAAAATTACATCTAAATATGTATGAACTTTTATTGTAAGGGAAAATAAGCTTTGTACGATCTTGTGATGGTGAAGAAATAAAAGCGGTAGACTGCATAATAAAGGTTGCTATCACAAGGGGCAATATAAAGTGATGTTCCTTTACATTAAGAGTTTGCACATCCAAAAATAAAAAGCGCATGACAACCTCTGCTTTCCTCTACGAAGGGCCTATCTTTGACTTTTCTGTATTTACTTTTATGCAAGAGTCAATAGTATTCTTCTCTATTCCATTTTTATTTTTCTCTCTATGCAAGCACCATGTGGTGGGGAAAGATCTAGGCATATATATCCAGTTGGATGTAAGTGATCATGAGTTATTATTGTTGACATTACCCTTGAGGTAAATTTGTTGGGAGGTGAAACTATAAAGCCCCATCTTTCTATGTGTCTGATTGAAGCTTTTGCTCCATAAAAATATGTCGTGAGTGTCAGCAATCATAGAAGACTAAATGATAGTTAAGTATGTGAACTTGCTAAAACAAAAAGCACTTACATAGACTCTTCCTGAAAATATGATGAATTGTAATTGTTTCATTGACCGAGGACATAGTTTGTTAGTTTTCAAGAAAGTTCATGCTTTATACTTCAATGTTGTGATGAATTATTACTTGTTAATGGGAAGCTTTATGATAATAAATTGCTGTTATGAAATTAATCATGATGCTCACATGTCCGTATTTCATTTTATCGACACCTTTCTCTCTTTAAACATGTCATCATGATTATCGATTTCGGCTTTCGCTTGAGGACAAGCGAGGTTTAAGCTTGGGGGAGTTGATACGTCCAATTTGCATCATGATTTCCTACTGTTATTTATAATGTATTTGGTCATTATTTCAATTTATGATGCAATTCTTATGGCTTTTCTCTCTTAATTTGCAAGATTTATATGAAGAGGGAGAATACCGGCAGCTGGAATTCTGGACCTGAAATAGCTACAGCAGAGATACCTATTCTACACAGCTCCAAATGACTTAAAATTTTATGGAGATTTTTATTGAATATATAAAAAATACTAGAGAAAAGAAATAGCAGAGGGGACCCACCAGTTGCTCAGAAGGCAACAGGGCGCGGCCCCCAGGGGCGGGCCCTAATGCCTTGTGGGGCCCATAGCTGGCCTCTGGCTCCCTCCTTCTGCTATATAAGCTCATTTGCCCTAAAAAATTATAGAGAAGACTTTCGGGACGAAGCGCTGTAGTCTCGAGGCGGATCTTGGGCAAGAGCACTTTTGCCCTCCGGTAGAGCGATTCCGCCGGGGATACTTCCCTCCGGGAGGGGGAAATCATCGCCATCGACATCACCAACGACCCTCTCATCGTGGGAGAACTAATCTTCATCAACATCTTCACCAGCACCATCTCATCTCAAACCCTAGTTCATCTCTTGTATTCAATCTTTGTCTCAAAACCTCAGATTGGTACCTGTGGGTTGCTAGTAGTGTTGATTACATCTTGTAGTTGATGCTAGTTGGTTTATTTGGTGGAAGATTATATGTTCAGATCCATTATGCTATTCAATACCCCTCTGATCTTGGACATGAATATGGTTTGTGAGTAGTTACTTTTGTTCTTGAGGACATGGGAGAAGTCTTGTCATAAGTAATCATGTGAATTTGGTATTCGTTCGTTATTTTGATGATATGTATGTTGTTGATTCTCTTAGTGGTGTCATGTGAACATCGACTACATGACACTTCACCATCTTTGGGCCTAAGGGAATGCATTGTGGAGTAGTAATTAGATGATGGGTTGCTAGAGTGACAGAAGTTTAAACCCTAGTTTATGCGATATTCCGTAAGGGGCTGATTTGGATCCATATGTTTAATGCTATGGTTAGAGTTATCTTAATTCTTCTTTCGTAGTTGCGGATGCTTGCGAGAGGGGGTAATCATAAGTGGGAGGCTTGTTCAAGTAAGAACAGCACCCAAGCACCGGTCCACCCACAAATCAAATTATCAAAGTAGCGAACGCGAATCAAATAAACATGATGAAAGTGACTAGATGATACTTCTCATGTGTCCTCAAGAACGCTTTGCTTTATATAAGAGATCATTCCGGCTTGTCCTTTGCTATAAAAAGGATTGGGCCACCTTGTTGCACTTTGTTACTATTGTTACTTGTTACTCGTTACGAATTATCTTGCAACAAAACTATCAGTTACCGCTACTTTCAGTGCTTGCAGAAAACACCTTGCTGAAAACCGCTTATCATTTCCTTCTGCTCCTCATTGGGTTCGACACTCTGATACGTCTCCAACGTATCTATAATTTTTGATTGTTCCATGCTGTTATATTATCAATCTTGGATGTTTTTATATACATTTACAGCAATTATATGTCATTTTTTTGGGACTAACCTATTAACTTAGTGCCCAGTGCCAGTTGCTGTTTTCTGCCTGTTTTTTGTTTTACAGAAAATCAATACCAAACGAACTCCAAATGCAACGAAACTTTTTGGAGATTTTTTATTGGACAAGATAAACACTAGAAGCTTCGGGAGAAGGCCAGAAGCCCCTGGAGGTGGCCACGAGGCACCAGGGCGCGCCTGGGGGGGCAGGCGCGCCCTGGTGCCTCATGGGCCCACCTCTGCGTCTTTTGACCTAATTCCACCACTATAAATTCCTAAAAATCAGGAAACCAATAGGGGAGTCCACGAATACTTTTTCCGCCGCTGCAAGCTTCTGTTCTCGAGAGATCCCATCTGGGGTCCTTCGCCGGTACTCCGCCGGAGGGGGAATTAATCACGGAGGGGCTCTACATCAACCTTGCTGCCCTTCCGATGATGCGTGAGTAGTTTACAACAGACCTTCGGGTCCATAGTTAGTAGCTAGATGGCTTCTTCTCTCTATTTGATCTTCAATACAATGTTCTCCTCAATGTTCTTGGAGTTTTATCCGATGTAATCACTTTTTGCGGTGTGTTTGTTGGGATCCGATGAATTGTGAGTTTATGATCAGATTATCCATGAATATTATTTGAGTCTTCTCTGATCTCTTTTATGCATGATTATTATAGCTTCGTATTTCTTCTCCAATCTATTGATTTGGTTTGGCCAACTAGATTGATTTATCTTGCCATGGGAAGAGGTGCTTTGTAATGGGTTCGATCTTGCGGTGCTCAATCCCAGTGACAGAAAGGGACATGACACATATGTATCGTTGCTATTAAGTGTAAAAAAGATGGGGTTTATTCATGCGTGAGTTTACTTTGTCTACATCATGTCATCTTGCTTAAGGTGTTACTCCATTCTTTATGGACTTAATACACTAGATGCATGCTGGATAGCGGTCGATATGTGGAGTAATAGTAGTAGATGCAGGCAGGAGTCGGTCTACATGTCTCAGACGTGATGCCTATATACATGATCATTGCCTTGGATATCGTCATGATTATTTTCTTTTCTATCAATTGCCCAACAGTAATTTGTCTACCCACCGTATGCTATTTTCCTGAGAGAAGCCTCTAGTGAAAACCATGGCCCCCGGGTCTATCTAAATCATATACTAAAACCCTAAAAATACTTGCTGCACTTTTTCTTTTATTTATTTTATTTTTTATTTTTGTTTCAATCTATCTATCTATCACATACAATTTAATCTTGCAATTACCGTCGAGGGATTGACAACCCCTCGTTTGCGTTGGGTGCAAGGGTTTGTTGTTTGTGTGCAGGTACTGCTAACGAGGTGTTGCGTGATTCTCCTACTGGATTGATAACCTTGGTTTCATAAGTGAGGGAAATACTTACCTCTATTGTGCTGCATCATCCCTTCCTCTTCGGGGAAAATACCAACGCAAGCTACAAGTAGCAGGAAGAATTTCTGGCGCCGTTGCCGGGGAGACATCATCAACATCTATCAAGTACCTTTGCATAAACTCTCATCTCCTTGCATTTACTTTATTTGCCTCTAGTTTTCATCTCCCCCACTTCTAAAAAGTTTTACAAAAATACAAAAATATTTTCCGTTTGCCTTTTTCTTGTTTGCTTGTTTGCTTGATTGCTATCTTGTTTGCGTAGCCACGATGTCTCAAGAAAATACAAAATTGTGTGATTTTTCCAATACTAATAATAATGATTTTATTAGTACTCCAATTGCTCCTCCCATCGCTAGTGCGGAGACTTGTGATATTAATGCCGCTTTGCTAAATCTTGTTATGAAAGAACAATTTTCTGGTAGTCCTAATGAAGATGTTGCATCCCATCTTAATACTTTCGTAGAATTATGTGATATGCAAAAGAAGAAAGATGTGGATAATGATATTGTGAAATTAAAATTATTCCCATTCTCATTGCGGGATCGTGCAAAATTTTGGTTTTCATCCTTACCACGAAATAATATCGATTCATGAAATAGTATTTTCCTCCCACAAAAATTATTTCCCTAAAAAACCAAATTATGAATTTTAAGCAACTTGATCATGAACATGTTGCCCAATCTTGGGAAAGGATGAAACTAATGATAAGAAATTGCCCTACTCATGGCTTAAATTTATGCATGATCGTACAAAAAATTTATGCAGGATTAAATTTTGTCTCTAGAAATCTTTTAGATTCCGCCGCGGGTGGTACTTTTATGGAAATTACTTTGGAAGAAGCCACTAAATTGCTTGATAATATTATGGCAAATTATTCACAATGGCATACTGAAAGAGCTCCTACTAGTAAAAAAGTGAAATCTGTTGAAGAAATTAATACTTTGAGTGATAAAGTTGATGCGCTTATGAAATTGCTTGCTAGCAAAAATGCTCATATTGATCCTAATGATGTGCCTTTATCCACTTTGATTGAGCAAAAGAATGATCTCGTAGATGTGAATTTTGTCTCGCGAAACAATTTTAATAGTAATGCTTATAGAGGTAATTTCAACGCTAGACCGTTTCCTGGAAATTCCTCTAATAATTATGGTAATCCTTATAATAATAATAATAATAATAATAATAATAATAATAATAATAATAATAATAGGATGCCCTCTGATCTTGAAAGTAATATTAAAGAATTTATTAATGCTCAAAAAGTTTTCAAAACTACGATAGAAGAAAAATTGAGTAAACTGGATGATATGTCTAGGAGCATTGATAGAATTATTCATGACGTGGAAAATCTTAAGACTAAAATGTTGCCACCTAAAATTGATATTAATGAATCAATTAAAGCTTTATATGTCTCCATGGATGAGAGTAAGAAAAAGAACCGCCATGCTAAAAGCTAAACGAGAATTTTTAGAAAAAAGCGATTCCTCCCGGTTTTTATCGCAGTAATGATGAGGATATTAAAATGATTGGTGTTTCATCTATTGATTCTTTGTTTAGCAATATAAAACTTGATGAAAAGGGGCCTGAAGAAGAGTCAACTTCAGCCAGTAGGCGTTCCCATAATTCGAAGGGTGAAAATCTTGATAAGAAAATTGATAAAAGTGGGTTTGGAGAGGTAAAAACTTTAACTAGCGATGTTCCCACTCTTTTGGATTACAAATATTTTAATTATTATAATTGTTCTTTTATTGAGTGCATTTCTTTGTTACAATCCATGCTAAATTCACCCAACGCTTATGAGCCAAACAAGGCTTTTACTAATCATATCGTAGAAGCAATGATGAAAGCGTTAGAAGAAAAGCTTGAACTAGAAATTTCAATTCCTAGAAAATTATATGATCAATGGGAACCCACCATTAAAGTTAAAATTAAAAATTATGAGTGCAATGCTTTATGTGATTTGGGTGCTAGCGTTTCCAAAATTCCAAAATCTCTATGTGATGTGCTAGCTTTTACCAATATAAATGAATGCTCTCTTAATTTACATCTTGCGGATTCTACTATTAAAAAGCCTTTGGGTAGGATTAATGATATTCTTATTCTTGCAAATAGGAACTATGTGCCCGTTGATTTTATTGTACTTGACATTGAATGTAATCCTTCTTGCCAAATAATACTTGGTAGACCGTTCTTACGAACCATAGGTGCCGTTATTGACATGAAAGAAGGGAATATAAAATTTCAGTTTCCATTAAAAATGGGTATGGAACATTTCCCTAGGAAGAAAATTAAAGAACCATATGAATCCATTATGAGGGCCACTTATGGAATCAACTTGAAAGATGACAATACTTGAAACTAAGCATTTTGCCTAGCTAGGGGCATAAAACAATAGCGCTTGTTGGGAGGCAACCCAATGAATAAAATAAATTTTTATCTTTTGTTTCTGTTATTGTATGTTTTCACATTCATGATACTGTTATGATTGAGTTTTTGTGTTTTTAATTAGTGTTTGTGCCAAGTAAAACCTTTAGGATGATTTGGAAGATAGTATAATTGATGCTGTTTGGAAAACAGAAAGTTTTGCGTCCAGTGCTGGAATTTTGGTTCTGTACTGGAGCATCAGAAAAATCTGAAATTTTTACACAGTATTGGTATATAAATTTACCACGTTTTCATAATTTTTAAGAATTTTTGGAATTACAGAAGTATAGATTTTAAATAGAGTGCTACAGACTGTTCTGTTTTTGACAGATTCTGTTTTTGATGCACTACTTGCTTATTTTGATGAAACTATGGATTGTATCGGGGGTTATAAGCCATGGAGAAGTTAGAATACAGTAGGTATAATGCAAAAATAAAATATGAATGGGTTTGCAACAGTACTTAAAGTAGTGATTTGTTTTGTTATACTAACGGATCTCACGAAGGTTTTGTTGAGTTTTGTGTGATTGAAGTTTTCAAGTTTTGGGTGAGATCACGATGGATGAAGGAATAAGGAGTAGCAAAAGCCTAAGCTTGGGGATACCCGAGGCACCCAAAGGTAATATTCAAGTAAGACTCAAGCGTCTAAGCTTGGGGATGCCCCAGAAGGCATCCCCTCTTTCTTCTACCAACCATCGGTAATTTTACTTGGAGCTATATTTTTACTCGTCACATGATATGTGTTTTGTTTGGAGCGTCTTGTATTATATGAGTCTTTGCTTTGTTTTATTTTTAGTTTGTCACAATCATCCTTGCTGAACACACTTATTTTGAGAGAGACACACGTTATCATAATTTGTTAGAATACTCTATGTGCTTCACTTAAATTTTTTGAGCTAGGCAGTTGCTCTAGTGCTTCACTTAAATATTTTTTAGCACGGCGGTGGCTATATTTTGAAGAAATGAACTCTCAAGCTTCACATATATTATTTTGAGACTTGACAAGATTAAAATTTTGAAGAAATAAACTCTCATGCTTCACTTATATTATTTTGAGAGTTGATAAGATGAAAATTTTGAAGAAATATTTGCACTCTCATGCTTCACTTATATCTTTTTGAGAGTTAATGAAAGTAACGGTAATTTGCACAAGATATGAATTTGGTCCCAAAGTGATGAATATTCAAGAGGGATATAATATAAACTTTCATATAGATCATTGGATATGATAAGTGTGAATCCTTGCAATAGTTTTGCGATATGGAGATGATGATATGTGAGTCATGTTAGTGAGTAATTGTGATTTAGTAAGAATATTCGTGTTAAGGTTTGTGATTCCCTATGCATGCACATTAAGTCAATAGTTATGCAAAGAAATTATATCCTACTTATGGTGCATTATTCGGTGTTAGTTATGTTCAATGCATGTTTATGACCGTTTTCGCTTTTTGGTTGGTTGCTTCTCAATCTATTTGCTAGCCTTCATTTGTACTAAGCGGAAATACTGCTTGTGCATCCAAACTCCTTAAACCCAAGAAGGGCCTATCTATTTACTTTTATGCAATTTTTATTTTGAGTCTCCATCTTCTCTTATAAAAGCACCAACTAGAGAGCACTATTGTCATCCTTGTACATTGGATGTAGCTAATATGGAGTGTGTCATGAATGGATCAATGATTGAGCATAATGGGCTAGGGATAACTTTCTTTAGCGTTGATATTTTGAAAGACATGGTTGCTTGTTAGCATGCTTGAGTATTTATATCTTCATGTCAAACTATAGACTATTGCTTTGAATCATTCAAGTTCAAATGTCCATGCTACAAAGAAAATAATATGTGATGAATATGATAGGCAGCATTCCACATCAAAAATTCTGTTTTTATCATTTACCTACTCGAGGACGAGCAGGAATTAAGCTTGGGAATGCTGTTACGTCTCCAACGTATCTATAATTTTTTATTGTTCCATGCTGTTATATTATCAATCTTGGATGTTTTTATATACATTTACAGCAATTATATATCATTTTTTGGGACTAACCTATTAACTTAGTGCCCAGTGCAAGTTGCTGTTTTCTGCCTGTTTTTTGTTTTACAGAAAATCAATACCAAACGAAGTCCAAATGCAACGAAACTTTTTGGAGATTTTTTATTGGACAAGATAAACACTAAAAGCTTCGGGAGAAGGCCAGAAGCCCCTGAAGGTGGCCATGAGCCACCAGGCCTGGGCGGGCAGGCGCGCCCTGGTGCCTCGTGGGCCCACCTTTGCCTCTTTTGACCTAATTCCACCACTATAAATTCCTAAAAATCAGGAAACCAACAGGGGAGTCCACGAAATACTTTTTCCGCCGCCGCAAGCTTCTGTTCTTGAGAGATCGCATCTGGGGTCCTTCTCCGGTACTCCGTCGTAGGGGGAATTGATCACGGAGGGGCTCTACATCAACCTTGCTGCCCTTCCGATGATGCATGAGTAGTTTACCACAGACCTTCGGGTCCATAGTTAGTAGCTAGATGGCTTCTTCTCTCTTTTTGATCTTCAATACAATGTTCTCCTCGATGTTCCTGGAGTTCTATCCAATGTAATCACTTTTTGCGGTGTGTTTATTGGGATCCGATGAATTGTGAGTTTATGATCAGATTATCCATGAATATTATTTGAGTCTTCTATGATCTCTTTTAAGCATGATTATTATAGCTTCGTATTTCTTCTCCAATCTATTGATTTGGTTTGGCCAACTAGATTGATTTATCTTGCCATGGGAAGAGGTGCTTTGTAATGGGTTCGATCTTGCGGTGCTCAATCCCAGTGACAGAAAGGGACATGACACGTATGTATCATTGCTATTAAGGGTAAAAAGATGGGGTTTATTCATGCGTGAGTTTACTTTGTCTACATCATGTCATTTTCCTTAAGGCGTTACTCCGTTCTTTATGGACTTAATACACTAGATGCATGCTGGATAGCGGTCGATATGTGGAGTAATAGTAGTAGATGCAGGCAGGAGTCGGTCTACTCATCTCGGACGTGATGCCTATATACATGATCATTGACTTGGATATCTTCATGATTATTTGCTTTTCTATCAATTGCCCAATGGTAATTTGTCTACCCACCGTATGCTATATTCTTGAGAGAAGCCTCTAGTGAAAACTATGGCCCCGGGGTCTATCTAAATCATATACTAAAACCCTAAAAATACTTGCTGCACTTTTTCTTTTATTTATTTTATTTTGTATTTTTGTTTCAATCTATCTATCTATCACATACAATTTAATCTTGCAATTACCGCCGAGGGATTGACTACCCCTCGTTTGCGTTGGGTGCAAGGGTTTGTTGTTTGTGTGCAGGTACTGCTAACGAGGTGTTGCGTGATTCTCCTACTGGATTGATAACCTTGGTTTCATAACTAAGGGAAATACTTACCTCTACTGTGCTGCATCATCCCTTCCTCTTCGGGAAAAATACCAACGCAAGCTACAAGTAGCACACTCTTACTTATCGAAAGGACTACGATTGATCCCCTATACTTATGGGTCATCACTGCACAAGGAGCCATAGCGCCTGTTGGCTAGGTGTTGTACATCAGGGGTGGGGCCGGGCCTAGCCCCGGGGTGCCACACTGGCCAGTTGTGTGTCGCATTTAAGTAAGGCGCTGAACAATGTAGTGTAGCGCCTACCTGTCGGGCGGCACACAACAGGGTCAGTTAGGTGAAAAAATTTCACCCACGGTTCACTTTGTGAAATTGTTTCGCCCATAGGTCAATTTTGTCCATTTTGCCCAACCGGCCGATTCTACCATCCAACCCACACTCTGTCGTACGCCCCCCCCCCCCCCCCAGTGCGGCCCTCACTGGATCTGCATGACTGCATCTGACGTGCTAGCCTCCTCCTCTGGCTCAACCCCGAGCTTCCCCACCCAGTTCTCCCGGCGATGGAGCGGTCCAGGCCACCCGTGGAGGTGGAGCCATGGATCCAGGTCGTGGCCCTCCCCTGCTCGTCCCTCCATCCCCTCCACCACGACGGCTACGAGGCCCAAGCAATCACCTCCCCAACGAGTTCCAGGCATGAGGTCCACAACCGGCTAGCCTCATCTAGATCAGGGCGCGATGTCGCGCCACCACCACGGCAACCCGGATGCCTCCTCCACGATCCACGACGTCCACACGGATGGTCGTGCACCTCGTCTACCCTACGCTCCAGCGACATGGAGGACGTGCAGGTGCTCCCTGCGGTCTCTCTCCTCTCTCTCCCCCATGGCCGCAAATCTGGATCATGGTCTTCACCGGCCTTCCTCCTTGACGGCGCCAGCCACCACCACCTCCTTCCCTCGAGCTGCAGTGGAGGCCGCACACACAGACACACTCCTACGACCAGATCCATGGGCCGAGCTCTTCTCCCGAGGGAGTCCCTCCCCAGCTCTGGCTGTGTGCCGATTGTTGAATCTGCTCTGGTAGATGGATGAGAAACGATGAGAGGAGCAGACTAGATAACTGATAATGGGTAAAACATGCAGAGATAAGTCATGTTTCCCATCCGTTGTGAATATAACATGGGATGTGACATGTGATACACGTGGTGTCCTGTAATTTTTGAACAATCGACATACAAACTCTGAAGATCATCTTGAAGTACTCTGAAGATCATTTTGTAGTTCCCTAAAAAAAGATCAGTCTATAGTCACGTCCTGCAGTAGTTGTAGTCACATTTTTTTGTTGATGTCTGTACTCTGTAGTAAAAGTAGTTGCACACATAGTTGTTTTTAGTTGGATATATGACCATAAGAAAGTTGCACAAACGACGATATTAAGTTGGCTAGATAATGTGTCGCGCTCGCATTGAATGTTCGGTACCTCGAAATTTTGTTCGGTGCCCCTTACTAAGTTGCACACTCTTGTCGGTATAGTAGCACACGTGTGGCCACGGAGTTGCACACTCTCATCTGCATAGTCGCACACGCAAGATCATAGAATTGCACACTATCGTCCGCATAGTCGCACACGCACGGCTGTGGAGGTGCACGCTCTCGTCCATGTAGTAGCTCACGCACGACTGCGAGAATTGCACATGCGCGGGGGCATAGTCGCACATGCATGACTACGGAGCTGCACACTCTCGTTGGCTTATTAGCTCACGCACGACTGTGGTGTTGCACACTCTCGTCAGCGTAGTCACACATGCGCGGTCGTGGAGTTGTACACTCTCGTCCACATAGTCGCACACGCACGGCCATAGAGTTAAATACTCTTGATGCATAGTTGCCCACACACGGGTACGGTAGGTGCACATGCGCGGCCGCGGAATTGCAGACTCTTGTGGCATAGTCGCATACGCGTAGTCGCGGAATTTCACACTCTCATCCATATAGTCACACACGCACGGCCGCAGAGTTGCACACTCTCACTAGTAGAAAACTGACCTTTCATCCGGAGCACTAGTCCCGGTCGGGTTTGGGCCCGGGACTAATGTGAGCATTAGTCCCGGTTCCAACGGCTAGGAGCGGACGGGGGCACGGCCAGGATTAGTCCCGGTTCAAATGGGACCTTTAGTCCCGGTTGGTGATACCAACCGGGACTAAAGGGGTTGCGGCAGGCTGGGGCCCCTGCGAGCCCCTTTAGTCCCGGTTGGTATCACCCACCGAGACTAAAGATGGACCTTTAGTCCCGGTTGGTGTATCCAACCGGGACTAAAGTCTTCCCTATATAAAGCTGCTTCGTCCAGCCCGAGTACTTATTCTCCAAGCTTTCTCCCCTCTCTGTTTCCTTCCCCAAGCTCGAGTTCATCCTCCATTTTTGCCAAGATTTGTCAAGATTGGAGGCACCCCATCTATCCAAGGGTTCTAAAAGGTTAGCAACTTCATCCTTTCATCTCTCATTGCTAGTTTAGCTCGTTTCATGCTCTATAAGTATAGTGATTTGTGGGTTTTAGTTTGTGAGTAATTATGTGGGAGTTTATTTGATTTATATGCAATTTGAGCTCAAATTAACTTCTTAGTTTGCATATGTGTAGGTGTGGTTTACTTAGTGCCTTCCCGTCCCCGTCCTCGCCGCCGTCGATCACCCGCGCCGTCCCGTCGCCGGCACCACCTTGGTGAGCCTCTTGTTCTTATCCTTTATCTAAAAAAAACTTATTTGTATGATTTAGATAGTTACTTGTATAATTTTCTTACTTGTATGATTGTTTGTTATATATAGTGCCATGGTTTTGATATCCGTCCCCGTCAGCCCTCGTCCGGTTTATGATTCGGATGTGGTATATTATCTTTTTTTAACTATTTATTTCATTTCATGTTTATGACAATTATGCCCATCAAGTTCACATGGATATTTTTATCTAGGAGGTATTAGAACCGGAAATTGCAACCGACCCTCTTGTCGAGAAGTTAAATTTAGTTGAAAAAGAAAACGATTATTTGAAAGAAAAATTGAAAAGAATTGAAGAAGAGAATATGAAATTGGAGTTGTATGTTGCCGATGTCGTCGATGATCACAAGGTCAAGATGGATGCAATGCGCTTGAAGATTAGAAAGATTAGAAAATATGCCATTAATAAAGAGGCTTGGTATCATTATGTTGTTGGATCAATTATTACCTTAGTTGCGATTTTGATCGCATTTGTTGTTGCATTTAAATGCTTTAGCAAGATAGTTGTATGTTGTTTTATGAGAAGTATGTATGAACTTTATGTATGAACTTGTATTAATTTGGTCACTTCGATGTTGTGTAATGAAGATGAGCCGGCAATGGATGTACGATGACCGACGCTCTCCTGAGTTCATTAATGGCGTGCATAATTTTCTGCGTGTGGTTGAGGCAAACAAGCAGAATGGTTTTATGTGTTGTCCATGTGGTGTCTGTAAGAATGATAAGGATTACTCTACCTCAAAAATCCTTCACAGCCACCTGCTTCAGTCCGGTTTCATGTCCGGCTATAACTGTTGGACCAAGCACGGAGAAAGAGGGGTTATAATGGAAGACAATGAAGAAGAAGAGGATGATGACAACTATCCTAGGTTCCCTGAATACGATGGTACTACAATGGGGGAAGCTGAAGAAGAGGCATCAGATGAGCCCGCTGATGACCTTGGTCGGGCCATTGCTGATGCAAAGAGAAACTGCGAAAGTGAAAAGGAGAGGTTGAAGTTGGAGCGCATGTTAGAGGATCACAAAAAATTGTTGTACCCAAATTGCGAAAATGACAAGAAAAAGCTGGGTACCACACTGGAATTGCTGCAATGGAAGGCAGAGAATGGTGTATCTGACAAGGGATTTGAAAAGTTGCTGAAAATGATAAAGAAGATGCTTCCAAAGGATAACGAATTGCCCGATAGTACGTACGAAGCAAAGAAGGCTGTCTGCCCTCTAGGATTAGAGGTGCAGAAGATACATGCATGCCCTAATGACTGCATCCTCTACCGCGGTGAGGAGTACGAGAATTTGAATGCATGCCCGGTATGCGGTGCATTGTGCTATAAGATCAGCCGCGATGACCCTGGTGATGTTGAGGGCGAGCGCCCCAAGAAGAGGGTTCCTGCCAAGGTGATGTGGTATGCTCCTATAATACCACGGTTGAAACGTTTGTTCCAAAACAAAGAGCATGCCAAGTTGTTGTGATGGCACAAAGAAGACCGTAAGAAAGATGCGATGTTGAGAGTACCCGCTGATGGGTCGCAGTGGAGAAAAATCGAGAGAAAGTGGCTGGAGTTTGCAGAAGACGCAAGGAACTTATGGTTTGGTATAAGTACAGATGGCATGAATCCTTTTGGGGAGCAGAGCAGCAGTCATAGCACCTGGCATGTGACTCTATGTATCTATAACCTTCCTCCTTGGTTGTGCATGAAGAGGAAGATCATTATGATGCCAGTGCTCATCCAAGGCCCTAAGCAACCCAGTAACGACATTGATGTGTACCTAAGGCCATTAGTTGAAGAACTTTTACAGTTGTGGGATATAAAAGGTGTACGTGTGTGGGATGAGCACAAACAGGAGGAATTTGACCTACGAGCGTTGCTGTTTGTAACCATCAATGATTGACCTACTCTTAGTAACCTTTCAGGACAGACAAACAAGGGATACAATGCATGCACGCACTATTTAGATGAGACTGAAAGTATATATTTGGATAAATGTAAGAAGAATGTGTACCCGGGACATCGTCGATTTCTTCCGATCAGGCATCCCTTAAGAAAGAAAGGCAAGCATTTCAAAGGTGAGGCAGATCACCGGAAGAAGCCTGGCCACCGTACTGGTGATGATATATTTGATATGGTCAAGGATTTAAAAGTAATCTTTGGAAAGGGTCCTGGCGGACAATCTGTTCCAAATGACGCTAACGGACACGCACCCATGTGGAAGAAGAAATCTATATTTTGGGAGCTACCCTATTGGAAAGTCCTAGAGGTCCGCTCTGCGATCGACGTGATGCACGTGACGAAGAATCTTTGCGTGAACCTGCTAGGCATCTTGGGCGTGTATGGGAAGACAAAAGATACACCGGAGGCACAGGAGGACCAGCAACATATGAACGAAAAAGACGGCATGCATCCAAAGCAGTATCAAGGTCCTGCCAGCTACGCTCTTACCAAAGAAGAGAAGGAAATCTTTTTTGAATGCCTGAGCAGTATGAAGGTCCCGTCTGGCTTCTCGTCGAATATAAAGGGAATAATAAATATGGCAGAGAAAAAATTCCAAAACCTAAAGTCTCATGACTGCCACGTGATTATGATGCAATTACTTCCGGTTGCATTGAGGGGGCTTCTACCGGAAAATGTTCGATTAGCCATTGTGAAGCTATGTGCATTCCTCAATGCAATTTCTCAGAAGGTAATCGATCCAGAAATCCTACCAAGGTTACAGAATGATTTGGTCCAATGTCTTGTCAGTTTCGAGTTGGTGTTCCCACCATCCTTCTTCAATATTATGACACACGTCCTAGTTCACCTAGTCGAAGAGATTACCATTCTGGGTCCTGTATTTCTACACAATATGTTCCCCTTTGAGAGGTTCATGGGAGTCTTAAAGAAATATGTTCATAACCGTGCTTGGCCGGAAGGAAGCATCTCCAAGGGCCATGAAACAGAGGAGGTTATTGAGTTTTGTGTTGACTTTATTCCTGACCTTAAGCCGATTGGTGTTCCTCAATCGTGGCATGAGGGGAGACTGAGTGGAAAAGGCACGCTAGGAAAGAATTCAGTAATAAGTATGGACGAGCATTCTTTCACTCAAGCACACTACACAGTTCTACAAAATTCCACCTTGGTGGCTCTGTATATCGAGGAACACATGGATATTGTACGCTCCAAGAACCCGGAGCAGTCTGAGTCCTGGATTAAATGTACACACATGGCGACTTTCGGCGGTTGGTTGCAAACACATCTCATGAATAACACCACTGTTGGAGATGAGTTGTACTTGTTGGCCAAGTCACCATCTTCGACTATATTCACTTTCAAAGGGTACGAGATAAATGGGAATACATTTTACACGATCGCCCAAGATGAAAAGAGCACCAACCAAAACAGTGGTGTCCACTTTGATGCAACAAACAACAATAGAAAAAAGGACACATATTATGGTTACATAGAGGAGATATGGGAACTTGACTATGGACCTTCTTTTAAGGTCCCTTTGTTTCGGTGCAAATGGGTCAATCTGACAGGAGGCGGGGTAAAGGTAGACCCGCAGTACGGAATGACAACAGTGGATCTCAACAATCTTGGGTACACAGACGAACCATTCGTCCTAGCCAATGATGTGGCTCAGGTTTTCTATGTGAAGGACATGTCTACCAAACCAAGAAAAAGAAAAGATAAGGAAGTGAATACATCATATGATGAGCCAAAGCGCCACATAGTTCTTTCAGGGAAAAGAAACATCGTGGGAGTGGAGGACAAGACAGACATGTCAGAAGATTATAATAAGTTTGATGAAATTCCTCCCTTCATAGTGAAGACTGACCCAAGCATTCTGTTAAATGATGAAGATTCTCCATGGTTACAGCGCAATCATAAGCAAGGGACATACGCGAAGAAAAAGTTTTATACCCCAAGATCCCACTCTGGGATGTGACCGGCTTCACCGTCATCACTTTCTCTCTAGTGAGTTTCCAGACTTATAGCTGGAAAGTCCCACTTCGGACAAACCGGAGGGAATCTTTGTAAGAGTTAGGGTATATATGTGTTTTGGGTGTTCCTAGGTGGACTCCGGAGCGTCGGAATCCAACCAAAAAGCTAGGGCATTTTGGCATTTGAAACAAGACTTTTGAATAATTATTTATTAAGTTATGAATTTTCAATTATTCCTGTCCTTTTAGTATTTTAATTATACAGAGGAGTTAATCAATGCAATTATGTCCAAACAAAATATGAATGTGTAGGTTATGTTAAGACAAACAATTTGACATCTTATTTGCTCCATTTGGCTTAACAAAACTGAAGATATGAATTTTCAAAGTTTAAAATAATGTCTTAAATTACTGTATTTAATTAATAAGTGCAAAATTAATTATGCAACTTCCTTTCAAAATGATACTAGTTGATAGAAATCTTCAAGATGAATCCACAGAAATTTGAATCAACTCATTTGGTTTAGTTTTCAAATTGTTATGCATTTTACAAGAATTAATTTCAATCTGTAAAATTGAATCTGTCAAATAATTTCTTCAAAATGAAAATTAATTGAAAGACATCTTTAGTCCCGGTTGCAACCACCAGTCGGGACTAAAGGTTTCAGCTCCCGCGTGGAATTTTGGCCGCCGAAAAGGTTGGCCTTTAGTCCCGGTTCGTGGCTGGAGCCGGGACTAAAGGACCTTTAGTCCTGGTTCGTGGCTGGAGCCGGGACTAAAGGTCGCGGGTATATAACTGGCGTCCCGGTGCCAGCCACCGCCTGGGAGAAGGAACAATCCACGCCGCGAGGCCGCTCGTCTTCAACCTCCGACCGCCGGAGATCGCCGACGCCGTCCCGCTCGCTCCAGCCCCTCCCCGAGCTCGCCGTCTGCCTCGTCTGACCCGCCGTGAGCTCCTGCACGTTTCCCCCCTAATGTCGTGCTTTATTTCTCGCCGTAGTCGTTGCCTCCTTGCTGACCATAGCACGTCGAGGCCCGAGCTCATCGCCGACGCAGCTCCGGTGACCTTCGGGTCCCGTGCGCGTGCCCGTTGGGCTCGTGTGCGTGCGTAGGTTCGTTTGGTGCTAGCCGTTGCCCCTACCGTGCACCGCAACGCCGAAACCGCCGAGTCCCGAACTCCGGCCATCGCTGAGCTTGACGCCGCCTTGGATTCCGGCCACCCCAGGCCCGGCTAACCGCACCACTCGACGCGCGAGTTCACCAGCTAACTGTAGGTGGTCTCTGCCGTCCATTTGGACGCCGGAGCGCGAAACCTGCGGCCCTCCACCGTGTCTGGCCTCGCCGGCGTCGAACCACCGGCGGGTTTAGGTCATTTTGACCAGACTTGACTCCCCCTGGGTTCAATGACAAGTGGGCCCTGGCCCTGGCTAATTTTTAGATTAGGGCAAAAATTAACACTAATTTTTCTGTTAGTGACTGAGTCACTGACCAGTGGGGTCAGATTTGACCAGGGACAGCCTAGTTGACTTGCTAAGGCAATGATGACATCATGATGACGTCATAACCATTTTCTGGCGATTTTATATTTCAGAAATGATTTATAAAATCCAAAAAATTGTTTAAACTTCAAAAATTCATAGAAAATTAACCGTAGCTCAGAATGAAATAATTTATATATGAAAAATTATAAGAAAAATTCAAGGAATCCATCTGTAAAATTTTCATGCATGAAAAACTCATTCCTCTGCATGACCTGTCATTGTCACAGTAAACCAACTTATACTTGTTGTATAAGTGAAAACATCTAAATGGCATTTAAAATTGTTGTGTATTGATTGCATCTCTGGTATTGTTCTTCTCGATACTATGATTCAGTTTTTGCTTATTGAATGCATTCTAATTTAAATACTAAATTGTTGTATCTTTCTTCTGGATTAGTTAAGCTATGGACGATAGCGGCAGAGACCATGAAGAGGATATCTTCGACATCATACGCTCCTCCCAAAACCAAGAGAATGAACCAGATGACGGCTCACAATTTCTGAACGACTCCGGTGAGGGACTTGAGGAAGAACCAAGAGACGAAGGGCAAACAAACCATGATGGCGAAGAAAATGCTAGACAATTAATAAAGTCCGGCGAGGTATATATATATTAGGCCTCTGGTGATCATTAGATGTATTAATTGATTTGTATATATATATATATTAACGAATCTTTCTTCTTTTAGCCCTCCGGATCGAGCCAATCTCCTAGAAGGGTACGAGGCCGGGCCAAAAAGTTGGGCGATGGCATAAAGTTCAACATCGATGAAGTCGCAGAAGATGGCAAACCGATTGCTCCTGAACAGAATGCCCGTAAATTTATAAATCAATGCGGAGTTATTGTTAGGGACAACATCCCGATCACCGTTCGAGAATGGAATAAGCCAAAGGAAGATCGAGGAGTTAGTTATGTCGACGAAAGATCGAAAAATTTGCTTTGGGATACGCTCATGTCACATTTCAACCTACCAGAGGGTCTCACAGATGGCAAACGGTTGAAAGTCAAGCAGTTTGCTCTTAAGAAGATGGCCACACAATTCCAGAGCTGGAAGAAAAGATTATACAGCGACTACATCAAGGCAAAAAAGAAGACTCCAGAATTCACTGGAGCACTAGAGAAGATAAAAGATCACTGGGACGCATTTGTGGAGTACAAGGAATCGGATGAAGCTCTGGAAAGGTCGAGAAGAAATAAGATAAATGCTGAGAAAAAACAGTATCACCATGTTCTGGGGACAGGTGGCTACAAGAGAGGCGTGCCTAAGTGGGAAGCAGCTGAGGCCAAGATGCTTGATGAAGGGTTCATTCCAAAAAACATTGGATTGGCCCCAGAGGTCCAAGAATTGGTTTTATGCGCATGGGGGAAAGTTGGACCCAGCGACAGGGGAGATTATTGAAAAGGCAGATCTTAAAACAGCCTCGGACGCTTTACTTGAAGCAATAGAAGCTGCTTGAAAGGGGTTGTTCCAGCCCGAGAGAGAGAACGACGAGCTTACACGTGCCCTCAAGAATCCTGAACACGGAGGACGAACACGAGGCAAAGGCGTTGTTCCGTGGGTTCAGGATTTTTCGGAGTGGAATGACACTTATAGAAGCCGTCAGAGAAAAAAGAAGCAGGATGCAGACCGGCTTCAGAAGGTAGAAACAAAGAATGAGGAGTTGGAACGCATGTTAAAGCGGCAGAAGGAGCAACTGGACAGAATTGATCAGCAAAGGGCGTCTCCGCGGCAGGAGCAAGCAGATCCAGCATTGGATAGTACCGTCCCATCTATGTGGAAAAGCAGCGTGGGTTCCACGGGGGTCCGGGCCGATGATGCACTGCTGGCTCGCTACCCCGTGGATGATATCAAAGAGAGGACAAATTGTGAACTACACCAGAAAATGAAGAACATATCCATGAAGGTGGCGGTCGGCTTTGCTTTACCGAATGCACCTGAAGCAACCATCCATGGCAATCCGATTCCAGCTGGCTATGCTCGTGTCGGGGTGGATGAAGTTCTACCGGGATATGACTCACTAGAGCTTGACATTCCTGGAGGTGAAGGGGAGCAGACACTGGGAGAAGTCATACATGGTGTCATTGTATGGAGAAAGGAATGCATCATGTTTCCAAACTCGGTGCCAAGGCCACCGACTCCTCCGAGTATCAATACACCTCTAAGTCCACCCCACCTCGAGAGGGAGCCCAGCGCGAGTCCACCATATCGATCTTCGCCGCGTCAGCCGACTCCACCCCCTATGTCCCAGCAGGGCCAAAAGCAGAAGAAAGCACCAAAGAAGAAAGCCAACGACGAGCCTCCTGCCAAAAAGAAGTTAGCTTACGATATGACTGATGAGGAAACTAGAGCGGTCGTGGTTTCCGAAGTGAAGTCCCATTTTGCACCGAAACCGCCCCCGCCGCCAAAGGAGATAATACCTACGAAAACCGTAAAGCACTTTGTGGAACTTCCTGAGCGACCCCCGGCACATGTGGAGAATAGGCCATCAGACTATGATCGCTCTATTAGGAAGTCATATGAGAAACAAATGCAGCAGTCGAGACGTACAAGTAGTAATAAAAGCGGGAAAACAGTTCCCCAGCTCGGAGAACAGGCAATGCAATCGATCCCCCCGCTCAAGGTGATTACCGATAAGGTAACCGACGCTGCTAGAGAGTTTGGTATCAGTGTTGATCAACTCCTAGGCACCGAGGAAGTCCCCGTGGCTGATGTAGCATGGCGATATGTCCCCGGGAACCCTCTGGTCAGACCTGAGCAGGTCCCGCTTCTACCAACACAAATGCGAAGATTGCATGAGTGGTACATGGAAGAAGTAAAGAACGGGCGAGAGATGCTCATGGTGAAAGTCAAGGACACTAGTAGAAAAAGGGCCATTTGTCCCGGTTCGTAAGGGCGTTTAGTCCCGGTTCTGGAACCGGGACTAAAGGGTCGGGACTAAAGCCCAAAACCTTTAGTCCCAGTTTGCTTACGAACCGGGACCAAAGGCCCTCCACGTGGCGCTGCCTGGGGCGGGGGAGGGAGGACCTTTAGTCCCGGTTGGTGTTACCAACCGGGACTAAAGGCTCCACCTTTAGTCCCGGTTGGTAACACCAACCGGGACTAAAGGTCCTTGCCGGGGGCTGCCTTGCCGGGGGAAAAAAAATGAAAAAAAAATTTGAATTTTTTTTTTGATTATTTTTTTATTTGTATTTAAGTTTTATTCCGAATTTCAAATCTTTGAATTATTTGACAATTTAATCTCTAGAGTCTCTAATCAGCACTCATTCCAAATCGTCTAACTTCCCGGCCGGTCACCCATCCTCTCACTACTCCAGCCCGAGCACGCTTAACTTTCAGGTTCTATCTCCCCTAGTTTCCAAGTCTGCACTTGTTGTTTTCCTGACAATCTTAAGCTATCAATCCTGTTAACCCTTAGGTCTTGATGTCACATGATTTAATTTTTTGAATTCTAAACAATTATTAAAATAAACAAAATAAGTACTAATAATATTGAATTTCAATGAAAATAAAATAAGTAATAATATTATTTTATTCATTTTTTTGCCATTTATTCATTTAATATGACATAATTAATATCTTGAAATCTGTAAATCAAAATTCGACAAATAATATATCCATTATTATCAGAAAAATGTGAGGAATCCAAATATGACATCATTTATTTTTTTTAAATAAAATTAATTTTTAAAATTATTAAAATTATTTTTTTTGATTTGAAATAACTTTTTTTACTTTTGGAATTTTGAGAATCTGAGAAAACTTCACCGGGTAAACCCGGGTGAAATCGAGTCCCTATTTTTCTCTAGTTTTTTTTTATATATTAAACTTTTTTTTTCGACGTCGTATGCAAAAGTTATGGCCGTTTTACATTTTTTTTTGTTTTTTGCAAAAAAGGTCAAAATTCATATTTCAAAATTTCTATACCAACTAGACACTAAAACCTAACTACATCTCGAAGGATTTTATTTTTTGAAGATTTTATCATTTTTGTTTATTTTCTACAAAACTAAAAAAGGCGATCCACTTGGGGGGGGGTAGAGTTTGAAAATTTCAGAACCCCTTTAGTCCGGGTTGGTGTCCATCCAATCATACCGTCGACTACACATCTGCTAGCACCGTCCCAGCCAGAGTCACAGCTAAGGTTAACCAAGTCAGAAAGGTATGCGGCCGTCGACTTCGAAGTATCAGGGTTTCAAACAAAAACTCGTCTGTTACAAAGACATTTCATTTTTTTAAACTTATTTCAACTCCAGACTTTTTGTGTGTGCACCATTCGAAGCCACGCCATCACTTTTCAACCCTTTCTGACTTCATTTGCTATTTTTCATGCATTTACTGATTTTTTTGAGCTAAATGACCCTGAAATTGAAAAGCACTACAAATGAACTCTGAAAAGGTTGAAAGTTGGCATGGTATCATCATTTCACCCACATAGCATGTGCTAAAAAGTTGAGAGGGTTACGGCAAAAACTGGATGCACTTCGTGTACAAACTGGACCATCTCATTCGAAGTATCAAGGTTTCGGACGAAAACTCGTCTGTTACAAATGCATTTCATTTTTTTAAACTTATTTCAACTCCAGACTTTTTGTGCATTCAATATGCACCATACTACAACATTTTAAAATCTACAGAAAGAACTAACTAAAAATAATAAAAAACAACAATTAAATGACTAAAACAACTATATAAGCAAAACAATATTGTTTTAATTAAAATCCTAATTTAAATTATTCTAAAAATAACCAAATAAATCTTACTGTGACAACAATCTAACACGTGACTAGGAGTAAAAAGAATTAAATTAAAAACTATTTGTAAACTCAAGTTATTCACAATCTAGGGTTTGAAGCAAATTTGAACAAATTCAAATTTAAACCATTCAAATTTGAAAACTAATGGCACAAACAGAAACTAGACAAAATTTTGAATCTAATGCAAAAAGAATCACTCAAAAACATCAAATATCTTAAAAGATATAAGCAATTTAAAACAGAAACTAAAAACAGAAAACAAATGTAAAAACAGGAAAAAAAAACTTTCAGAACCCCTTTAGTCCCGGTTGGTGTCTCCAACCGGGACTAAAGGTCCAACCTTTAGTCCCGGTTGGTAACACCAACCGGGACTAAAGCCTCAACCCCTTTAGTCCCGGTTGGTGTTACCAACCGGGACTAAAGCCTCACCATTTGGTCCCGGTTCCAGCCACAAACCGGGACCAATGGCCCACGAGGCGCATTGGTCCCGGTTCGTGTCTGGAACCGGGACCAAAGGGGTCAGACGAGGCCCGGCCGGCGCCTCGGCCTCACGAACCGGGACCGATGCTCCCATGGGTCCCGGTTCGTGAGTGAATCGGGACTAATGGGCTTTTCAGGGTGGACCAAAGCCCTGTTTTGTACTAGTGGGAAGAGCATTACTTCTATGAAAACGATCTATGCATTGAGCTTCCAGAAATTTTTCAGTTATACAATCAAGACGCACTCGACAAATCTATCGTCAGTTGCTATTGTCTGTAAGTGATTTCTTTCTGTAATTTAAGTCTCTAGCTCAGCTCGTTCATTGCCTGTAATTATCCTCACTATATTCTTTTGTACGCTATTATGCAGAATGAAGATTCTCGAATGCAAAAGAGATGGAATCTATGACATTGGGTTCGTTGACCCATCTATCATTAATGAAATTATGATACAAGACCACCCCAAAGACACAGAGGAAAACTTGCTAAGGTTTATGAAGGCACTAAATACGAGAACAGAAATACTATTTCCTTACAACTTCAAGTGAGTGTTACTGTCTTGTACTACAAATTCTATTTTGCTTACTCGATGTTAAGTGTAGTTGATGAGTTATGCATGCCTGCTTATATAAACGTGCGCAGGTTCCACTGGATCCTGCTAATCATTAGAGTTGACGAAGGAACTGTTGAAACCCTGGACTCACTAGATAAAGACCCTCGAGAATACACCAGCGTGGTTTTGATGCTCGACAGGTAATTTCAATCATTATCGCACTATATCGGCCTCTTTCGTTCATTTCCTGATATCAAGTAATTAATAACTCCTTTATTCATTTTCTTTGCCGGGCATGGTTTGGAAACGGTTCATCAATGATGTTGTGGGTGAATGGAAACCGAAGCTGCATTGGCGACGACCCAAGGTAATTAAGTAGTACTAGCTAGGTCCGCGCATCTCTTTAATTCTAGTTTCAATACCATTATCATGCTTGATTATTATCTGATTGAATTCTATTCTCGCAAAGTGCATGAGGCAGAAACAGGGGACTAATTTATGTGCATACTACGTTTGCGAGAACATTCGCATGACGACCGAATGGCGCAGAGATGTAAGACAACTTGAGGTACGTAATCACTATTCACAATTTTGTTATGATGATCTAATATATATACACACAACTAATATATTCATTTTGATCTCCTTCTTTAAAGATGGAAGAGATGCGGGAGAAGCTCCTACCAGAGAACCGCATACGAGCACTTCAAGAGGAAATTGCGGGATTTTTGCTTACGGAGGTCATATCTGAAAGCGGAGAATACCATTGCCGCTAATGCCTGCATGTAATGATCTTCAAATTGTAGGAGAAATTGTATATACCAAATTGTATATATATATATATGTATGGTCGTACGAGAAATTATATTATATATGTATGGTCGTACGAGAAATTATATTATATATGCATAACGTGTACAGTATGTAGTAGCATAAAATATGTTTGAAATGAAAAAGAATTGAATGGAAAACACAAAATGAAAAGAAAAAATAAACCATAAACCCTAAACCCTAAACCCTAAAATCCTAAACCCCAACACAAAATCCTTAGTCCCGGTTGGTGTCACCAACCGGGACTAAAGGTCCTCCAGCCCCCGGCGCTAGCTCGCGGCCACGTGGAGGGACCTTAGTCCCGGTTGGTGTCACCAACCGGGACTACATGTCCTCCAGCCCCCAGCGCGTGCTCGCGGCCACGTGGAGGGACTTTAGTCCCGGGTTGTGGCCAACCGGGACTAAAGGGTGGGGGCCTTTAGTCCCAATTTCGTTGTCCCGGTTGGTGACCCGAGACTAAAGGCCGTTTCCAACCGGGACTAAAGCCCCATTTTTCACTAGTGTCTTGTCGGCATAGTTGCCCACGCACGGCTGCGGGAGGTGCACACGCGTGGCCGCGGAGTTGCACACTCTCGTCGGCATAGTCGCATACATGCGACCGTGGAGTTGCACACTCTCGTCCACATAGCCGCACACGCACAACCACGGAGTTGCACACTCTCGTCGGCATAGCCACACATAGTGGCACACACATAGCCGCGGAGTTGCACACTCTTATCGGCATAGGTGCCCACTCTTGTTAGTTGCGGGAGTTGCACAAGCGCTTAGGAGTAGTTGCTCACGCGCGTTTGCGGAGTTGCACACCCTGGTCGTCATAGTTGCTCACACACGGACTGCAAAGTTGCACACTCTCGTCCGATAGTTTCTCACGCACAGTTATAGAGTTGCACACTCTCATGGCATGGTAGCTCAGGCATGATCGCGGGAGTTGCACACGCGCGGCGGCATAGTCGCATATGCACGACCATGGAGTTGCACGCTCTCGTTGGCATTGTTGCTCACGCACATGCTGCAATGGTTGCACACGTGTAGGAGAGTAGTTGCAGGGACTCGTCGGCATAGTTTCTCACGCACAGGCTGCGGGAGTTGCACACAAACAACGGAGTAGTTGCTAACGCGCGACTGCGGAGTTGCACACCCTGCTCGACATAGTTACTCAACACGGACTTCGGTGTTTCACACTCTCATCAGATAGTAGCTCACGCACTACTGTGGGAGCTGCACACGCGCGACAACTACCAGTCAGTTGGCCGGGGCAGCAGACGAAATTGCACATCTCACTGTTAGGGGATAGTTTGGGATGGAGGTGCCATCAGTGAAAACTGCACGTCCAGGAGTAGGGGGAAAGTTGCACATCGACTTTCAGGTAGTTGCACACCGACTGCTAGACAGTTGCACCAAACGGGTACTAAATTGCACACAAAAAAGTTTGTCAAAATATACCCATGCGGGATCTAGTCTCGAAGAGCACGTCGTTAGGATTTCTACGGTGAAAACGGATCTTAATTTCGATATTCGGTTCAAAAGTTATGACTTTTTCTAGAAACATGAATCTTGAATTAAATGTGTTCACACCTGTTTGCATCAATAAAACTGCACGTCCACGAGTACACAAAAAGTTGCACATTGATTGTCAGCCGGTTGCACACCGACTGCTAGACAGTTGCACCAAATGGGGACTAAATTGCACACAAAAAAAGTTTGTCGAAACATACCCATGCGGGCTCTAGTTTCGAAGAGCACGTCGCGAGGATTCCAACGGTGAAAATGGATCTTAGTTTCGACGCGCGGTTTAAAAGTTATGACTTTTAAAAAAAATTGAAATCCGAATTAAATGTGTTCACGTGGGTGCTTTTACAATCCCTTTTTTTCTGTTTACTTGTTACTTCTCCTAATATGGATTAGGTGGACAAATTATTTTCTTTTATAGATTACGAGGGGACAAAATACTTCCTTTTTGGTTGGCCACTCGGAAGCGCTAGGGAGACGCGTCCATATACTTTTTATAGGAATTTATATTATTTTTATGGACTAACCTATTAATTTAGTGCCAGTTCCAGTTTTTTTTCTGATTGTTTTTCATTTCGCAGGAAATCAATATCTACGGAGGTCAAAATACGTTGCCGATTTAACACGATTTTTTTTGGGCAACAAGAAACACTGAAAGCTTCGGGAAGCATCGAGGGGACCCACTAGGCTGCCACAAGGGCAGGTGGCGCGGCCAGGGGTGGCAGATGACTACCGACTGTGGCGGATGACAACGGAGAGAACAAGGGTTGGAAAAAAAAACCTAACGATTGGAGCGACGGATGTCCCGGAAGCGCACGCCCCTGTGCCAAAAAATGACACTTCCAAGGCCGCGGAAGTGCCACCCGCAGTCGCGACCCATGTTAGTGGAGCAGCAAGGGGAGTGTGGGACGCCGCCCTCGAGAGACCCTCCGCCGATGAGCGTTGATGCCTACCACTGCAGATGGGGCAGAGGACACTATCCACCTCTGCAGCTCATCAGGGCTGCACCCCTCAAGGTCGGAGACTCAGTGCTCGTCGTTGGCTGCTCCGACGGCGACGGGGTCTGGAGTGCACCAGCGAGGAGTTGGACATCGGCAGCCATCGCTACAGAGGAAGGAGAAGGGATGGTCAGAGAGGGGAGAGGGGTGGCGTATGAAATGGGTCAGGGGATGCAGTTGAGGGCCATGCGTGGGTCGCTGGAGCATCCTAGAAAACTGCTTAGCCAAAGAGCCGTTCGATGCAAGGGGGTGATGATAGCCCACTAGAAACTTGCAGCCCATTCAAGAGCGTTGTCCGACCAAAAAAAAAGGTTGTTGTCACGACTTTCCGTAGGACGTCACATTGCACGACAAATGACTTATGCTTGGCCGGCACAAGAAAGAAATGCGACAACCGAACTGCCGTGAATGCCAACCAAACACGACATGTTGTTTGCCTTGTTACTCATAAATTGTCACGACAACTTGTATGGCGTCAAAAACCAAACAAACACGTCTTGTCATATGTCGTTCATACTTTCGGTGATACGACCATTTGTTTGTCACATTACACGTTCGTTGTGACTAACACACTCTCGCGCACAATGTTAGTGGCAACAACGTTGCGGCGACTATCAGATGGGCGTGTCTGACAGGGTGCCACGTCGGCGGGCAAAGCAACGGCCGTTGAACGTTGGCAGTCAAAGACAGCAAGCAATTTGGCCTATGTATCTGTAGAGAGCTCTTTTATGGTACCCTGAATTAAATACAGGCCGTCCATTGACAAAGATCGAAGGGTAGGTATCTATTTGTACTGGTGAAACTGGATCAGCAGTATCGCTAGTACCGTGTGTCTCTCGTCCACCGGTATATGTGCTCGGAGTCGGAGGGCATTATGAGGAGATCACAATCTTCAGCCTGCGAGATAGATCGACCTGACCCACCTGTCTTCTTGTTCGATCGTTGATTATCTGCATCTCCGGCGGCAGCCGCCGGATGTTCGCCTCCTCTTTGACCACGCGCCTGCCGGGCCACCTCCCCTTACTCCGCCGTGCTCGTGGACCTTTGCTTCTACGGTTCTGGCCCGGCGTCGTGCGCCCCATCCTCCTTCCACGGCCTACGGCCGCGAGGGTCTATGCCGCCCGCATGGCTGGCACCCTAGTATGACACTTATTGTGTTGCCTGGTTCACGGCGACAACGCATGCCAAACCACCATACACCATGGGCAAGCTCACCGATGTGCACGATGTGACGGTCTTCTGGCGCACGGAGAGCTGCGGCTACGAGACTGCCGGAGCGCGACGCAACCTCGCCTACTTTGTGATAACCATGCCCTCGCTACGTGGTTGTCATTCTTTATTTTACTAGGTAATCGCCCGTGCGTTGCAACGGAGACATTAACAATCATGTCGCAGAATATTTATTTTCTCGTGCACATCAAGATACACTGTCAACTTTTTTGAACTGTTAATCACTCTTCTTACTCATCATTTTATTTTTTCCTCCACTAACTATTTCCGTCTCTCCAATCCAAGTCTGTTTGCAAGTGAACCGTTCCATCAAATAAATGGAGGATACTATATTGCAACCTAAAACAGTAAATTGAGTAGTGGTAAATATTTTCAGAATCATCTATCCATTAGAGAATATATTTCTTTCAACTCTATCATCTAAAGTTGTCAACTGTCTACAGAATTATAGTTGGCTGGTTGGTTTGCAAACAGTCTAGTGTCTTCAATCGTTTGCTATATATTGTCTATATTTTATATAGGACCATCATGTAGCGTCTTCCTAGTTTGATTCAACGCCATTGTTCGTTGAACAAAATGGTCAGAGCATCAACAACGAACGTGGGATTTTCCATCGAATTATCTAAACCAATAGTATGGCGTTGCAGACACAAAATACACTGCAGTCTAGCACAAGCACGACAAAGCAAGGTTCACATGTGCACGAATATGGACCATCAAGCTCTTGAAGGCAAATAATCAAACGCCTAGTGGGTACCTAGAAAACTTTCCAAAACACAATAATACTTACAGTTTGGAACCGATGAAGGTGCCGTCCACTGGAGGCTTGTCGCACCTTCGTCCTCCGCCATCGCATCCTCTCGCGGCTGCATGTGTCGCTAGTGATGCCTCATGCCGGACACCTTCCGAGTGAAACAATGCGTAACGTACCAAGCGACCTTTCGCATTTCTCGGCGCTCGGTTGCCGCAATCACCGAAACCCGAAGCTCACCAGATAAAAGTTCTGCAGCCCCTGCGGCAGACTGAAACAGTGAACGAGGAACCGCGTGGTGCTGCAGTTGATGCGCGCAGTGGCTCCTTTTGTACCAGCAGCTGAGGAGGAGTACAGAAGCTACACAAGGGGCTAGCATGCGGGGTCGGGGTACAGCTTCCTGCCCACGAGACCACGCCACTGGCGCGGCATCCGGCGAGGAGATGCCTGGTACCCTCGGCCGCAAGGCAGTGGCAGTGGAGTGACGGGAAGGACCCAACAGATCTGGCGACATATAGGTGGGGTCCATGTGGAAGACGGCGACGACGCCGGCAAGGACGGGGGCAAGCGCCGCAGCGGGATCAGGGAGATTGCAGCCGATGTGGACGAGCGGGGCAGTCGGCGACGCGCTGGCGGGGTGCAACCGTGCAAGGAGGGGTCGAAGACGGCGACGGCAGATGAGCGCCTGGAGGAGGAGGGCGGGGTGGGTCGGACGAAGAACGACGTAATACGGGAGCCGGAACGTTCCGTTTCTTTTAGGTAGTAGAGAAGTAGAGATTACCGCTCGCCTTCCTCGGCTCTACTTCACCAGCCGCAGCTCGCTGGACGTTGAGCTGCTCATCTGCTTGAAGTGTTGTTGCGGCTGCGGCTCACAAGATTCATTCTGAAATCGGCTGAGACTGATATCTTTGCTGCGAGGTCGACCACCGCGTCGTGTGCTCGAACGCCGAACCAGAGCAATTCACTTCATGAACGAGAAGAGCATTGACGGTGGGATCACACATATACTGCTCCCTTCCCAGGAGCAGTATAGGGTACCGTAAAAACCCTCTTCATTTCATTATGCACATTCAAACAGAAGAATTTGATACAGCAATCATGGCAACCAAAACAGAACCTGCATGCCAACCAGGTAATATATTCCTCGAGAAAGATGCTGCTCAAATGCTGTCATTTGTTTATCTATCTGAATTCGAAGACATCTGCAATCAAATTTACAATTCAACAAACCACTATTCAAACATCTGCATAATGGCCAAAACATTTCAATGCACATCTGCTAGCAAGAGCAACAAACAATTAAGACAGCAGGATTGGCTGCCCTAATTTGCTGTATTCAACGTCCTTAGAAGAGGTAAACATGGTCAAAAGTTGCAAAGGAACCAACCGACAAACAAAGACAATCCTAATATATTACGTAGGATGACAGGATACGGTGCAACAACAGATTAAACATTGTTCGAGACAATAAAATCAGATCCCTAGCCACATGGCTCGACACTATGCACATGTCTCAGGGCTTGTTTGTTCTCAGCTACTCCCTCCGTAACTATTTACAGAGGTGGTATTTTTGATGGATTGCTAACTTTTTCGAAGACGGTATATACAAGATGCCGGGCAAATTTACTGTGATGCTGAGCAGTGTTTCTTTTCGTGTTTTTAAGGTGAAGCAGATCATAAATACCATAGAGCAGAATCAAATTCAGAGACCTTTGCTTGAAAGGACGGCATTAGATCTTATCTCTCCTCCCCCTCCCAAGCCCTCCCGTGTCGCCCCCGCAGGCGACGGGGAAGGAACCCTAGCCGCCGCCGGGCAACTCCCCCCCTCCCGCCCCCTCCCCTCCCCCGCCGCCCCTCTCCTCACGTCGGCGGCGGCGGGACCTCTCGCCTCCTCGCGTGTGGGGACTGCTGCGGGCCGGCTTCGATGGGCCTGGGCGCCGCGTTTTGGTGGGTCACGGCGGCGTGGCGGAGTTCCTCCAGGCGGCGGTGTCAGACCGTCTCGGTGGTGGGGCGGGTTGCCTGGTGGTGGGGCGTGCTGGCAGCGGTCATGGCGGCGACCTAAGCTCGGCTCAGATCTGGCGGCCGGCGGCGGTTGGCGGCGCGGGCCGTGGGCGGCGTCGGCCAGTGATGGCTGCTGCTCCATGGGCGGCAGTGGCGGCCGGCGGTGGTGTGCGGAGCTGGAGCTTTGGGTGGTTGTGTGCCGGCCGGATCTGGCGCGTGATCCTGGTGGGCTACACGGGTTGGGGTAGTGGCCCAACGTGGCTACTGCTCTGGCCGTGGGCGGCGACGGTGAGGTGGCCCTCCCCTGCTCTCTGCGCGCAGTGGTCTCCTTTCGGTGCACTGGCTTCACAACAGCTCGGCGGGTCTGCTGCGGCGGCAGCTGGCATGTTCCGGCGTCGGCTCGTTCGTAGGCGGTCCGTTTCGGCATCCGATCCCTCTCCTTGTGGTCCGGGTGATGCATTCGTCGAAGGGTTGGTCCTCTCCCAGATGTTGTCCATCGTTGAGGGAAGATCCCGCCGTTAGGGGTGGCCGCGGGATCATCCTTGCCTCCCATCTGGTGGTGGTGCACCACAGGGGAGCTCATCCCGTACCCGGGAGCGGAAGAACAGGGCGATAGAGGCCCATATCTGGCCGACCTAGATGGGTCTTGGTGCTGGGGACCGCCCAGGGGTGGGAAAGGTGGGACCTTTCCGCTCGTCTCTTTGGTCGGTGTACGCATGTCTCGCGTGAGGTGGTGTCGGGGTCTTGGATGCTGGGGCGGCGGCCCTGGTGGTGGGAGCGCAGTGCTCGTGGACGGAGCCCATGGCTCAGGTGCTACCCGGTTGCCATGGTCGTGTGGGCGGCGTGGTGGCCGGGGTGTGACATTCGGTGGCAGTGGTGCGGCGTCCTTACCATATGCCGGTGGCGGTGAGTGTTGGCCCGGGTGAAAACATGTTCTGTCTTTGGGCAGACTGGCGGCGGCAAAGTTCGTCCCCTTCTTGGCGTCGTCGTGATTCTCATTGCCAGTCGTGTTGCTCCAGGGGAAACCCTGATCCTCAGATCGGGCGGTGGCGACGCTCCGGTGTCGTGACCTTTTTGAAGGCGTCGTCTTGGAGCTCACGGTTCGTCGTATGCGGCTTCGTCTCTTCGTGATGGCTTGTTCACGGTTGAGAACCCCGGTAGCTCTTGTAGTGGTAGGGGTGATGTTGCTGCGCTCAGCTCCTTTGTATCCAGCCTTGGATGTGTGCGTGTGTTCTGATGGCGTGTGTTTGTTTCGGGTTATGCAACAAAGTTCTGAAACCTTTCTTTTTCTTTTTTACTTTTGGATACACATCGGCACACCGCCATCCATCCCACCAATGTCACAGTCGTCTGAACAAATTTCAAGAACAACACCAGTCGACTGCAAACACAAAAAACTAAGACTTGTTTGTTTCATATTGAACATTTGCATAATGACCAAAATATGTCAATGGATATCTGCTAGCAAGAGCAACAAACAATCAAAGGTAGCGAGGATGGGCTGCCCGAAGTTGTTGCATTTGATGTCGTTAGAACAAGTAAGCATGTTACTGCACATAGTCAAAAGTTGCAACTAAACCAACAAACGAACAAAGACGATCCAAATTTTAATTGGAGAAGGGTATAAATTCCATTTGTTGAAAACCAGTAATGCCAGTTTGATTTCAGCTAAGTAAAACCTGCAGACCTAATCGTTCGGATTACATGGCCAAAAACCAAAGGAAAATCTTAATACTTTCTTTTAGCAAAAATTAGATATGATCACAAGATATGTGCAAAATCTGAACAAGCAGGACGAGTAAGGAAAAATAAACTACGTAGGATGACAGGATGCAATGCAACAACAGATTAAAGATTGCTCGAGATAATTACATCAGAGCCCAAGACTCATGGTACATCACTTCGGCACTGTGCATCGTAAACATGGAGAACCCCCTGAACTTGCCAATCAAATTCCATGAAGTTTATAAGTTCAGTCACAAAAATAGAGCAGAAACTATGAAGATTGACACCTCTAAACTTTACGGACAACAATCAGTTGACACCAAACACATGACAAAAGGATAAAGAATGCATCAAACGATTTTACTTCTGGGATCATACAAAGGAAACATGGATTGTAAGGCTCGTGCTATAAGCTTAAGTATCATGGCGATTAAGTACAATAGTAAGACGAACCCGGTGGCCACAAAAATAAACTACGTAGGATGATAGGATGCAATGCGACAACAGATTAAAGATTGCTCGAGATAATTACATCAGATCTCTAGACTCATGGTACATCACTTTGGCGCTGTGCATCGTAAACATGGAGAACCACATTCATCACAACTTTGCGGGGCAGGTTGACTGAAATATTATCATACAAAGAATGAAGTTAAAACGTTTGGCCTAGAACATCTTTTGCATGTAGAAAAATGAGAAGGTTAATCAATGTGTTCAGTTGTTGGATTTACAGAAGCAGGTGGTATTACTTATGGATTCACATAATTATTATAGGTCTTTCTGATCAAAATAAACTATCGTACAAGTGCAAATCATGGTGTAAAGTTTCATACAACATGTGGTTATTCATTCTGAAAAATATCATGCAGTTATATTCAGCCCCTGAACTTGCCAATCAAATTTCATGAAGTTTATAAGTTCAGTCACAAAAATAGAGCAGAAACTATGAAGATTGACACCTCTAAACTTTACGGACAACAATCAGTTGACACCAAACACATGACAAAAGGATAAAGAATGCATCAAACGGTTTTACTTCTGGGATCATACAAAGGAAACATGGATTGTAAGGCTCGTGTTATAAGCTTAAGTATCATGGCGATTAAGTACAATAGTAAGACGAACCCAGTGGCCACAAAAATAGGCAGGACTGCGTCAGTCCCACATACCAAATGAACATGAAAAACTATTGATAGCAAACCAGTCACAGTAATCAGGCAATGAGAAAACAGAAGGTAAGTGGACTTATTCGTGATAGTGGAGGTAATCACACCTTCGTGTTATGAAGAATGAAGTTAAAAGGTTTGCCTATAATAGCAAAGCAAGATCTGTCGAAAACCCTTGGACATCCTTTGCATGTAGAAAATTGAGGCAGTTAATCAATGTGTTCAGTTGTTGCAACATTATAGACGCAGATGGTATTACCTTTGAATTCACATAAATATAGGTCTATGTGGTCAAAATGACAAAATCAACTACCATACAAGTGCATGTCATATGCTGTAAAGTTTCATACGACATGTGGCTGTTCATTCTGAAAAATATCCTGCAGCTATCTTTAGCCCTTGAACTTGCCAATCAAATTCCATGAAGTTTATAAGTTCAGCCACAAAAAATGAAGATTGACACCTCTAAACTTTACGGAAAACGAACAGTTGACACCAAACACATGACAAGAGGATAAATAATGCATCAACTGATTTTGCTTCTGGGATCATACAAAGAAAACATGGATTCTAAGGCTCATGCTATGAGCTTAAGCGTCATGGCGATTAAGTACAATAGTAGGACGAACCTTGTAGCCACAAAAATAGGCAGGACTGCGTCAATCCCCCATACCAAACAAACATGAAAATCTATGACAGCAAACCAGTCAGCAATCAGGCAATTACAAATCAACAGCATGCATATGCTTTTGTTACGCATACACACAAAAAAACTTGCATCACCACATGACAAGATACCATGTATTTAGTGTGTAGTTAAAGCCATGAATGAGAGAACAGAAGGTAAGTGGACTTATTTGTGATAGTGGAGGTAATCACACCCTTAGTGTTATGACTTCACATTGAGCCTCAAAAGCTTCTGAGGTATAATCCAGATTGTGGCCAGGTTCCTGCAGTAGAAGATATCTTAGACCTCCAAAAAGATTCAGATTTGGCATGAAATTGTACAACGTCAACACAGGCTAGTAACACATACTACTATTGCCAAAAGCTGCACAGGAACAAATTTTGATCTATACTCTTGCTCACAATGAGCCTACTTAGTACATTGCCTATGATATTTTCTATTTCAGCCAACTGGCCCTGCCAAGATTTGTGACCAATGTGATACCCCGAATTGAAGAGCAACATAACAGAGAGATTCAATAACATGAGTGGCATACAAATAACACTAGGAGAATAGTAAAGAGAATGAAGTTAAAAGGTATGGCTATAATAGCAGAGCAAGATCCGTTGAAAACCCTAGGATATTGTTTCCATGTAGAAAAATGAGGGAGTAAATCGATGTGTTTAGTTGTTGCAAAATTATAGATACAGATGGCATCACTTATGAATTCACATAAATATAGGTCTTTGTGGTCAAAATGACGAAATCAACTACCATACAAGTGCATGTCATGGTGTAAAGTTTCATTCAACATGTGGCTATCCATTCTGAAAATATCCTGCAGCTATCTTCACCCCTTGAACTTGCCAATCTAATTCCATAAAGGTTTATAAGTGCAGCCACAAACATAGAGCGGCAACTATGAAGATTGACACCTATAAACTTATAGGACAACAAACAAGCATGACAAAATGGTAAAGAATGACTGATTTTACTTCTGGGATCGTAGGAAGGAAACATGGATTGTAAGACTCGGGCTATGAGCTTAAGTATCATGGCGATTAAGTACAATGGTAAGGCGAACCCTGTAGCCACAAAAATAGGCAGGACTGCATCAATCCCACATACCAAATAAACAAGAAAAACTATGACAGCAAACCAGTCAGCAATCAGGCAATAACAAATCAACAGCAACACACACACAAAAAACTTGCATCACCACATGACAAGATAACACCATATATTTAGTGCGTATGAATGAGAAAACAGAAGGAAGTGGACTTATTAGTGATAGTGGAGGTAATCACACCTTAGTGTTATGACTTCACATTGAGCTTCACCAGCTTCTGAGCTATCATCCAGATTGTGGCCAGGCTCATGTAGATGTTCTGCGGTAGAACCTATCTTAGACCTCCAAAAAGAATCAGATTTGGCATGAACTTATAGAAAGTCAACACATACAGACATACTACTATTGCCAACAGCAGCACAGTAATATAATTTTGCTCATAAAGAGCCTCACTTGTCAGATATCCTACCTGCAACTGCAATTTTCAAACAGTTAAACCAAGGACAATTATGAATCTACTGCCAGCATTTCCTAAGATGCATTTCTAAAACAGTTAAACCAACCAGCCCTGCCAAGATCTGTTATGATTGCGAACCCCGAATTGAAGAGCAACGTAACAGAGGGATTCAATAACATGAGTGGCACACAAATAACACTAGGAGAATAGTAAAGAGAATGAAGTTAAAAGGTTTGGCTATAATAGCAGAGCAAGATCTGTTGAAAACCCTAGGGCATCATTTGCATGTAGAAAAATGAGGCAGTAAATTGATGTGTTCAGTAGTTGCCAAATTATAGATGCAGATGGTATTACCTTTGAATTCACATAAATATAGGTCTACTATGTGGTCAAAATGACAAAATCAACTACCATACAAGTGCTTGTCCTGGTGTAAAGTTCCATACGACATGTGGCTATTCATTCTGAAAAATATCCTGCAGCTATCTTCAGCCCTTGAACTAGCCAATCAAATTCCATAAAGTTTATAAGCTCAGCCACAAACATAGAGCAGCAACTATTAAGATTGACACATCTAAACTTTATACGGAAAACAAACAGCTAGTAACACATACTACTATTGCCAACCAGCAGCACAGTAGTATAATTTTGCTCAAAAAGAGCATCACTTGTCAGATATCCTTCCTGCAACTGCAATTTTCAAACAGTTAAACCAAGGACAATTATGAATTTACTGCAAGCATTTCCTAAGATGCAATTCTAAAACAGTTGAACCAACCAGCCCTGCCAAGATTTGTTACAATTGCGAACCCCGAATTGAAGAGCAACAGAACAGAGGGATTCAATAACATGAGTGGCACATAAATAACACTAGGAGAATAGTAGCTTGCCGGGTTACAAAGGCAGAGGACACACTACAGAGCTACGATACAACATCATCATCAATTGTAGACATAAGCTTAAGACGCAGTACATCGCCAGGAGGAATCATACACTAATCCATAGCAGACATTAGATAGATAGATAGATAGATGTTGCTCAGTAGATCAAGCTTCTTCGTCGCTGTCGTGGTGGATGATGTCGTAGTGGTGGTCGGGGAGGTTGGCCCTTGGGTCGTCGTCGTTGAAGATGTCGACCTGGACGTAGGCGTAGCCGTCGCGCTTGAAGTCGGCGAGGACCCTCTCGTTCTCGTCGCGGTCGGCCTTGATGGCGTCCGTGACCTTGCGGAGCTCCTCCGGGAAGTTGGGCAGGGGATCGCGAGGCTTCTTGTCCCACTTGAGCAGCCACTTGATGTAGCTGTTCCGATGGTCCATCTTCACCATCTTCTGCTCCTTGATCGGATACCCCTCCGTATACAGCTCGAACCTCAACCACGGGTGGGATGCTGCACCACCAGCCGCCGCCGCCTTCTTCGCCGCCTTGGCCTTGACGTCTGCGGCCGCCGCCTTGGCCTTGACCTTAGCAGCAGCAGCAGCCGACTTCTCCGCCTTGGCCTTGTCTTTACCCGCCGCAACCTTCTCTGCCTTGGCCTTGGCGCCCGCCGCCCCCTTCCTCGCCTTGAGCTTCCTGGGGGAGACTGTCATCCACTCGCCCCATCCTTCCTCCATCGCTCTCTCCCAAACCCTTGGCTCTGTTCGCTGGAAGCTACTGGCGGCGGCAGCGGCTGCGGCTGTTCGAAGCGTTGGGACCGAGTGAGAAGGAGACCCCGGTCCCGCGTATAATTAGCCTCGCGAACCCTAGAGTTTCCGCTTCGGATCGGATCCTATCGCCGTCTCGGGCTCGGGCTACACCGACGCGCCCGGTCTTTCTTTTTTTTTTAGGGAAGGCCATCATGGCTAGCTTTATTAAGATCAAATAATCAGTACAGCGTCCACTAGTTTAGCTGTGAGGCAACCCGGGGGCTCCTCAGACCAGCTACTCGAAATCTTATTACAAAAGCAATACTGAGCTAGCTCATGAGCCGCTTGATTAGCGGACCGAAAACAATGTTTAAACTTAACCTTCCCAATAGAGACACTAATATCCACACATTCTGCGAAGATTGCTGAAGCAGCATCCCACCAACGTGACTCACCAGTGCAAAAATCTACAACGATGAGAGAATCTGACTCCGCTTCTACACGATGAAGTCCCAAGTTGTTTGCAAGAGTTAATCCATCGCGCATCGCCATTGCCTCCATAGTTACCACATTTGCAGCATAGGGGACATAGACACATTGAGCCGCCAACAGATTACCATGTCCATCCTTTAGCACTGCAGAAGTAGCACCCGCACCCTCATCTTCATGATATGTTGCGTCAACATTAAGTTTGATGAATTTTGGCTCGGGTCTGACCCATTTATGTTCTCCTCCTTCAGGCTTCCGCACACACGAACGTTGGTAATTACTCGCAATTGCTAAAACAGAAACATGCCATCTTGTAGGGGGTGGAGTAGCTTCATCATGAGTAATTTGCCTTCTGATCCACCATAAGTACCAACACCCTACAGCAAGAATCTGCTTCATATCCAATTGTGGTTTTATATGTGACGACATTGCTGGTAATAGCAATAGATATTCCATGATGGCCGAGCCTGAACGGTCAATGATGATAGCTTCATTAATAGTATCTAGCATTCCCAGCTTGCTCCACAACTCCTTGGCATGCGTACATTCGAACAGAAGGTGCCGAACATCCTCAGCAGCTTGATGGCAGATTGGACAAGCTCCATTAGATCCAATATGTCTATTAGTAAGTATAGCTTTTAAAGGGATAATTCCATGCAGGACCCGCCAACAAAAAATTTGGACTTTACGTGGGATTTGTAGTTTCCATAGAGAACTCCATATAGCCGGGATTTGGGACCCTCCTGGCTACGCCATAGTGTTTGCATGGGCCCTGTACTTTTGTATCCACTGAACATGATACGCTGACCGAACTGTGAATAGTCCCTTTCGGTCTGGATGCCACGCAATGAAGTCTTCAAAGGCTTGAAGATTAACAGGAATTTGCATGATTCTGCGAACATCTACCGGCATGAATATAGACCTGATTAACTCCTCGTCCCACGTACCTGTTATAGGGTCTATCAATTCACTAACCCGTGTCACAATCGTTTGGCCTCTGGCAGTGATAATTCTTCTATTCGGACTAGCTGGGACGCATGGATCATTCCAAATATTGACCATCTCGCCGGTCCCGATCCTCCAGATATAACCAAGCTTAAAAGTATCAAGTCCCTTCAGAATACTCTGCCAGGTGAAAGAAGAACCATTCTTTGGAGTAGCCTGCAAAAGGGTTCCATTAGGGAAATACTTGGCCTTAAGAACTCTCGCACAAAGGGAGTCTGGATTAGTAATAAGTCTCCAACTTTGTTTCGCGAGCATCGCAAGATTAAAGGATTGGAGGTCCCTGAATCCCATACCCCCCTCACTTTTTGGATAGCACAATTTCCACCAAGAGAACCAATGCATCTTCCTATGTTCCTCATCATCACCCCACCAGAACTGAGCAATTAAATCTGTGATCTCCTTACAAATACCCACAGGTAAGCTAAACACTGACATAGCAAAAACTGGGATAGCCTGAGCCACAGACTTTAATAGAATTTCCTTACCGCCAGCGGACAGCTGCTTCTCCATCCATCCCCTGAGTCTTTCCTTTATCCTTTCACAAAAGTGTCTGAAACAATCGCTCCTATCCGCCCCCACCATGGCAGGTAGGCCAAGATATTTATCAGATAGAGCCTCCGTATCAATATGAAGCAACTGGCAAATTTCAGTCCTAGATACCACAGGTGTATTAGGACTAAAAAATATACTTGATTTTGATAGACTCACCATTTGACCTGAACATTGGCAGTAGGAATCTAGCACATGCTGTAAGGAAGCTGCATTTAGAACATCTGCGCTCATGAGAATTAGAGAGTCATCAGCAAATAAAAGGTGTGATACCGATGGTGCATTTCTGCACACTCTAATCCCCTCAATGCCACCAGCCTCTTCTTCAAACTGCAATAGACTAGAAAGCCCTTCCGCACAAAGGAGAAAGAGGTAAGGGGAGAGTGGATCCCCCTGCCTAATCCCCCTAGTAGGAGTAAAGATATCTGTTTCCTGAGAATTGAATCTCACTTTATACCTCACCGAGTTGACACACGCCATCATCATATCAATCCAATGCTCATGAAAGCCTAGTTTGTGCATCATATCCCTCAGAAAATTCCATTCAACTCGGTCATATGCTTTGTGCATGTCAAGCTTAACCGCACATAATCCCGTTTTGCCCAACCTCTTGTTTTTGATCTTATGAATACATTCATATGCTATCAAGAAGTTATCCGTAATCATTCTACCCGGAACAAAAGCACTTTGCGTTGGGGATATAATTTCCGACAGAATGTTTTTCAAGCGTAGTGCTAACATCTTTGAAACAATTTTATAGAGGACATTGCATAAGCTAATAGGACGAAACTGAGTAACTAGTTCAGGGGATTCAACCTTGGGGATCATGACAATTGTTGTATCATTCCACTCATCCGGAATTTGCCTGGAATTTATTGCAACCAGTACCTCCTGAGTTATTTCCTCTCCAAGAATATGACAATACTTTTTGAAAAATATAGCATGCAATCCATCAGGCCCGGGTGCCTTCAGATCTCCAATACTATAAACAGCCTTGCGAACATCTTCTGCGGTGAACGGTGCCATCAACATATCATTCATTTGATTTGTGACTTTCGGTTGCACCTTAGCTAGCACTTCCGGACTTGTTTGCCGCACTTCTCGTGTGAAAAGGTTAGAAAAATAATTCTGGACATGGGGATTAAGGGCTGCGTTACCTTCTAACCAATTTCCACCGTCACTTTTAAGTTTCTTGATGAAATTTCTTTTCCTTCTAGCAGATGCGAATGCCTGAAAGAACGTGGTATTCCGGTCACCGCTAGTTAGCCAGGTCGCCCGTGAAAACTGCCTTGCTTGGATCTCCTCTAGTTCCAATAAGTATTCTATTAGTTCCTCCAGCACTTTCTTTTTCTCCTCATTTTCCGCATTCATCGGCCCGGACATTACTTTCTCCATGTCTCGCTGAGCTTTACGCAAACGCTTTTTTGGTTTTTTTAAGACCCGCTGGTCCCAATCATGAAACTGGGCGTGCATCATATTAAGCTTTTTATAAATATTTGTTGCCATTGGATCAGAGCCAACCTTCGCCCAAGCCTCTAGTACCGTCTCATTAAACTTCTCTTCCTGTAACCAGCGAGCTTCAAACTTTTTCTGTTGGCCACTTCCACCCGCAACCGGCTGGGGATAATACTCTGTATTAACTAACAATGGCCGGTGGTCTGAATGGTTAAATTCCAGGTTCTCTAATGCCGCCTGTGGGAACAAGCTTGACCAAGCCTCATTTACTAATCCTCTATCGAGTCTTTCTCTGATCCTTCCTCTTCGCCAGGTAAATGGGTCTCCCACAAAACCCATGTCACACAAATTACAGTCATCAATAACTTGTTGGAAGGCCTGCATGTACTGCTGGGGTCTCGGATTACCCCCCTCTTTCTCATGCAAAAATTGTATCTCATTAAGATCACCAATTAGAAGCCACGGCAGATCATAATTATGCTGAAGCTGTCTTATGCGGTCCCAAGTTTTATATTTGTTCTCCCATCTAAACTCTCCATACATGCCAGTGAGACGCCATTCTCTAGCATCCGCATCCATTATTCTTACATCAATGAACATAGGATCCAAAGCGAGACGATGAATAGACACTTCCTTTTTCCACATCAACAGTAAACCACCTTTCTTCCCATCACTGATGCACACAAATTTCTGGTCCATCTTCGTCCTCCTCCTCAAGAATTCAGCCGGATAGCTATCTAAGTGAGTCTCCGACAAAAACATCACATCAGGATTGGTTCTTCGCTGGACATCCAGCAAAGCTCGAACTGCCTGGGCGTTCCCGAGCCCATTACAGTTCCATGCTAATATCTTCATGGCAGTGAAGCGACGAAAAAACTCTCGGTCGGTGGCGTCGCCGGAGGACAGAAAACCCTAGCTTTTATTTGCTAGGGGACGGCAAATTGGAGACGGAGCCCCCTCCGGGGAGGGTTAAGAGCACAGTCTCCAAACCTCAAAAAAATCCATGAACAAGCTGCAGATCCGATCTAGATAGACAGGGAAGAAAAGCTACACCAGCCAATCCTCATCAGCCATGCAACTCGTGTTGGAGAAGGAGACCAGCGACGACGCTCCAAAGCGCCGCCCTGGGACAGCAACCACGCCGGCCACCGCGCCGCCGCCAAGGAGGCGGCCGGCGGCTGACCAGCCGAAGCCCTAGTCGCTTGGTCTTTCTTTACTCTTCACGTGTTCTGGACTCACTCAAGTATCCTTGTCGGATGCGGATCCCATTCGCTAACGCATGCGGGTCCATATGATCGAACCTTCTCGAGGGCCCTGGAACTGACTTGTGCAGGATTGATTGTGGGCCAAGAAACTTATTAATTCAGCCACTTGGGCCACACTACTATCGAAGCTTGGACTTTATCGCAAACCAGATTTTGTTTTCTTTATTAGTATATACTGTAAAATAAGATTGTCATTTTGGAGCAACTGGTCCATAATAAGCTCTTTTTTATTTACGAATGGCGGATTTTATTACGCAAAATGAAGCATCGGTGGATTCAACCGCAAGAAGCACATACTAAACCTCTGTATAGGTCTATATAGGTAAGATACATACATGCAACAACAACGCACACACACATACACACACACAAAAAAAAACATCAGCAAATAGCAAGGTCATATAAGATCAAATCTATGCCCTCTTGAAACAAGCTTGCGCCCCTTTTTTCATACCTAACAATAAAGCACGGAGTGCTTCTGCCCACTCACCGTCGCGCCATTTTACAAAAAAAAACATATGTTTTCTATAAATTAAACCATAGTACACGTTTAAGTCACTGGCAAACCCTTTTTTTGCATTTTCTCAGTAAACCCCCTGACGTTTCAGTTAATCAACCCGCCGTCCATATTTAAGTTAGCCAAATCGTTTCTTTTCGTTGTAACAGAAAAACCCCTGACTTTTCAGTTAATCAATCCGTAGTTTATCTAAAACAAAATTATCCATATCTTTTAAACCAAAACTCCGATTTTAATTTGTGATGGTGGTGGTGATGAAATAGGATTGTCCTCCGTCCTCCACTTGAGGACGCAAATTTCTTCTTTTAATTTGTCGTTCTCCCTTTCTAGATCCCAAATTTTACGACGCAGTTTACCTGAATCTTCCTGCACATGACGAAAGGGGGTGAATTGAACTTTAGGCACTTTCGCCGTATTAGTTAAGCTGGACCTCTGGAATTCAACATGCATATCTCCTGGCTGAGGCAGGGGGAGATCCTCTTCTTCCTCACTGGGTTGATCTTGCTTCCTCCTCAAGTCGGCCTCCTCCTCTTCGTCAGATGACCGTCCATAAGGATCAATATTGTGACGCCCCCCGACTCGACCATGCACTAATCATACACGCAAATGCGCATGATCAAGCCCAGGGACTCACGGGAAGATATCACAACACAACTCTAGACACACACAAAAATACAAGCTTTATATTACAAGCCAGGGCCCTCAAGGGCTCGAATACATAAGCTCGAGTTACACAAGAGTCAGCAGAAGCATCAGTATCTGAGTACAGACATAACTAAACAAGTTTGCCTTAAGAAGTCTGGGCAAAACAACGACATCTAGATCGAAAAGGCGCAGGCCTCCTGCCTGGGAGCCTTCTAAACTACTCCTGGTCGTCGGTCTCCACGTAGTAGTAGGCACCATCGAGGATCTCCAGCTCCTGGGCTCCGTCATCTGATCGCAGCAATCGGGTAGGGGGAAAAAAGGTAGCAAAGCAACTGTGAGTACTCATCCAAAGTACTCGCAAGACTTACATCAGATCTATGCTAAGTATGCACCGGTATCAAAAGGGAGGGGTTGTATCTGTGGACTATACTGCAGAAATACCAGAATAGAGGGGAAGGCCTAGCCTATCGAAGACTAGCATCTTGCAGTGTCTTGCAGCAACAGAAGAGAGTAGAATAACATAACATGTAGTAACAAATATATATTAGTAACGCCCAGAGATCCTTCCTCGTCTACCCCCTGCGAGAAAGCGATCCCGGAGCCATCATATCAATTTAGTATCACAAGTGCCCAGTTCTAGTTGTAGTAGATCGGGATACAACTCCGAGCGTCATGTTACCGTGGACACGGCTATTCGAATAGATAACTTCCCTGCAGGGGTGCACCAACTTACCCAACACGCTCGATTAACTCTGGCCGGACACACTTTTCCTGGTCATGCCCGGCCTCGGCTGATCGACACGCCGTAGTCCTACCTAGGCTCTGCAGATAGGTCCCTGCCGTTCTACATCCTAAGCGCGAAGGGGTAGTTTGGCTGCTCACCCCTAAGCACTCCGGGTCGTTGCGCGCAGGGTCACCCTCACCACGTTGTGCCTGTGGGTATCTGCTGTCGCCCGGCCGCAATGCTGAACCAGACGTCTGACGAAGCTTTCAGGAGAATCGTACGACGCCGAGTGCACATAACTTATCCCGCGTGGTGGTTAGTGCGAAAAGGCCAGAGGCCTACTCAGATCTCATATCCAAACCGTTAGTGTATTGGGAGCTCACGGAGACGATCAGTGATCATGTCGCCCCGTCTCGCGGACTTACGGCAAGGGCCAGGCCCATCCCTCTAGGGCGGTCTGCCTGCCCGGCCGTGCCGCGTAATTATCTCGTGGGTACCCTCACGGTCAACCCGACTTCACATCTCTCGCAGGTACCCCTCGGGGTCGACCCAAGTTCAACAAGGGACTGAGGTAAAAACATGGTAATCGTGTGTCCAAAACATCAAGAGGGAATCCGAGGAATCACCCTCGATGGATTCCTACTCGATGTAACCGTCAAGGTGAACTTGGAGGAATCACCCTCGATGAGTTCACACTTGAGGGGCTGCACGACAGAGACATCATCGGAGGTGGTGAAAGAGGAATCACCCTCGGTAACCCACAACCGACTAGCTACGCTACAGAGATATCATCACGAGTGAGGTAGGAGGTATCACCCTCGGCACTCGATAGTAGCTCTGCAGAGTCGTACCACTAAGGGGGTGTGCGGTGCTGTGTCGATCTCTGCACATCTATCGCATTGATCGAAACATCTAAAAGCAAAGCATGGCAACACGGACAAGGATGCGGGGCCACTGATAGATCACTAACCAAACTATACTAAGAATTTAGGACAACAGGTAAAGTATCAACAGCAGGTTACAAAATCAGGCTATGCATCAGAATAGGAGCTGTCGATTACAGTAGCAAAATCTAATGCAAGCACGGAAGAGAAGGAATGGGCGATATAGGAATGATCAAGGGGGTTTTGCTTGCCTGGAAGCTCTGCTGAAAGGGGCTGGACGTCAGGGGCGTAGTCGTACTCGGGAGCAGCGTCAGTCTCAGAGTCTACCGGAGAGAAGAGGGGGAAGAAACAATAAATACAAAGCAAACAAATGCATCACATTGCATGACATGAAAATATGCTGCTAGGGGTGACCTAACACAGTGCTACACGTTACAGACGAAGCGGGAAAATATCTGGGAATATTTTCCCGGCTTTAGGCAATTATCGGACAGACGATCCAGAGGGGAAGGTTCCAGGTTTGCAGTGTTGGAGGCATGTGACAGGTATGTGGATGGCATATTCGGATTCGTCTTATTTTTCTGATCATTTTTCATATAGAAAACATTTTCATCCGAGCTATGGTTTAATTTCTACGAATTTCCAAAGTTTTAAACAATTTCTGGAATTTACTGGATTTAATTTAATTTCGAAATTAACGAATAAAATGCTATGGGTACATAGAGAGTGTACCCAGAGAGGTGCATGTGTGGCTGACAGTGGGGCCCAGTTGGCTGGGTTGAAAGCACATTTGCTCCCTTGGTTGTTTTGGTAATTCATAACAACATATATCTCATTGAACTAATGTCCATTCAAGATTAAGATTTCAGGATGTTCAATGATTGGCATGGCATGGACTAGAGATGTGGACCCCTCAAAATGCTAAGGACAAGAATTGGCAAAGATCAAGACTCTACATTTTTGGTTTAGTGATCCAAGATCACATTGAGTCCATAGGAAAGCCAATACTATTAAAAGGGGATGAGGTGTTGCTTAATGGTCTTTTTGCTCAAGTGCTTAGTGACAGTATTCCTAAACACTCAACCACTATCTCTACCCAAATATGTCCTAAACCCAAAGTCCAACTCGGCCCCACCGAAATTTCCAATCCGGCCCCACCGAGTTCATCCGAGACTTAGCCACTGCCAAACCCTAACAAATCAGATCCACCGAAATGGATCTCGGTCCCACTGAGATGGCCTTGCCAACTCTCTGTAATCGTTTGCATTTACTTCGGTCTCACCGAGTTTGCAAATCGGTCTCACCGAGATGGCTTGCCAACTCTCTGTTGCCTTATTGCTTCGCTTCGGTCCTACCGAGTTGATGCAATCGGTGCCACCGAGATGAGGATTGTCCTAAGCCATTGCACTTCGGTCCATCCGAGTTGTTCGTATCGGTCCCACCGAGATTCCTAAAGTTCATATCTTTTACACAGTTCGGTGCTACCGAGATGATCGTTTCGGTGCCACCGAGTTGGGTCAAAAGTGTGTAACGGTTGGATTTTGTGTGGAGGCTATATATACCCCTCCACCCCATCCTTCTGAGTAAGGAGAGCCATCAGAACGTGCCTACACTTCCACCATACATTTTCTGAGAGAGAACCACCTACTCATGTGTTGAGATCAAGATATTCCATTCCTACCATTTGAACCTTGATCTCTAGCCTTTCCCAAGTTGCTTTCCACTCAAATCTCTTTTCCACCATAGCCAAATCTGTGAGGAGTTGATTGAGTGCTGGGAAGACTATCATTTGAAGCACAAGAGCAAGGAGTTCATCAACAACACACCGTCTATTACCTTTTGGAGAGTGGTGTCTCCTAGATTGGTTAGGTGTCGCTTGGGAGCCTCCAACCAGATGTGGAGTTGAACCAAGAAGTTTGTAAGGGCAAGGAGATCGCCTACTTCGTGAAGATCTACCCCGATTGAGGCTAGTCCTTCGTGGACGTAAGCCATGGTGGAATAGGCAAGGTTGCTTCTTCGTGGACCCTTCGTGGGTGGAGCCCTCCATAGACTCGCGCAGCCGTTACCCTTCGTGGGTTGAAGCCTCCATCAACGTGGACGTACGATAGCACCACCTATCGGAACCACGCCAAAAACCGCCGTGTCTTCATTGCGTTTGAAATCTCCTATCCCCTCTCTACATACATATGCAATTGCTTACATTCCGCTGCTATACTCTTAGAATTTCATGTGTATGGTGATGCTTGACATGTACTATTGCTAAAATCTGCCTACAACTAAAATCTGGGAATAGGTTAAGTTTTATTTGGTCAAATAGTCTAATCACCCCCCCTCTAGACATACTTTCGATCCTACAAGTGGTATCAGAACTTTGGTCTCCGTAAGCCTTGATTTCCATAGCTTTGGTGATCATAGCCTTGGTTTCACAACCTAGGAGAGTATGGCGTCTAGTGAGGTTAACTACCACCGTAGAGGTCCATATTTTGATGGTACAAACTTTACTAGTTGGAAACATAAGATGAAAATCCATATTCTTGGTCATAACCCTGCCGTTTGGGTTGTTGTTCGTGTTGGCTTGCAAGGTGACTTCTTTGAGGATGGCAAGGAACCGGATCGTGAGGCAACCTCGGAAGAATTGAAGATGTTGCAATACAATGCTCAAGCTTGTGACATTCTATTGAACGGTCTATGTCCCGAAGAATTCAACAAAATCAGCCGCCTCGAGAACGCAAAGGAAATTTGGGATACTTTGGTTGATATGCATGAGGGTACCGAGTCCGTCAAGGAATCTAAGTTGGATATGCTTCAAAGTCAACTTGACAAGTTCAAGATGAAGGATGGTGAAGGAGTCGCAGAGATGTACTCTAGGCTTGCTCTCATCACAAATGAGATTGCCGGCTTAGGAAGTGAAGAGATGACCGACAAATTCATCATCAAGAAGATACTTAGAGCCTTGGATGGAAAATATAATACCGTCTGCACATTGATCCAAATGATGCCAAATTACAAAGATCTCAAGCCCACGGAAGTCATTGGAAGGATCGTCGCTCATGAAATGTCACTCAAGGACAAAGAGGAGCTGCACAATAAGTCAAGTGGTGCTTACAAAGCCTCAACCGATGCTCCAACAACTTCAAGTGACCAGCTAGTATCCAATGAAGAGATAAGCCTAATGGTGAAAAGGTTCAACAAGTTCTACAAGAACAAAGGAAAAGAAAGAAGCTCTAGCTCAAGACACTATGAGAGAAGATCATCAAGTCATGACCGTAATTGCTACAATTGTGGAAAGCCCAGACACTACTCAAATGAATGTACGGCTCCCTACAAGAAAAGAGACGAATCGCCAAGAGGAAGACATAGACGAGATGAATCACCTCGTAAAGAGAGAAGGAGTAGAGATGATTATTATGAACGAAGACACTCTCGAAGAAGCAAGGATTCGGAGAGGAAGGACAAGTCATCAAGGAGCTACACAAGAAGAAGACATCAAGCTCATGTTGGTGAATGGGTTTCCGGCTCCGACTCCGACAACCACTCCGAGAGAAGTTATCACTCCAACTCCGACTATAGTCAAGATGAAGGTGTTGCAGGACTTGCACTTGTGTCATCCAACTCCTACGATCTATTTGACTCACCAAATGAAGGAATTGGAAGAAGCTTCATGGCAAAAGGCCCTAAGGTATCACACCCCGAGTATCTTGATTTTAATAGTGATGAAGATGATTTGCTTGGTGATGATGATTTACTTATTGATAGGGCTAGTGATGTGAGCTATAATGAAAATGCTAGTAATCATGATAGTCAAGAGGAAACGAGTGACAATGCTATGAAGGAGATTGAGCGTCTAACTAAAGAACTAAATGCTCTTAAGTTAGCTCATGAAACAACTCAAGAGGATCATAGAGAACTTCTAAGAACTCATGAGAAGCTACGCTTCGAGAAGCTAAATTTAGAGCAAGAGCATGAGTTTCTTAAAGCTATCAATGACGATTTTCGAAAGAAGAGTTCTTCATATCTTGCCAAGCGTTTACTCTTGTCTACCTTTATGCCACAAGTTAAACCTAAGCAAACTAGCAACAAGGGTAAAAATGGTTCTACCTCTAGTAGTAACAATAACAATGCTAAATCCAATATTGTTGCTTCTAGTAGTTCTATTGATTCCACTAACGATTCTCTTAGCCAAGTTACACTTGAGCAAGAAAATATGCTATTGAAAGGAATTATAGAAAAAGGTGTCTACAAGAGCCTTGCCGGGAGTAAACAATTTGAGGAAATTGTACGCAAGCAAGGAAGGCATCGGAAGAACCAAGGTGTTGGTTTTGAACGAAAGTTCAATGCCGATGGAGTTGAGTGGGAAGAAGGTCAATACCCCAAGACGAAGTTTGTTCCTCAACAAGAGAAGTATGATCCTACTTCCTTCAAGGGAACACAAGCTCAAGAAGACCTTCCACCACAAGACCACAAGCTAAAAGGCAAGGACAAGCTTCAAGAAGAGATTAACTCATTTGAAGAAGCTCCTCAAGCCATGGTCAAGTGGGTTCCCAAGACTTCATCAAGTTCTACTTCATCAAGTGCTACTACAACTCCAAGGATTCCCATCAAGTTGATGTGGGTCCAAAAGAAGAAGAACTAGAGAGTTCTTGAGGGTGACTCCGCCAACAAACTTCACTCATATCATTCATGTCAAGAACTTGTGCAACCAACTTTCACATCTTGCACTAGTTCATGGAGTCACAAACCCTCTTGTTGGTAAGGCAAGGGACAAGGTAATCAATGCATTCATGGACATCATCATATGTGCATTTCACTCTATGTCTATGGATATCCTTGTATGTTCCTTGTGTGGGACTAACCCATGTAGGTATTGAAAGCACAAAACTCCAAAGGATTGCTCCCAACTCTTGATGGTCTACATCAACATTGAGCATCCACATATTCAACATCTACATGAAGTCATCATCGACAAAACCCAAGGTTAGTTCAACCCTCTTAGGGGGTATATCACATCTAGGGGGAGCCTTGCTCTAAACAATTGAGCTAAAGCAACTCTAATGGTGTGAACACATTAATGCTTTATGTAAAAGTGGTAACCCCACTTGAGCTTAAATGATGAGTATGACCTATGATCAAATGTTCTCATTTGGCTCCTAAGTCAATATACTCATATATAGATGACCTAGTCATCGCCATTGCTTGATAGATGATAAAATTGGTTGTGCATGTTTGACACATATTTCATTTGCAATCTTATTGTGTGAGCATGTTGGTTTGCATGATTTCATCATTCGAGGACATCCATTTGTTGTTTTGATTGTCTTGGTTTTTCTGGCCAAGTGGATGTACAAGAATGCCTAAGAACCTTCTCTAGCTATCTATGCTTTCTTGTCTCAAATTCTATTCTTGCCGCATCACAAAAATTGAACAAGTCATTTTCGGACCCTCCGGGTGAGGAGCACTCGGAGCCACCGATCTGAAAGGGCTGAACCTCCAAAACCTTCTAATTGATTTCGGTCAGACCAACCCACTCAAACTCGGTCGAACCGAAAGCATTTAGATTGATCTAGGTTTTCATCTCAGTGCTACCGATTAGACCAACTCGGTCGGACCGAGTTGCTATAACTGCAAGCAATTGCACGTCTCGGTGCTACCGATTTGTTCCACTCGGTGCCACCGACAGCGAATGGGTATATATTCCCAACGAACTGTGCGGTTGAAAATTTCTTCAAACGTCACGCGCCCACGCGCCATTGCTGCCGCCCCTTTGGTCTCCGGATCGTCGCCGTCGTCGCCTGTGCGCCCTCGCCGCAGGTCTCCGTCGCCGTCAACGGTAATCTCCACCGCCGTTGCCGCCGTAGAGGAACTCCACCGAGTTAGGGTGAGTTTCGATCCCTTTCGTGCTTCCCTTTTCTGATTCAATGCACGATTGGACTGCCTGAAATCTTGCCACGAATGCAATTCACTTTCCACCAGATTAGTTCGTTTGAACGAGATTCGAGCAAAAGATTTAGGGTTAGGTTTCTGCCGAATGCATCTCGGACCGACCGAATAGGAATTTTCGGTCCCACCGATTTGGCCCTGGCCATAGCACAAGTACATCTCGGTGCCACCGAGTTGTGCGAATCGGTAAGAGCGAAAGTAACGTCTCGGTGAAACCCTAGCATCTCGGAGCCACCGAAACCCATCTCGGTCAGACCGAAATGGCGTGCCATGTCTCTGTAGTGTGCTTCGGTGTCACCGAGATTACCAACTCGGTCCATCCGAACTGCATTCTGTGAAAACCTAGAACTAAAGTTTGAACTCATTTTTATGAAAAACAATCTGCTTTTTGTGATGACTCATCTACTCTACCCATACCTATCTATTCACAAGGTCAGCTCGGCAAGATGTCTGATGTTAGTGACAGTCAAAACAGGTCAGAGCAGCATGAAGAACAAAGTGAAGGATCAAGCCATAATGAAAGTTACTATTAGGGAGAGAGAAGCTCTCCAGATCTATCTAAAGCTGCAACAAGAACACGGAAGAAGAAAACCTCAGACAGTGAGGATGAGGACTTTGTTGCAAGTGAAACTGTACAAAAGAAGAAGAGAGTAGTGCTAGCTAAGGAGTACAGCACAAAGCCTACTTCTGTCAAGGAAAGAACTGCAGTGAGGAAAGTGCCAAAACAGACCATACAATTCACTCTTGAAGAGCCTAGTGAGGCAGCTGCAGGTGCCAAGAAGAAGAGGATAAGGAAAACTACTGCTCGAGTGATTGGCAGACCTACTATGATGATTGATGAGGAAGAAGAGGAGGAGGATGAGCCTGTTGCTGCACCCCCTGCAAAAGCACAGAAGCTCATGTCTGATGCTATCAAGACTGCTGCACCTCCCAAGTCTAAGCCTAAGGCACCAGCACCCAAGAGATCAACCAGAAACATATCTGCTGCAGAGAAGAACAAGGCCCCAGTGCCTGAATCAACTGTTGATGAAGAGCCTCTAGTGCTCAGAAAATTGAAGCCCAAGATACCAGAACATGACAACGCACACCCAGTAGCTGAGAACATGATGTTAAGAAAGGACAAAGGACTGCGTCAATGGAGATTGTCAGATCCTTATGCTATCAGGAGGAGGACTGCTTGTGATTACCGCTTTCACACCCGTGAACAACAGGATTTCTATGAGACAGTGTTGCTTGACAAGAAGCCCATAGTCAGTGACATGAGATGGGTGGACTGGGAATACATTGATGAGAACGAGGATTATTTCCCCCACATCCATGAAAGCTTCAGAATTGCAGGTGTTGATGAGTTCGTTGGAAAGAAGTTGACTAAGTGGAACGATGAGATGATTATGCAATTTTACTCCACAGCACACTTCTATCCAGATGGTCGCATAGCGTGGATGACAGGGGGCATTAGATATCAATCAACTATTTCTGAGTGGGCAAATCTTCTTGGTGCACCCAAGGAAGAAGATGATGATTATGATGTTTATGCCAAGCTCAAGTTTGATCACAATTCCATGAAGAACATGTACACTGCTATTCCCCAAGAGGATTTTGAAACACACAAGCTTGGATCAGTGAAGCATTTGCTACTAGGTCTGGCCACCTCAAACACAATCTTGTGGTACACCTTGTTACCCAAGTCAGGCGATGATAAGATGATCCATGGCCACTCCATCAACTTGCTGCATTTATTCGATACACCTCAGAAATTCAAGGTGATGAGCCTGATAGTAGAGACTATCAAGAGGACAGCAGCAGATCAGAAGAGATCGTGTGGTTATGCTCCACATATTTAGTTGTTGATCAATTCCAAGGTTGGAACCAGCACGTATCTTCTTGATCGAGAGCATTTGCCACTCCGTCCAGACTTTGAGGACAATGTCATAGTGATGGATCCTTCGCATCCCACTTCTGCCCAAGCACAAGAGGAAATCCACAAAGCACAGGAAGCTAAAGCAGGTCAGGAAGCAGCAGCTCCCAATGCTCCAATTGCGAATCTCAAGAGACCAAAAGACCAAATGCAATATCTGCTTGAAGCCACTCTGAGGATTGAGCGAAGTCTGGCCAACCTCACCCAGACCCAGGCTAGTTTTGAGCGGATCATAGAAACCAAATTTCATGATTTGGATGTCAAGGTGACAGAGATTCAGACCACAGTGGAACAGCTGCAAGGAGATGTCGATGCTGTCAAGCAAGCCAGATCAGATGACAGTGAAGATGAGAGACCGACTACAGAGCAGTTTCAGTCAGTGCCTAGGGCTGCCAGGTCAGTTGCGATACCAGTTGTGGATCCACGGACCACTGTATCTGCACCTGCCACCACAGCCACAGTGCCACAGCAGGTCTTCACTCCACCAGTCCAGCAGTCGTCAGCAGAAGCATTCGCAGACGCTCTCATCTCAACGCCGTCTACGCACACCGGAGCCGCCAGCGGGAGATCGCCTTCGGAGGACCGTGCCTAGAGAGCCGACTAGTGCTATACAATTCGAACTTTTTGGTACTTGTTGCCAAAGGGGGAGGATTTGTATAGATCATAGGCTTCGAGAGAGAGAGTTTCTTGTTTTTTGATTTGCTTCGAGAGTTTCTCTTGCTACTTGTTTGCTTGTTCGTTGATACTTTGTTATGTGTGTGTTGCTACAGTATTCTGCCGTTTATACTTGTGAGATACGATGTCGATTGATCATATTATGCCTATTGTGATATTCCATGTTTATCTCTACCATTATCTTGTATGATCAATTACTTATGTTGGTGATGCGTGCCTATTATTCCTATTATTCCAATCATATCATTTTGCGCACTCCACCAAGATGTATGTGACATGGAAGAGTAACCCATGAGCCTAATCAATTGTGCATTTGCATTCAAACGCAAATTTTTAATAATGCACAAATTTAGGGGGAGCTCTTGCTTATCACATACTTCTCAAAGCTTTGATCTATATGTTGTCATTAATTACCAAAAAGGGGGAGATTGAAAGCACATTTGCTCCCTTGGTGGTTTTGGTAATTCATAACAACATATATCTCATTGAACTAATGTCCATTCAAGATTAAGATTTCAGGATGTTCAATGATTGGCATGGCATGGACTAGAGATGTGGACCCGTCAAAATGCTAAGGACAAGAATTGGCAAAGATCAAGACTCTACATTTTTGGTTTAGTGATCCAAGATCACATTGAGTCCATAGGAAAGCCAATACTATTAAAAGGGGATGAGGTGTTGCTTAATGGTCTTTTTGCTCAAGTGCTTAGTGACAGTATTCCTAAACCCTCAACCACTACCTCTACCCAAATATGTCCTAAACCCAAAGTCCAACTCGGCCCCACCGAAATTTCCAATCCGGCCCCACCGAGTTCATCCGAGACTTAGCCACTGCCAAACCCTAACAAATCGGATCCACCGAAATGGATCTCGGTCCCAGTAAGATGGCCTTGCCAACTCTCTGTAATCGTTTGCATTTACTTTGGTCTCACCGAGTTTGCAAATCGGTCTCACCGAGATGACTTGCCAACTCTCTGTTGCCTTATTGCTTCGCTTTGGTCCTACCGAGTCGATGCAATCGGTGCCACCGAGATGAGGATTGTCCTAAGCCATTGCACTTCGGTCCATCCGAGTTGTTCGTATCGGTCCCACCGAGATTCCTAAAGTTCATATCTTTTACACAGTTCGGTGCTACCGAGATGATCGTTTCGGTGCCACCGAGTTGGGTCAAAAGTGTGTAACGGTTGGATTTTGTGTGGAGGCTATATATACCCCTCCACCCCATCCTTCTCAGTAAGGAGAGCCATCAGAACGTGCCTACACTTCCACCATACATTTTCTGAGAGAGAACCACCTACTCATGTGTTGAGATCAAGATATTCCATTCCTACCATTTGAACCTTGATCTCTAGCCTTTCCCAAGTTGCTTTCCACTCAAATCTCTTTTCCACCATAGCCAAATCTGTGAGGAGTTGATTGAGTGCTGGGAAGACTATCATTTGAAGCACAAGAGCAAGGAGTTCATCAACAACACACCGTCTATTACCTTTTGGAGAGTGGTGTCTCCTAGATTGGTTAGGTGTCGCTTGGAAGCCTCCAACCAGATGTGGAGTTGAACCAAGAAGTTTGTAAGGGCAAGGAGATCGCCTACTTCGTGAAGATCTACCCCGAGTGAGGCTAGTCCTTCGTGGACGTAAGCCATGGTGGAATAGGCAAGGTTGCTTCTTCGTGGACCCTTCGTGGGTGGAGCCCTCCGTGGACTCGCGCAGCCGTTACCCTTCGTGGGTTGAAGCCTCCATCAACGTGGACGTACGATAGCACCACCTATTGGAACCACGCCAAAAACCGCCGTGTCTTCATTGCGTTTGAAATCTCCTATCCCCTCTCTACATACATATGCAATTGCTTACATTCCGCTGCTATACTATTAGAATTGCATGTGTAGGGTGATGCTTGACATGTACTATTGCTAAAATCTATCTACAACTAAAATCTAGGAATAGGTTAAGTTTTATTTGGTCAAGTAGTCTAATCACCCCCCCTCTAGACATACTTTCGATCCTACATGGGTCAACTGCCCAGTCAGCAGAGGCTGACTGGTGGGCCCAGCTGCTGACTCAGCAGCTGACTGGGCCGGCCTTATCCACTCAAACAGTGGCAGGGCCCCACATGTCAGTGACTGAGCTAATTAACAGAGGTTAATTTTAGCTAACTAATTTAATTAGCTAGTGGGACCCACCTGCCAGTGTCAGGTTAATTAAAAGATTAAGTTTATTGTTTTAACACTAGTTTAATTAAGTGCGTGGGGCCTACATGTCAGTGACTGGGACTGCCCAGTCAGCACAGTTGACCAGGTCAACGTGGTCAACGGGGCACACGGGACCCACCTGCAGTGACCCAGGGTGGGCCCCAGGGCCCGCCACGTCAGCGGCGGCGCCGGAATAGCTCCGGCGAGCCTTTTCCGCGGCAGTGCTTCGCCGGACTCGGTCGGGATTCCGCTACGTGGCTCATTTGCGGCGCGGGGACTTGCGTTCGAAAGCTGGCGAGGTCGCGCATCCAACGGTGGCGGACGCAGTGGCTGGGGTGGCCGGCAGGGGAGCCGGCGTCGAGCCATGGTGGCGGCAAGGTTCGGGCGTGATCGGATTCACGGCTACGGGACATTTTCGGGCTCGCAAAGTAGCTAGGCGGGTGCTACGGCTCACCAGGAGCACATTGGTGCTACTGGCTTGAGCAGCGCGGCACGGGGAGCACGGAGCTCGCGGCCATGGCGGCGGCCAGAGCTCGGTACAGCGGTGGCATGACCTAGGCCCTAAGGCGAGCAGCAAAAGGAAGGAGGGGAAGTGGAGCTCACCGGGTGGCTCAAGAAAGGCCGGTGACAGTTTTGTAGCAGCAGACGGCGGCGGGATCCGCCGGAGATGTTACGGGTTCGAAGGCGGGGACGAGCTCGATTTCTCGACTGCAGTGCGCCCCGACTCTAGCTGAAGGCACCAGGCAAAGGGGAAGAGGCAGGCAGAGCCCGTGGACAAGATCTGCGGGCGCGGAAACACCGGTGGCCGCGTGACCGGAGCGGCGCGGCGACGACTGCGCTCGGGTGAGGATGAGAGAGAGCGAGCGAGCGAGGGAGAGAGGGGAAGAGTGGCGAAGGGCGTCCAGGGGGAGTGGACGGAGTCGGCCTTATCCGCGCGGAGCCCTGTGGCGTCGCGGTGTCGCCGTTCCGCTGGAGTGCGCGCGCGGCCACGGGCGCGGCGACATGCACACGAGAGAGAGACGGGAGGTTGAAGGAGAGAGAGAGGTGGGCTGGGCCGGTGCACTATGCACTTAGGCCCAGTACACAGTAGGTTTTCTTCTTTTTCTTTTTTTGGTTTTTGTTTTTCTTTTTCAGAAACTATTTTGCATTTATTCTAGCCATCAAATGACTTTTGCAATATATGGAACTAAGCCACTTAAATGCATTGCAATATTTGGCACTGCCACAAAAAGTTTGGGAGAGGTTTGAATTGATTTGAATTTTTCATAAATGGAATAGCATTTAGATATGTTGTTTTAGCACTGTTTTAATTGCTATAGCCCATTTAAGCAAACAAGTGATGTTGGTTTCCTTAACAAATAATTGTTATGGAATATTTGCTAAATGATGAACTATTTTGCAACCATGTTTGTGCAACTTTAAATTTCACTTGCAATTTGAATTGATTTCAGTGGTGGAATTTGAAATGAGATATGATTCCAATGGTGATCAAGCATTGCAAACCAAAGTGATTAAGCATAATCATGAGGATCAGTGTAGCTCATTACACAGGGGTGTTACAAATATCCCCATAGACTCTAGGGTTTTCAATAAGGTACAAGACATAACTCTCCCCATCCGTGTTTTGGGACGACATAGTGTGTCTAAATCTGTCAGGAAAAACAGCCAAAAACAAGAACAGAGGAGAAACTTGCGATATGGTGGTCAAAACATACGGGAGTATATATAAAGAAATTTTATCTTGCAAAACAAGCATATGAGAGGAAAACGGAGTCGGGAAGGCACACGAGGGGCCCACAAGGCAACACGGCGCTCCCCCGGGGGGTCACGCCTTGTTGCCTTGTGACCTCCTCGTGGGTCCTCTCGGCTGTTTCTTATTTTTGTATTTTTTCTAATATTCCAAAACTGATAGAAATAATTTTTATGGAATTTTTGGAGTCGGTTTACTTACCGTATCACATACCTACCCCTTTTCAGGGTTCGGGAGCGTTCCGGAAGGACTATTTGATGTGTTCCTCCGGTGTCATCGTTTGAATAATATTAGTTTCAACATTAATGGGGGTACCTGAAATATAATGCTTAATTCTTTGCCCATTCACCACTCTTGAGTTGGTGCCTTCGGAGTTGTTGATTTTGATAGCTCCGAAACGATAAACTTCTTCGATGACATATGGCCCTTCCCATTTAGAGAGAAGTTTTCCTGCAAAGAATCTGAAACGAGAGTTGTACAAAAGAACTTGATCACCTACTTTAAATTCCCATTTTTGAATTCTCTTATCATTCCATCTCTTAACTTTTTCTTTAAATAACTTGGCATTTTCATAGGCTTGGGTTCTCCATTCATCTAAAGAGCTAATATCAAATAGCCTCTTTTCACCGGCAAGTTTGAAATTATAATTAAGTTCTTTAATTACCCAATAAGCCTTATGTTCTAACTCAAGAGGTAAATGACATGCTTTTCCATAAACCATTTTATAGGGAGACATACCCATAGGGTTTTTATAAGCAGTTCTGTAAGCCTATAATGCGTCATCAAGTTTCTTAGACCAATTCTTCCTGGACCTATTAACGGTCTTTTGCAAAATTAATTTTATCTCTCTATTACTCAATTCAACTTGACCACTAGACTAGGGATGATATGGAGATGCAATTATATGATTAACATCATATTTAGCAAGCAATTTACAGAAAGCACCATGAATAAAATGAGAACCACCATCAGTCATCAAGTATCTAGGGACTCCAAACCTTGGAAATATAACTTCTTTAAGCATTTTAATAGATGTGTTGTGATCAACACTACTAGTTGGAATAACTTCTACCCACTTAGTAACATAATCAACAGCAACTAAAATATGTGTACCCATTAGAGGAAGGAAAAGGTCCCATGTAATCAAAACCCCAAACATCAAATGGTTCAATAACAAGTGAATAATTCATAGGAATTTCCTGACGTCTACCAACATTACCAATTCTTTGGCATTCATCACAAGAAAGGACAAACTTACGTGCATCTTTAAAAAGAGTAGGCCAATAAAAACCAGATTGTAATACCTTGTGTGCAGTTCTGTCTCCCGCATGGTGTCCTCCGTATGCCTCGGAGTGACACTTACGTAGGATTTGTTCCTGTCCATGCTTAGGTACACAACGTCTAATAACACCATCTACTCCTTCTTTATATAAATGTGCGTCATCCCAAAAGTAATTTCTTAAATCAAGGAAGAACTTTTTCTTTTGTTGGTATGTGAAACTAGGTGGTATATATTTAGCAACAATGTAATTAGCATAGTCTGCATACCAAGGAGTGTTACGAGAAGCATTTATGATAGCTAATTGTTCATCAGGAAAATCATCATTAATAGGAAGTGGGTCATCAAGAACATTTTCTATTCTAGACAAATTATCTGCTACGGGATTCTCAGCTCCCTTTCTATCAACAATATGCAAATCAAATTCTTGTAGCAGAAGAACCCACCTAATAAGTCTAGGCTTAGCATCTTTCTTTTCCATAAGGTATTTAATAGCAACATGATCAGTGTGAATAGTTACTTTAGAATCAACAATGTAAGATCTGAATTTATCACATGTGAACACGACTGCTAATAATTCTTTCTCAGTAGTAGCATAATTTCTTCGGGCACTGTCTAGAGTTTTACTAGCATAATGAATAACATTCTATTTCTTATCAACTCTTTGTCCTAAAACAGCACTAACAGCATAATCACTAGCATCACACATAATTTCAAAGGGCAGGTTCCAGTCAGGTGGTTGAACAATAGGTGCAGATATTAAGGCTTTCTTAAGTATTTCAAAGGCTTCTACGCAATCATCATCAAAAACAAATGGGACATCTTTTTTCAAGAGATTAGTAAGAGGCCTAGAAATTTTAGAGAAGTCTTTTATAAACCTTCTATAGAAACCAGCATGACCAAGGAAACATCTTATACCTTTGATATCTTTAGGACATGGCATTTTCTCAATAGCATCAACTTTAGCTTTATCAATCTCAATACCTCTTTCAGATATTTTATGCCCAAGGACTATACCTTCATTCACCATAAAATGGCACTTCTCCCAATTCAATACAAGATTAGTTTCTTCACATCTCTGCAAAACTTGATCAAGGTTGCTTAAGCAATCATCAAAAGAAGTTCCGTAAACGGAGAAATCATCCATGAAAACCTCAACAATCTTTTCACAAAAGTAAGAGAATATAGCAGTCATACATCTTTGAAAGGTAGCTGGTGCATTGCATAAACCAAAAGGCATACGACAAGAAGCATAAGTTCCAAAAGGACAAGTAAAGGTGGTTTTCTCGCGATCTTCTTGTGATACAGGTATTTGAGAGAAACCAGAATATCCATGTAGGAAACAAAAGTGTGTATTCTTAGATAATCTTTCTAACATTTGATCAATAAAAAGCAAAGGATAATGATCTTTCCTAGTGGCTTTATTTAATTTCCTGAAATCAATTACCATCCTATAACCAGTTACAATTCTTTGTGGAATAAGTTCATTTTTATCATTAGGCACAACCGTAATACCTCCTTTCTTAGGAACACAATGAACATGACTTACCCATCTACTATCACCTATGGGATAAATTATACCTGCCTCCAGAAGCTTTAATATTTCAGTTCTTAACACATCCTTCATCTTAGGATTCAAGCGACGTTGATGATCAATGATAGGTTTAGCATCTGGCTCCATATTAATCTTGTGCTGACATAGAGTGGGACTAATGCCCTTAAGATCATCAAGAGTATATCCAATAGCAGCACCGTGCAATCTCTTTTCTTCATGCTCTGAAAGGTTAGCACTAATAATAACAGGATATATCTTCTTTTCATCGAGATAAGCATATTTAAGTGTATCAGGTAATTGCTTTAATTCAAACACATGATCACTCTTAGGTGGTGGAGGGTCTCCCAAAGTTTCAATAGGCAAATTATGTTTGAGTATAGGTGCTTGTTTAAAGAATAGTTCATCTATTTCATTTCTTTCATCCATATGCATATCATTCTCATGCTCAAGCAAATATTGTTCTAAAGGATCAGTAGGAGGTACAACAATAGAAGCAAGACCAATAATTTCATCTTTATTAGGTAATTCTTTATCATGAGGTTGTCTACGAAACTTGGAGAAATTAAATTCATGAGACACATCACCAAAGTTAACACTGGCAATTTCCTTATTGCAATCAATCTTAGCATTTACTGTATTCAAAAAAGATCTACCAAATATTATGACAAAAATCATCTTGTGGTGATCCAAGAACAAGAAAATCAGTAGGGTATTTGATCTTACCACACAAGACTTCAACATCTCTAACAATCCCAAGTGGAGTGATAGTATCTCTATTTGCAAGCTTAATAGTGACATCAATATCTTCAATCTCAATAGGTGCAATATCATTCATGACTCTTGGTAGAGAGTAAAAGGAATAGCACTCACACTAGCACCAATATCACATAAACCATATTAGCAATGATCTCCAATTTTAACAGAAATAACAGGCATGCCAACTACGGGTTTGTTTTTATCTTTAATGTCTGGCTTAGCAATTCTAGTTGCTTCATCACAGAAATATATGACATGTCCTTCAATGTTATCAACCAAAAGATCTTTAACCATTGCAATATTAGGTTCAACTTTAATTTGCTCAGAAGGTCTAGGTGGTCTAATATTACTTTTATTAACCACAGTTGAAGCTTTAACATGCTCCTTAATCCTAACAGGAAAAGGAGGTTTCTCAATATAAGCAGTGGGCACAACTGGATCAACATTGTAAACAATAGTTTCTTATTTAGCTATTACGGGTTCTTCCTTTAATTCAACAGGTGGATGATATTTAAACCATTTTTTCTTAGGGAGATCAACATGAGCAGCGAAAGATTCACAAAAGGTAGCTACTATCTCAGAGTCAAGTCCATATTTAGTACTAAACTTATGAAAGACATCAATTTCCATAAAAGATTTAACACAATCAAACACAAGAATTATACCTGACTCTTTACCTTTGTCGATTTCCCATTCTTCAGAGTTGCGTTTAATTCTTTCCAGAAGATCCCATTTGAATTCAATAGTTCTCTTCATAAAGGAACCAGTAGAAGAAGTATCGAGCATGGATTGATCATTATGAGAAAGCCGAGCATAAAAGTTTTGAATAATTATTTCTCTTGAGAGCTCGTGATTGGGGCATGTATGCAACATATACTTAAGCCTCCCCCAAGCTTGAGCGATACTTTCTCCTTCATGCTACTTGTAGCTTGCGTTGGTATTTCCCCGAAGAGGAAGGGATGATGCAGCACAGTAGAGATAAGTATTTCCCTCAGTTATGAAACCAAGGTTATCGAACCAATAGGAGAATCACACAACACCTCGTTAGCAGCACCTGCACACAAACAACAAATCCTTGCACCCAAAGCAAACGAGAGGTTGTCAATCTCTTGGCGGTAAATTGCAAGATTAAATTGTATGTGATAGATAGATAGATTGAAACAAAAATACAAAATAAAATAAATAAAATAAAATGGCAGCAATATTTTTAGGGTTTTAGTAATATGATTTTGATAGACCCGGGGGCCATAGATTTCACTAGAGGCCTCTCTCGAGAAAATAACATACGGTGGGTAGACAAATTACTGTTGGGCAATTGATAGAAAAGCAAATAATCATGACGATATCCAAGGCAGTGATCATGTATATAGGCATCACGTCCAAGATTAGTAGACCGACTCCTGCCCGCATCTACTACTATTACTCCACACATCGACCGCTATCCAGCATGCATCTAGTGTATTAAGTCCATAAGAACGGAGTAATGCCTTAAGAACGAAGACATGATGTAGACAAGATAAACTCACGTATGAATAAACCCCATCTTTTTACCCGTAGTAGCAATGATACATACGTGTCATGTCCCTTTCTGTCACTGGGATTGAGCACCGCAAGATCGAACCCACTACAAAGCACCTCTTCCCATGGCAAGATAAATCAATCTAGTTGGCCAAACCAAATCAATAGATCGGAGAAGAAATATGAGGCTATAATAATCATGCATAAAAGAGTGCAGCAAAGACTCAAATAATTTCATGGATAATCTGATCATAAACTCACAATTCATCGGATCCCAACAAACACACCGCAAAAAGTGATTACATCGGATAGAACTCCAAGAACATCGAGGAGAACATTGTATTGAAGATCAAAAAGAGAGAAGAAGCCATCTAGCTACTGCCTATGGACCCGAAGGTCTGTGGTAAACTACTCACGCATCATCGGAAGGGCAGCAAGGTTGATGCAGGACCCCTCCGTGATCGATTCCCCCTCCGGCAGATTACCGGAGAAGGACCCCAGATGGGATCTCTCTGGAACAGAAACTTGCGGCGGCGGAAAAAGTATTTTGTGGACTCCCCTAAGGGTTTCTGATTTTTCTGGAATTTATAGTGCTGGAATTAGGTCAAACGGAGCTGGGTGGGCCCCACGAGGTACCAGGGCGCGCCACCCCCCTTGGGGCGCGCCCTGGTGCCTCGTGGCCCACTGCTCCATCTTCTGGCCCTCTCCCAAAGCTTCTAGTGTTTATCTTGTCTAATAAAAAATCTCCAAAATGTTTCGTGGCATTTGGACTTCGTTTGGTATTGATTTTCTGTAAAACAAGAACAGGGCAGAAAACAGCAACTGGCACTGGGCACTAGGTTAATAGGTTAGTCTCCAAAAATGATATAAAATTGCTGTAAATGATTATAAAAACATCCAAGATTGATATTATAACAGCATGGAACAATCAAAAATTATAGATACGTTGGAGACGTATCAGCATCCCCAAGCTTAATTCCTACTCGTCCTCGAGTAGGTAAATGATAAAAACAGAATTTTTGATGTGGAATGCTGCCTAACATATTCATCACATATTCTTTTCTTTTGTAGCATGGACATTGGACTTTAATGATTCAAAGCAATAGTCTATTATTTGACATGAAGATATAAATACTCAAGCATACTAACAAGCAACCATGTCTTTCAAAATATCAATGCTAAAGAAAGTTATCCCTAGCCCATTATGCTCAATCATTGATCCATTCATGAAACACACTCAAATATTAGCTACGTCCAATGCACAAGTATGACAATAGTGCTCTCTAGTTGGTGCTTTTGTAAGAGAAGATGGAGACTCAAAAAAAATAAAAATTGCATAAAAGTAAATAGATAGGCCCTTCGTAGAGGGAAGCAGAGATTTGTCAAATGTGCCAGAGCTCAAAGCTGAAATTAAAGAGATAAAAATATTTTGAGAGGCATGCTTTTCCTGTCAACGAAAACGACCGAGAATTCCCAATATTTTCCATGCTAGACACATCATAGGTGGTTCCCAAACAGAAAGTAAAGTTTATTCCTTTTCCACCATTCTTTCACAATCCATGGCTAGCCGTATCCACGGGTACCCTCCATACCAACACTTTCCAAGGAATTTTGTTGTTATTAATTTGATTTCATTGTGGGACTGGGCATCCCTATTACCAACCATTCTCTCGTGCAATGACAAGTGAATAAACACTCATCGTGAGAATAACACACCTAGCATGGAAAATAATGGCCACCCCCTGCCGCTTCATGAGCGGTATGGGCACGCAAAACGGAAAATTATTTTGAAAATTACAGTTGGCACACGCAAATTTACTTGGAACGGCATTGAAATACCGCATATAGGTAGATATAGTGGACTCAATTGGCACAACTTGGGTTTAAGGAGTTTGGATGCACAGGCAGTATTTCCGCTTAGTACAAATGAAGGCTAGCAAAAGATTGAGAAGCAACCAACCAAAAAACGAAAACGGTCATAAACATGCATTGAACACAACTAACACCGAATAATGCACCATAAGTAGGATATAATTTCATTGCATAACTATTGACTTAACATGCATGCATAGGGAATCACAAACCTTAACACTAATATTCTTACTAAATCACAATTACTCACTAACATGACTCACATATTATCATTTCCATATCGCAAAACTATTGTAAGGAATCACACATATCATATCCAATGATCTATATGAAAGTTTTTATATATATCCCTCTTGAATATTCATCACTTTGGGACCAACTTCATATCTTGTGCAAATTACCGTTAGTATCATCAACTCTCAAAAAGATTTAAGTGAAGCATGAGAGTGCAAATATTTCTTCAAAATTTCAATCTTATCAATTCTCAAAATAATATAAGTGAAGCATGAGAATTCATTTCTTCAAAATTTTAGTCTTGTCAATTCTCAAAATAATATAAGTGAAGCATGAGAATTAATTTCTTCAAAATTTAGCCACCACCGTGCTCAAAAAGATTTAAGTGAAGCACTAGAGCAACTGCCTAGCTCAAAAAAAAATAAGTGAAGCACATAGAGTATTCTAACAAAATGATGATGAACGTGTGGCTCTCTCAAGATAGGTGTGTTCAGCAAAGATGATTGTGACAAACTAAAAAGCAAACAAAGCAAAGACTCATATAATACAAGACGCTCCAAGCAAAACTCATATCATGTGACGAATAAAAATATAGCTCCAAGTAAAATTACCGATGGTTGGTAAAAGAAAGAGGGGATGCCTTCCGGGGCATCCCCAAGCTTAGACGCTTGATTCTTCCTTGAATATTACCTTGGGGTGCCTCGGGCATCCCCAAGCTTAGGATTTTACTACTCCTTATTCCTTCATCCATCGTGATCTCACCCAAAACTTGAAAACTTCAATCACACAAAACTCAACAAAACCTTCGTGAGATCCGTTAGTATAACAAAATAAATCACTACTATAAGTACTGTTGCAAACCCATTCATATTTTATTTTTGCATTATACCTACTGTACTCTAACTTCACCATGTCTTATACCCCCCGATACAATCCATAGATTCATCAAAACAAGCAAGTAGTGCATCAAAAACAGAATCTGTCAAAAACAGAACAGTCTGTAGAGATCTGAATTATGGTCATACTTTTGTAACTCCAAAAATTCTGAAAAATTAGGACAACGTGGAAAATTCATATATCAATACTGTGTAAAAATTTCAGACTTTTCTGACGCTCCAGTACAGAAACAAAATTCGGGCACTGGACGCAAAACTTTCTGTTTTCCAAACAGCATCAATTATATTATCTTCCAAATCATCCTAAAGGCTTTACTTGGCACAAACACTAATTAAAAACACAAAAACACAATAATACCAGTAGCATGACAGTGAAAACACACAATAACAGAAAAAAATTATTTTATTCATTGGGTTGCCTCCCAACAAGCGCTATTGTTTTATGCCCCTAGCTAGGCATAATGCATAATTTTAAGTATTGTCATCTTTCAAGTTGATTCCATAAGTGGCCCTCATAATTGATTCATATGGTGCTTTAATTCTTTTCCTAGGGAAATGCTCCATACCCTTCTTTAATGGAAACTGAAATTTTATATTACCTTCTTTCATATCAATAACGGCACCTATAGTTCGTAAGAACGGTCTACCAAGTATTATGGGGCAAGAAGAATTGCATTCAATGTCAAGAACAATAAAATCAACGGGCACATAATTTCTATTTGCAAGAATGAGAACATCATTAATTCTACCCATTGGCTTTTTAATAGTAGAATCCGCCAAGTGCAAATTAAGAGAACATTCATCTATATTGGTGAGACCTAACACATCACATAAAGATTTTGGAATTGTGGAAATGGTAGCACCCAAATCACATAAAGCATTGCACTCATAATTTTTAATTTTAACTTTAATGGTGGGTTCCCATTCATCATATAATTTTCTAGGAATTGAAACTTCTAGTTCTAGCTTTTCTTCTAACGCTTTCATCATTGCTTCTACGATGTGTTTAGTAAAAGCCTTGTTTTGCTCATAAGCGTTGGGTGAATTTAACATGGATTGTAACAAAGAAATGCACTCAATCAAAGAACAATTATCATAATTAAAATCTTTGTAATCCAAGAGAGTGGACACATCGCTATTTAAAGTTTTTACCTCTCCAAACCCACTTTTAGCAATTTTCTTATCAAGATTTTCACCCTCCGAATTATGGGGACGCTCTTTAGCTAAAGTTGACTCTTCTTCAGTCCCCTTTTCATCAAGTTTAATATTGCTAAACAAAGAATCAATAGATGAAACACTAATCATTTTAATATCCTCATCATTACTATGTTCTAATGATTCCGGCTTAGCCGCCATTTGATTTACTAGCGTAGCTTGCGCATCAAAAAAAAATCCTAGCAAATTTTCAGTAAGAGCAAATTGAGATTAAAGACTAGCAACTTCTTTACTAACATCGTCGAGTTGTTTTGCAATAGCATCCAATAAAGTAGAGTGTTCGTTGAGTTCCTCGGTAAAGAATTTCTTGTGCTCAAACTGCGTAGTCATGTAATCTTTAGTATTTTTCTCAATTTCGGACAAAATTTTATAATAAGAACTATCATGATAATTCTCTCGGGGCATCATGATTAAGCAAACAAGGTAACAAGCAGGCAAACAAGCAAACAAGAAAAAGGCAAACGGAAAATATTTTTGTATTTTTGTAAAAACGTTTTAGAAGTGGGGGAGATGAAAACAAGAGGCAAATGGCAAATAAAGTAAATGCAAGGAGATGAGAGTTTGTGCAAAGGTACTTGATAGATGTTGATGATGTCTCCCCGGCAAAGGCGCCAGAAATTCTTCCTGCTACTTGTAGCTTGCGTTGGTATTTCCCCGAAGAGGAAGGGATGATGCAGCACAGTAGAGATAAGTATTTCCCTCAGTTATGAAACCAAGGTTATCGAACCAATAGGAGAATCACCCAACACCTCATTAGCAGCACCTGCACACAAACAACTAATCCTTGCACCCAACGCAGACGAGAGGTTGTCAATCTCTCGGCGGTAAATTGCAAGATTAAACTGTATGTGATAGATAGATAGATTGAAACAAAAATACAAAATAAAATAAATAAAAGAAAATGGCAGCAATATCTTTAGGGTTTTAGTAATATGATTTTGATAGACCCGGGGGCCATAGATTTCACTAGAGGCTTCTCTCGAGAAAATAGCATACCGTGGGTAGACAAATTACTGTTGGGCAATTGATAGAAAAGCAAATAATCATGACGATATCCAAGGCAATGATCATGTATATAGGCATCACGTCCAATATTAGTAGACCGACTCCTGCCTCCATCTACTACTATTACTCCACACATCGACCGCTATCCAGCATGCATCTAGTGTATTAAGTCCATAAGAACGGAGTAATGCCTTAAGAACGATGACATGATGTAGACAAGATAAACTCACGTATGAATAAACCCCATCTTTTTACCCTTATTAGCAACGATACATACGTGTCATGTCCCTTTCTGTCACTGGGATTGAGCACCGCAAGATCGAACCCACTACAAAGCACCTCATCCCATGGCAAGATAAATCAATCTAGTTGGCCAAACCAAATCAATAGATCGGAGAAGAAATACGAGGCTATAATAATCATGCATAAAAGAGTGCAGCAAAGACTCAAATAATTTCATGGATAATCTGATCATAAACTCACAATTCATCGGATCCCAACAAACACACCGCAAAAAGTGATTACATCGGATAGAACTCCAAGAACATCGAGGAGAACATTGTATTGAAGATCAAAAAGAGAGAAGAAGCCATCTAGCTACTGCCTATGGTCCCGAAGGTCTGTGGTAAACTACTCACGCATCATCGGAAGGGCAGCAAGGTTGATGTAGAACCCCTCCGTGATCGATTCCCCCTCCGGCAGATTACCGGAGAAGGACCCCAGATGGGATCTCTCTAGAACAGAAACTTGCGGCGGCGGAAAAAGTATTTCCTGGACTCCCCTAAGGGTTTCTGATTTTTCTGGAATATATAGTGCTGGAATTAGGTCAAACGGAGCTGGGTGGGCCCCACGAGGTACCAGGGCGCGCCACCCCCCTGGGGCGCGCCCTGGTGCCTCGTGGCCCACTGCTCCATCTTCTGGCCCTCTCCCAAAGCTTCTAGTGTTTATCTTGTCCAATAAAAAATCTCCAAAAAGTTTTGTGGCATTTGCACTTCGTTTGGTATTGATTTTCTGTAAAACAAAAGCAGGGCAGAAAAGAGCAACTGGTACTGGGCACTAGGTAAATAGGTTAGTCTCCAAAAATGATATAAAATTGCTGTAAATGATTATAAAAACATCCAAGATTGATATTATAACAGCATAGAACAATAAAAAATTATAGATACGTTGGAGACATATCACTTCACGAGGCCAAAAATTATATATATAATTCCGATCACGATGAACCAAATGCATAGGATAAATTTTTTGGTGAAATTCCAGCTTCAACTAGTTCCAATCCCATGTTCCAGTATCATCACATAGCCTATACCATGTCAATGCCTTTCCCTCCAAAGATAAAGGGAATACCTTCTTCTTAACTCCATCTCCGGATAAACCTGCAACCTTAAACAATCAACAAATTTCATCTACATATATTAGGTGCATATCAGGATGCACCGTTCCATCTCCTGCATAAGGATTAGCTAGCAGTTTCTCTATCATACCCGAAGGAATCTCATAGAAAATATTTTCAGTAGGTTTAGTAGGTTGAGGAGCAACTCTTATTGCTTCCAGTCGAGGTGAAGATACCCCAAACAAGCCCCTCAAAGGATTACTTTACATAGTGACAAGTGACAATAAATTTCAGCACGTAATATAAATGTTTCCTTACCAAATTCCACTCACCAAAGGCACTTCACTCCCCGGCAACGGCGCCAGAAAAGAGTCTTGATGACCCACAAGTATAGGGGATCAATCATAGTCCTTTCGATAAGTAAGAGTGTCGAACCCAACGAGGAGCAGAAGGAAATGACAAGCGGTCTTCAGTAAGACATTTTCTGCAAGCACTGAAAATAGCAGTAACAGATAGTTTTGATAGCAAGATAATACGTAGCAAGTAACAAGTAAGAAGTATAATAAATTGCAGCAAGGTGGCCCAATCCTTTTTGTAGGAAAGGATAAGCCGGAACGATCTCGTATAATAAGCAAAGCGTTCTCGAGGACACATGGGAATTTCATCTAGTCACTTTCATCATGTTTAGTTGATTCGCGTTCGCTACTTTGATAATTTGATGTGTGGGTGGACCGGTGCTTGGGTGCTGTTCTTACTTGAACAAGCCTCCCACTTATGATTAACCCCTCTCTCAAGCATCCGCAACTACGAAAGAAGAATTAAGATAAATCTAACCATAGCATGAAACATATGGATCCAAATCAGCCCCTTACGGAATAACGCATAAACTAGGGTTTAAGCTTCTGTCACTCTAGCAACCCATCATCTACTTATTACTCCCCAATGCATTCTTCTAGGCCCAATGATGGTGAAATTTCATGTAGTCGACGTTCACATGACACCACTAGAAGTGATACAACATACACATCATCAAAATATCGAACGAATACCAAATTCACATGATTACTTATGACAAGACTTCTCCCATGTCCTCAAGAACAAAAGTAACTACTCACAAACATATTCATGTTCAAGATCAGAGGAGTATTGAATATCACTAAGGATCTAAACATTTGATCTTCCACCAAATAAACCAACTAGCATCAACTACAAGGAGTAATCAACACTACTAGCAACCAACAGGTACCAATCTGAGGTTTTGAGACAAAGATTGAATACAAGAGATGAACTAGGGTTTGAGATGAGATGGTGCTGGTGAAGATGTTTGATACGTCTCCAACGTATCTATAATTTTTGATTGTTCCATGCTATTATAGTATCAATCTTGGATGTTTTTATATGCAATTATATATCATTTTTTGTGACTAACCTATTAACCTAGTGCCCAGTGCCAGTTGCTGTTTTCTGCTTGTTTTTGGCTTTTCAGAGAATCAATACCAAACGAAGTCCAAATGCCACGAAACTTTTTGGAGATTTCTTTCTGGACAAAAGAGACCCTGGAGACTTGGAGAGGAGGCCAGAAGGTTCATGAAGCCTCCACAAGGCAACAGGGCGCGACCCCGGGGGGCGCGCCCTGATGGCTTGTGGGGCCCACGTGGCTCCGTTTGACCTAATTCCACTCCTATAAATTCACAAATATTCGGAAACCATCAGAGAGCCAGAAGAAAAATCCTTTTCGCCGCCGCAAACCTCTGTTCTTCCATGATCCCATCTGGAGGCCTTTTTCGGTACTCTGCCGGAGGGGGAATCGATCACGGAGGGCTTCTACATCAACCTTGCTGCCCCTCCGATGATGTGTGAGTAGTTTACCACAGACCTACGGCTCCAGAGCTAGTAGCTAGATGGCTTCTTCTCTCTCTTTGATCTTCAATACCATGTTCTCCTCGATGTTCTTGGAGTTCTATCCGATGTAATCTTCTTTTGCGGTGTGTTTGTTGGGATCCGATGAATTGTAGGTTTATGATCAGATTATTCATGAGAAATATTTGAGTCTTTGCTGATCTCTTTTATGCATGATTATTATAGCATCGTATTTCTCTCCGATCTATCGATTTGGTTTAGCCAACTAGATTGGTTTATCTTGCAATGGGAGAGGTGCTTTGTGATGGGTTCAATCTTGCGGTGCTCAATCCCAGTGATAGAAAGGGACATGACACATATTTGTATTGTTGCCATTAAGGATAAAAAGATGGGGTTTATTCATATTGTTTGAGTTTACTTCTCTACATCATGTTATCTTGCTTAAGGCGTTACTCCGTTTTTATTAACTTAATACTCTAGATGCATGCTGGATAGCGGTCGATGAGTGGAGTAATAGTAGTAGATGCAGGCAGGAGTCGGTCTACTTGTCTCGGACGTGATGCCTATATACATGATCATTGCCATGAATCCGTCATAATTATTTGCTTTTCTATCAATTGACCAACAGTAATTTGTTTACCCACCGTATGTTTCTGTGCTCGAGAGAGAAGCCTCTAGTGAAAACTATGGCCCCCGGGTCTATCTTTATCATATAAAAAAACATAAAAATACCTTGCTGCAATTTATTTACTTTTATTTAGTTTAGTAATTTACTTTATCAATTTATCTCTATCAGACTTAATCCTTTCAAGTAACCGCTAAGAGGATTGACAACCCTCTTATTTCCGTTGGGTTCAAGTGTTTGCTTTTGTGTGTGCAGGTGCTGCTCACTGGATTTTGCTTGGTTCTCCTACTGGATTGATAACCTTGGTTCTTAACTGAGGGAAATACTTATCTCTACTGTACTGCATCGTCCTCTCCTCTTCGGGGAAATACCAACGCAGACTACAAGTAGCAATGTTGATGAAGATTGGTCCTCCCATGATGAGAGCATCGTTGGTGATGTCAATGGCTTCGATTTTTCCCTCCGGGAGGGAAGTATCACTGGCGGAATTGCTCCGCCGGAGAGCAAAAGTGCTCCTACCCAGGTTCCACCTCGAGATGACGGCGCTTCGTCCTAAAAGTCTTCTCTATAATTTTTTTAGGGCAAATGAGCCTATATAGCAGAAGGAGGGGGCCAGACGCCAGCTGTGGGCCCCACAAGGCATCAGGGCGCGCCCAGGGGGGGCGTGATGTCTACTACACAACTTGTTCTTGTAGACTCGTGTTGGGCCTCCAAGCGCAGAGGTTTGTAGGACAGTAGCAATTTTCCCTCAAGTGGATGACCTAAGGTTTATCAATCCGTGGGAGGTGTAGGTTGAAGATGGTATCTCTCAAACAACCCTGCAACCAAATACAAGAAATCTCTTGTGTCCCCAACACACCTAATACAATGGTAAATTGTATAGGTGCACTAGTTCGGCGAAGAGATGGTGAAAAAAGTGTAGTATGGATAGTAGATATTGGTTTTTGTAATCTGAAAATATAAAAACAGCAAGGTAGCAAGTAACAAAAGCGAGCACAAACGGTATTGCAATGCTTAAAAACAAGGCCTAGGGTTCATACTTTCACTAGTGCAATCTCTCAACAATGCTAACATAATTGGATCATATAACCATTCCTCAATGCGCGATAAAGAATCACTCCCAAGTTCCTATTAGCTGCGAACATAAGATAGAAATTGTTTGTAGGGTACGAAACCACCTCAAAGTTATCCTTTCCGATCGATCTATTGAGCTATTCCTATAAGTGTCACAAACAGCCCTAGAGTTCGTACTAAAATAACACCATATGATACACATCAACCAACTCTAATGTCACCTAGATACTCCAATGTCACCACAAGTATCCGTGAGTTGATTATACGATATGCATCAAACAACTTCATAATGATAATATTCAATCCACACAAAGAACTCCAAGGAGCACCCCAAAGTTTCTATCGGAGAAAAGATAATGAAAACATGCATCAACCCCTATGCATAGATTACCCCAATGTCACCGCGGGAATCCGCGAGTTGAATGCCAAAACATATATCAAGTGAATCAATATAATACCCCATTGTCACCACGGGTATTCATATGCAAGACATACATCAAGTGTTCTCAAATCTGAAATATTCAATCCGACAATAACGAAACCTCAAAGGGAAAAGATTCGATTCATCACAACAAAGATAGAGAGGGAAGAAACACCATATGATCCAACTATATTAACAAATCTCGCGATACATCAAGATCGTGCCATATCAAGAACACGAGAGAGAGAGAGAGATCAAACACATAGCTACTAGTACATACCCTTAGTCCCGAGGGTGAACTACTCCCTCCTCGTCATGGAGACCGCCGGGATGATGAAGATGGCCTCCGGTGATGATTACCCCCTCCGGCATGGTGCCGGAAAAGGGATGTAGATTAGATCATGGAGGTACAGAGGCTTGCGGCGGCGTAAAAACTCATCTAGGTTAACTTTCTGGGGTTTCTGAATATATATGATTTTTTGGCGTTGGAATCACGCGAAGAAGGGCCACATGGGGCCCACAAGGCACCAGGGCGCGCCTGAGGGGGGGTGGCACGCCCTGGTGGCTCGTGGAGCCCCTGTGGGTCTTCTGGCCTCCTCCCAAAGCTTCTAGTGTCTCTTATGTTCCAGAAAAAATCGTCAAAAAGTTTCACTGCATTTGGACTTCATTTGATATAGATTTTCTGGAAAACCAAAAACAAGCATAAAACAGCAATTGGCACTGGGCACTAGGTCAATATGTTAGTCCATGAAAATCATATAAAAGCCATATAAAAGTGCACCAAAATCATACAAAACTATAATAAACATGGCATGAATACTTCATAAATTATAGATACGTTGGAGACGTATCAGCATCCCCAAGCTTAATTCCTGCTCGTCCTCGAGTAGGTAAATGATAAAAGAAATAATTTATGAAGTGTGAATGCTAGCATAGTGCATAAGTTTGATCAATGATAATTTCAATTACTTTTTTCTAGCATCATTATATATCATAAGCAGTAGCTCATCTCATAAAACTTCTCATGATCAAGTAGCAAGCTATTCACATGTTTAAAGTATAGGCCATAAACTTTCTTGAAAACTAACAAACTATGTTCTCAGTCATCAAACAATTGCAATTCATCTTATTTTCAGGAAGGGTCTATGTAAGAGCTTTGATCTAGCAAATTCCACATACTCAACCATCATTTAGTCTTCCATGATTGCTGACACTCAAAGCATATTTTTAGAACAAACCGTTTCAGTCAAACACATAGGAAGATAGGGGCTTAATGTTTTGCCTCCCAACTTATTTATCTCATGGATAATGTCAACAATAATAACTCATGATCACCTATATTCAACTGGATATATGTGCCTGGATCTTTCCCTACCACATAATGCTTGCCAACTAAAGAATAAATAGAGCGGAATAGGGATGAACATTAATGACTCTTGCATAAAAGTAAATACAGAAAAGTAAAAGATAGGCCCTTCGCAGAGGGAAGCAGAGGTTGTCATGCGCTTTTTGTTATTGGATGCACAAGCCCTTAATGCAAAGGAACGTCATGTTATATTGCCCCTGGTGATAGCAACCTTTATTATGCAGTCCGTCGCTTTTATTTCTTTACCATCACAAGTTCGTACAACGCTTATTTTCCCTTGCAATAAAAGATCATACATATTTTAGGAGCAATTTTTATTGCTTTTTGCACCGATGACAACTTACTTGAAGGATCTTATTCAATCCATAGGTAGATATGGTGGACACTCATGGCAAGAAACTAGGTTTAATGGTTTTTGGATGCACAAGTAGTATCTCTACTTAGTACGAATTTTTGGCTAGCAAAAGATCATAAGCAAGCACCACATGTTAGAGGATCCATGACAATATAACTTCTATGTGAATATAAACAAACATAACTCATTACGTTGTCTTCCTTGTCCAACGTCAACAACTTGATCAAGCTTGAAAATAATTAATGGGTGCTCACAATCATAGAAGATGTCCAAGATAGTATATTTATATGTGAAATTTCTATTCCTTCAAAATTCTTTCATGAATTGTTCAAGTGACCAATGCTATGCTTGTTAACTTTCAATAAATTTTACCACTTATACTTCTTGTATGTGAAGTCACTACTCCCCATGGGACAAGCATATGAAGCATATAAATTTCAACTTTATGATATTCAATTCATTTCAACAATTTACTCATAGGATATAAGTGAAGAACAAGAGTAAATGACAAACTACTCCAAAAAGATATAAGTGAAGACCAATTGAGTAGTTAAGTAAATAGGTAGCTATGTGAGGACTCTCTCTTATTTAAAAATTTCAGATCTTATTATTTTATTCAAACAGCAAAGAAAATGAAAATAAAAGGACACTCCAAGAATAGGACATATCATGTGAACAAGCGAAAACTTAGGCTCAACCAAAACTGACCGATAATTGTTGATGAAGAAAGGTGGGATGCCTACCGGGGCATCCCCAAGCTTAGATGCTTGAGACTTCTTGAAATATTAATTTGGGATGCCTTGGGCATCCCCAAGCTTGATCTCTTGTGTCTCCTTAATTCCTCTCATATCATGGCTTCTCCTAAATCTCAAGAACTTCATCCACACAAAACTCAACAAGAACTCGTGAGATAAGTTAGTATAAATCAACTCAAAATCTTAACATTCTCTACTATAGAAAATCACAAAAATTATAATTAAACATTGCATACTAAATGCCTCTTCATATTTAATACTCCTATCCACAAATAGAAACATTAAACACGCAAACATATGCAAACAATGCAACTATAACAGCAATCTGCCAAAACAGAACAGTATGTAAAAGGGGAATAAGAATCCATAATTCCCTAACACCAAAAATTCTGAAAAATTACCAAGTGAGATAGAACTCATGCATTCTTACTGTGTAAAAATTTCAGATTTTTATCATGTTCTGACTATTCAGGAATATTCTGGACATAACAGAAAACTTTCTGTTTTCAAACAGCAACACATGAACTTGCAAACTGAGCATGGTAAAGGCTATAATTGGCATTTTATTGAACTAAAAGATACAAAACATGATTATTGATAACAGCAAGCAAATCTTAATAAAATAAAATGATGCTCAAAGCAAAACTCATATTATGTGACGAATAAAAATATAGCTCCAAGTGAGGTTACCGATAGTGTTGAAGAAGAAAGTGGGGATGCCTTCCGGGGCATCCCCAAGCTTAGTTGCTTGGGTATTCCTTGAATATTACCTTGGGGTACCTTGGGCATCCCCAAGCTTAGGGTCTTGGCACTCCTTATTCTCCTCATATCGATATCTCACCCAAAACTTGAAAACTTCAATCACACAAAACTTAACGGAACTTCGTGAGATAGGTTAGTATGATAAAAATAAATCATCCACTTAGGTACTGTCAAGACAAGATTCATAATTGTTCTCACATAATTCCTACTGTATTCTATCATTTCCACAATTTATATTACTCAATATAAGCTATGGAAACACTAAAACAAGCAAACTATGCACCGAAAACAGAATCTGTCAAAAACAGAACAGCATGTAGTGAGCGATTTAAAAACCATACTTCTGTACCTCCAAAAATTCTGAAAAATTAGGAAAACGTAAAAAATGTGGAACCCAATACTGTGTCAAAATTTCAGAATTTTCTCAAGCTCCAGTACAGAATAGAAATTATAGCACTGGACGCAAAAGTTTCTGTTTTTGCCCAGAATCAAATCAACAAGCATCCACACTATCCCAAAGGCTTTACTTGGCACATTATTGAAATAAAACATATAAAACATGATTAATACAGTAGCTTAATCATGTGAAAACACAAAAACAGAAGGTATAAGTATTGGGTTGTCTCCCAACAAGCGCTTTTCTTTAATGCCTTTTTAGCTAGGCATGATGATTTCAATGATGCTCACATAAAAGTAAAGAATTGAAACACAAAGAGAGCATCATGAAGCATATGACTAGCACATTTAAGCCTAACACACTTCCTATGCATAGGGATTTTGTGAGCAAACAATTTATGGGAGCAAGAATCAACTAGCATAGGAAGGCAAAACAAACATAACTTCAAAACTTTCAACACATAGAGAGGAAACTTGATATTATTGTAACACCTACAAGCATATGATCCTCTCTCATAATAATTTTCAGTAGCATCATGAATGAATTAAACAATATAACTATCACATAAAGCATTCTTTTCATGATCCACAAGCATAGAAATTTTACTACTCTCCACATAAGCAATTTTCTTCTCATTCATAATAGTGGGAGCAAACTCAACAAAATAACTATCATGAGATACTTGATTGGCATAATACAATTGAAAATTAAAATCATGATGACAAGTTTCATAGTTATCATTATTCTTTATAGCATACATGTCATCACAATAATCATCAGAGATAGCAACTTTGTTGTCATAATCAATTGAAACTTCTTTCAAGATAGTGGAATCATCATTAAATAAAGTCATGACCTCACCAAATCCACTTTTATCATTATAATCATCATAAATAGGAGGCATGCCATCATCATAATAAATATTCTCATCAAAACTTGGGGGGCTAAAAATATCATCTTCATCAAACATAGCATCCCCAAGCTTGTGGCTTTGCATATCATTAGCATCATGGATACTCATAGAATTCATACTAACAATATTGCAATCATGCTCATCATTCATGGATTTTATGCCAAACATTTTATTGAATTCTTCTTCTATCAATTGAGCACAATTTTCCGATCCATCATTTTCAAGAAAGACATGATAAAGACGAATAATATGAGGCAACCTCAATTCCATTTTTTTGTAGTTTTCTTTTGTAAACCAAACTAGTGATAAAACAAGAAACTAAAAGATTCAATTGCAAGATCTAAAGATATACCTTCAAGCACTCACCTCCCCGGCAACGGCGCCAGAAAAGAGCTTGATGTCTACTACACAACTTGTTCTTATAGACTCGTGTTGGGCCTCCAAGCGCAGAGGTTTGTAGGATAGTAGCAATTTTCCCTCAAGTGGATGACCTAAGGTTTATCAATCCGTGGGAGGCATAGGTTGAAGATGGTATCTCTCAAACAACCCTGCAACCAAATACAAGAAATCTCTTGTGTCCCCAACACACCCAATACAATGGTAAATTATATAGGTGCACTAGTTCGGCGAAGAGATGGTGATAAAAGTGTAGTATGGATAGTAGATATAGGTTTTTGTAATCTGAAAATATAAAAACAGCAAGGTAGCAAATAACAAAAGCGAGCACAAACGGTATTGCAATGCTTAAAAACAAGGCCTAGGGTTCATACTTTCACTGGTGCAATCTCTCAACAATGCTAACATAATTGGATCATATAACCATCCCTCAATGCGCGATAAAGAATCACTCCCAAGTTCCTATTAGCGGAGAACATAAGATAGAAATTGTTTGTAGGGTACGAAACCACCTCAAAGTTATCATTTCCGATCGATCTATTGAGCTATTCCTATAAGTGTCACAAACAGCCCTAGAGTTCGTACTAAAATAACACCATATGATACACATCAACCAACTCTAATGTCACCTAGATACTCCAATGTCACCACAAGTATCCGTGAGTTGATTATACGATATGCATCAAACAACTTCATAATGATAATATTCAATCCACACAAAGAACTCCAAGGAGCACCCCAAAGTTTCTATCGAAGAAAAGATAATGAAAACGTGCATCAACCCCTATGCATAGATTACCCCAATGTCACCGCGGGAATCCGCGAGTTGAATGTCAAAACATATATCAAGTGAATCAATATAATACCCCATTGTCACCATGGGTATTCATATGCAAGACATACATCAAGTGTTCTCAAATCTGAAATATTCAATCCGACAATAACGAAACCTCAAAGGGAAAAGATTCGATTCATCACAACAAAGATAGAGAGGGAAGAAACACCATATGATCCAACTATATTAACAAAGCTCGCGATGCATCAAGATCGTGCCATATCAAGAACACGAGAGAGAGATCAAACACATAGCTACTAGTACATACCCTCAGCCCCGAGGGTAAACTACTCTCTCCTCGTCATGGAGACCTCCGGGATGATGAAGATGGCCTCCAGTGATGATTCCCCCCTCCGGCAGGGTGCCGGAAAAAGGCTGTAGATTAGATCGTGGACGTACAGAGGCTTGCGGTGGTGTAAAAACTCATCTAGGTTAACTTTCGAGGGTTTCTGAATATATATGATTTTTTTGGCGTTGGAATCACGCGAAGAAGGGCCACAGGGGGCCCACGAGGTACCAGGGCGCGCCTGGGGGGGTGGCGCGCCCTGGTGGCTCGTGGAGCCCCTGTGGGTCTTCTGGCCTCATCCCGAAGCTTCTAGTGTCTCTTATGTTCCCAAAAAAATCGTTAAAAAGTTTCGCTGCATTTGGACTTCATTTGATATAGATTTTCTGGAAAACCAAAAACAAGCAGAAAACAGCAACTGGCACTGGGCACTAGGTCAATATGTTAGTCCATGAAATTCATATAAAAGCCATATAAAAGAGCACCAAAATCATACAAAACTATAATAAACATGGCATGAATACTTCATAAATTATAGATACGTTGGAGACGTATCGGGCCGCGCCCTGTTGCCTTGTGGGCAACTGGTGGGTCCCCTCTGGTATATCTTTGCTCCAGTATTTTTTACATATTCAATAAAAAATCTCTGTGAAGTTTCAGGTCAATTGGAGCTCCATAGAACAGGTATCTCTGCTGTGGTTATTTCAGGTCCAGAATTCCAGCTATCGGCATTCTCCCTCTTCATTTAAATCTTGCCAATTAAGAGAGAAATGGCATAAGAATTGCATCATAAAGTGAAATAATGACCAAATGCGTTATAAATAACAGTAGGAAATCATGATGCAAATTGGATGTATTAGTAGCATAGTTTCTTGGAGCATTGTCTAGAGTCTTACTAGCATAATGAATAACCTTTAATTTCTTATCAACTCTTTGACCTAGAACAACACCAACAGCATAATCACTAGCATCACACATAATTTCAAATGGTAGGTTCCAATCAAGTGGTTGAACATTGGGTGCAGAAATTAAGGCTTTCTTAAGTATTCAAAGGCTTCTACGCAATCATCATCAAAAACAAATAGAACGTATTTTTGCAAAAGATTAGTAAGAGGCCTAGAAATTTTAGAGAAATCTTTTATGAACCTTCTATAGAAACCAACATGACCTAGGAAACTTCTTATACCTTTGATATCTTTAGGACATGGCATTTTCTAAATTGCATCAACTTTAGCTTTATCTGCCTCAATACCTCTTTCGGAGATCTTATGCCCAAGGACTTGATGTCTACTACGTAACTTTATTTCTTGTAGACTTTGTTGGGCCTCCAAGTGCAGAGTTTTGTAGGATAGTAGCAAATTTCCCTCAAGTGGATGACCTAAGGTTTATCAATCCGTGGGAAACGTAGGATGAAGATGGTCTCTCTCAAACAACCCTGCAATCACTCATAGGATAAAAGTGAAGCACAAGAGTGAATGACAAACTACTCCAAAAGATATAAGTGAAGAACAATGAGTAGTTAATTAATTAAGTAGCTATGTGAAGACTCTCTCCAAATAAAAATTTCAGACCCAAGTACTTTATTCAAACAGCAAACAAAACAAAATAAAATGACATTCCAAGAATAGCACAACTCATGCGAACAAATAAAAACTTAGGCTCAAGCGAGACAAACCGATAGTTGTTGATGAAGAAAGGTGGGATGCCTACCGGGGCATCCCCAAGCTTAGATGCTTGAGACTTCTTGAAATATTAACTTGGGATGCCTTGGGCATCCCCAAGCTTGAGCTCTTGTGTCTCCTTAATTCTTCTCATATCATGGTTTCCCTAATCCTTAAAAACTTCATCCACACAAAACTCAACAAGAACTTAAGAGATAAGTTAGTATAAATCAATGCAATACCTCATCATTCTCTACTGTAACAAATCACTAAAATTATAATTTAACATTGCATATTAAATTCTTCTGCATATTTAATACTCCTATCCTCAAATAGAACCATTAAACAAGCCAACATATGCAAACAATGCAAACATAACAGCAATCTGTCTAAACAGAACAGTCTGTAAAGGATGAAGCAAGATCCATACTTTTTTAACTCCAAAAATTCTAAAAATTTAGGACAACGTAAAACATTTATAACCCAATAATGTGAAAAAAATTCAGAATTTTATCACGTTCTAGTGCATAATAGAAATTCCAGAACTGGGCGCAAAAGTTTATGTTTTTGCACAGAATCAAATCAACAAGTATCCACACTATCCCAAAGGCTTTACTTGGCACTTTATTGAAAAAAAGCTATAAAACATGATTAATACAGTAGCTTAATCATGTGAACACACAAAAACAGTAGGTATAAATATTGGGTTGTTTCCCAACAAGCGCTTTTCTTTAATGCCATTTAAGCTAGGCATGATGATTTTAATGATGCTCACATAAGAGTAAAGAATTGAAACATGAAGTGAGCATCATGAAGCATATGACAAACACATTTAAGCCTAACCCACTTCCTATGCATAGGGATTTTGTGAGCAAACAATTTATGGGAACAAGAATCAACTACCATAGGAAGGCAAAACAAGCATAACTTCAAAACTTTCAACACATAGAGAGGAAACTTTATATTATTGCAACACCTACAAGCATATGTTCCTCTCTCATAATAATTTTCAGTAGCATCATGAATGAATTCAACAATATAACTATCACATAAAGCATTCTTTTCATGATCCACAAGCATAGAAATTTTATTACTCTCCACATAAGCAAATTTCTTCTCATTCATAATAGTGGGAGCAAACTCAATGAAATAACTATCATGTGATACTTGATTGGCATAATCCAATTGAAAATTAAAATCATGATGACAAGTTTCATGGTTATCATTATTCTTTATAGCATACATGTCATCACCATAATCATCATAGATAGCAACTTTGTTGTCATAGTCAATTGAAACCTCTTCCAAAATAGTGGATTCATCATTAAATAAAGTCATGACCACTCCAAATTCACTTTCATCAATATAATCATCATAAATAGAAGGCATGCTTTCATCATAGTAAAAATTCTCATCAAAACTTGGGGTGCTAAAAATATCATCTTCATCAAACATAGCATCCCCAAGCTTATGGCTTTGCATATCATTAGCATCATGGATATTCATAGAAAGCATACTAACAACATTGCAATCATGCTCATCATTCAAAGGATTCACATTAAACATTTTATTAAATTTTTCCTCTAACAATTGAGCACAATTTTCCGATCCATCATTCTCAAGAAAGACATTATATAGATGAAGTATTTGAGGCAACCTCAATTCTATTTTTTTGTAGTTTTCTTTTATAAAACCAAACTAGTGATAAAACAAGAAACTAAAAGATTCAATTGCAAGATCTAAAGACATACCTTCAAGCACTTGATACGTCCATTTTGCATCATGTTTTGCTACTGTTATTTATAGTATTTTTGATCAATATAACACTTTGTGGAGCAATTTTAATGCCTTTTCTCTCTTAATATGCAAGATTTACACAAGGAGGGAGATTACGGCAGCTGGAATTCTGGACCTGAAAAAGCTATGTCAGAAATACCTATTATGCACATCTCCAAATAAGCTGAAATTTCATGGAGATTTATTTTGGAATAAATAAAAAATACTGGAAGCAAGAAGTACCAGAGGGGGCCACCCAGGTGCCCACAAGGCACCAGGGCGCGCCAACCCCCTCCCCAGGCGCGCCCTGGTGGCTCGAGGGGCCCCTGGCCAGCCTCTGGCCCCCATTTTCTGGTATATAAGTCCATTTGCCCTAGAAAAAATATAGAGAAGACTTTCGGGATGGTGCGCCGCCGTCTCGAGGCGGAACTTGGGCAGGAGCACTTTTGCACTCCGGCGGAGAGATTCTGCCGGGGATACTTCCCTCCGGGAGGGGGAAATCGTCGCCATCGACATCACCAATGATCCTCTCATCGTGGGAGGACCAATCTTCATCAACATCTTCACCAGCACCATCTCATCTCAAACCCTAGTTCATCTCTTGTATTCAATCTTTGTCTCAAAACCTCAGATTGGTACCTGTGGGTTGCTAGTAGTGTTGATTACATCTTGTAGTTGATGCTAGTTGGTTTATTTGGTGGAAGATTATATGTTCAGATCTATTATGCTATTCAATATCCCTCTGATCTTGGACATGATTATGATTTGTGAGTAGTTACTTTTGTTCTTGAGGACATGTGAGAAGTCTTGTCATAAGTAATCATGTGAATTTGGTATTCGTTCGATATTTTGATGATATGTATGTTGTTGATTCTCTTAGTGATGTCATGTGAACGTCGACTACATGACACTTCACCATCTTTGGGCCTAAGGGAATGCATTGTGGAGTAGTAATTAGATGATGGGTTGCTAGAGTGACAGAAGCTTAAACCCTAGTTTATGCGCTTTTCCGTAAGGGGCTGATTTGGATCCATATGTTTAATGCTATGGTTAGAGTTATCTTATTTCTTCTTTCGTAGTTGCGGATGCTTGCGAGAGGGGGTAATCATAAGTGGGAGGCTTGTTAAAGTAAGAACGGCACCCAAGCACCGGTCCACCCACATATCAAATTATCAAAGTAGCGAATGCGAATCAAACAAACATGATGAAAGTGACTAGATGAAATTCCCATGTGTCCTCGAGAACGCTTTACTTACTATAACAGATCGTTCCGGCTTGTCCTTTGCTACAAAAAGGATCGGGCCAACTTGCTGCACTCTTTGTTACTATTGCTACTTGTCACTTACAAATTATCTTGCTATCAAACTACTCGTTATCGATAATTTCAGTGCTTGCAGAAAACACCTTGCTGAAAACCGCTTGTCATTTCCTTCTGCTCCTCGTTGGGTTCGACACTCTTACTTATCGAAAGGACTACAATTGATCCCCTATACTTGTGGGTCATCAGCACTCACCTCCCCGGCAACGGCGCCAGAAAAGAGCTTGATGTCCACTACGTAACTTTATTTCTTGTAGACTTTGTTGGGCCTCCAAGTGCAGAGTTTTGTAGAACAGTAGCAAATTTCCCTCAAGTGGATGACCTAAGGTTTATCAATCCGTGGGAGGCGTAGGATGAAGATGGTCTCTCTCAAACAACCCTGCAATCAAATACAAAAAATCTCTTGTGTCCCCAACACACCCAAAACAATGGTAAATTGTATAGGCGCACTAGTTTGGCGAAGAGATGGTGATACAAGTGTAGTATGGATAGTAGATATAGGTTTTTGTAATTCGAACAATCAAAAACAGCAAGGTAGCAAGTAACAAAAGTGAGCACAAACGGTATTGCAATGCTTAGAAACAAGGCCTAGGGTTCATACTTTCACTAGTGCAATCTCTCAACAATGCTAACATAATTGAATCATATAACAATCCCTCTACATGCGACAAAGAATCACTCCAAAGTTCCTATTAGCGGAGAACATAAGAAAGAAATTCTTGTAGGGTACGAAACCACCTCAAAGTTATCCTTTCCGATCAATCTATTGAGCCATCTCTATAAGTGTCACAAACAACCCTAGAGTTCGTACTAAAATAACACCATATGATACGCATCAACCAACTCTAATGTCACCTAGATACTCCAATGTCACCACAAGTATCCGTGAGTTGATTATTCAATATGCATCAAACAACTTCAGATTCATAATATTCAATCCACACAAAGAACTTCAAAGAGTACCCCAAAGTTTCTATCGGAGAAAAGAAGATGAAAACGTGTACCAACCCATATGCCTAGACTCCCCAAGGTCACGGGAATCCGCGAGTTGATTACGAAAACATACATCAAGTGAATCAATATAATATCCCATTGTCACCACGGGTATCCATATGCAAGACATACATCAAGTGTTCTCAAATCCAAAGTTTTCAATCCGACAATAACGAAACCTCGAAGGTAAAGACTCAATTCATCACAAGAAGATAGGGAGGGAAGAAAACACCATATGATGCAACTATATTAACAAAGCTCGCGGTACATCAAGATTGTGCCAAATCAAGAACACGAGAGAGAGAGAGAGAGATCAAACACATAGCTACTGGTACATACCCTCAACCCCGAGGGTGAACTACTCCCTCCTCGTCATGGAGACCGTCGGGATGATGAAGATGGCCTCCGGTGATGATTCCCCCCTCCGGCAGAGTGCCGGAACAGGGCTCTGGATGAGTTTTCTTCGCTACAAAGGCTTGCGGCGGCGGCGTGGAAGTTATAGGTTTCTTTCTGGGGGTTTTGGTATTTATAGGAATTTTTGGTGTTGGTTTCACGTCAAGGGGGCCCACGAGGGAGCGACAAGCTCGGTGGGCGCGGACAGGGGGAAGGGCGCGCCCCCCAGGCTTGTCGTGCCCTCGTGGATCTTCTGGTCCATCTCAGGTACTTCGGGGGTCCCTTTTGGTCCATAAAAATCACCGTAAATTTTCAGCCAATTCTGAGAACTTTTATTTTTGCACAAAAAACAACACCACAGTAGTTCTGTTGAAAACAGCGTCAGTCCGGGTTAGTTCTAATCAAATCATACCAAAACCATATGAAATTGTTATAAACATGGCATGAATACTTCATAAATTATAGATACGTTGGAGACGTATCAAGACTATACCTTCATTCACCATAAAGTGGCACTTCTCCAAGTTCAAGACAAGATTAGTTTCTTCACATCTCTGCAAAACTCGATCAAGGTTGCTTAAGCAATCATCAAACGAAGTTCCATAAACGGAGAAATCACCCATGAAAACCTCAACAATCTTTTCACAAAAGTCAAAGAATATAGCAGTCATACATCTTTGAAAGGTAGTAGGTGCATTGCATAAACCAAAAGGCATACGTCTATAAGCATAAGTTCCAAAAGGACAAGTAAAGGTGGTTTTCTCTTGATCTTCTTTCGATACAGGTATTTGAGAAAAACCAGAATATCCATCTACGAAAAAAAAGTGTGTATGCTTAGATAATCTTTCTAAGATTTGATCAATAAAAGGCAAGGGGTAATGATCTTTCCTAGTAGCTTTATTTAATTTCCTGAAATCAAGTACCATCCTATAACCGGTTACAATTATTTGTGGAATGAGTTTATTTTTATCATTAGGGACAACGGTGATGCCTCCTTTCTTAGGAACACAATGAAAAGGACTTACCCATCTACTATCAGCTATAGATAAATTATACCTGCCTCCAGAAGCTTTAATATTTCAGTTCTTACCACATCCTTCATCTTAGGATTCAAGCGGCGTCGATGATCAATGACTAGCTTAGTATCAGGTTCCATATTAATCTTGTGCTAACATAGAGTGGGACTAATGCCCTTAAGATCATCAAGAGTATATCCAATAGCAGCACGGTGCTTCCTCAGAGTTTTAAGTAATCTCTTTTCTTCATGCTCTGAAAGGTTAGCACTAATAATAACATGATATATCTTCTTGTCATCAAGATAAGCATATTTAAGTGTATCGGGTAGTTTCTTTAATTCAAACACAGGATCACTCTTAGGTGGGAGAGGATCTCCCAAAGTGTCAACAGGAAAATTATGTTTAAGAATAGGTGCTTGTCTAAAGAATATTTCATCTATTTCTTTTCTTTCATTCATATGCATATCATTTTCATGGTATAGCACATATTGTTCTAAAGGATCAATAGGAGGCATAGAAATAGAAGCAAGACCAGTAATTTCATCTTTATTAGGCAATTCTTTATCAAGAGGTTGTCTACGAAACTTAGAGAAATTAAACTCATGAGATACATCAGCAAAATTAACGCTGACTATTTCTTTATTGCAATCAATCTTAGCATTAACGGTATTCAAGAAAGGTCTACCAAATATAATGGGACAAAAATCATCTTGTGGTGATCCAAGAACTAGAAAATCGGTAGGGTATTTGTTCTTACCACACAAGACTTCAACATCTCTAACAATTCCAAGCGGTGTAATAGTATCTCTATTTGCAAGCTTAATAGTAACATCAATATCTTCAATCTCAACAGGTGCAATATCATTCATGACTTCTTGATAAAGAGAAAATGGGATAACACTCACACTAGCACCAATATCACATAAACCATGATAGCAATGATCTCCAATTTTAACAGAAACAACAGGCATGACAATAACAGGTTTATTTTTATCTTCAGGGTCTGGCTTAGCAATTCTAGTTGCTTCATCACAAAAGTATATGACATGTCCGTCAATATTATCAACCAAAAGATCTTCAACCATTGCAATATTAGGTTCAACTTTAATTTGTTCAGAAGGTTTAGATGATCTAATATTACTCTTCCTAACCACAGTTGAAGCTTTAGCATGTTCCTTAATCCTAACAGGGAAAGGAGGTTTCTCAATATAAGTAGTAGGCACAACTGGATCAACATTGGAAACTATTATTTCATCTTTAGCTATAATATGTTCTTCCCCTACTTTAATAGGTGGATGAAACTTAAACAATTTCTCCTTAGGGAGATCAACATGAGCAGCAAAGGATTCACAAAAAGTAGCTACTATCTCAGAGTCAAGTCCACATTTAGTACTAAACTTATGAAAAACATCGGTTTCCATAAAAGATTTAACACAATCGAACTCGAGATTTATACCTGACTCTTTACCTTTGTCGATTTCTGATACATCTCCAACGTATCTATAATTTTTTTTTGTTCCATGCTATTATAGTATCAATCTTTGATGTTTTATATGCAATTATATATCATTTTCTGGGACTAACCTACTAACCTAGTGCCCACCAGTTGTTATTTTCTGCTTGTTTTTGGTTTTTCAGGAAATTAGTACCAAACGAAGTACAAATGCCACGAAACTTTTTGACGATTTTTTTCTAGACAAAAGAGACCCTGGAAGCTTCGGGAGGAAGCCAGAAGCCTCACGAGGAGGCCACAAGGCAACAGGGCGCGGCCCTAGGCGGGGCGCTCCCTGATGCCTTGTGGGCCCCTCATGGCTCCTTTTGACCTAATTCCACTTCTATAAATTCTCAAATATTGGGAAACCAACAAAGAGCCACACGAGAAAACTTTTCCGCCACCGCAAGCTTCTATTCTTCCGCGATCCCATCTGGAGGCCTTTTCCGGCACTCTGCCGGAGGGAGAATCGATCACGGGGGGCTTCTTCATCAACCTTGCTGCCCCTCGGATGATGTGTGAGTAGTTTACCACTGACCTACATGTCCATAGTTAGTAGCTAGATGGCTTCTTCTCTCTGTTTGATCTTCAATACAATGTTCTCCTCGATGTTCTTGGAGTTCTATCCGATGTAATCTTCTTTTGCGGTGCGTTTGTTGGGATCCGATGAACTGTGGGTTTATGATCTGAATATTTATGAATATTAATTGAGTCTTCTCTGAACTCTTTTATGCATGATTGTTACAGCTTTGTATTTCTCTCCGATCTATCCGTTTGGTTTGGCCAACTAGATTGATTTATCTTGCAATGGGAGAGGTGCTTTGTGATGGGTTCAATCTTGTGGTGCTCTATCCCAGTGACAAAGTAGGGGACAATACACATATTTGTATTGTTGCCATTAAGGATAAAACGATGGGGTTTATTCATATTGCTTGGATTGACTTTGTCTACATTATGTCATCTTGCTTAAGGCGTTACTCTGTTTTATACTTAATACACTAGATGCATGTTGGATAGCGGTCGATGAGTGGAGTAATAGTAGTAGATGCACGCAGGAGTCGGTCTACTTGTCTCGGACGTGATGCCTATATACATGATCATTGCCCTGAATATCGTCATAACTATGCGCTTTTCTATCAATTGCCCAACAGTAATTTGTTTACCCACCGTATGCTATGTGCTCAAGAGAGAAGCCTCTAGTGAAAACTATGGCCCCCGGGTCATTTATCGTTATCATATAAACAAAATTCCTAAAAATACATTGCTGCAATTTATTTTACTTTTATTTTATTTTGCAATTTACTTTATCTATTTATCTATCACTACAAGATTTAATCCTTGCAATTAACCGCCGAGGGGATTGACAACCCCCTTGTTCGCGTTGGGTGCAAGTATTTGCTTTTGTGTGTGCAGGTGCTGCTAACGAGGTTTTGTTTGGTTCACCTACTGGATTGATAACCTTGGTTCTTAACTAAGGGAAATACTTATCTCTTCTGTACTGCATCATCCTCTCCTCTTCGAGGAAATCCCAACGCAGCTCACAAGTAGCAGGAAGAATTTCTGGCGCCGTTGCCGGGGAGACATCATCAAAACTTATCAAGTACCTTCGCACAAACTATCCTTTACTTTATTTTATTTTCTTTTATTTGCGTTTTTATTTGCATTTGCCTCTCATTTTCATCTCCCCCACTTCTAAAATATTTTATAAAAACACAAAAATATTTTATTGTCTTGTTGCTTGCTTGAAGTCGTTACCATGTCTGAACTTGAGAAAGTTGTTATTGAAAGTGTTAGTGAGGATAGTGCTTGTGAATCTCTTGAAGGGAAAACTCACCCTTTTGATCTTAATCATGACCCTCCTGAGATTGATCCTCCCACTAATTTCAAAACTAAAGTCTATCATGTAGGAAGTGGTAATATTATCGGGAAGAACATTATTCAAGAATTCTTTAATTGCGCGGGAGTTATAGCAATAATGAAGGGATCTATTCTTGACAAAACAAATTGCTATGTGGATGCTATTGCTATGCTTGTGGTTAAATTAGAAAGAAAATTCTTGCATATTCATCCCGCCTTACAAAAGATATTCTATGAACTTCCCAATATCCACAATCCTAGGGCTAAGAAAATTGCCACTATTATCCTTATGCATGAATTTGATTACATAATTCGAGAAGCTAGGGACATATTTTCCTTTTATAAAATTGATTTCGAGCATCCTCCCATAGAGGAAATTCTTCATGATAAAGATACTATCCGTAGGTTGGAATCTAAAGATTACTTTGCTTATGGTGAGAATATTAGAAGAAGAGTTCCACATGCCAAAATAATTAAAACTTTGTACCACCATGCTTGTGATAGATTTGAGTGGATTACTAAAGGAATTGATGAGGGATTTAGTGAAGAATGGATTGAGGGTACGGCTAGAGACCCTATTGATGATGAGATACATGTTTTATATGAGGATCTTTACGGTGACGATTCAGAGTTTGAAGTAATGAATGTTAATCTCACCGATCAAAGTCCTTTTAATTATTTAAGTTCTCCCCCTAGAAAAGCGGAACATGAGAGTAGAGAATTAATGCGAAAAGTTTTTGAAGATTTGATTAAAAAGGATTTGGAAACTAAGGATGATAATACTTGAAACTATGCATTATGCCTAGCTAGGGGCATAAAATAATAATGCTTGTTGGGAGGCAACCCAATATTTATTTTTATTGCACCTTTTTATTTTCTTGTGTTACACAATTTTAGCTAATTTTATGATTTTTTTTTATATTTTAATTAGTGTTTGTGCCAAGTAATGCCTTTAGGATGATGTGGATGATAGTATTATTGATGTTGTTTGAAAACAGCAGCTTTTGCGCCCGGTACGGGAGTTGTTTTTCTTTGCTGGAATGTCAATAATTGTGGAATTGTTTACACAGTATTGGAATATGAATTGTTTACGTTGACCTAATTTTTCTGAATTTTTGGAGCTATAGAAGTATAGTCAAATATTCAATCTTTACAGACTTTACTGTTTTAGACAGATTCTGTTTTTGTTGCATAGTTTGCGTATTTTGATGAATCTGTGGATTGTATCGGGGGGTATAAGTCATGGAGAAGTTGGAGTACAGTAGAATTATTCCAATATTAAATACCAATCAATTTACAACAGTACCTAAATGTTTGGATGTATTTATTATACTAACGGATCTCACGAGGTTTCTGTTGAGTTTTGTGTGCTGAAGTTTTCAAGTTTTGGGTGAGATCATGATGGATAAAGGAATAAGGAGCAGCAAGAGCCTAAGCTTGGGGATGCCCCGGATGGCATCCCCTCTTTCGTCTACAATCTATCGGTAACTCACTTGGAGCTATATTTTTATTCATCACATGATATGTGTTTTGCTTGGAGCATCTTGTGCCATAGTTTTATTTTCTTCGTTTACTTTTTAGTTTGCCACAATCATCTTTGTTGAACGTACCTTTTTGAGAGGGACACACAATATCCATGATTTGTTGGAATACTCTATGTGCTTCACTTATATCTTTTAGAGCATGGCGGTGGTTATATTTAAAAGAAATAGTTGCACTCTCATGCTTCACTTATATCTTTTTGAGAGTCTAATAAATAGGAATGGAAATTTGCACATGTTAAAAGAATGATCCTGATATGATAAGGTATCCAAGGGGGATATAATAAAAACCTTCATGTAGATTACTAAGGATGAAGTGCATGGTTAATTTTATTAATGTCGTAATATGAAAGGACATAGGTTCATGATCATTGGTTAGTAGAAATACCGGTATTGAAGTTTGTTATGACATATTCACCTTAATATTAGTTGTGGCATGGCGAGGAAGTTCGAGCATTTATATGTCTGAAATGAAATCGTTGAGTGTTGTTATAATCGGGGGCACGCGATGGTTAACTCCTACCAACCTTCCTCCTAGGGGCATGCGGTTAGTGCTTTGCTTCGAGGGCTAAGTAGACTTTTGCAATAAGTATGTGAGTTCTTTATGACTAATGTGAGTCCATGGATTATACGCACTCCTATCTTTCCATAATTTGCTAGCCTCTTCGGTACCGTGCCTTGCCCTTTCTCACCTCGAGAGTTGGCGCAAACTTTGCCGGCGCATCCAAACCTCGTGATATGATACGCTCTTTCACACATAAACCCCTTTTACCTTCCTCAAAAGCCACCATACCTACCTATTATGGCATTTCCATAGCCATTTCGAGATATATTGCCATGCAACTTCCACCGTTCTGTTTATATGACACACATCATCATTGTCATATTGCTTTGCATGATCATATAGCTGACATAGTATTTGTGGCAAAGCCACCGTTCATCATTTTTGATACATGTTACGCTAGATCATTGCACATCCTGGTACACTGCCAGAGGCATTCATATAGAGTCATATTTGTTCTAGTATCAAGTTGTAATTTTGAGTTGTAAGTAAATAAAAGTGTGATGATCATCATTATTAGAGCATTGTCCCAGTGAGGAAAGGATGATGGAGGCTATGATTCCCCCACAAGTCGGGATGAGGCTCCGGACGAAAAAATAAAAAAAATAAAAAAAAGAGGCCAACAAAAAAATGAGAGAAAAAGAGAGAAGGGACAATGTTACTATCCTTTTCCACACTTGTGCTTCAAAGTAGCACAATGTTTTTCATATAGAGAGTCTCCTATGTTGTCACTTTCATATACTAGTGGCAATTTTTCATTATAGAACTTGGCTTGTATATTCCAATGATGGGCTTCCTCAAATGCCCGAGGTCTTCATGAGCAAGCAAGTTGGATGCACACCCACTTAGTTTTCAGTTTGAGCTTTCATACACTTATAGCTCTTAGTGCATCCGTTGCATGGCAATCCCTACTCCTCGCATTGATATCGATTGATGGGCATCTCCATAGCCTGTTGATCCGCCGAGTTGATGCGAGACTTCTTCTTCTCCTTTCCATTATTTGATACCAACCACCGCATTCTATTCCACCTAGTGCTATATCCATGGCTTGCACTCATGTATTGCGTGAGAGTTGAAAATGCTGAAGCGCGTTAGAAGTACGATCCAATTGCCTGGTTTGACACCGGGGTGCTCATTATTTATATATTTGCGGTGAAGATAGAGTCATTCCATGATTAATATGAGAAAGTGAGTAGGGATAACACTCGTTAAGGATCATATATTTTGAAAGTTTAATGATTATGCTTCTTATGTTCATGGATATTATTATTCATCGCTTCACAACTTTTATGCCATAAAGAGATTACATAATAAAAATGTTGGGTAGCATTCCACATCAAAAAATTTGTTTTTATCATTTACCTACTCGAGGACGAGTAGGAATTAAGCTTGGGGATGCTTGATACGTCTCCAACGTAACTATAATTTTTTATTGTTCCATGCTATTATAGTATCAATATTGAATGTTTTATATGCAATTATATATCATTTTTTGGGACTAACCTATTAACCGAGTGCCCAGTGCCAGTTGCTGTTTTCTGCTTGTTTTTGGTTTTTCAGGAAATCAGTACCAAACGAAGTCCAAATGCCATGAAACTTTTTGATGATTTTTTTCTGGACAAAATAGACCCTGGAAGCTTTGGGAGGAAGCCAGAAGCCTCACGAGGAGGCCACAATGCAACAGGGCGCGGCCCCAGGGGGGTGCCCTGATGCCTTGTGGGCCCCTCGTGGCTCCTTTTAACCTAATTCCACTTCTATAATGTAGGATCGAAGTATGTCTACCAGAGGGGGGTGAATGGGAGTTTTAAATTTTTCTCGGAAATATTAAAACTCTCGGAACCCAGCAGCGGAACGAATGAAAATACAGTAAACAGTGAGCGAATACAAACTACCGAATGGAAACTAACAACATGTACCGAGGTAAATCACATGATTGAAATATGGCATGTCACAGTTCGAATGTAAAAAGGGTAGCAGAAGTGACCAGTGATGCTCGATGGCGACAAGGTGTTTGGTAGACCAGTTCGCCCTTCTGCACAAGGACTACGTCTGGTTGGAGGGGTTGTGATTTAACACGGAAGATAAACTCTCTTCGCCCTATTCTCCTCGACAATTGGTTCGTCAACCAATGTCGATTACTCGTGGTAGATACTTGAGGCAATCTCCGAACCTTTACAGACTTCTTCTTCGAGAACCACAATTACTCTTGGTCTCTGAAGAAATTGACACCTAACCGTCTAGAGAGTTTGCAGCTCTCAAGAGTAATAGGCGGAGCTTACTAGACTTAGATTATAGTGATGCTGAACCACTATCTAATTTTTCGGCTCTAGGGTTTTTCTCTCGGTGGATTTTAAACTCAAATCTCTCGGAGAGGGGTTGCTCAACAATCTTCTCAGAATCAAACGGAGCAGCCACCGGACAACGCCGGCGCGGGGTGGCTATTTATATCCGCAGCCTTCCCTGATGGGAAATGATCATTTTGGACACGCGGTCCAGCCAATGGCCAACCGACACGTTCACAACGGTCGGATTTGGGAGCAACGTTAACATTACTAGAGGAACAAGTAATGCTAACTCCTCGGTCAGAGACAAATCTCTCGCAGCGAAGAAGATCACAGTCTCTTGCTGGCAAGTATTTGCTCGGAACACAAAGAGATTTCTCTCACAGCTTTCATAGGATTCGGGTTTAGCATCAGTGAATCAAATCTTAGAACGCTACACCCCTCTTAATAGTACGGTGGTCCTATGACTCAATAAGTCGAAAAGAAACAACGAAAAGAATGCTACGTCTTCTCTTCGTCTTCAATCTCCTCGGCTGCAGTCACTTCCTTCGGACAGGCACCGAACCAATTGCTTCACGTCGGCAAATTTTGAGGGGTCACTCTTGTCGTCATAACCTTCGGTGATACCTTTCACTGCTATGCAGGGGATATTCTTCGGAGTTATGAATCCAAACTCCTCTTAACTCCAGGGACCTGTTACTCTGTGTGCACTAGCAAACAAATTAGTCCCTCACTGTTTGTCAATCAATCTCCAAAACATAAGGATGCAAATTATTGCACCAACAATCTCCCCCTTTTTGGACGATTGATGACAAAACAGATAATCATCGAAGTGAAGATAGATAAGTGTAAAATGGATCAAACAAGAGTGAGTAAGAGTTACTTGCTCAAATATGGAATAGACTCCCCCTAAATGTATGCAGGGACGAAAGATATGAGATAGATTCTCCTGCAATAATTGAAGTATATGGAGGAAATTTCAATCATTCGAGACATTTCATTCGCACTGATGAGATATAATCCATTGAGATCTTAGTGCAATCAAAGATAAATTCTGATAATAATTCCACCTGCAAGACAAATACTTCGAGAGAAATGGTGCAGCAGCAGGGGTTATTAACATTACGGCACAGAAGTTATCGAGTTTTACAACATAGTACGGATAGGATATAGACCAAAAGTTGCAAACTCGAACGAAACCAAACTCAAATGAAACACCAAAAGCAAATCTATCGAGACTCGATGTAATTCTCCCCCTTTTTGTCAACAAGTGTCAAAAAGGTGACGAATGACATGAGTGAAGAAACGCAAATCTTGGATCAATCGGTGGCATCTCCGGATGAGCTGTCCGATGTGATTTCATCTTCAGAAGTGACCGGAATAGCTTCGTCTTCAGCAGCAACAGATTTTCCTTCAAGAATAAGAGCTTGGGGCTGAGCAGACAAAGGAATGGCTGGAGGGACCACAGGAGGAGCACGAGACTGCACATTGCCTTCGGTAGGTTTCTCGGTTAGTGAAGTGGCTTCAGATTCATCAAGCAATTTACGCAGCTTTAGATGAAGAAGATCAGTTGTAGGCTCACGAGGAGGTAGAGAAGGAGTCCTATCTTGAAAATCTTCGATAGTGAAGCCTTTGTCAATATAGTCATAGAGCTCTTGGAGATTGACATTCAGGAGTTGTTTCTCGGTAAAGAACTTGCGAAGCAATTTCCAGAGTCTTTTCTTGTTTTCATCAGCTATCAGATGCATTATCCTCGTGCGATTGTTAAGTTAATTCAGCTCGGAGGCGAGATGTTCTTTCTCGCGTCGATCCTGAGCGATATGCTGCAGCAGCAGTTGTTGTGTACGCAAACTCACTTCAAGTTGCGACGGAGGTTGAGGCGAAATCTTTCGGTCGCGCTGAGGCAGACGAGGCCCATCAAATTGCTTGTGATAATCGCGAAAGCTTGAAGCAGGCGACTTGCCCGAAGAAAGATCATTCATAACTTGCAAAGTATCGCGAACAGGAGGAATAAAGCTTTTGTGGCTTTCCTTTGCAAGATACACTGTGCGCATGGCATGATCAACAACTTTCTGGATCCATGGCGCAAACACTTTGATGCAAAAGGGATATTGAGCAGAATCCTTCAGAATGCGTAGGAACATGTCTTCCACATCGAAAATGTATCGCTCAGAGATTGCATATATTGCATTGCAAAGAACATCTGAGATGGACTTGTCTGGATTCATGCCAGCCAATGGGCAAATGGTGTATGAGAGCATATGGAATAGCGTCTGACTGTCGAACGATAAATGCTCAGGACAAGGAGGACCAGTGTAGTCACGAATCTTTTCGGGATCCATTGTGCATCGAAAAAGTTCATCTGATATGACATCAATGTTGTGAACTTGAATGTTAGTGTTACCGTGCTCAAAGCGAGGGAAATGGAAGTGCGAGACAAAATCTGTCGAAGTGCACTTGATGCGTTTTCCTTCGGTCATCCATTCCATGATCCATTTTGAGCTATCTGTTTCATCACCAGAGATGTACAATGTTGCATAAAATTGAAGAATAATTTCTCTGTTCCACGGGTGCTCGAACTCAAAGACCTTTGTGAGGCAGAAATCATCCAGATCCTGAAGCAATTGATTAAAACAGCCAATATTGCGCATAGCATAGCAGGAACGTCCAGAAATTCATGAGGAAAAATCTTCTTGCTCTCATAAAGGACCCGAGAGTAATAAATAGCTTGTTCCTTGGTCCAGAAACGAGGCGATTCAGAGGTGCGCGAGCCATCATACAGACTGGCCTGAAAGAATTTTGGATGCGCATTCCAATTAAAAAGCGGTCCTTTTGCGCCTGCGCCTGTCGAGAACAATGGCAATTCTTCGCGGGGATATGGATATTTGAGTTCTTCTTCAGGAGAAAGATACTCATCACCATATACAACTGAGTCAGACCGGCAGGCAGAGACAGATTTGTTCTCGGAGGGACCAACATCTGGCATCCGTGCGACTGTATCGATGGATAACTTGAGTTGAGAGGGAGAATGAGGCACAACAGATGGTGCAGCAGGGGCGCTTGGCACTCGAGCAGGTTCATCAACTTTGGGCACCGAGGCCGAAACATCCATTGGAGGAGGCTGAGACTGTTCCACAGTAAATTGTTTTTGCTCGTCGAGAGATGGAACTGGGACTTGTGACGCTTCATGAGCTGGAGAGGCTTGGGGTTCGGAGCGAGGAATTTCACCTTCCTCCGAAACAACATGTTGCGAGGGAATTTCAGCCCTAGCAGGGGAAGCCATAGGCACTGATTCAGTTGGCCTTGGTGACGGAGGAGCATCCGAGTCCTTAACAGGTGGTGGCGAAGGAATAGCAGGCTCAGGAGATTTTTTTCTTTCTGAGACTGAGCATCCTGACGGACAGGCGATGGTTCCTTCAGAACAGGAGGTACATTTTTCTTCGCGAATTTCTTTCTTTGCTTGATCTTTAGCTTCGCAACTTGATCAATATGGCCCTTGACCAGATCATTGTAGCCAGTGACTTTGGCTTGATGTTCATCACAAATTTTCCGAACAATTTCATCGAGATCGGTGTGAAAGCGTAACCTTCGGTGGCGAAGGAGAGTCATGGCACGATTGATATCTTTGTAGGAATCTTCGAGTGTGTTGATGATAAACTTTGATGAGGCAGTTTTCATTCGCTCATCAAGATCCAGTAGCTCGGCAGAGAGAGAGTTAATCTCAACTGCATCATCTCTCAGTTCTTGCACTACATAAGTTGCTTGAGTAATAACTTCGGCAGGGATAGGCAAAGATGCCACCTCTCCATCGAAAGGGTTCTCCACAAACTTATCGAGCTGCTCCATGATGGATATGTGATCATAATAATGAGGTGCATCTGACTTGACAGAGGGAGCAGTCTGAACAGGAACAGGAACTTGCTCGGAAGGCGGCTTAGAAGCCAATGGTTGAGTCAGCGTAGGAGCAAATTTCGCAACCTTTTCCTTCGGAGCAGAGGATTGAGGAGCATTTTGCTCGGTAGGTGCCTTGATTTTCTTCATTTCAGGTTTGGGAATGTTTTCGTCAGGCTTCGTAGCATTCACTGGAGCATCAACTACCAAATCCTTCAAGTTAATTGCATCTGGATGAGGAGTTGTGTTCACGTGCTGTTTCATGGTGACAGTGGTAGCTGGCGTTTTTCTGGCAGGCATCTTCTTCGATGGGGCCAGATTGACCCGAAGATCAGGCAGCACGGTGGAAGTGGTAATGTTCACATCCTCGCTGAGAGTAGCAGCAACCTCTTCTTTGGTGAGCGGAGGATCATCTTCATCCGCCGAGGAATCATCCATATTTGCTTCATCTGCTGGTACAGCCTTTTTCTTCTTCGGTGCACGCTTTCTCTTTGAAGCAGTAGCACTGGGATCATGCTTATGTTTGGTGCGTCCTTCAGACATCCCTTCAGCCTTTTTCTTTTCCACATCATCTTTGAGAAGACGAAGGTTTTCTGCTTCACGAGCCTTTTTCTTTTCAGCCCTCTCAGCTCTTTTGACGGCATTGCGCTGACGCTTAGCGAGCTCATCTGGATATGAGGCAGGAGTGCCAAGGGAAGACTCATGAGCATTTGCCGGAGGAGGTGGTCTCTCTTGAGGTCCATTTGACTTGATTAGAGAAAGTTCTCGGCAGTCACCCCACGGTGGATGGAATGCAAAATTCCGAGCAAAACGGGGAGCAACGAACTCATAGTTGAACCATTTGCGCACCCAGTGGCATCGAATCCATTGATGTCGTGTATCTCGATCGTGTTTTGATTCGCCTGGAACTGTGTTGTATCGATCATGAGAGATATATTCTGCTGTGTATGTGGGAGCCTGTCTGCCACCCCTCTTCTTCTTCGGAGCAGTTTCTACTTGCTCGTCGTCATTCTGTTCGGCCCTTTTTCTCTTGCTGGTTGACGGGCCTACCATTGTGCCCTTGGCATTTGGAGCTTTTGATTCATCAGCAGTGCCCAATACAATGTCATCTCCGTCAGGCAGGCTACGCTGAGCTGAATCCGCAACTGACTGCATTTTCCTATGAACATAGATAGATGCGAAGGAAAATGGGGACAGGGTTACAAATGCACACAGCGAAGAACGTGAAAAAGAAATCATTTTTGATGAAGTAGATGCAGACTTTGAGAAATGTTTCGGGCGAAGGAAATGTGTAGAACGAACTAGTAGGTTCGAAGAAAATACTAGTAAGCGTGCTAAGCATTCCGTTCGGACGAGACAAAACACAAACCCTAGATCTGAAGTTTTTCGGATGCGAGGGACAACTACAAACCACATCCATAGAAGTTACCTAGCAGTAAGGATCTGAGAAATTGTAGTAAAAACAAGGATATTTATACCGCGGACGAACTTGAATTGGATAAACAGAAGAGCAAGTTCGTACTGCACATACCCTAACTCGGTGATGTGCAGCAGCTACGGCGGCGCGGAGACGAAGATGATCCCCGGCGGCGAGGAAGGACTTCGGCGACCTCTTTCCGGCAGTGAAGCGGCGAAGATGGTCGGCGTCATCGAGCTCGAGGAGGAGCAGTGTCGTAGGGCTTCGTAAGGTGGCGATGGTGAGAGATTCGAAGTGAAACGAGAAAGGGGGCGGTGCAGTATATATATGCGAGGGGAAAATAACCGCACCCTGTAAATCTGATCGGACGGACGGAGTCAAGGGACGCTTTCTCTTCAACGGATAGGATAAGCTGGCAGTTGATGATGAGCACGTGGCAACCGTCATCAAAGAACGTGGTCCAGACCTGGGCGGGAAACCCCAAATTTTGGACAGCTTTCGCCAAAACAGATTAAGTTCGGACCGAAACTTTAACATGGTCAAGGACACCAGATAAAGTTTCGTTCACAGATGAAATTTGTGCATTCATAACAGAGCAGCATAGACTGGAAGAGATAGAATAGAGGGAAAACAGGGTCCTAGGCATTTCACTCAGACGAAGAAACACAAATACCCGAGAAACAAGCTATGAGTGAAATACATTCGGACAAACACGAAAGGTTTCAAATGCAATTCAGCGAAGAGAAATTGTGGTGGCGTTACCCACCGTATAAGAACTGTATGACCCCGAGCGTCGCACAATTATTGTGGCACCCGGTTAGTCTAGTTCTTCGTTAATGTATTCACTCTCAGAAAGAAAATTTCACTTTGTCGAAATTTTCAAACTCTTCGAGTGTTATGCACCCATTCCTTCAAAGATGTGGAAGTGTTGGTACGGGTGCCGAGTCCAGCTTACTGCACGTTTGCGGCATCTAGGATATTTAGCTCACACCGTAACGCACAGAATCTTTTCTCATTGAGAGGCTTGGTGAAGATATCGGCGAGAGTTTCTTCGGTATTGACATGACTGATAACAATATCTTCCCAAGCAACATGATCACGTAGGAAATGATGTCTGATCTCAATATGCTTGGTGCGAGAGTGCTGCACAGGATTATGTGCAATTTTGATCGCACTCTCATTATCGCACAATAGAGGGATCTTCTTGACCTTGATGCCATAATCCTTCAGAGTCTGCTTCATTCATAATAACTGAGTACAGCAAGCACCAACAGCAATATATTCGGCCTCAGCCGTAGAGAGTGAGACGCAATTCTGCTTCCTTGACGACCAACATACCAATGATCTACCGAGGAAATGGCATGTCCCCGAAGTAGATTTCCTGTCAACCCGGTCACCTGCATAATCTGAGTCTGAATAACCAATGAGGTCAAACTGTGCTCCCTTAGGATACCATAAACCTAAGGTGGGGGTGTGAGCCAAATATCTCAGAATACGCTTGACCGCTTGGTGATGCGATTCTTTCGGTGTAGCTTGAAAACGAGCACACATACAAACACTCAACATAATATCAGGTCTGGATGCACATAGGTAAAGCAAAGAACCAATCATCGAACGATAAGCTTTCTGATCGTAATCTTTACCGTACACATCTGCGTCCAGCTGGCCATTTGTGGGCATGGGAGTTTTGTAACCCTTCTGTTTGCAATCTTGCATTTTGAACTTCTTAAGACAATCTCTCAGGTATTTCTCCTGAGATATGAAAATTCCATTGTCCTGTTGACGAATTTGTAGTCCGAGAAAGAACTTAAGTTCACCCATCATAGACATTTGATACTTCTCGGACATCATTCGCCCGAATTCCATGCTGCAAGCATTGTTAGTACAGCCGAAAATAATATCATCCACATAAATTTGACACACGAATAGATTGCCATCAATAGCACGAGTGAAAGAGTGGAATCAGTGGATCCTGGCTTGAACCCTTTATCGAGCAAAAACCTCTTCACAGTGTCATACCAAGCTCGAGGGGCTTGCTTTAGCCCATATAGCGCCTTTTTCAACCTGAAAACTTTGTTAGGAAACTGAGGATTTTCAAAGCCAGGTGGCTGCCTAACATATACTTCCTCATCAATTTCACCATTGAGGAAAGCACTTTTCACATCCATTTGATAAAGCAGAATATCATTGTAATTTGCATAAGCGAGAAGAATACGAATTGCCTCAAGGCGAGCAACAGGAGCATATGTTTCACCGAAATCAATACCTTCTACCTGTGTATACCCTTGAGCGACAAGACGTGCTTTGTTTCTCACAACAATGCCATTTTCATCTTGCTTATTTCGGAAAATCCATTTTCTGCCGATGATATTGTGCTTCTTAGGATTCGGTTTGTCAACCAATTCCCACACATCATTCAATTCGAATTGCACCAACTCTTCTTGCATGGCATTCATCCAATCGGGATCATTCATAGCTTCTTCATACTTGGTAGGTTCTGTCAATGAGACGAAAGAGAAGCTGCCACAGTAGTTAGCCAAACGAGTGCGAGAGCGAGTTGTGGGTCGGTAACCTGGATTCTCGAGATCTTCGAGGATTAATGCAGGGTCAACTCGATTTGCCACTCGTGGGTGAGGATTTCCTTCGAGATGATCATTTTCATTTTCCTCATCATCATCATCAGGATTGGCATTAGTATCGCCATTTTCATCATGATTGCCATTTTGATCGGCACTTGCATTCACATTTGGGTTGCCATTTGTGTTTGGAGTGGCACTTGCTTCGGCAGTAGCTTGGCGTGTTCGTCGAGCTATGGGAGCATCATCATCGGAAGAATCAGGTACATTTCCTTCGACTGGCCTGACATCCCCAATAGCCATTTGCCGAATAGCATCCGAAATCGGAGGTTCATCTATCACATTAGGCAGGTGCTCCTTTTGGGAGCCGTTAGATTCATCAAACTGCACATTTACCATTTCCATAACTTTCCCATGGTGAGAGTTATAGACACGATAAGTATGCGAGTTTGAGCCATAACCAAGAAGAAAACCTTCATGTGCCTTGGGAGCAAACTTGGAATTATGATTCATGTCACGAATATAGCAAGGTGCACCAAAGACACGTAAATAAGAAACATTCGGTTTCTTGCCAGTGATAAGTTCATATGAAGTTTTCTTAAAGAATTTGTGAAGATAAACACGATTCACAACATGGCAAGCAGTATTAATAGCATCAGCCTAGAAACGAATAGGAGTTTTATACTCACTAAGCATTGTTCTTGCCATTTCAATAAGAGTTCTATTCTTTCGCTCAACAACTCCATTCTGTTGGGGAGTGTATGCGGCAGCGAATTCATGAGTGATACCATTTTCATCGAGAAAGTCTTCGATATGAGTATTTTTGAACTCAGTACCATTGTCGCTTCTGACATGCTTAATTCGCACTTCATATTCATTTTCAGCCTTCTTGGCGAATCTTTTGAAGATGTCTTGGGTGCAAGTTTTGTCTTCGAGAAAGAATACCCAAGTGTATCGAGAAAAATCATCAACAATAACCAGACCATAATGACTGCCTCCAAAACTTGCATAGTTTTGAGGCCCGAATAAGTCCATATGAAGAATTTCCAGTGGTCTTGTTGTGGTCATGACAGTTTTTGATGAATGATGCTTCTTGGCCAATTTACCAGCCTCACAAGCAGCACAGAGACGATCCTTGTCGAATTTCACATCAGGAATACCACGGAGATGATTTTTCTTCACGAGAGTCTGCAAGTTTCTCATACCTGCATGACCAACTCTTTGGTGCCACAGCCATCCTTCGGTTGCTTTTGCAAGCAAACAAGTTCGGACTGAGGGACCCTTAGAGAAATCCACAATATATAAATCACCTTTTCTATTTCCTTCAAACACGAAGGAATTGTCAGTGGCCATGAAGACAATGCATTTGGATTTAGAAAATAGAACTAGCATGCCTAGATCACAAAGCTTGCCAACAGACATAAGATTGAATCCAAGAGTCTGAACAAGTAAAACATCATCAGTGTTCTTGTCCTTGGATATAGCAATTTTACCTAACCCAAGTACCTTTCCTTTGTTGTTGTCGCCGAAAGTAATGTACTTCTCAGATGAAGCAGTTAAGTTGGGGTCGACAAACAACGACTTGTCTCTGGTCATATGACTAGTGCATCCACTATCCATTATCCATTCGGTACACCCGGAGACATAGTCCTTTTCTTTCGAAGCTTTGGCCATAAAGCAGTATTCATGAGACTCATTGTCGCTCGAATGATTCTCAAAGAAGTTCGATGCTGGAGCGGAGCCACATGCTATGCCAGCCATGCCGGAATCGGAATCCTCCTCTGATTCAGCAACCTCTTCGCCGTCAGAGGATGCTTCTTCTTCGGAATCCATTTCCTTGCCGATGTACGCCTTGGCCTTGCGTGAAGTGTTCTTGCGGTTGGACGAGGACTTGGAGGGATTCTTCGAGGAAGATCTTGATGAGGACTTGGAGGAATCCTTCTTCTTGAATAACTTCTTCGTTTTCTACTCATCATCGGAGTCGTAGCTTTTGCTCTTGCTTTTGCCATGGTTTCCTGAACTATATCTTCCACTTGCACGGATTTCAGCTTCCCAGAGAGGGCAGTCCAAAATGAAATGACCTGGCTTTTTGCACTTGAAGCAGGTGTAATCTCCTATTGGCTTTGATGAAGATTTGGAGCCGCCTGAATTGCTGGATCCTTTCTTCTGAAACTGATTTTTCCTATGAAGGCGCTGGAATCTTTTCGTGATCAATGCGAGATCCTGACTAATCCTTTCGATGTCATCTGAATCTTTATCGGCATTTCCTTCCAAGGAAGAATCAGGCATAGCCTTGAGAGCATGACTTTTTCGGTGACTTGAGCCATAGAGATCTCTTTTCTCTTCTTCTTGTTCTTCTGTGTGTTCAGCCTTTCCATGATATCAGCAGAGTCGAGGACATTGAAATCAGCTCGTTCCCGAATCATTAGAACAAGAGTGTCAAACGAACTGTCAAGGGATCTGAGCAACTTCTTCACAACTTCATGATCAGTGATGTCTTTAGCGCCGAGACCTTGTAGCTCGTTTGCAATGTCACTCAGACGATCAAAAGTTTGCTGACAACTTTCATTTCCAATTCGCTTGAACCTATTGAACTTGGCCCGAAGTGTATCAATGCGAGCTTCTTTCTGAGTTGAAACACCCTCGTTTATCTTTTCGAGAATGTCCCACAATTCCTTTGCAGTTTCACACTGACGGTAGCGAAGAAATTGAGCACGAGAGAGATGGCCACCAATTTCATCTTTATCTTGAGCATCCATCTGAATGAGTTTCTTCTCGTGGTCAGTGGGGACCTGGGGCACTTCAACTGTGAATCCATTCTACACCACATTCCACATATCATCATCAATAGCTCGAAGACTGATCTTCATCTTCTCCTTCCAGAAGGGATAGTCCGTCCCATCAAAGATGGGAATCTTGAGGTGCGACTTGTAGCTCACTGAAGACATACTTAAACTCCAAGGTGGTTAGACCAAAATGAGCAGAGTCAAGGAGTACCTCGCTCTGATACCAATTGTAGGATCGAAGTATGTCTACCAGAGGGGGGGTGAATGGGAGTTTTAAATTTTTCTCGGAAATATTAAAACTCTCGGAACCCAGCAGCGGAACGAATGAAAATACAGTAAACAGTGAGCGAATACAAACTACCGAATGGAAACTAACAACATGTACCGAGGTAAATCACATGATTGAAATATGGCATGTCACAGTTCGAATGTAAAAAGGGTAGCAGAAGTGACCAGTGATGCTCGATGGCGACAAGGTGTTTGGTAGACTAGTTCACCCTTCTGCACAAGGACTACGTCTGGTTGGAGGGGTTGTGATTTAACACAGAAGATAAACTCTCTTCGCCCTATTCTACTCGACAATTGGTTCATCAACCAATGCCGATTACTCGTGGTAGATACTTGAGGCGATCTCTGAACCTTTACAGACTTCTTCTTCAAGAACCACAATTACTCTTGGTCTCTGAAGAAATTGACACCTAACCGTCTAGAGAGTTTGCAGCTCTCAAGAGTAATAGGCGGAGCGTACTGGACTTAGATTCTAGTGATGCTGAACCACTATCTAATTTTTCGGCTCTAGGGTTTTTCTCTCGGTGGATTTTAAACTCATATCTCTCGGAGAGGGGTTGCTCAACAATCTTCTCAGAATCAAACGGAGCAGCCACCGGACAACGCCGGCGCGGGGTGGCTATTTATAGCCGCAACCTTCCCTGATGGGAAATGACCATTTTGGACACGCGGTCCAGCCAATGGCCAACCGACACGTTCACAACGGTCGGATTTGGGAGCAACGGTAACATTACTTGAGGAACAAGTAATGCTAACTCCTCGGTCAGAGACAAATCGCTCGCAGCGAAGAAGATCACAGTCTCTTGCTAGCAAGTATTTGCTCGGAACACAAAGATATTTCTCTCACAGCTTTCATAGGATTCGGGTTTAGCATCAGTGAATCAAATCTTAGAACGCTACACCCCTCTTAATAGTACGGTGGTCCTATGACTCAATAAGTCGAAAAGAAACAACGAAAAGAATGCTACGTCTTCTCTTCGTCTTCAATCTCCTCGGCTGCAGTCACTTCCTTCGGACAGGCACCGAACCAATTGCTTCACGTCGGCAAATTTTGAGGGGTCACTCTTGTCGTCATAACCTTCGGTGATACCTTTCACTGCTACGCAGGGGATATTCTTCGGAGTTATGAATCCAAACTCCTCTTAACTCCAGGGACCTGTTACTCTGTGTGCACTAGCAAACACATCAGTCCCTCACTGTTTGTCAATCAATCTCCAAAACATAAGGAGGCAAATTATTGCACCAACATATAAATTCTCAAATATTGGGAAACCAACAGAGAGCCACACGAGAAAACTTTTCCGCCGCCGCAAGCTTCTGTTCTTCCGCGATCCCATCTGGAGGCCTTTTCCGGCACTCTGCCGGAGGGGGAAGCGATCACGGAGGTCTTCTCTTCATCAACCTTGCTGCCCCTCTGATGATGTGTGAGTAGTTTACCACCGACCTACGGGTCCATAGTTAGTAGCTAGACGGCTTCTTCTCTCTCTTTGATCTTCAATACAATGTTCTCCTCGATGTTCTTGGAGTTCTATCCGATGTAATCTTCTTTTGCGATGCTTTTGTTGGGATTCGATGAATTGTGGGTTTATGATCTGAGTATTTATGAATATTAATTGAGTCTTCTCTGAACTCTTTCATGCATGATTGTTATAGTTTTGTATTTCTCTCTGATCTATCCGTTTGGTTAGGCCAACTAGATTGATTTATCTTGCAATGGGAGAGGTGTTTTTGTGATGGGTTCAATCTTGCGGTGCTCTATATCCCAGTGACAAAGTAGGGGACAAGACATGTATTTGTATTGTTGCCATTAAGGATAAAACGATGGGATTTATTCATATTGCTTGGATTTACTTTGTCTACACCATGTCATCTTGCTTAAGGCGTTACTCTATTTTATACTTAATACTCTAGATGCATGCTGGATAGCAGTCGATGAGTGGAGTAATAGTAGTAGATGCAGGCAGGAGTCGGTCTACTTGTCTCGGACGTGATGCCTATATACATGATCATTGCCTTGAATATCATCATAACTATGCGCTTTTCTATCAATTGCCCAACAGTAATTTGTTTACCCACCGTATGCTATGTGCTCAAGAGAGAAGCCTCTAGTGAAAACTATGACCCCCGGGTCATTTATCTTTATCATATAAATTTTTTTCCTAAAAATACCTTGCTACAATTTATTTACTTTTATTTTATTTTGCAATTTACTTTATCTATTTATCTATCACTACAAGATTTGATCCTTGCAATTAACCGCCGAGGGGGTTGACAACCCCCTTGTTCGCGTTGGGTGCAAGTATTTGCTTTTGTATGTGCAGGTGCTGCTAACGAGGTTTTGTTTGGTTCTCCTACTAGATTGATAACCTTGGTTCTTAACTGAGGGAAATACTTGTCTCGATTGTATTGCATCATCCTCTCCTCTTCGAGGAAATCCCAACGCAGCTCACAAGTAGCAATTTCCCAATCTTCGGAGTTGCGTTTAATTCTTTCCAGAAGATCCCATTTGAATTCAATAGTCTTGTTCATGAAGGAACCTGTCGATGAAGCATCGAGCATGGATTGATCATTATGAAAAAGTTGAGCATAAAAGTTTTGTATAATTATTTCTCTTGAGAGCTCATGATTGGGGCATGTGTGCATCATATATTTAAGCCTCCCCCAAGCTTGAGCGATACTTTCTCCTTCATGAGGCCAAAAATTATATATATAATTCTGATCGCGATGAACCAAATGCATAAGATAAAATTTCGGGTGGAATCCCAGCTTCAGCCGATACCAATCCCATGTTCCAGTATCATCCAATAGCCTATACCATGTCAATGCCTTTCCCCCAATGATAAAGGGAACACTTTCTTCTTAACTCCATCCTCGGATAAACCTGCAAGCTTAAACAATCCACAAATTTCATCTATATATATCAAGTGCATATCAGGATGTATCGTTCCATCTCATGCATAAGGATTAGCTAGCAGTTTCTCTAACATACCCGAAGGGATCTCATAATAAATATTTTCAGTAGGTTCAGTAGGTTGAGGAGCAACTCTTATTGCTTCCGGTCGAGGTGAAGATACCCCGAACAAGCTCCTCAAAGGATTACTTTCCATAGTGACAAGTGACAGTAAATTTCAGCACGTAATAAAAATGTTTCCTTACCAAACGCCTTTCACTCCCCGGCAACGGCGCCAGAAAAGAGTCTTGATGACCCACAAGTATAGGGGATCGATCGTAGTCCTTTCGATAAGTAAGAGTGTTGAACCCAACGAGGAGCACAAGGAAATGACAAGCGGTTTTCAGCAAGGTATTCTCTGCAAGTACTGAAAGTAGCGGTAACAAGTAGTTTTGTAGCAAGATAATTCGTAACAAGTAACAAATGACAATAGTACCAAAACTGCAGCAAGGTGACCCAATCCTTTTTATAGCAAAGGACAAGCCGGAACGGTCTCTTATATAAAGCAAAGTGTTCTCGAGGACACATGGGAATTATCGTCTAGTCACGTTCATCATGTTTAGTTGATTCATGTTCCCTACTTTGATAATTTGATATGTGGGTGGACCGGTGCTAGGGTGTTGTTCTTACTTGAACAAGCAACCCTCTTATGATTGCCCCCTCTCGCAAGCATCCGCAACTACGAAAGAAGAATTAAGATAAATCTAACCATAGCATGAAACGTATGGATCCGGATCAGTCCCTTAAACGCATAAACTAGGGTTTAAACTTCTGTCACTCTAGCAACCCATCATCTACTTATTACTCCACAATGCCTTCCCTTAGGCCCATGTCTGGTGAAGTGTCATGTAGTCGACGTTCACATGACACCATTAAAGGAAGCAACAACATACATATCATCAAAATATAGAACGAATACCAACTTCACATGATTACTTATAACAAGACTTCTCCCATGTCCTCAAGAACAAAAGTAACTACTAAAAAATCATATTCATGTTCAAGATCAGAGGAGTATTGAATATCATTAAGGATCTGAACATATAATCTTCCACCAAATAAACCAACTAGCATCAACTACAAGATGTAATCAACACTACTAGCAACCCGCAGGTACCAATCTGAGGTTTTGAGACAAAGATTGAATACAAGAGATGAACTAGGGTTTGAGATGAGATGGTGCTGGTGAAGATGTTGATGAAGATTGGTCCTCCCACAATGAGAGGATCGTTGGTGATGTCGATGGCTTCGATTTCCCCCTCCCGGAGGGAAGTATCCCCCGGCGGAATCGCTCCGCCGAAGGGCAAAAGTGCTCCTGCCCAAGTTCCACCTTGAGACAGCAGCGCTTCGTCCCGAAAGTCCTCCTCCTAATTTTTTTACGGCAAATGGCTTCATATAGCAGAAGGAGGGGGCCGGAGGCTAGGTGTGGGCCCCACAAGGCATCAGGGCACGCCCAGGGGGGGCGCTGTTGCCTTGTGGGCAACTGGTAGGTCCCCTCTGCTATTTCTTTTCTTCAATATTTTTTATATATTCAATAAAAAATCCTCGTGAAATTTTAGGTCATTTGGAGCTCTTTAGAATAGGTATCTCTGTTGTAGCTAGTTCACGTCCAGAATTCCAGCTGCCGGTATTCCCCTTCTTCATATAAATCTTGCAAATTAAGAGAGAAAAGGCATAAGAATTGCATCATAAATTGAAATAATGACCAAATACATTATAAATAACAGTAGGAAATCATGATGCAAATTGGACGTATCAGGCAATTGATAGAATAGCGCATAGTTATGATGTTATTCACGGCAATGATCACATATATAGGCATCACGTCTGAGACAAGTAGACCGACTCCTGCCTGCATCTACTACTATTACTCCACCAATTGACTGCTATCCAGCATGCATCTATGGTATTAAGTTCATAACAAACGGAGTAACGCCTTAAGCAAGATGACATGATGTAGACCAAGTAAACCCAATCAATATGAATAAACCTAGTCGTTTTACACTTAATAGTAACAATACAATATGTGCCTCGCTACCCCTTCTGTCACTGGGTGAGGACACCGCAAGATTGAACCCATTACAAAGCATCCCTCCCACTGAAGATAAATCAATCTAGTTGGCGAAACCAAACGGATAGATCGGAGAGGAATACAAAGCTATAATAATCATGCATAATAAAGTTTAGAAAAGACTCAATTACTTCCAATGAATAATCTGATCATAAACCCACAATTCATCGGATCCCAACAAACACATCGCAAAAGAAGATTACATCGGATAGAACTCCAAGAAGATCGAGGAGAACATTGTATTGAAGATCAAAGAGAGAGAAGAAGCCATCTAGCTACTAGCTATGGACCCATAGGTCTATGGTGAACTACTCACACATCATCGGTAGGGCAGCAAAGTTGATGTAGAAGCCCTCTGTGATCGATTCCCCCTTCGACAGAGTACCGGAAAAGGCCTTCAGATGGGATCACGGAAGAACAGAAGCTTGCGGCGGCGGAAAAAGTATTTGGGGTGGTTCTCTGTTGGTTTCCCAATATTAGAGAATTTATAGAGGTGGAATTAGGTCAGATGGAGCCACATGGGGCCCACAAGGTAATAGGGCGCGCCCTGTTGCCCTGTCGTCTCCTCGTTTGCCTTCTGGCCTCCTCCCGAAGCTTCTAGGGTCTCTTTTGTCCAGAAAAAAATTGTCAAAAAGTTTCGTAGCATTTGGACTCTGTTTGGTACTGATTCTCTGAAAAACCAAAAACAGGCAAAAAACAACAATTGACACTAGGCACTGGGTTAATAGGTTAGTCCCCAAAAATGATATAAAATAGCATATAAATGCATATAAAACATCCAAGATTGATAATATAATAGCATGGAACAATAAAAAAATTATAGATACGTTGGTGACGTATCATAACCCCTCGCACGAGGTATCCATCCACCATGAATAGCAAAAACAAGCAGGACGTAGGTTATTACTCTCTGGAGGCCCGAACCTAGATAAACCCCTTATGCGACCTCCGATCTAAGACTTAGAGCTACGTTCAGACCCCTACCGAGGGATCTGATGGTATTTTGTGCCGTTAGGGTTTCATTGCAGATCCGGATTGGTAGCTTACGTGGAAGACTTGGGCACCACAACCGGCCAAGGTTTTCATTTGGAGGGCCCGACGGTGTCTGCGTTGTTTTTTTTCTTTTTGTACCAACGCGGGCCAGACTGCTCTAGCTTTGTCGAGAAGGAGAAACGGAGCTTTGTCGAGAAGGAGAAACAGACTGTCCTGGGTCTTTTTTTTTCTCCTTGTCCTCCTATTGATGTATTGCATTATGATTTTTTATTCTTTCCTTCTCCTTCGTTCAATTCTTTTCCCTCTCCTTCCTCCGCCATCCCAAAGGAAGGAGGTATATGTCATGACTGCACATTGGAGATTGAGTTCTTTTTATGGGGGTCAGTGTTGGAGTCTTGGAGGTTGGGTTTGAGCCAGCTCTAAAGAAATAGTTACCCCACGGCCGAGCTTGGAGAAGATAGTAAGCCAGGGGATATGGGTGGGCTCGTCATAACCAATGATGGGAAGGTTCCAATGAGTCAGATTTGTCGTTCTCAAGGTTTGTGCTTTCCATGTTAATGTTGGTTGATCTTTTTTATGCTGCTGATAGGTTGTTTCGACCAGGGGCGGAGCTCTGTAGGGCAGAACAGGGCCATTGCCCGCCCAGGAATTTAACAAAAAAATTAACTATGTGTCATCTTAGCCCAGTCCACTGAGCTCACGCACACACAGGCACAACATGTCGTCTCCTCGTCTCAGGCACGCATAGGATTCCCCAATTTCCCATCCTCTTTGTCTCACGCTCCTGTAGCCGCCGCCGACCGTCGTGGAGCAACCAGAGCGCGCCAACGCCGACCGCCATGGAGCAACCGGAGTGCGCTGCTGACCCACAAGTATAGGGGATCAATCGTAGTCCTTTCCATAAGTAAGAGTGTCGAACCCAACGAGGAGCGGAAGGAAATGATAAGCGGTTTTCAGCAAGGTATTCTCTGCAAGTACTGAAAGTGGCGGTAACAGATAGTTTTGTAGCAAGATAATTCGTAACAAGTAACAAGTAACAATAGTAACCAAGGTGCAGCAAGGTGGCCCAATCCTTTTTATAGCAAAGGACAAGCCAGAACATTCTCTTATATTAAGCAAATTAAGCACTCTCGAGGACACATGGGAATTGTCGTCTAGTCACATTCATTATGTTTAGTTGATTCGCATTCGCTACTTTGATAATTTGATATGTGGGTGGACCGGTGCTAGGGTGCTGTTCTTACTTGAACAAGCAACCCTCTTATGATTAATCCCTCTCGCAAGCATCCGCAACTACGAAAGAAGAATTAAGATAAATCTAACCATAGCATGCAACATATGGATCCAAATCAGCCCCTTACGGAATAACGCATAAAGTAGGGTTTAAGCTTCTGTCACTCTCGCAACCCATCATCTACTTATTACTCCCCAATGCATTCTCCTGGGCCCAAATATGGTGAAGTGTCATGTAGTCGACGTTCACATGACACCACTAGAAGAATAACAACATACATATCATCAAAATATCGAACGAATACCAACTTCACATGATTACTTATAACAAGACTTCTCCCATGTCCTCAAGAATGAAAGTAACTACTCAGAAATCATATTCATGTTCAAGATCAGAGGTGTATGGAATATGCTTAAGGATCTGAACATATGATCTTCCGCCAAATAAACCTACTAGCATCAACTACAAGATGTAATAAACACTACTAGCAACCCACAGGTACCAATCTGAGATTTTGAGACAAAGATTGAATACAAAAGATGAACTAGGGTTTGAGAGGAGATGGTGCTGGTGAAGATGTTGATGAAGATTGGTCCTCCCACGATGAGAGGATCGTTGGTGATGTCGATGGCTTCGATTTCCCCCTCTCGTAGGGAAGTTTCCCCTGCAGAATCTCTCTGCCGGAGAGCAAAAGTGCTCTTGCCCAGGTTCCACCTCAAGATGGCGGCGCTTCGTCTCGAAAGTCTTCTTCTGATTTTTTTTCTAGGGCAAATAGCATCATGTAGGAGAAGATGGGCGTCAGAGGCTTGCCAGGGGGCCCACAAGCTCATGGGGCGCGCCCCCTGAGCTTGTCGCTCCCTGGTGGGTCCCCTCCTGGTATTTCTTCCACCAATATTTTTTATATATTCCAAAATAATTCTCCGTAAATTTTCAGGTCATTTGGAGTTCTAGCGAATATGTATCTCTTCTGTAGCCTTTTCAGGTCAAGAATTCCAGCTGCCGGCAATCTTACTCTTCATGTGAAACTTACAAAATAAGAGAGAAAAGACATTAGGATTGCATCATAAAGTGAAATAATGACCCAAAACATAATAAATAACAGTAGGAAAACATGATGCAAAATGGACGTATCATGCGCCGCCCCCCGTCTCGCGGAGCAATCGCGGCGGTGACGCCAGCCGGTGCTGGGATCTCGCCTCGCCCCCGCCCTGCTCCCTCCCGCAGCGGCGCCGCCCATCATCCACCGACCACCAGTGCGTCGTGTGTGCTGCCAGCCATCCATTCCTGCGGTTGTTCTCCTCCAACTCCAAGTCTCCAAGCCTGGCGCATGAACTCAGCGAGCCCCCATGACTTAGCCCTCTGCCACATCGCACACAGGTACATGGGCAATTTGGTAAGCGCAATAGCCTGATTCTTTGACTTGGAGATTTTGTTCAGTTTGTACAGTGGCAGCAATACATCCAGTGATCAGTCCTGCTAGTGATTAGCAAAGTAGTGATATATAATAGCCTGATGAATGGTCCAGTTTGTTCAGTTATCCAAGATATAGCCGCCCATAGATCAATTGGCTCAATTCGTGCAAATGCAGACACTTTTTTTGGCTACTTGTCCTCATTTGAGTTCATTTTTATCTATGTTTGATGAAGGAAATATTTGAGATAACCGGGTTGCTTGGCCAAGCTTTGCAAAAGAAGTCACAAGATATTGTGAATGCTATCCGTCTAGTATCCTCAACAAAACAGTGTCTTCATAGTTGAGATCAGATGATGGCTACCAAGTATTTATTACTACGGTTGTTGAGTTTTGTGTAAACCATTCCATTGACATTCCCAACTTTGAGGAAACATACATTTTTCGATAAAGAACATTTCATTAAATTAATATATCGAGGTGATACATACATAGAGGGTGGAATTCTGGACAACTACGGCCATGAAGATGTCATTGCAGGTTTCATAAGCAAGAAGGATCGGAGAGTTGATTTCTAGTATGTGAGTTAGTCCATGTCTAATGTCTCAACACTTTTGTATTAGCTAACTTAATGTTGCTTTAGGGTGGAATTGTGGTTTGGTGCTGTTCTTTAGTCTGGCCCGCTCAACTTTTTCTTTCAAGCTCCGCCACTGGTTTCGACATGTTGCAAATGAGTATGCATTATGTTGCATGCGCATAGATGATATGTTGCATGATTTTTATGCAATTTGGAAATGTTTTGTGAATTTTAATATAGTTATTGTGTGTGTGTGTGTGTGTGTGTGTTTATTTTGGTTTCTTATGGCGCATCTCATTTTTATTGATTTGTTGCAACTACTGAGCTTTTCGTGCATAAAAAAACTTGTCGCATGCATCTGTTTGCATGGTGCAAAGTTTTTCCATGGGGATTTTGTCGGACAATGGAGTAAATGTCACGACATTGTTTTATATGCTTTTTCAACAGACATAGTACATCACTTGACTCGGACTGGAAAGTTCGGGAGTGTCGGCCGATGGAAACTCCTTTAATGCTTCCTCCATTGGAGGCATGTTTTGCCATGCTTGACATTGGTCAAAACAATATTAGAGATTTGTCGCAATTATAATGCCATCTTGTTGCATGCGTTGAGAATATATGTTACACACAACTAGGTTATTTGTTGCAGTATATTTGACATACAAGTACATTTTGTTGCATTCTATTGAACAAAACAGTTGTGTTTTGTTGCAGCGTTTATGTTCTTTGTTGTATGATGTGTATGTGTAATTCATTGTTCTTGTTGCTATGTTTGATAAAATACTATTGCACAAGTCATGGTCATCTTTCCCATGAATCTATTTTGCATAGACGAGAAAGTTCTCATGCGTACCAAAATAATGTTGCATACAGTGGCAAGCTTTGCATGAAGAAGGCAAGTATGATTTTCAATGTAATTTTTTACTAGTAATTCTGCATCCAATTGTCTTTCGAGAAACTTCATTTCAAACGGCGAATTTCATCTCTTGTGTCGACAACATCGAGCGCGCGCCACGCATCCATGTCGGACCCACGCACCGCTTCCCTTCCTCTCCCATATTTCCTATGCAACAATGTGAGTTGCTCATTTTATTCATCTTTCTTCTCCCTCCCTTCAACGCATCCAACACACCACAGACTGCACAACTAGCACACGCCAACTCGCGCTGCTGCAATCCGGCACAAATCATGGACCGGCGCCGTTGTTGCCTCACCCTGCTGCAACCTCTCCTCTGAAATACCCGTGTTGTGCCCTGCTGCTGCGAACCCGAGACATGACCCCTGGTTAGTGCTCCTCGCCGCTGACGACTCTGGCCCGCTGCTGCAAAGCCAGGCCCCACTGAAGAACGGCCACCCCGCTCATCGCCGATGCTAGACGCTGCTGGGCCGGCCACACATTGCTTTCAAAGGAGTTCCTATTGATGTGAACTATTCCATTACTAGCGTTGCTACAACTGGGAGAGTCGCGATGACTGCAATGTCGATGGTGTTGTGCTCATCGGGGTCGCAACGTTATCGTTGATGTGGAGCTGCGGTGAGCTTCCTGGTTGGTGCTGTCGTTGTTGTTTGCGGGAGGTGACCACAACATTGTCCATGTTGCAATGAGTGATCAAAGGCCCACGTGTTTGCAATGTTACACAAGCTTGAGGTGACCGCAACATGGTCATGTTGCGTTTGCAACTTACCCCATGTTGCAAACGTGCACCCGCGCTGGACGAACTGATGTGACACAAATCGGCGGGCGGAACATGGCCTATGTTGCAAATCCAAAGGCTCGGAAGTCGATGCATCTTTTCCTCGCTTTAGCCGACGGACGCGTAGAGTCGTCCATTGTCTTTTCATTGTACCAACTATTGTTTTCGTTGATATTTATCTGATCTAAGATGCCTTTGGGTGTCTTGAGGCCATGTCATCTGCCGCTGACGATGCCCACGCACCCCCTACACCATTGCTCTCCTCATCATTGTCGTCGTCCTACGGATGCTAGCTAGGTCTGATTCCCTCTAATTCTAGCCCATCAACTCTCTCCCCTAGACTATATTTTTTTCCGACAGATCCAGGGACGCTGGCATTTCAATATGTTAGCAGAGGGAGAAACTGTACAGTGGTCACAAGTGTGACCGAGCAAGGAAAACATAAAAGAAACGGGACCAGGACAGGCTAAGAAAATTGTACGTCCCCGAAGGGGGTGTGACACACTTTGTTAGCGACCTCTCCAACTGGTACAAGTACATGGGCTGGTTCCTTGGGTCAGCACATGGGCCTAGCCCATTTGTGAACTGCTGGGAGCTGCAAGTATAAATACGTGAGAGGAGGCTACGAGCAGGTCATCCGGATGGATCAGGCAAACCGGCACCCGGCGGCGGCTCCTTCTCTCCCACCTCTGGTTCTCAACCCTTCTTCTCTTCTTGCTTCTTCCATTTAGCACACTTGTGCTTGTACCCAGGCTGTAATCTGAATTCCCCCAAATACTTCTCTGAATCCAGCGAGAACAAGTGAGGCAGCAGTAGTAGTATCTAACACTTGGTATTCAGAGCCAGCAAATTTTCCCCAATTTTTTTTCCCACCACCGTCGTCGATCTGGAGATGGAGCCGGCGACCAAGCAGGACCTGAAGGATCTCCTGATGGAGTTCCGAGAGGAGTTCCGACGGGGCATCAGGGAGGCTGTCGCGGCTGGGTTCGGCAACTCGAAGCCGGCGCTCGAGCAGGCGACCACCCCGGCTGCTTCGCAGTTGCTCTCCACCGACGCACCTGCTTCACCCATGACCATCGTCGACGTCGTCCCCATGCTCGCTGCCTCGTCTGCAAGCGCCAAGTCCCTCGACTTTGACACCACGGGCGTCGCTGCACCGGCGCCCACAATCTGTTCGACGGATGGCATCGGACACAACGCCGATGAAGACGACCACATGGCGGCATGGCAGGCTACTTGAAGTGTGCCTACATCCTTCACCAAGTCTCTGGAGGTCTCACCAACCGAAGCATGCCAATTGTCTGTCGATTTCAAGCTAGATAACTTGGCGCCCGCGGAGTGTTCGATGAAATGTTTCGTCCAAACCCCCTGTGCACTGACACCTATGTTCATGCCAGAAGTGACTAAAAGCATCAAGCAACAAGGCCACGTGCTACGCCCATTACCTTGTCCATCGTTCGTGCAGAGTCAGGATGAAGGACAGCTCAATGATACCCGTTCATTAGAATCTTGGTTTGGCTTCTGCGTTACTGAAGCTTGGGTGAGCAGATTTTTGGGGCTCACTCTAGGAGATGATACAAGTTATGGTACGTACAAAAATATCATTCCTTGCCGCTCCCGATTTCAAGCTAAGCTACATGAAGATGACTGCTGCTCTGCTCTCAGTTTTGCCTTGCATACAACTAGCTCCTGTATTGTAGTTTATTCGCAAGTTCTTTCTGAGATGAGGCTTTTGTATTTTGAGCTTCCTGGAATTGGGATGTCTTGGACGTATGCGCAGCTAATTGGTGCTAGTGGAAGGTTGTTCCCTGCATTAGAATCAGTGGCTACCAGCATAGTGTTCATGTCAAGGGAAACAGATTAAGTGCAGCCCTGGGCATATCCCTTTTGTATGGAAAATCTGCTTCTCATTTGCCCATGTTCCCAGCCAACAAGTTTACAGTTCAGGTCCTCTCTTAAACTTGGTTTTTCCTTGGCAACCTTGACCAGTTTGCATTATGTGAGACTTACCGTTGAAGGGGCCATGGGGTATTTACACTCATTGCAACCCAAGCCCCCATAGCTGTCCAATGTTCCAGTCACTTTAATCCAAGTTGCAATAGAAGTTGAAAAACGGGGAGTGCAGAATTTGGCCGAGCAGCAGAAGGAAAGAGCCCAAATGACCGAGCTCTTGAAACAACAATTGAATCATGCCAATCAGAAGATGAAACATCGGGCCGGTGCGAACGGGGCAGAATTCATGTCTGGTGTTCGAGTGCACGGCTGTGACCAGATCAGTGATTTCCTTCATGAGAAGCAAACCGCTTATTCCTGTGCGAAGCTTGTCGCACCTCAACTGTTGGTTTCTGCTAGAACTGAATGTTGGATTCCCCTATTTCTTATTCATGCATATCTTGGGGGGTTTTGTAGGCTCAAATGGGATATTCGAATTACAGTGAGTTCTTCATTTTTGGTGGCAATAGTGCAAGATGTGGCAAGAGGAGCATTTTTCAATTGGGACATAAATTATCTGGAATGTTTATCGAGAAAGTTTGTTCTTGGAGCCATAAATATGTCATATCCAATTTCTCTCACAAGCAAACTGTGCACAGCAGGGGGTATCATATTCACTTCTTCTGGCCCTTTAATTTCCTTAAGAAATTGTGAGCAAATTATTTATCTAGAGAGCACTATTGCCACTTATGCTGGGTTTTTGCCTGATCAAATTGCGTCGCTGTATTCTGCTCAAACTGTTGCTGTTTTTGGTGGCTCACTGGGTACTGCATCACCATTGCCATGCCATTGTTCTATTGCCAAGGGAGCTCAATACCCCTATGCATGTTGTGTTCGTGACATAACACCTCTGGAACTCAGGGCTGAGTGCTCTGAGTGCTTATTGACTGATCTGGTGATGAGAAATTCCTGTACTGTCCCTTACATTACTCCAGCTGCCCCTAGTAATATGTTTGATCTTCTGAATACATCACCAAGGGAGATTTATTCAAGGTTGATTCCAGTTTGGGTCGCTCCTTTGCTTGCCAGCAAGTCAACTAGTGGATGTCACCTTGAGCTGTCATGGGATCCTGGAGGCAACATTTCGTCAGTTTGGACTTCTCAATCATTGGAAGAAAATGCTAGCTGCCGAGGAATGTTGATTGGTGGCCAGAATTCGGTGGATGCCATGGAGTTCTCTTCGAGCTACAAGCAAGCTCTTTTTCAAGGAGGGAGGAGTATTACGGTGCCCGCTTCATCGACCACCACTACTACCTCGTCGCTGTCCTCGACTACTACCTCGTCGCTGTCCTCGACTACTACCTCAATGATGCTTACTTCTTCGACCTCGCTCAAGTCCACTTCGACAAATGCCCACCACTGCGACTATGGCAGTACCATGGAACGACATGTGCCGTGGGACCCGGGCGGCAATGGGATGGCGTCGGCTTGGGGACGGCAATGGAATTACATGTACTCTTCTACCTATCTGCAACTACAGATTTCACTCACACTTGGTACATTGGTTGCTATGCGGGATACAGATCTGATGCAATGGAAGAATTCCTTGCTGCTCAGTCATGCTCTCTTCTTGGAGTTTGGGACTTATTTTGCATTGGAGATGGTGAGCGATAATGATAAATTGGGCTCTGAGTTTGTGCAATGGGAAATTGCTTCGATAACTCATCTTGCATCAGTGAAGCCTTGGTTTCCATTTTGTTATGCTGGACTTGATTCACTATATGGTTGTGAGAATTTTCAGTGGATCATTGCCTGGTCCCTCGGTTCTCATTTCCCTGTAACAAGTCTTCAGACTCGATCAGCATGTGTCATTTTCTTGGTGCAGCAAAATTGTCAGTCCACCTCGACCATGGCTTCTACCGCAAGGGCTACCCGTGCAACTCTAGCAGTACCAAAGGGACGTCAAGCGCAGTGGAACTCAGATGGAAATTCTTTGGCGTCGGCTTGGGGTCAAGCCAAATTTCAAGAAGGGAGGGGTGTTAGCGACCTCTCCAGCTGGTATAAGTACATGGGCTGGTTCCTTGGGTCAGCACATGGGCCTAGCCCATTTGTGAACTGCTGGGAGCTGCAAGTATAAATACGTGAGAGGAGGCTACGAGCAGGTCATCCGGATGGATCAGGCAAACCGACACCCGGCGGCGGCTCCTTCTCTCCCACCTCTGGCTCTCAACCCTTCCTCTCTTCTTGCTTCTTCCATTTAGCACACTTGTGCTTGTACCCAGGCTGTAATCTGGATTCCCCCAAATACTTCTCTGAATCCAACGAGAACAAGTGAGGCAGCAGTAGTAGTATCTAACACACTTAGCACCATAAGTTTCCGATTCTCCTTAACAAGACAATAATGATATAGTACGACAAAGGAAAAAACAACAGAGATCATGTAACGCAGCTAGTCCAGATGATTTAATAGGACGACTAATAAATAACCCTAAGCACAACTAATAAGTAACCCTAAGCACGACTAAGTAAGTAGCTAAGACGACGTGTGTCGTCGCGATTTCAGGACTTCTAATAAGATCAGAGACGGCATCGGATGCGTTCCACTTCTTCGCCTTGGTCGTCGTCGCTGTCGTCCGGGATGCCCTCGTACTGATCGTCGGGGAGGTTGGCCCTCGGGTCGTCGTCGTTGAAGATGTCCACCTGGACGTAGGCGTAGCCGTCGCGCTTGAAGTCGGCGAGGACCCTCTCGTTCTCGTCGCGATCGGCCTTGATGGCGTCCGTGACCTTGCGGAGCTCCTCCGGGAAGTTGGGCAGGGGATCGCGAGGCTTCTTGTCCCACTTGAGCAGCCACTTGATGTAGCTGTTCCGATGGTCTATCTTCACCATCACCTGCTTCTTGATCCCATACCCCTCCACATACAGGTCGAACCTCAACCACGGGTGGGATGCCGCACCACCAACCGCCGCCGTCGGCTCCTCCACCGAGATCGACATCGATTTGGTCGATACGGGGGCTGGATTGTGTTGGCGGTGCTCCGCGGTGCCGTGCATATATAAGGCCCCCACAGCCCGAATTCATTAAAAGACGGGTTCGTTAACAATACAAATACATATGAAATTCGGGTTGCGATAATAGCCCATGGGCCGTCCGCTAAGGAATCCGTTTCCAACCGCGCCTATGATATGTGACTATATATATGGCCCGGAATCGATTCACGTGGCCGACATTATCCACCGCCGGAATCAATCTCGATGGAAAAGCAGACAGGTACAAGTTCGACCCGTATGAGGGGTACGGGATCAAGGAGCGGCAGGTGATGATGAAGATGGACGAGCGGCACGACTACATCAAGTGGCTGCTCGAGTGGGACAAGAAGCCCCGCCCTCCCCTGCCCGCCCTCCATGACTAGAGATGAAGTTTCATTCCGTCTTACTCAGTGGCTGAGCTAGCGAGGGATTACTAGATGGGCAAATAGCTTACCAAAGGCAAAGTCATTAGCGTTGAAAGAAGAATCTGGCCAGGGTAGCACCCTAGACAGGTCATCGAACTGCAGTCTGGCAGCCCCGCTCGATGATGATGTCGAAGGAGGAAATCATACCTGCCAGCCGACAACCACAAACCCAACACATGATCCACCGTCTTCCAGTTGTCGTCGATACATATCACTATGTGCACCCGTTCCTGCACTACCTCCTGAGCTCCGCGCCAACGCTGGAGCAAACGTCGTTGCAACGGTGGAGCCTGAGGACACAAGTCCACCATAGGGATGTCGTTGCCGCCACACCATCCCCACTTGAACATACTAGCAACCAGATCCATAACCCACCAATGCGAAAAACGTCGTGTTGAGGAAGGTTTGAAGCTTTTTTTTATTCGGTGCCGGCGTTGGGCTTGCAGAAGCGATGATGTCGAACGGCCAGAAACCTAATCTACGCCAGATCCAGCGACCCTCCTCACCAGCAACGGCTGAGAGGTCTTCGACGGAGGGGAGCCATTGGAGGACGGCGCCAAAAGATGGTTCTCCTCGAAACCCTAGTCGCCTTGCCGCCGCCACATGTTTAGGGCTTCGGGGAAAGACCGCGGTATGCGAACCTTCTACACCGCCCACCCCAGGACACCCATGACAGTTTTTTTTAGGATCAATACTGCCGCTTTATTACTTAAGTGTAACTAGGAATCTCGTCCAAAACAATCCCCAGAATGCAATCTGGGGGAACAGAAAACCAAACCTTACAGAGTTCATCGCTCAAACCAAATTTAGCTAACTTATCTGCGGCAGAATTTGCACTACGCCTAACCCATGAAACTTTCACCACTTGGAACAATTTCAGCATCCCCTTGATCTCTTCTATGCATGGTCTTGAGGCTGATAGGTTATTTCCCGGCTCGTTAATCATGCTGGCAACTGTAGCACGGTCCAACTCCAGGTGCAACTTCGTCGTGTTCAGCTCGGCCGCCACCTGTATTGCCCTCTTGCATGCTTGGATTTCAGCAACCTCCGGATCGGATATGCCTTGCGCAGGGGTGCGTGGGCGAGAGGGACGACCAGTACGTAGCGGATCTTGGACGTACGTTTGATGCGATTACATGGCTCGGAAGGCGTCCAGTCGTTGCCTCCATCGGTCGGCCAACACCTAGCGTTTGTATTAGTATAGAATGATGTTGTCTTCAAAATTTTTTCATCCACTACGTTTTTTTTTTTAAGATAACCTTTCATCCACTACGTAGCTGTCTTCGAGTTGTAATCCAAATTTTAGGCTGCAATGTAGAAGCCCATGGGCCGTCTTCCTTTCTTTGACGGGAAGGCCTTCAAGGCTAGCTTTATTACTCAATAATGCTTACCTCATCGGAATCAATAAGTCCCGAACGTGCCATATTTTGTCGTCTCGTCCCGAACGTCCTCTTGACCACTGGATCCAAACACGAATCGTAACGCATGTCAACTGGTCACCCTCGTTTTTCTTTCGTTCGGAAAAGAAAGGAGCTGCTGCGAACGTCATCTCTCTCCTTATCCATTTCTTCCCTCCCACCCAGCGGCACCACAAAGCTCACCGCCACTGCGGCGAGGCTCCCATGTGCCGTCGAGGTTCCCATGCGCCGGCGAGGAAGCGGCCATGCGCCGGGGACGAGGATGGCTGCGCGTACCTGTGGCGGGCAGCGGCGGAGGCAAGGGGCCAGGCGGCAGAGGCGAGGCGGGCGACAGCGGAGGCGAGGCGGGCGGCGGTTGAACCAAAGTCCACGAGGCGTTGTGGCTTGGGGCCATGGGGGAGGAGGCGGAGGAGAACCCCATGGCTGTGCTCCCACGAATTCCGGCTGGAGAGCTCGAGCGCAAGCGTGGGGAAAACTGGAGGTTGCGGCGGTGGCGACGGAGAGGAAGCGCGGTGAAGGAGCTGCACGACGCCGGAGCTTCCGGGGTCTGACGCCACGGTGGTGGTGGTGACATCGGAGCAAGGTCGGCGTGCCGAAACCACCACCACGGCCAACCTCGCGGAGGCCCTGGCGCGGCCTGGCCACCTGGGTCGCAGATGCAGTCCGCCGCCCGCCTGACTTCATCCTCATCTTCTCCCCCGGGGTTCAGGCCGCTGCTCAACCGTTCTTCCCGTCAGGTCAGAGGTAGTGCTTTTTTCTGAATCTCTTTTTTTGTTTCCTCAATCTCGCATGCTCGCACCTCCAGTTCGTCTACGATGTATGAGCTACAGAGATGAATGCCTAGATTTTGCGTGTCCTGCTATTGGGTACAGATGTGATAGACGTTTTGCCGTTTGCACATTCTGCAACATTTTTTGTGGGCTGCCAGTTTGTGGTTTTGCTCTACAGCACATGGCAAGTTATTGATAAAATGTGCCCCCCTAAAAATGATGACAAATTTGTTTGCACTGATGGCAAGTTGATATGGCACCCAGACTGCAATTTTAACATGTTTTTTGATTGGGAAACAACAATATTGCCATGGCAAATTCATACATTTTGACATCAAATTAACAGAACAATACAACATCTCCTTGCTGCTGCCCATTCTTCTTCTCTGAACCAAACTGCTGATACGTCCTTCTCTTTGTTGCTGCTCTCTCTCAACCTTCCTCTGCTACTGTTCTAGTTTCTTGTGCTCACTGCTGAAGCTCTACTCTGAACCGAATTGCTGTTGCTCCTCCTCTCCATCAACCAGTGCTACTGCTGTAGTCTCTCTCTCAGAGATCTTTGAGCTTGTTCTGTACTTAAATTGTTGATGTGTGAGTAGTCAAACAGTGGCTTTGTAAAACCTTACTAATGTGTTTGTGGTTCATGTCAAATCTGTCACATGTGTGTGCTTCTCATGTCCTCTGTTTCTTTCCTCAAAAAAAGTAATGTTCAGATGTTGTATTGTTCAGACGTGTAAGACTTTGTAATCTGGAGTTTGTTCTGTTTAGTATTAGTAATATATAATGCTTGATTTGTATGATCTGACTAGTTGACACCTATATGCTGTGCAACATTATTGATCAATGAAATCTTGCTCTGTGAATTATTAATCTGCTATCCTATGTGTGTATTCACCCATGTGTGTTTGTTCCTGTACTAGTTAATTTCTAGTCCTAGTTATTGTTAGCCTAGCATTTTATTTCCTGTTAGTAGTCCCTTTAGTAGAGCTTAATTATCTGTAGCACAGATAATTAACTTTAAAAAAGCATTACAGTTGCCATATGTTAAAAGACCATGGCAAATTTTAAGTACTATTTTTCGACCATGGCAAATTCAGTAATTGAGCATGACAAATTTTAGTAATTGACCATAGCAAATTTACTTTATTGACCATGGCAAATTTTATTAATTGACCATGGCAAATTTTAAGTCCTTTTTCGACCATGGCATATTTAGTAATTGACCATGGCAAATTTGGTCTGTTGACCATGGCAAGTCTTATTAATTGACCATGGCAAATTTTAAGTCCTTTTTCGACCATGGAATATTTAGTAAGTGGCCATGGCAAATTTAGTTTATTGACCATGGCAAGTTTCATTAATTGACCATGGAAAATTTTACGTCCTTTTTCGACCATGGCAAATTTAGTAATTGACCATGGCTAGTTTTATTAATTGACCATGGCAAATTTTAAGTACTTTTTCAACCATGGCAATTTTTAGTAATTGACCATGGCAAATTTTAAGTACTTTTTCAACCATGGCAAATCTTAGTAATTGACCATGGCAACATTTTAGTTTATTGACCATGGCAAGTCTTACCATGGCAAATTTGAAGTCTTTTTTCGACCATGGCAAATTTAGTTTATTGACCATGGCAAGTTTTATTAATTGACCATGGCAAATTTTAAGTCCTTTTTCAACCATGGCAAATTTACTAATTGGCCAATGGCAAATTATGTTTTAGTTAGATCATGGCAAATTTAGTAATTGAGCATGACAAATTTCAGTAATTGACCATGGCAAATTTTAAGTACTTTTTCAACCATGGAAAATTTCATTAATTGACCATGGCAAATTTGAAGTACTTTTTCAACCATGGCAAATTTGAAGTACTTTTTCAACCATGGCAAATTTTAGTAATTGACCATGGCAAATTTCGTAATTGACCATGGCAAATTTTTTTATACTGTATGACTAACATGTTGGCATCAAACATGGCAATTTTAGTGTATGGGCACGGCAATTTTTTTAAATGGACCATGGCAAAAAGAAATTCTCACATCATGGCAAATTTAGTAATAACATCATGGCAACTTTTACTCTATTTTTTCTACCATGGAATTTTGATATTGGATCATAGCAATTTTGCCATAGCATTCGCAAATAGTTTTGCCATGAGTATTACATTTTTTATTTGCCATGTAAATTCCGTAGTTTTTTTGCCTTTAAAGTATAATTAACATAAATTTACAAAGCGTCCTGCCATTTGTTTGCCATGGCATTTTTCGAAAAATTGTTGCCATGGCAAAATACTGCTCCATATTTTTCTCCATCATGTCAATGAATATGCCATGTAACTATTCAACGTTTGCATTGATATTTGAAATTTCTCTTTACCAAAGCTTGTCGTGCCTGCTCATACTGTGTGTTTTTCTTTTTTTTTGCCATAATGTTTATTAACCACACGACAAAATTTAAATTTTTATTTTTTACGCCATGGATGCTATGTCTGTACCTCAACCACGGCAAGTTTATTATTTTGTCGATGCCAGCTATTTTTCTGGTAGCTATTTTTCAGAGTTTGGTGCAGATTCCTGGTTTTTAGGCCTACTTAGCGTGCCACAATGAAAGGTGGGCTTTCTTGTGGCCTGCTCACGTTGACAGGCTTGATGTTCGCGCTAGAAGGGGTTTCGTTCCGAACAGTTTTGTTCGATCGATCCCTTCTCCCTGCCGAACCTTTTCGTTCGGTCTGGGGGCCTCCCAGACCGAACGTTCGGTGGTTATTGGGGTCCTACATCATCCGCTAGAAATTTAATGATAAAATCAGGAGGTGCATCCACCCATAATGAGGGGGTGTTTGCAGACCCCCAGCTAGCTAGCACATGAGCAACAATATTCGATTCTCTATTACAATGCTCAATAGTAACCTTCCTGAAATCTTGTAGTAAGACTCGACAATCTTCTAGAACAGGGGCCGCCACCATATTTTGACATTCATTTAACCGGAGAGAGTTCACCACCACAACGTTGTCCATTCTCACCATGATGTTACTGCAGCCCAGATTTTGGAGAAGCTTAAGACCCTCAATAAGAGCTGCCGCCTCCGCCGAGACAACATCCGCCTCGTGCATTAGATTGGAAGTGGAAGCACCAATGAAGTTCCCGCGGCTGTCCCGTACTACTGCTCCACATCCTCCTGAGTGCTCACCCACATGAAATGAAGCATCCACGTTGAGTACTTGTTGCTCAGACAGTACCACCGGCCACTGGTTCGTTCTAGGAGTATTCTTTGGCTTTCCGGTGGCACGGACAAAATTCAGAGTTAATGCATGAATCGCCATTGCCGTTCGCTCCGGTGTGAGTACTGTTTCTCCGCGTACGAACTGTCTCCGCTGCCACCAAATGTACCAACAGGTTGCAGCAATCAATTCTGAAAGTTCTATTGGATCAGAGAACATCCGCTGATGGGCATTATCACATAGCAAGAAATCAATTACACCAGCCCCCGATCGGTCAAACTTAGTAGCATCTGATATTAAATGTCCGATGCTCAAGGCCTCCCAGACTGCCCGAGCTCGAGGGCATAGGAACAGTGCATGACGCACATCCTCGGCTCCCCCTTTGCAAATTGGACACTTTGATATACTACCGATGTGGCGATTTGCTAAAACGCTAAAGAAAGGTATTGCGTTATGTACACACCTCCAGATGAAGATCTTTATTTTTCCTGGCAACTTGAGATTCCAAATCTTTTTTCCATATTGGATGTGGCACCGAGCCACTCTGGTAGCTCCCCATCAAGGCCTCCTGAATGTATGTATCTTCCCAGTGTTTATAATATGCAGACCGTACCGTGAAAATTCCGTTCTTATTTAGGTGCCAAGCAACAAAATCCTCTGTAGTTTGCTGAAACAAAGGTATTTGCAAAATACGCTCAGCGTCAATATGCCAAAAGTTTTCCCTAATTAGCTGTTCGTCCCATTCGCCCGAAGATGGGTCGATGAGATCAATAACATTTGTGAGCACCTGATTTCCACGAACAGTAATTATTTTCCTTGAGGCACTGGTAGGGATCCAACAATCATTCCAAATGTTTATTTTTGCTCCATCTCCAACTCTCCAAATGCACCCTTTTTTGAAAGTTTGGGTACCTGCCCAAATATTCTGCCAAACAAATGATGATCCTTTTTTCAACTCACAATTTAAAATATCTCCACTGGGGTAATATCTCGCTCTTAGCATTCTGGCACATAGGGAGTCATAATTCTCAATCCGCCTCCAACATTGTTTGGCCAACATAGCCAAGTTAAAGCTGCGGATATCCCTAAAACCCATACCTCCCTTGTCTTTCGGCACACACATCTTCCACCAAGCGAACCAATGCATCCTTTTCTGGTTTTCCTCATCACCCCACCAATATTGCGACATTTTTTGGGGAATTTAAACACACTCATCGCATACGTTGGGATGGCTTGGGCCACCGCTTTAAGTAACGGTTCTTTCCCTCCAAAAGACAGGGTCCTTTCTTTCCACCCATTCACAAGGCTTTGGATCCTCTCAATTAGATGTTTAAAACAAGTAACTTTGTCCACCCCAAGCATAGAAGGCAGCCCTAAATATTTGTCCGAAAGAGACTCCGTCATGATGTTCAGAATTTGACAGACCTCCGCCTTGACTTCCACATCTGTGTTCGGACTGAAAAAAATAGAACATTTGGCCTCACTCACAAGCTGACCTGATGCCGCACAATAGTCATCCAGAACTGTTCTTAGGGTGTGAGCATTTAATGGATCTGCCTTCATCAGAACAAGTGAATCGTCAGCGAATAACAAGTGGGAAATTATAGGAGAGTCACAACACACCTTCACACCACTTAGGTTCCCCGCCGCCTCTTCATGAGGAATTAAAGCTGATAATCCTTCCGCACAGAGCAAAAATAAATATGGCGATAGAGGATCGCCCTGACGGAGACCCCTCGTAGGTGAAAAGGGTAAAGTCTCATTTGAGTTGAACCTGACTTTGTATTCGACCGAGGTAACACATGCCATGACCAGCTGAATCCACCTATTATCAAACCCGAGTTTGGACAAAATTGCCTCCAGGAAAACCCACTCGACTCTATCGTATGCCTTATGCATATCGAGTTTGACTGCGCATGTTCCCACCTTCCCCTTCTTTCTCTTCTTCATTGTATGCAGACATTCATAAGCAACTATGACATTATCCGTAATGATGCGGCCCGGAACAAAAGCACTTTGTGTTTCACTAATTATGTCAGGAAGTAATAATTTTAACCTTGAAGCCAGCATCTTCGAAATTACCCCTTGTATACAACGTTACACAAGCTTATTGGTCTGAACTGTGTGATCTTCTCCGGGTTGTCCACCTTTGGAATGAGGACTATGGTAGTTGTGTTTCAACCTTCGGGGATCACTCCACTGTTAACCGCTTGCAAAACTTCCCGCACCAAATCATCTCCCATAACCGGCCAGATTTTTTTATAAAAAATCACGTGCAGTCCGTCCGGTCCGGGAGCTTTCAAGTCCCCTATAGAGAAGAGAGCTCTTTTCACTTCCTTGTATGGAGCTAGGAGCGACTCATTCATGTAACTTGAAACACGCGGCTTAACTTTATTTAGAACATTTTCATCAGGTACAAAAACTTCAGAAGAAAACAAATGCTGAAAGTACTCGGCTATCAAAGACCTCATTGCTTCATTATCTTCTACCCAATTGCCACTGTCATCTAAGAGACGCCTGATGTGATTTCTCTTCCTGCGTGCAGTAGCAAAATTATTAAAGAAATTTGTATTTCTGTCTCCGAATTTCAGCCAATTGGCTCTGCTTCGCTGCACCCAGTATATTTCCTCCTTCCCTAGATTTTCTTCAATCTCTATCAGAATAATGCGCTGCCGGTCCGCCGCCTCATCAGTGAGGAGGCCCGATCGCAGGCTCTCCAGCTCCGCCTTCAACTCCTTTAGACGCTTTTGGGGTGCTTTAAGGATTTCCCGATCCCATATATGCATCGCCTCATGAACCGATGCAGTTCGGTCTGCCAAGGACGAATTAGGGCTCGTCCGTTCCCAGGCTTTCGTAACCAGCTGGACTACATCATCCTCGTTGAGCAACCTGGCCTCGAACTGTTTGATTCTAGCTCTAAAATTGTCTCCCACCACGTCCCCTTCCGTGTCCAAAAGGACTGGTCTATGGTCAGATTTTGTGTGTGCCGTATTTGTCACTTTTGCATACGGGAAAAGTGCATGAAACTGACCATTGCATACAGCGCGATTCAGCCGCTCGCGTAGCCTCCTTGTCCGCCATGTGAACTGATCTCCAGAGTAGCCATGGGCCGTCTTCCTTTAGCCGTTCCTAAAAAAAAAGACAAAGCCTTGGGCTTGGTGCGACTGCGACTATATATGTACGGACCCCCCGGTGCACCTGGCCAACACATTATCCAACCCCGGTTACGACGGAATAGATTTCGATGGAGGAGGCCGGCATCGCGACTTCGATCTCGATGGAGAAGGAGGCGGCGCCTGCTGGTGGTGCTGCATCCCCCGAGAGGTTGAGGCTCGACCCGTACGAGGGGTATGGGATCAAGAAGCAGATGATGGTGAAGATGGACCAGCGGAACAGTTACATCCAGTGGCTGCTCGAGTGGGACAAGAAGCCTCGCCCTCCCCTGCCGAACCTCCCCGAGGAGTCCCGCGAGGAGTACCGCGAGGCCATGGACGCCATCAAGGCCGAGCGCGACCACCACGAGAGGGTCCTCGCCGACTTCAAGCGCGACGGCCACGCCTACGTCCAGATCGATGTCTTCAATGACGACGACCCAAGGACCAAACTCCCCGACTACCAGTACGACTTCATCCACTATGACAGCGACGAAGAAGCTTGATCTACTGAGCAACATCAATCTATCTATGTATCTAACTAATATGTTCCATGGATTAGATTGTGATTCCTCGTGGCGATATACTGAGTCTTAGGCTTATGTCTGCAAGTGATGATGATGTTGTATCGTAGCTATGTTGTATCGTAGTGTGTCCTCTAGCTTTTGTAACCAGGCAGGCTACTATCCTGCTAATGTTATTTCCCTTATTTGTATGGCACTCGTTTTATTGAATCTCTCTTTTACGTTGCTCTTCAATTCGGGGGATCACATTGTATGTGTTACTAGTCTGTGTTGACTTTCCATAAGTTCATGCCAAATCTGAATCTTTTTGGAGGTCTAAGATGTGTTCTCTACTGCAAAAACATATATCGAGAGCCTGGCCACAAGCTGGATTATAGCTCAGAAGCTGATGAAGCTCAATGTGAAGTCATAACACTAAGGTGTGATTACGTCCACTATCACGAATAAGTCCACTTACCTTCTGTTTTCTCATTCATGGCTTTAACTATGCACTAAATACATAGTATTATCGTGTCATGTGGTGATGCAAGTTTCTTTTTTGTGTGTGTAACAAAAGTGAATGCATGCTGTTGATTTGTAATTGCCTGATTGCTGACTGGTATGCTGCACTTTAAGCCGCATGGTCACAGTTTCTCTTTCATGTTTATTTTGGTATGTGGGATCGACACAGGGAAAGAGTCCTGCCTATTTTTGTTGCTGCCGTCTTACTATTGCCTTATAATCCATATTTCCTTCGTATGATCCCAGAAGGTCAATCTTTATCCTTTTGTCATGCTTGTTTGGAGTCCATTGTTTTTTGTCCAAGTTTATATAGGTGTCAATCTTCATAGTTGCTGCTTTATGTTTTGTGACTGCACTTGTATAAACTTAATGGAATTAGATTGACACAAGTTCAGGGGTTAAGGAGCTAAGCTGTGCAGTGACTAGATCGAAAGAAAGGGGTTGGCTGACCTTGGACCAACCCTCCCGAGCCCTCCCGCGTCGCCCCCGCAGGCGACGGGGAGGGAACCCTACCCGCAGGCGACGGGGAGGAACCCTACCCGCCGCCGGTCAACTCCTCCCTCCCGCCCCCTCCCCTCCTCCGCCGCCGCCACAGGGCGCTCCAGGCGAAGCTCGGCCGGCGCCGGCGGCGGCGGGATCTCTCGCCTCCTTGCGTGTGGGGGCTGGTGCGGGCCGGCTTCGACGGGCCTGGGCGCCGCGTTCTGGTGGGTCGCGACGGCGCGGCGGAGCTCCTCCTGGAGGCGACATTAGGCGGACTCGGTGGTGCAGCGGGCTGCCTGGTGGTGGGGCGTGCCAGCTGCGGTCGTGGCGGCGACTGAGCTCGGCTCAGATCTGGCGGCTAGCAGCGGTTGATGGCGCGGGCCGTGGGCGGAGTGGGCTGGTGGTGGCTGCTGCTCCATGGGCGGCAGTGGCGGCCGACGGTGGTGTGCGGAGCTGGGGCTCTGGGTGGTTGCGTGCCGGCCGGATCTGGCGCGTCATTCCGGCGGGCGGCGCGGGGGCTAGGCGGCGGGCGGCCCTGCAGCAGCGTGGTGGTGGCCCTCGCAGCGCGTGAGGGCTAGGCGGCGGGGCTACAGGGTGGTTGTGTGGAGCGGGTTGGTGGCGGCGTCGGCTGGTTTCCCAGGTCTGCGCGTCCGCCGGCAGCTCGTGGTGGCGCTCTGGATGGCCCTCCTTTGCAGGTGGCTGAGGTCGGCTGGCGCTCTGCGTCATTGGACGGGCGGCTGGGTGTGGACGTGTGCAGGTCTGGCCGGAGCGCTGTGGCAGGGCGGCACATGGGTGTGCGTGTGGGGAGTCAGGCAGGACTGATGGGTAGCACTGACTCGGTTGGGCTACCCGTCACCGGCGCGGGGGTGCGCCGGCCGTTGACGTAGTCCGCTCCTGCCTCTCCCCTTTCCCAGACTGGTTCTCTGGGTGCTAGTTCGGCCTCGGTCCAGGCAGGCATGTCGGCCTCATCGGCGGTTGGGGTTTGCCGGACGACGCAAAGCCGGTGCTTTTGGCGGGGATCTGGAGCACCCGATGGTCGGGCGGCGGCCCGGATGGTGGGAGTCGTGGACTCGTGGGCGGAGCTCACGACTCAGGTGTTGGTCGATGACCATGGCCGTGTGGGCGGCATGGTCTCTGGTGGTTGGCGTGCTATACCCGTGGTGCCACAGCTGTGGGCCGCACCCAGGTAGGAGGAGGAGCATGTTTGCCGGGGTGAAAACCTTGTCTGCCTCTGGCCAGACCGACGATGGCGGCGTCCGTGGGTGTCGTCCCCCTTCTTGAAGGCTTCGTCGTGGTTGCTCCTCTTCCTCCTCGCTCTAGGTGAAAACCTTGATCCTTTGGGTCGGGTGGTGGCGGCGCTCTGGCGTTGTGCCCTTCATGAAGGCACCGTCGTAGAGCTCATGGTACGTCGGCGCTCAGACTCGTCTCTTCGCGATGCTTGTCCATGGTTGAGAGCTTCATCGTCTCCATAGTCATGCTTACTGTCCTTTTCTCCACTTGAAGTTGTATGGAGTGGTGTGTCTGAACCGAAACACCTTTGTATCTTGCTTCGGGTGTGTGTGGCGCCGTGTTGTATGGTGGTCGTTGCTTTATATATAAAGCGGGGCGAAAGCCTTTTTCGGTTCAGGGGTTAAAGATAGTTGCAGGATATTTTTGAATAATGAATAGCCACGTGCCATATGAAACTTTACAGCATGATTTGCACTTTCACGATGGTTGATTTTGACCGCAAGGACCTGTAATTATGTGAATCCATAAGTAATAACACCTACATCTGTAAAATCCAACAACTGAACACATTGATTAACCGCCTCCTTTTCTACGTGCAAAAGATGTTCTAGGGTTTCCAACAGATCTTGCTCTGCAAAAATAGGCAAACCTTTTAAATTCATTCTCTTTATGATAATATTACAGTCAACCTGCCCTGCAAAGTTCTGTCATGAATGTGGTTATCCGTATTTAGGATGTATACCAAAGTGATGTGCAGACTATCGCACCATGAGGCTAGGGATCTGATGTAATTGTCTCTGTCCATGTTTAATCTGTTGTTGTATCGTGTCCTGTCATCGTACGTAATATATCACTATCAGTCTATCTTCCTTCTTCCGCAGGATACGTGTTCAATATTTTGCATATATCTTGTGATCTTGTCTAGTTTCCACTAAAGAAAGTATTACTCCCTCCGATCCAAATAAATTGTCGCAGATCTAGTACAACTTTAGGAGGTGTTGACGCTCAAAAGTGGCACAATCGTAGAAGTTGCTTAAAGCTATGTCAAGATTAATTCAAACTTATGATTGGAAGTTACCATCGGGTGGCTCTCTTCGAGAAGATCAATATGGATATGAAGATGGTCTCAAACGGAGCTTGGATACAAAAGTTATGACAAATTCAGAGATGCTCGTGTTGACACCAGATTAAAGAATGGCCAAAAACTCAATTAATATGGCCTCGGATGGAAAACATTTCAACATGAAAGTTGTGCGTCTCGTCGAAACGGTTGATTTTGATATAAAACTTGTCTGAGTCCGAGGTTGTATGCAACCTGTAGAGCCAAAACAAGGTCAGAAAGAGAAGCTGCAGAGTCATTTCGGACCGACCGAGTTGATTTGACTCGGTGAGACCGAGTTGACTCGGTAATTCCGAGTGAAACCACTCGGAAATTCCGAGTGAAATACAGAAGGTTGGCCATGTTCACTCGGTGGGACCGAAGCAAACCACTCGGTGGCTCCGAGTTGATCCGGAAAATTGCCAAAGATTCCTGTCCGAGTTAGGTTAGGGTTTTTGATGTTTTGAACGGAGTTTTTAGTCCTTTTCTTGTACGGGAAGTCCAGCCGCCTCATAAATAGATGAGAGGTGACGGCCTATTGAACAACACACAATCGAACAAATCATCTACCACTTTTTATCTTTTATCTTTTCTCCTTAACCCTAGTTCTTCTTCTTCTCGTTCTTCGTTCGTTCTTCGTTTACAGGGCGGCGAACCTCGAGGTCCTAGGGGCGATCAGGTCGACCTAGGGCAGCCCATAGCCGCCGCGCGCCCTGACGGGGTCCCTCCCGGGCGTGTGGGGTTTCGGGTCTACAAAAGCGCCTGCCGGATTGCTTGCGTACCGCGCTTCCGGACATGTCTCCTTCGACGTGAGCTGCGGTGCATCACCCCCGGTGTCGAGGGTACACGGTGGCGTGTTCGTGTGCGAACACACTTTTTGGTGACTCCGCTGGGGACGAAGCTTTGAACGGTTTCCGACCCGTTCTTGCTACGAAGAGATCGTCATCTAAGGTTTGCAATCTACGAAGGTAATATGAATACCCAATCCCCTTATGTAGATGCAAACAATTCATATGGTGTTACTAGATCGTTCAATGAGTATACTCTATCGGCTAGCCCTAGTTTTTTCAAGCATGCATCTAATTACGTGCAAAGGCCAATTCAAAGTAATTTACATGCTTCAACTTCTTATGATACTAGTAACATGCACCATATGTATTCCAACTCTCATGCATCGGCAACCCCACAAATCATTATGCCGATAAACAACATGATGAGTTTGGCCATTCAAGTTGAAACACCACACGTAGGAACTTCAATAGTATGCAACAAAGTGTTTCATTTTACTCATCGGCAACTGACTTGCAACATGTTAATCCAAGCATGCCGGTAGATAGGGGAATTGGCCATGCTACTACTAGTTATTCGGCCAATTACCCTCAGCCATCATATGCTACGCCTCATGCTATTAATTTTTCGGCACCATATGCAACTGTAGGTATTCATAATTCGGCTTCGCACCTTCATGCCCATGGCCGAATAAGTGAAAAATCTACTGAAGCACATGTTTCTTCACCTAGTACCGTAGCATACAATGTTATCCCTACACAATTACAGAATTTCGGTGACATCTCGTTACCGAAAGAGTCTAAAAGTGTCGGGGGGCAATTCTATCCAGATTAGGTTATTAAGGAAAATCTTACGTCTTTTTGGGACGAATGCAATGTTGTTCTACATGAACTAATAAAAGAGGGAAAGCCTGTTAATTCTGCTGCAATACAAGCTAGATTATGTCAAAAAGAGAAAGCATTGCGAGTGAATAGAATTACCAAAAAGAGTGGTGATTTGGATAACAAAGTTAATTTGGTTATTGAAAAGGTCGAATCAAACATTACATGTACTGAATCAACTACAGAAGAAGTTTTGCCAATTATAGGAACCAATGAAAAGAATAATGATTCGGATAACAAATGTAATTCGGTTATTGAAAAGGCCGAATCAAATAGTACATGTGCCGAATTCAAGAAAAAGAGGACCACAAGTGTTGGAAATATGCCCTAGAGGCAATAATAAATTGGTTATTATTATATTTCCTTGTTCATGATAATCGTTTATTATCCATGCTATAATTGTATTGATTGGAAACTCAAATACATGTGTGGGTACATAGACAACACTGTGTCCCTAGTAAGCCTCTAGTTGACTAGCTCGTTGATCAAAAGATGGTGAAGGTTTCCTGGCCATGGACATGAGATGTCATTTGATAACGGGATCACATCATTAGGAGAATGATGTGATGGACAAGACCCAAACTGTAAACGTAGCATATGATCGTGTCAGTTTATTGCTATTGTTTTCTGCATGTCAAGTATCTGTTCCTATGACCATGAGATCATGCAACTCCCTGACATCGGAGGAGTACCTTGTGTGTATCAAACGTCGCAACGTAACTGGGTGACTATAAAGGTGCTCTACAGGTATCTCCGAGGATGTCTGTTGGGTTGGCATGGATCAAGACTGGGATTTGTTACTCCGTATAACGGAGAGGTATCTCAGGGCCCACTCGGTAATACAACATCACAATGAGCCTTGCAAGCAATGTGACTAAAGTGTTAGCCACGAGATCTTGTATTACGGAACGAGTAAAGAGACTTGCCAGTAACGAGATTGAACTAGGTATAGAGATACCGACGATCGAATCTCGGGCAAGTAACATACCGAAGAACAAAGGGAACAGCATACGAGATTAACTGAATCCTTGACATAGAGGTTCGACCGATAAAGATCTTCGTAGAATATGTAGGAGCCAATATGGGCATCCAGGTCCCGCTTTTGGTTATTGATCGTAGAAGTGTCTTGGTCATGTCTACATAGTTCTCGAACCCGCAGGGTCTACACACTTAACGTTTGGTGACGATTAGTATAGTTGAGTTATTGTGTTGGTGACCGAAGGTTGTTCGGAGTCCCGGATAAGATCCCGGACATGACGAGGGTCTCCGGAAGAGTCCGGAGGTAAAGATTGATATATGTGATAATAGTGTTTTGATCTTCGGAAGGGTTCCGGAATTCACCGGAAGGGGTTCCGGATGTTTACCGAAATGTTCGGGTGCAGCAACACTTTATATGAGCCAAAGGGGTAAAGCCCACGAGGTATTGGAAAGTGCAAAAGGAAGTTTTGCTGCTGCCTTAAGCGGTACTACCGCTGGTGAGGCAGTACTACCGCGTAAGCGGTACTACCGCTTGTGTGAAGCGGTACTACCGCATAAGCGGTACTACCGCTTGTGTGAAGCGGTACTACCGCTCAAGCAGTACTACCGCTCGTGAGCGGTACTACCGCTTGTGCACGGTACTGCAGGGATCCGAGTTGGACTCTTTTCCTGCGGGCCAAACCGACCTTGTGCGGGCAAAACCGACCTGGAGGAGGCTTTTACTCCAAGTTTAGACCCCAAGGCTCAACATATAAATAGAGGGGCAGGGCTAGCACACGGGACACATTAAGATTTCCCAAGCCGTGTGTCGGCAACCCTAATCCTCTAGTTCTCCCGTCATAATCTCCGTAGTGCTTGGCGAAGCCCTGCAGAGATTGTTCCTCACCACCATCACCACGCCGTCGTGCTGCCGGAACTCATCTACTACCTCACCATCGCTCGCTGGATCGAGGAGGTGAAGGCGTCATCAAGCCGTACGTGTGTTGAATGCGGAGGTGCCGTCCGTTCGGCACTAGTTCGTGATCGGATCGAGGGACGACTTGCGATTTGGATCGCGGAGACGTTCGACTACATCAACCGCGTTTCTTAACGCTTCCGCTTAGCGATCTACAAGGGTATGTAGATTCACTCTCCCTCTCGTAGATGCTCATCACCATGGATAGATCTTGTGTGTGCGTAGGAAAAATTTTGTTTCCCATGCAACGTTCCCCAACAGTGGCATCTGAGCTAGGTCTATGCGTAGATGAGATCTCGAGTAGAACACAAACGAGTTGTGGGCGTGGGTGTATACATATTGCTTGCCGTTACTAGTTGATACTTGATTCGGCGGTATTGTGAGATGAAGCGGCCCGGACCAACATTACTCGTACGCTTACGAGAGACCGGTTCCTTCAACTGACATGTAACTTCGTTGCATAAAGATGGCTAGCGGGTGTCTGTCTCTCTCACTTTAGTTGAATCGATTTCAATGAAGAGGGTTCTTTTAGAAGATCAAAAAGCAATCACTACACCACGTTGTGGTTTTGCGTAGGTAAGAACGGTTCTTGCAAACCCGTAGCAGCCACGTAAAATTTGCAACAACAATTAGAGGACGTCTAACTTGTTTTTGCAGGGTATGTTGTGATGTGATATGGCCAATTACATGATGAGATATATGTGATGTATGAGATGATCATGTGTTGTATAGAATATCACGACTTGCATGTCGATGAGTACGGCAACTGGCAGGAGCCATAGAGTTGTCTTTAATTATTGTATGACCTGCGTGTCAATCATTAAGCGCTATGTAATGCTTTACTTTATCGCTAAACGTTAGCAATAGTCGTGGAAGCAACAGTCGGCGCGACAACCTCATGGCGACACGTTGATGGAGATCAAGATGATGGAGATCATGGTGTCATGCCGGTGACGATGGAGATCATGCCGGTGCTTTGGAGATGGAGATCAAAAGCACAAGTTCATGGCCATATCATGTCACTTATGATTTGCATGTGATGTTAATCCTTTTATGCATCTTATTTTGCTTAGGATAACGGTAGCATTATAAGGTGATCCCTCACTTAAATTTCAAGATAAATTGTGTTCTCCCCGAGTGTGCACCGTTGCGAAAGTTCGTCGTTTCGAGACACGCCGTGATGATCGGGTGTGATAGACTCTACGTTCACATACAACGGGTGTAAGCCATGTTGCACGTGCGGAACACTCGGGTTAAACTTGACGAGCCTAGCATGTACAGACATGGCCTCGGAACACAAGAGACCGAAAGGTCGAACATGAGTCATATAGTAGATATGATCAACATGAAGATGTTCACCATTGAAATCACCTCAACTCACGTGATGATCGGACTTGAGTTGGTGGATTTGGATCATGTTACACTCGAATGACCGGAGGGATGTCAATTTGAGTGGGAGTTTTTAAGTAATATGATTAACTAAACTCATTATCTTGAACAATAGTCTAAGTTGTCTTTGCAAAATTTATGTTGTAGATCATGGCTCGCGCAGTAGCACCCCTGAATTTTAATGCGTTCCTAGAGAAAGCTAAATTGAAAGATGATGGAAGTAACTTTGTGGACTGGGCCCGTAATCTAAGGATTATCCTTACGGCTTCCCAGAAGGCTTATGTCCTTGATGCACCGCTTGGTGATCCACCCGCTCCAGTTGAGTCTCTAGACGTTGTGAACGCCTGGCAGGCTCGTTCTGAAGATTACTCAATAGTTCAATGTGCAATATTGTATGGCTTAGAACCGGGACTTCAAAGACGTTTTGAACGTCATGGAGCATATGAGATGTTCCAGGAGTTGAAGTTTATCTTTCAGAAGAATGCCCGGATCGAGAGATATGAGATCTCCGATAAGTTCTATGCTTGCAAGATGGAGGAGAACGGGTCTATCAGTGATCACATACTCAGAATGTCTGGGTACTCCACCCGTCTGGCTGAATTGGGGATGCCCCTTCCGCCAGAGGCTATCACTGACAGAGTTCTTCAATCATTGCCACCTAGCTACAAGAGCTTCGTGTTGAACTATAACATGCACGGGATGAACAAGTCAGTCGCCGAGCTGTTTGCGATGCTGAAAGCCGCTGAGTCTGAAATTCAGAAGGAGCATCAAGTGTTGATGGTCAATAAAACCACTAGTTTCAAGAAAAATGGCAAGGGAAAGAAGGGTAACTCCAAGAAGAGTGGCAAAGCAGTTGCTCCTCTCGTGAAGAAACCCAAGGCTGGACCCAAACCAGAAACTGTGCGTTTTCATTGCAAGGGAACTGGACACTGGAAGCGGAACTGCCCCAAGTATTTGGCTGACAAGAAGGCGGCCAACAACAAACAAGGTATATGTGATATACATGTTATTGATGTGTACCTTACCAACTCTTGTTGTAGTGCCTGGGTATTTGATACCGGTGCGGTTGCTCATATTTGCAACTCAAAACAGGAACTGCGGAATAGACGGAGGCTGGCAAAGGACGAAGTGACGATGCGCGTGGGAAATGGTTCCAAGGTTGATGTGATCGCCGTCGGCACGCTCGCTCTTCGATTACCATCGGGATTAGTGATGAACCTGAATAATTGTTATTTAGTGCCTGCGTTAAGCATGAACATTATATCTGGATCTTGTTTATTGCGAGACGGTTACTCATTTAAATCAGAGAATAATGGTTGTTCTATTTATATGAGTAATATCTTTTATGGTCATGCACCCGATGTGAGGGGTTTATTCTTATTGAATCTCGATAGTAATGATACACATGTTCATAACATTGATGCCAAAAGATGTAGAATTGATAATGATAATACCACTTTCTTGTGGCACTGCCGTTTAGGTCATATTGGCGTAAAATGCATGAGGAAGCTCCATGCAGATGGACTTTTAGAGTCACTTGATTTTGAATCACTTGACACATGTGAGCCATGCCTCATGGGCAAGATGACTAAAACGCCGTTCTCTGGAACAATGGAACGGGCAAGTGACTTATTGAAAATCATACATACTGATGTGTGCGGTCCGATGAGTATTGAGGCGCGTGGTGGTTATCGTTACTTTCTCACCTTCACCGATGACTTAAGTAGATATGGGTATATTTACTTAATGAAACACAAGTCTGAAACATTTGAAAAGTTCAAACAATTTCAGAGTGAAGTTGAGAATCATCGTAACAAGAAGATTAAATTCCTACGATCTGATCGAGGAGGAGAATATCTGAGTTATGAGTTTGGCAGTCACTTAAGACAATGTGGAATTGTTTCACAACTGACACCGCCTGGAACACCACAGCGTAATGGTGTGTCCGAACGTCGTAATCGAACCTTATTGGATATGGTGCGATCTATGATGTCTCTTGCCGATTTGCCACTATCGTTTTGGGGTTATGCATTAGAGACAGCTGCATTCACTTTAAATAGGGCACCATCGAAATCCGTTGAGACGACGCCATATGAACTTTGGTTTGGCAAGAAGCCAAAGCTGTCGTTTCTTAAAGTTTGGGGATGTGATGCTTATGTCAAAAAGCTTCAGCCTGAAAAGCTGGAACCCAAAGCGGTGAAATGCGTCTTCATAGGATACCCAAAAGAGACAGTTGGGTATACCTTCTACCTCAGATCCGAAGGCAAAGTGTTTGTCGCTAAAAACGGAACATTTCTTGAGAAAGAGTTTCTCTTGAAAGAATTGAGTGGGAGGAAGATAGAACTTGATGAGGTTGTTGAACCTTTACTTCAACCTGAGAGTAGCGCAGCACAGAAAGATGTTTCTGTAGAGCCTGCATCAGTTGAAGAGGAAGTTAATGATGATGATCATGAAGCTTTGGATCAAGTTGCTATCGAACCTCGTAGGTCGACAAGGACGCGTACTGCTCCTGAGTGGTACGGCAACCCTGTCTTAGAGGTCATGTTGTTAGACAACGATGAACCTACGAGCTATGGAGAAGCAATGATGGGCCCGGATTCCGAGAAGTGGTTAGAGGCCATGAAATCCGAGATGGGATCCATGTATGAAAACAAAGTGTGGACTTTGGAAGTATTACCTGAAGGGCGTAAGGCCATTCAGAACAAATGGATCTTTAAGAGGAAGACGGACGCAGACGGTAATGTCACCGTCTATAAAACTCGACTTGTGGCAAAGGGTTTTTCACAAGTTCAAGGAGTTGACTACGATGAGACCTTCTCACCCGTAGCGATGCTTAAGTCCGTCAAAATCATGTTAGCAATAGCTGCCTTTTTCGATTATGAAATTTGGCAGATGGATGTCAAAACAGCGTTCCTTAACGGTTTCCTTAAGGAAGAGTTGTATATGATGCAACCAGAAGGTTTTGTCGATCCAGAGAATGCTGACAAAGTTTGCAAACTCCAGCGATCCATTTATGGACTGGTAAAAGCATCTCGGAGTTGGAATCTTCGCTTTGATGAGGTGATCAAAGCGTTCGAGTTTATACAAGTTTACGGAGAAGCTTGTATTTACAAGAAAGTGAGTGGGAGCTCTATAGCGTTTCTAATATTATATGTGGATGACATATTGCTGATTGGAAACAATATAGAAATGTTGGAAGGCGTGAAGGAATATTTGAACAAGAGTTTTTCAATGAAGGACCTAGGAGAAGCTGCTTTCATATTAGGCATCAAGATCTATAGAGATAGATCGAGACGCTTAATAGGACTTTCACAAAGCACATACCTTGACAAAGTTTTGAAGAAGTTCAAAATGGATCAGTCCAAGAAGGGGTTCTTGCCTGTATTGCAAGGTGTGAAGTTGAGTAAGACTCAATGCCCAGTGACTGCAGAAGATAGAGAAAAGATGAGTGTCATCCCCTATGCTTCAGCCATAGGCTCTATCATGTATGCAATGCTGTGCACAAGACCCGATGTCAGCCTTGCCATAAGTATGGTCGGAAGGTTTCAAAGTGATCCAGGAATGGAACACTGGACGGCGGTCAAGAATATCCTGAAGTACCTGAAAAGGACTAAGGACATGTTTCTCGTTTATGGAGGTGATCAAGAGCTCGTCGTAAAGGGTTACGTCGATGCAAGCTTTGACACTGATCCGGATGACTCTAAGTCGCAAACCGGATACGTATTTATTCTTAATGGGGGTGCGGTTAGCTGGTGCAGTTCCAAGCAAAGCGTGGTAGCTGATTCTACATGCGAAGCGGAGTACATCGCTGCCTCGGAGGCGGCGAAGGAAGGTGTCTGGATGAAGGAGTTCATGACAGATCTTGGAGTAGTGCCTAGTGCGCTTAACCCAATGACTCTGTTTTGTGATAATACTGGTGCCATTGCTCTAGCCAAGGAACCAAGATTTCACAAGAGGACCAGACACATAAAGCGACGTTTCAATTCCATCCGCGATTACATCAAGGAGGACGACATAAATAAAGTACACACGGATCTGAATGTTGCAGATCCGATGATTAACCTCTTCCAAGGGCTAAACATGAACAACACCAGAACTGCATGGGTGTTCGATTCATTACAATGTAAATCACATAGTGATGTGAACTAGATTATTGACTCTAGTGCAAGTGGGAGACTGTTGGAAATATGCCCTAGAGGCAATAATAAATTGGTTATTATTATATTTCCTTGTTCATGATAATCGTTTATTATCCATGCTATAATTGTATTGATTGGAAACTCAAATACATGTGTGGGTACATAGACAACACTGTGTCCCTAGTAAGCCTCTAGTTGACTAGCTCGTTGATCAAAAGATGGTGAAGGTTTCCTGGCCATGGACATGAGATGTCATTTGATAACGGGATCACATCATTAGGAGAATGATGTGATGGACAAGACCCAAACTGTAAACGTAGCATATGATCGTGTCAGTTTATTGCTATTGTTTTCTGCATGTCAAGTATCTGTTCCTATGACCATGAGATCATGCAACTCCCTGACATCGGAGGAGTACCTTGTGTGTATCAAACGTCGCAACGTAACTGGGTGACTATAAAGGTGCTCTACAGGTATCTCCGAGGATGTCTGTTGGGTTGGCATGGATCAAGACTGGGATTTGTTACTCCGTATAACGGAGAGGTATCTCAGGGCCCACTCGGTAATACAACATCACAATGAGCCTTGCAAGCAATGTGACTAAAGTGTTAGCCACGAGATCTTGTATTACGGAACGAGTAAAGAGACTTGCCAGTAACGAGATTGAACTAGGTATAGAGATACCGACGATCGAATCTCGGGCAAGTAACATACCGAAGAACAAAGGGAACAGCATACGGGATTAACTGAATCCTTGACATAGAGGTTCGACCGATAAAGATCTTCGTAGAATATGTAGGAGCCAATATGGGCATCCAGGTCCCGCTATTGGTTATTGATCGTACAAGTGTCTTGGTCATGTCTACATAGTTCTCGAACCCGCAGGGTCTACACACTTAACGTTTGGTGACGATTAGTATAGTTGAGTTATTGTGTTGGTGACCGAAGGTTGTTCGGAGTCCCGGATAAGATCCCGGACATGACGAGGGTCTCCGGAAGAGTCCGGAGGTAAAGATTGATATATGTGATAATAGTGTTTTGATCTTCGGAAGGGTTCCGGAATTCACCGGAAGGGGTTCCGGATGTTTACCGAAATGTTCGGGTGCAGCAACACTTTATATGAGCCAAAGGGGTAAAGCCCACGAGGTATTGGAAAGTGCAAAAGGAAGTTTTGCTGCTGCCTTAAGCGGTACTACCGCTGGTGAGGCAGTACTACCGCGTAAGCGGTACTACCGCTTGTGTGAAGCGGTACTACCGCTCAAGCGGTACTACCGCTCATGAGCGGTACTACCGCTTGTGCGCGGTACTGCAGGGATCCGAGTTGGACTCTTTTCCTGCGGGCCAAACCGACCTTGTGCGGGCAAAACCGACCTGCAGGAGGATTTTACTCCAAGTTTAGACCCCAAGGCTCAACATATAAATAGAGGGGCAGGGCTAGCACACGGGACACATTAAGATTTCCTAAGCCGTGTGTCGGCAACCCTAATCCTCTAGTTCTCCCGTCATAATATCCGTAGTGCTTGGCGAAGCCCTGCAGAGATTGTTCCTCACCACCATCACCACGCCGTCGTGCTGCCGGAACTCATCTACTACTTCACCATCGCTCGCTGGATCGAGGAGGTGAAGGCGTCATCAAGCCGTACGTGTGTTGAACGCGGAGGTGCCGTCCGTTCGGCACTAGTTCGTGATCGGATCGAGGGACGACTTGCGATTTGGATCGCGGAGACGTTCGACTACATCAACCGCGTTTCTTAACGCTTCCGCTTAGCGATCTACAAGGGTATGTAGATTCACTCTCCCTCTCGTAGATGCTCATCACCATGGATAGATCTTGTGTGTGCGTAGGAAAATTTTTGTTTCCCACGCAACGTTCCCCAACAACAAGGTGTTGGAGAGTTATCCAAAAGTGGACCAAGCTATTGTTCATATCACACAACCATCACGTTCTCCCAACATATTTGAGGAGGTATGTCTAGCAAGTAATTTACCTACTTTCCGATTTGGTCACTTTATTGTTGATGCATCTATTAGAAAATTCCTCATAAGAAATTTTGAAAGACCAATGAAGAAGGGTAATTTATTTGTTAGCAATATAATTGTTGCAAAGCATATCGGTCAACACATTGTGCCATTTATAGAGACCGATAATGACTTATTATTGCAGCCAAAACTTTCCATGTTGCTTTACTTAAAACTTATATCTAAGTGGGTAGCTTTGCTTGTTTCATACTTGGCATACACATTGTCTCGATTGAGACATGTATGTTCTAACTATTTTGATTTCAGAAATTTAAAGCCAAGGTTATATTCTATTGAGAAAACCGATGATATTATAATTTCTTTTTCAAAGACATCGGAGATAGAGTGCAAAACACAATGCATAGCCGAATGGCGAGATGTTGAATTTGAACCATTCGTTTGCTTAACTCCAAAGCCGTTCTCACAGCAAGATCGGCTAGAAAATAAAAGGTTTACCTTCAATTCAAGCATGTGTGATCAAATATTTGATTTGTTGCTGAAAAATAATTGCATTAGAATTCTTGATCACCATGTCAAGCCATCGATCCAGGGACGAATGTATTGTAGGTTGCATAATTCGTTCAAACATAATTTTGAGGATTGTAATATGTTTCGTCAAATAGTCAAATCGGCCATTGATAAAGGACGATTGACATTTGTTGAAACACCAAAGGATGATCAGTCTATTCCGATTGGTCCTGATGGCAAAAAGTTTTTGCATCGGCTTCTTCAAGCTGGTTCATTAAATGATGAGAAGGTAAAAACTGTGGATGATGGGATCAAGCTTTCAAGTGAAGAAATTATTCAAGAACACAATGAAAATATTCTTGAATGCGGGAATTCCATCAAGGTTGCACTGAAGACGCCAAGTACTGGGGGGCAACAAGAAAATCCAAAGATCGATGCAAGCACAACCAAAGAAAGCAAAGGCCGAGGTAAGCACAAAGGTAAAAAGCCGAAAGTCACTTTCGCGGAGCTATTGGAAAAATATCAAAAGAAGAGCGAAGAGCAAAGTGCTTATCGGCCAAGTAATTCAAAAGCATCAAGATCACCCCTTAGGCGCAAATCTGAAGATCGGTATTGGCAAAGTAAGAATTTCAATGGAACATATTCATATCCTTATTTTGGGCTGCCAATGCCAATGTCGTGGATGCCTCCCTATGCTCATGTAGATCCGTATCCATCATGGGACAGGCATGATACAAGGGCATATTCTCCATCTTATTTTAGGCCATCTTACCAATATTATGTAGCTCCAAGAAGATCAACATTTGAACAATCACATGTCAAAGACCGTTTCAATCATAAAGAATCAGTCCGGAGCTCAAGAAAGAAGAAAGAGGTGGTCAAACAAGTATATCGAGTTAAAAAAGATGGTCGCAAGAGTGCCAATTCAGATTTGATCTTAAAAGATAAAGAGCCAATTAAAGAGCTAACATTGGCTACAAAAGGCAAAGAAGTGATGCAATCAATTGTTAAGAGTCAAAGTGCCAAGTCTGAAGAGAAGAAATTGAAAGTGCACAAGGTAAAACAAGAATTGTCATTACTTCAAACAAAATCACAGCCGGGGCGCCCACTCGGCTTATCATATTGGCAAAAGAAGAAATTGCAAAAACTAAGTGCACAAGAACTTGAAAAGATGAACATGGCATGGGTTCCCAAAGGAAGTACTGCAAACAAGAATTATGTGCAAGTTTCCATTGCGATAAGTGCGGTAAAGGTGAAGAAGGAGAAGAATGAAAGCTATGAACGGCCAAGCCGAAGGTTTGCGTATCAAAATCTTTGGTCCACACATTATCCATATTCTTCAGCTATGCCATTGATGCCGATGCCATGGAATTCATCCTCAGGTATGATTGGTTACCCTCCATGGACTTATTTCGATCCATGGATGCAATATAACTTCTTACATCATGCAAAGGTATTACCACACTATCATACGTTCGATTAGCTGCACTTTTGTTGCTAATCTCAATGGCCGATATATAATTATCGCCCTAAGCATAAACATGGTTGATATATAATTATCGCCCTAAGCATATAAAATGGCCGATGGAGTGTTGACGTCGTCCTTAGAACAAGCGATGTGCAAGTTATTTTTTGGCAGGCTAGCTTTGTCGAAAAACAGGGGGGCATGTGTTGACGCTCAAAAGTGGCACAATCGTAGAAGTTGCTTAAAGCTATGTCAAGATTAATTCAAACTTATGATTGGAAGTCACCATCGGGTGGCTCTCTTCGAGAAGATCAATATGGATATGAAGATGGTCTCAAACGGAGCTTGGATGCAAAAGTTATGACATGTTCAGAGATGCTCGTGTTGGCACCAGATTAAAGAATGGCCAAAAACTCAATTAAGATGGCCTCGGATGGAAAACATTTCAACATGAAAGTTGTGCGTCTCGTCGAAACGGTTGATTTTGATATAAAAATTGTCTGAAATCGAGGTTGTATGCAACCTGTAGAGCCAAAACAAGGTCAGAAAGAGAAGCTGCAGAGTCATTTCGGACCGACCGAGTTGATTTGACTCGGTGAGACCGAGTTGACTCGGTAATTCTGAGTGAAACCACTCGGAAATTCCGAGTGAAATATAGAAGATTACAGAAGGTTGGCCATGTTCACTCGGTGGGACCGAATCAAACCACTCGGTGGCTCCGAGTTGATCCGGAAAATTGCCAAAGATTCCTGTCCGAGTTAGGTTAGGGTTTTTGATGTTTTGAACGGAGTTTTTAGTCCTTTTCTTGTACGGGAAGTCCAGCCGCCTCATAAATAGATGAGAGGTGACGGCCGATTGAACAACACACAATCGAACAAATCATCTACCACTTTTTATCTTTTATCTTTTCTCCTTAACCCTAGTTCTTCTTCTTCTCGTTCTTCGTTCGTTCTTCGTTTACAGGGCGGCGAACCTCGAGGTCCTAGGGGCGATCAGGTCGACCTAGGGCAGCCCATAGCCGCCGCGCACCCTGACGGGGTCCCTCCCGGGCGTGTGGGGTTTCGGGTCTACAAAAGCGCCCGCCGGATTGCTTGCGTACCGCGCTTCCGGATGGGTCTCCTTCGACGTGAGCTGTGGTGCATCACCCCCGGCGTCGAGGGTACACGGTGACGTGTTCGTGTGCGAACAGGAGGGAGTATGTTTTTTCTTTGGGTTTCAGTCGTGTAATCCAAAAGATTCGTCTGCTGGTTTTACTTAGCTGAAATCGAAATGACATTACTAGTTTCCAACAAAATGGCATTCATATCCTTCTCCGGTGAAATTTCGATCGTCTTTGTTTGTTTTTTGTTTCCTTTGCAACTATTGATCATGTGCAGCAACATGTTTACCTGTTCTAACACAAATTAGGCCAACCCATCCTGCTTTCTTTGATTGTTTGTTGCTCATGCTAACAGATGCCCATTGACATATTTTGGCCATTACGCAGATATTTGAATAGTTGTTTGTTGAATTGTAAATTTGATTGCACATTCCTTTGTCAGCTTATTCTAAACTTTTGTCTTCAACTCCGGAAAAATAAAAAAATGACAACATGTCAGCATCAGCTTTCTGAGGAATATATTACTATCACTGGTGTGTGCACTAGCCTGGTTGGCATGCGGGTTCTATTTTGGTTGCTATGATTGCAGTATCAAACTCTTTTGTTTGGATGTGCAATGAAATGCCTCATTAGGCCATTAACTAAAATTAGGAGAATACTCTAGGCCTTCAACTCAAAAAGTGCACACTTTAGGCCATAATCTATTTTAAGCACTACATTTAAAGCCAAAAAATGATCAGGGATGGAAAAAGCCCTTTAATGCCCCCTCCATCAGAGGCCCATTTCACCGTGCTTGGGATTTGTCACAATAATATAAAATTTTCACAATTGTAGTGCCATCTTGTTGCATGATTAGGAATATTTGTTACATACAATTAGATTATTCGTTGTGGTATATTTGACATATGCGTTGCCATAGTAGTATGTTTTTGTTGCAATCTGTTGGACAAAACACCGGTGTTTTGTTGCATAATTTGTTGTATGATGTGTATGCATAATTCATAATTCTTTTTGCTTTCTTGACCAACTCATGGTCATTTTTTCAGGTGTCTATTTTGCATAGACTAGGAAGTTCTCATGGGTACCAAAATAGTGTTGCATATACGCATGCATTGCATGGGTTTTTCCCATTATTATTTATTATAAATAAAGTGTGGCCCGTGGATGGCATACTCGAAGGAAACACATGGATTTTCCTTTAAAAGGGAAACACACGAATTTTGGAGAAATGACTAGAGATAAAGAGAGATTGTACTTGGGTTTTGAAAATAAATATCTAAAATGAGATTTGAGCTTATGCTAGTTTTTCTACGAAACTAAGGGTGTATCCTGCATTCCTTGGTAATTTGAAAACTCCAATCTATCCTAAATGCCCAACGTTGGTCCTACCAACTTTGATCCTCAATCTAATGGCATGTGTTGCGTACATCCTGTTGCCTCGAGTTTCTTCCCCTCTCTCTCTCCCCACTCTCAAAATACTTTCTCAAACTACTTGCATGGAACTTGGAAGTTGGGATCATGAGCTTCTTTCCTCTTTTCCGATGAGCATGGGTCCCAAGCATTTTTTCTCCTCTCCGAGGATGGCGACTGCCGCCAGGCCTAACGATGCCATGCTTCTCGTCGACGTGTCCCTCGTGTAGGGCGCCGCCTACTACCACCTCCTCCGCGACACATGCATCCCCTATGCCAATGCTCTCCTCATCCATGGCATGGCCCTAGAGTCACTAGGTATGTTTCCCCCTTCTTTACTTATACTACATCAACTCTCCCCTCTAAAGTGTAGGTTGACTAAGAGTAAAAATGTTCTTGATTCTCCTTAAAAAGACAGTAATTAATAGGATGAAAGAGAAGAAACAACAGAGATCATGTAAAGCAGCTAGTTTAGATACATTTTATAGGACAACTGAGTAACACTGAGCAAAACTAATAACACTAAGCACGACTAAGTGGGCATCTAAGACGATGTATCGTCGTCTATGTCGGAACTCTATTATTTAGAACACATCAATGTATCTTCTAATAAGATTAGAGACTACCTAGTATGTGTTCCACTTCTTTGCCTTCCTCGTCTCTGTCGTCGATGACCTCGTACTGGTCGTTGGGGATGTTTTCCCTTGGGTTTTCGTCACTGAAGATGTCGTCCTAGACGTAGGTGGGACCGCAACACTTGAAGTCGGCGAGGACCCTCTCGTTCTTGTCGCGCTCGACCTTGATGGCATCCAAGGCCTCGCAGACCTCCCGGGGAGGTTGGGCAAGGGAGGGTGAGGATTCTTCTCCTACTCAAGCATCAAATTGACGTAGTCGTGTCGCTCGTCCATCTTCACCATCGCCTACTCCTTGATCGCGCACCCCTCATACAGGTCAAACTTAAACCTGTCAGAGGATTCAGCACCAGCAACCATTGTCGCCTTCTCCATCGAGATCAAAGTGTCCCTAACCATTGAGATCGATTGATTCCGACAGTAGATGTTGTGTTGGTAAGGTACCCCGAGGGGGCACATACATAGTTGCCCCAAGCCCTAGGCTCTTTCGGAAATGGATTCCGTAACACATGGCCCATGGGCTTCTACCACAACCCGAAATTCATTGAATTGCAAATCGGCTTTACTTCCCTAGAAAAGACAAATCGAGCATACGGTGGTCAAAGATCCAATTTTTTCAGTCGCTTCTGACTGCTTGTTTGCGGTGAAGACTTTCAAGACAGATGGGTTGCTTGCTTATGACCACATCATCATCGAAATCAGATTACCAGATGCCTTACGTAGGCATCGAATCATTTGCTGAGAAGAGGCAACAAGGCGGGCTACTGATTAACCCTAGCCGCCACGGCACCACCATTCATCTACCGCTCTCACTGTCATTAGGGCGCGTTGTCGGGAAAAGCCTGCAAGGCATCGGCCGCGGTGGGGAGGTCCTGATGAGGGGGTCTGTTGTGGAGTTGCTGGAGGGTTGTTCTAGGACGGTGAAGGAATTGTGTGATCGAGCGAAGGCCTTCGTCGGGACTCAGGCAGTACACGACAAATGGCGTTGGTGAAGCCGGCGACGGCCGGATGGAACCAATGCGGATATCCTCATTAGCAGTCTTGCCTAGTTGGATCATTGGAAAAGAGAGCGTCAGTGTACGCCCTTCTATACGGCGGCGAGCTCGACATCATATTCGAACATGCGGTACAATGACAATGGTGATTTTTTCCAAGTTTTTTAGGGAATCTTCGTGTTAGGTTTGGGGCGGTGAAGTGGAGGCGTTGCCTCCATACAAGAATAATGCCCCCCCCCCCCGCCCTATCCTCGTTCTGGTGGTGTGGTTTTTTGCCGATGGATGGCATGTTGGGTTGTGTCTTTGGCGGATTTTGGGGGATCCGGTCGGTTTATGTTTCCGGTGTATATGTCTGGATTCGGCCGGCTTTTGTGGTTTTCATGGACTTTGGAGTTTCTACATGCCCTTCGGCATTTTGTTTCTCCGGGGTGGCGATTTGCTTCAAAGTTTGCGGCTGCGGGCATCTCCGTGGCGGAGGCCTAGGCTGGCATCAAATTATGCTTACGACGCGCTGTTGGTAGATGCAGGAAGAAGAAGACTTCGACATCGCCAATTTTTTCAATGTTTTTCTATTTTTCTGCAAGGGTGTGTTTGTATGGCTTTAGGCCTTTTCACAAAAAAAAACATCGTCAAAATCGATGAGCGTTGCAAATAATTTCAGGAGGTTGGTTTTGTTTGATAGTAGCGCTGAGTCATGACTCATGAAGCACATAGTTTAGGCTTCGAATCACTGTAATTAGGGCTGTGGTAGAAGCCCATGGGCCGTATGCTAAGGAATCCGTTTCGAACAGGGCTAGCCCTTGGGGCGACTATATGTACGGCACGACACGGCACCCAGGAGCACCAGGCCAACGCTATCCACCCCCAGAATCGATCGATCTCGACGGGGGAGGCTTCGATCCCGATGGAGAACGAGGCGGCACCTGATGGTGGTGCTGCAGACCCCCACTGGTTGAGGCTCGACCTGTATCTGGTTGACGGGTATGGGATCAAGGAGCAGAAGATGGTGAAGATGGACCATCGGAACAGCTACATCAAGTGGCTGCTCGAGTGGGACAAGAAGCCTCGCCCTCCCCTGCCCAACCTCCCCGAGACGCTCGAAACCATGGTCGCCATCAAGGCTTAGCGCGCCCACGACGAGAGGGTCCTCGCCGACTTCAAGCGCGACGGCTACGCCTACGTCTAGGTCCAAGCGTTCAAATCGACTATTTTTTTCCAAATTGATGAACTTTTTCAAATTTGATGAACTTTTCTCAAATTCGATGAACTTTTTCAAATCTATGAACTTTTTAAAAAAATTGATGAACTTTTTTCAAATTTGTTATTTTTTTAAATCGATGTTTTTTTTCAAAATGGATGAACTTTGTTTCTCAAATTTATGATTTTTTCGAAATTTGTGAATTTTTTTGAGTTTGTGAACCTTTTTTTTGTGATGTTTTGAATCCCTGTTTTTCTTTGTGAACTTTTGTCTGAAAAGTCAATGGTCAGTGGGCCTTTGTCAACAGTCGATCGTGGACCAGCTCCGAGCGATCCCTACCAATTCAATGAAATCGATGGGGCTGTGGTAAAAGCCCATGGGACGATTCCGTCCGTTTCCGAACAGAGCTAGGGCTTGGGCAACTATATGTATATGTATGCGCCCCCCCCCCACGTCGTCACACCGCCGCCACCCAGCCAGATCGAGAAGGGGATCGCCAGACCTAGGGTTTCGACGAAATCGATTCCATGGAGAAGGAGGCTTCGATCCTGATGGAGAAGGAGGTTTCGATCCTGATGGAGAAAGAGGCGGCGCCTGCTGATGGTGCTGCATCCCCCGATTGGTTGAGGCTCGACCTGTATCTGGTTGACGGGTATGGGATCAAGGAGCAGAGGATGGTGAAGATGGACCATCGGAACAGCTACATCAAGTGGCTGCTCGAGTGGGACAAGAAGCCTCGCCCTCCCCTGCCCAACCTCCCCAAGACGCTCGAAACCATGGTCGCCATCAAGGCTCAGCGCGCCCACGACGAGAGGGTCCTCGCCGACTTCAAGCGCGACGGCTACGCCTACGTCCAGGTCGATGTCTTCAACGACGACGACCCAAGGGCCAACCTCCCCGACCACCACTACGACATCATCCACCACGACAGCCACGAAGAAGCTTGATCTACTGAGCAACATCTATCTATCTATCTATATATCCATTTATTCATAATACTCCTGGGCAATCTATTGCGTCTTAAGTTTATGTTTTTGTAGAGCATCTCCAACAGCCTTTGTATATTGGATTGCTAAAAACTTGTTATAACAAGAGGAGAGAGAAGGTTTACAAAGCCAACATGTTTTTTGCTTTGGTAGCCTTTGTATATTGGATTGCTATATTTGCACAAAACACACAATGACATGTGGGGACAGTTTGTCATAGACACATTGCACACTAGCATACGTACATGTATGTGTATACTAGCACAACTCGCGTACACGTACACACGCGTACACTTACGCACACACAGCACACACACGCGTACACTGTACACACATGCAGCACACACACACGTACAAATGCAGCACACACACGTACACATGCAGCGCGCGCACACACGTACACACACACGTACACAGGCACACACACATGCATCACACACACGTACACGTACACACAAAAAAACACATACACGTACACACGCGCACACACACGCACACACAGCGCACGCGCAGCACACACACTAGTACACGGACCCACCTGTCATTGAGACAAAGTGAGGCTTTAAGAGGCTTGCTAAAAATTTACAAAGTGGCCTTTGGCTTTGCAAATATGCAAAGTGTGGGTGCAAATATAGCAAGCTTTGTAAAAAAATTTGGTGGGGGACCACTTATACAAAGGCAGTTGGAGAAGGTTTTTTGGCCAAGATTTGTAAAATAGCAAGTGAGTGCAAATATACAAAGGCTGTTGGAGATGCTCTAACCCGGCAAGCTATAGTATTCTCCTAGTGCTACTTGTATGCCACTCATGTTATTGAATCTCTTAGTTACGTTGCTCTTCAATTCGGGGATTGCATTGGCCACAAATCTTGGCAGGGTATCTGGGTATGGCTCATTGTGAGCAAAATTATATATAAAAATTTGTGCCTGTAATCCTTTTGGAGGTCTGAGATATGTTCTACTGCAGAACAGAACATCTATCAGGACAGCCTCGCCACAATCTGGATTCTATGAAGCTCAATGTGAAGTCATAACACCAAGGACGTGTTTGTTTCACAGTTTTTCGCCCGAAAACCGTTACCTACCTTTGGTTGAGTTATTAGGATGGAATTGAAATATTTATACCATGCAATCCAATTACAGTGCTATACAAAATTCGATTACGCCACCGTTTGGTAACAAAAGCCAATGCATGCTGTTGATTGCAATTGCCTGATTGCTGCACCTTAAGCTGCACACGGGCATAGTTGTTCATGTTTATGTTGGTATGTGCAGTGGGATTGATGCAGGGAACGAGTCCTCACGATCCTTAATTGCAATTCATGTTTCCTTCCTATGATCCCAGAAGTAAAATTAGTCATGTATTTTCTTTAGCGAAAAGCATCAGATTTATTATAAAAGTTCATTGGAAGTACAAAAGCATCTCAAACATAATAAAAAAATACATCAAGATTCCGAAACCACCGAAGAACCACTACTGCCGCTAGAACGATGCGCCGCTATCGCCGCTCCCCTACCACAGCCGGGAAGTCTTCATGCATTGTCCCTAAGGACTGACCTTGTCGATGACAGCCGGGAAGTCTTCATGCATGTGCCCCTAAGGACTAGCGCCCTGGAGCCGTAGTCATCACAGTTGAACCCTTGCATAGATCTGAAGCACCTGACACCAAATCTCGCCACATGACGAGAAACCCTAACCTCACCGCCTTAAGGAGACCGCAGAAATCTATGCCGGAGTTCCGTCGACTACATCCAGATAGACGAACTCGATGAGGATCGAAACCCGAAAGACAAACTTGAAGAAGAAGCGTCGCGATCCACCTGAGCGCCGCACCTGCGAGGACTGAAAAAACCTAACCTAAACTACTAACCAAAGAGGAGGCACCGGGATTGCCCTCCCCGTCACCGACCGCCAGAGCGGCAGGCAGAGGGTAGGCGAATCCACGGGCTCGCCAATAAAGTCTGGAGAAGAGAGTTTGCCCTAGCCGTGTAGGGTTAGGGAAGGAATTCGAGAGGAGATCTCTCGGCAGTATGGAAAACTCTTCTTCCCTCTCAAATCTGTCATTCTTTATCCTTTTGTCATGCTTGTTTGGTGTCAATCTTAATAGTTGCTGCTCCGTTTTTGTGGTTGCACTTATAAACTTTTATGGAGTTTGATTGGCAAGTTCAAGGTGTGAAGGATAGCCGTAGGATATTTTCAGAATGAATAGCCACACGTCGGACGAAACTTTACACCATGGCATGCACTTGTAAGGTTGTTGATTTATGTGAATTCATAAGTAATACCATCTGCATCCGTAATTTTTCAACAACTGAACACATTGATTAACTGCCTCATTTCTCTACGTGCAAAAGATGTTATTGTTTCCAAGGGTTTTTTTTTTTTTTTGAGAATATAGGGTTTCCAAGTTTTTTCCAAGTTGCCTGTATACCATGGGAAATTAGAGAAGGGCCGAAGGAAAAAGGAAAAGCCCAACAAAACAATGCCTAGTGGCCTACTCGTCCTGACCCATCCCTAGCCCAACAAACAACGCACGGACAGCCGCACTGCGCCCGCGTGCCACTGCCTCCCGAGTCACGACTGCGCCGCTCCCAATCTCGCCTGCTCGCCGCCTGCCTCGCCGCCAGACGCCCAGGAGCCGCCCTGCCGGCCCCACTCGCCGGGGGCCACCTCGCCCACCCCGCCCCTGCCAGCCGGTGCCCGCCGCCCAATCCGCGCTCGGAAGCAATCCTGGCCGGCGGCCGGCGGCGTGCAGGCGTGTAGGCGTGTAGCTGCAGCGGCCAGCCCGATTTGAGGTAAGTTTTCCACTGCCCATTCCCCAATTTCTGGTTGGTTAATCACTGTTTCATCCCCTGTGTTTATAATTTTATATTGATGGATTATCAGATGGATTATGATAGTGCTATGTGCTATCAAGTCTGCCACGTACATGAGCACATACACATAATTTGGTGTGTCCATCTTCGAATTGTTTAGTACCAATGATTCCTGATTCATGGACGGAGTCCTGTTTGTTTGCAGTCGAATGTTGTTCTTCCGGGTTTACTTGAAAATTGTTCAGACGACTGTATGCCATAGCTGGGATGGATGGCGCAACGGAGCATAACGTAGTGTTCTGAATCAACTCTGTACAGAATCAATAGAATAGGAAAGGCAAAATACTCATCCGAGGACACTTGGAACACTCACATTGTATGTGAGATTCAGAGGCCGTGAGTTTGTGAGGCTGCATGTTTTTCATCCACCAACAGCCTTTTTCTTTGTAGCAACTCTCTTCAGAGGAAGCACCTTTATTCTGTGCATCCTTCTTCGTCTCCTCATCAGCATCCTCGCCTTCTCTGGACCGCTCCTTCTCAGCTGTTGGCATAGCTTTTCTGTCTCTGCCTCCCTTATTCTCTCCTAGTGGGTTCTTTTGGATGAATGCAATGAACTTGGCACTCCTGTGCTGGTTGTGCTGATGCGATTTGTAATGGTGGTCGGTGGTTGTGTGTCCGGCTTCTGGTCGTCGATGGTTGAGCTTCTCGGGGTCTGGCAACGACACCGCTTGGTGTTGTCGAGCGGCCATTTTCTCCCTGTGTGCTCTTCTTCGATGGTTTCCGGTGTTCGGCTGTAGGCTTGGTGTGTCTTTTTCGGTTGTCTCTTCTCCCTTGTTTTCTCCATGTACTCCGGTTCACTTGAACCTATCTTGTATGGAGCTGCGAGGCTTCTAGGCAAATCAATGAATATATTCAGGTGGGGATTCACTCCCCCACAGTGACCATTCAAAAAAAAAAAAACTTGCCACTCCTGTCAACACCTGAGCGGAAGCCATGTGCAGTGCATTCCAAAGGATATCAATCTGTTCTTCGAGACGAGGACCTCGGTCACAGTGCTGCCATAACCATAACACTCGACATGCCACAAAGCTTCTAAATATAGGCCGATATGGCCGACATATCGGTATTGGTTAGCATATCCTCGCAAAAATATTGTCCTCACAGGTTTCGACAATATATTGGCCAAGGTGGGTGGTATTTGGCTTGATATGTCCAGTGATGTAGATTGATATGTAGATCACTATGATTATTTAAGTAAAAAATAATGAAAGTAAAATTAGATATTTATAACTTCACCAAACCATAAAAGCTATGCATAATTTTGTAAAGACAAGTATATCGTGTGTATTTTCTTATGTTAGTGATTGCTTATTAACTCTTTTTAGAAACATTTACTCATTTTGTAATCAACTAGAAAAGGGAAAGTTGCGGTTGGTCTCCCATGTAGGTACACCTCCTATCTTCACCGTCCAATGGGATAGGGATATACATGGGGAGCTCCTACTAGGCTGGCCCAGTGGTGACAAACTGTAGCAAAAAAACATAGCAATTTTTGAGTCGTTTTAAAAAAAAATAGGGAAAGTAAATTATTTAGAAAAAAAATCTTTAAAAAAGATTTTTTTTAAAAAACGCTTTTTTAAAATGCTAACTTTTTTGAAAAACACAAACATTTCTTGAAAAGCGCTAACATTTTTTTTTGAGAAAAGTGAACATTCTTTGAAAAATTCTGAACGTTTTTTTTTAAACGTGGACATTTTTTAAACGTAAACATTTTAAAAAAAATTCTGATTTTTTTTTTGCAATTTAAGACGCGAACAAGTTTTGAAGCATTTGAACAATTTTTAAAATTTCTGGACATTTTTTTAACTAAAGTAAAAAACCGAAAAACCATAAAATAAAAAAGGACCTGAACCTTCTAGAAGGTTCCCAAAACCGGTAAAACCAGACAGGAAACCTTAACGTTCCCAAAACCGGGATTGATAGAACGTATAATAGCTTAAAATGGGCCGGCCCATCTGACGCTTCCTGTGCGAAGCAGCGACATTTTGACGCAGTGAGCGTCGAATAAGAATTCCCAGGGATATGAGCCACGGTCAAAACGCATGAGGATATTAGCAGACTCGTTTCACTAATTGTTAGACCTCGTACACCAAACAGTGAAACATAGCCCATAGCCTACTGTTTCTGCAGTCTGACCTGATCCCACTTGTGTGTAATTTGATGCGCACAAACTCACCAACAAATCCTGCCGGTAATTTGATATGGACTTCCAAGATTTCTCCCATGGGTTACACATACCTCTGATGATTGGCTCACTCGGAAAGCTGTTTGGCAATTTGTGCACATGTGCCCAGACCGCCATCTTATCCAGAACCACCGTTCTAGGGTTAATGAAGCCAAGTGTGGTGCTTGGTGGCTCTCTGGTGCTGCTGGCGCGGTGGTCTGAGAGAGGTGGGCGGGTCAGCGGAGGTGCAATGCGTGAGGGTGCTGGTGGTGTTGGGTATTCTCCGGGCGAAAGCTTGCCCGGTCTTGCTGGCCGGCGGCGTCGGCTATTCGGGTGAAAGCCTAAGGCCCTGTTGGGTCGGGCGACGACGTCGACATCGTCGCTTCCCTCTTTGGGGCGTTGCCTTGAAGAACTTTGGATCTCGTTTGCGCACTCCATGGGCTGGACGCTCGCGGCATTGCGGTCGGCAAGTGCCCGTCCGGCAATGCAGATGTTTGCGCGGCTTCCTGTATGTGGCAACGATGGCGGCTTCGGGCGGAGTCAGGTTTGCTGATGGTTCTTGGTAGTCGGTCTCTTCCGGCGTGTTCGAGGAGTCGCCGTGCCTCGCTTTGTCTTCCTGAAGTTGGAGCTGCTGAGGAGGGGCCCTTGCGGTGACGATGACACGAGACGGGTGGTCGGCTCTGGCGCTGGCTCGGCGCAAGCCCAACGCCCGTCGACAGAGTTGGAGCTGCCTAGTCGCTAGCGTGTGTGGCTGACTATTTGGCATAGGCCGGCGCAGGCCTCAACGCTTGTTTGCGGTGAGGGCTTCTTCGGTAGTCGTCGATGGTGGAGTCGGAGTCGCCTCGCGGAGGCGTGATGACGATAACGCCGGGCTGCAACCTTGACGATGCTTTTCTCCTTGGCGGCGTATGTGCGTTCTTGTGTGGGTTGCCAGGTCGCCCTGTGTGCCTTGTTTTTGCGGGCCTGTTGTAACGGTTTTCGCCCGGTTTTTCCGTTAATTAACCGGGCAATTCTCTTCGACCTTTTTTAATGAATCGGGCCCTAAGGGGCCGCGTATCAAAAAAAATATTCTTCCATAAGCAACACCTGATTTCTGAAGAACCATGGTCCCATGACCATTGCCTTGTTCCAATTGCCTAGGCAATCAAACTCAATTGTGAATAAATTCTCCTCAACACGTCTCCAGATCACTTTCTTTGTCGGGTTCCACGCAGATCTCATATCCGCGAACTGCGTGCTAGGGCTAAACCCTCGCGTAGTATGTACCTTAGCAATTGCCATCCACTTGGCTTTCTCGACGGGTCTGTGATCTCATCTTCCCATACAAACTCCTCGACACCTTCATGCAGATGTAGCAAACCAAGCAGTTCTTCGGCCGGATCCTTAGCCGATCTGCTCGACTCGCCTTTATGTTTCATGCTCTCTGCCGCTCAGAGTGATCACGCCGAATACGGTAACCCTAGCACTTCCACGGAGAGCCCACCATCATACTTGAAGCAGTGGCATATCAGATTAGATCCAGCCATGTGCAAGAAACAAACATATCAGATTATTTATACACCAATGTTTTGAAATGCCATCTTGTTAGGTAATTACGAAATGATATAATTTGAAATTCATGACATGCTTCGAAGTTTGGAATCTCTGAAGAAGTCTTAACTGGGACATATTTGAGTAGCCCTTCAGTGCATATCATTGTTGACTTGGGATATTTTTGTAATTTTTTGTATACCGATGTGACCTAGTTGTCCAATTTGTTATGCGGAATTGCGACGCTCTTTCTATTTCTCGGACTACTACTTGAAAATAGATGGTCAAATCCCGAGAAACTATAACAGTCCTAGCTTTCTTCAGCCGTCTGCATATTGAATTATGCAGGGGTTGTTGTGTAAGGATAATTTTTTCATGAACTCCTATAAATATTGAATTGCCTTTTTGTGTATTCGTAATATTATGCGATGCCGATTGCTCACAAAATTGGCAGCATTGTCACATGTGTTTTTTGGAGGCAAATTTGTACTTGAATTGTTGTGAATCCAGTATTTCTAAATTAACCTCACGCCTACACATTTAAAAAGTTTATTTTATCTTATGTCCAATTTGCAGTGACAAAGAGCAATTGTGCTCCCAGGAATACGCCACTTCTTCAGGAAGCAGTACCGACAGTATATCGAGTCTGCTTCCTCCCTTCCGATGGCAACCGCAGCTGAGCCCGATGACGCCGTGCTCTTTGCCGGCGTGTCCCTCGTGCTGGGCGCCGCCTGCCGCCACCTCCTCCGCGGCACGCGCGTCCCCTACACCATCGCCCTCCTTGTCCTCGGTGTCGCCCTAGGGTCACTAGGTCTGTTTACCCCAAGTCGAATGGGAGTAATAAGTTTCTGATTCTCCTTAGAAAGAGAGTAATTCATGGTTCCATTCCTTTGCCGCACGACGGACTCAGTCTGACAGTTTGTAAATACTGTTCAACATCCAGAGTACGGGACAAAAGACGGTCTAGGCAAACTTGGAGCTGGCATGCGTATCTGTGAGTGAGTTCACCATGGATGTATTATTTTGAAGACTGGAACAACACAGTACTTGAGAATTAGTTTATTCAACTTCTGAATTAACCGCTTGCTGATTGTGCTTCAAAAATTGCAGGGGCTAACATAAATCCTGATCTTCTCCTGGCTGCTTTCCTTCCGGCCCTTTTGTTTGAGAGCGCCTTCTCGATGGAAGCACACCAGATAAAGGTATCTTTCCAAGTCTGCCTATCTACGCTGAAATCTGAGTTGCTTAATTAAAAGCTGAGTGATCTTTATTCTGTTATGATTACTATTTCTTGCCAAGCAGTAAATACTAGTAAAAAAGAAAGGAAACTAGATGGCGATCAGAGAATAAAACTAAGGAACGCCATACATCATCAGGGCCGGAGGACAGGCACCCCAGGCCTGCTGCTCATACCTTGGTCCAAACTGAAGTTTTACTCTGGATGATGTGAGCACAGATAACACGAGTTCCTCTGTGGTTGAACACATGGCAGTTTATTTCTTTCGATCCCTCCCAGAGTGAGAGCAGCATCGAGTCTTCGTCAAAAGGCAGCTCTTTAGAACAGAGGAAACGACCAAACCGACATCAAGAAAACTTCACAGGCCATACTAATTCTCTGCTCAGTTAATATCATTGATTATCCATAATATTTTTCCATCCAGTTAGTCACGTAAGCTCATGTTTGATACAACCATGGCCTCAATGCAAACAACCTTTAGTTCCTATTGTTCTCTGTTGCACACATATTTGGTTTCTCTAGTATTGGTGCTTATGTTGATCTACTCCCCTGCCAATTTTCTGTTGTGATATTAGCACTGCGGATGCATATGTCTTTGTTCTGTGTGTACTAAAATATTAAAATGTTTATTTTGTAGAAATGCATGGCGCAGATGCTCTTACTTGCTGGTCCTGGTGTGCTAATGTCAACATTTTTGCTTGGCGCTGCTCTCAAGGTGTGTACCTAAGTTTAAAACGGACATATACCACTGGCTTTAATACTTTGATACTAGCTAGTCCATTTTCTGTAGCTTACTTCCCCATATGATTGGAACTGGGAAACATCATTGTTGCTTGGTGGTCTGCTTAGTGCCACTGATCCTGTGGCCGTGGTTGCAGTTCTAAAAGAGCTTGGAACAAGTAAAAAGCTCAGTACGATTATTGAGGGAGAATCCTTGATGAATGACGGGTATGCCTTTTTTCAATCTAAACATGCTTTTCTGTTTTCATGTCAATTTTGTTGGAGCAACTCCGATTATGAGAAGAAAGATACAACCTGTGACTCAAATAGATAGGTTACAAGTTTTTTTTTTCTTCGAATGTTCGACTGGTCCACTCTCTGGTTGGAAAAATGCTTATTAATATTTGTACTTAAAACTAAAATTCAAAGTATTAGTTGTAGCAGTACAGTTGTTCCTGAGACTTGACACACATGTTTATGGCAAAGGCTCTGGAGAATATAGTGTACAAGTTAATATGTGCCTCTAATCCAAGGCTGTTTTCCTTTTCCAATCTAAGGGATTATGAAGGTTAAAACGGGATTTATTTAACTTAGCTATGGCCAGAACATCTGATCTCTGTATCTGCACATACTTCTGTTAAGGTATCCATCAACTAATGTGTGGGGTAGGGAAAGCTTAAATAAATGAAAATAACTTTTGGATGTCGTAAAATTGCATTGTGCACCAATATAATATTTTTGTGTTTGAACCGCAATTCCCGCTAAATGGACATACACTTTCTACAGGGTTTCTGTTGTTGTCTATCAGTTATTCTTACAAATGGTGCTCGGAAGAAGCTTCAATACAGGGTCTATATTGACGTTCTTATCGGAAGTTTCACTTGGAGCGTAAGAATGTTTTTTCAATCAAATTGCCAAATATGGCTACCATGCTTCTAATACTAACTGGTATCTTCTTTGACCAGTGTTGTTCTGGGCCTTGCATTTGCAATCATATCATTACTATGGCTTGGCTTTACTTTCAACGATACAATCTTGGAGATGACGCTAACTCTTGCTGTCAGCTATATTGCTTTCTATACTGTAAGATAATGAACATATTCAAGCTCTCGTACTCCTGCTTTTTCTTTTGAAGGGTACGATTGGTTCAGTTTATTGAAATAGTTCACAACAAATGGAAGGAGTCTGAGCATCAGTCCTAGAATCATGTTTCTCCTTTTGCAATATTGCTTTTGATGCTATTTTACTAGTAATCTGAGGTAACTTCTTGATATGCATATGGCAAAGTACCTACCTGATTTAGATATCTAGAATCTGAAGAGAGTGAACTGTTTTCATCCCAACGATAAAGAAGATATTCAAGCTCTCATACTCATTTTATAAGGCTATGATTTGTTCAGTTTCTTGAAATAGTTCACAACAAACTGAATGAGTTGTGAGTCTTAGTACCAGCCCTAGAATTATCTTTTGTGCTAGCTCATTTTGCAAATTGCTCATGAGTTGTGATGCTTTTTTACTGGTAATCTAAGACAAGTTCCAGATATGCATGTACAATGTTGAAGTATATGTGGATTGCCCAACCTTCTTCATCAGTTCGGACTTTTGGTTCTATTGGTTGGGTGCATTAAACTTAATATGAATTCAGAACCAAGAGGTCTTGGGTTCAAGCCTCGGCTTTTTCAATTTAAATTAAAAATTTGCTTGCCCTCTTTCTGTCCATGTTTAAGATTGCCCAACCTTCTCCATCAGTTCGGATTTTTGGTTCTACTGGTTGTTCTTTGTCATGTTTTCTACAGATTTTTTTTTTCACCTATGAGTTCTGATATAGAAGCCACCAGTTATTTAGTCTTTTGGTGGTTATTTTCTTTAGCTAATATTGTTCATATCAGGTGCAAGATGCACTGAAGTACTCTGGTATTTTGACCGTCACAGCTTTGGGAATGTTAGTAAAACTTGTCACATCCGATTGGCATATCCTTTAATCTCGTTCCTCCAGTGTTAACTTTGCCATGTCTGGCAGGTTCTATGCAGCTTTTGCAAAAACTACTTTTAAGGGCGACAATCGCCGAAGTTTGCATGATTTCTGGTATTATTCTAGCAACATATGTCCTTTCATATTATTTTTATATTATCAGCAAGATCAAGATTCTCAACAGTGATCATGGTATTCCTGGTCACATAGGCTAACTTGTTCACTGTTCCTCATGTATTCTGTCAGTTCCATAATGCTGGTCATGCTTTTTTTTTGTCAGCATAACCTATACTTTCAGTAGATTTTGGTAAATTTATGTCCTTGCATTAGGATACCAGTTGCCAAGTTTGTTCATGCCCAGTATATAGTTACTTGTCCACTTCTATTTTTTCCCTTGCAAAAACACAAAAACACCCGATTTAATATTTTGTGTTCTAAATGACCATGTATTATCATTGTCATCATCATCCTGATTCCTGAAGTAGCCTTAGTAGAATTTTAGAGTTTGTAACTGGCAACAAAGTGAGAGTAAAGATTACACCAAATTTTACTGTACTACCAAACTAGTAATCTGTGCACGTGGTAGGAATGTTTTGTCATATTCCATCCCTGAGCTCTCGATCCTGCGATCGTAATATGCATACGGTTTGGGTGTCGAGCAACGCACGTCGGTACCCCATAGATGACTCAGTTGACACAGGTTTACCCAAGGTTCAGGCTCCTGTATGGGTAATACTCTAGTGTCCCACTTTTCTCTATTATCTCGAGGATTTCAACAAAGGAGGTGTAGTAGATGGGGTCGATCCTCGCCGGATGGCGATCTCCATGCTTGGCTCCTCAAAAGAACAGGGTTGTGTTGCTTGAGGTTTGAATTGAGTTGTCCTCCTATATATGCGTCTTCTCGTCAGGGTTTGATCCTCTCCGGGTTTGTCTCATAGATGGCACCATCCTTAGTCGGCTTAAACGCTGGATCCTTCAGGGTAAGTCCTTCCCTAGTACAATGGGTATTGGGTACGGTCTTGTAGAAGATCCCTTAGGCCTTGTGTACGAACAGGTCATCTTATGTAAGTACGTTTTCTCTCGCGCGCTCGCGATACCCTGAGCAGACGCGATGACACACTCAAAATTTATGTATGTTCTCATATTTTCTGAGATTGCCTATTTGTATCTTACTGCTGTTTTATTTGTATTCAGGGAAATAGTTGCTTACATTGCAAACACACTTATTTTCATACTGAGGTATCAATATTTGTCCAACTTTCAATTTTTTTGATTTTTTCAGATCTTCTATTTTTCCTAGCCAAACGCCCAAACCAGACTATGCTTGCATTTATTTAGTTTGATAGTTTACTTTATATTGACACCATTATGATGTTTCTTACATGTGTGTATTACCCTCAGTGGGGTTATTATTGCAGATGGTGTGCTAAGACATAATGTCCATTTTGAGAGGCACGGTAATATCTTCACTTATCTTCGTCTACTGTTTGTTTTCATGCAAAACTGCAAAACAAACATGTCTACTTCATTTTAAATTCTCCTTGTTCATTGCCAACTGAACCTTTCTTTCGTTTATTATAAAAGCATGTTGTTCGTAGTTTTCATCATGCAGCATCGTTTCATGCCTGTGTGGGTTCAGTGAGTGCTTTATTTATACATCATGGTAACGAGTTGTTGACATAGTTATTGAGCTAAATCCTCTTATAACACACTTCTTTGTCATGCTTATCGATTTTACCGGGGATCATCAGCTCAATTAAGAATGCCGCAACTGCAGCCAACAGATTATGTGGATAAACACTTGGCATCTCAGTTAGCCAATAGTTTTGCTGAGATATGTTGTTTTAACCACCCATCTTTGGAGCAGCACAATTGGTGTTTGCTGTCATTGCATTTTTCTTTTCTTGACCTTGAAAAAAATGAATCATGTTTGTCAGTAGAATTACAGTTTGATCATATTTGCAAGTGCTTAAAACAACTTCTGTGTACTATACTTTTTGTTCTAATCCATCCTCATGCTGTTGAACCAGAAATATGTATACCTATTCATTCCGTTTATCTCTTGCTCTTTCAGGCACTTCATGGGGGTTTCTTCTTCTTCTCTATTTCTATGTACAAATGGCACGGGCTGCAGTTGTCGGTGCTCTGTATCTTTTGTTGCGCTACTTTGGGTATGGTTTGGACTTCAAAGAAGCCATAATTATTGTTTGGTCTGGGCTGCGAGGTGCTGTTTCCCTATCATTAGCACTGTCTGTTAAAGTAAGTTATTCATGCACCACTTGACCATCTCATTTGTCTCTTATTATCACTATATTAGTCTACTTTTGTTCTTCAAAAAATTAGTCTATGATAATAATTTGAGGTGTTACTGGGTTACTTTTTACCAGCGTGCTAGTGATACAGCTCAACCTTTTCTGAAACCAGAAGTCGGAACAATGGTAGGTTAGTTTTTCCTGAAAAAATACAAAATCAGAAAATTTAATTTGAGCAAGGCTTATTTTATCCATCTTTTTGCAGTTTGTGTTCTTCACTGGTGGCATCGTGTTTCTGACACTGTTATTGAATGGTTCTACCACACAATTTTTGTTGCACGCACTTGATATGGACAACCTGTCAGTAACAAAGGTTAGCTTTACAAATTACAAGTTTCATCTGTGGTTTTTCTTTAACCTTGGAGCTAAAGAATTTGCTTTTCTGTGTGCTAATATGAAATCTTTTGAATTCTAGCTCCTCTTTCATTTCCCTTAGATTAATTAGTAAATAGGAAGATTGTACGGTGTGATTGTTACACATATTTTATTTCTGTGCCTATGAGTTCAGGGTTGGTGGATTAGCATCTTACATAACCATGACATAAAAATGATTAATTTCTCTTTCAGTTGAACCTATTTGTAAGTCCAAAAGGTGTTCTGAGCCTTGCTTACTATTTTTTAGTTAAACCTCTTCATCCAGCAACTCCGAGGAGTAGGTTTTGTGTGACTGATACCTTGTTGCTTCCAGAAATATCAGTACTTTATGGTTTCACATGTGATTGATGAATATATATATGTAGTATAGTAATGTTCTGCTCAGGTTCGGCATAAAAATTGTTTTCTGATTACTGCTGCAGCTTCGCATGTTGAATTATACTAGACATGAAATTCTAAACAAGACATTAGAAGCTTTTGGTGATCGCAAAGATGATGAGGAGCTTGGTCCTGCTGACTGGGTTACAGTTAAGAAATATATCACAGGCTTGAGTAACTTGGAAGATGAACATGCACATCCACATGATGACAATCATGATCACGTACATAGCATGAATTTAAGGGATGGCCGAGTGCGTCTTTTGAATGGTAGGCAGCCCCTCCCCAGTACATACCATGATGACATCCTTTTGTTTGCTTTTCTGTTTTTGCCCTTAAATAGTTGGCTTGATATTTCGTCCATAATTCTCTCTTGTCTCTGTATTTTATGGAGATGTTTAGTTTCATACTAAATGCGATCAGTTAACAAAGATTTTTTTTCCTTTTTGTAAATATTGTTTTCAGGTGTGCAAGCCAGTTACTGGGCAATGCTTGACGAGGGATGGATAACTCAAGCTACAGCAAATATTTTGATGCAATCAGTTGATGAAGCTATGGATCTTGTTTCTAGCCGACCATTATGCGATTGGAACAGTTTGCAGTCCAATGTCCATTTCCCAAGTTACTATAGGTTCCTTTCTGCAAGCATGTTACCACAAAGTTTTATCACATACTTCACAGTACAAAGACTGGAGTCAGGATGTTACATCTGTGCTGCATTTCTTCGTGCTCATAGAATTGCAAGGAGACAACTACAAGATTTTCTTGGTAAAATCTTGGAAAACTTTTAGAATGCTTTTATGTGATTGTTATTTACCATTTCTTTGTGCTACCAATTCCAGAACTTAGTACTCAATCCATGGATCGGAGGGAGTACATGAATATTGGTCACAATACGTGGTGCATATGCCAGATGTTATTCGTAGGTGTCTGTCATTATAATCCATAAGCAGAACAGAAAGTAGTATTTTGTTACTTGTCGGAGCCAGTCTATCTTTCTGTAGAATCAATCAGCTACAGACCCTATTTTTTAAGATACGTGGAAAGTAGTATGGTGCAGATGGACGCATGGCTCAAACCATTTAGCTTATTAAGGTTGAACTATGTAAAGCCTGTCTAAAGTCATCGTCCTCAACAGTTTCAAATCCTTCTATTTTCTCCTCTTACCCTATTTTTTAAGATACGTGGAGTTCAACTTGCACATATGATCCTAGTTACTTACCAATGTTCTGTATACTTCTTTCATCAGGTGATAGTGAGATTGCAAAAATTGTTATTGATGAAAGTAATGCTGGGGGAGAGGAAGCTAGGAAGTTCTTGGAAGAAGTTCGCTGTGCATTCCCTCAGGTTTGTGCTTACAATGTGCATTTATCTGTTGACTTAACTATTATGGAGCTTCAGCCTCCAGCACAATAGCTCGACAGTTCACTCAACAACCAGTTATCTATTGCAAAACTCGAGAAAGCACTATCTCAACTGAACTGGGACTCTAGTTTGATCTGTAGAGAATTTCCATGTGCTTGTATGGCATCGCTAGGGTGAGTGGATGTAAATGGTTAGCTTTAGAGTTTGGAATTGATTTTGTTAGTTTTGTTTTCCAGAATTATTTTGTTTCCTGCAAAATTCATGTGAAATTGTTGCAGAACTCTCCACAATCGAGACAGGCCCTAGTTTTATAGAACTTTGGAATACTTAATTTCATTGTCATACAACAATTCGGAGTGATGAAAAACCTCATTATATGAATAAACAAGGCAGTCTCCCATTGGTGAATCTGAGAGTTCATTGTTGCCTAGATTCTGAAGGTGTTTCCACATTTTCAGCTTCTTTGTGTGCTAAAGACTCGACAAGTAACATATGCTGTATTGACACACTTGAGTGAGAATGTTCAAAACCTACGGAAGACTGGGTTACTGGAAGAAAAAGAAATGGCACATCTGGATGATGCTTGGCAGGTATGGAGTGTTTGACTTGTCTTTTGCTTCTAAAATTAATTGCCAAAGTGGTTTCAGTTCACAAGTTGCAACCAATATGCTTATTCATGTAAGTTAATCACTTGTCAGACAGACCTGAAGAAGCTTAAGAGGAATCCACAATTAGTGAAAATGCCAAGAGTTAGCGATCTTTTAGCCACTCATCCATTAGTCGGCATGCTGCCTGCTGCTGTGCGTGCTCCTTTGTTAAGCAATACAAAAGAAAAAGTAAAAGGGCATGACGCAGCCCTTTATATGGAAGGCTCAAGAGCAACTGGTATATGGATTGTTTCGATCGGAGCAGTAAAGGTATGTTTCTGCTTAAGACTGCTCTAAACTGTACTGTATTTTGTTGGAGTATATACCTTCAACATTTTTTACGAATTTACTGTTCACCCTGGGAGCATGTGCTCTCGGGAGCCGTTTCTCCGCCTCCTAAGTTACCCCCTTTTTTTGACAGTGGAGAAGTCAGAGGCTAAGCAGCAGGCATTCTTTGCACCCAATTTTCTCACATGGAAGCACTTTGGGTCTATACGAGGTGCTAACAGGAAAGTCTTGTCTCTGTGACATGATTACAGATTCTCTCGTGCGCTGTTTCTTCATTGAAGCTAAAAAGATAGATCAATTGCGTCGGTCAGATCCTTCTGTTGAGGCTTTTCTGTGGCAGGTGTGCTTTAATTTTACTGTTTGCTTGTGTGCTTATTAAATTCAGTGATTATTGTACATCTACTGCAACTGCGCAATTAGTTTTTTTTCTTCTGAACTCTACGAGGGCATAGAAGCAGATGTTTTCTGGATTTTACTTAATATCACCACATCACGGAACTGCTGGCTACCAGTCGAAGAACCAGAACCAACTCAGCTAATTTTCCCCTCCACATGTTCACAAGAAAAACAGAAATGTCGAGGTTGCATTTCTTCTGTTTCTGCCCTCGAACCAAAAACAAAAACACTAGATACTACAACATAGTACTTCGATTTTTCTGGTTTCCCTTGATTGTTACAGTTAAGGGAAATGGCCCCTAGATGGCTCGTCGTGTCATCTTGTCTCAAATGATTTATGTATTTCTGTAACATTCTTGTGGCCGAGAATTCGTTTATAGCACGGTCCCCATTTTGGTATGAAACTACTCACGCATCGCGGGGGGGGGGGGGGGGGGGCATGGTGAAAGAATCTAATTCGCCACTCCTTAATCACTGGCACATAGAAATTGCAGGAAAGCGCTGCAGTCATTGCTAAGCTCTTGATCCCACGCGTGTTCGAGAGAATGACAATGCACGAGACGCGGCTTCTCGTCACCACAGGATCTACTATGAACTTGTACACCAAGGGTGAAGAGATCATACTCCAGCATAATTACATCGGCATCTTACTAGAAGGAACTTTGAGGGCGGAGAACCAAAATAACATCGTACCTCCAAGAGTGCTGCTGCCATCAAACATGGACCTGGAGTCACTTGGTCTACTACAGTCCTCAGGTTCTGTGCATCTCCATCCATCAAGCAGCGAATCATTGAAAAAAATAAACCTATAGGTCTACTCGTACGTTTTTTAGTTATATCTTCTGACTGATGATGACACGGGCGCTTCCCTGTTTACGTACAGCCATTAACTATATGGACAACTATTGCTATGCTGCAACCACTTATCGGGTGGAAGCTCAAGCTAGAGTTATCATTTTCGAAGTCGGGAGGCTGTTCACGGAGGCCAATGGGCAGAGGAACCAGCCGGGCGGTAGCTTCTCTGCTGAAGCTTGCACCTAAGCAGGGAAGAACAAGTCACCGTTACCGTCGATTCTTCGAACAAGCTGTCCTTAGGTGATTCATCATCTGGCGTAACGCGAGGCAGCTGATGGGATCTTGTGTGAATATAGTAGTGTAATGATGTAACAGTCATGAAATTCACCCCTCTTTCTGAGAAACACTTGGCTTTATTACTTGCTGGTATAACTAAATCGTCGGTCACCATAGATAAGAGTTTAAAAAGTTAGGTACATCATGCCATGTATCGACACTGCCGGGTGCCATACGAGCTACATAATTACAGATAAGAGATATTGAATGTAATATTAAAATTTGAGATGTTCTCATTTTTGTTTTAAAAGAGCGACATCGCTGAAGCCATTCGATCATGTTCGATGAAGTTGTGTAAACTTAATTCTTTCTTTCTTTTTTTGCTACACTGATCACAAGCATTTTTTATGTTCTAGATAGGCGGTATGACACTGCTAGTGAGAAACGAAAGTGCAAAGAAAAGTAAACATGCATGTGAGATGCTAAGGCACAAGGCACTCTGGCTAGGAAACGAGCTGCTAGTGTGGCCAATATAGACTATTGAACTTTTTTGTTGTTGGAAGGCGATGCTGCTAGTGTGGCCAATATAGACTATTGAACTTTTTTGTTGTTGGAACTTGGAAGGCGATGCTGCTAGTGCGGCCAAATATAGACTATTGAACTTTTTTGTTGTTGGAAGGCGCGAAGGGGCCATGTAGAACTCGCGAGAGCTTTTTTCCTTCTCATAGATATATCGAAACTTCTCACAGCGTGTTTGGTTGGAGGGAGTTTGGGGTAGGGAATGGGAGTTTTGGGTGTAGAGACTTTTAATCTCTTGATTGTTTTGGGGTAATGGGAGTTAAAGAGGGAATAGGGAGGGGAATTCACGTATTAAACTCCCTCAAATCACTTACCTGGGGAGGCCTGGTAATTCAGATGGGGAAAGAGAATTAGCATTTAACTCCCATTCCCTTTCCCTTGGATTGCCAAACAAGCTGTCATGGCAAGAGTTTTGGCTCTTACGCATTTGAGCCATGATGTGCTTGAGATCATGAAGGCGATCCCTCCATGATTTTCTTATTGGTTAGTCCCCAACTCCCCATGCACTGCTTTTCTTCTACTTTCGAATTTCCTTTTCCAGGACAGATATATCCTACACACGGGACTAAAAGTGATGAACGTGATAAGTAAGTCAAGAAAAAAAAATCCCCATGCACTTCCATATTGGTTTTTTTGTGGGCCAAGAAAAAAAAAGCTTCATGCCTGTACGTCATGCAAATCTTCTACGACACCCGTGCCATTTTCGGATGATCGAATCAAGTAAAATTACCAGGGCAGGAATTTGAAAACAACCTACTAAATCAACTCATTTCTTTCCCTGCAATTGTAAATATAAACAGTATTTAAACCAATCACATCACATGATAACTGTAATACAACCACAATACAGGGAGAGCTACTACTAGCGTAGAGACAAGAACCCCACACAAATTAATCCCCCAAACCAAATTAATCAACCGAAGAATAGTCTCTAGCTAGCAGATCAATAAGTGGAACTTGGATCTCTCAGTCTAAGTGATCTAAGCATCCTTGTTGAATTTCAGGAACTCATCATGACTATATCCGGCAAAGAGTCCCACGCCGGTTCTTCCCCCTCCGTCTCCGCTTGCTTGTCAAATATTCTCATGAATTGGTCCATTGGAATGCTGAGATTATCCTCAGGCGCGTCCTCATCATGGAGGCCCGGCGGTGTAGGTGGAGCGACCCCGTCCTCATCATGCTGCTGCTGGTACTGACCAAGAACGTTCTCTGCCAATGGCGTTGCTGCCCCCATGAAGCTCTGCCTCTTCTGGCTGTCGTCGTGATGAAGAAGACCCACCGACGACATTATGTCATCCATGAAGTTTTGGCCGTCGTCGCCGTAATGAAGAAGAGGCGGGGGCGAAGGCGGCAGATCGGACGCCTGTGGCGGCTCAACGTGCTCTTGCCGGAGACCACGGACACTCCCCGGCGGCAGCAGCGCGGCGGCGGCGGCAAAATAGTCTGCCGGGACAGGCTTCTTGTTCCCCGCCGTCACGCCGTCCTCCCCGTAGACCTCCCTCAGTTCGGCGTCCGTGGCGCGCGGCGTGACGTAGAGCTTGTGGAGCGCGGGCACGCCCTTCCTTCCGGCGCCCCTGTCCCTGTCGCTGGTGAACTCCTGCATGAGCCACGGCGTCTTGCGCTTCTTGGTCGGGACGCCGTAGAACCCGAAGCTGTTCTGAATCCCGCCCTCTTGGGTCAGCTTCTTCTTGCTCTGCTCCAGCCGCCAGTACCCGCCGGTCCGGACGCTGCGGTCGGCGCGCTTGTTCTTGGTCGTCGCGCTGCACGGGCTCTGGAACTTGGACTCGCCGAGGAACCACCACGTGTGCTGGCCCGCGCGGTCGCTGGCCGGCGGGTGCAGCTGCTGCAGCGCGTAGGGGTTGTTGGCGTACATGTCGGCGTGGAAGATGAACCCCCGCGCGTCGGGCATCTTGTCGTCGCCGGCGATCCACCGGTTGAGGAACCCCATGCTGTCCGCGTTCGTCGGGTTGAAGTAGACGCCGGGAGGCAGCGGCGGCGGCTGCGTGAGTCTGTTCGCCCCGCCGGGCCCGGGCGGAGGGGCCATGGACAGGGAGCTGCTGGCTCCGGCTCCGGCGTCGGCGGTGGCGGAAGTCGATCTCTTGATTGCTTTCCTCGCTTTCGTGACGGCCATGGTTTTCCAAGCTAGTTGTGTTTGAGGAGGGATTGGATTGATCGGTGGGCTGGGATTATATGGTGTGGAGACGACGCGCTTCTGTCTGAAATCGGATTCGCCTCATCGTCCCAAGCTGTAGTCGGACATGAATTTCCATGTTTAGTTTTTCCCCGGCCTAGAGACGGAACCGGAGCAGAGCAGTCGGTGCGTTTCCCGCGCGATTCCTATTTCTCGCCGGGCAGTGCTAGGCGTCGGCGCGCCGGCCTAAATTTGGGCCGGTCGGCCCGCAGCCATCCGATTTGATAGATCGCACCCGTCCAATGACTTCGTCTTCCTCACACGTGCGTACGAAAAGAATCCCCCCCCCCCCCCCTCATCTCATCGGCCGCACACGCTTTTCGATGGCGGTCCTCGTCGCCTGTCCCCACCCTCGCCGGCCTTCCTCGTCGCCGGTCCCCACCCTTGTCTGCCATCCTCGTCGCCGCCTCAACCCATGTAACAGCTGCACGTGTGGTTGCAGCTCACGGCGGCGACGGTTGTAGCTCCGGTGGCGGCGGCCGCAGCTCGCCGGCGCGCTCGCCGCTACTCATGCCCGTCAGTCGCAGCTCGTCGGTCGCACACCTCGCCTTTACAACATCTTGCTCGCCCCGTTCCAGCAAATTCGAGCTTCGTTTCCAGCAACAACAAAAACGCATCGTTGAGCGATGCAGCAAACCGCGACGACGGTTGTAGCTGGATGGGACGCCGGTGGTAGCAAATTCCAGTGCCACTTGTAGCATGCAGCACAAAAACTGCGACTCCCGTCCTCGCCGAATGTTGCTTGGAGCAGCGCCACCCGTCCTCGTCGCCCGCGGTCACCAAGCTCACCTTCCTCGGCTGTAGCAAAAAACGAGGCCGACCGTAGCAAGAAACGAAGTAGGTTGTAGCAAAAAACAAGTCGCCGTGCGCGGTCACCACGCTCGCCATCCTCGGTTGTAGCAAAAACAAAGTTGGTTGTAGCAAAAAAATGGAGCCGGTTGTAGCAAAAACAAAGTCTCCGCGCTCGTTGTATCTTCCCTGGACGACGCTGGTTGCAGCTTCCCTGGGAGGTGGTTGTAGCAATCGCCGCTCGCTGGCGTGGTCCCTGGTCTTGGAAGAGGAAAACTCTGCCGGTCCAACATGCTTCGGGCCGCGCATCCATGAGGAGCCTTTTCTCAAGGGCTTCACGCTGGCCCGCGACACTCCCAAGTACAGAGGGGCCACCAAGCCAGAAGACTGGCTGATCGACTACACCACCATCGTCGGCATCGCCAACGGCAACAAGCGTGTGGGGGTGCGCTACGTGCCTCTCATGCTGCTTGGTTCGTGCAGGACGTGGCTGAACAGCTTGCGGGCCAACAACATCAACACCTGGCTGGATTTCGCGGAGGCGTTCGTGCGCAACTTCACCGGCACGTACAAGCGCCCTGGCCGGCCACGCCAGCTCTACCTCTGCGTCCAGGACAGGGATGATGCGCTTCCCACCTTTTGCTGAAACTCGCGTTCCCCCACGTCGCCACATTGGGCCTGGCCCAACAACCGTCGCATATACTACGCTTATTCGAGTTACTTTTTTTTCCTGTACCTTCTCAATTTCCTACTATTTCAATTTGATTGTGTTCGAAAATAAAACTATTTCAATTTTATTTTTTTTATACTTGTGACCATATCCTCCCATTTATAATTTTGAATGGCATTACCAGTAATTATCATTCACCTGCCTGTCTCAGCAAGCATGTATTTCAGTGGCCGGTCATTTGGTGCGATAAAAGTAGTATTGGACAGCGGAAGCTCATTCACCTACTTTTCCGTAAAACCATATCAAGCGCTTGTCATTGCAGTAAATTTTCACAACATTTCCTATCCTAACATGGTAGGATTACTAGAAGCATAGCGTGCACTTTGCTGCGCCTTGGAATTTTATCGACAAAACATAAGGAACAGACAAAGAAGTGTCTTCTAAGCATAGAATGCTTGAAATATCTGGCATCGGTGCTCTTTGCATGATTCTATTTTATAGCATAATTTCTTATTATCAACCGTGAGTTTATCAAATTGTGCACTAAAACAGAACGCAAAAACCAAAAAGCACGAATGAACTAGGGAGGGAGAATGTTCCTCGCCAAATAAGCATGTAAATAATTAAAAAAATGCCAGCAATTCAAAAGCAAAAAGGGTACACATTCTAATGAATGTTTAGTTCTTTACAAACCATCCCTATTAGATGGAAGGAAATCAGTAGGCACAAGCTAAATCACTGCCATCGACATGCATGACATGACCCTATCATATAGAATTAAAGCAATATGCAGATTTTTAGAGTTTGTACTTTGGGAGGAAACCGACCTAGGGATGGATTCACCCCCACCTCATTGGGTTGGTCGACCCCCCCCCCCCCCCCCCCCCCCCCCCCCCCGCGCCCATATATATGTCCCACCTTAAATATCTTAGGGTGTTGTTCAGGATTTAGGTTTTATTTAGTTTTAAATAAGTTAGCCATTGGTGCAACTTTTTGTAAACCGCCATACGACTTTCGACGAACTTTTTTCCAAATCCCAACTTAAGCAATGTTCATCCATATTCGTAATATTCAGATTGATATTCACGAGTCTTGCTTGGTTTTGCTTGCACGCAGGGATTTGACCTTCGTGCTCAAGCTGACTATGCCATCTGTATCCTGTGTAACAAAGAAAAAAAAATCCCCATTCACTTCCATAATGGTTTTTTTGTTTTTTTGTGGGCTGAAAACATCAGGACAGTCGAGAATTTTCGGTTATAACTATGTTCAAACTTCATGCCTGTCAAGCAAATCTTCTGCCATTTTTGTATGATCGAATCAAGTAAAATTACTAGGGAAGGAATTTGAAAGCGGCCTACTAAATCAACGTTTCTTTCCCTGCAATTGTTAAACAGTCTTGAAACCAATCGCAACACATGATATGTATCCCTCAAAAAAACATCACATCACATGATAACTAATACAAACACACTACAAGGAGAACTACTACTAGCGTAGACAAGAACCCCACACAAATTAATCCCCCAAACCAAATTAGCCAAAGAATATATCGTCTCTAGAGATCAATCGATCTGTCAGTCTAAGTGGAACTTGGATCTCTCAGTCTAAGTGGAACTGTAATCTATATAAGCATCCTTGTTGAATTTCACGAACTCATCATGATCAACTATATCCGGCAAAGAGTCCCACGCCGGTTCTTCCCCCTCGACCGTCGTCTCCGCTGGCTCCTCAAGTATTCTCATGAATTGGTCCATTGGAATGCTGAGATTATCCTCAGGCACGTCCTCATCATGGAGGCCCGGCGATGCAGGTGGAGGCAGCGGTGGAGCGACCCCCATATGCTGCTGCTGCTGACCAAGAACGTTCTCTGGCATTGGCATTGCTGCCCCCATGGAGTTCTGCCCCTTCTCGCTGTCGTCGTAATGAAGAAGACCCACCGACGACATTATGCCATCCATGAAGTTTTGGCCGTCGCCGTCGTCGTAATGAAGAAGAGGCGGGGGCGAAGGCGGCAGATCGGACGCCTGTGGCGGCTCAACGTGCTCTTGCCGGAGACCACGGACACTCCCCGGCGGCATCAGCGCGGCGGCGGCGGCGAAATAATCTGCCGGGACAGGTTTCTTGTTCCCCGCCGACACGCCGTCCTCCCCGTAGACTTCCCTCAGGTCCTTTTCGGTGGCGCGCGGCGTGACGTAGAGCTTGTGGAGCGCGGGCACGCCCTTCCTGCCGGCGCCCATGTCCCTGTCGCTGGTGAACTCCTGCATGAGCCACGGCGTCTTGCGCTTCTTGGACGGGGACGGGACGCAGTAGAACCCGAAGCTGTTCTTACGCCCGCCCTCTTGGGGAAGCTCCGCCCTGCTCTGCTCCAGCCGCCAGTACCCGCCGGTCCGGACGCTGCGGTCGGCGCGCTTGTTCTTGGTCGTCGCGCTGCACGGGCTCTGGAACTTGGACTCGCCGAGGAACCACCACGTGTGCTGGCCCGCGCGGTCGCTGGCCGGCGGGTGCAGCTGCTGCAGCGCGTAGGGGTCGTTGGCGTACATGTCGGCGTGGAAGATGAATCCCCGCGAGTCGGGCATCTTGTCGTCGCCGGCGATCCACCGGTTGAGGAACCCCATGCTGTCCGCGTTCGTCGGGTTGAAGTAGACGCCGGGAGGCAGCAGCGGCGGCTGCGTGAGTCTGTTCGCCCCGCCGGGCCCGGGCGGAGGGGCCATGGACAGGGAGCTGCTGGCTCCGGCTCCGGCGTCGGCGGTGGCGGAAGTTGATCTCTTGATTACTTTCCTCGCTTTCGTGACGGCCATGGTTTCCTAGCTAGTTGTGTTTGAGGAGGGATTGGATTGATCGGTGGGCTGGGATTATATGGTGTGCGACATCGTCCCAAGCTGTAGTCGGACATGAATTTCCATGTTTAGTTTTTCCCCGGCCTGGAGACGGAACCGGAGCAGGGCAGTCGATGCGCTTCCCGCGCGATTCCTATTTCCCGCCTTTTCCGGAAACTCGCGTCCCCACCTTCGCCTCATTGGGCCTGGCCCAACAACCGTCGCATATACTACGCTTATACGAGTTACTTTTTTTACCTCAAAAAAAAACGAGTTACTTTTTTTTCCCTGTACCTTCTCAATATCCTGGTATTTCAATTACATTTTTTTCTGATAGTTGTGACCAGATTCTCCCATTTATAATTTTGAATGGCATCTCCACGAATTATCATTCACGGCTCAGCAAGCCTGTATTTCGGTGGCCGGTCACTCGGTGTCACCTACTTTTCTGCACAACCATATCAAGCGCTTGTCATTGCAGTAAATTTTCACACCCTTTTTCTATCCTAAGAGCATGTACGGTCGGGCGCCTCAAACGCCCGGGGAGATGCCCCGGTCAAAAAAAATGATCCAGATGGGCGTCTTAACCGGGGCTCAAACGCATGGGCTGACCGGCACCCCTCATATCCAGCTCAGATGTAGGGCGGATATGGGGAGGCCCGAGCGCGATCGGGCTCGTCCGCCACCGACATCCGGACCCCACCACAAATTGCACCAAATCCACCAAACCATTCACCCTCGTTCCGCCTGCCTCCACCAATTCCCACGTCCGAGCCCTCGCCATCCGCCACGCTTGCTCCTCATCCTCGCCGCCGGTTCCGATCCGCCGCGCTAGATGTCGTCAAGTCCGTCCCCCACAGCCGCGACTGAGATTGTGTCCGCGTCGTCCGTCGGTGTCCCGTCGTCGGCTATGTCGTGCAAGCTGGAGAACATCACCCGGAGGGACCAGCGACGGAGGCAGTAGGATAGGGAAGCGGCGGCGTCGCAGTGAGCGAATGCGGACCTCTAGGAACAGTTGTCCCTCCGCCGCGCCCGGGACCCCGCACCCCGTCCATCCAGCCGCCGACAAGGATCGCGTCGTTGGACCAGGTTGGGACAGAGGAGGATCCGACGGTCGGTTGGGGCATTCCGGAGAGCTTTCCGCCAACGCAGATGCCGCTGGTGGACATCTGTCAGTCGCCGCAGCTCGTTCGGGCGCGGACAAGCACGAGCACCGGCGGCGTCGGGTTGCCCACGACCTGTTCGATGGAATGACACAATAAGACTCGGTATGTTCTTTTTGCTCCTCTCTTTGCATATGCCATGATCAATGTTTTACACATACCGTTAGTTCATTTCGGACATGATCAATGCTTGCAAACCATGATAATTTTAGGAGTTTATCATGTCAGACATGAACAATAATAATCATGATCCGATCCAAATGGACTACGGGTTGGGGGGTCCAACTTGCCCTTCATTTGGAGTTGGGGCAACATCAAATCCCAATCCGAGCAAGAAGAAAAAGAAGCCAAAGACGGCAAAGGCAAGAGGTCCGGCATTCTCAAGTTTTGAGGATATCTTTTTGGTTAAATCTTGGTTGGCCACAACAATGGATCCCATATGCGGCACGAAGCAAAAGGGTAATAAGTATTGGGAGAAGATTTGGAAGGACTATCATGAACAAAAGCAATATGTGGAGCCGCATCCTATCGTCACCAACTGCAATGTGGCATCTCTCCAACATCGATGGGGGATCATTCAAGGGGAAAGTGAACAAGTACGGTAGCTACTATTCACAAGTGCTTGGTCGCCCTCAAAGTGGGATGGGAGTGGCAACTCACGTAGGCTAAATTACTTCATCTTGTCATCATTTGCATATGCTTGTTTTTTGTTGGATTCTCACTGTCATACATATTTTGTTTGCTAGACGGTGGTGGCGGCCACTATGTACCAAGAAACGGAGAAGAAGCCATTTGGTTTTAGCCATTGTTGGGTGTTATTGAATGGCAAACCAAAGTGGACACAACTTGTGGCCGATCTCAAGGCCGGCAAGAAGAGGAATGATGGCTCAAGCTCCCACCAATTAGTTGGGTTAGACAAAGAAGAGGAAGATGTTGTAGGTGAGAATGGAAGAGCCACCCACTACTAGGGAAAACCTTATAGGCGGAGGCTTATCAGTAGCGCGGCTTTGGGGAACGCGCTACTGATAATTTACAGTAGCGCGGCCACTGCACAGGCGCTACTGCTATCCATTTAGCAGTAGCGCAGCCCAGACGAAAGGCGCTACTGCTATGTGAGCCCCCCTTAGCCACCAGGCTATGTATAGTAGCAGCACGGCCCGCCTGAAGCGCGCTACTGCTAAAACTTTAGCAGTAGCGCGTGTTGCAGACCCACCGCTGCAACTAATGTTGTACTGTGCCACATGGTGGGCCCCGCTTAGCAGCAGCGCGGCCTGCAGGACCGCGCTACTGCTAACGTTTTAGCAGTAGCGCCGTTTGCTGGCCCGCGTTGCTGGTAAGGCGCAGCAGCCACCTTTTTCAACCATCTCCCCCTCCCCCTTCCTCTCTCCCTTCACTTTGCCCTCCCCCCTCCTCTCTCCCTCACTTTGCTTCTTCCTCACCTTGCTTCTCCCCCCGTTACTCTCTTTCTTCTCCTACCTCTCTTTCTCTCTCTTTAATGCCCCTAACTACACCACACCTCCATTAATGCAACCCCTTTATCTTTTCCTCACTTTTCCACCCCCTCCACTAGTTAGAGCCATCTCCTTCCCCAACTAGCTATGTAGATCTACCCATTTAATGAAGTGACATTTCTACCTCCCCAACTAGATCTATCCATTTAATTTTGCGTGAGCTTTCTATGTTTTGCCGAAATGTCGATTTATTTCCGTTTCGGCGAATTTCGGGCAAACTCTATATGTCCTATTTTTAGGAAAGGTCATGCCGAATTTTTGTATGACTTTGATGCATGCATGCATTTTTATAATCATTTTGCTTATTATTACCGCGCAGGCGATCAAGATGGTGAGTGGAACGATGGTGGAAAGGTGGTTGCGATCGGCGGTGCAGGACATGTATGAAAATAACCGGACAGAGATTTTGTGTCCGTGTCGAAGATGCAAAGGAGGAGTTTGGCTCGACCCCTATAAGGATGGTCGTTTGAAGGCGCACCTGCTCATGACTGGTTTCATGGATGGCTATATGCAAGCACTGAAATTATCGGTAACGAGTAGTTTGATAGCAAGATAATTTGTAACAAGTGGCAAATAGCAATAGTAACAAAGAGTGCAGCAAGGTGGCCCAATCCTTTTTATAGCAAAGGACAAGCCGGAACGATCTCTTATAGTAAGTAAGTGACATGGATGACAGTGATGATAGTGACTATGCAGATTGGGTCGATTCAGACAATGACATCGACAAGGATGATGATGATTTGTTTCTGGAGTGGGTCGATGAGGAGCCTCAAGATATTAAAGAAAAAAGAAGAAGGCAAGAGAGCATGGCATTGATTCTGAATCGACCACAAACTATGTTCTCAGTCAACAATGCAATTGCAATTCATCATATTTTTAGGAAGGGTCTCATGTAGGAGCTATTTAGCAAGTCCACATACTCAACCATCATTTAGTCTTCTATGATTGCTAACACTCACGACATATATATGGAGCAAAAAGTTTCAGCCAAACACATAGAAAGATAGGGGCTTATAATTTTGCCTCCCAACTTATTCACCTCATGGGTGATGTCAACAATAATAACTCATGATCACTCATATCCAACTGGATATATGTGCCTAGATCTTTCCCCACCACACGATGCTTGCAAAAAGAGAAAAAATAAAAAGAAAGTAGAGGAGAACACTATTGACTCTTGCATAAAAAGTAAATACATAAAAGTAAAGGATAGGCCTTTCGCAGAGGGAGGCAGAGGTTGTCATGCGCTTTTTATTGTTGGATGCACAAGCTCTTAATGCAAAGGAACGTCACTTTATATTGCCCCTTATGATAGCAACCTTTATTATGCAGTCCGTCGCTTTTATTTCTTTGCCATCACAAGTTCGTACAAAGCTTATTTTCCCTTACAATAAAAGTTTCATACATATTTAGAGGCAATTTTTATTCCTTTTTGCACTGATGACAACTTACTTGAAGGATCTTATTCAATCCATAGGTAGATATAGTGAACTCTCATGACATGAAACTGGGTTTAAGGGTTTTGGATGCACACGTAGTATCTCTACTTGGTGCGGATTTTGGCTAGCACAGATATTGGGCAAGCACCACATGTTGGAGGATCTATAACAATATAACTTCTATGTGAATATAAGCAAACATAACTCATTACGTTGTCTTCCTTGTCCAACGTCAACAATTTGACATAAAATACTTAATGGGGGCTCACAATCATAAAAGATGTCCAAGATAGTATATTTGCATGTGAATCTTCTCTTCCCTTATTAATTCTTTCATGAATTGCATCATTGACTAATGCTATGTTTGTTAACTTTCAATAAATTTTACCACTTATACTTTTCTTTATGTAATGTCATTACTTTCCATAAGATTAGCATATGATCTTTTTCATTATTTTCATTGCTAGAATTGGAACATGCAAGTAAAGAAGCAAAAACTCGAACTAATCTTTATTATATAACTCTCAACTCGATTACATAGATAGATAGATCACGAAACTAGCACTCGAAAATAGATCATACTAAACTTTTATTCAACTAAATCACGAAATAACTAAGGATCGAACTAGAAGTAGGTAAAGATAATAAAAGTGATGGTGATACGATACCGGGGCACCTCCCCCAAGCTTGGCACAAGCCAAGGGGAGTGCCCATACCCATGTGCTCAAGTGTCCTTCTTCGGAGATGGTGGTGGTGATGAAGTGGTGGGCTTGTCCTCCGGCTTCCATGGCATAGGTTCCCCATCATAAAAAGATGAACGAGTCTCCGGAGTCCTGAAATTCGCAGCTAAACTCATACCTTTGAATCTTGCCTCATACTCATAATTTTGGTTTTGAAGATCATAGATTTGGCCTTGCAGATAGTCGATCCGTTCATTGAGCTTGAAGATGATGTCCCCCATCGATCAGTCATCCACCTTGCGATCATGGGTGAACTCCGTGATCATGGAGTGGTTGGCGCTGAGTCCACGTTCCACCATCCCTTGGCACTTGAAGATCTCCTTCTCCACCGCTTCGAGCCTAGACTCCACGCTCCCGGTTTTCTTAGGTCCTTGCACATCCGGATGTGAAGCACCCCCTCACGCATCTCAATGGCTAGAGGGTGTTTCATCACCTCCGGTAGATAGGGGTTGATGACCTTCTCGTAGAACTTGTCCTTGGAAGAGCTTGGTGGAGCCATAGCGATCTAGATCTGTCAGAAAAATAGCACGAAACAAGAACAGAGGAGATTTCTGCGATACGGTGGTCAAAACATACGGGGGTATATATAAAGATTTTTTATCTTGCAAAACAAGTAATCCAGGAGAAAACGGAGTGGGGAAGGCTCACGTGGGGCCCACGAGCCACCAGGGTGCGCCTGGGGGGGTGGCGCGCCCTGGTGCCTCGTGGGCACCAGGTGGGTCCCCTCGGCTGTTTCTTATTTTTGTATTTTTTTTCTAATATTCCAAAACTGACAGAAAGTATTTTTATGAAATTTTTGGAGTCGGTTTACTTACCGTATCACATACCTCTTCCTTTTCAGGGTTCTGGAGTGTTCCGAAAGGTCTCTCTTATATATTCCTCCGGTGTAATTGTTTCACTAATATTAGTTTGAACATTAATGGGGGTACCTGAAATATAGTGCTTAATTCTTTGTCCATTCACCACTCTTGGATTAGTGCCTTCGGAGTTGTTTATTTTGATGGCTTCGGAGCGGTAAACTTCTTCGATGATATACGGTCCTTCCCATTTGGAAAGAAGTTTTACTGCAAAGAATCTCAAACGAGAATTGTACAATAGGACTTGCTCACCTACTTTAAATTCCCGTTTTTGAATTCTTCTATCATGCCATCTTTTAACTTTTTCTTTAAACAATTTGGCATTTTCATAAGCTTGGGTTCTCCATTCATCTAATGAGCTAATATCAAATAACCTCTTTTCACCAGCAAGTTTAAAATCTTAATTGAGTTCTTTAATTGCCCAATATGCTTTATGTTCTAACTCAAGAGGTAAATGACATGCTTTTCCATAAACCATTTTATAAGGAGACATACCCATAGGATTTTTATATGCAGTTCTATAAGCCCATAATGCATCGTCAGGTTTCTTAGACCAATTCATTCTAGATCTATTGACGGTTTTTTGCAAAATTAATTTTATTTCTCTATTGCTCAATTCAACTTGACCACTAGTTTGAGGGTGATAGGGAGATGCAATTCTATGGTTGACATCATATTTAGCAAGCAACTTACGGAATGCACCATGAATAAAATGTGAACCACCATCAGTCATTAAATATCTAGGGACTCCGAACCTTGGAAAATAACTTCTTTAAGCATTTTAATAGAAGTTATGATCAGCACTACTAGTTGGAATAGCTTCTACCCACTTAGTAACGTAATCAATAGCAACTAAAATATGAGTATACCCATTGGATTTAGGAAAAGGTCCCATATAATCAAATCCCCAAACATCAAATGGTTCAACAGCAAGTGAATAATTCATAGGCATTTCTTGACGTCTACCAACATTACCAATTCTTTGACATTCATCACAAGATAGGACAAACTTACGAGCGTCCTTGACAAGAGTAGGCCAATAAAAACCAGATTGTAATACCTTGTGTGCAGTTCTGTCTCCCGCATGGTGTCCCTCTAGTAGAAAACAGGGCTTTGGTTCTGGCCAGATCAGAGCAATAGTCCCGGTCATGTTACGAACCGGGACTAATGTGAGCATCAGTCCCGGTTCGAGCGGCTAGGACGCCGGCCGGGCCTCGGCAGGCATCAGTCCCGGTTCGACTGGGACCTTTAGTCCCGGTTCCAGACACCAACCGGGACTAAAGGGCCTCACTCCCTTTAGTCCCGGTTGGTGTCTCCAACCGGGACTAAAGGCTAGTCTTCAGTCCCGGTTCTAGACACCAACCGGGGCTAAAAAGATGCCTATATATATCCTCGCCCCTGCCCGCCCTCTCCTCTGTTTTTTGGCCGTAGAAGGTGGGAGGTGTGTGTGCTACTCTGTTCTCACTTCTTATGCACATGAGGTGTTCGATGAAATGCCCGAGCCACACTTAAGCTTTCTCCTCTGTTCTTCCTCCAAGCTCGACCTCCAAGCTCCATTTTCCCCAAGATTTGGCGGTGCACCAACTATCCAAGTGTTCTAAAAGGTTAGCAACTTCATCCTTTCATCTCTCACTGCTAGTTTAGCTCATTTCATATGCTCTAGAAGTAGAGTGGTTTGTGGGTTTTAGTGGAGGAGTGTATGTGGGAGTTTATTTGATTTAGATGCACAATTTGAGCTCAAATTAACTTCTTAGTTTGCACATGTGTAGGGTGCCGTCCCGTCCCCGTCCCCGTCCTCACCGCCGTCAATCGCCCGCGCCGATCTCATCGCCGGCACCACCGTGGTGAGCCTCTTGTTCTTATCTTTTTTTTAAAAGAATAAATTCTTACTTGTATGATTTAGATAGATACTTGTATTATTGTTTGTTATTATATAGTGCCATGGTTTTGGTATCCACCCCCGTCGGCTCTCGTCCGGTCTATGATTCAGATGTGGTATATTATCTTTTATAACTATTTGTTTCATTTAGTGTTTATGACAATTATGCCGACCAGCTTGACATAGATGTTTTTATCTAGGAGGTATGTGAACCGGAAATTCCAACCGACCCTCTTGTCGAGAGGTTAAATTTAGTTGAAAAAGAAAACAATTATTTGAAAGAAAAATTGAAAATAATTGAAGAAGAGAAGATGAAATTGGAGTTGCATGTTGCCGATGTCATCGATCTACACAAGATCCAGATGGATGTAATGCGCTTGAAGATTAGAAAGATTAGAAAATATGCCATTGATAAAGAGGCTTGGTATCATTATGTTGTTGGATCAATTGTTACCTAAGTTGCGATTTTGATCGCATTTGTTGTTGCATTTAAATGTTTTACATAGTTGTATGTTGTTTTATGAGAACTATGTATGAACTTTATGTATTTATTTTTGCAGTAATAACATTTGATTACTACTGTACTTTGGTTTTAATGTGATGATGAACTTGTATTAATTTGGTCATTTCTCTATTCATGATGTTCTGTAATGGTTTTTGATATACTTAATTACACAATGCAGATGAACCGGCAATGGATATACGGTGACCGACGCACTTCCGAGTACATTGCGGGCCTGCATAATTTTATCGATGTGGCTGAGGCAAACAAGCAGAATGGTTTTATGTACTGTCCATGTGTTGTCTGTGAGAATACGAAGGATTACTCTTCCTCGAAAACCCTTCGCTTCCACCTGCTTCAGAAGGGTTTCATGCCCCACTATAATTGTTGGACCAAGCACGGAGAAAGAGGGGTTATGATGGAAGACAATGAAGAAGAAGAGGATGATGACAACTATCCTATGTTCCCTGAATACGGTGATACTGCAACGGGGGAAGCTGAAGATCAAGAGGCACCAGATGTGCCCGCTGATGATCTTCGCCGGGTCATTGTTGATGCACAGAGAGAATGCGAAAGTGAAAGGGAGAAGTTGAAGTTCGATCGCATGTTAGAGGATCACAAAAAACGGTTGTACCCAAATTGCAAAGATGGCAACACAAAGCTCGGTACCACACTGGAATTGCTGCAATGGAAGGCAGAGAATGGTTTATCCGACAAGGGATTTGGGAAGCTACTGAAAATAAGGAAGAAGAAGCTTCCAAAGGATAACGAATTGCCTGACAGTACGTATGAAGCAAAGAAGGTTCTCTGCCCTCTAGGATTAGAGGTGCAGAAGATACATGCATGCCCTAATGACTGCATCCTCTACCGCGGTGAGGAGTACGAGAATTTGAATGCATGCCCGGTATGTAGTGCATTGCGGTATAAGATCAGACGAGATGACCCTGGTGATGTTGAGGGCGTGCGCCCCAGGAAGAGGGTTCCTGCCAAGGTGATGTGGTATGCTCCTATAATACCACGGTTGAAACGTCTGTTCAGAAACAAAGAGCATGCCAAGTTGTTGCGATGGCACAAAGAAGACCGTAAGAAAGACGGGATGTTGAGAGTACCCGCTGATGGGTCGCAGTGGAGAAAAATCAAGAGAAAGTGGCCGGAGTTTGTAGGTGACGCAAGGAACTTATGGTTTGGTATAAGTGCATATGGCATTAATCCTTTTGGGGAGCAGAGCAGCAATCGTAGCACCTGGCCTGTGACTCTATGTATCTATAACCTTCCTCCTTGGTTGTGCATGAAGCGGAAGTTCATTATGATGCCAGTGCTCATCCAAGGCCCTAAGCAACCCGGCAACGACATTGATGTGTACCTAAGGCCATTAGTTGAAGAACTTTTACAGTTGTGGGATATAAAAGGTGTACGTGTGTGGGATGAGCACAAACAGGAGGAATTTGACCTACGAGCGTTGCTGTTTGTAACCATCAATGATTGGCCTGCTCTTAGTAACCTTTTAGGACAGACAAACAAGGGATACAACGCATGCACACACTGTTTAGATGAGACTGAAAGTATATATTTGGACAAATGTAAGAAGAATGTGTACCTGGGACATCGTCGATTTCTTCCGACCAAGCATGCCTTAAGAAAGAAAGGCAAGCATTTCAAAGGTGAGGCAGATCACCGGAAGAAGCCTGTCCCCCGTACTGGTGATGATATATTTGATATGGTCAAGGATTTAAAAGCAATCTTTGGAAAGGGTCCTGGCGGATAATCTGTTCCGAATGACGCTGACGGACACGCACCCATGTGGAAGAAGAAATCTATATTTTGGGACCTACCCTATTGGAAAGTCCTAGAGGTCCGCTCTGCAATCGACGTGATGCACGTGACAAAGAATCTTTGCGTGAACCTGCTAGGCTTCTTGGGCGTGTATGGGAAGACAAAAGATACACCGGAGGCACGAGAGGACCAGCAACGTATGAACGAAAAAGATGGCATGCATCCAAAGCAGTATCAAGGTCCTGCCAGCTACGCTCTTACCAAAGCAGAGAAGGAAATCTTTTTTGAATGCCTACTCAGTATCAAGGTCCCGTCTGGCTTCTCGTCGAATATAAAGGGAATAATAAATATGGCAGAGAAAAAATTCCAGAACCTAAAGTCTCATGACTGCCACGTGATTATGACGCAATTGCTTTTGGTTGCATTGAGGGGGCTTCTACCAGAAAATGTTCGATTAGCCATTGTGAAGCTATGTGCATTCCTCAATGCAATTTCTCAGAAGGTAATCGATCCAGAAATCCTACCAAGGTTACAGAATGATTTGGTCCAATGTCTTGTCAGTTTCGAGTTGGTGTTCCCACCATCCTTCTTCAATATTATGACACACGTCCTAGTTCACGTAGTCGACGAGATTGCAATTCTAGGTCCTGTATTTCTACACAATATGTTCCCCTTTGAGAGGTTCATGGGAGTCTTATAGAAATATGTTCATAACCGTGCTAGGCCAGAAGGAAGCATCTCCAAGGGCCACAAAACAGAGGAGGTCATTGAGTTTTGTGTTGACTTTATTCCTGACCTTCAGCCGATTGGTGTTCCTGAATCGTGGCATGAGGGGAGACTGGGTGGAAAAGGCACGCTAGGACCGAAAGCAATAATATGTAGGGACGGGCATTCTTGGGTGCAAGCACACTACACAGTTCTACAAAATTCTACCTTGGTGGCCCCGTATATCAATGAACACAAGAATATTTTATGCTCCAAACACCCGGAGCAGTCTGACGACTGGATTACACGTGAACACATGGGGACTTTCGGCGGTTGGTTGCAAACACATCTCATGGGTAACACCACTGTTGGAGATGAGTTGTACTTGTTGGCCAGGACACCATCTTCGACTGTATTGACTTTCCAAGGGTACGAGATAAATGGGAATACATTTTACACGATCGCCCAAGATAAAAAGAGCACCAACCAAAACAGTGGTGTCCGCTTTGATGCAGCAAACACCAATAGGGCAAAGGACACATATTATGGTTACATAGAGGAGATATGGGAACTTGACTATGGACATGATTTTAAGGTCCCTTTGTTTCGGTGCAAATGGGTCAATCTGACTAGAGGCGGGGTACAGGTAGACCCGCAGTACAGAATGACAACAGTGGATCTCAACAGTCTTGGGTACACAGACGAACCATTCGTCCTAGCCAATGATGTGGCGCAGGTTTTCTATCTGAAGGACATGTATACCAAACCGAGAAAAAGAAAAGATAAGGAAGCGAATACATCATACGATGAGCCAAAGCGCCACATAGTTCTTTCAGGGAAAAGAAACATTGTGGGAGTGGAGGACAAGACAGACATGTCAGAAGATTATGAAAAGTTTCATGAAATTCCTCCCTTCATAGTGAAGACTGACCCAAGCATCCTGTTAAATGATGAAGATTATCCATGGTTACGGCGCAATAAGCAAGGGACACACGCGAAGAAATAGTTTTATACCCAAAAGATCCCACTCTGGGATGTGACCGGCTTCACCGCCATCACTTTCTCTCTACTGTGAGTTTCCGGACTTATAGCTGGAAAGTGCCACTTCGGACAAACCGGAGGGAATCTTTGTAAGAGCTAGCTAGGGCATTTTGGCATTTGAAACATGATTTTAGAATAATTATTTATTAAGTTATGAAATTTCAATTATTCATATCCTTTTAGTATTCTAATTATACAGAGGAGTTTATCAATGCAAATATTTAGACCATTTTAGCAGGTGTACCAAGTTTGAGCTCATTTGGACATGTTTAGCAATGTTAAGTTGCTCAAATTAGAAAATGGACAGAGATGGTTTCGAGGGAATTTGATGATGTTATCTTGTTCTCCAAGCCATGAGACTTGGCAAGATCATCAAATATGGCATTTGTGACATGCTAGAATTTTAGTTATGATCAACTAAAACAAAACTATAATATTCTTCAATAGCAAAAAGAATCAACTAAAAAACTTTTATAAAACTCTAGTTATGATCAAAATAATATTAACTTAAAACTATATAAAATTTATGCAACTAAAATTTTCATAAAGTATTTTTTGTTAAAAACTTTAATAGCAAAAAGAATTAAATGAAAACTAGGCATGTATGCTACTGTTTTTGAATCTGTATAAAAGAAAACTAAAACTAAAATATCCTAAAAACTGGCCCGAACAAACACCGTATCAGACCGCGGCCCTTAAAAATTCTGCGGCGTGCGGCAAATTCTCCCCCTCAACCCTTAGAAACACGGGGCGGGCTGCCCTGATGCGCCCACCTGGCGTACGTAGCTTGGTCGGCAGCTGGACGCATGTGGAGTGGGCTGGGCATGAGCACTTGGTGAGCCATGTGTAAACTTCATTATTGTTGAAATTTCTTTCATAATCATGTTTATTACATGTAAGTGAGCATGCACAAAAATTTTGGGGTGATTTGGAGATGGTCCAAAAATAAACAGCTGCCATATGCAAAAAAAAAATTGCCCACCTACTAACACAAGATTTTCAGTCTACACGGCCTGCATACGACTAGAAACCCAACATATGGGCCAGGATGCAGGCCCAGACAGCATGAATACCTCATGCTAGTAGGCCCCACAGGGCAGAGAGGTGACCGGATCGGCGCGTTGCTATCTGGGTGAGAGAGGCTCATGCTTGCTCTCTCTCGCCCGCGTATATAAGCAGGTGCGGGCGCCCCTCGCTTGGCGAGGTGGGACTAAACTCCCACTGCCCGGTGCGGCTCTGCCAGGTTTGTCCCGGTTGGTGCCCCCAACCGGGACTAAAGGCCTGCCTTTAGTCCCGGTCCGAGCCACCAACCGGGACTAAAGGCCTGGGTTTCGCGCCCTTTGGGCTGCTGAAATTTAGCTTTAGTCCCGGTTGGTGGCTCGGACCGGGACTAAAGGTAGGCCTTTAGTCCCGGTTTGGGGCACCAACCGAGACTAAAGCTCGGGCTATATAAACCGCGCGCCCCGGCCTTCTTCCTCCCCAATCTTCTTTCTCTCGCGCCTCTGCCCCGACGCCGAACCACCGCACGCCGCCGCCAGGCTACCGCAACGCCCTGCCACGACGCCCTCGCCGCCGCCCTCGCCGACGCCCTACCCCGACTCCGCCCGCGCTGCTGGCGTAAGGGGTCTACGGCGAAGCATTGATGATGATGAGCCAAAGAGTGAAGGAGAGGAGGAGGAGTGAAGTGCACTGCACGACAGTGCCTTCTCTCAATTTGGTCAACTCTGAATCAGTGCACATAAGGTGTTCGACGAAATGCTAAATGACCTCAAGCATTTTTGAAATTTTTGAAATTTTTTGTGGTGATGTACTGAGGTATAATAGAGATGATGGCAAAGTTTCAGATTTTTAGGAGTAGTGGAGATTGGGTTTTGAGCAAGGAGTCTGAATCTGGTCCAAATTTCAGTTGAATGAAATTTGAAAATTTTAAACTGTGGATCAGAAAGTTTTTAAAGAAATGGGTTGTGGGTACTGTCATGTAGTTGTAATAATTTTTGTGGTGGCGGGAGAGCTAAGGAATTAATAGTTCCTTTGCAAATCAAAGAAACTAGAATAATTGGAATTCTAGTTTTGAAATTTGCTAAAAATAACAAATAATTGGAATTCTAGTTTTAAATTTTCCACGAATGCTTATGTTGGTTGTGCCGGTGCTTTTGATGTGCAGGGATCGATCTTTTCACTTTTAGGTTTTTTTAGATACAGAAACAAATGTTAAAATTTGCATATGATGAGTGGTTACTTCATCATGATGATCTTGCTAAAACAAATTGAAGAACAAAATTGTGGTGACCTAATTTTTTTTCACTCGGTGGAATTACAGGATTTGTGGTGTTGCATCTCCGTGGAGTGATCGTCGACGTTGGAGCTGTTGGTCCCTGATCGTCCCTCCGTTGTTCGACAAAAGGTGTCCATTTGTTGTAACATGTATGTGTTTGATCACCGCGGGCCTATATAGTTGATTGGACTTTGGAGTGCATATTTAGTCGAGTCCAACATCAATATTAGCGAATGATTTCAGATTGTTGGGCACCGCGGAGAGTTGTGAGAGGAGATTTCCCTTTGATTTTGAGGCATATGAAAACATGATTTGCACGTCGGACAGGCATGAGAGAGGCGGTCCGCAAAGTATCCTCTCCCGAAAGATAGGACGACTCATCAGATATGATTCTAGATAATGTCCAATGCCTCATATCGCGAACATAGTTATATTCGATAATTTTCATGTTGTTCATTGACTTAGACATGAGGGGGGGTCGTTAAAACATAACCTCGATAACTTCGGTATAACTTCGACATGAGGGGGGGGGGGTCGTTAAAACATAACCCCGATAACTTTGGTATAACTTTGACATGAGGGGGGAGGAGTCCTCGACGATCGCCGGAGGAGGCCCCGATGATCGCCGGAGGAGTCGTCCCCGACGATCGCCGGAGGAGTCGTCCCCGACGATCGCCGGAGGAGTCATCCCCGACGATCGCCGGAGGAGTCATCCCCGACGATCGCCGGAGGAGTCATCCCCGACGATCGCCGGAGGAGTTGTCCCCGACGATCGACATGAATAAACTTTGTACATGTGTTTGGTGCATTTTAATGTCTATTTTCTACTGGTATTTAATGAATAAACTTTGTTTTACACTTGATGAAAAACTGCTAAGTCTGAAACTGACTGTTATAAAACTTGTCAACTTTGCATGATGTTTGCCACTAATCCATTGCTCATATGCATATGATTCCTTCTTGTGATTTGGTCTATGTAATGTGTACTTTGATGCCGTGCCCTTGGTTGCCATGTAAAGTTGCTGTAGCATGACTCAATCTTGCTCTCAAGTTGTCATCATAATGTTACTGTTATGCATTCCCAGATTTCATTAAGTCTAAAAAACAGCTTATCTCTCATGGTTGTATATTGCCATGTTGTAATATTTGCAGAAACTATGGAACACGACAGAGACTTAGAACAAGAAGAGATGTTGGGGGATATAATCCGCAACGGAGGTGATGATAGCACCTCACAGTTTCTCAACGACTCTGATGGTGAGGGAAGAGAGGATGACGACTCCGTTGATCGAATGGAGGGAGAAGATGACGGCTCCGGCGGTGTTGGAGCCTTAACTGTTGCAAAGTCCGGCGAGGTATATTAATTAAGCCCGCTGACTAGATGCATTAATTGATTTGTATGTACATATATTAATGTTTCTTTCTTCTTTTAGCCCTCCGGATCGAGCCAACCTTCTGTAAAGAGACGAGGCCCGAAGAAAAGGTTGGGCGAGAATGAAAGGTTCACGATCGAAGAAATCGCTGCAGATGGCAAACCGACTGCTCCCAAGCGGACCGCAGACCGATTTATAAGTCAGTGCGGAGTTGTTGTTAGGGACAGCATCCCGATCAGCATTCAAGAATGGAATAAGCCAAAGGCGGAAGATGGAGTTTCTTATGTCGACGATAGATCCAAAGATGAGCTTTGGAATACGCTCATGACAAATTTCAGCCTACCGCCAGAGGTGGATCCAAATAGCAATGTTGTAGAGCGAAAAGTCAAGGCGTGGGCTCTTAAGAAGATGGCCGAACAATTCAAGAACTGGAAGAAAAGATTGCACGAAAAGTTTGTCCTGAAAGAGAAGACTCCAACATTCACCGGTCAATATGAGAAGATGAAAGACCACTGGCCCGCATTTGTGGCGTACAAGACATCGGAGAAAGGTAAGAAAAGGTCACTGATAAATAAGCAAAATGCTGCAAAGAAGGAATATCACCATGTTACGGGGTCAGGTGGCTACAAGGTTGCCCGGCCTACGTGGGACAAAGCTGAGAACGACCTGCTTGATAAAGGGATCCATCCAGAGACATTGAACTGGCCCGAATGGGCAAGGACTTGGTTCTTCGGGCATGGGGGAACTTTGCACCCAGAAACAGGGAAGTGTGTTTATACGAAAGCTCAACTTGCAACACCCGTCAAAAACATTTAGGATGCAATCCAGGCCGTGCAGGAAGGGAAGTTCCATCCCGACAGAGAGAAGGACAAGCTGTCACGCGCCCTCGGGAATCCTGAACACCCTGGATGAACACGAGGCACATCAGGCTCCGTTCCGTGGAAGGTTGGGTTTCCCGACAGCAGAGACACTTATAGAAGCCGAGGGAGAAAGAAGAAAGAGGATGCAGACCGGCTGCAGAAGGTAGAAGAAAGATTAGCGTTGCAGCAGAAGCAAATAGAGGCACTTAACAGCCAGCGAGCTACCGGCCCATCATCTCAGCGGCACGAAGATCCTTCATTCGATACTTCCCACGGAGCTACCCCACCATCTCAGCGGAAAAGCAGCGTGGCTTCCAGTTTGCTCGATCGGCCGCCCATAGATGATATCACGGCTCCTGATCGCTACCCCGTGGATGATATCACGGAGAGGGAACATTGTGATCTATATGTGAAATGCATGAACAAAACCTTGAAGGTGGCGGTCGGCTATGCCTTACTTTGTGTACCTGATGGAACTTACCATTGCTCTCCGATTCCAGATGGCTATGTTGTTGTCGGGGTGGATGAAGTTACCAACGGATTTTAGCAGCTGGAGCTTGAGTACCCTACAGGTGAAGTGGAGACTCATCTGGGAGATGCCATAAGGACTACCATTCTATGGAGAAAGGAACACATCGTGCTTCCATACCGGACGCCGCGTCAGCAGACTCAGCCGGAGGAGGCCCCTCAGCAGACTCCTCACAGTCCAGCTCTATCTCTGCTGCCTCAGCCGTCTCCGCTGCCTTAGCCGTCTCCGCCGCGTCAGCACACTCCGTCGCCTCAGCTGTCTCCGCCGCGTCAGCGGACTCCGCCGGAGGAGGGCCCTCAGCAGAATCCGCCGCGTCAGCTAACTCCGCCTCCTCCGCCGCCTCAGCACCGGCCGAAGAGATCCGCCGTCGCTCCGGCAGCTGGTAGTACAACAGCGAAGAAATCCAGAGCAGGTAGCGTCAAGAAGGCTCCTGCCAAGTTACCATACGACATGACTGGGGAGGAAACCAAGGAGTTCGTGGCTGCCGACGTGAAACGCCAGCTTGCACCGACCCGTCCAAATCCAACGGAGAAAATAGATCCGGTAAAAGCGAGGCGCTTGCTGGAAAACCTTACAAAACCACCGCCGCCTCCGCTGCTATCAAACTATGACCTCTCTATTGTAAAGTCATATAGAGATCCACAGCAGCGGTCGGGAAGTAGCAGTAGTGCAAGGGGGAAAACAATTCCCCAGCTCGGCGAACAGAAAAACCAATCGTGCCCCCCGCTCAAGGTGTTTACCGATATCGCTAATGATCCGGGGGTAGCGGCCGCTGATCCTGGTTTCACTCTTGGTGATTACTTAGGCGATGAGGTACAGTTCGAAATGGCTGAGTTAGCCTTTAAATTCGAGCACGGGAAGCCTCTCGTCAGACCTGAGGAGCTCCCGCATCTACCAACGATGATGCGGAGATTGCATGACTGGTACTTGGAAGCCTCAAAGCAAGGGAGCAACTATATCATTGCGGGAATTAAAGATGAGCATTTCTTCAATGGAGACCAGGAGATTTTCATTGAATTTGAAGAATTATTTCAGTTATACAATCAAGACGCCATCGACAAATCTATCGTCAGTTGCTATTGTTTGTAAGTATCATTTCTGTAATTAAGTCTCTAGCTCAGCTCGTTCATTGCATGTATAATTATCCTCACTATATATATTATGCAGAAAGAAGATCCTCGAATGCAGAAGAGGACAAATCTATGAAATTGGGTTCATTAACCCAAATACTATTCATGAAGCTACGGTAAAATGGAACCCCAAGGATACAGAGAAGAACTTGCTAAGGGCGTTAATTAAACAACAAACCAAAAGGGAAATACTATTTCCTTACAACTTCCAGTGAGTGTTATACTGTCTTGTACACATCATTCTGTTTCGCTTACTCGATGTTAAGTGTAATTGATGAGCTATCCGTGTGCAGGTTCCACTTTATTCTGCTAGTCATTCAGTTTGACGCAGGAAAAGTACTTGTCATGGACTCGTTACGTAAAGACCCTGAGATGTGGGCGGACCTGAAAAAAATTCTCCAGAGGTAATTTCAATCATTATCGCACTATATCGGCAACTATCGTTCATTTCCTGATATCAAGTAATTAATAACTCCTTTATTCATTTTCTTTGCCGGGCAGGGTTTGGAAAGAGTTCACCAAGCAGGTTAGGGGTGAATGGAGAGAGGAGCTGCGATTTCAACAACTCAGTGTAAGTAGTACTAGCTAGGTCCGCGCATCTCTTTGATTCTAGTTTCAATACCACTATCATGCTTGATTATTATTTTGATTGAACTCTATTCTCGTAAAGTGCTCGAGGCAGGGATTCGGGAATAACTTATGTGGATACCACATTTGCGAGTTCATTCGCCAGACGACCTCTGAGACGGGCAGATTTCTTGAAAAACTTGAAGTACGTAAACAATATTCACAAATTTATTTTATTACCATCAATTGTGTTGAGTTTCATTCATATATATATATATATATATATATATATATATATATATATATATATATATATATATATATATATATATATATTGACCCCCTTCTTTAAATTAGATCGAACGGAAGTGGGACGAACTCCTACCAAAGGCTCGCATACGAGCAATTCAAGAGGAATTGGCGGGATTCTTCCTTGAAGAGATCATTGCTAAAACCGGAGAATACCATCGAGAATTGGTAGTGAATGTTGGTAATTAGATATTAGGGATCGTAAGAGATGTTACATTGTATATATGTATGAACGTGTACTATACGTAGTAGTGTCGAATAGATATACGAAAACTTGTTGTTCGACCAAGCACGGAGAAAGAGAGGTCACTTCTCTCTATATTCATGACGATTTGTGTAATGGTTCCTTCATTGCTATATGTAGTAGCTAGCGTCGAGTTGAATGGAAAACGTAAAATAAAAATGAAAACCCTAAATGTAAAAGAATTGAATGGTAAACACAAAAAGAAAAGGGGGAAACACAATATGAAACCCCTAAACCCTCCAAAACCCTAAACCCCTCATTTCAAAAAAAAACCAGCGCTTGGCAGGTGCTGCCTTTTAGTCCCGGTCGGTGTTACCAACCGGGACTAAAGGTCCTCCTGCCTGGGCGCCCCACATCGGCCACGTGGAGCTCCTTTAGTCCCGGTTCGTAACCCAACCGGGATTAAAAGTGGGGGCCTTTAGTCATGATTGCGTAGTCCCGGTTGCAGAACCGGGACTAAAGGCCCTTAGGAACCGGGACTAATGCCCTGTTTTCTACTAGTGTCCTCCGTAAGCTTCGGAATGACACTTCCGTAGGATTTGTTCCTGTTCATGCTCAGGTATACAACGTCTAATAATACCATCTACTCCTTCTTTATAAAGATGTGGGTCATCCCAGAAGTAATGTCTTAAATCAAAGAAGAACTTTTTCTTTTGTTGGTATGTGAAACTAGGTGGTATGTATTTAGCAACAATGTAATTAGCATAGTCTGCATACCAAGGAGTATTACGAGAAGCATTTATGACATCTAATTGTTCATCAGGAAAATCATCATTAATAGATAGTGGGTCATCAAGAACATTTTCCATTCTAGACAAATTATCTGCTACGGGATTCTCAGCTCCTTTTCTATCAATAATATGCAAGTCAAATTCTTGTAGCAATAAAACCCACCTAATGAGTCTAGGTTTAGCATCTTTCTTTTCCATAAGATATTTAATAGCAGCATGATCGGTGTGAACAGTTACTTTAGAATCAACTATGTAAGATCTGAATTTATCACATGCGAACACAACTGCTAGAAATTCTTTTTCAGTAGTAGCATAATTTCTTTGGGCACTGTCTAGAGTTTTACTAGCATAATGGATAACATTTAATTTCTTATCAACTCTTTCTCCTAGAACAGCACCAACAGCATAATCACTAGCATCACACATAATTTCAAAAGGCAAGTTCCAATCAGGTGGTTGGACAATAGGTGCAGTGGTTAAGGCTTTCTTAAGTGTTTCAAAGGCTTCTAGACAATCATCATCAAAAACAAATGGAACATCTTTTTGCAAAAGATTGGTAAGAGGCCTAGAAATTTTAGAGAAGTCTTTAATAAATCTCCTATAGAAACCAGCATGACCAAGGAAACTTCTTATACCTTTAATATCTTTAGGACATGACATTTTCTCAATAGCATCAACCTTAGCTTTATCAACTTCAATACCTCTTTCAGAAATTTTATGCTCCAAGACAATGCCTTCATTCACCATAAAGTGGCACTTCTCCCAATTCAAGACAAGATTAGTTTCTTCACATCTCTGCAAAACTCGATCAAGGTTGCTTAAGCAATCATCAAAAGAAGTTCCGTAAACGGAGAAATCATCCATAAATACCTCAACAATCTTTTCACAAAAGTCAGAGAATATAGCAGTCATACATCTTTGAAAGGTAGCAGGTGCATTACATAAACCAAAAGGCATACGTCTATAAGCATAAGTTCCAAAAGGACAAGTGAAGGTGGTTTTCTCTTGATCGGGCTGTGATACGGGTATTTGAGAAAAACCAGAATAACCATCTAGGAAACAAAAGTGTGTATGCTTAGACAATCTTTCTAACATTTGATCAATGAAAGGTAAGGGGTAATGATATTTTCTAGTAGCTTTGTTTAATTTTCTAAAATCAATTACCATCCTATAACCAGTTACAATTCTTTGTGGAATGAGTTCATTTTTATCATTAGGAACAACGGTAATACCTCCTTTCTTAGGGACACAATGAACGGGACTTACCCATCTACTATCAGCTATGGGATAGATTATACCTGCCTCCAGAAGCTTTAATATCTCAGTTCTTACCACCTCTTTCATCTTAGGATTTAATCGTCATTGGTGATCGACAACTGGTTTAGCATCAGGCTTCATATTAATTTTGTGCTGACATAGAGTGGGACTAATGCCCTTTAGATCATCAAGAGTATATCCAATAGCAGCTCAGTGCTTCCTTAGAGTTTTTAGTAATCTCTTTTCTTCATGCGCTGAAAGGTTAGCACTAATAATAACATGATATATCTTCTTTTCATCAAGATAAGCATATTTCAATGTATCGGGCAATTGCTTCAATTCAAACACTGGATCACCTTTAGGCGGAGGAGGGCCTCCAAGAGTTTCAACATGCAAATTATGTTTAAGGATAGGTGGTTGATCAAAGAACATCTTATCTATTTCATTTCTTTCATTCATATGCATATCGTTTTCATGGTCTAGCAAATATTGTTCTAACGGATCAGTAGGAGGTACGGCAATAGAAGCAAGACCAATAATTTCATCTTTACTAGGCAATTCTTTATCATGAGGTTGTCTACAAAATTTGGAGAAATTAAACTCATGAGACATACCACCAAAATCAACACTAACAATTTCTTTAGCGCAATCAATCTTGGCATTAACAATGTTCAAGAAAGGTCCACCAAATATAATGGGGCAAAAATCATCTTGTGGAGAACCGAGGACTAGAAAATCAGTAGGGTATTTTATTTTTTCACACAATACTTCAACATCTCTAACGATCCCAAGCGGTGTAATGGTATCTCTGTTTTCAAGTTTAATAGTAACATCAATGTCCTCTATTTTAGCAGGTGCAATATCATTCATAATTTCTTGGTATAAAGTAAACGGAATAGCACTCACACTAGCACCCAAATCACATAAGCCATGATAATAATGATCTCCTATTTTAACTGAGACAACAGGCATGCCCACAACGGGTCTATTTTTATCTTTAGGATCAGGTTTAGCAATTCTAGCTGCTTCATCGCAGAAGTAAATAACATGCCCATCTATATTATCAACCAAGAGATCTTTGACCATAGCAACATTAGGTTCAACTTTAATTTGTTCAGAGGGTCTAGGTGCTCTAATATTACTTTTGTTAACCACAGTTGAAACTTTAGCATGTTCCTTAATCCTAACAGGAAAAGGTGGTTTCTCAATATAAGTAGTAGGCACAACTGGATCAGCATGGTAAACAATTGTTTCTTCTTTAACATTAATGAGTTCTTCTTTTAATGCAATAGGTGGGTGATATTTAAACCACTTCTCCTTAGGGAGATCAACATGAGTAGCAAATGATTCACAAAAGGAAGCTACTATCTCAGAGTCGAGTCCATATTTAGTGCTAAACTCGGTGGCCATAAAAGATTTAACACAATCGAACTCAAGTATTATACCTGACTCATTACCTTTGTCGAGTTCCCAATCTTCAGAGTTGCGTTTAATTCTTTCCAGAAGATCCCATTTGAATTCAATAGTTTTCTTCATAAATGAGCCAGTCGAAGAAGAATCGAGCGTAGTTCGATTATCATGAGAAAGCCGAGCATAAAAATTCTGTAAGATAATTTCTTTTGAGAGCTCATGATTGGGGCATGTGTACATCATGTACTTAAGCCTCCCCCAAGCTTGAGCGATGCTTTCTCCTTCACGAAGCCAAAAATTATATATATAATTCCGATCACGATGAACCAAATGCATAGGATAAAATTTCTGATGGAATTCCAGTTTCAATCGGTTCTAGTCCCATGTATCAGTATCATCACATAGCCTATACCACATTAATGCCTTTCCCTCCAAAGATAAAGGGAATACTTTCTGTTGGGGAACGTTGCATGGAAAACAAAAAATTTCTACGCACACGCAAGCTCTATCCATGGAGATGCATAGCTACGAGAGGGGGAGTGTGGCTACGTACCCTCGTAGACCGTAAGCGGAAGCGTTAGAACAACGCGGTTGATGTCGTCGAACAACTTCACGATCCAACCGACCGAGTACCGAACGTACGGCACCTCCGCGTTCAGCACACGTTCAGCTCGGTGACGTCCTCGACTTCTTGATCCAGCAAGACGGCGAGGTAGTGGATGAGTTCCGACAGCACGACGGCGTGGTGACGGTGATGGTGATGCTATCTCCGCAGGGCTTCGCCCAAGCACTGCGAAAATATGACCGAGGGACGGAAATGTGGAGGGGGGCGCCGCACACGGCTAAGACAATGTTGTGTCTTGTTTGGGGCGGCCCCTCTCCTCTATTTATATATGTGTAGGGGCTTGGAGTAGAAGGAATAGTACCACGTGAACAGTGCCACGTGAATAGTACACACGTGGACTTGGACTCCAAAGTCCAATCCTATTCCTACTAGGACTCTCCTTTTTTCCTTCCCTAGCTGCGTGGGCTTTTGAGGACTTGGTGCGCCTGGCCCAATAAGGCCAGGGAGCCTCCCCTTAGCCCATGCCAGCCCTTGGGACGTGGTGGACCCACTTGTGGACTTCCGGACCCTTCCGGAATCCTCCGGAACCTTCTGGAAGCTTCCCGGTACAATACCGAAAAAACTGCACCTTTTTCCGGAACCCAAAATATGACTTTCCATATATAAATCTTTACCTCTCAACCATTCCGGGACTCCTCGTGACGTCCGGGATCTCATCCGGGACTCCGAACAACATTCGGTTACCAATTCACATAACTCATATAACACTATATCGTCAACGAACGTTAAGCGTGCGGACCCTACGGGTTCGGGAATGATGTAGACATGACCGAGACGCCTCTCCGGTCAATAATCAATAGCGGAACCTGGATGCCCATATTGGTTCCTACATATTCCACGAAGATCTTATCGGTCGAACCGCAATGACAACATACGTAATTCCCTTTGTCCGTCGGTATGTTACTTGCCCGAGATTTGATCGTCGGTATCTCCATACCTAGTTCAATCTCGTTACCGGCAAGTCTCTTTACTCGTTCCGTAATACATCATCCCGTAACTAACTCCTTAGTCACTTTGCTTGCAAGCTTCTTATGATGTGCATTACCGAGAGGGCCCAGAGATACCTCTCCGAAACACGGAGTGACAAATCCCAGTCTCGATCCATGCCAACTCAACAGACACCTTCGGAGATACCTGTAGAGCATATTTATGATCACCCAGTTACGTTGTGACGTTTGATAGCACACAAGGTATTCCTCCAGTATCCGGGAGTTGCATGATCTCATGGTCGGAGGAACATGTATTTGACATTCAAGAAAGCAGTAGCAATAAACAGAACGATCATATGCTAAGCTAACAAATGGGTCTTGTCCATCACATCATTCTCCTAATGATGTGATCCCGTTATCAAATGACAACTCATGTCTATGGTTAGGAAACCTTAACCATCTTTGATCAACGAGCTAGTCTAGTAGAGGCTCACTAGGGACACGGTATTTGTTTATGTATTCACACATGTTTTAAGTTTCCGGTCAATACAATTCTAGCATGAATAATAAACCTTTATCATGAACAAGGAAATATAAAATAATAACAACTTTATTATTGCCTCTAGGGCATATTTTCATCACTTTCTTCTTAACTCCGTCTCCGGATAAACCTGCAAGCTTAAACAATCCACAAATTTCATCCACACAGATCAAGTGCATATCAGGATGTACCGTTCCATCTCCTGCATAAGGATTAGCTAGCAGTTTCTCTATCATACCCGGAGGGATCTCATAATAGATTACTTTCCATAGTGACAAGTGACAGTAAAATCCAACACGTAATATAAATGTCTCCTTACCAAATTCCACTCACCAAAGGCGCTTCACTCCCCGGCAACGGCACCAGAAAAGAGTCTTGATGACCCACAAGTATAGGGGATCAATCGTAGTCCTTTCGATAAGTAAGAGTGTCGAACCCAACGAGGAGCAGAAGGAAATGACAAGCGGTTTTCACCAAGGTGTTTTCTGCAAGCACTGAAATTATCGGTAACGAGTAGTTTGATAGCAAGATAATTTGTAACAAGTGGCAAATAGCAATAGTAACAAAGAGTGCAGCAAGGTGGCCCAATCCTTTTTATAGCAAAGGACAAGCCGGAATGATCTCTTATAGTAAGTAAAGTGTTCTCGAGGACACATGGGAATTTCATCTAGTCACTTTCATCATGTTTGTTCGATTCGCGTTCGCTACTTTGATAATTTGATATGTGGGTGGACCGGTGCTTGGGTGCTGTTCTTACTTGAACAAGCTTCCCACTTATGATTACCTGCTCTCGCAAGCATCTGTAACTACGAAAGAAGAATTAAGATAACTCTAACCATAGCATTAAACATATGGATCCAAATCAGCCCCTTACGGAATAGCGCATAAACTAGGGTTTAAGCTTCTATCACTCTAGCAACCCATCATCTAATTACTACTCCACAATGCATTCCCTTAGGCCCAAAGATGGTGAAGTGTCATGTAGTCAACGTTCACATGACACCACTAAGAGAATCAACAACATACATATCATCAAAATATCGAACGAATACCAAATTCACATGATTACTTATAACAAGACTTCTCCCATGTCCTCAAGAACAAAAGTAACTACTCACAAATCATATTCATGTCCAAGATCAGAGAGGTATTGAATAGCATAATAGATCTGAACATATAATCTTCCACCAAATAAACCAACTAGCATCAACTACAAGATGTAATCAACACTACTAGCAACCCACTGGTACCAATCTGAGGTTTTGAGGCAAAGATTGAATACAAGAGATGAACTAGGGTTTGAGATGAGATGGTGCTGGTGAAGATGTTGATGAATATTAGTCCTCCCACAATGAGAGGATCGCTGGTGATGTCGATGGCGACGGTTTCCCCCTCCCGGAGGGAAGTATCCCCGGCAGAATCTCTCCGCCGGAGAGCAAAAGTGCTCCTGCCCAAGTTCCGCCTCGAGACAGCGGCGCACCGTCCCGAAAGTCTTCTCTATATTTTTTCTAGGGAAAAATGACTTATATACCAGAAAATGGGGGCCAGAGGCTGGCCAGGGGCCCCACGAGGTACCAGGGCGCGCCTGGGGGGGTGGCGCGCCCTGGTGCCTCGTGGGCACCTGGGTGGCCCCCTCTGGTACTTCTTGGCTCCAATATTTTTTTTATTCCAAAATAAATCTCCGTGAAATTTCAGCTCATTTGGAGATGTGCAGAATAGGTATCTCTGACATAGCTTTTTCAGGTCCAGAATTCCAGCTGCCGGCATTCTCCCTCCTTGTGTGAATCTTGCATATTAAGAGAGAAAAGGCATTAGAATTGCTCCAAAAAGTGTTATAATGATTAAAAACACTATAAATAATAGTAGCAAAACATGATGCAAAATGGACGTATCACTATACTCGGTGGATAAGTGAAGATGATGAGGATGAGGACGCCGACAAGGATACGGTTCTTGTGTCTCGGTGACTTTGAACGTCAAGCTGCTAGGCAGTACATCGAGAACTTCATGATAATGAATAAGGACTAGGATATGGTTCTCCTACCTTATCATCTAATGTAAGTCATTGCCGGAAAACTCTTTCGTACATTTCAATCATTCCTTCGCTCATATGGTGGCTAATTTGAGGTGTCTTTATTTTCCGCAGCAACGGGCGCACCGTCCTTATCGTTCTTTTCCCGCGAGTCTCCCACGCCGTGTATTTCGACTCGTCCAGAAACTTCGAGAAGAAAGACTACACCCACATAATGAATATTCTGGATAGTGCTCTCAACGGCTTCAGCATGATGGGTGGCCACATCGAGATCAGGAAACAAAGGAAGGGCACGCCTGGTTTTTCGCATAAAACTACGTTCTGCTCGGTCCATCAACCGGCAGGAAGCCACAACGATGGATTCTACGTCCTCCATCTCATGATGGAGTTCAGAAGGGACCGCCAACGCCTTCGCATGACAACCAAAAACGATGACCATATCCGTCAATGGGCACAAGACTTAGGAGCCGAACCGGACTATAAGCTCAGAGATGACATCTTTCGCATCCAGAGGGACATTGCATCGATCATCATTAAAGATGTCGTCGAAGAGGAGGGGATGTTCTACCACGGCCCTATATCGCGAGCTGACGTCAGAACTCGCATAGGCATGCAACATCAGGACCTGACGCCGTTCACCAAGCTAGGGTGCATCCTCCCGGATATGGATGGATGGAACTTGTAGTGATTCACGATGCCGATGATGATGTGTCGGTTGAATTAGTACTTTATTTAAACAGTCTCGCTGAACTTGCGTAACGGTAGTTAATTAGTTTGGGTACGATGAACCTGCGTACATCTAGTTACTTAGTTTGGGTACGATGAACCTGCGTTGATTATGTTTACTATATGTTGCATATTTTTGCTAACTCTTTCTCTTCGTGTTGCTCAAGTATATTATGTTGCATACTATATATCGTTGAATTCGCTTGATGAAGATGCATGCATCTGTAACAGGTACATAGGTCCTGGATGGCGAAGAAGTGCTATGCCGTGTACATAGGGAGGGTTCCGGGAGTTTACGACGAGTGGCTAGAGTGTCAGGCCCAAGTGTCAGGGTTCTCGGGCGGCAGCCAGAAAGGGTTCGATAGTAGACAAGAAGCGGAAGCTAGTTACTTGAGGTTCACGCTAGCGCGAGAGAGGAATCAGAACCGGCGCCTCATGTACTGCATAATTCCGCTCTTGCTCATAGTCATAGCTCTTCTCTTCTATATCATGATATAGATGGATGATGAAACATGTGTATATTCGAGACATGTCATAACTTGTATCGCTATTTCGAGATCGATGATGATGAGAGACATCATTTGTGTTGGATGATGATGACATGATTTGATGAGACTATTTGTATGTGTATGATATGATGATTTTATTCTGTGTATAAAACTTGTACAAATAGAAATGAAATACATTGAAGAAAAAAAACAAAAAAAATAGCAGTAGCGCGGGGCCTGCGCGTAGCAGTAGCGAGGCTTTAGCAGTAGCGCGTACATGTCCTTGCGCGCTGCAGCTATTTTCAGTAGCGCTATTTAGGGAAACGCGCTACTGCTACATATCGTTAGCAGTAGCGGTGGTTAAACCCGCGCTACTGCTAAAGTTTAGCTGTAGCGCCGTAGCAGTAGCGCCGGTACCCGCTCTACTGCTAGGCCAGAAACCCGCGCTACTGCTAGGGTTTTCCCTAGTAGTGACCGTGCCAAAGGATAACCGACAAGTGATGGGAAACAAGTGGGAGAAGGCGAGGGCCTCCCATGATGCCGCGACTACAAAAATGTCCTCCACATGGACGGCCATTTTTTCTGTTAGGGAGAACAAGAAAGAGGAGAGGTACAAACTGATAAGGATCAAGTAGGGATCCTACGGTTTTTGGCCCAATCTTTCACGACGAACGATAGAACCAGCAGATAATTTTGATTGTTGAGAAGATTAGATCTACTCCACAAACAACAGAACAGATTCTTGCGAATCAGCAAGCAAAACAAGCGATATTGGTGTCCCTGACATGGGACCTTTTTCCTGTCTATTCTTAACTCGAAAATTCAACTCCCCATTACAATGGCCGGCGGCCGGCTTATATAGGTAAACCCTAAAACTAAAACTATTCGGATTGGACAGGCCCAAACCGAATTAAAAAAACACAACTAAAAATAAAACTCTATGGCCCATGACATGGCCTGGATAGAAACGGGCAACCAATTATTTTGAGCCACTCCTATTTGGCCTTGCCGAAACACATTGGTGGTGTTCTAAAATTGGGCTTCACCTCATCCGTAGGAGGAATTGCAAAGAAAAAGGATCCAAACTTCATAATATCAGGAGGCGGTGAAATAACAGGAGTAATAGATATCCTCCCCTCATCATCCCCCCCCCCAACTTGAGTGGAAACCGTCCTCGGTTTCGCCTTAATGTGTTGGACCTTTGTCTTCAGAATAAATGCATCCACTTTGATATCCTTGTCAAGCATAGGATGCAGCACATGACGCTTCCCTTATGCCACAAGGAATAAACATTAGATCTGCCTTCATGAGTGGAACGCCTATCAAATTGCCACGGTCGGCCTAGCAACACATGACATGCATCCATAGGCAAAACATCACAGACCACCGTGTCCTCATAAGTACCTACAGAAATTTTCAGGCGCACCTTATGTGTTACCTTCAGCTTCCCAGAATTATACAACCACTGAACACAATGGGGTTGTGGGTGTTTCCATGTAGGCAACGAGAGAGAATCCACCAAACTCTTGCTAATAATGTTGGTGTAGCTGCCACCATCAATAATTAGCTTGCAAGTAGTGTCTTGGACTGTGCATTGGGTCTGAAAAATATTCCAGCGCTGCCCTTGTCCTTCTACGCGATCCGCGGGCACACGGTGCACCATCAAGTTAGTGCAATGAGGAGCAGCGTTCTCGGGATACACATCCACATGTTCAAGTTCCTCAGACTCCTCACTCGATGGATCAACAGCCTTGTCATCATCACTAGTAGACACATATCCATCTTGTGTGAGCATCACCCTTTTTGTATTAGGGCAATCACGCCTCATGTGTCCTCGGCCTCCACAAGTAAAGCACTCTATACCAGCGGTGGACTGAGTAGACGCAGCTTTGGACACTCCTGATTTGGGCGCCTCACCATGAGAAAAATTGTTGGAGCGTGTAGAAGGTGCCGGCTTAGCACTAGAACCAGCAGCCTCGGTGGGGGAATGACGCCATGTGTTCGTGGCTGAAACTTGGCATCATTTGAGTTGTTGCTCTGCACGCTCAGCTTGGTGCACAAGATCTTGGATGTTGTAGTAGACCACCATCTCCACACGATCCTGCACCTCAACATTCAGCCCATGAAATAACCGAGACATAGTGGCCTCCGGGTCCTCAGTTGTTCCTGTACGTATCATCAACAACTCCGTCTCTTTATAATAGTCATCCACCGATTTATTACCTTGAGTGAGCCGCTGCAATTTGTGGTACATATCTCGCTTGTAATGTTCAGGAACAAAACGATGTCGCATGAGTTCTTTCATACCTCTCCAAGGCATTGGGCGAGTGGGCATACGCAGAATTTGACTCCACCAAATCAACACGTAACCAGTGAATTCAACTGCAGCAAGTAGGAGTCTCTTCTCCTCAGTATAATGATGGGTAGAAAAAATCTGATCCATACGCATCTCCCACTCCAAATAATCATCAGGTCCACGGTCACTAGAGAAAGGAGGGATGGACAATTTGACACGGCCAATACCACCATCATCCATAGGAACACGAATAGCCTGACCAACACTATTACAATCATGTGGCAAAGCACGATGAGCACCTACAAAACGGGCATCAAACGGTCGCCGTTGTGGTGCATAATCACCATCATCCTCAAGTTCGTCATCAGTAGCATGTGCATGAACCCCTTGTCGGTGAGCATGAACATCAGCATGGCGGCGTGGCAGTACGATGGGAGGTTGTACAGCAGGCGGTGGTTGAACACTTGCACGTGCATCAACATCTCCTAATGCATCAATCCGGGTAGACAAGCCTGCAATTAGCGCAGCCAAAGAATCATGGCTTTGCTTAATGTACTCACATGTACTGTCAAAGCCAGCCCGGACATTAGGAGCCAAATCATCAGCAAAGATGGGAAGCACAGGGTCTTTCGGTTTCCCTCCATTAGCGGCAGCAGCAGCGGTAGAAGCAACTTCTTCGTCCATCTGCCCAGCAGCAAGAAACAGCAGTAGTCGAAAAGAACAGAAAACACGTCGCGTGAGGGGACCTCGCGAACTCGCAAACAGGCCTTGTTTTAACGATCGAGAACGCCCCCCGTAACCTTCGATTCTGTCTTTCCTTATTTACGTAAACAGGCAATCCAATCCAATCAGTACGTACCTTGTGTGGACCTTTAAGGTACATAACAACCAGATCCAATCGTACTCAACAGGGACACCTTGTTCGATCAGAATGACTCTTGGTAGCGATCGGATTGCTAGCGATCCCTCCTTTTTTTTTGTTCGCAACTAGCGATCAGAAAGAGGCCAGCCTCCACTTGTGATCGGAACGAGGACGTGAACCAGCTGGACTCTGAAAACGGAAACAGAATCGAGCCAATAACCGAACAGCTTCGACGATCGCCTCGATCGATACCGCAAGGCAGGATGGCGGTGGCAGGACTCCTCCTTCACGATCTGAAGCAGCAATCTCAGCACCGGTGTGTTGACGGAAACGTCTCCGGCAGCAAATCTCTTCACAAGCAGAACAAACTCGACAGATAAATCTCAGAACAGAATCGCCGTGAGAAACCCGACGAAACTGATACCAAGATGATAAGGATCAAGTAGGGATCCTACGGTTTTTGGCCCAATCTTTCACGGTGAACAATAGAACCAGCAGATAATTTTGATTGTTGAGAAGATTAGATCTACTCCACAAATAACAGAACAGACTCTTGCGAATCAACAAGCAAAACAAGCGATATTGGTGTCCCCGACATGGGACCTTTTTCCTATCTATTCTTAACTCAAAAATTCAACTCCCCATTACAATGGCTGGCGGCCGACTTATATAGGTAAACCCTAAAACTAAAACTATCCGGATTGGACAGGCCCAAACCGAATTAAAAAAACACAACTAAAAATAAAACTCTATGGCCCATGACATGGCCTGGATAGAACGGGCAACCAATAATTTTGAGCCACTCCTATTTGGCCTTGCCGAAACACATTGGTGGTGTTCTAAAATTGGGCTTCACCTCATCCGTAGGAGGAATTGCAAAGCAAAAGGATCCAAACTTCAGAATATCAGGAGGCGGTGAAATAACATGAGTAATAGATATCCTCCCCTCATCACAAACTCATGTTGGATGCGCAACAGGAGAGGATGGATTGGAACCGGGAGTGGGCGAACAAGAAGATGCAAATTAAGAGGGAGAAGTTCCAGTTGGAGAAGAAAGAGGCGGCGATCAAATAGGAGCTCGAGAAGGCCAAGACATTTAGAGAGACTGAGCTTGAGAAGGAGAGGTTGTAAATCGCACGAGACGCGGAGGATGCAAAGATCATGTTGGCAGACGAAAGCCTCTTGGATGAGCATGCAAAGAAGTGTCTTGTGAGGATGAAGGAGATCAACGAAAGTAGGGAGTACGAGGCGGCGGGGGCGGCTATGTGATACGTCTCCAACGTATCTATAATTTTTTATTGTTCCATGCTATTATAATATCAATCTTGGATGTTTTTATATACATTTACAGCAATTATATATTATTTTTTGGGACTAACCTATTAACTTAGTGCCCAGTGCCAGTTGTTGTTTTTTGCATGTTTTTGGTTTTCCAGAATATCAGTACCAAACGAAGTCCAAATGCCACGAAACTTTTTGGAGATTTTTTTCTGGACATAACAAACACTAGAAGCTTCGGGAGGAGACGAGAAGATGAAGCAGTGGCCCACGACGCACCACGGCGTGCCCCGGGGTGGCGCGCCCTGGTGGCTCGTGGGGCCCACACAGCTCCGTTTGACCTAATTCCACCACTATAAATTCTCTAAAATCAGGAAACCAACAGAGGAGTCCACAAAATACTTTTTCCGCTGCCGCAAGCTTCTGTTCTCGAGAGATCCCATCTGGAGGCCTTTTTCGGCACTCCGCCGGAGGGGGATTCGATCACGGAGGGGCTCTCCATCAACCTTGCTGCCCTTCCGATGATGCGTGAGTAGTTTACCACAGACCTTCGGGTCCATAGTTAGTAGCTAGATGACTTCTTCTCTCTTTTTGATCTTCAATACAATGTTCTCCTCGATGTTCTTGGAGTTCTATCCGATGTAATCACTTTTTGCGGTGTGTTTGTTGGGATCCGATGAGTTGTGAGTTTATGATCAGATTATCCATGAATATTATTTGAGTCTTCTCTGAATTCTTTTATGCATGATTATTATACCTTTGTATTTCTCTCCGATCTATTGATTTGGTTTGGCCAACTAGATTGATTTATCTTGCAATGGGAGAGGTGCTTTGTAATGGGTTCGATCTTGCGGTGCTCAATCCCAGTGACAGAAAGGGACATGACACGTATGTATCGTTGCTATTAAGGGTAAAAAGATGGGGTTTATTCATGCGTGAGTTTACTTTGTCTACATCATGTCATCTTGCTTAAGGCGTTACTCCGTTCTTTATGGACTTAATACACTAGATGCATGCTGGATAGCGGTCGATGTGTGGAGTAGTAGTAGTAGATGCAGGCAGGAGTCGGTCTACTTGTCTCGGACGTGATGCCTATATACATGATCATTGCCTTGGATATCGTCATGATTATTTGCTTTTCTATCAATTGCCCAACAGTAATTTGTTCACCCACCATATGCTATTTTCATGAGAGAAGCCTCTAGTGAAAACTATGGCCCCCGGGTCTAGTTCTATCATATATTAAAAATCCTAAAAATACCTTGCTACACTTTTACTTTATTTATTTTATTTTGTATTTTTGTTCGATCTATTTATCTATTACCATACAATTTAATCTTGCAATTAACCGCCAAGGGATTGACAACCCCTTGTTTGCGTTGGGTGCAAGGATTTGTTATTTTGTGTGCAGGTACTGTTAATGAGGTGTTGCGTGATTCTCCTACTGGATTGATAACCTTGGTTTCATAACTGAGGGAAATACTTATCTCTACTGTACTGCATCATCCCCTCCTCTTCGGGGAAATCCCAACACAGCTCACAAGTAGCAGGAAGAATTTTTGGCGCCGTTGTCGGGGAGACATCATCAACATCTATCAAGTACCTACGCACAAACTTTCATCTCCTTGCATTTATTTTATTTGCCTTTGCCTCTCGTTTACATCTCTCCCACTTCTAAAAAGTTTTTACAAAAATACAAAAATATTTTCCGTTTGCCTTTTTCTTGTTTGCTTGTTTGCTTGCTTGCTTTACCATTATGGCTAGTTCTACTCCCGTTATGCCTTTCCCTCCGTACTTGGGAGACGATCCGGGAATTTTAGACTTTAAATATTTGAGTGATGAATCTTTAAAAGAAGCATGGGATAGATTATGAAAAAAACAAGTAAGTGCTAGGCCTCAGTTTCACATTAAATTGTTCCTTAAAAGTTTTTATGTTGGTCTACCCCTTGCTCATAGACGTGTCTTGGATTCTATATTTGAAAATGATTTTCTTGGGAGTGATGCCTTTGAAACCTACGAAAGGATGAAAAGTATATTTGGACAACCAAAAGTTGAAACTATCGCAACTACTACTCTAGAATGCTTTCGTCAAACTGAGCAAATAAAGGAAATAAAGGCTAGTATGGATTCTAACTTTCGAGGAATATTCAATCCTGCCTCTAAAATAAATAGCAATGTGGTGTCACAAAATAGGAGGGTTGATGCTTTAGATCAAAAGATCTCTCTTTGTGTTTTGAAAGAAATAAAAACCCTTTGCACAAAGCTTGATCATCTAGTGCACATTATCGATAATGGAAAATAAAGTGAAATAGGAGTTGCGAAGGTTAAAACCAAAGATGACAATACTTGAAACTATGCATTATGCCTAGCTAGGGGCATAAAACAATAGCGCTTGTTGGGAGGCAACCCAATTAATAAAATAAATTTTTACTTTTTGTTTCTGTTCTTGTGTGTTTACACGATTATGCTACTGTTGTGATTGTGTTTTAATTAGTGTTTGTGCCAAGTAAAGCCTTTAGGATGATTTGGAAGATAGTATAATTGATGTTGTTTGGAAAACAGAAAGTTTTGCGTCCAGTGCTGGAATTTTGGTTCTGTACTGGAGCGTCAGAAAAATCTGAAATTTTTACATAGTATTGGTATATGAATTTCCCACGTTGTCCTAATTTTTCAGAATTTTTGGAGTTATAGAAGTATGGATTTTAAATAGATCTCTGCATACTGTTCTGTTTTTGACAGATTCTATTTTTGATGCACTGCTTGCTTGTTTTGATGAAACTATGGATTGTATCGGGGGGTATAAGCCATGGAGAAGTTAGAATACAGTAGGTATAATGCAAAAATAAAATATGAATGGGTTTTCAATAGTACTTAAAGTAGAGATTTATTTTGTTATACTAACGGATCTCACGAAGGTTTTGTTGAGTTTTGTGTGATTGAAGTTTTTAAGTTTTGGGTGAGATCACGATGGATGAAGGAATAAGGAGTGGCAAGAGCCTAAGCTTGGGGATGCCCAAGGCACCCCAAGGTAATATTCAAGGAAGACTCAAGCGTCTAAGCTTGGGGATGCCCCGAAAGGCATCCCCTCTTTCTTCTACCAACCATCGGTAATTTTACTTGAAGCTATATTTTTATTCGTCACATGATATGTGTTTTGCTTGGAGCGTCGTGTATTATATGAGTCTTTTCTTTGTTTTCTTTTTAGTTTGTCACAATCATCCTTGCTGGACACACCTATTTGAGAGAGCCACACGTTTATCATGATTTGTTAGAATACTCTATGTGCTTCACTTAATTTTTTTGAGCTAGGCAGTTGCTCTAGTGCTTCACTTAAATCTTTTTGAGCACGGCGGTGGCTATATTTTGAAGAAATATTTGAACTCTCATGCTTCACTTATATTATTTTGAGAGTTGATAATATAAAATTTTGAAGAAATATTTGCACTCTCATGCTTCACTTATATCTTTTTGAGAGTTGATAATAGTAATGGTAATTTGCACAAGATATGAATTTGGTCCCAAAGTGATGAATATTCAAGAGGGATATAATAAAAACTTTCATAAAGATCATTGGATATGATAAGTGTGATTCCTTGCAATAGTTTTGCGATATGGAGATGATGATATGTGAGTCATGTTAGTGAGTAATTATGATTTAGTAAGAATATTAGTGTTAAGGTTTGTGATTCCCTATGCATGCACATTAAGTCAATAGTTATGCAACGAAATTATATCCTACTTATGGTGCATTATTCGGTGTTAGTTGTGTTCAATGCATGTTTATGACCGTTTTCGCTTTTTGGTTGGTCGCTTCTCAATCTATTTGCTAGCCTTCATTTGTACTAAGCGGGAATACTGCTTGTGCATCCAAACTCCTTAAACCCAAGTTGTGCCAAATGAGTCCACCATATCTACCTATATGCGGTATTTCCATACCGTTCCAAGTAAATTTGCATGTGCCAACTATAATTTTCAAAATAATTTTCCGTTTTGTGTGCCCGTACCGCTCATGAAGCGGCAGGGGGTGGCCAATATTTTCCATGCTAGGTGTGTTATTCTCACGATGAGTGTTTATTCATTTGTCATTGCATCAGAGAGTGGCTGGTAATAGGGATGCCCAGTCCCACAATGAATCAAAAATTAATAACAACAAAATTCCTTGGAAAGTGTTGGTATGGAGGGCACCCGTGGATACGGCTAGACATGGATTGTGAAAGAATGGTGGAAAGGAAATAAACTTTATTTTCTGTTTGGGAACCGCCTATGATGTGTCTAGCATGGAAGATATTGGGAATTCTCGGTCGTTTTCGTTGACAGGAAAAGCATGCCTCTCAAAATAATTTTATCTCTCTAATTTAAGCTTTGAGCTCTGGCACATTTGCAAATCTCTGCTTCCCTCTGCGAAGGGCCTATCTATTTACTTTTATGCAATTTTTATTTTTATTTTGAGTCTCCATCTTCTCTTACAAAGCACCAACTAGAGAGCACTATTGTCATACTTGTGCATTATGTGTAGCTAATATTGAGTGTGTTTCAGGAATGGATCAATGATTGACATTAATGGGCTAGGGATAACTTTCTTTAGCATTGATATTTTGAAAGACATGGTTGCTTGTTAGTATGCTTGAGTATTTATATCTTCATGTCAAACTATAGACTATTGCGTTGAATCATTCAAGTCTAAATGTCCATGCTATAAAGAAAAGAATACATGATGAATATGATAGGTAGCATTCCACATCAAAAATTCTGTTTTTATCATTTACCTACTCGAGGACGAGCAGGAATTAAGCTTGGGGATGCTGATACGTCTCCAACGTATCTATAATTTTTTATTGTTCCATGCTATTATAATATCAATCTTGGATGTTTTTATATATATTTACAGCAATTATATATCATTTTTTGGGACTAACCTGTTAACTTAGTGCACAGTGCCAGTTGCTGTTTTTTGCCTGTTTTTGGATTTCCAGAATATCACTACCAAACGAAGTCCAAATGCCACGAAACTTTTTGGAGATTTTTTTCCGGACATAACAAACACTAGAAGCTTCGGGGGGAGTCGAGAAGATGAAGCAGTGGCCCACGAGGCACCACGGCGCGCCCTGGTGGCTCGTGGGGCCCACACAGCTCCGTTTGACCTAATTCCACCACTATAAATTCTCTAAAATCGGGAAACCAATAGAGGAGTCCAAGAAATACTTTTTCCGCCGCCGCAAGCTTCTGTTCTCGAGAGATCCCATCTGGAGGCCTTTTCCGGCACTCCGCCGAAGGGGGATTCGATCACGGAGGGGCTCTCCATCAACCTTGCTGCCCTTCCGATGATGCGTGAATAGTTTACCACAGACCTTCGGGTCCATAGTTAGTAGCTAGATGTCTTCTTCTCTCTTTTTGATCTTCAATACAATGTTCTCCTCGATATTCTTGGAGTTCTATCCGATGTAATCACTTTTTGCGGTGTGTTTGTTGGGATCCAATGAATTGTGAGTTTATGATCAGATTATCCATAAATATTATTTGAGTCTTCTCTGAACTCTTTTATGCATGATTATTATACCTTCGTATTTCTCTCCGATCTATTGATTTGGTTTGGCCAACTAGATTGATTTATCTTGCAATGGGAGAGGTGCTTTGTAATGGGTTCGATCTTGCGGTGCTCAATCCCAGTGACAGAAAGGGACATGACACGTATGTATCGTTGCTATTAAGGGTAAAAAGATGGGGTTTATTCATGCGTGAGTTTACTTTGTCTACATCATGTCATCTTGCTTAAGGCGTTACTCCGTTCTTTATGTACTTAATACACTAGATGCATGCTGGATAGCGGTCGATGTGTGGAGTAATAGTAGTAGATGCAGGCAGGAGTCAGTCTACTTGTCTCGGACGTGATGCCTATAGACATGATCATTGCCTTGGATATCGTCATGATTATTTGCTTTTCTATCAATTGCCCAACAGTAATTTGTTCACCCACCGTATGCTATTTTCATGAGAGAAGCCTCTAGTGAAAACTATGGCCCCCGGGTCTACTTCTATCATATATTAAAAATCCTAAAAATACCTTGCTGCACTTTTACTTTATTTATTTTATTTTGTATTTTTGTTCGATCTATTTATGTATCACCATACAATTTAATCTTGCAATTAACCCCCAAGGGATTGACAACCCCTTATTTGCGTTGGGTGCAAGGATTTGTTATTTTGTGTGCAGGTACTGTTAACGAGGTGTTGCGTGATTCTCCTACTGGATTGATAACCTTGGTTTCATAACTGAGGGAAATACTTATCTCTACTGTACTGCATCATCCCCTCCTCTTCGGGGAAATCCCAACGCAGCTCACAAGTAGCACTATGGCAGCGGCGGAAGAGGAGGCAAGGATGCAAGCGAAGCAAGCGAAGCATGCGGCAAGGATGCAGGCGGAGAATGCAGCAAGGATGCAGGCGGAGCAGGATGCAAGGATGGTCGCGGAGCAGGCGGCATGGATGACGTCCGACGAGTGATCCGACCAACCAACGAGTGATCCATTTTGGCATGTCCGGATTGTTGAACTGTGATTTTTTTGTTGCTTTGTCACATTTGTTTTGAACTGCTAAATTGTCGTGAATTTGTATCATATGATTGACATGCATGGGTTGCATGAATTTGAGGATCCATATTTGAGGTGTGTGAATGTGCGGCAGGCCGAATGAGGAGCTGCCCGACGCTGTCCATGGACGTGCCCACGGGTGGGGGCAAATTTGCCAAATCCAACTGTAAATGCTCTAACATGGTAGGATTATTAGAAGCATAGCGTGCACTTTGCTGCACTGGAATTTTATCGACAAAACATAAGGAACGGACAAAGAAGTGTCTTCTAAGCATGGAATGCTTGAAATATCTGGCATCGATGCTCTTTGCATGATTCTATTTTATAGCGTACTTTCTTATTATCGACAGTGAGCTTTATCAAATTGTGCACTAAAACAACAGCCAGAAACAAAAAAACATGAATGAACTAGGGAGGGAGAATAGTTCCTCGCCAAATAAGTATGTAAATAAGTATACAAAAGCAAAAAGGGTACACATTATAATGAATGTTTAGTTTTTATAAACCATCCCTACTAGAAGGGTTGGGCGCGCTTTGCTGCGCCGTTAGTGTTGTTAGGTTTTTTAAAAAAAATACTCACTCTATTTAAAATATAAGGTGCTTTAATTTTTTGAAAAGTCAAACCTTTTAAGTTAGATCAAATTTGTAGAGAAATATATCAAAATTCGTAATATCAAATCGGTATGATTAGATTCTTCATGAAATGAATTTCCATACTTTTTTTGTTTAATATTGTGTATAAGTGAAGCACTAGAGCAACTGCCTAGCTCAAAAGATATAAGTGAAGCACATAGAGTATTCTAACAAATCACGAATAATGTGTGTCCCTCTCAAAAAGGTGTGTTCAGCAAAGATGATTGTGGCAAACTAAAAAGCAAACAAAAGCAAGCAAACTATAGCACAAGACGCTCCAAGTAAAACACATATCATGTGATGAATAAAATATAGCTCCAAGTGATATACCAATACATTGAAGACGAAAGAGGGGATGCCATCCGGGGCATCCCCAAGCTTAGACGCTAGAGTCTTCTTTGAATATTACCTTGGGGTGCCTTGGGCATCCCCAAAGCTTAGGCTCTTGCCGCTCCTTATTCCTTTATCCATCGTGGTCTCACCCAAAACTTGAAAACTTCAGCACACAAAACTCAACAGAAACCCCGTGAGATCCATTAGTATAATAAACAAATCTTAAACTTTAGGTACTGTTGTAAATTGATTCATATTTAATATTGGCATAATGCTACTGTACTCCAACTTCCCCATGGTTTATACCCCCGATACAATCCACAGATTCATCAAAATAAGCAAACTATGCAACAAAAACAGAATTTGTCTAAAACAGAATAGTCTGTAAAAATCTGAATTAAAGTCATACTTCTGTTACTCCAAAAAAATTGAACAATTAGGACAACGTGGGCAATTCAGATTCCAATACTGCGTAAAAAATTCAGAATTTTATCACGCTCCAGTACAGAATGAAAATTCCAGAACTAGGCGCAAAAGTTTCTGTTTTCAAACAGCATCAATTATATTATCATCCAAATAATCCCAAAGGCATTACTTGGCACAAAAACTAATTTAAAGATAAAAACACAATCATAACAGAAGCTAAAATTGTGTGACACAAGAAAATAAAATTTTGCAATAAAAATAAATATTGGGTTGCCTCCCAACAAGCGCTATTGTTTTATGCCCCTAACTAGGCATAATGCATGGTTTCAAGTATTATCATCCTTCATTCCCAAATCCTTTTAAATCAAATCTTCCAAAACTTTTCTCATTGATTCTCAACTTTCATGCTCTTCTTTTCTAGTAGGGGAATTTAAATACTTGAAGAGACTTTGTTCAGTGACTTTAACATTCATAACTTCAAACTCGGAATCATCACCATAGACATCTTCATACAAAACATGTATCTCATCATCAATCGGATCTCTAGTCATACCTTCAAACCATTCTTCACTAAACCCATCATCAATTCCCTTGGTAATCCATTCAAATTTATCAAAAGAGTTATGGTACAGAGTTTTAATTACTTCAGCATAGGGAACCCTTCTCCTAATATTCTCTCCATAAGCAAAATAATCATTAGATTCCAACCTACGAATAGTGTCTTTATCATGAAGAATTTCCTCTACAGGGGGATGCTCAAAATCTATTTTATAGAAAGAAAAGATGTCCCTAACTTCTTTAATTATATAATCAAATTCATGCATAAGAATGATTGTAGCGATCTTTTTAATTCTAGAATTATGGATATTGGGAAGCTCATAGAATATCTTTTGCAACGCGGGGTGGATGTGCAAAACATTTCGTTCTAACTTAACCACAAGCATAGCAATAACATCCACATAGCAATTTGTTTTGTCAAGAATAGACTCTTTAATTATGGGTATGACTCCCGCACAATTGAAAAACTCTTGCACAATATTTTTACCAATAATATTCCCGCTGCCCACACGATAGACTTTAGTTTAAAAAGTGGGTGGAGCTTTGTTCTCAAGAGGATCAAGATTAATATCGAAAGATTTAAATTTTCCCTCAAGAGATTCATTAGTACTATCCTCACTAGCACTTTCTACAACAACTTTTTCGAACTCAGACATGATGGCAGTTTCAAGCAAGGTAAGCAAACAAGCAAACAAGCGAATAAAATATTTTTGTGTTTTTGTAAAATTGTTTTATAAGTGGGGGAGATGAAAACGAGAGGCAAATGCAAATAAAAGGCAAATGAAAATAAGAGCAAGTAGATGATAGTTTGTGCGAAGCTACTTGATAGGTTTTGGTGATGTCTCCCCGGCAACGGCGCCAAAAATTCTTTCTACTACTTGTCAACTGTGTTGGGATTTCCCCGAAGAGGAGAGGATGATGCAGTACAGTAGAGATAAGTATTTCCCTCAGTTAAGAACCAACGTTATCAATCCAGTAGGAGAACCACACAGAACCTCGTTAGCAGCACCTACACACACAAAAGCAAATACTTGCACCCAACGCAACAAGAGGGTTGTCAATCCCCTTAGCGGTTACTTGCAAGGATTAATTCTGATAGTGATAGGTAGAAAAGTAAATTGCAAAATAAAATAAAAGTAAATAAATTGCAGCAAGGTATTTTTGGATTTTAATATATGATAAAAGTAGACCCCGGGGTCATAATTTTCACTCGAGGCTTCTCTTTCGAACACATAGCATACGGTGGGTAAACAAATTACTGTTGGGCAATTGATAGAAAAGCGCATAGTTATGACGATATTCAAGGCAATGATCATGTATATAGGCATCACGTCCGAGACAAGTAGACCGACTCCTGCCTGCATCTACTACTACTATTGCTTCACCCATCGACCGCTATCCAGCATGCATCTAGGGTATTAAGTTAATGAAAACAGAGTAACGCCTTAAGCAAGATGACATGATGTAGACAAAGTAAACTCAAGCAATATGATTAAACCTCGTCTTTTTATCCTTAATGGCAACAATACAAATATGTGTCTTGTCCCTTTCTGTCACTGGGATATAGTGTAGGAGATATGCCCTAGAGGCAATAATAAATGTTATTGATTATCTCCCTGTTCATAATTAGGTTTATGTTCCATGCTATAACTGCTATGGTTCTCGAGTCTACAATAACCACGAGGCTCGGAGGAAGACTCATATGCACGTGTGGGATAATAAACGGTAAAATGTATTCCTAGTCAAGCCTCTATGACTGGCTCAAGTATTGCATGATGATCCTGTTTTCCTGATCATGGGCATGGCTATGCCGGCAATTTTGAGGGCACAATTGTTGGTAGAACACTTGTGTTGAATCGACCCGATTGATGTTATGCTATGAGATACATTCGTCATAAGTTTATGGTTAATAACACAGAGAAGTTAATGTTTGCATAATTCCTTAGACCATGAGAGTGTCGAGTTTCTTCATGCTTGCTTCATGAACTTTGGGGTTTGTTAAACGTCATCCGTAAATGGGTGGCTATTACGGCGGCTTACGGGTTCATGGAAAAGTATGTCAAGGGACTTGATAGCTCAAGATTGGGATTTGCTCCTCCGACGATGGAGAGATATCTCTGGGCCCTCTCGGTGTTACGGTATCCATCATCGTCTGGCCAGACACAGGGTGATTTGATCACAGGGATGCCGGAACACGGGAACGAGAAAAGAGAACAATACCGACAACGAGGTAACTGGCATTGTGGACAAGTGTTGATCCACGAGGATGCCGATGTTTCTCACCTCGGGTAATTGTAACATATCGCGAAGCAACAGGAATAGCTCACGGCAACTGGAGGTTCACTCGAATATTTATTCGTGTGGGTATAGGGATCGATATGGGTGTCCACGGCTCCGATGTTGATCATTGATCGGAAGGGGTTCCGGGTCATGTCTATGCTTCACCGAACCTATAGGGTCACACGCTTAAGGGTCATCTATCTGCTGAATACTAGACAGGGAGTCTGAGAGAAAATCACCGAAAAAGTTTCGGACGCCGGAAAAGTTTCGGACAGCGGAAAAGTTCCGCAGAGAGGTCACCGGATGAGTTCCGGTGAAACTGAAAAGTTGTTTCAGAGGATACCATAAAGTCAAATTGGTTTTGGCACATGCCTGATAATCCTTGGAGGGTGCCAGAATCATTCTGGAAACTTTCTGGAATTTTCCGGGATGAAAACCGGAAATGTTCCGGAGCTGCCGAAACCGCTTCAGATGCTTTTCGCAGATGAAATCACTAAACCGGAATTGTTCCGGCTCGCGTTGAAAATTATTTTGGTGGGTACTAGAATTGTTCTAAGCCCACATGAATATTTTCAGTTCGATCAGACGCTGAAAAATGTCGTCGTGAATAGTGAAAGTGCTTTTTGGGATATTTTTGGAAAGCCACCTTTTGGGGCTTTGCTCCAAAAGATCTTGGGGATGACATGGATGGATAGGGGCCAATTTTGGGGCCCCACATGAGGGTGTGGCCGGCCACATGGTGGACTCCTTCATGGAGTCCCCCTTGTTCCTTGGTTTCACCTTTTAGGTCCTTGGGAAGGACTCCTTTCCATGTGGGTTTTGGGTCTTCTTGTAAAACCACCCTACCCCTTGGGTTTCCTATAAATAGGAGGTGTGTGGGCTGCCATAAGACACACTCTTGCTCTCATACACATAGCCATGCATGATCTGGCATTCTTCTCTCCCTCCCAGCGAAATAGTTTCGTAGAGCCGAAAGGCTGTCTGGGTTCCGGCAGGAACTAGTTCTGGACGGCGAAGCCCTGCCGGATAGATGACACTGTATGTGTGCAACTCTGTAGAGAGATCGTAGTTTCGGTCTTAGTTCGAGAGTGCCTCCCGAAGGGCTGTCCGTGTGACCGTCCGAGTTTTGGAGGTCCTCCCGAAGGGCTGTCCGAGTGACAGTCCAAGTTTCGGAGGTCCTCCCGAAGGGCTGTCCGCGACACCGTCCGGGGGACTGTGTGACCGCCTCCCGGAGGGCTGTCCGCGGGGCAGATGAGGGTATACATCCTCGCGGTTGGGAGGTTATAAAATCCTAGCTGCGGGGATCTGCACCGCCGTTCGTCATCGACTCTACTTCCGCTGCGCTACGAGTCGGTAACGAAAGTGATCAAACCTTGTATGCAGTCTCCATAGTGGTCCTGGGCTGGTGCGTAGGTCGGAAATTTTTTGTTTTCTTCTACGTTCCCCTTCATATAGAACACTGCAAGATTGAACTCATCACAAAGCACCTCTCTCATTGCAAGATAAATCAATCTAGTTGGCCAAACCAAATGGATAGATCGGAGAGAAGTACAAAGCTATAACAATCATGCATAAAAGAGTTCAGAGAAGACTCAAAAATTTCTCATGAATAATTTGATCATAAACCCACAATTCATCGGATCCCAACAAACACACCGCAAAAGAAGATTACATCGGATAGAACTCCAAGAACATCGAGGAGAACATGGTATTGAAGATCAAAGAGAGAGAAGAACATGGTAAACTACTCACACATTATCAGAAGGGCAGCAAGTTTGATGAAGAAGCCCTCCGTGATCGATTCCCCCTCCGGCAGATTGCCGGAAAAAGCCTTCAGATGGGATCGCGGAAGAACAGAAGCTTGTGGCGGTGGAAAAGTTATTCGTGGTGGCTCTTTGATGTTTTGGGAATATTTGGGAATTTATAGCGCTGGAATTAGGTCAAGAGGTGCCACGAGGGGCCCACAAGCCTGGGGGCGCGCCTACCCCCCCTGGGCGCGCCCTCCGGGCTTGTGGCTCCCTCGTGACTCTTCTGGTCTTCTCCCGAAGCTTCTAGGGTCCCTTCTGGTTCAGAAAAAATTAATCCAAAGTTTTTCCTCCGTTTGGACTCTTTTTGATATTGATTTTCTGAAAAGCCAAAACAAGCAAAAAACAGCAACTGGCATTGGCCCCTAGGTTAATAGGTTAGTCCCAAAAAATGATATATAATTGCATAATAAACATCCAAGATTGATACTATAATAGCATGGAACAATCAAAAATTATAAATACGTGAGACGTATCAGATAGCTTTGAGAAATTGTTGAGCCAGTCAAAATCAAATGATCCAATCTCAATTGGAGACCTCAATTAAATATGGGCTCTTTAAAACTAGGGAGCATAGTGTTATAAAGGAAAGGATTAGATGAAAGGAAATTAGGAAGCACAAGCTAAATCACTGCCATTGACATGCACGACATGACTCTATGATCTATTAAATACACTATGCTCTCAAATTTTTAAGGCATCATAATCAATTGAGGTCATCAATTTGGAATTGGGTCACCCGGTTTTAACAGGGTCAATAGTTTTCTCAAGGAGCTGTCTCATTCAATTCTTTTAATTCACTATGCTCCCTAATTTTGAAACTCTCTCATTCTGTTGAGATATTCAATTGTGGATCTAGTTTAGATTTTGAAGAGTCAACAAATTTTCAAATCAATTGGCAGCAACCGACCTATAAAAACATGTCAATCCCACGCACCCTCTCATCGCCTAGAAAAAAGCGCCAACATGTGATATTCTAGCACTAATATTGTACATGCAGCCACCGACGCAGAAATATGGGTTGATTAGCAGATAACACAGAATCACACCGCGAAAGGCCCACCAAAACACACACCATCATCTCCCGCCCTTATCAAACCAAATATTTCCTCGGTCCAAAATATAAGGTGTATTAGTTTTTTGAAAAATTAAATTTCTTTTACTTTGACCAAGTCCAGAGCCAAAAGATATCGACATCCACAATACTAAATATATAAAATGTGGAAATTCATTCATGATGAATCTAATGGTACCGATTTGATATTATGGATATTGGTATATTTCTCTACAAATTTGATCAAACTTAAAGAGATTTGACTTTTCAAAAAACTAATACACATTATATTTCGAAAAGAGGGAGTAAATTTTTTTGAAAATCCAAGAACACCAACAACGCAGCAAAAGCACACCCAACCCTTTTAGTATAGAATTAAAGCAATATGCAGATTTTTAGAGTTTATACTTAGGGAGGAAACCGACCTAGGGATGTATTCACCCCCACCTCATTGGGTTGATCGACCTCCCTCCCCCCCCCCCGATATATACGCCCCTCCTTAAATATCTTTGGGTGTCATTTGTAAACTGCCATGTTCGACGACTTTCGATGATTTTTTTTTCGAATCCCAACTTAATCAATCTTCATCCATATTCGGAATATTCAGATTGACATTCATGAGTCTTGCTTGTTCTTGATTGCGCGCGAGGATTTGACCTTCATGCTCAAGCTGACTATGCCATCTGCATCGTGGGTAACAAAGAGGGGATTGGTTTAATGATTGCGAAGACACACTATCTAACTGTCTGGTGTTGCCGGGTCATCAAGGTCACTTTTCACTCACATCGAAGGGGCCCCTCTTATCGAAAGATAGGGCTACCGTAGCACACATCAGGGCTTCTTTCTTAATGGACATTCTGCATTGATTTTTCTTTTATGTATGGCTTGTTGATAATGGCAATTTGATTGCTCTTTTGTTGACTTGGTTTGATTTTAACATTTTTACCATGTATGCTAGTAGAATCTTGTGCAATCTCGTGCTTTAAATAATTGTCTCAGCACAGAGTTTTTTTTTTTGGACAATGTCTTTGAGTTTGGCTTTCATAAGATCCCTTATTGCTCGAATGCTTGCAACCATATAAACGGTTGGAGGGATCTTTCTCCAGCTTTCCAACATTTTCTTCTCTATTATTTTCCCCTCAAAAAAAAAGAAGATGTTGTCATCCTCCACGTCTGGAGCTCTTCCTTCGCTCCTCCTCTCGAGGAGGGATGTTGCAATTGTATTGCGTACGAACGAAAAGACATTGCACGCATGAGTTTCATGTCGTGATGATGGAAGATTCATATTATTATTTTAAAATGATTAATGGTAGCGGATATGACAGGTTGATCGAAAATATCTTTCGACCGACATTTGGTATTGTATGGACATAATAATACTTTAGTTGAAAATATCATCTGCCACGCCTTAAAAATACGTCTATTTCGATTGAAAACAGAGATCACGGATATGAAAGATCGGACGGCTCAGAAGAAACAGAGTCAAATACTACTGCTGCCAAACTCTGAAACCCTTCTCCAGTCGAAAGAGAGAGAGAGAAAAAAAAAGACTTTTGCCCAAACCCTAACCTCTCCTCATGGACGACGGCGACGGCGGCCTCAGCTTCGATTTCGAGGGCGGCCTCGACACGGGCCCAGCTGCGGGCGGGCTAGTGCCGTCCTCGGCCGACGCCGGCGCGACCGGCGGCGGCGGCGCGGATGGGGGTGGGCACGGGCGAGGCCGCGGGCGCGGCAGCTACAGGCAGACGGTGTGCCGGCACTGGCTGCGGGGGCTGTGCATGAAGGGCGAAGCGTGCGGGTTCCTCCACCAGTTCGACAAGGCCCGCATGCCCGTGTGCCGCTTCTTCCGCGACTACGGCGAGTGCCGCGAACCGGATTGCGCCTACAAGCACTCCTACGACGACGTCAAGGAGTGCAACATGTGAGATCCCCAATTCGCTCCGCTCCCCCAAAGCTATTTGTTTTCTAATTTGGTCCGGAAGTAGTTAATTTTTGTCACTCTGATGGGTTCGTTCTAAGTCTTGGAGATGTATGGCTGACCAATTTTGGTCGAATTTGGCGATTACGATTTGTTAGCTTGGCAAGCTACCTACTAGGGTGTTCATTTCATTGGTTGATTGGGGAATTTAGGCTTTGAGATTGCTGCGACCAAAATCCATGGATCAGTCTTCAATTGTTATCTTGTAGTTTATTTCAGTATGAGGAAATTCAGTGTCCAAAATGCGATTTTGATTGCTGCCGATTGAACCTACTGACAAGATATCTTGGAATGGCGTTGTACATGAGTAACATGACAGTAGGTTGCAACAGAGAATGACTCTAGTATAATTTGTAGACCATGGTCGATGGAAGATACTAATTCAAATGTACTGTGACACTAATGAGCTGTTTTTGTGTAGTCGTATATTATTGTTAAAATGCAAAAATGATTTGTTATAGGCATTCACCGAATCTGACGTTGTGTATCTCCATGGTCTTTCGCAGGTATAAGATGGGATTTTGCCCTAATGGTCCAAATTGCCGGTACAAGCATGTCAAGTTACCTGGACCACCACCTCCTGTTGAGGAAGTTCTCGCAAAAATTCTGCAGATGCGGTCTTCCAATTTCAACAAGTTTAATCAGCACAGGAACAATAATTATAATCAGCAGGGGGAGAGGCCTCGACCTCCACCTGGTTCAGGCTTACCTAACCAAAATTCAACAGACAATGCTACTGCTTCAACAATGCAACCAGCTGCCGGGCAACAAGCTCAAACAATGAATCAACAGGCCCAACAGAAGCAGCAGCAAGTGCAGCAGCAGCAGAAGCCAAGTACAAACGACCAGGTTCAAGGTGTTCCAAATGGCTCCTCTAATCAACCCACCAGACTTGCAACACCCCTTCCGCAAGGGTCGTCTAGGTGTGTGTGGAGTTTCTAGTCAATCTTGTAAAGCTTTTAGCATACTCTGTGAAAACAATATACATAGTTCAGTTACCATAGCATATATATATCATAAAATAGACACATTATGTTATATGTTCTGACATTTGATAACAAAGTGTACATGGTAAGGAGCATGCCTTTGCATTTCCTGGAGGAAGTAATGCGATAATTGACATATGGAATGTACACTTTCTATATAACTCCATTATGTATCTACCTGAGTTATTTTGAACGCTTTCTATGAATGCCTTATAGTGTCTTGCTGACTACTTTGTTTATGCATTTGTTCTAAAAGGATAATTTATGTATGTCTTTCAGTTTTTATCATCTCTAGATAATTTGCTCTAATACTTGAGCCAAGATTTCACGCGATTATTTGATATTATAGTTTCAAAACAATACAATTTTTTATTTGACAATTGTACCTAAATACACATTTTTCTGATGAGCCTAACATAAGTAAATCCAAATGTGCATCAATGGTTGTATTTGGGGTTATTGTGCTTCATGACTACAGTACTACAGGTTGACCTTCTACTATTTGATGGTGTGCTTCATAGTCATTTTTCAATTGTTGATACATATCTTATTCTTATGGACAAATTATTCCAGTACTTGTTATCTGATCTATTGGTATGGTTAAGGGATAATCTTGCACCCATAGTTCGTAACTCCATCACCCAGAACACAATGTTTCCTCTGTTAGAAGTTCTCTTTGTTGTTTCGTAGTATCAGGTGTCTTCTGATACTATAACAGTTCTCTAATTAGTCTCTAATTAGTCTCGGGTTCGTAAACTTGAAAAATCAGGTACTTCATTGTTAAGAGTTGCAATCGGGAGAACCTGGAAATATCAGTTCAGCAGGGAATCTGGGCTACTCAAAGGAGTAATGAGGCTAAACTAAATGAAGCTTTTGAATCCATGGACAATGTTATTTTAATATTCTCAATCAATAGGACACGTAATTTCCAGGTAAGACTGAGGTTTCATATTTGCTATTTATGCTGACTATGACATTTTTTTCAAACTCATTGTTGAGAGTTGAGAATACTATTTTGAGGCCATTTAGTAAGAGATGCATATTTAGCTCTAATCCTGTTATGCTTTTCAAGGGTTGTGCAAAGATGACTTCTAGGATTGGCGGCTACATTGGTGGCGGAAACTGGAAATCTGCTAATGGAACAGCACATTATGGTCGGAACTTCTCTCTACAGTGGCTTAAGGTACATGTTTTCTTATCCATTCTGTGTTGGTGTTTGCTATCGCCTTTTTTTGCTGCTTGGTCCTCTCCAGGACCTTAGAGCTGACAAGCGCAATATATAGTTAATAGTTAGTACCATGTCACGTGGAAATATTTTGTCTTAATTTGGGTCCAGCCTGTCTTCCTACCATCTTGGTATGTGTATATTTACAACAGTTTCTGCACTGCAGCTTTGCGAATTGTCATTTCAGAAAACTCATCATCTTCGCAACCCATACAATGACAATCTCCCTGTCAAGGTACTATTTCAGAGCATCACCTTGTCCCAAATGTGTGTTTGCCTTGGCTGTTTGATATATCCTACATTCCTACCTAGTTAATTCACCTTTGACTTTTGCAGATCAGTCGAGATTGCCAGGAATTAGAACCTTTCATTGGTGAGCAATTGGCTTCTCTGCTTTATCTGGAGCCAGATAGCGAACTTACGGTATGCAACGTATTTCTTGCCTATTACCATGTTGCTTGATATTGCCATTGGCTTGTTTCTTATTGGTGGGCATGTCAGCTTGAGCCGTCACAAGTATGAATGTACCATTGTGGGGATACAAACGGCTTTGCTTTGAGCTAGTATTCCTGCTCACTAAACGTGATTTAAACTGCAGAAGAAGTACCATCACACCACCATGTTTCTTACTGCAGAATAATTTACATGTATTCCTTAACCATTTTCATTCAGCACTTGGAGACAGACTGGTGTTCTTTTAGTTACCAGTTAAATCATGATGGGTAACCAATAGCCACATGTTAGAATCTGTACAAGTGCACATATAAGATTTAAGGTGTCAGGATGTGGAGTATATTACCAACATTTATAATATTTCTTTACAAAGTCAGTAAGTACTAGGATACATATCATTGATGAAAGGTCATAATAGATTTGCAGTTTTAAAATTGACTGAAAATTAATAGCAGCATATTGTAATATTGTACACACTTAATAAAATTGGAGTTATCAGTATGGTTGCACACATGATGACCTCTTGTAGAAGCAACAGGGTGCAACTCCATTATTTTGTGGTGATTGGTACTATTTTTGCTTGAAGATAGTTTGTGGTACTGGTACATGTGAATAATTGTGTATGATAGAATGGTAGCTGGCTGGCTCCTTTGCTAAAAGGTCTAACCCACTTGTATTTGCTTGTTTCAACATTTTTTTGGCAATCACATGATGCATGTACCTTTCCTTTTCACTGTTTGATGAGGTGATGCGATGTGCGCCGCCTGATACTTGAATTTGGGATTTTCAGGCTATGCTGGTTGCAGCAGAGGCCAAGAGAGAAGAGGAAAAGGCAAAGGGAGTCAGTGCCGACGAAGCAGCTGACAACCAAGATATTGTGCTGTTTGAGGACAATGAAGAAGAGGAGGAGGAAAGTGAGGAGGAAGACGAAAACAACGGCCAAGAATCCCAGGGAAGGGGGCGTGGAAGGGGAATGATGTGGCCGCCTCAGATGCAGATGCCACGCGGACCAATGATGGGACCGCGCGGCTTCCCTCCCAACATGATGGGCGATTTTGGTGGCGGCTTTGGCTTCGGCATGCCCGATCCGTTCGGCATGCCACGTGGCTTCCCACCGTTCGGCGGCCCAAGGTTCCCCGGTGACTTCCCCAGAGGACCCATGCCTGGCATGGTCTTCCCCGGAAGGCCTCCGCAGCCCGGCGGCGGCATGTTCCCCATGGGCCTTGAGATGATGATGGGGCCTGGCCGAGGGCCGCTCGGCATGGGGATGGGTGGGCCAGGACGACCGAACCGCCCCATCGGTATGGCCCCCTTCATGCCGCCGCCGCCACCCCGTCCCGCGAAACGGGACCAGAGGAGACCGGGCGGCGACAACAGGGGTGACAGGTACGAGACAGGGTCTGACCAGGGGAGCAGGGGCCATGACAACAACGCCGGGAACTCTGGAGCGGACGGGAACAGGTCCCAGTCCGGGGACAGGTTTGGCAGGAGCGCCTTCCGGGACGACGACAGCGAGAGCGACGAGGAGGCGGCGCCCAGGCGGTCAAGGAAGCGATAGGGCCGCGAACGATTGCTCGAGAAGCTTCGATCCATGGAGATTGATCGTCTCCTCATCTCTGCTGGGACTAGCCACATGTAAGAACTGAAAGCCGAGCTCGAACAGAAGCAAATGGATGGTTGTCTGTTGTTACATTTTTGTTTTATACTCAGATTAGAACCAGATGGTGTCATCGACTCTGGTTGCTGGGTGGTCTGCCCCAGCCTTGTTCTGGTCATTAGAGTTTATACTCGTGCGGCAAGACTTGAGCTCATTTTGTGACATGTTGAGATTGATCGTGTGTGGTTGATAATATATCCAGTTAGGACTCATATGACAAATGCAGTGTTAATTTAGAACAACCTGCCGCGCTGTGTTATGTCTGTGATTTCGATGATATAATGACATGGTTAGGTTGGGCTATATGGTCAGTCTCTGTCTCTGTCATGTTGTGTGTGCGAGCCGGGAGGGCCCTGATGATTGAAGTTCAGTTCGTTCTTAATACTAGCGTTCTCATTCTGTGCTTGCTACCATCTTCTTTGGTGCCTCAGCCTGATTGGATTGTCGTTTTCCACACTTTTACACCTGTAAAAGATACAAACCTCAATCGATCGTTTTCTTTTCCGGTTGGAAATCACATATGGCTGGTGATATACACTTGTAAAAGTAATACGGGTGTATAAATTTACCCCCATTACAAGCGGGGCCTAAATGGAAATGCAAAATATGCCATTGCCAGCACACATGGGAAGAAAATATGGCATGGCAGGTTGACGACTGACGCCTGACCTGCACTTAGGTAGGGACCTGCACTTAGGCTGTTGTGCAAAGTTTCAAAAAAAAACAAAAAAACTTAGGCTGTTGTGCAATGTACTTTGACTGGTCCAAGTCAAGCACGCGCACGCACACCTGAATCTGAAACCTGAGCCAGAAGAGAATCTATCTTTAGCGCAGCCGGGCTATTGCTAGGTGCTAGCCGGCTCCCACTGGCTTGCGCACGCACGCATGGGAGCATACAGCGCAACATGCAGAGGCACGGCACCCACTGACCACCAGGCATCACCACACCCACACACGCACGCAGAGGCCAGAGACCGACTGAACAGATATGTCCATACCCTGCACGCAATCTCCCTCTGGCACTCTCACCTATCTATGTGTACGTGTACGTGTGCTGTATCTCACACTAGTAGAAGAGGATACAACGCATGGAAATGTATGTGGTATTGTCCGTATGATGAGCGTATCTTTCTTTCTTCATGGAGATGTCTGTTCACGGAAGCAGCAACGCAGTGCTCAAAGAGATCAATGCGCGCCATGCATGGCCGGCAGGGGCGCAGAACATACACAGATTAATAATGTTGGTACACGTCGAAAGGAGATGGCCGATCGGGTGGAGAAAAATAAATACTACAGTAGTAAAAGGTACTCCCTCCATTCCACGATGTAGTGCCTATAGATTTTTCTGAAAATCAAACTTTGTCAACTTTGACCAAGTTTATTGAGAAAACTGTTCTACATCTACAATACTAAACATGTACATTCCGAAAATATAACATGATGTATCCAATGATGTGCATATTCCGAAAAAATTATAGACACTACATTATGGAACGGAGGGAGTAGTGTCCTAGCAGCTCCCCGCAGGCATGCAGAATGAGAGGCGTAAATTAAAGCTCGCCTTTTCGTCTGCAGACCTTTGCTGGCCGCCTGCGTGCATTGCCGAGTAGTATGGAGCAGAGGCCAGAGGGGGCCTCCCCTGCCCCGGATTTGGGTACTGTATGTGGCTGTTTCCTTGTTCAGTGCGTACGTGATGCATGCTCCGAGTTCGAGGTCGGCCTTTTGTTTCCGAGTGGTTTTTGTAAGCCTCTCCGTGTCGGCCTGTCTGCAGCTAGCTTTGCTCGCCGCCTGGGTGCCTTTCTCTCTGAATACTAGTACGTACATGCATGTCGCCCCGGCTTGCAGTTGCCTGTGCCAACTTGTGCATCCATCACTGCGTGCCCACAGACACCTCACGCCTGTAGGGGTATTTCTCAACACGCGCTCCATCCCTCCTTGAGAAACGCCGACGCTGACGCACAGCGCTACCTTGCTCCGTCTGGAACTTCGGCAAATGCAAGCGCAGCGTGCAAGGCAACGCCGTTACGCTGTCCATACTCCATGTTGAAATATGAGTTGGGCCTAGGGCCCATCTAACAATTTCAGAAAAATCTCTAAGGGCCCATGTGGGTATATGGCACTAGGTGTGGTGGGAAGTTTAGTCACATACCGCTAATGGAGAAGGAGTTGGACCTTCTTATAAGGGATTCTCTTTCACATGCTATTGGAGCTTGAGAAGAGAAGTGGTTCCCGCGCGCTCCTCCTCCACCGCCCGCCCCGCCGCGCCGCGGGTTGCGGGATTGAGCCGAGCTCACACCTATGCGCTTCTTTTTGTCGGTCAGCCCACATCGCCGTCACGCGAAACAGATCGCATCTCTGCCTCTGCCGCCGGCGACTCCATCCCGTTCACCGCGTACACGGTTGACGGGAGAGCAGGCCTCCGAAAGGGGCGATTAGGATTTTGGGGAGCGATTACGCGACTGCTCGCCACCGATCCACTGCTTCCCCTACGTCTTCGTCATCACCATGTCTCAGCCAACCGACGCCGACCGTCTCGCCGCCGAAAAGCTCGAGGCCGAGAAGAAGGCCGCCGAGGACGCCGCTGCCGCGGCCTCTGCCTGGCCTACTGGAGGGTATAACTCGTTTATCCCGCTCCTGTTTATTTCTGTGTTAGCCGTACTAGCATTATGTGTAGATGTGTCTACTGTTTGCGTAGTACGTGCATGTCTAGATCGCAATCAGTATGTCATTAATTCTGTCAATGCCATGTTCATGATTATTTCCTGGATTAGATTAATCGAAAAATTGCCTATTTTCTCAACAATCCAAAAACCTAATCTGTGTAGGCATTTTTCGGCTAGTGGTTTTGCCGCTGCACTGAAACCGGATAAGTTCACCGGTACGTATTTTAAGCGTTGGCAGACCAAAACCACCTTATGGCTCACGGCCATGAACGTGTTCTGGGTCGCCGGTGTCCCTTCCACGGGAACGATTGCTCCTGAACAGGAGAAGGCGTTCAGGGAGGCCACCGTCGTATTCCTCGGAGCAGTTCTAAGCGTGATCGAAGATAAGCTGGTTGACGCATATTTACATGTGCGGGTTGCCAAGGACTTGTGGGAGGCGCTCGAATCTAAATTCGGGGCCACCGATGCTGGGAGCGAGATGTATGTTATAGAGCAGTTCCACGATTACAAAATGGTCGAGAACCGTTCTGTATTGGAATAGGCTCATGAGATAATATGCATCGCTAAGGAGCTTGAGCTTCTGAAATGCGATTTACCGGGCAAATTTGTCGCGGGCTGTATAATCGCTAAGCTTCCTAATTCCTGGAGGAACTTTGCTACCACTCTGAAACATCAGAGGCGTGAATTCTCAATAGAGGATGTCATCGGCCATCTGAGTGTTGAGCAGAACTCGAGAGCAAAGGACTCGCACGGAAAAGGGGTGGAAGGAACTTCTGTGACCAACATGGTGCATCATAAGAACTTCAATTCCCATAAGCCCAAGGGAAGAAACGGTGTCCAACAGAATACCGACTTTAAGAAGAAGGGTAAGAAGGCCTTCAAGAAGAACAAGAAGGGAGATGGCTACTTCGCTTGTGGTTCGGAGGAACATTGGGCCAACAAGTGCCCCAACAAGTACAAGAAGCCAGGGCAGGACTCCAAGTCTGCCAATATGATTGTGGGTAACAATGAAAGTGGTGCATCTGGGTACGGTAATTTATTTGCTGTATTTTCAGTTTGTCAGTCCACCGATTGGTGGGTGGACACAGGTGCAGGTGTTCATGTGTGTGCTGGCATTTCATTGTTTTCTTCTTACCAGGCCACAGGTCACGGGTCCGTATTGATGGGGAATGGCGCGAGTGCTTCTGTTCATGGTGTTGGCACGGTCGATCTGAAGTTTACTTCGGGAAGGATCGTGCAGCTGAAGAACGTGCAGCATGTCCCCGCCATCAAGAAGAACCTTGTTAGTGGCTCCCTTCTATGTAGAGAAGGGTTTAAGTTGGTCTTCGAGTCTAATAAAGTAGTTGTTACGAAATATGGACTATTTGTTGGAAAGGGTTATGAATGGGGAGGAATGTTCCGCCTTTCTCTCGCTAATTTTTGTAATAAAGTCGTGAACAGTATTCATTCGAGTGTTAATGAATCTGAAGTTTGGCATTCACGTCTTTGTCACATTAGTTTCGGTGTTATGACGCGGCTAGCAAAACTGAATTTAATCCCGAGTTTCACTTTAGCCAAAGGTTCTAAGTGCCTTACGTGTGTCCAAGCTAAGCAACCTCGCAAGCCTCACAAGGCTGCGGAGGAGAGACACTTGGCGCCATTAGAACTCATACATTCTGATCTTTGTGAGATGAATGGTGTGTTGACTAAAGGTGAAAAGAAACACTTCATGACATTGATAGATGATTCCACTAGATATTGCTATGTGTATCTGTTAAATACTAAAGATGAGGCTCTACACTACTTTAAAATCTATAAGGCAGAAGTTGAGAATCAACTTGAAAAGAAAATTAAACGAGTCCGGTCAGATCGTGGTGGAGAGTACTTCTCGAGTGAGTTTGATTCCTTTTGTGCGAAACATGGTATTATTCATGAGAGGACGCCTCCCTATTCACCCCAGTCAAACGGGGTTGCCGAACGGAAAAACCGTACTCTAACTGATTTGGTTAACGCTATGTTAGATACATCGGGTTTATCCAAGGCATGGTGGGGGGAGGCTATATTGACATCATGTCATGTCCTGAATAAAGTTCCGACAAAGGATAATGAGATCACTCCCTATGAGAAATGGGCGAAGAGAAGGACAACACTCTCGTACTTGCGTACTTGGGGCTGTTTGGCGAAAGTCAACGTGTCGATCCCCAAAAAGCATAAGCTTGGACCAAAGACCGTGGACTGCGTTAATTTGGGCTACGTTAAGAATAGCGTTGGCTATAGATTTCTAGTAGTGAAATCTGAGGTACCTGACCAGAAGGTCGGTACAATTATGGAGTCTAAGGATGCTACATTCTTTGAGGATATTTTTCCTATGAGAGATATGCAAAGCACTTCTAGACATGAATTTGAAAAGACTCCTGAACCTGCCATTCCGATGGAATATTATGAACAAACACATGATGAAAATCCTGAGGAGGATGACGAGGAAACCCTTGGTAGGGGCAAGAGACAAAGGACTGTAAAGACCTTTGGTGATGATTTCCTCGTGTACCTCGTGGATGATACTCCCACTTCTATTTCAGAAGCTTATGCATCTCCAGAAGCTGACTACTGGAAGGATGCGGTCCGTAGCGAGATGGATTTCATCATGGCTAACGGGACTTGGGAGATTACTGAACGTCCCTATGGTTGCAAACCATTGGGATGTAAGTGGGTGTTCAAAAAGAAGCTTAGGCCTGACGGTACGATTGAAAAGTACAAGGCTAGGCTTGTGGCCAAGGGCTATGCCCAGAAAGAAGAAGAAAATTTCTTCGATACTTATTCACCTGTGGCCAGACTGGCCACCATTCGAGTATTACTCTCGTTGGCGGCCTCGCATGGTCTTCTCATCCACCAGATGGATGTTAAGACGGCTTTCCTGAACGGAGAGCTAAAGGAGGAAATCTACATGCAACAGCCTGATGGCTTTGTGATAGATGGTCAGGAAGGAAAGGTGTGTAAGTTGTTGAAATCTCTATTTGGTCTGAGACAAGCACCTAAGCAATGGCATGAGAAATTTAATGAAACTTTGACATCTGTTGGCTTCTTTGTTAATGAAGCTGACACATGTGAATACTATCGCTATGGTGGGGGCGAAGGAGTTATACTGTGCTTGTATGTTGATGACATACTGTTATTTGGAACTAGCCTCAAAGTGATTGAGGAAGTTAAGTCCTTTTTATCTCAGAACTTTGAGATGAAGGACCTTGGAGTGGCTGATGTTATCTTGAACATCAAGCTTTTAAGAGATGATGAGGGTGGGATTACACTTATGCAATCCCATTATGTTGAGAAGGTGTTGAATCGTTTTGGATATTCGGATTGCAAACCATCTCAGACACCATATGATCCTAGTGTGCTGATTCGAAAGTTCGAAGGCATACCTAAAGATCAATTGAGATACTCTCAAATTATTGGTTCACTCATGTATCTAGCGAGCGCAACGAGGCCTGACATCGCATTTGCTGTGAGCAAACTGAGCCGGTTTGTTTCCAAACCGGGTGATGTACATTGGCATGCTATTGAAAGAGTTATGCGTTATCTAAAAGGTACTATGAACTATGGACTTCACTATACCGGATACCCGTCGGTACTTGAAGGGTATAGTGATGCGAATTGGATCTCTGATGCTGATGAGATGAAGGCCACAACTGGGTATGTGTTTACTCTTGGAGGTGGTGCTGTTTTCTGGAAGTCTTGCAAGCAAACGATCTTAACGAGATCGACAATGGAAGCAGAATTAACAGCGTTAGACACATCTGGTGGCGAAGCAGAATGGCTTCGAGATCTTTTGATGGACTTGCCAGTGGTTGAGAAGCCGGTTCCGGCCATCCTTATGAACTGTGACAATCAAACAGTTATTGTCAAGGTGAAGAGTTTAAAGGACAACATGAAGTCCAACAAACACATAAGAATGAGATTGAAAGCTGTCAGAAAATTAAGAAACTCCGGAGTGATAGCGTTGGATTATATCCAAACGGCTAAGAATCTGGCAGATCCCTTTACTAAAGGGCTATCACGTGTTGTGATAGATAGTGCATCGAGGGAGATGGGTATGAGACCCACATGAGTTGCCGTGGTAGTAACCCAACCTATGTGATCGGAGATCCCGTGAACTAGGACCTGGGAAAACAAGCCAGTGGTGAACTGAGGAGAGTAACTTTACTAACCCACTCCGTTGGAGATGCAATACTCTCGGAAACTGTATGGTAGGTTGACTACTGTCTTAATATGTTCCAAGGCTTATATGTATAAGCAAGATGCTGTCCTACAGAGCGATCTTTGGAGGAACACACCTATATGAGCCCGACTGCTGGTCACAGTCTATGAGATTGGGGTGATCTCTAGCAAGCTCATGAATAGGCCAGGGGTGTGACTAATATGCTCCACCCGAGGGGTCAGCCTTCGGCAGTCTCGTACTAGTAAGACATGTGGTGAAACTTCTTTACGCCAAACTGACAATTCAAGGCATAGTCCATTGTTCAGTTGTGAAGGAGTGTAACTACTTGCTCTAGGTGAAGTTCAACCTTAACCGGTCTTCACTGAAATACTGGTATATCAAAACAGTGTTTGGAACAAAGGACAAAATGGGCCCTTGAGATCTGGTGGGGGATTGTTGAAATATGAGTTGGGCCTAGGGCCCATCTAACAATTTCAGAAAAATCTCTAAGGGCCCATGTGGGTATATGGCACTAGGTGTGGTGGGAAGTTTAGTCCCATACCGCTAGTGGAGAAGGAGTTGGACCTAGGGCCCATCTAACAATTTCAGAAAAATCTTTAAGGGCCCATGTGGGTATATGGCACTAGGTGTGGTGGGAAGTTTAGTCCCATACCGCTAGTGGAGAAGGAGTTGGACCTCCTTATAAGGGATTCTCTTCCACATGCTATTGGAGCTTGAGAAGAGAAGTGGTTCCCGCGCGCTCCTCCTCCGCCGCACGCCACACCTCGTCACGACGCGCCGCGGGTTGCGGGATTGAGCCGAGCCGAGCTCACACCTATGCGCTTCTTTTTGCCGGTCAGGAACGGAGAGTCTTTGACAGATGGGGCCACGATCTGAGACGTCAGATCGTGGGCTGTCACCGACTTGGACGTGGGTTCAGCCCACGTCTCTCCACGCAGCCGCGCCTATATATGTGAGGCGCTGCGAACCCTAGCCGTCACGCGAAACAGATCGCATCTCTGCCTCCACGCCCACTGCCGTTCCATTGCTGCTGCTGCCGCCGGCGACTCCATCCCGTTCACCGCGTACACGGTTGACGGGAGAGTAGGCCTCCGAAACCCCGCCTCTCCGAATCCTGTACGGGAGAGGGGCGATTAGGTTTTTGGGGAGCGATTACGCGACTGCTCGCCACCGATCCACTGCTTCCCCTACGTCTTCGTCATCACCATGTCTCAGCCAACCGACGCCGACCGTCTCACCGCCGAAAAGCTCGAGGCCGAGAAGAAGGCCGCCGAGGACGCCACCGCCGCTGCCGCGGCCTCTGCCTGGCCTACTGGAGGGTATAACTCGTTTATCCCGCTCCTGTTTATTTCTGTGTTAGCCGTACTAGCATTATGTGTAGATGTGTCTACTGTTTGCGTAGTACGTGCATGTCTAGATCGCAATCAGTATGACATTAATTCTGTCAATGTCATGTTCATGATTATTTCCTAGATTAGATTAATCAAAAAATTGCCTATTTTCTCAACACTCCATGCATACGTGCATATGCATGCCATCGGCGTACGTACGAAAACGAATGCCATGGTCTGAGCGAGCACCATGCGTGGCCGACCTAGCTAACGAGACGAGCAAGGCCGAGCTATCCTCTCCCTCTTGTCTCTCTCCAACATGCATGCGCTCGCGCGCACGAGCGCAAGATGCCGTCCACGACATGTGCCGTGCGAACGCGCAAAGGCCGTGGCGCCACGGACGGGAAGAGCATGCATGCAGCGGAAAGAAAGAAAATATCGTGTGCACGGCACGCATGGTGGAAGCATGCGCAGCAGCTATCAGCTTTGTGCTCCTTCAGCCGAAAAAATAGGCATGCTGGTCAATGCGGTGGATCTGCCATCGTGCATTGCAGTACTGGTGCCATATGGGACTCCAAGATCTAGTCGGATACGTATCGGCATCAGGGAGAGAGGCAGAAAGACAGGGGAGAAAACGAGTGAAAGCTCAGTCACCAAATGGATCTGGGAGTGAGACGATCTTGCTTGCACTGCTGGTTGTGGTTGCGGCCCGTCATTCTTTTCAACTGCTTTTTGACTCGCGCGCGCACGGCCGATAGCTAATGCTAACGATGCGCGTGCGGGCGTGTCAACAACAGCCAACAACGGATATGCACGCCCTCCCGTCCTCGATGCGTCGGCGAAAGAGGAGACGATGCTGACTAGTACACTTCCCATTGGCCATTTTCCCCTTGACAAATCAGTCACCATATGCTGGATGATTCAATTTGCTGCTCTCGATCTGCTCTTGTGCTTTCAGATGCTTGATTATTACGTGCCGTACTACTCTGCATACACAAGCCCAACTAGCGAGCCGTCGAGTGCGAGCTTGCTCAGGTCATGATGCACGCCATGGATAAGAACAGTGCATATGATATGTTCACTGTGACTCGGTCTCATATACTCATGTACCATATGTGTTTAATTATGCGCATGCGACGCATGCAATTGGCTAATTGTTGCCGCGTGCACTCCCAACATGCATGCATGCACGAATTGCATGATGAAATCTAGTACCCGTAATAAGTGAGGTTTAGGTTAGGACAGGCCGCATGTTTGCCTCCCGGAGAGTGGCATCAACGGGGACATCATGTGATGGGGGCAGCTCAACCCAGGCAATGACATGCCTGCATATCTCACATTCTTTTTCAATTCTTTGCATAGTGTGTGTCTTCCCTCTTTAACGGCATGAGGTTCCCATAATTAAAAGGCCCCATGGGGAACACTGATTCCTTCCTAATCATCATCGCCACCCCTCTGCTCTGCTTTGCTCTGCCAACACCACTCCACCACAGGCAAATCAAAATTTATATACTCCCCTCGTCGTGCTAAAACAGCGACAATTAGTTTGGATCGGAGAGAGTACTCTGCAGTGCATATGACTAGTATTTTTCTAAAGTATACTAGATATAGTAGCTTGTATGATGCACATATGTCCAGGTGATACTCTTAACAACTACCACAGTAGTGTGATCACAAGAATTGGGCCCAGCTGATGTGTGTGTATGAATATTAGGGCATGCACTGCTGTCTCTGTCATTAATGTCCCTTTGCATTGTTTTCTGGTGGTCTTTGGTCCTACTTCTATGTTGTTGTTAACCTCTTTAATTCCCCCTGAGATCAATAGACTGGTCCAAATCCAGGGTTGCTAGTACATGTTTTTAAATGATATAAAAACTAAGGTTCGTGCATGCAGGGTGTCATTTTCAGACATATCATAGTACTGTTTTTCCATATGATCAATTGGACTAGTGTGTTTACTCGTGTGGTTGGTGCTGAGAAGCTTGTTATACAGTCTCACAAAACTGTTTGCGAATCGATATTACAACGCTGGAGTATTGATTAATTTTTCACCTCCTTTTGCTGCTGCTTCGTAAGAGATTAGTACTGTCCTTGGCATGCCTGGGAAGTACTAATAGTTGGTTACGCACAAGCAAGGACCTTCTCTGCAGTGTGTAAGTAAACCTAATCTGAAACTAAGCTGCAGTCTCTGTACTCTGTAGGGACAGAAACATGCATGCAGATGTTATCCTACATTTAATTGCCTGAGGTGTTTATACCTAATTAATTGGCCCATGCATGCATACTGTACTGGTTTGCAATGATGGTGCCAACTCTTTCAGAGAGAGAATTCGAGGTGTTGAACTGGTATTCTTGTTGAATATATGAGCAAATTACTACAATATTTAATCCGAGTAAGCAGAAAATAAATCATGACAGCAAGAGCATAGATTAAACTAATCATGCAGACTAGCATCGTAAACGAGTAGATCGAATCTACGGCACCGACTAGACACATAAATTCTAGCATGATCTCAAACAGAGAAGACAAGATTACGTACGGAGCAGCGGGAGTAGAACCGCCAGTGTTGATGTTGTCGGCCATGTCGTTGAGGAAGAGGCTGCCGAGATCGGGGAAGAAGTCGTCGTCGAGGAAGACGTCGCTGCCAGCAGTCGCGCGAGTGCGCTCCCCAAAAACCTGATCGCCCCTCTCCCGTACAGGATCACGAGAGGCGGGGTTCCGGAGGCCTGCTGTCCCTTCTCGCGGTGCACGCCGGAAGGAGGGATGGAGAAGACTTGTATGGCGGCGCAATGCTCTGGAACGGTGCGAAACCATATGTTGTGACGGCGGCTAGGGTTGGCAGGGACCTCGCGTATATATATGCACGGCAGGGTAGAGAGACGTGGACTGGACCCACGTCCGAGTCGGTTACAGCCCACGATCCGACGTCTCAGATCGTGACGCGTCTGTTAAGGACTCTCCGTTCCTGACCGGCAAAAATAAGCGCATAGGAGGAGTGCGCGAGGGCCTTTTCTCTTCTCATTCTCTTACAAGTGCTAGAAGAGCTCACCTTATAAAAAGGTGTAGCTCTCTCTCCACTAGCGGGGTGGGACTAAACTTTAGTTCCACCCACACCACACCAACAGCCAACACAAATGGGCCATGAGAGTTTCAGATTTTTGGATGGGCTTTGGGCCAAAGGCCTGATAGCAAAAATCCAACAATCCCCCACAAAGTCTCATTGGCACATTTCATCATTTCTTAGTTCCAAAACATTGTTTAATATACCGGTCTTGATGGAGACTGTTAAGTTGAACTTCCATTTCGAAATTTATGCTACACTAGATCACGACTTGAATAGTGGACTATGCCTTGAACTACAAGTTTTCTGCGAGTCTAGTTTCACACAAATCCTTGACCGGTACTGGGCTACCGCAAGGCTTCCCCGCGGGTGGAGCATATACGTCATACTCCAAGGCCTTTCATGAATTTATTAGAGAACACCCAATTCTCACAGACTGCGACGTTTACAGTCAAATTCATATAGGTGTGTTCCTCAGGAGATGTTCTGCAGGACAACATCTCTGCTTACCCAAATAAGCCACTTGGAACACATTAAGCTAGGTATCAACCTGCCATGCAGATTATGAGAATTGCATCTTCACGGAGTGGGATAGCAAATATAGGGATACTCTCATTCTAGCTGTCCAACAGCTTGTCTCCCACTTCTACTTCACGGGATCTCCGATCACATAGAGTGGGTTACCACTATGGACAGCTCATATGGTGGGTCTCAAACCCATCTCCATCGATGCATTTTCTATCACATTACGTGATAGACCCTTTGTGAAGGGATCTGCCAGGTTTTTAGACGTTTGGATATAATCCAACGCAATAACTCCGGAGTTCTTCATTTTTCTGACAGATTTCAATCTCCTCTTCACATGCCTTGAGGACTTCATATTATCCTTTGAACTGTTTATCTTTATGATCGCAGTTTGATTATCACAGTTCATCAGGATAGCGGGTATTGGTTTTTCAACCATAGGTAAGTCCATCAAGAGCTGACGAAGCCAATCTGCTTCAACAGTGGCTGTGTCTAATGCTGTGAGTTCTGCTTCCATAGTTGACCTCGTTAAGATGGTCTGCTTGCAAGACTTCCAGGAAACAGCGCCACCACCAAGTGTAAAAACATAACCACTTGTGGCTTTAATCTCATCAGCATCAGATATCCAGTTTGAGTCACTATAACCCTCCAGTACCCTCGGGTACCCGGTATAGTGAATCCCATAGCTCGCAGTGCCTTTCAAATAGCGCATGACTCTCTCAAGCGCATGCCAATGATCATCTCCCGGGTTTGATACAAACCGGCTTAGTTTGCTCACAGCAAACGAGATGTCAGGCCTCGTGGCACTAGCCAAGTACATAAGCGAGCCAATAATCTGAGAATACCTCAGTTGATCTCTAGCAATTCGTCGATTCTTTCGAAGCAATACACTAGCGTCATATGGAGTTGGAGAAGGCTTGCAGTCGCTATACCCAAAACGACTCAAGACCTTTTCCACATAGTGAGATTGAAGCAGTGTAATCCCACCATTCTCATCTCTCAGCAGCTTGATGTTCAGAATAACATCAGCTACTCCTAGATCCTTCATCTCAAAACAGCGAGATAAGAAATCCTTAACCTCCTTTATTTGATCAAGGTTGGTTCCAAAGATCAGTATGTCATCGACATACAGACAGAGAATAACTCCTTCGCCCCCACCATGGCGATAGTATACACACTTGTCAGCTTCGTTTACAACAAAGCCTGCAGCAGTTAATGTCCTTTCGAACTTCTCATGCCACTGCTTAGGAGCTTGCTTAAGGCCATATAAAGACTTCAATAACTTGCACACTTTTCCTTCCTGACCAGGTACTATAAAACCATCAGGCTGATCCATGTAAATTTCCTCATCCAACTCTCCATTGAGGAAAGCCGTCTTAACGTCCATTTGATGAACGAGAAGACCATGTGAGGCAGCCAGTGATAGTAGCACCCGAATAGTGGTCAATCTAGCCACAGGTGAGTAAGTATCAAAGAAGTCTTCATCTTCTTTCTGGGTATAACCCTTGGCAACAAGCCGTGCCTTGTACTTTTCAATTGTACCATCAGGTCTAAGCTTTTTCTTGAACACCCACTTACATCCCACGGGTTTGCACCCATAAGGACGATCAGTGACTTCCCAGGTTTCATTAGCTAAGATGGAGTCCATCTCGCTCTGGACAGCTTCCTTCCAGTAGTCAGCATCAGAAGATGCATAGGCTTCTGAAAGAGTCCTGGGTGTGTCGTCCACGAGGTACACAATGAAATCATCACCAAAAGACTTTGCAGTCCTTCGTCTCTTACTCCTTACAGGAGTTTCATTGTCATCCTCCTCAGGATTCTCAACGTGTTCCATCGCAATGGTGGGTTCAGGAATTACAGAAAATTCCTGAGTAGATAGAGTAGGTATCTCATGATTTGATGAGTTAGGCATATCCTTCATAGGAAATATGTCCTCAAAGAAAGTCGCATCATTCGACTCCATAATCGTACCAACATGCATGTCAGGTACCTCAGATTTTATTATCAAAAATCTATAGCCAATGCTATGAAAAGCATAGCCCAGAAGAACACAATCCACGGTTTTTGGTCCAAGCTTACGCTTCTTGGGAATTGGTATATTGACTTTCGCCAAACAACCCCAAGTGCGTAGATAAGAGAGTTTCAACCTTTTCCTTTCCCATTCCTCAAATGGAGTAATGGTTTTATGCTTTGTGGGAACTCGGTTTAGGACATGACATGCAGTCATTAGCGCCTCCCCCCACCATGCCTTGGAAAGACCCGATGTATCTAACATGGCGTTAACCAAATCAGTTAGAGTTCGGTTCTTCCTTTCGGCCACCCCGTTTGATTGAGGTGAGTAGGGAGGCGTCCTCTCATGGATTATACCATGTTCCGCACAAAACGAATCAAATTCATTGGAAAAATACTCTCCACCACGATCAGACCTAAGCCGTTTAATTTTCCGATCAAGTTGGTTTTCTGCTTCAGCTTTATAGTTTTTGAAGAAGTTTAAAGCCTCATCTTTTGATTTCAGAAGATACACATAACAATATCTAGTGGAGTCATCAATCAACGTCATGAAATATTTCTTTCCACCTTTTGTCAACACGCCATTCATCTCGCAAAGATCAGAATGGATAAGCTCTAGTGGCGCTAAGTCTCTCGCCTCTGCAGTCTTATGAGACTTGCGAGGTTGCTTAGCTTGCACACACACTTGGCACTTGGAGCCCTTGACAGTAGTGAATTTCGGAATTAAACTCATATTGGCTAGCCGCGTCATGCAACCAAAGTTAATATGACAAAGTCGCGAATGCCAAATATTAGACTCATTATCGTGGCAAACATTATTAATAACTTTAGTGCAAATATCTGACAAAGACAGGCGGAACAAGCCTCCGCACTCATAGCCTTTTCCAACAAATTGTCCATACTTAGAAATAACAACTTTATTGGACTCGAAAACCAACTTGAAACCATCTCGACACAAACGGGAACCGCTGACGAGATTTTTATTGATGGAGGGCACATGATGAACGTTCTTCAGACGCACGATCTTCCCTGAAGTAAACTTCAGATCGACCGTACCGACCCCTCGAACAGTGGCATGTGACCCGTTCCCCATCAGCACGGGAGAAGTCCCTGTGACCTGGTAAGAAGAAAACATAGAGGCATCAGCATAGACATGTACATTTGCACCGGTGTCACTTAACCAATCTGGAGAATGACAAACTGAAAGGATGGTAGGAAGAATACCGTACCCAGAATCCTTCATATCAGTATCGCCGATGACAACATTAGCGGACTTGCCGCTCTTCTCATGTTCGCGCTCCTCATAGCGGTTAGGACATCTCGGAGCCCAGTGATTAGGATCACCGCAGACATGGCATAGTCCCTTCCCCTTCTTATGAGAATTCTTCTTGAAGTTGGTAGATTGTGACGGCTTGTTCTTTGCAACAAACTTGCCTTTGCCCTGAGATTTGTTCTTGTTGTTTTGGGGCTTGTTGAGATGGAAGTTCTTCTTCTGCACCACGTGGGCACTAGAAGCTCCCTCAACAGCTCGAGCACGTGTGTCTTTTGCTCTCGCCTTCTCTTCAACATCAAGAGTTCCAATGAGATCTGAAACGGAAAACTCCTGTCTCTTGTGTTTCAGAGAAGTAGCAAAATTGTTCCACGAAGGTGGAAGCTTGGCAATGATGCCTCCGGCCACAAACTTGTCCGGCAACACACACTTGAAGTACTCAAGCTCCTTCGCGAGAGACTGTATCTCATGAGCTTGTTGAACAATAGAGCGCTCATCAGTCATCTTGTAGTCATAGAATTGCTCCATGACGTACAACTCGCTGCCAGCGTCCGAGGCCCCAAACTTGGCCTCGAGCGCAGCCCACATGTCCTTGCCGTTGTTAAACGACATATACGAATCCACAATGGAATCGTCAAGAACACTCAGAAGGGCGCCCTTGAAGAGGGTATCGATCTTCTCAAAAGCTTCCTGCTGTGCAGGATTAAGATCGCCCTCGGGCTTACCCTTGGTGGCGTCATAGCAGTACATGGTCTGAAACCAGTAGACTGCTCTCGTGCGCCACCTCTTATATTGCACCCCCTTGAAGGTGGGCGGCTTCAGATGCGCAGCAAAGCCACTTGGAGTAAATTGCCTATAATCAGGTTTTTGGATTGTTGAATATATGAGCAAATTACTACAATATTTAATCCGAGTAAGCAGAAAATAAATCATGACATCAAGAGCATAGATTAAACTAATCATGCAGACTAGCATCGTAAACGAGTAGATCGAATCTACGGCACAGACTAGACACATAAATTCTAGCATGATCTCAAACAGAGAAGACAAGATTACGTACGGAGCAGCGGGAGTAGAACCGCCAGTGTTGATGTTGTCGGCCATGTCGTTGAGGAAGAGGCTGCCGAGATCGGGGAAGAAGTCGTTGTCGAGGAAGACGTCGCTGCCAGCAGTCGCGCGAGTGCGCTCCCCAAAAACCTGATCGCCCCTCTCCCGTACAGGATCACGAGAGGCGGGGTTCCGGAGGCCTGCTGTCCCTTCTCGCGGTGCATGCCGGAAGGAGGGATGGAGAAGACTTGTATGGCGGCGCAATGCTCTGGAACGGTGCGAAACCATATGTTGTGACGGCGGCTAGGGTTGGCAGGGACCTCGCGTATATATATGCACGGCAGGGTAGAGAGACGTGGACTGGACCCACGTCCGAGTCGGTTACAGCCCACGATCCGACGTCTCAGATCGTGGCGCGTCTGTTAAGGACTCTCCGTTCCTGACCGGCAAAAATAAGCGCATAGGTATGAGCTCGGCTCGGCTCAATCCCGCAACCCGCGGCGCGGCGCGGCGCGGCGCGGCGCGGCGCGGCGCGGCGAGGAGGAGGAGTGCGCGAGGGCCTCTTCTCTTCTCATTCTCTTACAAGTGCTAGAAGAGCTCACCTTATAAAGAGGTGTAGCTCTCTCTCCACTAGCGGGGTGGGACTAAACTTTAGTTCCACCCACACCACACCAACAGCCAACACAAATGGGCCATGAGAGTTTCAGATTTTTGGATGGGCTTTGGGCCAAAGGCCTGATAGCAAAAATCCAACAATTCTGCTGACCAGATCTGAACTTATTTCAGATTTCAGACAGGTGAAGCTTCCCATGCCGCAAGTCTGAAGTAGATGTAGTGAGAAAGAAGAAGTTTTTTTCCACACCAAGTGAGATGAATCCTTGGGATCTGTATGAGCAGATGTATTATATCTTGCACTCATATTCTCGATTCAGTGATGTACACAGTCCCTTGGTTTGATCTAAAATGCCTACAGTTTGAGAGTGGTAGTACAGTACCGAAATATTCTCGTTTTAGTAAAAAAAATACCTAGACGAACGCATGCTTCTGTGTTAAGAACATAGCTGCAGCGAGTTAATCTCCCAGATTATTCATCTTGACGATGTAGGTGGTGCTGGGCATGGTGCCTTTCCTCGTAGTGGCGATGGCAATTCTCAAGTTTGTAATTTGAGATTGAGACAGCGAAGCAAACAATGTGGTGCTGGCAGTCCATAAATCAAAGGTATTTTCCTACCCACAACTTGTGCAAGGATCTCCTTCAAGAGAGAGGTCAGCAGATAGCTGAGGACCTGCTGGTCCTTCGACAACCACGGCGCGTAGAGGGGGTTTGACACCACGGTCGTGGTCCTGTCCGACTGGTGCTGCTCCACCATTGTCGGGGTGCGGCGTCGGTTACATCCAGAAGGCCTGTGACCTGCGCAGGGCTGGCATTACCTGGGCCTTCCATAGGAGAAAATTCCCCCTCGTTAGCTTCTCGGTTGGTGGTGGTCCGAGGTTGAGGACGACAGCAGCCGAGGTGGAAGACATGTCGATGGTGGGTAGGTTTCTGGTAGCTAGATCGATGGGAAGAGGATGACTCTATATACCATGTAGATGGAAGCGTTCCTACTCTCTGTAGAGGGCCGTGTGAGGTTTATTTATCTGTGGCAAAACAGCCTTGCCATGATGTACAAGATGTGACTGGTCGTTTAGACACGGGTCTGTTACAAGAGATAGATACAGGGAGAGGATAGAGATGTTGCTAATGTTTATCCAGTCAGAACTCATGTGTTGACGCGGTGTTAATCAAGAACATCTTGCCACGCTGTGTTATATAGTCTGTGATTTCGACATATAATGATATGATTAGGTTGGGCTGTATGGTCTGTCTCTGTCATGCTTTGTGGGCGAGAGGGCCCTGATGACTGAAGTTCAGTTCGTTTGTCATACTAGCATTCTCATTCTGTGATTATTACTATGTACCAGCTTCTTTCGTGTGCGAGTATGATTTCTGTACGAAGTGTAAATGGAAATGCAAAATTAAAGGAGAACCGATCCGATTCATCGATGCCACTGCCAGCAGAAGAAAATATGCCATGGCAAGTTGCTGCTGGGAGCTGGCTGGCCATGGACATATATGCACGGATGGGGTCTGCACTCGTGCTGTTGTGCCTGTACTTTGACTGGTCCAAGTCAAGCACACAGACACACACCTGAATCTGAACCTGAGCCAGAAGGGAATCTATCTTTAGCGCAACCGGGCTATATTGCTAGCTAGATCCCACTGGCTTGCGCACGCAGAGTCCACTGAAGAGGTATGTCCATACCCTGCATGCATTGTGCTGCCATATATCTAAGGTCCTCTCACCTTAGAGCATCTCTAGCAGATCCCTTATATCGCGTCGAACTGTAAACTAACCGTCAGTTTACGGTTTTGCACGAAAAAGTGGCCCGAACAGACACCGTATCGGACCGTGGCCCGTAAAAAAAATTGCGGGGCGCGGCAAATCTTCGCCCTCAACCTTTAGATACACGGGGTGGGAGGCCGACCCGAGCTTGACACCTATCGGCAGCGATATTTGGCGGGAGGGACATTTCCGCGCGGCAGTTCCCGCTTCCCCATCCCTCCGCCACCATTGATCTCCCTCCGCCCGCTCCGGACCACCTTCCCCGGCTTTGTATCGCCGCCATGGAAGCCTCCCAGCCGTCGCCCGTCACCGTGGATGTCATCCACGTGCCAACCCCTCCGGCAGATCTCGTCGCCGGCCATGTCGCGCCCGTCGCCGTTCAAGGCTCCACCGCGCAACACCGCAAGCGGCAGGGCAACGTCGCCGTCCAGGGCGGCGCTCCTGCAGCCCCCGCCGGGAAGGCACGCGCGCCCGCCGCCGCTGCGAATCCGGTCCGGCCCGCGCCGGTGAAGAAAGGCAAGGTTTCGGGTGTGAAACGCAAGAAGGCCACCGCAAGAGCTGCCCCGCCAACACCTCCCCCGATTGCCCTGGCAAGAGCTACCCCAAGGATGCCCGCCGACGACGCTGCTGCCGCCGCCCCCGAGGTGTTTGACGAAATGGGAGCAAGGTATGATACTTCGATTTCTTCTAGTTGTTTCACTTTTCGCCATTGCGCTTGTTCGTGACTTGTTGAGCGAAATTGTAGCGCCGGTTTGCATGATGCGAGTGCCGAGTTTGTGCACTTGTTGGACGACAACACCGTCGACATCGATCAAGCCCCGATCGGTGATTACGGTTACAATGAGATGGATGGTGGCGTGCACGGTCACGGTGAGGAAGAAGATGAGGTGGAGGAGGCTGAGGAGGGAGTGTTCGACCAAGCGGAAGCAAAAGTGCGCGCAAGATCGAAGAACTACACGCAATTGGAAGATCAAATCTTGATCAAGGCTTGGGAATCGGTGTCTCTTGATGCGTGCACCGGCACTGACCAAACCGCCAAGCGGTATTGGCAAAGGATAGAGGATCAGTTCTTCCGCATGATGGCAAAGTATCCCAACAGGACGCCACACACCTTTAGGTCACTCCAAGGTCGTTGGGACGTGATCAAGCCGATTTGTAGCCATTGGGCTGCTTGCTTGGAGCAAGTCCGCAATGCACCTTCAAGTGGTACCGTTGAATCCGATTATGTGAGTTTGTTTTCACGTCCCAAATTGTGCAAATCATTTGTAGCCGTCGGAGTGGTTGCATAATTTGACATTGTTTTCATTTTGTAGGACAAGATTGCGCAAGAAAGGTACAAGGACATGGAAGCTTCCGGTGGCAAGTCATTTCAACTAGAGCATTGTTGGAAATTTCTTCGAAATAGCGAGAAGTGGAAGTTGATTGAGAAAGAATCCCCACCGAAGAGAGGTGCACTCACCAAGATGGATGATGATGATGATGGCCCAAAAAACAAGAACAAGCCCGATGGAAACAAAAAGGCCAAGGACAAGATCAAGAGAGAAGCGGAGGCATCAAGCTTGCGGGACAAGATAGATGCCATGGTGCAATCAAATGAGTTGATGGTGGCCAAGACATTGGAGGCAAAGAAGGAGTTGGCCGAGAAGAAGGCGCAAGAGAAGCAAGAAAAGTGTCAATTACTCAAGGAAGAGGGGTTGCGCAAGGCCGCCATTGAGGAGAGAAAAGCCCTTGCCGAGGAGAACAAGGCCTTGGCCAAGCTTCTTGCCGAGGAGAATAAGATCATGACTATGAACCGCAATGACATGGACGACCTCACCAAAGAATGGCATGATATGGCAAGGAGAGAGATCTTGAAGAGAAGGATGCTAGCGGCGACGGGTGATGGCTTCGGTGCCGGTGGGGGGAATCGGTGGCGGTGGTGGAGAGTGATGATGTTGATGATGATGGTCATGGAGGTGGTGGTGGCTTCGGTGGCGGTGGTGGAGAGCGATGACGATGATGAAGATGGTGATGGAGGTGGTGGTGGCTTTTGCATGAGGTTTTTTTGCGTCATGATTGAAAACTATGCTTAATTTCCGCGCAAACTATGTTTGATTGTTCGAATTTGAAGCCAATCATCGCAATTGCGGTCAAATTGTCTAATTTGATTTTCTCGGTTTGCGGGCTGGCGCGGGCTGCGGCCGAACAGAGCCTATAAAGCGGGACTGTAAAACAGAATATTCTGCGCCCGCGCCAGCCCGCAAAACACGTTTTTCGCGAATTGTAAACGCACTATAAGGGTCCGCAATATAAGGGGTCTGCTAAGATGCTCTTACCTATCTACGTGTGCGTGAAGAAGAAATTAAGAGTGACAACGCATGGGAAATGTATTTATCATGTGATAAGCGTATCTTTCTTTCTTTCTTGATGGAGCAACAGTTGAACCGTTGGTGCACATGTGTGTCCATGGCACACTGCATGCAGTTTGAGTGGCCCTCTCAGCCGACTGAGCCGAGGCACACGAGTCCAAAGATCTCCAGCCAGCCTGAGCCTGCAAAGACACCAGTCGAAGCACGGAAGCAGCAGCGCAGTGCTCACCGGACGATCAATGCGCGCCATGCATGCATGGCCGGCAGCATGGGCGCACGATCACAGAATATACACAGAGGTACGCACACGTCGGAAGGAGAGGCCCGATCGAGAAAATTAAAGAACACATTTCCTGCTAGCTACTCCCCGCAGCCGCATGCATGCAATGGCTGTCCTCGGGCATGCGGAATGAGAGAAGAAAAGCTAGTCTTTTTGTCTCGCTGAACTTTGCCTGCGTGCGTTGCGGAGGTGTTGTGCTGTTGGCCTTGTTCACCGGCTTCAAGTTCGAGGTCGGCCTTTTGTTTTTGAATGAATGGTTTTTGTAAGCCCCTGCGTGTCTGCCTGTCTGCAGCTTGCCTGAGTGCCTGCCTCTCTGAATGCATGCATGCTGCGTCACCCTCACTCGCGCCGGCGCCGGCGCCGGTGCCGCTTTGCAGTTGCCTGCCTGTGAGGCTCGGCTCTCACAGTTTGTGCATCGGTCACTGCGTGCCGACAGACAGCTCACGCTCACGCCTGTATAGTATTTTTCAACACGCGCTCCATCTCTCTTTCTCGAAACGCCGACGCGAGACAGCCGAACGGGACGAACAGTGCTAGTAGTCCCCTGCTATGTTTAAAATTCAGAAAAGGCCCTAGGCGTGAGCCTGCACGTGCAAGACAAGGCTGTTAACCCATACTACGTGCATGGCCTGGGTGTAGAAAACGAATGCTATGCTCTGGGCACCCAGCATGTGTGGCCGAGCCGAGCTAGCTAGCGAGCAAGGCACGGCACGAGACAGAAGAAGGAACCGGCGCCTTGGTCGGCCGGCCGGTCGATCGGCCCCGCGTCCCGCGCCTGCTGCAGTGGCCGGAACACGAGGCGATATTATCATCTGAGTGACAGGAGGTGAGCTATCCTCTCTTCTCTCTCTCTCTCTCCAACTAGCACGCTCGCCGGTCAATGCGCGCTGGATCTGCAACTACCGTGTGTTGGTGCCATGTCCATGCATGTGGGACTCCAAGATCCAGATGATACGTACGTATCGGCATCAGGGAGAAAGACAGAAAGATAGAGGAGAAAACTGTTGGATATTATGATCTTAAAGACCAAACTGTGACCATTATGTCATAAAGATTAAAGATTAAGCTTAAGTGAAAAATATCTGAAAGGCTATAGTGGTGACCAGTAGGGCGGTGCTATAGTGCTCGCCTACTCTGATGAGCTGCCCTGATAAGGGGCAGCACATCAGCCAACTCATGGTGTGGGCCCCCTTGGTGCACAGCACAAATACATAAAGAAAAGAGAGAGGAGGAGAAGTGGCTACGGCTGCTGTTTTGCTACTACTGCTGCTCTAAGCAAACACACACACTCACTCACTTTGCTCTCTCTCTCTCTCTCTCAAGAAATTGAGGCTACTGATCAAGCCCAGTGACGGACCCAGGGGGGCGAGGGGGGGCCATGGCCCCCCCAAGGTTGAAATTTTTGCACATATACCCTTCAGATTTTCTGAAAAAATTACATATATACCCTTCAAATTTATGTTTGGCCCCCCCTAAAGCTTGATAAGTTGTATTTGGCCCCCCCTTTTCTTTCATCCTGGGTCCGTCCCTGATCAAGCCTGTGCTGGAGCACCGGAAAGGGTACTTCACAGCCATCAGAAACTGAGGCTACTGATCAAGCATGTATAAGATATTATGCGCCCTTAAGTTTTGAGACCGGGATAACTGGCAGACATAAGTCCAGGACTGGACCCCTGGAAAATTGTTAAGAAAAGCTTTGCCTTGTTGGCACAGGTGCTAAAATAATAATGTGTGTTGTATATAACACTGAGGGACTGCTTGCTCACATTTAAGACATATGGTGACCACCAAGTTGTGGACCGCTAAGGTTTTGGCAAGGTGTGAATTTACGAAAAGTTTTATCCACAAAAGTTTCACCCTTGCGGGGGAACCATATTGTGGAGTGGTTTTACCCAATTTTCGTAAGGCATCGTCAAGGATGCAAATTAAAGTTGTGGCATGCTCTTAATTCCCTAAGTATTTAAGATATGGATTTATGTCCCTGGTCCATATCAATTAAAAAGAATAAAGAGTTTTCTTAAGATTATTTATCCCGGAACTTATTATGTAAAAAGTGCAGATTATTCAAGTAACATGTCAAAAGGTATCTGTCAGACCTATGACATTGTGAAAGATTAATTCCAGAATCAAACATATTCAAGGCCTTGTTGAATTAAGTTTTATGGCTCAATAAATAAGTATTAAATCTAAGGCATAAAGTGTTGAGCATCGCATAAGGTTAATGTCTTGATGCTTAAGTGTTATGCTAAAGATATTAAAGCTAAGTATCATACTTAAAGAGGCTAGCCTTCTAATGTTACTGGCATAAAGACCAAATGGCAGTCCATTATTAAGGGACAAATTATGATTGTGGAAACAAAAACATATTTCTCTTCTTTTCAAAAGCGCGCGCATGAGGATATGCACAAGAACATATGAAGAGAAACTGCACTCTTGGGACCATTGCAACACCATCTCCCCACAAACCTAAGGGGGTTTGTTTCTTCGATGGAATGATGTATTGTGGTCAATTAGATCAATGGTACTTAATTGACCATTGCATCTTATTGGCTCTGTATAAGTTCCAACAAAGAAATGAGCTCATAAGTTTTTCAAATAAGAATTAAGTTAATGGAGCTCCTAAGCTAAAGAAGTTCCATTTCGAGATGAGGTGGTATATTGTAGTAACTGGATTCTACGGTATTAACCGACCGTTGCAATCCTTTTATCTCGTATGCCATTTTATTAAGAAGTGGGCTTATGAGTTTAGCCTTACGATCAAGGGGGAGAATGTTGGATATTATGATCTTAAAGACTAAACTGTGACCATTATGTCCTAAAGATTAAAGATTAAGCTCAAGTGAAAAATATCTGAAAGGCTACAGTGGTGAACAGTAGGGCGGTGCTATAGTGCTCGCCTACTCTGATGAGCTGCCCCGATCAGGGGCAGCACATCAGCCAACTCATGGTGTGGGCCCCCTTGGTGCACAACACAAATACATAAAGAAAAGAGAGAGGAGGAGAAGTGGCTACGACTGCTGTTTTGCTACTACTGCTGCTCTAAGCAAACACACACACTCACTCACTTTGCTCTCTCTCTCTCAAGAAACTGAGGCTACTGATCAAGCCTGTGCTGGAGCACCGGGAAGGGTACTTCACAGCCACCAGATCAACCTCTTGGTGGTGTTGAGCTAAGAGAAAAGATGGGTTGATTGCCAGATCAAGGTAAAGTCCATCCCCTAATAAGTTGTGTGGCTCAACACTTGTGCAAGATGATCCTGAGATCATCTTTGATATCTAACACCAGAGCCTGCTTGCTCAAGATTGAGCCCTATCTAGCTCAAGATCATACTTGATCTGTTAGATCAAGTTAAAGTTTAAGGAGTTTTTTTTTATGTTTATGCTTGAATTCAAGCTGTCCTTCATGTTTTAACAAAAGCTTGAATTCCTTGAGCCCTTCTTAAGCTCATCTCTATGTTTATATGTTGTTGTAAGGGGCATATGTTTTCTTCCATGTGTTTATGTTGTTATTAAGCTAAGGTGCATGCCCTAAATGCTCCTGTGCAAGCCTTTTTTGCTCATGTTTAGTTGTTCATATGATTGAAACATGATTAGCTCATGCTTATGCTTGAACTAAGCTGTTCCCTCCTGGCAAGTTAAGGTGAATTTTGTTTAGCCCTAAATCCTTAAGAGATCAAGCCTTAACAGAGTAATTGAGGCTCTAGGGTTTCAACTTGATGATGATAAAAGGGGATTGAAGCATTTAAGCAAGTATTTAATCAAAGTCCCCAAATTTTTTGAAACCCCAGAGATGATTTTCTCCTGCCTTCCTCCTAATTAAGGTAAAGGGCTTCGTATTATGTCATGAATTGATGGGGAAATAAGCTAATTATGCATGAACACTAAAGATTTTCCCCAAATTCGAAACCCTAACTTATGTATTTTTTGATGATTCTAAGCAACAATTGATGTTTTGGGTTTCGGTTTGGAATGAATTAAGTTGGGGATTAAATGATTTGAAGTTAACCCTAATGAAATCCCCAGAAATATGAAACCCTAACCAAGGAAATCCCCAATTTCGGTGGAACCCTAACCCTAGTTCTAGAAATCCCCAAATCAGACGAACCCTAATGCCAATGGTGATGAAATAAAGAGCAGTGGGTGCTTACCTTATGGGTGAAGGTGCTTTCCGTCGATGTACGGCGGCGCCGGAGCCATTCCTTGATGATTGGCAGCCGCGGCTCGTGCTCGAGCAACCTGCCGCTCCACTGCACTGGCCGGTTGGTTGTAGCTCTCCCTCATGCGTTTGTCACCGTTGGAAGCTCGCCACCGTGTCGGATTTGGTGCTGCATGCCGTCGCTGTCGCGGGGACGTCCGCGCACAGGTGGCTGCTGCACTAAGGGCTCCGCCCAGAACCATTCGACGGAGCCACGTGCAAGCCGCAGCGGCACGTGATTCCGGCGAAGGGCTCCGGACGACACCGCTCCTCTCCTCCGTTGCGGCTGGCATCACTGTTGCTGTCTCCCTCTCTCGCGGTCGTCGCCGTGTCGTGGGAAGAGAAGGGGAAGGGGAAAGAAAGAGGTAGGGTTCGGGGAGGCCAGCGCTGGCTGGCTCCTTTTGGCTCGGGCCAGCAGCGGTTGCTGGGCCTGGAGCCTAGGGGAACAGGCGGAGCTAGTTGGGCCGGCTGGTGCCCTCTCTGGCCCAGCTCAGCAGAGAGTACTAGCTCGAGAAAAAAAACTTATGCTCTGGGCTAATATTCTGTTATGGGCAGAAATTACCTAGGAAAAATGCAAAGTGTTTTTCCTAATAATGGTTGAATTTTATGTGATAAAGTGAACTTTTTAAGGGGCTAAATTTGATACAGGAATTATTATGTTATTTTTTGGGAATTCAATTCTTTATATATTTTAATTCCTGTTATATTTTAATATGTCATATTATGCCATGCTAAAATCATTTATGCCATTATGTTATTATGTTTAGTTATTTTTCCTTTATGGCATTTTATGATCATAATAATTATTACTATATCCTTATGCCATATCTAATGATTATTATGGTATTATATTATCTTTAATTGTTTCAAGGCATTTTATCATGTCTTGATCTCATAATAATGATATCTCTTTTAATTTTGTAATGTGCTTCTCCAATTAATTTTGATTAGAGAAGTTTAAGTTTTAAATTTTAATGTGGCCTCAATTAAATAATATTTTGAGCAACTAAAATTAAGTTCTGGGGCTTTTATGCTCTTTATGAGCAATTATGTCAATTATGATTATAGCCCTAAAATAACTAAAGATTGTTGCTCAAAATATAATGTGTCATTTTGAATGAGGCCTCTATGATAAGTTGTTCCCCAAAATTCAATTAATGGTTGATTTATCTGGAAAAAATTAAGTGGCCTTTGATCTAAATTATGACAAAAGTTTCGGGCACAAGGAAAACCTGATGTTGACTTTTCATGGTTATAATTCAACTAAACCATGGACTGTCATAATTCATTGCCCACTAAAGAAATTTTGTCCTTAAAGCCATGAATATTTAATGATGTTGTTTTATTAAATGTCTCTGATTAATTAAGGGTGGTCTGTATTTACCATTCTGGCCAAAGCTGATTGGTAGGTACATGACTGCAATTTTTTTTATTGTTCTTGTCCACCTCTGACCAAAGTTGATGTGGACTAGTTCAATAAAAGAACAATAAAGAGACATGATTTTAATTAAGTGCGGTTGATGTTTGTCATCCTGGCCAAAGCTGGTTGACGAATATCTGACTGCAAAACATTTTACTGCTCTTGCTCACTTCTGGCCAAAGCTGATGTGAGTTGGATCAGTAAAAGAAGTTTGAAGAGGCCATAAAGTGTGACTGGTATTTGTTATTCTGGTCAAAGCTGATTAATGAATACTTGATCACAAAATTTTTGTTGTTATGATACACTTCTAGCCAAAGCTGATGTGGATCATATCAACAAAAGAAGTTTATGATCTGTGAAATGAATTCTCATACATAAGATTTTTGGACAAATTTTCTGAAATAGGCCACACATATTAAGATACTTTTGGGGAATTGATAAAGGATATAAACCAATTAATTGATTATTAAGTTATTGTAGGTTTTATACTTACAATTGACTTGTTTGCTTCCGCTATTAAGTGCCTCTGATTAATGTTGTGATTCATGGCTATATATATATATATATATATATATATATATATATATATATATATATATATATATATATATATATATATATATATATATATATTCATTAAGTTTTAATTATAGCCATAAATCATTTAACTAATTCCCAGATCAATTAATTCTTGAAGCTGGAAGCTTCTGTGATCATTATCATGATCTCTAAGTTGTCTTTTGACTAAGTTGTCTCCAATTAAGGTGGAACCAAAGGGAAACTTTAGTTGGACACTTAATGTTATTTTGAGATAAGTTGTGGCACGTGAATTCATTCTGACCAAAGTTGATTGGATACATGTGCCATTCCCTAAAGATTAATGTTTACATAAGGAATTATGTTCTGCATGATCACTATTAAAATTTGTGATCATACATTTATCCCTATTGCTAATGTTTTCCAATTCAGCCGTAAGTTCTTCGGCTGATTTAATGATTCTCATAAGTAATGATTTAAGATTATGAATATATATTATTGTTTCATGAGGTCATGCATAATGAAAATTTAATGAGCTCCCATTAAAGAAATTTTGACTACTAAGGCGTTGACAAGTATTCAATAAATTTCTTGTCTATTAATATCAGTTGGGAGCAAAACCCAGTAAAAATCTGGGGGATTATGCCAGTAAGAATCTGGGGGAGTAATTCCCTAGTTCAGTTATAATAAAGTTATTTCTGGCATTAATGAAGTAGCTTAAAAAACTTCTTAAAAATCTTAGGAGATCATGTTGATCCTAAGAAAACTTAAGATTCAAAGTTTGAGTCATGATGAGTTTACGGAGCTTTTGAGTTCACTTTATTATGTTATTCACAATAAAGTCTATAAAGTGGACTGTAATTAAGCTCAAAGAAATATGTATCCATAAGAAAAATTGGATACCATAAGTATGATGTTATTATGGCCTCATGGACAAATATTGTTTTGAGGAGAAATTTTAAAAATTGGACTGAAGGCTAATGTTAAGGCTAATGGAAGTTTTCCATTAGCACAAAATATAAAGTTTCCTATCCTCCATTCCTATAATGTGATTTATGTTATTAGTCTTATGGATTTCTCCTCTAAAAAGTGAGATACTTATTATGGAAGTTCGTCGAAATGTTGAGTAGTAGCTCTGTCCACATTTCGAGGGGGAGCAATTGAACTTCTAGGTATGTTTAAATTCCACTTCTATTTACTTATATTTTCTGTCATCATTTCAAGCAAGTCTAAGTGTGGAATTATGAATGAAAGTTGAGTTTTTTTGTTAAAGTACCACTTTTAGTCAAAAAAAAATCTTAAGTTTTATTAGAGTTTCATCTCTTAAAGGTATTATTATTATTACCTCAGTGTATGATGATTATGGTGTTAAGGAACAATTATAAATTTCCCTTTTAATACTAATGCCATATGATTAGTCATTATGTTCCTTGTAATGATTATGTCATATTAAGTGATAAATCTTGCATAAGTTTTTCTCCTAAGCAAGATAAAAGATTTAATTATGCTCTCCATAATGATCCTCCTAAAGAACTAAAGGAGGATGAGGAAAATTATGATACTCCGAAATAGAGTATGATGTTGAAAAACGAAAGGGAGAGCAGTTAAATTATAAGGGCTTTATGGCCATTAAGAGCTCCACCGTTAATATCATTAAAGGAGCTATTCCTAACTCCCAGACCGTCAAGGTAATCTTTGGCAAAAGTTCCTATTAAAGTTTAAGCAGCATGTCTTGCTAAAGACTTGTTGAAAGAAATTTAATGCAAAATGGGAGTTTGAGGAAATAAATTATGAAAAGGTGACGTGTGGTCACCAAACGAAAGATTTTAGAGATAGAAATTTCATAAAGTTTTTCCTTTTGCATAATAAAGGAATCAATTATGATGATTGATCAGTTTTAAGACAATAAGTATCTGACAGTGGTACAAAGCTGAATAAGGAATAAGTCTAATAAGGAATTTATGTTTAGTCAATATTATATTGACTATACGCAATAAGGATATTGCGTAAGACCTGAGGTTTTTTCCTCGGGGTACTAAGTTAATCTTGGTGATGTTCTTTATGTATTAAAGATTCACTAAGATTGGTCCATAAAGGGGAGTATTAAGTTCATCCTAAAGGTTTATGTTTACCCCCCAAGGGCGATAAGTTTTCTTATGTTGTCACTAATGTTTAAGATATTATGCGCCCTTAAGTTTTGAGACCGGGATAACTGGCAGACATAAGTCCATGACTGGACCCCTGGAAAATTGTTAAGAAAAGCTTTGCCTTGTTGGCACAAGTGCTAAAATAATAATGTGTGTTGTATATAACACTGAGGGACTGCATGCTCACATTTAAGACATATGGTGACCACCAAGTTGTGGACCGCTAAGGTTTTGGCAAGGTGTGAATTTACGAAAAGTTTTATCCACAAAAGTTTCACCCTTGCGGGGGAGCCATATTGTGGAGTGGCTTTACCCAATTTTCGTAAGGCATCGTCAAGGATGCAAATTAAAGTTGTGGCATGCTCTTAATTCCCTAAGTATTTAAGATATGGATTTATGTCCCTGATCCATATCAATTAAAAAGAATAAAGAGTTTTCTTAAGATTATTTATCCCGGAACTTATTATGTAAAAAGTGCAGATTATTCAAGTAACATGTCAAAAGGTATCTGTCAGACCTATGACATTGTGAAAGATTAATTCCAGAATCAAACATATTCAAGGCCTTGATGAATTAAGTTTTATGGCTCAACAAATAAGTATTAAATCTAAGGCATAAAGTGTTGAGCATTGCATAAGGTTAATGTCTTGATGCTTCAGTGTTATGCTAAAGATATTAAAGCTAAGTATCATATTTAAAGAGGCTAGCCTTCTAATGTTGCTGGCATAAAGACCAAATGGCAGCCCATTATTAAGGAACAAATAATGATTCTGGAAACAAAAACATATTTCTCTTCTTTTCAAAAGCGCGCGCATGAGGATATGCACAAGAACATATGAAGAGAAACTGCACTCTTGGGACCATTGCAACACCATCTCCCCACAAACCTAAGGCGGTTTGTTTCTTCGATGGAATGATGTACTGTGGTCAATTAGATCAATGGTACTTAATTGACCATTGCATCTTATTGGCTCTGTATAAGTTCCAACAAAGAAATGAGCTCATAAGTTTTTCAAATAAGAATTAAGTTAATGGAACTCCTAAGCTAAAGAAGTTCCATTTCGAGATGAGGTGGTATATTGTAGTAACTGGATTCTGCGGTATTAACCGACCGTTGCAATCCTTTTATCTCGTATGCCATTTTATTAAGAAGTGGGCTTATGAGTTTAGCGTTACGATCAAGCGCGATGGATCTGCAACTACCGTGTGTTGGTGCCATGTCCATGCATGTGGGTCTCCAAGATCTAGATGATACGTACGTATCGGCATCAGGGAGAAAGACAGAAAGACAGAGGAGAAAACTGTTGGATATTATGATCTTAAAGACTAAACTGTGACCATTATATCCTAAAGATTAAAGATTAAGTTTAAGTGAAAAATATCTGAAAGGCTACAGTGGTGAACAGTAGGGCGGTGCTACAGTGCTCGCCTACTCTGATCAGCTGCCCTGATCAGTGGCAGCACATCAGCCAACTCATGGTGTGGGCCCCCCTGGTGCACAGCACAAATACATAAAGAAAAGAGAGAGGAGGAGAAGTGGCTACGGCTGCTGTTTTGCTACTACTGCTACTCTAAGCAAACACACACACTCACTCACTTTGCTCTCTCTCTCTCTCTCAAGAAACTGAGGCTACTGATCAAGCCTGTGCTGGAGCACCGGGAAGGGTACTTCACAGCCACCAGATCAACCTCTTGGTGGTGTTGAGCTAAGAGAAAATATGGGTTGATTGCCAGATCAAGGTAAAGTCCATCCCCTAATAAGTTGTGTGGCTCAAAACTTGTGCAAGATGATCCTGAGATCATCTTTGATATCTAACAAAAACGAGTGAAAGCTCAGTCGCCAATTGGATCGGATCGGCGAGGGAGATCTTGCTGGTTGTGGTTGCGGCCCGTCATTCTTTTCAACTGCTTTTTGACTCTCGCGAGCACGGCCGCTAGCTAATGCTAATGCGCATGCGTGCGTGTCGATAACAGCCAGCAACGGATATACACGCCCGCCCTCCCCTCTCGTCGGCCAAAATGAAGACAATGATGTGACCACGTACTAAACCCATTGGCCGTCTTCTCGTGACAAATCAAGTCACCGTATGCCGGATGACTCAGTTTTGCTTCTCGACCTTACTCGTGTGTTCAAATGCTTAATTATCACTATTCTGCATACACAAGTCCAACTCGCCCTCGAGTGCGAGCTTGCTCATGTCATGATGCATGCCATGCCATGGATAACAACAGTGCATGTGATACATCCGCTGTAACGCGATCTGTTTAATTATGTGCATGTGGAGCATGCGATTGGCCAACTGCCCTCTTGTGGGTCATCCTCGCGTGCGCTTCGAATATGCACGCATGCACGAATTGCATGATATGCAATGTATACTAGCAAGCCGCAAACAATCCCGGACCCTTAAACCCCCGCGGACATGCCCGGATCTGTCCGCTGGCAGTGATTGGGCAGCCCTGATTTTTCCATCTCTGCATCCGAATACCTTATATTTGATACCCTAAATTCATACAAAGCATGCAAAAGAAAATCTACGTACTATGCAGATAACCTAAAGCCTACTACTCGTCGTCGTCGGAGTTGTCAACAATCTCTGTGCCCGGCTCCGGGTAGATGGCCGCCTGCGTCAACTCTGGCTCCACCAGCTCCTCCTCCAGATCGGCAAACACCTCGTTGATCTCCGCCGCCCGCTGGTGGAGGAAGCGGCGGTTGGCCTCCACCTCCGACTGGATGGAGTCGAGAATGGCCCGCTGCTCCGCCGCCTCCTCCGCATGGGCCACCTCGAGCTCCGCTAGCGCCTTGGCATGCCAAAGCCCACAACAGGAGGCGCCGCCGCCTCGCCCGCGTCGTCGTCCTCATCCTCCGGCTACACTTCCTCCTACTCTGGCTGCGCGTCCTCCATGGTAGCAATCTACTCCACCTCCGCCTCTGTGTCCTCCTCCTCCGGCTACGGCGAGTCCGGAGGCAGGCCGACTGCGATCTGGGTTTCACGCTTAGCTCGGATCTCCTCCAGCAGTTGTAGGCACCGCTCCGGCGTGAGCATGGCATAGGTGATGACCTTCCGACGGGTCATGTCTAGCGGCAGACTTGAGCGGATGGGTGAGCGTGGCGGTGCGGAGGGAAGGGAGACAGGGAGGAAAACGGGATGCGGCTAGGGTTGGGGTCGCCGCCTGGCTTAAATAGCCGGTCTTGGGTCATCGGGCGGCACGCCGGAGTGGCGCCACTCTGCGCCCTCAATGCTCCTCACCGCCCTCATCGACATCGGAGGAGACGCTCGTCGGACCAATGGTTTCCGACTGATTCCGCGTCGGTCCATGCGATCAGTCCAATGTGGCGGACGCGCCCGGGCCTCCCCATATCCGCCCCAGATTTGGGCTGGATATGAGGGGTGCCGGTCAGCCCGGGAGTTTAGGGCCGGCATGAGGAGCCCGTTTGGGTTGCATTTTTTTGATCGGGCTGTCCGCCCGGGTGTATAGGGGGGTTTGGGGCGCCCGACTGTAAATGCTCTTACAACCGGAGCCCCCATGCCCCTCCCAAACATCCGAGCGGCCTACCTGGACAACAAAACGTCACCCAATCGGACCTGGCAAACATGGCCCAAACATCTAGGCTGGTCGGCACCCTTCATGCCCAACCATATCTGGGATGGATCGAACGCGCCCGGACACCGTCGTCACTTCGGACCGGCCCACAATGGCCCACGCCATCCCCACCCTGTCCCCACAAAACCCCACCCGGACGGTCAAACCTCACTCTCTCGACCTCTCTGCTCCCCTTCCTCTCTACGCCCTCTCCCCTCCCCTCCTCCATGGTCGTGAACGGATCCGGCGAGTCCGACGACATCGATCGGCCGGCGCTTACTCAAGGGTCTCGAGCTTGTCCGCGCTGGACGACGGGGAGCTCACGTTCTGCATTGCCCCCACTTCTCGCGGATGGACAGAGGCGAGAGCTCCTCCTCGACGGTGTCAGTGGTGGCCCGGGTGTAGCTCTGGTCTGGCCCGTGGCTGCACGACACGGTCTGTGCCTTCCCGGCAACCTTAGCCCATCCTCCTCCCGGGAGGCGTTGGGTGCTCGTGCCCGCATCGCCGAGTCTGCGCTCGCAGCTGCCAAGGTCCGATGCGCGCGCCTATCACCGCAAAAGGCAGAGGGCGGCGCAGGCCGCCTCTAGCCGCTCCGACTGCAGATCCACGCCGGAGCCGCTACCGCCCTCCAGGGACGACGACGAGGCCCTCCGCGATTCCATCTGCCACTCGTACACCTCGGCAGAGACAGACGCTCGCCGCCGACGCCACAGAAATACGGCGTCGCTTCGCATCGGGCTCGAGGTGTTCGAGCGGGTAGCGAGGCAGACGGCGGCGGAGGAGGAGAAGGCCGCCCAGCTTGCGAGGAAGTAGGGCCACGCCGCCCGTCGCAAGGTCGGGTTCATCTCCTCCTCCTGCTTGGACAGCGGCACCACCAACGACGACACTCTACCCGCTACCGACGCCTACTCCTAGGACAACAACCGCTCCTGAGACCCCAAGGGGAAGCGACCGGCGAGAAAGTGGTGAACTCTGCCTGCTCTATGAGTTTATTTACTTTTAATCTAACGTTTTAGTTAAGTGATGAACTCCGGCGCTCTTTTGGATCGGATTGTACTAAACTTAATCCCCTATCTATATCGGATTGCTATATTTTATACGATGTATGTTGTCTATGTAGTTTGCATACTTTTGTATGGAGTTGGGATGGACATTTGAGGACCATGGTTGTGGACTGGGACAAATGAGGGGCGGTATTGAGACCCGAATTAGACAACCATGGTTGTAGATGCTAAGTGAGGTTTAGCTTTCGAGAGGCCGCATGTTTGCCTCCTGGAGAGTGGCATCAACGGGGACATCATGGGGGCAGGCCAGGCAATATCATGTCATGCCTGCATATCTCTTTTTCAATCCTTCGCATATGTGTCTTCTCCCTTTAACGGCATGAGGTTCCCATAATTAGAAAGCCCATTGATTCCCTCCTAATCATCATCATGGCTGCCCCTCTCCTCTGCTCTGCTTTGCTCTACCTAGACCACTCCACCACAGCGAAATCAAAGATACAATACTGTACTGACTAATAGTATTTTCTAAAGCTTGTACGATGCACCTATGTCCTGGTGATTAAAAACTAGTGTCATCACAAGGATTGGGCCCAGCTGATGTGTGTGTGAATAATATCTCTGTCATTAATGTCGCTTTGCATTATTTTCTGGTGGTCTTTGGTCCTATGTCGTTGTTGTTAACCTCTTTGAGAGCATCTACAGCCGGGCGTCCCAAACCCGCCTCATACGCTCGGGCGGGCCGCCCGGCCATGAAATTTCGACCCAGACGGGTGGCCTCAAACAGGTCTCAAACGCCCGGGCTGACTCGCACCCCTCGTATCTAGCCCAAATATGGGGCGGATACGGGGCGTCCGGGCGCGTCCGCCACGTCGGACCCGGCCCACGCTGGCCCACCCGACCCCACATATATTCCTCCTCATCCGCTCGCCGGACCAAACGCTAGCCACTTCACTCCACTCCCTCTGCTACCCAAGCTCACCTCCGGCGATCTCCAGTCGTCTTCGGCATGGCGGGAAGCGGATCTGACTCCGACCAGTCCGGATCCGTCAACTGAGGTGTCATCCCGTGCGGGTTGGAGGAGGCAATGGCGGTCCGCATAAAACTCCGCCGCTCCCGGGAGGACATCGCCTGGCCGACGGCAGGATCTGTCCGACGCGACTCCATAGCGTCGGCTCAACGGGCGCTCGGGTCCTCTAGGGCTGGATAATCGCGGTCCAGGCACCCGGAAAATCTCTCCTTCCCCATCACCGGTCGGGCGGACTATGAGTCCCACCGGGACCGGTGTGCCCTTAATACGTCTCCAACATATCTATAATTTTTTATTGTTCCATGCTATTATAGTATCAATCTTGGATGTTTTATATGTTGGGGAACGTTGCATGGGAAACAAAAATTTTCCTACGCACACACAAGATCTATCCATGGTGATGAGCATCTACGAGAGGGAGAGTAAATCTACATACCCTTGTAGATCGCTAAGCGGAAGCGTTTAAGAAACGCGGTTGATGTAGTCGAACGTCTCCGCGATCCAAATCGCAAGTCGTCCCTCGATCCGATCACGAACTAGCGCCGAACGGACGGCACCTCCGCGTTCAACACACGTACGGCTTGATGACGCCTTCACCTCCTCGATCCAGCGAGCGATGGTGAAGTAGTGGTTGAGTTCCAGCAGCACGACGGCGTGGTGATGGTGGTGAGGAACAATCTCTGCAGGGCTTCGCCAAGCGCTACGGAGATTATGACGGAGGAACTAGAGGGTTAGGGTTGCCGCACACGGCTTGGGGAAATCTTGATGTTTCTCGTGTGCTAGCCCTGCCCCTCTATTTATATGTTGAGCCTTGGGGTCTAAACTTGGAGTAAAAGCCTCCTCCAGGTCGGTTTTGCCCGCACAAGGTCGGTTTGGCCCGCAGGAAAAGAGTCCAACTCGGATCCCTGCCGAACCGTGCACAGCCGCGCACAAGCGGTAGTACCGCTCACAAGCGATAGTACCGCTTGGGCGGTAGTACCGCTTCACACAAGCGGTAGTACCGCTCGGGCGGTAGTACCGCTTCACCAAGCGGTAGTACCGCTTACGCGGCAGCAAAACTACTTTTGCACTTTCCAATACCTCGTGGGCTTTATCCCTTTGGCCCATATAAAGTGTTGCTGCACCTGAACACTTCGGTAAACATCCGGAACCCCTTCCGGTGAACTCCGGAACCCTTCCGGAGATCAAAACACTATTATCACATATATCAATCTTTACCTCCAGACTATTCCGGAGATCCTCGTCATGTCCGGGATCTTATCCGGGACTCCGAACAACTTTCGGTCACCAACATAATAACTCAATTATACTAATCGTCACCAAACGTTAAGTGTGTAGACCCTGCGGGTTCGAGAACTATGTAGACATGACCGAGACACCTCTACGGCCAATAACCAATAGCGGGACCTGGATGCCCATATTGGCTCCTACATATTCTACGAAGATCTTTTATCGGTCGAACCTCTATGTCAAGGATTCAGTTAATCCCGTATGTTGTTCCCTTTGTTCTTCGGTATGTTACTTGCCCGAGATTCGATCGTCGGTATCTCTATACCTAGTTCAATCTCGTTACCGGCAAGTCTCTTTACTCGTTCCGTAATATAAGATCTCGTGGCTAACACTTTAGTCACATTGCTTGCAAGGCTCATTGTGATGTTGTATTACCGAGTGGGCCCTGAGATACCTCTCCGTCATACGGAGTAACAAATCCCAGTCTTGATCCATGCCAACCCAACAGACACCCTCGGAGATACCTGTAGAGCACCTTTATAGTCGCCCAGTTACGTTGCGACGTTTGATACACACAAGGTATTCCTCCGGTGTCAGTGAGTTGCATGATCTCATGGTCAAAGGAACAGATACTTGACATGCAGAAAACAATAGCAATAAACTAACACGATCATATGCTATGTTCGTAGTTTGGGTCTTGTCCATCACATCATTCTCCTAATGATGTGATCCCGTTATCAAATGACATCTCATGTCAATGGTTAGGAAACCTTAACCATCTTTGATCAACGAGCTAGTCAACTAGAGGCTTACTAGGGACACAGTGTTGTCTATGTACCCACACATGTATTCGAGTTTCCAATCAATACAATTATAGCATGGATAATAAACGATTATCATGAACAAGGAAATATAATAATAACCAATTTATTATTGCCTCTAGGGCATATTTCCAACAGTCTCCCACTTGCACTAGAGTCAATAATCTAGTTCACATCACTATGTGATTTACATTGTAATGAATCGAACACCCATGCAGTTCTGGTGTTGTTCATGTTTAGCCCTTGGAAGAGGTTTAGTCATCGGATCTGCAACATTCAGATCCGTGTGTACTTTGCAAATATTTATGTCGTTCTCCTTGATGTAATCGCGGATGGAATTGAAACGTCGCTTTATGTGTCTGGTCCTCTTGTGAAATCTTGGTTCCTTGGCTAGAGCAATGGCACCAGTATTATCACAAAACAGAGTCATTGGGTTAAGCGCACTAGGCACTACTCCAAGATCTGTCATGAACTCTTTCATCCAGACACCTTCCTTCGCCGCCTCCGAGGCTGCGATGTACTCCGCTTCGCATGTAGAATCTGCTACCACGCTTTGCTTGGAACTGCACCAGCTAACCGCACCCCCATTAAGAATAAATACGTATCCGGTTTGCGACTTAGAGTCATCCGGATCAGTGTCAAAGCTTGCATCGACGTAACCCTTTACGACGAGCTCTTGATCACCTCCATAAACGAGAAACATGTCTTTAGTCCTTTTCAGGTACTTCAGGATATTCTTGACCGCCGTCCAGTGTTCCATTCCTGGATCACTTTGAAACCTTCCGACCATACTTATGGCAAGGCTGACATCGGGTCTTGTGCACAGCATTGCATACATGATAGAGCCTATGGCCGAAGCATAGGGGATGACACTCATCTTTTCTCTATCTTCTGCAGTCACTGGGCATTGAGTCTTACTCAACTTCACACCTTGCAATACAGGCAAGAACCCCTTCTTGGACTGATCCATTTTGAACTTCTTCAAAACTTTGTCAAGGTATGTGCTTTGTGAAAGTCCTATTAAGCGTCTCGATCTATCTCTATAGATCTTGATGCCTAATATGAAAGCAGCTTCTCCTAGGTCCTTCATTGAAAAACTCTTGTTCAAATATTCCTTCACGCTTTCCAGCATTTCTATATTGTTTCCAATCAGTAATATGTCATCCACATATAATATTAGAAACGCTATAGAGCTCCCACTCACTTTCTTGTAAATACAAGCTTCTCCGTAAACTTGTATAAACTCGAACGCTTTGATCACCTCATCAAAACGAAGATTCCAACTCCGAGATGCTTGCACCAGTCCATAAATGGATCGCTGGAGTTTGCAAACTTTGTCAGCATTCTCTGGATCGACAAAACCTTCTGATTGCATCATATACAACTCTTCCTTAAGGTAATCGTTAAGGAACGCTGTTTTGACATCCATCTGCCAAATTTCATAATCGAAAAAGGCAGCTATTGCTAACATGATTCTGACGGACTTAAGCATCACTACGGGTGAGAAGGTCTCATCGTAGTCAACTCCTTGAACTTGTGAAAAACCCTTTGCCACAAGTCGAGCTTTATAGATGGTGACATTACTGTCCGCGTCCGTCTTCCTCTTAAAGATCCATTTGTTCTGAATGGCCTTACGCCCTTCAGGTAATACTTCCAAAGTCCATACTTTGTTTTCATACATGGATCCCATCTCGGATTTTATGGCCTCTAACCACTTCTCGGAATCCGGGCCCATCATCGCTTCTCCATAGCTCGTAGGTTCATCGTTGTCTAACAACATGACCTCTAAGACAGGGTTGCCGTACCACTCGGGAGCAGTACGCGTCCTTGTCGACCTACGAGGTTCGATAGCAACTTGATCCAAAGTTTCATGATCATCATCATTAACTTCCTCTTCAGCTAATGTAGGCTCCACAGAAACAACTTTCTGCGCTGCGCTACTCTCAGGTTGAAGTAAAGGTTCAACAACCTCATCAAGTTCTATCTTCCTCCCACTCAATTCTTTCGAGAGAAACTCTTTCTCAAGAAATGTTCCGTTTTTAGCGACAAACACTTTGCCTTCGGATCTGAGATAGAAGGTATACCCAATTGTCTCTTTTGGGTATCCTATGAAGACGCATTTCTCCGCTTTGGGTTCCAGCTTTTCAGGCTGAAGCTTTTTGACATAAGCATCACATCCCCAAATTTTAAGAAACGACAGCTTTGGCTTCTTGCCAAACCAAAGTTCATATGGCGTCGTCTCAACGGATTTCGAAGGTGACCTATTTAAAGTGAATGCAACTGTCTCTAATGCATAACCCCAAAACGATAGTGGCAAATCGGCAAGAGACATCATAGATCGCACCATATCCAATAAGGTTCGATTACGACGTTCGGACACACCATTACGCTGTGGTGTTCCAGGCGGTGTCAATTGTGAAACAATTCCACACTGTCTTAAGTGACTGCCAAATTCATAACTCAGATATTCTCCTCCTCGATCAGATCGTAGGAATTTAATCTTCTTGTTACGATGATTCTCAACTTCACTCTGAAATTGTTTGAACTTTTCAAATGTTTCAGACTTGTGTTTCATTAAGTAAATATACCCATATCTACTTAAGTCATCAGTGAAGGTGAGAAAGTAACGATAACCACCGCGCGCCTCAATGCTCATCGGACCGCACACATCAGTATGTATGATTTCCAATAAGTCACTTGCCCGTTCCATTGTTCCAGAGAACGGCGTTTTGGTCATCTTGCCCATGAGGCATGGCTCACATGTGTCAAGTGATTCAAAATCAAGTGACTCCAAAAGTCCATCAGTATGGAGCTTCCTCATGCGTTTTATGCCAATATGACCTAAACGGCAGTGCCACAAGAAAGTGGTATTATCATTATCAATTCTACATCTTTTGGCATCAATGTTATGAACATGTGTATCATTACTATCGAGATTCAATAAGAACAAACCCCTCACATCGGGTGCATGACCATAAAAGATATTACTCATATAAATAGAACAACCATTATTCTCTGATTTAAATGAGTAACCGTCTCGCAATAAACAAGATCCAGATATAATGTTCATGCTTAACGCAGGCACCAAATAACACTTATTTAGGTTCATCACTAATCCCGACGGTAATCGAAGAGCGAGCGTGCCGACGGCGATCACATCAACCTTGGAACCATTTCCCACGCGCATCGTCACTTCGTCCTTTGCCAGCCTCCGTCTATTCCGCAGTTCCTGTTTTGAGTTGCAAATATGAGCAACCGCACCGGTATCAAATACCCAGGCACTACAACGAGAGTTGGTAAGGTACACATCAATAACATGTATATCATATATACCTTGTTTGTTGTTGGCCGCCTTCTTGTCAGCCAAATACTTGGGGCAATTCCGCTTCCAGTGTCCAGTTCCCTTGCAATGAAAACACACAGTTTCTGGTTTGGGTCCAGCCTTGGGTTTCTTCACGAGAGGAGCAACTGCTTTGCCACTCTTCTTGGAGTTACCCTTCTTACCCTTGCCATTTTTCTTGAAACTAGTGGTTTTATTGACCATCAACACTTGATGCTCCTTCTGAATTTCAGACTCAGCGGCTTTCAGCATCGCAAACAGCTCGGCGACTGACTTGTTCATCCCGTGCATGTTATAGTTCAACACGAAGCTTTTGTAGCTAGGTGGCAATGATTGAAGAACTCTGTCAGTGATAGCCTCTGGCGGAAGGGGCATCCCCAATTCAGCCAGACGGGTGGAGTACCCAGACATTCTGAGCACGTGATCACTGATAGACCCGTTCTCCTCCATCTTGCAAGCATAGAACTTATCGGAGATCTCATATCTCTCGATCCGGGCATTCTTCTGAAAGATAAACTTCAACTCCTGGAACATCTCATATGCTCCATGACGTTCAAAACGTCTTTGAAGTCCCGGTTCTAAGCCATACAACATTGCACATTGAACTATTGAGTAATCATCAGAACGAGCCTGCCAGGCGTTCACAACGTCTAGAGACTCAACTGGAGCGGGTGGATCACCAAGCGGTGCATCAAGGACATAAGCTTTCTGGGAAGCCGTAAGGATAATCCTTAGATTACGGGCCCAGTCCACAAAGTTACTTCCATCATCTTTCAACTTAGCTTTCTCTAGGAACGCATTAAAATTCAGGGGTGCTACTGCGCGAGCCATGATCTACAACATAAATATAGCAAAGACAACTTAGACTATTGTTCTAGATAATGAGTTTAGTTAATCATATTACTTAAAAACTCCCACTCAAATTGACATCCCTCCGGTCATTCGAGTGTAACATGATCCAAATCCACCAACTCAAGTCCGATCATCACGTGAGTCGAGGTGGTTTCAATGGTGAACATCTTCATGTTGATCATATCTACTATATGACTCATGTTCGACCTTTCGGTCTCTTGTGTTCCGAGGCCATGTCTGTACATGCTAGGCTCGTCAAGTTTAACCCGAGTGTTCCGCGTGTGCAACATGGCTTGCACCCGTTGTATGTGAACGTGGAGTCTATCACACCCGATCATCACGGCGTGTCTCGAAACGACGAACTTTCGCAACGGTGCACACTCGGGGAGAACACAATTTATCTTGAAATTTAAGTGAGGGATCACCTTATAATGCTACCGTCGTCCTAAGCAAAATAAGATGCATAAAAGGATTAACATCACATGCAAATCATAAGTGACATGATATGGCCATGAACTTGTGCTTTTGATCTCCATCTCCAAAGCACCGGCATGATCTCCATCGTCACCGGCATGACACCATGATCTCCATCATCTTGATCTCCATCAACGTGTCGCCATAAGGTTGTCGCGCCGATTGTTGCTTCTACGACTATTGCTAACGTTTAGCGATAAAGTAAAGCATTACATAGCGCTTAATGATTGACACGCAGGTCATACAATAATTAAAGACAACTCTATGGCTCCTGCCAGTTGCCGTACTCATCGACATGCAAGTCGTGATATTCTATACAACACATGATCATCTCATACATCACATATATCTCATCATGTAATTGGCCATATCATATCACATCATACCCTGCAAAAACAAGTTAGACGTCCTCTAATTGTTGTTGCAAATTTTACGTGGCTGCTACGGGTTTGCAAGAACCGTTCTTACCTACGCAAAACCACAACGTGGTGTAGTGATTGCTTTTTGATCTTCTAAAAGAACCCTCTTCATTGAAATCGATTCAACTAAAGTGAGAGAGACAGACACCCGCTAGCCATCTTTATGCAACGAAGTTACATGTCAGTTGAAGGAACCTGTCTCGCGTAAGTGTACGCGTAATGTCGGTCCGGGCCGCTTCATCTCACAGTACCGCCGAATCAAATATCAACTAGTAACGGCAAGCAATATGTATACACCCACGCCCACAACTCGTTTGTGTTCTACTCGAGATCTCATCTACGCATAGACCTGGCTCATGATGCCACTGTTGGGGAACGTTGCATGGGAAACAAAAATTTTCCTACGCACACACAAGATCTATCCATGGTGATGAGCATCTACGAGAGGGAGAGTAAATCTACATACCCTTGTAGATCGCTAAGCGGAAGCGTTTAAGAAACGCGGTTGATGTAGTCGAACGTCTCCGCGATCCAAATCGCAAGTCGTCCCTCGATCCGATCACGAACTAGCGCCGAACGGACGGCACCTCCGCGTTCAACACACGTACGGCTTGATGACGCCTTCACCTCCTCGATCCAGCGAGCGATGGTGAAGTAGTGGTTGAGTTCCAGCAGCACGACGGCGTGGTGATGGTGGTGAGGAACAATCTCTGCAGGGCTTCGCCAAGCGCTACGGAGATTATGACGGAGGAACTAGAGGGTTAGGGTTGCCGCACACGGCTTGGGGAAATCTTGATGTTTCTCGTGTGCTAGCCCTGCCCCTCTATTTATATGTTGAGCCTTGGGGTCTAAACTTGGAGTAAAAGCCTCCTCCAGGTCGGTTTTGCCCGCACAAGGTCGGTTTGGCCCGCAGGAAAAGAGTCCAACTCGGATCCCTGCCGAACCGTGCACAGCCGCGCACAAGCGGTAGTACCGCTCACAAGCGATAGTACCGCTTGGGCGGTAGTACCGCTTCACACAAGCGGTAGTACCGCTCGGGCGGTAGTACCGCTTCACCAAGCGGTAGTACCGCTTACGCGGCAGCAAAACTACTTTTGCACTTTCCAATACCTCGTGGGCTTTATCCCTTTGGCCCATATAAAGTGTTGCTGCACCTGAACACTTCGGTAAACATCCGGAACCCCTTCCGGTGAACTCCGGAACCCTTCCGGAGATCAAAACACTATTATCACATATATCAATCTTTACCTCCAGACTATTCCGGAGATCCTCGTCATGTCCGGGATCTTATCCGGGACTCCGAACAACTTTCGGTCATCAACATAATAACTCAATTATACTAATCGTCACCAAACGTTAAGTGTGTAGACCCTGCGGGTTCGAGAACTATGTAGACATGACCGAGACACCTCTACGGCCAATAACCAATAGCGGGACCTGGATGCCCATATTGGCTCCTACATATTCTACGAAGATCTTTTATCGGTCGAACCTCTATGTCAAGGATTCAGTTAATCCCGTATGTTGTTCCCTTTGTTCTTCGGTATGTTACTTGCTCGAGATTCGATCGTCGGTATCTCTATACCTAGTTCAATCTCGTTACCGGCAAGTCTCTTTACTCGTTCCGTAATACAAGATCTCGTGGCTAACACTTTAGTCACATTGCTTGCAAGGCTCATTGTGATGTTGTATTACCGAGTGGGCCCTGAGATACCTCTCCGTCATACGGAGTAACAAATCCCAATCTTGATCCATGCCAACCCAACAGACACCCTCGGAGATACCTGTAGAGCACCTTTATAGTCGCCCAGTTACGTTGCGACGTTTGATACACACAAGGTATTCCTCCGGTGTCAGTGAGTTGCATGATCTCATGGTCAAAGGAACAGATACTTGACATGCAGAAAACAATAGCAATAAACTAACACGATCATATGCTATGTTCGTAGTTTGGGTCTTGTCCATCACATCATTCTCCTAATGATGTGATCCCGTTATCAAATGACATCTCATGTCAATGGTTAGGAAACCTTAACCATCTTTGATCAACGAGCTAGTCAACTAGAGGCTTACTAGGGACACAGTGTTGTCTATGTACCCACACATGTATTCGAGTTTCCAATCAATACAATTATAGCATGGATAATAAACGATTATCATGAACAAGGAAATATAATAATAACCAATTTATTATTGCCTCTAGGGCATATTTCCAACATTATATGCAATTATATATCATTTTTTGGGACTAACCTATTAACCTAGTGCCCAGTGTCAGTTGCTGTTTTTTGCCTGTTTTTGCCTTTTCAGAAAATCATTATCAAACGGAGTCCAAACGAAGAAAAAACTTTGGATTAATTTTTTCTGGACCAGAAGGGGCCCTTGAAGCTTCGGGATAAGACCAGAAGAGTCACGAGGGAGCGACAATCCCGGAGGGCGCGCCTAGGGGGGTAGGCGCTCCCCTTAGGCTTGTGGGCCCCTCGTGGCACCTCTTGACCTAATTCCAGCGCTATAAATCCCAAAATATTCCCCGTATACCAAAAAGACAGAAAAAAAAACATTTCCGCCGCCGCAAGCCTCTGTTCTTCCGCGATCTCATCAGGAGGCCTTGTCCGGTACTCTGCCGGAGGGGGAATCAATCACGGAGGGCTTCTTCATCAACCTTGCTGCTCTTCCGATAATGTGTGAGTAGTTTACCACAGACCTACGGGTCCATAGCTAGTAGCTAGATAGATTCTTCTCTCTCTTTGATCTTCAATACCATGTTCTCCTCGATGTTCTTGGAGTTCTATCCGATGTAATCTTCTTTTGCGGTGTGTTTGTTGGGATCCGATGAATTGTGAGTTTATGATCAGATTATTCATGAGAAATATTTGAGTCTTCTCTGAACTCTTTTATGCATGATTGTTATAGCTTTGTATTCCTCTCCGATCTATCCGTTTGGTTTGGCCAACTAGATTGATTTATCTTGCAATGGGAGAGGTGCTTTATGATGGGTTCAATCTTGCGGAGCTCAATCCCAGTGATAGAAAAGGACATGACACGTATTTGTATTGTTGCCATTAAAGATAAAAAAGATGGGGTTTAATCATATTGCTTGAGTTTACTTTGTCTACATCATGTCATCTTGCTTAAGGCATTACTCTGTTTTATACTTAATACCCTAGATGCATGCTGGATAGCGGTCGATGGGTGGAGTAATAGTAGTAGATGCAGGCAGGAGTCGGCCTGCTTGTCTCGGACGTGATGCCTATATACATGATCATTGCCATGAATCCATCATAATTATGTGCTTTTCTATCAATTGTCCAACAGTAATTTGTTTACCCACCGTATACTATGTGTTCGAGAGAGAAGCCTCTAGTGAAAACTATGGCCCCCGGGTCTACCTTTATCATATTTAAATCCAAAAATATCTTGCTGCAATTTATTTATTTTTATTTTATTTTGCAATTTACTTTTTATCTATCACTATCAGAATTAATCCTTGCAAATAACCGCTAAGGGGATTGACAACCCTCTTATTTGCGTTGGGTGCAAGTGTTTGCTTTTGCGTATGTAGGTGCTGCTAACGAGGTTCTTTGTGGTTCTCCTACTGGATTGATAGCCTTGGTTCTTAACTGAGGAAAATAATTATCTCTACTATACTGCATCATCCTCTCCTCTTCGGGGAAATCCCAACGCAGTTTACAAGTAGCAGCCCGTCGTGGGAAGGAGAGGATGAGGGCCGCCGAGGCCCGTCTCGCTGCGGACATGGTGGCGGCAGAGGCGGCTGATGCGGTGGCGCGGGCGGCCGCAGAGGAGGAAGCCATCCGCGCCCGCATTGTGAAGAAGCGCCAGCGGAGGAACACGCGCGCCCTCGCCCGAGAGCAGAATCGGGCGGTCCGGGCCATGGCCGGGCTGCCACCGAAGGAGGAGAAGGAGGACAGCGACGGTGAGGATAGCTCCAGCGACGAGCAGATCCGGCTCGATCCCTACTGCGTCTTCGACCGGTACTTCCGCGATAAGGACGGCGAGGGCGCCGGGAAGGGCAAGGGCAGTCGTGGATGATCTCCACCATAGCCAAACATGCCAAATTTTGGTAGTCCGATGGCATGTTAGTAGTAATGTAGTAGCCGGACGGTGTGTGTAATATGCATCGACGTAGTTGCATGAGTTTGTATGGACTTGAGATATGATAATTGAGGTGTCCGGTTGTGAGAAGACAAATTTAAGACGTGACCAGTCACTGTCCGCGGACGCGCCTGGCCGCATCTGCGGGTGTTTGAGGGGTTGGATTTGCAAAGTCCGGCTGTAGATGCTCTAATTCCCCCTGAGATCGATAGAGTGATCCAAATCCAGGGTTACTGCCACATGCAAAGAAAATATGCCATGGAAGGTTGATGATGGGGGCTGGCTGACCATGCACGGATGGGTTTTAGCTGGGATCTGCACTTGTGCTGTTGTGCATGTACTTTGACTGGTCCAAGTCAAGCGCGCGCGCGCACACACCTGAATCTGAACCTGATCCTGGAGTGAATCTTTGGCGCATCCTGACCAGCAGCTGCTCAACTGGGCAATTGCTAGCCAGCCAGCCAGCTCCCGCACGCATGGGCGCACACAAAGCAACATGCAGGCAGAGCCACAGCACCCGCTCACCATTGACCATCGGCATCATCACACTATCGACACACACGCACACAGAGGCCAGAAAATGACAGAGATGTCCATACCCAGCATGCAGTATTATTTTTACTAAATGACCCCTGGAGGTCCTTATGTCGCGCACTGACTTTTCAAAAAACTTATTTCGTCGCCTGACCCCTCCATTCGTACCGGACACATTGGCACCTAACTTGCACGCTTCCGCGCCGGCCGCGAAGGCGTCTTTGACCGGTCACGGTCCACGGTCGTCGGTCACGCCGCCAGCATGGCACCGTCCTGACGCGCCGGATGGAAAGGCGCCTATATGATTTTTATGTTACGCCATACAGTTAGGCGTTCTATAATGGTGACACGCCTTTTTCCTAGGCATTTATAATTACGATACCGGAGCGTCTCACTTTTTATCTGAATGCGTCCATAGTCCTGTTGACCCGCCGAACCGGCTGACGCGTCATGCTGGCCAGAGTATCTGACTTCTTTGACACTAGGCAGACCATCTGATAAATTGTGTAAGCTTCACGTTTACTAAAATAGTCTCGCTGTTTGGCGTGACGCACCAGTCAGATTCTCCAACTTAACTGCTCCTATTCCTCGCCAGACTGATAGGCGCGTTTGTTCTCTTTAAATATGTTTGCCCTGCATCGACACATCCCTATTCGCCCGCAAAAACTCCATTTTCTTCCCGCCTTATCTTCTTCCCCTCCCAACCTGACCTCCTGAGCTTCTTCCCCTAGCAATCCAAATCCATCGACGAAGGAAGGAAGGATGTCACCAGTCCCTAGCATGAAGGACGTCGCCAAACCCTCTGCCCGTAGGAGCTTGTTCCCATCTTCATCGACCAAGCAGGTATTTTTGTCTTCTCCGTCGTCCCCCTTCGATCTGCCTCAAGGGCAAGTTTTTATTGTTTGTCGAGAGAATCATGAACTCTGTGAGTACGTGTTAGTCCATGGTCTAAATGTTTTAGAATATCTGTTAGGGCCCTCTTCCGATCTGCCTCAAGGGTTTGTGTTTTTTGTGTGTTGAGATGAATCATGAAGCTCGTCTTTGGGTGTGAGTTGATCAAATGTTTATTTTTTTTCCATACTCTGAATCTAAAAGTTGATTAAATGCTTATATTGTCTGTTTTGCAGATCGATAAGCTCTGGATGGTTAGGTTCATTGTGCATAAAGCATCCTTCTGTCAAGCAGCACCTGAGCCATGGCAGGAAGACTCAATCACTATTGACAATTTGAAGGAACAGTTGGTACAGCATGGGTTAGGCCGAAATGATTTTATCTACTGTCGAAGCAGGGTGAAGTCAGGTGACAGGATCATGTGGAAGTTTAGTGGCAAGAATAGGTTCAGCTCAAGTTACAGGAGGATGTTCAAGTCAAGGTGCAGGATGAGGATGAGCTCAGGTGGGTGGTTCAGGTTGAACACAGGGGGCAGGATGACGATGGCTGAACTAAGCAATGGTTCCACAGTTCGGAAGATGATCGAAGAATACAAGGCATTTCAGATGGTTGACTTGCATTGTTACAGCAGACACAATGGATTTGTAGAGCCTGCTCCAATTACAGATGTTGTCACTCTGGAGTAGCGACTCTCCTAATCCTTCCATGCCCACGGCTGGGTGATGCTTGATACGTCTCCAACGTATCTATAATTTATGAAGTATTCATGCCATGTTTATTATAGTTTTGTATGATTTTGGTGCACTTTTATATGGATTTTATATGATTTTCATGGACTAACATATTGACCTAGTGCCCAGTGCCAGTTGCTGTTTTCTGCTTGTTTTTGGTTTTCCAGAAAATCCATATCAAATGAAGTCCAAATGCAGCGAAACTTTTTGATGATTTTTTCTGGAAGGAAACAGACCCAGGAAGCTTGGGGGGAACAGCAGAAGACCCATAGGGGTCCCACAAGCCACCTGGGCACGCCCCCCCACCCCGCACGCCTCTGTACCAAAGAAATACCATCTGGAGCCCTGTTCCGGCACCCTGCCGGAGGGGGGAATCATCACCGGAGGCCATCTTCATCATCCCGGCGGTCTCCACGACGAGGAGGGAGTAGTTCATCCTCGAGGCTACGGGTATGTACAAGTAGCTATGTGTTTGATCTCTCTCTCGTGTTCTTGATTTGGCACGATCTTGATGTACCGCGAGCTTTGTTAATATAGTTGGATCATATGATGTTTCTCCCTCTCTATCTTTTTGTGATGAATTGAGTTTTTACCTTTGAGGTTTCACTATTATCGAATTGAATATTTTTATGGATTTGAGAACACTTGATGTATGTCTTGCATATGAATACCCGTGGTGATAATGGGGTATTCTATTGATTCACTTGATATATGTTGTGGCACTCAACTCGCGGATTCCCGAGGTGACATTGGGGTAATCTATGCATAGGGGTTGATGCACGTTTTCGTCCTACTTTCTCCGGTAGAAATCTTGGGGCACTCTTTGAAGTTCTTTCTGTTGGATTGAATATTATGAATCTGAAGTTGTTTGATGCGTATCGTATAATCAACTCACGGATACTTGTGGTGACATTGGAGTGTCTAGGTGACATTAGAGTTGGTTGATGCGTATCATATGGTGTTATTTTAGTACGAACTCTAGGGCTGTTTGTGACACTTATAGGAATAGCTCAATAGATTGATCGGAAAGAATAATTTTGAGGTGGTTTCGTACCCTACAACAATTTCTATCTTATGTTCTCCGCTAATAGGAACTTTGGAGTGATTCTTTGTCGCACGTTGAGGGGTTGTTATATGATTCAATTATGTTAGCATTGTTGAAAGATTGCACTAGTGAAAGTATGAACCCTAGGCCTTGTTTTTAAGCATTGCAATACCGTTTGTGCTCACTTTTATCGTTTGCTACCTTGATGTTTTTATTTATTCAGATTATAAAAATATATTTCTACTATCCATACTACACTTGTATCACCATCTCTTCGCCGAACTAGTGCACCTATACAATTTACCATTGTATTGGGTGTGTTGGGAACACAAGAGATTTCTTGTATTTGGTTGGAGAGTTGTTTGAGAGAGACCATCTTCATCCTACGCCTCCCACGGATTGATAAACCTTAGGTCATCCACTTGAAGGAAAATTGCTACTGTCCTACAAAACTCTGCGCTTGGAGGCCCAACACGAGTCTACAAGAATAAGTTGTGTAGTAGACATCAATGCTATATGATGTTGTCAACAAGTCTGAAGTTCATAGTTGAAGTGATTTCATTATGTCTAGAATTCTGAATTTGTCAAGTTAGCACCCGATGTTGTCTGAAAACTCTGTTATGATTTGCGCTTTCCAGGATAATTTTACTTTCATCTGTATGTTATTATGCTTTCTAGTGTAGATGCAGGCGACCATTCAAATAAGAGCAGACAGTACAATAGTTGTAGACAAACCCACTTATTCACTCATTTTTGGTCCTACTGACCACAACATAATCTAGTCTAACTCGCTAGGTCTTTGCTGGCCTTTTTCCTAGCGCACCACTCTTCGAATTGCTTCTGATGCTTAGCTCTGTGCTCTTTCTTTTGCTTCTCTTCCAACATATTCTTCTCTTTTCTTTCCACGTATCCGGCACCGAACCAGTACAGCTCGTATTGTTTCTTAGTTTCAAGCCAGCACTTGCTTGCGCATCTAGCACCTTCCTGCAATCAGTTGACAGGTGTTTTAGATACTGAAGCATGAAAGCGCATATGGTAGGATATGAAAACGTTGGCTTACGAAGTATGGCGCAGGCCCCTTGGTGTGCCCGCAGACGAATCCCCAACAACCCATCTCTTCTTTGGTTCTTATCTTGTATTCGTCGGCAGTGTAGCAGGCCGGCACACCGCAACGGCAGTGCACGACCTGTGGCACAAAGGAATCTAGGTCGTCGGCGGATGGCATATCTGGTGGTAGGAAGGTGCCGCTGTGTGGTCCTACTAGTTCATCCAAACCCCCTTTTGCTTTGTCCGAATAGGATCCCATGGTTTCGGTTGTGGTTGTGTGCTGAAACAATGGTGCTGCTTGAAAATTTATAGATGGTCCGCAGTTGTATAGCCATTGGATGGAGTGTTCAAACGAGTCGGTATAACTGATGTTGTGGTTGGACGATCCAACCTTAACGGGCTGTGTGTAAAAGGCCTTACTGGGCTTTCCTTGGCGGGCCTTAGTCCTCGTTTTTCGTTGTGTTCCATCCCCCTGGGGGGTAGGCGGGCTCCTACCTCTCCTTCTTTCCCCAAATCTATCGCGCTGAAACCCTATCTGGCGGCGCTTGACATCGGTTTCCACGGCAACTGAGGCCTCGCCGGCTGGCCGGCCGTATAGCTCTCCGCCCACCCTAAGCTGGCCCCGACCCGCCGTCAGCACCGTAAACAGTCCAGGCGGCATGAAATGTGTACGTAGGCTACTGTTTCCCGGGACAATCAACCGTGGGAGGATGTAAGTGACCGTAATCGCCAAACTTTTTAAATTTAGCCTGCTGTGATGTGGAATTAGTTGGAACGACGTAGCCTTGTCAGTACAACCTTGTTTTTTTTTTATTCTAGCCGTGTTAGTTATGAAGCAAGTTCTCTTAGATCTAGTTCCGCGCTTGCTGTATTGAACACTGACAGTAGTTCGTCATGTTCTTGCGCAGCCTACATACCTGAACCAGTTCTCATGTGATCGTCAAATTGTTGACCTGGTCCCCTCTTCGTACGAAACAACAACATCCTATTTGGAGGAAGATGGTAACTCTCTTTCCGATATTTCCTTTGCGGAGAACTGTCTTGCCAGTACAGCTGGTCCATCACCACTCGGTGATTTCGGTAACGACATTTCATTTATAGACGATAACCGAGGTCTTGGTATGCCCATGCCCGAGCAAGTTCGAACTGTGTCAACCATAACTTCCACCTGGTCACACCGAAGCCGCGCACATGAGGAGGCTACCATCGCCTCAACTAACTCTCATCAGTCTAAATCCATCCACCCACAGCAAGTACTGCCTTGTTTTAGGTAATCAGTAATCATTAACATTGTTTGAGTGCTGATGCCCCTTTCTTCGGGTCATTTGTTTGTATTGATTGCCTTTTATTTGTGTTGTGACCATTCGTCTTTAACGCAGGTGGTTCCGGGCACTGAACCAGCTTTACATACTGAAGCACCAGGTGAACCCACCCCGATATCGAACATGACTGCTGATGGTAATGGAGATGGTAATGAGCAGACCGTTGTTCATCGTGGCAGCGATGAACCGGTACATGAAAAATGTCATCAAGTAAATCCAGCGGAGGATGTTGGTCGCTGCACCGACAACCCGCAATTCCAACCAGGAACTCCCACCGGGGGTAGTGTCATTGACTCTCTTAGTGAATTGTTTGTCATGGAAGACGCAGGGGAACTCTCCAAGGACGCCTCTGGCCATCACAGGGAAGGACAAGAAAGCAACGTACCATTGCATTGGCGAAGCCCTGACAAAGCGGTACATCCTGGAACAATAAGTGCAACTGCATTATATGTCTCTAGTTCTATCGTTCATAATCGATGCCTTCAATTTCTGCCGCACCGTTGTTCAGATCAATATCACAAACCACATCCTCTGCCACAACCTGGCTGGACAGCTGCATATATAACAAGGATCTTCATGCAAGATTCACCCACCATTGCCTTGTAGCTATCCCAAGCATAATCCTCGGCCAGGGGGGTCATGGTGTAGAACGACCTAGGGCCTGTACCGGCGTCATATCTTCCTTCCAACCTTACTACAGAACTTTCTTCCACATCCATCGCTTGCCTCACCTTATCAACAAGTTCACCAAGAGTTGGATCCTTAGGGAAACACAACGCAAGGCTTTGGGTGTTCACAAACTCAACACCGGTGCTGCCAGATTGGATGTTAAGAGCACCGCCGTGATGTAAATGCACTACGTTACGATACGCCATCCTACATAAAAAGGCAATATAGCCAACATTAACCCACTTCACACGTGACAGGTTCGGCATACCGTCATATCTAAAAAGGACATGCACTGGTTGGCACCCTCCTATTACCTAATGATATCATATACAGCTGATATACATACTGTGAAGTTGATTCGTAAGAAGATTACCTGCTGGTTTCGCCGGATCTGGCTGCTCCACCCTTCGACTGTACGACGGCTGGGGATTTGGGTTTGGGGTGGAGGTTCGTAGGAGGAGGCTATGCGGCGAGGCACCGTAGGGGAAGAGAGGGCGGTCGCCGGTACCAATCCTTTCTGGATTGAGGCGCCGGGTCCGTTGGGAACACCAGGAGGAGCTGACGAGGTGAGGTGAGCTCTGCGGAAAGTGAGGAGAGGGAGAGGGAGGGGACGACTTGTTTCCGCGGGAGGTGGGTGGGGGTAACTAGAAATGGACAAATTCCACCGCGCCCAATCCAAAAAACGAGAACCAACCCGCCTGATTTTTTAATAGACAGACACGACACGCCACACACCTAGGCGTCGACGACTTGCCACGCCTTGGCGCGGGCGGCCGACGGCATGACACGCCGAATTGGCAGGCGGCACAATCGATGACCTGACACGCCAAGTTGACAGGCGGGTGGACAAAAATTATAACGCCTAACGGACGGACGTGTTGTTAACTTGAAACGCCAAACGAAGCGGCGTTATTATTTATTTGACACGCCAAACCCTAAGGCGAGTCGTAAATTTAACACGCCAAACAGATGGTCGTGTCCAATTTCAAGTACTGACGCCCGTCAGCTAGGCGTTTCAGGTGTACATCAAACCTTCCAACAAGGACAGCGGATGTACTGATGCGAGAATGCTCGGCATTGCCAGAAGGCCAGATATTCTACCACGTATGGCGCCTTTCCATCCGGCGCGTCAGGGCGGTGCCACGCTGGCGGCGTGACCGACGACCGTGGACTGTGACCGGTCAAAGGCGCCTTCGCGGCCGGTGCGGCAGCGTGCAGGTTAGGTGCCAATGTATCCGGTGCGAATGTGTGTGTGGGAGGGGGGGGGGTCAGGCGACGAAATAAGTTTTTTGTGGGGTCAGTGCGCGACATAAGGACCTCCGGGGGTCATTTAGTAAAAATAATACCAGCATGCATGCATGCCATCTCTGTCTACGTCTACGTGTGCTGTAGGAGTATCTCGCGCTAGAAGAAGAAATAAACTACTCCATCTGTATCAAAAGATGAGACGTTTTTGTAAGCTAGTTTAGGGGCTGTTTGGTTCGTAGCCACATCTTGCCATACTTTGCCACACCTCACCTTCGGCAAATTTGACGAAGTTAGGTGGGTGTTTGGTTTTAGGCACACTTAAGGCAAGAATTTCTTTTATGAGCAATAAACCCAAATGTCATAGACACAAAAAGTGTGGCAAGATCTCTTAGGCAAGCCAAAGTGTGGCTAACAATTTGAGCAACTCAAGTAAGGCAAGTGTGGCAAAAATAATGTGACAATATATGGTAAAGATAATCACAATCCAAACAGCCCCTTAATAATCTAAAAAACGTCTTACAAGAGAGAAATGTATGGAAACGTACGTGGTACAGTATAGTCCGCCCAGTGTATCTCTCTTTCTCCATGGAGCAACCAACAGTTGAAGGGTTGATGCACATGTCTGCGCCATGGCACCCTGCATGCAGTTCGATTGGCGCTCCCAGGCAGGCAGGCTCTGCTGAGACGCACGAGCCCCAAGATATCCAGCCAGCCAGCGATCCCAGTGGAGGCAGTACTCACCGGACGATCAATGCGCGCCATGCATGGCCAATGATGCATGCCAAGGATAAGAACAGTGCATTTGATACATTCACTGTAACCCAATCTCATAATACGTATGTGTTTAATTATGCGCATGCGACGCATGCAATTGGCCGATTGCTCTACTGATGATGACCGGACGAGCCATCGGCCGCGTGCGTGCGCCACGAGCACGCGTGCATGCATGCATGCACGCACGCACGAATTGCACGGCGCAATATACTAATGAGTGAGGTTTAGGTTAGGACAGGCCGCATGTTTGCCTCCCGGAGAGTGGCATCAACGGGGACATCATGTGATGGGGGCAGCTCAACCCAGGCAATGACATGCCTGCATATCTCACATTCTTTTTCAATTCTTTGCATAGTGTGTGTCTTCCCTCTTTAACGGCATGAGGTTCCCATAATTAAAAGGCCCCATGGGGAACACTGATTCCTTCCTAATCATCATCGCCACCCCTCTGCTCTGCTTTGCTCTGCCAACACCACTCCACCACAGGGCAATCAAAAATATACAATACTGGTAGTACTTGCTAATAATATTTTCTAAAGTATACTGTCAGATATAGCAGCTTGTGTGATGAAGCTATGTCCAGGTGATTAACAACTACAGTAGTGTCATGTCATCACAAGGATTGGGCCCAGCTGATGTGTGTACAAATAAATAAATATTAGGGCATGCAGTGCTGTCTCTGTCATTTAATGTCGCTTTGCATTATTTTCTGGTGGTCTTTGGTCCTATGTTGTTGTTAACCAATTAAATTCCCCCCTGAGATCCATAGAGTGGTCCAAATCATGGGTTACTAGTACTACATGTTTTTGGTAAGTGATAAAATAAAACTAGGATTGGTGCATGCATGGTGTCATTTTCAGCCGATTATACTGTTTTTATATATGATCAATTGGACTTGTGTGTTTACTGGTGTAGTTCGTGCTGAGAAGCAGTTTGTACAGTCCCACAAAACTGTTTGTGAATTGACCTAACAATGCCGGAGTATTAATATCTTTGACCTTCTGCTGCTCCTTAGAAGGAGATTATACATGGTATGGAAGTACTAATAGTTGGTTAGGCACAAGCAAGGACCTGCTCTGCAGTGAACAAGCGAAACTAATCTGAAATTATGCTGCAATCTGTGTACGTAGGGACAGAAGCAGGCTGCATGCATGCACATGTTATCCTGCATTTAAGCCTGAGAGTGGTTTATTCCTAATTAATTGGCCCATGCATGCGTACTGGTTTGCAATGATGGAGCCAGCTCTTTCAGAGAGAGAATTCGAGGTGTTGTGCAGATTTCAGACAGGCGAAGAAGCTTCCCATGCCGCAAGTGTGTACATGTATTAATCTGAAGAAGAAATTTCACACCAGCTGAGGTGAATCCTTGGCATCTTCATGGGCAGATGCATTATTGCACTCATATTCATTTTATGTGCTCTTTGGTAATTTATACAATCGACTGCTATAGTCTGAAAATGCCTACACTTTGAGAGTGGCAATACAGTACCGAACTATTCTCGATCCAGTCAAAAAAACTACCTAGACGAACGCATGCTTCTTTGTTGACATAAAGGATTAAAGTTCTCTTGATGGTAATGATGAGTGTGCAAGTGCTGTTAAGGTCATCTAGCTCGGCCTGATTAACAAATATGCTACTCCTAGCTACTCTACCTAGCTATTTCAGGAAATTGCTTCTTTGATCCATGCTCTACTCCACTAATGACATATACCTAATTAATCTGATCACAATCCTTTTTCATTTTGGTTCATTCATCCACAACCACAGGATGCCATAATTCTAGGAAAAAGGACGGGCCATCTTGGGATCATTGGATCCCTTTCCCGACTACTGCTTTTGACACTGTTCCCCACTCTCTCTTTTCAGAATTCCATTCTTCCTTGGACGAAAAATTGTCATGTCAAGCCTTTGCCGCCACATGGGCCCACACAAACCAATTTAAGATTTGATCGGTGCCCTGTAAGCGGGGCCCGCCCCATGAAACTAATCAGAGGACGGGCACTGGTTGTGGGTGAGGGGTTTCCCTCCGGAGCACTGTTTGCATGTGCGTAGAACAGTAGGCATCAAACACGTACAAACGTTTCTTGATCTGCCAAACTATTCAGTCTGATCGGCGGATCGCGGCGTGTTTGGATGCTGCCCTTGTTTCGATCACAGGATTACGTGGCTCGAAATGTCCCTTGTGTGTGGATCTGGGAAAATGCCCTTTGAATTCCAACCAGCTTTGATGTGTCTGTATGTACTTGAGTCTCGGTTCAGTTGCTTTCCTATATCAGAAACAAGAATGGCATGGATATTTCTAGTTTCAGTTCTGCTAAGAGAATGGCAATGCTCCTGCCGGTTTCGCGGAAGAAAACTTTCCCATTATAGTCCTCAACCGTATAGCATCACTCACTTAGTGTTCAGAAATACAGAAATAAGGCCAAATGGCAACTTAGTATCACATATAGAAAGAGTGTAAACCTTGTCTTGCCATGGTGTTAGAGCTGCAAGAAGGAAATGAAGCATGATTGCATCCAAATACGCATCTGTAGAGAGATACTAGAACGAAGAGCGGGCAGAAGCATGCCCACGTGGCATCTCCCGGGCCTCTCCCTCCAGCTCGCCAGCCACTTGACGCCCGATCGACCAGGAGGAAGAAGAACCGGAGTAACTGTAAACGGACCTCCCCCTAGACCTCCCAGGTAAATTCAGCGAAGATACCTGAGACTGAATGAAAGCCAGTGATACTTTTCACAGTGGTTGCAGTTGCAGTGGTCTATTTACTGCAGGAATCCAATCTTTGTGTCCGGCGACGACAGAAAGCTGCAGCGGCACACAGTCGCTGCAGTTGCTTCATTGCTCGCACATCATTTCCGGAGATTCCTAGGATGATCAAAGGTAGGAAGACCACACACACACAGCCCGCCTGTGATGCAGCAACAGTGAAGCCAATCATGGTCAGGACTCAGGAGAGGAGCAAGGAAGCTGAGCTCTGCTCTTTTCCTGAGGGCTCCTTTCTCTTTACAAAACCCTGCACTTTTTATTGGTGGGTTTGTGAGAAAAGCTTCTCTGCCTCAATTGATTGTTGGTTATTGAGGAGTGTACTGCTAGTACCCGTACCATGGCATAGCATCTACTAATAGTATATACTCCCACTACTAGTAGTACAGCGGTTATTGAGGAGTGACACTGTTGGTTATTGAGGAGTAGTATAGCGGTCATAGATGGGTGTAGGCATAGGTGAACAGTGCCAGTTTTGGGCGATTGGATGATGTCAATTTATCTTCCATGGATTTTAGTGGGTGACATGTGTACTGGCTACTCCCACTACTAGTAGTACTAGAGCCCTAGGGTCATCAAGTCACGTCAGGCACAATCATTACTGTTCCTTGACACGACAAAGGATAGGAGGGGGAGAGGACATCACGCACACAGTGATGAGAGTTAAAGCTGGGAACGGTACGCTACTGGGCAAGGAAAGCAGCACTCCAAGAAGAAAAGCCCTAGGATCTAGCGCTGCCAAAGGCCATGCAATGCACTGTTCTGTCCTGCGCCTACCACCTACTGACACAAAGCTCCATTGGGCAATGGATCTAGTTGCCTCCCATGGAATAGAACTAATGCAACAGAAATTATTGGAGGTTAGAACTACTCTAAACAGAAGCCTGAAACTGATACTGTAGCCCCATTGAGAAGTACCGAGTATTGGGCAAAAGAAATGAAATGAAAGCTGCATATGGCTGCATATATGCTAGCTTCACCTATAAAGGAGAGAGAAATCTGAAGATATCTAGTAGGTGAATTATAGATAAGCAGGAATCCTGGGGGAGGCCGGCCGGGGAGAGGGAGGGAGGCTCTAGCTTTTGCTTTGATGGACTTCGACGGGGAGCCATCAGTGTCAGCACTATGGCCGCTCTAGTGACCAGAACCCTAGCCATAGGGAATTGCCATCATGATTTCCCCCAAGAGGGTGGCCCACCTCCTACTACCTTTGAACTAAATAAATTTAAAATTTCATAAAATCCAACTTTTACTAGTAGTAGTACAACTATGGATGTGGATCCCCCTGTTTCTTTCCATGGCAAACTCCAAAAAAGCCCGGCACAAAAGAAAAAGGATCGCATGCATATACGCGACGAAGGTAGTGTACTGTTCCAGAGTAGCACAGTGGCATACTCGGAAAAGAAAAGGGAGTTATTCAAACTTCAAAGCGATGGCTTGGGAACTAGGAGATGGAGAAAATAAGATAGAATAGCGCTTTGCTTTGGTACTTTTTTTTTTTTTTGAACACAGTACAGACGCAAGCGCTCATATACACGCGCATACACTCACATCTCCTAGTACTGAATGCGCATCGCCGAAAATCCTGAAATAAATTCAGGAATAAATCCAGGATTTGAACCCTGATGGGCTGGGAATACCACAGTCCCTCTAACCATCCAATCACATGTTGCTTTGGTACTTGGTACGTGTTCTTTTGGTATTCCTATGCTTGGGTCCGAGCCACTTTCCCCAGCCCCAGAATGCCTCGCTGATCGTTCCGTTCATGGATGGATCGATCATTTGTGGTTGTGGCCAGCCCCACATCTCTCGCTTTGGCATCGCCACATGCATGCATGCAATACTCTCGATTAGAATAAAGCCAAGGGCAGCTTTAGACGAGCTTCTTCCGGTTGCATTTTAGGCCAACATTGTGGCCGAGGAGAATGTGCTTGTGTCCCTGTTTAGAGCGCGTCCATGAATGTCAATGGACTTTTAGACGTTGTAGTAAAACTGCTCAAATCATTCTAAAAAAAAAAAACCTGCTCAAATCCTGAAGGAAAAAAAAAAAAAACAGGCACCTCACGCTGTAAAAATGGTATCCACGCAGCCAGCCAGCAAAAGAGGAAGTAAAAAACAAGTTGCGGGCTGTAGTTATAAGTATAGTACTCAGAAAGTTATTGCCAGTGAAATGGCAAGGTGGAAAGATGTACTCCTACTTACTACAACATGGTTGGATAACAAAGCTGTGTTTTGCTAAATTACGGGCATGCAAAGGGAAGATGCCGGTGGGGAACATAGGGCACCTACCATTTCGAGAGGTCGCCCCATGCCGCATGTCCGCATGGAGCAATGGACCACGCATGCACTGCCCCGCCCCAATCCCAAGGGCTGGCCTCCCCTCCTCTCCTATCTAGCCATCCTCGGGCGCCCCCCGCTGCGCAGCTGCGTACCCACCACTCCGGAGGGAAAGCCACTCCCAAGTTTGTTTGGCTCTCTCCACACCACTGCCCAATGCAAACGGAGAAAGAAAAAGAGATGGAGGCGTCGTGTTTGACCCTCCCCACAGAGAAAAAAGAGGCCGTCCTTTCTTCCCCATTCTCATCCGTCGTGACCCTGCTACTGGCTAGAGAGAGAGAGAAAGAAAGAGAGGACCATTTGGGGCTAGGGCTACCCTGCGAGGGGTCCTGCCCCTATCTCTGCGCCGTAGTTCCGTGTGGGGGTGGGTCGCCGCCCCGCTCCGCTACAGCACACACGCGGCCATGCCCGATTTTTATCCATCCATCTACTGTCGCTGCCGCTGCAAAAGGCTCTTCATTGGTCATAGAAATGCATCCTCGTCGTCATCTTCATCATCGTCATGATGAGGCGCACCGGCACGTAGCGGGGCCATTGGACGGACGGACGGAACGGACAATGGTGTGACCGCGGGATTCACGCGAGCGGCGGCCGGCCTCTGACGAGCGAGGACCCCGCCCGAGAGGGTTTCAATGTGCCGTGCCAGGGTAGGTACGGCAGTTGGTGAGGCTGAGGCTGGGCACGCACCGCGACCGACAGGCGACAGACTCTCTTTGTTACAGTGTAGCAGCTGCTCTGACGGGCGACGACTAGCCCGGCCTCCATTATTGAAAGCTCTTTCCCTAGCCAGGGGTTGCCCGTAACATGCGGTTAATTATGTACATGTAAAAGCTGTGAGAAACAGCCATGGAGCGCGCAACCGGCGGCTTGGATCCGAGCACGGCGTCGACGTACAGTACTGGCAATGAGAATGGGGCCGCCGGGTACAGGGCGGCTGGCTGGACCCTGGATGGTCACCATCGGCACATGTTGCTTGGACCGGCCTATGTACGTACTGGTGAAATGAGCATGGGGTCGACGGGTACGGGTACGACACGTCGGCAGGTCCGCTGGCCACGGCGGCCATACCGCGCCTCGGCCCCTCCTGTCCTGCCTGCATGCGCGGCAGTGGTACGTACGTGTAGGTGTAGGTCGTGGTACCGCCACGCCACGGCGCGGGCGCGGCGGACCGTGGGGGCCCGGCCGTCGATGTGAAAACGCACCACTGCGTCCTGTGATTAGTTTTAGTGGCAAGTGCACGCCGGCCTTTTGCTTCCCTGGTTACGTGCGCGAGGCAGGCTTAGTTTATGATCAATGTCGCCGTCGCCGTCGCCGTTAGTTTTAAGCATGTTTAATTGGTTCCAGCTTAACGGATTTGTTTGACAGCTGCTGCGAGACTGTGGGTGGCTTCGTCGACTGTGGGGTTGTCACTTGTCAGACCGTTCGGTCATCTCGTATGCAGTAGGGGTGGTGTACCTTGATAATGGCGAGCAGATGCAGCTTGCAGTGGTTTAAGGACAAACACTAGCACACCCTGCGATGGATGGATAGTAACGTGCATACAGGTCGGCCGTGTCGATCGTCCGATTGGCCCGGATAAAAAGTGAGACGGGCGGGCAGTGTTGAGACGGACGGGCGGGCAGTGTCTCGACCCCAAGTATAGACACGGTCACATCGATGGACAGACCTGCAGGCGGCCGGACGGCACGGTCCCTCCCCCTCGCGGACGCACGTAGTACACACACCCCTGACCTCCTGCGGCATCGCACTTGTGTGCGGCCGACTCCGTGCCGTGCGCGCCCGCCCGCGTCAGAACGGACGTACAAAAAGTCGTCCACCGCCACTGCCACTCGCTCGAGGCACGTACCGTGTGAAAGGCGTGGCCGATCAGGGACACATCCTGGCACAGCCACCCACGTACTCGGCCTCGCCGCACACATCAGAAATATTGCGAAAGAAAGTGAAATGTCCTATCGTCGTCCCAATTTGGGTGCCGCAGAGCGCTTTTCCGCCGCGGTTGTTGTTGACGACGGTGCCACCGCCAACGACTCCGCTCACGCTTCCATGTGCGTGCTCCTGCCTGGCCGCCCGCACTGACCCGACCCGAGCCGGCCGGTTCCGCGTAACCCGGCGTGCGGCGACGTGAGCCGGCCGGTTCCGTGCGCGCCTGTCGGTCGGCACGAGGAGCCACTCCGGACGAGCTCACGACTCTCCGTGGACTGGACCTGCTCTCGACACGAGTCGGAACGGAACCTTGCACGGAATCTCTCAACCTCAGCGACTCCACCTGACGACGCACGCCACAAGCACCAGCAGCATCAGCGTGAAGCCGGAAGGGAATCATGCGTCCGAACCCCCAAGAAAACGCATGTGATCCACGCCGGTCTGCAGTATTCTCGTAGCATCCCTACCCTGGACAGCACAGCAGCAGGTCCACGACCAAAACACCAGTTATCCCCACGATTGGTCGACTAATAACCACGAGTTTACCCCATCCCGTTTAATTATCCTGTCGCCTGGCCACCCAGCACGCCCGCACGACCGTTTTCAGAGCAAACAATACAATAACAATATTATAGAAATCACGGCCGATGGTGTGGAGGCCAGTCAGGGCGCTGTCGAGCTTTTTCGCCTGAGGCCGACGGATCCGGCCGCGCGCCGTTCCTGTCGCCGGAAAAGGAGACGACGAAGTGGAGGCGCTCCACGTATCCCTGTCCTCCCCAGCGCCGTATTTGGTAGTCCTACTAGATAAAATCTCTGTGTGTGACGTCCATGTGTTGCTGTATGTACCCGCCCGCGTAGTACGTGTGTAGTAGTAGTATCCGTCTATCCCAGATCGGTGAGATGGGGATGGAGACGGACGGGCCTGTGTGTGATAAATGCTGCCTCCATCAGCAAACAGTTCGACGAAAGGAACTGCTCCGGTGCTCTCGTGCGGAAATGGATCCAGGCGCTTGTAAGAAAATAGGAGCGCCGTATGTATACATCATACTCGAATTTACGTGGACCCGGTGCACTTGTGGAGTAAGTACGTACGTACCATGTGTCCATGTGGCACGGTGTTGATTTTTTCCATTTCTGGTTCATGTACGATCGGGGTTGAACTGTTATCAACCCAGTTCTCAGTCCTGGCCATTGGATCGAATTGGACGGTCGACAAATTAACTATCACTATCAACAGATTGTGTTCCGTTCATTGGCCGGCAAATCAAGGTTTCTATGTGTAATCTTGGTTCCTTTCGGGCTTCGGCTAGCTTAACATTGCCGGTACTACTCCACGTACTCCTGCAGTGCTGCTGCTAATAACGGCAAATATGTTGAGCCAAGATCGTCGTTTAAGTCTAGTGTGGTGGCTAGTTTGACTGCTACGACATTACTACAACCACTCCAACCAGATTAGGACTGCCAGATCAATTTAATATAGTAAGCACCTTCAATGAGCTGCATACCGTGACGGAAGAGGTCAGGACGAAGCGCAAATTCGGATGAGAGTGGCGTCACCATGTTTTGTTCGCCAGTGGTTTACTCCTAGGAGTAGCTGCTTCCCGGAAATGGTAATAATAATTGCTAGTACTACAAATAAAACCTGTAAAACCGCTACTAGTACGAATGTAGTATGATCATAGGTGCACATGGACACAATATTATATTCGTGTGTTCCTGAGAAGTCGTATCTCTGATTTTTTTTTTCTTAAATGTGAAAACAAAACAATGGATGTAGAATACGAGTAGAAACACACAGACATGTAGGTTTTGGTGGAACATAAAACCACTTACGGTTCGATGCATAGTAATAATAAAAAATAAAATCATTTGCGGAATACTTACTGTGACTTTAAAATAGTGATGTACTCAGTTTTAGTTCAGTGAACTAAAACCACGACATTTATTATGGATTCAATGAACTAAAACCACGATACTTATTATGGATCGGAGGGAGTACTTTTTTAACACAAAATAGTGATGTACTTGCTCTGTTCATATGCACCCGTTTTTCTATTTTTCTGTGAGTTTATTTCCAATGTGAAAAGTCATTGCTCTGAGTTTACAACAATTGTATATCACCTTGATACGACGATTAGATGAAACTTCTTTTATCGAAAAAGTTTTACCTGCCTTGTTGTATGATAACTTCATATGTGATTTTTTCCTCTGCCCGTGAGAAATCTACGTTTCTGCCAAATTTCACATGTATGCATGCCTACGTAGCCTGGACATGCCTACATTGTTTCAGAAGTTTTTGACACTCTATCACGGTTTTCCTTTTTGCTAGAGAAACTTCCAATGTATTCATCAACTGTCATGGCAGCATAGAGAACACCATAAATAATAAAAAATATGTCTAGGTCCATAGACCACCTAGCAACGACTAGAAGCACTGGAACGAGCCGAAGGTGCGTCACAGTCATCGGCCCTCCCTCTCCGGAGCTGGGCAAACCTTGTTAAGTCATGATGCTAAGGCCTCACATGACCAGCACACCAAAAAAACAACTATCACCAGTGAAGAGAAGCGTAGATTGAAAGGGTCAAACATATGTAGACACACGACGATCCAAATAGATCCACTGAAAATCAGCACCGACCAAATCCCGCGAAATCTACACAGCCACACGCCCTCCGACGATGGTAGACGCATCATCGGGACAGGGATCAGACGTGGTAGATGTTAGAGTTGTGTCGAATATTATTGTACAAGGTAGGTTACAGTTGGACTTGGAGTCGTACGGTGTGTAGACAGGATATGGAGTCGTGTCCAAGTTGGACACTTGTATCCTATACCTCTTATATAATGAGGGGTAGACACACGATGTAATCTATGCCAACATAATAGCACAAGAACGCAGGGGAGCCGGCGGCATGTGCCGGCGTCCGGGGCGACCGGGTGCGGTATTATAGCGGTGTCATGGGGAGGAGCGCCCATAGTCAGGCCCCGGGGATGTAGCCATGATGGTGAACCTCGTTAACAAATCTCGGTGTCGTGCTCGTGTGATTGCCTGGTCCTCGATAGATCGACTGTGCGCCTCGGATTTATTCTAACAAGTGGTATCATGAGCAAGGTTACGAGGAGGCTGCGGATCGTTGATCTAGAGGATGTCGCGGTGTTCGTCTACATGGTCGCAGCCATGGCTGATTCGAAAGCTGGATTGCGGTTGACCGATCTGATTGGTTGAAGCAACGGGAAAAGGCGTCGATCGAACAGCGGCAGAGCAGGGGCAATCGAGGAGTAGGCAAGAGCAGCATCAGGCGGCGTCTCGGCGAGATCGGATACATGCAGCAGTATGGGCGGCGGCAACTCGGATCGATTCCGCGTGGAGCGCTCAGCGTATAGCGGCCAAGGACCTAGCGGTAGCGCGTGGTCCAGTAGGGCACGTAAGGCCTAGGTGGAGTGGCAGCCTAGGCTACGACTTAGGTTGGTGCGCACGAACAGGCCGCGTCTCATGGTTCAAGCGGGAGCTACAAGGTGCACGAGGCAAGGCTCAACAGGAGGACTTGCTGCATGCGAGGACAAGGTGCTGAGACGTGCAAGGACATGCTACATGAGAGGTTTGTTGGTTAAAAAAAGAGGGGGAAAGGCTTTAGTGCCTGTCGACACATGCATACGGAACTTACTTGTGTACAGGGGCAGTTAGGAGATGAAACAATTTTTCTTGCTGCTAGGGTACATGTACAAAGTACTGGCAATGGATATGAAAAATTATGGTGCAAGGAATAGATGTTTTGCATGGAAGTTTTTCTGTTAAGATTGCTGAGAGGTTCAAAGAGTATGTGGCGAGGATGGCGACGTGCGTATAAGGCTCGGAGGAGTCTGGAGCTCGTCGTGGCAGGATCATGCATACACAGGGCGTCGAGCAATGCACAAAGATGTGCGGGCGGACACGACGCAGGGTGGAGCATGGTTGCAGCCGGATAATTTCGGCTGGGTTGGAGTGGACAGTCTGACAGATCGATGGGGATGTCGGTCAAAGCAGAAGACGGCGGTGATTTCGACGACGACGACATAGGAGCGTGATGTTGATGGTGGCCGGCTTATGGGGCGTGGAAACACGTGGTGCAGGCCTGAGGGCTTGTGTGGCTTCGACAAGACTATGGCGCAGGGTTGATTCAAGGCAGTGTACACATGTGAGAGCTTCAAGTCGACGGAGCGCGGGGTAGCATAGCGCAGCTACATAGAGTCATGTTGAAGGTGGAGCTGGAGTCTGATGGACGACTTCACTCTGTGCTGATGAGGGGCTACGGCGTAAGAATTCGGAGAGTCGAAGCCTATTTCAGCGGGAAAGCGAGAGACATGTGGATCAAACTGGGTACCAGTGGTTTGATGGAGACGTGATACTCGGCATCAGTCGGTGATGATCGATCGATGGTTCTCTACAGTAGGGGTTGAGGCAGTGTGGGCTAGCTACCCGGGACACTCGACCAGGACAACAGAGGCGCGACGCGGTGATAGCGGCGAGGCGTGCGGTAAGCACGGGACACAGCGACAGACCAAGGCACTGGTGGTCAGACATGTGGTCAGACAAAATGTGTGGGGGTGCTGAAGCAGTGTTGACGAGTACCAGATTCAAGTTGGTGACTAGGTCTATTGGTGCTAGTTGATGGACAGGAGTTGACCATGAGGAATCTGCGAAAGTGGCGGAAAGTCTGAAATTGTCAAAAGCAGAGAGAGTACATGGCCGTATATTCTGTGGTGTTCAGTGCACATGGTAAAGTGCGGATGACAAGTACAGAAGGAGGCGGAGTGCTATAGCGGTGGGACATGTCAGAGACTATCCGGAAAAAGGATGAGGCAACTATGAATTTGACTCAGGGTGACACAAGGCGGCGGTGAAATTCCTTCAACTTTCGGACGGTCAAGAAAGAGCAGTGGTGTTGAGTTCAGGTAACTCTTATATGTGACGTCCAATATGTGAGTTGTTCACTTACATGCAGATCAGTGATCAGTGTGTGATGGCGTTGAACGGATACTCCGGAAGTTGGGAGCACAAAGTAGAGTAAAGAGGAACTTAATTTTGCTCGAGTGTTGACTGCGAAGAAGTTAAGAAGGGGCTACAGTTGCAGGTGGAGTCACATGGAGTCTAGGAGTAGCAGCGGTGCTCATGGCGTATCTCCAGTCCAATGTACATGGAGGTTCGACACATGGATGAATCCAAGGTGGTGAAGAATATTCGCCAAGGTGGAGTTTGTTAGAGCTGTGTCGAATATTATTGTACAAGGTAGGTTATAGTTGGATTTGGAGTCGTACAGTGTGTAGATAGGATATGGAGTCGTGTCCAAGTAGGACACTTGTATCCTAGACCTGTTATATAATGAGGGGTAGACACACGATGTAACATATGCCAACATAATAGCACAGGAACACAGGGGAGCCGGCGGCATGTGCCGGCGTCCGGGGCGGCCGGGTGCGGTATTATAGCGGTGTCATGGGGAGGAGCGCCCATAGTCAGGCTCCGGGGATGTAGCCATGATGGTGAACCTCGTTAACAAACCTCGATGTCGTGCTCGTGTGATTGCTTGGTCCTCGGTAGATCGACTGTGCGCCTCAGATTTATTCTAACAGTAGACATTATTCCTACCAGGGGACATTGCCATCCCCGCACAAGCCAACCAAGACGCTGATCCAAACAAAAACGAGAGTGGAGTCCCTCCCGCCGGCGAGGGGCCAGGGTCCTTCGCACCTCGACGACCGATTTGACTAGTGAACATGTGTTCTATGCCACTAAAAGTACACTATTGGATTAATGAAGTTTCTAAACTTACAATTTTTGTGGCATGTTTCACATGTTTCGTTAAGCAAATTGACGATATAAAAGCAAATTGAAGACATTAAACCATGTGCCCGCCTTACAAATTCGGACGGACGTGTTTCCTTAGCGAGTTACCATTTTAGGTTCATATGCACCCATTTACAAACAAAAATGTAGAGAAACTGGATGGCCCTGTACTTTTCAAACCAAGGCAGTTATTTTGCATGTTCCATTAATTAAGAAAAGAAATTGTTCCCGGCTATTTGAGAAAAAACAGGCAAACACCATAATCCTAAAATAATATAATGTTCCATACATAGTTATGCAGATTTAATGTATTTTTCATGCATAGAAAAAGCAGAAGCAAGAAAAAGTTCAATACATCTCAATCATAAAGTTGAAAGTTTGTACCCCGAGTAGCAACTCACATAGATTTTTTTTTTTTTTTTGCGAAACTCACATAGTAGATATCTTGACACACGAAGTAGATTTTTTTTACCCGTAATAAGTTAATGATCTAGAGTGTCGATTCTTTTATAATTAGAATATGAGTAGTAGAATACCCTTTTTCAGCAAGTTTAAGATTCACGCATACTTTTTTAGGGTTACCGAAGCAAAACTCGTTTGTCCATTTTTTGGGGATTCATGCTGTGCAACCTGGTTGATTTTTTTTATATAAAAAAAAGGAGGGAGAAAAATTTCGTGTAACTGAAAACAGCAAAGCTGCTTTTTTTCAAATACAAACACCACCATTAATCTCTGTGTTTCCAGCAACAAAAGCTAGTACATACACCACCATTAATTGAGTAGTAGCACTCCACTAGGGAGAAAACGTTGACATCACTCACATAGGCGGGCACATCGTACATGCAACGCTCACTCGCTGCACATGCCACACATATTCCGGGTAGCATGAGCACACGCTATAAAAATACCTACTCCTGCACAACTGTACAAGTATACTTCTACTTCCCAAGTCGCTTAGTAAAACGAAAGGGCGTACGTACAGTACACGATTTTACAAGATAGAGAGAGAGACTGGGACGGAAGAAAGCAGCCAGCACCACTCGTGGGGTTAAAACCCCAAGAACAAGTCCAGCAGCGGCAGCAGCCAGAGCAATAGCCGGAGGAGGAAGAAGCAAGCAAGCCAGCCGAGCCCAAGAAAGCAAAGCCAGACCGAAGCAAGCAAGCAGCCAGCTGTAACCGCAGCTCCTGAGCTCTGAAGCAAGCAGGAAAAGAGGCGGCGGCCGAGCAGTGAGCATGCCCCTCTCCGGCGGCGGCGGCGGCGGCGGCGCTCGGATCTGCCGGGGAGCGGCGGCCGGGGCGCGGCGCTAAGCAGTCGGGAGCTCGCGGCCGCGGGATCTGACGAGGCGGCTCCTCGGATCGACGGGCACCGCCGCTCCCGGTGCCACTTCTCGGCTCCGGCGGCCGTGACGGCGGCGCCTCCGTGCATTCCGGCGCCCGGGGATCGCGGCTCCTGGCCGGTTTCTGCTGTCCTCGGAGGTGACAACTTGCGCGGAACTCCTGCGGTGATTTCCCAGGGAAGGAAGCGTGACTGCGCACGGCAAAAGGGGGCTCCCCTCCCTTCCATTCCATTCCATTCCCTGGTGAGTGAGTTGACGAGGAGGAGGAGGAGCCGGGAAAGCGACGGGTTTTGGGAAGGCGCTGTGATTTGGCCTGAAAAGGAGGAATCTTTCCTTCGTTCTCTCCTTCCTTCCCCGCCTCCGCGCACGCTCTTTTATTGCTGCCCCCCTTCATCAGATCGGTCTCTGATTGGCCTTTTTCACAACAAAAGGGCAAAAAAATGAGACTCTCGTCGCCGGCTGGCGCCGTCCTCCCGGCCCAGGCGCCGGCGTCGCCGGAAGGTACTATATCCATCTCCCCTGCTCCGTCCGTGGGCTGCTGCTCATTACTGCCCTCGCTGTTCATTTATTCGCAGTCCGTGTGATTTGAGGTTTGTGGGACTAGCGGTACTACTTGGTTCTCGTTTGTGCTTGTGATTTTTCCTCGGAAGCTCTCTCCACGGATTGATTATACCCGTGTGATCAGGCCATCATATCCCAATGCGTCAGTATTCGAGTGTGGAGTAATTCTTGGATTTGTTAGGGGTTGTTGCAATCGGCATGAAAGTGCTTCTTGTGTGTTTTGGGGGTACTTTTATGCCTGCGAAATTTCAGTTCATTTCTAGTTATTTTGGAATGGAATTTCAGTTGTGTAATCTCGCCTATTTCTCATCCAATTTCTTGCTCTATGCGTCAGTTCGTTAAAACCGGTCTTTACTGATATATAAATATGTGTATATTTTCGTCTGATTAATTGCTGATTTTCCAGGAAGATGAAAAATAAATTAATAACCTTAGGCCGCTTATTAGAAGTTCATTTCGTTGCATGCCCACCTTCTTGAATAAATCTTGAGACCAGCATATGAATTCAGAGTTGTTACAGTCCCTAGAGCCATCATTATATGTTAAAAATCAACCCTGACATGCCTTCTGCTCATATGATTTCGCCATTACAGCTGCTGAGGAACACAAGTGCCTGAATTCGGAACTATGGCACGCCTGCGCCGGCCCGCTCGTTTCCTTGCCCGCAGTCGGCAGCAGGGTGGTGTACTTCCCACAGGGTCACAGCGAGCAGGTTTGTGCTAAATTCCACTCCACTGCAAGGAGCTTTTGGCGCCGAACAGAAAAAATCTGGCTTAATTATGTCAGAAATCGTTGGCTTTCTTTGTTTATGTACATTTACTGGGTGAATTTCTGTCTCAGGTAGCTGCGTCGACGAATAAAGAGATCGAGTCTCAGATCCCCAACTATCCCAATTTGCCTCCACAGCTTATCTGCCAGCTGCACAATGTGACCATGCATGTAAGTGTTGAGTTTTCGAGCACATATTTTTACCAGCCATGTAATCTCATTGCTATCTTTGTGTCTGATCAATTGGTTTTTATTACCTTCAGGCTGACGCGGAGACGGACGAGGTCTATGCGCAGATGACCTTGCAACCGCTTAACCCGGTAATTCATATTTACCATGTGCCATGTGCAATTTTTTTAAACTCGGTATCCAAGGGAGTAACTTTAGCTTGCTTCTCTTTTCAGCAAGAGCTCAAGGATCCGTATCTACCTGCTGAATTAGGTACTGCAAACAAACAGCCAACGAATTATTTTTGCAAAACATTAACTGCGAGTGACACAAGCACGCATGGCGGCTTCTCTGTTCCCCGGCGAGCAGCTGAGAAAGTGTTTCCTCCACTGGTCTGTGCTGCTTCCCTACACTTTCCAGCTTGATTTTTGAATTTACTTGATTTCATGGAGTGAACCGAATCATCAACTCTTCTTCTAACTTGCCTGTAACTTTTTGTAGGATTTCACTATGCAGCCTCCAGCACAGGAGTTGTTTGCAAAAGATCTTCATGGCAATGAGTGGAAATTCCGTCACATCTTTCGCGGTGAGTAGTTCTCAGTCTTTGATATCTTCTGAAAAATTGTGTCAGGGAACAATGTCAAGCATGATTCCATCTGTTTCTATTTTCCCCCGGTGAAGGTTTATTTTAAGACAATGAAGAACTTCACTCATAAGCTCTAATTTTGCAGGTCAGCCAAAACGGCATCTTCTCACAACAGGCTGGAGTGTCTTTGTAAGTGCAAAGAGACTCGTCGCTGGGGACTCTGTCCTATTTATCTGGTATGTTCATTCTTCCAACACTCGAGATGATAACTTGGCACCCCTCTCTCCTCGATGTCTATTCAAATTCTGGTATGTGCGCGCAGATTCTCACTGGTCAAATTTGCGCATCTCCTTGAATTTTCAGGAATGACAACAATCAGCTTCTTCTGGGAATTCGCCGGGCAACTCGGCCACAAACTGTCATGCCATCTTCCGTCCTATCAAGTGATAGCATGCACATTGGTCTTCTTGCTGCAGCTGCTCATGCTGCCTCAACAAATAGCCGGTTTACAATCTTCTATAACCCAAGGTAAAAAAGTGTACGCTTTTGTTTGTTCAGTGTATAACCCAAGGTAAAAAAGTGTACGCTTTTGTTTGTTCAGTGTTTTTCCTTCTGAATGCTTTAAGTTAAACTCTCTGTTTCTGCAGAGCTAGCCCTTGTGAGTTTGTTATACCACTTGCCAAGTATGTAAAAGCCGTGTATCATACCCGTATATCGGTGGGGATGCGTTTCAGGATGCTTTTTGAGACAGAAGAATCAAGTGTTCGGAGGTATGCTAAATTAAATTTTGATGTGCTTTTCATCTTTACTCTAAAAACATGTTGCAGCAATAAATGCTACTGTATTAACTATTAGCAGTCTTATCTAAAAATATTTAATTGTCTAACCAGACCAATTCTTATTGTTCAGATACATGGGGACAATTACAGGAATTAGTGATCTTGATGCTGTCCGTTGGCCAAACTCACATTGGCGTTCTGTGAAGGTATATTTACGGGCTAACACTTATTATTGTATCCAGTCAAGTCTGTACATGAACATCGCCTGTTGTTTACCCATGTATTGTTAGATGGGATGCAAATTCCTATTGAGATTGCTTGGTATAACTTCACAGTTTAGCATGACAGAAAACTTTGTCTATGAAAAATGCAGGTTGGCTGGGATGAATCAACTGCTGGAGAGAGGCAGCCAAGGGTGTCACTTTGGGAAATTGAACCCCTGACAACTTTCCCGATGTACCCTACTCCTTTTCCACTCAGACTGAAGCGACCGTGGCCAACAGGCTTGCCTTCTCTGCATGGTATGATGGACAGCTGGTCTTTAACTAGCATTCGTAAACAGCTATGCTCGAATAATTGTGTAGTATGCTTTCAGTATGGAGTGTTATAAATTATCTCTCTCTTTCTGTAGGTGGTAAGGATGATGACTTGACTTCCTCGCTCATGTGGCTTCGAGATAGCGCAAACCCTGGTTTCCAGTCGCTGAATTTTGGTGGTGCTGGTATGAATCCCTGGATGCAGCCAAGGCTGGATGCGTCGTTACTTGGTCTACAACCTGACATTTACCAAACGATGGCTGCGGCTGCGTTCCAGGACCCAACAAAGATGTCACCCACGATGTTGCAGTTCCAGCAGCCACAAAACATGGTTGGTAGAGCTACGCCGCTTCTGCAAAGTCAGATTTTGCAGCAAATGCAACCTCAGTTTCAGCAGCAGTCATACCTTCAAAACATCAATGGGAGCACGATCCAGGGCCAGGCTCAGTCCGAGTTCCTTCAACAGCAGCTCCAACGTTGCCAGTCCTTCAATGAGCAGAAGCCACAGCTTCTCCAACAACAAGAATCAAATCAGCAGCAATCACAGGGTATGCAAGTCCCTCAACATCAGCATATGCAACAACAGAAGAATATGGCAAACTACCAGTCAGCATATTCTCAACTCTCCCCAGGTCCTCAGTCTTCACCTACAGCACTGCAAACGGCATTACCGTTTTCGCAGCCTCAGAGCTTTTCGGACACGAATATGAGTTCATTGTCCCCATCCGGTGCCACCGCCATGCATAACACATTGGGGCCATTCTCATCAGAAACAGCTTCACACCTGAGTATGTCAAGGCCTACTGCGGTACCTGTCCCTGACTCATGGTCGTCAAAGCGAGTTGCAGTGGAGTCTCTGATTCCTTCTCGGTCTCAGGCCACACCGCACATGGAACAGCTATCCTCACCACCTAGTATACCTCAAAGCTCTGCATTGGCGCCACTACCTGGAAGAGGGTGCTTGGTGGATCAAGATGGGAGCTCTGATCCTCAAAACCATCTTCTGTTTGGCGTTAATATAGACTCGCACTCACTTCTGATGCAAGGAGGTCTTCATGACGAGAATGATTCGACTGCGATTCCCTATTCCACTTCCAATTTTCTGAGCCCTTCTCAACATGATTTCTCCTTGGATCAGACACTAAATAGTTCAGGATGCTTGGATGAATCGGGATATGTGCCATGTTCACACACTCCTGATCAAGTGAATCAACCAGCTGCAACCTTTGTGAAGGTGAGTGGCTTTCTCGATACGACAAGCAATCATGTTACTTCTTCCCTGAAACTATCTTGCTTATTTCCCTGAAACTATCTTGCTTCTTTAACAATATATAACTGCTGTCTGTTTTGCCTATTTCTTGACTATCAATAGAAAGACATGCCTTAAAATTGGTAGAAACACATCTGATGCTATTTTTACTCTACTTTTGGAGCATTGACCGCACACTACAACTAGATGCAAGAAAAAGAATACTCTGATGTTTTGGTAACTTGTTCCAATGCCGCATTTGATGTGTTCTTTTTTCTCCATGTGAACATCAAACAGGTTTACAAATCTGGAACCTATGGAAGGTCACTTGATATCACCAAGTTTAGCAACTATCATGAACTACGTAGGGAACTGGGGCGCCTATTTGGCCTTGAGGGCCAGTTGGAAGACCCTATGAGATCAGGCTGGCAGCTTGTATTTGTCGACCGGGAGGAGGACGTCCTTCTGATCGGCGACGACCCTTGGCAGTAAGTTCCGCAACTGTCCCCCCGACGATGTTCTGTGTTTTTTACTGTTCTGTGCTGTTCTTTAACAGTAGTGCCGCACCTTCCAACTTTGCAGGGAATTCGTGAACAGCGTGTCCTGCATAAAGATCCTCTCCCCGCAGGAGGTTCAGCAGATGGGCAAGCAGGGCCTGGAGCTCCTGAGCTCGGCCCCCGGGAAGAGGCTAGGCGGTGGCGGTAGCAGCTGCGACGACTACGCGAGCAGGCAGGAGTCGAGGAGCCTGAGCACCGGGATTGCGTCCGTCGGCTCGGTCGAAGTAGAGTTCTGAAGAGAGGGCGTTCTGAGGCGAAGGCCTCGGCTTAAGCTAGCTCGCCGCGTATGTTTCTGCAGCCTTTTCTTTTTTCTCCTAGTTTTCGAGACTCGGAACCGGAAAGCAAGCACATAGACCATTCCTAGCTCTTTAAGTTATGTACTACCGTCTAATAATCATGCCATGTGATATCATGTTAAGAAGTAGGAACTGTACCGTGATCCGTAAACCCCCCTTTTGGTAAGCATGCCAAAACCCTGTTCTGTGGAATACTCCTACTTACTAATCCTGTGAACGTAGGCTCTCTGATCAGCAACTCTCTTGTCGCGGAGCGTCGTCGTCGTCCGCAATTGCCTATCTTGTTCATATTCTGCATTGACATTGCATTTTTGTTCCGCATGCATCAATGGCAAGGCACCAGAATTCAGTCAGCAGGCGCCATTGATCTTGGTATAGCCTTGCTCCCAAATCATTAGCACCCTGGAGCTACTGCATGCTGTTTACTGGCATTGTCAAAACTGGCATGGCCTTCCATCAGTGGAAAAGTGGTGCTCCTGTGAGGATCATGGGTGGGTGGATAGGCCCAAAGATGGACAGAGGCCACCTTTGGGGGAAGAGGGAGGAATGTAGGCATCCACCCCATCATTTCCCTCTCTTTTGAGGCTTCGGCTTTGCGCGCGTAGAGCTGGACCAGACCAGAGCGGCACCCCACCATGTGAGGGAGGGAGGGGCTCCGGGCCCCATCCGACCCACCAATGGCATTGCAGCAATCGAATTGGGGATTTCTCTTTTGAAACTGGGAGAAAAGGAAAGATGATGGATGTGATTTGATGTGATGCCCCTCCGTCCATCCATTTCTTCGTGCCTCTAATGGTGCTCCCAATCCTGTCCAGTCCCCAGGTATCCCTCACTCCATCGGTCTATCCATCTATCTCTCACCTGGCTCGATGCTCCTCCCAAGGGGCGCCGTGCATCACCTAGTATGCCACCGCGAACCTTCGTGGACTTATCTATCTCCGGTCGCCGTCGATGGCACACGTGGTGACTGAAAGCGGCGGCGTACACCATGGTTACACACACGCATCCATCTCGATGCGGACGATGGAGGGGGGAAATGCTGGGTGACATGCACGCACCACCCCATCTTTCTCCGGCGATTCGGGGCATCGCATCACCTCGTCCCCACGCCGATCGGCTGAGGATTCCTCCGTCGCGCTCAGATCTCCGGCCGGCCCCACCGCCGGATCTCGATTTTTCTTTTCTTTTTTCTTTCTTTCACGTGAAGGAGATGGCTGAGGTCGTTCAAAAAAAAAAAAAAGGAGATGGCTGAGGTTGGGCGGAGAGTTGAAACGCGCACGCAAGTGGAGCGGAGGCGTGTTATCCGCTGTCGCCTTTGGCGTCGCCGTCGTCGACAGTACGGCGCCAGGGTGCCCTGCTCCGCTGGGGTGACAGACAGGAACCGGCGGCCCGGCCGTGGCCAGCCGAGGAGAATCTGTCGCGCTGCCTTGCCTAGCAGTGGCGGAGCTTGAAAGAAAAAGCTGGGCGGGCCAAACTAAAAAAGCCGGACCGAAAATGCGCGTTCAACACTCGCTGTAGAAACTGGAAGAGTAATGAGTAAACGAAGTAATCTGTCAATCAAATTGTAGATGGTATTTCTTCCTGTCTCCACAAGGCATTGACAAAAATCAATCGCAAGTGCCCCTTTTTTTTAACTAAAAAACAAGTAGACAGAGAACTTTTGCAGCACCTTCAAATCCTAAACTGAACTTTTCAAGCATGGGATTGTGCTAAGATTACAAAAGATTCAGGAGGCTACTTGCTAGCATCTGGGTAGTCAAATCATTATCCAACGTTGGAGAAGAAAATCATGTAAGCTAATCTGAACCAACCTACAACTAAGTAATGAAGGCTTTAAGTAATAAATCTAGAACACCTAAAGAATCTACAGACGGCAGCTCCCAGGATCCAATCGTAAGACAGTAAAAGCAGCCCAAGATCGTATTTTTGCACTGAACTTGGCGGCAGTGAAGGACGCGGCCGCCATCTCCTCTCCTCTACCTCTGCTGCCGGCTTTGCCCCAGTCCCGCTTGCCCGTGTGCCCCGTGCTCCGCTGCGCTGGTACGGGTCGAACTTGATCGAGACGGGGAGAGGATGGGGATGCACTGCCTACTGAGGCTGAGAGTATCTGAGTATGCCCTGCTTACTGGACTGCAGGTGGGCTGGGCTCGGAAGATGCATAGGTAATTATTTTTTTGTCAAATTCCTGGGCGGGCCACGGCCCAGTTTGGCCCCTACAAAGCTCCGCCCCTGTTGCCTAGTGTGTTGGTTTAAGGAAACAGCGCACGCGGGGTCGACGCGACACGACCATGATGCCCGCTGCTACTGCTACTGCTTACCTGAAAAAAACGGACGTTCCGTACGAACTTGCCAAGGACATGTGGGTTCCTGTGGAATTAGGCCGAGCATCACACATGAGGCTTCGATCTCTGTGGAATTAGGCAAAGCCATCGACCGTTACTTGGCACTGTTACTAGAGCGTGGGGCCCACCTATACGGCTGCATGCATTCGCGTCACCGGCTGTTTCCAACACAGTCTGTTACTGACACGTGGGACCCACCGTTACGGCCGCATGCATAACTGAATTCGCGTTGCCGGTTGATTCCTACACAGTCTGTGACTGACGCGTGGGACCCACCGGTATGCAAAACTGAATTCGCGTCGCCGACTGCTTCCCACGCAGTGACTACTTGCGTTTTCATACACGGGAAGTCGCGTCGCCGGCGCCCATTAATGATGGCTTAACGCCGCAACCTACCCCCTCCCGTGCCATATATGCAGGCCCCCATCCCACCCCATTTCGCCGCTTGCCTCCACAACCTTATCTGCCACCGCTGGAAGTACAAACCCTAGCCCTCCTCTCCCACCTTCCCTTCCGCATCCATGGCTTCGCCGCGCAGCATCATTTTCCATGAAGCCGAGCTTCTCGCCCGCTGCGGAATCTTGGCCCCGCCGGACTCGCGCCTGCCGCATGGATGCGCCCTTTTGCTCCCTGCCATGGATTGGATCGGATCGAGTCTAGTTGCCAACCACACATCGCACAATAACTCATCCTCCCGCATGTTGAAGTTTTCTCCTCTACCCCTCTTTTTTTGGGTCAGTCGGCCAATCCTCCGGATCAAGGCCGTCCTCGTCGTACGTGTCCTGCTTCGGCAGCCCGGTGTACGATTCCGGCCGTTGGGTGTGCGTGCCCGGCTACTGGGCGTGGACCTTCGGCTCCAGGTCATCCATTTGTCCGTCCTTGAAGCAGCCTTCGCCTCGGTCGTGGTTCATCTCAAATAACTGTCTGTCTGCGTTGTCATATGTCGACTCGCCTGGTTGAGACATGCCAGCAAAAAGAGAGCGGGCACCGAACTGATCCACACCTGACGTCCGCGACCGAACAAGTTGCGGCGATGCCGAGTCGGCGAAATGGAGCGGCGCCGTGTTGACGTCGACGTAATACAACACGTGCCCGGCGGCAGAGGCCGGGGACTGCCGGCCGAGCTGCTTGGCGGCGTAGAAATAGGGAGGCTGATATTGCTCCGGCTAGGGCAGCGTCTGCATGAACGGCGGCGGTGCCCTGCGTTCCAGGCCCCGCCTGACCCTTGTACCCCGGCCCTGCCCGCCGCCATTCTTTTTGCCGCCCGCCCCGTCCTTTGCCTTTGCTTTGAGGAGGCGGGCTTGTTGTGTCGTCGAGTTGATCTTCCGAGCGGCCACCTTCTCTGGACCCCCTCCTCCGCCGGCTCCGGCAACTTTTCGTACGGGTCCATGCGGCACCGCTCCAAATGCGCGGGCTCCTCCTCGCTTTTGAGTGGGACAGGGGTGTCGGAGTCCTAAGTGGTAGAGGTCCGAACTCCCTCAAAGCTCCCTGGTTTGCGGGAAAACAGACACCCGTACTCGTCCGCGGAGGAATACAGTCCCGCGTTGGTCATCGTCCGGATAGCTCGGTCTGGACGCTTCTAGGCGTTTTGAGGGTCTACGTTGAAGATGCCCTTTGTAGTCATGTCAATGTCTAAAACATCGCTCATATATGATATGGAGAGAGTAACAGAGTAGAGAACCGCACGTGCCATTTGTGCCCAAAAAAGAAATTTTGACAGTCGGATTTTAGCCTCTTTTTACTTTTTACCCGAAAGCAATTGCTTCAGGTGCAACTTTTTACACATTGAATCATCCGCCAGATGGCTAGTTACCCACTTCCATAATTCATACGGCAAAAAGAGCCACTAACTAAATGTCAAACAGTATTGACTTCCAGTGTGAAACCTTTGTTTCCTTTGCGGCGCCGCTCTGTCCAAATCTACCCCCCCACTCAACGCTCGCTTTGCACAGCGACGGGCATAACAGGACCAGGGTTTCCCACAAAAGAAGATAACAAGCACAGAAATGCAGTAAAAGTAAACCTAATTTCAACCACCAGGCCTCTGTGCTAACGAATCATATAGGACAGCTTGATCGCATCGTATGCTATATCCTCCAAAGCACAGGCTAAATCAACACTGCTTATCACACGAGTCCTAACTGACCAACACTGCTTATAAATCATACAATTAAGCGATCAATCTCAACATGTTATGTCACAGAATGATCTCCTGCGTTTGCCGCACGAGTATAAACTCCAATGACCACAACATGACTACCCCAGCAATCAGAGTCGATGGCACCATCCGTCTCTAATCTGTCTCAGCAGAGAGAAGATAATCTCGTCGCTCGCTCTCGCTGTCGTCGTCCTGGAAGGCGCTCCCGCCGTACCTGTCACCGGACTGGGACCTGGTTCCTTCCGCTCCGGAGTTCCCGGCTTAAAACAATCGATTGTACCCACATCATCAAAGAGCACACAAAAATGAATATGAGTGCAATAATGCATCTGCTCATAAGCTCATTAACATGCCAAGGTCAGGATTCATCTCACTTGGTGTGAAATTTCTTCTTTCAGACTACATGTACACGCACTTGCTGTATGGGAAGCTTCACTTGTCTGAAATCTGAAATAAGTTGAGATCTGGTCAGCAGACAGTCCAACACCTCGAATTCTCTCTCTGAAAGAGCTGGCCCCATCATTGCGAACAAGTATGCATGCATGGGCCAATTAATTGGGAATAAAACACTCTCAGGCAATTAAATTTGGGATAACATGTGCATGCATGCTTCTGTCCCTACTCCGTACAAAGGTTGCCGCTTAATTTCAGATTAGGTCTGCTTATTATTCACTGCAGAGCAGGTCCTTGCTTGTGGTACTTCCACATAATGCATACTAGTACTAATCTCCCTTTTTTTTTTTGAAACAAGTCGTAGTACTAATCTCCTTCTAAGAAGCAGCAAAAGGTCAAATCTATAAGGGAGAGGCTAGAAGTCAGTCGATTGTAAATAGAGTTTGGGTCAGTCGACTGACCAAAAACTGTTTCAGTCGTTCTCGCCATTCTGATCGAATTAAGTTCCAAGCGTACAGAGTACGCCAGCTGCTTAGCAGGCCCATTAGTGATAGGTCCGTCAGCAAGAGTCTCCCAACAATGATTTCTTGGGCCATGTGTGTGTGTCATGTAGCGTCTCAAGTGCTCTGCATGCCACACAATAGAAAAATGTAGCGCGACCAAGCAAGACTGCCAGGCTCCGCACATGATGGGTACCATATATTCCAAATTTCCAATGCTTTGAAGCTTTCAGACGGTCATCTTTTTCATTCCAACAGTTAGACCTTCAGAGTTACTAAGTTGTGTTGCATACAAAAAAATTCAACACACATACTAAATATATTATCTAAAAAAGTGTGCTACTGCTACATATAACTTACTAACCTGTACATCAACAGCCCAGAACTCCCAAAGGAGAAAATATTAAATCAGAAAGAATGACTTAGTGACATTAGTACCCTTTACTAAGATAGAAGATGACAAAACGTTAAAAAAAAAGCACACAACCTTGCACTGAAATTGCACCTTTTGTAATATGCAAAGAATAAGCATATAATAGTTCGATTTTCACACTAGTATAATTTATGCACCTACTGTTTAGTGCCTGCATGTATACATTTCATAAGGATGAATGAATTAGTAACATTAGTATTACCATTCAAGAAAAAAAATAACAAATGAAAAAATGAAAAAATTGAACACAATTTAGAAAGAAATTGCACTTTTTTAATTTGCAAGAATAAGCATATAATAGTGTAATTTTTTAAAAGAAGAAGTTCTTTAATAAGGAAGGAATTAGTGGCAATGGTATTGCCCTTAAAGAAGAAATAAGATGAAATAAAAACTAAAACAAAATAAAAATAATAAAGTTTTCTAAAGAAGAATGAATTAGTGGCATTCGTATCACCCTTTAACAAGATAAAATAATAAATAATTAAAAAAATTACACAGAAATAACACTTTTTATAATATGTAAGAATAAGTGTGTAATAGTGAAATTTTCATGAAAAACAGTTTTTAAGAAGGAATGGATTAATGACATTGGTATTACCCTTAAAGAATAAAGAAAATAAAAAAAAACTAAATCATAATCAAAATAATGAAGTTTTCTAAGGAAGAATGAATTAGTGGCATTGGTATTACCTTTCCAGAAGAAATAAAATGGAAAAATAAAACAAATAAATAAAAATTGCACTTTCTATAATATGCAGGAATAAGCTTATAATAGTGAATTTTTTGCAGAAAGGAAGTTTCCTAAGAAGGAATTAATTTTTGGCATTGGTATTACCCTTAAAGAAGAAATAAAATGAAATAAAAACAAAAACTCAATAAGAATTGAAGTTTTCTAAAAATATAAATTAGTGGCATTGGTATTGCCCTTAAAGAAGAAAGACTAAAATAAAAATAAAATAATGAAGTTTTCTAATAAAGAACGAATAGTGGCATTGGTATGGCCCTTAAAGAAGAAAGAAAATGAAAACTAAAACAAAATCAAAAGAATGTAGTTTTCTAGGGAAGAATAAATTGGTGGCATTGGTATGACTCTTTAAGAAGAAATAAAATAAAATAAAAACAAATAATGAAATTTTTTGCACACAATTTATATAGAAATTACGCTTTTTATAATATGTAAGAATAAGTGTATAATAGTGAAATTTTCTTGAAAAGTAAGTTTGCTAAGAAGGAACGGATTAATGGCATTGGTACTACACTTAAAGAATAAACAAAATAAAATAAAAACTAAAACATAATCAAAATAATGAAATTTTCTTAGGAAGAGTGAATTAGTGGCATTGGTATTGCCCTTACAGAAGAAAGGAAATGAAAAAAAAATGAGAAAATATGCACTTAATTTACACAAAAATTGCGTTTTTTCATAATATGCAGGAATAAGCCTATAATAGTGAAATTTTCTCAAAAAGGAAGTTTCCTAAGAAGGAATCAATTATTGGTGTTGGTACTACCCTTATAGAAGAAAGAAAATAAAATAAAAACACTAAATAAGAATAGTAAAGTTTTCTATAAAGAATGAATTGGTGGCATTGGTGTTCCCCCTTAAAGAAGAAAGAAATAAAAAAAAACTAAAACAAAATCAAAATATCGAAGTTTTCTAAGAAAGAATGAATAGTTGCATTGGTATTACCCTTATATAGAGAATGAAGAAAATGAAACAAAAATTAAAAAAAATCAAAATAATGAAGTTTTTCCAAAAGAGAATGTATAGTGGCATTTTTTTACATAGTACAATTAGACACTCACATAATGCGAGCACCAGTGCCAAGTCTATGAATTGAACTCTGGTAATAAATAATTAAGCATTTGAATACACCGGCAGAGCAGATGGAGAGCAGCAAGATTTGAATCATCCAGCATATGGTGGCTGGTCTGTCAAGGGGAAACGGCCAATGGCCAATGGGAAGGAAGTACTAGTCAGCATCGTCTCCTTTTCCGCCGATGGATCTACGACGGGAAGGGAGGGCGTTGGCTGTTGTCGACACGCCCGCACGCATGCGCACCAGCTAGCGGCCGTGCGCGCGCGAGTCAAAAAGCAGTTGAAAAGAATGACGGCCTGCAAGCAGCAGTGCAAGCAAGCAAGATCTCCCTCGCCGATCCGATCAGCAGCCGTAGCCACTTCTCCTCCTCTCTCTTTTCTTTATGTATTTGTGCTGTGCACCAGGAGGCCCCACCATGAGTTGGTTGATGTGCTGCCCCTGATCAGGACAGATGATCAGAGTAGGCGAACACTGTAGCACCGCCCTACTGTTCATCACTGTAGCCTTTCCGATATTTTTCACTTAAACTTAATCTTTAATCTTTAGGATATAATGGTCACAGTTTAGTCTTTAAGATCATAATATCCAACAGTTTTCTCCTCTGTCTTTCTGTCTTTCTCCCTGATGCCGATACGTACGTATCATCTGGATCTTGGAGACCCACATGCATGGACATGGCACCAACACACGGCAGCAGATCCAGCGCGCATTGACCGGCGAGCGAGCTAGCCGCTTCTGCGCATGCTTCCACCATGCGTGCCGTGCACACGATATTTTTCTTTCTTTCTGCTGTATGCTCTCCTCCCGCCCGTGGCGCCACAGCCTTGGCGCCTTGTCACGGCACATGTTATGGACGGCATCTTGCGCTCGTGTTCCGCTCTCTGCAACATGCGCGGGAGGCGGGACCGGCCGACCATCTCGCCGGACGCCGGTTCCATGTACCATCCCATGCCGTGCCTTGCTCGCTAGCTAGGTCGGCCACGCATGGTGCTCAGACCATAGCATTCGTTTTCGTACGTACGCCGATGGCATGCATACGCATGTATGTATGGACACGAGCCCGTAACGGCGTTGCCTTGCACGTTCGGACTCACACCTAGCACCGCGCTTGCTTTTTCTGAATTTCCAAACGGAGCAAGGGTAGCGCTGTACGTGCCACAGCGTCGGCGTTTCTGAAGGAGAGATGGTGTGGTGCGCGTGTTGAAAAATACAGCCAGGCGTGGGCTGTCTGTCGCTACGCAGCGGTCGATGCATGCACACAGAGGCAACTGCGAGCCGACGCGAGTGAGAGTGACGCAGCAACAGCATGCATGTATTCAGAGAGACAGGCGCTCAGGCGGCGGGCAAAGCTGCAGACAGGAAGACACGAGGATGCCTCCTTAGAAAAAATCACTCGAAAACAAATGGCCGACCTCGCAGCATGCATCTCACGCGCTGAACAAGGAAACAGCCACATACCCAAATCCGGGGCGAGGGAGGCCCTCCCTGGTCGGGTAAACTATAAAGGGATAAGTAGTATATTTTTCGTCCCTCAACTCTTTCAAAAGGGTAGCAATGGTCACTCAACTCAAAAACCAGCAAAACTAGGTCACTTAATTTTTAAAACCGGATAAGTTTAGTCCCTCGGGCGGTTTCCGTCCGATGTGAACAGTACATCTATGAACAGTAAATTCGAAAAAAATTGCAATTTTTTTTTTGTAATTTTATGACATTGAAGATACTCAGGTACGCAATGTGCGTGCAAAATTTAGTCGTGTTTGGACGTTCAAAGAGCTCGCGGCAAAAAAACGAACGTAAATCTGCTGAATCATAAACAGTAAATTAAAAACTAGCAAACAAAATAAAAAAAATCTGAAATTTGTTGGAATCCAAGATGCTTGGGTGGGCAAGGTGCGTGCCAATTTTGGGGGTCAAATGATATCCAAGGCGCTCGTGGCAAAATAAACAAAATAGCGTACGTGTGCGTGCCATTTCAGGTGGTTTCCAAACACCACGAGCTCCTCGGATGTTATTTGACCACGAAGTTTTGCATGCACCTTGTGCAACCAAGCATCTTCGACGTCAAAAAATTTCAGATGTTTTTGATTTTTTTTAAATTTACTGTTCATCATAGAGCAGATTTACTTTTGTTTGTTGCCGCGAGCTCCTCGAACGTCGAAACATGACGAAAATTTGCATGCACCTTGCCTAAAATTTCTGATTTTTTTGAATTTGTTTGCTATTTCTTGAATTTACTGTTCATAGGTGTACTGTTCATGCCAGACGAAAACCGCTTGAGGGACTAAACTTATCTGGTTTTGAAAGTTGAGAGACCAAGTTTTGCTGGTTTTGGAGTTGAGAGACCATTTCTAAACTTTCAAAAGAGTCGAGGGACGAAAAATATACTTATCCCAACTATAAAACACAACGCCTCAGCTGTGCACGCAGGCGGCCGGCCGGCAAGCTCACAGCAGACGAACCGGCGCGCTTTACTTCTCTCACTAGTTGTTGGGGCGCAGCCTTGCTGCGCCGCCTGAGGCGTGCCGCTGCGGTGCCAGGTAGGCACTCCGCTCTTTCTCTTGCTTCTTTGTGATTTGTGTGGTACATCTGCATGCAAGTGAGGAGAGCCTCTTCAACGAAATATATTGGTTGTTCACGTGAGAATAAACTAAAACCCCATCATATGCAATAGCAGAGTCAGGTGCAAGTTGCTGGTTGAAAAAATAAGAAAAAGAATTCGGCAACTGATGATAGGCTGATTTGATGAGCGTAATATATTGGTGCTTAACATAATTAAGCTCCCATGACTTGTTCTCACAGATTTGTAAATGATTATAGAAGAATATAGGATTCCTAGAAACAGACAGAGGAGACATATAAGTATACTAAGTGATTGCCAGACGACCGAGGCTGAGCCCCGCCACCTCCTCCATTCTTGCTGCCAACGACATGGATGAGCCCCCGAACCTCATCACCACGCCCAGCTTATCTCCTCCTTCCACTCCGATTCCTCCGTGGAGGCTCATTCCTGCAAGGATGCCGTCTCTGTCACCCTCTTTCTTGGCCTGACAGCGAGAGTCCAGTGGCAAGCAGAAGGGGATACAAACAGGAAAGTCTTGGTGCAGTAGCACGGTCAAGGAAGCCGGCGTCAGGTGGCACGGCCAGATCACGCCACCGCCTCCATCAGGGAGGCGTACTATCGATTGAAATCGCTGCCGCCGCCTTCGCCTCTCATGTGCTCCTCCCACGGCTCGCATGCAAACCTCACCAAAAATGCACAATGAACAGATTGCTTGAAAGGTGATTCCTGTAATAGATCATGACAACTGAATAGGTGAATATGATTCACTGTCCCAAAAGAATGTTAAACGGTTATAGTTATCGATATATCAGTAGATTAGTTTGTTAGTTAAAAGAAACATACATAGAAATATTTAAAAAATGCAATCTGTAACAACAAGTTAAACTAACCAATTAGCATGGCAAAAATGTTGATGTCACAAACAGATACCAAGATGGGAATGCATGATACAAGGCACAGTGCCTTTATCTGTCAGATCTGAAATGCAAAGAAAACAAAAATCAACAGGTAAATTTTCATCAAAGTAGTAATACATCCTGACAAAAAAATTCTGCAAAAAGTTGCATCCAACAGTTATGATTTATAAGGCATAGCTGCACAATTCTTTCCGACAAAATATTTATACATAAAAATGGTAAGAGAAATGTTGCATTGTTCACAACATGGTTAAGAGTGCCATGGCTTCCAATGTTACAAATCAGTCGCCAAATGTTTTCAGCAAGAAACTTCTTGCTGACAAGGAGGTGATTTACTAAAAAAAAATCCATTTGACATTCACATAACAGAAGGTTGGTAAATATCATGAAACGCTTTCCACTTAAACAATTTTGTTTCTTACAGGAAACATTTGATGACATAAATCTTTTTTCGATTATGACGGTCAGTTTTTCTTGTTAGTCCTGATGACACCTTTGATTTCAACATCTTATCAAACAGTTGCAAAGGACTAATGATCTATAGCAGATACAGATCCATTAAAAGAATGCCTCGAAACAGGCTTTCACCCCGCTTTATATATAAAGCAACAACCGAACACAGTACACGGCCGAGCGATACAAGGTGATGGGTAGCCCTCACATGCCGATCCCAGGATCACCGGTCCACGCAAGACGCACGCGACTACGCTACCGAAAGAGAGTACAGGAAGATCAGGGTACAACGCCACGCAACGCCCTAAACACCTAAGCTCCACGACAACGCCCTCAGGAGGGAAAACGACGCGAAGCGACGCCGCTGCCGAGTCCACCATGGACAAGGGTTTTCACCCGGAACCCTGACACGAAGAGGAGCACCACGACGACGTCTTCAGGAAGAGAGCGGCGCCCGCGGGCGTCGCCATCGCCGGCAACAAAGCGCGGAGCTTTCGCTCGGCAGCTCCACCGTGACACCATGAGGTCTTCAGGCGCGCGCGATGAGGTCCGATCCCCAGGTCAGGATCGGGGTGTCCCCACTGCCAATGACAGAGAGCACACCCGAGCTACCCGCCGCTACACCTCTTGCCGTCCACACGACCAAGAGGACAGCCATCACCACCGCCATGATGCCCGCCGGAGAGCCAACCATGCGGACCGCCATCCGGGGCCGCCACCCCGGCATCCATGTCGCAGACACCGCCCCCATCCACATCACGGAGCACCCACCACGGTAGGAAGAGTGAAAGGTGACTGCTTTCACTCCTAGCCCGGCATTAGCCACGGAGTCTGGGTCGGCGCCTCCAGCATCGGAGGCGCCCACGCCTGTGTCCCCACCTAGCCCCGGTGGACCGGGGGAGACACGACCCTGTGGCTATCGACGGCCGTCGCCGAGCTGACTCCCACGACGCCATGCCCGTGGCCTCTGGCTTCGATCTGCCAGACAGAGGAGCGCAGTCCCGACCACCACCCTCGACCACCGTACCCGCAAGGAGAGGGATCCCACTACTCGCGGGCACCACCCGGACCGCGCCCACCATCGCCTACCCGGAGCCGAAGCTCCGACCCGCCCCGGGCCCCAAGCTGGTCCGCCCGAGCACGAGCCCCAAGTCCTGGCCATCGCCGCCGACCCGGACCTAAGAGAAGAGAGGAGCACCACCACCCGCACCGCGCCGCCGAACGCCAACCACCGCCACCCAAGCCGCAGTGGCCGCCTCGCCGGCGAGCGCCACCACCCTACGGCCACCCCACCGGACCTCCACGCCACCACACGAACCACAAGCCACCACCCATCTGCCACCAACGACCACCTCAACGGGGAAGGGGAAGCCAAGAGCCGAGCACGGCGCGCAAGGGGACAGCCACACAACGAGGGAATAGCTTCGGTGGCCATGCCCACAACACCGGACGCCTCCGGCCAGCGCCGCCGCCGGCCGCCAGATCTGGCAGCTCCAGATCCAGCGGGGGCTGCCCAAGGTAGCCAGGCGCCCGGCTGCACTGCGGCAGCAGCCGGCCCCCTCCAGACGGGCGCGCACGGGAGCCACTAGCGCCCCAGACCGCCGTCGAAGCCCACCTGCGCACCACCGCCCGACCATGGATCCAGGGCGACGAGGACGACCGCGCGGGCGCCGCCACGCACCCACCGCACCCCGTGTAGCCGCCGCAGCACCACCGCGCGCCCGAGCCGCCGTCCCAGCCGCGCGCCTCGCCGCCGCCGCGCCCCACACCAGCGCCGCGCCCCCGACCAGACGCCGCAGCCCGCGCTGACGGCCCCATGCGGGGAGGAGCAGGGACCTCGCCGCCGCCGACGCCGCCCGGGCTTTGCCCGGCGGCGCCCTCCGGCGACGGCGAGGGAGGAGGGGACGAGGGATGAGTGGGAGTCCGCTGGATCTAGGGGTCGCCCAGCCGCCCCCCGCGAGAGCGACGGGGGGTACCAGAAATTTGATTCTGGCATCTTATCAAATTGTTGTTGGTCCTGACCACACCTTTGTATAGTATTACCTTTCTTGCACATGAGACGCTCTTATGTGTTTTGAAGTCGTAACTCGGAATGTCAACAACTTTACCCTGTTTCAGTGTTTCCATACAAGAGAGTAGTAAATCCGTATCAAATGCATCTGCAATTAGGACAGGATCAGCATCATTAACAAAGTCAGTGCACATCTCTTTCCAATAGCACAAAAAGACATCAGGTTCTCATGAAACATGCGCTGTATCTAGATGATCAAAGTTATAATCATGAACACAGAACGATTCCTCATTAGAGAGTCAATAATAAAATGACTCCTGCGACATTTGAGATCAAATTTCTTATTGCTTGAGAGATTGTACCCATCGTATGATTACAATAAAGTTACAGCAAGGGATGTTGATAAAAAATTTGAATGCATAATTAATGACACTACACACTTATAAAACATGAGAAATAAACTATTAGTGACTTTGTCAAGAAAGAATGGATGGTCCAAATATCATAAGAAGCGCAATCAGAGCTGTAATACACAAAACCTAAGTAACAACAACTATACATTGATCGCATAGCTGATCGATGATCATTTTGCAAACATTACTTTTACCTGAAGAAAGGAAGAAGGTTTGTTGTCATCATATGATGGGTGAGGTGCATTTGGGTGTAGAAAGGTTGTACCATGTAAGCGACTACAATTCACTGAATTTCTGCTAACAAACAAAAAGAACAGAACCCATCGACTAATAACAAATGGTTCCTGGTGTCCATTCTCCAGGCCTGACATCATTGGTAGTTCCTCCCCCGACAAAGAATCTTTCAGGTCCAGCTCGTGCAAACGGAGTGCTGGATGATGAACCCCAACCGCGGTAGCATTAAGCACTTCGCGTGTCCTGAGCGGAAGCTGGGCGGTGCCAGGTGAGAGGCGCCCCTTCCACTTTCTTGTTTATACTATGTAGTATGTAGTATTATTGCATCAGACTCAAAGTAGCATGTGCGTATTAAACAGAGGGAGCCAGGATAAACCGAGGATTTCAGATCATCAGGAACACAATAGAAAGTTCATTACACAATTGATGGAATGTGTAACACATGCATCTTGGTTCTAACATCACAGTAATAAAAAGTACTGAAATCATCTCCACAAAAAGAAGGAAAACAGTGAAATAAAACATGTGGAGCCGCCTTCGGTAGCTAACCTCTAACCATTTAAGTGGCTTTCTCTAGGGATACTGTCCCCCATAGTGCAACCACCTTTCACTTATCAAGTAAATTGGGAAGGGAGGCAGTAATCCAGAAGTGAAAACTTGTGGATTCATCGGAAACAGAATACCTCGGTGATGCAGACCTGACCTGCCATGAGGATGCTGGGGCTGTGAGAAGCAGCATAGGAGACGGAGCTCGCTGCTGGAATCGCTGTCATGGAGGGAGGGATACCGGCACGAATGAAAGAGGGTGAGGCGGACTGCAACATTCAATTTTACCTGAGAACATGGGTGTCATGCAACCTGGATGTACTGGCATTAGTAATTGTTATGTATGAGACATCTGCACTAAATTTTGTACATACTTGAATGAAAGTGACAGTAAAAATATCTGAACAAAGATGTTCACCTGAATGTATAGAACATTGCGGTGCAACATCGCTCATATCACATGGCATAGAAGCATTTTTTTCGGAGCAACGGCTCATTGGCAGCAACGTCACAGCCTCTGAAGAAGAAAATGGACAATGGGTATATAGATGAGATAACAATACATTGTTAATCTCCATAGTAAACAAATAAACGGACAAGTACAGATTACCTAGCTTCAGAATCTTTGTCGTTTGTCTGGCAACGCGACGATTCTGCGTAAGTATTTTTATCCAAAGCAGAACATGAACAAGTCAAGATCTCAAAAAACATTAGCAATAAAACCAAATTTTTATTTAGGAGAAGGTTTCTATTACAAAAAACTGAAAACTTGGTAGGTGGGGAAAGGGGCTAAAGAAAATGCACAAAACAGCTAGTTTTACTCTGAAGTTACACACTGAAGAGTAAACAAACATCGACTATCCCTTTAAGTTAATTAAAACCATACATCATATCAAACACAGTACACTGTACCTTTACAAAAAGGAAAAAATAAATAAAAGATTGAACTATAATGGTCTAGTACCTCTAGGCTCATCCTTCTTGGGAAATAATGCAAAAGATCGAATGAAATCAGACACCCTCCCAAATGTTGTCTCGGATATGGACTGGTTCTAAACCTGCACAACATAAACAATGTTTTTTAGAGCACAAAACACAAGCAAGCACGCCAACAAATCCATGAATATCAGTCTAAAATCAAGTGATGCGATGGCTATATGTGTAATTATGTATGATGAAAAAATGGAATGATCGCAATCGCTTGTTCTGTTATCAGGCACTGGACCTGCTACTGCTGATTGCTGGAATCAGTCAGGGACCAGTTGGCCAAGTTGCCGAAATAAATTCCAAGATGCCCAATCAACACAACAGAGAGGCTAAGCAAGCACACAGAGTAGTAGGCATGCTGTTTACTCGCCAAGGCCTTGCTGGAGCTCCCATATTTGTTCTGGATGTGCAAACAACAACAAAAAGAAGTTTAGAATCAGAACACGAAAACGCCGGCGAAGCAAAGATAAACAATCGGTACTTGTCGGAGTTTAATCTCTGGCTTACCCTGAGCGAGAAGTCTGTGATGTAGAGGAGCAGCAGCCGGGTGTTGTAGTGCACCAGAGTACTGCCACGCCTGAAGAGGTGAAGAATGGAAACTTAACCTTTCATGGATCAGCTTCATAGAAGCTACTATCTGATTATCTAGAAACTAACCTGGGCAATCAATTGCTCTGAGATAACAAAAGACGCATCATACAAATAGAACAGTACATCAGTAATAAACAATTACCAGGGCAAATAACTGAAGTAATGATATAAGAGAAGTCGATAGTGTCCAGTTTAGGGAAAGATTATACAAGGAACAATGGACAAAATTTAAAGCAGCAGTTTCCTGTAGCATTTTAGCCTGACTTATTTTTGTAGTGATGCCAAGCAGCCTATCTATGTACATGACCAACTCAAAACCTCATTCGTAGCTAACCTAGCAGCTAATTTACAAGGTGACCATCTTCTTCTCTGCTTGTATTGATCCTTTGGCTATTTGTTCTTGATATATAATTTCTAATAGAGCAACAGAAACTGATATAAGGCATCAACAATTCCTAAAATTGCATGGAAATACTTTATCAGACAGGAGCAAACTGAGATACTCTGAAACAATTAATAGTAAGCTTATATATCTAAATGGCAGAAAATAGGGAACTAACCTCTTCTCATATCCTGTCAAAATTGAAAAAAAGAGTCAAATTTAGATCCGTCAGTCACAAATAAGCAACAAAAAATAGCTTCGCAATTCACATTACACAAAAAGAGATAGGATTTAGGGAAGCAAATAAGAGACGAATGGGATATTTTTCACGCACAAATCAGACAAGGCGGCCTTGAGGCAGGAAGAGATTGTGCCGGCAGAGCACGACTTGGGCACAACTTCCCCAGAATCATAATCATTGGCAAAAGAAAATTGTGTTTTCTTAAGTTGGGGTTTGATCCTACACTGATCAAGAGACCAAACAACCAGTCTGAACGGAAAATATATCGATAGGACCAATATATATATAGATCCTCATCCTTTTGTCCTTCTCCATCAACCATGAGCCTAGCATTGAATTAATCCTCCACACGAACATGAATGAAAAAAACTATGTGCGTAAGCAAAGCAAACTATACATGTGAATGTGATTATGTGAATAAGAAATTTCAGCAGCCACATGAGCACATAGGAAATAGCGTTGGTTTATGGCAGTTTACATAGGAAAGAACAGTCCGATTGAAAAAACTATCTACTTGTAGATCACATGTTGAAGTCATACTCTCTACCATAGACAAAAATGAGAATGTCAGATGCATAAATCCTAAGTGACCATAGGATAAATAAGCCAACATGTGAATCAGAAATCCAATGTTTCAAATTATTTGATGCCATTTGTGAAATGCATTTCTACTTTTCAGTGGTGGTCATGTTCCATAAACTCTCACAATCAAGATCTGCCTAAATAATTACTAATGTGTAGAAAAAAATAGGACTTGCTTGGACTTGAAAGTATGTTGCCATCTGAACAATTATGTTCTCTGCAACACTGCCGTTGTTCAAATTCTCACCAGACAGTAGCAATGCATATCAACACTACTTGAATCCAATATCAATTGCCAAACGCAGGGACTATTTCCAGAGAAGATATAAAGAGAGAGGGGATGGAGAAAACCAGAGAAGGGGAGTAGAGGAAGGATTCGTACATGTGTTGGACCTCCTGCCTACTGGGTCATCATGGAAGCAAGGGCTAGGGTTGGGGCTGCTTGTTGGGGCATTGAGGTTGCAGCAACACCAACTTGATTCAGCACAGAGAGACAGAGAGAGATGTTCTCCTGCAGCAGAGAAGAGAAGGAGCTTCACGAACACATCAGCAACTCCAAAACGAACACAGCAGCAGAGAAGACGAGGGAAAGGAAGAGGAATCGGGGGATGGGGACGAGGGAAAGGAACGAAACGAACCTCTTTGTCTCGTAGCGACGACGTGGACAACGCGAGAGCACGCCCCTTCTGCGTAGTTTATTGTGTTTGATTCTGCATGCATGCCTGCGGGAAGCAGCTAGCATCAGCAACAGGATATCTTTTCTTTCCTTATTTCCTCCATCCTCTTCTTTCGACGTGTACGCGCCCCTGCATATGATCTGTGATCACGCGCACATGCCGGCCATGCATGCCACGCATTGATCATCCGGCGAGCACCGCTTCCACTGGGATCGCAGGCTGGCTGGACATCTCGAATTTTTGTCCAAAAAGACCACCTATCGAGTCGAATTGTCAAAAGAGACCACCTGCGACCGGAATTGTCGGATTAGACCCCCTGCCGCCACCAGCGGAGGCGGCTGGGGCCTGCCGCCACCAGCGCAGGCGGCCGGCCGGGCGGCTGGGGCCTGCCGCCGCCAGCGCAGGCGGCAGGCCGGAATCCCGTTGCACCGCCCCGCGACAGAACGGACTGACAGGCGCGGGCCCTGCCGCCACCAGCCGAGGCGGCAGCGCGGGCCCGGCCGCCACCAGCCCCGGCGGCAGGTACTGCTAGCCGACGCCACACTGACGGCGCGGAAAACGATTTAGACGGCGCTGATTCCGAGCCACGGAGCCGCGCGGGAAACGGAGACGACGACTGCTTTCTCTCGCGCTGATTCCTGCTGTCCAGGGCAGTGCACGCGCGACAGCGCTGCTTTTTTAAAGGATGCTGATTCCTGCTGCTGGGCGCGTTCGAGACCGCGTTGCTGTTGCTGCGGCGGACGCGAGAGCAAATTCTAACGCGGTGTGCCGACACTACAGTGCCCGTATTCTTTTTATACACGATGCCAGCGCTCTCTCGCACACACACACCCTGTCTGCTCTCTCGCACAGACACACTGCCTACTCTCTCGCGCGCACTCTCTCGCGCGCACACACTGCTCCCTCTCCTATCTTTCTGACTATTAAGAACACGGAGGAAGCATAGCTCAGCAGGTCAGAGCAGTCCATTTTTGTTGGTTGTGTTCGCATGCATGATGTTTTTACTTTGTTTGATTATTTGTAAGTATGTATTATCTGCTGTTTTAGGTAATATTTCATCAGTTTGTGAAGTAATTTGGAGCTTCAGGAGTATGATTTGCCGTGTGAAGTGAACTACTAAGTTGAAGATCAAGGTATGATCATTGCAATACATGAATATTAGTGTGCATGCACATTGGAAATTAGTTAGTTCTGTAGCCCGTCATTAGCTATGCGATGTTAACTTCTTGGAAGTAATATTTGTCAGAACAGTATGTTGAAGATGTTATAGATCAATGTTAGCTATGTCCATTAGTACTATTTTTTGGACATGCAAGATGTTGTTATTTTTGTCTGTAAGTCGTAATTAGGACTTGTGTTAAACGTGTAGGTAGAGTTAGAGCCAAAATTTGGACAACAAATTTTTGATTGTATTGTAGCTGAGTGATATGCCTTTAAGATGCATCATTTTCATTAGACATGCAAGAAGTTCTAAAAATGCTAATTAAGAAACCGCAGTTGGTCATTTACATGATTAAATGTGTTGTTATTTCATGTGTCATGTTTATTAATAAGTTTTATAGTTGGGAAATCATAGGTCAACTTTATTAGCTAATTTGGTACACTAGGAAACCGTACATGACATGCAACATAAGTGCTAATATCGTTGATAATGTATGTAATTAGGTAAAGAAAATATCGTCTGAGTAGCAAACAAGGAGGAGATGACGTGATTGAAGAAATTGTTTTTCGGTCTTCGACGTCCCTTGTGAGGTGATGACCACATGCATGCAATTTGGAGCTTAAAATGTTAATTAAGAATATGATTGTACTATAACTGGTCATTGCATGATTAAATGTGTTGTTATTTCATGTGTCATGTTTTTTAATAAGTTCAGTAGTAAGGAAATCATACGTAGACTTTATTAGCTAATTTGGTAGAGTAGGAAACCGTAAATGAAATGCAAGATAAATGCTAATATCCTTGATGATGTATGTAAACCGTAAAAGAAAATATCGTCTGGGTAGCAAACTAGGAGGAGATGACGTGATTGATGCAAATTGTTTTTCTGTCTTCGGTTCCTCTTTAGAGGTGATGACCACATGCATGCTACTGCTATTTTGAAACTTTTGGCAGCAGAAGAAAATTGTGCGTCTAATTTTTTTTTCATGTGATAATAGGTCGACCTCATTGATATATTACCGGTGATATATTTACGCTAACGGATTTTTCTATTCGGAAGGATATCCTTATTGAACAAGAGGTATAAATGCTGTGCTGTAATTTTTTGAACAATTATTTTTTGTGTTGATGTACTGCTGTGAATGATGTTACTGTTGTGTCGTGAATATTAGTCGGATTATTATATGTAAATAAACGATTATTACCCTAAGTTATTAGAATATAAATTGACTAACGATGTAAATATGGCTGCTCGTTAGGTACTATGGAAAATTTGTTAGTGTTCTATGGGGACATCGTACGCGACGGTCCTTCCGGTGTGGATGTGTCTAGGTGCGAGATGACTACAGTTGTAGTGAGAGACATGGTTAATGTAGGGTATGCGGCAGTTAGAAGGTGCATCCGATCGGTGTTTGGTTCAGCGATGGATGGAAAAAAAATGACCATGGAGGCTTTCGTGGTTGACGGAGGAAATGATGGGACAGTATCCCGTTGGGGTCTGCGGCGGGTTACTGGTGAAAAAGCCTGGGCGTCGTACATGGGGTTTGCAAGCAATCCCAATAACTCCATGTTTGGACAGCCCATGGTGTATGTGGAGTTCATTTCTGTCACTGATGTCGCCGAGTGCAGTAGCGGGGCTGGTGAGGCCGAGTTGGCAATCACTGTAGCCCCCAGCGCCGGTCCATCGGAACCAATAGGCGGCCAACAAGTGTATGACACAGGATATTGGTCTGCGGTCGTTGACATGAGCGAACACGTGGAGGGATTGCCGGAGGCGCTAGATGATGACGATGATGGTCATTCTTCTGCCTCTTCGGAATCAGATGATGATGAAGTTGTTCCTCCTGAGAAGGTGGTCGCTCCACCAATGAACCCAGAGTTTTTACAGGTTATGAGCATCACCAATGAATTTCACTCTGTTTCTGGCCTGGAAGCGGGAAGTCTGGCCGTTGGGCAGATTTTCCCAGATAAGAAATCTGCTTACCAAGCAATGAATAGCTATGCAATTGCCATACACCGGCAGCATAAAGTGATGCAGTCTGATAAAAAGGAGTTGAAGGTCATATGCATCCATCGCGAGTCGAATGGTTGCCGCGGAAGAGTTATTGCTCGCCGGAAGCCTGGGGTATGTCAGCCATGGCATGTCACAAAAATAGTGGAACATGGCTGTGAGCAAACCGGCACTCTTCCAGACCACCGCAATGTGACTGCAGAATTTGTGTCACAGATCATGCAAACGATTGTGCAGGAAAGTCTTAATATTAGTATTAGGGCTTTGCAAAAAACTGCAGCTGATCAGATTGGCTTCACTGTCAGCTACAGCAAGGCAAGGCATGCAAAGGAAAAGATATTCCAGAGGTTGTATGGAACCTATGAGGAGGCATATTCTTTTGCCCCCAGAATGCTGCATCAGATAGCAACTGCTAACAGGGGGACTCAAGTTTTCCGGAAACAACGTCCAAACCCAATGAACCGGGACGAGCTAATCCTGGACCGCTTATTCTGGGCATTCGCCCAGACTATACAAGCATTCAAGCATTGTCGTCCGGTTTTATCAATCGATGGTACATTTCTCACTGGAAAGTACAAGGGCACACTCTTGGTGGCAATTGCTGCAGATGCAAATAATCAACTTCTACCTATTGCGTATGCAATAGTCGAGAGCGAGAACAAACATAGTTGGCTGTGGTTCCTGAGTTGCCTAAAGATGGGGGTCGTCAAAGATCGCGAAGGGGTTTGCATCATCTCTGATCGCAACACTGGGCTATTAAGCGCGCTCGACATAATTAAGGCTTCAGAAGAACCAGACTGGAGGTGGCCCGATCTGGAGACAAGGTGGTGCATGCGGCATTTGGCAGCTAATTTTTATTCCAAATTCAAAAACAAAGATTGGTTCAAGTTATTCAAGAGGATGTGCATGCAGAAAACTGAAGCCAAAATGAATGCTATCTGGGCAGGTATCAATGGTGAGATCGAGCGCGCATCCCTGCCGGAGAGAGAAGACCAGAGGGGTCGTCGGACAGCAATAAATTTGAGCCAGTGGATCAGCGAGAATTGTCCCCATTTGTACAAGTGGGCGCAGTCTCACGACAGTGGGGCTCGGTACGGTATAATGACAAGCAACATGTCAGAGGTGTACAATGGTGTTCTTAAAGGGGTGAGGGCCCTACCTATCACAGCCCTAATCGATGAAACTTGGAACCGGACTGTGTCATACTTTGCAGACAGAGTCACGGTCGCCAAGGCACTGGTTGATTTGAACAAGCCATGGTCTGAGAAGATGCAAAGACATCTTGATGAGAAAGCAAAGAAGTCGCAAAGCCATGGTTGCAGGAAGGTAGATGCCCTTAGGAATAAATGGGAAGTCAATGTGCGAGCCAAGTATGTTAAGGGTCACCACAGAGGATAAAAAAAACAAGCTGTGACCCTTGGCACAACCTCGTGTGAGTGCACTTGCAACAAGCCCAAGCTTCTGGGATACCCTTGCAGTCACGTACTCCTTGCAGCTGCCGATCAAAAAATCAGTGTCGAACCTTACGTATCGCCGTTCTTTAACATGCACAATTTATACAACACTTGGAACGGTGAGTTCTGGGCATGGGGCATTGATATGGACTACAAGCTATTGTGGCCAAACGGGTCCAAATGGGTTCCTGATCCCAAGTTGATGAGAACCACCAAGGGACGGCGTCAGTCTAGGCGTCATCGCAATGACATGGACCATAGCCAGTCGGGAGAACCAAGGCGATGTCGCGTTTGCAGGTGCCCTGGACACTCGCGTAGGGAATGTCCGTATCGTACCAACAACACCGCATGATATTTAATCATGCTATGTATTTTAGTTTCATTTAATCGTGATGTAATGTAATCTTCGGATATTTAATTTCATTTCATCGTGATGTAATCTTCAAATATTTAATTTCATTTCATCGTGATTTAATCTTCGGATATTTAATTACATTTAATCTTGATGTAATCTTCGGATATTTAATTTCATTTAATCGTGATTGCAGGTTATGGCCGAAATGCCAGCGCTTTTGCAGCGGCATCACGACGCCCACCACCGTTGCCACCTTTTCTTAAACCCGAATCATGAAAATCCTCCTCAGACCTTCAGACTTCGAACCGTAAAGAACACATGGCCAATACACAATTATTTCCGTCAACACCTTCAGGCTTATGGACTCCTTCGTTTTGCTAACCTCGCAACTCGTCCAGGCACTTTCACTTCTGACCCATCGCTTTTGACATCCCTCGTTGACCGATGAAGACCTGAGACCCACAGTTTTCATTTTCGCTGTGGAGAGCTCGCACCTACGCTAAAAGATGTGTCAATGATCACAGCTTTACCAATTAGAGGTGAGCCAGTGGTCCCTCCACTAGTTCCTGCAACTTGGCCAGAATATGTCTCGGTCCGTCTTGGGCTTACAATGCCAAAATCAAATCGTCCTGGTCCGCCTCGGGGTGTCCCACTCAGCTGGCTTTTTAATAACTTTGAAACGTTATCTAGCTACGCTGATCTTGAGACGAGGAAGAGACACTTGTTTGCATATTTGTTGTGGCTATTTGGTGTGATGTTTCCTAATTCTCATGGTGAGGTAGTCCTCCCTGGTCTCATCTACTTTGCCGCAAAGATAGTGGACGAACCTTTACCCGCGGTTCCAACATACAGCTTTGGTTCTGCTATACTTTCTCACACATATAGAGGGTTGTGTGATGCCACTCAGAAATCTTCATTCGCAGCTAAAGCTCCATTACTTTGTGTCTCGTACGAGTTTCTACAGTTGTGGTCATGGGAATACCTACCTGTTGGACGACCCCAGATAGTAAATCCCGTAACCCCATACGACTGTGGTGAGGGCATTGTAACTATGTCCAGCCGGTGGACGCTCGGTCGGAAAAAATGGGCTACAAAAATTGCAAAAAGTTGTTACCCCATATACCATGATCAGTTTGAGCTTCTTGAGGACTCACTAATCACATGGAACCCGTGGACTGAGCTACACATTAACATGGTATTTGGTTCGCAACCCATCCCAGTGGAATGCGTGAGAGATAGTGGCTTCTGGATGACTCGTTGCAATTTACTATGTCTGTGGTTTGTTGAACCGTACAATCCTGACCGTGTCATGAGACAGTTCGGTCTACATCAAGATATTCCACCACCTGTTCCAAGATGTATCGACGAACATACTCATAAGTAAGATGCAACCTCCCTAAATAGTTAATGTCTTTTTAATTCATAAAACTTACGTTCTGTTACGTAAATTTCAGGATCAACAATAGTGGCAGAACTGGTGTCGATTACCGTGAAGAGAACATTCAATGGGTGAACCAGTGGAATAATGAAGCACTGGAAATGATAGTGCATGAACATAGGTAAATTTTATTTACGGTAATTTATGTACATAAACAAGTTGATGTAATTATTTAATTATGCAGACCGTACGACGCGACTACAACACAAGCGTATTACGAGTGGTACTGCATGAGCACGCGTACTCGACTGACGCATCAACCACCTAAGATGCCAACACATCCCACACATATGGAACAGTTGCAGAGACGGATAGACACATCATCAGCTTACTATCGTGACTACACGGTAATCATCAACAACTTACTATTCAAGTCCATCATTTCATGAACAATTCAAGCAACCAACAACCTATTTTTTTAGATTGATATTTGCAACGAAGTAGGGAAGATGGCGAGGGAAGGCATGCAAGCCCGAGACACACCAGGTCGAACGTCTGCCTTAAAAAAATTGGTGAATTCGTCGCCAAAACGATGAGATGCGGTAGACGGAACGATGTTGACACTGGAGCGTACAACATGCCGGAACCGAGGTCAGCTAGAACGAGTGCAGCGCCGTCGTCATCCAGGCGGTGGGGAGAGGGTCCAAATACTACAACGACATTTCCACGACATGACTCGTCTCTGCCACTACAGGGGCATACATCCCAGGTAAATGTTGCAGGCTTGGATTCCATGCCCGAGCAGACTCATTTCGTGGACCAAAATGCGGACACAGGATATGGCGCATACACCCAAGGTGACGGATCTCAGCCGTATCCCTCCACGCGAGGGATCAGGATGCCCGAGGAGACTCGTTTTCCTGACATAAACCAGCACACTAGGGGCGAGGGATCACAAAGCTACAACACCGCTCAGGTATGTTCAACCATAACAAGCAATTACAAGGGTACAACATTTACATGACTTTTATTTACATACGGTTTTTCTGTGCAGGAAAGTAATGATACATCATGGGAAGATGAAGAAACCCAGCGTGGCGTAAACAAAGACATACTCACGGAATCCCTTAATCCGTACAATCCTGACCGTGTCCCGGGATTATTGAATGAGTTTTTCGAGACAGACGTTATTGGCCCATCTTATATCCCTTCCCAGTCACAACCATACACCTATAATTTCGAATCATCATCTCAATATGGATTGCAGACTCCACCACCTATGCATGAGTCGCAGACACAGGAAGAAGAGGGGCAGTACGGTCGTGGTCTTCGTGAACACCGACCCCCTACTCGCTTGTCACCTTCCGGTCGTCGGGAAAGGCCAGCTGGCCGTCGTCGCGTAGGGTGATTCGTCTATCTATGTGTGCGAACTATTGTATCTATCTATGTCAGTTTCCAACTTTCAGACTATTCTCATGTGTGAGGACTTATCTATGTATCAGACATCCTTCATGTATGTGTTACTATCTATGTATGAGTCATTATCTATATAAGAGACTGATTTGTTTTCAAGACACTTGTCTACTTCATATTAGTAGTACATCTGAATTAAACGGTACGAATCAACTAAACGGTACGAGATACATTTCCAAACAGACTACAACAGATAATTAAGATAGAAGTACATCTGAATTAAACGGTACGACTTAACTAAAAAATACATCCCACAAACTACATGAAGTCATCGTCGTCATCCTCCATTGATGCAGCACTCTTCCCCTTCGACGGTGCGGTAGTCTTGGACTTCAACGATGTGGGTCTCTTGGCCTTGGTGCTCGGCATGAAGTCATCGTCGTCATCCTCCGTTGATGCAGCACTCTTGCCCTTCGACGGTGCGGTACTCTTGCACTTCGACGATGCAGGTATCTTGGACTTGGTGCTCGGCATGAAGAGGTCGTCTTCGTCCTCACTGTCTGCTGACCATAAATCTGAATTATTTAGAGCAAGCCTGAGGTAAGATTCACCTTTATGCAGTTGCTTCTGCCATCTGCCATGCAACCTGAGAAGTTCTTTCCGTATCTCCTCAAATGTCCTGGGAGGCCACCCACTCCTAGCTAATGAGTGAGCCAACTCATTCATTATGGTGTCACTACTAATGAGTTCCTCCCATGGAACTACTCTATCGTCGATCTTGAAATTGGCGGCTAGACGGAGAAGACGATCGGACATACCAGTGTGAAAACTACGATCAAAAGGATAATGGGACATCTCCACGAAACTACACTTGCCTGCTCACCCACCTTACTGCCGAGGGGGTTTTATAGGTTCAGAAGAGAAGATGGCGGGAGAGAAAGGCGGGAAAGAAAATGGCGGGAAAGTAGGGCGGGAAATAAAATGGCGGGAAAGTAGGGCGGGAAATAAAATGGCGGGAGAGAATGGCGGGAAAGAATGGCGGGAAAAAAAATGGCAGGAAAGAAGGGCGGGAAAGAAAATTGAAAATAACATGCATAAAATAAGATACATTAAACTGTTGAAATTAAGATGCATCGAAAATAACATGCATAAAATAAGATACATAAAATAAGATACATAAAAATTAAGATACAACTTGCTGCGAATTTTAAGATACAACTTGCTGCAATGCGAATTTTAGGATACAATAACATAAATCTACTGAGTCCAACGTGGATATTTTCCTTTTCCATCACCAGCTTCTTCTGCTGCCTTGGCTGCACGAGCCCTTTCTTTCTTTATCTGCCTCTCAGCCTCACGGGCCTCCTGTCGCTATCGTTGAACCTCCGCCAGTCGAAGTGCCTCTTCTCGGTTTTTCTTCTTCATCTCATCAAGAAAAGCCCTCTGCTTCACACAGTACTCTTGCCACTCTCTCTCCTGCTCTGCTTTCTCCTCTGCTGCCGCCTTCGCGCGGCGCTCTTCCACGTCCAAACTTGCCCATGCACGACGACCTCTTTCACGAATCTCGGTCACCGCCCAGTCCGGTTTTTTCGTGTCAATCCAACGATAGTACATGCACAGAGGCGGAGGAGACTACAACAAAAATAGAAATATAAATATCAAATCAACAATAATATCAACAACGTGTTTATTCTTGGTGACTAAAACATACCGGAGGCCTGATGTACGGTGAAATAGCAACGGATGGATCTTCCTCATAATTGGCGCACATGAAAAACTTCATGCCCAACCAATCTGAAAAATCCGTCACCTCCCTCACCTTGCAGAGATCGCCACACCAACAACGAAGTACTTCCATCCCCCGAGGCAAAGTCGCACTCTTCATTTTCTTAGGCCTAATGCTTTGATCCGAGCAAGGCAAACTCATGCTGACTAGCGCGTTGGTGTTTTGAAGTGTGCCTGGATGATGCAGAAGAGAGTGAGAAAGAGCAAGCAGTGTGGGCAGAAGCAAAGAGAAGAGTGTGAGAGAGCAGGCAACGGCATCTCATATATAAAGATGAGGAGCACTGTGTTGTCGGTAGAAGAAAATAAAACACGCGCGTCCGCCGCAGCTACAGAACTTATTAAAAAACATGACACATGAAATAACAACACATTTAATCATGCATGTTAAAAAACGTTTAATCATGCATGTGAAAAAACATGACACATGAAATAACAACACATTTAAAACCAAAACGTTTAACATAAATTCTAATTACGACTTACTGAGAAGGAGCAGTGTGTGCGCGCGAGAGAGTAGGCAGTGTGTCTGTGCGAGAGAGCAGACAGGGTGTGTGTGCGAGAGAGAGCTGGTATCGTGTATAAAAAGAATACGGGCGCTGTAGTGTCGGCACACCGCGTTAGAATTTGCTCTCGCGTCCGCCGTAGCAATCAGCAGCAGCATTTTTCAGTCAGCCTCGCAATCAGCAGCGGCAACATCTATCAATCAGTGTCGCACGTAGACAGCAGGAATCATCATCTAGTAAAAAAAGAGAAATCAGTCGTCGGCCGTTTCCGCGCGGCTCGGCCGATTCCGTGCCTCGTTTTCAGCGCCGTTTGCCTCGTTTTCAGCGCAGTCAGGGTGCGTCGGCTAGCGACAGATGCCGCCGGGGCTGGTGGCGGCCGGGCCCGCGCTGCCGCCTCGGCTGCTGGCGGCAGGGCCCGCGCCTGCCGTCCGTTCCGTAGCGAGCACGCCGAAACGGGATTCCCACCTGCTGCCTCGGCCATTGGCGGCAGGCCCCACCCGCCCGGCCGGCCGCCAGCGCTGGTGGCGGCAGGCCCCAGCCGCCTCCGCTGGTGGCGGCAGGTGGGTCTGATCTAGCAATTTATTTCGCAGGTGGTCTCTTTTGGCATTTGCAGTCGACAGGTGGTCCTTTTGGACAAAAATTCGGACATCTCTGGACTCGTGCGTCTCAGCTGAGCCATGGAAAGCACATGTGCATCAACAGTTCAACCGTTGGCTTCATGAGGAAATAGAGATACGTACGTACACTGATTATGCCACATACATTTCCATGCATCTCTCTCTCTCTCTCTCTCTCGTGTGAGATACAGTACACGTAGATCGGTAAGGTGAGATGACTAGAGAGACATGGCCACATGGGCAGTAGGATGCATGCATGCAGGGTATGGACGTACCCCTCAGTCACTGGACTGTGTGGTGGTGATGCAGATGGTCAGTCGGTGCTGTGCCTCTGCATGCATGTTGCGTTTTTATTTTTACACAGAAGTTTTCATTTCATTTAACAACAACGTACATATACAATCTTGCATTGCATGATGCATGAAACTGCAGCTATTTCTGCATTTAGGAATGTACCTATGCCTGAGTTTAAACACCTGTAGCTAAAAGATGCATTCTGAATCTTCAGTGCCAACTTGGCTTGATGATGAGCTCTAAAATTATAACCTCTATTGATATGATATATCCTGGAAGCATCAAAGGCTGCGGAGGCTGCTACTTGAGCGAGTTGTGGTCTGATGGACCAATGTCCAGGAGCAAGCATCATGTTTTGCGATGCTGCTGCAGTCGCCAACGTCGCACAGTCTGTCAAAAAAGTTGCCTGCTGAATCTGAAGTGTTCCTGCAATCTGGGACGCTAACATCAAGCCAAATGCCTCTGCCTGAATTGCAGATGTTGCTAGTGGGGATATGGCCGAGATACACAGCTGAGAGCAATGTTGATCGCCTCCGAACTGTATGAAAATACCTAAGCCAGCAACCGCCGAACTGCCGTCCAGACTAGGAGACCAAGCTGCATCCAAGAAAACTATGGGACCTGAGATGGTAGATATATCATTGATAGTTCTTCCCGCCGTGTGTGTTGTATGTTGGTCAGCATGGCCCTGTCTTTGCCGCCCTTGCACAGAAGCCTCATCCAGCATCCTGGAGATTGAAGTGCGAGCTTTATCGCCCATCTGAGAGGAAACTACTACCTCCATATTGCACTAGTAGAAAACAGGGCTTTGGTCCAGGCCGGGCCAGCCCATTAGTCCCGGTTCAGTCACGAACCGGGACCAATGGGATCAACGGTCCCGGTTCGTGAGGCCAGGGGGCCGGCCGGGCCTCGTGGGGCATTGGTCCCGGTTCGTCTGGACCCTTTAGTCCCGGTTCCAGACACGAACCGGGACCAATGTGCCTCGCTCCTGGCCCACAACCATTGGTCCCGGTTTGTGGCTGGAACCGGGACTAAAGGTGACCCCTTTTGTCCCGGTTCCAGCCACGAACCGGGACCAATGCGCCTCGCTCCTGGCCCACAACCATTGGTCCCGGTTTGTGGCTAGAACCGGGACCAATGGTTGGCCTATATATAGCCCCCGCCCGCGAGCAGAGCAATGCATTGCTCTGTTTTTTTGCCCGGCCGTGGGAGAGCTTTTGTGGTGCTCTAGCTCACCTCCTATGCACATGAGGTGTTCGATGAAATGCCCGAGCCACACTTAAGCTTTCTCCTCTCGAAGCTCCTTGTCCAAGCTCCATTTTCCTCAAGATTTGTCTAGGTTTGGCGGTCCGTCCTGTCCTGTCCCCGTCCTCACCGCCGTCGATCGCCCGCGCCCATCTCGGCGCCGGCAACACCGTGGTTAGCCTCTTCTTCTTATCTTCTTTCTAAAAGAAAAAAGTTCTTATTTGTGTGTTTTAATTAGATGCTCTAGAGAGTTATATGTTGTTCAATAATAAGAACTATATAACGCACGCAGATGAACCGGCAATGGATGTACGGTGACCGACGCACCTCCGAGTATATTAAGGGCCTGCATAATTTTCTCGAAGCGGCTGAGGCAAACAAGCAGAATGGTTTTATGCATTGTCCATGTACTATCTGTGAGAATACGAAGGCTTTCTCCAACTCTAAAACCCTTCACTTCCACCTGCTTGAGAAGGGTTTTATGCCACACTATAATGTTTGGACCAAGCACGGAGAAAGAGGGGTTATGATGGAAGACAACGAAGAAGAAGAGGATGATGACAACTACCCGCCCCCTGAATACGGTGATGCTGCAATGGGGGAAGCTGAAGATTAAGAGGAACCAGACGATGTGCCCGATGATGATCTTCGCCGGGTCATTGTTGATGCACAGAGAGAATGCGAAAGTGAAAGGGAGAAGTTGAAGTTCGATCGCATGTTAGAGGATCACAAAAAAGGGTTGTACCCAAATTGCGAAGATGACAACAGAAAGCTCGGTACCACACTGGAATTGCTGCAATGGAAGGCAGACAATGGTGTATCTGACAAGGGATTTAGTTCGCTGCTGAAAATAATGAAGAAGAAGCTTCCAAAGGATAACGAATTGCCCGGCAGTACGTACGAAGCAAAGAAGGTTCTATGCCCTCTAGGATTGGAGGTGCAGAAGATACATGCATGCCCTAATGACTGCATCCTCTACCGCGGTGAGTACGAGGATTTGAACGCATGCCCGGTATGCGGTGCATTGCGGTATAAGATCAGACGAGATGACCCTGGTGATGTTGAGGGCGAGCGCCCCAGGAAGAGGGTTCCTGCCAAGGTGATGTGGTATGCTCCTATAATACCACGGCTGAAACGTCTGTTCAGAAACAAAGAGCATGCCAAGTTGATGCGATGGCACAAAGAAGACCGTAAGAAAGACGGGAAGTTGAGAGCACCCGCTGACGGGTCGCAGTGGAGAAAAATCGAGAGAAGGTGGGGGGACTTTGCATGTGACACAAGGAACGTATGGTTTGGTTTAAGTGCAGATGGCATTAATCCTTTTGGGGAGCAGAGCAGCAATCATAGCACCTGGCCCGTGACTCTATGTATCTATAACCTTCCTCCTTGGTTGTGCATGAAGCGGAAGTTCATTATGATGCCAGTGCTCATCCAAGGCCCTAAGCAACCCGGCAATGACATTGATGTGTACCTAAGGCCATTAGTTGAAGAACTTTTACAGCTGTGGAATGGAGAAGGTGTACGTGTGTGGGATGAGCACAAACAGGAGGAATTTGACCTACATGCGTTGCTGTTTGTAACCATCAACGATTGGCCTGCTCTCAGTAACCTTTCAGGACAGACAAACAAGGGATACCACGCATGCACACACTGTTTAGATGACACCGACAGTATATATTTGGACAAATGCAGGAAGAATGTGTACCTGGGGCATCGTCTATTTCTTCCGACCAACCATCAATGTCGAAAGAAAGGAAAGCATTTCAAAGGTGAGGCAGATCACCGGAAGAAGCCCGCCCTCCGTACTGGTGATCACATACTTGATATGGTCAATGATTTACAAGTAATCTTTGGAAAGGGTCCTGGCGGACTATCTGTTCCGACTGACGATGCGGGACGCGCACCCATGTGGAAGAAGAAATCTATATTTGGGACCTACCCTATTGGAAAGACCTAGAGGTCCGCTCTGCAATCGACGTGATGCACGTGACGAAGAATCTTTGCGTGAACCTGCTAGGCTTCTTGGGAGTGTATGGGAAGACAAAAGATACACCGGAGGCACGGGAGGAACAGCAACGTGTGCATGAAAAAGACGGCATGCATCCAAAGCAGTATGAAGGTCCTGCCAGCTACGCTCTTACCAAAGAAGAGAAGGAAATCTTCTTTGAATGCCTGCTCAGTATGAAGGTCCCGTCTGGCTTCTCGTCGAATATAAAGGGAATAATAAATATGGCAGAGAAAAAGTTCCAGAACCTAAAGTCTCATGACTGCCACGTGATTATGACGCAACTGCTTCCGGTTGCATTGAGGGGGCTTCTACCGGAAAACGTTCGATTAGCCATTGTGAAGCTATGTGCATTCCTCAATGCAATCTCTCAGAAGGTGATCGATCCAGAAATCCTGTCAAGGTTAAGGAGTGATTTGGTGCAATGTCTTGTTAGTTTCGAGCTGGTCTTCCCACCATCTTTCTTCAATATCATGACGCACGTCCTAGTTCATCTAGTCGACGAGATTGTCATTCTGGGCCCTGTATTTCTACACAATATGTTCCCCTTTGAGAGGTTCATGGGAGTCTTAAAGAAATATGTTCGTAACCGCGCTAGGCCAGAAGCAAGCATCTCCATGGGCCATCAAACAGAGGATGTCATTGGGTTTTGTGTTGACTTCATTCCTGACCTTAAGAAGATTGGTCTCCCTCAATCGCGGTATGAGGGGAGACTGACTGGAAAAGGCACGCTAGGAGCGGACTCAATAATATGTAGGGACGGGCATTCTTGGTCTCAAGCACACTACACAGTTCTACAGAATTCTACCTTGGTGACCCCGTATGTCGATGAACACAAGAATATTCTGCGCTCCAAACACCCGGAGCAGTGTGACGACTGGATTACATATGAACACATCAGGACTTTCGGCAGTTGGTTGCAAACACGTCTCATGGGTGACAACACTGTTTCTGATGAGCTGTACTCGTTGGCCAGGGGACCATCTTTGACTGTATTGACTTACAAAGGGTATGAGATAAATGGGAATACATTTTACACGATCGCCCAAGATCAAAAGAGCACCAACCAAAACAGCGGTTTCCGCTTTGATGCAGCAACCAAGAGGGGAAAGGACACATATTATGGTTACATAGTGGACATATGGGAACTTGACTATGGACATGATTTCAAGGTCCCTTTGTTTCAGTGCAAATGGGTCAATCTGTCAGGAGGCGGGGTACAGGTAGACCCACAGTACGGAATGACAACAGTGGATCTCAACAATCTTGGGTACATAGACGAACCATTCGTCCTAGCCAATGATGTGGCGCAGGTTTTCTATGTGAAGGACATGTCTACCAAACCGAGAAAAAGAAAAGATAAGGAAGCGAATACATCATATGATGAGCCAAAGCGCCACATAGTTCTTTCAGGAAAAAGAGACATTGTGGGATTGGAGGGCAAGACAGACATGTCTGAAGATTATGAAAAGTTTCATGAAATTCCTCCCTTCAAAGTCAAGGCTGACCGAAGCACCCTGTTAAACGATGAAGATTATCCATGGTTACGGCGCAATAAGCAAAGGACACAAGCGAAGAAAAAGTGAAGACTTTCTCTCCACAACTATATCATTGCAGTTACATGTGAAGAAATTAAATGCCTTTTGTAACAGATGAGTTTTCGTCCGAAACCCTGATACTTCGAAAGAGATTGTCTGTTTTGTACACGAAGTGCATCCAGTTTTTGCTGTAACCCTCTCAACTTTTTAGCACATGCTATGTGGGTGAAATGATGATACCATGCCAACTTTCAACCTGTTCAGAGTTCATTTGTAGTGCTTTTCAATTTCAGGGTCATTTAGCTTAAAAAATCAGTAAATGCATGAAAAATAGGAAATGAAGTCAGAAAGGGTTGAAAATTGATGATGTGGCTTTGAATGGTGCATTTTGAACACACAAAAAGTCTGGAGTTCAAATAAGTTCAAAAAAATGAAATCCCTTTGTAACAGATGAGTTTTCGTCCGAAACCCTGATACTTCGAAAGAGATTGTCCATTTTGTACATGAAGTGCATCCAGTTTTTGCCGTAACCCTCTCAACTTTTTAGAACATGCTATGTGGGTGTAATGATGATACCATGCCAACTTTCAACCTTTTCAGAGTTCATTTGAAGTGCTTTTCAATTTCAGGGTCATTTAGCTCAAAGAATGAACTAATAGCAAAAAGAATGAACTAGAAAACCTTTATGAAACTCTAATAGCAAAAATAATAAACTAAAAATAATTAATTAAAAAATTCTGTTATGATCAACTAAAATAAAACTATAATATTCTTCAATAGCAAAAAGAATCAACTAAAAAGCTTTTATAAAACTCTAATAGCAAAAGGAATCAACTAAAAATATTTTATAAACCTCTAGTATTTATGAAACTAAAATTATATAAAATTTATGCAACTAAAGTTATCAAAGTATTTTTTGTTCAAAACATTAATAGCAAAAAGAATTTTCATAAAGAATTTTTTTAGAAACTTTAATAGCAAACTAAAATAACAAAATCTGTTTTTGGTTAAAACAGACATTTAAAATTACCTAAAATTTACCAAATTGAATATAATGATAAAACACAGTAATATTAAATAGCAGGAAAAAGAATCACTCAAAAATCTATTTTTATAGTAAAGTTATTCACAAACTAGTGATTCACACCAATTTAAAAGAATTCAAATTTAAACTATTTAAATTTGGAAACTAATGGCACTTACAGAAAGTTTATAATTTTTGTGACCTAAAAGCAAAAAGAATCACTGAAAAACTGTAAGTAGAAACAAAAGAAAATAAATAAAGCAAAAAAGAAAACAAAAAAAGTAGAAAAAAATTAAAAAAATGCCGCCTAGTGGGCCACCACGGCCTGAATACGACTAGAAACCCAACCATCTAGTTGGGCCAGGATTCAAGCCCGCAGAAGGCCCACAAGGCCCACAGGCAGAGGTCATGCGATTAGGCCCGTAAGCCTGCTGCTGAGAGGAGCTCGAGAGGGTGTGCGCAGCAGCGCTTATAAACCACTCTCGAGCCCTCTCAGCTAGCGAGGTGGGACTAAACTTTTGGCCCCGGGCAGCACCACCCTTTAGTCCCGGTTGGTGGCACCAACCGGGACCAATGCCCACCTTTGGTCCCGGTTGGTGGCACCAACCGGGACCAATGCCACCCTTTAGTCCCGGTTGGTGCCACCAACCGGGACCAAAGGTCCCTGTTTCCCGCCCTTTGGGCTGCTGAAAAGAGACCTTTGGTCCCGGTTGGTGGCACCAACCGGGACTAAAGGTGGGCATTGGTCCCGGTTGGTGGCACCAACCGGGACCAATGCTCTCTGTATATAAGCAGGACTTGTTCATTTTCATCTCGCAGTTCCCCCCGACGACGCCGACCTCCTCGACGCCGCCAGGCTGCCCCGACGCCGTCGCCGTCGCCCGTGCCCCTGCCCCGCCCCCGAGCCCACACCGACGCCGTCCGCCGCCCACGCCGTCGCCGTCCGCCGCCCCCGAGCGCGCCCGGCCGCGACCCTGCGCCCCGACCCGCCCCACCGTCGCCGTCGTCGCCGGCTCCCTCGTGCGCTGCCCCCGCCGTCGCCCTCGCCAGCCGACGCCGTCGCCGTCTCCCTCGCGCGCCGCCCCCGCCGTCGCCCTCGCCAGCCGACGCCGTCCGCCGCCCCCGAGCGCGCCCGGCCACGCCCCTGCCCCGGCCCGCCTCCACCGTCGCCGTCGCCGACGCCCTCGCCGCCCCCGCCGTCGCCCTCGCCGTCCGCCCCCGCTGTGAGCCGCCGCCGCCCCGGCTCTGTTCATATCATTTTTTTGTTCATTTTTTATATGATGAATTTTTTGTTCATATATATATAATGTATATATGTATGTGGCTATATGTATGTATGGATGTTAATATATGTATTAATTTTTTTGTTCAGAGCATTTTTTTGTTCATATATGTATTTTTTTTGTTCATCTGTGTATTAATTATTTTTATTCATAGCATTTTTTTGTTCATATATGTATTTTTTTCATAGCATTTTTTTTCCATGTATATATGTATGTGGCTATGTATGTATAGATGGATAGCATTTTTTTCCATGTATGTATGTCGTTGTCGATATACCCCCTCCCCGATAACTTCGACATGAGGGTGGGTCGATATACCCCCTCCCCGATAACATTTTTTTCCTAAGTTACTAAGGTAAAATGTTCAAGCCCCTCTCGATATACCGGGCGACCAACTCTCGAGGCCACCCAAACCCTAGAAAAAAAGTGTTGTCGATATACCCCCTCCCCGATAACATTTTTTTTCTAAGTTACTAAGGTAAAATGTTCACCCCCCTCTCGATATACCGGGCGACCAACTCTCGAGGCCACCCAAACCCTAGAAAAAAGCGTTGTCGATCTCCTACCCCCTCCCGCCCCTACCCGACAATCTCTCGAGGCCACCCAAACCACTAGAAGAAAACTCCGGTAACTTCGACATGAGGGGGGACGTCGATCAACCCCCTCTCGCCCGAACAAGTCTATGTATCATTTTATATCGCGGTGGACATATATCAAAGTTTGATCATATGTCAAAGTTTGAATTTTGACATATGCAACATTTGATCATATATCAAAGTTTGATCATATGTCAAAGTTTGAATTTTGACATAGATTTATCAAGAATGCCCCCATTATGGATGTGCACAAGTTGATCCAATTTTTTTCTGATCTCATCTATATATATATTCTTCTATATGTCACGTTGTCTGTGAAAGTATTGAAGAAATCCATGGCTTCATCATTAGCCGGAAGTAACATGCGTATGATGCTACGAAGCTCTTCAAAGTTGTTTTGGAACGGAGTTCCGGATAGAATAATTCACTTTTTGGTACGAATTTCAGCAAAGGCCTTCCAAATAGCGATATTCGGAAGGCTCTTGCTGAACTTCGTACCAAAAAGCTAATTAATTTTCCTATCCGGGACTCCGTTCCAAAACAATTTTGGAGAGCTTCGTACCATTATGCGCCTGTTACTTCCGGCTAATGATGAAGCCATGGTTTTCTTGAATCCTTTGACACTAGACAACGTGACATATAGAAGGGTAGATGAGATCAGGAAAAATATGGACCATTTTCTACACATTCAGAATGGCGCCATTTTGTTAATTAAATTCCTTAAAGGTTAAAATGAGTTAAAAGTTACTTACTCCCGGTCCGCTCGCCCGACCAACTCTCGAGGCCACCTGTACCCCCTCCCCGATAACTTCGACATGAGGGGGGACGTCGGACATGAGGGGTGAGCGTCGTTGTCGTCTACCCCCTCCCCGATAACTTCGACATGAGGAGGGACGTCGGACATGACATGAGGGGTGAGCGTCGTTGTCGTCTACCCCCTCCGGTAACATAGATAACTCCGGTAACATAGATTTATCAAGAATACCCCCATTATGGATGTGCACAAGTTGATCCAATTTTTTTCTGATCTCATCTATATATATATTCTTCTATATTTGCAGAAACTATGGATCAAAGAGACTTGGAACAAGAACAGTTGTTGGGGGAGATAATCCTCGCCGGAGGTGATGCTGTCTTGTCGTTTCTCAACGACACCGATGGAACAATGGAGGAGGAAGGACATGATCATGATGGCTCCGGTGACATGATCATGATGGCTCCGGAGGTGCTGACTAGCTAATTGATGCATTAATTGTTTTGGTATGTACATATATATATTAACTCTTCTTTCTTCTTTTATAGCCCTCCGGATCGAGCCAAACTTCGGTAACGAGACGAGGCCCGAAGAAGAGGTTGTGCAAGGATGAAAGGTTCACGATCACAGCACTCGCGGACGATGGCCTACCGATTGAACCCAAGCGGACCAAGGACGCATTTTCTGCTCAGTGCGGAGCTATTGTTAGGGACAACATCCCGATCAGCATCAAGCAATGGAATAAGCCTAAGGACGACGCCCCTGAAGGTGATTATGTCACCGATAGACAGAAAGATGATCTTTGGACCTTGCTGAAGGCAAATTTCACCCTACCGCCAGAGGAGGATCCGAATAAGCCCGTTATAGAGCCACTGGTCAAGGCGTGTGCTCTTAAGAAGATGGCAGATCTATTCAGGAGGTGGAAGAAGGAGTTGAAATCAAAGTTTGTCGACAAAGGTGAGACTCCAGAATTCATCGGCCGATTTGAGAAGATAAGAGATCACTGGCCCGCATTTGTGGCCTACAAGACATCAGACAAGAGTAAGAAAATGTCAGAGACAAACAAGAACAACGCTGCAAAGAAGCAGTATCACCATCACACGGGGTCAGGTGGCTACCTCAAAGCCCGGCCGTTGTGGGACAAAGCTGAGAATGACCTGATTGCTAAAGGGGTCGAACCAGAGACATTGAACTGTCCAGACCGTTCAAGGACTTGGTTCTTCGGGGTTGGGGGAACTTTGGACCCTGAAACAGGGAAGTGCCGTTGGACGGACGAGCAACTTGCAATACCCGTCACGAAGCTTCAGAAGTATATTACCGCAGCGCAGGAAGGGACGTTCATTCCCGACAGAGAGAAGGACGAGCTGACTGAGGCCCTAGGGAATGCTGAGCACCTTGGACGAACACGAGGCACACCAGGCTCCGTTCCGTGGAAGTTTGGGTTTCCCGACGCAGACGGTTACAGAAGCCGGGAGAGAAAGAGGAAAGCGGAGCTGAGTGACATGCAGAAGATGAGTGCAAGACTACAAAAGCTAGAGGAAGCTGAGAGCCAGCGAGCTGCCGGCCAACTATCTCAGCGGCACGAAGCTACCCCAGAAGCTACCCCGCCATCTCAGCGGAGAAGCAGCGTGGCTTCCACGGAGCCCGTTCAGACTGACTTCACGGAGCCTATCTACCCCGTGGATACTATCACGGAGGCTCAAAATTGCGAGCTTATGACGAAATGCCATAACCTCACTTTCAAGGCGGCTCTCGGCTCTGTTGCACCTCCTCAACCCAACGGAACTTTTCACTGCCTTACGATTCCACATGGATATGCTGTTGTGATGGTGGATGAAGTAATGGAGGGATTTGAGGAGCTCGAGCTTTACCACTCTACAGGTGAAGGGGAGAATCAGCTGGTTCGTGCTCTGAGGAGTACATGTCTATGGCAGAAGGAGTACATCAAGCTTCCAAACTGGACGCCTCCGCCTCCTCCTCCTCCTCCGGCGAGTCAGGGCACTCCGCCTCCTCCTCCTCCTCCTCCGGCGAGTGATCAGGGCACTCCGCCTCCTTCTCCGGCTCCTCCGACGCGTGAGGGCACTCCGCCTCCTCCTTCGCCTACTCCGGCGCGTCGGAGCACTCCGCCTCCTTCTCCGCCTCCTCAGCAACGACGGAAGAGAGACGCCACCGCTCCGGCGGCTAGCAGTACAAGCAGAGGCGGGAGGCAATTCAGATACGGTCCATGTCTCAAGCCTGTGGAAAAGTTACCATATGAGAGGACCGAGCAGGAAAACGAGGACATATGTCGTGCCGAAGTGAGGGACCATTTTGCAAAGAAAACTCCACCTCCGAAGGAGAAGCTAGATCCGGTGAAAGTGAAGCGCACTATCGATGCCCTGAAGCGACCACCACCGCCTCCGCCGGATTCCAACTATGACCGCATAATTACTAAGACACATGCTAAAGCGCAGCAGTCGGGAAGTACTTCCAGTGCTGCAAGAGCGAAAAAACGAAGAAGTGGGAAAACAATTCCCCAGCTCGGTGAACAGGAGAAGCAATCATGCCCCCCGCTCAAGGTGTCTAGCGATATCGCTAATCATCCGGTGCTACTGCCCGGTACCACTCTTGATGATTACCTGCCCGATGATGTACAGTTTGAAACGGCTGAGGTAGTAGACGTCTTTAGATACGAGCACGGGAAGCCTCTCGTCAAACCTGATCATCCTCATCTAACAACGATGATGCAAAAATTGCATGACTGGTACATGGAAACCTGCAGGAAGTCTGGGAAAGACAGTTTGTTAGTCGGAATTAAAAAAGAGCATGACTTCCCTGGAGTCGACCTGCTGCCTGTTGAATTTGTGGAGTTATTTCAATTATACAATCAAAAGGCCCTCGACAAACAACTCATGACTTGCTACTGTCTGTAAGTATTACTTCTATAATTAAGTCTCTAGCTCAGCTCGTTCATTGCATGTATATATAATTATCCTCACTATATTATGCAGATTGAAGATGGTCGAATGCCAAAAAATAGGAATCTTCGACGTTGGGTTCATTAGCCCAAATACCGTAAATGAATGGTCGGTACGAAAGGCGGCTGAAGATACCGAGAACAACTTACTACAAACGTTCCTTAAACATCAAAACAAAAGGGAAATACTCTTTCCTTACAACTTCAAGTGAGTGTTACTGTCTTCTGCATATTCGGTTCCGCTTACTCGTGGTTAAGTAATGTAATTGATGAGTTATGCGTGCGCAGCTTCCACTATATTCTGCTATCCATTAACCTTGACGGGGCATTAGTAACTATCTTAGATTCGCTCCGTAAAGATCCCAAGTATTATGCGGACATGACTGCAATGCTCCAGAAGTAAGTTCAATCAATACCAGGACCATATCGGCAACTTTCGTTCATTTCCTGATATCAAGTAATCATTTTCTTTGCCTGCCAGGGTTTGGAAAACGTTCACCGCTAAGGTTCCGGGTCTGAAGAAGGAGCTGCGATTTACACACCCCAAAGTAAGTAGTACTAGCTAGTTCCGCGCATCTCTCATTGATTCTAGTTTCATCAATACCATTATCATGCTTGCTTATCAGTTTGATTGAACTCTATTCTCGTAAAGTGCTTGTTGCAGGCACCCAACACTCATTTATGTGGATACTACGTATGCGAGTTCATTCGCTACTATACCTCTGAACGGGCCTCCTCTGAGAAACAATTTGAAGTACGTAAACAATATTCACAATTTTATTTTATATATTACCATCAATTGTGTTGAGTTTCATTCATATATATGTATTGACCCCTTCTTTAAATTAGATCTGGCAGATGCGGGATGAACTCCTACCACATGATCGCATACGAGCAATTCAAGAGGAATTGGCGGGATTCTTTCTTGACCACGTCATACCTGAACAAGGAGAATACCATGTGAAATTGAAATTGTTGTAAGGGATGTTATATATTGTACATATGTAGTAGCGTCGGATAGATATACGAAAACTTGTTGTTCGACCAATCTCTCGGAGAAAGAGAGGTCGATCACTTCTCTCTGTATAGGTTCATGACGATCTTATGTACTTAATGGTTCCTTCATTTGCTTACTAGCTAGCGTGTCGAGTTCTCTCTATAGTAGCTAGCGTCGACCAAGCACGGAGAAAAAGAGGACACTTCTCTCTATTAGCTAGCTAACACAATATGAAACCCCTAAATTAACCCTACAAAACCACCTAACCCCCCTCCCTTTCAAAAAAAAAACAAAACCCCAGCTCCTGACAGATGCCTTTTGGTCCCGGTCGGTGTTATCAACCGGGACTAAAGGTCCTGCCTTTTGGTCCCGGTTGGTGTTACCAACCGGGACTAAAGGTCCTCCTGCCTGGGCTCCCCCCAGCGGCCACGTGGAGGGCCTTTGGTCCCGGTTCGTAAGCGAACCGGGACTAAAGGTTTTGGGCTTTAGTCCCGACCCTTTAGTCCCGGTTCCAGAACCGGGACAAATGGGCCTTACGAACCGGGACAAATGGGCCCTTTTGTACTAGTGTTGGAGCCCTGCATGATCGCCATCGCTGCAGCATAAACCTGCGAAGGGGCACTTAATTTCCTGCAAAAACGTGCATCATTTCGAGCTTTCCAAATACACCACAAGAACGTATATAGGGAACTTATGCTTATTTGTGGGTGATGAGAAGTAAGCAGAGCTTGGATCATTTGTGGGATTGAGCTATTATGTTGCGCTATACATCCAGTTTTAATGTACCATGGATGACTATACCAAGCAGCTTTAGCAAAGGGGCATAGGAAGAAGAGGTGCATTTCATCCTCAAGATTTCCACAAGTAGGGCAATTTTCATTTATGTGTTTGGAGTACTTGCCTACTCTTTTACCTGTAGTTAGTGAATTCCTGAGAAGTCTCCAAGCAAAAGTTTGGACACGTGGTGCCATCTATTTCTCCTTCCACATTTGATTGAGTAAAGCTACAATGTGTGGTGGAACCATCCTCGGTCTCTGCATTGGAGGAAGTTGGAGACTATTGAAGCAATGTTTGTATGTACTTTTGGGAGAAAATTGTCCTGCAGGGGTTAGCTTCCACACTAGAATGTCCTGACCAGCAGTAGTAATAATAGGAGTCTGAAGAATCGAGTCAGCTACCGCCGGACTAAATAAAGAGTTTATTAAGTTTGCATTCCAACGCTTTTGTCCAGGAATCCAAAGGTCTTTTACTTGAGCAGGATATGTAAAAGGTTGTTGCTGAATTATGAGATTATCGTAAATATCTTCCCAACCCTCAAACCAAGGTGTGCTCCAAACTGAACTGCTGCCATCAACAATTTGATATGCTATTGCTGAAACGAGTAGTGGTCTTACCTTTAAAACTGCTGTCCAGAAGGCAGATTTCGGTACATTAGATGTTGCTCTCCATATAGATGTGTCATGATGGTACTTGGCCCTGAGAATTTGAGCTAATTGGCTATGTGGCTCCTTTGCAAGCCTCCATGCTGCAGAGAGTATAAGCCCTTGATTGATTGCCTGCAAGTTCCTGATACCTAGACCACCAGCTTTTTTGTCTGTGCATATATCAGCCCATGCTCTAAGACAAAGACTTTTTGTTGTTTGGTCTTCTTGTACTCCTGTCCACCAAAAGTTCCTAATGATAGCCGTTAGTTTGGTTAGATATTTTTTTTGAGAAAAGGATATTTGACATGTAGTAGACAGGTATTGAGGCAAACACCGATTTAATTAGAGTGAGTCTAGCTGCATGGGACAAACGATTGGCTTTATAGTTGGAAAGCTTTGATCTAAATTTATCGTAAACTAAAGCATAAGCTGCAGATCTGTCTTTAGCAGGCAGAATGAGAGGATGCCCCAAATGAACAAAGAAATTGTCAATATTGGGGGCTGGAAAATTTCTCTTAATATTTTCTTGGTTTGGTAGAGGAACATTTTTACTGAAAAGAATACCAGACTTGTTCCAGTTAGGGATTTGACCTGAGTTTTGACAAAATCGATTTAAAATGTTAGAGATAGTTTGAACCTCATTCATGTTAGTTTTGCCACAAATAATAAGATCATCTGCAAACATCAAAGAGTGAACAGGAGGGCAATTTGGTCCAAGTACAATACCTGTGAGATCATTGGCTTGCAATGCGTCCTGTAGCTTCAATGATAGTTCGTTAACTGCAAGGACAAAAAGATATGGCGACAACGGACAACCCTGCCTGACACCTCTGAAGCTAGTAAATTTCGCATATGACTGACCGTTTATAATAACAGAAAAAGTCGGCGAAGAGATGCAAGCAAGCACAAGTTTTATGAAATGACCGGGAAGACCTTTGCGTGCAAGAGCTGAAGTAATACAATTCCACTCTATTCGATCAAAGGCTTTAGCTAGGTCAATTTTCAACATGAAATCGTGGCTTTTCCAAGATCTAAGAGAGAAGGAATGAGCTATCTCTTGTGCTACAATAATATTGTTGGTAATGCGCCTCCCTTCAATAAAAGCTTGTTGAGAAGGGTGAATGTAATCAGGGAGATGCAATTTGAGTCTATTTGCCAAGGACTTTGCAATAATTTTGTAGCTGACATTACATAAGCTAATGGGTCTGAAGTCAGAGGGAAGATGACAATCTAGTTTTTTTGGGATGAGAGCAATATGGGTATCGTTGAGATGTGGTGGGAGGATACCTGATTCATAGAAACTCGTAACCACCTTTGTTACATCATCTCCTATCTAGTCCCAGGCTGAAAGATAAAAGCCAACATTAAAACCATCCAGTCCTGGCGATGCATTTCTTCTCATATCCTTGAGTATTCCAAATATTTCCTGCTTGTCCGGTACAAAGTTGGTGAAGTCATCTGCATGATTTTGTATATTCATATTCGGGATATATGTAACATTGTTAGTAGATGTGGAGGTAAAGATGGACTTAAAGTAGTTAACAAATTCATTTGCAATATCATTTGGATCAAACAAGTCGTTGCCATAAGCGTCACGGATAGAAACAATACGATTCCTTTGCTTACGTTTTTGAACCGCGTTATGAAAGTAAGTCGTGTTTCTGTCACCTTTAGTCGCCCAATGTTTTTTCGCGCGCTCTCGATAATATTCAGTAAGCTTGGTTAGAGTTACCTCATATTGGGACACCAGATTAGCTTCAAGGTTGTGGTCCTGCTGGTGCACCGGCTGCATTTGAATGTCGTTGATCTGGGTTTGTAAGCAGTCAAGCTGTTGTTGGACCGGCTTCTTCTTCTTACACCATTTTTTCAAAGTACCTGCAAGGTTAGTCGATCTGGCATGGAAATATTTATTCACCGTAGAAGCCCAAGCATTTTTTGCTACACTTTGAAAGTCATCTTCAAAAGTCCACCAATTTTCAAATTTGATTGTGCGCGCCCATGCGTGTGCAAGCTAGTGGAACTGGGAGCTGGCCCTGGCTGGCTAGCCAAGTTGAGCTACGCTGCTGGCGAGGTTGCGCAAAAGATTCTCTTCAGGTTCAGGTCAGATCCAGATTCAGGTGTGTGCGCAATGTGCTTCGCTTGGACCAGTCAAAGTACATGCATAACTCCATCCCTGCATATTTCCATGGCCAGCCAGATTCCACCATCAACTTTTTTTTTGAGGGGACTCCATCAACTTGCCATGGCACATTTTCTACTGGCATCAACGAATCGGATCGGATCACCTTCCTTTTAAGTTTGCATTTCCTTTGTTCCCTTTTCATTTGTTATCGGAACGACCACAAAATAAGCCTTTTTTCTTCATCCCACACACAAAAAACTAAGCCTTCTTTTATGCGTGCTGAATTATCTGGTTTACACGTGTGCCTCATCTTTGATCTTGAAAAATAAATCATGACATACTTGAAAAATGACGGTTAGTAACTATGTTTTTTTAGATAAGTGTGTAACTATAAACTACACCCCCTCCGTAACTTAATATATGATGTTTTTTGGCACTGTCATAGACTCTAAATACGTCTTATAAAAAGTTACAGAGGGAGTATGTATCAGCCATGTGTAGGAATGTGTGAAGGCCACCTTTTGCTTTTCCAACTGCACAAGAAGCTCATATCTTTTCGGGGGCAAAGGGTTCTCTCTCCTTCTGTAGCACACATGCCAACTTGATCCAAACGATTTTAGTACATTTGAGATAGATTGCCTTAAAACGTTGGCATGGGTCGGCCCACAAAGTTGCCACTCTCTCGGTTGGCTAGTCCAGCTCACTGGCTTTCTCTTTCGTAGAAAATTGACCACCAGCTGATCTGCTCGTGGCCAAGGGTTTCTCGTGCCACCGCCGCCATCGGAGAAATTCAGGTCCCCTCGCCTCCGGCTGCCATCTTGGCACTGAGAGGTGGGGGACCTGGATCTTCAAGACCTCTATGTTCTTCGTCAATGTCTAGTGATCATCATAGTTTTGTGAGAATAAGTTTTCTCTCGTTCTTTTGGCGGTGCCATGAGGTTAGAGAGTTTTCTGTCCTCGCAGATCCGATTATTCGGATCTGATGAGTTTATGTTGCCGTGTCAAGCTTTTTTTGTTGGTCTGATTCTTTGTGGAGGTGAAATCTTTCATCGACACCATGGTGAAGATATAGTGATTCGACGACCCGCACTTCTAGGGGATCATCCCCGGCCCAAGTACGTTCATCGATCAAGATTTCCCATCTTTTTGGATGGGCGACTCAAGGCGCTTTCAAAAATCATTATTAATGTTCGTGCGGGGTGAAAGAGTGACAACATCGTTGCTCCAGTCCAATTGCAGTCTCTTTACCGAAGTCTTTGGAGTATTTCTTCGAGCAGAGATTGATACCGTGAAGAATGTGTTTTCAAGAGATTTCATTGTAATTATTAGTCATAGGAGTTACTTTGTATTTTCTTGGTTGTTAGGTCCAAATCAGTGTATCTGTAATTGTTATGAGTATAAATAAAGTTACAGGTGTTTCTCAAAAAAAACTGACCACCACTTTTCGATAGTTTGGAGAAAGTTGATGACATAGAGCACTATTCACATATCTAAAACAATGTTTATGGACTTTAAAAAAGGCCCACAATTTTTTGTGAATGTTTGGGAATTTTAAAATTTCATACATTTTAGAAACACGATTTTTTTTTGAAATACACATGAATTTAAAAAAATTATGACTTTAAAATTGTTCATAGTTTTACCAAATATTCATGAATTTACATAGTACTCATGAATTTACCAGCATTAATTTGAAAAACTGTTAGTCAATTTTAAAAAGTATTTGTGAACTTTATTGAAGTTCGCAATTTATGAAAAACAAAATTCAACTAACAAAAAGAAACCATAAGTCGAGAGAAAATTGCCAAACTAGTTGAAAAACCTGCAAAAGTAAAATTGCTAAAAGATAGAGTGAAAATTGGTAGCACCAAAATGAAACGAAGTACCATTGAACTCTATTCTATAGGGATGGCCCGTTACAGTTTCTAGGGTGCGTAGGATAGAATTTAGTGGCGACTCCGATTTATCGCGTAGGTAGACAATTGTGAGTAGGATAGAATTTAGTGACAGAAGAAACTCTTGCCTGATGCGTCCGCAGTAGTGGGTCGGCCCATTAGCGCATCATTAAAACAAGAGAATAGAGAAAAAGGGAACAAAATTCAACTAACAAAATGAAAAAAAAAAGTGGAGAGAAAATTGCCAAACCAGTTGAAGAAACCTGCAAAAATAAATAGCTAAAAGGTAGAGTAAAAATTGGTAGCACCAAAATGAAACGAAGTACCGTCAACTCTATTCTATAGGGCTGTCCCGTTACTGTTTCTAGGTTGCGTAGGATAGAATTTAGTGGTGTCTCCTATTTATCGCATAGGTCGACAATTGTGAGTAGGATAGAATTTAGTGACGGAAGAAGCTCTGGCCTGACGCGTCCGCAGTAGTGGACCGGCTCATTAGCGCACCATTAAAACAAGAGAAATAGAGAAAAGGGGAACAAAATTCAACAAACAAAAAGAATAAAATAAGTGGATAGAAAATTGCCAAACCAGCAAAAATAAAATCACTGAAAGGTGGAGTAAAAATCGGTAGCACCAAAATGAAACAAAGTACCCTCGATCTCTATTCTATAGGGCTGGCACCTTACTGTTCCTAGGGTGGGTAGGATAGAATCTAGTGTCGTCTCCTATTTATCGCGCAGGTCAACAATTGTGCGTAGGATAGAATTTAGTGATGGAAGAAGCTCTCGCCTGACGCGTCCGCAGTAGTGGGCCAGCCCATTAGCGCACAACTAAAACAAGAGAAATAGAGAAAAAGGGAGCCAGCTAGGGATCGAAGCCTGGTCTCCTTACTGCTGGACATTGCGCCACTATCAAGTTCGTGGTAGAATAGAAGGCGCAAACCACTTGAGGGAAAAGAGCTGTTTTTTCCACTGTTTTTTCCTATTTCTTCATTTTTTCAACCATTTTTTCGTTTCGTTTCTCTGTTTTCACTGGGTTTTTTCTTTCTTCATTTTTTATGGTTTCTTTCTTGGTTTCCACTACTTTTTTTTTCTTTCCTTTCTTTTTTTTCGGTTTTGTTTGTTTGTTTCTTGTTTATCATCTGTTTCTTTTTTTAGTACACAATCAACATTTTTCATATACATCAGAAACATTTTTTATATACACATTTAACATCTTTGAAATACATTATTAACATTTTTTGAAAACTTGATGTCTACTTTTAGCATACATACTGTACATTTTTGGTATACATCTAATAAATTTTCTAATACATATTTAACCTTTTCCAAATACAAGTTGCACATTTTTTAGTATAGTATCAACATTTTTTCTATAAACATTTTAAACAGTTTTCAAATGCTTGATTAAAAAAATTCAAATTCAAGATTTGAATTTTGTGAGTACATGGTCAACTTTTTTTCTATACATTTTGAAAAAATTCAAATGCATTATTAAATTTCAAATACAAGATTAAAATTTTAATACATGGTCAACATATTTTTATACACATTTAAAAATACTTCATTCACATTTTTTAAATAGAGGTTCAAATTTTTAAAAAAATTCTTGATTAACTTTTTCTAAATATATGATCTATTTTTTCATACACATTTGTATTTTTTTGAATACATGAGAAACATTTTCTCTATACACATATACCATTTTTCAAATGTGTGTTCAATATTTTTTCAAATGTTTGTGTAAATTTTTTCTAAATATATTTATATAGAATATTTGGAAGTATAAAAAAATAACAAAAAATAAAAAAAATAAGAAAAAAATGTAAAGAAAACGAAAAAAAACCGAGGCTGTTACCTCATGCAAGCTGGGCTGGCCCAGTGTGGCGCTCCCTCAGGCGAGGCTATCAAGCGAGGTATAGCAGGGATCAACTAACTGAGGAGCGCTTGTTTCCAGCCTTTCCAAGGGTCACTTGGGGATGGGCTGAGAGCGCGCCACTTGGTGAGCTCTCGGCCGCCGCCATGTGTCGCGCTCTGGACGCTTCCTATGGATTTTTTTTTCGCACGCGTTTTCGGCTTTTTAGATGGTTTTTTTCCCGGTTTTTTCGGCTTTTCGGTTTTTCAACGGTCTTCCTTAGCTTTTGACCCAAAAAAAATACGTGAAAAAACGCGTTTTCTTTTCTTTTTCCTTTCGCGAGAGTCACGGTTTTGTTTCGTGCGAAGTATGGTTTTGCTTCCGTGAGAGGCACGGCTGTGCCTCTCGGAAACGGAAAAAAATGTGTTTTCTCTTTTTTTTTTCTCTTCCGCCAGAGGCACAGTTTTGCTTCCACGAGAGGCATGGTTTTGCTTCTGCGAGAGGCACGGCCGTGCCTCTCGGATACAGGAAAAAACGCGTTTTCTCTTTTTTTTTTTTCTTCCGTGGGAGGCACGGTTTTGTTTCCGCGAGAGGCATGGTTTTGCTTCTGCGAGAGGCACGACCGTGCCTCTCAAAAATGAAAAAAACGTGTTTTCTCTTTTTTTTTCTTCCGTGAGAGGCACGGTTTTGCTTCCACGAGAGGCATGGTTTTGCTTCAACGAGAGGCACGGCCGTGCCTCTTCGGAAACGAAAAAAAAACTCGTTTCCTTTTTTTTTCCGCGAGAGGCACGGTTTTGGTTTCGCGAGAGGCACGGCCGTGCCTCTCGGAAACGGCTTTCGGAAAGGAAAAAAAAACGTGCTACCGGTCCGGTTTTTTTGTCCGTTTTTTTTCATGAAAAAAAAGTTTATCAAAACCTATCAACATGGGATCTAGTTTTGAAGATCTCGACGCGGGGAATTCAATGGTGAAAACGGGTCAAGATTTGGACGCACGGTTTAAGAGATAAATCTTTTTGAATAAACGGATCTACGAAAAAAGGCAAAACTCCCAGGTTCCGACAAGTGACGCACATGCAGCGCGCCACTTGTCGCAAGCTGGGGAGGGGGAAGTGATTTCGGGTATAGCCGCGGCCACAATTGTTGACCAAACTCGCACACCACTCCCATGCTATGAGAATTCGGCCCGGCCCAAGTTGGGCAGGCTTCCTCTTTCCCAGATCAGTTTTTATGTTTTCTTTCGGTGTTTTTTTATTTTTGTTTTCTCATCTCTTATTTCATTTTTGTTTTTACTTTTGTTTTTTTCATGTTTTTTACTTTTATTTTCTTTTTAGTTTTCATTTTTCTTTCCTTTTTCGTTTTTCTTTCTTTTCAAAATCGTGAATATTTGAAATCCTGAACATGTTTTACAAATTATTGACCTTTTTCAAATCAAGATCACTTTTTTGAATTCGTGAACATTTTTTGAAATCATATTTTTTTTTGGAAATCAAGAACGTTTCTTGAATTCGCGACTATTTTTACAAGTCATAAACATTTTATGAATACAGGTACATTTTTTTTGATGATGTGAACATTTTTACAAATTACTACTCCCTCCGATCCAAATTAATTGTCGTAGCTCTAGTATAACTACAAAGTTCAACTAGAGCCGCCACAATTAATTTTGATCGGGGGGAGTAACATTTTTTTTGAAACACATGAATATTTTTGTGTTCACCTATACTTTTTAAAATTTGAGAATATTTTTTGAATTCACGTACATTTATGTAATTCATGAATATTTTTAAAATTCATGAATATTTTTTCCAATTTCATGAACATTTTTAAAAATCTGAACACATTTTCCAAAATTTTGAACAAATTTATAAATCCAGGAACAATTTTGAAATTCTCGAATATATTTTGGAGTTTGAAATATTTTTTTTGTCCAGAATATATGTTATAGAATAAAAAAATAGAAAAGATAAACAAATAACAAAAAAGTAAAAAAACCATGGCGCTCCGCTCCACAGTGGACCGGCCAAAAGCACACGTGGGCAAATACACATGAGCGAGTGTTGGTAGACCGGTCCAACTACACTAGTGCTTTCCCTGTTATGGCTCTGGTTTTTCAGTTTTAGGAAGGTCCTTGTCCGTGTTTTTGTTTTTATGTTGTTCTCTACGGGTTGAAACGGTTTTTTTATTTTCAAATTACTTAGTTATTTCCCATTAGTGTTTCTGATTTCTTTTTTTTACATTTTTTTGGAATTCCTTAATAAAATATGCATATTTTTTAAATGTGTGTGCTTTTAGAAGTATCTTCTATTTTTTTTAAATGTTCCAAATTTTGAAAAAGTTACTTGGATTTTTCCGAAAAGTTCAATTTGTTTTGAAATAATCACATTTTATGACAAATTCGAGTCTTATAAATTCGATAATATTTCTAAGATTTATGAATAATTTCTTAAATTTGGTGAACCATTTTAAATTTCTATGACATCTTTAAAATTCACAATTTATATTTAAAAATCTTACAAAAATAGAGTAGTCAATTTGTTTAGGAAAGTCGAAAGAAGAAAATCGAAGATGAGAGGAGCGCTCCCTGCAGTCTTGTAGTGGGTCGGCCCATCGCACACTCGCTTTTGCAAAAGGTCGACACTTTCTCGCAAGGAGCGACACATAGGAGCTCTCCTATTTGTGTGGAACAAGATTTTCTGAGTCAATTTCTTGACACACCTTTCTTTTTTTTTTGACTAACACGCGTTATTTTCAGAAAAGAGGTTGTAAGGCCTACCTTTAACTCAAATTCGAAACGAGTATGCCGCGAGATGTAGTAATTCATTTCCATGTAAGGTAAAACTGATTTTCCAGTTCCTAATAGATGAAGGCATCCACTAAAAATTAGGTGCAAGCAATGTAGAAGAGTTGTGCACCTATGATTTCTTGTGGGATATATGATTTCTCAAGTCATCAGTTCAACACGTGAGTGCGTAAATTCATTGTTATTTTCATGGTTGAATTGCACCATTTTACACATACTATAGATTGAAAGTGCATCTAGGCCCCTTTGGAATTTGATGATTAATGACATGATAATTAAGTGGACAAATGGTTTATGCTAATCTTATTTCATGTTTAGTTCATTTGGTACCTGAAAACAAAAATAGATGGTGACCCTTAATTTTATTTTCTCAGTTGTTGTAGCCTAAGGCCCTTAACTTGTATTTTTCTAAGATTTTAGTGGATCGAAATATTCTACATTGAGTCTAAGGATAATCTAACTATTAAAAGGTGCTCATGCAAAATAACAAGGGATGAACATATTTTCAATATCATTAAACAAATTCCAAAATTTTCCACTCAAACTCACAATTCATCCACCTTTTCACTTCTCTGGTACCTCATACATATCATCACATAGTGCCGAGCATAGTGAGGAGTAATTCTTCCTTAAGAAAGCCTTCACTTTTCTAAGTTTCATCTTCAAGTCATCAATTCAACACGTGAGTGCATAAATCTTACCTAGTCGAGTGAGTTTGAAAACTCATTGTCATTTTCATGGTTGAATTGCACCATTTTACAAGTATTGTAGACTGAATGTGCATCTAGGCCCCTTTGGAATTTGATGATTAATAACGCGATAATTAAGTGAACGAATGGTTTATGCTAATTTTATTTCATGTTTAGTCCATTTGGTAAGAGGAAAAATGGATGGTGACCCTTAATTTTATTTTCTAAAGTGGTTGTAGCCTAAGGCTCTTAGCTTGTATTTTTCTAGGATTTTAGTGGATCAAAAGATTCTAAATTGAGTCTAAGGATAATCATCCTATAAAAAGGTGCAAATGCAAAATAACTAGGGATGCACATATTTTCAAGATCGTCAAACAAATCCCAAAAAAATTCACTCAAACTCTCAATTCCTCCACCTTTTCACTTCTCTGGTACCTCGGACATATCACCTGATAGTGCTGAGCATAGTGAGGAGATAGTTCTTCCTTAAGCAAACCTTCGCTTTTCCTAAGTTTCGCCTGAAATTACCAAGTATATTTCCCAGTACTTCTGAGATTTTCTAGGTTTCACACCTATATATGTTAGCTCCAGTACCACTGAGTTTGTCCTATCCAACAATTTTGAGCATTATCACTCTGCTCCAGCCAGTTGTTCCAGTCGAGGTTGCGTACTTGCCATATCCACCTGGTAACTTTGAGCTAGAACTTAGCAATTTATGGCACTTTCATACACTTTTGGGGAAGTCTATTTTCCCTCTAGACCGTGCAAAGTTCTAACATGTTTGGTACTTCTGGATAAATTCTCTATTACTTTTGGGCATTTGTATTTCATGGTCCAACGACAAGATTATGCTTTTCCTACATATAGACCCCACATTCTTCAGTGGGTGAGGATTTCAAACAAAGTTGTGAAGGTTGAATCACCTCAAACCACTTTGCTTTGTGATTCACCTATGTTTGCTCAAAACCTACCTTGATGAGAGAGAGAGGGAGGGGGAGAGAGAGAAAAGGAGAGATTTCATGCGATCTTGACAGTACTATAGATCCGAATAGCACTGACCGACCAAATAGTATGATCACTGACGCGCAAGTGGATCGTCAGTGCCTCCGGGCCAGTGATGGCTTTGACACCACAGACGAGCCTCTAGGCCGGCCACTGATAGCGCTTCATCACAGAGGGCTAGTCGATCAATGGTAATAGTTTGTCGCAGGCTGAATTTGCTCCTTTTTATTGCTTGGCTTTATTTATGTTGGTACCAACAAGTCATCCAAATGAAATTGACGGAACACGGGAACATAATACGCACACATACATCACTCATTTTCACAAGTTGCATTTCATAAAACAATACACATGTACATTTACACACTTCACAACCGACATATATATGAAACATAGATACTTCTACCACTTTACAAAGAGTAGTCTATCCATCGAGCCACTTAATAAACTAGTAAAGGACATAGATATAAATCTAAACATTCCTAAACTACTCATCTTCTCGAGTAGTCTATCCATCACACTTCTTATCAAACTAAAGGGCGCTCAATAGGAAGGACATGACAAGAATAATTATCTCACCGATCTATGTCAAACTTTTCGATCCAATGACCAGCGAAGCAAGTACTAATGAAACCCGTCGGCACTTACACCAATAGGTAAATTTGTAGCGTCACTCGTCATCTTATTTTATGTAGTGCAACCAAATATAACTCTGAGTAAAACAAAAATTGGCAAGACAATCAACATAAGATATTCATCGATCCATTATTTGAAATCAAATACAAGCAAACTTTAAGAAATAAGCAATTAGTTCTTGTACTCGACATAGGCAGTGTTGTGTTTAGAATAAACAACACTCTCGGAATTTGTCCAGATTATGCTCACCTTTTTTGATGCATCATCCTTCCAACTGCTCCGCGTAATAGACAAATATTTTGTGTGTGCAGTGCAACTAAAATGGATATCTGTTTCAAAATAATAGTTGTTATGTAATTTTTCAACTTATATAGAGATGCTTAAAACGCATAACTGCTTTGTTGAAGAACATATAAACATCATATAACATAAGTAAGCTTATTCTCCACATCAAATGCATAACTGCTTTGACTAGCATGAGTTAAAAAATTTAAGTTATTCTTCAACACATAGTATTCAAAGCAAGTCATGCCTTAGTTATGCGTAATGGTAACATGTTTCATCATCGGTATACTGGGAAGTGGGTAGTGCTAGACCATTAGAATATTTTCACTGAACTCTAAATTCTTAACAAATTTTTATAAGCAATAGCTAACTCTACAAAAAAGTCTATAAGGTGAAATACATCCAACCTACAAAAAATCGGTTGAAATACATCAATCCTACATATTTCTATAACCAGATACAACAACTAACTCTACAAAATTACATCGGCGCAAAGGCCAGTCACACAGAAAAGATTGAAAGTGTTATAATGTTAGAAGTAGCGGAGCTCACCACCGTGATCGCCGTCGTGACCGAAGAGCAAGGCATGACATCTAGGTATACGACCGCACACGACGGCGCAAGAGACCCTACGTCCAACGACAATTGAACTAGAAGGAACCAGAGATGCTGGCCACGGGGGCTTCAGATAGGGTGCCGTTGGCACGGATCAACAGCCAGAAATAGTGAAAACTAACAGGAGAGGGGATTGGTAGCGGTACTTAGAGTTAGGGAAGGGGGCACAGACAAGATATAAAATGCGTAAAACACAACTCTGACCGGTGAGAAATGGAAGCGTCATTGTTGCGAGAATAACTCAGACGGGTCAAATATGGCAACCCGCCGAACAAATATCCGTTCATTTTGGCCATCGGCACGATCGCTGACCAGTCAAATTCTGACCCATCTATGATAAACATCCAATAGAGCCCAAAATACCTCATAACCGACGTGCCATGGAAGACCGTCTGTGATAATGTTGATCACTAACAGGTGTGATGAGGTTCAAAAGTTTTTAAAGGCCCAAATTTCACCTCTTATAGATTCTCTGCTGGGGTGATGCGACTTTCAGGTCACACAAGTTTTATAGATTCTGTTTCAGAAATCTGAACCCCCCAACTCACATTCCGGCCATTTGGAAAACTAAATGCATGATGAAGCACAAAATCTTTGCTTGGCTAATGTTTATGGATAGGGTCAACACAAGGGATTTGGTATGTAGAAGGCATTTTAACATTGATGATGACCTTTCTTGCATGTTGTGTGACACCCAGCCCCTTGAGACCAACATGCATCTATTCTTTACTTGTGAATTCAGTGTTGCATGCTGGGACACGTTGAACATCCAATGGGACACAACCTTGGAGGTGCAGGAGATACTTCGGCTTGCTGCCACAAACTGGAATCGTGCAATGTTTAAAGAAGTGGTGATATTGGCTGCTTGGAACATATGGAAACAGAGAAACGACTGCTATTTTGATAAACTTACACCATCTGTACGCAGTTGGAACAGAGGTGTCATCTCTGATTTTGAGATACTCAAACTCAGGACTAGGTCTGATAGAACTACAACACTAGATTCCTTGATCACTTCACTCCTGAACTATTGCTTGTATATTCTATTCCAGTCCCCTCTTTTAGACACCCTAGTGTTATATATTATTCCTTTTTTTTCTTTCACCTCTCTTTAGAGGTCATGTAAAAACACTGTACATACTCTTTTATTTTTAATTTATATAACAGTGGGAGCCTCTCCAGCTTTTTTGATGCTTAAAAAAAAATCACCTCTTATTGTGAAGATCTAGTGGTTGATATGGTGGGATAGGTGAGCTAGGACCTTGATGGTATTTATAGTCAAGCTAGCTGAGACCTTAGTGGTCTTAGGACTTTGTGTCTGAATCTCCACCGACAAGGAGCAGGATTGTAACACAATCGAAACCTCGAGAAAAACCTTCGTGTTTGAGATCCCTATCACTTACTCTCTACTTATTACAAGTTCACTTCCACTATTATTTATATAAGCTTGCATGCTTAGGGTGATGTAGAAAACTAGGAGTAACAAATGTTAAAACTCGCCATCTAAAAACTTGAATTTCAATTATTGACCCCCCCGACCCCCCGGCCGACACACATTGTTGATCTACACATATGAAACCAAGAAAAAAGTAGATGCGTAAATTTTTATGTCCTTTTTGAATGATGCTATTGCAATGCAAGTATGGATCATGTGTACATTGCTAGTTGATTATTGGATGCACACCAACATATAAGACACATTTCACCACAAAGGGAACAAACCAACCATCATTTGGTAAACCTCTTATACGAACCTTATGTGTATATAAAATAACTAGATTTTTTATTTGCTCACACATGACATAAACACTAGAAACTTCTATATAGATATCAGGTAGATCACACACTTTAGCACCATTCGCTAATGTAGTTACAGATTCATCTATACACTCCAGTTAAGTACATATAAAATAACTACAATTCATATCATAGTAACAAAAATTAATTCATGAAGGCAATGCGATTTTGTACTTATTTCTATGTTTTTAGATCTTATAGGATTTGTTCTAATGAAAGGTTTTTCCTTGAACACAGTACAAACGCAAGCGCTCATATGTACGCGCATACACTCACCCGTATGAATGCACACACACCCTACCCCTATCAGCACCTTCGAGAGACTGAGCTGGCATATCATCTTGAGATTGACGAAGTCACCATAGACGCCTCGTAGTCGACAGGAACGTCTCCTCCCACTGAACACGCATCGCCGGAAATCCTAAAATAAATACAGGAAAATGCAAGCAACAGGATTTGAACCCTGGTGGACTGGGGATACCACTGTCCACCTAACCATACAACCACAGGTTGGTTCGCGGTCTAATGAAAGGTTATTTTAAGTGGCAATAACTTAAAAAGGAAAGCACTAACCTACATTTCAATATAAAATACATATTAAATTATATATATGTTTCTTTCCAATTTTAGGCAGTTAAGATGTAAAAAAAAAATCCTATGATAAGAAAACAACAAAACCATTTCTAAAGAAAAATAGTGTTGATATCTTCTTGATGTCTCCCAATTTCTCCTCATTAATTAACATAGAATATGTTATTGGACCCTTTGTTTCATTTATAAAACTCTAGTGATGCGAGATTTCTCGAGGGGATCTGCTATATGTACGATGAATTATTTTCGATTCACGTACGGCATCACAAAATAACCATCATATCAAGATCATACACAAATATGTCATATTGATGGTATTCTGTTTCTTGAGATATGATCCACACCGGCTAGAGGCATAGCTATAGGTATAATAAGCTTGCCATCTTGCTGTTGTACAATATACAACTGTGATGAACAGTATAAGGCATACTTGTGATATCATAGAGTTGTAATCAAAAATTTGTTATCCTCTGGAGGTATACGTTGAGATCTAATTAAGTCGTGTGTTTTTCTAAGTCATCGAGAAATTGAAAAAAAAATAGTTATGGTAATTTTGAATTTAATAGCGCATAATAATTATTGAAATTTACATTTACAAAATACAACTTGTTAGAATGTGGATTAGCATTGAACTTGGCTATTCATTTATTACATATTTTTTTTGATGATTATTCATATATGTCCCTTGTGAACTTTGAGCTATAACATTGCATATTCAAATGACTCTCACAAATAATTCAATGTTACATTTAAAGTTTGAGGGGTCATGTTAACGTTAAATTATGGTCCTATATTTTCTTTGTTATGAAGGTATCTTTCTTGAATATAGAAATTATTTATCAGTATGGAAAACAACCTTTGTTTATAAATTATTCTCTAGGAATAATGGTTTCCAACCTGTTGACAAGATCTATGAATTCATCCCAAAATACCAATTAGGGGCCATTGTAGCCCATAGGGTGCTAGAGTTGGATAAACCAAAGCCAAATGATTCCAACTCTCTGATCATGTAGCAAGATCGACATGTTTTATTAGTGTCCTGCACTTCTAGTGAAAATTGTGAAATGTGTGATTTTTTTTTTTTAGTATTTCTGTGAAAATAACATGTGGAACAAATTAGATGGACAATCCTGCAATGATTGTTTGGCTACATGTTTTTCCTAAACTGTTAATAAATCACCTTGAACAAAAACTTGTATGTTGACCGTTTGAACTAATTAGAATGATTTTTAAAATCAATATAAATAACCAGCGTCTGTTTAGATTAATTTGTCATGGGTCTGCAAGTTGCTTGGACAAAACATGTCGTCAACACTCCATGGGTTACAATGAGGGCATGTACAATGGTGCTATCTTATGAGTGTCACGTAGGATAAATGTTGTGGTAGAGGAAAGAGAAACAATAAGAAAATGTTTGCCTTCTCTTAATTATGAGATGATTTCTTAGCAACAATTTGTCTCACAAAATATTTAAGGATATATAGTCATCAGAGATAAGACTTAGAAATAACCCATTGTACATCATTCTTTACCGCCTTCTCTAAATTACGTGGCAGGCTTAAGATAAGACTGCCTTATCAACCACTGTTTATGCCCTGATGCACACGCCATCCTCGGTGGTGATAGCAGTCGGTGCACATGCACTTCTCTAGTTAAGCGAAGAATGCAACGCACACAGACCGCACATGCATGTAAGAATTTGTACTTGAAAAAGAAAGGCAAGCAAGGCAGCATGTGCATTGATCTGATGCACACAACCATATTGATACATATGCATAATGTTGCTTGTTTCAGAGTAAGTATAGCTTGCATCAAACCAAGCATCACGTCCATGTCGAAGTTGAGATAGCACGAGCCTTACACAATGTTTTAGATCAATCATCATTGCTTCGTCTTGCATGAAGCTTTACTACATTCACCGCTGCAATCCGTATCATGGGAATGTACGTACGAAATCCCTCACATAAAGCCAGTAATTTGGATGAGCAGCAGCAGAGTCACTTACCTGTCAGAGCTGGCGATTCTTTTCCGGCCAGCAGTACATGAAGTAAAAGAGCAAAAGCGTAAATTTGGTCTCATGTGTGCGCGCGCAAAGGCGAGAGAGCTCTCGCTTCTTTTAAAGCCTGGAAAGGGTCGCAATTTGCACCCATGCATGGGTTGGTTTGGTTTGGTTTGGTTCGGTGTCCCCTTCGCAATGAGCATCGTGGTGGCCCACCTGTATCCGCTTTGCAGTGGCATATAACAAACCTAAAGCCATTATGCATGTTCTTTGCTTCTCCTGCCACCATTGCATGTTGCTAATTTGTGGCGCATCATGATGATCTTGTCTTTAGAGTTGCCCCTATATGAAGATACTTAAGCAATCATGTTGTTTGTTCTGTTCTCCAAGCGCCGCAAATCAATCAATCAGGGAATGCATGCATGAATCTTCGTGTACAAGTAAAACTCCTATTTACATGAAATAGATGATATTTCGTCTGTTTAACTAAATCAAGCCCGCAACACTCAAAGTAATTATAGAAAATAGCAAAATTCATCCAATAGTATGCCACTATGTATAGCATAATAGTAGCTCAAATTCAATGAGATAACCGGATGTTCCACGAGTCTTTCGAAATCATCTATTTCAAATTCAACGATACTAGAGTGAGAACCAGCACATGTCGTCCCACACAAACTGCCCCTTGAGCTTCATCCAACAATGTATGTGCGTGAATGGAATGCCCTCGGTCCTGCAGTACATCATGGAAGCACGTGCAGGTTATACATTGTGTAGAGCAACATTGAGTGAATGAATGAATTAACCAACATGTAGACTAACAAGAAGCAACACTTGTTATCTCCATGGTTGACGAGCCCAATGGCCACCTTGTCTCCACTTGGTGAATGGCACCGCAAAACTTCATGGCAGAGTGGCAAATGGTGTACCACCGATGCATTAGCGACTTCACATTGCGTTCATGAATGACGTGCATGTCGTAGGGCGCGAAGTTCTTTGGCTCATGAATGAAGCATGCAAGCTTTGCCAAAAGGCCGGACCCATGTTCATGCCTACAAAGTCCACAAAATCGGTCAACCACGCATTGCACAACAACTCAATTTCGATCACCGAGTACCCCGCCATCGTGCTTCTCTAGAAAACAACAAGAAGTTAAAAAAAAAGGTCAAACACATTTGACCGAACATCTACCGGGGCGTGGTGTCCGCCATGGATGATGTCGGCAAGGGTGCGGAGGGATTGTTGGGTGGGCAGCGGCGTAGTCCAAGGCAGGCAGGCGTGTGGGTGGGGTTTGCGGACGTCCGAGGATGCCTGGGCGTCGGTTGAAGAGGTACACTGATGACGTCGGACAACAAGGGTGCGGATGAAAGGAAGGAGGAGCACGGTCGGAGTGCGGGAGGTGGATTTCAGTGGGCCGGGGGTGTCGGCAAAGCCCCCCCCCCCCCCCCCCCCCCCCCCAAGTTGCCCTAAACACTGTCATAAGAGCGACATCGTAGAATTTAACTAAACCTCCATTGGTTTCAGCAATCCTCACATATTACGGCAACTTTTATTTGCTGAAAAAACAACATCAAAAGGTGAGCTATTTATCGTCAGAGATGGTTGGACAAAAATCTAACCAGGAGTCAGGAGATTCATTGCAGCAACTATGATTGGACACCTCGCTTAGATTATACTGCTACAACTAATTAGTCTTTTCTTCTTCTTCAAGACTTCAATCTTTAGAATCGCTCGAGATAAAGCCCGCCCAGGCCAAGCTGCTGCTGCAGTGCTCCTCCAGCCCTCCTCCTTTCCTTGCCAAGCTCGCCGGGCGGCGGGCGCGACCTTTTGCCGGAGCCGGAGGGGACACCGGACACGAGCGAATCATGCGCATCACTGCGCGGCGTCGGCGGCAAAAGCAGCGCTCGCTCGCCCGCGCCTTGTGGGACACCGGATCATCATGTGGAATGATCTTTTCTCTGTCCGCTAGCTTCCCCCGTCGATCCATCTCACGCCCTGCTCTTCTTCTTTGCATGCATGCAGCCAGTGCTCACTCACCCTATCTGAACCTGAACGCCTGAATCTGAATTCTGAAAGCATCGATGCGTTTTATCTGAATCTGCTCCGGAAAGCGCAGGCATGCATGCTCATGGAGCCGGTCAAGCTCGACATTTGACCCGGATCCATGATGCCTAATGAACGGAAAGAAACACAGACGGACAGAGACCTGATCTGTTCTGTTCTTCTAGACCAGCAGACGAAGAAGAACAGAAGGGGCCCCCTGGAAAGAAAAAAAAGATGGTTTGGGAATGAAGCAACTCGATCTGTGCGATGTGTAGCTAATGAGTGTGCTTTTACCTAAGCTCCATTTTGCTTAGCTTGGGTCCTGAAAGACACTCATAATAAATTAATAATTCAGAATTTCATATACGGATAGATGCTGAGCTGCTGCATTTGTTAGTGTATATTCTGCATGGATCGTCCAGAGAGGCAACGTTGGATTTGGATCTTGGAATCTCGCATAAACAAAGATTGTTCGTGATTCTGGCAAAGATTTCCTTGAGTTTGTTTAAGCGTGATAGGTGCATCTGCGGAGCACAAAGTGTGCCTTTTTAGCTCCCTAGCCTACAGCTTTAAGCAAACTCCACATGATTTGCACCTCGGTCATGAGCTGCTCCTGAGTTGTAGTGTCTCAACTCTCAACTGCTTGCTGCTTTTGTTTCAACTTGACTGATCACAAGCTGAGATTAATTAGCACACATTATGCATGACACTGGCTCGAGTAATTAATAACCACTTTGAGCTGGAGTAATAAGTAACCACTTCCATCTGTCTCTGCCTGGTAGCTTTTTCCATCACCGCTGGATCTGTTTTTATACGGGGGGGCGTCTTTTCAGTATAATACTTGGTTAATGGTTACAAAATCATAGTCACAACTCACAAAAGGTACATTCAAAGATGAATACAACACAATTTTGTGTAACATAATCCTTACATTATTTGATTCGTTTTTGGTCAAAGCATGAATTTAGGAAGCAAAATTGCCTCAAATAAAGGAACAGATGGATGGAGTATAGAATTTTTTTCAGATAACGAGGAACATATTAGTGCATCAAGATGGATTTCAAAAAACGTGCCAGGCCTCAGAGGAGTATAGTGCTGGCGAGACATACAGGGCCGGCCTTGGGGAGGAGCGGGGAGGAGCGGGGGGGGGGGGGGGGGGGGGGCCGCCCCGGGCCCCCAAAATTCAGGGGGCCCCCGGAGGGGTAGGTACTAGGTAGGCCTATGGCCCATATTGCAGACGCGCGCAGGGAGCAGCAGGCCGATCGATCGATTCGTTTCCTCGAAAAAGCTAGCGAGCGAGGCAGCCAGCGGTTGGTTCACATAAAAAAGGAGAGCGATCGCGTAAAAAAAGAAAGAAAAAGAGCGATCAGCGATCGATCCGATTCTGACGGTTCCCTTCCTATTCTGTTCCATCATGCAGACGCAGCCCTAGGCCGCCGACGCCCGACGCCGTACATGTATTCCCGCCTCGCAGTCGTCCCATGGTAATTTCCTTACTAATCCGGTTATGTACGCGGCCGGTTTCAATTCTGGGGCCCCATCATCACGCCCCTTTGGCCTTTGCTCAGTTGCTCTTCTCTGAATCCTCTGTAGACCCTAAGCGCTGTGCTGCTGCCACGCTGTATAGGCAGACGCACTGAAGTTCGATCATCAGGATTTAGGAATTGAGGTATATATTCATATAATGTTGATACAATAAATTCCGTGGTTGCATAGCGGGCACCGTTCAACGATTGATCATTGATGCTACAAACTGTTTTGTTTTCAGCATTGTGTGTGTTATCATGTCATCCAGCAACAGGACATATTCATCAGGTAGCCACAAAAGGGAAAGGAAGAAGGAAGTGGATAAATTGATACAATCACAGTGCGGGCATATTCACAAATTTTTCAAGAAGTGATACCGGCGCTTCCACTGCTTTGATAAACCCAGATGATGAGTAGGTGATCGTTGCCATAGAGGAAGAGCAACAGACTAATGGGAATTCGGAAGAAGAAAATGTCGACACCAACATCGGCGAGAACAATGTAAGTGGCTCGGTAATTCATCAGATGCACATGCACAATCTGCTACTGCTTATTGCATCTTATTTACTGTGCCTGTGACGGCCGCATCGGCCGAAAGAAACTCTTCGAAGTTGAAATTATTGAAGAATTATTTGAGATCAACAATGACTCAAGAGAGGTTAAATGGTTTGGCTACATTATGCATCGAGAAGAAATTATTGAATGAGATTGACACCGACCCCATCATAAGTGACTTTGCATCAAGGACTGTTAGAAGAAATTTTTAAGGTAATTTCGGAGTATAAATTACTTGATAAGCATACTGATTTTGGATGCATTTAAATGTTAAATGTTATTGGTAACACTATATATATGTATATTCATTGTTATTACTATGATGTGTATATTAAGGGCCCCGAGTTTTAGGTTCGCCCCGGGCCCCCAAAAGCTCAGGACCGGCGCTGGAGACATACTTAAACTTTCGAAACCAACTGTCATATGCGTAAATTTATCTCATAAAATGCTTCAATAGCATATAATATTCTTGAGTTATATATAAGTGCATTCTAATATACGTTAGTGGTCAAAATTACGCTTTGGAGAGTATGATTCGAAAAATGACGATCTTTCGGGGCCTGAGTTTATTTAATTTTTCCGTTCGAGAAAGCACCTTTTGATCTTTGAACTGGATAGTTATTTACGTCTCAATTAATTTTCTACTCCCTGTAACTAATACAATAGTTAGTGTGCAAGGCACCAACATAAAGGGAAACCATTAACAAGAACATAAAGGAGGCCATGTCTCAGGTCAAGTGGAAAAGGCAATGGAATTTTCTGGTATGAGAAAAGGCGAGGAGATTGGATTTTGGGGGCAATGGATCAGCCACCATGATGTTGTGTCTGCAAAGAGGATGGCAAAACATGATCATCCCATCTCACATGCCTCCTCCCCTCCACTAAAAGTGATGCTATCATGTCTTAAAATCGATTACTTACTCCCCTCTTGCATGCATCAATTATCTTATCTAATAAGTACTCCTTCCGTTCCTTTATGTAAGGTGTATTATTTTCGGCGCGGTGACCAAGGCACATAATTATAGACATGTTATGACTAAATTACCCTTGGAAAATTTGTTGGTTAGTGGAAAGTGAATCAATTTGTCCAGAAAAGTAGGAGATACATGCAATCGATAAAGAGATAGTTTCCTTCTTTTACTATAAGGAGAGATACACACAATCAGAAAAGAGATACTTTCCTTTTTTAGGAGGGCTAACAAGGAAATTATGAGGAATCAGAAGAAATGCACCTTACATTCTGGAATTTTATCAAAAAACAAATACACCTTATATAAAGGAACGGAGGGAGTATACTGGAAGATACAACACAACAGCTAGGCAACACAGAACAAGGAGCTGTCAGTTTAACTGACAACTGTGCAGTGGTTAAAGTGTTGGTCTTTCAGTTAAGCGCATATGAATGATTGTGGCGATCAGAGTGCTTAATCATGCAGACGTTGGACCATTTTAACATGTGATTTGACCTCCCACAAGCAAGATGAAACTACAATCAATTTATCCATCTCCGGAAAAATCAATGACTACTCTCTGATTTATAAATAAATAAACCGGCAATGTTCTGTAACTTTTTTCTGCCAAAGAAATGTGAAATTTCAGGACTGTAACTGATATGCAGCGAGTTCTTCACTGCGAAATTAGGGTGCAAAGGCGACGCTGATTAGTACCTGTCCGTACTAATTGTACCTGGCTACAGTACGTAAGTGGCACTAAAATGGGCACTATATATACACGCATCCAACGGCCCAAAAGCACCGATCTTTCCAACCTACTCGCCCCTGCTTGTCTCTTGTATAAATTATAAGAGCTCCATCTCTTCTGACACCAAGAAGCACAAAGCTCTCACACGATCGAGCATAGTGGTGCTATAGTTTTATACTCGTAGTAGTGTGCTCTGGTGTGTGTGATCGATCGGTGGAATGGACGAGTCATGGAGGTGCACGATGGGCGCGGTGGTGCCCCGGCAGCGGTCGTCGGACGGCCAAAAGAGCCTCGCCCCCGATGACTTCCGGGACGTGTTCGGTGGCCCGCCGCGCACCGTGCTCCTTAGCAGCTTCTACGGTGACGCAGCCGCCGCTGACTACCACGCCGCGACGGCCGGCAACGGCGGCCAGTACCCGCACTACTCCTACGGTGACGCCTTGTGCCGCCGCGACGGCCGTGGTAGGCCGGCGTCGGCTGCGGTGCCCACCGAGGAGGGCTTCTTCGACGACATCTTCGGCGCCCGTGCACGGCAAGTGCGGTCGAGGTCCAGGTCCAAGTCCACCAAGTCCTCGTCGGTCGTCAGCTCAGATGAGTTCGGCTCCGGCCGCTCCGCCTTCCGGCAGGCGGCCACCGGCGGCGCCCGCGGAGACGCCGCCCTCTCCTCCTTCGCGTCCAAGCTCAGGTGAACCAGACGATTCGTGCACATGCATGAAGTATTTGGTTTTGGCCACGTGACAGCACAAGCACGTTGCATCGTTCGATCATCATTCTGACGCTCTAACGCTCTCGGTTTTGCAGGCCCATTGCGATCCCGTCGCGCCGGTACGACTCGTCGCCGCCGTCCAGCGTGTCGACGAGGGCGGAGTACCAGAGCAGCTTCACGTGCTCGACGGCCGCGTACCCGGCGTGCCGCTACTACTACGGCAACGGCGGCGACTGGACGAACCACTGCGGCAGCAGCGCGGCGTCGTCGGCGGTCAGCAACAACGGCGCCGCCGCAGAGAGCTCCTCGTCGCGGCACCACCGCGGCGCGAGCAGCGGCTTCTGCTGCTTCACGTCGAACCCGGAGACCAGCAGCCGCGAGCCCAGCTTCCGGCGCACGCAGCGGCGCGGCAGGCCGCTGTCACCGGCGCCAGACTACGCTGCCGACACCAGCACCGAGTGCTCCGGCGCCGCCGACGATTACGGGTACTACTACTCGCCGTCCTCGGCCGCGTCGTCGTCGCTCTTCGGCAACCCGCCGCGGCCGCGCCCGCACCGGCTGGAGGAGGCGGTGATGCAGGAGGCGATGATGATGGAGGTGAGGGAGCGGGCGCCGCTGCTCATGGACGACGACGGCGACATTGACAGCGTCGGCGCCGCCGCCTTGGACGAGGCGATCGCGTGGGCCAAGGAGAGGTTCTGGAGCCAGGCCTAGCATTCATTAGCAGTGGCAGAAGCATGATGGGATTTGAAGGCCCACATTACGTCTCAACTCTCAAGTCCTCCACTCAAAAGAAGAGAAAGAAGTTTGATTTGAAGTTGCAACTACACTGACATTCTAGATTATGTTCCCATTGATGATATGTCCAGATCAACATTTGTTTCCACTGTAATGTTTTATCATGGAGGATTTAACACATTATAGTTTGCATATCAAACCGAATATAAGCCTGTCTAGAAAGCTCCCAGAATGCGGCAAGATTGAGACGATGTAGTTCAGTTCAGGAAAAGGATGGCAAAAATTACTGGGTCAACATACGGAAGAACATGATGTTCTTAACACAAGAAGCAGGTTCCTTTTTCCTCGTATATCATGTTACATACTTCGATTTATAAGGTTACAGTCTTATGATCAGGCCATCATTGCAATCGCCAATCGTGATACTAATACACAGATTCTGCTGCCACCAGTAACTAAAACCACTACAGCTGCGACTTAGGATGATTCCCAGGAACGGTTACCCTGAAGTCTCATCAAATGTTACACAAAACTCGGGCAATGGAAAGAATGCAATGACCAAGGCGTCCAAAATTTTCCAAGTGGAACACTACACCTGTGGCGAAACTCCGCCTTATCTTCTCCACCTTGTGTATAATCTTGCTATTTTGTCCTCGTGATGACTCTCTGTGTGATATCAATAAGAGCACGCCTTGAAATCAGAACATCTTCGTCGTCGCTGTCTGGGAGAGCTTCGATGGCTTTGACTGCAAGGTTAACGTGTTCTTGCGCGAGCTCTTTTGTTCTTTCGATCCCCCGGCTCTTCTGGAGGTAGTCAAGGGCCTGCCATTTGCAAGTGAGGATTGTTAGTCAGGTCAATACAGGTCAAGACAGTGTCCATTCATTTATATAATATAATTACTCACGATCTCAACATTTGCGGGATTGTCAAAACCCTGGTCAACGACATCATGTAGTTGTGGGAATTCTTCCATCGCATATAGCATTGGGGCAGTAATGATTCCCTGCATCATGAATGCCATTATGTAACACAAAAAACAAGCGCTACCTGCATGACTGAGAGAAAGAGCAGGATGTGATCCTTGTTTGACACTCGTCTAACCTAGATATGCAGGTAATTCATTAAGTAGGTGATCATAAACAGAAGCCAGTATTTTAATTTTGACACAACAGCTCTTTGTTAACAAAAATTTGCATCTAATTTCCACTGGCCTGACCACATACACAATTAGTTTTGTAAGCACTAGGGTTCAGAATATCCTTATCTACGTTGTTAGTAGTAGATTCTACACTTCTAATATGTTAAGTTGATTGTGATAGGTTAATGAAGGCTGAAAGAGAACACAATTATGCAAGTTTTTCATGTGAGAGTATTCTATCTGTCTGGCATGAGGGTGACAAGTTCAAGACAGTGGTTAACATAATTACAGCAACACGAGCTTTCGTATCAGACAAGCAGTCTATGCTGATCGGGCAATGTAGCACTATTGTTAGCCAGCAAAGTTTCAAGTAGATCTGTCCTACTGAAGGCTGACAAACAATATTCTAAGTAGCTGGAGCCCTGGGAGGCAAACAGAAATTTCAGATGATAGACACTGCAAATAAAATATAACAAGAAAAATGGGAGGATGGCTGTTATTACATGACGGATATCAGATAATGAACCCTTCCCAAGTGATGCAGAGGTTCCTGTGAAATCAAGAACATCGTCGATCAACTGGAACGCCAGACCCTGCAATGATATCGAATTAATTAAGTTGGTGCGAGCTTTACAGGATTAGATCAGAAGGGGAAATAGTTCCTGAAAAGTGAGATGTTTTACGAACCAGGTTTCGACCATATTCATATGCAAGCACTGAAACCTCAGCAGTGTGCCCTGCAAGAATAGCAACAGCCTTGCAACTATTTGATATCAATGATGCTGTTTTGTAGTATGTCTTCTGCAAGTAGTACTCCATACTGCGCATTTTTTCAGAATAGTATCAGAACCAACAAACAATGGCATAAAAAATGGAGAAACCAGAGTAAACAAAAAAGCAAATATGTCCAGACATTTTATTCTGTGTCTCTTGGTTTTAGGCATTAGATGTGATGAACATTTAGTCATGATAGAGATGCATTATTTAACCTTCGCCGTTGCTCTCTGCTTGTTGACATTTGCATAGTTTCACCAGTAACTAGATGTCCAACTGCAGTTGCCATTAGAGATACCACCTGCATAAGTTAGGTTGATCAATTGGAAGTTTGGTACCATATAAGACTTGCAAGAAAGAGAGCAGGTCAGAACTGCAACCATACAGGACAATCTTGAATGATAAACCATTAGGATGCATAAGCTTGGAATGGAGAAAACAAGAAAAATGATTCCCTAAGAAATGACACTGACAGCTTAGTATTAACTAGCTAAATACTCCAGCGTTGAAACAGATATAACAACAAGACCACCCAATTGGTTGCCATGATAAAACAAGTCAGGCTACCCTACTTTGGTAGCAAACAGGACCACCATCTCAGGCATTTGCAACAAATCTAACGGCTTACATCAGGAGGGGAAAAGAGGTGAACACACAACCACCACAGATTGACGCCTTTATAGGAGTAAAGAAACATGACCTCAGCTAGGACATGTTGTCAAGGACATAATGATTATGCCAAGCGGAAAGTTACAAATAATACAATAACAGATTTGTGTGATACACTGATACTGATGCTCATCAAACATATCTAGCGACCAGCATAAACCAAAACCACTTTAATTTCCACATCATTAAAACAATATACAGGATATGTATAGCAATCTATCTTAGCATAAACAAATAATGTACCTCTGTATTCCCAAGTGCTGCAAGTGCCACACATGCTCTGGACAGGAGAAAGTCACCAGCCAAAACAGAAAGCTGCACACATAAGAGTTCCATGAATACTGATGCCAAGATGATTCTGAATGCAGTACCTCCATGAAAAAATCTTAAATAATGATGTCCAGGTAAACTTTCTGCTGCGGTGCAGTACTTTTTACTGGAAGATCAAGCTTTTCATTGTGTGCTAACTACTGAAGTAATTTGTAGTTCTTAATGTGAGGACCCAGTTGATTCACCTAGTATACTGAATGTTCAATGGTGTGGCATACAGTACCTTGTTGCCCATAATGCAATTCAATGAAGTGACACCTCGCCTAGTGTCAGCATCATCCAGAACATCATCATGCAGAAGACTCGCGACCTGTAATAGATGTCAGCTTGAGAAATAAAAAATAAAACATACTGAATCTGATGGTCAGGCGCCATACTAACATGGATCATTTCAGTTATCTCGGCAATGTTTTGCTGCCGTGTGCGCAGCTTACTTGCCAATATACTGAAAACTCCAACATCTGTCGATTCTGGTATTGGGAATTTCAGAGCTGATGCCATCAGCAACAAAACCTGCCAATGTAAATAAATGCATTCAGTGGACACATAGATAGGACAGGAAGAAATCATAGAGTAAAATGATTATGTAATATTGACTAAAAAAGGGAGATTAAGATGTTACCGTAGGTCGGAATCTTTTTCCCTCAGCTCCCACTTTAAAAAAATATTCAGCTGCTGATTCTAGTTTAGGGACCTGAAAGTACTCACTTAGGCAAATTGGGTATGTTTGACAATGTGGTAATCACTAGATAAGAGAAACATCCAAACACCATGCCAGCAGCAGCCTAGCACCACAGAGAGTTGACATGAGTAGGATGCACTACTAACCTCAGCAGCCACCATGGACCGTAGTCTATTTCCAAGAATCGATAGTTCATCAGCAACCAATTCAAATGGATCCTGTTGTTCCTGAGAGCAAGAAGATTTTTTCTCATCAGGGAATAGTAATACACTACACTTTCCATGATTAGCATTCATATGCATTAAGAGAAAAAAGAGGATTTCAGCTGTCATTCATTGTTAAAACCGATCATCATTATCCTTCATTACGGACAGCATAATCACATAGCTGAGGGAACCTTCAGCCAGTTTTTTCTTCAGCTTCTATGTTGATGACGACGTATAGAGAATAACTGGCCAGGGGCCAGGAATATCAAACATACATTTCTCTGATAAAGCGGAAAAAATCACTTGATTTAAGTTTCAAATTTATGTACAGTATAAATGTATAATGCACGGTTGTCTTGCTAGGCTATAATCTGATTCCATTCCAGGCACAACATATTCCGCTGCATAACAAGTCAATTTATCAATTAGCAACTGAAGGCCCATTTCATCTGATGCATTGACATCCTACTTTTTGATTTTGGCACAGGGAAATTAGAACTTGGGTGCATTTAATCTTCATGAAAACCAATGCATATAGAATAACTCACAGGCAGAAGGGCACAGTGTATCAGCAAAAATGACACAAATAAATGGGAGCCGTCAGGGTGGCAACGCTTCACAATCCTATGGCAGCAGGTAATGTGTGGAACTATGGGTTCGTTGTACAACAGCCTAGTTTTGATATCTATGTTTAATTGTTAGACATGTCCCACATTTCAATTCATAATCATGTATTCAGCTGGCATGTACTGTAGCAAGATACTGCTGTGTTTTTCCCGGCGGTGAATAGTGATGCACAGTTTCTTTATTCAGCTGGGCTCTAGATGTTTGATTGACAGGTACAATGACAAAGATCATTAACATAACAAACGAACAGCACAAAGGCAATTCACTGAACAAATAAGGGGTTCACCTACTTCGGTCCTCGATACTCCATCCTGGCGAGTCTGATATTGGGTGGCATCATGCAGCCATCGCGAGTTCACGAAAGCAGCTCCTCTGCAACCCACCACCTACTAATCCACACCAAAAGTACAGAACCTATCAGCATAACAGAAGGCTAATCCAATCCACAGTTCAATAACACGTGGACACTTGATCGGACAGTCCCATTAGAAAGTTAGAACAAGTTGACCGGTTATTATTCCTGCACCCCTTGATTCTATTTACCTTCTGCAATGTAACCACTATGCAACTGAGTGACTTACTAAAAATCAGTAAAAATAACTCAAAATCATCAGCAAGGACGAATTAGTGTGCCCGCCGACACTTTGCAGCTACGAGCACGACTCCACGGGATTCAGCCGCGGCGCTACACTAGTCGGTGGCATATACACAAACACTTGGCGGGCAGCTCCGCCGCGGCTACCTGGACAGGCCAGGGTCAGAGAACCGCGAACCAGAGACCACAGCAAGGCACCAAAACGCACTACGAGGACCGCCTAGGACCAGGACGGGAGGTTAATGCGCGGAGGAGGGGGACCTTGTTCCGAATCTGGGGCGGCGGGGGAGGGAGCCTCCCCAGGAGGGCGCCCGAGGAGGAGAAGAGCCTCTGCGCCTGGGCAGCGCCTGGGCCGCCGCCGACGAGCGTGGCGACGCGCCGCGCCAGAGCCCACCGCCAGGACATGTCTGTCTCTCCCGAGATCGGGGAGAGGGGGCGGGCGGCGGAGTTGAACTTGGAGAAAAAGTCAGACGGGGAAGGGGCGAGGGGCCGGGGAGAAAAGAAGGCGGCGGCTAGGCTTTGCTTGCTCGTGTTGTTTGTTGGGGTGGGGGCACCGAGTCGGGGTTGCGTACGTGGACCGTGGACGCGCTCGGCGCGCCACGTGAGGCTGTGGAATGCGGGGGCAGGAAATTGCCACGGCCGACTCTTCTCCCTTGCGTGCATCTGCGTATTCTCAGCTTCAAAGTGTGGTTGCGAACTGGATATAAGCTCCGGTTCTGAATCTGTTGCACATCCAAAGTTTTTTTTTTTAAATAATCAAAACTATTATAAACATTATATCAAAATTCCGAGACCATCGAACGACCACTATTGCCGTTAGAACGCGCCGCCGACGCGCCGTTGTCGCCGCTCCGCTACCGGAGTCGTTGTCGATGACAACCGAAAAGTCTTCGTGCACGTAGCCCTAAGGATCAGCGCTCTGGAGCCACAGTCGTCGCCGTTGAACCCTTGCATAAATCTGAAGCATCTGGCAACAAATCTCGCCACATGACGAGAAACACTAACCTCACCCCCCAAGGACATGGCTAGAAACTACGTCGGAGCTCCATCGACTACGTCTAGATGGACAAATTCGAAGAGGGTCGAAACCTGGAAGAAAACAAAGAAGATGCGTTGCCAACCGTCTGAGCGCCGCAACTGCGAGGACTAGAAAAACCTAACCTAAACTACTAACCGGAGCGAAGGCACCGGAGTTCCCCTCCCCGCCACCGATCGTCGTAGCGGCAGGCAGTGGGGAGGTGAATGTACGGGCTCGTCGGTGAAGTCGGGAGGGAGAGTTTGCCCTAGCCACTTAGGGTTAGAGGGGGGAAACAAGAGAAAGTCACATCCAAAGTTTTTTTCAAACTTGGATCGTTAATAAATAAATTTTAGATATTTTTTAAGAATTGCTAGCGATTCCTTGTCATTATCTAGATTGAATAAAAGTTGTTTTAATTAATTGCAAAAGTCGCTCGAATAAAGGTTTTGGTGATATTTAGAAACCCTAAATTGTCATCTACGGAATATTCTTCAAACCCAAAACTTGAGCTCACAAAAGGGTTGTACCCCTTTGTTAAATTTTGGGTTGGAAATAAATTTTCATAAACTCCAACCAATATTTGAAACCCTAGAGTTGAATTCGAAATTAATTTGAATCCTAAAGATTTATGGAATAAAATGATATTCCAAAATACGGTGACAAATTCAAATATTTAATTTGGGCATAAAAAGTATTTTTTATCAAGTCCTAAATATAATTTTGAGCTTCTGATAATTATTCCCAAAAGACTTGAAGTGGATTTGATTTTTGAATCAGTTCAAGAAAATCAAAAGGAAAATTATTCAAATAAGGCATATATTTTATTTGGCAGGAAATTAATCCCCATAAGTCTAAATAATATGGTTGACCTTCTGATAATTTTCCTAATTTAGTTTAGAGCAAGTTTGGTTTTGAACCAATTTAAAATTCAAAAGGGAGTTGAAATTAGAAAAGAAAACAGGAAAAGGAAAAGGGAAAAAGAGGCAGCCCAGCGAGCCAGCCCAACAGCGCGCACACAACCCAGCCGCGGTAGCAGTACGCGGCTGTTTTATCTGAACTGTCATATCTTCATCTAATGGCCAGCGCAGCGCCCACGGCCTCTCTCTCTCTCTCTCTCTTCCCTAGTCGCGTGGCCTGGCCGCTTGGGTCCCCTGGGTCCCCTCCCCCCACACCCCTGCAGGTCCTGATGCTTTCTGGATTCTTGTTCCTCTGGAAAAAATCGACAAAAATAATTGGGATATTTTATGGTCCGGAGATATCGATTTTCTGTAAAACCAAAAACATACAGAAAACAGCGACTGACTCCGGGCACTGACTTAATAGATTAGTTCAGAAAACTAATATAAATTGCTATAAAAAAGGTATCTAAACCTGGTATGATAATAGCATGATACAATAAAAAATTATAGATACGTTTAAGACGTTTCTGCCTTCGTCAAAGGTAGATTCATCCATGATGGTATTTTATCTCTCCATGAGATTATCCAGGACATCCACTCTAGAGGTAGTGAGACAGTCATTCTTAAACTTGACTTCGAGAAGGCCTACGACTGTGTGCGTTGGTCCTTCCTTCGTTAGGTCTTGACTGTTATGGGGTTCGATCGTGGTTATGTTCATCGAGTTATGTAGTTGGTGGAAGGTGGCCACACAACGATTCGCATAAATGGGGTTGTTGGCCCCTTCTTTGCAAATGGTCATGACCTTCGCGAGGGCGATCCCATATCTTCCCTTCCCTTTGACTTTATGGTTGATGCCTTTTCTCAGATTCTCTCTTCCGCTGCGCCTGCGGGCCACATCAAAGGGGTTGTGAGCATGCTTTGCCCTCATGGGGTTACTCATTTTCAATATGCTGACGATACGGTTATCCTTGTAGAGAAGAATGATCTTCAACTTACGAACCTCAAATTTCATCTCCTGTTTGGTCATGTCTGACTTAAAGATTAACATCCAAGTGTCAAAAACATCTTATATTCTGATACAGAGGGAGTATAAGAGTGAAGTGCTTGTTCTGGGCTGCCCTATCGCTAACCTCCAGAACCACGGCTTCAGATCTTTTCCCTTCAAATATTCCAAATATTTCTTTGGTCGTTTGAACCAAGACCCATGTTATTAATTTTTAGTTGTTTCTGTAGAGTGTGTCGTATTTACATGGGGGTTGATTTTTCTTGAGGGAGGGAGGCATACATACTTGGATCGAATTTTGAAGCATCATGTATTTACAGATGTGTTGTGTATGTATGCATGTATTCCTGTTGAAACAAAAACATTCTTGAATATATTTTGACTAGATTTAAAATTTAAGTCTTCAAACCTGGTGAAACATTATGAAACTATAACCCAAAAAAAAAGATTATGAAACATGGTGAAACATCATGCAACCATCAACAACTAGTTTTGTGGTGAGTGACTGCTTGATATGACCATATTGATGGAACACGGCCGATGGATTGAGCAATACTTTTTTTTAAGTTGGACTAATAGAATGCCCGTGCGTTGCGACGGCGCAAAGATTGTATATAGAGATATCGATCAAATGAACTGTAATTCACCACGCGTGGACGTCACATGCGACTTATGATTGTATTGTTATAAATGTCGACCCTTCTAGTATTTTTCTCATCCCGTATGTAAAGGATTGCAACATAAAATTCTGAAAATAATGAAAATGTAGTTCGTTTAAAGTGTATATTTATATATCTTGGTGAGTTTTCGACCTCTCCCAACAACATCGTCTTAGGGTTTTTAGATCATCAGGGATTGATTAAAAGTCGGTGAATTTTTGTCCCATCCAGCATCATTACGTTGGTGCCTATATATATGCCGGCCGTAATCCATCTATGTATTTCAAAAAAGTAAGACATATAATATAAAAAAGGAAAAGAAAAATATAATCATATAGAACATGCTGATTCGCACCCTGCTGGGCCTACATTTTTAGAGCAGCTCCTGTTGGGCCTACGTGAGATCACCTCTCCACACCTATCAGGGAAAGTTCCTAAAAAAAACTATCAGGGAAAAATGGTTTCTAAAAAAAAACTATCTGGGAAAAAATATCTAGTCTCTTTCTTTCCCCACTGCATCCCATCTCACTTCACAGCCACTCTCATCCCCACCCCGCACACAGCCATGGCCAGGGCCGCCGCCTCCTCTCCCCGCCATGGGCTCACACCGCCGCCCAGACCGCCGCCCCCATGTGTTGGTGCAGATGAAGATGCGCTCCGCCGGCTTGGATTAGAAGCTCGCGGCCGCCCCACGGTGGTGTACGGGGAGGCGTAGGAGCGGTGCGTCCATGGGCGGACCTAGGAACAAAATCGAGAGGGGGCAATAATGTATGACTAGGCAATTGTCCTTATAATGTAAAAGGGTCTGTCTAGGATACATCTAGATGTGCCCTAGTTATTGCACATCTAAGTGACTCAATCAAACTAGAAATAAAAAGAAAAAAGACAAAAGAAAATGCTTGCACAAATATTAGCGTAAAATCAATGACATAGGACTTAGATGTGCATCTAGATGTGCTTTAGCAAAACTGAATGTAAAACTATGCTCAATCACTTCATTCTTCATGAAATAACCAAATTCATTGCCAAAAGAAAAAAAATCAACAATTTAAAGCAAAATGACTTACATCAGTATGTCAATATCTTGTTTCGAAATCGCAAAAGAGAACATTGAGACATTGTCTAACAATCTAATGTACAACCTGCAAGAAATTTTAAGCGTGTCAGTCTAGATTAAAGTTGTACTAAAATTTACATCATATGAGAAAATATTTTGAACCGATCTAGTCATCTAAATCGGTAAATTATACACATAAGTTGTTGATACTAATATGGTTTCTACAAAGGAATTGCAAACGCACAAAAAATTTCGAAAAGAAAGAACCCTAATGATCTACTATATGGCTTACTGGACGCAAATTAGAATGCTGAAATTGCAGAATCGGTGATGCGGCTGTGTTGCGGCGGCGGCGTACTGCGTACAAGCGCCAGAGATGGGCGACAGCAGGTGCTTATTGCCGGCCGCGAGTCGAGCCAGAGACTGCGTGCTGCCGCGATCGCGCGAGGGGCAGTTTCGGGCGGGTCCGCGGCTGCCGTATCGTGCGTTCGTTATTTTCTGTGCGTGCGTGGACTAGGGGTCTAGGGTTCGAAGTGTAGGCTGTTTCTTGGTGATGGGCTTCTTATAGTCTTTTCAGAGATTTATAATATATGGGCCTTTGAAAAATAAAAGACTGAGTGGGGGCAAAGTAATGGCCCAAGTGGGGGCATACGTAGCTTGGCAGGATTAACGTATGCGTACGAAGGAAAATCGAGTGGGGGCAGCTGCCCCCACAACCATCAACGTGCGTCCGCCCCTGGGTGCGTCCTGTACTGGGCCGCCGCCTCCTCTCCCCGCCATGGGCTCACACTGCTGCCCACACCCCCGCCCCCATGTGTTGGTGCAGATGAAGATGCCCTCCGCTGGCTTGGATTAGAAGCTCGCGGCCGCCCCGCGGTGGTGTACGGGGAGGCGCAGGAGCGGTGCGTCCTGTACTGTCTGCGGTGGAACGCCAGCTAGAGGATGCGGTGTTGGCCTCGATGCTGGAGGCAGGCATGATGCAGCGGTCGGCATGCCTACTGCTACTTGTAGACTGCGTTGGTATTTCCCCGAAGAGGAGAGAATGATGCAGTATAGTAGAGATAAGTATTTCCATCAGTTAAGAACCAAGGTTATCAATCCAGTAGGAGAACCAAGCAAAATCACGTTAACAGCATCTACACACACAAAAGCAAACACTTGCACCCAACGCAAATAAGAGGGTTGTCAATCCTCTTAGCGGTTATTTGCAAGGATTAATTCTGATAGTGATAGATAGATAAACTAAAATACTAAATAAAATAAAAGTAAATAAATTGCAGCAAGGTATTTTTGGTTTTAAATATATGATAAAAGTAGACCCGGGGGCCATAGTTTTCACTAGAGGCTTCTCTCTCGAACACATAGCATACGGTGGGTAAACAAATTACTGTTGGGCAATTGATAGAAAAGCAAATAATTATGAAGGATTCATGGCAATGATCATGTATATAGGCATCACGTCTGAGACAAGTAGACTGACTCCTGCCTGCATCTACTACTATTACTCCACCGATCGACCGCTATCTAGCATGCATCTAGGGTATTAAGTATGAAACAGAGTAACGCCTTAAGCAAGATGACATGATGTAGACAAAGTAAACTCAAGCAATATGATTAAACCCCATCTTTTAATCCTTAATGGCAACAATACAAATACGTGTCATGTCCCTTTCTGTCACTGGGATTGAGCACCGCAAGATTGAACCCATCACAAAGCACCTCTCCCATTGCAAGATAAACCAATCTAGTTGGCCAAACCAAATCGATAGATCGAAGAGAAATACAAAGCTATAATAATCATGCATAAAAGAGTTCAGAGAAGACTCAAATATTTCTCATGAATAATCTAATCATAAACTCACAATTCATCGGATCCCAGCAAACACACCGCAAAAGAAGATTACATCGGATAGAACTACAAGAACATCGAGGAGAACATGGTATTGAAGATCAAAGATAGAGAAGAAGCCATCTAGCTACTAGCTATGGACCCATAGGTCTGTGGTAAACTACTCACACATCATCGGAGGGGCAGCAAGGTTGATGAACAAGCCCTCCGTGATCGATTCCCCCTCTGGCAGAGTACCGGAAAAAGCCTCCAGATAGGATCGCAGAAGAACAAAGGCTTACGGCGGCGGAAAGGTTTTCTCTTCTGTCCCTCTGGTATATTGGGAATATTTGAGAATTTATAGCGCTGGAATTAGGTCAGGAGGGGCTACGAGGGGCCCACAAGCCTGGGGGCGCGCCCTACCCCCCAGGGTGCGCCCTCCGAGCTTGTGGCTTCCTCATGGCTCCTCTGGTCTTCTCCCGAAGCTTCGTGGGTCCCTTCTGGTCCAGAAAAAATTAATCCAAAGTTTTTTTTCTTGTTTGGACTCTTTTTGATAATGATTTTCTGAAAAGACAAAAACAAGCAAAAAAACAGCAACTGGCACTGGGCACTGGGTTAATAGGTTAGTCCCAAAAATGATATATAATGGCATATAATTGCATATAAAACATCCAAAATTGATACTATAATAGCACGGAACAATAAAAAATTATAGATACGTTGGAGACGTATCAAGCATCCCCAAGCTTAATTCCTGCTCGTCGTCGAGTAGGTAAATGATAAAAACAGAATTTTTGATGTGGAATGCTACCTAACATGTTTCATCATGTAATCTCTTTCTTACGGTATGAATAATAAGATCCGAATGATTCAAAGCAATAGTCTATAGTTTGATATAAAGACATCAATACTCAGGCATACTAATAAACAATCATGTCTTTCAAAATAAAAATGCTAAAGAACGTTATCCCTACAAAATCATATAATCCTGTCATGCTCCATCTTCTTAACACAAAATATTTATCATGCACTACCCCGATGACAAGCCGAGCAATTGGTTCATACTTTTTAACGCGCTTCAGCTTTTTCAACCCCCACGCAATACATGAGCGTAAGCCATGGATATAGCACTATGGGTGGAATGGAGTGTGGTGGTAGAGATTAATAAGGGGAAGTCAAAAATAAGAAGATAGTCTCACATCAACGAGGCTAATCAACAGGCTATGGAGATGCCCATCAATTGATGTCAATGCGAGGAATATGGATTGCCATGCAACGGATGCACTAAGAGCTATAAGTGTATGAAAGCTCAACATGAAAACTAAGTGGGTGTGCATCCAACTTGCTTGCTCATGAAGACCTCGGGCATTTGAGGAAGCCCATCATCGGAATATACAAGCCAAGTTCTATAATGGAAAATTCCCACTAGTATATGAAAGTGACAAAATAGGAGACTCTCTATATGAAAAACATGGTGCTACTTTGAAGCACAAGTATGGAAAAAGATAGTAACATTGCCCCTTCTCTCTTTTTCTCTCATTTTTTTGTGGGCTCTTTTTGGCCTCTCTTTTTTCGTGGGCTCTTTTTGGCCTCTTTTTTTGTTATTTTTTCACTGGGACAATGCTCTAATAATGATGATCATCATACTTCTATTTACTTACAACTCAAAAAATTACAACTCGAAACTAGAACAAAAATATGACTCTATATGAATGCCTCTGGCGGTGTACCAGGATGTGCAATGATACTAGCGTAACATGTATAAAAAATGATGAACGGTGGCTGAGCCACAAATACTATGTCAGCTATATGATCATGCAAAGCAATATGACAATGACGATGTGTGTCATAAAAACGGAACGGTGGAAGTTGCATGGCAATATATCTTGGAATGGCTATGGAAATGCCATGATAGGTAGGTATGGTGGCTGTTTTGAGGAAGATATAAAGAGGCTTTATGTGTGATAGAGCGTATCATATCACGGGGTTTGGATGCACCGGCGAAGTTTGCACCAACTCTCGATGTGAGAAAGGGCAATGCATGGTACCGAAGAGGCTAGCAAATTGCGGAAAGGTGAGAGTGTGTATAATCCATGGACTCACATTAGTCATAAAGAACGCATATACTTATTGCGAAAGTTTATTAGCCCTCGAAGCAAAGTACTACTACGCATGCCCCTAGGGGGATAGATTGGTAGGAAAAGACCATCGCTCGTCCCCGACCGCCACTCATAAGGTAGACAATCAAGAATAAATCATGCTCCAACTTCTTAGCATAACAACAGATCATACGTGCATGCTTCGGGAATCACAAACCTTAACACCAACATTCTTACTAAACCACAATTATCTACTAGCACCTCCCACATATTACCATCTTAATATTGCAAAACTATTGCAAGGAATCAAACTTATCATATTCAGTGATCTACATGAAAGTTTTTATTATATCCCTCTTGAATACCTATCATATTAGGACCAAATTCATAACCCGTGCATATTACCATTGCTATTTATTAGACTCTCAAAAAGATATAAGTGAAGCATGAGAGTGCAACTATTTCTTTAAAATATAACCATCACCATGCTCTAAAAGATATAAATGAAGCACTAGAGCAACTGCCTAGCTCAAAAGCTATAAGTGAAGCACATAGAGTATTCTAACAAATCACAAATAATGTGTGTCCCTCTCAAAAAGGTGTGTTCAGCAAAGATGATTGTGAAAAACTAAAAAGCAAACAAACTATATCACAAGACGCTCCAAGTAAAACACATATCATGTGATGAATAAAAATATAGCTCCAAGTGAGTTACCGATAGATTGTAGACGAAAGAGGGGATGCCTTCCGGGACATCCCCAAGCTTAGACGCTTGAGTCTTCCTTGAATATTACCTTGGGGTGCCTTGGGCATCCCCAAGCTTAGGCTCTTGCCGCTCCTTATTCCTTTATCCATCGTAGTCTCACCCAAAACTTGAAAACTTCAGCACACAAAACTCAACAGAAACCTCGTGAGATCCGTTAGTATAACAAACAAATCTTAAACTTTAGGTACTGTTGTAAATTGATTCATATTTAATATTGGCATAATGCTACTGTACTCTAACTTCTCCATGACTCATACCCCCCGATACGATCCATAGATTCATCAAAATAAGCAAACTATGCAACAAAAACAGAATCTGTCTAAAACAGAACAGTCTGTAAAGATCTATTTAAAATCCATACTTATGTAATCTAAAAATTCTAAAATTTTTGGAAAACGTGGGCAATTCATACACCAATATTGTGTAAAAATTTCAGATTTTTCTGATGCTCCAGTACAGAATAAAAAATCAAATACTGGACGTAAAACTTTCTGTTTTCCAAACAACATCAATTATACTATCATCCAAATCATCCCAAAGGCATTACTTGGCACAAACACTAATTAAAAGATAAAAACACAATCATAACAAAGGATATAATTGTGTAAACACACAAGAACAGAAAGTAAAACAAAAATTTATTTTATTCATTGGGTTGCCTCCCAACAAGCGCTATTGTTTATGCCCTTAGCTAGGCATAATGCATAGTTTCAAGTGTTGTCATCCTTAGTTTTTGCTAATTTAGGTGGGTTGCTCTCGAACCCGGGAGGCTCCTTACGCTTCCCATTGCTTTCAGAGAATAAGGCAATTCTATTATCTAAAGTGTCTAGCCTTTTGTTGCAAATAGTGAGGAGATTATTCATACGATTGAGGTTGCCACTAACATTTTTAAAGGGCTCATTAGACTTTTGTAATTCAACCAAATTTTTTTGTATGTCTCTTAACCTCTCCAAAATTTGAATCCCTTCTTGGGTATAATTAGATCCTTTTTGCAAGGGTAGTTTTCCCACTATTCCCTCTACTAACTCATAAGCAGTATTAGGATCACTATCAATGAAATTTCCTTTACTAGCAAAATCCAAAAGTTATCTATTTGGCATAGTTAGCCCTACATAAAAGTTCCGCAACAAAATTTTCATATCTCCTTTTATGGTGCAAACACGATAAGATTCCATTATCCTCTACCAAGCATCTTTTAAATTTTCTCCTTGTTTCTGTTTGAAGTAAAGGACTTCAAAATCCGGAGACAGAGGAGGGATGGTGACACTAGACATGATAACTAAACAAGCGAACGAAAATATTTTTGTGTTTTTGTAAAAAAAATTAGAAGTGGAGGAGATGAAAACGAGATGCAAATGCAAATAAAAATACAAATAAAATAAAATGCAAGTGGATGATAGTTTGTGCGAAGGTACTTGGTAATTTTGATGATGTCTCCCCGGCAACGGCGCCAGAAATTCTTCCTGCTACTTGTAGACTACGTTGGTATTTCCCCGAAGAGGAGAGGATGATGCATTATAGTAGAGATAAGTATTTCCCTCAGTTAAGAACCAAGGTTATCAATCCAGTAGGAGAACCAAGCAAAATCACGTTAACAACACCTACACACACAAAAGCAAACACTTGCACCCAACGCAAATAAGAGGGTTGTCAATCCTCTTAGCGGTTATTTGCAAGGATTAATTCTAATAGTGATAGATAGATAAACTAAAATACTAAATAAAATAAAAGTAAATAAATTGCAGCAAGGTATTTTTGGTTTTAAATATATGATAAAAGTAGACCCGGGGGCCATAGTTTTCACTAGAGGCTTCTCTCTCGAACACATAGCATACGGTGGGTAAACACATTACTGTTGGGCAATTGATAGAAAAACAAATAATTATGACGGATTCATGGCAATGATCATGTATATAGGCATCACGTCCGAGACAAGTAGACCAACTCCTGCCTGCATCTACTACTATTACTCCACCCATCGACCACTATCCAGCATGCATCTAGGGTATTAAGTATGAAACAGAATAACGCCTTAAGCAAGATGACATGATGTAGACAAAGTAAACTCAAGCAATATGATTAAACCCCATCTTTTAATCCTTAATGGCAACAATACAAATATGTGTCATGTCCCTTTCTGTCACTGGGATTGAGCACCGCAAGATTGAACCCATCACAAAGCACCTCTCCCATTGCAAGATAAACCAATCTAGTTGGCCAAACCAAATCGATAGATCGAAGAGAAATACAAAGCTATAATAATCATGCATAAAAGAGTTCAGAGAAGACTCAAATATTTCTCATGAATAATCTGATCATAAACTCACAATTCATCGGATCCCAACAAACACACCGCAAAAGAAGATTACATCGGAGAGAACTCCAAGAACATCGAGGAGAACATGGTATTGAAGATCAAAGAGAGAGAAGAAGCCATCTAGCTACTAGCTATGGACCCGTAGGTCTGTGGTAAACTACTGATACGTCTCCAACGTATCTATAATTTATGAAGTATTCATGCCATATTTATAACAATTCTATATGGTTTTGGTATGATTTGATTAGAACTAACCCGGACTGACGTTGTTTTTAGCAGAACTACCGTGGTGTTGTTTTTTTGTGCAGAAATAAAAGTTCTCGGAATTGGACGAAACTTTTTGACGATTGTTTTTGGACCAAAAGAGACCCCCGAAGCTTCGTGGAAGGACCAGAAGCCTCACGAGGTGCTCACAAGGCACCACGGCGCGGCCTGGGGGGGTCGCGCCATGCTGCCTTGTGGGGCCCTCGCAGCTCCGTTTTGCGTGATTCCAACGCTGAAAAATCCTATAAATAGAGAAACCCCCAGAAATAAACCTAGAACTTCGGCACCGCCGCCGCAAGCCTCTGTACCGAAGAAATAACATCTGGAGCCCTATTCCGGCACCCTGCCGAAGGGGGGAATCATCACCGGAGGCCATCTTCATCATCCCGGCGGTCTCCATGACGAGGAGGGAGTAGTTCACCCTCGGGGCTGAGGGTATGTACTAGTAGCTATGTGTTTGATCTCTCTCTCTCTCTCTCTCTCGTGTTCTTGATTTGGCACGATCTTGATGTATCGCGAGCTTTGTTAATATAGTTGGATCATATGGTGTTTCTTCCCTCTCTATCTTCTTGTGATGAATTGAGTCTTTCCCTTTGAGGTTTCGTAATTGTCGGATTGAATATTTCAGATTTGAGAACACTTGATGTATGTCTTGCATGTGGATACCTGTGGTGACAACGGGGTATTCTATTGAGTCACTTGATGTATGTTTTGGTGATCAACTCGCGGATTCCCGTGACCTTGGGGTAATCTAGGCATAGGGGTTGGTTGCACGTTTTCATTATCTTTTCTCCGATGAGAAATTTGGGGTACTCTTTGAAGTTCTTTGTGTGGATTGAATATTATGAATCTGAAGTTGTTTGATGCATATCGAATAATCAACTCACAGATACTTGTGGTGACATTGGAGTATCTAGGTGACATTAGAGTTGGTTGATGCGTATCATATGGTGTTATTTTAGTACGAACTCTAGGGCTGTTTGTGACACTTATAGGGATGGCTCAACAGATTGATCAGAAAGGATAACTTTGAGGTGGTTTCGTACCCTACAACAATTTCATCTTACGTTCTCCGCTAATAGGAACTTTGGAGTGATTCTTTATCGCACGTTGAGGGATTGTTATATGATTCAATTATGTTAGCACTGTTGAGAGATTGCACTAGTGAAAGTATGAACCCTAGGCCTTGTTTTCAAGCATTGCAATACCATTTGTGCTCACTTTTGTTACTTGCTACCTTGCTGTTTTTATATTTTCAGATTACAAAAACCTATATCTACTATCCATACTACACTTGTATCACCATCTCTTCGCCGAACTAGTGCACCTATACAATTTACCATTGTATTGGGTGTGTTGGGGACACAAGAGATTTCTTGTATTTGATTGCAGGGTTGTTTGAGAGAGACCATCTTCATCCTACGCCTCCCACGGATTGATAAACCTTAGGTCATCCACTTGAGGGAAATTTGCTACTGTCCTACAAAACTCTGCACTTGGAGGCCCAACAATGTCTACAAGAATAAAAGTTGCGTAGTAGACATCAAGCTCTTTTCTGGCGCCGTTGCCGGGGAGGTGAGTGCTTGAAGGTATATCTTTAGATTTTGCAATCGAATCTTTTAGTTTCTTGTTTTATCACTAGTTTGGTTTATAAAAGAAAACTACAAAAAAAATGGAATTGAGGTTGCCTCATATGCTTCATCTTTATAATGTCTTTCTTGAAAATGATGGATCGGAAAATTGTGCTCAATTGCTAGAGGAAGAATTTAAAATGTTTAATGTGAGTTCCTTGAATGATAAGCATGGTTGCAATGTTGTTAGTATGCTTTCTATGAATATCCATGATGCTAATGATATGCAAAGCCACAAGCTTGGGGATGCTATGTTTGATGAAGATGATATTTTTAGTCCCCCAAGTTTTGATGAGCAAATTTATTATTATGATAGCATGCCTCCCATTTATGATGATTATATTGATGAAAGTGGGTTTGGAAGAGTGTTAACTCTAGGTACTAATGATCCCACTATTTTGGAGGGTGTTGAATCTTATGGCAATAATTATGAAAGTGGATTTGGAGAGGTCACAACTTTATTTAATGATGATTCCACTATTTTGGAAGAGGTTTCAATTGATTATGACAACAAAGTTGCTATCTATGATGATTATTGTGATGACATGTATGCCATAAAGAATAATGATAACTATGAAACTTGTCATCATGATTTTAACTTTCCATTGGATTATGCCAACCAAGTATCTCATGATAGTTATTTTGTTGAGTTTACCCCCACTATTATGAATGAGAAGAAAATTGTTTATGTGGAGAGTAGTAAAAACTCTATGCTTGTGGATCATGAAAGGAATGCTTTATGTGATAGTTATATTGTTGAATTTCTTCATGATGCTACTGAAAATTATTATGAGATGGGAAGATATGCTTATATATATTTCAATAATATCAAGTTTCCTCTTTATGTGTTGAAAGTTTTGAAGTTGCATTTGTTTTGCCTTCCTATGCTAGTTGATTCTTGCTCCCATAAATTGTTTGCTCACAAAATCCCTATGCATAGGAAGTGGGTTAGGCTTAAATGTGCTTGTCATATGTTTCATGATGCTCTCTTTGTGTTCCAATTCTTTACTTGTATGTGAGCATCATTGAAATCATCATGACTAGCTAAAAGGCATTAAAGAAAAGTGCTAGTTGGGAGACAACCCAATATTTATACCTACTGTTTTTGTGTGTCCACATGATTAAGCTACTGTAGTAATCATGTTTAATATGTTTTCTTTCAATAATGTGCCAAGTAAAGCCTTTGGGATAGTGTGGATACTTGTTGATTTGATTCTGTGCAAAAACAAAAACTTTTGCGACCAGTGCTAGAATTTCTATTCTGTACTGGAACGTGAGAAAATTCTGAAATTTTTACACAGTATTGGGTTACAAATTGTTTACGTTGTCCTAATTTTTCAGAATTTTTGGAGGTTCTGTTTTTGACAGATTCTGTTTTCGGTGCATAGTTTGCTTGTTTTAGTGTTTCCATAGCTTATATTGAGAAATATAAATTGTGGAAATGATAGAATACAGTAGGCATTATGTGAGAACAATTATGAATCTTGTCTTGACAGTACCTAAGTGGATGATTTATTTTTATCATACTAACCTATCTCACAAGTTCCGTTAAGTTTTGTGTGATTGAAGTTTTCAAGTTTTGGGTGAGATATCGATATGAGGAGAATAAGGAGTGGCAAGACCCTAAGCTTGGGGATTCCAAAGGCACCCCAAGGTAATACTCAAGGAAGACTCAAGCGTCTAAGCTTCGGGATGCCCCGGAAGGCATCCCCTCTTTCGTCTTCAACATTATCGGTAACCTCACTTGGAGCTATATTTTTATTCATCACATGATATGAGTTTTGCTTGGAGCATCATTTTATTTTGTTGATATTTGATTGCTGTTATCAATGATAATGTTGTGTATCTTTTAGTTCAATAAAATGCCAATTTTAGCCTTTACCATGCTCAGTTCGCAAGTTCATGTGTTGTTGTTTGAAAACAGAAAGTTTTCTGTTATATCCTGATTTTTTTAAGTGTCAGAACATGATAAAAATCTGAAATTTTTACACAGTAATAATGCATGAGTTCTCTGTCACGTGGTAATTTTTCAGAATTTTTAGAGTTAGGGAAGTATGAATTTTAAATCACCCTTTACAGACTGTTCTGTTTTGGCAAATTTTGGTTATAGTTGCATTGTTTGCATATGTTGCTTGTTTAATATTTATATTTGTGGATAGGAGTATTAAATATGCAGAGGCATTTAGTATGCGATATTTAATTATAATTTTATTGATTTGTTACAGTAGAGAATGTTAAGGTTTTGAGTTGATTTATACTAACTTATCTCACGAGTTCTTGTTGAGTTTTGTGTGAATGAAGTTTTTAAGATTTAGGAGAAGCCATGATATGAGAGGAATTAAGGAGACACAGGAGCTCAAGCTTGGGGATGCCCAAGGCACCCCAAGTTAACATTCCAAGAAGTCTCAAGCAACTAAGCTTGGGGATGCCCCGGTGGGCATCCCACCTTTCTTCATCAACACCTATCGGTTGGCCTAAGTTTTTACTTGTTCACATGATATGTGCTATTCTTGGAGTGTCCTTTTATTTTCATTTTGTTTGCTATTTGAATAAAATTATCAAGATCTGAAATCTTTATTGAGAGAGAGTCTTCACATATCTACTTAATTGTTTAACTACTCATTGTTCTTCACTTATATCTTTTGGAGTAGTTTCTCGTTTACTCTCGTGCTTCACTTATATCCCAAGAGTAAATTGTTGAATGAATTGAATATCATAACGTTTAAATTAGATGTGCTTCATATGCTTGTCTCATGCTTAGAAATATTTCACACTTGGTTTAGAAAGTAAAATCTATTGAAGTTTGACAATCACAATATTAGTCATTCGAGCAATTCATGAAAGATAGTATATGGAAGAGAACTTTCACATATAAATATATTATCTTGGACAACTTTTATGATTGTGAATACCCATTAATTATTTTCAAGCTTGAGCAAATTAGTTGAAGTTGGACAAGGAAGACAACGTAATGAGTTATGTTTGGGTATATTTGCATAGAAGTTATATTGTTATGGATCCTCTAACATGTGGTGCTTGTTTAGAATCTTTTGCTAGCCCAAATTTCTGTACTAAGCGGGAATACTGCTTGTGCATCCAAAATCCTTGAGCCAAGTTTCTTCCATGAGTGTCCACCATACCTACCTATATACGGTATTACCCTGCCGTTCCAAGTAAATTTGCATGTGCCACCTCTAATCATTCAAATAAGCATCTGTTTTGTATGCCCGTACCGCTCATGAAGCGGCATTGGGTGGTCAGTATCTTCCATGTTAAGCGAGTTATTCTCATGATGAGTGTTTATTCACTTGTCATTGCATGAGAGAGGGCGGTAATTGGGATGCCCAGTCCCGCAAAACAAAATAATTAAACAAACTCCCCCGGAAAGTTGATTGTATGGAGGGCACCCGAGGATTCGGCTAGCCATGGCTTGTGTTTGAATGGTTGAGGGGGAGTAAACTTTACCTTTCCGCTTGGGAACCGCCTATAATGTGTTTAGCATGGAAGATATTGAGAACTCTCGGTCGTGACATTGACAGGAAAGGCACACCACTCAAAATGTATTCATCTCTGTTTTAAGCTATGAGCTCTGGCACCTCTGCAAATCCCTGCTTCTCTCTGCGAAGGGACATTCCATTTACTTTTATGCTATTTACTTTCTTGTTATTTATTTTTGTTGAGTCAACTTCTTATTCCAACCTATTCTCTAGTTGGCAAGCATCATGTGGTGGGGATAGATCCAGGCACATATATCCATTCAAATATATTTGATCATGATTTATTATTGTTGACAATTATCTCTATGATAAATGAGTTGGGAGGTGAAACATTAAGCCCCTATCTTTCTCTGTGTTCGATGGATGCCATTTGTTCTAAAAATATGCTTTGAGTACTAGAAATCATAGAAGACTATATGATAATTGAGTATGTGGAGCTCTTACTTAGACTCTGTTGAAGATAAGTTGAATTGCAATTGTTTGGTGACTAAGAACATAGGTTGTTAAGTTTCAAGAGAATGCATTGTTTGAACCATAACATGTGAATTGATTGCTACTTTATCATGATGAGTTTTATGAGAAAGAGTTGCTGTTATGATGCTAGGAAAAGTGATTGAAATTATCATTGATCAAACTTATGCACTATGCTAGCATTCACACTTCATAAATTATTTCTTTTATCATTTACCTACTCGAGGATGAGCAGGAATTAAGCTTGGGGATGCTAATACGTCTCCAACGTATCTATAATTTATGAAGTATTCATGCCATATTTATAACAATTCTATATGGTTTTGGTATGATTTGATTATAACTAACCCGGACTGACACTTTTTTCAGCAGAACTACCGTGGTGTTGTTTTTTGTGCAGAAATAAAAGTTCCCGGAATTGGAAGAAACTTTTTGACGATTTTTTTGGACCAAAAGAGACCCCCGAAGCTTCGTGGAAGGACCAAAAGCCTCACGAGGTACTCACAAGGCACCACGGCGCGGCCTGGGGGGTGATACGTCTCCAACGTATTCTATAATTTTTGATTGTTCCATGCTATTATATTATCAATCTTGGATGTTTTTATATACATTTACAGCAATTATATATCATTTTTGGAGACTAACCTATTAACCCAGTGCCCAGTGCCAGTTGCTGTTTTCTGCCCTGTTTTTGTTTTACAGAAAATCAATACCAAACGAAGTCCAAATGCCATGAAACTTTTTGGAGATTTTTTTTCTGGACATATGCAACACTAGAAGCTTCGGGAGAAGACCAGACGCCAGAGGGGGTGGCCACGAGCCACCAGGGCGCGCCTGGGGGGGGGGCAGGCGCTCCCTGGTGCCTCATGGGCCCACCCCAACTCCGTTTGACCTAATTCCACCACTATAAATTCAGGAAAAATCAGAAACCCTCAGGGGAGTCCACGAAATACTTTTTCCGCCACCACAAGTTTCTGTTCTCGAGAGATCCCATCTGGAGGCCTTCTCCGGCACTCCGCCGGAGGGGGAATCGATCACGGAGGGGCTCTACATCAACCTTGCTGCCCTTCCGATGATGCGTGAGTAGTTTACCACAGACCTTCGGGTCCATAGTTAGTAGCTAGATGGCTTCTTCTCTCTTTTTGATCTTTAATACAATGTTCTCCTCGATGTTCTTGGAGTTCTATCCGATGTAATCACTTTTTGCGGTGTGTTTGTTGGGATCCGATGAATTGTGAGTTTATGATCAGATTATCCATGAATATTATTTGAGTCTTCTCTGAACTCTTTTATGCATGATTATTATAGCTTTGTATTTCTTCTCCGATCTATTGATTTGGTTTGCCCAACTAGATTGATTTATCTTGCCATGGAAAGAGGTGCTTTGTAATGGGTTCGATCTTGCGGTGCTCAATCCCAGTGACAGAAAGGGACATGACACGTATGTATCATTGCTATTAAGGGTAAAAAGATGGGGTTTATTCATACGTGAGTTTATCTTGTCTACATCATGTCATCGTTCTTAAGGCGTTACTCCGTTCTTTATGGACTTAATACACTAGATGCATGCTGGATAGCGGTCGATGTGTGGAGTAATAGTAGTAGATGCGGGCAGGAATCGGTCTACTTGTCTCGGACGTGATGCCTATATACATGATCATTGCCTTGGATATCGTCATGATTATTTGCTTTTCTATCAATAGCCCAACAGTAATTTGTCTACCCACCGTATGCTATTTTCTTGAGAGAAGCCTCTAGTGAAAACTATGGCCCCCGGGTCTATCTAAATCATATTACTAAAACCGCTATGCTAAAAGCTAAACGAGAATTTTTAGAAAAAGCGAATCCTCCCGGTTTCTATCGTAGTAATGATGAGGATATTAAAATGATTGGTGTTTCATCTATTGATTCTTTGTTTAGCAATATAAAACTTGATGAAAAGGGGACTGAAGAAGAGTCAACTTTAGCTAGTAGGCGTTCCCATAATTCGGAGGGTGAAAATCTTAATGAAAAAATTGCTAAAAGTGGGTTTGGAGAGGTAAAAACTTTAAATAGCGATGTGCCCACTCTCTTGGATTACAAAGATTTTAATTATGATAATTGTTCTTTGATTGAGTGCATTTCTTTGTTACAATCCATGTTAAATTCACCCAACGCTTATGAGCAAAACAAGGCTTTTACTAAACACATCGTAGAAGCAATGATGAAAGCATCAGAAGAAAAGCTAGAACTAGAAATTTCAATTCCTAGAAAATTATATGATGAATGGGAACCCACCATTAAAGTTAAAATAAAAAATTATGAGTGCAATGCTTTATGTGATTTGGGTGCTAGCGTTTCCACAATTCCAAAATCTCTATGTGATGTGCTAGGTTTTAGCAATATAGATGAATGTTCTCTTAATTTGCATCTTGCGGATTCTACTATTAAAAAACCAATGGGTAGAATTAATGATGTTCTTATTCTTGCAAATAGAAATTATGTGCCCGTTGATTTTATTGTTCTTGATATTGAATGCAATTCTTCTTGCCCCATAATACTTGGTAGACCGTTCTTACGAACTATAGGTGCCGTTATTGATATGAAAGAAGGGAATATAAAATTTCACTTTCCACTAAAAAAGGGTATGGAGCATTTCCCTAGGAAAATAATTAAAGCACCATATGAATCAATTATGAGGGCCACTTATGGAATCAACTTGAAAGATGACAATACTTGAAACTATGCATTATGCCTAGCTAGGGGCATAAAACAATAGCGCTTGTTGGGAGGCAACCCAATGAATAAAATAAATTTTTATTATTTGTTTCTGTTATTGTGTGTTTTCACAATTATGCTACTGGTATGATTGTGTTTTTGTGTTCTTAAATAGTGTTTGTGCCAAGTAAAGCCTTTAGGATGATTTGGAAGATAGTATAATTGATGCTGTTTGGAAAACAGAAAGTTTTGTGTCTAGTGCCCGAATTTTGTTTCTGTACTGGAGAGTCATAAAAATCTGAAATTTTTACACAGTATTTGTATATGAATTTCCCACGCTGTCCTAATTTTTCAGAATTTTTGGAGTTACAGAAGTATGGCTTTTAAATAGATTGCTATAGACTATTCTGTTTTTGATGCACTACTTGCTTGTTTTGATGAATCTATGGATTGTATCGGGGGGTATAAGCCATGGTGAAGTTAGAGTACAGTAGGTATAATGCAAAAATAAAATATGAATGGGTTTGCAACAGTACTTAAAGTAGTGATTTATTTTGTTATACTAACGGATCTCACGAAGGTTTTGTTGAGTTTTGTGTGATTGAAGTTTTCAAGTTTTGGGTGAGATCACGATGGATGAAGGAATAAGGAGTAGTAAGAGCCTAAGCTTGGGGATGCCCGAGGCACCCCAAGGTAATATTCTAGGAAGACTCAAGCGTCTAAGCTTGGGGATGCCCCGGAAGGCATCCCCTCTTTCTTCTACCAACCATCGGTAATTTTACTTGGAGCTATATTTTTATTCGTCACATGATATGTGTTTTGCTTGGAGCGTCTTGTATTATATGAGTCTTTGCTTTGTTTGCTTTTTAGTTTGTCACAATCATCCTTGCTGAACACACCTATCTTGAGAGAGCCACACGTTTATCATCATTTGTTAGAATACTCTATGTGCTTCACTTAATTTTTTTTTGAGCTAGGCAGTTGCTCTAGTGCTTCACTTAAATCTTTTTGAGCACGGTGGTGGATATATTTTGAAGAAATAAAGTCTCTTGCTTCACTTATATTATTTTTAGAATTGATAAGATTGAAATTTTGAAGAAATATTTGCACTCTCATGCTTCACTTAAATCTTTTTGAGAGTTGATGATAGTAACGGTAATTTGCACAAGATATGAATTTGGTCCCAAAGTGATGAATATTCAAGAAGGATATAATAAAAACTTTCATATAGATCATTGGATATGATAAGTGTGATTCCTTGCAATAGTTTTGCGATATGTAAATGATAATATGTGAGTCATGTTAGTGAGTAATGGTGATTTAGTAAGAATATTAGTGTTAAGGTTTGTGATTCCCTATGCATGCACATCAAGTCAATAGTTATGCAACGAAATTATATCCTACTTATGGTGCATTATTCAGTGTTAGTTATGTTCAATGCATGTTTATGACCGTTTTCGTTTTTTGGTAGGTTGCTTCTCAATCTATTTGCTAGCCTTCATTTGTACTAAGCGGAAATACTGCTTGTGCATCCAAAATCCTTAAACCCAAGTTGTGCCAAATGAGTCCACTATATCTACCTATATGCGGTATTTCAATGCCGTTCCAAGTAAATTTGCGTGTGCCAACTCTAATTATCAAAATAATTTTTCCGTTTTGTGTGCCCGTACCGCTCATGAAGCGGCAGGGGGTGGCCATTAGTTTCCATGCTAGGTGTGTTATTCTCACGATGAGTGTTTATTCACTTGTCATTGCACGAGAGAATGGTTGGTAATAGGGATGCCCAGTCCCACAATGAATCAAAAATTAATAACAACAAAATTCCTTGGAAAGTGTTGGTTTGGAGGGCACCCGTGGATACGGCTAGCCATGGATTGTGAAAGAATGGTGGAAAGGAAATAAACTTCATTTTCTGTTTGGGAACCGCCTATGATGTGTCTAGCATGGAAAATAATGGAAATTCTCGGTCGTTTTTGTTGACAGGAAAAGCATGCCTCTCAAAATATTTTTATCTCTTTAATTTCAGCTTTGAGCTCTGGCACATTTGACAAATCTCTGCGTCCCTCTGCGAAGGGCCTATCTATTTACTTTTATGCAATTTTTATTTTATTTGAGTCTCCATCTTCTCTTACAAAAGCACCAACTAGAGAGCACTATTGTCATACTTGTGCATTGGATGTATCTAATATTTGAGTGTGTTTCATGAATGGATCAATGATTGAGCATAATGGGCTAGGGATAACTTTCTTTAGCGTTGATATTTTGAAAGACATGGTTGCTTGTTAGCATGCTTGAGTATTTATATCTTCATGTCAAATTATAGACTATTGCTTTGAATCATTCAAGTCCAATGTCCATGCTATAAAAGAAAAGAATATGTGATGAATATGGTAGGCAGCATTCCACATCAAAAATTCTGTTTTTATCATTTACCTACTCGAGGACGAGCAGGAATTAAGCTTGGGGATGTTGATACGTCTCCAACGTATCTATAATTTTTTATTGTTCCATGCTATTATATTATCAATCTTGGAGGTTTTTATATACATTTACAGCAATTATATATCATTTTTGGAGACTAACCTATTAACCTAGTGCCCAGTGCCAGTTGCTGTTTTCTGCCCTGTTTTTGTTTTACAGAAAATCAATATCAAACGAAGTTCAAATGCCACGAAACTTTTTGGAGATTTTTTTTCTGGACATATGCAACACTAGAAGCTTCGGGAGAAGAACAGATGCCAGAGGGGGTGGCCACGAGCCACCAGGGCGCGCTTGGGGGGGGGCAGGCGCGCCCTGGTGCCTCGTGGGCCCACCCCGGCTCTGTTTGACCTAATTCCACCACTATAAATTCAGGAAAAATCAGAAACCCTCAGGGGAGTCTACGAAATACTTTTTCCGCTGCCGCAAGTTTCTGTTCTCGAGAGATCCCATCTGGAGGCCTTCTCCGGCACTCCGCCGGAGGGGGAATCGATCACGGAGGGGCTCTACATCAACCTTGCTGCCCTTTCGATGATGCGTGAGTAGTTTACCACAGACCTTCGGGTTCATAGTTAGTAGCTAGATGGCTTCTTCTCTCTTTTTGATCTTCAATACAATGTTCTCCTCGATGTTCTTGGAGTTCTATCCGATGTAATCACTTTTTGCGGTGTGTTTGTTGGGATCCGATGAATTGTGAGTTTATGATCAGATTATCCATGAATATTATTTGAGTCTTCTCTGAACTCTTTTATGCATGATTATTATAGCTTCATATTTCTTCTCCGATCTATTGATTTGGTTTGGCCAACTAGATTGATTTATCTTGCCATGGGAAGAGGTGCTTTGTAATGGGTTCGATCTTGCGGTGCTCAATCCCAGTGACAGAAAGGGACATGACACGTATGTATCATTGCTATTAAGGGTAAAAAGATGGAGTTTATTCATACGTGAGTTTATCTTGTCTACATCATGTCATCGTTCTTAAGGCGTTACTCCATTCTTTATGGACTTAATACACTAGATGCATGCTGGATAGCGGTCGATGTGTGGAGTAATAGTAGTAGATGCAGGCAGGAGTCGATCTACTTGTCTCGGACGTGATGCCTATATACATGATCATTGCCTTGGATATCGTCATGATTATTTGCTTTTCTATCAATTGCCCAACAGTAATTTGTCTACCCACCATATGCTATTTTCTCGAGAGAAGCCTCTAGTGAAAACTATGGCCCCCGGGTCTATCTAAATCATATTACTAAACCCCTAAAAATATTGCTGCCATTTTCTTTTATTTATTTTATTTTGTATTTTTGCTTCAATCTATCTATCTATCATATACAATTTAATCTTGTAATTGACCGCCGAGGGATTGACAACCCCTCATTTGCGTTGGGTGCAAGGATTTGTTGTTTGTGTGCAGGTACTGCTAACGAGGTGTTGCGTGATTCTCCTACTGGTTCGATAACCTTGGTTTCATAATTGAGGGAAATACTTATCTCTACTGTGCTGCATCATCCCTTCCTCTTCGGGGATAATACCAACGCAAGCTACAAGTAGCAGGGGGTCGCGCCGTGCTGCCTCGTGGGGCCCTCGTACCTCCGATTTGCGTGATTCCAACGCTGAAAAATCCTATAAATAGAGAAACCCCCAAAAATAAACCTAGAACTTCGCCGCCGCCGCCGCAAGCCTTTGTACCAAATAAATACCATCTGGAGCCCTGTTCCGGCACCCTGCCGGAGGGGGGAATCATCACCGGAGGCCATCTTCATCATCCCGGCGGTCTCCATGACGAGGAGGGAGTAGTTCACCCTCGGGGCTGAGGGTATGTACTAGTAGCTATGTGTTTGATCTCTCTCTTGTGTTCTTGATTTGGCACGATCTTGATGTATCACGAGCTTTGTTAATATAGTTGGATCATATGGTGTTTCTTCCCTCTCTATCTTCTTATGATGAATTGAGTCTTTCCCTTTGATGTTTCGTTATTGTCGGATTGAATATTTCGGATTTGAGAACACTTGATGTATGTCTTGCATGTGGATACCCGTGGTGACAATGGGATTCTATTGAGTCACTTGATGTATGTTTTGGTGATCAACTCACGGATTCCCGTGACCTTGGGGTGATCTAGGCATAGGGGTTGGTTGCACGTTTTCATTATCTTTTCTCCGATGAGAAACTTTGGGGTACTCTTTGAAGTTCTTTGTGTGGATTGAATATTATGAATCTGAAGTTGTTTGATGCATATCGAATAATCAACTCACGGATACTTGTGGTGACATTGGAGTATCTAGGTGACATTAGAGTTGGTTGATGCGTATCATATGGTGTTATTTTAGTACGAACTCTAGGGCTGTTTGTGACAATTATAGGGATGGCTCAATAGATTGATCGGAAAGGATAACTTTGAGGTGGTTTCATACCCTCTAACAATTTCATCTTATGTTCTCCGCTAATAGGAACTTTGGAGTGATTCTTTATCTTACGTTGAGGGATTGTTATATGATTCAATTATGTTAGCACTGTTGAGAGATTGCACTAGTGAAAGTATGAACCCTAGGCCTTGTTTTCAAGCATTGCAATACCGTTTGTGCTCACTTTTGTTACTTGCTACCTTACTGTTTTTATATTTTCAGATTACAAAAACCTATATCTACTATCCATACTACACTTGTACCACCGTCTCTTCACCGAACTAGTGCACCTATACAATTTACCATTGTATTGGGTGTGTTGGGGACACAAGAGATTCCTTGTATTTGATTGTAGGGTTGTTTGAGAGAGACCATCTTCATCCTATGCCTCCCACGGATTGATAAACCTTAGGTCATCCACTTGAAGGAAATTTGCTACTGTCTGCTACTTGTGAGCTGCGTTGGGATTTCCCCGAAGAGGAGGGGATGATGCAGTACAATAGAGATAAGTATTTCCCTCAGTTATGAAACCAAGGTTATCAATCCAGTAGGAGAATCACGCAACAACTCATTAGCAGTACCTGCACACAAAACAACAAATCCTTGCACCCAACGCGGACAAGGGGTTGTCAATCCCTTGGCGGTTTATTGCAAGATTAAATTGTATGGTGATAGATAGATAGATAGATTAAACAAAAATACAAAATAAAATAAATAAAGTAAAATTGCAGCAAGGTATTTTTAGGATTTTCAATATACTTCACTAGAGGCTTCTCTCTTGAAAATAGCATACGGTGGGTGAAAAAATTACTGTTGGGCAATTGATAGAAAAGCAAATAATCATGACGATATCCAAGGCAATGATCACGTATATATGCATCATGTCCGAGACAAGTAGACCGACTCCTACCTGCATCTACTACTATTACTCCACACATCGACCACTATCCAGCATGCATCTAGTGTATTAAGTCCATACAGAACGGAGTAACGCCTTAAGCAAGATGACATGATGTAGACAAAGTAAACTCACACATGAATAAACCCCATCTTTTTACCCTTAATAGCAATGATACATACGTGTCATGTCCCTTTCTGTCACTGGGATTGAGCACCGCAAAATCGAACCCATTACAAAGCACCTCTCCCATTGCAAGATAAATCAATCTAGTTGGCCAAACCAAATCAATAGATCAGAGAGAAATACGAAGCTATAATAATCATGCATAAAAGAGTTCAGAGAAAACTCAAATAATATTCATGGATAATTTGATCATAAACTCACAATTCATCGGATCACAACAAACACACCGCAAAAAGTGATTACATCGGATAGAACTCCAAGAACATCGAGGAGAACATTGTATTGAAGATCAAAAAGAGAGAAGAAGTCATCTAGCTACTAACTATGGACCCGAAGGTCTATGGTAAACTACTCACGCATCACCGAAAGGGCAGCAAGGATGATGTAGAGCCCCTCCGTGATCTATCCCCCCTTCGGCGGAGTGTCGGAAAAGGCCTCCAGATGGGATCTCTCGAGAACAGAAACTTGCGGCGACGGAAAAAGTATTTCGTGGACTCCTCTGTTGGTTTCCCGGTTTTAGAGAATTTATAGAGGTGGAATTAGGTCAAACGGAGCAGAGGTGGGCCCACGAGGCACCAGGGCGCGTCACCCCCCTAGGCATGCCCTGGTGGCTCATGGCCACCTCCTCTGTCTTCTGGCCCTCTCCCGAAGCTTCTAGTGTCTCTTATGTCCAGAAAAAATCTCCAAAAAGTTTCGTGGCATTTGGACTTCGTTTGGTACTGATATTCTGGAAAACCAAAAACAGGCAAAAAACAACAACTGGCACTGGGCACTAAGTTAATAAGTTAGTCCCAAAAAATGATATATAATTGCTGTAAATGTATATAAAAGCATCCAAGATTGATACTGTAATAGCATGGAACAATCAAAAATTATAGATACGTTGGAGACGTATCACTGTCCTACAAAACTCTGCACTTGGAGGCCCAACAACGCCTACAAGAATAAAAGTTGCGTAGTAGACATCAACTACTCACACATCATCGGAGGGGCTGCAAGGTTGATGAAGAAGCCCTCCGTGATCGATTCCCCCTCCGGCAGAGTACCGGAAAAGGTCTCCAGATGGGATCGCGGAAGAACAGAGGCTTGCGGTGGCAGAAAGGTTTTCTCTTCTGTCCCTCTGGTATATTGGGAATATTTGGGAATTTATAACGCTGGAATTAGGCCAGGAGGGGCTACGAGGGGTGATACGTCCAATTTGCATCATGATTTCCTATGAATAATTATTGTGTTTATTATCATTATTTCACTTTATGGTACAATTCTTATGCATTTTCTCTCTTATTTTGCATGATTTACATGAAGAGGGAGAATGCCGACAGCTGGAATTTTGGACTTGAAATAGCCACATCAGAGATACCTATTCTACAGAGCTCCAATTGACCTGAAATTTCACGGAGATTTTTTATTGAATATATAAAAAATACTGGAGAAAAGAAATACCATTGGGGACCCACCAGTTGCCCACAAGGCAACAGGGCGCACCCCTGGGCGCGCCCTGATGCCTTGTGGGGCCCACAGCTGGCCTCTGGCCCCCTCCTTCTGCTATATGAAGCCATTTGCCCTAGAAAAAAAATAAGAAGACTTTCGGGACGAAGAGCCGCCGTCTCGAGGCGGAACCTGGGCAGGAGCTATTTTGCTCTCCGGCGGAGCGATTCCGCCAGGGATACTTCCCTCCGGGAGGGGGAAATCGAAGCCATCGACATCACCAACGATCCTCTCATCGTGGGAGGACTGATGACCCACAAGTATAGGGGATCAATCGTAGTCCTTTCGATAAGTAAGAGTGTTGAACCCAACGAGGAGCAGAAGGAAATGACAAGCGGTTGTAATAAGTGACAAGTAACAATATGTAGCACCCCCCAGTGCCAAGCTACAGTGACCACATACTAATGATGCCATGTCATCATGCTTTTTAATCCAAATATGCCACTTGTCCAAAATTCAATTCAAATTCCATTTGAAATGCAAGCCAAATATTTGCTTTCTCAAACATGCTATTAAAATAGTTCATAATTTGGCAAATAATCTCTAAGTATTTGTCATGAAGAAACCCACCTCTTCTAGATTCCCAAAATGCCCCTGGATTTTAAAACAGTGGCCAAACAACATTTTCAAATGCTTTTCCATTTGTGAAAAATTCAAAAGAGTTCAAAAGTCTCCCAAACTTTTTGTAGCAGTGCCAAAAATTGCATTGCATTTAAATGGCCCAGCTCCACGTTTTTACAAAATGTTTTGGTTGCTGAAGTAAATGCAACAGTGGCTGTTTTAGAAAATGCAGAAAAGGAAAATGGGAAAAGGCCGGGGCGTACTGTGCTTTTGGGCTTCAAGTCCACAGTGCCCGCGGCCCAACCCAGCTCCCCCCGTCCCTAACCTCTCACTCCCTCTCTCTCTACGTGGCTGCACGCCCGCACACGTCGCGCCAGCCCCCCTGCCCTGCGGTTGACACGACGTCGCGTCGTCTCGCTGGATAGATAAGGCCCCCTGTGCCCCCCTGGAACCCTAGCACTCTCCCTCCCCTCGCTCACCTCTCCCCCTCTCTGTTCCTTCTCGCCTGAGCGAGCTCGCCGATGCACTGCCGTCGATTTCGTGCACCGGAGCCGCCCCGCCCCGCACGGCGATGTCCAGGAGCTCTGTGGAGCTCGACTCCATCGACCGACCGCACGAGCTCGACCGGGAGCCCTCTGCATCGACGCCTCCGAGCACTTCATCGTCCCCGACCCCGACGGGCATTTCCGGTCGATCCACTCGACCCCAACCTCCCCGCGCCTCCCCGAGCCCTCCTGCGAGATCGCTGTGAGCACCGCCTCGCCTCCCCTCTCTCCCCTGGCCCGCGCGCGGCCTTTAGCTACCCTCCCCGCACACCCGAGCTCGTCCGCCTCCATGGCCGCAGCGCACGAGCTGCGCGAGCTCTCCGGCACCAGCGCGTGCAACTGGCGTGCTCCAGGACGAGTGCCGCATCGAGCCAAACCCCAGCTGACCCCCTTAACCGCTCCCGTCGCATTTTCGATGGAGGTCCGACTCCGGCCACCGCAGATCGATGCGGAACGTCGCCTCCATTCTATAGAGCCTGGGCCCGGTCCATTTGGACGCCGGAATCGGACGGACGGCCATCGCCAGCGTTCGGCCTCGCCGCCGGCGTGATGCCGCTGATGTGGCGTCATTACCCGCTAACTAACCCCCCTAACCCCCCTGCTAACACTCACTGACGCTGGGCCCCGCACGGTTTAATTAACAGGCTAATAAAACGGTTTTAACTAATTAAAATGCTGACAAATGGGGCCCACGTGCACTGTTCACCCTTTGACCCAGTCAACTCTGACTGTTGACTTGCTGACTGTGCACGCTGACTAGGCATCCCTGGCCCACTGTCAGCCTCAGTGGCTAGCCCACTGTTAGGTGACAAAAGTAATTCACTGTTTAAATTCGAATTTAATAATTAAATTAATTCCAGAAATTCTAGAAAATGTTTAAATCTTTGAAAAATCATAGAAAATAAACCGTAGCTCGGATCAAAAAGTTTTCTACATGAAAGTTGATCAAAAAAATGAGACGAATCCGAATATGCCCTCCGTTTACCTGTCACATGCCCACAGCTATGCAAACATGGAACCTTCCCCTCCGGTTCATCTGTCTGACAGATGCCCGAAGCCAGGAAAATATCCCCAGATATTTTCCCGCTCCGTCTGCAATGTGTAGTGCTGCATTAGGTCACCCCTAGCACAGCATACTGCCTTGCCATGCATCGTGCTGCACTTGTTTGCTTATATTTATTGTTTCTTCCCCCTCTTCTCCTCCGATAGACCCCGAGACTGACGCTGCTCCCGAGTACGACTACACCGCAGAGGACCCGTCCCTTTCAGCAGAGCTTCCAGGCAAGCAAAACCTCCCTTGATCATCCCTATATCGCCCATTCTGCCTCTCTCATGCTTGCATTAGTTTTTGCTACTGTATTAGATAGCTCCTATTCTGATGCATAGCCTGCTTTTGTAACCTGCTATTGTTACTTTACCTGTCATCCTAAACTGCTGAGTATAGGTTGGTTAGTGATCCATCAGTGGCCCCTCACCCTTGTCCCTGTTGCCCCGCTTTGTTACTAGTGCCCCGATCAATATGATCGAGGGGCCGAGACCAGTACTTTACTTTTATTCAGTCCCTTAATGAAGTCGGGTTGGCCCTGAGGGGTACCCGCGAGTTATGTGGAGACGGGTTGACCGTGAGGGTACCCGCGAGATAATTACGTGGCACGGCCGGGCATTCCTAGCCCTTGCCGTAAGTCCACGAGACGGGGTGACGGGACCACAGATCGTGGATCACTGATTGTCACCGCGTGCTACTAATGCAATAATGGGTTTGGATATGTGCTCTGAGTAGGCCTCTGGCCTTTTCACGCTAACCACCACGCGGGAACAAGTATGGGCACTCGGCGTCGTGTGCATCAGCCGAAGCTCTTCAGACGTCAGCAGTGGAGCGGCGCGCGCCGGGTTGGACCGTGAAAGCCTGCGCTTGTATTAAGGGGGCTAGGTCTGCTCATCGGCCACGTACGCAACATGCAAGAGTGCAAAGGGCGATGGGCTCAAGACCCCTGCACGCTTAGGAGTTAGACCGGCGTGCTGGCCTCTCTGTTGAGCCTAGGTAGGGCTGCGATGTGTCGATCGGCCAAGGCCGGGCATGACCCGATAAAAGTGTGTCCGGCCTGAGTTAATCGAGCGTGATGGGTAAGTTGGTGCACCCCTGCAGGGAAGTATATCTATTCGAATAGCCGTGTCCACGGTAACGGACGCTCAGAGAGTATCCCGATCTACTACAACTAGAACTGGATACTTGTGTAACTTGATAAATGTTAGCTCCGGGATCGCTTTCTCGCAGAGAGACGAGGAAGGATCTCTGGGCGTTGTTACTACTACTTACTACTTTATATTATGCTAATCTGCACTCTTCTAATGCTGCAAGACTCTGAAGATGCTAGTCTTCGATAGGCTAGGCCTTCCCCCCCTATTCTGGCATTTCTGCAGTATAGTCCATAGATACAGCCCCTTTCCTTGAGACTGTTGCATAATTAGTATAGTTCTGATGTAAGTCTTGCGAGTACTTTGGATGAGTACTCACGGTTGCTTTGCTTCCCCTTTTTCCCCATACCTGTTTGCTGCGATCAGATGACGGAGCCCAGGAGTCAGCTGCTACCGCCAACGACTACTACTACCCTACCGCTGGAGCCTACTACTACGTGGAGACCGCCGACGACCAGGAGTAGATAGGAGGCACCCAGGCAGGAGGCATGCGCCTGTTCGATCAGTGTCGTTGTTTTGCTCAGCCTTCTTAAGGCAGACTTGTTTAAACTTTATGTCTGTACTCAGATATTATGTTGCTTTCGCTGACGCTTGATCGCGAGCTTATGTATTCGAGCCCTTGAGGCCCCTGGCTTGTATTATAAAGCTTGTATGACTTTTATTTGTGTTTAGAGTTGTGTTGTGATATCTTCCAGTGAGTCCTTAGGCTTGATCATGTGCATTTGCGTGTATGGTTAGTGCACGATTAAGCCGGGGGCGTCACACAATAGTAACAAAGAGTGCAGCAAGGTAGCCCAATCCTTTTTGTAGCAAAGGACAGGCCGGAATGATCTCTTATAATAAACAAAGCATTCTCGAGGACACATGGGAATTTCATCTAGTCACTTTCATCATGTTTGTTTGATTCGCGTTCGCTACTTTGATAATTTGATATGTGGGTGGACCGGTGCTTGGGTGCTGTTCTTACTTGAACAAACCACCCACTTATGATTAACCCCTCTCACAAGCATCCACAACTACGAAAGAAGAATTAAGATAAATCTAACCATAGCATTAAACATATGGATCCAAATCAGCCCCTTACGGAATAGCGCACAAACTAGGGTTTAAGCTTCTGTCACTCTAGCAACCCATCATCTAATTACTACTCCACAATGCATTCTCTTAGGCCCAAAGATGGTGAAGTGTCATGTAGTCGACGTTCACATGACACCACTAAGAGAATCAACAACATACATATCATCAAAATATCGAACGAATACCAAATTCACATGATTACTTATGACGAGACTTCTCCCATGTCCTCAGGAACAAAAGTAACTACTCACAAATCATATTCATGTCCAAGATCAGAGGGGTATTAAATAGCATAATGGATCTGAACATATAATCTTCCACCAAATAAACCAACTAGCATCAACTACAAGATGTAATCAACGCTACTAGCAACCCACAGGTACCAATCTGAGGTTTTGAGACAAAAATTGAATACAAGGGATGAACTAGGGTTTGAGATGAGATGGTGCTGTTGAAGATGTTGATGAAGATTGGTCCTCCCACGATGAGAGGATCGTTGGTGATGTTGATGGCTTCGATTTCCCCCTGCCGGAGGGAAGTATCCCTGGCGGAATCGCTCCGCCGGAGAGCAAAAGTGCTCCTGCCCAAGTTCTGCCTCGAGACGGCGGCGCCCCATCCCAAAGGTCTTTTCCTTATTTTTTCTAGGGCAAATGGGCTTATATACCAGAAAATGGGCACCGGAGGCTGGCCAGGGGCCCCACAAGGCACCAGGGCGCGCCTGGGGGGGGGGGGGGAGGTGGCGCGCACTGGTGCCTCGTGGGCACCTGGGTGGCCCCCTCTGGTACTTCTTTCTTCCAATATTTTTTATTTATTCCAAAATAAATCTCCGTGAAATTTCAGCTCATTTGGAGATGTGCAGAATAGGTATCTCTGACATAGCTTTTTCAGATCCAGAATTCCAGTTGCCGGCAATCTCCCTCCTTGTGTAAATCTTGCATATTAAGAGAGAAAAGGCATTAGAATTGGTCCACAAAGTATTATATTGATTAAAAACACTATAAATAACAGTAGAAAAACATGATGCAAAATGGACGTATCAAGGACCAATCTTCATCAACATCTTCACCAGCACCATCTCATCTCAAACCCTAGTTCATCTCTTGTATTCAATCTTTGTCTCAGAACCTCAGATTGGTACCTGTGGGTTGCTAGTAGTGTTGATTACATCTTGTAGTTGATGCTAGTTGGTTTATTTGGTGGAAGATTATATGTTCAGATCCTTAATGCTATTCAATACCCCTTTGATCTTGAACATGAATATGATTTGTGAGTAGTTACTTTTGTTCTTGAGGACATGGGAGAAGTCTTGTCATAAGTAATCATGTGAATTTGGTATTCGTTCGATATTTTGATGATATGTATGTTGTTGCTTCCTTTAGTGGTGTCGTGTGAACATCGACTACATGACACTTCACCATCTTTGGGCCTAAGGGAAGGCATTGTGGAGTAGTAATTAGATGATGGGTTGCTAGAGTGATAAAAGCTTAAACCATAGTTTATGCGCTATTCCGTAAGGGGCTGATTTGGATCCATATGTTTCATGCTATGGTTAGAGTTATCTTAATTCTTTTTTCGTAGTTGCGGATGCTTGCGAGAGGGGGTAATCATAAGTGGGAGGCTTGTTCAAGTAAGAATAACACCCAAGCACCGGTCCACCCACATATCAAATTATCAAAGTAGCAAACACGAATCAAACAAACATGATGAAAGTGACTGGATGAAATTCCCATGTGTCCTCGAGAACGCTTTGCTTATTATACGAGTTCGTTCCGGCTTGTCCTTTGCTATAAAAAGGATTGGGCCACCTTGCTGCACTTTTGCAGAGAATACCTTGCTGAAAACCGCTTGTCATTTCCTTCTGCTCCTCGTTAGGTTTGACACTCTTACTTATCGAAAGGACTACGATTGATCCCCTATACTTGTGGGTCATCAAGACCCTTTTCTGGCGCCGTTGCCGGGGAGTGAAGCGCCTTTGGTGAGTGGAATTTGGTAAGGAAACATTTATATTACTTGCTGAAATTTATTGTCACTTGTCACTATGGAAAGTAATCCTTTGAGGGGCTTGTTCGGGGTATCTTCACCTCGACCGGAAGCAATAAGAGTTGCTCCTCAACCTATTGAACCTACTGAAAATATTTATTATGAAATTCCTTCGGGTATGTGATACGTCTCCAACGTATCTATAATTTTTGAAGTATTCATGCCATGTTTATAACAATTTTATATGGTTTTGGTATGATTTGATTAGAACTAACCCGGACTGATGCTGTTTTCAGCAGAACTACCGTGGTGTTGTTTTTTGTGCAAAAATAAAAGCCCTCGGAATTGGACGAAACTTTTTGATGATTTTTTTGGGACCAAAAGAGACTCCCGAAGCTTCGTGAAAGGACCATAAGCCTCACGAGGAGCTCACAAGGCATCACGGCGCGGCCTGGGGGGGGGGGTCGCGCCGTGCTGGCTTGTGGGGCCCTCGTAGCTCCTTTTCGCGTGATTCCAACGCTGAAAAATCCTATAAATAGAGAAACCCCCAGAAATAAACCTAGAACTTCGACGCCGCCGCCACACGCCTCTGTATCGAAGAAATACCATCTGGAGCCCTGTTCTGGCACCCTGCCGGAGGGGGGAATCATCACCGAAGGTCATCTTCATCATCCCGGCAGTCTCCATGACGAGGATGAAATAGTTCACCCTCGGGGCTGAGGGTATGTACTAGTAGCTATGTGTTTGATCTCTCTCTCGTGTTCTTGATTTGGCACGATCTTGATGTACCGCGAGCTTTGTTAATATAGTTGGATCATATGGTGTTTCTTCCCTCTCTATCTTCTTGTGATGAATTGAGTCTTTCCCTTTGAGGTTTCGTTATTGTCGGATTGAATATTTCAGATTTGAGAACACTTGATGTATGTCTTGCATGTGGATACCCGTGGTGATAATGGGGTATTCTATTGGTTCACTTGATGTATGTTTTGGTGATCAACTCGCGGATTCCCTGACCTTGGGGTGATCTAGGCATAGGGGTTGGTTGCACGTTTTCATTATCTTTTCTCCGATAAGAAACTTTGGGGTACTCTTTGAAGTTCTTTGTGTGTATTGAATATTATGAATCTGAAGTTGTTTGATGCATATCGAGTAATCAACTCACGGATACTTGTGGTGACATTGGAGTATCTAGGTGACATTAGAGTTGGTTGATGCGTATCATATGGTGTTATTTTAGTACGAACTCTAGGGCTGTTTGTGACACTTATAGGGATGGCTCAATAGATTGATCGGAAAGGATAACTTTGAGGTGGTTTCGTACCCTACAACAATTTCATCTTATGTTCTCCGCTAATAGGAACTTTGGAGTGATTCTTTGTTGCATGTTGAGGGATTGTTATATGATTCAATTATGTTAGCATTGTTGAGAGATTGCACTAGTGAAAGTATGAACCCTAGGCCTTGTTTTCAAGCATTGCAATACCGTTTGTGTTCACTTTGTTACTTGCTACCTTGCTGTTTTTTTATTTTCAGATTACAAAAACCTATATATCTACTATCCATACTACACTTGTATTACCATCTCTTCGCCGAACTAGTGCACCTATACAATTTACCATTGTATTGGGTGTGTTGGGGACACAAGAGATTTCTTGTATTTGATTGCAGAGTTGTTTGAGAGAGATCATCTTCATCCTACGCCTCCCACGGATTGATAAACCTTAGGTCATCCACTTGAGGGAAATTTGCTACTATCCTACAAAACTCTGCACTTGGAGGCCCAACAACGTCTACAAGAATAAAAGTTGCGTAGTAGACATCAATATGATAGAGAAACTGCTAGCTAATCCTTATGCAGGAGATGGAACGGTACATCCTGATATGCACTTGATCTATGTGGATGAAATTTGTGGGTTGTTTAAGCTTGCAGGTTTATCCGGAGATGGAGTTAAGAAGAAAGTATTCCCTTTATCTTTGGAGGGAAATGCATTGATATGGTATAGGCTATGTGACGATACTGAAACATGGGACTGGAACCGGTTGAAGCTGGAATTCCACCGGAAATTTTATCCTATGCATTTGGTTCATCGTGATCGGAATTATATATATAATTTTTGGCCTCGTGAAGGAGAAAGTATCGCTAAGCTTGGAGGAGGCTTAAGTATATGCTGCACACATGCCCCAATCATGAGCTCTCAAGAGAAATAATTCTTCAAAACTTTTATACTCGGCTTTCTCATAATGATCAATCCATGCTCGATACTTCTTCTGCTGGTTCCTTTATGAAGAGAACTATTAAATCCAGATGGGATCTTCTTGAAAGAATTAAACGCAATTATGAAGATTGGGAAATCGACAAAGGTAATGAGTCAGGTATAAATCTTGACTTTGATTGTGTTAAATCTTTTATGGAAACTGATGCTTTTCGTAAGTTTAGTACTAAATATGGACTTGACTCTGAGATAGTAGCTACCTTTTGTGAATCTTTTGCTGCTCATGTTGATCTCCCTAAGGAGAAATGGTTTAAATATCATCCACCTATTGAATTGAAAGAAGAACATGTTGGTGTTAAAGAAGAAACAATTGTTTACCATGTTGATCCAGTTGTGCCTACTACTTATATTGAGAAACCTCCTTTCCCTGTTAGGATTAAGGAACATGCTAAAGCTTCAACTATGGTTAATAAGAGTAATATTAGAGCACCTAGACCTTCTGAACAAATTAAAGTTGAACCTAGTGTTGCAATGGTTAAAGATCTTTTGGTTGATAATATTGATGGACATGTCATATATTTCTGTGATGAAGCAACTAGAATTGCTAAGCCAGACCCTAAAGATAAAAAACCCTGTAGTTGGCATGCCTGTTATTTCTGTTAAAATTGGAGATCATTGCTATCATGGTTTATGTGATATTGGTGCTAGTGTGAGTGCTATTCCATTTACTCTCTATCAAGAAGTCATGAATGATATTGCACCTGTTGAGATTGAAGAAATTGATGTTACTATTAAGCTTGCAAATAGAGATACTATTTCACCACTTGGGATTGTTAGAGATGTTGAAGTCTTGTGTGGTAAGATCAAATACCCTACCGATTTTCTTGTTCTTGGATCACCACAAGATGATTTTTGTCCCATTATATTTGGTAGACCCTTCTTGAATACTGTTAATGCTAAGATTGATTGCACTAAAGAAATTGTTAGTGTTAATTTTGGTGAGATGTCTCATGAGTTTAATTTCTCTAAGTTTCGTAGACAACCTCATGATAAAGAATTACCTAGTAAAGATGAAATTATTGGTCTTGCCTCTATTGCTGTGCCTCCTACTGATCCATTAGAACAATATTTGCTTGAGCATGAGAATGACATGAATATGTATGAAAGAAATGAAATAGATGAATTATTCTTTAAACAATCACCTATCCTGAAACATAATTTGCCTGTTGAAACCTTGGGAGATCCACCTCCACCCAAGGGTGATCCTGTGTTTGAATTGAAGCAATTACCTGATACTCTTAAATATGCTTATCTTGATGAAAAGAAGATATATCATGTTATTATTAGTGCTAACCTTTCAGAGCATGAAGAAAAGAGATTACTTAAAACTCCGAGGAAGCACCGTGCTGCTATTGGATATACTCTTGATGATCTTAAGAGCATTAGTCCCACTTTATATCAGCATAAAATTCATATGGAGCCAGATGCTAAACCTGTTGTTGATCATCAAAGAAGGCTGAATCCTAGAATGAAGGATGTGGTAAGAACTGAAATATTAAAGCTTCTGGAAGTAGGTATAATTTATCCCATAGTTGATAGTAGATGGGTAAGTCCTGTTCATTGTGTTCCTAAAAAAGGAGGTATTACCGTTGTTCCTAATGATAAAAGTAAACTTATCCCACAAAGAATTGTAACTGGCTATAGGATGGTAATTGATTTCAGAAAATTAAATAAAGCTACTAGGAAAGATCATTACCCCTTGCCTTTTATTGATCAAATGTTAGAAAGATTATCTAAGCATACACAGTTTTGCTTCCTAGATGGTTATTCCAGTTTTTCTCAAATACCTGTTTCACCTGAAGATCAAGAGAAAAACCACCTTTACTTGTCCTTTTGGAACTTATGCTTATCGTTGTATGCCTTTTGGTTTATGTAATGCACCTGCTACCTTTCAAAGATGTATGACTGCTATATTCTCTGACTTTTGTGAAAATATTGTTGAGGTTTTCATGGATGATTTCTCCGTTTACGGAACTTCTTTTGATGATTGCTTAAGCAACCTTGATCGAGTTTTGCAGAGATGTGAAGAAACTAATCTTGTCTTGAATTGGGAGAAGTGCCACTTTATGGTGAATGAAGGTATAGTCTTTGGGCATAAAATTTCCGAAAGAGGTATTGAAGTTGATAAAGCTAAAGTTGATGCTATTGAGAAAATGCCACGTCCGAAAGATATCTGATACGTCTCCAACGTATCTATAATTTATGAAGTATTCATGCCATGTTTATTATAGTTTTGTATGATTTTGGTGCACTTTTATATGGCTTTTATATGATTTTTACGGACTAACATATTGACCTAGTGCCCAGTGCCAGTTGCTATTTTCTGCTTGTTTTTGGTTTTCCAGAAAATCCATATCAAATGAAGTCCAAATGCAGCGAAACTTTTTGACGATTTTTTCTGGAAGGAAACGGACCCAGGAAGCTTCGGGGAAGCAGCAGAAGAGCCACAGGGGCCCCACGAGCCACCTGGGCGCGCCTGCCCCCCCAGGCGCGCCCTAGTGCCTCGTGGGCCCCCTGTGGCACCTCTTCGCGTGATTCCAACGCTGAAAAATCATATATATTCAGAAACCCCCGAAAGTTAACCTAGATGAGTTTTTACGCCGCCGCAAGCCTCTGTACCTCCACCATCTAATCTACAGCCCTTTTCCGGCACCCTACTGGAGGGGGGAATCATCACCGGAGGCCATCTTCATCATCCCGACGGTCTCCATGACGAGGAGGGAGTAGTTCACCCTCGGGGCTAGGGGTATGTACTAGTAGCTATGTGTTTGATCTCTCTCTCTCGTGTTCTTGATATGGCACGATCTTGATGTATCGCGAGCTTTGTTAATATAGTTGGATCATATGATGTTTCTTCCCTCTCTATCCTTGTTGTGATGAATCGAATATTTTCCCTTTGAGGTTTCGTTATTGTCGGATTGAATATTTCAGATTTGAGAACACTTGATGTATGTCTTGCATATGAATACCCGTGGTGACAATGGGGTATTATATTGATTCACTTGATATATGTTTTGGCACTCAACTCGCGGATTCCCGAGGTGACATTGGGGTAATCTATGCATAGGGGTTGATGCACATTTTCATTATCTTTTCTTTGATAGAAACTTTGGGGTGCTCCTTGGAGTTCTTTGTGTGGATTGAACATTATGATTATGAAGTTGTTTGATGCATATCGTATAATCAACTCACGGATACTTGTGGTGACATTGGAGTATCTAGGTGACATTAGAGTTGGTTGATGTGTATCATATGGTGTTATTTTAGTACGAACTCTAGGGCTGTTTGTGACACTTATAGGAATAGCTCAATAGATCGATCGGAAAGGATAACTTTGAGGTGGTTTCGTACCCTACAAACAATTTCTATTTTATGTTCTCCGCTAATAGGAACTTTGGAGTGATTCTTTATCACACGTTGAGGGATGGTTATATGATCCAATTATGTTAGCATTGTTGAGAGATTGTACTAGTGAAAGTATGAACCCTAGGCCTTGTTTTTAAGCATTGCAATACCGTTTGTGCTCACTTTTGTTACTTGCTACCTTGCTGTTTTTATATTTTCAGATTACAAAAACCTATATCTACTATCCATACTACACTTTTATCACCATCTCTTCACCGAACTAGTGCACCTATACAATTTACCATTGTATTGGGTGTGTTGGGGACACAAGAGATTTCTTGTATTTGGTTGCAGGGTTGTTTGAGAGATATCATCTTCAACCTACGCCTCCCACGGATTGATAAACCTTAGGTCATCCACTTGAGGGAAAATTGCTACTGTCCTACAAAACTCTGCGCTTGGAGGCCCAACACGAGTCTACAAGAATAAGTTGTGTAGTAGACATCAATATCAAAGGTATAAGAAGTTTCTTTGGTCATGCTGGTTTCTATAGAAGGTTTATAAAAGACTTCTTTAAAATTTCTAGACCTCTTACCAATCTCTTGCAAAAAGATGTTCCATTTGTTTTTTATGATGATTGTGTAGAAGCCTTTGAAATACTTAAGAAAGCCTTAATTTCTGCACCTATTGTTCAACCACCTGATTGGAATCTACCCTTTGAAATTATGTGTGATGCTAGTGATTATACTGTTGGTGCTGTTCTAGGACAAAGAGTTGATAAGAAATTAAATGTTATCCATTATGCTAGTAAAACCCTCGACAGTGCTCAAAGAAATTATGCTACTACTGAGAAATAATTTTTAGCAGTTGTGTTCGCATGTGATAAATTTAGATCTTATATTGTTGATTCCAAGGTTACTATTCACACTGATCATGCTGCTATTAAATACCTTATGGAAAAGAAAGATGCTAAGCCTAGACTTATTAGGTGGGTTCTTTTGCTACAAGAATTTGACTTGCATATTATTGATAGAAAGGGAACTGAGAATCCCGTGGCAGATAATTTGTCTAGAATGGAAAATGTTCTTGATGACCCACTTCCTATTAATGATGATTTCCCAGATGAACAATTAGCTGTGATAAATGCTTCTCGTAATACTCCTTGGTATGCAGACTATGCTAATTACATTGTTGCTAAATACATACCACCTAGCTTTACATATCAACAAAATAAAAAGTTTTTCTTTGATTTAAGACATTACTTTTGGGATGACCCACATCTATATAAAGAAGGAGTAGATGGTATTATTAGACGTTGTGTACCTGAGCATGAACAGGAACAAATCCTACGTAAGTGTCACTCCGAGGCATATGGAGGACACTGTGCGGGAGACCGAACTGCACAAAAGGTATTACAATCTGGTTTTTATTGGCCTACTCTTTTCAAGGATGCACGTAAGTTTGTCCTTTCTTGTGATGAATGTCAAAGAATTGGTAATGTTGGTAGACGTCAGGAAATGCCTATGAATTATTCACTTGTTATTGAACCATTTGATGTTTGGGGTTTTGATTATATGGGACCTTTTCCTAAATCCAATGGGTATACTCATATTTTAGTTGCTGTTGATTACGTTACTAAGTGGGTAGAAGCTATTCCAGCTAGTAGTGCTGATCATAACACTTCTATTAAAATGCTTAAAGAAGTTATTTTCCTGAGGTTTGGAGTCCCTAGATATTTAATGACTGATGGTGGTTCACATTTTATTCATGTTGCTTTCCGTAAGTTGCTTGCTAAATATGATGTTAACCATAGAATTGCATCTCCTTATCATCCTCAGTCTAGTGGTCAAGTTGAATTAACTAATAGAGAAATAAAATTGATTTTGCAAAAGACCATTAATAGATCCAGAAAGAATTGGTCTAAGAAACTTGATGATGCATTATGGGCTTATAGAACTGCATATAAAAATCCTATGGGTATGTCTCCGTATAAAATTGTTTATGGAAAAGCATGTCATTTACCTCTTGAATTAGAACATAAAGCTTATTGGGCAATTAAAGAACTTAATTATGATTTTAAACTTGCCGGTGAGAAGAGGTTATTTGATATTAGCTCTTTAGATGAATGGAGAACCCAAGCTTATGAAAATGCCAAGTTGTTTAAAGAAAAAGTTAAAAGGTGGCATGACAAAATAATTCAAAAACGGGAATTCAAAGTAGGTGATCATGTTCTATTATACAATTCTCATTTAAGATTCTTTGCAGGAAAACTTGTCTCTAAATGGGAAGGACCGTATATCATCGAAGAAGTTTATCGCTCCGGAGCCATCAAAATAAACAACTCCGAAGGCAATAATCCGAGAGTGGTGAATGGGCAAAGAATCAAGCATTATATTTTAGGTACTCCCATTAATGTTGAAACTAATATTATTGAAACAATTACACCGGAAGAGCACATAGAAGAATCCTTCCGGAACGCTCCAGAACCCTGAAAAGGGGTAGGTATGTGATACGGTAAGAAAACCGACTCCAAAAATTCCATAAAAATTATTTCTGTTAGTTTTGGAATATTAGAAAAACTACAAAAATAAGAAATAGCCGAGGGGACCCACGTGTCGCCCACAAGGCAACAGGGCGCGACCCCCCCGGGCGCGCCGTGATGCCTTGTGGGCCCCACGTGTGCCTTCCCGACTCCGTTTTCTTCCCGTATGCTTGTTTTGCAAGATAAAAATTCTTTATATATACTCCCGTATGTTTTAACCACCGTATCGCAAGTTTCTCCTCTGTTCTTGTTTCGGGCTATTTTTCTGACAGATCTAGGTCGCCATGACGTCTCCAAGTTCGTCCAAGGACAAGTTCTATGAGAAGGTCATCAACCCGTACCTACCGGAGGTGATGAAGCACCCTTAAGCCATTGAGATGCGTGAGGGGGTGCTCCACATCTGGGACGTTCAAGGACCTAAGAAGACCGGGAGCGAGAAGGCCAGGCTGGAAGCGGTGGAACAGGAGATCTTCAAGTGCCAGGGCATGGTAGAGCACGGACTTTGTGCTAACCACTCCATGATCACGGAATTCATCCGTGAGCACAAGGTGGACGACAAGAATATTGGGGACGTCATCTTCAAGCTCAATGATCGGATTGATTATCTTCAGGCCCAAATATATGATCTACAAAACCAAAATTTTGAGTATGAGGCCAAGTTCAAAGGTATGAGTTTAGCTGCAAATTTCAGGACTCCGGAAACACATTCGTCCTTTTATGATGGAGAGCCTATGCCTTGGAAGACGGAGGACAAGCCCACCTCACCATCACCACCATCACCGAAGAAAGAGACTTGAGTACATGGGTATGGGCACTCCCCTTGGCTTGTGCCAAGCTTGGGGGAGGCGCCTCATGATTTAGAGGAATAAAGTTTTAGTATGATTTAGTTTTGAGTGCTTGCTTTGTGATCTATCTATCTATGTAATCGTGTGTGAAAGTTATATAATAAAGAGTAGTTTGAGTTGCGTGTTTTGCTTTTGATGATCCAATCTTAGAAATAAAGAAAGAATAAAATCATATGCTAATCCCATGGGAAGTGATGACTTCACATAAAAAAAGTATGATTGATTAAACTTGTTGGAAGTTGACAAACATAGCATTGGTCATTGTAGCAATTCATGAAAAAGTAATAAAGGAAGAGAGGTCTCACATATAAATACACTATCTTGGACATCTTTTATGATTTTGAGCCCCCATCAAATATTCTATGTCAATTAGTTGACGTTGGACAAGGAAGACAACGTAATGGGTTATGTTTGCTTATATTCACATAGAAGTTATATTGTTTTGGATCCTCTAACATGTGGTGTTTGCCCCCTATCTTTGCTAGCCAAAAATCTGCACCAATTAGAGATACTACTTGTGCATCCAAAACCTTAAACCCAGTTTCATGCCATGAGAGTCCACCATATCTACCTATGGATTGAATAAGATCCTTCAAGTAAGTTGTCATCGGTGCAAAAGCAATAAAAAATGCTCCTAAATATGTATGAACTTTTATTGTAAGGGAAAATAAGCTTTATACGATCTTGTGATGGTGGAGCAATAAAAGCGACAGACTGCATAATAAAGGTCGCTATCACAAGGGGAAATATAAAGTGACGTTCCTTTACATTAAGAGCTCGCACATCCAAAAACAAAAGCGCATGACAACCTCTGCTTCCCTCTGCGAAGGGCCTATCTTTTACTTTATGTATCTACTTTCATGCAAGAGTCAATAGTATTCTCTTCTATTCCATTTTTATTTTCTCTTTTGGCAAACATCATGTGGTGGGGATTGATCCATGCATATATATCCAGTTGAATGTAGGTGATCATGAGTTATTATTGTTAACATTACCCTTGAGGTAAATACGTTGGGAGGCGAAATTATAAGCCCCTATCTTTCTATGTGTTCGACTGAAACTTTTGCCCCATAAGTATGACGTGAGTGTCAGCAATCATAGAAGACTAAATGATAGTTGAGTATGTGAACTTGCTAGTCAAAGCTCTTACATAGACTCTTTCTGATAATATGATGAATTTCAATTGCTGCAGTGACTGAGATCGTAGTTTGTTAGTTTTCAATTCGGTTTATGGTTCATACTTTAACTCGTGGATGAATTGTCACTTTTTCATGAGAAGTTTTATGATGATATATTGCTGTTATAATAAAGATCATGATGCTCCATGTCCGAATTTTATTTTTATCAACGTCTCTCTCTCTAAACATGTGGTCATGATTATCGATTTCGACTTTTCGCTTGAGGGCAAGCGAGGTCTAAGCTTGGGGGAGTTGATATGTCCAATTTGCATCATGATTTCCTATGAATAATTATTGTGTTTTTAATCATTATTTCACTTTATGGTACAATTCTTATGCCTTTTCTCTCTTATTTTGCAAGATTTACATGAAGAGGGAGAATGCCGGCAGCTGGAATTCTGGACCTGAAATAGCCACATCAGAGATACCTATTCTACAAAGCTCCAATTGACCTGAAATTTTACGGAGATTTTTTATTGAATATATAAAAAATACTGGAGAAAAGAAATACCAGAGGGGACCCACCAGTTGCCCACAAGGCAACAGGGCGCGACCCTCCTGGGCGCGCCCTGATGCCTTGTGGGGCCCACAGCTGGCCTCTGGCCCCCTCCTTCTGCTATATGAAGCCATTTTCCCTAGAAAAAATAAGGAGAAGACTTTCGGGACGAAGCGCCGCCGTCTCGAGGCGGAACCTGGGCAGGAGCTATTTTGCTCTCCGGCAGAGCGATTCCGCCGGGGATACTTCCCTCCGAGAGGGGGAAATCGAAGCCATCGACATCACCAACGATCCTCTCATCGTGGGAGGACCAATCTTCATCAACATCTTCATCAGCACCATCTCATCTCAAACCCTAGTTCATCTCTTGTATTCAATCTTTGTCTCAAAACCTCAGATTGGTACCTGTGGGTTGCTAGTAGTGTTGATTACATCTTGTAGTTGATGCTAGTTGGTTTATTTGGTGGAAGATTATATGTTCAGATCCTTAATGCTATTCAATACCCCTCTGATCTTGAACATGAATATGATTTGTGAGTAGTTACTTTTGTTCTTGAGGACATGGGAGAAGTCTTGTCATAAGTAATCATGTGAATTTGGTATTCGTTTGATATTTTGATGATATGTATGTTGTTGCTTCCTTTAGTGGTGTCGTGTGAACGTCGACTACATGACACTTCACCATCTTTGGGCCTAAGGGAAGGCATTGTGGAGTAGTAATTAGATGATGGGTTGCTAGAGTGACAGAAGCTTAAACCCTAGTTTATGCGCTATTCCGCAAGGGGCTGATTTGGATCCATATGTTTCATGCTATGGTTAGAGTTATCTTAATTCTTCTTTCGTAGTTGCGGATGCTTACGAGAGGGGGTAATTATAAGTGGGAGGCTTGTTCAAGTAAGAAAAGCACCCAAGCACCGGTCCACCCACATATCAAATTATCAAAGTAGCGAACGCGAATCAAACAAACATGATGAAAGTGACTGGATGAAATTCCCATGTGTCCTCGAGAACGCTTTGCTTATTATATGAGTTCGTTCCGGCTTGTCCTTTGCTATAAAAAGGATTAGGCCACCTTGCTGCACTTTGTTACCGTTACTACTCGTTACTTGTTATGAATTATCTTGCTATCAAAACTATTTGTTACCGCTACTTTCAGTACTTGCAGAGAATACCTTGCCGAAAACCGCTTGTCATTTCCTTCTGCTCCTCGTTGGGTTCGACACTCTTACTTATAGAAAGGACTATGATTGATCCCCTATACTTGTGGGTCATCAAGGGGCCCACAAGCCTGGGGGGCGCGCCCTCCGAGCTTGTGGCTCCCTCGTGGCTCCTTTGGTCTTCTCCCGAAGCTTCGTGGGTCTCTTCTGGTCCAGAAAAAATTAATCCAACGTTTTTTTTCTCGTTTGGACTCTTTTTGATAATGATTTTCTGAAAAGACAAAAACAAGCAAAAAACAGCAACTGGCACTGGGCACTGGGTTAATAGGTTAGTCCCAAAAAATGATATATAATGGCATATAAAACATCCAAGATTGATACTATAATAGCATGGAACAATCAAAAATTATAGATGCGTTGGAGACGTATCACCTTCCGTGCTCGCCGGCACCAGTGGCATGGTTGGCTTGTTCGGTTGCTCCCTCGCGTTTAGGTGCCTGGACTGACTCGGGCATTCGGAATCAAATTGTGATAGCGCGAAGAATAGGATGATTGATCTGAGTGATTACGGGACCTATGTTAGATGAGAGGGTAGACGGGGTCATATTTGGGTTATAGTAGCGTGGTGATAAATCAAACACATGGGAATGGACATTGTTTGCATGGATAGAGTGCGAAGAATGGAAGGATTGATCTGAGTGATTGTGTTTGTAGGTTGTCCATATTGCAGACACCAAGAGGAAAGGATGACTGCTGCATTCCTGTCCAATGTCATGAGGGGCCAATGCTACAACGTGGGCTGCTATCCCAGGTATTCTACCATATCACCAAGCCTCATGTACTACTTAATTTATTTGGATCTATTAGATGACACGATGAGGGATGTCAAGGGATAATACTCTTATTATGAGTTGTAGCCTTTGATGTTGGGTTAGGGTGTCAAAACTGTTACTTGCGAATGTGAGTTCTCTTGAAGTTATCATAGATATCACTTTGTGATTATGATAATTTCTTTAATGTTGCTTTCTATGCAGCCCACATCTTCTAACATAAGCATGGCAAAAAGAGTAGCATAACGGATTCTCCTTCACTGATTTGCATCTCACCTTCTGCATTGAACATTGCAGGCTATGATGCCATTTTCCAGTTCTAAATTATGCAATCTATCTTTTGCTTTGCAATTGGCAAAGCTATTACACTCTAAATAAATCTGGCAAAGAACTAATTTGGGTTTGGCCATTTGAGGGAGAATATTTTAGATCTTCACTATTACTGCGTAGGCCCTGTTGTTGTCCAATATAGACATATCACCTGGAACCATTTATATCTAGTGGGATACTGTATTAGAAACTGGAGCTAGTTATTTGGCGTGGCTCAACATGTCACAACAATATGGTGCCTAGAGCAACTTATCTTCTTTTGTCTCATTATTTTGGCAGAAAACAAAGTCTGCTTATTTTTTAACAGAAAGTTGGATGTTAATGGATTTAAACAAAGATCAGTGGCAACAATATGAAATAACAAGGACCGCATGTTATATGATGCCTATTAGTAGATCTACTTGGACAAATATCTTGCAACAGACTTTAACAATCAACAAAATGCAGTTATTTTTTTATACAATTTTTTTACTCTCGGCATTTATTTATTGCAGATAGTTGGATGTTAACACTTAACAGTAGATATTCTATGCTTCTTTGGCGAGTGACACTAAATTAGTTATTTATTTTGAATGGGAACCAATGAATGCTCAGTACTTACTCATGCATCTTCCTATTAGTTAATTAGCAGCGCTATACTTTTCTACTGTTATTTGCATCTTACCTGAGTTTTTCTTCTTCTTGCAGTTCTTCCTGTTTTCCTTGTGTCCATCCTTTTATTTAGTAATCTTTGTGTCTTTGTGGGGTCATCTTGTGGGTATTAATAGCAAACGGGCCCATGCATTGCCATGGGAGCCGAAAACATTTTAACACAATAAAAGCATGAAAAAATGGTCTTTGAGATCGCCATCTTAGGTACATACTTTTTTGATCCATATTGAGATATATAAGCATGAATTCTACACAATAGTGTCAATGCATGCATGAGAAAAGAAGGCTATACGCAGTTCAAAGTTTCAAACTAAATGAAGCAGGTTCATATCATGATTGCAAGGTTCACTACAATTCTCTCTTTCAATTTTTTTTCTTGTGATGTAGCCGAGAAATTCTCTTACACTTGCAGAAATCATTATCCGTTGTGAATTCCCATCATATGTCCAGCCTAACCTAAAAGGATTTTGACGCCATAATATTAAACTCGGATTATTATAAGCCACGAGAGTCAATTTAGTATTTAAAACAGCAGTTCAAATGATCAGGAAACCAACGTGAGTTTTAAGTCTGTCACATCTGCTGGTTTTTAAGTCCATTCACCCAATTTTGGTTGTCGAGCACCTTTTCTTACACAACATGCATGCAGAAATAAATGCATGAGGCTTTGGTGAGGGCCAGAGCGTGTGAATGTGGTGTCCGGCGGCGGTCCGCGGTCCTGCTTCCCATCCCGCTGCCGCTGCTGAAGGCCGGGCTTCATGCAGCGGACCAGGCGAGCCACCGTAGTGGTCGAAGGTGACGTGGTTGCTGAGACGCCAAAGTGCTGAACCAGTGGCGGATCCAGGAATTGAACTTACCCGGGGCGAAACATTTAAGGTATAAAATTTTTGATTGACAAATGCAAGCCCGCTGAACCAGATCTCATAAAGTTCAAATATGAAGCTAGATGCACTTGAAAAATTACATAGCCAATGATTCAGATCAGTTTAAGATTCTCGAGAACTAGGTTGTAACCACCAAAAAACACAAAATATAACATAAACGTCACACATAACTACTAACATGGATCCTGCTGCTTGAATCATTCATTCCATGGCCCAAAATGTCCGACTCCATGACTAATAGATACCTACAACAGGTGAACAAGCTGCATATGAATATATGTCTTGGAACAAGTAAGCGAATAGTTTGAAACAATAGATAACAAAAGTATTTACCCTAAGTCGTAAGTATACGAGGAGGGTTTGGTAGATGGCCTCTACGGTCTCTCAAGCTGTGAAAATGTTCTATGATCTTCTTGTCATCAATTCCAACAAATATATCTCGCTCTACATAGCATACCATCATATCATTCAACCAATCATCCGATATCTTATTTCTCAAATCTGTCTTAATGATATTCATGGCTGAGAAAACTCTTTCAACAGATGCCGTCGCTACTGGCAAAGTCAAAGCAAGTTTGATGAGCCGGTAAACCAAAGGAAATTGTAAATGTTCCTTAGTTTCAACCAACTTGAGAGCAAGATTAGCAAGACTGTCACAACTGCAAAAAACATGAGACCTCTTCATCATATCAATGTATATCTTGAGCTGACCATCCAAATGATATTGTTCTTCTGGATCGAAGTCGACTGAGTACATAGATGCAAGCTCAAGTAGGTTCTCATGATTAAATCTGCTAAATGAGTCTCTAGGATCTAGACTAGCTATGCATATCAATAACCTTGTTGAAGTTTCATTGAACCGGTTATTCATCTCAGCTATGTTTCTGTCAAGCACCTCATTGAATATTTCAACTTTGTAGTGATGGAAGCAACTAACCATTTTGCGGGAACTCCTTGGGTAACCCCTTGCCGGTATATTCTCATCCATACTAGGCACTGGTATCTCCCTTTTAATACAAAATGAAGTGGCAGCCGCCAAAAGTGCCTCCCATCCGTCATCCCTTAGCTGTTGCAATAAACTTTTCACAGACACAATCATGTTCATTGCACTTACTATGTTCTGATCCTTCTGTTGCAATGCTTGTGACAAGTCATTAGTCAAACCAAGCACTTTAAGCATCAAATGTAAGATGAGAACAAATTCAAAGACCTCCATAGATTTCATCAAACCTGATGCTTTGCCTCTATCATCTGCATCCTCCCCATCATGAGAAATAGCATGTAGCACTTGAATCACCGAATCCCACATTTGATAAAGCCGAATCAATGTCCTATGGTGAGATCCCCACCGCGTATCACCAGCCCTTGCTAAAGTTGTCTCTTGATGTTTGCCTCTTCCTTTAAGAATCTCCCCATTTTCTAATTGCCACACAATCTTTTCATGATGCTTCTGTAGTAATGCATCTTTTCTTTTACAAGAAGCACTAACCTACAAATCAAAGCATTGTAAAGTACAAGTCAGCAAGAGGTCATTTTAAAGTACAAGTCATCACTTAAAATATTCAATGAGTTATAAAATATACTAACCATGGTTACAATCATATTTGCATATCCAAAGAAATCACTAACAGCAAGGATACCCTTCACAACAGCCACAACCACTAATTGAAGTTGATGGGCAAAACAATGAACATAAAACGCATGAGGATTTTCATCTAGCACCAGTTTTTTTAAGCCATTTAGTTGCCCACGCATATTTGAGGCTCCATCATAACCTTGCCCTCTCAATCTAGACATGGATAATCCATGGGTAGCAAACACTTCATCCAAGGATCTTTTGAGAGAAGCGGATGTGGTGTTCACTACATGCTTCACAGCAAGTAACCTTTCCAAAATATCTCCCTTTATGTTCAAAAACCTGATAATGACATCCATTTGTTCTCTAATGGATGCATCACGAGACTCATCGACAAGTAGAGAGAAATGGCTATGCCCAAGCTCATTCATGATTACTTCAGTGGTCTTTTCTGCACAAGCTTGTACCATTTGCTTCTGGATATCATGACAAGTCATTTGATGATTCCCAGGAGCATTATCATTGAGTACATCAGCTGCAGCTTTGCATCTTTCAGCATACCAATCCAACAACTCACGAAAATTACCCTTGTTTCTTGAAGTCTTTGACTCATCGTGGCCACGGAAGGCAAGTCCTTGCCTAAGAAGATACCTCATTACACCCATAATAGCCATCAAACGGTCTTGGTATTCAAGATGCGACCTCTCAGTTTGAGTAGTCATTGCATATGCCACACTTTGTTTCTGGTTCTTGAAATCTGTATAATGTCTTCTTGCATTGTTGTGAGCACTCTTCGTCGAACCTACATGAAGCCTGAAATATTCCATCGCTTTCTTCCAATTTTTATACCCATCCTGATTGAAGACATTGCCCCCAAACTTTACATGGCTTACTGGTTGCTTGAAGAGATAGCAGTGAAAACAATATGCTTTGTTTTCTTTTACACTGTACTCTAGCCAATCAAACTCGTCAAACCACTCCTCTCTGAATACCCTTTTATCCGTAGGGTTGTGAGGAAAATCATGCCCATATGGCTGAAATGGACCTTTCTTCAAATACTCCCTCCTCACTGCATCTCTGATTTCTGGAGTAGCATAATCTCCAATTTGTTTCCGGAGTCCTGGATCACGTTCAATGTGAGTTGGACTAAATCCTAGAATAGAAGTTTGCAAAGTGTTATACACTTCAGGTTCACAAACTGAATCTTCTACAATGTTTGCATCTGAGGCTTCAGTGGGTAAAATCATTGGATCAGGTTCAGGGCCAGGAACATGAGCTTGTTCATTAGATGGTGGAGTTCCAAAATAAGCAGCAATTGGCTTCATCTTTTTATAAATCCCCTACATTACAAAATCACCATATCAAGTACTGACCATGTTCAATAATTGGCTAGAAATCGAAGGAAAGGGAGCTTGAGATTCATTAGAAAAGAATGGATTCGATTATCTGTGTACCTGCTGGCTGCGCTTGCTGATTTTGCAAACAGCAGGTGCGCGTTTGCATGAGCTCGATCCACTGCCGCCGCCTCCTCTGACACAGGCCACGCCCGGCACCGCTGCTTCTGTCCGTTCGCCCATACGTGGACCGGTGGACGGCGGACGGAGGATGTGGATCAGGTGCCCGCGTCCGGAGGCCCGGCGAGGCAGAGCTCTTCGGCGACGAGCCGGCGGCCCGGCGAGGCAGAGCTCTGTGGCGGCGAGCGGGCGACGACTAGGTTACTCTCGCGATCTCGCCTGTGCCTGGCTCGATTTGGGGGATTTTCTGGATGCCTGTACGAAGATTGTGTGGCCGTGCTGACTAGTATTAGGCCATCGTACTGGGCTTTTGTGTCTCCGCTGCAAAACGTTTGGCCCATGTATTAAACGAACCGTATTTTTTTGTATACGTGTTTCGGCTACCCGGGACGGACAATCATGCTCGCCCCTACCGTGGCGCCGCCACTGTGCTGAACTGGGTGCAAACTTTCCATCCGAGGCATGTAGCGGCGGTCGCCGGCTGCAGCTCATCATGGCGAACTCGACGTGGGAGTGCGTTTTCTCATCTGATCCAATATCTCTTATTTTTCCTCTCCGAGGCTTTTCTCATCTGACCCACTTATTGCTGCAGCTCATCTGGATCCAATCCGAGGCTCTCATCTGGATCCAATCTCTTATTGCTGCAGCTCATCATGGTGAACTCGACGTGCGAGTGAGAGGCCTTTCTCGGCAGATCCAATCTCTTATTTTTCCTCTCCGAAGCGAGCATGCTCCGTGTGTAGCCGCGTCTTATTATCTGTGAGCAAAGGAAACCCACTCTTTACCCTTCTTATTACTGATATTTGAGGTGGCTTACTGATTTGAGATCACGGAAGTATATAAATTGATGAAACAAAGCTGTAAGGGAGCGATATGGTATTATTTAACCTGTTAGCACGTCGGGAGTTCGATCCCTTGCAGAGGCGAATATTTTTTTGCCTCGTCTTGGGCTGTGCCGAGGGACATGTACGCATCTTGCCTCCTCTTGGGCTGGGCTGAGGAACACGGACGCAGGGACGACCATGCCCAGGTGGAGGCCCCATCGAGCGACGACGCGTGAAGAAGCCGAATGGACGAAAGGAATTTTAATGAAAGCGTTTAGTGCGTACGTATGGGCAGAATCAAATCATATTTAGGACGTACGGGCAGGGACGGGCAGAAACAGTAGCCCTTTTATTATATATATATATATATATATATATATATATATGACAAATTTTTTCTTACTACCGGGTGTAGTTATTTCCACTTTGGTTTCGTATATGTTGTAGGTAGTATCTATTATATTGGAGAGTACGTACGTGTAGTATATAGTATATAAGAATGTTTGGGTAGTATATATACTATTTTGTAGGTAGTATGTACCATATTTTAAGCATACTCCTTTTTACATACAAATATGTACGTATTTCATAAATATGATAAAAATATGGGCTTACATGCAATTTTTTCACATAACTTGTTTTGGAGTATCTTAGATATAGTATATGAACATACTACTAAAAATGATAAAGTAGTATATATAATACCACATGGTAGTATATGAGATATGAGTGTAACTACACCCGGTAGTAGGATGTATTTTGATGACAATACTAATGAAATATGCATGGGAATGGGATATTCCGTGCATGGTTTTTTTTGGAGGGGTATATCCCGTGAATGTTAGATATGCTTTTCTCGCTTCTAGGCCCATCACGCTCGCACACCAGGCCCATATGTCAGCAGGCTAACCACTGTACCCGTGTACCGGCAAAAACATGTAATTCCTGCCACTGGAAAAATGGCGGAGATTGCCGGCGACGCGACCCCACCGCTACCTTCGTCTTCCGGCGCCGGTGAATCCTCTCTCCTCTCGTCCCCTCCGTCGCCCACCGCCACCAACCGGGACAAGCCGCCGCCGCGCACGAGGAAGCCCGGCACGAAGCGCCTCGTCCTCACTGCCTCGGTCCTCCTCTCCTTCCTCGTCGGTACTTCCCCCCACCTCCCCAAATCTACAGTTTTAGGGCTTTTTTCTCTTCTCTTCTCCGTATAACCCGCGCGCATCTCGTTCTCTCTCCATAGGACTGCCCTTGCTGCTCAAATCCACCGAGATCCACCGGTCGCCGCTGCCCTCCGACGCAATCGCCGACCTGTCCCGCCGCCTCCAATCTCACCCGCCCTCCTTTCCCTGCGGTCTCCATGCGGTCTTCCTCCGCTCCGGCCCTGGCTCCCCCGTCGCGTCCCTTGCTGATCAGCTCGAGCGGGCAATCTCGACCCAGCACCACCTCCTCCCCGCGTCTTCTACTGCTAGAAACATCTCCGTGTCAGTCACCGTCCAGTCGGACGGTGGCTGCACCAGCAGCACGGCTGCCGCTTTGCCTTGGCGATGTGGCTCCGTGACCGCAGCGGACTCGGTCGGCGGTGATGAGGTGTTCGATGAATTGCTGCACTCCGCATTGGGTGGTGGTGATGGGGATGGGATGAAGGTTTACACTATTGTCATTGCTGAGAATGATGATGGGAAGGGAACGAGGGTTGTGATCGGAAAGCACCGTCATGCTTGGGTGGTTGGGGAGGTTGATGAGGCTGAGACTGTGTCACTTATTGGCAAGGTGTTCATCAAGTATTTCATGAATGGCGGTGTTGAAGAGGGTGAGACAGGCATTGGAAAAGGAGAGTTCATGCCAGTTGGTCCAGATGGGAATGTTGTTCTTTCATTCAGCCTGTTGAATGCTGATCCAAATGATTGGGTCTATGATTGGTAAGAACATAAACTTTACAATATGGTATTCAAGTTATTGCTGCATTTCTGCTATGTGTTCAAAATTTAACTTTGTCCTGTGATGAGACAAATTGTTTAAGTATACAATGACAGTAATATTACTGAGGAGTTATGGAACATATGTCAGCACTGACTATAGACACCTGTTGGCTCCCTCATTTAGAATCAATTAGAGTTTATTTGGTTGTAGTTACCTACAGGCTAAGTTACAACTTGTTGTCCTATTATAGCTCCTGCTGTTAGAAACTTTACAGTTAGGCATCCCACATGCAGGGAGTTCAAAAATATTGGCGAGAGAATCCTGACTCCTGTGGTTGAGGCCCTGCGACCAATTGCCGATATCAATATAGAGAGTCAGGTGCATATTTTGCCTTGTTTGCACCAAGCTTGTATCCTCTTATCTCTTCTAAAGGTGCCCCGTATTAATAAGTACTGTACAACCTCTCATGTTCTTTTCAGGTTCTCTACCACACTCCGAAGTCATCCTATTCTTATTCTGACGATAAATTGGGGGGCAATGTCCTTAGTATGGGAGACATTCCTTTCTTTGTATGTTTCTGACTTACTCTGTATATGTAATCTAGTCTTACTCATTGCTGCATTATTTGGATAACTGCTTGTTAATGCCTGCATTTTTAAGTGTCAGCTGTACTAATTTAGTTGTGCAATGAAATTGATAGGTAAACTCAAACGAGTGGCACTTGGATACATCGATTTCAGCTACAGGACGATCAAAAGTTCTTCAGTTTGTGGTGTATGTTTATTTAGATCACATCCACATCTTTGAACTTTTTTTTTGTTCTTCACTTTGCAAGGCATGTCATGATATGATCGACGTTCTTAAACATATTACAGAAAAATACAAGTAGTATGACAATGCTGGCTTATACTCTGAATTTGCTTCTTTTTGTGATCATACTCACGTTTCCTCTGCCAACTACTGGTAGATGATGTGATCCCATGATTTTTTGACGATGCCCTATCCCCATTGTTTGATAGTTATTTCTTTTTCTGTTTCAGTAAACAGCACCCTTTGCAGAATATGTCATATTTTAATCCAGTATTCTGGTTTTCCAAGCATACATAGACTAGGATAATATCATAAAATTTTCTGAATACTAAGTGTAATTTTTTTTTGAGTAAATGACATCAGCAGTCCTATAGCTATTCGAAAGGTATCAAGTAGGTCCTAAAACTTTGAAACTGAATATTTGGATCCCAAAACAATTTAAGTTGTGCACCAGAGGTACTAAACATGCCCCCACCTGCTCACGTGGCCATTTTAGTCGACTGAGGTAGCGTGCAAGAAGATTTCTCGCTGCTGAAGCTTGGGAACCATATATATGTTATTTCCTCTCCACTGGCCCTCTCTATCTGAGCATTGCAATTCATTTTGTACCAGTTTTAACATTACAATTCAAAAGATTTGAAAAGCTGGCAGAATAAGTGATCACATCATTTGGGAACATGACCTTAGCATGTCATATCACATTGTCAACATAACAACATAGCAACAGAGCACTATCAACTTGACCATCAGTACATAACTACCAAAATAACACGAATTAAGTTTGCAACATCTCCAGCAACATTTAGTAACTACCAAAATAAAGCAGCATCATCACTTTGCTGCCTTCTATGCCTATCCAAAATGAAGCAACATCGTCACTTTACAATCTAATTCTTTTTCCTAGGAACCACGTTTTCTTTCTCCTTTTCTTTGGAATTCTTCTTTTTCTTCAGTCCTGCCACATGTGTGGTTGCTTTCGTTGATCTCCACGGCAGTGCATCCCTATGTCTTGCAATAAAATTGTTCTCTGGAAGAGGAGGAGGAGGTGCAGCCTGGGATTGTTGTGTTCCTACAGCCTAGAAGAGGAGGTGCAATCAGTCCGAAAAAAACAAGCACTAAGAAATGATGTGTAGCAGAACTGTCAATAAGCTAAGTAACTTACATCTTGCATCAAAACATGGAACACTGATAGGTTCTGCTGGCTAACATCATGAACAGTAGATGCAACCAAACTTGTGGATGAGGATGCCTTCATATTTGCACAAAATATTAGTTTGTAGACATGTACTAATTTAATTAGCAACGGAAGTATGGTTGTACCTGTGTGTTGGCAATGATCCTTCTTGTTCAGAAGCAAGTCACACTTGGGAAGTTCTCTGAAGAAGGCCCTACACCATGCACTAGGCTCAATTGCCTCCAAGTATAGATATGCATCATTGTCAAGTGCCTTCATCTCGTCCATGTGTTTAGTCCAATCAGCCCTGGTAGTGGACCTTGCAATCTGCCATAGCTTGTTCTTCAACTTTTCCCCCTTAAATTTCTTGACAAAGTTCTGGTAAAGATGTCGCACACAGAATCTATGTTCACCGTCAGGAAACAGAGCACTGACAGCATTTATCAACCCTTTTTGTCTATCACTCATAAAAGTCCAGGGTGTTGTGTTATCTATGTTCAATTGTTTTCTAAGTTTGTAGAAACCATTTCCATGTTGGTGTGTCCTCCACTTCAACTACAGCAATTGCTATAGGGAAAATGCAATCGTTTGGATCAACACCTACTGCAGTCAATAACTGCCCACCATACTTGTTCTTCAGGTGACACCCATCAATGCTGATTACTGCATCCTGATAAAAAAAAACCTCTTACACGCATCTAATGACATGTAGAACCTATAGAAGGCACCATCTTTAAGTTCCATGAACATGCTGCTCCCAGGATTCGACATTCTTATCTCCTCGGCATAATCCCATAGCATGGTGTATTGCTTCTCCTCATCCCCATTGATTAACTTCATGGCTATCCTTCTTGCCCTTTGTAGCTTGCTTCTTGTCACGGTCATGTTATAGTCTTGCTGCATCAACCTTGAAAATTTTCTTGAGTGTCATCTTGTCATCTGCCCTAAAGTTTTCAATATACCTTGCAGCCAAATACTTTGCAGTGAATGCTTTCAGCTCCCACTCTTTACTGCATGTGTGAGTTCCAACATATGTTTTCACCGCAAAACTCTGATTCCTACTATCAGGAGCTGCAAATAGATACCATGGACAATTTTCATCACAGTGTGCCCTGATCCTCTGCTTATCATTCTTGGCATACTTGATAGCAACTCTGTTCTGGATACTATACTCTTGGATTGCTTTTCTGAGATCAACGGCTGTAGGGAACACCATCCCTATCTGAAATGTGGGAGCAATCATGTCCTTTGGCTTGAATGTCCTAAGCTTTACCTTCTTCTTTTTCTTCTTTTTTCCTTTCTCTAAAACCACTTCATGTTCGGACTCATCTTCCTCATTTTCTGAAGCTGGGAGTTGAAGATCATCAGAATCATAGTCAGAATCAATGCCATGCTCTCTTGCCTTCTTCTTTTTTCTTTAATATCTTGAGGCTCCTCATCGACCCACTCCAGAAACAAATCATCATCATCCTTGTCGATGTCATTGTCTGAATCGACCCAATCTGCATAGTCACTATCATCACTGTCATCCGTGTCACTTTCTTTGTCCTCTTCACTTTCTTTGTCCTCTGCAACTGGTACTCTTTTACATCCCCTCCCTTTCTGTCCAATATTATTCGATGTTCTACCACTGCTGCCGCCCTATCCATGCATCAAGTTGCCCTTTGTTACCATTGTCTTCAACCTACGACTTCTCATGGAATTCTATCCAGAAATCACTGGTTTTTTAGGGCTCAAAACTTTTGGTAGTGATGGTGAGCCTATAATGCAAACGTCATCGAAATGAAGATCATTGTACAGGTCAACATGGTGCACATACAACTTGAAAAATTGGAACTTGGGCACTACTGCAGTCATATTGAGACAATCTTCATCTCTGTCGTCCATGATCCTCAAACCATCATCCAGATTCATGCCAGGAAGAAGCCAATAAATTTGGGCTTTACGTGTATCATGTCCAAGTTCTTCTAAGAAACCATTCAACCATAGTGGAGACCAGGTGTGTACTTCACATCGATCAAATGTGGCGATCAGCCCATCTACATAGGACTTGTTCATCCCTTGGCCACAAAAAAATCCCCTATGGTGAATCTCTACCGAGAATAGCTCCTCAAGTGGTCCTAGCACAGAAAGATTTGAATTCAACATCATCAACTCCCACACAATTATCGTCCCCTTGTCCAGAACGAAGGAACAGAGAAAGGGGATTTAGGGTTAGGGTTCACACCGTACTCTGGCGCAGGGTCACCAGGCCGCCGGCGGGATGGGGCCATCGGGATGGACGCCCCCGTCGATCAGGGGCGCCGCCCTTCCCGCCGTCCAGGTCCAGTCGGTGCCGCCCTTCCCGCCGTCAGTCGCCTCCAGTCGCCGCTGCGCAAGAGCTATCGAGAGGAAAGAACAGAGGAGGAGCTGAGAATCGTGGGCCTTGCAGAGATGTTTTAGATAATGACCGGTTCTACTGGGCTCCCTCAGCCGACGTGTCCATGGTCCACGCGCCACCATGAGCAGATCAACGAGGGTGGGGCGCGTTTAGGAACTCTGGTGCACAACTTAAATTGTTTTGGGATCCAAATATTCAGTTTCAAAGTTTTAGGGCCTACTTGATACCTTTCGAATAGTTATAGGACTGCTGATGTCATTTACTCTCTTTTTTTATGATCTTTATGGATGGTCATTAGTCATCTGAATTGCTTGTTCTATAATAAACAGGTATATTCCATCTGCAAGGGAATGCCCTTTGTATTTGCAGCTTCCAGATGGGGAGCTTTCAAAAACTAATGCATTTATTTCCCCAGTAAGTACTATGCACCTTTCGTGTGTTGTACATCTTACCATTTTTCTTGATAGTGTTATCCTGTCATGTAGATGTGGGGAGGTGTTGTTATTTGGAACCCACCGGGCTGTTCACTTGGTTCAAAGAAGACACATGGGACTCGGAGACAAATGTCATTACAGGTGTGTAGAATTCATCATCTTTTGTCTTTGCCTTCTTATATGTTTGCAAGTGCATTGTATTCTGAAGCATTGAGTTGCAACAGGAACTTACGGAGACTCTGGAAATCTTCATTGGGCAGCTAAGACAGTTATTTGGTCTAAAACCGAACTATCACGCACAAGGCATGGATGTGGCAACTAAATTCCTAGTTAGTGAAAAGGGGTTTGCACAATGGTGAGAATATCCCCCTCCTTGTTTAATAGGATACCATGGCACAAAATCATTTTGTTATGGCAACACGATTTTACAAAATCTGGAATGCATATTTTATATCTGTAGTCACACTGGACTAGAGAACATATTTGGCATCATTATTATCAAATCCTTGTTACAACAGTTTTCAGATTTCCAAATCATCGGCATTGTAGTATGCATAATATCAGGGAACACATTCATCAAGTTTATGTCTTGTCTAAATATCATATATGGAATTATGCGATTACTTTGTAATTGGTGTGGGAAAGTCTGTCTATTTTTTATCCTTTATAACTACATGGTTCAAAGTCACAGCTGTTGTGAGTTTAGAAGTTCACTTAGTTTTGGTTTACTTTTGAACCTGTTGATCTCTAAGGTTCTTTACCGGAGTTATCTTCGAAGGCTCTAACAGTTATTATTGGGTTTCTTGTTTCATAACTCTTACAGGGAATTGGATTTACTATACAGGCATCATGCATGTTCCAACCTTTTGTCATGTGTCGCCACCTTGGAATCTCTTTCCAGCTTGGTACATCAGAAGTTCTGAATGACATAATATAAAATGTTGTTCCTCACACAGATACTCACGAATGTTGTTTGTGTTGGTAGGTCCAGTCGCTCCCAAGAATGATTGTTATGGATGAAATTGGGAGGCAGGTTTGTTCCTCTACCATTCTTGCTAAATGGATAGTTCACGGTCATGTGTAGCAGTGCTTATTTTATTTATTTTTCCGCTACTGTTTTGACTCTGAGTAAGCAGCAGAATATTCAGACAAAACTCCTCATGCCTCATAAGTTATAACCCTGAACATTCATGGTGTCCATTGTTATGCGTTCCCATGTATACCTACACACTTGTACATGGTTGTCTTTTATCTCTAGTTCTTTACTTAGTTATAGTATGAAATCACTTCATAAGTTCATCGTGAGGTCAAGTTTGTTCAGGCTTCTGACGAGTAATGTTTTCCAGGTTGAGCTTTCTCTTGAAGCTGCAAGTTTAGCTCAAAGAAACGCCACTCTCGGAATTGGCGACCCTTCAGCAGGCATGTTTAGGACACATTTTATAGCAGATGTTACGTAGAGCTTGGAAAGATTTTGTTAACATGGTGCTGTTCTGCAGTGTCTGCAATGAGGGCGAGGGCTTTGGCTGAGGACGCATTTTTCCATCCGTCCATTATGTCAATCAGTTATGCTTCCGTGGAGCACTACTTCGCAATTTACATGGTTAGTATTCACTGAATTATAGACCTCACTCAAGTTTACAATTGGCAGGTTGGTACTTTCGAATTGTTTGTTCTAAAAAAAAACCAAGTCAGCATCATGGTACTTTCGAATCATTTGTCTTCAACCGTGGATTTTAAACCAAGGTTATAGCATCATACGTAGTTAGCAGTAATGTTGCATGAAAGCTCTACACACTAATAACTCTCATGCTGCATGTTCCTTCCATTCTAAGTACGACTTTGCATCACTCATTCTGTCATTCGACAGTTCCGCCTTTGGAAAGTGTTTAATGATAATGCAGTAGATCTAACCATACATGCAGCGTCATTAAAGTCCAAACTGCCCTGTAAATTGACATTTTTTTTTTTTGTAATCTTTTTGCAGCCATTCTTTGCGCCAGTGTGTTTGCATGTGCTACTGGCGGCAATCAAAGAGCTGAAACGCTACAGGGTAGAGCGGGCCAAACACTCGGCATTCCTCGCTTCCTAATCCCAGGCGACGACCCATCCATCCATCCATCCATCACCGGTGACAGGCAGCAAAGCATCGCTGCTTCACGCTTGGTATCGTCATCCATCATCCCACGGAGTTTGACAGGTGACCGAAGGTAGTAGGTAATGATCTGTAATGGCATCCTAGACAGACGAGTAGGACTTGCGTGCATGTAAATCTGTAACTTACAGTATCATAGTTAAAAAAGACGCGCCTAAGCGAGCACTTAAGTGCGTCTAGGCTCTAGGCGATAGCAAAACGTCTAGCGCATAACTGCGCTTAATCTGCGCATAAGCATGCGCTTTGGTCAGAAAAGCGCAAGGCGGTGGCAAAACGCACAAATAACGCCTAGCGCTTTTTTGAACTATGTACAGTATACGGTAGATTTTGCCAAGTCCGGGCGGAGGACACACATTTTGTTCGTGGAAGTAGAGCCTTGCTCTCGGGCTGTGGATTGCGAATATTTGTATTGATCGTATGCCGTAGCATATATAGAGTACATGGGCAGTAATATCTTAACCGTATCTGCTATACAAGGAAAGGATCGGGAGATATATCTAGACTAGAAAACAATAAAACAAAATCCTAGCTGCCTAATGTACATGCGATAATGATCATGCTCAACACCCCCTCACGTCACCGGTGACGCATAGACTGGACTGGAACTCTTCGAAGGTAGACGTCGGTAACCCCTTGGTCATGACATCGGCGAACTGCTGCGCGGTGGGAACGTGCAGGACGCGGATGCGTCCGGGAGCCACCTGCTCACGCACGAAGTGTATATCGAGCTTGATGTGCTTCGTGTGGCAATGATGAACGGGGTTGGCGGAGAGGTAGACGACGGAGACGTTGTCACAGTACACGAGTGTAGCCTCTGATACGTCATGATGTAGCTCCTGAAGAAGTTGCCGTAACCAAGAGCACTCAGCACCGGCGTTGGCCATGGCCCTGTACTTCGCCTCAGCGCTGGAGCGGGATATCGTAGGTTGTCGTTTAGACGACCAAGAGATGAGGGACTGCCCGAGGTAGACGCAGTAGTCGGATGTGGAGCGACGAGTGTCCGGACAGCCAGCCCAGTCAGCATCAGAGTAGGCGACCATGTCGGTGGAGGATGATGCCGTCAAGGTGAGCCCTAGAGCCATAGTGCCGCGGATGTACCGAAAAATCCGCTTCACCAGGTTCCACCGGCTGTCGCGTGGAGCATGCATATGTAAGCACACTTGCTGCACCGCATACTGCAAATCCGGTCTGGTGAGGGTCAAGTACTGAAGTGCGCCCACGATAGAGCGATAGAACGGACCATCTGGTGCTGGGGAGCCCTCAAGCGCAGAGAGCTTTGCCTTCGTATGAACAGGAGTGGCGACGAGCTTGCAGTTAAGCATGCCGGCGCGCTTGAGAAGCTCATGTGCGTACTTCTGTTGATGAAGGAAAAAGCAGTCGGGGCACCGAACAACCTCAATGCCGAGGGTGTAGCGGACCCAAGTCCTTCATGGCGAACTCTACACTGAGACGAGAAGTGAGCTGTCCAAGAAGCTCGGCCGAGGATGCCGTGAAGATGATGTCGTCGACGTAGAGGAGTAGATATGCAGTCGCATGGCCGTGATGGTACACAAACAGGGAGGCGTCGAAGCGAGTAGCCCGGAAGCCCAACTGCTGAAGAAAGGTGGCGATGCACTGGTACCACGCTCTCGGCGCCTGCCTCAGCCCATAGAGAGATCGGGAAAGCAGGCACACGTGATCAACATGAGTGGCGTCGACGAATCCAGTAGGCTGCTGGCAATAGACCTGTTCGGCGAGATGGCCGTGGAGGAACGCGTTGGAGACGTCCAACTGATGCACCGACCATGCACGGGACACCGCAAGCTAGAAGGGCATAACACTAACACCAGCTCCCAAATCACACAAAGCAGTTTTAACATAGTTATTTTTAATGGAACATGGTAAAGTGGGTATCCCTGGATCTCCAAGCTTTTCAGAAATTTTTCCTTTCAAAGAATAATTAGCAAGCATAGTAGAAATTTCAGCCTCCGGAATTTTTCTTTTATTACTAACAATATCTTTCATGTACTTAGCTTATGGAGGCATTTTCATAGCATCAGTCAAAGGAACTTGCAAAACTAAAGGTCTAAGCAATTCAACAAACCGATTAAAAGCTTCTTCATCTTCAGATTTTAGTGTCTTACTAGGAAAAGGCATGGGTTTTTGTACCCATGGTTCTCTTTCTCTACCATGCTTCCTAGCAACAAAATCTCTCTTATCATATCTTTTATTCTTAGGAGGTGGGTCATCAAGCTCAACTTCAGGTTCTATTCGTACCTCCTTTTCAGATTAATTGTTATCATTAGGTGGGGCATCATTATCAATATTATTATCATCATTAGCATTATCATTATCACTAGGTTCATGCTCTTCACCCTCTTGAGTTTCAGCATCAGAAATAGAAACATTATTAGGATTCTCAACAGGTTTTTCAATAACAGGTTCACTAGAAGTATGCAAAGTTTTATTCTTACTCCTCTTTTTCTTCATCTTAGATGAACTAAGTGCACTATCATTAACTCTCTGAGAATCTTGTTCAATTCTTTTAGGATGGCCTTCAGGATACTTTGTATCCTGAGTAGATCTACCTCCTCTAGTATCTACTCCATAAGCACATTTATTATGTTGTTTAAGCATATCTCTAAACAAATCTTGTTGTGATCTAAAAGCTTGTTCAAGCTGAGTGTGAACCATAGAAAAGTGCTTACATAAACCTTTAACATCATTAGAAATTCTCACAAGCACATCACTCAAACGTTCAATAACAATAGAATTATGTTTCATATGATCACTTATTTGCATATTGAAATTATGTTGCTTAACAACAAAGTTATCAAATTCTTCTATACATTGACTAGGAGACTTATTATAAGAAATATCACCTTCATCAAATTTATTGAGAGAATGTACCTCTACTACCTGATTTGGAGTGGGAAGTTCATATAATTCTTCGATAGGTGGTAGATTCTTCACATCTTCAGCTTTAATACATTTTTCTCTCATTGATTTCTTAGCTTCTTGCATATCTTCAGAACTGAGGAACAGAATACCTCTCTTCTTCAGATTGGGCTTAGGTGGTGGTACCGGAAGTGTCCAATCATCGGCATTTTTCAATAAGTTATTCAATAATTCCAGAGCTTGCTCAACTGTCCTTTCCCTGAAAACACAACCAGCACAACTATCTAGGTAGTCCCTAGATTCAGTTGTTAGTCCATTATAAAAGATATCAAAAATTTCATTCTTTTTAACAGGGCGGTCTGGCAAAGCATTAAGTAATGTGATAAGCCTCCCCAAGCTTGAGGGAGTCATTCTTCCTCAAGTTGCTTAAAGTTATAAATATCCTTCAAGGCAGCTTGTTTCATATGAGCAGGAAAATAGTTTTCAGTAAAGTAATGGATCATATCTTGGGGACTACGCACACAATCAGGAGCAGGATTATTAAACCACACTTTAGCATCACCCTTTAAAGAAAAAGGAAACAACTTAAGAATATAATAATATCGAATCTTTTCCTCTTGAGCAAATAGGGTTGTAATATCATTCAATTTAGTCAAGTGTGCAATAACTTTTTCAGATTCATAACCATGAAAAGGATCAGACTCTACCAAAATAATTATTTCAGGATCAACAGAGAATTCATAATCCTTATCAGTAACAAAAAAAGGAGAAGTAGCAAATTTAGGATCAAGTTTCATCATTTTATTCATAGCTTCCTCCTTAAGAATAACAATTAAGCCCTCTGTACCGTTATTAGTATCATAAGCCATAAACTCCCTAGTAATCTCCTCATCAAACACATATTCAGGATCAGGCACATCAAATATTCTCTTTCTAATAGGAGCACTAGGAGTACCAAGTGATTCATAATTTTCAGTAGTTTCATTTTCTTTAGCTTTAGCAATATGATCATCAAGTAATTCACCAAGTGGAATAGTATTATCAAGCAAAGTAGAAGAATCATCACAAGTATCATCAATAACAGAAGCAGTGGCTACTGTATGTGACATATCATCATGCAAAGTACATGGTGGTGGTGTCACAAGTTGACTCAAAACAGAAGGCGAATCAAACATAGAGCTAGTTGGCAGTTCCTTACCTTCCCTCATCTTTGAGGGCATAATCTTTGTTTTGGAATCATTGAGATTTTTCATAGTAAAGATAAATTACCGCAGATAATTGACTCCCAAGTGAACTTAATAAATAGAGCTATGCCTCCCCGGCAACGGCGCCAGAAAATAATCTTGATGACCCACAAGTATAAGGGATCGCAACAGTCTTCGAGGGTAGTGAAAGAACATGCGCTGCCCCCATGTTTGGTTTTGGTAATTGATGATAATCCCTATGGACTAATGGTTGCCTTGAGTTATATTTGAAGGGTTTGTTCAAAGGCTTTTCTTGAAGTACATTTGTTGGTTTTAAGGAGATTTTGAGATGACCAAGGTGGTTATTCATGGAGTTATCCAAAGATTGGTCATGTAAGAGATGAGCCTATTGCAAGCATGTCTTGAAGAAGAAGATTGTGTGGACATTCATGTTTACCTTCAAGACATCATCTTAATGAAGAGAATTGGAAAGATCCAAGGTTGATCAAGACTAAATATGAAGAGTGATTCAAGTTGATCAACACACAAAGCGTAGAAGATGTACCGAGTGGGATCAAGTGATCGCACGGTATGGTAAGCATTGTCCATTACGCTTTGTGTACTAACCCATGTTCTATGCGAGAGTTCTTTGTGGGGTTAGGTTTGTTTCCATGGGCGTGCATCAAAAGGAAGATATCATACAACCCATGGAGGATGACATCAAGTGGTGATCGTCATCAAGATTGCGGTGTGCAAGTTCAAGTGGAGCATCACGAAGAGATCACATGCTTGAAGCTTGCCGTCCATTGTGGTGACAATGGACTTGTGAAGATGTGCCAAAGAGTGGCTCACCCATAGTGGAGTATGGGGGAGCAATCAACTAGTCTTCATCGAGCCAACGCAATCAAGAAAGGTGGTCCAACTTGAGGAGGTCAAGATCGTCATCATCTAGCTCAAGTGGACTATGCGCAAGGCAAAGGTTTTCCCTTGATAGGTTTTCTATTTTACCGGTCTCATGGTGGTAGTTGGGAGACCGGGTTATAGGATCGATAGCCGTACTATCAAGGGGGGCTCTCGGATGAGTAGCTTAATCATATCTTTCGTAGAGAGCTCAAACCATTGCATTCTTGCATCATCTTTCTTGGTTCTTGTTTGGTTTTTCTCTGTGTGAGTCTTTGAGCTTTTGGTCACCTTCATGACAAGCTCAAGTTCATCGAGAACGGATTTCGTTTGCTTCATCTTGTATGTTCTCGATGTTGGGGTTTATGCCGGTTCTTCACTGATAGAGGTTTCACATCTCTATATCATTGGCATTTTTTCTACTGCCTCTTCTTACTATAACCAGTCGCTGCTTGGATAGTACTCGTCGTCGTCTATCCAACAAGCTTGAGTTTGCTCAATTCGGAGCTCATTTGCAGAAGTTATGGCAGTTCTGGTTTTATTTGTATCCTCTGTTTTCTGTGGATATTCAGTGGCCTGCAAGCGGTAGTACCACTGGTGCCCACGGTAGTACCGCTTATGCGGTAGTACCGTTGGGTACTTCCGTGGCACTGCCGCTTGGGGTTTCCCCGAGCGTGCAACTCTCTGTTGCCGGTCTACAATTCTCGATAGTAGCGCGGTAGTACCGCTCTGGCGGTACTACCGCCCGTACTACCGCCGCCACTACCGCTTGCGGGGTTTCCTCCGTGCGCGCTTCTGTTTCCATTTTACCCTTTGCGGTAGTAGTGCGGCACTAGGACGGTAGTACCGCTTCGCACGGTACTGCCGCCCTGGCTGCCTCTACTACTGCTGCCTCTCCTGGTCTAAAACCCCTTAAGCGGTAGTACCGTCAGGGGCAGCGGTAGTACCGCTCCGGCGACACTACCGTTGTACACTCAGTGTATTTCAGGCTTGTGCGAGGTAGTACCGCCTAAGCGGTAGTACCGCTCCTAGGAGCGGTAGTACCGCTTGGCTGCGGGCACATGGCAGATAACGGTTGGATTCGAGGGCTCCTATAAAAGGGGGTCTTCTTCCCCAATGGACTTTATCTCTTCTAGCTCATGTTTGCCCCCCCCCCATTGTTGACCTTCTTCGAGCTTGCTATCTCTCAATCCCTCCAATGATTCTTGCTAGTTCTTGAGGGAAAAGAGAGAGGAGATCTAGATCTACGTTAACACCAATCACTTTCTTCTCTATGTGAGGGGAACCCCTTGGATCTAGATCTTGGAGTTCTTGGTGTTCTCCTTCGTGTTCTTCCTCTCATATTCCTCCATAGCTTTCATTGCTTTGGTGGGATTTGAGAATGAGGGACTTGGGCACTCCGTGTGCCCTTGCCATTGCATTTGGTGCATCGGTTTGAGTTCTCCACGGTGATACATGGAAGTGAAGTTTGAGAAGCTTTTTACTCTTGGGTGCTTGGTACCCTAGAGCCTGTTCCTCTTGGGTGCTTGGGCGCCCTAGACGGTTGGTGGTGCCTGGGAGCTTAATCATTGTGGTGTAAAGCTCCGGGCAAGCGTCAGGGTCTCCAATTAGGTTGTGGAGATCGCCCCGAGCAATTTGACGGGTACCGGTGACCGCCCCCAAGGGTTGCCAAAGTGTACGGGTTCGGTGACCGCCCCCAAGGGTTGCCATTTGTACGGGTTCGGTGACCTCCCTCAAGGGTCCCTTAGTGGAATCACGGCATCTTGCATTGTGCGAGGGCGTGAGGAGATTACGGTGGCCCTAGTGGCTTCTTGGGGAGCATTGTGCCTCCACACCGCTCCAAACGGAGATTAGCATCCGCAAGGGTGTGAACTTCGGGATACATCGTCGTATCCGCGTGCCTCGGTTATCTCTTACCCGAGCCCTTTACTTATGCACTTTACTTTGTGATAGCCATATTGTTTCTTGTTATATATCTTACTATCACTTAGTTGTTTATCTTGCTTAGCATAAGTTGTTGGTGCACATAGGTGAGCCTAGTCGATTTAGGTTTTGTGCTTGACAAATTAAACGCTAGTTTTATTCCGCATTTGTTCAAGCCTAAACCGTAATTATTTTAAAGCGCCTATTCACCCCCCCTTTAGGCGACATCCACGATCTTTCAGGTAGTATTTCATCCAAATTTATTGATTCAATACAAGTGGAGCCAAAGAATATTTATAAGCCTTAGCAGTTGAGTTATCAATTCAACCACACCTGAGAGATAACTTTCTTGCAGCAATTTATTAGTAGCACAGTAATATGATAGTAATAGTGATAGAGTAACAGTAATAACAATAGCAATAGTAACAAGTTTGTAGCAAACAGAGCAATAGTGAATTTAGCAGAGACAATAGCGTAGGCATGGAGTAGCGATGGGGTGTTCAGATGAGATTCAATATATAACGGTCACAACCTAGAGCGATACAAACTAGCTCCAATTCATCAATCATATGTAGGCATGTATTCCGTATATAGTCATACGTGCTTGTGATAAGAGTTTGCATAACATCTTTTGTCCTACCCTCCCGTGGCAGCGGGGTCCTAATGGAAACTAAGGGTAATTAAGGCGCTCCTTTTAATAGAGAGTCGGAACAAAGCATTAACACATAGTGAATATATGAACTCCTCAAATTACAGTCATCCCCGTAGAGTATCCCAATTATTGTTATCTTGGGGTCTAGGGTTCAGAACAATAAAAGGTGCACACAACTTGCAGATATGATCAAGAACACAAATATATTTATGAAAACATAATATGTTCAGATCTGAAATCATGGCACTTGGACCCTAGTGACAAGCATTAAGCAAATCAAAGTCATAGCAATATCAATCTCGGAACATAGTTGATACTAGGGATCAAACCCTAACAAATTGACAACGATTACATATGAAATCTCATCAAATCTCATCTACCTCCAGTATGCCTACAAGGGAATTACTCACACATGGAGGTGAGCATCATGAGATTGTTGATGGAGAAGGGTTGGTGATGATGACGGCGTCGATTCCCTCTCTCCGGAGCCACAAACGGACTCCATATTAGGGCTCCCGACGAAGAACAGAAGGTGACGGCGGCTCCGTATCGTAAAACGCGATGAAACTTTCTCTCTAATTTTTTTCTCGGAAGATGTGAATTTATAGCGCTGGAATTAGGTCGAGGCGGTGGTCAGGGGCCCCACAAGTCCAGGTGGCGCGGCCAGGGGGTGGGGCTCCCCCGGCCCTTGTGGGTCCCGTGTGGCTCTTCTGCGGTACTTCTTCGTTTCAGTATTTTTTATATATTCCAAAATAAATCTTCAAAAATTTCCGTCCAATTCTGAGAACTTGTATTTCTGCACAAAAACAACACCATGGTAGTTCTGCTGAAAACAACGTCAGTCCGGGTTAGTTTCACTCAAATCATGCAATTTAGATACGTTGGAGACGTATCAGTGTGCAACCCAGTAGAGAGATCATACGTTCGAGGTTCTGTTCGAGGTTCTGTCCGAGGGACTGTTCGAGTAAGAAAATCCTCGCGGTTGGGAGGTTATTAATCCTAGCTGCGGGAATCTGCCCCACAGATCTTCACCAACTCTCCTTCCGTTGCTCTACGAGTTGGTACCCATCAGATTAAATCTTGTATGCATCTTCATAGTGGTCCTGGGCTGGTGCGTAGGACGATTTTTTTTTGTTTCTTGCTGCATTACCCAACACAACAGCGGGTGGTGCTCTTTTTTTCTCTCCCTCACCAATACTTTTTCTTTGCTCTCGCACCTGCAGGTCTTGTGAGCTCCTTCTCGTCGCTTAATAAGGAAGGTGCGTCCATGGCGGTGGCGCATGAGCGACCCTTTTTTATCCTTTGTTTTTTCTTTCATGCTTGTTCTTTTCGTATAGCAGGTCCAACGGAGGTCGGTTCCCGGAAACGAGCGGGGCATTGAGGCTTCTTATCCGACGGGTGAGTAGCCGTTTATCCATCCGCTCTCCATGGCGTTGTTGGTACCGTATTTCCGTGTGATCCTGTGTTTTCTCTGCATGGCAGAATTTTGAATATATTAATTTTGGTTGTAACTTGAGATCTTTTTTTTTTTTTAGGATGCAACTTGAGATAGCCTCCCTTCTGCCCATGTCATTTGGAATGTCAGTAAATGCCTCGTTTGGGCTTTTCGGTTATTTTTTGCCGGTCCGCTGGTCGGTGCATGATCGATTGGCATGTACTTACTCTGTACAATATACTACTGCTCCAGTATATATGCTCTGTCCTTTGTTGTGTTGTCAGGCAGGGCCGGCTCTATATTTTACGGGGCCCTAGGGCAAAGTTGAAAAATGGGCCCCTATGGGTAATATATATGTGCGCATCTGTACATATATAGATGCAAAACATTAAAACTTTATATCCAACCACGCATTCTTATTCCGAGAAATCTATAAATAATTTCGAGAGTAGCAAAATATAACAAATAATATTCACAATAATGTATCAGTGCTTAAAAAAAAGCTTCTTCGGGCATTTCTAGATGCAAAATTAATGATGACAATATCAAGATCAATGTTGTTCAAGATATATTATCAATACAACACGAAGCCAAGCCATTCTGTTGCGTTTTTTGTGATTCAGTTAATTGATTCTCTCGTTTTTCGGGCTCGCTTTGTTCCCCGTATATTAGCCAATTACGGACGTAAAAATCCACGGACCATCCCAGGTCCGCCTAGAAATCCGGCGAGACTAGTGTATGGGCAGGAAATTAATACGGACGTGGAAATCTAAAAGACGAACCAAGCGGGGCCTTCTTTGTTTCCTTATGATTTCGGCATTGTAACACCTAACGTTGCAAAAAATCATCAGATCAGGAGACAAGAGCACTAGAGCAATATGTACGCAGCAGCCCGATTATCAGATGATGCACGTACCAGGAGCAGAGCCGATCAGCGAATCAGGCGCATGCGCGCAGGGAATCAGACGTGGAGGCGGAGCTAGCAACTGGGACGATGCACTATCCAGGCGTAGGGGCAGGCGGCCGAGGCATCGAACACTCGAACAGATTGATCGATCGATCGATCGATGGGGCAGTCCTGGCGCTCGCGTGCATTTTCCTCTCCCTGCTGGCCTTTTGCGCTGGCCGCTGGGCGCTAGGCCCTTTACATTAATATTTTTAGCCCATATAATAGTAGAAGGTGTATATACATATGTGGTGATGGGCCCCTCCATACATGGGCCCTTGGGCGTCGCCCAAGGTCGCCTAGGGTCAGAACCGGCCCTGTTGTCAGGCAGACACGGCGGGTCCGCCTTCGCCTTGCCGCCGGCCACCATCTCAGTCTCGGTCCCCATTGCGCCGCTGTCCTCCAAGAACTCTCTCTTGTACTTGTACCTCATGGCCACCCACACGAAGAGCGCCATGTTGGCCATGGTGAGGAGCAGCAGGAACACGTAGTAGTAGTCGAGGTGCGAGTCATTCAGGTTGTCGCCGATCCAGCTCTTGCGGCGGCCGCTCCCCCTGGTGGCCCGGTCGACGAGCGTCACGAGCAGGCTGTTGAGGAAGTTCCCGACGCCGAGCCCGCTGGTGAAGAAGGTGGTGCCGAGGCTCTGCATCCCCTCCGGCGACTGGTCGTAGAAGAACTCGAGGATGCCCACGGAGTTGAACACGTCGCCGACGCCCAGGAGCACGTACTGCGGCAGCATCCAGAAGATGCTCATCGGCACCGTGTCGTGGGGGCCGTGGACGGAGCGCTCCCGGATCACCCGCATGCGCCGGACCTCGACCAGGTAGGCGCAGGCCACGACGAGCACCTGCAGCGCGCAGCCGATGCCGAGGCGCTGCAGGAGCGTGATGCCGCGCGGGTTGCCCGTGCGCCGGCGGACCAGCGGGACCAGCACGCGGTCGTAGATCGGGATCGAGATGAGCATGGAGATGGTGACGAAGCTGCCGAGGGACGCGGCCGGGATGTGGACGCCGCCGACGGAGCGGTCCAGCGTGGTCCCTTGCTTCACGAACAGGGTGTTCACTTGCGCCCAGATGGTGCAGGGCACCAGAGTCACCAGCCATACCACGATCATGCCGGCGATCAGCTTCACCTCCTCGACCTCGGTCACCGTGCACGTCTCGCGCATGGCCGCCTTGTCCAGGAACCTGAAATTACCCGGAGTGTAGAGCAGAAGCCGCTTCCCGGCCGCGGCGTACCACGCCTTGTCATGCTCGTGCAGCTCGCCGGTGAGCTGACATCTCCGGTTCGCGTACGCCGCCCTGAGCACCTTGCCGATCAGCCTCGCCGGGCCGGCCGCCGTGCTCCGCGTGACTGGCTTGTGCCGGTAGAACGGCGTGCACGTAGAACAGCACGAGAGACAGGGCGAGGCCGACCGTGGGGATCGTGTACCCGACGCCCCAGCCGACCTCCTCCTGCACGTAGACAAGGACGAGCACGGCGACGAGGCCACCGGTGAAGGAGCTGAAGAGCCACCAGTTGAAGAACGAGGCCTTGATCTCGCGCTCCCGGGCGTCGAAGTCGTCGAACTGGTCGGCGCCGAACGTCGAGATGTTGGGCTTGGTCCCGCCCGCGCCGATGGCCATGGTGTAGAGCGCCGCGTACAGGAAGGCGACCTGCTGCCGCGTCGCCGGGGCGCAGTCACCGTCCGCCGTGCACTGCGGGTGCAACGGCTTCAGGGAGACGGCCAGGGTTATCAGAACCATTCCCTGCAACCATATGAATCATCCGACATTACTAACCACAAAAATTTCCCTTTTCCCCATACTCTTGGAAAGAAAATGGTGAATTATTGCTTGTTTTTACTGCATGTTGAATCTTCCATTTTGAATCACAAGCGGAATGGGAGTCGAGCACAATAGATTACGGTTACACTGTTGTGGCCGTGTAGCACTCGCTTGGTCGGTACTACCGCGTATTAAACCAACATATGAAGTTGTCTTGTACCCCCTCCGTCCCCAAGTTAGTACAAAGTTGAGTCATTTATTTTAGAACGGAGGGAGTATAAGAGAATGGAGGGAGTGGTCTCAAAATGCCTATCTAGTGTCAAGAAATATCTTATATTTTAAGATAGAGGGAGTAGATGAAACCCGCCGAGAACCACCGCCACGGCCGCCTGACTGGTGATCATCTCGTGTCCGTTACGACTAGCTTTGTGTGGGCCATTTAGTTACCTCGCCATGTCTTTACATATTAGACTCGGGTTTGTGATGTATACGGCTCCACGGTAATGTTGAATCCCGCGTTGGTGAAAATGTTGCGCCACTAGTATGATTGCGAGCTAACGGATGTCGAGGGCATCCTTTCTCTTGCGAAATATTTGTATTTTTATAGTTTTTTCAACATTGTGTTTTTCTTTCAGAAAGTAAAATCGAACTAGTCGAAAGTCCACAATAACTTTCGTTACAATATGTTTTTGCTGAAATTTTATTGAAAGTTGAAAGCCGAGTTTTCTGAAAGTGATTCCAAGTTAGGAAAGCTATGTATGTAATTAGTTGAAACTTGAAAGACAATTATTCTTAAAATTGTGATTGATGCTTTTTACAAGCTTCACGCAATTAGCTGAGAGCTGAAATTTTTGAAGATGTCTGATTCATTTGGAAATTTTGTGGAAGGCTTTATGTAGGTTTTTTACGTAGATCTCTATGTCGTTAGTGCTAAGTTCAATTTTGGATTTAAGATTATTTGTAATTTAGTGTTTATCAGTGAATTAGTGGAAACCTATGACAACTATAGGCTTGAGCGGTTGTCCAAAAAATGCCCTTCTCTCCCAAAATACATGGGAGGAGTGGCTGTAACACCCCCAGGGGTTAACTACAGTGACCACATGCTAATCATGCCATGTCATCTAATTTTACTAAACCAAAATGCCACTAGTCTCAAATCAAACTTAAATTTAAATTCAAATATAAGTCAAATTATTATTTCTTCAAACATGAAAAGTAAAGTGTTCATATTTTTGCAAATAATCAGTAGGTAATTGTCATGAAGGAACCAACATTAATTGAAATATTTAAATGACCTTAATTAATTAAAACAGTGCCAAAATAGCAACATTTATCCCATTTATAATTAATAAAAAAATTCAAATGAAATCATCTTGCCTCCAAACCTTTTTCTGGCAGTGCTAAATATTGCATGTAATTTATTGAGCCAAGTCTCATATTTTACAAAAGTGAATGGGTGGCCTAACAATTTAGAAATCAGAGAAGAAGTAAAAGAAACAGAAAAGAAAAAGAAAAGCAGAAAAAGAAAAGAGAAAACAGAGAAGTCACTGGTGGACTGGGCTTCGAGTCACTACAGTGCAGCCCAGCCCACCACGGCTGGCCTTTCTCCCTCCTCGCGCCAGAGTTGGGAGGCACGGACGCCATGGCCGTCCACGCGCCGGATGTCGCCGTGGCGGCCATCCCGCAGCTCCTCTGGTGGTTAAGAGCAACGCCAGGACCCCCTGGACGAACCCTAGGTCGCCCGTTCCTCTCCCTCGCCTCGTCCCCTTCCATTTCCTTCGAGGCCGAACGCGTCCGTCGCCGCCGCTCGCCATTGCCGTTGCCACCGACCACCATTCGTCGAGCCGCCGTGTCCCCGAGCCTCCTCTGCTTCGTCTACGTCGACCACGCGCTTCAGGTCGAGCTGTAGTGCCTAACCGCGCCGGATCCGACCCCTTCTTCAACATCCTGCAGCCGTCCATCGCCGCCTCGATCCGCTCCACTGCGACCTCCCCCGGCCACTCCGAGCAGCTCCTCGTCACCGTGGTGAGCTGCTGCGCCGGATCTTCCCCCTCCCTCTAGTCCTCTCTAGCGTCGTTCCCGAACAGCGCTGCCCGACGCCGCCGCTCAGGCGTCGTCTTTGACCTCGCTCCGGCCACTCCTAGCTACGGCTGCTGGCCCCATTGGATGCGCTGCATCGCTGTCGTCCCGTAGCACCCTCTCCTGAGCCAAATGGTGGCCGGGAGCGCGTTCCCGCGCAACGCCGCCGTGCCGAATGGCCACCGGCGTCTAAACGCCGGCCGACACTATTCCCTGGCCCCACGCGTCAGATATTTAGTTAGGTGGCTAACCCCTAATTAGTACTAACCCACTGACCTAATCGGCCACTGACAACGGGCCCCACGCTAATTAATTAGAGCTAATAAAACGGTTTAACTAAAATTAACTAACTGACATGTGGGCCCGGATCACTGTTCAAACGGATAAGCCTAGCTGAGTCACCTGCTGACTCAGCCAGCGGGCCCCAACTGTCAGCCACTGCTGACTGGTGGCTGACTGGACCTTTGACTCAGTCAACGGGCCCACTCGTCAGCCACTGTGCTGAACAGCTGGGTACACCTACTGGGTATCCGTAGCAATTTCCAATTTATTTTCGAATTTAGAATAATTCCAGAAATTCCAGAAAATGTTTAAAACTTTGAAAAATCATATAAAATAAACCGTAACTCGGATGAAAATAATTTATATATGAAAAATGATCAGAAAAATATGAAGAATCCGAATATGTGGTCAAAATGCTTAACCATCACTCCTATCTAGGTGAACATGGAACTTTTTGCCTGTTTCCAATAAATGAATAGTGCATGACCTTGATAAAATAATTCCAAATAAATTCCTAAATCATCTAAAATAATTAGAGATGCATTATATCACCCCTGCATATCATTTAGGCATGTCCTGCATCCCTGTTGCATTGTTTGCCGTGTATTTATTGTTTCTTCCCCCTCCTTCTCTCCCGATAGCCCCCGAGACTGCCGACGACACTGCAGAGTACGACTACGTCGTCGACGACCAGACCCCTTCAGCAGAGCTTCCAGGCAAGCAAAACCCCCTTGATCATCCAGATATCGCCTACTCTTTCTCTCTTATGCTTGTATTAGAATTGCTTCTGTTGTTGCTCCGATAGCTCCTATTCTGATGCATAGCCTGATTTCGTCGCCTACTGTTGATACCTACCTGTTGTCCTATGATGCTTAGTTAGCTATGCTGTTGATCCATCTGTGGCCCTTCACCTTGTCCGTATGCCATGCTTGTTATCGGGCCGTGATCACTCTGGGTGATGATCACGGATATACTTTCTTTATTGCAATACTTATAAAACTGTAAAGTCGGGTCGGCCCCAATGGTACCCGCGAGAGAATAATATTAAAGACGGGTCGGCTCCAAGAGCATCCGCGAGCCGTGTGTTATCAAGTCGGAACGACAGGAACCTTGTTCGTCTCTGCGAGTTACTAAATACGCCTAACGGATTTGGGTATTTGATCTGAGTTGGCCGCTGGCCTATACGCACTACCACCACGTGGGATAATGGTTTAATGGGGCCCTCTACGTCGTATGTATCAGCCGAAAGCTCTTCAGATATCACAGTTCAGAGATGCGGGCTGATCGTTGGGGTGGGCTGGTTACGTCACTTGTGTATACAGTGTCGCGCTTGGGCCCCGAACAGCCACGTAACGTGCAGGAGTGCAAAGGGCGATGGCCCAAGACCCCTTCGCACTTAGGATTTAGACCGGCGTGTTGACCTCTCTGCTGAGCCTAGGTAGGACTGCGTCGTGTCGATTACCCGAGGCCGGATATTACCCAGCAAGTGTGTCCGGCCAGATGTAATCGAGCGTGTTGGGTAACAGTAGTGCACCCCTGCAGGGAAGTTATCTATTCGAATAGCCGTGTCCACGGTAACAGGACGCTCGGAGTTGTATCCTGATCTGCTACAACTACAAATGGATACTATTACATTGATAAACTGTTACTACTGCTCTCGGGATCACTTTCTCGCGGGGTAGTCGAGGAAGGATCTCAGGGCATTGCTAAATATAATTGCTATTGTATGTTACTATACTCTACTCTCCTCCGATGCTGCAACATTGCTTCAAGATGCTAGTCTTCGATAGGCTAGGGCTTTCCCCCTCTGTTCTGGCATTTCTGCAGTTTAGTCCAAAGATATAGCCCCATTCCTTTGATACCGATGCATACTTAGTATAGTTCTGATGTCAGTCTTGCGAGTACTTTGGATGAGTACTCACGGTTGCTTTGCTATCTTTTTCCCCATACCCGGTTGCTGCGATCAGACGACGGAGCCCAGGAGCAGGAGATCCCCGGAGGCCACTACTACTACGTTGAGTCCGCCGACCAGGAGTAGTACGGAGGCCCTAGGCAGGAGGCCTTCGCCTTTTCGATCAATGTCGCTGTTTGTGCTAGCCTTCTTAAGGCAAACTTGACTAACTATGTCTGTACCCAGATATTATTTGTTTGTATGACTTATGTATTCGGGTCCTCGTGACCCCTGGTTTGTAATATGAAGATTTATGTTTAAATTTGAGTTTAGAGTTGTGTTGTGATATCTTCCCGTGAGTCTCTGATCTCGAGCGTGCACGTTTGCGTGTATGATTAGTGCACGGTCGAGCAGAGGGTGTCACAAGTTGGTATCAGAGCCAACTGCCTGTAGGAAGCCCCTTTCCAACTCCTTGGCCGAAGTTGAGTCTACTCTTTGAAAAACTATTTTGCTAACAGTGTTGTGTGGCTTACGGGCCCACGTTGCACATGGATGGGATTAGGATCTTTTATTCCTCTTCCTTACTCTGGGGTTCTACTCTCTCTTCTATTCGGGGTAAATATTTTACTAACTCTAACTCTAGGTTCTCGTGATCATTTTCTTCCGGAGAGCCCCTCATCCCAGAAGATCGCTTGATTCACCGGAAGACTTCGAAGATACTCTTCGATGATTCCCGAGACCCTTGTGCCACCGCCTTTGCAATTCCCTACCGCCGATAAATCCTTATGGATAACTACCTACATTTGTCGTTCATACATTCATCCCCAGTTGTTCATGTGTTTCATAAAATACTTCGTATTGCTATCCGATCTTCCGATAATCTTCTGCAGCCTATTGCTCTTGGAATTCTTGCCTACCTGCATTATGGTTAATTCCATATGCCTAGTAATATTATTGGCGTCCTTTTTCATTATCATATTGAGTCCCTCAATTCAATACGTTTGCAAATACTTGCAATCATCAGTCGATTCTTAGAATTCATCCTTCCGGCTCAGACGTCATTTTGAACATGAGCACGTTCTCGGCCAATCAAGTTGCAGACGATTGTGCCTCTAAGTCGAGTTAGCTTACTCATCTTTGAACAGAGCGTCTGCTTCTGATCCCCCGATTTGGAAATCATAATTCCTTTGTATTTAAGCTTCGAATGATTCAGATGTTTCTATAATCCGATGCTTTTGCATCCTTTCTTCTTCTGATTGAGTACCGATATTCATATCAGATCCTTTGTGGACCGCCACATCCTTTGTTGGATTATTATCCGACAGTGTCCTTCATATTCAATAACCTTGTGAGTTCTTTCCCTGATACATACTGCCTTGGGTAAATTGTATCCTCTGCTTTTGTCAACCATGCTCTTCTTTAGAGCTTGAGTTAATTACTCCTGAAGTTCGTGGTAAATGTTTCTAAGATGCCCCGATGGATTGAACCTATGCCTTCCCTAATCTCTGTGAACCCAAAAGTTTTCACGGGTCATACCCTACTGGCGTTTCGCCAGATAAAATTTCAACACTACAACTTCTTCGAAAGCGAGAAGCGAATGGAAGGTTATGCGTTGAAGAAGTGGGAGTCGACCTTGAACTTTATGTTCATGCCCATAGACACGATGTATACCATCACGGAAGCTTCTTGCAAAATATTTAATCATTTGTATAATTCTTCGGAATCCTTAATTTGATCCCCTGCAGTTATGGCTCTGACCATGCTATCCTTATTCGTTATATCTGAAAGGAATTCACTACAGTGCCTCATCTATTTTTTTCGACAAGGTTAAAATATCTGCTGCCGCAGGTCTACGACCCAGTTCAGCTTCTATTATGTTCTACCTTCGGGTATTACCCCTAGTATCTTGAAGTTATCGTGCCATTGCACTACCTCTCATAAATTCTGGAGGGAATAATACTTCTCACCGTTCTAGCCACTCCGTAGTTTTGCTTTACCCGTCACTCGAGAACTCTCACAAGTGACTCGAATCCACATTGTGATCCCGTACTCCTAGTACTCTGTTGCTGGGAAGTTTAATACTCAGTCTTGTCATTCCTAGCCTGCCGGTTACGTCCTTATCGTGCTACCTTAGACCGTGCTACCTCGTCCTTCTTTGGTGCACGAATTCTTCAGACCGTGAGCAAAGCTTACGTTGAGTTTTCAACATCATGTTGTTTGTCTTGAAAGGCAACTCTGATTCTGAGCTTGCATCTTATCTGTAGTTCCAATAGTTTTCGCTTCACCACCCCGTTTGCTTGATGTCGTCGCTGATCGATTATATCTTCGTGAAACCTCTCGACAAAATGTGTCATGATCATCGTCAACATTTTGGCTTCTTCCAAGTTATGAATCGAATTTATAATAAGAAATACCATCCTTGCCCCTCGATAATTTGTATTATCATCGACAACATCCTTGACTTCCTGCCAACACAGACTTGGTCATATTTTGGTTATACCTTAATTTCCTTGCTATTCTTGGAAATTGTTCTTTGTGTAATTCTTGTGTTCTCCAAACCCAGCCCTTACTTAACACGCCATGTCATTGCTACCCCGAGGCTTGACTGTGGTATTCCGATCATTAACAAGAACATTGGAAGCGCAATGCTAAATGTTTCTTGATCAATTATCCGAACACTGTTGTATGGATAAACATCATGATTTTCCTTGCCCTTTTGTCTAAAGGGAAACATACTCGTTGTCCTGTCATGTATATCATGCTCTGCTTGCTCCTGAGAAGGATATACCTGTGTATATTCACATTTTCCTTTCCATTGGTTTGTTTAAACTGATAATCACATTTTTCCTTTTCGTTGGTTTGTTTAACCGTCCTTGTGAATTATATGATCTAAGCAATAACAATTCCCTGGTTATGTAAACACCTTGGTGCATAACCCTATCAGTAAAACCCCATTACTATTGTTGATGACATTCCGGTAAGCACCGATGGACGAGAAATTTGCCTATTGGTCCGCCTCGTTTCAGCAAGTAGGAAAATGGTTCTCTTCGTCCCTCGCCCTTGGCACCGACGTTGTTGCCGACATAGCTGACAGACTTTCCTCTGACACGTCTTGTTGTCGCGACTGCGCAAGATGTCACCACCCTTCCTACTCTTAATCCACCCTAACCACAGTTTCCACAGGACCGAAACCTGACTCTCCTGTGCACCCCCCTATTTCCAAAGTTATTCCTCGTGCTTGGCTTCGTATGTATTTCACGAGCCATCTTCCCTCACATGTCCTATCCGGTATCAGACGCAATATCTATTCTCGTTGCTCTGAAACCCCTTTTCATCTTCTGATTAGGCATTAAATGAATGCCTTCCCGCTTGAAACTTCTCATGCCTTCTATTATTTTCTCTCGATGTATTTCCCGAGTTCCAACTCGAGAGGTACTTGTGCGTTCATTCATGGGATAACCCCATATGATTATCCCTTATAGCATTCCGTCATTACGGAGTTACCCCTTATCCTTTTCGTAAGTACGATGAAGATCCTGAAGGAAGAACAGCAAATTCGTCACGATGCACTGATGCAGACAAAATGAAGACATCAACGAGAAGGATTAACTTCTTCGAGAAGAGCAACAAAAACAAGAAGACTCGTTAGAATTTCGTAACCAAACCTTTGTTTTCCCCTTACTCTACCTCTTAAATCTCGGGACGAGATTTCTTCGAGTGGAGGAGATTTGTAACACCCCCAGGGGTTAACTACAGTGACCACATGCTAATCATGCCATGTCATCTAATTTTACTAAACCAAAATGCCACTAGTCTCAAATCAAACTTAAATTTAAATTCAAATATAAGTCAAATTATTATTTCTTCAAACATGAAAAGTAAAGTGTTCATATTTTTGCAAATAATCAGTAGGTAATTGTCATGAAGGAACCAACATTAATTGAAATATTTAAATGACCTTAATTAATTAAAACAGTGCCAAAATAGAAACATTTATCCCATTTATAATTAATTAAAAAAATTCAAATGAAATCATCTTGCCTCCAAACCTTTTTCTGGCAGTGCTAAATATTGCATGTAATTTATTGAGCCAAGTCTCATATTTTACAAAAGTGAATGGGTGGCCTAACAATTTACAAATCAGAGAAGAAGTAAAAGAAACAGAAAAGAAAAAGAAAAGCAGAAAAAGAAAAGAGAAAACAGAGAAGTCACTGGTGGACCGGGCTTCGAGTCACTACAGTGCAGCCCAGTCCACCACGGCTGGCCTTTCTCCCTCCTCGCGCCAGAGCTGGGAGGCAGGGACGCCATGGTCGTCCACGCGCCGGATGCCGCCGTGTCGGCCATCCCGCGGCTCCTCGGTGGTTAAGAGCGATGCCAGGACCCCCTGGACAAACCCTAGGTCGCCCGTTCCTCTCCCTCGCCTCGTCCCCTTCCATTTCCTTCGAGGCCAAACGCGTCCGTCGCCGCCGCTCGCCATTGCCGTTGCCACCGACCACCATTCGTCGAGCCGCCGTGTCCCCGAGCCTCCTCTGCTTCGTCTACGTCGACCACGCGCTTCAGGTCGAGATGGAGTGCCCCACCGCGCCGGATCCGACCCCTTCTTCAACCTCCTGCCGCCGTCCATCGCCGCCTCGATCCGCTCCACTGCGACCTCCCCCGGCCACTCCGAGCAGCTCCTCGTCACCGCGGTGAGCTGCTGCGCCGGATCTTCCCCCTCCCTCTGGTCCTCTCTAGCGTCGTTCCCGAACAGCGCCGCCCGACGCCGCCGCTCGGGCGTCGTCGTTGACCTCGCTTCGGCCACTCCTAGCTACGGCTGCTGGCCCCATTGGATGCGCCGCATCGTTGTCGTCCCGTAGCACCCTCTCCTGAGCCAAATGGTGGCCGGGAGCGCGTTCCCGCGCAACGCCGCCATGCCGAATGGCCACCGGCGTCTAAACGCCGGCCGACACTATTCCCTGGCCCCACGCGTCAGATATTTAGTTAGGTGGCTAACCCCTAATTAGTACTAACCCACTGACCTAATCGGCCACTGACAACGGGCCCCACGCTAATTAATTAGAGCTAATAAAATGGTTTAACTAAAATTAACTAACTGACATGTGGGCCCGGATCACTATTCAAACGGATAAGCCTGGCTGAGTCACCTGCTGACTCAGCCAGCGGGCCCCACCTGTCAGCCACTGCTGACTGGACCTTTGACTCAGTCAATGGGCCCACTGGTCAGCCACTGTGCTGAACAGCTGGGTACACCCACTGGGTACCTGTAGCAATTTCCAATTTATTTTCGAATTTAGAATAATTCCAGAAATTCGAGAAAATGTTTAAAACTTTGAAAAATCATATAAAATAAACCGTAACTCGGATGAAAATAATTTATATATGAAAAATGATCAGAAAAATATGAAGAATCTGAATATGTGGTCAAAATGCTTAACCATCACTCCTATCTAGGTGAACATGGAACTGTTTGCCTGTTTCCAATAAATGAATAGTGCATGACCTTGATAAAATAATTCCAGATAAATTCCTAAATCATCTAAAATAATTAGAGATGCATTATATCACCCCTGCATATCATTTAGGCATGTCCTGCATCCCTGTTGCATTGTTTGCCGTGTATTTATTGTTTCTTCCCCCTCCTTCTCTCCCGATAGCCCCCGAGACTGCCGACGACACTGCAGAGTACGACTACGTCGTCGACGACCAGACCCCTTCAGTAGAACTTCCAGGCAAGCAAAACCCCCTTGATCATCCAGATATTGCCTACTCTTTCTCTCTTATGCTTGCATTATAATTGCTTCTATTGTTGCTCCGATAGCTCCTATTCTGATGCATAGCCTGATTTCGTCGCCTACTGTTGATACCTACCTGCTGTCCTATGATGCTTAGTTAGCTATGTTGTTGATCCATCTGTGGCCCTTCGCCTTGATCACTCTGGGTGATGATCACGGATATACTTTCTTTATTGCAATACTTATAAAACTGTAAAGTCGGGTCGGCCCCAATGGTACCCGCGAGAGAATAATATTAAAGACGGTGAAAGATCGTGGACGTCGCCTAGAGGGGGGTGAATAGGCGCTTTAAAATAATTACGGTTTAGGCTTGAACAAATGCGGAATAAAACTAGCATTTAATTTGTCAAGCACAAAACCTAAATCGACTAGGCTCACCTATGTGCACCAACAACTTATGCTAAGCAAGATAAACAACTAAGTGATAGCAAGATATATAACAAGAAACAATATGGCTATCACAAAGTAAAGTGCATAAGTAAAGGGCTCGGGTAAGAGATAACCGAGTCACGCGGAGACGACGATGTATCCCGAAGTTCACACCCTTGCGGATGCTAATCTCCGTTAGAGCGGTGTGGAGGCACAATGCTCCCCAACAATGCCACTAGGGCCACCGTATTCTCCTCACGCCCTCGCACAATGCAAGATGTCGTGATTCCACTAAGGGACCCTTGAGGGCGGTCACCGAACCCGTACAAATGGCAACCCTTGAGGGCGGTCACCGAACCCGTACACTTTGGCAACCCTTGGGGGCGGTCACCGGTACCCGACAAATTGCTCGAGGCGATCTCCACAACCTAATTGGAGACCCCGACGCTTGCCCGGAGCTTTACACCACAATGATTGAGCTCCGAGGCACCACCAACCGTCTAGGGCGCCCAAGCACCCAAGAGGAACAAGCTCAAGGGTACCAAGTACCCAAGAGTAACAAGCTCTAGGGTGCTCAAACACCCAAGAGTAATAAGCTTCTCAACTATTTCACCACCACGAATCACCGTGGAGAACTCAAACCGATGCAACTAATGCAATGGCAAGAACACACCAAGTGCTCAAGTCCCTCTCTCTCAAATCCCACCAAAGCAACAAAAGCTATGGAGGAAAGTGAGAGGAAGAACAAGGAGAACACCAAGAACTCCAAGATCTAGATCCAAGGGGTTCCCCTCACTTAGAGGAGAAAGTGATTGGTGGAAATGTGGATCTAGATCTCCTCTCTCTTTTCCCTCAAGAAGGAGCAAGAATCATTGGAGGGATTGAGAGATAGCAAAGCTCTAGAAGGTCAACAATGGAGGAGAGAGAACTTGCAATAGATAAGAAAACCGTTGGGGGCAAGGGGGAAGAAGACCCCTTTTTAAAGGAGCCCCAAAATCCAACCGTTACCTGTCTCAGCCCGTACAGAGCGGTACTACCGCTCCACAGAGCGGTACTACCGCTCGGGCGGTAGTAACCCAAAAGCAGTGCAATGGTGCGAGACCAAGAGCCGGTAGTATCGCCGGAGCGGTACTACCGCTCCCCCCAGCGGTACTACCGCTTGGGGTTGCAGCTCGGGGTTACTCAGAAGCAGAGCCGGACAGGAGGGGTGAGGCAGAGCCGCACCAGCGGTACTACCGCTCGAAGGAGCGGTACTACCGCTTACAGGCGGTAGTGCCGCACCACTGCCGCTCTACAACCGCTAAGGAAAAACAGGATACCAGAAGAATTTCAGCAAGCGGTACTCGCAGCGGTAGTAGCAAGCGGTACTACCGCATAGCGGTACTACCGTGCTACTACCGCCCAACAAGAAAGGGCAACAGAAGAATACCAGAAGAAATTCCCCAAGCGGTACTCGTTGCGGTAGACCACAGCGGTACTACCGCATAAGCGGTACTACCGTGGTACCGAGCGGTACTACCGCTTGGGTGACAAGAAAACTGCCCAGAGACTGAAACTGCCATAACTTCTGCAAATGAGCTCCGAATTGAGCAACTCAAGCTTGTTGGATAATAAGAAGTGGCAGGGGAGATATGCCTAAGATATAGAGATGAGAAACCTCTATGAATGAAGAACCGGCATAAACTCCAACATCGAAAACATCATAGAAGATGCATATATGAACTCCGTTTTCGATGAACTCGAGCTTGTCATGAAGATGACCATAAGCTCAAAAGCTCACAAAGAGAAACACCAAAGACGAACCAAGAAAGATGATGCAAGGATGCAATGGTTTGAGCTCTCTACGAAGATACGATAAAGCTACTTACTTGAGAGCCCCCCTTGATAGTACGGCTATCGATCCTATAACCCGGTCTCCCAACTACTACCATGAGACCGATAAAATAGAAAACCTATCAAGGGCAAACCTTTGCCTTGCGCAAAGTCCACTTGAGCTAGATGATGACGATCTTGACCTCCTCAAGTTGGACCACCTTTCTTGATTGCGCCGGCTCGATGAAGACTAGTTGATTGCTCCCCCATACTCCACTATGGGTGAGCCACTCTTCGGCACATCTTCACAAGTCCATTGTCACCACAATGGACGGCAAGCTTCAAGCAGTGATCTCTTCGTGATGCTCCACTTGAACTTGCACACCGCAATCTTGATGACGATCACCACTTGATGTCATCCTCCATGGGTTGAATGAGATCTTCCTCTTGACGCAAGCCCATGGAAACATACCTAACCCCACATAGAACTCTCGCATAGAACATGGGTTAGTACACAAAGCGTAATGGACAATGCTTACCATACCGTGAGATCACTTGATCCCACTCGGTACATCTTCTACGCTTTGTGTGTTGATCAACTTGAATCACTCTTCATATTTAGTCTTGATCAACCTTGAATCTTTCCAACTCTCTTCATTAGGATGATGTCTTGAAGGTAAACATGAATGTTCACACAAACTTCTTCTTCAAGACATGCTTGCAATAGGCTCAACACTCACATGACCAATCTTTGGGTAAATCCTTGAATAGCACCTTGGTCAACACACATTCTTCTTCTAATAACCTCGAAACCAACAAATGGTCTTCAAGCAATGCCTATGGACAAACCCTTCAAATATAACTCAAGGCAACCATTAGTCCATAGAGATTGTCATCAATTACCAAAACCAAACATGGGGGCAGCACATGTTCTTTCAGACGGGTCGGCTCCAAGAGCACCCTCGAGCCGTGTGTTATCAAGTCGGAACGACAGGAACCCTGTTCGTCTCTGCGAGTTACTAAATACGCCTAATGGATTTGGGTATTTGATCTGAGTTGGCCGCTGGCCTATACGCACTACCACCACGTGGGATAATGGTTTAATGGGGCCCTTTACGTCGTATGTATCAGCCGAAAGCTCTTCAGATGTCACAGTTCAGAGATGCGGGCTGATCGTTGGGGTGGGCTGGTTACGTCACTTGTGTATACAGTGTCGCGCCTGGGCCCCGACCAGTCACGTAACATGCAGGAGTGCAAAGGGCGATGGCCCAAGACCCCTTCGCACTTAGGATTTAGACCGGCGTGTTGACCTCTCTGCTGAACCTAGGTAGGACTGCGTCGTGTCGATTACCCGAGGCCGGATATTACACAGCAAGTGTGTCCGGCCAGATGTAATCGAGCGTGTTGGGTAACAGCAGTGCACCCCTGCAGGGAAGTTATCTATTCGAATAGCTGTATCCACGGTAACAGGACGCTCGGAGTTGTATCCTGATCTGCTACAACTACAAATGGATACTATTACATTGATAAATTGTTACTACTGCTCTCGGGATCACTTTCTCGCGGGGTAGTCGAGGAAGGATCTCAGGGTATTGCTAAATATAATTGCTATTGTATGTTACTATACTCTACTCTCCTCCGATGCTGCAAAATTGCTTCAAGATGCTAGTCTTCGATAGGCTAGGCCTTTCCCCCTCTGTTCTGGCATTTCTGCAGTTTAGTCCAAAGATATAGCTCCATTCCTTTGATACCGATGCATACTTAGTATAGTTCTGATGTCAGTCTTGCGAGTACTTTGGATGAGTACTCACAGTTGCTTTGCTATCTTTTTCCCCATACCCGGTTGCTGCGATCAGACGACGGAGCCCAGGAGCAGGAGATCCCCGGAGGCCACTACTACTACGTTGAGTCCGCCGACCAGGAGTAGTTCGGAGGCCCTAGGCAGGAGGCCTTCGCCTTTTCGATCAGTGTCGCTGTTTGTGCTAGCCTTCTTAAGGCAAACTTGACTAACTATGTCTGTACCCAGATATTATTTGTTTGTATGACTTATGTATTCAGGTCCTCGTGACCCCTGGTTTGTAATATGAAGATTTATGTTTAAATTTGAGTTTAGAGTTGTGTTGTGATATCTTCCCGTGAGTCTCTGATCTCGAGCGTGCACGTTTGCGTGTATGATTAGTGCACGGTCGAGCAGAGGGCGTCACAGTGGCGAGGGGGTGGGGGTGTAACGAAAGTGATCGCACCGATTGTCCATAGCGGACAAATGTCACGTGTGACAAACTTGACTTTGAATTTTTCTTATGAAAGTTATGTCAAAAAAGACAGGATTACACTGATATAGAATAACCCATGCATTTAAAAATCAAGAGTACTAAAAAACAACGGATCCCTTTGTAACTTGATATAAGATGTTTTTTTACACTGTCATAGACTCTAAATTAAGTCTTATAAAAAGTTAGTTGTCCAAAAAAAGTCTTATAAAAAGTTAGTATTTGTTAGGCGGCTTGGGTTGGGATTTCATCCAAGAATCGATCGCATCAAATAAATCACAAAAACACCCTTGAGGATGCCTGGCCAAATGCACCTTGCATACCTTTTTCTTTTCCTTATTACTCCCTCCATTCACACATAAATCACAAAAACACCCTTGAGGATGCGGACTGAAATGGGTGAGCAAACACTAAAACATGTCTATAACTCTATATATATCCGTTCCACAAAAAAGTTTGAACATCTTATATTTGTGAACGGAGCTGCGGGTACTTGTATTATTGTCATGGACGGTGACACATGTGAAGAGTTTTCCAGCTGTACTAAATCTGGGTTCTGGATTGGCATAGCCTTTTGCAATGCTTGGAGCTTGGGTACACCGGCATACGCCTCTGTGACCAAAGCAAAGCAGAGTAGTAGCTTGCGTGATGGATGCCGGTGGGGCCGCCGTACGTGTAGCGCAGAAACAGAAGAACGAAAGCAGAGTAGTAGTGGCTTTTGCCCACGCCTCTGTTACGTTTCCCAGCCGAATGATCCCGAAATCCAAATGCGGTTTTCCTCTCCGGTCGCAATCCTAACCGTCATGACAAAACACTGGTCCTAGTTGGTTGGCCTGAGCTGACAACGATTGTCCGTAAAGAATCTTCTACCTCTGCCTGCGTCCGGCTCTGACTGAACATTACTGAGCACTGACTAGTCTCTCCGGCCAGTTTCAGACATGGTACAGGGTTTTTTTTTTTTTTGAAATAAACATGGTACAGTTTTGGCATAGCTGCCGCTACCCATTTTACTTCGTGATTTCTGGTATGTTTTCTATTGCAATGTGCTGTTTGAGTAGTAAGAATTACTAATGATGTACTCTCTCTGTAAACTTTTATAAGACCTTTGAGGTCACTAAAGGGAGTACTGTGAAAGCATGGTCGAGGATGAGCTCCCAGGTTCAAGGACGCGTTGTGAAACATGCTGGATTGAGGGATTAATTGGAGTGAAGATCAACCGAGGAGATGATTTGCTGGCTAGCTAGCTGGAGTTGTGTACTGACCGAGAGGTAGATGAGGGAGGAGACGGTGAAGGTCCAGAAGCGGCCGAGGTAGGCGTCGGCGATGTAGGCACCGACGATGGGCGTCATCCACACCGTCCCCGTCCAGTTGTTGACGCTGCGGACCGACGGCACCGTCTCCTGCCGCATCTGCGTCGTCAGGTACACCACCAGGTTCGACGCCACCCCGTAGAACGCCATCCGCTCGAACGCCTCGTACCCTGCATCCATCAGAAGGAGAGTCGGATTAAATCGATCCATGGCAGACGGAGCCTGGTACTGACTACTTACCGACTAGGAAGGAGCAGGCCTTCCAGCGGCCGGTCCGGGCGGCGACGACCGGCCGGCCGCGGAGGTCGACGGGGCCATCCTTTGTGAACTCCGGCTTGAGTTCTTCCATCGATGGCCGATCCAACGATGTATGCTGTAGACTCTAGTGCGTGCCTCGTGGTGTGTCGAAATGGGCTTGGCTGGAGCAAAATGATTGAGTTTATATGGAGTGCTGGATGGCTAATTGCTAGGCAGAGACTGATGTCGCGGCGTAGCTTCAACTCCGCTTTTGGCACATGTCGTTATCAGAAAAATTGCTAAACTTGTGGGAGATTACCTCTAAACTGAATCCCTCAAATCCTATCTATGCGTCCGGACAGATTGCACTGTACATCTTCAACACCAACCCGCAAACCTCCCGCAACCGTTCGGACCTTGCTGTCCGAACCATGGAAGCCATCCAACGCGGTCCTGTATCGGTCCGCTGGCCCACCCAAAAGGAAGGCGGAGCCCGCGTTTTTGTAGCATTCCGCACTGTTTTCACGCTAAAATCCCCCACTTTCTTCTTCCATTCCCTACCGCACTCCGCCCAATTTCCGCACTTTTCTCCCACCATCTCCTTCCTTCCGCCGTCGACGCATGGAACCGTCGGAAAACCTGCTGGAGATGGAGCCGACGGAGGTGCTGGAGGATCCGAGCATCATGCTCGCCCGGAAGATCAACTTGGCGACGCGGTAAACTCGTCGCGTCAAAGCGAAGGCCGCAAAGGAGGAGAAGTTCAAGAAGCGGCTGGCCGCCGGTGGGCGTGGAGGGCGTGGCAGACAAGGCGGTCGGCGCGGCCATGGCGGACGCCGCCAGACGGGCGCACCCACAGTACGGACGGCGCCGTGGCTGGAGCCTTACAAGCCTCCGTACTACTACGCCGCCAAGCAGCTCGAAACCCCCGCCGGTACGGTGCCTTACATCATCGATGTTAATGCGGCGCCGCTCTTCTCCGAGTATTCTTCGCCGCAGCTCGTCCCGGCGCGGACGGCGACCGGGGAGCAGTTGGGTGCCCGCATGCTGTTCCCTGCAATGCCTAGAGTGGGGGAGCCAACGTACGACGCGGACAGGGAGATGCTCGACATCATCCACGACGGAGGCGAGGGAGGAGGAAGGGGCTATGAGGACGGGTAGGTGGAAGACTCGGATCCCACCCAGTCCGGCAACTACCAGCAGCAGCAGTCCTACACCCAGACCGGCGATGGCACACAACAACAGCAACATTGGGCCACCGGAGAGCAGCAGCCGGAGGGGGGAGGAGGAGGACGGCGACGACGATGATTCGGATGATACAGCTGGCGATCCGAAGAAGAAGGGTAGAGGAGAAAGCTTCAACATGTGGGAGGACGAGCTATTGTGTGATGCATGGTTGGCCACTAGCCTCGATCCTCTCCATGGCACGGAGCAAAAGGGCACAACCTTCTGGAGGAACATTCACATATGGTTCCATGAACACAAGCATTTCGCGCCCTACTCCGACGCGCACATCCGCAACCGTGAATGGAAGTCGCTCAACCATCGATGGTACACCATCCAAGAGGCCGTGTCCAAGTATTGCGGGCACTTGAAGCATCTCATCGCACGGTGGCCTAGCGGTGCACAACTCACCGAGCAAGTAAGTTGATCACTTGCCGGATATGCTTTACTTTTGTTGATCACTAGCCGGACATGTATTGTTTTGTTACTCACTAGACGGATATGCATTGTCGACAATGTTTCACTTTGTAGCCTACTCGTGCTTGTGTGGTGTACAAGAAGTTGGAGAAGAAGTCCTTCACCGTCATGCATTGTTGGTTGAAGTTGAATGGACAACCGAAGTGGAACCTTTTCATTGCCAAGACCGCCGCACAAGCCAACGAGGAAGAAACCAGTGACCCTACCGACCCAACCCAAGAACCGCCAAAGAAGGTTAGAAGAAATTTATGAGGGAAGAAGTGGGAGGAGGAGAGGGTGAAGCGAGAAGGTGGGGCGACCAAGCTGACGGAGAGGTTCGAGGACATCTTGGCGAAGAAGGAGCAGGCACGCGTGAAGTGCTCGGAAATCAAGAAGGAGAGGTTCAAATTGTTGATGGAGGCAACGGACAAGAAGATCAAGCTCGAAGAGAGGATGACCATGATCGAAGAGAGGAAGGACACGCTCGAGGAAAAGCGGGCGAAGATCGCCGCCAATGCGGAGGAGGCCAAGATGTTGACCTTGAATGTGGACTCTTTGGATGCCAACGCAAGAATCATCGTGCAATCTGTCCGCTACCAGATGTTGCAGCGGAAGAAAGATGAGTTGGCGGCGGCGGACTATGAGGACGCGGCGGACGCGAACGCGGATGCGGAGGCTGTCTACGTGGCGGAGACGGCACCGCCTTGATCGGTGAGCAGATGACTGGGATTGCAGGTCGGGCAGGGCAGAAATGCACGGATTGCCAGACTGATGTTCTTTTGGATTCGGACATGTAAAAACTAAGTATACTTGCCTCTTTTTGGTTGTGATCGAGCATGCGATCCGGCGCACGGTGTGGATCGGAGCACATTTGAATTTGAATTTACTGGCGGACATATACATGTTAGCGTTTGATGGCGGCCTCCCGCATCCATGGCCGCGGACTGCCCCCCCCCCCTGTCCGCGCACGGATGCGGGAGGAAATTTGCGGGTTGCGTTGGAGATGCCCTAACAAAATTGCCATCCAATCGGACCCCTCAAGATGACATATACGCCTGGGCTATACTCGGACTCCTCTGGTTCGGTGTGGACACATTCATGGTGCCGCTCCGGCACGCTGCCCAATGGGACAAACCTAGCTATTTAACCCGACGACGAGGCAACCCTAGCCCCGTCCCAATTCCCCTCCTCTCCCTCCTCTCTGCACCACCATTGTCCCTCCTCTTCCTCTTCCACTTACGTCCGAGCAGGCCGTCCGCCTGCCGCCATGGTCCGCACCAAGGTAGCATACTACAACTTGCTGACCCCGGAGCGTCAGACAGAGATGCGCATCGTCGTGGCACACGACACCACGCACATTATGGCGGTCCTGCATCCGAACTCCCCGGAGGAGGATGAGAGGCAGAAGGAGGTGGAGGCGTAGGACGAGGAGATGGAAGAGGCGGAGGCGTGGGAGGAGGAGATGATATCAGACGAGGAGGAGCAGGAGCCGGCGTCGGACAAGGAGGAGGAGGTGGAGGCGTCGGATGAGGAGATGGAAGAAGTGGAGGTGTGTGAGGAGAAGATGACATCGGACGAGGAGGAGGAGCCGGCGTCGGACAAGGAGGAGGAGGTGTCGGCGCCGGAGCAGGCCGGATTCGGCATATGGGACGCACTGGCGGAGTTCGAGCTCGCCCAAGATGAGGAGGCGGGGGAGCAGCAGGCCATCCTCGAGTCCATCCAGTCTAAGGTGGAGGTGGCGGTGAACCGTCGCTTCATCTACAAGGCGGACATGAAGCGTGAGCAACTCTTCGCGGACGAGTAGGACGAGAAGGCGCCGGTGTTTCGCCCTGCCATCAATGACACGAGGCCGGCGGCTCCAGCAAAGAGGTCATTGATACGTCTCCAACGTATCTATAATTTATGAAATATTCATGCCATGTTTATAACAATTTTATATGGTTTTGGTATGATTTGATTAGAACTAACCCGGACTGACGTTGTTTTCAATAGAACTACTGTGGTATTGTTTTTTTGTGCAGAAATAAAGTTCTCGGAATTGGACGAAACTTTTTGACGATTTTTTTGGACCAAAAGAGACCCCCCGAAGCTTCGTGGAAGGACCAGAAGCCTCACGAGGAGGTCACAAGGTATCACGGCGTGGCCTGGGGGGCATGTGCTGTTGCCTTGTGGGCCCCTCGTAGCTCCTTTCCGCGTGATTCCAACGCTGAAAAATCCTATAAATAGAGAAACCCCCAGAAATAAACCTAGAACTTCGCCGCCGCCGCCGCAAGCCTCTGTACCTAAGAAATACCATCTGGAGCCCTGTTTCGGCACCCTGCCGGAGGGGGGAATCATCACCGGAGGCCATCTTCATCATCCCGGCGGTCTCCATGGCGAGGAGGGAGAAGTTGACCCTCGGAGCTGAGGGTATGTACCAGTAGCTATGTGTTTGATCTCTCTCTCTCTCTCTCTCGTGTTCTTGATTTGGCATGATCTTGATGTATCGCGAGCTTTGTTAATATAATTGGATCATATGGTGTTTCTTCCCTCTCTATCTTCTTGTGATGAATTGAGTCTTTCCCTTTGCGGTTTCGTTATTGTCAGATTGAATACTTTGGATTTGAGAACACTTGATGCATGTCTTGCATGTGGATACCTGTGGTGACAATGGGGTATTCTATTGGTTCACTTGATGTATGTTTTGGTGATCAACTCGCGGATTCCCGTGACCTTGGGGTGATCTAGGCATAGGGGTTGGTTGCACGTTTTCATCTTCTTTTCTCCGATAGAAACTTTGGGGTACTCTTTGAAGTTCTTTGTGTGGATTGAATATTATGAATCCAAAGTTGTTTGATGCATATCGAATAATCAACTCACGGATACTTGTGGTGACATTGGAGTATCTAGGTGACATTAGAGTTGGTCGATGCGTATCATATGGTGTTCTTTTAGTACGAACTCTAGGGCTGTTTATGACACTTATAGGGATGGCTCAATAGATTGATCGGAAAGGATACCTTTGAGGTGGTTTCGTACCCTGCAACAATTTCATCTTATGTTCTCTGCTAATAGGAACTTTGGAGTGATTCCTTGTCCCACGTTGAGGGATTGTTATATGATTCAATTATGTTAGCACTGTTGAGAGATTGCACTAGTGAAAGTATGAACCCTAGGCCTTGTTTCTAAGCATTGCAATACCGTTTGTGCTCACTTTTGCTACTTGCTACCTTGCTGTTTTTATTATTTCAGATTACAAAAAACTATATCTACTATCCATACTACACTTGTATGACCATCTCTTCGCCGAACTAGTGCACCTATACAATTTACCATTGTATTGGGTGTGTTGGGGACACAAGAGATTTCTTGTATTTGATTGCAGGGTTGTTTGAGAGGGACCATCTTCATCCTACGCCTCCCACGGATTGATAAACCTTAGGTCATCCTCTTGAGGGAAATTTGCTACTGTCCTACAAAACTCTGCACTTGAAGGCCCAACAACGTCTACAAGAATAAAAGTTGCGTAATAGACATCAGTCATCGGCATATCCTATGACGAGTAGCTAGTTTTCTAGTTTTTTTACGTAGATCAAATGAATGTTGCATGGACCTTGTATGAAAAAGATGATTTGAAAATGGGAATTATGGTTGCAATGTGTGAGAAATAAGGGTGATCGGGCGCTGTCCGCGGGAGTTTAGAAGCTCACTTTTGTTAGTTCCGGTTGTAGATGCTCTTACCGGGTGGATTTAAGAACATATCTGCCCTCTTTTCCATTGACTCCTGGTTTTTACTGTGCACACCACCCTCCCCCGAGGACGCATGCAGTGCACCGGCTTAATTCATGCACCCAATGCACACGTGCTAAATGAACCATCGGATAGAAAAGCGAGGGAGATGATCTGGCCTGGGAAATTGATAGTTGGTACATTTTCAAAATAGTCCTTCTACTTTGGAAAAATCAACCCACACTCAATATGTCACGTTCTCACTCTCTCATCAATAATTGTGTTTGTTTATTATTTTTGTCGAAGCAAGATGGGGCCATATATTTTGAACCGGTTGTTTGATTTCAAAATTGTTTTGACTAGCATCTTTGTTTTTATGAGATCTTGAAACAAGATCAATGTTGTATATGTTTTAAAAATAATTATTATTTTTCTTTTTAAAACTTGACTGCAACATTTATAAGATCTGTATGCTTTGTAGCTTGTTGGTGATAAACATCTGCCTCCCCCCCACACACACACACACGCACACAAGTCGATCCCATGTGCACATGGTTATGACCCGTACATCAAGTTTTGAGTAGAGTTCAAACCAAGAAAACATTTTCAAAAATATATTCAACATTGATCTTGTTTCAGAGATCTCATCAAGACAAAGATGTCAGTCAAAACGGATCCGAAATCAAACATTCAATTCAAAATATATTATGTACATTGTTTATGTTTTAGCCAAAACAATAAGCATACATGTTTACTAATGGGAGTGAGAGATTTGAACTTGTGAAGTGTGGGTTGGTTTTTATAAAGTGAAGGGTCGTCTCTTCAAAAATGATATAGTCTAACATGTGACCAAAACCTGGGCCATTCCTTTTTCATCTAGGGCGCGTTTGGTTGACCGCATAAGGCCAAACCAGGCCCGCGCGGGAAGGAATTGGGCTGTTTGGTTGGCCTGTATACACTGTTCGGCCTGCACGGCACGAACTTTACAGCACTCCGAGCCAGGCCCGCGACCTACGCCCGGATCGACAGTTTCTCCAGAGCCAGGCTCATGCGAGGCAGGGGAGGGGAACGCAGCGCTGAGCTCCTGCGACCAGGGAGATGGCGCGAGCTCGCGCGCGTCTCCGAAAAATCGGCGGGAGGATTTCGGCTCACCTCCCGCCGATTCGGTCGCCCTATTTAGCCCCCATCCTCTCACCGCCCAAAGCCCCGCCACCCTTCTCCCCCCTTCGATCTTTCCTGCCGACGCACATCGGAACCGACGACCAGGTAAGCGGAGCTCCTTCACCGGTTGGCGGTCCACGGCGGCGGCGACTCCTGTCCTCAACTTCTCCGACCCTTCCTGCGTCCCCCCGAGCTGCAGCCATGGCCTCTGTGAGTTCAGTGACCTCTTTCTCTGTGTTCGTTCTAGCTAGATCTGAGAGGATGTGGTCGTAGGGTTAGATGTGCAAGCATGTGGTAGGGTTGATTCGTGCATTGATCTATGAGCAGATGCTAGATTTTGATGTAGTGGTAGCTATTTGTGCTGGATCTGTGTAGATTGAGTAGTATGATAGTGATGAACACAATGGATGAACACTATGGATTCATAGCTAGTTGTGTAGGATTTGTAGCATGGTAGAGTAGCTATTTGTGATGAACACAATGGATTCATAGCTAGTTCTGATGTTGTGGTACTGTGTGTGCTATGCTTACTGTGTATGCGTGATACGATTGTAGGACATGACCACGCAGACGCAAGATCTTAGTCAGGCCCTTGTCCTGTTGGATAGCCAGTTTGCGGCCTCCTATGTCGAGGACTCGCAGCCCCTCCTCGATCAAAACATGCCTGTTGATTCAGAGGTGTTCGAGGTATCACCTGGTGCTTCTATCTTTGTGCCAATTGTGCTCGTTGAACCAACTGCCACTTCTGCTGCCGCTGCACTGAAGGCCAAGAAGGATGGTAGGGGGAACCACATGAAGTGGCAGCCGTTCATGTACACATTCGTGCTGAACAAGATGTGCGAGCTCATCTCTAGTGGGGTTAGGACTGACAAGGGCTTCAAGGAGGTGCACTTGAACACCGTTGCGAAGCAGGTGTCCGAGTTCTGTGGCCAGGAGGTGACCGCCACCCAGGTGTACAGCCACCTGAGGAAGTGGAGAGCTCGATGGATCCAAGTGTCCAAGCTCAGAGACCTTAGTGGCGCCTCCTGGGATCAGAGCAATTGCTCTATCGTTCTGGAGGCAGAGCACTACACTGGCCATGTTGCGGTCAGCTCACTGTCCCCTTGTTTTGCGCACGGTCAACCGTTGCCTTCTAGCAACTAACAACACTTGTGCTTCTATCTTAGGACCACCCCAAGGACGTTGAGTTCCTCAACACACCCATTCAGAACTACAACCAGATGCAGCACATCTTCTCCTTCGGCCTGGCAACCGGCAAGCATGCCATGGGCTCCGGTGAGGCTCTCGGTTCTCCTTCGGCCTGGCAACCGCCAAGCAACCCAGCCACCCCGGACGTAGAGGCAGTCCTTGATGGCCCTGACAAGCCATTTGAGCATGTCCCTGTGGTCGATAGGAAGAGGAAGAGGGGCGGCCTGATGGAGGAGGAGATCAGTGTCTTCACCTGCATGACTGAGGCCGTGAAGGAGGTGGCAACCGCCATTAGGGAGAGCAAGACCCTCGACGTCCACCCTGACCTGTACAGCGCCGTCATGGAGCAAGGTGGCTTCAGCGATGAGGCTCTCATGGCAGCTCTGAGCCACCTTCTAGACAACAAGGCCCAGGGTGTTGGGTTTGTTGCCATGGCAGACGCCCACAGGGTGCTCTGGCTCAGGAGCTGGCTGGGCAAGCACTACTACTAGAGCTTGCTGCTGGTTACCGCGTGCATGATCCTGGATGGCGATGGCGATGGCGATGGCGACGGCGATGACGACGTATATTTTGTGTAGTTAGGGCTTGAAAATTGTTTGATGGTCTGTATATTTTGTTGAGGTGGTATATACTAACCCCTCATGATGATCGTGAACTTGCGGTGGTAGGATGACACCCTCTTTTGGATGTGGTGGTAGGATGACACCATAGTAGTGCTAGGTTAGAACTTGCTATGCCATATGATCATGCATGCTTACTACTTCTGCTCCATTGCTTGCTTTTTGATTGTTATTTTGCTTGCTGCTTCAACTGCTGCTCTTGTGCACTGCTAGAACAAATGGTATGCGGTGTTCGTCGGGAGGGCACCAGGGGTTTACAGTTCATGGGAAGCTTGCAGTGAACAAGTTGCATCTTACAGCAACAGCAGACATAGAGGGTTTAAGACTAGGCAGGCGGCAGAAGAAGCTTACGCCAACTATGTGCGAAAGCACACAGTTGGCGTGGTTGAAGTTGGCAACGTTGTAGTTGCCAAGGCGGCGCCACGCCTTGCGGTGAAGAACTTCATCATCATCGTGCAGTTCGTCGCCATTGCAGTGCTGTGGCATTGGTGTGCTAGATGTGATCATGTGTAAGGTAACCTCACCACATAGGGTACAAGGTTAGCACACCTCGCACCGTGTGTGCAACCAGACAGCGTGCTTATGTGGGAGTTCAGACAATGCGGACAACCAAACACCGTGCGCTGAGCTATCCCCTAATACGTGAGAACTAAATGCGGGCAACCAAACAGATTGCAGATGTTGGTTTAGAGGCTGCATTTGCTCAACCCAGCCTCATGTGAGCCAGGCCTGGCTGCTACGGCTGCCAAACATGCCACTTTTGAAACACCCCCCCCCCCCCCCCCCCCCCCCCCCCCCCCCCTCCCATTCTCCAATTCCCTGGAAAAGTCAGCTCCGATGCGTACCTGACGTGGGTTGTTGCCATGTGTCCAAGTTGTTGTTCCCACAATCGCCTGAGACAACGTATCTGAAGCTCACTCGCTCCCTCGGTTCCGCTCCAACATCACATCATCCTCTTGGGGCGGTACTCCTGCACATGACCTTCTTCTTGCTACCGAGCACGTCGAAGCACCGCGGTGAAGAGACGTTGTCTTGAAGCTGATCCAGTCGCCAAACAGCATGTCGACGAGGATGTGAAGGAGGAGGAGCCTGCCGATGACATAGTCTTCGTCTAGCCGCCGACACTCGACGCCCATGGCGACGACCAGATTTTGTGCTCGTGACTACCGGCCGCCAAACCATTATGTATCGCACGGCGAACGACGCATCAGAGTTGGGGAGGATGAGTAGTGACGTTGGAGCCAAGCCAACCGAGGAAGCTTCTGTTGCGGATGGGCTGTTCTAGGCCGCCGTGGGCATCAACAACTTGGACACATGGCAGCGATGCGCGTCGGGTATGCACAGGAGTTGGTTCGGAGAAGGTATGCACATAAAAAATACCGTATAGTGAAGCTTAACAGGCAGTCAATAATTTTTTTAACAGAACTAGGATTCCAAAGGACCCAGACTTCTCCATTAGGTAAGCATAAACGCACACTTTACATCAGGCCCCAAGAGAAAACGGAAACAAATAAGTCCCTGACTGCAAAGAGGACCCCCAACTGAGAACAGAAAACACGATTGGGTCCAAAACAACTCCTTCACGATTGCAATCTCACCATCATCGGGGACTACGTCAGTTGGGACGACAGGACCTCCATAGCCCATGTTTCGGCAGCGACACACGCTTGAGAACAAGATCATGGACACCTGGTCGAAGTTGCACTGCCTCCCCTTAGGCATCAAGGCCAAGAGGAATATGAGTGGCCGCCCTTCAGCCAGAAGAATCGATGGCGAGGCGGTGGAGGCTGGCGGGCATCGTAGCTCCGCCACAAAGACCATCGATAAAGAATACCACCCTCATCGGCAACTTCCATCTCTCTTCTCCTCCCCTTTTTCTTATCCACCACCATGATGGCTTTCGAAGTTGAGGCGGAGCCGAGGCTCCTCTTGTACAAGCCATAGAGGGGACTATTCCAGCAAGAAATTTGAAGGAATAGTGGGGGCGAAGTCGGACGGGCCTAAGCTTCACCATAGAAGCAGCAATGGGACGCCAACAAAGGATCCCTCACCGGAGGTGAACCTTCTCTCCGCCTCTGTGCCACTAGCATGGCCTCAAGGGAGAGAAGAATATGCCCACCGATGAGACCACCAGATATGGGCGCCACTTTATTGGCCGTGGAGAAAACTACACCTAGAATTCAAACCACCATGCCACCATGGCCGCCGGCAGCGAGGGAGATGGATGCCGGAAGCGGAGGAAGGAGGGACTCACAAGGGGGCGGGGAGAACGGCAGAACGCCAATCTGTATGCTCGGATACAGGAAATAATAGAGCGCAGCCTCGACTTCCATGTACACATCTCCCTCGTGTACGGCAGAACGCCAATCTTTTGCTACAAATTTAAACAACCACGAAGTGGCTGTAATATTAAAACATGCTGGTGAGGAACATAGGGAGGCAAGTGCATGAAGGAAATAATAATAAGAGCAGGCAAAAAAAAAAATGCAAGCAAAAAAGTTTCTTTAACTGTCAACGAACCAGAATAGTGACCAGAAGAAATCACACATGTGATGCGACTTTTTGACAGGCATGAAAAGGATAGGACAAGGAAAGCAAGATTATATCAGCAAAGAACCAGGTAAATCTCTCAAGATCAAGCACAAGAGCAAAAGAACTACCAGTGGACAACAGCTACATAATCTAAGTTCAACATCCGTTACATCACCAGACATCAAAACATAGTTCCCAGTATCACGACAAATAGGTCATTAAGATCGACTCATCGATACAAAATAGTGCGGCTCTCTTTGACAACACAAGAGCAGGTAAGGGATAACAGCACCAAAAATTTAGAGCTTGTCCTCGAAATCGGATAGAGGAGTCATCTGCTCCTTGAGACCCTTCCTCTTGCGGATCTCTGTGACGAGCGTCGCCGACTGGGTGCCGGGGTCCAAAGGATCAGAAGCCATGATGTCCCAGTGGTCGAACACACACTGGGGGAAAGCCTGGCCCGACGTCGCAGCCCTCAGGGTGCTTGAGAACCCAAAGGACTCTATGACAGGGAGGTAGGCCTTGATGTTGTAGAGCGGGGTACCTTGCCTCTGCATCTCCTCGAACACGTGCCCTCTCTTCTGATTCAGAACACCATAGATGCCACCAAGCGCATTCTCCGGGGCCTGGATCTCAACCAGGTACACTGGCTCCAGCAGCCTTGGCTTGGCAGTCAGCTGAGAAGCATAAATGACCCTCCTGGCCGTTGGAATGACCTGACCACCACCCCTGTGAATAGCATCAGTGTGGAGAACAACATCACAGACCTCAAAGCAAATGCCACGCATGTTCTCCTCCGCCAATGCACCCTCCTTCGAGGCCCATTGGAACCCAGCCACAACAGAGTCCTTGATTTCATTAAGATACTGCACTCCCTTACACATGTCAACGACCATGTTGGGGCCGGTCGTCTCAGGTCCAAAGCACCAAATCTTCTTGGCAAGATCCTTGTCCCACCCAAACTCCTCAGACAGGATCTTGGACCGCACCTTAGGATCATCACGTGGGCCAATGCGCCCATCATCAATGGCCTCGGCCAGTCCCTCCTCCAAGGGGCGAGCTTCCATGTAAAGACGGTTGTGCTTGTTCGGGGACTTGCTCATGACGGTACGGCAGGACTTCTCCAGAACAGTCTCACGGAAGGAGACGACGGGAGGGGAAACAATGATTTCAGCTCCACCCATGAAGTCATCCTGCAGATCCTTCAAACAGATTTCAAGGTGAAGCTCTCCAGCACCAGCAATGATGTGCTCACCAGACTCTTCAATGGTACAGAGAACCATAGGATCAGACTTCGCCAGACGCTTCAAACCCTCAACAAGCTTGGGAAGATCAGAGGCCACCTTGCACTGAACAGCAACACGCACAACAGGGGACACAGAGAACTTCATTGCCCTGATTGGGCAGGCATCAACTTCCTTCTCATTTGTTAGGGTTGCATTCTTCGTGATGAACTGATCCAAACCAACCAAAGCAACAGTGTTACCACAAGGAACATCCTCAACAGACTCTTGCTTCTTTCCCATCCAGATAACAGTCCGCTGGACACTCTTCACATACAGATCCTTCTTCTGGCCAGGAACAAAGTTGGGACCCATGATACGGACCTTCATGCCGGTTGCAACCCTCCCAGCAAAAACACGTCCAAAGGCAAAGAATCTACCCTTGTCAGATGCTGGAATCATCTTGGAGACATACAGCATAAGAGGACCGTCTGGGTCACAGTTTCTAATAGCATTTGCATATATATCATCAAGAGGGCCCTCATACAAGTTCTCCACACGATACCTCTGTGCCTTTGAAGGAGAGGGGAGGTGAAATATCATCATCTCAAGCAGAGCACGACTGGCAGGCAGCCAAGTTTGCATCACACGCTTCATGAGAGCCTTGCCCATCAAGTCCTTCTCATCATTCTTCATGGTCACACCAAGCTTCTTCAACATAGGCCACAACTTATCCTTCTGATCATTCATGCAGGTGGCTATGATTTGCTTGATTGGCTCGTAGCAGAACTGAACGAAACCTCTCTTGCAGGTAGCTGTCCCAGTGTTCTTGGAGGTCCATTTCTTTGTGGCTGGGTCAAAAAAGTTCTCACCCCACAGCCTCTCCATCATCTTTGCCTCGTCAACTCCAAACTTGGAGGCATACATCTTAGCAAAGTTTGTAAGGGTGAAAGCCCACCCATGCAGACCAGCAGAGAATGCAACAGTCCCCTTTTCTGGGTACACTTGGACATCACCAAGGAGCACATCTTCATATGTTGCCATGATGACATTGGCATTTTCGATAACACGGGAGAAAGTCTGATATGCTTCCTCACCTTCCACCTGAAGCTCAAGGAAGCATCTGTCCATCTTGTTCACAGTAAGGACTGGCCTAATCCTCTCACCAAGAGCTTGGCGCAGCACAGTTTCGGTCTGCACACAGACACCCTCAATACAGTCAACAACCACCAAAGCTCCATCAGTGATACGAAGAGCAGCTGTGACTTCCGAAGAAAAGTCAACGTGGCCAGGTGAATCAATAAGGTTGATCAGGTATTCATCCCCATCACGATCGCCCTTGTACATCTCGAGTGATTCAGGAGTCATCTGATAGAAAAGAGAGATACCCGTGGATTTGATTGTGATACCACGCTCAGCCTCATCTGCACGGGTATCGGTCATGCGAACATCACCAGCAACTTCCTGGGCAATAATCCCAGCAGCTGCCACAAGGGAATCCGTAAGCGTAGACTTGCCTGCAAATATGTAAAGAATCTGTGAGAACAGTGCACAAACATCTTGTTTGACAGTTGAACACAATCAATATGATTACAAATGAACACATAACTTATAAGACAGAAGTAGGACACAGCAGTACAGTACATTCAAACAATCCAGAAATAAAAAGGTAAACATAAGGCGAACCAGCTATTTAGTAACATGCTTAAACAAGATCTAGTGGAACAATGCAAACAACACAAATATCAGGACATCAATTTATTAGTAACTAAGTACAACCGCATGAATTTCAGATCTTATAAATTGTAATACATTCAGCAACTAAAATGAGCATGCACCAAACAGGGGAGATTCTGAGCCCTAGGATGATGTGTCAATAGTTACATTTAAGCTTATTAAAGCAGAAATCAATCATACAATAAACAGTAACAGTAGATTCCAAGACAAGGAATAGGAGCTATCAGTTTTTAGGGATGAAACTAGTTATTATTTCAAAACAATGCTAAAGCAGCTAACTAAATTTAACCAATTCAGAGAGATTCAGGTTTTAGAATTAAAACAGTAGAATGAGAAGGCTACAAAAACATCAATCAACAAGATCCTACTGAATAAACTCAACATTCGGGCACATACCATGGTCTACATGAGCAATAACCGACATGTTACGGATATTGTTCTTTTTGTCCATGATTCCACGAAGCTCCTCCGCTGTAAACTTCACCATCTTGACTGTGTTTGAATGTCACGCTGGAAATATGGTTACTGTTCAAAGAAATAGCAAGCTATCAGAATCAAACAAGAATCAAGTGTGAATAAAGAAAACATGAAAAATCTGACGGTAATATAATAATGACACTGTCCAGGTAATTAAAACCAAAATTGTCTAATCAAAACTGCTACAAATATTGTTCTATGCCCAAAAGTCATATACACTGCTGCCTTAATATTTTAACCAACACTTCAACCAACAAGACCTGATAAAGTGAAATATATAATATGGTCAATCAAGCATATTAAAACTAAAATACTTTAACCAGCACTAGCACCAACAGACCATGATCTGAAAACCTAATTGTCCAAAGTGCAATAGCCACAAAGCAATAAGACCAAACAATATTTCCAAGAAATAAATGAAATCCATCATCAGAAGTGTACATGCAAAAGCTGGTCTCCCACCATTGAAGGGGCTACATAACTATGACGCAAAAACAGGCAACAAATTCAGTCACTAAACCTTCCAAGAACTTCCAGGTCAGTACAACTTATAAAGTCATGGGCCATAGAGAAACTTCCCCAGAATCGATCATATATGGATGTCAAAACTGTGTACATGCAATGGGAGCAAAAGTTGATTTGTAACGGAAACACGGTTTATTGCACGTACTGACTGTAATATTATGTATGTAATTACCAACATAAGCACTAAAAACAATGGCACAGAACGTCATTTGAGTTGGAACTCTGCAGAGGTGCAACCAATCTATGCATGGGGAGGACTGACGAAAACAAAGAAAATACTCACTTAAACTAAATGATAGGATCAGAGAGAAATTCACGCAGAATGAATTAACTAAAATAACATAAAACGCTATAACACACAGAGAAATTCATGCAGAACGTATGCAACGGCAGCTGAACAAAACCAACCAGGTACGACAGGCAGGCGAGCAAGCAAAAACCTACGAGCTTGAACATACTACGAACCACGAGAACTAACAGCTTAGCGAAATAGTCAAAAACAACACCGGAACGACAGATCCGCGCCCTCAGGGGCCACACATAAATCAGTCGATGCATCTACTCGCGTCAGAACGAAATCGTTCCCCGGAACAGGCGAGCAGGACGAACAAAACAGCAGATCTGCAGCGTTTGTGTCCAGGAAAAAGTACAGATGAACGACCACGAATCCAGCAAAGGGAACTGGAGCGCAACCGGCTAGCGAGGAGACTGGAACCGGTTAAATCAATCAATCAACTAGGTAGCGGCTTAGTACGGACTACGGAGAAGCGACGCGCAGGGTAAGCAACCGGAGATGCGACGCGCAGGCCAAGCAACCGGAGAAGCGACGCGCCGACGAAGCAACCGGAGAAGCGAGGAGGGCTGGGGGGAAGGGGAGAGGGGAGGTCCGGCTCACCTTGGGGTTTCGCTTCCGCCTCCCGAGCCGAGAGGTGAGAGATGAGGAAGCGGCGGCGCTCCCGGGGAGAATGAAAAGGGTGAGGAAGGAAGGGTAGGGCGGCTTTGCTGCCAGTATATATACTCGTACTGTGACGGGCCAGATACGCGAGGAGCGAATGGGAGACCGCGGGCACGCGATTACGGCCCAGAAGCCCTGTCTGCGAGGTGTCAGACCAGCGGCCCGGCCCAAGGGATGGCCTAGATAGACGTGGCGAGAACTTCACACGAGATGAATAAGCAACATTCTTTTAAAAAAAAAGATGAATAAGCAACATTCCCTAAGAAAAATGAAATGAATAACTGGCTCTTTTGCCATCACGGGCGTAGCTTTATTCGTATCAAACAAGGATACATCATTCAGCAGCAAACTGGTAATAACGGGGGAGAATTCTCCGTGGTTTCTACCCCATCATTTTCTTTAATATATAGTACGCGCACGTGCGTATTCGAGAAAAAAACTAGCTAAGCCATGAGGGCTACTAGTGTGTACCAGAATCACACAACGCAAGCTACTCTCTGTGATGTCATTATCTTACTTTTTCCCTCTCAGCTACTTTTCAACACATGCAACCTCCACTACATTTAAACATTACAGCAACCATTCGAATCAACGATATAAACAAACATACACATTGCAAGTTATCAAAAAACTTGATTTCCAAACAAAAACCAGCAATCTTGATATCCAAACAATATCAACAATTATGTTGTCCATGACACAAAACATCCCACAGCAAAGTCTTACCAGAAATTTTGATATCCAAACCATAACAGCAAGTATGTCTTGTCCATGACACTAAAAAATATCACAGTAATAGAACAATCTCGAGGTTTCAAAACACTCATAAAGGGAAGATTTGTAAACATTCATATGATATTTATTTGAAGTTCGGACTGAATCACAGTAGTAGAACATCCATTGGTCATTCTCATTCAAAAAAGTTGTCTCGCATTTTCTTTGCTTCCTTGCACATGAAACTTTCCTTTGCTGCAAATATATAGAACATCCATAACAAGCAAGACACATGTTAGAGTATAGTAATAACAAGCATGGCACAAGCCATGTGTGGCTACAGCATTTATAGAAGAATAGGAAGGCTCCCTTGCAGCCATGTGTGGAAAACAGAGGAATGAAAACACAACATTTTTTTCTAAGTTGATCGTTTGGTTTGAAGGAAATAAAGGAATCTAACTAAAATGAATAAATTGGCTCAACAGTTTCTTTGTCTCTACACAAACATTCCTAACAGTATAATAAGAACATGTCATATTTGCTTAATAAATTGACCCATCTAATTCATGTCAGCCATATATGGAGTGGATTGACCCATCTAATTCATGCCACCCATATATGGAGTGGATTGACCCATCTAAACCAAAGAGAGATGAACAAGTTGAACTACATACCTTCTATCCCTCCTTGAAAAGTTGATCCCCCAATCTTGTGACAGCCCTCACATGCATCTCCTTTGCCCATGGCTCCATTGTTGTAGTGTCGGCACTCAACATCTCTGTGAACTTGTCAAACAACTTGGTTCTTTCCTCAGCTAACTTCGCCACTGTCCTTTCCTTTGCTGCCTCATATGCAAGTCGGTTTAGCTTCTACCTTCTGAGCAGATAGACGACTCTTCAATTCCATCATCTCATTCGTTTGCACCTTAGCATCAGCTTGTGATTGTAGAAAGGCATCGATCTGTTCCTTCATGTTATTCATCAGGGCCGGCTCTATATTTTGCGGGGCCCTAGGGCAAAGTTGAAAAATGGGCCCCTATGGGTAATATATATGTGCGCATCTGTACATATATAGATGCAAAACATTAAAACTTTATATCCAACCACGCATTCTTATTCCGAGAAATCTATAAATAATTTCGAGAGTAGCAAAATATAACAAATAATATTCACAATAATGTATCAGTGCTTAAAAAAAAGCTTCTTCGGGCATTTCTAGATGCAAAATTAATGATGACAATATCAAGATCAATGTTGTTCAAGATATATTATCAATACAACACGAAGCCAAGCCATTATGTTGCGTTTTTTGTGATTCAGTTAATTGATTCTCTCGTTTTTCGGGCTCGCTTTGTTCCCCGTATATTAGCCAATTACGGACGTAAAAATCCACGGACCATCCCAGGTCCGCCTAGAAATCCGGCGAGACTAGTGTATGGGCAGGAAATTAATACGGACGTGGAAATCTAAAAGACGAACCAAGCGGGGCCTTCTTTGTTTCCTTATGATTTCGGCATTGTAACACCTAACGTTGCAAAAAATCATCAGATCAGGAGACAAGAGCACTAGAGCAATATGTACGCAGCAGCCCGATTATCAGATGATGCACGTACCAGGAGCAGAGCCGATCAGCGAATCAGGCGCATGCGCGCAGGGAATCAGACGTGGAGGCGGAGCTAGCAACTGGGACGATGCACTATCCAGGCGTAGGGGGCAGGCGGCCGAGGCATCGAACACTCGAACAGATTGATCGATCGATCGATCGATGGGGCAGTCCTGGCGCTCGCGTGCATTTTCCTCTCCCTGCTGGCCTTTTGCGCTGGCCGCTGGGCGCTAGGCCCTTTACATTAATATTTTTAGCCCATATAATAGTAGAAGGTGTATATACATATGTGGTGATGGGCCCCCTCCATACATGGGCCCTTGGGCGTCGCCCAAGGTCGCCTAGGGTCAGAACCGGCCCTGTTATTCATCTCAGTAGGGGCTTCCTTATCTTTTCCTGTAGCTTTCTTCGCCCTCTTTGTTCCTGGGGGACGCTGAGCATTCTCAGTTGGCATTGGTGCTGGCCTCTTTGTCCCATCTCCTTATGTGTATACATGAATCTTCCACTGTTGGCTCTATTTCACAGCTTCCCACCAATGCACATACATGAACTGGTGTCCATTGCGGTTGTGGTACAGGTCTAGAGCTTGTTGCATCAATTGTTTATCACGCCGGCCACTCGCATAAGTGTCTCTCATCTGGTTATAGCAGCCATTGAAAGAGGTTACTGCTACTTGTGAGCTGCATTGGGATTTTCCCCGAAGAGGAGAGGAGATGCAGTACAGTAGAGATAAGTATTTCCCTCAGTGAGAACCAAGGTTATCGAACCAGTAGGAGAATCACACAAAGCCTCGTGAACAACACCTGCACACACAAAAGCAAATACTTGCACCCAACGCGGGCAAGAGGGTCGTCAATCTCCTTGAACTCGTTACTTGCAAGGATTAAATCTTGTAGTGGTAGATAGATAAATTGAAAAACAAAATAAAAGAAAGAAAATTGCAGCAAGTATATTTAGGTTTTCTTTTTTATGTTTAAAGTAGACCCGGGGGCCATAGTTTTCACTAGAGGCTTTTCTCTCGAACACATAGTATACGGTGGGTAGACAAATTACTGTTGGGCAATTGATAGAAAAGCGCATAGTTATGGCGATATTCAAGGCAATGATCATGTATATAGGCATCACGTCCGAGACAAGTAGACCGACTCCTGCCTGCATCTACTACTATTACTCCACTCATCGACCGCTATCCAGCATGCATCTAGGGTATTAAGTTAATGAAAACGGAGTAACGCCTTAAGCAAGATGACATGATGTAGACAAAGTAAACCCAATCAATATGAATAAACCCCGTCGTTTTACCCTTAATGGCAACAATACAAGTATGTGTCTTGTCCCTTTCTGTCACTGGAATATAGAGCACCGCAAGATTGAACCCTGTACAAAGCACCTCTCCCGCTGAAGATAAATCAATCTAGTTGGCCAAACCAAACGGATAGATCGGAGAGAAATACAAAGTTATAAAAATCATGCATAATAAAGTTCAGAAAAGACTCAATTACTTCTCATAAATAATATGATCATAAACCCACAATTCATCGGATCCCAACAAACACACCACAAAAGAAGATTACATCGAATAGAACTCCAAGAAGATCGAGGAGAATATTGTATTGAAGATCAAAAAGAGAGAAGAAGCCATCTAGCTACTAGCTATGGACCCGTAGGTCTGTGGTGAACTACTCACACATCATCGGTAGGGCAGTAAGGTTGATGTAGAAGCCCTCCGTGACCGATTCCCCCTCCGACAGGGTGCCGGAAAAGGCCTCCAGATGGGATCGCGGAAGAACAGAAGCTTGCGGTGGTGGAAAAGTTATTCGAGGTGGTTTTGTATTGGTTTCCCAATATTTGAGAATTTATAGAAGTGAAATTATGTCAAAAGGAGCCACGAGGGGCCCACAAGGTAACAGGGCGCGCCCTGTTGCCTTGTCATCTCATCGTGAGTCTTCTGGTCTTCCCCCGAAGCTTCTAGGGTCTCTTTTGTCCAGAAAAATTGTCAAAAAGTTTCGTAGCGTTTGGACTCCGTTTGGTACTGATTTTTCTGGAAAACCAAAAACAAACAGAGAATAGCAACTGGCACTGGGCACTAGGTTAATAGGTTAGTTCTCAAAAATTATATAAAATTGCATATAAAACATCCAAGATTGATACTATAATAGCATGGAACAATCAAAAATTATAGATATGTTGGAGACGTATCAGCATCCCCAAGCTTAATTCATGCTCGTCGTCGACTAGGTAAATGATAAAAACATAATTTTTAATGTGGAATGCTACCTAACATGTTTATCATGTAATCTCTTTTACGGTATAAATATTAAGAAACGATGAATTAACAATATCAACATAATAATATCCATTAATATAAGAAGCATAATCATTAAACTTTCAAAATATACGATCCTTAATGAATGTTATTCCCCACTCATTTTATCATGTTAGCATGGCATGACTCCGCCTTCACTGCATAAATATAAATCATGAGCACCCCGGTGTTAAACCAGGCAATTGGATCGTACTTCTAACGCTCTTCAGCATTTTCAACTTCACGCAATACATGAGCGTGAGCCATGGACATAGCACAAGGTGGAATAGAATGCGGTGATAGGGATTAATAGGAGAAGTCAAAAAGGAAGAAAGTCTCGCATCAACTCGGCGGATCAACGGACTATGGAGATGTCCATCAATCGATATCAATGCGAGGAGTAGGGATTGCCATGCAACGGATGCACTAAGAGCTATAAGTATATGAAAGCTCAAACTGACTAAGTGGATGTGCATCTAACTTGCTTGCTCATGAAGACCTCGGGCATTTGAGGAAGCCCATCATCGAAATATACAAGCCAAGTTCTATAATGAAAATTTTCCACTAGTATATGAAAGTGACAACTCAGGAGACTCTCTATATGAAGATCATGGTGCTACTCTGAAGCACAAGTGTGAAAAAGGATAGTAACATTGCCCATTCTCTCTTTTTCTCCTGTTTTTGTGGGCTCTTTTTGGCCTCTTTTTTATATATTTTTCGTCTGGAGTCTCATCCCGACTTGTGGGGGGATCACAGTCTCCATTATCCTTTCCTCACTGGGACAATGCTCTAATAATGATGATCATCACACTTTTATCTACTTACAACTCGACATTACAACTCAATACTAGAACAATATGACTGTATATGAATGCCTCTGGCAGTGTACCAGGATGTGCAATGATCTAGCGTAACATGTATAAAAAGTGATGAACGGTGGCTGAGCCACAAATACTATGTCAGCTATATGATCATGCAAAGCAATATGACAATGAAGATGTGTGTCATATAAATGGAACGGTGGAAGTTGCATGGCAATATATCTCAGAATGGCTATGAAAATGCCATAATAGGTAGGTATGATGGCTGTTTTGAGGAAGATATAAGGAGGCTTATGTGTGATAGAGAGTATCATATCACGGGGTTTGGATGCACCGGCGAAGTTTGCACCGACTCGCGAGGTGAGAAAGGGCAATGCACGGTACCGAAGAGGCTAGCAAATTGCGGAAAGGTAAGAGTGCGTATAATCCATGGACTCACATTAGTCATAAAGAACTCAAATACTTATTGCAAATCCAATTAGCCCTCGAAGCAAAGTACTACTTGCATGCCCCTAGGGAGGAGGTTGGTAGGAGTTAACCATCACACCCCCCCGATTGTAACAGCACTCAAGGATTTCATTTCAGACATAAAAATGCTCAAACCTCCCCACCATGCCATGACCAACACTTAGATGAGAAGTCAATAACAAGCTTTAATACTGATATTTCTACTAACCAATGATCATGAACCTATATCCTTTCATATTACGACATCAATATCATTAAACCACACGTTTCATATTTAGTGATCTACATGAAAGTTTTTATTATATCCCTCTTGAATACCTATCCTTTATGGACTAATCTTATAACCCATGCAAATTGCCATTACTATTTATTAGACTCTCAAAAAGATTTAAGTGAAGCATGAGAGTGCAACTTTTCCTTTAAAATATAACCACCTTCGTGCTCTAAAAGATATAAGTGAAGCACTAGAGCAACTGCCTAACTCAAAAGATATAAGTGAAGCACATAGAGTATTCTAACAAATCACGATAAATGTGTGCCCCTCTCAAAAAGGTGTGTTCAACAAAAGATGATTGTGGCAAACTAAAAAACAAACAAAGAAAAGAAAACTATGGCACAAGACACTCCAAGTAAAACTCATATCATGGGATGAATAAAAATATAGCTCCAAGTGATATACCGATAGATTGAAGACAAAAGAGGGGATGCCATCTGGGGCATCCCCAAGCTTAGACGCTTGGGTCTTCCTTGAATATTACCTTGGGGTGCCTTGGGCATCCCCAAGCTTAGGGTCTTGCCACTCCTTATTCCTTCATCCATCGTGATCTCACCCAAAACTTGAAAACGTCAGCACACAAAACTCAACAGAAACCTCGTGAGATCCGTTAGTATAACAAACAAATCTTAAACTTTAGGTACTGTTATAAATTGATTCATATTAAATTCTTGCATAATGCTATTGTACTTTAACTTCTCCATGACTTATACCCCTGATATAATCCGTAGCATCATTAAAATAAGTGAACTATGCAATAGAAAACAGAATTTGTCTAAAACAGAACAGTCTGTAAAGATCTGAATAAAATCATACTTCTGTAACTCCAAAAATTCTAAAAAATTAGGACAACGTAAACAATTCATATACCAATACTGTATAAAAAATTCAGGATTTTATCACGTTCCAATACAGAACAGAAATTCCAGAACTGGGTGCAAAACTTTCTGTTTTTCAAACAGCATCAATTATACTATCATCCAAATCATCCTAAAGGCATTACTTGGTACAAACACTATATAAAAGATGAAAACACAACCATAACAGTGGTTATAATTGTGTGACACAAGAAAAATAAAAATTGCAATAAAGATAAATATTGGGTTGCCTCCCAACAAGCGCTATTGTTTTATGCCCCTAGCTAGGCATAATGCATTGTTTCAAGTATTATCATCCTTCAAATTAATTTCATAGGTGGCCCTCATAATAGATTCATAAGATGGCTTAATTCTCTTTCTAGGGAAGTTTTCCATCCCTTTCTTTAGTGGGAATTGGAATCTTATATTACCTTCTTTCATATCAATAATAGCACCTATGGTTCATAGGAAAGGGATACCAAGTATTATAGGACAAGACGGATTGCATTCAATATCAAGCACAATAAAATCCATGGGTACGTAATTTCTATTAGCAAGAATAAGCACATCATTTATTATACCCAATGGTTTCTTAATAGTTGAATCCGCTAAATGTAAATTAAGAGAACAAGCATCCATATCGGTGAGACCTAGCACGTCACATAAGGATTTTGGTATAGTAGAGACGCTAGCACCTAGATCACACAAAGCATTACATTCATAATCTTTAATTTTTTTACTTTAATAGTAGGTTCCCATTCATCATGCAATTTTCTAGGTATTGAAACTTCCAACTCTAGCTTTTCTTCATGGGCTTTTATCATAGCTTCTACAATATGTTTAGTAAAAGCTTTATTTTGTTCATAGGCATTAGGTGAATTTATCATGGACTGCAACAAGGAAATACATTCAATTAAAGAGCAACTATCATAATTAAAGTCCTTGTAATCCAAAGTAGTGGGCACATCACTATTTAAAGTCTTGACCTCTCCAAACCCACTTTTATCATTTTTATTATTAAGATCATCACCCTCCGAACAATTGGGACGCCTTCTAGCTAAAGTTGACTCATCTCCAGTCCCTTTTTCATCAATTTTTATATTAATAAATAAAGATTCAATAGGTGAGACACCAATTATTTTAATATCTTCACCATGATTACGATAAAAATCAGGTGGAATAGCTTTTTCTAGGAACTAGATGATTCCCCGCGCGTTGCGGCGGGTACCTCAGGTTATAAATTGTTGTAAATAATTTATTTGTTTTACCATGAACATTTTGAATCAATTAGCAAGAAAATTATTTGAAGGAAGGTTTTATGGAGAGTTAGTTTTTAGTATCTGAGTAAAATAAGATAGATGTTGTTCATCAAGACGACATACAATGACGGGTGCGAAACAAAAATTTACCAATAGGAGAAAACTACCGTGTCAACCATTGTGTTCTTTCCAAGTGAAATAACTTAGTTCATTCATCATCAATTTTGTATTTGGCTAACGGAAGATACGACACTCCATCCTATACAGATGAACATGATTTTAGCTCACAATTTATACTTCAGGAGTACACATCATAGAAAGGACGAACAATGGGAGTCATGGTAATTAATTCAACTCAGTTGGGAACGCAAACATGTAGATCAAAAGGACAATGGAATCTAGATTTGATTTGTTTCATCGTCGTGTCTTTTAAGACAAAACCCGCCATTGGTCTCATTGTTAGGTTTCAGTTGAAGTTGAAGATCCTTGTTACACGGCTCTGATGTCGATGTCGGGCAGTAAGTAATCCCAATAATTAGATCCTGATAACAAAACTACATCATAATACTAACTTAAAAGAAAGCAATTGCTGGCCATCAAATATGGAGACGAACAAAGGTAGTACTAAGAATTCCAACAATTGTACCAATACCGTGGGGTGTCACGAGGTATAAAAATCAGATGGGTTACCACTATAAAGTTAGTTATGGATTCCACTTTTTATGCTAAATCAGATGAAAGGAAAGGAATACACACAGATTGCACTGACAATTTCCTCAAACCTGAGAAATATAAATTCTTAACTGTAATATTGAGAAGGAAACATGCATGCTGAGCGTATGACCGGTTGAAGTAGAGGCTTTTACTGTCACCAAAATTTGTCTAGTTTTCCAAGATCTGACCTGTACAATTAATTGGTTCGTCAAACGAAAAGCATGCCCAGAAAAAATATATGATTCCACTCACAATTTGTACTAAACAATATGTACAATTCAAGCTATAGTAAGAGGATAAGAAAACAGTTTTACCTCGTCCTTCAATTTCTTTTCATGGAATTCAGTACTTTGTTATAAATATATAATTTTTGAGGAAGCAGAGCAATGTGTATCTTGTTCTTCGTCGCCACATTCGGGTAATGTCTGAAACACAACACAGTTAAGAACACAACGATACTTCATTTTCTCCTAATGGGTTTTGCTAAATCATCATGCGAAAAAATCAACCAAAAATTGGAAAAGGTAACCGAGAGAATGATGAACTGTTAATACAAACTCGGTTTGGATCTGCCACACACCAGCGGTGGTTGATTCCCTGTGCAAACAGGACTAAAATGACCAAGGTTAATTAATGGAGCTTCAGTTTCGCAAAAAAAGAATAATCAATACATATGGTGACTTGGATAGTTTAGATACTGGGAATAGTAACAAATTCAGCATGCACATTTACAGGAAAGAAGATTAATAGTAAGCTATCTCCATCCATGTATATCTGCACAATCATAGACAAAGAAGTACAGAATCATCATATTTAATTTATGGAATTTGCTGTGGTTCCTAGTGCCACAACGTGAGGACTTTTGGACATGATCAACATCTGTACAAATGCGGACAACAAAAGGATTGATTAACTGAGACATATTCAGCTCAAATTGATCAATCAGATCCTAAGAAATGTTCCTAAAATAATTGGAACATCAAGTATCGGCTGGAGAAGATTAATTCAATGATAAATCTACAAACAAAATCCTTATTGATAGAACGTCGCCTCCTTGGCAAGATTCAAGGTTGACTATATCTGCAAACTTGGGAAGACTATGTACCAGTAGGAGGCAGGAAACCGAATGCGTCTGTGTATGCAGTGAGGGAAGACTGAAGATGGCTACTTGGGCGGCGTCGTGGACGTACAACCTGAAAAGGTGTGGGGATGAGTCTCAGCAATATGTCATAGAGAACATGGAGGAGATGGGAGGGAGTTGCTCACCGGCGGCAGTGTGAGTGGTGTGGCCTAGACCCACCCGTACTGGAAGATGATGGGATGAAATGAGGTGAGGTGAAGCACAGTTTAAAGGGCAATCCATCAGTTTCTTTTGGAGATGGTGGGGAGAGGAAGTGGAGGGCCATCATGAATAGGGTTTACATTATATTCCTCTGAATATGTTATCTTAAAGGTGAAGTAAGTTTACATAGTGCAGCTTTCTTTGACCATACTTTCCCGCAGCAACGCGCGGGCAAAAAATAAAAACAGAGAAAATTAATAAAATGCAGAGCTAAGTATTCAATCTAGACAAACTAAATTGAAAGAATTAGTGATGGATGGAATAGTATGTACCTGTAGGATGGGATGTCCGGCTACGTAGCGAGCATAGAACAACCAAGATCACTACCCGGGTGTCCAAATCGTCCAACACCTGAGGAATTCCAGATTTTTTATTCAACCACTATATGTCATGAGGCAAAATCAATGAAGCATACCAAAATTCAGAAATAGCAGTTAACTTCAGATAGTAATCAAGAACACAAAAAATCAGAATTAGCAATACATGGCAACAACATTTACCTATAGAGCTCTTGGGTATGCAGCTGGGGAAGAACAACCAAGATGGGGGCACTGGCGTCCAATTCGTCCAGTACCTGAGGAAGTCCAACATGGTGATTCAACTTGCAATATGTAGGAATGTCGAGAAGGACAGGGGAGGGAGTTGCTCACCAGTGGTACGGATATGAGCGGTATGGCAGACGCCCGCCCGTATGGAGGACGATTGGTACAAACTAAGTTTAGGTGGAGCACCGAATTTAAAGAGGAATCCATCAGTTTCTTCTGCAGAGATCGTGGGGAGAGGAAGTGAAGCGTCAATCACTAATGACTAATAACCAGCAGCAGAATGGTTTAAGTGATGGGAACGGAGAAGATAAACAACATGGGCCATTTCGAGCATTGGGCTGCAGAGGCGTCCACGAAGTGGGCTGTGTGTTTGGTGTCAGCAAACGAAAAAATTGAGGACCTCCAGCTTCAGAAGCCTAGCGAGTAGCAGTAAAGTAAATGCGGAGCTGCTCACCTCGCCTTTGAGTCGGGCTCCTCACCATCGACGCCGCGGAGCAGAGGAACGGTGTACACGCCTTTGAATCGGGCTCCTCGCCATCGACGCCGCGGAGCAGAGGAACGGTGTACACGGTGAGCGGCGGCGGCGGCTTGAAGGTGGGGTCTGGCGGCGGAGGAGGCGTACAGGGGTGGCGGCGCGCATGGTGGGCACGGTGGATGTATGGGCGCAGTGGGAGGAGGTGACCGGAGGAGGGAGAGGAGGAAGCGCGGCGGATAGCCGGCGCTCTGCCTGTGGCCCGCGGTGAGCGGTGGTGGCGACTTGAAGATGGGGTTTGGCGGCGGAGGTGGTGTACAGGGGTGACGGCACGCATGGTGGGCGCCGTGGGCGTAGCGCGCAGCGGGAGGAGGTGACCGGAGGAGGGAGAGGAGGAAGCGCGGCTGACAACCGGTGCTCTGCCTATGGCGCGGCGGAGCCATGGCTGGGCGCAGTGCGTGAGGAGGAGGAGACGGGAGGGAGGAGAGGAGGGAGTGCGCCGGACGAGAGGCGCCGTGGCCGCAGCGAGAAGAGCGGAGGGAGGAGGGGCGGCCGGCCGTGCGGGATGGGTGGGATTGGGGATGAGCGGCTGCTGTGGTAGAGGGGAAAAACAGTTGTTTTTTTGTCAACGCCATGACCGTCGAGGGAATAAAATGATTGGCTGATTTTGCTAACTGAACGATGATGTGGCACAAAGATGACGTGGACATCGTGCATGGTGAGAGAATAGGTAGAAGTGGGGAGCAACTTCTTAAGAATGTTAGATTCCCGCTTAGCTCTCAACCTAGCGGTTGTCTCTTTACTTTCATTAATGGATACATAGATAGATTTAATAGACTCATTAATATCATGCTTGGGTGGCAAAGTTTTAATTTTAAGATTTTCCACATCATGAGCAACTCTATCCATGTTCCTAGACATATCATCAACTTTATTCAATTTTTCTTCTACCATAGCATTGAAAATCTTTTGAGAATTAATAAATTATTTAATATTGTTCTCAAGATCAGTAGGTATCCTATTATTATTATTATATGAATTACCATAGGAATTACCATAATTATTAGAGGAATTTCCGGGAAACGGTCTAGGTGAGGGTGTCCCGGACTAGGGGGTACTCGGGCTGCCGGACTGTCTCTCGTAGGCCGGACTAATGGGCCGCCCTTTACTCATCAAAGGAAGGTCGGATAGTGGGCAATCCCGTGCACCACCAGGAAACCTCCGAAGACTTGACGTCTCCTCTAAGAAATATTTAGCGTAACCGGCATGTTTATCCCCTGATGGCAACCGACCATATGTAACCCTAGGTCCCTCTGGTGTCTATATAAACCAGATGGTTTAGTCCGTAGAGGCAGAGAATCATCATAACCACCTAGGGTTTAGTCCATCCGATCTCGAGGTAGATCAACTCTGTAACCTTCATACAATCACATCAATACAATCCAGCAGGACGTAGGGTTTTACCTCTTCGAGAGAGCCCGAACCTGGGTAAATCGCTGTCTCTACGTTCCCTGTTACTCATTGATTCTTAGATCCACAGTTCGGACCCCCTACCCGAGATCTGCTAGTTTTGGTACCGACATTGGTGCTTTCATTGAGAGTTTCGCCGTTGGGTCACCAAGGATCAATGGCTCGCCTTGTCATCAGCGATGGCATCCGCAGTGGGGACATCTTCGTCCCCAGTCAGCTCTTTGCGTTCGGCAGCATTGTGCTACACGCCGATCCGACCGGTCACCTTGACCAGGTCGACAGTTTCGCCCCTGAGCAGGAGATCAGGTTCGGCAACCTGGAGTACGTCACCGATTCTCGGGGCGATCTGGTCCTTACTAGGTTCTCAGCTTTACCTGAGGAGCCTAATAATCCCGAGGCCTTAAACTCGGATATTCTCCTCGGCCCCGTCTCCGGGCCGGTCCACAGTTCGGATCTGGCTTTGAGTTCGGATCCGACTCCGGTGCCAGAAAACCAAGGGTCACCCTTGACCGAGCACACTTCCGACGCCGGCACACCGGAGTTCGACTCCGAAGTATCCCCAAGGATGGGTCCGGTGGACCTCTCGCTTTTAAGCGAGATGTTAGATCGGATCCAGAAGATGAATATCGCGGATGGCCCGTCCTCAGCCCATGAGCAGATCGGACTTGAGGCCGACCGCGGGGAATTTTGCGTCCCACCCACCACCCACTTAGTAGCCACTATCGAAGACTTAACCGACATGCTGGACTATGCCTCCGAGGAGGCTGATGACATGGACGAGGATACCAACGTCCCGCCTTATATGGCTCCCTCCCTTGCCACCTCCAACACCGGAAAATGGACCTCCACCTACGACGTTTACATGGTCGATACCCCCAAGAAGGGCGGCGACACGACCATGAAGGACGGCGACGGCCCCGCCGAGGAACCGCCCAAACGCCGATGAAGGCAAGCCAGATGGCGAGGAAAGGGCAAGGAAAATAACATAGACATGAACGGCACCGGAGATAACGACACTCCGGATAACATGGGGGAGCTCGGCGACAACACCCCCGAACAGCACCACGACGCCCCTGAAGGGCACAAGGACTAGGGTAACCCTGAGGACCTCAAGGATTCCGAGGACAGTAACTACCTCCCTCCATCCGAAGAGGAGGATAGCCTCGGACCCGAGGATTTTGTCGTCCTAGAGGACCCCCTGGACCAGGAGAGATTCAGACAGCAGCTTATAGCCACTGCCCAAAGCTTGAAGAAGAAGCAGCAGCAGCTCAAGGCCGAACAAGACACCCTTAATGATAGGTGGACAATGGTCTTAGCAGCCGAAGAGGGCTTCGACAATCAGCGCCAGGATCAACACAAAAGCTATCCACGACGGCGTTTGTTACCTTCATTCGAGGACGAGGCCCTTGAGCCCATGCCCCCTAGACGAACTTACACAAGCCAGCCCGACCGCCCCCCTCGAGGATGAGATAGGACGGCTGGGGAAGCCGAACACCCACCCGCGCCCCCTCGCCGGGCGGGCAAAGACCCGGTTCAACCAGAGGACCCACGCGATCTGCGGCACGACCTGAACGCCAGAGGGACACAATCAAGATCCATCTATGGATCCAGAGGTTATACACCCGCTGGACGGGACGGATACCAAGCCTGGCGCGACAGGAACGATAGAGCTCGGGTGCAATACCGTGCCCGGATGACAACCGATCTCCGACACAACGTAGCCCGGGTCAGGGGCGCCGCACACCCAATGTGTTTCACAGATGAGGTGATGCAACATCAGTTCCCCGAAGGGTTTAAACCCGTGAATATAGAAAAATACGATGGGACAACTGACCCAGCCGTGTGGATCTAAGATTTTCTTCTCCACATTCATATGGCCCGAGGAGATGACCTCCACGCCATTAAATATCTACCATTGAAGCTCAAAGGACCAGCGAGGCATTGGTTGAACAGCCTACCCAAAAACTCCATCGGGAGCTGGGAAGAGCTCGAGGATGCATTCCGAGCTAACTTTCAAGGCACCTATGTTTGGCCGCCGGACGCCGACGACCTGAGCCATGTGGTTCAACAGCCCGGGGAGTCAGCCCGGCAATTCTGGAACCGGTTCTTGACTAAGAAGAACCAAATCGTCGACTGTCCGGATGCCGAAGCAATCGCCGCATTCAAGCACAGTATTCGGGACGAGTGGCTCGCCCGCCAGCTCGGCCAGGATAAGCCGAGAACAATGTCGGCTCTCACCTCCCTAATGACCCACTTTTGCGCGGGTGAAGATAGTTGGTTAGCTCATCGAAGCAACCATCCCGAAGACCCCGGCACTTCAGAAGCCCGGGACGGGAACGGGAAACCCCGACTCAACAAGAATAATAAGCGCCAGCACACAAACAACGGCAGTGAAGCCGATGATGCAGCGGTAAACGCCGGGTTCAGCGGCTCGAAGTCAGGACCGCGGAAGAAACCTTCTAAAGGAAACTGGGACGACCCATCTGCACTAGACAGAATTTTGGATAGGTCCTGGCAGATCCACGGTACCTCGGATAAGCCCGCCAACCACACCAACCGCAACTGTTGGGTAATCAAACAGGCCGGCAAGATCACAGCCGAGGAGCAGAGCAGGGGCGGAGCCAGGATTCGGACATGAGGGGGGCGAGGAAGATAATAATTGTTCGAGAGACACAACACAATAATACAGTCTCAAAAGTATAATTGATATGATTGTATTGCAACATACGTCTGCTAATCTCACCGTCCCACTAAAGTTGTACTCCCTCCATTCCATAATGTATTACGCTGACAATGGTATAATTTTTGCTCCCGCCGCAGTCGCCCACATTGGTTAAATTTATGGTCAAACTTAAATCTCGAAAAGCGCGGGCGCACTACATTATGGAATGGAGGGAGTACTAAAGTTGAGATGTGGCTAGGAGTAGCGACAATTGTTGCTAACATGGTGGCTTCACACTACCTGATGTACTACTTTGTAAGGTCTTTGTGAATAATTAATAAAATGGCTGCATGCATCACCCAGATGCAGAGGCCGGGGGTAATCCTCCTTTTCTAAAAAAAACTAAAGTTGAGACATTTATTTTAAAACGGAGGGAGTAATATATAAAAGAAAACTACATATCTGTGAGTTGCATATCAACTGGACTGGGGTTGGAATTACCGAACTATCATCTACAAAGATTTGCATTTGCGATGACAGTTTGAGCTAGAAGCAACGGGCTTGAAAAACGAATATGTTTTAGTTGTATTCTCTCTTCATCCTTCAGTGATTGAAACATTAAACGAGCAGTAAAATTAGATTCCTAGATTGTAATTCTACTGTATCTAATTAGTAAATTAAACCACTGCCTTCAACGAAATTGTATTAATTCAAAAAGATTATTATTTGCCAGTGATGTACCTTGATTCATTGAAACAGATCTTGTGATGCATAATGCCGGTGCAGCAGACAAACCGGCATGGTCTCCATCGTGGAATCAGTGGACAGTGGAGTGCCCTCGGCCCTGTGAGGCAGCGGCGGAAGCAGCGAGAGCCGAGAGACAACGGCGGAACCAGCTAGAGCTGAGAGACGGTGGCATAGGGGCGTAGGGGCGTAGGGTGCCAGCAGACCTAGAAGCCACGATGCCCACGAATGAAATTACAGGGAAGATTGGAAACTGACTGCCTGATATTATGGATGCACGTAATACTTTTCTTTCTGTACAACTAGCAATGCTTTCTCACGTTGGGCCTTTGGGCTGGAAAGGTGTCGTGCTAGGCCATTAGCGTTGAACATAGGTCTACAAGTGGTCTGCACTTTACGTATTCGTACAGATTTGTACTAGTACCTAGTAATGGAAACTCACAGGGGGGGCGAAGCCATGGGGGGTGTCTGACCCCTGCTCGCACCCCTGCCTCCGCCTCTGGAGCAGAGCAAGGGTCCCCGCAGCGAGGATGACGATGAACCTCGCGGGCCGAACAATGGAGGCCAAAAGCAGTTCCCTCCCGAGGTAAAAACCGTGAACATGATTTACGTCACGCACATACCGAAGAAGGAGCGGAAACGCGCACTCCGGGATGTCTACGCCTTAGAACATGTAGCCCCAAAATTCAACCTGTGGTCGGCCTGCCCGATCACTTTCGACCGTCGAGACCATCCGACCAGTATCCGTCATGGAGGAACAACGGCTTTGGTGCTCGACCCCATCGTGGACGGATTTCACCTCACCAGAGTCCTTATGGATGGAGGCAGTAGCCTCAATTTGATTTACTCAGATACAGTGAGGAAAATGGGGATCGACCCGTCAAGGATTAAACCTAGTAACACCACCTTTAAAGGTGTAATCCCAGGCGTCGAAGCACGCTGCTCGGGATCCGTGACATTGGAAGTAGTCTTCGGTTCGCTCGATAACTTCCGTAGCGAGGACTTGATCTTCGATATTGTCCCCTTCCGCAGCAGTTACCACACACTCCTTGGCCGGACATCGTTCGCCCGCTTTAACGCCGTCCCACACTACGCATACTTGAAGCTCAAGATGCCAGGGCCAAAGGGCGTTATTACCATCAATGGTAATACCGAACTCTCGCTCCGAACAGAGGAACACACGGCGGCTCTAGCCGCCGAAGTCCAAGCCGCCGAAGAAGCGTCGCAGGCCCAGCCTACTGCCAAGACACTGGACGCACGCAAATGCGCCCGGGCTATGGCCTCGGTCCCAGAGCACTCCTGTGCTCACCCTAAATAGGAATACGCACCCCATAGCAAACCTCACCCAGCCGCAAAATACGTGCCTCGGATGCACAACTTCGCGCTCAAGATTCCATGGGCAGCTGTGGGGGCAAGTCAACTCAAGTGCCGAGAGCTCGGTTCGACCAAGCCACGGCCGAAGATGTCCTCGGGACACCACGAAACTACATGCACCATCTAGGGCCTGATCAGCGTTAAGCTGATACAGTGCAGTGATCTCTCAAAACCCTTCCTCAAGGGCTCGTCCGCCGAACATTACTACTTCCGCCGAGCACACAGTCGACAACTTCACTCAGACGGAAGCTTCATAAAGAGCAAAGGCGCAGACGTGCAGCAGGGCATAGTAGGGACGTCAAACCACTCATGAAGGCCCTGTGTAAACCTTTCCTCTAATGCATTTTTTCTCAAAGTATCTGTAAAAGTTACTTCGGCGAATTGTACGGATAGACGTCACGAATTTAAAGGAAGTAACGACCACTTTTTCTGGTCACACTGCGAGTACTTATGTTGCACTTTCCTTTCTGCTTTTCGGCCCAAGTAATCTATTATGATACGTTTCCTTTGTTAGATGTGATCGGCTAATAGACCGGGGGCTTGCATCTTCTTCTAGCCCTAGACATCAGTCCGGCACCAATTTTATTACATGTGCTCGGCGTCATGGATATTGCATTATATGAATCAGTTCCGAATTGTGTCTTTGGTCAATAGTTGGGTTGCCCGGCTCCTGTGTTTGCCCTCTTACGTTTCGCATTGTTCGGCTAGGAGGGTAAAGGGAGAACCACTGCGATTGTGCTTCTAGCTAGCCTGGTTAAGTACCTCAGTGGAGAAAGCCGAAAACTGACTGTCATAATAAGCGAGAACTGGTCGGCGATCCGATGACTAGTGTTAAACTAAAAATCATTGGAGGTTAGCCCGTGTTAAACGAAGGGTTCTCTGTCACAGGAACCACGTGATGATGGTGCCAACCGCGGTTCGTCCGGATATCACAAACACTGGGGGCTAGTCACCAGCCCCCGCAGTTAAGCTCCTATGGCTAAGTGAAAGCACTAAAACCACATAGTCTGATTGCCTTGTTTTCCGTACATATAACCGCCTCCGGGCACCGAGACGTCGGCTAAGGGTTAAGGTATTACGAGAAAACACCCCATGCAGTATCTGCAAGGGGGCTGAAGCCGACGACTGGTAACTTTCAGTTTAAAAACGGCCGCACAGGAGTCAAAATTAACATAGCAGGCGTTATATTTACAGCCAACAACTTGAACTGCGATCAAACAAAAGGTTCAACTCCTCGGACACAAGGACAATAAATCTACTCGTAAATTACATCTTTTGAGCATTGGGCCTCTATTGCCCGCGCACCATCCATTACGATGGGAAAGTACTGCTCGGGGCGCCTATGCTCCTTCCCTGGCGGCAGAGATCCGGTGGCCACTTCGGCTGGCTTTATCTTCGGCCAGTGCACCATTGTTTTGCCGAAGGCCATCCGAGCCCCCTCAATGCATACGGAGCGCTTCCAGGCATCGATCTGAGGAGTGGCGTCGTACAGCCTCTGCACCAAACCGAAGTAGCTGCTCGGCAGCGGCTCCGAAGGCCATAGCTTGACGCAGAGGTCCTTCATCGCTGCCTCCGCCATCCGATGCAGCTCCATCAGCTGCTTCACTTGGTTGTTGAGGAGGAGAGGGTGTTCGGGCGCTTGAAATTGCGCCCAAAATAACCTCTGCTCGGCCCGACCCTCCTGGGCGGCAAAGAACCTAGCCGCATCAGCCGCACTCCTCGGGAGGTCCGCAAAGGCGCCTAGGGAACGCCACACTCGCGTGAGCAAAGCGAACCTGTTACCACCAAAGACACTTTGCAGCAAATACGGCTTACCATCCGCAATGAGCTTCACTTGGCGGAGTTCTTCCTGGTTGCCGCGTGTAACACCCCAAAAATTTAACCATATTTTTATTAAGTAAAATTTGGCCAGAAATAAAATTTTGAATTATATTAGATCTTTTATTTATTTTAGAGTATTTTCTATTTTATGTTTTCAAAATTCTTCCCTCCATTTAGAATTTTTTTTGTAAAATATTGTGGGATTTAGTAGTTGTCTTAAATCAATTCAATTATATTTTAAATAACAGTAGGAATTCTTTTCATAATAATTTTTTGCCCAAGATAATCATTTTTATAGCATTTTCAATTTTTGCAATGCCTCTGTTGCACTACAACTATTTTAAATAATTATTTAAAAATTCCACAAAAATTATGAGTAGTCAAGTGATGCCTATAGATCACTTTTATGCAAAAACCCATCTTGGTGTTTTGAAAATTTTGAGTGAAACATCCTCTTTTCATTTCTGGTCCAGATTCAGCTTTGAACTACAACCCTATTTTTCCTTGATCCAAAAATTCTGAAATTTTTCCCACTCATAGTCCTTCCAACAAAACACTCAAGTCCAGAAGATCAGCCCCAATTGCATCATTTAGATCCACCAAATATCCTCCTATAGTTTCTGTCCAGAAGTGAATTCTGGTAAAACTTGCACTTTCAAGTTTTTCAATTTGTCCAACCAACCCTGCCATCCTCTATATCATCTAGAGAGACATCATCCTGCCAAATTTCATCATCCACAAAATCTCCTAGCTAGCTCTGGCATTTGATCGAGCACCTAGTGTGCGTCCTCTGGACTTGGCCATAACAACCGCGTGGCACCGGCGACGCCGAACCTGCCAACCCCGCTGCTACCTCCCCCAGCTTGCCTCGCTCCCCTGCTAGCCACCTACGCCGGCCACAGCCTCCCCCGCGTCTTCCCCGCACCGGAGCTTTCCCCCTGGCGCCGCCCTTCACCGTCCACCGCCGCCGTCCAGCACCGCCCGACGAAGCCTACCCTGCCACGTCCCTGCCCTCTTAATTGCCAGCGACCAGAGCTTAGCCGAAGCACACCGACCACCTCACCGACTCGCTGAACCTGGCCACCGCCCGCAACCACCCTATCGGCGCAATCAATGGCCACCGCCGCCGAGCCTTGTTCGGGAAGCCACGACACCGCCTCCCCCTCCCTATAAAGCTCAGCCCGAGCTTCCTCCTCTCGGGCCTCCTCCTCACATCTCCCCGCAAGCCACCCCGGGCAGCCAAACGACCGGGAGAGGCCGTCTTCCTCCACTCCGGCAGCTTCTGCCGCCACCCTCGCCTCGAAGCTCTCCACCTCTCCAGTGCCTCCCCCACCCCAATTCTTTCATCACAAGCTTCTGGAAGCACCCGTTGATCCATCCCCGCGCTCAATTTAGCTCGGGAACCGCAGTGGGCGAAGCACCCAATTCGCTTCCGCCGGAGCCTTTCGAGCGAGCTCGCCACCGACGACCCCGAGCTCCCCGTCGATCGTGTCCTATGGCAGGAGGTTCGCCGTGATCCCCTGAGCACATGGGTAGCCTCAGATCCCCGAGAGGTGACGCCTTTCTCCGACAATCATCGCCGGCGTACCTCCTCTGTTCGGCCAGGGAAGAGGAGGGAGGAGGCGCCGACGTGGCCGGTCAAACCTGACCAGTGCGCCAAGTGGGGCCCACTGTCAGTGACCCGGCGCCCGCTGACTCGGACGTAAGTGGAGACGTATTCCTCGAATACGTCTTCGACGTCTCAGCCTCCGCGCAGCTGATCGGCTGGGCTCGGCCCAGTAGCACCAGGCGGCTATATCGCGCTCAAGCGCACTTCTGCCTTTTTCTTTTTTTCAAATTCCAGCAGATTTCAAATATTTCCACAGTGTCCATTTCAAATCCAAATCTAATGATTCAAATTTCTACATGCTCATTAAATCAATCTCTATTAAACTAGCTAGGGTGAACATTTTTGATAAGTTTAACTCTGCTGGATTTATTAAATAAGTCCAATTCAGTATTTATTTTAGCTTAGAAAATTCCTAGGATAATCATATGAACTCCAAATAATTTGATTATTTTTCTGTAATTCATCATTTTTCATCTAGTTTATTTTAGTATTTATTTTAAAATTTTCCAAACAGCTTTTTAGCACTGTTTTTGCTTTATGTGGTAATTTCAATATTTTTTAAAATAGGAAATGGAGGGAAGATAAAATTTTCAAAACTTTTGGAGTGCACCCAATATTTCTGCATGATCAAGGCAAGCATCTTGAACACTTGATATGGTGATTGCATGGTTAAATATTTGCAAGAAAGATTGGATCATGCATATGTTGAATTCAAATAGAAATTTGCATATTATGCATGCATGATCCCTTGAAAATATTTTATCTTCATTCAAATATGAAGGATGAGTTAGCATGGTTATTTTCATGTGCCCATATTGGTCCGGACTAATCTACAGGAAAGAATCAGTCACGAGAAAAGTGACCGTGAAACTGAAATCTCGTTGTGACGAGAATGATCAGTGAGGGCATGTTGGGGCATGCCAGATGGTGACCCTGTTGGGTACTATTGAGGAAATATGTTGTGCTAACCACTGCAGGAAAAAAATAATTAAACCTCCTGAGTTGACCGTAGATCGAGTCTTGTTCCGGTAACCCCCAAACTTGATCCGTGCTACCACATGTCCCTGCCGCAGGTAGGGTATGGTTTAGTAAGTTGATAACCCCTTTCCTGCACTCACCGTACAGAGAGGCCATAGTGAAAGATACCATTGATCACTGGTAGGCATGTCACTTGGTCAGGGGGCATGGGTGTCTCCGGTTGTAGCCGGAGAGGGGTCGCACCCCTGTTTGCGCGCCGATATAAATATTGTGATCCCATGCTATTGGAGGTTGTAGCCTTCCCACTTAGAGTTTTACTTTATCATTGCCTTGGGTGATTCCTATCTCTGGTGAGTTAAGCTGGTGTGTGCTGGTTAGGTGTGTTTTCAACCCAAAGACTGTAATGGGAATTAGTCGGCGTCTCGGTGCTGACTAAAGAAATCCTTTACTTGTGGGTAAAGAGTACACCCTCTGTAGAGTTTTAAAACCTATTCGAATAGCCGTGTCCGCGGTTAAGGACTACGGTCTGGGTTGGTCAAGTGTCGGTCTTAGTGTCGGTCTCCGGAGGAAATAATTAATTTGAGCATCAAATATTTTACAGTATATTATTATTTCATCACTAACGCTGTCATGGATATTTTTGTCATCAGAAATATGATGGTTGTGAATATTATCGTTACTATGCATATTATTGTGGACTAACCCGTTTCTCTTATTTTATTTTCCTGAGTGTCTCAGGGGCTGGCTAGACTACCCCGGACACCCAGTTTTATTTTCAAGACGTCTCGTGGCGTCGCTTGAGTTCATGGGCGGCCTGTCTCGCCCGATACTCTTTTAGACACCCGCTAGGCATTTCTTTTCAAGACCGACCGTGGCGTCACTTTTAGACGCCCGACTGGCATTTCTTTTCAAGACCTCCCATGGCGTCGCTTGAGTTAATGGGCGGTCTATCTCGCCCGATACTCTTTTAGACGCCCGTTTGGCATTTCTTTTGGATTTCTCGGGCGGTTCAGTCTCGCCCGATTGTCCACTTTTAACTTTCTTGGTTTGTCACTAACATTTTAAGTTTTCTGCATATGCTAATATTTATCATGCCATGTTTTAAATTTCAGCACCGTAGTAATATTCATCATGACATGATTAAATTTCGTTCAGCATGTGCATATAGTATAACCCATCATGTTCATATGCATTCGGTATATCTTTTGTTCATTATGTTTGCGAGTACATTCCAACATACTCACATGCTTGTCCCTGGCTATTTAATTGGCCAGGTCAGGATTTCTACAAGGAGTATTTCCACGCCGTCCATGCGGAGCCTAGGATAGCAGCCACGCGGGATAGGAATTACCGGGTCAGCTGTTCCGGTGGGAACGGAGCCCCATCGACGTTGGAGAACCACGAGTCGCTTCCACCATCCTCACTAGAAATCATTGTTGTATCATTAGACCATTATGGTCTTGTATTCAATTCTTGTAATTGCTTGGTAATCTGTAACAAGGACGTGTCCACCAGTAACAGTAATCCTGGGCTGGTGGCACGAGGGGTTAATTTCTGGGATATCATGTCCCGGAAATCCGGCCCCGACACCGCGCGCCTCCGTCCGCGCTTCCTTGTCCACTGACCCCAATGAGGTTAGCTCAGCGGCCTGCTCTTTGTTCTTCTGCTCAAGAGCCTCACATTTCGTGACGGCATCTTTGAGCTCTTGCTGCACTTCCAGCACTCTAGCCTCGTGCTTCTGACTAGCGGTTCTCACCGTAGCCAGTTCGGCAGCTGCTTGTTCGGCCGCCGACCTCTGCTCTGCCGCTTCCAGCTGAGCCGTCCTCAGCGCGGCCTTGAGGTTCTCGACCTCCGCGGCGGCAGCTGTAGTCATATCAGTTGACTCCGTTTAGGCTACTTTAAAACTTACTTAATAAAAAAGAAACAGCTGTAATATATACTACAGTTCGAACTTGCCTTGCGCTTCGTCGAACCTCTTGTTCACTAGACTGAGGTCGTCCTCGGAGCTCTTGAGCTTCCGATTCAGCTCGGCCAACTCCTCGGCGTTGGCGGCTGCTGCCGAAGATGACTCCTGCGCATCACTCTACGCACGTTAGGATCCGAGATATCGATTTTCGATCCTCTGGCCGGCTTTGTTCAGGCCAGTCAGAGTCTCGGGGGCTACTGTGTATGAGGCTATACATTTATACAAAAGAAATTTTCTAAGGGAAAAACATTACTTGGCTCACCTTAAAGCCTGTGAGAAGGCCACTGAAGGCCTCCTTCAGTCCGTTATCCACGGACCGAAGACTTTGCAACACCGCGCCCATAAGGGCACGGTGCTCTTTAGCGATAGAGGAGCTGGTTAAAGCATCCTCCATCTCGTCCGGCCACCTAGTCGACGCCCGCTCTGGGGCGGGCGGGGGTGGCGGGGGCACTTTGGCTTCTCCCCTCTCGAAGACCGGAGTGCCCAACTCCGGATGCCTTGACGACTCCGGAGCCGCCCTCGGAGAGAGCTCGGATTGTCCGGGCACCTCCTCTTCATTTACCAGAGGGGCCCTCCCCTCCCGGTCTTCGGCGGCCGAGGTATTCACCTCGGCCATGACGGTGTCGCCCCCTCCCCCTGTGTGCGGCACGGGAGGGGTCCTTCTCGACAGGACCTCCTCAACGATTGGGGGAGGCGAGGCACGCGATTCGGTCCCGCTCTCCGCCAGCGCGGCCGGCGGAGAATCCCCCTCCGAGACTCGGTCGGTGGGGAGGTCGCGCAGCGGGCTGCGATGTTAGAAGCCAAAATGTGATCAATATCAAAAACTCAGTTCGGCCGAAAGCATTTAAGCGGGTATTAGGATGCGTACCTTTGGGCCTACGGTTTGACCCTGGGGGTCCTCCGAGGAACCTCTTCGGAGGCCTCGGAGTCTTCGGCAGAAGCCGAGCTATTGTCGGATAGGGCCACCTTGGCCCTGCATGGTCTCTTGGGGGAGGGATGAAGCGGCTCCTCCTCGGCGTCCTCGGACACCGCCCTCTTCTTTGTTCGGGAGGAATCACTTTCCTCCCCTTCCTCTCCCTGCTCCTTCTCCTCCTCTTGTGCGGAGGGAGCATGGGTGTCCCCGGATCTAGTGTCCGGGGGTCCTCGGGAGAGGAGGCCCTCTCTGGCCTCCCTCTTCTTCTCCTTCTTCTTGTCCTTCCTCTGTGGCGCCTCGTACGGCTCCTCCGCCAGCATGGCCGTTAGCAAGGCCGTCCGGGGACCCTCGGGCAGCGGGGCCGAGCTGTTGATCCGCTCGGCCTTCTTCAGCCAGTTTTGTGGATGAGGAACAAGGGAATTGAGTGCCTTATCAAAAGGGAATAATCTAGATACCAGAGTAAAACTTAACGTACCTCCCGAGGGGGGTGTGCGGCGTCGAGGCCGATGTCTTTCACCTCGGCCGGCCAGTCCTTTTGCGGCTTAAACAACACCTTCCACAGTTGAGCGTGAGAAGTGCGGAAGAAGCTGAGCACGGTGGCCGGGTCTTCGGGCTTGTAGGCCCACATGGGGGAAGCTCGGTCTTGGAAGGGGAGGATTCGGCGGTAGAGCATGATTTGGATCACGTTGGGCAGTTCGACGCCCCGCTCTATTATCTTGGCAATCCGGCTCTACAGCAGCTCCACCTCCTTGTTCGACCCCCAGTCGAGGTCTTTCTTGGTCCATGAGACCAGCCTCGTGGGGGGTCCGGATCTGAAGGTGGGAATCGCCCCCCAATCCGCACTCCTCGGCTCCGTGATGTAGAACCATTCCTTCTGCTAGATATTGACGGTCTCGATGAAGGTGCCCTCTAGCCACTCCACTCGGGGAAGCTTGCTGACCATCGCTCCCCCGCAGTCCGCCTGCTGGCCGTCGACGATCTTCGGCTTGATGTTAAAGATCTTCAGCCACAAGCCGAAGTGTGGCCGGACCCGAAGAAAGGCCTCGCAAATGATGATGAAGGCTGAGATATGCAGAAAGGAATTCGGGGCAAGATCGTGGAAATCGAGCCCATAGAAGAACATGAGGCCCCTGACGAAGGGGTGGAGGGGAAAACCTAAACCTCAGATGAAATGGGGGAGGAACACCACCCTCTCGCCCTGCCGCGGCATGGGTATGACCTGGCCCGCCTCTGGTGCGCGGTGGGCGACGTTGGCAGGGAGGTAGCCCGCGCTCTTCACCTCCAAGATGGCGCTCTCGGTGACGATGGAAGCCTCCTACTTGCCCTTGGACCCGGAACCCGCCATTGCTAGATTGAACGGGTGGCTGGAGAGGCTCTTGGGAGGAAGAGCGGATCTGGGCGCTGGAGCTCAAGAGAAGGGGAAGGCAACGGCGAAGGAAGAAGTGAGAGCGTGCAAAGGAAATGGAGGCCGTTCCCCTTTTATGGGCTGTAAAAACCTAGGGTCCCTTTACTGCGCCGCAGGCTTCGCCGTTTCCCCGTAAAATTGTGCCATTATGCGCGCGTGGGATGGAGTAGATTATTGATCATATCCCTTAAAAACAGGGCACGATCTCCATATCGATGGGACGTGCCAATGCAGGAACCGCCTCGAACCGCGAATCAAGTTTTCATAAACCAACTTGTGGTCGTGGCGGGCAATGACCCTTCGGCAAAAAGTTGTCAGATGGGGTTACTGTTCACACCTATGCGACTAGCCTTCGGGGCTAAGTTATCGGTATACCTCGGCGGGCGGAGCACAGTTCGGGGAACATGCGGCTAGGCAACACTTGAGAATTTGATTCAGAGAAAATGCAGGCTTGACACCAGTATCGTGGGAGGAAGGGAACTGGTCCACGAAGCTGATGGTGTTCGGCACCTACCTCGGCTTCGAAGACTAGTTCGGGGGCTACTGAGGGTGTCCCGGACTAGTCCTGGCCATGGGCAGCCTGGCCCGGATGGCCCGGCCCGAAAAAGCCCGACTCGGCCCGGCCCGACCTTGTCCGCGGGCCGGGCCTGGGCTTGAGATCTAGGCCTGAAGGCCGGGCCGGGCCGGGCCCGTCATATTAGCGAGTTAACGAAGAGGCCCGGCCCGAGGCCCGAAGCCCGGCGGGCTTTTTTGCTGATGGGCCGGGCTTGGGCCTGGATTCTAGGCCCGATGGCCGGGCCGGGCCCGGGCCTAGCTTTTCTACGTCGGGCTTAGTCAGGCCCGGCCCGAGGACCGGCCCGTCCCGAGTTTTGCCCAGGTATATCCCGGACTAGGGGGTACTCGGGCTGCCGGACTGTCTCTCGTAGGCCGGACTAATGGGCCGCCCTTTACTCATCAAAGGAAGGCCGGATAGTGGGCGACCCCGTGCACGAGAAGGAAACCTCCGAAGACTAGGCGTCTCCTCCAAGAAATATTTAGCGTAACCGGCATGTTTATCCCCTGATGGCAACCGACCATATGTAACCCTAGGTCCCTCTGGTGTCTATATAAACCAGAGGGTTTAGTCCGTAGAGGTAGAGAATCATCATAACCACCTAGGGTTTTAGCCCATCCGATCTCGAGGTAGATCAACTCTGTAACCTTCATACAATCACATCAATACAATCCAGCAGGACGTAGGGTTTTACCTCTTCGAGAGGGCCCGAACCTGGGTAAATCGCTGTCTCTACGTTCCCTGTTACTCATTGATTCTTAGATCCACAGTTCGGACCCCCTACCCGAGATCTGCCGGTTTTGGTACCGACACTAGGATTAAAATCCCCTCTATAAGCATTGTTGTTGAAATTATTTCTAGAGACAAAATTCACATCAATGGCATCATTATTTTGCTCAATCAAAGTAGATAATGGCACATCATTAGGATCAACATGAGTATTTTTACTAGCAAGCATTTTCATAATAGCATCCATTTTATCACCCAAAGTAGAAACTTCGTCAACAGAATTTACCTTCTTACCAGTTGGAGCTCTTTCGGTGTGCCATTGAGAATAATTTGTCATAATATTATCAAGGAGTTTTGTAGCTTCTCCAAATGTAATTTCCATAAAAGTACCTCCTGCAGCAGAGTCTAGAAGATTTCTAGAAACAAAGTTTAGTCCTGCATAGAAATTTTGTATAATCATCACTGGTGCAGCAACCTGCTATACAAACGGTTTTTACCCCCTTTCCGCGACAGAGTTTTAAACCATCGCCTTGCCTGTGTGTGCGATAGGCGGGTCCTTCCCACACGACCCAGAAACCGTCAGTGATAGGGAGCACGCAAGCATACGTTTCGCAGAACTAAGCGTATGCGATGCCCGCATCTATCCCAAACGCGAGTCGTCACACAACTATTTGTGATCTATCGAATATCCCAAACGCTCCATCCTTGCTACTCATGTGTGCTCGTATTACCATCGCACTCGGTATTCTGTGGTGCAATGTTTATGATGCGCGCCCCATCACAAACAATTCACGATTGTAAAATGTGTATGATAAGGAGACTATCACACACATTCACTTCTATCGAACCGTATGCGATATATAATTAAGAAGATTAGTTAATCATCGTACGAGTGTCGGATAGGATTACGAAACGTCGGACTGTCGTACCAGTGTCGTACAGGATAACTATCGCACACGCTATTCTGCGGTGCAAACGTTTACGATGCGTATGACATCAGAAACAGTTCATGATTGTAAAGCGTGTACGATAAGGCGATTATCACAAACATTTAGTTTGCTTGCACCATTTATGATATTGTTTGACATCACACACGCTTTGCAAACGGCAACTGTGTGCATGGTCGCACACGTTTCCTCTCTGTGAACCGTGTCGGATTATGATGTATATCACACACGTTGTGCTTTATAGACCGTGTCGTCGTAATGACCCGCAGAGCATATTTTCACCCTAATTTAATCACTGCTATTTAAAATTATACTGAATTTGAATTTGAAAGTAGGCTATAACTTTATTCATATCCATCAGGTTCAACAACCAATGCATTATTCGATTCACAGGTACATATGTTCAAGAGTTACATCAAAAAAAAGAATTACATATGCACCAAATAAAGAATGATGAACCAGGGTTGTATACTTGTACTATTAAAGACGGTAAAGAAAGAAGCGAAAGACATTCTGGTTGCTGAACAAGGTGAAGCGGAATGCCCATATTGTGCCCTCCTCCATGCAGAAGGTACGCACGACTCTAGTCCAACCCCTTGTGATGGCCGACCGCCCATCCTTCACTGTCTTCATGAGGACATCTAGATAGTCATTGTGTTCTGATAGAAATACTTTAACCTTTGCATGCCCACCAATCATGTAGTTTGAGAGGTAATCTTGAGTAAACTGCTTTGGGAACCACTGCAAAGGAAAAAAGATTCAGACATTGTCATCTAACACAACTCATTATGGGCAGTAAAAAGAAGGCTGCAGAGTTCTTACTTACCATCCTGCAGTTCACTGTTATCTTGGATAAAGTGTAAACAAATAGTTTAATTGCCATCTTTTGACCCATTTTACTAACAATCTTTATCAGTTTCCTCACTTGATGCTGGTTCATGAATATCTCATTGCCCCATACGCAAAAAGGGTCGAAGCGCGGATCTTTACCAATGACATATGTATCTAAAAGCACCAAGTTAATATTAGAAGTTAAATAACAATTGCACAATGATGTAGTACAACACTCCCTCCATCCCATTATATAAGATCTTATTACATACAATATACTCACATATTGGATGAATTAACATCTTATATTATGGTGCGGAGGGAGTTTTTTTACATTGTTACAAATATCGGCCGATTAACTACAGTTAACTGCTGCTGTGTTGTTGTTGTTGCTGCTCTTCTATGTATATCTAGAAATCATTAAAAAATTAAGGTAACACTCTTCCTTGTTGCTATGTAGCCTAGGATTGCATATTTAGACATTCAGTGCAATGCATGTTGCTATGTAGCCTCGGATATATTAGATATGGCCCTAGTTAACCTACCGATAAATGGGTTATAGATATATTCAGTTAAATGTCCGATTCGCCGATTAATCCCTTATCAACCCCTGGCCTATATGTTACCAGCTACCGATATCCTGAACAGTGAGTATATATAAGCCATGGGATGAAACTAACCTCGATGGAAAACAGCAGTCGTTCCCAATATTGTCTTGTGTAAGTACATCGAAAGGCATGTTAAGCACAACAGGCTAAACATCAACCAAATATATCCATGGTAGACAACATAATCTCCAAATGATAGCTTCAGTGTGCAGGTTTAAGCACGCTAGTTAAGCAAAACAAGAAGTGGAAAGGTGCGTTAACTGCACAGTTCATACTTGCACATATAGAACATCACATTGTGAATAACTGAAATAAACAAGACATACTACGAACAACCAAAGATAGCAATTGAAACTGGACATATGCTAACTACAAACAACCAAACAACTAGAAACCGTTAAAAGAGGCATATAGTCGCTACAACAGGCTTAACAGCAAGCAAATATAGTCATTCATATTGGTATTGTTGAAACTGGTATTGATGAAATTGAACTGCAAAGTTCATACTTGCACATGCACATATAGAACATCACTTTGTGAATAACTGAAATAAACAAGGCATACTACGAACAACCAAAAACAAATCATGGGATTCCCCCTGTGAAGAGGCACGGCAAAACAAATCATGGGTTTCCTCACTTGTCACAGATGGGCTCCTTCCCATTGGAAGAGCACGGACTCTGGGTGCGCTCCATGTTGTCGCAGATGGGATCCTTCCCCTTGGAAGAGCATGGTTGTAGGGTGCCCTCCCTGATGTCGCAGATGGGCTCTTTCCCCTTGGAAGAGCCGGAGAGGGTGCCCTCCTAGTGGTTGCCGTCGATGAGGTCTGAGTTGGCAGCTGAGGATCCCAAGCCAGCGTCGCAGAACGTGTCCTTCAGAAATGACAAAAGGGGCTCCATGGCGATGAAGGATGACAAATTGTTGACAACGAGCCAGAGGATATCAGCGGCAGGGCCATCGATGAGATCGACGGCGGTTGAACTTGAGGGGTTGGGGGTGGGCAACTTAACCTGTGACATAGCCCGCGTCAAGCCGTTGTTGTCGACGACCTCGATGTCGTAGCCGGCGTCCGCGACATACCAAAATACTCTAGCCCATCGATTGAAAGCCTCCGGCCAGTCATCGTCGTCATCTTCCTCGGCGGCCACCTCGCCGACGTCGGGCGAAGAGGCCGCGATAAACCTCTTTTGGGCCATTCGCTCCTCGAGCTCCCCGGGAAGCGTAACCGGGCTTAGGCTGTGACGCTCTGGAGTGGGGGAGGGGGATGGGGATGGGGATCTGTGGGAAAGGGGGCGTTTCGCAGGCATCATCTAAGAAACTCAGGGCGGCGAGGGTATGTAGATCGGTGGGTAACCTGCACGGGCAGACCGGCAGAGGTTGATGATACGTCTCCAACGTATCTATAATTTTTGATTGTCCCATGCTGTTATATTATCAATCTTGGATGTTTTTATATGCATTTACAGCAATTATATATCATATTTGGAGACTAAACTATTAACTTAGTGCCCAGTGTCAGTTGTTGTTTTCTGCCCTGTTTTTGTTTTACAGAAAATCAATACCAACCGAAGTCCAAATGCCACGAAACTTTTTGGAGATTTTTTTCTGGACATATACAACACTAGAAGCTTCAGGAGAAGACCAGACGCCAGAGGGGGTGGCCACGAGCCACCAGGGCGCGCCTGGGGGGGGGGGCAGGCGCGCCCTGGTGCCTCGTGGGCCCACCCCAGCTCCGTTTGACCTAATTCCAACACTATAAATTCCAAAAAAATCAGAAACCCTTAGGGGAGTCCATGAAATACTTTTTCCGCCACCGCAAGTTTCTGTTCTCGAGAGATCCCATCTGGAGGCCTTCTCCGGTACTCCGCCGGAGGGGGAATCAATCACGGAGGGGTTCTACATCAACCTTACTGCCCTTCCGATGATGCGTGAGTAGTTTACCACAGACCTTCGGGTCCATAGGCAGTAGCTAGATGGCTTCTTCTCTCTTTTTGATCTTCAATACAATGTTCTCCTCGATGTTCTTGGAGTTCTATCCGATGTAATCACTTTTTGCGGTGTGTTTGTTGGGATCCGATGAATTGTGAGTTTATGATCAAATTATCCATGAATATTATTTGAGTTTTCTCTGATCTCTTTTATGCATGATTATTATAGCTTCGCATTTCTTCTCTGATCTATTGATTTGGTTTGGCCAACTAGATTGATTTATCTTGCCATGGGAAGAGGTGCTTTGTAATGGGTTCGATCTTGCGGTGCTCAATCCTAGTGACAGAAAGGGACATGACACATATGTATCATTGCTATTAAGGGTAAAAAGATGGGGTTTATTCATACGTGAGTTTATCTTGTCTACATCATGTCACCGTTCTTAAGGCGTTACTCCGTTCTTTATGGACTTAATACACTAGATGCATGTTGGATAGCGGTCGATGTGTGGAGTAATAGTAGTAGATGCAGGCAGGAGTCGGTCTACTTGTCTCGGACGTGATGCCTATATACATGATCATTGCCTTGGATATCGTCATGATTATTTGCTTTTCTATCAATTGCCAAACAGTAATTTGTCTACCCACCGTATGCTATTTTCTTGAGAGAAGCCTCTAGTGAAACCTATGGTCCCCGGGTCTATCTAAATCATATTACTAAAACCCTAAAAATATTGCTGCCATTTTCTTTTATTTATTTTATTTTGTATTTTTGTTTCAATCTATCTATCTATCATATACAATTTAATCTTGCAATTGACCGCCGAGGGATTGACAACCCCTCGTTTGCGTTGGGTGCAAGGATTTGTTGTTTGTGTGCAGGTGCTGCTAACAAGGTGTTGTGTGATTCTCCTACTGGTTCGATAACCTTGGTTTCATAACTGAGGGAAATACTTATCTCTACTGTGCTGCATCATCCCTTCCTCTTCGAGGAAAATACCAATGCAAGCTACAAGTAGCAGGAAGAATTTCTGGCGCCGTTGCCAGGGAGACATCATCAACATCTATCAAGTACCTTTGCATAAACTCTCATCTCCTTGCATTTATTTTATTTTCCATTTGCCTCTCGTTTTCATCTCCCCCACTTCTAAAATGTTTTTACAAAAATATTTTTTGTTTGCCTTTTTTTTGTTTGCCTCTTTGATTTGCTCATCTTGTCATCATGACTAGCGTAACTATGTCTCCTTTGTCACCGGATTTTGAAGTACTTTACTTCAAACAGAAACAAGGAGAAAATCTTAAAGATGCTTGGTATAGGTTAATGGAATCCTACCGTGTTTGCTCTATAAAAGGGGATTTAAAATTTTTGCTTCGCAATTTCTATATAGGTTTAACCATGCATCATAGACAACTTTTGGATTTTGCCGCAAAAGGGAATTTTATTGAGAGTGAGGCCAATACTGCCTATGAAATAATAGAAGGCATATTGGGAATTCCACCACCACAAAAGGTTTTTGCTTTTACTCAAGAGGGGGCTCAAATTTTAGACAAATTGGGTGATATGCAGAAAAATTTGGTTGAGTTGCAAAAGTCTAACGAGCCTCTTAAAAATATTAGTGGAAATCTCAATCGCACGAATACTTTGATTTCTTTGTGCAATAAGTGATTGGATATTTTAGATCTTAAAATTGCCTCTTTTTCTGAGAATAATGGGAAGCGTAAAGAACCTCCCAGGTTTGAGAAAACTCCTACAAAGATTATTAAAACTAAAGATGACAATACTTGAAACTATGCATTATGCCTAGCTAGGGGCATAAAACAATGGCGCTTGTTGGGAGGCAACCCAATGAATAAAATAATTTTTTTCTGTTATTGTGTGTTTTCGCAATTATGCTACTTGTATGATTGTGTTTTTGTGTTTTTAATTAGTGTTTGTGCCAAGTAAAGCCTTTAGGATGATTTGGAAGATAGTATAATTGATGCTGTTTGGAAAACAGAAAGTTTTGCATCCAGTCCCGGAATTTTGTTTCTTTACTGGAGCGCCGAAAAAATCTGAAATTTTTAAACAGTATTGGTATATGAATTTCCCACGTTTTTCTAATTTTTCAGAATTTTTGGGGTTACAGAAGTATGGATTTTAAATAGATTGCTACAGACTGTTCTGTTTTTGACAGATTCTGTTTTTGATGCACTACTTTCTTGTTTTGATGAATCTATGGATTGTATCGGGGGGTATAAGCCATGGTGAAGTTAGAGTACAGTAGGTATAATGAAAAAATAAAATATGAATGGGTTTGCAACAGTAATTAAAGTAGTGATTTATTTTGTTATACTAACGGATCTCACGAAGGTTTTGTTGAGTTTTGTGTGATTGAAGTTTTCAAGTTTTGGGTGAGATCACGATGGATGAAGGAATAATGAGTAGCAAAAGACTAAGCTTGGGGATGCCCGAGGCACCCCAAGGTAATATTCAAGGAAGACTCAAGCGTCTAAGCTTGGGGATGCCCCGGAAGGCATCCCCTCTTTCTTCTACCAACCATCGGTAATTTTACCTGGAGCTATATTTTTATTCGTCACATGATATGTGTTTTGCTTGGAGCGTCTTGTATTATATGAGTCTTTGCTTTATTTTTTTTTAGTTTGTCACAATCATCTTTGCTGAACACACCTATTTTGAGAGAGCCACACGTTCATCATCATTTGTTATAATACTCTATGTGCTTCACTTAATTTTTTTGAGCTAGGCAGTTGCTCTAGTGCTTCACTTAAATCTTTTTGAGCACGGTGGTGGCTATATTTTGAAGAAATAAACTCTCATGCTTCACTTATATTATTTTGAGAGTTGATTAAAATTTTGAAGAAATGAATTCTCATGCTTCACTTATATTATTTTGAGAATTGATAAGATTGAAATTTTGAAGAAATATTTGCACTCTCATGCTTCACTTATATCTTTTTGAGAGTTGATAATAGTAACGGTAAGTTGCACAAGATATGAATTTGGTCCCAAAGTGATGAATATTCAAGAGGGATATAATAAAAACTTTCATATAGATCATTGGATATGATAAGTGTGATTCCTTGAAATAGTTTTGCGATATGGAAATGATAATATGTGAGTCATGTTAGTGAGTAATTGTGATTTAGTAAAAATATTCGTGTTAAGGTTTGTGATTCCCTATGCATGCACATCAAGTCAATAGTTATGCAAAGAAATTATATCCTACTTATGGTGCATTATTCGGTGTTAGTTATGTTCAATGCATGCTTATGACCATTTTCGTTTTTTGGTTGGTTGCTTCTCAATCTATTTGCTAGCCTTCATTTGTACTAAGCGGAAATACTGCTTGTGCATCCAAAATCCTTAAACCCAAGTTGTGCCAAATGAGTCCACTATACCTACCTATATGCGGTACTTCAATGCCATTCTAAGTAAATTTGCGTGTGCCAACTCTAATTTTCAAAATAATTTTTCTGTTTTGTGTGCCCGTACCGCTCATGAAGCGACAGGGGGTGGCCATTATTTTCCATGCTAGGTGTGTTATTCTCACGATGAGTGTTTATTCACTTGTCATTGCACGAGAGAGTGGCTGGTAATAGGGATGCCCAGTCCCACAATGAAATAAAAAATTAATAACAACAAAATTCCTTGGAAAGTGTTGGTATGGAGGGCACCCGTGGATACGGCTAGCCATGGATTGTGAAAGAATTGTGGAAAGGAAATAAAGTTTACTTTCTGTTTGGGAACCGCCTATGATGTGTCTAGCATGGAAAATATTGGGAATTCTCGGTCGTATTCGTTGACAGGAAAAGCATGCTTCTCAAAATATTTTTATCTCTTTAATTTCAGCTTTGAGCTCTGGCACATTTGACAAATCTCTGCTTCCCTCTGCGAAGGGCCTATCTATTTACTTTTATGCAATTTTTATTTTTATTTGAGTCTCCATTTTCTCTTACAAAAGCACCAACTAGAGAGCACTATTGTCATACTTGTGCATTGGATGTAGCTAATATTTGAGTGTGTTTCATGAATGGATCAATGATTGAGCATAATGGGCTCGGGATAACTTTCTTTAGCGTTGATATTTTGAAAGACATGGTTGCTTGTTAGCATGCTTGAGTATTTATATTTTCATGTCAAATTATAGACTATTGGTTTGAATCATTCAAGTCCAATGTCCATGCTATAAAAGAAAAGAATATGTGATGAATATGATAGGCATCATTCCACATCAAAAATTCTGTTTTTATCATTTACCTACTCGAGGACGAGCAGGAATTAAGCTTGGGGATGCTGATACGTCTCCAACGTATCTATAATTTTTGATTGTTCCATGCTGTTATATTATCAATCTTGGATGTTTTTATATGCATTTACAGCAATTATATATCATTTTTGGAGACTAACCTATTAACTTAGTGCCCAGTGCCAGTTGCTATTTTCTGCCCTATTTTTGTTTTGCAGAAAATCAATACCAAACGAAGTCCAAATGCCACGAAACTTTTTGGAGATTTTTTTCTGGACATATACAACACTAGAAGCTTCGGGAGAAGACCAGACGCCAGAGGGGGTGGCCACGAGCCACCAGGGCGCGCCTGGGGGGGGGGTGGCAGGCGCGCCCTGGTACCTCGTGGGCCCATCCCAGCTCCGTTTGACCTAATTCCAACACTATAAATTCCAAAAAAAATCAGAAACCCTCAGGGGAGTCCACGAAATACTTTTTCCGTCGCCGCAAGTTTCTGTTCTCGAGAGATCCCATCTAGAGGCCTTCTCCGGTACTCCGCCGGAGGGGGAATCGATCACGGAGGGGTTCTACATCAACCTTGTTGCCCTTCCGATGATGCGTGAGTAGTTTACCACAGACCTTCGGGTCCATAGGCAGTTGCTAGATGACTTCTCTCTTTTTGATCTTCAATACAATGTTCTCCTCGATGTTCTTGGATTGTGAGTTTATGATCAGATTATCCATGAATATTATTTGAGTCTTCTCTGATCTCTTTTATGCATGATTATTATAGCTTCGTATTTATTCTCCGATCTATTGATTTGGTTTGGCCAACTAGATTGATCTATCTTGCCATGGGAAGAGGTGCTTTGTAATGGGTTCGATCTTGCGGTGCTCAATCCCAGTGACAGAAAGGGACATGACATGTACGTATCATTGCTATTAAGGGTAAAAAGATGGGGTTTATTCATACGTGAGTTTATCTTGTCTACATCATGTCACCGTTCTTAAGGCGTTACTCCGTTCTTTATGGACTTAATACACTAGATGCATGCTGGATAGCGGTCGATGTGTGGAGTAATAGTAGTAGATGCAGGCAGGAGTCGGTCTACTTGTCTCGGACGTGATGCCTATATACATGATCATTGCCTTGGATATCGTCATGATTATTTGCTTTTCTATCAATTGCCCAACAGTAATTTGTCTACCCACCGTATGCTATTTTCTTGGGAGAAGCCTCTAGTGAAACCTATGGCCCCCGGGTCTATCTAAATCATATTACTAAAACCCTAAAAATATTGCTGCCATTTTCTTTTATTTATTTTATTTTGTATTTTTGTTTCAATCTATCTATCTATCATATACAATTTAATCTTGCAATTGACCGCCGAGGGAATGACAACCCCTCGTTTGCGTTGGGTGCAAGGATTTGTTGTTTGTGTGCAGGTGCTGCTAACGAGGTGTTGTGTGATTCTCCTACTGGTTCGATAACCTTGGTTTCATAACCGAGGGAAATACTTATCTCTACTGTGCTGCATCATCCCTTCCTCTTCGGGGAAAATACCAACGCAAGCTACAAGTAGCAGTTGACAATGGAGGCGGCGCGGCGGCGGCGGCGGTGGTGGCGGCGACCTAGCTAGGTTTCGAGCGAGGGATGGGTGGTCTCTGTGTGTGTGTGAGCGAAGGTTTTGGGGTGTGTGTGTGGAGGGGGGCCAAGGTGGTGTTTGAGGAAATGTCGCGGCTACTGAAAATTTGGATCAAGGGATTGAAGCAGAGCGGGAGTAACAAACATCGCACACGGTCCAAACATAATAATCGTGTGCTATCAAACAGAAAAACCCTCCAGGCGAGAAGATATTTTTGAGATTGCGAGGGATGCAGGCGGTAGTAAAATGCCGGGGGTACTGAAAATTTGGATCAAAGGATTGAAGCAGAGCGGGAGTAAAAAACATCGCACACGGTCCAAACATAATAATCGTGTGCTATCAAACATAAAAACCCTCCAGGCGAGCAGATATTTTTGAGATTGCGAGGGATGCAGGCGGGAGTAAAATGCCGGGGCTACTAAAAATTTGGATCAAGGGATTGAAGCAGAGCGGGAGTAACAGACATCGCACACGGTCCAAACATAATAATCGTGTGCTATCAAACAGAAAAACCCTCCAGGCGGGTAGATATTTTCGAGATTGTGAGGGAAGCATGCGGGAGCGGGAGCAACAAACATCCCACATGGTCAAAACATAATAATCGTGTGCTATCAAACAGAAAAAACCCCCAGGCGGGTAGATATTTTCGAGAGCGGGAGCAAAGAACATCGCACACGGTCGAAACATAGTAATCGTGTGCTATCAAACAGAAAAACCCTCCAGACGGGTAGATATTTTTTAGATTGGGAGGGAAGCCTCGTGGACCCCAATCTACTGTGCTGATGTGAGTGACATGGGCACGGGGTTGGCACACGGGTAGTCTGAGGGAACCATGTCTATTACGTCCCCAATCGCATCCGTCTCGTCTGCTGTTTATAAATTTGGCAAAAAAAACATGGGAAAGGGTCAGAACACGAACACACTTGCATGTGGACCAAATATATGTATGAAAAGGGTGGTTTGATGTTCAAATACCCAATGCACAACTTTGATGTGGCACCTGTCTCACAAAGCGCACATTATTGCTAGTCCGCCACCCCCCCACTTCGTGTCGGCGGGAGGGGAATCCTAGCTATGAACGCATGCCCCCAAATAGCTAGGTCTGACATCTCACCCCGACCGTAACACAAAACCTATAGGAGTCCATCATGGTCAAACCCCCCCTTTCGCTTCCGGTCAAAGGTGGACCGTGTGCGGGCCCACAAATGTGTGCTTGTGGCGCGAGATGGGTGAGACCACATACGAACCACCTGCGGGTGGCCCAACTATATATATATATGTATGAAAATGGTGTGGTGTGATATTTAAATACCCAATTCACAATTTTGATGTGGCACATGTGTGCCTCGCAAATTAATCGGACATCCCCGACCCCACGGAGTTTCAGGAAGTGCGAAGTAGTGCCCCCCACACACACACTTTCAGTTGGTGGGATAGGGCATCTCACTAAGAGGTACTGTAACACAAACCAAGAAGAATCCACCTTGGTCGTATAACCTGTCTCGTTGTTGGTCAAAGTGATGGACGTCGACGCGGCCCGACAAATGGGCTAGCTTGGTGACGATAACCACGCGAGGGAGTGCCCGAAGACAACCACTGCGTGCATGTAGCCCAAACTTATGTATGGAAGTGTTGTGTGATGTTTGAATACCCAATGCACAACTTTGATGTGGCACCGTGTTTTGGAACCGGAAAGTCCCCACACGGAGAGAGGGTTCACGACGCGTAGTATATATGTACGTATGTCACCCCACTTCGAGCCGGTGAGAGGGATTCATGCGTACGCATGCGCTCAAACTTAGGTCTGGAATCTCACCATGATCGACCTACTATACAGTAACACGAACCAAAGAAGAAGAATCCACCCTGGTAACCTCTCTCGTTGTCGATCGAAGTGATGGACGTCCACGCGGGCCCACGAATATATAGGCTTGCCGTCGATAACCAAGCGAGGGGAGAGTGTCTGAAGACAACCACTGCATGCATGTGTGTCCTAAACATATGTATGGAGGTGTGTGATGCATGCATATGTTTGAATACCCAATGCACAACATTGATGTGGCGCATGCGTCGAAAATCGCACAGTCCCCACACAGAGCGAGGTTCATGACGCGTCGTGTATATGCTTGCCCCCCCCCACTTCGATCCGGTGGAAGGGATTCATGCGTACACATGCGCTCAAAGTATATTATGTAATCTCACAGCATGACCTATACCGTAAGACGAACCAAAAATTAATCCCCTCCTAAGTCAAATTAACCTCTCACGCTGTCGGTCAAAGTGATGGACCAAGCGGGCCCACAGATGGAAGCATCGCCGATAACCGCGTGAGTGAGTGCCAGAGGACACCGCCATCGCTTGCATGTGGCCCAAACATATATGGAGGTGTGTGGTTGTGATGTTTGAATACCTAATGCACAACTTTGATGTGGCACCTCCCTCGGAAACCGTAAAGTCCCCACACGGAGCGAGGTTCATGATGCGTAGTATATATGCTGGTCCCCCCCCCCCTCTTCGATGCGTACTATGTACTCCTACCGTAACACAACCCAAAAAGAATCCTCCTTGGTCGTCAAATTAACCTCTCTCGTTGGGTCAAAGTGATGGATGACGACCTCGCGGGCCCACGGAGGGAAGCGTTGCACGCGAGTGAGTGTCCTATAGGACAAACCACCGTCTGCATGTGGCCCAAAGAGGCCGGTGTTTGTGTGATGTTTGAATACCCAATGCACACCTGCCTCAGAAACCGAAAAGTCCCCACACGGAGCGAGGTTCAAGACGCGTAGTATGTGCTGGTCGCCCCCTCCCCCGACCCTCTTCGATGCGTACTATATACTCCTACCGTAACACAAACCAAAAAGAATCCTCCTAGTTGGTTAAATTAATTAACCTCTCTCGTTGGGTCAGAGTGCTGGAGACGACCTCGCGGGCCCATGGATGGAAGCATCACACGCGAGTGTGTCCTATAGGGCAACCACCGCCTGCATGTGCCCAAAAAGGTGTTGTGTGATGTTTGAATAACCAATGCACAACTTTGATGTGGCACCTGCCTCGGAAACCGGAAAGTCCCCACACGGAGCGAGGTTCATGACGCGTAGTATATGTTGCCCCCCTCTTCGACGCGTACTATATTTATATACTCCTACCGTACGTAACACAAACCAAAAAAGAATCATCCTTGTTGGTCAAATTAACCTCTCTCTCGCTGTAGGTCAAAGTGATATGATGGACGACGACCTCGCGAGCCCACAGAGAGCGTCACACGCAAGTGAGTGTCCTGGGACAACCACCGCGTGCATGTGGCCCAAAGAGGTGTTGTGTGATGTTTGAATACCCAATGCACAACTTTGATGTGGCACATGCTTCGCAACCCGGAAACACACAAAGAGGTTCATGACGTGCGGTGCCCCTCACTTCGAGCCGGTGGGAGGGACTCATGTGTACGCACGCACTCGAACTTTGATCTGGAATCTCACCATGATCCACACCGTAACACAGGCCAAGATGAATCCACCTTTGGTCAAATGCATGTCACTGTCGGTGAAAACTGATAACCTTCGCGGGCTAACGAATGGGCACATCGCTGATAACCGCACGAGGGAGTGTCCGAGGACCACCAATAATGCATGCATGTGGCCCGAACATGTATGTATATATGAAAGGGTTGTGTAATGTTTTAAATAACCAATTCACGACTTTGATGTGGCACCTGCCTCACAAAACGGTCAATCCCACACGGAGGCTCACGACTCGTAGTGTACTACCGGACCCCCCCCCCCCACACACACACCGCACCACTACCGCCACTTCGAGGCATGTCAAACTTTTTCTGCACTGAACATGTGACGAAAGGAGTGTCGTGTTAAAATTTGAAAAAAAACCCAGAGATCATTCGACCGTTTTTATACATTGATTGATTTCCTAGGGATTTAATGTGCAAAAATCAAATTTGAGCTACATGCACACGTGATAGTGCACCAAAATGGATTGGAAAATCATATGTGTCCCTGGGTGCATGTTTATTCCCCGTGAAATTTCAAACATTGAGAATCTTGATTTTTAAAATCCAGTAAATCCAAAACTTAGTTGAAATTCATGAAACTTATCGTGGTGTCATATGGACACCAATAGACTGTGATATTGTATTTTTTTTGTCAAATTTGAGACAAGTTTTGATATAATCTTCTTACAAACGGGAGATTATTAATAATTGGCAACCAATATCGCAAACGGATTATTTATTCGAACCGTGGGCGTTAGACCAACAATGTACGTGCCATACTTCGTTTAAGCAATAAAGCGGCAGAATTAATCATCAAAAAAGAAAAACAATATACGTGCCGCCACGCGTCACGTGTGCCGTGCGAGCAGGCGTGAGTTGACGGGACGCATGCGAGCAGTCCGCCGCGCAGGCAGACCGGGAGGCGTGCGTGTGTTCGCTGCGTAGTGTCACTGGGAGGCGTGCTATTAGCTGTGTGAAATGACGGTAGGCATGCCAGCAGTCCGCTGCGCAGGCTCACCGGGAGGCGAGCCAGCCCTTTAACTGCCGCCCGCCTCGCTCCCACTGCTCCATATTAATGGCGCGCCCGAGCCGCTGGTCGTAATAGGAGGTGGCACCCCCCGTCCACAGCGGTCACCGCCATCTGGAGTGTATGAGGATGCCGCCGAAGCGCACTATCGGAGGGAGTGGCGACGCCGGGGCTGGTGAAGCACCCGCACAACGCGTGAAGCTGGGCACAGAGGTTGCCGTCGCCGCTGACAAGGTCTTGCGTGGGCAGCAGCGCGACCTTGACGTCGTCGCCGCCGTCGTGCCTCGCCAGCCGGAGCCGGAGGTCCACAGCAACTCCGGCAATGACTCCGACTCCGACGGAAAACCGGTTAGTCATCTATACCCATTTTTGCAGCAAATATATCATGTGTTTTCTCTGGTTACGCCTGCCCCCCTCCCCCTTCATTTTTGGAATAGAAATCCTATGGTTATGTTCTCTCAGTCCATGAAATCAGAGTAAGATTCGTTCGATCAGTGTAGTGTATTGATTGTTTGAATGGTAGCCGTCTAGGGTTAGTGATTAATTGTTTGTTCTGTACAAATGATTTTTGCTAATAATCCGACTAGGGTTAACGTTTGTGCTAATAATTCGTAGCCAGATCTTGAGAATTGATTTTGAATGTCCTACATATATGTTTGTGCCATTTTTTTGTTCCAGATCTTGAGAATTGATTTTGAATGTCCTACATATATGTGTGTGCCAATTTTTCCCCCAGATTGGTATGTACACTGATGAGGCTCCGGCCAGCGCCGCCGCCGATTGTAGATCCTGCACCCGGCAGCGCAGGCAGAAGCGGCCACGGCCCCCCTGGATCTGAGGAACCCGTAGAATCTCGGGCGGACAGCATAAGCGATCTCCCGGACGCCATCCTTGGGGAGATCATCTCCCTTCTCCCTACCAAGGATGGCTGCCGCACACAGGTCCTCGCATCTCGGTGGTGCCCTCTGTGGCACGCCGCGCCTCTTAATCTCGACTGTCGTCAGCTATCTGTCGTTCATGATTTTGAACTCCACGGATCCATCATCTCCTCCCACCAGGGCTCCGTTCAATGCCTCTGCATCCCGGCATGCTGCCTGCTGCACATACCCTGCACGGTGGACGCCTGGCTGACATCCCGTGAATTCGAAAAACTCCAGCAGCTTGAGTTCTACCATTACTACGAAAATAGCTTTCCACCAACCGCTGTATCTGTGCCCTCACCACCGATGTCCATCTCATGGTTTTCCTTCTCTCTCCACACCGCCACCTTGTTCCGGTGCCATCTAGCAGACAATCTGGTACAAATGCTTCGACTCCCACTGCTAAAAAAACTTGTGCTTGTGGTGGTTGATCTGTCCGAGGCCTCACTGCACAGCATCATCCACTCCAGTTGCCCTGCCCTGGAGCGCTTGCTGCTTGTTTTTGGAGAAGAAATCCGTATCCGTTGTCTCCAAATAAAGTCGCCTCACCTTGTAAGCATTGGAATTTGTTTTAAAGGACAGGAGCTCATCATCGAAGATGCCCCTTCACTTCAAAGGTTGCTCCTTGATTATTGTTATGCACCTTCACAAATAAATGTGGTCTCTGCACCTAAACTGGAGACCTTGGGTGTAATTCGTGATCCGTTTAAAGGTTACAAGATGGTGTTTGGCTCCACACTTATTCAGGTACTGTATATTATCATCAACACTTTTGTAATCATAAGCTGCATTTTTCATTTGTGCGCATAAGTTTTATATCATCTTGTAGTACACTTTTGGTACTAATATTATGTTCTATGCTCAATGAAGAGTTTGTCCATGGATAGCCTATCAATGGTGCTGGATTCTGTCAAGACCTTACATATCGGTATGTGGTGTTTAGATTTGAACACGATTATTGGCTTGCTGCGATGCTTTCCATGCCTGGAGAATTTGTATATAGAGGTGATGATTTCACGCACATTGAAAGCCCATATATAATGTACTAGAATTAACCGTTCAGCTGTCGCTCTTTCGACATACTCTTTTTTTAGACATTAACTGTTTTCAATCTTCATGTCTATTTAGGCAATAACACATGGACAAAAAGGTATAACCAATCGGTGGCGTAAGAAGCATAGGGATTTTCTCAGTTCTCATGACATTCGCTTGAGGACAATAACGATGGAAGGATATGCATCCAACCATGCAAACACTAGCTTTGTCACATTCTTCCTGTTGAATGCGAGGGTACTATTGTCCGTGAGGATTAAGTTTTTTAACAAAAAGTTTCTCACGGATGGACACGTTGAACAGCACAAAAAGAAGTTTCAGGTGGACAAAAGGGCTTCTTAACGTGCTCGGCTTCTATTTACAACAACTTGTCATCATGTACCAGTAAATTTTCTGGCCCAAGATCTTGATTTTATGGATCAGACCGATCCATTTGATTGTGATTGCCGAAAACTTTGGTTGAGTTCGATGCTATTGCCCTGTTCAATCCGGGTTTTGTCTAAACCTGATGAACTGATCCTCGTGCTTTTGTACCGTTTGTAAGCTGGAGTTAGATGTTGTTGCCCTTTTCAACTCGGTTGTGACTCATATTTTCTTTCAAACAGGGCCAATGGCTTGCCATTTCTTTAATTAAATGCCTAGAAATCATAAATGTGTCCTTGGGTGAATGTTTAGGTCCCATTTCTTTACTTAAATGCCTAGAAATCATAAATGCTATATGCAATAATTATGCATGTGCTTGCTCGCCGTTGAGGCGGCCGCGACGCGCTCTGCTCGCGTCCCTCCGCGCGCTCTGCTCTCGCATCCATCCGCGCGCTCTGCTCGCCGTTGACACGTCGCAGCGCGCTCGGGTCGCGTCCCTCCGCGCGCGCTCTGCCAGCGGTTGGGGCCGGCGCACGATCACGTTGGGGGCCCCATATGCACGCGGTTGCACCGCGCGCGTTGCCACGATGCAGTTACGTGCGGCACAATGGAGTTACGCGCTGCAAAAACTGCCATCCGGACGTGCCGATATTCCAGTCCGTCCGGCCTCCCCATTTATTCCCGCGACCATTATAACCTTTGTCTCGTCAACCTTTCGATCGCGCCCCACAACACAAACAAGCACACCCATGACGACACATACAGAGAGGATATATATCTAGCGCTGCTCCAATGGAGTTCGGCGTGCATCAAGTGGAGACCCACGTAAGGGAGAAGGACCTCTCGGTGGTATACACCAACGATCGACCCGGCCGTGGTGGAGGACTCCATCAACACCATGGAGCAGTTGCTTGCTAAGGACAACAAGTACAAAGTGGTCGGCTTCGACCTCCAGTACACCGTCGGTCGTCCCGGGGTTGATCAGGCGGTTGCCGTCGCCCAGTTGTGTGTGGGCCGTCACGTCCTCGTTTACCACTACTGCCTGGCCACAAGGCCTTGCGAGCGTTTCACCAGGTTTGTCAAGAGCTCCAACTACAAGTTCGCTACGGTGAACACCGCCGACGATGTAAAAGCGCTCCAGATTTTGGGCTTGGCCTGCCCGAAGCTTGTCGACATCCGTGGCCACTACAGGGTCTGGAGCAGCACGAAGAAGGACTCCCTGGTTGAACTTGCCGCCGCCATCATCGACCCCTACTACGAAAACATGAAGGAAGGTTCCAAGAGAAATCCTGTATCCTGGCACGGTGCCTGGGTGCGGAGACTGGATGAACCTCACCTCAAGTTTGTAGCCAAGAACGTGTACACATGCTACGAGATGCACAGGCGGATCGTCGACATGAGGGAGTGCCTCCTTCCTGTAGACAGCGAGGGATCGAGCCACCAGCAGAGCAGCAGCGGCAAGCGTCACAAGAAGAAGTAGATGATGATTAGATATGATCGTTTATCCTAGTTTATTATGCATGTAATTGTTTACTTTGGTGTGTGCAAATGTTATGTGTGTAGTTAGTTATGTAATTGGATGTTTAATTTGGTTATGCAATCATGTCCTTATAAGTATATATGTTGTTGTTCTGTAAACAGAGCATAGATATTGTGCCGACAAAGCAAATCACCTCGCCCATGGGCTAAACTAGGGAACCCGTCAGTGATGATTTCATCAATCGCTGACAATTATTTACCACCAACCGTTTGCCCACAACACACACGGGTTATTAGCAGGAATCGTCCGTGTTGTTACCCGTCTTCCCACACATTTCGGATTACTGACCTGTTTGCCGCGTATAACACACATCTTGTTAAGTTGAACCGTTTCTGTTGTGTTGGGTAATCGCAAACAGTTCATCCGAGTGAACCGCATGCCGTATATCGCACACAACTTGATCTGCCTGACCATTTCTGTTGTGTTGGGTAATCACAAACAGTTCATCCGAGTGAACTGTATGCTGTGTATCGCACACACCTCGAACTGGCTGACCGTGTTTGTTGTTCTGGCTCATCGCAAACAGTTCATATGGGTCAACTGTATGCCATGTATCGCACACGCGTCTCTAATCTGAATCGTGCTTGATGTCTCCGGTATCGCACACAGTTCGTATTATTGGTGACGGTTTTATTACGACACCGTTTGCGATTCATGCATCACACACAGTTTGCTCGCGGGGTCTCTGATTCATGTGTCGCGTTAGCGGTCGCCTGCAATAGTGCATCCATAAGCTTAAACCATGAGTGGGACAATTTCCAATCATTAATTTCATTCTCTCCCATGCTTGTGCAACATGTTCTTGCTCAAGTTGCTTAAAATTCATTATTTGATTTCTTAGAGAAATAATCTTAGTGGGAGGAAAATACTTGGCAATAAAAGCATCCTTACAGTTATCCCAAGAATCAATACTATTGCGTGGCAAGGATGAAAACCAAGTTTTAGCACGATCTCTTAGTGAGAACAGAAATAATTTCAACTTAATAATATCATTATCCACATCTTTTTTCTTTTGCATATCACATAATTCAACAAAAGTATTAAGATGGGAAGCAGCATCCTCGTTAGGAGTTCCAGAAAATTGTTCTTTCATAACAAGATTTAGCAAATCAGCATTAATATCATAAGACTCCGCACTAGTGGCGGGAGGAGCAATTGGAGTACTAATAAAATTATTATCTATTATATAATTAAAACAAGAGACAAACAAGCCATTATATTTATCCACATGTACTAATATTATTACCACCGTTTGATCAGAATAATAATGACTGAGATTGAAAAGATTTTGCGTAACACAATATCATGTACGTGTCAGGATATTGGACTGTCACGTCTATATATGTATGTTCACACACGTAAGGTAGATCAACGGAATTACAAAAGGAAGCAGCAGTTCAACTTTAAAAAAAGGAAGCATCGGTTGATAAAAGGAATCATAAGGGTGATGATTTCATCAATCGCAGACAATTATTTACCATCAACCGTTTGCCCACAACACACACGGGTTATTAGCAGGAATCGTCCGTGTTGTTATCCGTCTTCCCACACATTTCGGATTACTGACCTGTTTGCCGCGTATCACACACATCTTGTTAAGTTGAACCGTTTCTGTTGTGTTGGGTAATCGCAAACAGTTCATCCGAGTGAATCGCATGCCGTATATAGCACACACCTTGATCTGCCTGACCGTTTCTATTGTGTTGGGTAATCACAAACAGTTCATCTGAGTGAACTGTATGCTGTGTATCGCACACACCTCGAACTGGCTGACCGTGTTTGTTGTTCTGGCTCATCGCAAACAGTTCGTATGGGTCAACTGTATGCCATGTATCGCACACGCGTCTCTAATCTGAATCGTGCTTTATGTCTCCGATATCGCACACAGTTCGTATTATTGGCGACGGTTTTATTATGGCACCATTTGCGATTCATGCATCACACACAGTTTGGTCGCGGGGTCTCTGATTCATGTGTCGCGTTAGCGGTCGCCTGCAGTAGTGCATCCATAAGCTTAAACCATGAGTGGGACAATTTCTAATCATTAATTTCATTCTCTCCCATGCTTGTGCAACATGTTCTTGCTCAAGTTGCTTAAAATTCATTATTTGATTTCTTAGAGAAATAATCTTAGTGGGAGGAAAATACTTGGCAATAAAAGCATCCTTACAGTTATCCCAAGAATCAATACTATTGCGTGGCAAGGATGAAAACCAAGTTTTAGCACGATCTCTTAGTGAGAACAGAAATAATTTCAACTTAATAATATCATTATCCACATCTTTTTTCTTTTGCATATCACATAATTCAACGAAAGTATTAAGATGGGAAGCAACATCTTCATTAGGAGTTCCAGAAAATTGTTATTTCATAACAAGATTTCGCAAATCAGCATTAATATCATAAGACTCTGCACTAGTGGCGGGAGGAGCAATTGGAGTACTAATAAAATCATTATCTATTATATAACTAAAACAAGAGACAAACAAGCCATTTTATTTATTCACATGTACTAATATTATTACCACCGTTTGATCAGAATAATAATGGCTGAGATTTAAAAGATTTTGCGTAACACAATATCATGTACGTGTCAGGATATTGGACTGTCACGTCTATATATGTATGTTCACACATGTAAGGTAGATCAACAGAATTACAAAAGGAAGCAGCGGTTCAACTTTAAAAAAAGGAAGCATCGGTTGAGAAAAGGAATCATAAGGAGATGAGCCACTCGGACTATACTTTTCTTAAATGAAAGACCGTGGACTCTGCCTTTGCAACGACTAAGAGACCTGCGTAGAAAGGAAGAAGGATTAATAAAAAAACTAACGATCCTGAAAGCTTTGCCGGAAGAAGCACGACAATTAGTCCACATAGTAATTGGAGATAGTAGTATACGAGAGCATATGTAATAGGATCTCCGCAAGACTGAACTGCACCGTGCATACAAGCAGAACGCGTACTGATCCATAAAAGAAGGCACGTCCTGTGCGGATTCTTCTGCAGCAGCGTATGCCACTAGCTGAACTCTAATTTGCATGAATGTCCAACGTATGCTACAGTCGGGCCAACTCGCATGCATGTCCAGTGTACGGCTGCATCTTATACACTGAAAACACATGATGCATTGTGAAGTATATTGACAAAACCCCCGCAAAAAAAGTATATTGACAAAAAGAACTATCTTTTTTGCGGAGCACTAGAAGAAAAATCATCGAATGAATCCACCACATAAGAATAACTTACCTATTTCTTGCATAATCAGTGATATGCACGATCAAAGCGATAACGATTACTCTCTTTTTAGGGAAAAAGTGATAGCAATTACTCATTAAATACAGCTCCACAAATTTTATGGACCTTTCAGCCATTAGGCTTACTCTTCCTAATTTGGTTGAACGTAAAAATAGAGATAATACAACTCAATCTTAGGTGCGCAATTAGAAATTACAAATAAAGCAATATTACGAGTTTGATTCTACACATAGTATACAAAAATCTAAATTTTGGAATAAATTTTTACCATGGAAATTAAAAATGTATTTAAGAGCACAACTCTTTGTACGGACGAAACCCGTGATAAGAAACATAGTAAAATTAGTCAACAAAGAAAATATGCAAATTTCTCCAAATGGGACTGTATGCATATCGTCGGTTGAAAATTGGTCAACGAATAGCCAAAATTTGAAAATTGTACGTGTGAATGAGGAATAAAATTAGAAAGAAATATTTATATTTCTCTAAAGGTATCAAAATGTTTATCTTCAGTGTTATGGAAAGGGGTAGATGGAACATAAGGGAGAGGGGGGCAGCCAAAGCAGAGACCACTCAAGGCTTTTAGTTAGCAGCGGTGGAGAAGTTCTAGATAGGGAAGCATCAGATAACATGTGCATGTACAAGAATCCCGCACATGACATGCATGACACCGAGTAAAAAATTAGGAGTTATGAAAGTATGTTGCCTGAGTGGGCTATTGTAGCAAGAAACCACAACAAACAATGTCATCACTTAAGTAGTAGGGTTCTAAGAAATGAGCGTGTCAATGTGCTGAAAGAAGTACAAGACAATGCAAAACAAAATTGGTATGTTCAGAAACAACACTGATGAGAGTGTGCAAGACATCAATGTTTAGTATTTTTCATGGATAAGTGAATCATGTGCGAATGCATCTAGAGACATGGTGATGCAAATAAAAATATTCATTACCACTACCAGCGAATTGATGATGATGGACAAAGATAACACAAGGTTTAAGTGTCACCAATTTTTTTTGTTAGAAAAATATTTGGAAATTGGTGAAATATAGACATCTAAAATTTTGCATAGCAAGCCATGGACCATACATCTTCTACTGTCACACTCCAAATTTTACCAATATTGTAGTTTACTAAACAATATATTTTGCCAAATTACAAGCACATAGCAGAACTAAAATGAATAGCAGTTCACACAGAAGTAAAAGAATCATTGAATAGGCAAACCCACACTTCATATCATAGCTAAATGACATTTTTATCAATAATTTATATTATAATTTATGTATAAATCATGAAATTTAGAAGATTCAACAAATTTTCTTGAGACAGAGCTATACATAGTATTTCTTCCCATATAAATAATTAAAATGATATACGTGTCAAAGTTTTAAAAGTTTGACACGAGGCATAACTAAAATGTAAAATCTAGCCGCGCAAATGCGCGGGTCACACCGCTAGTTTTTATACATTAACTGAGTTTTCTAGGCATTTTATGTGCATAATTCAAATTTGAACTACATGCACATGCTCCAGTGCACCAAAATGGGTTCAAAGATCATATATGTGTCCTTGGGTGCGTGCTTAGGTCACATGCAAGAAATGGGAATGAATTTCAAACACCTCGGCATCGTGGCTCCACTGCAAACATTGAGATACTTGGTTTTGAAATTCTAGTAAATCCAAAACTCGTCTGAAATTCATGAAACTTGGCATGCTATCATGGAATGGCACCAATATGCTGTGGTAAAATTTTTGTCCCATTTGGGGCAGGTTTTGGCATAAGCTTCTCACAAACCAGAGCTTCTCACAAGAAGCCTCATGGTTCCGGTAGGGAACGTGTCACCTTTGTGAACGAAACGACATTCGTTGCCTCTTCTTGCCTTCAATTTTTTTTTCTAGAGGCAACATAGACCAACAAGAGTGTCATGTTAAATTTTGGAATTATTCGGGGTTCGTTTGGATAATTTTATACATTAACTAAGTTTTCTAGGCATTTTATGTGCATAATTCAAATTTGAACTACAGGCACATGCTTCGGTGCACCAAAATGGGTTGAAAATCCATATGTGTGTCCTTGGGTGCATGCTTAGGTCTCATGCAAGAAATGGGAATGAATTTCAAACACCTCGGCATCGTGCCTCGGCCGCAAACGTTGAGATACTTGGTTTTGAAATTCTAGTAAATCCAAAACTCGTCTGAAATTCATGAAACTTGGCATGCTATCATGGAATGGCGCCGACATGCTGTGGTAAATTTTTTGTCCCATTTGGGGCTGGTTTTGGTATAAGCTTCTCACAAACCAGAGCTTCTCACAAGAAGCCTCGTGGTTTCGGTAGGGAACGTGTCACCTTAGTGGACGAAACGACATTCGTTGCCTCTTCTTGCCTTGATTTTTTTTCTAGAGGCAACATAGACCAATAGGAGTGTCGTGTTAAATTTTGGAATTATTCGGGGTTCGTTTGGACATTTTTATACATTAACTGAGTTTTCTAGGCATTTTATGTGCATAATTCAAATTTAAACTACATGCACATGCTCCGGTGCACCAAAATGGGTTGGAAAATCATATATGTGTCCTTGGGTGCATGCTTAGGTCCCATGCAAGAAATGGGAATGAATTTCAAACACCTAGGCTCTTTGTGGCTCGGCCGCATACTTGAGAACTTGGTTTTGAAATTCTAGTAAATCTAAAACTCGTCTGAAATTCATGAGACTTGGCATGGTGTCATGAAATGGAACCAACATGCGGTGGTAAATTTTTTGTCCCATTTGGGGCAGGTTTTGGTATAAGCTTCTCATAAACCAGAGCTTCTCACAAGAAGCCTCGTGGTTCCGGTAGGGAACGTGTGTCACCTTTGTGGACGAAATGACATTTGTTGCCTCTTCTCGCCTTGATTTTTTTTCTAGATGCAACATGGACCAATAGGAGTGTCGTGTTAAAATTTGGAATTATTCGGGGGTTCGTTTGGACATTTTTATACATTAACTGAGTTGTCTAGGCATTTTATGTGCATAATTCAAATTTGAACTACATGCACATGCTCCGGTGGAAAATGGGTTGAAAAATCATATATGTGTCCTTGGGTGCATGTTTAGGTCCCATACAAGAAATGAGAATGAATTTCAGACACCCATGCTTCGTGGCTCGGCCGCAAACATTGAGAAACTTGGTTTTTAAATTCCTGTAAATCCAAAACTCCTCTGAAATTCATGAGACTTGGCATGGTGTCATGAAATGGCACCAACATGCTGTGGTAAATTTTTTGTCCAATATGAGAGAAGGCGCACACATTAACAACCACAACCAACATAGCCATTTTGGAACAAATAGCTGTCACGTTATCATCACAAAACGGTTGTACAATATTATTTAAATCGTGGGCGTTCTACTGACCATTTACGTGCCGCCACGCGTCCCACTTTTTTAATGGCAAGGAGGTGCCGTGCGGGCAGCTGTTTGAGTAGACGGGAGGCGTGCGAGCGAAGTCCGCGACGCAGGCTGGCCGGGAGGCGTGCGGCCAGTCCTGCGCTGCGCAGGCTGACCGGGAGGCATGCGCCCAGTCCTCTGCTACGCAGGCTCACCAGGAGGCGTGCGAGCAGTACGCTGCGCAGGCTCACCGGGAAGCGAGCCCTTTGACCTCCATCATCGCCCACCTCGCTCTCAACTTCTCCATTAATGGCGCCCGAGCCGCTGTTTAATAGGCGGCCTTACTGATCTCTCTTCGCCTCCCATTCCCCTCTCGCCAGAATCCTATCTTCCAGAGCTCCACCTACTCCATGGCGCACAAGGATCATCTGCCACTAGTCTTCCGGTTTGGTGAAGTCGATTCCGAGCTGGAGGAGATAGAAAATAAGGAGGAATGGGACCTCAGGGACATGGCCCTGAACGAGATGGCCGCGGCGGATGCTGCCCCCGCGCCCGTCCCAGCTCCCATCCCCGCGCCCGCGCCAGCGACCATCCCTGTGGCATTGACGGGCTGGTCGCCGAGCACCATCACAACGCTGGAAGCCGCGGGCGTCAGCGAGGTCCCCGTGGACCCACGCGAGCTCGTGTACGTGCCAGCGCCCCACGCGATGGCCCTGGCAGCCGACGGTGGGGTGGCGGCAACGGCGGTCGGCAACAGCTGCCGTTGGGCAGTGGCAGTGGAGCATGTGGCGGGTGTTGTGCGCACACCCAACAAGGACGCCACACGCAGTACACCCCGCCGGGGACTGCGCCGCCGCCGTGCTGTAGCCTCCCAGCTGGAGCTGTCCTCGGATGACGGTGGAGTGGCTGAGCGACGACGACGGACCGGTGCCATTGGTGATGGTGGGAGAAGCAGATGAGATAAGCTACGAGAAGGGAGGGGAAAATGCGATGCCGACTTGCCGGCCGTGACTGTTTATATAGTAGGCCGGTAAGCACTGGGGTTTTGGGAGATTTCGCCGAGTCGGGTGGGAAGCTTGCACGGTTCCGCGCGGGAACCTGCACGGTTGCGCGGGAATGGGCTCACCGACGATTCATTGGCGCCTCTTCGAGCTAACATTTGGCCAAAAGAACGCCTGTCCGGTGCTCAAGCTTGCGCTCGAGGCCTTCTGCGGTAGCGGGGTGACAAGACGTGCGAGAAGAGGACAAAATGACACGTACACATATGGTTAATAAAAAAATGTTTGCGATTTAATTACCTAGCACACGGCCGCTCTCTACGCAGCGTCACGAACGATTGTTCGCTCACTGTGTGATGTGGAACGCGACATACTTTTGTTGGGGAACGAAGCATGAAAATCAAAAAAATTCCTACGAACACCCAAGATCTATCTAGGAGAAGCATAGCAACGAGAGGGGAGAGTGTGTCTACGTACCCTCGTAGACCGTTAAGCGGAAGCATGTATTACGCGGTTGATGTAGTCGTACTCGTCACAATAAAATCGCGATCCAATCCGATCAAGTACCGAACGGACGGCACCTCCACGTTCAGCACACGTACGGCTCGATGACGTCTCCGCCTTCTTGATCCAGCAAGCGGGAGAGGAGAAGTAGATGCGATCACAACCAGCAGGACGGCGTGGTGGTGGAGCGCCCACAGCGCTTCGCTAAGCGTCGTCGGGACGAGGTGGTGGAGTAACGGGAGAGAGGGGCGCCCAGGGGCTGGCCTGTGCTTTGGTGCGCCCCCTCCTCTATATTTATATGGGTGGAGGGGCTAGGAGTCCAGCCCCTCTTCCTTCTAGGGCCGGTGGCCAAGGGAGAGGAGTTGGACTCCAGGTCCAACTCTTCCCCTCTTGTCCCTTCGGGACTCTTCCCTTCTCCTCTAGGCGCCTGGGCCTTTGAGGGCTAGTGCGCCTGGCCCAATAAGGCCAGGGCACCTCCCCTCAGCCCATGTTAGCCCTAGGGATGTGGTGGATCCCTTGGTGTTCTTCCGGACCCCTCCGGAAGTTTCTGGAACCTTCTGGAACCTTCCCAGTACAATACCGAAAAAACCAAACTTTTTCCGAAACCCTGAAAACAACTTTCCATATATAAATCTTTACCTCCGGACCATTTCGGAACTCCTCGTGACGTTCGGGATCTCATCCGGGACTCTGAACAACATTCGGTCACCAACATGCATATCCCAATATAACTCTAGCGTCACCGAACGTTAAGCGTGCGGACCCTACGGGTTCGAGAATCATGTAGACATGACCGAGACACCTCTCTGGTCAATAACCAATAGCGGAACCTGGATGCCCATATTGGTTCCTACATATTCCACGAAGATCTTTTGTCGGTTGAACCACGATGTCGAGGATTCGGTTAATCCCGTATGCAATTCCCTTTGTCCAGCGATATGTTACTTGCCCGAGATTCGATCGTCGGTATCTCCATACCTAGTTCAATCTCGTTACCGGCAAGTCTCTTTACTCGTTTCGTAATACAAGATCCCGTGACTAACTCATTAGGCACATTGCTTGCAAGCTCTTTACGATGTTGTATTACCGAGAGGGCCCAGAGATTCTCCGTCATACGGAGTGACAAATCCCAGTCTCGATCCATGCCAACCCAACAGACACCTTCGGAGATACATGTAGAGCATCTTCATGATCACCCAGTTATGAAGTGACGTTTGATAGCACACAATGTATTCCTCCGGTATCCGGGAGTTGCATGATCTCATGGTCTTAGGAATAGATACTTGACATGAAGAAAGCTATAGCAATAAACTCAGTGATACGATCAAATGCTAAGCTTACGGTTGGGTCTTGTCCATCACATCATTCTCCTAATGATGTGATCCCGTTATCAAATGACAACTCATGTCTATGGTTAGGAAACCTTAACCATCTTTGATCAACGAGCTAGTCTACTAGAGGCTTACTAGGGACATTGTATTTATTTATGTATTCACACATGTATTTAAGTTTCCGGTCAATACAATTATAGCATGAATAATAAACCTTTATCATGAATAAAGAAATATGATAATAACCAATTTATTATTGCCTTTAGGGCATATTTCCAACAGTCTCCCACTTGCACTAGAGTCAATAATCTACTTTACATAGTTATGAATCTAACACCCATGGAGTCTTGGTGCTGATCATGTTTTGCCCATGGAAGAGGTTTAGTCAACGGATCTGCCACATTCAGATCCGTATGTACTTTGCAAAGTTCTATGTCTCCATCCTTAACATAATTACAAATGGAGTTGAAGAGACGCTTGATGTGCTTGGTTCTCTTGTGAAACCTGGGCTCCTTGGTAATGGCAGTAGCTCCAGTGTTGTCACAAAAGATAGTCATTGGATCCGATGCACTAGGTATTACACCCAGATCGGATATGAACTCCTTCATCCAGACTCCTTCTTGCGCTGCTTCCGAAGCAGCTATATACTCCGCTTCACATGTAGATCCCGCCACGACGCTCTGCTTGGAACTGCACCAACTGACCGCTCCACCATTTAATATAAATATGTATCCGGTTTGAGACTTAGAGTCATCCGGATCTGTGTCGAAGCTAGCATCGATGTAACCCTTTACGACGAGCTATTCGTCACCTCCATAAACGAGAAACATGTCCTTAGTCCTTTTTAGGTACTTCAGTATATTCTTGACCGCTGTCCAGTGATCTACTCCTGGATCACTTTGGTACCTCCCTGCCAGACTTATGGCAAGGCACACATCAGGTCTGGTACACAGCATGGCATACATTATAGAGCCTATGGCTGAGGCATAGGGAATGACTTTCATCCTTTCTCTTTCTTCTGTCGTGGTCGGGCTTTGAGTCTTACTCAACTTCACACCTTACAATATAGGCAAGAACCCTTTCTTTGACTCATCCATTTTGAACTTCTTCAAAACTTTGTCAAGGTATGTGCTTTGTGAAAGTCCTATTAGGCGTCTTGATCTATCTCTATAGATTTTGATGCCCAATATGTAAGCAGCTTCACTGAGGTCTTTCATTGAAAAACTATTATTCAAATATCCTTTTATGCTTTCCAGAAATTCTATATAATTTCCAATCAACAATATGTCATCCACATATAATATTAGAAATGCTATAGAGCTCCCACTCACTTTCTTGCAAATACAAGCTTCTCCGTAAGTTTGTATAAAACCAAAAGCTTTGATCACCTCATCAAAGCGAATATTCTAACTCCGAGATGCTTGCACCAGTCCATAGATGGATCGCTGGAGCTTGCATACTTTGTTAGCATCCTTAGGATCGACAAAACCTTCTGGTTGCATCATATACAACTCTTCCTTAAGAAACCCGTTAAGGAATGCCGTTTTGACGTCCATTTGCCAGATCTCATAATCAAAAAATGCGGCAATAGCTAACATAATTCTAACAGACTTAAGCATCGGTACGGGTGAGAAAGTCTCATCGTAGTCAACCCCTTGAACTTGTCGGAAACCCTTTGCGACAAGTCGAGCTTTATAGACGGTGACATTACCATCAGCGTCTGTCTTCTTCTTAAAGATCCATTTATTCTCAATGGCTTGCCGATCATCGGGCAAGTCCACCAAAGTCCATACTTTGTTCTCATACATGGATCCTATCTATGATTTCATGGCCTCAAGCCATTTGTCGGAATCCGGGCTCATCATAGCTTCTTCATAGTTCGTAGGTCCGCCGTTGTCTAATGATACGTCTCCAACGTATCTATAATTTTTGATTGTTCCATGCTATTATAGTATCAATCTTGGATGTTTTATATACATTTACAAGCAATTATATATCATTTTTTGGGACTAACCTATTAACTTAGTGCCCAGTGTCAGTTGCTGTTTTTTGCCTGTTTTTGGTTTTCCAGAATATCAGTACCAAACGAAGTCCAAATGCCACGAAACTTTTTGGAGATTTTTTTCTGGACATAAGAGACACTAGAAGCTTCGGGAGGAGGCCAGAAGATAGAGGAGGAGGCCACGAGCCACCAAGGCGCGCCCCAGGGGGGTGGCGCGCCCTGGTGCCTCGTGGGCCCACCTCTGCTCTGTTTGACCTAATTCCGCCTCTATAAATTCTCTAAAATCGGGAAACCAACAGAGGAGTCCACGAAATACTTTTTTCCGCCGCCGCAAGTTCCTGTTCTCGAGAGATCCCATCTGGAGGCCTATTTCGGCACTCTGCCGGAGGGGGAATCGATCACGGAGGGGCTCTCCATCAACCTTGCTGCCCTTCTGTTGGGGATATTCACCAGCAAGGAGACCCGGCAGAGTGTTAACCCGGCCATAACGCGAGCTTAGCGGGCCAACTCACTGCGGGGCTGAAGACTATATGGGCCGGCTTAGCAAGGCCTGGTAAGGATAGGCCGGCTTACATAATGGGCCGGCTCACGACAAGGTCAGATGGCAAGGAGAGCCGTCTTGGAGAACAAGTAGGAAGGAATGAAGAGACGGGTCAAAGAACGACCCGGACTCTCATGTAATCTAGGGTTCCACCTGTATATATAAAGGGGAGCACCTATACGAAAAAGACTAAGTTGTAATCCCCTCGAGAGCTAGGTTAGCGAATCCGCATCCTTGTAATCGAGATCCACATCAATATAAACAAGCAGGACGTAGGCTTTTACCTCCACCATGAGGGGCTGAACCTGGGTAACCCGGCGTCTTCTCGTTCCCGCTCAACCCCGCTAAGCTTCCACGTTAGTGCGATGGCTTCATCTCTAAGTCCTACCAGGACATCTGTCGCGACAAAACCACGACAGTTGGCGCCCACCGTGGGGCTCACGCATGGTGGAGTTGAGTTCTTAGCGGGATCCCTTCCAGGGTTCGGGAAGTACGCGGTTGGCATGATGACCAAGAGCCGCTGCGGAAAGCTCTAAATCGACGATTCACACTGGGGCCCCGACGCCGACTCAATCGAGTACGGGTACCGGGTCCCCTTCGGCAACATCCATACCTTCATCGGCGTGGTCGGCGAGCCGGCCGCCGGGTTGGAGAGCGTCGCTGGTGTCGAGACGCGCGCCGGCTCGGTCAGCTCCCGGCGAGACCCGGCCCGCGTCAAGCCGGCCCAGATCATGCTTTCGTGGGTTTCACCCAAGGGGTGGCCCGGTCGGAGAACTCCCTGTCTCAGGATGACACGCTGGTCCAGTCTGACGGCGAGTCCTCGATGGGGGAAACTGAGTCAATTCTTCCGCTGCATGATGGTAGGCTGGGGCACACGAACGACGTCTTCCCGGAGAGCCCTGATCCGTCTCGCTTTGCGGCGGTGTACATGGCGGGTAGGCAAGATCCCGCGCGAGACCCGGCCAATCTGACGGCGGGACGGAACAACCTCCTGGCCGGCTCAGGAGGGGCCGGCGCCTCGGCCTCCGGCTCTCAGAAGACCGGGGTTCAGGCACTCGCGGACTTGATGAATATGCTGGCGACCCTATTGGCTGAGCCGGTCACTTCAGAGAACGCAGCGGCGCGCAACACGGAGATCGTGAAGTGTCGCGAGGAGATGGCCAAGATCCCAGAGGACATCAACGCAGAGAACGCCCGCATGGTACAGGAGCAGGCACAGATCACCGCGGAGAGGCAGCGCCTTGACGAGGAGACACAGTACCTGAGCCGTCGGCAGGCTGAGTCCGAGCTTGTTCATCGGAGGCATCGCCAGAGCCGGCTTCCGGCTGATCTCGAGCCAACTCAGCTGTTCACAACGCCGCCGGCTCCGACAACCCTGGGGGCTGGAGTTATCCCCCCGCGAGAGCCGCTACAGCAGCTCATTCAGTAGTGAGAGCCGGCCCGACTTCGTACACCAGATCAGCGGCAGCAGCCGCCGTCTCACCGGTTCCAAACCCCAATTGGACACTACTCCAACCCGGTGGATAACGTGCTGGCAGCAACCCACAACTTGGCATCTATTCCGATTGAGGGGGACGGCCCGATTCAGACAGAGGCCAGGAATGCCATTGCGATGCTCAAGATGGCAGTGGTGCAGCAAGCCAATTACTCGCATAGCCAGCATCGGCTTCACTCAACCCCTCATCAGAGCCGCTCCAGGAGTCAGCGCCCTGAGTCGCCCGCGGTCTCCAGCAACGCGCACTGCCGGAGGGCCACCCAACCACTGGCGGAGCAGCAGCAGCCCAGGATCCCGCAGGACGTGGCTGATGCAGCCCGGATTCTGCGAGCATGGGAGGAGTAAAACGCGCGGGCAGGGCGTGACCCGCCGGCACACGTCAGCGCGCCGGCACGCGTTAACCCGCCGCCGAATGCTAACCCGCCGGAAGTGCATCGTTCACTTGAGATAACCCGGCCTGACGGCCGGCCTGAGAGTTCGTCGAGCCGCCTGGTTGGAACCCCCTGCTTGGTGCCGGCACTGCGAGAGGCGCGCATTCCCTCAGATTTCAAGGGGCCTCGCAAGGTTCCTAACTACACAGCGAATTTAGAGCCTACGGAGTGGGTCGAGAGCTATGAGCTAGCGATGGACTTGTTGGGTGCAAGCGAATCAGTCCTGGCGCGCTACTTGCCATTGATGTTGGAGGGCCCTGCACGTACCTAGATGAAAAACTTACCGGCAAATTCTATCAACACCTGGCAGGAGCTGAAGGAGTGTTTCATCAAGAACTTCCAGGGGACCTGCAAGAGGCCAACCACAATTGTGGACCTTGAGCGTTGTGTCCAGCGTGAGGATGAGTCAGCGCACCATTGGGCTCGCCGGGTTGCAGAAGTTATGCACAGTTCTGACAGCATCACGGCGGCTCAGGCGGTGCTTGTTCTGGAACGAACATGTAAGTTCCAGCCGCTGGTTCAGAAGCTTGGGCGGCTCAAGCGAAAGGTTCAGGACATGGGAGACCTCATGGATGTCTTAACCCGATATGCGGAGTCGGATAACACCATGGATCCGCTGTCAGACGAGGAGAAATCTGGCAAGGGAAAGAAGGCTAGCGGTAAGGGTCAGCAGCAGAACAACGACAACGGTCAGAGCAACAACGGTGGGAAGCGCAAGGGTCACGATGGTGGCTCGGATTTGGTGGCGAACACGAACGCAACAAACAAGGGTCAGCGTCAGGATGACGGTTCCAGGAAGCCGCCCTCCGGCAATCGCCCTCTCACTTATGAAGAACTCCTCAAAGCTCCTTGTCCGAAGCACAGTTATAATGGTAAACCGTCCACTCACTCCAGGGAAAATTGCTATGTGATGCAAGAGTTCGCCAAGCGTGCCTTCCAGCATCATCATCATGGTGGGGGCAACGGCGGACAACCCGCCAACCCAGGACCCGGCTTCTCAGGAGCCGGCTTGTAGGGGCCTTTTGCCGGACCGGGCTTCCAGGGAAATGGTGGCCAAGGCGGCGGGTTCCAGGGGGCTGGGAATCCGGGAGGCGGCAATCAGAGAGGCAACCAGGGAAACTAGCACCAGGCTGGCGCGGCAGGATTTCAGAGTAACCCGAAGCAGTTGAATAGCGGACAGTATCACGTCTTCACCACCAGCACCTGTAAGCGGCATCGGAAGGTGCAGCGAAGAGCCGCCCACATGGTTGAGCCGGCAACCCCGTACTACCTCAACTGGTCGGAGCAGCCGGTCACCTGGAGCAGGGCGGATCATCCAGTCATACTCGATCACCGCGACCACTTGGCTCTGGTGGTTGCGCCACAAGTCAGTGGTTATACCTTGACAAAGGTGCTTATGGACGGGGGCAGCAGCATCAACATCCTGTATTATGACACGTTCAGGCGGATGAATCTGTCTGATAAACAGTTAACTCCGTCTTCTACAGTCTTTCACGGCATTGTTCCTGGCAAGTCGGCATATCCCATGGGAAGAATTTCCCTTGAGGTGGCCTTTGGCTCGGAGGATAACTGGCGTTCTGAGTTCCTGTTCTTCGAGGTGGTCAAGCTCAAGAGCCCATACCACGCCCTGTTTGGCCGGCCGGCTTACGCGCGGTTCATGGCGCGCCCATGTTATGTCTACCTGAAAATAAAGATGCCAGGGCCAAGGGGAACCATCACAGTGGAAGGAAACCGGAAAATCGCACTCGAGTGCGAGGAAGGGGATGCAGCTTACGCGGAGACGGCTTGCGCCGCGGAGGAGTTGCGGTATTACAAGGATAATGTTGACCCGGCCGACAGGACGTCTCTAAAGAAGCCCACCGCGGAGTCTGACCCCCTGCTCAAGTTTAAGTCGGCCAGAGATACAAAGCAAGTTGACTTCACCCCAGGCAATTCTTCAGAGCAGTTCACCATCGGGGCGAATATGGATCCCAAATAGGAAAGCGGGCTCATCGAGTTCATCCGTGAGAATCGGGACATGTTCGCATGGAAACCTTCTGACATGCCAGGTGTACCGAGAGAACTCGCTGAGCACTCCCTTAATGTGGATCCCAAGTTTAAACCAGTCCGGCAGTTTCTCCGTCGCTTCAACGAGGAGAGGCAGAAAGCTATTGGAGAAGAAGTGGCCCGGCTCCTAGCTGCCGGGTTCATCGTCGAAGTCTTTCATCCCGAGTGGTTGGCTAACCCAGTACTTGTTCTGAAGAAAAACGGGACTTGGCGGATGTGTGTTGATTACACAGACCTGAATAAGGCTTGTCCAAGTGACCCCTTTGCCTTACCCCGTATTGACCAGATCATCGATGCTGCGGCTGGTTGCGAGAGTCTATGTTTCCTGGATGCTTATTCTGGTTATCATCAGATCAAGCTGAAGCCGGAAGACCAAGCAAAGACGGCTTTCATCACTCCCTTTGCGGCCTTCTGTTATACAACAATGTCATTTGGTCTGAAGAGCGCCCAAGCGACTTACCAGCGTTGTGTTCAGAACTGTTTCCACAAGCAGATCGGGCGGAATGTTCATGCTTATGTGGACGACATCGTGGTTAAGTCATGGAAGAAAGAGACTCTATTGGAGGATCTCAAGGAAACATTTGACAATCTCCGTGTCTACAAGATGAAGCTTAACCCGGAGAAGTGTGTTTTTGGTGTCCCTGCAGGAAAGCTTCTGGGGTTCCTTGTCTCTGAGCGTGGCATTGAAGCTAACCCGGAAAAAATCAAAGCAATCACGACCCTGGCTAAACCGGCCAAGCTAAATGATGTGCAGAAGCTGGCTGGGCAGGTTGCGGCTTTAAGCCGGTTCATAAGCCGGCTTGGTGAAAAAGCAATTCCGTTATATCAGTTGCTCAAGAAATCGGATGACTTCGTCTGGAGTAAGGAGGCAGATCAAGCTTTTGAGGCCCTTAAGAAGCAGCCATCTGAGCCGCCTGTCCTTGCCGCCCCTCGCGAGAAGGAGCCGATGCTGTTGTATATTGCTGCCAATAACAGGGATGTAAGTGTGGCGGTCGTCGTTGAGCGCAAAAAGGATGGCAAAGAATATCCTTTCCAGCATCCTGTGTATTACGTCAGCGAAGTGTTAAGCGAGTCTAAGTAGCGATACCCACATTGGCAGAAGCTGGTCTACGGAGTGTTCATGGCTAGCCACAAATTGAAGCATTACTTCCACGAGCATCCAATCACGGTGGTTAGTTCAGCGCCCCTTGGGGATATAATCCAGAACCGGGAAGCCACAGGCCGGGTTGCTAAGTGGGCTATTGAGCTCGGTCCACATAATCTAAAGTACCTGCCTCGTACAGCAATCAAATCTCAGGCATTGGTTGACTTTATCAATGATTGGACAGAGTTGCAAGCTCCCGAAGAGAAGCCCGACACAACATACTGGTCTATACACTTTGACAGCTCGAAGGCTCGGGGGCTGGAGTTGTGATTACTTCCCCACGAGGAGACAAGTTCTGTTACGTCTTGAGAATCATGTTCACTTGCACCAATAACGCAGCTGAGTATGAGGCGCTGCTTCACGGGCTTAGGATGGCCAAAGAAATGAATCTGAGCTGGGTCAGGTGCCTGGGCGACTCAGACCTGGTGGCTCAGCAAGTTTCAGGTACATGGGACTCCAAGGATCCGCTTATGGCGGCTTACCGACAGGCAGTCACCAATATTGCTGGACACTTCAAAGGTTATCAGGTCGACCATATTGATCGCCGGCAGAAAGAGGCGGCAGACGCACTCTCTCGTTTGGGTTCTCAGCGTAAGCCAGTGCCACCCAATGTGTTCCTGGACGTCTTGCACAACCCGTCTGTCAAGTTTCCAACGGTGGAGGATTTCGCTATTCCTGACCCGGAGGCGGCTCTCGTGGCAGCTATCCATGCCATCCCTGATTGGACGGTCCCCTACTTGGCTTACCTAAGCCGGGGAGAACTGCCAACAGAGAAACTTATCGCTCGACAGATCATCAGACGATCCAAGTCTATGATGATTGTCAATGGCGAGTTGCACAGGCGAAGCGTCACTGGTGTTTTTCAACGTTGCATTTCACCTGACGAAGGCCGCGCAATTCTCAATGAGATTCACTCTGGCGATTGCGGGCACCACGCCGGCTCAAGATCACTGGTCGCAAAGGCTTTCCGGCATGGGTTCTACTGGCTTACAGCTCATGCTGATGCAGAGGACATTGTCCGTAAGTGCGATGGTTGCCAGAAATACGCTCGTCAGGACCATGTGCCGGCTCAGGAGTTAAGGATGATCCCAATCACCTGGCCGTTCGTGGTCTGGGGGCTTGACATGGTGGGACCCTTCAAACATTCCAAGAACAAACATACGCACCTCCTGGTGGTTGTGGATAAGTTTACCAAGTGGGTGGAAGCAGAGCCAGTCAGCAACTGCGATGCCGCAACGGCTGTCAAGTTTCTGAAAAAGCTGATATTCCGATTTGGTTACCCACATAGCATCATTACAGACAATGGAACCAATCTCTCCAAGGGGGCTATGGAACAGTTCTGTCAACAGGAGCACATCCGGCTCGATCTGGCATCGGTTGCGCATCCTCAGTCCAACGGACAGGCAGAAAGAGCGAACCAGGAATTACTGTGTGGTATCAAACCCTAGCTCATGGTGCCTCTGCAGCGCACGCCGGGTTGCTGGGAAGAAGAGTTACCTTCAGTACTTTGGAGCATACGGACTACTCCCAACAGGTCGACAGGCTATACGCCGTTTTTCCTGGTCTATGGTGCAGAAGCCGTGCTTCCAAGCGATATTCGTCACGACTCCCCTCGAGTGGCGGCTTATGTGGAGGCAGATAATGAGCTGGCTCGCCAAGACGCTCTTGATGCTTTGGAAGAGGATCGCGACCTTGCTGCATCCAGGTCCGCAATCTATCAGCAAGACCTCCGCCGCTATCACAGCCGTAGAGTTTGAAGCCGTGCTTTCCAGGAAGGTGACTTAGTGCTCCGTCTGATTCAAGACCAGACAGGCATGCACAAGCTTTCGCCGCCTTGGGAAGGGCCCTTTGTGGTCAGCAAGAATCTCAACAACGGGTCATATTACCTGGTTGATATACGTGAAGCAGAGAAGTCACGCACGTCTGAGGAGGAAACAAGCAGGCCCTGGAACATTGCCCAGCTCCGGCCGTATTACACCTAAGTCATTGACTAGGTTACACCTTGTACATATCTTTTATCGTGTTTATACCTCTCTTTGATCAAATATAATATCGGCCAGCAACACTGTATGAAGGTGTGGTTTTGCCTCAAAACTTGTGTACTGGATCTTTATTTGTTGATCTTGGTTACTTGGGGGCTTCCAACTCAATTGAGTTTAGCTTACAAAACCCTTTTAACCCGGCGAGATGCCACAACGTTGGTTAAACCTGCCTGTTAGCAAGATGCTACTCCCTATAAAAACAACCCGGCGTACGTCTGATGAGTCAATCACGTCTGTGACCCTGAACTCGTCCGAGTTAAAACGTTCGATTGGTTGTGGAGAGCCGGCTTTCAGAAAGCGAGGACAAACCAGCAGGCCAAGTGCCAGCTTTATGACAGCGGATCCCGGCTTGTGTTTCTTAAGCCGACCGTTTCAAGCATAGTACGACTTGCAATTTTTTCCTATACATACAATGTTGCATACATACTTATATTCAGGCATATCATCTCTGCATACATGCCTGCATCCATGCATATCATTCATTTAGGTCCATTTGAGCTACTTCATTTGTTGAAAATAGTAACAAAGATTACTCGTTCAAAGTGGCATCGTCACTATCACATACGGTTATGTTGTTCCGACAGAATCATTCCATTACAGGCCGGCTCTCAAGGCCAACAGGAGGATTCGCAAAAGTGCAAAGTATTTACACTGATCAGAAGTTTATGCTACCCTATTACAAGCCGCCCATCAGCTGTGGCCTTGCGCGCAAAAAGATTTTCAAGGATCGGCCTACTACGACAAGCCGGCGTTTATGCTGTCGGGTCAGAGCTGACACCCGTGACCGATGGATCACCATGAGCCGGCTCGTCCTGGCCATCGTCATCCTCCTCTTCTTGGCTTGAGTCACCGGTCGACCACTGAATGGAGCGCAATGCTTCAAATAGGGCGTCTTCGGATATCAGGGAGGAAGGGTCGACGTCAGGAGCAAAGGATTGCTTATGTGTACGGGTTAGAGCCACCGGCTGATGATTTGGGGCCTCGATCCGTTCATTGTTCTTTGAATAAGGCACCTGATATCTGCTCAAGTCAGCTTCTTCTGCAATGGCGGTGGCCGCAACCCGGGTTTCCTTGAGGCAGCGTTGGAAGTCCTTCTTTGAGAATGGCGTGTCATCGATATTGAACTCTGGGTATCCGCCTGCCACCTGAGCCGGGTCAAGCTCCGGCACGTATGCTTTGGCCCGCGCAAGCGCGGTCAGAGTTCCCGTGCGGCAGCACGCTCTTTTCCAGTCATCGAACCACCTGGGCACGATTGACAGCTCTTTTAGTGTATCCGCAATCAGCTGAGGCGGTGCCTTGGTATTTTTGGCGGCCATTATGCAACGGCAGCTGCCTATATACAGTTGTTCCACCAAGGTATAGACCGCCTTCAGTTTCACCACTGGTAGCTGCACAAGAGTTTGATTTTTTCGGCCTGCAAAGCACAAGTTTGCACGATCAGTTAAGCCGGCTAAGGATGATAAGCCGGTCCAATGAATTATGCTCAGTTTTGCTTACCAAATATGGCTCGACACATGGCGGTAATTTGACCTTTCAGAGTTGTCAGTTCTTGGGTTGCCGGCTCAAGCTTGGCCTCCGCTTCTTCGGCTCTCATGGCTTGGGCGGCTCTTGCAGCCTCAGTCTCTTGCAAGGTGGCCTGTACAACCGCCAAAGCTTTCTTCGCCTCCGCGGCGGCTTCCTCATATTCTTGGCGCAATTTCTTCTCTTTTCTGGCCTCCTTTCGAAAGCCGGCGGCCTGGGTTTCTACTTGGTCTAGCATCTCCTACAGGGTAGACTGTTATACATGACATGCATATGACCCGGACCGCCCTGAAGGACAGTCCGGCTCATGGGGGCTACATATTATCGAGCTTCACAATAAGCAAGGAAGTCCCATGCAGTTGCGGGCAATCTACATGGCACTTGGGGGCTAATGCATGAGTTGATTTTTCTGCTTAGTTATGCAGACCCGCCCATCATGAATGATGAGCCGGCCTTTGGGGTTACCGATTGCAGTTGAGCTTACAAATTATCATACTTTCGAAGTTCCGGGTCATTATTGCATATTGGCCCGGCCCTTGGGGGCTAATGCATCCATGGATCTATTCTGTTAAATTATGGAGACCCGCCCGTCGTTAATGACGAGCCGGCCTTTGAGGGCGCCAGTGGACGGTTCTACGTACAAGTTTCAATTGAAAGTCCCGGATCGTTATTACATAATGACCCGGCCCTTGGGGGCTACATATATATATGCTACAAGAGGAAGGGTGCAGCTCACCTCATATTTCCGCTTCAATGCAGTGACCATGGCGATTTCCGTGTCCCGGCTTTCAATTAGCCAGGTTAATACAGCCCGATGGAGGGTACTGGCGTCTTGGTCTTCAAACTTAGGAAGCTCAAGAGCCGTCTTCTCTTTGTCCTTCGATGCCGGTTCAGGTTTGGTCGGGACTTTGGTAAGGGCGGTGGAGGGCTCTGGTGCAGCAGTTTGCCGTACACTCGTCACCGCTACTTCTTCGTGAGCCGGCGCATCGGGCTGCGGAACGGGTTGATCTTCAACTATATTTTCCCTCTCTTGAGCCGGTGGGGAGGCGTGAGCCGGACTTGTCATGATCAGCGGTGGTGGGCTGTTTCGGATGGCCGGCTCATCCTGGGCTGCCAAGGTGGTTTCCTCCATTTGAGGGCCTATCTGAATGGCCGGGTCGGACGATTCAGTAGCTGCTTTCTTCTTAAAGGCTTTGGCGCTGTACAAGGGATGGGGGAGTTACTTATTTACAGGGATGAAAAATAAGAGGTCAATATACATTACAGGAACGTCTGCTTACCCAGGATTGATATTGAAAGCCGACGCCTGTGTGGCGCTTGACTCGCCTAAGGAGTGCGACGTCTGATAGGCCGAGTCGTTAAAGGGTAAGGGTTCTTTATAAAGGCCAGCTAGAGGAAAAGAATAAGTTGGGCTAAGAGGCACCTCAGCTCGAGCTTTGCGGGTTGGCGGCTCATATGGAAGCCCGCTGCTTAGTTCGCCTTCACTGCTCCGGGTCTTCCTTTTGGAGGTCCCGGCTCGACGAGTTTTCTTCAAAATAAATTGGGGATCCAAATGAGCATCCTGATTGGAAAAGGGCACCTTACGGACGGCAACCCGGGGCTTCCTTCGAACCTTGCGGATCACAGCCCGGGTTTTCTTCCGAATAGGTATTGGAGAGTCAGAATCAGAAGAGATCAAGGTTACCTCCGGCTCGTCGGTATGGCTAATTTCGGTTTCGTCCTGAAGAGAAGAGGCGTCAGCAAGTTGAATGAAAAGACGGCCAAGTGAATCAAGTTCTACCTCATCCTCGTCCTCTGCGGCCGGCTTATCAGTTTCAACCGGCTCATCCTGCTGTTCCGCTGGAGCAGGGGCGGGTTGTTGGGGCTTCTTCTTCTTCTTCCAAAATTTGTCATTTGCCTGTGTTGAGATGAGTCGGCAGTTGAAAATGCGAAAAAGAGGGCGAGATAAAGAACAAAGAGGGGCAACACTTACTGAAGGCACCGGGTTGGTTAAGCAGAAGGGGGCCAGCCCGGACTTGTTGCATTTCTCCTGAGGCTCTCCCAATAGCTTCTTGATGGTTTTGTTGATATCACTCACTGATAGATTGACTTGACTGAACCGTTGAGCGTCAGCCGGCTCGCCAGTATAATTGCACATCAGGTCGCCTCTGTGGCTAAGAGGCTGGATTCGCCAGCTTACCCAGCACCGGGTTAGATCAACCCCAGTAAGGACATTAGCGACCAAGGCCCTTAGTTTGGAGTAAACAGGGGCGAACTGCTTGCGTTCTTCTGTTGATGGCCAACCCAGAAAGGCCACTGTGGCATTGAGCCGATCCGGTCTGTAACCCGGCAGGGGATTTTCACCTTGAGGGGCAGTGCTCTTGCAGTAAAACCAAGTCTTGTTCCAGCCCTTGGGGTGACTCGCCAGCTTAGCCTCAGGAAAGGGAGTGTTTCTTCGCCTTTGAATGGAGACGCCGCCAAGTTCTATGCTGGGGCCGTCAGTGAACTCAGTCTGATGATTGATATAGAAAAATTCACGAAAGAGCAGGACAGTTGGTGCCATTTGAAGGATGGAGTTTAATGTGAATAAATTCAAGTCAAACTGAGGGCTAATGTTGGGGATATTCACCAGCAAGGAGACCCGGCAGAGTGTTAACCCGGCCATAACGCGAGCTTAGCGGGCCAACTCACTGCGGGGCTGAAGACTATATGGGCCGGCTTAGCAAGGCCTGGTAAGGATAGGCCGGCTTACATAATGGGCCGGCTCACGACAAGGTCAGATGGCAAGGAGAGCCGTCTTGGAGAACAAGTAGGAAGGAATGAAGAGACGGGTCAAAGAACGACCCGGACTCTCATGTAATCTAGGGTTCCACCTGTATATATAAAGGGGAGCACCTATACGAAAAAGACTAAGTTGTAATCCCCTCGAGAGATAGGTTAGCGAATCCGCATCCTTGTAATCGAGATCCACAGCAATATAAACAAGCAAGACGTAGGCTTTTACCTCCACCGTGAGGGGCTGAACCTGGGTAACCCGGCGTCTTCTCGTTCCCGCTCAACCCCGCTAAGCTTCCACGTTAGTGCGATGGCTTCATCTCTAAGTCCTACCAGGACATCTGTCGCGACAAAACCACGACACCTTCTGATGATGCGTGAGTAGTTTACCACAGACCTTCGGGTCCATAGTTAGTAGCTAGATGGCTTCTTCTCTCTTTTTGATCTTCAATACAATGTTCTCCTCGATGTTCTTGGAGTTCTATCCGATGTAATCACTTTTTGCGGTGTGTTTGTTGGGATCCGATGAATTGTGAGTTTATGATCAGATTATCCATGAATATTATTTGAGTTTTCTCTGAACTCTTTTATGCATGATCATTATAGCTTCGTATTTCCCTCCGATCTATTGATTTGGTTTGGCCAACTAGATTGATTTATCTTGCAATGGGAAAGGTGCTTTGTAATGGGTTCGATGTTGCGGTGCTCAATCCCAGTGATAGAAAGGGACATGACACGTATGTATCGTTGCTATTAAGGGTAAAAAGATGGGGTTTATTCATGCGTGAGTTTACTTTGTCTACATCATGTCATCTTGCTTAAGGCGTTACTCCGTTCTTTATGAACTTAATACACTAGATGCATGCTGGATAGCGGTCGATGTGTGGAGTAATAGTAGTAGATGCAGGCAGGAGTCGGTCTACTTGTATTGGATGTGATGCCTATATACATGATCATTGCCTTGGATATCGTCATGATTATTTGCTTTTCTATCAATTGCCCAACAGTAATTTCTTCACCCACCGTATGCTATTTTCAAGAGAGAAGCCTCTAGTGAAAACTATGGCCCCCGGGTCTACCTTAATCATATATTGAAAATCCTAAAAATACCTTGCTGCAATTTTCCTTTATTTATTTTATTTTGTATTTTTGTTTAATCTATCTATCTATCTATCACCATACAATTTAATCTTGCAATTAACCGCCAAGGGACTGACAACCCCTTGTTCGCGTTGGGTGCAAGGATTTGTTGTTTTGTGTGCAGGTACTGCTAACGAGTTGTTGCGTGATCCTCCTACTGGATTGATAACCTTGGTTTCATAACTGAGGGAAATACTTATCTCTACTGTACTGCATCATCCCCTCCTCTTCGGGGAAATCCCAACGCAGCTCACAAGTAGCATCTAACAACATGACTTCCAGGATAGGATTACCGTACCACTCTGGTGCGGAACGTACCCTGGTCGACCTACGAAGTTCAGTAGTAACTTGATCCGAAGTTTCATGATCATCATCATTCGCTTCCTCTTTGGTTGGTGTAGGCATCACGGAAACTGCTTTCTGTGACGTGCTACCTTCCAATTCGAGAGAAGGTACAATTACCTCATCAAGTTCTACTTTCCTCCCACTCACTTCTTTCGAGAGAAACTCCTTCTCTAGAAAGGACCCATTCTTGGCAACAAAGATTTTTCCCTCGGATCTGTGGTAGAAGGTATACCCAATGGTCTCTTTAGGGTATCCTATGAAGACGCACTTCTACGCTTTGGGTTCGAGCTTATCAGGCTGAAGCCTCTTGACATAAGCGTCGCATCCCCAAACTTTAAGAAACGACAGCTTAGGTTTCTTGCCAAACCACAACTCATACGGTGTCGTCTCAACGGATTTAGACGGTGCCCTATTTAAAGTGAATGCGGCTGTCTCTAATGCATAACCCCAAAACGATAGTGGCAAATTGGTAAGAGACATCATAGAACACACCATATCCAATAGAGTACGATTACGACGTTCGGACACACCATTGCGTTGTGGTGTTCCAGGTGGCGTGAGCTGTGAAACAATTCCACATTGTCTTAAATGCATACCAAACTCATAACTCAAATATTCACCTCCACGATCAGATCGTAGAAACTTTATTTTCTTGTTATGATGATTCTCCACTTCACTCTGAAATTCCTTGAACTTTTCAAATGTTTCAGACTTGTGTTTCATTAAGTAAATATACCCATATCTACTCAAATCATCTGTGAAGGTAAGAAAATAACGATATCCACCGCGTGCTTCAACACTCATCGGACCGCATACATCGGTATGTATTATTTCCAATAAGTCACTAGCTCGCTCCATTGTTCCGGAGAACGGAGTTTTAGTCATCTTGCCCATGAGGCATGGTTCACATGTCTCAAATGATTCATAATCAAGAGATTCCAAAAGTCCATCAGCATGGAGTTTCTTCATGCGCTTTACACCAATATGACCTAAGCGGCAGTGCCACAAATATGTGGTACTATCATTATTAACTATGCATCTTTTGGCATCAATATTATGAATATGTGTATCACTACGATCGAGATTCGACAAGAATAAACCATTCACAAGGGGTACATGACCATAAAAGATATTACTCATATAAATAGAACAACCATTATTCTCTGACTTAAATGAATAACCGTCTCGCAATAAACATGATCCAGATATAATGTTCATGCTCAACGCAGGCACCAAATAATAATTATTTAGGTTTAAAACTAATCCCGAAGGTAGGTGTAGAGGTAGCGTGCCGACGGTGATCACATCAACCTTGGAACCATTTTTGACGCACATCGTCACCTCGTCCTTAGCCAGTCTTCGTTTATTCCGCATCTCCTGTTTCGAATTACAAATATTAGCAACCGAACTAGTATCAAATACCCAGGCGCTACTACGAGCACTAGTAAGGTACACATCAATAACATGTATATCAAATATACCTTTGTTGACGTTGCCAGCCTTCTTATCTGCCAAGTACTTGGGGCAGTTCCGCTTCCAGTGACCATTCCCCTTGCAGTAGAAGCACTCAGTCTCAGTTTTGGGTCCAACCTTGGGTTTCTTCATGGGAGCGGCAACTGTCTTGCCATTCTTCTTGAAGTTCCCTTTCTTTCCCTTGCCTTTCTTGAAACTAGTGGTCTTTTTAACCATCAACACTTGATGCTCCTTCTTGATTTTTACTTCCGCGGCCTTAAGCATCGCGAAGAGCTCGGGAATAGTTTTCTCCATCCCTTGCATATTATAGTTCATCACAAAGCCCTTATATCTTGGTGGCAGTGACTGTAGAACTCTGTTAATGACCGTGTCATCTGGAAGATTAACTCCCAACTGAGTCAAGCGGTTGTGATACCCAGACATTCTGAGTATATGCTCACTAACAGAAATGTTCTTCTCCATCTTGCAGCTAAAGAACTTGTCGGAGGTGTCATACCTCTCAACCCGGGCATGAGCTTGAAATACCAATTTCAGCTCCTGGAACATCTCATATGCTCCGTGGTGCTCAAAACGTCTTTGGAGCCCGGTTCTAAGCCGTAAAGCATGGCGCACTGAACTATCGAGCAGTCATCAGAACGTGCCTGCTAGATGTTCACAACATCCAGAGACGACACTGGAGGGGGTGCGGCACCTAGCGGTGCATCAAGGACATAAGCCTTCTGTGCAGCAATGAGGATAATCCTCAAGTTACGGACCCAGTCCGCATAGTTGCTTCCATCATCTTTCAACTTAGCTTTCTCTAGGAACGCATTAAAATTCAGGGGAACTACAGCGCGGGCCATTGATCTACAACACAAATTTTGCAAAGAAAATTAAGACTAAGTTCATGATAATTAGTTCAGTTAATCAAATTACTAATGAACTCCCACTTAAATCAACATCCCTCAAGTTGTCTAAGTGATACATGATCCAAATCAACTAACCCATGTCCGATCATCACGTGAGATGGGGTAGTTATCAATGGTGAACATCTCCATGTTGATCATATCTACTATATGATTCATGTTCGACCTTTCGGTCTCCTGTGTTCCGAGGCCATGTCTGTACATGCAAGGCTCGTCAAGTTTAACCCAAGTATTCCGCATGTGTAAAACTGGCTTACACCCGTTGTATGCGAACGTAGAGTCTATCACACCCGATCATCACGAGGTGCTTCGAAACGACAAACTTTTGCAACAGTGCATACTTAGGGAGAACACAATTTCTTGAAATTAAGTGAAGGGATCATCTTATAATGCTATCGTCGTCCTAAGCAAAATAAGATGCATAAAAAGATAAACATCACATGCAATCAATATGTGACATGATATGGCCATTATCATCTCGTGCCTTTGATCTCCATCTCCAAAGCACCGGCATGATCTCCATCGTCACCGGCATGACACCATGATCTCCATCATCATGATCTCCATCATCATGATCTCCATCATCGTGTCGTCATGTGGTCGTCTCCGCCAACTATTGCTTCTACAACTATTGCTAACGCATAGCGATAAATTAAAGTAATTACATGGCGATTAATAAATTAAAGACAACCCTATGGCTCCTGCCGGTTGCCGTAATCATCGACATGCAAGTCGTGAACCTATTACAAAACATGATCATCTCATACATCAACATATATCACATCACATTTTGGCCATACCATATCACAACATGCCCTGCAAAAACAAGTTAGACGTCCTCTACTTAGTTGTTGCAAATTTTACGTGGCTACTATGGGCAACTAGCAAGAACCGTTCTTACCTACGCAAAGCCACAACGGTGATAATCAAGTTGCCTTTTAACCTTCTACAAGGACGCCTTCGTCAAATTAGATTCAACTAAAGTAGGAGAGACAGACACCCGCTAGCCACCTTATGCAAAACAAGTTGCATGTCAGTCGGTGGAACCGGTCTCATGTGCGAGGACATGTAAAGTTGGTGCGAGCCGCTTCATCCCACAATACCGCCGAATCCAAATAAGACAAGAGAGGTAAGCAATTTGAGCATCAACGCCCACAACTTTTGTGTTCTACTCGTGCATATACATCTACGCATAGACCTAGCTCATGATGCCACTGTTGGGGAACGAAGCATGAAAATCAAAAAAATTCCTACGAACACCCAAGATCTATCTAGGAGAAGCATAGCAACGAGACGGGAGAGTGTGTCTACGTACCCTTGTAGACCATTAAGCGCAAGCGTATATTACGCGGTTGATGTAGTCGTACTCGTCACGATCCAATCGCGATCCAATCCGATCAAGTACCGAACGGACGACACCTCCACGTTCAGCACACATATGGCTCGATGATGTCTCCTCCCTCTTGATTCAGCAAGCGGGAGAGGAGAAGTAGATGGGATCACAACCAGCACGACGGCGTGGTGGTGATGGTGGTGGTGGAGCGCCGACAGCGCTTCGCTAAGCGTCGTCGGGGCGAGGTGGTGGAGTAACGGGAGAGAGGGGCGCCCAGGGGCTGGCCTGTGCTTTGGTGCGCCCCCTCCTCTATATTTATATGGGTGGAGGGGCTAGGAGTCCAGCCCCTCTAGGGCCGGCGGCCAAGCGAGAGGAGTTGGACTCCAAGTCCAACTCTTCCCCTCTTGTCCCTTCGGGACTCCTCCCTTCTCCTCTAGGCGCCTGGGCCTTTGAGGGCTAGTGCGCCTGGCCCAATAAGGCCAGGGCACCTCCCCTCAGCCCATGTTAGACCTAGGGACATGGTGGATCCCTTGGTGGACTTCCGGACCCCTCCGGAAGTTTCCGAAACCTTCTGGAAGCTTCCCGATACAATACCGAAAAAACCGAACTTTTTCTAAAACCCTGAAAACAACTTTCCATATATAAATCTTTACCTCCGGACCATTCCGGAACTCCTCGCGATGTCCGGGATCTCATCCGGGACTCCGAACAACATTCGGTCACCAACATGCATATCCCAATATAACTCTAGCGTCACCGAACGTTAAGCGTGCGGACCCTACGGGTTCGAGAATCATGTAGAGATGACCGAGACACCTCTCCGGTCAATAACCAATAGCGGAACCTGGATGCCCATATTGGTTCCTACATATTCCACGAAGATCTTTTATCGGTTGAACCACAATGTCGAGGATTCGGTTAATCCCGTATGCAATTCCTTTTGTCCAGCAATATGTTACTTGCCCGAGATTCGATCGTCGGTATCTCCGTACCTAGTTCAATCTCGTTACCGACAAGTCTCTTTACTCGTTCCGTAATACAAGATCTCGTGACTAACTCATTAGGCACATTGCTTGCAAGCTCTTTACGATGTTGTATTACCGAGAGGGCCCAGAGATATCTCTCTGTCATATGGAGTGACAAATCCCAGTCTCGATCCATGCCAACCCAACAGACACCTTCGGAGATACCTGTAGAGCATCTTTATGATCACCCAGTTACGAAGTGACGTTTGATAGCACACAAAGTATTCCTCCGGTATCCGGGAGTTGCATGATCTCATGGTCTTAGGAATAGATACTTGACATGAAGAAAGCTATAGCAATAAACTCAGTGATACGATCAAATGCTAAGCTTACGGTTGGGTCATGTCCATCACATCATTCTCCTAATGATGTGATCCCATTATCAAATGACAACTCATGTCTATCGTTAGGAAACCTTAACCATCTTTGATCAACGAGCTAGTCTATTAGAGGCTTACTAGGGACATTGTATTTGTTTATGTATTCACACATGTATTTAAGTTTCCGGTCAATACAATTATAGCATGAATAATAAACCTTTATCATGAACAAAGAAAAATGATAATAACCAATTTATTATTGCCTCTAGGGCATATTTCCAACAACTTTCACATCACGCTGCCGGCTCGCAACTGCCGGCCAGCTTGTAGACGGCCATTCCCTGCGTGTTCAGCTGCTCTATGCGTGTGGTTGCTCGCGGTTGAGGCAGCCGCGGCGCGCTCTGCTCGCGTCCCTCCGCGCACGCTGCAAGCGTTCCGGGACGGCACACGATCATGTACGTTCGGGGTGCCATATGCATGCGGTTATGCCGGACGCGGCGCCACAACGCAGTTACGCGCGACAAAAACTACCATGCGGACGTGCCGAGAATCCCGGCCGCCCGACCCTCATTTATTCCTGCGGCCATTTACCTTCATCTCTGCGCCCCACAACACAATAAGCACACCCACGACGACACATACGGAGAGGATATCCAGCGGCTCCAATGGCGCTCCCAGCGGCTGACGACGACGACAGGCGGCAGTTCACCACGCCTCACGTAGTGGACACCGACATGAGGGGGAAGGACCTCTCAGTGGTGTACACCAACGAGCCGGTCTAGGTGGAGAGCTCCATCCAAACTATGGAGTAGTTGCTTGCTGAGGACTAGTACCAAGTGGTCGGCTTCGACCTCGAGTTCACCGGCGGTCATGTCGGGTATGATCAGAAGGTTGCCGTCGCCCAGTTGTGCGTGCGCCATTGATACGTCTCCAACGTATCTATAATTTTTTATTGTTCCATGCTGTTATATTATCAATCTTGGATGTTTTCATAATCATTTACAGCAATTATATATCATTTTTGGAGACTAACCTATTAACTCAGTGCCCAGTGCCAGTTGCTGTTTTCTGCCCTGTTTTTGTTTTACAGAAAATCAATACCAAACGAAGTCCAAATGCCACGAAACTTTTTGGAGATTTTTATTGGACAAGATAAACTCTAGAAGCTTCGGGAGAGGGCCAGAAGATGCAGCAGTGGGCCACGAGGCACCAGGGCGCGCCCCAGGGGGGTGGCGCGCCCTGGTACCTCGTGGGGCCCACACAGCTCCGTTTGACCTAATTCCAGCACTATAAATTCAGGAAAAATCAGAAACCCTCAGGGGAGTCCACGAAATACTTTTTCCGCCGCCGCAAGTTTCTGTTCCAGAGAGATCCCATCTGGGGTCCTTCTCCAGTACTCCGCCGGAGGGGGAATCGATCACGGAGGGGCTCTACATCAACCTTGCCGCCCTTCCGATGATGCGTGAGTAGGTTACCACAGACCTTCGGGTCCATAGGCAGTAGCTAGATGGCTTCTTCTCTCTTTTTGATCTTCAATACAATGTTCTCCTCGATGTTCTTGGAGTTCTATCCGATGTAATCACTTTTTGCGGTGTGTTTGTTGGGATCCGATGAATTGTGAGTTTATGATCAGATTATCCATGAATTTATTTGAGTCTTTGCTGCACTCTTTTATGCATGATTATTATAGCCTAGTATTTCTTCTCCGATCTATTGATTTGGTTTGGCCAACTAGATTGATTTATCTTGCCATGGGAAGAGGTGCTTTGTAATGGGTTTGATCTTGCGGTGCTCAATCCCAGTGATAGAAAGGGACATGACACGTATGTATCGTTGCTATTAAGGGTAAAAAGATGGGGTTTATTCATACGTGAGTTTATCTTATCTACATCATGTCATCGTTCTTAAGGCGTTACTCCGTTCTTTATGGACTTAATACACTAGATGCATGCTGGATAGCGGTCGATGTGTGGAGTAATAGTAGTAGATGCAGGCAGGAGTCGGTCTACTTGTATTGGACGTGATGCCTATATACATGATCATTGCCTTGGATATCGTCATGATTATTTGCTTTTCTATCAATTGCCCAACAGTAATTTGTCTACCCACCGTATGCTATTTTCTTGAGGCCTCTAGTGAAACCTATGGCCCCCGGGTCTATCAAAATCATATTACTAAAACCCTAAAAATATTGCTGCCATTTTATTTTATTTATTTTATTTTGTATTTTTGTTTTAATCTATCTATCTATCACATACAATTTAATCTTGCAATTGACCGCTGAGAGATTGACAACCTCTCATTTGCGTTGGGTGCAAGGATTTGTTGTTTGTGTGCAGGTGCTGCTAACGAGGTGTTGTGTGATTCTCCTACTGGTTCGATAACCTTGGTTTCATAACTGAGGGAAATACTTATCTCTACTATGCTGCATCATCCCTTCCTCTTCGGGGAAATACCAACGCAAGCTACAAGTAGCAGGAAGAATTTCTGGCGCCGTTGCCGGGGAGACATCATCAACATCTATCAAGTACCTTTGCATAAACTCTCATCTCCTTGCATTTACTTTATTTGCCATTTGCCTCTCGTTTTCATCTCCCCCACTTCTAAAACATTTTTACAAAAATACAAAAATATTTTTCGTTTGCCTTTTTCTTGTTTGCTTGTTCGCTTGCTTGAAGATTGTTATCATGAGTGATTTTGGCATGACGGAAACTGATGATGGTAAAACCCCTAAAATGGGAAGTTCTACCAATCTTGATGCTAAAACTTTTGTGTTAGGACATGGTAATGTTATCGGAAAAAGTGTCATCCAAGAATTCTTTAATTGCGTTGGGACCTTGGCTTTTGATGATGCACCTATACTTAAAGAAACTAAGAATTATGCCGATGCTATTTTCGCACTTGTTCTTAAACTTGAAAGAAGATTTGTTCACACCCATCCTACTTTCAAAGATTGTTTTATGAGTTACCGGTTATAAAAGATCCTAGAGCTAAGAAAATAGCTACCCTTGTTCTCATGAATGAATTTGATCATATAGTGCGAGAAGCTAGGGAGATCTTTGATTTTTATGGTATGAGCCGTGAAAAACTGGTAATAGATGAGATCCTTTATAATAATGATTACTTGCTGAGATATTTGTTTCGCAATGACCACATCTTTGATGAGAATATTAAAAAGGAAGTTCCTCCTTTGAATATAATCCAACAAGTTTTCAATAGCGTCAATAGACAATACTCTTGGATTGTAGACGGTAATCAAGAGGGATTTAAAGATGGACAACTTGCTAATGCTAAAATTTCTATGGATGATATATTTCATATTACCTTTGAAAAACCCCTTGATAAAAGTGCACCTTTGGATAAGAAGAAGAAAGATGACAATACTTGAAACTATGCATTATGCCTAGCTAGGGGCATAAAACAATAGCGCTTGTTGGGAGGAAACCCAATGAATAAAATAAAAAATTTCTGTTATTTTGTGTTTTTATGTTTAAGCTACTGGTATGATTGTGTTTTTAATTAGTGTTTGTGCCAAGTAAAGCCTTTAGGATGATTTGGAAGATAGTATAATTGATGCTGTTTGCAAAACAGAAAGTTTTGTGTCCAGTGCCCGAATTTTGTTTCTGTACTGCAGCGTCGAAAAAATCTGAATTTTTTACACAGTATTGGTATATGAATTTCCCACGTTGTCCTAATTTTTCAGAATTTTTGGAGTTACAAAAATATGGCTTTTAAATAGATTGCTACAGACTGTTCTGTTTTTGACAGATTCTGTTTTTGATGCACTACTTTCTTGTTTTGATGAATCTATGGATTGTATCGGGGGGTATAAGACATGGGGAAGTTGGAGTACAGTAGGTATAATGCAAAAATAAAATATGAATGGGTTTGCAACAGTACTTAAAGTAGTGATTTATTTTGTTATACTAACGGATCTCACGAAGGTTTTGTTGAGTTTTGTGTGATTGAAGTTTTCAAGTTTTGGGTGAGATCACGATGGATGAAGAAATAAGGAGTAGCAAAAGCCTAAGCTTGGGGATGCCCGAGGCACCCCAAGGTAATATTCTAGGAACACTCAAGCGTCTAAGCTTGGGGATGCCCCGGAAGGCATCCCCTCTTTCTTCTACCAACCATCGGTAATTTTACTTGGAGCTATATTTTTATTCGTCACATGATATGTGTTTTGCTTGGAGCGTCTTGTATGATATGAGTCTTTGCTTTGTTTGCTCTTTAGTTCGTCACAATCATCTTTGCTGAACACACCTATTTTGAGAGAGCCACACGTTCATCATCATTTGTTAGAATACTCTATGTGCTTCACTTAAATTTTTTGAGCTATGCAGTTGCTCTACCTTGCCCTGCTCAACACATTCTCGAATGTAGTGATACCTAAGATCAATGTGTTTACTCCTTTCATGATGCACAGGATTTCTACTGAGCTTGATGACCGATTTGTTATCCACGTGAAGCTTCACTTTCGGAACTTCTTTCCCGAGCATCTCTGCTAACAGCCAGCTGAGCCACACAGCCTGTGAAGTTGTCGTCGCCGCCTCTATATATGTTAGAATAAACCTTGCTAGTTTAGGCTGCCATGGCAACTAGTTTTCGCTACCACTGCAACCGTTTTGTATTATCTTTCTCCCTTTGTCAGTTTCGTCGGTAAGTTAGTTAGCGTGTTTTGCTCAAGGTTTAACCACCCAGAGCGAGTCTGGCACCCTACTGATCAGCTCGTGGGATGGCACGAGCGCCATGATCATAGTGGCGCATTGCTAGGGGCCTTGACCCCGTTCTTTCTGTTGTAGTCCGAACAAATACAGTGAATGAGAAACAGAAAAGTTGCAGAAGTTCGAGCAGGCAAACCAATGTCTTCTACCTCTGTTCATCGTTTATCTTTCACCATTAGAACCAACAATTGGCATCAGAGCCGTTTCCGTTCTTGGAGACGACCGGGAAGGATGACACCGGCGGTGGGAGCACATCGCCTAAGACGCCACCAACGCCACACGCTCGGATCTCCGACGGCAATGAGACTGCCGTGGAAGAGAGATCCAACGCGTGGGTGGTGCGCGACACTGGCGGCACGGCGTGGCCTCAGCTCACGAGGACCAACTACACCGACTGGGACGCCGTCGAGACCAGCACCGCGGCACGCTGCGATGACTGGATGGCTCTCGAGGTGATCCTGCGTGGTGTCCTGCCAGAGATGGCACCCAGCCTCGCCGGTAAGACCATGGCCAAGGGGGCCTGGGACACATGGTGAAAACCATGCGGCTTGGTGTGGCTCGCGTTCGCGAGCCAAAAGTTGCGACCCTGTCCAAATAGTACAACGACATCCGGTTCACCGACGGTGAGACGGTGGACAATTTCACCATGCGCATCACCAACATGGTCACTCAGATGGTGTAGCTCGGGGAGGTCGTACCGGAGAAGCACGTCGTCCGCAAGTTCCTTTCGGTGGTCCCCAAGAGGTACTCGAAGATCACCCTTTCCATTGAGACACTTGTTGACCTTGACACGCTCACTGTTGAGGAGCTCACCAGGCGGCTCAAGGCTGCCGAGGAGCGGTACGAGCTAGACCAGGAGGAGTCCGGGGTTGGAGCCTCCTACTCACCGAGGAGGAGTGGATCGCATGGTCGAAAGGCCGTGGTGGGTCCAGCAGCGGCTCGTCGGGGCGAGGCCAGCGTTCCAGAGGATGCGGGAGAGGCCGCGATGCTGGGCTCAGTGGCGGCGGCAAGAACAAGGCACAGGCCGCCGGCGACAACAACCGCGACAAGTGCATGTACTGTGGCATTGTGGGCCATTGGGCTCGCGACTGCTGCAAAAAGAAGAGGTAGGAAGCGCACCTAGCTTAGACAGAGGGCGTGGATGATGATGACCCCACCTTCCTCATGGCGTAGGTGTGCACACTCACCAGCAACCAAGACATCATTGACGATTACGACAACCTCGTTGAGGAGCATGCCGAGGTGCACCTTGGTCACGCGGAGGAGTATGACTCCAAGAGGTATCTGGACACGGGCGCGTCCAACCATATGTCCGGAAGTGAGGTGTGCTTCAACGACCTCGACCGGCGCATCACCAGCACGGTGAAATTCGACGATAGTTCCGTTGTCGCGATCCGCGGCCGAGGCTCCATTCTTTTTCATTAACTGCAATGGTGGGCACTGCGTGCTCACCGGTGTGTACTTCATTCCCCGCCTACATTGCAGCATCGTCAACGTCGGACAACTGGACAAGAGCGGCTGCAAGATGGTGATCGACGATGGTGTGTCTTCACACTAAGCGATCGCCGCAGGTGCACCCTCGCGCAGGAATCCAGGTAGCAAAACCGCCTGTACCCCTATGACATGCAGCTGGCAAGGCCAGTGTGCCTGACCGTGCGCACCTCGACCAACAAGGCATGGCATTGGCACGCGAGGTATGGGCACATGAACTTCCACTCCCTCAGGTTGCTAGCTCGTCAGGACATGGTGTGCGGCCTGCTGGTGATCGACCACGTCGACTAACTATGCGACAGCTGCCTCACGGGAAAGCAGCGACACGCATCATTCCCAAACGCGGCAAACTACCATGCGAAGCACGTCCTGGATCTCATGCACGGGGATCTATGCGGGCCCATCGCGTCACGCAGCCGCTACTTCCTGCTCCTCGTCGGCAACCTCTCTCGGTTCATGTGGATCACCCTGCTACGGGGTAAGGATAAGGCACCCGTGGCGATCCGTCAGTTCCACGTGTTGGTCGAGGTCGAGACAAGCCGCGCCGACCAGGGTGAGGAGTTCACTTCTTTGGAGTTCAGCGAGTACTACGCCGACCGTTACGTGTAGGGGCAACTGACCGCACCCCATTCTCCATAGCAAAATGGGGTGGTGGAGCGCCGCAACCAAACGGTGGTCGCCATGGCGCGCACCATGATGAAGGCGACGGCCATGCCGGGCAGGTTTTGGGGACAGACTCGGTGACCACTTCCGTGTTTTATCCTCAACCGTGCACCGACGAAGAGCGCGCGGGGCATTATTCCATACGAGTCCTGGCACATCTCAGGGCCAGTGGTGCATTTCCTACGCACCTTTGGGTGTGTGGCCCATATAAAAAATGTGCGGCCGCACCTAAAGAAACTCGATGACAGGTTCACGCCGAACAGCTTAACCGTCGAGTGCGAGGTGCACCAGATCCCTTCCATGGCCAGATAGATCATCCCCAATGTAGGCCAGGCCCAGGGGAATTCCTCGGGCGCAGCCGAAACGGATGTCATGGCAGCGCCAGAAACGGTTGCCACGGAAGCTGAAAACGCTGTCATGGTAGCGCCAGAAACGGCTGCCACGGAAGCTGAAAACGTTGTCATGGCAGCGGAATGTGCACATGCTTGGAATATGTGCCATTCATATCCCATCCAACGGTTCGGATTTCCTTTTCTCTATTTTTGCAGCTGAAGCTTAGATTTTACTCTAGTCGTTCACTGTACGTCCTATGCCGTACTGCATCTCTTTTTCTTTTTTCTTTTTCAGGGAAGCCAGCCGTGCTGCTGCATCTCCATCACGTGTCTAGCTGTGACTTTCACTTTACAGAAGAAAAATGCGCGCGCTTTCCTGTAAAATAAAATAAAAATAAAATGTGCTAGTCGGAAGCATTCATTCCAGCTGGTTGACTAGTGCTTCACTTAAATCTTTTTGAGCACGGTGGTGGCTAAATTTTGAAGAAATAAATTCTCATGCTTCACTTATATTATTTTCAGAATTGACAAGATTAAAATTTTGAAGAAATGAACTCTCTTGCTTCACTTATATTATTTTGAGAGTTGATTAAAATTTTGAAGAAATGAATTCTCATGCTTCACTTATATTATTTTGAGAATTGATAAGATTGAAATTTTGAAGAAATATTTGCACTCTCATGCTTCACTTAAATCTTTTTGAGAGATGATAATAGTAATGGTAATTTGCACAAGATATGAATTTGGTCCCAAAGTGATGAATATTCAAGAGGGATATAATAAAAACTTTCATATAGATCATTGGATATGATAAGTGTTATTCCTTGCAATAGTTTTGCGATATGGAAATGATAATATGTGAGTCATGTTAGTGAGTAATTGTGATTTAGTAAAAATATTTGTGTTAAGATTTGTGATTCCCTATGCATGCACGTTAAGTCAATAGTTATGCAATGAAATTATATCCTACTTATGGTGCATTATTCGGTGTTAGTTGTGTTCAATGCATGTTTATGACCGTTTTCGTTTTTTGGTTGGTTGCTTCTCAATCTTTTGCTAGCCTTCATTTGTACTAAGCGGAAATACTACTTGTGCATCCAAAATCCTTAAACCCAAGTTGTGCCAATTGAGTCCACTATACCTACCTATATGCGGTATTTCAATGCCGTTCCAAGTAAATTTGCGTGTGCCAACTCTAATTTTCAAAATAATTTTTCTGTTTTGTGTGCCCGTACCGCTCATTAAGCGGCAGGGGGTGGCCATTATTTTCCATGCTAGGTGTGTTATTCTCACGATGAGTGTTTATTCATTTGTCATTGCATGAGAGAGTGGCTGGTAATAGGGATGCCCAGTCCCAAAATGAAATCAAAATTAATAACAACAAAATTCTTTGGAAAGTGTTGGTTTGGAGGGCACCCATGGATATGGCTAGCCATGGATTGTGAAAGAATGGTGGAAAGGAAATAAACTTTACTTTCTTTTTGGGAACCGCCTATGATGTGTCTAGCATGGAAAATATTGGGAATTCTCGGTCGTTTTCGTTGACAGGAAAAGCATGCCTCTCAAAATATTTTTATCTCTTTAATTTCAGCTTTGAGCTCTGGCACATTTGACAAATCTCTGCTTCCCTCTGCGAAGGGCCTATCTATTTACTTTTATGCAATTTTTATTTTATTTGAGTCTCCATCTTCTCTTACAAAAGCACCAACTAAAGAGCACTATTGTCATACTTGTGCATTGTGTGTAGCTAATATTTGAGTGTGTTTCATGAATGGATCAATGATTGAGCATAATGGGCTAGGGATAACTTTCTTTAGCGTTGATATTTTGAAAGACATGGTTGCTTGTTAGCATGCTTGAGTATTTATATCTTCATGTTAAATTATAGACTATTGCTTTGAATCATTCAAGTCCAGTTGTGCGTGTGCCATTGATACGTCTCCAACGTATCTATAATTTTTGATTGTTCCATGCTGTTATATTATCAATCTTGGATGTTTTTATAATCATTTACAACAATTGTATATCATTTTTGGAGACTAACCTATTAACTCAGTGCCCAGTGCCAGTTGCTGTTTTCTTCCCTATTTTTGTTTTACAGAAAATCAATACCAAACGAAGTCCAAATGCCATGAAACTTTTTGGAGATTTTTTATTAGACAAGATAAACACTAGAAGCTTCGGAAGAGGGCCAGAAGATGCAACAGTGGGCCACGAGGCACCAGGGCGCGCCCCAGGGGGGTGGCGTGCCCTGGTACCTCATGGGGCCCACACAGCTCCGTTTGACCTAATTCCAGCACTATAAATTCAGGAAAAATCAGAAACCCTCAGGGGAGTCCACGAAATACTTTTTCCGCCGCTGCAAGTTTCTGTTCCAGAGAGATCCCATCTGGGGTCCTTCTCCGGTACTCCGCCGGAGGGGGAATCGATCACGGAGGGGCTCTACATCAACCTTGCTGCCTTCCGATGATGCGTGAGTAGTTTACCACAGACCCTCGGGTCCATAGGCAGTAGCTAGATGGCTTCTTCTCTCTTTTTGATCTTCAATACAATGTTCTCCTCGATGTTCTTGGAGTTCTATCCGATGTAATCACTTTTTGCGGTGTGTTTGTTGGGATCCGATGAATTGTGAGTTTATGATCAGATTATCCATGAATTTATTTGAGTCTTTGCTGCACTCTTTTATGCATGATTATTATAGCCTTGTATTTCTTCTCCGATCTATTGATTTGGTTTGGCCAACTAGATTGATTTATCTTGCCATGGGAAGAGGTGCTTTGTAATGGGTTCGATCTTGCGGTGCTCAATCCCAGTGACAGAAAGGGACATGACACATATGTATCATTGCTATTAAGGGTAAAAAGATGGGGTTTATTCATATGTGAGTTTATCTTGTCTACATCATGTCATCGTTCTTAAGGCGTTACTCAGTTCTTTATGGACTTAATACACTAGATGCATGCTGGATAGCGGTCGATGTGTGGAGTAATAGTAGTAGATGCAGGCAGGAGTCAGTCTACTTGTATTGGACGTGATGCCTATATACATGATCATTGCCTTGGATATCGTCATGATTATTTGCTTTTCTATCAATTGCCCAACAGTAATTTGTCTATCCACCGTATGCTATTTTCTTGAGAGAAGCCTCTAGTGAAATCTATGGCCCCCGGGTCTATCAAAATCATATTACTAAAACCCTAAAAATATTGCTGCCATTTTCTTTTATTTATTTTATTTTGTATTTTTGTTTTAATCTATCTATCTATCACATACAATTTAATCTTGCAATTGACCGCCAAGAGATTGACAACCTCTCGTTTGCGTTGGGTGCAAGGATTTGTTGTTTGTGTGCAGGTGCTGCTAACGAGGTGTTGTGTGATTCTCTTACTGGTTCGATAATCTTGGTTTCATAACTGAGGGAAACACTTATCTCTACTGTGCTGTATCATCCCTTCCTCTTCGGGGAAATACCAACGCAAGCTACAAGTAGCAGCCATCACGTACTCATCTACCACTACTCCCTGGCCACAAGGCCTTGCGAGCGTTTTGCCAGGTTTATCTACAGCTCCGACTATAGATTCGCTACGGTGGACACCTTCAACGATCTAAAGGTGCTAGAGACTACGGGATTGGCTTGCCAGAAGGTTGTCGACATCCAAGGCCAGTATAGGGTCTGGGAAAGAAAGAAGGGGAAGGACTCCCTGTAGGAGATATGCCCTAGAGGCAGTAATAACAGTTATTTTGTATCTCCAAGTTTGTAATGAATGTTTATGTCCCATGCTATAACTGCAATGATTCTTGAGTCTGCAATATCCACGAGGCTCAGAGGGAAACTCATGTGCACGTGTGGTATAATAAACGGTAAAATGTATTCCTAGTCATGCCTCTAAGACTGGCTCAAGTATTGCATGATGATCCTGTTTTCTTGATCATGGGCATGACTATGCCAGCAATTTTGAGGGCACAATGTTAGTAGAACACTTGTGTTGAATCGACCCAAATTGATGTTATGCTATGAGATACTTTCGTCACAAGTTAATGGTTTATAACACAGAGAAAGTTAATGTTTGCATAATTCCTTAGACCATGAGAGTGTCGAGTTCCTTCATTCTTGCTTCGTGAACTTTGGGGTTTGTTAAACGTCATCCGTAACTAGGTGGCTATTACGGCGGCTTACGGGTTCACGAAAAAGTATGACAAGGAACGAGATAGCTCAAGATTGGGATTTGCTCCTCCGACGATGGAGAGATATTCTCGGGCCCTCTCGATGTTATGGTATCCATCATCGTCTGGCCAGACACAATGTGATTTGATCACCGGGATGCCAGAACACGGAAACGAGAAAAGAGAACAAAACCAGTAACGAGGTAACTGGCATAGTGGACAAGTTGTTGATCCACGGGGATGCAAATAAATCTCACCTCGGGTGTTTGTAACATATCGCGAAGCAACAGGAATAGCACACGGCAACTGGAGGTTCACTCGAATATTTATTCGTGTGGGTATAGGGGTCAATATGGGTGTCCACGGCTCCGATGTTGATCATTGATCGGAAAGTGTTCCGGTCATGTCTATACTTCACCGAACCTATAGGGTCACACGCTTAAGGGTCATCTATCTGCTGAATACTAGACAGGGAGTCTGAGAGAAAGTCAGCGGAAAAGTTTCGGAGACAACGGAAGAGTTCCGGAGAGAGAACACCGAAAGAGTTTCAGTAACACTGAAAAGTTGTTTCGGAGTATACCATTAAGTCAAATTGGTTTCGGCACACGCCTGGAAATTCTTGGAGGGTGCCAGAATTGTTCTGGGAACTTCTGGGATTTTTCCGGGGAAAAAACTGGAAATGTTCCGAAGCTGCCGGAACCGCTTTGGTTGCTTTTCGCTGATGAAAATCATTGATCTGAAAAATGTTTCGGAATGCTTCCAGAATTATTTTAGTGGGTACTAGAATTATTATAAGACCCACAGAAATATTTTCGGATTTATCGGTCGCGGAAAAATGGGTTCATGAATAGTGAAAAAACACTTTATGGTCACTTTATGGAAAGCCACCTTTTTGGGCTTTGTCCCAAAATATCTTAGGGATGACATGGATGGATGAGAGCCCCTCATGGGGGGCCCACTTGGAGTGGCCGTCCAAGGGAGGAGCTCCTCCATGGAGCTCCTCTAGCCTTCCCATTTTGCCCCTTTTGAAACTCCATGTGATGGGTTTTTGGGTATTTCAAGTGCCACCCTACCCCTTGGGTTTTCCTATAAATAGAGGTGGAGAGGCACTCTCCACACTCACTCTTTCTCACATACAAATGCCATGCATGATCTGGCCTTCTCTCTCCCTCCCCGTGAAATAGTTTCGTAGAGCCAAAAGGCTGTCTAGGTTCCGGTGGGAACTAGTTCTGGACGGCGAAGCCCTGCCGGATAGCTGACACCGTATGTGTGCAACCCCGTAGAGAGGTCGTAGGTTCGATCTTTTTGCCCGAGGGGCTATTCGAGGGTCCTCCCGAAGGGCTGTCCGAGTTACCGTTCGAGCTTCGAGGGTCCTCCCGAAGGGCTGTCCGTGACATCGTCCGGGGGACTGTCCGATCGCCTCCCGGAGGGCAGTCCGACGAGGGAGTACATCCTCGCGGTTGGGAGGTTGTAAATCCTAGCTGCGGGGATCTGCACCGACGATCTACATCAACTCTACTTCCGCTGCGCTATGAGTCGGTAATGATCAGATCAAACCTTGTATGCCATGTCCATAGTTATCCTGGGTGTGCTCGCTGTACTAATTTTTTTTGTTTTTCTGTCGCGTTCCCCAACACTCCCTGGTTGACCTCGCCATGGCCATCATCGACCCCTACTATAGAGACATGAAGGATGAGTGCAACAAGAACAAGGCTGCCTAGCACGAGGCCTGGGTGCGGAGACTGGATGAAGAACACGTCAAGTACGCGGCCAAGGACGTGTACACAAGCTACGAGATGTACAGGCAGATCGTTGACATGAGGAAGTGCCTTCATCTTGCCCCAGGCGAGGGATCGAGCAACAGAGCAGTGGTGGCAGCATCACAAGAAGTAGATGATTAGATGATCGTTTCTCCTAGTTTAGAATGCATGTAATTGTTTATTGAGGTGTGTGCGAATGTTTTGTATAGTCACCTATGTAATTGGATGTTTAATTTGGTTATATATGTTGTTCTTCTATAGACAGAGCAAATTATATCGCAGACGGACTAAACTAGGGAACCCGTTGGCGATGATTTCATCAATCGCTGACAATTGTATACAAGCAAGCGTTTGCCCACAACACACACGGGTTATTAGTAGGAATCGTCCATGTTGTTATCCGTCTTCCCACACATTTCGAATTACTGACCTGTTTGACGCGTATCACACACATCTTGTTAAGTTGAACCGTTTCTGTTGTGTTGGGTAATCGCAAACAGTTCATCCGAGTGAATCGCATGCCGTATATCGCACACACCTTGATCTGGCTGAGCGTTTCTGTTGTGTTGGGTAATCGCAAACAGTTCATCCGAGTGAACTGTATGCCGCATATCGCACACACCTCGATTTAGCTGACCATTTTTGTTGTTCTGGCTCATCGCAAACAGTTCATATCGATCAACTGTATGCCACATATCGCACACACAGCTCTAATCTGAATCATGCTTGATGTCTCCGCCATCGCACACAGTTCGTCTTATTGGTGACGGTTTTATTACGATACTATTTGCGATTCATGCATCGCACACAGTTTGGTCGGGGGGTCTCTGATTCATGTGTCGCGTTAGCAGTCGCCTGTAGTAGTGCCCACTTAGTTTCAGTTTGAGCTTTCATACACTTATAGCTCTTAGTGCATCCGTTTCATTGCAATCCCTACTCCTCGCATTGACATAAATTGATGGGCATCTCCATAGCCCGTTGATTAGCCGCGTTGATGCGAGACTATCTTCCTTTTTTGACTTCTCCTATTGATCCCTATCACCGCATTCTATTCCACCCTGTGCTATATCCATGGCTCGCGCTCATGTATTGTGTGAAGTTGAAAATGCTGAAGCGCATTAGAAGTATGATCCAATTGCCTGGTTTCACACCGGGGTGCTCATGATTTATATTTATGCAGTGAAGGCGGAGTCATGCCATGCGAACATGATAAAATGAGTGGGGAATAACATTCGTTAAGGATCGTATATTTTGAAAGTTTAATGATTATGCTTCTTATGTTCATGGATATTATTATGTTGATATTGTTAATTCATCGCTTTTCAATATTTATACCATAAAAAGAGATTACATGATAAACATGTTAGGTAGCATGCCACATCAAAAATTCTGTTTTTATCATTTACCTACTCGAGGACGAGCAGGAATTAAGCTTGGGGATGCTGATACGTCTCCAATGTATCCATAATTTTTGATTGTTCCATGCTATTATAGTATCAATCTTGGATGTTTTATATGCAATTATATTCTATTTTATATCATTTTTGGGACTAACCTATTAACCTAGTGCCCAGTGCCAGTTGCTGTTTTCTGCCTGTTTTTGGTTTTTCAGGAAATCAATACCAAACGAAGTCCAAACGCTACGAAACTTTTTGACGATTTTTTTCTGGACAAAAGAGACCCTAGAATCTTCGGGAGGAGATCAGAAGTTTCACGAGGAGGTGACAAGGCAACGCCGCACGCCCCTGGGGGGCGCCAAGATGCCTTGTGGGCCCCTCGTGGCTCCTTTTGACCTAATTCCACTTCTGAAAGGATCGATATGGTTGACTAGAGGGGGGGGTGAATAGGCAACTACCAATTTTTAGCTTTTCTTAACAAATTAGGGTTAGCAACAAAATAGGTTGTCTAGATGTGCAACTAGGTGAGCAACCTATATGATGCTAACAATCACAACACAAGCAAGCACAAGATATAACACGAGTAAAGCAAGGACAAAGTAAAGGTAAGAAGTAACCACAAGTGGAGCCGGTGAAGACGAGGATGTGTTACCGAAGTTCCTTCCCTTTGAGAGGAAGTACGTCTCCGTTGGAGCGGTGTGGAGGCACAATGCTCCCCAAGAAGCCACTAAGGCCACCGTATTCTCCTCACGCCCTCACACAATGCGAGATGCCGTGATTCCACTAGTGGTGCCCTTGAAGGCGGCGACCGAACCTTTACAAACAAGGTTGGGGCAATCTCCACAACTTAATTGGAGGCTCCCAACACCACCACGGAGCTTCACCACAATGGAATGTGGCTCCGAGGTGACCTCAACCGTCTAGGGTGCTCAAACACCCAAGAGTAACAAGATCCGCAAGGGATTAGTGGGGGGAATCAAATCTCTCTTGGTGGAAGTGTAGATCGGGGCCTTCTCAACCAATCCCTAAAGAATCAACAAGTTTGATTGGCTAGGGAGAGAGATCAGGCAAGAATGAGCTTTTGGAACAACAATGGAGCTTGGGGGAAGAGGTCAACCTTAGGAAGAAGAAGACCCCCTCCTTATATAGAGGGACAAAAATCCAACCGTTTTCTGCCCTCTGCCCGCAGCCAAGCGGTACTACCGCTCCTAGGAGCGGTACTACCGCTTAGGCGGTACTACCCCACACAAGTCAGAACTACACAGAATGCACAACGGTAGTGTCGCCAGAGCGGTACTACCGCTGCCCCTGGCGGTACTACCGCTTAGGGAGTTTAGACCAGATGAGGTAGCAGTAGTAGAGGCAGCTAGGGCGGCAGTACCGTGCGAAGCGGTACTACCGTCCTAGTACCGCACTACTACCGCTTAAGGGAAAATGGAAACAGAAGCGCGCACGGAGGAAACCCCGCAAGCGGTAGTGGCGGCGGTAGTACTGGCGGTAGTACCGCCAGAGCGGTACTACCGTGCTACTACCGTGAAAAGCAAACCGGCAACAGAGAGTTGCATGCTCGGGGAAACCCCAAGCGGCAGTGACACGGAAGTACCCAGCGGTACTACCGCTTGCATAAGCGGTACTACCGTGGGTACCAGCAGTACTACCGCTTGCATGCCACTGAATATCCACAGAAAACATAGGAAAGGCTCCAGAGAAGGGAAAGGAAGCTGTGGGTGCATATGGGGCTGTGTACGTGTCGATTCCACCCATACCTTTCCAACGCGGACCCCCTCTTAATAGTACGGGTTTCCTACGACTCAAATCTACCAAAAAGAAATCGTCGGAAAATAACCGTCTTCACTCTTTACCATCGAGGGGAGATAAACCATCTCGTGCCTATCAATATAATCTCTGAAAAGGTCAATGCACATGATTAGTCCGCAAAACGCATTGTTATCAATCATCGAAACCATTGGGGTAAAATATGCCCTAACAATCTCCCCCTTTTCGGTGGATTGATGACAACACGGGATTTGCACAAAGGAAATAAGAGATAAGAATGCAAACCAACTATCTACAAAATATAGACATGCTCCCCCTAGATGTGTGCACTACTTGAGTATGCCTTTGGAATGCAAACTGCACACACTAGGATCAACACTCCCCCTATATTTTATAGATAGGGCAAAACTTGCAACAACATAATATACAATGCTAAGCATGATTGCAATACGAGCAATAAGCATAAACTCACACACAATGAGACATAATTAAGATAACTAGGGTAGCATATGTCTTACACCATATGATCGAGTCTCACACCAAACCAAAGCAAGCGAAGATAAAAGAGTTCACAAGCAAGAAATCGAAGCAAATAAAGGCAAGCTTGTGACTCAGCAACACCCTGCAGAAATCAAATGCAAACCCCGGTCCTAGACTCTCTCCCGCTTTGTCATCGAGACACCAAAAGGGCAAAGAGTGACACTACGTGCCAACAGGTGGTAGCACTAGTCTCCTCCCATGGACTCGTCGGAGTCCTCAGCATCGGACTCCTCGTCAGACGTCGCCTCCGAATCTTCGGGATCCTCAGACCCCTCCTCCTCGTGCTCCTGCTCCGGAGCTGGTGCCGATGCGCCGGTGATGGAATCATCCGAGTTAGTCCAGTGGGAGTAAGAAGAAATCCACTTGTCTTCAGGAGTAATAACTTCCTCAGAACCGCTCTCAGCAGCAATATCAAGCTTCCTCATGATGGCCTTCCTCTGCTGATGTGCCTTCTTGGCATCCACATGTGCCAAGTACATCTTGTGCTGAACATCCGTCTGAAGACAAAACAGCTTCTTCACCTTGCTCTTGAGCTTGACAGCCCAACCAGACGAACCAGACGAGTGCTCGGGATCGGGCACATAATCAGAATCCTCCACATCCTCCTCAGAAGCAAGTGGCACGCCCGCAACACGACGGGTGGGAGCCCAGAGCTCCTTTTGGCGCAAATTGATCATCTCATGAGTAGTCAGAGGCCCGGTCTCAAGCTGCTCCCCAGGGAACATGGCAGTCCAAGTGTTCACAATGAGTCTGAAGATGAAGGGAGCATAGATCGGCACGTGATCACCATAGGTTGCATTCACAATCTCCTTCCACATGACATGAGAGACGTCCAAAACAGCTCCCGTGCCCTTCTCAGAGTGGCACAACAATAGCATATCCACCAGGTGTCCGTGCACCATGTCCAAGTTGCCAACTCGAGGAAAGAGAGTGTGCCGGAAAATGCGATGCATAATATCAAAGAACGGTTTCAGCTCCTTCTTGGATCCCTTATCTGTCGGAGTGATGGTCATGTGGGGAAGCATATTGTCCTTGTGAGAAGGTCCACCCTCATGGTGAGGGCGCAGACCAAGGGGCTTCTTCAGCCCCTCATTGGGATAGCCCAGAAGACCCATGAACTCACGCCAAGTGGCACGAAGTTGTCTACCGTGAGTCATCCAGATCATAGTCCTTTCCTCACCTGTCCCAAACCACACGGTTGCAAAGAACTGAGCAACCAACTCTGCATCAAAGTCATAGTTGAAGGTCATGATGGGCACAATGTTGAACTGCATACAAAGGTCAAGAGCTTCTCCAAAGTATGCACGGTCCTTCTCCATATGCTCAATGTTGATGGACTTGGTCCTGACAAACAGATTTTTCCTGGCCTTGATCCTGTCAAAATACACCAATGATTGATCCTTGATCTAGAAGGGACGGCTCACAAGAGATGCGTCTTGAGGACGACAGTAGGGGTTCCTCTCGCGGTACTGCCAATACTCATTTTGCTTCATTTCAGTTGCAGTCTTGACAGGAGACTTCTTTTTGTGAGCAACAGACTTGGCACTTGATTTGCCCTTGTTCCTGGCTGACTGACGACGAGCAGGTGGTGGTGTCGGGGCAGCCTCTTCTTCTTCCTCTCCCTTAGAATAAACAGGCCTGGCGTAATGGGTGCGCCCACGCTTGGATGAAGGATTCACATTCTTGCGACGGACCTTGGAGATACTACCACCTGAACCAGACACAACACAGCGAGGAAAAACATGAATACAACCTATGCATAAGCCAAGAAGAAACAAAACTGAGAATTGAAGTGTTAGGGGAGAATTCTGGAAGTTGGGACCTCGAGCGGTAGTACCGCGGACCTGGGCGGTAGTAGCGCAGAGCTGTAGTACCGCTGCTCTGGAGCGGTAGTACCGCTCTGGGAACAGACGCATGACCTTCCCAGATCCGGTAGTACCGGAGATCACAAATTCAAAAATATTCCACTAAAACTTCAATCCTCCTATCTAGCAGTCATCCAACGTCCTACTCAAGCCCTGATTTAGCCAAAAATCGAGAAACCAAACATGCATTGCCCTAGAAACCTAGATTCAAAAGATAGAACCGTAGGAACAACGAAAGGGGGCAATACCGGGTTCCATGGCGAGAGGAGATGGTGGGGATGGACTCCACCGGACGGAAACGTGGAAGACGGCATGGAATCGGCCAGCCGGAGCGGCGGCCGAGGCAGTTCTTCGTCGCCTGAGAGAGAGGAGAGTGGGGGGAAAGAAAGTGAAAGGGTATGGGGGAGTTAGAACTCCCCCTGCCCGATACTTAACCCACCCACGCGCATCTAAGCGGTAGTACCGCTCGGGAGGAGCGGTAGTACCGCCTCGGTACTACTGCCGGGCAGGAGGCCCAGTAGTACCGCTCAAGCGGTAGTACCGGTGGCAGGAGCGGTAGTACCGCTCAAAGCGGTAGTACCGTTCCTATCCAGCGGTAGTACCGCGTGCAGGAGACAGAACAGCCCAGATCAACAGGATGGCTTATGCAAAAACTAGAGGTTTGAGAGAGGAAAGGCTTAGGTTGGAGACTCGAAAACACCGCAAATGGGAGGGGATATTCCATGGTCAAAGGCAACCAAAAACAAGAGCACACATGGAGATATCCAACACAAGAAAGCCTAGAACGAGAAGGCATAACTCAAACCAAAAGAACAAAACCTCTCAAAGAGAGGGCGGTAACCGAAGTCACCTATGTTTGAGTCAATTGGTATGGCACCGCGAAGATTTTAACCTTGGGCCCATGACCAAAACTCATCTTTGAAGCACATGAACCATCAAAAATGGCTAAAGTGTAAGACTTGATCAATTTATGCATAATGGGGGGAGGGAGAGTTCATTGAGAGAACAACACTCCCCCTATGTCCATGCCTACATCTAGAACAAGATAATCATGATGAATGTGGTGGGGTGTGACGAGATTCAAGACACGTTGCTCGAATCAATGATATTTAGCTCATGCCTTAACTCGCGAAATCTTGCTTCATCCAATGGCTTCGTGAAAATATCCGCTAGTTGATCTTGAGTTCCAACATGAATAATATCAATCTCTCCACGCTTGACATGATCCCGGATGAAATGATGACGAATCTCAATGTGCTTCGTCTTGCTATGTTGCACCGGGTTGTAGGAGATCTTGATTGCACTTTCATTGTCACAGAAAAGAGGCACTTTGTCACAAGTGACACCGTAATCCTTTAAAGTTTGCCTCATCCATAGCAATTGAGCACAACAACTTGCGGCGGCTACATACTCGGCCTAGGTGGTGGAGAGAGACACACAATTTTGCTTCTTCGAAGACCAACTCACCAAAGAGCGACCAAGGAATTGGCACCCTCCGGAAGTTGACTTCCTATCCACATGGTCTCCCGCCCAATCCGAGTCCAAATATCCCATGAGATCAAAGCTTGCTCCTTTGGGGTACCATAAGCCAAAGTTTGGGGTATGAGCCAAATATCGAAAGATTCGCTTGACCGCCACCAAGTGACTTTCCTTAGGCGCAGCTTGAAACCGTGCACACATTCCCACACTCAACATGATATCCGGCCTAGATGCACAAAGGTAAAGCAAGGACCCAATCATGGAACGGTATACCTTTTGATCCACCGCTTTACCATTGGGATCGATGTCAAGTTGGCACATGGTAGGCATTGGAGTCTTGGCCGGCTTGACATCTTCTAGCTTGAATCTCTTGAGCATGTCTTGGGTATATTTGGCTTGGTTGATGAAGGTTCCTTCTCTTCTTTGCTTGACTTCGAACCCAAGAAAGAACTTCAACTCTCCCATCATAGACATCTCAAACTTCTCGGTCATGAGTGCGGCAAACTCATCATTGAAAACTTTGTTAGGAGAACCAAAGATAATATCATCAACATATAGTTGGCATATGAACAAATCCCCTTTAACCCTCTTAGTAAAAAGAGTGGGATCGATTTTCCCAATTTCAAACCCACGGTCTTGCAACAACTCGGTAAGGTGCTCATACCACGCACGTGGGGCTTGTTTAAGGCCATAGAGTGCCTTATCGAGCTTGTATACATGATTGGGGAACTTGGGATCCTCGAACCCCGGGGGTTGTTTGACATATACCAACTCATTAAGAGGACCATTAAGAAATGCACTCTTCACATCCATTTGTTGCAACTTAAAATCATGATGAGAAGCATATGCAAGCAACATACGAATAGATTCAAGACGAGCAACGGGAGCAAAGGTTTCACCGTAGTCGATACCCTCGACTTGGGAGTAGCCTTGTGCCACCAATCTTGCCATGTTTCGAGTGACAACACCGTTCGTATCTTGCTTGTTCTTGAAGATCCATTTGGTTCCAATGACATTATGATTCTCCGTTGGCCTTGGCACCAATGTCCACACTTTGTTGCGCTCGAAGTTGTTGAGTTCATCATGCATGGCTTCAAGCCAATCCGTGTCCTCGAGCGCTTCATGTACCTTTTGGGGTTCAACACAAGAAACAAACGCGTGATGCTCACAAAAGTTTGTTAATTGTCTACGAGTGGTTACCCCTTTTTTCAAGCTTCCATAAACATTCTCCAAGACATGTTGTTGATGCTTGAGTTTAGAAGCAATCTTGGCGGCACGACGCTCCAACAGCTCCTCCGAAGTCACTTGAGGAGGATCATCTTGAACATCTTGAGCGTCATCTTGAGCTTGCTCTTGATATTGAGCTTGCTCGGTGTCGTGATCTTGATCTCGGGCAGCATTTGGTGCATCACCATCATCTTGAGGTTGATCTTGCCCTTGATCTTGATCACTTGGTTGAGGGCCTTCGGTTTGTTCTTCGGAAGCGTGTGGGTCAATGGTTGGTGATGGCTCCACTTGCGTAGAGCATTGTCCTTCTCCTTCGGCCACAAGGGGTTCCTCAATGGGGAGTATTTGACCAATCCCCATTCTTCTTATGACTTGGGGAGGAATTTCATCACCTACATCACAAAGACCACTTTGCTCCACTTGGGAGCCATTATTTTCATCAAACTCTACGTTACACGTCTCCTCAATAAGTCCGTTGGACTTGTTGAGGACACGGTAAGCATGAGAGTTTGTAGCATAACCAACAAATATGTCCTCTTGAGCTCTAGATTTGAATTTAGACAAACGAGTACCTTTCTTGAGAATGAAACACTTACATCCGAACACCCGAAAGTACTTGAGGTTGGGCTTGTTACCGGTAAGTATCTCATATGGAGTCTTGTTCAAGCCTTTGCGGAGGTAGAGCCGATTGGATGCATGACATGCGGTGTTGATGGCTTCGGCCCAAAAGTTGTACGGAGACTTGAATTCCGCCATCATGGTCCTTGGCGCGTCCATCAACGTCCGGTTCTTCCTCTCTGCGACACCATTTTGTTGAGGGGTATATGGTGCGGCGTATTGATGCTTGATCCCCTCATCACTAAGAAACTCATCCAAGGTGTAGTTCTTGAACTCGGTACCGTTGTCACTTCTAATCATCAATATCTTTGCCTCATATTGACGTTGAGCTTCATTGGCAAAGTCGATGACGGTTTGTTGGGTCTCGTTCTTCGTCTTGAAGAAATATACCCAAGTGTATCTTGAATAGTCATCCACAATCACCAAGCAATACTTTCTTCCCCCAAGACTATCAAAGGATGGAGGTCCAAAGAGATCCATGTGAAGGAGCTCCAAGGGCCTCTTCGAGTAGATGATAGTCATGGGTCGGTGAGCCGTCTCATGTAGCTTTCCTTCGATACAAGCACTGCAAGCACGATCTTTGGCAAAACTCACATTTGTTAGTCCACGAACGTGATCCCCCTTGAGGAGACTTTGCAAAGATCTCATATTGACATGGGCTAGTCGGCGATGCCAAAGCCACCCCACATCAACTTTAGCCATTAGGCAAGTCGCGGTCTTAGTGGGTCGCTCCGAGAAGTTAACCACATAGAGACCGTTCTCGACATGCCCAACAAAAGCTACTTTAAGAGTCTTGCTCCACAAAAGGGCCACAGTATCAAGGTCAAAGAATGTGGCAAAGCCCATAAGTGCAAGTTGACGAACGGAAAGTAAATTGTATGCAAGGGTCTCAACAAGCATGACTTTCTCGATTGATAAATCATGAGAAATCACAACCTTGCCAAGACCCAATACCTTAGATGTTGAGGCATCACCGAATTGAACATGGGTGGGCATAGATGAGCTTGGTTGCACGTCCACCACCAAATGCTTGCTCCCGGTCATATGATTTGTTGCTCCACTATTAAGCAACCATGATCCTCCACCGGAAGCAAACTCCTACAAGAGATCAATGCTTGGTTTTAGGTACCCATTTTTGAATGGGTCCTTTGATGTTAGTAACAAGGGTCTTAGGAACCCAAATAGACCATTCAATGTACTCATAATAAGAACCAACAAATTTGGCATAAACATGCCCATCACTAGCACGGCATAAAACATAAGAAGGGTTAAAGTCGCCGGCTTTGTTCGATGGAGTGAGTTTGTCCTTCTTGACATTTCCACCCACCACCTTGTTCTTCTTCTCCTTATGAGCACCCTCTCCCTTCTTGACAAATACCTCTTTGAGAGGGAGAGGTTTCTTGGTCTTGTTGTTCTTCTTCTTCTTTGACTTGGGCACAAACCCAAGTCCCTCCTTTGCCACCACTTCCTTTTGATTGCTCAAAAGTTCGTTGAGGTTCTTCTTGCCTTGTATGCAAGTCACAAGGCCTTTCTCGATTTGCTCTTTCAACTTGGCATTCTCCTCCACAAGATGCTCATGCTCACAACAAGGGTTAGTAGCAATGGCATTATCAATTAAAACGAACGGAGGACAAGTGGCTATTTCCGTTGTTAGCTTCACTTGGAGTTGATGATGAGACTCTTTGAGAGAGCCATGAGCACTCTTCAAAACCTTGTGGGCTTTGTCAATAGCTCAAACTCCTCCTTGAGTCTAGCATGGCCAACTCCAAGGTCAACCTTGTCGGATTTGAGCACACGAGTAAGAACTTGAGCATGTTCAAGATCTTTCTTTAGTTGAGCAAGGTCAACGTTGTGTGACTCCTCAAGAGCCAAACGAAGACCTCGCTCTTCCTCAAGAGCAATGGAAAGATCCGCAATCTCATCGGCATAATCACGACTATGGCCTTGCAAGTTAGTGATAGTCTCTTCGTGAGACTCAATGATATCATTGGCCTCACCCAGTTGTTCCAAGAGAGCAACAAAGTGCTTCTTGGTCTCACCTTTGAGCTTACTCAAGAACTTATCAAACTCGTTCTCATCAACCTTTACCATCTTACTATCATCCACACAATCCAACAATGAAGGAGTAGTAGTGGTAGTGGTTTTGATGTTGGAGGTTACCTTATTGATACCTTTGGCCATGAGGCACTTGGCGATGATGTTCTCATTGGGGGCATCGAAGAGGGACACCGAGGTTGGAGAAGAGGTGGCAATGGCCACGGTGGCCGTTGCTAACACTTCACCACTTGTATCATCATCATCATCATCGGAGTTGTACTCTTCTTGCGCCACCAAGCCCTTTGGAGGCACCTTCTTGTTGAAATTGTTCTTGTTGGGGAAGGACTTGGCCTTGTCTTTGCGGATGAGCTTGCCACCATTGTCCTCCCTCTTCTCATACGGACAATCCGCCACAAAGTGACTCACATTACCACAATTGTAGCAAGTCCTTACTCGTTGCTTGCCCTTTGAGTTGTTCTTGGAGGAGTTGGGCCTTGTGTTTCTCTTGTTGCCCCAAAATTGCCTTGACGCAAGAGCCATGTGCTCGTGGTAAGCATATTTGGTGTCTTCGGGGCAACTCTCTTCTTCTTCCTCTTCTTCTTCTTCCGGGATACCCTTGGCCTTCAAAGCAAGGTTGGGTGAGCCTTTATTTGATTGGACACAAGCTAGAGCATTGTCGGTGGTCTTGTTCATGATGTTCATGGCAATAAACTCATCCAGCACTTCACTTGAAGACAATGTGTGGAAGTCCGGTCTTTGACGGATCACGGAGGACATTGCCTTGTTGAATGGCATGATGGCCTTGAGAAACTTGCGCTTGATCCAATTATCATCCATATCCTTGCTCCCATGATCTTGAAGAGCGACCGCAAGAGTTGTCAATCTCCGGTAGAGATCCCGAGGATCCTCATCTTCATTCATCACAAACTCATCGGCCTCATCAAGCACCACTTCAAAGTTGGACCGTTGAATGCTTGAGCTCCCCTTGTACAAAGATATAATGTGTTCCCAACAATCCTTTGCACGGGAGAAGGGGCGCAAGTGAGCTAGATCTTCAGGAGGCACTGCGGATTGGAGGATGAACAATGCGGAGTGATTGTATTGATTGTCCGCCTCTTCTCTTGGAGTGAGGTTGCTCGGGTCATGTGGGTAGAAGCCTTGTTCGATGATTCTCCAAAGATTTGTTGAGCTGTGATTCAAATGAGACTTGATACAAAAAACCCAATTAGCAAAATCACCCTTCACAAGCTTAGGAGGAGGACCAAGATTGTTAATATGAGGTGTAGGGACCGGTCCTCCATAGACCGGGGGAAGGGGAACCGAGGCGTAGGTTCCCGTCCCATTCTTACCATGAGGGGAAGAGGTTTGAGTGCCTTTAGCCGCTTCCTTGCCGGAATTGGCCTCCGACACCGATGCGGTGGGATTAACCACGAGCAAAGGATCGGGAGTAGACTTCAACCCCTCAAGGAGTTCTTTAAGCATGGACATGACCTCGGCCGTCATAGATGTCTTAAGTGAAGCCATAGCTTCATTTAAGTCGTCTCGGGTGACCGAGTTCAACTCCATGGCCTCGGGCACTTCCTCATCCCGATCCCCGTCGTCAACCATACTCTTCGGGTGGTGAAACCCTTAATAAAGAGACGAGGCTCTGATACCAATTGAAAGGATCGATATGGTTGACTAGAGGGGGGTGAATAGGCAACTAGCAATTTTTAGCTTTTCTTAACAAATTAGGGTTAGCAACAAAATAGGTTGTCTAGATGTGCAACTAGGTGAGCAACCTATATGATGCTAACAATCACAACACAAGCAAGCACAAGATATAACACGAGTAAAGCAAGGACAAAGTAAAGGTAAGAAGTAACCACAAGTGGAGCCGGTGAAGACGAGGATGTGTTACCGAAGTTCCTTCCCTTTGAGAGGAAGTACGTCTCCGTTGGAGCGGTGTGGAGGCACAATGCTCCCCAAGAAGCCACTAAGGCCACCGTATTCTCCTCACGCCCTCACACAATGCGAGATGCCGTGATTCCACTAGTGGTGCCCTTGAAGGCGGCGACCAAACCTTTACAAACAAGGTTGGGGCAATCTCCACAACTTAATTGGAGGCTCCCAACACCACCAAGGAGCTTCACCACAATGGAATGTGGCTCCGAGGTGACCTCAACCGTCTAGGGTGCTCAAACACCCAAGAGTAACAAGATCCACAAGGGATTAGTGGGGGGAATCAAATCTCTCTTGGTGGAAGTGTAGATCGGGGCCTTCTCAACCAATCCCTAAAGAATCAACAAGTTTGATTGGCTAGGGAGAGAGATCGGGCAAGAATGAGCTTTTGGAACAACAATGGAGCTTGGGGGAAGATGTCAACCTTAGGAAGAAGAAGACCCCCTCCTTATATAGAGGGACAAAAATCCAACCATTTTCTGCCCTCTGCCCGCAGCCAAGCGGTACTACCGCTCCTAGGAGCGGTACTACCGCTTAGGCGGTACTACCCCACACAAGTCAGAACTACACAGAATGCACAATGGTAGTGTCGCTGGAGCGGTACTACCGCTGCCCCTGGCGGTACTACCGCTTAGGGAGTTTAGACCAGATGAGGCAGCAGTAGTAGAGGCAGCTAGGGCGGCAGTACCGTGCAAAGCGGTACTACCGTCCTAGTACCGCACTACTACCGCTTAAGGGAAAATGGAAACAGAAGCGCGCACGGAGGAAACCCCGCAAGCGGTAGTGGCAGCGGTAGTACCGCCAGAGCGGTACTACCGTGCTACTACCGTGAAAAGCAAACAGGCAACAGAGAGTTGCACGCTCGGGGAAACCCCAAGCGGCAGTGCCACGGAAGTACCCAGCGGTACTACCGTGGGTACCAGCGGTACTACCGCTTGCATGCCACTGAATATCCACAGAAAACATAGGAAAGGCTCTAGAGAAGGGAAAGGAAGTTGTGGGTGCATATGGGGCTGTGTACGTGTCGATTCCACCCATACCTTTCCAACGTGGACCCCCTCTTAATAGTACGGGTTTCCTACGACTCAAATCCACCAAAAATAAATCGTCGGAAAATAACCGTCTTCACTCTTTACCATCGAGGGGAGATAAACCGTCTCGTGCCTATCAATATAATCTCTGAAAAAGTCAATGCACACGATTAGTCCGCAAAACGCATTGTCATCAATCATCGAAACCACTGGGGTAAAATATGCCCTAACAACTTCTATAAATTCTCAAATATTGGGAAACCAACAGAGAGCCACCTCGAATAACTTTTCCGCCGCCGCAAGCTTCTGTTCTTCCGTGATTCCATCTGGAGGCCTTTTCCGACACCCTGCCGGAGGGGGAATCGATAGCGGAGGGCTTCTACATCAACCTTGCTGCCCTTCCGATGATGTGTGAGTAGTTTATCACAGACCTACGGGTCCATAGCTAGTAGCTAGATGGCTTGTTCTCTCTCTTTGATCTTCAATACAATGTTCTCCTCGATCTTCTTGGAGTTCTATTCGATGTAATCTTCTTTTGTGGTGTGTTTGTTGGGATCCGATGAATTGTGGGTTTATGATCAGATTATTCATAAGAAGTAATTGAGTCTTTTATGAAATTTATTATGCATGATTTTTATAGCTTTGTATTTCTCTCCGATCTATCCATTTGGTTTGGCCAACTAGATTAATTTATCTTCAGCGGGAGAGGTGCTTTGTAATGGGTTCAATCTTGCGGTGCTCTATATCCCAGTGACTGAAAGGGACAAGACACATATTTGTATTGTTGCCATTAAGGGTAAAATGATGGGGTTTATTCATATTGATTGGGTTTACTTTGTCTACATCATGTCATCTTGCTTAAGGCGTTACTCCGTTTTCATTAACTTAATACCCTAGATGCATGCTGGATAGCGGTCGATGGGTGGAGTAATAGTAGTTGATGCAGGCATGAGTCGGTCTACTTGTCTCGGACGTGATGCATATATACATGATCATTGCCATGAATCCGTCATAACTATGCGCTTTTCTATCAATTGCCCAACAGTAATTTGTCTACCCACCGTATGCTATGTGTTCGACAGAGAAGCCTCTAGTGAAAACTATATTTGCTGCAATTTCCTTTCTTTTATTTGCTTTTGCAATTTATATATCTAACACTACGAGATTTAATCCTTGCAAGTAACGAGTTCAAGGGGATTGACAACCCTCTTGCCCGCGTTGGGTGCAAGTATTTGGTTTTGTGTGTGCAGGTGCTGTTCACGAGGCTTTGTGTGATTCTCCTACTGGATTGATACCTTGGTTCTCACTGAGGGAAATACTTATCTCTACTGTGCTGCATCCCCCCTCCTCTTCGGGGAAAATCCCAACGCAGCTCACAAGTAGCATTGGCCATGCCCTGAGCAACGTGGTTTAAATCATCCTGCAAAGTGCTCGAATTTAACAGGAAAAAATCGGCGCATATACTAGAGCAGTCATGGACGATCGGTGTAGTAATGGCCAAAGAGTGCATACCTGCCTCCATGAAGCCACTAGTAATCTTTCTATTCCCAAGCTGCTTGCAAGGTATAGTCATCGTTTCATGTTGTTTCCGCTGCAAGAGCGTCCGCATTTGGAGAAACCAAGAAGGTTTTTGCAATGATGAGCTAACCTGAATCATCGCAAATGATAGTGCCACATAGATCGGAGTTATTTTCATTAAGAAAAGAGGCATCGACATTAAGCTTTAGGACTCCCGTCGATGATTTCAACCAAAAGACTTCCTTTGTTGGAAACGCTATAGTGTTTTCGGCACAATGGTAGTTCGGAGCTAAGCTTTGAATTAACAACACTGATATTTTCATCGCCTGAACTTCCTCGTTATGCATTTGCTGCCTCTGTTCCCGCCATATATACTATCAGTGCACGACAATGACAACACGCACTGGATGCTCCGTACGCGCTATACTAATGAAACTTTTATTTCTTTTGACAAAACCCATTGTACTTGTGCATCATCTGTGTCGAGGCCTTCTTGTTTTGTTCCAAAGATCGGTTGAGAGGGTTCATATCTATCCTAGAGTGCCAAAGCCAAATATTCTTCGTTAATGAGTCTTTCATTATGATGAAAGTTACGTTTGGCGAAACTACATGACATTATGTATCTATATGAAGAGCAGTCAAGGCAGATGATTAACAATGACAGTTTAGCAGTGATGTTCAATAAAGAAACGAGTGCAGCATCGAAGAATGTAGTGTCGCATGAGTTGGGAATCCCGTGACAGTCACATAACCATCAGTACTTCGGCCTCCCGGTGCACCGGTCAAACCCGATGAACCAAATTGTTAGTGACACCCATCATCACCGAAAAATCGACGCCTGGGCACACATGTAAGCAGCCACTTCAGCATCTTCTGGGCCCATGTGTCAACACCGTTGACCAACCAAACCTAATGAACATAATTATTAGTCACGCCCACCATCATCGAAAAACCTATGGGTGGGCCCACAAGCCGAAATATTAGCATCTTTCTGGGCCATACATTAAAACTGTTTACCGGTCAAACCTGGCCCATCAATTGTTCCTAACAGTTTTTCTTCACTATAAATGATATTAAGTGACAACGCGCGTCCAAACGATAAAAGTTCTGCCCGTCATGGAAAATCGACTTCACTAACAAACCAGGAACCATCACCTAAGATCGTATCTTAGGTGACGGAAAAGTGGTACTGTCAGCATTTTATTTTTTGTTACGTTGTTTAATGACGGACAATCACTTTTATGTGGCACAAGTGGCTCGTCACAAAAAACACTTTTTTGTAGTGACAGTTGAAGTACGGCGCCGCGTTGCTCCTCCCCATGGATGTAGTCAGTGCAGTATGTGTCCAGTCCAACAATATTTATTCCCTCCCTTTGGAGGGAGTTCAACACAAACATGATATATTCCTCGATAATCTGGGGTTGTGGGTGACGGTCGCGGTTGTTTTGAAGCCATTATCAAAGCAATGAATCTGGGTAACTTCCACCAACTCCATTTGTAAGCCACCTAGGGGAGAGCACAGAGCGCGTGAGGCAACACTGATGCAGTGAAAGCGAGTAAGGAAACGTTCACGAGGGGAGGTGGAATTGCCATTGCTCCATATATATAGCCGAAGAATGTCTATTGGTGTTGTGGGAAAGGCGCTCTGGTAGCCCAACGAGCTCCGTTGTGGGAATCCTTGCCGGCTAGTTCAATGTGTGCCATTGGGTACCAATGACCTGGTAGACGAACAAGAGCCCTCATAACCACAACGCTCGACCAGTGATCGAGGAAGCATGAAATTCATTCATACTTCTCCATTTCACAATTCCTTCACGCAAGAAGAAGAGTTGTAAATTTACAACTGGCACTAATGACATGCTACTTGAAAGTGCAACTAATCCCTGGGTGGTTTTGGTAATTAATAACAACATATATGTCATTGATCTAATGCTCATTGATATTAGTTTTCAGAGAAGATCAATGATTGGCATGGCAAGTGAAAGAACATGTGCTGCCCCCATGTTTGGTTTTGGTAATTGATGACAATCTCTATGGACTAATGGTTGCCTTGAGTTATATTTGAAGGTTTTGTCCATAGGCATTGCTTGAAGACCATTTGTTGGTTTCAAGGTTATTAGAAGAAGAATATGTGTTGACCAAGGTGCTATTCAAGGATTGATCCAAAGATTGGTCATGTGAGAGTTGAGCCTATTGCAAACATGTCTTGAAGAAGAAGATTGTGAAAACATTCATGTTTACCTTCAAGACATCATCCTAATGAAGAGAGTTGAAAAGATACAAGGTTGATCAAGAATAAGTACAACGAGCGATTCAAGTTGATCAACACACAAAGCGTAGAAGATGTACCAAGCGAGATCAAGTGATCTCATGGTCGCATTGTCCATTACGCTTTGTGTACTAACCCGTGGTCTATGTGAGAGTTGTTTGTGGGGTTAGATATGTTTCCATGGGCTTGCGTCAAGAGGAAGATCTCATTCAACCCATGGAGGATGACATCAAGTGGTGATCGTCATCAAGTTTGCGGTGTGCAAGTTCAAGTGGAGCATCACGAAGAGATCATGCTTGATGCTTGCCGTCCATTGTGGTGACAATGGACGTGTGAAGATGTGCCGAAGAGTGGCTCACCCATAGTGGAGTATGGGGGAGCAATCAACTAGTCTTCATCGAGTCAACACAATCAAGAAAGGTGGTCCAACTTGAGGAAGTCAAGATCGTCATCATCTAGCTCAAGTGGACTATGTGCAAGGCAAAGGTTTGCCCTTGATAGGTTTTCTATTTTGCCGGTCTCATGGTGGTAGTTGGGAGACCGGGTTATAGGATCGATAGCCGTACTATCAAGGGGGGCTCTCGAGTGAGTAGCTTGATCGTATCATTCATAGAAAGCTCAAACCATTGCATCCTTGCATCATCTTTCTTGGCTCTTGTTTGGTTTTTCTCCCTGTGAGATTTGGAGCTTTTGGTCATCTTCATGACAAGCTCGAGTTCATCGAAAACGGAGTTCATATGCATCTTCTATGATGTTTTCGATGTTGGAGTTTTTGCCGGTTCATATTGTGGGAAGGTCCTCTTCCTTATCCTATTGGCATTTCCTCTCCTCGCTGTTGGATAGTACTTGTCGTCATCTATCCAACAAGCTTGAGTTTGCTGGATTCGGAGTTCATTTGCAGTAGTTATCGTAGTTTCGATCTTCTTGACTGCATCTGTTTTTCATGGGCAGTATTTCAGTTCCCAAGCGGTAGTAGCGCTCCACTCCACGGTAGTACCGCTCTTATGGTACTTCCGCTATGAGCTACCGCAATTCTTCAGAGCTTCAGTCTTTGCAGCGGAAGTATCGCTCCTACAGAGCGGTAGTACCGCTCCGGTGGTACTACCGCTGTTTCTCTACCGCTTTTTTTGTGCCTTCTGTTATGCTCTGTCCTTCGAGCGAAAGTAGAGCGGCAGTAATGGGCGCTAGTACCGCTTCGGGCGGCACTACCGCGCTGTCCTACTCTACTACCGCTGTTCCGTCTGTCCACGCAGCACCTCGCGGTAGTACCGCTGGTGGGAGCGGTAGTACCGCTCCGGCGGAACTACCGCCTCCCTGATTCACTCGGTTGCACGTACATGCCGGAACTTCCGTTCCAGCGGAAGTACCGCTCGCCCGAGCGGTACTACCACTTAGGCACGGGCTGGGAGTGCATAACGGCTGGATTTTTCCCCACCTATAAAAGGGGGTATTCTTCCCCAATGAACCTAATCACTGGAGCTTGTGTTCTTCCCCCATTGTTGACCTTCTTCGAGCTTGCTTTCTCTCAATCCCTCCATTGATTCTTGCTAGTTTTTGAGGGAAAAGAGAGAGGAGATCTAGATCCACATTTCCACCAATCACTTTTCCCTCTATGTGAGGGGAACCCCTTTGGATCTAGACTTGGAGTTCTTCGTGTTCTCTTCTTCGTTCTTCCTCTCATTTTCCTCCCTATCATTAGTTGCTTTGGTGGGATTTGGGAGCGAAGGACTTGGGCACTCCGTGTGCCCTTGCCATTGCATTTGGTGCATTGGTTTGAGTTCTCCACGGTGATACGTGGAAGTGAAGTTTGAGAAGCTTGTTACTCTTGGGTGTTTGGGCACCCTAGAGCTTGTTCCTCTAGGGTGCTTTGGTGCCCTAGATGGTTGGTGTTGTCGGATGATACGTCTCCAACGTATCTATAATTTATGAAGTATTCATGCCATGTTTATTATAGTTTTGTATGATTCTGGTGCACTTTTATATGGCTTTTATATGATTTTTATGGACTAACATATTGACCTAGTGCCCAGTGTCAGTTGCTATTTTCTGCTTGTTTTTGGTTTTCCAGAAAATCCAAATCAAATGAAGTCCAAACGCAGCGGAACTTTTTGACGATTTTTTCTGGAAGGAAACAGACCCAGGAAGCTTTGGGGGAGCAGCAGAAGACCCATAGGGGCCCCACAAGCCACCAGGGCGCGCCACCCCCCAGGCGCGCCCTGGTGCCTCGTGGGCCCCCTGTGGCATCTCTTTGCGTGATTCCAACGCTGAAAAATTATATATATATTCAGAAACCCCCAAAAGTTAACCTAGATGAGTTTTTACGCCGTCGCAAGCCTCTGTACCTCCACGATCTCATCTACAGCCCTTTTCCGGCACCCTTCCGGAGGGGGGAATCATCACCAGAGGCCATCTTCATCATCCCGACGGTCTCCATGACGAGGAGGGAGTAGTTCACCCTCGGGGCTGAGGGTATGTACTAGTAGCTATGTGTTTGATCTCTCTCTCTCTCGTGTTCTTGATTTGGCATGATCTTGATGTACCGCGAGCTTTGTTAATATAGTTGGATCATATGGTGTTTTTCCCTTCTCTACCTCGTTGTGATGAATTGAGTTTTTACCTTTGAGGTTTCACTATTATCGGATTGAATATTTTTATGGATTTGAGAACACTTGATGTATGTCTTGCATATGAATACCCATGGTGACAATGGGGTATTATATTGATTCACTTGATATATGTTTTGGCACTCAACTCGCGGATTCCCGAGGTGACATTGGGGTAATCAATGCATAGGGGTTGATGCATGTTTTCGTCCTACTTTCTCCGGTAGAAATCTTGGGGCACTCTTTGAAGTTCTTTGTGTGGATTGAATATTATGATTATGAAGTTGTTTGATGCATATCGAATAATCAACTCACGGATACTTGTGGTGACATTGGAGTATCTAGGTGACATTAGAGTTGGTTGATGCGTATCATATGGTGTTATTTTAGTATGAACTCTAGGGCTGTTTGTGACACTTATAGAGATGGCTCAATAGATTGATCGGAAAAGATAACTTTGAGGTGATTTCGTACCCTACAACAATTTCTATCTTATGTTCTCCGCTAATAGGAACTTTGGAGTGATTCTTTATCACAAGTTGAGGGATTGTTATATGATCCAATTATGTTAGCATTGTTAAGAGATTGCACTAGTGAAAGTATGAACCCTAGGCCTTGTTTTCAAGCATTGCAATACCGTTTGTGCTCACTTTTATCGTTTGCTACCTTGCTGTTTTTATTTATTCAGATTATAAAAATATATTTCTACTATCCATACTACACTTGTATCACCATCTCTTCGCCGAACTAGTGCACCTATACAATTTACCATTGTATTGGGTGTGTTGGGGACACAAGAGATTTCTTGTATTTGGTTGCAGGATTGTTTGAGAGAGACCATCTTCATCCTACGCCTCCCACGGATTGATAAACCTTAGGTCATCCACTTGAGGGAAAATTGCTACTGTCCTACAAAACTCTACGCTTGGAGGCCCAACACAAGTCTACAAGAATAAGTTGTGTAGTAGACATCAAGCTCTTTTCTGGCGCCGTTGCCGGGGAGGTGAGTGCTTGAAGGTATATCTTTAGATCTTGCAATCGAATCTTTTAGTTTCTTGTTTATCACTAGTTTGGCTTATAAAAGAAAACTACAAAAAATGGAATTGAGGTTGCCTCATATTATTTGTCTTTATAATGTTTTTTCTTGAAAATGATGGAGCGGAAAATTGTGCTCAATTGATAGAAGAACAATTCAATAAAATGTTTGGCATAAAATCTTTGAATGATGAGCATGATTGCAATGTTGTTAGTATGAATTCTATGAATATCCAAAATACTAAAGATGATTGCACTAGTCATGACAAAAATGTTTCTTATAAGCATGTCAATTTTTGTGGAGTGCATAAAGTTTGTGAAGACATGCCTTATAGGGATGACAGATTTTGCAAGAAGCATAAACATGATAGAACCAATTTTTTGCTCAAAGTGATAGATGAATTTGCTACAAAATTATGTTCTCTTTATCCTATTACTTGTGAACTTTGCAATAAAGTTGGTCACCTTAATTTCCAATGCATGCTTTTTCATGATCAAATCGTGTCCAAATATTGCAATAATTTGATCACCCGCGAACTTTATAATGAACTTTGTTTATTTTTGGGGTGTGAAGAATTGACACATAAAAATAGTTGGTTTGAAGTATTCATTCTCACGGATGACATTGAAACCAATCTAAAGGAAATCTATACGTTTTGTGTGGTAAATTGCAATTAGAATGCTTATATAGCCAACTATAGAAAAACGGGAAAACAAATAGAATATAAAATAAATACTAATGGAAGGGTAAAGATTCCCCCTTTTCCTCCTATTTTCTCTCATGATGAAATAGGTAACGAGGAGGAGCTTCCTATCCAACCAATCTCTTCAATAAGAAGCTCGGAAGAATTAAATAAACCCACACTTAATGTGGTAAATAAAAAGAAAAGAAGGAAAAGTAGAGGTAAAGAGGTATCTCTCCCAAATAATGTTGCTCCTATTATTGTTGTACCTCATGAGAATGAATCAAAAATAATTGTGGAAGATGATACACTTGATGTTGATTTTGTTATGCCTATTGCTTGTTGTGATGATTATGATTGGGAAGATAATGATACTTCTTATGATCTTGAAAATCTTTATGGCACCAACTTGGAGGAATATGATAATATTTGTTATACTATTGGTGCTATTCATACTATTGATGATAATAGTGATAATGCTAATGATATGCAAACCAACAAGCTTGGGGATGCTACGTTTGATTGGAATGATATGTTTGAGAATTTATTTGCTGCAAATAATGTTTGCCCTAAGCTTGGGGATTCTATGCTTAATGAAAATGATCTTTTTATTCCCCCTACTTTTGATGAGAAAATTTATTATGATGATGACATGCCTCCTATCTATGATGATTATTGTGATGATACTTATGTTATGAAAAATAGTGATGATTATTATTATAATACTTGTTATAATTATGAAAATCCTTTTACTGAACATCACTCTTTTAATGTGGAAACAATTTATAGTATTCGAGTTTCATACGATACTCCCACTATTATGAATGAGAAGAAAATTGCTTGTGTGGAGAGTAATAACAAATCTATGCTTATGTATCATGACAAGAATGCTTTGTGTGATGTATATATTGATGAATCCATTCATTATGCTACTGAAAATTATTATGAGAGAGGAACTTATGATTCATGATGCTCCCGTTATGTTTCAATTCTTTACTTCTATGTGAGCATCATTGAAATCATCATGCCTAGCTAAAAGGCATTAAAGAAAAGCGCTTGTTGGGAGACAACCCAATATTTTTACCTACTTTTTTTGTGTGTCCACATGATTAATCTACTGTATTAATCATGTTTTATATGTTTTCTTTCAATAATGTGCCAAGTAAAGCCTTTGGGATAGTGTGGATGCTTGTTGATTTGATTCTGTGCAAAAACAGAAACTTTTGCGTCCAGTGCTGGAATTTCTATTCTATACTGGAGAGTGAGAAAATTCTGAAATTTTTACAGAGTATTGGGTTACAAATTTTTTACGTTTTCCTAATTTTTTAGAATTTTTGGAGTTACAGAAGTATGGTTTTTAAATCACTCGCTACATGCTGTTCTGTTTTTGACAGATTCTGTTTTTAGTGCATAGTTTGCTTGTTTTAGTGTTTCCATAGCTTATATTGAGTAATATAAATTGTGGAGATGATAGAATACAGTAGGCATTATGTGAGAACAATTATGAATCTTGTCTTGACAGTACCTAAGTGGATGATTTATTTTTATCATACTAGCCTATCTCACAAGTTTCGTTAAGTTTTGTGTGATTGAAGTTTTCAAGTTTTGGGTGAGATATCGATATGAGGAGAATAAGGAGTGGCAAGACCCTAAGCTTGGGGATTCCCAAGGCACCCCAAGGTAATATTCAAGAAGACTCAAGCGTCTAATCTTGGGGATGCCCCGGAAGGCATCCCCTCTTTCGTCTTCAACATTATCGGTAACCTTACTTGGAGCTATATTTTTATTCATCACATAATATGAGTTTTTCTTGGCGCATCATTTTCTTCTGTTTATATTTGCTTGGTGTTATAAATAATCATGTTTTGTATCTTTTAGTTCAATAAAATGCCCATTATAGCCTTTACCATGCTCAGTTTGCAAGTTCATGTGTTGCTGTTTGAAAACAGAAAGTTTTCTGTTATGTCCAGAATATTCCTGAATAGTCAGAACATGATAAAAATCTGGAATTTTTACACAGTAAGCATGCATGAGTTCTCTGTCACGTGGTAATTTTTCAGAATTTTTGGATTTAGGGAAGTACGAATTCGTATTCACCCTTTACAGACTGTTCTGTTTTGGCAGATTTCGGTTATGGTTGCATTGTTTGCATATGTTGCTTGTTTAATGTTTCTATTTGTGGATAGGAGTATTAAATATGCAGAGGCATTTAGTATGCAATGTTTAATTATAATTTTTGTGATTTGCTACAGTAGAGAATGTTAAGGTTTTGAGTTGATTTATACTAACTTATCTCACGAGTTCTTGTTGAGTTTTGTGTGGATGAAGTGTTAAAGATCTAGGAGAAGCCATGATATGAGAGGAATTAAGGAGACACAAGAGCTCAAGCTTGGGGATGCCCAAGGCACCCCAAGATAATATTCCAAGAAGTCTCAAGAAACTAAGCTTGGGGATGCCCCGGTTGGCATCCCACCTTTCTTCATCAACACCTATCGGTTAGCCTAAGTTTTTACTTGTTCACATGATATGTGCTATTCTTGGAGTGTCCTTTTATTTTCATTTTGTTTGCTGTTTGAATAAAATTTTCAAGATCTGAAATCTTTATTGAGAGAGAGTCTTCACATAGCTACTTAATTGTTTGCCTACTCATTGATCTTCACTTATATCTTTTTGGAGTAGTTTGTCATTTACTCTTGTTCTTCACTTATATCCTATGAGTAAATTGTTGAATAAATTAAATATCATGAAGTTGAAATAATATGAGCTTCATATGCTTGTATCATGCCTAGTAGTAGCTTCACATTGGGTTTAGAAAAGTGAAATCTATTGAAGCTTGACAATCACAATATTGGTCATACAAGCAATTCATGAATGATTAGTATAAGGAAGAGAACTTTGGAAAATACACATGAGCTCTTGGGTGCTCCACACCCCTATACGAAAAATAATCGTAAAAAATACCCAAAAAATCAAAAAAATCTGAAATTTGGGGATATCAAACATGGGTTCCCAATCTACTTCCGTGTGAAATTTCGTGGAAAAATACCAAAAAACGTATCCGTGGCGAAGGAAATACTGTCCAAACAAAAATCTACCCAAACAGTGTTTTTCTATACATAGGAAATTTTTGCCTTTTTTGCAACGAATACGTTTCCTGGTATTTTTCACAAAATTTCATACGGGAGTAGATCGAGAACCCACGTTTGATATCCCAAAATCCCAGATTTTTTTTCAAATTTCTCGGTATTTTTTTGAACGAATTGTTCATATAGGGGTGCGGAGCACCCGAGAGCTCCAAATCCTCATCCAGAGAACTTTCACATATAAATATATTATCTTGGACATCTTTTATGATTGTGAATACCCATTAATTATTTTCAAACTTGATCAAATTAGTTGAAGTTGGACAAGGAAGACAACGTAATGAGTTATGTTTGGGTATATTTGCATAGAAGTTATATTGTTATGGATCCTCTAACATGTGGTGCTTGCTTAGGATCTTTTGCTAGCCAAAAATTCGTACTAAGTAGAGATACTACTTGTGCATCCAAAAACCCTTAAACCCAGTTTCTTGCCATGAGTGTCCACCATATCTACCTATGGATTGAATGAGATCCTTCAAGTAAGTTGTCATCGGTGCAAAAAGCAAAAAAATTGCTCCTAAATAATGTATGATCATTTATTGCAAGGGAAAATAAGCGTTGTACGAACTTGTGATGGTAAAGACACTACTGGAATCAGGATCTTTGCCGTCAGCCAGCTCTCTGCCGTCAGCTAGCTGACGGCAAAGAAGGTCTTTGCCATCAGCTTACAGAAAACTGACGGCAAACAAAGAGCTGACGGCAAAGATCATGTTTGCCGTCAGCCATCTCTTTGCCGTCAGCTAGCTGACGGCATAGAAGCTTTGCCGTCAGCTAGCAGACAGCAAAGAAAGCCGTTAGGTGGTTCTCGTTAGTGGGCCACCCTTCCTCTTTGCCGTCTGCTAGCTGACGGCAAAGCTTCTATGCCGTCAGCTAGCAGACGGCAAAGAAAGTGGCCAACTAACGTCCGTCCCCCCCGGGCCCACCCCACTAGCTAGGCTCTTTGCCGTCTGCTAGCAGACGGCAAAGAGATTTGACCTATCTAAAACAGTCAGCGCCCCGCGCCCCACCCCTCTCTCTCTCCTCTCACCTCACCCGCGCCGCCCCCGTGCCCGAGCCGCCGCCGCCCCGCGCCACCCCCCGGAGCCCGAGGCGCCGCCGGCCAGCCCCGCCCCGCCCCCCGGAGCCCGCCCCGCTCCCCACCCCTCTGTCTCTCCCCTCTCTCTCTCCCCTCACATCACCCGCGCCGCCCCCGTGCCCGAGCCGCCGCCGCCCCGCGCCACCCCCCGGAGCCCGAGGCGCCGCCGGCCAGCCCCGCCCCCCGGAGCCCGCCCCGTCACCGGCCGCCCGGCCGCCCCGCCCAGCGGACGCAGGCCGCGGCGGCCGCCCGGCCGCCCCGCCCAGCGAACGCAGGCCGCGGCGGCCGCCCTGCCCCGCCCCATCGCCGGAGCCGCGCCGCGCCGCCCCGCCCCGCCGCCGGAGCCGCACCGTCGCCGGCCGCCCTTCCCCTCGGCCTCCTCAACCCGCGCCCCCTCCCCATGGCCTGCCTCCTCAACCCGCGCCCCCTCCCCGTGGTGAGTTTTTCTGTTTTTTTAGATTTAGTTTAGGTTTGTTTAGTTTAGTTTAGTTTAGGTTAGTTTAGTTTAGTTTAGTTTAGTTTAGTTTAGGTTAGATTTAGTTTAGTTTAGTTTAGTTTAGGTTTTTTTTTCTGTTTTTTAAGAATAAACAAGAAAGATAAAAAAAAGAAGTAAAAGAAGAAGAGGAAGAAGAAGAAGAAGAGGAAGAAGAAGAAGATGAAAAAAAAGAACAATAAGTAGAAGAAGAAGAAGAAAGAAGAAGAAGATGAAAAAAAAGAAGTAGAAGTAGAAGATGAAAAAAAGAAGTAGGAAAAGTAGAAAAAGAGGGTCGCCGATGGTGATGCATTTATTGATGATGCTGATGAGCACGTCATTACTGATAGTGATGATGATTATGCATTTATTGATCCCGGAGCATATATAGACGATGAAGATTAATATTAGTAATGTCAGGTATTGAATTATTATTATGTACATATATATTATTAATTAGTTCATGTTATTAGGTATTCAATTTTTTTATGTTGTACTAATTTCGTTTACTCTTTGTCATTGCAGGTGTTGACAGATGGTGGGTGCGGGTCGAGAGCGCTCCGAGCCTCCTTCCTCGGCGCGTGCTGGGAGGGGTGCTATTATTCCACCCGAGCACCTCCGGAGAGCGCTGGTACACAGTATGCAGACACCGGCGGGCGCTTCTTCTTCGGCCGGGAGAGGTCGGGGGAAGACGAAGAGGGGTGCTAGAGGTGGACGTGGCGGCGGGAGAGGTAGGAAGGCTGCTGCGCCTTCCTCGCCGCCACCCCCAGATGATTCTCCCGACCACTGGAGTGCTCCGTCTCAGGTGGACCCGTCTGACTTGGACCCGTCTCGGACTCCGGTCCATGAGCCTCGGGCCGACGAGCCTCGGGTCGCCGAGCCTTCGTCCCAGGAGACTCCGGTCCCAGAGTCTTCGTCCCAGGAGACTCCGGTCCCAGAGTCTTCGTCCCACGTGACTCCGGAGGCTAGTGGCCATGCTGATGGTGGCGAGGACAGCTTTTCTGAGGATAGCTATAGCGAGGGCGAGCTGGTTGAGGAGGGCAAGAAGGTCTACCAGCGTGGTGGTACAAAGCTCCCGCCCGTGCCGGCGACCCGCGATCAGAGGTGGTTGATTGTGCCTAATGGGGAGAAGTAAGTGCATTTACTCTTTTTTAACCTTTTGCCTTCATGTTTCTTCAAATTAATATCTAATGTGTTGGCCTTGTCATACTGCAGGGGTTGGAAACACGCCCCTGGTGTCCGCAGGCCCAACCAGGTCCTTGGTGTGCTTTGCCGGCACCATTTCCCGGGGTGGGTCACGTTGCCCGGTGAGGGTGAGGTTCGATAGCTAGCACTGAGCTGGGAGCTATACGTGGCTGCCCCGGCCCCGCCAGAGGAGAGGGTCGACGGTGTCTTGTGCGAGACGGTGTTCGACATTGTGATCCGGCGGTTTTGGGTAATTTCTCCTTTACAGAATTAAAAATCAACAACACCTAGTGATTGTACTAATCAGTGTTGTCTTGTTTGATTGCAGACCTTCTACAGGTGTCTTGAGGAACACGAGGCGGACGCGGCTATTGTTCTCGTAGCCGAGTGCAAGCGCCTATTTCAGAACTTACGGCACGAGACTCGGGTGCAGGCTGTTCGAGACTAATACGCCTCGACTAACATTAAGAGGGCCAAGAAGAAGTGCCGCGCCAAGTTTCTGAGTAAGGAGAAGTACATGAAGGTAATTACCTATTCTTAAGGCCTTGTACTTAGTTTCCTTGATTTGATTCGTAGGCATAGCGCTGAAATTTCTCTTGTCTAACTTAGGTGCTCCCGAGATGGTGTGCGGATAGGATGGACTGTTGGGAGGCGTTGGTTGATGAGTGGTGCTCTCCCCAATGGCTAGCCGTCCACAACAAGGCCAAGGATAAGCGTGCCCAAATGAAAGATGTGCCACACCATCAAGGGAGCTCCAACCTGTTTGAGTTCGGGGATCACTGGGTATGTGGTTTGCTTCATGATTCATGCAATTTCATTCTTCATGCTAGCTTGAGCCCTTAACTAATATTTTGTTCCTCTCTTTTAGGCGCGACACAACAAGAAGGAGGTGCCACCGCTGTTCGACCTCTATGCCATGGCCCATACTGCCCCGTACAAGAAGGCCAAGGCATTCTCTGAGGATGACCTCGATCATCCAGAGAGCTTCAGCAACATCTCCTCCCACAACAAGCTCGTGAAGTACAAAGATGAGGGGAAGACGAGGAAAGGGGAGGACTTCAACCCGAGCCAGAGTCCTTTTGATCCAGAGCTCGTGATGATATCTGGTGGCGGGAGGCCCCATGGCTCGATAGCCATTGGGGATGGACTGATACGTTGTCCTAGAACTCTCCCGGAGATCAAGAAGCGCCAGACGAGCTCCGATCCTGAGATAAGGCCTCGTCCACGGCCAATGGAGCTCGCCATCGAGGCTAGGGCCCAGGAGCTTCTGGCGGAGGCAAACAGGCAGGCGGCGGAGAGGGAGAGGGACATGGAGGAGAGGACGGCTAGGATGTGGGAGGAGGAGAGGAACCGGAACGACGCGTCTCACCGGGCCCTATACGAGCTCCTCGTGGTAAGTTTCTCCTGCATATTAGCCAAATCATGCACGTAATGTTCGTTTCATCACTAACTAATATGACTGACTCGTGAAAACAAAATGTGCAGACCGTGTGCCAGAACAACGGTCAGACCCCTCCGCCGATGCCCCAGATTGGTATAGCGCCCACGGTGAGTTTCATTTGAATGGTCATTAGTTACTAGTATTCACATTTGAGTTGCATCATGCTAACGAGACATTGCAAATGATCTTTGGTGCAGCATGCCTCCCGACAAGCATCGACCGATCCTTCTGCGTCTGCCGCAACCCCGACCGGTCCTTCTTCGTCTCACACTGGCGCAAACCCGACCGGTCCTTCACCTTCGTGATGATGGTAAGTTTTCCCAAGTGTTTTGCTTAACAAATGCATACTTAGCTTAAGAAATGACCTATTTAGCTCCAAAATGACCTATACTTAGCTTATTTTCCTCGAAAATGACATAATAACCTTACTTAGCTCCAAAATGACATATTTTACCTAGGATAGCTATAAAATGACCTATACTTAGCATTTTTTCCTCCAAAATGACTTAATATGCTTAGTTAGCTAAAAAATGGCATAACTACCTAGGATAGCTCAATAATGATCTATACTTAGCTTAGCTAGTTCATTTATGACATAATTAGCTTACTTAGGTAAAAATGGCATAATAACCTTGGTTTAGCTCCAAACTATCATATCATTAGTTTATTTTCCTCCAAAATGACAAAATAACCTTACCTAGCTCCAAAATGACCGATTTTAACTAGGATAGCTCAAAAATGACCTACACTTACCATTTTGTCCTCCAAAATGAATAAACATGCTTAGTTAGCTAAAAAATGGCATACCTACCTAGGTTAGCTCAAAAATGACCTATACTTAGCTTCTTTAGTTCATTTATGACATACTTAGCATACTTAGGTCAAAAATGGCATAATAATCTTGGTTACCTCCAAAATGACATTGACTTAGCTTATTTTCCTCGAAAATGACATAATAACCTTACTAACCTCCAAAATGACCTATTTACCTAGCTTAGCTCTATAATGACCTACACTTAGCATTTTTACCTAGCTTAGCTAAAAAATGGCATAATTACCTAAGTTACCTTCGTTAGAAGAAGAAGAAGATAAAGAAGAGGAGAAAAAGAAAGAGAAGAAAAAATCTTCTTCTTCTACTTCTACTTCTTCTTCTTCTTCTTCTTCTTCTTGTTCTTCTTCTAACTTTCTTCTTTCCCAATTTGCAGATTTGCTTTAGATCACGAAAGCTTGCGTTGATGGAGTCTACTCTTCTCCTTGTCCTTCCTTTTTGTTTTGATTTTGTAGGATGAACAATGTGAAACTTGCTACCTATATATGTATGTATGGATGAAACCATTGTATGCTTGTTGTTGGATATATGTTGGCTATATATATATGTTGGATATGGACTTTTGAGTTGGTATGTATATGTGTTGGATGATCATATCCATATGGCAGGGATATGTATGCTTGTTGAAAGTATTTTCAAATGTATATATATATATATATATCTGTGAAATTGATTGAATTTAAGAAAAAACAGAAAAAACAGGGGCAGTACAGGCACTTTGCCGTCCGCTGGCAGATGGCAAAGTTCTTTGCCATCTGCCGGCATACGGCAAAGCTGCCATGTGGCAGCTACCTGTGCAACCTGGGGGGCACTGGGCTGGCCTATGTGGTTGCTTTGCTGTCTGCCAGCAGACGACATAGCGAGCCACGTGGCAGCTACCTGGGGGGAACCTGGGCTGGCCTATTTGGCCACTTTGCCGTCTGCTAGCAGACGGCAAAGCACGCCGTTAAACCCTTAACGGACCTAAGCTGCCACGTGTGCCGTCCATGCCCTTTGCCGTCTGCTGGCAAACGGCAAAGACCTTTGCATCTTTGCCGTCTGCCAGCAGACGGCAAAGTGCCCTTTACCATAGCTTGTTCAGCCGGATGTGGTGCCGTCTGCTGGCTGACGGCAAAGACCTTTGCCGTCCGCCATGCATGCCTTTGCCGTCAGCCATGGCAGACGGCAAAGATCCTGATTCCAGTAGTGAGAAATAAAATCGATGGACTGCATAATAAAGGTTGCTATCACAAGGGGCAATATAACGTGACGTTCCTTTGCATTAAGGGCTTGCACATCCAAAAATAAAAAGCGCATGACAACCTCTGCTTCCCTCTGCGAAGGGCCTATCTTTTACTTTATGTATTTACTTTTATGCAAGAGTCAATAGTATTACTTCTCATTTCAACCTTAATTATTCTCTAGTTGGCAAGCATCATGTGGTGGGGAAAGATCCAGGCACATATGACCAGTCAAATATATTTGATCATGAATTATTATTGTTGACAATTATCTCTATGATAAATAAGTTGGGAGGCCAAACATTAAGCCCCTATATTTCTCTGTGTTCGATGGATGCCATTTGTTCTAAAAATATGCTTTGAGTACTAGCAATCATGGAAGACTATATGATAATTGAGTATGTGGAGCTCTTACTTAGACTTTGTTGAAATTAAGTTGAATTGCAATTGTTTGGTGACTAAGAACATAGGTTGTTAAGTTTCAAGAGAATTCATTGTTTGAACCATAACATGTGAATTGATTGCTACTTTATCATGATGAGTTTTATGAGAAAAAGTTGCTGTTATGATGCTAGGAAAAGTTATTGAAATTATCATTGATCAAACTTATGCACTATGCTAGCATTCACACTTCATAAATTATTTATTTTATCATTTACCTACTCGAGGACGAGCAGGAATTAAGCTTGGGGATGCTGATACGTCTCCAACGTATCTATAATTTATGAAGTATTCATGCCATGTTTATTATAGTTTTGTATGATTTTGGTGCACTTTTATATGGCTTTTATATGATTTTTATGGACTAACATATTAACCTAGTGCCCAGTGTCAGTTGCTGTTTTCTGCTTGTTTTTGGTTTTCCAGAAAATCCATATCAAATGAAGTCCAAATGCAGCGAAAGTTTTTGACGATTTTTTCTGGAAGGAAACAGACCAAGGAAGCTTCGGGGGAGCAGCAGAAGACCCACAGGGGCCCCACAAGCCACCAGGGTGCGCCACCCCCCCAGGCGCGCCCTGGTGCCTCGTGGGCCCCCTGTGGCACCTCTTTGCGTGATTCCAACGCTAAAAAATCCTATATATTCAGAAACCCCCGAAAGTTAACCTAGATGAGTTTTTACGCCGCCGCAAGCCTCTGTACCTCCACGATCTCATCTGCAGCCCTTTTCCGGCACCCCGCCGGAGGGGGAGAATCATCACCGGAGGCCATCTTCATCATCCCGGCGGTCTCCATGACGAGGAGGGAGTAGTTCACCCTCGGGGCTGAGGGTATGTACTAGTAGCCATGTGTTCGATCTCTCTCTCTCTCTCGTGTTCTTGATTTGGCACGATCTTGATGCACCGCGAGCTTTGTTAATATAGTTGGATCATATGGTGTTTCTCCCTCTCTATCTTGTTGTGATGAATTGAGTTTTTACCTTTGAGGTTTCACTATTATCGGATTGAATACTTTTATGGATTTGAGAACACTTGATGTATGTCTTGCATATGAATACCCGTGGTGACAATGGGGTATTATATTGATTCACTTGATGTATGTTTTGGCACTCAACTCGCGGATTCCCGAGGTGACATTGGGGTAATCTATGCATAGGGGTTGATGCACGTTTTCGTCCTACTTTCTCTGGTAGAAATCTTGGGGCACTCTTTGAAGTTCTTTGTGTGGATTGAATATTATGATTATGAAGTTGTTTGATGCATATCGAATAATCAACTCACGGATACTTGTGGTGACATTGGAGTATCTAGGTGACATTAGAGTTGGTTGATGCGTATCATATGGTGTTATTTTAGTACGAACTCTAGGGCTGTTCGTGACACTTATAGGGATGGCTCAATAGATTTATCGGAAAAGATAACTTTGAGGTGGTTTTGTACCCTACAACAATTTCTATCTTATGTTCTCCGCTAATAGGAACTTTGGAGTGATTCTTTGTCGCACGTTGAGGGATTGTTATATGATCCAATTATGTTAGCATTGTTGAGAGATTGCACTAGTGAAAGTATGAACCCTATGCCTTGTTTTCAAGCATTGCAATACCGTTTGTGCTCCGTTTTATCACTTGCTACCTTGCTGTTTTTATATTTTCAGATTACAAAAACCTATATCTACTATCCATACTACACTTGTATCACCATCTCTTCGCCGAACTAGTGCACCTATACAATTTGCCATTGTATTGGGTGTGTTGGGGACACAAGAGATTTCTTGTATTTGATTGCAGGGTTGTTTGAGAGAGACCATCTTCATCCTACGCCTCCCACGGATTGATAAACCTTAGGTCATCCACTTGAGGGAAAATTGCTACTGTCCTACAAAACTCTGCGCTTGGATGCCCAACACGAGTCTACAAGAATAAGTTGTGTAGTAGACATCATCGGAGCTCAATCATTGTGGTGTAAAGCTCCGGGCAAGCGTCGGGGTCTCCAATTAGGTTGTGGAGATTGCCCCGAGCAATTTGACGGGTACCGGTGACCGCCCCCAAGGGTTGCCAAAGTGTACGAGTTCGGTGACCGCCCCCAAGGATTGTCATTTGTACGGGTTCGGTGACCGCCCTCAAGGGTCCCTTAGTGGAATCACGACATCTTGCATTGTGCGAGGGCGTGAGAAGATTACGGTGGCCCTAGTGGCTTCTTGGGGAGCATTGTGCCTCCACACCGCTCCAAACGGAGATTAGCATCCGCAAGGGTGTGAACTTCGGGATACATCGTCGTCTCTGCGTGCCTCGGTTATCTCTTACCCGAGCCCTTTACTTATGCATTTTACTTTGTGATAGCCATACTGTTTCATGTTATATCTTGCTATCACTTAGTTATTTATCTTGCTTAGCATAAGTTGTTGGTGCACATAAGTGAGCCTAGTTGTTGTAGGTTTTGTGCTTGACAAATTAACCGCTAGGTTTTTTCCGCATTTGTTCAAGCCTAAACCGTAATTATTTTAAAGCGCCTATTCACCCCCCTCTAGGCGACATCCACGATCTTTCAGCAAGGACTAGTGAATGTGGACCCCTCAAAATGCTAAGGACAAATATTGGAAAAGCTTCAAGACTCTTCAATTTTTGGTTAAGTGATCCAAGATCACATTGAGTCCATAGGAAAGCCAATACTATTAAAAGGGGATGAGGTTTTGATCATGACTCAATTGCTCAAGTGCTTAGTGGTATCGCTCCAAAACCCTCAAACACTTCTCAACATCACTTCTATCCAAAACCCTAAAAGCATCATCTCGGTCCCACCGAAATTCCACATCCCGGACTCACCGAGTTGATCACACATATTGCCTAAGCCAAACCCTAACTTTTCGGTGCAACCGAAATGGCTCTCGGTCTCACCGAGACGGCGTGACCAAGTTTCTGTAACGATGTCACATCACTTCGGAATTTCCGAGATGAAATTTTTGAAACTACCGAAACGAGGTCTTGCCCTAGCCATTGCACTTCGGTCCCACCGAGATGTTCTAATCGGTCTCACCGAGACTTCCAACGTTTGAATCTTTTACACTAGTCGGTCTCACCGAGATTTTGGTCCGGTGTCACCGAGTTGGGTCAAAGACTTGTAACGGTTGGATCTTTGGGTGAAGCCTATTTATACCCCTCCACCCACACCTACTCTGCAAGAGAGCCATCAGAACGTGCCAACACTTCCACCATTCATTTTCTAAGAGAGAACCCCCTACTCATGTGTTGAGATCAAGAGATTCCAAACCAACCATTTGAACCTTGATTTCTAGCCTTTCCCTGGTTGCTTTCCACTCAAATCCTTCTCCTACCAAAGCCAAATCTATGAGAGAGTGATTGAGTGTTGGGGAGACTATCATTTGAAGCACAAGAGCAAGGAGTTCATCATCAACAACACCATCTATTACCTTTTGGAGAGTGGTGTCTCCAAGATTGGTTAGGTGTCACTTGGGAGCCTCCAAGATCTTGTGGAGTTGAACCAAGGAGTTTGTAAGGGCAAGGAGATCGCCTAATTCGTGAAGATCTACCTGAGTGAGGCTAGTCCTTCGTGGACGTAAGCCATGGTGGAATAGGCAAGGTTGCTTCTTCGTGGACCCTTCGTGGGTGGAGCCCTCCGTGGACTCGTGCAACCGTTACCCTTCGTGGGTTGAAGTCTCCATCAACGTGGACGTATAATAGCACCACTTATCAGAACCACGCCAAAAACCACCGTGTCTTCATTGCGTTTGATCTTCTCTTCTATACCCCATTACTTTCCGCACAATTGCATGCTTTACTATTTCCGCTGCTTTATCTCTAGATATGCATGTGTAGGAAGTCTTGGTGATATCTAAATCTGCCTAAATTCCAAGAGAATTAAAAACTGCAACTTTGATTGGTTAAGAGTCTATTCACCCCCCTCTAGACCTATCTTCTCGATCCTACACTACTAAATGGGGAGATTAGTGATGACTCAATATCACTAACCAATCACCTATAGCAACCCATTTGTGATGCCATATCGTCAGCTCCAGGTGGACTGTCACTTATCACTAACATGTCAAAACTTAACCGATCAGTGTTAACAGCCTATGATAGCTCTCAGAGACTCATCACTGAAGCCACTTTTCGAGCCCATCTGTGATGAGCTTCATCTCTGACCAATGGCCATGGGCGCGTCAGTGATGAGGGGTCAGTGCTATTCACGCCTGCAGTAGTCGCTGTTATTGGTCATTAGCTGCAGTCCAAGTACTCCTATTGGTTCGAGAAACCTTAAGGTCATCCACTTGAGGAAAAAATAGATGCTTTCTACAAAACTCTGCACTTGGGGGCCCAACACCTTCCCATCATAGAGGAAGCATGCCCTACCCCCATGCAGGTAGCGCGCTCTAGTCATGGTCCACACCTCCTTCCCTTTATCATCCTCGAACGGATCCCGATACCCTTTCGTCGAATCAGGCGCTCTGGCTTCTCCCAATTAATCATGGTGGGGCGTCGTTAGCCTGTGTCCCTCGTCGTGACTATGTTCGGTTGCTTCCTTCCCTCTGTCTTCTCCGACTAGATTCGGGTGATACCGTCCCTGGATCTGGTTCCCTGTCTCACTCTCTGATTGTTCCTGGCCAGATCCAAGCCTTTCGTCGGCAAATCAGGCATTTGCTTCATTGAGGTGGTCGGGGATGGTTGTTTGGGTTATTCTACACATGTTACGTGCTCCCTCTGGTCCTTATTGTCTGCCTCCACGTTTTCGAGGTCGAATCCCTTCTAGATCTTCCTCCCTTGTGTCGGGTTACGACTAGGTTGACCAGTCTTCATGAATTAAGGGGATAGGAGGAAGAACGAATGAAGGACACATACAAGATAACTAGTGTAGCCTATTTGGTGAAGCGCAAATCTGACAATCAAAACCAATGTGCAAACCTCCTCACCGGGACCCAAATGAACACATACTCCTACAATCTTTTTCTTACTCAATTAACTGAAATTGAACCACACAAAATCGAAGAAAAAATGAGGAAAAAGGTAGAGGTTCATCTCTAATACTCAGTTGCAAAGGTCTTGTACATCACCCCGAAGGGTGGACTTGGATTCATCACCTAAAGAGGTGGCCTTGTATTCTACAACGGGGCTGGGTAGATGGAGCAAAGATCTCAAACAAGTTTTTAGTCTAGGCTTTGTCAACTCTGCCTTATCTCTAGGCAGGGATACGACTTATATAGGTTCCAACCAAAGTCGGTAGGTGGAGAAATAAAAGGTCAAGTGCATGTCCCAAATTTTGTGCATATGGCTGCTTGGACGGTCTGGGATTGGAGCTTCACTCGCTTCGGTTCTTTAGCTCCGCGGAGCTATGTTTCGCTTATTGCAAGACGTAATGCCGCCTTGCCTGATTTGTAGCGTCGTCCGAGTGGGCCGGGCCAGGGAAGCAGTCTGCAGGAACGTTCTTAGCAGCGGTTCGTGGAACCTTCTGTTGGTTTTGATCGATTTTAAGAAGGTGAAGGAGTCGATTCCGGCAGACCTCGGGTAGGGGGTCCCGAACTACGTCGTGCTTATGTTGTATTGATTTGGGATGGAGTACAAAGTACAGGTTGATATACCACGAGAACATTGTGTCCCATCTATGAACCATACCCCCTGGTTTATATATGTACCGGGGGGTCTAGGGTTATAATTAGGTCAGCTATGTAAAAGGTAAACGTTTTGTACATGACCTCTAAATCTTGGAGTACGCGTCATGTCTTGGGAGAATTCCTTCTACGCACCATGGGCCGCCTCGATGTGGCATGCTCGTAAACCGACATGGAGTTGCACAGCCCGGCCCACCTGGCCGGGGAACGACGTGGTGAGTGGCCCCTAATCCGGGACACCATGAGAAGGTTCCACACATTTTTTTTCTGTGTTTTTTTGCCGTTCTTCTTTTGGGGTTTTATTTTAGATTTTCTTTTTTTTCTTTTTCTTTTTCTTCTTTTTCTTTTTCAAATACATGTTGACATTTTTTTAATAGACCTTGTACATTTTTCGTATACACACTGGTCATTTTTCAAATACATGATGAACTTTTTTAGTTACATGTTTGAACATTTTTTGATACATGTTAAACATTTTACAAAAACACATTGAACTTTTTTTAGATGGTAGCATTTTTCTAAATGTCACGAACATAAGTTTGAAACATGTGCAAACTTTTCTAAATGCCATGATTATTTTTTTGAATGGTACAACATTTTATAAAAATGTGCAAACCAAAACTTTACACTGCACTAACATTTTTCAAATGCTTGATCAACGCTTTAAAAAGTGTTAAGTAATTTAATTTCTGGAATATATATATATATATATATATATATATATATATATATATATATATATATATATATATATATATATATATATATATATATATATATATATATATTTGGAATATTTTGAAAATATAAAAAATAACAATAATTACTTTCAGGCCCAAACAAGTTGGGGTAGGTTATTCTAAAAATATATATAGAAAATAAAAAAATGAACGAATAGAGAAGCAAAGAAGAAAGAAATGAACGAACAACCTTGAGCCTACTACTACGTCTTTTGAGCCTACTACTAGGTCTGCCCAATAATAGCGACTCGGGGCACCCGGGGACGCAAGGCCTCGCGCCTAAAGCGTGCAACTAATGGGCCGGCCCAGTAACGGATGCACACCTTCGATTTAATGTTCGTTTCTTCGTTTTTTGATTAGGTTTATGTGTTTTTTCACCGAGTTTCTTCGTTTTTCCTTGGTTTTCTGATTTTTTGGCGTTTTCTTCACCGTTGTCTTCAGTTTTCTGTTTTTTTGGCATTTCTTCATCGGTTTTCTACATTTAAAAAAAAATAGCATGTGTCTACTTTTTCCAAAACACAATGTATATTTTTTTGATACACATTGAACATTTTTCAAACACATGTTATGAATATTTTTTCGATACATGTTAAACATTTTTTAAATAAAAATTGAACATTTTTTAATTGACACTAAACATTTTTGTTAAACCACGCAAACATTTCCTTTACATTGTAGAAACATTTTTAAAAAATGTCACAAACATTTTTTTGAAGAGGGAATCTTTCTTTAAGACGCCACGTACATTTTTTTGAATTGTACGAAAGATTTTTTACATTGTATAAACATTTTCTAAAAATGTTACGTAGATATTTTTGAAATACATGATTTTTTTAAAATAGCATGTAGATTTTTTTGAATGGTAAAAAATATATTTGGATTCCGTAAACATGTTTTACATTGCATACACATTTAAAAAAAGTTATGCATATTTTTTTGAAACACAAGAATATTTTCTAATTGCCATGAACATTTTTTGTGAATACTATCGACATTTTTTAACATTGCGTTTTTGTAACGTGTGGTGAACATTTGTTAAATTTAAATAAAATTTGTTTCCATTTTAGAAATAAAAATAGAAGTAATAAAACAAACAAGAAAAAAAAATGTGTGCTAGGGACCCTGTTCTTCTACCGCGCGCGGGACCGGCCCATTGATGAGGTACTATCGCATCAACCGATACATAGCCGCGCCTGTCTCGCTATAGGCGAGACAAAGCGTTGCGCCCCTTCAGCTCTGGCGCCTAACGTTGGGCGGTTCAGGCCGATGTTTGGGGCCACTAGGGTTGGGCCCAAATGGTATGAGGGTACGTCTAGGGTAAGTTCGGCGCCACTCGGTTTGGGCCGTGGATAGTACGACTTCGTGCATAGTTCTTCAATTGCGATATTGTGACAACTATTCAAAGAGAAAAGTTTGAAATAAATCTTGAACTCATAGCGCGAGTCGGAATAAAGCGCTACTTTCCAATCCCAGAAATTAGCAGCCCGCACTTTTTGATCCCGGTCCCGGGCCTCCTTCTCGTCGGCGTCGTCTGATGCTATCGAGGGGCCACGGATCTGCCTCTCCGCCATTTGTTCGAGCTGGCGGAGCTGGGTTTGCCTGGCGTGGCCTTCAAGACGGTGGTGGAGGGCGCGCGCAGGGATTTTGTTCTCCGGTTCCGCCCGCGTCACGGCGGCGTCTCCCGCAACGTCGTCGAGGAACTGGGAGATGCTGTTTAGGAGTTGGCTGGCGCTACGGCGCTGGATCCGTTTGGGAGACGGCTCTCCTTCAGATTGGTTGGTGGAAGATGGTTGTTGGTGCCGGGGTTCGCCGACGGCTTTGCTGCTCGGGAACGTCGTGTTCCAGGTCCAAGGAGTGCGGGGACGCTCCCCGGCTGACGATCCACAGCGACAAGTGCGTCGTCGTCTAAGGCGGCGCCTGTTTTCTGGCCCACAACGCAGTTCGTTTGCCTTGGCTCTCACTGCTATGGCACTCTCTTGGATCCATGGTGTCTTGGTGCTCACCTTCCTCCCCTCCGGCGGATGCTATGGCGACGGCGGTGGTTGGATTGGCCGAGTGTGGTTCTGGTGGTTGCAGGGACCCAGAAGGACTTGTTTCTGATTTTCTTTTTTCTGGGGTGTTCTCTGTAAGTTTCTGTGATGTGCTGTCTCTCTGGACAGTTCCTGAGAGAAGCTACGTGTGCTGTACCTGGCCTCTGTTTTGAATGGACACGTGGTATTTCTCCTCAAAAAAAAGGGGAAAGGGTGATACCGGTCCAAATTACTAGCTTCTCTCACCCCACATGTCATCTTCGTCTTCCTCACTCTCTCTTCTCTGGCTCGCCGACGCCGCCTCCACTTGTTTGACCACCACATGCTTGTCTGCTCACCAGGCGTCGTTCCCGCCGAATACTTCGCGGGAGGCGGCTACGAGGGGTAAGAACGCATAAGTGCTCAGGATGCGGCTGGACCACACCCTGCCCCTAAGGTGCTCGACGTATTGCCGCAACGAAGGGTTCCGACGGGTTGACAGCGGCAGTCCCCCGCTCTGTTGAGCACGACCCAGCTGGCTTCACATACAGTACCATCTCGGGCGGGCTGGTGACCTTTGCAGCATACACCGACCCGACGGCGCTGACGTTGTTCAGCTCACGACGGTACTTTTTTTTTTTTGCAGGGGAGCTTGCGATGGTGTCCCTGCCTGCACAGTCGCCTTTGTTATACACCGAAGGGCATTCGCCGTCAGCCAGCTCAAGCCGGAGTAGATCGACATCCCATAGCCCAAACGAGTTTTCACCCAAAAAAACCCGGGATTGGCCGGGATTAGAAATGACGGGGTGCAAGTTTCAGGGGTTTTAAGGTTGAAGTTTGATTAAGACTGAGAATACGAGTTTGAGGTTTATTTCAGATTTTCCCCTATCCATATATACATTCTTGTCTTGACAGAAATTTCAAATGTGTGTCTACACTCTACACTACGGTTTGAGGCCGATGTTTTGCTGGCGATGGGGCTCCAGCCGCTCCACTAGTGGGGTCAGCGAGCCACCAGGGCCGCCTACGCGTCAACTTCCTCAACCTCATTCCCGTGGCCACCTTCCTCGTCGCCGTCGCGCTGCGGGCGGAGCACCTCCCCCCTCCCACTGGCTCGGCAGGATGAAGCTCCTCGGCGCGGCGGTGGACGTCGTCGGCACCATGGTGGTCGATCAGCCTGAGCAAAGGCACGCGTCTCCCGCTGCCGTACCTCCACTTGCACGACCACGAACACGCCGGCGTCCGCGCCCCACGGCGCCCACGACATGGCCACCGGCACGCGCTGTACCTGTGCGGGAGCTGCGTCAGCTACACGCTCTGGTTAATTCGTCGTGCAGGCCAGGTCGCCAAGGTGTTCCCGTCCCGGTACTGGGCCACCGCGCTCACCTGCGCCGCGGGCAGCTTGCAGTCCGCCAGGGCTGCCGCCGTGGCATTCGCCCTCGTGCTCGCCGGCGACAGACATTGCTGGGCGGCGGAGTGGAGGCTGCAGTGGGACCTGCGCCTGGTCACGGTGGTCTACTCTGGGGTGTTCAACACGGGCGCCACGTTGGTGCTCGTGTCGTGGCCGTGGCGCGCGGTGCCCTGTCTTCGTCCGCCCGTCGACGCTGTCGTGCTCGGCACCGATCTCTACCTCGGTGGCGTGCTCGGGGCGGCGCTCCTCGTCGTCGGGCTCTACGCGTTCCTCTGGGGGAAGTCCGAGGAGATCGCCGCCGCCGCCAAGGGGGACAACGGCGAGCAGGAGGTACGGAGCGGAGACGCCGACGATGACATCGCCTAGCTAGCGAGAGCGGTCGATGGAATTGGTTGAACTACTCAAGCAATCGTAGCATCGTACTAGACTACTAGTAACTTGAGGTTGTCATTGACGAACACTACATGAATTCAATTTCATATCTTCTTTCTTCGATGATCTAACAGTAATGTGCGTAATTAATCTGCTATCATTCTGCACCGGCGAGCTCGAGGTCCACGCCGAACAGCCGGAGGCGCCGCCCGCGTGGTGCCCTTTCTTCGTCCGACGTCGCCTGCTGCGGCAGCGCTACTGGCACGAGGAGGCTTGTCGCCGGCGGCGGGGCGACCCCGGCGCTGCGCTTCCGGCAGTCGATGAAGAGGCGTGCACCGGCGCGGCAGAAGGAGACGGTGTCGCCTGCGGCGAGGCGGCGGTCGCGGACGAAGGCGCTCCACCCTTTCGTGATGACGTAGCTCTGGCTACTGCTCCAGTAGGAGAAGCGGAACGCCCATGCCTTCCCGCCGCCGCGGCCGTCCTCGAACCGCAGCACGGCTCCGGGGCAGGCCGCCCCCGCCGCGCCGCCGGGAACCCGCGGGAGGAGGTGCCGCTCCGCGAAGTGCTTGGGCACCACCAGCCGGTTCAGCTTCCCCACGTCGCTCGGCGTCACCACCTTGTCGAACATGTGCTCCCGCATGATCATCCTCCCCTCGCCGCCGCCATTGCCATTGCCACCATTGCCGCCGCCGCCGTCCGGATCCTGCTCCGCCCCCCTGTTCCCCAGCGCGGCCGTGAACGCCATTGATCTATCTTATTCTGCAGCTCTACTTGTCGTCTTGTCGATCGATCTGTTGGCTAATCCCAATCAGAAGCACGCCTTCGCATGTGTGTGTGTATATATATAGATGGGATCTTTGTGGTTTGCGCGCCAAGTCGTCAACGCCTAGACTTTTCCCATGCACGGCACTCCTCTCGCTCGGCGGTTAATCTCAGCCGTTGATTGTCTGTGATCATGAGGACGTACGGTCTACAAACTCTCTGGCTTTGATCCAATAGACATTTCGACTCGATTGGCTAGCTGGTGGCATGCATGTCTGACGTGTCACGCGTAATTTCATGTGAATTGCCGACTAGGAAGCGGGAAGCAGGTGTATGTGTCACACCCGATGACAATCACTAGTTGCGATCGATTCAAGCTAAAGTTAAGCATCATCACCATACAACATACTTACATGTAGTATAATTACCGTACAAACGACAATGGACTCGGAAAGTCAACACGTACGCACCGTAGATCACTCAGTAATGCCACATATAGTTTTCTTTTTTTGCACACCTACGCACGCAAGTTTAACATTTTTGTATATTATACTTGTGTTTGCTGGGGGGAAATCTTTTTAACGCGGTAGATTTGGGAAGATTGTAGTTGCAAGAAAAGGTCCTGGTCAAGTTCAGTGGTTTAAGCCAGATGGTTACCTTAAACAAATCATGTGATGAGAAGTGATCATGCAACCATGGATGTGACAGATGTGCATAGATAATTAGTGCCACTTGCGGGTACAAGCTCAGTGGCACTATACAAGGAATGCATGCCAAATGATGATGATAAGCTCTAGAGACAAGAGAGGATCGATGATGAACGACAGAGTCAACTGCTAAGTAAGTTTCTTGCGCGTTTGGGACAAATGGGCATAGACAATACATTATGCCAGCCATTTGAGCTAGATATATACATGATGTATATATATATATATAGGGACCAGCAAAATTAGAAGGGGAGTAAACATAATTAAAGAGAGATCAACTATGAGATTAGTGTATGGAGAAGCTGGAGAAGAGAACTGGCCAGATGGTCGTACAAGTCTAAGAGTAGGTAGCAGTACAACTTACCATAGGAGTATTATTATTGGGTTGGTACCTAGTGCATTTTTTTTCTTTTTCCCCGAAGGTTCCTAGAGCACATTGCCTAGTACCTAGCCTTATTTGTGTGCAATTAGACCAGATGAGCAAGCTAGCTAGTTATTTGTTACTAATGTTTTTGAGAAATAATATAGGGGTTACGAGCAAGCTAATTAATAAGTACTACCTATAAGAGCATCTCCAATAGAAGATGTAAATTTGGAGATGTAAAAGTAGGTGTTGTATGATTTACATCACCAAAAAGTGGTTTTTACATCTCTAAAAAAGACCCAACTCCAACAGATGATGTAAAACGGTGATGTAAATGGGCAACTCCAATAGGTGATGTAAATTGGAGATGCAAAACCGGCCGGCCGCCGCGCGGCTGCTGTACAGCCGTTGTTCAGCTGCTGTACACCCGCTTTTCAACAGCCGCACAAATTCAAATAAAACATCCGATAATCAAATAAAAAATTGCACATGTCCACAATATCAAATTATTACATAGTTCATCAAATCCACAACATCAAATGCATCACACATACAACATAGTTTTGCACAATACACAAACAAATAAATGAAACTAGGCGGCTCTCTCGCCATGATATTTCTAATACTCCTCCATCAAATCCTTCTGAAGTTGATCGTGCGAATCAGAGTCTCTAATTTCATTGTACACCTTCATGAAGCGTTTGATTCGCTCCTCTCTTCTCATGGGCATAATGTGTATGCCCATCAAGTGATAGAAGGTGTAATCTAAACCCTGTCCACGCCCAACAAAAAAACCTCAAGTTTCATCTTTTTTTACCTTCGGGAATTTCGTCGAACACCTTGCTTGCGGGGTGGACGAAATCGGCCGGCTGCGGGTTGGGCAGCCGTCGGCGGCGACTTGACAGCAGAAGAGACGGCCGGACGTCGTCGGGAGCTCCCGCGGCAGGCGGGCGGCTTCGCGCAGCCGGAAGAGCGGCCGAGGCTCGTGGCCGTCGGGCGGGCGTAGTGGCGCGCCTCCACTAACTCCGGCGGGGGGTCTAGGCTTGGATGAAGCCTACCCCATCGTAGACCTCGCCGGGGAAGGGGTTTAGGCCAGCCGCAGCCGTCGGAGAAGCCTTCGATTCGGCGGCGGCCGAATCTGAATCGGCGGCTCCGGGCGACGCGCCGGCGAGGCAGGTGGCGGGGGACGGGGGGCGAAGTCGCGGCGGGCCCGGCGGCCGTCGGGCGGGGGGCGGCGGCGTCGATTTGAAGTGGATTTGGCCGGCGGCGGAGTCGGGCGGCGGCGGCCGGTCGCGCGGAAGGGGGGGGAAGTGGCGGTTGGGCGGTTGGCGGGCGGACGCGATTTTACATCTCCTGGAGTTGGAGATGCAAATTTGCACCGCGAAGTGGTATAGGATACATCTCCGGGAGGTGAAGATGTAATTTTTTTTGCATCTACATCATCTGTTGGAGCAGCGTTTTTGGGCCTCGGAGATGCAAAAGGTAGTTATTTTTACATCTACATCTTCTATTGGAGATGCTCTAACTGGTGTGGTTTTAGTTCTAAGGGAATACCTAATTATCGTATTAGCATAATTGAGCATAAACTATAGGCACAATATAAACAAAAAATATATGCAAATTGGGTTTGTGCATTGTGGTGGTGTGCTTGTCATGAGGTCTCCTCATGTTCCAAATATTCTTAATTGTTTTACCCTAGGTAATCAAGCAATTGGATGTCAGGGTGTTACTTGCTTAGTGATGACATCATCCTTGAAAATGTGGCCTAGGTCACATCCACTCTACTTGGACCCGGTCGCTCCCAGCCCAAAGGTGTATGCAATAAGCAAATTAATTAAGTTTCCTGACCAGGTAGGTGGCTAAACTAAGTATCGCCACTTGCGTGTGGTCTCTGATGACCCAGTTAATTAACTGCTCGTGCATCTTAGATGCCCCCCATTAGGCCATGGACTTGCATTTTATATATTCATACATAGCTAAAAAAAAATACACTAGCTGGTAATGTAGTCTCTACTCGACTCTCAAGGGCCAAATTGACGGTTTTGAATATTGCATCTCAATCCAGTTCACTGCAGGTAGCTAGGGTGGTTTGTGGTGCAGTGCATTTGCTAGTTTGCAGTAGTATCATTCAGGCCCCCTGTCCAGCCCAAAACCGCTTTGGATTTGCAGAGTAGCAAGGTCGGCAAGGGTTAGTTTGTTTCTTGGAATATTATATGCATGGCATGCACGCACCATCAGCATAGCAATAAAATCTTGTTTGAGGTGGAGATTATTCAAGTGCCATGTTTATGGGGATCATCACAACTTCACTGGATCATGTGAAATACCAAGCCAACATGTCGGCCAGCTGAAAGACCTAAAGAAAATGTAGCTAGAATATGAGCTTCGAAGTTACTTTTTTCGGGAATACGCAAAGCTTGCATATCATTGCATTGATAGAAGAAGTTAGAACGAGTACAGGAGGTGGCACAACACATGGCACGGACGCAAAAGGCGTGAACATGGTGCCCGAAACAGAGAAACATGAGACACTCGACCCAAAGAAAAACAAAGCTAAACTCGCCGACCAGAGACACAGTCCGACCAACAACTAGACGACCGACATCACCGAAGTCAGCACCGAGGACGCCGCGAGCAAACAAGACAACGCCTTCACGAAGGAGAACGACACCAAGATGCCGTCGTCGTCCGATCCGGAAAACCGGACCTAGGGTTACCCCTGATGCTTGAAGAGGGGCTTAGATAGCGGCCATGGCAGCGCCTCCAAGAAGGGGACGACACCCGCAAGTGTCGCCACTGCCAGCATAGAATGCAGGGATTTCTCCCTGGCCAAATTCCGAACAATCCCAAGCCGTCGGAGCACGAATCGAAGAAGAGGAAGTCGAGTATAGGCCGGAACTGCAACTGAAGGAAGGAGAGCCACGCCCGACGCCAAACGAGGCACCGCACCCCCAGACGTGCGAGCTCTGGAGGAGGGCAGGGTTGCGTGGCTGAGCGAAATGAGAGGCAACGGGATGTGACGGTGGCCGGAGCCCCGGACAAACCAGGATCTAGAAATGAGCACATATCAAGGCCACTGGGACCGGAGTAGCAGAGCGCCGGCGAGCCCAGGAGATGGAAGGGGACGCAGCTCCCAGAGCGAGCCGGAAACGGAGATGCGCCGGGATGGACGTCCAACGAAGGGCACCGGCAGGGTGATGGTGCGGCGATGCCGAGGAGCCAACAAGCCAAGGAAGCTGGAAAGAGCGCAGCTTCCATGGTGCGCCGGATCCAAAGCCGCGCCAGCCGGCCATGGACACAGGAGGGGGCGCAGGTCCATAGCCGCCGGGCCGAAGCCGCCCCTGCCGGGGGTGGGTGGGTGGTGAAGTTTACGCGCAGTCAAACCTCCCGGCCGGCGCACTGCAGGAAGCAGCCGCCGCTGGACACAGCCCCACGCCTCCACGGCCGCCACATCGAGAGGCAGACCCGGAGCCGAGCAGGGGGTGAGGGTGGTGGGGTCGGAGGAAGGGGGTGGTCGCAGCGAGGAAGGCGCGCCGGCCGCAACGGAGGCCGAACGGAAAGCACCACATCCGGCCGGGCGAGATCCTAGATCCCATCTGGGCAGACGGAGGCCACCTACGTGGGAGCCCCAGCCGGGGGAGGCCACCTACGCCAGCGTCATGCTAGGGAAGAGACCACCCGGGAGCGGCCGCCGGCGCCGCCAATGACTCAGGGGAGGGGCGGAGGGGGAGGCCATGGGGTCGGAGGGGAAGAGAAAATGGCCCCGCCGCCACCATCCCAGGGCCCGGCGAGGCTTCGCCGTCCGGCCCTCTGGTGGCGGCGACGCGGGGGTGGACGAGAGGTGGGGGGGGGGGGCTGGCGGCGGAAGGGGTTCCCCCGAGTCGCCTGGTCGGGCGACGCGAGGGACGCGGAAGTTACCTTTTCTACTCTCAAAACTAAAATGACAAGAATCAAAATTCACCCTAGTAGTGTTTATCTCTCCGATAATAGCTCCATTGCCGCCTCCTGATTGCTCCTGGATCTCTTTCACCACAGATTTACAATCACGAGTCACAAAGAGGTGTCTCACGTTCAAATCTGCCGCCAAAGCAAGTGACTCTTTGCATGCCAGGGTCTCCAACCTGGAAGGCTACGAAATACCATGAAATACCACTGCCGATGCACCCAAGAACTTGCCTGTTTGACCACGACATATTGCTGCTACAGATCTGAATTCTCTTTCCCCTCCCTCCGCCGGCCAATTAGTACAGGCCACCCTCTACCTCTCCATCCGCTAGGTTCTAAGTGGGCTGCCGGCCCATGTTATCTCTTTTCCACTAGTTTTGGGAACCTTCGAGAATGTTTCCTCCGGTTTTGGGGCTACGTTTTCTCTGATTTTTATTTTCACTAGTTTGTGCTTGGTTTTGCTGGGTTTTTATTTATTTTATTTTTTATTTCCCTGTTTCATTTTAATTTTTAAAAATTATGAAAATTCATGTTTTTTCAAATTTGCAAAAATATCACGTTCTTTAAAATTCATGAATGATTTTTTCAAATCCATGAACAATTGTTCAAATTCATGATTTTTTTTCAAATTCCTGAATGATTTTTAATGCGAAACTGATTTTTTTTTCAAATTCGTGATTTTTTAAATTAGAAACTTTTTTCAGTTTTGTCAACTTTTTAAAGAATTCGTGCACTTTTTTAAAAGCGAGGATATTTTTGAAATTCATGAACTTTTTTCAAATTCTTGAGCATTTTCAAATTATGATTTTTATATATGTAAAAAAACAGAGGACCAGTTTTTTTTTCTAAACCTGCAGCACCTGGTTTTTCCTATGTACAGTGAGCGAGCGAGCAAGTCTGGCGAGCGAGGTAGTGCTAATTTGGTCCTCGACGCACTTCTTTTCATGCGAGAGTTGAAAGGCCTCACAAGTCACAAAGAGGTGTCTCACGTTCAAACCTGCCGCCAAAGCAAGTGCCTCTCTGCATGCCAGGGTCTCCTAACGTGGAAGGCTCCGAAATACCATGAAATACCACTGCGGATGCACCCAAGAACTTGCCTGTTTGACCACGACATACTGCTGCTACAGATCCGGATTCTCTCTCCCCTCCCTCCGCAGGCCAATTAGTACAGGGCACCCTCTACCTCTCCATCCGCTAGGTTTTAAGTGGGCTGCCGGCCCATGTTATCTCTTTTCCACTAGTTTTGGGAGCCTTCGAGAAGGTTTCCTCCAGTTTTTGGGCTATGTTTTCTTTGATTTTTTATTTTCACTAGTTTGTGTTTGCTTTTATCGGGTTTTTATTTGGTTTATTTTTTATTTCCCTGTTTCATTATAATTTTTAAAAAATTATGAATATATTGAAAATTCATGTTTTTTCAAATTTGCAAAAAATATCACATTCTTTAAAATTCATGAATGATTTTTTCAAATCCATGAACAATTTTTCAAATTCATGAATATTTTTTAAATTCCTGAATGATTTTTAAATTCAAAAATAAAGAGTTTTTTGAATTTGTGATTTTTTAAAATTAGAAACTTTTTTGTCAACTTTTTTTAGAATTCGTGCACTTTTTAAAATTCATGAAATTTTTTCAAATTCGTGAACATTTTCAAATTATGATTTATATATAAAAAAAACCGAGGACCAGTTTTTTTTTCTAAACCTGCAGCACCTGGTTTTTCCTCCGTACAGTGAGTGAGCGAGCAAGTCTGGCGAGCGAGGCTAGTGCTAATCGAAAGTGCTGTACACACGATTTGTGACGCACGACCTGTGCACGACATGATTAGGAGCCGCACAGATTTAAAAAACGAGGCAATCCAGTGGTCTGGATGACTTGTCGTCTGTGAATCGTGCAAGAATCTGTCGTGTGTATAGCAGTGCTCAGTGCTAATTCGGTCCTCTACGCACTACTTCTCATGCGAGAGTTGAAAGGCCGCGCTGTGGAGGACCTCTCGAGGTAAGAGTGCGACACAAGGCTCACTGAAAGCAAGGTGGTGGTGGACCGAGCCTAAGAGCATCATCATGAAAACATTTTTAAGGTAGGGAAGAGAAGATTTTTAGGCACCACGAGTCCACGACTGTTGTTGCTCCAACAGATGATGAAAAAGTGGTGCCTATTTTTTCCCTTCTTCTCTTGTACTCCAAAATTGCATATACATATTGAAACAAAACATGTCATGGTAAATTTTGTGAGATCACAACACAAACAATGAAACAACATATCAAATTCAAGGTCAAATCAACTATTCAAAATCAAGTTCAACATATCAAGCTGCAAGAATTGTGCATCACAACCACAAACAAAAGTGCATATATGAATACATAGTATATATACATAGTTGTGAAAGGGTTCGGTGGTGGCGGGGGTGCAACCTCCTTCTTGTTTTGGCGGGAATCACAGCAGGATCGTTGCGGGTGGGAGGCGGTCGGGCGGCGGGAAACTTCCACGCGACGGTTGGGAGTTCACACAGCCGAATTCGTTTTTTGTGGCAGATGTATGGGTGCTGCAAATATGCAACACTTTGGACTGCCCAAAAAAATCCATCACCGTTTGCAAATAAGGCATATGTTTTTTTAACACCGTACAGAGGCAAGCGCTCATATGTACGCGCATACACTCACCCTTATAAACGCACACACGCACACCCTACCCCTATAAGCACCTCCGAGAGACCGAGCCGACATATCATGAGATTGACGTGTCACTATAGGTGCCTCGTAGTCGATGGGAACGTCTCCTCCCACTGAACGCGCATCGCCAGAAATCCTAAAATAAATCCAGGAAAATGCGAGCACTAGGACTTGAACCCTGGTGGGCTGGGGATACAACTGTTCTCCTAACCATCCAGCCACAGGTTGGTTCACAAATAAGGCATATGTTGAAGCAATGTTTTTGACCCAAGATGACGCAAACTGTAGTATTTGGGCATGGACGGCGTTGTTTCATAATCTTTTGGAGATGCTCTGAGTTTGCGACAACGCGGCGGCGCGGGTGCGAGCAAGGACGATACCGCACAATCACGTTGGTTCACGCATGTCGAGAGCATGTATGTACGACAAGCAGACCGACGAAAAAGGCTCTCGTCCCGCTTTATATATAAAGCAACGACCATACAACTCGAAACATACAACTCACGCCACACACCACACACACCCTAGGCTAGATACAATGGTGCTAAAAACAGCTACACACGAAACTGCGCCCGACGAGCCATGGACTCCAAAACGGCGCCTTCTGGAAGGTAACGCACCGAAGCGCGGCCGCCGCTTGATCCAAAGGATCATGGTTTTCACCTGGAGCTATCCGAAGGAGGAGAGAAGCCGCGACGACGCCTTCATGAAGGGGACAACGTCCTTGGCCGCCGCCGCCGCCGGTCTGGTCCAAGCTAGACATGAATTACACCCTGGCCTGCACTCCCTGCCTCCAAGACCACGAACAATCGCCGAACACCGACCACCATGCCGCCCACACGGCCATGACCGCCGGTCCACACCAAAGCCGCGAGATCCACCCGCGAGCACCGCTGCTCTCACCACCAGGGCCGCTGCCCCGGCATCCCAGACCTCCCTTCTGCCGTCGCCAACACGCCCGGACTCCAACAACCGGTGAAGGGGAGAAGGCATCACCTAGAGCCCCAAAGCCAGCACCTTGGTAAGGATACACCCAGCGTGTCCGAGCAGGACAGGAGAAGAGGATGGCGGCCGCCACCTGCGGCCACCCCATGTCCACCACCGGAGACCAGGGCTCCCGCCACGGCCAATCTGGACTCTCCAGATTTTAGCAGCGGGACGACCAGGAGGCCCCCTGCCTCCCTCTTCAGTTCGCCCTCACCACCTCCGAGCCGCCGAAGATGCCCGAGCATCAAGCACTGCCACCCACCGACGAAGCTCACCTCTAGCCGCCGGATCGAGCCACCCAACGAACGGGGAAGAAGAAGATCACGGCCGCCACCGTTGATCCAGCAGGACTAGATCAAGGCAGAGTAGCCCCACCTCCACCGTGCCGCCGCCACCACCTACCACTGCAGGGCAGCCGCCCGCGGCCCAAGCCGCCCACAGCCCACGCTGCCGCGCTTGCAAGCCGCTGCCACACCCGGCATGCCCTGCCGCCACTCAGCCCATCGCACTGCCCCGCCGCCGACATGTCAGCGCGCAGCCGCGCCCTGAGCTAGCGCCGCATCCCGTCCCAGGGGGCTCGGCTCGTGCCGAGGTCACCGAGCGGGGAGACGAGGAAGCCCCGCTGTAGCCGATGTCGGTCGGGCTTCGCCCGGCCGCGTCGGTGGGGGAGGAAGAAGGGACGGGAAGGGGTGGTTGGTGGCGGTGGGCTAGGGTTCCTCCCCGTCGCCGCGCGGGGGCGACACGGGAGGACAAAGGGGTCTGGAAGTGCGAAAGTGTACGTACGACAAGCACGCCACCACGCTCACGTTACTATCTTCATGTGCGTGGCATGGCCCGTGAGGCAGGTGCTTATGTTTTAGGCCCGTGAGGCAGGTGCTTGCGTGTGTAGGTGTGCGTGCTCTTTGTGTGTGTGGACGGATCGATGGCCGTAGGACATGCATTGCCAGAAACGGACGCCGATCGATCCTGCACGCCCACCCTCCTGGGATGGTACTCTCGCCTTCGACACGTCGTGACCAATAAATCAATCACCACACCACATCTGCATGCAATGGCTACATCACAATCGAATGCATGAAAGGGGCGTTTACGACGATTGGCTGAGTGAGCCAATACATGAAGGGTAAGCAACATCTATTGACTTCTTTTTGGTACAGATGACACACGGTTGGTCGGATGGATGAAAGTGGACAAGACATTCGTGAACCAACACAAACATGCCAAAAAAGAATGATGCATGGCTCCCCGGATCAATCATGACGCCTAGCCAATCCATGTCCCATTGCCTAGAAAGCGGATGTCAATGTTGAAAGAAGGTCAGAAAATTAAATAAGAATTCAGTAGCATGCCACAAAATGACATGCCAATCACCATCTTATTACACATGGTTACAGGGTCCAAGTCATCGTCGCGAACACTAACTGGAAAAGGCATCTCCTCCAACATGCGTGGTTCTACCAACAAAGTATCCGGCTCGGAGGAGAAAAAGTAGGTGGAGACCATGCATGTGGTGGGATATTGTCGTGTGGTGTCCGGTTGGGAGGAGAGAGAGGAGGGGGGGACCATGCATGTGCGGAGAGAGAGAAGAGAGGAGGACCACGCGGAGGCTTTTGGTTGGTCAAGTGGATGTCCGGACTTCGGTATACTCCCCATGTTTGTCTCCACTTTGTCGGAAAACGGACGTACGGACCACTTCGGGGACCGATGCAGGACCGCGTTGGATTGCAAAAGTGAACAAAAATGTCGGGTCGGACATATACCGGAGTTTTGCGGGTCTCCCTCGGAGATGCCCTTAGAAAGCGGAGAAGAAATGTTGGTCTTGAACTGGTGGGACGCCACACAGGGTACACAACCCATCAAGAGGGCCGCACGGGGGCATCTTCTTGCAGAATGCTTGCCTCCATACCAAGCTGTTGCACCGGCTGAACACGTCTCCTGACTCGCTACGATGTGTTTCATAGATTATGTGTCTATTGGTATTTATTTTTCGAGCACTCTTAAGACGTATGTTAAAGACATAAATGCCATTTGGTGCTCAAGGTCCATGAAGCTATTTTTAAAAACAATAATAATAATAAAAAAATCACATCTCAAAGTTTTAAAGTTTCAAAGTTACATTTCCCTCAAAAAAAAAGTTTCAAAGTTACATTTCCCTAAAAAAAAAAGTTTCAAAGTTAAACATACACACAGTGACACCCGCACCCACCCCTCCTCGCCTCTTTGATTGACTGACGGCCATACCGCCCGTGACACGTCCGTTTCTTTCTCGCAATCGCAAGCAGTCTCACTTTCCGTTTTCGGCATACCGGGCTACTCCAGGAAGGAGGTAGCCAGAGTCCTCCTCCTATGCTACACAGCTGGTGCATCGAGTGTCAGCTGCCAACTGCGTCCATCGCCTGTGCCACACCCACACAGACTCGCCTCCTCTCCTTTTCTCCCCTCCGTCGTCCCCTAGCACCGGCCTCTCATCCCCAACCAAGATTCCACTGTCAACCATGACAATGACGAAACAGACGCCCAAGCTCATCCGGACTCGCTGGGTTTAATTCCTGGAGCTAGCAGTGGTTTGAACTTCGAAGCTGATGCCCACCCACGAAGCGCGAGGAGCTAGCAGCGGTTTGTTGAACTTTGAAGCAGATCGTCAGCCAGCCAGCCGGCCGGCGGAGCGGTTGGATCTCGCTGGCTTCCTCCAACCACGTTCGGTTCCAGTAGCTCGCCCCTCGATCCAAGGCCCAGCCCCAACTGATTTCACCATCACGCACGTAAGTCCCCAAAAACCCCAAAATTCCCCGCTCCACTCTCCCTTTTCTTCAGCACGCTGGCTGAATCCGTCCAATCCAGCGTACGTAACAATAAATCGGCCATGTCTTAAGAAAAGACCTGAGCGTGGCGGAGATCTGAAAAGTAAAGAGGGATTGGGATGACAAGTAGGTGGGAACTGGAACTGATGCACTTGATTAGCTCCAGGTTATGGTCTGAATTGTTCTTTTTGGTTTAATTTTTTCAAGAATCTACACTGCTGCTTACACGTGGGGTCTTGACGAGATTTGTGAAACAGATCATCGGTTTTAATCTGTCTGATGCTCCGTGTTAGTTCTTTCTTAGGCATCAGGCAGATCTGTGCATGTTACAACTCATGAACATATATGATTCAAAACCCGTAACAACATGATACATGGGTTTATTGTTGATTATTTGAGGTCCTATCCACCTTATCTTCACGAGCCTTAGATCATGTACAGAGGGAGATACATGTGACAGGACAAAATATGTTCAGTGTCTTGCACTTGCACTTGAGCCAAGTTCAGAAATGAAATGTGGCAGGACAAAAGGGTGCCAGACCTACACACCTGTGCATTTCTTGAGGATGATAACAGACTTTGGCCAAGCCCGGCCAGCAGGGGTTCCATTCAAGGCACACGAGGAAACATGTATTCAAAGTTTCTAGACAACAAAATTGGAGATAACGCTAACGTTGAAGCAATTCAGCATGTGACTTCAAAATTTCAGTATAAACAGGACAGTCTATAAGATATGATTCATGTTATTTCTTAACACCCTGTGAATTCAACTTAAACCCCCTTCCGCCTGTGAGACGAGTCTAACAAAACTCCGGTAAACATAGCATTGCTATTTGAACTTTTAGGGACATATGTTTCCGTAGTACAATGTCAACTGACCTGCTGTGAAGCTAATAAGTTTTGCTCTTGTTTCTATTGAAAATGCAGCACATATCTTGTTCTGGTTGACAGACAGATCTGGCAAAAGGAAGCTAAGCCGGTGTCAAGCTGAACAATGGGAAGCTGTTTCCCCTGCTTGAGCCCGAGGAAGGAGGTCCCACGTTCTGCCCCGGCCAATCCACACACCAGCAGCGTCACTGGCACCGTGGCACGAACTTTCTCCTTGAAGGAGCTCGCGGCGGCGACAAGAAACTTCAGTGATGACTGCCGCATCATTGGTCGGGAGGATGGTCTTTACAAAGGCTACCTCAAGAGCATCAATCAGGTGACAATCCAATTTTACTTCTTTTACTTAGTTTCATACGTACGTACCATGACGAGTTGACGACATGATCGATGTGAGGGAAAAAATGATTGATCAATCAACATCTACATCTGTAGGTTGTTGCTTTTTTTTTTTTTTTTGAGAATCAAGAGCTTTATTAAATTAACCAGCGGGATTACAATCCTTCCACACACAAGCTGCGAGGAAGGACGGAATATAGTTGATCCAAAGACATCGACGCCTAGAGGAACTACACTGTTTAGCACATAAATGTGCCAGTTCATTTGCTTCTCTCGGTATGAAGGTTAGTCGAAATTCCTCAAAATTCCCGCAAAGCTCTTGAATTTCCTTAATCGTGGTAGCTATCTCCGAGCGGTCACTCTCTGGAGAATTCCACAATTTAACCACCAGTTGTGCATCCGTTTCAAAGTGCACTCGTCTGTACCCAAGATCAAACGCCAGCTGGGCACCATCGCGTATTGCATATGCTTCCATGGACATAGCAGAAAGTCCATTCTCATACCAAATTGCCTGAGCACGTAGAAGCTTTCCTTCATGGTCGCGCACACCTAAGCCCGTGCCTCCCTGGTGAGACTCCTCCTGAAATGAGCCGTCAACGTTTATCTTCAGAAAGTTTTGGTCCGGCGGCATCCATCTCTGCACCTCTCTATTGGCGACAGTCGTCAGCTGCTTTCCTGACACCGCCAAATCAGCAGCAACATCTATTGCCCACTTTACTGACTGCATCAGGGATCTTATGGTCTCACCGTGTGTGCGCGCGTTTCTTTCTGTCCATACAGCCCAGGCACCGCATAAGATGACACAAGCATCAGTCTGCGTAACCTTGTCATGTTCCACCATATCCATAGCCCAAGTTTCAGGATGTAGCCTCGGAATCTTGACTGAAGTAGCTTGCTTGATCTCCTGCCAGAACAATTTTGCCCAAGTGCAATCAAACAAGGCATGGTATATGCTTTCCTCCTGGCCACATGCTTCGCAAAATGCAATTTGCTCAATGTGTCTTCCGCAAAGAACAGCTCGGGTTGGAACATACCCTTTGATCACCCTCCACCAAAAGTTTCTGACCTTTGGTTGTACTGGAAGACGCCACAGTTTTTTCCAAAACCCCCTGTCCAATCCTTTCGAGTTTGATGCTGAACCTGTATCACGCCGCAGCGCAATCATCAGTTTATATGCTGAACGCACTGAGAAGTTCCCAAAACGATCCGGGTACCATGCCCAGAAGTCGTCATGTATTCTTCCAATAGGAATACGGGTTATCATGGAAATATCAGGCTCCACAAAGTTTGCTTCAATGACTTGCATGTCCCAACATCCACTGTCCTCATTTATCAATTCATTCACACGCGTGACAGATGCATATGGTAGTTTAACCAGTGGCCTTTTGCTGTAGCTCCCTGGTAGCCAAGGATCTTCCCAGATCTTGATGGTGTTGCCATCACCAATCCTTTTTATTAATCCCTCTTTCAGTGCTTCTCGACCATGCAATATAGCTCTCCAAGTATGAGATGAATTCCGTTTGTTTTTGGCTTCCATAAACTCACAATCATGAAAATATTTCCCTTTCAAGATCCTTGCACATAAAGAATTGGGGTTTGTAATAAGTCTCCAACCTTGCTTAGCAAGCATCGCTTGGTTGAAAATCTGAATATCTCTAAAGCCCATACCCCCTTCACTCTTCGGTATCGCAATATCAATCCACTTTTTCCAATGCATCTTCCTCTTCTTTTCATCTCCACCCCACCAAAACCGAGCTAGCACACTGGTTATCTTCTTACACATGTTTTTTGATAACCGAAAGCAACTCATAGAAAAGGTTGGGATCGCCTGACAAATTGATTTGACCAAAACTTCCCTGCCCGCATTGTTCAACAATTGTGGGGTCCAACCATTGCATAGTTTTTTGATGGAAGAAATTATACCTTCAAATTGCTCATCCGTCGATCTGCCAAGGGCCGTTGGGAGTCCCAAATACTTTTCCATCAATGCCTCAGTAGCAATACCAGAACCTTGATGCACACTTCTTTTCATATCATCATCACAGTTTGCACTAAAGAAGATCGCAGACTTTGTTCTGTTTACTAATTGGCCTGAACCCCTCCTGTAGATTTCCAATATATCATGAATCCTTCTAGCTCCTGCTTGGGAAGCCAGCTGGGTGAAGATGAGACAATCATCTGCAAAAAGAAGATGCTATAAAGGAATTTTTTGAGACTGGTGTAATGCCGGACGTGGTAAATAGCACAGTACTAGTTCTGATTCCCAAGGTGAAAAACCCACAGAACCTCACACAATTTCGCCCTATCTCTTTATGTAATGTTTTGTATAAAATAGCCTCAAAGGTTTTGGCACTCCGTCTCCGGCCTATTTTGGATGGGATCATTTCTGAGGAACAAAGTGCTTTCGTGCCAGGGAGATTAATCTCAGATAACGTACTCACGGCCTATGAATGCATTCATTATTTGAAAAGGAAAAAGGGGAAGAGCGGAGATTGTGCAATCAAACTAGATATGGCCAAAGCCTATGATAGGGTTGAGTGGACATATTTGAGGGCAATTATGCAGAAGTTGGGCTTCGCTGATATGTGGATCAACAGGGTTATGGCATGTGTGGAAACAGTGTCATTTTCGGTCAGAGTAAATGGAAGATTTTCTGAGGAGTTCAAGCCTTCGAAGGGCATTCGCCAAGGGGACCCAATCTCTCCTTATTTATTTCTATTGTGTTCGGAAGGAGTAACCAGTCTACTTAAAGCTGTGGGTACAGGACACCTGACTAGACTGGAGGCTGCTGCAAATGTTTTCTATCAGAACTTATTTACAGTGCAGCAAGACACTAATCCAGAAGAGATAATTTTCTGTGTTGAGCCGAAGGTGAGTGAGGCAATGAATGAAATACTATGTACTGAAGTAACTGATTTGGAAGTGGAGAGAGCCTTGTTCATGATGCATCCGAACAAATCGCCGGGCCCGGATGGATTCACGGCCGGCTTCTATATTAAACATTGGCACATTCTTAAGAGCTCGATCGGTGTGTCATGCTGTAGGTTGTTGCTATAAAGCTGCAGCATGCTGTTGATCCAAGTGGACCAGCGGAGCAAGATAATACAGAGTTTCTTGCCCTTGCGCTGACGATGAGCAGGCTGCGCCACCCAAATCTTGTCAATCTTATTGGCTTTTGTGCGGATGGCCATCACCGGATCTTGGTTCACGAGTACATGCCATTTGGTTCTCTGGAAGATCACCTCCATGGTAAGTAAGTGTGTACGTGTGCTATTTATATGCATACCAACAATCTAGCTACAAAGCTTATAACTGTGTTCATGATTCGTTTGAGGTTGTGTTAGTTAACCACCTGATTCATTCAGCAAAAAAAAGTTAACCACCTGATCTTGTGACCATCAGATCCATCTCCAGGCAAAGCACCACTGGACTAGAACACGAGGATGAACATTGCTGCCGGTGTGGCCAGAGGGTTGGAGCATATGCACGACAAAGGTGTCCTCTACCGATGCGTGAAAAGTTCGGACATCTTGCTCGGAGACGGCTACCACCCAAAGCTGTCCCAATATGGACTGGCGGAGCATGACAAGGGCTGGTGTACTGGTATCGCCAGAAGGACATGGGTGGGTACTATTGCCCCCGAGACCTTGATGACCGGGAAGCTGCTCCCGGGGTCGAGTGTTTACGGCTTCGGCGTCGTGCTGCTGGAGATGATCACTGGGCGGAGGGCCACCGATCACGCCCAGGACGCCGTGGAGGATCGGAACCTTGTCACATGGGTAAGTTAATTAGCCAAGGTTTTGGGTTCTATTTTGCTACGTCGTGTTTCGCCATGAATGATCCGAGTGATGTGGTGTACTGATGTTTGTTGTTGGATCAGGCCCGAACAATGCTGAAGGACAGGAGCCAGTTCCGCCGGATGGCAGACCCAGCGCTGCAGGGCCGATATCCGTCCTTGGACATGCAGGAGGCCCTCGAAGTTGCTTCGGTGTGCATCCACGACAATCCAGCCACGAGAGCGCCCATCGGCACCGTCGTTATGTCTCTGTCGCGCCTCGCCTACGATGTGGATCCACCCGAATCATCACACCACGCGGCACCTAATTAACTTAGGAGGCAAACGGTGTCGTGTCATCCAAATGCATCGATCATGATTGCTATGAACTGTGACCGGCAACAAGTTGCGTTTGTGATCGTTGCTTGTTCTGAAATAACTAATGCTTGGCCTGCATGATTTAGAATGTTCAAAACACACTCATGTGTAATTGGCAGAGGTTAATTGCTCGGCAGTGATGGATTTGGAATTTGTGTTGGTTCTACAGGTGGAGAGAAGTCTACGACATGAGCAATTTAGCAAATGCATCATTTATATATAAGCAATCAGGATTAGTCAAATTAGCAAACGCATCATCAAGGCCCATATTACTACGGTAAACATAAATAATTATGCAGGCAACCATTTATATATAATTAGCATAGACGGGGTGCACCATTGAGTATCCTCAAAACAAACAATATCAAGTGAAATTATCTTCTTCTTTTCTTCTACCGATTGTATTCAAGAAATAAATCCCTCCGTTGTACTGTACTTTATAAGCAGTGCTAAGTGTCCATCAAATCACGCTGAATGTTGAATGCACCATCTACCACAACGCCTTACCATTTCTGACCGATGAATTGATTTTGGTGGGATTAACTTGAACTGAAAACAGAAGCACCAAACAGAGAAAAGCATGAGCAGCAAGAAGCAGAGGATCACTGGATCAGCTAGGGTCTTATTTTTTTCCTAATATAAAGGGTTTCCTCTATTTCCATTTCAAAGAAAATACCTAGGGTGCTATACAACCGTTTCAACCAGAAAAAAGTAAACAAACAAACCAAAAGGCCTACCCGGCAACATCTCCAACTCTTCTCAGAGACACACCCTGGATAAGGAACACAAGACCTTAGCAGTCCACAGCTTAGCAAAGTTGAATTAGTCAGTGACAGAACCGAAAATTTTCAGCCAGACTTATAACAACCTGACATCCAGAAGCTAAGACCCAACCTGGCTTCAAGTATGGGATTTTAACCATGCCGAGCCCGCCATACAAGCCCGAAGCGCCTGTGCTATGAGAGCAGAATATGATTTCAAGGCTCACGAGCCGAAGGAATCCTTGGCCTGATCGCCCTCACAACCCTTGGCCTGACAGGGCAGCCCAAAATCCTCAACGGTCCACTCAAATGACAGGATGAATTCAGCGCGTTCCGTTACCAGTTACGCATCATTACAGCTCAGATATGCAAAAGAACAGCACATGCACAGTTCGAGCAACACCAAGATAGACACTTTCATAGTCTGGTAGAAAAATGCGTTCACTCCTTTGCCACCACGACGCCCGCCCTCTTAGAACATTTGGGTCTGGTTTCCCTGAATTCTGACCGGAAAAAACATGGCTTGGGCAAAGGCCATATGTATGTACTCCCTCCGTCCGAAAAATTCTGACCGGACAAGCTTTTTCGGACGGAGGGAGTATTTTCTTGCGATGGGGGATTTCCACGGCTATTACATACAGTGGAAGAAGATCCCAACACCCCGTGATGTCAACACAAGCTAGGTTGTACTATAAATTGCACGTTTTCAATATCCCCATGACACGAAATCCATTTCGAAGGCAGACTTGATCCTCAAGTTAGATTTAATCTTGTGAACATCACCAGAAGCTTTAACCAAACTTGCTGAAGTGACAATTGTTGCAGTGGACGCATTATTGCACTTTGTAACAAACCCCGTGCAAGCCAAAAACGTTGCATCTCTGTCGGATTTGCTATTTTACAATCGAGTGTTTTCCAATTCGTTGTCATTCAAATCTATCTCCGTCGGTTCTCGCGTGGAGATTCGCACTGGGTCCTGTGGTTTTCGGGTTGTTTTCTTTGTCGGGCGCGGTTTTTTTTCTGTCTTGGCCCGTTACCGCCGCCCCAGCCCGGCACTGCTTGGTTTTTGTCGTTTTTGAATTTTGGTTGCCTTTTACCCTTTTCAATTGGGCGGCTCTGTCTCGATGAGGCTGAGAGGAGAGAGCTCGAGGAGGCGATTCCTTCTGTTCATGTCGATTCCGACATATCCCACCGCTCGATCTTGATTTCTCCTCCCTTTCTGTTCGATCCCCGGCTGCCGCGGTTAGTTGTTCTTGTCTTCCCCCCCCCCCCCCCCCCCCCCCCCCCGGTGTGATTTGGCTTGTGTTGTGCCTGTATAGCTTCCAAATCTAGGTGAGTTGCTGCCGTGTTGTTGTAGGTTTTGTTGCTCTTTGTAGGCCGCCATGATTTCTTCTCTTAGTTCTAGGTCTTTGGGTGTAGGCGCTGGTAGGTGGGTATTCAAGGTCATATGATGGTTGTGGTCGTCTTCACCCTTCCCTCGTTCAAGTTCTCCCCAATCTAGTGCCTGATTTGTTTCCTGTGCTGTAGATGTAGAAGTAGGCGAAGCTGTAGTTGTAGTGGTGTATATCCCTCGTGTTTTTGTTGCAGATGGTAGTTGTAGGTGCATGGATGTAGCGGTGGATTCGATTCCTCTGTTGATTTCATTTCTGCTGGGCTGGGTGTCTTTTTTTGTTGTTAGATGTAGTTTGATTCTGCTGGCTCGTGCGATGTAGATGTAGATGCTAATGGTGCATACTTCGTCTGAAGTTGTTTGCCCTTCTAGTTTGATTTTTGGTCGGCCCTTGTGATGTAGATGTAGTTGCTTTTTGATTCAGTTACCTGCTCAAATATGGTTTCTGATGTGTTGGCCCCTGATGTGTTCAGTTTCTTGCTCAGTAGTATGTGGTCTCTGTATTGGTTCATGTTGCTGTTGTAGTTCCTGAATTTGTACAGTTACCTGCTGGTAGGTTAGATGTAGGTGTTTAGTTTCCCTGGTTTAGGGTTTTCTCAGTGTATCAGATTTAATGAGTTAGCTCTGCTTTATTCCTGTGTCTAGATGGTCTTTTTTGTGCATTTCACTGGGTGTATTCCACTGTAATCCCCATGTGTTTTAGCCCTGTATTGGTTCAGTAGGTGTTTCCCTTATTTTGTCAGTGTTAGATCATCTCACTGAATTTGTGTGTACTAGCCCTGTAGTACAGATGTATTTTAGTGTAAGCCCAGAAATTTTTTAATTGTATTTTTCAGTGCAATATACCCCAGAATTATAGTGCAATTTATCCCATATTTTGAGTGTATTTGTCAGTGTAATATACCCCATGCTTCTTTATTGTAATTACAGTGTAATACACCCTAGAATTATAGTGTAACTTAGCCCATATTTTCAGTGTAATCCCCATGATTCATTTTTTGTATTTACAGTGTATTACAGTGTATTTTACACTGCAATTATAGTGTAATTTTTCCCATAATTACAGTGTAACCCTCATGCTTCTTATATGTAATTACAGTATAATCTTCCCACGATTACAGTGTAAATTTTCCCATAATTTTCAGTGTAGCCCTGATGCTTCTTATATGTAATTACAGTACAAAATTTCACCTAATTACTGTGTAAATTTCCCCATAATTACAGTGTAACCCTCATGCTTCCCATAATTTTTTTTAAATTTGAGGTTCATTCTTGTTGTATATTCTTTGTGTCGTTGCGGTGCAGTTCTTGTGATCTATGTATCTGTATTTGAGTCGTCCACTACTGTTTTTGCGGTGTGTGTTTTCGTTGTAGTTGTAAGAAGGTATCTGGTTGTTGTTTATCAGTTTTTGCTTTTTACAGTGGTATTTAATTGTTTGAATTACACTACAATACCACAGATTTAATCTCTAATATACCCCAGATTTGCAGTGTAATATACCCTAGATTTACGCTGTAATATACCCCCGAATTACACTGTAATATGCCCAGTTTACTGTGTAATTTGCCTGAGAGTTTCACGGTATTTACCCTGGTTTTTACACTGTATTTTAAGTGATACTCGCACTGTACTCTGTAAGTTACACTGTAATTTTCCCAGATTTACGTTGTAATACCCCCAGATTTACTTTTGTAATTTACCTCTGAATTCCCACTGTAATTCTTGTGCTATTTTCACTGCAATATACCCCATATTTACGCTGTATTATCTTCAGTTTTTGGCAGTGTAATTCCTGTGCTTTTTCTATGTAATTTGCCCAGATTACTGTGTAATTTGCCTCAGAGTTTGATTGTATTTACTCTGGTTTTGAGTGATACTCGCACTGTAAACTACACTGTGTCATGCCAGATGTATGATTGATACTTACACTGTAATTCCACGGTTTTTCGCTGTAATATGCCTCAGATTTACCCTGTAATTTCACTGATTTGTTTGCGCTGTAATATGACTGATATGCTCTGCAATTTGCAGCTCCCTTGCAGTGTATTTGTACTGAGATTTACATTGTAATTCAGCCACATTACTATGTAATTTTCAGCTTCTTTACTCTGTATGTCTTTTTCATTTCTTTCTTTTCATGTGTCATGTAATCTGTTTTTTTAGGTTTAGTTTAATGGGGAGGCTACGGAAAGTCTCTCACAAGGATGTTCCGCTAGCCTCCTCTATTAAGAGTGCTGATTCTTTGAATGATCCTTTTGTGCCTAACGACTTTGTGGAAGATGGTTCTAATGCTATGTCTTTGGTAGTTATTTCTGTCTTATTCTCTAGTGTTATTTTCTTCTTTATTCTCTCTTTCAGTTTATTAATTTTTGTGTCCGTTGACTGTACCTTTTTTCAGGAACTTTCTGGTGATGATGGACGGTTTGACAAAGCTCTTCTCGAGTTCTATGTGAATCATGTGAGTTTTTCTATTCTAGTTCTAATTCATGTATTGTTTTTCTGATGACTTATCTGTTTATTTTGCTTGTATTTTTTTATTCCAAAAGAAATGTGGTTAGTCCCTTTTTTGTCTTGAATTTATTTTCTGTTCTTCTCTATTTGGTTGCACATCTCATGGAATTTGGGTGGGGTTTGACCTGGTGTATCTTAATTTATTTGTAATTTTAATGTAATTCTCCTTTTGTTTTTGCAGAGGCAGAAACGATCTTCTGATTTCCCCATTTGTTCAACATTCACTAGATATTCTGGAAAAAAATTCTCAGGTGTTGTGCAACCAAATAGAGAAGAACAGTCAAAAAGTATTCTTCTTCTTCCATCATGTCAGCAAGTATTTTTGAGAGATTTTTCTGAACATGTGGATTGTCTCTTGGATGATCTTCCTCTGTCCTCCACCAAGTTTTTGCATCTGTTCTTCCCCCTTGCTTCTCTCCAGGTACTTGCCCCTCTGCCATGCCTCTCAGATTTGTTTCTGTTATTTGCTCTTCTCTCTCCCCCTCTCCCATGGCATCTGCTCTTTCTTCTGCTCTCCCCCCATCTCCCATGGCGCCTCCCAGATGAGTTAGGTGATATCTGTGAATTGGTTAGGGTAGTAGAGTTTGGGCCCTTGCATGGGATGCAAGTTGAAGGAAGATCCTGGGAGTCACCAGTTGTTTCCTGATTGTAGTTCTTTTTCTTTTTCAGGTGATTTGTGGTCCAGGAAAGGGAAACGAGTGTGGGCGACCGATCCAGTAGAGTTTTTGTTTTGGTTAGTTATTAAAAACCGGGTCAGATTTTTAGCCCTACCCGTTTTGGCATACAAACATACAATTGTCGTAGGTTTTTGGACATACAGCTGTCAACATTTGATTTGTCAGAAAATTTGAATGTTTTCCAATTGTAAATCAGTCAAATGCTAGATAGACAGTCCCCTGTCGAATGAAGCCAGTGAGACAACACTCCGGAGAATCCGTGAAGCGACAACGTTAGGGAGTTCAGCCCATATCTCACTGTCGAATAAATCTTCAAGGAAACTAAGCACACTTACATATCCTTGTCTTGTAGTACCTGCATGGCTGCATCAACCCTATGATGCTTAACAGCTTAACCCCCGTCCTAACTATCCCCTTCTTGACCATCAATTTATAGATCAGAACCCTTTGTATGAATGGAGTCATTTTCTCCATTTTCTGATAACTGGGATAGCTGTTCATTCCAACACAGTTCCTGTCAAGATCAACAAGCTTCCGGCCGAATTGATCCGACATGTGCTCAATAAAATCTCATAGGGCTCAACCACTGGAGAGTCAAGCTCCACCCCACAACTTGAGGCCATCAATAACCCTGAACTGAGACGGCACCATACAGCCACCACTTTCCTGTAAGGCTCAAACTGTATGTCATCATGATCGAGATGTGCAGCTTAATTGAAAGCCACCCACGTACTGAATCTTGACGACGGCATAATCAAAATACGCATCATGAGCCTCTAACCACCCGTGACAATCTGATAATCGTCACATTGTCAACAATCTTTCCTTCACCGCCGGTGCCAGCAGTTGGTAGAAGAGGAACCAAACTCGCAGATGTCAGGAAACATGTAGCGTTGTTGGCGCGTGAAGTGTGGATGCATAACCCTGTGCGCTCAAGCAGCATGGTGTCTCCGAGCAACGAAGCAATGGAGACGATGCTCCAAGCGCCCCGGCCGCTTTTGAGTGGATCTCACGACGGAGGGAGCAGCCGAACGCAGCGAAGATCTTGGCCTGACCGCCTGAGTGAATAGCGGTGACGCTCATCAGTCATCTCTCTGCCCGTGCATGAGCATGATTCGGTGATTCCCATCATCATCTTCGCGAGGCGGCCGTAGAATTAGGTAGAGATGACTCGATCGTGTGCCCGCCGCTTTTTATGTCCCGACTCCTGATGAGTTGAGGATACCGACCCAACCAGGCCTCCTATCCGATTGGATGGATCCCATATAAACCAGGGCAGCCCTGTTTGTTTCCGTGCGTGATTCGCCCTCAACCCTAGATCCCCAAATCCCCTCCTCCCCGAGCTGCGCGATGTAAGTGTAGCGACCCGACCTGAAAACGGTCAAAGTCTATGTGTAACTGTACCATCTCAAGATCATGCTGACACACAGTACATTGATGAAAATATCAAAGTTCAATCACACCTGATTTATTACATCGAATCTCATATAGAGTCTTTATTACATCAGAATAAATAAGGCCGAAGGCCAACTCATGAGATAAACTACTGCGGAAGCGTAGACGAAAAGCGAGTCCATCCGACTCCAAAGGGCAATCACCGAGCGTAGATCGTAGCCTCACTCCTGGTCGGAATAAACCTCTGCAACATGAGACGTTGCAGCCGTGTAGGTCAGCATTTTGAATATGCCGACAAGTCACAGAGAGAAAACAATAATAAAATGCTATCACTATATGCAATTTTGGCTGTGGGGCTCTAAGTTTAAGTTTTTGCGAAAAAGCAAATTTTTCCCTACAACAAAAGGACTTGCTTGCAATTACTATAAAATATTTGTTGTTATTGAGATGGTTCCGCCAACCAATGTCTCATACCCGAAATCATTATTAACCCAACAATTAATTAATTATCTTGGTGTTGAGAGTTTCGAATAAATCCTATTCCAGAGGCTCAGATGTCCGTAACCGGGGACACGGCTAATCGATTAGATTTCCACTCTGCAGAGTCTTGTGCACTTTACCCGCAAGAATCGTTCCCTCCTTTATGTCCTCGCACTGCATGGTGTTTGAACATGGTCTTCCGTAGAGTTCCTCTGGGCCACTGCCGGTGCCCATCCATTTCCTACCGTTCTTCTACATCTGCTGGCACCGTCCGTCCAGAGTCACGCCTAGGGTCGACCAAGCCAGAGCCCATAGTAACTTGCGGCTGCACAGGTAAGCTTCCGGTCAAGGTATATCCATCCGTCTCTTCGTGCCTGGGTGAAGCTTTCCGCAAGATGTCATGGCGCTTCTCCATGCATCCCTGGGTCAACCACTGGGTACTCCAGGTGCCCTTCCATCCGTACTCCACCCAGTAGTGAATTGAAGTCCGTCTTGAGATCTTGAAGTCTTGGGGTTGTAGTCATCAACTTAACTCTCACAACTCCCATGTAATTCACTCAACCAACCCCGTCTACGAAGCATAGCAAAAATAACTACAACGTTCCCGGGCGTTGGTAACATGGGGATTTGGGTTCAACCTACCACATGATACTACTCAAGAACATAACTCAAATTCACCTACTTGCACGCATGGTGGGGAGGATAACAACTAATGCAATAAAAACCATAGGTAATGAAATACATGATCAAATGACTTGCCTTGGTGACAATTTTCAAACTCTAAAGACTCGTACTAACAAGCCTCGCACTCCGGATACTCTATCGAAACAAACAAAACACACATGAGCATACCCTCATACAACTTAACACTACAACAGCAAGTAAAACTAATAATAACACAATCATTGAAACACACAAAGAAAACCAAAACAAAACCAAAGAAAGCAATAAAACTCAATGCAAAGTCCTACTACAAGTAAAACAAGCTACAAATAAATTTTCCACTACTAATAAATTTTAACAGAAGCAAAAATAAGGTTTTTACTAAATAACGGAAGAAAAACAACAAAGAAATTTTATGCAAAAAGAATCATATTAAAATCATTTGTAAAACTCCTATAATGCTCAAAACAAGTTTTCTAGTAGGATAAAAGAAATAAAATACAAAAAATATTTCTTTCTACAAATAAAATAGCTACTGATAACTTAACAGAAACTAAAAAGAATATGTCAAAAAGAACTAAAGAAAACAATTTAAAGCAATTAAAATTAAAAGAAATAACACAAAACCTATAAAACACTAAAACAGTACTGTTTTCGTTAAAAGATAATTTTAAATAATCCTAAAATTCGCCAGGTAATTACAACTAATAAACAAAGTCACAAAGAACCAGTAGCAAAAATAATCATCTAAAAATAATACTCCTAGCTCAAATTATAGCCAATCTAGTGATTTGATAAAATTCATGAAAATTCAAATTCAAACTTTCAAATCTAGTCAAACTTGATATCTACAGAAACTTCATAAAATTTCTAATCTAATGCAAAAAGAATCACCTAAAAATAATAACTATCCTAGGAGATATTAATTTTCTAAGACATGAACTATTCTGTTTTTAAAGCAGAAAACAAAATAATAAAAAAACACTATAGATCGGGCGATGCTACGTGGTGTGCTGCCATTGGCCTAAGGGATGTGCGCGCGGGAGCTTAGCGGCGGGCGACCGATCCTTAAAAAAAACTGATCGCAGCGGCTAAAAAAAAACAAACCGCGATCCGGTCCGATCTAAACCGAGATAAACCTTAAAATAAAAACCGATCTATTAAAATAAAACCTACCTCTTCGTCCGTTCTAATTGTAACATCCCCATGTATTAAGCTACAGTGATCACCCTTTTGATAATTCCAAGTCACCATGATTAACAGTGCTTGATCATCATTTGGATCATATCTCATTTCAAATTCCAGTTCAAATTGAAATTCAAACTTAAAGTAAAAATAAAAGTTGTTCAGATTTGAAAACTAAATAGTTCATAATATTGCAAATAATCCCAAAGCATTTATAAAAATAAAATCACCATTAATTGAATTATTTAAATGACTCTAACATCATGAAACAGTACCAAAACAACACCATTTAATCCATTCTCATTTAAATAAAATTCAAATGAAAACATTTGAACTCCAAACCTTTTTATGGCAGTGCTAGATATTGCAATGTATTTATGTGGCTAAGTCACCTATTTTTCAAAAGTGAACTGGTCGCTAAACATTATGCAAAACAGAAATAAAAACAGAAGTAAAAACAGAAAACGGAAGAAATGAAAAAGAGAAAAGAAAAGGCCCACCGTACCTGGGCCTAAGTCAAACAGTACGGCCCAGCCCGCCTAGCCGGTCGTCTCCCTCCTACTGCTCACCCCCCCCCCCCCTCGCTCGCTGTCAAGCACATAGCGCGCGCGCGCGCCCGAGCCTGCCCCCCCCCCCCTCTCTCCCTGGTCGACAGCGAGCCCCGCGCCCGCCGTGGAGGATAAGAACCCTCCCTGGCTCCCCCTGACCCCTCTGGTTCCCCTCCGTCTCTTCCTCCCTCGCTCCCCCATTTCTCCTGAGCGCCGCCATGGCCTCGCCGCCGTGAGCTCGCGGCCACCGAGCCCCTCCTGCCTCGCCGAGGTGTCCACCGGACTCGCCGTCGTCGCCTACTTCGACCACGCCGACTGGAACGAACCGGGAGCCACCGCATCGCCCCCACGCCGCCTTCTCCTTCCTCGGATCGCCGCCACCGTCCGACGACGAATCCGGCACCGTCGAGCCCTCCCCGAGCACGCTTTGCACCACTACCGGCTCCCCGTGAGCACCGCTACCTCTCCCCTCTCCTCTCTCCCTCTCGGTCGTCCCCTAGCCGCCGTCCCCGTCGTGGCCGAGCCCGCCTTCGCACGAGCTCGTCGCCGGCAACCGTCTGGTGACCAAATGGTCACGCGCAGGTGTCCGTTGAACTCGCACGCGCGCATAGACCACCCCGGCCCCTTTAGTTTGAGCTATCGCGCGCTGCCACCGTTTTTCCGCCGTCGCCCGAACTCCGGCCGCCGCGTTCGTGCTCGCCGCCGTCGTTACACGCCACCACTGGCCGCGCTACCACCACCAATGGACGCGCCGCGCTGCGGCCGATCCAACGCACCTGGCTGCGCGCGAAATGGTGGCCGGTGCGCGATTCCCGACCGCCTCCCGTGCGCCACCGCCGCAAAAACGCGGTCGCCGGCGTTTAAACGCCGGCCGGCCGACGTGGCTGCCACGTGGACGCCCTGGGCCACTGACCAGTGGGCCCAGTGGGTCCCGTTGGCCCGGTTGACCAAGTCAACCCGCTGACTGGGCAGTTACTGTCACTGACATGCGGGCCCCACCTTAATTTAAACATTTTGTAAATAATAAAATTGCTAATTAATGTTTTAATTAAACTGTTAAATTAACCAGCCACTGACAGATGGGGCCCGCTGACTAATTAACCTATTTTAGTTAAAGTTAATCCCTAATTAGCTACTGTGACACTGACCAGTGGGACCCACTGGTCAGGTTTGACCCTGGCCAGCTGGGTTTGACCAGTGACATCATCCAGATGTCATGTTGACGTCATGGACTACTGTTTTGGATAATTCGGAATTAAAAATTAAAATAATTCCAGAAATTCAATAAAACTTTGAAAAATCATATAAAATAAACCGTAACTCGGATGAAAATAATTTATATATGAAAAATGATCAGAAAAATATGAAGAATCCGAATATGCCACCCACATACCTGCCACACCCCTCTAACATGATGAACATGGAACTTTCCCCTCTGTATCGTCTGTCCGATAATCACCCGGAGCTGGGAGGACACTCCCGGATAATTTCTCGCTCCGACTAACTTGCGTAGTGCTGCTTTAGAACACCCCTAGCACTGCATGTCGACATGTTATGCATCCCTATTGCATTGTTTGCCGTGTATTTATTGTTTCTTCCCCCTCATTCTCTCTTGATAGACCCCGAGACTGTCGACGACACTGCTGAGTACGACTACGTCGACGACGACCAGACCCCTTCAGCAGAGCTTCCAGGCAAGCAAAACCCCCTTGATCATCCAGATATCGCCTACTCTTTCTCTCTATTGCTTGCATTAGAATTGCTTCTGTTGTTGTTCCGATAGCTCCTATTCTGATGCATAGCCTGATTTCGTCGCATACTATTGATACTCTACCTGCTATCCTATGATGCCTAGTTAGGAATGCTATGTTTCATCAGCTGGCCCTTCACCCTTGTCCGTTGGCCAGGCTTGTTTTCGGGCCGTGATCATTCTGGGTGATGATCACGGAACTGTTTACATTACTGCAATACTTTAAATTGTTAAAGTTGGGCCGGCTCCAAGAGTGCCCGCGAGGTAATGAAACAAGACGGGTTGAACCCAAGGGTACCCGCGAGAGAGTCCTGTGACGGCTGGCTGTTAGCGGTACCACCCAGGATGTGGTGGTAGCTCGGGTGAAAGAACATGCGGTGCCCCCATGTTTGGTTTTGGTAATTCATGACAATTCCTATGGACTAATGGTTGCCTTGAGTTATATTTGAAGGGTTTGTCCATAGGATTTTCTTGAAGTCCATTTGTTGGTTTCAAGGAGAGTATGTGATGACCAAGGTGTGCTATTCAAGGAATTATCTAAAGATTGGTCATGTGAGAGGTTGATCAAGACTAAGTCAAAGAGTGAATCAAGTTGATCAACACACAAAGCGTAGAAGATGTACCGAGAGGGATCAAGTGATCCCATGGTATGGTAAGCATTGTCCATTACGCTTTGTGTACTAACCCATGGTCTACGTGAGAGTTCTATGTGGGGTTAGGTATGTTTCCATGGGTTTGCATCAAGAGGAAGATCTCATACAACCCATGGAGGATGACATCAAGTGGTGATCGTCCTCAAGTTTGCGGTGTGCAAGTTCAAGAGGTGCATCACGAAGAGATCAAGTGCTTGAAGCTTGCCATCCATTGTGGTGGCAATGAACTTGTGAAGATGTGCCGAAGAGTGGCTCACCCATAGTGGAGTATGGGGGAGCAATCAACTAGTCTTCATCGAGGCAACGCAATCAAGAAAGGTGGTCCAACTTGAGGGAGTCAAGATCGTCATCATCTAGCTCAAGTGGACTATGTGCAAGGCAAAGGTTTGCCCTTGATAGGTTTTCTATTTTACCGGTCTCATGGTGGTAGTTGGGAGACCAGGTTATAGGATTGATTGCCATACTATCAAGGGGGGCTCTCAAGTGAGTAGCTTGATCGTATCGTTCGTAGAGAGCTCAAACCATTACATCCTTGCATCATCTTTCTTGGTTCTTGTTTGGTTTTTCTCTGTCTGAGTTTTAGAGCTTATGGTCATCTTCATGACAAGCTCGAGTTCATCGAAAACGGAGTTCATATGCATCTTCTATGATGTTTTCGATGTTGGGGTTTTTGTCGGTTCATATTGTGGGAAGGTCCTCTTCCTTATCCTATTGGAATTTCTTCTCCTTTGCTGGTTCTTATTATATCCAACAAGCTTGAGTTTGCTCAATTCGGAGTTCATTTGCAGATGTTATGGCAGTTCTGGTTTTTCCTTCTCTGGCGGTTGTACCGCTAGTGTATGCGGTTGTACCGGCCGACCAGTACTTCCGGGACAACCACCACCCTTGGGTTGCAGTCTCCAGGTGTCTACCAAGCGGTTGTACCACTGCCTCCGGGCGGTTGTACCGCCCGGTGCTTGGCGAACCCCAGGACTGCTACTCGGCGGTTGTACCGGCCAAGTACCGCTCCAACCACCGCTAAGGGGTGACTCCCGTCTGATGTGGAGCGGATGCTGGGCGGTGGTGAACCGGTAGTTCGTGGATGGCTTAGGCGTACCGGTACTACCGGTGACTGGAGCTGTTGTACCGCTCCAGACTTAGCCACCACAAGTACTTGGTCCCGACGGTTGTACCGGTCCTAGTACCGCTCCAACTACCGGTCAGGGGTGATTCCCTACTGTTTTGGAGCGGTAGTAGGGCGGTGGTAGCCCGGTAGTTCCCGGATGGTTTCAGCCGACCGGTACTACCAGTGCAACCTCCGGTTGTACCGCCTGGTACTCTGCTTCAGGGGAACCCGCAAAAAGCGGTTGTACCGGTCCTTGGACCGGTTGTACCGCTCCCGTGTTATTCTGCAACTTAACGGGCAGATTCGTGGGGTCCTATAAAAGGGGGTCTTCTTCCCCAATGGACCCAATCTCTTTAGCTCGTGTTTGCCCCCCATTGTTGGCCTTCTTCGAGCTTGCTATCTCTCAATCCCTCCAATGATTCTTGCTAGTTCTTGAGGGAAAAGAGAGAGGAGATCTAGATCTACGTTTCCACCAATCACTTTCTCCTCTATGTGAGGGGAACCCCTTGGATCTAGATCTTGGAGTTCTTGGTGTTCTCCTTGTTCTTCCTCTCATATTCCTTCATAGCTTTTGTTGCTTTGGTGGGATTTGGGAGTGAGGGACTTGACCACTTCGTGTGTTCTTGCCATTGCATTAGTTGCATCGGTTTGAGTTCTCCACGGTGATACGTGGTGGTGAAAAGTTGAGAAGCTTATTACTCTTGGGTGCTTGGTACCCTAGAGCTTGTTCCTCTTGGGTGCTTGGGCGCCCTAGACAGTTGGTGGTGCTTCGGAGCTCAATCATTGTGGTGTAAAGCTCCGGGCAAGCTTCGGGGTCTCCAATTAGGTTGTGGAGATTGCCCCGAGCAATTTGTATGGGTTCCCGTGACCGCCCCCAAGGGTTGCCAAAGTGTACGGGTTCGGTGACCGCCCCCAAGGGTTGCCATTTGTACGGGTTCGGTGACCGCCCTCAAGGGTCCCTTAGTGGAATCACGGCATCTTGCATTGTGCGAGGGCGTGAGGAGATTACGGTGGCCCTAGTGGCTTCTTGGGGAGCATTGTGCCTCCACACCGCTCCAAACGGAGATTAGCAGCCGCAAGGGTGTGAACTTCGGGATACACCGTCGTCTCCGCGTGCCTTGGTTATCTCTTACCCGAGCCCTTTACTTATGCACTTTACTTTGTGATAGCTATAGTGTTTCATGTGTTATATCTTGCTATCACTTAGTTGTTTATCTTGCTTAGCATAAGTTGTTGGTGCACATAGGTGAGCCTAGTTGTTGTAGGTTTTGTGCTTGTCAAATTAACCGCTAGGTTTATTCCGCATTTGTTCAAGCCTAACCGTAATTATTTTAAAGCACCTATTCACCCCCCCCCCCCCTCTAGGCGACATCCATGATCTTTCATCGGGACTTGTCCCGACAGCCGACGCGGAACTTGCACTGTAGTCGGAGCGACAGGGCAGGCGGAGACTACCTAGGTGGGAGGTGGGCCTGGTCCCTGGTCGTGGTCCGCGAGATAACTAGTCGGAGCGACAGGAACCCTGTTCGTCTCTGCGAGCTACTAAAACACACTTAACGGATTTGGGTATTTGATCTGAGTAGGCCGCTGGCCTTATACGCACTACCACCACGTGGGATAATGGTTATGGGACCCTCTACGTCGTATGTATCAGCATTGCAAAGGCCCGAGATTTCTCGCTTGCTGAAGATGGAACCTTGTACTTCAGAGATCGCATTGTGGTACCTCGGTTCGAACTTATGACAGACAAAGTTATGAAGGAGGCACATGATACACCACTGTCTATTCATCCGGGTAGTACCAAGATGTATCGCGACCTCCGTCAAAGGTACTGGTGGTCTAAAATGAAGCAAGACATTGCTCAATATGTTGCTGAATGTGACGTTTGCCGTCGCGTCAAAGCAGAACATCAGAAGCCTGCTGGAATTCTGCAACCGCTTCCTATTCCTGAATGGAAATGGGATAAGGTTCAAATGGACCTCATTACTGGCCTTCCCAAGTCGCAGAAAGGTCACGATGCAATTCTTGTCATCATTGATCAATTCTCCAAAGTTGCACACTTTCTGCCAGTCAGGGAGACAATCACTGCTAGTAAGTTAGCAGATTTGTATATCTCCAGAATTGTTTCACTCCACGGTATTCCGAAGGAGATCAGTTCAGACCGTGGCAGCCTCTTCACCTCAAAGTTCTGGGCAAGTTTCCAAGAAGCTATGGGAACTCATATAACCTGGAGCTCAGCTTATCACCCCCAGTCCCAAGGCCAAGTTGAACAAGTTAATCAAGTGCTTGAAGATATGCTGCGTGCTTGTGTCATCTCATTTGGCAAGAAGTGGGAGGAATCTCTCCCGTATGCTGAATTCTCGTACAACAACAGCTATCAAGCTAGCTTGAAGATGGCCCCCTTCGAGGTACTATATGGACGTAAGTGCCGAACCCCTCTGAATTGGTCAGAAACTGGGGAACGGCCGCTCATTGGTCCGGATATTATCCAACAAGCTGAAGAGCAAGTCCGTATTGTCCGGGAAAATCTCAAGGCGGCCCGGTCTCGCCAAAAGAGCAATTATGATCGTAAACACTGGGGATCGATCTATCAACCTGGTGAGCAAGCTTATCTGCGTGTCACTCCTATGAAGGGCACTCATCGCTTCGGAATCAAGGGCAAGTTAGCTCCTCGCTACATTGGTCCCTTCCGCATTCTCGCCAGACGTGGACATGTGGCTTATAAATTGGAGCTGCCGCCACAGTTCTCTCACATCCACGATGTCTTTCATGTGTCGCAACTTCGTCGTTGCTTCAAGGATCCGCACCGTGCAGTGGATCATGAGATGCTCGAACTGCAAGATGATGTCTCTTATAAGAAGCATCCGATCCGCATTCTCGATCAAGCTGAACGTCGGACCCGCCAGAAGACAACCAAGTTCCTTAAAGTGCAGTGGTCAAATCACACTGAAGATGAAGCCACTTGGGAACGCGAGGATCGTCTTCGCGAAGAATATCCCGATCTTTTCCCTTCTACCTCCTGAATTCTCGGGACGAGAATTTCTTTTAGAGGAGGAGAATTGTAACACCCCTGTGTAATGAGCTATAGTGAACCATAATGATTATGCTAAGTCATCTTGAATTGTAACACCCCTTATACGCACTACCACCACGTGGGATAATGGTTATGAGACCCTCTACGTCGTATGTATCAGCCGAAAGCTCTTCAGATGTCACAGCTCAGAGATGCGGGCTGATTGTTGGGGTGAGCTGGTTACGTCTGTTGGTGCTTCCACAGTCGCGCTTGGGCCCCGTCCAGTCTCGCAACGTGCAGGAGTGCAGAGGGCGATGGGCCTAAGACCCCTTCGCACTTAGGATTTAGACCGGCGTGCTGACCTCTCTGCTGAGCCTAGGTAGGACTGCGTCGTGTCGATTACCCGAGGCCGGGTATTACCCAGCAAGTGTGTCCGGCCAGATGTAATCGAACGTGTTGGGTAACAATAGTGCACCCCTGCAGGGAAGTTATCTATTCGAATAGCCATGTCCACGGTAACAGGACGCTCGGAGTTGTATCCTAATCTACTACAACTACAAATGGATACCAAGTGATTACTAAACTGTTACTACTGCTCTCGAGATCACTTTGTCGCTGGGTAGTCGAGGAAGGATCCCAGGGCATTACTAAAATATGATTGAATATATATTATCTTGCTCTACTCTCTTCTAATGCTGCAAGAAATGCTTCAAGATGCTAGTCTTCGTTAGGCTAGGCCTCTCCCCCTCTGTTCCGGCATTTCTGCAGTTTAGTCCAAAGATATAGCCCCATTCCTTTGATACTGATGCATACTTAGTATAGTTCTGATGTCAGTCTTGCAAGTACTTTGAATGAGTACTCACGGTTGCTTTGCTACTTCTTTTCCCATACCCGGTTGCTGCGATCAGACGACGGAGCCCAGGAGTAGGAGATCCCCGGAGGAGCCTACTACGACGTGGAGATCCCCGACGACCAGGAGTAGTTCGGAGGCCCTAGGCAGGAGGCCTTCGCCTTTTCGATCAGTGTCGCTGTTTGTGCTAGCCTTCTTAAGGCAAACTTGACTAACTATGTCTGTACTCAGATATTATTTGTTTGTATGACTTATGTATTCGGGTCCTCGTGACCCCTGGTTTGTAATATGAAGATTTATGTTTAATTTGAGTTTAGAGTTGTGTTGTGATATCTTCCCGTGAGTCTCTGATCTCGAGTGTGCACGTTTGCGTGTATGATTAGTGCACGGTCGAGCAGAGGGCGTCACACTAATCTAGGGCTTAGATTAAAGATCTAACGGCGGGGAAGGATCGGCGGCTTACAGCGGGAGGACGACGGCGGCGCGGCTGCTCCGGTGGTCGGCGGCGTCGGCGGTGGTGTCGGTCGGATGCGCCGGAGCGAGACGGGGTCGGGGGTGACGGCGGTGGCGGTCGGGGACGACCGAAGCGAGCGGGGCGACGGCGGCGGAGCTCGGGTGCTCTGCGGCTCCGGTGGCGGTCGGACGAGGTCGAGGCGGCGGCTCCGGTGGAATCTGGGCGTCCAAAAGATGTCAGCGGGATGCGCAAAGACAAGGGGAATCTTTTGACAGAAGAAGGGATCGTCGGGGTGCTCACCGGCGACGGAAAACGACAATGAACGGCGGCAGCTCCGGCGAGGGCGACGGACGTGGGGGTTTTGGCGAGGGGTTTTTAGGGGGTCGAGGGAGGCCGGGGCTAGGTTTATATAGGGCAAGGAGCTTGGGGAGGGGGTCGACGCAGGACGCGATCCCGAGAGAATTAGAGGTGGCGGCGCGGCGGGCGCGCTCTGGTTCGGCGAGGCGTGGGCGAGGGAAAAGAGAAGAGGCGGGGCCCGCCTGTCAGCGTCGGGGAGAGAGGGAGATGGTGGCAGGCGGCCGACGCGGAGTTGGTTCGGGCGGGGCAGGCCGCGGTTGTGTTGGGCTGCGTCGGCCGGCTGGGCCTGGCGCGCCTAATGGGCTTCGGCCGCCTGGCTGGCGCCGGCTAGGAAAAGTTTTTTTTTTAACAGAGGGGGAAAATAAATACTAGGAAAGAAAATAAAATATTATATATACTTATTATATATCAAAAAGATCAGAAAAATAAATCCTAAATGATGAACTATTTTTTAGAGGCAAAATAAAAACTTTATAAAAATCCTTTTTTTTTGAAAAATTCCAAATAAAACCAGATTTGAATTCAATTTCTTTTGGCATTATTTTCTTCTGACTTTTGGGGTGTCATGTTACCCCCTCTCATACTTTTTGATCAAAGTATTCTGTCAGGAATTTTGAAATGAAATAAATGCCAGTTCAAAATAAATTCAAATTCAAACAGAACTCAAATGCCTCTGAATTTTCAAATGCCACTCAATTTCAATCAAAATGCACTAGATGCTTAACTAATATTGTAAAACATTCCAAATTGAAAATTTGGGATGTTACAGTAAGCGTCTATTCTTCTCATCTGCTTACATTCCAACACTTCCTGATTTCCCATACAACACTAGGGTTTGTATCAGTATTTGTCACTGCTTGTATTGTTGAGGACTGGTGGAACAAGCATACCGATCATCTTGACATGTGTAAGAGAAAACAAAGCAAGGTCCTCATTTACATCCTTTGGAATGTCTGAAAGGAGATAAACAGTAGAATTTTTCAGAATGCTTCCATGTCGGTGCTTGATGTCGCCTTCCTGGTTAAGGAGGATCTTGACAAGAGGAAGTTGGCCATGGCCGCTGCCACGTAGTGCCTAGTGCGTTTTCCTATGTCCTTCTTTTTGGGAATAATTTTGTATTGAATTATTTTCCTTTTCTCCTATCTTAGTGAAAATTGGCAGAGCGCCTGCCTGTTACGTCGATTTTTTTAAGTTTCAGTTAATGTTGGGGTATTATTATGAATTTATGTCTTTATGATCGAACCTTATAGGAGGCCTTAGTTTTCTCTAGTAATTAAGCATTTCGGATTTACTTTCTGCTGCTACAGGACTGCAAGCGCAAGTCTGGAGAGGGAGCAGAGAGCCATAAACAGAAGAAACAGACGCAACTCATCATTGGCTTCAAGTGGGAGTCATGTCCCAAAAGCCACTAACAGCAGGATGAGCAAAGGCACGAAAGCAATGTTAAAACGTGAGTCATTGGTTCCGAATTTTTGGCTTCTTCCTTTTCTTGCACATGTATATGTTCTTCAGTAACAAATGATTGAAACTATGATGTGCAGGATACTAAGTTATTTTTCATGCACAGGCTTGTTTATAAAGTGGCCTGGAAGCAGAGGCACACGCTCAGTCATTCTGACTTCGGCCAGTTTGGTTAGAAATCGTCGTAATGCAGACAACATTGATAATGACTTGAGGGTTGGTGCTCCTAATGTTTTCTCATGGTATGTTAAGTTATATGATGGTTAACTGAGATCACTTTACCATTGCAGATTGAGGTGTTTCTCCCCCCGAAACAACGTGCCAATGGGAGACTGGAATTTTATAACTTAAACTATAACATCGCTATTGTCAGTGTTGAGAAGAGTTTTCATTGTATTCGTCCAGAAGATTTTTTCAATACAGTGCAACGGTCATCAGAAAAGTTTGTGGTAGCTATAGGACGTGAAGCTTCCGAAGGACTATTAATGGCCTCGCGTGGTGAATTGAAGCGTAGAAACAAGGATAGTGAACTTGATTGCAGAGCTCTTAAGCTGTCAACATGTAAAATCAAGAAGGTACAGTGGTGTCCCTCAAAAAAAAAAAAAGGTACAGTGGTGAATTTCTCTTACTGTTTCCCACAAAAAATAATCTCTTACCGTAATGGTGCATGGTAGGCAGTCTAGAACGTAAAACCAAGTTATCTCTTCAATCACAATGCATGTGATGAACTATATCTCTGGAATTACTACTTCTCCACTAACTTCAGGCTTCTATTTATATTTTCACACTAACTAGATTGGGATTGGAGGCCCTCTTATTAATTTTGGTGGGAATCTCGTCGGTATGAACTTCTACGATGGGCGTGAAGAAACTCCTTTCCTGCCAAGGAGCAAGGTTGTCGACGTTTTAAAGAAAAAGATTGGTCTACCACTACCATCGGCAAGGTATTGTTTTTTTTTTCCTTCTGTTACGTTTCAATGCTAGTTGTAGTTGCTATGCATATACTCATTCTGCTAACTGACATTGAAAGAAGAATGTTGGATGACAGAGGATTGAACCAGCCTGAGGAAATTCAAGGAGGGTGGAAGGAAAATGGGTATTCTTTCTCTTTCTTGTGTCACTTATTTGTGGTAGCATATACTGTTTATTCAACTTCAAACTTACACTAGAAAACAAAATGTCGGATACTAGGTGGCCCGTTGTAACACCCCTGTGTAATGAGCTACAGTGAACCATAATGATTATGCTAAGTCATCTTGATTTGCAATGCTTGATCACATTGGATTCATATCTCATTTCAAATTCCACCACTGAATTCAACTCAAATTATAAGTGAAATTTGAAGTTGCACAAAACTTGCTGCAAAATAGTTCATCATTTAGCAAATATTCCAAAACAAATATTTGTTCAGGAAAACAACATCACCATCAAGCTAAATGTGGATTAGGGCAACTAAAACAGTGCTAAAACAGCATTTTAAATGCCATTTCATTTGTGAAAAATTCAAATGGATTCAAAAGCCTCCCAAACTTTTTGTGGCAGTGCAGAATATTACAATGTAATTATGTGGCCAAGTTTCACATTTTACAAAAACATTTGGCAGCTCAAAATATTGCAAAACCTTTCTGTAAAAAGAAAACAGAAAAGAAAAAGAAAAAAGGCCTAATAATCTACTGTGAACTGGGCCTAAGTGCACAGTGGCACCGGCCCAGCCCATCTCTCTCTCTCCCCCACCTCCCGCCTCTCTCCTCTGCCGTGTCGGCGCGCCCGTGGCCGCGCGCGCGCGCCGGCGAGGCGGCGACACGGCGCCGCTACAGGCCGCCGAGGGGATAAGGACGCGCCCCCTTGGCCTCCTCGTCGTCCTCACCCACTTTCCCCCTCCTCTCTCGCCCTCTCTCGCTCGCGCTCGAGCTCACCCAAGCGCTGCCGTGGCTGCGCCGCCGCGCCCGCGTAGCCACCGTCGTCGCCTAGCCTCGCCGCCATGTCCACGCGCCTCGCAGTCGTCCGCTACGTCGGCTACGCCCAGCCATTCGAGCCGGGAAGCACCGCAGCGCCGGATCGCGCCGTCTCCTTCGTCTTCGGTCACCGGCGAGCTCCGTCGAATCCGGACGCCACTGCGCTCCCGTTCACTCGCCGGGCCACCGTGTGCCTCCCCGGTGAGCTCCCGCATCTTATCCCCCTCTCCGTTTGCTCGCGCGCGTTCCCTAGCTAGCTTCCCCACCGTGGTTGTACCCGTCGCCGTAGTTGAGCTCGTCGCCGTGGCACACTCGCCGTCGAGCTCAACCGAGCACGGCGTCGTGCTCAGCACGCTCCCAGCAGCCCAACGCCACCATCCGCTGCCCTTGCCGTGTCCTGCAGCGACGAGCGCGAGTTCGCCCGAACGCCGCCGCCGCCTGCCGTCGATGCTTCGGCCAACTCCGGCCATCTCCGGCGACGCCACCACCGCAGTTCGACGCGGCTCGTTCCGCTCGTTCGAACGAGCCCAACCACGCTTCGTTTGGCCGCCCGTAGCCGAAATCCGACGAGGGCCGTGGCCCTCCGCCGCGTTTGCGGGTCACCGGCGTCTAAACGCCGGCCGCCGCCGACGTGGCTGGCCCGGGCCCACCCCTGGGTCGCTGACCAGTGGGCCCCAGGGGCCCAGTTGACTGGGTTGACCCAGTCAACGTGCTGACTGGGCAGCCCCAGTCACTGACAGGCAGGCCCCACGCGTTTAATTAACAGTTTTTTTAATTAAACTTAATTTGTTAATTAGTTAGTCACTGACAGATGGGGTCCACCTACTAATTAACCCCCAGTTAGTTAATTTAATCCCTAATTAGCCCTTTGTGTATGACATGTGGGTCCCAGCAGTCAGGTTTGACCTGGACCGGCTGGGTTGACTACTGACGTCTCCCTGACGTAATGCTGACGCAATAAAGCTTTTTTGGTTTATTTTTGAATTAAAATAATCCCAGGAATTTCAGAATATTGTTTAAAACTTTGAAAAATCATAGAAAATAATCCATAGCTCGGATGAAAAAGTTTTCTACATGAAAGTTGATCAGAAAAATGAGACGAATCCGAATATGCCCTCCATGAAGCTGTCACATGCCCACAACACTGCAAACATGGAACCTTCCCCTCCGGTTCATCTGTCTGACAGATGCCTAAAGCCGGGAAAATATCCCCAGATATTTTCTCGCTCCGTCTGCAACGTGTAGTGCCGCATTAGGTCGCCCCTAGCACAGCATATTGCCATGTCATGCATCTGTGTTGCATTTGTTTGCTTTGTATTTATTGTTTCTTTCCCCTCTTCTCTCCGGTAGACCCCGTGACTGACGCTGCCCCTGAGGACTGCTACACCCCCGACGACCCCTCTTTCACCGCAGAGCTTCCAGGCAAGCAAAACCCCCTTGATCATTCCAATATCACCTATTCTTTCTTCCCCATGCTTGCATTAGATTTTGCTACTGTAATTGATTGCTCCTATTCTGATGCATAGCCTGTTTTTGGTAACTGCTGTTGATACCATTCCTGCTATCCTAAATGCTTAGTATAGGTTGGTTAGTGAAACATCTGTGGCCCTTCATCATTGTCCCTGTTGCTCCGCTTTATTACCGGTGCCCCGATCAAGGTGATCGATGGGCTAAGACCAACACATCACCGCACACCCCCTAAGTTGTACGACTCTGCAGAGACACTATCGAGTGACGAGGGTGATACCTCCTACCTCACTCCTGATGATGTCTCTGTAGCATAGCCAGTCGGTTGTGGGTTACCGAGGGTGATTTCTCTTTCACCACCTCCGATGAAGCCTCTGTCGTGCAACCCCTCAAGTGTGAACCCATCGAGGGTGATTCCTCCGAGTTCACCTTGACGGATACATCTAGTGGGAATCCATCCAGGGTGATTCCTCGGGTTTCCCCCTTGATGTGATGGACACACGGATACCTTGACTTTTATCTCAGGCCCTGATTAAAGTCGGGTCGGCCCCGAGGGGTACCCGCGAGAAATGTGAAGTCGGGTTGACCGTGAGGGTACCCGCGAAATAATTACGAGGCGCGGCCGGGCAGGCAGATTGCCTTAGGAGAGGGAGGAGAGGGATTGGGCCTGGCCCTTGCCGCAAGTCCTCGAGACGGGGCGACGGAACCACAGATCGTGGAGCACTGATCATCACCGCGAGCTCCCAACACACTAATGGGTTAGGATATGTGATCTGAGTAGGCCTCTGGCCTTTTCGCGCTAACCACCACGCGGGAATAGTATGGGCACTCGGCGTCGTATGTTTCAGCCGAAGTTCTTCAGACGTCAGCAACTGAGCGGCGCGCGCCCGGGTGGACCGCGAAAGCCTGCGTGTGTATACAGGGGCTAGGTCTGGTCCCGGCCACCCACGCAACGCGCATGAGTGCAAAGGGCGATGGGCCCAAGACCCCTGAGCGCTTAGGATTTAGACCGGCGTGCTGGCCTCTCTGCTGAGCCTAGGTAGGGCTGCGGCGTGTCGATCAGCCGAGGCCGGGCATGACCCGATAAAAGTGTGTCCGGCCAGAGTTAATCAAGCGTGTTGGGTAAGTTGGTACACCCCTGCAGGGAAGTATATCTATTCGAATAGCTGTGTCCACGGTAACAGGACGCTCGGAAAGTATCCCGATCTACTACAACTATAACTGGATACTTGTGATACTAAATGGATATTATGGCTCCGGGATCGCTTTCTCGCAGGGAGACGAGGAAGGATCTCTGGGCATTGCTACTATATAATTATTACTTTATGTTATGCTGCTAATCTGCACTCTTCTAATGCTGCAAGACGCTGCAAGATGCTAGTCTTCGATAGGCTAGGCCTTCTCTCTATTCTGTCAATTCTGCAGTCCAGTCCACAGATACAGCCCCTTCATTTGATACCGATGCATGATTAGCATAGATCTGATGTAAGTCTTGCGAGTACTTTGGATGAGTACTCACGGTTGCTTTGCTACCTCTTTTTCCCCATATCCGATTGCTGCGACCAGATGACGGAGCCCCGGAGCCAGCTGATCCCGCCGACGACTACTACTACCCCTCCGGCGGAGCCTACTACTACGTGGAGACCGACGACCAGGAGTAAATAGGAGGCTCCCAGGCAGGAGGCCTGCACCTTTTCGATCTAGTGTCGTTGTTTTGCTCAGCCTTCTTAAGGCAGACTTGTTTAGCTTTATGTCTGTACTCAGGGATTGTTGTTGCTTCCGCTGACTCTTGTACTCGAGCTTATGTATTCGAGCCCTCGAGGCCCCTGCCTTGTAATATAAAGCTTGTATTATTTTACTTTGTGTCTAGAGTTGTGTTGTGATATCTTCCCGTGAGTCTCTGGGCTTGATCGTGCGCATTTGCGTGTATGATTAGTACACGATCGAGCCGGGGGCGTCACACCCGTGCCCGCGCCATATTGGTATTATGGTGTACTTGAGGTGGATAGGTGGATTTCACCAGACCTTCATGGAAGGACTCTCCAGTAGAGAGTAACTCATGCTGTTGGAGTAATATTGTTTTTTGCTATCTGGACTCATGCTGTTGGTATCTAATGGACGTGTAGTGCTGCTGGGTTTGTTCTATTGTGTTGATCTAACAGTATTAGATAGAACTGTATAGAAGTTAAACTGCTACTCCCTCCATTCCGAAATATAAGGTGTATTAGTATTTTCAAAAGTCAAACTTTTGCATGTTTGACCAAGTTTTAGAAAAATATTTAATATCAATAATGCCAATTTTGTATCGTTAGATCCATCATGGAAAGTATTTTCATATTTTGTTTATTTAGTATTGCAGACGTTGTATTTTGTTCTATAATCTTGGTCAAACATACATATGGTTGACTTTCACAAAAATTGATGCACCTTATATTATGTATGTTTGACTTTCACGAAAATTGATGCACCTTATACTCTGGGAGTATTACTGTATGGTTGATTGCAATTTACAAATTTTCCTGCATGTTTGACTTGAGCTAAATGCACCCAGCTGGTCACAGTGTTATCAGGTTTATTTTGCTTGGCAAGATGATTGCTTTTCATTTTGTTGGAAATGTGACCGTTTTTATTGTTTTTTCTATTGTTGGTGTTGGGAACTGATTTTTTTTTCTTTTGCAATCCAATGCTTATGAAACTTTGCCAAAAACAGCAAATGGCAAAATGGCTTCAGATGTAAGATGGTCATGAATTGGTTAATTTAATTGTGGACTGAACAAGACAAGCAAAGAAGCTTAAATCAGGGTATTGGCATCTCTACGAATAAAGTTGTTCAATTATCCAAACATATGAATCCAAATATACGAGTATTCAACTAGTTAATGCTACATGCATGACCTTCTCTCTCCTCCATTTCATAGGTTGATGGCACATTGAGAACCAAAATCTGACAGAATTTAGCGTAGGCACAGCTGTAGCTGCATATTCCCAAAATAACGAGGATTGTAAAACACGAAATTTCTGATTTTTCTTCTTCTTAATATGGGCCTAACAAACTGGAAAGGACAGAGCAATATTCAATTGGACCGGGCTGACGCCGGAATTAAGCTGCCCGCCGGCGACCGGCTAGACCAGTGCAGGTCCCTCAGGATGTTATCAATGGCAGCGGCGTGCTTCTCCTGCAGACACACAGGAACCACCACATTAACTCTGTACTGTGCGTGATCGATGCACGAATGTTCAGCAAATGTGGTCACTACGTACCTGGTCACGAGCTCTGTCCCGGACGCCGCCGCCCACCGGCCGGCCGCGCTCGTCGTACAGGACCATGCCGCTGAACCTGGGCAGCTGGCACCTGACGCCCATGAGCACCCTCCTCTGCCATATCGGCCGCGCCGGCGTGCCCAGCGCTCCCGAAGCCCTCGGCGCCGCCACGGCCACGGCCTCCTCCGCCTCCGGCAGTCCACCCCCTGCCAGAAGCCCGTAGCCAGAGCCGCCGCCACCGCCACGCACCATCACATCCACGTCGACGGCGTCGTGGCGGTCTCGCCGCACTGCCCGGCGGCGGGCGTAGGCCTTGTCCTTCCACAGGGCCACGGACAGGCAGAGCCCCATGGGAGCAGCCGAGCAGGAGCAGCCAAAAGCTCTCAGTGTGTGTGTGTCTGTGTCTGGATCGGGATGCAGAGCGCAGCAGGCCAGGGCAGTGCGCGGGGTGGGATCCTTATGGCAGGCGAGCGAGCGTGGCCGGGGACCAGGCGCGCGCACCGCACAGGCCGCCCGTGAGCTTGCCGCTCCCATGATGCCGCCTGTTCACGTCTCACCGCCTGACGTGTGGCGGTGCGACCGCACCGCACCGCGGTGTCCGTGTGAAGCATGCCTAGATCGGTGGGACAACGCCCGGATTGGAGGTGACCGCAGGGTTCACTCGCTGCGCTGGGCCGGTGGCGTTCCTGCTTGGGTCAACTGCTTGCACTGAGCTCCCTCCCAGCAGCATCAGATTGATAGTGGTCGCTTATCCTTTCTTTCTTTTTTCCTTTTCTTTGACTGTGTAGGCTAAGATAGTAGGTACGCCTGTCTGTACGTATCAGGAAAGATTTATGCAGCGAGAGACCATACATATCTGATGTTTCCAACTGAAATACTGCCTCCGTAACTGTAGTGGTAGTGGAAGCCTGGAATCCACATGACGGCGATCGTCTTTAAGCTATACCCCTATTACCCAAACCGTTAGAAAGCTTCGAGAAAATCAACCAACCTGAGATCGCTGTTTTTTTTTTTTTTTCGGAAATCACCCCAGAACTATATTAAAGAACAGCAGTGATACAAGGCACCCCACAGAATAAGAAAATTACAATTGGGTTGCAACAATGCCTGGGCAGTAGTCTTTGGTTTTCCCTGGGGTTTCAGCGCGTTCCCGATAAAAACATGCCACTATTAATGAATAGGCAGCGCTCCTGCCGTTTGCTCAAAAAAAAAATCCTCTTACTGGTATTATTATTGAGAGAACCATTTTATTTCGCAAACTCATTACAAAAAGTTATTCCGCGTTGATAATCTTCAAACTATTTACACCCGCAATAACTTAGTAGAAGATAGTTGTCCAACATCCGATCTTCAAACATTTCCTGAAAACAAACCCGCAGCGAAAAGTTTTTGAGACTATCCAGCGGTGGCACCAGCAAAGGATGGCCATGGCCTGCCTTCACGTTCCGGTGGTCAAACGGTGATGAAGATGAGAGCTATCGTCACCACTATGGTTGCAATACTGTAACATCAGCTAGCACTCCCTAATCTGTAATCCATCGACCTTGCCTTGTCATGCATTACTCATGGTCCAGTTCACAGTTCATGCCTGGAGTTTTATACTGCTGGAGAAAAATAAACCGACAGAAGGGCAAAGAAAGGCAGAACCAGGGGAAATCAGCACTGAACTGACCTTCCACAGAATCTGGCCACCAGCCATTAACAGTATGACAGCCCAGTATTCAGAAACCATGATGCCTAATGGCGGAAATCGGGAGGCACGGTTTCTTCTGTGAAGTACTCCTTTCTCACGGTCTCAGCATCACAAAATCTCACCTTATATACAGAACAAGCAACAACTATTAGAGGTAAAAAGCATTTGATAAGCTTCAGAGAAACGGTACTGACCAAGACCCTTCAAAGAAAAGAAAAACAGTACTGACCAAGGAGGCATATTGTTTCAGCAGAGGTTTAACAAGCTGCCACATTGGCTGAAACACAAATGGTGCATCCACAAACAGAACTTCGCCAAGCCGCTTGGGATAGTAATAGTAGAACACATCAATCTGAAAAATATCTAGAAATTAACATCCAGTCACAACAGTAATGAACTAGCTGTGTGCAAGTATGCAAAGGTGCAACAGCTACTAGGGCTTCACAGACTTGGAAGTACAGGATATCCATGCAAGACCCCATTAGAAAAATAATTCTATATGCCTTTGCATGTGGATAAAAAACATTATCTTTCAACCATCGCTACTTTCTTCTTGGAAATGGATATACAAATGACAGTTAGGCAACTATATCATTTGAAATCTCATATACCATTGCAGATCAAAGTATTCAAACAACTCAACTTTTAGTTTCTGCTTGATAAATCTAATGAATGGTGTATGCATAATCCTCAAAACATATGTCACTCTCATCTGGACTGCTTCGTTAATGTCTTACAGCTGCCAACACAATCAAGGGAAATGATGGCATGAGCTAAGAAAAGGATTGAACTTACCAAAAACTTTAAGAATTGGAGATCACCATTTTCTACACCGAAGCCTCGTAGATCGAAAATTCCAAGTATGTTATCTGTTCCCATGGGAAGTTTACGTAAAGCCTTTTCGACCAAAAAGGCACATAGCTTCTCATTTTCAAGTGGGTCTTGTTTCTGTACCAGCAATATCATACACCCATCAGTCATATAATTGAGAAAAAAGGCATCTAATTCGCAAAAGACATCATAATGCTAAATTACAGAATAAAATAGAGCCAACAGGTATGCCATTTCAGATTGAAGTGAAGAATTTAAATTTGTATTTACTCTCAAAATGTTTGCCTCATAGACTCATAGTTTATCACTAGTCACAACATAGTTCTGTATCATTACATTGTCATTTGATATTCTAACACTTAGCAAAGGTGTGTGCTTTCATTCAGGCAAAGGAACATCAGTTTGCTAAAAATCTTGTATTGAAATTCGGATGTGGAAAATTTACAGAAGGGAAATGTTTGGCTGCCACTACAACTAGCACAGGCCTGCCATAGATGTCAAAAGAATCATGCACATATGCCTTGCCAGTTTGGTACAACCCTTTCACTGATTCTTCTGATAATTCCGACACACGAAAATCCTGGCGCCATTTCTAATGCAGATGAAGGAAAGCTTAAGTCGCAAAATACAAAAAACTATTATTCACATTCATTACAATTTAATGGAAAAAATGTTAGGCCCTCCATGAAACTACAAAGCAGAAAACTTGACAAAAGGCACATCATCTTAAAAAAATATCCTCACATTGGAAACCAATCTGGCTCCTCTAATCAGGGATAAGAAATCCTCTCCGAGTAAAAAGGCATTGTGCAATTGGTCAAAACATTTGCTCTGAATTGCCATTTTTATAGCTTGCTTGGGAGAATTGGTCTCTGTTCTTGAAGTTGAGACTGTTGCAAGTTGCTTGCAATTAAAGTTCATATATATACACAAATCTAGTCTACTTTGAAGTCCTTCATATTTATAATTTTGCTGCAGCCATTGAGCGAGAGTGTGTGAGACTAACAAATAAAATAATCAGGCTTGACAACGAGAAGTTAGGCATGTAATGAGCAACCGAACTGTAAAATTGTTAGCTCAGAAACAAGCATACACTGAAACACTACTAGGATATTTGTGAAAACTGGAAAGGAAGGGGCTAAAGCTAATATGTATCAGCATTTTGTAGGATAGGATACGATGGCCTTGGCCAGCTTGGAGACGGCTTCGTCGACGGCGAATTTCCTGTCCTTCAAGAACCAGAGGATCATCTCGTCGTCATCCCTGCCGCTTGTGCCCGTCGGGAGGCCCGGATGCTCTCTTTGGAGCCTCTCTTTGACCTCCAGGACGAGCTGCACAAATAGAAGAGCGAATGCGAGATCCGCACCCAGTGGGTTAGCTTCTAACGAATTAGTATGAAGTAGATCAGCAGGAAAGGGATCGAGGAAATCCCCAATCGAGAGCCGAATACGTGGTACGGGCGTGGGCGTGCTGACCTTGGATGTGGAGGCGCCGGTGGGAGCGGCGCTGCTGCAGCAACGCACCGCCCTCCTGGCCCCGGCCAGGCCCCGCGGAGGCGGCGGAGCTCGGACGATGGAACGGAGCGAGCAGGTTGCGGCCATCGCCTCTGCTCTGCTCTGCTCTATCCCTTTCCCTTGGCTTGGAAATCTTTATCCCGGAGTTTGATGATTCGCCACTGACAGCGTGGTCCCACTTGAAAAGACGAAGGGAGTGGCGAGGAGGAGGAGATGGTGGACGCCCGGAGTGCGCCCGTCTCGCCGGCGCACGCGGCACAGAGTACGTGCTCGAGCCAGACATTGAGTTCCCGCCCTTCGGCTCCGGCGCCGTGGCGGAGATGGCCGACGACCGGAGCGCCCCCGCCTCGCCAGCGCGACCCGATCGTTCATCTTACCTGTTCTTTCTCATTCGGCGATCGATGCTTGGGCGGCAGGGAAGCAGAGGGAGCGGCGGGCCACGCCTGCGGAGGCTGAGCTCGGCGGCCATGGAGCTGTTAGGCTGGCCGGGAAGAATGGCGAGCATGTCCGAGAGGAGTACGCGTGGGGAGTATATAGCAAAAAAAACTACCACATTACAGGCTAGGGCTATAAAAAACTACCACTTTTCTTAATTTTTCAAAAATCTACCACAAAATTGGTTGGCTGTTTCAAAAAACACTAATGGCTCGATGATTAAAATTTGATCCGGATTATGACAGGGCGGGCCCACATGTTTGTTTGACCGTTAGGTTGACCACTAAATCTGACGTTATGACAAGTGGCCCCCCATGTCAGCTTCTTCTTTGCCCGTCAATGGCCGTCGGGAGGGGAGGCCGGGTGGGGGACGAGGTGCACTTGAGGCCGTCGGGAGGGGAGGATGAGCTCGCCGGCTCGAGCCCCGGCCAGATCAGGCTGCCCACGGCCGCAATACGCGTCCATGGTTGACCATGGCGGGGCTGCCGACGCAGCAGTGAGCAGCAGCCGCAGCCGCAGCGGCGGGCAGCAACGGAGAGCAGCAGCAGCGGCGGCAGGGCAGCAGCGGCGGCCGAAGCTGCGGTCCGCACCCTGTGCACGGCGCTGGATTCCGGCGAGACGCGGCGGGGCAGCAGCGGCGGCCGAAGCTGCGGTCCGTACCCTGTGCACGGCGCTGGATTCCGGCGAGACGCGGCGGCGTGACGGCTTTTAGGCGGCGGCCGAGAGGATCCGGGCGGCGGCAGCAATAGGCGCTGGACGGGAGACCGACGGAGGTGCGGGAGGAGCTCCTCACAGCCAGCGGCCAGGGCAGCAACGCTCGAGGTAGGCCTAGCTCGCCGGCCGTCGGCGGGACTCCGGTAGGTGCTGATGGCGTGGGTCGTGCTCGCTCGCGCGAGCAGTTAGCGGCAGCGATGTGAATTAGGAGGATGGGTGGTTTCTAGATGCGAGCAGTTGCTGCTTGCCGCCGGCCATGGCCGCCGCAGCCACGGCCAGAGCAACTCCGGCAGACGAGCGGCGATGAGCTCGCTGGCGAGGACCCGATTGCTTTTTGTATTTTTTTACAAGGACCCGATTGCTTTTTTAAAAATATAACAGGACCTGATTGCTTCCTTAAAGATATTAGGGCCCCACCTGTCATAACCTGTCAACGGTCAACCTAACGTTTAAACCTAACGGTCAACCTGACGAGTGGGTCCGAGCTGTCATAATCTTTACCTATTTTTTTATAAAAAAATAAAGCAAATTGGGTTTCTGGTCGTCCGTCATGGCATTTTTCAGAAAAGTCCCTCTATTTCAAAGAATTCAACCCGTAGTCCTGTTTTAAGTAAAAACGAATCGTTTTTTCGTATTTTACACAAAAGTCCCTGTGTTTTCTTGAAATCAACCCGCAGTCCGGATTTAAGTCACACCCGAACCGTTATTTTACATTTTTCGAAAACCCCCTGATCTTTTACGTAATTCATCCGCGGATCATATTTAAGTCAAACAATTGTTTTTCTAAATCATCCATATCTTTTAAACCGTAACTCCGATTTGAACATGTTATATATGAAATTTGATTAGAAAAATATATAGAATATGAATATGAGATTATTTTTACCAGTTAAGTATTTTTAAATATTATTTTGAAAGATATTTAAGTCAAACAAATGATTTTCTAAATTATCCGTATCTTTTAAACCGTAACTCCAATTTTAACATGTTATATATGAAATTTGATTAGAAAAATGTGTGAAATCTGAATATGATGTTAATTTTACCTGTTAAATATTTTTTAAATATTGTTTTGAAAGCAAACTTATAATTTATAGCGCACGATCCGTTTTTCTTTCGTACCGGCGGCGAGGATGAGAAGGAGGATAAGCGGCAACACAAATATGATGCCTCGCTAAAATAAAGGAGATGGACCTGTTGTGGTCTTGAGTGATGGTTGTTAGGTTAAGAGTGTGTGTTATGTTTTCTCTCCCGTTGCAACGCACGGGCTCTTTTGCTAGTCTAGCTTAAAACTTAACTGCTCAACCATTAGTGTTTTTTGGAACAGCCAACCAATTTTGTGGTAGGTTTTTGAAAGATTAAGAAAAGTGGTAGTTTTTTGTAGCCCTAGCCCGTAATGTGGTCGTTTTTTGCTATATACTCACGCGTGGGCGGGGGGGAGTGCCGTCATAGAGATACTGCCATGGCCAACTCCAGCGACGGATCACCGTTCGGAGGGGATCAAAATAACTGAATTTCTTTGTTTTCAGTTGGTGCTGATTTTTTTGTGAAACTGAAAGTGAAAACAACTTTGGACGTGTCCGTGAACTACGGGTGAAATCGACCATCCAATCGTAGGCATCAAATGTTTGGCCTCTTTTCAAACGAACCGAGCATAAAAATGGATAAAATTGATGCTAAAACAGATTAAATTTGTTAAATTTTGATATATTTCAACCAAATAACAAAATTTAACAAAGTTTAAATTAACCCAATGAAAATTAAACTAAAACTAAAAACTAGGTGAAGCATCGGACAGTGACCTCATAGGCGTGGCCTCCGAGGTGACCGACACCTCCGCCGTCGTTCTCCTCCTAGTGACTCTGCCTTACGCTGCCCGCCGTTGCCTTGGAGCCGGGCCAAGCGCTCGGACTCGACCAACCCCACTTGGAGAAGTTGGTTGCCGAACCGACGCCAGCGGTGTGCACCGGTCTGCTCAATGGTCGTGGACTAATCAAGGGCCCAAGTCTCTGCGAGCGCATGACCCTTTACTGGGTGCACGGCGAAAAGAACTCAACAAAGTGTGTTGGGAGCGTGCCCATCCCTTCCGCAGCTAACGGCTTCATGACGGCCATGGACGGAGCTACATAGGTACTTGGGTGTACAAATGTACATCCATTTTTTTCCAAGACTATCCATATATAATATACATATATGGACCAAATAAATTAAAACTCTAGCCAAACTATAATTATTACGGAAATTTGTACATCCATCATTTGGATGTTAGCTCCCCCATGGGCGACGGCAGGGACTTATTTGTCAAGTGTCACCTAGTAGACACTCCGCAAACATTTTTTTTTTAAATTATAGATACCTTTTGCCGAGTTTCCGATAGACCGCGCTCGGCAATGGTCCACATGAGCTCGCTGACACATGGTGGCTTTCCCTAAGTGCCGCTACACTCGCATATAAATTATATTTTTTTCTTTAATAATTAGGAAAATGTTTGCGGAGTTCCCTATACGTGGTGCTTGACAATGATCTGCTGGAGCTGCCAAAGGCTGACAACTATGTAATTCTCTCTAAAATCAAGTTTGTTCCGCAAGTGCCAATAAAAGAATTTGCATACGTGCATACAAATAACTCATTGTTAGATTGTTTTGGCAATTGTGGATCGCAGCCAATTTATAGGAGTATTTATACATTATGTATGATGTTTTAAATAATTTTTTGGCACACATACTTTTGACCACGACCATGTAATAATGACTTATAACTTCACATTTGAATTAAACCCCATGTTGCACCATGTTGTTACTACCGTTAGTCTGAAATTATAATTAAAATAGACTGTAAATATCTGCTAACTTATTAAATTGAGGACATTCCTTAGAATTTCTAAATGCTTCCTGTAATTTTGAGAACTCCGCAATAATTTCTTCAGAATAAACAGAAGTTTCTCTCTCAGTTTTCAAATTTCTGTTTATATTTCAATTTTTTATAAAGCTTTGTTACTATCTAGAAGAGACTGTTTGAATAAAACGGATGCTGCAACGTAAGCAACCTTTCTACCAGTAGTAGGATATCATCACTTCTGAAAATATAAATAGCATGACAAATATCCAGGTCTTGTGAGTTTAGACTCAAAAGAGATCATGGAGCAAGCTTGGCGACCAGTTCATACAGAACAGATGGGCAACTGCTGCTCAGGTGCTCATATCCATCAGATGCCATTAGTGCCTTCAGGTTACCTGCAGACGTCAGAAACTTCAAGCATGCCTTCTTCAGAGCACCACAGCCATGCTGCTCCGCTAATGCCAGCGTAGTCGCCACCGTGCTTTTGCAGATGTGATCACACAGCTTCCCCTCGCAGATCAGCTTCAGCCTTTCCATATCATACCTATCAGCTGCTACCAGCAAATGCTGAGCAATCGCTGCCCCGTCGCCCTCGTCCATCGCGGGCAGAGAATCGGTGTAGACGAAGTGGAGCAAAGCCTTGAACACCATGGCCTCCATGTCGTCGATCAGCACGCGAGTTGCAGTCTTCTCCTTCATGGGACCGAGGAGCTCCGCCTTGAAGACCGATGAACGAGCTGCGAGTATGCACCTGTGCGCGGCAAATGTCTCGCCTCCGACCTCGAAGGTAACATCGGCCGCCTCGCCGGCCAAGAGCAGTTGTCCAAGATGCCGGTGTATGTTGGACGGTGGCACCACCACATGCGGTAGGATTGGCTCGGTGAAGATCTTCTTTGACACGGTGACATCCCACCTGATGCTGAAAACATCATCCTTAAGATAAGGGGATTCCTCTAAGTCTTTCCTTCTGATGAACTGATAGAAGCCCCACGTATATGCTTTGCTGGAGAAGGTGTGTATGCATCTGCCGCGCAATGCCACTGGTTGCCTGTCCTGATCAAGCAAACTCATCTTGAACTCTACTTTTACTTCACTAGCACCAGTTCGATCCGTATGGCACAGAAAAATGGATATCCAATCTGCGTCTTCAGTCCGATAGCCGTCTGGGTAGAAGTGCATACACCATTGATGGCCTCCGATGGTGAAAGACTCCGACGCGATGTATTTGCCGTTGCCAAGCCCCTTGGTGCGGGAGTAGCCGTCTATCTTGACGACGTGCGACCCGGACACAGCCTGCGCGACGATGGCCGACGCAGCCGGCGAAGACCCGCCGCTGGGAGCGATGTTGTCCACCGCAGACGAAGAGTGCGCCGCTACTTCTCCTCGCCGGCTCGGTGCCACCAGCATTGCTTCTCCGTGCTAGCTGCAGGAAAAACGACAGAGACGAAAGTTAGGCCACATAGAGAGAGAGAAAGCAGAGCAAGATGTGTTCCCCGCCACGCTCGACGGAATAGGATCGACGGAATAGGAGTGGCGCTCCCCGTTCCGGGAAGATGCGTTCCCCGCCGCCGGAGATCTCCGCGTTCCCCGCAGCTGGAGCTCCCCGCTATCCACACACGCCGCCGGGAAACAAATGGGAGGGAGGGAGGAGACCGGGGAAAAGGGGGCGTGGATCGGAGCCCTACCTCAACCCAGCCGGTGCCCTTGCTCAGCCGCGCCGCCGCACCGATCGAAAATCTCCTCTGCTGCCGCTGATTTTCGTCTTCGTGAGCGAGCTGAGATTTGAGGATTGGGGAAATTTCGTAGCCGGATCCTCTGACTTGCACGAGGCAAGTCAGGGAGCTACAGTGTTCTCCTTGTGCTGAAGAAAAAGAAGGCAAGTCAGACCTTGTGAAATTGAAATAGATTTTTGAACAAAGTGAAATGAGTTAAAAAATTGAAATTGGTATGTCATGAATTGAAATTAATCTTGTAAATTTTAAAATCGTTCTTTTAAAAATTGAAATAAGCACTATTCATGGACCTAGAGGAAAGGGAAGTCAGATTAATGTAACTCCCCTGACTTCGCTTCATGAGTCAAAGGATCCAGCTCCGATATTTTCAAGGGTGTGGCTACGTCTCACGCAACGTGGTTTTCAATGGTGAATACCTACCGGTGAGTTATCTACCACACAACTGCGCTAAGATTAGTGCAGCCAGGGGTCCACTCCTGTTGTCAGAGCTCCGAAGCTCACCGGAGAGCGAGGCATAGTCTAGGGGTGCGCGCTAGTCCTTGAGTACGTGCATGTCCTTGAAGACTCAGAGTTGAAAGTGGTGTTGCCGTTCGTTCAGAATGATTGCGGATGTCCCTCCATACCGGTGACGTGCGCGATTCCAGCTTGTATCGCTTACGGCTCCTGGCCTGAGTAAAAGTTTACGTGGAAAATGATCTCAAAACAGATGAAAAAACAACAAACAAAAAAATCCAAAAACTATAATGGTGACATGCGCGGTTCATTCAAATTCAAAAAATCGTTTTTTTCATTGGTACTACAAGATTCGCGGTTAACCGGTTTTTTCACCCATTACCAAATCCTTGGTTGCTACCGTACATCTGAAATTATGATTAAAATAAACTGTACTACACGAAACAGGCTTTCACCTTCCTTTATATATATAAAAAGGCACAAACAGCTGAATCAATACAAAGTGATGAGAAAATTCTCATAGAAGCATGTCGAAAGAAAATAAAATGGCACCAGACGAGTGGCACAAGTGCCACTAACCTAACACGAAACATGAAAAACAGGAGAGGTCACCCCTAACAAACTACCTCCATGACTACTGAAGAGGATCGGAGCCATGCTGCCATGAGAATCCGCCGGACACTGAGGAACCAAACACACCGAGCCATCTCCGGGAAGAGCCGACTCGCCGTTGAGACTACCCCCACACTCCGGGCCGTAGAACATCGCTCTTGCCAAGAGAAAACAAGGACCGGACCGGGAACAAAGACCATGGGTACACGTCTATAAGATAGGAGATCACCGGATCCACCCCTCTCACCAGAGAGAGGACACACTACGCTAGGGAACAGGGCCATAGACCATCGACAACCTAGAGCGGCCGGGGGCCGTGACGATGTCCTCTAGAGGGTGATGACGCCAGGCACCTCCGTCGTCGAGCCCAAGATACGGACTAGGGTTTTCACCCCGGACTCCTGGCATCGTGAGGGGACCCCTAGCAATGCCTCCAAGAGGGAAGCAACACCCATAGGTGTCGCCGTTATCGGTGCCGGAGAACAGAGATTTTGCTTGAACCCACACAAGTGCCGCTTGTAGACTCAAGGTTTCCGACCAACCCACGAGGGGGGGAGCTACGACGGCTCATGCCAGGCCTCCAGAACCAAACCAAAGGATCGCCACCACCGAAGCCACACGGACACCAAGGCCACCCGCCATCCCTCCCCTTGCCACCCACACAGCCAAGAGGATACACCACCACCGCTACTATGATGCCCGCTGTAGAGCCAATCGTGCAGCCTCACCATCCATGGTTGCCGCCCTCACGTCAAAAACCGTTTCCCAACTGGCGCGAGATCACGAGATCGCCACCAAGGTTGCACCTAGGCACGGATATCATTGGCATAGAACTGGACCCTCGGTCCACGTGACGAGGGGAATGCCTGTTAGGGAACGTTGCATGGGAAACAAAAAATTTCCTACGCACACACAAGATCTATCCATGGTGATGAGCATCTACGAGAGGGAGAGTGAATCTACATACCCTTGTAGATCGCTAAGCGGAAGCGTTTAAGAAACGCGGTTGATGTAGTCGAACGTCTCCGCGATCCAAATCGCAAGTCGTCCCTCGATCCGATCATGAACTAGCGCCGAACGGACGGCACCTCCGCGTTCAACACACGTACGGCTTGATGACGCCTTCACCTCCTCGATCCAGCGAGCGATGGTGAAGTAGTGGTTGAGTTCCAGCAGCACGACGGCGTGGTGATGGTGGTGAGGAACAATCTCTGCAGGGCTTCGCCAAGCGCTACGGAGATTATGACGGAGGAACTAGAGGGCTAGGGTTGCCGGCACACGGCTTGGGAAATCCTGATGTATCCCGTGTGCTAGCCCTGCCCCTCTATTTATATGTTGAGCCTTGGGGTCTAAACTTGGAGTAAAAGCCTCCTCCAGGTCGGTTTTGCCCGTACAAGGTCGGTTTGGCCCGCAGGAAAAGAGTCCAACTCGGATCCCTGCCGAATCGTGCACAGCCGCGCACAAGCGGTAGTACCGCTCACAAGCGATAGTACCGCTTGGGCGGTAGTACCGCTTCACACAAGCGGTAGTACCGCTCGGGCGGTAGTACCGCTTCACCAAGCGGTAGTACCGCTTACGCGGCAGCAAAACTACTTTTGCACTTTCCAATACCTCGTGGGCTTTATCCCTTTGGCCCATATAAAGTGTTGCTGCACCCGAACACTTCGGTAAACATCCGGAACCCCTTCCGGTGAACTCCGGAACTCTTCCGGAGATCAAAACACTATTATCACATATATCAATTTTTACCTCCGGACTATTCCGGAGATCCTCGTCATGTCCGGGATCTTATCCGAGACTCCGAACAACTTTCGGTCACCAACATAATAACTCAATTATACTAATCGTCACCAAACGTTAAGTGTGTAGACCCTGCGGGTTCGAGAACTATGTAGACATGACCGAGACACCTCTACGGCCAATAACCAATAGCGGGACCTGGATGCCCATATTGGCTCCTACATATTCTACGAAGATCTTTTATCGGTCGAACCTCTATGTCAAGGATTCAGTTAATCCCGTATGCTGTTCCCTTTGTTCTTCGGTATGTTACTTGCCCGAGATTCGATCGTCGGTATCACTATACCTAGTTCAATCTCGTTACCGGCAAGTCTCTTTACTCGTTCCGTAATACAAGATCTCGTGGCTAACACTTTAGTCACATTGCTTGCAAGGCTCATTGTGATGTTGTATTACCGAGTGGGCCCTGAGATACCTCTCCGTCATACGGAGTAACAAATCCCAGTCTTGATCCATGCCAACCCAACAGACACCCTCGGAGATACCTGTAGAGCACCTTTATAGTCACCCAGTTACGTTGCGACGTTTGATACACACAAGGTATTCCTCCGGTGTCAGTGAGTTGCATGACCTCATGGTCAAAGGAACAGATACTTGACATGCAGAAAACAATAGCAATAAACTGACACGATCATATGCTACGTTTATAGTTTGGGTCTTGTCCATCACATCATTCTCCTAATGATGTGATCCCGTTATCAAATGACATCTCATGTCAATGGCTAGGAAACCTTAACCATCTTTGATCAACGAGCTAGTCAACTAGAGGCTTACTAGGGACACAGTGTTGTCTATGTACCCACACATGTATTTGAGTTTCCAATCAATACAATTATAGCATGGATAATAAATGATTATCATGAACAAGGAAATATAATAATAACCAATTTATTATTGCCTCTAGGGCATATTTCCAACAATGCCGGCAACGGGGGTAGATCCCAACTGGATCTAGCCCTCAAACTGACAATACGGCCAGGGACAGGGCTCGCCGACGACACCTAGGAGCATGCCTATGGGACACCATCCCGTACACCGCCGCCGAAGTTGTACAATAGGTCGCATAGCCAGGGCAGCCGGCCTTCCTGGGCCAGATCTGGCAACTCCAGATCCACCGAGTGCACACCCTCATCAAGGGCTGCCACTCTATGTCCCACGAGCCCCACCGAAACTTCCTCGGCCCGGGCCACCGCATGTCGATCACCATGTCGCCTGTCACACTGTCCTTCCAGATCCTCTAGCTTGTGCCACCCATGGAAACAGACCACCGTACAACCCAACCGACGAGATGGACGTCACGCGCTGCTCGAAGGCGCAACATTAAGTTGCCTCCTCGACGAGCACGCCAGGACTCGTCATGGCACCGCGACCGTAGAACAAGCCCCCATGCTAGATCTGTGCCATGGCGCCGCCTCCTCGCTCCAAGTCCGCGCATCCACCGTGAGCCGCCGGATCCGACCACCACACTGCCCGAGCAGCCACAGCAGCTGCCTGGCCCCGGGGCCGCACGCCGCCAACAATGCCTACCGTCCAGGGCCGATGAGCCGCACCAACCGAACCCCTCACGGCACGAGAGGAGGATGCCGCCGCTGCATGGGCTTTGCCCGCCGACGTCACACAGCGGCGGCGAGGGGAGAAGGGGGAGGTCGGGAGTGGCGGCGGTGGCGCTAGGGTTCGTCTGAGGTTCCTAAATCGACTGTGTAACTTACTAAATTTAAGGATATTCCTTAGGATTTCTAAATTTGAGAACTCAGAAATGATTTCTTCAGATTAAACTGAAACTTCTCTCAGTTTTAAAATTTATTTTTATTTAAAAATTCATAAAGCTTTTTAATTATCTAGAAAATACTGTTTGAATCAAACATACGCAGCAACGTAAGCAACTTTAATAGATTTAACCGTCCTCAACAGACTACTAGTAGTAGGATATCATCACTTCTGTAAATAGAAATAGCAGGATAAATATCCAGATCTCGTGAGTTTAGACTCAAAGAGATCAAGGAGCAAGCTTGGCGACCAGTTCGTCCAGAACAGATGGGCAACTGCTCCTCAGGTGCTCATATCCATCAGATTCCATGACCACCTTCAGGTTACCCGGAGACGTGAGGAACTTGAAGCATGCCTTCTTCAGAGCACCACAACCGTGCTGCTCAGCCAGTGCCAGCGTAGTCGCCACCGTGCTTTTGCAGATGTGTTCGCACAGCTTCCCCTCGCAGATCAGCTTCAGCCTCTCCATATCATACCTGTCAGCCGCTACCAGCAAATGCTGAGCAATCGCCACCGCGTCGCCCTCGTCCATCGCAGGCAATGAGTCCGTGTAGATGAAATGGAGCAGAGCCTTGAACACGTTGGCTTCCATGTCGTCGATGGGCACCCAAACTGCGGTCTTCTCCTTCATCGGACCGATGAGCTCTGCCTTGAAGACCGATGACCGAGCTGCGAGTATGCACATGTGTGCAGCGAATGTCTCCATGCCGACCTGGAAAGTAACGTCGCCGGCCTCACCGGCCAAGAGCAGTTGTCCTAGATGCTGGTGCATGTTGGACGGTGGCACCACCACCACATGTGGTAGGATTGGCTCGGTGAAGATCTTCTTTGACATGGTGACATCGCACCTGATGCTGAAAATATCATCCCTAAGATAAGGGGATTCCTCCAAGTCTTTCCTCTTGATGAATTGAGCGAAGCCCCATGATGGATTTTTCGCGGTGAATGTGCGTATCTCGCTGCTGCAAAAGCTGTACAATGCCACTGGTTGCCTGTTTTGGTCAAGCAAACTTATCTTGTACCCTGCTTTAACTTCACTAGCATCACTCTCATCAAGGCACAGATAGATGGATATCCAATCTGCGTCTTCAGTCCGATCGCCGTCTGGGTAGTAGAGCATACACCATCGATGGCCTCCGATGGTGAAGGCCTCGGACTTGATGTGTTTGCCGTTGCCAAGCCCTTTGGTGCGGGAGTAGCCGTCTATCTTGACGACGTGCGACCCAGACAAGGCCTGCGCAACGATGGCCGACGTAGGCGGCGACGACGACCCGTCGTTGGGAGCGATGTTGCCCACCGTGGACAGAGAGGACATTGTGAGTGGAGACAGCAGCTAGCGAGATGTGTCCTGTGGGTATGGAGTTGCGATACCACACATGGATGTTCTTATAAGTATAGTGGAGTACTGTATACGGTGACGGTCGCTGTGCATTCATCATCGTGCCCGACGCCCGAGCAGTCGCCGCGTACTATTTACTTGCTGCCGCGAGCGACGAGGAGGCGCACGCATTCCATTGTTAGATTGTGGAGCAAAACGAAGACAGGGCACTTGCATTTTCGGCCGTTAGATTGAGTGTCCAAACGAATCCTCACCGTTAGATCTTCAGATGAAATGATCCTGGCCGTCGGATCTTCAGTGATGTGACTACCAATGAATAGTGCGGCTGGTTTCTTACTTCCGGAATTATGACTTATCTAGCTGACAGGTGGGGTCTTTAGTCCGTGGGTCGCTACTGTCATTGCCTTTGGGTGTGGGTGTGGCCGGTGCTGGTGTGCATAAGGGCGGGAGTCGTGCCACCGCGCCGTAATTTTCAGTGGTCGCCGAGGGCAGTTCTGAGATTTCACGTCATGACATTTGCGTGGCGTCCCGTGGGTGGCTGGGCTGCGCGTAAGGCCTTGTACAATGGTGGGTGCTTATGCCAGGTGCTTAAGGAAAAAAGACTAGCGTTGCGTCGCAAATAAACGTCGTCTCGCAATGCAGAGGTGCTAGTGAGAGGTGCTTCAATTGCTTCCACGTTGGCGTAGCGCCTGGCCTGGCACCAGTTCTCTCCAACGCTGGGATGCTACACAACTAAAATAACGCTCGCACGCTCAGCTTCCTCCACTAAAAAATAACGCTCACACGCACAGCTCCCTCCTCACGCTATCCTCTCGTCTCCTCCGTATCCTGACCACACACAGTTATCCCCAAATCACGCCGGCGACAGCTCCGTAACAGCACCGATTCCGAAGCACAGCGCCGCCCCTTCCTCTGCTGCTCCCATGGCGCGGCTTCTTCCTCAAGCTGCCCGGCGCTGCTTCGCCGGTGGCGCAGCCGCGGGAGTCCTTCGGGCGGGGTCCAGGCGGTGCTCCAGGATGCAGCCGGCGTTGGGGAGGAGTCGCGCGGGGTCACGCCGGAGGTGAAGGACCTGGTCCAGGTGGTTCTCGAGGAGCTGTGTGCATAGGGGAGCAGTATCCGTCTTCTACCAGAGGTGAGTAAGTGTAGTTCGTTGATTCGCGCGACCGTTCCTTCGGCAGGGATGTGACTGCTGGCGCAACAATCAGATGAATTTATTTTACATACATGGCACATGCAGTTCCTCTCTTCTGCTATATAGTGACTGCAGCATACTGACTTTTGTTTATGTCGTCAATTAATACTAGGGATTTGGGAGTCTGTCATGACCGCGCATCGATTGCATGGCAGGAGCAAGCAAACGATTCTCCGGTCAGATCTATGTCCACAGTGGAAAGCCATGTACAGGGATGTAGATGAAAGTGTTGGTTAGCTGCTCACGTGAAGAAGCTCTGCTGCTCACATGTAGGCGCTGCTTTTTTCTTTTCTTTTGCCGATGGAGACACTGGGTTGAAGCACCCGTGACTTGAAGGGAGCAGTTACTTCTCCCAAGCACCGGCTGGCACCCGTGCAATCGAATCTGAGAACTGGCACCTGTCTAAGCACCTGCCATTGTACAGGGCCTAAGGAGACGAGAGCGCCCGATTGGGTGAAACCCTAGCCGCTATCATCGTCGCGCCCCTCCCCTTCGCTCTCGCGCCGCCACCCCCGCTCACCCCATCTCCCTCACGCCCCCACGCCCGCCCACCCCGTCTCCCTTGCGCCGCCACCCCTGCTCACCCCATCTCCCTCACGCCGCCACGCCCGCCCACCTCGTCTCCCTCGCGCCGCCACCCCCGCCTCCTCCCCTGGATTGGGCGCTCAGCGGCTTCTGAGCCGGCGGCCAGCTCTGCACATGCTCTTCGGCCTCCCCAGCTGAGAGAGAGAACGAGGCTGAGTGGTAGACCACGGCCCGAGCGCCGGTTCTGGTCAGCCGTGGCGGTTGTGAGGCACAGCCTTCGCTGGAGATCGAGAAGGCCACTCCGAGGACGCGATTTCGCCGGAGATCGAGAAAGGGAGAGACTGGTGGTCTTCTCTCATGCCCCTTCCATGCCGGCCCGCCAGTTCCATCGACCAGCAGACTTTCCCATGTCCCCTCATCTCGAGCCCCACCCCCTCCCCTTCACGCCGTGTGTAGACGGAGACGTAGCAACGGAGGCAGACGCCGCCGGCTCGACCATAGAGCGGCGAGGGCTGCGACCCTCGATCTGTACATGTTCGTTCGTTTTCGACCGTCCCAGTTTTGGTTGCCTGGAGATCATCCTTGATTTGCTTGTTTTCCCTTGCAGGTTGGTCCGCTTGGGGTGCTCGTGCCTCTGGTCTGCTCGTCCTGCTGCATCTTCAGTCGCCGCTCTACAGGTCGATCTCTTTTCTTCTTCTATTCTCAGTTCTCCATGCCTGTGCTTGCTTGTGCTCTTATTGGTAGAGGTCTGGCATCAAAGAGTATATCATTGTCTGCTTGTATTTTTGTGCTTGCTCGCCGTTTGGAATCGTGGGTTTTTGTCACTTTTGTGGATTCTGGTGCGACTTATTTTTTTTTGTATGTTTCTGATATGCCCTACAAGTGACCTGCTGATTTGCTTGTTGGAACTTCTCAGGTCTAGCTGGGTTCTAAAGAAAAGATTCTTCTTTGTCTATTGTTTTGCTGGACCTTGCTGTCAAAGTGATACTTTGATATAGCTAGATTTTCATAGAGTACATCTTGGTTGCCTTGCTTGTTTTGTTGGCCGTATACTGTCCTATGTGTCTTGCTGTCAGATAGAGCCTTGGAGCTAACTGTATTTATTTATCCAAGAGCACAAGCAAAGCATTTTCAGTCTTGTGTGCTTCCAAAGGACATAATCTTTATCCCGCAGGCTAGATTGGGCTTAGGGCCACGTGGTAGCCAACTGCATGTTGGAAACAGGAGCAAGAATGCTCAACTTTATGCTATGATGGTGAGTTATATGTGTTGAATCAATTCTCTTTGTGGCCTGATTCTTTGATCAACTATGGTGTTTGGTGTTTTGGATTAGTCCTATGAACTTCTTATAGTATTTCTTCATATATGGGGCATAAAGAAATGTATTAGCTGCGCCTATATGCTGCTCCTGCAAAACAAAACTGAACAATTCCTCTAATTTGGAATTTGTATTTGTTGTATTCTCTAGCTGCTATGCAAACTACCCGATGCAACGATTTTAGTTTTTTATTCTTTTGTATTGTCATGAACTCTGATGGTTGGTATAGGGCAAACATTTTTCTTCACTCCATAATTCAGGATGAACCAAGTGTCTTAGTCATATGGTTTATTTCAGTCCACCTCAGGATTTTAGTTGGTATCTTTTGTCTGAATTTATGGAAATCTTATAGAATAAATTATGCCAGATTTGTTTCCTTCACTCCTCTTGATTTGTTCCATTTCTTACAATCTGCTCTGCTAGGTTCATCTCCAATGGCAAATCCAGAGCTTTGTGCTAAAGGTTCAGGCAGATGGAAGCATCGGCAATTCCCTCACCGTAGCTCTCGATTGGGCCTGAACCACAACCGAGTTAAGGTACCAAACTTACTTTACAACTTTATTACTACTAGAGGACATTGGCCTTTTCTTACTACTAGAGTACTTTGTGATGACATTTCACTTTTATTTTTCAGGGGACATTCCTAGAGATCGTTTTTATCTGACTTACGGCATATTTCAGTGATTGGAACACCCAGAATGGACATATTGAGTGTCCCTCTTGCTGCTAAACTTAGTACAGTTGAGATTATGTCCCTAATGAGATTCTTAAAGAACATGGTACAGCGGAATAGCTTCAGATCAAAGTAAGCTGCACATTTCAACACATGTGATTTCTAAAAATCCTGTACCCCGAAAATAATTTTTTATTGCCCCAGTTTGATGATTTTATATAATCCCGCCTTCAACTGTACAAAATAGCTTGGTGGCTAATAAATAAACCGAGCTTATAAGTTTGATTGCCATGCAGCCAGCTTTCTATTGTAGCTGCTAAGCATCCATTTCTTTTTGTTCCTGCAACCTGCGTTTGTTGAAATAGGATTGTTTTCATTCCTATTTCAAGTAGTTTTTAGACCGTTAGTTTTCATGTTTTTGTTGTTCTTCTGATATTATATTTGTGATTTTCGCTATTCTTTTATGGGTTGCACACAGAGGCAACATCAGGGAGTGTGTTAGACTTGAACAAGACGAAGATATGGTTGATAATTCGAGAAATATATTAGCGCATTGTTTATATTTCTGGTTTGATCGGTGTGCTTTTAAGCTAATATATCTACCACTTGTCATTAAGATGCTCCTTATTGAGATTATGAAGGCAGTGTGTGCATTTTCTGGATGCTTTCCAGTGTTTATAGCTGTTTGAAATCAGTTTCAAGTGTGCACATAATACTTAACTACAATTGATTTTATTTATCAGATGAAGCATGTCCTCTGTACACATAGTCGTGCTTGGTGTCGAGCCTGCAAGTGCATATCTGGCCTAGGATAGCCACCTGAATGTTATTTGTAGAATTGAGGCGTTTGATTTTTTTAGTGTGTAGTTGTGACTGATCAGAAGAGCGAATCATGGTTGTTTGGTCAGGTGATGATCATGCTTTTCCTTCTTTTGTAACAAGATGATTTTCTTCAGTTTGATTGTTTATCATCCACTCGATTAGGAAATCGCCTAATGTTCCGTTACCAGGGTTATTTGTGAGTGGTCACAATTATTGAAGGTAGACTAAGCCTCTATGCGATCTAAATTTCTCAGAAGTCTTAATTCACTTTGTTCGAAACTGCTTTACAAAAACAAGTGTGTTTTGTGATTTGCTACTATCGACAGTTTTGCATGCTCTTTATTGGCATGGCCCTCTGTGACTTTTCTTTTGTTTGTTTTCTGCAGGAGGTTTGCAAGAAATAGATACGAATGTTTACTTATAGATATGAACCTTGAATGCTATGGATAGACCTGCTGGTAAATGAGAAAATATGATATGGTGTTGTAGCTCTGTCCTATTCAGTTCAGTTCATTTTAGTTGTGAGAATACTTAAATCTTAATTCTTGATTCGTGCGGGAAGCGCTCAGGCTTTATTTTCTGTCATGAATCAGAGAGGGTACCGATGGTGTGCACCGGAGGCAACTAAAGGTAAATCAGTACTTCCAAGTGTATGTACACATGCAAAACGATTGTATTTGTTATGTAAAGAAGACCCGAGTTTCTTTGTATGATGACAAGATGATTAAGAAGTCCTTTATTTTGTTGCATTTTCGATTATACTCTTCTGAGCATCCTTCTATGTTTTATTTCCGTACTTTCAAGCCCCAATTCAGTATCTTTGTTATCCATGTGCTTACTGCCTTTCTTTTGTGTTTTTATATTTCGTCTCACAGACAATGATGCAGAATTGAACACTACAAGTATTGGGCCACTCTCATGTGAGTTAGTTTTCTCTTCTCAATCTGATCACTCTATTAGCACCTCATTTCTTTTGGTTGCCTGCTTATATATTTAATTTCTATTTTTTGGCATTCACACATTGCATACTAAATAACTTCTGCCCTTTCTTTCCACCACGTACAGATGTAACTGGAAGCATGGATGATCTTTGATGTGACCATTGTCAGATTGCACCCATTCTTCAGTAGGTTTCTTTACTTGCATACTGAACCTTCTATTTTATTATATATACTGTGGCCATAAAACAACATATCATCTTATGGGGGGTCACAAAAATCTTTCCAGTTCTTAGAATTATATCAAACAAATACATTATTTTGTTCATTGCCTGCAAGCGAACCATCTCTATTCAAAACTGAACCTTTTATTAGTTCCTTGGTACCAATTTGTTCTCTCACGCCTTATGCAGTATGATCAAAATTGATGTTTGGAGGATGATGGTCTTGATATATTGTTGATGGCCGAATTTGTTGAGTAGTTAAAGTCTCAAATAAGGATTTTGCCTGATCTGGATTTGTGTTAGTTGTATTAAATCATGTTTCAATCATAGCTATTAGATATAGGCACATTGTTATTTTACCAGTGGATTATATGCTGCTACTTCAATAGTAGGTCTTCAGTTTGTATTGTGTTTCTGCTGTAATTTCTTATACAGATAATTTTGACTTACTATTTTTTCTTTGTTCAGTATGCAAGAAGAAAGAATGTATATTATCCTACATTCTTTGTATTTACTCTCTCATTTAAAGCTTTGCACTGAACTTTATTGTGAAGCATGTCTATCTGTTAGTCCTACTATTATATTGTTGAAGCAATTATTTTGTACCCTTAAAATTCATACCGAGTATTAGTGAAGAATGTATGTTATTTTACACTGCACTTCATTGTTTCATCTATGTCTCCATGTGGCACTTTATTTAGGAACATTGTGGGAAGCTACTGTTTGTTGTTAAACTTCAGAATTCAGTTTTAGTACTAACTTAGTACTATTGTTGTCGGCTGGCAAGTCATCTGTTTTGTTGATGTTAAACCATGGGTCGACGAGACTGACATGGTCAAGCTAGAGGAAGTTGTCCGAAGTGTCAAGACGGGGGGACTTCTGTGTGGTGCTTGTATGTTTTTGTACTTTAAATTTGGTGATACATGTTTTTTGTTGTCTGCATAGTTGCTTGTGTTTTATAACATTGAGAGTTTTCCATCCCTTGCAGCCAAGCCCATGACATCAGGAAGCTTCTAATTATGATCACCATCAGTCCGTTTAATTTCCTAGCCTGGTCGCTATGTTATGATGTCCATTCTCCCGGAAGTCACACCACCCTAGGACTCTGCGCCGAGGAACACCGAATGCCTCCTTTGAGCACGGGCTGCAGAGACGATGAGGACCTCAAGGTGAGCCACGCTCCTTTCGATTCTCTCCTGCTTTTGTCATCGTACCATCTTGCTAATCTGATCCGTGAATATGGATTTATGGCAGCTTTGTCGGCCACTCTACAAGTTACTGCTCTTCTGATTAATTACTACATGTATCTATATTTATTTTGTAATGGCATCTTACGCGGTCAGCCTCTATCGGTTGTGTATATGAACACAATCATGACACCTTCCTAACCGGCCAGCAATATGAGTTTCATTTGTCCCGTTGCCGCCCTTTGGATAGTAGCAAGTACTTCTGCAATTCATGCATGGTTTTTTATCGGACAACTTAATTTTCTTCAATTGTGTAGTCCTGTGCTTAGAGCCAGCAGAATAATTAGAATATACCTGGAGTGTTTATCTACGTATACTTTAGCTCAAAATAATCATGTGCTTCCTGTTGCTTACTCTGTTTTGATAATGTACATACATCAGGTGTGATATATAATTGGAAGTAGCTAAATAATATTACTTATCATTATGAATAATTTCAGATTCTGCTGTGGACGCATTTTTTTTCTATTGCGATTTTTATTACATGAAATGAGTTACTATGACTGTCATGCTCTATTTCTCTGAATATTTACTACCATGGAACTTGAGTATCCACCATGTTTAGTGGAATCTGATAAAAAAGAAATATGCATTTACCCATTCCCCTAAAGTGGTCTATAATTATACACTAACTTATCTTTGATAGTTAAATCGGCTCATCTCCAATTTTAAATATTCCCGAATTAGTGTATTAGTTTCTAAATGAATACATGTAAACAGTTTATCTTCTGTCTTCTATGCTAGCCTTCATGTCATTTCTATTGAAGGCTAACATCTTAAGTAACCTAACTTTTGGATGTATGCCCCCCTTATAAGACAAGGACTTCTATCTAATATTAGCTAACACTACATTTTACTTCTATGCCTTCTCTTCTTTCATTCTTCTTTGCCTTCTCTTCACTTTTGTCTACTGTCCTGTTGCTTTGCAGGTACTGATCGGTGTCACGACTTAGGTTGGCTGGGGCTCCTTGGGTGTTCAAGTAACTAATCTACTCTCTAATCTTTTTTACTTTGGTTGGATACTTTGTGCAATGTGTTCGGTGTCACTTGCATTCGTAAATATGGATAAGCCTAATCTGCTCCGAAAGATGCAAGAGGTTATGATTCTTATCATTGTAGTTCTATTTTTTGTTGGCTAGCATCTAACCATTGTAACTAAAGAAAGATGGAAGAAGCTTTGTTTCTTCCCATTTCATTTATAATTTTTGTTGGCTACTATCTAACTATGCATTACCAATCACAGGCTACCTCTGCCAATTACAAGCATATTTTTAAACCTTATTGTTACTTCCTTCAAGCTCTAAAATACATGAATGCTTTTCTGTATGATGTGCTAATAAACTATTTGTGTTAAACAAAGCATCCCATCTTATTTCATATAACTGATGATGTAGTTATGCACACCTTTTAAACCCTACACATGTGGTACCCAAATTATACCATATTTTTCGCGAAGATCTTTGGTTTATGTTCTTTGCTTCATTTTCTCACATCTCCATTTAGAGCTCCTTTCTCTACTTCTAATCAATCTGCATAGATACTACTTTGTTAGGCTTCTGTGCAATAACATAATTAATGGTTGGCTGCTCTGTTTACTGTCAATGTCAGTTTTATCTTTATGATGATCTGATCGATTAGAGCAAGAGAGAATCATGATTTTTTTATCATACTTTGCTCTGTTTTACGTTTTACAGCAAATACATGTTAGTCTAAAATATGTTATTTAGTGTTGATGGGAAATGTTTATATTTTACAGAAAAAATGTGTGTTCGTTGACGATCACCTTCTTCTTGCAGCTACTTGGGAAGGAGCACGATCGTGTTTGCGGGGTAAAAGGCTGAACTAACAATGCCACTGGGACAACTCCTCGGTGCATAGAACTTCTATGGTGGCGCAGGCAGTTCCAATGCCCACTTGAGTTCCTTTTGGTTCATTCATTTGTTTCCATCCATTCGTTATAAGCTTGATTCTTTGACACAAATGGATCCTTAAATATGCATGTCATGTTGATCAAGTCATAATTTTTATTTTCTGTTGTCACTTGGGATCTTGAAACCTTTCTCCCCTCCTCACGCTGTTTTGCTTTGGTCACAGATGAAACCTTAGTTATGAAAATGCTTATCACAGAGGACAAGTTACTGCTCTTTTGATTAATTAGTATATGGTTTTGGTCATTATATGGTAGACGTATTGTTGTAACAATGCATGTTAGCTACAGATTTCATATGATTCCCTCCATTTTGAGTTTATGATAATTGTGATGTCATTTAATTAAGTGAAAATTGCCATGCCTTGCATGAGAGGTTCTTATATACTCTGCCTAATGAGTGGAATGCCTTCTTCAGCCAGCAAACTTATTAAATTTCTATTGGTTAATCTTGGGATCACCACTATTTGAGTTTTTCATGTGTATCACTGTTCTACCGGTTAGTGTATTGCTTCGACATTGACAATTCCTTGTGTTTTTACGCTCATTGCCTCTCCTTTTCCCGAGAAGATGCCCACTTGCCTTCTTTTTATAACAATTGGCAAGATAGATAGTTCATCAACCATAACTGACAACATTCATTTTTATATGACATGATTACTAACTAATTCTAGAGTCAACCTAATTAGTAGACAGACAAAAATATTTACTCTTTGTGGCCAGATGATGAACCAAGAGGTTTACAGTCATGGGTTTATATTGCTATTGTCTGGTGTGCTTTCTTATAGTGTCTTCATTTCTTTTGTATATGATGTAAGCTTGCTCTGTTTACCAGTGTTTTTCCGTGTTTATGAAGAAAAGGTTTGGGTTCAGAGCAACTTTCCACGTTTATTTGATTTTTGTGATTTATGATCTGATGTTCAGGTCCATGCTCCTTTTTTTCTCTACCTCACTATGTGCTTGCTCTGCTCAAGTGTTAAGCATGTGCTTGGCTGCTTGCTACTTGCAGCTCAGGTCATGGGATTGAGCTGGGCTACTGCTGGCTGTTGCTGCACTTTGCTGCCATTCATACAAGTTCAACATCTAATGAGGAGCGGCATGTTGTACCAGGTTTAGAAGCTTCAGGTTCAGAAGGGATGGGCGCAGGCATGATGCCTTTTGACCAGATGCTCCTTAAAGAGATGACCATTTGATGGTGTTTACTGATCCTTTTGCGTATGTTTACGGATGAATACACATTCTTAGATATTAATTTTGTGTTTAGTTGTGTCTGCTTGATGCGCTTTGTTCATACTGTTGTTGATACTTGCCTTGATGATTTTCCCGAGTTGCGCATATAGCTATTTTTGTATGTATTAGGCAAGCTTTATGTCACCTTTGTAAAATGTATATCCGTCATCTTTTATGTGAGTGAAATATCCATCAACATTGTACCGGATCATATTCTGCTTTGTACTAAATTTGATGCCTTCTACTGAACCATATTTTGCTTTGTATTGGACTTTGATGCTTTGTATTGGACTGCACCCTTCCTCGAGAAATACTAGACTCTGGATCACTGCCTTAGACAGGCACCGACAGAGTGAAGCTATCAAATAGTATGCTTTAGCGAAACTGTATTTGTTTCTTATCTCACACTGCCATTGTGGCTTGCATTACTTTGGATATAACCTTGCTGTACTGAGTTGATTCATCCTTAGGGATCACTCTAATTCCCTTCGTCTCGCTTCGCCTTTATTTGGACTATGTAACACTATCTATCCTGGTAAAACTATCTTCTCTATAGGTACAAGCCTGAATTTGTGCACTCTTTCGGTAGATGTGGTATGTAATAATGAATCGCGTCGATCTCTGTCTAAATGCATGAAACTCGGTACTGAGTTATCTTAATTGCTGCCCAGGATTCAGTTCGTACTTTATTTACCTATAATATGGTATGTAATGACAAGTCGAGGATCTTTTGTGGTTGCCTGCTGCTATGTACTAAATATGCTTTTGGACTGAAGCCTTTTGTTGTTTGCTGGACCAACTGCTAAGTACTGAATGTGTATGTATCGATGCAATGCTTCTGATCTAAACTTGATATATTAGATTGATAAACATAACTATATTATGCTATTTTTTATATTTGCAATGCTTAAATGATTGTATTACCGGGTTGGATATGACTATACCCGGCAGCGGTGCTGCCGGGTGCGGCAAGCCGCACTTCCTACCTAGTGCGTACGACTCCCCGGCGTAATTTACGTCGCGCGGGGACTCGAGGAGGCGAGAGAGACAGGAAACGAGGCGCCGCGAGATTTATTTCTGTTGGCAAACAACAAGAGTCTTACTACTCCTGCTGCTGCCGTTTTGGCAGGCCATCATCGCCGCCGTTTCGAAAAGAAGCCCTAGTGGCCATGGCCAAGATCGATGACAACCCGCTGCAAATTGTATGGCCTAGATCGATATATATCCCTCCGTCCAGGTGCATAAGGCACCTACTAAAAAAAAGTAGAAATCCAAGAGTATTAGTCAAAATTATAATTAATACTCCCTCCGTCGGGTTTATTAGACCTCACAGCAGCACAAGCATATCCGTTTTTATAAGGCCTCGCTTTGAGAAGATGCAACCACTTCATTGGTTGATGGTGCCATGGTTGGAGAATTAATACACTACACGCGTGCTTTTTCATTGGTTGCATGCGTGAGCTGGCATGTAAGAGAGTGCATTGGGAGTTGAATGAAATAATTAATGTGAGCAAATTACTACGTGTCTTGGTCCAAGAGAAGTGGTGTTTAGACTACTCATAATCTGGTTAGACTAGTAACATGCACATGGGATGAGGATTTGTAGCACATACTCCCTCCGTCCGGTGAAAAGTGTACGTTTGGCTTTAAAATTTGTCCACAAAAGAGTGTATTTCTATCTTCCCAATGCACTTTAAAGTAGAAAAAATGCCTCTCTCTCATCACACGGTAATCAAGACCAATAACATTCTACACATGGGCTCCTTGATTTCTACATGCACTTAGCTCATTGGGGGTTGCGTAATTAAAGATGAGAGAGATGGTGGCTTGCACTTTTCCAATGCATTTTTTACTCCACTCCATAATTTGTTCTAAAATTTCTATATGTACACTTTTCACCGAATAGGTGCTCCACCCACTGATATCCACGCCTTACATTATTCTAACCAGATCAAGACATTTAATGCTGAAATCATTAACAAGGGAGAGATACGGTCGAAATACATCAGCTCAATACAAGCCATAGTGGGTCCCGTCTTTAATTGATAGATGTACCTGAGGACACAAAAGAACAGGAACAGAGGAGGATTAAATGTTTTTAGATGACCTGGTTCTAATCAATCAATGCCATGGCATTGAATATTGGAATGTACTTCCGTGTGATATTGTGGAGACATCGGATTAAAATTTGAAAACAATAGAGTGGTTAGCACTGATGGTGCATTTGGTCTACAACACACTTATGTAAACCAAAGATTACAAGGGCCAATAAGATAGAAATTCATCGGGTCTCATACATATATTGTAGGGGGCAAGCTTACAAAGAAGATCAGTGTACAAAGCTTTCTGGATCGTTAATTAGCTATGCCCTAATCCTAAAACTGACAATGCATCTACATAATAGGTAACTACAGACAACATAGGTTCAGTGAAAGTGAAAGGTAGAAGAAGAAGCTTACATCAGTGATCATGCTTCCTGGGTAGTTAATTAGCTTCTAATTACCCGGAAAAAATAGCTACTATTTAAAATGGGAATTAACGCTATGAATGGGTACTGACAACTACAGGAAAGAACATCTAAGTCCGCGCTTGCAAGAAAAAATCACTGCCTAATTTTGATTAACTAGAAACAACTCCCTTTATCAGACCCATCGATGCACAAAAAAATCACTGCCCCATCATACATGATTCCTAAAAATAACTTGACAGTGAATCTTGATGCACTGATTAACCATCGTCATATACATTCAGATAACATGGTTTGTCAGCAAATACATTCAAAGACAATATATCCATCAACAAATTTACAACATTGGCAGTGACAATACTTGATGACATTGTTCTATGATGCATCAGAAAATAATTACAATTACAGATCCATCTACAAACTCATTAATCGGGCAATATAACTACTCGAAAAAGCACTCCATGGAATTTCACTAATAAAAATGCACTGATTAATCACCAAAATTTCAGATAAGACCAGGAAAATTCACCCCAAATTCTGAAGGTGAAAAATTGCAAATCACGGTCATGGAAAACCTAGTATTTTCCCAGATTTGTCCCCGCAAAATAAAACCCAGATTTGAACATGTAACACCCCCAGTGTCATGTTACAGTGACCCCACACTAATCATGCCAAGTCATCATCATTAAGCCCTATAAAAACAATTAAGAATAATTCAACTTCAAATTCAAATTTTAAAATAAAATCAAAATTAAAAGTTATCCAAACAGTAGAATAAAAATGTTCATAATATTGCATATAATCTCAGAGAAATTATAAAAATAAAATCAATATTAATTGAATTATTTAAGTGACTCAAACATCCTGAAACAGTACCCAAAACAGCACTAGTTAATCTATTTCATTTAATACAAAATTCAAATGAAATCATATTATCACCAAACCTTTTTCTGGCAGTGCTTAATAATGCATAGTAATTATTTGTCAAGGTTACACATTTTTCAAAAATCATGTGGTGACCTAACAATTTACAAACCAGAGAAAGAAGAAACAGAAAAGAATTAGAAAAGAAAAAGGAAGAAAGGCACTGTGCCTTTGGGCTCTGAGCTAGCACAGGGAAGGCCCAGCCCACCTCCACCTCCCCTGCCTTCGCCTACAAAGTCGTCCCCGAGCCCGTGCGAACCCTAGGCCACTTCCTCTCCTCCCCTCGCGCCGCCTTCTTCTTCCCGCGACGAACTGGACCACCGCCGCCACAACCTCGTCGTCGTCCTGCACTCCGGCGCCTTCCCGAGCCTCGCCATCCACCACCCCGCAGTGAGCCCTGAGCTCCTCTCCCGTTTTCCCCTTTTCTCCCCTCGTTTCTGTCGCCGTGGTCGCCGCCTCCGACTCGCTCGGAGCTCCGGCCGGCGCCCGGCCGCACCCGACCGCGTCTGCCCCGCGCGCGTCCCGCGCCCGTCCGCCCGCTGCCTCCCGCGCTCGCCGCCGCGCCTTGTTTCTGCCCGCTCGCCGCACCCGCTCCGCCCAGCCGCGCCAGGCCGTGCCCGCCTCTGCCTGCGGCCGCTGTTGCCGCCGCCTGCTGCAACCGCCGTTGCCCACGCCCCCTGCAGCCGCCCTCACTCGCGCGCCTCCTCCCGCGCCCGTCGCCGGCGCCCGCCGCCGCCTGCGCCCGCAGCCCTCACGCTCGCTCGCCGCTGCTCCTAGCCGAGCAGCCCTCTGGCCACAGCCGCTGCGCCGCCGCCGCCGCTGCCCAGCACCGTCCCCGTACGCCGCCTCCGCCCTGCTGCTCGCCGGCGGGCTCGCGCGCGCGCACGCGCGCTTAACCCAGTGGGTTAACCCACTGACGTGTGGGCCCGCCCGTTTAATTAACCCTAACCCCTAATTAGCCACTAATCCTAAACCTAACCGCCCACTGACACGTGGGGTCCACCCACTAATAACCCTGTTAAATTAAATAAAACCTAGTTAAACGCTACTGTGTATGACACCTGGGCCCCACCCGCCAGTTGACCAGTCAGCGCTGACCTAGTCAACTGCTGACTAGGCTGCTGACTGGGCACCTCCCAGTCAATGACAGGTGGGTCCCCTGGGCCCACTGTCAGCCTCTGGGTGCACTCCTGTGTACACAGAGCTGGGTGCACTTAGCAATTTAATAATTATTATTTTCGAATTATAATTAATCCAGAAATTCCAGAAAATGTTTAAAACTTTGAAAAATCATATAAAATAAACCGTAACTCGGATGAAAATAATTTATATATGAAAAATGATCAGAAAAATATGAAGAATCCGAATATGCTATCCACATCCCTGCCACACCCCTCTAACATACCGAACATGGAACTTTTTGACTGATTTTGATAAATGAATAGTGCTCAACTTTAATAAAATAAATCCAAATAAATTCCTAAATTAACTAAAACAATTAGATAGGCAATATATCACATCTGCATATCATTTAGGCATGTCATGCATAGTGATTGCATTGTTGCCGTGAATTTATTGTTTCTTCCCCCTCTTCTTCCGATAGCCTCCGAGACCGACGCTGCCCCTGTGATCGAGTACGGCACCGACGATCCTTCCTCCTTGTCAGCAGAGCAACCAGGCAAGCAAAACCCCCTTGACGCATGCCTATATCACCTATTCTTTCTCCCTCCTGCTTGCATTAGAAATTGCTACTGCTATTGTTTTATCCTATTCTGATGCATGTTTATTGTAACTTCTGTTGATACTTTACCTGATATCCTAAAATGCTTAGTATAGGTTGGATGAAATCCATGTGTGGCCCCATCCTTGTTCTAGTTGCCCCGCTTAGCTACTAGTGCCCCGATCGATGTGATCGTCGGGCTGAGACTAGCACATCACTACACAAAACCCCCTTAGTTGCTCGACCCTGCAGAGCTAATATCGAGTGCCGAGGGTGATACCTCTTAACTCACTTCCGATGATGCCTCTATAGTATAGCTAGTCGGACGTGGATTACCGAGGGTGATTCCTCTTCCTCCACCTCCGGAGAAGCTTCTGTCGTGCAACCCCTCAAGTGGGAACCATCGAGGGTGATTCCTCCTGGTTCTCCCTAACGGATTACATCGAGTAGGAATCCATCGAGGGTGATTCCTCGGGTTCCCCCTTGATGTGATGAACACACGGATACCCTACTTTTACTACAGTCCCCGGGTAAAGTCGGGTCGACCCCGAGGGGTACCCGCGAGAGTTGTGTAGTCGGGTTGACCGTGAGGGTACCCGCGAGATAATTACGAGGCACGACCGGGCAGGCAGAGACCGCCCTAGAGAGGGATGGGCCTGGCCCTGGTTGCACTTCCTCAAGACGGGACGACAGGAGTACTGATCGTCACCGCGAGCTCCTAATAATTCGCTAACGGATTTGGGTATTGATCTGAGTTGGCTACGTGCCTATACGCACTACCACCACGCGGGATAATGGTTTATGGGGCCCTCTATGCCGTATGTATCAGCCGAAAGCTCTGTCAGACGTCCAGTTCAGCATTGTGGCCGGGTCGGATCGGCGCCCCAGAGGTGGTGCCTGGATCCACCTTGCGCACAACGACCCGGAGTGCACAGGGCGATGGCCCAAGACCCCTGAGCGCTTAGGATGTAGACCGGCGGGGACCTCTCTGCTTAGCTCTAGGTAGGGCTGCGGTGTGTCGATCAGCCGAGGCCGGGCATGACCCGGACAAGTGTGTCCGGCCGGAGTTAATCGAGCGTGTTGGGTAACAGTAGTGCACCACTGCAGGGAAGATATATCTATTCGAATAGCCGTGTCCACGGTAACAGGACGCTCAATGTTGTATCCCGATCTACTACTACTTGAACTGGATACATGTTAATTAATTATAAGCTCCGGGATCGCTTTCTCGCAGGGAGTCGAGGAAGGATCTCTGGGCTTTGCTTCAACATGCTTGTTAAATTATATGCTTATCCGCACTCTTCTAATGCTGCAAGACCCTGAAGATGCTAGTCTTCGATAGGCTAGGCCTTTCTCTCTATTCTGGCTTTGCTGCTAAATAGTCCACAGATACAGCCTCATCACTTGATACCAATGCATAAATAGAATAGTTCTGATGTAAGTCTTGCGAGTACTTTGGATGAGTACTCACGGTTGCTTTGCTTCCCTTTTCCCCATACCCGAATGATATGATCAGACGATGGAGCCCAGGAGCAGGAGATCCTCGGAAGAGCGTGCTACTACGTGGAGACCGTCGACGACCAGGAGTAGTTTAGGAGGCTCCCAGGCAGGAGGCCTGCGCCTTTTCGATCGGAGTCGCTGTTTGTTTTTCGCCTTCTTAAGGCAACTTGTTTAACTTTGTGTCTGTACTCAGATACTTTTGCTTCCGCTGATGCTTGTATAACTCGAGCTTTTGTATTCGAGCCCTCGAGGCCCCTGGCTTGTAATATAAAGCTTGTATTATTTTATTTGTGTTTAGAATTGTGTTGTGATATCTTCAAGTGAGTCCCTAGGCTTGATCGTGTGCAATTGCGTGTATGATTAGTGCACGATTAAGTCGGGGGCGTCACAAGTTGGTATCAGAGCCGACTGCCTGTAGGAAGCCCCTTTCCAACTCCTTGGCCGCAGTTGAGTCTAGTGTTTCCGAAAACTGTTTTACTAACATGGCTGTGTGGCTTACGGGCCCACATCGCCAAATGGGTGGTATTAGGATCTTTTATTCCTCTTCCTTACTCTGGGACTCTGATCTCTCATCTTTTCGGGTTAAATGATTTTACTGACTCTAACATTAGGATCTCGTGATCGCATTCACCCGGAGAGCTGGATTATCTGCCACTGCTCCTTTCCATGTATAACATGCTCTGCTTTTCCTTGGGAAGGATATACACCTGATAAGTGTATATAATCACATTTTTCTTTCCATTGATCTGTTTAATCTGATAATCAGATTTTCCTTTTCATTGGTCTGTTTAACCTTTCCTGTAACCTAGCTTTTACCTGAGCAGTGATAATTTCCAGCTTTAGCCAACACCCCCAAATGATTGTCCTCTGACTTACCTTGCTGTCGTGACCGTGCAAGATGTCACTGCCTTCCTACTTTTAACCACACTACCCACAGTTTCACAGGACCGAAACCTGACTCTCCTGTGCTACCCTGTTTCCAAAGTTATTCGTCGCGCTTGGCTTTGTATATAATTCACGAGCTAATTTCCTTACCCTGTTTTCATCCCGGTGTCAGATGCAACATCATTCTTCTTTGCTCTAAAATCCAGGAAACCTAAAGAAAATAATCAAGGAAAGAGACTTTTTGGAGAGAAAAAACAAGGCAAGAAATTGACTTGAGAAGAGCTTGCCGGAACAATCTGATCTCAGTACAAAAACATTCCAGGAAACCTCGAAAGAAAAATATAGGAAAGAAACTATTCAGAGAGAAAAAGCGAGGAAGAAAAGTGACTTGGAGCTCGCCGGATCGGTCCTTGCCTGGTCGGCGGCCTTCATCCCCGAAGTCCTAGCCCGGGATCTGCAGTGACAGGTCGTCGGTGTCATGCTTCCACAGTACCCGAATTCATCAATCGGTGGCCGTGTGCAGCGTGGCGTGGGAGGTCGCATCCGTCGGTGGCTGGGGCTTCGTCCCAAGCACCAGCGATGCGTGTGCAGCGTGGCGTTGGATTTAGCAGAAACAAGTAGTTTTGTTACAGGAAAGAACTTGTTACAGGAAAGAACTGGATGAAAATATCAAGCGGTGGATGCAAGGAGGTGCTTCCATTGAAAAAAAAGGGATGAACTCACCTGGTGATGCTCGCACTTGTTGAAATTTTTGCCCGGGCTCTTCTCGGTCTGGGAAGGTAATGAGCTGTGAGGAAGAGGAACAGTGCGGCGCAGACGGAAATATCAACGACTGCGGCGCAGTAAATGAGAACAGGTGGGAGCCGTGGGACAGCTTCTTCCTCGATGGTGGGACCAACTCGTGCGAACTACACGCATATACTGCCTCCTTTCCGGTTTATAGGGCTCAATTCAAAAATATCACCAATCAAGGTAGATGGTGAGTGGTGGAATAATTTTTATAGTTTGAAAAAATACTCAATTAATGTACTCGTTTTACTCAAAAAGTTGATTTTACCAACGCATTAATTGCAATGCATTTAGGAACTTTAACATGCATTGGTCAATCTTTTCTTAATCTTTGCATGCAACGATTTAATGCACCTTGAAATCTGAACATGTGATGGGAAACAATCAAATTGAGACTTATAAAACGGAAAAACTAAAATTTTGAGATAAGCCCTATAAACCGGAAGGGAGGGAGTACTAGAACTTTTGTTCGAGATAACTTCAGGGATACATAATTTAATGCATCGCATTAAACACATTCGATTCTGTGAAGAAATGAATTGATCGAACCAATCCATCTTTCATTGATGATACAGAATATATACAAGCAGAGGGACGCGAATGAAGAGACGAGTCCATCGTGGGGGCGTGGGAGAACCGCCGCGACGGTTGCCTAGCAAACCGCATGGGTGGTTTGTACAAGGGAGGATTATCCTTAATTACTGGAATAAAATAATCCTAACACTCCCCCTAATCCTCGCTTGTCTTTGAGACTTATCACCCTTGAAATATTCTCTGATCATCCTTGAAATATTCTTCTCCAAAACCCTGTGGGAAAATTGAGAAGAAAATATACAATATGCCATGAAAAACTCCTTCCAAAAACCCGGTGGGAAAATAAGGAGAAAATGACATATAAATAATGCTTGTATTACTATTGCCTCATTAAAAACCTTTCATGAGAAACCATTCAGGAAAAACTCATAAAGGAAAAGAGTGCAATACAAAAGATCCGAAGATCTCAAACAGGTTATCGTTCAGGAGTGCACTCTCCCTGAACCTTGCAAATAACAAAGTCATCTCATACCAATTCTATTAACTTATTTCTGGAATGAAGAACTTGGTAAAGACTTTGTGAATAAATCACCAAAATTATCGCATGGCTTCATTTGCAAGATATTTATTTTCCACCTTTCTTTAACTCATGGGGAATAAAATACTTTTAGAGTCATACACATTCTAGTGTCGCTCTTTATAACCTGTCTGCATCTGCGTAATACAAACAGAACATTATCTTCATAGATAATGGTGGGTGGTTCCTACCAACCAATCCCACTTGAACTTTCAACAAAGTTCATCATTCTGTGAAGTCACATACATTCATATGACGTTTCATACAAATCAACGATTTCAGAATGATTAGTGGATGCAGCCACTAAAATATGTCTTCTCGACTTCCCAGAGAAGCTCACACCTTCATTCGAGGAGAGAAAAACCAGTCTGTGATATAGGATTATGGGGATCTAATATATACCTAGCATCACAATATCCAACCATGGTCATATCTTGATTTTTTTTCATAGAACAAACCAAGATCTATGGTGTCCAGAAGATATCTAAAAATATTCTTCACACCAATCCAATGCCTTTAATTCAGTGATGCATTATATCTAGCCAATAAATTCACTGCTAATGACATACCAGGCCTGGTGCAGTTTGCTAGATACACCAGTGCTCTCATTGCACCGTGATATGGAAACTCACGTCCGACTATCTCTTCATCACTGTCGTTGGGCCTTAATGGGTCCTTATCTCTAGTAATCCAGAGATCTCAAAACCATAGTTCTTTGATGGATATGACTTATCCATGTTGAACTTTTCAACAATCTTTTGGATAAATGCAGACCGATGAACAAGTATTCCCAAAGGAATGCGCTCAAGTTCCAAACTCAAGCAAAGTTTGGTCTCAACCAAATCTTTCATCTTAAACTCCGTCTTAAGATGATATGATTGTATCATGTATATCTTGTGTAGCTCCAATGATAGTCAGATCATCAACATACACAGAAATTGTACAAAATCACTCTTTGCATTTCTTAATGAACACACATGAACAACCATCAATGTTTGAGTAACCTTCTAATAAAGGAACTCACTCAATCGGTTCTACCACATCATTGCCGACTACTTCAAGCCATAATGACTTCTAAAGCTTTACGCAACACATGTTGCGATTAAACTCGAAATCTTCGTTCCCTCTGGAACTATCATAGAGATATCCGAATCAAGTGACTCATACAACTATGCAGTCACAAAATCCATCAATTGGATATACAAATTCATTATTCACTGCCAGTGATATTAAATATCGGAACGTTATTCCACTCACAACAGGAGAATATGTTTCATCTTAAACGATGACGGGTTTCTGCATGAACCCCTGTGCTACAAGCCTCGCTTCATGTCTCACCACCTCATTATTTTTGTTCATCTCATGAACAAAACCCATTGTGTTCCCCTAGAGAACACATTCAGAGGAGTGGGTATTATTGATCAGGTCAATACCCCCTCTTCTTGAGAGCGAGCGCATCCTCAATTGTTGCCTTCCTTTGGATCAATCAGAGCGTTCAAGACACTCAGCCATGCATGGACTTAAGTTCTAGATCCAATTCAAGGTTTTTTGCAATTCTCGAGGAGAAATAAATGTCGACATAATGTAGTCTTTATTATATGATTCTTCCGAATCCATATACATAGTGGATATTTCATCATTACCTTTTAACTCTTCGTGATTTCCCACAACAATTGAGTCAAGGTCTTCCGATGTCCCAACACCAAAATTTGTGTGCACACTCGTGCTGGGTCTTGGATGTGTCCAACATCCTTCAGGTGTCCTTCAACCCTGGGTTGAATGTCAATGTGAAGTTGACCTGCATTTACTGTTTGAGGATTCCTCATTCCCCTCGGACGCTTCCGTGAAGCATTGTCCTCCTGTGTCCAGATTCCTCCCCCTCATGGGTGGCCGAGTGGACTTATGGGTCACATCCACTCTCTCTGACACATTCACTATGGGAACATTTTATTTTGTGACACCTTTATACTTAGTAAATGAAACTGGCAGATTATTTGCGATACTTTGCAAATTGATAATCTTCTGAACCTCCAGTTCAGATTCATTTGTACGTGGATTTGAGGACCAGATGCCTATTCACATCTCATTCTATTTCCCGGCATTCAGTGTGGTTCTTATCTCCCCCTAATGCCGGAAAAATGTCCTCATCAAAATACAACCAGCGTATCTGGCCATAAACAAGTCCCCTTCTAGAGACTTCAGGTACTTTATGTTTGACGGAGAATTGTACCTCACATAGATCCCCATTTCTCTATGAGGGCCATAGATATACGCTACGGTGGTGAAATCGGTACGTATCCAACGCAACCGAATTATCGCAGATGGGAAATACTTGCTGATTTCCATGTACTAACTGCAACGGGGGACCGTATAATATGCAGTTGGTCGAATTTGTATCAACTATGCAGTATGTAAAACTGCATGTCCCCAACTAGATGTTGGGAGATTACAATTCTGTAGGAGTAATCTTGCTATCAACTTGGCCTCTTGACAAGTGATTCCACAAGACTAATCTGGGTATGTACACAAAGTACCAATATGCTCCACAGCTATGCCTCAATCTAGGCAGTAATCATCAAATGCTCACGAACTAAATTTCATAGCATTATCCATTCTGATGGATTTATCCCATTCTCGGGATTCTTTGCTCTCAAATTAATGATGTGAGCAATCAGCTTTTTAAAAGCATGGTTCCTTATAGAAGTAAGACACACATTGGACTATCTTGTTGAAGCACCCGAAATCACTATGGAATATCTGAATATTCCATATAACGGTTGAATTGGATCACACATATCTCCTATCCAAAGGAAATCTAGTGGCACATCATTTATCATGATATAAGATGGCCATGTGATCAATTTCACAGTTTGCACATACGTGCATACATAATCCATTGAATTTGGAAAATTCACACCGTTAGATTGTGTCTAGTGGAACCATCAATAATTTTCTCATCATCCCAATACCAGGATGACCCAGGCAACCATGCCATATCTTGAATTATCAAGATTCTAGAAAATTATTTTGTACGCCCAAGGCGTATCCAATTTAATGTATGTATAATACAATCCAGGAGATAGGGAAGGCATTTTACTCTAGGATTTCTTTCAAATCTCTTTTGCTGAGTTATGAGTAGGTATCAACCTTACTCACTTCATAAGTTTCAACATAGAAACCTGTGACGCCCCCGACTTAATCGTGCACTAATCATACACGCAAATGCACACGATCAAGCCTAAGGACTCACTTGAAGATATCACAACACAACTCTAAACACCAAATAAAATAATACAAGCTTTATATTACAAGCCAGGGGCCTCGAGGGCTCGAATACAAAAGGTCGATGTCATACAAGCATCAGCAGAAGCATCAGGTATCTGAGTACAGACACAAAGTTAAACAGATAGGCCTTTATGAAGGCGGGGCAAAATAAAATACTGGATCGAAAGGCGCAGGCCTCCTGCCTGGGTGCCTCCTAACCACTCCTGGTCGTCGGAGGGCTCCTCGTAGTAGTACTCTCCAGAGGGGTAGTAGTATCCGCCGGAGGGGTAGTAGTGGTAGTAGTCGTCGACAGCAGGGACAGCTGGCTCCGGGGCTCCGTCATCTGGTCTCATCAATCGGGTATGTGGGAAAAAGGGAAGCAAAGCAACCGTGAGTACTCATCCAAAGTACTCAGCAAGACTTACATCAGATCTATTCTAAATATGCAACATTATCAAAGGAAGGCTGTATATGTGGACTGATCGCAGAAATGCCAGAATAGAGAGAGAGTCCTAGCCTATCGAAGACTAGCATCTTCAGCGGTCTTGCAGCATTAGAAGAGTGCAGATTAGCATATAAATATAGTAGTAACAATAAGTAGCAATCTCGCCCAGAGATCCTTCCTCGACTCCCTGCGAGAAAGCGATCCCGGAGCTAACATATTCAACCCATTTCTAGTTGTAGAAGATCGGGATATTTTCCGAGCGTCCTGTTACCGTGGACACGGCTATTCGAATAGATATACTTCCCTGCAGGGGTGCACCACATTACCCAACACGCTCGATCCCTCCGGCCGCACACCCTTGTTCCTGGTGATGTCCGGCCTCGGGTGATCGACACGTCGTAGCCCCACCTAGGCTCAACAGAGAGGCCAGCACGCCGGTCTACATCCTAAGCACTCAGGGGTCTTGGGCCCATCGCCCTTTGCACTCCTGCGCATTGCGTACGCGGCCGGTGAGCAGTCCTAGCCCCCTTAATACAAGCGCAGGCTTTACCAGACCAACCCGGCGCGCGCCGCTCAATCGCTGACGTCTGAAGAGCTTCGGCTGATACATACGACGCCGCCCCATACCATCCCGCGTGCTGGTTAGTGCGAAAAGGCCAAAGGCCTACTTAGATTACATATCCTAACCCATTAGTGCATTAGGAGTGCGCGAAAACGAGCAGAGACTCACGATCCTGTGACCCCGTCGCCCCGTCTCGTGGACTTACGGCAAGGGCTAAGAATGCCCGGCCGTGCCACGTATTCATCTCGCGGGTACCCTCACGGTCAACCCGACTCCACATCACATCACTCGCGGGTACCCCTCGGGGCCGACCCGTCTTTAACAAGTAACAGTAATAATAAAGTGTAAGTAACCGTGTGTCCATAACATCAAGCAGGAATCCGAGGAATCACCCTCGTTGGATTCCCAATCAATGATCCCGTCAAAGTGAATCCGGGGGAATCAACCTCGATGGTACTCACACTGGCGGGGTTACATGACAGAGGCGGCACCGGAGGTGGGAAAGAGGAATCACCCTCGGTAACCCACAACCGACTACCTTTGCTATAGAGCTGACAACAGAAGTGAGTTAAGAGGTATCACCCTCGACACTTGATGTTATCTCTGCAGAGTCGAGCAACTAAGGGGGAAGTGGTGATGTGCTGGTCTCAGCCCGTCGATCACATCGATCGGGGCACAGGTACTAAAGCGGGGCAACTACAGCAAGGAAGAGGGGCCACAGATGGTTACTACCATCCAACCTATACTAAGCAGTTTGGATAACAGGCAGGTATCAATAACAGTTACAAAAACAGGATATGCATCATAATAGGATAAAGCATAGCAGTAGCATTTTCTAATGCAAGCAGGAGGGAGAGAGAATAGGTGATATAGGCATGCGTCAAGGGGGGTTGCTTGCCTGGAAGCTCTGCGGCAAAGGAGGGATCGTCAGTGGGGTCATCGGTCTCCTGAGCTGCGTCGGTCTCGGGGGCTATCGGAGAGGAAGAGGGGGAAGAAACAATAAATAAAGGCAAATAATGCAACACATATGCATAGCATGGCGGTATGTAATGTTAGTGGTGCCCTAATGCATTACTATATGTCGCAGACGAAACGGTAAAATATCTGAGATATTTTCCCGGCGTTTAGGCTGAATTCGGTATACTGAACCGGAGGGGAAGGTTCCATGTTTGCATGGTTGTGGGCATGTGACAGATAAACGGAGGGCGTATTCGGATTCGTCTCGTCGTTCTGAGCAACTTTCATGTAGAAAGTTTTTCCATCCGAGCTACGGTTTAATTTCTACGAATTTTCAAAGTTTTAAACTATTTCTGGAATTATTTAAATTAACAGAATTAGCCAGAAATGGAATATGACGTCAGGATGATGTCATGCTTGCGTCAACAGTCGGCTGACCAGCTGACTGGTCAAACAGACAGGTGGGTCCCACCTGTCAGCCTCTGTGGGGTTTAACAGTGTTTAAATTAATCTAACAGAGTGATTAGTCCATGGGCCCGGCCTGTCAGTGAGTTAGTTAATTAACAGATTTAACTAATTAACTGTTAGCAGTTAATTACCCATCCGGGCCCACACGTCAGTGGCTTAAGGTGAACAGTAACCCACGTTGACCGTGGTCAACGCGGTCAAACAGGCGTCTGGGGCCCACAGTCAGCGTCACTGGGCAGGCCCCACGCCAGGCCAGCTCATCGCCGGCGCCGGAATCCTCTCCGGCGAGCGCCGGACGCGGCCGAGAGCTCCGGCGAGCTCGGATTTTCGCCACAGTGCACCAAATCGAGCGCCGTTTGGCTCTTTCGGAAGGCGGTGAAGTCGCGCATCCGATGGAGGGGTCAGCCTCGCCGGGGAAGGCCGGGTTCGTCGCCGGCGAGCTCTCCAGCGGCGAGCAAACACCGGCGAGCTCGGGTCTCGCGTGTAGGGGCTCAAAACGCGCGCGATTAGTCGCTCTCGATCGGCCGCAGCAGCGCGCGTCTAACGGTGGCAGCGCCGGACCAAGTGGTCGCCGGAAACAAAGCCGGTGACGTGTCCAGCGGCGGCGGCACTACGGGCTATGACGGGAACGGCGGCGCAGCGCGTCCTAGGGCTAATCGAGGGGCAAGAGGGGGAGCTGGAGCTTACAGCGCGACACACGAAGGCCCTCAGGTCATCGGTAGCGCAGCGGGAGGCCGGGAACGACGTCGATCGCCGGAGGCCGAGGCGGACGGAGGCGGCTCGATTCGCGCAATGCGGCGGTCTCTGGCTCGAGCGCGTGGTCGGGGAAGAAGAACGAGACGACGGCGGAGCTCGTGGACTGCTCGAGAGGACGGGACGGCGCCGGTGGCCGCGGCTCGACGTCGGGCACGGCGGCGGCAGCGTACGGGACAGAGGGGAACGAGCGAGAGGGAGCGGGAAGAAGAGGGAGAGGAGTGCGCGGCGTCCAGGGGAGGAGAACGGGGTTCGGCCTTATCCTCCGCCTCACCTGCTCCGATGCGGTGGCGAGCGGTGGCCGGTGGAGGCGTGCGCGTCCACGGGGACGACGACACGGCGGCGGGGCAGGTAGAAGAATAGGAATAGGCCGGCTGGGCCGCGAGCCAGGTAAGGCCAGGTGAGTTTCCTTTCTGTTCTCTCTGTTTTTTTTCCATTTATTTAATAAACAGAGAGAGATGGATTTAATTGGGCATCCAAATCATTTTATAAAAATGTGTGACTTGGCCCATTAAATAAGTTGCATTTTTAGGCACTGTCACAATTAGTTTGGAGCCCAGGGGAATTCATTTGTATTTTTCATAAATGAATTTGCAATTTAAATTGCTGGTATGGCACTGTTATAAATGCTACTGTCCATTTTAGCATAAGAGTGATGATGTTTTCCTGAACAATAAATTGTTTTGGAATATTTGCTAAATGATGAACATTTTTCCAGCAACTTTTGTGCAACTTCAAAATTCACTTGCATTTGAATTTGAATTCAGTGGCAGAATTTGAAATGAGATATTTATCCAACATGATTATCATTGCAAATCTCAGATGACTTGGCATTAATGTGGTGGATCACTGTAGCTCATTACATAGGGGTGTTACAAAACCATTACATGTATCCTTAAAACTCAGCAAGGTACGAGTAGAATCTAGATACATCAATGCATCCAAGATTACTATGTAATACCCATAAGGAGTGCAATTGTGGCTTGACCAAAACCAACAATTACCGTATCATGACCGCACTTGTCATGAAAACTTCCACAACTCTTCTCTAGAGTCCGGGAATACTCAGTCTCCCTTAATATTGTGTTAGTAGACTCAGTTTCCACTTAACACATTTCCTCCTCAAATGGATTATTTCATAGGTTTCTATAGAGTTCAATATACATATAAACTCGTGTAGAAATACATACATTATATGTCACTAGAGGCGAAGTCCATTAGTATGACATTGACTCTAGGTAGTGAACCATCCCTTGTTGAGCATGCTCCAGGTTGGCCACGTTTTGAAAAACGTCTAGGAACTTTCAACCATCAGGAAACCATTGTTATCTCCAGTGAAGTAAGCTTCATTGTGGTTCCCATGAGCCTTTTGCCCTTGTCAATTGATTGCATGTACAGATCCACCAAATGCTTGGAATATCAAATTTCCTTGTAGTGTGAATCATACAACCACACCTATAACAACATTCAGAGTTGCTAGCCTTGTCATTCTTCTTGAAATGACTTTTGCCCTTTTGAGCTCCACTCTTATTTTGCTTCTCATCACAACTCCACTTTCCATTACCGCTGACGATATTGTTCAACCCAAATCCTCATAGAAGGATTGAAAGTAAAGAGCATCTCTCGATGAGATCGACATCTGAAACTACACTATTGCAGAATCACAACTTTCAATTGTTTTGATGCATATCAGAGTTGTATGTTGCCACTGACTCGAAGTCATGGAATCGGACGAACGTCCATTCCCTATGCACTTTAGGTATCATCACCACTCTCTATTGATCCCAACATATCAGGGTGTAGGTGATGTCAGGTGAAGTGCAATGCAACATACTATGATATATCAGCTATAGCAGGAGCCCCCTGAGCAGGTGCGGCTATGTTGGAACTGAGATTCAGGCAAACTCAGCAAATTCATTCTGGATATGTCCAACATATCTTGCATGAAATCTTCATGCCTTAATTTACTCTCTAGTAAATTAATTTTCAAGAATCATCAACATATAGCAACCATCAAATTGCCTAATCAAATATGTTGATACACTAGTGTGCTTTACGATACAGTAATATACATGAAATTACTATAAATACACATACATACGAAAATTGCATAGCCAAATGCTAAAACAGAAAAGGAAAACATAAAAAAATGGTCCTGGGTTGAATCTATACAACCCAAACCAGTGGGCACAGCCCACATTTTTTTCGTTCTCTCTTTTTTTTTTCTTTCTCTGGACAGAGATGGTCCTTTGACCGGCCCACAGGCATGCACCGCCCCAGATCGGATAAGGGAGAGGCGACGGGGCGGCTTCCATCCCCATCGACCAACCGCCCCTGATCCCCATCCAAACGGCGGCCTCGGCCGCCTCCCGGCCATCCGCAGTCGTTGCCTAAACGGCGCCGGACAGGGGCCCCGGCGCGCCATCCTCCTCCTCTGAAGAAGAATTTACTCCCGCCCCTGCGCAAGCCAACTGCCCGACGCTTCTGTCGACCCATCACAAAGTCGGCAGCCACCGATGTGTCGCCTCTGTGCTTTGCCGCCGAGGCCTCGCATCAAGCAGTCCAGTCGCGCACCGGCCGGACGACTTGGGCCCTGCTCAATCTCCGCCTCCGCGAGGATTAGCCCGCGTCGTGCGCTGGTGGTATGCTGCCACGGTCTCCGACCATAGGTCGTCATGCCAAGGCAGAGTACGGCGTCACCAGCCGGGCCATCGTTTGCCACGCCTCCCGCCAATCCGACATGCGTGGGCTGCTACCGAAGCTGCGCCGGAATGCCTCACCGAGCCCAAGCCATCGTGGCCGAGGGCCATTGGGCGCGCTGGGCGTAGCCTCCATGCGCTATGCATGCGTGCCGCCACCATCGCTGATGCGGGTGAGTGGATCTCCTCTGTTACCTCTCGGCTGCATGTGCCTGATGTGGTGACGAATTCCTTCCGATTCTTGCTTGGAGTAGATCATATGTTCTCCGCACAGGCTACATACCATACATAGTTAGTTACCAAACTTTGATCTTAATCACAAAAGACAACCATGTTGGTCTTCTCCTGTTTGATTTCTTGTACGGATGCATGCTCTTCTTTGCCATGTATGGCCTGGTGCCTCGCTGCGTTCAGTGCCGAGAGCACTGTCGAGAGGCATTTCCTCTCTTCTGTGATCTTGGGCGTGGCCTCACGGCCGTCGTGGACGCCAAAGTTCGCCGCGGAAGTCTGCGTCCCTGCGTCTCGCCAGAGATGAAACTGCCGGAGTTGCTGCCTCGATTCTCGCCGGGGACGGCAAAGTTCCTCTGGCCTATTCGCTCTCTGCGGAGAGACGTGCGTGATAACGTGTGAAGAAATGAATTGATCGAACCAATCCATTTTTCATTGATGATACAGAATATATACAAGCAGAGGGACGCGAATGAAGAGACGCGTCCATCGTGGGGGCGTGGGAGAACCGCCGCGACGGTTGCCTAGCAAACCGCATGGGTGGTTTGTACAAGGGAGTATCCTTAATTACTGGAATAAAATAATCCTAACAGATTCGAATCTATATGCGGTGCAACGGTGTTGATGTGGGTGGGCGGAGCACCCAGGTGCTCCTGTGTAATTCCCATGCACATGTTACTAGTCTATGTTACTACCTCTATAGTGGGGTGTAATATATGTGTGGTGTCATGTAACTCTTCATTTATTAGGTTATAGACTCATCTTGTCTTGATATGTGTGATGTTACTCATAGTGGGGAGTATCATATATTAGTATCATGCATATGATACTAGTCTATGATACTATCTTCATAGTACATAGTATCATAGACTAGTATTATATATCATCTTATTTATTGCCATGCATGACACATAGTAGCATAACATTTATTATGATACGGTATCTACCTATGTTACTCTAACCCTCTCTCTTCTTTAATTGTCTGCCACATAAGCATGTTTGCTAGTCCCAAGTGCATGATACCGGTTATGTTACCCCCACTATGGCCAGCCTGAGTAACTAGCTATGTTACTACATGCCTCTCTTTCATCATTAATTACTTGCCACATCATCTATTTTGTCTAGATAAGTGTGATGTTATCATCTATATTACTCCCACTATGGGTAGTCTTAGGCCTAATAAACCCGGACGGAGGTAGTATGTTTTATAACTCATACATTACATCGTTTGGCTCCCCCATCCACTCCCTTTAAATGCCCGGATCCCCTTTCCATGTACTCCCTCCGGTCCTTTTTAGTCTGCATATAAGTTTTGTCCAAAGTCAAATTATCTCTACTTTGATCAAATATATAGAAAAAAGTATCAACATTCACGATACCAAATAAATATTGTTAGATTTGTTATGAAATGTAGTTTCATAGTATATATATTTGGTATTGAAGATATTAATATTTTTTAATATAAATTTGGTCAAACTTTGCGATGTTTGACTTGACAAAAATATAATACGCGGAGTAAAAAGGACCGGAGGGAGTATGCAATACCAAATCCTTTCATCCCCACACATGTACGATTAAATGTTCTTTCAACTGCGTTTTTTGAGGGCACATGATATGCTTGTTTTGCACAATCCCAAACATAATATCTTGGTTGCGATGCAGCTCTTTAGACGCCCTATACACCTGAACGTAGTACTAATAGTTTAGCAGTATATTAAACTGTTTCACGAGCTAACCATAAAAAAGATAAATATGCTAGAAAATCTCACAAAAATCAGAAATACCCGACCATTAATCAGATGAACGAATGTAATATAACCATTAGATTGACGTAACTGCACATAAGACTAGTGAAACCAAAACTCCTTTCCATCGATATGGCTCTTTGCAATGTCATCTATAAGGTGATCACAGAATGCCTCAATTCCTTTTTGCCCAATCTTGGATGAAATAATTTCTAAAACCCAAAGTGTGTTTATCTTGGGAAGGATAATCACGGATAACACACTCATTGCTTTTGAGTGTTTTTGCAAGGTCCAGAATGATAGAAAATGGTCACAACACTAATTGTGCTTACAACTTGATTTGGCAAAAGCATAAATCAGAGTGTACCAGAATTTCATGGAAGGGGTTCTTTTAAAGATTGGCTTCAATAGAGAATAGAATGATTGGGTGGTGCAGTGTGTGAGAACAGTGAGGTATTCTGTTGGGTGGAAGGAGAGTTGTTGTAGCCTTTTAAGCCCTCTCGTGGCTTAACTAAGACAAGGAGACCCATTAAGCAAATACCTCTTCCTATTCATTGTTGATGGTATGGTGAACTTCCTTAGGAAAGAGATCAAAGAGGGTAGCTTGACCCCAATAAAAATTGCCAGAAATAGCTCGGTAATCTCAAACCTACTTTTTGTGGACAACAGTTTGCTCTTTTTCATGGCAACAGTCGAACAAACAGAGGTCATAAAGAAAGTGTTGGCCACCGTCCAAAGAGGTACATGCCAACTTTTGAGTGCTAGCAAGTGGTCACTCCTTTTCAACGAATTATGCCCATTAGAGACTATGGAAAAGATAAAGAAAACTCTGGAAGTGGAATCAGCTTCTTTTGATAGCAAGTATTTGGGTCTTTCGACCCCTAAGGGTAGAATGAAAGATGAACACTTCCAGCCAGTCATGGACTGATTTGGGAAGAGGTGCAATGCCTGGTCTGAAAAGTTTATGTCTTATGCAACCAACGAAGTGCGTGTCAAGTTGGTCATTGAAGCATTGCCCACTTTCACCATGTCTTTTGTTTGAACAATCCAAAGGATTTTTTGGGAAGTATGAGAGAATGATTCATCACTACTGCTGGGGTGATGAGGATGGACACTAGAAAGTCCATTGGATGGCGTGGGATCACATGACTAAACCTAAGCGGCCAAGGGGAATTGGGTTCAGAGATATGCACCTGTTCAACCATGCTCTCCTTGATAGAAAAGGATGTAGGTGATACGTCTCTGTCGTATCTATAATTTTTTATTGTTTCATGCCATTATTTTACAACTTTCACATACTTTTGGCAACAATTTATATGATTTTCTTGGACTAACATATTCATCTAGTGCCCATTGCTAGTTCCTGTTTGTTGCATGAGTTTTGTTTCGCAGAAAATCCATATCAAACCAAGTCCAAACGTGATAAAATTTTACGAAGATTTTTCTTTGGAATATATGTGATTTTTGGGAAAAAGAATCAACGCGAGACGATGCTCAAGGGAGTCACGAGCTCACGCGGCGCGCCCCCTACCCTAGGGCGCACCGGGTGAGCTTGTGACTCCCCCGTAAGTCGGTTGGGGCCCTTCTTTCACCGCAAGAAAGATAATTTCTGGATAAAAATCCCCTCAAAATTTCAGCCCAATCGGAGTTACAGATCTCCAGAAATATAAGAAAAGGTGAAGGGCCAGAAAACAGAAATGCGAAATAGAAGAGAACAGAGAGAGAGAGAGAGAGATCCAATCTCGGAGGGGCTCCTGCCCTCCGAGAGCCATGGAGACCTGATACGTCTCCAACGTATCTATAATTTTTTATTGTTCCATGCTATTATATTATCAATCTTGGATGTTTTATATACATTTACAGCAATTATATATCATTTTTTGGGACTAACCTATTAACTTAGTGCCCAGTGCCAGTTGCTGTTTTCTGCCTGTTTTTGGTTTTCCAGAAAATCAATACCAAACGAAGTCCAAATGTCATGAAACTTTTTTGAGATTTTTTATTGGACCAGAGGAACACTAGAAGCTTCGGGAGGAGGCCAGAAGACCCTGGAGGTGGCCACGAGCCACCAGGGCGCGCCTGGGGGGGGGGGGGGGGCAGGCGCGCCCTGGTGCCTCGTGGGCCCACCTCTGACTATTTTGACCTAATTCCACCACTATAAATTCTCTAAAATCGGGAAACCAATAGAGGAGTCCACGAAATACTTTTTCCGCCGCCGCAAGTTTCTGTTCTCGAGAGATCCCATCTGGAGGCCTTCTCCGGTACTCCGCCGGAGGGGGAATCGATCACGGAGGGGCCCTACATCAACCTTGCTGCCCTTCCGATGATGCGTGAGTAGTTTATCACAGACCTTCGGGTCCATAGTTAATAGCTAGATGGCTTCTTCTCTCTTTTTGATCTTCAATACAATGTTCTCCTCGATGTTCTTGGAGTTCTATCCGATGTAATCACTTTTTGCGGTGTGTTTGTTGGGATCTGATGAATTGTGAGTTTATGATCAGATTATCCATGAATATTATTTGAGTCTTCTCTGATCTCTTTTATGCATGATTATTATAGCTTCGTATTTCTTCTCCGATCTATTGATTTGATTTGGCCAACTAGATTGATTTATCTTGCCATGGGAAGAGGTGCTTTGTAATGGGTTCGATCTTGTGGTGCTCAATCCCAGTGACAGAAAGGGACATGACACGTATGTATCATTGCTATTAAGGGTAAAAAGATGGGGTTTATTCATGCGTGAGTTTACTTTGTCTACATCATGTCATCTTGCTTAAGGCGTTACTCCGTTCTTTATGGACTTAATATACTAGATGCATGCTGGATAGCGGTCGATGTATGGAGTAATAGTAGTAGATGCAGGCAGGAGTCGGTCTACTTGTCTCGGACGTGATGCCTATATACATGATTATTGCCTTGGATATCGTCATGATTATTTGCTTTTCTATCAATTGCCCAACAGTAATTTGTTTACCCACCGTATGCTATTTTCTTGAGAGAAGCCTCTAGTGAAAACTATGGCCCCCGGGTCTATCTAAATCATTTACTAAAACCCTAAAAATACTTGCTGCAATTTTATCTTATTTATTTTGTATTTTTGTTTCAATCTATCTATCTATCACATACAATTTAATCTTGCAATTTACCACCGAGGGATTGACAACCCCTTATTTGCGTTGGGTGCAAGGATTTGTTGTTTTGTGTGCAGGTGCTGTTCACGAGGTGTTGCGTGATTCTCCTACTGGATTGATAACCTTGGTTTCATAACTGAGGGAAAAACTTATCTCTACTGTACTGCATCTCCCTTCCTCTTCAGGGAATTACCAACGCAGCTCACGAATAGCAGGAAGAATTTCTGGCGCCGTTGCCGGGGAGACATCATCAACATCTATCAAGTACCTTCGCATAAAACTTACATCGCCTTGCATTTACTTTATTTATCTTTTATTTGCATTTGCCTCTCATTTTCATCTCCCCTACTTGTTAAATTTTTTTTACAAAAATACAAAAATATTTTCCGTTTGCCTTTTTCTTGTTTGCTTGTTATTTTGTTTGCATAGCCACTATGTCTCAAGAAAATACAAAATTATGTGATTTTTCCAATACTAATAATAATGATTTTATTAGTACTCCGATTGCTCCTCCCGCCGCTAGTGCGGAGACTTGTGATATTAATGCCACTTTGCTAAATCTTGTTATGAAAGAACAATTTTCTGGTAGTCCTAATGAAGATGCTGCATCCCATCTTAATACTTTCGTAGAATTATGTGATATGCAAAAGAAAAAAGATGTGGATAATGATATTGTGAAATTAAAATTATTCCTGTTCTCATTGCGGGATCGTGCAAAAATTTGGTTTTCATCTTTACCACGAAATAGTATCGATTCTTGGGATAGGTGTAAAGATGCTTTTATTACCAAGTATTTTCCTCCCGCAAAAATTATTTCTCTTAGAAATCAAATTATGAATTTTAAGCAACTTGATCATGAACATGTTGCCCAATCTTGGGAGAGGATGAAATTAATGATAAGAAATTGACCTACTCATGGTTTAAATTTATGGATGATCATACAAAATTTTTATGCGGGATTAAATTTTGTTTCTAGAAATCTTTTAGATTCCGCCGAGGGTGGTATTTTTATGGAAATTACTTTGGGAGAAGCTACTAAATTGCTTGATAATATTATGGCAAATTATTCACAATGGCATACTGAAAGAGTTCCTACTAGTAAAAAAGTGAATTATGTTGAAGAAATTAGTACTTTGAGTGATAAAGTTGATGCGCTTATGAAATTGGTTGCTAGCAAAAATACTCCTATTGATCCTAATGATGTGCCTTTGTCCACTTTGATTGAGCAAAATAATGATCCCGTAGATGTGAATTTTGTCTCACGAAATAATTTTAATAGTAATGCTTATAGAGGTAATTTCAATGCTAGACCGTTTTCTGGAAATTCCTCTAATAATTATGGCAATCCCTATGGTAATTCTTACAATAATAATAGGATTCCCTCTGATCTTGAAAGTAATATTAAAGAATTTATTAATGCTCAAAAAGTTTTCAACACTACGATAGAAGAAAAATTGAGTAAACTTGATGATATGTCTAGGAGCATTGATAGAATTATTCATGATGTGGAAAATCTTAAGACTAAAATTTTGCCACCTAAAATTGATATTAATTAATCAATTAAAGCTTTATATGTCTCCATGGATGAGAGTAAGAAAAGAACCGCTATGCTAAGAGCTAAGCGAGAATTTTTAGAAAAAGCGATTCCTCCTGGTTTTTATCGTAGTAATGATGAAGATATTAAAATGATTGGTGTTTCATCTATTGATTCCTTGTTTAGCAATATAAAACTTGATAAAAAGGGGACTAAAGAAGAGTCAACTTTAGCTAGTAGGCGTCCCCATAATTCGGAGGGTGAAAATCTTGATAAGAAAATTGAAAAAAGTGGGTTCGGAGAGGTAAAAACTTTAACTAGCGGTGTGCCCACTCTCTTGGATTACAAACATTTTAATTATGATAGTTGTTCTTTAATTGAGTGCATTTCTTTGTCACAATCCATGCTAAATTCACCCAACGCTTATGAGCAAAATAAGGTTTTACTAGACACATCGTAGAAGCAATGATGAAGGCGTTAGAAGAAAAGTTAGAACTAGAAATTTCAATTCCTAGAAAATTATATGATGAATGGGAACCCACCATTAAAGTTAAAATAAAAAATTATGAGTGCAATGCTTTATGTGATTTGGGTGCTAGTGTTTCCACAATTCCAAAATCTCTATGTGATGTGTTAGGCTTTACTAATATAGATGAATGTTCTCTTAATTTGCATCTTGCGGATTCTACTATTAAAAAGCCTTTGGGTAGAATTAATGATGTTCTTATTCTAGCAAATAGGAACTATGTGCCCGTTGATTTTATTGTACTTGACATTGAATGCAATCCTTCTTGCCCCATAATACTTGGTAGACCGTTCTTACGAACCATAGGTACCGTTACTGACATGAAAAAGGAATATAAAATTTCAGTTTCCACTAAAGAAGGGTATGGAGCATTTCCCTAGGAAAATAATTAAGGCACCATATGAATCCATTATGAGGGCCACTTATGGAATCAACTTGAAAGATGACAATACTTGAAACTATGCATTATGCCTTGCTAGGGGCATTAAACAATAACGCTTGTTAGGAGGCAACCCAATGAATAATTTTTTTTTATGTTATTGTGCGATTTCATATTTATGCTACTGTTATGAGTGTGTTTTTGTGTTTTTAATTAGTGTTTGCGCCAAGTAGAACCTTTGGGATGATTTGGAAGATAGTATAATTGATGCTGTTTGGAAAACAGAAAGTTTTGCGTCCAGTGCTGGAATTTTGTTTCTGTACTGGAGCGTCGAAAAAATCTGAAATTTTTACATAGTATTGGTATATGAATTGCCCACGTTGTCCGAATTTTTCAGAATTTTTGGAGTTACATAAGTATGACTTTTAAATAGATTTCTACAGACTGTTTTGTTTTTGACAGATTCTGTTTTTGATGTGTTGCTTGCTTGTTTTGATGAAACTATGGATTGTATCGGGGGTATAAGCCATGGAGAAGTTAGAATACAGTAGGTATAATGCAAAAATAAAATATGAATAGGTTTGCAACAGTACTTATAGTAGTGATTTATTTTGTTATACTAACGGATCTCACGAAGGTTTTGTTGAGTTTTGTGTGATTGAAGTTTTCAAGTTTTGGGTGAGATCACGATGGATGAAGGAATAAGGAGTAGCAAGAGCCTAAGCTTGGGGATGCCCGAGGCACCCCAAGGTAATATTCAAAGAAGACTCAAGCGTCTAAGCTTGGGGATGCCCTGGAAGGCATCCCCTCTTTCTTCTACCAACCATCGGTAATTTTACTTGGAGCTATATTTTTATTCGTTACATGATATGTGTTTTGCTTGGAGCGTCGTGTATTATATGAGTCCTTGATTTATTTGGTTTTTAGTTTGTCACAATCACCTTTGCTGGACACACCAATTTGAGAGAGCCACATGCTCATCATAATTTGTTAGAATACTCTATGTGCTTTACTTAAATTTTTTGAGCTAGGCAGTTGCTCTAGTGCTTCACTTAAATCTTTTTGAGCACGGCGGTGGCTATATTTTGAAGAAATGAACTCTCATGCTTCACTTATATTATTTTGAGAGTTGATAAGATTATATTTTGAAGAAATGAACTCTCATGCTTCACTTATATTATTTTGAGAGTTGATAAGATTTTTTTTTGAAGAAATATGTGCACTCTCATGCTTCACTTATATCTTTTTGAGAGATGATTAAAGTAACGGTAATTTGCACAAGATATGAATTTGGTCCCAAAGTGATGAATATTCAAGAGGGATATAATAAAAACTTTCATATAGATCATTGGACATGATAAGTGTGATTCCTTGCAATAATTTTGCGATATGGAGATGATAATATGTGAGTCATGTTAGTGAGTAATTGTGATTTAGTAAGAATATTAGTGTTAAGGTTTGTGATTCCCTATGCATGCACATTAAGTCAATAGTTATGCAATGAAATTATATCCTACTTATGGTGCATTATTCGGTGTTAGTTATGTTCAATGCATGTTTATGACCGTTTTCGTTTTTTGGTTGGTTGCTTCTCAATCTATTTGCTAGCCTTCATTTGTACTAAGCGGAAATACTGCTTGTGCATCCAAACTCCTTAAACCCAAGTTGTGCCAAATGAGTCCACCATATCTACCTATATGCGGTATTTCCATGCCGTTCCAAGTAAATTTGCGTGTGCCAACTATAATTTTCAAAATAATTTTTCCGTTTTGTGTGCCCATACCACTCATGAAGTGGCGGGGGGTGGCCAATATTTTCCATGCTAGGTGTGTTATTCTCACGATGAGTGTTTATTCACTTGTCATTGCACGAGAGTGTGGCAGGTAATAGGGATGCCCAATCTCGAAATGAAATGAATTTTTTTATATGATTAATAACAACAAAATTCCTTGGAAAGTGTTGGTATGGAGGGCACCCGTGGATACGGCTAGCCATGGATTGTGAAAGAATGGTGGAAAGGAAATAAACTTTACTTTCTGTTTGGGAACCGCCTATGGTGTGTCTAGCATGGAAGATATTGGGAATTCTCGGTCGTTTTCGTTGACAGGAAAAGCATGCCTCTCAATTTTTTTTATCTCTCTAATTTAAGCTTTGAGCTCTAGCACATTAGCAAATCTCTGCTTCCCTCTGCGAAGGGCCTATCTATTTACTTTTATGCAATTTTTATTTTTATTTTGAGTCTCCATCTTCTCTTATAAAGCACCAACTAGAGAGCACTATTGTCATACTTGTGCATTGTGTGTAGCTAATTTCGAGTGTGTTTCATGAATGGATCAATGATTGAGCATAATGGGCTAGGGATAACTTTCTTTAGCATTGATATTTTGAAAGACATGGTTGCTTGTTAGCATGCTTGAGTATTTATATCTTCATGTCAAATTATAGACTATTGCTTTGAATCATTCAAGTCCAAATGTCCATGCTACAAAAGAAAATAATATATGATGAATATGATGGGTAGCATTCCACATCAAAAATTCTGTTTTTATCATTTACCTACTCGAGGATGAGCAGGAATTAAGCTTGGGGATGCTGATACGTCTCCAACGTATCTATAATTTTTTATTGTTCCATGCTATTATATTATCAATCTTGGATGTTTTTATATACATTTACAGCAATTATATATCATTTTTTGGGACTAACCTATTAACTTAGTGCCCAGTGCTAGTTGCTGTTTTCTGCCTGTTTTTGGTTTTCCAGAAAATCATTAACGAACGAAGTCCAAATGCCACGAAACTTTTTGGAGATTTTTATTGGACCAGAGGAACATTAGAAGCTTCGGGAGGAGGCCAGAAGATCCTGGAGGTGGCCACGAGCCACCAGGGCGAGCCTGGGGGGGGGGGGGGGGCAGGCGCGCCCTGGTGCCTCATGGGCACACCTCTGACTATTTTGACCTAATTCCACCACTATAAATTCTCTAAAATCGGGAAACCAATAGAGGATTCCACGAAATACTTTTTCCGCCGTCGCAAGTTTCTGTTCTCGAGAGATCCCATCTGGGGGCCTTCTCCGGTACTCCGCCGGAGGGGGAATCGATCACGGAGGGGCCCTACATCAACCTTGCTGCCCTTCCGATGATGCGTGAGTAGTTTACCACAGACCTTCGGGTCCATAGTTAGTAGCTAGATGGCTTCTTCTCTCTTTTTGAACTTCAATAGAATGTTCTCCTCGATGTTCTTGGAGTTCTATCCGATGTAATCACTTTTTGCGGTGTGTTTGTTGGGATCCGATGAATTGTGAGTTTATGATCAGATTATCCATGAATATTATTTGAGTCTTCTCTGATCTCTTTTATGCATGATTATTATAGCTTCGTATTTCTTCTCCGATCTATTGATTTGGTTTGGCCAACTAGAATTATTTATCTTGCCATGGGAAGAGGTGCTTTGTAATGGGTTCGATCTTGCGGTGCTCAATCCCAGTGACAGAAAGGGACATGACACGTATGTATGATTGCTATTAAGGGTAAAAATATGGGGTTTATTCATGCGTGAGTTTACTTTGTCTACATCATGTCATCTTGCTTAAGGTGTTACTCCGTTCTTTATGGACTTAATATACTAGATTCATGCTGGATAGCGGTCGATGTATGGAGTAATAGTAGTAGATGTAGGCAGGAGTCGGTCTACTTGTCTCGGATGTGATGCCTATATACATGATCATTGCCTTGGATATCGTCATGATTATTTGCTTTTCTATCAATTGCCCAACAGTAATTTGTTTACCCACCGTATGCTATTTTCTTGAGAGTAGCCTCTAGTGAAAACTATGGCCCCCGGGTCTATCTAAATCATTTACTAAAACCCTAAAAATACTTGCTGCAATTTTATCTTATTTATTTTATTTTGTATTTTTGTTTCAATCTATCTATCTATCACATACAATTTAATCTTGCAATTTATCGCCGAGGGATTGACAACCCCTTGTTTGCGTTGGGTGCAAGGATTTGTTGTTTTGTGTGCAGGTGCTGTTCATGAGGTGTTGCGTGATTCTCCTACTGGATTGATAACCTTGGTTTCATAATTGAGGGAAATACTTATCTCTACTGTACTGCATCTTCCTTCCTCTTCAGGGAATTACTAACGCAGCTCACAAGTAGCAAGGCCAAGGACCAGAGGGGAAACCCTCCTCCCATCTAGGGGGGAGGCCAAGCAAGAAGAAGAAGGAGGGGGGATCTCTCCCCTTCTCTCCCGGTGGCACCGGAACGCCGCCAGGGTAACCATCGTGTGACGGCGATCTACTCCAACAACTCCGTCATCTGCATCAACACCTCCATCACCTTCCCTCATCTATATTCAGCGGTCCACTCTCCCGCAACCCGTTGTACCCCCTACTTGAACATGGTGTGTTTTATGCTACATATTATTATCTAATGATGTGTTGCCATCCTATGATGTTTGAGTAGATTTTTGTTGTCCTATGGGCAATTGGTGAATTGCTATGATTGGTTTAAATTGCTTGTGGTTATGTTGCTATCCTTTGGTGCCCATCATATGAGCGCGTGCGTGGATCACACCATAGGGCTAGTTGTATGTTGATAGGACTATGCATTGGAGGGCAAGAGTGATGGAAACTTCTTCCTACCATAGAAATTGATTCATACGGGATCGAAGGGGGACCAATATATCTTAATGCTATGGTTGGGTTTTACCTTAATGAACTTTAGTAGTTGCGGATGCTTGCTAATAGTTCCAATCATAAGTGTATAGAATTCCAAGTAAGGGATGACATGCTAGCAGTGGCCTCTCCCACATAAAAACTTGCTATCGGTCTAGCAACTTAGCCAATTGCTCAGGGGCAATTCCGCAAATCCTACCACCACTTTTCCACACTCGCTATACTAACTTGATTGTTCTTTTATTAAAATAGCACCCAATTTTTATTTTCACGTTCTTTATTATCTTGCAAACTTATCCCACTACACCTACAAAGTACTTATAGTTTTATTACTTGTTTCTAGGTAAAGCAAACGTTGGTGTGCGCAGAGTTGTATCGGTGGTCGATAGAACTTGAGAGAATATTAATTCTACCTTTACCTCCTCGTTGGGTTCGATACTCTTACTTATCGAAAAAGGCTACAAACGATCCCCTATACTTGTGGGTTATCAAGACCTTTTTCTGGTGCTGTTGCCGGGGAGCAATAGCGTGGGGTGAATATTCTCGTGTGCGCTTGTTGGCTTTATCACTAAGTAGTTTTTATTTTCTGTTCTAAGTTGTTTTATATCTTTAGTTATGGATATGGAACACGAAATACCAAAAAAATTAGTTTTGGTTGCTACTTATGGAGATGGAGAACCTCCTAAAACCCTCGATGCTGGTTATGTGGAAAACATTAAATACTACTTTGATAATCCTGATAAATCTCCATTCAACTTGATAATGGGAGATACTTTGGATCAATGTTCGGGATATCGCTTCTCGGTAACTTATCAATCAACCCAAGATAAGAGATAAATCGGCTTATCGGTCGATTTATCGATTTTATCGGTCGACTATTTATCGGCAAGGTTTTTAAAAAATATCAGGTTTTCATATCATCATGATCAATCAACATTGCAAACTTGTAAGCCATGTCATCCGTATTCCTCTTAAACGACCTGAGATGTACCGAAAGTAGCCATCCACACAAACAGGAGGCATCAAGACTACAAAAGCTCAACCAAAATTAAAAAATCAGGAGCTAAATCGGTTGGGTCCCACAGATTTACCTGTGAATATCGGCAAATATCGACGAATATCGGTGATATATCGATTGTCAGACCGATATATCATCCATATCAATAAATACCAGCGGTATTCACTCATCTTATCGGTCTGATCGCGATAAGCGATAAACCGGCTGATTTATCGGCTTACCGGTCGATATTTTGAATAGTGCTTTGGATCACCGGGAATACTTTAGGGATCATCGCTTGTCTAAATAAGGGAAACACTTATGGGATCAAATTAAAATATTATGTTGGTATGCTTGGGATTTGTGCTTAAGGTGTGATTATCCTTGTTGCTCTAAGATGAAGGCTCCACACCTTCCCTTTCAATGTGAATTTAATGATAATGAAACCTTGGCTTTGATACGTCTATATTGCATCATGTTTTCCTACTGTTATTTATTACTCCCTCCATTCCACAATGTAGTGCGCCCGCGCTTCCTGAAATCTAAGTTTGACCATAAATTTAACCAATGAGACCGACTGCGACGGGAGCAAAAATTATACCACTAAATTTAACCAACGATACGAATTCAGTGGTATAATTTTTGCTCCCGCCGAAGTCGGTCTCGTTGTTTAAATTTATGGTCAAACTTAGATCTCGGGAAGCGCGGGCGCACTACATTATGGAATGGAGGGAGTATATTTTGGGTCATTATTTCACTTTATGATGCAATCCTAATGTCTTTTCCCTCTTATTTTGCAAGTTTCACATGAAGAGGGAGATTGCCGGCAGCTGGAATTCTGGACCTGAAAAAGCTATAGCAGAGATAGATATTCTCCAAAACTCCAAATGACCTGAAAATTTACAGAGAATTATTTTGGAATATATAAAAAATACCGGCGGAAGAAATACCAGGAGGGGGGGGCACCAGAGAGCCACGAGCTCAGGGGGCGCGCCACCCCTAGGGCGCGCCTGATACGTCTCCAACGTATCTATAATTTTTGATTGTTCCATGCTATTATAGTATCAATCTTGGATGTTTTATATGCAATTATATGCTATTTTATATCATTTTTTGGGACTAACCTGTTAACCTAGTGCCCAGTGCCAGTTGCTGTTTTCTACTTGTTTTTGATTTTTCAGGAAATCAGTACCAAACAGAGTCCAAATGCTACGAAACTTTTTGATGATTTTTTTGTTGACAAAAGAGACCCTAGAAGCTTCGGGAGGAGACCAAAAGCCTCACAAGGAGGTGACAAGGCAACCCCGCGCGCCCCGGGGGGGGGGGGGGGGGGGGCGCCAAGTTGCCTTGTGGGCTCTTCGTGGCTCATTTTGACCTAATTCCACTTCTATAAATTCTCAAATATTTGGAAACCAACAGAGAACCACCTCGAATAACTTTTCCGCTGCTGCAAGCTTCTGTTCTTCTATGATCCCATCTGGAGGTCTTTTCCGGCACCCTCCAGGAGGGGGAATCGATCACGGAGGGCCTCTACATCAACCTTGCTGCCCTTCCGTTGATGTGTGAGTAGTTTACAACAAACCTACGGGTCCATAGCTAGTAGCTAGATGTCTTCTTCTCTCTGTTTGATCTTCAATACAATGTTCTCCTCGATCTTCTTGGAGTTCTATTCGATGTAATCTTCTTTTGCGGTGTGTTTGTTGGGATCCGATGAATTATGGGTTTATGATGAAATTATTCATGAGAAGTAATTGAGTCTTTTCTGAACTTTATTATGCATGATTTTTATAGCTTTGTATTTCTCTCCGATCTATCCATTTGGTTTGGCCAACTAGATTGATTTATCTTTAGCGGGAGAGGTGCTTTGTAATGGGTTCAATCTTGCGGTGCTCTATCTCAGTGACAGAAAGGGACAAGACACGTATTTGTATTGTTGCCATTATGGGGAAAATGACGGGGTTTATTCATATTGATTGGGTTTACTTTTTCTACATCATGTCATCTTGTTTAAGGCATTACTCCGTTTTCATTAACTTAATACCCTAGATGCATGCTGGATAGCGGTCGATGGGTGGAGTAATAGTAGTAGATGCAGGCAGGAGTCGGTCTACTTGTCTCAGACGTGATGCCGATATACATGATCATTGCCATGAATCTGTCATAACTATACGCTTTTCTATCAATTGCCCAACTCTAATTTGTCTACCCACCGTATGCTATGTGTTCGAGAGAGAAGCCTCTAGTGGAAACTATGGCCCCCGGGTCTACCTTAATCATAAGAAGAAAACTAAAAATACTTTGGTGCAATTTTTTTATTTTATTTTCTTTTGCAATTTATCTATCTACCACTACGAGATTTAATCCTTGCAAGTAACGAGTTCAAGGGGATTGACGACCCTCTTGCCCGCGTTGGGTGCAAGTATTTGGTTTTGTGTGTGTAGGTGCTATTCACGAGGCTTTGTGTGATTCTCCTACTGGATTAACACCTTGGTTCTCACTAAGGGAAATACTTATCTCTACTGTGCTGCCTCTCCTCTCCTCTTCGGGGAAAATCCCAACGCAGCTCGCAAGTAGGAGGAAGAATTTCTGGCGCGTTGCCGGGGAGACATCATCAAAACCTATCAAGTACCTTCACATAAACTGTCAATTACTTGCTCTTCTTTTTATTTGCATTTGCCTCTCGTTTTCATCTCCCCCACTTCTCATAAAAATTACAAAAACACAAAAATATTTTTGTTTGCTCGTTTGCTTGCTTGCTATAATTGTGTGACTCAATGAAAATAAAAATATAGACTTATGGATCCTCACCCACTTGCTAATCTTTTCAAACAATTCGATTATTATGAACCAATTGCTAGTGAGTTGAGTGCACTTGATTATCTTTATGAAGTTTTGCTTAAAAATCATGAATCTGAAAATTGTGATGAAGTGCTAAAAGAAGAAGTTTATAAAGTGATTCATGATAGCTCCTTGAATGAAAAGCATGATTGCAATGATGTTATTATAAATTTTATTAATATTAATTATGCTAATAATATGCAAAGCTACAAGCTTGGGGATGATAATTTTGTCATGTCCACTACTTATTGCAATGATCATGATTGGGGTGATAATGCTTCTTATGATCTTGAAAATTTATTTAAGCCTCATGATGAATATGTTATTGATAGTAATGTTTGCAATAATATTGAAAGAGGGTTTAGAAGAGTGTTGACTTTATAAGATCCCACTACTTTGGAGAATTACAATCTCATGAAATTTTTGATAAAAGTGGGTTTGGAGAGGTCATGACTTTAGTTAATATTAATCCCACTATCTTGGAAGATTATAAATTTTTTATGCATGTGGATCATAAAGAGAATAATTGTTTATGATAGCTATATTATTGAATTTGGTTATGATCCTACATGTAATTATTATGAGAGAGGCAAATATGGTTATAGGAATCTTCATGTTACTAAATTACCTCTCGTTATGTTGAGATTGTCAATGTTTTATTCTTCTTCCTTGCATATGCTAGATGTTTCTTGCCTTGATAATTTGTTTGCTTATAAAATGCCTAAGCATAGGAAGTATGTTAGATTTAAATGTGTTTGCCACATGTTTTATGATGCTCCCTTTGTGCTTCAATTCTTGTCTTTTGTGTGAGCATCATTATTATCTCAAGCCTATCTTGATGAATAAAGAAAGAGCTTGTTGGGAGACTGATACGTCTCCAATGTATCTATAATTTATGAAGTATTCATGCCATGTTTATAACAATTTTATATGCTTTGGTATGATTTGATTAGAACTAACCCGGATTGACGCTGTTTTCAGCAGAACTACCGTGGTGTTGTTTTTTGTGCAGAAATAAAAGTTCTCGGAATGGGCCCAAAATTTATGGTGATTTTTTATGGACCAGAAGAGACCCACAGAGCACCAGAGATGGACCAGGAGGTGGCCGAGGGCGCCATAAGCCTGGGGGGCGCACCCCCCCCCCGAGCTTGTGGGACCCTCGGGCACCCCCTTGACATGATTCCAATGCCAAATATTCCTATAAATAGTGAAAACCCAAGAAAGAAACCTAGAACTTCCACGCCACCGCTGCAAGCCTCTGTACCGAAGCGATCTCATCTGGAGCCCTGTTCCGGCATTCTGCCGGAGGGGGAAATCATAGCCGGAGGCCATCTTCATCATCCTGGCGGTCTCCATGACGAGGAGGGAGTAGTTCACCCTCGGGGCTGAGGGGTTATGTACCAGTAGGTATGTGTTTGATCTCTCTCTCTCTCTCGTGTTCTTGATTTGGCACGATCTTGATGTATCACAAGCTTTGTTAATATAGTTGGATCATATGGTGTTTCTTTCCTCTCTATCTTCTTGTGATGAATTGAGTCTTTCCCTTTGAGGTTTCGTTATTGTCGGATTGAATATTTCAGATTTGAGAACACTTGATGTATGTCCTGTATGTGGATACCCATGGTGACAATGGGGTATTCTATTGGTTCACTTGATGTATGTTTTGGTGATCAACTCGCGGATTCCCGTGACCTTGGGGTAATCTAGGCATAGGGGTTGGTTGCACGTTTTCATCTCCTTTTCTCCGATAGAAACTTTGGGGTACTCTTTGAAGTTCTTTGTGTGGATTGAATATTATGTATCTAAAGTTGTTTGATGCATATCGAATAATCAACTAACGGATACTTGTGGTGACATTGGAGTATCTAGGTGACATTAGAGTTGGTTGATGCGTATCATATGGTGTTATTTTAGTACGAACTCTAGGGCTGTTTGTGACACTTATAGGGATGGCTCAATATATTGATCGGAAAGGATAACTTTGAGGTGGTTTCGTACCCTACAACAATTTGTTCTTATGTTCTCCGCTAATAGGAACTTTGGAGTGATTCTTTATCGCACGTTGAGGGATTGTTATATGATCCAATTATGTTAGTACTATTGAGAGATTGTACTAGTGAAAGTATTAACCCTAGGCCTTGTTTTCAAGCATTGCAATACCGTTTGTCCTCCATTTTATCACTTGCTACCTTGCTGTTTTTATATTTTCAGATTACAAAAACCTATATCTACTATCCATACTACACTTGTATCACCATCTCTTTGCTGAACTAGTGCACCTATACAATTTACCATTGTATTGGGTGTGTTGAGGACACAAGAGATTTCTTGTATTTGATTGTAGGGTTGTTTGAGAGAGACCATCTTCATCCTATGCCTCCCACGGATTGATAAACCTTAGGTCATCCACTTGAGGGAAATTTGCTACTGTCCTACAAAACTCTGCACTTGGAGGCCCAACAATGTGTACAAGAATAAAAGTTGCGTAGTAGATATCAAGCTCTTTTCTGGCGCCATTGCCGGGGAGGTGAGTGCTTGAAGGTATATCTTTAGATCTTGCAATTGAATCTTTTAGTTTCTTGTTTTATCACTAGTTTGGTTTATAAAATAAAATTATAAAAAATGGAATTGAGGTTGCCTCAAATGCTTCATCTATATGATGTCTTTCTTGAAAATAAGGATTCCGATAATTGTGCTCAATTGCTAGAGGAAGAATTTAATAATTTTTTAATGTGAGTACTTTGAATGATGAGCATGATCACAATGTTGTTCGTATGCTTTCTATGAATATCCATGATGCTAATGATATGCAAAGCCACAAGCTTGGGGATGCTATGTTTGATGAAGATGATATTTTTAGTCCCCCAAGTTTTGATGAGCAAATTTATTATGATGATTGCATGCCTCCTATTTATGATGATTATATTGATGAAAGTGGGTTTGGAAGAGTGTCAACTTTATGTAATAATGATCCCACTATTTTGGAGGGTGTTGAATCTTATTGGAATAGTGATAAAAGTGGATTTGGAGAGGTCATGACTTTATTTAGTGATGAATCCACTACTTTGGATGAGGTTCCAATTGATTATGATGTGAACAAAGTTGCTACTTATGATGATTATTGTGATGATACTTATGTTATAAAAAGTAATTATGATTATTATTATAAAACTTGTCATAATTATGAATGCCCTTTTACTGAACATTACTCTTTTAATGTGGAAACAATTTATAGTATTCAAGTTTCATATGATACTCCCACTATTATGAATGAGAAGAAATATGCTTATGTGGAGAGTAATAAAAATTCTATGCTTGTGGATCATGAAAAGAATGATTTATGTGAAAGTTATATTTTTGAATTCATTCATGATGCTACTGAAAATTATTATGAGAGAGGATCATATGCTTGTAGGTGTTGCAATAATATCAAGTTTCCTCTCTATGTGTTGAAAGTTTTGAAGTTATACTTGTTTTGCCCTCCTATGCTAGTTGATTCTTGCTCCCATAAATTGTTTGCTCACAAAATCCCTATGCATAGGAAGTGGGTTAGGCCATATGTTTCATGATGCTCCCATTGTGTTTCAATTCTTTACTTTTATGTGAGCATCATTGAAATCATCACGCCTAGCTAAAAAGGCATTAAAGAAAAGCGCTTGTTGGGAGACAACCCAATATTTATACCTATTGTTTTTGTGTGTTCCCATGATTAAGCTACTGTAGTAATCATGTTTTTTATGTTTTCTTTCAATAATGTGCCAAGTAAAGCCTTTGGGATAGTGTGGATGATAGTTGACTTTATTCTGTGCAAAAACAGAAACTTTTGCGTCCAGTGCTGGAATTTCTATTTTGTACTGGGGCGTGAGAAAATTCTGAAATGTTTACACAGTATTGGGTTACAATTTTTTTTATGTTTTCCTAATTTTTCAGAATTTTTGGAGGTACAGAAGTATGCTTTCTAATTCGCTCACTACATGCTGTTCTGTTTTTGACAGATTCTGTTTTCGGTGCATAGTTTGCTTGTAATAGTGTTTCCATAGCTTATATTGAGTATACAAATTGTGGAAATGATATAATACAGTAGGCATTATGTGAGAACAATTATGAATCTTGTCTTGACAGTACCTAAGTGGATGATTTATTTTTATCATACTAACCTATCTCACGAAGTTCCGTTAAGTTTTGTGTGATTGAAGTTTTCAAGTTTTGGGTGAGATAACGATATGAGGAGAATAAGGAGCGGCAAGACCCTAAGCTTGGGGATGCCCATGGCACCCCAAGGTAATATTCAAGGAAGACTCAAGCGTCTAAGCTTGGGGATGCCCCGGAAGGCATCCCCTCTTTCGTCTTCAACACTATCGGTAATCTCACTCGGAGCTATATTTTTATTCGTCACATGATATGTGTTTTGCTTGGAGCGTCATTTTATTTCGTTAAGATTTGCTTGATGTTATCAATAATCATGTTTTGTATCTTTTTGTTCAATAAAATGCCAATTATAGCCTTTACCATGCTCAGTTTGCAAGTTCATGTGTTGCTGTTTGAAAACAGAAAGTTTTCTGTTATGTCCAGAATATTCTTGAATAGTCAGAACATGATAAAAATCTGAAATTTATACACAGTAAGCATGCATGAGTTCCCTGTAACGTGGTAATTTTTCATAATTTTAGGAGTTAGGGAAGTATGAATTCTTATTCACCCTTTATAGATTGTTCTGTTTTGGCAGATTGCTGTTATAGTTGCATTGTTTGCATATGTTTGCTTGTTTAATGTTTCTATTTGTGGATAGGAGTATTAAGTATGTAGAGGAATTTAGTATGCAATGTTTAATTATAATTTTTGTGATTTGTTACAGTAGAGAATGTTAAGGTTTTGAGTTGATTTATACTAACTTATCTCACGAGTTCTTGTTGAGTTTTGTGTGGATGAAGTTTCTAAGATTTAGGAGAAGCCATGATATGAGAGGAATCAAGGAGGCACAAGAGCTCAAGCTTAGGGATGCCCAAGGAACCTCAATATAATATTCCAAGAAGTCTCAAGCAACCAAGCTTGGGGATGCGCCTGTAGGCATCCCACCTTTGTTCATCAACACCTATCGGTTAGCCTAAGTTTTTACTTGTTCACATCAGATGTGCTATTCTTGGAATGTCATTTTATTTCATTTTGTTTGCTGTTTGAATAAAATTATCAAGATCTGAAATCTTTATTGAGAGAGAGTCTTCACATAGCTACTTAATTGTTTAACTACTCATCAATCTTCACTTAGATCTTTTGGAGTAGTTTGTCATTTACTCTCGTGCTTCACTCATATCCCAAGAGTAAATTGTTGAATGAATTGAATATCATAAAGTTCAAATTATATATGCTTCATATGCTTGTCCCATGGGGAGTAATGACTTCACATATAGGAAGTATAAGTGGTAAAATTTATTGAAAGTTAGCAAACACAACATTGGTCACTTGAACAATTCATGAAAGAATATTGAAGGAAGAGAGATTTCACATATAAATATACTATCTTGGACATCTTCTATGATTGTGAGCCCCCATTAATTATTTTCAAGCTTGATCAAGTAGTTGATGTTGGACAAGGAAGACAACGTAATGAGTTATGTTTGTTTATATTCACATAGAAGTTATATGTTCTTGGATCCTATAACATGTGGTGCTTGCCCTCTATCCTTTGCTAGCCAAAAATCCGCACTAAGTAGAGATACTACTTGTGCATCCAAAATCCTTGAACCCAGTTTCATGTCATGAGAGTCCACTATATCTACCTATGGATTGAATAAGATCCCTCAAGTTAGTTGTCATCGGTGCATAAAGCAATAAAAATTGCCTCTAAATATGTGTGAACTTTTATTGTAAGGGAAAATAAGCTTTGTACGATCTTGTGATGGTGAAGAAATAAAAGCGACAGACTACATAATAAAGGTTGCTATCACAAGGGGCAATATAAAGTGACGTTCCTTTACATTAAGAGTTTGCACATCCAAAAATAAAAAGCGCATGACAACTTCTGCTTCCCTCCGCGAAGGGCCTATATTTTACTTTACGTATTTACTTTTATGCAAGAGTCAATAAGTGTTCTTTTCTATTCCATTTTTATTTTCTCTCTTTGCAAGCATCATGTGGTGGGGAAAGGTCCAGGCACATATATCCCGTTGAATATAGGTGTTCATGAGTTATTATTGTTGACATTATCCCTGAGATAAATAAGTTGGGAGGCAAAACATTAAGCCCCTATCTTCCTATGTGTTTGACTGAAATGGTTTGTTCTAAAAATATGCTTTGAGTGTCAGCAATCATGGAAGACTATATGATAGTTGAGTATGAGGAATTTGCTAAATCAAAGCTCTTACATAGACCCTTCTTGAAAATAAGATGAATTGCAATTGTTTGATGACTGAGAACATAGTTTGTTAGTTTTAAAGAAAGTTTATGATCTATACTTTGACATGTGAATAGCTTGCTACTTGATCAAGAGAAGTTTTATGAGATGCGCTACTATTTATGAAATATAATGATGCTGGAAAAAGTGATTGGAATTATCATTGATCAAACTTATGCACTATGTTAGCATTCACACTTCATAAATTATTTCTTTTATCATTTACCTACTCGAGGATGAGCAGGAATTAAGCTTGGGGATGCTGATACGTCTCCAACGTATCTATAATTTATGAAGTATTCATGTCATGTTTGTAACAATTTTATATGGTTTTGGTATGATTTGATTAGAACTAACCCGGACTGACACTGTTTTCAGCAGAACTACTATGGTGTTGTTTTTTGTGCAGAAATAAAAGTTCTCGGAATGGGCCCAAAATTTACGATGATTTTTTATGGACCAGAAGCGACCCACGGAGCACCAGAGATGGACCAGGAGGTGGCCGAGGGCGCCACAAGCCTGGGGGGCACGCCCCCCGAGCTAATGGGACTCTCGGCACCCCACTGACATGATTCGAACGCCAAATATTCTATAAATAGTGAAAACCCTAGAAAGAAACCTAGAACTTCCATGCCGCCGCCGCAAGCCTCTGTACCGAAGCGATCTCATCCGGAGCCCTGTTCCGACACTCTGCCGGAGGGGGAAATCATCGCCGGAGGCCATCTTCATCATCCCGGCGGTCTCCATGATGAGGAGGGAGTAGTTCACCCTCGGGGCTGAGGGTATGTACCAGTAGCTATTTGTTTGATCTCTCTCTCTCTCGTGTTCTTGATTTGGCACGATCTTGATGTATCGCGAGCTTTGTTAATATAGTTGGATCATATGGTGTTTCTTCCCTCTCTATCTTCTTGTGATGAATTGAGTCTTTCCCTTTGAGGTTTCGTTATTGTCGGATTGAATATTTCAGATTTGAGAACACTTGATGTATGTCTTGCATGTGGATACCCATGGTGATAGTTGGGTATTCTATTGGTTCACTTGATGTATGTTTTGGTGATCAACTCACGGATTCCCGTGACCTTGGGGTAATCTAGGCATAGGGGTTGGTTGCACGTTTTCATCTCCTTTTCTCTGATAGAAACTTTGGGGTACTCTTTGAAGTTCTTTGTGTGGCTTGAATATTATGAATCTAAAGTTGTTTGATGCATATCGAATAATCAACTCACGGATACTTGTGGTGACATTGGAGTATCTAGGTGACATTAGAGTATCTAGGTGACATTAGAGTTGGTTGATGCGTATCATATGGTGTTATATTAGTACGAACTCTAGGGCTATTTGTGACACTTATAGGGATGGCTCAATAGATTGATCGGAAAGGATACCTTTGAGGTGATTTCGTACCCTACAACAATTTCTTCCTTTGTTCTCCGCTAATAGGAACTTTAGAGTGATTCTTTATCGCACGTTGAGGGATTGTTATATGATCCAATTATGTTAGCACTGTTGAGAGATTGCACTAGTGAAAGTATGAACCCTAGACCTTGTTTTCAAGCATTGCAATACCGTTTGTGCTCCATTTTATCACTTGCTATATATTTTCAGATTACAAAAACATATATCTACTATCCATACTACACTTGTATATATCACCATCTCTTCGCCGAACTAGTGCACCTATACAATTTACCATTGTATTGGGTGTGTTGGGGACACAAGAGATTTCTAGTATTTGATTGCAAGGTTGTTTGAGAGAGACCATCTTCATCCTATGCCTGCCACAGATTGATAAACTTTAGGTTATCCACTTGAGGGAAATTTGCTACTGTCCTACAAAACTCTGCACTTTCAGGCCCAACAACGTCTACAAGAATAAAAGTTGCGTAGTCACTACTAGGGAAAACCCTAGTAGTAGGGCGGTGTGGCACCCCGGCTCAGAGAATCGGTTTACCAGTGTTTCCAACCCAGAGATCATGTCTTCTGGAAACACACAACAACTTGGAACAGAACAGAACTGATCTTTATTGAAATATCTTGAGTACAAGCTCATAATTTACATTGACAGCGAGGCCAGATGCACAACATGTGCTATGACAATATCTACATTATTTATGAAACATAACAGGGCCTCGATACTACTAGGTGACTCTACGGCGTAGCGGAACATCACGTGGGAACTCCATCCCCAAAGGGACACTGTTGGGACACGGCCTAGTTAGCGTAGCACGAACCATTGGGACCTCCGTCCTCGACTTCTCCTGCATCTGGCATGATACGCCAGGTGAGTACTTGGAATGTACTCGCAAGCTCACGGCAACCATTACAATGCAGCGAACAATAGCCTGGCAATGATCACATTAAGTGCTTAAAGTGCTTACTGTTACCAAATACCAACTTACTCGCTCTGGGTTGTCCCACAACCCTCGAAATACTCATGATCCACTGAGTACTTCCGAACTTAAGACAAGTTCTTCCATCATTATTATCATTATTACGGTTGAACATTCAGTGGCCTAGTACGGACTGTCCAATACCGTGGACGCGGCTATTCGAATAGATTCTTACACTCTGCAGAGGTTGCGCACTTTACCCACACTATGGAGCTCCTGGTCCCGTACCTCGGTACACTTCCCTCTCGGGTGGACCGGTGCTGCTCCAACGAAATTTGCCTAACCCGTGACTCCTCCATCGTACCACCGACAATCATACCCTCCCAGGGTCATGTCCTGGGTGGCCCCTGTGTCACCCCGTGACACCTGCCACCGTCGTGGCTAACTAAATTGTCCCAAACGGGGACGCCGGCAAAATAACTCAACTGGGCTCACAGGATTATCGTGGTCTACCTAATCAGGGTAGCACACACACATAACCCTCCCTCTTTGGTGGTACCGATAAAAGAGCACAAGGCCAGACCAAGTCAAGGCCGTCCCATACCGGCAAATGTGGCTGCACGGATAAGTCCGGATAGGTGGCACTTGATCAACCAATTAGGTTTAGTATTATCAAGTACTTAACAAGCATGGATATTTATCATGAATAACTTAACATGGCAGTAGCTATGCATCAAAGTAAATTACTTTGAATTATCACATAGTAAAATAGTGCAAATAATTCAATTAAATAACCAACACTATTGAAATGCTTCATGAAATCGATGACATGGCTTGCCTTGCTCTGTTGGGTTGTCCACAAACTCCTGGGCTTCAAAATCAAAAGTATTTCCTTCTGAAAATATTTTGAAAAAGCAAAGGAAAATGTCACATAACACTGTTCTGTTCACCAGAAATTCTGTGAGTATGAGAAAAATACCAAAATTTACCAGACAATAGAGGAGCTCAAGACAAACCCAATGCAAAAAGAATCAATTGATTTGGACTTATGGATAAAAAGTTATGAGTGGTCAAATTACTGGTCAAATCTGATTTAAAAACAGAAACTAGAAAATCAGCAGAGGGCCACGTCGAAGACGTATTTCGCCAGGGCGCCTCCACTTACCGCTTCGGCGAGCCACTGACTAGCGGGCCCCTCTGTCAGACTTAAAAGGGGGAGAGAGGGAACAGAGAGCTGCGGAGCTCCGGCGATACAGACGGCGGCGAGGTCCGGCGACTACAGGGATGGAACGAGCGCACGAAGACGAACACGCACGTACCCGCGATGTGACGAGAGATGGCCGGACGGCGTCGTCCTGTTCCTCTCCAGCGGCGACTGCGCTCGGGTGTCATCGGAGACGGCGATTCCGGCGGAGTTTCGGTCGGGCAGGGGTTCAGGCGGGGTCAGGAGAGCTAGCTGAGCTCGCGTGTGCAGTTGGTTGAGGCTGGGGTGGAGCGAAACGGCGAGGTGGCGGAGCTCGGGTGGCGGCGGATCGCCGGCGAGATGCGAGGCCAGAGGGCCTCTCGGCCTTGGCTCGATGCTTGGGAAGTCGATTGGGAGGTGGTGGAGTGCGGTGAGGAGCTGGGAAGGGCTGGCCGCGGCCTTTTATAGGCGGGGGCGAGCTCTCTGGAACCGGTGGGGCTCGGGCCACGTCGCCGGAGTCCGGACGCCGCGCTGGCTGGATCGGCATGGGCGACGGGATAGGAGAGGGCAGAGAAGTTAATGCGGACGGTGGCGGCTTGCGGAGGAAGGCGACGGCCAGCAGGGCCACAGTGCGGGCACGGGTGTCACAGTGCCCGTGTGCGGTGGCCGCCGCCGGGGACGATTCCGGCAAGGGGAAAGCTCCAGAATGGCCAGGTGGGTGGAGGAGAGGATGTCGGCGAGCTGAGACAAGGTACGGCTACGCGGGGCAGCCAGACGCATCACATCAGACGCGGGCGCGGTGCAGAGTGCGTGCATTGGCATGCCAATGCCGTGCTCACCACAGGTACTGGCATCTGGAGGCCACGCAAGTCTGGTGCACCATGTCTAGCACATTCTCCTTTGGTCACTTAGCCTCTCTGTGCCACTGGCTCGACTAGACGCACTCTGGTTCGAAGTGTAGCTTCAGCTACAGTTTCTGACAGAAACTTTGGGAGGGATCTAGAGGAGAGATGAGCTGGAGATGAAGTTAACAGAGATGTCTGGGATGATCTACTTTGGAAGGACTCCAAACTGGCCAAATTTGAAAGATTTTCATCAAGATTTGAATGCAGTTCATGTACAACTGCTGTTTCTGGTCCAGAAGCAAGATGAGCTTGTAGCACTCACCTGGTTGATTTGCTGAGGCTGAAATTTGGTGTGTGAGGGTTATTTGGTGAGAAGAATATGTCATAAAAATTTCAGCTCAATTGAATACCCCTAGATGGTACTTCCTTCACAGAGGTTTGAATTGAGCAGAAACTTGTCAGAATATTGCTGCTGAAAATTTGTACTGGACAAGATGATATTTTTAGATATTGTGCAATATAGGTTCCCTAGTATCTCAGGGAATTATTTAAGAGTTTTATGAGTTGGGAAAATATGGGTTGCTTCACAAAGGGCCAGTACTGTCCAGAAGGCAAATTGAGTTTTCTGGACAAAATTTTATACTGGACCATGAAATGTTTTTGAAGATTGTGGGAGTAGAGGATGACAAGGAGGTGTGGTATTAATTTGGGATTTTTCTGATCATCAGAACTATAGGTTGCTTCATAACCCATAGTGATGACAGATTTTCCCAAAGGAAGAAAATGAATTATTGGGAAAGATTGAGAATTGGAATTTGATCCAGTAGGTGTGTGACAAGATTTTGGCCAGATGTTGAGGGCTTTGGATTACTCAGAGAAAGATTCAAAAGTTCACAAGTCCAAAGTCAATTGAAAAGGTTCAGAAACCATCCAAATTGCAAATAAAGCCTGAAAGATTTCGAAAAGAAAAGTTGCCAAAAATCAGGGTGTCACAAACCTATCCCCCTTAGAATGAATCTCGTCCTCGAGATTCGGTTGCTCAGGGAACGAGTGTGGATATGCTGATCTCAGAAAATCTTCTCTTTCCCAGGTAGCTTCTTCCTCGGTATGGTGCTCCCACAATACTTTGTAAAATCTGATTACTTTACTCCTGGTAGTTCTTTCCATTTCATCCAATATTCTGACAGGTTTTTCCTCGTAGGTCAAGTCTTTGGTCAATTCTAGCTCACTCATATCTGCCTGTTTGGTCGGGGGTGCAATGCAGTTTCTGAGCTGTGATATGTGGAAGACATCGTGAACATCAGACAATTCTGGTGGTAATTCTAGCTGATACGCCACTCTGTCACTTCTAGCAATTACTGGAAAGGGACTGATATATCTCGGTGCAAGCTTTCCTCAGGTGTGAAACCTTTTTATTCCCTTCATGGGGGTAACTCGGAGATAGGCATACTCTCCGGGCTCAAAAGTTACCTCTCGGTGCTTTGGGTCATAGTAACTCTTTTGACGGGACTTGGCTGCTCGAAGACGCTCCCGAATATCCTTGACTTGCTTCTCAGCCTCGAGCATCAAATCCGTGCCAAAGATATGGCTGTCTCCTGTTTGAGACCAATTTAAGGGAGTGCGACACTTCCGTCCATCTAGAGCTTCAAATGGTGACATCTTGAGACTTGACTGATAGCTATTATTATAAGAGAATTCTGCGTAAGGCAGACTATCCTCCCATTTGGGTCCATAGGTGAGGGCACAAGACCGAAGCATATCTTCCAGTATCTGGTTCACACGCTCGGTCTGTCCATCCGTCTGTGGATGATATGCCGTACTATGCTTTAGCACTGTTCCCAGGGCTTGATGCAATCGCAGCCAGAATGCTGAAGTGAACAAGGAGCCTCTATCCGATGTGATAGACTTGGGTACTCCATGAAGGCTGACTATCCGGGACATGTAGAGCTGTGCAAGCTGAATAGCTTTGAAAGTGGTCTTTACCGGAATAAAGTGAGCCACTTTCGTAAGTATATCCACGATGACCCAGATAGCATCATGGCCTCTTGTTGACTTGGGTAGTCCAACAATGAAGTCCATGCATATGTCATCCCACTTCCACTGGGGAACCGGCAAAGGTTGCAGTAGTCCAGCGGGTTTCTGGTGCTCAGCCTTAACTCTGTTGCAGACATCACAGCAAGCAACATAATATGCAATATCCCTTCGCATTCCTGGCCACCAAAAGGTTTCTCGCAAGTCCTGGTACATTTTCGTTCCTCCCGGATGGATAGAGTATGCGGATTCATGTGCTTCTCTGAGTATTTGTTGTCTCAAGTTTTCTTGGTCAGGTACACATATTCGGTTTTCAAACCATAAGGTGCCTTGGTCATCAACATGGAAGGACTTGGCCTTTCCTTGCGGAATATTCTCCTTGATTTCTTGTATGCTTTTATCTGATTTCTGTGCTGTCTTAATTTCTTCCATAAGTGTTGGAATAATTTCCATGGTATCCGGGCTAATTGGGCCGCATAGCACCATATTCAAGTTGACAAATTCTTCTTGTAGCCTCGGATGGATTCCTTCCATTATTGCATTTATGGTGCCTTGTTTTCTGCTGAGAGCATTGGCGACCACATTGGCTTTTTCCCGGATGATAATTAATTCCAATATCATAGTCCTTGACCAATTCAAGCCATCTTCTTTGCCTGAGATTAAGGTCGGGTTGGGTGAAAATATACTTGAGACTCTTATGGTCTGTGTATATTTCACATCGCTGTCCAATGAGGTAATGCCTCCAAATCCTTAATGCATGAACCACGACTGCCAATTCTAAGTCATGAGTGGGATAATTCTCTTCATGGGGTCGTAGTTGTGTGGATGCATATGCTACAACCTTTCCTTCTTGCATTAGAACGCAGCCGATTCCACGCCTGGAAGCATCACAATATATGTCGAAGCTCTTGTGGATATCTGAAAGAACTAAGACAGGGGCCGTAGTTAGCCTCGTCTTTAACTCCATGAAATTGCTATCGCATTCTTCCGTCCAGACAAATTTGTGGTTCTTTTTCAACAGTTCTGTCAATGGCTTGGCTATTTTTGAGAAGCCTTCAATGAAGTGACGGTAGTAGCCTGCCAATCCCAGAAAACTACGGATTTCAGTTACTGTGGCTAGTGTCTTCTAGTTTAATACTGCAGTCACCTTGCTGGGGTCGACGGCCACACCCTGTTCTGACAGAACATGTCCCAGAAAGCCCACCTCTTTTAGCCAAAATTCACATTTACTGAACTTGGCATACAAGCGATGGGTCCTTAGTCTTTCCAGGACAGTACGGAGGTGTTGCGTATGCTCTTCTTCATCTTTAGAGTAGATCAGAATATCATCAATGAATACTACCACAAATTTATCCAAGAAGTCCATAAAGACCTTGTTCATCATGCTCATGAAGTACGCTGGAGCATTTGTCAGCCCAAATGACATGACTGTAAATTCATATAGACCATATCTGGTAGTGAAGGCTGTCTTGGGGATATCCTCTTTCCTGATTTTTAACTGATGATACCCCGTTCGAAGGTCAATCTTGGAAAATACCCGGGCCCCGTTTAACTGGTCGAACAAATCATCAATGAGGGGAAGCGGATATTTATTTTTAATGGTGACCTCATTTAACTGGCGATAGTCTACACACATTCGTAGGCTTCCATCCTTCTTCTTAACAAACAGCACAGGTGATCCCCACGGTGAAGTGCTTGGACGAATGTACCCTTTTTGCAATAATTTATCCAATTGCTTCTTTAATTCCACCAGCTCTGGGGAAGGCATACGGTAGTACTTCTTATAAATTGGAGCAGTTCCGGGAACAACATCAATAGCGAACTCTAGTTCCCGATCAGGTGGCATTCCTGGTAATTCTTCCAGAAATACGTCCGGAAATTCACTGACTACTGGAATCAGATTTATGTCTGTAGCTGTGGCTTTGAATGCCATTCCTTTCTTTGACATCATTCTGCTAGCAGTGAATTGCACTGTTTGGCCTGCCAGATTAACCAGTGTCACCGTCCTGGTGGCACAGTTGATACACACCTGATGTGGTACCAACCAATCCATTCCCAATATTATATCCAGTCCAGGGGATTCAATGGCAACAAGAGTAGCTGGAAACTTGACGCCATGTATCAAAATTTCCAGATCCTTGTATATCACATTTGTTCTGAGCATGGAGCCAGGGGATTGCACCACCATGATTTTGTCCAAAATAGAAGGAGAAAGTTTGTGCAAGGTGGCAAAACTCCGCGAAATAAATGAATGAGAAGCCCTAGAATCAAATAAAATTATTGCAGGTATGTCATTAACAGAAAACATACCAAGGACTACATCTGGTGCTTCACGGGCTTCCTCAGCGGAGATATGATGGACTTGGCCGCGATAGAAGTTCGGATTGGGGCGGCGTCCAACATTGTTGACTTGTGGCTTGTAGTCGGATGACGGGTTTCCATTTCTTGCAGGGCACTGCCTGGAATAATGCCCGCTCTGGCCGCAAGTAAAGCATGTGTTGTTGCGGCGGCAGTCCTCCAGCACTGGCTGTTTGCCGAAGGTCTTGTTCTGGCTGACAGGCTTATTGCCGTTATTTCCATTGTTCCAGGCAGGCTTGTATTCAGATGGACCTGGTTGCCAGAGGCGTGGCTTCTGCACAAACTGCTCCCGATTGTCCTTCTTGGGTTCAAACTTCCGCTTGCGATCATCAAATCCTGACTTATGCTCACGTTCAGCTATGAAAGCCTTGTTCACCAGAGTCTGGAAGTCAGGAAAATCAAGCATACAAAGCTGACAACGGAGGGTATGATTCAGCCCTCCTAGGAATCGGTCGATCTTTCTTTCTTCTGTAGACACATCGTGAGTGGAGTATCGTGCCAAATTATTAAACTTGTTCAGATACTCACCCACTGACATGTTCCCTTGGGTAAGGGCCAGAAATTCCCTCTGCTTCACCTTCATTATGCCAGTAGGAATATGATACTTGTGGAATGCCTCTTTGAACTTCTCCCAAGAAATATCTTCTTCAGAAGGCCACATAACTTTTATATTGTCCCACCATATAGCTGCTGGTCCCTCCAGGTAGTGAGTAACAAAAGGAACCTTGTCTGACTCATCACAGCGGGCTATGTCCAACTTCTTTTCCATGGTCCTTAGCCAGTCATCGGCTTCCATAGGATCCACAGCCTGACCAAAACTGGGTGGCTTGGTACGCTAAAAATCGAACAACTTAGAGTGTGTCCCATTGTTTTTATTCTGGCCCACCAAAGTCTGCATACTTTTTAGAAATTCCATGAGATCTTGATTTCTTTTCTCTTCAAACATTCTCATGATTTGATCAGTAGTTGGTGACTGTGGTGGCGGAGGAGGCAAATCTTCTGGTGCCTGTCCTGCTTGCCTGGCGGATCGACGAACGGGAGTTCCATCGCCGCCTTGATTACTACACCTCTTCATCCTAAATTTGTTCCCATTGCAAAATACCGAATCGATGAGCAACATCCATAAGGGAAAGCATGATAGTATGACACCAAAAAAAACCAAATAAAAAGGGAAGATAAAGAGAACCACATAATTATACAAGGCAACCCAACATCATACATGACAAGCTAGTAGGGGGATTATCATGACTGGACTGCTCATACGGCAGTTGACATCTGCAGAGATGCTATGATGCATGCACTGAAACTCAAGCCTCCACTCTAGTAGCGCGGGTGGCACGAACACTGGCAAACTGAAGACTCTTCGTCGTCTGACCCTGTCTCGGAATCTGAGCTGATGATATGAATCTCGGTCTCCGGATCAAAGGTAACACGACGACGCTGACGGGAAGGCTCCGCCTCTGAAGGAGAAGAAGCACGATGCCGCAACATCAGAGCAGCTGGGGTAGCTAGGAGTGAGGCCCACTCTGCTGGGGTCTCACGTCGGCTACTAGACGAAAAGCCTGGCGGCCCGAACGAGCTAGAAGGAGTCTCAGAAGGTGGAACGGGTGGAGTATACACAGGTGAAAACGGAGGTGGAGGAGGAGACTGTGCTGCCGCAACAGCTGCAAGTGCCTCTCGGGCATGAGTCAGCTCCTCAGCTAGTGAAGTGATCATACGGTAACTGGCGTTCAGATAACGAGATAACACACCAGTAGCACGATCACTCGCCGGGTCAACAGGTGCGAAAAGGACTCGCCCTGTCGCAGGTGACAGGGTGGGGTAGTGAAAGAAACCTGGATCAGTCTGCATCTCGACCTCGTGGAAGCGCAAGTCAGTGAGAGCCTCCATCGCAGCAAACTGGATCGCCAGCTCCGGAGTAGAAGCAGTTCTGCCCTTGGAAGAACGGGAGTAACTACCAATATCCGAACTCGCAGTAAGAAAGGCCTCCGCGTGATACTCGTACACTGAACCAGCAAGCTTCTCTCGAAACACCTGGTACACTGGGTCTTCGCCGTTGGGATACAGCCGAAGCCAGACGCTACGAAGCAGTACTGGAAAAGTGAACGGTGCCGGCTCATGATTATAGTGGTATAGAACTGGTGCCATCTACACTCACAAAGCCAACGGTTAGCATAACAAAAACTATATGCATGCCATGCAGCAAAACAGATGCATCAGGCAAAGCACATACCAAGACTCTAAACTAGTCGCGGTTCTAGCGCAGGGTTAACTAGGGTGTCCTACAGTTAACCTGGCTCTGATACCAAGCGGTGTGGCACCCCGGCTCAGAGAACCGGTTTACCAGTGTTTCCAACCCAGAGATCATGTCTTCTGGAAACACACAACAACTTGGAACAGAACAGAACTGATCTTTATTGAAATATCTCGAGTACAAGCTCATAATTTACATTGATAGCGAGGCCAGAAGCACAACATGTGCTATGACAATATCTACATTATTTATGAAACATAACAGGGCCTCGATACTACTAGGTGACTCTACGGCGTAGCGGAACTGTGGGATCGAGGAGATAGGTCTAGAGGGGGGTGAATAGACCCTTAACCAGCCAAATTAGCAGATTTTAATTTCCCTTGGAACTTAGACAGATTTTGGCACACGTTAAGATCACTACCATACTTTCTACACATGCATATCTAGAGATTGAGCAGCGGAAATAGTAAAGCATGCAAGTGTGCGGAAAGTAAAGGGGTAGAGTATGGAAGATCAAGCGCAATGAAGACACGGTGGTTTTTGGCGTGGTTCCGATAGGTGGTGCTATCGTACGTCCACGTTGATGGAGACTTCAACCCACGAAGGGTAATGGCTGCGCGAGTCCACGGAGGGCTCCACCCACGAAGGGTCCACGAAGAAGCAACCTTGTCTATTCCACCATGGCTTACGTCCACGAAGGACTAGCCTCACTTGGGGTAGATCTTCACGAAGTAGGCGATCTCCTTGCCCTTACAAACTTCTTGGTTCAACTCCACATCATGTCGGAGGCTCCCAAGTGACACCTAACCAATCTAGGAGACACCACTCTCCAAAAGGTAATAGACGGTGTGTTGTTGATGAACTCCTTGCTCCTGTGCTTCAAATGATAGTCTTCCCAAACACTCAAGAACTCCTCACAGATTTGGCTATGGTGGAAGAAGGATTTGAGTGGAAAGCAACTTGGGAAAGGCTAGAAATCAAGGTTCAAATGGTAGGAATGGAATCTCTTGATCTCAACACATGAGTAGGTGGTTCTCTCTCAGAAAATGTATGGTGGAAGTGTAGGCACGTTCTGATGGCTCTCCTTTCTGAAAAGGAGGTGGTGGAGGGGTATATATAGCCTCCACACAAAATCCAACCGTTACACACTTTTGACCCAACTCGGTGGCACCGATTCAAAAGACTCGGTAGCACCGAACAGTGTAAAAGATATGAACGTTAGGCATCTCGGTGGGACCGATACAGACAACTCGGATGGACCGAAGTGCAATGGCTTAGGGCAAACCTCATCTCGGTGGCACCGATTGCATCAACTCGGTTGGACCGAAGTGAAGCAATAAGGCAACAGAGACTTGGCAAGCCATCTCGGTGAGACCGATATGCATAACTCAGTGAGACCGAAGTGAATGCAACCGATTACAGAGAGTTGGCAAGGCCATCTCGGTGGGACCGAGATCCATTTCGGTGGATCCGATTTGTTAGGGTTTTGGCAGTGGCTAAGTCTAGATGAACTCGGTGGGGCCGGATTGAGAAATTCGGTGGGGCCGAGTTGGAATGTTGGTCTTGGACATATTTGGAATTGAGATAGTGGTTGAGGGTTTAGGAGTACTGTCACTAAGCACTTTGAGCAAAAAGACCATTAAGCAACACCTCATCCCCTTTTAATAGTATTGGCTTTCCTATGGACTCAATGTGATCTTGGATCACTAAACCAAAAATGTAGAGTCTTGATCTTTTGCCAATCCTTGTCCTTAGCATTTTGAAGGGGTTCCACATCCTCTTGTCCATGCCATGCCATTGTTGAACTTGTCTGAAATTCACTAGATAAAAGCATTAGTCCAACAACATGTATGTTGGCATAAATTACCAAAACCACCAAGGGAGCAAATGTGCTTTCAATCTCCCCCTTTTTGGTAATTGATGACAACATACATCAAAGCTTCAAATAATGATATAGCAGAGGTTTGTATGAAAGCTTTGAAGGAAACATGTAACATATATGAGCTCCCTAGAACTCCCCCTGAAGATGTGCATATAACATGATGATATCTCATGGGAATTATACATGCAACATGTATCTTGGCTATATGCATCAGAGCAAATATATATATCATATAGGGTCCACATGTACATGATTTTCTCCTTGCAAACAATATATACTAGTAAGGGGTCAACCATGTTCATGAGTGTGATGCATATACTTACTTTGAAGGTCTTGATCAAGTACCTGAAGAAATACACTTGAGAAAACAGGGTTAGATTACACAAGATAATTTCTTCAAGAAAAGACAAAAGATCAACAAGAAACCAAGATTGGGATGACATGTAGAATGGAGTATCACTAGGTGAATACTTCTTTGACACAGACATGTCCCCAAAAGAAATAGTTGTCTCCCCTTAAAGAACTTCCTCTCCCCCTGAATCAGACATTGGATATTGGGAGCAGGTAGGGTGAGAAAACTTAAAACAACTAAAGAACAAACTAATCATGTTTCTCCCCTCTTAGAAACATGTAAGGTGCATCTCTTTTGTAGTAATAAGCTTTGATGTAATTCCTCTCTCCCCCTTTGACATCAATTTCCAAGAAGGGACTTCAAGGTTATTGTTCAAGTGGGTTTGGTCCTTGAGGAACACATCTAGCCTTTGTGTGGCTCTGGATGCTAGTAGAGGGTAAGAATCATCGAGTGGAGCTGGAGCAGAAAAACTCAGGAAATTTTTGACAGAAAATTCCTTAGTGCAGCAAAATCGGTGACACCGAGTTGAAACAATTCGGTGGAACCGAGTTTGATGCAATGGAGCAATTTGTCAACTCAGCTCACCAGGCAAAGGAAATCTCACAAAGATTTGCAATGAATTAATTGCGAAACTAGCTAAAGACAAAGACAGAGGAAAAACAGAAAAGAGACAAAGAAACATCTAGATGAAGTTTTTTTTGAGAACTTCATCTAGATGGGTCGGTGACTAGGTCACCTATGTTAGAGTATATTGACTTAGGAGTCAAGTGAGAACACTTGATCATAGGTCATACTCATCGTTTAAGCTCGAAATGGGGTTGCCATTTTTCCTTTAAGCATTTCAATGTATTCACATCTTGTTGAGTTGCTTTAGCTCATGTCTTTGAGTAAAGCTTCTCTAAGATGTGAGAACTTACATTGGGATTTGGTGGTGAAGTCCTTCATGTAGTTGAACTTGAAGTGGATGCTCATGAGTTGAAGTTTGGAGCTATCCTATCATGTGTAGTTCATCTTCCTACATGGGTTAGATTTGCAAGGAACAACATGTATATTCAAAATGACAAGAATGAAGCATAACTCAAATGTTGTCAAGGATATGTTTAGGTTGTCTTGTTCCTTGTACCACCAACACTTGTTGATACTTCGGTTATACAAGATTGCTCGAGATAAGAGTGAGATGCAATCTTGTGACATGAAGTTTGTCCAAGTACCTACAAAAAGGTTAGATACAATACAAGGGAGCAAAATATCCAAGATATAAGATGATCATGGAAGATATCATGGATTAGTCAAGAATGCTCATGCCCTCGTATGCATCCACATGAACCTCTAGTTCACGTTTGAAGCATCAATGATGTTCAACTCACTTCTCAAGTGACAGAACACTTTCTCGTCAAGGGGTTTGGTAAAGATGTCCGCCAATTGTTTGTCGGTACGAACATGTTTAAGGTCAATATCACCTTTCTCAACATGATCTCGAATGAAGTGGTGACGAACCTCAATATGCTTAGTTCGAGAATGTTGCACGGGATTGTGCGCAATCTTAATAGCACTCTCATTATCACATAGTAATGGTACATGTCTCACATGCACACCATAGTCTTTAAGAGTTTGTGTCATCCATAGTAATTGAGCACAACATGATCCCGTGGCAATGTATTCCGCTTCGGCAGTAGATAGAGATACGGAATTTTGTTTCTTGGAGGACCAAGACACAAGAGATCTACCAAGAAATTGACATGTACCCGATGTGGATTTTCTGTCAACCTTGTCTCCGGCGTAGTCCGAATCGGAGTAGCCAACAAGATTGAAAGAAGATCCTTTGGGATACCATATGCCAAAGTTTGGTGTATGTAACAAGTATCTCACAATTCTTTTCACCGCCTTAAGGTGACACTCTTTTGGTGCCGCTTGGTATCGTGCACACATGCACACGCTTAGCATAATATCAGGATGGGAGGCACATAGATATAGCAATGAACCAATCATAGATCGATATACCTTTTGATCAACTAGTTTGCCATCCTTGGTCAAGTCAAGATGTCCACTCGTGGGCATCGGAGTTTTCATACCTTTACTCTCTTGCATGTTGAACTTCTTGAATAAGTCCTTGGTATACTTTGTTTGAGAAACAAAGGTACCTTCCCTAGTTTGCTTGATTTGCAAACCAAGAAAGAATTTGAGTTCACTCATCATAGACATCTCGAACTTTTCCGACATCAACCTTCCAAACTTTTCACTAAAAGAGGGGTTAGTAGATCCAAAGATAATATCATCGACATAAATTTGGCATACAAATAATTCTCCATTAACCCTCTTAGTGAACAAAGTTGAATCAATCTTCCCAATTTCGAAACCTTTTTCAAGAAGGAACTTTGTCAAGCATTTGTACCAAGCTCTAGGGGCTTGTTTAAGACCATAGAGAGCTTTACGAAGTTTGTACACATGATTAGGTTTCTTGGGATTCTCAAAGCCGGGAGGTTGTTTAACATACACTTCCTCCTCAATTTCACCATTTAAGAAAGCACTTTTAATATCCATTTGGTAAAGAGTGATATCATGGTGATTGGCATATGCAAGTAAAATGCGAATGGACTCAAGTCTTGAAACGAGGGCATAGGTCTCACCATAGTCCATACCTTCGACTTGTGTGTACCCTTGTGCTACGAGACGAGCCTTGTTGTGTACAACTTGTCCATCTTCATCTTGCTTATTCTGGAACACCCATTTGGTTCCAATGATGTTTTGCTCTTCCTTAGGCTTCTCAACCAAAGTCCAAACCTGGTTCCTCTCAAAGTTGTGTAGCTCCTCGTGCATTGCATTTACCCAATCGGGGTCCTTGAGAGCATCTTCCACCTTCAAAGGTTCAACACTAGAGATAAATGAGTAATGCTCACAAAAGTTAGCTAAACGAGTTTTAGAGCGAGTGATTCTCCCGGTTTGGATATCTCCAAGTATTTGTTCGACGGGATGATCCTTGTCGATTCTTGCTCTAACTCGAGGTAGCTTTTTCTTGGGTTGTGGTGAGGCTTCCTCATCATCATCTTCTTCTTCTTCGTTGATGTTGTCGTTGTTCGCTTGTGGAGGTGGAGAAGGAGGTTGAGGTGGATCGTCTTGTTGCACTTCCTCATTCCCATCGTCTTGACGTGTTCCACTTGTGGATGCCTCCATATCAACTTGTCGTTCACCTTGACGTGAAGTTGGGGCTTCCACTTGAATAGACGAGGTGCTCTCCTTCACTTCCATGGGGCGAATCTTGCCAATGGGCAAGTCTTGGATTGCTTCCGATGGTTCTTGATCTCCTACATCAACTGGCAATTGCTCGACTTGCGAGCCGTTAGTCTCATCAAACTTCACATCTACCGTCTCTTCAACTTTTCGAGTGAAGTTGTTATAGACACGGTAAGTGTGAGAGTTCGATCCATAACCAAGTAGGAATCCTTCATGAGATTTAGGAGCAAATTTTGAACGACGATGCTTATCAAGAATGTAACATTTTGAGCCAAATACTCGAAAGTATCCAACTTGTGGTTTGTTACTGGTGAGCAGTTCATATGCCGTTTTACCAAGAAGCTTGTGAAGGTAGAGTCGATTTGTTGCATGACAAGCTGTTTCAACTGCTTCCACCCAAAAATGTCTTGGCGTCTTGTATTCATCTAGCATTCTCCTCGCCATCTCAATAAGTGTCCGGTTCTTCCTCTCAACAACTCCATTTTGTTGAGGTGTGTACGTAGCCGAGAACTCATGTGAAATACCCTCCTCATCAAGAAAGGTGTCCACATTTGCGTTCTTGAACTCCGTTCCATTGTCACTCCGAACCTTCTTGATCTTCACATAAAATTGATTTTGGGCCTTTCTTGCGAAGTTCTTGAAGATCTTTTGTACCTGCGATTTGTCATCAAGAAAGAACACCCACGTAAATCTTGAAAAATCATCAACAATGACCAAACCGAAAGAGTTACCACCAAGACTCTTATAGGCGTTGGGACCAAAAAGATCCATATGAAGTAGCTCGAGTGGTCTCCTTGTGGTCATAATGTTCTTTACGCGATGGCTTCCTCCAACTTGTTTTCCTGCTTGGCAAGCACTACAAAGTCGATCTTTGTCAAATATAACATCTTTCACTCCAAGAATGTGATCTCCTTTAACAAGTTTATCAAGGTTACGCATACCAACATGTCCAAGTCTTCTATGCCATAACCAACCCTTAGAAGATTTAGCAATTAAACAAGTACGAGGTTGAGCTCTCTTAGTGAAATCAACAATGTATAGATCACCTCTACGAATGCCGGTAAAGACCATATTATGATTATCTTGACGAAACACTTGGCAATCTACTTTGATAAATAGAACATTAAAGCCAAAATCAGCTAGTCTAGATACGGAAAGAAGATTGTAACCAAGAGATTCAACAAGCATAACATTTTGTATGGAGCTATCATTGGAAATGGCCACCTTACCAAGGCCAAGTACCTTACACTTGGAGTTGTCTCCAAAAGTCACATACTTGCGTGGACCATCATTTTTAGTAAGCTCACGAAACATGTCTCTATCTCCGGTCATGTGATCGGTACATCCACTATCAAGAATCCACTCTTTTCCTCCGGCCATGTAATCTCAAAGATTTGCCATAAGACTGAGATTCCTCATGGTCTTCTCGAATTCAATGTCAAATTCTTCGGCCTCATCATAATAGCCATGCTCAACATCATCAACATCATGCGTGTGGTCATTACCTAGGGCAATAGATTCGTTAGTTTCATGATCGTGACAATGTTCAAGTTTATGAATTCTAATGGCTTCCATGATAATGTTACTAATAGTTCTAACATCTCCTTTGGCAAGCATATGATCACGAAGCTCAAACAAGCAATCATCAAACTTAGGATCATTAGGACTCATCTTGTGAAAAGCAACAGCCTTATGAAGAATCTTATCAAGACTCTTTAAAGAGTAATCGGGATATCGCTTTTCCAAGTCATGCCATAGAGTATAAGCACATTCAAAGTTTTGCATACAACCAAGCACAATTTTAGGTAATCCTCTAATGATAAGATTGACGGTTCTAAGATTACGAAGCATGTCAATTTCCTCTTCATGGGTAGGATGCAAGGGATCAATAGGGGGCACGTAAGGATTATGAATATACTTGCTCAAGTTAAATTCATCAAAGATATCAAGCATTTCATCCTTCCAAAAGTTGTAATACTCCCCATTGAGAATAGGCACTCTACGTCTAAGACTCCCCAACGTAGACACATCCATCTCCTTCCAATGGTGATGAAACCAAGGCAATGGAGACCAAAGCTCTGATACCAATTGTGGGATCGAGGAGATAGGTCTAGAGGGGGGTGAATAGACCCTTAACCAGCCAAATTAGCAGATTTTAATTTCTCTTGGAACTTAGACAGATTTTGGCACAAGTTAAGATCACTACCATACTTTCTACACATGCATATCTAGAGATTGAGCAGCGGAAATAGTAAAGCATGCAAGTGTGCGGAAAGTAAAGGGGTAGAGTATGGAAGATCAAACGCAATGAAGACACGGTGGTTTTTGGCGTGGTTCCGATAGGTGGTGCTATCGTACGTCCACGTTGATGGAGACTTCAACCCACGAAGGGTAACGGCTGCGCGAGTCCACAGAGGGCTCCACCCACGAAGGGTCCACGAAGAAGCAACCTTGTCTATTCCACCATGGCTTACGTCCACGAAGGACTAGCCTCACTCGGGGTAGATCTTCACGAAGTAGGCGATCTCCTTGCCCTTACAAACTTCTTGGTTCAACTCCACATCATGTCGGAGGCTCCCAAGTGACACCTAACCAATCTAGGAGACACCACTCTCCAAAAGGTAATAGACGGTGTGTTGTTGATGAACTCCTTGCTCCTGTGCTTCAAATGATAGTCTTCCCAAACACTCAAGAACTCCTCACAGATTTGGCTATGGTGGAAGAAGGATTTGAGTGGAAAGCAACTTGGGAAAGGCTAGAAATCAAGGTTCAAATGGTAGGAATGGAATCTCTTGATCTCAACACATGAGTAGGTGGTTCTCTCTCAGAAAATGTATGGTGGAAGTGTAGGCACGTTCTGATGGCTCTCCTTTCTGAGAAGGAGGTGGTGGAGGAGTATATATAGCCTCCACACAAAATCCAACCGTTACACACTTTTGACCCAACTCGGTGGCACCGATTCAGAAGACTCGGTAGCACCGAACAGTGTAAAAGATATGAACGTTAGGCATCTCGATGGGACCGATACAGACAACTCGGATGGACCTAAGTGCAATGGCTTAGGGCAAACCTCATCTCGGTGGCACCGATTGCATCAACTCGGTTGGACCGAAGTGAAGCAATAAGGCAACAGAGACTTGGCAAGCCATATCGGTGAGACCGATATGCACAACTCACTGAGACCCAAGTGAATGCAACCGATTACAGAGAGTTGGCAAGGCCATCTCGGTGGGACCGAGATCCATTTCGGTGGATCCGATTTGTTAGGGTTTTGGCAGTGGCTATGTCTAGATGAACTCGGTGGGTCCGGATTGAGAAATTCGGTGGGGCCGAGTTGGAATGTTGGTCTTGGACATATTTGGAATTGAGATAGTGGTTGAGGGTTTAGGAGTACTGTCACTAAGCACTTTGAGCAAAAAGACCATTAAGCAACACCTCATCCACTTTTAATAGTATTGGCTTTCCTATGGACTCAATGTGATCTTGGATCACTAAACCAAAAATGTAGAGTCTTGATCTTTTGCCAATCCTTGTCCTTAGCATTTTGAAGGGGTTCCACATCCTCTTGTCCATGCCACGCCATTGTTGAACTTGTCTAAAATTCACTAGATAAAAGCATTAGTCCAACAACATGTATGTTGGCATAAATTACCAAAACCACCAAGGGAGCAAATGTGCTTTCAGGAACATCACGTGGGAACTCCATCCCCAAAGGGACACTGCTGGGACATGGCCTTGTTAGCGTAGCACGAACCATTGGGACCTCCGTCCTCGGCTTCTCCTGCATCTGGCATGATATGCCAGGTGAGTACTTGGAATGTACTCGCAAGCTCACGGCAACCATAACAATGCAGTGAACAATAGCATGGCAATGATCACATTAAGCACTTAAAGTGCTTACTGTTACCAAATACCAACTTACTCGCTCTGGGTTGTCCCACAACCCTCGAAATACTCATGATCCACTGAGTACTTCCGAACTTAAGACAAGTTCTTCCATCATTATTATCATTATTACGGTTGACCATTCAGTGGCCTAGTACGGACTGTCCAATACCGTGGACGCAGCTATTCGAATAGATTATTACACTCTGCAGAGGTTGCGCACTTTACCAACACTATGAAGCTCCTGGTCCCGTACCTCGGTACACTTCCCTCTCGGGTGGACCGGTGCTGCTCCAACGAAACTTGCCTAACCCATGACTCCTTCATCGTACCACCGACAATCATACCCTCCTAGGGTCATGTCCTGGGTGGCCCCTGTGTCACCCCGTGACACCTGCCACCATCGTGGCTAACTAAACTGTCCCAAACGGGGACGCCGGCAAAATAACTCAACTGGGCTCACAGGATTATCGTGGTCTACCTGATCAGGGTAGCACACACACACACATAACCCTCCCTCTTTGGTGGTACCGATAAAAGAGCACAAGGCCAGACCAAGTCAAGGCCGTCCCATACCGGCAAATGTGGCTGCACGGATAAGTCCGGATAGGTGGCACTTGATCAACCAATTAGGTTTAGTATTATCAAGTACTTAACAAGCATGGATATTTATCATGAATAACTTAACATGGCAGTAGCTATGCATCAAAGTAAATTACTTTGAATTATCACATAGTAAAATAGTGCAAATAATTCAATTAAATAACCAACACTATTGAAATGCTTCATGAAATGGATGACATGGCTTGGCTTGCTCTGTTGGGTTGTCCACAAACTCCTGGGCTTCAAAATCAAAAGTATTTCCTTCTGAAAATATTTTGAAAAAGCAAAGGAAAATGTCACATAACACTGTTCTGTTCACCAAAAATTCTGTGAGTATGAGAAAAATACCAAAATTTACTAGAAAATAGAGGAGCCCAAGACAAACCCAATGCAAAAAGAATCAATTGATTTGGACTTATGGATAAAAAGTTATGAGTGGTCAAAGTTACTGGTCAAATCTGATTTAAAAACAGAAAATAGAAAATCAGCAGAGGGCCACGTCGAAGACGTATTTTGCCAGGGCGCCTCCACTTACCGCTTCGGTGAGCCACTGACTAGCGGGCCCCTCTGTCAGATTTAAAAGGGGGAGAGAGGGAACAGAGAGCTACGGAGCTCCGGCGATGGTCACCGGCGATACAGACGACAGCGAGGTCCGGCGACTACAGGGATGGAACGAGCGCACGAAGACGAACACAAACGTACCCACGGTGTGACGAGAGATGGCCGGACGGCGTTGTCCTCTTCCTCTCCGGCGGCGACTGCGCTCAGGTGTCGTCGGAGACGGCGATTCCGGCGGAGTTTCGGTCGGGCAGGGGTTCAGGCGGGGTCAGGAGAGCTAACTGAGCTCGCGTGTGCAGTTGGTTGAGGCTGGGGTGGAGCGAAACGGCGAGGTGGCGGAGCTTGGGTGGCGGCGGATCGCCGGCGAGATGCGAGGCCAGAGGGCCTCTCGGCCTTGGCTCGATGCTCGGGAAGTCGATTGGGAGGTGGTGGAGTGCGGTGAGGAGCTGGGAAGGGCTGGCCGCAGCCTTTTATAGGCGGGGGTGAGCTCTCTGGAACCGGCGGGGCTCGGGCCACGTCGCCGGAGTCCGGACGCCGCGCTGGCTGGCTCGGCGTGGGCGACGGGATAGGAGAGGGCAGAGAAGTTAATGCGGACGGTGGCGGCTTGCGGAGGAAGGCGACGGCCAGCAGGGCCACAATGCGGGCACGGGTGTCACAGTGCCCGTGTGCGGTGGCGGCCGCCGGGGACGATTCCAGCGAGGGGAAAGCTCCAGAATGGCCAGGTGGGTGGAGGAGAGGATGTCGGCGAGCCGAGACAAGGTACGGCTACGCGGGGCAGCCAGACGCATCACATCAGACGCGGGCGCGGTGCAGAGCGCGTGCATTGGCATGCCAATGCCGTGCTCACCACGGGTACTGGCATCTAGAGGCCACGCAAGTCTGGCGCACCATGTCTAGCACATTCTCCTTTGGTCACTTAGCCTCTCTGTGCCACTGGCTCGACTAGATGCACTCTGGTTCGAAGTGTAGCTTTAGCTACAGTTTCTGACAGAAACTTTGGGAGGGATCTAGAGGAGAGATGAGCTGGAGATGAAGTTATCAGAGATGTCTGGGATGATCTACTTTGGAAGGACTCCAAACTGGCCAAATTTGAAAGATTTTCATCAAGATTTGAATGAAGTTCATGTACAACTGCTGTTTCTAGTCCAGAAGCAAGATGAGCTTGTAGCACTCACCTGGTTGATTTTCTGAGGCTAAAATTTGGTGTGTGAGGGTTATTTGGTGAGAAGAAGATGTCATAAAAATTTCAGCTCAATTGAATACCCCTGGCTGGTACTTCCTTCACAGAGGTTTGAATTGAGCAGAAACTTGTCAGAATATTGCTGCTGAAAATTTGTACTGGACAAGATGGTATTTTTAGATATTGTGGCAATATAGGTTCCCTAGTATCTCAGGGAATTATTTAAGAGTTTTCTGAGTTGGGAAAATATGGGTTGCTTCACAAAGGGCCAGTACTGTCCAGAAGGCAAATTGAGTTTTCTGGACACAATTTTATACTGGACCATGAAATGTTTTTAAAGATTGTGGGAGTAGAGGATGACAAGGAGGTGTGGTATTAATTTGGGATTTTTCTGATCATCAGAACTATAGGTTGCTTCATAACCCATAGTGATGACAGATTTTCCCAAAGGAAGAAAATGAATTATTGGGAAAGATTGAGAATTGGAATTTGTTCCAGTAGGTGTGTGACAAGATTTTGGCCAGATGTTGAGGGCTTTGGATTACTCAGAGAAAGATTCAAAAGTTCACAAGTCCAAAGTCAATTGAAAAGGTTCAAAAACCATCCAAATTGCAAATAAAGCCAGAAAGATTTCGAAAAGAAAAGTAGCCAAAAATCAGGGTGTCACACGCGGGTTTTTTCCCTATCAGTAGCGCGGGTGCACGCGCTACTGCTAGGGCGCTACAGCTAAACTTTAGCAGTAGTGCTGGGTACACCCTCGCTACTACTAATTTAGTTAGTAGTAGCGCCCTTCTGTACCGGCGCTACTGATAAGTAGTAGCAGCGTGGGCTTTACCCCGCGCTACTACTATTCATTTGTATTTCATTTCTTTTATTTTATACTGTATTTATACATTGTTATACAAATTTTGATATAGTAGCAATTAAGAGTTTCTTATATCACTATGATCATGACGAGTTATTATATCATTGGTGTCATGGTGGTACGACCATCTATGGGGCCATGCAGCCCCTTGTGCTTCGGCGGGGGAGATCGGCGTGCACAAAGAGCATGAACAATGGAAGGCGCAAGGGATTTACCCAGGTTCGGGCCGCTGAGAAGCGTAAAACCCTACTCTTGCTTTTGGTGTATTAGTGGTGTGGAAGCACAGTACAAGGAGCTCTTTTCCCGGCAAGGCGCCAAGAGCAGCAGCTACACGAGAGGTGCTTGTGTTTGAAAAGGGGTCTGAATCCTCTAAACTATTGCCTTGGCCCTCCTTTTATTGTCAAAGGGGTTACCACAGTGGCAAAACAGTAATTACATAGTGATTAGATAGTGAACAGTGCTATCATACCTAACTCTGCCAGCTTAGGACAAAATGCATTAAATGCGCCGTTAGGTGTCGCGTGGAGAGGTAATCCCGGCAAGGTTTCTGCACCGCTTGCCCAGCTACCTCGTATTAACCTGACACGCCTTCTGGACGGGTGTCATTACAGGCAAACTCTGTCCCAGCGTGCTGACACGTGCCCGACAGACCTCACCAACCAGCCTGCGCGGTCGACACCTCACTTATTAGTGAACACCTGTGCTAAGGGGTGGAGCGCTTGAGGGCTGGCAGAGGCTTGCCGGTATGGAGCTTGCCGGGTCTTCATCTTGCCGGCACGGGATGTCTTCATCTTCAGTTCTTGTTATGTGCTTGCTCATGCTGTGTCTGGAGCTTCTGTAATTGGTCCTTGAATCTGGGTCTTGGCGGTCCCCGGCAAGCCCTGGCCGGCAAGGAGGCTACCATGGTCTGTGCATAGGTCAGGGTATAAAATACCCATGTTTTATACACTGACAGGAGCCCCCGGACCTGGGCCAAACGCGCGTCTAAAGCATCGTTGGGCTAGGCCCAAACAATGCACAGACACACAGCGGGAAACTGCCGGAGAACACCGACGTGACTGCCGCCGACAAGATTGTCGCCCCTCTTGCCAACAAGGTTCTCGAAATCCCCAGAGTCCAGGGTGATCGTCAGGATTAAGTTTGCCGCTGCATCCATCACTGCACTGCATGTAAAAGAGACATTTGATCTTATATTAGCCTCGCACTGCTTTTGTGATGTAATATAACTTGTGCTGCTTGAATGCATGTGCGTCGCCCCCCTTGTTTTATTCGCCTTTGTATGAATGTGCTCCCTACGCTTATCGGAAACTTGCCAGTGCGCACACTTGCCGCGAGCGCTTTGAGGAACAGGTCCTTAGCAGCCTGCTGGAAGTGTCGCTGCCGGCAAGGCCACTTGCCGGGACAGAACGCAGCTACTAGGTTTGCCGAGCGGACTCGAAGCAAGCTAGAGCGCAGATCGACCGCGACAAGGTTCCTTTTGCGTGTAGGTTTCCCATACAGAGCACATAATCGTTCAAGGGAGAACGCGAATGTGACAATGAATTTTTTTCAAAGTTTTGCAACTTAGCTTTTCCTTGCGTCGTTTCTCTTGTTGCACGAAATGATCACTTGAATGTCATTAAAATGGTATACCCCATCTCCACTCCCCCTGGGAATCTTGCACGCGAGGGGTTCCCTTGTCCTTTTAAGAAAAAGAAAGAAGAGAAAAGAGTGGTTTGGGAACCTTGACGGTTCATTAGCCATTTCATACAAATTAAAGCGTAAATCACAACATCACATGCATCGACACATAAATGAATATGTACGAGGAGTTGCGAAACACTTAGCTTTATTATGCACAGGTTCTGCGCCTGGTTCTGTACAAAGGGTTACATGTCTTGCTGACAAGGCTTGTACAAAAGGGGTTGCCGGGAGATGTCCCGACAACTGCGCCTTATGGGTAGAACTTGCGAAGATGCTCAATGTTCCATGAGTTCTACACTGGGGTGCCATCCTCGGTCTCCAGACGGACTGCGCCAGGTCTGGTGACTCGTACTACCCGATAAGGGCCTTCCCACTTCGGCGTCAACTTGTTTGATCCTTTGGCGGACTGAACGCGCCGAAGAACAAGGTCGCCTTCCTCAAGGCTTCGGGCATGCACTTTGCGGCTATGGTAGCGGCGCAAGGCTTGCTGGTAGCGTGCAGCTCGCACAGCCGCCCGAAGACGATCTTCCTCAAGGAGCAACGCGTCGACTTGCCGCGGCTGCTCTTGCTCAGCTTCATCATAAGCGAGCACTCGAGGTGACCCGTATATGAGTTCCGTGGGGAGCACCGCTTCTGCACCATAGATTAGGGAGAAGGGTGTTTGGCCGGTAGCTCGATTTGGTGTCGTCCTGAGTGACCAAAGAACTGCCGGCAACTCATCAATCCAGCGCTTTCCACACTTGCGCAGCTAGTCGAAAGTTCTTGTCTTGAGGCCACGCAGCACTTCAGCATTCATCCTTTCCGCTTGACCATTGCTTCTCGGGTGAGCGACAGATGCAAAACAGATTTTGCTGCCAAGGTCTTGGATGTACTGCATGAAGGTGCGGCTCATGAATTGCGTGCCGTTGTCGGTGATGATCCTGTTAGGAACCCTGAAACGGTATACCAACCCATTGAAGAACTTGACGGCTGATTGCGCTGTCACCTTCCTCACCGGCTCCACTTCAGGCCACTTTGGGAACTTGTCGATGGCGACGTACAAGAATTCAAAGCCCCTGGCAGCAAGGGGGAAGGGGCCCAAAATATCAAGCCCCCAGACCGAAAAGGGCCAGGAGAGAGGGATTGTTTGGAGAGCTTGAGCTGGCTGATGTATGTTCCTCGAATGGAGCTGGCATGCTTCACACTTGGTTACTAGCTCAGTTGCATCCTGGAGGGCAGTGGGCCAATAGAAGCCTTGCCGGAAAACTTTGCCGACAAGAGCCCTTGATCCTATGTGAGAGCCACATATGCCTCCGTGATCTCCGCCAACAGCTTCAGTCCATCTTCCCGGCAAACACACTTCAATTTCACACCGTTTGGTCATTTTCTGTATAGAATGCTATCGACAAACTGATACATACTTGACTGGCGGGCTACTCTCTCAGCTTCTTCTTGCTCATCGGGAAGTTCTCCTATTTGAAGGAAACAAACTATTTGCTGTGCCCATGCCGGAGCCTGCGGCTCAACGACAAGAACTAAAGGGAGCGCTTGCTTTCGCGGCAAGAACCTGTGGTTCTATGCTAAGCGGCTGCTCACTGGCGACCGTGTTGTTGTCCCCGGCAACACCCTCGCTGGCGGCTTTCGGAAGCTCTGCCGGATAGTACTTGCCGGTGTTTAACTTTCTTCTTTTACTGGCCTGTGTTGATGGAGTGACCATGAGCTGATTCAAATGGAGCACAAAAGTTCCTGGTTCCACGGGAAGCTTTTGCGCGGCACACTTTGACAGGCTATCAGCGATGCTATTTTCCGCACGGGGAATGTGCTTTGTTTGTAACTCGTCAAAGTGTTCTTCCAATTTCCTCACCTCTTCCACATATGCTTCCATCAACGGGCTCTGGTAATCCTTGTTTACTTGCTTCACAACAAGCTGCGAGTCACCACGGATGATCAATTTCTTGATTCCAAGATCCACCATGATCCTAAGACCGGCAAGGAGTCCTTCGTACTCAGCAGTGTTGTTTGTAGCTTGCTCCCTGGGAAAGTGCATTTGGACCACGTACTTGAGGTGCTCTCCGGTGGGTGCGACAAGCAGCACTCCGGCACCAGCGCCTTGCAGCGAGAAGGCACCGTCAAAGTACATGATCCATTCTTTTGCCGTTTCCTTGCTAGGGGTAGCCGTCTCTTGAGTTTCCTCGTCTTGCGTTGGTGTCCATTTGGCAATGAACTCCTCCAAGGCTCTGCTCTGGATGGTTGAAGTGCTTTCAAACTTGAGTGCAAAACTTGACAATTCCAACACCCACTCCACTATCCTGCCGGTCGCTTCTGGATTCCTCAAGATGCGCTGCAACGGAAAGCGAGTGACGACGGTGATCTCGTGCGCTTGGAAGTAATGACGCAGCTTTCTCGAGGCCATAAGGAGGCCGAAAAGCAATTTTTGCACCCCAGAGTATCTTGATCTAGCCCCATGCAGAAGGGAACTAACAAAATAGACTGGCCGCTGCACTATTTTCTTCCTCGGCACTGCTTGTTGGTTTTCTTTATCTGCCTGCGCTGTCGTTGACTTGTCGGCACCAGGTCTTGCCGGAGAAGATTCTGGTTTGTCGCCAGACGGATTTGCCGCAGCTGCTTCCTCGTCGTCAACCTCCCTCTGCGCCACTAATGCAGCGCTAGCCACTTGATTTGTTGCCGCCACGTATAGTAGCAACGGCTCTTGTGGTTTAGGTGCAACTAGTGTTGGCGCAGAGGAGAGGTATCTCTTCAAGTCCTGGAGCGCAGCCTCTGCTTCCGGAGTCCATTTCATTGGACCTGCCTTTTTCAAGATTTTGAAAAACGGCAGGGCGCGCTCAACGGATCTCGAAATGAACCTGCTTAAGGCAGCAACGCAGCCGGCGAGATGCCGCACATCTTTGACGCTTTTTGGTGCTTGAATCTGCTCAATGGCTTTGATCTTGTCGGGATTTGCTTCAATCCCTCGCTGAGATACAAAGAACCTGAGAAGCTTGCCGGATGGAACGCCAAACACACACTTCTCGGGATTGAGCTTCAAGTTGATCTTGCACAAGTTTGTAAATGTTTCTTCTAAATCTTGAATGAGGGTGGACTTGTCCATGGTTTTGACCACTATATCATCCATGTATGCTTCCACATTCCTGTGCAGCTGGGGCTCGGAACCAATTTGGACTGCTCTTGCGAATGTTGAACCGGCACTCTTTAATCCGAAGGGCATACGCACGAAGCAGTACGTGCCACATGGAGTAATGAATGCGGTTTTTTCCTCATCCTCCTTGGCCATGAATATCTGATGGTATCCAGAGTATGCATCAAGGAAGGAGAGCAGATCACAACCAGAGGTGGAATCTACAATTTGATCGATGCATGGAAAGGGGAGAGGATCCTTTGGACATGCTTTGTGAATATCAGTGTAGTCAATACAAAGTCTCCACTTTCTGTTTGCTTTGCACACTACGACCGGATTTGCTAACCAAGTGGGATGTAGTACTCCTCTGACCAAACCTGCCGCTTCAAGTTTCTTGATTTCTTCGGCAATGAACTGTTGCTGCTCCAAAGCTTGCTTCCGGACTTTCTGCTTCACGGGCCGAGCGTGGGGACAGACGGCTAGGTAGTGCTCAATTACCTCCCTAGGAACACCGGGGATGTCAGATGGTCGCCATGCAAACACATCGACATTCGCTCGCAGGAAGGCAACGAGCGCGCTTTCCTATTTGTTGTCAAGGGTGGCACTGATGGTGAAGGTACCGTCAGTGCCATCCTCCCTTGCCGGCACCTTCTTGGTTTCCGGTGCTGTGGATTTGTGCTTCTTGCCGGTAGAGCACTCCGACAAGTTTTCAACTGGTGCGCAGCACTCCGAAGAGGTGCGCTTCCCGGAATCCTTGCTAGAGGTCTTGCTGGACTTCTTGTTTTCCTTCTTCTTGGCCGGAGTGGGTGCCTTGGCGGCCTCTGCTGCGACCGCATCTCTGTACATCTTGTCGACGCAAATGACTGCATCTTTCTTGTCGGAATTGACGGAAATGACACCCATCGGCCCTGGCATCTTCAATGTGTTGTAAGCATAGTGGGACGCTGCCATGAATTTTTCCAAGGCCGGGCGGCCAAGAATTCCATTATACGGCAAGGGAATTTTGACGACATCAAATACAATCTTCTCTGTCCTATAATTCAATTCCCCGCCAAACGTTACCGGCAATGTGGTCTTTCCCTTGGGCTGGCTTCTCCCGGGTTTACTCCTTGAAAAGTGCCTGTCTTTTCGAGCTCCTCGTCGGGGATTTGCAGCCTCTTGATCACTTCTGAAGAGATCAGATTCAGGCCGGCCCCACCGTCAACTAACATCTTTGTTACCTGAAGGTTGCGAATTGTTGGTGAAACCAACAACGGCAAACACCCGACAGCAGTTATGCGATCAGGGTGATCCTCAGCATAAAAAATGATAGGCGTGTGTGACCATTTATGAGGCTTTTGAGAGCCTATTGCCGGTTCCGCCGCATTAACCTCACGCGCCCACTGTTTAAGTTGGCGGTGAGAGGAGTGCAAAGATGCTCCTCCGTCAATGCACATGGCGTCGGTCGCCTTCTGGAATTCTTGTTCTCTGGTCTCATCATCATCCTCTTCGTCACTCCCATCATCTTCCTCTTTCTTTTCACGGCCTCTCACAGGTTTCTCCTTCTGCTGTTTAGCCTTGCCGCGGCGGCCTCCTCGGCCACCATGGCCCTTTTTGCCGGATCCACCGGTACCATCTTGACCTTTCTCTTTGTCACGTTTTTCGTATTCGGCCTTCTGTTTCTCAACAAGGTGCTCGACTTGCCGGCACTCTTGGAGATCGTGGCCCTTGGTACGGTGAATCTTGTAGTACGGCCCATCGGACTTGCCGGCTTTCTCGTTTGCCGCCGCCTCCTGGCAAGCGGCGCATACAGCAGCCTCCTTGCCGGAGTTTTCAGTCTTGGCTTTCTTAGCGGACTCGGAGTTGTCGGAGCCTTCGACAGCCATAACAGTTTTGCCTTTGCGCTTCCTATTGTGCTTCAGGCTTTTCTTCTTCGGGGTGGCGGCATCGTCGTCCTCGGAGTCTACCTCGGCACCAGCGTCCTCCCCGGGGAGTCTTCTCCCTTCTTCAGTGCGTGCACACTTATCCGCCAACGTGTAGAGCTCGTTGACGGTCTTGGGCAGCTTGATGTTCATTTTCTCCCGCATCCTCCGATTGCGCACGTTCGTGTGGAAGGCAGCAATCACGGCTGCGGGGTGCACATCTGGAATATTGCGGTGCACGCGACTGAATCTCTGGATGTACTTGCGCAGGGCTTCACCATCCCTTTGCGGGATCACCTGCAGATCACTGGGCTATCCAGGAGCCTTGTGGCCTCCGGTAAAGGCACCAACGAACTCATTGCAGAGATCTGACCATGAAGAAATGGAGTTCTCTGGCAAGTTCATCAGCCAAGATCTCACGTTGGGCTTTAGCACCAATGGAAATTAGTTGGCGAGGATCTTCTCATCTCTTCCCCTGGCAGCTTGCACGGCAATCGTGTAGATGCCCAGGAACTCTGCCGGATTCAGCTTGCCGTCATACTTCTCCGGCACTTCTGGTTTGAAGGCTCGAACGGACGGCCATCGGACTTGCCGCAGCTCATGAGTGAAGGCAGGACACCCAACCTCGTAAGGTAGGTATCCGCCAACTCCTGGCACAGGCTCATCAACAATGGGGCCGTTACGCGCGTCAGATTGACGGCGCGCCTCTCGGCGCCGTTCGATGGTTGTGCGGGCGTCTTCTGCCCGCCTGTCTCGCATCACTTGCCGCTGATCTTGCCGCGCCCGTGGATCCGAAGACGCGATCGACATCTCGTCGGGTCCAAAAGACTGCTGGGCTTGTCGCGGCTGTTGCGTTACTGCTGTTGAGGTTGTTGCCGCGGCGGCGACTGCACTGTTAGTACAGTTCCGTCAGTGCGGCCACCAGCTGGAGATGCCGGCGCTGGTTGCGGACGCCGTGAGGGCTCCGCTTGCTGCGATTTACTAGCTTCGGCAAATCCAATCAAGCTCTAGATGGTGGCTCTCCACTCATCCATCTTCTCTGCCGCTGGAGGGAAGTCCAGCAGCATCTGGGCTCGCGCCATTGCTTCTGCCGCTGTGGCTGGCATGGCCGGAAGCGAAGAGCGCGACGTCGCTCTACTTCTGGCAGAGCCAGTAGGAGCACCGTCGTGGTCTTGTCGTCATGGCATATGGTCAGTAGCTGATCACCATGGCGGAGGCGGTGCCTGGGGATCTGGAACCTGATCCACAAGAGTCTTGCCGTGAGGTCGCCGCTGCCCGGAGTCGTTGACGCCGCTCGGAGCTGAACCGCGCCCATTATGCGAGGGGCGCGGCGTTTGTCCTGAAGCAGCATCCTTGGATGCCGCCGCATCGGGATCTCGGCTCGCGCCGGCCCGGGCGTTGCCGCTCCGATGGCTGCGTTCATCGGTGCGGCGGGGAGGAGGAGGAGGAAGACGTCCATCCGCTCCGCTTGCGCCGTCGCGGCTCTGTTCGCCAGAGGACCGAGGAGGTCGACTGGTTCCGATGTGCTCGTCCCCTGCGCCGCCCGTGGTGGGCACGTCGACCGCGCCGCCTGCGCCGGTCGTGCCAACTGCGGTATCCACGCCGTCCGCATTGGCTGCGCCGCCTGCACCGCCTGCTGATGCGTGCGAGGTGGCCGTCATCGTGATGCCCTTCTTCTTGGGCGCCATCGACGACGAGGAAGACGATGATGAAGATGAAGAAGACACGCAATCCACTGATCAAGGTTCGCACAAGCGCTTTCCTCCCCTACCTGGCGCGCCAAAGATGTCGTGGTGGTATGACCATCTATGGGGCCATGCAGCCCCTTGTGGTTCGGCGGGGGAGATTGGCGTGCACAAAGAGCATGAACAATGGAAGGCGCAAGGGATTTACCCAGGTTCAGGCCGCTAAGAAGCGTAAAACCCTACTCCTGCTTTTGGTGTATTAGTGGTGTGGAAGCACAGTACAAGGAGCGCTTTTCCCGGCAAGGCGCCGAGAGCAGCAGCTACACGAGAGGTGCTTGTGTTTGAAAAGGGGTCCGAATCCTCTAAACCGTTACCTTGGCCCTCCTTTTATAGTCAAAGGGGTTACCACAGTGGCAAAGCAGTAATTACATAGTGATTAGATAGTGAACAGTGCTATCATACCTAACTCTGCCAGCTTAGGACAAATTGCATTAAATGCGCCGTTAGGTGTCACGTGGAGAGGTAATCCCGGCAAGGTTTCTCCACCGCTTGCCCAGCTACCTCGTATTAACCTGACACGCCTTCTGGACGGGTGTCATTACATGCAAACTCTGTCCCAGCGTGCTGACATGTGCCCGACAAACCTCACCAACCAGCCTGCGCGGTCGACACCTCACTTATTAGTGAACACCTGTGCTAAGGGGTGGAGCGCTGGAGGGCTGGCAGAAGCTTGCCGGTATGGAGCTTGCCGGGCCTTCATCTTGCCGAGTTAGCCTTGCCGGCACGGGATGTCTTCATCTTCAGTACTGGTTATGTGCTTGCTCGTGTTGTGTCTGGAGCTTCTATAATTGGTCCTTGAATCTGGGTCTTGGCGGTCCCCGGCAAGCCCTGGCCGACAAGGAGGCTACCATGGTCTGTGCATAGATCAGGGTATAAAATACCCATGTTTTATACACCGACAATTGGGTGGAAGAAACGTGGATTAGATTCATGTGGATAGATCCAAAGTGACCAAAAGTTGGATTAGTAGGACGATCCTACTAATCCATCTTTTGGTCACTTTGGATCCATCCACATGAATTTAATCCGTGTTTGTTCCACCCAATGATATAATAACTCATCATGATCATAATAACTCATCATCATCATCATCATATTCATATAAGAACTCATACATCATCATCATCATAATAACAACTCATCATCATAGTCATATAAGAACTAGCTCATCATTCTAGCACAATGTAGCACATAACTCATCATCATCATCATGATAACAACTCCTCATCATAGTCTTATAAGAACTAGCTCATCATTCTAGCACAATGTGTAGCACATAACTCATCATCATCATCATCATCATGATAACAACTTATCATCATCATAGTCATAACCAACACTAGCTAATTGTTCTTAGCACATGATGAGTACGTACTACCTAAGACCTGCTACTCTCTCGAAGGTAAAATAGCATAAAACAGGTAAACCCCTGAATCTCCATTATGGAGAATACAGATCAACCTGTCTCCCATTTGTGGGCTGCGCTTCATGTTGCCCCCAAGTAGTTCCCTGCGATCATTCAGAACTTTTCTCCAGTCTTTGATTGTGAGGACTTCATCTCTTGGAGAAATCGTGTATGCACTGCGTTGGCACGTAGGCCAACTTGGCCGTAAGCTAATAATGTTCATGACACCTTTTATATCCATAGCACGAGGTACACAATCTGCCGGGAGTTTCTGTTGAAGAACATCATAATAACATACTTAGCAAAATGTAGTTTAGCTTAAGAAGAACATCATAATAACATACTTAGCAAAAATCTTGCCATGATATCTTGATGGATGTTACCGTAGTTCAATAAGTGGACTAGTGGCACGTATTGATCATAATTTGGAGGAATAAAATGACTCGTCATGAAATTCTCAACATCATTAATCCATGAAACAAAATGATTTATCTCCTCGCAAGTTAGTTCGGCACCATAACTGTAGTAGGTTTTATCTACTATGTTTTGTACATTTCTTGAAGAATGGAAATAAGCTGTCAATGGAGATAAGCTGTCAACTATTTTTAAATAAACAATATAAATTACCTAATAAATATGTTTGAGAAACTCACATAGAGATAGAACTGGAAGCGTATCAACATTGACCCAAATGTCGATATTATCTTCGATGTCATCTTCAGGACGAATATCGAAGGTGACATGCATACCCTCCTGAAATCCATATGCTTTGCATAGTGCATTCCAATTCGAGCAACCAAAATGGGAGTAGGTCACTGCATTGTATAGCTTTACGGCAAAAGCGTAACCATGTTGGGTCCTGAGGATAACTCTCTTTGTCTCCTTATTCTCATGATCTTCGAAATCCAGCTTCTCCAAGACATAACGTCTTGCATGGCAGGGGATGCACTAGTAGAATGGTAAAAAATAAAAATTACACGTTGAAGCAAAGAAGCAGAAGTCATGCTTAATTACGAAAAAAGACTTGTCGTCTTTGCATACTGTACAAACATCGAAGGTCTCGTCGAGCTTAATAGTGAAGCGCCGACCATCTTTGAGGTGAGGATACCTGTCACACAGACCCCGGTCGTCGCCGCAGTAGTCGCACTCTGGGATCCTATCGTCGTCAGACATTTCCTATATGTTCATAATTAAAAAATTAAAAATCGATCGACGGCAATTACCAGGAAACTCAACACACATATCACTATTTAGCACGGGTTGACTTTCGGTCCATCGAGTCTTCCTTGCTACACTCTCATCTCACGTGGTGTATATGGTGGGCACTCCCTCTCTGATATTGCGACCGTCGGTGATGGTCGCTTCTCCATTTGTTCCCGAGTGCATTACACCAAAATATCCAGCACACGGGAACGAAGGAGAAGCGACCCCCACGACAACAGTCAGGATTCTTCCTCTCTGATATTTCACCAGTATATGGTGGACACTCCCTCACAGATATTTCGACCATCGGTGATGGTCGGTTCCCCTCCTTCTCTCATGCATTACCAAGGAATATCACGAGAAGAAGGAGAGGAAACGACCCCCACAACAACAGCCGGCATCCTTCCTTCCTTCAAGAACAGACTCAAAGTCACTCAAGGAGCATCGACAGACTGAAAGTCAACCCGTTACATATATGGAGCAATGACATAAAAAATGGCCTATGTTCTGCCGGAATGTCGATTAATTCTCGTTTAGGCAAATCACGGGCACTCGATATTTCCTACTTTCTAGCACAAGTCATGCCAAAATTCACGAATTTTTTTGGCATGACCTTTGCTAAAATAGGACATATCGAGCGCCTGAAATTTGCCGGAACGGAAATGAATCAACATTCCGGCAAAACATAGGCCACTCGGAGGTGTTCCCTGCAAAATGCATCCATGCATCCATTTTTGTTGGCTTTTTTCAAAATGAAACAAAAGTGCAACAATCAATAGTTCATCCATGCATCCATCCATCTAATCATCCATCTAGCAAACATACATCCATCTACATATATATTAAAAAAAATAAACCTAAAACTAAACAGAGAGGAGAGGGAGGTGCTCACGGTGGGCGGAACGGGGCCGAGCGGGAGAGGGAGACGCGACAGGAGAAATCCTGCATAATCCACCGAGTGAAAAATTTAGATCATCAATATAATTGGCAACAACATTTTTATATTTTATTCGATACCTAAAATATTTTCTATTCATAAAAATTGTATGAGCAACACCATTCACTATTAACATTCTTGTATACAACATTTTTATATTTTACTGAAAATTTTCTAATTTTCTATTCTATTCTATATTTACTAATTTTCTATTCTATTCAAAAGACCTACATTTACTAAAAAAAATCTAATTTTCTATTCTATTCTACATTTACTAATTTTCTATTCTATTCAGAAGACCTACATTTACTGAAATTTTTCTAATTTTCTATTCCATTCAAATAATCTACATTCTACTATATTAAAAAACATAAAAAAAACCTACATTCTACAAGAACAGAGAGAGGAGGGATGGAGGGAGGCAGGATGGAGGAGGGAGGGAGGGAGGGAGGAGAGAGGAGGATGGCGGCCGTACGAGGAGGGAGGAGGGAGGAGGGATGGAGGGAAGGCCGGAGGGAGAGGAAGGAAGGAGAGAAGAGGAGGGCCACCGTACGAGGAGGGATGGAGGGAGGCAGGAGGGAGAGGGAGGGAGGAGGGCGGCGGCTTACCAAGGACGGTGACAGCAATGCGGCGGCGACGGCGGCTTACCGAGGACAGCGGCAGCAATGCGGCGGTGATGGCGGGAGGAGGAAGAGGCAGAGCGAGTGAGTGAGGGAGAGTGAGGAAGTGGATGGGCGCGGGGGAGATTAGGTTGCCTTAGCAGCAGCGCGGGTCCGAGCCCGGCGCTACTGCTAAGTGCCGTTGTAGTATCGCGGTTCCGTTGACCCGCGCTGCTGCTAAGCGGGGCCCACCAGGTGCCACAGTGACGCAGTAGTTGCAGCGGTGGGCCTTTAACACGTGCTACTGCTACGGGTTTAGCAGTAGCGCGTGTATAGTGGGCGCACTGCTAATATAGCTAGCCTGGTGGGTATTGTGGGGGCCCACTTAGCAGTAGCGTTGTCTGGCACACCCCCGCTACTGCTAAATAGATAGCAATAGCGCGTTTCTTCCAACGACGCTACTGTAAATTAGCAGTAGCGCGTAATTCTGACCCGCGCTACTATTAATCCTCCACCTATAAGGTTTTCCCTAGTAGTGAGTAGACATCAGAGGCAACCCAATAGTTAGCTTTTATTTTTGCTTTTTATTTCTATTTTGTGTGTTCACACAATTTTAGCTTCTGTTATGATTGTGTTTTTATCTTTTAATTAGTGTTTGTGCCAAGTAATGCCTTTAGGTTGATTTGGATGATAGTATAATTGAAAGTTTTGCGCCTAGTTTTGGATTTTTGGTTCTGTACTGGAACGTCAGAAAAAATCTGAAGTTTTTACATAGTATTGTATATGATTTTTTTACGTTGTCCTAATTTGTCGGAATTTTTGGAGTTACATAAGTATGGCTTTTAAATAGATCATTACAGACTGTTCTGTTTTAGACATATTTCGTTTTCTATTGCATAGTTAGCTTATTTTAATGATGCTATGGATTATATCAGGGGGTATAAGTTATGGAGAAGTTAGAGTACAGTAGAATTATGCAAGAATTAAATATGAATCAATTTATAACAGTACCTAAAGTTTAAGATTTGTTTGTTATACTAACGGATCTCACGAGGTTTCTGTTGAGTTTTGTGTGCTGAAGTTTTCAAGTTTTGGGTGAGATCATGATGGATGAAGGAATAAGGAGCGGAAAGACCCTAAGCATGGGGATGCCCAAGGCACCCCAAGGTAATATTCAAGGAAGACCCAAGCGTCTAAGCTTGGGGATGCCCCGGATGGCATCCCCTCTTTTGTCTACAATCTATCGGTATATCACTTTGGAGCTATATTTTTATTCATCACATCCTATGAGTTTTGCTTGGAGCGTCGTGTGCCATAGTTTTGTTTTCTTTGTTTGCTTTTTAGTTTGCCACAATCATCTTTTGCTGGACACACTTTTTGAGAGGGACACACATTTATCATGATTTATTAGATTACTCTATGTGCTTCACTTATATCTTTTGAGCTAGGCAGTTGCTCTAGTGCTTCACTTCTATCTTTTAGAGCACGGTGGTGGTTATATTTTAAAGAAATAGTTGCACTCTCAAGCTTCACTTAAATATTTTTGAGAGTCCAATAAATAGTAATGGCAATTTTCACGGGTTAAAAGATTAGTCCATAAAGGATAGGTATTCAAGAGGGATATAATAAAAACTTTCATGTGGATCACTAAATATGAAATGTGTGGTTTAATGATATTGATGTCGTAATATGAAAGGATATAGGTTCATGATCATTGGTTAGTAGAAATATCGGTATTAAAGTTTGTTATTGACTTCTCATCTAAGTGTTGGTCATGGCATGGTAGGGAAGTCCGAGCATTCTTAGGTCTGAAATGAAATCCTTGAGTGCTGTTACAATCGGGGGCGTGCGATGGTTAACTCCTACCAACCTCTTCCCTAGGGGCATGCGAGTAGTACTTTGCTTCGAGGGCTAATAGGCTTTGCAATAAGTATGTGAGTTCTTTATGACTAATGTGAGTCCATGGATTATACGCACTCTTACCATTCCGCAATTTGCTAGTCTCTTCGGTACCGTGCATTGCCCTTTCTCACCTCGAGAGTCGGTGCAAACTTCGCCGGTGCATCCAAACCCCGTGATATGATACGCTCTATCACACCTAAGCCTCCTTATATCACTACAAAAAAAGACACATCCGTGACATTATGGCCAGAATGAAAACTTTTTCTGTCATGGTTGTGACACTTCTATGACAATAATTGTGACAAAAACACGTATGATCATAGATGTGGTGGCCTCCTACTTCTATGACAAAAAATTATGACAGAAAATGGGTTTTTTGTCCTGGGCGGGCCAGAGACGCACCCACATGACATTCTTTGGGCCATCCATGACGCAAAAAATCATGGTAGAACTGAGGGCGAGGAAATTTCCGGGGAGTTCCCGGTTACGGTGGGTGGTCGGGGCCGAGCGATGCAGTGTAGTTTGCGCGTTTCTCTCATACGCGCGCGTGTGTGCGAGGCGCTCGCTAACTGAACCCAATGCGAGGCGTTCGCTTACTGAACCCGAGCGATCGATCGCCCTTGCACTACGTACTGAACACGAGCGATCGATCCCTCGCACTACGTACTGAACCCGATCGATCCCTTCGCTGCTAACTGAAGCGGATCGATCCATTCACTGCTAACTGAACCCGAGCGATCCCTTCGCTGCTAACTGAACCCGATCGATCTCTTCGCTGCTAACTGAACCTGATCGAGCCCCCGGGCGAGACGTAGCTAGCCGGTTGGGTTGCCTCTCGATGAACAGTGCCCCGTTGCTGCCGCGCGCGCGATACACGCAGACATGAGTCGAGACGCATCGATCGAGCCGGTTGGTTGGCTGTGGATGAACAGTGCCCGTTGCTACCGCCTGCTCGTACTCCCCACCCCAGCCGGTGGGGGTTGGATGTGTTGGGGAACGTTGCATGGAAAACAAAAAAAATTCTACGCACACGCAATATCTATCCATGGAGATGCATAGCTACGAGAGGGGGAGTGTGTCTACGTACCCTCGTAGATCGTAAGCGGAAGCATTAGAACAACGCGGTTGATGTCGTCGAACAACTTCACGATCCAACCGACCGAGCACCGAACGTACGGCACCTCCGCGTTCAGCACATGTTCAGCTCGGTGATGTCCTCGACTTCTTGATCCAGCAAGACGGCGAGGTAGTGGATGAGTTCCGGCAGCACGACGGCGTGGTGACGGTGATGGTGATGCTATCTCCGCAGGGCTTCGCCCAAGCACTGCGAAAATATGACCGAGGGACGGAACTGTGGAGGGGGGCGCCGCACACGGCTAAGACAATGTTGTGTCTTCTTTGGGGCACCCCCTCTCCTCTATTTATATATGTGTAGGGGCTTGGAGTAGAAGGAATAGTGCCATGTGAACAGTAACCGTGAATAGTAAACACGTGGACTTGGACTCCAAAGTCCAATCCTATTCCTACTAGGACTCTCCCTTTTTCCTTCCCTAGCTGCGTGGGCTTTTGAGGACTTGGTGCGCCTGGACCAATATGGCCAGGGCGCCTCCCCTTAGCCCATGCCAGCCCTTGGGACGTGGTGGACCCACTTGTGGACTTCTGGACCTCTCCGGAATCCTCCGGAACCTTCTGGAAGCTTCCCGGTACAATACCGAAAAAACTGCACCTTTTTCCGGAACCCAAAATATGACTTCCCATATATAAATCTTTACCTCTCGACCATTCCAAGACTCCTCGTGACGTCCAGGATCTCATCCGAGACTCCGAACAATATTCGGTTACCAATTCACATAACTCATATAACACTATATCGTCAACGAACGTTAAGCGTGCGGACCCTACGGGTTCGGGAATGATGTAGACATGACTGAGACGCCTCTCCAGTCAATAACCAATAGCAGAACCTGGATGCTCATATTGGTTCCTACATATTCCACGAAGATCTTATCGGTCGAACCGCAATGACAACATACGTAATTCCCTTTGTCCGTCGGTATGTTACTTGCCCGAGATTTGATCGTCGGTATCTCCATACCTAGTTCAATCTCGTTACCGGCAAGTCTCTTTACTCGTTCCGTAATACATCATCCTGTAACTAACTCCTTAGTCACTTTGCTTGCAAGCTTCTTATGATGTGCATTACCGAGAGGGCCCAGAGATACCTCTCGGAAACACGGAGTGACAAATCCCAGTCTCGATCCATGCCAACTCAACGGACACCTTCGGAGATACCTGTAGAGCATCTTTATGATCACCCAGTTACGTTGTGACGTTTGATAGCACACAAGGTATTCCTCCGGTATCCGGGAGTTGCATGATCTCATGGTCTGAGGAACATGTATTTGACATTCAAGAAAGCAGTAGCAATAAACAGAACGATCATATGCTAAGCTAACGGATGGGTCTTGTCCATCACATCATTCTCCTAATGATGTGATCCCGTTATCAAATGACAACTCATGTCTATGGTTAGGAAACCTTAACCATCTTTGATCAACGAGCTAGTCTAGTAGAGGCTCACTAGGGACACGTTATTTGTTTATGTATTCACACATGTATTTAATTTTCCGGTCAATACAATTCTAGCATGAATAATAAACCTTTATCATGAACAAGGAAATATAAAATAATAACAACTTTATTATTGCCTCTAGGGCATATTTCCATCAGTCTCCCACTTGCACTAGAGTCAATAATCTAGATTACATAGTAATGAATCTAACACTCATGGAGTCTTGGTGCTGATCATGTTTTGCTCGTGGAAGAGGCTTAGTCAACGGGTCTGCCACATTCAGATCCATGTGTACTTTGCAAATTTCTATGTCTCCATTCTTGACATATTCACGAATGGAGTTGAAGCGTCTCTTGATGTGTTTGGTCTTCTTGTGAAACCTGGGCTCCTTGGCTATGGCAATTGCTCCAGTGTTGTCACAAAAGATTGTCATTGGACCCGATGCACTAGGTATTACACCTAGATTGGATAAGAACTCCTTCATCCAGACTCCTTCATGTGCTGCTTCCGAAGCAGCTATGTATTCCGCTTCACACGTAGATCCCGCCACGACGCTCTGCTTGGAACTGCACCAACTGACAGCTCCACCATTTAATATAAATACGTATCCGGTTTGTGACTTAGAGTCATCCGGGTCAGTGTCGAAGCTTGCATCGACCTAACCCTTTACGACGAGCTCTTCGTCACCTCCATAAACGAGAAACATGTCCTTGGTCCTTTTCAGGTACTTCAGGATATTCTTGACCGCTGTCCAATGATCCACTCCTGGATTACTCTGGTACCTCCCTGCCAAACTTATGGCAAGGTACACATCAGGTCTGGTACACAACATGGCATACATAATAGAACCTATGGCTGAGGCATAGGGAATGACTTTCATTTTCTCTATATCTTCTGCCGTGGTCGGGCATTGAGTCTGACTCAACTTCACACCTTGCAAGACAGGCAAGAACCCTTTCTTTGACTGATCCATTTTGAACTTCTTCAAAACTTTGTCAAGGTATGTGCTTTGTGAAAATCCTATCAAGCGTCTTGATCTATCCCTATAGATCTTGATGCCCAATATATAAGCAGCTTCACCGAGGTCTTTCATTGAAAAATTCTTATTCAAGTATCCCTTTATGCCATCCAGAAATTCTATATCATTTCCAATCAACAATATGGCATCCACATATAATATTAGAAATGCTACAGAGCTCCCACTCACTTTCTTGTAAATACAGGCTTCACCGTAAGTCTGTACAAAACCATATGCTTTGATCACCTCATCAAAGTGTATATTCCAACTCCGAGATGCTTGCACCAGTCCATAGATGGATCGCTGGAGCTTGCACACTTTGTTAGCACCCTTAGGATCGACAAAACCTTCTGGTTGCATCATATACAACTCTTCTTTGAGAAAACCATTAAGGAATGCAGTTTTGACATCCATTTGCCAGATTTCATAATCATAAAATGCGGCAATTGCTAACATGATTCGGACAGACTTAAGCATCGCTACGGGTGAGAAAGTCTCATCGTAGTCAACCCCTTGAACTTGTCGAAAACCTTTCGCGACAAGTCGAGCTTTGTAGACAGTGATATTACCATCAGCATCTGTCTTCCTCTTAAAAATCCATTTATTCTCAATGGCTTGCCGATCATCGGGCAAGTCCACCAAAGTCCACACTTTGTTCTCATACATGGATCCTATCTCAGATTTCATGGCCTCAAGCCATTTGTCGGAATCCGGGCTTATCATAGCTTCTTCATAGTTCGTAGGTTCGCCGTTGTCTAACAACATAACTTCCAGAACAGGATTACCGTACCACTCCGGTGCGGAACGTACTCTGGTCGACCTACGAAGTTTAGTAGTAACTTGATCTGAAGTTTCATGATCTTTATCATTATCTTCCTCTCTTACTGGTGTAGGCATCACGGGAACGGTTTTCTCTGATGAGCTACTTTCCAATTCGAGAGAAGGTACAATTACCTCATCAAGTTCTACTTTCCTCCCACTCACTTCTTTCGAGAGAAACTCCTTCTCTAGAAAGGACCCATTCTTGGCAACAAAGACCTTGCCTTCGGATCTGTGGTAGAAGGTGTACCCAATTATTTCTTTAGGGTATCCTATGAAGACGCACTTCTCCGCTTTGGGTTCGAGCTTATCAGGTTGAAGTTTTTCACATAAGCATCGCATCCCCAAACTTTAAGAAACGACAGCTTAGGTTTCTTGCCAAACCATAGTTCATACGGTGTCGTCTCAACGGATTTAGACGGTGCCCTATTTAACGTGAATGCAGCTGTCTCTAATGCATAACCCCAAAATGATAGTGGCAAATTGGTAAGAGACATCATAGAACGCACCATATCCAATAAAGTACGGTTACGACGTTCGGACACACCATTACGCTGTGGTGTTCCAGGTGGCGTGAGTTGTGAAACAATTCCACATTTTCTTAAATGAAGGCCAAACTCGTAACTCAAATATTCGCCTCCGCGATCAGATCATAGAAACTTTATTTTCTTGTTACGATGATTCTCTACTTCACTCTGAAATTCTTTGAACTTTTCAAATGTTTCAGACTTGTGTTTCATCAAGTAGATATACCCATATCTACTCAAATCATCTGTGAAGGTTAGAAAATAACGATACCCGCTGCGTGCTTCAACATTCATCGGACCGCATACATCGGTATGCATTATTTCCAACAAATCAGTAGCTCGCTCCATTGTTCTGGAGAACGGAGTTTTAGTCATCTTGCCCATGAGGCATGGTTCGCAAGTATCAAATGATTCATAATCAAGAGATTCCAAAAGTCCATTCGCATGGAGTTTCTTCATGCGCTTTACACCAATATGACCTAAACGGCAGTGCCACAAGTATGTTGCACTATCATTATCAACTTTGCATCTTTTGGCATCAATATTATGAATATGTGTATCACTACGATCGAGATTCAAAAAGAATAGACCATTCACAAAAGGTGCGTGACCATAAAAGATGTTACTCATATAAATAGAACAACCATTATTCTCTGACTTAAATGAATAACCGTCTCGCAATAAACAAGATCCAGATATAATGTTCATGCTCAACGCTGGCACCAAATAACAATTATTGAGGTCTAAAACTAATCCCGAAGGTAGATGTAGAGGTAGCGTGCCGACGGCGATCACATCAACCTTGGAACCATTCCCGACGCGCATCGTCACCTCGTCCTTAGCCAATCTTCGCTTATTCCGTAGCTCCTATTTCGAGTTACAAATATGAGCAACCGAATCAGTATCAAATACCCAGGCGCTACTGCGAGCATTAGTGAGGAACACATCAATAACATGTATATCAAATATACCTTTGCTCACTTTGCCATCCTTCTTATCTACCAAATACTTGGGGCAGTTCCGCTTCCAGTGACTAGTCCCTTTGCAGTAGAAGCACTCTATTTCAGGCCTGGGTCCAGCTTTGGGTTTCTTCGTGGGAGCGGCAACTTGCTTGCCGTTCTTCTTGAAGTTCCCCTTCTTTCCCTTGCCCTTTTTCTTGAAACTAGTGGTTTTGTTAACCATCAACACTTGATGCTCCTTCTTGATTTCTACCTCCGCTGATTTCAGCATCGCGAAGAGCTCGGGAATTGTCTTCTCCATCCCTTGCATATTATAGTTCATCACGAAGCCTTTATAGCTTGGTGGCAGTGACTGAAGAACTCTGTCAATAACATTCTCAACCGGAAGATCAATTCCCAGCTGAGTCAAGTGGTAGTGGTACCCAGACATTCTGAGTATGTGTTCACTGACAGAACTGTTCTCCTCCATCTTACAGCTAAAGAACTTGTTGGAGACTTCATATCTCTCAACCCGGGCATTAGCTTGAAATATCAATTTCAGCTCTTGGAACATCTCATATGCTCCGTGGCGTTCAAAACGCTTTTGCAGTCCCGGTTCTAAGCCGTAGAGCATGGCACACTGAACTATCGAGTAGTCATCAGATCGAGCCTGCCAGGCGTTCACAACGTCTGCAGCAGCTCCTGCAGCAGGTCCATCACCTAGTGGTGCATCAAGGACATAATTCTTCTGTGCAGCAATGAGGATAATCCTCAAGTTACGGACCCAGTCCGTGTAGTTGCTACCATCATCTTTCAACTTAGCTTTCTCTAGGAACGCATTAAAATTCAACGGAACAGTAGCACGGGCCATTTATCTACAACATAGATATGCAAAGAAACTATCAAGACTAAGTTCATGATAAATTAAGTTCAATTAATCAAATTACTAATGAACTCCCACTTAAATTAACATCCCTCAAGTTAACTAAGTGATACATGATCTAAATCAACTAGCCCATGTCCGATCATCACGTGAGATGGGATAGTCATCAATGGTGAACATCTCCATGTTGATCATATCTACTATATGACTCATGTTCGACCTTTCGGTCTCCAGTGTTCCGAGACCATGTTTGTACATGCTAGGCTCGTCAAGTTTAACCCAAGTATTCTGCTTGTGTAAAACTGGCTTACACCCATTGTATGTGAACGTAGAATCTATCACACCCGATCATCACGAGGTGCTTCGAAACGACGAACTTTAGCAATGGTGCATACTCGGGGAGAACACTTTTATCTTGAAATTTAGTGAAGGGATCATCTTATAATGCTACCGTCGTTCTAAGCAAAATAAGATGCATAAAGGATAAACATCACATGCAATCAAAATATGTGACATGATATGGCCATCATCTTGTGCTTTTGATCTCCATCTCCAAAGCATCGTCATGATCTCCATCGTCACCAGCTCGACACCTTGATCTCCATCATTGCGTCGTGGTCGTCTCGCCAACTATTGCTTCTACAACTATTGCTAACGCATAGCGATAAAGTAAAGCAATTACATGGCGCTTGCATTTCATACAATAAAGAGACAACCATAAGGCTCCTGCAGGTTGCCGATAAATTACAAAACATGATCATCTCATACAATAACGTATATCACATCATGTCTTGACCATATCACATCACAGCATACCCTGCAAAAACAAGTTAGACGTCCTCTACTTTGTTGTTGCAAGTTTTACGTGGCTGCTACGGGCTTCTAGCAAGAACCGTTCTTACCTACGGCACAAAACGACAATGGTGATTTATCAAGTTTGCTGTTTTAACCTTCAACAAGGACCGGCCGCAGTCAAATTCGATTCAACTAAAGTAGGAGAAACAAACACCCGCCAGCCACCTTTATGCAAAACAAGTTGCATGTCTGTCGGTGGAACCTGTCTCATGTACGTGGACATGTAAGGTTGGTCCGAGACGCTTCATCTTACAATACCGCCGAATCAAAATAAGACGTTGGTGGTAAGCAGTATGACGATCACCACCCACAACTCTTTGTGTTCTACTCGTGCATATCATCTACGCATAGACCTGGCTCATGATGCCACTGTTGGGGAACGTTGAATGGAAAACAAAAAAAATTCTACGCACACGCAAGATGTATCCATGGAGATGCATAGCTACGAGAGGGGGAGTGTGTCTACGTACCCTCGTAGATCGTAAGCGGAAGCGTTAGAACAACGCGGTTGATGTCGTCAAACAACTTCACGATCCAACTGACCGAGCACCGAACGTACGGCACCTCCGCGTTCAGCACACGTTCAGCTCGGTGACGTCCTCGACTTCTTGATCTAGCAAGACGGCGAGGTAGTGGATGAGTTCCGGCAGCACGACGGTGTGGTGACGGTGATGGTGATGCTATCTCCGCAGGGCTTCACCCAAGCACTGCGAAAATATGACCGAGGGACGGAACTGTGGAGGGGGGCGCCGCACACGGCTAAGACAATGTTGTGTCTTCTTTGGGGCGCCCCCTCTCCTCTATTTATATATGTGTAGGGGCTTGGAGTAGAAGGAATAGTGCCACGTGAACAGTAACTGTGAATAGTAAACACGTGGACTTGGACTCCAAAGTCCAATCCTATTCCTACTAGGACTCTCCCTTTTTCCTTCCCTAGCTGCGTGGGCTTTTGAGGGCTTGGTGCGCCTGGCCCAATAAGGCCAGGGCGCCTCCCCTTAGCCCATGCCAGCCCTTGGGACGTGGTGGACCCACTTGTGGACTTCCGGACCTCTCCGGAATCCTCCGGAACCTTCTGGAAGCTTCCCGGTACAATACCGAAAAAACTGCACCTTTTTCCGGAACCCAAAATATGACTTCCCATATATAAATATTTACCTCTCGACCATTCCGAGACTCCTCGTGACGTCCGGGATCTCATCCGGGACTCCGAACAACATTCGGTTACCAATTCACATAACTCATATAACACTATCGTCAACGAACGTTAAGCGTGCGGACCCTACGGGTTCGGGAATGATGTAGACATGACTGAGATGCCTCTCCGGTCAATAACCAATAGCGGAACCTGGATGCTCATATTGGTTCCTACATATTCCACGAAGATCTTATCGGTCGAACCGCAATGACAACATACATAATTCCCTTTGTCCGTCGGTATGTTACTTGCCCGAGATTCGATCGTCGGTATCTCCATACCTAGTTCAATCTCGTTACCGGCAAGTCTCTTTACTCGTTCCGTAATACATCATCCCGTAACTAACTCCTTAGTCACTTTGCTTGCAAGCTTCTTATGATGTGCATTTCCGAGAGGGCCCAGAGATACCTCTCCGAAACACGGAGTGACAAATCCCAGTCTCGATCCATGCCAACTCAACGGACACCTTCGGAGATACCTGTAGAGCATCTTTATGATCACCCAGTTATGTTGTGATGTTTGATAGCACACAAGGTATTCCTCCGGTATCCGGGAGTTGCATGATCTCATGGTCTGAGGAACATGTATTTGACATTCAAGAAAGCAGTAGCAATAAACAGAACGATCATATGCTAAGCTAACGGATGGGTCTTGTCCATCACATCATTCTCCTAATGATGTGATCCCGTTATCAAATGACAACTCATGTCTATGGTTAGGAAACCTTAACCATCTTTGATCAACGAGCTAGTCTAGTAGAGGCTCACTAGGGACACGGTATTTGTTTATGTATTCACACATGTATTTAAGTTTCCGGTCAATACAATTCTAGCATGAATAATAAACCTTTATCATGAACAAGGAAATATAAAATAATAACAACTTTATTATTGCCTCTAGGGCATATTTCCATCAGGATGAACAGGACCCCGGCCGTGTAGGCGGTTGGCACTGGATGAACAGGACCCCGAGGAGGCCGTGCTGTGGTACGCCATACCCCAGCCGGTTGGGGGTGGATGAACAGGACCCCGTGGAGGCTGGATGAATAGTAGCCAGTGGAGGCTGGATGAATAGGACCCCATGGAGGTTGGTGATAACCCACAAGTATAGGGGATCACAACAGTTTTCGAGGGTAGAGTATTGAACCCAAATTTATTGATTTGACACAAGGGGAGCCAAAGAATATTTGCAAGTATTAGCAGTTGAGTTGTCAATTCAACCACACCTGGAGACTAAATATCTGCAGCAGAGTGATCAGTAGGACAGTAGTATGATAGTTTGATAGCGGTAGCAATAATAGTAACAGTAGCAGTAACGGTAACAGCAGCGGTAGTAGCAATTGTAACAGCACCAGTAACAGTTGTAACTTAGCAAGAATCAATATTTGAAAAGCTCGTAGGCATTGGATCGGTGATATTCGTTCGATAACATTCATCATGTAACAGTCATAACCTAGGGCGACACAGAACTAGCTCCAATTCATCAATGTAATGTAGGCATGTATTCCGTATATAGTCATACGTGCTTGCGATAAGAACTTGCATGACATCTTTTGTCCTACCCTCCCGTGGTAGCGGGGTCCTTAAGGAAACTAAGTGATATTAAGGCCTCCTTTTAATAGAGAACCGGGACAAAGCATTAACACTTAGTGAATACATGAATTCTTCAAACTACGGCAATCACCGGAAAGAATCCCAATTATTGTCACCTTGGGGTATGCGGATCATCACACATAGCAGGTGCGTATAACTTGCAAGATCGGATCAAGAACACAAATATATTGATGAAAACATAAAGGGTTCAGTTCTGGAATCAGGGCACTCGGGCCCTAGTGACAAGCATTAAGCATAGCCAAGTCATAGCAACATCAATCTCAGAACATAGTGGATACTAGGGATCAAGCCCAAACAAAACTAACTCGATTACATGATAAATCTCATCCAACTCATCACCGTCCAGCAAGCCTACGAAGGAATTACTCACTCCTGGCGGTGAGCATCATGAAATTGGTGATGAAGGATGGTTGATGATGATGATGCCTGAAGATCCCCCTCTCCGGAGCCCTGAATGGACTCCAGATCTGGCCTCCCGATGAAGAACAGGAGGTGGTGCCGGCTCTGACGAGGGCATATACTAGGGATAGGGTAATAGGCCTGACCTATAGACCCTACCCCAGGACACCACACGCCTGATACTGGGCTCCAGGGCCAGATCAGCAGTCAGGAGTTCTTCACACTGACATCCACTCGGAGTTCAACGGACCACTCGGAAGACAGGAGTCCACTCGACCAGACTTGTTTCACTCGAAGTACCTAACATTCACTCAACCAAAGAAGACCAGGAGATTCCAGGAGAGCAACGGTCGGGACGCACGTTCGCCTGTATTCACTGTAATCAATGCGCCCGTTACCTGGCGCCCTTAAACCCCCTCTCTTAACCCCTGATAATGGCGGCATTCATGGGAGGGCTGCCAGATGCTATATAAGCCACCCCCAGCTCCATTCCAGGGGTTCGCAATCCTTTGTAAACTATACACTCAAGCAATACAGCTCCAGAGCGCCAAGACGTAGGGTTATTACCTCCACCGCTGAGGGGCCTGAACTCGTAAATCCGAGTGTAACACCTGCGCCGCAGCTAGGCTCTGCCCTCTCATCCGTACCCCTACACACTACTGTCAGGCTTGCACCCACGACAGTTGGCTCCCACCGTGGGCCCGTGCGTCTAGCGACTTCTGGCGTAGTTGCATTTTTCCGATCATCACCAAGGTTTCCGGCGGCGGACTGACTCTGGGCGGCGAGATCCGTTTCGGCGTCCTCAGCTTCATCGCCGACGATTCGGCGTGGCTCCAGGAAGCCCCGCTGGATGTCGAGGTGTTGCCCGTCCGCGGCGCGGCTCACTTCCGCGCGAGCGCCTTCGGCATCCTTCTTCGTCAGCCGTCGACGTCTTCACTCTCCATCAGCCGTCGTCGCAAGCGCTCTGGGCACTCACGGCTTCAGCGGTGGGTCAAGCATGCGGTGGCCCTTCAGGCTGCGGCCCCGCAAGTCGCGGCAATCGAGCCCGATGAACCTGTCTTCAATCTGTTCGCCTCCGTGGATGAGCACTCGGAGAGCTTATCCGAGTGCGAGAGCAGTGATCCCGCTGCAGAGGTGCTGATGGCCGATTCCCCTCCCAGTCTGCCTGGGTATGGCCGCAGCGGTGCGGAGAATGGTGAACCGTCGCGCACCGATCTTGGCGGCGGCAGGGACCGTCACAACGACGAGTACGTCCCCCAACCCCTCACTCGGCAGCAGAGGGAGGAACAGTAGCGCAGGACCGAGCAGGCCCTCCAGACGCCCATCATTGGGACGACCCCCGTGGCTCAGGCTTTGGAGGCCATGCGCCAGGCCAACTTGGCTGAGCGCAATCGTCTGGAAGCGCTCCAGAAGTCACTCGACGATCGCGCCCGCAGGCAGCATCCGCTCAGTTCCAGTCGGCGGCAGAGGCAGTTGTTCTCGAATGACCAGCAGCAGAGTTTTCAGGTATTCCGCACTCCCATTCAGAATTTGGCGGCGGCCACTCAGATAGCAGATTCCATCGAGCCGTCCCGATCCGAGGCGGGGGAGGGTCTTCGGCAGATCCGGGCCCTGCTCAAGGCGGCTGAGGAGCGAAATTCGGCAGTGTCCCAGTCGCGCAACAGGATACATAGCAGATCCGTCAGGGCTGACACCGTTCAGTCGGCCCACAGCCCAGTGTCCCCGAGTAGAAATAGACACTCGCCTCCGCGGCGAAACGACCGAGATCCCCACCGAGACCAGTACTCAGGGCAGGGTCACAGTCGAAACATGCCTCCGCGGCGTCAGGACGATCGCCGTCGTATGCCGTCGCCCCCTCCGTGGGATGGCTCGTACGCGGCCCGGCCATATGATGCCAGGCGTCCTTACGGCGATGATCGGAGGGCCAGCCCTCCCCGTCATGGTGACGGTTATCACCAGAGAGAGCCAGTCGACTATCGTGACCCGCAGTTCAACGCGAGATCCGTTCTCGCTCAGAACCTGGTCAACAGAGGCAGAGCTCTGAGAGAAAACTTGGACAGAGATCGTCCGAGTGGGGGTGGAGCATTCGTCTCAGGGCCCGAGTGCTTCAGCAGAGCCATCAGGGCCGTTGAGATCCCGCCAAACTTCAGATTGGCGGCTGGAGTAAGCAAGTTCACCGGTGAGTCCAAGCCAGAAACTTGGTTGGAGGATTACCGAGTGGCTGTGCAGATCGGAGGAGGAAATGACTATGTGGCTATGAAGCATTTGCCCTTGATGCTAGAAGGGTCCGCCCGTGCCTGGCTCAACCAGCTCACTCCGGCCAGCATATACTGCTGGGAAGATCTGGCCCGAGTGTTCATCAAAACATTCGAGGGCACGTGCAAACGCTCGGCTGGATTGTCTGAGCTGCAGCATTGCGTGCAGAAACCGAATGAAACCTTGAGGGAGTACATTCAGCGGTGGACCACCTTGCATCATGTGGTGGAGAATGTCACAGAGCATCAAGCAGTCTGCGCCTTCAAGGCAGGAGTCAGGTATCGGGAGCTCATCCTGAAATTTGGTCGGTCAGGGTCTCTGACCATGAGCCGAATGATGGAGATTGCCACTCGGTACGCGAATGGAGAAGAGGAAGACCGTCTCCACAATGGCAAAGGGAAAACTAGTGAGCCCAACCCCGGAAGCAATAATCCCAGTCGGAAGCCGAAGCATAAGGCTGATGGTTCGGCTCAGGCTGAGGCTGCCGCACTGGCCGGCCAAGCCAAGAACAAGGGGAAGGCTAAGGAAAAATGGACCCCGAAGAAAAAGAGAGATCAGTCGGGCCAAGATGTCCTCGATTTGCCGTGTCACATCCACACTAGGAAGGATGAGGAGGGCAACCTGATATTGCCCAAGCATACCACTCGACAGTGCAGATTGTTGATACAGCAGTTCCGAGAGGGCCCGCCGAGTGAGAACAGTCCAGAAGATGCTGATGATGGTGACAAAGATGAAGCTTTTCCCAGTGTCAATGCAACCCTGATGATCTTTGCAGATATAGAGTGCAGGAGTCGATTGAAAGTCATCAACCGGGAAGTGAACATGGCCATGCCAGCAACGACGAAGTTTCTGAACTGGTCGAAGACTCCGATCACCTTTGATTAGTCGGACCACCCGGCCTACATTGCTACCCCTGGGTGGCAGGCGCTGGTGGTTGATCCAGTCGTAGGAGGCATTTGGTTGCCCAAGGTCCTCATGGATGGTGGAAGTGGGCTGAACATACTCTACGCTGACACCCTGAAGGCGATGGGCATCCCGATGTCCCGTCTCAGTGAAAGCAGTATGCAGTTCCACGGAGTGATCCCTAGCAAGAAAGCGAAGTCACTCGGGCAAATCGCCCTGGATGTGGTCTTCGGAGACGACAAGAACTTCAGGAAGGAAAGGCTTACCTTCGATGTGGTCGACTTCTACAGCGCCTATCATGCCATACTTGGTCGCCCGGCCTACGCACGTTTCTTGGCCCGCCCATGTTATGTGTATCTCAAGCTGAAGATGCCCGGCCCTAAAGGTGTGATCACAGTGACTGGCAGTCGACAGTGCGCAGAGGAGTGTTTGCAGCAAGGGTCCAAGATAGCTGATGAGCAGATGGCCATGGTGGAGTTGGAGGAGTACAAGAAAAACGTTGATCCGAGTGATCTGCTACGCTCCAAGAAACCAGCTGCAGAGTCCGCATTTCAGTTGGCTGGTGATACGAAGCCTGTACACATCCACCCAGAAGATCCCAATGCTGCTCCCACCAACATCTCAACGACGCTCGACAGCAAATAGGAAGAAGCGCTCATCCAGTTCCTTCGTGAGAACTGGGACATCTTCGCATGGACACCATCCGACATGCCGGGTGTACCCAGGGAGCTGGCTGAGCACCGTTTGCGAGTCAACCCGAAGGCAAAACCTGTGAAGGAGCATCTCCGTCGATCTGCTACACAGAAGAGGAAGGCCATTGGCGAAGAAGTTACTCGGCTCCTAGCAGCCGAGTTCATCCGTGAGGTGTACCACTCCGAGTGGCTCGCCAACGTTGTCATGGTCCCTAAGAAGGATAAGTCTCTCTGAATGTGCATAGATTTCAAGCACATCAATCGGGTCTGTCCCAAGGATCACTTCCCGCTCCCCCGCATAGATCAAATCGTAGATTCCACTGCGGGTTGTGAGCGACTGTCTTTTCTGGATGCGTACTCCGGGTACCACCAGATCCGACTGTATGGGCCAGATGAAATAAAAACAACCTTTATCACCCCATTCGGGTGTTTCTGCCACATCACCATGCCTTTCGGTCTTAAAAACGCTGGTGCCACTTTTATGCGCATGGTGCAGAAGTGTTTGCAAAAACAGATCAGTCGGAACATCGAGGCGTACATGGATGACATAGTGGTCAAGTCCAGAAAAGGTTCCGACCTGCTGGCTGACCTGGCTGAAACTTTCGTGAATCTGCGGAAGTATGATATCAAGCTAAATCCAACAAAGTGCACTTTCGGGGTTCCCGGGGGCAAGCTACTCGGATTCCTAGTTTCCGAACGAGGGATAGATGCCAATCCCGAGAAGATCGGGGCGATTGTACGAATGAAACGTCCAGAACGTCTTCATGATGTGCAGAAGCTTACGGGTTGCCTCGCAGCTCTGAGCTGATTCATCTCCCGTCTCGGCGAGAAGGCGTTGCCCCTGTACCGGTTGATGAAGAAATCTGATTCGTTCGAGTGGACTGCTGAAGCACAAGCAGCGTTTGTCGTGCTCAAAGCCCTGCTTTCCACCCAGCCGGTGTTTGCCGCTCCGAATAGCAACGAGCCGTTGCTCTTGTACATTGCGGCCACTGGTCAAGTCGTCAGCACTGTCCTCACGGTCGAGCGAGAAGAACAGAGCAAGACTTACAAAGTTCAGCGCCTAGTCTATTACATTTCTGAAGTTCTCATTCCGTCCAAGCAGAGGTATCCTCATTACCAGAAGCTCATCTATGGCATCTATCTGACTGCAAAGAAAGTAGCCCATTACTTCCAAGAGCACACTGTGTCAGTCGTCAGCGACGCCCCGCTGTCTGAGATCATGAACAATTGGGATGCGACTGGTCGAGTGGTGAAGTGGGCTATCGAGCTCCTGCCCCTGGACATCAAGTTCGAGGCCAAAAAGGCGATCAAGTCCCAAGCACTAGCTGATTTCCTAGCCGAATGGACTGAATAGCAGTAGCCGACTCAGAGTCATCCGGAACACTGGACCATGTTCTTCGACGGTTCCAAGATGCTGAATGGTTCAGGAGCTGGGGTTGTGTTAGTCTCTCCGAAGGGCGATCATCTCAGATATGTTTTGCAGATTCACTTTGATTCCTCCAACAATGAGGCCGAGTACGAAGCGCTCCTGTACGGTCTACGTATGGCCATCTCACTCGGCGTCCGGCGCCTGATGGTCTACGGGGACTCGGATCTAGTGGTGCATCAAGTGATGAAGGAATGGGATATCAGAAGCCCTGCGATGACAGGATATTGCGACGCAGTGAGAAAGTTGGAGAAGAAATTTGAGGGTCAGGAGCTGCATCACGTTCCCCGAGCCAAGAATCAGGAGGCTGACGATCTGGCAAAGATCGGGTCCACTCGGAAATCCATACCCAGCAATGTGTTCCTCGAGCATTTATGTTCTCCGACGGTGAAAGAAGATCCCTTCACGGAAGAGCCCCCACAAGCAGTCGGTCCGTCCGATTCGACTGAAGTCGAGGTCCCGGCAGTCATTCATCTGGTGATGGAGGTCCTAGCAATCACGCCTGAGTGGACAGTGCCTTACATTGCATACCTGCTCAGGCAGGAACTTCCAGAAGACGAAGTCGAAGCCCGTCAGATTGTTCGCAGGTCCAAAGCCTTTACAGTGATGGGTGATCAGTTGTACAGAAAGAGCGTCACTGGTGTGACTCAGCGCTGCATCTCTCCGGAGGAAGGACGACTGATCCTGGAGGAAATTCACTCGGGAACTTGTGGTCACCACGCGTCCTCTCGGACGATTATGGCTAAAGCTTACCGAGCCGGCTTCTTCTGGCCACGTGCCAATGAAGCTGCACAGGAGATAGTTCAACACTGTGCTGGATGCCAGTTCTATGCAAACTTGTCGCACAAGCCTGCGCCTGCTTTGAAGACAATTCCACTCGTCTGGCCGTTTGCGGTCTAGGGACTTGACATGATGGGACCTCTCCGGATGGGAGCAAGTGGATTCACCCACTTGCTAGTCGCAGTCAACAAATTCACCAAATGGATTGAGGCCAAGCCCATCAAGAAGCTAGATTCTCGCACGGCGATCAAGTTCATGAAGGAGATAGTCTTCAGATATGGCGTGCCCCATAGCATTATCACTGACAACAGCTCAAACTTCAACTCGGAAGAGTTCAGAGCATTCTGTGCCGCCCAAGGCACCCGAGTCGACTATGCATCTGTGGCGCACCCGCAGTCGAATGGACAAGCTGAGAGGGCAAACGGACTGATTCTTCAGGGCTTAAAGCCACGACTCATGCGCGATTTGGAGCACGCAGCTGGAGCCTGGGTCACTGAGTTGCCGTCAGTTCTTTGGGGCTTGAGGACGACCCCCAATCGGTCTACCAATCGCACTCCCTTCTTCATGGTGTACGGAGCTGAAGCCGTCCTGCCAAGTGACCTGCTTCACAATTCGCCTCGAGTGGAACTATACTCTGAAGGTGGAGCAGAGCAGGCGCGGCAAGACACCGTTGATCTCTTGGAGGAGGAAAGGGAGATGGCTCTTATCCGATCGGCCACTTACCAGCAAGATCTACGACGCTTTCATAGCAAGCATGTCAGAAGTCGGACTTTTCAGGAAGGAGATCTTGTGCTTCGAGTGGATCAGCAGCGACCTCACAAACTTGCTCCCGCATGGGAAGGTCCCTTTATCGTGTCGAAAGTTCTGCAAAACGGAGCATACCATCTGTACAACCTGCAGAAGCAAGCAGACGAGCCCCGTGCTTGGAATGCGGATTTGCTGCGACGATTTTATACTTGATGATGAGATGTAATAAAAGTACCCGAGTGATATTTGATGAATAAAAGCATGACTTTTCCAGTTACACATCGAGCTCACTCGTACGCATTTTCTGGCTTACAACCCCCAGTGGGTGTACGCCCTTCAACTTAGCTGCAAACCAGTTTTGCCTAAGTCAAAGTCAAAATACTACTCCGAGTGGAGAGCATCCCTCTCACTCGGGGGCTTGGCTACGAACCAGTTTTCGCCCAAGTTAAAAATGCTATTCCGAGTGAAGAGAGATCCTCTCACTCGGGGGCTTGGCCGTGAACCAGCTTTCGCCCAAGTTAAAAACGCTACTCCGAGTGAAGAGCGATCCTCTCGCTCGGGGGCTTGGCTGCGAACCCGCTTTCGCCCAAGTTAAAAACGCTACTCCGAGTGAAGAGTGATCCTCTCACTCAGAGGCTTGGCTGCGAACCCGCTTCGCCCAAGTTAAAACACGCTACTCCGAGTGAAGAGCGATCCTCTCACTCGGGGGGCTTGGCTGCGAATCAGCTTTCGCCCAAGTTAAAACACGCTACTCCGAGTGAAGAGCGATCCTCTCACTCGGGGGCTTGGCCGCTGAAAGAACATGTGCTGCCCCCATGTTTGGTTTTGGTAATTGATGACAATCCCTATGGACTAATGGTTGCCTTGAGTTATATTTGAAGGGTTTGTCCATATGCTTTGCTTGAAGACCATTTGTTGGTTTCAAGGTTATTAGAAGAAGAATATGTGTTGACCAAGGTGCTATTCAATGTTTGATCCAAAGATTGGTCATGTGAGAGTTGAGCCTATTGCAAACATGTCTTGAAGAAGAAGATTGTGTGAACATTCATGTTTACCTTCAAGACATCATCCTAATGAAGAGAGTTGAAAAGATACAAGGTTGATCAAGAATAAGTACAAAGAGTGATTCAAGTTGATCAACACACAAAGCGTAGAAGATGTACCGGGTGGGATCAAGTGATCACATGGTATGGTAAGCATTGTCCATTGCGCTTTGTGTACTAACCCATTGTCTACGTAAGTGTTCGTTGTGGGGTTAGGTTTGTTTCCATGGGCTTGCGTCAAGAGGAAGATCTCATTCGACCCATGGAGGATGACATCAAGTGGTGATCGTCATCAAGATTGCGGTGTGCAAGTTCAAGTGGAGCATCACGAAGAGATCACATGCTTGAAGCTTGCCGTCCATTGTGGTGACAATGGACTTGTGAAGATGTGCCGAAGAGTGGCTCACCCATAGTGGAGTATGGGGGAGCAATCAACTAGTCTTCATTGAGCCAACGCAATCAAGAAAGGTGGTCCAACTTGAGGAGGTCAAGATCGTCATCATCTAGCTCAAGTGGACTATACGCAAGGCAAAGGTTTGCCCTTGATAGGTTTTCTATTTTACCGGTCTCATGGTGGTAGTTGGGAGACCGGGTTATAGGATCGATAGCCGTACTATCAAGGGGGGCTCTCGGATGAGTAGCTTAATCGTATCTTTCGTAGAGAGCTCAAACCATTGCATCCTTGCATCATCTTTCTCGGTTCTTGTTTGGTTTTTCTCTGTGTGAGTTTGTGAGCTTATGGTCATCTTCATGACAAGCTCGAGTTCATCGAAAATGGAGTTCATTCATGCATCTTCTATGATGTTTTCGATGTTGGAGTTTATACCAGCTCTTCAATCATAGAGGTTTCTCGTCTTCTATCCAACAAGCTTGAGTTTGCTCAATTCGGAGCTCATTTGCAGAAGTTATGGCAGTTCTGGTTTCTGCACCAAGCGGTTGTACCGCTAGTCTGAGCGGTTGTACCGCCTTAGGGGTGATACCCTAGGGTTGCAGTCTCTAGGTTTTTTCCAAGCGGTTGTACCGCTGCCTCCGGGCGGTTGTACTGCCGGGTGCTTGGAAAACTCCAGGTCTGCGGCTTGGCGGTTGTACCGGCCTAGTACCGCTGTACCATCGGAAATGGGGTGACTCCCTTCTGGTTGTGAAGCGGTAGATGGGCGGTGGTGGACCGGTAGTTCCCGGGTGGCTTTGGCCTACCGGTACTACCGGTACCTCATCCGGTTGTACCGCTTGGTGCCCTTCTGTAGGGAACCCGCAAAAGGCGGTTGTACCGGTTGTACCGCTCCAGTGTTTTTCTGCAGGATAACGGGCAGATTCGTGGGGTCCTATAAAAGGAGGTCTTCTTCCCCATTGACTCCAACGGTTCTTTGCAAGCTTTCTTCTCCATTGTTGACCTTCCTCAAGCTTGCTTTCTCTCAATCCCTCCATGGATTCTTGCTAGTGTTTGGGGGAAAAGAGAGAGGAGATCTAGATCCACATTTCCACCAATCACTTTCTCCTCTATGTGAGGGGAACCCCCTTGGATCTAGATCTTGGAGTTCTTGGTGTTCTCCTTGTTCTTCCTCTCATATTCCTCCATAGCTTTTGTTGCTTTGGTGGGATTTGGGAGTGAGGAACGTGACCACTTCGTGTGTTCTTGCCATTGCATTAGTTGCATCGGTTTGAGTTCTCCACGGTGATACGTGGTGGTGAAAAGTTGAGAAGCTTATTACTCTTGGGTGCTTGGTACCCTAGAGCTTGTTCCTCTTGGGTGCTTGGGCGCCCTAGACGGTTGGTGGTGCTTCGGAGCTCAATCATTGTGGTGTAAAGCTCCGGGCAAGCGTCGGGGTCTCCAATTAGGTTGTGGAGATCGCCCCGAGCAATTTGACGGGTATCGGTGACCGCCCCCAAGGGTTGCCAAAGTGTACGGGTTCGGTGACCGCCCCCAAGGGTTGCCATTTGTACGGGTTCAGTGACCGCCCTCAAGGGTCCCTTAGTGGAATCATGGCATCTTGCATTGTGCGAGGGCGTGAGGAGATTACGGTGGCCCTAGTGGCTTCTTGGGGAGCATTGTGCCTCCACACCGCTCCAAACGGAGATTAGCATCCGCGAGGGTGTGAACTTCGGGATACATCGTCGTCTCCGCGTGCCTCGGTTATCTCTTACCCGAGCCCTTTACTTATGCACTTTACTTTGTGATAGCCATAGTGTTTCATGGTATATATCTTGCTATCACTTAGTGTTTATCTTGCTTAGCATAAGTTGTTGGCGCACTTAGATGAGCCTAGTTGTTGTAGGTTTTGTGCTTGACAAATTAACCGCTAGGTTTATTCCGCATTTGTTCAAGCCTAAACCGTAATTATTTTTAAAGCGCCTATTCACCCCCCCTCTAGTCGACATCCACGATCTTTCAGCTGCGAACCCGCTTTCGCCCAAGTTAAAAACGCTACTCCGAGTGAAGAGCGATCCTTTCACTCGGAGGCTTGGCTGCGAACCCGCTTTCGCCCAAGTTAAATACGCTACTCCGAGTGAAGAGCGATCCTCTCACTCGGGGGCTTGGCTACGAACCCGCTTTCGCCCAAGTTAAAAAAAGCTACTCCGAGTGAAGAGCGATCCTCTCACTCGGAGGCTTGGCTGCGAACCCGCTTCGCCCAAGTTAAAACATGCTACTCTGAGTGAAGAGTGATCCTCTCACTCGGGGGCTTGGCTGCGAACCCGCTTTCGCCCAAGTTAAAAACGCTACTCCGAGTGAAGAGCGATCCTCTCACTCGGGGGCTTGGCTGCGAACCCGCTTTCGCCCAAGTTAAAAACGCTACTCCGAGTGAAGAGCGATCCTCTCACTCGGGGGCTTGGCTGCGAACCCGCTTTCGCCCAAGTTAAAAACGCTACTCCGAGTGAAGAGCGATCCTCTCACTCGGAGGCTTGGCTACGAACCCGCTTCGCCCAAGTTAAAACACGCTACTCTGAGTGAAGAGCGATCCTCTCACTCGGGGGCTTGGCTGCGAACCCGCTTTCGCCCAAGTTAAAAACGCTACTCCGAGTGAAGGGTGATCCTCTCACTCGGGGGCTTGGCTGCGAACCCACTTTCGCCCAAGTTAAAACATCTACTCCGAGTGAAGAGCATCCCTCTCACTCGGAGGCTTAGCTGCGAACCAGTTTCGCCTAAGTTAAAACCCATTTCAAAGATTCAAAAGACTCGAAAGAAAACATTCGGATAACTTTAGCAGTTCAAAAGCAAATGCGAGTGCGTGGGCCCGAAGCCCGAGAGATTTTAACGGATACAGTTCCACTCGGCATACCGAGGCTAATGGGTAGGACTTAAAGTTTTCTCACACCCCTGTGGGGCTGGCCGGCTCAACGAAGGAATCCAAGTCGATGCCGTCTGCAATCCGAGTGGCCGCCTCGATGAATGTCTCCATGAAGTCCTCGAACTGGAGTTTCTTCGTGTTGGCAACTTGGAGAGCCTTTAGCTTCTCCTCCTTGATGTCCTTGCAATGCACTCGGACCAGAGAGAGGGCCACGTCGGCTCCGCAGCGGGCGGCTGACTTCTTCCGCGCTTGCACTCGACTGGGGATGTCGTTGAGACGAGTCATTATGGCCTCCAGGTCGGTGTTGAAAGTGTCTTCAGGCCATAGCTCCTTGTCAATTCTCCCGAGTGCACCTCGCAGATGGATGATGTGCCCTTGGACGTCTTCGATGCGGGATTCGACCCGCAGGACGCCTAGAGCAGCCTTGTCACCAACGAGTGACCTGGAAGGATCCAGATCCCTCTCTATTCTATCGGTTTCAAGCTCGAAGTCCCGGCAGTACTCTGCAAACGAGGATAGAGGAGAGTTGAACATCAGCACGCGCGGAGTTCACTCGGAATCAAGTTGAAATTCATTCGGATGGTATAAATCACCTGCAAGCTTGGTGTACATCTCCTCCGTGAACTCTTCAATATACCCTTCCAGGGCTTTCTTCTTCTCGATCAGCTGGGTGATCTTCTCGTTCAGAGTCTTCTTCTCTTGCTCGTAGACTTCCGCCTGGGCCTTGAGCTTGCTCTCCCACTCGGTCTCCTGCTTCTTGAGCTCGAGCACCTCCTTCTTCAGCGACGTGTTCTCTGCTTCAAGCTTCCCGAGTGAAGCCAGCTTCTCTTCGGTGGCCTTGGTCTTTTCTTTCGCCTCCTTTTGAGCTCCAGCCAGCTCGTTGTCCTTGCTCTCGAGTGCCTGCTTCATAGTTTCTAAAGAAACAGAAGTTCTGAGCCGCACTTGGAGTTGGTGGTTTTCACTACGCACATCTGTTCGAGTGAAGTCACTCGGTTCAACGAAGGGAAAAAGGCGAAGGCAGTCTGCTCAGTAATTGAAGTTTACCTCCCATGGTCTTGAGTTCTGCTTGAGCGCGTGCAGTGTTCCTTCTCTCCACCTCCAAATCCACTCAGAGCTGGGCCGTCTCCTTCTCCAGTGCCACATACTAAACCCCAAGCTCGCAAGTTTTCTGGAATACAAGTGAGAACAGATCAGTTAATGTTAAGGAATATTTCGAGTGCTAGAGGATCAGCACTCCTGGAAGGAACAAGCTTGACCAGTACCAGATCCTGAAGTACCCTTGGTCAAGGAGGAACAAGCTTGACCAGTACCAGATCCTGAAGTACCCTCTAAAACAAGTTCTAAGTTCAAAGACTTCCGCCGACTGCCCGCAGTCGACGGCAGTCTCGGGGACTACACCCACTGGGTGCACTCAGCGTGCCCCCACTGGAATGGCATCCACTCGGAACGGTTCACCCGATCCGAGTGACGGCCAAAACGCAAAAAAACAACAACAACAAAGCAGGGTCCAAACTCTAAGACTCCCGCCGACTGCCCGCAGTCGACGGCAGTCTCGGGGACTACACCCAGTGGGTGCACTCAGCGTGCCCCCACTGGAAAGTGACTCGTGTTAAGCTAAAAAAAGAGAAGAAGAAGTTCTAAGACTCCCGTCGACTGCCTGCAGTCGACGACAGTCTCGGGGACTACACCCACTGGGTGCACTCAGCGTGCCCCCACTGGAGCGGCATCCACTCGGAGCGGTCCGCCCGATCCGAGTGATGGCCGAACACAAAAAAAAAGAACAACAGCTCTAAGACTCCCGCCGACTGCCTACAGTCGACGGCAGTCTCGGGGACTACATCCACTGGGTGCACTCAGCGTGCCCCCACTGGAATGGCATCCACTCGGAACGGTCTGCCCAATCCGAGTGATGGCCAAAACACAAACACCCACTGGGTGTACCGGATACCTCCCGACTGAAATTCCTACTGAAGAAAAAACGACTTGGAGGTCAACTTACAAGGGTACTTACTCGAATGTTCTCCTGGAGAGCAGCACTGGCGTCGTACGCCAGTTTGCTAGCTGCGCTCATCTCCTTGAGCCGTTGAGTCATCAGCTCCGCCTGGATCATCGCCTCCTTGCTGGCCCCAGTTTGATCCTCCGGCACCTTGTACAGATTGAAGATATTGATGGGAGGAGTCGGAACCAAAGCCAGAGCAGTCGACGGAGCCGCGGCAGGACCAGCTCCAGCCTGAGAACCTTGCCCCAGAGGCACAGTCACGGCGGGTGCAGGGGGAACTTGAGGCGCTTTGCTCGGCGACGTCTTCCGCGTGGTAGTCCGGGGAGCTGTCGGAGCTGCGGTCCGCTTCTCGGTGTCCTTCCGCGGCAGCCCTTCATCATCGTCCCCGATGAGGATGACCTCTGCAGGCACTATGTTCGCTAAACACAATCAGTCGCAGTACACATTTCAATCGGATGAAGACATTTCAGTCGAATGACAGGTTGAAGTAAAGATGAAGTCATTGTTACCTCTTTGAGAAGTGGCCGCGTCCGCTGACTCGGCTTCGGCGCGGTCCCCATCAATCTGCATGGGATACGTCGTCGAGGTCGCAGCACTGGTCCATGGGATTCACTCGGTCAGAAGAATCATGAAAGTTGACAAAGACAGAAAAGAAAAGCTGGCAAAGACACTTACGTCGAGGCCACAGGCACAGTGACCTTGATCCTAGGCAGAGCCTTCCGAGGCTTGGGGGAAGTGACCTTGGGCTGCTTGGCGGTCTTCTCAGTCGGCTCGGTCGACGGCGGCCGAGTGTGCTTCGGGGCCTTACCACTCGGAACCACCTCCTTCCCCGGGCCAACACTCGGATCATGAGAGAGCTTGGAGCAGTGCTCGGAGCCCAGCTCCGGAGACTGGGAGGACTGGACCTTGTCGATCCCTTCCGAGTCGTCGCTTTCTCCCTCGCTGTCCTCCGTGTAATCCGCGCTGCCATGTTCGCTCTCCACGCCTCCAGCGAGTTGTCCTCCATTCGGCACAGGCGAGAGCATCTTCTGGAACTCCTGCAAGACATGAAGGCCAAAGACAGACAGTTCAGTCAGTTCACTCGGATCATTCAGTTCACTTGGATAATTCACTCGGAACTTCGTGCCTCACCTCCAATGGCTGGTTGTTGGCGTCGTAGGGCGGGACCCGTCTCGACCCTCGCGGATTGTCGCGTGCGCCGGTGATGCACCTGATCCACTGTTCCACTGTTTTCTCCTCGACATATTCCGGATGCACTCGGGTCAGATCACCGGCCCCAGTGTAGCGCCACATGGGGTAAGCCCGCTCCTGCAGCGGCTGGATCCTCCGACTGAGGAAGACCTCCAGAAGATCCAGGCCAGTCACTCCACCCTGAATCAGACTAACCATGGCGGTCACCAAGATCCCTACATCCGTTTTCTCCTCTTTATCAACAGTCAGCGAGGGATGAGTCTGAACTCTCTCGGTAGTGTAAGGAGGTAGGCCAGTCGACGAGCCAGAGCACGGCAGGTCGTTGCAGTAGAACCAGGTCGACTGCCAACCCCTCACCGAATCGGGAAAGGACATAGATGGGAATGCACTCTTACCCCTCATCTGGATACCTAAGCCACCACACATCTGGATCACGTGCGTCCTCTCTCCATCGGGGTCAACCTTCTTAACCGATTGAGATCGACACGTGAAAATGTGTTTGAATAAACCCCAGTGCGGCGGACAACCCAGAAAATTCTCACACAAAGAAACGAATGCGGCAAGGTACATTATAGCATTTGGAGGCAGGTGATGAAGCTGAGCACCGAAGAAGTTCAAAAATCCGCGGAAAAAGGGGTGGGGTGGCATGGAGAAACCTCGCTCCACGTGCGTGGTGAGGAGCACTCGCTCCCCAGGGCGCGGTGCGGGCTCGGTCTCCCCTTCTTCCGGCAGCCTCCACGTCCCGTCGCGGATCAACCCGTCCACGACGAGCCCGCTGATGTCGTCGACCGTGGTGGTCGGCGGAAGCCAGTCGCCCTGGATCCACGCAGGCGGGAGCATGGCTCGGGAGCTCGATGCCTTCCTCCCCTTCGCCGCCTTCTTCGCTTTCTCGAGCTTCGCCGTCTTGTCCTTCGCCATCACCGCCGAGCTCTCCAATGACCAAAGGGGATTCGCGCGGAGTGGATTGCTGGGGAGAAGATTGGGCGGACTGAGAGAGTAAGGGAAAAGGGGATCTGTCCTCTCTCCCTCTCCGACGCAGCGGCCTCTTATGGCGTCGCCCGTTCCGCTCCCCAATCCTCTTCCGTGTGTCCCGGGCCCGCAGATCTCCTCGAATCTTGCTGGCGGAGTTGCAGCTGTACGTGGCGAAAGGTGGGGCAAAAATCGAGGTGTCACGCCCCACTTTCCCCACTCACCCCGCCGCGACCGTTCGCGCGCGCTCGTTGCTGATTTCAAATCCCGCAAGATCCGGATTCCAGCGATCCGATGACTCGCCTTTAAAGACATTCCATAAACACGCGGATCTGTTCCGCCACTCGGACGAAGACTACTTGTTTCACTTGGTTGAAGACAACTCGCTTCACTTGATTGACAGCCACCGACCCATTCGGATGGGGACTTCCATTCAGGCGTCATATGGTCCAGAATCCGCCACGGTGCCGCACGAAGTCAAGGCCGTCTAGTGACCAGCGGGAGTCCTCGAGCGCCCCTGTAGCACTCGACTCACCTGGGAATTAGCCTTGACTCGACCCGCTTAACCTCGACCGATTCGGGGGCTAATGACGAGGGCATATACTAGGGATAGGGTAATAGGCCTGACCTATAGACCCTACCCTAGGACACCACACGCCTTATACTGGGCTCCAGGGCCAGATCAGCAGTCAGGAGTTCTTCACACTGACATCCACTCGGAGTTCAACGGACCACTCGGAAGACAGGAGTCCAGTCGACCAGACTTGTTTCACTCGAAGTACCTAACATTCACTCGACCAAAGAAGACTAGGAGACTCTAGGAGAGCAACGGTCGGGACGCACGTTCGCCTGTATTCATTGTAATCAATGCGCCCGTTACCTGGCACCCTTAAACCCCCCTCTTAACCCCTGATAATGGCGGCATTCATGGGAGGGCTGGCAGATGCTATATAAGCCACCCCCAGCTCCATTCCAGGGGTTCGCAATCCTTTGTAAACTATACACTCAAGCAATACAGCTCCAGAGCGCCGAGACGTAGGGCTATTACCTCCACTGCTGATGGGCCTAAACTCGTAAATCCGAGTGTAACACCTGCGCCGAAGCTAGGCTCTATCCTCTCATCCGTACCCCTACACACTACTGTCAGGCTTGCACCCACGACAGGCTCCGTATCGTGAAACACAATAAAACTTCCTCTCTTATTTTTTTCTCTGGGAAAATGAATTTATACCGTTGGAATTAGGTCAGACGGATCCATGTGGGCCCCACGAGGTACCAGGGCGTGCCTGGGGGGGTGGTGCGCCCTGGTGCCTCGTGGGCACTAGGTGGCCCCCATCCAGTAGTTCTTGATGCCAATATTTTTTATATATTCAATAAAAAATCTCCAGAAAGTTTCATCCAATTCCAAGAACTTTGATTTTCTTCACAAAAACAACACCATGGCAATTCTGCTGAAAACAGCGTCAGTCCGGGTTAGTTCCATTCAAATCATGCAAATTAGGGGCCAAAACAAGAGCAAAAGTGTTTGGAAAAGTAGATACGACGGAGACGTATCAACTCCCCCAAGCTTAACTCATTGCTTGTCCTCAAGCAATTCAGTTGACAAACTGAAAGTGATAAAGAAAAACTTTTACAAACTCTTTTGTTCTTGTATCTATATATATATGCTTAAGTAGTGTTCAAGTTTTCAGCAAAGATTATAACTAACCATGCTCATGATAACTCTTAGAAATTATATTCACTCATATCGATGGCATAATCAACTAGCGAGCAATAATAAGATATCTCAAATGCCAACACTTTGTCAAAACAATCATGATATAATATGACAGCATCGTATCTCGCTAGCCCTTTCTGAGACCGCGAAACATAAATGCAAAGCACCTCCAAAGTCCAAGCAGCGACTAAACATTGTAATTCATGGTAGAAGAGATCCAGTCATGATGCACACAACATTAACTATACACAATGCATGAGAATGACAATAGTGCTCTCAGGTTTGGTGCTTATTTGAGAAGGTGATGACTCAACAATAAAAGTAAAATAACATAAAAGTAAATAGATAGGCCCTTCGCAGAGGGAAGCATGGATTTGCAGCGGTGCCAGAGCTCAAAGCTTAAGTCAGAGGTAAATAAAATTTTGGGAGGTATGCCTTTCCTGTCAACGTTACGACCGAGAGTTTTCAATATCTTCCATGCTAAACACATTAGCGGCGGTTCCCAAGCGGTAAAGTAAAGTTTACTCCCCCTCCACCAACAATCACAAGACATGGCTAGCCGAATCCTCGGGTGCCCTCCATACCAACAACTTTTCGGGGGAGTTTGTTTTATTATTTTGCATTTTTAATGATGGGACTGGGCATCCCGATTACCAGCCCCTCCCGTGCAAGGACAAGTGAGTAAACACTCGTCGTGAGAATAACCCGCTTAGCATGGAAGATACTGACCGCCCCCTGTCGCTCCATGAGCGGTACGGGCACACAAAACAGATGTTCATTTGAATATTTAGAGGTGGCACATGCAAATTTACTTAGGACGGCAGAGTAATACCGCATATAGGTAGATATAGTGGACTCATCTAGAATAACTTTGGTTTAAGTGTTTTGATGCACAAGCAGTATTCCCGCTTAGTACAGGCGAAGGCTAGCGAATAGGTTGAGGAGCGACCAGCTAGAGAGCGAAAACGGTCATAACCATGCATTATGAATAATCAACATTGAATACTAGCATGAGTAGGATATAAACACCATGAACATAAATATCGTGAAGGCTATGTTGGTTTTGAATCAACTACATGCGTGAACATGTGCCAAGTCAAGCCACTTGAAACATTCAGAGGAGGATACCATGTCATCATACTACATCATAATCATTTTAATGCATGTTGACACTCAAGATAAATCATTATCCACTCCTAGCTACTTAAGCATGGCATGAGCAACTATAATCTCTAATTGTCATCATAAACATGTTCAATCATAACATGCTGAATCATGGATACTGAGTTAAACATATTTACAAAAACAAAGAACAAGTTGAGTTCATACCCGCTTTTCCTTGCCACAGTCACTTCATCAAATCATCGTCATTATTGCCTTTCACTTGCATGACCGAATGATATGAAAGTAAAAATAGTGCAAGTGTGCCGTGGACTAAGCTGGAATTTGCAAGCATTTTATTCAAAGGAGAAGACAAGGTAATATGGGCTCTTTGCTAGATCAACAATAATGCATATGAGAGCCACTCATCATTTTCATCGTGGTCTTCTCCTTACAATGGCTCAACGAAAGAAAAGAAAAGAATTTCAGAGAAACACACTCAAATATTTTTGGAGTTTTTAGTTTTCTGAAGAAAGCAAAAAGAAGAAAATGAAAAATGAGAAAAGAAAACTATTTATACGGGAGAACTCCCAACAAGCAAAAGAAGAAACGGGAAATCTTTTTGGGTTTTCTTTTACTACTACGAAACTACAACTAATTAAGCTAAAAAGAAAAACCAAAAGAAACGGGAAATGTTTTTGGATTTTCTCAAAGTTTTTCAAACACACAAGAAGAAAGCGAGAAAATAAAACTAGCATGGATTATACAATGAAAAAGTATGAACACCGACAACTGGAATGAAATGTGTGAACATGAATGTAATGTCGGTGAGAAATACGTACTCCCCCAAGCTTAAGCTTTTGCCTAGCTTGGTCTACGGCCATTCGTAGTAGCCATCCGGTCCCATGTGAAACTCCTGAGGTGGCGGCACCCGAGCATCCCAATCCTGGGGTTCCTCCACTGCCGCCGCCAAGGCGTTCCGGTAAGCAGTAATGTCCAGTGGCATCACAGTATATCCATTCCTGGAATGAGAATCAAACAAAGCAGGTGCAGGCAACGGAATAATATCACGAGTATTCTCACTAAAAACCAAGTTATAACGAATGTGGTGAGGAGGCTCAGGAGCATCAAGAAAGTAGTGGTCCCTCATGGACTGAAAGTCTAAGTAAACTCTGGGCAACCGATAATCATGAGGGCGTATGTTAACATTAAAACGTCTCGCTAAGCGAGTAGCGTAAATACCGCCATGAATTTTTCCTCTAGTCCTGTTAGTGTGCAAGCAGCGTGCAACGATAGCTCCAAGGCTATAAGTGTAATCATTATGTAATGCACGGCGTAAAATGGCCCAGTCAGGTGTAGCTAACGCACTACCTTGCTCCCTAGCAAGCAAACATCTCCCTAGGAATAAAGCAAAGTAATGAACAGAGGGAAACTGCAAGCTAGTGGCTCGGACTTTCGACACGCCCCTTTCCTCTCCCACAGTCAAAGTGTGGAGGAAATCCTCAAACTCTTCCGGTCGAGGCTCTCTGATTTCCCCCTCAGAGGGAATCAAACATATCTCACAGAATTCAGTTAGGGGTATCTGATGATGTTCAGCATATAAATCAAAGCGCACCTCAGGAGGTTCGAGCCTACTCAGAAAATGAAAGTTTTGCACAAAGGAATTTGTAAGGATGTGGTACTGGCCACACTCATCTGCGAGGAAGTCGGTCAGTCCGGTATTTGCAACGAATTACGCGAACTCTTGGTAGAATCCGGCTTCGTTCATGAAGGGATTGTGCGGCCATTCGCACGGCCGGACCTCCGTCCTACGCGGAATGTTGAGGTCACTGTCCGAGGACTCCCCAAGGACTCCCTTAGCGTTCCGCTTCGAGGAATTCCTCCAGAAGAAATCCATTTTCCTATGAACAAATTTCTGAAAAAAAAAATTGGGCCACAAAATGATATCAATAAAACTTCACAAAATTGATAGCAACTACTCATATGGATGTCTAGAGGCTATATCAAGCATTCAAACTACTTGGAACTCAAAGAATTCAACATGCAAGCTCATTTTTTGTACCACCAACGGTAGCTAATTATGCAAAATATAATCCACTAAAGCAAAAACTAATTGGAGCAATGGAGGAGTCACATACCAAGGAGCAATCTCCCAAAGCAGTTTTGGAAATGGAGCTCCGAGCAAAGAGATCGAAAATTTCAGTTTTGTGAGCAAGAACACGAGAGAGAGAGCTACCAGGAATTTTTGCTAGAGGTAAGAGACGAAGTGAGCTAAAGAGATAAGGGAGGGGGCCCCTGTGGGTCCCACGAGGTAGCAGGGCGCGCCAGGGGGGTGGCGCGCCCTGGTGCCTCGTGGGCACCTGGGACACCCCCCAGGTATAATTTTTATGCCAAAAATTCTTAAATATTCAATAAAAAATAATGTTAAAGTTGTATTGCATTTTGAGCACTTTTATTTCTGGGCACTTTTTATTGCATGGATAATTCAGAAAACAGGGTAATCATGGCATTTTATTACTTTTAACTAAAAATAACAGAAAGTAAAAAGTGGGTACAGAAGGTTATGCCTACTGAATTCATCGACCACATGCCCCTCAAAAAAGAATCCATTAATAAGGTTGATCAGGTCTTATTAACAAACAATTTCTGAGTGACATGAAACCGAAGAACTTTCGTATGACACTAGGTTACCTCAACGGGGATATGCATCTCCCCGACAATAAGAGTTTCATATTTTCTTTTAGCAGTAGGAAGAGGAATTTGGAAACTTCCAATAGTAATTGTTGGAGTCTTCTCAATAATATGAATACCATTTACTTGAAATTGTTTCTTCGGAAAGTGCACCGTATGTTCATTACCATTGATATGAAAAGTGACCTTGCTTTTGTTGCAATCAATAACAGCCCCTGCAGTATTCAAGAAGGGTCTACCAAGGATAATTGACATGTTGTCATCCTCGGGCATATCAAGTATAACAAAGTCTGTTAGAATAGTAATGTTTGCAACTACAACGGGCACATCCTCACAAACACCGATAGGTATGGCAGTTGATTTGTCAGCCATTTGCAATGATATTTCAGTGGGAGTGAGTTTATTCAAATCAAGTCTTTTGTATAAAGAGAAAGGCATAACACTAACACCGGCTCCTAAATCACACAAAGTAGTTTTGACATAGTTTTTCTTAATGGAGCACTGTATAGTTGGTATTCCTGGATCTCCTAGTTTCTTAGGTACTCCATCCTTAAAAGAATAATTTGCAAGCATGGTATAAATTTCAGCTTCAGGTATCTTTCTTTTATTAGTGACAATGTCTTTCATATATTTAGCATAAGGAGGCATCTTTATAATATCAGTCAAACGAGTACGCAAAAAGACTGGCCTAAGCATTTCAGTAAAGCGTTCAAATTCTTCCTCATATTTTTTCTTAGATGGTTTAGGTGGAAAGGGCATGGGTTTTTGAACCCATGGTTCTCTTTCTTTACCATGTTTTCTAGCAACAAAGTCTCTTTTATCATAACGTTTGTTCTTAGTAGGTGGGTTATCAAGATCAACATCAGGTTCTATTTCAACATCATTATCAGGCTCTTTATCATTATCTGGTTGGGTATCCACATGAGCATCATCATTATTATTATCATCAAGTGGTTGTTCGTTACCAGATTGTGTTTCAGCATCAGAAATAGAAACATCATTACTATCCTCTAAAGGTTTTTCTACCTCGGGTTCACTAGAAGTATGCAAAGTCCTATCATTTTTATTTTTCTTCTTCTTTTTATATGGACTAGGTGCATCAGCATTAACTCTTTGAGAGTCTTGTTCAATTCTTTTAGGGTGACCTTCAGGATAAAGTGGCTCCTGAGTCATTCTACCTCCTCTAGTCATTACTCTAACAACATGATCATTCATATTGTTATTCATTTCATTAAGCAATTCATTCTGAGATTTAGCAACTTGCTCTAATTGAGTTTGAACCATAGATGCATGTTTACTAACACCTTTAACATCATTAGCAATTCTAAATATCAAGTCACTCAAGCGATCTATCATATAAGCATTTTGTTTCAATTGTTTCATAACATTTGCATTGAAATGATCTTGCTTCATCATATAATTGTCAAATTCATACAAGCATTGACTAGGAGGTTTGTTATGAGGAATATCATTTTCATTAAACTTTATAAGAGAATTTACCTCTACTACCTGTGTCGGTTTGTCAAGACCATGTATTTCTTCAATAGGTGGAAAATTCTTAACATCCTCAGCTTTAATACCTTTTTGTTTCTGGCATTTCTTTGCTTCTTGCATATCTTCAGGACTGAGATATAAAATACCCCTCTTCTTCGAAGTGGGTTTAGGCGGTGGTTCAGGAAGTGTCCAATCATTATCATTCTTCAATATATTATTCAATAATTCCTCAGCTTGCTCAATAGTCCTTTCCCTGAAAACACAACTCGCACAACTATCTAGGTAATCCCTAGAAGCATCGGTTAGTCAATTGTAGAAGATATCAAGTATTTCATTTTTCTTGAGAGGATGATCAGGCAAAGCATTAAGTAATTGGAGAAGCCTCCCCCAAGCTTGTGGGAGACTCTCTTCTTTAATTTGTACAAAGTTAAATATTTCCTGTAAGGCAGCTTGTTTCTTATGAGCAGGAAAATATTTTTCAGAGAAGTAATAGATCATATCCTGGGGACTACGCACACATCCAGGAGCAAGAGTATTATACCAATCTTTAGCATCACCCTTTAATGAGAAAGGAAACAACTTAAGAATATAGTAGTGGCGAATTTTTTCCTCATGAGTAAACAGGGTGGCTATATCATTTAATTTAGTGAGATGTGCCACAACGGTTTCAGTTTCGTATTCATGGAAAGGATCAGATTCTACCAACTTAATCAACTCAGGATCAATAGAGAATTCATAATCATTATCAGTAACAAATATGGGAGAGGTTGCAAACTTAGGATCATATTTCATTTTCTCCCTCATAGCTTTCTCTTTCCTATCAGCAATCAATTTTATAACTTCATATCTATCATTACAACCAAGAATGGCTCTAGCTGTGTCCCTATCAAAACATTGTTCATCAGGTGTTTCAACTCTAGTAGGGGAGCTAGGCATAATAGGTGAATCATAATTCTCAAGAGTTTCAGCATTTTCAATTTCTTTAGCTTTGGCAATTTGTTCAGTAAAAATTCACCAAGTGGCACAGCATTATCAGGCATAGTACTAGCATCATCATGAATATCATTCATAGCAGAAGTGGTATCATCAATAACTTGCGACATATCAGAATTAATAGCATGTTGTGGTGTTGCAAGTTTACTTAAAACAGAAGGTGAATCAAGTGCAGAGCTAGATGGCAGTTCCTTACCTCCCCTCGTCGTAGAGGGAATGATCTTGGTTCTAGTGTCTTTCAGATTCTTCATAGTGATCAATAGATATAAATCCCAAGTGACTTAACAAATAAAGCTATGCTCCCCGGCAACGGCGCCAGAAAAAGGTCTTGATAACCCACAAGTATAGGGGATCGCAACAGTTTTTGAGGGTAGAGTATTCAACCCAAATTTATTGATTCGACACAAGGGGAGCCAAAGAATATCTGCAAGTATTAGCAGTTGAGTTGTCAATTCAACCACACCTGGAGACTAAATATCTGCAGCAGAGTGATCAGTAGCACATTAGTATGATAGTTTGATAGCGGTAGCAATAATAGTAACAGTAGCAGTAACGGTAACAGCAGCAGTAGTAGCAATTGTAACAGCAGCAGTAACAGTAGTAACTTAGCAAGAATCAATATGTGAAAAGCTCGTAGGCATTCGATCGGTGATATTCATTGGATAACATTCATCATGTAACAGTCATAACCTAGGGCAACACAGAACTAGCTCCAATTCATCAATCTAATGTAGGCATGTATTCCGTATATAGTCATACGTGCTTGCGATAAGAACTTGCATGACATCTTTTTTCCTACCCTCCCGTGGCAGCGGGGTCCTTAAGGAAACTAAGTGATATTAAGGCCTCCTTTTAATAGAGAACCGGAACAAAGCATTAACACTTAGTGAATACATGAACTCCTCAAACTACGGCAATCACCGGAAAGAATCCCAATTATTGTCACCTTGGGGTATGCGGATCATAACACATAGCAGGTGCGTATAACTTGCAAGATCGGATCAAGAACACAAATATATTGATGAAAACATAAAGGGTTCAGATCTGGAATCATGGCACTCGGGCCCTAGTGACAAGCATTAAGCATAGCAAAGTCATAGCAACATCAATCTCAGAACATAGTGGATACTAGGGGTCAAGCCCTAACAAAACTAACTCGATTACATGATAAATCTCATCCAACTCATCACCGTCCAGCAAGCCTACGAAGGAATTACTCACTCGCGGCGGTGAGCATCATGAAATTGGTGATGAAGCATGGTTGATGATGACGATGCCTGAAGATCCCCCTCTCCGGAGCCCTGAACGGACTCCAGATCTGGCCTCCCGATGAAGAACAGGAGGTGGCGGCGGCTCCATATCGTGAAACGCAATAAAACTTCCTCTCTTATTTTTTTCTCTGGGAAAATGAATTTATAGCGTTGGAATTAGGTCAGACGGAGCCACGTGGGCCCCACGAGGTACCAGGGCGCGCCTGGGGGGGTGGCGCGCCCTGGTGCCTCGTGGGCACTGGGTGGCCCCCCTCCAGTAGTTCTTGATGCCAATATTTTTTATATATTCAATAAAAAATCTCCAGAAAGTTTCATCCAATTCCAAGAACTTTGATTTTCTGCACAAAAACAACACCATGGCAATTCTGCTGAAAACAGCGTCAGTCCGGGTTAGTTCCATTCAAATCATGCAAATTAGGGGCCAAAACAAGAGCAAAAGTGTTTGGAAAAGTAGATACGACAGAGACGTATCAGTTGGATGAACAGTAGCCGGTGGAGGCTGGAGGAAGTCGACGGTGGATGAACAGTAGCCTGTGGAGTCCCGTTTTGCGGTACGCCACACCCCTCTCGATGAACAGGACCCCATTTCGATAGTAGGTGCTCGAAGAGAAGTCCGTTTCCTCCGTTTTGCGGTACGCACCATGCCCGATCAACAGGACCCAGTTTCGACCGTAGGCGGTTGAACAGAAGTCCGTTTCATCCATTTTGCGGTACAACAGACCCCCAGTCGATGAATAGGACCCCGTTTCGACCGTAGGCGGTTGAACGGAAGGCCGTTTCCTCTGTTTTGCGGTATGCCAGACCCCGAGTCGATGAACAGGACCCCGTTTTGGCTGTTCCATCCAAGCCGGTTGGCTCCCGATGAACATGACTCATTCCGACCGAGCCGGTTGCCTCCCGATGAACACGACGTTGTTTCCTCCGTTCTGACCCAGCCGGTTGGCTGCCGATGAACAGGAGGCCGTTGCTACGTACCCCCACCGTCGCCTCTCCATGTACACGAGCCCTGGCCATACGTATGCGTGAGTACGCGTTCGAGACCCCGCCCGTATGTACGTACGTGCCTGTATTTTATGCAGCATGGTTGTTCGTACGTGTACACGATTTAGACGGGGCTGCCTGAACTACTACGTCGTGGGCTCTACTACGACACGTGCCACTCCTTATAGGCCCATGGTTCATCGTTGCAGAGAGACCGATCGACCAGTATGTACGTACACGTTCACGACCAGACAGACAACGCTACGTACGCTTCGACCGGGTGGGTCCCAGCTGTCAGGGAGGATAAGGAGGCACTTCCTTGTGTGAGAAGATATAGCAGGTGGGTCCCAACTGTCAGGGGGATGGATAATTTTTTTCCCGTGTAATAAGGAGGCACTTCCTTGCGTGCGAAGATGTAGCTGATGGGTCCAGCTGTCAGCCTCACCGCGTACAGTCCTCTTCCAATGGCTGTCGTTCATTGACCACGTTGACTACGCCGCGCCGAGAGTACCAAGGCGGTGGACGACGGCGAGGCCTAGGAAGGGAACGACGCAGAGTCGGGGAAGACATGGTAGTGGATGCCTACGCGGAGGGGAGTACGAGGGTTGACTGGTTCGGCTGCGGTGTGAGACCGCCGTCGCCGGAGAAAAACAAGGGATGTGTGTGCGTAGAGAGAAGGCATGGCCAGCGGTGAGGCCTGCACGGCAGCACAGCCGGCCACGGGAGGTAGGAGCAGGCGGTCCCGCCGGCACTGGTTTGGGCGGTTGGAGCAAGAAGATCAGAGATTGAAGAAGCAGCACGGCCGTTGGATTAACATCCAACGGTCACTGCTACTAGAATCGTTTGTTGACTAAGTTCACAAAGCCCTGCGTATGCGTCAACTTAGTAGGCCCACAAGTCGGCCGCCAAATCCGGTGGGTCCCAGTTGTCATGGGGAGAAACTTTTTTCCGCGTAATAATGAGGCACTTCCTTCCATGCAAAGCTATAGCTGGTGTGTCCCCGCGGTCAGGGGGAGGATTATTTTTTTCGCGTAATAAAGAGGCACTTGCTTGCGTGCAGTGATTGACCATGTGGGTCCCTACTGTTAGCCTCTCCACATACATCCCTCTTTCGATGGCTATCGTTTGTTGACCATGTTGACCACGCCGTGCCGAGAGCACCAATGTGGTGGAAGACGGCGAGGCCCAGGAAGGGAGCGACCCGGAGCTGGCGAAGCCACATCAGTGGATGCCCACGCTGAGGGGAGCACGAGGGTTGACTGGTTCGGCTGCGGTGTGAGGCCTGTGTCACCGGAGAATAACTGGAGGTGTGGGTGAGTAGAGGGATGGCCTGGCCAGCGATGGGAGTAGGAGGGGGCGGTGACGCCTGCGCGGCAGCACAGCCGGCCATGGGAGGCGGGAGCTGGCGGTCCCACCAGCGCTGGTTTGGGCGGCTGGAGTAAGAAGATCAGAGATTGAAGAAGCAGTGTACGATATCTGAACATCACAAATGATTCATATGGCTTACCTCGTGTGTGATGAGTTTGAACATGCAAATTTTGGTTCGAATTTCCCTGGTTACAGTGGTCATCCACGGCATTGCATAATTTGGGTACACAAAAGAGCCCGCAGCACACCCACACTTCTTAATCGAGCAAGTTCAGCAATTAAATAGAGCTAGCTGACCTAAACATTACTCTAACAAAAGACCGGCGCTCTAAACAAAACTACTACTCTGCATGGCGCTCGTCGATCTCCGTCGCCTCCTCCATGTCCAGCTCGCGCCCGACGATCTCCTGGGGAAGGGGCTCCATGGCATCCATCACACCATACTCGGCAAGCATCTCGCCATCCACTTCTGCCATCTCTTTGGAAAAGGCCGCCACGAGCTGGGCGTGGGCGGCCGCGGTCTGGGCTTGGACTGGCTCCATCGCGGGAAGGTATGCCGCGAACAAACGGACGGCTGCTCGAACGCTCTCGGCGATTGCCAACTCTTCGGCCGTGGTTTGCCGACTATTGTCGGAGAAGCTTCATGTGATTTGTGCAGTGACCGCCAGGAGCTGGGCGTGGGCGGCCTCAACATGGGCGCGGGCGACCTCCATCAGGGCTAACGCGGCCGCCGCGGAACGGACAGCTGCTGTCCCGCTCTCGCCATTTGCTATCCCCGTCGCAGATGTTGCTGCCGCCATCTGAGCTGCAGTAGCAGCCGTTTCGGCTGCCGCAGCCGCCCGGTCACAGATTGCGGCCGCGCTCACGCAGTTTGTGAGCACGCTCATGGAGGCTGCGGCCACGCTCTCACCGGAGGGGGCCGCCGAAGTTGCCCTCACGACGCGGGTCCACGTCCCCATCTTTGACCGGCGATGATTGAACAGTGAAATGATATTTGGGGAGCTAGTTTGCTTGACGCGCCGGCTGTGGACTGTAGCCGACAAACCTTATCGCATAAGCCATATATGAGGGTGCACCAAGATATTTTGTACTGTATCTCACACGGTAGGTGATAATAAACCGTGTGTGATGTACTTGATTTTTGTCTTGATTTGAAATATGGAATGGGATCACAGCGGCAATGGATGGTGTTTGAATTGCTAGAACATTTGTCTGCAGTGAACATAAAACCATACGAGTGTCGTGTTAAAATTTGGAATTATTCGGGGTTCGTTTGGACATTTTTATACATTAACTGAGTTTTCTAGGCATTTTATGTGCATAATTCAAATTTGAACTACAGGCACATGCTCCGGTGGACCAAAATGGGTTGAAAAATCATATATGTGTCCTTGGGTGCATGATTAGGTCCCATGCAAGAAATGGGAATGAATTTCCAACACATCGGCATCGTGGCTCCACCGCAAACGTTGAGATACTTGGTTTTGAAATTCTAGTAAATCCAAAACTCGTCTGAAATTCATGAAACTTGGCATGCTATCATGGAATGGCACCAACACGCTATGGTAAAAAATTTGTCCCATTTGGGGCAGGTTTTGGTATAAGCTTCTCACAAACTAGAACTTCCCACAAGAAGCCTCATGATTCCGGTACGGAACATGTCACCTTTGTGGACGAAACGACATTCGTTGCCTCTTCTTGCCTTTGCTACTTGTAGTCTGCGTTTGTTTTTTCCTCGAAGAGGAGAGGATGATGCAGTACAGTAGAGATAAGTATTTCCCTTAGTTAAGAACCAAGGTATTCAATCCAGTAGGAGAACCAAGCAAAATTCCGTTAAGCGCACCTGCACACACAAAAGCAAACACTTGCACCCAACGCAAATAAGAGGGTTGTCAATCCCCTTAAAGGTTATTTGCAAGGATTAAATCTTATCGAGGTAAATACATAAACTAAACTACTCATAAAAATAAAAGTAAGTAAATTGCAGCAAGGTATTTTTGAGTTTTTGATATGATAAAGATAGACCCGGGGGCCATAGTTTTCACTAGAGGCTTCTCTCTCGAGCGTAGAAACATACAGTGGGTAAACAAATTACTGTTGGGCAATTGACAGAATAGCAAATAATTATGACGGATTCATGGCAATGATCATGTATATAGGCATCACGTCCGAGACAAGTAGACCGACTCCTGCCTGCATCTACTACTATTACTCCACTCATCGACCGCTATCCAGCATGCATCTAGAGTATTAAGTTCATAAAAACAGAGTAACGCCTTAAGCAAGATGACATGATGTAGAGAAGCAAATTCAAGCAATATGAATAAACCCCATCTTTTTATCCTTAATGGCAACAATACAAATACGTGTCATGTCCCTTTCTGTCACTGGGATTGAGCACCGCAAGATTGAACCCATCACAAAGCACCTCTCCAATTGCAAGATAAATCAATCTAGTAGGCCAAACTAAACCGATAGATCGGAGAGAAATACAAAGCTATAACAATCATGCATAAAAGAGTTCAGAGAAGACTCAAATATTTCTCATGAATAATCTGATCATAAACTCACAATTCATCAGATCCCAACAAACACACCGCAAAAGAAGATTACATCGGATAGAACTCCAAGAACATCAAGGAGAACATTGTATTGAAGATCAAAGAGAGAGAAGAAGCCATCTAGCTACTAGCTATGGACCCGTAGGTCTGTGGTAAACTACTCACACATCATCGGAAGGGCGGCAAGGTTGATGTAGAAGCCCTCTGTGATCGATTCCCCCTCCGGCAGAGTACCGGAAAAGGCCTCCAGATGGGATCGCGGGAGAACAGAGGCTTGCGGCGGCGGAAAGGTTTTTTCTAGTGGCTCTCTGGGGATTTCCCAATATTTGTGAATTTATAAAAATGGAATTAGGTCAAACGGAGTCACGTGGGCCCCACAAGGCAACACGGCGCGCCCCCTGGGGCGCGCCCTGTTGCCTTGTGAAGCCTCCGTGAGGCTTCTGGCCTCCTCCCGAAGCTTCCAAGGTTTCTTTTATCCAGAAAAAAAATCTCCAAAAAGTTTCATGGCATTTGGACTTCATTTGGTACAGTTTCTCTGAAAACCCAAAAACAAGCAGAAAACAGCAACTGGCACTAGGCACTAGGTTAATAGGTTAGTCCCAAAAAATGATATATAATTGCATATAAAAACATCCAAGATTGATACTATAATAGCATGGAACAATCAAAAATTATTGATACGTTGGAGACGTATCAGCCTTCAATTTTTTTTCTAGAGGCAACATGGACCAATAGGAGTGTCGTGTTAAAATTTGGAATTATTCGGGGTTCGTTTGGACATTTTTATACATTAACTGAGTTTTATAGGCATTATATGTGCATAATTCAAAATTGAACTACATGCACATGCTCCGGTGCACCAAAATGGGTTGACAAATCATATGTGTCTCCTTGGGTGCATGGTTAGGTCCCATGCAAGAAATGGGAATGAATTTCAAACACCTCGGCATCGTGGCTCCACCGCAAACGTTGAGATACTTGGTTTTGAAATTCTAGTAAATCCAAAACTCGTCTGAAATTCATGAAACTTGGCATGCTATCATGGAATGGAACCAAGATGGTGTGGTAAATTTTTTGTCCCATTTGGGGCAGGTTTTGGTATAAGCTTCTCACAAACCATAGCTTCTCACAAGAAGCCTCATGGTTCCGGTAGGGAACGTGTGTCACCTATGTGGACAAAACGACAATCGTTGCCTCTTCCCACCTTGATTTTTTTCTAGATGCAACATCGACCAATAGGAGTGTCGTGTTAAAATTTGGAATTATTCAGGGTTTGTTTGGACATTTTTATATATTAACTGAGTTTTCTAGGCATTTTATATGCATAATTTAAATTTGAACTACAGGCACATGCTCCGGTGCACCAAAATGGGTTGAAAAATCATATGTGTGTCCTTGGGTGCATGCTTAGGTCCCATGCAAGAAATGGGAATGAATTTCAAACACCTCCGCATCGTGGCTCCACCGCAAACGTTGAGATACTTGGTTTTAAAATTCTAGTAAATCCAAAACTCATCTGAAATTCATGAAACTTGGCATGCTATCATGAAGTGCCACCAACATGCCGTGGTAAATTTTTTGTCTCATTTGGGGCAGGTTTTGGTATAAGCTTCTCACAAACCAGAGCTTATCGCAAGAAGCCTCGTGGTTCCGGTAGGGAACGTGTCACCTTTGTGGACGAAGCGACATTCGTTGCCTCCTCTTGCCTTGATTTTTCTTAGAGGCAATATAGACCAATTGGAGTGTCGTGTTAAATTTTGGAATTATTCGGGGTTCGTTTGGACATTTTATACATTAACCGAGTTTTCTGGGCATTTTATGTGCATAATTCAAATTTGAACTACACGCACATGCTCCGGTGCACCAAAATGGGTTGAAAAATCATATATGTGTCCTTTGGTGCATGATTAGGTCCCATGCAAGAAATGGGAATGAATTTCAAACACATCGGCATCGTGGCTCCACCGCAAACGTTGAGATACTTGGTTTTTAAATTCCTGTAAATTGAAAACTCGTCTGAAATTCATGAGACTTGGCATGGTGTCATGAAATGGCACCAACATGCTGTGGTAAAAAAATTCTCCAATATGACAGAGGGCGCACACACTAACAGCCATGACCAACATAGCCATTTTGGAACAAATAGCTGTCACGTTATCATCACAAACGGTTGTACAGTATTATTTAAATCGTGGGCGTTCTACTGACCATTTACGTGCCACCACGTGTCCCACTTTTTTATTGGCAAGGAGGTGCCATGCAGGCAGCTGTTTGAGTAGACGGGAGGCGTGCGAGCTAAGTCCGCAGCGCAGGCTGACCGGGAGGCGTGCGACCAGTCCTGCGCTGCACAGGCTGACCGGGAGGCGTGCGACCAGTCCTCCGCCGCGCAGGCTCACCGGGAGGCGTGCGACCAGTACGCTGCGCATGCTCACCGGGAGGCGTGCGAGCAGTACGCTGCGTAGGCTCACCGGGAAGCGAGCCCTTTGACCTCCATCATCGCCCGCCTCGCTCTCAACCTCTCCATTAATGGCGCTCGAGCCAATGTTTAATAGGCAGCCTTACTGGTCTCTCTTCGCCTCCCATTCCCCTCTCGCCCGAATCCTATTTTCCAGAGCTCCACCTACACCATGGCGCACAAGGATCATCTGCCACTAGTCTTCCGGTTTGGTGAAGTCAACTCCGAGCCGGAGGAGATAGAAAATAAGGAGGAATGGGACCTCAGGGACATGGCGCTGAACGAGCTGGCCGCGGAGGATGCTGCCCCCGTGCCCGTCCCAGCTCCCATCCTCACGCCCGCGCCAGCTACCATCCCCGTGGCATTGACGGGCTGGTCGCCGAGCACCATGATACGTCTCCAACGTACCTATAAGTTTTGATTGTTCCATGCTATTATAGTATCAATCTTGGATGTTTTATATGCAATTATATGCCATTATATATCATTTTTTGGGACTAACCTATTAACTCAGTGCCCAGTGCCAGTTGCTGTTTTTTGCTTGTTTTTGTCTTTTCAGAAAATCATTATCGAAAAGAGTCCAAACGAGAAAAAAAACTTTGGATTAATTTTTTCTGGACCAGAAGAGACCCACGAAGCTTCGAGAGAAGACCAGAGGAGCCACGAGGGAGCCACAAGCTCGGAGGGCGCGCCCCCCAGGCTTGTGGGCCCCTCGTAGCCCCTCCTGACCTAATTCCAGCACTATAAATTCCCAAATATTCCCAATATACCAGAAATATAGAAGAGAAAACCTTTCCGCCACCGCAAGCCTCTGTTCTTCCGCGATCCCATCTGGAGGCCTTTTTCGGTACTCTGCCAGAGGGGGAATCAATCACGGAGGGCTTCTTCATCAACCTTGCTGCCCCTACGTTGATGTGTGAGTAGTTTACCACAGACCTATGGGTCCATAGCTAGTAGCTAGATGGCTTCTTCTCTCTCTTTGATCTTCAATACCATGTTCTCCTCGATGTTCTTGGAGTTCTATCCGATGTAATCTTCTTTTGCGGTGTGTTTGTTGGGATCCGATGAATTGTGAGTTTATGATTAGATTATTCATGAGAAATATTTGAGTCTTCTCTGAACTCTTTTATGCATGATTATTATAGCTTTGTATTTCTCTCCGATCTATCGATTTGGTTTGGCCAACTAGATTGGTTTATCTTGCAATGGGAGAGGTGCTTTGTGATGGGTTCAATCTTGCGGTGCTCAATCCCAGTGACAGAAAGGGACATGATACGTATTTGTATTGTTGCCATTAAGGATAAAAATATGGGGTTTAATCATATTGCTTGAGTTTACTTTGTCTACATCATGTCATCTTGCTTAAGGCGTTACTCTGTTTCATACTTAATACCCTAGATGCATGCTGGATAGCGATCGATGGGTGGAGTAATAGTATTAGATGCAGGCAGGAGTCGGTCTACTTGTCTCGGACGTGATGCCTTTATACATGATCATTGCCATGAATCCGTCATAATTATTTGCTTTTCTATCAATTGCCCAACAGTAATTTGTTTACCCACCGTATGCTATGTGTTCGAGAGAGAAGCCTCTAGTGAAAACTATGGCCCCCGGGTCTACTTTTATCATATATTAAAAACCAAAAATACCTTGCTACAATTTATTTACTTTTATTTTATTTAGTATTTTAGTTTATCTACCTATCACTATCAGAATTAATCCTTGCAGATAACCGCTAAGAGGATTGACAACCCTCGTATTTGCGTTGGATGCAAGTGTTTGCTTTTGAGTGTGCAGGTGCTGCTAAAGGGATTTTACGTGGTTCTCCTACTGGATTGATAACCTTGGTTCTTAACTAAGGGAAATACTTATCTCTACTATACTACATCATCCTCTCCTCTTTGGGGAAATACCAACGCAGTCTACAAGTAGCAGGAAGAATTTTTGGCGCTGTTGCCGGGGAGACATCACCAAAATTTATCAAGTACCATCGCACAAACTATCATCCACTTGCATTTATTTTATTTGCCCTTTTAATTTGCATTTGCCTCTCATTTTCATCTCCCCCACTTCTAATTTTTTTTACAAAAACACAAAAATATTTTCGTTTGCTTGTTTGCTAGCTTGCTTGCTCAAAGTTGCTATCATGACTAAGTTTGGAAAAGTTGGTAATTCTCCCGCCACTAGAGCAGAATCTTTAGATAACCCTTCCGTACTTTTAAAGCTTATAAATGATGAGAAGAGAGGTTTTCCTAAATTTGCTAAAGAAAAATTAAATAATCTTGCCAATGATGATCCTGATAAAGAACCACCCACTATCATGCATACTAAGAAAGTCCTTATAGGGAGTGGAAATATTATTGGGAAAGGTGTTATTCGGGATTTATTTACTTCTGCTGGCATGTTACCTATGTTAGGAGGTTCAACTCTTAATAAAACTTCTAGCCTTGTAGATGCCATATCTTTGCTTATTGTTGAATTTAAGAGACAATTTGTGCATGTGCATCCCGCTATACAAAGGATACTTCTAGAGTTTTCAAACATTCATAATCCTTCCGTCAAACGTGCAGTCACTTATTTCTAGCTTATGAATTTGGCCACATCATGAAAGAAGCCCATGAAATATTTGATCATTACAATATAAATAGTGGATGTCCTCCTGTAGAAGAAATCCTTTACAACCAAGAGGTAATGAGGAGATTACAATCTTCAGATTATGTTGCTTATAATGAGAATCTTAGAAAAAAGGTTCCCTCATCCATTTTACTTGATAAAATTTCTGAACTTAATGATTATTTTTCTATACAAAATAATTGATTGGGACTTGTGCTTGAGAAAAAAAATTAAAGGAACATATTCAAAGAAACATGTATAATGAAGATATAGTTATCACTTACAAGGGGCCAAGGGAGGAATCCCCTCCTCCTAAACTTGATCTTACGGATCCTTATCCTATTAAATTTAGCCCTTTCGAGTATTTTTGCTTTCCACTTAGAAAACTTGCTGCTGAAAGAAGAGAGTATGAGATGAGCATGGATGATCTCCCTTACAAGGATGACAACACTTGAAACTATGCAGTATGCCTAGCTAGGGGCATAAAATAATAGCGCTTGTTGGGAGGCAACCCAACGAATAAAATAAATTTTTTGTTTTACTTTCTGTTCTTGTGTGCTTACACAATTATAGCCTCTGTTACGATTGTGTTTTTATCTTTTAATAAGTGTTTGTGCCAAGTAATGCCTTTGCGATGATTTGGATGATAGTATAATTGATGTTGTTTGGAAAACAGAAAGTTTTGCGTCCAGTATTTGATTTTTTATTCTGCACTGGTGCGTCATAAAAATATGAAATTTTTACACAGTATTGGTATATGAATTGTTTACGTTGTCCTAATTTTTCAGAATTTTTGGACTTACATAAGTACAGCTTCTAAATAGATCTTTACAGACAATTCTGTTTTAGACAGATTCTATTTTTGTTGCATAGTTTGCTTATTTTGATGAATCTATGGATCGTATCGGGGGGTATGAGTCATGGAGAAGTTGGAGTACAGTAGAATTATGCCAATATTAAATATGAATCAATTTACAACAGTACCTAAAGTTTAAGATTTGTTTGTTATACTAACGGATCTCACGAGGTTTTTGTTGAGTTTTGTGTGCTGAAGTTTTCAAGTTTTAGGTGAGATTACGATGGATAAAGGCATAAGGAGCGGCAAGAGCCTAAGCTTCGGGATGCCCAAGGCACCCCAAGGTAATATTCAAGGAAGACTCAAGCGTCTAAGCTTGGGGATGCCTCGGAAGGCATCCCCTCTTTCGTCTACAATCTATCGGTAACTCACTTGGAGCTATATTTTTATTCATCACATGATATGTGTTTTACTTGGAGCGTCTTGTGATATAGTTTGTTTGCTTTTTAGTTTGTCACAATCATCTTTGCTGAACACACCTTTTTGAGAGGGACAAACATTATTCGTGATTTGTTAGAATACTCTATGTGCTTCACTTATATCTTTTGAGCTAGGCAGTTGCTCTAGTGCTTCACTTATATCTTTTAGAGCACGCGGTTGTTATATTTTAAAGAAATAGTTGCACTCTCATGCTTCACTTATATCTTTTTGAGAGTCTAATGAATAGCAATGGTAATATGCATGGGTTATGAATTTGGTCCTAATATGATAGGTATTATAGAGGGATATAATAAAAACTTTCATGTACATCACTGAATATGATAAGTTTGATTCCTTGCAATAGTTTTACGATATTAAGATGGTAATATGTGGGAGGTGCTAGTAGATAATTGTGGTTTAGTAAGAATATTGGTGTTAAGGTTTGTGATTCCCGAAGCATGGATGTATGATCTGTCGTTATGCTAAGAAATTGGAGCATGATTTATTCTTGATTGTCTACCTTATGAGTGGCGATCGGGGACGAGCGATGGTCTTTTCCTACCAATCTATCCCCCTAGGGGCATGCGTAGTAGTACTTTGCTTTGAGGGCTAATAAACTTTCGAAACAAGTATGTGAGTTCTTTATGACTAATGTGAGTCCATGGATTATACGCACTCTCACCTTTCCGCAATTTGCTAGCCTCTTCAGTACGGTGCATTACCCTTTCTCACATCGAGAGTTGGTGCAAACTTCGCCGGTGCATCCAAACCCCGTGATATGATACGCTCTATCACACATAAGCCTCCTTATATCTTCCTCAAAACAGCCACCATACCTACCTATCATGGCATTTCCATAGCCATTCGGAGATATATTGCCATGCAACTTCCACCATTCCGTTTTTATGACACACATCGTCATTGTCATATTGCTTTTATCATATATTAAAAACCAAAAATACCTTGCTGCAATTTATTTACTTTTATTTTATTTAGTATTTTAGTTTATCTACCTATCACTATCAGAATTAATCCTTGCAGATAACCGCTAAGAGGATTGACAACCCTCTTATTTGCGTTGGGTGCAAGTGTTTGCTTTTGTGTGTGCAGGTGCTGCTAAAGGGATTTTGCGTGGTTCTCCTACTAGATTGATAACCTTGGTTCTTAAATGAGGGAAATACTTATCTCTACTATACTGCATCATCCTCTCCTCTTCGGGGAAATACCAACGCAGTCTACAAGTAGCACACCATCGCAACGCTGGAAGCTGCGGGCGTCAGCGAGGTCCCCGTGGACCCGCGCAAGCTTGTTTACGCGCCAGCGCCAGCGCCCCTGCCTGTGCTCGTGCGCGCCCCAGCACCCACCGCGGCACCGGTCCGCGTGCGCTTGCCTGCACCCGCAGCGCCCGTGCCCGTGCGCGCGCCTACACCCGCCGCCCCCCCTCAGCGTCATGGGACACCGCCGTCGACCGCTACCTCGTAGCGCCGCGAGTCGCCGTCCCCCCGCCCCTGCCCGTCAATCGCGCGATGAACGGCTCTTGGATTTGCAAGTCCAGAACATTCTGGGATGGCTTGAAGACTTCAACAACGGCGTCCCGGAGAATGACAACGCCAGCGCAGCACGCCGCCGCCGCCGCAATTAGTTTTTTAGTTTAATATTGTATCTCGATCATATGAATGTAAAATCACAGTGTCACTGAATGAAATCTATGGTTTTGATCAATTTAGCGTTTTTTCTCTGAATGTACAAACTTATCAAAGTAAAAAAAATATCAATGTTTTTCTCTGGATAAAACACTCATCGCAAACGTTTCAGACTGAACACCCGTATGCAAAGCGAGAGCTGGGTTCCTTCGTAGCTAAGCCAAGGGAAAAATGTGGCGTGCAGGTTTTGTGCATCTCTTCATCACAAACGTTTGAGACTGAACACCCGTATGCAAAGCGAGAGCTGGGTTCCTTTGCAGCTAAGCCAAGGGAAAATGTGGCGCGCAGGTTTTGTGCATCTCTTCATCGCAAACGATTTTGCATGATGACCCGTGTGCAACGACGTACAAACAATGTGGTAAGATTTGCATCAGTCATATTGGGTATATTTGCCATTTGTCAAAATGGAAAAATTGGCATTTGTCAATCTAGTAACATTGCCATTTGTCAATCTAGTAACATTGCCATTTGTCAACCTAGTAGCACTGCCATTTGTGATCCTCAGAAAAAAAAAACACTGCCATTTGTCAAATTTTGCAGCTAAAAATCATTAGTACTGTAATTTTTGCAAATGAAATTCAGTAAGCATAGATTTCATTCATAGATTAAGCAGTTGATACGTCTCCAACATATCTATAATTTATGAAGTATTCATGCCATGTTTATAACAATTTTATATGGTTTTGGTATGATTTGATTAGAACTAACCGGACTGACGCTCTTTTCAGCAGAACTACCGTGGTGTTGTTTTTTTGTGCAGAAATAAAAGTTCTCGGAATGGGCCCAAAATTTATGGTGATTTTTTTATGGACCAAAAGAGACCCACGGAGCACCGGAGCTGGACCAGGAGGTGGCCGAGTGTCGGTGTAAAAACCGGCAGACCTCGGGGTAGGGGGTCCCGAGCTGTGGATCTCGGATCGGTGGTAACAGAGATGATGGAGACGGTATTTACCCAGGTTCGGGCCCTCTCAATGGAGGTAAAACCCTACGTCCTGCTCTTGTTTATATTGATGGAGATGTATCGAGTACAGAGTTGATCTACCTCGAGATCGTAATATGTGTCTAACTTCTAGGGCTAGGTGTTTGATATTGCGTTGATGTGTCCTACCGGCTAAACCCTATGGCTTATATACACGCTAGAGAGGGTATCTAGGGTTACAAGGTCGGTATCTAGGAGTAAGGCGGCTGGACAAATCTTGAAGTGTACTGCAAGTCTTCGGTAGAGACAACCTTGATCACGTCTCCCATGCGCGGCTTCCGGAGTCCATCTTGATTACGTACGAGGGCATATCGGCCCATCCGAGGAGACGGGCCGGCTAGGTTAGCACCCCTTAATCCAGGACACCGCCAGTAGCCCCCGAACTGGTCTTCGATGCCGAGGACGCCCTTCGAACATCACTTCGGGTTCGGAGTCTTCGGCTTGACAGATGAGTTCCACTTTGCATTTCGGATCCTTTTATCAGAGCATTGACATCCGTGGTCCAACCGAGCTTGTACCCCGCCCGAGGTGGGTAGGTACCTTAGCCTCGAAGGCTGAGCTCGAAGAGTAACTCTTCGCTTCTGAAGTTCTCGGGTGAACCGAAAACTACCTCTAGGGTGATTGTCCCGGTACAACGGGCCTCGACACCCGGAATGACACCTTTAAAGGTGGTAGAGCTTGGTTTGATCCGAGATGAGTCAATGCCCATCTTCTGAACTGTGTCCTCGTATATGAGGTTGAGGCTGCTTCCCCCATCCATCAGGACATGTGTTAGATGATAACCGTCAACAATAGGGTCTAGGATGAGCGCCGCCGATCCGCCATGTCTTATGCTGGTCAGATGATCATGCTTGTCGAAAGTGATCGGGTAAGCCAACCATGGGTTATACTTCGGGGCGACTGGCTCCAGCGCGTATACGTCCCGAAGTACACGCTTCCTTTCCCTTTTAGGGATGTGGGTGGCGTAGATCATGTTGACCTCCGTTACTTCGTTAGGAAATTTCTTTTGCCCTCCATTTTTGGGCTGCCGAGGTTCATCCTCGTCGTCGCTGCGGTGTTGGGTTTTATTCTGACCCTCTGCCGCTATCTTACCGGCTTGTTTAAAGACCCAGCAATTCCTATTAGTGTGGTTTGCTGGGTTTTCCTGAGTACCGTGAATCCCACACGGGCGGTCCAAAAGCCTATCAAGCTGGCTAGGTCCGTCTTTGTTCCCTTTGAAGGGTTTTCTTTTCTGCCCGAATTTAGGTCCGGCGAATCCTTCGTTGACGGCGGCGTCTTCAATGTCGCTTCTGCCATTTTTATACCTGCGCTTATTTTTATTGCGCTTTGGCTTTCCATTGGCGTCGCGAGTTTCCGAGGTGCCTGCCTCGCCGTTATGAGTACTTCGGGCAAGCCAGCTATCTTCTCCCGCGCAAAAGTGAGTCATCAGTGAGGTCAGAGCTACCATAGTCCTCGGTTTATCCTGTCCGAGTTGTCGAGCCAACCATTCATCTCGGATATTGTTTTTAAATGCGGTGATGGCCTCGGCTTCGGAACAGTCTATAATCTGGTTCTTCTTAGTGAGGAACCTGTTCCAGAATTTCCGGGCTGACTCGCCTGGCTGCTGGGTGACACGGCTGAGGTCATCAGCGTCCGGAGGTTTGACATATGTGCCCTGGAAGTTTGCTCGAAAGGCATCTTCTAGGGCCTCCCAGCTGCCGATAGAATGAGGAGCGAGGCTGTTAAGCCAGTGTCTTGCCGGCCCCTTTAACTTGAGCGGCAGATATTTAATGGCATGGAGATCATCTCCGTTAGCCATGTGTATGTGCAGGAGGAAGTCCTCGATCCAAACTGCTGGGTCCGTGGTGCCATCATATGATTCTATGTTGATGGGTTTAAACCCGTCCGGGAATTGGTGTTTGATACGTCTCCAACGTATCTATAATTTATGAAGTATTCATGCCATGTTTATTATAGTTTTGTATGATTTTGGTGCACTTTTATATGGCTTTTATATGATTTTCATGGACTAACATATTGACCTAGTGCCCAGTGCCAGTTGCTGTTTTCTGCCCTGTTTTTGTTTTATAGAAAATCAATACCAAACGAAGTCCAAATGCCACGAAACTTTTTGGAGATTTTTTATTGGCCAAGATAAACACTAGAAGCTTTGGGAGGAGGCCAGAAGACCCAATTGGCTCCACGAGCCACCAGGGCGTGCCACCCCCCCCAGGTGCGCCCTGGTGCCTCGTGGGCCCCCTGTGGCCCTTCTTCGCATGATTCCAACGCCAAAAAATCATATATATTCATAAACCCCCGAAAGTTAACCTAGATGAGTTTTTACGCCGCGGCAAGCCTCTGTACCAGAGAGATCCCATCTACGGCCCTTTTCCGGCACCCTGCCGGAGGGGGGAAAGCATCGCCGGAGGCCATCTTCATCATCCCGGCGGTCTCCATGACGAGGAGGGAGTAGTTCACCCTCGGGGCTGAGGGTTTGTACCAGTAGCTATGTGTTTGATCTCTCTCTCTCGTGTTCTTGAGATGGCATGATCTTGATGTATCGCGAGCTTTGTTGATATAGATGAATCATATGGAGTTTTCCCCTCTCTATCTTCTTGTGATGAATTGAGTTTTCCCTTTGAAGTTTTCTTATCGGATTGAGTCTTTAAGGATTTGAGAACACTTGATGTATGTCTTGCATATGGATATCTGTGGTGACAATGGGATATTCACTTGAGTCACTTGATGTATGTTTTGGTGATCAACTTGCGGGTTCCGTGACCTTGGGGATCTATGCATAAGGGTTGGCACACGTTTTCGTCTTGACTTTCCGGTAGAAACTTTGGGGCACTCTTTGAAGTTCTTTGTGTTGGTTTGAATAGATGAATCTGAGATTGTGTGATACATATCGTATAATCAAACCCATGGGTACTCATGGTGACATTGGAGTGCCTAGGTGACATTAGGGTTTTGGTTGATGTGTATCTTAAGGTGTTATTCTAGTACGAACTCTAGGGCTGTTCATGACAATTAATGGGGATGGCTCATAAGATTGATCGGGAAGGATAACTTTGAGGTGGTTTCGTACCCTACAAAAATTTCTTCGTTTGTTCTCCGCTATTTGTGACTTTGGAGTGAACTCTTTGTCACACGTGAGGGATTTACATATGATTCAACTATGTCAACAATGTTGGGAGATCGCACTAGTGAAAGTATGAACCCTAGGCCTTGTTTCTAAGCATTGCAATACCGTTTTTATGCCCGTTTACTTTTTGTTACCTTGCTGTTTTTATATTTTCAGATTACAAAAACCTATATCTACTATCCATACTACACTTTTATCACCATCTCTTCGCCGAACTAGTGCACCTATACAATTTACCATTGTATTGGGTGTGTTGGGGACACAAGAGATTTCTTGTATTTGGTTGCAGGGTTTCTTGAGAGATACCATCTTCAACCTACGCCTCCCACGGATTGATAAACCTTAGGTCATCCACTTGAGGGAAAATTGCTACTGTCCTACAAACCAATGCGCTTGGAGGCCCAACACGAGTCTACAAGAACAAGTTGTGTAGTAGACATCAAGCTCTTTCCTGGCGCCGTTGCCGGGGAGGTGAGTGCTTGAAGGTATATCTTTAGATCTTGCAATTGAATCTTTTAGTTTCTTGTTTTATCACTAGTTTGGTTTATAAAAGAAATCTACAAAAAAATGGAATTGAGGTTGCCTCATATTATTCGTCTTTATCATGTCTTTCTTGAAAATGATGGATCGGAAAATTGTGCTCAATTGATAGAAGAAGAATTCAATAAAATGTTTGGCATAAAATATTTGAATGATGAGCATGATTGCAATGTTGCTAGTATGAATTCTTTGAATATCCATGATGCTAATGATATGCAAAGCCACAAGCTTGGGGATGCTATGTTTGATGAAGATGATATTTTTACTCCCCCAAGTTTTGATGAGCAAATTTATTATGATGATTGCATGCCTCCTATTTATGATGATTATAATTATGAAAGTGGATTTGGAGAGGTCGCAACTTTATTTAATGATGATTCCACTATTTTGGAAGAGGTTTCAATTGATTATGACAACAAAGTTGCTATATATGATGATTATTGTGATGACATGTATGCTATAAATAATAATGATAACCATGAAACTTGTCATCATGATTTTAATTTTCAATTGGATTATGCCAATCAAGTATCCCATGATAGTTACTTTGTTGAGTTTGCTCCCACTATTATGGATGAGAAGGAAATTGCTTATGTGGGGAGTAATAAAAATTCTATGCTTGTAGGTCATGAAAAGAATGCTTTATGTGATAGTTATATTGTTGAATTCATTCATGATGCTACTGAAAATTATTATGAGAGAGGATCATATGCTTTTACATATTGCAATAATATCAAGTTTCCTCTCAATGTGTTGAAAGTTTCAAAGTTATACCTGTTTTGCCTTCCTATGCTAGTTGATTCTTGCTCCCATAAACTATTTGCTCACAAAATCCCTATGCATAGGAAGTGGGTTAGGCTTAAATGTTCTAGTCATATGCTTCATGATGCTCCCTTTATGTTTCAATTCTTTACTTTTAGGCGAGCATCATTGAAATCATCATGCCTAGATAAAAGGCTTTAAAGAAAAGCGCTTGTTGGGAGACAACCCAATATTTATACCTACTGTTTTTTGTGTGTTCACATATTAATCATGTTTTATATGTTTAAGCTACTGTATTAATCATGTTTTATATGTTTTCTTTCAATAAAGTGCCAAGTAAAACCTTTGGGATAGTGTGGATACTTGTTGATTCAATTCAGTGCAAAAACAGAAACTTTTGCCTCCAGTGTTTAATTTCCAAGATTTTTCTGGAGCATCAAAAAATTCTGAAATTTTTACACAGTATTGATATGCAAATTGTTGACATTTTCCTAATTTTTCAGAATTTTTAGAGTTCCATAAATATGGTAGTTGCTCAGATCATTACAGACTGTTCTGTTTTTGACAGATTCTGTCTTCAATGCATAGTTTGCTTGTTTTAATGTTTCCATAGCTTATATTATTAGATATAAATTGTGGAAATGATAGAATACAGTAGTAGTTATATGGGAACAATTGTGAATCTTGTCTTGGACAGTACCTAAGTGATGGTTTATTCTTTATCATACTAACCGTTCTCACGAAGTTCCGTTATGTTTTGTGTGATTGAAGTTTTCAAGCTTTGGGTGAGATGACGATGGATGAAGGAATAAGGAGTGGCAAGACCCTAAGCTTGGGGATGCCCAAGGCACCCCAAGGTAATATTCAAGGAAGACCCAAGAAACTAAGCTTGGGGATGCCCCGGAAGGCATCCCCTCTTTCGTCTTCAACACTATCGGTAACCTCACTCAGAGCTATATTTTTATTCGTCACATAATATGAGTTTTGCTTGGAGCGTCATTTTCTTCTGTTGATATTTGCTTTGTGTAATCAATAATCATGTTTTGTATCTTTTAGTTCAATAAAATGCCAATTATAGCCTTTACCATGTCCAGTTTGCAAGTTTATGAGTTGCTGTTTCAAAACAGAAAGTTTGCTGCTATTGATTAAATTGCCCAGAAATGTCAGAATGTGATAAAATCTTGAAATTTTGACACAGTCAACTTTTATAAATTATTTCCAGTGTGGGAAATTTTCAGAATTTTTTGAGTTATCTAAGTATGTATTCTTAATTATCCTTTACAGACTGTCCTGTTTAGGCAGATTGCTGTTATGTTTGCATTGTTTGCATATGTTGGCTTGTTTAATGATTCATTTTGAGGATATAGGATCGAAAGTATGTCTAGAGGGGGGGTGATTAGACTACTTGACCAAATAAAACCTAACCTTTTCCCAATTTTAATTGTGGGTAGATTTTAGCAATAGTATATGTCAAGCATTACCCTACAGATGCAATTCTAAGAGTATAGCAGCGGAATGTAAGTAATTGCATATGTATGTAAAGAGGGGATTGGAGATATCAAACGAAATGTAGACACGGTGGTTTTTGGTGTGGTTCCGATAGGTGGTGCTATCGTACGTCCACGTTGATGGAGACTTCAACCCACGAAGGGTAACGGCTGCGCGAGTCCACGGAGGGCTCCACCCACGAAGGGTCCACGAAGAAGCAACCTTGTCTATTCCACCATGGCCTACGTCCACGAAGGACTAGCCTCACTCGGGGTAGATCTTCACGAAGTAGGTGATCTCCTTGCCCTTACAAACTTCTTGGTTCAACTCCACATCATGTCGGAGGCTCCCAAGTGACACCTAACCAATCTAGGAGACACCACTCTCCAAAAGGTAATAGACGGTGTGTTGTTGATGAACTCCTTGCTCTTGTGCTTCAAATGATAGTCTTCCCAAACACTCAAGAACTCACAAATTTGGCTATGGTGGAAGAAGGATTTGAGTGGAAAGCAACTTGGGAAAGGCTAGAAATCAAGGTTCAAATGGTAGGAATGGAATCTCTTGATCTCAACACATGAGTAGGTGGTTCTCTCTCAGAAAATGTATGGTGGAAGTGTAGGCACGTTCTGATGGCTCTCCTTACTGAGAAGGAGGTGGTGGAGGGGTATATATAGCCTCCACACAAAATCCAACCGTTACACACTTTTGACCCAACTCGGTGGCACCGATTCAGAAGACTCGGTAGCACCAAACAGTGTAAAAGATATGAACGTTAGGCATCTCGGTGGGACCGATACAGACAACTCGGATGGACCGAAGTGCAATGGCTTAGGGCAAACCTCATCTCGGTGGCACCGATTGCATCAACTCGGTTGGACCGAAGTGAAGCAATAAGGCAACAAAGACTTGGCAAGCCATCTCGGTGAGACCGATATGCACAACTCGGTGAGACCGAAGTGAATGCAACCGATTACAGAGAGTTGGCAAGGCCATCTCGGTGGGACTGAGATACATTTCGGTGGATCCGATTTGTTAGGGTTTTGGCAGTGGCTAAGTCTAGATGAACTCGGTGGGGCCGGATTGAGAAATTCGGTGGGGCCGAGTTGGAATGTTGGTCTTGGACATATTTGGAATTGAGATAGTGGTTGAGGGTTTAGAAGTACTGTCACTAAGCACTTTGAGCAAAAAGACCATTAAGCAACACCTCATCCCCTTTTAATAGTATTGGCTTTCCTATGGACTCGATGTGATCTTGGATCACTAAACCAAAAATGTAGAGTCTTGATCTTTTGCCAATCCTTGTCCTTAGCATTTTGAGGGGTCCACGTCTCTAGTCCATGCCATGCCAATCATTGAACATCCTGAAATCTTTAACTTGAATGGACATTAGTTCAATGAGATATATGTTGTTATGAATTACCAAATCCACCAAGGGAGCAAATGTGCTTTCAATCTCCCCCTTTTTGGTAATTGATGACAACATATAGATCAAAGCTTCGACAAATGATTAAATGAATGAAATACATCGTCGCTTTGAGAAGTATGTGATAAGCAAGAGCTCCCCCTAAATTTGTGCACTATTAAAAATTTGCGTTTGAATGCAAATGCACAATCGATTAGGCTCATGGGTCACTCTTCCATGTCACATACATCTTGGTGGAGCGCGCAAAATGATATGATTAGAATAACAAGCAAGTAATTGATCATACAAGATAATGATAAAGATAAGCATAGATCATCCCAATAAACATAGTATGATCAATCACAGGCATAATATCTCACGAGCATAAACGACATAATATCTCACAGACACTGTAGCAAGCACACACATAACAAGCATCAAACAAACTGGCTAGCAGTAACAAAAGAACTCTCGAGAGAAAACAAAACAACTAAACACTCTCTCTCGAAGCCTATGATCTATACAGATTCTCCACCTTTGGCAACAAGTACCAAAAAGTTCAAATCAGTATAGGACTAAGCGGCTCTCTAAGCACGATCCTCCGAAGCTCCTGAAGGCGATCACCTGCTGGCAGCTCCGGTGTGCGTAGATGGCGTTGAGATAAGATCATCCACGAAGGCTTCTGCAGAAGTATACTGGGCTGGTGGAGTGGAGACCGGTGGTGGCACTGTGGCTGTAGCAGCTGGTGCAGATACGGTGGTCCGTGGGTCCACAACTGGCACTGCAGCTGATCGAGCTGCTCTGGGCACTGTCTGAAAAGGCTCTGTGGTCTGTCTGTCATCTCCACTGTCATCAGATGGGGCAGTCTTAACAGCATCAACTTCTCCCTGCAGCTGCTCCACTGTAGTTTGAATCTCTGTCACCTTGACATCTAGGTCATGGAACTTCGTCTCAATAATCCGCTCAAAACTAGCCTGGGTCTGGGTGAGGTTGGCCAAACTTCGCTCAATCCTCAGAGTGGCTTCAAGCAGATATTGCATTTGATCCTTGGGTGTCTTGAGATTGGCAATATGTGCATTAGGAGCTGATGCCTCCTGAGCTGCTTTTGCTTCTTGAGCTTTGCAGATTTCCTCTTTTGCTTGTGCTGAAGTGGGATGCGAAGGATCCATCACTATGACATTATCTTCAAAATCTGGACGCAATGGCAAGTGCTCTCGATCAAGAAGGTATGTGCTGGTTCCAACCTTGGAATTGAGCAATAACTGAATATGTGGAGCATATCCACACAATCTCTTCTGATCTGCTGCAGTCCTCTTGATAGTCTCTACTATCAGGCTCATCACCTTGAATTTTCTGAGGTGTATCAAACAAATGCAGCAAATTGATGGAGTGGCCACGAATCATTTTGTCATCTCCTGACTTGGGTAGCAGAGTGTACCGCAATATAGTGTTCGTGGTGGCCAATCCTGGTAGCAAATGCCTCACTGATCCAAGCTTGTGAGTCTCAAGATCCTCCTGGGGAATAGCAGTGTACATGTTCTTCATGGAGTTGTGATCCATCTTGAGCTTGCCATAAACATCTATGTCATCATCCTCTTCCTTGGGTGCACCAAGAAGATTTGCCCACTCAGAGATGGTTGATTGGTATCTTATGCCCTCAGTCATCCACACTATTCTGCCATCTGGATAGAAGTGTGCAGTAGAGTAGAATTGCATGACCATTTCGTCATTCCACTTGGTCAACTTTTGTCCGACAAACTCGTCAACACCTGCAATTCTGAAGCTTTCATGGACATGGGGAAAATAATCTTCATTGGCATCAATATATTTCCAGTCCACCCACCTCATGTCACTGACTATGGGCTTCTTATCAAGCAACACTGTCTCATAAAAGTCCTGTTGTTCACGGGTGTGAAAGCGATAATCACACGCTGTCCTCCTCCTTATGGCATAAGGATCTGACTGTCTCCACTGACGCAGTCCTTTGTCCTTCCTCAGCATCATGTTCTCCGCAACTGGGTGTCTGTCATCATGATCTGGTATCTTTGGTTTTAGCTTCCTGAGCACTAGTGGCTCTTCATCAACATTTGACTCGGGCACTGGGCCTTGTTCTTCTCAGCAGCAGATATATTCCTTGTTGACCTCTTTGGTGCAGGCACCTTTGGCTTGGACTTTGGGGGTGCAGCAGTCCTCATAGCATCTGCCATAAGCTTTTGAGCTTTTGCTGGAGGTGCATTATCAGCAGGTTCCTCCTCCTCTTCCTCCTCATCAATCATCATGGAGGGTGTGCCAATCACACAGGCAGTAGTTTTCCTTACTCTCTTTTTCTTTGTTCCTGCAGCTGGTGCTGTGTCACTAGGCTCTTCAAGAGTGAACTGCATAGTTCTCTTGGGAACTTTCTTCACAACTGCTCTCTCTCTTTTGCAGAAGTTGGTTTGGAGCTGTATTCCTTAGCAAGCACTACTCTCTTTTTCTTTGTTGCTGCTTCACTAGCAACAAAGTCCTCATCCTCACTGTCAGATGTTTTCTTCTTCCTTGTTCTGGTTGCAGCTTTGGGAAGATCTGGAGAGCTCCTCTCTCCCTCATAATAACTCTCATTATGGCTTGACCCTTCACTTTGTTCTTCATGCTGCTCTGACATGTTTTGACTGTCACTGACATCAGACATCGTGCTGAGCTGACCCTGTGAATAGCTGGGTATGGGCAGAGTAGATGAGTCATCACAAAAGGCAGATAGTTTAAAAAAAATGAGTTCAAACTTTAGTTCTAGGTTTTCACAGAATGCATTTCGGATGGACTGAGTTGGTAATCTCGGTGACACCGAAGCACACTACAGAGACATTGCACACCATTTCGGTCAGACCGATATGGGTTTCGGTGGCTCGAGATGCTAGGGTTTCACTGAGATGTTACTTTCGGTCTCACCGATTCGCACAACTCGGTGGCACCGAGATGTACTAGTGCTATGGCCAAAGGCCAAATCGGTGGTACCGAAAATTCCTATTCGGTCAGTCCGAGATGCGTTAGGCGGAAACCTAACCCTAAATTTTTTGCTCGAATCTCGTTCAAACGAACTAATCTGGTGGAAAGGGGACTGCATTCGTGGCAAGATTACAGGCAGTCCAATCGTGCATTGAATCGGAAATGGGAGCACGAGTGGGATTGAAACTCACCCTAACTCGGTGGAGTTTCTCTACGGCGGCAACGGCGGTGGAGATTGCCGTTGACGGTGACGGAGTCCTGCGACGAAGGCGCACAGGCGAAGACGGCGACGATCCGGAGACCAAGGGGGCGGCAGCAATGGGGCGCGGGCGCGTGACGTTTGAAGAAATTTTCAACCGCACGGTTCGCTGGGAATATATACCCATTCGCTGTCGGTGGCACCGAGTGGAACAAATCGGTAGCACCGAGATGTGCAACTGCTTGCAGTTACAGCAACTCGGTGGGACCGAGTTGGTCTAATCGGTAGCACCGAGATGAAAACCTAGATCAGTCTAAATGCTTTTGGTTCGACCGAGTTTGAGTGGGTTGGTCTGATCGAAATCAATTAGAAGGTTTTGGAAGGCAGCCCTTGTCGGATCGGTGGCTCCGAGTGCTCCTCACCCGGAGGGTCCGAAAATGACTTGTTCAATTTTTGTGATGCAGCAAGAATAGAATTTGAGACAAGAAAGCATAGATAGCTAGAGAAGGTACTTAGGCATTCTTGTACATCCACTTGGCCAGAAAAACCAAGACAATCAAAACAACAAATGGATGTCCTCGAATGATGAAAACATGCAAACCAACATGCTCACACAATAAGATAGCAAATGAAATATGTGACAAACATGCACAACCAATTCTAGCATTTATCAAGCAATGGCGATGACTAGGTCATCTATATATGAGTATATTGACTTAGGAGCCAAATGAGATCATTTGATCATAGGTCATACTCATCGTTTAAGCACAAGTGGGGTTACCACTTTTACATAAAGCATTAATGTGTTCACACCATTAGAGTTGCTTTAGCTCAATTATTTAGAGCAAAGCTCCCCCTAGATGTGATATCCCCCCTAAGAGGGATGAACTAACCTTGGGTTTTGTCGATGATGACTTCATGTAGATGTTGAAGATTTGGATGCTCAATGTTGATGTAGACCATCAAGAGTTGGGAGCAATCCTTTGGAGTTATGTGCTTTCAATAACTACATGGGTTAGTCCCACACAAGGAACATACAAGGATATCCATAGACATAGAGTGAAATACACATGTGATGATGTCCATGAATGCATTGATTACCTTGTCCCTTGCCTTACCAACAAGAGGGTTTGTGACTCCATGAACTAGTGCAAAATGTGAAGTTGGTTGCACAAGTTCTTGCCATAAAGAATGTGAGTGAAATTTGTTGGCGGAGTCACCCTCAAGAACTCTCTAGTTCTTCTTCTTTTGGACCCACATCAACTTGATGGGAATCCTTGGAGTTGTAGTAGCACTTGATGAAGTAGAACTTGATGAAGTCTTGGGAACCCACTTGACCATGGCTTGAGGAGCTTCTTCAAATGAATTAATCTCTTCTTGAAGCTTGTCCTTGCCTTTTAGCTTGTGGTCTTGTGGTGGAAGATCTTCTTGAGCTTGTGTTCCCTTGAAGGAAGTAGGATCATACTTCTCTTGTTGAGGAACAAACTTCGTCTTGGGGTATTGATCTTCTTCCCATTCAACTCCATTTGCATTGAACTTTCGTTCAAAACCAACACCTTGGTTCTTCCGGTGCCTTCCTTGCTTGCGTACAATTTCCTCAAATTGCTTACTCCCGGCAAGACTCTTGTAGACACCTTTTTCTATAATTCCTTTCAATAGCATATTTTCTTGCTCAAGTGTAACTTGGCTAAGAGAATCATTAGTGGAATCAATAGAACTACTAGAAGCAACAACATTGGATTTAGCATTGTTATTGTTACTACTAGAGATAGAACCATTTTTACCCTTGTTGCTAGTTTGCTTAGATTTAACTTGTGGCATAAAGGTAGACAAGAGTAAACGCTTGGCAAGATATGAAGAACTCTTCTTTCGAAGATCGTCATTGATAGCTTTAAGAAACTCATGCTCTTGCTCTAAATTTAGCTTCTCGAAGCGTAGCTTCTCATGAGTTCTTAGAAGTTCTCTATGATCCTCTTGAGTTGTTTCATGGGCTAACTTAAGAGCATTTAGTTCTTTAGTTAGACGCTCAATCTCCTTCATAGCATTGTCACTCGTTTCCTCTTGACTATCATGATTACTAGCATTTTCATTATAGCTCACATCACTAGCTCTATCAACAAGTAAATCATCATCACCAAGCAAATCATCTTCATCACTATTGAAATCAAGATACTCGGGGTGTGATACCTTGGGGCCTTTTGCCATGAAGCATCTTCCAATTCCTTCATTTGGTGAGTCAAATAGATCATAGGAGTTGGATGACACAAGAGCAAGTCCGGCAACACCTTCATCTTGACTATAGTCGGAGTTGGAGTGATAACTTCTCTCGGAGTGGTGGTCGGAGTCGGAGCTAGAAACCCATTCACCAACATGAGCTTGATGTCTTCTTCTTGTATAGCTCTTGGATGACTTGTTTCTTCAAGAGTGTCTTCGTTCATAACGATCATCTCTACTCCTTCTCTCCTTATGAGGTGATTCATCTCTTCTATGTCTTCCTCTTGGTGATTCGTCTCTTTTCTTGTAGGGAGCTGTACACTCATTGGAATAGTATCCGGGCTTTCCACAATTGTAGCAATTACGTTCACGACTTGATGATCTTCTCTCATAGTGTCTTGAGCTAGAGCTTCTTTCTTTCCCTTTGTTCTTGTAGAACTTGTTGAACCTTTTCACCATTAGGCTTATCTCTTCATTGGATACTAGCTTGTCACTTGTAGTTGTTGGAGCATCGGTTGAGGCTTTGTAAGCACCACTAGATTTGTTGTGTAGCTCCTCTTTGTCCTTGAGTGACATTTCATGAGCAACAATCCTTCCAATGACTTCCGTGGGCTTGAGATCTTTGTAATTTGGCATCATTTGGATCAATGTGCAGACGGTATCATATTTTCCATCCAAAGCTCTAAGTATCTTCTTGATGATGAATTTGTCGGTCATCTCTTCACTTCCTAAGCCGGCAATCTCATTTGTGATGAGAGCAAGCCTAGAGTACATCTCAGCAACTCCTTCACCATCCTTCATCTTGAACTTGTCAAGTTGACTTTGAAGCACATCCAACTTAGATTCCTTGACGGACTCGGTACCCTCATGCATATCAACCAAAGTATCCCAAATTTCCTTTACATTCTCGAGGCGGCTGATTTTGTTGAATTCTTAGGGGCTTAATCCGTTGAATAAAATGTCACAAGCTTGAGCAATGTATTGCAACATCTTCAATTCTTCCGGGGTTGCTTCACGATCCGGTTCCTTGCCATCCTCAAAGAAATCACCTTGCAAGCCAACATGAACAACAGCCCAAACGGCGGGGTTATGACCAAGAATATGCATTTTCATCTTATGTTTCCAACTAGCAAAGTTTGTACCATCAAAATATGGACCTCTACGGTGATAGTTACCCTCACTAGATGCCATACTCTCCTAGGTTGTGAAACCAAGGCTATGATCACCAAAGCAATGGAAATCAAGGCTTAAGGAGACCAAAGCTCTGATATCACTTGTAGGATCGAAAGTATGTCTAGAGGGGGGTGATTAGACTACTTGACCAAATAAAACCTAACCTTTTCCCAATTTTAATTGTGGGTAGATTTTAGCAATAGTATATGTCAAGCATTACCCTACACATGCAATTCTAAGAGTATAGCAGTGGAATGTAAGTAATTGCATATGTATGTAAAGAGGGGATTGGAGATATCAAACGCAATGTAGACACGGTGGTTTTTGGCGTGGTTCCGATAGGTGGTGCTATCGTACGTCCACGTTGATGGAGACTTCAACCCACGAAGGGTAACGGCTGCGCGAGTCCACGGAGGGCTCCACCCATGAAGGGTCCACGAAGAAGCAACCTTGTCCATTCCACCATGGCTTACGTCCACGAAGGACTAGCCTCACTCGGGGTAGATCTTCACGAAGTAGGCGATCTCCTTGCCCTTACAAACTTCTTTGTTCAACTCCACATCATGTCGGAGGCTCCCAAGTGACACCTAACCAATCTAGGAGACACCACTCTCCAAAAGGTAATAGACGGTGTGTTGTTGATGAACTCCTTGCTCTTGTGCTTCAAATGATAGTCTTCCCAAACACTCAAGAACTCCTCACAAATTTGGCTATGGTGGAAGAAGGATTTGAGTGGAAAGCAACTTGGGAAAGGCTAGAAATCAAGGTTCAAATGGTAGGAATGGAATCTCTTGATCTCAACACATGAGTAGGTGGTTCTCTCTCAGAAAATGTATGGTGGAAGTGTAGGCACGTTCTGATGGCTCTCCTTACTAAGAAGGAGGTGGTGGAGGGGTATATATAGCCTCCACACAAAATCCAACCGTTACACACTTTTGACCCAACTCGGTGGCACCGATTCAGAAGACTCGGTAGCACCGAACAGTGTAAAAGATATGAACGTTAGGCATCTCGGTGGGACCGATACAGACAACTCGGATGGACCGAAGTGCAATGGCTTAGGGTAAACCTCATCTCGGTGGCACCGATTGCATCAACTCGGTTGGACCGAAGTGAAGCAATAAGGCAACAGAGACTTGGCAAGCCATCTCGGTGAGACCGATATGCACAACTCGGTGAGACCGAAGTGAATGCAACCGATTACAGAGAGTTGGCAAGGCCATCTCGGTGGGACCGAGATCCATTTCGGTGGATCCGATTTGTTAGGGTTTTGGCAGTGGCTAAGTCTAGATGAACTCGGTGGGGCCGGATTGAGAAATTCGGTGGGGCCGAGTTGGAATGTTGGTCTTGGACATATTTGGAATTGAGATAGTGGTTGAGGGTTTAGAAGTACTGTCACTAAGCACTTTGAGCAAAAAGACCATTAAGCAACACCTCATCCCCTTTTAATAGTATTGGCTTTCCTATGGACTCAATGTGATCTTGGATCACTAAACCAAAAATGTAGAGTCTTGATCTTTTGCCAATCCTTGTCCTTAGCATTTTGAGGGGTCCACGTCTCTAGTCCATGCCATGCCAATCATTGAACATCCTGAAATCTTTAACTTGAATGGACATTAGTTCAATGAGATATATGTTGTTATGAATTACCAAAACCACCAAGGGAGCAAATGTGCTTTCAGAGGATAGGAGTATTAAATATGCAGAGGCATTTAGTATTCAATGTTTAATTATAATTTTAGTGATTTGCTACAGTAGAGAATGTCGAGGTTTTGAGTGGATTTATACTAACATATCTCACAAGTTCTTGACAAGTTTTGTGTGGATGAAGTTTTTGAAACTTAGGGAAACTACTATATGAGAAGAATTAACGAGACACAAGAGTTCACGCTTGGGGATGCCCAAGGCTCCCCAAGTTAATATTCCAAGAAGTATCAAGCATTCAAGCTTGGGGATGCCCCGGTAGGCATCCCATCACTTTTCTTCATGAACTATCGGTTAGTCTCGATTGAACCCAAGTTTTTACTTGTTCATATAATGTGTGCTATACTTGGTTGTGTCTTTGTTTTGCTTGCTGTTTGAATAAAATATCAAGATCTGATTTTTTTTAAATGAGAGAGAGCCCTCACATAGCTACTTAATTGTTTCACTACTCATTGATCTTCGCTTATATATTTTGGAGTAGTTTGTCATTAATTGTCATGCTTCACTTATATCTTTTTGAGAGTTAATAATAGTAATGGTAATTTGCACAAGATATGAATTTGGTCCCAAGGTGATGAATATTCGAGAGGGATATAATAAACACTTTCATATAAATCATTGGATATGATAAGTGTGATTCCTTGCAATGAAAATAATGAAAGAGATCATATGCTAATCTTATGGAAAGAAATGACATTACATAAAGAAAAGTATAAGTGGTAAAATTTATTGGAGGTTAACAAGCATAGCATTAGTCAATGATACAATTCATGAAAAAGTTAATAAGGGAAGAGAAGATTCACATGCAAATATACTATCTTGGACATCTTTTATGATTGTGAGCCCCCATTAAGTATTTTATGTCAAAGTGTTGACATTGGACAAGGAAGACAATGTAATGAATTATGTTTGTTCATATTCACTTAGAAGTTATATTGTTATAGATCCTCCAACATGTGGTGCTTGCCCAATATCTTTGCTAGCTAAAAATCCGCACCAAGTAGAGATACTACTTGTGCATCCAAAACCCTTAAACCCAGTTTCTTGCCATGAGTGTCCACCATATCTACCTATGGATTGAATAAGATCCTTCAAGTAAGTTGTCATCGGTGCAAAAAGCAATAAAAATTGCTCCTAAAATATGTATGATCTTTTATTGTAAGGGAAAATAAGCGTTGTACGAACTTGTGATGGTAAAGAAATAAAAGCGACAGACTGCATAATAAAGGTTGCTATCACAAGGGGCAATATAACGTGACGTTCCTTTGCATTAAGGGCTTGTGCATCCAACAACAAAAAGCGCATGACAACCTCTGCTTCCCTCTGCGAAGGGCCTATCCTTTACTTTTATGTATTTACTTTTTATGCAAGAGTCAATAGTGTTCTCCTCTACTTCCTTTTATTTTTCTCTTTTGCAAGCATCATGTGGTGGGGAAATATCTAGGCACATATATCCAGTTGGATATGAGTGATCATGAGTTATTATTGTTGACATCACCCTTGAGGTGAATAAGTTGGGAGGCAAAATCACAAGCCCCTATCTTTCTATGTGTCTGGCTGAAACTTTTGCTCCATATATATGTCGTGAGTGTTAGCAATCAAAGAAGACTAAATGATGGTTGAGTATGTGGACTTGCTAAAAAGCTCCTACATGAGACCCTTCCTGAAAATATGATGAATTGCAATTGCATTGTTGACTAGAATAGTTTGTTAGTTTCCAAGAAAGTTTATGCCTTATACTTCATTGTTGTGATGAATTGTTACTTGCTCATGAGAAGTTTTATGATAATAAATATTGCTATTATAATAATGATCTTGCTTTGAATCATTCAAGTCCAGTGTCCATGCAACAAAAGAAAAGATTATATGATGATTATGATAGGTAGCATTCCACATCAAAAATTTTGTTTTTAATTGCTACTTTATCATGATGACTTTTATGAGAAAAAGTTGATGTTATGATGCTAGGAAAAGTGATTGAAATTATTATTGATCAAACTTATGCACTATGCTAGCATTCACACTTCATAAATTATTTCTTTTATCATTTACCTACTCGAGGACGAGCAGGAATTAAGCTTGGGGATGCTGATACGTCTCCAACGTATCTATAATTTATGAAGTATTCATGCCATGTTTATTATAGTTTTGTATGATTTTGGTGCACTTTTATATGGCTTTTATATGATTTTCATGGACTAACATATTGACCTAGTGCCCAGTGCCAGTTGCTGTTTTCTGCCCTGTTTTTGTTTTACAGAAAATCAATACCAAACGAAGTCCAAATGCCACGAAACTTTTTGGAGATTTTTTATTGGCCAAGATAAACACTAGAAGCTTTGGGAGGAGGCCAGAAGACCCAATTGGCTCCACGAGCCACCAGGGCGCGCCACCCCCCCCAGGCGCACCCTGGTGCCTCGTGGGCCCCCTGTGGCCCTTCTTCGCGTGATTCCAACGCCAAAAAATCATATATATTTAGAAACCCCCGAAAGTTAACCTAGATGAGTTTTTACGCCGCCGCAAGCCTATGTACCAGAGAGATCCCATCTACGGCCCTTTTCCGGCACCCTGCCGGAGGGGGGAAAGCATCGCCGGAGGCCATCTTCATCATCCCGGCGGTCTCCATGACGAGGAGGGAGTAGTTCACCCTCGGGGCTGAGGGTTTGTACCAGTAGCTATGTGTTTGATCTCTCTCTCTCGTGTTCTTGAGATGGCACGATCTGGATGTATCGCGAGCTTTGTTGATATAGATGAATCATATGGAGTTTTCCCCTCTCTATCTTCTTGTGATGAATTGAGTTTTCCCTTTGAAGTTTTCTTATCGGATTGAGTCTTTAAGGATTTGAGAACACTTGATGTATGTCTTGCATATGGATATCTGTGGTGACAATGGGATATTCACTTGAGTCACTTGATGTATGTTTTGGTGATCAACTTGCGGGTTCCGTGACCTTGGGGATCTATGCATAAGGGTTGGCACACGTTTTCGTCTTGACTTTCCGGTAGAAACTTTGGGGCACTCTTTGAAGTTCTTTGTGTTGGTTTGAATAGATGAATCTGAGATTGTGTGATGCATATCGTATAATCAAACCCGTGGGTACTCGTGGTGACATTGGAGTGCCTAGGTGACATTAGGGTTTTGGTTGATGTGTATCTTAAGGTGTTATTCTAGTACGAACTCTAGGGCTGTTCGTGACAATTAATGGGGATGGCTCATAAGATTGATCGGGAAGGATAACTTTGAGGTGGTTTCGTACCCTACAAAAATTTCTTCGTTTGTTCTCCGCTATTTGTGACTTTGGAGTGAACTCTTTGTCGCACGTGAGGGATTTACATATGATTCAACTATGTCAACAATGTTGGGAGATCGCACTAGTGAAAGTATGAACCCTAGGCCTTGTTTCTAAGCATTGCAATACCGTTTTTATGCCCGTTTACTTTTTGTTACCTTGCTGTTTTTATATTTTCAGATTACAAAAACCTATATCTACTATCCATACTACACTTTTATCACCATCTCTTCGCTGAACTAGTGCACCTATACAATTTACCATTGTATTGGGTGTGTTGGGGACACAAGAGATTTCTTGTATTTGGTTGCAGGGTTGCTTGAGAGATACCATCTTCAACCTACGCCTCCCACAGATTGATAAACCTTAGGTCATCCACTTGAGGGAAAATTGCTACTGTCCTACAAACCTCTGCGCTTGGAGGCCCAACACGAGTCTACAAGAACAAGTTGTGTAGTAGACATCAGTGTTCCATTACCCTGTCTGTGAAGCAGATTGGGTGAGCCGGACCTTGGGACCGAGGAAGGTCTCGTCGGGTCTCGGGAGAGAGCCGTGAATAAGCTTGATCTCGGGCACGGCCGTTCTTGTCCATCCAGGCATCGTAGCCGTTGGGCCCAGCGGGCGCACGTCCCCTTGATCCGTAAATGGACCGAGGGGGAGCCCTATTTTCTTCAATACGACGTCTAGCGTCGCGAGGATCCATGTAGTCCACGGGGTCTTTGCCATGACGGCGTGGAGGTGGCCTTTCACCGTGGTCTTCTCGTCTTGGCCTGTCCTGGCTCTAGGGGGGCGATCGAGGTCATCAACGAGCTCTTCATCGAATTCTGGTAGAAGGCGCCTGCGTGGGTAGGACTTCGGCGCACTATGGCGTCGGTTTTCCATATCTTGCTCGGCAGAGAGCACTTCAACCCACTTTTCGTTTAGCACGTCGGTAAAATCCTACAGCTGCTGCTGCTTGCGCTTTAAGCTCCTGGCCATCGCAACAAGGCGTCGCCGGAAGCGTTATTGTTCGAAGGGGTCCTCGGGGACGATGAAGTCCTCGGTACCGAGGCTCTCGTCTTCCTCAGATTCTGGCATGTAGTTGTCATCGGCCCCTTCGAAGAGGTCATCAGGATTGGAGTCCACGCGAGGTCGGCCCGGTGTGCCGTTCCTTACTGGGGAGGCTTGAATGTCCTTCTCATGGTTATCGGCGTCGCCGTCCTCCTCGTTGCCGTTATTGGCTGTTACGTCATTGCCACTGGGTGCCCCATTATTGCCCTTTCGGCGCCTTCGCCGGCATCTTGGTGGGGATTTGGGGGTGTCCACCATGTAGACATCGTAGGTGGACGTGGCGGTCCACCTGCCCGTGTTTACCGGGGGCAAGGTGTTCTCGATAGGGTCGTCGGCGTCCTCTTCCATATTTGAGGGTTCGCCGTAGTCCAACACATCGGTTAAATCATCGATCGTGGCGACTAGGTGGGTGGTGGGTGGGATGTAAATTTCCCTGTCGTCGGCTTTAAGTCCGATCTGATCGTAAACCAAAGTCTTGCCGTCCGAGGTGGACATGCTCCGGATGCGTTCCAGCATCCCATCAAGGTGAGATAACTCTTCAAGATCCATGGATGCACCGTAGACGGGGCTGATCCGAAGTACGCCCGGCGCCTGACCAGGCGTGTCCTCGGAGCGAAGGGAATCTAAGCATGATTCCGGGTTCTGCATCGAGATCAATTCTGACGCCGGCGCAACTTTGGGAGTGGGAGCCGGATCTATGTCCGGACTGATGATCGGGGAGGGACTGGCCGGAGTGGCGGTGTTAGGGGTCTCTAGAGACGCCGTGACAGAGTTCGGTTTCGGAGTCGAGCCTCTAGAACCGGCCAAGCTCTCAATCCGTCCGGGAGTCCATCCCGATAGGATGAGTTCGCCACGGGGATCCGCAGTGTACTCAAGGCCACCGAAAGTCACGGTCCGACCCGGGGCATAGTTCTCGACAGAGGTCAGGTGACCCATGGAGTCGGCGCAAAACATCATGCTGCCGAAAACGAAGAGTTGGCCGGGGGCATAGACGTCCCCGTAGCCATTGGCGCGGTTAATCTGCAGGTGAGCCATCAATCCTTCTGGTGATTGCGCAGCGGAACTCTCAATGAAAGCACCAGTGTAGGTGTAAAAACCGGCAGACCTCGGGGTAGGGGGTCCCGAGCTGTGGATCTCGGATCGGTGGTAACAGAGACGATGGAGACGGTATTTACCCAGGTTCGAGCCCTCTCGATGGAGGTAAAACCCTACGTCCTGCTCTTGTTTATATTGATGGAGATGTATCGAGTACAAAGTTGATCTACCTCGAGATCGTAATATGTGTCTAACTTCTAGGGCTAGGTGTTTGATATTGCGTTGATGTGTCCTACCGGCTAAACCCTATGGCTTATATACATGCCAGAGAGGGTATCTAGGGTTACAAGGTCGGTATCTAGGAGTAAGGCGGCTGGACAAATCTTGAAGTGTACTGCAAGTCTTCGGTAGAGACAGCCTTGATCACGTCTCCCATGCGCAGCTTCCGGAGTCCATCTTGATTACGTACGGGGGCATATCGGCCCATCCGAGGAGACGGGCTGTAACGCCCCCATGTAATAGCTACAGTAATCACCCCTTTGACAGTGCCATGTCATCATGATTAACCATGCTTGAGCATCATTGCATCATATCTCATTTCAAATTCCAATTTAAACTTGCAATTCAAACCTAAAGTGAAAATAAAAGTTGTTCAAGACCAGAAACTAAAATGTTCAAAACAATTTAAATAATTCTGTGGCAATTATAAAAATATGTGCAACATTAATTAAATTGGTTGAACAACTTTATTAATTGTAACAGTAGGTTAACAGCAATATTTAGCACTAATTAATTTAATAGGATTTAAAGTAAATTCATAATTTAATCAAACCAATTTCTGGTGAATGAGAATAACACACTGATAATTATGGGTCAATCCATATATTTTATAAAAGTCATTAATTACTCGAACAATTTGCAAAGCAGTGGAAAAGAAAAGAAATAGAAAAGGGGCAAAGGCCTACTGTGCACTTGGGCTGCAAGTGCATAGTAGCCGGCCCAGCCCACCAGCGCCATCATCATCTTCGTCGCGCTGTCGCCTGGCGCGCGCGACAGCGTCGTCGTCTCGCCACGCGCCGGCCATCCGCGCCGTCCCCGACGCCGTTAAGGCCTCGCCCGTGCTGCCCTCGCTCCCCCGAACCCTAGCGCGCCCCCCATTCGCCCCCCTGCACCCTCTCCCTCTCGATCCCCTCCTCGCCCGAAGCGTCGCCGTCGCCCATTCCGTCGATCCCGCGGCCACCGTGCGCCGATCGCCTCGCCGACTAGCCCACAAGCTCCGCCGCGACCTCCTCTACCTCCTCGACCACGCGCTCGAGCCCCGGAGTCCCTGCATCGATGCGCCCGAGCTCTTCTTCCTCCTCTGCTCCGACGAGCTTCGCCGTCGATTCCGGCTACTCCGAGCCCTTCCCGAGCACGCTTTGAACGGCTACACCTCACGGTGAGCTTCGCCTTCCTCCCCTGCCCCTTCTCATGGTCGCTAGCTCGCCGTAGCCGTCGATTTCGCCGTAGTCCGACAGCGCCGCCGTCTGTCCACGTCGCCGACGAGTCCCCGGTGACCAAATGGTCCCGGGCTCGTGCCCGTTGGCTCCCTCGCATCGCGCACGATCTGCCTAGCTAGTTAGCGCGCCCGCTAGCGCTGCGCATCGCCGTTCCCGTCGCACGTCCGAACGCCTCGCCGCCGGCGAGCTCCTGCCGCTCGCCACAGGCCGCCTCAGCCGCTCCCGTCGCCACCATTCGACGCGGCGTCGAGCGCCCGTTCGAACGCGCCCAACCGCGCGTCGAATGGGGCCCTGTGCGCCGTTTCCGACCACCTCCCGTGGATGCGCCGCCGCGAAACACGTCGCCGGCGTGTTTTCCGGCGACGCCGCGGCCGCCGTCCGACGTGGCTGGCCCTGGCCCACCTGCCAGTGACACTGACTGGTGGGGCCGTGGGCCCGTTGACCAGTCAGCGCCGCTGACTGGGTCAGCTGTGCCACTGACATGTGGGGCCCCTCCCCACTGTGTCAATGACATACGGGCCCCACTGTCAGATTTCTAATTAGCTAAATGGATTAATTAAAATTAATTAATTTAGTTTATTGTCTCACTGACATATGGGCCCCACATGGTTAATTAGTCTGTTAATAGATTAATTAACCCACTGTCTATGACATGTGGGACCCGCATGTCAGGTTGACCCCAGTCAACTGCACTGTTGCGTGCTGACGTCATGATGACGTCATGCCTACGTCAGCCAACACTATTCTGGATAAATCGAATTAAATAATTAAAATAAATTCAGAAAATATTTAAAACTTTTAAAAATTCATATCTTTTAATCCGTAAGTCAGATGAAAATAATTTATATATGAAAGTTGATCAGAAAAATGCCACGAATCCAAATATGCCATCCACTCATCTGTCACATGCCTCTAGCTATCTGAACATGGAACTTTTTGACCGTTTGCAGTAGATGAATAGTGCACCACTTTAATAAAACAAATCCAATTAAATTTTTATTAATTCCCAAGAGTTAACTAAATCATATAGATAGGCAGTAGCACCCATCTGCATGTCATCTTAGGCATGTCATGCATAGTGATTGTATTTTGCCGTGAATTTATTGTTTCCTCTCCCCCTTCTCTCTCGTTAGACTTGGTGCCCGCCGACGCCGCTGCTACAGAGTACGACTACGTCCCCGACGACCAGCCGTCAGACGACCCCGCCTTTGCCGCAGAGCAACCAGGCAAGCAAAACCCCTTGACGCATGCCTTTGTCACCCAATTCCTTCTCCCTCCTGCTTGCATTAGAAATTGCCGCTGCTACTGCTTTATCCTATTTCTGATGCATAGCCTGTTTTTGATAACTGTTAATTGATACCTGCCCTGTTATCCAAACTGCTTAGTATAGGTTGGATGGAAACCATCTGTGGCCCCTCTCCCTTGCTGTAGTTGCTCCGCTTTAGTGACTGAAGACTGCTGGACTGAAGACAACACATCACCGCACACCCCCTAAATTGCTCGACACTGCAGAGTTGGCATCGAGTGCCGAGGGTGATACCTCTTAGCTCACTTCCGATGGTGCCTCTGTAGAATAGCTTCCCGGATGTGTGTTATCGAGGGTGATTCCTCTTACATCACCTCCGCTAAGCTACCGTCGCGCAACTCCTCGAGTGGGAATCCATCGAGGGTGATTCCTCGGATTCCTCCTCGTTACTTGGACACACGGTTACTTTGACCTTTGTTACAGGCGGGTCCACCTCGAGAGGTACCCGCGGGGAAATGTAAAGTCGGGCTGGCCCCAAGGGTGCCCGCGAGCGTATATCATTAAAGACGGGTCGGCTCCAAGAGCACCCGCGCGATACTAAATACGCCTAACGGAACTGGGTATTTGATCTGAGTGGGTCGTCGTGCCCATTTCGCACTACCACCACGTGGGATAATGGTTTAATGGGGCCCTCTGCAGCGTAGTATCAGCCGAAAGCTCTTCAGACGTCACAGGTTACTTTGCGGGCTGATCGCCGGGATTGGGCTGGTTACTTCACTGGGTTGTCCAGTGTCGCGCCTGTTTCTCCGGCCAGTCACGTAACGTGCAGGAGTGCGGAGGGCGATGGCCCAAGACCCCTGCGCACTTAGGATCCCACTCGAAGTGGCGGGACTCCTCGTATATCTCTGCATTCCGCGCCACTGCGGCGGCTTCTGCTGCGGCCACGGCGGCGGTAAGACACTTTGCGTGCTCGACCAGGCGCTCCTTCTCCTTCCGCAGGAACTCGATGTAGCGCGCGGCAAGGTCGCTGATGCTCGTGCGGGCCTCCACATCCCGCCTTCGGGCCGTGGTGGCGGAGCGGGTGGCGGCCACGGCGACCGACGGTGGGGTGGCGACCACCTCCCGCCTTCGGGCCGCGGTGGCGGAGCGGGTGATGGCCACGACGGCCACCACCCGCCTTCGGGCCGCGGTGGCGGAGCGGTCGATGGCCCAGGCGGGCTTTGGTGGTGTGGCGGCCACGACGACCGACGGTGGGGTGGCGGCAATGGCTGCCGGCAACAGCTTCCGTCAGGCAGCGGCGGCGGAGCGTGTGGAGGGTGTTGTGCGCACACCCAACAGGGATGTCATAGGCAGTACACGCTGCCGGGGACTGCGCCGCCGCCGTGGTGTAGCCTCCTAGCTGGAGCTGTCCTTAGACGATGGCGGAGTGGCTGAGCGACAACGATGGACCGGTGCCATTGGTGATGGTGGGAGAAGCAGACGACATAAACTACGGGGAGGGAGGGGAAAATGTGATGCCGACTCGCCGGCCGTGACTGTTTATATAGCAGGCCCGTAAGCACTGGGGTTTTTTGGGATTTTGCCGAGTCGGGAGGGAAGCTTGCGCGGTTCCGCGCGAGAACCTGCGCGGTTGCGCGGGAACGGGCTCACCGACGATTCATTGGCGCCTCTTCGAGCTAACGTTTGGCCAAAAGAACGCCTATGCGGTGCTCAAGCTTGCGCTCGAAGCCTTCTGCGGCAGCGCGGTGACAAGACGTGCGAGAGAAGGATGAAATGACACGTACACAAACGGTTAATAAAAAAACATTTTTGATTTAATTACCTAGCACACGGCCGCTCTCTACGCAGCGTCGTGAACGATTGTTCGCCCACTGTGTGATGTGGAACGCGACATAGTTTCACATCACGCCGCCGGCTCGCAATTGCCGGCCGGCTTGTAGATGGCCATTCCCTGCGTGTTCAACTGCTCTATGTGTGTGGTTGCTCACGGTTGAGGCGGCCGCGGCGCGCTTTGCTCGCATCCCGCCACGGCGCGCTCTGCTCGCGTCCCGCCACGGCACGCTCTGCTCGCGTCCCTCCGCGCGCGCTACAAGCATTTCGGGCCAGCGCACGATCACGTACGTTTAGGGTGCCTCATGCATGCGGTTACGCCGGACGCGGTGCCACGACGCAGTTACGTGTGGCAAAAATTGCCTTGCGGACGTGCCGAGAATCCCGGCCGCCCGGCCCTCATTTATTCCCGCGGCCATTTACCTTCATCTCTCGTGCCCCGCGATGACACATACAAAGAGGATATCCAGCGGCTCCAATGGCGCTCCCAGCGGCTGACGACGACGACGGGCGGCAGTTCACCACGCCTCACGTAGTGGACACCCACGTGAGGGGGAAGGACCTCTCGGTGGTGTACACCAATGAGCCAGTCTCGGTGGAGAGCTCCATCAACACTATGGAGCAGTTGCTTGCTGAGGACGAGTACCAAGTGGTCGGCTTCGACCTCGAGTTCACCGGCGGTCATGCCGGGTATGATCAGAAGGTTGCCGTCGCCCAGTTGCGCGTGCGTCATCACGTCCTCGTCTACCACTACTCCCTGGCAACAAGGCCTTGCGAGCGTTTCGCCAGGTTTATCAACAACCCCGACTACAGGTTCACTATGGTGGACACTGTGAACGATCTAAAGGTGCTCGAGACTACGGGCTTGGCCTGCTAGAAGCTTGTCGACATCCAAGGCCAGTACAGGGTCTGGGGCAGAAAGAAGGCGAAGGACTCCCTGGTTGACCTAGCCGTGGCCATCATCGACCCCTACTACAGAGGCATGAAGGATGAGTGCAAAAAGAACAAGGATGCCTGGCACGAGGCCTGGGTACGGAGACTGGATGAAGAACACGTCAAGTACGCGGCCAAGGACGCGTACACAAGCTATGAGATGTACATGCGGATCGTTGACTTGAGAGAGTGCCTCCTTCCTGTGGACGACGAGGGATCGAGCCACAAGTAGAGTAGTGGTGGCAGCGTCACAAGAAGTAGATGATTAGATGATCGTTTCTCCTAGTTTAGAATACATATAATTGTTTATTGAGGTGTGTGCGAATGTTTTGTATAGTCACCTATGTAATTGGATGTTTAATTTGGTTATATATGTTGTTCTTCTGTAGACTGAGCAAATCATATCTCACATGGACTAAACTACAGAACCCGTCAGTGATGAATTCATCAATCGCTGACAATTATTTACCACCAACCGTTTGCCCACAACACAGACGGCTTATTCGCAGGAATCGTCCGTGTTGTTATCCGTCTTCCCACACATTTCGGATTATTGACCTGTTTGCCGCGTATCACACACACCTTGTTAAGTTGAACCATTTTTGTTGTGTTGGGTAACCGCAAACAATTCATCCGAGTGAACCGCATGCCATGCATCGCACACACCTTGATCTGTCTGACCGTTTCTGTTGTGTTGGGTAATCACAAACAGTTCATCCGAGTGAACTGTATGCCGTGTATCGCACACACCTCGAACTGGCTACCCGTTTCTGTTGTTCTGGCTCATCGCAAACAGTTCGTATGGATCAACTGTATGCCACGCATCGCACACGCGTCTCTAATCTAAATCGTTTTTGATGTCTCCGGCATCGCACACAGTTAGTATTATTGGCGATGGTTTTATTACGACACCGTTTGCGATGCATGCATCGCACACAGTTTGGTCGCGGGGTCTCTGATTCATGTGTCGCGTTAGCGGTCGCCTGCAGTAGTGGTAACTCCCACCTTAGAACCAAATTGATTAATGTGATTATGGACCTTTTTGTTTAAATTCTCAAGATGTTCAATAGTAGACATTTTATTTTCAATAGCCTCTAACCTTTGCATAACATGTTCCAAAGTCAATGTCGTTTCATTAATAGTGATAGGTGGTGATCCCACTAGATTTTCCATAGCATTGAAAGCATCCATAGAGGGACACATCAAGAAATTCCCTCCGGTAATAGTGTCAAGCACAAATCTATACCAAGTAGTAATTCCCACATAAAAATTGCGAAGAAGAACGGTAGTGGATTGCTTACGAGTTGATATATTTTGAGCATCGCAAATCCTATACCAAGCATCTTTTAAATTCTCTCCTCCCCTTTGTTTAAAATTAAGCACTTTATTTTCAGGAGTATATGTAATGAGCGAAGAACTAGCCATAGTGGTGAAGCAAACTAACGAGCGAGCAAACTAGCAAACGGAAATATTTTTGTGTTTTTGTAAAATTGTTTTAGAAGCGGGGGAGATGAAAACGAGAGGCAAATGCAAATAAAAAGGCAAATAAAGTAAATGCAAGTGGATGATAGTTTATGCAAAGGTACTTGATAAGTTCTGGTGACGTCTCTCCGGCAACGGCGCCAGAAATTCTTCCTGGTACTTGTGATCTGCGTTGGGATTTCCCCGAAGAGGAGAGGATGATGCAGTACAGTAGAGATAAGTATTTCCCTCAGTTCAGAACCAAGCTTATCAATCCAGTAGGAGAACCACACAAAACCTTGTTAGCACCACCTACACACACAAAAGCAAACACTTGCACCCAACGCAAATAAGAGGGTTGTCAATCCCCTTAGCGGTTATTTGCAAGGATTAATTCTGATAGTGATAGATAGAAAAGTAAATTACAAAATAAAATAAAAGTAAATAAATTGCAGCAAGGTATTTTTGGATTTTAATGTATGATAAAGGTAGACCTAGGGACCATAGTTTTCACTAGAGGCTTCTCTCTCGAACACATAGCATACGGTGGGTAAACAAATTACTGTTGGGAAATTGATAGAAAAGTTCATAGTTATGACGGATTCATGGCAATGATCATGTATATAGGCATCACGTCCTAAACAAGTAGACCGACTCCTGCCTGCATCTACTACTATTACTCCACTCATCGACCGCTATCCAGGATGCATCTAGAGTATTAAGTATAAAACAGAGTAACGCCTTAAGCAAAATGACATGATGTAAACAAAGTAAACTCAAGTAATATGATTAAACCCCATCTTTTTATCCTTAATGGCAATAATACAAATACGTGTCATGTCCCTTTCTGTCACTGGGATTGAGCACCGCAAGATTGAACCCATCATAAAGCACCTCTCCCATTGCAAGATAAATCAATCTAGTTGGCCAAACCAAACGGATAGATCGGAGAGAAATACAAAGTTATAACAATCATGCATAAAAGAGTTCAGAGAAGACTCAAATATTTCTCATGAATAATCTGATCATAAACCCACAATTCATCGGATCCCAACAAACACACCGCAAAAGAAGATTACATCGGATAGAACTCCAAGAACATAGAGGAGAACATGGTATTGAAGATCAAAGAGAGAGAAGAAGCCATCTAGCTATTAGCTATGGACCTGTAGGTCTGTGGTAAACTACTCACACATCATCGGAAGGGCACCAAGGTTAATGAAGAAGCCCTCCGTGATCGATTCCCCATCCGACAGAGTACCGGAAAAGGCCTCCAGATGGGATCGCGGAAGAAAAGAGGCTTGCGGCGGCGAAAAGGTTTTCTATTTTTTTATTTCTGGTATATGGGGAATATTTTGGAATTTATAGCGCTGGAATTAGGTCAAGAGGTGCCACGAGGGGCCCACAAGCCTGGGGGGCGCGCCTACCCCCCTGGGCACGGCCTCCGAGCTTGTCGCTCCCTCGTGACTCTTCTGGTCTTCTCCCGAAGCTTCTAGGTCCCTTCTGGTCCAGAAAAAATTAATCCAAAGTTTTTTCTTCGTTTGGACTCCGTTTGATAATGATTTTCTGAAAAGGCAAAAACAGGCAAAAAACAGCAACTGGCACTGGGCAGTAGGTTAATAGGTTAGTCCCAAAAAATGATATATAATTGCATATAATTGCATATAAAACATCCAAGATTGATACTACAATAGCATGGAACAATCAAAAATTGTAGATACGTTGGAGACATATCAAATCCCGACATGCGAAATCCCTGTTCTACCCCTGATTGGAAAGAGCCGCTAGTTCAAATTGGTGGGGGTACTTTTGTAACTTACTCTACATTTTGGACAAGCACGTCCCTAAGTCATGGTTCCCCCTCTCATCCCCTTGTTTTCCCCATTCAAAAACCGAGGCCACCAAAACCTCTCTCCACCAGCCGCGAAACCCCACCCTTCTCCGCCCGCCCCCCCATCGCCGCCCAGCCGGAGCCTCTTCCCCCACGAAGTCGTCCACCGCAACAGCTCGACATCCCTCATCCACCGCACCGGATGAGGATCCGTCGTCGATCTCGCATCCCGCCGGTTCAGCCGCCCCGTCCTCCACCTCCAAGGAGCTGCTCCGACGATCGCCATGGTGAAAAATACAGAAAAATTGCCATGGTCAAATCTAAAACACAAGATACCTGCATATACTTCTCTCAACATAGGACATGCAACTAACATAGGCAAACACCATTCTAGACAAACTTGAAGAGGATGCAGTCACACATTCTAATCTGCAAAAAAAATGATTATGTTCTAATGGGGGCTAAATTGTTGTGGCGGAGGTAGCCGAAGCGCGGGGGCGGGGCAAATCGACCTTGATGCTTGTGACGTTGAAGCGGACGAGGGAGTCCACCGACGACTCGCCATCGAATGGTGTCCCTGGGGGCATGAGCCCCACAGGAGTCCGGCGACCCCCTTCCAAACCACCATGGGCTGCCTCGCACAAAAGCAGGAGCTCAGCCGGCAGCTTGTCCACCTCCGGCAGCACCATGGGCAGTAGTCGCTGCCGCCTTCCTCACTGCCTCACTGCCGCATACTCCACTCTGCCAGAATCGCTCGGTGAGCTCTCGCCACGAGCGCACGAAGCCGACGTGGACAACAAGCTCGCCATCACCGGGAGGAGCGTTGTGCAGAGGACCGCCGTGCAACCGTCGCGCCCGCCCCAATCCCGTGGCTGTAGGGTGCGCTGCCCTTGAGCTCCGTCACTGAACTCCTCCAACTCGGCCACCTCCTCGATCTGTGCCGCACCGGCGCCACCGTAGCTCCCGTTTGAGAGGAGCTCCCCGGTGACGGCGGCAACATCAAAACGCCGCCGCTATCCGCCCTCCCGAGGACGTGTCGCACCACCACCTCCCCGCCGGTGCGGACGCGCCACCACCTCCCAATTGGAGTTGACTAGGTGGAGTCCTAGCGATGAGGGTGTCGATGTTGCCGCGCGGCAGGAAGTGTTGTTGCCAGGTGAAACGTGCGCAGCATCGAGGATATCAGAGGGCGGAGCCGGTGTCAGTACTAATACCGGCTGATCTCGGGTAGGGGGTCCCGAGCTGTGGATCTAGGAATGATGATAACAGGAGACAAGGGAGACAGTATTTACCCAGGTTCGGGCCCTCTCAAAGAGGTAAACCCTACGTCCTGCTTTGATTGTATTGATGTGATAGGGTATCGAGTACAATATGATCTACCTCGAGATCGTATGTTGTGTTCTAAACCCTAAGGCGAGTAATTGTGTTTCTATGAACTAAACCCCTCGGTTTATATAGGCACCGAGGGTAGCTAGGGTTACACATGGTCGGTTGCCAACTAGGGATAAACTTGCCAACTAATAGAGTTGTCCTTGAAGTAGACGCCAAGTCTTCGACGGTATCCGTCTTGATCACGCCAAGGTTCGTAACTTTTGGAGTCCTTCCTTGTGGAGATCGGCGGGCCGTAAGCTCGGCCCATGGACCGTGGGTTGCATAGCTCGGGACCCCCTACCCGAGATCAGTCGGTTTTAGTACTAACAGCCGGCGCGCTGGGGACGGCGGTGGGGAGCTGGGGCGTGGAGAGGATGGGAGAAGGTGGGATGGGGAATGGAAAGAGTGAGCGTGGATAAGGTCGCGTTCGAGACGAGCGAATTTTCAGCGAACGGGTTCTCTGATGACGTGTCTCCGCCTAGTGCTTTAGGATTTGTGCAATTAATCTATCGGCAGGCAACACGTTCGGGACGAGATGTCAAAATGAGGTACGTTCGGGAGTTATAGAATCCGTAAAAAAAATGAGAACTGTGAGAAATTGTTGCTTAATCTTTGTAATCTGAAAATCAGAGGAAAGATTTAGAAATCCTAAGGATGAATCTTGAAAAATATTCCTTAGGAAAGTCCTCAATTTTTTAAGTTAGTAGATAGCACAGTCTATTTTATTATAGTTTTCAATTTGAGGTATTTATCACATGGTGGCACAATGTTTAATTCAATGTGAAGTTATGAGTCGTTATTACATTGTTTTATTCAGAACTAGCCTACCAAATGCGTGGCAAGTAGAGTAATTGTTTCGTCGAACTGTAAAAAACGTCTTATATTTTTGGACAGAGGTAGTAATACATACAAAATGTTTACTTATTTTGCGTGGACAATAAATTACTTGTTTCTTAATACACAACAAATGGTTACTTATAGGAAGATGATTTATGTACATTATGTACTTCACTACAATTCACTACATTTAGATCATATCTCGTCCTAGAAACAGATAACCAAGAAATCTAACTAGTAAAAGGGTCTAGGCAACCCGGCCATAGGAGGGCCCTTGGACCGCGCTGTGATTTCTGGCCGTTTGATGAAGCTACTGTTTATGGTTTTGACTGCCAGCCGTTCAAATTTTTCTCACCCGCGTGCTCGTTATTTCTGTGTATGACCATTGGGCCTGCGCGTGTGTGGGGCTGGTATGCAGTGGCTGTCCTGCGCGCGTCCGCGTCGCCATTTCGCTGTGGCTGGCTCAGATCCTGAGTGGCTGACGGTGTCATGCGAGGCGATTGGCTCAGCCTCCTGCCCAGGGATGGGCGTGCCCATGCCTTCTGACCGCGGACGTGGATGGGTGAGGGGTGTACTGCTGCTCCTGTACTCGCCCTTACTCTTACCCAGCTGCGTTGGTGGCCCTGCTCCAGAGTGGCCCCGCTTGGCAGTGTCATTGGGGTGTGGCAGGGGTGCGCTCGGCTCGCTTCTGACCAGGCGAGTGCGACGTGAGAGTGGGGCCCGTGCGGCCAGACCGAGGTCAGATGGGTGGATGAGAACGACGTGGGGAGATGGATTTCGTGCGGTCGCCTGGTCACCTAAGCATGATGTACCCTGCTGCGTCGGTGGTCTTGGTTGTAGTTTGGGCCCATGTTACAGTGAGTTGGGTGTTCAGATTGGGTCAGGGAAGGGGCGTTCGCTCTCTTTGCCCACTGGATAAAAGGGTGGGCTCGCTGGTTAAAACGGAGACGATTGGCAGGTGAGATTAGCACCTCCGGTCTCTTTCGCTGCGACCGGGCCCTCCCTTTGCCTGTCCCCACACGTCCGTGGAGAGTTTCTTTCGTCTGGATTGTGTTTGATTTACAGCGCGTGGACCACTGTTTCCGTCAGCGCCGCGGTCCTCCTCCTCTCTGTTCTCTGTACCGTGGTGGGTGGGTTCGTGGGTACAGAGAACCAACCCCCGTCCTCCATGCCCCGCTCATATCGCGCGCAGCCGCCGCCTCTCCCATCTCGTCAGAGTAGCCACTCCCGGAGTCCTAGCCCTCTAACAGAGCAGCTCCTATCCCAGTCCCGCACCGGAGTTCCGCGGCAGGGAGGAGAGGCCCGACGACATCGCGGCAAAGGAGAGGAGGAGAGATCGAGGAGGGAGCGATCCCTGGGTGATGGGAGGTTAAGCATCGGCACCGGAGCGGAGTGGGAGAGGCGACGCCGGTCGACCGCTGCCCCACAACAGGCTGCATCTACAACGCAGAGACAGTTGGCGCTGATGTGTGGATCAACGAGCGCAACTTCTGCGTCCTCAGATCGGCGAGGGTGGCTTCGCCTTCGTCTACCTCGGCAAGGTGCAGGACTCCTCAGGTACCCTCATCCGATCCCACCATACTTCCTCGAGGCGGCCTCTCGTGATTCTTACATTGTTATTTCTTCTTTTTCTCTAGAACCTTCTGGCCGTCGCAACCCAGCGAGGACGCATGTTTGTCCCAATATGCTGGGACTCAGTCGACAATGAGCAGGTTGGTGCTTTTAGTGTTTTGCCTTGCTATGTTAGCTTGTACTTGTTTCTTAAATTTTCTGCCAGCTTACTTTGTTAAGCTCCTCTTATGGCAGTCGGGAGGATCATTCAGTTGACAAGTGCAGTATGATGGTAATATCAAATCTGAGATTATTAAATCATCTTTTGTGCAGGTTTCCCTTTGACAGATTCTTCGTTTAATGGTGTTGCAGGTTTCCCTTTGACAGATTCTTCGTTTAATGGTGTTGCAGGTTTCCTTTTGACAGATTCTTCGTTTGTTAACACTGGCAGAACTGCGGTGACGGGGAGTGTCAGCAACTGCAGTTAATTCATTTATCCATGGAATTGGGATAACAAGAAGGTAAATGGGTTGCATGGTCCTTTTATCCATGGAACTGAAACATCAAATTGGCTGTGGATCATTCTGAATGTTGGATGTCATGCCATCTGTCTATCAAAGCATCTGTGCATCTGTTCTGTTCTGTATGTTGCCAGCTTGGCCTGCTGCTATAAATATAGCACCAAATCCACCAGGTTCAATACCATTCTCTGCCTCAATGGAAGCCTTGGAGCGTACATTGTTCCAAGGTAACCAACTCTCGTTGTCCTTTTCAATCTTTTGGCCTTCTGCAAGTGTTTTTTATTTCTTTATTCATGTTCATTGGAGCCAGGACATTTGGGCTAATCATGCTGGATTGAGGTGTCACACAGATATATTAACACTTAGGTACTATCGGAAATTCAGAATATGCTTTTGACTGGGTGGGAACAATGGTGAGATGTAATTTACAATGTTTGTATCAGATGTTAGTACCAAAGTTCAGCCATTAAAATATTTTTACTGAGTTGTTTGATTTCAGAACCAAGAGAATGTAGACAAGTGTTCAGCATGGGTGTTAAGTTTCCTACCATGTCTCCCGAAGTTTAGATGATTAGATCACACTGGATTAATGAAGTTTACAGTTTGGCTGCTTCAGTTTGATTGTTTGTATGGAAGGACTTGTTTTACCTACCGTGCTTGTTTTGTACCTCGCATACTACAGAATTTATTTTAATTAATCTCTTGTAGACTTTGTTGTTATTTTCTCATGAACTGCTTATTGTTCTTTCAGGTTGCTGTCTAATTGGTGCGATTTCATTTAGCAACTGCCTATGCTTTCGATTGCCCAATTAAACTGTTTGCCCATGTGTGATTGTGTAATTTTACTCCATGGTGCTTGTGCATCATGGACCTGGAAGTATTGGATCATGTATGTTGCTGCTGAAATCTGATTATCTCTTTTTATCAAGGTTGAAAAATACTTGGCAAAGCTTAGTCCTATTTGATGGTTGTAAGCATGAAATTCCAGTAATTAATATAGGAAGGAATATACTTAAAAGTTTACTTAGGGTTATGTTGATTATTTGGCTACATCTTCGGAAAAAATTGCTAAATATACTACTTCCTTTGGAATATATGTTTTCTCAGTTATTTCTCTATTTTTTCCATGAGCTACCCTGAAAAAAAAATCCTATGGATGCCACCGGTGGCTTTTCTTCATTTGAATCATTTGATAGATGCTCCAATCGAAATAAGAAAGAAGAACTTGATAGATTAGAAGTTGCTCCTCGCATGATGGATGGTTGCTGTTTTGCGGATGTAGGCTGAGGTTGGGATATTCTTACCCGTAGTGTTGTCATTCTTATTCTTACCGCTCGGTTTCTAAGCATCTTGGTTCCCATGTGTGTGTTGCGGGTGGGATTTGTGTCTGCTATGGTTGGGATGGAATGGATTGACTGGGTTTTTTGGAGTTCATGATTAGGGTCAGCCGATCTGCTGCATAGGAATTTATTGGGCTCTTCTATTCTCTTGGCTGCTTCGGATTTGTTGTGTGGTAGTGTTGCAAATCCACTGTTTGATAGTTTCGCATGCTTGGTTTGATGCTGGATTTTAGTTTACATGTCATTTTTGTAGCGACTGATCGACAAAGGAAGCACAGGGGAAATAGCAAGTCAAAACACAAGTCAGTGGCGGCTGTGTGCATCATGATGATGCAGAGGCCGGGGTCTTCCCCTTTCCGAAAAAAACACAAGCCAGTTCTCCTATCAGTTTTGTCAGTTTCTTGTGTCCCATTTCTAGGACTCTATGGACTAAGGTAATGTTAGCTACTCTTAGAACTATTAGTGTTCACTTGGGGCAGAAGTGCAAGCAGTAGCTGATTTAGAGAATGACTACACACAAGAGCAGGAGGGAGTTAGGAAGTAGAACCCACGAGCCTTTGAGGACTAAAGGATGACGTTTGACCTTGCTTTTGCCTGCTATTCCTGGTTCCAAGTACAAATACTTACCTTCAGTTGTGACCCAAGTAGTCTGGTATATAGATAGATAAAGAAGTTTGTGAAACAAAAAAAAATTGTATGGGTTAATTAATCATCGTATACAGAAAAGTTTTGGTGTGAATTGTAGATGTCTGGATGGATGGTTTTGACTTGCAATTCTCTATTTTGTCTGGTTGGATTTATGTTTTTAGTTTGTCAAGAATATTATGAACCAATAGAAGATAATTTATTATGAGTTGCTGTCCCCTTTTCCATTTCAACTCCACTGGCATAGTTAACCTATCGTCTGTGTACTGTGGTTGTTCAGAGTGATTACAAGCATAGTTGACCTGTCGTTTGCATAGTGTGGTTGTTACACACTCTTTACATTTGTGTTTTCCCCTTCTAGCTTTCATATGTGTGCTTCCAGTGTACATACGTGCGAGTTCATCTTCGCCCTAGAATGCTAAGCCAAGTTTATTTTCCAATGTGCATGTAAATCCTTGAGATTTTTGGTGTTTAGAAAGACCCAAAAAACAGAGAGTTGAATGATAGGAAAGAGGAAATAGACACAAGAGTGAAAATTATGTGGCTGCGGTGCTGATGAATTTTAGGATCTGAAGCTACTGCTTATGGATACCAATATTACATTGGCATTGGTGTTTAGATCTGGTTGTTCTTACCTCTTTGCCTATATGCTCTATAGGGGAACTTTTATTCTCTGTTTGGACAGCAATTTCTGAATTTGTTTTCTTACTGAAGAAATAACTCTGAAGCTTTGCTTTCTTCAAAAAAAGTGAAGCTTCGCTGCTGCACACTATTTTCTTGCCTTTCCATGAAGATGATTATATTGATTAGTTGCCGGCCTTATCTCTCTATGTTTGTGCCTCGGTTTCCAGGTTATCTCATATAAAGCCATGAACCTAGCATGAACTTGAAGTATAAACCATTGTATATGAAGATGCTATCTGAGTACCTACTTGCATGTTCTTTAGATCTACTACATATGCTTTATTATGTATAAAGATGCCATGTAAGTATCTACCTTTAGATCATTATTGCTCGCACATATAATGGTTCCAGTATCTCGTTTGATTTTGTTTTTATGTGTGAACAGAACCTGTCATGGAAGTGGTTGACATTACGGACAAGTTCATGCTTGAGGTCATGTTCATTAAGCTGCAGCTCCCACCACCACGTCTTTCTGCTGCAAAGTTGGACAGAGGTTTGCAGTAACAATCAAGTTCCATCCCAGCACGCGGCATCAGTGACATGATGCTAAAGCAATGGCACTATCCGAGTATTCATCTAATTCCATAAAAGATGCAATGGATGTTGCAGTGGCTCGAGTTATCAGATACATGGAGACTGTGCGTGGCAAGGTGCTCAAGGACTATAGTTACAAAGAACTGAAACAAACAAAGGAAAGCGAACTGCATCTAATTGGTTTGTTAAGAGACAAAGAAAAGGAGATCAAAGAACAGAGTTCGAAGATCAGAGAGCTTAGCAAAGGCTTTGCAAACTATATGTATCAAGTTTAAAACAGTTTTGCTGGGATTCATCGCATATCTAAAGATGGTGTATGCTCAACCAGTTCTACAAACGACAATGACCTCAGGAAGGCTGCTGTTGATGTGCAGAATGAACTTGCTCATCTGGACTGATGACTCTATGCAGCTGATTCGAAACATAGGGGGTTTTCCCTTTTAAATAGAGTCTATTTCCACAGGCTATGTACCTTTGGAAGATGCCGATGCTGCCGGCTACAACAACCTTCTTCAAATGACCAGCAATACCGCCTACGTCTCACCGTGCATGCCCTCTGAACATCATGTTCAGTCTACTAAGCTACCTAATTAGCCTATGAAGTTGTGTGTGTATAGCTTCACCCTAAGAACCTGTTTACTTTTGGCATTAGAGTCTCTGGTCATCATGTTCAGTCTACTAAGCTACCTATATAGCCTATGAAGCTCTGTATGTATAGCTTCACCCTAAGAACCTGTTTGCTTTTGGCGCTACTCTCTGGTCTTGTATAAATTTGGAATCCATGCTGCTATGTTTCCATGTGATATTTCTATGCCGACTGCGTCTACTCCCTGCTCTTTAATACAAATATTTTCTTATAATCGGGTGAAAAGCTTTCTGCTTCCGTGACAAATATAGATAAGAAATCCATTTATATTGCTCTATACATGATCGTCAATGAATATCCACTATTTGCAATACAATCCACATTGCATTATATTTCCATCTACATCTCCTACTTACTCACTACTAACATCACTTCTAACTGGCTTCTTGCGCCATCGGCGCAACCGGGTCATCTAGTTATCATAAATGATGAATCCAAATACCTTCCTTATCTTCTCTCAATCATTGATCTTGTCCCTCACTTTGATCCAAGGGCTAATATCATTGATCTTTTCCCTCCCAATACCTTCTTTATCTTCTCATGAATTCTAAGGAAACAAACGACACCAACTTATAAATTTAGGTATCGATATTATTCTGCACAAGTGCACATAAACATTTCTTCAATGATATTTTTTTTCTCCAAATTCTATAAAACAAAAGTGCATGCGTGTCCTCGGTATCATGTGTTCACGAACTGGAGTGAGTTAAAAAGGTTGGCTATGTAGAACACATATTTCAATGGTCCATAAGGATATTTTTACCAGGTATGCAATGTTTTTTTTGTAAGAAGCATAATATTTTAAAATGTGAAAGTTTCATCTCATAATATATATGTGGAATAATAAAATCTATAAGTGTTAATATAGCAATCCATTTCTTGAAGTAAATTCGTGTTCTGATCTTGTGCAAATGATCTGTTTGTGGACATTACCAGACATCAGAGCTGGTTAGGATACATGATGAGATCTGGGCGTCATAATTATTGAAGAGATTGCTAGGAGCATAATACTATTAAAGTGAAGCAATATAATTGGACCCCGATATTCACCACACGTGTGGCACAATGGACACACGACCACACGACTCGTTCGGTCGTACGCAGGAGCCAGCCCACACGACCCTGTGCGGGCGAACATTAAAACTGCCCACACGTGTGGCAGGAGGGCCAGCGTACCAAACGAGTCGTTACGAAGGACATCGTTCGATGGGAGAACCCCATGGCCCGAACGCACTGTCAATCTCCCCCCACAGGCCTTCTCCCTGAAAAACAAAGCCCAGATTTTATTTTGCTTTCACAAATAAAGCCCAGTTGTGTTGTGCTAGGAAAAAATGCCATCATCTTTAAAAAGCAGAAAAATGCCATTATCGAAGGATTCATAGTAAAAAAAATGTCATGGCAGATTCATAGTACATTTGTCATGACAATCAAAGGATGAATTTGCCATGGAAAACTTTAAGAAATGAATTTGCCATGTATGTGAAAATACATTTGCCGTTGAGAACATAGTAAAGTTTGCAATGACAAAAATAAGTAAAAAATGCTACGTCATTGAAAGTAAAAATTGTCATGGCAAAGAAAAAGAAATTTTTTGCCATGGAAAAAATGTGGAGTAAAACATTTGCCAAGGAAAAAAAGTAAATTTACCATGCTACAAAAGTAGCCATGTATTTGAAAGTAAAATTTGTTGTGGAGAATATTGTAGAATTTGCCATGGCAAAATAAAGTAAAATTTGCCACCTAATTTGAGGTAAAATTGCCATGAAAAAAGTAGAAATTTGCCATGGCAAAAGTAGAAATTTGAGGTAAAATTTGCCATCTCTTTTAAAATAAAATTTTCATGGCAAAAAACATATAAATTTGCCATGGAAAAAATGTCAAGTAAAAACATTTGCCATGGAAAATGAAGTAAATTTGCCATGCTACAAAACTAAAAATTGCCATGTATTTGAAAGTAAAATTTGCCGTGTAGGTGCAAAATCATGAGGCCATTCCCTACAAAAATGCCATGGGATGCTTTCCAAAACATGGCAACTACTACAGAATTTTGGCATGGCAATTGCTCCAGAAATTTCCCATGAAAAAAAAACTCATATCAATTCTGTCCATGCCAACTACTCATATCAAAAAACTGCCATGGCAACTACTACAGAAAAAATTGCCATGATCCATTTAAATAAATTTGCCATGGTTTGTCAAAAAATTGCCATGGTTTGGTGAAAAAATGCCATCAAGTATGGCAAATCTACTCCATTTTACTAAATTTGGCAAGCTTTGTAAAAAACTAGAATTGCCATGGCCAAGAGAAAAAAAGCCATGTCGTATGACAAATTTGTTTCAGTTAACTAAATTTGCCATGGTTCTTAGAAATAAACTTGCCAGGGTGGATGGGGAAAAAATTGTCATGAAGTATGGCAAATCTATTCCATTTTACTAAATTTGCCATACTTCATAAAGTAGAATTTAAAATAAACTTGCCAAGGTGGAGGGAAAATTTGCCATGTAGTATGGCAAATCAATTGCATGTGCTATGACAATTTTGTACTCAACAGGAAAAAAAATCCATTTAATTAAATTTGTCATGCTTTGTAAAAAAGAATTGCCATGTTCCAGGGGGAAAAAGTGCCATGTAGTATGGCAAATCTATTCCATTTAACTAGATTTGCCATGGTTTGTAATTTTTTTTTGCCATTGTTTGTAAAAAAAGTTTGAAATTATCTTAAAAAAAGAAACTTGTCATGGCAATAAAGTGAATTTGCTGTGGGACATCAAGTGAATTTGCCATGGCAAATTTACTAACCATTTTTGCCATGATAAGAAAAGTTGGGAAAAAGTTTGCCATTGTCCCAAACAAATTTTCCATGGCAACTACTTGTAGGGATACTGCCCATGGAAACTACTACAATTTTTTTTTGCCATGGCAACTACTCGTAGAAATTCTACCCATGGCAACTATTACAGAAATTTGCCATGGCAACTACTATAGAAAATCGGCGTCGCAACTACTCGTAGCAATTATGCCCATGGCAACTACTATACAAAATTTGCCATGGCAACTACTCATACCAATTATCGGTTGTGCATATCGCTGTGACATTGCATGGCAAAATTGAGAAGATTGAACTCAAAACTGAAACAGTACTGAGTACAAAAATGTGCAAGTGACATGGCAAAATTTAGTGACATTTGATTTACGTATTCATGGCAAAAGCATAAAAAAGGTTTCGTTGTAAAAATTGCTATATACCAAAGGACATGGCCACCATTTTTGTTGTAGAATTTTCCATGCGACCAAATACAAATTTGCCAAGGTATGAACGAATTCCATGAACTTCCAACAAAATGTGTAATTGCCATGTCCATCGTTTACTGTATACAAAATTGCTGTGACCAAGGATACATTTTTCAGAAAATTTGCCATGGGATTGAACAAAAATTAATGTATTAACTGCCATTACGTGAATGTTCTTAACAGGCATTCATGCACGGCATCATCAAAATAAATCATTGAGAAGGAATGACATAGGGGTCAAAAGCATTGCTCACTTTGAAAAAAAGTTTCCCTGATGGATTTGGCGGATCGAAGCATGGAGAACGGATGAAGTACAGGATCAAACAATTGTTGAACGCCTTGCTCCTTTTGCTGGTAGTGTTGCAGAATAGGAACGCAGCCACAAGGGCACGCCGAGCAGGGCCATCCTGGCGCAAAAGCATGGAGACCATCGACGGCGCCGAGCACCGGCACCAGCCATCTCTGGACGTCGGGCGTGGAGACCAGCGACGGCGCCGAGCACCAGCACGAGCCATCCCTGGCCGTCAGAAGTGGATGTGAGCAAGGAGGAGGATAAGGAAGAAGAAGGGCACACCCGAGACTCACCGGCGAGCTGCCGCAGCGCTCCAACGTACGGCGGCGGCGGAGACACTGGATCTCACTGGGACGAAGGCGGCCTCCTCTTCCACCGGCACCTGCTCTCCAGCACCTCCGTAGCTCCCCCTACTCCCAGCACCTCCGCTGCTCCCCATCGCCGTGCGTCCCAGGGGACGAGCCATGGCGGCACACCACCTCCGTGTGGGAGATTTGCTCTGGATCCGCTGCTGGAGCGCAGCTCGACGGAATCTGTCGCCATGATGGATCGCCAGCAGCGGTCCCCCTCCCTGCACCTCCGCCGCCCCCCTCCTCCCTGCACCTACGCCGCTCCCGTCGCCCCGCGTCCCAGGGGACGAGCAAATGGCGGCGCACCACCTCCATGTGGGAAGATATGCTCGGATCCCTCGCTGCAGTGCAGCTCGTCGGAATTGTCGCCGTGATTTCGAAAGGAATCGAGCAGAGGGGAGGGAGGAGAGAGGTGAGCGAGAAGGGTGAGGAAAGGAGTGGGTGGGTGGGGGAGCAGGTCGTCAGTATGAGTCGTTCGGGCAAGGGGTTAAGCCGACCGAACGATTCCAGCGGCCGACGTGTCTAGAAATCACGCGTCAATATTTGTGCATTTCATCTGAGGGGCGTATGGGCGAAGTTGATAAGTGCCACACGTGTGACACTTATTATTTAGGATAAATTTTCCCTTGATTATAAACACCAGGTTGGCAGGCGGGCAGGCATGCTTGCTGACGATTGCCACTGCTTTCACTACTAACATCAACCCAGGGCCGGCCCTGAGGGGGGCAGGGGGGGCGACCGCCTCGGGCCCCCTCCCGAAGGCACGCACGTAGCCAGCCCACCGAGGCAGGCCAGGGATCGCACAGCCCGCAGACGCAGCTTTCCTTCAATCTCGGAGACGCAAGTCACGGGCGCAGACGCAGCTTCCCTTCTTCTATCGTGGATATTCCTCAACTAGTGGATCTGCAGGCGCATGTCGTCATGTACAGATGTAGTCCATTCTCCCTTCAAAATTGAGATCGTTATTCCATATCTCCAAGCCCCGATCTAGCGATTTCTGTTTCTATCGGCGCTGCTGAATCGATGGGTTGCTCAACGCTTAGGCGATGCCTATTTTGGGCCCCAATCGTTGGAAGCCACTGCACATGGCCGAGCGCCTCCAGCCTCCCGACAGGGCCATGCACCAGTCCACTGTGCGTCATCGTCGAGCACCCTCGTCCGTGACCCAATCGATCTTAGGTATATCATATTACCGTTTCTCACAATATCACTTATATTGCTAACTAACTAATTTACTATCGCATACACGATGCATATCTTGCGTCATTCAACCTATAAAATATGTTTTTGGTTTTATCTAATCGTCTTTTCATATCATTTTGTATTTGTGTATATTAATTAGAATCCAAATACAACGCGAGGGCCGCGCTACATGCTACTGCAAAATTCCTCAGTTTGAATTTATTAGCCCCCCTTGAATGTTTTAGCCTAAAGCTGGTTAGAATTTAACTCATAACAAATATGAGTTATATGCCGTTTTGAATGATCTATATTTTGTGATATATAACACATAAGTTTATTAGTCAAATGTCAGGTCAAAATTACCTTAAAACCCAACGAGGACTAATAAATCCGGACACAGAAAGTACCGTACCGAGCACATAATGCCGAAATAACACAACTCGTCACCGGCCAACACTTGTGGATCTCACAAGTGTTGGATCTCACAAAAAGAATCATTCTCACGCAACATCGTAGATACTGTTGCGGCAATAGCTATAGGAGCGAAGGTGAGGTTGTTATAAATCTCGTATCCATCGCTATTATAATAATTTGTATATAATATAAGGGCCCCCAAGTTCTAGTTTCGCCCTGGCCCCCAAAATCTCAAGACCGGCCCTGCATCAACCGTCACTACCACAAAATTAATTTTGGACGAGGGTGTCTCACTTGGGGTATTTTCAACTTGCAGGCGCCTCACACGTCTACGGGCCATAGGGATGATGATGTATCCGTCGCTCACGGAGTCGGATGGCTTTGGAAGTTTCTCAAGATGGTCGCGTGTGTATAGCCGTAGATCTTGATAGGTGCATAGTGGGTGTATAGTGATGTGCGTGCGTGTGTGGTGTTATGTGTTGTGCATCTGTACCAAAAAATTAATTAATCTTAACATTTTCAGCATGAGCAGATTTTTTTGTTACCAATTAATTGCGAGAATAAACTGCACTTCCGGTAAGATATTTCACTGGCATGAAACTGAAGCAAAACAGAGCAAATCCATTTTTGATGGATTGTTTGTACGTATATGTGGCTACTATGTAAGAAGAAACAGTGTCAAAAGTATGCATGCAAATGTTTTATTTAAAACATCTCTACTGGGGAGTTGGTAGGCATTATCGTCGCTTCATGCCCCCCATCGATCGAAGCCTTGCCTCGCACGTAAGTTCCCCCTCCTCCCACCGGTTTTATCGATTTTGTTCTATTCCCGGTTCGACCCGAGCGGCTCCTGTCCTCTCTCTCCCTCATATGCGCCCGATTCCTCCTCCCCCGCTCGCGCCTAGGGTTCCTCGAGATAGGCTGCGCCGCCGCCCGATTCCTCCTCCCCCGCTCGTGCCTCCCTCCCTGGTCGCCACGCCTCTGCCAGCCGCCGCTGCAGATCGTTGCCTCCGTCCTTCTAAATCGCAGCACCTCCAGCTCCCGCGCTCTCGGTCGATGCTACAGGTCGCCGCCTTCTTCCCACGGCCGCCGACGACGGGGAGGAGGACGAGGGTGAATGGAGGTGCCCAGTCCGCGGCAGCAGGGAGGACCAGACGGCTGGCCTCGAACCCCTAATCACCCGTGCCGCCGCCGCCACATGCCTCCAACGCCCGACGCTGCTGACACACGCCTCCCTCACCCTGGCCGACGGCACCCACGCGCCGCACGACGCCGTACCTCACTCGCTTTCGTAGACGTCACCCGATGCTGCCCGAACGTGGTGCACTCGGCCACCAAAAGCAGTGGCCCGGGAAGTGCCTGTGCGGATGGGCAACGGCCAAGCAACAGTAACGTCGCAGGGTCACGATGACGGCTTCCAACTCAGGTGTGACCTGCCTGTGGATACTCTGCGCTGATGGGTTCCCCTGGAATCCTCTTGTGTAAGCTCTCCAACAGTAGGCACTTGCTTGGTTTTGATTTGCACACTATAAGGATGGGGATGGAAAAAAAGACCGGTTCTGTGCGAGTATTATGGTAAATAGAATTGCAGCACCACTGCTGCTGAAGCTCAGTCCACCTGATCAATCTGACTCGGACTGGCAACAAATTCCAAGGTGGCAGTTTTGATGAGTAAGTGTTAAAATCTTATTCAGTCACGTAATACTCCCTCCGTTCCTTTATGTAAGGTGTATTATTTTCGGCGCGGTGACCAAGGCACATAATTATAGACATGTTATGACTAAATTACCCTTGGAAAATTTGTTGGTTAGTGGAAAGTGAATCAATTTGTCCAGAAAAGTAGGAGATACATGCAATCGACAAAGAGATAGTTTCCTTCTTTTACTATAAGGAGAGATACACACAATCAGAAAAGAGATACTTTCCTTTTTTAGGAGGGCTAACAAGGGAATTATGAGGAATCAGAAGAAATGCACCTTACATTCTGGAATTTTATCAAAAAACAAATACACCTTATATAAAGGAACGGAGGGAGTAATATTTAGAGCTGTTTTGCGGACCTCAACCTTGAATTATACTGATATGTTTAGTGTGCATACAGAGGTTCAGAGAAGGGGAGAGATCGTGTGGAATGTCAGGGAGCTGAGCATGTCACGCACTCTCATGAAGTTCACGCACTGCCATAGCTAGCGCGTGATAAGTGTAACTGGTTAGACACCAGCTGGAGACGCGCGTGTAACTTCCAAACATTTAGTGTTCTCGCTGCTATTTGCTAATGTAGTCGAGTCTAACAAATTTTGTCTTGTCAGATTATATATATTCATCTATACTTTTTGTAATCCTGGTTATAGGAAAAATTTAGTGGATGCACTGTGCTACGATCTCGTTTGCCTTTTTTTTCCTCATAGGGGTGCACCTAATTATTAGATTGCACGTCTAAGATTAGTCCCACTTGTTTGGATGGCCATATGAGCGCATGAAGAATACCTTTTATTGCATCATCGAAAAGCACAAACCATTTGTTCCCCCGTCGCGCCGCCGAGCCCCCCCCCCCTCCCCCAGCCTCGCCGCCACCCGAGGAGGCCGCCGGCGAAGGCCGCGCGCGCTCCGGGGAAGGTGGCGGCCGGGCGCTTCTGCTGATTCTCGCCTCTCATCGCTCGAGGAGGGGCGTTGACTCGCGTTGGATCTGGGGGCCGAGCTCGGGTCGGGCGGCGGCGGTTGGCCGGTCGGCGCGGAGATGGTGGCCGGCCGGTCGGCGCGGAGGCGGCTCGCGGGGTGCTGCTGCTTCCTGGGCAGGTCCGGTGCGGGTGCTGGCCCGATCTGGAGTGGCGTCGGCTGCGGGCGGCGGGTGTGACGCCGGGGCGGCGGCCTCGGTCCGGGCTATCGGCGCGGCCTGGGCGTGGACTGCGTGCGCGGTTGGTCGCGGCGGCGCTCGGCGCCTGGATGCGCGCGCGGGGCGCGGTTCGTCGGCTGGGTGCGGTGGCGGCTCGTGCAGGCTGGGCGTGGCGACTCGCAGGGCGTGGCGGGCGGCTTCTCCGGAGCGCGTGGTGTGCTGCGGGTGCCCCTGCTCCTCCTCTGTTCTGCTGCTTCGGGAGAGTGGCTTCGTTCTGGATCGGCGTATCTCAGATCTTGTTGCTTCCTCTCGCGATGTGGTGTGGGTGCTGCGGTGGTGGTGGCCGCGGTGGTGCTGCGGTGGTGGGCGGCGGCTACGGCCGGGGAGGTGGTGCGTGTCTGGTTGCGGTGGATCGAGGGATCCCGCGACCGGAGTGAGGTTGCTCTCAGCAGGGGTGGTGGTTGGTAGGCGGTGGTCGGTGGCGGCTGATGGTCGGCGCAACTCCGGGAGAAATCCTTGCTCCGGTCCCATCGGAGCCGGTGACGGCGGCGCCCGCGGGTGCCGCGATCTTTCTTGGAAGCGTCATCGTGGAGGTGCTCCTGCTTCTCCCCACGGCTTTGGCTCCGGAGGGAAACCTCAGATCCGCTTGATCGGGCGATGGAGGCGTCTTCGCGTCTTTCTCCTCCTTGGGGGCATCGTCTCGGAGCCGGCTACGACTGGAAGACCGGTGGATGGCGGCATCTTCGCCGCGTGGTTTGCGGCATCTTCGCCGCGTTGTTTGCTGAGGCGGCATTTTCGGGGGCGCGGATTTCTGTTTGGCAACGATGATGGCGTCGAGAGGAGCTTTGGTCGCGGCCCGGGCTTCGGTAGTCGGATCTTCCCGGCGTGTCCGAGGTGCTCTTTAGGGCACGGTCGGCGCAAGTCCTGCATATTTCCCTTGTGATGATCGTCGTCAAAGTCGGAGCTGTCGGTTGTTCGCGCGTGTGGCCTTCTGTTGGCATGTGCCGTCATGGTTTCTGTGCAGCTGTTTGCGGGTTGGCTTCGACGATGAAGGTCTACGGTGAAGTTGGAGTCGCCCGTTCGGAGGTAGCCGGTGATGACGATGACGCTTGCGACTGCTCGGCGGATGTCTTTTCCTCTTTGTAGCTCTGTGATCCCAGGTCGGTAGCCAGGTTGATCGGTGGTACCCATTTTATGTGGGTTGGATTGTATCGGTTTTAGCCCGGTTTTCCGTCAATTAACCGGGCAATTCTCACTCCTTAATTAATGAAAATGGCAAGTCTTTTGCCTCGTTTCAAAAAAAAAAAAAAAGCACAAACCATGAGAGGCCACACTAGATGTCTGATTTAATGTTTGAACTGCAATAATCTAAAAGGTAAGTATTGTCCTGCAGTCTTGCCTAATATTTGTTTTGCATGCTTCAGAAATTTATCATGCCTCAGAGCCATATTTAAGAAAGTCCAGTCATACTTGATGACGCACTGAAAAATACATGCTAGGACTTACTTGCCTAAAATCAGTCCCACCAGTTTGGATTTATCCTGGTGTAACAATGTAAGCTGCTAGAAGTTACCTCCAAAAGTTGTATTTTACCCTTTCATAGTAGGTGAATTTTGCTTCTTCTTTTGAATAGTAGAGACTGTGAGGATGTGCGTATGAGAGAGAAGCATGGAAGGAATTAGAGGAATTCTTGGGCATGCAATGGCCAAGCATAGCTGAACGTAGTAGATATGTTTTTTATGTGAAGACTAGCTGGTGCAAACTTTTCAGTCTCTGAATATGCAGGTGCTTAGTACTTTCCCTTTGATGCTTTATGAATTGTGGCAAGCAAGAAACGATGTTGTCAATGGTGAGCCGATGCAGAAGAAACCTTGTGAGCACTGGCGGAGCCTTGTGAGGGCCAAAGGGGGCCACGACCCCCCCTTCCAAAAGTGAATTTTGTTTACTACTGCTAAGCATTCTGGCCTAGTCCATGAAAGATAACTCACCTTTACAGCCTAATGCACCGATGCGACAGAAATGCTCTCGTCCTTCCATGGCGACTTGGTTCAGGTCTTCGCACTGACCCCCCCTTCTCTGCTGCTAGCCTGCTGACCGGTGGCTCTGACTGCCGAACGCCGCCGGTCGCCGAACGCTTACTGCATCATCCAATCTGCATGCCACCGCTGGTCGGCTGCTGGCCCTTCTAGTGCTGCAGCCAGCGGGACACCTTCGAACTGCTGCGAGTGACAAATGACCGAACGACCAAAGGAGCAAGCACGGTACGTTTCACCTCTTTTAAACAGTAATCAGATGGTTGTTCAGTTGGTAAACATTCTCACCACTACGGCACTACTCATTCTGACGGTCATGCACAGAACAAACATGTGTACAGAAAAACAGAACAGAGGGCACTCTGCATTGCCACTGGATTGCTAGTTAATCCCTTTACCTGCAGTTTTTGTATGATCTGTTGCTTCAGTACAATCATCAAGGGGGAATTAATATACCGAAAGGAGCTGCTATTGATAAAAAAATATTCATAGTGATAGGTTATACTGATCAATAACGGCCAGCTCAACTGGAATCATCGATAGACTACAGATATAAAGTATTGGGCAGTCAATCATGTTATGATTCAGAGAAGTAACAATGGTGAAATCACGGCCCAGGTAACAATGGTGAAACAACATACTTGTCCACAATACCCACATGTCATATTTAGTCCTCTCGGTGTATTATACTAGTCTGAAGCACTAACATATTAGTAATTGTCCACAATACCCAGCTGAGGTTCGTTAATATATATAATGCCTATTTTGTTTCAATTTATGTTGTGAGTCGTTCTTGTTTTCATGCGTATTTTTCTTCGGTTTGAAATTGGCCCCCCCCTTGGTTGCTTGTCACGCTCCGCCACTGCTTGTGAGGCAGCAAAAATGGTGCATCACTTTGTGCTATTTAGCGGGCAAATTTGCATCCTGAAGCTTCAGCTCATCAGCCAAAACCTATAGCCTAATGGAGTTTCTGTCTGCTGGCGACAAAAGATGCACTGTTGTAAGCTGAACATGTTGGATCCTCTATGTTGAAAGTGGATATGGACCGTCCAGAAGTCGTGAAGAATTTTTCAGCAAGCAGATTGATCGCCCGGTCCATGTGTCGCTGGTGCAAGAAGTTAAGCTGCATCATTCTTGTTTTGCTGACTGTACTTTTACATGCTGTAGTAGATCTGTAAACACCTGTGCGCATGCTTTGGTGGCCGTAAAGGAACCTATAAATTTGTCTGCATTGCAACTACCCTATGTGCTTGATAATTAGATTTTTTTTTGGAAAGTCTAACAAAGGAAAGCAACACTTTATCTCCTGGATTTTTGAATCATCTTTCCTTGACTCCATTCACCCACAAAATTCATATGTTTCATGTTATTTGCTATAATTCCACAACTGGATGGGCTCACATTTGTTTGTAGCGTCATATACTATAGCAGGAGAGACCATATGCCATACTTTTCAGTTTTGTATAGGTGGTGCTAAGGATTCAACAAATTATGACCAATGTGATGTGCAAAGATAGACTAATAAACAATCCGATGAAGTTTACTGCATGTTCTTGTCTTTACTGTCATTGTAATGCATGTTTTTTCGTATACCATGTTGATATTCAAATAAGAGTAGTGCTACAAGGACGACACATTTCCGGCCGAAATCTGGACGATGGATCAAATCACCCGTTGGATTGCATCTTTTAGCTAATCAGCACCGTTTAAGATGGACATCGTCCAGATTTCGTCCATGCACTGTCGTCTGCAGAGTACTTCCGTTCAAATAAAGTGCAAGATGTGACTGAAAGAGTAGACATTTTTTATTTATATATCAAATTTGGCAACAAAAATGTAGCCTACCAATCATGCGGTGTGGGTGCTCACCGGCGCCGTAGAGGGGGGGGGGGGGTTGGTTAGAGGTATTGTTGGGGGGCAAGGGTGGACCGTCGGAGAAGGCGGCTTGGGCAGCGCGACACGACACTGGCAACAGCCGCAATCAGTGTCAAAAGGAGGGTCATGGGGATGGAAGGAGGAAGAAAATGACAACAAGCATGGAATTTTATCAGAGGGGAAGGGGATAGAGCGATGGTCGGGGGCAACAATGGACCTACGGAGAAGGCGACACCGGCAGGGCAGCACGCGAGATCGGCAACGCTCGCGACCAGTGTCGGAGGGTGGATTGAGGGCAACGGTTGATCGACGGAGAAGGTAGCTCGGGCAGGGCAACATCGACACCGGCCACCACCAGTATCGGGGCAACGGTGAACCGACGAGGAATGCAGCTCTGGTAGGGCATGCCATCATCACCGGCCGCGACCAGTGTCAGAGGATGGGCCGTGGGAGCGAAAGGAGGAAGAGACGAGGATGGGGAAGAAGATGAAGACCACCGAATTTATCACCGAATAAAACAGGCGGCTACTGCATAGTTGCACTCATAGTATCTGCTAAAGAAATTGATAAAAAGCGATATATACTTTACTCATGTCACTTAGTCATCAGATTGATTCATTTTCCTTTATTCTGCCCGTAGCAACGTACGGGTAATTAACTAGGGATTTTTTCGAGTCAAACCAATTTGGAAATCGAGCCATTAATTCAATTAATTAATTAGTCAGGAGTTAATTAGACCTACAAATAATTAGTAGTAGCGGTTTTTTTCAACCGTATTTCCTATAATAGTAGAGATTTTTTTTCCAAAACAACCCATAATCTACCACTTGACATGCATCCAGAATAATTAGCCATCAACATCGTCACAACACAGTCGACGCCACCGCGGGCTAGGACAATCGGTCACATGCTCTTCAAATATTGTTCCATCCCGTAGCAACGCACGTGTATTTAGCTAGTCATAGATAATGCATAACCCTAGCGCCGCCAGGACCCTCCCGTCTCCTCTCCTGCCGCCGCTGCCACCAGTCTAGTCCGCGGTGGCGGCGGGCCCGACGCCAAAGCGCTAGGGCGGGTGGTGTGCTGCGGGATCTCCCGGAGGCGGCATGGGCGACTCCGGCATTGGATCCGCAAGCAGCAGGTAGGGCGGCGCCCCTTGCCTATGCGGCGGCGGCCAGATCCATGGCCGTCATGGTGCTCTTCCCCTCGGTGGAGTCTGTGCCTAGAGACGGGTGGCGACGGAAGCCGCGGATCTGGCGTCCCGTCCAGGTCCGCCCTGGCGTGGTTTTTTCCAACCGGCGGCGCGTGGAGGGACCGGTGAGGGGTGGCTGAAGGCTCCCTGCCGGCGTGCCGACGGCAGATTTCATCTTCACGGCGAGGCTCCGTACGGTTCCAGTCAGCTGCGAGATCGGGGGGCCGCGACTTCCGGTGAAAATCGCGCCGACTACGGTCATGGCGGACGATGGCGGCGTCTGTGACGTCGTTCCCTTCTCGAGGCATCGTTGTTGCAGGTCGTGGCACCCCACTCGTGATGCTCCGGGGGAAACCCTAGATCTGGGTCTACCGGATCGGACGATGATGGCACCTTCTATGCCATTGTCCCTCCTGGGGGCATCGTTTTGGAGCAAGTGCTGACTGGAGGGGACAAGAGGAGGAGCGGTGTTACATCTACCGCAAGGCCGACGGCGGATCCCGGCGGCATGGCGCTGCGGAGGTTCGGCGACGGGCGCGTGTGGACGGATACGTGCAGGATGGTGGCGTTGTCTGGCGCCGTGGTGGCGTCGACGACAGGCCAGACAAGGTCGATGCGTAAGTTCCTGCTCTGGAGATGGACTGGTGGAAGATGGCGGTGGCAGCCTCTGAGAGTGCGCCGGTCCGCTGTGTGACCCAGTCCCGGTAGTGGTTGGGCTGGGGTTTCCGGCTTTAGATGTTAGGCTTTGATGCGATGTCTGTTTGGTATTTGGCTCGGACATTCGGCACCCCTTCATCAAGGGGATAGGAGTAGCAACAGGTGTTGCCTAGATGGTGGCTTCAGGCTTACTGATGTATTACTTTACATGGTCTTTATGAATAATTAATAAAATGGCTGCATGCATCGTCCAGATGCAGAGGCCGGTGGTATATCCTCCTTTTCTAAAATAAAAAAAACTACTCTCTCCGGTCGAGTGCATAGGACGTGCGCTTGCTTGTAGTCGTCGATTTGAGTAACGAAACATGTGTTATATGTCACCGAAAGCATACCATCAACCATCCGTGTCACAAAATTTATCTTAACTTTTTTGCCAGCTTTTTTCAATACTAGGTATTTGTCCGTGTGTTGCCACAGTGACAAATATTTATTGACACTCTAAATCCCAAATGGATTCCACATATATATGGCACATTATAGAAGGGAAACTTTGTAAGTAACAACAACGTTTAAAGAAAAATCATAAAAAAAGGGCTACAATATATCACATCGACTATAATCAAGAGTCCAGTAAGACCTACTCCGTTTCAGAAAGACTGATGTGTTTGCTGAACGTGGCCTCAGAAAGATGGTCTCGAGCAACATTGGCAACGGGGGCATCTCATGGTCCAGCACACCCTGAAGAATATGCACCACCTGACCCATCGTCGGCCTATCAGTCTTGTCGTCCTGCATGCACCAGCAAGCGACCTTGCAAACCCTCTCAACCTCCTTGAAATTGGCATCACCGTCGAGACTTGTGTCGCTACCTTGTTGAAGATGTTGTCTATTTAATGTTATGTTTGTCTTCATTGATTGGTCTTGACAATCATAATGAAAATCCTTGTAGAAGCTATCAACGGCCGCACGATGACAACGATGACGCAAGGACGTTTATCCTTCTTGAAGGCACAGCTGTGGAAGGAGTCGACTAAGTTGCACGTGTTTTTTTTCATATATTGTAATGGTTCGGTCGTGGTTTACTTTGTTATGTACTCTGCATAATCTTCTATTTCTAAATAGCTACGACCCATCACCTATTTTCCTCGCCTTGCAACCATACCACATAAGCAAGTCATGCACGCAAACTATAAATTACATTTTTTTTTGCATTACTATATACATGCAATGCTGCCAAATAATCAATTCACTACTGGAATATCGCTGTACGCCGAGTGTCACAGACACTCGGCAAAGGGCCAATAACCGCCGGCAAAGCCTTTGCCAAGAGTTGCACTCGGCAAAGGCCACCCGGCGTACACCTCTCAGGCAAACAGGAATTTGCCGAGAGCCAAAACGTGGACACTCGGCAAAGAGTTTTCCGAGTGTCAAACAGCCCCTCTCGGCAAAATAAAGTAGCTAACGGACGGCAGACGGGGACGGCGGTTCTTTGTCGAGAGGGGCCCGGCAAAGGCGGTCAATAGGAAGGAGCCACGTGTCCAGCTCCTGACATGTGGGTCCCGAAGAATAGACCGAGCGCCATCTTTGCCGAGAGCCACCCTCGGCAAAAACGGCCAATAGGAAAGAGCCACGTGTCCAGCCCCTGACATGTGGGTCCCGAACAATAGACCAAGCGCCATCTTTGCCGAGAGCCACCCTCGGTAAAGACCGCCAATAGGAAAGAGCCACGTGTCCAGCTCCTGACATGTGGGTCCCGAAGAATAGACCGAGCGCCATCTTTGCCGAGAGCCACCCTCGGCAAAAACGGCCAATAGGAAAGAGCCACGTGTCCAGCCCCTGACATGTGGGTCCCGAACAATAGACCGAGCGCCATCTTTGCCGAGAGCCACCCTCGGTAAAGACCGCCAATAGGAAAGAGCCACGTGTCCAGGTCTTGACATGTGGGTCCCGCAGAATATGCCGAGCACCATCTTTGCCGAGAGCCGCCCTCGGTAAGGAGATCCAATAGGAAAGAGCCACGTGGCTACGACGTGACAGCCGAGTCTGTACTACGCCGAGAGCTGCTCTCGGCAAACCTTATATGTTTGCCGAGTGTAGGAAGCTCTCGGTAAAGATGTCAGGCGGCGCTACAGGTTGGTACCCTTTTCCGAGAGGCCTCTCGGTAAAGGTGTCAGGTTCTACAGGTTGGTATCTTGTACCGAGCGTCCCTCTCGGTAAAGGTTGTATCCTGCTCCAGTTTCATAGGCTTTGCCCAGAGCCGCTCTAGGTAATGTTTTGCCCAGCAGTCCTTTTTTTGCGCTTTTGTTTCATTCCTGCAGCAAAACATATATACAGCAGCAGCATATAGTGCATCATTGAACAAAAAAAGCAATGATTCTCAAGAATATCCCACATAAAAGCAATAGTGCATAAAAGGTGCAATAGTTGTCATGCACACTCGACTACCACAAGTTCACAAGTCTCAAGATCACACAAGATGCAATAGTTCTCAAGAACATACAAGGAACAGTTTCAAACACAACATAACATGAAGTTCACACGGTTTTGGAGATCGGATTGGAAATATCAACATCAGAAGGCGTCACTTGGTTTGCTTCCCCAACTCCACCAACTTGAGGTGGAACTACCGGAACATTGTTCGACCCTTGTGATGGATTGAGCTGTAAGAATTTTGAGGCAATAAGATGAATGCATATGGTAATGCCGAAAATGGTGATAGAAATAGTTCGAACGAAACTCACAATGTTCCACTCTGGCGTCGGTGGCATCTCTGGCACTGTTTTGCCTTGCATAGAATAAAGATTGGCCACCATATGTTGTAAAGACTTGACTAGATCATCTTGTGCCTTCAGCTTAGCCCGGTCTTCATCTCGTTCTTTCTGGGTGTCATTCAGTCGGGTCTACAATATGGCAATGCAAATGTCATTCGTGTTGAAATGCAAACATGCAGGACCGTGAAGGATCAATGAAGAAGCACTGACCTGAATTTCCTCAATAATGGCCACGGTATGTGGTACGTGACGCTCTATGGTAGGAGTAGAGCCAGTACTCATAGCACAGAGCGTGTTGACTCTCGGAAGGGAGGAGGTTATGACAGAATCGACGTGAACCGCCATCCGGCCATTCGGTCTACCGCCTGCCACGGCAATGGCCACAAGAGGGTCAAACGGCACCACGTGAGGATCAGCCTCTTGCCCGTACGTCTCCTTCAATTTTTTGGTGTAGCTCTCCCCATCTGACCGGGCTTTAGAGCTGATCCAGTCCCTCTCCGGGTGGAGAGGGTCCTTGTCCTTGTCATCTTTGGTACGTTTGATGGTCCACGCCTCGAAGTAAGAGATATCCTTGCCAGTGTCTTCTCTCTGCAAAAGAAAGCGATCCAAACAATCAAGGGAATGCTCACAAATGAAAGAGAACATGATGAAAAGAAAAGGATGTTGTTGCCTACATGTTTGGAGATGACACCTGGGATGGTGAGGTTGCCTTGATGGTGTCCTGGACAACCCATCAACTTACGCCGTTCCCCTGTTACCTTGTGTTCATCCTACCACCCTGGATCTGTCCACCGTTCGACGATCTTCTCCCAGCACGGACGTTTGTCAGCGCACCACCGAGGAATCACCTGTAATAAGTAAACAAATGCATCTTAGTAAGGAATCTAATTTGCGGTAATGTAGGGAATAACAAGCATCCATCATCACTTGCCTTGAAGTATTCGTCCCGTGTAAGATGCTTCCCTCGAGCCTCCTGTTTGGAAATCTTTTGGTTGAGATAGTCCGCGTGATACTTGACCACTAACCGGACGCGCTCCTCATAGTGCATGTCGTTGACTAGTTTCTTGGCAATATTCTCAACCACCACATTGGCGCGATCCTTCTCACCATCTACGCATGTAAATAAATCCTACAAACATGCATACATGTGAGAAGGGTAAAATCATGACTATGGCAAATTTAAACCTTTTGGTATTGACATTGCGGTGTTTGAAAGGACTTACCTAGAAATCGTTGACCACTCGCAAAGCTCTGGTATCATAAACCCTCTGACGCATATCCAAGAAATCCGGAGCGTGTTTGTAGTAATCCCATGACCAAGCTAGCTCAATGATACCGTTCGGCAAAGTGACCAGTCCAGGATAATTTAACCTACAAAGACCCCCGATGATGCCACTCGGCGAACATGGCGGACGCCTCTCACCAGCTTTTATTAAGCTCCTGCATTAGGAAGAGTGAAGTCATATTATATGTGATGAAATGACAAAGGTACAATTTATATGGGATGAGTCGATATAACCACTTACTTCTCTCCCACTGGTTTAATCAACACGTTTCTATGCACATATGGACGTTTCGGAAGCTTTGAAGGACCACGCAGCCACACTTTCTGTGTGGAAGTAGTGCTGATAGTCGAACTGCCCGGCTGTGAGCCGCTCACCTCGTGGTGCTCCGTCACTCGTGAGGGTCCATCCCCACCCTTAGAAGCCTGACGAACAACCAACCTCCTCTCGGCGGCGTCGTCCTCCACCACCTCCTCCTCATCCTCCTCCTCCTCACTCGCCTCCTCCCCATCCTCTATTTCCTTCTCCAGCCGTCGTGCATCCTCCTCCTGAGACTGGCGAAGCACTGCATCAGAGGGTCCAGGAGAAGAAAGAGGTGCTCTACTCCGGGCTGCTCTACGTAAGGATGCTACTTCTCCTCCACCTCCTCCAGCCGTCTTCCCTCGTACGTGTCTGTCTCCTCCGTCGACCACCACTCCTCCTCCTCGTCCTACTCGTCCTCCTCGTCCCCCTCCTCGTCCGCCTCCTCCTCCTGCCTCATCTACTCCTCCTCCTCGTCCGCCTCCTCGAGCCGCCTCCTCTTCGCCTCCTCCTCCTCCTCCTCCGCCTCCTCCGCCTCCACCTCGTCCACCTCCTACACCTCCTCCCCCGCGTCCTACTCGACCTTGTTTCACCCGGTTTTTCGCAGGGAGGTCTAGACCCGCCGGTCGTTTGGCCTTCTTGGCGGCTGTGGCAATCGACGCAGGAGTGGCCACCTCTTTCACCGGTCGAGCAAGTTGATCATTGTACAGAGCTTCCACATCTTTCAAACTTTCCTTTGGATTCTTGTTGCCACCTGTCATGTTTCAATCACCTGATACGAAGAAGAACAAACCAGTTAGTACAGTGATATAACTTGATGTAAATACATTAAATATATCACATATGAAGAATACATGGAGTTTTCACAATAATACATATAGTTATTACACACACGAATACATAGTGTTGTTGCACACACGAATACATATAGTTCTTACACACACGAATACATAGAGTTGTTACACACACGAATACATAGAGTTGTTGCACATACGAATACGAAGAGTTGTCACAATAATACATATAGTTGTTACACACATGAAGACATAGAGTTGTTGCACACACGAATACATAGAGTTGTTACACACACGAATACATAGAGTTGTTGCACATACGAATACGAAGAGTTGTTACACGAATACATGGAGTTATGACACACATACATAGAGTTCTCACACGATTACATGAAGTTGTTAGAAATAGGGGTCAATATATTAGGTGCAACATTTGGATCAAGGCTGTCATCATCGCTATCACGCCCGTTCATACATTCATCCTCGAAGTCTTCAGGGGGACCCTCATCATCATCTAGCCCCATTTGCCATCGCAGAAGTAATGCCAAATCTCGAGGGTCAGAAACATCCTCGTATCCGTCCTCCGCATTATCTACTTCCATGTCATCCATGGCCTCATGTTCCATAGCATCATCTTCGTGATGCACGCCATCATCTTCCTCTGCATCATCTTCGTCTTCGTGATTGTCTGCTTCTTGATAGAACTCTCCCTCGTATGTGTCAGGGTTTATGTGGTAATCGTCCTTGTTTGGGGTAGGTACCTTGGTATGCGGGGGTACCTTGTACATGACATCCCATTTCAAGAGATCGATATGTTCCATAGATGTGCACGCGTACGGGAGATAAAACACTTGTGTAGCCTGTTGAGCCATAATATAGGCATCATTTCCTGCATATTTCGATGCTTGTTCAACTTCGACCCAGCCAATACTAGGGGTCCATCTCACTTTCTCAGGATTGAGCCAACTGCATCTGAATACGACGGGCTTCACAGCTTGTAGACCACAGTATTGCAGCTCATAAATTTCTTCGATAGTTCCATAGTAGTGACGTCCATCTGTCCCTAGACAATAGACCCCACTATTTATTGCCCTTCGATTGGGCCTCTCACGTGTGTGTTTATCAGTGTGGAAGCGATACCCATTCATGTCGTAAGCCTTAAATGACTTGGCCTCGTATTCAAAACCTTTGGCTACTTCTCTCAATTTGGCGTCCATATCAACATCCGTGTATGCCTACAAGATTAATAGGAGATTGTCTGGTTCATTAGTGGAAGCATTACCGGCAAGTAAGAACAACTTGAAGTGTACATAAAGTTAGGAAAGTTACCTTTCTTGAGAACCAAGAAATGAAACCGCCATCAGCATTGGTATCTTCAAGAAGGTTTGCCGATTCTTCGTCGCTAGGGGGCCGTGTTAGCTTCCAGAATTCGTTCTGGAATTCCCTATAGCAATGAGAAGAATTCGAGTTAGGACTCAAGACTAGTGAGTAGTTGTCAATGAAGGTGTTCTACACTTACCTTATGTACGGCTGCACTTCTTCCATGTTGGTCAAGACATAGATCATAAGAGTCGACCACTCGGTAGGTGAAAAGGTCTTGCGCTTCGAACCACTTGCTTTGCCACCATGGCCTTCGAAGAGGCTAAGGTCGGAAACATTACTGGTGGGTTCTTCATTGTAACGAGGAGCTGGATTTAACCTAGTCTGAATACTGTCATGATAGTACTTTGTCGTGGTCGTTGCCACCTCCTCGTTCAGGTATGCCTCGGCTATGGAGGCTTCGATGCGGGCTTTATTCTTACATTTTCCACGAAGATCCTTGAACTCCCGTTCAGGTGCATACTGCCATCGAAACTGCACAGGTCCTCCCATTCTAGCCTCATACACGAGATGTAAGATCATATGTTGCATCGAATTAAAGAAACCTGGCGGAAATACCTTCTCTAACTTGCATAGCAACTCAGGTGCTTGTTTCTCCAACTTTGCAACCACTTCATAATCTAATTCTTTGGCACAAAGCTGGCGGAAGAAGTAGCTCAACTCCGCCAGCACTCGCCAAATATCCTCTTTGACATACCCTCGAATCATCACAGACATTATCCGCTCAAGCCATACATGGTAGTCATGACTCTTGAGGCCCCCTATTCGCTTTGTAGCCATATTCACTCCCCTCATGATATTAGCTGCATATCCATCAGGGAAGTACAACTTGTTCACAATCCATTGGAGAATTTCCTTCCTTTGGGGCATTGAAGGGGTGAAAGGGGCTGGTGGCTTCTTCCAAGAATTACCTTTTGCACGAGGCACCAATTTTAATTTTGGCCTGTTGCATAGCTGGGTTTGATCGATCCTAGGCTGAATGTTATCCTTTGACTTCTCGGTGCCGAGGAGTGTGCCGAGTAAGGCCTCTGCAATATTCTTTTCAGTGTGCATTACATCAATGTTGTGTGGAAGGAGAATATCTTTAAAGTAAGGGAGCCTCCATAAGCTTGGAATGTGAGTCCACTGGTGTGTCTCTCCATATCCCACAAAACCTTTCCCATTGAGATTTTTCTCGAGAGCATCTAACTCATCCTTAAGCTGGGCACCGGTCATAATAGGTGGTGGCGGGTCATCAACAATAACACCTTTCCGGAAGTTCACAGTGTCTTGTCTGTATGGGTGATCAAGACGAAGGAACTGCCGATGTTGGTCAAAGCATACATACTTGCGACTCTTAGCCAGCCAAATGAAAGTCACACACTGTCGGCACACTGGGCAAGGCCACTTCCCCTTTACACACCAGCCACAAAATATCGCACGTGCTGGTAGGTCATGTAGCGATGTGTCGTACCAGATATGCATATTGAAGTGCTTCTTTGAAACGGCATCGTATGTCCTTACCCCATTGTTTCAAGCAACAAGTAAGTCGTCCACCAGTGGCTCCATGTACACACTCATATGCTTCCCCGGATAGTTAGGCGCTGGAATTATCAGCGTCAGGAACATGTGATGTCGTTGCATGCAAATGCCAGGGGGCAAATTCATGGGGATAACATATACTGGCCAACAGCTGTATATGGCGGCCATCAAACCATATGGATTGAATCCATCGGTTGTTATCCCAACAGCTACACTCTTCCAGTCATATGTTTTTTTTATGAATTTGAACAAATTTCTTCCATGCTTCACCATCCCGTGGATGTTGCATCTTTTTTGTATTGTACATCTTCCCTTCGGTGGCCCATCTCATATATTGGGCAGTTTCCTCGGTCATATAAAGCCGTTGGATCCTTTCTGTGAATGAAAGATATCGAAGGATATTGACGGCAATTGTGAGCTGCCTCTTGCTATGTCGTGGTATTTTCACGGCAGATGCCATGAGATGGCTAATGAGGTGGGGCTACCTAAGGACGTTGGTGGGTTCTGGAGGCGAGGTTGGCACGAGCAAGTGCGGGACACAAGACGTACCCAGGTTCGGGGCCATCGGGAGAGGTAATACCCCTAGTCCTGCCGAGTGTAGTATGGGAAGCACAAGGGTTACACGGTTGCTCCTGGAGCTGTTCGAACGGAGGAGGGAGAAGGGGCTAGGCCGCCGTTATGCCTCTCCGGCGAGGATGAGTGCGTGTGCTGTGGAGCAAGGAGGAGCTGCTAAGGGAAGGCGACCTAAATGCGAATCTACGCGACCGACCGAGCTGACCCCTCTGCACGGAGGCCTCCCTGGGGGTCTTATAGGCCGACCCCCAGGGTTACAATGGTAAGATTACAAAGGCGCGGGGCCCTGGTGTCATCGACCGGCGTCCGGTGGCCGGGTCGCCGGGTTGCCAGATGCACCGCACCTCTGGGCGCGGGGTACTGCGGCGGGTCTTGTCTCTCGTCAGCCTGGGCACAGGCACTGTGGTGCGTCTTGTCCGTCGTCAGGGAGAGGTCGGCGCCATCGTTTCTACAGGACCGCGCCGCCCTGACACCGCCCGCCTCGGGCGGGGGTGCAAGGAAAACTGCGGCTTCGCCTGCTCTGTCAGCGTAAAGGTAGGAGCACTGTAGCGACGCTTGCTTCGTCGCTAAGGCTTCGTCCCCTCGTGGCCTGCCGGCATGGGCCAGCCGGCCAGGCCGGGTCGCCGTGCCGAGCCGGCTCGCGCTGGGGAGCCGGCGTACTGGCAAGCCGGATCGAAGGACTTGGCCTGCTCTGATGATTTAAAAAGGATCCGGGCTGCGTTGCCCGCCCAGGGTTCATCCCCCCGACAGTAGTCCCCGAAGCTGTGAAGGCTCGCCGGCTTCTGGTGGGGGGGCCTTTGCAGTTTCACCCTCTGAGGAGGCGGCCGATGTCGATGAGGCTAGTGGCCGCCGGGTCCGGCAACACCCAGGCCCGGCAACACCCACTGTGTGCCGGCTTCCGGAAGCCGGATCGCAGCATCCTGGCACGAGCGGGAAACCGAGGAGTCCGCCAAATCTTTTGAGGGGGAGGGGACGCGCCCCCTTGGATTCGGCGCGGGCGCCACGTGGCGGAAAGTAGCTGAAGAGGCCCTGACAAGCCGCGTGCGGGACGGGACGTAGCAGTGGGCTGGGGCCCGCCACCCTGCGCCCTCGACTCCTGCGCGGGGATTTAATGTGGTGGTCGCGAACGGTTGCCCTTCTCGATGCAGTTAATTCGCGCGAGGGCCGGGCCCTCACAACGCGGGGAAGTGGAGCGGGCGGGCGCAATCGATCCCACTTCCCCACGCTCCGCCCGCGGTTATAGATCGGAGGGAGGGGGCGGCGGAGATTACTCACGCGCGCGCTCCCTCGCTCCCTCCTTCTTCCTCTCCTGCTCCGCTCGCAAGCGAAGCACTGCCGCCGCTTCCCAGCACTTAGCAGCCGTTCCCACTCCTCGCTCTAGCCGACGCGCTTTTCCCTCTCGCCGCAATCCACCGATGGCAAGGCCCAAGGGTTCATGGGAGGGATCGACGGTCACCGCGGCGGACCTCCAGTACCTGCGAGATACGTGGCGGCTACCGCCGGAGACGGAGGTGGCCGCGTGCCCGCCGGGCGGCGAGCTGGTGCCGCAACCGGAGGAGACCGAGCGCGTGGTCTTCTTCTTCCACTTCAAGCGCGGGTTCGGGCTCCCTGCAAGCGACTTCTTCCGCTCGTTCCTTGATTTCTTCGGGCTCCAGCCGCACCACCTGGGGGCGAATGCGGTGCTGCAGCTCTCGGGGTTCGTCACCCTATGCGAGGGCTATCTGGGCGTCGAGCCCAGCATCGACCTCTGGGCCCGCTTCTTCTTCTTGAAGCAGCAGGGGCCGGAGGCGGGCGTGATGTCCGCTTGCGGGGCCGCCGTCGTCTCGGCCCGGCCGCATGGGGCGTGTCCCATGATGCCGCTGGAGGATTCTGCGAAGAAATGGCAGAACTCTTTCTTCTACGTCAGGAATCTCGGCGCGGACCGCATCAACCTGCCGCCCTTCGCCGACGAGACGCCGCACGCCAAGACCCATTGGTCATACTGCCCCAAGGACCCGGCGCAGGAGGTGCTGAACCTGTGCAGCCGGGTGGTGGTGACGACGATGCGCGAGGGGCTCATCGGGACGGACCTCATCGCCGCCTTCGTCGCGCGCCGGGTGCTGCCGCTGCAGCGTCGGACGCACATCATCGGGCAGATGACCGGCCTCCAAGACCCCAACCGGATGTCATCCCGGCGGTTGACGCAGGAGCAGGTCGCCAGCCGAGTCAATGACATCTCGAAGGCCGGGATGAAGGACGAGTGGCGGTTCGGAAAAACGCCCTACAGCCATGGGAACCCGGCGCCGGTGGTGAGTCCTTGGTCCCCATACTTTGCTATGTGTCATCTTTTCTTCCGTCCAGACGCGACGAGGGAGGTGCTGCTGAACGCCATCCGGCATCCGTATGACGGGATGACGACGCAGGTGGTTCGGGCCGGCTCGGAGGAGGCGGAGATCCTTGCCGAGGACCCGGATTCGGCCGACGCCAAAGCCGGTGAGGAGCGCCGCACGGGTGAGTTTTTTGCATTCTGATCCCTTGCGAGATTAATGGGGAGACGACGCGGCGGTCCTGACGGATGCCGACGATGCAGCGCCGCCGAGGGGGGGAGGAGGCAACGCCGGGGCCGGGTCGTCCCGCGTGCCGGCCAGGACCAGCCGGCCGCACGGGAAGGAGGACGCGGAGCCGAGGAAGCTAGCCACGAAGCGCACGGCGGATCCGGCCGCGGGCGGCAAGCCGGCCGCCAAGAAGCGGCGCCACGCCGCCCTGGCGGCGCCGGCAAGGCCGATCATCCCAACGGCGACGGGGTATGTTTTTCTGCCGACTCCGGCGAGCCGCCGAGTTCTTCTTTCCTTATGTTTCTTCGTTGTGATTCAGGGCGCCATTGGCGCTGGCGCTGGTGGCAACGGAAGCCGCGTCTGGACGCGGTTTCGCGTTCCGGAGGTCCCAGAGCAGCGCCATCGACCCGCCCGAGGGGTCGACGGAGGAGGACCTTGGCCTGGACCCAGCGGACACAGAGCGCTGTGCCTGGCGAGATAGGAACAAGGCCCTGGAGGAGGAGGAGGCGGCCGTCAGGGCCGCGGAGGAGGCCTCGGCCTGAGCGTGGGCGAGGGCCGCGGAGGCGACCGGGCGGGCCACCGTGGAGCAGGCCTGGCCGGAGATGCCGGCGGGCCTGGAGCCGGCAGTGACGGTCGTCATGCCGGCGACGGAGGAGGGGCGCGACCTGGACGGCCGGGTGGAGATGGCGGTGGACGACCGGGAGGTCATGGAAGTCGACGACGACACCCCACCGCGGGCCGACGTGGTCGAGCGGATGGAGGTGGAAGGAGGCGGAGGGGGGATTGTCCCGGAGGGGACGCCGCGGGCGACGCCGGACGGGACGCCGCAGGGGACGCCGGACGGGGCATCGCAGGGGACCCCGGAGGGAACACCGGCCATGGCGTCGGAGGGTACGTCGACCGATGCACCGGAGCCGAGGCCAGCTAGCGAGGAGACGGCGGGTGGCGAGCGTGCCCTGGCGATCAGGCAGCCGTAGCCGGCGTCGGGAAGCCGTCCTGCTACCGGATCGCGGCAGGTCCAGGCCGGGCCAAGCCGGACCATCTTCGGGCCGCTGACGCAGGAGGAGGCGTCGATGGCTGCCGTGCGCCATCATCTTCGCGGGCGCGCGGAGCGGGTCCAGGCCTTCGCTCAGGCCGAGGCGGAGCGGGCGCGGGAGCTGGAGTGCTCCGTGTTGGTTAGTTTTTTCTTCTTCTGGCTTTTCCTCTGTAGCCGGTCAGTGGGGGCGCGCCAGTGCACCCACTGGGTGTAGCCCCCGAGATTCGGGCCAACTGCGTGGCAGTTGGGTCGAATCTTCAAATGCTTCATCTTGTGCTGATTCTTGTTTCTTCTACAGCACCTGGACGCTTTCCTAGTCGGTATCTACAACCGGCTTCTGGAGAAGCACCAGCAAGTCTTGGCGCGGCTTGCCGCCAAGGAGGAGGCGCTCCGCCTTGCCGAAGGTACGTCTTTCGCGCTTTTTCAGTGGGGGCGCGCCAGCGCACCCACTGGGTGTAGCCCCCGAGATTTGGGCCAACTGCGTAGTAGTTGGGTCGAATCTTAAGGCAACTTTATGTTTTCTTCCCTTGCCGCCGTCTTGACTTTAGATCTTTTGCCGCGCAGCCGCCACGGCCAAGGTGCCGGACCTGCGAATCCGGCTGACCGAAGCCGGCCAGCGGCGTGACGCGGCGGTTGCCGACGCCGACCGGCTTCGAGCCGAGGTGGAGCAGCTGAAGGCGGAGGCCGCCAAGGTGGCAGAGGCCCAGCTGGCGCTTGTCGAAGCCGGCCAGCAACGCGACCAGCTGGCCGACGACAAGAGCCGACTCCAGGCCGAGGTGGAGTGCCTGAAGGTGGAGGCCACCAAGACGGAGGAGGCCCACCAGGCGGAGCTCCTCCGGCTCAAGGAGGAGCATGAGAAGGCGGCTGCCGCCAAGGACAGCGAGCTGAAGGCGGCCGTCGACGGGCGCGCCGAGCTGGAGAAGGCGCTCGAAGCGCGCGACCGTGCCGGGAACTTGGAGCGGCATGGTACGTTGCTCGAAGTGCAGCATCTGGATGAGGCCTTCGCCAGTAAGTGTTTCTTTGCTGACTTCGCCGGGTTGTGAAGCCGGCTTTGTTTTTTCGTTGCTGACTGTCTTGCTTTCCTTTTTGATAGGGCATTTCCCGGAGACGCAGGGGACGGCTGACGAGGCCGTGCTTGCTCACCGGTCGACCCAGGCGGACGCGGGTGCCGGGCTTGACCCGCACGCCGTCTGAACTTTCCCGGAGATCATGCATGCCGCCGAAGCCCGCCTGCAAGTCCTAGGCGCACAGATGGCGCGGGTATCTGAAGCCGGCGTGGGGATGACGTGTTGGGGAACGTTGCATGGGAAACAAAAATTTTCCTACGCACACACAAGATCTATCCATGGTGATGAGCATCTACGAGAGGGAGAGTGAATCTACATACCCTTGTAGATCGCTAAGCGGAAGCGTTTAAGAAACGCGGTTGATGTAGTCGAACGTCTCCGCGATCCAAATCGCAAGTCGTCCCTCGATCCGATCACGAACTAGCGCCGAACGGACGGCACCTCCGCGTTCAACACACGTACGGCTTGATGACGCCTTCACCTCCTCGATCCAGCGAGCGATGGTGAAGTAGTGGTTGAGTTCCAGCAGCACGACGGCGTGGTGATGGTGGTGAGGAACAATCTCTGCAGGGCTTCGCCAAGCACTACGGAGATTATGACGGAGGAACTAGAGGGTTAGGGTTGCCGCACACGGCTTGGGGAAATCTTGATGTATCCCGTGTGCTAGCCCTGCCCCTCTATTTATATGTTGAGCCTTGGGGTCTAAACTTGGAGTAAAAGCCTCCTCCAGGTCGGTTTTGCCCGTACAAGGTCGGTTTGGCCCGCAGGAAAAGAGTCCAACTCGGATCCCTGCCGAATCGTGCACAGCCGCGCACAAGCGGTAGTACCGCTCACAAGCGGTAGTACCGCTTGGGCGGTAGTACCGCTTCACACAAGCGGTAGTACCGCTCGGGCGGTAGTACCGCTTCACCAAGCGGTAGTACCGCTTACGCGGCAGCAAAACTACTTTTGCACTTTCCAATACCTCGTGGGCTTTATCCCTTTGGCCCATATAAAGTGTTGCTGCACCCGAACACTTCGGTAAACATCCGGAACCCCTTCCGGTGAACTCCGGAACTCTTCCGGAGATCAAAACACTATTATCACATATATCAATTTTTACCTCCGGACTATTCCGGAGATCCTCGTCATGTCCGGGATCTTATCCGAGACTCCGAACAACTTTCGGTCACCAACATAATAACTCAATTATACTAATCGTCACCAAACGTTAAGTGTGTAGACCCTGCGGGTTCGAGAACTATGTAGACATGGCCGAGACACCTCTACGGCCAATAACCAATAGCGGGACCTGGATGCCCATATTGGCTCCTACATATTCTACGAAGATCTTTTATCGGTCGAACCTCTATGTCAAGGATTCAGTTAATCCCGTATGCTGTTCCCTTTGTTCTTCGGTATGTTACTTGCCCGAGATTCGATCGTCGGTATCACTATACCTAGTTCAATCTCGTTACCGGCAAGTCTCTTTACTCGTTCCGTAATACAAGATCTCGTGGCTAACACTTTAGTCACATTGCTTGCAAGGCTCATTGTGATGTTGTATTACCGAGTGGGCCCTGAGATACCTCTCCGTCATATGGAGTAACAAATCCCAGTCTTGATCCATGCCAACCCAACAGACACCCTCGGAGATACCTGTAGAGCACCTTTATAGTCGCCCAGTTACGTTGCGACGTTTGATACACACAAGGTATTCCTCCGGTGTCAGTGAGTTGCATGATCTCATGGTCAAAGGAACAGATACTTGACATGCAGAAAACAATAGCAATAAACTGACACGATCATATGCTACGTTCGTAGTTTGGGTCTTGTCCATCACATCATTCTCCTAATGATGTGATCCCGTTATCAAATGACATCTCATGTCAATGGCTAGGAAACCTTAACCATCTTTGATCAACGAGCTAGTCAACTAGAGGCTTACTAGGGACACAGTGTTGTCTATGTACCCACACATGTATTTGAGTTTCCAATCAATACAATTATAGCATGGATAATAAACGATTATCATGAACAAGGAAATATAATAATAACCAATTTATTATTGCCTCTAGGGCATATTTCTAACAGTCTCCCACTTGCACTAGAGTCAATAATCTAGTTCACATCACTATGTGATTTACATTGTAATGAATTGAACACCCATGCAGTTCTGGTGTTGTTCATGTTTAGCCCTTGGAAGAGGTTTAGTCATCGGATCTGCAACATTTAGATCCGTGTTTACTTTGCAAATATTTATGTCGTCCTCCTTGATGTAATCGCGGATGGAATTGAAACGTCGCTTTATGTGTCTGGTCCTCTTGTGAAATCTTGGTTCCTTGGCTAGAGCAATGGCACCAGTATTATCACAAAACAGAGTCATTGGGTTAAGCGCACTAGGCAGTACTCCAAGATCTGTCATGAACTCCTTCATCCAGACACCTTCCTTCGCCGCCTCCGAGGCAGCGATGTACTCCGCTTCGCATGTAGAATCAGCTACCACGCTTTGCTTGGAACTGCACCAGCTAACCGCACCCCATTAAGAATAAATACGTATCCGGTTTGAGACTTAGAGTCATCCGGATCAGTGTCAAAGCTTGCATCGACGTAACCCTTTACGACGAGCTCTTGATCACCTCCATAAACGAGAAACATGTCCTTAGTCCTTTTCAGGTACTTCAGGATATTCTTGACCGCCGTCCAGTGTTCCATTCCTGGATCACTTTGAAACCTTCCGACCATACTTATGGCAAGGCTGACATCGGGTCTTGTGCACAGCATTGCATACATAATAGAGCCTATGGCTGAAGCATAGGGGATGACACTCATCTTTTCTCTATCTTCTGCAGTCACTGGGCATTGAGTCTTACTCAACTTCACACCTTGCAAAACAGGCAAGAACCCCTTCTTGGACTGATCCATTTTGAACTTCTTCAAAATCTTATCAAGGTATGTGCTTTGTGAAAGTCCTATTAAGCGTCTTGATCTATCTCTATAGATCTTGATGCCTAATATGAAAGCAGCTTCTCCTAGGTCCTTCATTGAAAAACTCTTGTTCAAATATTCCTTCACGCTTTCCAACATTTCTATATTGTTTCCAATCAGCAATATGTCATCCACATATAATATTAGAAACGCTATAGAGCTCCCACTCACTTTCTTGTAAATACAAGCTTCTCCGTAAACTTGTATAAACTCGAACGCTTTGATCACTTCATCAAAGCGAAGATTCCAACTCCGAGATGCTTGCACTAGTCCATAAATGGATCGCTGGAGTTTGCAAACTTTGTCAGCATTCTCTGGATCGACAAAACCTTCTGGTTGCATCATATACAACTCTTCCTTAAGGAAACCGTTAAGGAACGCTGTTTTGACATCCATCTGCCAAATTTCATAATCGAAAAAGGCAGCTATTGCTAACATGATTCTGACGGACTTAAGCATCGCTACGGGTGAGAAGGTCTCATCGTAGTCAACTCCTTGAACTTGTGAAAAACCCTTTGCCACAAGTCGAGCTTTATAGACGGTGACATTACCGTCCGCGTCCGTCTTCCTCTTAAAGATCCATTTGTTCTGAATGGCTTTACGCCCTTCAGGTAATACTTCCAAAGTCCATACTTTGTTTTCATACATGGATCCCATCTCGGATTTCATGGCCTCTAACCACTTCTCGGAATCCGGGCCCATCATCGCTTCTCCATAGCTCGTAGGTTCATCGTTGTCTAACAACATGACCTCTAAGACAGGGTTGCCGTACCACTCGGGAGCAGTACGCGTCCTTGTCGACCTACGAGGTTCGATAGCAACTTGATCCAAAGCTTCATGATCATCATCATTAACTTCCTCTTCAGCTAATGTAGGCTCCACAGAAACAACTTTCTGCGCTGCGCTACTCTCAGGTTGAAGTAAAGGTTCAACAACCTCATCAAGTTCTATCTTCCTCCCACTCAATTCTTTCGAGAGAAACTCTTTCTCAAGAAATGTTCCGTTTTTAGCGACAAACACTTTGCCTTCGGATCTGAGGTAGAAGGTATACCCAACTGTCTCTTTTGGGTATCCTATGAAGACGCATTTCTCCGCTTTGGGTTCCAGCTTTTCAGGCTGAAGCTTTTTGACATAAGCATCACATCCCCAAACTTTAAGAAACGACAGCTTTGGCTTCTTGCCAAACCAAAGTTCATATGGCGTCGTCTCAACGGATTTCGATGGTGCCCTATTTAAAGTGAATGCAGCTGTCTCTAATGCATAACCCCAAAACGATAGTGGCAAATCGGCAAGAGACATCATAGATCGCACCATATCTAATAAGGTTCGATTACGACGTTCGGACACACCATTACGTTGTGGTGTTCCAGGCGGTGTCAATTGTGAAACAATTCCACACTGTCTTAAGTGACTGCCAAACTCATAACTCAGATATTCTCCTCCTCGATCAGATCGTAGGAATTTAATCTTCTTGTTACGATGATTCTCAACTTCACTCTGAAATTGTTTGAACTTTTCAAATGTTTCAGACTTGTGTTTCATTAAGTAAATATACCCATATCTACTTAAGTCATCAGTGAAGGTGAGAAAGTAACGATAACCACTGCGCGCCTCAATGCTCATCGGACCGCACACATCAGTATGTATGATTTCCAACAAGTCACTTGCCCGTTCCATTATTCCAGAGAACGGCGTTTTAGTCATCTTGCCCATGAGGCATGGCTCACATGTGTCAAGTGATTCAAAATCAAGTGACTCCAAAAGTCCATCAGCATGGAACTTCCTCATGCGTTTTACGCCAATATGACCTAAACGGCAGTGCCACAAGAAAGTGGTATTATCATTATCAATTCTACATCTTTTGGCATCAATGTTATGAACATGTGTATCATTACTATCGAGATTCAATAAGAATAAACCCCTCACATTGGGTGCATGACCATAAAAGATATTACTCATATAAATAGAACAACCATTATTCTCTGATTTAAATGAGTAACCGTCTCGCAATAAACAAGATCCAGATATAATGTTCATGCTTAACGCAGGCACCAAATAACACTTATTTAGGTTCATCACTAATCCCGACGGTAATCGAAGAGCGAGCGTGCCGACGGCGATCACATCAACCTTAGAACCATTTCCCACGCGCATCGTCACTTCGTCCGTTGCCAGCCTCCGTCTATTCCGCAGTTCCTGTTTTGAGTTGCAAATATGAGCAACCGCACCGGTATCAAATACCCAGGCACCACAACGAGAGTTGGTAAGGTACACATCAATAACATGTATATCATATATACCTTGTTTGTTGTTGGCCGCCTTCTTGTCAGCCAAATACTTGGGGCAATTCCGCTTCCAGTGTCCAGTTCCCTTGCAATGAAAACACACAGTTTCTGGTTTGGGTCCAGCCTTGGGTTTCTTCACGAGAGGAGCAACTGCTTTGCCACTCTGCTTGGAGTTACCCTTCTTACCCTTGCCATTTTTCTTGAAACTAGTGGTTTTATTGACCATCAACACTTGATGCTCCTTCTGAATTTCAGACTCAGCGGCTTTCAGCATCGTAAACAGCTCGGCGACTGACTTGTTCATCCCGTGCATGTTATAGTTCAACACGAAGCTCTTGTAGCTAGGTGGCAATGATTGAAGAACTCTGTCAGTGATAGCCTCTGGCGGAAGGGGCATCCCTAACTCAGCCAGACGGGTGGAGTACCCAGACATTCTGAGCACGTGATCACTGATAGACCCGTTCTCCTCCATCTTGCAAGCATAGAACTTATCGGAGATCTCATATCTCTCGATCCGGGCATTCTTCTGAAAGATAAACTTCAACTCCTGGAACATCTCATATGCTCCATGACGTTCAAAACGTCTTTGAAGTCCCGGTTTTAAGCCATACAACATTGCACATTGAACTATTGAGTAATCATCAGAACGAGCCTGCCAGGCGTTCACAACGTCTAGAGACTCAACTGGAGCGGGTGGATCACCAAGCGGTGCATCAAGGACATAAGCCTTCTGGGAAGCCGTAAGGATAATCCTTAGATTACGGGCCCAGTCCACAAAGTTACTTCCATCATCTTTCAACTTAGCTTTCTCTAGGAACGCATTAAAATTCAGGGGTGCTACTGCGCGAGCCATGATCTACAACATAAATATTGCAAAGACAACTTAGACTATTGTTCTAGATAATGAGTTTAGTTAATCATATTACTTAAAAAACTCCCACTCAAATTGACATCCCTCCGGTCATTCGAGTGCAACATGATCCAAATCCACCAACTCAAGTCCGATCATCACGTGAGTTGAGGTGGTTTCAATGGTGAACATCTTCATGTTGATCATATCTACTATATGACTCATGTTCGACCTTTCGGTCTCTTGTGTTCCGAGGCCATGTCTGTACATGCTAGGCTCGTCAAGTTTAACCCGAGTGTTCTGCACGTGCAACATGGCTTGCACCCGTTGTATGCGAACGTAGAGTCTATCACACCCGATCATCACGGCGTGTCTCGAAACGACGAACTTTCACAACGGTGCACACTTGGGGAGAACACAATTTATCTTGAAATTTAAGTGAGGGATCACCTTATAATGCTACCGTCGTCCTAAGCAAAATAAGATGCATAAAAGGATTAACATCACATGCAAATCATAAGTGACATGATATGGCCATGAACTTGTGCTTTTGATCTCCATCTCCAAAGCACCGGCATGATCTCCATCGTCACCGGCATGACACCATGATCTCCATCATCTTGATCTCCATCAACGTGTCACCATAAGGTTGTCGCGCCGACTGTTGCTTCCATGACTATAGCTAACGTTTAGCGATAAAGTAAAGCATTACATAGCGCTTAATGATTGACACGCAGGTCATACAATAATTAAAGACAACTCTATGGCTCCTGCCAGTTGCCGTACTCATCGACATGCAAGTCGTGATATTCTATACATCACATGATCATCTCATACATCACATATATCTCATCATGTAATTGGCCATATCACATCACAACATACCCTGCAAAAACAAGTTAGACGTCCTCTAATTGTTGTTGCAAATTTTACGTGGCTGCTACGGGTTTGCAAGAACCATTCTTACCTACGCAAAACCACAACGTGGTGTAGTGATTGCTTTTTGATCTTCTAAAAGAACCCTCTTCATTGAAATCGATTCAACTAAAGTGAGAGAGACAGACACCCGCTAGCCATCTTTATGCAACGAAGTTACATGTTAGTTGAAGGAACCTGTCTCGCGTAAGTGTACGCGTAATGTCGGTCCGGGCCGCTTCATCTCACAGTACCACCGAATCAAATATCAACTAGTAACGGCAAGCAATATGTATACACCCACGCCCACAACTCGTTTGTGTTCTACTCGAGATCTCATCTACGCATAGACCTAGCTCTGATACCACTGTTGGGGAACGTTGCATGGGAAACAAATTTTTTCCTACGCACACACAAGATCTATCCATGGTGATGAGCATCTACGAGAGGGAGAGTGAATCTACATACCCTTGTAGATCGCTAAGCGGAAGCGTTTAAGAAACGCGGTTGATGTAGTCGAACGTCTCCGCGATCCAAATCGCAAGTCGTCCCTCGATCCGATCACGAACTAGCGCCGAACGGACGGCACCTCCGCGTTCAACACACGTACGGCTTGATGACGCCTTCACCTCCTCGATCCAGCGAGCGATGGTGAAGTAGTGGTTGAGTTCCAGCAGCACGACGGCGTGGTGATGGTGGTGAGGAACAATCTCTGCAGGGCTTCGCCAAGCACTACGGAGATTATGACGGAGGAACTAGAGGGTTAGGGTTGCCGCACACGGCTTGGGGAAATCTTGATGTATCCCGTGTGCTAGCCCTGCCCCTCTATTTATATGTTGAGCCTTGGGGTCTAAACTTGGAGTAAAAGCCTCCTCTAGGTCGGTTTTGCCCGTACAAGGTCGGTTTGGCCCGCAGGAAAAGAGTCCAACTCGGATCCCTGCCGAATCGTGCACAGCCGCGCACAAGCGGTAGTACCGCTCACAAGCGGTAGTACCGCTTGGGCGGTAGTACCGCTTCACACAAGCGGTAGTACCGCTCGGGCGGTAGTACCGCTTCACCAAGCGGTAGTACCGCTTACGCGGCAGCAAAACTACTTTTGCACTTTCCAATACCTCGTGGGCTTTATCCCTTTGGCCCATATAAAGTGTTTCTGCACCCGAACACTTCGGTAAACATCCGGAACCCCTTCCGGTGAACTCCGGAACTCTTCCGGAGATCAAAACACTATTATCACATATATCAATTTTTACCTCCGGACTATTCCGGAGATCCTCGTCATGTCCGGGATCTTATCCGAGACTCCGAACAACTTTCGGTCACCAACATAATAACTCAATTATACTAATCGTCACCAAACGTTAAGTGTGTAGACCCTGCGGGTTCGAGAACTATGTAGACATGACCGAGACACCTCTACGGCCAATAACCAATAGCGGGACCTGGATGCCCATATTGGATCCTACATATTCTACGAAGATCTTTTATCGGTCGAACCTCTATGTCAAGGATTCAGTTAATCCCGTATGCTGTTCCCTTTGTTCTTCGGTATGTTACTTGCCCGAGATTCGATCGTCGGTATCACTATACCTAGTTCAATCTCGTTACCGGCAAGTCTCTTTACTCGTTCCGTAATACAAGATCTCGTGGCTAACACTTTAGTCACATTGCTTGCAAGGCTCATTGTGATGTTGTATTACCGAGTGGGCCCTGAGATACCTCTCCGTCATACGGAGTAACAAATCCCAGTCTTGATCCATGCCAACCCAACAGACACCCTCGGAGATACCTGTAGAGCACCTTTATAGTCGCCCAGTTACGTTGCGACGTTTGATACACACAAGGTATTCCTCCGGTGTCAGTGAGTTGCATGATCTCATGGTCAAAGGAACAGATACTTGACATGCAGAAAACAATAGCAATAAACTGACACGATCATATGCTACGTTCGTAGTTTGGGTCTTGTCCATCACATCATTCTCCTAATGATGTGATCCCGTTATCAAATGACATCTCATGTCAATGGCTAGGAAACCTTAACCATCTTTGATCAACGAGCTAGTCAACTAGAGGCTTACTAGGGACACCGTGTTGTCTATGTACCCACACATGTATTTGAGTTTCCAATCAATACAATTATAGCATGGATAATAAACGATTATCATGAACAAGGAAATATAATAATAACCAATTTATTATTGCCTCTAGGGCATATTTCCAACATGACGGCGGCCCTCTGGCTTGGCGCCGTTGCGCCCAACAGCTTTACGCGGCTGGCGCGGTGGCTGGAAGCCGGACCGGCGCGGCTTCACGCGTGGCGCGTCTCTGCCGCCGGTGCCGGTGCCGACCTGGCGCTGAGGTTCGTCATGTCCTGGTATCCAGAGCTGGCGCTGGACTGGCTGGTGGCCCAGCGAGCCGGCGCGGAGCCCCAGCTGCAGGCAGAGGCGGGCCGGATCGCCACACGGGCCAGCTACCTGGCCTCGTTTGCGCTTCATGATGAGTTCCAGGTAGAGCGGACCGAAGACAGCGGGGTGGTGCCGCCTGACGACTTTGGCTTGCTGCTCGGCGACCCGGAGGGTAGCTCTGAAGAGACGAACACCTATGCGCATGACGAGGACGAGTTGGACGATACCGGCGCCTCGGTGAACCCGGAGGCCACCGCGGAGGAGTCGGCAGCTGCGCAACCCGGCGCGGGAACCACCTGAAGCCGCCCTGTTTATCTTTCTCGCATTTTTGTTAAATAGCAGGTCCTCCCACCCACTGGGGTGTTTTTGGTGAATGTAATGAACTCCGGCCTTGGGCCCATATTTCCGCGATGTAAATATTTTTGCGAGTGTTTGCGTTTTTGCCCTCTGCTCTCTGAGCCTTTTTCCTTGCTTGCTCTCCCTTTGGGCCTCCCCCCCGCGAGTCGGACAGCCGGGTTGCGTTCTGTGACAAGGGGTTTGGTCTTTGGAAAAAGCATGCAGTACTTGGGCTCTTCGAACGTTGAGCGCGAGCGAAACACCCACTGGGCCGGCTGGCGGCAGCAGGCGAAGTTGGCTGGCGAGCAGCCGGTCGTGCGGCAACTTAGTGTGGGGAGGCCGGGTCGGCCAAACCGGCGGATCCAACTTAGTGTTTCGCGGCGTGTAGGTGCTTCGGCCTATGGTTTTTGCCGGCCAACAGTCGAAGCCGGACTGCGGCGCTGGGCGAAGTGGAGGGCCTCGGCTACCCGCTCGACCTGGCCGTTAGACTGAGGATGGGCTACAGAGGCCAGGTCAAGCCGGATGCCAGAGACGGAGCAGTACTGTGCCAGAGCGCCCTGGGCAAAGTTGGTGCCGTTGTCCGTGATGATGCTGTGCGGGACGCCGTAGCGCACCGCGATGTCTTTGATGAACCGGACGGCTGTTGGCCCGTCCAGCTTCTTGATCGGCCACGCCTCGATCCACTTGGTGAACTTGTCGACTGCCACCAGCAAGTGCGTCATGCCGCCCCGAGCGGTCTTGAAGGGTCCGACCATATCGAGCCCCCAGACCGCGAAGGGCCAGGTGATCGGGATGGTTTGCAGGGCTGAAGCCGGCTGGTGGCTGCGCTTGCCGAAGCGCTGACAGCCATCGCACTTGAGGACGAGCGATTCGGCATCTTTGAGGGCCGTGGGCCAGTAGAAACCATGGCGGAAAGCCTTGGCCACCAGGGATCTGGAGGCGGCGTGGTGCCCGCACTCGCCCTAATGTATGTCGAGGAGGATCTCCACGCCCTTGTCTTGCTCAACGCAGCTCTGGAAAACGCCTGTCGCGCTGCGCTTGACGAGCTCGTTGTTGATGATGCTGTTGGCGGACGCTCGGTGTCGCACTTGCCGGGCCTCGGTCTCGTCCTCGGGGAGTTCCCCGTTCTCCAGGAACGCTAGGATGGGCTGAGCCCATGACGGAGCCGTCACCACGGCGAAGACGGCTACCAGGACGGGTCCTGGGGCGGCAGCTCCCGAGCCGGAGGCGGCAGCCCCCGGGCTAGGGACGGCGCCGGCCGGGTTGAGGGTGGCAGCCCCCGGGCCGGGATCAGCAGTCCCCGGGCCAGGTTGCGCAGCCCCCAGGACCGGGTTGGGGAGGGGCGCTGCGGGGTCGTCCGGGATGAAGATGGATTCGGAGTCCGGAGACGGCTTGACGGACGGCTTGCGCAAGTGCTCGAGGGAGACGCCGGACGGTATGGCCTGCCGGGATGAGCCGATCTTGGCTAGCGTGTCGGCGGCTTCATTTTCAGCACGCGGGACATGGAGGAACTCACAGCCGTCGAAAGTGCCGGAGAGTTACTGGATCAGGAAGCGGTAGCTGGCCATGTTGGCGTCCCGGGCGTCCCATTTGCCGGAACACTGCTGTACCACCAGATCCGAGTCGCCGTAGCATAGGACGCGCCGGACGCCGAGTTCCTTGGCAAGCCGGAGGCCGTGCACGAGGGCTTCGTACTCGGCAACGTTGTTGGAGGCGGCGAAGTGGATCTGGAGCGCGTACCGTAGCCGGCCGCCCTTCGGGGAAGACAGCACGATGCCGGCTCCCTAGCCGGAGCGCATCTTGGAGCCGTCGAAGTGCATGCGCCAATGCGTTGAGTCCGGCGGCCGCGGCAGGTAGTGGGTTTCCGTCCAGTCGACGAGGAAGTCGGCCAGGGCTTGGGACTTGATCGTGGTGCGGGGCTCGTAGAGGATGGTGTGGCTGGCTAGCTCGATAGCCCATTTGGCAACCCGGCCAGAGGCGTCCCGGCAGCCCATGATCTCGCCGATGGGGGCTGTGCTGACCACGGTGATGACATGCTCCTGGAAGTACTGCTTCTGTTTCTTGGCGGTGAGGTATACGCCGTAGCACATCTTCTGGTAGTGCGGGTAGTTCTGCTTGGAGGCGGAAAGCACCTCGCTCAGGTAGTAGACCGGGCGCTGAACAGACTGAACCTTGCCCTTCTCTGGTCGTTCGACCACCAGCACCGTGCTGACCGACCGCGAGGTGGCGGCGATGTATAGCAACAACGACTCCTTGTCAGCCGGTGCGGCCAGGATAGGTGTGGTGGAGAGCGCGCGCTTGAGATCCCGGAACGCTTCATCCGCCTGGTCGTTCCATTCGAACGGTGACGTCTTCTTCATCAGCTGATACAGGGGCAGGGCCCTTTCCCCCAGCCGGCTGATGAACCGGCTGAGAGAAGCGAGGCAGCCGGTGAACTTCTGGACGTCGCGCAGCCGAGCCGGCTTGCGCATGCGCTCGATCGCCTTGATCTTTTCCGGGTTGGCCTCGATGCCGCGCTCCGAGATGAGGAAACCAAGGAGCTGGCCGGCTGGCACGCCGAAGACGCATTTCTCTGGGTTGAGCTTGATCTGGAACCGGCGCAGGTTGGCGAAGGTCTCCTGGAGGTCGGCCAGGAGCGTAAGGTGCTGCTTGGTCTTCACCACGATGTCGTCGACGTAGACGTGCATGTTTCTGCCGAGTTGCGGCAGCAGGCATTTCTGCATGCATCGCTGGAAGGTGGCGCCGGCATTCTTCAAGCCGAACGACATGGTGATGTAGCAGTATGTCCCAAAGGGCGTGATGAAGGACGTCTTGAGGGCGTCGGCCGGGTCCAGCTTGATCTGGTGATAGCCGGAGTAGGCGTCCAGGAAGGACAGGAGCTCGCAGCCGGCTGGGGAGTCGATGACTTGGTCGATCCGAGGCAGAGCGAACGGATCCTTCGGGCATGCCTTGTTCAGGCTGGTGTAGTCGATGCACATGCGCCAGGTGCCATTCTTCTTTAGGACGAGGACCGGGTTGGCCAGCCACTCCGGGTGGAATACCTCCATGATGAAGCCGGCCGCGAGAAGCCGGGCGATTTCTTCGCCGATGGTTCTCCGCTTCTCCTCGAAGAAGCAGCGCAGCGGCTGTCGAACAGGCTTGGCATCCTTCCGGACGTGGAGTTTGTGCTCGGCGAATTCCCTCGGGACACCCGGCATGTCTTTGGGGGACCATGCAAAGATGTCCTGATTCTCACGGAGGAAATCGATGAGCTCGCCTTCCTATTTGCTATCGAGGCCGGTGCCCACGACGACGTACTTGCTGGAGCCGGGGTCGGCCGGGTTGAGCGGGACCCTCTTCATGTCTTTGGCCAGCTTGAAGGAGGCCTCGTCGGCGGCCGGATTGTGCGGAGCCGGCATGGCCGGCTGCGCGCTAGCCAGCGCCACGATCCGGTCGATCTGGCGCCTCTCCTCGGCGATGACCAGCGACTCGGCCAGCTGGGAGCCGGCCTTGGCGCACTCGAGGGACTTCTTTTAGTCGCCGACGACGGTGATGAGGCCTTTGGGACCCGGCAGCTTCAACTTGAGGTAGGCGTAGTGGGGGACCGCCATGAACTTCGCCATCGCGGGCCGGCCCAGCAGCGCGTGGTAGGGGCTGGCCAGGTCGACCACTTCGAACCAGATCGGCTCGCGGCGGAAGTGGCTGCTGGAGCCGAACAGGACGTCGAGCCGGATCCGGCCGATCGGAGAGCAGGAGAGACCCGACACGATGCCATGGAACACCGTCCGGGTCGGCTCCAGCTGTCGTGCCTCGATGCCGAGCTTGGTCATGGTGTCGTGGTACAGGATGTTGATGCTGCTGCCGCCGTCGATCAGGACCCGCGAAAAGCGGCAGGTGCGCTACTCGGAGACGAAGGTGGGGTCGAGCACGAGGGCGTAGCCACCCGGCGTAGGCATGACGGCCGGGTGGTCCTCCCGGGTCCAGCTGATCGGCCGGTCGGACCAGTGCATGTACTGAGGAACCGGAGGGACGACGGCGTTCACCTCGGCTTGGTTCTTGCGCTTGGCGTGTTTGTCGTCGCCCTCGCTGGTGAAGACGACGTAAGCCGCGTCCGGACACGGGAAGGCATTGTCGGCGAGGGCGCCGGGTGGCGGTGGAGGCGGCGGCAGCGGCGGCCGCTGCGAGCCGGCTCCGGGCGGCGGAGGCGGAAGGTCGCCCTTCAACAGGCGCTGGGTGAAGCTGCACTGCCGGAGCGTGTGCGTCGACGGCGTCGCGCCGCTGTGGTTTTTGCAGGGGGCGTCGAGCATCTGCTCGAACGATAGCTTGGGCTGCCAGGCGGCCTTGCCGGTGCGTGGGCGCCGGCTGGGGCCCTGTTCGGCCGGCTGCTCCCCTTCCACGGCAGCGACCTGCCGGTTGTCGTAGCGGGGCGCCTGCTGGTCGTTCTGGCGCTTGCCAGTGCTGTTGTTGTTGTCTTGCCGGCGTTGGCCGCCGTCGCCAGCCGGCTTGGGAGTCACCGGCTAGACCGGGAGGGGCCTGCCATCTGCGTCGATCGTAATCTTCACATTCATCGCGGAGTCGGCCGTGGCGTACTTGTCCGCCATGGCCATGAGCTCCGCCAGGGTCTCCGGCTTGTCGCACACTAGCCGGTGCTTGACCAGGGTGCCGTCTCGGCACCCATCGATGAAGTACTGGATGGCCTGGACCTCGTGGACCCCCTCGCAGGAGTTGCGCAGCTTTGTCCACCGCGTGAGGAAGTCGCGAAGGGGCTCGCCTGGCTTCTGGACGCACATGGAGAGCTGGCGAGGCTTGCCGGGTCGCTTCTAGGTGCTGGTGAAGTTGCGGATGAACGCGTCTTCGAAATCCAGCCAGGAGTTCACGCTGCCGGCTCGCAGGCTGTTAAGCCACGTCCGAGCCGAGCCGAGCAGCATGAGGGGGACGTAGCGCACGGCCACACGCCGGTTTCCGCCGGCTATGCCGACGGCCGTGGTGTAGTCCGTCAGCCAGTCCTCCGGCTTGGTGACGCCATTGTACTTGGGCGAGTCGCGGGGCAGCGAGAAGCCTTTGGGGAAGGGCTCCTGGTGAATGCGGGGGCCGAAGCACGCCGGGCCAACAGAGCTCTCCTCCTCCAAGGCGGTGGAGCACGCCAGCCGGTCGAGGCGGTGGCAGGCGTCATTTTCGTCGTAGGGCACGCGAGGGCCGAGCCGGTCAGCAATGGGACCGCGGGGCGCGGGAGCCTCCGAAGCCGGCTCCGGCCGCCGAGCCGGCCGCACGGAGGGAGCCGGCTGCTGAACCCGGCCGTCGCCAGCCGTCTCGTCGGCAATGCCGCCTCCAGCGGTAGTGGCGCGGTTATGCCGGCTCCGGCCAGATCGATGCCGGCCAGAGCGGCTCGTGCTGGTGGCGTGGGAGGACGTCCGTTGCGCGTCCCGGAGGGCCCTCTCCGGGTCCCCGGTCCTGCCTGAGGTGGAGGCAGATGGCTGGGCCGGGTCGAAACGTGCCTGCTGCTCGTTTGCCGCGGAGATGAGATCGCGGATGCGCTGCTGCTGCTGCAGCAGCTCCTCGCCCTCCAGGAACTCAAGATCCGCCATCGCCGCCTGCGCCGCGCGCATGTTCTTGACGGGGGTGTCGTAAACGGGCCGGCCTGCGCCTAGCGCGCGGCCGATTGCGCCCCCACGGATCCGCACCTCCGCGGCCCGGCTGGGCTCGGCGGCGGCCGGCGTGAGGCCGTGGGCGCTATCGTACTCCCGCCGAGCAGACTCCAGCCGGCGCCGCATCGCCGTGAGCTCCGTGGCCTCGACCAGCAGATGCTCACGGTCCTCGTTGAGCTGAGCAGCCGCGGCCGCCGTGTCGGCGCCGGGCGTGATGGGGGCCTGCAGACTCCGGATCGTCTCGCAAAGCGGGTCGAGCTGGCGTGGCGGGACCGCAGCTGCGGCAGCGGCAGCCGCGGCGGCCTTCTCCTTGCCGTGCGGGGAGCCGGAGCTGGCGCCGATGGTCAGCACCTCCGCGCGGACGCAGTGGGCTGCGGCGTCGCCGGAGACGGCGCGGCCAATGGGGACAGGCGAGTCGGCGAAGCTGTACACCATGCTAGGAAACACATCGGGGACGAGCGCGAGGAAGACGCGCAGCGTGCCGAAGGGTACGATGAAGCAGCCTGCGGGACAGGCGGCGTCCGCACCCGACGGAGCGTCGCAGCCGGCCGATTCGGCCGCGTGAACCAAACCGTGCACGATGCGCTCGCCGGAGTTGGTGAAGGGCCTCGTCCGGAACTTGACTCCGGCCGACGCCGCGAGCAGCCCCACGGTGGGCGCCAACTGTCGTGGTATTTTCACGGCAGATGCCATGAGATGGCTAATGAGGTGGGGCTACCTAAGGACGTCGGTGGGTTCCGGAGGCGAGGTTGGCACGAGCAAGTGCGGGACACAAGACGTACCCAGGTTCGGGGCCCTCCGGAGAGGTAATACCCCTAGTCCTGCCGAGTGTAGTATGGGAAGCACAAGGGTTACACGGTTGCTCCTGGGCTGTTCGAACGGAGGAGGGAGAAGGGGCTAGGCCGCCGTTCTGCCTCTCCGGCGAGGATGAGTGCGTGTGCTGTGGAGCAAGGAGGAGCTGCTAAGGGAAGGCGGCCTAAATGCGAATCTACGCGACCGACCGAGCTGACCCCTCTGCACGGAGGCCTCCCTAGGGGTCTTATAGGCCGACCCCCAGGGTTACAATGGTAAGATTACAAAGGCGCGGGGCCCTGGTGTCATCGACCGGCGTCCGGTGGCCGGGTCGCCGGGTCGCCGGATGCACCGCACCTCTGGGCGCGGGGTACTGCGGCGGGTCTTGTCTCTCGTCAGCCTGGGCACAGGCACTGTGGCGCGTCTTGTCCGTCGTCAGGGAGAGGTCGGCGCCGTCGTTTCTACAGGACCGCGCCGCCCTGACACCGCCCGCCTCGGGCGGGGGTGCAAGGAAAACTGCGGCTTCGCCTGCTCTGTCAGCGTAAAGGTAGGAGCGCTGTAGCGACGCTTGCTTCATCGCTAAGGCTTCGTCCCCTCGTGGCCTGCCAGCATGGGCCAGCCGGCCAGGCCGGGTCGCCGTGCCGAGCCGGCTCGTGCTGGGGAGCCGGCGTACTGGCAAGCCGGATCGAAGTACTTGGCCTGCTCTGATGATTTAAAAAGGATCCGGGTTCCGTTGCCCGCCCGGGGTTCATCCCCCCGACATGCTACCATCATCATTTTGTACCTCTATATACCTAGAGGATTTGCACTTGACACAGTAGTTTGTATCTTTATGTTCATTTCTAAATAACATGCATCCGTTTGGACAAGCATGTATTTGCTCATACGGCATCTTAAGTGAACCGAGGATTTTGTTCGACTCATACATGTTCTTTGGCAATATGATTTTTTAGGCAGCAGGCTAGCAATAACGGACAAAAACTCATTGAAGCAAATTATGCTTATGCAATGGTTTGCCTTCAGGGCCATTAGGCGTGCGATGCCATCTAGTTGAGTAACCTCTGTATGGGCGTGAAGGGGTTTCTGTGCCGCAAACAAAGCTGCATGATACTCTTCTGGGCTTTCCGCCGGCTCCTCGGAGTCCGGGTCCTCCCGCGGATCTGCACGGCGGATGTCATCTAACAGGTTTTCAATCTGAGTATCATATTCGCCGGTGCGCTGTCGCACCACCTCCGCTCTGGACTGTTCTGTCTCACCGTGAAAGATCCACCGGTAATAGCCTGGCGTAAACCCATATTTGCCTAAGTGTTTACTCATAGTAATCTTATCTCTTTCAACCTGGTTATCGCACTCCGTGCATGGGCACCAAATTCCACGAAGTGGCGTTTCTCCAGCAAATACTAATTCTAGGAAATCATTGTTCTTCGACCTCCACTCAGGGGTCATACCCTCCATGCTGGGATGTCCGGTGTACATCCACTCATGATCTTCCATCCTCTGATATAAAGTGAAACACACACATAATGTTTTTTATGTAACAAGTGGTTCCATCAAATTTTACGACATGCACTGAGCTATCTAATAGGTAAAGATAGGTCCTAATCCCACCCGAGGATGTGTAGTCTGGGTCCGCTTCCATGACGTACTCCAATCCGAGACAAAATTTCGCCAGCACCTCCCCACTGTTCTCCAAATACACGTCTCGGCAATAAGCCGAGAGGATGTGTATCCAGAGAACAACAAGGAGACACTGTCGAAATTCTGTCTCAGATCGAAGTATGGCATGAAAACGACCAGCCTACACATCCTCGGCCTATCCATGGAAAACGTGGACAATTCAAAAGAGTTGAGGTTATAAATATGCAAAGACTTGCATATTTATAAATACAACCCTTCCAAACGGGAGACGCCTAGGTTACGCGACTATTTAGGTGATCTACAAACAATGGAAACCTACACATGAACGGGAAGAGATTACCCTTGAAGCGTGCGATGGAATTCACTCTCTATTGTCAAAATAGATGAATGTCCTGCACGAAAGAATGAAGTAGTGTCAATCATATGTCCAGCACACACACATACACAACACACACTCACACACACATGAACAAAACTCACTCACTCACACACACATACCACAGCACACACTCACACACGCACACACAAACACATCACACACACACATCAACAAACACCCCACCCCCCCACCCACACACATCACACACTCACTCACACATGCGCACACACACACACATCAACAGCACCCCTCCCCACCCACACACACACTCACAGACATTATTCACTATGCACATATACACCTAAATATTAAAAAAACGAGATTGGAGGGACTCACCAACGGGGCAGGGGGACGGCGGAGGAGGTGGAGGCACTCCCGGCGGCGGCGGCGGCGGAGCTCGGCGGACGGGGCGGCGGCGGTGAGGGGCGGCGGCTGTGGTGGAGCTCGGTGGACGGGGCGGCGGCGCTGAGGGGCGGGGGCGGTGGTGGAGCACGGCGGACGGGGCGGCGGCTCTGAGGGGCGGCGGCGGCGCCGGAGCTCGGCGATGGGGAGGCAGCGCAGAGGGGCGTAGGGGGACGCGGGGGCCAGGGAAAGAGAGGAAGAGTGAGAGAAATGAGTGAGCGCGCGAGTTGGAAATTTTGGATAAGTCCCTGCGGGAACCATTTCCGAGAGTCAACTCAAAGAGGCACTCGGTAAAAGTCTTACCCTAGATCTCGCAGGCGCTTTTCCGAGAGTTGACACAAAGGTCGGTAAAGATGGTACCCTAGATCTTGGGTGCTTTTCCGAGAGAGCTCTCGGTAAAGTACAAGCCGTAGATCTAGTACCGAGAGCAGCTCTCGGAAAACTTACGCTTGCCGAGAGCGGCTCTCGGTAAAATTCGTAGTCAACATCATTTGTGGCAGCTTTCATGTATCCCTGCATAAAAACATATATAAAAGCAATATAATTATCACAAATGTTGCACTGCATTTATATCGAGAAATTTATTGCTCTGCTAGGGTTTCATCACCGGAAATTCCAGACATACAAGGCACCACATGAAATCATGCCTGGAAGCGGCACGGTTTCTGCTCCGGTTGTAGCCGTGCTCGGTAGTATGTCTTATACTTTTTTTTGTAGTTTTCTTACATGCTTGGCAAACCACCTTACCACATTATAGTTACACTTTTGTTTTCTCCTTTTCAGATGGCCCTCGCATGGTTTTCCCGCCGAGCACGCATCCGGTGGCCCCGGCGGTCTAGGGCGTTGACCGGCACCGAGAGGGGGTAGGCCACGGTGAATACCTGCTTCTTCGTGTTACGGCAGGTCATCGTGAGATGCCAGGCCAAATCTAAGCCCATTCTGTCACAGGATCGCACACCGTCGGCTCGGTCTCACGGACGAACGCAGCCGGCCCTCGACGTTCCGGCCCGTCTATGCGGTTTGTCACGCATGTGCCACGTCAAGGATGTGCGTTGGTTATTCCAACAACACACCACCCATTTGATGCATATGCATGGGTGATACGTCTCCAACGTATCTATAATTTTTGATTGTTCTATGCTATTATATTATCAATCTTGGATGTTTTTATAAGCATTTATAGCAATTATATATCATTTTTTGGGACTAACCTATTAACTTAGTGACCAGTGCCAGTTGCTGTTTTCTGCCCTGTTTTTGTTTTACAGAAAATCAATGCCAAACGAAGTCCAAATGCCACGAAACTTTTTGGAGATATTTTATTGGGCAAGATAAACACTAGAAGCTTCGGGAGGAGGCCAGAAGCCCAGGAGGTGCCCACGAGGCACCAGGGCGCGCCTTGGGGGGGGGGCAGGCGCGCCTTGGGGAGGGGGGGGGGGCAGGCACGCCCTGGTACCTCGTGGGGCCCACAGAGCTCCGTTTGACCTAATTCCTCCACTATAAATTCAGAAAAAATCAGAAACCCTCAGGGGAGTCCACGATATACTTTTTCCGCCGCCACAAGTTTCTGTTCCAAAGAGATCCCATCTGGGGTCCTTCTTCGGTAATCTGCCGGAGGGGGAATCGATCACGGAGGGGCTCTACATCAACCTTGATGCCTCTCCGATGATGCGTGAGTAGTTTACCACAGACCTTCGGGTCCATAGTTAGTAGCTAGATGGCTTCTTCTCTCTCTTTGATCTTCAATACAATGTTCTCCTCGATGTTCTGATGTAATCCCTTTTTGCGGTGTGTTTGTAGGGATCCGATGAATTGTGAGTTTATGATCAGATTATCCATGAAATTATTTGAGTCTTTGCTGGGCTCTTTTATGCATGATTGTTATAGCCTCATATTTCTTCTCCGATCTATTGATTTGGTTTGGCCGACTAGATTGATTTATCTTGCCATGGGAAGAGGTGCTTTGTAATGGTTCGATCTTGCGGTGCTCAATCCCAGTGACAGAAAGGGACATGACACGTATGTATCATTGCTATTAAGGGTAAAAAGATGGGGTTTATTCATACATGAGTTTATCTTGTCTACACCATGTCATCATTCTTAAGGCATTACTCCGTTCTTTATGGACTTAATACACTAGATGCAAGCGGGATAGCGGTCGATGTGTGGAGTAATAGTAGTAGATGCAGGCAGGAGTCAGTCTACTTGTCTCGGACGTGATGCCTATATACATGATTATTGCCTTGGATATTGTCTTGATTATTTGCTTTTCTATCAATTGTGTCGTGGTGGAACGACCATCTATGGGGCCATGCAGCCCCTTGTGGTTCGGCGGAGGAGATCGGCGTTCACAAAGAGCATGAACAATGGAACGCGAGGGATTTTACCCAGGTTCGGGCCGCTGAGAAGCGTAAAACCCTACTCCTGCTTTTGGTGCATTAGTGGTATGGGAGCACAGTACAAGGAGCGCTTCTCCCGACAAGGTGTGGAGAGAGCAGCTACACGAGAGGTGCTTGTGTTTGAAAAGGGGTCCGAATCCTCTAAACTGTTGCCTTGGCCCTCCTTTTATAGTCCAAGGGGTTACCACAGTGGCAAAACAGTAATTACATCGTGACTAGATAGCAAACAGTGCTATCATACCTAACTCTGCCAGTTTAGGACAAAGGCATTAAATGCGCCGCTAGGTGTCATGTGGAGAGGTAGTCCCGGCAAGGCTTCAGCACCGCTTGCCCAGCTACCTCGTATTATCATGACACGCCTCCTGGACGGGTGTCTTTAGAGGCAAATCTTGTCCCAGCGTGCTGACACGTGCCTGACAAGCCTCACCAACCACCCTGCACGGTCGACACCTCGCATGTTGGCGAACACCTGTGCGGTGAGGTGGAGCGCTGGAGGGCTGGCATAAGCTTGCCGGCGCGGAGCTTGCCGGGTACTCGTCTTGCCGGTTTAGCCTTGCCGGCAAGGGATGTCTTCATCTGTGGTACTAGTTGAGTGTCGTGCCTTGAGCTTCTTCCTGGTAGCTTCTTCGGCTGGTCTTTGAATCTTGGCCCTGGCGGTTCCCGACAAGGAGGCTGCTACCGTCTGTGCATAAGTGAGGGTATAAAATACCCATGTTTTATACACCGACAGGAGCCCCCGCGCCTGGGCCATACGCGCGTCCGAAGCGTCGTTGGGTTAGGCCCAAACAATGCACAGACACGCGGCGGGGAACTACCGTTGTAACTTTCGCTATGATGGCTATCTTCTTTTTTTGAGATCTTCTTTGCTTCTTCATTAATCTGGTCCTGAGCGCTCCCTTGGTCACTTCCTGGCGATCCTTGTTGCCGGGTGGCCAGCCTGCAGGCGTACCCAGGCCAAGGGTATGCTTATGTGCGGGGTGTTGCTCAAGATTGCCCATTGTAATCCCGGCCTTGATCTCTCCGGGGTCTTCAGGAAGTTGTCGGACAACACGGATGTCACTGCTGCCACAGGATTGCTGCCCCTCTCGCCGACAAGGTTCTCCAAATCCCCAGGGTTCAAGGCGACTGCCGAGACTGAGCTTGTCGTCATATCCACCACTGAGCTGCCATGTACAAGATACATTTAATCTCTTGTTAGCCCTGCGCTTTTCCCGTGGTGTAATATAACTTGTGCTGCTTGGATGTATGCGTGCCGTTCCCCTCGTTTTATTTTGCCTTTGAATGATTGTATCCCTACGCTGTTCGGAATCTTGCCGGTGCGCACGCTTGCCGCGAGCGCTTTGAGGAACGGGTCCTTAGCAGCCTGCCGGAAACGCCGGCGCCGGCAAGCTTGCCGGAACGTGTACTTGCCGCGAGCGCTTTGAGGAACGGGTCCTTAGCAGCCTGCCGGAAGTACCGAGGCCGGCAAGTTTTCCTTAGCCGTTTTCACCGCAGCTACTTAAACTCGAAACAAAATAAGAGCGCGAATGATCACGACAAGGTCCTTTCGTGTGCAGGTTTCTCATACAAAGTGCAAAATCGTTCAAGGGAGAACGCGAATGTAATCAAGGAAATTTTTTCAAAGTTTTGCAACTTAGCTTTTCCCTGTGTCGTTTCTCTTGCTGCGTGAAATGATCACTTGGGTCACTTGAACGTCGTCAAAAATGGTACCCATATCTCCACTCCCCCCGGGAAACTTGCGCGCGAGGGATCCTTCTTATCCTTTTAAGAAAAAGAAAGAAGAGAAAAGAGCGGTTGAGGAACCTTGACGGTCCGCTAGTCATTTCATACAAACTAAAGTGTAAATCACAACATCACATGCATCGACATATAAATGGATATGTACGAGGAGTCGCGAAGCACTTAGCTTTATTATGCACAGGTTCTGTGCCTGGCTTTGTACAAAGGGTTACATGTCTTGCCGACAAAGCTTTGTACAAAAGGGGTCGTCGGGAGGTGTCCCGGCAACTGCGCCTTACAGGTAGAACTTGCGAAGATGCTCAATATTCCACGAGTTTTGCACTGGGATGCCATCTTCGGTCTCCAGCCGGACTGCGCCAGGCCTGGTTACTCGTGCTACCCGGTAAGGGCCTTCCCACTTTGGCGTCAACTTGTTTGATCCCTTGGCGGACTGAGCGTGCCGAAGAACAAGGCCGCCTTCCTCAAGGCTCCGGGCGTGCACTTTGCGGCTATGGTAGCGGCGCAAGGCTTGCTGGTAGCGCGCAGCTCGCACAGCCGCCCGAAGACGATCTTCCTCAAGGAGCAATGCGTCGGCTTGCCGCAGTTGCTCTTGCTCAGCTTCATCATAAGCGAGTACTCGAGGTGACCCGTATTTGAGTTCCGTGGGGAGCACCGCTTCTGCACCATAGATTAGGGAGAAGGGTGTCTGGCCGGTAGCTCAATTTGGTGTCGTCCTGATTGACCAAAGAACCACCGGCAACTCATCAACCCATCGCATTCCGCATTTGCGCAGCTTGTCGAAAGTTCTTGCCTTGAGACCACGCAGCACTTCAGCATTCATCCTTTCCGCTTGGCCGTTGCTTCTCGGGTGAGCAACGGACGCGAAACAGATTTTGCTGCCAAGGCCTTGGATGTATTGCATGAAGGTGCGGCTCGTGAATTGTGTGCCATTGTCGGTGATGATCCTGTTAGGAACCCCGAAATGGCAAACTAACCCTTTAAAGAACTTAATGGCTGATTGCGCTGTCACCTTTCTCACTGGCTCCACTTCAGGCCACTTTGTGAACTTGTCGATGGCGACGTACAAGAACTCAAAGCCCCCGGCAGCACGGGGGAAGGGGCCCAAGATATCGAGCCCCCAGACCGAAAAGGGCCAGGAGAGAGGGATCGTTTGGAGAGCTTGAGCTGGTTGATGTATATTCTTCGAATGGAACTGGCATGCTTCACACTTGGTTACTAGCTCAGTCGCATCCTGGAGGGTGGTGGGCCAATAAAAGCCTTGCCGGGAGGCTTTGCCGGCAAGTGCCCTTGATCCTATGTGAGAGCCGCATATGCCTCCATGTATCTCTGCCAACAGCTTTAGTCTGTCTTCCCGGCAGATACACTTCAATTTCACACCGTTTGGTCGCTTTCTGTATAGGATGCTATCCACAAACTGATACATACTTGACTGACGGGCTACTTTCTCTGCTTCTTCTTGCCCATCGGGGAGTTCTCCTGTTTGAAGGAAACGGACTATCTGCTGCGCCCATGCCGGAGCCTGTGGCTCGACGACAAGGACTAAAGGCATCTCTTCGGCCGCGGGAGCGCTTGGTTCTGCGGTAAGAACCCGTGGTTCCGCGCTAAGCCGCTGCTCACCGACAACAGTGTTGTTGTTCCCGGCATTATCCTTGTTGGCGGCTTCCGGGAGCTCTGCCGGAAAGTATTTGCCGGTACTCAACTTCCTTCTCTTACTGGCCTGCGTCGACGGAGTAACTGTGGGTTGATTCAAATGGAGCACAAAGGTTCCCGGTTCCACAGGAAGCTTTTGCGCGGCACACTTTGACAGGCTATCAGCAATGCTGTTTTCCGCACGAGGGATGTGCTCTGTTAGCAGTCCATCAAAGTGTTCCTCCAATTTCCTCACTTCTTCCACATATGCTCTCATCAATGGGATCTGGTAATCTTTATTCACTTGCTTCACAACGAGCTGCGAGTCACCGCGGATGATCAACTTTTTGATTCCAAGGTCTACCGCGATCCTGAGACCGGCAAGGAGTCCCTCATACTCAGCAGTGTTGTCCGTAGCTTACTCCCTAGGGAAATGCATTTGGACCACGTACTTGAGGTGCTCTCCGGTGGGTGCGACAAGCAGCACTCCGGCACCGGCGCCTTGCAGCGAAAAGGCACCATCAAAGTACATAATCCATTCTTTCGCTGTTTCCTTGCCGGGGAGAGCTGTTTCTTGAATCTCTTCGTCTTGCGTTGGTGTCCATTCAGCAATGAACTCTGCCAGGGCCCTGCTCTGGATTGTTGAAGTGCTTTCAAACTTGAGTGCGAAGCTTGACAATTCCAACGCCCACTCCACTATCCTGCCGGCTGGCTCTGGGTTTCTCAAGATGCGTTGCAACGGAAAGCGAGTGACGACGGTAATCTCGTGTGCTTGGAAGTAGTGGCGCAGCTTTCTTGAGGCCATAAGAAGGCCGAAAAGCAATTTCTGCACCCCCGAATATCTTGACCTAGCCCCCTGCAGAAGGGAACTAACAAAATAGACAGGCCGCTGCACCATTTTCTTCTTCGGCACCACTTGCTGATCAGCTTCATTTGCTTGCGCTGTATCTGCCTTGTCGGCGTCAGACCTTGCCGGAGAAGATTCTGGTTTGTCGCTGGATGGGCTTGCCGTGGTTGCTTCCTCGCCACTGATTTCCCTCTGTGCCACTAATGCAGCGCTAGCCACTTGATTCGTTGCCGCTACGTACAGCAACAATGGCTCTTGTGGTCTAGGCGCAACTAGTGTTGGCGCAGAGGAGAGGTATCCTTTCAAGTCTTGCAGCGCGGCCTCCACTTCCGAAGTCCATTTCATTGGCCCGCCTTTTTCAAAATTTTGAAAAACGGCAAGGTGCGCTCGGCAGATCTTGAAATGAACCTACTCAAGGCAGCAACACAACCGGCAAGACGCCGCACATCCTTGACGCTCTTCGGCGCTTGAATCTGCTCAATTGCCTTGATCTTATCAGGATTTGCTTCAATTCCCCGCTGAGATACAAAGAACCCGAGAAGCTTGCCGGACGGGACGCCAAACACACACTTCTCGGGGTTGAGCTTCAGATTAATCTTGCGCAAGTTTGCGAATGTCTCTTCTAAGTCTTGAATGAGGGTTGACTTGTCCTTGGTTTTGACCACTATATCATCCATGTAGGCTTCTACATTCCTGTGCAGCTGGGGCCCAAAACCACTCTGGACTGCTCTTGCAAACGTAGAACCGGCACTCTTTAATCCGAAAGGCATACGCACGAAGCAGTATGTGCCACATGGAGTAATGAATGCGGTTTTCTCTTCGTCCTCCCTGGCCATGAATATCTGATGGTACCCAGAATATGCATCAAGGAAGGAGAGCAGATCGCAGCCAGAGGTGGAGTCCACAATTTGATGGATGCGTGGCAATGGGAAAGGATCTTTTGGACAAGCTTTGTTGATATCTGTGTAGTCTATACAAAGTCTCCACTTCCCGTTTGCTTTGCGCACTACCACTGGATTTGCCAACCACGTGGGATGCAACACTCCTCTGACCAGGCCTGCCGCTTCGAGTTTCTTGATTTCTTCGGCAATGAACTGCTGTCGCTCCAAAGTTTGCTTCTGGACTTTCTGTTTGACGGGCCAAGCGTGGGGACAGACGGCAAGGTGGTGCCCAATTACCTCCCTGGGAACGCCGGGGATGTCGGACGGTCGCCATGCGAACACGTCGACATTCGGTCGCAGGAAGGCAACGGGCGCGCTTTCCTATTTGCTGTCAAGGGTGGCGCTGATGGTGAAGGCACCGTCAGCGCCGTCCTCCCTTGCCGGCACCTCCTTGGTTGCCGGTGCAGTGGCCTTGGATCTCTTACCGGCAGAGCATTCCGGCAAGTCTTCAATGGGTGCACAGCACTCCGAAGAGGTGCGCTTCCTGGAATCCTTGCTAGAGGTCTTGCCGGAGTTCTTCTTTTCGTTCTTCTTGGCGGGAGCTGGCGCCTTGGCTGCCTCTGCCGCAACCGCATCCCTGTACATCTTGTCGACGCAAATGACTGCATCTTTCTTGTCGGAGTTGATGGAAATGACACCCATCGGCCCTGGCATCTTCAATGTGTTATAAGCGTAGTGAGACGCTGCCATGAATTTTGCCAAGGCTGGGCGGCCAAGAATTCCGTTATACGGCAGGGGGATTTTGACGACATCAAAGACAATCTTTTCCGTCCTGTAATTCAGTTCCCCGCCAAACGTCACCGGCAAGGTGATCTTCCCCTTGGGCTGGCTCCTTCCCGGGTTCACTCCCTGAAACGTGCCCGTTCTCTCAAGTTCCTCGTCGGGGATTTGCAGCCTCTTGATAACTTCCGGAGAGATCAGGTTCAGACCGGCCCCACCGTCAACTAACATCTTTGTTACCTGGAGGTTGCGAATTGTTGGTGAGACCAACAATGGCAAACACCCAACCGCAGTTACGCGATCAGGGTGGTCCTCAGCATCAAAGATGATAGGCGTGTGTGACCATTTGAGTGGCTTTTGAGAGCCCATTGCCGGCTCTGCCGCGTTAACCTCACGAGCCCACTGTTTGAGTTGGCGGTGGGAGGAGTGCAAAGATGCACCTCCGTCAACGCACATGGCGTCAGTTGCCTTCTGGAATTCTTGTTCGCTGGTCTCATCATCATCCTCTTCCTCTTCACTTCCATCATCTCCTTCTTTCTTCTCACGGCCTCTAGCAGGCTTTTCCTTCTGCTGCTTGGCCTTGCCGCGGCGGCCTCCTCGACCACCGTGGCCCTTTTTGCCGGACCCGCCGGCACCATCTTGACCCTTTTCCTTGTCGCGCTTCTCATATTCAGCCTTTTGCTTCTCGACAAGGTGCTCGACTTGCCGGCACTCTTGGAGATCATGGCCCTTGGTGCGGTGGATCTTGCAGTATGGCCCATCGGACTTGCCGGCCCTCTCGTTTGCCGCTGCCTCCTGACAAGCGGCGCATGCAGCTGCCTCCTTGCTGGGACTCTCTGTTTTGGCTTTCTTGGTGGACTCAGAGTTGCCGGAACCTTCGACGGCCATCACAGTTTTACCTTTGCGCTTCCTGTTACGCTTTCGGCCCTTCTTCCTCGGGGTGGCAGCATCATCGTCCTCAGAATCTACTTCGGCGCCAGCGTCCTCTCCGGGGAGCCTTCTTCCTTCCTCGGCACGGGCACACTTATCCGCCAGCGTGTAGAGCTCGTTGACGGTCTTGGGCAACTTGACGTTCATCTTCTCCCGCATCCTCCGATTGCGCACATTCGTGTGAAAGGCGGCAATCACGGCTACGGGGTGCACGTCTGGAATGTTGCGGTGCACACGGCTGAATCTCTGGATGTACTTGCGCAAGGTTTCTCCATCTCTCTGCGGGATCACCTGTAGATCGCTGGGCTGCCCAGGAGCCTTGTGGCCTCCGGTAAAGGCACCAACGAACTCGTTGCAGAGGTCTGACCACGAAGAGATGGAGTTCTCCGGCAAGTTCATCAGCCAAGATCTCACGTTGGGTTTCAGTACCAACGGAAAGTAGTTGGCGAGGATTCTCTCATCTCTTCCTCCGGCAGCTTGTACGACAATCGTATAGATGCCCATAAATTCTGCCGGGTTCAGCTTGCCGTCATATTTTTCTGGCACTTCTAGTTTGAAGGCTCGAACGGACGGCCACCGGACTTGCCGCAGCTCACGAGTGAAGGCAGGACACCCAACCTCGTAAGGTATGTATCCGCCAACCCCTGGCGCAGGCTCATTAACGATGGGGCCGTTACGCACGTCGGATTGACGGCGTGCCTCGCGGCGCCGTTCGATGGTGGTGCGGGCGTCCTCAGCCCGCCTGTCTCGCAGCACTTGCCGCTGATCCTGCCGCGCTCGCGGGTCCGAAGACGCGATCGACATCTCATCGGGTCCAAAAGACGGCTGGGCTTGTCGCGGCTGTCGGCGTTGCTGTTGTTGAGGCTGCTGTCGCGGCGGTGACTGCACCGTTAGTGCGGCTCCGTCAGCGCGGCCACCAGCTGGAGATGCCGGCGCCGGTTGCGGACGCCGTGAGGGTTCCGTTTGCTGTGACGTGCTGGCTTCGGCAAATCCAATCAAGCTCTGGATGGTGGCTCTCCACTCGTCCATCTTCTCTGCTGCCGGAGGGAAGTTTAGCAGCATCTGAGCTCGCGCCATGGCTTCTGCCGCTGTGGCTGGCATGGCTGGGAGCGAAGAGCGCGACGTCGCTCTACTCCTGGCAGAGCCAGTAAGAGCGCCATTGTGGTTCTGCTGCCGTGGCACATGACCAGCAGCGGGTCGCCGAGGCGGAGGCGGTGCTTGAGGATCCGGGACTTGGTCCACAGGTGTCTTGCCATGAGGTCGCCGCTGCCCGGAGTCGTTGGCGCTGCTCGGGGCTGTGCCGCGCCCATTGTGCAAAGGGCGCGGCGTCTATCCTGAAGCAGCGTCCTTGGATGTCGCCGCAGCGGGGTCTCGGCTCGCGCCAGCCCGGGCGTTGCCGCTCCGGTGGCTGCGTTCATCGTCGCGGTGAGGAGGAGGAGGAGGAGGAAGGCGCCCGTCCGCTCCGCCTGCGCCATCGCGGCTCCATTCGCCAGAGGATCGAGGAGGTCGACCGGCTCCGTCGTGCTCGTCCCTTGCGCCGACCGCGATGGGCGCAACGACCGCGTCGCCGGCGCTGGTCGCGCCGACCGCAGTACCCGCGCCGCTCGCATTGGCTGCGCCGCCTGCGCCGCTTGCGGACGCATGCGGGGTGGCCGTCATCGTGATGCCCTTTTTCTTGGGCGCCATCGATGACGAGGAGTACGGTGATGAAGTTGATGATGAAGATGAAGAAGACGCGCGGTCCACTGATCAAGGTTCACACAGGCGCTTCTCCCCTACCTGGTGCGCCAAAGATGTCGTGGTGGAACGACCATCTATGGGGCCATGCAGCCCCTTGTGGTTCGGCGGGGGAGATCGGCGTGCACAAAGAGCATGAACAATGGAACGCGAGGGATTTTACCCAGGTTCGGGCCGCTGAGAAGCATAAAAGCCTACTCCTGCATTTGGTGCATTAGTGGTATGGAAGCACAGTACAAGGAGCGCTTCTCCCGGCAAGGTGCGGAGAGAGCAGCTACACGAGAGGTGCTTGTGTTTGAAAAGGGGTCCGAATCCTCTAAACTGTTGCCTTGGCCCTCCTTTTATAGTCCAAGGGGTTACCATAGTGGCAAAACAGTAATTACATCGTGACTAGATAGCAAACAGTGCTATCATACCTAACTCTGCCAGTTTAGGACAAAGGCATTAAATGCGCTGCTAGGTGTCATGTGGAGAGGTAGTCCCGGCAAGGCTTCAGCACCGCTTGCCCAGCTACCTCGTATTATCATGACACGCCTCCTGGACGGGTGTCTTTAGAGGCAAATCTTGTCCCAGCGTGCTGACACCTGCCCGACAAGCCTCACCAACCACCCTGCGCGGTCGACACCTCGCCTGTTGGCTTACACCTGTGCGGTGAGGTGGAGCGCTGGAGGGCTGGCATAAGCTTGCCGGCGTGGAGCTTGCCGGGTACTCATCTTGCCGGTTTAGCCTTGCCGACAAGGGATGTCTTCATCTCTGGTACTAGTTGAGTGTCGTGCCTTGAGCTTCTTCCTGGTAGCTTCTTCGGCTGGTCTTTGAATCTTGGCCCTGGCGGTTCCTGGCAAGGCCTTGCCCGGCAAGGAGGCTGCTACCATCTGTGCATAAGTCAGGGTATACAATACCCATGTTTTATACACCGACAAATTGCCCAACAGTAATTTGTCTACCCACCGTATGCTATTTTCTATGAGAGAAGCTACTAGTGAAAACTATGGCCCCGGGTCTATCTAAATCATATTACTAAAACCCTAAAAACCTTGCTGTAATTTTACTTTACTTATTTTATTTTGTATTTTTGTTTCAATCTATCTATCTATCATATACAATTTAATCTTGCAACTTACCGCCGAGAGATTGACAACCTCTCGTTTGCGTTGGGTGCAAGGATTTGTTGTTTGTGTGCAGGTATTGCTAACGAGGTGTTGCGTGATTCTCCTACTGGATTGATAACCTTGGTTTCAGAACTGAGGGAAATACTTATCTCTACTGTGCTGCATCATCCCTTCCTCTTCGGGGAAATACCAACGCAAGCTACAAGTAGCAGGAAGAATTTCTGGCGCCGTTGCCGGGGAGACATCATCAACATCTATCAAGTACCTTTGCACAAACTCTCATCTCCTTGCATTTACTTTATTTGCCATTTGCCTCTCGTTTTCATCTCCCCCACTTCTAAAACATTTTTACAAAAATACAAAAATATTTTCCGTTTGCCTTTTTGCGTGTTTTCTTATTTGCCTTTTTGCTTGCTTGTTGTCATGTTTGCGTAACCACGATGTCTCAAGAAAATACAAAATTGTGTGATTTTTCCAATACTAATAATAATGATTTTATTAGTACTCCGATTGCTCCTCCCGCCACTAGTGCGGAGACTTGTGATATTAATTCCGCTTTCTAAATCTTGTTATGAAAGAACAATTTTCTGGTAGTCCTAATGAAGATGATGCATCCCATCTTAACACTTTCGTAGAATTGTGTGACATGCAAAAGAAAAAAGATTTGTGGGATCGTGCAAAAATTTGGTTTTTATCTTTACCACGAAATAGCATCGATTCTTGGGATATGTGTAAAGATGCTTTTATTACCAAGTATTTTCCTCCCGCGAAAATTATTTCTCTTAGAAATCAAATTATGAATTTTAAGCAACTTGATCATGAACATGTTGCCCAATCTTGGGAGAGGATGAAATTAATGATAAGAAATTGCCCTACTCATGGCTTAAATTTATGGATGATCATACAAAATTTTTATGCGGGATTGAATTTTGTTTCTAGAAATCTTTTAGATTCCGCCGCGGGTGGTACTTTTATGGAAATTACTTTGGGAGAAGCTACTAAATTGCTTGATAATATTATGGCTAATTATTCACAATGGCATACTGAAAGAGTTCCTACTAGTAAAAAAGTGAATTCTGTTGAAAAAATTAATACTTTGAGTAATAAAGTTGATGCGCTTATGAAATTGGTTGCTAGCAAAAATGCTCCTATTGATCCTAATGATGTTCCTTTGTCCACTTTGATTGAGCAAAATAATGATCCCATAGATGTGAATTTTGTCTCGCGAAACAATTTTGGTAGTAATGCTTATAGAGGTAATTTCAATGCTAGACCGTTTCCTGGAAATTCCTCTAATAATTATGGCAATCCCTATGGTAATTCCTACAATAATAATAGGACACCTTCTGATCTTGAAAGTAATATTAAAGAAATTATTAATGCTCAAAAGGTTTTCAACGCTACGATAGAAGAAAAATTGAGTAAACTTGATGATATGTCTAGGAGCATTGATAGAATTATTCATGATGTGGAAAATCTTAAGACAAAAATTTTGCGACCTAAAGTTGATATTAGTGAATCAGTTAAAGCTTTATATGTCTCCATGGATGAAAGTAAGAAATGAACCGCTATGCTAAGAGCTAAACGAGAATTTTTAGAAAAAGCGATTCCTCCTGGTTTTATCGTAGTAATGATGAAGAAATTAAAATGATTGGTGTTTCATCTATTTATTCTTTGTTTAGAAATATAAAACTTGATGAAAAGGGGACTGAAGAAGAGTCAACTTTAATTAGTAGGCATCCCCATAATTCGGAGGGTGACAATATTGATAAGAAAATTGAAAAAAGTGGGTTTGGAGAGGTAAAAACTTTAACTAGCAAATGGATGTCAAAACTGCATTCCTTAATGGATATCTTAAAGAAGAGTTGTATATGATGCAACCAGAAGGTTTTGTCGATCCAAAGGGTGCTAACAAAGTATGCAAGCTCCAGCGATCCATTTATGGACTGGTGCAAGCATCTCGGAGTTGGAATATACGATTTGATGAAGTGATCAAAACGTATGGTTTATACAGACTTTTGGAGAAGCCTGTATTTACAAGAAAGTGAGTGGGAGCTCTGTAGCATTTCTGGTATTATATGTGGTTGACATATTGTTGATTGGAAATGATACGGAATTTCTAGATAGCATAAAAGGATACTTGAATAAGAATTTTTCAATGAAAGACCTCGGTGAAGCTGCTTATATATTGGGCATCAAGATCTATAGAGATAGATCAAGACGCTTAATTGGACTTTCACAAAGCACATACCTTGATAAAGTTTTGAAGAAGTTCAAAATGGATCAGTCAAAGAAAGGGTTCTTGCCTGTGTTACAAGGTGTGAAGTTGAGTAAGACTCAATGCCCGACCACTGCAGAAGATAGAGAGAAAATGAAATTCATTCCTATTCTTCAGCCATAGGTTCTATCATGTATGCAATGCTGTGTACCAGACCTGATGTGTGCCTTGCTATAAGTTTAGCAGGGAGGTACCAAAGTAATCCAGGAGTGGATCACTGGACAGCGGTCAAGAACATCCTGAAATACCAGAAAAGGACTAAGGATATGTTTCTCATTTATGGAGGTGACAAAGAGCTTGTCGTAAAGGGTTACGTCGATGCAAGCTTTGACACTGATCCGGATGACTCTAAGTCACAAACCGAATACGTATTTATATTGAATGGTGGAGCTGTAAGTTGGTGCAGTTCCAAACAAAGTGTCGTGGCGGGATCTACGTGTGAAGCGGAATACATAGCTACTTCGGAAGCAGCAAATGAAGGAGTCTGGATGACGGAGTTCATATCCGATCTAGGTGTTATACCTAGTGCATCGGAACCAATGAAAATCTTTTGTGACAATACTGGAGCAATTGCCTTAGCGAAGGAATCCAGATTTCACAAGAGAACCAAGCACATCAAGAGACGCTTCAATTCCATCCGTGATCAAGTCAAGGAGGGAGACATAGAAATTTGCAAAATACTTACGGATCTGAATGTTGCAGACCCGTTGACTAAGCCTCTTCCACGAGCAAAACATGATCAGCACCAAGACTCCATGGATGTTAGAATCATTACTATGTAATCTAGATTATTGACTCTAGTGCAAGTGGGAGACTGAAGGAAATATGCCCTAGAGGCAATAATAAAGTTGTTATTTATATTTCCTTATATCATGATAAATACTTATTATTCATGCTAGAATTGTATTAACCGGAAACTTAGTACATGTGTGAATACATAAGACAATCAGAGTGTCCCTAGAATGCCTCTACTTGACTAGCTCGTTAATCAAAGATGGTTAAGTTTCCTGACCATGAACAAGTGTTGTCATTTGATGAACGGGATCACATCATTAGAGAATGATGTGATGGACAAGACCCATCCGTTAGCTTAGCATAATGATCGTTTAGTTTTATTGCTACTGCTTTCTTCATGACTTATACATATTCCTCTGACTATGAAGATTATGCAACTCCCGAATACCGGAGGAGCACTTAGTGTGCTATCAAACGTCACAACGTAACTGGGTGATTATAAAGATGCTCTACAGGTGTCTCCGAAGGTGTTTGTTGAGTTGGCATAGATCGAGAATAGGATTTGTCACTCCGAATGTCGGAGAGGTATCTCTGGGCCCTCTCGGTAATGTACATCACTATAAGCCTTGCAAGCAATGTGACAAATGAGTTAGTTGCGGGATGATACATTACGGAACGAGTAAAGAGACTTGCCGGTAACGAGATTGAACTAGGTATGATGATACCGTCGATCGAATCTCGGGCAAGTAACATACCGATGACAAAGGGAACAACGTATGTTGTTATGCGGTTTGACCGATAAAGATCTTCGTAGAATATGTAGGAGCCAATATGAGCATCCAGGTTCCGCTATTGGTTATTGATCGGAGATGTGTCTCGGTCATGTCTACATAGTTCTCGAACCCGTAGGGTCCGCACGCTTAACGTTCGATGACGATTTGTATTATGAGTTATGTGATTTTGATGACCGAAGTTTGTTTGGAGTCCCGGATGAGATCGCGGACATGACGAGGAGTCTCGAAATGGTCGAGAGGTAAAGATTCATATATTGGAAGGCTATATTCGGACGTCGGAAAGGTTCCGAGTGATTCGGGTATTTTTCGGAGTACCGGGGAGTTACGGGAATTCACCGGGAGAAGTAATGGGCCTTATTGGGCCATACGGGAAAAGGAGAGGCAGGCCACGTGAGGAGGCGCGCGCCCCCCCTTTGCCCAAACCGAATTGGACTAGGGGAGGGGGCGCAGCCCGCTCTTTCCTTTCCCTCTCCCTTCCCCCTTTCCTACTCCTTATGGGAGGTGGAATCCTACTAGGACTAGGGAGTCCTAGTAGGACTCCACACCTTGGTGCGCCCCCCTAGGGCCGGCTGCCTCTCCCTCTCCCTCCTTTATATACGGAGGCAAGGGGCACCCCAAACACACAACAGTTGTTCCTTAGCCGTGTGCGGTGCCCCCTCCACAGTTCAACATCTCGGTCATATTGTCGTAGTGCTTAGGCGAAGCCCTGCGCCGGTAACATCATCATCACCGTCGTCACGCCATCGTGCTGACGGAACTCTCCCTCGACCCTCTAATGGATCAAGAGCTCGAGGGACGTCATCGTGCTGAACGTGTGCTGAACACGGAGGTGCCGTACGTTTGGTACTTGGATCGGTCGGATCGTGAAGACGTTCGACTACATCATCCGCGTTACTAAACGCTTCCGCTTTCTGTCTACGAGGGTACGTAGCCACACTCTCCCCTCTCGTTGCTATGCATCACCATGATGGATCTTGCGTGATCGTAGGATTTTTTTTTTGAAATACTACGTTCTCTAACAGTGGTATCAGAGCCAGGTCTATGCGTAGATGTTATATGCACGAGTAGAACACAAAGGGTTTGTGGGCGATAATAGTCATACTGCTTACCACCAACGTCTTACTTTGATTCCGCGGTATTGTTGGATGAAGCGGCCCGGACCGACATTACACGTACGCTTACGTGAGACTGGTTCTACCGACGTGCTTCGCACAAAGGTGGCTGGAGGGTGTCTGTTTCTCCAACTTTAGTTGAATCGAGTTTGACTACGGCCGGTCCTTGTTGAAGGTTAAAACAGCACACTTGACGAAAAATCGTTGTGGTTTTGACGCGTAGGTAAGAACGGTTCTTGCTAGAAAACCGTAGCAGCCATGTAAAACTTGCAACAACAAAGTAGAGGACGTCTAACTTGTTTTTGCAGGGTATGCCGTGATGTGATATGGTCAAGACATGATGAGATATAAGTTGTTGTATGAGATGATCATGTTTTGTATTATATTATGACAACCGGCAGGAGCCTAATGGTTGTCTCTTTATTGTATGAGATGCAAGCACGATGTATATGCTTTACTTTATCGCTAAACGTTAGCAATAGTCGTAGAAGCAATAGTTGGTGAGACGACTACACGACGACAAGTTGATGGAGATCAAGATGATGAAGATCATGGTGTCGTACCGGTGACGATGGAAATCATGACGGTGCTTTGGAGATGGAGATCAAAGGCACAAGACGATGATGGCCATATCATGTCACATATTTTGATTGCATGTGATGTTTATCCTTTATGCATCTTATTTTGCTTAGTACGGCGATAGCATTATAAGATGATCCCTTCACTAAATTTCAAGATAAGTGTTCTCCCCTAGTATGCACCGTTGCGAAGGTTCGACGCTTCTAAGCACCACGTGATGATCGGGTGTGATGGATTCTTTCGTTCGCATACAACGGGTGTAAGCCAGTTTTACACACGCAGAATACTTGGGTTAAACTTGACGAGCCTAGCATATGCAGATATGGCCTCGGAACACTGAGACCGAATGGTCGAACGTGAATCATATAGTAGATATGATCAACATAGTGATGTTCACCATTGAAAGCTACTCCATCTCACGTGATGATCGGACATGGTTTAGTTGATATGGGTCACGTGATCATTTAGATGACTAGAGGGATGTCTATCTAAGTGGGAGTTCTTAAGTAATATGATTAATTGAACTTTAATTTATCATGAACTTAGTACCTGATAGTGTTTTGCATATCTATGTCGTTGTAGATCAATGGCCCGTGCTACCGTTCCCTTGAATTTTAATGCGTTCCTAGAGAAAGCTAAGTTGAAAGATGATGGTAGCAACTACACGGACTGGGTCCGTAACTTGAGGATTATCCTCATTGCTGCACAGAAGAATTACGTCCTAGATGCACTGCTAGGTAACCCACCCGCGCCCGCTAATCTAGACGTTGTGAACGCCTGGCAAACGCGGATTGATGACTACTCGATAGTTCAGTGTGCCATGCTTTACGGCTTAGAATCGGGACTTCAAAGACGTTTTGAACGTCATGGAGCATATGAGATGTTCCAGGAGTTGAAGTTAATATTTCAAGCAAATGCCCGAGTTGAGAGATATGAAGTCTCCAACAAGTTCTATAGCTGCAAGATGGAGGAGAATAGTTCTGTCAGTGAACACATACTCAGAATGTCTGGGTACCACAATCACTTGACACAGCTGGGAGTTAATCTTCCTGATGATGCTGTCATTGACAGAGTTCTTCAATCACTGCCACCAAGCTATAAAGGCTTCGTGATGAACTATAATATGCAAGGAATGAACAAAACAATTTCCGAGCTCTTCGCGATGCTAAAGGCTGCGGAGGTAGAAATCAAGAAGGAGCATCAAGTGTTGATGGTTAACAAGACCACTAGTTTCAAGAAAAAGGGCAAGGGGAAGAACGGGAATTCCAAGAAGAACGGCAAGCAAGTTGCTGCTCAAGGGAAGAAACCCAAGTCTGGACCTAAGCCTGAAACTGAGTGCTTCTACTGCAAAGGGACTGGTCACTGGAAGCGGAACTGCCCCAAGTATTTGGCGGAGAAGAAGGATGGCAAAGTGAAAGGTATATGTGATATACATGTTATTGATGTGTACCTTACTAATGCTCGTAGTAGCACCTGGGTATTTGATACTGGTTCTGTTGCTCATATTTGCAACTCGAAACAGGGGCTACGGATCAAGCGATAATTGGTTAAGGACGAGGTGACGATGCGCGTGGGAAATGGTTCCAAAGTCGATGTGATCGCAGTCGGCACGCTACCTCTACATCTACCGTCAGGATTAGTTTTAGACCTAAATAATTGTTATTTGGTGCCAGCGTTGAGCATGAACATTGTATCTGGATCTTGTTTAATGAGAGACGGTTATTCATTTAAATCAAAGAATAATGGTTGTTCGATTTATATGAGTAATATCTTTTATGGTCATGCACCCTTGATGAGTGGTCTATTTTTGTTGAATCTCGATAGTAGTGATACACATGTTCATAGTGTTGAAGCCAAAAGATGCAAAGTTAATAATGATAGTGCAACTTATTTGTGGCACTGCCGTTTAGGTGATCATATTGGTGTAAAGCGCATGAAGAAACTCCATGCTGATGGGCTTTTGGAATCACTTGATTATGAATCACTTGATACTTGCGAACCATGCCTCATGGGCAAGATGATTAAAACTCCGTTCTCCGGAACAATGGAGCGAGCAACAGACTTGTTGGAAATAATACATACTGATGTATGCGGTCCGATGAGTGTTGAGGCTCGCGGCGGGTATCGTTATTTTCTGACCTTCACAGATGATTTGAGCAGATATGGGTATATCTACTTGATGAAACATAAGTCTGAAACATTTGAAAAGTTCAAAGAATTTCAGAGTGAAGTGGAAAATCATCGTAACAAGAAAATAAAGTTTCTACGATCTGATCGTGGAGGAGAATATTTGAGTTATGAGTTTGGTCTTCATTTGAAACAATGTGGAATAGTTTCGCAACTCACGCCACCTGGAACACCACAGCGTAATGGTGTGTCCGAACGTCGTAACCGTACTTTATTGGATATGGTGCGATCTATGATGTCTCTTACCGATTTACCGCTATCGTTTTGGGGTTATGCTTTAGAGACGGCTGCATTCACGTTAAATAGGGCACCATCTAAATCCGTTGAGACGACACCATATGAACTGTGGTTTAGTAAGAAACCTAAGCTGTCGTTTCTTAAAGTTTGGGGCTGCGATGCTTATGTGAAAAAGCTTCAACCTGATAAGCTCGAACCCAAATCGGAGAAATGTGTCTTCATAGGATACCCAAAGGAGACTGTTGGGTATACCTTCTATCACAGATCCGAAGGCAAGATATTCGTTGCTAAGAATGGATCCTTTCTAGAGAAGGAGTTTCTCTCGAAAGAAGTGAGTGGGAGGAAAGTAGAACTTGATGAGGTAATAGTACCTTCTCCAGAATTGGAAAGTAGTTCATCACAGAAATCAGTTCCAGTGATTCCTACACCAATTAGTGAGGAAGCTAATGATGATGATCATGAAACTTCAAATCAAGTTACTACTGAACTTCGCAGGTCTTCCAGAGTACGATCCGCACCAGAGTGGTTTGGTAATCCTGTTCTGGAGGTCATGTTACTTGACCATGACGAACCTACGAACTATGAGGAAGCGATGATGAGCCCAGATTCCGCAAAATGGCTGGAGGCCATGAAATCTGAGATGGGATCCATGTATGAGAACAAAGTGTGGACTTTGGTTGACTTGCCCGATGATCGGCAAGCCATAGAGAATAGATGGATTTTTAAGAAGAAGACTGATGCTGACGGTAATGTTACTGTCTTCAAAGCTCGACTTGTTGCAAAAGGTTTTCGACAAGTTCAAGGAGTTGACTACGATGAGACCTTCTCACCCGTAGCGATGCTTAAGTCGGTCCGAATCATGTTAGCAATTGCCGCATTTTATGATTATGAAATTTAGCAAATGGATGTCAAAACTGCATTCCTTAATGGATATCTTAAAGAAGAGTTGTATATGATGCAACCAGAAGGTTTTGTCGATCCAAAGGGTGCTAACAAAGTATGCAAGCTCCAGCGATCCATTTATGGACTGGTGCAAGCATCTCGGAGTTGGAATATACGATTTGATGAAGTGATCAAAACGTATGGTTTATACAGACTTTTGGAGAAGCCTGTATTTACAAGAAAGTGAGTGGGAGCTCTATAGCATTTCTGGTATTATATGTGGATGACATATTGTTGATTGGAAATGATACGGAATTTCTAGATAGCATAAAAGGATACTTGAATAAGAATTTTTCAATGAAAGACCTCGGTGAAGCTGCTTATATATTGGGCATCAAGATCTATAGAGATAGATCAAGACGCTTAATTGGACTTTCACAAAGCACATACCTTGATAAAGTTTTGAAGAAGTTCAAAATGGATCAGTCAAAGAAAGGGTTCTTGCCTGTGTTACAAGGTGTGAAGTTGAGTAAGACTCAATGCCCGACCACTGCAGAAGATAGAGAGAAAATGAAATTCATTCCCTATGCTTCAGCCATAGGTTCTATCATGTATGCAATGCTGTGTACCAGACCTGATGTGTGCCTTGCTATAAGTTTAGCAGGGAGGTACCAAAGTAATCCAGGAGTGGATCACTGGACAGCGGTCAAGAACATCCTGAAATACCAGAAAAGGACTAAGGATATGTTTCTCATTTATGGAGGTGACAAAGAGCTTGTCGTAAAGGGTTACGTCGATGCAAGCTTTGACACTGATCCGGATGACTCTAAGTCACAAACCGGATACGTATTTATATTGAATGGTGGAGCTGTAAGTTAGTGCAGTTCCAAACAAAGTGTCGTGGCGGGATCTACGTGTGAAGTGGAATACATAGCTTCTTCGGAAGCAGCAAATGAAGGAGTCTGGATGACGGAGTTCATATCCGATCTAGGTGTTATACCTAGTGCATCGGAACCAATGAAAATCTTTTGTGACAATACTGGAGCAATTGCCTTAGCGAAGGAATCCAGATTTCACAAGAGAACCAAGCACATCAAGAGACGCTTCAATTCCATCCGTGATCAAGTCAAGGAGGGAGACATAGAAATTTGCAAAATACTTACGGATCTGAATGTTGCAGACCCGTTGACTAAGCCTCTTCCACGAGCAAAACATGATCAGCACCAAGACTCCATGGGTGTTAGAATCATTACTATGTAATCTAGATTATTGACTCTAGTGCAAGTGGGAGACTGAAGGAAATATGCCCTAGAGGCAATAATAAAGTTGTTATTTATATTTCCTTATATCATGATAAATACTTATTATTCATGCTAGAATTGTATTAACCGGAAACTTAGTACATGTGTGAATACATAAGACAATCAGAGTGTCCCTAGAATGCCTCTACTTGACTAGCTCGTTAATCAAAGATTGTTAAGTTTCCTGACCATGGACAAGTGTTGTCATTTGATGAACGGGATCACATCATTAGAGAATGATGTGATGGACAAGACCCATCCGTTAGCTTAGCATAATGATCGTTTAATTTTATTGCTACTGCTTTCTTCATGACTTATACATAATCCTCTGACTATGAAGATTATGCAACTCCCGAATACCGGAGGAACACTTAGTGTGCTATCAAACGTCACAACGTAACTGGGTGATTATAAAGATGCTCTACAGGTGTCTCCGAAGGTGTTTGTTGAGTTGGCATAGATCGAGAATAGGATTTGTCACTCCGAATGTCGGAGAGGTATCTCTGGGCCCTCTCGGTAATGTACATCACTATAAGCCTTGCAAGCAATGTGACAAATGAGTTAGTTGCGGGATGATACATTACGGAATGAGTAAAGAGACTTGCCGGTAACGAGATTGAACTAGGTATGATGATACCGTCGATCGAATCTCGGGCAAGTAACATACCGATGACAAAGGGAACAACGTATGTTGTTATGCGGTTTGACCGATAAAGATCTTCGTAGAATATGTAGGAGCCAATATGAGCATCCAGGTTCCGCTATTGGTTATTGACCGGAGATGTGTCTCGGTCATGTCTACATAGTTCTCGAACCCGTAGGGTCCGCACGCTTAACGTTCGATGACGATTTGTATTATGAGTTATGTGATTTTGATGACCGAAGTTTGTTCGGAGTTCCGGATGAGATCGCGGACATGACGAGGAGTCTCGAAATGGTCGAGAGGTAAAGATTCATATATTGGAAGGCTATATTCGGACGTCGGAAAGGTTCCGAGTGATTCGGGTATTTTTCGGAGTACCGGGGAGTTACGGGAATTCACCGGGAGAAGTAATGGGCCTTATTGGGCCATACGGGAAAAGGAGAGGCAGGCCACGTGAGGAGGCGCGCGCCCCCCCTTTGCCCAAACCGAATTGGACTAGGGGAGGGGGCGCAGCCCCCTCTTTCCTTTCCCTCTCCCATCCCCCTTTCCTACTCCGTATGGGAGGTGGAATCCTACTAGGACTAGGGAGTCCTAGTAGGACTCCACACCTTGGTGCACCCCCCCCCTAGGGCCGGCTGCCTCTCCCTCTCCCTCCTTTATATACGGAGGCAAGGGGCACCCCAAACACACAACAGTTGTTCCTTAGCCGTGTGCGGTGCCCCCCTCCACAGTTCAACACCTCGGTCATATTGTCGTAGTGCTTAGGCGAAGCCCTGCGCCGGTAACATCATCATCACCGTCGTCACGCCATCGTGCTGACGGAACTCTCCCTCGACCCTCTACTGGATCAAGAGCTCGAGGGACGTCATCGTGCTGAACGTGTGCTGAACACGGAGGTGCCGTATGTTCGGTACTTGGATCGGTCGGATCGTGAAGACGTTCGACTACATCATCCGCGTTACTAAACGCTTCCGCTTTCTGTCTACGAGGGTACGTAGACACACTCTCCCCTCTCGTTGCTATGCATCACCATGATGGATCTTGCGTGATCGTAGGAATTTTTTTTTGAAATACTACGTTCCCTATCAGTGGTATCAGAGCCAGGTTTATGCGTAGATGTTATATGCACGAGTAGAACACAAAGGGTTTGTGGGCGATAATAGTCATACTGCTTACCACCAACGTCTTACTTTGATTCCGCGGTATTGTTGGATGAAGCAGCCCGGACCGACATTACACGTACGCTTACGTGAGACTGGTTCTACCGACGTGCTTCGCACAAAGGTGGCTGGTGGGTGTTTGTTTCTCCAACTTTAGTTGAATCGAGCTTGACTACGGCCGGTCCTTGTTGAAGGTTAAAACAGCACACTTGACGAAAAATCGTTGTGGTTTTGATGCGTAGGTAAGAACGGTTCTTGCTAGAAAACCGTAGCAGCCACGTAAAACTTGCAACAACAAAGTAGAGGACGTCTAACTTGTTTTTGCAGGGTATGCCGTGATGTGATATGGTCAAGACATGATGAGATATAAGTTGTTGTATGAGATGATCATGTTTTGTATTATATTATGACAACCGGCAGGAGCCTAATGGTTGTCTCTTTATTGTATGAGATGCAAGCACGATGTATATGCTTTACTTTATCGCTAAACGTTAGCAATAGTCGTAGAAGCAATAGTTGGTGAGACGACTACATGACGACAAGTTGATGGAGATCAAGATGATGAAGATCATGGTGTCGTACCGGTGACGATGGAAATCATGACGGTGCTTTGAAGATGGAGATCAAAGGCACAAGACGATGATGGCCATATCATGTCACATATTTTGATGACCGAAGTTTGTTCGGAGTCCCGGATGAGATCGCGGACATGACGAGGAGTCTCGAAATGGTCGACAGGTAAAGATTCATATATTGGAAGGCTATATTCGGACGTCGGAAAGGTTCCGAGTGATTCGGGTATTTTTCGGAGTACCGGGGAGTTACGGGAATTCACCGGGAGAAGTAATGGGCCTTATTGGGCCATACGGGAAAAGGAGAGGCAGGCCACGTGAGGAGGCGCGCGCCCCCCCTTTGCCCAAACCGAATTGGACTAGGGGAGGGGGCGCAGCCCCCTCTTTCCTTTCCCTCTCCCTTCCCCCTTTCCTACTCCGTATGGGAGGTGGAATCCTACTAGGACTAGGGAGTCCTAGTAGGACTCCACACCTTCCTGCGCCCCCCCTAGGGCCGGCTGCCTCTCCCTCTCCCTCCTTTATATACGGAGGCAAGGGGCACCCCAAACACACAACAGTTGTTCCTTAGCCGTGTGCGGTGCCCCCCTCCACAGTTCAACACCTCGGTCATATTGTCGTAGTGCTTAGGCGAAGCCCTTCGCCGGTAACATCATCATCACCGTCGTCACGCCGTCGTGCTGACGGAACTCTCCCTCGACCCTCTACTGGATCAAGAGCTCGAGGGACGTCATCGTGCTGAACGTGTGCTGAACACGGAGGTGACGTACGTTCGGTACTTGGATCGGTCGGATCGTGAAGACGTTCGACTACATCATCCGCGTTACTAAACGCTTCCGCTTTCTGTCTACGAGGGTACGTAGACACACTCTCCCCTCTCGTTGCTATGCATCACCATGATGGATCTTGCGTGATCGTAGGATTTTTTTTGAAATACTACGTTCCCTAACAGAATTAATGATGTTCTTATTCTTGCAAATAGGAACTATGTGCCCGTTGATTTTATTGTACTTGATATTGAATGCAATCCTTCTTGCCCCATAATACTTGGTAGACCGTTTTTACGAACTATAGGTGCCGTTATTGATATGAAAGAAGGGAATATAAAATTTCAATTTCCACTAAATAAAGGTATGGAGCATTTCCCTAGAAAAAGAATTAAAGCACCATATGAATGCATTATGAGGGCCACTTATGGAATCAACTTGAAGGATGACAATACTTGAAACTATGCATTATGCCTAGCTAGGGGCATAAAACAATAGCGCTTGTTGGGAGGCAACCCAATGAATAAAATAAATTTTCATTTTGTTTCTGTTATTGTGTGTTTTCCTACTGTTATGAGTGTGTTTTGTGTTTTTAATTAGTGTTTGTTCCAAGTAGAACCTTTGGGATGATTTGGAAGATAGTATAATTGATGCTGTTTGGAAAACAGTAAGTTTTGCGTCCAGTGCAATTTTTTTTTTGTACTGGAGCGTGAAAAAAATCTGCAATTTTTACACAGTATTGGTATATGAATTGCCCACGTTGTCCTAATTTTTCCAAATTTTTGGAGTTACATAAGTATGGCTTTTGAATAGATTGCTACAGACTGTTCTGTTTTTGACAGATTCTGTTTTTGATGTGTTGCTTGCTTGTTTTGATGAAACTATGGATTGTATCGGGGGGTATAAGCCATGGAGAAGTTAGAATACAGTAGGTATAATGCAAAAATAAAATATGAATGGGTTTGCAACAGTACTTAAAGTAGTGATTTATTTTGTTATACTAACGGATCTCACGAAGGTTTTGTTGAGTTTTGTGTGATTGAAGTTTTCAAGTTTTGGGTGAGAGTACGATGGATGAAGGAATAAGGAGTAGCAAAAGACAAAGCTTGGGGATGCCCGAGGCACACCAAGGTAATATTCTAGGAAGACTCAAGCGTCTAAGCTTGGGGATGCCCCGGAAGGCATCCTCTCTTTCTTCTAACAACCATCGGTAATTTTACTTGGAGCTATATTTTTATTCGTCACATGATATGTGTTTTGCTTGGAGCGTCGTGTATTATATGAGTCTTTGCTTTGCTTGCGTTTTAGTTTGTCACAATCATCTTTGCTGGACACACCAATTTGAGAGATCCACACGTTCATCATAATTTGCTAGAATACTCTATGTGCTTCACTTAAATTTTTTGAGCTAGGCAGTTGCTCTAGTGCTTCACTTAAATCCTTTTGAGCACGGTGGTGGCTATATTTTGTAGAAATAAACTCTATTGCTTCACTTATATTATTTTGAGAATTGATAAGATTGAAATTGTGGTTTAGTAAGAATATTAGTGTTAAGGTTTGTGATTCCCTATGCATGCACGTTAAGTCAATAGTTATGCAATGAAATTATATCCTACTTATGGTGCATTATTCAGTGTTAGTTATGTTCAATGCATGTTTATGACCGTTTTCGTTTTTTGGTTGGTCGTTTCTCAATATATTTGCTAGCCTTCATTTGTACTAAGCGGAAGTACTGCTTGTGCATCCAAACTCCTTAAACCCAAGTTGTGCCAAATGAGTCCACCATACCTACCTATATGTGGTATTTCCATGCCGTTCCAAGTAAATTTGCGTGTGCCAACTCTAAATTTCAAAATAATTTTTCTGTTTTGTGTGCCCGTACCGCTCATGAGGCGGAAGGGGGTGGCCAATATTTTCCATGCTAGGTGGGTTATTCTCACGATGAGTGTTTATTCGCTTGTCATTGCACGAGAGTGTGGCGGTATTAGGGATGCCCAGTCCCGAAATGAAATGAAATGAAAAATCTTATGTGATGATAATAATAAATTCCTTGGAAAGTGATTGTATGGAGGGCACCCGTGGATACGGCTAGCCATGGATTGTGAAAGAATGGTGGAAAAGGAATAAACTTTATTTTCTGTTTGGGAACCGCCTATAGTTGATCTAGCATGGAAGATATTGGGAATTCTCGTTCGTTCCCATTGACCGGAAAAGCATGCCTCCCAAAATATTTTTATCTCTCTAATTTAAAGCTTCACTACTGGAATCAGAGGATTTGCCATCAGCCAATTCTTTGCCGTCTGCTAGCAGACAGCAAAGACCTCCTTTGCCGTCTGTTTTCAAAAAACAGACGGCAAAGAGATAGCTGATGGCAAAGATCCTTATTGCCATTAGCCAATTCTTTGCCGTCTGCTAGCGGACGGCAAAGAATCTTTGCCGTCTGCTAGCAGACGACAACGAGGTGGGTGGGTCCAGTGGAGGCCAGCGCTGTAACGGCCCACCCCCCACCTCTTTGCCGTCTGCTAGCAGACGGCAAAGATTCTTTGCCGTCCGCTAGCAGACGACAAAGAATTGAGTACACAACGGCCGTTGCCCCCACCTCCTCTCTCTTCTCTCTCTCTCCCTACCCCCCGACCCGACCCGACCCCCACCGCACCCACCCCCACCGCCGCCGGCCACCGCCCCCGACCCCCACCGCGCCCCCGCCGCCACTGACCCCCCGCCGCCTCGGCCACGTCGCCCCGCCGCCCCGGCCACGTTGCCCCGCCGCCCCGCGGCCGTCCTGCCGCCCCGCGGCCGTCCCGCCGCCCTGCCCAGGCCGCCCCGCCCCCTCCCCTGCGGCAGCCGCCCGAGCCCCACCGTGAGGCAGGCCGCGGCGCCGCCCCCCTCCCCTGCGGCGGACCTCCTCCACCGGGCCGCCCCACCTCCTCCACCGGCCGCCCCCCTCCCCTGCGGTGAGCTCCTCATCCTTTTTTTTTTCTTTTTTTTTACTTTTATGTTTATGTTTAGTTTAGATTTAGATTTAGTTTTAGTTTTAGGTTTATGTTTAGTTTAGTTTAGTTTTAGGTTTAGGTTTAGTTCTGGAAAAAAAAAGAAAATAAGAATAATTAGAAGAAGAGGAAGAAGAAGAAGAAGAAGAAGAAGAGGAGGAGGAGGAGGAGGAGGAGGAGGAGAAGAAGAAGAAAAGAAGGAAGAAGAAGATGAAAAAAAAGAAGAAGAAGTAGAAGAAGAAGATGAAAAAGAAGGAAGAAGAAGATGAAAAAAAGAAGTAGAAAAAGTAGAAAAAGAATCGCCGAGGTGTCTAGGGGTCGAGGGTCGAGGATCGCCGAGGAGTCGAGGGGTCAAGGGTCGAGGGGTCGAGGGGTCGATGGTCGAGGGTCGCCGATGGTCGAGGGGTCGAGGGTCGAGGGTCGAGGGTCGAGGAACGAGCAGTGCGAATCGTTTTTTTACAACTTGGCGGTGGCATCCTTAGTTAGGTTGATGGCAAAAACAATAATGCTATGTTACTCATCTTTGGATTTAAATGTGCAGTTGTTTCATCGCTCCGAGGGTCTGGTGTTCGACGAGCTCCGCCCCTGCGTTCGTGGGTGAGCACAAATGACATCTCCTCCTCCCCCCTTCATTATTTGCTCTGTTCCAGTCTTCGTGCCGATGAAACTTGCTACCTATAGGTGTCTTCAATCATCAGTATGCGTGACCAGTATGCGTCTCCCGTTCGAAAGGGTTACAGTTATAAATATGCATGCATTTGCATATTTATAACCGCGATTCTTTCGAATTGTCCAACGTTATCCATGGACAGCCCGAGTATGTGTAGATTGGGTTCGTTTTCCCATATGCTCTGCTCCGGATCCGACGCATAAATTTCGTCAGTGCCTCCCTGTTGTTCTCCGGGTACACATCCTCTCTGTTTATTGCAGAGACGTGTATCAGGAGAACAACGGGGAGGTGCTGCCGAAATTTTGCGTCGGATCCGGAGCAGAGCATGGGAAAACGAACCCAATCTACACATACTCGGGTGGGATTAGGAGCTATCTTTACCTATTAGAGTGTAGGTTGCATGGACGTAATAAAATTGACAAACTAGATTAACTGATGAATATATACATGCTGAATTATATATATATTTCTTGTGTGTCCAGTAGCTAGGCAAGATGAGTTATCGTGCGTGGATGTACACCGGTCACACTAGTCAGAAAGACATGACCAATGAATGGTTAACAAAAACCAAGGGGTTTGTGAGAGCCGCATTTGCAAATGGCCAGAGGAAAATCTGGTGCCCCTGTGTCCGGTGTGACAATTGGCACAAGAGGACAGAGGATGAAATGGGCAAACACCTGCAGAAGAGTGGTTTTACGCCCGGTTATACGGTGTGGACATTTCATGGTGAGTCTGCCCAACGTGCCAGAGCTGAGGTGGTTCGTCGTCGCACCGACGAGCATGGTACCGGGATGGAAGACATGGTGCAAAACTTTGATGATGCTCGGGATTCGGATGATGAGATGGAGGAATCTGCAAAGGCCTTCAATGAAATGTTGGAGTCTTCAAAACGTCCTCTCCACGAGCACACTGAGCTTTGTCAGCTGGATGCCATCTCACAAGTAATGGCTCTGAAGGCTCAATTCAACTTGGGCAGAGAATGCTACGACGCGATGATGACAGTATTTGGACGCTTTCTACCCAAAGGCCATGTAATGCCTGCAAACCTGTACCAGTCGGACAAAATCCTCCGTGCACTTAAGATGCCCTATGAGAAGATACATGCCTGTGAGAAAGGATGTGCCTTATTTAGGCTTGAGTATGCGGACTTGAACTATTGTCCCATTTGCAAGTCTTCCAGGTATGTTGTGGTAGATAACGGTATGGGTGAGAAGACGCAGACCAAAATCCCCATTAATGTTCTTCGGTATATGCCAATCGTACCAAGACTTCAACGTCTTTTCATGGTCGAAGAGACGGCAAGACAGATGACATGGCACAAAATGGGCAAAAGAACCGAACTAGAAGCAGATGGGAATCTGATGATGGTACACACATCGGATGGTTCTGCGTGGAAGCACTTCGATGCATTATATGATCAAAAAGCGGCAGATCCAAGGCATCCTCGAGTCGCCATCAGCACGGATGGGTTCAGTGTGTTTGGTCTGACGGCAACCCAATACAGTTGTTGGCCCGTATTTGTCATTCCACTCAATCTCCCCCCGGACAGATTATGCAAAGAAAGAACATTTTCCTGACGTTGATAATTCCAGGGCCCAACTATTCGGGGAAGAATATGAATGTGTACATGCAGCCGCTCAAGGACGAATTGCAAGAAGCTTGGGATAATGGGTTCAAGACATACGACGCCGCTAGCAAACAGAACTTCATAATGCGTGTCTGGTACATGTACTCGATGCATGACTTGCCGGCGTATGCGCTATTCATTGGCTGGTGTGTGCATGGAAGGTTCCTGTGCCTCACATGCAAGGCAGCTCTTCAGTTTCGTTGGCTGCAGGCGGGTCGCAAGTTTTCTTGCTTCGACTTGCATAGACCGTTCCTGGATCCTCGCCATAAGTTCAGGAAAGACAAGAAGAACTTCATCAAAGGTAGAGTTGTCAAAAACTCTGCACCACCTGCATTGACAGGCCAAGAGACCCTGGATCAGTTAAACGCTCTCGAGCCAGATCCAGAGCGTCCAGGGTATTTCAAGGGGTATAATTCGGAACACGCCTGGACTCACAAGACATGCTTGTGGGATCTGCCTTACTTCAAAGACCTCCTTTGCCCACACAACATCGACGTGATGCACACTGAAAAGAATATCACCGAGGCCCTTTTTGGTACATTGTTCGGCATAGAGGGGAAGTCAAAGGATAATCCTAAGGCTAGAGTCGATCAGCAGACTCTATGTGATAGACTGTTACAGAACATGCGACAACCGAAAGGAAAGAAGAACTGGACGAAGCCAAAGGCCTGGTTCAATCTTGGAAGGCCAGCTATGAGGGAAATTATCTTGTGGGTGAAAATGCAGTTGATGTTTCCCGATGGGTATGCAGCGAATCTAAAGAGGGGAGCGAGTCTTGAAAAATTGAAAATATTTGGTCTCAAGAGTCATGATTGGCACATATGGATTGAGCGGGTAATGCCGGTGATGTTGCGTGGCTTCATCCCTGAGGATGAATGGCTAGTACTGGCAGAGCTGAGCTATTTCTTCCGTGTTCTTTGTGCGAAAGAACTATCGCCTGGCGTGCTAGAAGAAATGGAAGAGTTGGCGCCGGAGTTGATCTGCAAGTTAGAGAAGATCTTTCTGCCGGGCTTCTTTAATCCAATGCAGCACTTGATTTTGCATCTCCCGACCGAGGCAAGATTGGGGGGGGCCCGTGTAAAATCATTGGTGCTACGCAACTGAGAGGATGCAGAAGACGCTTCGAGCAAAATGTAAAAATAAACGTAGAATTGAAGCATCGATGGCCGAGGCATTCATTACTGAGGAGGCGGCAAACTTCGTGACAGCACACTAGGATGCAGAGGTGGTTGATTTTCCCTGATGGGAAGAGGTAAGTGCATTTACTCTTTTTGTACCTTTTGCCTTCACGTTTCTTCAAATATCTAATGCGTTGGCCTTGTCATACTGCAGGGGTTGGGACCACGCTCCGGATGTCCGCAGGCCCAACACCGTCCTTGGTGTGCTTTGCCGGCAAAACTTCCCGGGGTTTGTCACGTTGCCCGGTGAGGGTCAGGTTCCACAGCTAGGATTGAGCTGGGAGCACTACTTGGCTGCCCCGGCCCCGCCGGAGGAGATGATCGACGGTGTCTTGTGCCACACGAGGGCAGAGATGGTGATCAGAAAGTTTTGGGTAATTTCTCCTTTACACAATTAAAAATCTTCAAATAGCTAGTTATTGTACTAATCAATGTTGTCTCGTTTGATTGCAGACCTTCTACAGGTGTGAGGAGGGATACGAGGAGGCCGCGGCACAGGTTATCGATGCCGAGTGCAAGCGCCTACTACAAAACTTACGGCACGAGGCTTGGGTGCAGGCTGTTTGAGACTACTACGCCTCGCGTGGTATTAAGAAGACCAAGCCGGCGTGCCGCGGAAAGTTTCTACAGAAGGAGCAGTACATGACGGTAATTACCTATTCTTAAGGCCTAGTACTTAGTTTCCTTGATTTGATTCGTAGGCGTAGCGCTCAAGTTTCTCTTTACTAACTTAGGTGCCCCCGAGATGGTGTGCGGATCAGATGGATTGTTGGGAGGTGTTGGTGGATGAGTGGTGCTCAGACCAATGGCTAGCCCTCCACAACAATGCCAAGAACCGGCGTGCCCAAATGGAAGGTGTGCCACACCATCAAGGCAGCGCCAACTTATATCAGTTCGGGCGGAACTGGGTATGTGGTTTGCTTCATGATTCATGCAATTCATTCTTCATGCTAGCTTGAGCCCTTTAATTACTAATTTACTCTGTTCCTCTCTTTTAGGCGCGACACAATAAGGCGGAGGTGCCAGAGGTGTACGACCTCTATGCCATGGCCCATACTGGCCCGTACAAGAAGGTCAAGGCATTCTCTGCGGATGACCTCGATCATCCAGAGAACTTCACCAACATCTCCTCCCACAACAAGCTCGTGAGGTACAGAGATGAGGGGAAGGCGAGGAAAGGGGAGGACTTTAACCCGAGCCAGGGTCCCATTGATCCAGAGCTGCTGATGATATCTGGTGGCGGGAGGTCCCATGGCTCGATAGCCATTGGAGATGGACTTATACGTTGTCCTCTCACTCTCCCGGAGATCAAGGCGCGCAAGTCGAGCTCCGATCCTGAGATAAAGCCTCGTCAACAGCCAGTCGAGCTCGCCTTCGAGGTTAGTTATACGGACTCAGCTATCTTTCCTCCATTACATTGTGTGTGCGGCCATCGATGTTTACAATGCTAACGAGGAGTGGTGTTGCAGGCTACTCTTCAGAGAGAGAGAGAGAGAGAACCGAGGCGCTCATGCAGGAGAGGGACCGGCAGGTGGCGGAGAAGGAGCGGGAGTTCGAGGAGAGGACTGCTAGTTTGTTGGAGGAGGAGAGGGCACGGAATGACATGGCGAACCGGGCCATGTACGAGCTCCTCGTGGTAAGTTTCTTCTGCATATTAGCCAAATCATGCACGTAATGTTCGTTTCATTACTAACTAGTATGACTTACTCGTGAAAACCAAATGTGCAGTCTGTGTGCGAGAAGACCGGTCAGACCCCTCCGCCGATGCCAGTCATTGCTCCGGGGACCACGGTGAGTTTCATTTGAATGGTCATTAGTTACTAGTCTTAACATTTGAGTGTCATCATGCTAACGAGACATTGCAAATGATCTTTGGTGCAGCGTAACTCCAGACAAGCATCGCACGATCCTTCTCCAGGTGGTACCGGCACGAGCAACACCGGTGCTTCACCTCCGTGATGAGGGTAAGTTTTCTCTAGTGTTTTGCTTAACAAATGCATAATGACCTAGACTTAGCTTTATTTACTCCAATATGCTTACCATAATGACCTAGACTTAGCTTATTTTCTTCCAAAATGACATAATAACCTTACTTAGCTCCAAAATGATCCATTTTACCTAAGTTAGCTCCAAAATGACCTAAGTTAGCTCTAAGTTAGCTCTAATATGCTAAGTTCGCTCTAATATGCTTAGTTACCTAGGTTAGCTCAATAATGACCTATACTTAGCTTACTTATGTCAAAAATGGCATAACATACTTAGTTAACTCAAAAATGGCGTAATTACCTAGGTTAGCTCAATAATGACCTATACTTAGCTTATTTAGTTCATTTATGATATAAGTAGCTTACTTAGCTCATAAATGGTATTATAACCTTGGTAAGCTCATAAATGTCATATAGTTAGCTTACTTACGTCAAAAATGGCATGATTACCTAGGTTAGCTTCAAAATGATCCATTTTACCGAAGTTAGCTCCAAAATGATCCATTTTACCTAGGTTAGATCCAAAATGATCCATTTTACCTAACTTAGCTCATTAATGATCCATTTTACCTAAGTTAGCTCATAAATGATCCATTTTACCTAAGTTAGCTCATAAATGACCCATTTTACCTAAGTTAGCTCCAAAATGATCCATTTTACCTAAGTTAGCTCCAAAATGATCCATTTTACCTAAGTTAGCTCATAAATGTCATTTTTACCTAAGTTAGCTCATAAATGTCATATACTTCTTCTTCTTCTTCTAGTCTTCTTCTTCTAACTTTCTTATTTCCCATTTTGCAGATTTCATTCACTTCACGGAAGCTTGCATTGATGGAGTGCTTGTTTTCCCTTTCTGCTTTTCTTTTGTATCGATGAACTATGCATGTATGGTTGGATGAAACAATTGTAATATGTATGGTTGGATGCCTGTATGTGGAACTTGCTATGTATGGTTGGATGGAACTATGCATGTATGATGAAACTTATATGTGTTGGATATCTCATATGTTTGCTGTGAAATTGCCCTGTGAAATATATATATATATCATATATTTGCTGTGAAAATGCTTGGAAATAAGAAAAAACAGAAAAAGAGGCAATCCAGGCTCTTTGCCGTTTGCCACCGACGGCAAAGGGCTCTTTGCCGTCTGCCACAGACGGCAAAGAGGCCACGTGGCAGCAACCTGTGCAACCTGGGAGCTGACCCATTTGGTCACTTTGCCGTCTATGGCAGACGGCAAAGGCTGGGGCGGTTTGCCATCCATGGCAGACGGCAAAGGATGGGGGGGGGGGGTTGCCGTCTGTGGCAGACGGCAAAGAACGGGGAGGGCATGACGCGTCTGCTGACGTCAGATAGCAGACGGCAAAGGCTAACGTTTGTTTTTTGCCGTCCACCTTCTATGCTGTCTGCCACCGACGGCAAAGGGGTCTTTGCCGTTCGCTGGAAAATGGCAGACGGCAAATCAGCTGTTTACCGTTACTTACTATGCCGGGCATGTTTGCCGTCCGCGGCTGACGGCAAATACCTTTGCCGTCAGCTTTTCGGTCCTTTGCCGTCTGCCATGGCAGACGGCAAATCAGCTGATTCCTGTAGTGCTTTGAGCTCTAGCACATTTGACAAATCTCTGCTTCCCTCTGCGAAGGGCCTATCTATTTACTTTTATGCAATTTTTATTTTTATTTGAGTCTCCATCTTCTCTTATAAAGCACCAACTAGAGAACACTATTGTCATACTTGTGCATTGGATGTAGCTAATTTTGAGTGTGTTTCATGAATGGATCAATGATTGAGCATAATGGGCTAGGGATAACTTTCTTTAGCATTGATATTTTGAAAGACATGGTTGCTTGTTAGCATTGCTTGAGTATTTATATTTTCATGTCAAATTATTGACTATTGCTTTGAATCATTCTAGTCCAATGTCCATGCTACAAAAGAAAAGAATATGTGATGAATATGATGGGCAGCATTCCACATCAAAAATTCTGTTTTTATCATTTACCTACACGAGGACGAGCAGGAATTAAGCTTGGGGATGCTGATACGTCTCCAACGTATCTATAGTTTTTGATTGTTCCATGCTGTTATATTATCAATCTTGGATGTTTTTATAAGCATTTACAACAATTATGTATCATTTTTTGGGACTAACCTATTAGCTTAGTGCCCAGTGCAAGTTGCTGTTTTCTGCCCTGTTTTTGTTTTACAGAAAATCAATACCAAACGAAGTCCAAATGCCACGAAACTTTTTGGAGATTTTTTATTGGGCAAGATAAACACTAGAAGCTTCGGGAGGAGGCCAGAAGCCCCAGGAGGTGCCCACGAGGCACCAGGGCGCGCCTGGGGGGGGGGGGGGCAGGCGCGCCCTGGTACCTCGTGGGGCCCACAGAGCTCCGTTTGACCTAATTCCTCCACTATAAATTCAGAAAAAATCAGAAACCCTCAGGGTAGTCCATGATATACTTTTTCTGCCGCCACAAGTTTCTGTTCCAGAGAGATCCCATCTGGGGTCCTTCTCTGGTAATCTGCCGGAGGGGGAATCGATCACGGAGGGGTTCTACATCAACCTTGCTGCCTCTCCGATGATGCGTGAGTAGTTTACCACAGACCTTCGGGTCCATAGTTAGTAGCTAGATGGCTTCTTCTCTCTCTTTGATCTTCAATAGAATGTTCTCCTCGATGTTCTTGGAGTTCTATCCGATGTAATCCCTTTTTGCGGTGTGTTTGTTGGGATCCGATGAGTTGTGAGTTTATGATCAGATTATCCATGAAATTATTTGAGTCTTTGCTGGTCTCTTTTATGCATGATTGTTATAGCCTCGTATTTCTTCTCCGATCTATTGATTTGGTTTGGCCGACTAGATTGATTTATCCTGCCATGGGAAGAGGTGCTTTGTAATGGGTTTGATCTTGCGGTGCTCAATCCCAGTGACAGAAAGGGACATGACACGTATGTATCATTGCTATTAAGGGTAAAAAGATGGGGTTTATTCATACGTGAGTTTATATTGTCTACATCATGTCATCGTTCTTAAGGCATTACTTCGTTCTTTATGGACTTAATACACTAGATGCAAGCGGCATAGCGGTCGATGTGTGGAGTAATAGTAGTAGATGCAGGCAGCAGTCGGTCTACTTGTCTCGGACGTGATGCCTATATACATGATCATTGCCTTGGATATCGTCATGATTATTTGCTTTTCTATCAATTGCCCAACAGTAATTTGTCTACCCATCGTATGCTATTTTCTATGAGAGAAGCCTCTAGTGAAAACTATGGCCCCCGGGTCTATCTAAATCATATTACTAAAACCCTAGAAACCTTGCTGCAATTTTACTTTACTTATTTTATTTTGTATTTTTGTTTCAATCTATCTATCTATCATATACAATTTAATCTTGCAACTTACCGCCGAGAGATTGACAACCTCTCGTTTGCGTTGGGTGCAAGGATTTGTTGTTTGTGTGCAGGTACTGCTAACGAGGTGTTGCATGATTCTCCTACTGGATTGATAACCTTGGTTTCATAACTGAGGGAAATACTTATCTCTACTGTGCTGCATCATCCCTTCCTCTTCGGGGAAATACCAACGCAAGCTACAAGTAGCAATGGGCCACACGCATGTAGGCATGGTCCCCCCTTGGGCGGTTTCCAGATCGAGCACCCATCCGGTGGCCTCGGCGGGCTAGGGCATTGACCGACACCGAGAGTGGGTAGGCCACGGTGAATACCTGCTTCTTCGTGTTACGGCAGGTCATCGTGAGATGCCAGACCAAGTCTAAGCCCGTTCTGTCACAGGATCGCCCACCGTCGGTTCGGTCTCGCGGAGGAACGCAGACGGTCCTCGACATTCCCGCCCGTCTGTGTGGTTTGTCAGGCATGTGCCACGTGAGGGACGTGTGTTGCTTATTCAAACATCACACCACCCTTGCATGCATATGCATGGGCCACACGCATGTAGGGGTGGTCCTCCCCCCCTCGGGCGGTTTCCAGATCGAGCACCCATCCGGTGGCCCCGGCGGTTTAGGGCGTTGACCGGCACCGAGAGAGGGTAGGCCATGGTGAATACCTGCTTCTTCGTGTTACAGCAGGTCCCCGTTCTCATTTTTTTAATTTACAGTGTTTAAAGTTGAGATTTAAACGAATCTAGCCCAAAACATAAGTCATCAAAATTCATGGCATTTTCAAACTTTAGTCATAAAAATATATGAAATATCAGATACAAAAAGAGAGTGCCAAACAAAAAAAAACAGAAGGGAAATAAAGAAGTAGAGCAGTTTTTACCGAGCGTCGATTTACGGCTCTCGGGAAATGGTACCTTTACCGAGTGTGGCTCTCGGTAAAGTACCTAAACCTAGATCTTGTTTCTACTCCGGTTGTAGCCGTGCTCGGTAGTATGTCTTATACTTTTTTGTAGTTTTCTTACATGCTTGGCAAACCACCTTACCACATTATAGTTACACTTTTGTTTTCTCCTTTTCAGATGGCCCTCGCACGGTTTTCCCGCCGAGCACGCATCCGGTGGCCCCGGCGGTCTAGGGCGTTGACCGGCACCGAGAGGGGGTAGGCCACGGTGAATACCTGCTTCTTCGTGTTATGGCAGGTCATCGTGAGATGCCAGGCCAAGTCTAAGCCCGTTCTGTCACAGGATCACACACCGTCGGCTCGGTCTCGCGGACGAACGCAGCCGACCCTCGACGTTCCGGCCCGTCTGTGCGGTTTGTCACGCATGTGCCACGTCAAGGATGTGCGTTGGTTATTCCAACAACACACCACCCATTTGCATGCATATGCATGGGCCACACGCATGTAGGGGTGGTCCCCCCCTCGGGCAGTTTCCAGATCGAGCACCCATCCGGTGGCCCCGGCGGGCTAGGGCGTTGACTGGCACCGAGAGAGGGTAGGCCACGGTGAATACCTGCTTCTTCGTGTTACGCAGGCCATCGTGAGATGCCAGACCAAGTCTAAGCCCGTTCTGTCACAGGATCGCCCACCGTCGGCTCGGTCTCGCGGAGGAACACAGCCGGTCCTCGACGTTCCCGCCCGTCAGGCATGTGCCACGTGAAGGACGTGCGTTGCTTATTCAAACAGCACACCACCCCTGCATGCATATGCATGGGCCACACGCATGTAGGGGTGGTCCCCCCCCTCGGGCGGTTTCCAGATCGAGCACCCATCCGGTGGCCCCGGCGGTCTAGGGCGTTGACCGGCACCGAGAGAGGGTAGGCCACGGTGAATACCTGCTTCTTCGTGTTACGGCAGGTCCCGTTCTCATTTTTTTTACTTTACAGTGTTTAAAGTTGAGATTTAAACGAATCTAGCCCAAAACATAAGTCATCAAAATTCATGGCATTTTCAAACTTTAGTCATAAAAATATATGAAATATCAGATACAGAAAGAGAGTGCCAAACAAAAAAACAAACAGAAGGGAAATAAAGAAGTAGAGCAGTTTTTACCGAGCGTCCATTTACGGCTCTCGGGAAATGGTACCTTTACCGAGTGTGGCTCTCGGTAAAGTACCTAAACCTAGATCTTAGCCGTCCCCCTTTCTTTCTATCACTCACTTCGCTCTCTGTCTTCTCCTTCCCATGCGCTGCCGTCGAAATCGCCACCGGCACCATCTGCCGCCACCTCCACCGCCACCGCCACCAGCTGCCGCCACCGCCACCGCCACCAGCTGCCGCCGCCGTCATGTTCTTCATGGCCGGCACCCAGCGCGGCGGTTCTTCTATGCGGCCCAAGGACGGCGGCCACAGCGGAGCGCCACCGGTGGCGCGACAGCTCAAGATGCCCTCAGGTACTCCCCTGCCCTTCTCTCCCACCCCTCCCACCTCCCACCCCACTGCCCCCCACCCCACCTCGCAACCCCATCCCTCTCCCCTCCGGTGCCCTCTGCCCCTCAACACAATCATCTGTTTCATGATGATTGTATTGTGCTTAGGTGAATATTGGTCATGTAATTAATCCTCTATTTCAAAATTTAGATTAGGTAAATTTTGCTTAGGTTGATTTCAATTAAGTAACATCTGATTAGGTATATTAATTCAAAATTTCATTTGTGTGAGCTGCTGCTATTCAACTAGACATTAGATTAATTTAGATTAGCAATGGAACCAAAATTTTGCTTAGGAACCAAATTTTGCTTTGTTTTCCCTGTAAAGCATTTAGTTCATGAAGTTGCTTTGCTTTCTGAATCTATGCATTGCCTTTTTGCTGTCTTGTGCTTGCAAATATCAGGGAAAGGCCCCCTTTTTTATTTTCTGTTTGATGTTGGTCTTGTATCAGAGACACTCTGCTGTTGTAGAAGCTTCAATTGTATTTCTGAACTTATAGGAATGATCTGTTTTATGGTGGGAAAAGGCAGTTATTTATGGTTTGAGATCTCACTGATATTAGTCTGCAGTCTCCTTTTTTTACTATACAACTAGTCTAAATTTTGCTTAGGAACCAAATTTTGCTTATGAACCAAAATTTTGCTTAGGAACCAAAATTTAGCTTAGCAATGGAACCAAGTTATAGTTATTTATAATTGTATTTTATTTTATTTTCAGATTACTCTCCGTTTTAGTTACTAATACATTTTATTTTGTTTTCAGATTCTGAGGGGGGCTCTAGTAAGTACCGGAGAGTCTCGAGTGGTAGGGCGACCCACCTCAGCAACTCTGGCACGACCGAGTCGTCCGGCTCCCTTCAACTCGCTATCGACGAGGAGTCGACATCGGATTACGATGTCAGAGTGGACTCTGATGTACCGGATCCGCTCGCTACCCGGTCGGGCGACATGTTCGCCTCGGACGGCTCGGGGTCTACCTCAAGCAACACTTCCAAGAGGAAGAAATCCGGGCGTGGTCCGGGGAAGGTCCCGAAACCAACGGCTGCCGGCGACCGTCCTATCATTACACCGAGAGGAGATTGGTAAGCATTTGATTTGCAACATATTTTAGATACCACAGCTTTTCCACTCACATATGCTTGTCTTTTTCATCATGTAGTCAGTGGGAATTTATCCCTGCCAAGCCTAAGGGGGCGCGATTGCCGAACCACATCATCGGCTCCCTCTTGAGGAAGTACTTCCCCGGGTTGGCCAAGCTGGATGATGACCACCCGCCGTCGCCAGGTTTAACCTGGGAGCACTACCAGCACACCAAGGATGAGCATGATGTCACCATGGCCACCCGGGTCATCGACGGTTTTTTTGTAAGTATCTTCGCCACTTCATTTTTCCATATCCAAATTCTTGTAATTAACTGCCATATGCTTTCTTGTAGGAAGCATTTTCTTGCGTGGATGGTGAGAAAGAGAAGGCGACCAAAGGCATCGTGAAATCTGCCTGGAAGATACTCTCCGACACCAAGCACACGTTGCGGTACAAAGCCGTGATACAGTGTCGGCCGCTCGACGACAAGGGGCTTAAGATGACGAGGAAGACTGCTTGCCGGACCAACTTGGAGAGAGAAGAATACTTGTCAGTGGTAAGTGACTACATTGGTTGCTAGTACTTTGATTCATCCGCCTCTTGTTACTCAATGATTTGATTTTGTCTGACTAGGTGAGGGAACCCTGGATGAAGGCCGATTGTTGGGAGGCCCTGGTTGACATGTGGTGTGACCTGGCATGGCAGGCGCAGCATGTGGAGAAGGGAAACGATCGCGCCAAAATGCCAGGCCCGGCTCATGTCCAGGGGAGCCGGAACCTAACCACTCTAAAGCAACACATGGTATGTGGATTAAGATGTTAACTTTTTCGCACGGTGCATCTCCGTTCATTAAACTTGATGGTTAATTTTGTAGGCGGCGACGCTTGGTCGCCCGGTCCACATCCTGGAGGCCTGGAAAGAAGGCCACAAGGGGAAGGATGGCGCCGAGTTCTGCAGCTTGTCGGCGCAGGAGAAGTACGGGACCTTCAAAGAGGTCTTCCAGGAGGTGCATGGGCAGGACGCTGAACCTACGTCCAAGCCCCTTGATCCTGAGCTGCTCATCATTGCTGGCGAGGAGAAGGGCCATGGCCGCCACCTCCTTTGCAACGGAGCGATCGCCACCTCCTCGCATCGCAAGCTCCACGAGATACGCGCGTCGAGCACAAGCTCAACTCTGTCCATACGGAGTTGCCCAACCGCCTCGTCACGTGAGATAGCGCGTCTCAAGGTTAGCATCATAACCATTCATTTATGTCCATGCCTCGAAATAGCACCCTTGCAACCTATATGAGCCTAATGCCATATTACAAGATTTAATGGACCAGCGGGCTGCTGAAGAGGAGCAAAGGCGGCTGGCTGAGTAGGAGAGAAGAAATAAGGAACGAGCTGACATGAACGATAGGTTGAAGCTGCTCGAGAATCTACTACAGGTAGAACATTCTCTAAACTAGAGTAGAACATTCATTATATAGCGACGAACAATGCTCACGTGACTCTACTCTTATAGGTTCTTATGCAATCTCGAAGCAGTGGAAATGATGCCCCTCCTCCTCCTCCTCCTCCGGAATCTTAACCCGATGGAAATGATGCCCCTCCTCCTCCTCAAGATGTTGTATGAACATGTGAACTTCTATGTGACGTGCACATGTTTTGCAAGTAGTGAACTTCCATAAGTTAACCATATGTATGAATTTGCGAACTTGTGTGTGATGTGTACTAGTATGAAACATTCGCCTATATATGTGGACTACTTTAAATTATGCCTATGTGTGTGATGTGTTGCTCGATGAATTTCTAGGGAGTTAGGAGCTCCCACATTCATTTGTTATGATAACATTTTCTGCACTGCATTTATATACAGAAATTGCACTGTAGTTATTTTCAGTTGCAGGGATCAGATAAGAAAGAGCTTAGCAACAGAAGCAATGGGACACATTTTCGAGAGCAACACTTGGAAAACGATAGACTACCGAGAGCAGCTCTCGGAAAAGGGGTCGTCTGAGAACTGAAACTTCTGTTGCGCCACTCCTTTTCTGAGTGTTGCTCTCGGAAAAGGAGTCAGCTGAGCACTTTACTGCTACAGTGGTGCCACTCTTTCCCGAGGGCGATGACGCTCGGTAAAACGTCAGCTGCCATGTGGGACACCCGGTCCCACTGGTCAGTTCCGAAGGGTTTAGTCAACAGTCGTATATCGAGCATTGCCGAGCATGGCTCTCGGCAAAGACATCGTCATATTATTCTTTTTAAAGATTTAGCAAATAATTTAAAACTTTTACTGATAAATGTGACCAGTGGGACCACATGTCAGGTAGGAAAATGTTTCTGTGACGTGTTTTTACCGAGGGCGACGTAGCGGCTCTCGGTATAGGTAAACCAAGTGACGGCGCCGTCAGTTCCGAACGGGCATGCCACGTGGCTTCTCTTTGCCGTGTGTGGCTCTCGGCGTCTGCCCCGTTTGCCGTGCGGTGCTTGTTCGCCGTGAGCCCGTGATGGCAACGTCAGCTAGTTGCCGTGAAGCCAGTTTTGCCGAGTGTGGCTCTCGGCGTTGTTTACTTTGCCGAGTGTCCGTGTTTTGGCTCTCGGCGAAGAGCCTGGCACCCGGCATATAAGGAAATTCCAGTAGTGATTCATGCTTGTTAGTCATAAGTTATTTTTTTCATTAGAGTTCATCCTTCACATTTTGTTAGAAATCTTTTAAGGGTGTGGCTAGGTCTCAGTCGACTGAGATTTAACCAAGTCTCAGTCAAGTGTATACCATGCAAGAGAGAAAAAGAAAAAACTAAAAAGAAAATTTTGCACGGATCTTAATGTAATATCTCACGGATATAGCATCGACTGAGACTTAACGAAGTCTAAGTCGACTGAGACTTAACGAAGTCTAAGTCGACTGAGACTTAGCAAGACTGATCTTTTAAGTCGCAATTCATTTTTTTTCCTTTTTATACGATTCGTATTCTTTTAAGATTACATTTGCTTTTCATTAGTTTTAGATGTTTTTGTAGCAGTTATTTATGTATTTTTTTAGCATGGTTCCCGCAACAACGGATGGTGCATCATCTAGTAATTAATAAGAATGGATGCATGCATCACAATGATGCAAAGGCTGAGTGTTTTAACCTCCTTTTCTGAAAATTTGAATATTTTCCTCCCATGAGATCAAAATACACAATAAAAAAAGGAACACGAGACAATATAAGAGAATATTGATCGATTCTAGGACAGATAAAGATATCGCCCGCGTAAATAGTGAAGATACAGGCAGAGCACTTTATTTTAAAATCCCAATGGATGCCACTTAGGGCACATTGTAGAAGTGAAACTTTGTAAGTGACAACAACGTTTAAAGAAAAATCATAATAAAAGGGCTGCAATATATCACCTCGACTATCGATAATCAAGAGTCCCAGTAAAACCTACTCCGTTTCAGTGAAGACTTATGTGTTTGCTGAACACGGCCTCACAAAGATGGTCTCGAGCAACCTTGGCAACGGGGGCATCTCACGGTCCAGCACACCCTCAAGAATTTGCACCACCTGACCCATCGTCGGCCTGTCAGCCTCGTCGTCCTGGATGCACCAGCAAGCGACCTTGCAAACCCGCTCAACCTCCTTGAAATTGGCATCACCGCCGAGACTCTGGTCCAGCAAGCTCATCACGTCTCCCTCGAGGAGCTTCTTGAAAGCCTTCACAGGGAAATAGACGACATGGCTGCCTTCGGTAGCTGTGTACTCCGCATCCGTGTTCCTCCTTCCAGATACAAGCTCCAGCAGCACCATGCCATAGCTGTAGACATCCACTTTCTGTGTGATTGGTGTTCCGCTGATCCATTCGGGGGCAAGGTACCCCAGGGTCCCTCTCATTGTGGTCAGGACTCGACTGAAATCTCTGCCCACAAGCTTTGCCATCCCAAAATCTGCGATTTTGGGAAGGAATGACTCGTCGAGTAGTATGTTCTGCGGCTTGATGTCGCAGTGGATGATGCGGTCTCGACAGCCCTCGTGCAGGTAGGACAGGCCTCTGGCAACTCCCAGCGCAATATGGTGCCGAGTGCCCCAGCTCAAGAATGTGCCGCGGCTTTGGAACAGATGGATGTCGAGAGAGCGGTTCGGCATGTGCTCGTAGACGAGGAACCTGCGGTGGCCGTCGCAGCAGAAGCCGACGAGCTTCACCAAGCTCATGTGCTGGACGATTCCAATCGAATTCACTTCGGCTCTGAACTGCTTGTCTCCTTGGAAGCTGCCATCGAGTCTTTTCACGGCGATGCCGGTGGAGTCGCGCAGCTGGCCCTTGAAGACAGAGCCGAAGCCACCCTGTCCTAGTTTCTCGGAGAAATTCTTTGTTGCAGACCGCAAATCTTTGTATCTGAAAGCCATAAGCCCACCTGTTTGAACGTTGCTCTTTGTTTTGCGCCTCCATATCATCAACGTCAATGCTATTGCCAGGACTACAAACACCACAGCACCAATGACGAGTCCAATGACGAGTCCTTTATGGCTGATTTTCGTGCTTGGTATCTCGCTTTGAGCAAGACGAAGATAAAGGGTTCCTCCATTGCGTACACTAGTAGCAGCATCGTTGATTCCTGCGTTGAGCAACTCATCCTGCCAAACAAGGCATCCCTGGCTGCCATAAGAATATGCGGTGCAAGAGCAGTCACTCTGGCAAGCCTCTGAGCATTCAGCTAATGTCCCGGCGGCTTGTATGCTCCGACCTTTGTCGGGTAGACTGATACTGGTTATGGGGTAGAACTTGTCACTCGAAGCTGATGTTGCACTTGTGTTGTTGCTACTGCTACTAGGAGTACAATTCAAAGGAGTGTCCCTCGCACATCCGTCTGCGTGATCGCCTTGCTCCCAATCCCCCATGGACCTCACAGAGAAGCCCTTCATGCAGCTGCAGAGTGGTCGCTGATCGTAGTCGCAGACGGAAAATGGCCCACAGATGTCGTACACATCGCACTGAGCCTTGGGATTGGTGTAGAGCGTCACCCAGCCAGGCGGGTTATCCTGCCAAAGCTGGTGCCTGTTCTGGCCGGTGACATCGATTATGTTGCGTGTCACAACATCGATGGTCACGTTGAACTGGAGGTACTCCTCTTGGCTATTGTTAACGAACGCTAGCTGGAAGTTTGGAACATTGCCCGACAGCTCCGGGATGGCGCTGAAGTACCGGCCGTTCCATGTCTCACTGGACCAGTAGGTGACGGGCGAGTTGCAGAGCTTCAGGATCAGCTGGGGAGCGTCGGGGTCCACCTCGAAGCAGTAGGGTCCGGGAGATGGACCGGCCAGGCTCTTCTTGGAGACCAGTCGGCGGTTCAGGCCGGTAATCTTGTTGCGGCCGAGCTTCGCGCTGGGGAGCAGAGTGTCCGTCGGGTGGTCAAAGCTCTGCCACAACCGTGCCCGAGATTCAGACATGTCTGAGGCGTCCTCCTGCAGGACCAGGTTTCCACTGTTCAGGAGCACGGCAGCAGTGTTGTTGTTGGCTGTGCTTGTGCTGTTTGCTGAGCGAGTGGACCAGGTAATGGACTTGGTGGCTCGGTTGAAGACAGCGAGGTCGCCGTCGTCGGATACGGAAAGCTCCGGCGAGGCGCCGGCGTCCATGACAGGATTGGCACCGTTGGCGACCCACACCGTGGTCCGGTTGGGGACCGCGCTGAACCATATCCCAAGGTACCACATGTTTGGGGAGGACTCACCAATGTCCTGGAAGAAGCCGAGCACGAATTTGCTGTTGTTGGAGATAAGCCTGTCGCTGGCGGCTAGCACTTGGCCGCGCGAGACGGTGTCAGTGGAAGCGCCGGCGCCGAGGGACACGAGGAGGAGCCCGAGGACGGTGGGAAGAAGAGCCATGGCGAATGAATCATGGACGAACGGAAGGCATAGGAGGACAACAAGAGTCCGCGGACGCGACCAGGTAAAGATTGGGTGGCCGTGCAGGCGCAGAAGAGTCGAACCGAATTCATGGCCAGTAAAACATGACGCGCATTTGAAAGTTAGTGCTAGTCGGCATAAGAGAGGTGGCGTGGCTGGTGCCGCGTGTCTCGTGCGGGCTCTATCGCTACTATCTCCAGTTTCAGGGACACACCAAGTCAGTTGCCTGAAATTTTAATCTCATCCAGTCACTTTCTTTAAGCCGTGGGACACATGCATCTACTAGCTGCGGTGGTGCAGATTCAAACAAAGGTTACTCCTCGATGATGAGTACTGTACATAGCAAGTTAGTTTCCCCATCGGTTGCAATTAGCAAGCTTTACGAATTTGACCGAAGAGGCGGCCGAGTTCTTCGACACTCACTCTGTCCCTCGCACCACGCCCAACCGAACTTCACCCTCGCCAATGCAGCCTCATTAGCAAAAAACTTTAATAAATATTATAACTTTCATTTTGATTTTCTATCACAAAATTAAATTGTATCTGAGTACAACATCAAACAGCTGTTGCATACACAAATACAGAGGAAAATACAAGGTCAAAAATTCAAGGTTTTATTCCATTGGCTGGCCATACATGCTCAAAATAATGAAGGCTTTTGGATTCAGTCAGAGGTGTGATTTCATCTCCTTGATTTTGGCATCTTCAACTTCGAGGGTCCTTCCGAACTTTATCTTGATGGAGCCACTACAAAGATTGCTTGAGACGGCAACACAGAGTGGGATTCTAACTTCGCCTATAACAAAAGCTGCTAGGATTAGAGTGAGTTTCTACTCAGATGACTTTGCGGTTTTTGTCAATCCAATAAAAGAAGAGGTCAAGGCCATAAAGGATATCCTGCAATGTTTTGGAGAGGTGTCGGGGATGAAGGTGAATATATTCAAGTGCACCGCATATCCCATCATATGTGATGGAATAAATTTAAAGGAGGTCCTGGAGGCTTTTGGAGGAAATACTGCTAATCTTCCATGCAAGTACTTAGGTGTACCGCTGAGCATCAGAAAGCTACGCATAGTGAAAATCCAGCCGCTTTTTGACAGAGCGTCTGCAAGGTTAAAGCCTTGGAAAGGTACACTAATCACAAGGCCAGGGAGGCTACTTCTAGTCAACTCGGTGATCACTGTCATGGCAACATATTTTCTGACAATGTTCGTTGCAAGTGCCTGGGCTGAGAAGAGGCTAAACAAGATCAGAAGAATTTCTTACGGAACGCAGACGAAGCATGAAATGGGGGAAAATGCCTGGTCAATTGGAAAGCTATATGTGTAGGGAATCGTTGCATGGAAAACAAAAAAAATTCCTACGGATTCACCCAAGATCTAATCTAGGAGATGCTAGCAACGAGTGGGAGTGTGTCTACATAACCTTGTAGACTGAAAGCGGAAACGTGGTTGATGTAGTCGAACTCTTCGCGATCCAATCCGATCGAGCGCCGCACGAACGGTACCTCCGAGTTATGCACACGTACGGTTCGGTGACATCTCCTCCTTCTTAATCCAGCAAGCGAGGGGGAGAGGTAGATGGGATCTAGGCCAGCAGCACGACGGCGTGGTGGTGGTGGTGGTGGAATCTCAGCAGGGCTTCTCCAAGCAGCTGCGGAGCGAGGAGAAAGTGGAGCGAGAGAGGGAGGGCGGCGGCCAGGGTTAGGGGTGGTTGCGCCCAGCCCCTCCCCTCTGTTTATATATATATATATATTTTTTTTTTGAGAAGCAGGCACGTGACATTAACATAACAGAAGGATACAGAGCGAAACACGTACACGCTCACGCGAAGACACCAGAAACAACCGGCGCTGGAAACTAGCAGGAAAGACCTCCGAACAAAGAAAATTACAACCACACCCCTGGAGGCCCCTAAGAGAGCCCGCATGCATCTGGCCACCGCCGCCGCCGCCGAGACGAACGCCGACGAAGCTAACCGAGAGCAGGAGAAGCGCCTTGCAGGAATCTGCGTTGTGAGCCGCAACAGAATCCACCGCGAACGGAGGCACCGAGCTGATGTAGGCCATCGGCCGGGGACACACCCCGCGCTTCACCGGCTCAGGATCTCCTTCTCCGGCGAGAAGGGCCACCAGATCCCCAAACCAGCCAGCCACAAACCGGTATCCAGAACAGCCGGCGTCTGGAAGTCGCCGCAGACCAAACCTTAGGCGGCCCTCGCCGCCGCAGCACCTGTACAGAACCTCACAAGCCCGTCGGCAGCTCCAGGGCAAGAACCACCGAGGCGGGGACGTGGCCGGAGGACAAAAGGCCAGAGTCGGTGCCGTCACCTCCGCCTCGACAGCACCGACCAGACCACACAAGCCCAAAGACTCCTCGCCGTCGCCGGCGAGATGGGGCAGGAGCCTGGACCAACTTATTGGACGCGACGGCGCCGCCACCATCTGAGCGCCGCCCAACCAACCCCTATCTACACACCAGCGGAGCCCCGGAGCTCCCCCCCCCCGCCTCTCGAGGCCAGATGGCCATCGGAGGCGAAGAGGAGCGGCGAGGTCGCCGGTGGAAGAACAGAAATCGCCTCCCGGTCGCCCCCTTTTCGCCTTAGTACTGTAGCAAGAGGAAAAGGAGGTCGAGCGGCAGAATCAGTGAGGACTCGCACAGTTTCTCTGCTGCATCCGCAAGTGTTCCCCTCTGTTTATATAGGGGGTGAGGGGTGCAGTCAGCCTTGGCCCCCCCTCCAAGCCAAGGGGCCGGCGTCCAAGGGGGGATACTTCCCTCCCAAGACTTGCCCCCCCCTTAGGGTTTCCCCCGCATGGGCCCTTGGGGGGTTGGTACGCTTGGCCCATGTATGCTAGGGCGCCACCCCTCAGCCCATGTAGGCCTCCGGGACAGGTGGGACCCACTGGTGGACCCCCGAAACCTTTCGGAACTCCCCGATACAACTACCGGAAAAAACTAAACTTTTTCCAGAACTCCGAAAAACACTTTCCTTATATGAAACTTTACCTCCGGACTATTCCGAAGCTCCTCGTAATGTCCTGGATCCGATCCGAGACTCCGAACTACCTTCGGACTCACCATTATGAATATCCCAATACTACCCTAGCGTTACCGAACGTTAAGTGTGTGACCCTACGGGTTCAAGAACATGCAGACATGACCGAGACACCTCTCCAATCAATAATCGATAGCGAGACCTGGATGCCCCTAATGACTCCTACATATTCAACGAAGATCTTTATCGGTTTGAACCACAATGTCAAGGATTGAGATAACCCCGTATACAATATTCCTTTGTCTCGCGATATTTTACTTGCCCGAGATTCGATCATCGGTATCACCATACCTAGTTCAATCTCGTTACCGGTGAGTTCTCTTTACTCATTCCGTAATACAATATCCCCGTGACTAAAGACATTAGTCACATGCTTGCAAGCTACTTAGGATGTCGTATTACCGAGAGGGCCCAGAGATATCTCTCCGTCACATGGAGTGACAAATCCCAGTCTCGATCCATGCAACCCAACTAGTACCTTCCGAAATACCTGAAGAGCACCTTTATGATCACCCAGTTACGAAGTGACGTTTGATACCCACAAAGCATTCATCTGGTATTAGGGAGTGGCACGATCTCATGGTCCAAGGAACAGATACTTGACATTACGAAAGCTGTAGCAATTAAACTAAGTGACACGATCAGATGCTAAGCTTATGATTGGGTCTGTCCATCACATCATTCTCCTAATGATGTGATCCCGTTATTATATGACAACTCATGTCCATGGTTAGGAAACCTTAATCATCTTTAATCAATGAGCTAGTCTAGTAGAGGCTCACTAGGGACACGGTGTTTGTTTATGTATCCACACATGTATTTGATTTTCCAGTTAATACAATTATATCATGGAGAATAAACATTTATCAAGAACAAGGAAATACGATAATAAAAACTTTATTATTGCCTCTAAGGCATATTTCCAGCAGTCTCCTACTTGCACTAGAGTCAATAATCTAGTTTACATTGTTATGAATCTAACACCCATAGAGTTCTGGTGCTTATCATGTTTCGCTCGTGGAAGAGGTTTAGTCAACGGGTCTGCAACATTCAGATCCGTATGAACTTTGCAAATCTCATAGTAAAAAAAAAACTTTGCAAATCTCTATGTCTCCTTCCTTGATGTAATCACAGATGGAGTTGAAGCAGCGTTTGATACGCTTAGTTTTCTTGTGAAACATTGGCTCCTTGGCAATGGCAATGCCGTCAGTGTTGTCACAATAGATAGTCATGAATCCGATGCACTAGGAACCACACATAGATCGGACATGAACTCCTTCATCCAGACTCCTTCTTGCGTCGATGTATTCTGCTTCACATGTTGATGCTGCTACAACGCTCTACCTGGAGCTACTCCAGCTGACTGCTCTGCCATTCATAATAAATACGTATCCAGATTGAGACTTTGAGTCATCCGAATCAGTGTCAAAGCTAGCATCGATGTAACCCTTTACGACGAGCTCTTGATCACCACCATAAACGAGAAACATTTCCTTAGTCCTCTTAAGGTACTTAAGGATATTTTTGAATGCTGTCCAGTGTTTCACTCCTGGATCACTTCGATACCTACCAGCCATACTAATGGCAAGGCACACATCAGGTCTAGTGCACAACATGGCATACATGATAGAGCCTATGGCTGAGGCATAGGGGACAACTTTCATCTTTTCTCTTTCTTCTCCCTTAGTTGGACATTGAGTCTTACTCAACTTCATACCTTGCAATATGGGCAAGAACCCCTTCTTTGACTGGTCCATTTTGAACTTCTTCAAAACTTTGTCAAGGTATGTACTTTGTGAAAGTCCTATCAGGCGCCTTGATCTATCTCTATAGATCTTGATGCCCAATATGTAAGCTGCTTCACCGAGGTCTTTCGTTGAAAAATTCTTGTTCAAATAACCCTTTATGCTTTCCAGAAGTTCTACATTATTTCCAATCAAGAATATATCATCCACATACAGTATTAGAAATGCTACAGAGCTCCCACTCACTTTCTTGTAAATACAAGCTTCTCCATAAGCTTGGATAAATCCAAAAGCTTTGATCACCTCATCAAAGCGAAGATTCCAACTTCGAGATGCTTGCACCAGTCCATAAATGGATCGCCGGAGTTTGCATACCTTATTAGCATCCATAGGATCGACAAAACCTTTGGGTTGCATCATATACAACTCTTCCTTAAGGAAACCATTAAGGAACGCAGTTTTGACGTCCATCTGCCAGATTTCATAATCAAAAAAATGTAGCAATTGCTAACATAATCCTAATAGACTTCAGCATCGCTACGGGTGAGAAAGTCTCATCGTAGTCAACCCCTTGAACTTGTCGAATACCTTTTGCGACAAGTCGAGCTTTATAGACGGTGACATTACCATCAGCGTCTGTCTTCTTCTTAAAGACCCATTTGTTCTCAATGGCCTTTCAGTCATTGGGTAAGTCCACCAAAGTCCACACTTGGTTTTCGTACATGGATCTTATCTCGGATTTCATGGCCTCTAGCCATTTTTCGGAATCCGGGCTCATCATTGCTTCCTCAGAGTTCGTAGGTTCACCGTTGTCCAACAACATGACGTCCAAGACATGATTACCGTACCAATCAGGTGCAGTACGTGTCCTGGTTGACCTACGAAGTTCAGTAGTGGCCTGGTTCGAAGTTTCATGATCATCATCATTAGCTTCCTCTCCAGCTGGTGTGGGCATCACAGGAACTTCATTTTGTGCTGCGCTACTCTCCAATTCGAGAGAAGGTTCGATAACCTCGTCAAGCTCTACCTTCCTCCCACTCACTTCTTTCGAGAGAAACTCCTTCTCTAGAAAGGATCCATTCTTGGCAACAAAGATCTAGCCCTCGGATCTGTGATAGAAGGTATACCAAATTGTTTCTTTAGGGTATCCTATGAAGACGCATTTATTTGCTTTGGCTTCAAGCTTATCAGGCTGTAGCCTCTGGACATATGCATTGCATCCCCAAACTTTAAGAAACGATATCTTAGGTTTTTTGCCAAACCATAATTCATACGGTGTCATTTCAACGGATTTAGATGGTGCCCTATTTAAAGTGAATGCAGCTGTCTCTGATGCATTGCCCCAAAACGATAGTGGAAAATCGGTAAGAGACATCATAGAACGCACCATATCTAATAGAGTACGATTACGACATTCGGACACACCATTACACTGTGGTGTTCGAGGTGGCATGAGTTGTGAAACAATTACACATTGTCTTAAATGCATACAAACTCGTAACTCAGATATTCACCTCCACGATCAGATAGTAGAAATTTTATCTTCTTATTACGATGATTCTTGATGTCTACTACGCAACTTTTATTCTTGTAGACATTGTTGGGCCCCCAAGTGCAGAGTTTTGTAGTACAACAGCAAATTTCCCTCAAGTGGATGACCTAAGGTTTATCAATCCTTGGGAGGCGTAGGATGAGGATGGTCTCTCTCAAACAACCCTGCAATCAAATACAAGAAATCTCTTGTGTCCCCAACACACCCAATACAATGGTAAATTGTATAGGTGCACTAGTTCGGCGAAGAGATGGTGATACAAGTGTAGTATGGATAGTAGATTTAGGTTTTTGTAATCTGAAATAATAGAAACAGCAAGGTAGCAAGTGATAAAACGGAGCACAAACGGTATTGCAATGCTTGAAAACAAGGCCTAGGGTTCATACTTTCACTAGCGCAATCTCTCAACAGTGCTAACATAATTGAATCATATAACAATCCCTCAACGTGCGACAAAGAATCACTCCAAAATTCTTATCTAGTGGAGAACATAAGAAGAAATTGTTGTAGGGTGCGAAACCACCTCAAAGTTATCCTTTCCGATCAATCTATTGAGCCATCCCTATAAGTGTCACAAACAGCCCTAGAGTTCGTACTAAAATAACACCATATGATACGCAACAACCAACTCTATTGTCACCTAGATAATCCAATGTCACCACAAGTATCCGTGAGTTGATTATTCGATATGCATCAAACAACTTTAGATTCATAATATTCAATCCACACAAAGAACTTCAAAGAGTACCCCAAAGTTTCTATCGGAGAAAAGAAGATAAAAACGTGCACCAACCCATATGCCTAGATTACCCCAAGGTCACAGGAATCCGCAAGTTGATTACCAAAACATACATCAGGTGACTCAATAGAATACCCCATTGTCACCACGGGTATCCACATGCAAGACATACCTCAAGTGTTCTCAAATCCAAAGTATTCAATCCGACAATAACGAAACCTCAAAGGGAAAGACTCAAGTCATCCCAAGAAGATAGAGAGGGAAGAAACACCATATGATCCAACTATATTAACAAAGCTCGTGGTACATCAAGATCGTGCCAAATCAAGAACACGAGAGAGAGAGAGAGAGAGATCAAACACATAGCTACTGGTACATACCCTCGGCCTCGAGGGTGAACTACTCCCTCCTCGTTATGGAGACCGCCGGGATGATGAAGATGGCCTCCGGTGATGATTTCCCCCTCTGGCAGGGTGTCGGAAAAGGCCTCCAGATGGGATCTCTTCGGAACAGAGGCTTGCGGCGGCGGAGTCGAAGTTCTAGGTTTATTTCTGGGGGTTTCTCTATTTATAAGAATTTTCAGCGTTGGAATCACGCGAAAAGTAGCTACGAGGGGCCCACAAGGCAACCCCATGCGATCCCCCCAGGGCGCGCTGGGATACCTTGTGACCGCCTTGTGGGTCTTCTGGTCCTTGCTTGAAGCTTCGGGGGTCTCTTATGTTCCAAAAAAATCGTCAAAAAATTTCGTCGCGTTTGGACTTCGTTTGGTATGGATTTTTTGGAAACCAAAAACAAGCAGAAAACAACAACTGGCACTGGGCACTAGGTTAATATGTTAGTCCATGAAAATCATATAAAAGTCATATAAAAGTGCACCAAAACCATATAAAATTATTGCTAACATGGCATGAATACTTCATAAATTATAGATACGTTGGAGACGTATCAGCATCCCCAAGCTTAATTCCTGCTCGTCCTCGAGTAGGTAAATGATAAAAGGAATAATTTATGAAGTGTGAATGCTAGCATAGTGCATAAGTTTGATCAATGATAATTTCAATCACTTTTCCTAGCATCATTATATATCATAAACAGTAGCTTATTTCTCATAAAACTTCTCATGATCAAGTAGGAAGCTATTCACATGTTAAAGTATAGACCATAAACTTTCTTGAAAACTAACAAACTATGTTTTCAGTCATCAAACAATTATAATTCATCTTATTTTCAGGAAGGGTCTATGTAAGAGCTTTGTTTTAGCAAATTCCACATACTCAACTATCATTTAGTCTTCTATGATTGCTGACACTCAAAGCATATTTTTTAGGACAAACCATTTTAGTCAAACACATAGGAAGATAGGGGCTTAATATTTCGCCTCCCAACTTATTTATCTCAAGGATAATGTCAACAATAATAACTCATGATCACCTATATTCAACTGGATATATGTGCCTAGATCATTCCCTACCACATGATGCTTTCCCACTAGAGAATAAGCGGAATAGGTATGAACATTACTGACTCTTGCATAAAAGTAAATATAGAAAAGTAAAAGATGGGCCCTTTGCGGAGGGAAGCAGAGGTTGTCATGCGCTTTTTATTTTTGGATGTGCAAGCTCTTAATGGAAAGGAACGTCACTTTATATTGCCTCTTGTGATAGCAACCTTTATTATGCTGCCCGTCACTTTTATTTTTTCACCATCACAAGTTCGTACAAAGCTTATTTTCCCTTCCAATAAAAGTTCATACATATTTAGGGGCAATTTTTATTGCTTTTTGCACCGATGACAACTTACTTGAAGGATCTTATTCAATCCATAGGTAGATATGGTGGACTCTCATGACAAAAAACTGGGTTTAAGAGTTTTTGGATGCACAAGTAGTATCTCTACTTAGTATAAATTTTTGGCTAGCAAAAGATCCGAAGCAAGCACCACATTTTAGAGGATCCATGACAATATAACTTTTTTGTGAATATAAACAAACATAACCCATTACGTTGTCTTCCTTGTCCAACGTCAACAACTTGATCAAGCTTGAAAATAATTAATGGGGGCTCACAATCATAGAAGATGTCCAAGATAGTATATTTATATGTGAAATTTCTCTTCCTCCAAAATTCTTTCGTGAATTGTTCAAGTGACTAATGTTGTGTTTGCTAACTTTCAATAAATTTTACCACTTATACTTCTTGTATGTGAAGTCATTACTCCCCATGGGACAAGCATATGAAGCATCTATAATTTCATACTTATGACATTCAATTCATTAAACAATTCACTCCTAGGATATAAGAGAAGCACGAGAGTGAATGACAAACTACTCAAAAGATATAAGTGAAGAACAAAGAGTAGTTGAATAAATAAGTAGCTATGTGAAGACTCTCTCCGAATAAAGATTTTAGATCCAAGTATTTTATTCAAATAGAAAACAAAATGAAAATAAAAGGACACTCCAAGAATAGCACATATCATGTGAACAAGTAAAAACTTAGGCTAACCGATAGGTGTTGATGAAGAAAGGTGGGATGCCTACCGGGGCATCCCAAAGCTTAGTTGCTTGAGACTTCTTGGAATGTTATCTTGGGGTGCCTTAGGCATCCCAAGCTTGAGCTCTTGTGTCTCCTTAATTCCTCTCATATCATGGCTTCTCCTAAATCTTAAAAACTTCATCCACACAAAACTCAACAAGAACTCGTGAGATAAGTTAGTATAAATCAACTCAAAACCTTAACATTCTCTACTATAACAAATCACTAAAATTATAATTAAACATTGCATACTAAATGTCTCTGCATATTTAATACTCCTATCCACAAATAGAAACATTAAATAAGCAAACATATGCAAACAATGCAACTATAACCGAAATTTGTCTAAACAGAACAGTCTGTAAAGGGGGAACTAAAATTCATACTTCCCTAACTCCAAAAATTCTGAAAAATTACCACATGACAGATAACTCATGCATTCTTACTGTGTAAAAATTTCAGATTTTTATCATGTTCTAAAAATTCACATTAATTAAGGACATAACTGAAAATTTTCTGTTTTCAAACAGCAACACATAAACTTGCAAACTGAGCATGGTAAAGGCTATAATTGGCATTTTACTGAACTAAAAGATACAAAACATGATTATTGATAATATCAAGAAAATCTCAACAAAATAAAATGATGCTCAGGGCAAATATAGATTATGTGACGAATAAAAATATAGCTTCGAGTGAGGTTACCGACAGTGTTGAAGACGAAAGAGGGGATGCCTTCCGGGGCATCCCCAAGCTTAGATGCTTGAGTATTCCTTAAGTATTACCTTGGGGTGCCTTGGGAATCCCCAATCTTAGGGTCTTGCCACTCCTTATTATCCTCATATCGATATCTCACCCAAAACTTAAAAACTTCAATCACACAAAACTTAAGGGAACTTGTGAGATAGGTTATTATGATAAAAATAAATTATCCACTTAGGTACTGTCAAGACAAGATTCATAATTGTTCTTACATAATTCCTACTGTATTCCATCATTTCCACAATTTATATTACTCAATATAAGCTATGGAAACACTAAAACAAGCAAACTATGCACCGAAAACAGAATCTGTCAAAAACAGAACAGCATGTAGTGACCGAATTAAAAAGCATTCTTCTGTACCTCCAAAAATTCTGAAAAATTAGGAAAACGTAAAACCTTTATAACACAATACTTTGTAACAATTTCAGAATTTTCTCACGCTCCAGTACAGAAAAGAAATTCCAGCACTAGACGCAAAGGTTTCTGTTTTTGCACAGAATCAAATCAACAAGTATCCACACTATCCCAAAGGCTTTACTTGGCACATTATTGAAATAAAATATATAAAATATGATTACTAAAGTAGATTAACCATGTGGACACACAAAAACAGTAGGTATAAATATTGGGTTGTCTCCCAACAAGCGCTTTTCTTTAATGCCTTTTAGCTAGGCATGATGATTTCAATGATGCTTGCATAAGAATGAAGAATTAAAACATAATGGGAGCATCCTGAAACATATGGCAAGCACGTTTAAGCCTAACCCACTTCCTATGCATAGAGATTTTGTGAGCAAATAATTTATGTGAGTAAGAATCAACTAGCATACCAAGGCAAAACAAGTATAACTTCAAAACTTTCAACACATAGAGAGGAAGCTTGATATTATTGCAACACGTACAAGCATATGATCCTGATACGTCTCCCTCATATCTATAATTTTTGATTGTTTCATGCCAATATTCTACAACTTTCATATATTTTTGGCAACATTTTATATTATTTTTGGGACTAACATATTGATCTAGTGCCCAGTGCCAGTTCCTGTTTTCTGCTTATTTTTTGTTTCACAGAAAATCCATATCAAACGAAGTCCAAATGCAATAAAATTTTACGGAGAATTTTTTTGGAATATATGTGATTTTTGGGAGGTGGAATCAATGCAAACGGAGGCCCACAGCCTCCACAAGCCACCTGGGCGCGCCCCCCTGGTGCGCGGTGGTGCCTCGTGGGCACCTCGTAGGTCGGTTGGGGCTCTTCTTCGTCCGCAAGGAAGCTTATATCGAGAAAAAAATTGTGTTAAAATTTCAGCGCAATCGGAGTTACGGATCTTCGGATATTTAAGAAACGGTGAAAGGCCAGAAAAGGGGAACCCGAAACAGAAGAGAACAGAGAGAGAGATCCAATCTCGGAGGGGCTCTCGTCCCTTTGGGTGCCATGGAGGCCAAGAACCAGAGGGTAAACTCTTCTCCCATCTAGGGGGGATACCAAGCAAGAAGAAGAAGGAGGGGGGCTCTCTCCCCCTCTCACCCGGTGGCACCGGAACGCCGCCGAGGCAATCATCGTGACGGCGATCTACACCAACAACTTCGCCGCCGTCATCACCAACTCTCCCCCCTCTATGCAGCGGTGTAACCTCTCTTTTCCCACTGTAATTATCTACTTAAACATGGTGCTTAACTCCACATATTATTATCCAATGATTTGTGGCCATCCTATGATGTTTGAATAGATTCGTTTTGTCCTATGGGTTGATTGATGATCGTGATTGGTTTGAGTTGTATGTTTTATTTTGGTGCTATCCTATGGTGCCCTCCGTGTCGCGCAAGCGTGAGGGATTCCCGCTGTAGGGTTTGCAATATGTTCATAATTCTCTTATAGTGGGCTGCTAGAGTGACAGAAGCTTACACCCGAGTAAGGGGGTTGTTGCGTATGGGAGTAAAGAGGACTTGTTACTTAATGCTATGGTTGGGTTTTACCTTAATGATCTTTGGTAGTTGCGGATGCTTGCTAGACTTCCAATCATAAGTGCATATGATCCAAGTACAGAAAGTATGTTAGCTCATGCCTCTCCCTCATATAAAATTGCAATAATGATTACCGGTCTAGTTATCGATTGCCTATGGACAAATCATTCTCTTGTGTTACAAAAAAGCTTTCTACTAAACAACTAACTATTATTATCTTGCGAACATTAAGTGTGCGTAGAGTTGTATCAGTGGTCGATAGAACTTGAAGGGAATATTAATTCTACCTTTAGCTCCTCGTTGGGTTCGACACTCTTATTTATCGAAAAAGCTACAATTGATCCCCTATACTTGTGGGTTATCAGATCCTCTCTCATAATAATTTTCAGTAGCATCATGAATGAATTCAACAATATAACTATCACATGAAGCATTCTTTTCATGACCTACAAGCATAGGATTTTTATTACTCTCCACATAAGCAAATTTATTCTCATTCATAATAGTGGGAGCATCATATGAAACTTGAATACTATAAATTGTCTCCACATTAAAAGAGTAATGTTAAGCAAAAGGGTATTCATAATTATGACAAGTTTTATAATAATAATCATCATTACTTTTTATAACATATGTATCATCACAATAATCATCATAAGTAGCAACTTTGTTCTCATCAATTGAAACCTCTTCCAAAGTAGTGGATTCAACACTAAATAAAGTCATGACCTCTCCAAATCCACTTTTATCATTATTATAAGATTGAACACCCTCCAAAATAGTGGGATCATTAGTTCCTAGAGTTGACACTCTTCCAAACCCACTTTCATCAATATAATCATCATAAATAGGAGCCATGCTATCATCATAATAATTTTTCTCATCAAAACCTGGGGGACTAAAAATATCATATTCATCAAACATAGCATCCCCAAGCTTATGGCTTTGCATATCATTAGCATCATGGATATTCATAGAAAGCATACTAACAACATTGCAATCATGCTCATCATTTGAAGGACTCACATTAAACATTTTATTAAATTCTTCCTCTAACAATTGAGCACAATTATCGGAATCCATATTTTCAAGAAAGACATCATATAGATGAAGCATTTGAAGCAATCTCAATTCCATTTTTTTGTAATTTTCTTTTATAAACTAAACTAGTGATAAAACAAGAAACTAAAAGATTCAATTGCAAGATCTAAAGATATACCTTCAACACTCACCTCCCCGGCAACGGCGCCAGAAAAGAGCTTGATGTCTACTACGCAACTTTTATTCTTGTAGACGTTGTTGGGCCTCCAAGTGCAGAGTTTTGTAGGACAGTAGCAAATTTCCCTCAAGTGGATAACCTAAGGTTTATCAATCCGGGGAGGCGTAGGATGAAGATGGTCTCTCTCAAACAACCCTGCAATCAAATACAAGAAATCTCTTGTGTCCCCAACACACCCAATACAATGGTAAATTGTATAGGTGCACTAGTTCGGCGAAGAGATGGTGATACAAGTGTAGTATGGATAGTAGATTTAGGTTTTTGTAATCTGAAATAATAAAAACAGCAAGGTAGCAAGTGATAAAACGGAGCACAAACGGTATTGCAATGCTTGAAAACAAGGCCTAGGGTTCAGACTTTCACTAGTGCAATCTCTCGACAGAGCTAACATAATTGAATCATATAACAATCCCTCAACATGCAACAAAGAATCACTCCCAAATTCTTATATAGCGGAGAACATAAGAAGAAATTGTTGTAGGGTACGAAACCACCTCAAAGTTATCCTTTCCGATCAATCTATTGAGCCATCCCTATAAGTGTCACAAACAACCCTAGAGTTCGTACTAAAATAACACCATATGATACGCATCAACCAACTCTAATGTCACCTAGATACTCCAATGTCACCACAAGTATCCATGAGTTGATTATTAGATATGCATCAAACAACTTCAGATTCATAATATTCAATCTACACAAAGAACTTCAAAGAGTACCCCAAAGTTTCTATCCGAGAAAAGAAGATGAAAACGTGTACCAACCCACATGCCTAGATTACGCCAAGGCTGTCGGGGCCGGATTTCCGAGACATAAAATCCCAGAAATAACCCCTCGTGTCATCACCAGCCCCAAGATTATTTTTACTGGTGGACACGTCCTTGATACAGAATTCCAAGCAGTTACAAGAATTGAATACAAGACCATAAAGGTCTAATAATACAACAATGATTTCTAACAGCGGATGATGGAAGCGGGTAGCGGATCTCCATCTCTGGTGGGGCTTCATTTCCACAGGAACAGCTGACCTAGATAAATCCGACCCCGCGTGGCTACTATCTCTAATTCCTAGGTTGCGGGGTGTGCCTTCGTAGCGCTCTTCTCCTATTGTGATCCGGCCAAGACAATAGCCAGGGACAAGCCAGTGAGTACATTTGAATGTACTCACAAACATTATGAACAAAAGATATACCAAATGCATATGCTTATGACGGATTAAATTATATGCATATGCTGACCGAAATTTAAGCATGTTATGATAAATATTAATACGGTGTGGATGAATAAATATATCATATTAGTAATAAACCAAGAATATAACATGGAACATCGGGCGTTGTACCGCCCGAGGAATTCCAAGAAAAATGCCAAACGGGTGTCTGAATGCGACGCCTCGAGAGGTCTTGAAGAGAAATGCCAAACGGGTGTCTAAAAGCGATGCCTCGAGAGGTCTTGAAAAGAAATGAATATCCAGGTGGACTAGCCATCCCAAGTGATACTCAGAAAGAAAATAAAACTGGGTATCCAGGTGGACTAGCGATCCCAAGTGATACTCAGAAAGAAAATAAAACTGGGTATCCAGGTGGACTAGCCATCCCAAGTGATACTCAGAAAGAAAATAAAACTGGGTATCCAGGTGGACTAACCATCCCAAGTGATACTCAGAAAGAAAATAAAACTCGGTATCCAGGTGGACTAGCCATCCCAAGTGATACCCATGGTTGCACATAGAAGAAAAAAAGGTTAGTCCACAATAATATTCATGTTATCAATAATATTCAGGTTGGCATCAGTAGTGACAATAATTATCCTGCAAAAATAGATCATGCTCAATTTTAATTATTTTCCTCCGAAGACCGACACTTGACCAACCCAGACTGTAGTCCTTAACCGCGGACATGGCTATTCGAATAGGTTTTAAAACTCTGCAGAGGTTGTACTCTTTACCCACAAGTAAAGGATTTCTTTAGCCAACACCGAGACGCTGACTAATTCCAGTTACGGCCTTTGGGTTGAAAACACACCTAACCAGCACACACCAGCTTAACCATTCTGATGCCCGGAATCACCCAAGGCATCACTCCAGAAAAACTCTAAGACGGGGAGACCATCATCTCGAATAGCATGGGATCACTATTTATAACGCGCAGATTACAAGGGGTGCCCCCCTCTCAGCCCAGCCGGATAAACCCATGCCCCCTGACCAGGTGACATGCCTACCAGAGGCCTCTGGTATCTTTCACCATGGCCTCTCAGTATGGTGTGTGCAATGAAAGGGGTTAACAACTTACTGAACCGTACCCTACCTGTGGCAGGGACATGTGGCAGCACGAAACAAGTATGGGGGTTACCAGAACAAGACTCGATCTACGGTCGACTCAGGAGGTTTAAGTTTTCCTGCAGTGATTAGCACAATATATTTCCTTGGTAGTACCCAACGGGGTCACCACCTAGCATGTCCCAACATGCCCTCACTGATAATTCTCGTCACCACGAGATTTTAGTCTCACGGTCACTTTTCTCGTGACTGATTCTTCCCTGCAGGTTAGTCCAGACCAACATAGGCATGTATGACATGTGAAAATAACCATGCTCACTCATACTTCAAGTTTAAATGAAGATAAAATATTTCAAAGGGGTCATGCATGCATAACTAGCAATATGCAATTTTTATTCGGATTCAACATATTCATGATTCAATTAATCTTGCAAACAATTAACCATGCATTCACCATATCAAGTGTTCAAGATGCTTGCCTTGAGCATGCAGAAGGGTTGGGTGCACTCCAAAAGTTTTGAAAATTCTCTTCCCTCCATTATTCCTATTTTCAAAATATTGCAATTACCACATAAAGCCCAAATAGTACAAAAAAGTGTCTCATAAATTTTTGAAATAAATACTAAAATAAACTGGATGGAAAATTAGGAATATTAGAAAAAGAATCAAATGATTTGGAGTTCATATGATTTTCCTAGGGAATTTCTAAGCTGAAATAAATGAAGAAATGGGCTATTTAATAGATCCAACAGAAACAAAGCTTAGGAAAAATGTTTACCCAAGCTGGATTATTAGAGCATGAATTTAGGAGTATGCAGAAATTTGAATCATCAAATTTGGCTTTGAAATGGTTGTTGTGGGATTATTTGAAACCTACCGGAAAAGAAAAAAGAAAAGGGCGGCAGCGCGCCCTGGGCGAGATTTAGCCACTGGGCCAGGCCCAGCCGCTCGGCCGCGCTGGAGGTCTGTCGGCGTCGAAGACGTATTCGAGGAATACGTTTCCCCCGTGCGAAGACGACTTCTGGAGAAGCCCGTCTCCACTTAACCGTGCGGCGTGGGTATGGGTCACTGACAGTGGGTCCCGCGGCCCCACTGTCAGGTTTGACCGGGTCAGCGGGCGCCCTTTCTCCCATGGCCGAACGGAGGCGTGGCTCCGATGATCCTCGCCGGTGATTGGGGGCGTCCCTCGGCGAGCTGAGCTCACCATCGAGCTCAGGAGGTTTGCGCGGTCCCGCCGGTGTGCAGCACATCCTTCGGGGAGCACCAGGTCGCTGGCGGCGAGCTCACCCGAAGAGCTCCGACGGAAGCAAATTGGGCGTTTCGCCTACGGCATATCTCCGGTGGAATTGGTGGGCGGAATGGATCAGCGGGTGCTTCCGGAGGCTAGTGGTGAAAAAATTGGGGAGGGGGAGGCACTGGGGAGGTGGGAGTCTTCGTGGAAGTGGCGGCAGCAGTGGCTGCCGGAGACGAAGGAGACGGCCATTCCTAGCCGGGTGGCTGCTCGAGGAGGTGCTTAGGGAAGGGGGAGATCATCCGGTGCGACGAGGCGAGCTTGGGGAGGCTTAAATAGGCGGGAAAGGTCGGTTTCGTGGCTTCCCGACGAAGGCACGACGGCGGGCGGCCATTCATGGCGCTGTTGAGGTAGCTGGCGGGGTCGGCGGAGGCCGGTAAGGGCGGTAGGGGGTCGGTGGGTGAATGGATCAGCTCCGGCCGTTGGCATTTAAGTGGGGCAGAGACGTGGCGAGGAGGAACTAGTCGGGTGGCGCTTCGGTCGTCGTGGACGGCGGTGGCCGGTGCCAGCGGGCCAAGTGAGGGTGTCGGCAAGGCACATGGGTTCTCGCGAAGCTCCTGGGGGTGGCTGGCGTGCGGAGCGGCAGCAGGGAGGGCAGTGCAGGGCGGTGCCAACGCCTGCAAAATGTGCACTCCGGTCATGCTCTGGACATGCACGATATGTGCTCGATGAATTGCCAGTGCATCCTAGGCTAGTCCAATTGAGCTGATTTTTGGTAGGGTGATGCTTACAAGGATGGCAAGGCTACTGGACATGCTGGTTTGGCTAGATGGGCAAGTGCTCAATGCGGTTTAGGAAGAGGCAAACTTTCTGTCATGCACACAAGGTGTTTGACAGAATGCTATGGCAATCTAGAGGGCTTCATTGGATGTGAAATTTGACAGGATGATATCTCACTGGATGATAGAGATTGTGGTGGAGTGGGTTTGGCAAAAAGAAAAACTTGTTAGTGCAAGTTTTGGAGAAATTCAGTTCTGGACCCAAACTTGGAGGATTTATTTGGTGGGTTTGCAAGATGCAAATGGAGTTGATCTCCTGGACTTAAGGGTTTGGTTGGAAGGACTATAAGTGGGAAAAATTCAGAATTGATTGATGAAGGAAAATTAGGGTTGTAGTTATAACTCCAGAATGGAACAGAATTGAAAAGAGGATGTTTCGCTCAATATTTTCAAAAGACCAAGTTGAGTTTTTGCATGAAAGTGATCTATAGGCATCCCTTGACCCCTCATAATTTTTGTGGAATTTAGGAGAATTATTTAAAAGGATCTTAGTGCAACAGAAGCATTTCAAAGACTGAAAATGCTCTTTAAAAGAATTATTTTGGGGCAAATTTTATTATGAAAATATTTCCTATTGTTATTTAAAATATAAGTGAATTGATTTAAGAAAACTACCAAAGCCCACAATATTTTACAAAATTTTCTATATGGAGGGAAGAATTTTGGAAAACAGAAATAGAAAAGGTTCTGAAATTAATAAAAGACCTGGTATAATTCAAAATTTTATTTCTGGCCAAATTTTGCTTAATAAAAATATGGTTAAATTTTTGGGGTGTTACAAAGGTCACGGGAATCCGCAAGTTGATTACCAAAACATACATCAAGTGACTCAATAGAATACCCCATTGTCACCACGGGTATCCACATGCAAGACATACATCAAGTGTTCTCAAATCCAAAGTATTCAATCCAACAATAACGAAACCTGAAAGGGAAAGACTCAATTCATTACAACAAGAAAGAGAGGGAAGAACAACATATGATCCAACTATATTAACAAAGCTCGTGGTACATCAAGACCATGCCAAATCAAGAACACGAGAGAGAGAGAGAGAGAGAGAGAGAGAGAGAGAGATCAAACACATAGCTACTAGTACATACCCTCAGCCTCGAGGATGAACTACTCCCTCCTCATCATGGAAGCAGCAGGGATGATGAAGAAGGCCTCCGATGATGACTTCCCCCATCCGACAGGGTGCCGGAATGGAGCTCCAGAAGGGATAGCTTCAGAACAGAGGCTTGCGGCGGCGGAAAAACTCGTCTAGGTTAATGATACGTCTCCAACGTATCTATAATTTTTGATTGTTCCATGCTATTATAGTATTAATCTTGGATGTTTTATATGCAATTATATATCATTTTTTGGAACTAACCTATTAACCTAGTGCCCAGTGCCAGTTGCTGTTTTCTGCCTATTTTTGGTTTTTCAGGAAATCAGTACCAAACGAAGTCCAAATGCCACGAAACTTTTTGACGATTTTTTTGGACAAAAGAGACCCTGGAAGCTTCAGGAGGAAGCCAGAAGCCTCACGAGGAGGCCACAAGGCAACAGGGTGCGGCCCCAGGGGGGCGCGCCCTAATGCCTTGTGGACCCCTCGTGGCTCCTTTTGACCTAATTCCACTTCTATAAATTCTCAAATATTGGGAAACCAACAGAGAGCCAGATGAGAAAACCCTACCACCGCCACAAGCTTCTGTTCTTTCATGATCCCATCTGGAGGCCTTTTCCGGCACTCTGCCAGAGGGGGAATCGATCACGGAGGGCTTCTACATCAACCTTGCTGCCCTTCCGATGATGTGTGAGTAGTTTACCACAGACCTACGGGTCCATAGCTAGTAGCTAGATGGCTTCTTCTCTCTCTCTTTGATCTTCAATACAAAGTTCTCCTCGATGTTCTTGGAGTTCTATCCGATGTAATCTTCTTTTGCGGTGTGTTTGTTGGGATCTGATGAATTGTGGGTTTATGATCAGATTATTCATGAGAAATATTTGAGACTTCTCTAAACTATTTTATGCATGATTGTTATAGCTTTGTATTTCTCTCCGATCTATCCATTTGGTTTGGCCAACTAGATTGATTTATCTTGCAATGGGAGAGGTGCTTTGTGATGGCACTAGTACAGGGAGCTGCTATACAAATGGTTTTTACCCCCTTTCAGTGACGAAGTTTTAAACTGCCACCTTGCCTGTGTGTGTGATAGGGGGGGGGTCCTTTCCACACGACCCAGAAACCGTCCGCGATAGGGCCTCTGGTCACACACGCGGGGCAAAAAGAGGTCGTTTGCGATTGGGTGAGCCATCGCAGACAATTATACTGGCCCAATCGTTTCTATTCATTTGTACATCCCACATAGTGAATCCAAGATAAAAGTTTCCGTTCGTATATACATACCACAAAGTGAGTCCCAGACAAACGTTTCCGTTCGTATATACAAAGCACACAATTTTCAGCATCACATCGTCTGTGATAGCGTTGCCATTGCAGATGATAGTAATAATTTTATCGTTTGTGTTATTGAATGCATCACGCACGGTGTCTAGAAGAAACTATGTGGCATAGGCTGTCCATCACACACACTTTTTATGTGGAAAACATTTGTGCAAGGTGGCCTAACGCAAATAGTTGTGCAGAGGAAGTCGTGTGTGATTGTTCATTGATCCAACATGTTTACTTCCTGTAAACTGTGTGGGTTGTCTGAGATCATCGCCCACGGTGTTGTCTCAATAATAGTTTGCACTAGAAAAATCCAATAAGCAGGCTAATTGGCCTATTATTATTAATCCATTTAGTAATCAAATTTACATTTCATAATAAACACACAATATATTTCATTTTCGTATTACGGAACCAGGATTTCATAATTGAAATACATCAGAGTACAACATCATATAGCTTCAGCACTCACTCACAACATATAGGCATATAGCTAGCTACCCCATTACACAACAGCACCAAGTTTCACATGCAACATCTAAAACCTTTGGAAATTAGCATCATAGACGGTAGATAGACAGATGAATCTCATCTGGAAAACTGCTGAAGCGGAAGGTGAATATTGAGCCTTCAATGATGTTGAATGTCCTTGCAACTTTAGGCCAGTGCATGTGGATGATTGACCGCCCATCCTTCGTCCTCTTGAGGAATACTTCAATATTGTACCGTGGGTGTTGGATGAACACCTTCCTTGCCTCTTGACCATACAGGTGGTTTGAGAGGTAATCATCGGTGAACTGCTTTGGAAAGGCCTGAAAACAAAGACATGCATAAATATCTTCTCTGAATTTTGAAATGGCGCAATGGAATAAAAAAACAAGGTACTCCCTCCGGTCCTTTTTACTCCGCGCATTAGATTTGTATCAAGTCAAACTTTGTAAAGTTTCACCAAATTTATTTAAAAAAATATCAACATCCACGATACCAAATATGTAAACTATAAAATTGTATTTCATAATGCATCTAAAAATAATGATTTTGCAGCTTGAATGTTGATGATTTTTTCTATATCTTTGGTCAAAGTAGAGATACTTTGACTTCGGACAAAACTTATATGCAGACTAAAAAGGACCGGAGGGAGTATAAGAGTTAGTACCATCATGTAGTTCACTGATGTCTTCTTCATTGTGCAGACAAAGATCTTGTTGTTTTTCATCGCTAGTTTCTTTATCCTCACAATCTTTTTGAGTTTCTTGACTTGACTGATATTCTTGGACATCTCATTTCCCCATATGCAAAATGGGTCGAACAGTGGGTCAAAACCTCTGACAGCAGGACCTACATGTGCAAGGCCAAATTGTTAAAAACCTAAATACTAGAATGGTTCCTGCAATTGCACAATAATGTGCTATTAGACAAAGGACCATGCATGTGCGAACCTCGATGGTAAACCTCAGTGCCTCCCATTGTTTCCCTGCAACACATATAAGGTAGTTATTGATCAGGTTAAGTGAGGCTTGGCATACTATCAGTAAAATATGTTGATGAAAAATAAACACATTGCAGATTCAGCAGATTAATTCGAGCCACATGGAAAAGCCATTTATCCAAACCAAGCATGCTTAAGAACTAGGAAATATAGCAATTGTATATGTTTCTCATGTATTTAGTACAGCCGAATTCGATTTATTTCTCGCATGCATAACAATACAAAATTGTACCCACGATAATTGAACATCGCATTGCAGAATTGAAACAAACAGTTAACTAAGCACCACAACAAATGAACCAAACAGTTAACTGAGCACCACATTGCACAAGAGAACATACTACAAGATCAGACAGTTAACCAAACCTGGTATGCTTAACAACTTGGAAATATAGCAATTGTATTTGTATCTCATGTATTTTGTATAGCCAAATTCGATTATTTCTCACATAGCTACTCCTCATCGTCGGAGATATCAATGACGATGGGCTCCTTAGACTTGGAAGAGGGCGAGGCCTCCACATCATGGGTGCCCTCCTCGTAGTGGTGAGTTGCCTGAGCTGCTCCGGGCACCAACCTGCTAGCTCTGGAGTTGAGCTAAGCACGGGCACGCTGAGAAAACACCTTGTAGTCTTCGTCGAAGGCACCGACGGTGGCCTCGAGAAAACGCCACGAACTATCATTTAAACAGACAACCGCATGGCGGCGTGCGCACGCGATGCGTCGACGGTGGCCTCGACGGCGAGGTGCTCCTCCAAGAACTGGGGGTTGGCATGCATGGCAGCCATCGCGACCTCATCCGCGCGTGCGGCCGCGATTGCTTCTCCGATGCCAGATGCTCCTTGAGCTCCTGGCTATACTGCGTGCACCATGGCTTATGGCGGCACTTATTTGGAGGATGGGTTGGTGATTTGGGTGGAAGGTGTCGTGCCGGCGGTCGGGGCATGTGGGATGTAGAAGGAGGTGGAGGATGGGGGTCGGGTGTGGATTACCTGACTAGATCGATGAGGCCGAGCAGCAGGAAGGAGCGTCGCCGGTGAGGCGGCGGTGCTGCAAGCAAGTAGTGAAGGTTTGAACTTGGAATGGAAGGTGGAAATAGGGGAAATGTGGCTTTTGGTAAGGAGGAGGGGGGCATGGGAGTTAGATATTTCTGCGGATGCCGAAAATTTTCGCTCCGTGCAGCGAAAAACTGGCGCGTGAAGTGTAATCCGACACGGTCCCTTATTCAGCACTATGTACGATATCTGAACATCACAAATGATTCATATGGCTTACCCCATGGGTGATGAGTTTGAACGTGCAAATTTTGGTTTGAATTTCCCTGGTTACAGTGGTCATCCACGTCATCACATAATTTGGGTACACAAAAGAGCCTACAGCACACCCACACTTCTTAATCGAGCAAGTTTAGCAATCAAACAGAGCTAGCTAACCTAAACATTACTCTAACAAAAGATCGGCGCTCTAAATAAAGACTACTACTCCGCCTGGCGCTCGTCGATCTCCGCCGCCTCCTCCACGTCCAGCTCGCGCCCGACGATCTCTTGGGGAAGGGGCTCCATGGCATCCATCGCACCATACTTGGCAAGCATCTCGCCATCTGCATCCGCCATCTCTTTGGAAAGGGCCACCACGAGCTGGGCATGGGCGGCCGTGGTCTGGGCTTGGATTGGCTCCATCATTGCAAGGTATGCCGCGAACGAACGGACGGCTGCTCGAACGCTCTCGGCGATTGCCAACTCTTCGGCTCTGGGTTGCCCACCATTGTCGGAGAAGATTCATGCGATTTGTGTGGTGACCACCAGGAGCTGGGCATGGCCGGCCTCGACATGGGTGCGGGCGGCCTCCATCAGGGCTAAGGCGGCCGCCGCGGAACGGACAGCTGCTGTCCCGCTCTCGGCATTTGCTATCCCCGTCGCAGATGTTGCTGCCGCCATCTGAGCTGCAGTAGCGGTCGTTTTGGCTGCCGCAGCCACCCGGTCACAGATTGCGGCCGCGCTCACACAGGTTGTGAGCACGCTCATGGCGGCTGCGGCCACGCTCTCGCCGGGCTGGGCCGCCGAAGTTGCCCTCACGACGCGGGTCCACGTCCCCATCTTTGACCGGCGACGATTGAACAGTGAAATGGTATTTGGGGGGCTAGTTTGCTTGATGCGCCGGTTGTGGACTGTAGCCGACGAACCTTCTCGCGTAAGCCATATATGACGGTGCACCAAGATATTTTGTACTGCATATCACACGGTTGGTGATAATAAACTGTGTGTGATGTACTTGATTTTTCATCTTGATTTGAAATACGGAATGGGGTCACAGCAGCAAAGGACGGTGTTTGAATTGCTAGAACATTTGTCTGCAGTGAACATAAAACTATACGAGTGTCGTGTTAAAATTTGGAATTATTCGGGGTTCATTTGGACATTTTTATACATTAACTGAGTTTTCTAGGCATTTTATGTGCATATATCAAATTTGAACTACATGCACATGCTCTGGTGCACCAAAATGGGTTGAAAAATCATATGTGTGTCCTTGGGTGCATGCTTAGGTCCCATGCAAGAAATGGGAATGAATTTCAAACACCTTGGCATCATGGCTCGGCCGCAAACGCTGAGATACTTGGTTTTGAAATTCTAGTAAATCCAAAACTCGTCTAAAATTATGAAACTTGGCATGCTATCATGGAATGGCACCAGCATGTTGTGGTAAAATTTTTGTCCCATTTGGGGAAGGTTTGGTATAAGCTTCTCACAAACCAGAGCTTCTCACAAGAAGACTCATGGTTCCGGTAGGGAACGTGTCACCTTTGTGGACGAAACGACATTCGTTGCCTCTTCTTGTCTTGATTTTTTTATAGAGGTAACATAGACCAATAGGAGTGTCGTGTGAAATTTTGGAATTATTCGGGGTTCGTTTGGACATTTTTATACATAAACTGAGTATTCTAGGCATTTTATGTGCATAATTCAAATTTGAACTACAGGCACATGCTCGGTGCACCAAAATGGGTTTAAAATCATATATGTGTCCTTGGGTGTAGGCTTAGGTCCCATGCAAGAAATGGGAATGAATTTCAGACACCTCAGCATCGTGGCTCCACCGCAAACGTTGAGATACTTGGTTTTGAAATTCTAGTAAATCCAAAACTCATCAGAAATTCATGAAACTTGGCATGCTATCATGGAATGGCACCAGCATGTTGTGGTAAAAAAATTGTCCCATTTGGGGTAGGTTTTGGTATAAGCTTCTCACAAACCAGAGCTTCTCACAAGAAGCCTCATGGTTCCGGTGGGGAACGTGTCACCTTTGTGGACGAAACGACATTCGTTGCCTCTTCTTGCCTTCATTTTTTTCTATCGGCAACATAGACCAACAGGAGTGTCGTGTTAAAATTTGGAATTATTCGGGGTTTTTTTGGACATTTTTATACATTAACCGAGTTTTGTAGGCATTTTATGTGCATAATTCAAATTTGAACTACATGCACATGCTCTGGTGCACCAAAATGGGTTAAAAAAATCATATGTGTGTCCTTGGGTGCATGCTTAGGTCCCATGCAAGAAATGGGAATGAATATCAAACACCTAGGCTCTTCATGGCTCGGCCGCAAACTTGAGAACTTGGTTTTGAAATTCTAGTAAATCCAAATCTCGTCTGAAATTCATGAGACTTGGCATTGTGTCATGGACTGGCACCAACATACTGTGGTAAAAAATTTGTCCAATATGAGAGAAGGCGCACACATTAACAGCCAACAAATAGCTATCACGTTATCATCACAAACGGTTGTACAATATTATTTCAATCGTGGGCGGTCTACTGACCATTTACGTGCTGGCACGCGTCCCACTTTTTTAATGGCAAGGAGGTGCCGTCCGGGCAGCTGTTTGAGCAGACGGGAGGCATGCGAGCGAAGTCCGCGGTGCTGGCTGACCGGCAGGCGTGCGACCAGTCCTGCGCTACGTAGGCTGACCGAGAGGTGTGTGACCAGTCCTCCGCTACGCAGGCTCATCAGGAGGCGTGCGAGCAGTACGCTGCGCAGGCTCACCGGGAAGTGAGCCCTTTGACCTCCATCGCCGCCCGCATCGCTCTCAACTTCTCCATTAATGGCACCCAAGCCGCTGTTTAATAGGCGGCCTTACTGATCTCTCTTCGCCTCCCATTCCCCTCTCGCCCGAATCCTATCTTCCAGAGGTCCACCTACTCCATGGTGCACAAGGATCATCTGCCACTAGTATTCCGGTTTGGTGAAGTCGACTCCGAGCCAGAGGAGATAGAAAATAAGGAGGAATGGGCCTCAGGGACATGGCCCTGAACGAGCTGGCCGCGGCGGACGCTGCCCCCGCGCCCGTCCCAGCTACCATCCCCGCGCCTGCGCCAGCGAACATCCTCGTGGCATTGACGGGCTGGTCGCCGAGCACCATCGCAGAGCTGGAAGCCGCGGGCTTCAGCGAGGTCACCGCGGACCCACGCGAGCTCGTGTACGTACCAGCGCCAGCACCCCCGCCTGTGCTCGTGCGCGCCCCAGCACCCACCGCGGCGCCGGTCCCCGTGCGCTTTCCTGCACCAGCCACGCCCGTGCCCGTGCGCGCTCCTGCACCCGCCGCGCCCCCCTCAGTGTCATGGGATGCCGCCGTCGACCGCTACCTCGTTGCACCACGAGTCGCCGTCCCCCCACACCCCGCCCATCGATCGCGCGACGAACGGCTCTTTGATTTGGAAGTCCATAACATTCTGGGATGGCTTGAAGACTTGAACAACGGCGTCCCGGACGACGACAACACCGGCGCAGCACGCCGCCGCCACCGCCGCTGCAATTAGTTTTTTGTTTAATACTGTATCCCAGTCGTATGAATGTAAAACCAAAGTTTCACTGAATGAAGTCTATGGTTTTGGTCAACTTAGCGTTTTTTCTCTGAATGTACAGACTTACCAAAGTAAAAAAAACATCAACGTCTTTCTCTGAATAAAACACTCATTGCAAATGTTTTCAGACTGAACACCCGTATGCAAAGCGAGAGTTGGGTTCCTTCGCAGCTAAGCCAAGGGGAAAATGTGATGCGCAGGTTTTGTGCATCTCTTCATCGCAAATGTTTTCAGAGTGAACACCCATATGCAAAGCGAGAGTTGGGTTCCTTCGCAGCTAAGCCAAGGGAAAATGTGGCGTGCTAGTTTTGTGCATCTCTTCATCGCAAACGATTTTGCATGATGACCCGTGTGCAACGACGTACAAACAATGTGGTAAGATTTGCATCTGTCATATTGGGTATAATTGCCATTTGTCAAAATGGAAGAATTGGCATTTGTCAATCTAGTAACATTGCCATTTGTCAATCTAGTAACATTGCCATTTGTCAACCTAGTAACACTGCCATTTTTTATCCTCAGAAAAAACACTGCCATTTGTCAAATTTTGCAGCTAAAAATCACTAGTACTGTAATTTTGCAAATGAAATTCAGTAAGCATAGATTTCATTCATAGATTAAGCAGTCGTTCTTTATACAAACAGTTCAACTCGACAGCTGAACTGAACAAACATTTACCCAATTGTTGCCAACCACATACTGAAATAGCTAGTTCAACTATATATACTAGCTAAATTTAAGTACGTAATACAGTTCAACCATATCTATAGTCAGATGAACTGAACAAAATAGCCTCTAAATACTACTACTACGGAGGGGCTTTGTACTACTTCCAGCAGCCTCTCCTCTGCCGAGTGCGCTCAGTAAGAGGCCGAGGAGGAGGAGCCTACCGACGAGCTGGAGAAGCGGAATCCGGCGCCTGCCGCTGCTGCACCTTTAGCAACGCCCAACTCGAACGCCCTCTGCCGCTCCAGACGATCCCTCTCGAAGCGGCAGGACTCCTCGTATATCTCTGCATTCCACGCCACTGCGGCGGCTTCTGCTGCGGCCATGGCAGCGGTAAGATGCTTTGCGTGCTCGACCAGGCACTCCTCCTCCTCCCGCAGGAACTCGATGTAGCATGCGGCAAGGTCGATGATGCTCGTGCGGGCGTCCACATCCTGCCTTTGGGCCACGGTGGCGGAGTGGGTGATGACCCCGGCGGTCGACGGTGGGGAGGCGGCCACGGCGGCCGATGGTGGGGTGGCGGCCGCCTCTCGCCTTCGAGCCACGGTGGTGGAGCGGGTGAAAGCCACGGCGGCCAATGGTGGGGTGGCGGCCAAGACGGCCACCACCTGCCTTCGGGCCGCGGTGGCGGAGCGGGCGATGGCCCTGGAGGGCTTTGGTGGGGTGGCGGCAATGGCTGCCGGCAACAGCTGCCGTCGGGCAACGGCGGCGGAGCGTGTGGCGGGTGTTGTGCGCACACCCAACAGCGACACCACGGGCAGTACACGCCACCGGGGACTGCGCCGCCACCGTGGTGTAGCCTCCTAGCTGGATTTATCCTCAAATGACGGCGGAGTGGCTAAGCGACGATGACGGACCGGTGCCATTGGTGATGGTGGGAGAAGCAGACGAGATAAGCTACGGGGAGGGAGGGGAAAATGCGATGCCGACTCGCCGGCCATGACTGTTTATATAGCCGGCCGGTAAGCACTGGGTTTTCTTGGGATTTCCCCGAGTCGGGCGGGAAGCTTGCGCGGGAACCTACGCGGTTGCGCAGGAACGGGCTCACTGACGATTCATTGGCGCCTCTTCGAGCTAACGTTTGGCCAAGAGAACGCCTGTGCGATGCTCAAGCTTGCGCTCGAAGCCTTCTGCGGCAGCGCAGTGACAAGACGTGCGAGAGGAGGATGAAATGACACGTACACAAACGGTTAATAAAAAAACGTTTGCGATTTAATTACCTAGCACACGGCCGCTCTCTACGCAGCGTCGCGAACGATTGTTTGCCCACTGTGTGATGTGGAACGCGACGTAGTTTCACATCACGCCGCAAGCTCGCAATTGCCGGCCGGCTTGTAGACGGCCATTCCCTACGTGTTCAACTGCTCTATGCATGTGGTTGCTCACGGTTGAGGCAGCCGCGGCGCGCTCTGCTCGCGTCACGCCGCGCGCGCTCTGCTTGCGTCCCGCCGCACGCGCTCTGCCCGCGTCCCTCCGCGCGCGATGCAAGCGTTTCGTGCTGGTGCATGATCACGTACGTTCGGGGTGCCTTATGAATGCGGTTACGATGGACGCGGCGCCACGACGCAGTTACGTGCGGCAAAAACTGCCTTGCGGACATGCCGAGAATCCCAGCCGCCTGGCCCTCATTTATTCCCGCGGCCATTTACCTTCATCTCTTGCGCCCCACGACACAATAAGTACACCCACGACGACACATACAAAGAGGATATCCAGCGGCTCCAATGGCGCACCCGGCTCCAATGGCGCTCCCAGCGGCTGACGACGACGACGGGCGGCAGTTCACCACGCCTCACGTAGTGGACACCCACGTGAGGGGGAAGGACCTATCGGTGGTGTACACCAATGAGCCGGTCTCGGTGGTGAGCTCCATCCACACTATGGAGCAGTTGCTTGCCGAGGACGAGTACCAAGTGGTCGGCTTCGACCTCGAGTTCACCGGCGGTCATGCCAGGTATGATCAGAAGGTTGCTGTCGCCCAGTTGTGCGTGCCCCATCACGTCCTCGTCTACTACTACTCCCTGGCCATAAGGCCTTGCGAGCGTTTTGCCAGGTTTATCAACAGCCCCAACTACAGGTTCACTACGGTGGACAACGTGAACGATCTAAAGGTGCTCGAGACTACGGGCTTGGCCTGCCAGAATCTTGTCGACATCCAAGGCCAGTACAGGGTCTGAGGCAGAAAGAAGGAGAAGGACTCCCTGGTTGACCTAGCCGTGGCCATCATCGACCCCTACTACAGAGGCATAAAAGATGAGTGCAAAAAGAACAAGGATGCCTGGCACGAGGCCTGGGTGCGGAGACTGGATGAAGAACACGTCAAGTACGCGGCCAAGGACGCGTACACAAGCTACGAGATGTACAGGCGGATCGTTGACATGAGGGAGTGCCTCCATCCTGTGGACGACGAGGGATCGAGGCACAAGTAGAGTAGTGGCGGCAACGTCACAAGATGTAGATGATTAGATGATCATTTCTCCTAGTTTAGAATGCATGTAATTATTTATTGAGGTGTGTGCGAATGTTTTGTATAGTCACCTATGTAATTGGATGTTTAATTTGGTTATATATGTTGTTCTTCTGTAGACTGAGCAAATTACATCGCAGACGGACTAAACTAGGGAACCCATCGGTGATGATTTCATCAATCGCTGACAATTGTATACCAGCAAGTGTTTGCCCACAACACACACGGGTTATTAGCAGGAATCGTCCGTGTTGTTATCCGTCTTCCCACACATTTCGGATTACTGACCTGTTTGCCGCGTATCTTACACATCTTGTTAAGGTGAACCGTTTATGTTGTGTTGGGTAATCGCAAACAGTTCATCCGAGTTAACTGCATGCTGTATATCGCACACACCTTGATCTGCCTGACCGTTTCTGTTGTGTTGCGTAATCACAAACAGTTCATCCAAGTGAACTGTATGTCGTGTATCGCACACACCATGAACTGGCTGGCCGTGTTTGTTGTTCTGGCTTATCACAAACAGTTCGTATGGATCAACTGTATGCCATGTATCACACACGCGTCTCTAATCTTAATCATTTTTGATGTCTCCGGCATCGCAAACAGTTTGTCTTAGTGGCGACGGTTTTTTACGACACCATTTGTGATTCATGCATCGCACACAGTTTGGTCACGGGGTCTCTGATTCATGTGTCGCGTTAGCGGTCGCCTGCAGTAGTGTGGGTTCAATCTTGCGGTGTTCTATATCCCAGTGACAGAAAGGGACAAGACATGTATTTGTATTGTTGCCATTAAGGATAAAAAGATTGGGTTTATTCATATTGCTTGAGTTTACTTTGTCTACATCATGTCATCCTGCTTAAGGTGTTACTCTGTTTTATACTTAATACTCTAGATGCATGCTGGATAGCGGTCGATGAGTGGAGTAATAGTAGTAGATGCAGGCAAGTTGATTACCAAAACATACATCAAGTGACTCAATAGAATACCCCATTGTCACCACGGGTATCCACATGCAAGACATACATCAAGTGTTCTCAAATCCGAAATATTCAATCCGACAATAACGAAACCTCAAAGGGAAAGACTCAATTCATCACAAGAAGATAGAGAGGGAAGAAACACCATATGATCCAACTATATTAACAAAGCTCGCGGTACATCAAGATCGTGCCAAATCAAGAACACGAGAGAGAGAGAGAGAGAGAGAGAGAGAGAGATCAAACACATAGCTACTGGTACATACCCTCAGCCCCGAGGGTGAACTACTCCCTCCTCATCATCGAGACCGCCGGGATGATGAAGATGGTCTTCGGTGATGATTTCCCCCTCCGGCAGGGTGCCGAAAAAGGCCTCTAGATGGGATCTCTTTGGAACAGAGGCTTGCGGCGGTGGAGTCAAAGTGCTAGGTTTATTTTTTGGGGTTTCTCTATTTATAAGAATTTTCAGCGTTGGAATCACATGAAAAGGAGCTACGAAGGGCCCACAAGGCAACCCCACGTGACCCCCTCACGGCATGCCGGGATACCTTGTGACCGCGTCGTGGGTCTTCTGGTCCTTCCTCGAAGCTTCGGGGGTCTCTTATGTTCCAAAAAAAATCATCGACAAGTTTCGTCTCGTTTGGACTTCGTTTGGTATGGATTTTCTAGAAAACCAGAAACAAGCTGAAAACAGCAACTGGCACTGGGCACTAGGTTAATATGTTAGTCCATGAAAATCATATAAATGTCATATAAAAGTGCACCAAAACCATATAAAATTATTGTTAACATGGCATGAATACTTCATAAATTAGAGATACGTTGGAGACGTATCAATTCTCTACTTCACTCTGAAAGTCCTTGAATTTTTCAAATGTTTTAGACTTGTGTTTCATTAAGTAAATATACCCATATCTACTTAAATCTTGTGTGAAGGTTAGGAAATAACGATATCCACCGCGTGCTTCAACACTCATTGGACCGCATACATCGGTATGTATTATTTCCAACAAGTCACTTGCCTGCTCCATTGTACCAGAAAACAGGGTTCTAGTCATCTTGCCCATGAGGCATGGTTCACATGTGTCAAATGATTCAAAGTCAAGTGATTCCAGAAGTCCATCAGTATGAAGTTTCTTCATGCGCTTTACACCAATATGACCTAGGCAGCAGTGCCACAAGTATGTGGTACTATCATTATTCACTTTGCATCTTTTGGCATTAATGTTATGAACATGTGTATCACTACTATCGAGATTCAACAAGAATAAATCATTTACATTGAGTGCATGACCATAAAAGATATTACTCATATAAATAGAACAACCATTATTCTTGGATTTAAATGAATAACCGTCTCGCAATAAAAAAGATCCAGATATAATGTTCATGCTCAACGCAGGCACCAAATAACAATTATTAAGGTTTAAAACTAATCCCGAAGGTAGACGTAGAGGGAGCGTACCGACGGAGATCACATCAACCTTGGAGCCATTACCAACGCGCATCGTCACCTCGTCCATAGCTAGTCTTCATTTATTCTGCAGCTCCTGTTTTGAGTTACAAATATTAGCAACTGAACCAGTATCATATACCCAGGCGCTACTAGGAGCACTAGTAAGGTACACATCAATAACATGTATATCAAAGATACCTTTGTTCACGTTGCCAGCCTTCTTATCTGCCAAGTACTTGGGGCAGTTACGCTTCTAATGGTCATTCCCCTTGCAGTTGAAACACTCAGTGTCAGGTTTAAGTCTAGCCTTGGGTTTCTTCATGGAAGTAGCAACTTGCTTGCCATTCTTCTTGAAGTTTCCCTTCTTTCCCTTAGCCTCTTGAAACTGGTGGTCTTCTTGACCATCAACACTTGATGCTCTTTCTTGATTTCTACTTTCGTGGTTTTAAGCATCGCGAAAAGCTTAGGGAGTGTCTTCTCCATCCCTTGCATGTTATAGTTCATCACAAAGCCCTTGTAGCTTGGTGGCACTGACTGGAAAACCCTGTCAATCACTACTTCATCAGCAATATTAACTCCCAACTGATTGAGGTGATTGGCATACCCAGACATTTTGAGTACGTGCTTACTAACGGAGTTGTTCTCTTCCATCCTACAGCTAAAGAACTTGTCTAAGGCTTCATACCTCTCCACACGGGTGTGAGCCTGAAACACCATTTTCAGCTCCTCAATCATCTCATATGCCCCGTGGTGCTCAAAATGTTTTTGGAGCCTAGGTTCTAAGCCGTACATCATGACGCACTGAACTATCGAGTAGTCATCAACCCGTGTCTGCCAGATGTTCATAGCATCTACAGTCGAGGGAGTGGGTGGCACACCTAGCGGTGCATCAAGGACATTAGCCTTCTGTGCAGCAGTGAGGATTATCCTCAGATTACGGAGCCAGTCCGTAAAGTTGCTTCCATCATCTTTCAGTTTTTCTTTCTCTAGGAACGCATTGAAATTGAGCGGAGCTACAATGCAAGCCACTGATCTACAACATATTTGCAAAGACATTTAGACTATTGTCGGGCCATTGGGAACCGGGGTACCACGCCCGTCTGCCGGTGGCCCAGAAAGCAACGCCTAGCGAAGGCCCATGAGGCGGCCTAGTCATGGGCGCCGCGAAGCAATACGTCTCGCGAGGACCCTGATGTCTACTACACAACTTATTCCTGTAGACTCGTGTTGGGCCTCCAAGCGCAGAGTTTTGTAGGACAGTAGCAATTTTCCCTCAAGTGGATGACCTAAGGTTTATTAATCCGTGGGAGGCATAGGATGAAGATGGTCTCTCTCAAACAACCCTACAATGAAATACAAGAAATCTCTTGTGTCCCCAACACACCAAATACAATGGTAAATTGTATAGGTGCACTAGTTCGGCGAAGACATGGTGATACAAGTGTAGTATGGATAGTAGATATAGGTTTTTGTAATCTGAAAATATAAAAAACAGTAAGGTAGCAAGTAATAAAAGTGAGCACAAATGGTATTGCAATGCTTGAAAACAAGGCCTAGGGTTCATACTTTCACTAGTGCAATCTCTCAACAATGCAAACATAATTGGATCATATAACCATCCCTCAACGTGCGATAAAGAATAACTCCCAAGTTCCAATTAGCGGAGAACATAAGATAGAAATTGTTTGTAGGGTACGAAACCACCTCAAAGTTATCCTTTCCGATCGATCTATTGAGCTATTCCTATAAGTGTCACAAACAACCCTAGAGTTCGTACTAAAATAACACCATATGATACACATGAACCAACTCTAATGTCACCTAGATACTCCAATGTCACCACAAGTATCCGTGAGTTGATTATACGATATGCATCACACAACTTCATAATCATAATATTCAATCCACACAAAGAACTCCAAGGATCACCCCAAAGTTTCTATTGGAGAAAAGATAATGAAAACGTGCATCAACCCCTATGCATAGATTACCCCAATGTCACCTCGGGAATCCGCGAGTTGAGTGCCAAAACATATATCAAGTGAATCAATATAATACCCATTGTCACCACGGGTATTCATATGCAAGACATACATCAAGTGTTCTCAAATCTGAAATATTCAATCCGACAATAACGAAACCTCAAAGGGAAAAGATTTGATTCATCACAACAAGGATGAAGAGGGAGGAAAAACCATATGATCCAACTATATTAGCAAAGCTCGCGATACATCAAGATCGTGCCATATCAAGAACACGAGAGAGAGAGAGAGATCAAACACATAGCTACTGGTACAAACCCTCAGCCCCGAGGGTGAACTACTCCCTCCTCGTCATGGAGACCGCCGGGATGATGAAGATGGCCACCGGTGATGATTCCCCCCTCCGTCAGGGTGCCGGAAAAGGGCTGTAGATGAGATCGTGGAGGTATAAAGACTTGCGGCGGCGTAAAAACTCATCTAGGTTAACTTTCGGGGGTTTCTGAATATATATGATTTTTCAACATTGGAATCACGCAAAGAGGTGCCACAGGGGGCCCACGAGGCACCAGGGCGCGCCTGGGGGGGTGGCGCGCCCTGGTGGCTTGTGGGGCCCCTGTGGCTCTTCTGCTCCTCCCCCGAAGCTTCGTGGGTCTGTTTCCTTCCAGAAAAAATCGTCAAAAAGTTTCGCTGCATTTGGACTTCATTTGATATGGATTTTCTGGAAAACCAAAAACAAACAGAAAACAGCAACTGGCACTGGGCACTAGGTCAATATGTTAGTCCATAAAAATCATATAAAAGCCATATAAAAGTGCACCAAAATCATACAAAACTATAATAAACATGGCATGAATACTTCATAAATTATAGATACTTTGGAGACGTATCAACATCCCCAAGCTTAATTCCTGCTCGTCCTCGAGTAGGTAAATGATAAAAGAAATAATTTGTGAAGTGTGAATGCTAGCATAGTGCATAAGTTTGATCAATGATAATTTCAATCACTTTTTCTAGCATCATAGCAGCAACTTGTTCTCATAAAACTCATCATGATAAAGTAGCATTCAATTCACATGTTATGGTTCAAATAATGCAATCTCTTGAAACTTAACAACCTATGTTCTTAGTCACCAAACAATTGCAATTCAACTTAATTTCAAGAAAGTCTAAGTAAGAGCTCCACATACTCAATTATCATATAGTCTTCTATGATTGCTAGTACTCAAAGCATATTTTTAGAACAAATGGCATCCATTGAACGCAGAGAAAGATAGGGGCTTAATGTTTTGCCTCCCAACTTATTTATCATAGAGATAATTGTCAACAATAATAATTCATGATCAAATATATTTGACTGGCCATATGTGCCTGGATCTTTCCCCACCACATGATGCTTGCCAACTAGAGAATAATTAAGGTTGAAATGAGAGTGAATACTTATTGACTCTTGCATAAAGGTAAATTCATAAAAGTAAATACATAAAAGTAAAAGATAGGCCCTTCGCAGAGGGAAGCAGAGGTTGTCATGCGCTTTTTATTTTTAGATGCACAAGCCCTTAATGCAAAGGAACGTCACGTTATATTACCCCTTGTGATAGCAACCTTTATTATGTAGTCCGTCGCTTTTATTTCTTTACCATCACAAGTTCGTACAACGCTTATTTTCCCTTGTAATAAAAGATCATACATATTTTAGGAGCAATTTTTATTGCTTTTTGCACCGATGACAACTTACTTGAAGGATCTTATTCAATCCATAGGTAGATATGGTGGACACTCATGGAAAGAAACTGGGTTTAAGGGTTTTTTGGATGCACAAGTAGTATCTCTACTTAGTACGAATTTTTGGCTAGCAAAAGATCCTAAGCAAGCACCACAGGTTGGAGGATCCATAACAATATAACTTCTATGCAAATATACCCAAACATAACTAATTACGTTGTCTTCCTTGTCCAACTTCAACTAATTTGCTCAAGTTTGAAAATAATTAATGGGTATTCACAATCATAAAATATGTCCAAGATAATATATTTATATGTGAAAGTTCTCTTCCTTATACTAATCATTCATGAATTGCTTGTATGACCAATATTGTGATTGTCAAGCTTCAATAGATTTCACTTTCTAGACCAAATGTGAAACTACTACTAGACATGATACAAGCATATGAAGCACATATAATTTCAACTTTATGATATTCAATTCATTCAACAATTTACTCATAGGATATAAGTGAAGCACAAGAGTAAATGACAAACTACTCCAAAAAGATATAAGTGAAGATCAAATGAGTAGTTAAGCAAATAGGTAGCTATGTGAGGACTCTCTCTCATTTGAAAATTTTAGATCTTATTATTTTATTCAAATATCAAGAAAAACAAAACAAAATGACATTCCAAGAATAGCACATATCATGTGAAGAAGCAAAAACTTTGGCTCAACCAAAACTGACCGATAGTTGTTGAAGAAGAAAGGTGGGATGCCTACCGGGGCTTCCCCAAGCTTAGATGCTTGAGACTTCTTGAAATATTAATTTGGGATGCCTTGGACATCCCCAATCTTGATCTCTTGTGTCTCCTTAATTCCTCTCATATCACGGTTTCCCTAAATCTCAAAAAACTTCATCCACACAAAACTCAACAAGAACTCGTGAGATAAGTTAGTATAAATCAACTCAAAACCTTAACATTCTCTACTGTAACAAATCACTAAAATTATAATTAAACATTTAATACTAAATGCCTCTTCATATTTAATACTCCTATCCACACATAGAAACATTAAACGCGCAAACATATGCAAACAATGCAACTATAATAGCAATCTGCCAAAACAGAACAGTCTGTAAAAGGGGAATAAGAATCCATACTTCCCTAACTCCAAAAATTCTGAAAAATTACCACTTGACAGATAACTCATGCATGCTTACTGTGTAAAAATTTCAGAATTTTATCATGTTCTGACATTTCACAAAAATTCTGGACATAACAGAAAACTTTCTGTTTTCAAACAGCAACACATAAACTTGCAAACTGAGCATGGTAAAGGCTATAATTGGCATTTTATTAAACTAAAAGATACAAAACATGATTATTGATAACAGAAATAAAATCTCAATGAAATAAAATGACGCTCCAAGAAAACTCATATTATGTGACGAATAAAAATATAGCTCCAAGTGAGGTTACCGATAGTGTTGAAGACGAAAGAGGGGATGCCTTCCGGGGCATCCCCAAGCTTAGTTGCTTGGGTATTCCTTGAATATTACCTTGGGGTGCCTTGGGAATCCCCAAGCTTAGGGTCTTTCTGCTCCTTTTTCTCCTCATATCGATATCTCACCCAAAACTTGAAAACTTCAATCACACAAAACTTAACGGAACTTGTGAGATAGGTTAGTATGATAAAAGTAAATCATCCACTTAGGTACTGTCAAGACAAGATTCATAATTGTTATCACATAATTCCTAATGTATTCTATCATTTCCACAATTTATATCTCATAATATAAGCTATGGAAACACTAAAACAAGCAAACTATGCAATAAAACAGAATCTGTCAAAAACAGAATAGCATGTAGTGAGCGATTTGAAAACCATACTTATGTACCTCCAAAAATTCTGAAAAATTAGGAAAACGTAAACAATTTGTAACCCAATACTCTGTAAAAAAATTAAGAATTTTCTCACGCTCCAGTACAAAATAGAAATTGCAGCACTTGACGCAAAAGTTTCTGTTTTTGCACAGAATCGAATCAACAAGTATCCACACTATCCCAAAGGCTTTACTTGGCACATTATTGAAAGAAAACATATCAAACATGATTAATACAGTAGCTTAATCATGTGAACACACAAAAACAGTAGGTGTAAGTGTTGGGTTCTCTCCCAACAAGCGCTTTTCTTTAATGCCTTTTAGCTAGGCATGATGATTTCAATGATGCTCACATAAAAGTAAAGAATTGAAACACAAAGAGAGCATCATGAATCATATGACAAGCACATTTAAGCTTAACCCACCTCCTATGCATAGCGATTTTGTGAGCAAAATTTTTTTGGGATCAAGAATCAACTAGCATAGGAAGGCAAAACAAGTATAACTTCAAAACTTTCAACACATAGAGAGGAAACTTGATGTTGTTGAAATATATATAAGCATATCTTCCCCTCTCATAATAATTTTCAGTAGCATCATGAATGAATTGAACAATATAGCCATCACATAAAGCATTCTTTTCATGACCTACAAGCATAGAATTTTTATTACTCTCCACATAAGCAAATTTATTCTCATTCATAATAGTGGGAGCAAACTCAATGAAATAACTATCATGTGATACTTGATTGACATAATCCAATTGAAAACTAAAATCATGATGACAAGTTTCATAGTTATCATTATTCTTTGTAGCATACATGTCATCACAATAATCATCATGAATAGGAGGCATACTTTCATCATAATAAATTTTCTCATCAAAACTTGGGGGACTAAAAATATTATCTTCATCAAACATAGCATCCCCAAGCTTATGGATTTGCATATCATTAGCATCATGGATATTCAAGGAATTCATACTAGCAACATTCCAATCATGCTCATCATTCAAAGATTTTATCCCAAACATTTTATTGAATTCTTCTTCTATCAATTGAGCACAATTTTCTGCTCCATCATTTTCAAGAAAAACATTATAAAGACGAATAATATGAGGCAACCTCAATTCCATATTTTTTGTAGTTTTCTTTTATAAACCAAACTAGTGATAATACAAGAAACAAAAAGATTCGATTGCAACATCTAAAGATATACCTTCAAGCACTCACCTCCTCGGCAACGCCGCCAGAAAAGAGCTTGATGTCTACTACACAACTTATTCTTGTAGACTCGTGTTGGGCCTCCAAGCGCAGAGTTTTGTTGGACAGTAGCAATTTTCCCTCAAGTGGATGACCTAAGGTTTATCAATCCGTGGAAGGTGTAGGATGAAGATGGTCTCTCTCAAACAACCCTGCAATCAAATACAAGAAATCTCTTGTGTCCCCAACACACCAAATACAATGGTAAATTGTATAGGTGCACTAGTTCGGCGAAGAGATGGTGATACAAGTGTAGTATGGATAGTAGATATAGGTTTTTGTAATCTGAAAATATAAAAACAGCAAGGTAGCAAGTAACAAAAGTGAGCACAAATGGTATTGCAATGCTTGAAAACAAGGCCTAGGGTTCATACTTTCACTAGTGCAATCTCTGAACAATGCTAACATATATGGATCATATAACCATCCCTCAACGTGCGATAAAGAATCACTCCCAAGTTCCTATTAGCGGAGAACATAAGATAGAAATTGTTTGTAGGGTACGAAACCACCTCAAAGTTATCCTTTCCGATCGATCTATTGAGCTATTCCTATAAGTGTCACAAACAGCCCTAGAGTTCGTACTAAAATAACACCATATGATACACATGAACCAACTCTAATGTCACCTAGATACTCCAATGTCACCACAAGTATCCGTGAGTTGATTATACGATATGCATCAAACAACTTCATAATCATAATATTCAATCCACACAAAGAACTCCAAGGAGCACCCCAAAGTTTCAATCGGAGAAAAGATAATGAAAACGTGCATCAACCCCTATGCATAGATTACCCCAATGTCACCTCGGAAATCCGTGAGTTGAGTGCCAAAACATATATCAAGTGAATCAATATAATACCCCATTGTCACCATGTGTATTCATATGCAAGACATACATCAAGTGTTCTCAAATCTGAAATATTCAATCCGACAATAACGAAACCTCAAAGGGAAAAGATTTGATTCATCACAACAAGGATAGAGAGGGAGGAAAAACCATATGATCCAACTATATTAGCAAAGCTCGCGATACATCAAGATCGTGCCATATCAAGAACACGAGAGAGAGAGATCAAACACATAGCTACTGGTACAAACCCTCAGCCCCGAGGGTGAACTACTCCCTCCTCGTCATGGAGACCGCTGGGATGATGAAGATGGCCTCCGGTGATGATTCCCTCCCTCCGGCAGGGTGCTGGAAAAGGGTTGTAGATGAGATCGTGGAGGTACAGAGACTTGCGGCGGTGTAAAAACTAATCTAGGTTAACTTTCGGGGTTTTTTGAATATATATGATTTTTCAGCGTTCGAATCACGCAAAGAGGTGCCATAGGGGGCCCACGAGGCACCAGGGCGTGCCTGGGGGGTGGCGCACCCTGGTGGCTTGTGGGGCCCCTGTGGCTTTTCTGCTGCTCCCCCAAAGCTTCCTGGGTCTGTTTCCTTCCAGAAAAAATCGTCAAAAAGTTTCGCTGCATTTGGACTTCATTTGATATGGATTTTCTGGAAAACCAAAAACAAGCAGAAAACAGCAACTGGCACTGGGCACTAGGTCAATATGTTAGTCCATAAAAATCATATAAAAGCCATATAAAGGTGCACCAAAATCATACAAAACTATAATAAACATGGCATGAATACTTCATAAATTATAGATACGTTGGAGACGTATCAGACCCCTCCGCAAGGGGCGAACTACCAAGACTTAGCAGCATCAGCGGGTAGCCTCGCGAGGCGGCCTCCCAAGGCAGCCTCCCGAAGCCACTTAGGCGGGGATCTGCCCGGCGCCAGCCTGGCGATCTCGTGCCCAGCACATGGGTGACGTACCCCAGCAAGACGACGACAGCGGTAGAGCCGTACCCGCAGGCGCGGATAGAGAGGGTTTCCTCTTTGGTGCTAAGGGCGCTGCCCACTCCCAAAGCAAGTCCCAAAGCGTGCCCGTTTGGTGTATGAAGACCATGATGATAAGGCACACAGGGCAGAGGTCGTCACCGAGCCCACCGGCGCGTCATGGATAACACCTTTGCAGGCGAAGACCGCATTTTGTTAGGATAGGCCTGGGTGCCTATCCCCTTTCATATTGCCGTCGTTGTGTGGCTACCCTTCCCGCTAACGTTTTCGGGGGAAGAGGACCAAGGTGGCTATAAAAGGGGCAGTGCTGCCACCGTAGAGAGGGGTCGATTTCCTCCATCTTCAACCTTGTACGCGAGAACTCTCTTGCCCACAATAATCCCAAACACAAGCAGGAGTAGGGTTTTACACCGCGAGGTGGCCCGAACCTGGGTAACTGTCGTGTCCCCTGTCGTGCCCTATGCATAGCGTGCTCTCGCCGCAGCCTCGCCGTTCTCACCATCTAGCGGGGAGGAATGAGTGAGCCCCCAGTGTTCGAACCAGGGTCCCCGGAGCCCCCATTCCGACATTTGGCGCGCCAGGTAGGGGGCTAGTTTCGGTTCCATCTGCTCCTCATGGCCATGGTGGACGCTCGACGCGAGCGCGCGGAGTGTAGGGCGGTCAGGGTGGCCTAGACGGAGTCGGTCGCCCGTGACAACCGTCGTCGCCGCGCCGGCACCGTCACTGACCCCGCTGCCAAGGAGCAACAGGCTTCTTCCCTACATCCATCCGTGCAGCCGGCTCGCCACACCGCCTCGGCCTCCTTGCTCGCCCGCCGCGCTCCTCATGGCGCGTGAACTGCTGCGCTACCGCCCCACCGATGCCGGCTACGATGCATGGCTCGCCTGCATCACCGAGCTCATCAACGCTGCTGGGGACGCCCCAGCGCCTTCTCACTCGCTCCACCCCCCATCACTGCGTGCCAGGGAAGTGGTGCATGGCGCGCCTCCGCCGCCTCCTCCGCCCAACGAGAGCGCCGGGCGCCATCACGGCCCGCGGGCGCGAGAGCCGTCCCGGAACGCGTCTTCGCCAGACCCAGACAACGAGAGCTGCCAGATCGTCAGGCTCACGCCGCCCGACGCACGCGTGCTCCTCGAGCAGCAACGCCAGTGCCAGGACCACACCATCCAAGAGGTCGCGGCGGCCGGTCGCCAGAACCGAGCTGCCCTCGCTGGCGGCATTGCCTCCAGCATCTGGGGCGGGCGCACCTTCACCCGTGAGCTGCGTCGCATGGTGTGGCCTACGAAGTTCAAGCCGGACCTTCCTCCTCACTACGACGGCACCCCCAACCCCACGGAGTTCCTTCAGCACTACACTCTCAGCATCGAGCCGGCGAACGGTGACGACAAGGTCATGGCGAACTGGTTCCCCATGGCCCTCAAGGACGCCCCACGCTCCTGGCTCATGAACCTCCTCGAAGCGTCCATTTCTTCGTGTGCCGAGCTGTGCCGGCAGTTCGTCGCCAACTTCAAGGGCATGCAGGAGCGCCCCCTCACACTCAACGACTTGCGCGCCGTGTGCCAGCGCCCTGACGAGACTCTCCGCAAGTACATCCAGCACTTCAGTCAAGTGCGCAATAAGATTCCGTGCACCTCTGACGCCGCCATCGTCTCCGCATTCTCCTCCAGCATCACGAACATCCGGATGCGCGAGAAGCTTGCCATCAACGACGAGCTCGACATCATGGTTGAGCTGTTCGACCTCGCCGACAGGTGCGCCAAGGCCGAAGAGGGCCGCCTCTTCATTCACAACGACCCAAATGAGGCGCCCAATCCTGCCAAGGCCAAGGGCAAGGACACCAAGTGTAAGGGCCCTGCCGTGCTTTCGGCGGAGCCTGAGCAGAAGCACGGCCGCGACCGCGACGAGCCTAAGAAGGATGGCTGCCCATATTGCACCTACCACGACATGTTCTCCCACAACACCGAAGACTGCCACGAGCTCAAGCTGCTTCACGAGAGCCGTCAGGATAGGCACGGTGGCCGCAATGATCGTGGCGCTGGCCGTGGAGGCGGCCGCAACAATAGCCGCTGGGGCGACCGCGGCAACAATGGCAGCAACAACTTCCGGCAGGGCTGGTGCTACTTGTAGACTGCATTGGTATTTCCCCGAAGAGGAGAGGATGATGCAGTATAGTAGAGATAAGTATTTCCCTCAGTTAAGAACCAAGGTTATCAATCCAGTAGGAGAACCAAGCATAATCCCATTAAGCACACCTGCACACACAAAAGCAAACACTTGCACCCAACGCAAATAAGAGGGTTGTCAATCCTCTTAGCGGTTATTTGCAAGGATTAATTCTGATAGTGATAAATAGATAAACTAAAATACTAAATAAAATAAAAGTAAATAAATTGCAGCAAGGTATTTTTAGGTTTTTTATATATGATAAAGTAGACCCGGGGGCCATAGTTTTCACTAGAGGCTTCTCTCTCGAACACATAGCATACGGTGGGTAAACAAATTACTCTTGGGCAATTGATAGAAAAGCAAATGACTATGACGGATTCATGGCAATGATCATGTATATAGGCATCACGTCTGAGACAAGTAGACCGACTCCTGCCTGCATCTACTACTATTACTCTACCCATCGACCGCTATCCAGCATGCATCTAGGGTATTAAGTATGAAACAGAGTAACGCCTTAAGCAAGATGACATGATGTAGACAAAGTAAACTCAAGCAATATGATTAAACCCCATCTTTTTATCCTTAATGGCAACAATACAAATACGTGTCATGTCCCCTACTGTCACTGGGATTGAGCACCGCAAGATTGAACCCATCACAAAGCACCTCTCCCATTGCAAGATAAATCAATCTAGTTGGCCAAACCAAATCGATAGATCGGAGAGAAATACAAAGCTATGATAATCATGCATACAAGAGTTCAGAGAAGATTCAAATATTTCTCATGAATAATCTGATCATAAACTCACAATTCATCGGATCCCAACAAACACACCGCAAAAGAAGATTACATCGGATAGAACTCCAAGAACATCGAGGAGAACATGGTATTGAAGATCAAAGAGAGAGAAGAAGCCATCTAGCTACTAGCTATGGACCCGTAGGTCTGTTGTAAACTACTCACACATCACCGAAAGGGCAGCAAGGTTGATGAAGAAGCCCTGCGTGATCGATTCCCCCTCCGGGAGAGTACCGGAAAAGGCCTCCAGATGGGATCATGGAAGAACAGAGGCTTGCGGTGGCGGAAAGGTTTTCTCTTCTGTCCCTCTGGTATATTGGGAATATTTGGGAATTTATAGCGCTGGAATTAGGTCAGGAGGGGCTACGAGGGACTCACAAGCCTGGGGGCGTGCCTACCCCCTGGGCGGGCCGTCCAAGCTTCTTGCCTCCTCGTGGCTCTTCTGGTCTTCTCCCGAAGCTTCATGGGTCTCTTCTGGTCCAGAAAAAATTGATCCAAAGGTTTTTTCTCGTTTGGACTCTTTTTGATAATGATTTTCTGAAAAGACCAAAACGAGCAAAAAAAAATAGCAACTGGCACTGGGCACTGGGTTAATAGGTTAGTCCCAAAAAATGATATATAATGGCATATAATTGCATATAAAACATCCAAGATTGATACTATAATAGCATGGAACAATAAAAAATTATAGATACATTGGAGACGTATCAAGCATCCCCAAGCTTAATTCTTGCTCGTGCTCGAGTACGTAAATGATAAAAACAGAATTTTTGATGTGGAATGCTACCTATCATGCTTCATCATGTAATCTCTCTCTTACGGTATGAATAATAAGATCCGAATGATTCAAAGCAATAGTCTATAGTTTGATATAAAGACATCAATACTCAGGAATACTAGTAAACAATAATGTCTTTCAAAATAAAAATGCTAAAGAACGTTATCCCTACAAAATCATATAATCCTGTCATGATCCATCTTCTTAACACAAAATATTTATCATGCACTACCCCGATGACAAGCCGAGCAATTGCTTCATACTTTTTAACGTGCTTCAGCTTTTTCAACCCCCACGCAATACATGAGCGTAAGCCATGGATATAGCACTATGGGTGGAATAGAATAGGGTGGTAGAGATTAATAAGGAGAAGTCAAAAATAAGAAGATAGTCTCACATCGACGAGGCTAATCAACGGGCTATGGAGATGCCCATCAATTGATGTCAATGCGAGGAGTAGGGATTGCCATGCAACGGATGCACTAAGAGCTATAAGTGTATGAAAGCTCAACATGAAAACTAAGTGGGTGTGCATCCAACTTGCTTGCTCATGAAGACCTCGGGCATTTGAGGAAGCCCCTCATCGGAATTTACAAGCCAAGATCTATAATGAAAAATTCCCACTAGTATATGAAAGTGACAAAATAGGAGACTCTCTATATGAAAAACATGGTGCTACTTTGAAGCACAAGTGTGGAAAAAGGATAGTAACATTGCCCCTTCTCTCTTTTTCTCTCAATTTTTTTGTGGGCTCTTTTTGGCCTCTCTTTTTTAGAACAGTCTCGTGGGCCTCATCCCCACTTTTTCGAGGACTCATTAGTCTCCACCATTCTTTCCTCACTGGGACAATGCTCTAATAATGATGATCATCACACTTTTATTTACTTACAACTCAATATTACAACTGGATACTAGAACAATATGACTCTATATGAATGCCTCTGGCAGTGTACCAGGATGTGCAATGATACTAGCGTAACATGTATAAAAATGATGAACGGTGGCTGAGCCACAAATACTATGTCAGCTATATGATCATGCAAAGCAATATGACAATGATTATGTGTGTCATAAAAACAAAACGGTGGAAGTTGCATGGCAATATATCTCAGAATGGCTATGGAAATGCCATGATAGGTAGTTATGGTGGCTGTTTTGAGGAAGATATAAGGAGGCTTATGTGTGATAGAGTGTATCATATCATGGGGTTTGGATGCACCGGTGAAGTTTGCACCAACTCTCGATGTGAGAAAGGGCAATGGATGGTACCGAAGAGGCTAGCAAATTGCGGAAAGGTGAGAGTGCGTATAATCCATGGACTCACATTAGTCATAAAGAACTCATATACTTACTGCGAAAGTTTATTAGCCCTCGAAGCAAAGTACTACTACGCATGCCCCTAGGGGGATAGATTGGTAGGAAAAGACCATCGCTCATCCCCGACCGCCACTCATAAGGTAGACAATCAAGAATAAATCATGCTCCAGCTTCTTAGCATAACGACAGATCATACGTGCATGCCTCGGGAATCACAAACCTTAACACCAATATTCTTACTAAACCACAATTATCTACTAGCACCTCCCACATATTACCATCCCAATATCGCAAAACTATTGCAAGGAATCAAACTTATCATATTCAGTGATCTACATGAAAGTTTTTATTATATCCCTCTTGAATACCTATCATATTAGGACCAAATTCATAACCCGTGCATATTACCATTGCTAATCATTAAACTCTCAAAAAGATATAAGTGAAGCATGACAGTGCAACTATTTCTTTAAAATATAACCACCGCCGTGCTTTAAAAGATATAAGTGAAGAACTAGAGCAACTGTCTAGCTCAAAAGATATAAGTGAAGCACATAGAGTATTCTAACAAATCACGAATAATGTGTGTCCCTCTCAAAAAGGTGTGTTCATCAAAGATGATTGTGAAAAAATAAAAAGCAAACAAAAGCAAACAAACTATATCACAAGACGCTCCAAGTAAAACACATATCATGTGAGGAATAAAAATATAGCTCCAAGTGAGTTACCGATAGATTGTAGACGAAAGAGGGGATGCCTTCCGGGGCATCCCCACGCTTAGACGCTTGAGTCTTCCTTTAATATTACCTTGGGGTGCCTTGGAAATCCCCAAGCTTAGGCTCTTGCCGCTCCTTATTCCTTTATCCATCGTAGTCTCACCCAAAACTTGAAAACTTCAGCACACAAAACTCAACAGAAACCTCGTGAGATCCGTTAGTATAACAAACAAATATTAAACTTTAGGTACTGTTGTAAATTGATTCATATTTAATATTGGCATAATTATACTGTAATCCAACTTCTCCATGACTCATACCCCCTGATACGATTCATACATTCATCAAAATAAGCAAACTATGCAACAAAAACAGAATCTGTCTAAAACAGAACAGTCTGTAAAGATCTATTTAGAAGCTATACTTCTGTAACTCCAAAAATTCTGAAACATTAGGAAAACTTAAATAATTCATATACCAATACTGTATAAAAATTTCAGATTCTTCTGATGCTCCAGTACAGAATCAAAAATCCAGCACTGGACGCAAGACTTTCTATTCTCCAAACAACATCAATTATACTATCATCAACATCATCCCAAAGGCATTACTTGGCACAAACACTAATTAAAAGATTAAAACACAATCATAAGAGAGGCTATAATTGTGTAAACACACAAGAACAGAAAGTAAAAACAAAAAATTTATTTTATTCATTGGGTTGCCTCCCAACAAGCGCTATTGTTTTATGCCCCTAGCTAGGCATAATGCATAGTTTCAAGTGTTGTCATCCTTCAAGTTAATTCCATAGGTGGCCCTCATAATAGATTCATGAGGTTCCTTAATTATATTTCTAGGGAAGTGTTCCATCCCTTTCTTTAATGGAAATTGAAATCTTATATTACCTTCTTTCAAATCAATAATAGCACCTATTGTTCGTAGGAAAGGCCTACCAAGTATAATAGGGCAAGAAGGATTGCATTCAATATCAAGAACAATAAAATCCATGGGCACATAATTCCTATTTGCAAGAATAAGAACATCATTTATTCTACCCAATGGTTTTTTTATAGTAGAATCCGCAAGATGCAAATTAAGGGAACAAGGATTCATATCGGTGAGACCTAGCACATCACACAAAGACTTTGGTATAGTGGAAATGCTAGCACCAAGATCACATAGAGCATTACATTCATAATCTTTAATTTTGGCTTTAATAGTAGGTTCCCATTCATCTTGTAATTTTCTAGGAATTGAAACTTCCAACTCAAGTTTTTCTTCATGCGCTTTCATCAGGGCTTCTACAATATGTTTAGTGAAAGCTTTATTTTGTTCATATGCATTTGGTGAATTAATCATGGATTGCAACAAGGAAATACACTCAATTAAAGAACAAGTATCATAATTAAAGTCCTTGTAATCCAAAGTAGTGGGTGCATTACTATTTAAAGTTTTGACCTCTCCAAACCCACATTTTTCATTTTTATCATTACGATCATCACCCTCCAAGCAATTGGGACTCCTTCTAACTAAAGTTAACTCTTCTTAAGTCCCTTTTTCATCAAGTTTTATGTTACTAAATAATGATTCAATAGGAGTGACACCAATCATTTTAATATCTTCATCATTACTATGATAGAAACCGGGTGGAATCGCTTTTTCTAAGAATTCCGCTTAGCTCTCAACCTAGCGGTCCTTTCTTTACTTTCATTAATGGAGACATAGATAGATTTAATAGACTCATTTATATCATGCTTGGTTGGCAAAATTTTAGTTTTGAGATTTTTCACATCATGAGCAATTCTATCCATGTTCCTAGCCAATTCATCAACTCTATTCATTTTTTCTTCTATCATAGCATTGAAATTCTTTTGCGAATTAATAAATTATTTAATATTACTTTCATGATCAGAGGGCATCCTATTATTATTATTATATGGATTACCATAGGAATTACCATAATTATTAGAGGAATTTCCAGGAAATGGTCTACGATTGAAATTACCCCTATAAGCATTGTTGTTGAAATTATTTCTAGAAACAAAATTCACATCAATAGCATCATTATTTTGCTCAATCAAAGTAGACAATGGCACATCATTAGGATCAATTTGAGCATTTTTACTTGCAACCAATTTCATAAGAGCATCCATCTTATCACTCAAAGTATTAATTTCTTCAACATAATTTACCTTCTTACCAGTCGAAGTTCGTTCAGTGTGCCATTGAGAATAATTTTTCATAATATTGTCAAGAAGTTTTGTAGCTTCTCCAATGTAATTTCCATAAAATTACCACTTGCGGCAGAATCTAGCAAATTTCTAGAAACAAAGTTTAGCCCCGCATAAATTTTTTGTATGATCATCCATAGATTTAAGCCATGAGTTGGGCAATTTCTTATCATTAATTTCAATCTCTCCCAAGATTGCGCAACATGTTCATGCTCAAGTTGCTTAAAATTCATAATTTTATTTCTTAAAGAAATAATCTTAGCGGGAGGAAAGTACTTGGTAATAAAAGCATCCTTACACTTATCCCAAGAATCAATACTATTTCTAGGCAAGGATGAAAACCAAGTTTTAGCGCGATCTCGTAGTGAGAATGGAAATAATTTCAATTTGACAATATCATTATCCACATCTTTTTTCTTTTGCATATCACAAAGTTCAACGAAAGTATTTAGATGGGATGCAACATCTTCATTAGGACTACCAGAAAATTGTTCTTTCATAACAAGATTAAGCAAAGCAGTATTAATATCACATGACTCTGTACTAGTGGTGGGAGGAGCAATAGGAGTACTAATAAAATCATTATTATTAGTATTGGAAAAGTCACACAATTTTGTATTTTCTTGAGACATCGCGACGAAGCAAGCAAACTAGCAAACAAAAATATTTTTGTGTTTTTGTAAAAAAATTAGAAGTGGGGGAGATGAAAATGAGAGGCAAATGCAAATAAAAAGGCAAATAAAATAAATGCAAGTGGATGATAGTTTGTGCGAAGGTACTTGGTAATTTTGATGATATCTCCCCGGCAACGGCGCCAGAAATTCTTCCTGCTACTTGTAGACTGCGTTGGTATTTCCCCGAAGAGGAGAGGATGATGCAGTATAGTAGAGATAAGTATTTCCCTCAGTTAAGAACCAAGGTTATCAATCCAGTAGGAGAAAAGCAAAATCCCGTTAAGCGCACCTGCACTCACAAAAGCAAACACTTGCACCCAATGCAAATAAGAGGGTTGTCAATCCTCTTAGCGGTTATTTGCAAGGATTAATTCTGATAGTGATAAATAGATAAACTAAAATACTAAATAAAATAAAAGTAAATAAATTGCAGCAAGGTATTTTTAGGTTTTTTATATATGATAAAGTAGACCCGGGGGCCATAGTTTTCACTAGAGGCTTCTCTCTCGAACACATAGCATATGGTGGGTAAACAAATTACTCTTGGGCAATAGATAGAAAAGCAAATAATTATGATGGATTCATGGCAATGATCATGTATATAGGCATCACGTCCGAGACAAGTAGACCGACTCCTGCTTGCATCTACTACTATTACTCCACCCATCGAGCGCTATCCAGCATGCATCTAGGGTATTAAGTATGAAACAGAGTAACGCCTTAAGCAAGATGACATGATGTAGACAAAGTAAACTCAAGCAATATGATTAAACCCCATATTTTTATCCTTAATGGCAACAATAAAAATACGTGTCATGTCCCCTAGTGTCACTGGGATTGAGCACCGCAAGATTGAACCCATCACAAAGCACCTCTCCCATTGCAAGATAAATCAATCTAGTAGGCCAAACCAAATCGATGGATCGGAGAGAAATACAAAGCTATAATAATGATGCATAAAAGAGTTTAGAGAAGACTCAAATATTTCTCATGAATAATCTGATCATATACTCACAATTCATCGGATCCCAACAAACACACCGTAAAAGAAGATTACATCGGATAGAACTCCAAGAACATCGAGGAGAACATGGTATTGAAGATCAAAGAGAGAGAAGAAGCCATCTAGCTACTAGCTATGGAACCGTAGGTCTGTGGTAAACTACTCACACATCATCGAAAGGGCAGCAAGGTTGATGAAGAAGCCCTCCGTGATCGATTCCCCCTCCGGGAGAGTACCAGAAAAGGCCTCCAGATGGGATCGCGGAAGAATAGAGGCTTGGGGAGGCGGAAAGGTTTTCTCTTCTGTCCCTCTGGTATACTGAGAATATTTGGGAATTTATAGCGCTAGAATTAGGTCAAGAGGGGCTATGATGGGCCCACAAGCCTGGGGGCGCGCTGTGACACCCTGGTTTTGGCAACTTTTTCTTTTCAAAATTTTCTGGTTTTATTTGCAAATTGTTGGTGTTTGAATCAATTCATTTGACTTTGGACTTGAGGATTCCTTGGATTTCTTTCCAAGTGATCCAACACCCTCAAGATCTTGCCAAAATCTTGTCTCACACCCTTTGATCCAAACCCTAATTCTTATCTCTCCAATATACTTCATTTTTTCCCTTTGGAAATCTTATTTTCACTATGGGTTGTGAAGCAACCTATAGTTCTGTTGATCAGAAAAATCTCAAATTAATACCACATCTTCTTGTCATCATCTACTCCCACAATCTCTAAAAATATTCCACTGCCCAATATAAAATTTTGTCCAGAATATTTCTTTTATCTTCTGGACAGAATTCACCCTTTGTGAAGCAACATATATTTCTAAGCCTCAGAAAATTCTCAAATAATTCCCTGAGGTACTAGGGGTCATATCTTGCCACAATATCCAGGAACATCTCCTAGTCCAGTACAATTTTCCAGCAAAAATATTTTGCCAAGCTTCTGCTCATTTTAGTCCTTTGTGAAGGAAGTGCTACCTAGAAATGTCCATTTGCTCTGAAATTTTTATAGCATCTTCTACCCACCAAATAACCTCCTAAAACCAAATTTCAGCTTCAGGAGCCAACCCATGTGAGTGCAATAACCTCATCAAGTTTCTGGACCAGTAAAGTGGTTTACACATAAACCATGTTCAAAACTTGATGAAAGTTTCTTAAATCTTGCCAGAATGAAGTCCTTCCAACATAGATCACACCAGACAATTCCATTGGCTCCATTCACAACTCATCTTCTCTCCAGATCTCTCCCAAGTTACTGACAGAAAACTGTTGTCGATGCTACCACTCAGCTCAGTTTGTATCTAGTCGATTTAGTGGCACATGGAGGGTGTGTGATATAAGGTTGACACATTGGACAAAGTGTGACAGCCTTGCGTGGCCTCCAGGCGCCAGCAGCCGTGGTTAGCACGACGATGGCATGCATGTGCACGCGCTCTGGGCGCCGTCAGCCACGGGTCTCGTCGGAGCAAGACACCCGCATAGCCATACCTTGTCCTCGCTCGCCGACGACCTCTCCGCCGTCCACCTGGCCGCTCTGGAGTCTTCTCCTCACCGGAGAAGCCCTCGCCGGCCGTCGCCGCACGCGGCCACTGTGGCGCCCGTGCTGTCACTGTGGCCTCGTTGGCCGTCTTCTTCCCCGCGTGCCGCCACTGCGCGCATTAACTTCCCCTGCCCTCCACCATCACGTCGCCCGCGCTGCGCCAGCCAGCTCGCCGTCCTTGCCGCAGCGATGTGGCCACAGCGCTGCCCGGTTCAGGAACCTCCCCCTCCGCCTATAAATAGCCCGCCCAGCCGCTCCCAGCTCCTCATCGCCCTCCCTCCACCTCCAATCGCCCCCCAGTGCGCCGAGCCAAGGCCGAGAGGCCCTCTGGCCTCGTAGCTCACCGGAGTTCTGCCACCAAGCAAGCTCCACCACTCACCGCGCTACACTCCACCCCAGCCTCGACCGACTCCACCCCCGAGCTCAGCAAGTTCCCCTGACCCTGCCCGACCTCTCCCCTGGCCGGAACATCGCCGGAATCGCCAACTCCGATGACACCCGAGAGCAGCCGCCACCGAAGAAGAAGAGGGCGACGCCGTTAGGCCGTCTCCGGAGACACTGCTGGTACAGGGAGGACCACCGTCGAGTGCTCGTGCCATCCCCGCAGTTGCCTGACCTCGTCGCCGTCGCTATCGCCGGTGATTGCCGTCGCTGAGCCGCCTCGCTACTGTTTCCTCTCTCTCTCTGTTTAAACCCAGTCCGGCCCCACCTGCCAGCCTCCCACCTCGCACGCCGAAGCGGTATGAGTGGAAGCGTACTCCAGGAGTACGTCTTCGATGTGGCCGCTGGAGATTTTTCTGTTTTTCAGTTTAATTCATTTTTAATCCAAATTTTGACCAGAAACTTTGGCCGTCTCTAACTTTTTATCCACAAGTCCAAATCAATTGCTTCTTTTTGCTATGGTTTTGTCTTGAGCCCCTCTATTTTCTGACCAAAGTTGATATTTTTCTCACATGTACAGAATTTCTGGTTAACAGAAATGTATTATGTGACATTTTCTTTTGTTATTTAAAAATGTTTTTAGAAGGAAATCACTTTGGTTTTGAAGACCATGAGTTTGTGGACAATCCAACTGAGCAAGGCAAGCCACATCCTCCATTGCATAAAGCATTACAATAGTGTTGGCCATTATTATTAAATTCCTTGCATTAATTTAATTCATCTAAATATGTTAAATTGTTTGATAAATTTGCATAAGTTCCTGCTATGTTAAGACAAGTAGTTTTAACTGGACATTTATTATAACTACATGTGCAGGTTGATCAAGTGCCACCGACCCGGACTACCGGTGCAGCCATATCTACCGGAATGGGACGGCCTTGACTTGGTTTAACTGCGTGCTCTTTTATCGGTACCACCAAAGAGGGGAGGTTATGTGTGCGTGCTGCCCTGATCAGGTAGACGACGATAACCTTGTGAGCCAGTTGAGTTATTTGCTGGCGTCCCCGTTTGGGACAGTTTAGTTGGCCATGACGGTGGCAGGTGTCAGGAGTGACACAGGGGCCACCCAGGGCATGACCCGGAGAGGGGAATGATTGTCGGTGGTACAATAGAGGAGTCACGGGTTAGACAAGTTTCGTTGGACGAATGTCCATGGTGCGGGTAAAGTGCGCAACCTCTGCAGAGTGTATGAATCTATTCGAATAGCTGAGTCCACGGTATTGGACACAGTCCGCACTAGGTCACACTGTGTGGTCAACCGTAACCATAATAATGATGGAAGAACTTGTCTTAATCTTGGAATGTGATCTGTGGATCACGAGTGTTCCGGGGTCATGATATGGACCCGGAAGAGGGTAAGTGGAAACCGGTGATCATCCTTAAGCATTTAACATATTTATTGCCATGCTGTTGTTTGCTGTACTATTTTGGTTGCTGTGAGCTTGTGAGTACATTCAAAGTACTCACCTGACGTATCATGCTAGATGCCGGAGGAGCCGAGGATGGAAATCCCGATGGTTCGTGCTACGCTAACTAGGTCGTGTCCCAGCAGTGTCCCTTGGGATGGAGCATCCCACATGTTGTTCCGCTACGCTATAGAGTTACCCTGTAGTACCGAGGCCCTTGAGGTGTTTCATAAATAATGTAGATACTGTTGATGTCTACTACACAACTTATTCTTGTAGACTCGTGTTGGGCCTCCAAGCGCAGAGTTTTGTAGGACAGTAGCAATTTTCCCTCAAGTGGATGACCTAAGGTTTATCAATCCGTGGGAGGCATAGGTTGAAGATGGTATCTCTCAAACAACCCTGCAACCAAATACAAGAAATCTCTTGTGTCCCCAACACACCCAATACAATGGTAAATTGTATAGGTGCACTAGTTCGGCGAAGAGATGGTGATAAAAGTGTAGTATGGATAGTAGATATAGGTTTTTGTAATCTGAAAATATAAAAACAGCAAGGTAGCAAGTAACAAAAATGAGCACAAACGGTATTGCAATGCTTGAAAACAAGGCCTAGGGTTCATACTTTCGCTATTGCAATCTCTCAACAATGCTAACATAATTGGATCGTATAACCATCGCTCAACGTGCGATAAAGAATCACTCCCAAGTTCCTATTAGCAGAGAACATAAGATAGAAATTGTTTGTAGGGTACGAAACCACCTCAAAGTTATCCTTTTCGATCAATCTATTGAGCTATTCCTATAAGTGTCACATATAGCCCTAGAGTTCGTCCTAAAATAACATCACATGATACACATCAACCAACTCTAATGTCACCTAGATACTCCAATGTCACCACAAGTATCCGTGAGTTGATTATACGATATGCATCAAACAACTTCGTAATCATAATATTCAATCCACACAAAGAACTCCAAGGAGCACCCCAAAGTTTCTATCGGATAAAAGATAATGAAAACATGCATCAACCCCTATGCATAGATTACCCCAATGTCACCTCGGGAATCCGCGAGTTGAGTGGCAAAACATATATCAAGTGAATCAATATAATACCCCGTTGTCACCAAGGGTATTCATATGCAAGACATACATCAAGTGTTCTCAAATCTAAAATATTCAATCCGACAATAACGAAACCTCAAAGGGAAAAGATTTGATTCATCACAACAAGGATAGAGAGGGAGGAAACACCATATGATCCAACTATATTAACAAAGCTCGCGGTACATCAAGATTGTGCCAAATCAAGAACATGAGAGAGAGAGATAAAACACATAGCTACTGGTACAAACCCTCAGCCCCGAGGGTGAACTACTCCCTCCTCATCATGGAGACCACCGGGATGATGAAGATGGCCTCCGATGATGATTCCCCCCTCTGCCAGGGTGCCGAAAAAGGGCTGTAGATGAGATCGTGGAGGTACAGAGGCTTGCGGCAGCGTAAAAACTCATCTAGGTTTACTTTCAGGGGTTTCTGAATATATATGATTTTTCAGCGTTGGAATCACGCGAAGAGGGGCCATAGGGGGCCCACGAGGCACCAGGGCACGCCTGGGGGGGGGGGGGCAGGCGCGCCCAGGTGGCTCGTGGGGCCCCTGTGGCTCTTCTGCTGCTCCTCTGAAGCTTCCTGGGTCTGTTTCCTTCCAGAAAAAATCATCAAAAAGTTTCGCTACATTTGGACTTCATTTGATATGGATTTTCTGGAAAACCAAAAACAAGCAGAAAACAGCAACTGGCACTGGGCAGTAGGTCAATATGTTAGTCCATAAAAATCATATAAAAACCATATAAAGTGCACCAAAATCATACAAAACTATAATAAACATGGCATGAATACTTCATAACTTATAGATACGTTGGAGACGTATCAACTGTCATAGCACGTGCGGTGCTCCTGGCCTTGTTATCCCATGTAATATCCCAACTTGTACTTGTATAATATCAATAAAGATCAGTTCTGTTCTGTTCCAAGTTGTTGTGTGTTTCCAGAAGACATGATCTCTGGGTTGGGAACACAGGTAAACTGGTTCTCTGAGCTGGGGTGCCACAACGCTTGGTATCAGAGCCGTGCTGACTATAGGACACCCTAGTTAACCCCGCGCTAGAGCCTCGGTTAGTCTAGAGTTTCGATATGTGCCTTGCTTGTTGCATTTGTCTGCTGCATAGCATGCATATAGTCTTATTGTTGTGCTAACCATTGGCCTTGTGAGTGTAGATGGCACCAGTTCCGTATCACTACAACCATGATCCGGCACCATACACTTTCCCAGTGTTGCTCCGTAGTGTCTGGCTTCGACTGTATCCCAACGGCGAAGACCCAGTGTATCAGGTGTTCCAAGAGCAGCTTGCAGATTCGGTATACGAGTATCATGCTGAGGCCTTTCTTACTACGAGCTCAGATATTGGTAGCTACTCCCGCTCTTCCAAGGGCGGAACTGCTTCTACTCCGGATCTGGCGATTCAGTTTGCTGCTATGGAGGCTCTCACTGACTTGCGCTTCAACGAGGCCGAGATGCAGACACATCCAGGTTTCTTTCACTACCCCACCCTGTCGCCTACGACAGGGCGAGTCCTTTTCTCACCTGTTGATCCGGCGAGTGATCGTGCTACTGGTGTTTTATCTTGCTATCTGAACGCCAGTTGTCGTATGATCATTTCCCTGGCTGAGGAGCTGACCCGTGTCCAAGAGGCACTTGCAGCTGCTACTACTGCACAGTCTCCTCCTCCTCCTACGTTCTCACCTATGTATACCCCGTCTGTTCCACCTCCACATATGCCTGAGACTCCTTCTAGCTTGTTCAGACCGCCAGGCTTTTCGTCTGGTAGCCGACGTGAGACCCCAGCTGAGTGGGCCTCACTCTTAGCCACTCCAGCCGCTCCGATGCTGAGGCGTTGTGCTTCCTCTCCTTCAGAGGGGAACCTTCCCGTCAGCGTCGCCGTGTTTCCTTTGCTCCGGAGGATGTGGTCCACATCATCAGTTCCGATTCCGAGTCAGGATCAGACGGCGAGGAGTCTTCAGTTTGCCAGTGTCCGTGCCACCCGCGCTACTAGAGTGGAGGATTGAGTTTCAGTGCATGTATCATAGCATCCTTGCATATGTCAACTGCCGTATGAGCAGTGCCCGCCATGATAACCCCCTACTAGCTTGTCATGTATGATGTTGGGTTGCCTTGTGTAATTATGCTCGTTTCGCTTTTCTTAAATTTGGTTTTTCTTTTCTGGTGTCACATTGCTATATTTCCCTTATGGATGTTGCTCATCGATTCGGTATTTTGCAATGAGAACGGATATAGGATGAAGAGGTGTAGCAATCAAGGCGGCGATGGAACTCCGACGCATCGATCCGCCAGACAGGCAGGACAACCGCCAGAAGATTTGCCACCTCCTCCATCACAACCACCGTGCACTGATCAGATTATGAGAATGTTTGAAGAGAAAATAAACCAGGATCTCATGGAGTTTCTGAAGAGTATGTAGGCTGTAGTAGGATAGAATCAGAATAATGGGACGCACTCTAAGTTATCTGATTTCCAGCGCACCAAGCTGTTGATCCGATGGAAGCTGATAACTGGCTGAGAACCATGGAAAAGAAGCTGGAGATAGCTCGCTGTGAAGAGTCAGACAAGGTTCCTTTTGTGACTCACAACCTGGAAGGACCGGCGGCCATATGGTGGGATAACACCAAAATAATGTGGCCTCCTGAGGAAAATATTTCCTGGGAGAAGTTCAAGGAAGTATTCCGCAGGTACCACATTCCCACCGGCATTATGAAGGTGGAGCAGAGGGAATTTCTTGATCTTACTCAAGGGAATATGTCAGTTGGTGAGTATCCGAACAAGTTCAATAATCTGGCATGATACTCTACTCATGACGTGTCCACGGAAGAAAGGAAGATAGATCTATTCTTGGGAGGACTCACCCATGCCCTCCGTTGTCAGCTTTGCATGCTGGACTTTCCTGACTTCCAGACGTTAGTAAACAAAGCTTTCATAGCTGAACGGGAGCTTAAGTTTGGATACGATGACCGCAAGCGGAAGTTTGAACCCAAGAAGGACAATCGTGAGCAGTTCGTGCAGAAGCCACGTATTTGGCAACCAGGTCAGTCTGAGTACAAGCCTACCTGGAACAATGGTGGCAATAATAACAACAAGACAAGCAACCAGGACAAGATCTATGGCAAGCAGCCAGTGCTGGAAGACTGCCGCCGCAACAACACTTGTTTCACCTGTGGCCAAGGCGGGCAATATTCCAAACAGTGCCCTACAAGGAATGGGAAACCACCATCCGACTTCAAGCCACAAGTCAACACTATTTGATGCCGCCCCAACCAGAACTTCTATCGTGGCCAAGTCCATGATATCTCCGCCGAGGAAGCCCGTGAAGCACCAGATGTGGTCATTGGTATGTTTTCTGTTAATGACATACCCGCCATAATTTTATTTGATTCTGGGGCTTCTCATTCGTTTATTTCGCGGAGTTTTGCCACCATACACAAATTTTCTCCTTCTCTTTTGGACAAAATCATGGTGGTGCAATCCCCTGGCTCCATGCTCAGAACAAATGTCATATACAAGGATCTAGAAATCCTAATACGTGGAGTTAAGTTTCCAGCCACACTTGTTGCTATCGAATCCCCTGGACTGGATATAATACTGGGGATGGACTGGCTGACACCGCATCAGGTCTGCATTAACTGTGCCACCAGGACAGTGACACTGGTTAATCCCGCAGGCCAAACAGTTCAGTTTATGATAGCAGAATGATGTCAAAGAGGGGAATGGCATTCAAGGCTACGGCCACAGATATGAATTTGATTCCAGTGGTCAGTGAATTTCCGGATGTGTTCCCCGAAGAACTACCAGGAATGTCACCCGACCAAGAATTGGAGTTTGCGATTGACGTTGTTCCTGGAACTGCTCCAATATACAAGAAGTACTACCGCATGCCGTCCCCAGAGCTAGTGGAATTAAAGAAACAGTTGGATGAATTATTACAGAAAGGGTATATTCGCCCCAGCATCTCGCCATGGGGATCACCTGTGTTGTTTGTTAAGAAGAAGGATGGCAGTCTACGTATGTGCGTGGATTATCGCCAATTGAATGAGGTCACTATCAAGAATAAGTACCCACTTCCTCGCATTGATGATTTGTTCGACCAGTTAAACAGGGCCCGGGTATTTTCAAAGATTGATCTCTGAACGGGATATCACCAGTTAAAAATCAGAAAAGAGGATATCCCCAAGACAGCCTTCACCACTCGATATGGCCTGTATGAATTTATAGTCATGTCGTTTGGGCTGACCAATGCTCCAGCCTACTTCATGAGTATGATGAACAAAGTCTTCATGGACTTTCTGGATAAGTTTGTGGTGGTATTCATCGATGATATTCTCATATACTCCAAAAATGAAGAGGAGCATAAACAACACCTCCGTGCTGTCCTGGAAAGATTAAGGCCCATCGCTTGTATGCCAAGTTCAGCAAATGTGAATTTTGGCTGAGAGAGGTGGGATTTCTGGGACACGTTCTGTCAGAAAAAGGTGGGGCCGTCGACCCCAGCAAGGTGACTGCTGTACTTAACTGGAAGACCCGAGCCACGGTAATCGAAGTCTGTAGTTTTCTGGGATTGGCAGGCTATTACCGTCGTTTCATTGAAGGCTTTTCAAAAATAGCCAAGCCACTAACAGAGCTGTTGAAGAAGAATCACAAGTTTGCCTGGACGGAGGAATGCGACAGCAGCTTGATGGAACTAAAGACAAGGCAAACTACGGCCCCTGTCTTAATTCTTCCGGATATTCACAAGAGCTTTGATATGTAATGTGATGCTTCCAGGCATGGAATCGGCTGCGTGTTAATGCAAGAGGGAAAGGTTGTAGCATATGCATCCAGACAGCTACGACTCCATGAAGAGAACTACCCCACTCATGACTTGGAATTGGCAGCCGTGGTTCATGCTCTAAAGATTTGGAGGCACTATCTTATTGGGCAGCGCTGTGAGATATATACAGACCACAACAGTCTCAAATATATCTTCACACAACCCGATCTTAACCTCAGGCAAAGAAGATGGCTTGAACTGGTCAAGGACTATGACCTTGGGATCAATTATCACCCAGGAAAAGCCAATGCGGTCGCAGATGCCCTCAGCAGGAAACAAGGCACTGTAAATATAATAATGGAGGGTATCCACCCAAGGTCACAAGAAGAGTTTGCTAAGCTTAATATGATGCTTTGTGGCCCAACTAGCCCGGATACGTTGGAAATTACTCCAACTCTTATGGAGGAAATTAAGGAAGCTCAGAAAGCCGATAAGAGCGTACAGGAGATTAAGGAGAACCTACAACAAGGAAAGGTCAAGTCCTTCCGTATTGATGATCAAGGCACACTATGGTTTGACAACCGAATATGCGTGCCTGATCAAGAAAATCTAAGACAGCAAATATTGCGAGAGGCACATGAGTCCGCATATTCTATCCACCCGGGAGGAACAAAGATGTACCAGGACTTAAAGGAAACCTTTTGGTGGCCAGGAATGCGAAAGTACATTGCATACTATGTCGCGTGTTGCGACGTATGCAATATGGTTAAGGCTGAACACCAGAAACCAGCTGGACTGTTACAACCTTTACAAGTTCCCCAGTGGAAATGGGATGACATATGTATGGACTTCATTGTTGGACTCCCCAAGTCAGCAAGAGGCCATGATGCCATCTGGGTCATCGTGGACATACTCACCAAAGTGGCTCACTTTATTCCAGTAAAGACCACTTATAGAGCTGACCAGCTTGCACAGCTCTATATGTCCCGAATTGTCAGTCTTCATGGAGTACCCAAGTCTATCACATTGGATAGGGGATCCTTGTTTACCTCAGCATTTTGGCTACGTTTGCACCAGGCTTTGGGAACAGCATTGAAGCATAGCACAGCATATCACCCACAAATAGACGGGCAGACCGAACGAGTGAACCAGATCTTGGAAAATATGCTTCGGTCTTGTGCCCTCACCTATGGACCTAAGTGGGAGGATTGTCTACCCTATGCGGAATTTTCTTACAACAACAGTTATCAGTCTAGTCTCAAGATGTCACCATTTGAACCACTATATGGGCGGAAATGCCGCACTCCTTTAAACTGGTCACAGACAGGAGACAGCCGTATATTTGGTACGGATTTGATGCTCGAGGCTGAGGAGCAAGTTAAGGAAATTCAAGAGCGTCTGCGGGCAGCCAAATCCCGCCAAAAGAGTTATTATGATCCGAAACATCGGGAAGTAACTTTTGAACCCGGAGAATATGCTTACCTCTGAGTCACTCCTATGAAAGGGGTAAAGAGGTTTCATTCCCGAGGAAAGCTTGCACCTAGGAATATCGGTCCCTTTCCAGTGATTGCTAGAAGAGGCAGAGTGGCATATCAGTTGGAACTACTGTCGGAATTGTCCGAGGTTCATGATGTCTTTCACATATCACAACTGAGAAAGTGCATTGCACCTCCGATCAAACAGGCAGATATGAGTGAATTAGAACTGACTAAGGATTTGACTTATGAGGAGAAACCTGTCAGAATCTTGGATATAAGGGAAAGAACCACTAGGAGTAAGGTGATCAGATTTTACAAGGTATTGTGGGAGCATCATACAGAAGAAGAGGCTACCTGGGAGACAGAGGATTTTCTGAGATCAACATATCCACATTTGTTCCCTGAGCAACCGAATCTCAAGGACGAGATTCCTCTTAGGAGGGGTAGGTTTGTGACACCCTGGTTTTGGCAAATTTTTCTTTTCAAAATTTTCTGGTTTTATTAGCAAATTGTTGGTGTTTGAATCAATTCATTTGACTTTGGACTTGAGGATTCCTTGGATTTCTTTCCAAGTGATCCAATACCCTCAAGATCTGGCCAAAATCTTGTCTCACACCCTTTGATCCAAACCCTAATTCTTATCTCTCCAATATACTTCATTTTTTCCCTTTGGAAATCTTATTTTCACTATGGGTTGTGAAGCAACCTATAGTTCTGTTGAACAGAAAATTCTCAAATTAATACCACATCTTCTTGTCATCATCTACTCCCACAATCTCTAAAAATATTCCACTGCCCAATATAAAATTTTGTCCAGAATATTTCTTTTATCTTCTGGACAGAATTGACCCTTTGTGAAGCAACATATATTTCTAGGCCTCAGAAAATTTTCAAATAATTCCCTGAGGTACTAGGGGTCATATCTTGCCACAATATCCAGGAACATCTCCTACTCCTGTACAAATTTCCAGCAAAAATATTCTGCCAAGCTTCTGCTCATTTTAGTCCTTTGTGAAGGAAGTGCTATCTAGAAATGTCCATTTGCTCTGAAATTTTTATAGCATCTTCTACCCACCAAATAACCTCCTAAAACCAAATTTTAGCTTCAGGAGCCAACCCATGTGAGTGCAACAACCTCATCAAGTTTCTGGGCCAGCAAAGTGGTTTACACATGAACCATGTTCAAAACTTGATGAAAGTTTCTTAAATCTTGCCAGAATGAAGTCCTTCCAACATAGATCACACCAGACAATTCCATTGGCTCCATTCACAACTCATCTTCTCTCCAGATCTCTCCCAAGTTACTAATAGAAAACTGTTGTCAATGCTACCACTCAGCTCAGTTTGTATCTAGTCAATTTAGTAGCACAGGGAGGCTGTGTGAGATAAGGTCGACGCGTTGGACAAAGTGTGACAACCTTGCGTGGCCTCCAGGCGCCAGCAGCCGTGGTGAGCATGACGATGGCATGCATGTGCATGCGCTCTGGGCGCCGTCAGCCATGGGTCTCGTCGGAGCGAGACACCCGCGCCGCCGTACCTTGTCCTCGCTCGCCGATGACCTCTCCGCCGTCCACCTGGCCGCTCTGGAGTCTTCTCCACGCTTGAGAAGCCCTCGCCGGCCGCCACCACATGTGGCCACTGTGGCGCCCGTGCTGTCACTGTGGCCTTGCTGGCCGTCTTCTTCCCCGCGTGCCGCCACTGCGCACATTAACTTCCCCTGCCCTCCACCATCATGTTGCCCGCGCCGCGCCAGCCAGCTCGCCGTCCTTGCCGCGGCGACGTGGCCACAGCGCCGCCCGGTTCGGGAACCTCCCCCTCCGCCTATAAATAGCCCGCCCAGCCGCTCCCAGCTCCTCATCGCCCTCCCTCCACCTCCAATCGCGTCCAGTGCGTCGAGCCAAGGCTGAGAGGCCCTCTAGCCTCATAGCTCGCTGGAGTTCTGCGGCCAAGCAAGCTCCGCCACTCACCGCGCTACACTCCACCCCCGAGCTCAGCAAGTTCCCCTGACCCTGCCCGACCTCTCCCCTGGCCGGAACGTCGCCGGAATCGCCAACTTCGATGACACCCGAGAGCAGCCGCCGCCGGAGAAGAAGAGGGCGACGCCGTTAGGCCATCTCCGGAGATGCTGCTGGTACAGGGAGGACCACCGTCGAGCACTCGTCCCATCCCCGCAGTTGCCTGACCTCGCCGCCGTCGCTATCGCCGGTGATCGCCGTCGCTGAGCCGCCTCGCTACTGTTTCCTTTCTCTCTCTGTTTAAACCCAGCCCAGCCCCACCTGCCAGCCTCCCACCTCGCGCGCCAAAGCGGTATGAGTGGAAGCGTACTCCAGGAGTACGTCTTCGACGTGGCCGCTGGAGATTTTTTTGTTTTTTAGTTTAATTCATTTTTAATCCAATTTTTGACCAGAAACTTTGACCGTCTCTAACTTTTTATCCACAAGTCCAAATCAATTGCTTCTTTTTGCTATGGTTTTGTCTTGAGCCCCTCTATTTTCTGACCAAAGTTGATATTTTTCTCACATGTACAGAATTTCTGGTTAACAGAAATGTATTATGTGACATTTTCTTTTCTTATTTAAAAATGTTTTCAGAAGGAAATCACTTTGGTTTTGAAGACCAGGAGTTTGTGGACAACCCAACTGAGCAAGGCAAGCCACATCATCCATTGCATAAAGCATTACAATAGTGTTGTCCATTATTATTAAATTCCTTGCATTAATTTAATTCATTTAAATATGTTAAATTGTTTGATAAATTTGCATAAGTTCCTGCTATGTTAAGACCAGTAGTTTTAACTGGACATTTATTATAACTACATGTGTTGGTTGAGCAAGTGCCACCGACCCGGACTACCGGTGCAGCCACATCTGCCGGAATGGGACGGCCTTGACTTGGTCTAACTACGTGCTCTTTTATCGGTACCACCAAAGAGGGGAGGTTATGCGTGCGTGCTGCCCTGATCAGGTAGACGACGATAACCTTGTGAGCCAGTTGAGTTATTTGCCGGCGTCCCCGTTTGGGACAGTTTAGTTGGCCACGACGGTGGCAGGTGTTAGGAGTGACACAGGGGCCACCCAGGGCATGACCCAGAGAGGGGAATGATTGTCGGTGGTAAAATAGAGGAGTCACGGGTTAGACAAGTTTCGTTGGACGAATGTCTATGGTGTGGGTAAAGTGCGCAACCTATGCAGAGTGTATGAATCTATTCGAATAGCCGAGTCCACGGTATTGGACACAGTCCGCACTAGGTCACACTGTGTGGTCAACCATAACAATAATAATGATGGAAGAACTTGTCTTAATCTTGGAATGTGATCTGTGGATCACGAGTGTTCCGGGGTCATGATATGGACTCGGAAGAGGGTAAGTGGAAACCGGTGATCATCCTTAAGCATTTAACATATTTATTGCCATGTTGTTGTTTGCTATACTGTTTTGGTTGCTGTGAGCTTGCGAGTACATTCAAAGAACTCACCTGGCATATCATGCCAGATGTAGGAGAAGCCGAGGATGGAAATCCCGATGGTTCATGCTACGCTAACTAGGTCGTGTCCCAGCAGTGTCCCTTGGGATGGAGCATCCCACCCGTTGTTCCGCTACGCTATAGAGTTACCCTGTAGTACCGAGGCCCTTGAGGTGTTTCATAAATAATGTAGATACAGTCATAGCACGAGTGGTGCTCCTGGCCTCGTTATCCCATGTAATATCCCAACTTGTACTTGTATAATATCAATAAAGATCAGTTCTGTTCTGTTCCAAGTTGTTGTGTGTTTTCAGAAGACATGATCTCTGGGTTGGGAACACAGGTAAACCGGTTCTCTGAGCCAGGGTGCCACACACGCCTACCCCCCTTGGGCGCGCCCTCCAGGCTTGTCGCCTCCTCGTGGCTCTTCTGGTCTTCTCCCGAAGCTTCGTGGGTCTCTTCTGGTCCAGAAAAAAATTAATCCAAAGTTCTTTTCTCATTTGGACTCTTTTTGATAATGATTTTTTGAAAAGACAAAAACAAGCAAAAAACAGCAACTGGCACTGGGCACTGGGTTATTATGTTAGTCCTAAAAAATGATATCTAATGGCATATAATTGCATATAAAACATCCAAGATTGATACTATAATAGCATGGAACAATCAAAAATTATAGATACGTTGGAGACGTATCAGCTGGCGCGACCAGCCGCGGCAGGCTAATCCTCAGGCCAACGCCGCTCTGCCGCCGCTGCCGCCCCCGCCTCGAAGGAACAACGGCAACCAGCCTGAAGATGGCGCTGGGGGCTACCAGGAGTCTCGCGAGGTGGCTTGCATCCTTGGCAGGGCTCAGGCTCCTGCGTCCAATCGTCACTTCAAGCAGCTCTCTGGCGAGGTGAACGTAGCCCTCTCGAGGCCTGAGGCTTCATGGCCCCTCAAGTGGTCGCAGTATGCCATCTCCTTCGACTCCACGGACCACCCCAAGTCTAGAAGCGCTGTGGGAACGATCCCCATGCTATGCACCCCCACCATCAGCAACGTTGCTATCACCAAGACGCTCGTCGATGGAGGCGCAGGCCTCAACGTGATCTCCATCGAGACCTTTGAGAAGCTCCAAGCGCCCTACGAGCAGCTAATGCCGACGAGGCCCTTCTCAGGCGTCACTGATGGCTCCACGCTGCCCCTGGGGCAGGTGCGCCTTCCCGTCACCTTCGGCACCCGCAAAAACTACCACACTGAGCTCATCGAGTTCGACGTGGCGCACATCGGCCTGCTATACAACGCCATCTTGGGCTACCCTGCGCTCGCCAAGTTCATGGCGGTGACCCATCACACCTACAATGTCCTCAAGATGCCGGGCTGCAGCGACATCATCACGGTCCACTGCAACGAGAAGGACGCAGTCCGCTTCCTCGAGAGCGCCTACAAGGCTGCCGCCACCACCTACCCCGCTGATGAAGACGATGTCGAGCCTCCCGAGGCCGCACCCGCGAAGAAGAAGCAGATGTTCTCTCAGGCGCGTGCTAAGACAAAGAAAGTGTCGGTGGACGGCAGCGGCTCAGGCCCTGCCTTCACCATCAGCACCGGCCTCTCTCCTTCATAGGAAGACGCGCTCGTCACCTTCCTTTGGGCAAATGCGGATGTGTTCACTTGGACAGCATCTGATTTGTCTGGTGTGCCAAGGGAGGTGATCGAGCACCACTTAGCGGTGTGCCCCAATGCACGCCCCGTGAAGCAGAAGGCACGGTGCCAAGCGCCGGAGAAGCAAGAGTTCATTGTCAAAGAAGTCCAGAAGCTGCAAGAGGTAGGAGGCATCCATGAGGTGTGCCTTCCCGAATGGCTCGCAAACCTAGTCGTAGTACCCAAGAAAGGCAGCAAGGAGCGAATGTGCGTCGACTTCACGGGCCTCAACAAGGCCTGCCCTCAAGACCCCTTCCCGCTACCCCGCATCGACCAGATCATGGACTCCACCGCCGGGTGCGAGTTGTTATGCTTCCTAGACGCCTTCTCAGGCTACAACCAGATCGAGATGGCAACGGAAGACGTGAAGAGAATGACCTTCATCACCCCTGCGGCATATACTGCTACATCTGCATGCCCTTCGGCCTGAGGAGTGCCGGAGCTACCTTATAGAGGCTGATGCGCATCGCCTTGGGGCCCCAGATGGGGAGAAACGCGGAGGCCTACGTTAACAACATCGTTGTCAAGACGCGCGAGGCCTGGTCCCTCATCGCGGACCTCGAGGAAACGTTCGCCAACCTGCACAAGGTCAACCTCAAGCTCAACCCCGACAAGTGCGTCTTCGGAGTCCCTTTCGGCAAGCTGCTTGGCTTCCTGGTCTCCCACCGCGGCATCGAAGCCAACCCCGAGAAGATCAAGGCCATCGAGAAGATGCGCCCTCCCCGAAACCTCAAGGAAATGTAGCGCCTGGCGGGATGCATGGCCTCGCTTGGGCGCTTCATCTCCAAGTTTGGCGAGCGAGCCTTGCTGTTCGTCAAGCTCATGAAGAGATCAAGCCCCTTCAAGTGGACTCCTGAGGCTGACGTAGCCTTCGAGGACCTCAAGAGATACCTGACAAGCCCGCCCATCATGGTCGTGCCACGCTCTCGCGAGTCCCTGCTCCTGTACTTGGCAGCCACCCCCCAGACGGCCAGCGCGGCCTTGGTAGTGGTACGAGAGGAACGCACCTGCATCCAGAAGAAGCCTGCCGAGGCCGCATCGGTGCCGGTCGAGGCCGCGCCTTTGCCTACCGAGGCCGCGCCATCACCTGCCGAGGGCCCTCCTCAGGAGGCCCCTGACGTACCGCCTCGTGAGCCATCTCCTGAGCCCTCTGAGCCTCATGTGCCTCCTGGGCCCTCCGGAGAGCAAGCTGCTACCACAACTATGCGCCTCGTTGAGCACCCTGTGTACTTCGTCAGCACGACGTTGCGGGACGCACGCGAGCACTACCCTATGCAGCAGAAGCTCCTCCTCGCGCTCCTCATCGCCTCGAGGAAGCTGCACCACTACTTCCAGGGCCATCCCATCAAAGTGATCACATCATATCCCTTGGAGCAAGTCCTGCGCAGCCCCAATGCCGCTGGCCGCGTCGCCGAGTGGAACATAGAGCTGCAGGTCTTCGAGCTAGAATTTTGTACCACACGGACGATCAAGGGCGCAGCCTTGGCGGACTTCATGGCAGAATGGACAGACTCGCATCAAGAGGAGCCTTGCGAGGATGAATCCCTCCTGCCTGGGGATGAAGGGCCTGGTGGCTGGACCGTGCACTTCGATGGCGCGTTCTCCCGACAGGGCGCGGGGGCTGGCGTCATGCTCACCTCACCGACAGGAGACAAGATCTACTACACTATCCATTTTTGCTTCAAGCCTGACGACAAGGTCTCCAACAACATCGCCGAGTATGAAGGCCTCATCACTGGGCTCAAAGCTACCTCTGCTCTGGGCATCAAGCGCATCGTCATCAAGGGCGACTCCTAGCTCCTCGTCAGCTTCTCCAACAAAAACTACAAACTGAAGGATGAGCACATGGCCGCCTACTTGGAGGAAGTGCGCAAGCTCAAGAAGCAGTTCCTTGTCCTGGAGCTCCAGCACGTACCTCGCGACAGCGACAAAGAAGCAGATGACATCGCCAAGCGCGCATCTCACCGCGAGCCTCAACTCCTTGGCATCTTCAAGGAGAGGCTCCTGAAGCCATCAGCAACACCACCTGCCGCAATCGCCATGGCGCCTCATGAGGAGCTCCCACCCGCACCGCCCTCAGGCGCACCTGACTGCGGCCCATCTTCAGGCGCTCGCCTGCTGCTGGCGCTGGAGCCTCAAGCAGACAGCTGGGCCGCGAAGTTCACGACATACTTGCAGACTGGCACCCTCCTGGAGAAGGACTCGGAGGCGGAGGATGTGGCCCGCCAGGCCACCACTTACTGCTTGAAGGATGGCGAGCTCTATCGCAGGCGCCCCAATGGCGTCGAGTTACGGTGCATCTCCGAAGAACAAGGGCGCGAGCTGCTTGCCGACATCCACGGTGGAGACTGCGGCCATCACTCTTCATCGCAAACCCTTGTCGGCAAGGTATTCCGTAGCGGCTTCTACTGGCCCACAGCGCTGCAAGACGCCACCCAGCTAGTCCAATCCTGTGAAGCCTGCTGATACGTCTCCAACGTATCTATAATTTTTGATTGTTCCATGCTATTATAGTATCAATCTTGGATGTTTTTATATGCAATTATATATCATTTTTTGGGACTAACCTATTAACCTAGTGCCCAGTGCTAGTTGCTGTTTTCTGCTTGTTTTTGGTTTTTCAGGAAATCAGTACCAAACGAAGTCCAAATGCCATGAAACTTTTTGGAGATTTTTTTCTGGACAAAAGAGACCCTGGAGACTTGGAGAGGAGGCCAGAAGGTTCACGAGGCCTCCACAAGGCAATAGGGCACGCCCAATGGGGGCGCCCTGATGCCTTGTGGGGCCCTCGTGGCTCCGTTTGACCTAATTCCACTTCTATAAATTCTCAAATATTGGGAAACCAACAGAGAGCCACCCCGAATAATTTTTACGCCGCCGCAAGCCTCTGTTCTTCCATGATCCCATCTGGAGGCCTTTTCTGGTACTCTCCCGAAGGGGGAATCGATCACAGAGGGCCTCTACATCAACCTTGCCGCCCTTCCGATGATGTGTGAGTAGTTTACCACAGACCTACGGGTCCATAGCTAGTAGCTAGATGGCTTCTTCTCTCTCTTTGATCTTCAATACCATGCTCTCCTTGATGTTCTTGGAGTTCTATCCTATGTAATCTTCTTTTGCGGTGTGTTTGTTGGGATCCGATGAATTTTGAGTTTATGATCAGATTATTCATGAGAAATATTTGAGTCTTCTCGGAACTCTTTTATGCACGATTATTATAGCTATGTATTTCTCTCTGATCTATCGATTTGGTTTGGCCAACTAGATTGGTTTATCTTGCAATGGGAGAGGTGCTTTGTGATGGGTTCAATCTTGCGGTGCTCAATCCAAGTGACAGAAAGGGACATGACACATATTTGTATTGTTGCCATTAAGGATAAAAAGATGGGGTTTAATCATATTGTTTGAGTTTACTTTGTCTACATCATGTCATCTTGCTTAAGGCGTTACTCTGTTTCATACTTAATACCCTAGATGCATGCTGGATAGCGGTCGATGGGTGGAGTAATAGTAGTAGATGCAGGCAGGACTCAGTGTGACACCCTGGTTTTTACCACCTTTTCTTTTCAAAAATCCATTTGAATTTTAATTGGAAATTTGGTATGAATGGCTCTATGGACTTATAACTTGGGAAGATTTTCTTTCCCAAGTAGACCAAAGCTTCCAAATAACTCTCCTCCAGTCATGTCATTTCTATTCTAGCTACATCTCAAATTTTTTCCCAATTAGATATTCCTTTTTCATTAAAGGAATAACCCTTTGAGCTCTAGGTTGTGAAGCAACCTATATTCCTGTCCTTCCAAAAATTCCAGGAAAATTCTCATAAATTCTTTGGACCATACAAACCTTGGATATGTGAAAATATTCCAGATTTATTCTTCATGGTGAGCACAACATCCAATCCTTGTTTCTGGTCATAATTTCAGTTTGTGAGGCAACTATATTTTATATTGCTCCAAAAATTCTGAAATTAATCCAGGACATTCTCCTACCCAGATTATCAGTCTCCACCAATTTTTGGCTCATTTCATTCAGCCATTTTTTCTATAAAATTCTTCTAAGTTTCTATCTAGTGGAAAACTTTGTGAAGGAGGTACCATTTATTCTTGCCCAAATGCTAAGAAATTTTTATAGCATCTTGGCATCATCAAATCACCCACCCATATCAAATTTCAGCTCCAGAAGCTCATCCATATGAGTGCACCTTCTTCAGCAATGTTTCTGGACCAAAGATGTGGTTGTAAAGCAACTACCTCCAAAACCTGTCCATTTGGTCTGAATTTTCTCCAGCATGGGTACCCTCCTACTATATTTCATGTGTGGCAAACTCTCACTCCCAAAACCCTAGCCATATCTTCTCAGCTTGCTGCCCAAGTTTCTATCCAGAAACTTGTCTGGAAGCTAGCCAGCTGTCCAGACCCCCTGTTGTCAAACCAGTGGCATAGGGAGCTCTCAGGGAGTAGGGTCAACCGCGTAGACATGACTGGTCTGGCCAGAGCGCACCGCGTGCGCCAGTGCACGCGGTGACCATGCGTCTGGTTGAGCCAAAGTCGTGCTCTGCACGCCAACCGCGTCGGACACGACTGTTTCGGCCACCTCACGCCGCCCCTGCTTGTCCCCGTGTGCCGACGTCGTGGCCACCGTCCACGTACCCACTCCCGAACTCTCTCCCAACTCCAGTGAAGCACGCCGCCGCACACGGCCAAGTGCACGCACGGGCCGAACAGTGTGCCGCGGTTGCCGCCGTTGTCCACACGCTCTTAATGGTTCCGCACGCGTCCCGTCACCTCTGCGCACTCACGTCCACTCCAGCCCACGCAACGACGGCCAGCGCAGCAGCCAGCTCGCCGTCGTCGCTGTGCCAGCGCATCCATGGTGGCATTCGGCCACGGCAGCCCCGCCCGGCTATAAAAGCCGCACCTCAGCCCTCCCTTTCCTCACCCATCGCCCTCTCCCTCTCCCAATCGTCGCCTCACAATATCGGAGCAAGCCGGAGAGCTCTCCTGCTCCATTTCCGGTGAGGTGCTCCCCCGCACTGCCCCAGCTCCGTCCGCTCATCTCCGCCCACCCCAGCTCCAGCCAAGGCCACCACTGAGCTCGTGGCACCCCACTGACCCGTCCCAGCCCTTCCTCCACCCGAGAACTCGCCGGAGTCGCCGGATCCATTGACCACCGTTGCTCGCCGCCGCCTAAGGAGAAGGGGGCGATGCCGTCCGGCCACCATTCGGAGAGCTACGGGTACGGGCATGCTCGTCGTCGAGTACCCGATCCATCCCGACCATCTCCCGGCGCCACCGCAGCCTCCTCGCCGGTCAGCTATCGCCGGTGAGCCGCCCTCCTTCTGTTCCCTCTCTCTTTCCTTTAAATATGACAGGCAGGCCCCGCATGTCAGCGACTCTGGGCGCGCCCGAAGCGGTATGTAAGTGGAGGCGTAAACCCAGTTTACGCCTTCGACGTGGCTGCCCCAGGGTTTTCTGATTTTTCAGTTAAATTCATATAATTCCAGAAAAATTGACTGAACTTTGACCATAAATATCTTCTAAACCATAAGTCCAAATGAGTTCATTCTTTTTGCATTATTTTTCTTATGAGCTCCTCTATTTACTGTAAAATTTTGGTAATTTTCTTTGCTGTCTAGAATTTCTGGACAGAAGAAAATGCTTTATGTGATATTTGAAAATGTTTTCAAAAAAGTTTTTCAGATTGATTTAAGTAGTGGGTGAAGACCAGGAGTATTCTCACACCTCCTTGGTGCAAGGCAAGCCACAACTCTCATTTGCATAATTGCATTGCAATATCATGGTTTAAATAATTATTTTCACATTAAAATATGGCTATTTGTGAATAAAGTAATTTGTGCAATACTTTGGAAATGTTGGATTGGATACTGTCATGTTGATGATGAGATTGTAGTCATTAGTGGATTTCAGGTTTGAGGTTACCATGTCATGGTTAGATTAAGAGATTACCGTCTATGATTATTTTGTGATTCCGTCCGGTACTTCATATATGGGATCAGTAGTAGTAGTTGATCATTTTGTTCCTCGGATTTCTAGTTGGTTATTGTTGTATCCTGGATCACTTTATACCAGAGTGTCAGTAATGACTATAGTTGCTCGGAGATAAATTCCTTCATTGTTGATCAAGTTCCACTGAACCGAACTTTCCAGTGTAGCCACACCTACCGGAATGGGACGGCCTTGGCTTGGTCTAACCGCGTGCTCTTTTATCGGTACCACCAAAGAGGGGAGGTTATGCGTGCATGCTGCCCTGATCAGGTAGGCGACGATAACCTCGTGAGCCCGGTTTGGTTATTGAGCTCAGGTCCCCGTTTGGGACAGTTTGTTTTGCCACGACGGTTGCAGGTGTCAGAAGTGACACAGGGGCCACCCAGGGCATGACCCGGCAGGGGGAGTGATTGTTGATGGTACGATGGAGGAGTCATGGGTTAGGCAAGTTTCGTTGGAGCAGCACCGGTCCACCCGGAAGGGAAGTGTACCGAGGTACGGGACCAGGAGCTCCATAGTGTGGGTAAAGTGCGCAACCTCTGCAGAGTGTATGAACCTATTCAAATAGCCGAGTCCACAATATTGGACATAGTTCATACTAACTCACACTGTCTAATCAACACCTATGATGGAATGACTTGATAATGATGGAAGAACTCGTCTCAGTATGGTGAGGTGTTTACTGGGTGAAAGAACCGCTGGTAATGTTGGTAGGCAATCTCGGGGATGATTGTCTGAGGACCTTGAGGTGACCCAGAATTAGTCACGAGAGTAAGTGGTTCAACCAAGTATTCAAGAGCATAATGGTTCCAGTGATTTTAGCAAGGGTAACTTTCGGTGGATAGTCTAGCAGTAGTATGTTATTATTTTCTTCCACCCTTTTTAATAACCTTGGGATCTGGTGTAATTATGATTGCTATGATTGTTGTTGTGCCTTAATGCTTTTGTTTGTTGTGAGCATGCAAGTACATTCAAAGTACTCACCAGGCGTGTCATGCCAGTTTGCAGGTGTTGCCATGTTTGCATAGCCGAGGATCCCGAGTTGCGAGCTAGGACGTGTCCCAGCTAGAGTCCCTGCGGAGTGGAGTCCATTACCGATGTCGTGGTTCCGCTTCTAGGAGTTGTGCCGCTGCTAGCATAGAGCTACCTTAGCAGTAGTGGTATCATTATAACCTTTTGTAAACTCTTTGTAACCCATGTACCCCAACTATTAGTAATTAAAAGCTGATTTGTTCTATGCCAAGCGGTGTCGTATTCCAGAAGACTTGATCTCTGGGCTGGAATACGGGGTGCTCTGGTGACTCTGAGCCGGGGTGCCACAGTCAGTCTACTTGTCTCGGACGTGATGCCTATATACATGATCATTGCCATGAATCCATCATAATTATTTTCTTTTCTATCAATTGCCCAACAGTAATTTGTTTACCCACTGTATGCTATGCGTTCGAGAGAGAAGCCTCTAGTGAAAACTATGGCCCCCGGGTCTACTTATAATATATTAAAAACCCAAAAATACCTTGCTATAATTTATTTACTTTTATTTTATTTAGTATTTTAGTTTATCTATCTACCACTATCAGAATTAATCCTTGCAAATAACCGCTAAGAGGATTGACAACCCTCTTATTTGCGTTGGGTGCAAGTGTTTGCTTTTGTGTGTGCAGGTGCGCTTAACGGAATTTTTCTTGGTTCTCCTACTGGATTGATAACCTTGGTTCTTAACTGAGGGAAATACTTCTCTCTACTATACTGCATCATCCTCTCCTCTTCGGGGAAATACCAACGTAGTCTACAAGTAGCAGGAAGAATTTCTGGCGCTGTTGCCAGGGAGACATCAACAAAATTACCAAGTACCTTCGCACAAACTATCATCCGCTTGCATTTATTTTATTTGCCTTTTATTTGCATTTGCCTCTCGTTTTCATCTCCCCCACTTCTAATTTTTTTTACAAAAACACAAAAATATTTTATTTGCTTGCTTGCTTGCTTTTATTGCCTTCATGTCAAACACACAAGAACAGAAAATAAAACAAAAAAATTAAGATACTATGGATCACCTTAAAGTTTTCTACTTGGATCATCTTTGATCCATCTGTGCTCGTGCTGAAACCCCAACTAGTTTAGTTGAGGGAAAATCATTAGATGAGCATGCTCATTTTGTGCGTCACCGTTTGTCTCAAAAAGGGAGACTCTTATGGAATCAAATAAATTGTTTGCTATGTTATGCTTGGAATCTATGTGAAATTTATGATTTTACTTGTCGCTCTAAGAACCCTAAAAAACACCTTCCCTACCTATGTGAGTTTAATGATAATGAAATCTTATCTTCTTATGCCAAGGGTGTTTATAGTTACTATGACATCGAACAAATTGAAGAATTTGTTGCTTTTAAGGGTGCACATGAAGTTGCTTCTTTGATTGAAAAGTATGATATTACTCTCTACAAATCTGAAAATTTTGCCATACTTAAATATTGCGATGAAAACTATGCTTCCAATACCTATGTTAGTGAATTCATTGGGAGAATGTATGCTGCTTTGGAAGAGAATAATGATATGCATGAATCCATAGATAATTGTGATTCCGTTGATTCGATTGAAATATCCCCTCTTGATGAATGTGATGCTTGCAATTCTTATGGCCATGATGTCAATATTAATGATGCTTATAGAGATGAACTTGCTATAGTTCCTTATGTTAAAAATGAAATTATTGCTATAGCACCCATACTTGATAGCTCCTTGAATGAAAAGCATGATTGCAATGATGTTATTGTAAATTCTATTAATGTCAATTGTGCTAATAATATGCAAAGCTACAAGCCTGGGGATGAAAATTTTGTTATGTGCACTACTTATTGCAATGATCATGATTGGGGTGATGATGCTTCTTATGATCTTGAAAATTTATTTAAGCCTCATGATGAATATGTTATTGATAATAAAATTTGCAATACTGATAAAAGTGGGTTTGGAGAGGTCATGACTTTAGTTGATGTTAATCCCACTATCTTGGAAGATTATAAAACTTTTATGCATGTGGATCATGAAGAGAATATTTTATATAATAGCTACATTGTTGAATTTGACTATGATCCTACATGTAATTATTATGAGAGAGGAAAATATGGTTGTAGAAATTTTCATGTTACTCAATTACCTCTCTTGAAGTTCAAATTGTTAATGCTTCATTCTTCTTCCTTGCATATGCTAGTTAGTTTTTGTCTTGATAATTTGTTTGCCTATAAAATGCCTATGCATAGGAAGTATGTTAGACTTAAATATGTTTCTTACATGCTATATGATGCTTTCTTTGTGCTTCAATTCTTATCTTTTATGTGAGCATCATTAAAATCTCGAAGCCTATCTTAATGGCTATAAAGAAAGAGCTTGTTGGGAGACAACCCAATAATCCTTTACTTTCTGTTCTTGTGTGTTTACACAATTATAGCCTCTATTATGATCGTGTTTTTATCTTTTAGTTAGTGTTGTGCCAAGTAATGCCTTTGGGATGATGTTGATGATAGTATAATTGATGCTGTTTCGAAAACAGAAAGTTTTGCGTCCAGTGCTGGATTTTTGATTCTGTACTGGAGCGTCAGAAAAATCTAAAAAATTTACACAGTATTGGTATATGAATTTTTTACGTTGGCCTAATTTTTCAGAATTTTTGGCATTACATAAGTATAGCTTCTAAATAGATCTTTACAGACTGTTCTGTTTTAGACAGATTCTTTTTTTGTTGCATAGTTTGCTTATTTTGATGAATCTATGGATTGTAACAGGGGGTATGAGTCATGGAGAAGTTGGAGTACAGTAGAATTATGCCAATATTAAATATGAATCAATTTACTAGAGTACCTAAAGTTTAATATTTGTTCGTTATACTAACGGATCTCATGAGGTTTCTGTTGAGTTTTGTGTGCTGAAGTTTTCAAGTTTTGGGTGAGACTACGATGGATAAAGGAATAAGGAGCGTCAAGAGCCTAAGCTTGGGGATGCCCAAGGCACCCCAAGGTAATATTAAAGTAATACTCAAGCATCTAAGCTTGGGGATGCCCCAGAAGGCATCCCCTCTTTCGTTTACAATCTATCGGTAACTCACTTGGAGCTATATTTTTATTCATCACATGATATGTGTTTTACTTGGAGCGTCTTGTGATATAGTTTGTTTGCTTTTTAGTTTGTCATAATCACCTTTTCTGAACACACCTTTTTGAGAGGGACACATATTATTCGTGATTTGTTAGAATACTCTATGTGCTTCACTTATATCTTTTGAGCTAGGCAGTTGCTCTAGTGCTTCACTTATATCTTTTAGAGCACGGCGGTGGTTATATTTTAAAGAAATAGTTGAACTCTCATGCTTCACTTATATCGTTTTGAGAGTCTAATGGATAGCAATGGTAATATGCACGGGTTATGAATTTGGTCCTGATATGATAGATATTCAAGAGGGATATAATAGAAACCTTCATGTAGATCGCTGAATATGATAAGTTTGATTCCATGCAATAGTTTTGCGATATTAAGATGGTAATATGTGAGAGGTGCTAGTAGATAATTGTGGTTTAGTAAGAATATTGGTGTTAAGGTTTGTGATTCCCGAAGCATGCACGTATGTTCTGTCGTTATGCTAAGAAGTTGGAGCATGATTTATTCTTGATTGTCTTCCTTTGCTTGGCGGTCGGGGGCGCGCGATGGTTAACTCCTACCAACCTCCCCCCTAGGGGCATGCATAGTAGTACTTTGCTTGGAGGGCTAATAAACTTTTGCAATAAGTATGTGAGTTCTTTATGACTAATATGAGTCCATGGATTATACGCACTGTCACCTTTCCGCAATTTGCTAGCCTCTTCGGTACCGTGGTTTGCCCTTTTTCACATCGAGAGTTGGTGCAAACTTCGCCGGTCCATCCAAACCCCGTGATATGATACGCTCTATCACACATAAGCCTATTTATATCTTCCTCAAAACAGCCACCATACCTACCTATCGTGGCATTTCCATAGCCATTCCGAGATATATTGCCATGCAACTTCCATCATCATCATAACAGCAACCAGGCCTACTGGCGAAACTCCATTCTTCCTCCTCTGCGGAGTGGAAGCGGTCCTTCCCTCTGAGCTCAAGCACGGTGACGGTGTCCTGGATTAGGGGGTGCTAACCCAGTCGGCCCGTCTCCTCGGTTGGGCCGATATGCCCCCGTACGTGATCAGGATGGACTCCGGAGGCCGCACACGGGAGACGTGATCGAGGCTGTCTCTACCGAAGACTTGTAGTACACTCCAAGATTTTTCCAGCCGCCTTACTCCTAGATACCGACCTTGTAACCATAGATACCCTCCCTGGCATGTATATAAGCCATAGGGTGTAGCCCGTAGAGAGGACAACAAGGCAATATCGCTCACCTAGCCCTAGAAGTTAGACACATATTACGATCTCGAGGTAGATCAACTTTGTACTCAATACATCTCCATTAATATAAACAGAAGCAGGACGTAGGGTTTTACCTCCATTAAGAGGGCCCGAACCTGGGTAAACATCGTCTCCATTGTCTCTGTTACCACCGATCCGAGATCCGCAGCTCGGGACCCCCTACCCCGAGGTCTGCCGGTTTTTACACCGACACTGGTGCTTTCATTGAGAGTTCCGCTGTGTGATCGCCGGAAGGATCGATGGGATCACCGGTTAATGGCCTCAAACCCACGGAGCACGTCTCCACATTCGAAGCTTTGGTCGCAGAGACGCCTCCACGTAACGTGGAAGCGAACCGTGACCCCTCTTCGGTTCCAACAAAGAACTCCCTCACGAACGAGGGGCTAAGATGCTTCCTGGAGAGCGGATCGGACAACGACCCACCAGCGACCGACTCCCAGATCGAATCGGCTAAACCGTTAACTGCAGATCCATCGCCAGGTGAGGGTGACGAGGTCTTGAGCCCGCGGTCCTTAGAGATCGGATCTGGTCCGCTCACCCCTTATATAGAATATCGCCCCGATGACTCCGGCCCACCTGACATCTGGGACTTAGCCTACGTATGGCAGGTCCCCGGTGAGCCAATCCGATAATACTGGGCCCGATTCTTGTCCGTCAAGAGCAAGATACTGGATTACCAAGATTCTGATATAATCGCCGCTTTCGAGCGTGGATGCAAGGATAAAGGTGTCTCGAATGCCCTCGCTCGTCGTTGCGTCCAAGCACTCCCTGAATTAACCAACTTGGTAGCGCAATTTTGCGCCATTGAAGACACTTGGTGAACCGAAGAGAATACGGACTCGATCCGTGAGGACTACCCGGGATGCGACCGGTCGGCACTTCGGCGCGAGAATCGCAAACGAAACATCCCGGGTGATCGACCCCGGAAGAAGAAGAAAACCTCTAATCACCCCGGAACGGCCCTGGACGGCTTTCTGGGTAAACCATGCCCGATCCATGCCGTATTAGTTAACTCCTGCCCGACCCACAGCCTTCGCGACTGCTGGGTGTTGAGGCAGGTGGCAAAAAGGGGACCCGCCCTCCTGGTTTGATTAGTTAACTCCTGCCCGACCCACTATCGGTATGTTTCGGTTTTTGTTTTGTTCACATGATATGCGTAAATTCTTGGAGCGTCGTGTGCTTTTTCTTTTAATAAATGCACCATGCTGGTATGATATAGTCCTTGGTTGATTTATAGAATGCTTCATGCACTTCACTTATATCTTTTGAGTGTGGCTTTATAGAATGCTTCATGTGCTTCACTTATATCATTTGAAGTTTGGATGCCTGTTTCTCTTCATATAGAAAATTGTTATTTGTAGAATGCTCTTTTGCTTCACTTATATTTATTAGAGCATGGTCTTTTGTAGAAAGAATTAAACTCTCTTGCTTCACTTATATCTATTTAGGGAGTCAACAGGTATTGGTCATTCACATGGTTAGTCATAAAATCCTAAATAAAACTTGTAGATCACTGAATATGATATGTTTGATTCCTTGCAATAGTTTTGCGATATAGAGATGATAATATGTGGGAAGTACTAGTGAATGATTGTGGTTTAGTAAGAATATTGGTGTTAAGGTTTGTGATTCCCGAAGCATGCACGTATAGTCTCTCGTTATGCTAAGAAGTTGGAACATGATTTATTATTGATTGTCTTCCTTTGCGTGGAGGTCGGGGGCGCGCGATGGTTAACTCCTACCAACCTCCCCCCTAGGGGCATGCGTAGTAGTACTTTGCTTCACGGGCTAATAAACTTTCGTAATAAGTATGTGAGTTCTTTATGACTAATGTGAGTCCATGGATTATACGTACTCTCACCTTTCCGCAATTTGCTAGCCTCTACGGTACCGTGCATTGCCCTTTCTCACCTTGAGATGTGGTGCAAACTTCGTCGGTGCATCCAAACCCCGTGATATGATACGCTCTATCACACATAAGCCTCCTTATATCTTCCTCAAAATAGCCACCATACCTACCTATTATGGCATTTCCATAGCCATTCCGAGATATATTGCCATGCAACTTCCATCATCATCATATACATGACTTGAGCATTCATTGTCATATTGCTTTGCATGATCGTAAGATAGCTAGCATGATATTTTCATGGCTTATCCATTTTTTGATATCTTTGCTACGCTAGATCATTGCACATCCTGGTACACTGGCAGAGGCATTCATATAGAGTCATACTTTATCGAGTTATAATTTTTTGAGTTGTAAGTAAATAGGAGTGTGATGATCATCATTATTCATTATTAGAGCATTGTCCCAGTGAGGAAAGGATGATGGAGACTATGATTCCCCCACAAGTCGGGATGAGACTTTGGACAAAATAAAAAAAGAGAGAAAAAAAAGTGAGGCCAAAAAGAGCCCAAGAAAAAAAAGAAAGAAAGAGAAAAAAGGGAAAACAAAAAAAATGAAATGAGAGAAAAAGAGAGAAGGGGCAATGTTACTATCCTTTACCACACTTGTGCTTCAGAGTAGCACCATGTTTTTCATATAGAGAGTCTCCTATGTTGTCACTTTCATATAGTAGTGGGAATTTTTCATTATAGAACTTGGCTTGTATATTCCGATGATGGGCTTCCTCAAATGCCCGAGGTCTTCGAGCAAGCAAGTTGGATGCACACCCACTTAGTTTCATGTTGAGCTTTCATACACTTATAGCTTTTAGTGCATCCGTTGCATGGCAATCCCTACTCCTCGCATTGATATCGATTGATGGACATCTCCATAGCCCGTTGATCAGCCTCGTCGATGTGAGACTATCTTTCTTTTTGACTTCTTCTTATTAATCTCTATCATCATTCTATTCCACCTATAGTGCTATATCCATGGCTTGCGCTCATGTATTGCGTGGGGGTTGAAAAAGCTGAAGCGCGTTAAAAAGTATGAACCAATTGCTTGGCTGACACCGGGGTAGTACACGATAAATACTTTGTGTTAAGAAGATGGAGCATGACAAGGCTATATGATTTTGTAGGGATAGCGTTCTTTAGCATTTTTATTCTGAAAGGCATGATTGTTTGTTGGGATGCCTGAGTATTGATGTCCTTATATCAAATTATAGACTATTGCTTTGAATCACTCATGTCTTATTATTCATGCCATGATTAGATTATATGATCAAGATTATGCTAGGTAGCATTCCACATCAAAAATTATCTTTTTTATCATTTACCTACTCGAGGACGAGTAGGAATTAAGCTTGGGGATGCTGATACGTCTCCGTCGTATCTATAATTTTTGATTGTTTCATGCCAATATCCTACAACTTTCACATATTTTTGGCAACATTTTATATTATTTTTGGGACTAACACATTGATCCTGTTTTCTGCTTGTTTTTTGTTTCACAGAAAATCCATATCAAACGAATTCCAAATGCAATAAAATTTTATGGAGATTTATTTTGGAATATATGTGATTTTTGGGAAGAAGAATCAATGCAAGACGGTGTTCGAGGTGGCCACAAGGCACCAGGGCGGGCCTAGGGGGGCAAATGCGCCGTGGTGGCTCATGAGAACCTCGTAAGTCGGTTTACCCCCTTCTTTCTCCGCAAGAAAGATAATATCCGGAAGAAAATCATGTTAAAATTTCAGCCCAATCGGAGTTACGGATCTCCGGGAATTTAAGAAACGGTAAAAGGCCAGAAAACAGGAACGGAAAACAGAAGAGAACAGAGAGAGAGATCCAATCTAGGGGGGGCTCCTGCCCCTCCGCCTCCTTGGCAGCCAAGGACCAGAGGGGAAAACCTTCTCCCATCTAGGGGGGAGGCCAAGCAAGAAGAAGAAGAAGGGGGGCTCTCTCCCCCTCTCTTCCGGTGGCGCCGGAGCGCCGCCGGGGGAACCCTCATGATGGCGATCTACACCAACAACTTCGCCGCCGTCACCACCAACTCTCTCCCCTTCTATGCAGCGGTGTAACACCTCTTCTCCCCGCTGTAATCTCTACTTAAACATGGTGCTTAATGCTACATATTATTATCCAATGATTTGTGGCCATCCTATGATGTTTGAGTAGATTCGTTTTGTCCTATGGGTTGATTGATGATCGTGATTGGTTTGAGTTGTATGTTTTATTTTGGTGTTTTCCTATGGTGCCTTCCGTGCCGCGCACACGTGAGGGATCCCCACTGTAGGGTTTGCAATACGTTCATAATTCTCTTATGGTGGGCGGCTAGAGTGACAGAAGCTTACACCCGAGTAAGGGGGTTGTTGCGTATGGGAGTAAAGAGGACTTGATACTTAATGCTATGGTTGGGTTTTACCTTAATGATCTTTGGTAGTTGCGGATGCTTGCTAGAGTTCCAATCATAAGTGCATATGATCCAATTACGGAAAGTATGTTAGCTCATGCCTCTCCCTCATATAAAATTGCAACAATGATTACCGGTCTAGTTATCGATTGCCTAGGGACAAATAACTTTCTTGTGTTACAAAAACTTTCTACTAAACAACTAACTTTTATTATCTTGAAAATTACTCATAGTTTTATTCTCGCAAAGTGCTTCTAGTTTTATTCTTGCAAACCTATCCTATCACCTACAAAATAGTTTCATACTTGTTCTAGGTAAAGCGAACGTTAAGTGCGTGTAGAGTTGTATCGGTGGTCGATAGAACTTGAAGGGAATATTAATTCTACCTTTAGCTCCTCGTTGGGTTCGACACTCTTATTTATCGAAAAAGCTACAATTGATCCCCTATACTTGTGGGTTATCAAGCTCTCACTGCCGTGCGAGAACTTCTCGAGCAGGGCGTCCACGTGGTCCTCCACCGCCTTCCCGAGGACGTCGTGGAGCTCCTCAGGGACAGGGGCCATCACCCTGTCGAAGTCAAAATTGGCGTCGGCGCGAAGGAGATTGCTGAAGATGCATGTCGCCACCTGGCCGAGGAGGTCGCGGCACTCGTCTTCAATTATCCTGTTCACCTGCTTGGCCCCGACCTCAAGCCGCTCCACGAGCTTGGTGAAGAAGTCGAGGTAGCTGGCGTCGTGGGTCTCGAGTGGCCCCCCCGAGCCTCTCCTGGCAGATGGTGGTCAGCGTGCCGTGGGCTCGGAGCTGGAGGGAGTGGAACATCTTGGCGCGCTCGTGCTGCCACCCCCGTGCCCGATCCGCCTCCAACCTGGCCTGCTCGACGACGTTGGTGACGCTGCCCACCTATTGCTGGAGGGAGGCCAGCTCCGCCTTCGCGTCATCCTTGGCCTTGAGCGCGGCCTCCCACCTACTCTCCGCCTCCGTCAGCACCTCCTTGAGGCCGCTGATCTCCTGCTGGAGCTCCTCACACTTCTTCTTGAAGCAGTCCTCCTGGGCCTTCAGCTTCTTGCTGTGATCCTCGGCCAGCGCCTGGCGAATCCTTTCGGTCTTCACGTCAGCATCCGCCTGGATCTTCTTCTCCTTGACCTCTAGCTGGGCGTTGGCCCTCTCCATGCACTAGTGGTAGGAGGCCAGGGCGGCAGCCACCTGGCGGTCCAGCGTCTCCAGGAGCTTGCGCTCAGTGGCCTGCTCGGTGGTCGTCTTCGCAAGCTCCCGCTCGCGGAGCGCGAGATCCACCTCACGGCCTGTGAGAGCCTCGGCGCGCTGGTTGAGCTTGCCCTCGCGGGCGAGGATGGCGTCCTCCCGCGTGTGGAGCAGCCGCACCTGAGCAGCATGCTGCTCCCGGAGCTCTTCCACGTGAGCCTCCGCCTCCTCGCGGCGCCTGTCGGCCACATCGGCTTCCCGGACGGTGCTCTCGGAGATCTCCTTCGCCTCGCAGGCGGTCTTCTCACGCTTCTCGCGCGCAGCTTCGTCTTAGCGCCGGCCCATCTTGACGGCGACGTCGAGGTGCCGCCACCCCTCTGCGAGGAGCAGACGCTCCCCGGCGAGGCGCGCCTCCTCCGCCTGGAGTTCTGCCTCGAGCTGGCCTAGAGCAGCCCTGGCACCCCGCAGAACCCTGCGCTTGAGCAAGGTGCGGCTGTTCACGAGCTGCAAGGCCTAGTCCGGGTTCGGCTCCTCGTCGCCCTCCGCTGTCACAACTTGGGAGGGCCCGGTGTCGGGCCCACTCCGGGCCACCGCCTCTGTACTCCCTTCAGGAGCCGCGTCGTTCTTCAGGGGCGGGGGGCTCACCGGGATCTCCTCCTCCTCCTGCCGCAGCGGCACAATCCACGGGCTCGTCATGCCCGTAGTGGAAGCCTCGCGCGCCGGCGAGCGCCGGGGGCTTGCTGAGGCGCCCTCATCAGCTGCGGCCTCCTTGGCGGGGGTGGAGCTCAGCGAGGGATTTGGCGTCTTAGCCTCCCCCATCGCTGCGTCCTCTCCCACAGGGGGCGCCTCGGGAGGCGCGGCCCCTCCTCCGGAGGCAGCCTCCCGAGGCTCGTCTCCCTTGGCCTCAGGAGCCATGTCCGCATGCGGCTCCAGAGGAGCCACCTGCTCCTCCTCCACCTCCGGGCACCCCGTTTCGGCTTCGGGGTGGCGGGTGGCCTCTGCGCGCCCCTCGGCGCCTGCTGTAGGCGTCTGAGCCCCCTTCGAGCTAGGGGTCTTCGGCTTCTTCTTCTTCATGGGCCTCCTGCACCAGCGGGGGCTCAGTCCCAGACCTCGGGAGGAAAAAAAAGGAAAAGCACAAAGGAAAGAAAGCAGGCGCAGTGACTTACTCGTCATTGGGGACCCACTTCCTCTTCTTCAGCACCGGCAACGGGTGGCTGCCGCTTCCGCCCTCTCGAGGCTCGGCAGCCCCGCCCTTGGAGTTGTCCTTCTTGGCGGGAGGCTCGGTTACCCCGCCATCCGCGCCAGCCTCCTCCGTAGGGGGCTCGGTGCCCCCGCTGCAGGCACCCATCGTCTCCACGAGTGGCTCATCAGCAGTCGCGCTGGAGCTCCCTTCACCACCCGCACCCGCAGGCCACAAGGGCACAACCCTGAATCGGGTGTCATCGTCATCATCGTCCTCGAGGTCGCTGATGAGCTGGCGACGGCTCCGCAGAGCAGCCCCTCCATCGCTCCCCTCCGCGATGCTTGCCGAGTCCGCGGCATCGCCACGGTCTCCCGAGCCTGGGACCACCACGAGTGGGTTCTCACGAGGTCCCTCGAGGCCCTCCGACACCAGGCCCCACTGGCCGAAGATTGGCATCTCCGCGGCCAGCTCCTCCCTTTTCTTGTAGCGGTACAGCGGGAGCGCATCCTGGGGCGGATCCTTCGCGTCGCCGCTGACCAAGATCGACATGATCTCCTCCAGCACCCGCGATGTCAGATTGTCGACGCTCAGCCTCATGGGGTCCTTCGACCCGGTGATCTCTGATGACCCACAAGTATAGGGGATCAATCGTAGTCCTTTTCGATAAGTAAGAGTGTCGAACCCAACGAAGAGCAGAAGGAAATGACAAGCGGTTTTCAGCAAGGTATTCTCTGCAAGTACTCAAAGTAGCGACAACAGATAGTTTCGGTAGCAAGATAATTCGTAACAAGTAACAAGTAACAAGTCTAATAAAGTGCAGCAAGGTGGCCCAATCCTTTTTATAGCAAAGGACAAGCCGGAACGATTTCTTATAACAAGCAAAGAGTTCTCGAGGACACATGGGAATTTCATCTAGTCACTTTCATCATGTTTGTTTGATTCACGTTCGCTACTTTCATAATTTGATATGTGGGTGGACCGGTGCTTGGGTGCTGTTCTTACTTGAACATGCCTCCCACTTATGATTACCCCCTCTCGCAAGCATCCGCAACTACGAAAGAAGAATTAAGATAAATCTAACCATAGCATGAAACATATGGATCCAAATCAGCCCCTTACGTAATAGCGCATAAACTAGGGTTTAAGGTACTGTCACTCTAGCAACCCATCATCTAATTACTACTCCACAATGCCTTCCCTTAGGCCCAAGATGGTGAAGTGTCATGTAGTCGACATTCACACGACACCACTAAAGGAAGCAACAACATACATATCATCAAAATATCGAACGAATACCAAATTCACATGATTACTTATGACAAGACTTCTCCCATGTCCTCAAGAACAAAAGTAACTACTCACAAATCATATTCATGTTCAAGATCAGAGGGGTATTGAATAGCATTAAGGATCTGAACATATAATCTTCCACCAAATAAACCAACTAGCATCAACTACAAGATGTAATCAATACTACTAGCAACCCACAGGTACCAATCTGAGGTTTTGAGAGAAAGATTGAATACAAGAGATGAACTAGGGTTTGAGATGAGATGGTGCTGGTGAAGATGTTGATGAAGATTGCTCCTCCCATGATCAAATTCTTGTAGCAAAAGAACCCACCTAATAAGTCTAGGTTTAGCATCTTTCTTTTCCATAAGATATTTTATAGCAGCATGATCAGTGTGAATAGTAACTTTGGAATCCACAATGTAAGATATGAATTTATCACATGCAAACACAACTGCTAAATATTCTTTCTCTGTAGTGGCATAATTTCTTTGAGCACTGTCTAGAGTTTTACTAGCATAATGAATAACATTCAATTTCTTATCAACTCTTTGTCCTAGAACAGCACCAACAGCAAAATCACTAGCATCACACATAATTCCAAAGGGTAGGTTCCAATCAGGTGGTTGAACAATAGGTGTAGAAATTAAGGCTTTCTTAAGTATTTCAAAGGCTTCTACGCAATCATCATCAAAAACAAACGGCACATCTTTTTGCAAGAGATTAGTGAGACCCCTAGAAATTTTAGAGAAGTCTTTTATAAACCTTCTATAGAAACCAGCATGACCGAGGAAACTTCTTATACCTTTGATATCTTTAGGGCATGGCATTTTCTCAATTGCATCAACTTTAGCTTTATCAACTTCAATACCTCTTTCAGAAATTTTATGCCCAAGGACTATACCGTCATTCACCATAAACTGGCACTTCTGCCAATTCAAGACAAGATTAGTTTCTTCACATCTCTGCAAAACTCGATCAAGGTTGCTTAAACAATCATCAAAGGAAGGTCCGTAAATGGAAAAATCATCCATGAAAACCTCAACAATCTTTCCACAAAAGTCGGAGAATATAGCAGTCATACATCTTTGAAAGGTAGCAGGTGCATTACATAAACAAAAAGGCATACGACGATAAGCATAAGTTCCAAAAGGACAAGGAAATGTGGTTTTCTCTTGATCTTCTGGTGACACGGGTATTTGAGAGAAACCAGAATAACCATCTAAGAAGCAAAAGTGTGTATGCTTAGATAATCTTTCTAACATTTGATCAATAAAAGGCAAGGGGTAATGATCTTTCCTAGTAGCTTTATTTAATTTCCTGAAATCAATTACCATCCTATAACCGGTTATAATTCTTTGTGGAATAAGTTCATTTTTATCATCAGGGACAACGGTAATACCTCCTTTCTTAGGAACGCAATGAACAGGACTTACCCATCTACTATCAGCTATGGGATAAATTATACCTGCCTCCAGAAGCTTTAATATTTCAGTTCTTACCACATCCTTCATTTTAGGATTCGGCCTTCTTTGATGGTCAACGACGGGTTTAGCGTCTGGCTCCATATGAATTTTATGCTGACATAAAGTGGGACTAATGCCCTTAAGATCATCGAGAGTATATCCAATAGCGGCACGGTGCTTCTTCAGAGTTTTAAGTAATCTCTTTTCTTCGTGCTCTGAAAGGTTAGCACTAATAATAACAGGATATATCTTCTTTTCATCAAGATAAGCATACTTAAGTGTATCAGGTAATTGCTTTAATTCAAACACAGGATCACTCTTCGGTGGAAGAGGATCTCCCAAGGTTTCAACATGCAAATTATGTTTAACGATAGGTGCTTGCTTAAAGAACAACTCGTCTATTTCGTTTCTTTCATTCATATGCATATCATTTTTATGGTCTAGCAAATATTGTTCTAAAGGATCAGTAGGAGGCACAGCAATAGAAGCAAGACCTATAATTTCATATTTATTGGGTAATTCTTTATCATGAAGTTGTCTATGAAACTTAGAGAAATTAAATTCATGAGATATATCACCAAACTTAACTCTAACTTTCTCTTTAACACAATCAATTTCAGCATTAACGGTATTCAAGAAGGGTCTACCAAATATAATGGAACAAAAATTATCTTGTTTTGAACCAAGTACTAAGAAATCAGTAGGGTATTTGATTTTACCACACAAGACTTCAACATCTCTAACAATTCCAAGTGGTGTAATAGTATCTCTATTCGCAAGCTTAATAGTAACATCAATATCTTCAATCTCAACAGGTGCAATATCATGCATTACTTCTTGATATAAAGAAAACGGAATAGCACTCACACTAGCACCCATATCACACAAACCATCATAGCAACGATCTCCAATCTTAATAGAAAAAACAGGCATGCCAACTACTGGCTTGTTCTTGTCTAACATATCTTGTTCATTTCTAGCAGGTTTAGCAATTCTAGCAGCCTCATCACAAAAGTATATAACATGCCCATCAATATCATCAACCAAAAGATCTTTAACCATTGCAATATTAGGTTCGAATTTAATTTGTTCAGAAGGTCTAGGTGTTCTTATATTACATTTGTTAACCATAGTTGAAGCTTTAGCATGTTCCTTAATCCTAACAGGGAAAGGGGGTTTCTCAATATAAGCAGTAGGCACAACTGGATCAACATTGTAAACAATTGTTTCTTCTTTAACACTAACAGGTTCTTTATTTAATTCAATGGGTGGATGATACTAAAACCATCTCTTCTTAGGGAGATCAACATGAGCAGCAAAAGATTCACAAAAAGTAGCTACTATCTCAGAGTCAAGTCCATATTTAGTACTAAACTTATGAAAAGCATCAGTTTCCATAAAAGATTTAACACAATCAAACTCAAGATTTATACCTAACACTTTACCTTTGTCGATTTCCCAATCTTCAGAGTTACGTTTAATTCTTTCCACAAGATCCCATCTGAATTCAATAGTTCTCTTCATAAAGGAACCAACAGAAGAAGTATCGAGCATGGATTGATCATTTTGAGAAAGCCGAGCATAAAAGTTTTGAATAATTATTTCTCTTGAGAGCTCATGATTGGGGCATGTGTGCAACATATACTTAAGCCTCTCCCAAGCTTGAGCAATACTTTCTCCTTCACGAGGCCAAAAATTATATATATAATTCCAATCACGATGAACCAAATGCATAGGATAAAATTTCTGGTGCAATTCCAGCTTGAATCGGTTCCAGTCCCATGTTCCACTATCATCACATAGCCTATACCATGTCAGTGCCTTTCCCTCCAAAGATAAAAGGAATACTTTCTTCTTAACTCCATCTCCGGATAAACCTGCAAGCTTAAACAATCCACAAATTTCATCCACATATATCAAGTGCATATCAGGATGCACCGTTCCATCTCCTACATAAGGATTAGCTAGCAGTTTCTCTACCATACTGGAAGAGATTTCATAATAAATATTTTCAGTAGGTTCAGTAGGTTGAGGAGCAACTCTCAATGCTTCCGGTCGAGGTGAAGATACCCCAAACAAGCCCCTCAAAGGATTACTTTCCATACTGACAAGTGACAGTAAATTTCAGCACGTAATATAAATGTTTCCATACCAAATTCCACTCACCAAAGGCGCTTCACTCTCCGGCAACGGTGCCAGAAAAGATTCTTGATGACCCGCAAGTATAGGGTATCAATCATAGTCCTTTCGATAAGTAAGAGTGTCGAACCCAACGAGGAGCAGAAGGAAATGACAAGCGGTTTTCACCAAGGTATTCTCTAGTACTGAAAATAGCGGTAACAGATAGTTTCGGTAGCAAGAAAATTCGTAACAAGTAACAAGTATAATAAAGTGCAGCAAGGTGGCCCAATCCTTTTTATAGCAAAGGACAAGCCGGAACGATTTCTGATAACAAGCAAAGAGTTCTTGAGGACACATGGGAATTTCATCTAGTCACTTTCATCATGTTTGTTTGATTCGCGTTCGCTACTTTGATAATTTGATATGTGGGTGGACCGGTGCTTGGGTGCTATTCTTACTTGAACAAGCCTCCCACTTATGATTACCCCCTCGAAAGAAGAGTTATGATAAATCTAACCATAGCATGAAACATATGGATCCAAATCAGCCCCTTACGGAATAGTGCATAAACTAGGGTTTAAGCTTCTGTCACTCGAGCAACCCATCATCTAATTACTACTCCACAATGCCTTCCCTTAGGCCCAAAGATGGTGAAGTGTCATGTAGTCAACGTTCACATGACACCACTAAAGAAAGCAACAACATACATATCATCAAAATATCGAACGAATACCAAATTCACATGATTACTTATGACAAGACTTCTCCCATGACCTCAAGGACAAAAGTAACTACTCATAAATCATATTCATGTTCAAGATCAGAGGGGTATTGAATAGCATTAAGGACCTGAACATATAATCTTCCACCAAATAAACCAACTAGCATCAACTACAAGATGTAATCAACACTACTAGCAACCCACAGGTAGCAATCTAAGGTTTTGAGACAAAGATTGAATACAAGAGATGAACTAGGGTTTGAGATGAGATGGTGCTGGTGAAGATGTTGATGAAGATTGGTCCTCCCATGATGAGAGGATCGTTGGTGATGTCGATGGCTTCGATTTCCCCCTCCCGAGGGAAGTATCCCCGGCGGAATCGCTCCGTCGGAGAGAAAAATAGCTCCTACCCAGGTTCCACCTCGAGACGGCGGCGCTTCATCCCGAAAGTATTCTCATTAATTTTTTAGGGCAAATGACCTTATATAGCAGAAGGAGGGGGCCGGAGGCCAGCCAGGGGCCTCACAAGGCATCAGTGCACGCCCGGGGGGGCGCGCCCTGTTGCCTTGTGGACAACTGGTGAGTCCCCTCAAGTATCTCTTTTCTCCAGTATTTTTTATATATTCAATAAAAAATCTCCGTGAAATTTCAAGTCAATTGGAGCTCTGTAGGATAGGTATCTCTGCTGTAGCTATTTCAGGTCCAGAATTCCAGCTGCCGGTATTCTCCCTCTTCATATAAATCTTGCAAATTATGAGAGAAAAGGCATAAGAATTGCATCATAAAGTGAAATGATGATCAAATACATAATAAATAACAGTAGGAAATCATGATGCAAATTGGACGTGTCAATCTCCCACACCGGGTGCGAGCGCCTCTGGGGAGGCGCGATACGTCGCCGCAAGAACTTCTTCACCACCATCGCCCCCGTGAGCCCTGCATCCCTTAGCTCGGCCATCTGCTCCCACAAGTGCGCCAACCTCGGGTCGGTGAGCTTCTCATGCTCCAAACCGGAGCTCTTCATGGTGGGGTCCGTCGTGATCATCATCAGCGGGGTATGCTGGCGCGCGTCCACGTTGACCCAACGTTGCCTGTAGCCCGCCACCTTCCTCGAGATCCTCGGGTTGATGGTGTCGTCCTCCATCCCCTTGACACTGAGGAACGAAGTGCACGCGGAGCGCTGAGTCACCGCGGTCAGCCGCAGGCTGAAGAAATGGCGGAAGAGCACCACCGAGGGCATCACGCCCATGAAGGCCTCGCAAAAGAAGGCGAAGATGGAGAGGAGGAGAACGGAGTTTGGCTAGAGATGGAGCGCATGGATCTGATTGTGTGAGAGAATGGCGTTGAAGAAATCGGAGAACGGCGGCAACAGATCGACATAGATGCTGTGGACGAAGAGGGGGAAGGTCGTGGCGTCAAGCCCGAGTGTCGGGCACGAGCCTGGCCAAATCCGCGTCGCCTCCCACTCATTGGTTGCGGCGGCGGTCATCGGCATCACCTTGTCCAGTCCCTCCAGGTTGGCGATGATGGAGCGCGATAGGGCCGGCTCCAAAGCCAGCGTGGTCGGGGCCGCGGTCGCCGCCTTGTCTTTCTTGTCGGCGGGTGCCATTGCTACACTACTAGAAAAATGCTTATTAGTGGCGCACCTAATTTCCCTATTAGTGGCGCACTATAGGTGCGCCACTATTATCACGCCACTACTAATAAGTAGTAATGGCGCACCCCTGGTGCGCCACTGTTAATGTACATAACAGTGGCGCACCACCTGGTGCGCCACTACTACCCCTCCCAGTGCGCCACTAATAGGCAGTTTGGGTGCGCCACTAATAGGCAGTTTGGGTGCGCCACTAATATACAGTTTGGGGGGGCTACTGGTGCGCCACTACTAACTCTATAGGTGCGCCACTAATATATATATATGGTGCGCCACTAATATATATATATGGTCTTTAAACATTTTTTACCTTTTTCTGTGTTTTTTCTTTACTGTTTTTGTCAGTTCTTTTTTAGTTTTCTTAGGTTTTTATTTTTATTTTTTGTTTGTTCTTTCTTTGATTTTCACCGGATTTCTTTGTTTATTTATGTTTCTCCCTTGTATCCTTTTGCACACTTCTGCATGTAAATATTGTTAAACAACATACATTTTAATGTATTTGAATATTTCCTATTAAATATATGGACATCTTTTAGGAAAATATACGTGGGCTTATGTGTTTAGATTTAAGATTTGAATCATTGTGATAATTTAAGATTTGAGATAAAAGAAAAGGAAAATGCAAATGGAGTGATAAAACCATTGTGCAAAGATTTAGAATTAGATGACATGGTTGAAATCAAGTGATACATGTAATAATTTAGTTACATGTAATAATTTAGTTACATGTAATAATTGGTCCACTTGGGAAGCCAGTACCCATGGCTCATTTTTCGCGGTGACGTTTGCGCCCGCAGTCTTGGATTTGGCTTCGGGTATAACCATGGTGGTGAAATACCGGTCTTCTTTTAGGACGCTCTTGGCCCATCTGACACGGAACATCGGGACCTTCTCTCCAGCGTAGCTCAGCTCCCAGATCTCCTCGATCCTTCCGTAGTATCTGTCCTTGTCGTTACCGGTGTAGGATTCCATCGTTACCCCGGAGTTCTGATAATCGCTCTTCATGTCCTTTTCCTCGGTGTAGAATGTGTAGCCGTTGATATCGTACGCCTCATAGGTCATCAGGTTGTGCTCGGCGCCCTGTGACAAGGCGCGCCACTGCTATTTTTTTTGGACCACCCTGCCCAGGTTACCAGTGGCGCACCCCTTCACTGGTGCGCCACTAGTAGCCAGGAATACTAGTGGCGCACCAGTGCAGAGGTGCGCCACTGCTATTTTTTTTTTGGACCACCCTGCCCAGGATTACCAGTGGCGCACCAGGTCCAGGTGCGCCACTACTATCAAAAATAGTAGTGGCGCACCTGGACCTGGTGCGCCACTGGTAAGCCTGGGCAGGGCTGGTTACTGCCAAAAAAAATAGTAGTGGCGCACCCCACCCCTGGTGCGCCACTAGTAATGTCACTATTAGTGGAGCACCTGTTTATGGTGCGCCACTGCTATATAGTAGTGGCGCACCACATCTCTGGTGCGCCACTAATAGTGATATTATCTATAGCCGTTTTTCTAGTAGTGCTACGTGGAGAAGCTTTGGAGGTAGAAGGAGGAAGAGGATGCAAGGAGTCGGGTGCTAGGAGGCGAGGAGGAGAGGACGAAGGCAATGATGATTCTGCGCCACGCGCGGGCCAGTTTTATGGCAGGGTGGACGGTTACCGAGGCGTAGTGGGGAAGCGGGGGCGTCCCCCATCCCATCGTGCGCCACGCGCCACTACCTGGGCCCGTAGTCGATTAGGGCCCGCGCTGTTTCGCTCCCAACGGGCGGGAACGTGCGCGCCATGGGCCCGGGGGCTACTGTCGGGCCATTGGGAACCGGGGTACCACGACCCGTTTGCCTGCGGCCTAGGAAGCGGGTAGCCTCTTGAGACCCCCTCACGACGCGGCCTCCCGAGGCAGCCTCCCGATGCCACTCAGGCGGGGCTCCGCCCGGCGCCAGCCTGGCGATCTCGTGGCCAGCACATGGGTGACGTGCCCCCGCAAGACGACGACAGCGGCAGAGCTGTACCCGCAGGCACGGACAGAGAGGGTTTCCTCTTTGGTGCTATGGGGGCAGCGCCAGCTGCCCACTCCCAAAGCAAGTCCCAAAGCCTGCCCGTTTGGTGTATGAAGACCAGGACGATAAGGCGCGCAGGGCATAGGTCATCACCGAGCCCACCGGCGCATCATGGATAACACCTTTGCAGGCGAAGACCGCCTTGTGTCAGGATAGGCCTGGGCGCTTGTCCCCTTTCATATTGCCGCCGTTGTGTGGCTACCCTTCCCGCCAATGTTTTCTGGGGAAGAGGACCAAGGTGGCTATAAAAGGGGCAGTGCTGCCATAGTAGAGAGGGATCGATTTCCTCCATCTTCAACCTTGTACGCGAGAACTCTCTTGCCCACAATAATCCCAAACACAAGCAGGAGTAGGGTTTTACACCGCAAGGTGGCCCGAACCTGGGTAACTGTCGTGTCCCCTGTCGTGCCCTGTGCGTAGCGTGCTCTCCCCGTAGCCTCGCCGTGGTCACCATCTAGCGGGTACGAACGAGCGAGCCCCCAGTGTTCGAACCAGGGTCCCCGGAGCCCCCATTCCGACAACTATGTTCATGATAATTAGTTCAACTAATCAAATTACTAATGAACTCCCACTTAAATCGACATCCCTCAAGTTGTTAAGTGACACATGATCCAAATTCATTAAACCAAGTCTGATCATCACGTGAGATGGAGTAGTTTTAATAGTGAACATCTACATGTTGATCATATCATCCATATGACTCATGTTTAATCTTTTAGTTCTCTGTGTTCCAAGGCCATGTCTATACATGCTAGGCTCGTCAAGTTAACCAAAATATTTCTGCATGTGTAAAACTGGCTTACACCCGTTGTATGTGAACGTAGAATTTATCACACCCGATCATCACGAGGTGCTTCAAAATGATGAACTTTCGCAATGGTCCATACTAAGGGAGAACACTTTTATCTTGATATTAAGTGTGAGGGGTCATCTTATAATGCTACCGTCGCGATCTAAGCAAAATAAGATGCATAAAAGACAAACATCACATGCAAGCAATTTGTGAGATGATATGGCCTTTGTCTTCTTGTGCTTTTGATCTTCATCTCCAAAGCACCGGCATGATCTCCGTCACCACCGGCATAGCACCTAGGTCTTGGTGCCGTCATGTAGTTCTCTCCGCCAACTATTGCTAACTCATAGCGATAAAGTAAAGCAATGACATGTCGTTTAATGATTGACATGCAGATCGTACAATAATGTTAAGACAACCCTATGGCTCCTACCGGTTGCCGTACTCATCGACATGCAAGTCATGAATTATTACAAAACATGATCATCTCATACATCACATATACACTACAAGAAATATGTCAACTTGCGACCATCAATATTGGTCACTGAATGGTCATTATTTTCCATTTATGACTTTTTTGTGACCAAAAACAGTTGGTCAAAAGCTGGCCATCTTTAATGAAACTTAACGACCTTCTTTGTGATATGGTCGTAGAAGGTTACGACCAAAACAAAAGGTCGTAGCTTTTACGACCAATTGTTTTGGTCACTGGCAGTCTACCCACACCACGTCAGATCCAACGTGGCAAGCTGATGTGGCAAAATTGCGACCAAATGAATTGGTCGTAGATTAGAATCAGCCCGGTCCATTTGAGCCGTCTTTATGGGCCGAGCCCATTTATTATTATTTTTTTGTCAATTTTTGTCAGCTACATGGGCCAAGCCCAAGAATTCAGCCTTTTTATTTTCTAGGATGTGGCCTTCTACAGTCCATTTCTTTTTTGGGGCCTCAGCCATTTTATAGTCCATTTCTATTTTGGGCCTCCATAACAAACTTTCAGAAACTTGGCCTCGCATGACAGAGGGTTATTACAGCGACAGTGAAACAGAGAGGAAATTCAAACTAGAATGTATCAAGACCATTTTATTTCTTTCAACAGCCACGGGCACGACAATAGGTACATTCAACAGAGACTGAATTAACATAGAAATGAAGCAACTAAGGGCAGTCCAAGCACATGAACTACATGGGACTATAGCTACCATTTCTACCACCAGCAGCAACCGCCTGAAAGAGAGAGGGACTACCAAGGAGCTAAACTAACAGCGACCATCCATCATAAATTGGTGATACTAGCAATGAGCGGCAATGGCGACATTCCAAAGACCCCCTTCCCCTACTGCTGCTTGGCATGCCGCATCACTAGTCACCCTGCACATAGCAAGTTTCAGATGTTCAGAATAGATCAACATGTTGAGCAGTTAGGGAATCACGAGAAGGAAGTGGGAGGGTGGATCACGATGGTCTCACCTCGTTGCCGTCGTCCTCGTCGCTCACCTCAGACTTGGACTTGTCAGATTTGTTGTATGCCTCTCCTGCCTGAAACGGGGATGAGCTCGAAAGAGCGTGGATCAGTACCACAATGTTGTGTTAATCTCGCGGGGCTACGATTCTGATGGAGGTGTTTGGCGTGAATGTTATACCTATGGGTTATTGTAGGCATCGATCTTCTTGGTGTACTCGCCCATGAGCATCTCGGCCTTGGCAATGTAGGGAGACTTCTCCTGCTATTCATGCAAACAGAGGAAATGTTAGTGTGGTGCAAGGCGATAGATTCTTGGATAACAATTAACAGAAGAATAGTTGAACAAATCGAGTGAAATGGCATGGCGAATTTGGAAACTAACATTCGAGTAACAATTTGAATCGATGAAAATGGTGGGAAAGAGAGCAGGACGCTACCATACTTGAAAATGTTGTTGGCTAGTGACAAACTAAGCTGGTCATAGCCGAAGAGGGATCTGCCGAAGGAGCCAACCATGCAGACGAGGATGAGGTAACCGGTGGTTCTGTCCTGCTCATCCAACCCCGGGGACCAAGTACACATCCAAGCCAGTTCACGAATCCATGGGTGCTAGCTTGCCTACCAGCTCCCGCATTGTGCCCCTGGATGCCACAAAAACAACCTGACTTATAAGCATAGATAGAGAAGACCAAAAGCGAAACAACACACTAATGCTACAGTGCCTCAGAGTATAATTTTAATATAGCCAGCAACACTTAAAGAAATAATATCTATAGATGATTCCATACAAAGTAGAACAGTTGTACTTGGCAATGCACACTAGCTACTGGTGACTGGTTATATTGGTTCATTGTCATCAAATTAAAAAAGAACAAAAGGAACAAACAAAGAGTACAAGAACAAACAAAGCTCATTGTCTAATTTCATTTTAGCTAACAGAATGTTGTGACAGAACTACCACAATCCCCACTCATACAAGAAGTCCACAATAAATAGACAGATGGTCAGTGAGGTACATTCTCACAGCAACAGAAGCTTAAAATTAACAGAAATACACACACATCAAATGAAGTCACTAAGATACTTAAGTCCACCACATGGTGTAGGATTCTATGGTGGTACATAATTGCAACTCATGAACCAAATCGTTTGCAAGCGGTTGTGATATCCTAAAAATCATGTGCATGTTCGAATTGGCAGCACAGATAATTGTTAATAACCTTGACCATGTCGTTCAAAAAATAACCAGGTCATATCAAATAAATAGCAAGATATTTACAAGCAAAAACTGGGACTTAAACTTCATACAAATGAAACAGAACAACTGGACTATGCCTAGAATATGTATCCCAAATTTAGTTACCAGGCATTTAGCTCAAAAGTACTTATTCTGCAAATTTACTTATCAGGCATTTAGCTCAAGAATATGAATCACAAATTTTCTGATGACACAAGACCTGATGAACACATTTTCTAATCACATCCATTTTCTAATTAACTAGCACCTAAATATATACATGCACTACTTCAGGAAATTTATGACTTGGACATTGTATTAATAGCAGATTACGAACTAATGTACTTATACTTGATCTAGTTGAATACATGCAGATTAAGTTCCTGGTACAGCCTGCTCCAACTTATGCTATTAGCTACTAACAGAAAAATACACACACACACACACACAGAGCGGGGGAGGAGATCCGGCGACACTGTGGCTAGATCAGGCGACCCCGAGGCCAGATCTGGCGCCCCGTGGATTGGTCAACCCCAGGATCTCACGCGCGCCTCCGCTGTCGAGGCCGTCCATCTCGCCCGCGAGCTTGATGGTCCAGGCCTCCACGACGACCACGTCGTGATCCATGCGGAGCTCCACCTCCTGCACGTCTGATCCATGCTCCAGTGGAGGCTCGGTCTCCACCCTCGAATCCGGCGGCGCCTGCAGAAAGATAGAGAGAGATTGAGCGAGTCAAACCAAGAGAGGGGGCAGGTCCACCATCGCCGCCGCTAAATACAAGGGGATAGGAGGAGGCATTACCGAGCGAGGCGCACTGCGTGATCCTCCTCCCGCAAGACCCCGGCGGCCGCCGCCAGGTCCCCCACCGCGCGGAGAGGCAGGGCCAGCTCGTCCGTCACCGCGAGCGCCGCAGCCGCCGCCATGTATCCCGCCCCCGATGGAATCACCTGCAGCAGCGAGGAGGCAGAGAGGGGAGGGGGGTCAGATGAAGGGCCGGCGACGGCGGCGGGAGGGACGCGCGGATCGAGGGGAAAGCAGGTGGGGTGCTTACGGATGGATAGATCTGACGATGGAGGGAGGGTGGGCAGGCGGGCGCGCGAGAGGGGAAGGTCGCTGGCGAGGCTGAGGCGGGCGGCGCGCTCGATCTGCTGTGGGAGGTTCAACGGGAGGGGCGGGGGCGGAGAGGCCAGAAGAAGGGAGGAGGCGCCAGGGCTGGGGGAGAAGGGAGCGGCAGCGGGCAGGACGTGCGGCGGCGGGCAGGATCTGAATCGGGGGAGAGGATGAGAGGGGATCGATGGAGAGGACGAGGGCGAGGCGATGTGATGGAAGTGGGAGTTAGGGTTTGGGGTAGTTGGGCTGCGGGTGGGGTTTTCTTTTTTTTTCTTCTTTTTTTTCTTTAGATAAATGGGATGGATGGATGGATGGATGGATGCCATGTCATCGATCCATGGCACATACGTTTCAACCAATGAGAACAAAGCTTATGTAATTTTATTTTTTCTATTTGTTTCTCTTGTATTCTTTGCACAAGGCTGCATCTTGGAATATCATATTTTGCACAAGGGTGCATTTTGGAATGGCAAACAACGTTGCCTAAGTAAGTTTTCATTTTCTTTGCACGGAAATTTCATTTTTCATTTTTCGAGTGCCCAAAATGAGTTTTTTTGTGAAGAACCTAGCAAATATTTGTTGCAAAATTGGACCAAATCAATTTTCTAAAATATTAAGCCATATTTAATGTACAATTGACCAAATGGTTTGGTGTGAAAACCTTTTGATCCACCTCTCGTGAAAAAGACAAATTTTCGTCGATTCAGTAGGAAGCGGGTCAAATTTGAACTACAGCTGCCTCATAGTTTGCTCTTTATTTTTTTAAAAAATCATTTATAGGTACATAAGTATCTATTTAATCAAAGAAACTCCAAAAGTTTTACAAGATTTAACCCCTAGCTACGAACGGTCATGCCCGCCGTTTTGACTGCATTTTGAAACGGGCATAAGAAATTCATAAAAAATCAAAAAAATTGAAACCTTCGCATCGTGTCATTATATGTGACCTAGTTTCCAGAAAAATAACAAACTTGGACTATGGCAAATGTCTTAAAAAAGTGTTCTCGGAAACGAGCTATCATGTATGAAGATCCATGGCTTTCAAGGCAAATGGCCTATGTTATGGCAACATTCATATTATAGTTTGTTCAAATGATCTCTTATTGTGCACAAGGGTGCATATTGGAATGACAAACAATGTTGTCTAAGGAAGTTTTCACTTTCTTTGCACGAAAAATTCATTTTCCATTTTTTGAGTGCCCAAAATGGATTTTTTTGTGAAGAACCTAGCAAATATTTGTTGCAAAATTGGACCAAATCAATTTTCTAAAATATTAGGCCATATTTAATGTACAATTTACCAAATGGTTGGGTGTCAAAATCTTTTGATCCACCTCTCGTGAAAAAGACAAATTTCCGCCGATTCAGTAGGAAGCGGGTCAAATTTGAACTACAGCTGCCTCATAGTTTGCTCTTTATTTTTTTCCAAAAATCATTTATAGGTACATAAGTATCTATTTAATCAAAGAAACTCCAAAAGTTTTGCAAGATTCAACCCCTAGCTACGAACGGTCATGCCCGCCGTTTTGACCGCATTTTGAAACGGGCATAAGAAATTCAAAAAAAATCAAAAAAATTGAAAACCTTCGCATCGTGTCATTATATGTGACCTAGTTTCCAGGAAAAATAACAAACTTGGACTATGGCAAATGTCTTTAAAAAGTGTTCCCAGAAACGAGCTATCATGTATGAAGATCCATGGCTTTCAAGGCAAATGGCCAATGTTATGGCAACATTCATGTTATAGTTTGTTCAAATGATCTCTTATTGTGAACAAGGGTGCATATTGGAATGACAAACAATGTTGCCTAAGGAAGTTTTCACTTTCTTTGCACGAAAAATTCATTTCCCATTTTTTGAGTGCCCAAAATGGATTTTTTTTGTGAAGAACCTAGCAAATATTTGTTGCAAAATTGGACCAAATCAATTTTCTGAAATATTAGGCCATATTTAATGTACAATTGACCAACTAGTTGGGTGTCAAAATCTTTTGATCCACCTCTCATGAAAAAGACAAATTTCCGCCGATTTAGTAGGAAGCGGGTCAAATTTGAACTACAGCTGCCTCATAGTTTGCGCTTTATTTTTTCCAAAAATCATTTATAGGTACATAAGTATCTATTTAATAAGAGAAACTCCAAAAGGTTTGCAATATTCAACCCCTAGATACGAACGGCCATGCCCGTCGTTTTGACCGCATTTTGAAACGGGAATAAGAAATTCAAAAAAAATCAAAAAAATTGAAAACCTTCGCATCGTGTCATTATATGTGACCTAGTTTCCAGAAAAAATAACAAACTTGGACTACGGCAAATGTCTTAAAAAAGTGTTCTCAGAAACGAGCTATCATGTATGAAGATCCATGGCTTTCAAGGCAAATGGCCAATGTTATGGCAACATTCATGTTATAGTATGTTCAAATGATATCATATTTTGCACAAGTTTGCATCTTGGAATGACAAACAATGTTGCCTAAGGAAGTTTTCATTTTCTTTGCATGAAAAATTCATTTTCCATTTTTTGAGTGCCCAAAATGAGTTTTTTTGTGAAGAACCTACCAAATATTTGTTGCAAAATTGGACCAAATCAATTTTCTAAAATATTAGGCCATATTTAATGTACAATTGACCAAATGGTTGGGTGTCAAAACATTTTGATCCACCTCTCGTGAAAAAGACAAATTTCCGCCGATTCAGTAGGAAGCGGGTCAAATTTGAACTACAGCTGCCTCATAGTTTGCTCTTTATTTTTTCCAAAAATCATTTCTAGGTACATAAGTATCTATTTAATCAGAGATACATGGTGTGGTGGCGATACGTCGAGGTTTGGACGGTGGCCGAGGGCCCCAACTCCAGAGCGCGTAAAATGGCATGCCAGCCGCGTGGTCACCGCGTGACCGTGGCGTTGCCACATGTTCTGGGAGGCCTAGGAATGTCTGGTGGGTTGGGCACTCCCCCGGTAGGTGTTAGGAAGAAGAAGACAACAGAAGAATCTTACAAGGGGACTGAACTAAGCTCAAATGTGAATTAACAGCCAAGTGTTTGATTAGTGGTGGGGGAAATGCACATGTCCAATGGGCCTGAGTTTTGGCTGAGGATGACCATCTACTAAGGAGACTGTCTTGGCAAATTTGCAGCCAAATGGAGGAGCCTAGGTGGCACTTGCTTTGCAAAGTACCACATTGGACAGAAATATGAATGTTGAAGCTGGGCTGAAATGAATGAATGGATTGAGCTGAAATTTGGTGGAGGATGGTCATTTGGGCATAGGAAAAGCACTATAAAAATTTGATACCATTTGGACATGCCAAAGTGGTACTTCCTTCACAATGCTCTTCTCTGGACAGAAACTTGGGAAAATTATTGAGAGAAATTGGCTAAATAAAATGAGCTCAAATTTGGTGGAGGGAAGTTATATAGGTAGGAACATGCCCTGGTAAAGTTTCAGCAATAATTAAGCAATATCAAATATAGTTGCTTCACAAACTGAAAATATGACCAGAATAAAAGATTGGATAATGAGCTCATATGGGCTGCTGGATAGAGCTCAAATTTTGTGGAGAGTGATGATTTGAGTATATGGAAGCTTTCGAAAAATCTCAGATCATTTGGATAAACCTAGCTAGTACTTCCTTCACAAAGCTTCTCTCTAGATAGAAACTTTGGAAATTTTCTGAGGAAGATTTACTAGGCAAATGGAGCTGAATATTGGCATGTGGCAATGATTTGGACTTGGAAGAGTGCCCAAAAAGTTTGAGAGCAATAGGAGGGGTCTAGATAGCACTTGCTTTGCAATGTGCTAATCTGGCCAGAAAATAGAAATTAAAGCTGGGCTCACATAGATGATTGGATTGAGCTGCAACTTGGAGGAGGATGATAATTTGGGCATATGAAGGAACTGTAAAAATTTCCTACCATTTGGATAAATAAAAATGGTACTTCCTTCACAATGCTCTCCACTGAACATAAAATTGAAAAACATATTAAGGGTGATTGGCTAAATTAAATGAGCTAAAATTTTGTGGAGGGAGGTTCTATGGGCAAGGTCATGTCCTGGTAAATTTTCAGCAATTATAAAGCAATATAAAATATAGTTGCTTCACAAAATGAAAATATTACCAGAAAAAAAGATTGGATGGTGAGCTCACATGGATTGTTATATGGGGCTCAAATTTTGTGGAGAGTTATGATTTGGGCATATAGAAGATGTGGCAAAAATGCAACTCATAAGGATATGCCTAGCTAGTACTTCCTTCACAAAGCGTGTAGCTGAACAGAAACTTTGGAAATTTGCTGAGGAAGATTTACTAGGAAAATGGAGCTGAATTTTGTCATGAGGCAATGATTTGGATAGGAAATAGTGCCCAAAAATTTTGAGGGCAATCAAGAAAATATAAATAGCACTTCCTTCACAAAGTGCCGTTCTGAATAGAATAGGAAAATGAATATTCCTGAATTATTTTTGAACTAGGCAAGGAAGGTTTTTGACATATTTGAGGAAGATATGATCCAAAGAGTTTATGTGAATTTTTTGGGAATTTTGGGAATGACAGAAATGTAGGCTGCTTCACAACCTAGGCCAAAAATTGACACATGGACATGACACATAGGCAAAAATTGACACATGGACATGACACATAGGCAAAATTGATGAGGTGGCGCCTAGTCATAGCAATGCACCACAATTTACAAGTCTAGGACCATCTATATTGGTCGTGCTCAGCTAGAAATAAGGCAGCGGACCAGTGCTGTCTGCTTTACGACCATTTCGTGTAAGGAAATTACGACCTTTCTGACCAAAATGGTCGTTATGGTTTAGGGTTTGGAGGCCCCCGAGCAGCTTATGACCAATTGGTCTCAATTGGTCGTAGATTTATGACCATTTCTTCCAGGGTCACTAACAGAAGGTCACAAGTTGACATATTTCTTGTAGTGATATCACATCACATCTTGGCCATATATACCACATCACAACATGCCTTGCAAAAATAAGTTAGACGTTGACGGTGTCCTGGATCAGGGGGTGCTAGCCCAGCTGGCCTGTCTCCTCAGGTGGGCCGAGGGGCCCTCGTACGTGATCAAGATGGACTCCGGAGGCCGTACACAGGAAGCGTGATTGAGATTGTCTCTACCGAAGACTTGACGTATACTCCAAGATTTCTCCTGCCGCCCTGCTCTTAGATACCAACCTTGTAACCCTAGGTGCCCTCCCTGGCGTGTATATAAGCCATAGGGTTTAGCCTGTAGGGGGGAGATCAACACAATATCGCTCACCTAGCCCTAGAAGTTAGACACACATTACGATCTCGAGGTAGATCAACTATATATTCGATACATCTCCATCAATATAAACCAAAGTAGGACGTAGGGTTTTACCTCCATCAAGAGGGCCCGAACCTGCATAAACATCGTCTCCCTTGTCTTTGTTACCACCGATCCAAGATCCACAGCTCGGGACCCCCTACCCCGAGGTCTGCCGGTTTTTACACCGACACTGGTGCTTTCATTGAGAGTCCCGATGCGTGATCACCGGAAGGATCGATGGCTCACCTGCAGATCAATCGCACCAACGGCCATGGGGACGTTTACGCCCCCGGCTAGCTCTTTGTTTTCAGCAGCATGGTCTTTTACACTGGCTCAATAGGGCACGCCGCAGGTCGGACCATGACCTTTGGCGGCCTCGAATACACTGCAGATTCCCGCGGTGAACTCGTCCTATCAGGATGGACTCCTGGCTGGATCGAGGACTCAACCAGCGCTGGAGGCTCGACTCCGGAACCGAATTCCATCGCGGCGCCTGTAGAGACCCCCGACGCAAAGGACTCGACCAATGCTGGAGGCTCGACTCCGGATCCGAACTCCGTCGTGGCGCCGGTAGAGAGCCCCGACGCGACTACTCCGACCAGTCCCCTTCCGATCGTCAGTCCGGAGATAGACCCGGCTCCCACTCCCAAAATTACGGTGGTGCTAGAACTGATTTCGGTGCAGAACCCAGAATTGCGTTCAGGGTCCCTTCGCACCGAAGACGCATCAGGCTACACACCGGGCTTACTTCGAGTCAGCCCCGCCTATGGCACATCAATGAATCCCGAGGAGCTATCTCACCTCGATGAGATGCTTGACCGTATCCGGAGCATGTCCATCCCGGACGGCAGGACTTCGGTTTACAATCGGATCAGACTTAAAGCCGACGATCGGGAAATTTACATCCCACCCACCACCCACCTAGTCGCCATGGTAGACGATCTAACCGATATGTTGGACTATGGCGAGGCCACAGACATGGAGGAAGATGCTGGTGGCCCCATCGAGAACACCTTGCCCCCGACAAACGAGGGCAGGTGGACCGCCACTTCCACCTACGATGTTTACATGGTGGACACCCCCAAATCCCCTCCAAGGCATCGGCGAAGGCGCCGAAGGAGCAATAACGGGGAACCCAGTGGTAATAATATGACAGCCAATAACGGCGACGCGGAGGACGGTGATGCCAATAACCATGAAGAGGACGTTCAAGGCTCCCCAGTAAGGAACGACACACCTGACCGACTTCTCGAAGACTCGGATCCCGATGACCTCTTTGAAGGGGCCGACGACAACTACATGCCAGAATCCGAGGAGGACGAGAGCCTCGGTACCGAGGACTACATCGTCCCTGAAGACCCTTTAGAACAAGAGCGCTTCCGGCGGTGCCTCGCTGTGACAGCCTGGAGCATAAAACGCAAGCAACAGCAGCTGCAGGCCAATACCGACGCACTAAATGACAAGTGGATCGAAGTGCTCTCCGCTGAGCAAGATATGGAAAACCGGTGCCATAGTGCGCCGAAATCATACCCACGTAGGCGTCTCTTGCCGGAGTTCGACGAGGAGCTCGCCGACGACCACGACCGACCGCCTAGAGGCCGGGACAGACCAAGACGAGAAGACCTCGGTGAACGGCCACCTCCATGCCGTTATGGCAAGGACCCCGTGGATTACCTAGATCCTCATGATGCTAGACGTCGTATTGAGGAAAATAGGCCCCCCTCGGTCCATCTATGGATCAAGGGGACGCGCGCCCGCTAGGCTTGACGGCTACGATACCTAGGTGGACAGGAACGACTGCGCCCGAGATCAAGCTTATTCGCGGCTCTCCCCCGACCTCCGACAAGATGCTCCTCGGTTCCGAGGTCTGGCTCACCCAATCTGCTTTACGGACGGGGTGATGGAACATCAATTCCCGGAAGGATTCAAGCCCATCAATATAGAATCATACGATGGCACCACAGACCCAGCAGTCTGGATCGAGGATTTCCTCCTACACATACACATGGCCAACGGAGATGATCTCCATGCCATTAAATATCTGCCACTCAAACTAAAGGGGCCGGTGAGGCATTAGCTTAACAGCCTCCCCCCTCACTCTATCAGCAGCTGGGAGACCCTAGAGGACACTTTTCGAGCAAATTTCCAGGGCACATATGTCCGACCTCCGGACACTAATGACCTCAGCTGTGTCACCGAGCAGCCAGGCGAATCAGCCGGGAAATTTTGGAACAGGTTCCTCACCAAAAAGAACCAAATCATAGACTGCTCCGAAGCCGAGGCCATCGCCGCATTTAAAAACAATATCCAAGATGAATGGTTGGCTCATCAACTCGGCCAGGATAAGCCGAGGACTATGGTGGCCCTCACCTCACTGATGACTCGCTTTTGCGCAGGAGAAGACAGCTGGCTCGCCCGTAGTACTCACAACGGCGAAGCAGGCACCTCGGAAACTGGCGACGCCAATGGAAAACCCAAGCGCAACAAAAATAAGCGCAGGTATAAAAATGGCAAAAGCGATACGGAAGACACCGCGGTCAACGCAGGGTTCACCGGACCTAAATCCGGACAGAGAAGAAAACCCTTCAAAGGGAACAAAGATGGACCTAGCCAGCTTGATAGGATCCTGGACCGCCCATGTGGAATTCACGGCACTCAGGAAAAACCAGCAACCCACACTAACAGGAATTGCTGGGTCTTTAAACAAGCCGGCTAGATAGCGGCAGAGGGTCAAAGTAAAACCCAACACCGCAGCGAAGACGAGGATGAACCTCGGCGGCCCAATAATGGAGTCCAAAAGAAGTTTCCTGATGAGGTAACAGAGGTCAATATGATCTATGTCACCCACATCCCTAAAAGGGAGAGGAAGCGGGTGCTCCGGGATGTATACGCGTTGGAGCCCGTCGCCCCGAAGTATAACCCATGGTCGGCTTACCCAATCACGTTTGACAAGCATGATCATCCGACCAGCATCAGGCATGGCGGATCAGTGGCACTCGTCCTGGACCCTATTGTTGATGGTTATCTTCTAACATGCGTCCTGATGGACGGAGGAAGCAGCCTTAAGCTCATCTATGAGGACACAGTTTGGAAGATGGGCATCGACTCATCTCGGATCAAGCCGAGCTCCACCACCTTTAAAGGTGTCATTCTGGGCGTCGAAGCCCGCTGCACCAGAATGGTCACCCTAGAGGTAGTCTTCGGCTCGCCCGAGAACTTCAGAAGTGAGGAGTTAATCTTCGATATCGTGCCTTTCCGAAGTGGATACCACGCGCTCTTAGGGCGCACAGCCTTCGCGCGTTTCAACCCAGTCCCGCATTATGCCTACCTCAAGCTCAAAATGTCGGGACCTAACGGCGTTATCACAGTCAATGGTAACACCGAACGTTCACTCCGGACAGAGGAACAGACCGCGGCTTTCGCAGCTGAGGTACAGGCGTCCGAAGAGGCAGCCCGCAGCGATAAACGCGCCGCCCGCTCTTTGAAGCGCGCCCGGGCTACACAATTCGACCTCGGCCAGGTACCCCCGCACCCGAAATAGGGATGCGGGCTCCTCGCGTGCCCTCTCTGGAGTGGACACTACGTCCCCAGAGTACATAACTTCGCACTAAAGATTCCCTGGGCCATCGAGGAGCCAAAAATTTACTCAAACGTCGGTGCGGTTCAATCAAGCAAAGACGTGGCTTCGAGCCCCTGCACAGGCAAGTCTCTGTAAAAGAAACAGCCAAAACATGACTACGTCCATGTGGTTTCAACCAACGGACTTTGGCACGTCTCCTCTAAAGGAGCTCAGTCATTCAAACGCTTGAAGCGTATAAAGGGCCGGAAAGGCCTCAACCTCCACAAATTCCTCACCATCAATGGTGAACACCTGGACAACAGCTCGGAAACGCAGACGTGCGGCAGGTAGTGGCCCAGATTCTTCAAAATCTGTTAACAAATATCCGCCCTGTTTCTTCCTCCTTTTTCTTTACTTTTTACATTGTATTCTTTCAATTCCTCTAGCCGCAGCTGGGCATGTACACGTTTGAAATTATGAAATAAAGAAACTGTGCCCCTTCAAGGTCTCTATCATATTTCTTTATCAGCATGACCCCTGTGGGACGAAGAAGTTCTCTAAAAAATATACAATTGTATAACAAGTCCGAAGTATTTGGCGTCTCAGATTTTGGCCTTATATGCATCAGTTTCGAACCTAGATTTTGGTCAATAGTTGGGTTGCCCGGCTCCTATGTGTACCCCTTACGTTTCTGATAAATTCGGCTAAGGGCGTAACGGGAGAACCACCGCGATTGCGCCGCCAGGTCAATTGGCATAGCGCCTCAGTGGAGAAAGCAGAAAACTGACTATCTAGGTAGGCACAAACAGGTCCGCCATCCATAGACCGCGTTAAGCGATGTGACGATAGAGGTCACCCATGTTAAACGAAGGGCTTTCATTCCTAGCCGAAGTGTGTTATGGCCTAGACCTCGGCCGAGCTAGCCGAACACTTCCCACACCGGGGGCTGGTCATCAGCCCCCACAGTCAAACTCCTATGACTAAGTGAAAGTTATAACGCCACTATAGTCTGATTGCCTAGTTCCTATAAAGCACCGACCACCTTCGAGTACCGAGATGTTGGCTAAGGGTCAAGAGTGCCTTAAGGGACACCCTCTGTATGATCTACACTAGGGCTGAAGCCGACGACTGGCCACTCTCATTTTGAAACAGTCATACAGGAGGTAAAACTAATTAAAAACAAAACTCATGGAATTTAAAGCCATATTCATTCAATGAAAGGATAAAGTTTTGTACATCATACACTTCAGCATTCCGAAGTACTATTTAGAAATACATAGTGTCCTTTGGACACATGGCTTCGGTGGTACGAGCTCCCGCCTCCACCTCGGCAAAGAACTGCTCGGCGGTGCGCGGCTTGTCGGCAAGAGGGCCCGCGGCACATGTCACCGCATCAACCTTTCAGAAGTGCGTCTTCCCGCAGTCATACACCCTCCGCGCTCCTTCAAAGCACGTGGACCTCTTCCAGCGGTTCATGCAGGGCACGGCATCTCGAAGGCGAGCCGTAAGGCCAAACAGGCTCTTCGGCATGGCTTCGGCGGGCCACAACGCGATGCAGAGGTCCTGGAGCGCCGATCTCATCATGCGAAACAACTCCACCAGCTGCTTCACTCGATGATTCAGCAGTTGTGCCGACGGCGACCCCGGGAACTACCCCCAAAAGGCCTTCTCTGCCTCGTGGCCCGCTAGCTGGCCAAAGTACACCACCGCATCCGCCGCGCTCTGCGGAAGATCCACAAAGACCTCTGCGGAACACCATAATTGAGTGACCTCGACACACCCTTTGTTGCCAAACAAACACTGCAGCAAAAATAGCTTACCCGAGGTGATTTGCTCTACTTGCTGGAGCACCTCGTGGTCAGCTCGGGCTGAGGTCTTGAGTTCGGAGTAGGCAAGTTGAAGCTTCTCGAGCTCCTCCTTTGTTCGTTGCCCCTCCTCCTGAAGCTTGTCACGTGCTTCAAACACGCCCTTCAGGGTCTCCTCAACCTCTAGCACCCATGCCTGGTGCTTGTCACTGGCCGCCTTCTCCGCCTCAGCGGTAGCAGCCTCCTGCTGCCGCACCTCCTGCCGAGCCCTTTCGAGCTTAGCCTTGAGCGTCCCCAGCTCCGCTAACGCTGCTGTTGTCAAAACAGTTTGGCCTTAGTTGTTTTTAAACAAAACACATCATACCTCCTTCCTACAAAGTACAGTGCAAGTTCAAATTTGCTTACCTTGAGACTGCTCGAGTTTCTGGTTCGCCAGGTTGAGCTCCTCCTGGGACCTCTCGAGTTCCCGGTTCATCTCCGCAATCTCCTCGGAGACGGAGTCCGGAACCAAGGTCGAAACCTGGCACAAAAGATCCTTATTACAAAGGGAACAGTTAATTACTAAAAAGTTCCAGGATGGCTGCCTCAAGCAGCGCCCTGGGGGCTCCTTAACGGGCTCCTACTTGATCAAACGACCCCAATGCCGGTTTCTTGAAACCGACTTCGGGCTCGGAGGCTACTCACTCACTAAGCCGCTCAGAAGGCTGTACTCTTATGTCCTCGGACAAATACATAACTCAAAAAAAAGCTCAAATACATAAATTAGACTGGATGCGTGGATAGAAGCGTACCTCGAAACCTGTTATGAGGTTCTTGAAAACCTCATGCAGGACAGCCCCTACGGACCGGTAGCCCTGTAGCGCCGCGCCTATTAAGGCATGGTGCTCTTCCTTGATGGAGGAGCCCTTCAGGGCGTCCTCCATCTCCTCGGTCCAACCCCGTGCCAGCCCGTCCTTGGGCAGTTGGCTGGGGTGGAGGGATGACCCCGGATACATCTACCCGGGTAGCCTCCACCTGGGGTGGCGGAGCCGAAGTAGATGTCGGCTGGGCCGATGACTGGCCCAACCCCTCTTCAATGACCATGGGGCGCTTTTCCCTGGGTCTTTTTGGGCCGAGGTGTCGACCTCGGCCATGATGGCCACCTCGTCGGCCCCCGTTGTGTTGACGTCAGGGGCCAGGGTGGATGTTGCCTCCCCTAGCCCGTCATGCACCGAGGGAGGAGCGGCGGGCTCTGGAGTCCCGCTGGCGGATGGCAACTCGCTCGAGGAACCGCTGTGGATTACCCTCGGCAGACTGCATGAGAAAAGACGCTTCTGTAGGTTTTCCCTTGCTGAAAAATAACTTGTCAAGTTGAAATACGGGATACAAAGATGACGGCTTACCCTCGAGGTGCCGGCTTCTTCCTCCCCACGGCGAGGAGGTCTTATTCTAAGTCACCGGAGAGCTCGGCTCTCTCCGGCAACTTATCGACAGCCCCGGACGAGGTTCGCCTCGGCCTCTTCGGGCTCTTCGGCGGCATGCCAACTTCGGTGTCCTCTGGCGCCGACCTCTTCCCCTTTGGGGGAGGGACCTCCTCGTCCTCACCCTCCTCTGCGTCGCCATCTTGGGTGGCAGAGGTGTGGGTCTCTTCGGACCGAGTGACCGAGGTCCCCCGAGTCCGAGCACTTGACCTACCCCTCTGGGACTTCGTCCCTTTGGGGGCTACTACGTGCGGCTCCTTGGTTAGGAGCGCCGAGAGCAGGGGAGTTGGAGGCTTCTCTGGCAGTGGGGCTGGGCATCACACTCCTTGCACCTAGGCCAACCACTTCTACAAAACATCAATCATAACAATTCATTAACACACTACTCCTCAGTGCGGAGGACAAAGTTGATAGTTGGTGGACAGAATCATTTACCGGGGGGGCTTCATAGCCGTCCTCGAGGCCGCGGTCCTCCCCTTCCTTGGGAATCTTGTCCTTGGCCAGCTTCATGAGCTTCGTCCACATGGTGGCCAAGGTGGAGCGGAAGAAGGTGGTGATGGAGTCCATGTCCTCGGGCTTTTGCGCCCACATCGGGGTAGCCCGAAGTTGGAGAGGGAGTATGCGGCAGTTGAGCATGACGTTGATGACGTTGGCAAGCTCAACCTTTCCCGTGGTAGACCACCACATGATCCTATCGATCAAGGTCTCCACCTCTTCTGGGTTCCCCCAGGCGACGCCTTTCTCCCTCCAGGATTTGAGCTTCTTGGGAGGCCCGGTTGAGAAAGCGGGGACCTCAGTCTGGCCAGGGGCAAGCGGTTCAGTGATGTAAAACCACTCTTTTTGCCACCCCTTCACCGTTTCGATGAAGGTGCCCTTGAACCAGGTGCCCCCCTGGTTTTTGCTGATCATGGCCCCTCTGCACTCCACAAGATTCGAGCCGCTGGACTTCGGCTTAATCCCGAAGAGCTTCAGCCATAGGCCGAAGTGCGACTCACAGTGGAGGAAGGCCTCGCGGACCGTGATGAAGGAGGCGAGGTGAAGAATGGATTTGGGGGCCATGTGGTGGAAATCCAGCCCATAGTAGAACATCAGCCCGTGCACGAAGGGATGCAGCGGGAACCCCAGACCCCAGATGAGGTGGGGGACAAAGACTACCCGCTCCCCAGGGTTGGGAGCGGGCACCTGCTGGCCAGCGGCTGGAGCGCGGGCGGCGATGGTGGGGGTTAGATACCCCGCGCTGCGCAGCTCCAGGATGGTGCCCTCCATCATGATGAAGCCACCCCAGTGTCCCTTGAGAGTATCGGCCATGGCGGGTGGTGGAGGTTGGACTCGCTGAGGGAAAAAGGAACAGATGGGATCTGGGCACTAGAGCTAGACGAAGCAGTAGAGGGGGAGAATGGGAGCATGTTCGATTGCGCTGTCCTCCTTTTTGCTCTTATAGGCCTGTGAAAGGCTAAGAGCCCCCCTCGCTGCGTCGATAAACTCGCTATTCCCATCAAAAATGCCGTTGAGCATATGGGGGGAAACAAAATCTTGATGATATCCCCAAGGAAACGGGCATGATCTCTGCCTCGAGGGGACGTGCCAGTAAAAGGTTGCCTCGAACCACGATTTAGGGGGGAGGCAGTAATTGCTTGACCTGTCGTGGGGCAAGCCTCTTCGATAAAGTTGTCAGGCCGGATTGGACCATTCATACCTGAACGACGGGCCTTCAAGGCTAAGCTATCTACCCCGTTCGGGCAGGGTGCAAGCTCGGTTGGACCTCGGATGTCAGCGCTCCATTAAGAGAAGGTGAAATATGAAGGGGAACTCGTCTGTCAAGCCAAGGACTCCGGATCCGAGGTGTCTGTTGAGAAGGTAGTCCCCGGCATAGAAGACCAGTTCAGGGGCTACTGACGGTGTCCTGGATCAGGGGGTGCTAACCCAGCTGGCCCGTCTCCTCGGGTGGGCCGAGGGGCCCTCATACGTGATCAAGATGGACTCCGGAGGCCGTACACAGAAGCGTGATCGAGATTGTCTCTACCGAAGACTTGACGTATACTCCAAGATTTCTCCTGCTGCCCTACTCTTAGATACCGACCTTGTAACCCTAGATGCGCTCCCTGGCGTGTATATAAGCCATAGGGTTTAGCCCGTAGGGGGGAGATCAACACAATATCGCTCACCTAGCCCTAGAAGTTAGAAACACATTACGATCTCAAGGTAGATCAACTCTGTATTCGATACATCTACATCAATATAAAACGAAGCATGACGTAGGGTTTTACCTCCATCAAGAGGGCCCGAACCTGGGTAAACATCGTCTCCCTTGTCTTTGTTACCACCGATCCGAGATCCACAGCTCGGGACCCCCTACCCCGAGGTCTGCCGGTTTTTACACCGACAGACGTCCTCTACTTTCTTCTTGCAATTTTTACGTGGCTTCTAAGGGCAATATATATATATATATATATATATATATATATATAGGGTGGGTCTATTCTCATAACACCCTTAAGAGTCTTATTCTCCTAACAAAAACGCTTATTCTCATAACACCCCCACCTCCACGCCGCCGCCCCTCCCCTCCCCGCCTCCTTCCGCGGGAGCGGCCGGCAGCGATGTCGTCCCTCCCCTCCCCGCTTTCTCCCGCGGCAGCGGCCTGGGAGCACCGCCGCCCCACCCCTCCAGGCCTTCTTCCGCGGCAGCGGCCTCGCAGCGCCGTCGCCCCACCCATCCAGGCCTTGTTCCGCGGCAGCGGTCTCGGAGCGCCGCTGCCTCGCTCCACCCGACCTTCTTCTTCCGCGGCATCGGCCTCGCAGATCGGCGTCGCGTCAGGATCCACTGCATTCCATCCTCTGCCAGATCCGATTTTCTGCTGCCTCGACATGGCACTAGTCAGACGAAAAAGAAGTGCTCGCAAGGCTCCTTCCTCCACCGCTAGTACCTGGATGCAAGCTTCTGCGAGGTTCGGCTCAAAAATTCCATCTCCACTGACATTGAGTCAAGTTCAAATCGCCCATGAGCTACTAAAGAAGCGTAAAGAAAAGTGGACCGCATGGGTGAATGGAAGAGAGCTGCAGACGGAAACGAAGGGAACTTCCTGCAAACGCAAAGACGCACTTCAACATGAGGTAAGCAGTTCACTTCTCATTCGCCATCAGTACATGAAGTTCAGTACGTCTTCAAAGCCGTTGCAGTGCATTTACTTCAGTTCGCCGTTAGTAAAACTGCAGTGCGGTCGCTCGGTTATGCAGTACAGTTGCATAGCTTCACCCCTGAGTAATGATGCAGTGCGGTTGCTTAAGTTCGACCTGCGCGATGATGCAGTCCTCCTGCATTACTTCGCAGTCCCCTTTTAAGTCAATGCAGTTCGCATCAATCAGTTCATTTCGCCTGACAATGCAGCTCGGCCGTTTTGTGCAGGAAGTTCAGTTCACTAGACAAAAAATGCCGCGGATAAATCCCAACCCAGAGCCTCTGAACAGCATGGTGAGTCAAGCTTCTGGAAACACTGGATGGGTAACTCCTGAGATACCTCCAGGATTCTACACTACCACCAACAGGGTGCAATACTCTCCGGAAGAAGATTTTTCCCAGGAAGAAGAGGTAGTGGAAGATGGCGACGATGTCACCTTCATGTGGGAGGGCACTCACCAACAGGATGGTGTTGATGATGACGATGACAATGAGCCAATAACAGTTCTTAAGCCAGAGTATAAGCACGAGTTCACTACATTTGGATAGCATGTCCGAACAGACAACGATGATGCTGTTGACCATGATGATGATGATGATGATGAGGATGATGATGATGATGTCCCGCCGCCCCGACAATTTCAAACCAATCTAGTGAGACATCACCACAACACTGGATTACCACCGCGTGCACCTGCAGCACAAAACAGAGCTCCGCGTGCACCTGCTGCAAAAAACAGAGCTCCGCGTGCACCTGCTGCATCAAGTTCAATGCAGCGACCACCAAGGGTGCCTCGGCCAGAAGTCAACGGCAGGAACAAGTCTTCCTCACTGCTGCCACCTCGAGATCCTCAGCTACATAGTTCTGTTATAACCCCACCGTGTCCAATACAACCCGGCGAGCTGCAAACGCCATCAGATAAAAGACAGTACACGCATGTAAGTTTTTTGGCCCCAAAAAATATAAATATTACTGTCCATTGAGAAAAGCAGTGCACTTAAATTCCATGTGAAGTTTGGTCCAATATCTAATGCAGTTGACTCTTCGAAAAAATCTAAATAATATGCAGTGCTTTCTTACCTCGTATGCAGTCCTCTTTCCTAAAACAGAATAGTACACCTAGTCTCCTTGTGCAGTCCACTTAGTCTCTAACAATGTGACAAAAGGAAATCCTGTCATAAACAAATTCAAAAGATGATGATGGAATTTTTTCCTAACATGGTTTACCACAATGCTATCTTGCAGAATCAAAACATGCCGCCAAAACTCATACCTGCTGCTGGAATGAAGTTCTGCTCGTACGACAACGCATGGGAGTTTTACAACGCTTATGCAAGACATGCAGGGTTTGGCATACGAAAAAATGCGCGCCACAAGACAAATCACTACATTATCTGCTCCAGAGAAGGGAAGCACAAGTCAACTGAGGCAGAATATGACCGGAAACATGGCAAGACATCAAAAAGGACTAGTTGCCTAGCAAGAATTAGAGTGAAAGAGGGGAAGAATGGGAGCTTTGTGATACACAAGGTTGAGCTCAAGCACAATCACAAGATGATTGAAAGCCCCGGGATGCTTTTGCACATGCACTCACACAAAAGGGATGATCCTTTGATTGACCAGTTGGTGAAGGACATGCAGCTGGACAACCACACACACGCACAGATGATGTCAACACTGTCGCGTATGTCCGGTGGTCTGCAATTCATGGGACATACTAGCCGTGACTGGGTGAACAAGTAAGCACACCACAAAACATCTCCCTTGAGCATTATTTGGGTAATTATTTACCGTTTTGATAAGATAAGTTTGCATTGTGTTTGAAATGCCGAAAACAACAGTTTGCAAGAGCGGAGTCTCAAGATGACGTCAAGAAACTTCTAGGTTTCTTCGAGAAGATGAAGAAGATCAACCCAGAGTTCTTCTATGATTATGACGTCGATGCAGATAAACGTGTAAGAAACATCTTCTGGGCCAATGCAAGTTGCAGAGGATCGTATGAAGATTTCGGAGACTGCGTGACATTCGACACGACATATAAAATGAATAAGTTCCACATGCCGCTAGGAGTATTTGTGGGAGTGAACCATCATCTCTAGAACACGATCTTTGCTGTCGCCCTTGTGCGAGATGAAACGATCCCGTCATTCGAATGGGTTTTCAAAACATTCTTGAGGTGCATGAACTACAAGCTGCCAATCTGCATGCTCACAGGTACAATACAACACCTATATACTTACATTTGTTTGGCCCACTTCTATTTCTTCCGTCTTTCTTGCACGTGGACAACTTAATAAAAATACACTACTTGTGCCTCTCAGACCAATGTTCTTCGATGAAGGCAGCATTAAAAACTTGCCTCAAGGATACACTGCACAAGTTGTGTCGGTGGCACATCATGAAGAAGTACAATGACCACCTCGCCTTGCTGTATAAGGCGTACGACACATTCAAGGCTGACCTCACCGCGGTGCTGAACCATCCACTAATGCCGTCAGAATTTGAACGAGCATGGAAGGATCTCATGCAGAAATACAACTTGCAAAACGACGAGGTGATGAATTCGCTGTGGGATGACCGGCAAGAGTGGATATCAGCTTACTACAAGGAAATATTGTGACACCCTGGTTTTCGCTCCTTGTTTTTTTCCTTCGCGGGATTTGACTCCCGTCTTTTTTTCGGTGTTATCGGGTTTTCTCTCGCTCTTGGGTATATGAAGATGGTCATTTAGCCTTGCCTTTCCTATTCAATCAGAGATCCTCTCCAGTCCAACCTTGCCACCCAAAATTTGTTCTCAGGATTTTGCCGCCGAAACCTTACCTTCCGAGTCACCGGAAGGGAAACCCTAATTTCTTCCGTTACAAAGGAACCCTAATTTTCCTCGATCTGTTGCCTCCCAAACTTTTCCTAGAGATCATCCCACATCTATAAACCCTGGATATGCAAAAATATTGCCAAGTCATTTGCAATATTTTTCATTTAAAATTTATTCCTTTTTTTGCTGTTTAAAGGAATTAAATCCAGGAAAATATCTATCCATCTCCAAAGTTCATGAAAACTTGTGGAGATATTCTTTGTGATCATATTGAGCTCTCATAAAAATATTGGCCATAATTAAATAAGGGAAATTGCATTTTCCTATTTAAAGCCAATATTGCACTTTGGGCACTTTCCAAAGAAACTACCATTTTGGTAGCCAGGAAAAATCCCAAATAATTTGTGGAGCTTCTCCTATCCATATCTTCACCATTTCCATCAAGAACCGAAGTTCCATAGTTCAAAGTTTGAGAGCATCATCCAATTCTTTTCTCTGGATTTATTTTGAGGTTGTGAAGCAACTATATTTTATATTGCTTCAAAAATCTTGAAATTAATCCAGGACCTCAAATTCCTCATATTATGTGAGCATGCAAAAATTCACATCATTTTACCTCGTCATTATTTCCTAAAAATTCCATCTAGTTTTTGTTCAGCAGGAAGCTTTGTGAAGGAAGTACCACTTTGGCATTTCCAAATGAGTTGAAAATTTTCCAGTATCTCCATATGTCCAAATAACTTTCCTCCACCAAAATTCAGCTCATTCCATTTAGCCATTTGAGCACAACATCAAAATCCAGTTTCTAGACCAAATGTTGCATTGTGAAGGAAGTATATGCAAATCTGGTCCAAATGACCTGAAATTTTGCCAGTACCTACTCCTTCCTAACACAACCTGCTGTGACAAAGAGCCAGCTCGTCTCCTTCATCCATTTCTCCAGAAAAGTCCACCCAAGTTTGCTGTTAGAATCTTCTTCTGCAAGTTCCACTCACTTCAGAGCTACCTAGCTGGTTCCAGCCACTTCTCTTGTCTATTTGAGCAGAGAAGAGCGTGTTGGACAAGGTTCCAGGACCATCCGGTTCCCTGGACACGCGGAACCCGTGGTGACCACGCGGTGGCCACGCGAAACAGGCGCTCTGCGCACTGTCCTCGTCGGGTAGCTCACTCCGACCAGCTCCGGCGTGTCCCGACGTGTCTAGTGGCTTCGCGGAGTCCACGTATCCCTGCTAGACCCTTCTCCCCCTCCTCATTCTTCCTCCTCACGCCACGACGAGCCCCGCCATCGCACTGTCCCACCCGTGACCATGACCGTCGTCACCTTCCTCTCTGTCCTCTTCCTCCCCGATCTCTCTCGAGCGCTCCTGAGGTCTCTCCCCTCCCCGCGAAGTCGCCCGACGCCCGCTACCCGCTAGCCACGCCACCCGCGAGCAACAGCACGCCGATAAGGCCGCCACGGCAACCGTGCCTATCCATTGCCTCGGCCGGGCTATAAATAGCCTTCCCCGAGCCCTCCCGAGCTCGGCAACCTCCTCCCCTCATCTCCAGCAACCAACTTGACCACTCAACCGAGCTCTCGGAGTCCTTCTTCCACCTCTCCGGCCGAATCACCACCGCCACGGCCATGGACGTAGTCCCGTCACCAGCCACCCCCGCCGCCCGCGCGACCTACTACTGGACGCGGTGCTCTCCGGCGATCCCAACCATGCGGTTGCCCGGTCGAATCCATCGCCGAAGCCCTCCAATTGCTCAAAGCCGCCGCCGTCTGCCACTGCTCGCCGGCGTGTCTCCCGCCATCCCCAGTGCTTGTGCCGCCCACCGTTGGATGCGGCAGACACCGTCAACCTCGTCCGTGCTGTCGCCTGGCCAAGAGGCTCACCGGAGCGCCGGGAACCTTGTCGGAGCCGAAGCTCTACTGCCGCGTCGGGGAGAGCAGGAAGGAAGAAGAAGGAAGGAGGAGGAGAGAGAGGGAGGACCTGACAGGTGGGCCCCGGCCCCACCTGTTAGTGGGAGTAGCCCCGCCACGCGGGATAAGTGGAAGCGCCTTCCGCGCGTTTCCGTTTTCCTCGAAGGAAAACGCATTCCCTGGAGTGCGCCACCAGTTCAGCAGAGGAGTGGGCCGGCCCATGAGCAGCAGTAGCAGCCACGGCAGTCTCAGCACTGTGTGGCCCAGTAGCACAGTGCTATTTCTTCTTTTCTGAATCGGTCAGGGGTCCAGTTGTAATTATTTATATTACAGATTGGTCCCCGACAGTCAAGCCCTCACAACTTTTTGCTCGCAACTCCGATTCAGGTGATTCCAAAGCCCACCTTCTCTGTTCGTTGAGCCCGTTCCGATGACATCACTTCCACCATGTTTACGCATTCTGAAAATACCCATTTTGCCCCTGCCCTATATTCAGCCCCTCCGAGAGGGAATCTTTTCCGGCGAATTTTTCCGTGAGGTGATCGCACTTCTTCTCGGAGGATTCCTTCACTCCCAGGCAAGCCGACCATCTGATATATGCCCTAAAGCATTGCTCTGTGTTATTCTTGCATGTTTAATTAATGAATATGTCTGTTTTAGAAATAATTAAACTCCTGCTAGTTTGAATTTGCTATTTACATTGCTTGCTAATACTCATCATATAATCGCACTAGTGACTTGTAGATGACAGTATGGAGATAGGTTGTTATATTTTCATGGTGTATGACTACCATTATTGCAATGTTAAAGAAATGTGATTTAATAATGACAACCTCCTCCTTCGGCTGGATCGAGTCATAGTGCCACCAAACCAAGCTCGTCGAGTGCAACCACACTTGCCAGTATGGGACGGCCCTGACTTGGTCTATTGTCTTGCCTCTTGTCGGTACAACCAAAGAGGGAGGATTATGCGTGCGTGCTACCCTGGCCCGGTAGGCGGCGATAATCCTGTGAGCCCAGTTTATGGTTATGTGCGCACGTCCCCGTTTGGGACAGTTTTGTTTGGCCACGACGGTGGCAGGTGTCACGGGGTGACACAGGGGCCACCCAGGACATGACCCTGGGAGGGTATGATTGTCGGTGGGATCGTAAGAGTGCCAGGCAATAGACAAGTTTTGTTGGAGCAGCACCGGTCCACCCGAATGGGAGTACGAGGCCAGGAGCTCCATAGTGTGGGTAAAGTGCGCAACCTCTGCAGAGTGTAAATCTATTCGAATAGCCGCGTCCTCGGTCATGGGACACAGTTCGTACTAGGTCACACTATTTGGTCTGTGTCGAGTCTGGATGAATAAATTATATAATGTTATTACTAAGACTGAACCAGAGAATGGAAGGCTTGTCAGACTTGCAATGCAGATGCATGGACATCAGATGATGTCAAGGATATGAATGTCAGCCATGTGATGGCTATGAGATGGGTGGTCAGATGACCGCAAGAGTTAGACTGGATTTGGTTATGATTTGGATTAGATCATGAATATTTCGAATATGAATTCATTACCCGATATGCTTTATCTTCGTCATGCTGTTCTTACTTCAGTAGTAATATTGCTAGATAATCCTGCTATGACATGGTGATTAATGCTGATAGATAATTAATCTTGCTAGGTAATCCTCCCATAGCATGATAATTAATACAGTTAAGATATCAAGTGCATGCTTGAATGCCATGGATTGCTTTGCTTGGTGTATATGTTAGTTTGGTTTGCTTGCGAGTACATTCAAAAGTACTCAGCGGCCTTCAATGTGGCCAGGTTCACCTAAGGATCCGAAGTCCACTAGCGAGGAGCCGGAGCGTTCGCGGGCTAGAAGAGTAACCCAGTCAGATCCCTGTGGATGGAGCCGCACCAAGACCATGCTGCCTTAGATAGAGCTTTTCCGCTGCCATCAACTTTGTAAAACATTTCATGCAAGACTTATATATCCATTAATAGAAAAGCCTGTTTTCATGATACTTGTTGTAAACGCGCATGCCAGAGTGATTTCCAGGGCTGGTGTGTGCGGCGACCGTCTGGCTACAGTGGTATTCAGGCGGGGCGCCACAAATATTTTGTGCGCGGATGACTTCCACGCAGAGAAGCGAGAGTATGAACCATATACTAAAGAAAACCTTCGTCAAAGAGAAGCATGATCTCCATCTATTTGCTCAACAGGTGGACAAGTGCATTCAGACCAGGAGGGCCGTCAAGCACGCAGAGACAATCGGGAATGAGGTACATAAAATGCTCATCAAACTAGTAATAACTTCAAAAACAAACGATATTTCCAGTTTTGTGATGTCTAACACTAATTTTCTGATCACACAGTCAGAGGTAAAGATGACCACCAAATTTGGATTTGAAGTCTAGCTATCCAAAATATACACAAGGGCAGTTTTTGCAGATTTCAAGGAGACACATTACCGCAGCACAGCATTCAGAGCAGAGCAGTGCCCTGACAACCCAACAAAATACCTCGTTCACCACTACAACCGATCAGATGCATTTGATTGGGCAAGGAATGAATTCCAAGTGGTCGCCGATGTCGAGAACAGTGTCTACGAATGCGAGTGCAAACTGTGGACACACACAGGTACGGTACGCTTGCACAAAAAGCTTAATTTCAGCAAGCTATGCATGAAGTTCACTTGCTTAAAAAGTAAAAACAACAAAGAAAAGTATGGTCTATTAATTTCATGCAGTTCACTTACAAAACAAAGAATTCTGTGTTGTCTATAGGGCTCTTTTGCGTCCATGTGATATGCATGCTCCATCAGTTAAGGGTAGACAAGATTCCTGAAGTGTACATCTTGAAAAGATACACCAAAAACGCAAGATCAAATCCAACATTTGACCGTAGAGACTACGAACAAACAGCACCAGATGGAACTTCACTATTCTGCCGTAGAAAAACGCTGGCAGAAACAGCAAAGGACCTAGCAAACAGAGGGACAAGGTTCGACGCCGGGTACCACAGGGCGATGTCTGGTATGAGGGCACTGATCGAGGAGGTTGATGTGTTGAATGAAGTAGAAGAAGCAGCAAAAATTCGGCAAGCACAGAATTCCTTGGGTGACAACAATACCGAGCAAGCGAAAGGTGTTGAACACATTGCTACTGCTCAAATCAAAAAGGAAACAATCCTTCCACCTCCTGTTTCAAACACAAAAGGGAGGAAGAAAGGGGGCGATGCACCTCAAAAAAAGGTTGCTTCCAAGGAGAAAAATGCTGAAACAAATAGTAAGACACAGCCTGAGCTGGAAAGTAATGGTAGGCCGCTGGGAATAAGAAGGTGCCTGACATGTAATGTCATCAACGGACACAATTCCAGGACATGTAAAAAAACATGAACAAGAAAACCACGGCACTGGAGATGCGCAACAAAACAGGGATGCTGCACCAAGGCAGCAGAATAATAGCCATACCAGTTCTGCTGGCAAAACTCAAAATTTGACAAAACAAGACTCTGCAGCATCTGCAAAAAGTGGCAGAGACACAACGCGAGAACTTGCCCAGAGAGAACAAGATTAGAAAATGAAGAAGAGGATGAACATGATATTGGAGAAGAAAATAGTGATGCAACCGAAGAAGAGGAGCAATTTGTTTCTGAAGAAGATCAAGACAAAGAAGAGGATGAAGAAGAAGAAGAAGAGAGTGAAGAAGATGAAGAACCTGAAGAAACAATGCCAATAACACCACCCAAAAAAAGACAAAAAACTGAAGGGAAAGCTGTACAGAAACAAGCAACGACGACACCACATACAAAAAACAGGTTAGGAGCATGAAAGGATGCAGTTCAAAGTGGTACAAAACCAGCACCGCCATCAACCAACACGCGAGGAAAGACAAAGACTGCAGTTCACAGGCGTGGGAAACAAAGACGCCCTCAACCACCAGACAAGGCGCTATAAACACAACAGTGCGAAGAGAAGAAACTGCAACACCGCCAAGAACAACACGGCAAACTGCAACAAAAGACGCGCTCCAGTCGCCAAGAAGAAGCAGCAGGTTAACGACAAAATAGATACAATTCACTATAGTAATCATATACCAGTTTGCATATCTGTAAGACTTATATAAACACAAATTACACGCTGACTTTAAGCTTCTATTACACACGAACACGAACGATCAGAGGAAAAGCTCGTCTGCCAAATCGGTTGATTACTGCAGATTTTAGTAGGGATCCCAGTAAATAAAAAAGAAACAAAGGACAACGGACGTCCAGAACCAACTAAAATCATCCCGCAGCACCCGATTGCATGCAGAACACAAGCGACAAAACAGTTCTCTCTCCTGGCAAATGCAGTTCTCTTTTCCTATAGGTGCAGTTCATTGTAGTTGAGCGTGCAGTTCGGTAGCCGTGCAGTGCACTTGCATTGAACCAACTAAAAAAATACAAGTCAGGAAGTTCCGTCATACAAGCCAGGAAGTTCAGTCATGCAATCCAGGAAGTTCGGATTAGGTAAAAATACGCATGTCTCATAGATAGAAAACAAATACGAGTTTTATTACAGTCCACATAACAGAGTAGGATGAAGCATTCGATATGCAAAAAGTACTTATTACAATCCACCTCAAATCTTAATCAATCACGTCAAACGTGATTTCAATAGTACGATCCCCTACTTCAAAAAAGTTTAGGACAACAACTTGACGAGACCTCAGGCCACTCTCAATGACGAATTCCTTCCAGCCTCTCTGTAGATACAGCCGCCCATCAACGCCAACACGATACTCAGCTGGTTTTGGGTGACCTTCGCCGAGAACAACTTGGAGAATACCCGCCTTCTTAAGCCTGAGATACCTAATAGCTTGATGGGGGATTTTCTACAGAAATAATAATAAAACTATTAGAGGACGAACAGCAGTACGAACCACTATGCAGTGCTGACGCAAGATAGATGAAGTGCATAGTGGAGCCATAAGAAGTACAGAGAAAACGTACATGCAGCTCGTGACCCTCTTATACGAAGTGCACAGAAGGAGTAGATGCAGTGTGGAACATGGTAATATGTAGTACAAGTCTCATTTATATGCAGTTCACATAAGGATGCATGTACTGCATATCTGATATAAAAACAAATGGTGCAAACCAATAGTGCTCATCACATATCTAGGCAGTCCACATCTTCTAACCATGTAGTACATACAAAAAAAAAACCAGCTGTATCTACACTAGCAAAACCTAAAAACAAGATACAACAACATCGTGCAATACACTTCATTAGACAAAAGAGGTACGCTTCTAAAGTGATAGCAGTTCAGACTGATGTGGGAATTATACCTAATAATAAAAGACAAAAATAATAATCAGATCAAATGAAAATTACCATCTTGTAATGAGTCTCCACATCTGTGGGCGTGAGGCGATGGACAAATGGGCTGGTGCGCCCAAGGCCACGGCGAAGCAGAGCAGAATGGAACTGAACGACATTGATATCGTCCAGATCCAATCCCTCGGTGAAAACCGTGCGATACGCAAGCTGCTGCACTCGCCGAGATTGGCACAGGACCTTGCCCCTATGGCGAGCACGCCGGGCCTCACTGCAGGCTGAGCAGTCGCAGTGCGCCAGCACACCACAGCCATGGCCGCAGCAGGAGAGGTTCGCACAGGAGCCTGGCGCCATGGCCAAAAAACCCTAGAAATGGAAAAGATAGAAAGGGCGCTTTGAAAGGGAGTGTGGATGCGGCTACAGGGGAAATGAACTACAAAGGAGAGTTAAATATATAGAAGAGGAATGCAAAAGGTCTAGGCACACCTGGAAAAAACAGAAAAATTAATGTAAGTTACGTTACCAAAAAAAGAGGACAATCAATACAACTTACATTTCCAAGAAAAACGGAAAACGAGAAACCAATGTGCCTTGACTACTCAATGGAATTCTGCAACCCAAACCCCGCAAATGCACCAATGTCGAAAGGTACACGCAGTTCACCATTATAGCTAATGCGGTGCACACTATGGGTGCATGCAGCGCAGTACATGCTTAAATGAAGTACTCAAAAAACAATTGTACAGGCAGTGCAGTTGGAAACGTTTGTAAAAGCAGTACACAAGGACATATTATATATATATATTTTAATATAATTCAATAAAAGACTAAACACCTATGCAGAAAGATGCATGCAGTTCACAATACTAGCCAATGCAGTGCACACTATGGATGCGTGCAGCGCTGTACATGATTAAATGAAGTGCTAAAAGAAAATTAGTTGCATACTAAATGAAAAAAAGGTGACCACCCAGGTGCAACCTGGACCAAGCCAGTCTCGTACTAAGACTGCGCCCTCAGAGGAACCATAGGCGAGCCCGTTCTGAGCCACAATGCTTTGGCCCAGGCACAAAAGAGCCCACGGGTCAACGAGATGGGTTAGCGAGCGTCGTGCGTAAGCGCCAAATCAGTATCAAGAGGTGTTCGGTAGCGCTGCCTCGCCAGGGCTTATAAACCGGTCCTGCCCGCTCTTGGTAGGCGAGGTGGGACTAAACTTTACCGCCGCATACACACAGCGCAGAGCAAAGCAGCCGTGCAGGCAGGCCTACTTGGGCCGGATGTAACTTACACCCCAACAGGCCCAACACATTCTCACGGCCCAAACCACCAACCACCCCCACCCCCCTCCCACCACACACATAGCGAGCAATTGCAGTTCGCTCACATAAAAAAATGCAGGAAGCTGCAAAGTCATAGAAGGGATGCAGTCCGCGGCGTCAAACAGTGCAGTGCGGTATGTTGAAGCAAGATGTGCTGTCAGTTAAACATCGCAGTCCGTTTTCAACTAAATTGCAGTGCGGTTACCTACAAAAATTGACTAATATATTTGAGCTATATATTTTCTTCCCAAGATAGATATTAAAAATTAAAACACAACCCCACAAATTTAGATAGCTGTTACTTACAAAAACTAAAAATATATACACGTACCATGAAAAAGCAGTGCACTTGAATTTGTACGAAACAACCCTAAATTTGTGGAGAAGTTCAACATTAATTACCGATGCAGTACAATTAAATATTTATTACATGTAAAAGTATTTTCAAAAATTATATTGATTTAAACAATCATTTCAAAAAATAAGGTTTAAAAAAATAGCAGCACAAAAAAAAGAGTAAATCTGCTCCAACCAACGGCACAGGGCTGGCGTGACAAACTTGATGCCTAGTGTGCCAGGACGGCCCTGTGTAGATGGTTGGAGCAGGCCCATGTGTGAGTGCCCTCAAGGGAACAAGATACTCTGGGCTAAATATCCCACCTTATAAACACCTTCACCAAGAACAAAACTACCGAGGTGGGACTAAAACAAACCTCGTCACCACGCTACCATCATCTGCCAGGCGCGCACTGGTAAGTTCAGCCTGGGTTCAACCATCCGTCCAAATGTAGATAGTCGCGCGGTAAAAATGCCTTCATTAATTCGCCTGCAAAAATATGAGGCTTGGACGGTTGGTTTTCCCAGGCCACCGCCTGCGCCACCCACTGGGCGGTTGCCACGACGGACTGCAACGGCGAGCCCATGTCCACTACCACCACTACCACGGTGAGCCCGCGTTCAACTGCCTCCCCCATGTCCCAAACCACGCCATAAAAAACCCATTCGCCTCCATCTCTGTCTCATTCCGAAAACCACCATTGCCGCTCCAACTCCACTAGCAACTCCCCACAACACCTCTGTCTCAAGACCGCCATCGCTGGATGAGCGCAATGGCGAAGGAACCATCTGCCAAGCGACAAGGTGGTGAGACGTCCGACCAGACCAGCAAGGTCGACGACGTCCAGGTCCCCGGTGGGAAGTACGACTACACCACCAAGCTCAAAGAGGTTGATCTCCACGGCAAGGAGACGCTGGAGGTCGTCTGCACCAGCAATCCAGACGAAGCCGATGAGATGATCAGGAGGCTAAGGATGAGGGGCGGCGGCTTGTATCCTAGCTTCATCGGCGTTGATGTGGAGTTTACCAGGGAAGACGAACCTCCGCAGAGGGCAGCAGTTCTGCAATTATGCGTGGAGGAACTCTGCCTCGTATACCACATCACCGCGGCCAAAGAATGGTGAACCATCCTACTCATTGAACCTCTTCATGCATCTGTTTAATTAGTACTGCATCCTGAAATTTCATTAAACTAGTACTAGTGTAGTTTCTCAACTAGATGTACTAGTGCAGTTTCTGAACTAGATGTACTAGTGCAGTTTCTGAACCTGATGTACTAGTGCAGTTTCTCAAGTAGATGCACTAGAATAGATTTTGAACCTGATGCACTAGATTAGTATCTGAAATTCTTGCAACAGATTAATTTCTGAACTTGATGTACTAGTGTAGTTTCTGATCTTGATGCACTAGTGTAGTTTCTGGACTTGATGTAGTAAAACTAGTTTCTAAATTTGATGTAGTAAAGTAGTTTCATCAGCAAAAAAAGTAAGAACTTGGTGAAGCACTAGTATATGTTTTTTTATTCAACAAAGAAAACTATACTAGTACTAAGCAGCAGATAGATCATTGACTCAACTGTAGATACCAAAAGAAAAATAACATGGTGTACTTGAATTTAATTTCTGAACTTTGTGTACTAGTTTCTGAACTACATTCATCCATGAATTATACTATATAAGCATCTACTTCATGGATTCATCAATTGTAAACCAGAACTGAAGAATTAAAACATGAAAAAAACACTAATCTTCAATATGTCTCTCCCCTTGCAGGCCCAAGCGCCTCCACACGCTCCTGAAGGAGGAGAAGTTGTACACCTTTGCCGGTTTCAGCATTGAACATGACAAAAAGATGATGAAGAACTCTGGTTTGGAGATCAACCCCAAAAACTTCATCAACATCCAGCGCAAATGGAGAGTTCCATACACCGGAAAGAAGTACGACTCTTTGGCTGATGTTGCATCCAGCGTGATCCACCCATTCTACAAGAATACGAAGAAGAAGATCAACAAGGAGGAAGACCATAAACTATGGGGGATCAGCCCGCTGCCAGAGAAACTAATCGAGTACGCAGCAATAGATGCGCACGCCACCTATGAGTCATGGAAGAAAATCGACAACATCAAACAAGGTCTGGAAAGGAAAAAACAGGAGGCAGAGGACCCCTACTACCACCTCGACTTTTAGGGATGTGGAAACATCAAAATCTGCCTTCGTGTTGCTTGCGCTTGTGCTTGTCCTTTCTTTTGTTTCAAGTTCGTAGTTTGCTTTTGTTAGGTTAAACCAGTTTGCTTATGTCATGTGTGTCAGGTTGAACAAGTTTGCTTATGTCAAGTACATTGTTTGCTTATGTGGTTGAACAAGTTTGCTAGCTTGCTATTTTGTTTATCCATCATGTGAAGTTGAAGTAGCTTGTGAATGAAACTTTGTGGCTGCTCTTCAGCACTAGTTATGGAGAGACTAGTAGTCTTGGACTCTCAGTACAGCTTAGTTGTGTACGCAAGTACTATCACACTAAATAGAGCCAGAAGAACACTGAAAATGAGCACAACAAAAAAGGTGCCATCACACTAAAAATGTAAGTTCCAGCCCAGGAAAACATTCAGTACTAATAAATCATGATTTCTAAATAGGCTAGAAATTTAACAAGTACTACAACAAAAAGGCTAAGAAGCTTCAGTTCGCATTTTATGAGCACTGACATGCTAAGGATAACAGTACCAGAACACTAGAAAGCTCAGCACAGCTTAGTTGGTACGTAAGTACTTCCATACTAAATAGTACCAGAGAACACTGAAAATGACCACAACAAAAAAGGGACAAAAACACACTATAGAGATGTCAGTTCAACCCGAGGAGAACATTCAGTACTATCATGCTTCTATCAGGGGAGAAAATTCACAAGCACTGCAACAAAAATGCTAAGAAGAATCAGTCCCCATTACTGGACCAGCCAAGTACTAGTTTTTTTTTAAATTGACCGCCAAGGTACAGGCCGGCCCTACGCATGAGGATACTTGGACTCAAGCCCACAGCGAACCATTGGTGAATCCATCGCAAACCACACTGCGCGGGGCCAACCGACCTGGGCCCACAGGTCATGAAACAGAGAGCGAGCGCCGTGTATAAGTGCTCAAGTAAGTATACAGAGGAGTTCGACCCCTGAGCCTCGGCAGCGCTTATAAACCGGTCGAGAGCCCCCTCGACTAGCGAGGTGGGACTAAACTCGCAGCGCACGCGCAGACGCCAGTGCACAGCTGAGCGGACGAGCTATTTGGGCCGAAAAAGGGCCCAATACGCCTGCGCGCTGGAAGCCTGCCTCGCCTACAAATTACACTCACCCCATAAGGCCCATTGAAGGAACTAGAGCGAGGAAAATGAATTATAAACTACAACAAAAAAGTTCAAAAACTGAATATAGAAAAGTTCAAATACATGTTCGCAGGCAATAATTTTAAAATTAAAATAAAATAAAATGAATTTAGCTCTGCAGCATGACCAAAGGAATTTAAAAACGCTACAAAATAAATGATACTTTAAAAGTGGAGACCTTAATAAGCTATCTGTTAAATGTAGCTAATTTAAAACAGGCAATTAATTTTAACTTTGAAGTTCAACTACTTATATTCAAGAAGTTCCAGACATATTTATTGTATAGTCTGCTTAATTTATTCTTTAAATAAAAACTGGCTACACCTCAATTAAAAAATTTGCCGTAAATAATTTCAATGCGAATTGACTTCAGTTCAAACACATATAAGACAACAGTACTAGAAAACCAGGAAGCAACAGTCCACTCATGCTGCATCCACATAGTACTGAGACATCAATATTTTCAAAGCCCTCTGCTATATGAAAAACAATTCAGTCCTCACATTACTATACCATCAGTACAAAAAGACAGATGAAAATAAAATCAGTCCCACTGTTGAGAAACAACTCCCAATGTAGTGAAAAAAGTGTTCAGTTCATCGGATGTAAAAGCATTTCGTGCGAATAGACTAAACCAAAACCAATCCCCGAATAATAGATAAAAGTGAAACAGCTATTCAAACACATTGTCATCACACAAAATAGCTTATAAAATGCTATGCCACACTGAGAAACATCACAATGCCGCGATGGTTATTACATAGTTGACAAAAAGACATCCAAATCCAACATAAAGACATAAGCCTACAATGTTTTCAAGGGATAAATCGCACAAGTATCCAATCACTACACAATGATCATCAATTCTTTCATGCACCAGGAGCCAAAGCTTGAATCTCCACAGGAAGATCCGTCACCAAGATCTGGTTACTCGGGTTGAACACGATTGAATATAGATACTCAGCATTCCAATCTACAATACGGGGCTGTAAACAATAGAAAATGATGAAAATGATACCAGGGAAAAAGGAAAAGACAACCAGCCAAAAGACAGCAAGGAAAAGCTCAACTAAAACTCACATCATTATTTTAAATATTCTCGACAACCTTTTCACCATCATAGGTTGCCGCAAACTTGAGAGCATAGTGTCCACACTCATTCGGCCCTTGGAAGGGAACAGTGACGAACCTTGGTCTCTTTGCAATAACACTCCAGTTGGGCTGACTGCTTGCATTATACTGAGCCTCGCCATACACAGACTTCATGACTTTGACCAATCTAGTGAACTGTAAATTAAAAAGCACCAAAACTACACATTTCAGGTCTCACAAAAGCAGAAACAAAAAAAATAGCAAAGATTCATCTAGTGGAGATAAAAGCTTTAGCTAGCGGAAATCAACAACACTCACAATTTTCTCACAATCTTTGTGGTAGGTGTTCTTTGAAGGACGATGATTCTTCCCATATGGTAATGGGTCAAGGATGTCAATGGACTTTCGGTACCGATTCATGGTGTACAAGGAATAGTGCGACAAACTCTTGCCCTTTGTTATAATCATAGGTTTTTATAAAGGCATCATGACAAGTTTCGCAGTGAGTAAATCTTTCCCATCTCGAACATAGCTCTGGAACTCTCTTGCTGCCCGTTCCACATTAAAGTTATCGGTTTCATCGCCGAAAAACGAACAGTCAAGCACAACCTGCAAAAAGGCAAAAAAGAAAATACACAGGGAAAAAATATCAGTAAGCAAAGTATTGAAAAAACTCAAGAAACACTATAGAAAAAGCAGGGAAAAGAAGATAAGGCATTCATAGCAGTTCAAGTTAAATATACTGAACAGGTGTAGTTCTATATATATATATATAGCAGTGAGAAGTTCTATATATACTGAACAGGTGAAAAACTAAGTATTTCAGACAAGAAATGGTCTAATTCGTTACCGTAATGAAATATGGACTCAGCAAGATCCTATCACCAGATGTTAAATAAACATTTCTCTCGGGATCTTTCTTCCAATCATCGATAAGGAGGTCCATTACATCCCCCTCCATCAGCTGTCCAGGTGCAAAAACTTCCCAGATGCGATTGCCAGTGAATGAAGTTACACTATCATCGGGCTGAGGTATCAAAGAGAATGTAGTCCTGTAGCACACACAAAACAAAAGCATGGAAAAGGAGATAAGACATTCATAGCAGTTCAAGTTAAATATACTTAACAGTTGAAGTTCTATATATAGCAGCGAGAAAAACAGAAAAAGAAAAAAGATGAAACATAATGAGGGATACTCACTCAGCATACTTCTCGCGTCCTTCATCACTAAGGAGGATATCATACAACTTGCGAGCCTTCTCCAGGTGAGGGAATTTATAAGAGTGTAGCTCCTGCACGGGGGAGCAAAACTTAATCGGAGCTCTGGGTGCACGCTTCGTGCTTGTAACATTGCCAGACTCCAACGCAGGATCCTTCCTAGCAACACCTGCTCTACGCCGCAATATTCCAGCAAGAGGGGAAACGCCCTTGGCAGCAGCGCTCCTGGTGACCCTTCCCATCCCAGCAATCTTGTCAAACGCGTCATCATCACTGTCTATCAACTCGACCATGGGCTTCTTGGGTGTAACGGGGCTCTCTGAATTAGCAGGATCGTTCCTAGCAACACCTGCTCTACGCCGCAATATTCCAGCAAGAGGGGAAACGCCCTTGGCAGCAGCGCTCCTGGTGACCCTTCCCATCCCAGCAATCTTGTCAAACGCGTCATCATCACTATCTATCAACTCGACCATGGGCTTCTTGGGTGTAACGGGGCTCTCTGAATCAGCAGCTTTAGAACCTTTGAGAGCTCCCAACCGACCCTTGCTAACACCAGGTCTTGTCTTATGAGGAGAACGCCCCTGGCTCAAATCAACAGCCACACACTCCAGCTCCAAGAACTGGCTGCCAAAGATCCTGTAGTCATGCTCCCCAAGATCCAACCACTCACCTACAACAAAAAAGGAGGAGCACAAACGGTAAGTTCAACTACAAAATTCATAAGAGTACTAGTCAAGAGGGCAAGCTGGAAACAAAAGACAAAAAGACATGCATACGTACAAGGCTCAATGCCAAACAAACCCCAAAAGTCGACCTCAAACACATCGCTAGTCAAACAAGTATACAGAAGAGTCTTTCTAATGTCAGGAATATCTTCAAATGTGTAATCCAACATTTCAACCACACCATCCTCACGGCAATGATAAGACTTGCAGCTTTGTAGCATAAAAAATCCACAATCATGCATGTTAACCAGAAAAAACAAATGATACATTAAAAATAAAAATACATGAACACGTCAAAAATTGCGAAACTACAAATAACAGGAACAGAAAACAACTAATAAATTTCATGAAAAGGGATACTCACGTGTTTTCCTGACGTGGCACACGAACAAAATCGCTAGAGAAATCATCTACACGCACCGGAGAGAACGGTTTGGCCCTATCTACACTGGCTTCCCTCCAGACCCTCTTAATATTATATGTCATGGTCCTAAAAAATCTAACCGCGTCATCCCAGGTTTCATCTCGGAGTGAATCCAGGCACTCGAAGCGACGGCACTTCAAATTGAGAATAACCAAGCACCAATGGCCAACATCTTCACCAGGTACCATGCCAGGCACAAATGTCGGCGGATCAAAAGTAGGGAAAAGAAGCTGAAAAAAAACAAGTGCAGAAGAAAATGAATTCAAGAATTATAAATGAAACTCATAAACAGCCTTCAAACAAATAATCAAGCGCGAAAAGAAAATTCATTAGTCATAGCAGATCACCAAAACATAAGTTCTAATTGAGTAAGAACCTCAGTACAAACAAAAAACAAAAGCAGCCTACAAAAGTTTATTTAGACTACCAAAATTGCAAGGAACATATCAGTTCAACTTCATGACAACAATGAGTCCAACTCTGAACAAGAGCAAACATTCTTTTATCAGATCAGGAAAAAAAGGATTAACAAAGGATGAGTCACGTACAAAGTCATAACTATCAGCCCCCGATCTAGTGAACCACTGCCTCACATTGCCATTGATATTTCCATCAAGTATCTTTGTCTGTTGTACACAACACCAAAAACAGTCAGATAATTGTCAAATAACTTATCAAACATGACGCAGAACAGTAAAGACAATCAAACCAAAAATAAAACTTAAACAAGCAATGCTCACCGTCACCCATCTGGGAACAATCAGCTTGTCAGTGCCTCGATACTTTTCACGCAGACAATATAGAACAACATCAGCAGAATCCGAGTTGAGCATGCCACCGAGGATGAACGCAGAAGCCACCTTACGAACGCTGGCATCACATTCCTCATTTTGAAACATTGGCTTATCACTGAGCAAAAACAGAGGATGCGAAGAATCAAAACAAGTGCGATGTCAACAATAATCTGAGTAGAGAAAGGAAAATAAACAAAAATGATACAGGCACAATAAAAAACACAAAAATCCATCACTAACCGTTTCCCACGGTTCGTACGCAACCTCGTAACAGCGAAGAAAAACGAATCAACCTTGGAAGCATTAGCACCATCTGCTTACACAAAGAAAGGAACAAACAAATAAGTTCAAACACTACAGGGTAAACACGGCCACCACATCATATATGAGAAGTACAAACAAAAAGGGGCACCAAACACTAACACTAAAATGAATTCAAGAATTATAAATGAAACTCATAAACAGCCTTCAAACAAATAATCAAGCGTGAAAAGAAAATTCATTAGTCATAGCAGATCACCAAAACATAAGTTCTAATTGAGTAAGAACCTCGGTACAAACAAAAAACAAAAGCAGCCTACAAAAGTTTATTTAGACTACCAAAATTGCAAGGAACATATCAGTTCAACTTCATGACAACAATGAGTCCAACTCTGAACAAGAGCAAACATTCTTTTATCAGATCAGGAAAAAAAGGATTAACAAAGGATGAGTCACGTACAAAGTCATAACTATCAACCCCCGATCTAGTGAACCACTGCCTCACGTTGCCATTGATATTTCCATCAAGTATCTTTGTCTGTTGTACACAACACCAAAAAACAGTCAGATAATTGTCAAATAACTTATCAAACATGACACAGAACAGTAAAGACAATCAAACCAAAAATAAAACTTAAACAAGCAATGCTCACCGTCACCCATCTGGGAACAATCAGCTTGTCAGTGCCTCGATACTTTTCACGCAGACAATATAGAACAACATCAGCAGAATCCGAGTTGAGCATGCCACCGAGGATGAACGCAGAAGCCACCTTACGAACACTGGCATCACATTCCTCATTTTGAAACATTGGCTTATCACTGAGCAAAAACAGAGGATGCGAAGAATCAAAACAAGTGTGATGTCAACAATAATCCGAGTAGAGAATGGAAAATAAACAAAAATGATACAGGCACAATAAAAAACACAAAAATCCATCACTAACCGTTTCCCACGGTTCGTACGCAACCTCGTAACAGCGAAGAAAAACGAATCAACCTTGGAAGCATTAGCACCATCTGCTTACACAAAGAAAGGAACAAACAAATAAGTTCAAACACTACAGGGTAAACACGGCCACCACATCATATATGAGAAGTACAAACAAAAAGGGGCACCAAACACTAACACAAATTCTTACCTGCACTTTCAGGGTTCGACGACGGTAAGTCCTGTGACAACAGCAAGTTGACTGCACTGTCAGGATTTGACGACAGAAAATCCTGCGACGATAGGAGCGCCTCCCGCGTCAAGGGGCCGGAAGAAGTTGACATAAGTAAATCATCATCTTCGGATGGCACCTCTTCCATGCTAGACACCACAGCGTCTTCCAATGCATCACCATAGTCAAGCCCTCCAGGCGGGAAATTTTCCAGAGGCAAATCCTCAGAATCAGAACCATTATCATTCTCAGCGCTACCAACACCAGAAGATTTGCCATAAAGTATGCTTGCACCACCAACATCCTCATTAGCAACCTTACCATCCAAGTCACAATTAGTTCTAAGTGGAACACCACCAGCATCACCAGCACCGGTCGCCTCACGCTCAACACCAGGAATCTGAAAAAGAAAAAATTTAGACAGTAAATAAAATAAGCAAAACTAACAACCAAAAAAGCCAACGAGAGGTGCACAAAAGGAACTTTTAAAACTACAAGAAACAGTAGGGAAAGTTGCATAAAAAATAATGCAAGAACATATAACAAACCTTAGAAGCATCTGCAGCATCATCACCAACGTTGCTGCTGCTAACATTCAAAGGAACATCACTGATGGGCGAATGAGACTCATCACCATCAACAAGATCCTGAACGATGGTAACAAAGGAAAAATGAACATGTAAGGGGGTGCGCATGAAAATTTAATAAACTTTCTAAACAGTAAAAATAAAACTAACCTTGCTCTTATCAACAGACAAATCGTTCACTCCACAGTCAACAGCATCAGCCTCAACACCATGAGTGGTCTCCTGCATCAAATATAATCAAAAAACAGATGAGCAAGTTCAACTACAGTACTGACAGCAGAACAACCTAGTAAAAATTCAAAGATCAAAAACCGACTCACCTCAAGAACAGGAGAGTCGAAACCAACATCATTCTCGTTCTTCTCCATCTGCTTGATAACAACATCAGCATCTTCTTCATATGGCTTGCAGCAAGAGTCTTGCATGGTTCTGAAACGCTCGACAGTGTTCAACAGGCGTGCCGAGCTCTGAATAAGGTGAGCAGCACCATCACGCATATCGCTAATTAAATTTTTCTCCATCTCAACATAGTCCGACACTTCATCAGCATTAAATCCATGACCATCAGGAAGAATGCCATCAATACGGCTCAGACGCTCAACTATAGTTGGGACCTTTTCCAGTTCAGAACGCACATTAATAAAAATATGCTCGACGCGCTCCAACGCAGAAACAGCTACATCAATACCAAAACCTGGCCTCTGGGAAGTACTAGCCTTACTAGGGCCAGGGGGATATCACCAGCGCCCTCAACACAGCGACCATCTCTCAACTAATCCTGCGGTGATGCAATCCTGGGAACCTGAGATGGCATCTCCAGGACTGGCCGTTTATAGGTCCAAAAAAATACCACTTCCTCTTGAGTTTTCCACTGGGAACGAGAAAAAAAGGTAACTAATCAATGCAACCAACAGAAAAAATATCACCTAATTAACATATTTAAAGCCTCAGTACTAACATGCTTTCACAGTCAGTGCAGTGCCAAATGTTTACACACACAGGTAATATGATGAAAACAAGAACGTCAGTTCAACACAAAAAGGCAAATCAGTCCTGAAGAACAAATTTAAAACTCACAAGCTTCAGACTGACCAGACTAAGCAGATAACTATGTACTACACATGTACGTCCACCAAAATAGCTGCACTTTAAAAAAATGACTAAAATACCAGGATAGAAACAAAGCTCACCGGAAGCTTCCCAAACACCCACGTCCTTGGGTCTGCATTGCCTTTTCTTATTAAATCTGCATCAGCAAGATCAACAAGCTTGTCCTGGTTCATGAAACATATGCGGGGGACTCGCATGTCAATGTTTGGAACCTTGCCACGGATGAGGCAGTCATGATACATTAGTACAGGTCTTATAGCACAGCCTGTGATTGCCTTCCCCAAGGTAACACCATTTTGGTACCTCACAACAGCCCTTCTAAGCTCATCAACCATCAGCTGGCAATAATCCATATTAGCCATGTCCTCAATGACAAGGTTCTCAAACATTGCTGCCTCCCTGGAAACCCGAGTGGCTGGACTAGGCAACACGACTTTCATGAAGACAACAATGAAGAACACCCGCAGAGCCATTTCATCTTTTTCAGGATCATTGACAAGCACCCTGAGCTTATCCCTCAAATCTTTCGTCTTGATATCCTGGCTTCTGCCGATGCCAAGATCTGATCTTAACTTCATCAGAGCATCGTTATATCCGTCCTTGGACGCCCTTGGTGCAGAACGACCACCACGAGGGAACTCAAACAGCTGCTGTATGCCATCACTAGTGATGGGAAGCTTCTTATTCGCCTCACCCATGTCAAGAGTCATGGTATCAGGATCTATCTTCAGATACAAGACTCCCATCAGAGGGCGCGAAATGTTAGACTTCACCTTCCAATCAAAGATAGAACCAAAACCAGCTGCATGAACTCGGGCCACATGGCGTTCCTTGAGCAAACGAGCACAAATATCTATCTCTTTCAGCGAACATCGCACAGTTACATTCAAACGCTGTGAGTCACCTTCATCCACAGCAACACTTTGCTTTGTTCCTCTTCTCTGCTTGACCGGACTCCTCACGCTAACAGACTGAAAAGGAAATCAAAGAAAGCATGATTTAGGTAAATGAATCTAAAAAACAAAAGAAAACTACGAAGGCAAAAAAAAAATGCATCAACAAGTTCAGCTAATAAACCAGCTACAGTACAAATAGATATACAAGACCAAAAAACAAAAAGACCAAAACCACTAACACAAATTTCAGAAAATGCATCAAGCCTCACCTGGCCAACATCCCTACCAGTCCACAACTCATGCTTTGAAGTACAACTAGTACATCACATACAGTACAAACACATATATAAGAAAAGTTGAACTAGTAAAAGTTGAACCAAAATCATGTGAGTACCAATAAAAAGTTGAACTAAATACTAATAAAAAGATAATAGAGATCACACAGCTTCCAGACATCAACACATTCAATATGTACCCTACTTCAGCCAAACAAGAACAAAGCAATATAACTTAATCACGACAACTAATGAACGTAGCACAATCTCAAATACTACACACACACAAAAATACATACCAGTGCATCTTCATCTTTAGAATTAACTTCAAGATCATCTCCTTCAAATGCAGGATCTTTAGCCTCCACAAGAGCACGCTTCTTAACACCTTTGTTAACCTTTGCAGGGGGAACTTTGCACTTCTTATTTTCCTTTAAAGAAGAGCGCTCGGGAAGAGGAGACGAAGAAGGCTTATTATATGCCAAAACTCGAGGACTCCGGCGAACAGGGGAGCCACTAATAGTGCTTGGACCAATCTTGATAACAACATTATCTGCATCGGCTTTGCTATCACCAGCCTCACAAGCAGCTTTCACGCGTGGGCTACGCCTCGGCATGCCATCTGAATTTTGATCTACCAACTTCCTCTTCAAAACAGTTCTTTTCACCTTGACTGCATCACGAGGAAACACTTGAGTCAACCGAGTCTGCAAAAAGTTCATCTTGGCAGGCATCTCAGTTCCACCAGCCCCAGGATGACCAGTACCACCAGCCTCAACAACACCTTCATCATGCCCAGCTTCCGCGCCATCCTCAGCACGTGGATGAACGCAAACAGCCTTTTGACGCCGTTCCAACTCCTTTCTCTTAAGAAAATCACTCTTTTTATTTCTTACCCTTTCATCCTCCAACTGTAGTTGCAGACCAACATCATCAGCTTGAGTAACAGGCTCAGTGCCATCCACACTTTGAGACTGAGTAATTGACAACTGCAAACTCCCATCTCCATCACCAAAATTGACAGAATAAATCCCATCATTAATATCTTTGACAACATCACTAATGTCCTCAGGAGCACGATGGCTATCATTCACTGCATCAACCAAATAACATAAGCACACACACACAAAAAACACTACAGAAACAAAATACATAAGATGCATGACAACACACGCAAACAAAAGGAAAAACTGATGTAAATCAACACATTTATGTAAACAACACTATTGAAAAGAGCAAATAACAGAGTAAGACCAGCAACACTTGCAAGTTCTTCTAGAGGATTTGATTTCGCAAAAATTGCATTGCCAAGATCTTGAAGGGGATCTGATTTGTCAGAATCAGGAGGTACTGGCACTCCAACATCTGCAACAACATAAAAGTTAGCAAAAAAACTAGTATGCAAAAATATGATCAAGCACTCAGTTCAATCCTATGAACCATACAAGTGCACAAACATGACATTACATCAGTTCATGAACATGACCAGCAAAAAGTAAATCATACAACAGCACAACTGGCACAACCCAGTTCAAAATGTGCACCATTTCAACATGCTAGCAGTTCTTCTAAAACTGATTCAAACTATTCAGATGGCACTAGTCAGTTCAAACTGTAAATATGTTCAGTACTACAATATAGCTGGAGGTTAAAACGACCTAAAAAATACACATACCACACAATCCAGGGCAAAATCAACAACTAGCAATATCCATACAGCAACTATATGAATCACAGGACAAAAAACCTATTACACATAAGATCTAGCAAAGACCAAGCACCTAACAAAAAGAAAACTTAGGCTCAGCACAACTAATTACCCGCGTCCACATTCTTGCGACTTGGTGGCGTACCCATCGAGATCTACAAACCAGGCAACCGCCGATCCAGACCTGCAAATGACACAAGGAAAAATTAGTGTTCTTACAGCTTAGAAAGCAAGCATACCGAACAAGCAAAAATCTTACCACCAAGCAGGAAATCCGCCACCGAATCAAGATACCCGCGCGCCCCTCGCGGGAAAAAACCACAACACAAGAAACTTCTCCTCGCGAAGACTAACAAGAACGCAAGGGAGGAACAAGTTAGAAGCCAGCAAAATCAAGAGTCTGTGGGGGGAGAGGGGAGTGGAGGGGAGAGGAAATGAAACAACACGCCACACAAAACTTCTCCTGAAGTTCCAGCCGCCGGACAATGCTCCCGCAGCGACAGTGGAGAAGCAGGTTCCCGTGGCGACAGAGGAGACAGAAGAGCGGAGGGGAGATGAGGGGAGAGGAGGGTAAGTTAAGAGGAGAGTGAGAGAAAACAGTACGCCCAAAGCCCACGACCATGGGAGAAAAAAAACGGCCAAAGCCCACGATCTAGCGACAGTTACTAAAACATAATAATACTAATTAAATACAATAAAAAAAACAACAACTGAAATAGTCCTAAAAAAACATTAAAGACAATCAGTTCAATCAATAATATCACAAAGGTACAATTAAATAACTTACATAAATTATTCAAAATTAATTACAAAATTCTTATAAAAATAACAACAGTGGGAACGCCACCCCCGGCTTGGCCTCGCGCTAACGCGGCAGTGCGCTTGCTTGACAGGAGCAGTGCGGTTATTCTGTCCCCCCCGGACAACCGCACCCCCCCAAGACCCCTAAGATAGATAGTGGGGTCACGGATGCGACGGACTCGCCTCAGCATGCGACGCCGCGGCACGCCGTGTCGTCGCCTGCTCCGGCTCGTTCCTCGCTCGGCCTTGCCTGGGGTAGGGGAGGGGGGTCCCGACCCCGCCTCCCCCACCCCCGGCTTGACCTCGCGCTAACGCGGCACTGCGCTTGCTTGACGGGCGCAGTGCGGTTATTCTGTTCCCCCCCCCGAACAACCGCACCCCACAACACCCCTAAGATAGATAGTGGGGTCACGGATGTGACGGACTCGCCTCGGCATGCGACGTCGCGGCACGCCGCGTCGTCGTCTGCTCCGGCTCGTTCCTGGCTCGGCCTCGCCGGGGGTGGGGGAGGGGGGGTCCCGACCCCCTCCCTCACCCCCGGCTCGGCCTCGTGCTAACGCGGCAGTGCGCTTGCTTGACAGGCGCGGTGCGGTTATTCTGTCCCCCCCCGAACAACCGCACCCCCAACACCCCTAAGATAGATAGTGGGGTCACGGATGTGACGGACTCGCCTCAGCATCCGACGCCGCGGCATGCCGCGTCGTCGCCTGCTCCGACTCGTTCCTGGCTCGGCCTCGCCGGGAGTGGGGGGGTCCCGACCCCCCTCCCCCACCCCCGGCTAGGCCTCGCGCTAACGCGGCAGTGCGCTTGCTTGACAGGCGCAGTGCGGTTATTCTGTCCCCCCCCGAACAACCACACCCCCCAACACCCCTAAGATAGATAGTGGGGTCACGAATGTGATGGACTCGCCTCAGCATGCGACGCCGCGGCACGCCGTGTCCTCGCCTGCTCCGGCTCGTTCCTGGCTCGGCCTCGCGCTAACGCGGCAATGCGCTTGCTTGACAGGAGCAGTGCGGTTCAATTTCTACTCCATCCCATCACGCAAACGCTAGATTAAAAAAACATGAAATCAAAAATAAAAAGTTACGGCGGAAAAAGTCACCCAAGAGGGGGGACTGCAGTCCACTTATATACAGAAATGAAGTGCAGTTCAAAAAAAACAACACTGATGCTACACATGCCGTAATTGTAGTGCATAGGGGGGACTGCAGTCCATTCTGCAAGTTTTTTCACCGATAAAAATAAGATAAATAAAAAGAGACGGCTACAACAGCACTGATGCACGCAGAACACACATTGAAGAACCAGATTTCACATAAAAAATCATGTACATAAATAAAAACAGACGCTACACATGCCGTAATTGTAGCCTTCATACAAATTATTTGCAAAACATGATATACGTTAGACAGTACAGAGTACACACCCTAAAACCTACCTTTCGTCCAAATCATTAACATGGTTATGCCTAACACTGTTACTGTGAACGCGACTGCGATTGGGAAGAAAGCCCAAGGCTATCGATGAGCTCGCAGAGCTCAGGCGGCATGTCTTCAATACACAACATGTTGGAAGGATGGAAAATCAGCTGGTAAATGTACTTCGCCTTCCAATCTTCGACATCAGGCTGAAAAAATTGAAAATGCAGATAGATGATTAAAGGACGTGACGTAAAACAAAAATTAGAACGTAAAAGAAAAAACACTACCAAAAAGGGAGAAACAGAAAAGTATTACATCTTGTTTAGCAATTTTTTCGACCATACGCGTGCCGTCATACTGCTGCGACATCCTCAGAACATAGAATCCACACTCATTTGGCCCCTGTTCTGGCGTGACCGGAAAAAAGGGCTTCTCTGACAATTTAACCCAGTCAGGGTGCTTCTTCGAGTTATACAACTTTTCACCATAAACCGCCTTCATCACTAGAGTCATTCTGGTCATCTGGCAAAAGGAAAAAGGCAGCCACAAGAGCGAAAAACACACGTTACAGATCAAATAAAAGAAACGTAAAACAAAAAACAGAGATGTTATATTAATAAGTTATTTCTATTAAGATGATGAAACTATATGTTCTCCACATGATCTGAAATGTCCCTCTTTTAATGCATGCGAGCTCATCTACAAAAAATGGCTTTATCACTCTTTTAGCCAGGGTAAGGTGGTTCGAGAAAATGCAGTTCAATGTCACAGATATTGCAGTGCACTGTACTAACAAGTGCAGTGCTATGAGTACTAACAATGTAGTCAGGATTGGGTTATCACTCGTTTAACCAGGTTGGTGCTGCGAGAAAATGCAGTTCTATAACACAGATATCGCAGTCCACTGTACTAGCAAGTGCAGTTCTATGAGAGGTAATAATGTAGTCAGGATGGTCAAAACTTTGCCATACCAGTTCAGTGCAGTCTGCGTGGTACTCAGACCTGCGCCACTTTGTCACTTCATCACCACTGCCAGTGTACCTCCTCGTATCATGGATATCAATGGTATCGCGATGGCGGTTCATCGTGTATAGGGAGTAAAGTCCGTCCTTAGAGCGCGGCATCAAAATCTGTCGGGGGGAGATACATACGGGAAAGGGGACAACAACAAAATAAAAAATCAATGAAGTTCATTCCACACATAGCACTAGGACCACTGCTGAAAATAACTACAAAGGAAATGCAACAAGGAAGAAGAAGAAAATGATGGACACAGCGGCCTTACTAGTTTTGCGTCGAGCAGGTTATCATCACCAACAAAAAACCTGAACTGCTCAACCGCATGTTCTAAAATAAATGGGTTATGTACAACCGGCAACACAGGATATCCTTCTTCATTTTTCTTCACAACGGTTTCCATTTGAAGAACATACTGCGTAGAAAAAGAAAAAAATGGGGACATGTAAAAAAAGATGCATGCACGCATGCACATAAAAAATTCAGTACTCAAGAAAAAAGTGCACAAAAGTAAAAAAATATGACAGCAGACACATTTACCGTGATGAATAAAGGTGTAAGTAGCACACGATCGCCAGAACGATAAACTAAACTCATGTCAGGATCTTGCTTCCAGTACTTAATGACAAAATCCATGAGATACGAGTCCATGAAAGCTCCTTTCCCAAATATCCGAAACATATAGTAAACATTGGTTGATTCAAGTTCATTAAAAGGACTTTTGACCATGAAGAGTGAGCTTCTGCGGAAAAGATTTCACAAGAGACACAAACACAGATGGGTCAAAAAATAAAGTTCAAAACAAAAACTAAACACACAAAAAGATGAAGGACAGGCACATAGATCTCACTCTTTGTATTTGGTCCTAAAATCTTGGCTGAGAATGAGATCCTTTATTTGCCTCGCCTCATTAGGATGTCTGAACCTGGAAGGCTTTAACTTCTCCATAGAGCATCTAAGCTTAACAGGCCTCTCTACTGCCCTCTTGTTTGAAACTACAACACCCTCAACACCCGTGGGATGATTGATCGCTGCACTCCTAGTCCTCTTACTGACGGGTGGCACAACCGGCGTCACGAAATCATCATCATCATCAAGATTTAATACCTCACGTGAAGAGCCAGGTGCAGCTTCCTTTTCACCAACAGGTCCAGATGCAACACTAGTGTTCATACCAACTCCAGCCAAAGAACCAGTTTTATCAGGAGAGATTTCAACAACACAATCCTCCAAAACTGCTTCAGAAACCTGGGTCTCGAAAAGTGATGTACAGCCTCCGTGAAGGCCTCCATCAAAACCTGAAAAAGAGATGGGGAAAAACACAGGAACACTCAGCTAACTTGTCCAACGCCGACGAAATACCCAAGTACAACACCAGAAAAGTCAAACGCAGCTCACTAATGTACAGAAATGCAGTTCACTAAAGAACATGATGCAGCTCACTCACATAAAGGGAGTGCAGCTCACTCATCAAAAGCAGTGCACCTCACTTATCCAAAACAATGCAGCTCACTTATACAGAAACTGAAGCTCACTCATCAAGAATCTGAAGCTCACTAACACAACAAAATACGCTGCTCGCCACTCTCAAAAAAACGCAGTCCACTGGCACACTAAAAACTAATGCCTAAGAAAGGGAAGCAAGCAGCACACAAAAAAAGGAGGGGAATCAAGCAGTTCACAAAACACAACCTTTATCTTCAAAGATTAAAAGCGAAGATAGATCCAAGCAACACTTCGATGATGTGAGCCAGCTGTAGAGCATGGCCTTCCTGATGTAGCCGGTGTGCTCCACCCCAAACTGAGCAACTCAAATCCCATCCCATGTCTGCAAGAATTAGAACATGTAGAATCCACAATCATGCCTGCAAAAGAAAAAAACCATAAGTTTCACATTCATATAAAAGAACAGTTGAGGAATAGCAAGGGAGGGGGGCTTCAACAAACATACCCATTTGGCTGAATTGGAACAATCACATGTTTCAACGTAAAGCCATCTTGTCGGAGGATTTAGCGGCTCATCAGAACTTGCACTACCTTCTTTCCATGCACGCTTGATATTTTTAACCATCCTCCTGAAAACCCTGTTTGCTTCAACACTACCAGGTTTATGGAGCGAGTCAAGAAATTCAAACCGCTTTCAATCAGATTCAAGGCGACTACACAATAATGGCCAACAACTCTGCCTTCATTCGTGTCTGGTGGATCAAATGTTGCAAACAGGAGCTATTGGAAGTAAAAAATGTATATATATATGTTATCCTCTCAGCCATTTATGCATTACAAAAACAAAAATCACAACACTATAAAACCGACACACACAAAATAATTCTGGACACATAAAATATTACTCACCATATCTTTTTTATCGACACGCTCCTCAGCTCTTGACGAGAACATCAATTTCACCACCCTGCCTACACTACCACCATTCCAAATACTTGTCTGCCAAACAAATCAAGGCAGGAAAAGGGTGGAAAAGCGTACAGGTCATCACACGGGATACAAAAAGAGAATAAAGCAACAAACAAAAGTTATGCATGCTTACACAAATATGGTACGGGACAACCATCGTCGAAGATCCCTTAAACTTATCTACCAGCAAAGAAACCCCTAAGTCAACAAGGCGGGTAGTGAGCATCCCCTTCGTGCAAAAAGATTCACCAACTTCGACAACGCGAATATCGCCCAACTCAGTTACAAAAGCAATCAGGCCCCTGAAATTTTGTTGAAAAACTGCAACATAAGATATTATCAAAATAACAAGAATGAAAAAGGGCAAAGACTGCGATTAGAAAATACATATTAACATAACAATTTAAGAATTCAAAAAATGTCATACTTCTTCTTTTTGTCCTTCCGAGCCCTGGTAACATCACTGTACAGCTCGTTGTATCTCTTGAGAAGAGCTGGATCAATGCTCGACAGAACCACAACAGCAAGTTCGTCATCTGCAAAATATATATATATATATAAAAGAAACAAGTAAAAACATGAAGTTCACTTATCAAAAAATGATATATTCCATACAGATGGTATATTAAGAAAAAGAATTTAAAAAAATATGAAGTTCACTTGTATAGAAAATGAAAATATGCTAGCTAGCAACTACTTTGAAAGCATTAACAAAGAAGAAGTTCATTTTATCATAAAACATGTGATATGTAGCTACCATAGTAATTAAAATGACTGACAAAAACGTCAAGTTCACTTTTCGAATCTAAATACTTGCCTTCAGTGTCAAACTCTTCGTGCTCTTGCTCTTCAGATGAGATCAAAACAGTTCCACTAGTAGGTTGCGTTGAAAGCACCGTTGCCTCACTAGACTGACCTACTGCGTCAACACCAGCGTTTTCTGCATTTTGAACAGTCCGTGCAACCGCAACGTCCTCAGATAACTCACCCACACGAGGATCCACACTGAAAACACGAGGAACATCATCGGCAGCCAGACAAACAGGAGAACCAGCAACACTATCAACAGGAACGTCATTCTCGTGCAGCTTTTCAATATCAACATCAACATCTTCATGACAACTAGGGGCAACAGCCGGATCGGATTCCTGAGCTACAGAAGCTTTTGCGCTCTCACAAGCTGCTGATACAGAAACCCTTACACCGTCACCACCAGCAACAGCGCGGTCCTCCTGGTTCACATCAACACGAACAACGCCAATCGACTCATGAACTTCTGCATTTCCCTCTCCAGACTACCAAATTTTAAAAAAAATAAGCCAACGATAACACAAATGAGCGTGAGATGAAATTAACACGACAACATGCAGCTCACTTATGTAAAACAATGCAGTTCACCAACTGAACAACATGCAGTCCACTAATGTCAAAAATAAGACTGCAGCCTACTTGTGTAAAAGATTGCAGCTCACTTCTCTAAAACAATGCAGTTCACCAACAGAAGAGCATGCAGCCCACATATGTCAAAGACCGCAGCTCACTTATGCCAAAGAATGCAGCTCACTCATGTAAACCAATGCAGTTCACTAACTGAATGCAGCCCACATATGTCAAAGATTGCAGCTCACTTATGCCAAATAATGCAGCTCACTTATGTAAAACAAATGCATTAGACCAACAAGATACATAGATTACAAAACAATAGTACAAAAAGTAATTCCACTAAACCTTCTCAGCTACAACATCTGGAGGGGACGACGCATCAGCCAAGTGATCATCCTTCCCAAAGCCATCGTGAGGATCCTGGTGCGCATCACAATCTGCAGCTCCAGTCCCATCGACCTGATCAGTCCCATCGTCCTGAGATGCATGAACATCAGAAGATTCTACTCCAGCCTACAATAGAAAAAATCACAGACACAATATAGGAAAATATATAACTGGCGAAAAAACTACAGACTCAGGAGCAGTACACATAATACACAAATGAGGTACAAAGGACAAATAAAGGGAAAACGTACATTTTCAGCGTCAGCACCAGCATCCTGTCGGTCCATTTCTTTCAAAATGTGCTCAGCATCCTTCTCAAACCGAGCGCATTTTTCATCTTGCGACTGCTTCAACTGAGCATACAAAGACCGAATATTCGTCACCGCAATCTTCAAGCCTTCAACCACACCACGATCAAAGTTGTGTGCAGCCACAATTTCTTCTTCAGGGGGGCCGTGGCCAACAGGGAAAAATCCAGCAACTATCCTCAACCTATCACCAGAGGTTGGCAACTATCCTCAATCTCCTCGTGTCTTCTACCGCCAACAAACGACTGATCAGAAGTGCTTCTAGTATTAGAGATCCGACCAGCCGTGAAACCCCGGGTAGGCGGCGGCTGGCTACAGATAGGCTCATGGAACCTAGCAGGACTGCTAGGGCCTGCACCAGAGCTGTCACATAAAAGTGCAACTGGACGATTGTAGACAATATCACCGGAAGCCTTCCACTGCAAAAAAGGAAAGAAGAGAAAGAAGTCCACATGTGAATACTAGGAGGTTCAGATTTCTCTGACAGCAAAAATAGAAAGACGCTATTCATAAAACAAGGATAACAGGAACAAAAAAACATTTAAAAAATGAATGCACTAACCGGCAGTTTCCCAAATTTGTAAGTTTCCAGATAAATCTTTCCCTTGACAATCATATCTTCGTTGTATATCTTCAACAAGTTTTTGTTCGACAGGTATGACGCACGTGGCGTCAACATGTGCATAACTGAAAATTTGCGAAGGTTTAAGCAATCCAAATACATAATCAGTGGGACAATAGCACAACTCTCAGCGCAATTCTGCGCGCTACCTTCTGACTGCCACTTCACCACAGCTAGCTGCAGCTCGTCAACAACAAGCTGACAAAAGTCCATCTGGGCCATAGCAGCATAATCCATGTTCTCAACCATGGCAGCGACCTTTCCCAAATGGTCAGCAGGCCCAGGGCATAGCAAATTCTGATAAAGTATCAGGAAGAAAACCTTGACAGCAAGATCAACCGTCTCGGTGTCCTCGCTCTCCACTAACACCGCCAGCAGTGCAAGCAAGTTTTTAACACCTATACTTTTTGAACGGGCAAAGCCAAGCTCATCCTTGAGGGCAGACAACGAATCATCATGGCCACTGGTAGCAGGCATGGGAGCAGTGTGAGGTCCCATAGGAAAATCAAATATTTGATGAACAGCACCACGATTGATTCGAAGAACCCTGTCAGGACCAAAGTTTATTTCCATCTTGGCTGGGTCAACAATTCCCATCAGATAGCACATAAGAATGCGGGACACATTTTTCTCTACTGTCAAGTTGAAGACAGCACCAAAACCAGCGTCACGAACACGATTACGGTGTGGATCTTTCAATAATCCAGCAGCTTTACACACATTGGGGAGTGACAAATGTACGGTCTTGTTAAATCAAACATCATCTCCTTGCTCGCCGTCATCTCCGGTTCTCTTCCTCTTACTAGTCTTCTTCTTCTTCTGTGTAAAGGAAGACGCAGTCCACATTAATAAATTAGGCAGATAAGAGACAAAAAAGGTAAATAAAACAACAATGGAAGAAACAAAGGCAGCACTTCAACAAACCTTTGGAACAACATCCGCCTCCCCACCCGAGACAGAATCCTCATCTTCGTCAGCAACAACACGCGGCCGCTTATGTTGACTCTTAGATGTACCACAATCTTTACGTCTCTCAGACTTAGCATTCCTAACAATATCAGCAAGAACAAAGTCATCGTCATCGGACTCGGGCTCATCATCAACATATGCCTGCTTCCGTTGCGTATCCTCCCCACCAGCTTCAACAGTTCTCTTACCGAGGTTCTTCTCCATGCAAGCGACACGGGGACTGCGTCGAGGAGTACTACCTTGCTCAGCAACAGAACTCAGACTCTTCTTCTGCACAACACGCTGCTTGACTTTATCAAATTTCACACTCTTGGCAGCATCTGCAGCCCTCCTCTGCTTCTCCATCTCCTCATACTTCTTTGTATCACTTTCAAACCTCAACAACTTCTTGCGTTTCTTCGATTCATAAGCATGAAGCTGTGCCGGGACCATCCACTCCTGCGTAACTTGCTCTGTACCGTCAACAGATTGTGATTGTGTTTCAAACAACACGGGCCGCCTAAAGCTCTGGTCAGAGCTCACACCAATGACACCGTCTGTGAAATAATGGTCAATCAAGTGAGTAACCTCCTCAAACCCAGGCGCCCCAGCAGAAAAATCAGTCGCTGCATCGGAATGAAGTTTAACTATGGTCAGCAAGAAGTGCGCAAACGAACAAAATGCAGTTCACCTATCCATATAATGCAGTGCTTCATACAAAAAACATAATAAAGGAAAAAATATCCTTGAAAAAAATCACCAAGTCCATGTTTGATCACAAAAAAAGGCTGACTAACTTCACAAAGCCATCAGCAGTTTGTACAACATCAAAAATAGTAGCATATACAATAAAAGAGCATGCACATCAAAAATAGCAAGAATATAAACAAAATACTAATGCAGTTCACAATTCACACGCGTAATTATTTTGCAGTTCACACAACATCAATAAGCAGCACATACAGTAAACAAAATAATACACATCAAAAATAGCAACTATATAAAGAGAACAATAAAGCAGTTCACAATTAACACACAGGAATGTAGTTTACAAGAAACACAACAATACAAACAAGTTGCCAAAACTAAAATAAGTAAAAGAACAAGAACCTACCAGAAGGAGGAGCCACACTAATAGGGGAGGTTTCAATTGGTGAATCCACTTCAGGGCTAGCCTGACCACCATGATCCTTACTATCGGTGTAAAAACCAGCAGACCTCAGCGTAGGGGGTCCCGAGCTGCGGACCTCGGATCGATGGTAACAGAGACAATGGAGATGGTGTTTACCCAGGTTCGGGCCCTCTTGATGGAGGTAAAACCCTATGTCCTGCTCTTGTTTATATTAATGGAGATGTATCGAGTACAGAGTTGATCTACCTCGAGATCGTAATATGTGTCTAACTTCTAGGGCTAGGTGTTTGATATTGCGTTGATGTCCCCTGCGGGCTAAACCCTATGGCTTATATACACGCCAAAGAGGGTATCTAGGGTTACAAAGTCGGTATCTAGGAGTAAGGCGGCTGGAGAAATCTTGAAGTGTACTACAAGTCTTCGGTAGAGGCAGCCTTGATCACGTCTCCCTTATGCGGCCTCCGGAGTCCACCTTGACCACGCACGAGGGCTCACCGGCCCAACCGAGGAGACGGGCCGACTATGTTGGCACCCCCTAATCCAGGACACTGTCAGTAGCCCCTGAACTGGTCTTCGATGCCGAGGTCGACGCCCATCACTTCCCGGAGTCTTGGCTCGACAGACAAGTTCCCGTGTTTTATTCTCGGACCAAGTTAAAGACTTCGTCCAACCCTTAGAATTCCGCTGGGGCCCAATTTTAGATTTGAGAACCGTGCTGCATTGGAATTTGGGCCTGTTTATGGAAAAATGTCAAAATGTCAGCCCCTTCTGCCCTTATTTATCGGGCACGTTACCCTTGCTAGCAGCAGTTAGCACTCACCATCGCAACCAAAAAATCCCCCTCCCCTCCCAGCCCAAACTCGAGAGCCCGAACCATGGCGAGTGGTGAAGGATCGTCAAGGCGTCCTCATGGCCCCGATAGGGGGGACTGGAGGAGCTGCTCCGTCGCGTGCCTTCAATTAGAGCGCTTGGCGACACAAGGGTACCTGCCAGACGCGGATCTGGCCGCTTCTCGTCCCGGACTAACATCCCTCGACGGTCAAGCCCATGCCGAAAATTACCCTTCGCCCCGAGGAGACGAACGGGTATGCTTCATGCCCTTCCTCCTCCGCGGCCTAGGGTTTCCAATCCACCCTTTCCTCCGCGGCTTGCTAGAGTTCTACGGGCTATAGCTACATCATCTTTCCCCGAATTCGATTCTACACATCGCGGGGTTTGTCGCGCTCTGCGAGCTACACCTCGGCTGTCAGGCGCACTTCGGGTTATGGCGGAAGTACTTCTGCATCGTGCCCCGCTCTTCGGCCGACAAGCTATTCGAGGTCGGAGGAGCCGAAGTATGTCGAATCGACAAGACTGGCTATCCAGCGGGAACACCTCGGGAGGAGGCCGATTACTGGCCTTCCGAGTGGTTCTATATCACCGACGTCTTGTTGTACGAGCCAGTCCGGCCAGGCCTCCCACCTTTCTCGTTGGATCCACCGAGGAAGCGTTACAGCTGGAGGCCGCTGAGCTCGGCTCAAGAGGAAGACGAAGCCGTGACCAAGCTGGCGGCCAAGGTGAAGCTCCTATCAAGCGTCGGTCTTACCATTATTGACGTGATGGCGGTGGCTCTAGACCGAAGAGTCCAGCCTCTCCGGCAGCGCCAACACTTATTGTGCAAGTACAACGGGTCCGAGGACACCTCCCGATCCATCAAAGGGCCCTTCATGGACCAAATGACCCTTGGCGCCGTCCTAGCCAGCATATACCAATGGTCCGCCGAGGAATTTGCCAAGCGCCGATTTCAAGACGGGCTGTCATATTACAACCCTGCCGATATAGAAAGTTTCTATCTTGGGCTTTTCTGTTTTACCCCGGGATCCTTAACACTAATCCGTTACATATCGGTTGAACAGAGGTGGAGGCGTTGGCTCGAAGGGGTGAGCAGTCCGGCCCCTGAGCCAAAGTTGCACAGCCGCGCAGAAGACCCACTCCATCACGAGGACGAAGACCTGGGGCTTATTTACGAAGGAAGGAGTTTTTTCCTGGAGAGCCTTAATGGTTCGAAAGTAGCGGTCATCCCTGACACGCCGGGGACGAGGCCGGCCTCATCGGTAACTCTCCCTTCCTCTAAACGAAAGAGAGCCCCTCGTCCCCCAGTCTCCAGTCTTCTGACTCCTCTTCCAAAGGGGCGGCGCTCCCAACGCCTATGCAGAGAGACGGCTCCACAGGAAAGGGCTCAGCCAGAAGTGCGAGAAGCTCCGGCCGAGGTTACGGGGACCGGCGAAAGTGCTCCATCCACCGCCAGGTGATATGTGGGTTTATGTTACAAAGAAAACACTTTGGATTCTAACATCCTCGATTATTTGCAGACAACCTCCACCTCCCACCGTACATATGGAGTCCGAGGAAGGCACGGCCCCGCCTAAAGAAGCTGAGGTCCGAAATCCTGCGGGTGTTGACCCCGGAGCCGCCCAGGCCGAGGACTCGGCGACGTCGGCCACTCGGTCCGAAATCCAATGCGCCGCAAATTGTCGCCGGCGAAAGGCTTCCTTGAACAATCCGGCTTTTTCGGACAGGGAGCTTAATGCTCTTAGCGCGGTGGACGCATACCTCGGGGCGACCCGAGGTGCATTTGATGAGTCGCTGGACGTCCTGTCGCGAGGGCTGCGGGTAAGGATTCAAGGACAATCATAGCTAACGAGTATGGTAGTAGCCCCTAAGGCTTGGTACGAGCCCCTGGGGTCGAATCGAGACTTGAATGTTAACCCGGAATCTTTGTCATAACAGGAAGCTCGCTTGAAGAACAAGCAATTGACCTCGACATTGGACCAAACAAAGGTGCGTCTTGACGCGGCTTTGTCCGAGGTCGAGCAGGTGAAGAAATTCACCAGAGAGGCGCACGATAAGTGCCTATTACTTGAAGTGAGTACTGTCCTGGAAGTGAAGCTGACGCCGGGATTGCATGTAGCAGCGGAGGCCCTGGGCCATCTCGAAAGAGATCTGAAGCAGGCCCACGACGATCTGGTGTATGCTGAAGCGCAACGCCAGGCGAATCAACATGTGGTCACTCAGAGAGCGAGCAACGTTAATGCGCTGAGGACGGAGAATGCCCGCCAAGCCCAGGAAATTGAGAGCTTAAAGGCTCGCCTGGCTGCTGCAGAAGCAAAGAATCATCGCACGGATGACATGATTTATGGTAGGTTATAAATTGCGACAGTCATTTGGTATGTAGTTTGTCCGAAGAGATTTGTCATGCGAAATGTTTGTTTGCGACAGCTTGCTTGACCGGCCTACCTCCGGAGTCTCGAGGTCCGGCGTCCAAAGACATGAGTATTCGCCTATTCGAGGTTCATGAAAGGGCTCGGAAAGCAATGAAGGATGTACACCAGGCTTTATGGCCCGAGGTGGTGCCGGTCCCCGAGGATATGGCCGTGCTAGCCGAACAGCTGAAAAGAGCGCGGCGCCGGATCTAGGCGTGGAAAGTATTAGCTTGCCGAGAAGGCGCGAGGGAGGCCTGGGCCATGGTGAAGACCCACTACACTGGTGTGAAGACGACAGATTTAGCAGAGGTGGGGCTCATGGGGCCTGATAGGGAGGAAATCCCTACCAGCCGGGCATATGATAGTGTCATGCCGGCGGCGCGCCTCTCACAAAAGGATTGCGCGTTAGACACCCTGATAGACGGGCTAGACCGCGCGTGAAAAATTGTTATATGACTTTATGTACCGAAGCATTTACGTCAATTTTATCCATCCATTTTTTCGAACTCTGTCAGCCAGCCTTCGGCTTCCGCCTCCTCGGATAAAACCCGAGGAGTGTCCCATACTACTGGCCGAGGTCATCAGACCAGATGTTTCAGGTGACTAGGCAATCGGGCTATGCGGCTCGAAAGACAAGAGGGTAACAGAAGGTTATGTTATATTACTATTTAACGTAAGAAACATCTTTCGAGGAAAATAGTTCTGCCAACAGTTCCTTTCCTCGGGGTAGTGTGTCGAACACGATCGTCCGAAGACGGATGACCTCGGGGGTAAAGCCCCTGGTCGGGGTTTGAAAAGACCCATGCCACGTTATTCCTATCTCATAGCCGACCAATCCGCATTATAAGAACGCTAGCTTTCAACTTTGTCCGTCTGAGGTACTACACTGGTTGACCCGTGAGTAACAATCACAGCAGTGCTCCCTTTGCCCCCTAGCCGAAATAACGGAAATGTAAGGGGCAAGCACAGGAGCCGGGCAACCCAGCTTGGCCAAATCTTAAAGCAGATCGATGCATATAGTGGCTTGAAAGACAATAGTTCATAAGGGGCGGATAGCATTTGTTTTGAAAAGAACATGCTAGATTGTCCTTGGGGTCATAAAAGAACTTACCGAAGTGAGGGATAAAAAATAAATAGAAAAAGATAAAGAAAATATACAAGGTATTTACACGGACCGTATGCTTGGTTTCATGCATAGAAACGTCGGAGTAGAGCCGCGTTCCAGGGGTGGGGCTCTAGTCGGCCGTCCTCCGGATCTCGGATTCAATAAGCCCCTCTGACGGGTACTTGGTCAATGACGAACGGTCCATCCCATTTAGGGGAGAGCTTGTGTTTTTGTTTTTCGGGGTGCAATCTCATTACGAGGTCTCCGACATTAAATTCTTTGGCACTAACCTCTCTACCATGGTAGCGCCGTGCCTGCTGTTGATAAATAGCTGATCTAGCCCGTGCAACGTTGCGCTCTTCTTCGAGAGCGTCTAGGGTGTCTTGCCGATCGAGTTCGGCCTCCAGTTCCTCATACATGCGCACCCGAGGTGCGTCATGTATGATATCGCAAGGGAGGACCGCTTCGGCGCCATACACCATGAAAAATGGGGTATACCCTGTGGACCTGTTTGGTGTGGTATGCAAGCCCCATAATACGGAATCAAGTTCCTCAACCCATTTGCAATCGGCCTTTTTAAGGGAGCGAACGAGCCGTGGCTTAATTCCACTAAGTATGAGTCCATTGGCTCGCTCGACTTGGCCATTAGACTGCGGGTGATAGACGGACACGTAATCGAGCTTAATGCCCATTTTCTTACACCATGTCTTGACCTCTTTGGCCGTGAAGTTGGTTCTGTTGTCTGTGATCAGACTGTGGGGGACACCGTAACGATGGACCACCCCCGAAATGAATCCGATGACCTGGACGGCCTCGGCCGATGTAACCGGCTTTGCTTCGATCCACTTGGTGAATTTGTCTACCATAACGAGTAGGTATTTGTTTTTGTTTGATCCTCCCTTGAGTGGCCCGACCATATCGAGCCCCCAGACCGCAAAAGGCCATGTAATGGGGATGGTGCGTAGGGCCGTGGGGGGCATATGGCTCTGCTTGGCAAATACCTGGCAGCCTGGGCAACGTTGTACTAAAGCCGAGGCATCGGCACTAGCCGTTGGCCAGTAGAAACCGGCTCGAAAAGCCTTGCTGACCAAGGTCCGAGCAGCGGCGTGATGTCCGCTCATGCCGGAGTCTATCTCGCGAAGTACGAGTTTTCCTTCTTCCTCGGATATGCATCTCTGGAGGACGCCCGTTGTGCTCATTTTATAAAGTTCCCCTTCATGAACCATGTAAGCCATAGACTGTCTTACAATCTGACGGGAGTCGGCCTGGTTATCAGGGAGCTCTTTTTGGAGTAGGTATGCGAGGAGCGGCTCGGTCCATGGTGCGATAACTGCCATGACTTCATGCGCTGAATCAGTCTTCTGGATGGTTGACCCACCTATGATACCATCGTCCTTGTCGGGCGGAGCCTGCTGCCCGGCGTCGATTGAGTCCGATGTGCCGTTGCTATCTTGCCAGACTATGGATGGCTTAAAAAGCCGCTTGAGGAAGGTGTTTTCGGGAACCTTATCCCACTTTGCGCCCAACCGGGCAAGTATATCTGCGGCCTGGTTGCTATCATGGGGTATATGGTGAAACTCCAGCCCCTCGAACCTGGCCGAAATCTTTATGACGGCATTTCGATAAGCTGTCATCTTTGGGTCTTTGGCGTCAAATTTGCCATTGATTTGTGAAATGGCGAGGTTGGAATCACCTCGGACCTCAAGGCGTTTAACACCCATGGAGACCGCTATCCGAAGTCCGTGCAATAGGGCTTCGTATTCAGCCGCGTTATTAGAGTCTGTGTACATGATCTGCAGTACATATCGAATGTTATCTCCCGTGGGGGACGTGAGCACCACGCCAGCCCCTAGGCCGGCGAGCATTTTGGAACCATCAAAGTACATTGTCCAATGCGAGTAGGTACTGTATTCATGGGGGAGTTTGGCTTCGGTCCATTCGGCGACGAAGTCCGCCAACACCTGGGATTTAATGGCCCGGCGTGGTTTGTAGGTAATTTCAAAAGGTAGGAGCTCTATGGACCATTTGGCAATGCGCCCTGTTGCATCCCTATTATTAATTATGTCACTTAAAGGGACGTCGGATGCCACAGTCACCGCGCACTCTTGAAAGTAATGCCGAAGTTTGCGTGACGCCATGAAGACCGCGTAGGCTATCATTTGATAATGAGGGTAGCATGTCTTGCAAGGGGTTAACACCTCAGACACGTAATATACGGGTTTCTGGACCTGGAACTTATGACCCTCCATGTCCCGTTCAACCACGAGGACTGCGCTAACCACCTGGTTTGTGGCCGAAATGTATAACAGCATCGGTTCGCCGACACCTGGTGCGGCCAGAATGGGGTTTGTGGCGAGGAGGGTTTTGATGTCTTCCAGGGCTGCCGCGGCCTCCTTGGTCCATTTAAATGTTTTGGTCTGTTTCAACAGCTTGTACAAGGGTAGAGCTTTTTCTCCAAGGCGTGATATGAAGCGGCTCAGAGCTGCTACGCAGCCCGCCAGTTTTTGTACATGCTTGAGCTCCGTTGGTATGTCCAAACGATCCAAGGCTCGAATTTTAGCCGGATTGGCTTCAATTCCTCGGTTAGACACAATGAAACCGAGGAGTTTGCCGGCCGGGACTCCGAAGACGCATTTCTCCGGATTGAGTTTTATTTGATACTCCCGTAAGCTGGCAAATGTGTCGCGAAGGTTGTCGACCAACTGGCCGACATGTTTAGTTTTGACAACTACATCGTCTACGTAGGCCTCGACGGTCTTTCCGATGTGTTTTTGCAGGCATGTTTGAATCATGCGCTGGTACGTGGCGCTGACATTCTTTAGTCCGAAAGGCATTGTGTTGAAGCAAAACGGCCCGTAGGGCGTGATAAATGCTGTTGCTGCCTGGTCTGACTCCTTCATCTTTATCTGATGATATCCTGAGTAGGCGTCTAGGAAGCACAATGTGTCATGGCCTGCAGTGGCGTCCACAATCTGGTCAATACGGGGCAAGGGGAAGGGGTCTTTGGGGCAAGCTTTGTTGAGGTCTTTGAAATCGACGCACAACCGCCAAGACTTGTCCTTTTTTGGCACCATGACCAAATTGGCTAGCCAGTCAGGGTGTTTTATGTCCCTGATGAATCCCGCCTCCAACAACTTTGCCAGTTCTTCGCCCATTGCTTGACGCTTGGGCTCGGAGAAACGCCGAAGTGTTTGTTTAATGGGCTTATAGCCTGTCAATATGTTTAGGCCATGCTCTGCAAGCCTACGGGGTATCCCTGGTAAATCGGAAGGGTGCCAGGCGAATATATCCCAGTTTTCCTTGAGGAAAGCGCATAGGGCTTCGGCGACCTCGGGGTCGAGGTTAGCCCCTATGGACGCCGTTTTAGCAGGGTCTGTTGGGTGAACCTGAAATTTGGTTATCTCGTCGGCCGGTTTGAAAGAAGTAGGCTTTGATCTTTTGTCGAGAATGATATCGTCCCGGTCGACCTCGGCGCGTAATGTGGTCAGCTCCTCGGCTGCGAAGGTTTCGGTGAGAGTCTCGAGGGCGAGGGATGATGTTTTATTCTCAGCTTTGAGTGCCCTATCAGGATCACTTGAGATGGTGATAATCCCTTCGGGCCCGACATCTTGAGCTTCATGTAGCCGTAGTGGGGCACCGCTTGAAATCTTGAAAAGGCGTCCCGTCCGAGGATGGCGTGATATCCGCTTCTGAAAGGCGCGATGTGGAACGTGATCTCCTCGGAGCGATAATTATCCGAGGTCCCGAAGACTACGTCTAGAGTTATTTTTCCACTGCAACATGCCTCTCGTCCAGGGACTATTCCTTTAAATGTGGTGGTGCTCCGTTCTATGCGCGATTTATCGATGAGCATTTTACCTAGAGTGTCCTCATATATTAGATTCAGGCTGCTGCCTCCGTCCATAAGGACCTTGTGGAGGCGGCAGTGGTCCACAATGGGGTTGAGGACTAACGCGGCGGGGCACCTGTCCAAGGCAGACCTCGGCTGGTCATTCTGAGTGAAGGTGATCGGTGCGTCTATCCACGCACCCCGAGGTGGTACCTGCCGGACGGCGTTGATTTCCCGTAGGGCCCGTTTGCGCTGATTATTAGACGTAAAGGTCTCGTAAATCATTAGGACCTCGTCTTCGTCCGAGGTATGTCCGAGGTGGCCGGAGGTGCCCGTCAAGAGGGCGAGTCCCCCTTTTGCCACCTGCCTCAACACCCAGCAGTCACGAAGGCTGTGGGTTGGGCATGACTTAACTAATACGGTGTGGATCGGGCATGGCTTACCCAAGAAGCCGTCCAGGGCCGTTCCGGAGTGATCGGTGGTCTTTCTCTTCTTCCGAGGTCGATCGCCCGGGGTGTTCCGTTTGCGATTCTCGTGCCGAAGTGCCGGTCGGTCGCGCGCCGGGTAGTCCTCACAGATCAAGTCCGTATTCTCCTCGGTTCGCCAGGCGTCTTCAATGGCACAGAATCGTGCTACCAAGTTGGTTAATTCAGGGAGTGTTTGGACGCAACGACGACAGAGGGCGTTCGAAACACCCTTATCCTTGCATCCGCGCTCGAAGACGACGATTATGTCAGAGTCTTGGCAATCCGGTATCTTATTCTTGACGGACAAGAACCTGGCCCAGTACTGTCTGATCGGCTCACCGGGGGCCTGCCGTACGTAGGCTAACTCCCAGATGTCGGGTGGGCCGGAGTCGTCGGGGCGATATTCGATATAGGAGGTAGGCGGACCAGATCCGATCTCTAGGGATCCTAGGCTCGAGACCTCGTTACCATCACCTGGCGATGGATCCACGGTTGTTGGTTTAGCCAATTCGTTCTGGGAGCCGGTCGCTGGTGGGTCGCTGTCCGATCCGCTCTCCAGGAAGTATCTTAGCCCCTGGTTCGTGAGGGGGTTCTCTACTGGAACCGAAGAGGGGTCGTGGTTCGCTTCTGCATTACGAGGAGGCGTTTTTGCGATTGAAGCTTCGAAGGTGGAGACGGGCTCCGTGGGGTTAAGGCCATTAACCGGCGATCCCATCGATCCTTCCGGCGATCACACAGCGGAACTCTCAATGAAAGCACCAGTGTCGGTGTAAAAACCAGCAGACCACGGGGTAGGGGGTCCCGAGCTGCGGACCTCGGATCGATGGTAACAGAGACAATGGAGACGGTGTTTACCCAGGTTCGGGCCCTCTTGATGGAGGTAAAACCCTACGTCCTGCTCTTGTTTATATTAATGGAGATGTATCGAGTACAGAGTTGATCTACCTCGAGATCGTAATATGTGTCTAACTTCTAGGGCTAGGTGTTTGATATTGCGTTGATGTCCCCTGCGGGCTAAACCCTATGGCTTATATACACGCCAGAGAGGGTATCTAGGGTTACAAAGTCGGTATCTAGGAGTAAGGCGGCTGGAGAAATCTTGAAGTGTACTACAAGTCTTCGGTAGAGGCAGCCTTGATCACGTCTCCCTTATGCGGCCTCCGGAGTCCACCTTGACCACGCATGAGGGCTCACCGGCCCAACCAAGGAGACGGACCGACTATGTTGGCACCCCCTAATCTAGGACACTGTCACTTACCACCAGGACAATGCGAGCCAATCGGCGAATCATAAACAGCATCATTAGGGCCAGTGCCAACATTTTTACCTAGTGGATTCAAAAAAGCAGAAACATAATTAAATAAATGTCAGAATCTACATCATGAGAATGATGAGAACTAACACAGAAAAAATGAATCTACATGATGACCAAGATAATTAGATAAACAAGACACAAAATAAACAAGGGGAAGCAAGCAGTCCACATACCTTGATCTCCTCCATGTGCTTTGCTTGGCGAAGACATGGTGTTTGCGTCGCGAGCAAGGATGGCGTGACGAATACCAACAACAAAAAAGAGGAAATTTAATAAAACCCTAGATACACCTTGCTCTGCCCACGGAGCCCACGTGAGTACCGGCTTCAAATCGAGAAGAAATCGCCTGCTTGCGAAAATGAACTACATCAGCAAAAAGCGCAGGCACTAAGAGAATGAACAACTAGATGGGGGACGATCACGAACGAGGGGATGAGAGACGGACCACAACCAATGGGGATGAGCGGCGGCGGTGCGGGGAGTGGGGTGAGGGGGAGCGGAGGGGGACGTGAAATAGAAGAATCTGAAGCAACGTACTGATAAAAGGAAACCCGGGCGCGGACGGATGCTCTGGATGACGGCGGTTGCCATGTTCGACGGCGGTTGCTGTGCGCGATGGCGGTTTTCACGGGGGTGGGGGGTTGCTCCGGGCGGCACTAGAAGAGAGGGAGAAGTGGGAGTGCGTGGGAGGGACGCGTGTGAGAGGCACTTGGGAAGAACTGCACAAACGGCCCGGCCCGTAATGGCCCGGCTAATTTACAAGGAGCCGTACCCAGCCCATCAACAAAAGCCGAAATGACAGGCCAGGCCAAAATAATTGAAGCTCACTCGCAGGGAAGCAGAAGTCCACTTGTATAAAATGGAAACGCTTGCAGTTCACATTTTTCATAAAAATTTAAAGTAAAAAATGCATGAAACAAGATGCAGTTTGCTCCGCACGTTAATGACGCTCGGGCAATAACATGATGCAGTACACATAGTAAATAAAACCAGTTTCGACGATAAAAAATAGTCCGCCCGTGGACATAGCACGTCCAAAAAAAAAGACTTCCTCCAAATGAATACCCGCAAAAGAAAAAATAAAAAGGGGGGGACCCCCCACCCCCCGGGCCAAAAACTGTAGTTCGTTCAGATAAAGGATGCAGTCCACATTATTCAATAATGCAGTGCGGGCTTCTCTACAAAGAAGTGCGGTTACATCTAAAATGCAGTTCGCCATCTGAATTAGGTTATTTATACGGACTACCACTTACCAAAAACATACATTTCTGGATATATAGCGGTGGTGAACAATATTAATTATGAAATTTTAAAAAAACATGATCAAAAACCCACGATCACAGAAGACCACCACTCCGAGCGGTTGCATCGCTAAAAAGCCACGATCACATACGCAACCAAACCCACGATCTGCAGAACCACATCGTCAGGGAGATCATGCATATCATCCTTTGCAGCCATCCCGTCCTTAAATTCAGGCCTCCGCCAGCACTTTCTCATCCACAACAACCGAAATCGCCATTGCGCTGCCACCACTTCCCTACCACTCATCGATCTCCACAAAAAGACCAAGTTCAAGGAAGAAGAAGTTCTCCAGCCGATGGGGTTCATCAAGGATTTCAAGGATGTGGAGGCACACGGCAACACCAAGTTGCACGTCATCCACACCAACGACTTGCGGAAGGCGGCGACCACCATCGAGCAGTACGAGTGCCACCTCCAGTGGGAGCGCCACAAGATCGTTGGAGTTGATGTGGAGTACACCAAGGAGGAAGGCCCGAACCAGAAGGCCTCCCTTGTTCAGCTCTCCATCGGCAAGGATCATCCGGTGCTGCTCTTCCAGCTCAGCGAAGCCCACGACAACTGCATCAGGTTCGACAACTTACTCACCGACCCCAGGTACACGTTTGCTGGCTTCTCCATCGACGGCGACATAGAGATGCTTGACCGCGTCGGGCTGCACATCGCCCACTTCATCGACATCCAGAAGGAATGGAGGGTGCCCACAGCGACCAAGCCGCTTGACTCCCTTGCAGACGTCTTTGGCATCCTCGTCGACGACTACTACAACAACATGAAGAAGAAGATGACGGACACAGAGCACAAGCACTGGGAGTGCATGCCCCTGACCATGAGGCACATCGAGTATGCGGCAAAGGATGCTTACGCCGCGTACGAGATCTAGAGCCGCCTCACCATCACCCAGGAAGGGTTTCACCGGGCAAAGCTCGAGAAGCAGCAGTCCAGGAAGCGCGCCAGGACCTAGGGCGACTACGACTACTGAAGGAGGTGTTGTCGACCAAGAATGTATCTAGAAGATTGCTCGTGCGATTTTAGATTTCTCATCAGATTTCCCCTCTCTCAAGTTTGTAGTTTGCTTGTGTTGTAGTTTGCTTTCAAATCATGTAGTTTGCTTTGTAATCATGCAGTTTGCTTATCTTATGAACAAGTATATTTCCAGTACATTGTTGCAATTCTCTGTTAGAATATACTGCAGTCCACTAAAAATATAAACATAGCAGCGATAGTATGTCATTAGGGTACCGCACAAGGCAGGTGCACATAGCAGTGCACAAACGGATGAGCATGTAGTGCATAGATGAAGATCCATGCAGTGCACAACCATCATGAAGGGACATGCAGTACAGAATGTTCTTAAATGAAGTGCACAACGACCTAACAAAGCAGTGCACACACGCATGCAACATACAAAAAAAAAATGACCGCCTAGGTGCAACCTGGTCCCAGCGAGTCTCATACCGATAGTATGTCATTAGGGTACCGCACAAGGCAGGTGCACATAGCAGTGCACAAACGGACGAGCATGCAGTGCACAGATGAAGATCCATGCAGTGCACAACCGTCATGAAGGGACATGCAGTACAGAATGTTCTTAAATGAAGTGCACAACGACCTAACAAAGCAGTGCACACACGCATGCAACATACAAAAAAATAAAAAAATGATCGCCTAGGTGCAACCTGGTCCCAGCGAGTCTCGTACTGAGTCAGCATGCATGGGGACAGGCACATCAGGGCCCACAGGTCATAGTGATGCGGGAGAGAGCGCTGTGTGTGAGCGCACAATAAGTGTTACAAGGAGTTCGGAAGGGTTGCCTCGTTTGGGCTTATAAACCGGTCGTGCCCGCCCTCGGCGGGCGAGGTGGGACTAAACTTTAGCACATACCAACTGCACTGAGCGAAGCAGCCGTGCAGGTAGGTAGACTTGGGCCGGATGTGACTTACCACCCAAAAGGCCCAACAGACTCTCACATTCCACGGCCCAATAAAAAAACAAACACTCAAAAAATAAAAAAGAATACCATTACAATGCGTTTATCACCAACAACAAAAATAAAAAATAAAAATAAATGCATAACCACAACAAAAAAAATGTGGGGGGGGAACCCCCCCACCCCTCCCCCCCAACTGCAGTTCTTTCACATAAAAAATGCAGGCCGCCAGATATCACAACAGAAATGCAATCCGCCAACTTCAATAATGCAGTACGTTAACATCAAAGAAGCAGTGCTCTTGTTAACAAAAAATGCAGTACAGTATATTGATCAGATTACATCTACCGCCTACCACCTACCACACCACTTATTGCTTTTTATTATTGTTGACTAATAAGCCAGCCATACTCGCTCCATAAAACCTATCCATCCGGGCTCCCAACTAACAGAACTAATCAGTCTCCTTCCTATCTCCAAATCAAGATCTAGGGTTCCGCCCATTCTCCTCCTCCTATTTGCCTCTGCCCTGCCGTGCCATGGACTGCTCATGCGGCTGTTTGGCAAGGATGGTGCCGATAGCGGAGGCATGCGTGTACCATCAAGGTGTGGAGCTCACGGAGACTCAGCGGCGCAGCCAGCTCGAGTGCCAGCTAACCACCAACCGCGGGTTTCGGGCACCATTTCTATATCGCCTCATGCCTGTAGACCTCGAGGAATCATGGGTGTTTGTTTCCCCTCCTGGTCTCATTTACTTTTTAGGTTCCAAATCCACAACTGAACGTATGTTTCCGTCAGTTAGCTTAGTCTTATCAATACCCAGCTCTGCATTTTTCTTCAGATTAGTCAGTAATTAAACACTACATGGTTCTATGTATATTTCTTTAGTCTGGGTTAGGTGTGCACTAGTTTGAACGAACCTAAACAAACAATCACCAACACCCAAATCAAAAAAGCAGTTCCCTCACCCAAAGCATTGCAGTGCTCTTGCTTTCCTAAAGTAGTGCAGTACCGTTTGAGCATGCAGTGCGAAAATGTTAGCAGAATAGTATATATTGTAGTAAAGTTACTAGTCAGGTCCATATATATTTTAGTTCATATATTGAACCTGTTTTTCTTACTAGTTGTCATATATCCATGCATATTTCAGTTCATATATAAAGATTATGTTTAGATATAGCAAAATTGTCAGGTGTTTACCTTTTCATTCAAAATGCATGCCAAATTGCAGAAAGTGCCATCCGCAATATGGTTTCCTGCTGCAAGTTCAGGGAAGCTTATTCTGGAGACAGTGCACAAGAATGGGTATGACTATATGCAAGCTGACTACCACATTGACTCTGATGGCTGCATTAACATAACTGCTGGCTGGAAGAAGTTTGTCTCCGAGAATGGATTCGAGGCCGGGAGAAGTGGTAATGGTGTTGTTCTACAGGAAAAAAGGATCTCTGCTGTTTAGAATATTTGCACTGTAGGCTGTCTAAGTTGAAGCAAAGCCGCATGTGCCATCTATGCAAATGTTTGCTTATGATGTATGTTTTTTAAATTATGTCTACCAGACGCTCCAACTCTATGTTCTTCAGACTGTTATAACAGACCCTTTTTTAGTGCATGTGAGCTCATCTGCAAAAATTTACAACCATGCTACAAGTTGCCATAGAAAATGCAGTTCATACATAACATATATTGCAGTGCAGTGCACTATACTAAGCATTGCAGCTCTCTTAGTGATATGAATGCAGTGCGAATGTTCGAAAACTTTGCAATAACCATCCGAAACAAACAAAGCTAGAAAACTTGACATTTATGAAGTTCTCTTATAAACATTAATGCAGTACGCGAATCAATAATTTGCAGTTCACTACACACCACAATGCAGTTTCAAAGATGCAAATCTAAGAAGCTGTCTTGTAAACTACAGTGCGGTTCCACAGGTGTAGTCCGCTATCTTCGAACATGCAGTACGCTTCAAAAAAAATGAAAGAAGTGCAAAAATTAAAACATAACAGATGATGAAACATACGGGGAACCAATCATGCTTCACACATTAAGTCGCACCTTGATCGCACACACAAAATATTAGTGCAACTGCTCAATTTCAAAACAGATGGCGCAACCAACACATTCAACCACCACGGGTACAAAAAACCAACGGCTGAACAAAACACGCCATTCTCTAAATTATTAATAAAAAACCGATTAAAAGGCAAATCTGAAGATTTGAAACAGAAGAACTCGTAGATTCAAACCGCATCAACGCGCAAGAACAAAAATAAAAAAAATGCAGAGGAGCGCACGAAGCACATCCCGACAGCCAAATCGATCTGGGTAAAATTGACACCGGATAACTCGTAAGAGCACAGATTGAAGCAAATTAGAAGCGATTAAACAAACACAAGAGACAAATTCTTACCTGCAAAAATGAATCAAAGCGAAGAACACCCGCATCAAAGACGAACACGAACGAACGGAGGAAGCTCATCCCGCTAAATCGCTCGATTTACGAAGATTCCAATGCGAATTACATTAAATGTCAAATAATAAAGGTCCACGGGCATCAAAAGACACCTAAAAACGACCCGCAACACCCGATTACACCAAGGACGCTCCACCGAACAAGCAGTACACTCTGTCAGTAATGCAGTGCACTTAGTTTTTCAATGACGTGCACTTGCGTGGAGGATGCAGTTCGGAAGTGTTAGCAGAATAACTATTCTCCTAATATTAGGAGAATAGACCGGCTGTATATTATATATATATATATATATATATATATATATATATATATATATATATATATATACAAATGTTTCCTGCCACCCAGTGGTAGTTACCACCACTTGCGTTTTGTATGTTATATGTAGTATCCGTCAAAACCGAGAGTATGTACACGTAGTATGTAGTATATAAGAACATTTGGGTAGTATGTATCTCATTTTTTTGATAGTATGTATCATATTTTGAGTATGTTTCTTTTTACGTACAAATATGTATGTATTTCATAAATATAATAAAAATTATGGGCCAACTTGCAATTTTTTCATGTAACTCACCTTGAAGTATCTTATATATAGTATATGCACATACTTAGAATGATAAAGTATTATATATACTACCACATGATAGTATATGAGACATGTGGGGTAACTACCCCCAGGTGGTAGGATGGATTTTCCCTATATATATATATATATATATAAACACTATTCTGATCACGGGATGAGAATAATATTCTGATAACTAGTCGACCTGTTGCAGCAGTAGTAGTTGAACTTCACCCAGGGAGAAGTTGAACTTCCGCAAACATTGTCCAAATGATGCTTGCGATATACAATTGGAAAGGTATGGACACGTGGATCAAAACCTACATTAAAGTTTTTGCAAAATCAACACGGTTTAAGAGCAGTTTTGCAAACCGTTTTTCTTTCATACAAAAAAACGTGAATCGTATTTCTGAGCCCATTTCTAAACCGTTCATCGGAATCAGGCAAATGACACGGCATTGGAAAGCTGCTGCAAATGCGCTCATTTCACATATATAAAGTTTTCTCTAATTCCAGAGGGTTAAAGAGTAATCTGAAAAATGGCGGATTTTCTCAAACCGAACAGCCGAGCCGTTTTTTTGGCCTAATTTGAAAATGCCTTATCCGTTTGATGCAAATGATATGGCATTGGAAAGCGTATGAAAATGCGCTTCTTTTTCATATAGAAACTTTATTCCAATTTTGAAAGGTTTAAAAGTAATTTAGAAAACGGTTGAAGTTCCCCTGAGTTCGTATTTTCTGGTTTTTTCCTCAATGGTTTGTCAGAATGTACCAAATGATATCGCGTTGGAAAGCTTGTATAAATGCAAAACTTTTTTTATATGATATTTCTCCCAATTCTCTACGGTTTTAAGTCAATTTTGAAAATAGCTAAAAATGTTTTTTAACCGTAATTTTCTCATACTTTGTCAGAATGGGGCAAATAATATACCGTTGGATAGCTATAAAAAATGTGAAACTTTTTCATATATAAAGTTTTCTCTGATTCCTAGCTGTTTTTAAGTAATTTCGAAAACGGCAAGATCATGCGTTCTGCCTACATCGTGAGAACAGTCTTCAGAAACGCACTGTGTGAAGTACTTGAACTTCTCGGACATGTCTACTTGAACTTCACTCTGTTTTTCACGTGCTATTTTTTGCCCATAACTCCCCAACCACTTGCTGGAATTGAGCAAATGATATACCGATGGAAAGCCGTTGAAAACACGCAACTTTCCCGTGTTGATCAGTTTTTCATACTCTCGACGGTTCAAAAGAATTTTTTGAATATGTAAAAACGTGTTTTAAACGGTATACATGAAACTTTTAAACCGTTCATCGGAATGTAGCATATAATATACCGTCGGAAAGCTTATGAATAGGAACAACTTTTTCATGTAGAAGGTTGTCACAAATTCGTTGCCGTTTGAGAGCAGTTTTCAAAAAGGTAAAGGCAACGTCGTTTTTGCCTTTTTTTTTACATGTAATTGAAGGACGGATGTCTTTGCATTAGAAATTTTGAACCGTGCAGGGAGAAGCACGTGAACTTCTTGCAATAACACTTTTTAGGCTTTTAGTTTTGTATTCTTTTTATTCTCACCTGAAACGCATTGCGTGTAGAAGTTGAACTGCTCGCTGTTTTCACTTTGAACTTCTGTCACGTTTTATTGTTCGTAATTTTTAATCCATTCGTCGGAGTTCCACAAATGATAAACCATTAGAAACCTATTGAAAAGACGCAACTTTTTTTAATACGGTTAAACTTTTCTTTTCGAACAACATACACCAATTTGTTTTAACCGTTTATTTTGGGATAGAGCATATGATATCCCTCTTGGAAAAGTTGTTGAATTGGAGGAACTTTTTTCATGCAGAGTATTTTTGTTTCAAATTTGTCATGGATCGAGAGAATTATTTTAAAGCACAAAAAACAACATTTTTGTGTGTGTTTTTGCACAAGTAAATACACGGTGAACCTCCTTTACAAAAAAAATTGAACTTCCTGGGCCGACCACGTGAACTTCTAGCAAAAGTCTTTTCAGACTTTGCCTTTCTATTCTTTTTTTCTTATATGAAACACACTCCATGTGGTAGTTGAACCGCTGGTTGTTTTCACTTTGAACTTCTCTCTGATGTTTTAAGCATAACTCCTAAAAACTCAGTGAAATTGAGCAAAAGATATAATGTCAGAAAGCCATCAAAAAGACGCAACTTTACGAGTTGAGCAGTTTTTCTAATTCGTGGCGGTTTGGGAGTTTTTTTTGAATATGTTAAAACTTATTTTTTCAAACGATATAAACAAAATTTTTAAACCATTTAATGGAATAGATCGTATGATATCCAGTTGGAGAGAGTTTGAATAGGAGAAATTTTGGCATGTAGAGAGTTTTTTCAAAATTAATCGCCATTTATGAGTTATCTTTAAAACTGCCCAAAATGGCACTTTTTGTGTGTTTTGAACTTGTAAATCCTAGGTTTTATTAAACTTTGAACTTCTGTATTAATTTAGTTTGAACTTCACTTTTTTTAACAAAGAATTCTTTTTTTATTTTTAAATAAATATCGAATTTGACTGTTTCTTCAATTTGAACTTCATGGTTGATTCTCTAATAACAATGGATATCTGAATTTTTTTAAAAAGGTAAAATCCTAGATTTTTAAATAAACATCGAACCACTTCTTTGTTTTAGTTTGAACTTCTAGCTTTTTTTCAAAACATGGAAGATCTTTTGAAACTTTTTTTAGTTGTTCCTTTATTTTAATTTGAACTTCTTCATTTTATTCTTTAGTAACGAGAAAAATCTGAGTTTTTTATATACTTTGAACTTCTCTGTTATTTTAATTTGGACTTCTTGATTTTATTCTCAGAAAAATTATGTTTTAAAATAAGCATCAAACATTTTTTTTAAAATTGAACTTCATACTTTTATTTTTCCTAGAAACAGAAAGAATTTTGGGTTTTCCGTATACATCGAACTACTTCCTTTTTTTAATTTGAAATTCTTGATTTTATTTGTTTGGTAACAAGGAAAATCTAATTTTTTTATAAATATCGAACTGCTCTATTTTTGTAATTTTGACTTCTTGATTTATTTCTTTTAGTAACAGAAAAATCCTAGTTTTGTAATAAATATTGAACCGGTCAATTATTTAAATTTGAACTTCAAGAGTTTTTTTATTTAGAAATGGTGAAAATCTTTTTTTATGAATTTTAAACTGCTCTATTTTTAAAATTTGAACTTCTTGTTTTTATTTTTTTCAACTTCCTATTTTTATTCTTTAATAACAAGGAATTTTTTTATATAAATTTTGATTTACTCCACTTTTTAAATTTGAACTTCTTGGCTTTATTCTTTGAGAAGCGGTGAAAAATCCGAGTTTTTAGTAAACGTTGAACCGCTTCGTTGGTTTGATTTGAACTTCTGGGGGCCTTTTCAGAAACGGGGAAAATTCATTTCTTTTTATAAATTTGAACCACTCTCTTTTCAAAATGTGAACCTCATATTTTTTCCTTCAGTAATGAGAATAATTTGAATTTCGATAAAAGTAGATTTGTTCTTTTTCATTGATAAAATTTCGTGTCAAGAACACCCCTGATTTTTTTGTGGGAACTACCCCATGGTTGGTTTTCGAACATTTCCAATTTGCGTTTGAATCTGAATTTTTTTTAGTTGTTCCTTTATTTCAATTTGAACTTCTTCATTTTATTCTTTAGTAACGAGAAAAAAAATCTAAGTTTCTTATAAACTTCGAACTTCTCTATTATTTTAATTTGAACTTCATAGTTTTATTCTTAGAAAAATAATTTTTTAAATAAGCTTCAAACTTTTAAAAAAATTGAACTTCATACTTTTATTTTTCCTAGAGACAGAAAGAATTTTGGGCTCTATTTTTAAAATTTGAACTTCTTGTTTTTTTATTGTTGGACTTCTTGTTTTCATTCTTTTATAACGAGAAAAAACTAAATTTTGTATAAACATAATTTGGACTTCTTGGATTTATTTCTTTTAGTAACCAAAAAATCCTATTTTTTTTAATAAACATCGACTTGTACCGTATTCTAAATTTGAATTTCTAGGTTTTTTTAACAGAGAAAATCCCTTTTATATAAAATTGTTTGAGATGCTTTTTTTTAATTTAACCTTCTTTCGGTTTCTAATAAACATTGAACTTCTTCGTCTTTTAAATTTGAACCTCTAGGCTTTTTCTAGAAATAAGGAAATCCAATTTTTTTTATAATGTTTGAAATGATCAATTTTTTGTAAACATCGAACGGATCCGGTTTTTCAATTCGAACTTAATTGTTTTATTTCAAAAAAATTGTAACGTGAGTTCGCTTTGGGTTTTATGTCAAAAAAAATCATGAAAAAGAACATTTTTTAATGATGCTCTAAATTTTTGAACATTTTGTCCATGTACTCATGAACAAAATTCTCCATGTGTTCTTAGTTGTTTTCTTTCTCCAATTTTCCCTAGCTTTTTTATAAACAACGAACTTGGCAGTTTTTTAATTTGAACTTCATAGTTTTATTTTCTTAAAACGGTACAATCCGAGTTTTATAAACATCGAACTTGGCTATTATTTGAATTTGAACTTCAGTTTCTTTTTTTTTCTCCACGGCGTTGATGAATGATGCAAGAACACAAGAAGAATAAATACTCCACAGCGTTGATGCATTTTGGAGATAAACTTGGGAGAAAACCAACCTGTGAAACTGAAACCAATGGACCAAAACACCAGTTTTTTGCACGTGCAGATACAACTGAACTTCAGTACATGCCCACCAACTAGTACTCTGTCAGCATCACACACACACACACTTTAGGCGTTATCTTCTTATTCTTTTATGTAATTCTCCACATGCAACAGAACTCCTGTTCAAATACTTTTTTGTTACAGAGTTTTCCTGTTTTTTATCCAGTCTATTATCTTTGAAGTTCAATTGTTTTTGTATCTAACCTGCCACACATTCTATTGTATAGGAACTCATCCAAATTCATTTTTTAGATCAAAGCAAATGCCCTATTGAACATCATCATCACAATATCCATAGCTTTGTTGCTACATCCAAAGCCAGCTACATCACCTAACTTCATCCAAAAAAGTACAGGGAGCAGCAGCAGTGTGTAGGAGGCCAGGGGAGTTGGGCAGGTCGCTAGTGGTGGCGCACTGGCGTGTGCAGGCGGGTGCGGGCTGGCGGATTCAGGCGGTGCGGTGGGGTCGATGCCGACGCCGGGATATGGTGGAGCTGGGGATGTGGCAGCGGTTGCTGTGGACGGGGGCGGGGCCCGTTGGTAGAAGGGCGGCAACAGCGGGCGACGGACGGGGGCCGCGGCGGCGGGATCCGGCGGCTGGGGGCTGGGCCCTCAGTGGCAGCAGCTGGATCCGGCCGTTTGGGGCCGGCCGCGGGATCCGGTGGTTGGGGGCACAGCCGCGGCGGCGGGATCCGGTGGTTGAGGAGCAGAGCCACGCAGGCGGGATTCGGTAGTTGGAGGTGGTGGCTGGCCGTGGCGGCGGTTGGAGGTTGGGGTGGCGGGGGCGGCGGCATGCCAGGACGAAGGCGGGCTCGGCGGCGTGGAAGGAGGAGGCGAGGGCGACAGCGCGCGCCGGCGCGCTGGAAGGAGGCGGGGGCGTCGGCAAGCCGGAAGGAGACGGGGTAGGTAGCGGCGGTGGATCGGGAGAAGTTCGTCGGCGGCGGCGTGATGCCGTGAGGAGGAGTGGGCAGATGGGATCGGGAGAGGGTAGGGGAGGGAGTCCTGAGAAGTGGGTGGGGTGGGTTTTTTTCTTTTACCGGTCGGGTGGGTTTCTCGGGAGTTCGGGAACACCTCCGCGGCTCCTATATAGGGGCGCTGTGATCAGAATACTATTCTGATCCTGGGATCAGAATAGTGTTACTATATATATATATCTATCTTTTAACCTTCTTCAAGCACCGTCATTGTCAAACCAGATTTAACTAAAGTGGGAGAGACAGACACCCGCCAATCGTTTTATGCAATACAAGTTGCATGTCAGTCGCGAAACCGGTCTCTTGTGCATGGACTAGTAAAGTTGGTCCAGGCCGCTTCATCCCACAATACCGTCAAATCCAAAATAACAAATGAGGGTAGCAATCTGAACATTAACGCGCACAATAAAATTATGTTCTACTCGTGCAAAACATCTACGCATAGACCTAGCTCATGATGCCACTGTAGGGAATCGTTGCATGGAAACAATTTTTTTTGCTACGGATTCACCCAAGATTTAATCTAGGAGATGCTAACAACGAGTGGGAGTGTGTCTACATACCCTTGTAGACCGAAAGCGGAAACGTTCAACGAACGTGGTTGATGTAGTCGTACTCTTCGCGATCCAATCCGATCGAGCGTCGCACAAACGACACCTCCGAGTTATGCACACATACGGCTAGGTGACATCTTCTCCTTCTTGATCCATCAAGCGAGGGGGAGAGGTAGATGGGATCTAGGCCAGCAGCACGACGGCATGGTGGTGGTGGTGGAATCTCAGCAGGGCTTCGCCAAGCAGTCGCGGAGCGAGGAGAAGTTGGAGCGAGAGAGGGAGGGCGGTGGCCAGGATTAGGGGTGGCTGTGCCAAGCCCCTCCCCTCTCTTTATATAGGGGGTGAGGGGTGCAGCCAGCCTTGCCCCCCCCCTCCAAGCCAAGGGGGCGGCGGCCAAGGGGGTGTTTGTTTATGTATCCACACATGTATTTGAGTTTCCGGTTAATACAATTATAGCATGGATAATAAACATTTATCAAGAACAAGAAAGTATGATAATAACAACTTTATTATTGCCTCCAGGGCATATTTCCAACAATGCCCCCAAACAAAATGGTGGACTTGATATATAGGATATTGGGAGTTTTGGAGATCGTTGTGGTTAAGGTGGTTGTGGAACGACTGACAAGAGGAGGACATACCTTGGAAAGGGACAACTGTTCCCTATGACATGATCAATAGACAACTGTTTGCTGCTTGCACCACAATTACCCTCGGTGATGGTTCGATGGCTCTTTTTTGGAAGGATAAATGGCTGTTGGGTGCTTCTTTTTGAGCCAATAAACATCACCCTTTGTCGAAAAAACACGGTCAAAAATTCGACTAAGCATCAATAAACAAAGATATATACTAAAATAAAAATGAAAACATAAATAAAAATAAAAAAAAAATTATTCTAAGATAGATTGAATGGAGGGCACCATAAAGAAGAAGAAAAAAAAGATAAATGATGACAAAAACTTGCACACAAATGGCATAGAAGTTGCATTATTCTGAACTTTGCAAACGCAAGCACATATAGCGGCAATTTTGCAGGAGGCTCAATTTCATGGTCATGCCCCCAATCCACTGGTAGATTCGACATGGGGTGGCCTGTACAAGAGCACGCCGGGCGCACACCCCTCGTCAACATCCAGGGAAGCCGGCATCAACCAGACTGGCTTGCTCAAGACCATCACCATCGTTGTGCGTCGTGGCGGGGCTATGCTCATCTAGACTTAAATACACTAGTCGTTAACCTGTGGATTCGCACGGGTTAGTGCATAAAATGATTCACAGAAATTGAATTATTAAGAACTCACAAAGTAACATACAGTTCAAAAGGAATTTGAATGTCAAGTTGCACGCCTGACATGCTAATGCTTATCACTCTAATTAAATATTATTCACACACAACATCAAATACCAATTAGTGCGAAAAAATGTCTTTTGTTGTTTGCTCGACTGCACATAATTTTGGTGTGGTCACAATTGATTATGAAATATTATGTATCATACAAAAATCTAATTAGAATTTCAATAATATAGTGGTATATTTATTGATGTCACTTCATAATAGACATGAGTTGATGTTTTTCCAATTCTCAGACCTTACCAGAATATTATTGAAAGAACACTTCTACATGAGAGAAAATGTTATGAATTTACAGTGACATGGTGAGATGATCTGAATCGATGAGATTTTGTTTTACTCAAGAATTGTAATATATGATGACCTTTTGTGTTTACTATGGACCAAATAGACAATACCTAGACGCCACGATTTCATTTGGCTCATGAATCACCATGCTGACGTTTTTGAGTGTACCCTGAAATCTTATCTGCAACCCACAAGCTGACACATAAACTCAGCAGATGAAAAAACAATGAGAAGATACTCATAATTAGCTCATGTCATGTATAGAGTTCATGGCAACGTGGATGTGTGGAAATTGAAGCATGGATTACCTAGTATCAAGCATATTATTCATCTGCTTTGTCATTGGTTCAGTTTTTCTCTTACTTCCCATGAAAGTGCATAGACCACTTCTAACTGCTACGCCAGCACCTTCCCTGCGGATGGCAGTACCGTGGTGGCCGCTAAGCACGACATCTTGCCGCAAGCGATACATGTGTGTGCATCGGCGTCAGGCGCAGCGGCTGTTCATCCTGGGCGGACGAACGTGCGTGCATCGGGGCCAGGTGCACCGGCTACGGCCGCTACTGCGTTGGCTTTGCATGCAGGTGCAGCACCTACACCAGCTCCCGTAGCACCTGTGCATGCTGTGCACGCGAGCGTGCATGCGAAGCCATGCAGATCAGCCGCAGCTGATTCGTCCATGGAGCCCCTGCAGTGGTGCGTGGAGTGGTAGCGTGGATGTGTGGAAATTGAAGCATGCATTACATAGTAAAGAGTTCATGGCAGCGTGGATGTGTGGAAATTGAAGCATGCATTAGTATCAAGCATATTATTTGTCTACTTTGTCATTGGTTCATTTTTCTCTCTTACTCCCTCGGTTTCTAAATATAAGCCCTTTTAGATATTTCAAAACAAACTACATACGGATGTATATAGACATCTTTTAGAGTGTAGATTCACTCATTTTGCTCCGTATGTAGTCCATATTAAAATCTCTAAAAAGACTTATATTTAGGAACGGAGGGAGTACTTCTAATGACACTGCTAGCCGCTCAGGTCCTACTGTCACCTCCCACTTCGAAAGGTAGGAAAGTAATTACCGTATCCTTTGCCATAGCAGGGATATTAGTTGGTCATCACTTCTTGCAATGTGATGAATGGAAGTCTTCTCATGCACAACAACATAGCCTTGATGGAGTAGGTTAAGTAAAATGGATTTGTAACAATGAACGTCTTATTCATGGAGTGTAAGTGTAACTGATTATGCTATGCATACACACATGCAACACTATACATCAATCTGATTTGGCATATGAAAAGCGTTATGTGGTCCAAATATACAATATTTTAATGACAAAGATTGTGTAGGAAATCACTTCTTTTTATCAGGTTGTAGGCATGGCCGTAATTAAATCTAGCCACGATATATCTCTTTCTCTTGATGCATTACCAGAAATTGTTACCTCTTTGTCTTTATCAGTGTATATGCAATGCATATTTACCAGGTATGTTTTGCGCGCCAGTTCAAAATTGATGGACTTGGCGATAGCCTGATGGTGGAAGCAGGTTGGCTCCTTGGCGTGCCTCTCCATCTGCCAAAAGGGGATATCCAGTTACGTGAATTTTTTTTCTGAGAGTTAGAACTTAGAATCTACCGTAACATGGTATTAACAGACTGGATTTTAGTTAATTGGAGAGAAATATATATTTATCATAACTGAAGTAAAAAAACGATACAAACCACCTATTTAAATGGCCAGAAAAACAACTCACATCCATGCCATGCATTTGTAGTAAGCGTAAGAACGACACTACTTTAATCCAATCTTTCAGCCTAAGTGACACATGTGCAGTGCTTCCCCCTCGATTTTTAGTGCACGATGGAAGAGCAGATCGGCTAGCATGCAGCTCAGCTACCATGGAAATGCAGTCTATGTTTCAGAAAATAGATGCAGCTTGTGTGCACGGGTGGGCTCCTTTAGGTAAATCAAGGAGATGGTGATGCCCTCTGGATCCAAAATAGACATGCAACAAAATTTATATTTGATTAAGCACATCAAGTTTCTACCGATCATAAAAGAACTCTATATGGACAAACAGGGACCAATTGAATGTGACTTCTTTAGAAGATTGCAAGAACTAGCGGAAGAAACAAAAAAGAACAAAAGACGGAGCCTAATGAAATGTTCTTTTGATTTAAGAACAATTCCATCTAGTCTGGATGAATATTTACATGTTTGGCTTAAAACATTCCAGAAGAGAGATAGATCCCTGGTGTTAGTGGGGGTCTCTGCTATGTTTTGGGCCATTTGGAAATTTAGAAATGATATTACTTTCAGAGATAAGACAATGCAAGATCCAATGTCTCTGGTGAAACTGGCTTGCAATTGGATTCTGGACTGGTCTATTTTGCAGATAAAAAAACCAGATCAAAACCTTCTGATGCTGGGAGCAAAGCTAGTAGAGCAGGTGGCAAGTGAAGTGTACCGGGCAACACAGGGATGGATACCTGGAATGCGAAGATTGGGAGGATGAAGATGATTGTGGTGGCTCCCCATCCCAACACCTTTGGCTGCTACTCCTAAAAAAATGTTTGTTGCTGTGGGCTGCGACCCAACTAGCTTGCCGACCTGTGGCTTATTAAAAACCTCCTCTTAGAGCACTTTAACTTGTCTTGCCTTGGTAGTAGTAGTTTAAGTCTGTAAGTCTTGAATCTTTGTTACCTGCTCGCTTTTGGGTTTCGTTAATGAAATCGGAGGGAAACCCCCCCTCTTTTGTTCAAAAAAAAAAAAGAACAAAAGACACAGAAAGATTACCCTGTCGGTTATTGCGTTAAATTATTGATGGAATCAAATATGCACCACCCTGTGTTGAGCGTACAGGTAGCCAGACGTATGTTCCATCAGTGTAACGACACCCTCAGCGGATCGAAAAGATAATAAAATTATGTCTAAATCCCTACAACCATAACCCTAGATCATTGTACTTACAGTTTGTGTGCTGGTTGGTGCCGGCAGATATCCATGGCTAGGAACAGGCGTGACAAACGCTGAGAAGGTCAGGGAGATTTACATCGGGACTGCTTTATCATGTGGCATAGTTCCTCCAAGCCAAGGCCAGGAGATGAGATCGGAAGAATTGATCGACTGCAAATTGGCTGGAGATATACAAACCAGGTCGTATATATGTAGGTTAGTAACAAAGAAACACAGTCATGATTTTGACTATTGGATAACGTCTCATCTACCGTGTCGAATCTGAACGGTTGGTTAGACTGGATCAGATATATTCCTTTTTTTCCCAATTGAAATCCAAGTTCTTTGTCAATTGAAACATCCAAGGGATTTATTAATAGATTGAAACCGTAATAATTCAGGCCCACTAAATAAATGGTTTGTATTTTTCCTATTTTCACCGATTAATGTGAGTATATCTAGGGAGTGTGTGATTCGTATCAGATAGATATAGATAGATAGATAGATAGATAGATAGATATAGATATAGATATAGATAGATAGATAGATAGATAGATAGGCTTATCTACCTATCCTTTACGATCAGTTTGATACAAGAACGGGATGCACCTAGCTACATTTAATTAGAAGTATCCTTTACCATCAATTTGATACTACAAGAACCACACATGTGCCTACATTAAATATCAACATATCCAAGTTATGTACACATATCTATTAACAGTTCAAAATAAACTTCTCGATTGCCAACAATTAATAGGTTGCATCTATCCATTGCCAACAATTTGATATAAGAGCTAGATGTGCTACATTAAATTAGAACATATCCAAGTCATGTATCTCTCAATTAATTAAAAACAATCCAATTAAGCGATCGAAGAGCGAAGGGAGTCTGAAAACTTGCACTGTGACCACTATATATGTAGACTGAGTGGTGCAAACGTTCTGCATAAACACATACCAATAGTACTATACAACATAGAACATGACCAACACAAAACTAGCTGGAGTGTTATGCTTCCTAGTCCTCGTGGCTATCTCTTCTTGTTCGCATCATGCACGAGCAGCCCACGAGGTAGATCACTGCCTCCTTGATAAAAAAAAGGTGATGCGAGATTGCTGGCAGAACATCGAAAAGAACCTTGGTGTCCGGTACCCGCCACACGAGAGCGCATGTTGCGATACAATAAGAGATGCAAAAAACATCCACTGCGTCTGTGATCGGTTCACCGCTCACGAACTGACTTTGATCAGTCTAGCCAAGTTTGCTATGGTTACACATGTATGCGGCAACGGGTTGCACGCACACACTCACTGTGCAGGTTGGTATATATATTGTCATATTTGTACACATACACACATATATATGTTGATATATGTGCACACTTTATTATTAATTCTCATGTTCATCATTATGATGCGAAAAATTAAAATTTTGCAGGTTACAGTGTTCCGGTCATAACGGTACCACCTCCACCCCCAGCAAGTACCTAGGCCTTCAGTGTAAGACCATTCTCATAATGGATAAATAATTGAATAAAGCAAAGAATGATGTCAGATGAATGGCATTTGCATAGTGTATTTGTCTTTTTTTATGTGTAAAAAAATAATTGGGCATAGCCTCGTCACTTGTTGTTTGCATTGGTATGATAATTGGTTGTCGTGGATTCATAGGATTTTAACGGACATAGAAATAGAAAAAAAAACAGGCTTCCAATATGTGAAGTCATGTCCTCGTTGATCTTACATGATCAGGAAACAAAGAAATCCATCTAAAAACATAGAAATCAGGACAGAAAATGAGTACACTAGATCTCGACTCTACAGAAATGAACATCACATGGTACATATAGACTCTACACAGGGTAGAGTGTGCGTGCGTGCGTTCATAAAGGTGAGTATATGAGCGTCTGCGTTTGTACTGTGTTAAAAAAAATGAACATCACATAGTACATATAGACTCTACATAAAGGAATTAATCATTATTACTGTCTAGGAACATTTACTATATCTTCACGGCTAGGGGAGCATACTAGTACAACCAGGGAAATATCCTGCCGGGCATGATCCGTTCCCAACCTCCTCCGATAGTGTTTTTTTTTTCTTTCCTAGAGAAATTGCACCACACCGTGCTCATCATACATAGTACTAGCAATACTTTTGTTGTTGCGGAAAAATCACTTAGATGTATTAACCAAAGCAGCAGTACAAACATCCTTGAAAAAGAAGTATTGAAGTCACTTAGGGGCAGACCGTCTTCATCCTCTCAGACGAGCCGATGGCATGTCGCACCATCACCGTACCAAGCCTAACATCGTTGATAAGCAAGTATTAGAGGTGGGCTCGTTGAATAGGAGGTGAGAGATAGGGAGGAGTGAAGTAGATTAGGGGAGACAGAAGGGACGTGGAGTTTCTACACCCAGGAGCAAATGCTCCTGGTGTGAACAGTAAAATAAAAAAAAATTCTGAATTTTTTTTGTTGCATACTTTCACAAATGTTTGTTGTGCATGCAAAAATTCATCGCTAAATCACATTGGTGGAAGGCGTGGTAAAAAAACAAAATCGATGCTCTGAAAATGTTACTTTCAAAAACATTTGGAGCTCTGATTTTGTTTTTTTTTGGCACGACTTCCACCAATGTGTTTTCGTGATGAAATTTTGCATGAACAACAAACATTTGTGAAAGTATGTCCCAAAAAAAAATTTCAGAATTTTTTTGATTTTACTGTTCATACCAGGAGCAAATATTTGCTCCTGGGTGTAGAAAGGTACTTTCGAGACAGAAGTTCATTTGGTGTCTTTACTGCTTAAAGAAAATAAACTTTCAGATTTGCTCTTGACGGGGCCCTTGCGTAAATCGCCAGTGGTTGATTTTTTATTGTAATAAAACTGACGCATCCTTGGTGTAAGTCGTTAGTGGTGGGTTGTATACCACCTTACCGACAGACTATATTTTTGGCCCGTCATTGTTGTCGTCTTTAACTGGTAACAATTCATCGCTGAACAGCTGTATATTGGGATTGGCAGTGGTAACCTTTTTAACAGAATCCTCGCATTCTCCGACTTCACCATTGACGGTTCCGATCAGTTGTAGTAAGTACTAGCACGGACAGGTTTTCCATGCCGGTCAGTGGAGGAGACCTTTTGCGGTACATCTAAATAATATGAGCCGTTTATTTTCAGTTATTCAATGGACTAGATCCACAAATACTACTAAACAAAATCAGTAGTATATTTTGTTTAAGGGGTAAAATTGGAACACACAAAATAAATAGGAAGACTTTACTTGCAAACTATGATCCACCCATATGAGACTGTTGGCGCAGGACTGATCTGGCCGACCGAGTACTCTCCGAGGGAGATGAGATGCAGATGATTGTACGTAGAAAATCGATCGTGGACTGTACTTTTGAACAAGGAAATCAGCACGAAGCTAGCCAAGCTAGCCTCCCAGATTGATCGATCATGTCCAGATGCACTAGTCCGTGAACAGCCAATTGCTTTCCTACGATTACGCGTGCGTATACGTACACAAGGGCACGAAGCCCAGAATCTTGAAGGACGGCAGTTGCTTCGTCGACGTCATTAGAGCCAGTGAATGGTGTGAGCTCTCAAGCGTGATTGACTGTTGGGGCGCCGTCGATGACCGGTGGCCGTAACGACGAGGATGGTCACAGGGAGGGAATAATTACGAAACAAAAAAAAAGAGAAAACTACCCATCTGTTCAACGGCTGAGATGATTCAATACTACTCGGTCGGAGTAGTAGTATGATGTACCTTAAAAAGACTCCAGTGGAGACCGATCAGCGGATGGGTAGTCTGTCCTAATGGGTGATTCATTGAAATACTAGGTAAGAAGAATTTAAGTTTTGAATCACATCGAGAAGAAAGAAATGGTGGATATCAGTCGTCGTTCTGATGCCATATTAAATGAGCAAGATTCATGCATGTGCCAAATCTTTATTTACAGAAAGTAAGTTAACATATTTTCTCATGCCAAAATACATCCACTAAATAGACACTGGTCTCGCTCTTGTAGCGTGCTCGAGCAACCATTTTTTTTTTTTGAGGAAAAGTGGTTCCCCCGATTTTCATTAAGAAAACTTTTAGGTTCACTACACCACCAAAACGTGCCCATCAGCAGAGCTCAAATCTGGTAATCAGGGGAGGCCCTTAGATCATCATATTGGGACTCTAGAACCCAACAAACTATTAAACCGCTAGCAAGACTAAAACTGCTAACAAAAGCCAAACCAGGTCGAAACCAAGCTGTGGACCACAGCCAGATCCAGACCGAGACGGTCTTACCAACTTTAGAGGTTTTACAGACGGGGGAATAGAAAGTAAAGGAGTCTGGACAGCATATATAAAGGTAAAGTCCTTTTCCAAAACACGCAGCAGAAGTTGTAGCAGTCGAAGAAGATGAAGCAACCTTAGTACTCCCTCCATTCCCTTATACAAGGCCACTATGTAAAATACATTTTGCATCTATACAAGACCACCAACAGTAATCGAGGCAAAAATTAATGATATTTCCTCGTACTAAAAACTTGTTTAATACTTGAATGCATGCAGTCATAATGACACTCTGCTACTTCCGTCCCTTTCCTTCCCTTTCCTTCCTTGCATGAAAGCGGCGTATTAATGATCCCGGTTAACGAAAAGAAAAATTGGCTTGCAAAGCAGTTATTAAATTTTACCTTGGTACCTGTAATCTGAGTTTGTGACCTTGTATAAGGGAATGGAGGGAGTACGTAGTTTCTTCATTTCATTCCTCCCATAGCCACCAGTGATTCTGAGAACTCCAGGATGCCATCCCTTCGACTCCTGGAACACTTCACTTGATATATGTTCTAGAAGCTTTACCCCCCATGGTGGTCCAGCAACCATGGGCAGCAGTGTATGTATTTTCTCATGTACAAAAAGCCATGCTCCGGTTGATTATACAGAGCACTTAAGAGTAAACAATTTCATGACCTGTATAATTTTAATTTTTTCCAAGAAGTTGTACTCGGCGGATATTTTTCTAAAAATCGAGTGCTAGATATTTTAAGTGGGGTACATAAAATAAAATGGGTGTGTCTATTTAACGCTTGACTGTTTTCCAATTCAACAACAATCAAATTTCCTGACCAATGAACAAATGACAACTGTATGTCCCCAAAACCCTCCACCAGCCACTGTATAATTTCTATTTCCTGAAAAAACGGGTCGGGCAAACTCTGACCCGGTTTCAACTAACCGGCACCACAACCCTCCCTGGACCACAGCTAATAGCTGGCCATCAACTTGCGACCCACGGAAAGAGGTAAACCCCTTGGAAAATCTCCACCCTTCTTCTACATAACAGCAGAGATCTCACCTCTAACACACACCACAACACAGAAACAAATCAGGCCGGGGGCCATGGAAGAAGGGTGGGGAGAAGAAGAAAGAGCAGATCAAAAACAGATCAGGCAGGCGGCCATGGGAGAAGGGGGTGAACCTGGAGAGGAGGGTGTACCTGGAGACGAGCAAGAACGAAGAACAGAAGCCAGACAATTGGGGAAATCCCAGGAAAATCAACAGGTCAGGAACACTTCTACTCCTACCCTAGTGCTTCAATTCTTCACCCGCTTCACTCTTTTACATGGAATATCCGGAAAAACAAAGGCATCAGAGAAACTAGATACAAAATCAAGAGTTAAATAGACACTCCCAATAAGAAACAAACAGGAAAACACACTACAAACTAGATACTATGGAAAGAATTGTTCACTACCAGCAAACAAAACGTGGATAGTTACAGAAATGACACTGCAAGAACACATTGATCACTAGTAGTTGACAAGACTTTGATAGTTACAGAAACTGCCTAAGAAATACACTGGAAGTACACTAGCAGACCTTGCCAACTTACACTGAAACTGCCTAAGAATTACACTGCAATAGACCAATAATTACAGTGCAAATCCCCTAGAAATTACATTGTGATTAGCAAACGAATTACAGTGCAATAGACCAATAATTACAGTGTGATTACCAAACGAATTACAGTGCAAACTGCCCATGAATTACAGTGGAAATTGCCTAGAAAATTTCAATGTAGCATATGAAGTTACGCTGGAAAAACCCACAATTTTTACACTGTAAAATACATATGCTAATTGTGCTATTACTGACATTTCTTTTCCAAAAATGCAGATGGGGAGCATGCCAAGAACAATAACAGAAGACGACCTACTGTCAATGTCACAGGAAGATCTCATCCTAATCGTGAGTACCAATAAATGGCAAAAACTTAGATGAGAATGATGAGTACATGAAAAACAAAATCTCACACATAAAAACATTGCTGGAATCATTTTATTTTACTGCGCTCCTACAGTCAGACATTATATACAAGGAAAGAAACTAAAACTATAAATATCAGTATTACTATTACAGCTGCTTGGAAGAGGGATTCATTAGTTATGTTATTACAGCAAGAACTCTAGTTTATGAACATGTTGCTTACAGGTACATTCGGCAAATGGGGGTACAACACAAATAAGAGTGGAAGACTCCAGTAACAAAACACATAACAGCAACAACCCATCAGTACATTCTAGAGTAAGTGAAAATATTGGTGAAAATTTCATGATTTGACAAAAATAAGAGAGAAACTTACAATTTCAGTACTCTTCTGCAGACATTTGAAGAAATGGAGAACGAAGGTACACCAAGCGAAGAAGTTGCAACAGAATAGAACCCCTGGCATGCAGACCTGTTTGCCAACATGAACTTGGAACAGGTGGGTACATAAAAAGACAAAAATTCAGTAACAAGTTACATATCATAGAAGTTAAAACTAGTAAGAAATATACGACTGAAGCAAAATGCTAAGAATGCAGGTGACTGTAGATGATGACCCTAGTTCAGCAGCAACAAAAGAAAACAACACTTGCCAGAACAATGAAGAAACAAAAAGACTAGAATCAGACCACTCACATGAAGTAAATGACAACGAATACCTCGACGACGAAGACATTGAAAGATTGCTGCCAAATGAACAAGAGGCTACATCAGAGGGCAATCTGATGAACACTAGCAGCAACTTCAAGCCACACTTAGGCATGCATTTCAAAACAAAGGAAGAAGGCCAGGAATATATCAACTTCTACTCCAAAGTGGCTGGATTCTCAGTGGCTACAGTAGCAGCATCAAGAACAACAAGCAAAAAAAGGAACAATGAGGTGGCAAGAATAACTATGAAGTGCAACAAGTGGGGCAAGACAAAGGAAGTGGACAAAGAATGCATACACTAGTAGAAAACAGGGCATTGGTTTTTGCCAGATCAGAGCAACAGTCCCGGTCTACTTACGAACCGGGACTAATGCGTGCATCAGTCCCGGTTCGAGCGGCTAGGACGCCGACCGGGCCTCGGCAGGCACCAGTCCCAGTTCGGCTGGGACCTTTAGTCCCGGTTCCAGCCACCAACCGGGACTAAAGGGCCTCGCTCCTGGCGCAACCCCTTTAGTCCCGGTTGGTGTCTGGAACCGGGACTAAAGGTCAGTCTTCAGTCCCGGTTCTAGACACCAACCGGGACTAAAAAGATGCCTATATATATGCTCGCCCCTGCGCGCTCACTCCTCTGTTTTTTGGCCGGCCGGCGTGTGGGAGGTGTGTGCTACTCTGTTCTCACCTCCTATGCACATGAGGTGTTTGATGAAATGCCCGAGCCACACTTAAGTTTTCTCCTCTCTAAGCTCGACCTCCAAGCTACATTTTCCCCAAGATTTGTCTAGGTTTGGCGGTGCACCAACTATCCAAGTGTTCTAAAAGGTTAGCAACTTCATCCTTTCATCTCTCACTGCTAGTTTAGCTCATTTCAAATGCTCTAGAAGTAGAGTGGTTTGTGGGTTTTAGTGGAGGTGTGTATGTGGGAGTTCTTTTGATTTAGATGCACAATTTGAGCTCAAATTAACTTCTTAGAGTTTGCACATGTGTAGGGTGCCGTCCCGTCCCCGTCCCCGTCCTCACCGCCGTCGATCGCCCGCGCCGATCTCGTCGCTGGCACCACCGTGGTGAGCCTCTTGTTCTTATCTTCTTTTTAAAAGAAAAAATTCTTACTAGTATGATTTAGATAGCTACTTGTATAATTTTCTTACTTGTATTATTGTTTGTTATTATATAGTGCCATGGTTTTGGTATCCGCCCCCGTCGGCTCTCGTCCGGTCTATGATTCGGATGTGGTATATTATCTTTTATAACTATTTGTTTCATTTAGTGTTTATGACAATTATGCCGACCAACGTGACATAGATGTTTTTATCTAGGAGGTATGTGAACCGGAAATTCCAACCGACCCTCTTGTCGAGAGGTTAAATTTAGTTGAAAAAGAAAACAATTATTTAAAAGAAAAATTGAAAAGAATTGAAGAAGAGAAGATGAAATTGGAGTTGCATGTTGCCGATGTCGTCGATCTACACAAGATCCAGATGGATGCAATGCGCTTGAAGATTAGAAAGATTAGAAAATATGCCATTGATAATGAGGCTTGGTATTATTATGCTATTGGATCAATTGTTACCTTAGTTGCGATTTTGATCGCATTTGTTGTTGCATTTAAATGTTTTACATAGTTGTATGTTAGTTTCAATGTATGTTTTAATTAGATGCTCTAGAGAGCTGTATGTTGTTCTATGAGAACTATGTATGAACTTTATGTATTTATTTTTTCAGTAATAACATTTGATCACTACTGTACTTTGGTTTTAATGTGATGATGAACTTGTATTAATTTGGTCATTTCTCTATTCATGATGTTCTGTAATGGTTTTTGATACACTTAATTATATAATGCACGCAGATGAACCGGCAATGGATGTACGGTGACTGACGCACATCCGAGTACATTACGGGCCTGCATAATTTTCTCGAAGTGGCTGAGGCAAACAAGCAGAATGGTTTTATGTATTGTCAATGTACTGTCTGTGGGAATACGAAGGATTACTCTTCCTCGAAAACCCTTCACTTCCACCTGCTTGAGAAGGGTTTCATGCCACACTATAATGTTTGGACCAAGCACGGAGAAATAGGGGTTATGATGGAAGACAACAAAGAAGAAGAGGATGATGACAACTATCCTATGTTCCCTGAATACGGTGATACTGCAACGGGGGAAGCTGAAGATCAAGAGGCACCAGATGTGCCCAATGATGATCTTCGCCGGGTCATTGTTGATGCACAGAGAGGATGCGAAAGTGAAAGGGAGAAGTTGAAGTTCGATCACATGTTAGAGGATCACAAAAAAGGGTTGTACCCAAATTGCGAAGATGGCAACACAAAGCTCGGTACCGCACTGGAATTGCTGCAATGGAAGGCAGAGAATGGTGTATCTGACAAGGGATTTGGGAAGCTACTGAAAATAGTGAAGAAGAAGCTTCCAAAGGATAACGAATTGCCTGACAGTACGTACGAAGCAAAGAAGGTTCTCTACCCTATAGGATTAGAGGTGCAGAAGATACATGCATGCCCTAATGACTGCATCCTCTACCGCGGTGAGGAGTACGAGAATTTGAATGCATGCCCGGTATGCGGTGCATTGCGGTATAAGGTCAGACGAGATGACCCTGGTGATGTTGAGGGCGAGCGCCCCAAGAAGAGGGCTCCTGCCAAGGTGATGTGGTATGCTCCTATAATACCATGGTTGAAACATCTGTTCAGAAACAAAGAGCATGCCAAGTTGTTGTGATGGCACAAAGAAGACCGTAAGAAAGACGGGAAGTTGAGAGTACCTGCTGATGGGTCGCAGTGGAGAAAAATCGAGAGAAAGTGGCCGGACTTTGCAGGTGACGCAAGGAACTTATGGTTTGGTTTAAGTGCAGATGGCATTAATCCTTTTGGGGAGCAGAGCAGCAATCATAGCACCAGGCCCGTGACTCTATGTATCTATAACCTTCCTCCTTGGTTGTGCATGAAGCAGAAGTTCATTATAATGCCAGTGCTCATCCAAGGCCCTAAGCAACCCGGCAACGACATTGATGTGTACCTAAGGCCATTAGTTGAAGAACTTTTACAGCTGTGGGACATAAAAGGTGTACGTGTGTGGGATGAGCACAAACAGCAGGAATTTGACCTACGAGCGTTGCTGTTTGTAACCATCAATGATTGGCCTGCTCTTAGTAACCTTTCAGGACAGACAAACAAGGGATACAACGCATGCACGCACTGTTTACATGAGACTGAAAGTATATATTTGGACAAATGCAAGAAGAATGTGTACCTGGGACATCGTCGATTTCTTCCGACCAAGCATGCCTTAAGAAAGAAAGGCAAGCATTTCAAACGTGAGGTAGATCACCGGAAGAAGCCTGTCCTCCGTACTGGTGATGATATACTTGATATGGTCAAGGATTTACAAGTAATTTTTGGAAAGGGTCCTGGCGGACAATCTGTTCCGAATGACGATGACGGTCACGCAGCCATGTGGAAGAAGAAATCTATATTTGGGACCTACCCTATTGGAAAGACCTAGAGGTCCGCTCTGCAATCGACGTGATGCACGTGACGAAGAATCTTTGCGTGAACCTGCTAGGCTTCTTGGGCGTGTATGGGAAGACAAAAGATACACCGGAGGCACGGGAGGACCAGCAACGTATGAACGAAAAAGACGGCATGCATCCAAAGCAGTATCAAGGTCCTGCCAGCTACGCTCTTACCAAAGCATAGAAGGAAATCTTTTTTGAATGCCTGCTCAGTATCAAGGTCCCGTCTGGCTTCTCGTCGAATATAAAGGGAATAATAAATATGGCAGAGAAAAAAATTCCAGAACCTAAAGTCTCATGACTGCCACGTAATTATGACGCAACTGCTTCCGGTTGCATTGAGGGGGCTTCTACCAGAAAATGTTCGATTAGCCATTGTGAAGCTATGTGCATTCCTCAATGCAATTTCTCAGAAGGTAATCGATCCAGAAATCCTACCAAGGTTACAGAATGATTTGGTCCAATGTCTTGTCAGTTTCGAGTTGGTGTTCCCACCATCGTTCTTCAATATTATGACGCACGTCCTAGTTCACCTAGTCGACGAGATTGCAATTCTGGGTCCTGTATTTCTACACAATATGTTCCCCTTTGAGAGGTTCATGGGAGTCTTAAAGAAATATGTTCGTAACCGTGCTAGGCCAGAAGGAAGCATCTCCACGGGCCATCAAACAGAGGAGGTCATTGAGTTTTGTGTTGACTTTATTCCTGACCTTAAGCCGATTGGTGTTCCTGAATGGCGGCATGAGGGGAGACTGGGTGGAAAAGGCATGCTAGGACCGAACTCAATAATATGTAGGGACGGGCATTCTTGGGCGCAAGCACACTACACAGTTCTACAGAATTCTACCTTGGTGGCCCCGTATATCAATGAACACAAGAATATTCTACGCTCCAAACACCCGGAGCAGTCTGACGACTGGATTACACGTGAACACATGGGGACTTTCGGCGGTTGGATGCAAACACATCTCATGGGTAACACCACTGTTGGAGATGACCTGTACTTCTTGGCCAGGACACCATCTTTGACTGTATTGACTTTCCAAGGGTACGAGATAAATGGGAATACATTTTACATGATCGCCCAAGATAAAAAGAGCACCAACCAAAACAGTGGTGTCCGCTTTGATGCAGCAAACACCAATAGGGCAAAGGACACATATTATGGTTACATAGAGGACATATGGGAACTTGACTATGGACGTGATTTTAAGGTCCCTTTGTTTCGGTGCAAATGGGTCAATCTGTCAGGAGGCGGGGTACAGGTAGACCCGCAGTACGGAATGACAACAGTGAATCTCAACAATCTTGGGTACACAGACGAACCATTCGTCCTAGCCAATGATGTGGCGCAGGTTTTCTATGTGAAGGACATGTCTACCAAACCGAGAAAAAGAAAAGATAAGGAAGCGAATACATCATACGATGAGCCAAAGCGCCACATAGTTCTTTCAGGGAAAAGAAACATCGTGGGAGTGGAGGACAAGACAGACATGTCAGAAGATTATGAAAAGTTTCATGAAATTTCTCCCTTCAGAGTGAAGACTGACCCAAGCATCCTGTTAAATGATGAAGATTATCCATGGTTACGGCGCAATAAGCAAGGGACACACGCGAAGAAATAGTTTTATACCCCAAGATCCCACTCTGGGATGTCACCGGCTTCACCGCCATCACTTTTTCTCTAGTGTGAGTTTCCGGACTTATAGCTGGAAAGTGCCACTTCGGACAAACCGGAGGGAATCTTTGTAAGAGCTAGCTTGGGCATTTTGGCATTTGAAACATGATTTTAGAATAATTATTTATTAAGTTATGAAATTTCAATTATTCCTATCCTTTCAGTCCCGGTTGGTGGCTCCATATAAAATAACAAGGTTAATATAGACATGGCTTAAACGTCTTGACATGGATGAATACAGCAGAAGCATCGGAGATGATAAGAGAGAAACGTTGTATGACATAAAGTTGGAGGTACTATGTGGTTTCTCGGATCGGAGATGATAAGAGAGAAACGTTGTCTGACATAAAGAAAATATAACATTATTAGGTTAACAGAAAATACTAGAAGATTCATAGTAAGGGTCTATCTCCTTCACATAGGGAACATTGGTGTCGGCTTTTTTTGAATCACTATGTGTCTATGCATCAAAATAAATTAGGTTAACAAAAAGTATCGGAATTCTAGCTATTTTGTCACTATTTGATGAAAATCTATATCATGAAATAAAGTTATATAAAATTCTAGTTATGATCAACTAAAACAAAACTATAATATTCTTCAATAGCAAAAAGAATCAACTAAAAAGCTTTTATAAAACTCTAGTTATGATCAAAATAATATTAACTTAAAATTATATAAAATTTATGCAACTAAAATTTTCATAAAGTATTTTTTGTTAAAAACTTTAATAGAAAAAATAATTAAAATATGCAAAAAATAACATAAAAAATAAAAAATAAAATTGACATAACATATGCAAAAAATAACATAAAAAATAAAAAAACATAACATATGCAAAAAATTAAAATTGCCATAACATAACAAATAAAAAGACATAACATATGCAAAAAATTGAAATTGCCATAACATAAAAAATAACATAAAAAAATAAAAAGACATAACATGTGCCATATATTTTATAGTGGTTATGAAAGAATATTAAAATTGACATAACATATGCAAAAAATAACATAAAAAATAAAAAAAACATAACATATGCAAAAAATTAAAATTGCCATAACATAAAAAATAAAAAGACATAACATGTGCCATATATTTTATAGTGGTTATGAAAGAATATTAAAATTGACATAACATATGCAAAAAATAACATAAAAAATAAAAAAACATAAGATATGCAAAAAATAACATAAAAAATAAAAAATACCCGCCTACTAGCAGACACCACGGCCTGCATACGACTAGAAACCCAACTATATATGGGTCAGGATGCAGGCCCGCAGGGCTAGTAGGCCCAACAGGGTAGAGGTTAGGCAATTAACTGCCTGCTTTAGAGAGGAGCTTGGGAGAGAGATCGCAACCGCGTATATAAACCGGTGCGATCTCCTCTCACTTGGCGAGGTGGGACTAAACTCCCACCGCCCCACGACTGTGCCACCCTTTAGTCCCGGTTGGTGGCTAGGACCGGGACTAAAGGCCCCCCTTTAGTCCCGGTCCGAGCCACCAACCGGGACTAAAGGGTTGGGTTTCCCGCCCTTTGGGCTGGTGAAATTCACCTTTAGTCTCGGTTGGTGGCTCGGACCGGGACTAAAGGGGTGCCTTCAGTCCCGGTTGGAGCCACCAACCGGGACTAAAGGGTTGGGTATATAAGCAGCACTTGAGAATTTTTCTCCCATGCTCTCCCCCGACGCCGAACCACAGCACGACGCCGCCAGGCTGCTGCGCCGGAGATCGCGTCGCCTCCGAGCCGTACCCCCCCTCGCCGACGCCCTCACCGCGCCCTGCCCCGACGCCCTCGCCGCGCCCTGCCCCGACGTCGCCGTCGCCGAGCCCTGCCCCGACGCCGCCGTCGCCGAGCCCTGCCCCGACACCGTCCCCCGCTCCCCTGCAACACACTGTGAGTCGCCGCGCCGTTCCCCTCCTCCTCCTCCCCCCCGCACCCCGACACCGCCGCCCGCCCCGACGCTGACGCCCCCATGCTCCGGCGACTCTTCTCCCTCTCTCTGAACAAATTCAGTTAACTGAATTTTTGACAGCAGTGAACAGTACGCCCACCATGTGTATGATGAAATGCCAGAGGGTGCTAGGGATTTTAGGAATTTTAGGGAATTTTTGTGGTGAGGTGTTGATGCATAAAAGAGAGTCTGGGAAAGTTTCAGAATTTTTGGAGTAGTTTAAATTGGGTTTTGATCATGGAGTTTGAATCTGGTCCAAATTTGAACTGGATGGAATTTGAAAATTTTGAACTGTGGAACCCAATGTTTTTGGTGAAATGGGTTGTGGGTACTACCTAGTAGCTAGGATAATTTTTTGTGGGTGCAGAAAAATTATAGAAAATATGGTTCCTTTGTAAACCAAAGAAACTAGGATAAATATAAATTCCAACTTGGGAATTTATTAAATATGAGAAAAATATTTTTGTGGATAGGAGAGGTTGTGGATGCTGTCCTAGAATGTGAGAATGACTTGAGGGATAATTTAGAAGTGACAGAAAAATTATTGGAAGAATTTAGAGTGCATGCCTTGAGGTTTGCAACAAATCTATGCATCTTTGGAAAAATTATTGGAAGAATTTAGAGAGGGAGAATGACTTTGCATTTTGCCTTGAGGTTTGCAACAAATATGTGCATCTTTGGATCATGATCAGTAAGGTTGTTTTGTTGAGGGTAATTAGTACATGCTTGCCATGCTCTTTGTTGCCATGAAAAACTGCTGTAGCATATATTTTACTTGCCTCAAAGGTTGCATCATGAATCTGTTTTCTGCCACTATGCAAATATCACTAAGTCTGAAAATCTGTTAATACTTGTCAACTTGATCATGATGATTGCCATTGATCTAGGGGTCATTTGAATTAGTTCAGTAAGCATGTTTTGCCATGTGTTACATCTCCGTGGAATTACAGGTTGTGGTGTTGCATCTCCGTGGAGTTGGTCCCTGATCGTCCCTCCGCTGTTCGACAAAAGGTGTCCATTTGTTGTATGTTGAGTTTTGTTCATAGGATGATGGTTGGTTCATTTGTTGAGTTGTGTATTCATCTTGTGTATAAATCTTGTATTCATCTTGTATTCATTTTGTATTCATCTCGTGTATAAATCTTGTATTCATCTTGTACAAATATCGTCGTAACTTCGACATGAGGGGGGGGGGGGGGTCATTAAAAGATAACCCCGATAACTTTGATTTTGAGGCATATGAAAACCTGATTTGCACGTCGGACAAGCATGAGAGAGGCGGTCCGCAAAGTATCCTATCCCGAAAGATAGGACGACTCATCAGATATGATTCTAGATAATGTCCAATGCCTCATATCGCGAACATAGTTATATTGGATAATTGATCTTCATATAAGTGAAGCATAAAAGTTTAGCAATCACTTACAAATTTTCATGTTGTTCATTGACTTCGACATGAGGGGGGGGGTCGTTAAAACATAACCCCGATAATTTCGGTATAACTTCGACATGAGGGGGGAGGGGGTCGTTAAAACAAAACCCCGATAATCCACTAATCCATTGCTCATATGCATATGATTCCTTGTTGTGATTAGGTCTATGTTTGCCACTAATCCATCTCTCATGGTTCTATATTGCCATGTTGTAATATTTGCAGAAACTATGGAACACGACAAAGACTTAGAACAAGAACATGCGTTGGAGGAAATAATCCGCGACGGAGATGATGATGATATCATCACCAAACAGTTTCTCAATGACTCCAATGGTGAGGGAAGAAAAGATGACGGCTCCAATGATCGAATGGAGGAGGGAGAAGATGACGGCTCCGCCGGTATATATATTAATTAAGCCTCTGCTGACTAGATGCATTAATTGTTTTGTATGTACATACATTAACGCTTCTTTCTTCTTTTAGCCCTCCGGATTGAGCCAAACTTCTATAAGGAGACGAGGCCCGAAGAAAAGGTTGGGCGAGAATGAAAGGTTCACGATCGAAGAAGTCGATCCAGATGGCAAACCGACTGTTCCCAAGCGGACCCAAGACCGATTTATACATCAGTGCGGAGTTGTTGTTAGGGAAAGCGTCCCGATCAGCATCCAAGAATGGAATAAGAAGAAGGACGATGGAGTTTCTTATGTCGACGATAGATGCAAAGATGAGCTTTGGAACTCACTCATGATAAATTTCAGCCTACCGCCAGAGGAGGATCCAAATAACCCAGTTATACAGCTAAAAGTCAAAAAATGGGCTCTTAAGAAGATGGCAGAACAATTCAAGAACTGGAAGAAAAGATTGAACGAACAGTTTGTCGAGAAAGACAAGACTCCAGAATTCACCGGTCAATATGCGAAGATAAAAGATCACTGGCCCGCATTTGTGCCGTACAAGAAATCGGAGAAAGCTAAGAACAGGTCACAGACAAATAAGCTAAATGCTGCAAAGAAGGTGTATCACCATGTTACGGGGTCAGGTGGCTACAAGGTTGTCCGGCCTATGTGGGACAAAGCTGAGAATGACCTGCTTGCTAAAGGGATCGAACCAGCGACATTAAACTGGCCCGAACGGGCAAGGACTTGGTTCTTCGGGCATGGGGGAACTTTGGACCCAGAAACAGGGAAGTGTGTTTACACGAAAGAACAACTTGAAACACCCGTCATAAAGATTCAGGAAGCAATCAAGGACGTGCAGGAAGGGAGGTTCCATCCCGACAGAGAGAAGGACGAGCTGTCACGCGCCCTCGGGAATCCTGAACACCCTGGACGAACACGAGGCACATCAGGCTCCGTTCCGTGGGTGCATGGGTTTGCCGATATCACTGGTTATAGAAGCCGAGGGAGAAAGAAGAAAGAGGAAGCAGACCGGATGCATAAGGTATAAGAAAGATTAGCGTTGCAGGAGAAGAAACTAGAGGCACTTACCAGTCAGCGAGCTACCGGCCCACCATCTCAGCAACACGAATATCCTTCATTCGATACTGCCCACGAAGCTACCCCACCATCTCAGCGGAAAAGCAGCGTGGCTTCCACGGAGCTCTTTCGGCCTGATATCACGGCTCCTCGCTACCCCGTGGATGATATCACGGAGAGGGAACATTGTGAGCTAATGGCGAAATGCAGCAACCTAACCTTGAAGGTGGCGGTCGGCTATGCCTTACCTCCTCGACCTGATGGAACTTTCCATTGCAATCCGATTCCAGATGGCTATGCTATTGTCGGGGTGGATGAAGTTACCAAGGGATTCGAGGGGCTGGACCTTGAGTACCCTACAGGTGAAGGGGAGACTCATCTGGTAGATGCCATAAGGACTACCATTCTATGGAGAAAGGAAAACATCGTGCTTCCACAATGGACGCCGCGTCAGCAGACTCAGCCGGAGGAGGCCCCTCAGCAGACTCCTCACAGTCTACCTCCATCTCCGGTGCCTCAGTCGTCTCCGCCGCGTCAGCACACTCCGCCGCCTCAGCTGTCTCCGTCGCGTCAGCGGACTCCGCCGGAGGAGGCCCCTCAGCAGAATCCTCCGCCGCCTCAGCTGTCTCCGCCGCGTCAGCGGACTCCGCCTCCTCCGCCGCGTCAGCTGACTCCGCCACCTCAGCAATGGCGGAAGAGACCCGCCGCCGCTCCGGCGGCTAGCAGTACAACAACGAAGAAATCCAGAGCAGCTCCAAGCGTCAAGAAGGCTCCTGCCAAGTTACCATACGACCTGACTGAGGAGGAAAACAAAGAGGTCATGGCTGCCGATGTGAAACGCCAGCTTGCACCGAAACGTCCAGATCTAAAGGAGAAAATAGATTCGGTAAAAGCGAAGCGCTGTCTGGATGCCCTTAAGCGACCACCACCTCCTCCGCCGCTATCACACTATGACCGCTGTATTGTAAAGACATTTGCTGAAGTGAAAAGGTCAGGAAGTACTAGTAGCAGTGCTGCAAGAAGTGGGAAAACAATTCCCCAGCTCGGCGAACAGGAAAAACAATCATGCCCCCCGCTCAAGGTGTTTCCCGATATCGCTAATGATCCGGGGGTAGCGGCCGCTCATCCTGGTTACACTCTTGCTGATTACTTAGGCGATGAGGTACAGTTCGAAATGGCTGAGGTGGTAGCCTTTAGATACGAGCACGGGAAGCCTCTCGTCAGACCTGACCAGCTCCCGCATCTATCAACGATGATGCGAAGATTGCATGACTGGTACTTGAAAGCCTGCAAGGAAGGGACCGACAATATCTACGTGGGAATTAAAGATGAGCACTACTTCAATGGAGTCGAGGCGTTGTACATTGAATTTGAAGAATTATTTCAGTTATACAATGAAGACGCCCTCGACAAAACTATCGTCGGTTGCTATTGTCTGTAAGTATTTTTTTTCCTGTAATTAAGTCTCTAGCTCAGCTCGTTCATTGCATGTATAATTATCCTCACACTATATTATGCAGATTGAAGATCCGCGAATGCAGAGGAAAAATCTATGACATTGGGTTCATTAACCCAAATACCGTAAATGAATATACGGTACAAAAAAAACCCGATGATACAGAGAAAAACTTGCTAAAGGCGTTTCTTGGACAACAAAACAAAAGGGAAATACTATTTCCTTACAACTTCAAGTGAGTGTTACTGTCTTGTGCACATTCTATTTCGCTTACTCGAGGTTAAGTGTAATTGATGAGTTATGCGTGCGCAGGTTCCACTTTATTCTGCTAGAAATTCAGCTTGATGCGGGACTAGTAATTGTCTTGGACTCGAGACGTAAAGAGCCTAGGGAGTGGGCGGACATGAGTCAAATGCTCCAGAGGTAAGTTCAATCATTATCGCACCATATCGGCAACTTTCGTTCATTTCCTGATATCAAGTAATCATTTTCTTTACCGGGTAGGGTTTGGAAAAAGTTCACCAACCAGGTTAGGGGTGAATGGAAAAAGGAGCTGCGATTTTCACACCCCAAAGTAAGTACTACTAGCTAGTTCCGCGCATCTCTCATTTATTCTAGTTTCAATACCATTATCATGCTTGATTATCATTTTGATTGAACTCTATTCTCATAAAGTGCTTGTGGCAGGCACCCAGGAATAATTTATGTGGATACTACGTTTGCGAGTTCATTCGCCACAAGACCTCTGAGCGGGCCAGATCTGAAGAACAATTTGAAGTACGTAAACAATATTCACATTTTTATTTTATTACCATCAATTGTGTTGATTTTCATTCATATATATATATATATATATATATATATATATATATATATATATATATATATATATTGACCCCCTTCTTTAAATTAGATCTGGCGGAAGCGGGACGAACTCCTACCAACTGATCGCATACGAGCAATTCAAGAGGAATTGGCGGGATTCTTTGTTGAGCATGTCATACCTACATACGGAGAATACCATCGGGATTTGCTATCCGATTGTGGTAATTAGATATTAGGGATCGTAAGAGATGTTATATTGTATATATGCATGAACGTGTACTATATGTAGTGGCGTCGAATAGATATACGAAAACTTGTTGTTCCACCAAACACGGAGAAAGAGCTAGAGGTCACTTCTCTCTATATATTGATCATGAAGATGTTGTAGTAGCTAGCGTCGAGTTGAATGAAAAGCATAAAATAAAAATGAAAACCCTAAATGTAAAGGAATTGAATGGTAAACACAAAAAGAAAAGGGGAAACACAATATGAAACCCCTAAACCCTCCAAAACCCCTAAACCCCTCCTTTCAAAAAAAAAACAAAAACCCCAGCGCCTGGCAGGTGCTGACGCGTGGCTGCCTTCTAGTCTCGGTTGGTGTTACCAACCGGGACTAGAGGTCCTCCTGCCTGGGCGCCCACAGCGGCCACGTGGAGCTCCTTTAGTCCCGGTTGGTGTTACCAACCGGGACTAGAGGTCCTCCTGCCTGGGCGCCCACAGCGGCCACGTGGAGCTCCTTTAGTCCCGGTTCGTAACCCAACCGGGACTAAAAGTGAGGGCCTTTAGTCCCGATTGTGTTGTCCCGGTTGCAGAACCGGGACTAAAGGCCCTCTGGAACCGGGACTGATGCCCTGTTTTCTACTAGTGATAGTTCCTATGAGAAAGACAATAGTCATTGCAAAGACAGATTGTAAAGTGGTCGTGGTCATGACTGAAAAAGGAGGCATATGGGAAGTTACAAGACTGCAACTAGAACACAACCATGAGTTGATACCAAACAGCAGGTTCTTTAGATCACATAAGTACATGTCTGATGAGGAGAAGTGCCTCATAAGAGTTTTGAAGCATACTAACCTTGAGACAAGAAGAATTGTTGCTGTCCTAGCATACTTGAGAGGAGGCATGGCTCATCTACCCTACACAAAGAAGAAGGTCACAAATTATGCAACAACAATAAATAGAGACATAACAAACTCAGACATGATGGGAGTAGTCAAAATGTTCAATAAGAAGCAGGCAGAAAATCTAGGGTTTTGCTACTCATTTGAACTTGATGGTGAAAACAAAGTGAGAAGCCTATTCTGGACAGACGTGAGGTCAAGAATGATGTATGACATTTGTGGCGATTGCATAAGTTTTGACACTACATTCCTAACAAACAAGTACAACCTACCGTTCGCACCTTTTGTTGGTATCTCCCCTCATGGTAACACATACTTGTTTGCTTGTGCATTCATAGTCAATGAGACAAATGACACATTTGTTTGGTTGTTTGAACAGTTCTTGATGGCAATGGGAGGGAAGCATTCAATATCAATCATCACAGATCAAGACAAAGCAATGCAAGGAGCAATAGAGAAAGTATTTCCTAATGCTACACATAGGAGCTGCTTGTTCCACATAAAGAAAAAAGTTGAGGAGAAAGCAGGCCCCTATTTCCAAGCAAATGAGGGCCTCTATGAGGAATTCCAGGACATAGTTGATAACTCACTTACTGTGGAAGAATTTGAAACACACTAGAAAGAAATGATAGACAAATGTCAAGTCCACCACATTAAGTACTTCAGTGACATGTGGGAAAACAGGAAAAAGTTCATACCAGTGTATTTCAAGGACAAATTATTTTCATTGATACAAACAACGGCAAGAACTGAAGGAATGAATGCCCTATTCAAGAAAGGAGTTGGAGCTAAGTTTAGTGCTACTAGCTTCTTAAGAGAATATGATAGGATACTTGATGTTGTACATGACAGGGAGGAAGAGTGTGACGACAATTCAAGGAACAAAAAAGTTGCAAGGAAAGCATTCTGGTCAAAATACAACATAGAAAGGCAAGCGCATGAGCTATACAATCTTGGTATATTCAGAAAGTTCTAAATAAAAATGTCAGACACTACAAGGTTGCTTGTGTTTGAACAGGAAAAGGACAGGTACTACATTGTTTGCCAATCTGAATGCTATCCTCTAAAGGAACTAAGGAAAATGATGTACCTAGTGCAAGTTGGACTGAGAGAAGAAGAGTACTCTTGAATATGTTGCACATTCCAAAAAGATGGGTTGTTGTGCTCACACATTCTTCGAGTAATGATCCATTTAAACGTTGAGAAGATACCGGAGAAGTACATCATAGACAGATGGAGAAAGAATGACTATAAAATAGACATTACAAAGACACTAGCGGTAGCAGCGGAGAACTCCACATTAAGGTACAATGTACTAGCAAGGAAATTGGTTCATGTGGCATCGAATGCATCAAAGAAGAAAAGGAAGTATGAATACCTCCTAGGGGAATTAGACATGATACAAAAAAGGCTACGAGAAATGGATGAGGAAGAAGAAACTATAGATGAGGGGCAGAGTGTAATGACAAAAACAGTCACATTCATACCAACAGCTACCAATGGAGAAGAAACAACAACAGAGAAGGGAGAAGAAACAAGAATGATTGCAATACATGACCCAGATGTCGCAAAAAGAAAAGGAAGACCAAGGATGCTAACCATTCACGAAGCAATAAAGCAAAACAAGTTTTACAAATGCTCGCACTGCGGCTCTAACAAGCACACACTGAAGAATTGCACCAATCTCGACAAAGAGTACAACAAGCAAAGAAGGAATCGAGCAATGCAGTCGAACCCAAGGAATGTAAAAGAGGTTAGTAAATAAATTTTGTAAAATGCTAAGCTAGAATACAATAGAAGAAAATTTAAAAACTTTTGAACACGGGGGGAGTCATCAAAGAATCTGTTTTTCTTTCGTTTCCATCGGTGTAGTTTTTAACGAGGCTATCCTTTTTTAAGGAACAGATGGATGCTTTCTTTGTTTTGTTATAAACCAATCTTAAACGTGTGAGATGATTTTATTTTGGACCGGACCATCTGTGTTACGTTACTTTTTGTTTTGTTTCACCAACATTGAACGTGTCAGATACATTTATTTTCTTTTGTACTGGACCATCTGTGTTACGTAAGTTTACTTTTTATCTTGGACGTATATTCTATAATCCAATGGGGTAATTAATTTTCATGATGTAGATTAATGACAAATCTTGAAAGGTGCCTCCAATTAGTAAAGATAAGAATCACACACAACATCCAAATACCAATTAATGCGAAAAAAAATGTCTTTTGTTTGCTTGACTGCAAATAATTTTGGTGTGGTCACAATTGACTATGAAATATTATGTATGATATAAAAATCTAATTATAATCTCAATAATATAGTGGTATATTTACTGATGTCACTTCATAATAGATATGAGAGTTGATGTTTTTCCAATTCTCAGACCTTACCAGAATATTATTGAAAGAACACTTCTACATGAGAGCAAATGTTATGAATTTATAATGAGATGATGAGATGATCTGAATCGATGAGATTTTGTTTTACCCATGAATTGTACTATATGATGACCTTTTTTGTTTACTGTGGACCAAATAGACAATACCTAGACGGCACGATTCGATTTGGCTCATGAATCACCATGCTGACCTTTTTGAGTGTACCCTGAAATCTTATCTGCAACCCACAAAGCTGACACATAAAGTCAGCAGATGAAAAAACAATGAGAAGATACTCATAATTAGCTCATGTCATGTATACTATGGAAACTGAAGCATGGATTACCTAGTACCAAGCATATTATTCATCTACCTTTTCATTGGTTCAGTTTTTCTCTTACTTCCCATGAAAGTGCACATACCACTTCTAACTGCTACGCCAGCACCTTCCCTGCGGATGGCAGTACCGTGGTGGCTCATGTTGTGCAGCATGATGCGCCCGAGGAGGCCGCTAAGCACGACATCTTGCCGCAATCTATACATGTGTGTGCACCGGCGGCAGGCGCAACGGCTGTTCATCCTGGGCGGGCGAACGTGCGTGCATCGGGGTCAGGTGCAGCGTATTAGACGTAGATTTCTTTTGGTGAATCGCACAGCCCTCTAGGGGTGGCGTGAGTTGTATATATATTGGTAGTACATAGGTACAAAGTACAAATCCTAACCATACACGGTTAGGTATACAGAAGCTATACGTAATACAATTACATAGTCTAACACCCTCCCTCAATCTTAACTGTAGCCTGAAGTACAAAGCAAGTTAAGATTGCGCCTACAACTTTCAAACTGAGGTTGTGGAAGTGGCTTCGTGAAGATGTCAGCAAGTTGATCTTTGGAGGAGATGAACTTGATATGAAGAAGCTTCTGTGCAACACGTTCCCTCACAAAATGATAGTCAACTTCGATGTGCTTGGTACGAGCATGAAATACCGGGTTAGATGAAAGGTATGTCGCACCAATATTATCACACCAAAGAACTGGTGGCTGCCCTTGAGAGACTCCCAACTCTCTCAACAGAGACTGTACCCAAATGAGCTCAGCCGTGGCATTGGCAACCGCCTTGTACTCTGCTTCAGTGCTACTCTGAGATAAAGTGGCCTGCTTGCGCGCACTCCAGGCGATCAAGTTGCGACCAAAGAAGACAACATAGCCCCCCGTTGATCAACGGTCATCCAGGCTCCCAGCCCAATCTGCATCAGAGAACGCAGAGAGAGCACTCGAGGAGGTAGACCGAAGATGCAAGCCATAGGAGACAGTATGAGAGAGATAACGCAGTATAAGCTTCATAGCTGACCAGTGTGAAGTCCGAGGAGCGTGAAGATACTGGCACACACGGTTAACCGCATAGGAGATATCCGGCCGTGTGATAGTCAAGTACTGCAAACCACCAACAACACTGCGGTACTCTGTAGCATCATCTGAAGGAAGCAAGGCACCATCCAAGGCTGATAACCGATCTGTCGCAGACATAGGGGTGGTAGCATGCTTGCAATGCAACATACCATCACGTCGCAGCAAGTCCAAGGAGTACTTATGCTGAGTGAGAGTCAGGCCAGCAGGAGACCGTGAAACCTCCAGACCAAGGAAGTAATGGAGAGCACCCAGATCCTTGACAGCAAAATGACCACCCAGAGCAGACAACAGACGATCAGCGGCGGCCACTGAGGAGCTGATAAGAATAATGTCATCAACATAGACCAGCAGATACATAGTAACCTCAGGACGATGTAGCAGAAACAGAGAATGTCAGCAGTGGATGGAACAAAGCCAAGACGTCGAAGCACTAAGCCAAGTCGTGCATGCCATGCACGTGGAGCCTGTTTAAGTCCATAGAGTGCCTTAACAAGACGGCACAGATGATGTGGACGAGCAGGATCAACAAAACCTGGAGGTTGCCGCATGTACACCTCTTCCTCCAAGACCCCATGAAGAAAAGCGTTCTGAACATCAAGCTGACGCAGAGACCACCCTTTGGTAACAGCCAAGGACAGAAGCAGATGAATAGTGGTAGGTTTGACAACTGGACTGAACGTATCCTCATAATCAAGTCCGTACCTTTGCTTGAAGCCTTTTGCCACAAGCCGCGCCTTGTAGCGCTCGATAGACCCATCCGCATGCTTCTTGACCTTGAACACCCACTTGGAGTCAATAATGTTGACACCAGACACAGGAGGAACAAGGCGCCAAGTATCATTCCGCTGAAGAGCCTGAAACTCCTGTTCCATGGCAGCACGCCAGTGAGGAATCCGAAGAGCCGCCTGAAAATGTCGAGGCTCAGCAGTGGGGTCAGCATCCGTCTGCGCCACACACGCCGCAATCCACGCAACCGTGCCATCTGTGCGCTCTTTCGGGCGAAAAACACCACTCTGACTGCGTGTATGAGCACGCCGAGCAGCGGTAGGTGGCGGAGGTGGTGTCGGAGACGCAGTCGAAGAAGATGGTGACAACGACGCAGACGAATCACCAGACTCAGGCGCGTCATGTGGAGCAGAGGACCACGCAAGGGTCGACGGAGAGGCGGCCGAACCAGGCGAGCGAGGCGACACCTGGCCAGGCATGCGGCCTGGCGGGGGCGACCCGCCTGGGGTCGAAGCAGCAGCAGCCGGCTCAGCCGGCTCGAGCGCCGGACCAGGACGCGCCCCGCACGGAGCCGAAGCAGCAGTTGGCTCAGCCGGCTCGGGTGCTAGGCCAGGGCGCGGCCCGCACGAAGCAGCGGCAGCTGGCTAGGCCTGCGCCAGCGGGACAGCAGACGAGGGGCCAGGGGGAGGCGAAGGGATGCTGGTGCATGTGCCATGCATAGGAGGAACATCCCCTGGACACCCACCATCAAGCCCCCGAGCAACCACAGGCGACGAATCATCCAGGAGCTCAAGGCGCGCTCCTCGCCCAGTACCTGCACCATGGTTAGGTAGCAACGAGGGAGTATATGCAGCATCTACAAATTGAACAGGCAAAGGTAAAGTAGAGTTCTCAGGTGCAGTGGGAGTGGTGGAGGTGACCGGAAGTGCGGAAAAAGGAAAAATATTCTCATCAAACACCACATCATGAGAGATGTAGACGCGGTTAGAGGGAACATGAAGACACTTGTACCCTTTATGAAGAGAACTATAACCAAGAAACACGCACTGTTTAGACTGAAACTCCAACTTGCGTTGGTTATATGGACGAAGATGAGGCCAACACGCACACCCAAAGACCTTGAGAAAAGTATAATCAGGAGTTTCATTCAGCAAGAGTTCAAGTGGTGTTTTCATCTGACGGAGTCGTGTAGGAAGTCTATTAATAAGAAAGCATGCGGTGGAAAACGCATCACTCCAAAACCGGAAAGGAACGGAGGCATGGGCAAGCAAAGCAAGTCCAGTCTCAACTATATGGCGATGCTTACGCTCGGCTACACCATTTTGCTGATGTGTATGAGGACAAGACACACGATGTGTGATTCCAAGCTTATTAAAAAATGCGTTGAGGTTGTGATACTCACCCCCCAATCGGATTGCACATGAATGATTTTGTGATTGAGCAAACGCTCAACATGCGCTTGGAATTGCAAGAAAACATTAAACACATCAGATTTACGTTTAAGAAGATAAAGCCAAGTGAACCGACTGTAAGCATCAATAAAACTGACATAGTAATTATGGCCACTAACAGAGGTTTGGGCATGGCCCCATACATCTGAAAACACAAGTTCAAGCGGTTTATGGACTACACGACTCGACTCAGAAAAAGGAAGCTGATGACTCTTGCCTTGCTGACAGGCATCACAAACTGCATCAACAGGTTTATTGGACATAACTGGAAGCTCATGACGATGAAGTACATGGCGAACGATGGGAGTGGCAGGATGACCAAGGCGCGCATGCCAATGTGATGGAGACACACGAACACCACTGAAGGCACTAGGAGCTGGTGGCACATCAAGCGCATAAAGACCATTATTGCGCAGTCGACCTCTAAGAAGTACGTCCCTCGTGTCCCGATCCTTAACAAAAAAATGAAAAGGATGAAATTCAGCAAGAACATTATTATCACGAGTAAGTTTAGGAACTGAAAGCAAACTACGTGAAACAGAGGAAACACGAAGGACATTAAGAAGACGTAATTGTGTGGATCGACGTGTAAGAAGTGATGCCTGACCAATATGTGAGATGTGCATACCTTCCCCATTAGCGGTGCGAATCTGATCGTGTCCACGGTACGGCTCCTGTGTAGAGAGTTTGCCCATCTCACTCGTCAGGTGATTGGTAGCTCCCGTATCCATGTACCAAGATGCATCAACTGGATAAGAAGGAGTATGCCCCTGCTCATGACTGGCCAGGGCAGCCTGCTTCTCATTACCCTTGCCATTGTTCCCAATCCCCAAGAAATCCTGCTTGAAGTGACGATGGCAACGGGAGGCAAGGTGACCATCAAGTCCACATAGCTGGCAGGGGATCTGAGCACCCCATGAAGGGCAACATGCACGGACTCGACCTCCCGTCGAGGTAGTGGTGTTCCGCGAATTAGGCGCGGTCGGCGGAGGTTTGCCACCAGTTGGTGGCTTGTAGGGCTTGCCCTTCCCACGCGTTGCAGCGTTGGCGGAAGGGAGACTCGACGTAGACCGGCGAGCCTGGATGTGCTGCTCCGTAGCGAGGAGACGTGCGTACAACTCACGTGGCTGGATGGGAGTGTCACGACCATTGATATTCTCCGCCAAATTATCATAGTCGTTGCCCAGCCCGTTGAGCACATAGGAAGTGAACTCCTCCGGACCAAGCGCCTTGCCAATGGAGGCAAGTGTGTCAGACATACCCGTCACCTTGTTGAAGTAGTCGGTGACGGTGAGATCATGAAGCTTCACCTCCCCAAGCGCAGTGCGAATGGCATGAGCCCGCGCCTGAGACTGCGAAGCAAAGCTGGTGTGAAGAGCCGTCCACGCGTCCCGAGACGTAGCGGCGAAGATGACCAGTGACGAGACCCCCTCCGTAAGAGAGGACTGGATGGCGGAGAGGATGGCCTGATCCTGAGCCACCCACGCATGATGCCCCGGATGGTATGGCGGTGGGCACGGCAGAGTGCCATCAACAAACCCCTCCAAGTAACGACTGCGGAGAAGTGGCAAGACCTAAGCACGCCATGACAGATAGTTATCCGTCGTCAGCTTCACCGGGATGAGATGCGCAAAGTAGAACGGTGCATGAGATACACCATAATCCGAAGACGGCGGCGGCGCATAAAAGCCCGGGTGTGAAGGACCACTCGGCACCACGGACGAAGCCACCAGCTCCGTCAACGCACCGCCGTAGGGCGCTCCGTATGAAGCGGGCGCGCCGTAAGAAGACGCAGGCACCGAGGTTGGCGGGTAGGCGTAGGCCAACGGGGCAGCGTGACCATAGGGCTGCTGCAGCGCAGAGGGAGCCGGCCACTGGCTAGCCGGCGCGGCGCCGTAGGAGCCGGCCACCGGCGGCTGTTGCGGGTGCGAAGCGCCCTGATGCAGATGCGAAACGGCGGCTCCCTCCGAGTGCTGATGCGGAGACGAGGGGACGCCCCGGAGTTGCAGATGTGGGACGCCCGGTTGAGACCCCCACCACGGGGCGGGTGGAGTGACGCCGTAGACGCCTGCGCCGTAGGAGCCCGCAGGCTGGCCAGCAGATGGAGCGGCGCCGTAGGGCGCGGACGGGACAGCGGCGGGGTAGGAGCCCGCCGGCGGCGGAGCAGCGGGGTCACCGAAGACCGGCGACGGTGGCGCAACAGAGCCCTGGGCAGGGGCAGCCATGGAGGCGCCGGCCACGGAGAGCAGCGGTGGCGAGGACAAAAACAGAGAGGCCGGGACGGCCGGAGCGGTGGCAGCGAGGCCAGCGGCCGGAGCGGCGGTCGGAGCGGGAGAAATCGCGGCGGCGGCGGCCGGCACCGAAGCCATAGATGCGATCGTGGCGGCAGCGGAAGCAACGATCGTAACCCTAAGCTGATACCATATTAGACGTAGATTTCTTTTGGTGAATCGCACAGCCCTCTAGGGGTGGCGTGAGTTGTATATATATTGGTAGTACATAGGTACAAAGTACAAATCCTAACCATACACGGTTAGGTATACATAAGCTATACGTAATACAATTACATAGTCTAACACAGCGGCTATGGCCATTACTGCGTTGGCTTTGCATGCAGGTCAGTGCAACACCAACACCTACACCAGCTCTCGTAGCACCTGTGCATGCTGTGCATGCGAAGCCATGCAAATCAGCCGCAGCTGATTCGTCCTGCAGTGGCGCGTGGAGTGGTAGCGTGGATGTGTGGAAATTGAAGCATGCATTACATAGTATCAAACATATTATTTGTCTACTTTGTCATTGGTTCATTTTTCTCTCTTACTTCTAATGACACTGCTAGCCGCTCAGGTCCTACTGTCATCTCCCACTTCGAAAGGTAGAAAGAAATTACCGTATCCTTTGCCATAGCAGGGATATTAGTTGGTCATCACTTCTTGCAATGTGATGAATGGTAGTCTTCTCATGCACACCAACATAGCCTTGATGGAGTAGGTTAAGTAAAATGGATTTGTAGCAATGAACGTCTTATTCATGCAGTTTAACTGATTATGCTATGCATACACACATGCAACACTATACATCAATCGGATTTAGCATATGAAAGGCGTTATGTGGTCCAAATATACAATATTTTAATCACGAAGATTGTGTACAAAATCACTTCTTTTTATCATGTTGTAGGCATGGCCGTAATTAAATCTAGCCACGGTATATCTCTTTCTCTTGATGCATTACCAGAAATTGTTACCTCTTTGTCTTTATCAGTGTATGCAATGTATATTTAACTGGTATGTTTTGCGTGCCGGTTCAAAATTGATAGACTTGGCGGTAGCCTGATGGTGGAAGCAGGTGGACTCCTTGGCGTGCCTCTCCATCTACCAAAAAGGGGATATCCAGCTACGTGATTTTTTTTTCTGAGAGTAAGAACTTAGAATCCACCGTAACATGGTATTAACAGACTGGATTTTAGTTAACTGGGGAGAAATATATATTTCTCATAACTGAAGTAAAAAAAAATGAACCACCTATTTAAATGGCCAGAAAAACAAACACTAGAGCCGGTTTAGACTCAAGAGCAAGTATAGGCTCACGAGCCGCCGCCTCCTGCTCCTCCTCCAAAAAAAAGCTAGGGTTCCTGCCTCTCGCCGGCACCGCCGCAGGTCCACCTCGTCTCCGGTGGCCCTAGGGGCATGGGGGCGCGGTGGATCTTGGCAAGGGCCGGCGGGAGGGCTCCGATTTTAGTCGTTCCTTTCCGTTTTGTTAGGGTTTGTGTCCTGCTCAGGAAGACGAGACGGCGGCGGCTCCCTGAAGATGGAATAAAGGTCTCCCCGCCTAGCCCCCGTTCCGGCGGTGCGTCTAGCATCGTTGGTGGGCGTGTGGAGGTGTGTCTCCGGCGGATCTATCTTTCGTGGATTTGCTCGGATCTCGTCATTGTTCTTCTACGTTCGTGTGTCTTTGGGTTGGATCCTTCCGATCTACGTTATTCTTCATCGGCGGCAGTTGCTGTTCTGGTGCGCTGGTCCTATGGGGCCTTAGCACGACGACTTCCCGACTGTCTACTACAACAAGTTGTGCCCGACTCCGGCGATGGAGGGGCGATGACGGCGGCGCGCCTTCGGCTCGCTTCAGTACTTGTAGTCGTCGCTAGGTGGTCTACGAATCTGGATGTAATTTTTATTATTTCTGGTGTTCGTTGTACTGCCATGATTGAAGATGAATAGATCGGAAGTTTTCTTGCAAAAAAAAATGGCCAGAAAAACAACTCACATCCATGCCATGCATTTGTAGTAGGGGACTGATAGGCGCCGGCGTGCCGGCCCAAATTTGGGCCGGTCGCACGCGCACCACCCGATCTACACTATACAGGGCGTTCGATGCGTGGATACCTTTTTCCACTTCACGCACTCGTCGCCTGTTCTTCCTGAAAAAAGCAGAAAAGGAGGGGGGGGGGGGGGGGGGAGAAACAGCAACGCCCCCGGACTGCTCTTGCTGGCCATCCCCGACGCTGCCACAGCTGCCCGTCCTGCCACCGGTCGCAGCAGGTTCTGGAGTTTCAAAAGCATCCCCCACTACCGTTTGCACCACAGCGGCCCTCTGGTCATCGTTGTTTGCAGCTTTCCTAACCGACGGCGCGCAGTTCCCCTTTTCACCGATCGCTTCTCGCCGCCGTGCCCATTCCAGCTACGAGCATCAACGGTTCTAGCTCTGCTTCAAACAGTTCCAAACAAAATCAATTAATTGCTGGTTCCAGCAAAATCAATTGCCGATTCCAGCAAAAAAAACACATAATGCAGCAAAAAAAGCAACGCACCTCGTCACCGCAGCTCATGAAGAGAATTTGGTTCCAGCAAAAACAATTGCTGGTTCCAGCAAATTGGATTGCCGCTTGTAGCACATTGCTCGCCGAGCTCCATTGCACAGAGGGAGAAGGCCGGTTCCAGCAAAAAAATTTGCAGGTTCCAGCAAATTGGATGGCCGGTTGTAGCACAATGCTCGCCGAGCTCCGTTGCAACCTAAGGAAGAAGGCTGCTTCCAACAATTTTTTTTGCTGGTTCCAGCCAATTGGATAGTTGGTTCCAGCATTGTGGGATCGAGCTCGCTTGCCGCATGCCCATGGTAGCACTTCTCGTCGCAGGTTGCAGGACGCCGCACCGGCGGTTGTAGCTTCTCTGCGGCCGGTTGTAGCACGCCATGCCAGTTCACGCCGTAGGTGGTCGTCGATTTCCAGCTCGCCGGGGCGCCGTTGCAGCATCCCAGGACGCCGCTCCCAGCCTTTCCCCAACTGTTCCAGCACCCGGCGTCTGCGATTGGAGCATCTTGGACTGCTGCCTTGGGCTCGCCTGAGGAGCGCAGGGGAGGGGGGAAAAGGATTAACACCAGTCGAAACGGGGAGGTGGACGGGGAGCCCCCCGGCCAGCAGCGCCACCGCGTCGGAGTGGGACGGGTAGGCGGCACTAGCCGCACCGGCGCCGTTGCCCCCGTCGCCCGTCGTGGTCGCCTCCTCGGCTCGCCACTCGCAGCCACTGGAGTGCACGTGTGTGGGCTCGAAGGAGCAGGCAGCAGCCCCTGGATTTGCTTGGTCTAGGTGAGTGGTGGCGTCGATGTGTGGGGTGGCCCAGGGAGCGAGCGGAGTCTTCGGCGGCTAATGAATGGATGCAGCACCACCGTGAAAAAGGGATAAGGCTGCAGCTGCTTCAGCGGTTCGTGGGGCCGGCCAACCCACGCGTCCCACCGCGCGAGAGACCGCGTCGCGCATTGCTACCGTACGATGACGCTGGATCCAATGGGCCACGTGCGTCCGGCGCAACACTCAGCCGGCGCGCCGGACTCAAACGTTTCCCTTTGTAGTAAGAGTAAGAACGACACTACTTTAATCCAATCTTTCAGCCTAAGTGACACATGTGCAGTGCTTCCCCCTCGATTTTTAGTGCACGATGGAAGAGCAGATCGGCTAGCATGCAGCTCAGCTACCACGGACATGCAATATTTTTCAGAAAATAGATGCAGCTTGCGCGTGCGGGTGGGTTCCTTTAGGAAAATCAAGGTGATGGTGATGCCCTCTGGATCCAAAATAGACATGCAATTTTTTTTTATGTTTGATTAAGCACATCAAGTTTCTAGTGATCGTAAACGAACTCTATAGACAAACATGGACCAACTGAACGTGACTTCTTTAGAACATTGCAAGAACTAGCGGAGGATATAAAAAAGAACAAAAGACACAGAAAGATTACCCTGTCGGTTAGTGCGTTAAATTATTGATGGAATCAAATATGCACCACCCTGTGTTGAGCGTACAGGTAGCCAGACGTATGTTCCATCACTGTAACGACATCCTCAGCGGATCTAAAAGATAAGAAAATTGTGTCTAAATCCCTATGACCATAACCCTAGATCATCATACTTACAGTTTGTGTGCTGGTTGGTGCCGCCAGATATCCATGGCTAGGAACAAGCTTAGCGAATGCTGAGAAGGTCAGGGAGATTTACATCGGGACAGATTTATCATGTGGCATAGTTCCTCCAAGCCAAGGCCATAAGATGAGATCGGAAGAATCTATGGACTGCAAATTGGCTGGAGATATACGAACCATCTAGGTTAGTAACAAGGAAACACGGTCATGATTTTGACTATTGGATGACGTCTCATCTACCGTGTCGAATCTGAACGGTTGGTTAGATTGGATCAGATCTATTCCTTTTTTTCACTTATTGAAATCCAAGTTTCATTTTAGATCCAATAGGGGAGCGGCGACAGCGGTGCGTCGGCGGCTCTTTCTGGCGGCGGTAGTGATTGTTCGGTGGTGTTGGTATCTTGATGTAATTTTTATTAGGGAAACCCTTATTTTCGCCCGATTGATTTTCTGCCAGAAATCAGCCGCGTCACGCGATGGCCACGCGTCCCCCTGTGCGCTGTGGAACCGCTCAGCCTCCTCTACCTTATCTTCATTCTCATGCAACGAACCACATCCATTCGTTCTTCTACCTACCACACGCGTTGACCACTTCTTTTGGATGTCGTCGGCTTGTTTTCACCGTCTACTCCGGCACTACCTCCACGCCACCCCGCGCGCCCCTCCGCCACGACGTGCGCGGCATGGACAACACGAGACCGCTGCTAGAAACCACGCAAGAACTGCTATAGGGACGACGCTGGCTGGCCGATTTTTGAACGACACTATGCATCGAACCATGCATCGGTAGGAGCAAGTGTTGCACAGCCGTCCAATCAAGCATCGTCTGCAAATCGTGCACCGAGTGTCGGCCACAGGGTAGTTCCGAAACCACGCTGCAGTGCTTTAAGTGGAGGAAAACAACTGCTGTGAGCGCGAGGACACCGCTGCGAGCCGACGGTCGGTGGTGCTGACAAGTGGTGATGGCCGGAGGTGAGATGTCGTGGTGGACACTGTTGTTAACGACTGGTTCAACCAGGGGGGTCGCTGGGGTTTCGCTGCATGGCTGCATCACCCTTGCTGCAAGGAGTCCTCGATTCTACCATGGAGCATCCCCGGCCGCCGTTTTCTGCAATGGAGCGTCGTCGGGCCGCCGGAGCATCACTAGCGCTACAATGAAGCATCGTCAGGGCGGCGGAACTTCGCCTGTGCTGCAATGGAGCTTTGCGGAGCATCACCAATGTTGTTATCATGTGTCGTTGGGCCGCCGGAGCATCACCGGCGCTACAATGGAGCATCGTCGGGGCGCCGGAACTTCGTTGGTGCTGCAATGGAGCTTTGCGAAGCATCACCGATGTTGTTATAGAGCGTCGTCGGGCCGCCGGAACATCACCAACGCTACAATGGAGCATCGTCGGGGCGCCGGAACTTCGCCGGTGCTGCAATCAATGGAACTTTGCGGAGCATCACCGATTTTTTTATGGAGCGTCGTCGGGCCGCCGAAGCATCACCGGCGCTACAATGGAGCATCGTCGGGGCACCGGAACTTTGCCGGCCCGTGCTGCAATGGAGCTTTGCGGAGCATCACCGGCGCTACAATGGATCATCGTTAGGGCGCCGGAACTTCGTCGGCGCTACAATGAAGCATCGTCGGTGCTGTAATGGAGCCTCGTCGGTGCTGCGATGGAGCATCATCGGGCCCCCAGAATATCGTCGGCGCTGCAATGGAACATCGCCGGTGCCTCAAGGGGGTGGTCGCAGCAGCATCATTGCTGCAACCCCTGAGCTCGCTCGCGTTGCAGTCATGGCCGGTGCGTGACAAGCTCGCCGGCGTTGCAGCCATGGCCAATGCGTGACAAGCTCGCTGGCGTACGTTTTGCTATGAGCTGGCCAGCAACATGGCTGCTGCAACCTAGGGATGCGGCTGGCGCAAGCATAGCCGGTGGCTGGAGGCGCTACATGCTAACATGGGGTCATGGGCATGTTAGTTTGGAAGGAGGTCCAACGGGGAGACGCGGGCATGTTGTTTTGTAAGTGATGGCGTGAACCCGGCGTGGCCTAGGCGATCAAGCGGCTCACATCAGGTTCTATGGATGCAAATCAACGGCTGGCCAGCCGGCTGATCTTTTCCAAAGATCAGCCCACTTACGCCTAGCAGCCGCCTTTTTATTATGTTTGAGATGCTTTGTATTTCCGGTAAACTTTGATAATAGATCTGAATCAATTTCGCAAAAAAAAAAGAAAAAAGAAATCCAAGTTTCATTTTTCAATTGAAACATCCAAGGGATGTATTAATAGATCTCAACCGTAATAATTCAGGCCCACTAAAATCAATGGTTTCTATTTTTCCTGTTTTCACCGATTAACGTGAGAATATCTTGGGAGCCTGTAATTAGTATCAGATAGATACAAATATAGATAGATAGATAGCTCCAATAGGGGAGCGGCGACATCGGCGCGTCGGCGGCTCGTTCTGGCGGCGGTAGTGATCGTTCGGTGGTGTTGGTATCTTGATGTATTTTTTATGGGAAACGTTTCGAGCCGGCAGTCCGGCCGAACTTTCGGCCGGCTCGCGCCAGGCTAGCTCGTGCGGCGAGTTGGCCCACACACCGCTTTGACGGCTTTTCCTTATCTCTTCACGCGGGATCGTCCTCCTCCACTTATTTCCCCACCCCGAACACTATCTCTCTCCCCCTTTTCTCTTCTTCTCCCACATGCCGCTAGATCCATGGCCACTTGCGCTGCAATCCGAGGGAAGGAGCTGGCTGCTGTGGGCGGGGCCGGCGGCACAAGTGTTGCAAGTAGGCAAGCGCAAGTGCTACAAGCAGCGGGAGCCCCGTGTTTTTGAGGGAGGCGACGACAGGCTACAAGCGGGGCGACCACCGCCAACCACCGATGCGATTCGCCGGCGAGATGCTGCTACCCGGTGCGGCGGAGCTGCAACCGTAGTTCGGCGGAGCTACAACCGTACGCCGGTGGAGTTGCAACCAGCAAAGCAAAAGCTGGAACCGGCGACAGCCGTGTTGCGACGGCCACAACGGCGATCCATCATTTGCTGGAACCAGCAAAAATTTTTGCTGGAAGCCGCGATTTTTTTTGCTGGAAGCAGCGATTTTTTTTGCTACGACCCAGTGACGATAATTCACAGTTTTGCTGGAAGCGGCAAGTGCTTTTGCTGGAACCATTTGCTTTTTTTGTTGCAAGCATAATTTCTTGTTTTTATCACCATTTTAATTTTTGCTGGAACCAGCGTATTTTTTGTTACCATCATCTTGGATTTTTGCTGGAACTAGAGTTTTTTTCTGCTACAACTGTTCTTCAGTTTTGCTGGAACCAGCGCACCTTTTTGTTTGCGATTTGACGATGCCAAGCGTGCCGGTGGTGAGCGTCGACGGCGAGCGACGGGGGCAGCCGTGCTTGAGGGGAGGTAGTGCGTGCTGTGCGATGCTGGGGAGGGAGGGGGGAAGGAGTGGGCGGCCGCCATGGTTCTGTTTCCATGCTCTTTTTCTTAGGGAATGTGGACCCGAGGATGTGAAAGAGAAAAGGGGAAAGGGAGATATCGTACGGCTGCCTGTGGGGCGATCCGAGGGCCGCGCTGCGACCGGCCGAAACTTTTGGGCCGGCGCGCCGGCGCCTAGTACTGGCCATTTTTTATTATGATTGAGATGCTTTGTACTTCCGGTGAACTTTAATAATAGATCTGAATCAATTTCGCAAAACAAGAAATCCAAGTTTCATTTTTCAATTGAAACATCCAAGGGATATATTAATAGATCGCAACCGTAATAATTCAGGCCCACTAAAATCAATGGTTTCTATTTTTCCTGTTTTCACCGATTAACGTGAGAATATCTTGGGAGTCTGTAATTAGTATTAGAAGATAGATATAGACATAGATATAGATATAGATAGATATTAATATAGATATAGATATAGATAGATAGATAGATAGATAGATATAGATATAGATATAGATATAGATAGATGATAGATAGATAGATAGATAGATAGATAGGCTTATCTACATATCCTTTACCATCAATTTGATACAAGAACTGGATGCACCTAGCTATCTTTAATTAGAAGCATCCTTTACCATCAATTTAGTACTACAAGGAGGACTGCGCTTCGGTGCCTCCACATGTCATGGACACAAAGGCAGGTGCCTTAAGGCACCGAAGCAGCGTCCCTCCAAGGACCACACATGTGCCTACATTAATTATCAACATATCCAAGTTATGTACACATATCTTTTAAGAGTTCGAAATCAACAACTCCATTGCCAATAATTAATAGGTTGCATCCACGTATCCATTGCCAATAATTGGATACAAGAGTTAGACGTGCCTACATTAAATTAGAACATATCCAAGTCATATATCTCTCAAATAATTAAAAAGAGTCCAATTAAGCGATCGGTGAACGAAGGGATTCTGAAAACTTGCACTATGACCACTATATATAGAGACTGAGTGGTGCCAAAGTCCTGCATAAACACATACCAATAGTAATACACACCATAGAACATGACCAACGCAAAAGTAGCTGGAGTGTTATGCTTCCTAGTCCTTGTGGCTCTCTCTTCTTGTTCGCTCCATGCACGAGCAGTCCATGAGGTAGATCACTGCCTCCTTGATAAAAAAAAGGTGATGCGAGACTGCTGGCATCACATCGAAAAGCACCTTGGTGACCGGTACCCGCCACTCGAGAGCGCATGTTGCGATACAATAAGAGATGCAAAAGACATCCACTGCGTCTGTGATCGGTTCACCGCTCACGAACTGACTTTGATCAGTCTAGCCAAGTTTGCCATGGCTACACATGTATGCGGCAATGGGTTGCGCACACACAGTCACTGTGCAGGTTGGTATATATATACATATATATGTGCACACTTTATATAATTTCTCATGTTCATTATTATGATGCGAAAAATGAAATTTTGCAGGTTACCGTGTTCTGGACATAACGTTACCACCTCCACCCCCGGCAAGTACCTAGGCCTTCAGTGTAAGACCATTTTCATAATGGAGAAATAATTGAATAAAGTTCTTCACAAGAAAAGCTCTTCTCCTCCTGTCGGCGCCGCCGCCGGTCCGCCCCATCTCCGATGGCCTCTAGGCCATGGAGGTGCGGAGGATCTCGGCCCCCCGCCGGCGGGAGGGACCCCGTTCTCGTTCTTGTTAGATTCAGCGTCTTGGTTGGGGCTGTGTGGCGGCGGCGATATCCCTTAGTAGGAATAATGTCTCCCACGTTCTATCCCCGTCCCGATGATGTGTCTAGCATCGTCGGAGGGCGTGTGAAGGTTTGTCTCCGTCGGATCTCGCGGGATTCGGTCGGTGCTGGTCTTCGGTGGATCTGTTTGGATCCGGTCTTCGTTCGTCTTTGTTTGGGTATTTACAGGTTTGATCCTTCTGATCTACGACTTTCTTCATCGGCGATGGTTACTACTCTGGTGCGCTGGTTCTATGGGGCCTTAGCACGACGACTTCCCGACTGTCTACTACAATAAGGTTTGCCCGGCTCCGGTGAGGGAGGGGCGATGACGGCGGCGCGCCTTCGGCTCGCTCCAGTGCTTGTAGTCGTCGCTAGGTGGTCCACGGACATGGTTGTAATTTTTATTACCTCTGTTGTTCTTTGTACTGCCATGATTGAAGATGAATAGATTGGAAGTTTCTCGCAAAAAAAAAAAGAAGAAGAATAAAGCAAAGAATGATGTCAGATGAATGGCATTTGCATAGTGTAGTTGACTTTTTTTATGTGTAATAAAAAATTGGGCATAGCCTCGTCACTTGTTGTTGTTTGCATTGGTATGATAACTGATTGTCATTGATTCATAGGATTTTAACTGACTTTTTTTTTCAAAAAGAAGGATGACCCCGGCCTCTGCAACAGGGCGATGCATGCAACTATTTTATTAATTATTCATCAAGATCTTACAAAGTAATACATCAATAAGTCTGAAGACACCATTTGTCGCTACTCCTATCCACTTGATGAAGGGGTGCAGATTGTTGGGGCCGCATACCCAGACCTCACACCAAAGCCCAACATCTAAAGCCGGAGGCCCCAACCAAGACGAATTGTCGGGTTTGTATCACACACCGGTCCGGCGCACTCTCTGCGTCCACCGCATGCGCATGCTGCAGAGGCCGTCGCCACCTTCTTCCACCGATCCATCTTCAAAGCAGGTACTGACGCATCGACCTTGCCAGGCTGGCCGTCCATGCCACCACTGCGCTAGACGACGCCACCTCCCTACGCGCGTCCATCATCACACATACGTCACCGAGACCCTGTTACGCCACACCACCGAGACTCCACATCATCGATGCGTCACCTAAAACGCCGCTCCACCGCAGAAACTGTCCACTGGTCCCTTGAGCCAATGCACACCTTCAGGAATGGCGCCCCCAAAGGGGGAACAACACAAGAGCGCCGCTATCATCCGATCGACTGATCTAGGGTTTCCCCCGGAGATAGCGGATAGAGGTGTGGAGCTTCTCCACGGCGACGCCATCAAGAAGGGGCCGACGTAGAAGAACGCCGCAATGGCCGGCCTTGGCAAGTAGCCGAGAGCAGGGTTTTCACCCAGATCTGCTTGACGAACCTCCATCTAGCATCATGTGCACGGGGCCGCCACCGATCTCCATCGCCGGGCAGCGAGCAGGCCGCACCGGCCAGATCAGATCTAACTGGAGACCACACCCCGCATGTAGTCGGCCCCACAACCAGGCCCTCCACGCTGCCGCCGCTGATCTAAAGTCACCACCCCGCGGCCGCCCGCAGCAAAGCCAGCCGCCGACCGTAAGGCCGCCGCCCGAAGCTGACTGCAGCCATCGCCGCCCGAAGCTGGGCTGTCCGCCGTGCCGCCATGACCCAGCAGGCCGCTCCTCCACACCAAGGGGCCCCGCACCACGTGATAAAAACATAAATTTTGATGTGGAATGCTACCTAACATGTTTCATCATGTAATTCTCTTTTACGGTATGAATATTATGATCCGAATGATTCAAAGCAATAGTCTATAGTTTGATATAAAGACATCAATACTCAGGCATACTAACAAACAATCATGTCTTTCAAAATAAAAATGCTAAAGAAAGTTATCCCTACAAAATCATATAATCCTGTCATGCTCCATCTTCTTAATACAAAGTATTTATCATGCACTACCCCGATGACAAGCCGAGCAATTGGTTCATACTTTTTAACGCGCTTCAGCTTTTTCAACCCTCACGCGATACATGAGCACAAGCCATGGATATAGCACTATGGGTGGAATAGAATATTGTGGTAGAGATTAGTAAGGGGAAGTAAAAAAAGAAGAAGATAGTCTCACATCAGCGAGGCTAATCAATGGGCTATGGAGATGCCCATCAATTGATGTCAATGCGAGGAGTAGGGATTGCCATGCAACGGATGCACTAAGAGCTATAAGTGTATGAAAGGTCAACATGAAAACTAAGTGGGTGTGCATCCAACTTGCTTGCTTATGAAGACCTCGGGCATTTGAGGAAGCCCATCATCGGAATATACAAGCCAAGTTCTATAATGAAAAATTCCCACTAGTATATGAAAGTGACAAAATAGGAGACTCTCTATATGAAAAACATGGTGCTACTTTGAAGCACAAATATGGAAAAGGATAGTAACACTGCCCCTTCTCACTTTTTCTCTCATTTTTTTTCTTTTCATTTTTTTTCGTGGGCTCTTTTTGGCCTCCCTTTTTTTTCCTCACTGGCACAATGCTGTAATAATAATGATCATCATACTTCTATTTACTTACAACTCAAAACTAGAACAAATATGACTCTATATGAATGCCTCTGGTAGTGTAGCAGGATGTGCAATGATACTAGCGTAACATGTATGAAAAATGATGAACGGTGGCTGAGCTACAAATACTTTGTCAGCTATATGATCATGCAAAGCAATATGACAATGATAATGTGTGTCATAAAAACGGAACGGTGGAAGTTGCATGGCAATATATCTCGGAATGACTATGGAAATGCCATAATAGGTAGGTATGGTGGCTGTTTTGAGGAAGATAGAAGGAGGCTTATGTGTGATAGAGCGTATCATATCATGGGGTTTGGATGCACGAGCGAAGTTTGCACCGACTCTCGATGTGAGAAAGGGCAATGCACGGTACCGAAGAGGCTAGCAAATTGCGGAAAGGTGAGAGTGCGTATAATCCATGGGCTCACATTAGTCATAAAGAACTCACGTACTTATTGCGAAAGTTTTTTAGCCCTAGAAGCAAAGTACTACTACGCATGCCCCTAGGGGATAGATTGGTAGGAAAAGACCATCGCTCGTCCCTGACCGCCACTCATAAGGTAGACAATCAATAATAAATCATGCTCCAACTTCTTAGCATAACGACAGATCATACATGCATGCTTCGGGAATCATAAACCTTAACACCAATATTCTTACTAAACCACAATTATCTACTAGCACCTCCCACATATTACCATCTTAATATGGCAAAACTATTGCAAGGAATCAAACTTATCATATTCAGTGATCTACATGAAAGTTTTTATTATATCCCTCTTGAATACCTATCATATTAGGACCAAATTCATAACCCGTGCATATTACCATTGCTATTTATTAGACTCTCAAAAAGATATAAGTGAAGCATGAGAGTGCAACTATTTCTTGAAAATATAACCACCGCCGTGCTCTAAAAGATATAAGTGAAGCACTAGAGCAACTGCCTAGCCCAAAAGATATAAGTGAAGCACATAGACTATTCTAACAATCACGAATAATGCGTGTCCCTCTCAAAAAGGTGTGTTCAGAAAAAAATGATTGTGGCAAACTAAAAAGCAAACAAAAGCAAACAAACTATAGCACAAGACGCTACAAGTAAAACACATATCATGTGATGAATAAAAATATAGCTCCAAGTGATATACCGATAGATTGTAGACGAAAGAGGGGATGCCATCCGGGGCATCCCCAAGCTTAGACGCTTGAGTCTTCCTTGAATATTACCTTGGGGTGCCTTGGGCATCCCCAATCTTAGTCTCTTGCCGCTCCTTATTCCTTTATCCATCGTAGTCTCACCCAAAACTTGAAAACTTCAGCACACAAAACTCAACAGAAACCTCGTGAGTCCGTTAGTATAACAAACAAATCTTAAACTTTAGGTATTGTTGTAAATTGATTCATATTTAATATTGGTATAATCCTACTGTACTCCAACTTCCCCATGGCTCATACCCCCCGATACGATCCATAGATTCATCAAAATAAGCAAACTATGCAACAAAAATAGAATCTGTCTAAAACAGAACAGTCTGTAAAGATCTAAATTGAAGTCATACTTCTGTAACTCCAAAAATTCTGAAAAATTAGGACAACATAGGCAATTCATACATCAATAATTTGGAAACAATTCAGAAGGTTATGATGCTCCAGCAAAAAATCAAAATTCCAGCACTAGACGCAAAAGTTTCTGTTTTCAAACAACATCAATTATACTATCATCCAAATCATCCCAAAGGCATTACTTGGCACAAACACTAATTAAAAGATAAAAACACAATCATAACAGAGGCTACAATTGTGTAAACACACAAAAATGTAAAGTAAAAAGAAAATTTAAGATACATATTGGGTTGCCTCCCAACAAGCGCTATTGTTTTATGTCCCTAGCTAGGCATAATGCATAGTTTCAAGTGTTGTCATCCTTCAAATTAATTCCATAGGTAGCCCTCATAATAGATTCATATGGTGGCTTAATTCTCTTTCTAGGGAAGTGTTCCATCCCTTTCTTTAACGGAAATTGAAATCTTATATTACCTTCTTTCATATCAATAATAGCACCTATGGTTCGTAGGAAGGGCCTACCAAGTATTATAGGACAAGACGGATTGCATTCAATATCAAGCATAATGAAATCCACGGGCACATAATTTATATTAGCAAGAATAAGCACATCATTTATTCTACCCAATGGTTTTTTAATGGTGGAATCCGCTAGATGTAAATTAAGGGAACAACCATCCATATCGGTGAGACCTAGCACGTCACATAAAGATTTTGGTATAGTAGAGACGCTAGCACCTAGATCACATAAAGCATTACATTCATAATCTTTAATTTTAACTTTAATAGTAGGTTCCCATTCATCATGTGATTTTCTAGGAATTGAAACTTCCAACTCAAGCTTTTCTTCATGAGCTTTTATCATAGCTTCTACAGTATGTTTAGTGAAAGCTTTATTTTGTTCATAGGCATTAGGTGAATTAATCATGGATTGCAACAAGGAAATACATTCAACTAAAGAACAATTATCATAATTAAAGTCCTTGTAATCCAAAGTAGTGGGTACATCACTATTTAAAGTTTTGACCTCTCCAAACCCACTTTTGTCATTTTTATCATTAAGATCATCACCCTCCAAATAATTGGGACGCCTTTGATACGTCTCCAACGTATCTATAATTTTTGATTGTTCCATGCTATTATAGTATCAATCTTGGATGTTTTTATATACATTTACAGCAATTATATATCATTTTTTGGGACTAATCTATTAACTTAGTGCCCAGTGCCAGTTGCTGTTTTTTTGCCTGTTTTTGGTTTTCCAGAATATCAATACCAAACGAAGTCCAAATGCCACGAAACTTTTTAGAGATTTTTTCTGAACATAACAAACACTAGAAGCTTCAGGAGGGGTCGAGAAGATGAAGCAGTGGCCCACGAGGCACCACGGCGCACCCTGGTACCTCGTGGGGCCCACACTACTCCGTTTGACCTAATTCCACCTCTATAAATTCTCTAAAATCGGGAAACCAACAGAGGAGTCCACGAAATACTTTTTCCGCCGCCGTAAGTTCCTGTTCTCGAGAGATCCCATCTGGAGGCCTTTTCCGGCACTCCGTCGGAGGCGGAATCGATCACGGAGGGGCTCTACATCATCCTTGCTGCCCTTCCGATGATGCGTGAGTAGTTTACCACAGACCTTCGGGTCCATAGTTAGTAGCTAGATGACTTCTTCTCTCTTTTTGATCTTCAATACAATGTTCTCCTCGATGTTCTTGGAGTTCAATCCGATGTAATCACTTTTTGCGGTGTGTTTGTTGGGATCCGATGAATTGTGAGTTTATGATGAAATTATCCATGAATATTATTTGAGTCTTCTCTGAACTCTTTTATGCATGATTATTATAGCTTCGTATTTCTCTCCGATCTATTGATTTGGTTTGGCCAACTAGATTGATTTATCTTGCAATGGGAGAGGTGCTTTGTAATGGGTTCGATCTTGCGGTGCTCAATCCCAGTGACAGAAGGGGACATGACACATTTGTATCGTTGCTATTAAGGGTAAAAAGATGGGGTTTATTCATGCGTGAGTTTACTTTGTCTACATCATGTCATCTTGCTTAAGGCGTTACTCCGTTCTTTATGGACTTAATACACTAGATGCATGCTGGATAGCGGTCGATGTGTGGAGTAATAGTAGTAGATGCAGGCAGGAGTCGGTCTACTTGTCTCGGACGTGATGCCTATATACATGATCATTGCCTTGGATATCGTCATGATTATTTGCTTTTCTATCAATTGCCCAACAGTAATTTGTTCACCCACCGTATGCTATTTTCAAGAGAGAAGCCTCTAGTGAAAACAATGGCCCCCGGGTCTATCTTAATTATATATTGAAAATCCTAAAAATACCTTGCTGCACTTTTACTTTATTTATTTTATTTTGTATTTTTGTTTGATCTATTTATCTATCACCATACAATTTAATCTTGCAATTGACCGCCAAGGGATTGACAACCCCTTGTTCGCGTTGGGTGCGAGGATTTGTTGTTTTGTGTGCAGGTACTGCTAACGAGTTGTTGCTTGATTCTCCTACTGGATTGATAACCTTGGTTTCATAACTGGGGAAATACTTATCTCTACTGTACTGCATCTTCCCCTCCTCTTCGGGGAAATCCCAACGCAACTCACAAGTAGCAGGAAGAATTTCTGGCGCCGTTGCCGGGGAAACATCATCAACATCTATCAAGTACCTACGCATAAACCTTCATCTCCTTGCATTTACTTTATTTTCCTTTGCCTCTCATTTTCATCTCCCCCACTTCTAAAAAGTTTTTACAAAAATACAAAAATATTTTCCGTTTGCCTTTTTCTTATTTGCTTGATTGCTTGCTTGCTTTACCATTATGGCTAGTTCTTCGCTCGTTACTATTACCCCTGAAAATGAAGTACTTAATTTTAAACAAAGGGGAGGAGAGAATTTAAAAGATGCTTGGTATAGGATTTGTGATGCTCATAATAGATCAACTCGTAAGCAATCCACCACCATCCTTCTTCGCAATTTCTATGTGGGCATTACTACTTGGTATAGATTTGTACTTGATACTATTACCGGAGAGAATTTCTTGATGTGTCCCTCTATGTATGCCTTCAATGCTATGGGAAATTTAGTGGGATCACCACCTCTCACTGTTAATGAAGCAACTTTGACCTTGGAACATGTTATGCAAAGGTTAGAAGATATTGAAAATAAAATACCTACTGTTGAACATCTTGAGAATTTAGATAAAAAATTTCATAATCATATCACTCAATTTGGTTCTAAGGTAGGAATCGCACTGAAAACCTTAAAAGAAAAGGAACCGGTAATTAATGAAAAAAATAGAATAAAGCCCCGCTAGAATCGATAAGTTAGAAGAAATTATTAATAATTTGGGCTCGGATTTCTCCTCCGTTAAGAATATTGATAGAACTCCTCCCAATAAAAATTGTAAGTTTATGTATGTTCCTAAAACCAATGGTGCTACTTCTAGTAAGGGAAATGAGGATCTTAAAATGATTAGCGTGCACCCCAGTTTCATTGATATAATTAAGGAACCTATTCACGAAAGTAAAATTCTTGATTTTGTGCCTAGAAGTGTGATGATGAGAAACACCTATGTTAAATCTACTAGAAAAAAATGGATGTGTGATTGAGGAGTTGGAAACCAAGGATGATAATACTTGAAACTATGCATTATGCCTAGCTAGGGGCATAAAACAATAGCGCTTGTTGGGAGGCAACCCAATGAATAAAATAAAATTTTAATTTTTGTTTCTGTTCTTGTGTGTTTACACAATTATGCTACTGTTATGATTGTGTTTTTATGTTTTAATTAGTGTTTGTGCCAAGTAATGCCTTTGGGATGATTTGGAAGATAGTATAATTGATGCTGTTTGGAAAACAGAAAGTTTTGCGTCCAGTGCTGGAATTTTAATTATGTACTAGAGCGTCAGAAAAATCTGAAATTTTTACACAGTATTGGTATATGAATTTCCCACGTTGCACTATTTTTTCAGAATTTTTGGAGTTACAGACGTGTAGCTTTTAAATAGATATTTACAGACTGTTCTGTTTTAGACAGATTCTGTTTTTGTTGCATAGTTTGCTTATTTTGATGAATCTATGGATCGTATCGGGGGGTATGAGTCATGGAGAAGTTGTAGTACAGTAGCATTATGTCAATATTAAATATGAATCAATTTACTACAGTACTTAGAGTTAAGGATTTATTTGTTATACTAACGGATCTCACGAAGGTTTTGTTGAGTTTTGTGTGATTGAAGTTTTCAAGTTTTGGGTGAGATCACGATAGATGAAGGAATAAGGAGTGGCAAGAGCCTAAGCTTGGGGATGCCCAAGGCACCCCAAGGTAATATTCAAGGAAGATTCAAGCGTCTAAGCTTGGGGATGCCCCGGAAGGCACCCCCTCTTTCTTCTACCAACTATCGGTAATTTTACTTGGAGCTATATTTTTATTCATCACCTGATATGTGTTTTACTTGGAGCGTCGTGTATTATATGAGTATTTTCTTTGGTTGCTTTTTATTTTGTCACAATCATCTTTGCTGGACACACCTATTTGAGAGAGCCACACATTTATCATAATTTGTTAGAATACTCTATGTGCTTCACTTAAACCTTTTGAGCTAGACAGTTGCTCTAGTGCTTCACTTAAATCTTTTTGAGCACGGCGGTGGCTATATTTTGAAGAAATATTTGAACTCTCATGCTTCACTTATATTATTTTGAGAGTTGATAAGATACAATTTTGAAGAAATATTTGCACTCTCATGCTTCACTTATACCTTTTTGAGAGTTGATAAGATAAAATTTTGAAGAAATATTTGCACTCTCATGCTTCACTTATATCTTTTTGAGAGTTGATAATAGTAATGGTAATTTGCACAAGATATGAATTTGGTCCCAAAGTGATGAATATTCAAGAGGCATATAATAAAAACTTTCATGAAAGATCATTGGATATGATAAGTTTGATTCCTTGCAATAGTTTTGCGATATGGAGATGATAATATGTGAGTCATGTTAGTGAGTAATTGTGATTTAGTAAGAATGTTGGTGTTAAGGTTTGTGATTCCCTATGCATGCACATTAAGTCAATAGTTATGCAACGAAATTATATCCTACTTATGGTGCATTATTCGGTGTTAGTTATGTTCAATGCATGTTTATGACCGTTTTCGCTTTTTGGTTGGTTGCTTCTCAATGTATTTGCTAGCCTTCATTTGTACTAAGCGGGAATGTTGCTTGTGCATCCAATTCCTTAAACCCAAGATGTGCCAAATGAGTCCACCATACCTACCTATATGCGGTATTTCCATGCTGTTCCAAGTAAATTTGCATGTGCCAACTCTATTTTTTCAAAATAATTTTCCATTTTGTGTGCCCATACCGCTCATGAAGCGGCAGGGGGTGGACAATATTTTCCATGCTAGGTGTGTTATTCTCACGATGAGTGTTTATTCACTTGTCATTGCACGAGAGAGTGGCAGGTAATAGGGATGCCCAGTCCCGAAATGATTTTTTTTAATATGATGATAATAATAAATTCCTTGGAAAGTGTTGGTATGGAGGGCACCCATGGATACGGCTAGCCATGGATTGTGAAAGAATGGTGGAAAGGAAATAAACTTTATTTTCTGTTTGGGAACCACCTATGATGTGTCTAGCATGGAAGATATTGAGAATTCTCGGTCATTTTCGTTGACAGGAAAAGCATGCCTCTCAAAACAATTTTATCTCTCTAATTTAAGCTTTGAGCTCTGGCACATTTGCAAATCTCTGCTTCCCTCTACGAAGGGCTTATCTATTTACTTTTATGCAATTTTTATTTTTATTTTGAGTCTCCATCTTCTCTTACAAAGCACCAACTAGAGAGCACTATTGTCATACTTGTGCATTGTGTGTAGCTAATATTGAGTGTGTTTCATGAATGGATCAATGATTGAGCATAATGGGCTAGGGATAACTTTCTTTAGCGTTATATTTTGAAAGACATGGTTGCTTGTTAGTATGCTTGAGTATTTATGTCTTCATGTCAAACTATAGACTATTGCTTTGAATCATTCAAGTCCAAATGTCCATGCTACAAAAGAAAAGAATATATGATGAGTATGATAGGTAGCATTCCACATCAAAAATTCTGTTTTTATCATTTACCTACTCGAGGACGAGCAGGAATTAAGCTTGGGGCTGCTTGATAAGTCTCCAACGTATCTATAATTTTTAATTGTTCCATGCTATTATAGTATCAATCTTGGATGTTTTTATATACATTTACAGCAATTATATATCATTTTTTGGGACTAACCTATTAACTTAGTGCCCAGTGCCAGTTGTTGTTTTTTGCCTGTTTTTGGTTTTCCAGAATATCAGTACCAAACGAAGTCCAAATGCCACGAAACTTCTTGGAGATTTTTTTTTGGACATAACAAACACTAGAAGCTTTGGGAGGGGTCGAGAAGATGAAGCAGTGGCGCATGAGGCACCACGGCGCGCCCCGGGGGGGCGCGCCCTGGTACCTCGTGGGGCCCACACTGCTCCGTTTGACCTAATTCCACCTCTATAAATTCTCTAAAATCGTGAAACCAACAGAGGAGTCCACGAAATACTTTTTCCGCCGCCGCAAGTTCCTGTTCTCGAGAGATCCCATCTGGAGGCCTTTTCCGGCACTCCGCCGGAGGGGGAATCGATCATGGAGGGGCTCTACATCATCCTTGCTGCCCATCCGATGATGCGTGAGTAGTTTACCACAGACCTTCGGGTCCATAGTTAGTAGCTAGATGGCTTCTTCTCTCTTTTTCATCTTCAATACAATGTTCTCCTTGATGTTCTTGGAGTTCTAACCGATGTAATCACTTTTTGCGGTGTGTTTGTTGGGATCCGATGAATTGTGAGTTTATGATCAGATTATCCATGAATATTATTTGAGTCTTCTCTGAACTCTTTTATGCATGATTATTATAGCTTCGTATTTCTCTCCGATCTATTGATTTGGTTTGGCCAACTAGATTGATTTATCTTGCAATGGGAGAGGTGCTTTGTAATGGGTTCGATCTTGGGGTGCTCAATCCCAGTGACAGAAGGGGACATGACACGTATGTATCGTTGCTATTAAGGGTAAAAAGATGGGGTTTATTCATGCGTGAGTTTACTTTGTCTACATCATGTCATCTTGCTTAAGGCGTTACTCCGTTCTTTATGGATTTAATACACTAGATGCATGCTGGATAGCGGTCGATGTGTGGAGTAATAGTAGTAGATGCAGGCAGGAGTCGGTCTACTTGTCTCGGACGTGATGCCTATATACATGATCATTGCCTTGGATATCGTCATGATTATTTGCTTTTCTATCAATTGCCCAACAATAATTTGTTCACCCAGCGTATGCTATTTTCAAGAGAGAAGCCTCTAGTGAAAACTATGGCCCCCGGGTCTATCTTAATTATATATTGAAAATCCTAAAAATACCTTGCTGCACTTTTACTTTATTTATTTTGTTTTGTATTTTTATTCGATCTATTTATCTATCACCATACAATTTAATCTTGCAATTGACCGCCAAGGGATTGACAACCCTTTGTTCGCGTTGGGTGCGAGGATTTGTTGTTTTGTGTGCAGTTACTGCTAACGAGTTGTTTCGTGATTCTCCTACTGGATTGATAACCTTTGTTTCATAACTGAGGGAAATACTTATCTCTACTGTACTGCATCATCCCCTCCTCTTCGGGGAAATCCCAACGCAGCTCACAAGTAGCAGCCTTCTAGCTAAAGTTGACTCATCTTCAGTCCCTTTTTCATCAAGTTTTATATTACTAAATAGGCATTCAATAGGTGAGACACCAATCATTTTAATATCTTCATCATTACTAGAATGTGACTCAGGTTTAGCAGCCATCTTATTCACTAGCGTTGTTTGTTTATCCGAAATCTTCCCTAACAAGTTTTCGGTACTAGCAAGTTGAGAGTGAAGGTTGGCTACTTCTAGATCGACATCTTCAAGTTGTTTATTAATAGTGTCCAATAAGATAGAATGTTCCTTAAGCTCCTCGGAAAAGAATTTATTATGCTCATATTGTGAAGACATAAAACTCTTAGTGGCATTTTTGATCTCAGACAATCTTTTGTTATAGAAACTATCGCGAAATTCCTCTAGCGACATAGTGACAGAGCAAGCCAACTAGCAAACAAGCAAACAAAAATATTTTTCTGTTTTTGTAAAATTGTTTTAGAAGTGGGGGAGATGAAAACGAGAGGCAAATGCAAATAAAATGGCAAATAAAAATAAATGCAAGTGGATGATAATTTATGCAAAGGTACTTGATAAGTTTTGGTGATGTCTCCTCGACAACGGCGCCAAAAATTCTTCCTGCTACTTGTCAACTGCGTTGGGATTTCCCGAAGAGGAGAGGATGATGCAGTACAGTAGAAATAAGTATTTCCCTCAGTTAAGAACCAAGGTTATCAATCCAGTAGGAGAACCACACAGAACCTCGTTAGTAGCTCCTACACACACAAAAACAAACACTTGCACCCAACGCAAATAAGAGGGTTGTCAATCCCCTTAGCGGTTACTGATAACCCACAAGTATAGGGGATCAGTTGTAGCCTTTCTCGATAAATAAGAGTGTCGAACCCAACGAGGAGCTAAAGGTAGAATCAATATTCCCTTCAAGTTCTATCGACCACCGATACAACTCTACGCACACTTAACGTTTGCTTTACCTAGAACAATTATGAAACTAGAAGTACTTTGTAGGTGTAATGCTAGAACTACTTTGCAAGAATAAAACTAGGAGTACTTTGCGAGAATAAAATTACGAGTAAATTGCAAGATAATAAAAGTTAGTTGTTTAGTAGAAAGCTTTTGTAACACGAGAGAAAGATTTGTCCCGAGGCAATCGATAACTAGACCGGTAATCATTGTTGCAATTTTATATGAGGGAGAGGCATGAGCTAACATACTTTCCGTACTTGGATCATATGCACTTATGATTGGAACTCTAGCAAGCATCCGCAACTACCAAAGATCATTAAGGTAAAACCCAACCATAGCATTAAGTAACAACTCCTCTTTACTCCCATACGCAACAACTCCCTTTCTCGGGTGTAAGCTTCTGTCACTCTAGCCGCCCACTATAAGAGAATTATGAACGTATTGCAAACCCTACTGCGGGAATCCCTCACGCTTGCGCGACACGGAGGGCACGATAGGACAACACCAAAATAAAACATACAACTCAAACCAATCACGATCATCAATCAACCCATAGGACAAAACGAATCTACTCAAACATCATAGGATTGCCACATATCATTGGATAATAATATATAGCGTTAAGCACCATGTTCAAGTAGAGATTACAGCGAGGAGAAGAGGTGTTACACCGCTGCATAGAGGGGGAGAGAGTTGGTGTTGACGGCGGCGAAGTTGTTGGTGTAGATCGCCGTCACGATGGTTCCCCCGGCGGCGCTCCGGCACCACCGGAAGAGAGGGGGAGAGAGCCCCCCTCCTTCTTCTTCTTACTTGGCCTCCCCCCTAGATGGGAGGAGAGTTTCCCCTCTGGTCCATGGCAGCCATGGCTCCCGGAGGGCAGGAGCCCCTCCGAGATTGGATCTCTCTCTCTGTTTCTGTTTTGTTTCACGTCCCCCTTTTCTGGCCTTTCACCGTTTCTTAAATATCCGGAGATCCGTAACTCCGATCGGGATGAAATTTTAACACGATTTTTTTTCTCAATATAGGCTTCCTTGTGGCCGAAGAAGGGCCCCAACCGACTTACGGTGTGCCCACAAGACAACACCACGCGGCTGGGGGGGGAGGCCACGCCAAGATGCCTTGTGGAGGCTGTGGGCCTCCATTTGCGTTGATTCCACCTCCCAAAAATCACATATATTCCAAAATAATTCTTCGTAAAATTTGATCGCGTTTGGACTTCATTTGATATGGATTTTCTGCGAAACAAAAAACAAGAAGAAAACAGGAACTGGCACTGGGCACTGGATCAATATGTTAGTCCCAAAAATAATATAAAATATTGCCAAAAATATATGAAAGTTGTAGAATATTGGCATGAAACAATAAAAAATTATAGATACGACGGAGATGTATCAGCATCCCCAAGCTTAATTCCTACTTGTCCTCGAGTAGGTAAATTATAAAAAGATAATTTTTGATGTGGAATGCTACCTCGCATAATCTTGACCATGTAATCTAATCATGGCATGAATATTAAGATACGAGTGATTCAAAGCAATAGTCTATAATTTGATATAAAGACATCAATACTCAGGCATACCAACAAACAATCATGCCTTTCAGAATAAAAATGCTAAAGAACGCTATCCCTACAAAATCATATAGCCTTGTCATGCTCCATCTTCTTAACACAAGATATAAATCATGTACAACCCCGATGTCAGTCGAGCAATTGGTTCATAATTTTTAACGCGCTTCAGCTTTTTCAACCCCCATGCAATACATGAGCGTGAGCCATGGACATAGCACTATAGGTGGAATAGAATGCGGTGGTAGGGATCAATAAGGAGAAGTCAAAAAGGGAGAAAGTCTCGCATCAACTAAGCGGATCAACGGGCTATGGAGATGCCCATCAATCAATATCAATGCGAGGAGTAGGGATTGCCATGAAACGGATGTACTAAGAGCTATAAGTGTATGAAAGCTCAAACTGAAAACTAAGTGGGTGTGCATCCAACTTGCTTGCTCATGAAGACCTCGGGCATTTGAAGAAGCCCATCATCGGAATATACAAGCCAAGTTCTATAATGAAAATTTCCCACTAGTATATCAAAGTGACGACATAGGAGACTCTCTATATGAAAAACATGGTGCTACTCTGAAGCACAAGTGTGGTAAAGGATAGTAGCATTGCCCCTTCTCTCTTTTTCACTCATTTCATTTTTTTTGTTTTCTCTTTTTGTTTTCTTTTTTTTTGGTGGGCTCTTTTTGGCCTCTTTTTTTTAGAACAGTCTCATGGACCTCATCCCCACTTTTTCGAGGACTCATTAGTCTCCACCATTCTTTCCTCACTGGGACAATGCTCTAATAATGATGATCATCACACTTTTATTTACTTACAACTCGATATTACAACTCGATAAAAACTATAGAAGATGACTCTATATGAATGCCTCTGGCAGTGTACCAGGATGTGCAATGATCTAGCGTAGCAAAGATACCAAAAAACGGACAAGCCATGAAAATATCATGCTAGCTATCTTACGATCATGCAAAGCAATATGACAATGAATGCTCAAGTCATGTATATGATGATGATGGAAGTTGCATGACAATATATCTCGGAATGGCTATGGAAATGCCATAATAGGTAGGTATGGTGGCTGTTTTGAGGAAGATATAAGGAGGCTTATGTGTGATAGAGCGTATCATATCACGGGGTTTGGAAGCACCGACGAAGTTTTCACCGACTCTCGAGGTGAGAAAGGGCAATGCATGGTACCGAAGAGGCTAGCAAATTGCGGAAGGGTGAGAGTGCGTATAATCCATGGACTCACATTAGTCATAAAGAACTCACATACTTATTGCGAAAGTCTATTAGCTCTCGAAGCAAAGTACTACTACGCATGCCCCTAGAGGGGAGGTTGGTAGGAGTTAACCATCGCGCACCCCCGACATCCACGCAAAGGAAGACACTCAATAATAAATCATGCTCCAACTTCTTAGAATAACTAAAGACTATACGTGCATGCTTCAGGAATCACAAACCTTAACACCAATATTCTTACTAAACCACAATCATTCACTAGTACCTCCCACATATTACCATCTTAATATCGCAAAACTATTGCAAGGAATCAAACATATCATATTCAGTGATCTACAAGTTTTATGTAGGATTTTATGACTAACCATGTGAATGACCAATTCCTGTTGACTCTCTAAATAGATATAAGTGAAGCATGAGAGTTTAATTCTTTCTACAAAAGACTTGCCCATGCTCTAATAAATATAAGTGAAGCAAAAGAGCATTCTACAAATAACGGTTTTCTATATGTAGAGAAACAGGCATCCAAACTTCAAATGATATAAGTGAAGCACATGAAGCATTCTATAAAGTCATACTCAAAAGATATAAGTGAAGTGCATGAAGCATTCTATAAATCAACCAAGGACTATCTCATACCAGCATGGTGCATTATTAAAAGAGAAATAAAAAGCACACGACGCTCCAAGAATTTACGCATATCATGTGAACAAAACAAAAACCGGGACATACCGATAATTGTCGACGAAAGATGGGATGCCTTCCGCGGCTTCCACAAGCTTAGACGCTTGAGTCTCCTTGAATATTTACTTGGGGTGCCTTGGGCATCCCCAAGCTTGAACTCTTGCCTCTCCTTATTCTGCTCATATCCATACCTCCTCGATCTTCGAACACTTCATCCACACAAAACTTAACCGAATTTTTTATTAGAGGGGTTAGTACATATAACATCAAATCCCATCATGTCCTTCTATAACATTATTGTATAATTATAATCAAACATTACCCACTATATGCTATCACAATTCTATGGCTCCCAAGTCAATGGGGATCAACAAGATTTCAAACATACGCAAATAAAGAAACTACAACAGCAATCTGTGAAAACATGACAGTCTTTAAAGATGCAAATGAAACATATACTTCTGTAACTCAAACAATTCTGAAAAATTAGGAAAAAATAAAAAAAATTCATAGCAGTACTGTGTAAAAATTTCAGAATTTTTGAATGTTCCAGTAAAATATAAAAATTCAAGCACTACAAAAAAAGTTTCTGTTTTTTCACAGCACATACCAAACAAGCAATTTAAACATCCTAAAGGTAAATCTTGGCACATTATTTTTATAATACAATGGATTTGTACAAGGGGATAATTATTTTTGTTGAAAAGTTTCTATAATCATGGTTCACAAAGTTTCCATGGGCATGAACAAAGTTCAAGTCTAGCCCCCACTTCCACATTGCTCACCTGTCTCACTTTCACTTTTCTTTTTGAACATTTTTAGGTTCCCCTCTATATTTTTTGTTTTTAAACTTTTTAAAAGCACACAACAAAATAAAATGACTCTTTAAAACTTCCGGGTTGTCTCCCAGGCAGCGCTTTCTTTAAAGCCATTAAGCTAGGCATAAAGTGCTCATGTAATTGATCCACCCGGATCCCAAGGTATATCAAAGCCAATTTTAATTAATAATGATTTGTAATTTAGTAGTGAGCACAAAGCAACATATATCATGTAATGACGAAGTCTAACTCTCTTCCTATGCATCGGCATGTCATAAAAGAACAATTCATGCACACATAATAAAGGCCGATACATAGCATAAACAGTTTCTTGCAATTTTATCGTAGTGGAAACATAGAGAGGTGGAGATGTAGTTCCTCTCTCATAATAATTGCAATTAGGAGCAGCAAGCACATGCATATTATATCCATCAAAATCATCATGTGCAACGGTAAAACGCAACCCATCAATATAATCCTTAATAAGCACAAACTTCTACGATATAGTGTAGTTGGGAGAATTCAAAAAGATAATAGGACTATCATGTGTGGGTGCAATAGCAACAATTTCATTCTTAACATAAGGAACTATAGCAAGTTCATCTCCATAAGCATCATTCAAATTGGCATCTTGGCCACAAGCATAGCAAGCATCAATTTCATCAAAAAGGGATATTTCAAATGAATCCAAGGGATCATAGCAATTATCATAGCAATCCTCCTTCGGTAAGCACGAAGGGAAATTAAACAATGTATGAGTTGAAGAGTTACTCTCATTAGAAGGTGGGCACGGGTAGCTAATCCGCTCTTCCTCCCTTTGTTCTTCGCTCTCCTTGTCATCTTTTTCATCTAATGAGCTCACAGTGTCATCAAGTTCTTCTTCCATAGGAGCCTGCAAAATATTAGTCTCTTCTTGGACAGCGGAGACTTTCTCAATAAACTCATTAATATCGGCATTGTATTCATAATTCTCATAGCAATATTTAAGTATAGCAAAATTTTCAAATCTGTAAACAGCATCATCACAATCTTCATCCTTTTCAAACAAAGATTCAATTTCATAAGCACCCTTAAAAGCAACAAATTCTTCTATTCGTTCCACATCATAGTAATCATATATACCATTAGCATAAGAAGCCAAGGTTTCATTATCATTAAATTCACATGAAAAGGGAAGGTGTGGAGCCTTCATCCTAGAGCAACAAGTATAATCATATCTCAAGCATAAATTCCAAGCATACCAACACAATATTTTAATTTGATCCCATAAGTGTTTCCTTTTTTGAGACAAGCGATAATCCTTAAAATATTCTTGGTGATCCAAAGTATCTCCCATTATCAAGTTGAATGGAGATTTATCAGGATTATCAAAGTAGTATTTAATGTTTTCCACATAACCAGCATCGAGGGTTTTAGGAGGTTCCCTATCTCCATGAGTAGCAAGTACAACTAATTTTTTTGGTGTTTCGTGTTCCATATCTATAACTAAAGATAGAGAACAACTTAGAACAGAAAATAAAAACTACTTAGTGATAAAGCCAACAAGCGCACACGAGAATATCAACCCCACGCTATTGCTCCCCGGCAACGGCGCCAGAAAAAGGTCTTGATAACCCACAAGTATAGGGGATCAGTTGTAGCCTTTCTCGATAAATAAGAGTGTCGAACCCAACGAGGAGCTAAAGGTAGAATCAATATTCCCTTTGTAGGAACGAAGTATGTCTACCAGAGGGGGGGGGGTGAATGGGAGTTTTAAAATTTCTTCAGAAAAATCAAAACTCTCGGAACCCAGCAGCGGAACGAAAGAAAACAGTATACAGTGAGCGAATACAAACTACCGAATGGAAACTAAGGGCATGCATCGAGATAATTCACATGATCGAAATATGTCATAGGGTACAGTTCGAATGTAAAAGAGAGTAGCAGAGGTGACTAGTGATGCTCGATGGCGACAAGGTATTTGGTAGACCAGTTCACCCTTCTGCAAAAGGACTACGTCTGGTTGGAGGGGTTGTGATTTAACACAGAAGATAAACTCTCTTCGCCCTATTCTCCTCGACAATTCGTTCGTCAACCAATGCCGATCACTCATGGTAGATGCTTGAGGCGATCTCCGAACCTTTACAGACTTCTTCTTCGAGAACCACAATTACTCTTGGTCTCTCAAGAAATTGACACCTAACCGTCTAGAGAGTTCGCAACTCTCAAGAGTAATAGGCGGAGCGTACTGGACTTAGATTCGAGTGATGCTGAACCACTATCTAATTTTTTGGCTCTGGGTTTTTCTCTCGGTGGATTTTAAACTCAAATCTATCGGAGAGGGGGTTGCTCAACAATCTTCTCAGAATCAAACGGAGCAGCCACTGGACAACGCCGGTGTGGGGTAGCTATTTATAGCTGCAGCCTTCCCTGATGGGAAATGACCATTTTGGACACGCAGTCCAGCCAATGGCCAACCGACACGTTCACAACGGTCGGATTTTAAAGAGCAACGGTAACATTACTTGAGGAGCAAGTAATGCTAACTCCTCGGTCAGAGACAAATCTCTCGCAGCGAAGAAGATCACAGTCTCTTGCTGGCAAGTATTTGCTCGGAACACAAAGAGATTTCTCTCGCAACTTTCATAGGATTTGGGTTTAGCATCAGCGAATCAAATCTTCGAACGCTACACCCCTCTTAATAGTATGGTGGTTCTATGACTCAATAAGGAGAAAAGAAACAACGAAATGAATGCTACGTCTTCGCTTCATCTTCAATCTTCGCGGCAGCAGTCATATTCTTCGGACGAGCACCGAATCAATTGCTATGCATCAGCAAATTTTGAGGGGTCACTTTTGTCGTCATATTCTTCGGTGATAACCTTCACTGCTACGCAGGGAATATTCATCGGAGTTTGAACCAAACTCCTCTTGACTCCAGGGACCTATTACTCTGTGTGCACTAGCAAACACATCAGTCCCTCAATGTTTATGTCAACAATCTCCAAAACATAAGGAGGCAAATTATTGCACCAACAATCTCCCCCTTTTTGGACGATTGTTGACAAAACAGATAATCATCGAAGAGAAGATAGATAGGTGTAAAGTAATTCAACAAGAGTGAGTAAGTGTTACTTTGCTCGATGATGAAATAAACTCCCCCTAAATGTATGCAGGGAAGAAAGATATGAGATAAATTCTCCTGCAAGTATTGAAGTATATGGAGGAAATTTCAATCATTCGAGACATTGATTCGCACTGATGAGATATAATCCATCGAGATCGTAGTGCAATCATTCATAACTTCTGATAATAATTCCACCTGCAAGACAAATGCTTCGAGAGAGATAGTGCAGCAGCAGGGGTTATTAACATTTCAGCACAGAAGTTATCGAGTTTTACAACATAGTACAGATAAACTTAAACCAGAAGTTGCAAACTCGCACGAAATAAAACCAATCAAAACACCGAAAGCAAATCTATCGAGACTCGATGTAATTCTCCCCCTTTTTGTCAACAAGTGTCAAAAAGGTGACGAATAACATGAGCGCAAAAACGCAGAACACGGTTCAATCAGTGGCATCGCCCGAAGATCTGTCCGAGGTGAGTTCTTCTTCGGAAGTGACGGGATTGTCTTCGTCTTCAGCAGCATCAGATTTTCCTTCAGAAAGAATAACGTGGGGCTGAGCAGACGAGGGTATAGCTGGAGTAGCCACAGGAGGAACACGGGTTTGCACATTGCCTTCGGTAGGTTTTTCTGTCGGTGAGGTAGCTTCAGACTCGTCAAGCAGTTTGCGAAGCTTGAGATGAAGAAGATCAGTTGTTGGCTCACGAACAGGCAGAGGAGGGGTACTCCAATCTTGGAAATCTTCCACAGTGAAGCCTTTGTCAATATAGTCATAGAGCTCTTGGAGATTGACATTCAGGAGTTGTTTCTCGGTGAAAAACTTGCGAAGCAATTTCCAGAGCCTCTTCTTGTTTTCATCAGCTATCAGATGCATAATGCTTGTGCGATTGTTAAGTGCATTCAGCTCGGAGGCGAGATGTTCTTTTTCGCGTCGATCCTCACCTATATGCTGCAGCAGCAGTTGTTGTGTACGCAAACTAACTTCGAGTTGCGAGGGAGGTTGAGGCAAAATCTTTCGGTCGTGCTGAGGAAGACGTGGCCCGTCGAATTGCTTGTGATAGTCTTGGGGGCTTGATGCAGGCGATTTGCCCGAAGTAATACCTTCCATGAGTTGCAATGTATCGCGAACAGGAGGAATGAAGCTTTTGTGGTTTTCCTTTGCAAGATACACTGTGCGCATCGCATGATCAACAACTTTCTGGATCCAGGGCGCGAATACTTTGATGCAGAAGGGATATTGAGCAGAATCCTTCAGAATGCGCAGGAACATGTCTTCCACGTCGAAGATGTATCGCTCAGAGATTGCATAGATAGCATTTCGAAGAACATCTGAGATTGATTTGTCCGGATTCATACCCGCTAGAGGGCAAATGGTGTAGGTGAGCATGTGGAATAGAGTCTGATTCTCAAAAGTTAAGTGCTCAGGACGAGGAGGACCAGTGTAGTCACGAATCTTATCTTGATCCATAGTGCATCGAAAAAATTCATCCGATATGACATCAATGTTGTGGACCCGAATTTTAGTGTCACCATGCTCAAAGCGAGGGAAATGGAAGTGCGAGACAAAATCCGTTGAAGTGCATTTGATGCGTTTTCCTTCGGTCATCCATTCCACAATCCATTTGGAGCTATCAGATTCATCGCCAGAGATATACAGTGTCGCATAGAACTGAAGAATAATCTCTCTGTTCCAAGGATGTTCGAATTCAAAGACTTTGGTGAGGCAGAAATCATCCAGATCCTGAAGCAATTGATTGAAACAGCCAATATTGCGCATAGCAGGAATGTCGAGATATTCGTGAGGAAATATCTTTCTGCTCTCATAGAGAACCCGAGAGTAATAGATGGCCTGTTCCTTAGTCCAGAAGCGAGGCGATTCCGAAGTGCGCGGCCCATCATACGGACTAGCTTGAAAGAATTTGGGATGCGCATTCCGATTGAAAAGAGGACCTTTGGCGCCTGCTCCTGACGAGAACAAAGGCAGTTCTTCACGAGGGTACGGGTATTTGAGTTCTTCTTCGGGAGAGAGATATTCATCACCATATACAACTGAGTCAGTTCGGCGAGCAGAGACAGATTTTCGTTCGGAGGGACCAACATCTTGGATTCGGGTCGCTGTGTCGATACTTAACTTGAGTGGAGACGGGGCAGGTGTTGCAACAGAGGGAGGTGCTGAGGTAGTAGGTAGCTGGGCAGGTTCATCAATTTTAGGCACTGAGGCCGAATCATTCACAGTAATCTGTTGTTGCTCGACAGTAAGAGAAGCCGAGACTTGTGGGGCCTCATGAGCCGGAGAAGCTTGGGGCTCGGAGCGAGCGATTTCACCTTCGTCAGAAATGAAGTGTTGCGAGGGAATATCAGCCCGAGCAGGGGAGGCCACAGGCACTGATTCAGTTGGCCTTGGCGAGGGAGGAGCATCTGAGTCTTTGACTGGGGGGTTCGAAGGGATAGCTGGCTCAGGAGATTTTTCTTCCTGTGACTGAGCAACTTGGTGAACAGGCGACGGTTCTTTCGGAGCAGGAGGTACATTTTTCGTCGCAATTCTTTTTCGTTGCTTTTTCTTTTGCTGAGCAACTTGATCAATATGGCCCTTGACCAAATCATTATATCCAGTGACTTTGGCTTGATGTTCATCACAGATCTTGCGAACAATTTCATCCAGATCCGTGTGAAAGCGTAACCTTCGGTGACGAAGGAGAGTCATGTCACGGTTGATGTCCTTGTAGGAATCTTCAAGTGCTTTAATGACAAATTTTGAAGAGGCAGTTTTCATTCGATTATCAAGGTCCCTTAGCTCGGCAGAGAGAGAGTTTATCTCAACTGCATCTTCCCTCAGTTCTTGAACTACGGAGGTAGCCTGTGTAACAACTTCGGCAGGGATCGGTAGAGATGCCACTTCTCCATTGAATGGATTGTCCACAAATTTATCGAGCTGTTCCATGATAAATATGTGATCATAGTAATGAGGAGCATCAGACTTGACAGAAGGAGCAGTCTAGACAGGAACTTGCTCGGAAGGAGTCTTAGAAACCAACGCCTGTGTCAAGGTAGGCGCAAACTTAGCAGCCTTCTCCTTCGGATCAATAGCTGGTGGAGCATCTTTCTTGGCAGGCGCCTTGATTTTCTTCAGGTCGGGCTTGGGAATTCTTTCGCCTGGTTTTGCAGAACTCACAGGAGTGCTAACCACCAAATCTTGTAGATTGATAGCATCTGGATGAGGAGTTGTGTTCACGTGCTGTCTCATAGTGATAGTAGTTGCAGGGTTTTTTCTAGCTGGGATCTTCTTCGATGGTGCTTCTTGAACCAAATTAACCCGAAGATCAGGCAACACAGTAGATGTGGTAATATTCACTTCCTCGCTGAGAGTAGCAGCAACTTCTTCCTTGGTGAGCGGAGGGTCATCATCATCAGCCGAAGAATCATTCATTTTAAATCCATCAGCAGGATCAGCCTTTTTCTTCTTTGGTGCGCTCTTTTTTGTTGCAGCAGCGCTGGGATCATGCTTTCGTTTAGAACGACCTTCAGATTTTCCTTCGGCCTTTTTCTTCTCCACATCATCTTTGAGAAGGCGAAGGTTTTCCTCTTCACGAGCCTTTTGCTTTTCAGCCCTTTGAGCTCGTTTGATGGCATTGCGCTGACGCTTTGCAAGCTCATTAGGATAAGATGCTAGTGTGCGAAGGGATGACTCATGAGCGTTTGGCGGAGGAGGTGGTCTCTCTTGGGGACCATTGGGCTTGATGAGAGAAATTTCCCGGCAGTCACCCCATGGTGGATGAAATGCAAAGTTCTGAGCAAACCGAGGATGAACAAATTCATAGTTGAACCATTTGCGCACCCAGTGACGGCGAATCCATTGTTGACGCGTATCTCTCTGGTGTTTAGTTTCTCCTGGAACAGTATCATACCAGTCACGAGAGATGTACTCAGCTGTGTTTGTGTATGCCTGTCTGCCACCCCTCTTCTTCTTCGGAGCATTCTCTTCTTGCTCATCGGCATTTTGCTCGGTTCTTTTTCGCTTGCTGGTTGATGGGCCTACCGTTGGGCCCTTAGCATTCAAAGCTTTGGATTCATCAGCAGTACCCAGAACAGCATCATCTCGGTCAGCCATGCTAACTGGTTTAGCCGAATCTTCAACAGACTGCATTTTCCTATGAACAAAGATAGATGCGAGGGAAAATGGGGACAGGGTTACGAATGCACACAGCGAAGATTTTGAAAAAGAAATCATTTTTTTTATGAAGAGGTAGATGCAGACTTTGAGAAATGTTTCGATCGAAGGAAATGTATAGAACGAACTAGCAGCTTCGAAGAATATACTAGTAAATGTGCCAATCATTCCGTTCGGTCGAGACATAACACAAACCCTAGATCTGAGATTTTTCAGATGCGAGGGACAACTACAAACCACATCCGCACAAGTTACCTAGCGGTAAAGATCTGAGAAATGCAGTAAAATTAGGCGATTTCTACCGCGGACGAACTCGAACAGGATGAATGGAAGATACAGTTCGTACTGCACATACCCTAACTCGGTGATGTGCAGCGACTATGGCGGCGCGGGGATGAAGATGATCCGCGGCGGCGGGGAATGACTCCGGCGACCTCTTTCCGGTAGCGAAGTGGCGAAGATGATCGACGGCGTCGAGCTCGAGGTGGAGCAATGTGGTAGGGCTTCGGAAGGTGACGGTGGTGGAGAGAGATGCGAAGTGAAACGAGGGATGGTGGCGGCACAGTATATATATGCGAGGAGAAAATAACCGCACCCGGTGAATCTGATCGGACGGTTACAGACAGAGGACTTTTGCGATTCAACGGACCAGATGAACTGGCAGTTGATGAAGAGCATGTGGCAACCGTCACCAAAGAACATGGTCCAGACTTGGGCGGGAAACCCCAAATTTTGGACGGCTTTCGCCAAAACAGATTAAGTTCGGACCGAAACTGTAACGTGGTCAAGGACACCAGATAAAGTTTCGTTCCCAGATAAATTTTGTGCATTCATAACGGAGCAGCATAGACTGGAAGAGATAGAATAGAGGGAAAACAGGGTCCTAGATATTTCACTCAGACGAATAAACACAAACACCCAAGAGAGAAGCTATGAGTGAAATACATTCGGACAAACACAAAAACTTCAAATGCAACTCAATGAAGAGAAATTGTGGTGGCGTTACCCACCGTATAAGAACTGTATGACCCCGAGCATCGCACAATTATCGTGGCACCCGGTTAGTCTAGTTCTTCGTTAATGTATTCATTCTCAGAAAGAAAATTTCACTTTGTCAAAATTTTCAAACTCTTCGAGTGTTGTGCACCCATTCCTTCTAAGATGTGAAAGTGATGGTACGGGTGCCGAGTCCAGCTTACTGCACGTTTGCGGAATCTAGGATATTTAGCTCACACCGTAACGCACAGAATCTTTTCTCATCGAGAGGCTTGGTGAAGATGTCGGCGAGATTCGCTTCTGTATTGACGTGACAGATAACAATATCCTCTCGAGCAACATGATCGCGTAGGAAATGATGTCTGATCTCAATATGCTTGGTGCGAGAGTGCTGCACTGGATTGTGTGCAATTTTGATCGCACTCTCATTGTCGCACAATAGAGGGATCTTCTTGACCTTGATGCCATAATCCTTCAGAGTCTGCTTCATCCATAATAACTGAGTGCAACAGGCGCCATCAGCAATATATTCGGCCTCAGCCGTAGAGAGTGAGACACAATTCTGCTTCCTTGATGACCAACACACCAAAGATCTACCGAGGAAATGGCATGTCCCAGAAGTAGATTTCCTGTCAACCCGGTCACCTGCATAATCTGAGTCTGAATAACCAACGAGGTCAAACTGTGCTCCCTTAGGATACCATTAACCTAAGGTGGGGGTGTGAGCCAAATATCTCAGAATATGCTTGACCGCTTGGTGATGCGATTCTTTCGGTGCAGCTTGAAAACGAGCACACATACAAACACTCAACATGATATCAGGCCTGGATGCACATAAGTAAAGCAAAGAACCAATCATCGAACGATAAGTTTTCTGATCGTAATCTTTACCGTACACATCTGCGTCCAGCTGTCCATTTGTGGGCATGGGAGTTTTGTAGCCCTTCTGTTTGCAGTCTTGCATTTTGAACTTCTTCAGACAATCTCTCAGATATTTCTCCTGAGATATGAAAATTCCATTGTCCTGTTGATGAATTTGCAGTCCGAGAAAGAACTTGAGTTCACCCATCATAGATATTTGATATTTCTCGGACATCATTCGCCCGAATTCCATGCTGCAAGCATTGTTAGTACAGCCGAAAATAATATCATCCACATAAATTTGACATACGAATAGATCGCCATCAATGGCACGAGTGAAAAGAGTGGAATCAGTGGATCCTGGCTTGAACCCTTTGTCGAGCAGAAACCTTTTCAGAGTGTCATACCAAGCTCGAGGGGCTTGCTTTAGCCCATATAGAGCCTTTTTCAACCTGACAACTTTGTTAGGAAACTGAGGGTTTTCAAAGCCAGGTGGCTGTCTAACATATACTTCCTCATCAATTTCACCATTGAGGAAAGCACTTTTCACATCCATTTCATAAAGCAGAATATCATTGTAATTTGCATAAGCGAGAAGAATACGAATTGCCTCAAGGCGAGCAACAAGAGCATATGTTTCACCAAAATCAATACCTTCTACCTGTGTATAACCTTGAGCGACAAGACGCGCTTTGTTTCTCACAACGATGCCATTTTCATCCTGCTTGTTCCGGAAAATCCATTTTGTGCCGATGATATTGTGCTTCTTAGGATTCGGTTTGTCAACCAATTCCCACACATCATTCAATTCGAATTGCACCAACTCTTCTTGCATAGCATTCATCCAATCGGGATCATTCATAGATTCTTCATACTTGGTAGGTTCTGTCAATGAGACAAAAGAGAAACTGCCACAGTAGTTAGCTAAACGAGTGCGAGAGCGAGTTGTGGGTCGGTAACCTGGATTCTCAAGATCTTCGAGGATTAATGCAGGGTCAACTCGATTTGCCACTCGTGGTAGAGGATTTCCTTCTTGATGGTTATTTTCATTTTCCTCAGTATCAGCATCAGGATTGGCATTAGTATCGCCATTATCATTGGGATTGCCATTTTGATTTGCACTTGCATTTTGATTGCCATTTGTGTTCGGTGCGGCATTTTCTTCGGCAGTAGATTGGCGTGTTCTTCGAGCTATGGGGGCATCATCATCGGAAGAGTCAGGTGTATTTCCTTCGACTGGCCTGACGTCCCCAATGGCCATTTGCCGAATAGCATCCGAGATCGGAGGTTCATCTATCACATTAGGCAGGTGCTCCTTTTGAGAGCCGTTAGATTCATCAAACCGCACATTTACCGTTTCCATAACTTTCCCGTTGTGAGAGTTATAGACACGATAAGTATGCGAGTTTGAGCCATAACCAAGAAGAAAACCTTCGTGTGCCTTTGGTGCAAACTTGGAATTATGATTCATGTCACGAATATAGCAAGGTGCACCGAAAACACGTAAATAAGAAACATTCGGTTTCTTGCCAGTGATGAGTTCATATGAGGTTTTCTTAAGGAATTTGTGAAGATAAACACGATTCACAACATGGCAAACAGTGTTAATAGCATCAGCCCAGAAACGAATGGGAGTTTTATACTCACTGAGCATTGTTCTCGCCATTTCAATGAGAGTTCTATTCTTTCGCTCAACAACTCCATTCTGTTGGGGAGTGTATGCGGCAGAGAATTCATGAGTGATACCATTTTCATCGAGAAAGTCTTCGATACGAGTATTTTTGAACTCAGTACCATTGTCGCTTCTGACATGCTTAATTCGCATATCATATTCATTTTGAGCCTTCTTGGCGAATCTTTTGAAGATGTCTTGGGTGCAGGTTTTGTCTTCAAGAAAGAATACCCAAGTGTATCGAGAGAAATCATCAACAATAACTAGACCATAATGACTGCCTCCGAAACTTGCATAGTTTTGAGGCCCGAATAAATCCATATGAAGAATTTCCAGTGGTCTTGTTGTGGTCATGACAGTTTTTGACGAATGGTGTTTCTTGGCCAATTTGCAAGCTTCACACGCAGCACAGAGACGATCCTTGTCGAATTTCACATCAGGAATACCACGGAGATGATTTTTCTTCACGGGAGTCTGCAAATTTCTCATACCTGCATGACCAAGTCTTCGGTGCCACGGCCATCCTTCGGTTGCTTTTGCAAGCAAACAAGTTTGGACTGAGGGACCCTTAGAGAAATCCACAATATATAAATCACCTTTTCTATTTCCCTCGAAAACGAAGGAATTGTCAGTGGCCATAAAGATGATGCATTTGGATTTAGAAAATAGAACTAGCATGCCTAGATCACAAAGTTTTCCAACCGACATGAGATTGAATCCAAGAGACTGAACAAGTAAAACATCATCAATGTTCTTGTCCTTGGATATAGCAATTTTACCTAACCCAATTACCTTTCCTTTGTTGTTGTCGCCGAAAGTAATATACTTCTGAGACGAAGCAGTTAAGTTGGGGTCGACAAACAACGACTTGTCTCTGGTCATATGACTAGTGCATCCACTATCCATTATCCATTCGGTCCATCCGAAGACATAGTCCTGCAAGGAAATCAGGCGTTCTTAACCACCCACATCTTTGTAGGTGGCTTCGAAACATATGAGCGAGCAGGATATGATTTCTTTCGATAGTCATACGAATTGTGACTTGAATGAGTATGAGCATAATCAAAAGAATATGCATTAAAATTCCTTCCCGACGAATGAGTATAGTGGTTAGATGAGGTATGCATGTACTCATTCTGTCGAGCCTTTACAAGGATATATCGAGCATTTTCTTCCAACATGGTTAGTAGCCTGGTAACAGGTAATGCTTCGATAGTTTTCCTGGGCACCCAGATAGCTTCCTTTGGGGGGCCATTCCTGCTGTTAGGTCCAACTTAGCGAGCAACAGCCTCACCACATTGATTTTTGAATAACTTATAGTTGTCCAAAGAATCATCATATGAGTATTCAGGAATAGGAGAGTCATATCCCGAAAGTAAAGCTGGATCGAGCATTTTGCTCTTGGCAGGCACCCACACAGTACGAGGGTATTGATCAGGTTCCTAGTAGGAGCCATTTTCATTCAGTTTCCTTTCGAAACCGATACTAGCTAAGAAGATTACATCGGATAGAACTCCAAGAACATCGAGGAGAACATGGTATTTAAGATCAAAGAGAGAGAAGAAGCCATCTAGCTACTAGCTATGGACCCGTAGGTCTGTGGTAAACTACTCACACATCATCGGAAGGGCAGCATGGTTGATAAAGAAGCCCTCCATGATCGATTCCCCCTCCGGCAGAGTACCAGAAAAGGCCTCAAGATGGGATCGCGGAAGAACAGAGGCTTGCGGCGGCGGAAAGGGTTTCTCTTCTGTCCTTCTGGTATACGGGGAATATTTTGGAATTTATAGCGCTGGATTTAGGTCAAGAGGTGCCACGAGGGGCCCACAAGCCTGGGGGGCGCGCCTACCCCCCTGGGCGCGCTCTCCGGGCTTGTCGCTCCCTCGTGACTCTTCTGGTCTTCTCCCGAAGCTTCTAGGGTCCCTTCTGGTCCAGAAAAAATTAATCCAAAGTTTTTTCTTTGTTTGGACTCCGTTTGATAATGATTTTCTGAAAAGGCAAAAACAGGCAAAAAAACAACAACTGGCACTGGGCACTAGGTTAATAGGTTAGTCCCAAAAATGGTATATAATTGCATATAAAACATCCAAGATTTATACTATAATAGCATGGAACAATAAAAAATTATAGATACATTGGAGACGTATCACCACGCCACACTGCGAGAGGAGGATACCCCCGCCACCGCCGTCGGCCCCCGGGCTTACTCCGGCGCTGTCCCCCAGCAGCGACGGAGGGAGGGGAGGAAGAGGTTGACGGCCCCAATGGCGGCTAGGGCTGGGTCGCCTCCCGAGTCTCTCCAGCGGGGGTGACGCGGGGGCCGTTCCGATCGATAGACGCGGGCGCCTGGATTTAACGGACATAGAAATAGAAAAAAAACTGGCTTCCAATATGTGAAGGCATGTCCTCGTTGATCTTACATGATCAGGGAACAAAGAAATCTATCTAAAAAAACATAGAAATCGGGACAAAAAATGGGTACACCAGATCTCGACTCTACAGAAATGAGCATCACATGGTACGTATAGACTTTATATAAAAGAATTAATCACAATTACTGTCTAGGAACATTTACTAGATCTTCACGGCTAGGGGAGCAAATAGTCCAACCAAGGAAACATCCTGCCGGGCCTGATCCCTTCCCAACCTCCTCCGATAGTGTTTTTTTATGGCGGTCGGATGATGGCAGGCGGCGCGGGGGGTTGACAGTGACCAGGCGGTGGTCTTGTGTTGGGCAATGGGCATCTGGAGACGTAGTGGCAGCCTCTCGCTGTGTGCGGTGGCCTGGAGGCAGTGTTGCGGTCCTCTTCGGCTGGGTACCTCTCTCCGAGATGATGGTGTAGGTGAGGCTTCGGACAGGAGATGGCGGGCTCGTTGGTCGTTCTCACAGCGTGGTGCGGCTCGTAGGTGGTGGTGGATGATGTTCGTCGGTGCATCGGTGATGGGGGCCAAAGTAATCCGTTTGGGTGATGCCATCGCTTCAGTGTTCTCCTCTTGTTGCTCGGTTGTGGCGTTGGTCCGAGTGCGGTGCCCATGACGATGTTGTGCCGTTGGTCAGATCAGCACCGTCGGCGATGGGTGTGGCATCGTGCGAGCTTGTCTTGGCCTAGGTCAGAGGACTAGAGCTAAGACTTGCTCAACGGCGGCCGTCGGCAGCCTCATGGGTGTGTCCCCCCGTCCACCGGGACTGGTGGGGACACGGGTGTGGACTCCTCCTACGGTGGAGGTGTTGACCCAACCCAGTGGCTGATGCCGGGCTTGGAGTGGAAGGAGTCTTCCAATCTTCCCACTGTGGTTGATTCGTTGAGATGAGAATGGTTGGCGGTGTCTTGGGACATGGATGCCGGGGCGGCGGCCCCGGATGGTGGGCTACATGGTTGGCTTTCCGGCAAGCTACGTGGTGGCGGTGATGGATTCACCTCTTGGTTGTGTGGGCGACAAGGGGTTTAGTGGCGGGAGGCTTTGGCCTGTCCTCAGCCTTTGGCTGTGGAGGTGCCCAGATCTGGGGTGACTGGTCTGACCTTCGTTGTCCTGATAGTCGGGTGCCTCCTGATGGTGCAGGCGAGTTTCCTGAAGACATCGTCGTGGGTCTTGTTCTTGTACTAGGGCTCCGGGTGAAAACCCTTGTCTGTTCATCGGGCGCGGCAACGGCGATGCTTTGCGCCATCATCCTCCTGAGGGCGTTGTTGTGGAGCTCAGGCGTCATCGGTCCGTTCTCGGCGAGGTGTTTGGGGTTTTTTCATCTTTCCTAGAGAAATTGCACCTCACCGTGCTCATCATACATACTAGCTATACTTTTTTTTGTTGCAGAAAATTCACTCAGATGTACTATTGACCAAAGCAGCAGTACAAACATCCTTGAAAAAAAGTATTGAAGTCACTAGGGCCCAACCGTCTTCATCCTCTCAAACGATCCGATGGCATGCCGCATCATCACCATCGCAAGCCTAACATCATTGATAAGCAGGTATTAGTGGTGGGCTCATTGAATAGAAGGTGAGGGATAGGGAGGAGAAGGTTGAGGGTTGGAGCTGTGTTGATGGGGCCCTTGGTGTAAACCGCCAGTGGTTGATTCTTGATTGTAATAACACAGACGCACCCTTGGTGTAAGTTGTTAGTGGTGGATTGTATACCACCTTACCGACAGACTATATTTTTGGCCCATCATTGCTGTCGTCTTTAACCGGTAACAATTCATCGCTCAACAGCTGCATATTGGGCTCAGCAGTGGTAAAAAATTTAAAAAAATCTTGGCATTCTCCGACTTCACCATTGACGGTTCCGATCAGTTGAAGTAAGTACTATCACTGACAGGTTTTCCATGCCGGACAGTGGAGACCGATCAGCGGATGGGTAGTCTGTCATAAATGGGTGATTCATTGAAATACTAGGTAAGAAGAATTTAAGTTTTTATTTTGAAATGGAGGCAACAACTTTGCCCCATCTATTAATTAAGTGAGAGCGAGCATTACATAAGGACGCGGAAACAAAATGGAAAGTTGGAAACTACTCTCGTAGCATCAGTGTACTCATATGCTTCGCGCCCACGGCGACCCAAACTTTGGCTTCCTCTTTGATGTTTTGCATGATGTAATGCATCGGCATAGATTTCTTATGGAAAACACGTGCATTCTCTTATTCCAGATAGCCCAAGTGACGAGCATGGTCAAAGAGGCAATCGCCTTCCGATTGGGAGTATGTGGGGCTGACATGTTCGTCCACCAAGATCTAATATTTCTTTCACCAGACCAAAGGGATATGTCCAAGGTTGCTACCCCATCCATGCCTTGACCAACCTCCAGATACTAGCAGTGAAGCAGCACCCAAAGAAGAGATGTGTTGTCGTCTCATTAGCCCTCTTGCATAGGGGCCAACTTCCATAGTTATCTCAACCTCTCTTGGCCCGACGATCCGCGGTCCAGACTCTGTTTTGAATGGAAAAAACCAAGAGAAAAATTTGACCTTTGGAGGGGGCCAAACCTTCCAGATGACGTTCATTGTAGTTAGCTTGGCTCCAAAAAAATGTGCTTTGTACACCGACTTTGTGAGTAAATGATGTTGGCCGTTAATTTCCAAGAAATGGAGTCCTCCAGCTCTTCCTTAACATGGACATTAGAGAGCATAGTCCACAGCTCAATATACTGGCGAATGTGTGCGACAGCAAAATCTGCATTGAGCTTGATCTGACGAATCCAAGCATTATCCTCCAGGGCCTGCCAAACAATCTACTTGTTCCTCATGGATGCAGCAAAAACAAGAGGAGCAATATCCAATGGCCGCTTGTCGTCCAACCAAGGGGAGTCCCAAAATGGTGTATTGGCACCGTTACCAACAGAGATTGTTGTGCATGCGTAGAAGAACTTCATCCCAATGTCGTCACAAGGATTCCCGGTGCCAATCCACATCTTGGAGTTGTCAGTCCACTTTAACCAAGGTCATCTCAGTCGTAGGGCCCTAGCAAACTTGTCTAAATGAAGCACGCCAAGACCACCCAGGTGGGTCGGGCGGCAGACAGATTCCCAGTTCACCTTGCATTTGGCACCGGTGGTCTTATCGGAAGCCGACCACAGAAAATCTCGCTCAATCTTGTTTACACCAGCAAGCACCCCAGGGGAGACGACAAGCAGAGTGATGTGATAGATGGCCTGAGAGGTGACCACTAATTTAAACAAAGCAGTGCGGCCAGCCGAGGTAATGTTTCCTCCTACCAGGGGGGAGCTTAGCTGCAACCTTGTCCTCGAGAGGTTGAAAATCCACCTTTTCACTACCAGACTGAAAGCGGTTGCCCAAGATATTTGATCGGGAATGAGGTGCACTTGGCAGGAAGGTTTTGAAGAACATCATCAAGGTTTGGGTGACCACAACGGATAGGCACCACCGAGCTCTTCATAAAGTTTGTGGAGAGGTCGGTCACCTCATCAAATGATCTCAGTATGGCCCCCAAGTTCTCAATGTCCTACTTAATGGGGCAAAAAAAGTAGCGGCGCTGTCCGCATACAATGAAGTGCAGAAAGTGAATCTTCTCCCACCAATCTTGTGCAGAAGGTTGTTGTCAGTGGCCACATAAGGATCTGTTGGAGAGGATCCATCGCCAGTACAAAGAGCAACGGGGAAAGCGGATCACCCTACCGAAGACCCTGACAATCAACAATAGGGGACCCAAGATCCCATTAATATAAGAAGGATGTGTGAGGATGAAGTGGGTAGAAGGGCAGCGATCCAATCGCGAAATCTAGGTAGGAACCCTCTTCTCTGCATGATTTCCAGGATATAGTCCAACCGCACCGAATCGAAGGCTCTGGGGATGTCAAGCTTGAACAATAGAGTTGCCTTCTTGGTTCTATGGAGTCTGCGATCGGTGTTTCTGAAGTACATGAAGTTATCGTGAATGCTTCTCTTTTTTATGAACGCGCTTTGGGCATTGGATACGAGGTTACACTTGAACGGAGCAAGGTGGGTGGCAAGCACTTTGGCAAGAACCTTTGCAAGGGCATGAATAAGGCTTATGCGGCGGAAATCAGCGATTTCCTTAGTCCCATCCTTCTTGGGTAGGAGAGCAATGTTAGCAGAGTTGAGCCACTGAAAATTCTCGTACTGAAGATAACTAAAAATATGAATAACACACATCACATCCTCCTTGATGATGGTCCAACAGCTTATAAAAATATGGCAGTGAAGCCGTCTGGCCCGGGTGCCCTGTCATTTGACATATCCTTAATTGCATTTCGCACCTCCTCCACTAAGATAGGGTTTGCTACTTGTGAGCTGATACGTCTCCAACATATCTATAATTTTTTATTGTTCCATGCTATTATAGTATCAATCTTGGATGTTTTATATGCAATTATATATCATTTTTTGGGACAAACCTATTAACCCAGTGCCCACTGCAAGTTGCTGTTTTCTGCTTGTTTTTGCCTTTACAGAAAATCATTATCAAAAAGAGTCCAAACGAGAAAAAAACTTTGGATTAATTTTTTCTAGACCAGAAGAGACCCACGAAGCTTTGGGAGAAGACCAGAAGAGCCACGAGGAGGCGACAAGCCTGGAGGGCGTGCCCAGGGGGTAGGTGCGCCCCCAGGCTTGTGGGCCCCTCGTAGCCCCTCCTGACCTAATTCCAGCGCTATAAATTCCCAAATATTCCCAATATACCAAAAAGACAGAAGAGAAAACCTTTCCGCCGCCGCAAGCCTCTGTTCTTCCGCGATCCCATCTGGAGGCCTTTTCCGGTACTATGCCGGAGGGGGAATCGATCACGGAGGGCTTCTTCATCAACCTTGCTGCCCTTTCGATGATGTGTGAGTAGTTTACCACAAACCTACGGGTCCATAGCTAGTAGCTAGATGGCTTCTTCTCTCTCTTTCATCTTCAATACCATGTTCTCCTCGATGTTCTTGGAGTTCTATCCGATGTAATCTTCTTTTGCGGTGTGTTTGTTGGGATCCGATGAATTGTGAGTTTATGATCAGATTATTCATGAGAAATATTTGAGTCTTCTCTGAACTCTTTTATGCATGATTATTATAGCTTTGTATTTCTCTCCGATCTATCGATTTGGTTTGGCCTACTAGATTGATTTATCTTGCAATGGGAGAGGTGCTTTGTGATAGGTTCAATCTTGCGGTGCTCAATCCCAATGATAGAAGGGGACATGACACATATTTGTATTGTTGCCAGTAAGGATAAAAAGATGGGGTTTAATCATATTGCTTGAGTTTACTTTGTCTACATCATGTCGTCTTGCTTAAGGCGTTACTCTGTTTCATACTTAATACCCTAGATGCATGCTGGATAGCGGTCGATGGGTGGAGTAATAGTAGTAGATGCAGGCAGGAGTCGGTCTACTTGTCTCAGACGTGATGCCTATATACATGATCATTGCCATGAATCCGTCATAATTATTTGCTTTTCTATCAATTGCCCAACAGTAATTTGTTTACCCACCGTATGCTATGCGTTCGAGAGAGAAGCCTCTAGTGAAAACTATGGCCCTCGGGTCTATTTTATCATATATTAAAATCAAAAATACCTTGCTGCAATTTATTTACTTTTATTTTATTTAGTATTTTAGTTTATCTATCTATCACTATCAGAATTAATCCTTGCAAATAACCGCTAAGAGGATTGACAACCCTCTTATTTGCGTTGGGTGCAAGTGTTTGCTTTTGTGTGTGCAGGTGCGCTTAACGGGATTTTTCTTGGTTCTCCTACTGGATTGATAACCTTGGTTCTTAACTGAGGGAAATACTTATCTCTACTGTACTGCATCATCCTCTCCTCTTCGGGGAAATACCAACGCAGTCTACAAGTAGCATGAGCTGCGTTGGGATTTTCCCCAAAGAGGAGAGGAGATGTAGTACAGTAGACATAAGTATTTCCCTTAGTGAGAACCAAGGTTATCGAACCAGTAGGAGAATCACGCAAAGCCTCGTGAACAGCACCTGCACACACAAAAGCAAATACTTGCACCCAACGCGGGCAAGAGGGTTGTCAATCCCCTTGAACTCGTTGCTTGCAAGGATTAAATCTTGTAGTGGTAGATAGATAAATTTTAAAACAAAATAAAAGTAAATAAATTGCAGCAAGTATATTTTAGTTTTCATTTTCTATTTAAAATAGACCTGGGGGCCATAGTTTTCACTAGAGGCTTCTCTCTCGAACACATAGCATACGGTGGGTAAACAAATTACTGTTGAGCAATTGATAGAAAAGTGCATAGTTATGAGGATATTCAAGGCAATGATCATGTATATAGGCATCACGTCTGAGACAAGTAGACTGACTCATGCCTGCATCTACTACTATTACTCCACCGATCGATCGCTATCCAGCATGCATCTAGGGTATTAAGTTGATAAAAACAGAGTAACGCCTTAAGCAAGATGACATGATGTGGACAAAGTAAACTCAACTAATATGAATAAACCCCATTATTTTAACCTTAATGGCAACAATACAAATATGTATCTTGTCCCTTTCTATCACTGGGATATAGAGTACCGCAAGATTGAACCCATTACAAAGCACCTCTCCCGCTGAAGATAAATCAATCTAGTTGGCCAAACCAAACATATAGATCGGAGAGAAATCCAAAGCTATAACAATTATGCATAATAAACTTCAGAAAAGACTCAATTACTTCTCATGAATAATCAGATCATAAACCCATAATTCATCGGATCCCAACAAACACACCGCAAAAGAAGATTACATCGAATAGAACTCCAAGAAGATCGAGGAGAACATTGTATTGAGGATCAAAGAGAGAGAAGAAGCCATCTACCTACTAGCTATGGACCCGTAAGTCTGTGGTGAACTACTCGCGCATCATCGGTAGGGCAGCAAGGATGATGTAGAAGCCCTCCGTGATCGATTCCCCTTCCGGCAGAGTACCGGAAAAGGCCTCCAGATGGGATCGCGGAAGAACAGAAGCTTGCGGCGGCAGAAATGTTATTTTGGGTGGCTCTCTGTTGGTTTCCCAATATTTGAGAATTTATAGAAGTGGAATTAGGTCAGACGGAGGCACATGCGGCCCATAAGGTAACAGGGCGCGCCCTGTTGCCTTGCCATCTCCCTGTTTGCCGTCGAGTTGCGGAGGTTATACACAGTTCTGACAACATCTCGGCGGCTCAGGCGGTGCTTGTTCTGGAACGGACATGCAAATTTCAGCCGCTGGTCCAAAAACTAGGGCGACTCAGGAGAAAAGCCCAGGACATCGGAGATCTGATGGATGTCTTAACCCAGTATGCGGAGTCTGACAATACTAAAGACCCGCCTTCTGACAAGGAGAAAGCCGGTAAAGACAAAAAAGGCGGTGGCAAGGGACACCAGCAGAACAACAGTAATGGGCAGAACAACAACGGCGGTAAACGCAAAGGGTATGATGGTAGCTCCGATCTGGAGGCGAACACAAATACAGGGAACAAAGGTCAGCGTCAGAACGATGGTTCTAGGAGGCAGTCCTTTGGTAATCACCCTCTCAGCTATGAGGAAGCTCTCAAGGCTCCTTGTCCAAAACATAGTTATAATGGTAAGCCGTCCAGCCACTCCTGGGAAAATTGCTACATCATGCAAGAGTTCTCCAGACGGGTCTCCCAGAACCATCATAACAGGGATGGAAACGGCGGACAACACGGCAATCAGGGACCCGGCTTCTCTGGAGCCGGCTCACAAGGGCCCTTCGCAGGTCATGGTTTCCACGGGAACAATGGCCAGGGCAGCGGGTTTCAGGGGACTGGTAATACTGGAGGCGGCAATCAGCAGAACAACCAGGGAAATCAGCACCAAGCCGGTGCGACAGGGTTTCAGAGTAACCCAAAGCGACTAAATAGTGGACAGTATCATGTTTTCACCACCAGCACCTGCAAATGGGATCGAAAGGTGCAACGATGAGCTGCCCACGCGGTTGAGCCGGCAACCCCTTATTACCTCAATTGGTCTGAACAGCCGGTCACCTGGAGTAGGGCAGATCATCCGGTCCTCCTTGATCATCCCGGGCATTTAGCTTTGGTGGTAGCGCCGCAGGTTGGCGGTTATACATTGACGAAAGTGCTCATGGATGGAGGCAGCAACATCAATATCCTGTACTATGACATGTTCAGACGGATGAATCTATCTGATAAACAGTTGACCCCATCCTCTACAGTCTTTCACGGCATCGTTCCTGGCAAGTCAGCTTATCCCATGGGAAGAATATCCCTTGAGGTGGCCTTCGGCTCAGAGGATAACTGGCATTCTGAGTTTCTGTCCTTTGAGGTGGTTAAGCTTAAAAGCCCATACCACGCTTTATTTGGCCGGCCGGCTTATGCGCGATTCATGGCACGGCCGTGCTACATTTACCTGAAAATGAAGATGCCAGGACAAAGGGGAACCATCACAGTTGAAGGCAACCGGAAGATTACACTCGAGTGCGAGGAAGGAGACGCAGCATATGCCGAGACGGCTTGCGCTGCAGAGGAATTGCGGTATTATAAGGACAATGTTGACCCGTCGGACCGGACCTCCCTGAAGAAGCCCACGATGGAGTCAGATCCTCTGCTCAAGTTTAAATCAGCCAGGGATACCAAGCAAGTTGAGTTCACCCCGGGCGATTCTTCCGAGCAGTTCACTATAGGGGCCAATATGGATCCCAAATAGGAAAGCGCGCTCATCGAGTTCATCCGTGAGAACCGGGACATCTTTGCATGGAAACCTTCTGACATGCCAGGTGTGCCGAGAGAACTCGCTGAGCACTCCCTCAATGTGGATCCTAAGTTTAAACCGGTTCGCCAGTATCTCCGTCGCTTTAATGAAGAAAGGCGGAAAGCTATTGGTGAGGAAGTGGCCCGGCTCCTAGCTGCCGGGTTCATCATTAAAGTCTTCCATCCTGAATGGCTAGCCAACCCGGTACTTGTTCTAAATAAAAACGGGACTTGGCAGATGTGTGTTGATTACACAGACCTAAATAAGGCTTGTCCTAGTGACCCCTTTGCCTTGCCCCGCATTGACCAGATCATCGATGCTACGGCGGGTTGTGAGTGTTTATGCTTCCTGGATGCTTACTCCGGTTATCATCAGATCAAAATGAAGCTAGAGGACCAGGAAAAGACGGCTTTCATCACACCCTTTGGGGCTTTCTGTTACACAACCATGCCGTTTGGTCTGAAGTGTGCACACGCGACTTACCAGCGTTGTGTCCAAAGCTGCTTTCACAAACAGATCGGGCGCAATGTTCATGCCTATGTTGATGATATTGTGGTTAAGTCTCGAAAGAAGGAAACCCTGTTGGAGGATCTCAAGGAAACATTTGACAATCTCCGTATCTACCAGATGAAGCTTAACCCGGAGAAGTGTGTCTTTGGTGTCCTTGCAGGAAAGCTTCTGGGATTTCTCATTTTCGAGCATGGCATTGAAGCTAACCCGGAAAAGATCAAAGCAATCACGACCCTGGCTAAGCCGGCCAATCTAAATGCCGTGCAGAAGCTGGCTGGGCAGGTTGCAGCGCTGAGCCGGTTCATAGGCCGGCTTGGAGAGAAGGCAATTCTGTTGTATCAATTGCTTAAGAAATCAGATAACTTCGTCTGGAGTGACGCTACAGATCAGGCTTTTGAGGCCCTCAAGAAGCAGTTGTCCGAGCCGCCGGTCCTTGCTGCCCCTCGCGAGAAGGAACCAATGTTGCTATATATTGCTGCCAATAACAAGGCGGTAAGCGTGGCAGTCGTGGTAGAGCGCAAGGAGGACAGAAAGGAATATCCAGTTCAGCACCCCGTGTATTATATCAGTGAGGTGTTAACCGAATCCAAGCAGCGATATCCACATTGGCAGAAACTGGTCTACGGAGTATTTATGGCTAGCCGCAAGCTGAAGCATTACTTCCACGAACATCCAATCACTGTGGTCAGCTCAGCACCTCTTGGGGATATAATCCAGAACCGGGAGGCCACAGGCCGGGTTGCCAAGTGGGCCATCGAGCTTGCTCCGCATCATCTCAAATACGTGCCCCGCACAGCAATCAAATCTTAGGCATTGGTGGACTTCATTAATGATTGGACAGAGTTACAGGCTCCCAAAGAGAAGCCCGACACGACATACTGGTCCATACACTTTGACGGCTCAAGGCAGCTTGAAGGATCGGGGGCTAGAGTTGTGATTACTTCCTCACGAGGAGATAAGTTCTGTTATGTTTTAAGACTCATGTTTCCCTATACTAACAATGCAGCAGAATATGAGGCCTTGCTTCATGGGCTTCGGATGGCCAAAGAGATGAATCTGAGCTGGGTCAGGTGTTTGGGCGACTCAGATTTGGTGGCCCAGCAGGTTTCTGGTACTTGGGATTCCAAGGATCCCCTTATGGCGGCTTATCGGCACGCGGTCATCAACATTGCTGGACATTTCAAGGGTTATCAAGTTGATCATATTGATCGCCGGCAGAATGAGGCAGCAGATGCACTCTCTCGATTGGGTTCTCAGCGCAAGCCGGTGCCACCCAGTGTCTTCCTGGACGTTTTGCACAACCCGTCTGTCAAGTTACCGACAGAAGAGGACTTGGCTATTCCTGACCCGGAGGCGGCTCTAGTGGCTGCTGTCCATGCTATACCGGATTGGACAGTCCCCTACTTGGATTATCTAAGCCGGGGAGAACTTCCAACAGAGGGAATCCTTGCACGACAGATCATTAGACGATCTAAGTCTATGACTATCGTCAACGGCGAATTGCATCAGCGCAGTGTCACTGGTGTTTTTCAGCGTTGTGTTTCACCAGAGGAGGGTCACGCTATTCTCAATGAGATTCACTCTGGCGATTGTGGTCACCATGCCGGCTCACGCTCACTTGTGGCGAAGGCTTTTCGGCACGGGTTTTACTGGCTCATAGCTCATGCTGACGCAGAGGACATTGTACGCAAGCGTGATGGTTGCCAGAAATATGCTCGCCAGGCTCATGTGCCGGCTCAAGAGTTAAGGATGATCCCGATAACTTGGCCTTTTGTGGTCTGGGGGCTTGACATGGTTGGACCCTTCAAACGTTCTAAGAACAAGCATACACACATATTGGTGGCTGTGGATAAATTTACCAAGTGGGTGGAAGCAGAGCCAGTCAGCCACTGCGACGCAGCTACAGCTGTCAAGTTTCTGAAAAAGTTGATATTTCGATTTGGCTACCCGCACAGTATCATTACAGACAATGGAACCAATCTTTCTAAGGGAGTCATGAAACAGTTTTGTCAACAGGAGCACATCCGGCTTGATCTAGCATCGGTTGCGCATCCTCAGTCCAATGGGCAGGCAAAACGAGCCAATCAGGAATTACTTCGCGGTATCAAACCCCGGCTCATGGTGCCTTTGCAGCGTAGGCCGGGTTGCTGGGAAGAAGAATTACCTGCGGTGCTTTGGAGCATACGGACTACTCCCAACAGGTCAACAGGCTATACGCCGTTTTTCCTAGTCTATGGTGCAGAAGCTGTACTTCCAAGCGATATTCGTCATGACTCCCCTCGAGTGGCGGCTTATGTGGAATCAGATAATGAGCAGGCTCGCCAAGACGCTCTTGATGCTCTGGAGGAAGAGCGCGACCTTGCCACATCCAGATCAGCAATTTATCAGCAAGACCTACGTCACTATCACAGCCGTAGAGTTCGAAGCCGCACTTTTCAGGAAGGTGACTTAGTGCTCCGTCTGATACAAGACCAGATAGGCATGCATAAGCTTTGACCACCTTGGGAAGGGCCCTTTGTGGTCAGCAAGAATCTCAACAACGGGTCATATTACCTGATTGACATACGTGAGGCAGATAAATCACATACCTCTGAGGAGGAAACAAGCCGACCCTGGAACATTGCCCAGCTCCGGCCATACTACACCTAAGTTATGGACTGGGTCACATCTTTGTACATACCTTCTATCATGTATATACCTATTTTCGATCAAATAAAATAAAGACCGGCATCACTGTGTAAAAGTGTTGTTTCGCCTCAAAATTGTGTGTTGGATCTTTATTTGTTGATCTTGGTTACTTGGGGGCTTCCAACTCAATTGAGTTTAGCTTACAAAACCCTTTAACCCGGTGAGATGCCACAAAGTTGGTTAAACCTGCCTGTTAGCAAGATGCTACTCCCTAAAGGTGACCCAGCGTACGTCTGATGAGTCAATCACACTGGTGACCCTGAATTCATCAGAGTTAAAACGCTTGATTGGTTGCGTGAGAGCCGGCTTTCAGAAAGCGAGGATAAACCAACAGGCCAAAGTGCCAGCTTCATGAAAGCAAATTCAGACTTGAGCTTTATAAGCCGGTCTTTCAAGTTGGGTTTTACAAAAACCGGCTTGTTGCAGTTATGTTCTTTTTTCTGCATTCATCTCATCTCTGCATACATGCATACATTCATACATAGCATATACCTTAGTCAAGTTTGATATTCTTGATTCATTACAAACAGTAACAAAGTTACTAGTTATTTATGTGACTTCATCAATCACAATTATTGTTATATGCAATTGTTATTGTTTCAGCAGAATCACTCTCATTGCAAAAACCGGCTCTCGAGGCCCAAAAGAGGATTCACAATAACAAGGCATCCAAAAATATATTTGTACAGGCAATAGCAGCACAGTACACGATGGCACTGGCATCAGCAGCAAGTTCTTGATGCTAAAGCTATTACAAGTCGCCCATCGGGCCGCAGGCAAAAATGTTATTTCTCCCACGTTTCACTACACTCAAGGAAGAGCCGGTATGTGCCAGATTGAGGACACGGGATGACCATGGAGCGCTTTGACCCGGCTCTTCGTGGTTGTCGTCATCCTCCGCCCCTTCCTGGCTTGCGGACTCGCCGGTCGACCACTGAATGGAGCGCAAGGCTTCAAACATCGCGTTGGCGGAAATCACGGAAGAAGGATCAACTTCAGGGGCAAAAGATTGCTTACGCGCGCGAGTAAGGGCCACCGGCTCAAAGTTTGGTGGCTCAATCCGCTCGTTATCTTTTGTATAGCCGGACTGGTACCTGGACAAGTCCGCCTCTTTGGCGATGGCAGTGGCAGCGACTTAGGTGTCCTTTATGCAGCGTCTGAAGTTCTTCTCCGAAAATGGGGTGTCATCCACGTTGAACTCCGGATACCCGCCCACAATCTGACCCGGGTCCAGTTCTGGCACGTAGGCTTTCGCGCGAGCGAGAACTGTCAAAGCACCAGTGCAACAAGCCGCCTTCTTCAGTTCTTCAAACCACTTTGGTACAACTTACAGTTCCTTCAACATGTCAGCAATCAGCTGTGGCGGTGTCTTGGTATTTTTTGCGGCCATTACGCAATGGGAGCCGCCTATGTACAGCTGCTCCACGAAGGTATAAACCGCCTTCAATTTCACCACTGGCTACTGCACAAGGGTTTGATTCTTCCGGCCTTCAAAAATAAGTACACACGATCAGTAAAGCCGGCTTAGCATATTCAAGTTGGGATAATTGGTGCATGGTGCTGTTTTACTTACCAAAGATGGCCCGGCACATGGCGGTGATCTGGCCCTTTAGAGTGGCCAGCTCTTGAGGTATCGGCTCAAGTTTGGCCTCGGCCTTTTCAGCACGCGCGGCTAGGGCGGCTCTTGCTGCTTTAGTTTCTTCCAAAATACTTCTCACCATGAGCAGAGATTTGTTGGCTTCTACAAATATCTTCTCAGCCTCTTGGCGCATTTTCTTCTCCTTCCTTGCTTCCTTTCAGAACAAGGAAGCTTGGGCCTCCATCTGGTTCAGCATGTCCTGCAAAGCAGCCTCAGTTATACATTGTCTCAACATGTCCCGAGCCGCCCTTCCGGTCGACCCGGCACATGGGGGCTACGGGTTTGAGCGCTTCTTCCAAAGTAAACAAGTAAGTTCCATACAGATGCAGGCATTCTATATGGCACTTGGGGGCTAATGCGTGATTTGACTTTATTAGATATGGAGACCCGCCCGTTATGGTATGATGAGCCGGCCTTTGGAGGTGCCAACTGAGGTTATGCATGTGAGATAAAAGTTTGGAAGTCCCGGGTCATCATCCAATAATGACCCGGCCCTTGGGGGCTACATATATATATGGTTCATGACAGAAGGCGCAACTTACCTCGTACTTTCGCTTCAAAGAAGATACCATGGCAATTTCTGTGTCCCGGCATTCAGATAGCCGGGTCAGTACAGCTTGGTGAAGGACATTGGCGTCTTGATCTTCAAAGGCAGAGAAGTCAAGAGCCACCTTCCCCTTGTTCTTCACGGACGGCTCAGCCCTGGCTGGAACCTTGGTGAGAGCAGTAGAGGTCTCAGGCGGAGCAGGTTGCCGTTTGATACGCCTCCAACGTATCTAAAATTTATGAAGTATTCATGCCATGTTTATTATAGTTTTGTATGATTTTGGTGCACTTTTATATGGCTTTTATATGATTTTCATGGACTAACATATTGACCTAGTGCCCAGTGCCAGTTACTGTTTTCTGCTTGTTTTTGGTTTTCCTGAAAATCTATATCAAATGAAGTCCAAATGCAGCAAAACTTTTTGATGATTTTTTCTGGAACATAAGAGACACTAGAAGCTTCAGGAGGAGGCCAGAAGACCCACAATAGCCCCACGAGCCACCAGGGCGCGCCACCCCCCCCCAGGCGCGCCCTGGTGCCTCGTGGGCCCCCTGTGGCCCCTCTTCGCGTGATTCCAACGCCAAAAAATCATATATATTCAGAAACCCCCGAAATTTACCTAGATGAGTTTTTACGTCGCCGCAAACCTCTCTACCTCCACGATCTAATCTACAGCCCTTTTCCGGCACCCTGCCGGAAGGGGGGATCATCACCGAAGGCCATCTTCATCATCCCGGCGGTCTCCATGACGAGGAGGGAGTAGTTCACCCTCAGGGTTGAGGGTTTGTACCAGTGGCTATGTGTTTTATCTCTGTCTCTCTCTCGCGTTCTTGGTATGGCACGATCTTGATGTATCGCGAGCTTTGTTAATATAGTTGGATTATATGGTGTTTCTTTCCTCTCTATCTTTGTTGTGATGAGGTTTCGTTATTGTCGGATTGAATATTTCAGATTTGAGAACACTTGATGTATGTCTTGCATATGAATACCCGTGGTGACAATGGGGTATTATATTGATTCACTTGATATATGTTTTGGCATTCAACTCGCGGATCCCCGCGGTGACATTGGGGTAATCTATGCATAGGGGTTGATGCACGTTTTCATTATCTTTTCTCCGATAGAAACTTTGGGGTGCTCCTTGGAGTTCTTTGTGTGGATTGAATATTATGCTTATGAAGTTGTTTGATGCATATCGTATAATCAACTCACGGATACTTGTGGTGACATTGGAGTATCTAGGTGACATTAGAGTTGGTTGATGTGTATCATATGGTGTTATTTTAGTATGAACTCTAGGGCTGTTTGTGACACTTATAGGAATAGCTCAATAGATCGATCGGAAAGAATAACTTTGAGGTGGTTTCGTACCCTACAAACAATCTCTATCTTATGTTCTCCGCTAATAGGAACTTGGGAGTGATTCTTTATCGCACGTTGAGGGATGGTTATATGATCCAATTATGTTAGCATTGTTGAGAGATTGCACTAGTGAAAGTATGAACCCTAGGCCTTGTTTTTAAGCATTGCAATACTGTTTGTGCTCACTTTTGTTACTTGCTACCTGGCTGTTTTTATATTTTCAGATTACAAAAACCTATATCTACTATCCATACTACACTTTTATCACCATCTCTTCGCCGAACTAGTGCACCTATACAATTTACCGTTGTATTGGGTGTGTTGGGGACACAAGAGATTTCTTGTATTTGGTTGCAGGGTTGTTTGAGAGGTATCATCTTCAACCTACGCCTCCCACGGATTGATAAACCTTAGGTCATCCACTTGAGGGAAAATTGCTACTGTCCTACAAAACTCTGTGCTTGGAGGCCCAACACGAGTCTACAAAAATAAGTTGTGTAGTAGACATCAAGCTCTTTTCTGGCGCCGTTGCCAGGGAGGTGAGTGCTTGAAGGTATATCTTTAGATCTGGCAATCGAATCTTTTAGTTTCTTGTTTATCACTAGTTTGGTTTTATAAAAAGAAAACTACAAAAAAAATGGAATTGAGGTTGCCACATATTATTCATCTTTATAATGTTTTTCTTGAAAATGATGGATCAAAAAATTGTGCTCAATTGGTAGAAGAAGAATTCAATAAAATGTTTGGCATAAAATATTTGAATGATGAGCATGATTGCAATGTTGTTAGTATGAATTCTATGAGTATCCATGATGCTAATGATATGCAAAGCCATACGCTTGGGGATGCTATGTTTGATGAAGATGATATTCTTAGTCCCCCAAGTTTTGATGTGCAAATTTTTATGATGATTGCATGCCTCCTATTTATGATGATTATATTGATGAAAGTGGATTTGGAGAGGCCATAAATTTATTTAATGATGATTCCACTATTTTGAAAGAGGTTTCAATTGATTATGACAACAAAGTTGCTATCTATGATGATTATTGTGATGACACGTATGCTATAAAGAATAATGATAACCACGAAACTTGTCATCATGATTTTAAATTTCAATTGGATTATGCCAATCAAGTATCTCATGATAGTTACTTTATTGAGTTTGCTCCCACTATTATGAATGAGAAGTAATTTGCTTATGTGGAGAGTAATAAAAATTCTATGCTTATGTATCATGACAAGAATGCTTTGTGTGATGAATATATTGTTGAATTTCTTTATGATGCTACTGAAAATTATTATGAGAGAGAATCATATGCTTGTAGGTGTTGCAATAATATCAAGTTTCCTCTCTATGTGTTGAAAGTTTTGAAGTTATGCTTGTTTTGCCTTCCTATGCTAGTTGATTCTTGCTCCCATAAACTATTTGCTCACAAAATCCCTATGCATAGGAAGTGGGTTAGGCTTATATGTGCTTATCATATGATTCATGATGCTCTCTTTGTGTTTCAATTCTTTACTTTTATGTGAGCATCATTGAAATCATCATGCCTAGCTAAAAAGCCATTAAAGAAAAGCGCTTGTTGGGAGACAACCCAACATTTACCCCTACTGTTTTTTTGTGTTCACATGATTAATATACTGTAGTAATCATGTTTTATATGTTTTCTTTCAATAATGTGCCAAGTAAATCCTTTGGGATAGTGTGGATGCTTGTTGATCTGATTCTGTGCAAAAACAGAAACTTTTGCGTCCAGTGCTGGAATTTCTATTCTGTACTGGAGCGTGAAAAACTTCTGAAATTTTTACACAGTATTGGTTTGCAAATTTGTTACGTTTTCCTAATTTTTTAGAAATTTTGGATGTTCAGAAGTATGGTTTTTAAATCGCTCATTACATGCTGTTCTGTTTTTGACAGATTCTGTTTTCGATTCATAGTTTGCTTGTTTTAGTGTTTCCATAGCTTATATTGAGTAATATAAATTGTGGAAATGATAGAATACAGTAGTAATTATGTGAGAACAATTATGAATCTTATCTTGACAGTACCTAAGTGGATGATTTATTTTTATCATACTAACCTATCTCACGAAGTTCCGTTAAGTTTTGTGTGATTGAAGTTTTCAAGTTTTGGGTGAGATATCGATATGAGGAGAATAAGGAGTGGCAAGACCCTAAGCTTGGGGATGCCCAAGGCACCCCAAGGTAATATTCAAGGAACACCCAAGCAACTAAGCTTGGGGATGCCCCGGAAGTCATCCCCTCTTTCGTCTTCAACACTATCGGTAACCTCACTTGGAGCTATATTTTTATTCGTCACATAATATGAGTTTTGCTTGGAGCTTCATTTTATTTTGGTGAGATTTGCTTGCTGCTATCAATAATCATGTTTTGTGTCTTTTAGCTCAATAAAATGCCAATTATAGCCTTTACCATGCTCGGTTTGCAAGTTCATGTGTTGCTGTTTGAAAACAGAAAGTTTTCTGTTATGTCCAGAATATTCCTGAAAAGTCAGAACATGATAAAAATCTGAAATTTTTACACAGTAAGCATGCATGAGTTCTCTGTCACGTGGTAATTTTTCAGAATTTTTGGAGTTAGGGAAGTATGGATTCTTATTCCCCTTTTACAGACTGTTCTGCTTTGGCAGATTGCTGTTATAGTTGCATTGTTTGCATATGTTTGCGTGTTTAATGTTTCTATTTGAGGATAGGAGTATTAAATATGAAGAGGCATTTAGTATGTAATGTTTAATTATAATTTTTGTGATTTTCTACAGTAGAGAATGTTAAGGTTTTGAGTTGATTTATACTAACTTATCTCACGAGTTCTTGTTGAGTTTTGTGTGGATGAAGTTTTTAAGATTTTAGAGAAACGGTGATATGAGAGAAATTAAGGAGACACAAAAGCTCAAGCTTGGGGATTCCCAAGGCATCCCAAATTAATATTTCAAGAAGTCTCAAGCATCTAAGCTTGGGGATGCCCCGGTAGGCATCCCACCTTTCTTCATCAACAACTATCGGTCAGTTTTGGTTGAGCCTAAGTTTTTGCTTCTTCACTTGATATGTGCTATTCTTGGAGTGTCCTTTTATTTTCGTTTTGTTAGTTATTTGAATAAAATTATCAAGATCTGAAATCTTAAATGAGAGAGAATCCTCACATATCTACCTATTTACTTAACTACTCATTTGATCTTCACTTATATCTTTTTGGAGTAGTTTCCCATTTGCTCTAGTACTTCACTTATATCTTTTTGAGCACGGTGGTGATTATGTTTTGAAGAAATATATACACTCTCATGCTTCACTTATATTATTTTGAGAGTTGACAATAGTAATGGCAATATGCTTAAGATATGAATTTGGTCCTAATATGATGGATATTTAAGAAGGATATAATAAAAACTTTTATGTAGACCATTGGATATGATAAGTGTGATTCCTTGCAATAGTTTTGCGATATGGAGATGATGATATGTGAGTCATGTTACTGAGTAATTGTGATTTAGTAAGAATATTAGTGTTAAGGTTTGTGATTCCCTATGCATGCACATAAAGTCAGTAGTTATGCAACGAAATTATATCCTACTTATGGTGCATTAATCGGTGTTAGTTATGTTCAATGCATGTTTATGACCGTTTTCGCTTTTTGGTTGGTTGCTTCTCAATATATTTGCTAGCCTTCATTTGTACTAAGCGGAAATACTGCTTGTGCATCCAAACTCCTTAAACCCAAGTTGTGCCAAATGAGTCCACTATATCTACCTATATGCGGTATTTCAATGCCGTTCCAAGTAAATTTGCGTGTGCCAACTCTAATTTTCAAAATATTTTTTCCGTTTTGTGTGCCCGTACCGCTCATGAAGCGGCAGGGGGTGGCCATTTTTTCCATGCTAGGTGTGTTATTCTCACGATGAGTGTTTATTCACTTGTCATTGCACGAGAGAATGGTTGGTAATAGGGATGCCCAGTCCCACAATGAATCAAAAATTAATAACAACAAAATTCCTTGGAAAGTGTTGGTATGGAGGGCACCCGTGGATATGGCTAGCCATGGATTGTGAAAGAATGGTGGAAAGGAAATAAACTTTACTTTCTGTTTGGGAACCACCTATGATGTGTCTAGCATGGAAGATATTGGGAATTCTCGATCATTTTCGTTGACAGGAAAAGCATGCCTCTCAAAATATTTTTATCTCTCTAGTTTAAGCTTTGAGCTCTGGCACATTAGCAAATCTCTGCTTCCCTCTGCGAAGGGCCTATCTATTTACTTTTATGCAATTTTTATTTTTATTTTGAGTCTCCATCTTCTCTTATAAAGCACCAACTAGAGAGCACTATTGTCATACTTGTGCATTGTGTGTAGCTAATATTTGAGTGTGTTTCATGAATGAATCAATGATTGAGCATAATGGGCTAGGGATAACTTTCTTTAGCATTGATATTTTGAAAAGCATGGTTGCTTGTTAGTATGCTTGAGTATTTATATCTTCATGTCAAATTATAGACTATTGCTTTGAATCATTCAAGTCCAAATGTCCATGCTATAAAAGAAAAGATTATATGATGATTATGATAGGTAGCATTCCACATCAAAATTTCTGTTTTTAATTGCTACTTTATCATGATGACTTTTATGAGAAAAAGTTGCTGTTATGATGCTAGGAAAAGTGATTGAAATTATCATTGATCAAACTTATGCACTATGCTAGCATTCACACTTCATAAATTATTTCTTTTATCATTTACCTACTCGAGGACGAGCAGGAATTAAGCTTGGGGATGCTGATACGTCTCCAACGTATCTATAATTTATGAAGTATTCATGCCATGTTTATTATAGTTTTGTATGATTTTGGTGCACTTTTATATGGCTTTTATATGATTTTCATGGACTAACATATTGACCTAGTGCCCAGTGCTAGTTGCTGTTTTCCGCTTGTTTTTGGTTTTCCAGAAAATCTATATTAAATGAAGTCCAAATGCAGCAAAACTTTTTGACGATTTTTTCTGGAACATAAGAGACACTAGAAGCTTTGGGTGGAGGCCAGAAGACCCACAGTGGCCCCACGAGCCACCAGGGCGCGCCACCCCCCCAGGCACACCCTGGTGCCTCGTGGGCCACCTGTGGCCCCTCTTCGCGTGATTCCAACGCCAAAAAATCATATATATTCAGAAACCCTCGAAAGTTAACCTAGATGAGTTTTTACGCCGCCGCAAACCTCTGTACCTCCACGATATAATCTACAACCCTTTTCTGGCACCCTGCCGTAGGGGCAAATCATCACCGGAGGCCATCTTCATCATCCTGCCGGTCTCCATGACGAGGAGCGAGTAGTTCACCCTCGGGGCTGAGGGTTTGTACCAGTAGCTATATGTTTTATCTCTCTCTCTCGCGCGCGTTCTTGGTATGGAACGATCTTGATGTATCGCGAGCTTTGTTAATATAGTTGGATCATATGGTGTTTCTTCCCTCTCTATCTTTGTTGTGATGAATCGAATCTTTTCCCTTAGAGGTTTTGTTATTGTCGGATTGAATATTTCAGATTTGAGAACACTTGATGTATGTCTTGCATATGAATACCCGTGGTGACAATGGGGTATTATATTGATTCACTTGATATATGTTTTGGCATTCAACTCGCGGATTCCCGCGGTGACATTGGGGTAATCTATGCATAGGGGTTGATGCACGTTTTCATTATCTTTTCTCCGATAGAAACTTTGGGGTGCTCCTTGGAGTTCTTTGTGTGGATTGAATATTATGATTATGAAGTTGTTTGATGCATATCGTATAATCAACTAACGGATACTTGTGGTGACATTGGAGTATCTATGTGACATTAGAGTTGGTTGATGTGTATCATATGGTGTTATTTTACTACGAAGTCTAGGGCTGTTTGTGACACTTATAGGAATAGCTCAATAGATTGATCGGAAAGAATAACTTTGAGGTGGTTTCGTACCCTACAAATAATCTCTATCTTATGTTCTCCGCTGATAGGAACTTGGGAGTGATTCTTTATCGCACGTTGAGGGATGGTTATATGATCCAATTATGTTAGCATTGTTGAGAGATTGCACTAGTGAAAGTATGAACCCTAGGCCTTGTTTTTAAGCATTGCAATACCGTTTGTGCTCACTTTTGTTACTTGCTACCTTGCTGTTTTTATATTTTCAGATTACAAAAACCTATATCTACTATCCATACTACACTTTTATCACCATCTCTTCGCCGAACTAGTGCACCTATACAATTTACCGTTGTATTGGGTGTGTTGGGGACACAAGAGATTTCTTGTATTTGGTTGCAGGGTTGTTTGAGAGGTATCATCTTCAACCTATGCCTCCCATGGATTGATGAACCTTAGGTCATCCACTTGAGGGAAAATTGCTACTGTCCTACAAAACTCTGCGCTTGGAGGCCCAACACGAGTCTACAAGAATAAGTTGTGTAGTAGACATCACCGTTCGCTCATCACCACTACTTCCTCTTGAGCTGGTGCATTGGGCTGCCGTTCAGGTTGCTCTTCAGTTAAGTTTTCCCTCTCCTGAACAACAAGAGAGGAAGCGCGAGCCGGGCTTGCCGTGTCTTGGGGCGGCGGGCTGTTCTGACATGCCAGCTCGTCTTGGATGTCCAAGGTGGCTGCTGTCTCTTGATGAGGAGGGCCTTGTGGAATGACCGGGTCAGATGACCCGGCCGCGGCGGTGGTCTTCTTCTTGGTAGCGTTGGCACTATACAAGGAGCAAAGAGTTAATTCAGTTAAAGGTTACAAGGTAAAGAGCCGTTGTGCGATAAAGGAATAATCAATAAGCTTACCCCGGGTTGATGTTGAAATCCGGCGCCTGAGTAGCGCTTGATTCATCCGAAGAAGGGGACGTCTGATAGGCCGAGTCATTTAAATGTAAGGGTTCCTTGAAACAACCAGCTAGAGGAAAAGAGGGAGTTGGACTAAGAAGCACATCTGCCCGCGCTCTACGGGATGGCGGCTCATATGGAATCCCGCCACTCAACTCGCCCTCACTACTCCGGGTCTTCCTTTTGGAGGTTCCGGCTTGCTGTGTTTTCTTCAAAACAAATTGGGGATCCAAATGAGCGTCCTGATGTGAAAAAGGGACTTTACGGACGGCAACCCGGGGTTTCCTTCGAACTTTACGGATTACAGCCCGGGTTTTCTTTTGAATAGGTATTGGGGAGTCTAAGTCTGAGGAGATCAAAGTTACCTCTGGCTCGATGGTGTGGCTAACTTCAGCTTCTTCCTGAGATGAGTGAGCATCAACAATCTGATTAAAAAGGCGGCCAAGAGAGTCAAGTTCTACCTCATTGTCTTCTTCATTATCCGACTCTTCTTCGTCGTCCTCTCGAGGAGGGGTAGGGTCTTGAACCTCAACCCGCCACCAGTCATCACTCTCCTGTATCACGGCGAGTGGATGGAGTTATGACAAAGATAAAGCAATATTGGAAAAATGAAAGGTGACAAAGGCGGCTTACCTTAGGAGCCGGGTTGTTGACATAAAATGGGGCGAGCCCCACGAGCTTAATGTCGTCCTTTGTCTCACCGAGAAGCTTCTTGGCAAATTTGAGGACGTCTTTCTCCTTGAGGTTAACCGGGCTGAACTGAAGTGGGTCATCGTGATGGTCAGTGTAGGTGTGCATCAGCCAGGTCCTGGAGCTGAGCGGTTGAATCCTCCACTCAACCCAAGTCCGGGTCAAATCGACGCCGGTGAGGCCATGAGCAATCAACGCGTTCATCTTCGGATATAGAGGCTCCAAGTTCTCCCTCTCTTCCCTGGGAGCAAGACCCGGGAAGGCTGCACTGATGGCAAGCCGGTTTGGCCGGTAACCCGGCAGAGGGTTTTGCCCTTCGGGGGATGTCTCTTTGCAATAAAACCAGGTTCTGTGCCACCCTTTGGGATGGCTGGCCGGCTTGGCATTGGGAAAAACTATGTTCTTTAGACGTTGGATAGAAATTCCGCCGAGTTCAATACTTGGACCGTCCTTGTGTTCTGTTTGGCGGTTCAAATAAAAGAATTCCCGGAACAGGCTAAGAGACGGCTCAAGCTGCAGATAAACTTCGCAAAACACTTGGAATTGGCACAGATTGAAGATGGAGTTGGGGGCCAATTCTTGAGGCCTGATGTTGAAGAAATGCAATACATCCCTGAAAAACTTTGAGCCGAGAGGACGAAAACCCCTTGAAACATGATCAGCAAAAATGACGATCTCGTTTTGGCCGGGTTGGGGGTGAATTTCCTCTTCTGGGCACGCCATGAAATTTCTTCCTTTGCAGGCAACAACCCGGAATCTACCAGGGTTTGCAGACTCAGCTCGGACATGCTGGACTTGGCCCAGTTGACGATCTTGGGCTTGGGAGGCATGGTTTCAGCTGCTGTGAAAGAGAGAAGATGTCATAAGCTAGCAATATGAGCTTTTGATGAAGTATGAATGACACAACGAGGCGGCAACTGAGATATTTGGCCGGGTTGCGAAAGAGGATACAGATAAATTCCGGGTCAAGATTGCTAGCGAGGGTAAGCTGGAAACTACATGTCATAGATTTTTACAAGTGTTGAAGCAGGATCTGGCTACGAGTCCGCAAACAGGTTTATATGAAGTAAGAAAATTTTACGGATCTGCGGAATGGATAAAAATAAAGAAATAAAGGCTAAGTGTGTTCTTCACACTATAAGATGAACCGCAGTGGGATTTACTTAAGACAAACAGTGGATCCGTGAATGAGGAAAGTGTTGCGGAATGACCGTGCAAACTAAAAACGAAAGGGGCCCAACGCATTTAAGATCTACTGCGGCTACAACGAAGAACACGGAAGAACATCAAGGAAGTTGCGGCAATGGCGGGAAGATACTCATAGATCTGGAGTTCGAGCTTCGCAGTCTTCGAGTGCGGCGGAGGCGGCCGCGCTGATGGCGTTGGATGATCCCAGGCTATGGAAGACAAACTCAGGCGGCGCTAAAACGGTTGACGATGGCGAGCTTGAGCAGGCGCGGCGGCGTCGGAGGTTGAGAGGAAGAAGAAAGGTAGTAAGGAAGGAAGAGAAAGGGGCGCGGTCTATTTATGGGCACCACGGGACCCCCAAACGGCGTGCATGAAATCCTAGGCGATACAGTAAACAGTGGCTAAAAAGGCTCCTCGATTTTTGCGCCCAACGAAGCAATACAAATCTGTTCAAGATTCCCAGTGAAGTCATTCCGGATTTTGTGGAGGTGGAGTGCGATGTCATAAGGAGCACGAGATGAAAAGTGCCAAGTATGAAAACAGAAGAATAACCCGGCGTCCCAGAGAACCGGCTTGAGAAGCATTTGGAGAATATCTTATTAATATTTTTGTTTTCATGGTGAAGTTTAACATGAATGAATTCAAGTCAAACCGAGGGCTAATGTTGGGGATATTTCCCAGCATGTAGACCCAGCAGGGTGATAACCCGGCCATAGAGCGGACTCAGCGGGTCATCTTACTGCAGGGCTAGAGGATACTTGGTGGGCCGGCTTGATGGAGGCCTAGCGGGAAAGGCCGGCTCAGGTGGTGGGCCGGCTCAAGAAGAAGATACTTGGTTTCAGGGTTGCCTTGGAGATCAAGTAGACTTAGAGTAGGAGATGGGTCAGGTTTACAACCCGGACTCTCATGTAAATCTAGGGTTCCGCCTGTATATATAAAGAGGAGCACCTATGCGAAAAAGACTAAGTTGCAATCTCTCGAAAGCTAGGTTAGCAAATCCGCATCCTTGTAATCGAGATCCACAGCAATATAATCAAGCAGGACGTAGGCTTTTACCTCCACCGTGAGGGGCTGAACCTAGGTAATTCCGTGTTTTCTCGTTCCCGATCAACCCCGTTAAGCTTCCACACTTGTGCGATGGTCTCATCTCCAAGTCCTTTCACAAGGGCATCTGCCGTGTCAAAACCACGACAGAGGGGGAATCGATCACGGAGGGCTTCTACATCAACCTTGCTACCCTTCCGATGATGTGTGACTAGTTTACCATAGACCTACGGGTCCATAGCTAGTAGCTAGATGGCTTCTTCTCTCTCTTTGATCTTCAATACCATGTTCTCCTTGTTGTTCTTGGAGTTCTATCCGATGTAATCTTCTTTTGCGATGTGTTTGTTGGGATCCGATGAATTGTGAGTTTATGATCAGATTATTCATGAGAAATATTTGAGTCTTCTCTGAACTCTTTTATGCATGATTAAATATAGCTTTGTATTTCTCTCCGATCTATCGATTTGGTTTGGTCTACTAGATTGATTTATCTTGCAATGGGAGAGGTGCTTTGTGATGGGTTCAATCTTGCGGTGCTCAATCCCAGTGACAGAAGGGGACATGACACGTATTTGTATTGTTGCCATTAAGGATAAAAAATGGGGTTTATTCATATTTCTTGAATTTGCTTCTCTACATCAAGTCATCTTGCCTAAGGCGTTACTCTGTTTTTAACTTAATACTCTAGATGCATGCTGGATAGCGGTCGATGAGTGGAGTAATAATAGTAGATGCAGACAGGAGTCGGTCTAATTGTCTCGGACGTGATGCCTATATACATGACCATTGCCATGAATCCGTCATAATTATTTGCTTTTCTATCAATTGCCCAACAGTAATTTGTTTACCCACCGTATGTTTCTGTGCTCGAGAGAGAAGCCTCTAGTGGAAACTATGGCCCCCAGGTCTATCTTTATCATATAAAAAACCTAAAAATACCTTTCTGCTATTTATTTGCTTTTATTTTTATCAGTATTTTAGTTTATCTATTTATCTCTATCAGACTTAATCCTTGCAAGTAACCGCTGAGAGGATTGACAACCCTCTTATTTGCGTTGGGTGCAAGTGTTTGCTTTTCTGTGTGTAGGTGCTGTTCACTGGATCTTGCTTGGTTCTCCTACTGGATTCATAACCTTGGTTATTAACTGAGGGAAATACTTATCTCTACTGTACTGCATCATCCTCTCCTCTTCGGGGAAATACCAACGTAGACTACAAGTAGCAGGAAGAATTTCTGGCGCCGTTGCCGGGGAGACATCATCAAAATCTATCAAGTACCTTCGCACAAACTATTAATCACTTGCATTTACTTTATTTGCCTTTTATTTGCATTTGCCTCTCATTTTCATCTCCCCCACTTCTAATTTTTTTTTACAAAAACACAAAAATATTTTATTTGCTTGTTTGCTAGTTTGCTTGCTTTGTCGCGATGTCTCAAGAAAATACAAAATTGTGTGACTTTTCCAATACTAATAATAATGATTTTATTAGTACTCCTATTGCTCCTCCCGCCACTAGTACGGAGTCATGTGACATTAATGATGCCTTGCTTAATCTTGTTATGAAAGAATAATTTTCCGGTAGTCCTAATGAAGATGCTGCATCCCATCTAAATACTTTCGTTGAACTTTGTGACATGCAAAAGAAAAAAGATGTGGATAATGATATTGTCAAATTAAAATTATTTCCATTCTCACTACGAGATCGTGCTAAAACTTGGTTTTCACCCTTGCCTAGAAATAGTATTGATTCATGGGATAAATGTAAGGATGCTTTCATTACTAAGTATTTTCCTCCTGCTAAGATTATTTCTCTAAGAAATCAAATTATGAATTTTAAGCAACTTGCGCATGAACATGTTGCACAATCTTGGGAGAGAATGAAATTAATGATAAGAAATTGCCCAACTCATGGTTTGAATTTGTGGATGATCATACAAAAATTTTATGCGGGACTAAACTTTGTCTCTAGAAATTTGCTAGACTCTGCCGCAGGTGGTACTTTTAAGGAAATTATATTGGGAGAAGCTACAAAACTTCTTGATAATATTGTGGCAAATTATTCTCAATGGCACACTGAACAAACTCCAACTGGTAAGAAGGTAAATTCCGTTGAAGAAATTAATACTTTGAGTGATAAGATGGATGCTCTATTGAAATTGGTTGCTAGCAAAAATTCTCATATTGATCCTAATGATGTGCCATTATCTACTTTGATTGAGCAAAATAATGATGCTATTGATGTGAATTTTGTCTCTAGAAATAATTTCAACAACAATGCTTATAGGGGTAATTTCAATGCTACACCGTTTCCCGGAAATTCCTCTAATAATTATGGCAATCCTTATGGTAATTCTTATAATAATAATAATAGGATGCCCTCTGATCTTGAAAGTAATATTAAAGAATTTATTAGTTCTCAAAAGAATTTCAATGCTACGATAGAAGAAAAATTGAATAGAGTTGATGAATTGGCTAGGAACATGGATAGAATTGCTCATGATGTGGAAAACCTCAAAACTAAAATTTTGCCATCCAAGCATGATATAAGTGAGTCTATTAAATCTATCTATGTCTCCATTAATGAAAGTAAAGAAAGGACCGCTAGGTTGAGAGCTAAGCGAGAATTTCTAGAAAAAGCGATTCCACCCGATTTCTATCGTAGTAATGATGAAGATATTAAAATGATTGATGTCACTCCTATTGAATCATTATTTAGTAACATAAAACTTGATGAAAAAGGGACTGGAGAAGAGTCAACTTTAGATAGAAGGAGTCCCACTTGCTTGGAGGGTGATAATCTTGATCATAAAAATGAAAAAAGTGGGTTTGGAGAGGTCAAAACTTTAAATAGTAATGCACCCACCACTTTGGATTACAAGGACTTTAATTATGATAGTTGTTCTTTAATTGAGTGTATTTCCTTGTTACAATCCATGATTAATTCACCAAATGCATATGAACAAAATAAAGCTTTCACTAAACATATCGTAGAAGCCATTATGAAAGCACATGAAGAAAAACTCGAGTTGGAAGTATCAATTCCTAGAAAATTACAAGATGAATGGGAACCTACTATTAAAGTAAAAATTAAATATTATGAATGTAATGCTCTTTGTGATCTTGGTGCTAGCGTTCCCACTATACCAAAGTCTTTGTGTGATGTGCTAGGTCTGACCGACATGGATCCTTGTTCCCCTAATTTGCATCTTGCGGATTCCACCATTAAAAAGCCATTGGGTAGAATAAATGATGTGCTTATTCTTGCAAATAGAAATTATGTGCCCGTGGACTTTATTGTTCTTGACATTGAATGCAATCCTTCTTGCCCCATAATACTTGGTAGGCCTTTTCTTCGAACAATTGGTGCTATTATTGATATGAAAGAAGGTAATATAAGATTTCAATTTCCACTAAAGAAAGGGATGGAACATTTCCCTAGAAAGATAATTAAAGCACCTTATGAATCCATTATGAGGGCCACTTATGGAATTAACTTGAAGGATGACAACACTTGAAACTATGCATTATGCCTAGCTAGGGGCATAAAATAATAGCGCTTGTTGGGAGGCAACCCAATGAATAAAATAAATTTTTGCTTTTACCTTCTGTTTTTGAGTGTTTGCATGATTATAGCCTCTGTTATGATTGTGTTCTTATGTTTTAATTAGTGTTTGTGCGAAGTAATGCCTTTGGGATGATTTGGAAGATAGTATGATAGATGCTGTTTGAAAACAGAAACTTTTGCGTCCAGTGCTGGAATTTCTAATTTTCGCTGGAGTGTCAGAACCTTCTGAATTGTTTACACAGTATTGATATATGAATTTCCCACGTTGTCCTAATTTTTCAGAATTTTTGGAGTTACAGAAGTATGACCATAATTCAGATCTTTACAGACTGTTCTGTTTTAGACAGATTCTGTTTTTGTTGCATAATTTTCTTATTTTGATGAATCTATGGATCGTATCGTGGGGGTATGAGTCATGGAGAAGTTGGAGTACAGTAGAATTATGCCAATATTAAATATGAATAAATTTACAACAGTACCTATAGTTAAAGATTTATTTGTTATACTAACGGATCTCACGAGGTTTCTGTTGAGTTTTGTGTGCTGAAGTTTTCAAGTTTTGGGTGAGACTACGATGGATAAAGGAATAAGGAGCAGAAGGAGCCTAAGCTTGGGGATGCCCAAGGCACCCCAAGGTAATATTCAAGGAAGACTCAAGCGTCTAAGCTTGGGGATGCCCCGGAAGGCATCCCCTCTTTCGTCTACAATCTATCGGTAACTCACATGGAGCTATATTTTTATTGATCACATGATATGTGTTTTACTTGGAGCGTCTTGTGATATAGTTTGTTTGCTTTTTCATTTGTCACAATCATATTTGCTGAACACACCTTTTTTAGTGGGACACACATTATTCGTGATTTGTTAGAATACTCTATGTGCTTCACTTATATCTTTTGAGCTAGGCAGTTGCTCTAGTGCTTCACTTATATCTTTTAGAGAACGGCGGTGGTTATATTTTAAAGAAATAGTTGCACTCTCATGCTTCACTTATATATTTTTGAGAGTATCATGATAGCAATGGTAATATGCATGGGTTATGAATTTGGTCCTGATATGATAGGTATTCAAGAGGGATATAATAAAAACTTTCATGTAGATCACTGAATATGATAAATTTGATTCCTTGCAATAGTTTTGTGATATTAAGATGGTAATATGGGGGAGGTATTAGTAGATAATTGTGGTTTAGTAAGAATAATTGTGTTAAGGTTTGTGATTCCCGAAGCATGCACGTATGATCTGTCGTTATGCTAAGAAGTTGGAGCATGATTTATTATTGATTGTCTACCTTATGAGTGGCGGTCGGGGATGAGCGATGGACCTTGTCCTACCAATCTATCCCTCTAGGGGCATGCGTAGTAGTCCTTTGCTTTGAGGGCTAATAAACTTTCGCAATAAGTATGTGAGTTCTTTATGACTAATGTGAGTCCATGGATTATACGCACTCTCACCCTTCCGCAATTTGCTAGCCTCTTCGGTACCGTGCATTGCCCTTTCTCACATAGAGAGTTGGTGCAAACTTCGCCGGTGCATCCAAACCCCGTGATATGATATGCTCTATCACACATAAGCCTCCTTATATCTTCCTCAAAACAGCCACCATACCTACCTATCATGGCATTTCCATAGCCATTCTGAGATATATTGCCATGCAACTTCGGAACAGTTGCATGGCAATATATCTCGGAATGGCTATGGAAATGCCATGATAGCTAGGTATGGTGGCTGTTTTGAGGAAGATATAAGGAGGCTTATGTGTGATAGAGCATATCATATCACGGGGTTTGGATGCACCGGCGAAGTTTGCACCGACTCTCGAGGTGAGAAAGGGCAATGCATGGTACCGAAGAGGCTAGCAATATGCGGAAAGGTGAGAGTGCATATAATCCATGGACTCACATTAGTCATAAAGAACTCACATACTTATTGCAAAAGTTTATTAGCCCTCGAAGCAAAGTACTACTATGCATGCCCCTAGGGGGATAGATTGGTAGGAAAAGACCATCGCTCGTCCCCGACCGCCACTCATAAAGTAGACAATCAATAATAAATCTTGCTCCAACTTCTTAGCATAATGACAGACCATATGTGCATGCTTCGGGAATCACAAACCTTAACACCAATATTCTTACTAAACCACAATTATTCACTAGTACCTCCCACATATTACCATCTCAATATCGCAAAACTATTGCAAGGAATCAAACTTATCATGTTCAATGATCTACAAGTTTTATGTAGGATTTTCTGACTAACCTTGTGAATGACCAATTCCTGTTGACTCTCTAAATAGATATAATTGAAGCATGAGAGTTTAATTCTTTCTACAAAAGACTTGCCCACGCTCTAATAAATATAAGTGAAGCAAAAGAGCATTCTACAAATAACGGTTTTCTATTTGTAGAGAAACATGCACCCAAACTTCAAATGATATAAGTGAAGCACATGAAGCATTCTATAAAGCCATACTCAAAAGATATAAGTGAAGTGCATGAAGCATTCTATAAATCAACCAAGGACTATCTCATACCAGCATGGTGCATTATTAAAAGAAAAAGAAAAAGCACACGACGCTCCAAGAATTTACGCATATCATGTGAACGAAACAAAAACCGAAACATACCGATAATTGTTGAAGAAAGATGGGATGCCTTCCAGGGCATCCCCAAGCTTAGACGCTTGAGTCTCCTTGAATATTTACTTGGGCTGCCTTGGGCATCCCCAAGCTTGAACTCTTGCCTCTCCTTATTCTCCTCATATCGATACCTCCTCGATCTTCGAACACTTCATCCACACAAAACTTAACCGAACTTTTTATTAGAGGGGTTAGTACATATAACATCAAATCCCATCATGTCCTGCTGTAACATTATTGTATAATTATAATCAAACATTAACAACTGTATGCCATCACAATTCTATTACTCCCAAGTCAATGGGGCTCAACAAGATTTCAAACATACGCAAATAAAGAAACTATAACAGCAATATGTGAAAACAGGACAGTCTGTAAAGATGCAAATGAAACATACACTTCTGTAACTCAAACAATTCTGAAAAATTAGGAAAAAATAAAAAAATTGCATAGAAGTACTGTGTAAAAATTTCAGAATTTTTTCATGTTCCAGTAAAATATAGAAATTCAAGCACTACAACAAAAGTTTCTGTTTTTGCATAGCACACACCAAACAAGCAATTTAAACATCCTAAAGGTAAATCTTGGCACATTATTTTTATAATACAATGGATTTGTACAAGGGGATAATTGTTTTTGTTGAAAATTTTCTGTAATTCAAGATTCACAAAGTTTCCATGGGCATGGACAAAGTTCAAGGATATCCCCCACTTCAACGGTGCTCGTCTTTCTCACTTTCACTTTTCTTTTTGAAAAACTTTTAGGTTCCCCTCTATATTTTTTTTCAAATTTTTTGAAAGCACACAACAGAAGAAAATGACTCTCTAAAACTTTCGGGTTGTCTCCCAGGCAGCGCTTTCTTTAAAGCCATTAAGCTAGGCATACAGTGCTCAAGTAATCGATCCACCCGGATCCCAAGGTATATCAAAGCCAATTTTAATTAAAAATGATTTGTAATTTAGTACTGAGCACAAAACAACATATATCATGCAATGACAAAGTCTAACTCTCTTTCTATGCATCGGCATGTCATAAAAGAACAATTCATGCACATATAATAAAGGCCGATACATAGCATAAACAGTTTCTTGCAATTTTATCGTATTGGAAACATAGAGAGGTAGAGATGTAGTTCCTCTCTCATAATAATTGCAATTAGGAGAAGCAAGCACATGCATATTATATTCATCAAAATCATCATGTGTAATAGTAAAACGCAACCCACCAATGTAATCCTTAATAAGCACAAACTTCTCCGATATAGTGTAGTTGGGAGAATTCAAAAAAATAATAGGACTATCATGTGTGGGTGCAATAGCAACAATTTCATTCTTAACATAAGGAACTATAACAAGTTCATCTCCATAAGCATCATTCAAATTGACATCATGGCCACAAGCATAGCAAGCATCAATTTCATCAAAAAGGGATATTTCAAACGAATCAAAGGGATCATAGCAATCATCATAGCATTTATCCTCCGGTAAGCACGAAGGGAAGTTAAACAATGTATGAGTTGAAGAGTTACTCTCATCAGAAGGTGGGCACAGGTGATCAATCCGCTCTTCCTCCTTTTGTTCTTCGCTCTCCTCCTCATCTTTTTCATCTAATGAGCTCACAGTGTCATCAATTTCTTCTTCCATAGGAGCCTGCAAAATGTTAGTCTCTTCTTGGAAAGCAGAGACTTTCTCAATAAATTCATCAATATAGGCATTATATTCATAATTCTCATGGCAATATCTAAGTATAGCATAATTTCCAGATCTGTAAATAGCAGCATCACAATCTTCATACTTTTCAAACAAAGATTTAATTTCATAAGCACCCATAAAAGCAACAAATTCTTCTATTAGTTCCACATCATAGTAATCATATATACCATTAGCATAAGAAGCCAAGGTTTCATTATCATTAAATTCACATTGAAAGGAAAGGTGTGGAGCCTTCATCTTAGAGCAACAAGTATGATCACACCTTAAGCATAAATTCCAAGCATACCAACGCAGCATTTTAATTTGATCCCATAAGAGTTTCCCTTTTTGTGACAAGCGATAATCCCTAAAGTATTCCCGTTGATCCAAAGTATCTCCCTTTATCAAGTTGAATGGAGATTTATCAAGATTATCAAAGTAGTATTCAATGTTTTCCACATAACCAGCATTGAGGGTTTTAGGAGGTTCCCCATCTCCATGAGTAGCAAGTACAACTATTTTTTTTGGTATTTCATGTTCCATATCCATAACAAAAGATATTAAAAAACTTAGAACAGAAACCAAAAACTACTTAGTGATAAAGCAAACAAGCACACGCGAGAATATCAACTCCATGCTATTGCTCCCCGGCAACGGCGCCAGAAAAAGGTCTTGATAATCCACAAGTATAGGGGATCAGTTGTAGCCTTTCTCGATAAATAAGAGGGTCGAACCCAACGAGGAGCAAAAGGTATAATTAATATTCCCTTCAAGTTCTATCGACCACCGATACAACTCTACGTACACTTCACGTTTGCTTTACCTAGAACAAGTATGAAACAAGAAGTACTTTGTAGGTGTAATGCTAGAACTACTTTGCAAAAATAAAACTAGGAGTACTTTAGCAAGAATAAAACTACAAGTAAATTGCAAGATAATAAAAGTTAATTGTTTAGTAGAAAGCTTTTTGTAACACAAGAGAAAGATTTGTCCCTAGGCAATCGATAACTAGGCCGGTAATCATTATTGCAATTTTATATGAGGGAGAGGCATGAGCTAACATACTTTCCGTACTTGGATCATATGCACTTATGAGTGGAACTCTAGCAAGCATCCGCAACTACCAAAGATCATTAAGGTAAAACCCAACCATAGCATTAAGTAACAAGTACTCTTTACTCCCATACGCAAAAACCCCCTTACTCGGGTTTGTGTTTTAGTCACTCACTATGACGCTCCCGACTCAATCGTGCACTAATCATACACGCAAATGCGCATGATCAAGCCCAGGGACTCACGGGAAGATATCACAACACAACGCTAGACACAAAATAAAACAATACAAGCTTGATATTACAAGTCAGGGGCCTCGAGGGCTTGAATACATAAGCTCGAGGTACACAAGAGTCAGCGAAAGCATCAGTATCTGAGTACAGACATAATTAGACAAGGTTGCCTTAAGAAGGCTGAGCAAAACAACGATAACTAGATCAAAGAGGCGCAGGCCTCCTGCCTGGGAGCCTCCGAACTACTCCTGGTCGTCGGTCTCCACGTAGTAGTAGGCTCCGTCGGGGTAGTAGTAGTCGTCGACGGGGTCAGCTGGCTCTGGGGCTCTGTCATCTGATCGCAGCAATCGGGTGGGGGAAAAAGGTAGCAAAGCAACCGTGAGTACTCTTCCAAAGTACTCGCAAGACTTACATCAGATCTATGCTAAGTATGCATCAGTATCAAAGGGAAGGGGCTGTATCTGTGGACTAAACTGCAGAATGCCAGAGTAGAGGGGTAAGGCCTAGCCTATCGTAGACTAGCATCTTGCAGCATCAGAAGAGAGTAGAGTAACATATAATATAGTAACAAGTATATATTAGCAACGCCCAGAGATCCTTCCTCGACTCCCTGCGAGAAAGCAATCCTGGAGCCATCATATCAGTTTAGTAACACAAGTATCCAGTTCTAGTTGTAGTAGATCGGGAAACAGGCCTAAAGTTACAGGTTCTCCTACTTAGAGGGTTCTAACGTGAATGCAGATGACATATTCGGATTCGTTAGATTTTTCTGATCAACTTTCATATAGAAAACATTTTCATCTGAGCTACGGTTTATTTTCTACGAATTTCCGAAGTTTTTGCAATATTCTGAAAATCCTGGATTTAATATTAATCTGAAAATGAACAGTACTGGGACCTTTTACACCCACTGTGGGCTAGCCATAGTGGATGACAGGTGGGGCCGGGTCAAAGCTGACTCAGCAGTCAGCTTGACCACGCTGACTGGTCAAAGGGGCCCACTGGACCCACCTGCAAGTGACTGGAATGGCCCAGTCAGCAGGTTTGACTGGTCAACGGGTCCAGCGGGACCCGCGTGTCAGTGGCTTAATTAACTAACCGTTTTATTAGCTCTAACTAATTCGTGCGGGGCCCGGTGTCAGCGAGGGTTAGTGGGGGGGTTAATTAGCGCTAATGATGCCACGTCAGCCAAATGGCATTTAGCCACCGGCGACGGCCATATGCGGCGGAGGCCATCGGGTTTCCTCCACAGGTCGCGGCTGGACGCGTGCGTAGGCGTGTTCGAACAATGGGACCACGCCGCGTCAAAAGGCGATGGAGGCATCACCGGAGATGCACTGTAGTGACGACGGCGAGCTCGCGAGCGGCGGCCGGAGCTCGGGTCGATGCGGACCAGCGGCAGCAGCGCATCTGCGCACAAACTAAGTAGCCAGGGAGGCCCTACGTGATGCGGTGAAGGCGTTGGGCACCCGCAAGTGACCAAATGGTCACCGGAGTAACTCCGGCGACCAACGAGGCAGCGGCGCGTTCGGACGACAAGGAATCGCATGCTAGGGCTCGAATTAGACAGCGAGAGGGGAGGGGAAATGAGCAGAAGCTCACCTAGGAGCACACGAAAGGCAAGGTGGTGAGTTTAGGAGTTGCAAGGCGGCAGATTTGATGGGGGCGCGACGAGTCTCGAGGAAGAAGACGACGTCGGGTCCGGCGCTGCGGTGGCCTCCGGTTTGAGTGACTGGGCGCAGGTGAAGAGGCGGACGCCAGCGGAGCGGCTGGACATGGTGCTGCGTCGAGGAGAGGCCGGTGGCCGCGGTGGTGAAGCAGCGCGGCGACGGCGGGGCTCAGGTGGGATAGGAGATGAGAGGGAGAGCGACGAAGAGGAAAGGAGGAGTGGCGGAGGCGTCCAGGGGGGAGTGGGTGAGTCGCCCTTATCCTCCCGTCGTCCTGTGGCATCGCGGTGTCGCTGTTCGGCCGGTGCGCGCGCGTGCGGCCATGGACACGCCGACACGGCGGCGGGAGCAGGTAGGGGAAGGTAAGGTGGGCTGGGCCAGCTCGGGGCCTTAGGCCAGAGGCCAGGTAAGCTTTTTCCTCTTTTTCTGTTTCTGTTTTATCTTTTATTTTAAAACAGAGGCCGTTTTGGAAATATTTGGGCTGCCAAAACATTTTTGAAAAATGTGGGACTAGGCCACATAATTACTTTGTGAATTTTGGCACTGCCACAAATTTTTTGAGGAGCATCTGAATCCAAATGAATTTTCCACAAATAAAATGGCATTTTAAATGCTAAAATGTCACTGTTTTTATTTGCTATAGTCCATCTTAGCTTAGAGGTGATGTTGTTTATCCTTAACAATCATTTGTTATGGAATTTTTGCCAAATGATGAACTATTTTGCAGCAACTTTTGTGCAACTTCATATTTCACTTGCAAATTGGAATTTGAATTCAGTGAAGGAGTTTGAAATGAGATATGATTTCACTGTGATCATTCCTTGCAAACCAAAGTAGCTTAGCATTAATATGAAGATCACTGTTGCTCATTTACACAGGGGTGTTACAATTCTCCTCCCCTAAAAGAAATTCTCGTCCCGAGAATTCAGGAGGTAGAAGGAAAAAGATCGGGGTATTCTTCGCGTAGGCGATCTTCACGTTCCCAAGTGGCTTCATCTTTAGTGTGATTCGACCACTTCACTTTAAGGAACTTGGTTGCCTTTTGACGGGTCCGACATTCAGCTTGATCCAGAATCCGGATCAGATGCTCCTTATAAGACAGATCATCTTGCAATTTGAGCATCTCATGATCCACTGCACGGTGCGGATCCTTGAAGCAACGATGAAGTTGCGACACATGGAAGACATCGTGGATGTGAGAGAATTGCGGTGGCAACTCCAGTTTATAAGCCACCCATCCACGTCTGGCAAGAATGCGGAAGGGACCAATGTAGCGAGGAGCTAACTTGCCCTTGATCCCAAAACGATGAGTGCCCTTCATAGGAGTGACACACAGATGAGCTTGTTCACCTGGTTGATAGATCGATCCCCAGTGTTTACGGTCATAGTTGCTCTTCTGGCGGGACTGGGTCGCCTTGAGATTTTCCCGGACAATGCGGACTTGCTCTTCAGCTTGTTGGATAATATCCGGACCGATGAGCGGCCGTTCCCCAGTTTCTGACCAATTCAGAGGGGTGCAACACTTACGTCCATATAATACCTCGAAGGGAGCCATCTTCAGGCTAGCTTGATAGCTGTTGTTGTACGAGAATTTAGCATACGGGAGAGATTCTTCCCAGTTCTTGCCAAATGAGATGACACAAGCACGTAGCATATCTTCAAGCACTTGGTTAACTCGTTCAACTTGACCTTGGGATTGGGGGTGATAAGCTGTGCTCCAGGTTATATGAGTTCCCATAGCTTCTTGGAAACTTTCCCAGAACTTTGAGGTGAAGAGGCTGCCACGGTCTGAACAGATCTCCTTCGGAATACCGTGGAGTGTTACAATTCTAGAGATATACAAGTCTGCTAACTGACTAGCAGTGATCGTCTCCTTGACTGGCAGAAAGTGTGCAACTTTGGAGAATTGGTCGACGATGACAAGAATATCATCGTGACCCTTTTGTGATTTGGGAAGGCCAGTAATGAGATCCATCTGAACCTTGTCCCATTTCCATTCGGGGATAGGGAGCGGTTGCAGAAGTCCAGCAGGTTTTTGGTGTTCTGCTTTGACGCGACAGCAAACGTCACATTCAGCAACGTATCGAGCAATGTCTTACTTCATATTAGACCACCAGTATCTCTGACGAATGTCTTGGTACATCTTGGTACTAACCGGATGAATAGACAGAGGTGTGTCATGTGCTTCCTTCATAACTTTCCAGGTCATATCGTCGAATTGGAGTACCACAAGGCGATCTTTAAAGAACAGAGCTCCATCCTTAGCAAGCGAGAAATTTGAGGCCTTACCTGAGGCAAGATCACTCTTAATCTGATCAACTTCAGTGTCATTATCTTGCGCAGTCTTGATGGATTTCTCAAGAGTTGGTTCCAGGACAAGGGTATTGAGAGAACCCTGTGGAACAATATGGAGGTTCATTTTGCGAAGTTCTTCATAAAGAAGGGGTTGAGCTTGCTGAACCATGAGGTTGTTGCAATAAAACTTGCGGCTCAAAGCATCGGCCATGGCATTAGCTTTACCAGGGGTATATGAAATACCGTAGTCATAGTCTGTAATTGCTTCCATCCGTCGTTGTTGACGGAGATTCAGATCCGGCTGAGTAAATAGGTACTTCAGACTTTGATGATCAGTGTAGATCTCGCAACGATTACCGAAAAGGTAATGTCACCACAACTTCAGTGCATATATAACTACAGCGAGTTCGAGATCATGAACTGGGTAGTTCTCCTCATGAGGACGCAACTGTCGAGAGGCATGAGCAATCACTTTGCGTTCTTGCATTAGGACACAGCCTAATCCTTGACGGGATGCGTCGCAATAAATAATGAAGTCCTTGTGAGAATCTGGAGGAGCAAGCATTGGGGCAGATGTCAACTTGTCTTTAAGTGTCTGGAAACTTTCCTGGCATTTTTCTGTCCACTCAAACTTAATGCCCTTGTGAAGCAAATTAGTCAAAGACTTGGCAATCTTGGAGAAGTTCTCGACAAAATGGCGGCAATAGTTGGCGAGTCCGAGAAAACTTCTGACTTGCTTGACATTCTTCGGGGGAGTCCAGTCAAGAATAGCCTGAACTCGCTCTGGCTTGACAGCAATACCATCCTTGGAAATCACATGACCAAGATAGGTCACTTCGGATAACCATAATTCACACTTGGAATACTTGGCATATAGCTGATGCTCTTGAAGCTTTTCCAGTACAAGACGAAGATGTTCAGGATGTTCTTCTTTATTCTTGGAATATACCAAGATATCATCCAGATAAACCACGACAAACTTGTCGAGGTATTCCATGAAGATATAGTTCATCAATCGAGAGAACGTTGCTGGAGCATTGGTTAAGCCGAAAGACATGACGGTGTACTCGTATGAGCCATATCGAGTAACAAAAGTTGTCTTTGGAATATCCTCTTCTCGGACGCTAATCTGGTGGTAACCCAACCTCAGATCGAGTTTAGAGAATACTGAGGAACCAACAAGTAGATCATACAGATCGTTGATCCGAGGAAGCGGATACTTGTTCTGAATTGTTGCCTGGTTGATAGGTCGGCAATCTTGGACCAAACGATTCATACCATCCTTCTTCTTGACAAAGAGAGAAGGTGCTCCCCAAGTAGAGGAACTTGGATGAATGAATCCCTTACGAAGTGATTTGTCGATTTCCTCCTTAAGTTCAAGGAGTTCATGTGGCACCATCTTGTATGGGCGCTTGGCAATAGTAGTGGTGCCTGGTTTCTAGTCTATGACAAATTCGACAGCTCTAGCAGGGGGTATTCCTGGAAGTTCCTCTGGGAAGACATCTTGAAAATCGCAAACAACTAGAACGTTCTCGATTCCTTCAAGAGGTGAAGCATTCAATGCATTCAGAGCATATATCTGGCTCTCTTCATTCTGGATTATCTGGGCTGAGTGGTTGATCATCTGGCCAGAAGGGTGTGTGAGCTGGACTGTCTTCGCGGCACAGTCGATCAAAGCATTATGGGCTGTCAACCTATCCATACCAGGAATGATGTCTATGTTGGAAGGTCCGAGCACAATGAGAGAAGCCAGAAAAAGTAGACCTCCAATTTCGATTTGGTTGTGAGGGCTTACCATTGTGGTTTGCCACTTGGATCCCGGAGATTGAACCGCTAAAGGAGTGGGCAATTTTTCCATATCTAACCCATGCAACCGAGCAAATTGTCGGGACACAAAGGCATGCAATGCTCTGAATCAAAGAGAACAGAAGCTGGCACTGAATTAACGAGAAGGGTACCCATCACGATTTTTGGGGCCTCACGAGCTTCTTCAATCTTGACATGGGTGACAAGACCACAACTCATAGCAGGCGGCCTGGCACTACAACTTCTGGTAGGATGGTTTCGATGGCCCTTCTTACGGCCAACAGGAGGACGTGATGCATTCTGCGGCTGACCCAGACGACAGTTGAGAGCAAGGTGCCCTAGCTGTCCACACTTGCGGCATAAACCATCATTATGGGGAGGAGCCATAGCATTGGGCTGTCCACCCTGAATCATTAGCTGTCTCGGCGGTGGAGGCAGACGAGATGCAACATAAGACGGCCTTGGTGTTGGAGCAGGTCGGTGATAAACATTGTGCGGGATCCAGACTTGACGTTTCTGAGCAGGCTGACCCGAGGATGGGCCAACATCTCGAGTACGCTTGAGCAACTCCTGGTACTCAGTCAGACCAGTTTCAGCTCAGAAAGCTTGGCTGACAAGCGTCGCAAAGTCTGCGCAATCATGGATAACAAGTGCGAGCTTTATAACAGGACGCAGTCCTTCACGGAATTTCTCCTCCTAGTGAGCGTCAGTGCAGACGTCATCCTCAGCATAGCGGGATAAGTAGAGAAATTTCCTCTGATATTCATCCACAGTCATTTTTCCCTGTGTGAGTTTGCAGAATTCCTTCTTCTTTTGGTCCATCAGACCTTGAGGAATGTGCCATGGACGAAAGGCTGACTGAAATTCCTGCCAAGTGGTTACGGTTCCAATAGGCAGCATACGCCTGTGGCTTTCCCACCATTGAACAGTTGAACCCCTCAGGTGATACGTCGCATAGGTGACGTAACTGGCAGGGGCAACATTAGCCGACTCCATCTGAAAGGCGATGTCATGGAGCCAATCATCAGCATCCATAGTATCAGATGAGTTGCGAAAAGTGGACGGGTTGAGGCACACGAATTCTTGCAGAGTTATTGGGGCAGGCTGTTGATGAGCATTCTGGGTTGGAAATTGGTTCATTAGCCCGGACATGAACTGACAGTTCAGCTCAAACTGATGTATCATTGCGGCAATATATGGTGGAGGCGGAGGATCGTCAGCCATCCTGCTAAAAACAACATGGGCAGTTTAGCAAGAACAACTTCAAATGTATGGGGTCATTCATGATGTAACATGAGCAATAAACAAGAAGTGCATTCGATACATATTAGTAGTCATTAAAGACATACAGATCCATGCACAGAGTTGGCTACAAACGGGCAGCATGAGTTCGGAAACACACGCAGCTAGACAAACTAGGCGGCACACAAGCACGCGGTGGAGGGATACAACAACGAGACATAGCAAAGGCTACATCAACATCGGAGAAAACCACTGGAGCGAGGAATCTGCAGGTGACGACGCAGGGTGCCCTCGATAAAAGGATCCTGCGGCCCGTGAACACTGTGAAGCAGAACCTGGCCCTCAACTCAAAGAAGGGTTAATTCAAATCTCCGGGTGGATGTGATCACGAGAACCTAGAGTTAGAGTTAGTAAAATCTTTAACCCAAAAAGAAGAGAGATCAGAATCCCAGAGTAAAGGAGAGGAATAAAAGATCCTAATCCCATCCATTTGCGATGTGGGCCCGTAAGCCACACAACATAGTTAGTAAAATAGTTTTTCAAAGACTAGACTCAACTTCGGCCAAGGAGTTGGAAAGGGGCTTCCTACAGGCAGGCGGCTCTGAAACCAACTTGTGACGCCCCCGACTCAATTGTGCACTAATCATACACGCAAATGCGCATGATCAAGCCCAGGGACTCACGGGAAGATATCACAACACAACACTAGACACAAAATAAAATAATACAAGCTTTATATTACAAGCCAGGGGCCTCGAGGGCTCGAATACATAAGCTCGAGTTACACAAGAGTCAGTGAAAACATCAGTATCTGAGTACAAACATAATTAGACAAGGTTGCCTTAAGAAGGCTGAGCAAAACAACGACAACTAGATCGAAGAGGCGCAGGCCTCCTGCTTGGGAGCCTCCGAACTACTCTTGGTCGTCGGTCTCCACGTAGTAGTAGGCTCCGTCGGGGTAGTAGTAATCGTCGACAGGGTCAGCTGGCTCCGGGGCTCCGTCATCTGATCGCAGCAATCGGGTGGGGGAAAAAGGTAGCAAAGCAACCGTGAGTACTCATCCAAAGTACTCGCAAGACTTACATCAGATCTATGCTAAGTATGCATCGGTATCAAAGGGAAGGGGCTGTATCGGTGGACTAAACTGCAGAATGCGAGAGTAGAGGGGTAAGGCCTAGCCTATCATAGACTAGCATCTTGCAGCATCAGAAGAGAGTAGAGTAACATATAATATAGTAACAAGTATATATTAGCAACGTCCAGAGATCCTTCCTTGACTCCCTGCGATAAAGCGATCCCGGAGCCATCATATTAGTTTAGTAACACAAGTATCCGGTTCTAGTTGTAGTAGATCGGGATACAACTCCGAGCGTCCGTTACCGTGGACACGGCTATTCGAATAGATAACTTCCCTGCAGGGGCGCACCAACTTACCCAACTCGCTCGATCAACTCCAGCCGGACACACTTTGCCCGACCATGTCCGGCCTCGGCTAATTGACACGCTGTAGTCCTACCTAGGCTCAGCAGAGAGGTCCCCGCCGGTCTACATCTTAAGTGCAAAGGGGTCATGGGCCAATCGTCCTAAGCACTCCGGGTCGTTGCGCGCAGGGCGAATCTAGGCACCACCTCTGTCCTGGATGGCGCCGGCCCAGCCGTACCGCAATGCTGAACTGGATGTCTGACAGAGCTTTTGGGAGAATCGTACGACGCCAAGTGCCCATAACTTATCCCGCATGGTGGTTAGTGCGAAAAGGCCAGAGGCCTACTCAGATCATATATCCAAACCCATTAGTGTGTTGGGAGCTCGCGGTGACGATCAGTGATCCTGTCGCCCCATCTCACAGACTTACGGCAAGGGCCAGGCCCATCCCTCTCTAGGGTGGTCTGCCTGCCCGGCCATGCCGCGTAATTATCTCGCGGGTACCCTCACGGTCAACCCGACTTCACATCTCTCGCGGGTACCCCTCGGGGTCGACCCAACTTCAACAAGGGACTGAGGTAAAAGACAGGGTATCCGTGTGTCCATGACATCAAGGGGGAACCCGAGGAATCACCCTCGATGGATTCCTACTCGATGTATCCATCAAGGTGAACTTGGAGGAATCACCCTCGATGGGTTCACACTTGAGGGGTTGCACGACAGAGTCATAATCGGAGGTGGTGAAAGAGGAATCACCCTCGGTAACCCACAACCGACTAGCTACACTATAGAGTTATCATTAGGAGTGAGTTACGAGGTATCACCCTCGGCACTCGATAGTAGCTCTGCAGAGTCGTACAACTAAGGAGGGGGGTGCGGTGATGTGTCAGTCTCTGCACATCGATCACATTGATCGGGACATCCGGAAGCAAAGCATGGCAACACGGACAAGGGTGCGGGGCCACTGATGGATCACTAACCAATCTATACTAAGCAATATAGGATAGCAGGTAAGGTATCAACAACAGTTAGAAAAACAGGCTATGCATCAGAATAGGAGTTATCAAACACAGTAGCAAAATCTAATGCAAGCACGAGAGAGAAAGAATGGGCGATATAGGAATGATCAAGGGGGTTTTGCTTGCCTGGAAGCTCTGCTGAAAGAGGCTGGGCGTCTGCAACGTAGTCGTACTCAGGGGCCACGTCAGTCTCAGGGTCTACCGGAGAGAAGAGGGGGAGGAAACAAATAAATACAAAGCATACAAATGCAATCACAGAGCATGACATGGCAAAATGCAATGCACGGGTGACCTAATGCATCTCTAAGCCACTTTAAACAATTTAGGAATTAACTTGGAGTTATTAACCGGTAGTCAAACACTATTCATCTACCAGAAACAGGCCTAAACTTACAGGTTCTCCTACTTAGAGGGTTCTAACATGAATGTAGATAACATATTCGGATTCGTTAAATTTTTCTGATCAACTTTCATATAGAAAACATTTTCATCTGAGCTACGGTTTATTTTCTACGAATTTCTGAAGTTTTAGCAATATTCTGTAAACCTGGATTTAATATTAATCCGAAAATGAACAGTACAGGGACCTTTTACACCCACTGTGGGCTAGCCATAGTGGATGACAGGTGGGGCCGGGACAAAGCTGACTCAGCAGTCAGCTTGACCATGTTGACTGGTCAAAGGGGGCCCGCTGGACCCACATACCAGTGACTGGACTGGCCTAATCAGCATGTTTGACTGGTCAACGGGTCCAGTGGGACCCGCGTGTCAGTGGGTTAATTAACTAACCATTTTATTAGCTCTAATTAATCCGTGCGGGGCCCGGTGTCAGCGAGGGTTAGTGGGGGGGGGGGTTAATTAGCGCTAATGATGCCATGTCAGCCCAATGGCGTTTAGCCGCCAGCCACGGCCAGATGCGGCGGAGGCCATCGGGTTTCCTCCACAGGCCGCGGCTGGACGCGTGCGTAGGTGCGTTCGAACGATGGGACCACGCCGCGTCGAAAGGCGTTGGTGGCATCACCAGAGATGCACTGTAGTGATGACGGCGAGCTCGCGAGCGGCGGCCGGAGCTCGGGTCGATGCGGACCAGCAACAGCAGCGCGTCTGCGCACAAACTAAGTAGCCAGGGAGGCCCTACGTGATGCGGTGAAGGCGTTGGGCACCCGCAGGTGACCAAATGGTCCCCGGAGTAACTCCGGCGACCAACGAGGCGGCGGCGCGTTCGGATGACAAGGAATCGCATGGTAAGGCTCGAATTAGACAGTGAGAGGGGAGGGGAAACGAGCGGAAGCTCACCTAGGAGCACATGAAAGGCTCGGTGGTGAGTTTAGGAGCTGCAGGGCGGCGGATTTGACGGTGGCGCGACGAGGCCCGAGGAAGAAGACGACGTCGGGTCCGGCGCTGTGGTGGCCTCCGGCTTGAGTGACTGGGCGCAGGCGAAGAGGCGGACGCCAGCTGTCGGTGTAAAAACCGGCAGACCTCGGGGTAGGGGGTCCCGAGCTGTGGATCGTGGATCAATGGTAACAGAGACAAGGGAGACGATGTTTACCCAGGTTCGGGCCCTCTTGATGGAGGTAAAACCCTACGTCCTGCTCTTGTTTATATTGATGGAGATGTATCGAGTACAGAGTTGATCTACCTCGAGATCGTAATGTATGTCTAACTCTAGGGCTAGGTGAATGATGTTGTGTTGATGTCCCCTCTACGGGCTAAACCCTTTGCCTTATATACATGCCAGGGAGGGGATCTAGGGTTACAAGGTCGGTATCTAGGAGCAAGGCGGTAGGAGAGATCTTGGAGTATACGTCAAGTCTTCGGTGGAGACAGTCTTGATCACGTTTCCTATACACGGCCTCCGGAGTCCACCTTGATCATGCATGAGGGCCCATCGGCCCAACCGAAGAGACGGGCTGGCTAGGTTAGCACCCCCTAATCCAGGACACTGTCAGTAGCCCCCGAACTGGTCTTCTACGCCGAGGACGATTTTCTTAACAAACGCCACCTCGGATCCGGAGTCCTTGGCTTGACAGACGAGTTCCCCTTTATGATTTACTCTCTTTAGTAGAGCAACGTCATCCGAGGCCCAACCGAGCTTGTACCCTGCCCGAAGAGGATAGATATCTTAGCCTCGAAGGCCCGCCATCAGGTATGAATGGTTCAATCTGGTCTGACAGCTTTATCGAAACGGTACGCCCCATGACAGGTCGGGCAATTACTGCTTCCCTTAAATCGCGGTACGAGGCAGCCTTTTTGCTGGCACATCCCATCGAGGTGGAGATCGTGCCCGTTTTCTTAGGGATATCATTACGATTTTGTTTCCCACCATATGCTTAACAGCATCTTTGATGGGAGTGGCATTTTTCTCGGCGCAGTAAAGGGGACTCTTAGCCTTTCACCGGCCTATAAGAGCAAAAGGGTAGACAGCGCAACCTGCTATGCTCCCATTTCCTCCCTCTACTACTCCATCAAGTTCCAACGCCCTGATCCCATCCTGTTCCCTTTTCCTTCCGCGAGTCCAACCTCCACCACTAGCCATGGCCGACACCCTCAAAGGGCACTGGGGTGGTTCCATCGTGACGGATGGCACCATCCTAGAGCTGCGCAGCGCGGGGTACCTGACCCCCGCCATCGCCGCCCGTGCTCCAGCTGCTGGCGAGCAGGTGCCCGCTCCCAACGCCGGGGAGCGGGTAGTCTTCGTCCCCCACCTCGTCCGAGGCCTGGGGTTCCCGCTGCACCCCTTTGTGCGCGGGGTGATGTACTACTACGGGCTCGATTTCCACCATATGGCCCCAAACTCCATTCTTCACCTCGACTCTTTCATCACAGTCTGCGAGGCCTTCCTCCGCTGCGAGCCGCACTTCGGCCTATGGCTGAAGCTCTTCGGGATCAAGCCGAAGTCCAGTGGCTCCGACCTCATAGAGTGCGGAGGGGCCATGATCAGCAAGAACCAGGGGCCACATGGTTCAAGGGTACCTTCATCGAAACAGTGAAGGAGTGGCAGCGGGAGTGGTTTTATATCACCGAACCGCTTGCCTCTGGTCCAGCCGAGGTCCCATCTTTCTCGGCCTGGCCTCCCAAGAAGCTCAAGTCCTGGAGGGAGAAGGGCGTCGCCTAGGGGAACCCAAAAGAGGTGGAGACGCTGGTCGAGAGGATCAAATGGTGGTCCACTACGGGGAAGGTCGAGCTTGCCGATGTCATCAACGTCATGCTCAACCGCTGCATACTCCCTCTCCAGCTTTGGGCTACCCCGATGTGGGCACAAAAGCCCGAGGACATGGACTCCATCACCACCTTCTTCCGCTCCACCTTGGCCACCATGTGGACGAAGCTCATGAAGCTGGCCAAGGACAAGATCCCCAAGGAAGGGGAGGACCGCGGCCTCGAGGACGGCTATGAAGCCCCCCTGGTAAGTGATCTTGCTCACCAACTATCATTTCTGTCCTCCATATCGAGGAGTAGAGTTTAACGAATCGCTATGCTTGACGCTTTACAGAAGTGGCTGGCCTGGGTACAAGGAGTGTGATGCCCGGCTCCACTGCCAAAGGACCCCCTGCTCTCAGCACTCTTGACCGAGGAGCCGCACGTGGTGGCTCCCAAAGGGACGAAATCCCAGAGGGGTAGGTCAAGTGCTCGAACTCGGGAGACCTTGATCACCCGGTTCGAAGAGACCCACACCTCCGCTGCCCATGACGGCGACGCAGAGGAGGGTGAGGTCGAGGAGATCCCTCTCCCAAAAGGTAAGTGGTCGGCGTCAGAGGACGCCGAAGCTGGGATGCCCCCAAGGGCCCGAAGAGGCCGAGGAGAACCTAGTCCGGAGCTGCCGGCACGTTGTCGGAGAGAGTCGAGCTCTCCGGCGACTGAGAAGAAGACCTCCTCGGGATGGGGAGGACGAAACCGGCGCCTCGAGGGTAAGCCATTGTCTTTACATCCCGTCTTTCAATTTGACGAGTTCTTTTTAGCAAGGGAAAACTTATAGAGCGTCTTTTCTCACACAGTCCACCGAGGGTAATCCCCAGCGGTTCTTCGAGCGGGTTGCCATCTGCCAGCGGGACTCCAGAGCCCACTGTCCCTTCCCCGGCGCATGACGGGCTAGGGGAGGTGACATCCATCCTAGCCCCCGACATCGACATGACGAGGGTCGGGGAGGTGGACACCTCGGCCCAACAAGACCCGGGGGAGAAACACCCCGAGGTCATCGGAGAGGAGCTGGGCCAATTATCGGTCCAGCCGATATCTGCTTCGGCTCCGCCACCGCAGGTGGAGGCTACCCGGATTAGTACATCCGAGGTCGTCCCTCCACCCCCGCCAACTACCCAAGGACGTGTTGGCGTGGGGTGGACCGTGGAGATGGAGGACACCCTGAAGGGCTCCTCCATCAAGGAAGAGCACCGTGCCTTGATAGGCGCGGCGCTGCAGGGCTTCCGGTCTGCAGAGGCCGGCCTGCATGAGGTTTTTAAGAACCTCGTAGCGAGCTAAGAGGTATGCTTCTATCCTCGCATCAAGTTTTAACTTGTTCATTTGAGCTTATTGATTTATGTATTTTTCCGAGGACATAGTATCATAGCCTGCTAAACGGCTTAGTGAGTGAGTAGCCCCCGAGCCCGAAGTTGGTTTCAAGAAACAGGCATTGGGGTCATTCAATTGAGTAGGAACCTGTCAAGCAGCCCCCAGGGCGTTGCTCAAGGCAACCGTCCTGGAACTCTAATAAGTTTGCAGTTGCCTTTGTAATAAGTATTTTTGCTGCCAGGTTTCGACTTCGGTTCCGGACTCCGTCTCCGAGGAGATTGCAGAGATAAACTGGAAGCTCAAGAGGTCCCAGGGGGAACATACCCTGGTAAACCAAAAACTCGAGCAGTCTCAAGGTAAGCAAGTGAAAGTTGTTTTATACTTTGTACGAAAGAGTTATGAGAGGTTTTGCTCAATGAAAAACTAAGGCCAAACTGTTTCAATGACAGCAGTGTTAGCAGAGCTTGATACGCTCAAGGCCGAGCTCGAAAAGGCTCGGCAGGAGGTGAAGCAGCATGAAGCTGTGGCCGCGGAAGCGGAGAAGGCTCGAGCCGCCAAGAAGGTAGCCGGGGAGAAGGTCCGGGCACGGGTCACGGAGGTCGAGGAGACGCTGAAGGGCTTGTTTGAGGAGCGCGACAAGCTTCAGGCGGATGGAAAGCGAGTGAAGGAGGAGCTCGAGAAGCTCCAACTTGCCCACTCCGAGCTCAAGACCACGGCCCGGGCTGACCACGAGGCGCACCAGCAAGTGGAGCAAATCGCCTCGGGTAAGCTATTTCTGCTGCAGTGTACATTTGGCAGCAAAGGGTGTATCGAGCTCACCCAATTATGGCATTCCGCAGAGGTCTTCGCGGATCTTCCGCAGAGCACGGCGGATGCGGTGGCGTACTTCGGCCAGCTGGCGGGCCACGAGGCAGAGAAGGTCTTTTGGGGGCAATTCTCGGGGTCGCCGTCAGCACGGCTGCTAAATCATCGAATGAAGCAGTTGGTGGAGTTGTTTCGCATGACGAGACCGGCGCTCCAGGACCTCTGCGTTGCATTGTGGCCTGCCGAAGCCATGCCCAACAGCCTCTTCGGCCTGACGGCCCGTCTCCGCGATGCCGTGCCCTGCGTGAACCGCTGGAGGAGGTCCGCGTGCTTTGAAGGAGCGTGGAGGGCATATGCCTGCGTGAAGATGCACTTCCAAAAGGTTGATGTAGTGACATGTGCCACGGGCCCTCCTACCGACAAGCCGCGCATCGCCGAACAGTTCTTCGTCGAGGTGGAGGAGGGAGCCCGTATCACCGAAGACATGTGTCCAAAGGTCACTATGTATTTCAAAGTAGTACTTCAGAATGCCGAAGTGTGTGGTGTACAAAACTTTATCTTTTGCTTGAATGAATATGGCTTTAAATTCCATGTGTGCTTTTCAATTAGTTTTACCTCCTGGATGACCGTTTTAAACTGAAAGTGGCCAGTCGTCGGCTTCAGCCCCAGTGTAGATCATACAAAGGGTGTTCCTTGAGGCACTTTTGACCCTTAGCCGACGTCTCGGTGCCCGGAGGCGGTCGGTGCTTATAGGAACTAGGCAATCCGAATATAGTGGCTTTATGACTTTCAGTTAGTCATAGGAGTTTGACTGTGGGGGCTGGTCATGAGCCCCCGGTGTGGGAAGTGGTCGGCCTGGTCGGCCGAGGTCTAGGCCATAGCACACTTTGGCTAGAAATTAAAGCCCTTCGTTTAACACGGGTGATCTCTATCGTCACATCGCTTAACGCGGTCTGCGGATGGCGGACCAGTTTGCGCCTACCTAGATAGTCAGTTTTTGGCTTTCTCCACTGAGGCGCCATGCCAATTGACCTGGCGGCGCAATCGCAGTGGTTCTCCCATTACACCCATAGCCGAATTCATCGGGAACATAAGGGGTACACATAGGAGCCGGGCAACCCAACTATTGACCAAAATCTAGGTTCGAAACTGATGCATATAAAGCCAAAATTCGAGACGCCGAATACTTCGGACTTGTGATACAATTGTATCTTTTTTAGAGAAATTCTTCGTAGCGCCGGGGCCATGCTTATAAAGAAATATGATAAGGACCTTTAAGGGCACGGTTTCTTTATTTTATAATTTCAAGCGTTTACATGCCCAGCTGCAACAAGAGGAACTGAAAGAATACAACGTAAAGAGTAAAAAAAGGAGGAAGAAACAGGGCGGATATTTGTCATCGGATTTTTAAGAGTTCGGGCCGCTAACTGCCGCACGTTTGTGCTTCCGAGCTGTTGACCGGATGTCCACCATTGATGGTGAGGACTTGCGGAGGTTGATGCCTCTCCGGCCCTTTATACGCTCCAAGCGTTTGATTGACCGAGCTCCTTAAAGGAGATGTTGCCGAAGTCCATTCTATGGTTGAGACCACATTGACGTAGTCATGTTTGGCTGTTTCTTTGACAGAGACTTGCCTGTACAGGGGCTCGAAGCCACATCGTTGCTTGGTCGAACCATGCCAACGTTTGAGTAAATTTTTGGCTCCTCGACGACCCAGGGAATCTTGAGTGTGAAATTATGTACCCTGGGGACGTAGTGCCCACTCCAGAGAGGGCACGCGAGGAGCCCGTATCCCTATTTTGGATGCGGTAGTACATGGCCGAGGTCGATTGGTGTGGCCCGGGTGCGCTTTGAAGAGCGAGCTGCGCGTTTCTCGCTGCGGGCTGCCTCCTCGGACGCCTGTACCTCGGCTGCAAAAGCCGCGGTCTGTTCCTCCGTCCGGAGTGAGCGTTCGGTGTTACCATTGACTGTGATAACGCCGCTGGGTCCTGGCATTTTGAGCTTGAGGTAAGCATAATGCGGGACTGCGTTAAAGCGTGAGAAGGCCGTGAGCCCTAAGAGCGCATGGTATCCACTTCGGAAAGGTATGATATTGAAGATTAACTCCTTGGTTCTGAAGTTCTCGGGCGAGCCGAAGACTACCTCCAGGGTAACCGTTCCGGTACAGCGGGCTTCGACGCCCGGGATGACACCTTTAAAGGTGGTGGTGCTTGGCTTGATCCGAGATGAGTCAATGCCCATCTTTCGAACCGTGTCCTCGTAAATGAGGTTGAGGCTGCTTCCTCCATCCATCAGGACACGTGTTAGATGATAACCATCAACAATAGGGTCCAGGACGAGTGCTGCCAATCCGCCATGCCTGATGCTGGTCGGATGATCATGCTTGTCGAATGTGATCGGGTAAGCCGACCATGGGTAATACTTCGGGGCGATTGGCTCTAGCGCGTATACATCCTGAAGCACACGCTTCCTTTCCCTTTTAGGTATGTGGGTGACATAGATCATATTGACCTTTGTTACCTCGTCAGGAAACTTCTTTTGGCCTCCCTTATTGGGCCGCCGAGGTTCTTCCTCGTCTTCGCTGCGATTTTGGGTTTTATTTTGACCCTCTGTCGCTATCTTGCTGGCTTGTTTAAAGACCCAGCAATTCCTGTTAGTGTGGGTTGCCGGTTTTTCCTGAGTGCCGTGGATTCCACATCGGCGGTCTAGGAGTCTATCAAGCTGGCTAGGTCCGTCCTTGTTCCCTTTAAAGGGTTTTCTTTTCTGTCCGGATTTAGGTCCGGTGAACCCCACGTTGACCGCAGCGTCTTCCGTATCGCTTCCACCATTTTTATACCTGCGCTTATTTTTGTTGCGCTTGGGTTTTCCATTGGCGTCGCGTGTTTCTGAGGTGCCTGCTTCGCCGTTGTGAGTGCTACGGGCAAGCCAGCTGTCCTCTCCTGCACAAAAGCAAGTCATCAGTGAGGTCAGGGCTACCATAGTCCTCGGCTTATCCTGGCTGAGTTGACGGGCCTACCATTCCTCACGGATATTGTTCTTGAATGCGGCGATGGCCTCGGCTTCGGAGCAGTCTATGATCTGGTTCTTCTTAGTGAGGAACCTGTTCCAGAATTTCCGGGCTGATTCGCCTGGCTACTGGGTGACATGGCTGAGGTCATCAGCGTCCGGAGGTCGGACGTATGAGCCCGGGAAGTTTGCTCAAAAAGCGTCCTCTAGGGCCTCCTAGCTGCCAATAAAGTGAGGAGGGAGGTTGTTAAGCCAATGTCTCGCCGGCCCCTTTAGCTTGAGCGGCAGGTATTTGACGGCATGGAGATCATCTCCGTTGGCCATGTGTATGTGGAGAAGGAAATCCTCGATCCATACTGCTGGGTCAGTGGTGCCATCGTATGATTCTATATTGATGGGCTTGAATCCTTCCAGGAATTGATGTTCCATCATCCTGTCTGTAAAGCAGATCGGATGAGCAAGACCTCGGAACCGAGGAGCATCTCGTCGGAGATCGGGTGAGAGTCGTGAGTAGGCATGATCTCGGGCACGGCCATTCTTGTCCATCCAGGCATCGTAGCCGTTGAGTCCGGCGGGCACGCGTCCTCTTGATCCATAGATGGACCGAGGAGGTGCCCTATTTTCCTCGATGCGGCGTCTAGCATCGTGAGGATCTAGGTAATCCACGGGGTCCTTGCCATAACGGCGTGGAGGTGGTCGGTCGTTGAGGTTTTCTTGTCTTGGCCTGTCCCGCCTCTAGGGGGTCGGTCGTGGTCGTCAGCGAGCTCCTCATCAAACTCTGGCAGGAGACGCCTACGTGGGTATGATTTCGGTGCGCTATGGCACCGGTCTTCCATGTCTTGCTCGGCGGAGAGCACTTCGACCCACTTTTCATTCAGTGCCTCGGTATTGGCCTGCAGCTGCTGTTGCTTGCGTTTCATGCTCCGGGCCGTCGCAATGAGGCGCCGCAAGAAGCGCTCTTGTTCAAAAGGGTCTTCGGGAATGATGTAGACCTTGGTGCTGAGGCTATCGTCCTCCTCGGATTCCGGCATGTAGTTATCGTCGGCCCTTTCAAAGAGGCCGTCGGGATCTGAGTCCCTGAGAAGTCGGTCGGGTGTGCCGTTCCTTACCGGGGAGGCTTGAAGGTCCTCCTCAGGGTTATCGGCATCACCGTCCTCCGCGTCGCCGTTATTGCTTGTCGTGTTATTACCACTGGGTTCCACGTTATTGCCTCATCGGCGTCTGCGCCGACGTCTTGGAGGGGATTTGGGGGTGTCCACCATGTAAACATCATAGGTGGACGTAGCGGTCCACTTGCCCGCGTTTACCAGGGGCGAGGTGTCCTCGATGGGGCCATCAGCATCTTCATCCATGTCTGTGGCCTCACCATAGTCCAACACGTCGGTTAAATCGTCGATCGTGGCAACTAGGTGGGTGGTGGGTGGGATGTAAATTTCCCGATCGTCGGCTTTAACTCCGATCTGATCGTAAACCGAAGTCTTGCCGTCCGAGATGGACATACTCTGGATGCGGTCAAGCATCTCATCGAGGTGAGATAGCTCTTTGGGATTTATTGCTGCGCTATAAGCAGGGCTGACTCGAAGTATGCCCGGCGTGTAACTTGACGCGTCTCCGGCGCGAAGGGAATCTAAACACAATTCCGGGTTCTGCGCCGAACTCAGTTCTGATACTGATGTAATTTCGGAGGTGGGAGCCGGATTTATGTCCGGAATGACGATCGGAAGGAGACCGGCCGGAGTGGTTGTGTTGGGGTCTCTAAAGGCGCCGCGACGGAGATCAGTTCCGGAGTCGAGCCTCCGGAGCCGGATAAGCTCTCAATTCGGCCAGGGGTCCATCCTGACAGGACGTGTTCGCTGCAGAAATCTGCAGTGTACTCGAGGCCCCCGAAGGTCACGATCCGACCTGGGGCGTAGTTCTCGACAGAGGTCAGATGTCGTGCCGAATCGGCGCAGAAGACCATGCTGCCGAATACAAAAAGTAGGCCGGGGGCAAAAACGCTCCCGAGGCCGTTGGGGCAGTTGATCTGCAGGTGAGCCATCGATCCTTCTAGTGATCGCATAGCGGAACTCTCAAAGAAAGCACCAGTGTCGGTGTAAAAACCGGCAGACCTCGGGGTAGGGGGTCCCGAGCTGTGGATCGTGGATCAATGGTAACAGAGACAAGGGAGACGATGTTTACTCAGGTTTGGGCCCTCTTGATGGAGGTAAAACCCTACGTCCTGCTCTTGTTTATATTGATGGAGATGTACCGAGTACAGAGTTGATCTACCTTGAGATCGTAATGTATGTCTAACTCTAGGGCTTGGTGAATGATGTTGCGTTGATGTCCCCTCTACGGGCTAAACCCTTTGGCTTATATCAACGCCAGGGAGGGGATCTAGGGTTACAAGGTCGGTATCTAGGAGCAAGGCGGTAGGAGAGATCTTGGAGTATACGTCAAGTTTTCGGTGGAGACAGTCTTGATCACGCTTCCTGTACATGGCCTCCGGAGTCCACCTTGATCACGCATGAGGGACCATCGGCCCAACCGAAGAGACAGGCTGGCTAGGTTAGCACCCCCTAATCCAGGACACCGTCACCAGCGGATCGGCTGGACACGGTGCTGCGTCGAGGAGAGGCCGGTGGCCGCGGTGGTGAAGCAGCGCGGTGACGGCGGCGCTCTGGTGGGATCGGAGACGAGAGGGAGAGCAACGGAGAGGAAAGAAGGAGTGGCGGAGGCATCCAGGGGGGAGTGGGTGAGTCGCCCTTATCCTCCTGTCGTCCTGTGGCGTTGCGGTGTCGCCGTTCAGCCGGTGCGCGCGCGCGGCCATGGACGCGTCGACACGGCGACGGGATCAGGTAGGGGAAGGTAAGGTGGGCTGGGCCGGCTCGGGGCCTTAGGCCAGAGGCCAGGTAAGCTTTTTCCTCTTTTTCTGTTTTTGTTTTATCTTTTATTTTAAAACAGAGGTAGTTTTGGAAATATTTGGGCTGCCAAAACATTTTTGAAAAATGTGGGACTAGGCCACAAAATTACTTTGTGAATTTTGGCACTGCCACAAATTTTTTGAGGGGCATCTGAATCCAAATGAATTTTCCACAAATAAAATGGCATTTTAAATGCTGAAATGGCACTGTTTTATTTGCTATAGTCCATCTTAGCTTAGAGGTGATGTTGTTTTCCTTAACAATCATTTGTTATGGAATTTTTGCTAAATGATGAACTATTTTGCAGCAACTTTTGTGCAGCTTCATATTTCACTTGCAAATTGGAATTTGAATTCAGTGAAGGAGTTTGAAATGAGATATGATTTCACTGTGATCATTCCTTGCAAACCAAAGTAGCTTAGCATTAATATGAAGATCACTGTAGCTCATTTACACAGGGGTGTTACAATTCTCCTCCCCTAAAAGGAATTCTCGTCCCGAGAATTCAGGAGGTAGAAGGAAAAAGATCAGGGTATTCTTCGCGTAGGCGATCTTCACGTTCCCAAGCGGCTTCATCTTCAGTGTGATTCGACCACTGCACTTTAAGGAACTTGGTTGCCTTTTGACGTGTCCGACGTTCGGCTTGATCCAGAATCCGGATCAGATGCTCCTTATAAGAGAGATCATCTTGTAATTCGAGCATCTCATGATCCACTTCACGGTGCGGATCCTTGAAGCAACGACGAAGTTGCGACACTTGGAAGACATCGTGGATGTGAGAGAATTGCGGTGGCAACTCCAGTTTATAAGCCACCCATCCATGTCTGGCGAGAATGCGGAAGGGACCAATGTAGCGAGGAGCTAACTTGCCCTTGATCCCAAAACAATGAGTGCCCTTCATAGGAGTGACACGCAGATGAGCTTGTTCACTAGGTTTATTGATTGATCCCCAGTGTTTACGGTCATAGTTGCTCTTCTAGCGGGACTGTGCCGCCTTGAGATTTTCTCGGACAATACGGACTTGCTCTTCAGCTTGTTGGATAATATCCGGACCGATGAGCGGCCGTTCCCCAGTTTCTGACCATTTCAGAGGGGTTCGGCACTTACATCCATATAATACCTCGAAGGGACCATCTTCAAGCTTGCTTGATAGCTGTTGTTGTACGAGAATTCAGCATACGGGAGAGATTCTTCTCACTTCTTGCCAAATGAGATGACACAAGCATGTAGCATATCTTCAAGCACTTGGTTAACTCGTTCAACTTGACCTTGGGATTGGGGGTGATAAGCTGTGCTCCAGGTTATATAAGTTCCCATAGCTTCTTGGAAACTTTCCCAGAACTTTGAGGTGAAGAGGCTGCCACGGTCTAAACTGATCTCCTTTGGAATACCGTGGAGTGTTACAATTCTGGAGATATACAAGTCTGCTAACTGACTAGCAGTGATCGTCTCCTTGACTGGCAAAAAGTGTGCAACTTTGGAGAATTGGTCGACGACGACAAGAATAGCATCGTGACCCTTTTGTGATTTGGGAAGGCCAGTAATGAGATCCATCTAAACCTTGTCCCATTTCCATTCGGGGATAGGGAGCGGTTGCAGAAGTCCAGCAGGTTTTTGGTGTTCTGCTTTGACACGACAACAAACGTCACATTCAGCAACGTATCGAGCAATGTCTTGCTTCATATTAGACCACCAGTATCTCTGACAAATGTCTTGGTACATTTTGGTACTACCCGGATGAATAGACAGAGGTGTGTCATGTGATTCCTTCATAACTTTCCATGTCATATCGTCGAACTTCGGTACCACAAGGCAATCTTTAAAGAACAGAGCTCCATCCTTAGCAAGCGAGAAATCTGAGGCCTTACCAGAGGCAAGATCACTCTTAATCTGATCAACTTCAGTGTCATTCTCTTGCGCAGTCTTGATGGATTTCTCGAGAGTTGGTTCCAGGACAAGGGTATTGAGAGAACCCTGTGGAACAATATGGAGGTTCATTTTGCGAAGTTCTTCATAAAGAAGGGGTTGAGCTTGCTGAACCATGAGGTTGTTGCAATAAGACATGCGGCTCAAAGCATCGGCCATGGCATTAGCTTTACCAGGGGTATATGAAATACCTTAGTCATAGTCTGTAATTGCTTCCATCCATCGTTGTTGACGGAGATTCAGATCCGGCTGAGTAAACAGGTACTTCAGACTTTGATGATCAGTGTAGATCTCGCAACGATTACCGAGAAGGTAATGTCGCCACAACTTCAGTGCATATATAACTGCAGCGAGTTCGAGATCATGAACTGGGTAGTTCTCCTCATGAGGACGCAACTGTCGAGAGGCATAAGCAATCACTTTGCGTTCTTGCATTAGGACACAGCCTAATCCTTGACGGGATGCGTCGCAATAAATCATGAAGTCCTTGCGAGAATCTAGAGGAGCAAGCACTGGGGCAGATGTCAACTTGTCTTTGAGTGTCTGGAAACTTTCCTGGCATTTTTCTGTCCACTCAAACTTAATGCCCTTGTGAAGCAAATTAGTCAAAGGCTTGGCAATCTTGGAGAAGTTCTCGACAAAATGGCAGCAATAGCTGACGAGTCCGAGAAAACTTCTGACTTGCTTGACATTCTTCGGGGGAGTCTAGTCAAGAATAACCTGAACTCGCTCTGGGTTGACAGCAATACCATCCTTGGAAATCACATGACCAAGATAGGTCATTTCGGATAACCAGAATTCACACTTGGAATACTTGGCATATAGCTGATGCTCTCGAAACTTTTCCAGTACAAGACGAAGATGTTCGGCATGTTCTTCTTTATTCTTGGAATATACCAGGATATCATCCAGATAAACGACGACAAACTTGTCGAGGTATTCCATGAAGATATAGTTCATCAATCGACAGAATGTTGCTAGAGCATTGGTTAAGCCGAAAGACATAACGGTGTACTCGTATGAGCCATATCGAGTACCAAAAGCTGTCTTTGGAATATCCTCTTCACGGACTCTGATCTGGTGGTAACCCAACCTCAGATCGAGTTTAGAGAATACTGAGGAACCAGCAAGTTGATCATACAGATCATTGATCCGAGGAAGCGGATACTTGTTCTGAATTGTTGCCTGGTTGATAGGTCGGTAATCTTGGACCAAACGATTTGTACCATCCTTCTTCTTGACAAAGAGAGAAGGTGCTCCCCAAGGAGAGGAACTTGTACGAATGAATCCCTTACGAAGTGATTTGTCGATTTCTGTGCCGCCCCCGACTTAATTGTGCACTAACCATACACGCAAATGCACACGATGAAGCCTAAGGAATCACTTGAAGATATCACAACACAACTCTAAACACCAAATAAAATAATACAAGCTTTATATTACAAGCCAGGGGCCTCGAGGGCTGGAATACATAAGCTCGAGTCATACAAGCATCAGCGGAAGCAAAAGTATCTGAGTACAGACACAAAGTTAAACAAGTTGCCTTAAGAAGGCTAGCACAAACAGCGACACTGATCGAAAAGGCGAAGGCCTCCTGCTTACGAGCATCAGTGCAGACGTCATCCTCAGCATAGTGGGATAATTCAAGAAATTTCCTCTGATAAGCATCCACAGTCATTTTGCCCTGTGTGAGTTTGCGGAATTCCTTCTTCTTCTGGTCCATCTGACCTTGAGGAATGTGCCGTGCACGAAAGGCTGACTGAAATTCCTCCCAAGTGGTTACAGTTCCAGCAGGCAGCATACGCCCGTGGCTTTCCCACCATTGAGCAGCTGGACCCTTCAGGTGAAATGCTGCTAAGGTGACGTAACTGTCGGGCAACATTAGCTGACTCCATCTCAAACAGAATGTCACGAAGCCAATCATCAGCATCCATAGGATTGGTGGAGTTGCGGAAAACGGATGGATTGAGGCGCACGAAATCTTGCAGTGAGATCGGTCCAGGCTCCTAACGAGCATCGTTGCGTTCCAAACGATTTACCAGACTCTCATTGAGCTGACGGTTCAATTCAAACTGCTGCATCATTGCGGCAATATAGGGTGGAGGCGGAGGATCGTCAGCCATGCTGCCAAAACAACAGGGGCAGTTTAGCAAGAACAACTGCATTGAATGAGGCTAATCATGATGTAACATGAGTAATGAACGCATTAGATACAAATTAGTAGTCATTAAAGATATACAGATCGATGCACGGAATTGGATATCAACGGACAACGTGAGTTCGGAAACACACGCAGCTAGACAAACTAGGCGGAGCGCAGGCACGCGGTGAGGAATACAACAACGGGACATAGCAAAGGCTACATCAACGTCGGAGAAAACTACTGGAGCAAGGAATCTGCTAGGAACAACACAGGGTGCCCTCGATAAAAGGATCCTGCGGTCCGTGAACACTGTGAAGCAGAACCTGGCCCTCATCTCGAAGAAGGGGGGTTAATTCAGAACTCCGGGTGGATGTGACCACGAGAACCTAATGTTAGAGTTAGCAAAACCTTTAACCCGAAGGGAAGAGAGATCAGAGTCCCAGAGTAAGGAAGAGGAATAAAAGATCCTAATACGACCCATTGGCGACGTGGGCCCATAACCCACAAAGTCATGTTAGTAAAATAGTTTTTGGAAGGCTAGACTCAACTTCGAACAAGGAATCGGAAGGGGGCTTCCTACAGGCAGTCGGCTCTGATACCAACTTGTGCCGCCCTCGAGTTAATTGTGCACTAACCATACATGCAAATGCACACGATCAAGCCTAAGGACTCACTTGAAGATATCACAACACAACTCTAAACACCAAATAAAATAATACAAGCTTTATATTACAAGCCAGGGGCCTCGAGGGCTAGAATACATAAGCTTGAGTCATACAAGCATCAGCAGAAGCAAAAGTATCTGAGTACAGACACAAAGTTAAACAAGTTGCCTTAAGAAGGCTAGCACAAACAGCGACACTTATCGAAAAGGCGAAGGCCTCCTCCCTAGGGCCTCCGAACTACTCCTGGTCGTCGGGGATCTCCACGTCGTAGTAGGCTCCTCCGGGAAACTCCTGCTCCTGGGCTCCATCGTCTGAACACAGCAAACGGGTATGGGGAAAAGAGATAGCAAAGCAACCGTGAGTACTCATCCAAAGTACTCGCAAGACTGACATCAGAACTATAGTAAGTATGCATCGGTATCAAAGGAATGGGGCTATATCCTTGGACTAAATTGCAGAAATGCCAGAATAGAGGGGGAGAGGCCTAGCCTAACGAAGACTAGCATCTTGAAGCAATCTTGCAGCATCAGAAGAGAGTAGAGCAAGTAATATATATATCATCAATCATATAGTTGTAATGCTCTGGGATCCTTCATCGACTACCCTGCCAGAAAGTGATCCCGAGAGCGGTAGTAGCAGTTTAATATTGTAACAATATCCATTTGTTGTTGTGGCAGATAAGGATACAACTCTCAGCGTCCTGTTACCGTGGACACGGCTATTCGAATAGATCACTTCCCTGCAGGGGTGCACTACTGTTACCCAACACGCTCGATTAACTCCAGTCGGACACACTTTTCCGGGTCATGCCCGGCCTCGGCTGATCGACACACCGCAGCCCTACCTAGAGCTCAGCAGAGCGATCCCCGCCGGTCTACATCCTAAGTGCTCAGGGGTCTTGGGCCATCGCCCTGTGCACTCCGGGTCGTTGTGTGCAGGGTGGACCTAGGCACCACCTCTGTCCTGGATGGCGCCGGCCCGACTCGGCCACAATGCTGAACTGGACGTCTGACAAAGCCTTCGGCTGATACATACGGCATAGAGGGCCCCATTAAACTATTATCCCACGTGGTGGTAGTGCGTATAGGCAGTGGCCAACTCAGATCAAATACCCAAATCCGTTAGGCGTGTTTAGTAACTCACGAAGACGAACAGGATCTTTGTCGCTCCGACTTGGTAACACACGGCTCGCGGGTGCTCTTGGAGCCGACCCGTCTTTAATATTATTCTCTCGCGGACACTCTTGGAACTGGCCCGACTTTAACAGTTTAAAGTATTGCAGTAATGTAATCTTTCCGTGATCATCACCCAGAGTGATCACGGCCCGATAACAAGCACGGCAAATGGACAAGGTGAAGGGCCACAGATGAATCAATAGCATAGCTAACTAAGCATCATGGGGCAATAGCTAGGTATCAACAGTAGGCGACGAAATCAGGCTATGCATCAGAATAGGAGCTATCGTAGCAGCAACAGAAGCGATTCTAATGCAAGCATAAGAAAGAAGGAGTGGGCGATATCTGGATGATCAAGGGGTTTTTGCTTGCCTGGAAGCTCAGTTGAAGGGGTCTGGTCGTCGACGTCGTAGACGTACGCTATAGTGTCGTCGGTAGTCTCGGGGGCTATCGGGAGAGAAGGAGGGGGAAGAAACAATAAATACACGGCAAACAATGCAACAAGGATGCATGACACGTCTACATGCAGTGCTAGGGTTATTCTAATGTAGCACTACGCAAGTTAGTCGGAGCGGGAAATTATCCGGGAGTGTTCTCCCAGCTCTGGGTGATTATCGGTACACTGAACCGGAGGGGACGGTTCCATGTTCAGTATGTTAGAGGGGTGTGGCAGGTATGTGGGTAGGACATTCGGATTCTTCATATTTTTCTGATCATTTTTCATATATAAATTATTTCCATCCGAGTTACGGTTTATTTTATATGATTTTTCAAAGTTTTACTGAATTTCTGGGATTAATTTCATTAATTAAATTCGAATTATCCGAAACAGTGTTGGGTGACGTCAGCAGAACGTCATGATGACGTCAGTAGTCAACTCCGGCTGACCAGAGTCAAACCTGACAGGTGGGGCCCCTCTGTCATAGAATAGACTAATTAATCAGTAGGTTAAACTAACTAATTTAACTAATTAACCAGTGGGACCCACTGTCAGTGACAGATTAAGTTAACTAATTAACTACCAGATTAATTAACATTTTAATTAGCATTTTATTTATTTTAAAAATGTTTTAAACGGTGGGGCCGCATGTCAGTGGCCCACAGGTGCCCAGTCAGCAGGGTTGACTGGGTCAACCCGGTCAACGGGACCCACTGGGCCCACAGTCAGTGGCACAGGGGTGGGCCCCATGCGTCCACGTCAGTGCCACGTCGGCGGTGAGCGCCGACGAGGCGAAACACGGCGGCGACGGCCGGAACTTCGTCGGAGTTCGCCGGAAATCCGCTACGGGGGTCCATTTAGTGCGCGGTTTCTTGCGTCCGAACGGGCGTCGAGCGCCGCGTCCAATGGTGGTGGCCGCAACGGCTGGGGTGGCCGGAGTCGGGCTCCTCGTCGACGATGGCGGCGATGGCATACGGTGGTCATTCGGGCGTGGGGGTAGAGCAAGCAAACGGGCGCGGTTTTGCGCTAGCGAGGCCCTACACGTCGCGGCGAAGCTAACGGGTGCGCGTGCATGGCCATTTGGTCACCGGAGCTGGCCGGTGACGAGTTCGCACGGCGGCGGGGTCGGACACGTCGGGATCGGGGCACTAGAGGTCGAAAACGACGGCGAGAGGAGAGGAGGAGCGGGAAGAAGCTCACTGGGAGCCTGTAGAGGAGCAAGGCGTGCTCGGGGACGGCTCGACGGCGGCGAATCGAGGGGGCGATCACCGGCGCCCGAGGAGGAAGATGACGGCGTTGGAGAAGAAGGAGGGCCTCCCGGCTCCAGCTGGTCGGCGTAGAGGTTCTAGCCGAGGTTGGCGGAGCGATCCGACGCGGCGGCAGGGCGAGTGGGGCTCGGTGGCCGTGCGGATCACGGCGGCGAGGCCATAGCGGCGCTCGGGTGAGATAGGGAAGAGCGAGGGAGGAAGAGAGAGGCGGGCTAGGGTTCGCCATCGGGTCGAGGGGGCCTTATCCACGTCGGGGAGCCGCTGGATGGTCGACAGCGGCCGCATCCGCGCGTGGACGGTTGCGCGCGCGAGACAGCGCCATGGCTTCTGCCCAGCGAGAGGAAGGAGAAGGCCTCGCTGGGCCGGGCCGATTTGCACTGTGCACTGGAAGCCCAAGTGCACAGTAGCCCGTAGTTATTTCCCTTTTTCTTTTCTATTTTGTTTTTGCTTTTCTGTTTTATAAAATGTTTAGCCACTATTACACTTTTGTAAAATATGTGATTTAGCCACCTAAATACAGTGCAATATTTACTACTGCCGGAAAATGGTTTGGACACCAGATGATTTCATTTAAATTTTTGTTGAATAAAATGGGATTAAATATTGCTGTTTGGCACTGTTTTTGGATGATAGAGTCATCTAGTGATTTTTAGTGATGTTGTTTTTCTTAACACAATTAGTTATGGATTATTTCCTATTTAATGAACATTTTAGTTTTTCAAATTTGAACAACTTTTATTTTTACTTTAAATTTGAATTTCATTTTGAACTGCAATTTGAAATGCGATATGATTCAAATGATGATCAAGCACTGTTAATCATGATGACCTGGCATTATCAAAAGGGTGATCACTGTTGCTAATACATGGGGGTGTTACAATTCTCCTCCTCTAAAAGAAATTCTCGTCCCGAGAATTAAGAGCTAGGTTGAAAGAGAGCGGGGTATTCTTCACGAAGACGATCTTCGCGTTCCCAAGTGGCTTCATCTTCAGAATGATTCGACCACTGAACTTTAAGGAACTTGATTGCCTTCTGCCGGGTTCAACGTTCGGCTTGATCAAGAATACCGATCGGATACTCTTGATAAGAAAGATCCCCTTGCAGCTCAAGCATTTCATGATCCACTGCCCGGATAGGATCCTTGAAGCAGCGACGGAGTTGCGACACATGAAAGACATCATGAACCTGAGAAAGGTTCGGCGGCAATTCCATTGATATGCCACTTCTCCTCGTCGGGCGAGGATACAGAACGGGCCAATGTAGCGAGGAGCTAACTTGCCCTTGATTCCAAATCGACGAGTGCCGTTCATCGGAGTAACACGAAGGTAAGCTTGTTCGCCAGGTTGATAGACCATTACCTGGTGTTTGCGGTCATAATTGCTCTTCTGACGAGACTGAGCAGTTTTCAAATGTTCACGGACAATGCGGACTTGTTCTTCAGCTTGTTGAATAATGTCTGGACCAACGAGTGACCGTTCCCCAGTTTCTAACCAGTTCAGAGGGGTTCGACACTTACGTCCATATAAAACTTCAAAGGGTGCCATCTTCAAACTAGCCTGATAGCTATTGTTGTATGAGAATTCGGCATATGGGAGAGATTCCTCCCATTTCTTATCGAATGAGATGACACAAGCTCGAAGCATATCTTCAAGCACTTGATTGACTCGTTCAACTTGTCCCTGGGACTGGGGGTGAAAAGTGGTGCTGAAGGACAGATGGGTTCCCACAGCTTCTTGGAAACTGTTCCAAAATCTTGAGGTAATGAGGCTGCCACGGTCTGAACTGATCTCCAACGGAACACCGTGGAGTGACACGATTCTGGAAACATACAAGTCTGCTAACTGACTAGCAGTGATTGTCTCCTTGACTGGCAGAAAGTGAGCAGCCTTGGAGAATCGGTCAATGACGACAAAGATAGCATCATGACCCTTCTGCGATCTGGGAAAACCAGTAATGAAATCCATTTCGACTTTGTCCCATTTCCATTCAGGAATAGCAAGTGGTTGCAGAGTTCCAGCAGTCCTTTGATGTTCTGCTTTGATGCGACGGCAAACGTCACAATCAGCAACATAACGAGCAATGTCGTGCTTCATATCAGGCCACCAGTACTGTTGACGAATGTCTTGTTACATCTTAGTACTACCGGGATGAATAGACAAAGGTGTGTCATGTGCTTCTTTCATGACTTCCGAACGAGAGTCCAGATTGTGTTTTCTGGGAACCACTAGGCGGCCTTTGAAGAACAAGACACCATCACCATCAACATGGTAGAATGAAGAATTTCCCTTGGAGAGGTATTTCTTAATCTTCTCGACTTCAGAGTCATATTTCTGCCTTGTCTTGATGTTGTGCTCGAGATCTGGTTCAACAACCAAGGTATTTAGATATCCTTGTTGAACTATCTCGATGTTCAGCTTTCGAAGCTCTTCATACAGGAGTGGTTGCTGCAGCTGAACCTCAAGTTCACAACAGTAGGACTTACGGCTCAAAGCATCAGCCATTACATTAGCCTTGGCAGGGGTATAAGAAATACCCAAATCATAGTCATTAATGGCCTCCATCCATCTTTGCTGACGGAGGTTCAGAGATGGCTGAGTGAACAAGTACTTCAGACTTTGATGATCCGTGTAGATCTCGCAACGATTACCAAGTAGGTAATGACGCCATAACTTCAATGCATAAATAACTGCTGCAAGTTCAAGATCATGCGTTGGATAGTTCTCTTCATGAGGACGCAACTGTCGAGAGCCATAAGCAATCACCTTGCGCTCTTGCATTAGTACACAGCCTAATCCTTGACGGGATGCGTCACAATAAATCACGAAGTCCTTGCGAGAATCTGGAGGAGCAAGCACTGGTGCAGATGTCAACTTGTCCTTGAGTGATTGGAAACTTTCCTGACATTTTTCTGTCCATTCAAACTTAACGCCTTTGTGAAGCAGATCAGTCAGAGGCTTGGCAATCTTGGAGAAGTTCTCGACAAAACGGCGGCAATAGCTGGCGAGTCCGAGAAAACTTCTGACTTGCTTGACATTCTTCGGGGGAGTCCATTCAAGATTAGCCTGAACTCATTCTGGGTTAACAGCAATGCCATCTTTGGAAATCACGTGGCCGAGATATGTCATTTCAGATAACCAGAACTCACACTTGGAATACTTGGCATAGAGTTGATGTTCGCGCAACTTCTCTAGTACAAGCCGAAGATGTTCGGCATGTTCTTCTTCATTCTTTGAATATACAAGGATATCATCCAGATAAACCACGACGAACTTGTCGAGGTAGTCCATGAAGATGTAGTTCATTAACCGAGAGAAAGTTGCTGGAGCGTTGGTTAAGCCGAAGGACATGACAGTGTATTCATAAGAACCACAGCGAGTAACGAAGGCTGTCTTTGGAATATCCTCTTTACGAACCCGGATCTGGTGGTATCCCAATCTCAAATCAAGTTTAGAGAATACTGAGGAACCCGCAAGTTGATCATACAGATCGTTGATTCTGGGAAGCGGATACTTGTTCTGAATTGTTGCCTGGTTAATGGGCCGGTAATCTTGAACCAACCGATTCGTACCATCTTTGTTCTTAACAAAGAGAGAAGGAGCTCCCCAAGCAGAAGAACTGGGGCGGATGAAAACCTTTTTAAGTGACTTGTCGATTTCCTCCTTAAGCTCAGGGAGTTCATGGGGTGGCATCTTGTATGGGTGCTTGGCAATAGGAGTAGTGCCTGGTTTCAAGTCTATGATGAACTCGACAGCTCTAGCAGGGGGTACTACTGGGAGTTCTTCTGGAAAGACATCTTGAAATTCATGAATGACTGGAACGTTCTCTATTCCTTCAAGAGGTGAAGCATTCAAGGCATTCAGTGCATATATCTGGCTTTCGGCATTCTGGACTATCTGGGCTGAGTAGCTGACTGTCTGGCCAGAAGGATGTGTAAGTTTGACTTTCTTAGCAGCACAGTCGATCAAAGCATTATGGGTTGTCAACCAGTCCATGCCGAGAATGATGTCTATGTCGGAATGTCCGAGAGCAATGAGGGAAGCAGAGAACATCAACCCTTCAATTCTGATCTGATTGTTGTGACTTACCATCTTGGTTTGCCACCTGGAACGGGGAGTGATAATCTCTACTGGGGTGGGCAACAACTCTAGAGGTAGTTCATGCTGCTGAGCAAATTGTTGAGACACAAAGTAATGTGATGCCCCGGAATCAAAGAGAACAGAAGCTGCAACTGAATTAACTGGAAGAGTTCCCATCACAATTTTAGGGGACTCACGAGCTTCTTCCATTTTGACGTGGGTGACTTGACCACAACCCATGGCAGGTGGCCTGGCATTACAATTTCTGGAAGGATGGTTTTGACGGCCCTTCTTACGGCCACCAGGAGGACGTGATGCATTCTGTGGCTGACACTGGCGACAGTTGAGAGCACGGTGCCCTGGGTGTCCACACTTGAAGCAATTATCATCATTGGGGCGAGGAGCCATAGTATTGCGATGTCCACTTGAGATATTCAGTTGTCTTGGGGGTCGAGGCAGATGAGGTGCAACATAAGAAGGCCTCGGTGCAGGGGCAGGTCGATGATGGACATTATGCGGAATCCACACTCTGCGCTTCTGAGCAGGCTGACCCGAGGATGAGCCAACATCATGAGTACGCTTGAGCGACTCCTGGTACTCAAGCAGACCCGTTTCAACCCGGAAAGCTTGACTGACAAGCGTTGCAAAGTCTACAGCTTCATGAACAACAAGAGCGAGCTTCAGATCAGGATGTAGTCCTTCACAAAATTTCTCCTGCTTACGAGCATCAGTGCAGACGTCATCCTTAGCATAGTCGGATAATTCAAGAAATTTCCTCTGATAAGCATCCATAGTCATAATGCCCTGTGTGAGTTTGCGGAATTCCTTCTTCTGGTCCATCAGACCTTGAGGAATGTGACGTGCACGAAAGGCTGGCTGAAATTCCTGCCAAGTGGTTACAGTTCCAGCAGGCAGCATACGCCTGTGGCTTTCCCAACATTGAGCAGCTGGACCCTTCTGGTGAAATGCTGCAAAGGTGACATAACTGTCAGGGGCAACATTAGCTGACTCCATCTCAAACAGAATGTCACGAAGCCAATCATCAGCAACCATAGGATTGGTGGACTTGCGGAAAACGGATGGATTGAGGCGCACGAAATCTTGCAGTGAGATCGGTCCAAGCTCCAGCCGAGCATCGTTGCATTCCAAACGATTTACCAGACTCTCGTTGAGCTGACGGTTCAATTCAAACTGCTGCATCATTGCGGCAATATAGGGTGGAGGCGGAGGATCGTCAGCCATGCTGCCAAAACAACAGGGGCAGTTTAGCAAGAACAACTGCATTGAATGAGGCTAATCATGATGTAACATGAGTAATGAGCGCATTAGATACTAATTAGTAGTCATTAAAGATATACAGATTGATGCACGGAATTGGATATCAACGGACAACGCGAGTTCGGAAACACACGCAGCTTGACAAACTAGGCGGAGCGCAGGCACGCGGTGAGGAATACAACAACGGGGCATAGCAAAGGCTACATCAACGTCGGAGAAATCTACTGGAGCAAGGAATCTGCTAGGAACAACACAGGGTGCCCTCGATAAAAGGATCCTGTGGTCCGCGAACACTGTGAAGCAGAACCTGGCCCTCATCTCGAAGAAGGGGGGTTAATTCAGAACTCCGGGTGGATGTGACCACGAGAACCTAATGTTAGAGTTAGCAAAACCTTTAACCCGAAGGGAAGAGAGATCAGAGTCCCAGAGTAAGGAAGAGGAATAAAAGATCCTAATACCACCCATTGGCGACGTGGGCCCATAACCCACAAAGTCATGTTAGTAAAATAGTTTTTGGAAGGCTAGACTCAACTTCGACCAAGGAATCGGAAGGGGGCTTCCTACAGGCAGTCGGCTCTGATACCAACTTGTGCCGCCCCCGACTTAATCGTGCACTAACCATACACGCAAATGCACACGATCAAGCCTAAGGACTCACTTGAAGATATCACAACACAACTCTAAACACCAAATAAAATAATACAAGCTTTATATTACAAGCCAGGGGCCTCGAGGGCTTGAATACATAAGCTCGAGTCATACAAGCATCAGCAGAAGCAAAAGTATCTGAGTACAGACACAAAGTTAAACAAGTTGCCTTAAGAAGGCTAGCACAAACAGCGACACTGATCGAAAAGGCGAAGGCCTCCTGCCTAGGGCCTCCGAACTACTCCTGGTCATCGGGGATCTCCACGTCGTAGTAGGCTCCTCCGGGAAACTCCTGCTCCTGGGCTCCGTCGTCTGAACGCAGCAAATGGGTATGGGGAAAAGAGATAGCAAAGCAACCATGAGTACTCATCCAAAGTACTCGCAAGACTGACATCAGAACTATACTAAGTATGCATCGGTATCAAAGGAATGGGGCTATATCCTTGGACTAAACTGCAGAAATGCCAGAATAGAGGGGGAGAGGCCTAGCCTAACAAAGATTAGCATCTTGAAGCAATCTTGCAGCATGAGAAGAGAGTAGAGCAAGTAATACATATATCATCAATCATATAGTAGTAATGCCCTGGGATCCTTCCTCGACTACCCTGCGAGAAAGTGATCCCGAGAGCGGTAGTAGTAGTTTAATATTGTAACAATATCCATTTGTTGTTGTAGCAGATCAGGATACAGCTCTGAGCATCTTTTTACCATGGACACGGCTCTTCGAATAGATCACTTCCCTGCAGGGGTGCACTACTGTTACCCAACACGCTCGATTAACTCCGGCCGGACACACTTTTCCGGGTCATGCCCGGCCTCGGCTGATCGACACACCGCCGCCCAACCTAGAGCTCAGCAGAGAGGTCCCCGCCGGTCTACATCCTAAGTGCTCAGGGGTTGAGGGTGTCCTGGACTAGGGGGTAATCGGGCTGCCGGCCTATCTCTCATAGGCCGGACTTGTGGGCCGCCCTTTACTCGCCGAAGGAGGGCCGAATTATGGGCGACCCCGTGTACTAGAAGGAAACCTCCGAAGACTTGGCGTCTCCTCCAAGGAATACTTGGCGTGCCCAGCATGTTTATCCCCTGATGGTAACCGACTATGTGTAACCCTAGGGCCTTCTGGTGTCTATATAAACCAGAAGGTTTAGTCCGTAGAAAGGATCATATCATAACTGCCTAGGGTTTTGCCCATCCGATCTCGAGGTAGATCAACTCTGTAACCTTCATACAATCAAATCAATACAATCTAGCAGGACATAGGGTTTTACCTCTTCGAGAGGGCCCGAACCTGGGTAAATCCCTGTCTCCATGTTCCCTGTTACCCATTGATTCCAAGATCCACTGTTCGGACCCCCTACCCGAGATCTGCCGGTTTCAGTACTGACATTGGTGCTTTCATTGAGAGTTCCGCCGTGGGTCACCAAGGATCAATGGCTCGCCTTTTCATCAGCGATGGAATCCGCAGCGGGGACATCTTCGTCCCCGGACAACTCTTCGCGTTCAGCAGCATTGTGATGCACGCCAATCCGGCCGGTCACCTTGATCAGGTAGGCAGCTTCGCCCCTGAGCAGGAAATCAGGTTCGGCGGCCTTGAGTACGTCGCCGATGCTCGAGGCGATCCGGTCTTTACTGGGTTCTTGGCTTCACCCAAGGAGCCTAGCAATCCCGAGGCCTTGACCTCGGATTCTCTCCCCGTCCCTATCCCCGGGCCGGGCCTCAGTTCGGATCCGGCCTTGAGTTCGGATCCAACCCCAATGCCGGAAAACCAAGGGTCACCCTTGGCCGAACACATTCACAGTATCGGCGCGCCGGAGCTCGACTCCGACGGATGCCCGAACGTGAATCCGATTGACCTCTCATTTTTAAGCGAGATGTTAGATCGGATCCAGAGTCTGACTATCACGGATGGCCCGTCCTCGGACCAAGAGCAGGTCGGACAGGAGGACAGCCGCGGGGAATTTTGCGTCCCACCCACCACCCACTTGGTAGCCACTGTCGAAGATTTAACCGACATGCTGGACTACGCCTCTGAGGAGGCTGACGACATGGAGGAGGATATCGACGTCCCGCCCTATACGGCTCCTTTCCTTGCCACTTCCAACACCGGAAAGTGGACCGCCACCTCCACCTATGACGTTTACATGGTCGACACCCCCAAAAAGGACGGCGACACGACTATGAGGGACGGCGACGGCCCAGCCGAGGAACCGCCCAAACGCCGACGACGGCGAGCCAGAGGGTGAGGAAAGGGCAAGGAAAACAACACAGACACAAACAGCACCGGAGAGAACGACACTCCGGATAACATGGGGGAGCTCGGCGACAACACCCCCGAGCAGCACCATGACGCCCCTGAAGGGCTTGAAGACCAGGGTGACCCCGAGGACCTCGAGGATTCCGAGGACAGTAATTACCTCCCTCCATCCGAAGAGGAGGATAGCCTCGGACTCGAAGACTTCATCGTCCCAGAAGATCCCCTGGAGCAAGAGAAATTCAAGCAGCAACTCATCGCCACTGCCCGAAGCTTGAAGAGGAAGCAACAACAGTTAAAAGCCGAACAAGATACACTCAACAACAGATGGACGATGGTCCTAGCTGCTGAAGAGGGCCTTGACGATCAACGTCAGGGTCAATACAAGAGTTATCCACGGCGGCACCTACTCCCAGAATTTGAGCATGAGGCCCTAGAGCGCATGCCTCCCAGACAAACTTACGTAAGCCAGCCCGACCGCCCCCCTCGAGGGCGGGATAGAACGGCTGTGGAAGCCGAACTCCCGCCCGCGCCCCCTCGAGGACGGGACAGGGCGGCCGGGGAAGCCGAATACCCACCTGCACCTCCTCGCCGAGCAGGCAAAGACCCGGTTCAACCGGACGACCGATACGATCTGCGCCGCGACCTGAACGCCAGAGGGATCCAGTCAAGATCCATCTATGGATCCACAGGACACGCGCCCGCTGGATGAGACAGATACCAAGCCTGGCGCGATAGGAATGACAGAGCTCGGGAACAGTACCGTGCCCGGATGACAACCGATCTTCGGCACGATGTGGCCCGGGCCAGGGGCGCCGCACACCCAATGTGTTTCACCGACGAGGTGATGCAGCATCAGATCCCCGAGGGGTTCAAACCAGTCAATATAGAATCCTACGATGGGACAACTGACCCAGCTGTGTGGATTGAGGATTTTCTCCTCCACATTCATATGGCCCGAGGAGATGACCTCCACGCCATTAAGTACTTACCATTGAAACTCAAGGGACCAGCGAGGCATTGGCTGAACAGCCTACCCGAAAACTCCATCGGGAGCTGGGAAGAGCTCGAGGATGCATTCCGAGCTAACTTTCAAGGCACTTATGTTCGGCCACCGGACACCGATGACCTGAGCCATGTCATTCAGCAACCCGGGGAGTCAGCCCGGCAATTCTGGAACTGGTTCTTGACCAAGAAGAACCAGATCGTCGACTGTCCAGATGCCGAAGCGATTGCGGCATTCAAACACAGTATCCGCGACGAGTGGCTCGCCCGCCAACTCGGCCAGGACAAGGCAAGAACAATGTCGGCCCTTACCTCCTTAATGACCCGCTTTTTGCGCGGGTGAGGATAGCTGGTTAGCTCGTCGAAGCAACCACCCTAAAGACCCCAGAACTTCAGAGGTCCGAGACGGAAACGGGAAACCCTGGCGCAATAGGAACAATAAGCGCCGGCACTCAAACAACGGCGGTGAAGCCGATGACGCAGCAGTAAACGCCGGATTCAGCAGCTCGAAATCAGGACCGCGGAAAAAACACTCTAAAGGGAACCGGGACGGCCTGTCTGCACTGGATAGAATATTGGATAGGCCCTGCCAGATTCACGTCACCCCAGACAAGCCCGCTAACCATACCAACCGTAACTGTTGGGTAATCAAACAGGCCGGCAAGGTCACAGCCGAAGAATAGGGCAAGGGCCCCCGCAGCGAGGACGACGACGAACCTCGCGGGTCAAACAACAAAGGCCAAAAGCAGTTCCCTCCAGAGGTCAAAACCGTGAACATGATCTACGTCACGCATATACTAAAGAAGGAGCGGAAACGCGCACTTCGGGATGTCTATGCCTTAGAGCCGGTAGCCCCGAAATTCAACCCGTGGTCGGCTTGCCCGATCACTTTCGACCGTCGAGACCATCCGACCAGTATACGCCATGGAGGAATGGCGGCTCTGGTGCTCGAACCCATTGTGGATGGATTTCACCTCACCAGAGTCCTTATGGACGGAGGCAGCAGTCTCAATCTGATTTACTCAGACACTGTGCGGAAAATGGGGATCGACCCGTCAAGGATCAAACCCAGCAACACCACCTTTAAAGGTGTAATCCCAGGTGTCGAGGCACGCTGCTCGGGATCTGTGACATTGGAAGTAGTCTTCGGCTCGCCCGGTAACTTCCGCAGCGAGGACTTGATCTTCGATATTGTCCCCTTCCACAGCGGTTACCACGCACTCCTCGGCCGGACCACGTTCGCCCGCTTCAACGCCGTCCCGCACTACGCATACCTGAAGCTCAAGACGCCAGGACCAAAGGGCGTTATTACCATCAACGGCAATACCGAGCGCTCGCTCCGAACAGAGGAACACACGGCCTCTCTAAGTCCAAGCCGCCGAAGAGGCGTCGTAAGTCCAGTCTGCTGCCAAGACACCGGATGCACGCAAGGGCACCCGAGCTGCAGCCTCGGTCCCGGAGCACTCCCATGCTCACCCCAAATAGGGGTACGCGCCCCACAGCACGGCCCACCTAGTCGCAAAATACGTACCTCGAGTGCACAATTTCGCGCTCAAAATTCCATGGGCAGCTGTGGGGACACATGAAACAAAGGTTGAAAGCTCGGTTCGATCGAGCAATGGCCAACAGATGTCTTCCAATCAACATCGACAACAGGCACCATCTAGGGCCTGATCAGCGTCAAACTGATATACCACGGCGACTTCTCAAAACCCTTCCCCAAGGGCTCGTCTGCCGAACATTACTACCTCCGCCGAACATACGGTCGACAGCTCCGCTCACACGGAAGCTTCTTAAAGAGCAAAGGCGCAGACGTGCAGCAGGGCGTAGTAGGGACGTCAAACCACTCATGAAGGCCCTGTGTAGACCTTTACTCTAATGTATTTATTTCTTCAAAAGTATCTATAAAAGTTACTTCGGCAATCCGGATTGTACGGTTGGACGTCACATATTCAAAGGAAATAAAGACCTATTTTCTCTGGTACTTGTGCAGTCATTCGCGTTTGCATATTCCTTTCCGCTTTTTTAGGCCGAAGTAAACTATCATGATACATCGTTTTTTTAACCGGCTAATAGACCGGGGGCGCGAACATAAATCTTGCCTCAAACTTTGTCCCGACACCTACTTTTATTTTATGTGCTTGGCGTCATGGATATTGCACTATATGAATCAGTTCCGAATTGCGTCTTTGGTCAATAGTTGGGTTGCCCGGCTCATGTGTTTACCCTCTTACGTTCCGCACTATTCGGCTAAGAGGGTAATGGGAGAACCACTGCGATTGTACTTCTAGCTAGCCTGGTCAAGTACCTTAGTGGAGAAAGTCGAAAACTGACTGTCACAATAAGCGAGAACTGGTCGGCGATCCGATGACTCATGTCAAACCAAAAATCGTTGGAGGTTAATCCGTGTTAAACGAAGGGTTCTCTGTTACAGAAACCATGTGATGATGGTGTCAACCGCGGCTTGTCCAAATATCACAAACACTGGGGGCTAGTCACCAGCCCCCGCAGTCAAGCTCCTATGGCTAAGTGAAAGCACTAAAACCGCATAGTCTGATTGCCTTGTTTTCCATACATACAACCGCCTCCGGGCACCGAGACGTCGGGTATGGGTTAAGATGTAACGAGGAAACACCCCAGGCAATATCTACACTGGGGGCTGAAGCCGACGACTGGTAACTTTTAGTTAAGAAACGGCCGCACATGAGTCAAAATTAACATAGCAGACATTATATACAGCCAACACAGTGCATTCCAAGTAAAGCCAAAGGTTTTAAACTCCTCGGATAACTTATCTACTCATAAATTACATCTTTCGAGCACTGGGCTTCTATTGCCCGAGCACCATCCATCATGATGGGAAAATATTGCTCGGGGCGCCTATGCTCCTTTCCAGGGGGTGGAGGTCCGGTGGCCATCTCGGTTGGCTTGATCTTCGGCCAGTGCACCATCGTCTTGCCGAAGGCCATCCGAGCTCCTTCAATGCACGGGGAGCGCTTCCACGCATCAATTCGGGGCACGGCGTCGTACAGCCTCTGCACCAACCCAAAATAGCTGCTCGGCAGCGGCTCTGAAGGCCATAGCTTGACGCAGAGGTCCTTCATCACGGGCTCCGCCATCCGATGCAGCTCCATCAGCTGCTTCATCTGATTATTCAGGAGGGGAGGGTGTTCGGGCGCCTGAAATTGCGCCCAGAACAACCTCTGCTCGGCCCGACCCTCCTGACCGGCGAAGAACCTGGCCGCGTCCGCCGCACTCTTCGGGAGGTCCACAAAGGCGCCTGGGGAATGCCAGACTCGCGTGAGCAACGCGAACCTGTTACCTCCAAAGATACTTTGCAGCAAGTACGGCTTACCATCCGCAATGAGCCTGACTTAGCGGAGCTCCTCTTGGTAGCCGCGCGCCTCTGTCCGCGCTTCCTTGGCCACCGCCGCCACTGAGGCCAGCTCGGCGGCCTGCTCCTTGTTCTTCTGCTCGAGGGCCTCACCCTTTGTGACGGCATCCCCGAGCTCTTGCTGCACTTCCAGCACCCTGGCCTCGTGCTTCTGGCTCGTGGTTCGCTCCACAGCCAGTTCGGCGGCCGCTTTCTCGGCCGCCGACCTCTGCTCCGCCGCTTCCAGCTGAGCCGTCTTTAGTGCGGCCCTGAGGTTTTCCACCTCTGCGGAGGCAGCTGTCGTACCATCAGTTAAATCCGTTAGGATACTTCTAACCCTGCTTACCAAACAACGGTTGTATTCAACATTACAGCTCGGACTTACCTTGCGCCTCGTCGAACCTCTTGTTCACCAGGCTCAGGTCGTCCTCTGAGCTCTTCAGCTTCCGATTCAGCTCGGCCAACTCTTCGGCGTTGGCGGCTGCGGCTGAAGATGACGCATGTGCATTATTCTACGCTCGTTAGTATCCGGGATATTGATTTTCGATCCTCTGACAGGCTTTGCTCAAGCCAGTCAGCGTCTCGGGGGCTACTGTGTATGAGGCTATACATTTACACAAAAGAATTTTTCTAAGGGAAAAGCATTACTTCGCTCACCTTGAAGCCGGTAAGAAGGCCACTAAAGGCCGCCTTCAGTCCGTTATCCACGGACCGAAGACTTTGCAACACCGCGCCCATAAGGGCACGGTGCTCTTCGGCGATAGAGGAGCTGGTTAGAGCATCCTCCATCTCGTCTGGCCACTCGGTCGACGCCTGCTCTGGGCAGGCAGGGGTGGCGGGGGCGCTTCAGCTTCTTCCCTCTCGAAGTCCGGGGCGCCGGACTCTGCACGCCTTGACATCTCCGGAGTCGTCCTCGGAAAGAGCTCCGCTTGTCCGGGCTCCTCCTCTTCGTTCACCAGAGGGCCCCTCCCCTCCTGGTCTTCGGCGATCGAGGTGTTCACCTCGGCCATGATAGTGTCGCCTCCTCCCCCTATGTGCGGCACGGGAGGGGTCCTCCTCGACAGGACCTCCTCGGCCTCCTCGACGATTGGGGGAGGCGAGGCGCGGGATTCGGTACCGCTCTCCGCTAGCGCTGCCGGTGCAGAATCCCCCTCCAAGACTCGGTCGGTGGGGAGATCGCGCAGCGGGCTGCAAAATTACAAACGGAAACGTGATCAATATCAAACCCAGTTTGGCTAAGGACGGTCAAGCGGTTACTAGAACACGTACCTTTGAGCCTGTGGCTTGGCCCTGGGGATCCTCCGAGGAACCTCTTCAGAGGCCTCAGAGTCCTCGGCAGAAGCCGAGCTATCGCCGGACAAGGATACTTTGGCCTTGCGTGATCTTTTGGGAGCGGGTTGAGGCGGCTCCTCCCCGGCGTCCTCGGACGCCGCCCTCTTCCCTGTTCGGGAGGAATCGTCTTCCTCCCTATCCTCTCCCTGCTCCTTCTCCTCCTCTTGCGTGGAGGGAGCATTGGTGTCCCCGGATCTAACACCCGGGGGTCCTCGGGAGCGGAGGCCCTCTCTGGCCTCCCTCTTCTGGTCCTTCTTCTCCTTCCTCTCCGGCGCCTCATACGGCTCCACGGCCAACATGGCCGTCAGTAGGGGGGTCCTGGGTCCCTCTGGCAGCGGAGCTGGACTGTCGGTCTGTTCGGCCTTCTTCAGCCAGCTCTGCGGATGAGAAGTAAAAAGCTAAATACCTTATCAAAAGGAAACAGTTCGGATATAAGAACAGTACTAGTCATACCTCCCGTGGGGGGTTTGCGGCGTCGAGGCCGATGTCCTCCTCTACGGCCGGCCACTCCTTCTGCGGCTTGAACAGCACCTTCCATAGTTGAGCGTGGGAGGTGCGGAAGAAGCTGCGCACGGTGGCCGGGTCTTCGGGCTTGTAGGCCAACATGGGGGAAGCCATGTCCTGGGAAGGGAGGATTTGGCGGCCGAGCATGATCTGGATCACGTTGACCAGCTCGACGCCCTTCTCTATCATTTTGGCGATCCGGCTCTGCAGTAACACCACCTCCTTATTTAGCCCCCAGTCGAGGCCCTTCTTGGTCCATGAGACCAGCCTCGTAGGGGGTCCGGATCGGAAGGCCGGAATCGCCCCCCAATCCGCGCTCCCCGGCTCGGTGATGTAGAACCATTCCCTCTGCCAAACCTTGACGGTCTCGATGAAGGTGCCCTTTGGCCACTCCACTTGGGGAAGCTTGCTGACCATCGCGCCCCCGCAGTCCGCCTGCTGACCGTCGACGATCTTCGGCTTGACGTTGAAGATCTTCAGCCACAGGCCGAAGTGTGGCTGGACCCGGAGAAAAGCCTCAAAAATGATGATGAAGGCCGAGATGTGGAGGAAGGAGTTCAGCGCGAGATCGTGGAAGTCAAGCTCGTAGAAGAACATGAGACCCTGACGAAGGGGTGAAGGGGAAACCCCAAACCTCGGAGGAAGTGGGGGATGAACACCACCCTCTCGCCCTGCCGCGGCGTGGGGACGACCTGGCCGGCCTCTGGAGCACGGTGGGCGATGTTGGCGGGGAGATATCCCGCGCCCTTCAACTCCATGATGGCGCTCTCGGTGACGACGGACGCCACCCACTTGCCTTTGGACCCAGAGCCCGCCATTGCTAGATCGAACGGGTGGCTGGAAAGGTTCTTGGAAGGGAGAGCGGATCTGGACGCTGGAGCTCAAAATATGGGGAAGGCAATGGCGAAGGGGGGAAATGAGAGCGTACGAAAGGAACGAAGGCTGTGCCCCTTTTATGGGCTGTAAAACCCACGGTCCCTTTACTGCGCCGCAGTCCTCGCCGTTTCCCCATGTAAACGTGCCATTATGCGCATGTGGGGTGAGGCGGATTATTGATCATATCCCTTGAAACCAGGACACGATCTCCATATCGATGGGACGTGCCAATGAAAACTGCCTCGAACCGCGAATCGAGTTTTTCATAAACCAACTCGCGGTCGTGGCAAGGTGTGACCCTTCGGTAAAAGTTGTCAGATGAGGACACTATTCACACCAAAGCGACTAGCCTTCGGGGCTAAGTTATTAGTATACTTCATTACCGAGGTATAGTTCGGCGCATATACGACCGGGCAACGCTTGAGAATATAGTTTGGAGTGATACAGGCCTGTTACCGGTGTCACGGAAGAAAGGGAACTGGTCTACAAAGCCGCTGATGTTCGGCACCTACCTCGGCTTCGAAGACTAGTTCGGGGGCTACTGAGGGTGTCCTGGACTAGGGGGTACTCGGGCCGCCGGCCTATCTCTCATAGGCCGGACTTGTGGGCCGCCCTTTACTCACCGAAGGAGGGCCGGATTATGGGCGACCCCGTGTACTAGAAGGAAACCTCCGAAGACTTGGCGTCTCCTCCAAGGAATACTTGGCGTGCCCGGCATGTTTATCCCCTGATGGTAACCGACTATGTGTAACCCTAGGGCCTTCTGGTGTCTATATAAACCAGAAGGTTTAGTCCGTAGAAAGGATCATATCATAACTGCCTAGGGTTTTGCCCATCCGATCTCGAGGTAGATCAACTCTGTAACCTTCATAGACTAGACTAATTAATCAGTAGGTTAAACTAATTAATTTAACTAATTAACCAGTGGGACCCACTGTCAGTGACAGATTAAGTTAACTAATTAACTACCAGATTAATTAACATTTTAATTAGCATTTTTATTTATTTGAAAAATGTTTTAAACGGTGGGGCCCACATGTCAGTGGCCCACGGGTGCCCAGTCAGCAGGGTTGACTGGGTCAACCCGGTCAACGGGACCCACTGGGCCCACAGTCAGTGGCACAGGGGTGGGCCCCGTGCGTCCACGTCAGCGCCACGTCGGCGGTGAGTGCCGGCGAGGCGAAACACGGCGGCGACGGCCGAATCTTCACCGGAAATCCGCTACGGGGGTCCATTTAGCGCGCGGTTTCTTGCGTCCGAACGGGCGTCGAGCGCCGCGTCCAATGGAGGTGGCCGCAGTGGCTGGGGTGGCCAGAGTCGGGCTCCTCGTCGACGATGGCGGCGACGGCGTACGGTGGTCATTCGGGCGCGGGGGTAGAGCAAGCAAACGGGCGCGGTTTTGCACTAGCGAGGCCCTACACGTCGCGGCGAAGCTAACGGGCGCGCGTGCACGGCCATTTGGTCACCGGAGCTGGCCGGCGACGAGTTCGCACGGCGGCGGGGTCGGACACGTCGGGATCGGGGCACTAGAGGTCGAAAACGACGGCGAGAGGAGAGGAGGAGCGGGAAGAAGCTCACTGGGAGCCTGTAGAGGAGCAAGGCTTGCTCGACGGCGGCGAATCGAGGGGGCGATCACCGGCGCCCGAGGAGGAAGATGACGGCGTTGGAGAAGAAGGAGGGCCTCCCGGCTCCAGCTGGTCGGCGCAGAGGTTGTAGCCGAGGTTGGCGGAGCGATCCGACGCGGTGGGAGGGCGAGTGCGGCTCGGTGGCCGTGCGGATCACGGCGGCGAGGCCATAGCGGCGCTCGGGTGAGATGGGGAAGAGCGAGGGAGGAAGAGAGAGGCGGGCTAGGGTTCGCCATCGGGTCGAGGGGGCCTTATCCACGTCGGGGAGCCGCTGGATGGTCGACAGCGGCCGCATCCGCGCGTGGACGGCTGCGCGCGCGCGCGCCAGCGCCATGGCTTCTGCCCAGCAAGAGGAAGGAGAAGGCCTCGCTGGGCCGGGCCAATTTGCACTGTGCACTGGAAGCCCAAGTGCACAGTAGCCCGTAGTTATTTTCCTTTTTCTTTTCTATTTTGTTTTTGCTTTTCTGTTTTATAAAATGTTTGGCCACTATTATACTTTTGTAAAATATGTGATTTAGCCACATAAATACAGTGCAATATTTACTACTGCTAGAAAATGGTTTGGAGACCAGATGATTTCATTTAAATTTTTGTTGAATAAAATGGGATTAAATATTGCTGTTTGGCACTGTTTTTGGATGATAGAGTCATCTAGTGATTTTTAGTGATGTTGTTTTTCTTAACACAATTAGTTATGGATTATTTCCTATTTAATGAACATTTTAGTTTTTCAAATTTGAACAACTTTTATTTTTACTTTAAATTTGAATTTCATTTTGAACTGGAATTTGAAATGAGATATGATTCAAATGATGATCAAGCACTGTTAATCATGATGACCTGGCATTATCAAAAGGGTGATCACTGTTGCTAATACATGGGGGTGTTACAATTCTCCTCCTCTAAAAGAAATTCTCGTCCCGAGAATTAAGAGGTAGGTTGAAAGAGAGCAGGGTATTCTTCACGAAGACGATCTTCGCGTTCCCAAGTGGCTTCATCTTCAGAATGATTCGACCACTGAACTTTAAGGAACTTGACTGCCTTCTGCCGGGTTCGACGTTCGGCTTGATCAATAATACGGATCGGATACTCTTGATAAGAAAGATCCTCTTGCAGCTCAAGCATTTCATGATCCACTGCTCGGATAGGATCCTTGAAGCAGCGACGGAGTTGCGACACATGAAAGACATCATGAACCTGAGAAAGGTTCGGCGGCAATTCCAATTGATATGCCACTTCTCCTCGTCGGGCGAGGATACGGAACGGGCCAATGTAGCGAGGAGCTAACTTGCCCTTGATTCCAAATCGATGAGTGCCCTTCATCAGAGTAACACGAAGGTAAGCTTGTTCGCCAGGTTGATAGACCATTACCTGGTGTTTGCGGTCATAATTGCTCTTCTGACGAGACTGAGTAGTTTTCAAATGTTCACGGACAATGCGGACTTGTTCTTCAGCTTGTTGAATAATGTCCGGACCAACGAGTGACCATTCCCCAGTTTCTAACCAGTTCAGAGGGGTTCAACACTTACGTCCATATAAAACTTCAAAGGGTGCCATCTTCAAACTAGCCTGATAGCTATTGTTGTATGAGAATTCGGCATATGGGAGAGATTCCTCCCATTTCTTACCGAATGAGATGACACAAGCTCGAAGCATATCTTCAAGCACTTGATTGACTCATTCAACTTGTCCCTGGGACTGGGGGTGAAAAGCGGTGCTGAAGGACAGATGGGTTCCCATAGCTTCTTGGAAACTGTTCCAAAATCTTGAGGTAATGAGGCTGCCACGGTCTGAACTGATCTCCAACGGAACACCGTGGAGTGACACGATTCTGGAAACATACAAGTCTGCTAACTGACTAGCAGTGATTGTCTCCTTGACTGGTAGAAAGTGAGCAACCTTGGAGAATCGGTCAATGACGACAAAGATAGCATCATGTCCCTTCTGCGATCTGGGAAAACTAGAAATGAAATCCATTTCGACTTTGTCCCATTTCCATTCAGGAATAGCAAGTGGTTGTAGAGTTCCAGCAGGCCTTTGATGTTCTGCTTTGATGCGACGGCAAACGTCACAATCAGCAACATAACAAGCAATGTCGTGCTTCATATCAGGCCACCAGTACCGTTGACGAATGTCTTGGTACATCTTAGTACTACCGGGATGAATAAACAAAGGTGTGCCATGTGCTTCTTTCATGACATCCGAACGAGAGTCCAGATTGTGTTTTCTGGGAACCACTAGGCGGCCTTTGAAGAACAAGACACCATCACCATCAACATGGTAGAATGAAGAATTTCCCTTGGAGAGGTATTTCTTAATCTTCTCGACTTCAGAGTCATATTTCTGCCTTGTCTTGATGTTGTGCTCGAGATCTAGTTCAACAACCAAGGTATTTAGATATCCTTGAGGAACTATCTCGATGTTCAGCTTTCGAAGCTCTTCATACAGGAGTGGTTGCTGCAGCTGAACCTCAAGTTCACAACAGTAGGACTTATGGCTCAAAGCATCAGCCATTACATTAGCCTTGCCAGGGGTATAAGAAATACCCAAATCATAGTCCGTAATGGCCTCCATCCATCTTTGCTGACGGAGGTTCAGAGATGGCAGAGTGAACAAGTACTTCAGACTTTGATGATCCGTGTAGATCTCGCAATGATTACCAAGTAGGTAATGACGCCATAACTTCAATGCATAAATAACTGCTGCAAGTTCGAGATCATGCGTTGGATAGTTCTCTTCATGAGGACGCAACTGTCGAGAGCCATAAGCAATCACCTTGCGCTCTTGCATTAGTACACAGCCTAATCCTTGATGGGATGCGTCACAATAAATCACGAAGTCCTTGCGAGAATCTGGAGGAGCAAGCACTGGTGCAGATGTCAGCTTGTCCTTGAGTGATTGGAAACTTTCCTGACATTTTTCTGTCCATTCAAACTTAACGCCTTTGTGAAGCAGATCAGTCAGAGGCTTGGCAATCTTGGAGAAGTTCTCGACAAAACGGCGGCAATAGCTGGCGAGTCCGAGAAAACTTCTGACTTGCTTGACATTCTTCGGGGGAGTCCATTCAAGAATAGCCCGAACTCATTCTGGGTTAACAGCAATGCCATCTTTGGAAATCACGTGGCCAAGATATGTCACTTCAGATAACCAGAACTCACACTTGGAATACTTGGCATAGAGTTGATGTTCGCGCAACTTCTCTAGTACAAGCCGAAGATGTTCGGCATGTTCTTCTTCATTCTTCGAATATACAAGGATATCATCCAGATAAACCACGACGAACTTGTCGAGGTAGTCCATGAAGATGTAGTTCATTAACCGAGAGAAAGTTGCTGGAGCGTTGGTTAAGCCGAAGGACATGACAGTGTATTCATAAGAACCACAGCGAGTAACGAAGGCTGTCTTCAGAATATCCTCTTTACAAACCCGGATCTGGTGGTATCCCAATCTCAAATCAAGTTTAGAGAATACTGAGGAACCCGCAAGTTGATCATACAGATAGTTGATTCTGGGAAGCGGATACTTGTTCTGAGTTGTTGCCTGGTTAATGGGCCGGTAATCTTGAACCAACCGATTCGTACCATCTTTCTTCTTAACAAAGAGAGAAGGAGCTCCCCAAGCAGAAGAACTGGGGCGGATGAAAACCTTTTTAAGTGACTTGTCGATTTCCTCCTTAAGCTCAAGGAGTTCATGGGGTGGCATCTTGTATGGGTGCTTGGCAATAGGAGTAGTGCCTGGTTTCAAGTCTATGATGAACTCGACAGCTCTAGCAGGGGGTACTACTGGGAGTTCTTCTGGAAAGACATCTTGAAATTCACGAACGACTGGAACGTTCTCTATTCCTTCAAGAGGTGAAGCATTCAAGGCATTCAGTGCATATATCTGACTTTCGGCATTCTGGACTATCTGGGCTGAGTAGCTGACTATCTGGCCAGAAGGATGTGTAAGTTTGACTTTCTTAGCAGCACAGTCGATCAAAGCATTATGGGCTGTCAACCAGTCCATGCCGAGAATGATGTCTATGTCGGAATGTCCGAGAGCAATGAGGGAAGCAGAGAACATCAACCCTTCAATTCTGATCTGATTGTTGTGACTTACCATCTTGGTTTGCCACCTGGAACGGGGAGTGATAATCTCTACTGGGGTGGGCAACAACTCTAGAGGTAGTTCATGCCGCTGAGCAAATTGTTGAGACACAAAGGAATGTGATGCCCCGGAATCAAAGAGAACAGAAGCTGTAACTGAATTAACTGGAAGAGTTCCCATCACGATTTTAGGGGACTCACGAGCTTCTTCCATTTTGACGTGGGTGACTTGACCACAACCCATGGCAGGTGGCCTGGCATTACAATTTCTGGAAGGATGGTTTCGACGGCCCTTCTTACGGCCAACAGGAGGACGTGATGCATTCTGTGGCTGACCCTGGCGACAGTTGGGAGCATGGTGCCCTGGTTGTCCACACTTGAAGCAATTCTCATCATTGGGGCGAGGAGCCATAGTATTGGGCTGTCCATTTGAGATATTCAGTTGTCTTGGGGGTGGAGGCAGACGAGGTGCAACATAAGAAGGCCTCGGTGCAGGGGCAGGTCGATGATGGACATTATGCGGAATCCACACTCTGTGCTTCTGAGCAGGCTGACCCGAGGATGAGCCAACATCATGAGTACGCTCAAGCGACTCCTGGTACTCAAGCAGACCCGTTTCAACCAGGAAAGCTTGACTGACAAGCGTTGCAAAGTCTGCAGCTTCATGACCAACAAGAGCGAGCTTCAGATCAGGATGCAGTCCTTCACAAAATTTCTCCTGCTTACGAGCATCAGTGCAGACGTCATCCTCAGCATAGTGGGATAATTCAAGAAATTTCCTCTGATAAGCATCCATAGTCGTTTTTCCCTGTGTGAGTTTGCGGAATTCCTTCTTCTTCTGGTCCATCAGGCCTTGAGGAATGTGCCGTGCACAAAAGGCTGACTAAAATTCCTGCCAAGTGGTTACAGTTCCAGCACGCAGCATACGCCTGTGGCTTTCCCACCATTGAGCAGCTGGACCCTTCAGGTGAAATGCTGCAAAGGTGACGTAACTGTCAGGGGCAACATTAGCTGACTCCATCTCAAACAGAATGTCACGAAGCCAATCATCAGCATCCATAGGATTGGTGGAGTTGCGGAAAACGGATGGATTGAGGCACATGAAATCTTGCAGTGAGATCGGTCCAGGCTCCTGACGAGCATCGTTGCGTTCCAAACGATTACCAGACTCTCGTTGAGCTGACGGTTCAATTCAAACTGCTGCATCATTGCGGCAATATAGGGTGGAGGCGGAGGATCGTCAGCCATGTTGCCAAAACAACAGGGGCAGTTTAGCAAGAACAACTGCATTGAATAAGGCTAATCATGATGTAACATGAGTAATGAACAAAGAGTGCATTAGATACAAATTAGTAGTCATTAAAGATATACAGATCGATGCACGGAATTGGATATCAACGGACAATGCAAGTTCGGAAACACACGCAGCTAGACAAACTAGGCGGCGCGCAGGCACGCGGTGAGGAATACAACAATGGGACATAGCAAAGGCAACATCAACGTCGGAGAAAACAACTGGAGCAAGGAATCTGCTAGGAACAACACAGGGTGCCCTCGATAAAATGATCCTGTGGTCCGTGAAGACTGCGAAGCAGAACCTGGCCCTCATCTCGAAGAAGGGGGGTTAATTCAGAACTCCGGGTGGATGTGACCACGAGAACCTAATGTTAGAGTTAGCAAAACCTTTAACCCGAAGGGAAGAGAGATCAGAGTCCCAGAGTAAGGAAGAGGAATAAAAGATCCTAATACCACCCATTGGTGACGTGGGCCCATAACCCACACAGTCATGTTAGTAAAATAGTTTTTGGAAGGCTAGACTCAACTTCGACCAAGGAATCGGAAGGGGGCTTCCTACAGGCAGTCGGCTCTGATACCAACTTGTGTCGCCCCTGACTTAATCGTGCACTAACCATACACGGAAATGCACACGATCAAGCCTAAGGACTCACTTGAAGATATCACAACACAACTCTAAACACCAAATAAAATAATACAAGCTTTATATTACAAGCCTGGGGCCTCGAGGACTTGAATACATAAGCTCGAGTCATACAAGCATCAGCAGAAGCAAAAGTATCTGAGTACAGACACAAAGTTAAACAAGTTGCCTTAAGAAGGCTAGCACAAACAGCGACACTGATCGAAAAGGCGAAGGCCTCCTGCCTAGGGCCTCCGAACTACTCTTGGTCGTCAGGGATCTCCACGTCGTAGTAGGCTCCTCCGGGAAACTCCTGCTCCTGGGCTCCGTCGTCTGAACGCAGCAAACGGGTATGGGGAAAAGAGATAGCAAAGCAACCGTGAGTACTCATCCAAAGTACTCGCAAGACTGACATCAGAACTATACTAAGTATGCATCGGTATCAAAGGAATGGGGCTATATCCTTGGAATAAACTGTAGAAATGCCGGAATAGAGGGGGAGAGGCCTAGCCTAACGAAGACTAGCATCTTGAAGCAGTCTTGCAGCATCAGAAGAGAGTAGAGCAAGTAATATATATATCATCAATCATATAGTAGTAATGCCCTGGGATCCTTCCTCGACTACCCTGCGAGAAAGTGATCCCGAGAGCGGTAGTAGCAGTTTAATATTGTAACAATATCCATTTGTAGTTGTAGCAGATCAGGATACAACTCTGAGCATCCTGTTACCGTGGACACGGCTATTCAAATAGATCACTTCCCTGCAGGGGTGCACTACTGTTACCCAACACGCTCGATTAACTCCGGCCGGACACACTTTTCCGGGTCATGCCCGGCCTCGGCTGATCGACACACCACAGCCCTACCTAGAGCTCAGCAGAGAGGTCCCCACCGGTCTACATCCTAAGTGCTCAGGGGTTGAGGGTGTCCTGGACTAGGGGGTACTCGGGCCGCCGGCCTATCTCTCATAGGCCGGACTTGTGGGCCGCCCTTTACTCGCCGAAGGAGGGCCGGATTATGGGCGACCCCGTGTACTAGAAGGAAACCTCCGAAGACTTGGCGTATCCTCCAAGGAATACTTGGCGTGCCCGGCATGTTTATCCCCTGATGGTAACCGACTATGTGTAACCCTAGGGCCTTCTGGTGTCTATATAAACCAGAAGGTTTAGTCAGTAGAAAGGATCATATCATAACTGCCTAGGGTTTAGCCCATCCGATCTCGAGGTAGATCAACTATGTAACCTTCATACAATCAAATCAATACAATCTAGCAGGACGTAGGGTTTTACCTCTTCGGGATCAGGGCACTAGAGGTCGAAAACGATGGCGAGAGGAGAGGATGAGCGGGGAGAAGCTCACTGGGAGCCTGTAGAGGAGCAAGGCGTGCTCGGGGATGGCTCGATGGTGGCGAATCGAGGGGGCGATCACCGGTGCCCGAGGAGGAAGATGACGGCGTTGGAGAAGAAGGAGGGCCTCCCGGCTCCAGCTGGTCGGCGCAGAAGTTGTAGCCGAGGTTGGCGGAGCGATCCGATGCGGTGGCAGGGCGAGTGGGGCTCAGTGGCCGTGCGGATCATGGCGGCGAGGCCATAGCGGCGCTCGGGTGAGATGGGGAAGAGCGAGGGAGGAAGAGAGAGGCGGGCTAGGGTTCGCCATCGGGTCGAGGGGGCCTTATCCACGTCGGGAAGCCACTGGATGGTCGACAGCGGCCGCATCCGCGCGTGGACGGCTGCGCGCGCACGCGCCAGCGCCATGGCTTCTGCCCAGCGAGAGGAAGGAGAAGGCCTCGCTGGGCCGGGCCGATTTGCACTGTGCACTCGAAGCCCAAGTGCACAGTAGCCCATAGTTATTTTCCTTTTTCTTTTCTATTTTGTTTTTGCTTTTCTGTTTCGTAAAATGTTTGGCCACTATTACACTTCTATAAAATATGTGATTTAGCCACATAAATATAGTGCAATATTTACTACTGCCAGAAAATGGTTTGGAGACCAGATGATTTCATTTAAATTTTTGTTGAATAAAATGGGATTAAATATTGTTGTTTGGCACTGTTTTTGGATGATAGAGTCATCTAGTGATTTTTAGTGATGTTGTTTTTCTTAACACAATTAGTTATGGATTATTTCCTATTTAATGAACATTTTAGTTTTTCAAATTTGAACAACTTTTATTTTTACTTTAAATTTGAATTTCATTTTGAACTGGAATTTGAAATGAGATATGATTCAAACGATGATCAAGCACTGTTAATCATGATGACCTGGCATTATCAAAAGGGTGATCACTGTTGCTAATACATGGGGGTGTTACAATTTCCTCCTTAAGTTCAAGGAGTTCATGCAGCGGCATCTTGTATGGGCGCTTGGCAATAGGAGTGGTGCCTGGTTTCAAGTCTATGACAAATTCGATAGCTCTAGCAGGGGGTACTCCTGGAAGTTTCTCTGGGAAGACACCTTGAAAATCGCGAACAACTAGAATGTTCTCGATTCCTTCAAGAGGTGAAGCATTCAATGCATTCAGAGCATATATCTGCCTCTCGGCATTCTAGATTATCTGGGCTGAGTAGTTGATCATCTGGACAGAAGGGTGTGTGAGTTGGACTGTCTTGGCGGGATAGTTGATCAAAGCATTATGGGCTGTCAACCAATCCATACCAAGAATGATGTCTATGTTGGAAGGTCCGAGCACAATGAGAGAAGCCGGAAAAAGAAGACCTCCAATTTTGATTTGGTTGTGAGGGCTTACCATTGTGGTTTGCCACTTGGATCCCGGAGATTGAACCGCTAAAGGAGTGGGCAATTTTTCTATATCTAACCCATGCAACCGAGCAAATTGTCGGGACACAAAGGCATGCGATGCTCCAGAATCAAAGAGAACAGAAGCTGGCACTGAATTAACGAGAAGGGTACCCATTACGATTTTTGGGGCCTCACGAGCTTGTTCAATCTTGACATGCGTGACTAGACCACAACTCATAGCAGGTGGCCTGGCACTACAACTTCTGGTAGGATGGTTTCGACGGCCCTTCTTACGGCCAACAGGAGGACGTGATGCATTCTGCGGCTGACCCTGACGATAGTTGAGAGCAAGGTGCCCTGGCTGTCCACACTTGCGGCATAAACCATCATTATGGGGAGGAGCCATAGCATTGGGATGTCCACCCTGAATCATTAGTTGTCTCGGCTGTGGAGGCAGACGAGGTGCAACATAAGACGGCCTTGGTGTTGGAGCAGGTCGGTGATAAACATTGTGTGGGATCCAGACTTGACGTTTCTGAGCAGGCTGGCCCGAGGATGGGCCAACATCTCGAGTACGCTTGAGCGACTCCTGGTACTCAGTCAGACCAGTTTCAGCTCGGAAAGCTTGGCTGACAAGCGTCGCAAATTCTGCGCAATCGTGGATAACAAGTGCGAGCTTTATATCAGGACGCAGTCCTTCACGGAATTTCTCCTGCTTGCGAGCGTCAGTGCAGACGTCATCCTCAGCATAGCGGGATAAGTAGAGAAATTTCCTCTGATATTCATCCATGGTCATTTTTCCCTGTGTGAGTTTGCGGAATTCCTTCTTCTTTTGGTCCATCAGACCTTGAGGAATGTGCCGTGGACGAAAGACTGACTGAAATTCCTGCCAAGTGGTTATGGTTCCAACAGGCAGCATACGCCTGTCGCTTTCCCACCATTGAGCAGTTGAACCCCTCAGGTGATACGTCGCATAGGTGACGTAACTGGCAGGGGCAACATTAGCCGACTCCATCTGAAAGGCGATGTCACGGAGCCAATCATCAGCATCCATAGGATCAGATGAGTTGCGGAAAGTGGACGGGTTGAGGCACACGAATTCTTGCAGAGTTATTGGGGTAGGCTGTTGATGAGCATTCTGGGTTGGAAATTGGTTCATTTGCCCGAACATCAACTGACGGTTCAGCTCAAACTGCTGCATCATTGCGGCAATATATGGTGGAGGCGGAGGATCGTCAGCCATCCTGCTAAAAACAACAGGCGCAGTTTAGCAAGAATAACTTCAAATGTATGGGGTCATTCATGATGTAACATGAGCAATGAACAAGAAGTGCATTAGATACATATTAGTAGTCATTAAAGACATATAGATCCATGCACAGAGTTGGCTACAAACGGGCAGCATGAGTTCGGAAACACACGCAGCTAGACAAACTAGGCGGCACGCAGGCACGCGGTGGAGGGATACAACAACGAGACATAGCAAAGGCTACATCAACGTCGGAGAAAACCACTGGAGCGAGGAATCTGCAGGTGATGACGCAAGGTGCCCTCGATAAAAGGATCCTGCGGCCCGTGAACACTGTGAAGCAGAACCTGGCCCTCAACTTGAAGAAGGGTTAATTCAAATCTCCGGCTGGATGTGATCACGAGAACCTAGAGTTAGAGTTAGTAAAATCTTTAACCCGAAAAGAAGAGAGATTAGAATCCCAGAGTAAAGGAGAGGAATAAAAGATCCTAATCCCATCCATTTGTGATGTGGGCCCGTAAGCCACACAACATAGTTAGTAAAATAGTTTTTCAAACACTAGACTCAACTTCGGCCAAGGAGTTGGAAAGGGGCTTCCTACAGGCAGTCGGCTCTGATACCAACTTGTGACGCCCCTGACTCAATCGTGCACTAATCATACATGCAAATGCGCACGATCAAGCCCAGGGACTCACGGGAAGATATCACAACACAACTCTAGACACAAAATAAAATAATAAAAGCTTTATATTACAAGACAGGGGCCTCGAGGGCTCGAATACATAAGCTCGAGTTACACAAGAGTCAGCGAAAGCATCAGTATCTGAGTACAAACATAAATAGACAAGGTTGCCTTAAGAAGGCTGAGCAAAACAACGACAACTAGATCGAAGAGGCGCGGGCCTCCTGCCTGGGAGCATCCGAACTACTCCTGGTCGTCGGTCTCCACGTAGTAGTAGGCTCCGTCGGGGTAGTAGTAGTCGTTGACGGGGTCAGCTGGCTCTGGGGCTCCGTCATCTGATCGCAGCAATCGGGTGGGGGGAAAAGGTAGCAAAGCAACCGTGAGTACTCATCCAAAGTACTCGCAAGACTTAGATCAGATCTATGCTAAGTATGCATCGGTATCAAAGGGAAGGGGCTGTATCTGTGGACTAAACTGTAGAATGCCAGAGTAGAGGGATAAGGCCTATCCTATCGTAGACTAGCATCTTGCAGCATCAGAAGAGAGTAGAGTAACATATAATATAGTAACAAGTATATATTAGCAACACCCAGAGATCCTTCCTCGACTCCCTGCGAGAAAGCGATCAAGGAGCCATCATATCAGTTAGTAACACAAGTATCCGGTTCTAGTTGTAGTAGATCGGGATACAACTCCGAGCGTCCGTACCGTGGACACGGCTATTCGAATAGATAACTTCCCTGCAGGGGTGCACCAACTTACCCAACACGCTCGATTAACTCCGGCCGGACACACTTTGCCCGGTCATGTCCAGCCTCAGCTGATCGACACTCCATAGTCCTACCTAGGATCAGCAGAGAGGTCCCCGCCGGTCTACATCCTAAGTGCAAAGGGGTCATGGGCCAATTGTCCTAAGCACTCTGGGTCGTTGGGCGCAGGGCGAATCCAGGCACCACCTCTGTCCTGGATGGCGCCGGCCCGGCCGTGCCGCAATGCTGAACTGGATGTCTGACCGAGCTTTCGGGAGAATCGTACGACGCCGAGTGCCCATAACTTATCCCCCGTGGTGGTTAGTGCGAAAAGGCCAGAGGCCTACTCAGATCATATATCCAAACCCATTAGTGTGTTGGGAGCTCGCGGTGACGATCAGTGATCATGTCGCCCCGTCTGACGGACTTACGGCAAGGGCCAGGCTCATCCCTCTCTAGGGCGGTCTGTCTGCCCGGCCATGCCGCGTAATTATCTCGCGGGTACCCTCACGGTCAACCCGACTTCACATCTCTTGCGGGAACCCCTCAGGGTCGACCCGACTTCAACAAGGGACTGAGGTAAAAGACAGGGTATCCGTGTGTCTATGACATCAAGGGGGAACCCGAGGAATCACCCTCGATGGATTCCTACTCGATGTATCCACCAAGGTGAACTTGGAGGAATCACCCTCGATGGGTTCACACTTGAGGGGTTGCACGACAGAGTCATAATCAGAGGTGGTGAAAGAGGAATCACCCTCGGTAACCCACAACCGACTAGCTACACTACAGAGTTATCATCAGGAGTGAGGTATGAGGTATCACCCTCGGCACTCGATAGTAGCTCTGCAGAGTCATACAACTAAGGTGGGGGTGCGGTGATGTGTCGGTCTCTGCACATCGATCACATTGATCGGGACATCCGGAAGCAAAGCATGGCAACACGGACAAGGGTGCGGGGCCACTGATGGATCACTAACCAATCTATACTAAGCAATATAGGATAGCAGGTAAGGTATCAACAGCAGTTACAAAAACAGGCTATGCATCAGAATAGGAGCTATCGAACACAGTAGCAAAATCTAATGCAAGCACGAGAGAGAAAGAATGGGCGATATAGGAATGATCAAGGGGGTTTTGCTTCCTGGAAGCTCTGCTGAAAGAGGCTGGGCATCTGCGACATAGTCGTACTCAGGGGCCACGTCAGTCTCGGGGTCTACCGGAGAGAAGAGGGGGAGGAAACAAATAAATACAAAGCATACAAATGCAATCACAAAGCATGACATGGCAAAATGCAATGCATGGGTGACCTAATGCATCTCTAAACCATTTTAAACAATTTAGGAATTAACTTGGAATTATTAACCGGTAGTCAGACACTATTCATCTGCTAGAAACAGGCCTAAAGTAACAGGTTCTCCTACTTAGAGGGTTCTAACATGAATGCAGATGACATATTCGGATTCGTTAGATTTTTCTGATCAACTTTCATATAGAAAACATTTTCATCTTTGCTACGGTTTATTTTCTACGAATTTCCGAAGTTTTAATTATATTCTGAAAATCCTGGATTTAATATTAATCCGAAAATGAACAGTACTGGGACCTTTTACACCCACTGTGGGCTAGCCATAGTGGATGACAGGTGGGGCCAGGTCAAAGCTGACTCAGCAGTCAGCTTGACCACGCTGACTGGTCAAAGGGGGCCCACTGGACCCACCTGCCAGTGAGTGGACTGGCCCAGTCAGCAGGTTTGACTGGTCAACGGGTCCAACGGGACCCGCGTGTCAGTGGGTTAACTAACTAACCGTTTTATTAGCTCTAACTAATCCATGCGGGGCCCGGTGTCAGCGAGGGTTAGTAGGGGGTTAATTAGCGCTAATGATGCCACGTCAGCCAAACGGCGTTTAGCCGCCGGCAACGGCCAAATGCGGCGGAGGCCATCGGGTTTCCTCCAGAGGCCGCGGTTGGACGCGTGCGTAGGCGCGTTCGAACGATGGGACCACGCCGCTTCGAAAGGCGGTGGTGGCATCACCAAAGATGCACTGTAGTGACGACGGCAAGCTCGCGAGCGGCGGCCGGAGCTCGGGTCGATGCGGACCAGCGGCAGCAGCGCGTCTGCGCACAAACTAAGTAGCCAGGGAGGCCCTACGTGATGCGGTGAAGGCGCTGGGCACCCGCAGGTGACCAAATGGTCACCGGAGTAACTCCGGCGACCAACGAGGCGGCGACGCGTTCGGACGACAAGGAATCGCATGCTAGGGCTCGAATTAGACAGCGAGAGGGGAGGGGAAACTAGCGGAAGCTCACCTAGGAGCACACGAAAGGCTTGGTGGTGAGTTTAGGAGCTGCAGGGCGGCGGATTTGACGGTGGCGTGATGAGGCCCGAAGGAAGAAGATGACGTCGGGTCCGGCACTGCGGTGGCCTCTGGCTTGAGTGACTGGGCGTAGGCGAAGAGGCGGACGCCAGCGGAGCGGCTGGACACAGTGCTGCGTCGAGGAGAGGCCGGTGGCCGCGGTGGTGAAGCACCGCGGTGACGGCGGCGCTCTGGTGGGATCGGAGACGAGAGGGAGAGCAACGGAGAGGAAAGGAGGAGTGATGGAGGCGTCCAGGGGGGAGTGGGTGAGTCGCCCTTATCCCCCTGTCGTCCTGTGGCGTCGCGGTGTCACCGTTCGGCCGGTGCGCGTGCGCGCGGCAATGGGCGCGCCGACATGGCAGCGGGAGTAGGTAGGGGAAGGTAAGATGGGCTGGGCCGGCTCGGGGCCTTAGGCCAGAGGCCAGGTAAGCTTTTTCCTCTTTTTCTGTTTCTGTTTTATCTTTTATTTTAAAACAGAGGCAGTTTTGGAAATATTTGGGCTGGCAAAACATTTTTGAAAAATGTGGGACTAGGCCAGATAATTACTTTGTGAATTTTGGCACTACCACAAAATTTTTGAGGAGCATCTGAATCCAAATGAATTTTCCACAAATAAAATGGCATTTTCAATGCTGAAATGGCACTGTTTTTATTTGCTATAGACCATCTTAGCTTAGAGGTGATGTTGTTTTCTTTAACAATCATTTGTTATGGAATTTTCGCTAAATGATGAACTATTTTGCAGCAACTTTTGTGCAACTTCATATTTCACTTGCAAATTGGACTTTGAATTCAGTGAAGGAGTTTGAAATGAGATATGATTTCACTGTGATCATTCCTCGCAAACCAAAGTAGCTTAGCATTAATATGAAGATCACTGTAGCTCATTTACACAGGGGTGTTACACTCACACAACCCAGCATAAGCAAATCATGAACATATTGCAAACCCTATAGCAGGAATCCCTCACGCTTGCGCGACAAGGAGGGCACCATAGGACAGCACCAAAATAAAACATACAACTCAAACCAATCACGATCATCAATCAACCCATCGGACAAAACGAATCTACTCAAACATCATAGGATTGCCACATATCATTGTATAATAATATATAGCGTTAAGCACCATGTTTAAGTAGAGATTACAGTGGGGAGAAGAGGTGTTACACCGCTGCATAGAGGGGGAGAGAGTTGGTGTTGATGGCGGCGAAGTTGTTCGTGTAGATCGTCGTCACGATGGTTGCCCCGGCGGCATTCCGGCGCCACCGGGAGAGAGGGGGAGAGAGCCCCCCTCCTCCTTCTTCTTCCTTGGCCTGCCCCCTAGATGGGAGGAGAGTTCCCCCTCTGGTCCATGGCCGCCATGGCTCCCGGAGGGCAGGAGCCCCTCTGAGATTGGATCTCTCTCTCTCTCTCTCTCTCTCTCTCTCTCTGTTCTCTTCTGTTTCGCGTTCCTGCTTTCTGGCCGAAAACCGTTTCTTATATTCCCGGAGATCCGTAACTCCGATTGGGCTGAAATTTTAAGGGGAGTTTTATCCGGATATTAGCTTCCTTGCGGCAGAAGGACACCCCCAACCGACCTACAAGGGACCCACAAGCCTGCCAGGCACGCCCTCTGGGATTGTGGCCCCCTCGGTCATCGTCTCGCGTTGATTCTTCTTCCCAAAAATCACATATATTCCAAAATAAATCTCCGTAAATTTTTATCGCGTTTGGACTTCGTTTGATATGAATTTTCTGCGAAACAAAAAACATGCAACAAACAGGAACTGGCACTGGGCACTGGATCAATATGTTAGTCCCAAAAATAATATAAAAATGTTGCCACAAGTATATGAAAGTTGTAGAATATTGGCATGAAACAATAAAAAATTATAGATACGACGGAGACGTATCAGGATGCCATCCGGGGCATCCCCAAGCTTAGACGCTTGGGTCTTCCTTGAATATTACCTTGGGGTGCCTTGGGCATCCCCAAGCTTAGGGTCTTGCCGCTCCTTATTCCTTCATCCATCGTAATCTAACCCAAAACCTGAAAACTTCAGCACACAAAACTCAACAGAAACTTCGTGAGATCCGTTAGTACGATAAATCAATCATCCACTTTAGGTACTGTTATAAACTCATTCATAATTGTTCTTGCATAATACCTACTGTAGTCTAACTCTTCCATGACTTATACCCCCCATTATAATCCATAGTTTCATTAAAACAAGCACACTATGCAATAAAAACAGAATCTGTCTAAAACAGAACAGTACATAATGACAGAATATTATCTATACTTCTGTAACTCCAAAAATTGTGAAAAAATAGGACAACGTAAACAATTTTTATCCCAATACTGCGTAAAAAATTCATATTTTTCTGACATTCCAGTACTAAACTAAAAATTAAATACTGGGCGCAAAACTTTTGTTTTCAAATAGCATCAATTATACTATCATCCAAATCATCCTAAAGGCATTACTTGGCACAAACACTAATTAAAACATAAAAACACAATCAGAACAGTAGATAAAATTGTGTGACTCAAGAAAAATAAAAATTGCAATAAAGATATATATTGGGTTGCCTCCCAATAAGCGCTATTGTTTTATGCCCCTAGCTAGGCATAATGCATTGTTTCAAGTATTATCATCCTTCATATCCAACTCCTCAATTATGCATCCATGCTTCCTAGGAGGTTTAGCACATAATTTTTTAATAATCACACTCCTAGGGATAAAGTTGAGGAATTTATTTTCATAAATAGGTTCCTTTACCAAATCAATGAAATTGGGGTGCACACTAATCATTTTAATGTCTTCATTCCCATTACTAGATGTGGCACCCTTTTTCTTCGGAACATACATAAACTTGCAATTTGTATTGGGAGGAGTCCTATCAATAGTTTTAGTGGAAGAAAAAGCGGAACCAAAGTTATTAATAATTTCTTCCAACTTATCAATTCTAGAAAGACTTTGTTCTATTCTCTCATTAACTATTGGTTCTTTCTCTTTTAACATCTTTAATGTAGTTCCTACCTTTCAGCTAAATTGAGTAACGTAATTATGGACCTTCTTGTCTAGATTCTCGATATGTTCAATAGTAGGCATTTTATTTTGAATAGCTTCTAGCCTTTGCATAACATGTTCCAAAGTCAATGTTGTTCCGTTAATAGTAATAGGTGATGATCCCACTAAATTTCCCATAGCATTAAAAGCATCCATAGGGTGACTACTTAAGAAATTCCCTACGGTGATAGTGTCTAACACAAATCTATACCAAGTAGTGATACCCACATAAAAATTGCGAAGAAGAACGGTAGTGGATTGCTTACGAGTTAACCTGTTTTGTGCATCGCAAATCCTATACCAAGCATCTTTTAAACTTTCTCCTCCCCTTAGTTTAAAATTAAGCACTTCATTTTCGGGGGTATAAGCAACAATTGAAGAACTCGCCATAGTGGCAAAGCAAACAAAGCAAACAAAAATATTTTTGTGTTTTTGTATTTTTTATGAGAAGTGGGGGAGATGAAAATGAGAGGCAAAGGCAAATAAAAAAAGCAAATAAAAAGTAGAGCAAGTAGATGATAGTTTGAGTGAAGGTACTTGATAGGTTTTGATGATGTCTCCCCGGCAACGGAGCCAGAAATTCTTCCTACTACTTGTGAGCTGCGTTGGGATTTTCCCCGAAGAGGAGAGGAGATGCAGTACAATAGAGATAAGTATTTCCCTCAGTGAGAACCAAGGTTATAGAACCAGTAGGAGAATCACGCAAATGTTGGGGAACGTTGCATGGAAAACAAAAAAAATTCTACGCACACGCAAGATCTATCCATGGAGATGCATAGCTACAAGAGGGGGAGTGTGTCTACGTATCCTCGTAGACCGTAAGCGGAAGCGTTAGAACAACGCGGTTGATGTCGTCGAACAACTTCACGATCCAACCGACCGAGCACCGAACGTACGGCACCTCCGTGTTCAGCACACGTTCAGCTCGGTGACGTCCTCGACTTCTTGATCCAGCAAGACGGCGAGGTAGTGGATGAGTTCCGGCAGCACGACGGCATGGTGACGGTGATGGTGATGCTATCTTCGCAGGGCTTTGCCCAAGCACTGCGAAAATATGACCGAGGGACGGAACTGTGGAGGGGGGCGCCGCACATGGCTAAGACAATGTTGTGTCTCCTTTGGGGCGCCTCCTCTCCTCTATTTATATATGTGTAGGGGCTTGGAGTAGAAGGAATAGTGCCACATGAACAGTAACCGTGAATAGTACACACGTGGACTTGGACTCCAAAGTCCAATCCTATTCCTACTAGGACTCTCCCTTTTTTTCTTCCCTAGCTGCGTGGGCTTTTGAGGACTTGGTGCGCCTGGCCCAATAAGGCCAGGGCGCCTCCCCTTAGCCCATGCCAGCCCTTGGGATGTGGTGGACCCACTTGTGGACTTCCGGACCCCTCCGGAATCCTCCGGAACCTTCTGGAAGCTTCCCGATAAAATACCGAAAAAACTGCACCTTTTTCCGGAACCCAAAATATGACTTCCCGGTACACTATATCGTCAACGAACGTTAAGCGTGCGGACCCTACGGGTTCGGGAATGATGTAGACATGACTGAGACGCCTCTCCGGTCAATAACCAATAGCGGAACCTGGATGCTCATATTGGTTCCTACATATTCCACGAAGATCTTATCGGTCGAACCGCAATGACAACATACGTAATTCCCTTTGTCCGTCGGTATGTTACTTGCCCGAGATTCGATCGTCGGTATCTCCATACCTAGTTCAATCTCGTTACCGGCAAGTCTCTTTACTCGTTCTGTAATACATCATCCCGTAACTAACTCCGTAGTCACTTTGCTTGCAAGCTTCTTATGATGTGCATTACCGAGAGGGCCCAGAGATACCTCTCGAAAACACGGAGTGACAAATCCCAGTCTCGATCCATGCCAACTCAACGGACACCTTCGGAGATACCTGTAGAGCATCTTTATGATCACCCAGTTACGTTGTGACATTTGATAGCACACAAGGTATTCCTCCGGTATCCGGGAGTTGCATGATCTCATGGTCTGAGGAACATGTATTTGACATTCAAGAAAGCAGTAGCAATAAACAGAACGATCATATGCTAAGCTAACGGATGGGTCTTGTGCATCACATCATTCTCCTAATGATGTGATCCCGTTATCAAATGACAACTCATGTCTATGGTTAGGAAACCTTAACCATCTTTGATCAACGAGCTAGTCTAGTAGAGGCTCACTAGGGACACGGTATTTGTTTATGTATTCACACATGTATTTAAGTTTCTGGTCAATACAATTCTAGCATGAATAATAAACCTTTATCATGAACAAGGAAATATAAAATAATAACAACTTTATTATTGCCTCTAGGGCATATTTCCATCAGCAAAGCCTCGTGAACAACACCTGCACACACAAACGCAAATACTTGCACCCAACACGGGCAAGAGGGTTGTCAATCCCCTTGAACTCGCTACTTGCAAGGATTAAATCTTGTAGTGGTAGATAGATAAATTGCAAAACAAAATAAAAGTAAATAAATTGCAGCAAGTATATTTTAGTTTTCTTTTTATATTTAAAATAGACCCGGGGGCCATAGTTTTCACTAGAGGCTTCTCTCTCGAACACATAGCATACGGCGGGTAAACAAATTACTATTGGGCAATTGATAGAAAAGCGCATAGTTATGAAGATATTCAAGGCAATGATCATGTATATAGGCATCACGTCCGAGACAAGTAGACCGACTCCTGCCTGCATCTACTACTATTACTCCACCCATCGACCGCTATCCAGCATGCATCTAGGGTATTAAGTTAATGAAAACAAAGTAACGCCTTAAGCAAGATGACATAATGTAGACAAAGTAAACTCAACTAATATGAATAAACCCCATCGTTTTACCCTTAATGGCAAATTTACAAATACGTGTCTTGTCCCTTTCTATCCCTGGGATATAGAGCACCGCAAGATTGAACCCATTACAAAGCACCTCTCCCGCTGAAGATAAATCAATCTAGTTGGACAAACCAAACGGATAGATCGGAGAGAAGTACAAAGCTATATAAATCACGCATAATAAAGTTCAGAAAAGACTCAATTACTTCTCATGAATAATCAGATCATAAACCCACAATTTATCGGATCCCAACAAACACACCGCAAAAGAAGATTACATCGAATAGAACTCCTAGAAGATCAAGGAGAACATGGTATTGAAGATCAAAGAGAGAGAAGAAGCCATCTAGCTACTAGCTATGGAACCATAGGCCTGTGGTGAACTACTCACGCATCATCGGTAGGGCAGCAAGGATGATGTAGAAGCCCTCCGTGATCGATTCTTGCTCCGGCAGAGTACCGGAAAAGGCCTCCAGATGGGATCGCGGAAGAACAGAAGCTTGCGGCGGCGGAAAAGTTATTTTGGGTGGCTCTCTGTTGGTTGCCCAATATTTGAGAATTTATGGAAGTGGAATTAGATCAGACAGAGCCACGTGGGGCCCACAAGGTAACAGGGTGTGCCTACCCCCAAGGGCGCGCCCTGTTACCTTGCCGTCTCCTCATTTGCCGTTTGCTCTCCTCTCGAAGCTTCTAGGGTCTCTTATGTCCAAAAAAAAATCATTAAAAAGTTTCGTAGCGTTTGGACTCTGTTTGGTACTGATTTTCTGGAAAACCAAAAACAGGCAGAAAACAACAACTGGCACTAGGCACTGGGTTAATAGGTTAGTCCCAAAAACTGATACAAAATAGCATATAAATGCATATAAAACATCAAAAATTGATAATATAATAGCATGGAGCAATCAAAAATTATAGATACGTTGGAGACGTATCAGGGTCATCAATGCCTGTCAAGTCGGTGTGATCTGTATTGAGGTTGGCCCAATTAAAATCGATGTTTCATTGTTGACCAGTGCCTAGAACATCCTTAAAATGATCGTGGATGATGCCCTCCTTGTCTTTGTAGTGAATGACCCATTCATTGTTTCTTTTGAGCCTATGGATGTGATTTTTTCCTCCGCCTAGCGTTGATGCGAAGATGATAAAACCTCGTGTTAGCATCTCCCTCATGGACGTTTGTGATACGGGCCATTGCTTCTTCCAAGCTCTCTCAAGGACAGAAATGCCGATGATCCTCCGCTTAAGGCGCGCCCTCAGTTCTAGATCCTCCGTAGAGAGGGCATAGGATTCTTGAGCCATATTGAGCTGAAGGATGACGAAGAGGGTTGCATGAAGGTGGAGCTTGGCTTTGGAGAAAGGGGGGGGAATCTCCCTCCCTTGGCCGGCCAAGAGGAGGGGGACCCCCCTCCAATTTGGCCGCCCTCTCCCCTTTCCATGGGGAGAAGGGGTCGCCACCACTATTGGGCCCTTGTGGCCCAATACTCCTTCCACTACTTGGCCTTTTAAGCCCCATTGATATTAAATTAAATATAAAAGCCTCCTAACAATTACTAGAGCCTTTTATTATTAATTTAAAATCTCTGGAAACCTTTTCCACCTATATATTATTTATGGGTAATACCCGGTATTGCCCAATAAACTCGGAAACCCTTCCAGTGACCCCGAAACGCTTCCGGTTCCTCTTGAAACTATTTCGAATATTAATGAAAATATTTCACAAATAAATCCTTGTTAGTCCCGTCCTACTAATACTCAGCAGATCATGATTACCTTAAACTTCTGACCCTGTAGGTTCGGTAAAACATAGACATGAACAAAACCACTTTGTTCAATGACCGATAGCGGAACCGTGGACATCCATATCGATCCCTATGATTACACGAATGACATTCGAGTGAACCTTTGGTTATCATGTGCTATTCCCTTTGCTTTGCGATACTTTACAAAACCCGAGGTGAGATGTATCGGTATCCTCTTGAGTCATACACATGCTCACTATACCGGTCTCCTCGTTTTCGGTTTTGTTCTTCTTTCTCGTAGACATGTTCCGGCATTCCCGTGACATAATCACCTATGTCTGGCCAGACAATGATGGATGCCGTCACACCAAGAGCTCCGTAAGAATATCTCTCCATCGCCGGAGGAGAAAATTCCATTCTCGAGCTATCAAGTCCCTTGTCAAACTTTCCAATGAACCTGTAAGTTATCATTATGATCATCGTGTTACAAATGACGTTTGAGCAACCTCAAAGTCCACCGTACGGTAATAAGTGACTATGATACTCTCATGGTCTAAGGAACTAAAACACACGTTAACACTCCACGTTATAAGAATTGATTTCAGACGATATTATCTCAAAGTATAACAAACAAGTTTTGGGTCGATTCAATATGATCGTACTTCCAACGGCATATTCTCAAAGTTGTTTTAGGACTATCGTTACACTTAACGATATCTTAAGATCCGAAAAACATGGTTACCAACAACACTTGAGCTAATCTTAGAGGCGAGACTAGGAACCATATTTTACCGTTTATCATTCTACACGTGCATATGAGTTTTCCACTGAATCGCATATTCCAGGATCATAGCAGTTATAGCATAGAATATAAACTTTTAATTATGAACATGGAAATATAATAATACAATATTATTGCCTCTAGGGCTTATTTCCAACAGAAATGACCCCAACTTTTACAAGCAGGTGGGAATGCCCATGGTAGGCATCCATGCTAAGTTTGTACGAATCCCGACTCCGTTTGCATGTTGCGACACGTCCGACAATTTATCGGCCTTTTTCCACTGAGAAAACTCCAAAAAAAAACTTGTCGAGAAAACAAACAACTTGTCATGATGCCTTGAATTGGTCATAAAAGGTCATGAAAAAAATTGGGGTCATTTCAAGGATTTTGAGAAACAACGTGCTCTCACACGGAGCTTTCTGGCGTACCCGAACACCCTCCGTTCAACATGGTCTACCTTTGGATATCCTTGAAATGACCGCAACTTTTGCAAGCAGATGGGCATGCCCATGTTAGGCATCCATGTCAGGTTTGAACGATTTCCGACACCATATGCAAGTTGCGATACGTTTGGCCATTTTATCGGCCTTCCTTGACCGAGAAAACTCCAGAAAATGCAAAATATGTCAAAGCCAAAACAACTTGGCATGGTGCCTTGAATTGGTCATACAAGGCCATGAAAAAAATTGGTGTCATTTTAAGGATGTCTAAAAACAACATGCTCTCAGACAGACCCTTCTAGCCTACCCGAACACCCCCGTTGAACATGGTGTTTTTTTGGACATCCTTGGAATGATCCCAATTTTTTTCACCAGGTGGGAATGCCCATGGTAGACATCCATGCCAGGTTTGAATGAGTTCCGACACCGTGTGCAAGTTGCGACACGTCTAGCCATTTATCTGCATTTTTTGACCGAGAAAATCCAGAAAATGCAAAACTTGCCGAAAACACAAGCAACTTGGCATGGTGCCTTCAGTTGTTCATACAAGGACATGAAAAAAAATAGGGCCATTCGACGGATGTCGGAAAAAAAACACGCTCTCGAACGGAGTCTTCTGGCCAACTCAACTTGGTGTTTTTTGTACATCCCGGACACCCTACGTTCAACATGTTGTTTTTTGTACATCCCTGACCCCAAAATTTTCAAGCAGATGGGCATGCCCATGGTAGGCATCCATGCCAGGTTTGAACGATTTCTGACACCGTATGCAAGTTGCGACACGTCTAGCCATTTATCGTCCTTTTTTGACCGAGAAAACTCCAGAAAATACAAAATTTGTAGAAAAGCAAAACAAGTTGACATAGTGACTTGAATTGGTCATACAAGCCAATGAAAAAAATTGGGGTCATTTGACGGATGTCGAGAAACAACGTGCTCTCAAACAGAGCCTTCTGGCCTACTCAAACACCCTGCGTTGAATATGGTGTTTTTTTCTACACAAATACAAAAAATGTTCGGGATTTGTTTAAAAAAAATGGCTTCAAATTGTTGTTTATATTTATCTGAATTTTTTTAAAGTTCCAAATTCGTTACTGTTTTCCAAAAATTATTGAAATTCCAACTTTGTTCACGTTTAAAAAAATATTCAACGTACATTGAGAAATGTTTACTGTGTATAAAAAATATGTTCATCTTGTATAGCAAATTCGTTCAGCACGCATTTGAAAAAAAGTTGTTCACCGTATATTTTCAAAAATGTTATCGTGTATTATAAAAGTGTTCATAGTACGTTATAAAATTGTTCAATATGTAAGCTGTATTTTTTAAAATGTTGATCCTATAATATAAAAATTTCAATATGTTTTTTAAAAAGTTTCATCATGTATTAGAAAAATGTTCATCGTGTATTATATAAATGTTCATTGTTTTCAAATTTCTGTTCAGGTATTCAATAATTGTTCACGTTTCAAAAAAAGTTTACCGTATTTAAGAAAAATGTTCACCATACATCAAATAAATGTTCACTGTAAATGTTCATCGTATATAGAAAAATTGTTCAGCGTGCAATTGAAAAAAGAAAGTTCACAGTATATTTTCAAAAATGTTCAGTATGTATTTAAATTTCAATTTCTAAAAAATTGTTGACAGTTCAAAAAATGGTTCAGAATTCGTAATTTGTTCACATGTTTGAAAAAAAATTGTTCACGTGTTCAAATTGTTCCCTTTTTCAAAAATGTGTTCACGTTTTAAAATTTATAAGAATTTCAAAAAAAATTCACCATTTTCATACATTGTTCGCATTTTGTAAGAAATTTGTTCACGTTTTTTCCAAGAAATGTTGTTTTAAAAAAAATGGATCTGCTGCCATAGTTAGTACTCCCTCTGTAAAGAAATATAAGAGTGTTTAGAGCATCTACAGCCGGACTTGGCAAATCCGGCCCCCTATAAGCCCGCGGGCGCGTCCGCGGACAGAGCCCGCCGACCCCTCATATGTTGTCCTGCACATCCACATATCTCAAATCCAGTCTCTCAAATCCATGCACGTCGATCATACAGGACGTTGTCGCACGTAAATAGCAAATGTTTAGTACCGAACATAAATTGTGTTTACATATTTTTTTTTAAGTGCACAACTCAAACAACAGCTCATTGGTTTCCATTGTGGGTCCACATATGCTCCACAAGATCACTGAGGGGCTGCGCGTGCACCTGATGATCTCGAAGATTCTGATGCATCTGCAGAAAGTTCATGAGCTGAGTTGCATTTTGATCTTCCGGGATTTCAGCTTGTTCTCCAGGTGCTTCGAAATCATTGGTTTTGGCTACACCATCACCCTCATCCTCGACAATTATGTTGTGCAAAATTACACAACATGTCATGAGCTGCCACAAAGTCTCTGATTCCCACATCATTGCAGCGCCACGAACAATTCCCCAACGAGTTTGAAGCACACCAAATGCCCTCTCCACATCCTTCCTAGCCGCTTCCTGCATTGTTGCAAAGTGGCTCTTTTTATTGCCATGCGGTTTGGATATGGTCTTCACAAACGCCGCCCACTGAGGATAGATGCCATCGGCAAGGTAGTATCCCATGTTGTAATCTCGGCCGTTGACGGTGAAGTTGCACAGCGGTGATTCCCCATTGCAAAGCCTCCTGAACACCGGAGATCGTTGAAGCATGTTGATGTCATTATGAGAACCGGGCATTCCAAAAAAAGAATGCCAAATCCATAAGTCATGTGATGCCACCGCTTCTAGTATGATGGTGGCCTCTTTGGTGTGACCTTGATACATTCCCTGCAAACCTTTGGGGCAGTTCTTCCATTGCCAATGCATGCAGTCAATTGATCCGAGCATTCCTGGAAACCCCCTGGCCTCTCCAATAGCCAACAACTTCTCCGTGTCCTGCGCATTTGGTTCTCTGGGATACTCAGGTCCAAACACCTCCACCACGGCGCGGGCAAACTTGACAGTAGTCTTCAGGCATGTGCTCTCCCCCATCCTGACCATCTCACCAACGGCATCTGCTACCAAGTGCAAGCATCCTCAGAGCACTCATGCATATCTGCTTGGCACCGAAAGATAGTTGGCCGCAGTAATCCCTTGTGAGCTTGAAGTAGTCATCGTGTGCCTCCACTCTGTCCACAATGCGCAAAAACAATGGTTTCCGCATGCGAAAACAACGACGAAACCATGGATCATCCAGAAATGTTGGGTTCGGAGCAAAGTAGTCCTTCTGCAGTAGCCGAGCTCCGGACACCCTATCCCGATTGATCACTCTTCTCCCTTTGATTGAGCCCTTGAAGTTGAGAATATGCTCCACTTGCCGGTCCATTTCCTCTTGCATGCTCATGAGCATGATCATGTCCACTTCTTCGTCTGAATCCGAGGAATCGGAGAACTCATGTTCAATCATTTGATCAAGCTCCGTCGGTCCATACTCCTCGTCCGACGAGGCATCGGAATCCATCGTTTTCCCTAATAAAATCACAAAAAATCCGGTCAGACAATGTGTCGAACACATGAAGCGCAAGGCGGAGCCAGAGAGTTGCCGGACGTACCGCGGTAGCATCCAGGCCGGCGACGACGGGACAGAAGACTGCTCTGCCGGAGCTGGCGGCGCAGAGGCTACGAACGGCTATGGAGCGGGCGCGGCGGCAGAGCTGCGAAACGGACGGCGCGGAGGAGGAAGAAGAGAGGACAGAGCAAATGGATCCGGCAAGTTCTGGGGGTGGATTTGGTGCAATTTGGGGTGGGGTCGGGCTGTCGGGTCGGACGTGGCGGGCGCGCCCAGGCGCCCCATATCTGCCCCATATTTGGGCTGGATATGAGGGGTGCCGGTCAATCCGGGCATTTGAGGCGCCCGTCTGGGTCAAAATTTCACGACCGGACAGTGACCTAGCGGCCCGCCCGGGCGTATGAGGCGGGTTTGAGGCACCTGGCTGTAGATGCTCTTAGACCACTACTTTAGTGATCTAAATGCTCTTATATTTCTTTACACAGAGAGAGTACTTCATCACTAGCCATGCGTTTTAGTCATCAGTTTGTTGGTAGCTTGGCTGGCTAGTTGCGTTAGCATATATCTCGAGGTCGGGAGTTCTACTCGCACCAGTGTCCTTTTATTTTTCGTAAAATTCCAGCATTCGTTCTAAGCCTGTGAATTGGGCCGGCCCGTTTGTGTGTATACGCTTCGGCGGACAACCTATCATATATACGAAAGTGCGTATGATTTGTCAAAGGTTTATATTGCTCTTTATACATTTAACGAAGAAGGTTGTATCGAAACGGGACTCCCTCGTTTATATGTTGCAAGGGCCATAATGATCAATCGAGATTAGCTACGTACGTGATGCTTTATGTATCATGTATACTTAACGAATTAAGCATTCTATGCATGTTACCCGCGTTTAGACATGGATGTAAAACGTATTTATGTTAAGGAGGACAACGGAGATCTATATGTGGTGCTTTATGTACTCCCTCTGTTTCATATTGTACTGCGTATTGATTTTTTTTAAAGTTAAATTTTGCAAACTTTGATAAAGTTTATATAGAAAATTATTTATATCTATAATACCAAATAAATAAAATATGAAACTATATTTTATGATGAATCTAATGATATATGTTTGGCATTCTAGCTGTAAATATTTTTCTTCACAAAGTTTTTATATAGGAGGCATCTGCCCGGCCTTAAAATGAGGCCCTTAAAGTTGAACAAGATCCGACGGGAAAGTACCGAAATCTAGGCGAGAAACGGAGACAAGCACAATGGTTACAAGGCCGAAGCCTGCAAAACGCGACGCAGCGCGCAAAGAGTAAATGCAAAGGAGTGCACGTCGGGGCTGTCGAGGTAGCCAGGGGCCGCCCATGCCGGTGATCTCCCTTATGTAGCACGTCGAAGCTCAGTGCACCTTGCCCGCACCCTTGTGGCGAGCACCTCCACGTGCTCTCTGTCCTGAGATCTTGCCAACAATTTCCATAGCTGCAAGAAAGACACCAGTTTGTATAGTAGGTCAGCCGGATGCCGAATGAATTGCCCCTCAATCAACGCTTTATTTCTAGTGGTCCATAGAGCCCATGCGATGGCCCCAAAACCCAGCCACGCCACTCTCCTACCTCTCCCAACCATGTTATTTTCTAGGCGGTAGAACTCCGCGAAGCCGCTCGGGTTCCACGCACAACCCATCACCTCTCTAATGGCATTCCACACAAATCGTGCCATAATGCATCGGAATAAAATGTGGTCACGATCCTCACCCTCTCCGCACCAAACGCATTTGCCATCACCCGGGCCCCTTCTTTTTTGTACTTGATCCCCACTCATAATCCTATTTCGTGCCACTTGCCACAAGAAGATTTTAATCTTGGCAGGAAGCCGCGCTTTCCAAATTCCGGACAAGTCACACGGGGGTGCAGCCCTAAAAATCTCTCTGTACAAGGATCCTGTAGAGAATTCGCCAGATGATTCCAGGCGCCACATGACCTCGTCCTGCCCGGAGGTGATGTGCACCCCATGTAGATTGTCCCGCATTCTCTCCCATTCTATGACTTCCAAAGGCCCAAGTGATCGACGGAACCGTGGTTCCCATCGGTCGTGGCGCCACATATCCACTACCCTGGCGGTTGGGTTCACCAGTAGAAAACGGCCCATTAGTCCCGGTTCCAGAGGCCCATTAGTCCCGGTTCTGGAACCGGGACAAAAAGGTCGGGACTAAAGCCCAAAACCTTTAGTCCCGGTTCGCTTACGAACCGGGACAGAAGGGGCTCCACGTGGCCGCTCTCTGTGCGTGGGCTGGAGGACCTTTAGTCCCGGTTGGTGTTACCAACCGGGACTCAAGGTTAACACCAACCGGGACTAAAGGAATTTTTTTTTTCAAAAAAATTTTTTCAAAATTTTTTCTTCTGATTTAATTTATTTGACAATTTAATCTCTAATCACCCCTCCTCACTGCTTCAGAATTTAATCTCTAATCTCTAATCAGCACTCATTCCAAATCGTCTAACTTCCTGGCCGGTCACCCATCCTCTCACTACTCCAGCCCCAGCACGCTTAACTTTCAGGTTCTATTCCCCATAGTTTCCAAGTCTGCACTTGTTGTTTTCCTGACAATAGTAAGCTATCAATCCTGTTAACCCTTAGGTCTTCATGTCACATGATTTAATTTTTTGAATTCCAAATAATTATTAAAATAAACAAAAATGATTAACAAACAACAATGATTAATTTAAAAACTAAAAAATACTTCAAAAAAAGGAAAAAATTTAAAAAAAAATAAAAAATTCTCAAAAAACAAAAAAATCAGAAAATCCAAAATAATACAAAAAGTTCAAAATAAAATAAGTAATAATAATATTGAATTTCAATGAAAATAAAATAAGTAATAATATTATTATTATTATGCCGTTTATTCATTTAATATGGCATAATTAATATCTTTAAATCTGTAAATCGAAATTCGACAAATAATATATCCATTATTATCAGAAAAATGTGACCATGATGTCACACGCTTCACCGTTTGAGTTTGAAACTATTGTTCTAAAAAACAATAATTATTTAGTAGTTTGACCACAGTTTGACCAGAGTTTGACCACATTTCATTTTTTTAAACTTATATTAACTGAAGAATTTTTGTGTGTTCAATATGAACAATTCAAAGCCACATCCTCAAATTTTAACCATTTCTGACTTCATTTGCTATTTTTCATGCATTTAATGATTTTTTGAGCTAAATTAGCCCGAAATTGAAAAGCACTACAAATGAACTCTGAAAAGGTTGAAACTTGGCATGGTATCATCATTTCACCCAAATAGCTTGTGCTAAAAAGTTGAGAGGGTTATGGCAAAAACTGGATGCACTTTGTGTACAAACTGGACCATCTCTTTCGAAGTAACAGGGTTTCAGACGAAAACTCAGCTGTTACAAAGACATTTCATTTTTTAATCTTATTTCAACTCCAGAATTTTTGTGTGTTCAATATGAACCATTCAAAGCCACATCCTTAAATTTCAACCTTTTTTGACTTCATTTGCTATTTTTTCATGGATTTAATGATTTTTGAGCTAAATTAGCCTGAAATTGAAAAGCACTACAAATGAACTCTGAAAACCCTAAACCCGGGACTTAAAACGTCTGAAACTCTATTCTAAACAGTAAACATTAAAGGGTCAAACTCTAAAACATTACCCTAAACTTAGAAATCTAAACCCTAGCCCTAAACCCTAAAAACGTCCAAAAACTCTATTTTCCCTTTGGAATTTGGTGATTTTAAAAAATTGTCGAAACGGAAAACTTATTGTTTCATTGGACAAAACTTTTTTTTCTGCAAAATTTGATATATTATTTGTATTTTTCTGAATTACAATGATTTAGTTATGATTTTTCTAAGATTAATGTGGTAAAGGGGTTTAGGGTTTAGGGCCCCCCCCCCCTTTAGTCCCGGTTGGTATCTCCAACCGGGACTAAAGATAGACCTTTAGTCCCGGTTGAAGACACCAACCGGGACTAAAGTGCTGGGAAAAAAATTTAAAAAAAATTGAAAAAAAAAAATTGAAAAAAAAATTGAATTTTTTTTCAGTCTCGGTTGGTATCTCCAACCGGGACTAAAGGGGGGGGGGGCCTTTAGTCCCGGTTGGAGATACCAACCGGGACTAAAGGGGCTGGCACCGTTCGAAGCCGGTCGCAGACCCTTTAGTCCCGGTTGGTGTCTCCAACCGGGACTAAAGGCCCCGTTCGAATCGGGACTGATGCCTGCGCCTCACGAACCGGGACTAATGCCACCTTTGGTCCCGGTTCGTGAGTGAACCGGGATTAATGCCCTTATCCTGCCTCAACCAAAGCCCTGTTTTCTACTAGTGGTTGTCCGTGATGGCATATAAGAGAGGATACGTTGCCTATAACGTGTCCGTGCCCGCCCATCGATCTGTCCAGAAGCAGGCCGTCTTGCCATTTTGTACGCGATATTTTGTCCCTAGCCGCAGGAGAGGTTGGACCTTTTTGATATCCCTCGCAAACTGTGAAAGTTTGACATTCCGGCGGAATTCAAAGCTTTCCGGGGTTAAGTACTTCCTCACAAATATATCTAGCCATAAGCCTCCCTGGCCTGTCAAGAATTTCCATGCCCACTTGGTCATGAGGCACGAATTCATGATCTTAGTATTAATGACCCCCATTCTTCACAAAGTTGGTCAAAGTTTGTGAGATTTGGCTTTTTAAAAAATCTATATGCACTATATTATGGAACGAATGAAGTATCATGCATGTGTATTGAACAAAACTGGCGTGAGGTTCCTTTTTCCTTTCTATGCAATTATATATCTGCATGAAAGTGGCATAAGCAAGACATAAGATTAATCATGTATATGTACGCACTCGAACAGCTACCGGGAGATAGCTGCATATGTGCGTACAGCTGCGCTTGCTTTAGCTCGGTTAATTTAGTTAGCGTCTTGTTTTTCAAAGTTCCAAATGAAAAGCTTAGCACATCAAACTGTATACCATCGATCAATCTGATATTTCCTCGCTTTGATATAGAGTGTCCACTAATAAATTAATTTTTCATACAAACTTAGTCACCATTCTAAACTTTTGGCTACGCCACACGCTTTCAATGCTGCACTTTTAATTTAAGTTATGCTCCCTCTTTATCAAAATAGATAACATTTTACACCCATTGTCCCCCTCCTTTTTGTCACTACTAGCAAATGCCTACTAGGAAAAGCCCTATAGATAACCATTTAGTAGCGGCGCTGCTTATTTGGCCTGCGCTATTGCTACTAAGTAGTAGCACGGGTTCAAACTTTGCGCTACAGGTAAACCGTAGTAGTAGCGCAGGTACAGTAGGCACGCGCTACTACTAAGTGGACCCCATCGTGCCCCCGGACAGGCAGTAGTAGTAGCGCGAGGTGTAAAACATGTCTACTACTAAGTGGATAGCTGTAGCATAGGTGGGACACCCCGCGCTACTACTGCGGATAGACGAGGCCACTAGTGGAAAACAGGGCTATGGTCCCGGTTCCAGAGGGCCTTTAGTCCTGGTTCTGAAATCGGGACAAAACAAACGGGACTAATACCCAAAACCTTTAGTCCCGGTTGGCCTACGAACCGGGACTAAAAGAGCTCCACGTGGCCGCTGTGGGGCGCCCAGGCAGGAGGACCTTTAGTCCCGGTTGGTAACACCAACCGGGACCAAAGGAGCTCCACGTGGCCGCTGTGGGGCGCCCAGGCAGGAGGACCATTAGTCCCGGTTGGTAACACCAACCGGGACCAAAAGGCAGCCATGCATCAGCAGCTCGCAGGCGCTGGGGCTTTTGTTTTATTTTAAAGGGGGGTTTAGGGGTTTTGGAGGGTTTAGGGGTTTCATATTGTGTTAGCTAGCTAATAGAGAGAAGTGACCTCTCTTTCTCCGTGCTTGGTCGACGCTAGCTACTACATATAGAGAGAACCCGACGCTAGCTAGGAAGCAAATGAAGGAAACCATTAATTACACAATATCGTCATGAACATATATAGAGAGAAGTGACCTCTCTTTCTCCGTGCTTGGTCGAACAACAAGTTTTCGTATATCTATCCGACGCTACTACATATATACAATATAACATCCCTTACATCATCAAGCGCCAAACTCCCATTGAATTTCCGTATGGTATTCTCCCTTTTCATGTATGACGTGGTCAAGAAAGAATCCCGCCAATTCCTCTTGAATTGCTCGTATGCGATCATGTGGTAGGAGTTCATCCCGCATCTGCCAGATCTAATTTAAAGAAGGGGGTCAATACATATATATGAATGAAACTCAACACAATTGATGGTAATAAAATAAAATTGTGAATATTGTTTACGTACTTCAAATTGTTTGTCAGACAAGAAGCCCCGCTCAGTGGTCGAGTCGCGAATGAACTCACAAATGTAGTATCCACATAAATTATTCCCGGCTGCCTGCCACCAGCACTTTACGAGAATAGAGTTCAATCAAACTAATAATCAAGCATGATAATGGTATTGATGAAACTAGAATCAATGAGAGATGCGCGGAACTAGCTAGTACTACTTACTTTGGGGTGTGTAAATCGCAGCTCGTTCTTCAGACCCGGAACCATTCCGGTGAACTGTTTCCAAACCCTGCCAGGCAAAGAAAATGATTACTTGATATCAGGAAATGAACGAAAGTTGCCGATATGGTCCCGGTATTGATTGAACTTACTTCTGGAGCATTGCAGTCATGTCCGCATAATCCTTGGGATCTTTACGTCTCGAGTCTAAGACAGTTACTACTCCCCCGTCAAGCTTAATGGATAGCAGAATAAAGTGGAACCTGCGCACGCATAACTCATCAATTACAGTACTTAACCTCAAGTAAGCGAAACCGAATATGCACAAGACAGTAAAACTCACTTGAAGTTGTAAGGAAAGAGTATTTCCCTTTTGTTTTGATGTCGAAGGAACGTTTTTAGCAAGTTTTCCTCGGTTTCTTTAACTCTATTTTGTACCGCCCATTCATTTACGGTATTTGGGCTAATGAACCCAATGTCATAGATTTGTCTTTTTGGGCATTCGACGATCTTCAATCTGCATAATATAGTGAGGATAATTATATATACATGCAATGAACGAGCTGAGCTAGAGACTTAATTACAGAAGTAATACTTACAGACAGTAGCAAGTCATGAGTTGTTTGTCGAGGGCCTCTTGATTGAATAACTGAAATAACTCCACAAATTCAACAGGCATCAGGTCGACTCCAATGAGGTCGTGCTCATCTTTAATTGTCACCATCAAACTATCGGACCCATTCTTCCTGCAGCTTTCCAAGTACCACTCATGCAATCTTCGCATCATCGTTGTTAGATGAGGATGATCAGGTTTGACGAGAGGCTTCCCGTGCTCGTATCTAAAGATCTCTACTACCTCAGCCGTTTCAAACTGTACATCATCGCCCACGTAATCACCAAGAGTGGTACCGGGCAGTAGCCCCAGATGATTAGCGATATCGCTAGACACCTTGAGCGGGGGGGCACGATTGCTTCTCCTGTTCGCCGAGCTGGGGAATTGTTTTCCCACTTCTTCATCTTGAAGCACTGGCAGTACTTCCCGACCGCCGCGCTTCATCATATGTCTTTTCAATACAGCGGTCATAGTTGGATTACGGCGGAGGCGGTGGTGGTCGCTTAAGGGCATCCAGAGTGCGCTTCGCTTTCACCGGATCTATTGTTTCCTTCGGAGGTGGACGTTTCCGTTCAAAATGGGCCTGCAGTTCGACTTCCACGATGTCATCGATTTCCTTGTCAGTCCTCTCATATGGTAACTTTGGAGGAACCCTGAGGCTTGGACCAAATTTGAATTTCTTCCCGCCTTTTGTACTGCTAGCCGCCAGAGCGGCGGCGGCTCTCTTCCGCTGTTGCTGAGGCGGCGGAGTCCGCTGACGCGCCGGAGGAGGCGGAGGAGGAGGCGGAGTCCGCTGACGCGCTGGAGGAGGCGGAGGAGGAGACGAAGTCCGCTGATGCGCCGGAGACAGCTGAGGCGGAAGAGGACTCTGCTGAGGGGCCTCATCCGGCTGAGTCTGCTGAGGGGCCTCATCCGGCTGAGCTGGACTGTGAGGAGTCTGCTGAGGGGCCTCATCCGGCTGCGTCTGCTGAGGCGGCGTCCAGTTTGGAAGCTTGATGTTCTCCTTTCTCCATAGACAGGTACTCCTTAAGGCATTTTCCAGAAGATTATCCCCTTCACCTGTAGGGTAGTCAAGCTCTAGCCCCTCAAATCCCTCCATTATTTCATCCACCGTGACAATAGCATAGCCATGTGGAATCGGACGGCAATGGAAAGTTCCCTCAGCTCGAGGAGGTAAAACAGAGCCGACCGCCGCCTTCAAGGTCAGGTTCTGGCATTTCGCCATTAGCACACAATGTTCAGCCTCCGTGACACTATCCACGGGGTAGCGAGGAGCCGTGAAATCAGGCTGAATGAGCTCGGTGGAAGCCACGCTGCTTCTCCGCTGAGATGGTGGGGTAGCTTCTGGGGCAGTGTCGAAGGAAGGATCTTCGTGCCGCTGAGATGGTTGGTCGGTAGCTCGCTGGCTCTCAAGTTCCTCTAGTTTCGCTAATCTTGCACTGAGCTTCTGCATTTCGCTTGCTTCCTCTTTCTTCTTTCTCTCTCGGCTTCTATAACCACCGCTGTCGGAAAACCCATGCACCCACGGAACGAAGCCTGATGTGCCTCGTGTTCGTCCAGGGTGTTCAGGATTCCCGAGGGCCTCTGTCAGCTCGTCCTTCTCTCTGTCGGGAATGAACGTCCCTTCCTGCGCTGCCTTGATTGTTGCCTCAAGCTTCCGGATGGGTATTGCAAGTTGCTCGTTCGTCCAAACACACTTCCCTGTTTCTGGGTCCAAAGTTCCCCCAACCCCGAAGAACCAAGTCCTTGACCGATCTGGCCAGTGCAATGTCGCTGGTTGGACCCCTTCAGCAAGCAGGTCTTGCTCAGCTTTGTCCCACAACGACCGGGCTTTGTTGTAGCCACCTGACCCCGTGGTATGGTGATCCTTCTTCTTTGCAGCATTTTGCTTGTTTGTCAGTGACCTTTGCTTACCCTTGTCCGATTTCTTGTAGGCCACAAATGTGGGCCAGTGATCTCTTATCTTCTCATATTGATCGATGAATTCTGGAGTCTCGTCTTTCTCGACAAACTTTTTGTTCAAATCTTTCTTCCAGTTCCTGAATAGTTCCGCCATCTTCTTAAGAGCAAACGCCTTGACCTTTCGCTCTATAACTGGGTTATTCGGATTCTCCTCTGGCGGTAGGCTAAAATTTGTCATCAGCGAGGTCCAAAGATCATCTTTCAGTCTATCCTGGACATAAGAAACTTCAGGGTCCTTCTTCTTATTCCATTCTTGGATGCTGATCGGGACGCTGTCCCTAACAACAACTCCGCACTGATGTACAAATGCGTCCTTGGTCCGCTTGGGAGCAATCGGTTGGCCATCTCGAGTGACTTCTGTGATCGTGAACCTTTCATCCTGGCGCAACCTTTTCTTCGGGCCTCGTCTCCTTATGGAAGTTTGGCTCGATCCGGAGGGCTAAAAGAAGAAAGAAGCGTTAATATATGTACATATATACAAAACAATTAATGCATCAAGTCAGCACAGGCTTAATTAATATATATATATATACCTCGCCGGACTTTGCAACAGTTAAGGCTCCCTCCTCCGTTCAGTCACCGGAGCCGTCATGATCTCCTTCCTCCTCCATTGTTGGATCACCGGAGCCGTCATGATCTCCTTCCTCCTCCATTGTTGGATCACCGGAGCCGTCATGATCTCCTTCCTCACCATCGGTGTCGTTGAGAAACGACAAGGTGATATCACCTCCGTGAAAGATTATATCCCCCACCAACTCTTCTTTTTCTAAGTCTCTGTCCATAGTTTCTGCAAACATTACAACATGGCAATATACAACCATGAGAGTTGGATTAGTGGCAAACATGGACTTAATATCACAACAAGGAATCATATGCATATGAGCAATGGATTAGTGGCAAACATCATGCAAAGTTGACAAGTTTTATAATAGTCAGTTTCAGACGGTCGTCGAGGACTACTCCCCCCTCATGTCTGATGAGTCGTCCTATCTTTCGAGAGAGGATACTTTGCGGACCGCCTCTCTCATGGTCGTCGAGGATACTTGCGGACCCCCCCCCCCCCTCATGTCGAAGTTATCGGGGATATATTTTGAATTCCCGAGAGAGTTAGGGCTGTTCTAACGCAGCACTACACGATATAGGTGAAGGGGGATAACATCCGGGAATGTTTTCCCGAAGTCTGCATTAATTTCGGATAGATGAACCGGAGGGGGACGGTTCCAGGTTCGCTATGCTAGCTGCTTGTGACAGACGAACGGAGGGCATATTCGGATTCGTCATATTTTTCTGATCGATTTTCATATATAAATTATTTTCATCGGAGTTACGGTTAATTTTCTACGAATTTTCTATATACATACATCCATCGATATCTATCCATACATACATATACATCTACATTATATATGAACAAAAAAAATCATCATATCAATATTTACATATACATACACATACATACATACACATGATTAATAAACACTAAGCATCTACATCTACATTATATATGAACAAAAAAAATTCATCATATCAATATTTACATATACATACACATACATACATACACATGATTAATAAACACTAAGCATCTACATATACATTATATATGAACAAAAAAAAATTCATCATATAAAAAAATGCACAGCGGGCCGGGGCGGCGGCGGCTCACAGTGGGGGCGGCGAGGGCTCGGGGAGGAGGGAGACGACGGCGACGGCGACGGTGACGACGGGGCAGGGGCGCGGCGACGGCGACGGCGGGGGCGGGCCGGGGCAGGGGCGCGGGCTCGGGGGCGGGGCAGGGGCACGGGCTCGGGGGCGACGACGGCGACGGCGACGACGGGGCAGGGGCGCGGCGACGGCGACGGCGGGGGCGGCGGACGGCGTCGGGGCAGCCTGGCGGCGTCGATGTGCTCGGCGTCGTCGGGGGAAACTGCGGATGAACTATGAAAATTTCCTAAGTGTGGGCTTATATACCCCAACCTTTAGTCCCGGTTGGTGACACCAACCAGGACGAAAGGCCCCCTTTCGTCCCGATTGGAGCCACCAACCGGGACTAAAGGTCAATTTCAACAGCCCAAAGGGCGGGAAGCAGAGACCTTTAGTCCTGGTTGGTGGCTCCAACCGGGACGAAAGGGGGGCATTGGTCCCGGTTGGTGGCTCGAACCGGGATCAAAGGCACCCTTTCGTCCCGGTTCGAGCCACCAACCGGGACCAATAGCCTGGCACAGCGGTGTGGTGGGAGTTTAGTCCCACCTCGCTAGTTGAGAGAGGGCAGCACTGGTTTATAAGGCGCGCTGCGGCTGAGCTTTCGAGCTCCTCTCTAATGCAGGCAGTACTTGCCTAACCTTTGTCACTGCCATGTTGGGCCTGTTGGGCCCGCGGGCCTGCATCCTGGCCCATGTACAGATGGGTTTCTAGTCGTATGCAGGCCGTGGTGGACCAGTAGGCGGCATTTTTTTTATTTTTTATGTCATTTTAGTTTGCTATTAAAGTTTTTTACATAAAATACTTTATGAAAATTCTTTTTGCTATTAAAGTTTTTAACAAAAAATACTTTGATAATTTTAGTTGCATAAATTTTATATAATTTTAAGTTAATATTATTTTGATAATATTTTTTTATTGTTTATGTCATTTTAGTTTGCTATTAAAGTTTATAACATAAAATACTTTATGAAAATTCTTTTTGCTATTAAAGTTTTTAACAAAAAATACTTTGATAATTTTAGTTGCATAAATTTTATATAATTTTAAGTTAATATTATTTTGATAATAACTAGAGGTTTATAAAAGCTTTTTAGTTGATTCTTTTTGCTATTGAAGAATATTATAGTTTTGTTTTAGTTGATCATAACAAAATATTTTAATTGATTCTTTTTAGTTCATTCTTTTTGCTATTAGAGTTTTATAAAAGCTTTTTACTTCTTTCTTTTTGCTATTACAGTTTTATAAAAGCTTTTTAGTTCATTCTTTTGAAAAGCACTACAAATGAACTCTGAAAAGGTTGAAAGTTGGCATGGTATCATCATTTCACCCACATAGCATGTGCTAAAAAGTTGAGAGGGTTACGGCAAAAGCTGGATACACTTCGTGTACAAAATGGACAATCTCTTTCGAAGTATCAGGGTTTCGGACGAAAACTCATCTGTTACAAAAGGCATTTCATTTTTTCTTCGTGTAATCAGAGCCATCATCGTATCCTCCTTCACTTTTTATTCGTGTGTTTCCCTTGCTTATTGCGCCATAACCATGGATAATCTTCATCGTTTAACTGGGTGCTTGGGTCAGCCTTCACTTTGAAGGGAGGAATTTCATGAAACTTTTCATAATCTTCAGACATGTCTGTCTTGCCCTCCACTCCCACGATGTCTCTTTTCCCTGAAAGAACTATGTGGCGCTTTGGCTCATCGTATGATGTATTCGCTTCCTTATCTTTTCTTTTTCTCGGTTTGGTAGACATGTCCTTCACATAGAAATACTGCGCCACATCATTGGCTAGGACGAATGGTTCGTCTGTGTACCCAAGATTGTTGAGATCCACTGTTGTCATTCCGTACTGTGGGTCTACCTGTACCCCGCCTCCTGACAGATTGACCCATTTGCACCGAAACAAAGGGACCTTAAAATCATGTCCATAGTCAAGTTCCCATATGTCCACTATGTAACCATAATATGTGTCCTTTCCCCTGTTGGTTGCTGCATCAAAGCGGACACCACTGTTTTGGTTGGTGCTCTTTTGATCTTGGGCGATCGTGTAAAATGTATTCCCATTTATCTCGTACCCTTGGTAAGTCAATACAGTCGAAGATGGTCCCCTGGCCAACGAGTACAGCTCATCTCCAACAGTGGTGTTACCCATGAGATGTGTTTGCAACCAACTGCCGAAAGTCCTGATGTGTTCCCATGTAATCCAGTCGTCACACTGCTCCGGGTGTTTGGAGCGCAGAATATTCTTGTGTTCATTGACATACGGGGTCACCATGGTAGAATTCTGTAGAACTGTGTAGTGTGCTTGAGCCCAAGAATGCCCGTCCCTACATATTATTGAGTCCGCTCCTAGCGTGCCTTTTCCAGTCAGTCTCCCCTCATACCGCGATTGAGGGAGACCAATCTTCTTAAGGTCAGGAATGAAGTCAACACAAAACCCAATGACCTCCTCTGTCTGATGGCCCATGGAGATGCTTCCTTCTGGCCAAGCACGGTTACAAACATATTTCTTTAAGACTCCCATGAACCTCTCAAAGGGGAACATATTGTGTAGAAATACGGGGCCCAGAATGGCAATCTCGTCGACTAGATGAACTAGGACGTGCGTCATGATATTGAAGAAGGATGGTGGGAACACCAGCTCGAAACTGACTAGACATTGCACCAAATCATTCTTTAACCTTGGTAGGATTTCTGGATCGATTACCTTCTGAGAGATTGCATTGAGGAATGCACATAGCTTCACAATGGCTAATAGAAGCCCCCTCAATGCAACCGGAAGCAGTTGCGTCATAATCACGTGGCAGTCATGAGACTTTAGGTTCTGGAACTTTTTCTCTGAGATATTTATTATTCCCTTTATATTGGACGAGAAGCCAGATGGGACCTTCATACTGAGCAGGCATTCAAAGAAGATTTCCTTCTCTTCTTTGGTAAGAGCGTAGCTGGCAGGACCTTCATACTGCTTTGGATGCATGCCGTCTTTTTCGTGCACACGTTGCTTGTCCTCCCGTGCCTCCGGTGTATCTTTTGTCTTCCCATACATGCCCAAGAAGCCTAGCAGGTTCACGCAAAGGTTCTTCGTCACGTGCATCACGTCGATTGCAGAGCGGACCTCTAGGTCTTTCCAATAGGGTAGGTCCCAAAATATAGATTTCTTCTTCCACATGGGTGCGCGTCCCTCAGCGTCATTCGGAACAGATTGTCCGCCACGACCCTTTCCAAAGATTACTTGTAAATCCTTGACCATATCAAGTATGTGATCACCAGTACGGAGGGCGGGCTTCTTCCGGTGATCTGCCTCACCTTTGAAATGCTTGCCTTTCTATCGACATTGATGGTTGGTCGGAAGAAATTGACGATGTCCCAGGTACACATTCTTCCTGCATTTCTCCAAATATATACTTTCGGTGTCATCTAAACAGTGCGTGCATGCGTGGTATCCCTTGTTTGTCTGTCCTGAAAGGTTACTGAGAGCAGGCCAATCATTGATGGTTACAAACAGCAACGCATGTAGGTCAAATTCCTGCTGTTTGTGCTCATCCCACACACGTACACCTTTTCCATTCCACAGCTGTAAAAGTTCTTCAACTAATGGCCTTAGGTACACATCAATGTCGTTGCCGGGTTGCTTAGGGCCTTGGATGAGCACTGGCATCATAATGAACTTCCGCTTCATGCACAACCAAGGAGGAAGGTTATAGATACATAGAGTCACAAGCCAGGTGCTATGATTGCTGCTCTGCTCCCCAAAAGGATTAATGCCATCTGCGCTTAACCCAAACCATACGTTCCTTGCGTCACCTGCAAAGTCCCCCCACCTTCTCTCGATTTTTCTCCACTGCGACCCGTCAACGGGTGCTCTCAACTTCCCATCTTTCTTACGGTCTTCCTTGTGCCATCGCATCAACTTGGCATGCTCTTTGTTTCTGAACAGACGTTTCAGCCGTGGTATTATAGGAGCATACCACATCACCTTGGCAGGAACCCTCTTCCTGGGGCGCTCGCCCTCAACATCACCAGGGTCATCTCGTCTGATCTTATACTGCAATGCACCGCATACCGGGCTTGCGTTCAAATCCTCGTACTCACCGCGGTAGAGGATGCAGTCATTAGGGCATGCATGTATCTTCTGCACCTCCAATCCTAGAGGGCATAGAACCTTCTTTGCTTCGTACGTACTGTCGGGCAATTCGTTATCCTTTGGAAGCTTCTTCTTCATTATTTTCAGTAGCTTCCCAAATCCGTTGTCAGATACACCATTGTCTGCCTTCCATTGCAGCAATTCCAGTGTGGTACCGAGCTTTGTGTTGTCATCTTCGCAATTTGGGTACAACCCTTTTTTGTGATCCTCTAACATGCGATCGAACTTCAACTTCTCCCTTTCACTTTGGCATTGTCTCTTTGCATCAACAATGACCCGGCGAAGATCATCATCGGGCACATCGTCTGGTTCCTCTTGATCTTCAACTTCCCCCGTTGCAGTATCACCATATTCAGGGGGATAGTTGTCATCATCCTCTTCTTCTTCGTTGTCTTCCATCATAACCCCTCTTTCTCCGTGCTTGGTCCAAACATTATAGTGTGGCATGAAACCCTTCTCAAGCAGGTGGACGTGAAGGGTTTTCAAGTTAGAGTAATCCTTCGTATTCTCACAGACAGGGCATGGACAATACATAAAACCATTCTGCTTGTTTGCCTCAGCCACTTCGAGAAATTTATGCAGGCCCTCAAGATACTCGGAGGTGCGTCGGTCACCATACATCCATTGCCGGTTCATCAGCTGCGTGCATTATATAATTAAGTGTATCAAAAACCATTACAGAACATCCTGAATAGAGAAGTGACCAAATTAATACAAGTTCATCATCACATTAAAACCAAAGTACAGTAGTGATCAAATGTTATTACTGAAAAAATAAATACATAAAGTTCGTACATATATAGTTCTCATAGAACAACATATAGCTCTCTAGAGCATCTAATTAAAACATACATTGAAACTATGAAAAACATTTAAATGCAACAACAAATGCGATCATAATCGCAACTAAGGTATATCATTATGCGATCATAATGAGGCTTGGTATCATTATGCCGTTGGATCAATTGTTACCTTAGTTGCGATTATGATCGCATTTGTTGTTGCATTTAAATGTTTTTCATAGTTTCAATGTATGTTTTAATTAGATGCTCTAGAGAGCTATATGTTGTTCTATGAGAACTATATATGTACGAACTTTATGTATTTATTTTTTCAGTAATAACATTTGATCACTACTGTACTTTGGTTTTAATGTGATGATGAACTTGTATTAATTTGGTCACTTCTCTATTCAGGATGTTCTGTAATGGTTTTTGATACACTTAATTATATAATGCACGCAGCTGATGAACCGGCAATGGATGTATGGTGACCGACGCACCTCCGAGTATCTTGAGGGCCTGCATAAATTTCTCGAAGTGGCTGAGGCAAACAAGCAGAATGGTTTTATGTATTGTCCATGCCCTGTCTGTGAGAATACGAAGGATTACTCTAACTTGAAAACCCTTCACGTCCACCTGCTTGAGAAGGGTTTCATGCCACACTATAATGTTTGGACCAAGCACGGAGAAAGAGGGGTTATGATGGAAGACAACGAAGAAGAAGAGGATGATGACAACTATCCCCCTGAATACGGTGATACTGCAACGGGGGAAGTTGAAGATCAAGAGGAACCAGACGATGTGCCCGATGATGATCTTCGCCGGGTCATTGTTGATGCAAAGAGACAATGCCAAAGTGAAAGGGAGAAGTTGAAGTTCGATCGCATGTTAGAGGATCACAAAAAAGGGTTGTACCCAAATTGCGAAGATGACAACACAAAGCTCGGTACCACACTGGAATTGCTGCAATGGAAGGCAGACAATGGTGTATCTGACAACGGATTTGGGAAGCTACTGAAAATAATGAAGAAGAAGCTTCCAAAGGATAACGAATTGCCCGACAGTACGTACGAAGCAAAGAAGGTTCTATGCCCTCTAGGATTGGAGGTGCAGAAGATACATGCATGCCCTAATGACTACATCCTCTACCGCGGTGAGTACAAGGATTTGAACGCAAGCCCGGTATGCGGTGCATTGCGGTATAAGATCAGACGAGATGACCCTGGTGATGTTGAGGGCAAGCGCCCCAGGAAGAGGGTTCCTGCCAAGGTGATGTGGTATGCTCCTATAATACCACGGCTGAAACGTCTGTTCAGAAACAAAGAGCATGCCAAGTTGATGCGATGGCACAAGGAAGACCGTAAGAAAGACGGGAAGTTGAGAGCACCCGCTGACGGGTCGCAGTGGAGAAAAATCGAGAGAAGGTGGGGGGACTTTGCAGGTGACGCAAGGAACGTATGGTTTGGTTTAAGTGCAGATGGCATTAATCCTTTTGGGGAGCAGAGCAGCAATCATAGCACCTGGCCCATGACTCTATGTATCTATAACCTTCCTCCTTGGTTGTGCATGAAGCGGAAGTTCATTATGATGCCAGTGCTCATCCAAGGCCCTAAGCAACCCGGCAATGACATTGATGTGTACCTAAGGCAATTAGTTGAAGAACTTTTACAGCTGTGGAATGGAAAAGGTGTACGTGTGTGGGATGAGCACAAACAGCAGGAATTTGACCTACATGCGTTGCTGTTTGTAACCATCAATGATTGGCCTGCTCTTAGTAACCTTTCAGGACAGACAAACAAGGGATACCACGCATGCACGCACTGTTTAGATGATACCGAAAGTATATATTTGGACAAATGTAGGAAGAATGTGTACCTGGGACATCGTCGATTTCTTTCGACCAACCATCTCTTCAAAAGAAAGGCAAGCATTTCAAAGGTGAGGCAGATCACCGAAAGAAGCCCGCCCTCCATACTGGTGATGCCATACTTGATATGGTCAAGGATTTACAAGTAATCTATGGAAAGGGTCCTGGCGGACAATCTGTTCCGAATGACGCTGAGGGACGCGCACCCATGTGGAAGAAGAAATCTATATTTTGGGACCTACCCTATTGGAAAGACCTAGAGGTCCGCTCTGCAATCGACGTGATGCACGTGATGAAGAATCTTTGCGTGAACCTGCTAGGCTTCTTGGGCGTGTATGGGAAGACAAAAGATACACCGGAGGCACGGGAGGACCAGCAACGTGTGCACGAAAAAGACGGCATGCATCCAAAGCAGTATGAAGGTCCTGCCAGCTACGCTCTTACCAAAGAAGAGAAGGAAATCTTCTTTGAATGCCTACTCAGTATGAAGGTCCCGTCTGGCTTCTCGTCGAATATAAAGGGAATAATAAATATGGCAGAGAAAAAGTTCCAGAACCTAAAGTCTCAGGACTGCCACGTGATTATGACGCAGCTGCTTCCGGTTGCATTGAGGGGGCTTCTACCGGAAAACGTTCGATTAGCCATTGTGAAGCTATGTGCATTCCTCAATGAAATCTCTCAAAGGTAATCGATCCAGAAATCCTACCAAGGTTAAAGAATGATTTGGTGCAATGTCTTGTCAGTTTCGAGCTGGTGTTCCCACCATCCTTCTTCAATATCATGACGCACGTCCTAGTTCGTCTAGTCGACGAGATTGCCATTCTGGGTCCTGTATTTCTACACAATATGTTCCCCTTTGAGAGGTTCATGGGAGTCTTAAAGAAATATGTTTGTAACCGTGCTAGGCCAGAAGGAAGCATCTCCATGGGCCATCAAACAAAGGAGGTCATTGGGTTTTGTGTTGACTTTATTCCTGACCTTAAGCCGGTTGGTCTCCCTCAATCGCGGTATGAGGGGAGACTGACTGGAAAAGGCACGCTAGGAGCGGATTCAATAATATGTAGGGACGGGCATTCTTGGGCTCAAGCACACTACACAGTTCTACAGAATTCTACCTTGGTGACCCCGTATGTCAATGAACACAAGAATTTTCTACGCTCCAAACACCCGGAGCAGTCTGACGACTGGATTACATGTGAACACATCAGGACTTTCGGCAGTTGGATTCAAACACATCTCATGGGTAACAACATTGTTGGAGATGAGCTGTACTCGTTGGCCAGGGGACCATCTTCGACTGTATTAACTTACCAAGGGTACGAGATAAATGGGAATACATTTTACACGATCGCCCAAGATCAAAAGAGCACCAACCAAAACAGTGGTGTCCGCTTTGATGCAGCAACCAACAGGGGAAAGGACACATATTATGGTTACATAGTGGACATATGGGAACTTGACTATGGACATGATTTTAAGGTCCCTTTGTTTCGGTGCAAATGGGTCAATCTGTCAGGAGGCGGGGTACAGGTAGACCCGCAGTACGGAATGACAACAGTGGATCTCAACAATCTTGGTTACACAGACGAACCATTCGTCCTAGCCAATGATGTGGCGCAGGTTTTCTATGTGAAGGACATGTCTACCAAACCGAGAAAAAGAAAAGATAAGGAAGCGAATACATCATACGATGAGCCAAAGCGCCACATAGTTCTTTCAGGGAAAAGAGACATCGTGGGAGTGGAGGGCAAGACAGACATGTCTGAAGATTATGAAAAGTTTCATGAAATTCCTCCCTTCAAAGTGAAGGCTGACCCAAGCACCCTGTTAAACGATGAAGATTATCCATGGTTACGGCGCAATAAGCAAGGGACACACGCGAAGAAAAAGTGAAGACTTTCTCTCCACAACTATTCTGATGATGGCTTTGATCTAGAATATCACTGCAGTTACATGTCAAGAAATGAAATGCCTTTTGTAACATATGAGTTTTCGTTCGAAACCGTGATACTTCGAAAGAGATTGTCCATTTTGTACACGAAGTGCATCCAGTTTTTGCTGTAACCCTCTCAACTTTTTAGCACATGCTATGTGGGTGAAATGATGATACCATGCCAACTTTCAACCTTTTCAGAGTTCATTTGTACTGCTTTTCAATTTCAGGGTCATTTAGCTCAAAAAAATCAGTAAATGCATGAAAAATAGCAAATGAAGTCAGAAAGGGTTGAAAATTGATGATGTGGCTTTGAATGGTGCATGTTGAACACACAAAAAGTCTGGAGTTGAAATAAGTTTAAAAAAATGAAATGCCTTTGTAACATATGAGTTTTCGTCCGAAACCCTGATGCTTCGAAAGAGATTGTCCATTTTGTACACGAAGTACATCCAGTTTTTGCCGTAACCCTCTCAACTTTTTAGCACATGCTATGTGGGTGAAATGATGATACCATGCCAACTTTCAACCTTTTCAGAGTTCATTTTAGTGCTTTTCAATTTCAGGGTCATTTAGCTCAAAAAAAAGATTAAATGCATGAAAAATAGCAAATGAAGTCAGAAAGGGTTGAAAATTGATGATGTGGCTTTGAATGGTGCATATTGAACGCACAAAAATTCTGGAGTTCAAATAAGTTTAAAAAAATATGAAATGCCTTCGTAACACATGAGTTTTCGTCCGAAACCCTGATACTTCGAAAGAGATTGTCCAGTTTGTACACGAAGTGCATCCATTTTTTCCCGTAACCCTCTCAACTTTTTAGCACATGCTATGTGGGTGAAATGATGATACCATGCCAAGTTTCAACCTGTTCAGAGTTCATTTGTAGTGCTTTTCAATTTCAGGGTCATTTAGCTCAAAGAATGAACTAATAGCAAAAAGAATGAACTAAAAAGCTTTTATAAAACTCTAATAGCAAAAAGAATGAACTAAAAAGAATCAATTATTTTTTTTTGTTATGATCAACTAAAACAAAACTATAATATTCTTCAAGAGCAAAAAGAATCAACTAAAAAGCTTTTATAAACCTCTAGTTATTATAAAAGTATTTTTGAAACTAAAATTATATAAAATTTATGCAACTAAAATTATCAAAGTATTTTTTGTTCAAAACTTTAATAGCAAAAATAATTTTCATAAAGTATTTTTTGTTAGAAACTTTAATAGCAAACTAAAATAACAAAATCTGTTTTTGATTAAAACACCCATTTAAAATAACCTAAAAATTACCAAATTGAATATAATGATAAAACAGACTAATATTAAACAGCAGGAAAAAGAATCACTCAAAAATCTATTTTTAAAGTAAAGTTATTCACAAACTAGTGATTCACACAAATTTCAAAGAATTCAAATTTAAACTATTCAAATTTGAAAAGTACTGGCACTAACAGAAAGTTTATAATTTTTGTGACCTAAAGCAAAAAGAATCACTCAAAAACTCTAAGTATTTAGCTGTAAGTAGAAACAAAAGAAAATAAATAAAGCAAAAAACAAAACAAAAATACTGGAAAAGACCTTTAGTCCCGGTTGCTACCACAAACCAGGACTAAAAAGTAAAAAAAAATTAAAAAAATGCCGCCTACTGGGCCACCACGGCCTGCATACGACTAGAAACCCAACCCGCTAGTTGGGCCAGGATGCAGGCCCGCAGCAGGCCTAGTAGGCCCACAGGCAGAGAGAGTGCGTTTAGGCCCGTAGGCCTGCATAAGAGAGGAGCTCGAGAGGGTTGGCGCAGCCGCGCTTATAAACCACTCTCGACGCCTCTCAGCTAGCGAGGTGGGACTAAACATCCACCCACCCGACGCCGTGCCAGCCGCAGCCCTTTAGTCCCGGTTGGTGGCACCAACCGGGATTAAAGGCCCCCCTTTAGTCCCGGTCCGAGCCACCAACCGGGACTAAAGGGCTCTGCTTCCCGCCCTTTGCGCTGCTGAAAATGACCTTTAGTCCCGGTTGGTGGCTGCAACTGGGACTAAAGGGGGGCCTTTAGTCCCGGTTGCAGCCACCAACCGGGACTAAAGGTGGGGCTATATAAGCCAACACTTATGAAATTTCCAATCCCCATCTGCAGTTCCCCCGACGACGCCGCCGGGCTGCCCGAGCTCGCCGTCGACGCCCTCGCCGTCAGGCTGCTCCACCTCGCCGTCGACGCCCTCGCCGACGCCCTCGACGCCCTCTGCCCCGACGCGCGCCCTGCCCCGACGCCGGCGCCGCTCCCCGCGCCCCTGCCCTGCCCCGACGCCGCCCCTAGTGAGCCCCCCCTTCCCCCCGCCCCTGTCCTACCCCGACGCCGCCGCCGCCACCGTCCCAGCTGCTCTGCTTGCCGTGCCGCCGCCCCTGCTCTGCTTTTTTTTTTGTTCATAGAATTTTTTTTGTCCATTGATGTATGTATGGATGGTGTATGTATGTATATGCAGATGTATGGATGATCCATGGATGTATGCATTGATGTATGCTTTTTTTTTGTTCATAGAATTTTTTTTGTCCATTGATGTATGCTTTTTTTTGTTCATATTAAGTTTACTAAGTTTACTAAGTTCATGATGATCTTGCTAAAACTCATATTAAGTTTACTGAGTTTTACTTTGCCTAAATCGGGGAGAGCCAACTTTACTAAATGTTCATGATTTTTTTTGTTCATACAAAAAAAATTTGTACATAGAATTTTTTTTTGTTCATGATGATCTTGCTAAAACTCATATTAAGTTTGAATATATGAGCAATGATGTATGGATGATCCATGGATGTATGCATATTGTTTTTCTATATCGGGGAGAGGCAACTTTACTAAATGGGCATGATGATCTTACTAAGTTTTACTTTGCCTAAATCGGGGAGAGGCAACTTTACTAAATGGGCATGATGATAATGAAATTTACTAAGGTTAATTATGGGAGAGAGGGAGTAACAACTCATATATTCAAAATTTACTCCCGGTCCGCTCGCCCGACCAACCGATCTGGAGGCCACCCAAACCCTAGAAGAAAGAGCGTTGTCGATCTCCTACCCCCTTCCGCCCCTACCCGTTTGTATATGCAGGAGATCTCCTACCCTAGATGTATATATGTATGTATGTATACTTTAGTATGTAGATGTATATGTATATCATAGCAAAAAAAAAGATGTATTCCCGGATGTTACCCCCCTTCACCTATATCGTGTAGTGCCGCGTTAGAACACCCCTAACTCTCTCGGGAATTCAACATATCCCCGATAACTTCGACATGAGGGGGGGTCGTTAAAACATAACCCCGATAACTTCGACCTGAGGGGGGGGTCGTTAAAACATAACCCCGATAACTTCGACATGAGGGGGCCGGGGGGGTGGTTCGTTAAAACATAACCCCCTAGAAGAAAGAGCGTTGTCGATCTACCCCCTCCCGCCCCTACCCGTAATTGTTATGTATAATACTATATATTGGCGTCTAATTCACCGGTCTTACCTCAGTGAACCGAAGGGACTTTATTTATTCGGTAGGTGGCCGGCATAGGTCAATGTGGTAGAATGGATAGTTCGATCTCCTGCATAGCGATTATTTTTTGTAAAGTGTCCTCTCCTGAAAGTATAACCCCGATAACTTCGACATGAGGGGGGACGTCGGACATGCATGAGAGAGGCGGTCCGCAAAGTATCCTCTCTTGAAAGTATAACCCCCGATAACTTTGCATGATGTTTGCGACTAATCCATTGCTCATATATGCATATGATTCCTTGTTGTGATTAGCTAGGTCTATGTTTGCCACTAATCCATCTCTCATGGTTGTATATTGCCATGTTGTAATATTTGCAGAAACTATGGACAGAGACTTAGAAAAAGAAGAGTTGTTGGGGGATATAATCTGCGGTGAAGGTGATATCACCTTGTCGTTTTTCAACGACACCGATGGTGAGGAAGGAGATCATGATGGCTCTGGTGATCGAGTGGAGGAGGAAGGAGATCATGACGGCTCCGGTGATCCAACGGAGAAGGGAGCCTTAACTGTTTCAAAGTCCGGCGAGGTATATATATATTAATTAAGCCTCTGCTGACTAGATGCATTAATTGTTTTGTATGTACATATATTGACGCTTCTTTCTTCTTTTAGCCCTCCGGATCGAGCCAAACTTCGGCAAGGAGACGAGGCCCGAAGAAAAGGTTGGGCCAGGATGAAAGGTTCACGATCGAAGAAATCGCTCCAGATGGCCAACCGATTGCTCCCAAGCGGACCAAGGACACATTTGTACATCAGTGCGGAGTTGTTGTTAGGGACAGCGTCCCGATCAGCATCCAAGAATGGAATAAGAAGAAGGACCCTGAAGTTTCTTATGTCCAAGATAGACTGAAAGATGATCTTTGGAACTCCCTGATGACAAATTTCAGCCTACCACCAGAGGAGGATCCGAATAACCCAGTTATACAGCGAAAGGTCAAGGCGTTTGCTCTTAAGAAGATGGCAGAACTATTCAAGAACTGGAAGAAAGATTTGAAGAAAAAGTTTGTCGACAAAGACGAGACTCCAGAATTCACCGGTCAATATGAGAAGATAAGAGATCACTGGCCCGCATTTGTGGCCTACAAGAAATCGGAGAAGGCTAAGCAAAGGTCACTGACAAACAAGCAAAATGCTGCAAAGAAGCAGTACCACCATACCATGGGGTCAGGTGGCTACAGCAAAGCCCGGCCGTTGTGGGACAAAGCTGAGCAAGACCTGCTTGCTAAAGGGGTCCAACCAGCAACATTGCACAGGCCAGATCGGGCAAGGACTTGGTTCTTCGGGGTTGGGGGAACTTTGGACCCAAAAACAGGGAAGTGTGTTTGGACAAACGAGCAACTTGCAATACCCATCCGGAAGCTTGAGGCAGCAATCAAGGTAGCGCAGGATGGGACGTTCATTCCCGACAGAGAGAAGGACGAGCTGACAGAGGCCCTCGGGAATCCTGAACACCCTGGACGAACACGAGGCACATCAGGCTCCGTTCCGTGGGTGCATGGGTTTTCCGACAGCGGTGGTTATAGAAGCCGAGAGGGAAAGAAGAAAGAGGAAGCAAGCGAAATGCAGAAGCTCAGTGCAAGATTAGCGAAACTAGAGGAACTTGAGAGCCAGCGAGCTACCGGCCAACCATCTTAGCGGCACGAAGATCCTTCCTTCGACACTACCCTAGACGCTACCCCACCATCTCAGCGGAGAAGCAGTGTGGCTTCCACGGAGCTCGTTCAGCCTGATTTCACGGCTCCTCGCTACCCCGTGGATAGTATCACGGAGGCTGAACATTGTGTGCTAATGGCGAAATGCCAGAACCTGACCTTGAAGGCGGCGGTCGGCTTTGTTTTACCTCCTCGAGCTGAGGGAACTTCCCATTGCCGTCCGATTCCACATGGCTATGCTATTGTCATGGTGGATGAAATAATGGAGGGATTTGAGGGGCTGGAGCTTGACTACACTACAGGTGAAGGGGATAATCTTCTGGAAAATGCCTTAAGGAGTACCTGTCTATGGAGAAAGGAGAACATCAAGCTTCCAAACTGGACGCCGCGTCAGCAGACGCAGCCGGATGAGGCCCCTCAACAGACTCCTCACAGTCCAGCTCAGCCGGATGAGGTCCCTCAGCAGACTCAGCCGGATGAGGCCCCTCAGCAGAGTCCTCTTCCACCTCAGCTGTCTCCGGCGCGTCAGCGGACTCCGCCTCCTCCGGCGCGTCAGCGGACTCCGCTGCCTCAGCAATAGTGGAAGAGAGCCGCCGCCGCTTCGGCGGCTAGCAGTACAAAAGGCGGGAAGAAATTTAAATTTGGTCCAAGCCTCAGGGTTCCTCCAAAGTTACCATATGAGAGGACTGACAAGGAAACCGATGACATCATGAAAGCCGAACTGCAGGCCCATTTTGAACCGAAACGTCCACCTCCGAAGGAAACAATAGATCCGGTGAAAGCGAAGCACACTCTGTATGCCCTTAAGCGACCACCACCACCTCCGCCACAATCCAACTATGACCGCTATATTGAAAAAACATATGATGAAGCGCGGCGGTCGGGAAGTACTGCCAGTGCTTCAAGACGAAGAAGTGGGAAAACAATTCCCCAGCTCGGCGAACAGGAGAAGCAATCGTGCCCCCCGCTCAAGGTGTCTAGCGATATCGCTAATCATCCGGGGCTACTGCCCGGTACCACTCTTGGTGATTACGTGGACGATGATGTACAGTTTGAAACGGCTGAGGTAGTAGAGATCTTTAGATACGAGCACGGGAAGCCTCTCGTCAAACCTGATCATCCTCATCTAACAACGATGATGCGAAGATTGCATGAGTGGTACTTGGAAAGTTGCAGGAAGAATGGGTCCGATTGTTTGATGGTGAGAATTAAAGATGAGCACGACCTCATTGGAGTCGACCTGATGCCTGTTGAATTTGTGGAGTTATTTCAGTTATTCAATCGTGTAGTGCCGCGTTAGAACACCCCTAACTCTCTCGGGAATTCAACATATCCCCGATAACTTCGACATGAGGGGGGGGTCGTTAAAACATAACCCCGATAACTTCGACCTAAGGGGGGGGTCGTTAAAACATAACCCTGATAACTTCGACATGAGGGGGCCGGGGGGTGGTTCGTTAAAACATAACCCCCTAGAAGAAAGAGCGTTGTCGATCTACCCCCTCCCGCCCCTACCCGTAATTGTTATGTATAATACTATATATTGGCGTCTAATTCACCGGTCTTACCTCAGTGAACCGAAGGGACTTTATTTATTTGGTAGGCGGCTGGCATAGGTCAATGTGGTAGAATGGATAGTTCGATCTCCTGCATAGCGATTATTTTTTGTAAAGTGTCCTCTCCTGAAAGTATAACCCTGATAACTTCGACTTGAGGGGGGACGTCGGACATGCATGAGAGAGGAGGTCCGCAAAGTATCCTCTCTTGAAAGTATAACCCCCGATAACTTTGCATGATGTTTGCGACTAATCCATTGCTCATATATGCATATGATTCCTTGTTGTGATTAGCTAGGTCTATGTTTGCCACTAATCCATCTCTCATGGTTGTATATTGCCATGTTGTAATATTTGCAGAAACTATGGACAGAGACTTAGAAAAAGAAGAGTTGTTGGGGGATATAATCTGCGGCGAAGGTGATATCACCTTGTCGTTTCTCAACGACACCGATGGTGAGGAAGGAGATCATGACGGCTCTGGTGATCGAGTGGAGGAGGAAGGAGATCATGACGGCTCTGGTGATCCAACGGAGAAGGGAGCCTTAACTGTTTCAAAGTCCGGCGAGGTATATATATATATTAATTAAGTCTCTGCTGACTAGATGCATTAATTGTTTTGTATGTACATATATTGACGCTTCTTTCTTCTTTTAGCCCTCCGGATCGAGCCAAACTTCGGCAAGGAGACGAGGCCCGAAGAAAAGGTTGGGCCAGGATGAAAGGTTCACGATCGAAGAAATCGCTCCAGATGGCCAACCGATTGCTCCCAAGCGGACCAAGGACACATTTGTACATCAGTGTGGAGTTGTTGTTAGGGACAGCGTCCCGATCAGCATCCAAGAATGGAATAAGAAGAAGGACCCTGAAGTTTCTTATGTCCAAGATAGACTGAAAGATGATCTTTGGAACTCGCTGATGACAAATTTCAGCCTACCGCCAGAGGAGGATCCGAATAACCCAGTTATACAGCGAAAGGTCAAGGCGTTTGCTCTTAAGAAGATGGCAGAACTATTCAAGAACTGGACGAAAGATTTGAAGAAAAAGTTTGTCGACAAAGACGAGACTTCAGAATTCACCGGTCAATATGAGAAGATAAGAGATCACTGGCCTGCATTTGTGGCCTACAAGAAATCGGAGAAGGCTAAGCAAAGGTCACTGACAAACAAGCAAAATGCTGCAAAGAAGCAGTATCACCATACCATGGGGTCAGGTGGCTACAGCAAAGCCCGGCCGTTGTGGGACAAAGCTGAGCAAGACCTGCTTGCTAAAGGGGTCCAACCAGCGACATTGCACTGGCCAGATCGGGCAAGGACTTGGTTCTTCGGGGTTGGGGGAACTTTGGACCCAGAAACAGGGAAGTGTGTTTGGATGAATGAGCAACTTGCAATACCCATCCGGAAGCTTGAGGCAGCAATCAAGGCAGCGCAGGAAGGGACGTTCATTCCCGACAGAGAGAAGGACGAGCTGACAGAGGCCCTCGGGAATCCTGAACACCCTGGACGAACACGAGGCACATCAGGCTCCGTTCTGTGGGTGCAAGGGTTTTCCGACAGCGGTGGTTATAGAAGCCGAGAGAGAAAGAAGAAAGAGGAAGCAAGCGAAATGCAGAAGCTCAGTGCAAGATTAGCGAAACTAGAGGAACTTGAGAGCCAGCGAGCTACCGGCCAACCATCTCAGCGACACGAAGATCCTTCCTTCGACACTGCCCCAGAAGCTACCCCACCATCTCAGCGGAGAAGCAGCGTGGCTCCCACGGAGCTCGTTCAGCCTGATTTCATGGCTCCTCGCTACCCCGTGGATAGTATCACGGAGGCTGAACATTGTGTGCTAATGGCGAAATGCCAGAACCTGACCTTGAAGGCGGCGGTCGGCTCTGTTTTACCTCCTCGAGCTGAGGGAACTTTCCATTGCCGTCCGATTCCACATGGCTATGCTATTGTCACGGTGGATGAAATAATGGAGGGATTTGAGGGGCTGGAGCTTGACTACACTACAGGTGAAGTGGATAATCTTCTGGAAAATGCCTTAAGGAGTACCTGTCTATGGAGAAAGGAGAACATCAAGCTTCCAAACTGGACGCCGCCTCAGCAGACGCAGCCGGATGAGGCCCCTCAGTAGACTCCTCACAGTCCAGCTCAGCCGGATGAGGCCCCTCAGCAGACTCAGCCGGATGAGGCCCCTCAGCAGAGTCCTCTTCCGCCTCAGCTGTCTCCAGCGCGTCAGCGGACTCCGCCTCCTCTGGCGCGTCAGCGGACTCCACCGCCTCAGCAACAGCGGAAGAGAGCCGCCGCCGCTCCGGCGGCTAGCAGTACAAAAGGCGGGAAGAAATTCAAATTTGGTCCAAGCCTCAGGGTTCCTCCAAAGTTACCACATGAGAGGACTGACAAGGAAACCGATGACATCGTGAAAGCCGAACTGCAGGCCCATTTTGAACCGAAACGTCCACCTCCGAAGGAAACAATAGATCCGGTGAAAGCGAAGCGCACTCTGGATGCCCTTAAGCGACCACCACCGCCTCCGCCGCAATCCAACTATGACCGCTGTATTGAAAAGACATATGATGAAGCGCGGCGGTCGGGAAGTACTGCCAGTGCTTCAAGACGAAGAAGTGGGAAAACAATTCCCCAGCTCGGCGAACAGGAGAAGCAATCGTGCCCCCCGCTCAAGGTGTCTAGCGATATCGTTAATCATCCGGGGCTACTGCCCGGTACCACTCTTGGTGATTACGTGGCCGATGATGTACAGTTTGAAACGGTTGAGGTAGTAGAGATCTTTAGATACGAGCACGGGAAGCCTCTCGTCAAACCTGATCATCCTCATCTAACAACGATGATGCGAAGATTGCATGAGTGGTACTTGGAAAGCTGCAGGAAGAATGGGTCCGATTGTTTGATGGTGAGAATTAAAGATGAGCACGACCTCATTGGAGTCGACCTGATGCTTGTTGAATTTGTGGAGTTATTTCAGTTATTCAATCAAGAGGCCCTCGACAAACAACTCATGACTTGCTACTGTCTGTAAGTATTACTTCTGTAATTAAGTCTCTAGCTCAGCTCGTTCATTGCATGTATATATAATTATACTCACTATATTATGCAGATTGAAGATCGTCGAATGCCCAAAAAGACAAATCTATGACATTGGGTTCATTAGCCCAAATACCGTAAATGAATGGGCGGTACAAAACAGAGTTAAAGAAACCGAGGAAAACTTGCTAAAAGCGTTCCTTCGACATCAAAACAAAAGGGAAATACTCTTTCCTTACAACTTCAAGTGAGTGTTACTGTCTTGTGCATATTCGGTTTCGCTTACTCGAGGTTAAGTACTGTAATTGATGAGTTATGCGTGCGCAGGTTCCACTTTATTCTGCTATCCATTAAGCTTGACGGGGGAGTAGTAACTGTCTTAGACTCAAGACGTAAAGATCCCAAGGATTATGCGGACATGACTGCAATGCTCCAGAAGTAAGTTCAATCAATACCGGGACCATATCGGCAACTTTCGTTCATTTCCTGATATCAAGTAATCATTTTCTTTGCCTGGCAGGGTTTGGAAACAGTTCACCGGAATGGTTCCGGGTCTGAAGAACGAGCTGCGATTTACACACCCCAAAGTAAGTAGTACTAGCTAGTTCCGCACATCTCTCATTGATTCTAGTTTCATCAATACCATTATCATGCTTGATTATCAGTTTGATTGAACTCTATTCTCGTAAAGTGCTGGTGGCAGGCAGTCGGGAATAATTTATGTGGATACTACATTTGCGAGTTCATTCGCGACTCGACCACTGAGCGGGGCTTCTTGTCTGACAAACAATTTGAAGTACGTAAACAATATTCACAATTTTATTTTATTACCATCAATTGTGTTGAGTTTCATTCATATATATGTATTGACCCCCTTCTTTAAATTAGATCTGGCAGATGCGGGATGAACTCCTACCACATGATCGCATACGAGCAATTCAAGAGGAATTGGCGGGATTCTTTCTTGACCACGTCATACATGAAAAGGGAGAATACCATACGGAAATTCAATGGGAGTTTGGCGCTTGATGATGTCAGGGATGTTATATTGTATATATGTAGTAGCGTCGGATAGATATACGAAAACTTGTTGTTCGACCAAGCACGGAGAAAGAGAGGTCACTTCTCTCTATATATGTTCATGACGATCTTGTGTAATTAATGGTTTCCTTCATTTGCTTACTAGCTAGCGTCGAGTTCTCTCTATATATAGTAGCTAGCGTCGACCAAGCACGGAGAAAGAGAGGGCACTTCTCTCTATTAGCTAGCTAACACAATATGAAACCCCTAAACCCTCCAAAACCCCTAAACCTCCCATTTCAAAAAAAAAAAAAAAACCTAGCGCCTGCGAGCTGCTGACGCGTGGCTGCCTTTTGGTCCCAGTTGGTGTTACCAACCGGGACTAAAGGTCCTCCTGCCTGAGTGCTGCGCAGCGGCCACGTGGAGCTCCTTTGGTCCCGGTTGGTGTTACCAACAGGGACTAAAGGTCCTCCTGCCTGGGCGCCCCACAGCAGCCACGTGGAGCACCTTTAGTCCCGGTTCATAAGCCAACCGGGACTAAAGGTTTTGGGCATTAGTCCCGATCGTTTTGTCCCGGTTCCAGAACCAGGACAAAAGGCCCTCTGAAACCGGGACTGATGCCCTGTTTTCTACTAGTGGTGGCAACGGCGTGGAGTTGAACCGTGAATATTGCTAAAAAGAAACATCATGTATGCATTGCATCATATATATCTAACTTAATTATTAGTAACAAATAAACATTTTACTTCTAATTAACTGGCATTTTAACCATTTTCTTCTAATTAAAATTTCAACAAATAAATATTTTGCATATTAGCATTTTATAACAACTAGCTGAATGCCCGTGCGTTGCCACGGACAACAAACTTATACATCCAAACATTGATCAAAACATCATAAGTCATGAAAATGTAGTGTAATTTGCGATTATGACTTGTGTCACATAAAAATTCACATGTATACTATTCCGAAACAATAATATACCACTTCGACTTCAGATGTGTTCCGAGAAAAGCTATACTTCGACATTGTATGCAAATAAAAAAAACTAATTATCTCTTATTAAGCTATAGATGATCTGCTTGACTATGCTACCATTTTTTTTGTTGTACAATTTGCAAATACAAGTATAATACAAAAACAATAACGGCGATGCGCTCTACTTTTCCCCCGTCTAAACTCAAAACAGACCAATGCGCCTCTATGTTATTCTTCTCATTTCAGTTTCTCTGTTCTCCTTTGGTTCTGGATTTGTCTCACTTCTCAACCCACTGCTCCCAGGATTTGTCTGGTAGAGAAAAAGAAAGATCAGAGGCAAAGGATTGCAATGCCTATTAGATGAATTATCCATATGTTTAGTAATGAGTGCAATAAGAAACCTTTGCACAAGTTACAGGAACATCCAGCTGCCTATGATAAACATATGCGGTATAGGATCCATTTTCTTACACAAGAAGTCAAAAACTGACCAGTTCCATGAACATACATTCACACTTCCAGAAATGGGCGCATAGAAATAAAAAATTCTTTCGATTAGATACCGCTACTTGTATCCCAGTACTCGAGTATGCTAGCATACTTCCTTGGATTCAATTTTAGCATGGAAGGAAATAAATTATTGACTCAACAGGTTGCTTCCTTGAAGATACTATATATGTTAAAGCCATTATTGTAGAAACAGTCAGTCAGTGCCAGTACCCTGCATAGTCCCTTCACACCATGATCTTTTCAGATAGAACAATCAGTATGGAACATTCCATTATAGTACCCATTACATTTGAGTCCCAAGATTGAAAAACAATTCCTTCTACAACATTCAATGCCCATGATTTGCTACTGCCTTGGACTTGCATTTGTTGTTTCATAATTTCACAAGGCACATAGACAAAAGATGCAACTGTATCTCCTAGAATGAGCATGTAAAAACTTATGGTGTGTCAAGGAAGCAGCACAGTATTCCAATGGAAAGGCAAATTGTATCGGTACATCGTTACATAAGTGACAAAGCAGAAGACCAGAAAATTTTGAACATGCAAAGAACTCATGCATTGCACCTGTAGCAAATGAACCAGTAAAACCTGCAAATAGGTCAACAATACAAAACGTCGAAACAAGATCAGGAGTACTAAGTTTATCAAGATTACTGCTAATGTTGTAAAAAAGTTCAATAAGGTGGCCATTCTTAACCTTAGGGCTCAGGCAATAAGATTTTTTGCTGATTCTGACAAAAGCTAATACTAAAGTGTTACAGGTTTCTCTGTCAATCTATTCAATAAGGCGAGGGACCCAAACTATTCGGACAATTTGAAAAATATTCTTCTGGACCTGTTTAGGACAACCAAAGAAACACACGACATCCATATGGAAAGATCATTCAATAAAGCAAGAAACACTACAGTTCAGGCCCATATGAAGTGAACAGAAATTTCTAGGGAACGATCTAACAGTTTTAGCCTCTGCTATTATAGGTTGATTCTGCAGCCTTGTTTTTTGGGACTCAACTGGATGTATCATTCCTTCTCCAGATGCGCCTGCAATTGAAGTACACAAATTCTTTCCATAATGCCACATAAAATTTGTTACAGTAATAATGTAGTGCACATCTTTGTAAGTTTTGTTGCCCATTAGTTGTCAACTCTACTACAAATTATCACAGCCTACAGTCGAAGTGCAGCTAAAATTTGGTGAAAATGAATCATCATAAAAATATGTAGCTACTATAGTGAATTATCTTGTTCTCAAAATTCTGAACTATTTACCGGCTCCAATTTGCCATGTTCTTATCTAAACAGTAACCAATTTGATACTATTATGAATCAGAATATATATATGTGATTTTTTAAAACAAAGATAATTGTACTTAACAGGGCCATAACAAGAGGATAGCAACCGGCATTTGTTCTTACCAGAAAGGAGAAAAGGCAAGGCAAGCTTATATCAGTACACGACAAAACATGAAAATGTCAACTGGTGAAAATTAAAACAAACTTTACAATTAACCTGTCCTTTGAAAAAAGGAATAGTAACAAGAAGAATTGATGCAAGCCAAAATTGCTTATTCATACCCGAATGCGGTAAAACAAAATTTTAATGCCAGATTCCAGTGGCACAAAAATCTTTTATTGTACTACTTTCCTCGCCATTTTGCAGCGCCACACAACTCTGATCAGACTATCCATCAACGAGGTTTCCAAATAAAAAAACTACAGTTTGCCTCCGGTCTACAACCATACCACTGGTTAAAGTTAAGAAGATTAACAGGTAATAAAATTCGTATTCAAGCAACATGGACAATAAAAGTTATCTGGATATGCACATCTCTGTTCATGTTCAAAGAAATGAAAGAGAAGCGATATTCACCTTCTGTTTGATGTATTAGATGGAATGAAGTGTGTTGATGCCACAATTAATAGCATCTACTTAGGCATATAGACACTTTCAGATTTTGGCAGGGAAGTTATTAACCTCGCTGGGTTAACATTCAGACTGGAGGCGAACTATGTTATAATAATTTGCTTGAATTCTTACATGACTTGCACTTAGTGGTCAATGTTTTGAGAGACCATAGTTAACTATTATTCCATCACAAGTATAAATTACACCATACTTTCTCTTCCATTAGTCATGTCCAATTGTAGAATTAAAGATGGACATCCGTCATGGTATCATGCAATGCAGCTAATTATCTATCACTGAATTAAATAGAAGAAAATAAAACAGAACTATAGAGGAAAAGAGGAAAAGCCTCTAAATCTGTGTAAATAAAATAGAACTATAGAGAAAATTGCAATGCAGAATGCCCATCCAATCCAAGTGATAACTATTCGTTTATGCTCACATAGTTTTCACTACCAAGGAGAGGAATTTACCCAGCAACGACCAACAAAACTGATCTGAAATCGTAAACTGAACACTGGTCTGGTCCGACATGGTAGCCGCCGCCTTGGAGAACTCTGGGATGTCGCTCCACTTGAAACCACTTATCCCAGTTCCTCCTGTCAGTCTTCTTGTACTGAACCTGCAGCAGGGTACCGGGGTCAACAAAAAGACGTATGAAAGTCATCCTTTAAGCTCTACGTACAAATGGCGAATGCTGTACTCCTACTTATTTACCTTCAAACATCCATTTATACTACTGTACTTCCCCAATAAGATGTCCATGCTACTGTACAATGATTAGAAAGTCAAGGATCAGAAGCATGGACGAGCAGTATAATCCTGGAAAACAACCATCTTGAGGAAACATCACAATATGCCACCAAAAAAAAAGCACAGTAAATGAACCTCTTTTAATCTATACGTGGACCAATAATAACTTGGAAAAGGAAAATTAATCAAACTTCAATAGCAGGACTATTAAGCTATACGTGGACTGCAGCTACCAATGTAAATGAACCTCTTTGAAAAGTGAAAAACGCTCTTTGTAAGACGACATGAAAACTCAAGAATCCAATTGAAACCAATGTGCTACCTGTGTAGCTATATGAGCAGATGGGTATTTCGCTGCAGCAGCATTGTTCTTGAAAGCCAATGGTCAGCACCTTGTTATATGAACTAAAATAATACGTTGAGTTGCGAATGTATGAAATCAAGGCCTGAGAGTTCCAAGGAGAAGAAACATTTGTAAAATCTTATCGTCCTAAATGCAGGCAATTTTCGGATGTATTTTCCTTTTCTTAAATGGCTTACTAAACAGAGATACCAATCATCCTAAGTGTGACAAATCTTAGTATGAAGCTTGACACTATTAATGCAGATAGGATTTGTATGTTTACCCTGGTGCAGAACTCACAAGGATTGGAACGGAGCAGCGACGCGCTCATGTCGTTGGATAGGTCGTCGACGGCCTGCGACTCCTGGGCATCGGGGCCGCCTAGTCCGACCGCCACCGCCTCGTCGTGCGGCGGGTAAGGAACGGATCCATCGGCCGCTCCGCTGCACTACTGAAACCCCGTACGTGAACAAGGGAGTGCGGGAGCACAACCTACCGGGACAAGATGGGTGGAGCGATGGTAGGGAGATAAGGTTACCTAGGCTGTCGCCCGTTGCCGCTGCCGCCGCGCCGTCCTGCTCGTTGCCCTCCCCGCGTCGAGCACCTCCGGGACTGGGTGAAGAATAAATGAGATGGCAAGCGACTCCAAGCTAGATCGAGGTCGTCATATGCGGGGAAGGTCGCTCGAGGTCGCCGTAGACGGGGAAGGTCGATTGGATGAGGACGACGACGGCGGAATGACATGGTCGACGAGGAGCTGCCGCTGATGGCTCTGATGAGAGGGCAATTGGATTCGGGCCATGGGCCTCTAGATGGAGGGTGGAGGCGGGGCAGGGGTTGACGGCCAGAAAGCTAGAGCCCGTGGGTGCGAGGAGAGAAGGAGACGCCAGTCTCTTGCGAGTCCAACGGCGACGGAAGAGGTCGGCGATGGCGATTCCTCTATGGGAGTTGGGAGGAAGGGGATTAGGAGCGAGGGATTCGGGAGCAATTTGATAAAATAGCACACCTTTCTTGGGACTTTGCTTCAATAGCACATCTTTTTTTTAATTAGATAAAATAGCACACCTTTGATTGGTAGCTGTACAAAATAGCATAAATTGACCTTTTTTCTACTTTTCCACGTACGGGCCCATATGACATACTTTTTAGGACGAAATTGCCCATCCATCGTTTCCCCTAGTTCCTGGTCGATCGAAACGATCAAGAGCACAGGAGGCGGAGAGACGAACGAACCAGTGCGCCGCCGCCTCGCCGTGCTTCCTGCCCGGAGCACCGTCATCTCATCGTACCTCCTTCCCTGGCGCGCCGCCGCCTCGCCGTGCCTTCTCCCCGCGTGCTGCCAGTTCTCCCACCGCTGCCTCATCCAAAATTTTCTCATCTCCTGGCGCTCCACGTCTTCGTTCTGTCCGTGTGTGTACTGTATAGTGGATGAGGATTGACTTTATGCTTTAGTATGCAACTTGAGAGACAAGGACTCACTTTATTGCTTCAAGTCTAAATTCGTATACCTATTAATTCTGGATTGTCAAATATATGGGCGCATATGCACCTTGTTGGGATGATTATGTGGATTGTCAATTGTCATACATATATTTATTCTTGTCATATGTGAAAATGATACAAAAGTAGAGAGGGCATGTCGAAATTTTCATCATATCCATATCAACAGAACTGTACATCAGTACATGTTACATCCATCCAATTTGTGTTTCAATTACATCTATAAGAAGAAACATCCACATCCTCAAAAAAAAATGAAGCATTCATAGCCTCTTGTGACAGCAGATACAACTAACACATATCAAAGTTTGTAGTGTGTGGCACTAGTCTTTTGAGCCATATGCTATCTTCTTCAGTGAACACCTACTGCTAGAGATAGCAATTAGAGCAGCGAGCAGTTACAGCAGGTCCAGCCAGCACCTAGAGGCTAGCAGCGACACACATGCTCCAGTCAGGCCTCCAACGCGGCCAGCGAGCAACCTGGACGGGGACCCGCTAGACTGGTAAGGTGTTGGCCAACGAAGCCTCCTCCACAGGAACGGGCAGCGCGTGGGGAAGGAGGCATGGCGAGGTGGTGCCGCAGTGGAGAAGACACAGCGACGAGGAACCATGGCGAGGTGACCCCGGCGGCGTGAGAACTGGCAGCACGCAGGGAGGAGGCGCGACGAGATGACGGCGCTCCGGGCAGGAGGCACGGCGAGGCGGCGGCGCACTGGTTCGTTGGTCTCTCTGCCTCCTGTGCTCTTTGATCGTTTCGATCAACCAGAAGTCCAGAACCAGGTGAAACGATGGATGGGCAATTTCGTCCTAAAAAGTATGTTATATCGGCCCGTACGTGGAAAAGTAGGAAAAAATCAATTTTGTGCTATTTTGTATGGCTACCAATCAAAGGTGTGCTATTTTATCTAACTAGTAAGCGTGCACGTGCAACGCACGTATAATCTAGAATAAAAACATCATTTTATCATCATGCAGGGAGCTCTTTTCATGTTGAGATGCGCTTGAAGCCGAATTATGTGCATTCATGGAGCGTATTTCTATTGCTATCCAGCGAACGGAACTATCAGCTTGTGTAGAGATGGACTCGCTATGAGTGGGATACAGGTTAGTCTATGCGTCTTTGATAGCGGAGATCAAGCATTTGAGGTCTCTTCATATGACTCATGTGACTCATCTAATCAAAATCAGAATGTGGTTAGTGATTTTTGGCTAAATTTGCTAGAACTGAGAGTAGAATTGTCGTTTGGTTGGGCTCCGGACCCACAGAGGTTATTGATTTATGTAAGGAGGATTGTAATTTTGAACTTCTATGAGTAATACAAGTTCTACCCCTAAAAAAGTCAAATCGGACATGCCAGATTGAAAAAAAGAATTGGACAATGTCAGATGCTTTTATAAAATAAATAAACAAAATGACCAAAAGGGCCATCCATAGAAAAATGAATTTTCCTACACCTGTAATTTTTTTAAGAGGAATGCATGTACTTGTTTTTGTACAACTAAATGCGTGTACTTGTTACTTGACCAAAAGGGCTATCGATCAAGAACAAAGAAGAAAAAAAGGAAAAGAGACACACCGACGTTCCATCTGAGTTCTCCACGCCCGACGCTTCAGCATTTTGGCCACAGCTCTCTCGGTCTCTCCCCACCGCTCCCCATTTCATGGTGGCCACAGCTCTCTCTCTCTCTACCTCATCAGGCCGCCCCTCCCCTTCGTCCCCACCGCCGGCGCGAGGTCTCGCACTCCCCCGCTCTTCTCAGCTCCTCCTCGTCGAATTGGTCGCCGAAGTGCCGAGGATCCGCTCGAACTCGGCATGCTCGCGGGCCGACCTAGTGCTAGGCGCTGACGGAGGCGCGAGACTCGTCTCCACCGGATCGGCTGTCGTGGCAATCGCGCATCGGAACCTCCGGTTCCGGTGCCTTCCTCTCCGTCTCGCTCGCCCGGCGCTCGGAGCATCCGCTTGTCCGCGGCTCCCACCGCCCTGCGCGGCTGCGCTGCGTGCTGCCCAGTTGCGGTAGCAGTGTCGCCGCGGCTGGTGCCCCAGCAACTGCAAGCCGACGCCGGTTGTCTGAGCATGATTGGTTTGATGCCAAAAGTTGGCATGTCAATATTTGGCAAATGCCAAATGTTGGCTAGTGATTGGTTGGCTACCAACTTTTCTTGCCAACCTCACAAAAAGTTGTCAACTTTTGACAACTTTTCATTTTGCCAAATGTTGGCTTGCCAACTATTGGCAATGCCAAATATATGTATCAAACCAATTATGCTCTATTCCCCACTTCGGCACTCTGCTATGCTTAATTTCCGATTTAGGTACTCCCGATTCCCCACTTTTGCTATCCTAATTTCTATCCATTCCAGTACAGTACATATGTAGCTTACCAATTTACCAGTAGGAAAGCATGTTTTTAGAAGTTCAGGGTTAATTTTCCAAATCCAAGCTTTATAGCAAAGCAAAGAGGGTCAAGAGAAGCATAGTAGGATAATACGGGTTCACATATATGTAGTAATCTGTCACTATCAGCTAGCTCAAGTATGTATGACTGTAGGATAATGCAGGTTCACATAGATGTAGTAATCTGTCACTATCAGCTAGCTCAAGTATGTATGACTGTAGGATAATGCAGGTTCACATAGATGTAGTAATCTGTCACTATCAGCTAGCTATAATTGATATTTTTTGGAGCAGTTTCATTTGCAAATAGACCAGCTACACGGGCACACACATACGCACACGCATCCTAATTGAGATATCATATTACAATGGTAACAAATATATTAATATTTCTTACATGCTGGCAGCTTAAGTAAGCACCCTGCGCTTAACTTCAGCTAGATGTAGTAATCTGTCACAGTGAAAGTTTCCATATGGCTTATTTATCTTACATGCTGGCTGAAGTAAGCACCCTGCACTATTAACTTCACGTAGATGAAGTAATCTGTCACTATCAGCTAGCTCTAATTGATATTGACTGGTTGCTTTGTGTGCCAGTTGCTTGATTTGAGTGGCATTCTCATGGTTTTCTTCTGCGGTATTGTAATGTCGCATTATATGTGGCACAATGCAATAGCGAGTTCCAGGGTCACAACCAAGTATGTATCTGCATTGTTTGTATCAGAAATACCTGTGACTCCATCATTTGACATCTGAACTTTGCTTATGCTTATGTCATTCTATGCACACCAGGCATGCCTCCGCCACGTTGTCATTCATCTCTGAGACGTTTCTCTTTCTCTATGTTGGCATTGATGCATTGGAATAGAGAAGTGGAAGATTGATAGTGAAACATATATGTATGCTCTCTATCTGCTTCTTTCCATGTTTGTAGTAACATATTTGTTGTTCAAATCCACAGACAGTTTTGTTTTGTAACGCATTTTCTGTACTATGCAGCCCAATGAAATCTATTTTGGCGGTATTTTGGCGTTGGTGCTGGTTGCAAGAGCTGCATTTGTTTTCCCACTACCTTATCTCTCCAATTTGACCAAAAAAACTCCAGGCGAGAAGATCTCTTAGGCAGCAAGTGAGTGTCTTATTTAGAAATTTCTTATGTGTGTTATGTCCTTTCAAGAATATACTCTTTTTACTTGCATGATGTGGGTTATTCAGATTATTATCGGTGGGTCTCATGAGAGGTGCCGTGTCCATTGCATTGGCCTACAATAAGGTAAGGTATTGTGTTTGATCTATTCCATATGTGCTTTGGGTGTAATACATGATCAAGTTTGCTCTGAGTTATTGTTTTTGATGAAGTGCTGCTGTGACTTGCTTGATTTTGCCTTAACCTTTTTTTTCTCAAGAAACTAATAAGCATACTGACAGCTGACGTTGCTAAAAGGGAAAGAAACAGCCTTGTGTATGTTTTATTGTGCTGCTGTGACCAGCTTCATTTTTCTTTAAGATTTTTTTTCCCAAGGAAGTACTAAGCATACTGACAGCTCACATGGAAAAGGGAGGTCGCTGTCGCTGAAAGATAACTTTGCAATTGTGAAGTTGAAATCAATGGCTCTTTAGTTGTTGCACAAACTGTTGTCGCTGAGAACATAACTCTAGTTGGACAATGGTTGCCTTTGCTGCACTGTGCAAACTGACGCAGTACAAATTCTTGGTAATTTGGTTGACAAGGAGAAGGGAAAGTTTAACCTGATGCGTTATTGAGAGACCACATGTAAGGAACCTTATAGGATCTCCACCATAATGAACTAAACCAGTGACAATAAAATTTTCTTCTCGAGGCTAAAAAGTTAGCTTAACTGGGTTCTCTTTTTTGGGTGATGAAACTGTAGCAACATTGGCACAGTCTTTGTCAATACTACAAAAGAGGGGGATAGTTGATCATTGGAAACACCATTGACGCAGGTTTGATGCACAACTGAACTATAGATCAATTATCTCCTAACTTCAGTACCACCATGATCTTGTACTTGCTTTTTGAAAATCATGGACGAACAACCTGTGATCTAGTACCAATTTTTGGCACAACCATGATCTCCCAAAGTGACTCACGTGAGTGCTTTATGCTTTCCGCAGGTATGCACGTACAAGATGAATTTCTTCTGAACCGATTGGAAGCATACGGCAACATGGGTGGATCGATGTATTTTTTGGTTCAGAATTTTGCAAGAAAGGGGATAGGGGAAACAAGAAGAGGGGAGCTGCACCTTGGCAAGTTGGAGGCGAGAGGATCCATGACAGCGAGGCGGCGCCGCCGGGTGTAGGGACCAGGTTCGCTCGAGGACGGACAGGGGTGGCGGTTTTGGGCGTCGCCGGCGCCGGCGTCGTGGGAAGGCGGCCTGGCGGCCTCGATGGCCTGGAACTCCGCCTCGCTCGTCCGCCACATCCCAGTAGAAATCGTCGGCGTCGCTGCCGTCGGCGTCATGGCTGGGCGACGTATGGAGGTGTGGCGGCGGCGCTTGACGGAGGAAATCGTGGTGCCGATCGATCTGAAGGGCAGGACGTGTGCGGGGCAGGACGTGGGTGGCAGAACATTGAATCTGAGCCATCGGATTGGATGGCAGACCACTGAATCAATACGTGTTGTTAGATTTCATTAGATGGAATTGATCGTGGGGTGCGGGTTATCCCGTGTACATTTTGTGGTGTGGCTGTAGGGGAATTCATGTTTGCTTTTTTAATAGTAGTAGAGAAGAATTTTGCAAGAAAGGGGATAGGGGAAACAAGAAGAGGGGAGCTGCACCTTGGCAAGTTGGAGGCGAGAGGATCCATGACAGCGAGGCGGCGCCGCCGGGTGTAGGGACCAGGTTCGCTCGAGGACGGACAGGGGTGGCGGTTTTGGGCGTCGCCGGCGCCGGCGTCGTGGGAAGGCGGCCTGGTGGCCTCGATGGCCTGGAACTCCGCCTCGCTCGTCCGCCACATCCCAGTAGAAATCGTCGGCGTCGCTGCCGTTGGTGTCATGGCTGGGCGACGTATGGAGGTGTGGCGGCGGCGCTTGACGGAGGAAATCGTGGTGCCGATCGATCTGAAGGGCAGGACGTGTGCGGGGCAGGACGTGGGTGGCAGAACATTGAATCTGAGCCATCGGATTGGATGGCAGACCACTGAATCAATACGTGTTGTTAGATTTCATTAGATGGAATTGATCGTGGGGTGCGGGTTATCCCGTGTACATTTTGTGGTGTGGCTGTAGGGGAATTCATGTTTGTTTTTTTAATAGTAGTAGAGATAAAAAAGAAAGGTGTGCTATTGGAGCAAACTCCCAGGAAAGGTGTGCTATTTTATCAAATTGCTCGGGATTCGGGGAGTGGGGGTGGGACGTGTGTACGTGGGTTTTCTTATCTTTTCTTTTTTCTGTCGTGCAGGGAGGGGTGGGTATCAGTTCTGGTTTTTTTCTGTCGTGTGGGGATGCTCAGAGCGTGGCCCATCATGTGTCGTACGAAGGGAGGTGGGGATCGAAGGAGGTCGAACCATCACGATGTTCGATTCCCTTTTTTTTTTGAACACAGTACAGACGCAAGCGCTTATATATACGCGCATACACTCACCCCTATGAACGCACACACGCACACCCTACCCCTATGAGCACCTCCGAAAGACTGAACCGGCATATCATCTTGAGATTTACGAAGTCACCGTAGGCGCCTCGTCGTCGACGGGAACGTCTCCTCCCACTGAATGCGCATCACCGGAAATCCTGAAATAAATCCAGGAATAATGCGAGCACCAGGACTTGAACCCTGGTGGGCTGGGGATACCACAGTCCCTCTAACCATCCAACCACAGGTTGGTTCGCTTCGATTCCCTTTTAATAGTAGAGATTTTGCTACTAATTTATTAACTAGCTAGCATGTGCTACACACATGCGCGCGCATATATATTTATTTAACAAATAAACATATGGATGCATGTATGTGTGCATATATATATGCATATATAATCAAAAGAAAAAAAGAACAAAAATGTGCTGATGAAGAAACTCACGTCAAGCGCTCATACACGCGGCAGACACCAGTCTGAGGAGGAGGGAGGTCGCTGGCAGCCCTATCCGTGACGGCAACGGCCATGGCCGCGTCAGTGAGAAAGGCCATGGTCACGATGGCAGCGCCGCCCGTGGCCACAGAGGCGATCTCGGGGGCGGCCATGGCAGCGGCGCCCGTGGCCACGGAGGTGACCTCGGTGGTGGCCGTGGCAGTGCCGCCCGTGGCCGCGTGGGCGACCTCGGCGACGGCCGTGGTTGAGGCGACGACCCTCTTGGCGGAGCCCGTGGCCGAGGCGGCGCTCTCCGCGGGTGCTGCTGTCGGATCATACGTGTGCCGCCGTGCTGCTCTGGGCGGCTTGGCGCCCGACGCCATTAACCCGGGTCCATACAAATTCCCGGCTGGCCGGACGGCCTTCTGCGGGCACGCGGCGTCGTCTATCCGGAAACGGTACGTCGACCGCGACCGCTCCGGCGATGCCGTGAGCGGCAGGGCGCGCGCAACAAGACATGCATCGTCTTTTCGTTTCGGACAGTGACCTATATATACTCCCTGTTATTATTCCCAGTGACCTATCTGCCCGCCTCTCGTAAATTTAAGCTGAAATCTGGAAGAAATCTATGCGCCGTACGTGTGTCACCCTCGGAAAAAAGATTTTAAATCGGAGGGTGCACGACTGCACGTACGCCGTAGACATGTACATCTACGTCGAGAGAAGTCCAGCGAGACTTGGTAAGAGCATCTTCAACAGGCGCCCCAAATAAACCGCGCACGCCCGCGCGGCGCGCTCCAGCAGGCGCGGGAAAAAAACGGGCGCGCGCGCGGCAGTTTTGGCGCCCGGCGTCGCGCGCGCGCTATATAAACAGCGCTGTCCACGCGCTCACTCCACCGCCTCGGCTTGCCACGCGCCCTCTCCTCCGCTCTGCCTCGCCACGCGCCCGCGCCGCCGCTCTCTTTCTCGCCTCATTTCTCGCCTCGCCGCCGCCGCGCCACCATGCCGCCGCGCCGCCGGGGTAGTTCGGGCTACCGCGGCGTCCGCGCGCGTCCGTCCGGCGTCTTCTACGCCGAGATTCGCTCCGGCGAAACGCGCCTCGGCCTCGGCACGTTCGAGACCGCTCACGAGGCCGCCCGCGCGTACGACGCGGCGGCGTGGCGCCTCCGGCGGCGTCGTCGGGAGATGAACTTCCCCGACGTGCCGACGCGGGAGCGGGCGATTGAGCTCGCGCCTCCGCCGCGGCTGGTCACCGACGAGGAACGCCGCCAAAACCGGAGGCGGGAGCGCCGCCTCGGCATCGCCGAGATGGACGAGGAGGCTATGGCGGCGTGGCGCCAGCGCTTCCCGCAGGACGTCATCAACGAGCAGGAGTTTTACGCGCAGAGGAGGGCGGAGAGGAGGGCGGAGCGAGCCGCCTATCGCGAGGACAGGCGTATGCGGAAGGCGGCCGCGCTCTTCAACATCGAGCTTGGACAAGCGTCGAGCTGGGACCCCAACGATGACCGGTGGGAGGACGCCTTCCTTTCGTCGTCGGAGTCGTGGGAGGACACCACCGACTCGGAGGACGACGACGACGACGAGTAGTTTGGTCGCGAGTCTTTTGTATCGTTTTTTATCCATGCTATGAACTATGTTTTTTATGCTTTATTTTATCTATGTTTATGCTCTTTAACTATGTTTTATCTATGCTATGATGAACTATGTTGGTTGTTTGAAATATGAAATGTGTCTGTTTTTTGTACGCGCGCTGTATTTTAGCGCGCCTGCTGAAGCGCTACAGCGGCGCGCTAAAATTTGCAGCCTTTGGTGAAGCAACTGCCTACTCGCGCGCTAAAACAGTCGTTGCGCGCGCTGTATAAATTTTTTAGCGCGTCTGTTGGAGATGCTCTAACCATCCATGTAGAAGTACACAGCACAGTGGTGCCACCATGCATCAGGTAGCATTAAATGACCGTGGATGCATGCATGTACAGGCGTAAACAGCGGAGGGATGCCCTGGTCGCCGGGGCACGGAGAGGCAGACCCTCCACCCCACCACCGCCACACGAACTCGTGCGCGACATTCCCTCCATTTCAAGCTACGATCGGCCTCCGATTGGACGGTGCAGACGTGCAGTACGTACGCAGTCAAAATTCTCTGACCGCTTCCAGCACACGCACGGGCTATAAAACCGCCACCTCACTCGTCCATTGGCAAGCCACGCCCATTCTGTTCCATTGCTCAGTCAAGCTCAAGCCGTGCGTGTGGCTTGCAGGAGCTTCGTACGTCCAGAGAGGGACTGAGGAGGGAGGTCGACGATGGCGAGCAGTATCCAGAGGGCGTCGTTCCTGCTCCAGGTCGTCCGGAGCTCGTCCCGCTCGCGCAAGAGGGAGGGCGTCTTCTCCGAGGCTGCGCCGTGGCAGCAGCCTATCTCCGGCTCCGGCAGGGCGCCACAGCCGCGGCCGCCGGCGATGCTGGACACCATCGTCGAGGAAGAGTACAACTCCACCGTCATGACGCACCTCGACGCCGGCTTCCAGGGCGGGGTCTGTTCCTCTTCATCGTCGTCAACGTCGGCCTCAGCGCCGTCGTCCTCGTCCATGGCCGTGGCCGGGGTCCCCAGAGCCTACCGTTTCACCGCTCCGGTCACCGGCGCGCCGCAGACGCGTTGTTGATAGATCGATCGACGTCGTTGGTTACCTGGTTTTCGAGGCGCGCCGGTGGACGGTATATTTTTGCGAAATTAACGAGGATACTACGTACATCCTTTGCAACCTCGTTTATATGTTGCGAGGGCCATAATAATCAATCGAGATTAGCTACGTACGTGATGCTTTATGTATCATGTATACTTAACGAATTAAGCATTCTATGCATGTTTCCCGCGTTTAGACGTGGATGTAAAACGTATTTATGTTAAGGAGGACAACGGCGAACTATATGTGATGCTTTATGTATCATGCATGTATAATGAACAAAGTGGCATGAGGTCCATTTTCCCTTCTATGCGCAACTTAAAATATATCTGCATGTGCATGTAAACAAAGTGGCATGAGCAAGACATAAGCTTAATTATGTATGTGTACTCACTTGAACAGCTACTGGGAGATAGGTGTGCTTGCTTTAGCTCGCTAAATTCAGTTAGGGTTCTTGTCTTCAAAAGTTCCAAACGAAAAACATTGCACATCTCATTTTATACCATCGATCAATCAAATATATTTTTACTTTATTTTTTGCGGGAGATCAATCAAAATATTTCCTTGCTTTGATACAGAGTGTCAACTAATAAATTTGTCTAGAAAATTAATTTATCAGTTGACACTCTATATCAAAGCGAATTTGCCAGTGAAAGCTTGGTTCGGCCTCGGCCAAAACCGTCAAAGGCGGCGCCCGTGGGCGTCGTTACCTCGTTGGAGGCGTTATGGGGCGATTCGCTTTCCCTGTATGCCCAGGTGGAAACCCCAGATCCGGGCTTTCCAGATCGGATGATGGCGAGGTTCCTACGTCGCCATCTCCATGGGGGCATCATCTTTGGGGCTGTACATCGGCTGGAGGGACAAGTGTTTGGCTTGGTGGCTGGGAGCAGGTCTCCGTATGCTTCTCGTGCGATGACCAAGGTGGAGTGGCGTACCATCTACAGTATCGACGACGGCGAGTCTTGGCGGCAAGGTGCAGCGGGGTCTCGGCACTAGATACCGGTTGATGGGCGCGCGCAGGAGGTTGATGTTGTCCGGCGTCGTGGCGGCGTCGACGGCAGAAGGGTCTGGCAAGATCAGTGTATTGATTGCTCCTGAAGATGAGACTGCGGAAGAAGGCGGCGATGAAATCTACAGCGTGCGCATGCGGTGCATGCTGAGGATCTGCTAGACCAGTTGGTGCTCCCGGCTAGCCGGTGGGCGGCTTGGTGAGGCCACCGGATTTCTTGGTGTGCGTGGCGCGAGGTCAGGGCACATCATTAATCTTGTAGGTAGGGCGACAGTTTTCGCCAAGAAGGTGTCTTTGGGTTGATCTATATATTTATTTTGTAAGACCTTGTTGAATAATGCAATAAAGATGGTTGTGTGCATCGCGCGATGCAGAGGTCGAGGGTAATCCTCCTTTTCAAAAAAAAAAAATTCAAAGCAAGATCAATCAAATATTTCCTTGCTTTGATATAGAGTGTCAACTGATAAATTAAGTTTCCATACAAACTTAGTAACTATTCAAAACCTTTGGCTTAGCATATCGAACCATTCTCCACCTCATCACTATATATAAACTCTAAAAATCAACTATAAATTGCAGTACACGTGGCTACGCTACACAAGTTCAATACTGCACTTTTAACTAAAGTTATGCTCCCTCTGTATCAAAATTGATAACACTTTAGAAAACGGTGTAGTCACCAAATCTATATTTGTCAGCTACTCCCTCTCATTCACAATATAAATTGCTAATTAGGACATTGACATGGTCTTCAAAGTAGCAATCTGATGCTACTTGTTTTGAAATTATGTTTTTTTCAAACTGGAGTACTTAATTACAACTATAATATCAGTGCTATAATTTGCATTTTGATGGTTAACCTAAAAGTGTTCCACTGACATAAATTCTAGGAATAGTAATATTATGAATCGGGGAGTGTAGAATATAGGAGCAATTTATGTTGACTACGCAAAAAGTGGTAACCTATTTTTAGCAGTTTCATACAAGTGGTAACTTAAACTTATATAAATTCATAGAAAATGTAATGAGAAAGGTAAAAAAAAAATGCATTCAAGAAATCAGGTACGTCGATATAGTTTGGGAATTTCTATGCATTTTCTATAGGTAAGATTTATAGGACACATATAATTTAGATGAAAAAAAATATGCGTACCTAGCCCACTAAATTGTTGTCTTGGCTCATATTATTTTCCTCCTGATATTTTTTCGGTTCACTTGAAGGGCAGCTCTTATAAGTATCATATAGCAGTGTCCGACCACGTGCCGCTCTTGATGGACTAGGCCATTACGTTACCTTTTTCCTGAATTTTTTTCCTTGATCAACTTTTTTTTCGGCCGTCGGTTTTCTACTAGATTTTGCGGCGGTATTATAGGGTTGCAGTTGATTTCCTAGGAACTGGTTTTAGCCAATTTTCGAGTGTTCTCTCGGTTCTATTTTTTTAAATGCAAATGCACGCACATTTTTTTTTAGAAATGGCGACAAATGTACAATTACACGAACCATTTTTACAGTTATATGATCACTTTGTAAATTTCATGATCATTTGTTTCACAATGCATGGCCAGTTTATTTGTAAAGTATGAACTTTTTTTAATGCATGTATATTTTTAAAAATGAATGAACAATTATTAATAATATGTGAACACATTTTGAGAATGTGTCAACACTTTTCAATTGTATGAACATTTTCTAAAATTATTTAAACACCTTTTAGTTCCTGAGTTTTGTTCAAAATAAATGAACAGTTTTTCTAAATCACGTGAACACTTTTTAATATTACATGGACATCTTCCAAAATGTGCGAATATTTTTTATATACGTGTACACTTTTCTAAAGAAATAAACACTTTTAATTTTTCATGAATGTTTTTTCACATTTCATGAACATTATCCTAAAATTTGTAGAACATTTTTAAAAATATGATTAATTTCTTAAATTATAACATTTATCGTAAAATAAATATTAAATGAAAAAGTTAGAAAAATAAAAGAAAACAATTCCGACCAAGCCCCGCATTGGTGCGAGTGTGCGCTCGAGAGGCTTGCTCAGATCGCTGGGTTTGTCGCTCAATGGGCCGGCCCAATGCTCGCTCATATGGCGGCAGCGGATTAACGCTCGCCAAGAGCGGTGTATAACATCGCTCCAGTTAAGTTATCGTATCTTTTTTTGAGGGAAAATTTAAGTTATCGTATCTGTTACTCTATTAGCACTTTACCCCTCTCTAGGCTTGGCTTCAGAAGGGCAAAACTATGCCAAGATATATCTAATAAATTAACATCAAAATCCTGTAAATGCAAGATATGAGAAATGAATAATATTTGTGTCAATTTTGGATGAAAAATTTGACTTTTCTCAATCAACTGAGATTTTTTTTATCGTAGGTTTTAAAATGTCATATTTATTAAAATAGTTACGTGCATACACTGTATGCCAAAATATCTATAAACGTTTTTTTTCATGTTTTTGGAATATTTCCAGTTGTAATTTTGTGTTACGGAAAATGGCCAGGGTTAAAATGCATGCTCTGAGCCATTAGAGAGTTAAGCTGGCCCACAAAATGTTGATGACGAATGTGGTAGCGTAGAAGATTGAGACCTCCTATTCGGCGCTTCAGGCACCGAAAGGGTCCTTGGCACTCGCTAGCTTCGTTCATGGGTCGCGGACAAATAGTGCCAGCTCCCTCTTCCGCCCGCTCGCTCGCTCGCCATACTCGCTGGGGTTTTTCCGTTCGCTATTTCCTACTCTACTAACTCAGCCACCAATTCGTAAACTAGTGGCCGAACTTGAATTTCAAAAAAGTTTACATAAAAAAAAATTATGAATTTTTGTACAGATTTCAAAAAAGTTCGTGGATTTCAAAAATTGAAAAAAGTTTACGGTTTTCGGAGATTCAAAAAATTTCAAGAATTTCTAAAAAGTTTGCAGACTTTAATTCTTGTACAAAATTTGAAAATTTCACATATTTTTTTAAAAAATCACAAATATGAAAAAAGCGGATTTCACGTATTAGAAAATAGTTCGGGAATGCATGTGAAAAAAGCTCATGAACCTCAAAAAAATTACGAATTGGAAAAAGGTGCACGGATATCAAATAATTTGACAAATGTGAAAATAATTTACAAATTTGAAAAAGTTCGTGGATTTCAAAAAATATTCATGAATTTGAAAAATATTTATGAATTTGAATTTTAAAAATGTTATGAAATTTGAAAAGTTCACAATTTTTTACATAAAGAAAGAGAAAAAGAAAAGCATTTGAAAAAAAGGAAAAAGGAAAAGGAAAAGGAAAAAAGAAAAAGGAAACAACCGAAGTCCAGAAAAATAGAAACGAAAAAAGAAAAAAACTCGACCGAAACTTCCAGAAACTTCCCAAAACCGGGATGGCATGCTTTTGGAAGCTTCCCAAAACTGGGAAGAGCATTAATTTGGGCTATGCTAAGAATAGCGTTGGCTATAGATTTCTATTAGTGAAATCAGAGGTACTTGACGTGAATGTCGGTACGATTATGGAGTCTAAAGGTCCTACATTCTTTGAGAATATTTTTCTTATGAGAGATATGCAAAGCACTTCTAGACAGAAATCTGAGAAGGCTCCTGAGCCTGCCATTCCTATGGATTATTATGAACGAACACATGATCAAAATCCTGTGGAGGATGACAGGGAAGCTCAGATGACTGCAAAGTCCTTTGGTGATGATTTCATTGTGTACCTCATGGATGATACTCTCACTTCTATTTCAGAAGCTTATGCATCTCCAGATGTTGACTACTAGAAGGATGTGGTCCATAGCGAGATGAATTCCATCATGGCTAACAGGACATGAAAAATCACTAAAAGTCCCTATGGTTGCAAACCAATTGGATGTAAGTGAGTGTTCAAAAAGAAGCTTAGGCCTGATGGTACGATTGTAAAGTACAAGGCTAGGCTTGTGGCCAAGGGTTATACCTAGAAAGAAGAAAAAGATTTCTTCGATACTTATTCACCTGTGGCTAGACTGACCGCCATTCGAGTGTTACTCTCGTTGGCAGCCTCGCATGGTCCTCTTGTCCATCAGATGGACGTTAAGACGACTTTCCTGAACGGAGAGCTAGACGAGTAAATCTACATGCAACAGCCAGATAGCTTTGTAATAGTTGGTCAGGAAGGAAAGTTGTGTAAGCTACTAAAATCTTTATATGGCCTAAAACAAATACTTAAGCAATGGAATGAGAGGTTTGATAAAACTTTGACATCTGTTGGCTTTGCTGTTAATGAAGCTGACAAATGTGTATACTATTGCTATTGTGGGGGTGAAGGAGTTATACTGTTCTTGTATGTTGATGACATATGGATATTTGGAACCAGCCTCAAAGTCACTCAGGAGGTTAAGGCTTTTCTATCTCAAAACTTTGAGATGAAAGACCTTGGTGTGACTAATGTTATCTTGAACATTAAGCTATTGAGAGATGATAAGGGTGGGATCACACTTCTATAATCGCACTATGTTGAGAAGATTTTTGAGTTGTTTTGGATATACGGACTGCAAAACTTCTCCAACACCATATGATCCTACTGTGCAGATTCCAAAGTTCAAAGGCACAACTAAATATAAATTGAGATACACTCAAGTTATTGGTTCACTCATGTACTTAAAGAGTGCTACGAGTACTGACATCACATTTCTTGTGAGCAAACTAAGATGGTTTGTTTCCAATCTGGGTGATGTACATTGAAATGTTGTTGAAAGAGTTATGCGCTATGTAAAAGATATTGTGAGCCATGGACTTCACTATACCGGATACCCATCGGTACTTGAAGGGAATAGTGATGTGAATTGGATCTCTGATGTTGATGAGAGGAAGGCCACAAGTGGATATGTGTTCACACTTGGAGGTGGCGCTGTTTGATGGAAATCTTGCAAGCAGACTATCTTAACGAAGTCCACAATGAAAGCAGAACTCATAGCATTAGACACATCCTGCGTCGAAGCAGAATGGCTTCGAGATCTTTTGATGGACTTGCCAATGGTTGAAAAGCCTATTCTGGCTATCCTTATGAACTGTGACAATCAGACAGTTATTGTCAAGGCACAGAGTTTAAAGGACAACATGCAATCCCCAAAGCACATAAGAAGGAGACTAAAATCTTTCAAACATGCAAGAGACTCCATGGTGATGGCGTTGGATTATATCCAGTGGGCTAAGAATCTGGCAGATCCCTTCATCACTAAAGGACTATCACATGTTCTGATAGAAAATGCATCGAGGGAGATGGGTATGAGACCCACTTGAGTTTCCATGGTGGTTAGCCAACCTATGTGATCAGAGATCCCGTGAAGTAGGACCTGGGAAAATAAGCTACTGGTAACTGAGGAGCATAACCTAATAACACACTCCATTGGAAATGCAGTACTCTCGAAAACTGTACGGCAGGTTGATTTTTGTCTTATTGTGTTCCGAGGCTTGAATAAGTAAGATGCTATCCTACAGAGCAATCTTTGAAAGAACACACATATATTAGCTCGACTACTGGTCACAGTCTATGAGATAGGGTGATCTGTAGTAAGATCATGAATAGGCCAGGAGTGTGACTAATATGCTCCACCCAAGGGGTCAACATTCGGCAGCCTAGTACCGATAAGACATTTGGTGAAACTTCTTTACGCCAAACCAACAATTCAAGACATAGCCATTGTTCAGTTGTGAAGGAGTGTAGATACTTGCTCTAGGTCGATGTTCAACCTTAACTGGTCTCCACTGAAAATAATGGTATATCAAAACAGTGTTTGGAATAGAGGACAACACTATGGGCCTTTGAGATCTGGTGGGGTATTGTTGAAATACAGGGTAGGTTTTAGGCCCATCCAACAATTTTAGAAAGATCTCTAAGGGCCCATGTGGGTGTCATGACTAGGTGGTGGGAAGTTTGGTACCACCTCGCTAATGGAGGAAGTTTTGGACCTCTTTTAAAAGGGATCCTCTTCCACATGCTATTGGAGCTTGAGAAGAGGAGCGGTTCCTGATACATCTCCAACACGTATCTACAATTTTTTATTATTCCATGCTATTATAGTATCAATCTTGGATGGTTTATATGCAATTATATATCATTTTTTGGGACTAACCTATTAACCTAGTGCACAGTGCCATTGACTGTTTTTTGCTTGTTTTTGGCTTTTTAGAAAATCAATATCAAACATAGTCCAAACGGATAAAAAACTTTGGATTAATTTTTTCTGCACCAGAAGAGACCCTAGAAGGTTCAGGAGAAGACCAGAAGAGCCACGAGGGAGCGACAAGCTCGGGAGGCACGCCCCCAGGCTTGTGGGCCCCTCGTGGCAACTCTTGACCTAATTTCAAGCCTATAAATTCTCAAATATTCCCCATATACCAGAGAGCCACCTCTAATAACTTTTCCGCCGCCGCAAGCTTCTGTTCTTCCGCGATCCCATCTGGAGGCCTTTTCCGGCAATCTGCCGGAGGGGGAATCGATCACGGAGGGCTTCTTCATCAACCTTCCTGCCCTTCCGATGATGTGTGAGTAGTTTACCATAGACCTACGGGTCCATAGCTAGTAGCTAGATGGCTTCTTCTCTCTCTTTGATCTTCAATACAATGTTCTCCTCGATCTCTTTGGAGTTCTATCCGATGTAATCTTCTTTTGCGGTGTGTTTGTTGGGATCCGATGAATTATGGGTTTATGATCAGATTATTCATGAGAAATATTTGAGTCTTCTCTGAACTCTTTTATGCATGATTGTTATAGCTTTGTATTTTTCTCCGATCTATCCGTTTGGTTTGGCCAACTAGATTGATTTATCTTGCAATGGGAGAGGTGCTTTGTGATGGGTTCAATCTTGCGGTGCTCTATCCCAGTGACAGAAAGGGACAAGACACGTATTTATATTGTTGCCATTAAGGATAAAAGAATGGGGTTTCATCATATTATTTGAGTTTACTTTGTCTACATCATGTCATCTTGCTTAAGGCGTTACTCTGTTTTCATTAACTTAATACACTAAATGCATGCTGGATAGCGGTCGATGGGTGGAGTAATAGTAGTAGATGCAGATAGGAGTCGGTCTACTTGTCTCGGACGTGATGCCTATATACATGATCATTGCCATGAATCCGTCATAATTATGCGTTTTTCTATCAATTGCCCAACAGTAATTTGTTTACCCACCGTATGCTATGTGTTCAAGAGAGAAGCCTCTAGTGAAAACTATAGCCCCGGGTCTACTTTTATCATATATTAAATCCAAAAATACCTTGCTGCAATTTTATTTACTTTATTTTATTTTGCAATTTACTTATCTATCTATCACTATCAGAATTAATCCTTGCAAGTAACCGCCAAGGGGATTGACAACCCTCTTGTTTACGTTGGGTGCAAGTATTTGCTTTTGTGTGTGTAGGTGCTGCTAACGAGGTTCTTTGTGGTTCTCCTACTGGATTGATAACCTTGGTTCTTAACTGAGGAAAATACTTATCTCTACTGTACTGCATCATCCTCTCCTCTTCGGGGAAATCCCAACGCAGTTTACAAGTAGCAGTTCCCGCGCGATCCTCCTTCGCCGCCCGCCTCGCCCGCCCGTGCATCGTGTTTCGTGATCGAGCCGAGCTCTCACCTATGTCATGTGTGCGCTTAAATTTTGCCGATCAAGAACGGATAATTAATTGGTCAATAATTACAAGTCATTAATGGATGCGCCACGATGAGTGGATCGTGGGTTGTTGCCAACTCGGACATGGGTCCAGCCCACATTCCCTACCTGACTGCGCCTATATATTGGATGTGTTGGCAACCTAGCCGTCACGTAGATCAGATCACATATGCCTCCTCGCACACACCGCCCACCATCATTCCTCTTGCGGCTGTTGCTTCCAGCGATCCCATCCCATCCATCGCGTGCACAGCTCTGCGGGAGAGCAGGGCTCCGGAACCCTGCCCTTTGCGGTCCTGCACCGGGAGAAAACCGATTAGGTTTTTGGTGAGTGTCTCCTGCGCGATTGCTCGCCGCTATTTGTCTCGTCCACTGCTTTGTCTACGTCCTCATCGCCTCTTAATCAACATCTCCGGCTGCCGAGAAGAAGGCCGCCGAGGACGCTGCCGCCGCTGCCGTGGCTTCTACCTGGCCGACTGGAGGGTATAACTCATTTAGGGCATCTCCAAAGCTAACCCGCAAATGTCTTCGGTATATGTCTGTTTTTATGTCCGGATGTGGTCCATGGACATGATGCGGGAGGGAGCCATCCAATGCTAATCATAAAGTATCCGGTTGGGAGGAGAAAAAGTAGGTGGGGACCATGCATGTGGTGGGATATTTGCGGTTTAGTGTTCGGTTAGGAGGAGAGAGAGGAGTGGGGGGGTCATGCATGTGCGGTTGGGATGAGAGAGAGAAGAGGAGGACCATGCATGTGATTGGTCAAGTGCATGACCGGACTCCAGCAAAAGCCAGCCCCCTCCCCCCCCCCCCCCCCCCCGCGCGTTTGTCTCTTGGATACCGGAATCCGTACATCCGGACTGCTAAGCGGACATATACATGTCTCTGTTGGATGACAAAAGTGGTCCGGACACTGTGGTCTGGACATATGATGGAGGTTTGAGGGTCCGCTTTGGAGATGCCCTTATCCTGCTCCTGTTTATTTTTGTGTTGGCCGTACTAACTATTTGCCTAGATATTTTTGCTATGTGTCTTATATGTGCTTACGTGATCAAATATCAATATGTGTTTAATAGTGTCAATGTCATGCGATAATCATCTTCTAAGCCCAGGCTCATCTGCACCTGCACTGACGAAAAAAATCAAAACAAATACTAGAAAAAATCAAAAAAATTCTATTTTTTTGCATGGTAAATAATTTGATGCGTGAGGTCCACTCCATTTTTCAAATCATTTGGACATCTGAGCAGCTCTCGGCAAAAAAGACAAATTCGGGTTTTGCCGAGAGCTGCTCAGATGTCCAAATAATTTGAAAATTGGAGCGGACCTCGCGCATCAAATTTTCTACCATGCAAAAACAAATTGGAATTTTTTGAATTTTGTTGAATGTTTTATGATTTTTTCCTGACCTGGTGCAGATGAGATTGGGCACCGAATCGCTGCACTCCAATGTCATGCTCATAATTTATTTTTGAAATAATTCAATCGAAAAATTGTTAACATACTAGACAAGGAGGTCAACTCGAGTTTCAAACCCAAAGAAAAAATAAAGGTCAGTACTTCTTGACTACCGTACAAGCAAATTAATGGGAAGCCGAGACAAACTAATCGACGACAAGCTATGTAGCTGCATGGCGAGGCCATTGATCAAATGGCACGGCGCAGCTAGCACGTTCGCGGTCCGGGGAGTAGTACAGCTATCTATAACGAGCTGGCGGCCGGCGACGGGATGGCGAGGAGGATTCGTCGGCCGCGGGGCCCACAGTGGTAGTGATCTTCCTCCTCTTCTCCAGGAACCGCTCCAGCGACCTCACGACTCCCTGCCATCTCTTCACCTCCACGTCTTCCAGCGCCCTCTTCGCCGTGCGTACGATAGCCCGCCCCTGCTCCTCCACCGCCCCGCGTGCCTCGCCGCTGCTGCCCATCGCCGCCGAGCTTAATTCTCCGGCAAGCTCTCTCTTCTCGATGATTCGTCTTCTAGAGAGAGGGGAGACTCTTGCTAGCTAGAGAGATAAGCAAGAACGCCGTTGATACGTGGCTGATGCAGTCTGAGACCTGTAGATCGACGAGCTTTTAAAGCTGATATTCCCGGGTTCGGCATGCAGTTCGGCACACGTGCGCGCGAGTGCAGGAACGTGTTTTTGCACACGTGCGGCACACGTACAGTATGGTTTTATTTTGCGAAACTATCGGCTCGATCGGCAAAGCCGCGTACGTGCGTCGCTATCACATTGGGTCCACCGGCCAGTTCTGGCAGGAAGTGAGATGAGCTTGATAGGGGAAAAGATCGTGTGGCCATAGCTAGCTAGCTTGGCCGAACTGAATCCCAATAAGGCTAGAACATGCCATACATGCGCATACTTGCGCCGGCATGAGGACCGGACTGTTGGGGTTGATCTCAGCTGCAACAAACTAGAGAGAGAGAAAAGGGAGGCTGACTCCCTCCGTTAGTGCTACTCCCTCGGTTTCGATGAGTTTCGTTAAGATAAGGCTTTGACCAATAATTACTCTTTTAATATTTGAGCTATGTGATACAAAATCACTACCATAACAAAGTACTTTTAAATACGAATCTAGTGACACAAATTTCAGGGCGTATAACCTTGTATTTATGGAGTAATTATTGGTCAAATGCATGTCATAACGAAACAAAATACGCTTTACTTTTAGGAATGGAGGGAGTATGATCATAGGCAGGCAAAGGCAATTTTTTGGTTTTGGTCCTTGTTTTCTTAACACCACTTATAAAAGAGGAGATCGTGCTTTTTTTTTTTTGCGGGGTGTGCTTGTTGGGTATATGTACGTATGGGAAAACCCAAACCCCCTAATTGTCGATCTTAAAAGGGTGCAATAGCGGATCTGAAGGCCCTCTACCACTGCTGGCCACTTCCAGGTCTGCAGGCGGCGCCCTTCTGCTGCCCTTCTTCCCGGCCACCTCCTCACAGTCAGAGATCCCAAGGTCCACCCATTGGCTGATGCCAATAAACTCAGCCGATTCTGGTTAGTAATCTTCCACATATGTATTTGGTGTTCTAATCAAGAGATCAAGATCCTATTTATGTTGGTCCTAACGATTTATTTCCAACATTGGTATCTTGAGCTAAATTGATCTCTGTTAGAACCCAAATACGAACCCTGTTAACGATAATTACTCAAGATGTGGGTTCAATCACATAGGATTAAAGATCCAGCTCTAATGGAGTCGGTTAAAACCTAATGTTATTTTGTTAGCACTTCTTCATCGTGATTAGCCCTTATGTTCTTCGATTGAGTATCTACTAGCAAACATGTATGTGTGTTGCAACGGGAGAGGAGAAATAATAATATCACAGGGGCCCCTACCAATAAACATAGCTCAAAACATCCCCTACCTCCCCCCATACACACACATGTCCACGTACTCTATTTTAAGTTTTCAACACGAGCCACATTCGTATCGTTACTTATCCTACTACTAGCGTTCGCCGAGGGTGGCCGTGTTATCCACCTGATCGCAATGCGTCTAAATGTGATAGTCAATCCCAATGTGATGAGCTCGACTCAAGTCGGTCAACAAACATCGACGCCCTCAAGGCATGTCTTATTAAATCTTTCGTCCTTAAACACAACACGTCGTTTTGCGTGGTGGTATGTCATGTGTTGTGCATTATGTAGGTCGCTTGTTCGACCCACCTGACTAAACTTTTTACTGGTTTAGCCGGTCTGATTTGGATCTGGACGATTTAAAATCATACCTGAAAAGAAACAACATTGGGGCGATGTACGGGTAGCATGTGCAATCTAGATTGCGGGTTGATTAAAAAAAAGTCAAGGGTTTTTTCATAAAATGTCATGACGGAGCCAAGAATATCACATCCTTTTATTAGTAGGTATAGATATAGATAGATTGTCATAACTAAGTTACAATAAAGTTATGTTATAGGTTAATCTATACTGCTACGTCCTAATCATGATTCAATCGCGTGCTAATCAAGTCTTGGTAGCTTATGGCTCTCGATTTCTTCATAGTATTTAAAAATGAAGCCCTAATTAAGATTTGTTAGCTGCTAATCATGTGAGTTTTGCTCGGCAAGAATTTACAAGTAGGGGAATTGCGCGTTGTTGTCCCTAAACAAAATCCCCCAAATCCCACTGAAACCCTCAATGTGAATCCCCAAAAATGTTTGGGCCCGGGCTGCTCACCTTATGAAAGCCACATCAACACCTCTCCATTCGTGGTCCTACACGACCCTAGCCGTGTGACAGTGTCGACACTGCACGGCCGTCGGCTCCCGTCGGAGTAGACAAGCAGAAAAAATGGCGCCATTGTGCCATTGTAAGGACGAAGACGTCGCTCGGTCTCCACGGAGCGCGCGTCGCCGTCACCTCCAAATGTCATCCGACATCGACGCCTCCCCTCCTACCGTAGCACCCCCGCCTAATGTCAGGACCGCAACGCGGGTAGCCACGCTCGACGGAGCAGCGCATGGGTTCCTTCTGATGCACGTTGCTCTGGATTCTGGCCATCGAGCCACCATGGCGGGCGAGCTTTGGATCGCCATGAGGCCTCCTTTCCTCTGTGGGAGCAAAGAAACCGAGGGAGAGGTTGATAATGAGCTAGGGCATTCAGGTTGGGAGATGGTTTTCATCTGCATAGGGTCGACCCTAGCTGTTACTACTAGGGAAAACCCTAGTAGTAGCGCGGGGTTTTTGCCTAGCAGTAGCGCGGGTGCTACAGCTAAACTTTAGCAGTAGCGCTGGTGTGACACGCGCTACTACTAAATCAGTTAGCAGTAGCGTCCTTCTGTACCAGCACTACTGCTAAGTAGTAGCAGCGTGGGCTTTACCCTGCGCTACTACTATTCATCTGTATTTGATTTCTTTTATTTTATACTGTATTTATACATCATTATACAAATTTTGATATAGTAGCAATTAAGAGATTGTTATATCATTATGATCATGATGAGTTATTATATCATTGTGTGGAAGAAAAACGGATTAGATTCATGTGGATGAATCCAAAGTGACCAAAAGATGGATTAGTAGGATCGTCCTACTAATCCAAGTTTTGGTCACTTTGGATCTATCCACATGAATCTAATCCACGTTTCTTCCACCCAATGAGATAATAACTCATCATGATCATAATAACTCATCATCATCATCATCATCATGTTCATATAAGAACTAGCTCATCATTCTAGCACAATGTAGCACATAACTCATCATCATCATCATCATGATAACAACTCATCATCATAGTCATATAAGAACTAGCTCATCATTCTAGCACAATGTGTAGCACATAACTCATCATCATCATCATGATAACAACTCATCATCATCATCATAGTCATAACCAACACTAGCTAATTGTTCTTAGCACATGATGAGTACGTACTACCTAAGACCTGCTACTCTCTCGAAGGTAAAATAGCATAAAACAGGTAAACCCCTGAATCTCCATTATGGAGAATACAGATCAACCTGTCTCCCATTTGTGGGCTGCGCTTGATGTTGCCCCCAAGTAGTTCCATGCGATCATTCATAACTTTTCTTCAGTCTTTGATTGTGAGGACTCCATCTGTTTGACAAATCGTGTATACACTGCGGTGACACGTAGGCCAACTTGGCCGTAAGCTAATAATGTTCATGTCACCTTTCATATGCATAAGACGAGGCACACAATCCGCCGGGAGTTTCTATTGAAGAACATCATAATAACATACTTAGCAAAATGTAGTTTAGCTTAAGAAGAATGTATACAAAAGATGCATTGGTGACATAATAGGAAAAATCTTACCATGATATCTCGATGGATGTTACCGTAGTTCAACACGTGGACTAGTGGCACGTATTGATCATAACTTGGAGGAATAAAACGACTCGTCTTAAAAGTCTCAACATTATTAATCCATGAAACAAAATGATTTATCTCCTCGCAAGTTAGTTCAGACCCGTAAGTGTAGTAGGTTTTGTCTACTACGTTCCGTACATTTCTTGAAGAATGGAAATAAGCTGTCAACTATTTTTAAATAAACAATATAAATTACTTAATAAATATGTTTGAGAAACTCACATAGAGGTAGAAATGGAAGCATATCAACATCGACCCAAATGTCGATATTATCTTCGATGTCATCTTTAGGACGAATATCAAAGGTGACATGCATACCCTCCTGAAAACCATACGCCTTGCATAGTGCTATCCAATTCGAGCAACCAAAATGGGAGTAGGCCACCGCATTGTTTAGCTTTACGGCAAAAGCGTAACCATGTTGGGTCCTGAGGTGAACTCTCTTTGTCTCCTTATTTTCATGATCTTCAAAATCCAGCTTCTCCAAAACATAACGTCTTGCATGGCAGGGGATGCACTAGTCGAATTGTAAAAAACGGAAATTACACGTTGAAGAAGCAGAAGTCATGCTTAATTACGAAAAAAGACTTGTCGTCATTGCGTACCGTACAAACATCGAAGATCTCATCGAGCTTAATACTGAAGCGCCGACCGTCTTCCAGGTGAGGCCTGTCGCACAGACCCCGGTCGTCGCCGCAGTAGTCGCACTCAGGGATCCTATCGTCGTCAGACATTTCCTATGTTCATAATTCAAAGATTAAAAATCGATCGACGGCAATTACCAGGAAACTCAACACACAGCTCACTATTCAGCACGGGTTGACTTTCGGTCCATCGAGTCTTCCTTGCTACACTCTCATCTCACGTGGTGTATATGGTGGGCACTCCCTCTCTGATATTGCGACCGTCGGTGATGGTCGCTCCTCCCTTCGTTCCCGAGTGCATTACACCAAAATGTCTAGCACACGGGAACGAAGGAGAAGCGACCCCCACGACAACAGTCGGGATTCTTCCTCTCTGATATTTCGACAGTATATGGTGGATACTCCCTCATCACAGATATTTCGACCGTCGGTGATGGTCGCTTCCCCTCCTTCTCTCGTGCATTACCAAGGTATATCACGAGAAGAAGGAGAGGAAACGACCCCCACGACAATAGTCGGCATCCTTCCTTCAAGAACAGACTGAAAGTCACTCAAGGAGCATCGACAGACTGAAAGTCTACCCGTTACATATATGGAGCAATGACATAAAAATGGCCTATGTTCTGCCGGAATGTTGATTAATTCCCGTTCCGGCAAGATATTTCCTACTTTCTAGCACAAGTCATGCCAAAATTCACGAAAAATTTCGGCATGACCTTTGCTAAAATAGGACATATCGAGTGCCTGAAATTTGCCGGAACGGAAATGAATCAACATTCCGGCAAAACATAGGCCACTCGGAGGTGTTCCCTGCAAAATGCTACACATGTCCATATATAGGGACAACCAATACATGTTATCATCATCGACATGTTCGAGGAGCAGAGACTTTTAGCTCACCGACTCGGCTGTAGAGGAAGCTCCGACGACGATCACTCCACGGAGACACGACACTACAAAGCCTGCATATTCCATCGAGTGAAAATGTTAGATCATCAAATGTCATATAACATTCTTTGATGACAAAATCATAGTGACATAAAAATAATTAAATTGTCCAATACTTTTCTATATTGAAAAAAAATTTACTAAAAATTTCTATACCTAAATTTTTTTACTAAAAATTTTATACCTAAACTTTTTTACTAAAAATTTCTGTTAGTAATTTGATACCTAAAAATTTCTATTACTAAATACCTACATTTTCTATTCTACTCAAAAGACCTACATTTACTAAAAAAATTATGTTCTATTCAAAATACCTACATTTACTAAAAATTTCTCATATAGCATTCCAATACATTTCTATACCTAAAATTTTTCTATTCTATTCAAAAGACCTACATTTACTAAATACTTAAAGGTATTTGGTTCAAAAGACCTAGGAGTGAGGAGGAGGAGGGAGGAGTGAGCAGGAGGAGGAGGGAGGAGGGCAGTGAGAGGAGGGAGGAGGGAAGTGGGAGGAGGGAGGAGGGCGGCCGGAGGAGGAGGAAGGAGGGCGTCGGGCGGCGGGAGGAGTGAGGAGAGAGGAGGGCGGCGAGAGGATGAGGGAGGGAGGGAGGCAGATACCTCGGGGGCGACGGCTGCGGCAGAGAGAGCGAGCGCTAGAGTGTGAGGGGAGAGTGAGGAAGAGAGGAAACGAGCGCGCGCGGTGTGGATAAGGTGCCCATAGTAGGAGTGCAGGTAGGGAACCCGCGCTGCTACTAAGCTCACTATCTGTAGCGCGGGTTGGAATCACACGCTACTGCTAGGCGGTGCCTGGGAGCCGGGCCCGTGTATAAACAGTAGTAGCGTCGGTACTAAAGACCGCGCTACTGCTACGTTGTTAGTAGCAGCGCGTGTTACGCGCCCCCGCTGCTACTGTTGCCCGCCTCGGGGGATATGGTGGGGCCCACCTAGCAGCAGCGCGTGAAAGTAAGCCCGCGCTGCTGCTATCAGTATACATGTAGCGTCTGTTTCCACCCCGCGCTGCTGCTATATACCAGTAGCTTTGGCACTCTACCCCTCGCTGCTGCTAAGAGTCTACCTATAGGGTTTTCCCTAGTAGTGGTTGGGTCTGATCCGACAACTTGCAATGACACTCAGCTAGTTGCTTGTACCAAGATTTTATTATGAAAACCCTGTTTGAGACCATCTCCATGTAGGTTTGTCAGACTCAGATTCAAAGTCGGTCCCATCAACTCATCACTCATCTCAGCATTGCAAATCTTCCCCTATCCACCTCCTAAGGCAGCATTGTCAATGCTTATTTGCCATTTGTTTTAGATTACCACATATATCATTACTTACCTCGTAGAGGTCATGATACTGATGTTTAAGTGGTGCATCACCACACCACACATCTTCTAGTAAGTTAGTTAACCAAAGATATTGATTGGCTTTTGTTGAGGTTTTGGGTCCGACGACAAGAGTGGCTTGTCTCAAATGTAAGCACTCGTGACTTTCACAACGAATGATCAAGGGTCATCAGCACACCCAGCTTATATTTTTGGGGGAATGGTAAGTTTTATTACATCGTCGTGACCCTATTTTAATACAAGAGGCTACAGTTGTGGGAAATGATACATGTGCTACCAAAAAAATGTAATTGTTTGGACTCCGAGCATCTAATTAATCTTAACATCCTAAGGTGCAAAAATGGATTTTGCGCATAACATGACATTTGCCCTAAAAACCTATACTACAGAGATTGCATTGAAATTTGTTCTAGAGCACAAACTCAAATTCAAACACAAGAAAATAAACAATATGGTTCCTAAAGCACAATGGACATCTGAACCGTTGTGGATTAGCTAGCCACATCTTATGCCTGCACATCTAAGTTCAAATTATATTACTAAAATAGTGCACTGGGCGTGAAAAATAGCACACCTAATTTCACGGTATACAAACTTTCGGTGAATTGTGTTGCGCTCCGTAATATTTTATTCTAGTCAAATCACTTTTCACATGCTTCAGTGACAAACATATTGACCCCCTTGTCAAAAAAGAGAAAAGGGAAAAATTAAAATGGGTGTATGGAAGATTTAAACTGAAAATGATGATATGCTTGTGGCCTTATAATTTAACTAAGTGAACTAGATAGTGCACTACAAAGGCCACACTTACAAGGAATCTATTTTCCTTGAACACATAAAGGCTGATGTTCCGTGTAGTGCTATACCCAATAGACAATGGTGGTTACTATTCATAAGCCTCGGGAGAATCTAGCTAGTCAAAATCTAGAAGACGACCCAAGGCGGATGAACCATGGTCGCCGTCATCTCGATCCATACTAATCATTATCACAAAATTAGAACCCAACTTCTGAACATTACAGTGCTCTATTCTCTTTAGGATTTCAAAGGCCTAACATGATCCCCTGCAAAAAAAAAGGCCTAACATGATGAAACCGGTGTAAGACATGCTTATGTTTCATAAGTACAATATTGTACAGTGCATATGAGCAATTAGCACTAAAAGCAACCCGAGTGACATCAATTGCATATATCTATTCTCCGGACATTAAAATCTTCAAGTGTGTTGTGGTGAATAATGGATGGAGTTGGTATGAAGGCATTAATTTGTATTCATGTTTTATCCCTAGACAATCTTTTCCTCATTGAGTTTTTTCTGAAGATTATGTTTACTTGGGATGTATTTGGTGATGCATCATCATGTGCTCCTCAACTGATTTATTTGCATTTTTTGGTGGAATATCTCATTCTTCCTCTTCTTGGTATTTTCTTGGGTTGTTCTTCATTATTCATTATCATGACCTCCTGTAACCCCTCCCCCTCCCTACCCCAATTTTTTTTTCTTAATGGCGAACCAACCTATGGAGCGGATCCGCTTATCATAGCACTACCTCTTATGTTCCCATACTCGCATGTGTAGAAGGGATAACCCGGAGGTGCTATGTTGGGTATATATGTTAATCCAACTCTATATATCTAAAACTCTCCATCATATGCGACTAATACCACCACAAAATTACACACACTTCTTGGTAAAGAGCAGATAAATTAGTAATAATACAATTATTTCAGCAGATTTTTACCAGCAATAACTCAAAAACATGATATTTAGTCTACCAGTCTACCTATAATTAATGAATAAATGGCTTGCATATTTCGCTCTTAATACTACTTCAGAAGTATCGAAACTGGTTTGACAAGGACAACACTTGTAATTTCTTTGCTTAGTATTTTCACCAATGCAACACGAATTTAATACGATGTCGACTTTCAAAAGTTGAAATATCTCAACTCACAAATAGATGACACAGTAAACAGCACAGCCAAATTAACTTCTCTACTTTGACAACCCATATATAAAGATATAATTGGAAAATTGACGAATTAAAATCATATTACAAGATTTTTCATAAATCATTTCATATTTTGTTATTTTATTTAACATATTCATATGAAATATAACACTCAAAGTTGCATTTGCAGATTGTACTCATATCTAAAATGTCATGCATTTTCAACTAATAAAATTACATGCATTTTTAACGGCCTGAGTATATCCTTGGTTAGAGTGAGTATGAAAAGGTATTCCTTTTTAGTAGTAACTGAAAATGAATATCCCAGTGAATACTCAGAAAATCAATCTGCAGTCATGCACCTAGGAATCCCGCACAAGCAATTTGATATTCATGCTTTACAAGAATTAGATGTGCCACATTAAAGGAGAGCATATCCAAGTTATCTATCTATCAGAAATCAATTACTAGCATTTAATAGCTTGCATCCATCTACGTATACTCTACATGCAGTTTGATAGTACTACAAGAATTAGATGTGCCTACATTAAATGATAACATATCCAAGTTATCTTCAGGGTTCATTTAATTAAATGACCAACGAGCGAACGGAGTTCGCAACTGTATATATAGAACCCAAATGGTGCAGACATATTGCATAAAACACATACCGATAGCTAGCACTATTTTACATAAGAAGATGACCAATGCTAAGGTAACACTAGTGTTCTGCCTCCTAATCTTTGTGGCCCTCTCTTTATATCCACACCGTGCATAAGCAGATCATTGAGCCGCGGATAAAAGTAAGGTGATGAGGGAATGCTGGAGGAACATTGGGAGGAATGTTGGTGAGCACCCCCTTCCACACGGGAGCGTATGTTGCCAGGTGATAAGGGCAGCAACAGACATCCACTGCGTCTGTGATAAATTCACAGGTCACGAACTGGCTAGGATCAGTCTAGCCAAGTTTGGCATGGCTACACATGTATGTGGCAAACTGGCAATGAGTTGCGCGCACAGAGTCACTGTGCAGGTTGGTATACCGTCATATTTCTATACATATGTGTGCCTGTTTTCTACTTAGCATTATTTCTTATATAATTGCTCATGATCATCCTGATGATGTGAAAAATGAAAACTGTTGTGCAGGTTACCATGTTCCCGTTATAACGGTCCCTGCACCTCCACCTCCGGACAACACCTAGAACTTCGTTGTAAGGCCAGTATGCTAGTGTGGAGAAATAAGTGAATAAAAAAGGGATTCATGTGGCATTTTCATGATGTGTTCTTCTTTACTTCGATGCAAGAAATAAAAAGAAAATGGCCATGAACTGGCAATTCTTTCTATTAGCCATGATCTTTGAGCCTCTTAATTTGATTCACATTATTTAAGGAAAACATGAATACAAAAAACGCATGCTTGCAATATACAATGACATGTCCGCATTCCACTGCAAAAAAAAAAAAAAACCCAACGTACACATTAATCCGATGAGATAAGAAAATATAGAAATTGACAATGTTTGGATTTCATGACATCCTTAAGTTTTACCAATAGCTTGGCTCAATGTATGTCTTTCTTTGACACTGAGTGCAAAGTTTTCCATAAGAAAGTAGTAAACATAATTCTATTGAAATTGGAAGATTTGTTGGCTATCAATTACTGTTTTCATGAGAAAAGAGGGTTGGAAATACATTCGTCAATAAAAAGGTCTAGACTACAAATTAGAATTTCAGAAAGTTGAGATAGCGAAACCACACTATGCATATTGATCTGGAAAAGGCCCCCTTTCAGTAGGGGCATCCGACTCCTTATATAGTCATGAGGCACCTCCTTGACTAGCATCCTTCTTTTGGCAAGGTGGTGCTCTGAGTTCTCATGGGTAATTATTTATTTATTTATCATGAAACATTGTCGTTAGGACATAGATATCTAACAAACTAGATGATACCCCACGCGTTGCAGCGGCAACATGCGGGGATTTGTCGCAATATATTATTTTGATGAGATTTGCTTGTCTTGAACTTGAATATGAGACTAAAGGTTCAAAATTCATATGATTTAATGTATTTGACTATTATATGTTTTTTATAGAATATAAGTAGTATTTTTCATGCATGTTGAGAGAAATAAAAATAGTGGGGTTGATAAAGTGGGATGTGTACAAGTTGCGAGAATTAGTATAGCTAGCATTTTCATGCATGTATATTGAGAGAAATAAAAGTAGTGGGGTTGATGAGGTGGCATGTGTGCATGTTGAGATAAATAGAAGTAAGAAGCATCAATGACTCCCTTACTATCTTGCCCCCCCCCCCCCCCCCCCCCAAGTGATGTTGGTTCGGCATCGATGCTATGTTTTGTCTGGCATTGTTGAATAATCAATAATATATGGCTGTATGCAGCAACCAATGAAGAGGCCGGAGGTTATCCTCCTTCTCGAAGAAGAAGAAAAAACCATAGACCCATCTCCTTGCTGAACTGCACACTTAAACTTATCACAAAACTTCTCGGTAATACTATGTTGCAATTACAATTAGTGGACACAAACCAATATATTTTCATTAACAAGATTGTTTACCATTGGTTTCTCAATACCCCCATTAGTGTCACAAAGCTAGAAAAGGAGGTTGTCAAATTAAAGTATGATTTCAAAAGGCATTTATAAGATGTACTCCCTCCATCTACTAATACAAGGCCACTTTTTTCGTGTCAAACTTTGACTTGTAATTTTGGTCAACAAAATAAGGGTTATATGCCATAAAAATATATTATCGGAAAGTTATTTGAAATGTGCATCCAATGGCATGCCTCTTTTGGCATATAACTCACATTTTATTGATAAAATTGATGGTCAAAGTTAGACATAAAAATATGAAGTGCCCTTGTATTAGTAGATGGAGGGAGTATTATTCTTTTATTCTAGAAATTCTAAGGCAGAAGGGTTTTCGACCTAAATGGTTCTCCTCGATGCAACAACTTCTTAATTTCCCCTTGGACATCTGCGGTTGTGCTTAATGGAATTCATAGGAATGTTTTTCAAATGCAAAAGAGGAGTCGGGTAGGGAGATCCCATTTCTCCTCTTACCTGTATACTACTTGAAGCTGACCTTTTGCAGTCAAAGCATTAATGATACCCTGGTACATGGGCTCATTGGAAGGCCTCTCCCCCTCCTATCTAGCCAAGCATTTCCTATCATTTAATATGTGGATGATACACTTAGTCATGTCCCGCTTGCTTTAGCCAACTATAGATCATTAAAGATTTTTTTCAGAGGTTTGCTTTGGCTTTTGGATTGAAATTTACTTAGCACGATTGGCTTTGTGCATCATGTGATGCGGAGGCCGGGGTAATGTCCTTTCCGGAAAAAAAAAAACTTAGTTACGATTAATATGCCTTCCTGGAGAGAGTACATTTGTTCACCAATGCTCTTCAATGTCAACTTGGCAATTTTCCTTTCACTTTATGTAGGATAGCTCCTGATCAGTACTAGCAAGCAAAGAATGGGGTTGTTCATGCCACCAATTCAAATGGTCCGGAGAAGACTACATAGCTGCTCTCACTATCTTAGCCATGGTGACAAACTTCAGCTAGTTAATATAGCCATGTCATCACTTCCCACCTTCTATCTAATCTCTCTCAAGGTCCATGGCTACCCAAATTTTCTTTTATCAGAGCTAAGATGGCTCCTCAACCTTGTTTTTTTCATGGTAATAATGATTATAGCCTCTTGGGCCGTTTGGACAGTCAAATGACTATTCGTTTAAGGGAATCCAACCTAACCATTATATATGATGACATAAGTTTAAAGAGGAGATGGCCTTGCTTGTCCACAGAGGTAGTAGGAAAACATACCATAATCTACATGCCTGGGTGGTGGGTAGAGGCTTTCCTTTGGTTTCATGTGTTCGTCTCTAATGAACCACTTGGCTTGTGTTAGTTTTCTTTTCCTTTTTAATATATAAATATATGCAGTAGGGAGGTCTACTGTTCACCTAAGAAAAGTATGGGTAGCTAGAAAACAGTAGGAACATAAAACCAGAAGGAATATCTTGTTCCAAGATATCACTCTATAGCGACCGACATCAGTTCCCCGCTGCCCAAAGGAAGACGAACAGAGAGCTGTACGTAGATCCGCAAAGTTTCAAACTGAAATTTCTGGCGCACTAGATCAACCATCGAGCCAAATTAACAGAACGACGAGGTAGTGTGTGGCCCTGTGGGCAATCCCTCGAGATCTGAGCGCAGGCTTGCATATTTAGTCCCACTGGCGTGTAAAATTAGTGTTTGAGCGCTTCTGAACAACCATCCCAGCTAGCATCACATGCCCACACGGGACAAAATTCAGCTACGAAGGATATCCCCATTAGCGAGAGCGAATCTTCCGCACCAGCTTGTTCTACAAAATTGTTCCACTGACCCGGTGCACATATAAATCTCACGGTCATTTCATATATATCAATATAGGATCAATATATAGTTGCTAACTTCTCCTTTCTCACAGGTCACAGCCGATGGAATGAATTTGTCAAGATATGTTAGCTCTATCCTCTATGTTAAGATGCCCTATAAGCCCCCGCAAAAAAAAAAAAGATGCCCTATAACCAATCCAGAGTTTTAAACACATTCAGCGTCTTATACTGAATGATGACGGTAGGTCAAACTACTGTGGCTACGGTGCTCCTTTTTTCCCCTGGAAACCTACATATATAATTAGATGCAAAGATATAAGGTAAATGCTTGCCTTCAACCGGCGGATCAAACTCGAGCTATCCGCCTCCTGTGTGGGACGCTTGTCCTTAGCGTGTCTCTTTCTGTAATATTTTTCTGCAATATCATTTGTGTTGCAAAATTGCCTTCCGCAACAACCCCATATTGCAAAAAAATAAAGACAAACAAAAACTAGAAATTTTTTTTGCAACATCATCTCTGTTGCAAAATTTTCTTTCGCGAGAGCACTCATGTTGTGAAAATAGTGAAGGAAAAAAAAATCTGCAACATCACATATGTTGCAAAAGGTTTTTGCAACACTACCCTTGTTGCAACGAATTCTGCAACACCTCCCTTGTTGCAGTGATGAGGACGGTGTTGGATGTTGGATAGCTCTGACTCTAACGTCAGGATGTCCGAAATCCCTAGTCCGGTTCCAAATTAGGGTCGGTCTAGGGGAGTCTGGATGTCCGCAATGTCTGATTCCAACACTCTGGTCCCACCCAAAACCCTTGAGGGCGTCTAAGGTTTTTACATGCTCTCCGCATTCATGGAGGATCATCGGCTTCCCGCATATCGGCATTCACGTCCGGTCAGCCCAACGCACCGTCCAAGGAGCATACTCCGGATATTAAAAGCCTTTCGGCCTCCCCCAAACCCTATTCTCACAAGCACTCCTCTCCCCTCCAAACCCCAGCCGCTGCCCGGCCCAACACATCGGCAACCGCAACGACGGGCAAGATGATGCCGAAGGAGCGCGAGCAAAGCTGGATGATGTGGCTGCTCGACGACTACAACTTAGACGTGTCACCGTCGCGCAGTGAAGATGGATCCGGTGGCAGCGGTAGTTCTAGCTCCAATTCATGGCAGCAGCGGGACACGTTGCCTCATGTTCTGCCCCGTCCAATGCTACGTCGGCGCATGTTGCTGGGTTTCGTTCTCCTCCAATGCATCTTCCAATGTGAAGGAGGAGTCCGTCTCCGACGACAATGGCGTCGACTTGGAAGAGGTGTCCACGTCGTCGGATGAGGAGGCACCGCAGACCGTGGGATGAGGATAAGTTGGCGGCCGGGATCTGTGAGTCCCTCCTCAAGGCGTTGGCTCAGTTGCCGTCATCCACGCCGTGGAATCTCGGCGTCTAGATGGACGTTGCGTTGAGTGGCAGCATTCGTCGCGGTGTAGCTAGGTCGACACCCAGTGGCGCTCGGCCGCCGTCAAGCAGGAGCGGCAGGTGTCCTCTCCGCAGCCGTACCCTACCTCGAGTACTACCTCCTCAGCGGCAGGTCGAATGAGGCACTCCTCATCCAGGGGCTCGAAAGCCCTCACTGCGGTAGAGCGGCGCCGTGCGGGGGCGCTCGGCGTCCTTCTCCAAGACGCATGTGGGTCCGGGTTGAATCCTCGCCAACTAGGAAGTCACGGCGGCTTGGGTCGTCTACAAGTCCAACATCGCTAAGGAGACCCCCGTCCCCCGCCGATGCCGGATCAACCAGGACCTCCTCACCTCGGTGTCGTCGAGTCGGAGAGTGCTGCCTCGAGAAGGAGGAGAAGGTGTGGCTCAAAGCCAAGCAGGACGCGGGACGAATTTGGCCCGGGCGTGCCGGGTGGCTGGCCCGGCTTTCCCAAGCGCCGCAACAATGATGACAGCGGCGACAATGACGACAACATCGACGACAAATGATGTTTGAGTGGCCTCTGGATTCGACCCGCCGCTGAGGAGGTAGTACTCGAGACAATTTAGTCAAGTTTGCTTGTAATATCGGATTTGGTTAAATTTCATCAAAACTTCATGTTTGAAAACTTGAAATGTAGAAGTTTTGATCGATAGCATTTGATGTCCGCGGGCATTCGAGGGTGTCCATTTGATGATCCGAGTTGGATATTCCATAACACCCTTGACATTCCAAAATATGTATTTCATGGTAACCTTTTCCTATGGTACTTGCCCCGAATTTTCCTTAGGACCAGAGACCAAGGTTCAACAATTGTACTTAGGTCAGTACATATATAAAACTCAGGAGACAAAGCCAAAGGCGAGTTTTTTTTTTTGAGAGCAGGCGAGTTTTGTAGGTGGACGTATCAAGATGAGCTGCAAATGGAAGATACACAAAATGTAATTATTTTTTGATGGGCACAAAATGTAATATTATTACTTCTTTTTTATTGGAATTATTATTATTATTATTATTATTACTTCTTTGGGATACAAAGGAGGTATTTATCCCACCCGTGCACAATTGCGAAAAATTAACCCACCTTCACAAACAATATTACACATCGACCAGGCTCAACTTTTCAGTTGAACATTATACGGCGTCCCTTCTAGGTGAAGGGGCCTTTGATCCCACACGGGTAAAAAGAAACACTGTCACAAACATCGTTACACATCGATCAGCATTAAAATTCCATTGGAAGATTATACGGTGTCGCAACCAGGTGCAGCTGGTTCCTTCTTCTCATCGTCCCACCGACGATCATGTCCATGTCAAGCTCATTTGGCCGCATTCCGGTTGGGAGGCTCCAATCGAAGTAGTACAGAAGTCGTGCCAGCATGAGCTCCAATGTGGACAACCCGTATGTACCACCGGGGCACATTCTCCGTCCACTCCCCAGCGGCAAGTACTCAAACTGCGTGCCATTGTAGTCCACGGTGCTGTCCTTGAACCTCTCTGGCCTAAACTCCTCCGCGTCATGCCAATACTCTGGGCTCCTCGCTATCGCCCACACATTGACCATCACCCTAGAGCCCCTCGCAACCTCAAGCCCACCGATGTCGCAAGTCTCCTGGCATACACGGGGGAGCAGGAGCGGCACCACTGGGTGCAGCCTCATGCCCTCCTTGATCACCATTTTTGTGTAGCTTAGCTTGTCCATGTGCCCCTCGTGATCTTCTGGACTCTTGTGGTCCAATGTTTGTCGCACCTCCGCCTGTGCCTTCGCCATCACCTCGGGGTTCCTCATGAGCTCCGACATGATCCACTCTGCTGTCGACGATGTCGTCTCAGTCCCTGCCGTGAACAAATCCTATTGGAAAACGATAGTAATTAATCCAACTAAAATAATATAATGAAAAGGTTATCCTCTTTGCACACGGTCATTTCTTAACACTAGTTCTAAGTTCTAACCCTTTGAAAAACATTCAGAGAGCCGGCCTTTCAGTACTTACCACTATGATTGCCTTGACGTTTGTAGTTCCGATGGGGAAGTCAAGATCCCCCTCCTCCTTGATCCTAAGCAAGACACTCAGAAGGTCATCATCTCCCGTCGTTGTTGTGGTCGTCGTCTTCTTCTTCTCCTCTCGCCGCGCCTCGCACCCAGCGATGATCGTGTCAAAGACGGCGTCGAGCTGCACGCGCGCCCGCCAGAGCCGGCGTTTCAGCCCGGTGACGACGTCCACGAACCGCAGGGACGGGAAGAGGTCCCCGATGCAGAACCCACCGCTGGTGTCGAGCGCCACCTGGATCGCAGACAAGAACCGCTCTTGGAGCTCGGCGTCGCACGCGTCGCCGAATGTCGCCCTTGCGGTGATGGTGTTGGAGCACTTCATGAGCAGCTTGCCGAGATTGACCGTCTCGCCGTCTCTGCTGGCGAGCCGGACGTTGCTGACAAGGGACAGGGTCTCGCTATCCCTTATAGGCGAGAACTGCCTCACCTTTCGCGCGCTGAGGAGCTGGACCACGCAGAGCTTGCGCAGCGTCCTCCAGTACGCGCCGTATGGCGCGAAGGCGACGTCAGTGTTCCCGTAGCAGATGATCTTCGTGGCCAGAAGGCTCGGCCGCGACGCGAAGGTGAGGTTCTTGTCCCGGAGCACCTCCTGCGCCGCCGCCGGCGAGGAGATCACGACGGTGTCGACCTGGCCCAGCCGCAGGTACATCACCGGGCCGTGCTCCTTGGCCAGGTCCCGGAGAACGACCTGCGGCGGCGTCGACGTGACGAGGTGGTGGAGGCTTCCGATGAGGGGGAGACACCGTGGACCAGGTGGACGCCTCATCTTATTACAACTTGGTGTTGATTTGCGGCGGCTAAGCAAGGCCACGAGCATCATCAGCGAGATGAGAGAGAGGAAGAGGAGAGTGGCTCCTGCGCTTAGCTCCATGAGCGATGAAACAGCAAGTAAGAATGGTCGCTTGCGATGTGAGCAGGCAAAGTGATAGGAACTGGGGATGCGATCAACATATAGGCGGGGCAGCCGGGGGTACAGGGATTTTTAACGGGTCCGCGTACGTACGTCGCTATCCTGCTGTTTTTTTTTTTTTTTTTTTTTTTTTTTGAGATTCATCGCTTAGTCCTACGAAAACCCCCTAATTTCCCGAGCTTTTGCTACACTTATGTAAAGTTATCTACGAGTGTTAAAAAAAAAACAAGACACGGGCCATAGCAAACGACAACGCGCATATACAGCTCCAATGTTTCTTGGCTGCAGCGCTCATGTGTGGAATAGGGAAACGGATGATGGAGCAACGGAGCTAGGGTTTTGCGCAGGTTTCTTAAAATATTTGTCGAATACGTGTGCACATGTTAAGAGTGTTAGACTATAGTTAGACTTGTAGAGTAGTTAGCGGAGAGTTGTGCCGACTTGGTTAGCGCATCTCCAACGGCGACCCGCAAACCGCCCGCATCCATCCGGATTACGCTGTTCGGACCGTGGAAGTCATCCAATGTGGTCCTGTATCAGTCCGCGGCGCGGTCCGGACGTGTTTTCTCCCGCAAACAGGAACAAACGCGAGGGGCTTTGCGGGAGTCCGGACCGCTACCAAGCCCGCTTCTGAACGCCCTGCCCACCCAAACCCCCCCCCCCCCCCCCCCACCCTACCGCACGCGCTTCCCGCCTGAAACAGTTAGCACCGCTCCAGAGCGTCAGTGCCCGCATTCATGCCCGGCCAGAGCGGACGCGACCGATCACTGGCGTTGACATTGAAGCGGCGCGCCTGCCGAGAGAGCGCCGCCCGCGCCGCTTCCCGGGGCAGGCGATTGCTGCGCGTTCAAATGACACGATGGCCGCCCGTCCGTCCGTCTGCCGTCCACATTGATGGCACGCGGTTTCCGAGGCGTCCCCTCCGACGCCACCTGTTCGTCCCTTTGCCGCCCGCCATTGCTATATAAACCGCTGCCCGGCCATAGCCGCAGTCATCCGCCTCCGATCCATCTCCGCACCACTCCCACCATGGATTCCTCCCCTGCCAAAGTTCTCTGGGATGGGTTGACGCCGGACCAGAAGAAGGAGATGGCCGCCATTGCTGCCGGCTGGCTGGCCGGCAGGCAGCCGGAGGACGACGACGTCCCAATGGAGGACGCGGCCGACGACGAGCCGGCGCCACCCTCCTCCTCCTCCGCGCCACCCTCGCTGGTGCATTGCACCATGACCATCGGCGAGGCCCGTGCCCATTACATAGATATGATGCGGGAGGAGCGGGAGGAGCAGTTCCGAGAGGCGCAGGCTGACGTCGCCTACAACCACCACCTCCTCTAGGAGCACCTGCAGGCGGAGGAGCAGCTCGCCGCCGGCAGGGCGATCGCGCTGGACGTGGACCCTGCGGAGCAGGCAGGGGCGGAGACAGGACCCAGGCCCCCAGGGCCTGGGCCCGGGGCGTGAGGCCCAACTCCTTTTATGACTGTAGTAACTACCCAGGTGTGAGGCCCAAATCCAGAGCAATGCTTGAAGTCGGCCCGGGGCCTATTGCTGGCCTGGTTCCACCCCTGGGAGCAGGAGGCGCTGCTGGAGTCCCACCGCTCCGCCTGCGAGATCCGCCTCACCCGGTGGCGGTACCGTCGCCAGCGGGCGGCGCAGGTGGCTGCCGCCTACAAGGAGTGCGACAACGTGGCGGGCGATGCGGTGTTCGGCAAGACCGATGACGAGGACGAGGACAACGCCAAGGCCGCGCCCGCCGCCACGACCACAAAGCCGGCACGTCCGCGGGCGCCGCCGGCAGCGAGGAAGAGTAGTGTACGGTAGGTCACCGGCGCTCGGGTCCCAAGAAGGCCACCGCTCCTCCCCTCCCGTCGACGTCAAGCTTGGTGGGCTCAACATCGGCGGCCGATTAGTCGCTTGGCGGCGACGTGGAGGTGGACAGCTTCACTTCTCGGGTCTCCGGAGGCGGAGGTTATGGAGGAGGAGCTGGAGAGCGCCGAGGTGGAGCTTGAGAAGGAGAAGCTTCAGTTCTCAGGGCTCATGGCCGGACACGGGGAACAGCGCCGGTGACCATTTAGATTAGGTATTAATTATACCTCCAGAGCCGGACTAGCACCGCTTAGTTGATGTAAATGTCATTAAATCCGTCATGTTTTTATGAAATCCGACATGTTTATATGAAATCAGTCATGTTTATATGAAATCTGCCCGTGTTTGATCGAATTTCGTCCGATTAGTTTGAATTGTTGGCCGGATGTATACGGCTAGCATTGGATGGCGGCCTTCCGCATCCGTGTCCGCGGACTGGTCCCCCTTGTCCGCGGACGGATGCGGGAGGAAATTTGTGGTTTGTCGTTGGAGATGCCCTTATTTATTCGGTTCTAAGCCATGTTATGCACTTCGTTTGGCTCTGAGCCATGTTGTGCACTGCGCTTGGCTGCCCACAAAGGCCAAGACTGCATGAAGGTATAAATATATACATGGTGTTTGGTTACATGTTTGTGCTCTCCAGATACAACGTTCCGGCTGTTTGGTTATGTCGTATCAATGGTTAATCTCACCCTTTGCCCATGTGATCGACTTACCTCACACCATCACATTTGAACAACTTTGTCTATCAGCATCCAAAAAAAACTCATGACATGACAGTTGTGTGAAACAACGATATGAAACTAGTGATCAAAGGAAATTTCAAACAATCGCCCGCGTCCGATGAATTTGATGAAATTCGTCTAAAATACCAGGCACACATGAACATGTTAATACATGACACTAGGGAGGTATAGATCTATTCGTCTACGATCCTCGAAACAGAAACCTTTCAACACGAAATGAAACTACTCCTCAAAGAAAATTTCAGATGGTCGATTTTGTACGATGAATTCAATAGAACTCATCTAAAACCTCTAAACATAAACATGAAATTAAAGATTTACAGACAACGAAACTAGCAACCGATTGCCCGAATGGAATCACAGGATCAATGTGCATCTTTGTCGTGTAGGGATTATCTCGAATCAAAGAACCATTCTGTAGATTATAAGGGATTAAGTGAAAGAGATTAAGGAAGGTGAGCAGAACAGAACAGTGCATAACACGCCCGCACCATCTCGCACCGTGAAAGCCACCAAGGGCATGTTTGGTTCCCTGCACCCTTTTTCGGCCTCCTCCATCTGTGGCCCGACACATCTCACAAGTGCATAAACCCCTTATAGGATTTTTGTACTATATAGCGCGTCCAGGATCGGAACAACGCCGCAAGAACATAGGCTATATACTAGCAGCGTCCAGGAAATAAGCGAACACCGCCTCTGACCTCATACTTGTGGCATGCGAGAAATTCGTGCGCTCCTAGATTTCCAGACCCAGGCATCCCTCCAGCCAGAACAAGTTGGGGGCGTTTGGATTGTATGCACGCTACTAATATAAGTAAGACCTAGCAGCATGCGTTGGAAAGCAAGTGTCACCAATGGGAAAAGCGGACCCCGTGCCCTGACACAACGGTGGCCCCCTCTTTTTTGCAGGGCGTCCAATTATTCAAACACCACTAGTGTTAGTCTAACTGGCAGTGTGCACTCTCAGTAGCGGGCGCTGCTAGTTTTCGCGACGTGGGAACCACTTAGCTGCGGCGTTCAATATCTCCGAATGCTCCCAATTTCACTGGTGTTAGCCTCGTTTGATTTGGGTTGCGTGCTGCTAACGCGCTTGCGTAATCACAGCCCCTGTGCACATGTGTTCCTCACTTTCGCCTCTCACACTCACTTCTTCCTCTCCCTCACTCACTTATTCTTCTTCTACCCTCTCCCTACCATATGAGCTTCATTGTCTTGTCAAGCCCATTCTTCTAGGTAATTATTCTCTCGTCCACACCCCCTTCCCATGGAATAAATAAAATATCTCTCTCTCTCTCTCTCTCTTCCATTCCTTTTGAGGTCGCCTCTATCTTTATTAATATCTCTCCTTAAACATAGGTAGGTGTTGGAAATATGCCCTAGAGGCAATAATATTGTATTATTATATTTCCATGTTTATAATTAAGAGTTTATATTCTATGCTATAACTGCTATGATCCTGGAATATGCGATTCAGTGAAAACTCATATGCACGTGTGGAATGATAAACGGTAAAATATGATTCCTAGTCTCGCCTCTAAGACTAGCTCAAGTGTTGTTGGTGATCATGTTTTCCGGATCTTAGGATATCGTTAAGTGTAACGATAGTCCTAAAACAACATTGAGGGTATGACGTTGGAAGAACGATCATATTGAATCGACCCAAACTTTTTTGTTATACTTTGAGATACAATCGTCAAAAGTCAATTGTTATAACACGGAATGTTAACGTGTGATTTAGTTCCTTAGACCATGAGAGTATCGCAGTCACTTCTTACCGTATGATGGACTTTGGGGTTGCTGAAACGTCATCTGTAACTAGGTGATCATAACGACAACTTGCAGGTTCATCAGAAAGTTTGACAAGGGACAAGATAGCTCGAGAGTGGAATTTGCCCCTCCCACGATGGAGAGATATTCTTAGGGCCCTCTCGGTGTAATGACATCCATCATCGTCTAGCCAGACACAGGTGACTATGTCACGGGGATGCCGGAACATGTCAACGAGAAAGAAGAACAAAACCGGCACCGGGGAGACCGGTATAGTGAGCATGTGTATGACTCAAGAGGATATCGATACATCTCACCTTGGGTTTTGTAAAGTATCGCGAAACAAAGGGAACATCACATGATAACCAAAGGTTCACTCGAATATCATTCATGTAATCATAGGGATCGATATGGACGTCCATGGTTCCGCTATCGGTCATTGAACGAAGGAGTTTCGTTCATGTCTATGTTTTACCGAACTTACAGGGTCACAAGCTTAAGGTAATCACGATCTGATGAGTGTTAGTAGGACGAGAGTATCAAGGATTTATTTATGGAATTGTTTCATTAATATTCAAAATATTTGCGAGAGGAACCGGAAGCGTTTCAGGGTCACCGGAAGGGTTTCGGAGTTTATCGGGCAATACCGGGTATTACCGATAAATAATATATAGGTGGAAAATATTTCCGGAGATGTTAAATTAATAATAAAAGGCTCTAGTAATTGTTAGGGGACTTTTTTATTTAACTTAATATCAAGGGGTCTTAAAAGGCCAAGTGGTGGAAGGTGAATTGGGCCACAAGGGCCCAATATAGGTGGCGCCCCTCTTCCCATGGAAAGGAGAGAGGGGAGGCCGAATTGGAGGGGGAAATCCCCTCCTCTTGGCCGGTAAAGGGAGGGAAACTTTACCTCCCCTTGTGGCGCCCCCCTCATCCTCTCCAACCTATATATACTAGAGGTTTTGGGCACTTCTGTACACACAAGTTTTGGAGCCTCCTCTAGTTCTCTAGTTCTAGTTCTAGTTGGTCCTAGTTGATCAATTAGAGCTTGACCTAGATCCTCTAATCCTCATAATTAGAAGCCCAGTGTGGTTCTAATCTCCTCCCTCTAATTCTCCGGCGAGGATTAGGTCTGGACGACGAAGCGCTGCCCGATCGTGAAGACTGTACGCTTGCAACCAGGTAGAGAGGTTGTGCTTTCGGTCTTGCGTTCGAGGGATCTGTTCATGGGCGGTTCGCGGGATCGTTCATCTACGATTCGAGGGACTCGAAGTACGACCTACATCGACTCGTCTACTTTCGCTGCTACTCGGAGTCGGTAACGATCATGATCCAAACCGTTTATGCGTTTTCATATTGTTCCTGGGTGATCGTAGGGCAATTTTTTTTTGTTTTCTACGTTTCGCAACAGTAGGGGGCCTCACTCTCGATCGGGATAGACGTCGATCTATTAAATATCTTGGCCGCGAGTCCCTTATTTAATTCTTGGTGAGTTCCCTTGAATATATCAAATTGAACGTGTATGGTAATTAATTGTTGTGGAAATGCATATATATGTGTGTGATGCGTTGGTATGTACCAATCATCTAGTTAGTGGATGCATGTTTAATTTTCAGGGATATATATAGACTGGCCAATGTTTTGACAACATTTTGACTGGGCGACATTTTATCAAATTCCTCACACACTCAATTTGTGTCATTTATTAGCAAAGGTCATGTCGAATTTTTTTTTGACTAGTTAATGTTGGTTCTAAATTTCTTCCTTATATCAAGCATGTTTGGTGGGTCGACATAATAGATCGAAGTATAAATGGGTTCTTAGTGTTTGCCTTGGAACACGTGAAGCAAAGGGGTCACAAGAAGTTACGCTGTTCGTGTCGTAAATGCAAAAACATGCATCTATATATGGCCGGTTCTGGCGAAGTGGTGGCTCAGTTGCTCATGCACGGTTTCATGAACAATTACACACGATGGACACGTCACAGAGAGGAGAATCTTGAAGATTTTCACGACGTACATGAAGAAGCAAGAAGTAAAGAGGCAGAAGATCAAGGAGAGATGGAGCACCAACAGGATCCCGAACATGATGACGAGGACGGACATGATGAAGAGGACGGAAATGATGAAGAGGCCGACGCGGCAGGCACCCGGGAAACGTTGGCCACAATGCTGCTGGACCCGCATGTTCTAGAGCTGCTTCGAAAGAGGATGACTAACGAAGGAGCGGATCATAAGAGGCCAAAAATTTGGAAAAGTTGGAGAAAGCCTCGAGAACTCCACTGTATACCGGGTCCAAAGAGCACCACACAAAATTGAGTGTCACGCTCAAACTTCTTGAAATCAAGGCGAAATAGAAAAATTCAGACGCAAGCCTCGATGACCTATTGGAGCATCTACACGAAGTTTTCCCTGAGGGTAACATGTTGCTGATGACCCACAAGTATAGGGGATCAATCGTAGTCCTTTCGATAAGTAAGAGTGTCGAACCCAACGAGGAGCAGAAGGAAATGACAAGCGGTTTTCAGCAAGGTGTTTTCTGCAAGCATTGAAATTATCGGTAACGAGTAGTTTGATAGCAAGATAATTTATAACAAGTGACAAGTAGCAATAGTAACAAAGAGTGCAGCAAAGTGGCCCAATCCTTTTTGTAGCAAAGGACAAGCCGGAACGATCTCTTATAGTAAGCAAAGCGTTCTCGAAGACACATGGGAATTTCATCTAGTCACTTTCATCATGTTTGTTTGATTCGCGTTCGCTACTTTGATAATTTGATATGTGGGTGGACCGGTGCTTGGGTGCTGTTCTTACTTGAAGAAGCCTCCCACTTATGATTACCCCCTCTCGCAAGCATCCGCAACTACGAAAGAAGAATTAAGATAACTCTAACCATAGCATTAAACATATGGATCCAAATCAGCCCCTTACGGAATAGCGCATAAACTAGGGTTTAAGCTTCTGTCACTCTAGCAACCCATCATCTAATTACTACTCCACAATGCATTCCCTTAGGCCCAAAGATGGTGAAGTGTCATGTAGTCGACGTTCACACAACGCCACTAAGAGAATCAACAACATACATATCATCAAAATATCGAACGAATACCAAATTCACATGATTACTTATGACAAGACTTCTCCCGTGTCCTCAAGAACAAAAGTAACTACTCACAAATCATATTCATGTCCAAGATCAGAGGGGTATTGAATAGCATATAAGATCTGAACATATAATCTTCCACCAAATAAACCAACTAGCGTGAACTACAAGATGTAATCAACACTACTAGCAACCCACAGGTACCAATCTGAGGTTTTGAGACAAAGATTGAATACAAGAGATAAACTAGGGTTTGAGATGAGATGGTGCTGGTGAAGATGTTGATGAAGATTGGTCATCCCACGATGAGAGGATCGTTGGTGATGTCGATGGCGACGATTTCCCCCTCCCGGAGGGAAGTATCCCCGGCAGAATCTCTCCGCCGGAGAGCAAAAGTGCTCCTGCCCAAGTTCCACCTCGAGACGGCGGCGCACCATCCCGAAAGTCTTCTCTATATTTTTTTCTAGGACAAATGGACTTATATACCAGAAAATGGGGGCCAGAGGCTGGCCAGGGGCCCCACGAGCCACCAGGGCGCGCCTGGGGGGTGGCGCGCCCTGGTGCCTCGTGGGCTCCTCGGTGGCCCCCTCTGGTATTTCTTTCTTCCAGTATTTTTTATTTATTCCAAAATAAATCTCCGTAAAATTTCAGCTCATTTGGAGATGTGCAGAATAGGTATCTCTGACGTAGCTTTTTCAGGTCCAGAATTCCAGCTGCCGGCAATCTCCCTCCTTGTGTAAATCTTGCATATTAAGAGAGAAAAGGCATTAGAATTGCTCCACAAAGTGTTATATTGATTAAAAACACTATAAATAACAGTAGCAAAACATGATGCAAAATGGGCGTATCAACTCCCCCAAGCTTAGACCTCGCTTGTCCTCAAGCGAAAGCCGATATCGATAATCATGTCCACATGTTTAGAGAGAGAGGTGTCGATAAAAACAAAATACGGACATAGTAGCATCATGATCATTATTATAACAACAATATTTATTATCATAAAACTTCTCATGAGCAAGTAACAATTCATCACAACAATGAAGTATAAGGCATAAACTTTCTTGAAAACTAACAAACTATGTTCTCAGTCAACAATGCAATTGCAATTCATCATATTTTCAGGAAGGGTCCCATGTAGGAGCTTTTTAGCATGTCCACATACTCAACCATCATTTAGTCTTCTATGATTGCTAACACTCACGACATATATATGGAGCAAAAAGTTTCAGCCAGACACATAGAAAGATAGGGGCTTGTGATTTTGCCTCCCAACTCATTCACCTCAAGGGTGATGTCAACAATAATAACTCATGATCACTCATATCCAACTGGATATATATGCCTAGATCTTTCCCCACCACATGATGCTTGCAAAAGAGAAAAATAAAAAGGAAGTAGAGGAGAACACTATTGACTCTTGCATAAAAAGTAAATACATAAAAGTAAAGGATAGGCCCTTCGCAGAGGGAAGCAGAGGGTGTCATGCGCTTTTTTATTGTTGGATGCACAAGCTCTTAATGCAAAGGAACGTCACTTTATATTGCCCCTTGTGATAGCAACATTTATTATGTAGTATGTCGCTTTTATTTCTTTACCATCACAAGTTCGTACAAAGTTTATTTCCCTTACAATAAAAGTTCAGACATATTTAGAGGCAATTTTTATTGCTTTTTGCACCGATGACAACTTACTTGAAGGATCTTATTCAATCCGTAGGTAGATATAGTGGACTCGCATGTCATGAAACTGGGTTTAAGGGTTTTGGATGCACAAGTAGTATCTCTACTTGGTGCGGATTTTTGGCTAGCAAAGATAGTGGGCAAGCACCACATGTTGGAGGATCTATAACAATATAACTTCTATGTGAATATGAACAAACATAATTCATTATGTTCTCTTCCTTGTCCAACGTCAATAATTTGACATAAAATACTTAATGGGGGCTCACAATCATAAAAGATGTCCAAGATAGTATATTTGCATGTGAATCTTCTCTTCCCTTATTAACTTTTTCATGAATTGCATCATTGACTAATGCTATGTTTGTTAACTTCCAATAAATTTTACCACTTATACTTTTCTTTATGTAATGTCATTACTTTCCATAAGATTAGCATATGATCTTTTTCATTATTTTCATTGCTAAGATTGAAACATGAAAGTAAAGAAGCAAAAACTCAAACTACTCTTTATTATATAACTCTCAACTCGATTACATAGATAGATAGATCACGAAACTAACACTCGAAAATAGATCATACTAAACTTTTATTCAACTAGATCACGAAATAACTAAGGATCGAACTAAAAATAGGTAAAGACAATAAAAGTGATGGTGATACGATACCGGGGCACCTCCCCCAAGCTTGGCACAAGCCAAGGGGAGTGCCCATACCCGTGTACTCAAGTTTCCTTCTTCGGTGATGGTGGTGATGATGAAGTGGTGAGCTTGTCCTCCGGCTTCCATGGCATAGGTTCTCCATCATAAAAAGATGAACGAGTCTCCGGAGTCCTGAAACTTGTAGCTAAACTCATACCTTTGAATCTTGCCTCATACTCAAAATTTTGGTTTTGAAGATCATAGATTTGGCCTTGGGGATAGTCGATTCGTTCATTAAGCTTGAAGATGATGTCCCTCATTGATTGGCCCTCCACCTTGTGATCGCGGGTGAATTCCTTGATCATGGAGTGGTTGGCGCTAAGTCCACGTTCCACCATCCCTTGGCACTTGAAAATCTCCTGCTCCACCGCCTCGAGCCTGGCCTCCACGCTCCCGGTCTTCTTGGGTCCTTGAACATCCCGGATGTGAAGCACCCCCTCACGCATCTCAATGGCTTGAGGGTGTTTCATCACCTTCGGTAGGTAGGGGTTGATGACCTTCTCGTAGAACTTGTCCTTGGAAGAGCTTGGTGGAGCCATAGCGATCTAGATCTGTCAGAAAAATAGCACGAAACAAGAACAGAGGAGATTTCTGCGATACGGTGGTCAAAACATACGGGAGTATATATAAAGATTTTTTTATCTTGCAAAACAAGTAATCCAGAAGAAAACGGAGTCGGGAAGGCTCACGAGGGGCCCACGAGCCACCAGGGCGCGCCTGGGGGGTGGCGCGCCCTGGTGCCTCGTGGGCACCAGGTGGGTCCCCTCGGCTGTTTCTTATTTTTTGTATTTTTTCTAATATTCCAAAACTGACAGAAAGTATTTTTATGGAATTTTTGGAGTCGGTTTACTTACCGTATCACGTACCTCTTCCTTTTCAGGGTTCTGGAGTGTGTTCCGGAAGGTCTCTCTTATATTATTCCTCCGGTGTAATTGTTTCAATAATATTAGTTTCAACATTAATGGGAGTACTTGAAATATAGTGCTTAATTCTTTGCCCATTCACCACTCTCGGATTAGTGCCTTCGGAGTTGTTTATTTTGATGGCTCCGGAGCGATAAACCTCTTCGATGATATACGGTGCTTCCCATTTAGAGAGGAGTTTTCCTGCAAAGAATCTCAAATGAGAATTGTACAATAGAACTTGCTCACCCACTTTAAATTCCCGTTTTTGAATTCTTCTATCATGCCATCTTTTAACTTTTTCTTTAAACAGTTTGGCATTTTCATAAGCTTGGGTTCTCCATTCATCTAATGAGCTAATATCAAATAACCTCTTTTCACCGGCAAGTTTAAAATCGTAATTGAGTTCTTTAATTGCCCAATATGCTTTATGTTCTAACTCAAGAGGTAAATGACATGCTTTTCCATAAACCATTTTATAAGGAGACATACCCATAGGATTTTTATAAGCAGTTCTATAAGCCCATAATGCATCGTCAAGTTTCTTAGACCAATTCTTTCTAGATCTATTGACGGTTTTTTGCAAAATTAATTTTATTTCTCTATTGCTCAATTCAACTTGACCACTAGTTTGAGGGTGATAGGGAGATGCAATTCTATGGTTGACATCATATTTAGCAAGCAATTTACGGAATGCACCATGAAAAAAATGTGAACCACCATCAGTCATTAAATATCTAGGGACTCCGAACCTTGGGAAAATAACTTCTTTAAGCATTTTAATAGAAGTGTTATGATCAGCACTACTAGTTGGAATAGCTTCTACCCACTTAGTAACGTAATCAACAGCAACTAAAATATGTGTATACCCATTGGATTTAGGAAAAAGGTCCCATATAATCAAATCCCCAAACATCAAATGGTTCAATAGCAAGTGAATAATTCATAGGCATTTCCTGACGTCTACCAACATTACCAATTCTTTGACATTCATCACAAGATAGGACAAACTTACGAGCATCCTTGAAAAGAGTAGGCCAATAAAAACCAGAATGTAATACCTTGTGTGCAGTTCTGTCTCCCGCATGGTGTCCTCCGTAAGCCTCGGAATGACACTTCCGTAGGATTTGTTCCTATTCATGCTCAGGTATACAACGTCTAATAATACCATATACTCCTTCTTTATAAAGATGTGGGTCATCCCAGAAGTAATGTCTTAAATCAAAGAAGAACTTTTTCTTTTGTTGGTATGTGAAACTAGGTGGTTTAAATTTAGCAACAATATAATTAGCATAGTCCGCATTGTTGGAAATATGCCCTAGAGGCAATAATAAATTGGTTATTATCATATTTCCTTGTTCATGATAAATGTTTATTATTCATGCTAGAATTGTATTGATCGGAAACTTAAATACATGTGTGAATACATAAACTACACCGTGTCCCTAGTAAGCCTCTACTAGACTAGCTCGTTGATCAAAGATGGTTATGGTTTCCTGACCATAGACATGAGTTGTCATTTGATAACGGGATCACATCTTTAAGGGAATGATGTGATGGACAAGACCCAACCGTAAGCTTAGCATCAGATCGTTTAGTTATTTGCTACAGCTTTCTTCATGTCAAGTATCTATTCCTAAGACCATGAGCTCATGCAACTCCTGGATACCGGAGGAATACTTTGTGTGCTCTCAAACGTCACTTCATAACTGGGTGATCATAAAGATGCTCTACAGGTATCTCCGAAGGTGTCTGTTGGGTTGGCATGGATCGAGACTAGGATTTGTCACTCCGTATGACGGAGAGATATCTCTGGGCCCTCTCAGTAATACAACATCGTAATGAGCTTGCAAGCAATGTGGCTAATGGGTTAGTCACGGGATCTTGTATTACAGAACGAGTAAAGAGACTTGCCGGTAACGAGATTGAACTAGGTATGGAGATACCGACGATCGAATCTCGGGCAAGTAACATATCGCCGGACAAAGGGAATTGCATACGGGATTAACCGAATCCTTGGCATCGTGGTTCAACCGATAAAAGATCTTCGTGGAATATGTAGGAATCAATATGGGCGTCCAGGTCCCGCTATTGGTTATTGACCGGAGAGGTGTCTCGGTCATGACTACATGATTCCCGAACCCGCAGGGTCGCACGCTTAACGTTCGTTGACGCTAGAGTAGTATTGGGATATTTGATTATTGGTAACCGAATGTTGTTCGGAGTCCCGGATGAGATCTCGGACGTCACGAGGAGTCTCGGAATGGTCGAGAAGTAAAGATTTATATATGGGAAGTCATATTTTGGGTTCCGGAAAAAGGTGAAGTTTTTTCGGTATTGTACCGGGAAGCTTCCAGAAGGTTCCGGAGGATTCCGAAGGAGTCCGGAGGTCCACAAGTGAGTCCACCACGTCCCAAGGGCTGGCATGGGCTGAGGGGAGGCGCCCTGGCCTTATTGGGCTAGGTGCACCAAGTCCTCAAAAGCCCATGTGGCTAGGGAAGGGCAAAAAAAGGGGAGTCCTAGTAGGAATAGGATTGGACTTGGAGTCCAAGTCCTCCCCCCCACTTGGCTGCGCCCTAGGGCTTGGAGGGGCTGTTCCCCACGCCCCTCCACCTATATATATAGAGGAGGGGGCGCCCCAAGAGGACAGACCAGCCCCTGGGCGCCTCTCTCTCTCTCTCCCGTTACACCACCACCTCGTCCCGACGACGCTTAGCGAAGCGCTGTCGGTGCTCCACCACCACCATCACCACCACGCCGTCGTGTTGGTTGTGATCCCATCTACTTCTCCTCTCCCTCTTTCTGGATCAAGGAGGAGGAGACGTCATCGAACCGCACGTGTGCTAAACTCGGAGGTGCCGTCCGTTCGGCACTAGATCGGTTGGATCGTGATCGGATCGCGAAGAGTACGACTACATCAACCGCGTTATATACGCTTCCGCTTTCGGTCTACGAGGGTACGTAGACACACTCTCCTCTCTCGTTGCTATGCTTCTCCTAGATAGATCTTGGGTGTTCGTAGGAAATTTTTTGATTTTCATGCTTCGTTACCCATCAGTGGCATCATGAGCTAGGTCTATGCGTAGATGTATATGCACGAGTAGAACACAAAAGTTGTGGGCGTTGATGCTGAAATTGCTTACCTCTCTTGTCTTATTTGGATTCAGCGGTATTGTGGGATGAAGCGGCTCGGACCAACCTTACATGTCCTCGCACATGAGACCGGTTCCACCGACTGACATGCAACTTGTTTTGCATAAGGTGGCTAGCGGGTGTCTGTCTCTCCTACTTTAGTTGAATCTAATTTTCCGAAGGCGGTCCTTATAGAAGGTTAAAAGGCAACTTGATTATCACCGTTGTGGCTTTGCGTAGGTAAGAACGGTTCTTGCTAGTTGCCCATAGCAGCCACGTAAAATTTGCAACAACAAAGTAGAGGACGTCCAACTTGTTTTTGCAGGGCATGTTGTGATGTGGTATGGCCAGAATGTGATGTGATATATGTTGATGTATGAGATGATCATGTTTTGTAATAGGTTCATGACTTGGATGTCGATGAGTACGGCAACCGTCAGGAGCCATAGGGTTGTCTTTAATTTATTGTGTGACCTGCGAGTCAACTGTTAAACGCCATATAATTGCTTTACTTTATCGCTATGCGTTAGCAATAGTTGTAGAAGCAATAGTTGGCGAGACGACCACGTGACGACACGATGATGGAGATCATGGTGTCATGCCGGTGACGATGGAGATCATGCCGGTGCTTTGGAGATGGAGATCAAAAGCACAAGATGATGATGGCCATATCATGTCACATATTGATTGCATGTGATGTTTATCTTTTTATGCATCTTATTTTGCTTAGGACGACGGTAGCATTATAAGATGATCCCTTCACTTAATTTCAAGATAAAAGTGTTCTCCCTAAGTATGCACCGTTGCGAAAGTTCGTCGTTTCGAAGCACCACGTGATGATCGGGTGTGATAGACTCTACGTTCGCATACAATGGGTGTAAGCCAGTTTTACACATGCAGAATACTTGGGTTAAACTTGACGAGCCTAGCATGTACAGACATGGCCTCGGAACACAGGAGACCAAAAGGTCAAACATGAGTCATATAGTAGATATGATCAACATGGAGATGTTCACCATTGATGACTACTCCATCTCACGTGATGATCGGACATGGGTTAGTTGATTTGGATCATGTATCACTTAGACAACTTGAGGGATGTTGATTTAAGTGGGAGTTCATTAGTAATTTTATTAACTGAACTAATTATCATGAACATAGTCTAAATTGTCTTTGCAAAATTATGTTGTAGATCAATAGCTCGCGCTGTAGCTCCCTGTTTTTAATACGTTCCTAGAGAAAGACTAAGTTGAAAGATATTGTAAGCAATTATGCGGACTAGGTCCGTAGTCTGAGGATTATCCTCACTGCTGCACATAAGGCTTATGTCCTTGATGCACCGCTCGGTGTGCCAACCCCTCTAGCGTCGTCTGTGGATGTTGTGAACATCTGGCAGGCACGTTCTGATGACTACTCGATAGTTCAGTGCGCCATGCTTTACGGCTTAGAACCAGGGCTCCAAAGACGTTTTGAGCACCACGAAGCATACGAGATGTTCCAGGAGTTGAAATTGGTATTTCAAGCTCATGCCCGGGTCGAGAGGTATGACATCTCCGACAAGTTCTTTAGCTGTAAAATGGAGGAGAACAGTTCTGTTAGTGAGCATATACTCAGAATGTCTGGGTTGCACAACCGCTTGACTCAGTTGGGAGTTAATCTTCCAGATGACTCGGTTATTGACAGAATTCTCCAATCACTGCCACCAAGCTATAAGGGCTTTGTGATGAACTATAATATGCAAGGGATGGAGAAAACACTTCCCGAGCTCTTCACGATGCTTAAGGCCGCAGAGGTAGAAATCAAGAAGGAGCATCAAGTGTTGATGGTTAAAAAGACCACTAGTTTCAAGAAAGGCAAGGGAAAGAAAGGGAACTTCAAGAAGAACGGTAAAGCAGTTGCCACTCCCGTGAAGAAACCCAAGGCTGGACCCAAACCTGAGACTGAGTGCTTCTACTGCAAGGGGAATGGTCACTGGAAGCGGAACTGCCCCAAGTACTTGGCAGATAAGAAGGTTGGCAACGTCAACAAAGGTATATTTGATATACATGTTATTGATGTGTACCTCACTAGTGCTCGTAGTAGCGTCTGGGTATTTTGATACCGATTCAGTTGCTAATATTAGTAACTCGAAGCAGGAGCTGCGGAGTAACGGAAACTAGCTGAGGGCGAGGTGACGATGGGTGTTGGAAGTGTCTCCAAGATTGATATGATCACCATCGGCACGCTCGTAATACCTTCGGGATTAGTATTAAACCTAAATAATGGTTATTTGGTGCTTGCGTTGTGCATAAAACATTATATCTGGATATTGTTTATTGCAAGACGGTTATTCATTTAAGTCAGAGAATAATGGTTATTCTGTTTATATGAGTAATGTCTTTCGTGATCATGCACCCAATGTGAATGGTTTACTGAATCTCGATCGTGGTGATACACATGTTCATAATATTAATGCCAAAAGATGCAAAGTTAATGATGATAGTACCACATGATTGTGGCACTGCTGCTTAGGTCATATTGGTGTAAAGCGCATGAAGAAACTCCATGCCGATGGACTTTTGGAATCTCTTGATTATGAATCATTTGAGACATGTGAACCATGCCTTATGGCAGGATGACTAAAACCCCATCTTCCGAATCAATGGAGCGGTCAAGTGACTTATTGGAAATAATACATACCGATGTATGCGGTCCGATGAGTGTTGAAGCACGTGGTGGATATCATTATTTTCTTACCTTCACAGATGATTTGAGTAGATACATGTATACTTACTTAATGAAACACAAGTCTGAAACATTTGAAAGGTTCAAGGAGTTTCAGAGTGAAGTGGAGAATCATCGTAATAAGAAAATTAAATTTCTACGATCTGATCGTGGAGGTGAATATTTGAGTTACGAGTTTGGTATGCATTTAAGACAATATGGAATTGTTTCACAGCTCACGCCACCTGGAACACCACAGCATAATGGTGTGTCCGAACATCGTAATCATACTCTATTGGATATGGTGCGTTCTATGATGTCTCTTACCGATTTGCCACTATCGTTTTGGGGTTATGCATTAGAGACAGCCGCATTCACTTTAAATAGGGCACCGTCTAAATCCGTTGAGACGACACCGTATGAGTTGTGGTTTGGCAAGAAACCTAAGCTGTCGTTTCTTAAAGTTTGGGGATGCAACGCTTATGTCAAGAGGCTTCAGCCTAATAAGCTCGAACCCAAAGCGGAGAAGTGCGTCTTCATAGGATACCCTAAAGAGACCATTGGGTATACCTTCTACCACGGATCCGAGGGCAAGATCTTTGTTGCCAAGAATGGGTCCTTTCTAGAGAAGGAGTTTCTTTCGAAAGAAGTGAGTGGGAGGAAAGTAGAACTTGATGAGGTAATCGTACCTTCTCTCGAATCGGAAGGTGGCGCATCACAGAAAGCAGTTCCCGTGATGGCTACACCAACCGGAGAAGAATCTAATGATGATGATCATGAAACTTCGGATCAAGTTACTACTGAACTTTGTAGGTCGACCAGGGTATGTTCCGCACCAGAGTGGTACGGTAGTCCAGTCCTGGAAGTCATGTTGTTGGACAACGGCGAACCTACGAACTATGAAGAAGCTATGATGAGCCCGGATTCCGACAAATGACTTGAAGCCATGAAATCCGAGATAGGATCCATGTATGAGAACAAAGTATGGACTTTGGTGGACTTGCCTAATGATCGGCAAACCATTGAGAATAAATGGATCTTTAAGAAGAAGACAGACGATGATGGTAATATCACTGTCTATAAAGCTCGACTTGTCGCAAAGGGTTTCCGACAAGTTCAAGGGGTTGACTACGATGAGACACTCTCACCCGTAGCGATGCTTAAGTCTGTTAGAATTATGTTAGCGATTGCCGCATTTTATGAAATCTGGCTAAAGGACGTCAAAAAGGCATTCCTTAACGGGTTTCTTAAGTAAGAGTTGTATATGATGCAACCGGAAGGTTTTGTCGATCCTAAGCATGCTAACAAAGTATGGAAGCTCCAGCGATCCATCTATGGACTGGTGCAAGCATCTCGGAGTTGGAATATATGCTTGATGAGGTGATCAAAGCTTTTGGTTTTATACAAACTTATGGAGAAGCTTGTATTTACAAGAAAGTGAGTGGGAGCTCTATAACATTTCTAATATTATATGTGGATGACATATTGTTGATTGGAAATGATATAGAATTTCTGGAAAGCATAAAAGGTTATTTGAACAAGAGTTTTTCAATGGAAGACCTGAGTAAAGCTGCTTACATATTGGACATCAAGATCTATAGAGATAGATCAAGACGCCTGATAAGACTTTCACAGAGCACATACCTTGACAAGAATTTGAAGGAGTTCAAAATGGATCAGTCGAAGAAGGAGTTCTTTCCTGTATTGTAAGGTATGAGTAAGACTCAAAGCTCGACCACGGCAGAAGAAAGAGAAAGGATGAAGGTCGTCCCCTATGCCTCAGTCATAGGCTCTATAATGTATGACATGCTGTGTACCATACCTGATGTGTGCCTTGCCATGAGTCTAGCATGGGGGTACAAGAGTGATCCAGGAGTGGATCACTGAACAGCGGTCAAAATTATCCTTAGGTACCTAAAGAGGACTAAGGAAATGTTTCTCGGTTATGGAGGTGATAAAGAGTTCGTCGTAAAGGGTTACGTCGATACAAGCTTTGACACCGATCCGGATGACTCTAAGTCTCAAACCGGATACGTATTTATATTGCATGGTGGAGCAGTCATTTGGAATAGCTCCAAGTGGAGCGTGGTAGCAGCATCTACAGAATGACATAGAGATTTGCAAAGTACATACGGATCTGAATGTGGCAGACCCGTTGACTAAAACCTCTCTCACAAGCAAAACATGATCAAACCCGAGAACTCATTGGGTGTTAATCACATAGCGATGTGAATTAGATTATTGACTCTAGTGCAAGTGGGAGGCTGTTGGAAATATGCCCTAGAGGCAATAATAAATTGGTTATTATCATATTTCCTTGTTCATGATAAATGTTTATTATTCATGCTAGAATTGTATTGATCGGAAACTTAAATACATGTGTGAATACATAAACTACACCGTGTCCCTAGTAAGCCTCTACTAGACTAGCTCGTTGATCAAAGATGGTTATTGTTTCCTGACCATAGACATGAGTTGTCATTTGATAACGGGATCACATCATTAGGAGAATGATGTGATGGACAAGACCCAACCGTAAGCTTAGCAACAGATCGTTTAGTTATTTGCTACAGCTTTCTTCATGTCAAGTATCTATTCCTAAGAACATGAGATCATGCAACTCCCGGATACCGGAGGAATACTTTGTGTGCTATCAAACATCACTTCGTAACTGGGTGATCATAAAGATGCTCTACAGGTATCTCCGAACGTGTCTGTTGGGTTGTCATGGATCGAGACTAGGATTTGTCACTCCGTATGACAGAGAGATATCTCTGGGCCCTCTCGGTAATACAACATCGTAATGAGCTTGCAAGCAATGTGGCTAATGGGTTAGTCACGGGATCTTGTATTACAGAATGAGTAAAGAGACTTGCCGGTAACGAGATTGAACTAGGTATGGAGATACCGACGATCGAATCTCGGGCAAGTAACATATCGCCGGACAAAGGGAATTGCATACGGGATTAACCGAATCCTTGACATCGTGGTTCAACCGATAAAAGATCTTCGTGGAATATGTAGGAATCAATATGGGCATCCAGGTCCCGCTATTGGTTATTGACCGGAGAGGTGTCTCGGTCATGACTACATGATTCCCGAACCCGCAGGGTCGCACGCTTAACGTTTGTTGACGCTAGAGTAGTATTGGGATATTTGATGATTGGTAACCTAATGTTGTTCGGAGTCCCGGATGAGATCCCGGACGTCACGAGGAGTCTCGGAATGGTCAAGAGGTAAAGATTTATATATGGGAAGTCATATTTTGGGTTCCGAAAAAAGGTGCAGTTTTTTCGGTATTGTACCGGGAAGCTTCCAGAAGGTTCCGGAGGATTCCGGAGGAGTCCGGAGGTCCACAAGAGGGTCCACCACATCCCAAGGGCTGGCATGGGCTGAGGGGAGGCGCCCTGGCCTTATTGGGCTAGGTGCACCAAGTCCTCAAAAGCCCATGTGGCTAGGGAAGGGGAAAAAAGGGGAGTCCTAGTAGGAATAGGATTGGACTTGGAGTCCAAGTCCTGCCCCCCCTTGGCTGCGCCCTAGGGCTTGGAGGGGCTGTTCCCCACGCCCCTCCACCTATATATATAGAGGAGGGGGCGCCCCAAGAGGACAGACCAGCCCCTGGGCGCCTCTCTCTCTCCCGTTACACCACCGCCTCGTCCCGACGATGCTTAGCGAAGCGCTGTCGGTGCTCCACCACCACCATCACCATCACGCCGTCGTGTTGGTTGTGATCCCATCTACTTCTCCTCTCCCGCTTGCTGGATCAAGGAGGAGGAGACGTCATCGAGCCGCACGTGTGCTAAACTCGGAGGTGCCGTCCGTTCGGCACTAGATCGGTTGGATCGTGATCGGATCGCGAAGAGTACGACTACATCAACCGCGTTATATACGCTTCCGCTTTTGGTCTATGAGGGTACGTAGACACACTCTCCTCTCTCGTTGCTATGCTTCTCCTAGATAGATCTTGGGTGTTCGTGGGAATTTTTTTGATTTTCATGCTTCGTTACCCATCACGCATACCATGGAGTATTACGAGAAGCATTTATGACAGCTAATTGTTCATCAGGAAAATCAACATTAATAGGTAGTGGGTCATCTAGAACATTTTCCGTTCTAGACAAATTATCTGCTACGGGATTCTCAGCTCCCTTTCTATCAATAATATGCAAATCAAATTCTTGTAGCAATAAAACCCACCTCATGAGTCTAGATTTAGCATCTTTCTTTTCCATAAGATATTTAATAGCAGCATGATTGGTGTGAACAGTTACTTTAGAATCAACTATGTAAGATCTGAATTTATCGCATGCAAACACAACTGCTAGAAAATCTTTCTCAGTAGTAGCATAATTTCTTTGGGCACTGTCTAGAGTTTTACTAGCATAATGGATAACATTTAATTTCTTATCAACTCTCTGTCCTAGAACAGCACCAACAGCATAATCACTAGCATCACACATAATTTCAAAAGGCAAATTCCAATCAGGTGGTTGAACAATAGGTGCAGTGGTTAAGGCTTTCTTAAGTGTTTCAAAGGCTTCTAGACAATCATCATCAAAAACAAATGGAACATCTTTTTGCAAAAGATTGGTAAGATGCCTAGAAATTTTAGAGAAGTCTTTAATAAATCTCCTATAGAAACCAGCATGATCTAGGAAACTTCTTATACCTTTAATATCTTTAGGACATGGCATTTTCTCAATAGCATCAACCTTAGCTTTATCAACTTCAATACCTCTTTCAGAAATTTTATTCCCCAAGACAATGCCTTCATTCATCATAAAGTGGCACTTCTCCCAATTCAAGACAAGATTAGTTTCTTCACATCTTTGCAAAACTCGATCAAGGTTGCTTAAGCAATTATCAAAAGAAGTTCCATAAACGGAGAAATCATCCATGAACACCTCAATACTCTTTTCATAAAAGTCAGAGAATATAGCAGTCATACATCTTTGAAAGGTAGCAGGTGCATTGCATAAACCAAAAGGCATACGTCTATAAGCATAAGTTCCAAAAGGACAAGTAAAGGTGGTTTTCTCTTGATCGGGTTGTGATAAGGGTATTTGAGAAAAACCAGAATAACCATCTAGGAAACAAAAGTGTGTATGCTTAGACAATCTTTCTAACATTTGATCAATAAAAGGTAAGGGGTAATGATCTTTTCTAGTAGCTTTGTTTAATTTTCTAAAATCAATTACCATCCTATAACCAGTTATAATTCTTTGAGGAAGGAGTTCATTTTTATCATTAGGAACAACGGTAATACCTCATTTCTTAGGGACACAATGAACGGGACTTACCCATCTACTATCAGCTATGGGATAGATTATACCTGCTTCCAGAAGTTTTAATATTTTGGTTCTTACCACCTCTTTCATCTTAGGATTTAATCGTCGTTGATGGTCGACAACTGGTTTAGCATCAGGCTCCATATTAATTTTGTGCTGACATAGAGTGGGACTAATGCCCTTAAGATCATCGAGAGTATATCCAATAGCAGCTCGGTGCTTCCTTAGAGTTTTTAGTAATCTATTTTCTTCATGCTCTGAAAGGTTAGCACTAATAATAACAGGATATATCTTCTTTTCATCAAGGTAAGCATATTTCAATGTATCAGGCAATTGCTTCAATTCAAATACAGGATCACCCTTGGGTGGAGGAGGGCCTCCAAGAGTTTCAACAGGCAAATTGTGTTTAAGGATAGGTGGTTGATCAAAGAACATCTTATCTATTCCATTTCTTTCATTCATATGCATATCGTTTTCATGGTCTAGCAAATATTGTTCTAACGGATCAGTAGGAGGTACGGCAATAGAAGCAAGACCAATAATTTCATCTTTACTAGGCAATTCTTTATCATGAGGTTGTCTACGAAACTTGGAGAAATTAAACTCATGAGATATATCACCAAACTTAACTCAAACCTTTTCTTTAACACAATCAATTTCAGCATTAACGGTATTCAAGAAAGGTCTACCAAATATAATGGGACAAAAATTATCTTGTTGCGAACCAAGTACTAAGAAATCAGTAGGGTATTTGATTTTACCACACAAGACTTCAACATCTCTAACAATCCCAAGTGGTGTAATAGTATGTCTATTCGCTAGCTTAATAGTAACATCAATATCTTCAATCTCAACAGGTGCAATATCATGCATTACTTCTTGATATAAAGAAAATGGAATAGCACTCACACTAGCACCCATATCACACAAACCATGATAGCAATGATCTCCAATCTTAACAGAAACAACAGGCATGCCAACTACGGGCTTGTTCTTGTCTAACATATCTCGTTCATTTCTAACAGGTTTAGCAATTCTAGCAGCCTCATCACAAAAGTAAATAACATGCCCATCTATATTATCGACTAAGAGATCTTTAACCATAGCAACATCAGGTTCAACTTTAATTTGTTCAGAGGGTCTAGGTGCTCTAATATTACTTTTGTTAACCACGGTTGAAGCTTTAGCATATTCCTTAATCCTAACAGGAAAAGGTGGTTTCTCAATATAAGCAGTAGGCACAATTGGATCAGCATGGTAAACAATTGTTTCTTCTTTAACACTAACGGGTTCCTCAATCTTTTCTTTAACAGGGGGATGATATTTAAACCACTTCTCCTTAGGGAGATCAACATGAGTAGAAAATGATTCACAAAAGGAAGCTACTATCTCAGAGTCAAGTCCATATTTAGTGCTAAACTTATGAAAAGCATCGGTGGCCATAAAAGATTTAACACAATCAAACTCAAGTATTATACCTGACTCATTACCTTTGTCGAGTTCCCAATCTTCAGAGTTGTGTTTAATTCTTTCCAGAAAATCCCATCTGAATTCAATAGTTTTCTTCATAAACGAGCCAGTCGAAGAAGAATCGAGCATAGTTTGATTATCATGAGAAAGCCGAGCATAAAAAATCTGTAAGATAATTTCTTTTGAGAGCTCATGATTGGGGCATGTGTACATCATGTACTTAAGCCTCCCCCAAGCTTGAGCGATGCTTTCTCCTTCACGAGGCCAAAAATTATATATATAATTCCGATCACGATGAACCAAATGCATAGGATAAAATTTCTGATGGAATTCTAGTTTCAATCGGTTCCAGTCCCATGTATCAGTATCATCACATAGCCTATACCATATCAATGCCTTTCCCTCCAAAGATAAAGGGAATACTTTCTTCTTAACTCCATCTCCGGATAAACCTGCAAGCTTAAACAATCCACAAATTTCATCCACATAGATCAAGTGCATATCAGGATGTACCGTTCCATCTCCTGCATAAGGATTAGCTAGCACTTTCTCTATCATACCCGGAGGAATCTCATCATAAATATTTTCAGTAGGTGCAGTAGGTTGAGGAGCAACTATTTGCGTTTCCGGTCGAGGTGAAGATACCCCGAACAAACCCCTCAAAGGATTACTTTCCATAGTGACAAGTGACAGTAAATTTCAGCACGTAATATAAATGTTTCCTTACCAAATTCCACTCACCAAAGGCGTTTCACTCCCCGGCAACGGTGCCAGAAAAGAGTCTTGATGACCAACAAGTATAGGGGATCAATCGTAGTCCTTTCGATAAGTAAGAGTGTCGAACCCAACGAGGAGCAGAAGGAAATGACAAGCGGTTTTCAGCAAGGTGTTTTCTGCAAGTGCTAAAATTATCGGTAACGAGTAGTTTGATAGCAAGATAATTTGTAACAAGTGACAAGTAGCAATAGTAACAAAGAGTGCAGCAAAGTGGCCCAATCCTTTTTGTAGCAAAGGACAAGCCGGAACGATCTCTTATAGTAAGCAAAGCGTTCTCGAGGACACATGGGAATTTCATCTAGTCACTTTCATCATGTTTGTTTGATTCGCGTTCGCTACGTTGATAATTTGATATGTGGGTGGACCGGTGCTTGGGTGCTGTTCTTACTTGAACAAGCCTCCCACTTATGATTACCCCGTCTCGCAAGCATCCGCAACTACGAAAGAAGAATTAAGATAACTCTAACCATAGCATTAAACATATGGATCCAAATCAGCCCCTTACGGAATAGCGCATAAACTAGGGTTTAAGCTTCTGTCACTCTAGCAACCCATCATCTAATTACTACTCCACAATGCATTCCCTTAGGCCCAAAGATGGTGAAGTGTCATGCATGTAGTCGACGTTCACACGACACCACTAAGAGAATCAACAACATATATATCATCAAAATATCGAACGAATACCAAATTCACATGATTACTTATGACAAGACTTCTCCCATGTCCTCAAGAACAAAAGTAACTACTCACAAATCATATTCATGTCCAAGATCAGAGGGGTATTGAATAGCATATAAGATCTGAACATATAATCTTGCACCAAATAAACCAACTAGCATCAACTACAAGATGTAATCAACACTACTAGCAACCCACAGGTACCAATCTGAGGTTTTGAGACAACGATTGAATACAAGAGATGAACTAGGGTTTGAGATGAGATGGTGCTGGTGAATATGTTGATGAAGATTGGTCCTCCCACGATGAGAGGATCGTTGGTGATGTCGATGGCGACGATTTCCCCCTCCCGGAGGAAAGTATCCCCGGCAGAATCTCTCCGCCGGAGAGCAAAAGTGCTCCTGCCCAAGTTCCACCTCGAGACGGCGGCGCACCGTCCCGAAAGTCTTCTCTATATTTTTTCTAGGGCAAATGGACTTATATACCAGAAAATGGGGGCCAGAGGCTGGCCAGGGGCCCCACGAGCCACCAGGGCGCGCCTGGGGGGGTGGCACGCCCTGGTGCCTTGTGGGCTCCTGGGTGGCCCCCTCTGGTATTTCTTTCTTCCAGTATTTTTTATTTATTCAAAAATAAATCTCCGTAAAATTTCAGCTCATTTGGAGATGTGCAGAATAGGTATCTCTGACATAGCTTTTTCAGGTCCAGAATTCCAGCTGCCGGCAATCTCCCTCCTTGTGTAAATCTTGCATATTAAGAGAGAAAAGGCATTAGAATTGCTGCACAAAGTGTTATATTGATTAAAAACACTATAAATAACAGTAGCCAAACATGATGCAAAATAGACGTATCAGTTGCCTACTAGCATCGATGAGGCCAAGAAGGTCTTGTGGCCTCTTGATTTTTCGGACGAAAGATACCATGCGTGTGTTAATGATTGCATCATTTATAGGAAAGAGTATGTGGACAACAAAGAGTGTCTAGAGTTCCCCGAACCCAGATACAAGCGAGGAAAGAAAGCTCCCCCAAAAGGTTGTTTGGTACTTTCCAATCATTCCCCGTGCGTAGCGTCTATACGCAAACAAGAAGGACGCAAAGCTCAAGTCTTGGCACTCGTGGAGGCATAAGGCGAGTAAAGATGATGGGGTGATTAGACACCCTGCAGATGCTACACAATGGAAAGCACTTGACAGGGCCGACCTGGATTTTGAATCAGAACCAAAGAACATCAGGATTGGTGTGAGTGCTGATGGAATGCATCTCTTTGGCAACCCTAGCAGCATACATAGCACCTGGCCTGTGTTTGTATGGTTATACAACCTTCCACCTTGGGTGTGCATGATGTCTACTACGCAACTTTATACTTAAAGACTTGGTTGGGCCTCCAAGCGCAAAGTTTTGTAGGACAGCAGCAAATTTCCCTCAAGTGGATGACCTAAGATTTATTAATCCGTGGGAGGTGTAGGATGAAGATGGTCTCTCTCAAACAACCCTGCAATCAGATACAAAAAGTCTCTTGTGTCCGCAACACACCCAATACAATTGTCAGTTGTATAGGTACATCAAGATCGTGCCCTATCAAGACCACGAGAGAGAGAGAGGGAGATATCAAACACATAGCTACAGGTACATACCCTCAGCCCCGAGGGTGAACTACTCCCTCCTCGTCATGGAGGCAGCGGGGATGATGAAGATGGCCTCCGGTGATGGCTTCCCCCCTCCGACAGGGTGCCGGAACAGGGCTCCGGATGAGATCGCTTCGGAATAGAGGCTTGCGGCGGCGGAAGAACTCATCTAGGTTAACTTTTGGGGTTTTTGGAATATATAAGAATTTTTAGTGTTGGAAGCATGCCAGGAGGGGTCACGAGGGGCCCACAAGGCATCAGGGCGCGCCCCCCTGCCTTGTGGGGCCCCTGTTGGTCTTCTGGTGCTCCCCCGAAGCTTTCTGGGTCTCTTTCCTTCCAGAAAAATTCGTCAAAAAGTTTCGTCGTGTTTGGACTTCGTTTGGTATGGATTTTCTGAAAAACTAAAAACAAGAAGAAAACAACAACTGGCACTGGCCACTAGATTAATATGTTAGTCCATAAAAATAATATAAAAGTGCACCAAAATCATATAGAACTCATGTAAATATATGATGAATACTTTATAAATTATAGATACGTTGAAGACGTATCAGTGCATGAAGCCAAACTATATGCACATGGTCATGCTAATTCAAGGGCCGAAACAACCTGGAAATGGCACTCAGTTGTTTCCCCAGGTATTGAAGGAGGAGTCGGACACATTATGCGCTGCTGAAGGGGTCCAGACGTGGGACGCCGGCAAAGAAATTTATTTCCGTATGAGAGGTGCATTGATAACGACGGTCGATGACTATCTCGGTTATGGATATAACCCCGGTCAGGTGTGCCACAGATACTGTGGATGTGTTAGGTGTATGGATGGTACATCTTTTCTCCAACTGAATAGAATAACTGCCTCAAATAAAACCGTATCCGTGGGTCATCAAAGGTGGTTTCACAAGAATGATGAGTGGACATGTCGTAGTACTCTGTTTCATGCTACGATAGAGGACCGACTAAGTCCACGTAAGAGTAGGGGAACTGAAATCTTTCAAATGTTGAACGACTGGGATGAGTATTTTCACCAATGCAACACAAATTTAATATGATGTCGACTTTCAAAAGTTGAAATATGTCAACTCACAAATAGATGACACAGAAAACAGCGCTGCCAAACTAACTTCTCTACTTTGACAACCCATATATAAATATATAATTGGAAACTTGTCGAATTAAACTAATATTACAAGATTTGTCACAAATCATTTCATATTTCATTATTTTATTTAGCATATTCATATGAAATATAACACTCAAAGTTGTGTTTGCAGATTGTACTCATATCTAAAATGTCATGCATTTTCAACTAAAAAAATGTCATGCATTTTTTACGGCCTCAGTATATCCTTGCTTAGAGTGAGTATGAAAAGGTATTCCTTCTGGGTATTAACTAAAAATAAAAATCAATACTCAGAAAATCAATTTGCAGCCATGCATCTAGGTATATGTATCCTGCAGAAGCAATTTAATATGCATGCTTTACAAGAATTAGGTATATCCTACATTAAAGGACAACATATCCTTGCTATCTATCTATCAGAAAACAAACACTAGCATCTAATAGCTTGCACCCACCTACGTATACTCTTCCTGCAGTTTGATACAAGAACTAGATGTGCCTACATTAAATGGCAATATATCCAAATTATCTTGAGGGTTCAGTTAATTAAATGACCAACGACCGAACGAGTTTGCAACCAATATATATAGAACCCAAGTGGTGCAGAATTATTGCATAAAACACATACCGATAGTACTATTTCACATAAGAAGATGACCAGTGTTAAGGCAACAGGAGTTTTCTACTTCCTAGTCTTTGTGGCCCTCTCTTCATATCCACACCATGCACAAGCAGATCATTGCGCGGCGGATAAAAGTAAAGTGATGAGGGAATGCTGGAGGAACATTGGGAGGAATGTTGGCGATCACCCCCTTCCACACGGGAGCGTATGTTGCCAGGTGATAAGGGCAGCAACAGACATCCACTGCGTTTGTGATAAATTCACAGCTCACGAACTGGCTAGGATCAGTCTAGCCAAGTTTGCCATGGCTACACATGTATGCGGCAACGGGTTGCGCGCACACACTCACTGTGCAGGTTGGTAACCGTCATATTTCTATACATATACATATGTGTGCCTGTTTTCTACTTGGCATTATTTCTTATATAATTGCTCATGATCATCCTTATGACGCGAAAAATGAAAAACTCATGTGCAGGTTACACAGTTCCCGTTATAACGCTACCTGCACCTCCACCTCCGGACAGTACCTAGAACTTCGTTGTAAGGCCAGTCTGATAATGTGGAGAAATAAGTGAATAAAAAAGGGGAATGATGTGGCATTTGCGTAATGTGTTCTTCTTTATTTGGATGCAAGTAATAAAAAGGAAATGGCAATGAACTTGTTTTTCTATGCAACGTCATGTCCGCATTCCATCGCAATGAAAAAAAAAACCTAACATGTCCGCATTAATCGATGAGATTAGAAAATAAGAAAATTGACAAGTGATATTTGATTACATCATAAAAGGGAAATGGATTTCATGAAGCCATAATTTTTACCAAGAGCTTGGCTCAATGGATGTCTTTCTTTACACCGAGTGCAAAGTTTTCCATAAAATAGTAAACATATTTTTTTTTGAAACTGGAAGATTAATTTGTTGGCTAGGGAAATTAGTGTTTTCATGAGAAAACAGGGTTGGAAATACGTTCTTCAATAACAAGGTCCTGAATACAAATTAGAATTTTAGAAAGTTGAGATGGCCAAACCGCACTATGCATATTGATTTGGAAAGCCCCCATTTCAGTAGGGGCATCCGGCTCCTTAGATAGTCATGAAGCACCTCCTTGACGGGAACGTATCTTTCAACCTAAGGGCATCCTTCTTTTACCCGGGAATTGTGGAACCTGAGAGAGTTGGAAGATGTCGTATGGAAGGGGTGGTGCCTCATGCTTGCTTTCCAAAACTGCGTCTGCTACTGATCTCTGGCTGCGACAGCATCAGGATAATCTCATGGATCAAGCATCTCCCATGCCTAGAAGAGGTATATTTGGTTGAGTGTGATTCAATGCTGAGTTGATTCCATCCGATGTTGGAGGAGGAACCATGTCGTCCACTATGGATTCATTTCCCCGGCTCAGACTACTTGGACTAACTAGTCCTGGAACCTGCACAGCATATGTGATTGCACTCTTGCATTCCCTTGTTTGCAGCGCTTCCTTTTGTACGATTGCCCTAGGCTTGTCAAATTGCCAATCCAGGTTACACAAGGAAGAGCGTGTGCCAGTGATATTGTGCAGACAAGACTGGTGGGACCAACTAGTTTGGGAGGATAGTAGAATGGAATCTAATTTAAAATCATTCTTCAGAGAACTGCCATCAAATTTTCATGGAGATTTCCATAATATTTTCTTGGCATTAAATCCTTATCAAGGCGCAGAATGATTGATGCGTATGTATGTTAATGGAATGGTGGAGTTTACACGGGTATACATCACCACCCTGTTTATATTTAGTTAAAATTCCCATATTTAACAACATTACAGATGTTTGTTTCACTTCCGTAAGGTGATACAGTGACCAAACGCCGCTCGCAGTTTCATTTTCTCCTTTCAAGCAAAACAAATGAAGTATGGAACAAAATATTCAGCCCAAGATAATATTTTAATGATGTCATCATCCAAATGAAAATTGTACTAACATTACCTTACAATCTTTTTTACTACTGTAACTGCTATATCCAACTTAATACACATCCAATGCAAATACTGTCATTCTTACCCATCCATCTCTTTGACTACATTGAAGAAACCAGCCAACCCAAAACATCCAACAAGATAGACTATTTATTTACATACGGCCATGTCCTGGCTGTCCCAGTGACTGAGTTGCGGATTTGCTCCAGATTCAGTACTAGTCGGCGGGTCTCGAAGAAATAGCAGCTACCCAACCAGGGCAGCCATTCACACACATGTTCACAGAATGACTGGGCGTACAAATGTATACAGTGCCCATTACACCATGGCATATTGCAAGATATGACTTATGTACTGCATATATGATATGTGCTTCGTCATCAGTCACGCAGATTCTCACTGTGGCGGTACTGCATTTTGATCCAGTGTGTTGTAGGTGTAGTCGCTTGTGGAGTTCAATCCATACTAGAGGGCACACAGGAAGAAAATACGAATTAGTTTTCAAGAAGAAACACATGACTGTTGGGATGTCAATACATTTACAATATCGAACTAAGGGCATGATTGGTTCATATAATAAATTTGACATGACTTTTTCGACATTTCACACAAGGTTAGATTTGTCATAGCCTTTCATGCTATATGATATGATTGTCAGGCATTCTGAGATTTTCATACTCTGAAACAATAATGAGCAACTGCAGCAAGACAACAAGACAACTCTTACAAATTCATAATTTGCTTCTGCAATTTTTGGTTATTTAACTTTTGCAATCAACATACTCCGCATGAGAATGGCTTTCAGCCAATTAGCTATTTAGCTTGTCTTTACAACTCAACAACATATGATTCAGTTAAAAATTGCAGGCTTTAAAATATTTCTGCCCAGCAGCTAGTCAATCATCCTCATAACTTGCCAGAACTTAAGCTAACATATGATCCAACCTACAGAGAATGAATGAACTGACACTCGGTCTACAAATGCTTGAACTACAGTGTGTGCTACAATCAGGTTATGTTTTAAATCCTGCACTACTCATGTAGTAGAGTAAAAATAATTATAGCAAAGAAAAAGAGAAGTTGATAAGCGTCATGGCTAGAGGGTATCAAGAAACTGAGGGTCAAGACTTATGAGTAACTGTGGGTGTCGATATAAAAGTTCCCAACAAAAAAATCCTGGAAGAACTGAGACCAAAGAGCAAAATACATGCTTGCTTAATGGTTCCAAACATTCTTCAAGTTGCTAGGGAGAACAGTGTTGTGCAGACACAATGCATACAATTACGTTTTGCCTGAATAGTTCTCTATGGGGTTGTACCCATTCTTTTTCTTACAACAGGGTTCTGTCCTTAACGATAGTGCACTCTTGCTTAGGTTACATAGTTCCATCTGAAATCAGCGCAAGTAAGTAAGTACTGGATGCTAATAAGAAATCACCTTTTGCCTCATGGATGAGCTCCATAGACCAGGGTGGGCACCTCTAGGGTCGGCCGTGGTAGGGAGATAGGCTGGAGCACCTTGGGAAAGAAGGAGCGGCCGCCTTATGACCACAAAATCTTCGTCGCTGTCATACTCCGCATTGGTGGGCGAAACCATGGCTCGTAGAGTCATTGCCAAGAAAAGCGAGAACGCCTATACAATATATGTACATGGATTAGATCCTCCTCCTCGAGGCACAAAGGGAAACAGAGTGTGTTGGTCTATCTTTTGTCACTGGACATTGTGAAAGACCATTGGAGAAACCACCTTAAAGGCTCGTGTATGCTTGCTGTGCCGTTTGATTTGAGATGGAAATGCTTGTTCAGGTTTACCAAGAATAAGCATATACTAATTCTGGCAGAGTCACGCACCTGCGTGGCGACGGTAGCGAGAGCAGCCCATTTGCAGAGGTCGAGGTTGTTATTGACAAAGGAGACGAGGTTCTCGAGCTCTCTGGTGCGGTCGTATGGCAGATCCTGCAATGCAAGAACGATAGATGAAGAAGAGGAATCAGTGAGTGATCTGATTTGACCAAATGAACATATTACTGGCAGGGGCATGGATCCAATTGACCAACCTGGATCCAGTGCTCGTTGAGGAGGAGGTGGCCGGCCACGGCGGCTTCTAGCAACATCATCACCATGGCCAAGATGGTATACTGGAGCAATTGTGGTCAACATCAGTAGCAGTGACGCAGCAATGAATCGATAGTAAGGAAGAGGAATATTAAGGAAAAAAGGGGAAGGATGGATATGGGTTGTGGTGGCGCGTGGGTGTGGGTCTTACGAAGCAGAGGCAGCACCCGCTGTTTATCTCGGCGGCGACGTAGCCCGCGAGGAGGATGGCGCAGTAGAGGAGGCCGGCGGCCATGACGGCGCACGCGAACCTGCAAAAAGTTTGAATCAGGCAGCCAGTCAGCCACATATACATCACATGCAGGTGGGAAGGGAAGGGAGAGATAGAATAGAAGACATAATACCAGAGGTCTGGGAGGAGGTGGTGGAAGTGCAGCTCGTGGTGTCGCGCCCAGCGGGAGAGGATGGACGCGGCGTAGAGGACGGCGGAGACGGCGGCGAAGGCCTGGAGGAAGGCGAGGAACTTGAGCAGGAACCCCAGGCAGCAGCGCGCGCACCCACCGCCGCCGTTCCTCCCGGAGCGGCCGCCGCGAGCCATCGTCGGCGGGCTGGGGATTTGGGATTTGGGCTGAGGGAAGAAGAGGAGGAGGAAGCAGAGCTAAGATGGATTTGGATGGATGGTTGAAGAGGGAGGGCGGCCAGATGGAGGTGGACCAACGAAGGCAGCAAGGCAGCAAAGCAAATGGGAGAGCTGACACGCCACACCAACAACACGTGGGCCCTCTTCTCTCTCTGCAGCGTGGGCCACGCATGTCACAGAAAACTCGCCCTGTCGACGTCGTCCTTCGGTTAGTTAGTTTTGCAGCCAACCATGTTCAGTGTTTTCTCCTAGAGCATCTCCCACAAACGTCTGTCTTTGCAGCTAAAAGAATGCATTTGCCTAAGAAAAAATCTAAAAAATGCATGATCAATTCCATGACTGGGCTCAAGAAATGAAAAAAAAAACATCTCCGCAAGGCGCAAAGGGATCTTGAGAGAGTGATGGCACGGCCTTGATATTAGGAAAAAAGAACTTCAGAGTTTTCTTAAACGGGAAGAGAATCATGGGGGAAAACTACTTCGGAAGATGACACGAAGGGTTGAACCCGTTTGCAAGACCCAAGGCTGAAGAATGGAAGCAGCTTGGAGTTACCGAGGATTGATTGTCCTCGGCTTGAAGACTCGTTCAGGTGCTACTGACGGAGTCCTGGATTAGGGGGTGCTCGCCCTGTCGGTTGCCCGTTCTTTGGGCTGGGCCGAGGACTCCCCAAAACTCATCAACTGGTAGTCCTTGTTCGCCTGGTCCAAGAATGCCAAGAAGAAAAGATCCGAAGACTTGGCGTGCACCCCAAAATTTGAGGTATTATTCGGCGTATTCGTCCCTAAATACAACCGACTTATCTGTAAATCCTAGGTAACCCCGGTATCTATATAAGCCGAGATACCAGGGCCGTAGAGACACATTCATTCATACGATCTCGCGGTTGATCACTTGTACTCTGTACCCCATCCCCAATCAATGCAATAAAGTAGGGCGTAGGGTTTTACCTCTTCGAGAGGGCCTAGACCTGGGTAAATATTAGTGTCCTCTTGTGTCTTGTTACCATCTAGCAAAGGCTACCATATCAGGCCCCCCTACCCGAGATTTTCTGGATTTGACACCGTCACTTGGACTGATGAGCCACTTGACTTTCTTTTTAGCATGCTCGTGAATGATGTACTTTTGATTTGTGATCTATAAAGCTAGCCATGGTGGCCTTCCCTCAAAAAAAAATCTCCCACAAACGTCTGAATGAACAGCTCAAACATCGCTCGGACCAAAAAATGTCACTCAATCACACCTCTAAGATCATCTACAACCAGACCCTTCAAACCCTCTCCAAAAGTCTGGACGGATAGCCCGATCACTGTCGAACCAAAGTAATGTCACTCAACTAGACCCCCTCCCCCAAAGCCAGCCTGAACGCCCGGGCTGTCTAGCACCCCGTATGTGTGATGAATATGGAGCGCCTGGATGCGTCTGCCATGTCGTATCCGACAGGTGGGGCCTAACCCAAATCCGCTCCAAATTGTCAAGTCCATCAAATCGACTGCCATCTGCCGCATCCGTCCTCCCTTTCCTATGTCCGAGCCGTCGACCTTCTTCACCATTGCTCTCCGGACTGTGACGTTGTCCTCGTTCACCATTCGTTTACGCCGTCTGATATCGACGCTGAGTACCCCATCCCCCACCACGAAGTTCATGGGGGTCCCAACCATCGTCTGTTACAAGGCGGGGAACATCGCCTGGAGGGAGCGGTGCTCCCGGCAGCGTGTCTGAGAAGTTGCGGAGAAGAAAGCCGTAGACATGGACTTGGGCGCGTCTGGTTTGGCGACCGCCTCCACGCCGCCCGACCTGCCTGTGAGAAGGAGCAAGCCGTCAGCCACGCTTGACTTCGTTCCAGCATCTGAATGGCCATCCTAAATGGATGGACGCGGGAGGACGCCGCCGCAGACACGGTGTATGACTCGTCGCTACTCCAAAGGTAGCGAACAAACATTGGGAAACGATGGCTCTGGGCATGCCCACATGTTGTTCGATGAAATGGCCGGCCAAGACACGGTACAATTTTGCCCCATATGCAATTGTATGGCTTGCTTCGTTCGTTGCACATACCATTGGATCAATTTAGGGATTAGTTTCATTGTGATGCATATTTTTTAGGACTCATACATGATGAAGATGATAAACGAGGACAAGAGCCTCTACATTATGACTTTGGTGATACCAATTCCCTTTTGTTTGATGTTGGGCAAACATCATGCACTAAAAAAAAGAAAGTACCATAGGCAAGAGCTCTAGCATTCACAAGCCATGAATATGTGTTTTTGTGTGAATCTTGGTTGGCCACAAACACGCATTCAATTTGTCGATGACTGGTCTTGATCGCCTAGCTAGTCATTAATGATTATATAGAAGAGATTATCTCAGAAAATTTTGAATTGTCCGATTTAAACAAGGGTAGATATGAGTGCAAAAATACACTCATCGGTCCCTAAGGGCATCTACAGCGCCGACCCGCAAACCTCCCGCAATCGTTCGGACCGCGCTGTCCGGACCGCGAAAGCCATGCAACGCGGTCCTGTATCGGTCCGCGGAGCGGTCCGGACGCGATTTCTCCTGCAAACCGAAGACAAACGTGGGGAGGGGCTTTACGGGAGTCCGGACACGCGAAACGTCGCTCTCCGCCCCCTGGCCCACCCAAAAGGAAGGCAGAGCCCGCGCTTTTGGAGCATCCCGCATTGTTTCCGCGCCAAAATCCCCCACTCTCTTCTTCCATTCCCCGCCGCTCTCCGCCCAATTCCTGCTCTTTCCTCCCACCCTCTCCTTCCTTCCGTCGCTGACGCATTGAACCGTCGGAGATGGAACCGGCAGAGGTGCCGGAGGATCCGACTATCACGCTCGCCCGGAAGATCAGCTCGGCTACGCGGCAAAATCACCATGTCAAAGCGAGGGTCGCAAAGGAGGAGAAGCTGAAGAAGCGGTCGGCCGTCGGCGGGCCTGGTGCTGTCGTTGGGTGTGGCGGGCGTGGCGGCCGTGGGGGACGTGGTGGCTGTGGCGGACGCCGGCAGACGAGCACGCCCACAGTACAGATGGCGCAATGGCCGGAGAATTACAAGCCTCCGTACTACTACACCGCTAAGCATCTCGGAACCCCCGCCGGTACGGTTCCTTACATCGTCGACGTTAACGCGGCGCCGCTCTTCTCCGAGTATGCGTCGTCGCAGCTCATCCGAGCGCGGACGGTCGGCGGGGAGCAGATGGGTGCCCGCACGCAGTTCGCTGGAATGCCTAGAGCGGGGGAGCCGGCGTACGACGCCGGGGACAGGGAGATGCATGACATCATCCACGATGGAGGCGATGGAGGAAGGGGGGGGCTATGAGGACATGCAGGTGGAAGACTCGGATCCCACCCAGTCCGGCAACTTCCAGCAGCAGCAGACCTACACCCAGACGGCGACGCAGCAGACCTACACCCAGACCGGCGATGGCACACAGCAACAGCAGCACTGGGCCGCCAGAGAGCAGCAGCCGGAGGGGGGGGAGGAGGAGGAGGAGGAGGAGGGCGGCAAGGACGATGATCCGGATAATACAGCCGGCGATCCGAAGAAAAAGGGTAGAGGAGAAAGCTTCAAAATGCGAGAGGACGAGCTGTTGTGCGATGCATGGTTGGCCACTAGCATTGATCCGATCCAAGGCACGGAGCAAAAGGGCACAACCTTTTGGAAGAACATTCACATATGGTTCCATGAACACAAGCATTTCGCGCCCTACTCCGACGCGATGATCCGCAATCGTGAATGGAAGTCCCTCAACCATCGATGGTACACCATCCAAGAGGCCGTGTCCAAGTATTGCGGGCACTTGAAGCAGCTCATCGCACGGTGGCCTAGCGGTGCTCAAATCACCGAGCAAGTAAGTTGATGACTAGCCGGACAACCATTCTTTTATTGCTCACTTGCCGGATATGCATTGTTTTGTTGCTCACTAGCCGGATATGCATTCTTTTGTAGCCTACTCGTGCTCGTGTGGTGTACAAGAAGTTAGAGAAGAAATCCTTCACCGTCATGCATTGTTGGTTGAAGTTGAATGGGCAATCGAAGTGGAACCTTTTCATTGCCAAGACCGCCGCCCAAGCCAACGAGGAAGAAACCGGTGACCCTACCGACCCAACCCAAGAAACGCCGAAGAAGGTTAGAAGAAATTTACAGGAGAAGAAGTGGGAGGAGGAGAGGGCGAAGCGAGAAGGTGCGGTGGCCAAGTTGACGGAGAGGTTCGAGGACATTTTGGTGAAGAAGGAAGAGGCATGCGTGAAGCGCTCGGACATCAAAGAGGAGAAGAAGGCGGAGAGGTTCAAATTGTTGATGGAGGCGACGGACAAGAAGCTCAAGCTCGAAGAGAGGAGGGCCATGATCGAAGAGAGGAAGGCCGCGCTCGAGGAAAAGAGTGTCGCGCTCGAGGAAAAGAGGGTGAAGATCGCCGCCAATGCGGAGGACGCCAAGATGTTGACCTTGAATGTGGACTCTTTGGATGCCGACGCAAGAATGATCGTGCAATCCGTCCGCTATCAGATGTTGCAGCGTGTGACGCCCTCTGCTCGACCGTGCACTAATCATACACGCAAACGTGAACGCTCGAGATCAGAGACTCACGGGAAGATATCACAACACAACTCTAAACTCAAATTTAGACATAAATCCTCATATTACAAACCAGGGGTCACGAGGACCCGAATACATAAGTCATACACACAAATAATATCTGAGTACAGACATAGTTAGCCAAGTTTGCCTTAAAAGGGTAGCACAAACAGCGACATCTGATCGAAAAGGCGCAGGCCTCCTGCCTGGGAGCCTTCGAACTACTCCTGGTCGGCTGGCTCAACCCAGTAGTACGTGCCTCCGGGGCTCTCCTGGTAGTAGTCTCCTGTGGTGGCGTTTGGCTCCTGGACTCCATCGACTGATCGCAGCAACCGGGTATGGGGAAAAAGAAGTAGCAAAGCAACCGTGAGTACTCATCCAAAGTACTCGCAAGACTGACATCAGATCTATACTAATTATGCATCGGTATCAAAAGAATGGGGCTATATCTTTGGACTAAACTGCAGAAATGCCAGAACAGAGGGGGAGAGGCCTAGCCTATCGAAGACTAGCATCTTGAAGCATTTCTCGCAGCAATAGAAGAGAGTAGAGCAAGATAATATATAATCATACATATTTTAGTAACGCCCCGAGATCCTTCCTCGACTACCCTGCGAGAAAGTGATCCCGAGAGCAGTAGTAACAGTTCAATGATGTATCAGTATCCATTTGTAGTTGTAGCAGATCAAGATACAACTCCGAGCGTCCTGTTACCGTGGACACGGCTATTCGAATAGATAACTTCCCTGCAGGGGTGCACTACTGTTACCCAACACGCTCGGTCACATCTGGCCGGACACACTTGCTGGGTAATGCCCGGCCTCGGGAGATCGACACGACGCAGTCCTACCTAGGCTCAGCAGAGAGGTCAACACGCCGGTCTAAATCCTAAGCACGAAGGGGTCTTGGGCCATCGCCCTTCGCACTCCTGCATGTTACGTGGCTGCTCGGGGCCCAGGCGCAACACTGAATACACCAGTGACGTAACCAGCCCACCCCAACGATCAGCCCGCATCTCTGAGCAGCGACGTCTGAAGAGCTTTCGGCTGATACATACGACGTAGAGGGTCCCATAACCATTATCCCACGTGGTGGTAGTGCGTATAGGGCCAACGACCCACTCAGATCAAATACCCAAATCCGTTAATCGTGTTTAGTAACTCGCAGAGACTAACAGGGTTCCTGTCGCTCCGACTTGGTATCACATGACGCGCGGGTGCTCTTGGAGCCGACCCGTCTTTAATGTTATTCTCTCGCGGGCACCCTTGGGGCCAGCCTGACTTTAACAGTTTAAGAAATGCAGTAATGTAAACAGTTCTGTGATCATCACCTAGTGTGATCACGGCCCGATATCAAGCGTGGCAACCGGACAAGGGTGATGGGCCACCGATGAATCAATAGCAAAACTAACTAAACATCATGGGACAACAGGTAGAGTATCAATAGCAGACGACAAAATCAGGCTATGCATCAGAAAAGGAGCTATCGAAACAGTAGCAGGGGCAATTCTAATGCAAGAATAAGAGAGAAAGGAGTGGGCGATATCAGGATGATCAAGGGGGTTTTGCTTGCCTGGAAGCTCTGCTGAAGGGGTCTGGTCGTCGGCGACGTCGTCGTACACGGCAGTGTCGTCGGCAGTCTCGGGGGCTATCGGGAGAGAAGGAGGGGGAAGAAACAATAAATACACGATAACAATGCAACAGGGATGCATGACATGCCTGATTGATATGCAGGGGTGATATAATGCCTAACTAATTGCATTAGTTAATTTAGGAATTTATTTGGAATTATTTTATTAAAGTTAGGCACAATTCATTTATCGAATACGGGCAAAATGTTGCATGTTCGGTATGTTAGAGGGGTGTGGCAGGTATGTGGGTAGGATATTCGGATTCTACATATTTTTCTGATCGTTTTTCATATATAAATTATTTTCATTCGAGTTACGGTTTATTTTATATGATTTTTCAAAGTTTTAATCATTTTCTGGAATTAATTTATTTATTAAATTCAAATTATCCGAAACAGTGTAGGGTGACGTCAGCATGACGAAAAGATGACGTCAGCGGTCAACTCTGACTGGCCAGAGTCAAACCTGACCAGTGGGTCCCACTGGTCAGTGTCACAGTAGTTAATTAGGGATTAACTTTAACTAAATTAGGTTAATTAGTTAGTGGGTCCTACTGTCAGTGTCAGATTAATTAACTAATTAACTTAATTAACTTAATTAGGATTAACAGATTAATTAACGTTTTATTTATTAATAAAATTATTTAAATTTGGCGGGACCCACATGTCAGTGACATGGGGCCGCCCAGTCAGCGGTTGACCCGGTCAACCGGTCAACCGGGTCCATCAGTCAGCGGCACAAGGCGGGCCCGAGGCCCCCAGGTGGCAGCCACGTCGGACGCCGGCGCCGGCGAGGCGAAACGCGGCGGCGACGGTCGGAACTTCGCCGGTGTTCACCGGAAATCCGCTACGGTGCTCCGTTTTGCGCGATTTCGGTCGCGTTCGAACGGGCGTCGAGCACCGCGTCGAATGGGAGCCACGGCAGGGGCGGAGGTGGTCGGTGGCGAGCTCAACGTCGACGAGAGGCGGCGCCGGAGTTCGGGTGAGCTCGGTCCAGTGGCTACGGCACGCGCGCGAGTGATCTAAGGGGCTAGGGATGCTCTACAGGGTGCTGCGAAGACGAGGGTCAGACGCGCTTGACTAAATGGTCGCCGGAATGAGGCCGGCTACGAGCACAGGCGGCGGTGGGTTCGGAGCTCGTCGGAGCGACGTCTACGGGACACGGGGAAGAAGAAAAAGAGGTCGGGGGGAGTGTGTGCTCACGGTGAACTTGTAGGGAAGGGCAGCGGGCTCGGGGGAGGCTCGGAGCGGCCGGAGACGACGACGAAAGGCGGCGGCGATCCGAAGAAGGAGAAGAAGATGGCGGCGGCGTGTAGGCTTCCCGGCGTCGATCTGTAGGCGCAGGCGACGTAGTCGAGGGCCGGGTCCTGTTTGGCACGGTGGGGCGGCGAGGTGGGCACGGTGGCCGCGTGCGTCACGGCGGCGACGCCATGGCCACGTCGGGTGAGGTGGGGAACGCGGGAGAGAGGGAGAGAGCGAGGCGAGGGAGGCGCCAGGGGGTGCGTGGGGGTGCTCTTATCCACCAGAAGCGGCGCGGGGGCGCGCTGTCGACCAGGGAGAGAGGGGGGCGGGTTGCGGGTGCGTGCGCGCGCGGTGGAGACGACAGCGGGGAGGAGAGAGAGCGCGGGAGGTGGGAGGTGACAGGCGGGTGGGCTGGGCCGTGGTTTAACTTAGGCCCAGCTAGCGCGGGCCTTTTTCTTTTCTTTCTTTTCTTCTTTGTTTTCTGTTTTTAGTTTCTGTTTTCTATTTTCTTCTAGCTCCAATTCAATTTTGTAAAATGTGAATCTTGCCCAATTAAATACAGTGCAATATATCCCACTGCCAGAAATTGGTCTGAGCTAAGAGGGATTCCATTTGAATTTTAATTAAATAAAAAGGTAATATAAGTTGCTGTTTTGTTACTGTTTTAGGATGATAGAGTCCTCTGGTGATTTTTAGTGATGTTGTTTTTCTTAACACAATTAGTTATGGATTATTTGTTATTAAATGAACATTTTTGTTTTCAAATTTGAACAACTTTTATTTTTACTTTAAATTTAAATTTCAATTTGATTTGGAATTTGAAATGAGATATGATGCAAATGAAGACTAAGCACTGTCTAACATGATGACTTGGCATTATCAAAATGTGATCACTGTAGCTAATACATGCGGATGTTACAATTCTCCTCCTCTAAAAGAAATTCTCGTCCCGAGAATTAAGAGGTAGGCTGAAAGAGAGCGGGGTATTCTTCACGAAGACGATCTTCGCGTTCCCAAGTGGCTTCATCTTCAGAATGATTCGACCACTGAACTTTAAGGAACTTGATTGCCTTCTGACGGGTTCGACGTTCAGCCTGATCAAGAATATGGATCGGATACTCTTGATAAGAAAGATCCTCTTGCAGTTCAAGCATTTCATGATCCACTGCTCGGATAGGATCCTTGAAGCAGCGTCGGAGTTGCGATACATGGAAGACATCATGTACTTGTGAAAGGTTTGGCGGCAATTCCAACTGATATGCCACTTCTCCACGACGGGCGAGAATACGGAACGGGCCAATGTAGCGAGGAGCTAACTTGCCTTTGATCCCAAATCGGTGAGTGCCTTTCATTGGAGTGACACGAAGGTAAGCTTGCTCGCCAGGTTGATAGACCATTACCTGATGTTTGCGGTCATAATTGCTCTTCTGACGAGACTGAGCAGCTTTCAAATGATCACGGACAATGCGGACTTGTTCTTCAGCTTGTTGAATAATGTTCGGACCGAAGAGTGGCCGTTCCCCAGTTTCTGACCAATTCAGAGGGGTTCGACACTTACGCCCATAGAGAACTTCAAAGGGTGCCATCTTCAAACTAGCTTGATAGCTATTGTTGTATGAGAATTCAGCATATGGGAGAGATTCCTCCCATTTCTTACCGAATGAGATGACACAAGCTCGAAGCATATCTTCAAGCACTTGATTGACTCGTTCAACTTGTCCCTGGGACTGGGGGTGAAAAGCGGTGCTGAAGGATAGATGAGTTCCCATAGCCTCTTGGAAACTGTTCCAAAACCTTGAGGTAAAGAGGTTGCCACGATCTGAGCTGATCTCCAGCGGAATACCGTGAAGTGACACGATTCTGGAAACATATAAGTCTGCTAACTGGCTAGCAGTGATTGTCTCCTTGACTGGCAGAAAGTGAGCAACCTTTGAGAATCGGTCAATGACGACAAAAATAGCATCATGACCCTTCTGTGATCTGGGAAATCCACTGATGAAGTTCATTTCGACTTTGTCCCATTTCCATTCAGGAATATCAAGTGGTTGCAGAGTTCCAGCAGGCCTTTGATGTTCTGCTTTGATGCGACGACAAACGTCACACTCAGCAACATAGCGAGCAATGTCTCGCTTCATATCAGGCCACCAGTACCTCTGTCACTACAACATGACCCCCCCTCTAGCAACGCATTTTTCCGTATCTAAAAGTCCATATATGCATTGCTAGTGTATTTACCAACGGTTTGGGATGCGTTGCCTTATCCAGTGTTGCTAGTGCATAATGCAACGCTTATATTGCCGTTGGTAAAAGGGACCGTTGCAAGAGTACAACAGATAAAATGGACTTTTACAACACTTTTATATGTTGGTGATTAATGTGCAAGAATCAAAATCCCATTGCTTGGCAACGGAGAATTTCCAACGCTCCAAGTGTTGGTACATATATAGTGTTGTTCTTGTTGTTATTATTATTATTATTATTATTATTATTATTATTATTATTATTATTATTATTATTACTGCTAGCAATTAAAGTAATGCTCCATATAAAGGTGATAATTATGTATTTCAAGTGAAGAAAAAACATGAGAATATATTGACGAGACAAAGAAATGATATATTAGATAAAATTGTTGGATTACAATAGTGTCTATTACAGGAGAACATCATCCAAATGTGATGCATAATCTAACTATTTTCTTGACACTGAAACTTAAATGAAAGCATCCATCAAAATCTCTACAACTTAACTAAAACTTAACCGAGGAACAACATCCAACAGGAGCGTCATCCCTACAACTTAACTAAAACTGATAGCATCCATCAATCATCATCATCATCATCATGAAATGGACCATCGAAATCTTTCATTGCAGTTGAGTTGCCACGCACCCATATACTCATCCATTTATCTTTTGAATCTACAAACAAGAAAATAAAATGAATTGTTAACACACAATGCATTGACGTGATGCAAGTACTAACAGAGGCAAGATTAGTCACATACAAAGGTTGAAGGCCATGCAATCTTTGTTTTTTCAGCATTACCGAGAGTATTGCAGTTTTTGCGACTCCGTACCAAATTTTCAGTTTTCTCAAGTGCCATATCGACATGCACCGCCCATAATTCATTACCAATTTCAGCACCATCAAGTTTAAATTTAGAATCACAACTTACAATTGTAGCAAGAGCTACGTCCCTGTTATGTTTTTTCAGGCTCTTCAAGAATACTTTAGTTCCTACCTGTTAAAGAAAACCAAAGTTACCATATGACAAAATAGAAAAAAAGGGGAACATATGAAATGAATGAGTACTCTTACAGGTAGTTCATTGGCACCCAACCAACTCAGCGAAGCACTTTGAGCACTCTTACTGCTTGCATTAGCACCTTTTGTTGTTTTTTTGGGCTGGACAACAGTCTAATAGTGGTTATTACAGGAGGAACATCATCCAAAGAACTAGTAATAAACAGCTAACACCATAGCTTGAACACAAATTTGTATGCAATTATGAAAATATACCGGCTTGTTTGAAGTAGAAGTTTTTTCTCCCTGGCACGCACTGACATCCTTAAGCAAAGTTTCTTTGTTCTGAACAGCATTCTGATAGCAAGACGACCAGTAGATACATAACCATCCGAACAATATTTTTTGAACATATCGTATATGGTAATGGAAACATACCTTTTGTGCAACAGAATTTATTTCCCCTTGCCATGCACTAAAATTATGATCAGAAGTTTCTTGATTCTGGACAACATTCTGATAGCAACAAGTAACCACATAAACATGGGAGCAATATAGTTTGATCATAATTTTGGATATGAGACTATGATGATACCTTGGGTGCAGCAGAACATTTTTCTAGTTGTCGTGCACTGCCACCATTATGAACCATAGTTTCTTTGTTCTAGGATAAAATGATACACATCAACTTTTGGGTATTGTACATGCAATTGCAAAAAGTGCAAGCGTAACAACTTAAAACTCAGCAATGACAGGTTCCAAAGAGTATATAAGTAGACAAACCTTATCTGAAACAGAATTATTGTTTGATGTTTGCAATTCTGCACCATTTGAACCACTTCGCTCGTTCTGTAAATTACTTGGTCGTGTTCTAACAAGTCGGAGTCCATCAACGGGAGGAGCAAGCACCCTCTACATATAGCATAACATAAATATTAGCTGAGACATAATTTCTGGAGTGAAATTTTAGGATTTTATTGTGTACTTTGACAAGATACAAACTTTTCTGTTTGAGTTGTGTCCATCAACCGAAGGTTCAAGCCCAATTGTAGCCACTGGATCTGAAATTTCCTATGATAGAAATACAGAAAGGTTAGTCCACAAAATAAATGAAGGTTACAGTTCATAGAAATTTACCTGATTTGGTTGTCTTTCCATTCTTCTCATCTGCTCCTGTAGTTCCATAATTTTAGCATCTTGATTTTTCTTATCTTGCTGTAACTTTTCCAGTTCAACTCTAAATGCTAGCATATCTTCATTTGGTGTGTCCTCCACCGAAGTAAAATGTGTATTCTGGAATATACGTGAAGTAGAAACATCAAAAAGTTTTTTCGGATATGGAACCAGTCCCAAACCATGTACATGACCAGGCTTGTCATCCCCTAATACTTTGTTCAATGCATCTCCTTTCCATGCAGTCTTTCCATCACTGTTATCTGCTAATTCAGGGTTCTTGTCCATAATATCCTTCAGCTCTTTCTAAATACAGGAACAATGTAAATAAGAAGAATATATATAATATCAAATTCAAATACGAATGGTTGAGAGTTGTAAATGTACCACATGAGCATTAATGATTTTGTTCTTGCAAGTTTTCGGCTTGTGTGTATGCATGTACAAGTGAGCCCTATGAGGGTACTTCTTTTCAGGATCTGCATCTTTCTGTTGATATGTAATGTAAACATGAATTATATTACAAAACATGAACGGAGGAGAGATGCATGAAGTTAGTATAATTTACCATTTCTTCCCTCTGACGAGGGAAACTTTTTGTCCCACTAGTATGTGTCGACTTCCTCATTGAACAATTATTTCTATTTGTAGCACTAATCCCCTACCAAAGAATGAATCGAAGCAATTATGTGCATATCTTTCGATGTATCTACACAGCAATATATAAAGTCTAACAAGGAAAGTTGAAAATGAAATTCTTTTAAGTACCTTCGCTTTTTGGGTTGTCCAATGATTAACTAGAGATCTCCACTGATCCGGAGTCACCGATTTTGGTTTATTGTTGTAATTGGCTTCAGTGTTTTTTTTCTCATCAAAATACATTGCTTTCAGATCGGACTTATGTTGCCTCCATCTGTCTCCAATTGTCTTCAATATATATTTTTCCATGCGAGGAGGGTAAAGGAACCTCATCTATAAAACAGTTACAACATAAATAGGATGAGTGCAATGTAAGTCAACATAGAACAAGCTAGTAAAGGATATTCAATCGATTAAATTTTACCTTCACTTGGTCTACTATAGCCTTCACATTTGTTTTAGTTTTGAGCAATCTCCAATCCTTGTAGCTCAAGCAACACAATGACCCATTCCTTGCAACTGAGCCAAGAAAGTCCCCAAGAAGTTTAGCCTCTTTTCCAATTGGCTGATCTATCTCATTGCAGCGAACCATTATCCTTTTCCCTTTTGGAAGGTTCCAAATATATTTCAGCTTCCTCTTCTTACGTTCTTTTGTTTCTGCATTTTCAGCTGAATATATAGAACCATGAATTATATGTTACGATGATGGACAATCATATATTGCAAACAGTAAGTAATGAGCAACAAACTTACCATCTTCATTTTCATCCGCATCAGCATCATCACAATTTGTGAAGCCTTCTTCGTCATTAGTAGTTCTTTCATGGACATCGGATGATTCGACATCTTTTTCTGCAGAATTATGATGTTCGATCGGTTCTTCCATCATATATTCTTCATTGGATTCAACAACATTAATTCTTGTGCGTGACATATCTGCTGCAACATTAAAATGACCAAAAGTTTAAATAATTATAACCCCAGGCATTCAGAGACAGGGAAAGAACTATATTGTAAAAATCTGGACATAAGTAATTATAACCCCAGGCATTCAGAGACAGGGAAAGAACTATATTGTAAAAATCTGGACATAAGTAACTATATTGTAAAAAGTTTAAATAATTATAACCCCAGAACATATCTGCTGCGGACAAAAGTAAAAATCTGGACATAAGTAACTATATTGTTGATTATATTGCTTGAACCTCGTGGACATATATATAGGAGTACATGATCTTCTTGGACTACAAGACAAGCTAGAATACTTCCTAGTCTAGCCTATGTTTCCAATATAATCACGATACTCACATCCCCCGCAGTCACAAAGGTAGGGTCACAGACGGTGAGACTGGAGACCCAGGTAGCACTTTGCTCAAGTAAGTGAGGAAGAACCCAACAACGTGACGAAGACCGACGCGGACGGTTGCGTTCCTGCGCTTAGGAAGCGGTGCGACGCATACCACACATAAGTCGACGCGCGTAGACGGCAAAGTGGACCACGTGCCACGGCGCTACGACTCAAAGGGGGGACGCAGCGGCAGCGCACGGGTCAGGGAGAAGGCGGGGAAGACCTCAGGGCGGCAGCAGGGACCGCGTGCCACACTCGCTACGGCCCGACGGGGCAACGCGAGGGTCGGTGCAGTCTGCAAACCTCATTATTTTGTGACCTCGTAATATTTCCCTACCAATAAAAAATATGCCTACGATTCAAAGTCCAACACTATTTAATTTTGCTTCTTATTTCAATTTTATGTCTACCGCTCAAAAATAAAATAATTTATGCCTGGGTACGAAATTTTGTCAAAAAATCAACCCTGCCGAAATTCGAACCTGGCCCTACTGAATGGATGCAGGGAAATCACCAACATGATTAGACTAAAGTTTACGTAGGCTTATGGCCACAAAGTTTATTTATGTTTGCTTGGATGGAAGGGAGAAAAGAAAATAGGCAACCAGGGAGGTGGCGCCTCCAACCAGACACAGCAGCGAGGCTGTCTGGTCTCGCGCGACACCTACCTCCTGGTCGCGCGCAGCACCAGACACAGCAGCGAAGCTGTCTGATCCAGCGCGAGGCCCCTCCCTCCTGACGGCGCGCTCCATCTGATATCTGATCCCCCGCGAAGCTCTTTGCTGCTGTTCTGCTCTTCGGCCATCATCCGCTATGCCTCATGCGTCCAAGCTCTCAAACGCAGCACCTCCTCTTCCTCCTCTGCTGCAGATCGTCTCCGAAAACGAGCCCCTGCTGATGTGTGTGATGGATAAATCCTACTCCTATTTACTACTGTATTCTGTTATTGAGATCCACTGTTGTGCTGAGATTATCCACTGTTGGGACAATCTTAAAATTTCACATTTATATAACTATATGCTTCTTATTCTCTCTTTTCTCTTTCTCACTCTGTTTTCTTCACCAAAAACATTGTGCAACTCACACTTTATAGACACTGCAACTCATGATATATTGGAAACAGAACAACCAACACCAACATATTTGGGATCAAGTATTGACACTTTAGGCCTGTCACACATACAAATCTTCTTGTCCGAATTATAAAGTACATTCACATCAAATAAAAAATAGCAATAACACTAATGAATTAGTCACTTCAACTAGGCTCCACATTTTCAGATAGGTGACTTTTTCGTTATCCATCGAACCTGCATTCAGAAGCAATAGAGTGGTAAGTTTCATGTCCAAAATGACATAAGTTGCAGCAATGATACTAAGAATGTAAATAACAGAATCACATTGGAACCTGACCTTTATTCAGGTATTGTGTCATCACTTGACACTATAGGAGCATCTACAGTTTCTCCCTCTATATCTCTTCTCATCCAATTTTGTTTCTGATGGGCAGTATCAAAAAGCTCAAAGAATCTGTACTATCACTCATAGGCACATCACCATCATATATTTTCCTAATTGAATCCATAACCATTTCATTCATATTAGCATTTCCTTCAGTTTCAGGTTGTGGTTGTTGATCATCGTTGTGATCGGATGAAGACTCACCATGAAAAACCCATTTATCATAGCTCTGAAGCATTCCATTCCACATCAAATGGTCACGGACATCATCCCTTGATAGTACTTCCGTGTGAACACAATCTTCACATGAACATCGGATCATTGTATCTGCTGGTATATCTTTATATGCAAACTCCAGAAATTCATCTACACCAGCTGAGTACTGTGTATTTTCTCTTGGAAATCGCAATAGTAATTTGGTGGATTCTAAATCCATTGCACACTGCATAAAAATAATAAATATTAGGCCCCGTTTGGATACAAAGTATTATCAGAATACTATGGTTTCTACAATAACTGTAATTTTAAATACTGTGAGGTGTTTGGCTAAACCAACAACAGTAGTGTCATAAAGAGTTGTATTTCTGATACAGTGGTTTTTTTGAAGTTCAAATAAAAGAGGTCCAGACCTCTTTTTTCTCGAACTGACAGCATGGTTTGTAATAACTTGAAAGCACAATTAACAACATGGCAGTATCTCTTTCGTACTAGTGATCCATTCCTCTGCACAGCATGCTCCACACTAGTTAGACATGATGCCGACGTTTTGGAATGTATTTCAAGACTTGGAAATTAACTATTGAAGATGTTGACTTATGGACCAGTCAACGTGGTTCAATTACACACATGGTCTTACTACAATAAATTGAAGTTTACACTCAGGTTCACTAGTTCCACAGTCACAATCTGTGGTGGACCAGTGGTTATTCAGATTAGAATGAAATACTGTGCAATTCAAGACACTAATGGAATACCTCTGCTTATATAGGTGGAAAGATGATAGCTGAAATCAGCTGGTACCATTATTCCGGGACATTTTGGTATAGTTCCCACACTAGTAGGTTTATCATAGTGGGGGGCTGTTCTAAGGCCTTTTTTTCCTGAAAGTTTGCTGATGAGCAGCACATGCTGTTGTCTTTTCTATTGTTCTTACATAGTTAGTTAGTTACTACGGAACTGTATTTCTGCATGACTCATAGGTTGAGAGCCAAACTGATTATTGGCATAACTGTGGTATTTTACAAACTACAATGCAAAACTAGGCCTTACTGCATATAAGTTTCATAATGCAATTTCGTCCAAAGCATAGAGATTCAGAGAACAGGGGACGCCGGGATGAGTTACCTCTCTGAGCTGAGCAGGGGATAGGGATTGTGGAGGACCGGAGGATCAGCGGCTGAGGAGGCGACCGCTGAGCGCACTGGAAGTGGGCGGTTCCGGCAGTCCCCGGTGTGGCGCGTGCGCGGACAGAAACCGCTGGGGCGCCTGCGTGGACAGCAGCCGCCGGTGCGCCAAGCTGGGCAGCAACCGCCGGGGCGCCTGCGCGGACAGCAGCCGTCGGGGCGCCAAGCTGGGCAGGCAGCGGCGGTCTCCAGGTGGCTCCGGGCGGCCGGGCAGGGACGGCGGCTCGGCTGGCTCCAGGCGGCAGATCGAGAATTCCTGAGATTTGGGAAACAGGGTTGACCGACCGTGCGTGGCTTCTTTCGCTTCAGCACGACGGGACGACCAGGGTAGGCTTAAAACAAGCTACGTGTATAATAGGTCTTTCTCTAGGGATATTTTACGCGCACATAAGCTTGGTCTGGTGGTTAGCACGTGCTTCCCTTGCGCAAAGGTTGTGGGATCGATACCCCTGCTCGCATTTGTTTTTCTTTCTTTTTTTTCTCATATATCCCACTGACGTGCTTTATTTCTTTTATTTCTCATACTTCCCACTGACATATGGGTCCATTCCGACGAGCAGGGCCAGGCGGGCGTGGCATACGGCGAATACACAGTATGTATGCAGCGTGTAGAGTCAGGACTGACGTTTCAACCTCAGGGAACGTATTGATCACGTACTTTTATGTACCGGGACCGTATTGAAGCACTTTGCAACCTCCAGACCAAGTTGAACGTCACCCGCGACTATGAGGACTATAGATGCAATTATCTCGTCTTTTTCTCCAAGCCCATCTCTTATATTACCTATGCGGTATACAGGCCAAGGCCAAAAAATCCAGGCCGGAGCGTGGCCAATCACGTGCCTCCTCCAATGATCTGGATCGGAGAATAAAAGGAGCGTATTACGCAAAATTTGATTTTTGCCCGAACGGATTTTCCCACCACATTCCTTATGTGCGGTGGTGTCTAAGTAATTTTTATTTTTAATTATGTATATTTGTCGTCTTATAGCAGATATAATTTGCAACACATACATGACAACATATAAGATCTGTTGCAATCTATGTAGGACACCATGGGCACGAACTACAAGTCAACAACGCATTTCTGCAACGCTTATATTCGTATCTCTTGCGAATTTTGCAACTTATAGTTAAAACGTTGTAGAATATGTGTTGCTTTATAGAGGGTATCCTTGTAGTGTGTCGAATGTCTTGGTACATCTTGGTACTACCAGGATGAATTGAGAGAGGCGTATCATGAGCTTCTTTCATGACGCGCGGGGTCAGATCCAGATTGTCCTTTCTAGGAACCACTACACGATTCTTGAAGAACAAGGTGCCATCAGCATCAACAGTGAAGAATGAGGGCTTTCCCCTTTTGAGATCACGCTTAATCTTCTCGACCTCAGAGTCAGCTTTCTGTATGTGCTTGATGAGGTCCTCGAGATCTGGTTCAACAACCAGGGTATTGAGATAACCCTGAGGAACAATATGGAGATTCAACTTACGAAGTTCTTCATAAAGAATAGGTTGTGCTTGCTGAACCGTGAGGTTGTTGCAATAAGACTTGCGACTCAAAGCATCGGCCATTACATTAGCCTTGCCAGGGGTATAAGAAATATCCATGTCGTAGTCGGCTATTGTCTCGAGCCATCTTTGTTGTCGGAGGTTCAAATCTGGTTGAGCATACAAATACTTCAGGCTTTGGTGATCCGTGTATATCTCGCAACGATTACCGAGAAGGTAATGTCGCCACAGCTTCAGAGCATAGATAACTGCTGCTAACTCGAGATCATGTGTTGGATACTTATCTTCGTGAGGACGTAACTGACGAGAGCCATAAGCAATCACTTTGCGCTCTTGCATTAGGACACAGCCTAATCCTTGACGGGATGCGTCGCAGTAAATCACGAAGTCCTTGCGGGTATCTAGGGGTGCTAGCACTGGGGCAGATGTCAATTTATCTTTAAGTGTCTGAAAACTTTTCTGACATTTTTCTGTCCACTCAAACTTAACGCCTTTGTGAAGCAAATCAGTCAGTGGCTTAGCAATCTTGGAGAAGTTCTCGACAAATCGGCGGCAATAGCTAGTGAGTCCGAGAAAACTTCTGACTTGCTTGACATTCTTCGGGGGAGTCCAGTCAAGAATAGCCTGAACTCGTTCTGGGTTAACAGCAATGGTAACAGGGTTTCTGACCGAGTTGTACAGCGAGGTGTTTTCATAAGCATGGAATTATCACTGCGTAGATCATATAGATCAGAAGAAATACACAAGGAACAATTTCAAGAACGACAAGTAAATCAAGGTATAACCAAAACATGACCAAGTCTGTGTTGGCAGGAAGTCAAGGATGTCGCCGATGATAACACAAATCAGCGAGGGGCAAGGATGGCATTGCTGTTATCAAAAGTGTCAAATGACAGTGTGAGGAGCATATAATAACTTGGAGAGAAAGGTTAAATAGACCAATGGAAAAGAAAAAGGTGGTTATCAGATTAACCAGTTCAAAGGAAAAGGATTAGTTGCAGATAATCCAGCTCTCCGGGTGAATGTGATTACGAGAACCTAGTGTCAGAGTTAGCAAAATTGTAACCAGAAAAGAAGAGAGATCAGAGTCCCGGAGTATAGAAGAGGAATAAAAGATCCTAATACCACCCATTTGGCGACGTGGGCCCGTAAGCCACACAGTCATGTTAGTAAAATATAGTTTTTCAAAGACTAGACTTAACTTCGACCAAGGAATCGGAAGGGGGCTTCCTATAGGCAGTCGGCTCTGATACCAACTTGTGACGCCCTCTGCTCGACCGTGCACTAATCATACACGCAAACGTGCACGCTCGAGATCAGAGACTCACGGGAAGATATCACAACACAACTCTAAACTCAAATTTAGACATAAATCCTCATATTACAAACCAGGGGTCACGAGGACCCGAATACATAAGTCACACACACAAATAATATCTGAGTACAGACATAGTTAGCCAAGTTTGCCTTAAGAAGGCTAGCACAAACAGCGACATCTGATCGAAAAGGCGCAGGCCTCCTGCCTGGGAACCTCCGAACTACTCCTGGTCGGCTGGCTCAACCCAGTAGTACGTGCCTCCGGGGCTCTCCTGGTAGTAGTCTCCAGTGGTGGCGTCTGGCTCCTGGACTCCATCGACTGATCGCAGCAACCGGGTATGGGGAAAAAGAAGTAGCAAAGCAACCGTGAGTACTCATCCAAAGTACTCGCAAGACTGACATCAGATCTATACTAATTATGCATCGGTATCAAAAGAATGGGGCTATATGTTTGGACTAAACTGTAGAAATGCCAGAACAGAGGGGGAGAGGCCTAGCCTATCGAAGACTAGCATCTTGAAGCATTTCTCGCAGCAATAGAAGAGAGTAGAGCAAGATAATATATAATCATACATATTTTAGTAACGCCCTGAGATCCTTCCTCGACTACCCTGCGAGAAAGTGATCCCGAGAGCAGTAGTAACAGTTCAATGATGTATCAGTATCCATTTGTAGTTGTAGCAGATCAAGATACAACTCCGAGCGTCCTGTTACCGTGGACACGGCTATTCGAATAGATAACTTCCCTGTAGGGGTGCACTATTGTTACCCAACACGCTCGATCACATCTGGCCGGACACACTTGCTGGGTAATGCCCGGCCTCGGGAGATCGACACGACGCAGTCCTACCTAGGCTCAGCAGAGAGGTCAACACGCCGGTCTAAATCCTAAGCACGAAGGGGTCTTGGGCCATCGCCCTTCGCACTCCTGCACGTTACGTGGCTGCTCGGGGCCCAGGCGCGACACTGAATACACCAGTGACGTAACCAGCCCACCCCAACGATCAACCCGCATCTCTGAGCTGCGACGTCTGAAGAGCTTTCGGCTGATACATACGACGTAGAGGGTCCCATAACCATTATCCCACGTGGTGGTAGTGCGTATAGGGCCAACGACCCACTCAGATCAAATACCCAAATCCGTTAATCGTGTTTAGTAACTCGCAGAGACTAACGGGGTTCCTGTCGCTCCGACTTGGTATGACATGACGCGCGGGTGCTCTTGGAGCCGACCCGTCTTTAATGTTATTCTCTCGCGGGTACCCTTGGGGCCAGCCTGACTTTAACAGTTTAAGTAATGCAGTAATGTAAACAGTTCCGTGATCATCACCTAGTGTGATCACGGCCCGATATCAAGCGTGGCAACCGGACAAGGGCGATGGGCCACCGATGAATCAATAGCAAAACTAACTAAACATCATGGGACAACAGGTAGAGTATCAATAGCAGACGACAAAATCAGGCTATGCATCAGAATAGGAGCTATCGGAACAGTAGCAGGGGCAATTCTAATGCAAGAATAAGAGAGAAAGGAGTGGGCGATATCAGGATGATCAAGGGGGTTTTGCTTGCCTGGAAGCTCTGCTGAAGGGGTCTGGTCGTCGGCGACGTCGTCGTACACGGCAGTGTCGTTGGCAGTCTCGGGGGCTATCGGGAGAGAAGGAGGGGGAAGAAACAATAAATACACGGCAACAATGCAACATGGATGCATGACATGCCTAATTGATATGCAGGGGTGATATAATGCCTAACTAATTGCATTAGTTAATTTAGGAATTTATTTGGAATTATTTTATTAAAGTTAGACACTATTCATTTATCGAATACGGGCAAAATGTTGCATGTTCGGTATGTTAGAGGGGTGTGGCAGGTATGTGGGTAGGATATTCGGATTCTACATATTTTTCTGATCGTTTTTCATATATAAATTATTTTCATCCGAGTTACGGTTTATTTTATATGATTTTTCAAAGTTTTAATCATTTTCTGGAATTAATTTATTTATTAAATTCAAATTATCCGAAACAGTGTAGGGTGACGTCAGCATGACGAAAAGATGACGTCAGCGGTCAACTCTGACTGGCCAGAGTCAAACCTGAACAGTGGGTCCCACTGGTCAGTGTCACAGTAGTTAATTAGGGATTAACTTTAACTAAATTAGGTTAATTAGTTAGTGGGTCCTACTGTCAGTGTGAGATTAATTAACTAATTAACTTAATTAACTTAATTAGGATTAACAGATTAATTAACGTTTTATTTATTAATAAACTTATTTAAATTTGGCGGGACCCACATGTCAGTGACATGGGGCCGCCCAGTCAGCGGTTGACCCGGTCAACCGGTCAACCGGGCCCATCAGTCAGCGGCACAAGGCGGGCCCGAGGCTCCCAGGTGACAGCCACGTCGGACGCCGGCGCCGGCGAGGCGAAACGCGGCGGCGACGGCCGGAACTTCGCCGGAGTTCACCGAAAATCCGCTACGGTGCTCCGTTTTGCGCGATTTCGGTCGCGTTCGAACGGGCGTCGAGCACCGCGTCGAATGGGAGCCACGGCAGGGGCGGAGGTGGTCGGTGGCGAGCTCAACGTCGATGAGAGGCGGCGCCGGAGTTCGGGTGAGCTCGGTCCAGTGGCTACGGCACGCGCGCGAGTGATCTAAGGGGCTAGGGATGCTCTACAGGGTGCTGCGAAGACGAGGGTCAGACGCGCTTGACCAAATGGTCGCCGGAATGAGGCCGGCGACGAGCACAGGCGGCGGTGGGTTCGGAGCTCGTCGGAGCGACGTCTACGGGACACGGGGAAGAAGAAAAAGAGGTCGGGGGGAGCGTGTGCTCACGGCGAACTTGTAGGGAAGGGCAGCGGGCGCGGGGCAGGCTCGGAGCGGCCGGAGACGACGACGAAAGGCGGCAGCGATCCGAAGAAGGAGAAGAATATGGCGACGGTGTGGAGGCTTCCCGGCGTCGATCTGTAGGCGCAGGCGACGTAGTCGAGGGCTGGGTCCCGTTTGGCACGGTGGGGCGGCGAGGTGGGCACGGTGACCGCGTGCGTCACGGCGGCGACGCCATGGCCACGTCGGGTGAGGTGGGGAATGCGGGAGAGAGGGGGAGAGCGAGGCGAGGGAGGCGCCAGGGGGGGTGCGTGGGGGTGCTCTTATCCACCAGAAGCGGCGCGGGGGCGCGCTGTCGACCAGGGAGAGAGGGGGGGACGGGTTGCGGGTGCGTGCGCGCGCGGTGGAGACGACAGCGGGGAGGAGAGAGAGCGCGGGAGGTGGGAGGTGACAGGCGGGTGGGCTGGGCCGCAGTTTAACTTAGGCCCAGCTAGCGCGGGCCTTTTTCTTTTCTTTCTTTTCTTCTTTGTTTTCTGTTTTTAGTTTCTGTTTTCTATTTTCTTCTAGCTCCAATTCAATTTTGTAAAATGTGAATCTTGCCCAATTAAATACAGTGCAATTTATCCCACTGCTAGAAATTGGTCTGAGCTAAGAGGGATTCCATTTGAATTTTAATTAAATAAAAAGGTAATATAAGTTGATGTTTTGTTACTGTTTTAGGATGATAGAGTCCTCTGGTGATTTTTAGTGATGTTGTTTTTCTTAACACAATTAGTTATGGATTATTTGCTATTAAATGAACATTTTTGTTTTCAAATTTGAACAACTTTTATTTTTACTTTAAATTTAAATTTCAATTTGATTTGAAATTTGAAATGAGATATGATGCAAATGAAGACTAAGCACTGTCTAACATGATGACTTGGCATTATCAAAATGTGATCACTGTAGCTAATACATGGGGATGTTACACAGCGGCAGAAAGATCAGTTGGCGGCGGCGGAGAATGAGGACGAGGCGGATGCAGACGCGGATGAGGATGTCGAGGCTGTCTACACGGCGGCGGCGGCACCCCCTTGGTCAGGGAGCAGACAACGGGCATTGCCGGTCGGGCAAGGCAAAGATGCACTGACTGTCGGACTGATGTTCTTTTGGATTCGGACATGTAAAAGCTAAGCATACTTGCCTCTTTTTGGTTGTGATCAGGCATGCGATCCGGCGCTGGTGTGATCGGCGCAATCCGGCGCGCGGTGTGGATCGGAGCACATTTGAATTTGAATTTACTGGCAGACATATACAGGATAGCGTTGGATGTCGGCCTCCCGCAGCCGTGTCCGCGGACTGGTCCCCTATCCGCGGACAAATGCAGGGAAAAATTTGCGGGTCGCCGTTGGAGATGCCCTAAATCCCATTCCTCTTCTACCTTTTGAAACACAAAGTTTTCACCAAGAAAACCAATGCATCTTCTTATTTAGCACTACAATTGAAGTAACCTAGCCCTAAAGAAAATTGAAGTAACCTAGATAGGTTAATTAGTCGCCGGCTTGCCGCTAAATGACAGAGCCGGCGAAAGGTCCGATGCCGACTGATAAGAAAGCATTTCCTTCAAATTAATAGGATTATTAGTAGCAAAACACGTGTTAGAAGGTAGGTACATCCTCTGTTGTGTTGTGTTCATGGGGAGGAGTAAAGCAATACTAGGATAATGGAGCCGTCCAGATCAAATCCAAATCCATGGCCGGCCGAGCCGCGTTCCGTCTCCGTCCTCGCACTTCCACACGTACCCTTCTCGACTCCACCGCTACACTAGGAGGACTACCCCTAGGCGCCAAGTTCATCTGAATACTACTACTTAGATTCCGATGATGCATTCAGCCCCTTCGTCTCCGTGCTCAATCGCTCTTCCACACGCATACTAGGCGCCGAGCGTTGTTCATCTGTCTGATGATGCTAGCCCACAGCCAAGAAGACGAGCAGGGCAGTGCCATGGTGGTGGCGGTGGTGTGCCTGCAGGCGCAGCGCGTCGCCGGCCTGCCCGCCTCCGTTGGCCAGATCGAGCTAACATGCCGTCTTGTTCAGCATCCTCCTCATGTCCATCCACTTGATGATCTTGATGATGATGGTGACGATGGAGTGGAGGATTATCATGAAGCAAGGGCGGCTCAACGTGCCTCTGCCTCCGTCTCCGGCGGCAGCGGCGACTTCCACAGCCAGGTGCTCCTGCTCCACTGTGGCGCCATCACCTCCTCCCTCAAAGCCGTCCTCACCGTCTCCCTGAGACGCCCAGGACAACGGCACCATCAGCAGCAGCAGCACCTCCAGGTCCACCTCGGCGCCGAGCGACCAGGCGTCCTCACCTACCCGCTCACCGGCGCCGCGGCAGGGGCCCTGCTCACCCTCGCGCTCCACCGCAAGCTGCTCTCGCTACCAGCACCTGCTACCGCCACTGGCTGCTGCCTGCCGCTGCCAGCATGCTGCCTCCAGGGACGGCGGGGGATCAACACCACCAACAAGAACCACAACCAGAGGCAGCAGCAGCAGCATGGCATTCAGTATGACTCTGGCGACGAGTCGTCGGCCGGCTTCATTGTCATCGAGAAGGAGCTCACGCGGCCGCCCTCTGAGAGCCTGACCACCACCACTGCCGACGGCAACATTGACCAAGACAACATGAAACTGGATCAAGAAGAACTGGACAGGGTCGAGGACGAGTTCCTGGCCATGCTCGAGCTGTCAGCCGACACCACCACCTGTGCCGACTTCGACCTCGACCTGCACCTATACCTGGACAAACTCGTCAGGGAAGCCGAGGCCGAGCTTGGCAATGCCAGCATCACTCGTCTTCCCAATGCTGTTGCTGCATCTCATGTAAATTATTGATGCAAACAGGCAAAATTAAGATGACAGTTTTCTGAATCTCATGTGCATTTATTTTTTGAAGCATACGCTTTCTAGCTGAATGTAATGTGCATTTTGGATCTAGCTGATTCGCAGTCCCCCTCCCACCTTTGCTAACCAGTAAATAACTCTACTCAACCGCGCTGGAGTATGTAACAAGAGATTAATAGGCAGGAAACCCTAGTAGCAAAAATTAAGGCACATCGCCATGTCTCTGAATCCCAGCTCCATTATAATCAGAGCACTAGCCACTATACTGTATAATAATAACAGTATTGTACAACAACTCATCTTTCTTGCTGAAAAAACCAAACCCCAGTATGTAGCCATACGGAAGAATTCACTTCTGTTGATCTAAAGCCAGATCCATCCAAGGCCACAGCTGGTATTTCTCTGTATACCTATTCAGACTTCAGAGTAGACTCACCAAGATAAGGCTCTTCTTCACTTGTATTTCTCCATTATGCGCCGGGCTTCTTCGGCAGGGTCGTCCGACCGAGGACTGTCTCCTTCATCCATGCTCCTAGAGCCCTCTTTCGGGTTCATCGCCAGGAAGGCGAAGTATATAAGTCCCATCATCGCCTGCCACCATCAGACCAATAATCAATCTGACTTGAGAAACCATAGAAAGTTGCAGCAAGAGGATACAACAGGGCAAGCGAATTCTGATTATAAACATTCTTAAGATTTAGCGAACATATAAATTAGTGATATTGCGAATTGTGCATGGCATATTGCTAATTAAGAGTTATCAGCTGAGTCATGTCAAGAACGTTGTGGGGTACATACCAGTACAAACAATGCGGTGGAAATGACGGACTTGAGCAGAAAAAGGGCGACAGACATGGCAACAAATGTCACGCCTATCCTAGCAATTGGGCGTGGAACTGAACCCTGTCGCACATCAGAACAGAAGGCCAAACTAGTTCAGTTTCAAAAGCCAACCAACCACACTCCAGTGTAATTTTCCGACAGAAGTAAAATTCAGTGGAATGAAGTGACATAAATACTAAATGGGTAAGCAAGAGTGACATACTGGGACAAGAGCACTTCCAGCATCCACGGCTTCCTTACCGACCCTCCATGTTGTTTGAACAGCTGTAGTGATATGCAGGAGTGTTAGATAAAATAGATATTTGGAATTTCATCATGAAAGGGAAAAAAACAAGGACACAGGGCATTAGCACTAGTGGGAACAGGGCACAACACAAAGGCATCCTTGGAAAAATAAGCACCAACTCATGAGGTGTGGATGCATCTGAATACATATCATGGTACACACACACACACACACACCACATATATACAGTCAGAAAATTACAGCAGGGACACAGGGAACTAATTAAGTGGCGATACCACACCCTGAAACGAACAAGACCACTCCATGCGTGTGATGAGAAGAAACTAGGAGCATATGTGCATATTTGGGTGTGCTGTACGTGCTTTGTGTGTAGTAGAAGTGTTTGTTTCAGACTTTGTGTAGATACTCGTAGCATATATCATTAACACCAAGTATATAGTATGACGTAAAGTAGAAGATGAGATTCATTCAGCACAATTAATTCAGTGACATGGAATGGAATCGATTCAGAATCTTCTTGGGTTGTAGTGACTAACAATCCCAAATATAAATATATAGAAGCACTCAACGCAAACAGATTAGATAATTAATCAAATTAAGCAAGGAGGGGAGGGACCTTTGGAGAGGTTGGACTGCGCGGAGGCGACGACCAGGAGCCGCGAGTTTGAGCGGAGAAGGCGCATGCTAGGGGAAGGGCGGCGTGCGGCGGCTGACCAGCACCAGTTCAGGGGACGGTGAGGGGTAGTAGGCATGGCGGCTGGAAGGAGGCGGGCGGCGGCGGGAGCCATGGCGATGCGGTGGTGACCTCCCGTCCCCAAATTCAGAGGAGAGAGGCCAGGCCAGGCGAGAGTGTATCCACCAGACGCACCGACCCATTATGGGCCATTGGATCTGAAACGAAGGGATACGATGCAGTTAATGCGTGGCTTCATGGCACATTTACAGAAGGGTGCAGCTGATTCTGGGACCTCCTATATGTCGCGTTCTGCGACAAATTGCTTTTTTTTTAGGGTAAAAGCCATTTTATTACTCAAACTCCACAGAATGTGGGATACAAACTTGGTCATGTGGCTGGCCAAGCCACACATGACGCCCCTGAGCTAAAGACAAAGCAAATTTAGCTAACTTATGAGCTTCAAAATTAACCTCACGTCTCTCAAAAGTAAAATTACACATGAATGGCAGCGATCTCGATTTTATCTCTCTGATGATAACTCCATAGGGCCCCTGGCTACCTTTAGCAATGTCGTCAATCACCTGTTTGCAATCGGAAGCAACAACGAAGTGATGTATATTAAGATCCTCCGCCGAAGCAACGGCCTCCCGGCATGCTATAGCTTCAAGAGTAGCTGCATCCCAGACTCCTCCGATTACTAGGGCTGAGCTGCCCATAAAAACTCCTTGACTGTCTCTGCATATGGCAACCGCCGAACCTCCCCTTTGTGCTCTCACACCCGCATCCACATGTATCTTGGCATAGTTTGCAGGAGGGGCTTTCGATCGCTGAACCGAAGTGCCTGTGTTCGCCATTACTGGACGCGGCTGCTTCGGAACACGAACTACCTCCAGATCAGAAATGAAACGAGTTATAAATGCCTTTATTTCATGTGGAGTTTGAAATATAGCCTCATGGATGGCCTTTCTTCTAGATGTCCAAATAGCCCATAATGTTACCGACGTCAGGGTGAACTTCTCGTGCGGCAAGGAGTCCAACAGGCTAAATAGCCAGCTCTTTGCTCTTGTTTCTGTTGTAGCCACCAAGTTGCAGCCCAACTCCTCATCAACTAACGCCCATGTGCATCTAGAGACGGTGCACTTGAGGAGGGAATGACGCCAAGAGTCCGGTGCTCCACAGAGGCCGCATGAACTGGTTGTGGACATATGGCGATGTGCCCTGACATCCTCCGTAGGCAGTGACTGTTTCGAGAGCCTCCATAAAAACATGCGGACTTTCGATGGTACCTCCGTCTTCCAGAGAGCCTTCCATGAACCCGCATCTACAAGTGTTGTTGAGGATCCCGCAGATCCTTCTAGCCAAGCTTCCCGCCGCTGCCTTGTCGCAACCAGCATATTATACGCAGACCGGACCGTGAACTGGCCGGTCCTCTCATCTGCCCAGCTCCAGAAGTCATGCATGGCAGTGGTGCACAACGGGATGCCCATTATGACCTTAGCGTCAAAGGCCATGAACGTAGCTTCTATCAATTGCTTATTCCATGTGGCACTGGTGTTATCTATCAATTCCGAAACTGTGATCGGAGGACTACCTGGAATGCAGTTGTATGGCCTCATCATCTCTGGTCGAGGGAGCCAGTTCTCGTTCCAGATATTAGTACTCTCACCATTGCCAATACGCTTGATCAGTCCGAGCTTCAACGTGTCTCGTCCCTCAATTAGGGCCCTCCATATCTGACTTGGGTGATTCCCAAGAGTAGCATCCAGGATAGATGTGTTTGGGAAGTAGACACCCTTCAAAATGCGAGCGCTCAAAGTCTCAGGATCCTGTAGCAGGCGTCACACTTGTCTGGCCAACATAGCCAGATTAAACAGCTCGAAATCTTTGAATCCCAAGCCCCCCATACTTTTTGGTTGAGTCATTGCTTTCCATGAGATCCAATGTGGTTTGCGTTGCCCGTTCGTGCTCCCCCACCAGAATTTCCGTATCAACATATTTAAATGCTCACAAAGCCCCCTTGGTAGCTTAAAACATGACATGGAAAAAACTGGCACTGCTTGCGCAACTGCCTTGACTAGCACTTCCTTCCCAGCAGTTGACATGGTCCTTTCTATCCAGCCTTGAATTTTGCTACACAGTCTATCCTTCAAATATTTGAAGGCACCATTTTTTGAGCCCCCTACATCTGACGGCATTCCCAAGTATTTCTCATTCAAAGTTTCATTGGGAACATTCAGAATGCTTTTTATGTTGTTGCGAACACTATCAGGCACTCCTTTGCTGAAAAATATAGATGACTTACCATAGTTTATTCGCTGACCTGTTGCTCGACTATAAATGTCCAACAGTTGGTTCACCTCGGTAGCACCCACACCGTTTGCCTTGAAAAACAGCAGGCTGTCATCAGCGAATAAGAGGTGGTTAACTGGTGGCGCCGAGGGTGCCACCTGGATCCCACCTAAATTGGATGACTCACTTTGTGATTTTAACAGGCACGACAGGCCCTCTGCTGCTAACAAGAACAAGTATGGAGATATCGGGTCCCCTTGTCGGATCCCTCGTGATGGGCTAAACTCATCAAGTTTCTTCCCGTTGAACATGACTGAAAATTTAACTGTGGTCACCATACTCATGACAATATCCACCCACCTCCTGGTGAACCCCAGTTTGAGCATTATAGCCTGGAGATAAGCCCATTCGACTCTGTCATAGGCCTTCATCATATCCAGTTTCAGAGCACAGGACTGATGTTTCTTTGCCTTGTTCCTCTTCATAAAATGCAAAAACTCATACGCCGCTATGATATTATCAGTGATTAATCTACCAGGAACAAAGGCTGACTGTTCTGCAGAAATAATGTCTGGAAGTATTTGTTTGAGTCTGTTGGAGATCACCTTGGAAGCAATTTTGTAGAGCACATTACATAAACTGATTGGCTTAAACTGCGTGAGGAGTGTGGGGTTTTTTACCTTGGGGATGAGAACCAAAATCGTGTCATTTATGCATGCAGCAGATTCTGACCCCTCAACAATTTTAAGGACCACTCGTGTAACATCATCCCCACATACCTCCCAATGACGCTGAAAGAAATGCGCTGGAAATCCATCTGGGCCGGGAGCCTTTATTGGAAACATCTGGAACAAGGCCTGCTTGACTTCTTCCTGAGTATAAGGTGCATTCATAAGCTCATTCATCGCAGGTGTTACCTTGGTTGGCACTGTCGATAAAACTAGGTCCATATTCTGCACTCCCTCAGACGTGTAAAGATTTTTATAGAACTCTGTGGTCAACAATTCCATCTATGTCCTATCCTCAGTAATTTGGCCGTTTGCGCGCTGTAGCGATTTGATCTGATTTTTGCAGCGCCATCGGCTAGCTCTCAGGTGGAAAAAGTAAGTATTTTTGTCTCCATGAACTAGCCACTCCAGCCGTGCCCTTTGGCGCCAAAGCATCTCCTCACAATGGAAGAGCTCCACAAGCCTGTCTACCACTTTTGTCTCGTTGCGACTGGGGCCAGATCGCCCTGGGACAGCGCGCAGGAGCTCCAGCTGGGTTTTTAATTGGCTAATCTCCTTCCGAACTGACCCGAACTGGTTACGGTCCCACGCCGACAGATCACCTGCCAGGTCCCCTAGTTTTGCGCGCAGCGATTCCACAGTCTCCCCCTGCTGCATGCTCCATCGATCGCGTACTGTTGAGAACAGGGACTCCTCCCTCTCCCACATCGTTTCATATTTAAAAGTCCTAGGACCCACTGCGCATGCATGCAGCTCACGTAGCGTGAACAGGATGGGGATGTGATCTGAACTAGCTGCACTCTTATGGGTTAAAGCTGATGAGGGTAGTGTCATCGCCCATTCTGGATTGACCAGGCATCTGTCCAGCCTAACCCGAGTGTAGGTGCCCCCGGCGACCTTTTTTCGAATGTCCAGCTCGTACCGTTGTATCCTATGTCTGACAGTCCACATGTGTCAATTGCTTCTCTGAATCCATCTATCTGAGCTTGGCTTCGGTTTCCCACACCGTCATGTTCATGAATATGTAACACCTCATTAAAGTCTCCCAATACCGCCCATGGCCTGTTTTGTGTTTCAGCAATGCCTCTCAAGGTGTCCCAAGTTTTGTACCTCTCCGGTACTTGAGCCTCTCCGTAAACGAAGGTAACTCTAACCTGCAAATCCACCATCTCATCAACCAGAACATCAATATGGTACCTTGAGTAACCAATAACTTCCACTTTTATTTCATCATTCCAGAAAATACCAAGACCGCCACTTCTACCAGAACTACTAACAGCAAAACTCTTATTATAACCTAGACCCTCTGCCATATTCTCAACTCTCGAGCCCTCTATTCTCAAGGTGTTTCAAGAATGCAAAGTATAGAGGGGGCAAACTGCCTCTCTAGATTGCGAAGCTCCCTAACTGTCACGGCTTTGCCAATTCCGTGGCAGTTCCAGCATAAAAGACTCATTGCGCTAGGCGCGACCCCCCTTGGGGGCCAGCCAAACGCGCATCAGAGTTCTTGTTAAAGATCCCATTCTTTGCCGGTGTTGCTTCAGTGGCAGACGGGCTGGTCTTGTTTCTCTTTGGCTCCTGCTTCGATGTAGGGCTTGGGGGTACCACCGGTGCCGGCAAGAGTAGAGGTTTATTTGGTTGCGCTGAAGGAGGTGGGTGTGTGGATTTTGGGTCAGCTAAAGCGCCCCTCTTCCTGTTGCGTTCTACTTCCTCCATAGCAACATCATTCTGCGTCTGCTCGTGATCCTCCTGAACCTGGCTGCCGAAGGGATCACGCTGTGAAGATGAGTGGCCGCCTCCTCTGCCAGAACGGCCTCTGCCACGACCGCCTCTTGATCCTGCATTTTCACCTGGTCCCCTGCCAGGGCCTCTGAACCAACTAGCTTTTATATCCTTGAAAACCAGCGACTTTGGAGGATGAACCCCGTCGCCACATTCCTTGTACTGGTGGCCTAAGTATCCACAAACAGCACGCCAATCTGGCAACCTTTCGTACTTGATTCTGAAGATGACTCGCTCGACAGTGTCCTTCTTCTTAACCACTAGCGAGACTGCGTTTTTCAGGGGTTTGGTGACATCGATTCTCACACGTACACGTGCAAAGTTGCCTTCAAAATCCTGTGACTTAGGCTCGGCATATATGAACTCACCCACCGTAGCTGACAATGCCTTGATCTTGGAGAAGAAACCATCCGGATGGTCATGGATCTGCATCCATATGTCCAGCTTGTTAAGTTCAATCGACGACGGCTTCGTAAAACCATCATAGTGTGCCAGAACTACCGCTTTCCCCTTGAAATTCCATGGGCCATCCTCCATCACCCTCTCCCAATCGCCAAGACAGGAGAATTGCAGAGAGTACAAGTTTTCCTCGAGCGGTCTGATCTTCACTTCTTGCGCCAGATCCCAAGCCACCCTCATGTTTCTGTAGAACCAATATTGGCTGTAGGTTTTGTCGGTGTGAACCCTAGCGAGCGCCATCCAGCGAGTCGCCTCCTTCGGCAGTTCACTGTCATCCACCACGACATCCTGCAGATCAGCCTCCTTGAGTCCAAGTTCCTCCATCATCGCTTCAAGATCGACAGTGGCCGAACCCGATCCAGATGCGTTCGTATCCATGATCCTCTAGCTCGGGTTTTGTGGTCCGCGAGCGGTACTGTCCCAAGGGGTCGCCCACCCCGTGCAGCCGCCGTGGCCCAGGGCCCCGACGATCGCTGGCGGAGGGAAGACGGATGGGGAGATCAAGTCTCTACGGTGAGGCCTTGTACAATGCTAGGTGCTTAGGGAGGTGCCTAGAAAAATAAACCGGATTTTTCTGAAGCACCGGTGCCTATTTCTACAGGAGAGACGCCTAAGTAAGCGTCTACCCTATACAAATAAGCACCGGTGCTTAAGAAAAACCGGGTTTATTTCTATAAGCACCTTGCATTGTACAAGGCCTGAGGGCGCCCCCGTCGCCGAGAGGAGAGAAAAACCCTAACGAGAGGCGACAAATTGCTGACCAAACGCACAGGGGGACTCCTCCCTGGGCCGGCCCAGTAGTGAGTGTCTACAGCGTGGTATCGTAAACGCAAAAAAATCAAGTGCTTGCTCAGACTCGAACCCAGGACGTCCCACGCTCGTAGACGTGTTGCTAGCCACTAGAACCAGTCAGCTTTTGTGATTAACTAGTAGCGCTGACTTTTAAGAACCATCAACCCGAACGACGTGCTGTACCAAATAAAACCGATGCTGTAGCGACCGGCCGGGTACTGTAGCACTCGCTGGGGTTCGATCTCTGGATCTCATGGACCAGTGCCAGCGTTGCTAGCCAACAAAGCTAATCACGGACCTTCACAAATTACTAGCGCGAGTCTCTAGAACTAAAGACAACGGCAAATCTGAAACTTCTTAAATTTTGAACGTGAATATTTTTCAAAAAGGAAACTTTTTAGAAACGCGAACATTTTTCAAATCTGTGAACCAAATTTAGAAAACTCATCTTTTTTTGAAAAAACAGAATTTTATTGAATCTGTGAATAAGGTGTGAAATTTCGAACAAGATTTGAAAATGTGAACAGGTTTTGAAAACAATAACATTTTTAAAAAAATAGGAACGTTTTTTCAAACTCATAAACAAAATTTGAAGATGCGAACAATTTTTTGAATTTGCGAACAAATTTTGAAAACATGAACATTTTTTGTATTTGCAAAAAAAGGAAAGAAATTGCAAACAAGAACATTTTTCGAAATTACGAACAATTTTGTAGAAGACACAAACATTTTTTGAGAAACATGAACAAAAATTGAAAAACAAGAACAATTCTCAAAATTACGAAACATTATTTCAAAACTCACATTTTTCTAAATCCCCTGAACATTTTTCAAATTTGCGAATTTTTTTTGAAAACATAAACATTTTTGAATTCGTGAACAAATTTGGAAAGCTAGAACATTATTTGAAATTCCCAAATATTTTTAAATTTGTGAACAAATAAATCTCCCATAACTTTTTTTTGAATTTCGGAACAAATTTTCAAACACATGAACAGTTCCTAATTCGTGAACAAAACTAGAAATTGGGAACATTTTCTGAAGTTCCTGAACATTTTTTGAATTTTAGAACAAATTTTCATAACATGAACAGTTTCAAATTCGTAAACAAAATTAGAAATTGGGAGCATTTTCTGAAGTTCCCGAACATTTTTTGAATTTGCGAACAAATTTTCAAAACATGAGCACTTTTAAAATTTGTGAACAAAATTTTGAAAATAGGAACATTTTTTGAAATTCCCCAAAATTGTTGAATTTGTGAACAAAAAATTAAAACACGAACATTTTTAAAATTTCTGAAAATTTGGTGAAAACAAAAAATAAACTTGAAATAGGAAATAAAAAAGAAAGAAAAGAAAAAGAGAAACAGAAAAAGGAAAAGAAAAATGAAAAATGAAAAAGAAAAAGCATAGAAAATAAAAATAAAAAAGAAAAACAGAAAAAACCAGTTCAGGAACCTTCTAGAAGGTTCCCAAAACCGGAAAAACCGGCTGGAACCTTCCAGAAGGTTCCCAAAACCAGAATCGTGGAACACACGCGTGGCTTCTAAACGGGCCGGCCCGTCTTGATCGAAGGTGTGCGGTACCCCGACATTTTGACGCAGCGAGCGGCAAATAGGATATTCCGCTGATTGTACTAATTTGCTTCCCAACCCCAATATCAGAATATCACATCATCTCTGCCCTCTATTCCCTCCGCCTCCTGTGTGTCAGCACGACAAGAGCTAGGTTCATTTCAAGCAAAATCAGATAGGTGTCTACATCATTTTATCTGTTAGTGATGAATAAAAATCACGTGTTCCTGGCAGAACCCACACTCTAAGCGGCAAAAGGCGTATACCGTGGATATTTCCACAATCTACCTGCTAGAGTTTGTGCTGCTCTTCGGAAGAGCCGAGCCTTTTTGGAGAGCTTAAAAATGATTACAACGCAATGTACATCGTAGATCCATGACACAAATTTGCATTCTGAATACAAGATTGTTTAGATAACTTGTGTGAAAGAACATGTGCTGCCCCCATGTTTGGTTTTGGTAATTGATGACAATCTCTATAGACTAATGGTTGCCTTGAGTTATATTTGAAGGGTTTGTCCATAGGCATTGCTTGAAGACCATTTGTTGGTTTCAAGGTTATTAGAAGAAGAATATGTGTTGACCAAGGTTATTCATGGAGTTATCCAAAGATTGGTCATGTTGATCAACACACAAAGCGTAGAAGATGTACCGAGTGGGATCAAGTGATCTCACGGTATGGTAAGCATTGTCCATTACGCTTTGTGTACTAACCCATGTTCTATGCGAGAGTTTTATGTGGGGTTAGGTATGTTTCCATGGGCTTGCGTCAAGAGGAAGATCTCATTCAACCCATGGAGGATGATATCAAGTGGTGATCGTCATCAACATTGCGGTGTGCAAGTTCAAGTGGAGCATCACGAAGAGATCACATGCTTGAAGCTTGCCGTCCATTGTGGTGACAATGGACTTGTGAAGATGTGCCAAAGAGTGGCTCACCCATAGTGGAGTATGGGGGAGCAATCAACTAGTCTTCATCGAGCCGGCGCAATCAAGAAAGGTGGTCCAACTTGAGGAGGTCAAGATCGTCATCATCTAGCTCAAGTGGACTATGCGCAAGGCAAAGGTTTGCCCTTGATAGGTTTTCTATTTTACCGGTCTCATGGTGGTAGTTGGGAGACCGGGTTTTAGGATCGATAGCCGTACTATCAAGGGGGGCTCTCAAGTGAGTAGCTTTATCGTATCATTCGTAGAGAGCTCAAACCATTGCATCCTTGCATCATCTTTCTTGGTTTGTGTTTGGTGTTTCTCTTTGTGAGTCTTTGAGCTTTTGGTCATCTTCATGACAAGCTCGAGTTCATCGAAAACGGAGTTCATATATGCATCTTCTATGATGTTTTCGATGTTGGAGTTTATGCCGGTTCTTCATTCATAGAGGTTTCTCATCTCTATATGTTAGGCATATCTCCCCTGCCACTTCTTATTATAACCAGTCGCTGTTTGGATAGTACTCGTTGTCTTCTATCCAACAAGCTTGAGTTTGCTCAATTCGGAGCTCATTTGCAGAAGTTATGGCAGTTCTGGTTTTATTTGTATCCTCTGTTTTCTGTGGATTTTCAGTAGCTTGCAAGCGGTAGTACCGCTGGTGCCCATGGTAGTACCGCTTATGCGGTAGTACCGCTGGTACTTCCGTGGCACTACCGCTTGGGGTTTCCCCGAGCGTGCAACTCTCTGTTGCCAGTTTGCCATTCACGGTAGTAGAGCGGTAGTAGCACGGTAGTACCGCTCTGGCGGTACTACCGCCCTTACTACCGCCGCCACTACCGCTTGCGGGGTTTCCTTCTGTGCACGTCTCTGTTGCCGTTTTCTATTAAACGGTAGTAGTGCGGTACTAGTGCGGTAGTACCGCTTAGGGCGGTAGTACCGCTCTGCTGGGCGGTAGTACCGCTTGGTGCGGTACTTCCGCCCTCCACTACCGCTGCTACTACCGCTTGTTTTTTCGCAGAGTGTGCAAGCTTCTGTTGCTCTTTTCGCTTTAGCGGTAGTACCGCTTGGTTGGAACGGTAGTACCGCTAAGTGCGGCACTACCGCTCCAGTTCCGTGTTCTCGCCTGCTGTTTTTGAATTACTACCGCTTAAGCGGTAGTACCGCTCGCAAGAGCGGTAGTACCGCTTGTACGCGTCCAGCACGGGTAACGGTTGGATTTGGGGTGGCCCTATAAAAGGGGTCTTCTTCCCCATCGGTTCTTTTATCCTTTGAGCTCATTTCTCCCCCCATTGTTGACCTTCTTGAGCTTGCCTATCTCTCAATCCCTCCAATGATTCTTGCTCCTTCTTGAGGGAAAAGAGAGAGGAGATCTAGATCCACATTTCCACCAATCACTTTCTCCTCTAAGTGAGGGGAACCCCTTGGATCTAGATCTTGGAGTTCTTGGTGTTCTCCTTGTTCTTCCTCTCACTTTCCTCCATAGCTTTTGTTGCTTTGGTGGGATTTGAGAGAGAGGGACTTGAGCACTTCGTGTGTTCTTACCATTGCATTAGTTGCATCGGTTTGAGTTCTCCACGGTGATACGTGGAAGTTAGTTGTTGAGAAGCTTATTACTCTTGGGTGTTTGAGCACCCTAGAGCTTGTTCCTCTTGGGTGCCTTGGCGCCCTAGACGGCTTGGTGGTGCCTCGGAGCTCAATCATTGTGGTGTAAAGCTCCGGGCAAGCGTCGGGGTCTCCAATTAGGTTGTGGAGATCGCCCCGAGCAATTTGACGGGTACCGGTGACCGCCCCCAAGGGTTGCCAAAGTGTACGGGTTCGGTGACCGCCCTCAAGGGTTGCCATTTGTACGGGTTCGGTGACCGCCCTCAAGGGTCCCTTAGTGGAATCACGGCACCTTGCATTGTGCGAGGGCGTGAGGAGAATACGGTGGCCCTAGTGGCATTGTTGGGGAGCATTGTGCCTCCACACCGCTCCAAACGGAGATTAGCATCCGCAAGGGTGTGAACTTCGGGATACATCGTCGTCTCCGCGTGCCTCGGTTATCTCTTACCCGAGCCCTTTACTTATGCACTTTACTTTGTGATAGCCAGATTGTTTCTTGTTATATATCTTGCTATCACTTAGCTGTTTATCTTGCTTAGCATAAGTTGTTGGTGCACATAGGTGAGCCTAGTCGATTTAGGTTTTGTGCTTGACAAATTAAACGCTAGTTTTATTCCGCATTTGTTCAAGCCTAAACCGTAATTATTTTAAAGCGCCTATTCACCCCCCCCCTCTAGGCGACATCCACGATCTTTCATTGTGTTACAATGATCCAGATTTCTTTGACGGGATTCATTTCTTTGTAACCAATTTTGCATTCTGAATAACCAAATTTTTGCAACACGCAAAGCTTATTTTTGGGTACATTTATCTCATATTGACACATTAGTTCAAAATGTGTATACGTATCTTTGGGCATGATTCTTGTAAACATCAGCTTGACTATGTTTTGTACTTTGACATTATACAACCCGTCAAAATGGATCGTGCCCTTCCACTTTATTCTACAACAAAACAAGGACCATTATGCAAATGTGCCATGAACCCACATCTTAGCTGGATCTTGTCCCTCCTATTGAAATCCAAGGGACCATAAGTGAGTGGTGCTCCAGGCGCACCAGTTCTGCCGTTGCATAGGATACGCCCTCTGATGTGATGTCTCCGTCACCGAAAGCTAGACGTGACGATGTGCCCTGCTATGAGCCATGGAGCGGAGCGGGTCGAGGCAGAAACACTGGGACATGGATAAGAGGAGGTCGAGGAGGTTGGAGGAAAGAAATACACACGACCGGAGGTAGGGGCGTTGGTATTGACGTCTGAGCGGCTGACGAGGCGGTGCTGGGGCTTCAAGAGCATGTTGCCGTATCGTGGAAGTAGTGTACGTATTCCGCGGTGCTCCCTGGCGGCGACGGAAGGGAACAACCATCAGATCAGAACCCTCCACTACTAGGAAACTACTAATAGGTGGGGTGACATTAGTGGCACACGCAGTGGTGGATGCCACTTTTCCTGCCACTTGTAACTTCGGTTCAGATTAGTCGTGGGACAAAATTACCAGTGGCGGACATAAAAAATGTGCCCTCCACTGGCAGGCTGCAATACGTGCCCGACACTAGTATTTTTGGCCCAAGGACTATTCTGGCAAAAAATACCAGTAGCAGACACGTATTGCAGTCTGCCACTGATATCTTAAGACATGCCCGCCACTAGTGACTTACCCGTGGGTGGCAAATAATAGTGGCACACGTTTGTTTGATGCTCGCCATAGGGTTATGGTTCAAAATTTTTTCTACACCAAACGTACATCATTGGAAGTTTCATGTAAGAGTTTGGCACTTTTTATGGTTAATTTTCTATTTTAGTGCATTAAATTGATTTCTAATGGAGACAAATGCACTTAATGATTTAAATATGGATAATGGGCCTGGTTTTTTTAAATGACATATCACATGTAATGGGTTTTTGTCGAGTGTAGAAAAAGTTTCTAGCCCAACCAAGAAATCAGCGGTCGCTTCGCATGCAAATGGATCCCAGAAAATGCCTAGAAATGTACTAGTTAATAACTTAAATATATCAAACAGACCCATAAAATGCAAAAAACTGACATGATATATTTAATGGTGTGTGTTGAGTGTAAAAATAATTCAAGGCCAACAGGTGAAGCAGTGGTCACTTCACATGCAAACCTCGGACGTTCCATCTCGAAACCTAGTTTCTACTCGGGGAGGGTCCAGTTTGTAAGCAGTCAATGTGAGAACTTTTGCGAAACATTATCAAAATTTTACCACAGCCTACAGGGGCCATATTGTGACACCATGCCATGCTTCGTGATTTTTGGGCTTTGTTTAAATTTTTCAGAATTAAAATCCCAATAACCACCATGTTGGTGCCCGAATCTCGGCCACCTAGTGGCTCGGACTCCTCTTATTTCCTTACATAATGCCTAACCATAGACTAAAGACCACCAGTAAGATTTTTAAGCCCAATTTTGGCGATTATTTCATGTACATGTAGTTCAAATTTGAATTATATCTATTAAATGCCTAGAAATGCATTTCATTTGTTAAATATAGCAAAAGGAACTCGAAAAATTCCAAATTTTGACATGATACATGTAATTGTGTGTGTTGAACATGGAAAAAGTTTCATGGGCAACCAGCGAAGTAGCAGTCACTTTACATGCAAATGTAGGTCGTCCCTTCTGGAAATATAGTTTCACCCTCGGAAATGGTCCAGTTTATGGGACATGGCCCTTTTCTTGCCCCCCCCCCCCCCCCCCCCCCCCGCTTTTTCCCCTAAATAATCGCAAAAATGGAAAAAAGATAGCAGTGACGGACCCTACATAATAACTGTAGTATCTGTGGCGAGCGCACTATAGCGCCTGCCACTGGTACTTGGGCGATTCTGCGTGGTTGAAATGATGCATTTGGATTGGATGAATCGAGCCTCCAACGGATCGCTGTCCCGGCCTTCCATTCTTCTCTCCCAGCCATCCACTTGCCTACCTAATCTCTCTCTCTCTCTCTCTCTCTCTCTCTCTATATATATATATATATATATATATATATATATATATATATATATACCCCTCTCTCTCTCTCTCTCCTGAACTCCCTCTCAGCGCCTCGAGCTGCGGCAACATGGAGCTCATCCAACGCAGTAGCAATGCAAGGCGCTCATCCACAATGCAAATCTAGCCTCCTCCAGCGTGAATTCGGCGGCAAGGTGCTCTTCCACCATGTCGTATAATATGTGCTTGCCTGGAGGTCCTCTGGTCAGCAACAACTGGGGCGCGCACGCATGGTGGCTGCTCCGCCGCCTCTTCTCCTCGACAACACCAAGTGTGTGCGCGTTGATTGTCCGGCGCCGTCAACCGCGTGCTCAGCTAGCGCCTCCTATGCTTGCCACCGACGGGCGTGCATACGTGGTTGTCCGCTTCGACGCCTCATATGCTCAACACCACCAGGATGAAACAACATGGATCTATGACGGCATAGCACGTGTGGCTAGACTTTTGCACCTCTTTTAAAAAAAATCATGAAATGTAATCCGAGAAACATGACAACCACTAGAGTTCTTTTATGCCAATGGCGGGTGCGTAGGTAGACTCACCTCTTAGGTAGGTACCTACAACAGTGGCGGGTGACTTGTTCCGGCCACCATTGCTAATAGGTCGCCAGTGGCGGGCGGCGCGCCCGCCACTGGTGACATGTTAGTAGTGGTGGGAGGTCAGTGGCTGGCGCCCCTCACAGCCACGCCCGCCACTGCTAGCCTGTTTCCTGGTAGTGCTCCTGGCAGCATCGCCTCGTCCGGGGCTGGCGGATCGGTACCTTGCAAAACACTGGGGTTTGGGAGGGAAAAGAGAGCGGAGGTGGGGATTGGAGACATGTGTGTGTATGCAGCGAGAACGTCTAGCGGCGCTTGGAGAGACATGAGTGTATTGGGTTTCCACGATCGGTTTTTTCGCTGTTTCTTGCGTGCTACATGCGGAAATTGATGGGGATGTGGTCAAGAAAAATTGGATGTGAGGGGTGAGGGGGAGGTGGACAAAGGGCAGGAGCAAAACGCATAGGAGGCAGGAAACGGAACATTTTTTAAGTTGTAGAGAAGTCGAGATAACAGAAGATGACCACTAATGTGGACATAGAGACAACTATTATTTCAACCTTGCATGCCATGGTCTATACTTGATTGGTAACGTGAGATGTAAAAGGACAGAGTTGGATTGATAACTTGAGATGTATGATGCAAGATTCGTACACATGTCTATTTATATTGTTAGGTTTGTATATGAAAAACTATAAGTTGGTAATTATATTTTGTTATGTTGGCAACCATCATGTAATAATTAAATAGTTCATAAGGTGGACATCATCCTTATTTAATTGCCATTTATGACATTCCTTTGAATGGCACATGATTTTATTGCCCAAATAAGGTTTGTGGGTTTGTTTTAAATAATTGTTTTCCCTAGAAGCAACGAACTTTCACAGTTAAATAGTCACTCTAAGCTATTGCTATAATTAGGGCACAATGGTATAAGAAATAAGACCCGTTGGTTTTGTTTTACTACTTGCTTCTGACGTCCTGCAAGTGCATATGGCTGATTGTGAATCCTTTCAAAGTAAAAAACATCAATCCCACGAAGAGCTGAAAAAATAGTCATTTGCTTCTTATAGACATTTACCATAACGTGTGTGCAAATTAACTTTAAGTTCCCTCAACAAGAATCCCCTTGAGCCCTAGTCACAAAAGTCATCATTTGTGGCTTCGAATAACTTAAGTTCTTAGCGATCTTCACCGTCTCATGTGGTGGTTGGCTTGTGTATACGTGATCTGCTCTTCGACTATGGATCTTGATGGATCACCTCTCCATGTGTTGCAATCTTAATCGGTATCTTTGTGATTTCTCTTAATTTATTCCCAACTTCAGGAACATTCAGCATGAATTTCGTCCATGTCAGAAACACAAACAGTTCGTTAGCACAATTAATTATTGGGCCACTTGTTACTCTCTTCTACTTTTATTGTTATTTTGATTTTTACAACCGTTCAATCAATATATAGAACAAACAACAACACTCTTTCAAGCAAATGTAGTGATTCCTAGGTTGATTTCCACATATCAATTCTTTTTGCTCCCTGTAGGGTTCGACACTCTTACTTATAAAAAATATTTAGAAATGACACCCTACACTTATGGATTATAATGGATATGATCCCTTTTCAAATGATATTTATGAGGTTCCTTTGACTAACAGGAATTGCCAGAGGAAAACATAAAAGAATCAAAAGCAACAATTCTATTTTGGTCAAAACTTTATGGCCTAATAAAAGGAATCTCGTAAATTCCAATTGAAAAAGATAATGTCTGCCTTATCAGCTAGTTAATTTTCATTTAATGTTTGCCAACATAACAAAATAAATTAGAGATTTGTATTAACACACAGGTATAGATTTGTATTAACACACAGGAATAGAAGCAGCCGACACACCCATGTGTACTCAGCGTCGCTACAATCAGCCTAATCCCTGTGATTTTATAAAATGTATGAATGTTTGCATACAGGAGAAGTACCAAAATGGGACATGTGGTTTTGCTGGAGATATTGGTCCTCATGGAATTCTTTGCTACCGCTATATCTGTGAGGATAAGACTTCGGTTGATCAGCTGGCGCTGCCACTCCTAGGGGACCCAAACAAAGTAATCTCTACTCAAACAATGCACATACAATTTGAGTAATTTTGATTGATTTTGTTTTTTTTTGTACAAAGCTCCTCGAATGTTATTTGGCCTCCAAACTTGGAAAGCACCTATAACATTTGTTCATAATCATTACCACAAAGTTTCAATTTAAAAAAAAAATGTTTTTACTATATTTTTTTGCGGGGGTGTAGTAGGGGTGTAGTGCAGTGGGGTGCAGCCACTACTTTCCGTAGCAAATACCCGAGCAGGCTGCCTGGCTCCGGCCTGTCTCTTCCCTCCCCTAACTGCTGGGAAAAGCTGCTAGGAAGTGGGAACAACTGGGAGAATATCTGCAACTCAAAAAAAAAAAAACTGGGAGAATATCTGGTGCACCGGTGCTTGTGGTGCTACCGGTGCACCGAACTGACGTTGCGTTTTTAAAATGTTTTAAAAAGTTTGAAATTTTTTTAGCACATTCACACAACATTATTGTGGGTTGTCACAAAATTTCAAGGCAAAATTCGAAACAGAGCTTAGAAAACAAAAATGACAAATTCAACACTGAATAGTACATAACATAAGTTGGGCTTTAGATTTGACCCATTATCACACTGATGTCAAATTTGTCATTTTTGTATCTCACAAATAATTTTCCATTTTGATACGAAATTTTGTGACAACTTACTTTGATGATGCGTCAATGTGCTAGATTTTTTTCAGTTTTTTTGAAGTATTCTATGGCATCCGGTGCACGGTAGCACCACAAGTGCGGGTGCACCGGATACATTCCCGGGAACAACTAGCCCGAGCATGTTCTTTAAAAAGAAAAAAAAAACTAGCCCGAGCTGTTCATTGACCAAGTGATGTTTTTGGCGAACTGAAAATGCGAATATCATTAGCTTAGCTACATGGAGAAAACAGAGGCCAATGTTCCTTGAGTACCGTACAAGCAAATGGTGACGCTAACAGCTACTATCGGGGGCGGGGAGCAGTACAGCTACAGCTAGCTAAAAGCTGACGGCCGGCGATGACGATGACGAGGAGGATTCTTCCGCCGCGGCGGCCGTAGTGGCAGTCTTCCTCCTCTTCTGAAGGAACCGCTCCAGCGACCTCACGACGCCCTGCCCTCCTGTCTTCGTCTGCTCGTCCTCCAGTGCCCTCTTTGCCGTGCGTATGATCGCCCTCCCCTGCTCCTCCGCCGGCCCACCCACGTCGCCGCCGTTGCCCATCGCTGCCTTCTCCGGCTCCGGCACGGTAGGGCAAACTCTCTTCTTAATTATTCGTCCCGATCTTGGAGAGAGAGAGAGAGAGAGACAGGGAAACTTTTTTGAGAGAGAGACAGGGAAACTTGATACAGAGAGAATCAAGAAAGCAGAGGACAAATGGTTTGATGCAGTCAGAGACCTGTGGACGATCGATGGGTTTTAAGGCTGAACTTTCTCGGTTCGGCATGCAGTTCGGCACACGTGCGCGCGCGCGAGCGTAAGAGTGAATGTGTGTTTTTAAACACGTGCGACAAAGGTACGCACGGCCGCCGCATGGTGTTTTGTTTTGCGGCGCGATCTCTGCTCGATCGGGTAAGGCCGCGTGCTCCTGCGTCGCTGTCACGTCGGGCCCGCCGGCTTAGTTCTGGCAAGGACTGGAGCGTGAGCTTAATCGGGAAAAAGACCGTGCGTGTAGTCTGTACTGAAGCTAGCCTGGCCGAACTGAATCAGAAGAAGGCTAGCTAGAGAGATCATGCCTTACATGCGTCTGCTTGAGCCGGCATGAGGAGCACATGCCAAATAAGGTTTAGGAGTTCTTCCAGATGTTGATCAAATGTGCACGATCGACGGTGTACGTCGATCATATGTTGAACTAGGCATCTAGCTAGCGAGCAATGATGTACTACTAGTTTACACTCCAAACATTTCCATGTGACGCAGTTTGTAGATAGCCCTGTATGTATGTAATCTGGACAATGCTGCTCGCACGCAGTGGCGTAGCCAGGCCCAGGCTACCAGGGCCATGGCCTGGGGCGTGACAGCTTCTCTGTTCGTTGACTGTAGCATCAGAAACACTATTCGACACTGTTTAGTACTGTAGACTGTAGCATCAGAAACACTATTCGACACTGTTTAGTACTGTAGCTAGGCTGTTGGCCCGGGGCGTGTCTCCAACCTGGCTACGCCTTTGCTCGCACGTAAGTACCAGGGATCCACCAAAAGCATTGCGTGAAACTTCCCGGTTTATGTTCTCTATGCCATACTAAATGTACCCTACGCAAACTTTGCAACCGAACATTCAAAAAAGAGATGCCCAGTGATTTCTATCCCAACAGGAAAAAAGTGGAAAAATTCCCAAGACACTTCCTTTCAACGTGTTGTCCTTGCTCCCTCGGTTCACAAATATAAGATGTTTTGGGTATTTCAATATGGACTACATACTGACTGAAAGGAGCGAACAAACACAATAAAATGTGTATATATACATCGAGTTCACAAAAAAGTTAGAACATCTTAAATTTGTGAACGAGGGGAGTATGTCATTGTCCTAGATTAACCACAACCAGATTTCAATCTTTTTTTTTTCGAGAGTACACAAATTGCGTACCATAACTTTATAGAAGAAGAGAATTGCTGTAAAAGACGACTATCACTCGCTGCGAACAACGAGCGTAGCACGAACTCCACACCCGCGCTAGTCTAAAGACAACTACAAAGCAAAAGAGCCTGTCCAAAACCGAAAAACCTCGCCGCATCTCGGCCCGCTGTCGGTCACCTCCAAAGAACAACATCTCCACCGAGTATCCCTTGTCGACGCACCATCCCCCCTTTATGCCTAAAAGGAGGTGGCAAGAGGATGGCAGGACTTGATCCGCCCCAAGAAAGGCACCGTCTTGGACTCATCAGCAATGGACGTACATTGCGCCTCAGAACATCGATCATGGACAACGACGAACACTGGAGGAGCGCAATGAAGGACCTCCAAACCGTGTCTCCAGGCACAATTCTCCCAACAGAGGGACAACGTCGATGATGCCGCCATCGTACCGATCCTACGCCGAATCTAGGCTTTCACCCGGAGAAACTTGCCAAAATCAAGCGAGCGAAGAAAACGACGACACGCCTCGGCGATGCCTCCAAGGAGGGGCATGACACTCGCCGGTGCCATCGCCGCCTGCCCAGCAAAAAACGGACATGATTTTCATCCGTATCTCCGCCCATCTCCACACCTCCAAGGTTTGGGGCACCGTCCATGAAGGCTCACACCGCCGCCACCGCAACACCTTCTCGATGAAGCCGCACCGCCGTGGTCCACCAACACCTCACATATCAGAGAGAGCGCGGCCCAAACTCCACCACCAACCTAGACTAGGAACAACATCAACCTGTCTCCACCTCAGGCAAGGACCAATGTTGGGAAACGTGGTAGAAAACAAAAAAACGCCCTACGATCACCCAGAAACAATATGAAGATGCATTAATAGTTTGGATTTGATCGTTACCGACTCTGAGTTGCAGCGAAAGAAGACGAGTCGGTTTAGATCGTACTTGGAGTCCCTCGAACCGTAGATGAACGATGCCGCGAACCGCCCACGAACAGTCCCTCGAACGGAAGAACGAAAGCACGACCTCTCTCTACGAGTTGCAAGCGTACGGTCTTCACGATCCGGCAGCGCTTCGCCGTCCAGAGCTAATCGTCGTCAGAGAATGAGAGGCAGGAGATTAGAACCACATTGGGCTTCTAATTATGAGGATTAGAGGATCTAGGTCAAGCTCTAATGGATCAACTAGGACCAACTAGAACTAGAACTAGAGAACTAGAGGAGGCTCCAAAACTTATATATCCAAAAGTGCCAAAAGCCTCTAGTATATCTAGGTTGAGGGGAAAGGAGGGGGCGCCACACAAGAGGAAGGACTCCCCTACCCTTGCGCCGGCCCTAGGGGGAGGACCTCCCCCCCCTTGTTCAATTCAGCCTCCCAAGAGGGAAAGGGGAGGCGCCTCCCCTATTGGGCCTTGTGGCCCAAGTTGCCTTCCACCTCTTGACCTTTTAAGGCCCGCTGATATTTAACTAACTATAAATGCCTCCTAGCAATTACTAGAGCCTTTTATTATTAATTTAATATCTCCAGAAACATTTTCCACCTATATATTATTTATCAGTAATACCTGGTATTGCCCGATAAACTCCGAAACCCTTCCGGTGACCCCAAAACGATTCCGGTTCCTCTCGAAATTATTTCGAATATTAACGAAACTATTTCACAAATAAATCCTCGATACTCCCGTCCTACTAACACTCAACAGATCGTGATTACCTTAAGCTTGTGACCCCATAGATTCGGTAAAACATAGACATGAACAAAACCCCTTTGTTCAATGACCGATAGCGAAACCGTGGACGTCCATATCGATCCCTATGAGTACACGAATGACATTCGAGTGAACCTTCGATTATCATGTGCTATTCCCTTTGCTTCGCGATACTTTACAAAACCTGAGGTGATATGTATCGATATCCTCTTGAGTCTTACACATGCTCACTATACCGTTCTCCTCGTTACAGGTTTAGTTCTTCTTTCTCGTTGACATGTTCCGACATCCCCGTGACATAGTCAATTGTGTTTGGCCAGACGATGATGGATGCCGTCACACCGAGAGGGCCCTAAGAATATCTCTCCATCGTCGGAGGAGCAAATTTCACTCTCGAACTATATAGTCCCTTGTCAGACATTCCGCTGAACCTGTAAGTTGTCGTTATGATCACCGTGTTACAGATGACGTTTGAGCAACCCCAAAGCTCATCGTACGGTAATAAGTGACTACGATACTCTCATGGTCTAAGGAACTAAAACACATGTTAACACTCCGTGTTATAACAATTGATCTCAGACGATATTATCTCAAAGTATAACAAACAAGTTTGGGTCGATTCAATATGATCGTTCTTCTAACGTCATACTCTCAACATTGTTTTTAGGACTATCGTTACACTTAACGATATCCTAAGATCCAGAAAACACGATCACCAACAGCACTTGAGCCAGTCTTAGAGGCAAGACTAGGAACCTAATTTTGCCGTTTATCATTCCACACGTGCATACGAGTTTTCACCGAATCACATATTCCAGGATCATAGAAGTTATAGCATAGAATATAAACTCTTAATTACGAATACGGAAATATAATAATACAATATTATTGCCTCTAGGGCATATTTCCAACAACCAAGACCACCACGACGGCCATCACCCACTCCAAGGGACAGCCACGCGAGGGATCCACCCCCTCCGCCTAGATTGAACCAATGCAGACCCAGATTTGAGGCGCCCCATCTAACCCAACTCCGATGCCAACTCCAACATAAGAGCACCACCGCCCGCCCACAAATGCAGAGGTGGTCAGTGATACGTCCCAAACATATCTACTTTTCCAAACACTTTTGCTCTTGTTTTGGACTCTAATTTGCATGATTTGAATGAAACTAACCCGGACTAACGTTGTTTTCAGCAGAACTACCATGGTGTTGTTTTTGTGCAGAAATAAAAGTTCTCGGATTGATCTAAAAATTTACGGAGATTATTTCAGAATATATAAAAAGTATTGGCGAAGAGAACTACTGGAGGGGGGGTCACCCAGGAGCCACAAGCTCAGGGGGCGCGCCCACCCCCGCAGGGCACGCCTGTGAGCTTGTGGGCCCCACAGGCCTCCGTTTGCCCTAACTCCAACTCTATGAGTACCGTCTCATGGAGAAAAAAATCAGAGAGAAAGTTTCATCACGTTTTATGATACGGAGCCGCCGCCACCTCCTGTTCTTCATCGGGAGGGCTGATCTGGAGTTCGTTCGGGGCTCCGAAAAGGGGGATTTGTCGCCGTCGTCATCATCAACCCTTCTCGATCAACAATTTCATGATGCTCACCACCGGGTGTGAGTAATTCCTCCGTAGGCTTGCTGGACGGTGATGGTGTTGGATGAGATTTGTCATGTAATCGAGTCAATTTGTTAGGGCTTGATCCCTAGTATCCAATATGTTCTGAGATTGATGTTGCTATGACTTTGCTATGCTTAATGCTTGTCACTAGGGCCCGAGTGCCATGATTTCAGATCTAAAACCTCTATGTTTTCATGAATATATTTGAGTTCTTGATCCTATCTGCTAGTTATATGCACTTGTTATTCTTCTGATCCGTAGACCCCAAAGTGACAATAGTTGGGATACTCTCCGGGGATGACTGTAATTCGAGGAGTTCATGTATTCATCATGTGTTAATGCTTTGTTTCGGTTCTCTATTAAAAGGAGGCCTTAATATCCCTTAGTTTCCTTATAGACCCCGCTGCCACGGGAGGGTAGGACAAAAGATGTCATGCAAGTTCTTATTATAAGCACGTATGACTAAATACGGAATACATGCCTACATTACATTGATGAATTAGAGCCATTGTGTATCGCTCTAGGTTGTGACTATTATATGATGAATGTCATCCAACACAAATATCGATCACTAATCCAATGCCTACGCTTTTCTCATATTGATCTTTGCTTAGTTACTACTGCTACGGTTACAATCATTACAAACTGCTTCTTTTACTGTTCTGTTACTATTGCTACTGTTACTGAAACTATCAAACTATTGTGCTACTAAACACTTTGCTGCAAAGATATTATATCCCAGGTGTGGTTGAATTGACAACTCAACTGCTAAGGCTCATAAATATTCTTTGGCTCCCCTTGTGTCGAATCAACAAATTTGGGTGAAATACTACCCTCGAAGACTGTCGCGATCCCCTAGACTTGTGGGTTATCAGTCAGCCTCGCGCTGCCCGTCAGGATCTCCTTCATGGATGGGCCTTCTCAGCGCCGCTGCCTCCATAGCCGTGGGCACGCTCTGCCGCCACTAGCTCGCGCTCGCACACCACCCTGTACCGCCTCCCTGCTGCCTATCCTGCCGAGATCCATCGCTCCCTCCGCGCTCCTCGTCGTGCGCCGGCAGCACCACCGATATTTCACGCCGTCGGCCGCACCACCACCACCGCTACCCCGGTGATGTCCCGTCTCCGTGCGAAGAGGGCCCGTTGAGAAGCGCCGCTAGCACCCGCCGCCTTTGTCGGCCAGGCGTGGCCGCCACCATCGGCGCCGACAATGGCGGGGGGGGGGGGGGGGGAGGGGGGGAGGCGGAGATCGAGGGCCTTCTTGTTGTAGGGTTTGGGTTCCTCCAGAGCCGCACGCGTGTGCATCCCGGGAGGCGAGGGGAAAGTGGCGATTCCACAAGATTTTAATCTTCAAGGCGGCCATTGCTTTCCGCAAATGCATGAATGATCTATTAGTAGGGATGTAAACCGGGTCTTGTTTAACCCACTTATCATTCTGACAGTTCAATAAAGTTTATTTTCGGAGAAAATGAACCATCGAGCTAACTAAAGATAACTAAACATGACTTGTGGGCGCCGTTTATCGCGCCATTTACATCCCTATTTATAAGGACCATGGGCCCTGACCTGCTAGCTGCTTGTTTTTCCCCCAATACGTCTGGGAGCATATCATTGCATTGATAGGTAGGGTGAGAATACATGGGTTGAGATCCTCCGGCTCGTACACTAAGAGGCGTGTCCGATGATCTCGAGAGCAAAAGAGAGGGGTTGCTCGGCCCCATTACAACACGGTTTACATTACATCAAACATAACTTGGATCCCTTTGGCGCTGGCCTTGGCCCAGGCACGTGATACGTCTCCAACGTATCTATAATTTATGAAGTATTCATGCCATGTTTATTATAGTTTTGTATGATTTTGGTGCACTTTTATATGGCTTTTATATGATTTTTATGGACTAACATATTGACCTAGTGCCCAGTGCCAGTTGCTGTTTTCTGCTTGTTTTTGGTTTTCCAGAAAATCTATATCAAATGAAGTCCAAATGCAGCGAAACTTTTTGACAATTTTTTCTGGAAGGAAACAGACCCAGGAAGCTTCGGAGGAGCAGCAGAAGAGCCACAGGGGCCCCACGAGCCACCTGGGCACGCCTGCCCCCCCAGGCGCGCCCTGGTGCCTCGTGGGCCCCCTGTGGCACCTCTTCGCGTGATTCCAACGCTGAAAAATCATATATATTCAGAAACCGCTGTGACACCCTGGTTTTTGGCAACTTTTTCTTTTCAAAATCTTTCTGGCTTTATTTGCAATTTGGATGGTTTTGAACCTTTTCAGTTGACTTTGGACTTATGAATCTCTCTCAGTGATCCAAAGCCCTCAGCATCTTGCCAAATCTTTTCACTCACCTTTTGGATCAAATTCTAATTCTCCATCTTTCCCAAATATTCATTTTCTTCCATTGGGAAAATCTGTCATCACTATGGGTTACAAAGCAACCTATAGTTCTGGTGATCAGAAAAATCCCAAATTAATCCCACACCTTCTTGTCATCATCTACTTCCACAATCTTCAAAAACATTTCATGGTCCAGTATAAAATTTTGTCCAGAAAACTCAATTTGTCTTCTGGACAGCACTGGTCCTTTGTGAAGCAGCTCATATTTTCCTAACTCAGAAAATTCCCAATTAATTCCCTGAGATACTAGGGAACCTATCCTTCCACAATATCCAAAAATATCATCTTGTCCAGTACAAATTTTCATCACCAATATTCTGCCAAGTTTCTGTTCAATTGGAACCCCTGTGAAGGAAGTACCAGCTAGAGGTATCCAATTGAGCTGAAATTTTTGTGGCATCTTCTACCAACGAAATAACCCTGCCACACCAAAATTCAGCTCCAGCAGATCACCCAAATGAGTGCTACAAGCTCATCTCTCTTCTGGTCCAGTAACAGCACTTGTACATGAACTATATTCATATCTTGATGAAATCTTCTCAAACTTGGCCAGCTTGGAGTCCTTCCAAGATAGATCATCCCAGACATCTCCATTGGCTCCATCTCCAGCTCACCTCTCCTCTAGATCTCTCTCAAGTTTTCTGTCAGAAACTGTAGCTGAAGCTACACTTCGCATCAGAGTGAACCTAGCCAAACCAGAGGCATAGGGAGACTAAATGACCAAGAGAGAACGTGCTGGACATGGTGCGCTGGACTGGCGAGGCCTCTAGACATCCATACCCGTGGTGAGCACGGTACTGGCATGCTAGTACGCGTGCTCTGCATCTCGCCGGCGTCGGTCGAGGTCGTTCCAGTGGCCTCGCGCTGCCATTCCGTCTCTGGAGGTGCCGACATCGCCGCTGCCGTCCACGTACCCCCTTCCCGAAGTCTCCCCTCGCCGGAATCGCCCCCGACGGCCGCCACGGCATTCGGGCACTGTGCCGCCCGTGCCCGCACTGTGGCCTGCCGCTCGTCGTCTTGCTCCGCTAGCTGCCACCAGCTCCATAACTCCCCTCTGCTCTCTCCCATCTCGTCACCCGCTCCCGGCCAGCCAGCGCGGCGTCCTGGTGCCGACGACATGACCCGAGCTCCGCCGTTCCAGAGAGCTCCTCTCCCCCCTATATAAAGGCCTCCCCGGCCTCTCTCCGCACCTCAACCCACTCCTCCACCTCCCAATCGCCTCCCCGAGCACCGAGCCAAGGCCGAGAGGCCCTCTGGCCTCGCATCTCGCCGGAGCACCGCCACCACCCGAGCTCTGCCTCCTCGCCGATTCGCTTCCTCCCAGCCTCAATCGACTGCACGCATGAGCTCACCTCACTTCCCTGACCTCGCTCGAGCTCTTCCCCGACCGGAACCTCGCCGGAATCTCCGTCTCCGACGACACCCGAAACCCGCCGCCGCCGGAGAGGAAGGGGACGACGCCGTCCGGCCATCTCTCGCCAAGCCACGGGTACGTGCGTGTTCGTCTCGATGAGCTCTTTCGATTCCCCGCATCTCTCTGTTCCCTCTCTCTCCCGTTTAAATATGACCCATGGGGCCCGCTCGTCAGTGGCTTGTCGAAGCGGTAAGTGGAGGCGCCCTGGCGAAATACGCCTTCGACATGGCCCTTCGCTGGATTTTCTATTTTCTGTTAATTTCTAGATTTTGACCAGAACTTTGACCAGCCATAACTTTTTATCCATAAGTCCAAATCAATTGATTCTTTTTGCATCTGGTTTGTCTTGAGCTCCTCTATTTTCTGGCAAATTTTGGTATTTTTCTCATGTTCACAGAATTTCTGGTGAACAGAACAGTAATATGTGACATTTTCACTTGCATTTTTAAAATATTTTCAGAAGGAAATTCTTTTGGATTTGAAGCCCAGGAGTTTGTGGACAACCCAACAGAGCAAGGCAAGCCATGTCATCCATTGCATGAAGCATTTCAATAGTGTTGGTTGTTTAATTGAATTATATGCATTATTTTAATATGTGATAATTCATAGTAAATTATTTGGATGGCTAGTTACTGTCATGTTAATTTATTTATGATAAATACCCATACTGGTTAAATGCTTGTCAACACTAAACCTAATTGGTTGATCTAGTGTCACATGTCCGGACTTATCCGTGCAGCCACATTTGCCGGTATGGGACGGCCTTGACTTGGTCTGGCTTTGTGCTCTTTTATCGGTACCACCAAACTAGGGAGGGTTATGCGTGCGTGCTGCCCTGATCAGGTAGACGACGATAATCCTGTGAGCCCAGTTGAGTTATTTTGCCGGCGTCCCCGTTTGGGACAGTTAGTGGCCACGACGGTGGCAGGTGTCACGGGGTGACACAGGGGCCACCCATGACATGACCCTGAGAGGGTATGATTGTCGGTGGTACGATAGGGGAGTCACGAGTCAGGCAGGTTTCGTTGGAGCAGCCCCGGTCCACCCGAATGGGAGCAAGAGGCCAGGAGCTCCATAGTGTGGGTAAAGTGCGCAACCTCTGCAGAGTGTAAGAATCTATTCGAATAGCCGCGTCCACGGTATTGGACAGTCCGTACTAGGCCACGGGATGATCAACCGTAATAATGATAATAATGATGGAAGAACTTGTCTTATGTTCAGAAGTGCTCAGTGGATTGTGAGCATTCCGAGGATTGTGGGACAACCCAGATGAGAGTAAGTTGGTGCCAGTATGTAAACAATTTAAGTACCTAATATGTTAATTGCCATGCTATTGTTTGCTGCATTGTTTTGGTTGCCATGAGCTTGCGAGTACATTCCAAGTACTCACCTGGCGTATCATGCCAGATGCAGGAGAAGCCGAGGACGGAGGTCCCGAAGGTTCGTGCTACGCTAACTAGGCCGTGTCCACAACAGTGTCCCTGTGGATGGAGTTTTCCGCGCTATGTTCCGCTACGCTGTAGAATCACCTAGTAGTATCGAGGCCCTGCTATGTTCCATAAATAATGTAGATATTGTCTCAACACGTGCAGTGCTTTTGGCCTCGCTATCGATGTAAATTATGAGCTTGTACTCGAGATCTATCAATAAAGTTCAGTTCAGTTATGTTCCAAGTTGTTGTGTGTTTCCAGAAGACATGATCTCTGGGTTGGAAACACTGGTAAACCGGTTCTCTGAGCCGGGGTGCCACAATCCCCGAAAGTTAACCTAGATGAGTTTTTACACCGCCGCAAGCCTCTGTACCTCCACGATCTCATCTACAGCCCTTTTCCGGCACCCTACCGGAGGGGGGAATCATCACCGGAGGCCATCTTCATCATCTCGGGCGGTCTCCATGACGAGGAGGGAGTAGTTCACCCTCGGGGCTGAGGGTTTGTACCAGTAGCTATGTGTTTTATCTCTCTCTCTATCGTGTTCTTGATTTGGCATGATCTTGATGTACCGCGAGCTTTGTTAATATAGTTGGATCATATGGTGTTTCTTCCCTCTCTATCTTTGTTGTGATGAATCGAATCTTTTCCCTTTGAAGTTTCGTTATTGTCGGATTGAATATTTGAGATTTGAGAACACTTGATGTATGTCTTGCATATGAATACCCGTGGTGACAATGGGGTATTATATTGATTCACTTGATATATGTTTTGGCACTCAACTCGCGGATTCCCGAGGTGACATTGGGGTAATCTATGCATAGGGGTTGATGCATGTTTTCATTATCTTTTCTCCGATAGAAACTTTGGGGTGCTCCTTGAAGTTCTTTGTGTGGATTGAATATTATGATTATAAAGTTGTTTGATGCATATCGTATAATCAACTCACGGATACTTGTGGTGACATTGGAGTATCTAGGTGACATTAGAGTTGGTTGATGTGTATCATGTGTTATTTTTAGTACGAACTCTAGGGCTGTTTGTGACACTTATAGGAATAGCTCAATAGATCGATCGGAAAGGATAACTTTGAGGTGGTTTCGTACCCTACAAACAATTTCTATCTTATGTTCTCCGCTAATAGGAACTTGGGAGTGATTCTTTATTGCATGTTGAGGGATGGTTATATGATCCAATTATATTAGCATTGTTGAGAGATTGCACTAGCGAAAGTATGAACCCTAGGCCTTGTTTCTAAGCATTGCAATACCGTTTATGCTCACTTTTGTTACTTTCTACCTTGCTGTTTTTTATTGTTCGCACTACAAAGACCTATATCTACTATCCATACTACACTTGTATCACCATCTCTTCGCCGAACTAGTGCACCTATACAATTTACAATTGTATTGGGTGTGTTGGGGACACAAGAGACTCTTTGTTATTTGGTTGCAGGGTTGTTTGAGAGAGACCATCTTCAACCTACGCCTCCCACGGATTGATAAACCTTAGGTCATCCACTTGAGGGAAAATTGCTACGGTCCTACAAAACTCTGCGCTTGGAGGCCCAACACGAGTCTACAAGAATAAGTTGTGTAGTAGACATCATGCTCTTTTCTGGCGCCGTTGCCGGGGAGGTGAGTGCTTGAAGGTATATCTTTAGATCTTGCAATTGAATCTTTTAGTTTCTTGTTTTATCACTAGTTTGGTTTATCTTAGAAAACTACAAAAAAAATGGAATTGAGGTTGCCTCATATTATTCGTCTTTATCATGTCTTTCTTGAAAATGATGGATCGGAAAATTGTGCTCAATTGATAGAAGAAGAATTCAATAAAATGTTTGGCATAAAATCCATGAATGATGAGCATGATTGCAATGTTGTTAGTATGAATTCTATGAATATCCAAAATACTAATGATGATTGCACTAGTCATGATATAAATGTTTCTTATAAGCATGTCAATTTTTGTGGAGTACATAAAATTTGTGAAGACATGCCTTATAGGGAGGACAGATTTTGTAAGAAGCATAAACATGATATAAACAATTTTTTGCTCAAAGTGATAGATGAATTTGCTACAAAATTATGCTCTCTTCATCCCATTACTTGTGAACTTTGCAATAAAGTTGGTCACCTTAATTTTCAATGCATACTTTTTCATGATCGAATTATGGCTAAATATTGTAATGACTTGACCGCCCTTGAACTATATAATGAGCTTTATCTATTTTTGGGGTGTGAGGAATTGTCACATAAAAATAGTTGGTTTGAAGTATTCATTCTCACAGACAACATTGAAACTAATCTAGAGGAAATCTATATGTTTTGTGTGGTAAATTGCAATGAGAATGCTTATATTGCCAACTATAGAAAGACGGGAAAACCAATAGAATATAAAAGGAACACTAATGAAGGGTAAAGATTTCCACTTTCCCTCCTATTGTCTCTCATGATGAAATAGGTGACGAGGAGGAGCTTCCTATTCAACCAATCTCATCAATAAGAAGCTCGAAAAAATTGATTAAACCCACACATGATGTGGTGAAGAAGAAGAAAAGAAGAAATAGTAGAGGTAAAAAGGTATCCCTCCCAAATAATGTTGCTCCTATTATTGTTGTGCCTCATGAGAGTGAATCAAAAATAATTGTGGAAGATGATATACTTGATGATGATATTGCTTCTTTGTCTTATGGTACAATGTCCGAAGGAACTATTGAGGATGATTTTATTATGCCTATTACTCATTATGATGATTATGATTGGGAGAATAATGATACTTCTTATAATCTTGAAAATCTTTTTGGCACCAACTTAGAAAATTGTGATGATAATAATTGTTATACTATTGGTGCTATTCATACTATTGATGATAATAGTGATTATGCTAATGATATGCCAAGCCACAAGCTTGGGGATGCTATGTTTGATGAGAATGACATGTTTGAGAATTTATTTGCTGCAATTAATGTTTTTCCCAAGCTTGGGGATGCTATGCTTAATGAAGATGATCTTTTTAGTCCCCCTACTTTGAATGATCAAAATTGTTATGATGATTGCATGCCTCCTACTTATGATGATTATTGTGATCATACTTATGTTATAAAAAGTAGTGATGATTATATTTATAAATTTTTTCATAATTATGACTACCCTTTTTCTGAGCATTACTCTTTTAATGTGGAAACAATTTATAGTATTCGAGTTTCATATGATACTCCCACTTTTATGAATGAGAAGAAATTTGCTTGTGTGGAGAGTAATAAATTTTTTATGCTTGTGGATCATGAAAAGAATGCTTTATGTGATAGCTATATTGTTGAATTTCTTCATGATGCTACTGAAAATTATTTTGAGAGAGGAATATATGCTTCTACATATTTCAACAACATCAAGTTTCCTCTCTTTATGTTGAAAGTTTTGAAGTCATGCTTGTTTTGCCTTCCTATGCTAGTTGATTCTTGCTCCCATAAACTATTTGCTCACAAAATCCCTATGCATAGGAAGTGGGTTAGGATTAAATGTGCTAGTCATATGCTTCATGATGCTCCCTTTGTGTTTCAATTCTTTACTTTTATGCGAGCATCATTGAAATCATCATGCCTAGCTAAAAGGCATTAAAGAAAAGTGCTTGTTGGGAGACAACCCAAAATTTATACCTACTGTTTTTGTGTGTTCACATGATTAAGCTACTGTATTAATCATGTTTTATATGTTTTATTTCAATAATGTGCCAAGTAAAGCCTTTGGGATAGTGTGGATGCTTGTTGATTTGATTCTGTGCAAAAACAGAAACTTTTGCGTCCAGTGCTGGAATTTCTATTATGTACTGGAGCGTGAAAAAATTCTGAACTTTTTACACAGTATTGGGTTACAAAACTTTTTACGTTGTCCTAATTTTTCAGAATTTTTGGAGGTACAGAAGTATGGTTTTTAAATCGCTCACTACACGCTGTTCTGTTTTTGACAGATTCTGTTTTCGGTGCATAGTTTGCATGTTTTAGTGTTTCCATAGCTTATATTGAGTAATATAAATTGTGGAAATGATAGACTACAGTAGGCATTATATGAGAACAATTATGAATCTTGTCTTGACAGTACCTAAGTGGATGATTTATTTTTATCATACTAACCTATCTCACGAAGTTCCGTTAAGTTTTGTGTGATTGAAGTTTTCAAGTTTTGGGTGAGATATCGATATGTGGAGAATAAGGAGTGGCAAGACCCTAATCTTGGGGATGCCCAAGGCACCCCAAGGTAAAATTCAAGGAAGACTCAAGCGTCTAAGCTTGGGGATGCCCCGGAAGGCATCCCCTCTTTCGTCTTCAACACTATCGGTAACCTCACTCGGAGCTATATTTTTATTCGTCACATAATATGAGTTTTGCTTGGAGCGTCATTTTCTTTTGTTGAGATTTTCTTGCTGTTATCAATAATCATGTTTTGTATCTTTTAGTTCAATAAAATGCCAATTATAGCCTTTACCATGCTCAGTTTGCAAGTTCATGTGTTGCTGGTTGAAAACAGAAAGTTTTCTGTTATGTCCAGAATATTCCTGAATAGTCAGAACATGATAAAAATCTGAAATTTTTACACAGTAAGAATGCATGAGTTCTCTGTCACGTGGTAAGTTTTCAGAATTTTTGGAGTTAGGGAAGTATGGATTCTTATTCAACCTTTACAGACTGTTCTGTTTTGACAGATTGCTGTTATAGTTGCATTGTCTGCATATGTTTGCTAGTTTAATGTTTCTATTTGTGGATAGGAGTATTAAATATGCTGAGGCATTTAGTATGCAATGTTTAATTATAATTTTAGTGATTTTTTACAGTAGAGAATGTCAAGGTTTTGAGTTGATTTATACTAACTTATCTCACGAGTTCTTGTTGAGTTTTGTGTGGATGAAGTTTTTAAGATTTAGGAGAAGCCATGATATGAGAGGAATTAAGGAGACACAAGAGCTCAAGCTTGGGGATGCCCAAGGCACCCCAAGATAACATTCCAAGAAGTCTCAAGCAACTAAGCTTGGGAATGCCCCGGTTGGCATCCCACCTTTCTTCATCAATACCTATCGGTTAGCCTAAGTTTTTGCTTCTTCACATGATATGTGCTATTCTTGGAGTGTCCTTTTATTTTCATTTTGTTTGATGTTTTTTTAATAAAATTATCACGATCTGAAATCTTTATTTGGAGAGAGTCTTTGCATAGCTACTTAATTGTTTAACTACTCATTGATCTTCACTTATATCTTTTTGGAGTAGTTTGTCATATACTCTCATGCTTCACTTATATTATTTTGAGAGTTGACAATAGTAATGGCAATGTGCTTAAGATATGAATTTGGTCCCAAAGTGATGAATATTCAAGAGGGATATAATAAAAAACTTTCATGAAAGATCATTGGATATGATAAGTGTGATTCCTTGCAATAGTTTTGCGATATGGAGATGATGATATGTGAGTCATGTTAGTGAGTAATTGTGATTTAGTAAGAATATTAGTGTTAAGGTTTGTGATTCCCTATGCATGCACATTAAGTCAATAGTTATGCAATGAAATTATATCCTACTTATGGTGCATTATTCGGTGTTAGTTATGTTCAATGCATGTTTATGACTGTTTTCGCTTTTTGGTTGGTTGCTTCTCAATCTATTTGCTAGCCTTCATTTGTACTAAGCGGGAATACTGCTTGTGCATCCAAACTTCTTAAACCCAAGTTGTGCCAAATGAGTCCACCATATCTACCTATATGCGGTATTTCCATGCCGTTCCAAGTATATTTGCATGTGCCAACTCTAATTTTTTTCAAAATAATTTTCCGTTTTGTGTGCCCGTACCGCTCATGAAGCGGCAGGGGGTGGCCAATATTTTGCATTCTAGGTGTGTTATTCTCACGATGAGTGTTTATTCACTTGTCATTGCACGAGAGAGTGGCCGGTAATAGGGATGCCCAGTCCCACAATGAAATCAAAAATAATAACAACAAAATTCCTTGGAAAGTGTTGGTATGGAGGGCACCCGTGGATACGGCTAGCCATGGATTGTGAAAGAATGGTGGAAAGGAAATAAACTTTACTTTCCGTTTGGGAACCGCCTATGATGTGTCTAGCATGGAAAATATTGGGAATTCTCGGTCATTTTCGTTGACAGGAAAAGCATGCCTCTCAAAATAATTTTATATCTCTAATTTAAGCTTTGAGCTCTGGCACATTAGTATATCTCTGCTTCCCTCTGCGAAGGGCCTATCTATTTACTTTTATGCAATTTTTATTTTTATTTGAGTCTCCATCTTCTCTTATAAAGCACCAACTAGAGAGCACTATTGTCATACTTGTGCATTGTGTGTAGCTAATATTGAGTGTGTCTCCTGAATGGATCAATGATTGAGCATAATGGGCTAGGGATAACTTTCTTTAGCATTGATATTTCAAAAGACATGGTTGCTTGTTAGTATGCTTGAGTATTTATGTCTTCATGTCAAATTATAGACTATTGCTTTGAATCATTCAAGTCCAAGTGTCCATGCAACAAAAGAAAAGATTATATGATGATTATGATAGGTAGCATTCCACATAAAAATTTCTGTTTTTAATTGCTACTTTATCATGATGACTTTTATGAGAAAAAGTTGCTGTTATGATGCTAGGAAAAGTGATTGAAATTATCATTGATTAAACTTATGCACTATGCTAGCATTCACACTTCATAAATTATTTCTTTTATCATTTACCTACTCGAGGACGAGCAGGAATTAAGCTTGGGGATGCTGATACGTCTCCAACGTATCTATAATTCATGAAGTATTCATGTCATGTTTATTATAGTTTTGTATGATTTTGGTGCACTTTTATATGGCTTTTATATGATTTTTATGGACTAACATATTGACCTAGTGCCCAGTGCCAGTTGCTGTTTTCTGCTTGTTTTTGGTTTTCCAGAAAATCCATATCAAATGAAGTCCAAATGCAGCAAAACTTTTTGACAATTTTTTCTGGAAGGAAATAGACCCAGGAAGCTTTGGAGGAGCAGCAGAAGAGCCACAGGGGCCCCACGAGCCACCTGGGTGCGCCTTCCCCCCCAGGCGTGCCCTGGTGCCTCATGGCCCCCCTGTGGCACCTCTTCGCGTGATTTCAACGCTGAAAAATCATATATATTCAGAAGCCCCCGAAAGTTAACCTAGATGAGTTTTTACGCCGCCGCAAGCCTCTGTACCTCCACGATCTCATCTACATCCCTTTTCCGGCACCCTGCCGGAGGGGGGAATCATCACCGGAGGCCATCTTCATCATCCCGGGCAGTCTCCATGACGAGGAGGGAGTAGTTCACCCTCGGGGCTGAGGGTTTGTACCAGTAGCTATGTGTTTTATCTCTCTCTCTCTCGTGTTCTTGATTTGGCACGATCTTGATGTACCGCGAGCTTTGTTAATATAGTTGGATCATATGTTGTTTCTTCCCTCTCTATCTTTGTTGTGATGAATCGAATCTTTTCCCTTTGAGGTTTCGTTATTGTCAGATTGAATATTTCAGATTTGAGAACACTTGATGTATGTCTTGCATCTGAATACCTATGACACCCTGATTTTTGGCAACTTTTTCTTTTCAAAAATCTTTCTGGCTTTATTTGCAATCTGGTTGGATTTGGAACCTTTTCAGTTGAATTTGGACTTATGAATTCCTCTGAGTGATCCAGAGCCCTCAGCATCTTGCCAAATCTTGTCACTCACCTTTTGGATCAAATTCTAATTCTCCATCTTTCCCAAATATTCATTTTCTTCCATTAGGAAAATCTGTCATCACTATGGGTTACAAAGCAACCTATAGTTTTGGTGATCAGAAAAATCCCAAATTAATCCCACACCTTCTTGTCATCATCTATTTCCACAATCTTCAAAAACATTTCATGGTCCAGTATAAAATTTTGTCCAGAAAACTCCCTTTGCTCTCTGGACAGTACTGGCCATTTGTGAAGCAACTCATATTTTCCCAACTCAGAAAATTCCTAATTAAATCCCTGAGATGCTAGGGAACCTATCTTTCTACAATATCCAAAAATATCATCTTGTCCAGTACAAATTTTCACCAGCAATAATATTCTGCCAAGTTTCTGTTCAGTTGGAACCTCTGTGAAGGAAGTACCAGCTAGAGGTATCCAATTGAGCTGCAATTTTTATGGCATCTTCTATCCACCAAATAACCCTGCCACACCAAAATTCAGCTCCAGCAGATCACCCAGATGAGTGCTACAAGCTCATCTCTCTTCTGGTCCAGTAACAACACTTGTACATGAACTGTATTCAAATCTTGATGAAATCTTCTCAAACTTGGCCATCTTGGAGTCCTTCCAAGATAGATCATCCCAGACATCTCCATTGGCTCCATCTCCAGCTCACCTCTCCTCTAGATCCCTCTCAAGTTTTCTGTCAGAGACTGTAGCTGAAGCTACACTTCGAACCAGTCTGTATCTAGTCGAACCAGAGGCATAAGTGGACTAAGTGATCGAGGGTCGACGTGCTGGACAAGAAATGCCAGGCTCTCTTGGCCTCTAGACACCAATGCCCGTGGTGAGCACGACATTGGCATGTCAATGCGCGCGCTCTGCATCGCGCCCGTGTCTGTGGAGTCACGTCCGACTGCCTCGCAAGATCCCACCTTGTCCCAGTGCGCCGACTAACTCCCCTACGTCCACCTGGCCGCCCTGGATCCTTCCCCTCGCCGGAGAAGCCCTCGCCGGCCGCCACGCGTGCGGGCACTGTGGCGCCCGTGCGGCCACAGTGGCTCTGCCGTCGTCGTCTTCCTCCCGCAAGCCGCCACTGCTGCATTTACTCTCCTCTGCCCTCTCCTATCACTTCGCCCACGTCGCGACGGCCAGCTCTCCATCCTGGCGCCGGCGACGTGTCCCGAGCCCCGCCGCTTCCAAAGAGCTCCCCTCCTCCTATAAAAAGGCCTCCCCGGCCTCTCCCGAGCTCCTCACCCCACTCCTCCACCCTCCAATCGCCCTCCCGAGCAGCGAGCCAAGGCCGAGAGGCCCTCTGGCCTCACCTCTTGTCGGAGATCCGCCGCCACCCGAGCCCAGCCTCCTCACCATTCCACTCCTCCCCAGTCTCAACTGACTCCGCCATCGAGCTCAGCTCACTCCACTGACCTCGCCTGAGCTCTTCCCGAGTCGAATCGCTGCCGGAAACGCCGTCTCCGACGACACCCGAAACCCGCCGCCGCTGGAGAGGAAGGGGACGACGCCGTCCGGCCATCTCTCGCCAAGCCACGGGTACGTGCGTGTTCGTCTCGATGAGCTCTTTCGATTTCCGTAGTCGCCGGACCTCGCCGCCGTCCGTGTCGCCGTCGACCATCGCCGGAGTCCCGCATCTCTCTGTTCCCTCTCTCCCCCGTTTAAATCTGACCGATGGGGCCTGCTCGTCAGTGGCTTGCCGAAGCGGTAAGTGGAGGCGCCCTGGCGAAATACGCCTTCGACGTGGCCCTTCGCTGGATTTTCTATTTTCTGTTAATTTCCAGATTTTGACCAGAACTTTGACCAGCCATAACTTTTTATCCATAAGTCCAAATCAATTGATTCTTTTTACATCTGGTTTGTCTTTAGCTCCTCTATTTTCTGGCAAATTTTGATATTTTTCTCATGTTCACAGAATTTCTGGTGAACAGAACAGTAATATGTGACATTTTCAATTGCATTTTTAAAATATTTTCAGAGGGAAATACTTTTGGATTTGAAGCCCAGGAGTTTGTGGACAACCCAACAGAGCAAGGCAAGCCATGTCATCCATTGCATGAAGCATTTCAATAGTGTTGGTTGTTTAATTGAATTATATGCATTATTTTAATATGTGACAATTTAGAGTAATATTATTTGGATGCTTAGCTACTGCCATGTTAAATTATTCCTGATAAATACCCATACTGGTTAAATGCTTGTCAACACTAAATCTAATTGGTTGATCTAGTGTCACCTGTCCGGACTTATCCGTGCAGCCACATTTGCCGGTATGGGACGGCCTTGACTTGGTCTGGCTTTGTGCTCTTTTATCGGTACCACCAAACTAGGGAGGGTTATGCGTGCGTGCTGCCCTGATCAGGTAGACGACGATAATCCTGTGAGCCCAGTTGAGTTATTTTGCCGGCGTCCCCGTTTGGGACAGTTAGTGGCCACGACGGTGGCAGGTGTCACGGGGTGACACAGGGGCCACCCAGGACATGACCCTGGGAGGGTATGCTTGTCGGTGGTACGATAGGGGAGTCACGGGTCAGGCAAGTTTCGTTGGAGCAGCCCCAGTCCACTCGAATGGGAGCAAGAGGCCAGGAGCTCCATAGTGTGGGTAAAGTGCGCAACCTCTACAGAGTGTAAGAATCTATTCGAATAGCCGCGTCCACGGTATTGGACAGTCCGTACTAGGCCACGGGATGATCAACCGTAATACTGATAATAATGATGGAAGAACTTGTCTTATGTTCAGAAGTGCTCAGTGGATTGTGAGCATTCCGAGGGTTGTGGGACAACCCAGACGAGAGTAAGTTGGTGACAGTAAGCAACTCAGTATTTAATATGTTAATTGCCATGCTATTGTTTGCTGCATTGTTTTGGTTGCCATGAGCTTGCGAGTACATTCCAAGTGCTCACCTGGCGTATCATGCCAGATGCAGGAGAAGCCGAGGACGGAGGTCCCGAAGGTTCGTGCTACGCTAACTAGGCCGTGTCCACAGCAGTGTCCCTGTGGATGGAGTTTTCCGCGCGATGTTCCGCTACGCTGTAGAATCACCTAGTAGTATCGAGGCCCTGCTATGTTCCATAAATAATGTAGATATTGTCTCAGCACGTGCAGTGCTTTTGGCCTCGCTATCGATGTAAATTATGAGCTTGTACTCGAGATCTATGTGACACCCTGGTTTTTGGCAACGTTTTCTTTTCGAAATCTTTCTGGCTTTATTTGCAATTTGGATGGATTTTGAATCTTTTCAGTTGACTCTGGACTTATGAATTTCTCTCAATGATGCAAAGCCCTCAGCATCTTGCCAAAATCTTGTCACTCACCTTCTGGATCAAATTCTAATTCTTTATCTTTCCCAATTATCCATTTTCTTCCTTTGGGAAAATCTGTCATTACTATGGGTTACAAAGCAACCTATAGTTCTGGTGATCAGAAAAATCCCAAATTAATCCCACACCTTCTTGTCATCATCTACTCACACAATCTTCAAAAACCTTTCATGGTCCAGTATAAAATTTTATCCAGAAAACTCCATTTGTCTTCTGGACAGTACTGGCCATTTGTGAAGCAGCTCATATTTTCCCAACTCAGTAAATTCCCAGATAATTCCCTGAGCTACTAGGGAACCTATCTTGCCACAATATCCAAAAATATCATCTTGTCCAGTACAAATTTTCATCACCAATATTCTGCCAAGTTTCTGTTCAATTGGAACCTCTGTGAAGGAAGTACCAGCTAGAGGTATCCAATCGAGCTGAAATTTTTATGGCATCTTCTATCCACCAAATAACCCTGCCACACCAAAATTCAGCTCCAGCAAATCACCCAGATGAGTGCTACAAGCTCATCTCTCTTCTGGTCCAGTAACAGCACTTGTACATGAACTATATTCAAACTTTGATGAAATCTTCTCAAACTTGGCCAGCTTGGAGTCCTTCCAAGATAGATCACCATAGACATCTCCATTGGCTCCACCCCCTAGCTCACCTCTCCTCTAGATCCCTCTCAAGTTTTTTTTCAGAGACTGTAGCTGAAGCTACACTTCGGTTCAGAGTGAACCTAGCCAATCCAAGAGTGCAGAGGGGCTAAATGATCAAAGGAGAACACCCTAGACATGGTGCGCTGGACTTGGTCGGCCTCTAGATGCCGGACACCGTGGTGAGCACGGTACTGGCATGCCAGTATGCGTGCTCTGCATCTCGCCGGCGACGGCCGAGGTCATTCCAGTGACCTCTCGCTGCCATTTCGTGTCTGGAGGTGCTGACTTCGCTGCTGCCGTCCACGTACCCCGTTCCCGCGGCTTCTCCTCGCCGGAATCGCCCTCGACGGCCGCCACGGCACCCGGGCACTGTGCCGCCCGTGGCTGCACTGTGGCCTGTGGCTCGTCTTCTTCCTCCACTAGCCGCCACCCGCGCCTTAACTCCTCCCTGCCCTCTCCCGTCTCGTCGCCCGCTCTCGGCCAGCCAGCGCGGCGTACTGGCGCCGGCGACGTGGCCCGAGACCCGCCTCTTCCAGAGAGCTCGGCTCCGGCTATAAAAGGCCATGCCCAGCCCTCCCGAGCTCCTCACCCCACCCCTCCCACTCCTAATCGAGCTCCCAGGCATCGAGCCACGGCCGAGAGGCCCTCTGGCCTCGCCGCTCACCGGAGATCCGCCGCCACCCGAGCTCTGCCGCCTCGCCGTTCCACTCCTCCCTAGCCTCCTCTGACTCCACCATTGAGCTCAGCTCATTCCGCTGATCACGCCCGACCGCTTGCCTGAGCAAATCGCCGCCAGAACCGCCGTCTCCGACGACACCCGAGCGCCGCCGCCGCCGGAGAGGAAGGGGACAACGCCGTCCGGCCATCTCTCGCGACTCTGCTGGTACGTGCGTGCTCGTCTCCGTGCGCTCTATCCATCCCCGTAGTCGCCGGACTCCGGCGCTGTCTGTATCGCCGGCGATGATCGCCGGAACCCCGCATCTCTCTGTTCCCTCTCTCTCTCTCTCGTTTAAATCCACCCGCGGGGCCCGCTCGTCAGCGGCTCAGCCGCGCGCGCCGAAGCGGTAAGTGGAGGCGCCTCTCCACTTTACGCCTTCGACGTGGCCCCCTGTCAGTTTTTCTGATTTTCTATTTTTAATTCAGATTTTGACCAGAACTTTGACCAGCCATAACTTTTAAACCATAAGTCCAAATCAATTGATTCTTTTTGCTCTGAGTTTGTCTTGAGCTCCTCTATTTGCTGGAAAAATTTGGTATTTTTCCCATGCCCACAGAATTTCTGGTGCACAAAACAGTAATATGTGACATTTTCAATTGCATTTTTAAAATATTTTCAGCAGGAAATACTTTTGGATTTGAAGCCCAGGAGTTTGTGGACAACCCAACAGAGCAAGGCAAGCCATGTCATCCATTGCATGATCATTTCAATAGTGTTGGTTATTTAATTGAATTATATGCATTATTTTAATATGTTATAATTCATAGGGAATTATTTGGATGCTTAGCTACTGCCATGTTAAATTATTCCTGATAATTACCCATACTGGTTAAATGTTTTTCTACACTAAACCTAATTGGTTGATCTAGTGTCACCTGTCCGGACTTATCCGTGCAGCCACATTTGCCGGTATGGGACGGCCTTGACTTGGTCTCGCTTTGTGCTCTTTTATCGGTACCACCAAACTAGGGAGGGTTATGCGTGCGTGCTGCCCTGATCAGGTAGACGACGATAATGCTGTGAGCCCAATTGAGGTATTTTGCCGGCGTCCCCGTTTGGGACAGTTAGTGGCCACGACGGGGGCAGGTGTCACGGGGTGACACAGGGGCCACCCAGGACATGACCCTGGGAGGGTATGATTGTCGGTGGTACGATAGAGGGGTCACGGGTCAGGCAGGTTTCGTTGGAGCAGCACTGGTCCACCCGAATGGGATCAAGAGGCCAGGAGCTCCATAGTGTGGGTAAAGTGCGCAACCTCTGCAGAGTGTAAGAATCTATTCGAATAGCCGTGTCCACGGTATTGGACAGTCCGTACTAGGCCACTGTATGGTCAACCACCCTAAAGATAATAATGATGGAAGAACTTGTCTTATGTTCGGAAGTACTCTGTGGATTGTGAGCATTCCGAGGGTTGTGGGACAACCCAGTTGAGAGTAAGTTGGTGACAGTAAGCACTCAAGTACTTAATATGATCATTGCCATGCTATTGTTTGCTGCATTGTTTTGGTTGCCATGAGCTTGCGAGTACATTCCAAGTACTCACCCGGCGTATCATGCCAGATGCAGGAGAAGCCGAGGACGAAGGTCCCGAAGGTTCGTGCTACGCTAACTAGGCCGTGTCCACAGCAGTGTCCCTGTGGATGGAGTTTCCCGCGCTATGTTCCGCTACGCCGTAGTTCTACCCAGTAGTATCGAGGCCCTGCTATGTTCCATAAATAATGTAGATATTGTCATAGCATGTGCAGTGCTTCTGGCCTCGCTATCGATGCAAATTATGAGCTTGTACTCAAGATCTATCAATAAAGTTCAGTTCAGTTCTGTTCCAAGTTGTTGTGTGTTTCCAGAAGACATGATCTCTGGGTTGGAAACACTGGTAAACCGGTTTTCCAAGCCGGGGTGCCACAACGCTTGGTATCAGAGCCGTGCTGACTATAGGACACCCTAGTTAACCCTGCGCTAGAGCCGCGAGTAGTTTAGAGTCTTGGTGTGTCTTGCTTGCTGCATCTGATTGTTGCATTGCATGGCATGCATATAGTTTTTATTGTGCTAACCGCTGGTTTGATGAGTGTAGATGGCACAAGTTCCGTACCACTACCATCACGAGCCGGCACCATTCACTTTTCTAGTACTGCTTCGTAGTGTCTGGCTTCGGCTGTATCCCAACGGCGAAGACCCAGTGTACCAGGTGTTCAGAGAGAAGCTTGCTGGGTCCGTGTTCGAGTACGACGCGGAAGCCTTTCTGACTACGAGTTCAGATATCGGCAGCTACTCCCATTCTTCCAAGGGCGGAACTGCTTCTACTCCAGAGTTGGCGATCCAGTTTGCTGCGATGGAGGCTCTCACAGACTTGCGCTTTCACGAGGTCGAGATGCAGAATCATCCAGGTTTCTTTCACTACCCCACCCTGTCGCCTACGACAGGGCGAGTCCTTTTCGCACCTGTTGATCCGGCGAGTGATCGTGCTACTGGTGTTTTATCACGTTATCTGAACGCCAGTTACCGTATGATCACTTCTCTAGCCGAGGAGCTGACTTCTGCTCGCAAGGCACTTGCGGCTGTTGCGGCAGCACAGTCTCCTCCTCCACCTCCGTTTTCACCCATGTACACTCCACCCGCTCCATCTTCCGACACTCCTTCTAGTTCGTTCGGACCGCCAGACTTTTCGTCTGGTAGCCGACGTGAGACCCCAGCAGAGTGGGCCTCACTCCTAGCTACTCCAGCTGCTCCGATGCTGCGGCGTCGTGCTTCTTCTCCTTCAGAGGGAGAACCTTCTTGTCAGCGTCGTCGTGTTTCCTTTGATCCGGAGGCCGAGGTGCACATCATCAACTCAGATTCTGAGACAGAGTCAGACGACGAGGAGTCTTCAGTTTACCAGTGTTCGTGCCACCGGCGTCACTAGAGCGGAGGCTTGAGTTTCAGTGCATGCATCATAGCATCCCTGCATATGTCAACTGCCGTATGAGCAGTCTAGTCATGGTCATTCCCCTACTAGCTTGTCATGTATAATGTTGGGTTGCCTTGTATAATTATGTTGTTCACTTTATTTCTCTCTTTTTATTTGGCTTCTTTTCTGGTGTCATACTACCCTGCTTTCCCTTATGGATGTTGCTCATCTATTCGGTATTTGCAATGGGAACAAAATTTAGGATGAAGAGGTGTAGTACTCAAGGTGGCGATGGAACTCCTGTTCGTCGATCCGCCAGACAGGCAGGACAGTCACCAGAAGATTTGCCACCTCCGCCACCACAGTCACCTACCACTGATCAGATCATGAGAATGTTTGAAGAGAAAAGAAACCAAGATCTCATGGAATTTCTGAAAAGTATGCAGACTATGGTGGGTCAGAACAACCACAATGGGACACACTCTAAATTGTCTGATTGTCAACGAACAAAGCCACCCAGTTTTGGTCAAGCTGTGGATCCTATGGAAGCTGATGACTGGCTGAGGACTATGGAAAAGAAGCTGGACATAGCCTGCTGTGATGAGTCAGACAAGGTTCCTTTTGTTACACACTACCTGGAGGGACCAACAGCTATATGGTGGGACTACACAAAAATATTATGGCCTTCTGGAGAAGATATTTCTTGGGAGAAGTTCAAAGAGGTATTCCGCAAGTATCATATTCCTACTGGCATAATGAAAGTGAAGCAGAGGGAATTTCTTGCTCTTACTCAAGGGAACATGTCAGTGGGTGAGTATCTGAACAAGTTCAATAATCTGGCACGGTACTCTACCCATGACGTGTCCACCGAAGAAAGGAAGATTGATCGATTCCTAGGAGGGCTGAATCATACCCTCCGCTGTCAGCTTTGTATGCTGGACTTTCCTGACTTCCAGACTCTGGTAAACAAGGCCTTCATAGCTGAACGCGAGCATAAGTCAGGATATGATGATCGCAAGCGGAAGTTTGAACCCAAGAAGGACAACCGTGAGCAGTTTGTGCAGAAGCCACGTACTTGGCAGCCAGGGCCATCTGAATACAAGCCTGCCTGGAACAATGGCAACAACAACAATAAGCATGTTAGCCAGGACAAGACCTTCAGCAAACAGCCAGTGCTAGAGGATTGCCGTCGCAACAACACATGCTTCACTTGCGGCCAGAGCGGGCACTACTCCAAGCAATGCCCCACAAGAAATGGGAAACCACCATCCGACTTCAAGTCACAAGTCAACAACGTTGGACGCCGCCCCAATGTGAACTTCTACCGCGGCCAAGTCCATCATATCTCCGCTGAGGAAGCCCGCGAAGCTCCAGATGTGGTCCTTAGTATGTTTTCTGTTAACAACATACCTGCAATAATTTTATTTGATTCTGGGGCTTCTCATTCATTTATTTCGTGGAGTTTTGCCACCTTGCACAAATTTTCTCCTTCCCTTTTGGACAAAATCATGGTGGTGCAATCCCCTGGCTCCATGCTCAGAACAAATGTGATATACAAGAATCTGGAAATCTTGATACACGATGTGAAGTTTCCAGCCACTCTCGTTGACATTGAATCCCCTGGACTGGATATAATACTGGGAATGGATTGGTTGGTACCACACCAGGTGTGTATCAACTGTGCCACTAGGAAGGTGACATTGGTTAACCCGGCAGGCCAAACAGTGCAATTCACTGCTAGCAGAGTGATGTCAAAGAAAGGAACGGCATTCAAAGCCACAGCTACAGACATAAGTCTAATTCCAGTCGTCAGTGAATTCCCGGACGTATTTCCGGAAGAGATACCAGGAATGCCCCATGATCGGGAACTAGAGTTCGCTATTGATGTTGTTCCCGGAACTGCTCCAATATACAAGAAGTACTACCGCATGCCTTCCCCAGAGCTGGTGGAATTGAAGAAACAGTTGGATGAATTATTACAGAAAGGGTACATTCGTCCAAGCACTTCACCGTGGGGATCCCCTGTGCTGTTTGTCAAGAAGAAGGACGGCAGCCTACGAATGTGCGTAGACTATCGCCAACTGAATGAGGTCACCATCAAAAATAAGTATCCGCTCCCTCGCATTGATGACTTGTTCGACCAGTTGAACGGAGCCCGGGTATTTTCCATGATTGACCTCCGAATGGGGTATCATCAGTTAAAAATCAGGAAGGAGGATATCCCCAGGACAACCTGCACTACCAGATATGGTCTGTATGAGTTTACAGTCATGTCATTCGGGCTGACAAATGCTCCAGCATATTTCATGAGCATGATGAATAAAGTCTTTATGGACTTCTTGGACAAATTTGTGGTAGTATTCATTGATGATATTCTCATCTACTCCAAAGATGAAGAAGAGCATACGCAACATCTCCGTACTGTCCTGGAAAGACTAAGAACCCATCGCTTGTATGCCAAATTCAGTAAATGCGAATTTTGGCTAAGAGAGGTGGAATTTCTGGGACATATTCTGTCAAAACAAGGGGTGGCTGTCGACCCCAGCAAAGTGACTGCTGTATTAAACTGGAAGACCCCAGCCACAGTAACGGAAGTCCGTAGCTTTCTGGGATTGGCAGGCTACTACTGTCGCTTCATCGAAGGCTTCTCAAAAATAGCCAAGCCATTGACAGAACTGTTGAAAAAGAACCACAAATTTGCCTGGACGGAAGAATGTGATAGCAGTTTCATGAAGCTAAAGACGAGGCTAACTACAACCCCTGTCTTAGTTCTTCCAGACATCAATAAGAGCTTTGATATATACTGCGATGCTTCCAGACGTGGAATCGGCTGCGTCCTAATGCAAGAAGGAAAGGTTGTAGCATACGCATCCAGACAGCTACGACCTCATGAGGAGAACTATCCCACTCATGATTTGGAATTGGCAGCCGTAATTCATGCATTAAAAATTTGGAGGCATTATCTCATTGGGCAGCGATGTGAAATATACACGGACCACAAGAGCCTCAAGTATATTTTCACCCAACCTGATCTGAATCTCAGGCAGAGAAGATGGCTTGAACTGGTCAAGGACTATGACATTGGAATCAATTATCATCCGGGAAAAGCCAATGTGGTCGCCGATGCCCTCAGCAGAAAGCAAGGTAACCTAAATGCACTCATGGAGGGAATGCATCCGAGGTTGCAGGAAGAGTTTGCCAAGCTGAATATGGTGTTATGCGGCCCAATTTGTCCGGATACAATGGAAATTACCCCAACACTTATGGAAGAAATTAAGGCAGCTCAGAAATCAGATCAAGGCATACAGGAAATCAAGGAGCGCATTCCGCTAGGAAAGGTAAAGTCCTTCCGAATTGATGACCAGGACACTGTATGGTTTGAAAACCGAATATGTGTGCCTGATCAAGACAACCTGAGACAGCAAATACCCAGAGAGGCACATGAATCTGCATACTCTATCCATCCGGGAGGAACAAAAATGTACCAGGACTTGCGAGAAACCTTTTGGTGGCCAGGAATGCGAAGGGACATAGCATACTATGTCGCATGTTGTGACATCTGCAACAGAGTCAAGGCTGAACACCAGAAACCCGCTGGGCTACTGCAACCTTTACCAGTTCCCCAGTGGAAATGGGATGACATATGCATGGACTTCATTGTTGGACTACCCAAGTCCACAAGAGGCCATGATGCTATCTGGGTCATCATGGATATACTCACGAAAGTGGCTCACTTCCTTCCGGTAAAGACCACTTTCAACGCTTACCAACTGGCACAGCTCTACATGTCCCGGATAGTCAGCCTTCATGGAGTACCCAAGTCTATCACATCAGATAGAGGCTCCTTGTTCACTTCAGCATTCTGGCTGCGACTGCACCAAGCCCTGGGAACTGTGCTAAAGCATAGCACGGCATATCATCCACAGACAGATGGGCAGACCGAGCGTGTGAATCAGATATTGGAAGATATGCTTCGGTCCTGTGCTCTCGCCCATGGACCCAAATGGGAGGATAGTCTACCCTATGCAGAATTCTCCTACAATAACAGTTATCAGTCAAGTCTCAAGATGTCACCGTTTGAAGCTCTGTACGGACGGAAATGCCGCACTCCTTTAAATAGGTCTCAGACAGGAGACAGCCGTATCGTCGGCAGGGATTTGATGCTCGAGGCCGAGAAACAAGTCAAGGATATCCAGGAGCGTCTTTGAGCAGCCAAGTCCCGTCAAAAGAGCTACTATGACCCGAAGCATCGGGAAGTAACTTTTGAGCCCAGAGAGTATGCCTATCTCCGAGTTACCCCCATGAAAGGAATAAAGAGGTTTCATACCCGAGGAAAGCTTGCACCGAGATACATCGGTCCCTTTTCCAGTCATGGCTAGAAGAGGCAGAGTGGCATATCAGCTAGAGTTACCACCAGAGTTGTCAGACGTTCACGACGTCTTCCACATACCACAGTTGAGAAAGTGCATTGCACCCCCGATCAAGCAGGTAGATATGAGTGAGCTGGAATTGACTAAAGATTTGACCTATGAGGAAAGACCTGTCAGGATATTGCATGAGATGGAAAGAACTACCAGGAGTAAGACAATCATGTTTTACAAGGTGTTGTGGGATCATCATACTGAGGAAGAGGCTACCTGGGAAAGAGAGGAGTTTCTGAGATCAGCATATCCACACTTGTTCCCTGAGCAACCGAATCTCGAGGACGAGATTCATTCTAAGGGGGTAGGTTTGTGACACCCTGGTTTTTGGTAACTTTTTGTTTTCAAAATCTTTCTGGCTTTATTTGCAATTTGGATGGATTTTGAATCTTTTCAGTTGACTCTGGACTTATGAATTTCTCTCAATGATCCAAAGCCCTCAGCATCTTGCCAAAATCTTGTCACTCACCTTCTGGATCAAATTCTAATTCTTTATCTTTCCCAATTATCCATTTTCTTCCTTTGGGAAAATCTGTCATCACTATGGGTTACAAAGCAACCTATAGTTCTGGTGATCAGAAAAATCCCAAATTAATCCCACACCTTCTTGTCATCATCTACTCACACAATCTTCAAAAACCTTTCATGGTCCAGTATAAAATTTTATCCAGAAAACTCCATTTGTCTTCTGGACGGTACTGGCCATTTGTGAAGCAGCTCATATTTTCCCAACTCAGTAAATTCCCAGATAATTCCCTGAGCTACTAGGGAACCTATCTTGCCACAATATCCAAAAATATCATCTTGTCCAGTACAAATTTTCATCACCAATATGTTGGCGCAGAAAATTGCACCGCGCAACACAAGATAATCCTCGCACTTTCGTGGCGAGGGACGGATGCTTTTCGAGCAAAGCAACAAAGGGGTTCCTCCATTTCGGAGAGGAGGACGACTGCTTTACGGCGCAAAGCAGCAAAGATTCGTCAAACCCTAGGGTTGCTAGAGCTCGGCGTGAAGGAAAACGAAAAATAAAAAGATACGTGAAAACAGTAGATTAAATTGGATATAGATCGATTGTGTGTTGTTCAATCGGCCGTCACCCCCAACATATATAAGAGGCGGCTGGACTTCCCGTACAAGCAAAGGATGCATCTAGGCTTTCCTTACAACAAAATTACATCAATTCACGTCCTAGAATCCTAGCTCTAGTCTAACTCGGATTCAACCCGAATCTGGCCCAAATTTCTGTCTTGCTCCTTGCGCGGACTACAGAATCTGCATACGACCTCCGATTGAGACGTTTTTTATATCCAAATCAATCGTTTCGACGAGACGAACAATTCTTATGTTGATCACTTTTCCAAATAAGGCCATCTTCAATACTCCAGGAGGTCATCTTCAACTTCCAGTCGGATTTGGTCCTGTGGCTGACTAGGCTGTCCGAGTTTTGTAGAGATTTTGCAGGCCGTATATTATCTGAAATGATGATGACTCCAAAAGCAAAGTTGACCGTTTCGACGATACGCACAACTTTCATGTAGAACACTTTTCCATACGAGACCATCTAGATAATCGTTTGAGCCCGTCTTTAGCTTCTGGTCCGATTTCCCAAAATTGACATTTTTCACTCGGCCGGCAAGCTTTCACCCGGCAAGCTTTTCACCCGGCAAGCTTTTCACCCCGGCAAGCTTTTCACCCGGCAAGCTCTTTGCCCGGCAAGCTTTTCACCCGGCAAGCTTTTCACCCCGGCAAGCTTTTTGCCCGGCAAGCTTTTCACCCGGCAAGCTTTTTGCACGGCCGGCAACCACTTTGCCGGCAAGCCTTTTTATTCGGATTTTCCGACCCAAACTTCAGCCTGATCTTATTTTGTCTCTCCAGGTTGCATACGAACTCGGATTGAGATGATTTATATATCAAAATCGATTAGCTCGACGAGACGAAGACAATCCGTGTAGACCATTTTCTCATAGGATGCCGTTTTGGAGGCGTAATCGGCCGAATAGTACTCTGAATATAAAATCTTAGTACTTCGATCACAATTTCGGCCCTCGAGCTGAGATCGGATGGCGATGACCCAAACTTAAAAGATATTCATGTTGATAATATGAAACTTCTTCATGTAGATCACTTCTTCATTTTAGGCCATCTTAATAATGTCTTTGGCCATGCCAAAATCTGGTGTCAACACATGCCCCCCTGTTTTTCGGCAAAGCTTGCATGCCGAAAAATAATTTGCACGGAGCTTGCTCTAAGGACGATGTCAACACTCCATCGGCCATTTGCATATGCTTAGGACGATAAGTATATATCGGCCATTGCTTGTTTGAATCTCTTGATGCATACTTGGGTGAAAACTTCCCAACTTCTATAACTATCCGACAATAAAGTTCCATAGATAGGCATCAAAGCCATCCGCCGTACCATCTCTTCACCCTTCTGCTAGGATCTTGCAGATGATCATCAATGAACTTTCTCCGATCCTTGCTTTTGCCTGCATAAAAATTTCGTTAGTGGCCGAAGCGGTGGGCTTCAGTTCGGCCTTACCTATTTTGACGAGACTAAGCATCGGCTATTGATGGATATGCAATACACTATGATCAACATGGTAGCCAGATGCTTGCTGTGCCAATTCTCTCCAATTGTCATGTCTAGATATATGAACAATTTGAAAGCAACCCAAGGAGAATATTTCATCTACACATGCCTCAACATAAATTATAAGCGATTCGTCAAGACATTGATAACTTTTTGATATTTGTTGCACTACTGATAACGAATCACCGAAAGCCTCAATATGTATAGCACCTATTGCAAGTAAAAGCTCCAATCCGAATAACAATGCATATTCGGCTTTGATCATTTGTGCATAAATATTTTAAGCAGCATGAGGCATCACAAAATAGCACCATAAGGAGATATATAAACAACACCAACACCTTGGTCATTGTTATGAATTCAACCATCAAAACATAATCTCCAGCACTAGAGAGACAAGGCTAATATTAATATATCATGCATGTCATAAATCCGATGCTCAATAATAAAACTAACAATGATTTGGCCTCTCATAAATTTGGAAGATTTGTAGGACAAATCATATTAAGACAAAGCATAAGCTCACTCACCAATTTTGCTATGAATTGGTCGCAACATATTTTGAATGGTATCGGTCATAATATCTCAACTCCATGCAAGCATAATATAAGCTTACATATAAATTTCCATGCGCACGGACCTTGTCTCGCTCTCCAATCGAACTAAGGACGATGTTAGAATACTACACCGGCCATGCATTGACATACTCTTAGGACGATAGATAAATATCGGCCATTACCATAAGGTCCATGTAAACTTCATCCACCAAGGCACGTATAGCCGAAATAAACAAACGAAATAACAAATCAAGTATTTCGGCCCTTTGGATCAACAACAAAATTGATGCTAGCCAAATGTATAGTGATCTGGCAATACCCTTTCATGATGTAAGAAATTATATTGCAACCATGGATCAAAATAAGCCCATGGAGGGTAACTAATCATACCTGAGGATGAGTTCCATGGCACAGGCATCAATGGCATGTTTGATGAATATGGATGATGTGCTAACCGATGATTTTGATGGGGTGATGGAAACCTCCGGCTGAATTGTTTACTGCTTTCATTCTTCTCCTTCTTCACTTGTATTGTACTTGTTGCAATAGAATCTTGCACATCATTTTTGTTTTGACTGCCCCCCTTGGGAATCCATGCCATGTTCTTCTTTCTCAGCTCTTGTGCACTTAGCTTTTGTAATTCCTTCTTCTTCCAATAGGATAAGCCGAGCGGGCACTTCGGCTGTGATTCTGTTTTGACCAATGGCAATTCTTTTTTGGCCTTGTGCATTCTCAAGTTCTTTTCTTCAGATTTGGCACTTTGATTTTTAACAATTGATTGCTTCACTTCTTTGCCTTTTGTAACAAATGTTAACCTTTTAATTGGCTCTTTATCTTTTAAGATCAAATCTGAATTGGCACTCTTGCGACCATCTTTTTTAACTCGATATACTTGCTGGACCACCTCTACCTTCTTTCTTGAGCTCCGGACCGATTCTTTTTTATTGAAACGGTCTTGAACATATGACAGCTCACTGAACATTGGTCTTCTTGGAGTTGCATAATATTGGTGAGGTGTTTTATAATAAGATGGAGAATGTACCCTTGTATCATACCTGTCCCATGATGGATATTGATCTACATGAGCATAGGAAGGCATCCACGACATTGGCATTGGTGGCCCAAAATAAGGATATGAATATGTTGCATTGAAATTCTCATTTTGCCAATACCGATCCTCGAATTTGCGCCTAGGGGGTGATCTTGATGCTCTTGAATTACTTGGCCAATAAGCACTCTTCTACTCACTTATCTTCACATATTTTTGCAATAGCTGCGCGAAAGTGGCTTTCGGCTTTTTACCTTTGTGCTTACCTCGGCCTTTGCTTTCTTTGATTTTGCTTGCATCGACCTTTGGATTTTCTCGTTGCCCCCCAGTACTTGGCGTCTTCATTGCAACTTTGATGGAATTTTTGCCCCCAAGAAAATTATCATTGCGCTCTTGAACAACTTCCTTACTTGAAAGCTTGATCCCATTATCCGCAGTTTTTACCTTCTCATGCTTAAATGGATCGGCTTGAAGCAGCCGATTCAAAAACCGTTTGCCATCAAGACCAATCGGAATAGACTGGTCATCTCTTGGTGTTTCAATAAATCTCAATCGTCCTTTATGAATGGCCGATTTAACTATTTGACGAAACATGTTGCAATCCTCAAAACTATGCTTGAACGAATCATGCAACTTACAATACATCCGTCCTTGGATAGATGGCTCGACATGGTGATCAAGAATTTTAATGTAATTATTTTTCAACAACAAATCAAAGATTTGATCACACATGTTTGAATCGAAGGTATACCTTTTGTTTTCTAGCCGATCCTGGTGTGAGAATGGCTTTGTAGGTAAGCAAACGAATGGTTCAGATTTTGCATCACCCCATTCGGCTATGCATTGTGTTTTGCACTCTATCTCCGATGTCTTTGAAAAGGAAATTATACTATCATCGGTTTGCTCAACAGAGTTTAACCTTGGCTTTAAATTTCTGAAATCAAAATAGTTAGAACATACATGTCTCAATTGAGACCATGTGTAAGCCAAGTATGAAGCAAGCAAAGCTACCCAATGCTATATGAACTTTAAATAAAGCAATGGGAAAAGCTTTGGCTGCAATAATAAGTCACTATCGGTCTCTTTGAATGGTACAACGTGTTGACCGATATGCTTTGTAACAATTTTATTGCTAACAAGTAAATTACCCTTCATCATTGGTCTTTCAAAATTACTTATAAGATTTTTCCTAACAGATGCATCAACAATAAAGTTGTGACCAAATATGAAAATAGGTAAGTCACTTGCTAGACATACCTCTTCATACACGTTGGGAGAGCATGATGGTTGTATCACTTGAATAATACTTTGTTCCACTTTTGAATGACTCTCCAATGCCTTTTCATCACCTTTTTCTTGATTCTGCGCATCATTACTTTGAAGATCCTTGTCAACTGAAGTTTGTTCGGCTACTTGTTCTTGTCCTTGAGGCTTGTCAATTTCTGTGGCACGAAACTCATAGGGCAGGAAGTAGGTTCCATTAACTTCAGAAAAATCAAGCATGGTTGTTTTGCTATGCTTGCCCTGCCCTTTATCAATAATGCTTGCCTCTTTGGATTTGATGGACTCGGAATATATACTACTTGATTCAGCTTTCTCAACCGAAGCACTTTCATGTTCCGAATCATCCTTCTTTTCATTGATTCTACCAATTAGCAAGGCTTGTTTTCTTTGAGCCAATTCTCTATTAATTCTCTCCTGGCGAAGTACTTGCACCCTATCGCGCAAAGATTTAACTCCCCTCTCAATTTCAGCCCGCTCTAGATCAGTTTGCCCCCCAATGCTTTTAGGATCTTTCGGCAATGAATTGTTAGTGTTGCCGAAATTTTGTAATTGTGTAGGGGGTGTATAATATGTTGCGGTACTAGGTGGAGGCGTATGCACTGCTGTATAACCATATGTTCTCTCGCCAATTCTATCAATTGATGAAGTTTCATCTTCTTGCAAAACTCTAGCCTTTATTGCAGCATAATCAGGAAACAACCCCTTTGCATACTGTTCAAGGCAAAGAGCACTAATCCTCTTGTTTTGTGCCAAGCTCTTTTTTAACGCAGCCACAACCGCTTCTGGAAGAGATTGCTCCACAATACTTTCAGATTCTTTCGGCAACGATTCGTGAGTGTCGCCGAAATTCTCGAATTGCGTAGAGCATGCATTATATGTTACAGTATTAGATGATGGCACGTGTGTTCTTGTAAATTTTTCACTTATTCGGCTATGACCATGAAGGTGCGGGGCCGAAGTATGAATATCTACAGTTGCGTACGGCGCTGAAAAATTACTAACATGAGGTGTAGCATATGATGGTTGAGGGTAACTGGCCGAATAGCTAGCAGTAGCATGGCCAATTCTCCTATCCACCGGCATGTTTGGATTAACATACTGTAAGTTATTTGCCGATGAATAAAAAGTTGAAACACTTTGTTGCATACTATTGGAAGTTCCTACATGGGGTGTCTCAACTTGATTAACTGAACTCATCATGTTGTTCATCGGCATATGAATTTGTGGGGTTGCCGATGCATGAGAGTTGGGATACATATGGTGCATGTTACTAGTATCATAAGAAGTTGAAGCATGAAAATTACTTTGAATCGGCCCTTGCACATAATTAGATGCATGACTGAAAAAACTAGGGCTGGCCGATAGAGTATATTCGTTGAACGATCTAGTAACACCATATGAATTATTTGCATCTACACAGGTGAGTTGGGTATTCATGTTACCTTTGTAGATTGCAAACCCTAGATGACGATCTCTTCGTATCAAGAACGGGCCGGAGACCGTTCAAAGCTTCGTCCCTAACGGAGTCGCCAATTTGTGTTGGCGCAGAAAATTGCACCGCGCAACACAAGATAATCCTCGCACTTTCGTGGCGAGGGACGGATGCTTTTCGAGCAAAGCAACAAAGGGGTTCCTCAATTTCGGAGAGGAGGACGACTGCTTTACGGCGCAAAGCAGCAAATATTCGTCAAACCCTAGGGTTGCTAGAGCTCGGCGTGAAGGAAAACGAAAAATAAAAAGATACGTGAAAACAGTAGATTAAATTGGATATAGATCGATTGTGTGTTGTTCAATCGGCCGCCACCCCCAACATATATAAGAGGCGGCTGGACTTCCCGTACAAGCAAAGGATTCATCTAGGCTTTCCTTACAAGAAAATTACATCAATTCACGTCCTAGAGTCCTAGCTCTAGTCTAACTCGGATTCAACCCGAATCTGGCCTAAATTTCTGTCTTGCTCCTTGCGCGGACTACAGAATCTGCATACGACCTCCGATTGAGACGTTTTATATATCCAAATCAATCGTTTCGACGAGACGAACAATTCTTATGTTGATCACTTTTCCAAATAAGGCCATCTTCAATACTCCAGGAGGTCATCTTCAACTTCCAGTCGGATTTGGTCCTGTGGCTGACTAGGCTGTCCGAGTTTTGTAGAGATTTTGCAGGCCGTATATTATCTCAAATGATGATGACTCCAAAAGCAAAGTTGACCGTTTCAACGATACGCACAACTTTCATGTAGAACACTTTTCCATACGAGGCCAGCTAGATAATCGTTTGAGCCCGTCTTTAGCTTCTGGTCAGATTGCCCAAAATTGACATTTTTCACTCGGCCGGCAAGCTTTCACCCGGCAAGCTTTTCACCCGGCAAGCTTTTCACCCCGGCAAGCTTTTCACCCGGCAAGCTCTTTGCCCGGCAAGCTTTTTACACGGCAAGCTTTTCACCCCGGCAAGCTTTTTGCCCGGCAAGCTTTTCACCCGGCAAGCTTTTTCCACGGCCGGCAACCACTTTGCCGGCAAGCCTTTTTATTCGGATTTTCCGACCCAAACTTCAGCCTGATATTATTTTGTCTCTCCAGGTTGCATACGAACTCGGATTGAGATGATTTATATATCAAAATCGATTAGCTCGACGAGACGAAGACAATCCGTGTAGACCATTTTCTCATAGGAAGCCGTTTTGGAGGCGTAATCGGCCGAATAGTACTCTGAATATAAAATCTTAGTACTTCGATCACAATTTCGGCCCTCGAGCTGAGATCGGATGGCGATGACCCAAACTTAAAAGATATTCATGTCGATAATATGAAACTTCTTCATGTAGATCACTTCTTCATTTTAGGCCATCTTAATAATGTCTTTGGCCATGCCAAAATCTGGTGTCAACACAATATTCTGCCAAGTTTCTGTTCAATTGGAACCTCTGTGAAGAAAGTACCAGCTAGAGGTATCCAATCGAGCTGAAATTTTTATGGCATCTTCTATCCACCAAATAACCCTGCCACACCAAAATTCAGCTCCAGCAAATCACCTAGATGAGTGCTACAAGCTCATCTCTCTTCTGGTCCAGTAACAGCACTTGTACATGAACTATATTCAAACTTTGATGAAATCTTCTCAAACTTGGCCAGCTTGGAGTCCTTCCAAGATAGATCACCCCAGACATCTCCATTGGCTCCACCCCCAGCTCACCTCTCCTCTAGATCCCTCTCAAGTTTTCTGTCAGAGACTGTAGCTGAAGCTACACTTCGGTTCAGAGTGAACCTAAACAATCCAAGAGTGCAGAGGGGCTAAATGATCAAAGGAGAACACCCTAGGCATGGTGCGCTGGAATTGGTCGGCCTCTAGATGCCGGACACCGTGGTGAGCACGGTACTGGCATGCCAGTATGCGTGCTCTGCATCTCGCCGGCGACGGCCAAGGTCATTCCAGTGACCTCTCGCTGCCATTTCGTGTCAGGAGGTGCCGACTTCGCTGCTGCCGTCCACGTACCCCGTTCCCGCAGCTTCTCCTCGCCGGAATCGCCCTCGACGGCTGCCACGGCACCCGGGCACTGTGCCGCCCGTGGCTGCACTGTGGTCTGCGGCTCGTCTTCTTCCTCCACTAGCCGCCACCCGCGCCTTAACTCCTTCCTGCCCTCTCCCGTTTCGTCGCCCGCTCCCGGCCAGCCAGCGCGGCGTACTGGCGCCGACGACGTGGCCCGAGACCCGCCTCTTCTAGAGAGCTCGGCTCCGGCTATAAAAGGCCATGCCCAGCCCTCCCGAGCTCCTCACCCCACCCCTCCTACTCCTAATCGAGCTCCCAGGCATCGAGCCACGGCCGAGAGGTCCTCTGGCCTCGCCGCTCACCGGAGATCCGCCGCCACCCGAGCTCTGCCGCCTCGCCGTTCCACTCCTCCCTAGCCTCCTCTGACTCCAGCATTGAGCTCAGCTCATTCCACTGATCACACCCGACCGCTTGCCCGAGCAAATCGCCGCCGGAACCGCCGTCTCCGATGACACCCGAGCGCCGCCGCCGCCGGAGAGGAAGGGGACGATGCCGTCCGGCCATCTCTCACGACTCTACTGGTACGTGCGTGCTCGTCTTCGTGCGCTCTATCCATCCCCGTAGTCGCCGGACTCCGCCGCCGTCTGTATCGCCGGCGACGATCGCCGGAACCCCGCATCTCTCTGTTCCATCTCTCTCTCTCTCGTTTAAATCCACCCGCGGGGCCCGCTCGTCAGCGGCTCAGCCGCGCGCACCGAAGCGGTAAGTGGAGGCGCCTCTCCACTTTACGCCTTCGACGTGGCCCCCTGTCAGTTTTTCTGATTTTCTATTTTTAATTCAGATTTTGACCAGCACTTTGACCAGCCATAACTTTTAAACCATAAGTCCAAATCAATTGATTCTTTTTGCTCTGAGTTTGTCTTGAGCTCCTCTATTTGCTGGAAAAATTTGGTATTTTTCCCATGCTCACAGAATTTCTGGTGCACAATACAGTAATATGTGACATTTCAATTGCATTTTTAAAATATTTTCAGAAGGAAATACTTTTGGATTTGAAGCCCAACAGAGCAAGGCAAGCTATGTCATCCATTGCATGAAGCATTTCAATAGTGTTGGTTATTTAATTGAATTATATGCATTATTTTAATATGTTATAATTCATAGGGAATTATTTGGATGCCTAGCTAGTGCCATGTTAAATTATTCCTGATAATTACCCATACTGGTTAAATGTTTTTCAACACTAAACCTAATTGGTTGATCTAGTGTCACCTGTCCGGACTTATCCGTGCAGCCACATTTGCCGGTATGGGACGGCCTTGACTTGGTCTGGCTTTGTGCTCTTTTATCGGTACCACCAAACTAGGGAGGGTTATGCGTGCGTGCTGCCCTGAACAGGTAGACGACGATAATCCTGTGAGCCCAGTTGAGTTATTTTGCCGGCGTCCCCGTTTGGGACAGTTAGTGGCCACGACGGTGGCAGGAGTCACGGGGTGACACAGGGGCCACCCAAGACATGACCCTGGGAGGGTATGATTGTCGGTGGTACGATAGAGGGGTCACGGGTCAGGCAGGTTTCGTTGGAGCAGCACTGGTCCACCCGAATGGGATCAAGAGGCCAGCAGCTCCATAGTGTGGGTAAAGTGCGCAACCTCTGCAGAGTGTAAGAATCTATTTGAATAGCCGCGTCCACGGTATTGGACAGTCCGTACTAGGCCACTGTATGGTCAACCACCCTAAAGATAATAATGATGGAAGAACTTGTCTTATGTTCGGAAGTACTCTGTGGATTGTGAGCATTCCGAGGGTTGTGGGACAACCCAGTTGAGAGTAAGTTGGTGACAGTAAGCACTCAAGTACTTAATATGATCATTGCCATGCTATTGTTTGCTGCATTGTTTTGGTTGCCATGAGCTTGCGAGTACATTCCGAGTACTCACCTGGCGTATCATGCCAGATGCAGGAGAAGCCGAGGACGGAGGTCCCGAAGGTTCGTGCTACGCTAACTAGGCCGTATCCACAGCAGTGTCCCTGTGGATGGAGTTTCCCGCGCTATGTTCCGCTATGCCGTAGTTCTACCCAGTAGTATCGAGGCCCTGCTATGTTCCATAAATAATGTAGATATTGTCATAGCATGTGCAGTGCTTCTGGCCTCGCTATCGATGTAAATTATGAGCTTGTACTCGAGATCTATCAATAAAGTTCAGTTCAGTTCTGTTCCAAGTTGTTGTGTGTTTCCAGAAGACATCATCTCTGGGTTGGAAACACTGGTAAACCGGTTCTCCGAGCCGGGGTGCCACAATCTATCAATAAAGTTCAGTTCTGTTCTGTTCCAAGTTGTTTTGTGTTTCCAGAAGGCATGATCTCTGGGTTGGAAACACTGGTAAACCGGTTCTCTGAGCCGGGGTGCCACAACGCTTGGTATCAGAGCCGCGCTGACTGTAGGACACCCTAGTTAACCCTGCGCTAGAACCGCGAGTAGTTTAGAGTCTTGGTGTGTCTTGCTTGGTGCATCTGATTGCTTGCATTGCATGGCATGCATATAGTTTTAATGTGCTAACCGCTGGTTTGATGAGTGTAGATGGCACCAGTTCCGTACCACTACAATCATGAGCCGGCACCGTTCACTTTTCCAGTACTGCTTCGTAGCGTCTGGCTTCGGCTGTATCCCAACGGCGAAGACCCAGTGTACCAGGTGTTCCGAGAGAAGCTTGCTGGGTCCGTGTTCGAGTATCACGCGGAAGCCTTTCTGACTACGAGTTCAGATATTGGCAGCTACTCCCGTTCTTCCAAGGGCGGAAGTGCTTCTACTCCAGAGTTGGCGATCCAGTTTGCTGCGATGGAGGCTCTCACTGACCTGCGCTTCCACGAGGTCGAGATGCAGAATCATCCAGGTTTCTTTCACTACCCCACCCTGTCGCCTACGACAGGGCGAGTCCTTTTCGCACCCGTTGATCCGGCGAGTGATCGTGCTACTGGTGTTTTATCTCGTTATCTGAACGCCAGTTACCGTATGATCACTTCTCTAGCCGAGGAGCTGACTTCTGCTCGCGAGGCACTTGCGGCTGTTGTGGCAGCACAGTCTCCTCCTCCACCTCCGTTTTCAGCCATGTATACTCCACCCATTCCACCTTCCGACACTCCTTCTAGTTCGTTCGGACCGCCAGGCTTTTCGTCTGGTAGCCGACGTGAGACCCCGGCAGAGTGGGCCTCACTCCTAGCTATTCCAGCTGCTCCGATGTTGCGACGTCGTGCTTCTTCTCCTTCAGAGGGAGAACCTTCCCGTCAGCGTCGTCGTGTTTCCTTTAATCCGGAGGCCGAGGTGCACATCATCAGCTCAGATTCCGAGATAGGATCAGACGACGAGGAGTCTTCAGTTTACCAGTGTTCGTGCCACCGGCGTCACTAGAGCGGAGGCTTGAGTTTCAGTGCATGCATCATAGCATCCCTGCATATGTCAACTGCCGTATGAGCAGTCTAGTCATGATCATTCCCCTACTAGCTTGTCATGTATGATGTTGGGTTGCCTTGTATAATTATGTTGTTCGCTTTATTTCTCTCTTTTTATTTAGCTTCTTTTCTGGTGTCGTATTACCCTGCTTTCCCTTATGGATGTTGTTCATCGATTCGGTATTTTGCAATGGGAACAAATTTAGGATGAAGAGGTGTAGTAATCAAGGCGGCGATGGAACTCCCGTTCGTCGATCCGCCAGACAAGCAGGGCAGTCACCAGAAGATTTACCACCTCCACCCCCACAGACACCGACCACTGATCAGATTATGAGAATGTTTGAAGAGAACAGGAACCAAGATCTCTTGGAATTTCTGAAAAGTATGCAGACTATGGTGGGTCAGAACAACCACAATGGGACACACTCTAAATTGTCTGATTTTCAGCGGACAAAGCCACCCAGTTTTGGTCAAGCTGTGGATCCGATGGAAGCTGATGACTGGCTGAGGACCATGGAAAAGAAGTTGGAAATAGCCCGCTGTGATGAGGCAGACAAAGTTCCTTTTGTTACTCACTACCTGGTGGGACCAGCAGCCATATGGTGGGACAATACAAAAATAATGTGGCCTTCTGGAGAAGATATTCCTTGGGAGAAGTTCAAAGAGGTATTCCGCAAGTATCATATTCCTACTGGCATAATGAAGGTGAAGCAGAGGGAATTTCTTGCTCTTACTCAAGGGAATATGTCAGTGGGTGAGTATCTGAACAAGTTTAATAATCTGGCACGGTACTCCACCCATGACGTGTCCACTGAAGAAAGGAAGATTGATCGATTCCTAGGAGGGCTGAATCATACCCTCCGTTGTCAGCTTTGTATGCTGAACTTTCCTGACTTCCAGACTCTGGTAAACAAGGCCTTCATAGCTGAACGAGAGCATAAGTCATGATATGATGATCGCAAGCGGAAGTTTGAACCCAAGAAGGACAACCGTGAGCAGTTTGTGCAGAAGCCGCGTATCTGGCAGCCAAGTTCATCTGAGTACAAGCCTGCCTGGAACAATGGTCACAACAACAATAAGCCTGTCAGCCAGGACAAGACCTTCGGCAAACAACCTGTGCTGGAGGATTGCCGCCGCAACAACACATGCTTTACTTGTGGCCAGAGCGGGCATTACTCCAAGCAGTGCCCCGCAAGAAATGGGAAACCACCATCCGACTTCAAGCCACAAGTCAACAGTGTTGGACGTCGCCCCAATCCGAATTTCTACCGTGGCCAAGTCCACCATATCTCTGCTGAGGAAGCCCGCGAAGCACCAGATGTGGTCCTTGGTATGTTTTCTGTTAATGACATACCTGCAATAATTTTATTTGACTCTGGGGCTTCTCATTTGTTTATTTCGCGGAGTTTTGCCACCTTGCACAAATTTTCTCCTTCTCTTTTGGACAAAATCATGGTGGTGCAATCCCCTGGCTCCATGCTTAGAACAAATGTGATATACAAGGATCTGGAAGTCTTGATACACGATGTAAAGTTTCCAGCTACTCTAGTGGCCATTGAGTCCCCTGGACTGGATATAATACTGGGGATCGATTGGTTGGTACCACACCAGGTGTGTATCAACTGTGCCACCAGGAGGGTGACACTGGTTAACCCGGCAGGCCAAACAGTGCAATTCACTGCTAGCAGAGTGATGTCAAAGAAAGGAATGGCATTCAAAGCCACAGCTATAGACATAAGTCTGATTCCGGTAGTCAGTGAATACCCTGACGTATTTCCGGAAGAAATACCAGGAATGCCACCTGATCGGGAACTAGAGTTTGCTATTGAGGTTGTTCCCGGAACTGCTCCGATATACAAGAAGTACTACCGCATGCCTTCCCCAGAGCTGGTGGAATTGAAGAAACAGTTGGATGAATTATTACAGAAAGGGTATATTCGTCCAAGCACTTCACCATGGGGATCGCCTGTGCTATTTGTTAAAAAGAAGGATGGCAGCCTGCGAATGTGCGTGGACTACCGCCAACTAAATGAGGTCACCATCAAAAATAAATATCCGCGCCCTCGCATTGACGATTTGTTCGACCAGTTGAACGGAGCCTGGGTATTTTCCAAGATTGACCTTCGAACGGGGTATCATCAGCTAAAAATTAGAAAAGAGGATATCCCCAAGACAGCCTTTACCACCAGATATGGTCTGTATGAGTTTACAGTCATGTCATTCGGGCTGACAAATGCTCCAGCATATTTCTTGAGCATGATGAACAAAGTCTTCATGGACTTGGACAAATTTGTGGTAGTATTCATCGATGATATTCTCATCTACTCCAAAGATGAAGAGGAGCACACGCAACACCTCCGTACGGTCCTGGAAAGACAAATGACCCATCGCTTGTATGCCAAATTCAGCAAATGCGAATTTTGGCTAAGAGAGGTGGGATTTCTGGGACATGTTCTGTCAGAACTGTGTGTGGCCGTCGACCCCAGCAAGGTGACCGCTGTATTAAACTGGAAGACCCCAGCCACGGTAACGGAAGTCCGTAGCTTTCTGGGATTGGCAGGCTACTACCGTCGCTTCATCGAAGGCTTCTCAAAAATAGCCAAGCCATTGACAGAATTACTGAAAAAGAACCACAAGTTTGCCTGGACGGAAGAATGCGATAGCAGTTTCATGGAATTAAAGACGAGGCTAACTACAGCCCCTGTCTTAGTTCTTCCAGACATCCACAAGAGCTTCGACATATATTGTGATGCTTCCAGACGTGGAATCGGCTGCGTTCTAATGCAAGAGGGAAAGGTTGTAGCCTATGCATCCAGACAGCTACGACCTCATGAATAGAACTACCCCACTCATGATTTGGAATTGGCAGCCGTGATTCATGCATTAAAAATTTGGAGGCATTATCTCATTGGGCAATGATGTGAAATATACACGGACCATAAGAGTCTCAAGTATATTTTCACCCAACCCGATCTTAATCTTAGGCAGAGAAGATGGCTTGAATTGGTCAAAGACTATGACATTGGAATTAATTAACATCCGGGAAAAGCCAATGTGGTCGCCGATGCCCTCAGCAGAAAACAAGATACCCTAAATGCACTAAAGGAGGGAATGCATCCGAGGCTGCAGGAAGAGTTTGCCAAGCTGAATATGGTGTTATGCGGCCCAATCAGCCCGGATAGAATGGAAATTACTCCAACACTTATAGAAGAAATTAAGGCAGCTCAGAAATCATATCAAGACATACGGGAAATCAAGGAGCGCATTCCGCTAGGAAAGGCCAAGTCCTTCCGAATTGATGACCAGGACACTGTATGGTTTGAAAACCGAATATGTGTGCCTGATCAAGACAGCTTGAGACAACAAATACTCAGAGAGGCACATGAATCTGCATATTCCATCCATCCGGGAGGAACAAAAATGTACCAGGACTTGCGAGAAACCTTTTGGTGGCCAGGAATGCGAAGGGACATAGCATACTATGTCGCATGCTGTGACATCTGCAACAGGGTCAAGGCTGAACACCAGAAACCCGCTGGGCTACTGCAACCTTTACCAGTTCCCCAGTGGAAATGGGATGACATATGTATGGACTTCATCGTTGGACTACCTAAGTCAACCAGAGGTCATGATGCTATCTGGGTCATCGTGGACATACTCACGAAAGTGGCTCACTTCCTTCCGGTAAAGACCACTTTCAACGCTTATCAACTGGCACAGCTCTACATGTCCCGGATAGTCAGCCTTCACGGAGTACCCAAGTCTATCACATCAGATAGAGGTTCCTTGTTCACTTCAGCCTTCTGGCTGCGACTGCACCAAGCCCTGGGAACTGTGCTAAAGCATAGTACGGCATATCATCCACAGACAGATGGGCAGACAAACCGTGTGAATCAGATATTGGAAGATATGCTTCGGTCCGGTGCTCTCACCCATGGACCCAAATGGGAGGATAGTCTACCCTATGCAGAATTCTCCTACAATAACAGTTATCAGTCAAGTCTCAAGATGTCACCATTCGAAGCCCTGTACGGACGGAAATGCCGCACTCCTTTAAATTGGACTCAGACAGGAGACAGCCGTATCTTCGGCACAGATTTAATGCTTGAGGCTGAGAAACAAGTCAAGGATATTCAGGAACATCTTCGAGCAACCAAGTCCCGTCAAAAGGGCTACTATGACCCGAAGCATCGGGAAGTAACTTTTGAGCCCGGAGAATATGCCTATCTCCGAGTTACCCCCATGAAAGGAATAAAAAGGTTTCACACCCGAGGAAAGCTTGCACCGAGATATATCAGTCCCTTTCCGGTAATGGCTAGAAGAGGCAGAGTGGCATATCAGTTGGAATTACCACCGGAGTTGTCTGACGTACACGACGTCTTCCACATATCACAGTTGAGAAAGTGCATTGCGCCCCCGATCAAACAGGCAGATATGAGTGAGCTGGAATTGACTAAAGATTTGACCTATGAGGAAAGACCTGTCAGAATATTGGATGAGATGGAAAGAACTACCAGGAGTAAGACAATTAGGTTTTACAAGGTATTGTGGGATCATCATACTGAGGAAGAGGCTACCTGGGAAAGAGAGGATTTTCTGAGATCAGCATCTCCCCACTTGTTCCCTGAGCAACCAAATCTCGAGGACGAGATTCATTCTAAGGGGGGTAGGTTTGTGACACCCTGGTTTTTGGCAACTTTTTCTTTTCAAAAATCTTTCTGGCTTTATTTGCAATCTGGTTGGATTTTGAACCTTTTTAGTTGACTTTGGACTTATGAATTCCTCTGAGTGATCCAGAGCCCTCAGCATCTTGCCAAATCTTGTTACTCACCTTTTGGATCAAATTCTAATTCTCCATCTTTCCCAAATATTCATTTTCTTCCATTGGGAAAATCTGTCATCACTATGGGTTACAAAGCAACCTATAGTTTTGGTGATCAAAATAATCCAAAATTAATCCCACACCTTCTTGTCATCATCTACTTCCACAATCTTCAAAAACATTTCATGGTCTAGTATAAAATTTTGTCCAGAAAACTCCCTTTGCTCTCTGGACAGTACTGGCCATTTGTGAAGCAACTCATATTTTCCCAACTCAGAAAATTCCCAATTAATTCCCTGAGATGCTAGGGAACCTATCTTTCTACAATATCCAAAAATATCATCTTTTCCAGTACAAATTTTCACCAGCAATATTCTGCCAAGTTTCTGTTCAGTTGGAACCTCTGTGAAGGAAGTACCAGCTAGAGGTATCCTATTGAGCTGAAATTTTTATGGCATCTTCTATCCACCAAATAACCCTGCCACACCAAAATTCAGCTCCAGCACATCTCCCAGATGAGTGCTACAAGCTCATCTCTCTTCTGGTCCAGTAACAGCACTTGTACATGAACTGTATTCAAATCTTGATGAAATCTTCTCAAACTTGGCCAGCTTGGAGTCCTTCCAAGATAGATCATCCCAGACATCTCCATTGGCTACATCTCCAGCTCACCTCTCCTCTAGATCCCTCTCAAGTTTTCTGTCAAAGACTGTAGCTGAAGCTACACTTCGAACCAGTCTGTATCTAGTCGAACCAGAGGCATAAGTGGACTAAGTGATTGAGGGTCGACGTGCTGGACAAGAAATGCCAGGCTCTCATGGCCTCTAGACACCAATGCCCATGGTGAGCACGGCATTGGCATGTCAATGCGCGCGCTCTGCATCGCGCCCGTGTCTGTGGAGTCACGTCCGACTGCCTCGCACGATCCCACCTTGTCCCAGTGCGCCGACTAACTCCCCTACGTCCACCTGGCCGCCCTGGATCCTTCCCCTCGCCGGAGAAGCCCTCGCCGGCCGCCACGCGCGCGGGCACTGAGGCGCCCGTGCGGCCACAGTGGCTCTGCCGTCGTCGTCTTCCTCCCGCAAGCCGCCACTGCTGCATTTACTCTCCTCTGCCCTCTCCTATCACTTCGCCCATGTCGCGACGGCCAGCTCGCCGTCCTTGCGCCGGCGACGTGTCCCGAGCCCCGCCGCTTCCAGAGAGCTCCCCTCCTCCTATAAAAAGGCCTCCCCGGCCTCTCCCGAGCTCCTCACCCCACTCATCCACCCTCCAATCACCCTCCCGAGCAGCGAGCCAAGGCCGAGAGGCCCTCTGGCCTCACCTCTCGCCGGAGATCCGCCGCCACCCGAGCCCAGCCTCCTCACCGTTCCACTCCTCCCCGGTCTCAACTGACCCCGCCATCGAGCTCAGCTCACTCCACTGACCTCGCCTGAGCTCTTCCCGAGTCGAATCGCTGCCAGGAAGGCCGTCTCCGACGACACCCGAAACCCGCCGCCGCCGGAGAGGAAGGGGACGATGCCGTCCGGCCATCTCTCGCCAAGCCACGGGTACGTGCGCATTCGTCTCGATGAGCTCTTTCGATTTCCGTAGTCGTCGGACCTCGCCGCCGTCCGTGTAGCCGGCGACCATCGCCGGAGTCCCGCATCTCTCTGTTCCCTCTCTCCGCCGTTTAAATCTGACCGATGGGGCCCGCTCGTTAGTGGCTTGCCGAAGCGGTAAGTGGAGGCGCCCTGGCGAAATACGCCTTCGACGTGGCCCTTCGCTGGATTTTCTATTTTCTGTTAATTTCCAGATTTTGACCAGAACTTTGACCAGCCATAACTTTTTATCCATAAGTCCAAATCAATTGATTCTTTTTGCATCTGGTTTGTCTTGAGCTCCTCTATTTTCTGGCAAATTTTGGTATTTTCATCATGTTCACAGAATTTCTGGTGAACAGAACAGTAATATGTGACATTTTCAATTGCATTTTTAAAATATTTCCAGAGGGAAATACTTTTGGATTTGAAACCTAGGAGTTTGTGGACAACCCAACAGAGCAAGGCAAGCCATGTCATCCATTGCATGAAGCATTTCAATAGTGTTGGTTGTTTAATTGAATTATATGCATTATTTTAATATGTGACAATTTAGAGTAATATTATTTGGATGCTTAGCTACTGCCTTGTTAAATTATTCCTGATAAATACCCATACTGGTTAAATGCTTGTCAACACTAAATCTAATTGGTTGATCTAGTGTCACCTGTCCGGACTTATCCGTGCAGCCACATTTGCCGGTATGGGACGGCCTTGACTTGGTCTGGCTTTGTGCTCTTTTATCGGTACCACCAAACTAGGGAGGGTTATGCGTGCGTGCTGCCCTGATCAGGTAGACGACGATAATCCTGTGAGCCCAGTTGAGTTATTTTGCCGGCGTCCCCGTTTGGGACAGTTAGTGGCCACGACGGTGGCAGGTGTCACGGGGTGACACAGGGGCCACCCAGGACATGACCCTGGGAGGGTATGCTTGTCGGTGGTACGATAGGGGAGTCACGGGTCAGGCAGGTTTCGTTGGAGCAGCCCCGGTCCACACGAATGGGAGCAAGAGGCCAGGAGCTCCATAGTGTGGGTAAAGTGCGCAACCTCTACAGAGTGTAAGAATCTATTCGAATAGCCGCGTCCACGGTATTGGACAGTCCGTACTAGGCCACGGGATGATCAACCGTAATACTGATAATAATGATGGAAGAACTTGTCTTATGTCCGGAAGTGCTCAGTGGATTGTGAGCATTCCGAGGGTTGTGGGACAACCCAGACGAGAGTAAGTTGGTGACAGTAAGCAACTCAGTATTTAATATGTTAATTGCCATGCTATTGTTTGCTGCATTGTTTTGGTTGCCATGAGCTTGCGAGTACATTCCAAGTGCTCACCTGGCGTATCATGCCAGATGCAGGAGAAGCCGAGGACGGAGGTCCCGAAGGTTCGTGCTACGCTAACTAGGCCGTGTCCACAGCAGTGTCCCTGTGGATGGATTTTTCCGCGCTATGTTCCGCTACGCTGTAGAATCACCTTGTAGTATCGAGGCCCTGCTATGTTCCATAAATAATGTAGATATTGTCTCAGCACGTGCAGTGCTTTTGGCCTCGCTATCGATGTAAATTATGAGCTTGTACTCGATATCTATCAATAAAGTTCAGTTCAGTTCTGTTCCAAGTTGTTGTGTGTGTCCAGAAGGCATGATCTCTGGGTTGGAAACACTGGTAAACCGGTTCTCTGAGCCGGGGTGCCACAATACCCGTGGTGACAATGGGGTATTATATTGATTCACTTGATATATGTTTTGGCACTCAACTCGCGGATTCCCGAGGTGACATTGGGGTAATCTATGCATAGGGGTTGATGCATGTTTTCATTATCTTTTCTCCGATAGAAACTTTGGCGGTGCTCCTTGGAGTTCTTTGTGTGGATTGAATATTATGATTATGAAGTTGTTTGATGCATATCATATAATCAACTCATGGATACTTGTGGTGACATTGGAGTATCTAGGTGACATTAGAGTTGGTTGATGTGTATCATATGGTGTTATTTTAGTACGAACTCTAGGGCTGTTTGTGACACTTATAGGAATAGCTCAATAGATCGATCAGAAAGGATAACTTTGAGGTGGTTTCGTACCCTACAAACAATTTCTATCTTATGTTCTCCGCTAATAGGAACTTGGGAGTGATTCTTTATTGCACGTTGAGGGATGGTTATATGATCCAATTATATTAGCATTGTTGAGAGATTGCACTAGCGAAAGTATGAACTCTAGGCCTTGTTTCTAAGCATTGCAATACCGTTTATGCTCACTTTTGTTACTTGCTACCTTGCTGTTTTCAAATCATAATATTCAATCCACACAAAGAACCCCATTGTCACCACAGGTATTCATATGCAAGACATACATCAAGTGTTCTCAAATCTGAAATATTCAATCCGACAATAACGAAACCTCAAAGGGAAAAGATTTGATTCATCACAACAAAGATAGAGAGGGACGAAACACCATGTGATCCAACTATATTAACAAAGCTCGCGGTACATCAAGATCGTGCCAAATCAAGAATGCGCGCGAGAGAGAGAGATAAAACACATAGCTACTGGTACAAACCCTCAGCCCCGAGGGTGAACTACTCCCTCCTCGTCATGGAGACCGCCGGGATGATGAAGATGGCCTCCGGTGATGATTTCCCCCCTCCGACAGGGTGCCGGAAAAGGGCTGTAGATGAGATCGTGGAGGTACAGAGGCTTGCGGCGGCGGAGTCGAAGTTCTAGGGTTATTTCTGGGGGTTTCTCTATTTATAGGATTTTTCAGCGTTGGAATCAGGTCAGACGGAGCCACGTGAGCCCCACGAGGTACCAGGGCGCGTCTGGGGGGTGGCGTGCCCTGGTGCCTCGTGGGCACTGGGTGGCCCCCCTCCAGTGGGTCTTGGTTCCAGTATTTTTTATTTATTCCATAAAAAATCTCCAAAAAGTTTCATCCAATTCCAAGAACTTTTATTTCTGCACAAAAAACAACACCATGGCAATTCTGCTGAAAACAGCGTCAGTCCGGGTTAGTTCTAATCAAATCATACCAAAACCATATAGAATTGTTATAAACATGGCACGAATACTTCATAAATTATAGATACATTGGAGACGTATCAGCATCCCCAAGCTTAATTCCTGCTCGTCCTCGAGTAGGTAAATGATAAAAGAAATAATTTATGAAGTGTGAATGCTAGCATAGTGCATAAGTTTGATCAATGATAATTTCAATCACTTTTTCTAGCACCAATATATATCATAATCAGTAGCTCATCTCATAAAACTTCTCATGATCATGTAGTAAGCTATTCACATGTTTAAAATATAGGCCATAAACTTTCTTGAAAACTAACAAACTATGTTCTCAGTCATCAAACAATTGCAATTCATCTTATTTTTAGGAAGGGTCTATGTAAGAGCTTTGATCTAGCAAATTCCACACACTCAACCATCATTTAGTCTTCCATGATTGCTGACACTCAAAGCATATTTTTAGAACAAACTGTTTCAGTCAAACACATAGGAAGATAGGGGCTTAATGTTTCGCCTCCCAACTTATTTATCTCAGGGATAATGTCAGCAATAATAACTCATGATCATCTATATTCAACTGGATATATGTGCCCGGATCTTTCCCTACCACATAATGCTTGCCAACTAAAGAATAAATAAAGCGGAATAGGGATGAACATTAATGACTCTTGCATAAAAGTAAATACAGAAAAGTAAAAGATAGGCCCTTCGCAATGGGAAGCAGAGGTTGTCATGCGCTTTTTGTTGTTGGATGCACAAGCCCTTAATGCAAAGGAACGTCACGTTATGTTGCCCCTTGTGATAGCAACCTTTATTATGCAGTCTATCGCTTTTATTTCTTTACCATCACAAGTTCGTACAACGCTTATTTTCCCTTGCAATAAAAGATCATACATATTTTAGGAGCAATTTTTATTGCTTTTTGCACCGATGACAACTTACTTGAAGGATCTTATTCAATCCATAGGTAGGTATAGTGGACACTCATGGCAAGAAACTGGGTTTAAGAGTTTTTGGATGCACAAGTAGTATCTCTACTTAGTACGAATTTTTGGCTAGCAAAAGATCCTAAGCAAGCACCACATGTTAGAGGATCCATGACAATATAACTTCTATGTGAATATAAACAAACATAACTCATTACGTTGTCTTCCTTGTCCAACGTCAACTACTTGATCAAGCTTGAAAATAATTAATGGGGGCTCACAATCATAGAAGATGTCCAAGATAGTATATTTATATGTGAAAATTCTCTTCCTTCAAAATTCTTTCATGAATTGTTCAAGTGACCAATGCTATGTTTGTTAACTTTCAATAAATTTTACCACTTATACTTCTTGTATGTGAAGTCACTACTCCCCATGGGACAAGCATATGAAGCATATAAATTTAAAATTTATGATATTCAATTCATTTCAACAATTTACTCATAGGATATAAGTGAAGAATAAGAGTAAATGACAAACTACTCCAAAAAGATATATGTGAAGATCAAATGAGTAGTTAAGCAATTAAGTAGCTATGTGAGAACTCTATCTTATTTAAAAATTTCAGATCTTATTATTTTATTCAAACAGCAAACAAAATGAAAATAAAAGGACACTCCAAGAATGGCACATATCATGTGAAGAAGCAAAAACTTAGGCTCAACGAAAACTGACCGATAGTTATTGAAGAAGAAAGGTGGGATGCCTACCGGGGCATCCCCAAGCTTAGATGCTTGAGACTTCTTGGAATAATAACTTGGGGTGCCTTGGGCATCCCCAAGCTTGAGCTTTTGTGTCTCCTTAATTCCTCTCATATCACGGTTTCCCTAAATCTTAAATACTTCACACAAAACTTAACAAGAACTCGTGAGATAAGTTAGTATAAATCAACTCAAAACTTTAACATTCTATACTGTAGCAAATCACTAAAATTATAATTAAACATTGCATACTAAATGCCTCTTCATATTTAATACTCCTATCCTCAAATAGAAACATTAAACACGCAAACATATGCAAACAATGCAACTATAACAGCAATCTGCCAAAACAGAACAGTCTGTAAAGGGTGAATAAGAATCCATAATTTCCTAACTCCAAAAATTCTTAAAAATTACCACGTGACAGAGAACTCATGCATGCTTACTGTGTAAAAATTTCAGATTTTTATCATGTTCTGACTATTCAGGAATATTCTGGACATAACAGAAAACTTTCTGTTTTCAAACAGCAACACATGAACTTGCAAACTGAGCATGGTAAAGGCTATAATTGGCATTTTATTGAACTAAAAGATACAAAACATGATTATTGATAACAGAAAGCAAATCTCAATAAAAGAAAATGATGCTCCAAGCAAAACTCATATTATGTGACGAATAAAAATATAGCTCCGAGTGAGGTTACCGATAGTGTTGAAGACGAAAGAGGGGATGCCTTCCGGGGCATCCCCAAGCTTAGTTGCTTGGGTCTTCCTTGAATATTACCTTGGGGTGCCTTGGGCATCCCCAATCTTAGGGTCTTTCCACTCCTTATTCTCCTCATATCGATATCTCACACAAAACTTGAAGACTTCAATCACACAAAACTTAACGAAACTTGTGAGATAGGTTAGTATGATAAAAATAAATCATCCACTTAGGTACTGTCAAGACAAGATTCATAATTGTTCTCACATAATTCCTACTGTATTCTATCATTTCCACAATTTATATTACTCAATATAAGCTATGGAAACACTAAAACAAGCAAACTATGCACCGAAAACAGAATCTGTCAAAAACAGAACAGCATGTAGTGAGCGATTTAAAAACCATACTTCTGTACCTCCAAAAATTCTGAAAAATTAGGACAACGTAAAAAATTTGTAACCCAATACTTGTGTAAAAATTTCATAATTTTTTCATGCTCCAGTACAGAATAGAAATTCCAGCACTGGACGCAAAAGTTTCTGTTTTTGCACAGAATGCAATCAACAAGCATCCACACTATCCCAAAGGCTTTACTTGGCACATTATTGAAAGAAAACATATAAAACATGATTAATACAGTAGCTTAATCATGTGGACACACAAAAACAGTAGGTAAAAATATTGGGTTGTCTCCCAACAAGCGCTTTTCTTTAAAGCCTTTTTAGCTAGGCATGATGATTTCAATGATGCTCACATAATAGTAAAGAATTGAAACACAAAAAGAGCATCATGAATCATATGACAATCACATTTAAGCCTAACCCACTTCCTATGCATAGGAATTTTGTGAGCAAATAGTTTATGGGTGCAAGAATCAACTAGCATAGGAAGGCAAAACAAACATAACTTCAAAACTTTCAACACATAGAGGGGAAGCTTGATATTATTGCAACACCTACAAGCATATGATCCTCTCTCATAATAATTTTCAGTAGCATCATGAAGAAATTAAACAATATATCCATCACACAAAGCATTCTTGTCATGATGCATAAACTTAGAATTTTTATGACTCTCCACACAAGCAATTTTCTTCTCATTCATAATAGTGAGAGCAAACTCAACAAAATAACTATCATGAGATACTTGATTGGCATAATCCAATTGAAAATTAAAATCATGATGACAAGTTTCATAGTTATCATTATTATTTATAGCATACATGTCATCACAATAATCATCATAGATAGGAGGCATGCAATCATCATAATAAATTTTCTCATCAAAACTTGGGGGAGTAAAAATATCATCTTCATAAAACATAGCATCCCCAAGCTTGTAGCTTTGCATATCATTAGCATCATGGATATTCAGAGAATTCATACTAGCAACATTGCAATCATGCTCATCATTCAAATATTATATGCCAAACATTTTATTGAATTCTTCTTCTATCAATTGAGCACAATTATCGGTATCCTTATTTTCAAGAAAGACATTATAAAGATGAATAATATGAGGCAACCTCAATTCCATTTTTTGTAGTTTTATTTTTATAAAACCAAACTAGTGATAAACAAGAAACTAAAAGATTTGATTGCAAGATCTCAAGATATACCTTCAAGCACTCACCTCCCCGGCAACGGCGCCAGAAAAGAGCTTGATGTCTACTACACAACTTATTCTTGTAGACTCGTGTTGGGCCTCCAAGCGCAGAGTTTTGTAGGAGAGTAGCAATTTTCCCTCAAGTGGATGACCTAAGGTTTATCAATCCGTGGGAGGCGTAGGTTGAAGATGGTATCTCTCGAACAACCCTGCAACCAAATACAAGAAATCTCTTGTGTCCCCAACACACCCAATACAATGGTAAATTGTATGGGTGCACTAGTTCGGCGAAGAGATGGTGATAAAAGTGTAGTATGGATAGTAGATATAGGTTTTTGTAATCTGAAAATATAAAAACAGCAAGGTAGAAAGTGATAAAATGGAGCACAAGCGGTATTGCAATGCTTAAAAACAAGGCCTAGGGTTCATACTTTCGCTAGTGCAATCTCTCAACAATGCTAACATAATTGGATCATATAACCCTCCCTCAACGTGCGATAAAGAATCACTCCCAAGTTCCTATTAGCGGAGAACATAAGATAGAAATTGTTTGTAGGGTACGAAACCACCTCAAAGTTATTCTTTCCGATCGATCTATTGAGCTATTCCTATAAGTGTCACAAACAGCCCTAGAGTTCGTACTAAAATAACACCATATGATACACATCAACCAACTCTAATGTCACCTAGATACTCCAATGTCACCACAAGTATCCGTGAGTTGATTATATGATATGCATCAAACACCTTCATAATCATAATATTCAATCCACACAAAGAACTCCAAGGAGCACCCCAAAGTTTCTATCGGAGAAAAGATAATGAAAACGTGCATCAACCCCTATGCATAGATTACCCCAATGTCACCGCGGGAATCCGCGAGTTGAATGCCAAAACATATATCAAGTGAATCAATATAATACCCCATTGTCACCACGGGTATTCATATGCAAGACATACATCAAGTGTTCTCAAATCTGAAATATTCAATCCGACAATAACGAAACCTCAAAGGGAAAAGATTCGATTCATCACAACAAAGATAGAGAGGGAAGAAACACCATGTGATCCAACTATATTAACAAAGCTCGCGGTACATCAAGATCGTGCCAAATCAAGAACGCGCGCGAGAGAGAGATAAAACACATAGCTACTGGTACAAACCCTCAGCCCCGAGAGTGAACTACTCCCTCCTCGTCATGGAGACCGCCGGGATGATGAAGATGGCCTCCAGTGATGATTTCCCCCCTCCGGCAGGGTGCCAGAAAAGGGCTGTAGATGAGATCATGGAGGTACAGAGGCTTGCGGCGGCGGAGTCGAAGTTCTAGGGTTATTTCTGGGGGTTTCTCTATTTATAGGATTTTTCAGCGTTGGAATCAGGTCAGACGGAGCCACGTGGGCCCCACGAGGTACCAGGGCGTGCCTGGGGGGGCGGGGGTGGCGCACCCTGGTGCCTCATGGGCACTGGGTGGCCCCACTCCAGTGGGTCTTGGTTCGAGTATTTTTTATTTATTACATAAAAAATCTCCAAAAAGTTTCATCCAATCCCAAGAACTTTTATTTCTGCACAAAAAACAACACCATGGCAATTCTGCTGAAAACAGCGTCAGTCCGGGTTAGTTCTAATCAAATCATACCAAAACCATATAGAATTGTTATAAACATGGCATGAATACTTCATAAATTATATATATGTTGCAGACGTATCAGTGGCACAGGACCTGGTTTTACTGCAAGGACACATCCCCCGAAGGTCAGAACAAATTGCCGGGCTACCGAGCAACCCGGCTTACCAACACCACCTTCCCGGGTCTTGCTCCCCAAGAAGAGAGAGAGAATCTGGAGCCTCTCTATCCGAAGATGAACGCATTGATTGCGCACGGCCTCACCGGTGTCGATCTGACCCGGACTTGGGTCGAGTGGTGAATCCAGCCACTCAGCTTCAGAACCCGGCTCATGCACACATACACCGGCCACCACGATGACCCGCTCCGTTTCAGTTCGGTTAACCTTAAGGAAAAGGAAGTCCTAAAGTTTGCCAAGAAGCTTCTTGGCGAAACAAAGGATGATATCAAGCTTGTGGGGCTCGCCCCATTCTTTGTCAACAACCTGGCCCCTGCGGTAAGCCGTTTCTGTTCTCTTCATCTTGCCTTTGCTGTTCCCTTTATCGTGACTCAGTCGACCCGCCCGTATACAGGAGAACGACGATTGGTGGCGGGTTGAAGCCCAAGACCCGGCTCTTCGAGAGGACGCCGAAGAAGAGTCGGATAATGAAGAAGACTATGAGGTAGAACTTGATTCCCTTGGCCACCTTTTTAACCAGATTGCTGATGCTTAGTTACTCATCTCAGGAGGAAGCTGAAGTTAGCCACCACAATGAGCCAGAGGTAACCTTGATCTCCTCCGACTCTGACTCCCCAATATCTATTCGAAAGAAAACCCGGGTTGTAATCCGCAAAGTTCGAAGGAAACCCCGGGTTGCCGTCCGTAAAGTCCCCCTTTCACACTAGGATGCTCATTTGGATCCCCAATTTGTTTTGAAGAAAACACAGCAAGCCGGAACCTCCAAACGGAAGACCCAGAGTTGTGAAGGCGAGTTGAGTGGCGGGCTTCCATATAAGCCGCCATCCCGTAGAGCGCGGGCAGAGGTGCTTCTTAGTCCAACTCCCTCTTTTCCTCTAGCTGGTTGTTTCAAGGAACCCTTACACTTAAATGACTCGGTCTATCAGACATCCCCCTCTTCGGATGAATCAAGCGCCACTCAGGCGCCGACTTTCAACATCAACCTGGGGTAAGCACATTAAGTATTCGTGTGTCATCCAACGGCTCTCTATGTTATAACCTTTAACTGACTTGAGTCTTTGCTCCTTACAGTGCCAAGGCCATCAAAAAGAAGACGAGCGCCACAGCCGGGTCATCTAACCCGGTTACTCAAACGGTCCCTCGGGAAGAGACAGAGGCCCCCTTGATTATTCAGGATGAGCCGGCCTTTCAGCCCAGCCTGCCGCCTCGAGATACCGCAAGCCCGGCTCGCGCTTCCTCTGCTGCTGCTCAGGAGAGGGAACATTTAACTGAAGATCAACCCAAACAGCAGCCCGAGGCCCCGGCTCAAGAAGAAGTGGTGGTGATGTGTGAGCGGCAAACTACTGCACCAGAAGCCTCCACTGCTCTTACCAAGGTTCCTGCCAAACCTGAGCCGGCCCCGAAGGATAAGGGGAAGATGGCTCTTGAATTTTCTGCCTTTGAAGACCAAGACACCACCTCTTTACACCAAGCTATGCTGACCCGACTATCTGAAAGCCGGGACACAGAAATTGCTATGATAACCTCACTGAAGAGAAAATATGAGGTAATTTGTACCCTCTTATGAACCATATATATATGTAGCCCCCAAGGGCCGGGTCATTATAGAATGATGACCCGGGACTTCAAAATTTAACTTGTATGCATAGCTGCAATCGGTGACCCCAAAGGCCGGCTCACCATTCATGACGAGCGGGTCTTCATAACTTAGCAGGATAGATCAAATTATGCATTAGCCCCCAAGTGCCACGTAGAATGCCTGCATCTGCATGGAACTTGCTCTGCTGCTTGTTTTAAGAAGCACGAAAACATGTAGCTCCCATGTGCCAGGTTGTCCTTTAGGGCGGCTCGGGTCATGCGTATATGATGTATAACTGATACTGCCCTGCAGGATATGCTGGATCAAGCGGAGGCGCAGGCTTCCTTCTTCCGAAAGGAGGCAAGGAAGGAAAAGAAGCTACGCAAAAAGGCTAAAGAATCTTTTGCTGAAGCTAACAAGTCTTTGGTTATTGTGAGGGGCACCTTGCAAGAAACTGAAGCAGCAAGAGCCGCCCTAGTCGCGCGTGCTGAAGAGGCTGAGGACAAACTTGAGCCGGTGACGCAAGAACTGGCGACTCTAAAGGGCCAGATCACCGCCATGTGCCGGGCCATCTTTGGTAAGTAAAACAGACCACTATGCACCAATTATTCCGACTTGAATATGCTAGGCCGGATTTACTGATCGTACACACTTATTCGTTAAGGTCGCAAGAACCAAACCCTTATTCAGCAACCATTGGTGAAATTGAAGGCGGTGTATACCCTCGTAGAGCAGCTGTACATAGGCGGCTGTCGTTGCATAATGGCCGCAAAGAACACCAAGGCGCCGCTGCAATTGATTGCCGACACGTTGAAGGAGTTGTCTGTTGTGCCCAGGTGGTTTGACGACTGGAAGAAGGCGGGTTGCCATTCTGGGGCTCTAACAGCGCTTGCGCGAGCCAATGCATATGTGCCAGAACTCGATCCGGCTCAAATTGTGGGCGGGTATCCAGAGTTCAATGTGGACGACTCGCCTTTCAGCAAAAAAGACTTTCAACGCTATATCAAAGAAACCCGGGTTGCAGCCACCGAGATTGCCGAAGAAGTAGATCTGACCAAGTACCAGGCCAGCTATACAAAGGAGAACGAGCGGATGGAGATGCCAAATCATGAGCCGGTTGCTCTAACCCAAACGCGTAAGCCATCTTTCGCTCCTGAAGTCGACCCCTCCTCCCTGATAACAGCCGATGCCTTATTTGAAGCGTTGTGCTCAATTCAGTGGTCAACCGGCGAGTCAAGTCAAGAGGCGGAGGATGGCAACATCCACAAAGAGCCGGCACATGGTGCTTCTGTGGCGCCCCGCCTGAATACCACTGTAGTCAGACGGTCACCGCAGATACCAGCCCAGGAGATCACTCTGGCATGCGCTTTTACAACAAGTATCATGAACCCAGACATTTCTATTAATGGATATATCAGTCTTACATGGTATATTACAAGGGGAATGGCAGCGGAAAAGCTCTATCTAAGACACCATGGTCTTGGTGCGGCTCCAATCCATAGGGATCTGACTGGGTTACTCTTCTAGCCTGCGAATACTCCGGCTCCTCGGTAGAGGGCGTCGAATCCTTAGGTGAACCTGGCCACATTGAAGGCCGCTGAGTACTTTTGAATGTACTCGCAAGCAAACCATACCAACATATACACCAAGCAAAGCAAACCATGGCATTCAAGCATGCATTTAGTATCTTAACAGTATTAACTATCATGTTATGATAGGATTATCTAGCAAGATTAAACATCTAGCAGCATTAATCATCATGTCATAGCAGGATTATCTAGCATGATAATTACTGAAGTAAATGCAGTAAAGTAAAGTATATCAGATAAATGATCCGAACTCCGAATATGCTCACGATCCAAATCTGATCCAGGCATTGCGGTCACCCGACCACTCATCTCATAGCCATCTCATGGCTAGCATTCAAACCTTTGACATCATTTGACGTCCATGCATCTGCACTGCAAGTCTGACAACCCTTACCACTCTCTGGTTCAGTCTTAACAATACGTTATATAGTTTGTTCCTCCAGACTCGACACAGACCAAATAGTGGCCTCATACGAACTGTCCATGACCGAGGACGCGGCTATTCGAATAGATTTTACACTCTGCAGAGGTTGCGCACTTTACCCACACCATGGAGCTCCTGGCCTCGTACTTTAGTACATGTTCCCATTCGGGTGGACCGGTGCTGCTCCAACAAAACTCGTCTATTGCCCGGCACTCTTGCGGCCCCACCGACAATCATCCCCTCCCAGGGTCATGTCCTGGGTGGCCCCTGTGTCACCCCGTGACACCTGCCACCGTCGTGGCCAAACAAAACTGTCCCAAACAGGGACCTGAGCTCAATAACCAAACTAGGCTCACAAGATTATCGCCGCCTACCGGGCCAGGGTAGCGCGCACGCATAACCTTCCCTATTTGGTGGTACCGACAAGAGGCAAGACAATAGACCAAGCTAGGGCCGTCCCATACCGGCAAATGTGGTTGCACTGATGAGCTCGATTCGGTGACACTATGACTCGATCCAGTCGACGGAGGAGGTTGTCATCATTAAGTCACATTCTTTATTATTGCAATAACAGTCATAATGCATACTGTAACAACTATGAAAACATAACAACCTATCTCCATACAATATCACAACGAGTCACTAGTGCGACAATATGATGAGCATTAGCAGGTAATGAAAATAGCAAGTTCAACTTAGCAGGAGTTTAACTACTACTAACACAGGCATATTTATTAATTAAACACGCAATAATAACACAGAGTAATGCTTTAGGGCATATATCAGATGGTCGGCTTGCCTGGGGGTGAAGGAATACTCCGGAAGAAGTGTAATCACCTCGCGGAAAATTCGCCGGAAAGGATTCTCTCTCGGAGGGGCTGAATGAGGGCAAGGGCAAAATGGGCATTTTCAGAATGTGTGAACATGGTGAAAGTGATGTCATCGGAACGGGCTCGACGAGCTGAGAAGGTGGGCTTTGGATTCACCTCGATCGGAGTTACGAGCGAAAAGTTGTGGCCGTTCGTTGTTTAGGCAGAAAATGTATTCATTTTCGCTCTAAACCAGTGAACGTCCGCAATTTAACCTTTTCACCGCCGGGCTGAGACCGAAGACGTCTTTCGGGGAATACGCTTTCCGAAGTGGAAAGCGCACTCTGGCGTACCCGCCTCCACTTATCCAGGTGGCCGGCCCCCACTCGCTGACATCTGGGGCCCACGCTGCCTTCTCTCTCCTCCTCCTTCCTTCTTCCTCCTCTTCTTCTCTGCCCCAACGCGGCAATGGGAAGAGGGGTTCCGGCGCGGGTTCCGGCGCTCAGGTGGGCTACTCCGGCAGGCGAGCGGACGGGCGGGCGCGCCGGCGAGCGCCGCGTCCGAGGATGGGTAGCAGGAGCCGCGGGGATGGCTACTGGTGCGGCTGCGCGCGGCGGCATCCATGGCCGAGGGCGGCGGTTCCCCGGTGAAGTAGGTGCTCCGGTGGCCGAGAGGGCCGGGTGAGGGTACCGGCGAGGTCGTCGGGGAACGGCGCATCCATGGATGGACTACTCGGGCGGTGGGGGTGGCTGGCTGAGCGGCGATGGTGGCGGCCGTGGGCGGCTGCTCGCCGAAAATTGAGGCGCTCCGGCGAGGTATTCGGCCGGGCAAGAGTGCAGGGGAGGTCCATAGTGAGAGGGGAGGAGGTTGAGGTACTCGGGGCAGCTCGGGTGCGGCTATTTATAGCCGAGCGAGCTCGCCGGATAAGCTCGGCCGCCGTGGCCTTCTTATCCACGCACTGAAGCTCCGGCGACACGCGGAGGGTGGAGGTGATGTCGGCATGGATTCCGGGAGAGTGGAGAAGCCGACAGTGGCTTCGGGAAAGCTCGGAGAGGAAGAGGACAGAAGGGAAGACGATGGCGTCACGGGCGCACAGTACGGCGGAGCTGCCGTGGCATGGGGAGGAAGAAATCGGAGAGGAGAAGGTGCGGGAGAGGGGTACGTGGGTGGTGCGGAGTCACCGGACATGTTTGGACAAGCGGGGACTGTCTGGAGACGACCGGACGGAGCTGACAAAGTGCAGAGCACCATTTCTGCACGGTGGCTGCGTGGTCACCACGCGCACTACCAGCTCTGGCACTTTCCTGCCTGTCCAACCTTGTCAAACAGGTGCACCACCGCTCAAATAGACAAAATGGGTCATTGGAGAAGCCAGGAAAGGTCTAGGTGGGTCGAGGGGATCCAAAAAAGTTTCTGGACAGAAACTTGGGGAGGAAGTTGTGGTCAGATAGATGTGGCAATGAGCTTTCCAGATTTTCACAGGGGAAATAGATAAGAAGGAGCACCTGCTGGAGAAATTTGAAGCAAATTGGACCAAGTTTGAATGCAGTTCCTTTACAATGCCAAATTTGGTCCAGAAACTTGACTTTGAAGCTGCACTCATCTGGTTTGATGAAATGAGCTGAATTTTTTTGGAGAGTAATTATTTGGAGATATGAAGGTACTGGAAAAATTTCAGCTCATTTGGAAATGCCAAAGTGGTACTTCCTTCACAGAGCTTGAATCTGGACAGAAACTAGATGGAATTTTTGGGAGAAAATGGCTAGATAAAATGATGTGAATTTTTTCATGATCACATCATATATGGAATATGAGGTCCTGGATTAATTTGAGAATTTTTGAAGCAATATAAAATATAGTTGCTTCACAACCTCAAAATAAGTCCAGAAACAAAAATTGGAAGATGTGCTCAAAATTTGAACTATGGAACTTGGGATCTTGATGGAAATGGTGAAGATATGGATAGGAGAAGCTTCACAAATTATTTGGTATTTTTCCTGGCTACCAAAGTGGTAGCTCCTTTGGAAAGTGCCCAAATTGCAATATTGGCTTTAAATAGGAAAAGCCAATTTCCCTTATTTAATTATTGCCAATATTTTTATGGGAGCTCAATATGGTCACAAAGAATATCTCCACAAGTTTTCATGAACTTTGGAGATGGATAGATAGTTTCCTGGATTTAATTCCTTTAAACAGCAGAAAAAGGAATTAATTTTAAATGAAAAATATTGCAAATGACTTGGCAATATTTTTGCATATCCAGGGTTTACAAAGATAGGATGATTACTGGGAAAAGTTTGGGAGGCAACAGAGCAAAGAAAATTGGGGTTGCTTTGTAATGGCAGGAATTAGGGTTTCCCTTCCGGTGGATCGGAGAGTAGGGTTTCGGTGGCAAAATCTTGAGAAAAATATCTTGGGTGGCAAGGTTGAATTGGAGAGAATCTCTGGTTGGGTGGGAGAGGCAAGGCGAAGTGACCATCTTCATATACCCAAAGGCAAGAGAAAATCCAATAACACCGAAAAAAAGACGGGAGCCAAATCCCGCGAAGGAAAAAAACAAAGAGTGAAAACCAGGGTGTCACAGCTTCATCGGGCGCGGGTGCCAGCTCTAACCCGGCAACATAAAACGCCGGCTTGTCCTTTTGTAGTCTGAACTGGAAAAACTTTTGCCGTGGCCGCAGCAGATGGGCGGCTTGTAATAGTATAGCGTAAAACACTTGTCGCAGATGCCAGTGCCATCGCGTACTATGATTGGTTACTGCCTGTACAAATACTTTGCTCTTCTGTGAATCCTCTTTGGGCTTCGAGAGTCGGTGTCTGCAATGAGAGTGATTCTGCTGAAGTGATAACAATTGCATATAATTGTGATATCTGTAATCACATAACCAACAAGTAATCTTTGTTACCGTTTGCAATGAATTAAGAATATTAAAGGGAACTAGTAAATGCCATGTATGAATGTATGTATGTATGCAGAGATGAGATGAAGGCAGAAAAATATAACTGTGACAAGCCGGTTTTTGTAAAATCCAACTTTGAAAGACCGGCTTATAAAGTTCAAGTCTGATTTTGCTTTCATGAAGCTGGCACGTTGGCCTGTTGGTTTGTCCTCGCTTTCTGAAAGCCGGCTCTCACGCAACCAATCGAACGTTTTAACTCTGATGAATTCAGGGTCACCTATGTGATTGACTCATCAGACGTACGTCGGGTCGCTTTTTAGGGAGTAGCATCTTGCTAACAGGCAGGTTTAACTAACTTTGTGGCATCTCTCCGGGTTAAAGGGTTTTGTAAGCTAAACTCAATTGAGTTGGAAGCCCCCAAGTAACCAAGATCAACAAATAAAGATCCAGCACACAAGTTTTGAGGTGAAACAACACTTTTATACAGTGCTGCTGGTCGTTATTTTATTTGATCGAAAACAGGTATATACATGATAGAAGGTATGCACAAAGATGTGACCCAGTCGATGACTCAGGTGTAATATGGCTGGAGTTGGGCAATGTTCCAGGGCCGGCTTGTTTCCTCCTCAGAGGTACGTGATTTATCTGCCTCACGTATATCAATCAGGTAATATGACCCATTGTTGAGATTCTTTCTGACCACAAATGGCCCTTCCCAAGGTGGTGAAAGCTTATGCATGCCTGTCTGGTCTTGTATCAGACGGAGCACTAAGTCACCTTCCTGAAAAGTGCGGCTTCGAACTCTACGGCTATGATAGCGGCGTAGGTCTTGCTGATAGATTGCAGATCTAGACGCGGCAAGTTCGCGTTCTTCTTCCAGAGCATCAAGAGCGTCTTGTCGAGCGTGCTCATTATCATATTCCACATAAGCCGTCACGCGAGGCGAGTCATGATGGATATCGCTTGGAAGTACAACTTCTGCACCATAGACTAGCAAAAACGGCGTATACCCTATTGACCTGTTGGGAGTAGTCCGTATACTCCAAAGCACCGCAGGTAATTCCTCTTCCCAGCAACCCGGCGTGCGCTGCAAAGGTACCATGAGCCAGGGTTTGATGCCACGCAGCAATTCCTGATTGGCTCTTTCTGCCTGCCCATTAGACTGAGGATGCGCAACGGATGTTAGATCAAGCCGGATATGCTCTTGCTGACAGAACTGCTTCATGACTCCCTTGGAAAGATTGGTGCCATTGTTTGTAATTATACTGTGCGGATAACCAAAACGAAAGATTAGCTTTTTCAGAAACTTGACTGCTGTAGCAGCATCACAATGGCTGACAGGCTCTGCCTCAACCCACTTGGTAAACTTGCCCACAACCACCAGTAGGTGTGTATGCTTGTTCTTAGAACGTTTGAAGGGTCAAACCATATCAAGCCCCCAGACTGCAAAAAGCCAAGTTATCAGAATCATCCTCAACTCTTGAGCCGGCACATGAGCCCGACGAGCATATTTCTGGCAACCATCACACTTGCGTACAATGTCCTCTGCATCAGCATGAGCTGTGAGCCAGTAAAAACCGTGCCAGAAAGCTTTCGCGACCAGTGATCGTGAGCCGGCATGGTGTCCACAGTCACCCGAATGAATCTCATTGAGAATTGCGCGGCCCTCCTCCGGTGAAACACAACGCTGAAAGACACCAGCGACACTACGCCGATGCAACTCACCGTTGACGATAGTCATGGACTTGGATCGTCTGATGATCTATCGTGCAAGGATTTCCTTTGTTGGCAGTTCTCCCCATCTTAAGTAAGCCAAATAGGGGACCATCCAATCAGGTGTAGCGTGGACAACAGCCACTAGAGCCGCCTCCGGGTTAGGAATAGCCAAGTCCTCCTCTGTTGGCAACTTGACAGACGGGTTGTGTAAAATGTCCAGGAACACATTGGGCGGCACCGGCTTGCGCTGAGAACCCAAACGAGAGAGTGCGTCTGCCGCCTCGTTCTGTCGGCGATCAATATGATCAACTTGATAACCTTTGAAGTGTCCAGCAATGTTGGTGACCGAGTGCCGGTAAGCCGCCATAAGGGGATCCTAGGAATCCCATGTACCAGAAACCTGCTGGGCCACCAAGTCTGAGTCGCCCAAACATCTGAACCGACTCAAGTTCATCTCCTTGGCCATCCGAAGCCCATGAAGCAAGGCCTCATTTCTGCTGCATTGTTAGTACAGGGGAACATGAGTCTTAAAACATAACAGAACTTATCTCCGCGTGGGGAAGTAATCACAACTCCAGCCCCCGAGCCTTCAAGCTGCCTTGAGCCGTCAAAGTGGATGGACCAGTATGTTGTGTCGGGCTTCTCTTCGAGAGCCTGTAATTCTGTCCAATCATTAATGAAATCCACCAATGCCTGAGACTTGATTGCTTTGCGGGGCACGTATTTGAGATGATGCGGACCAAGCTTGATGGCCCACTTAGCAACCCGGCCTGTCGCCTCCCGGTTCTGGATTATATCCCCAAGAGGTGCTGAGCTGACCACAGTGATTGGATGCTCGTGGAAGTAATGCTTCAGCTTGCGGCTAGCCATAAATACTCTGTAGACCAATTTCTGCCAATGTGGATATCGCTGCTTGGACTCGGTTAACACCTCACTGATATAATACACGGGGTGCTGGACTGGGTATTACTTGCCGTCCTCCTTGCGCTCTACCACGACTGCCACACTTACCGCCTTGTTATTGGAAGCAATATATAGCAACATCGGTTCCTTCTCACGAGGGGCAGCAAGGACTGGCGGCTCAGACAACTGCTTCTTGAGGGCCTCGAAAGCCTGATCTGCACCATCACTCCAGACGAAGTTATCTGATTTTTTAAGCAATTGGTACAACGAAATTGCCTTCTCTCCAAGCCGGCTGATGAACCGGCTCAGCGCCGCAACCCGCCCAGCCAGCTTCTGCACGGCATTCAGATTGGCCGGCTTAGCCAGGGTTGTGATTGCTTTGATTTTTTCTGGGTTAGCTTCAATGCCACGCTCGGAAACGAGAAAACCCAGAAGTTTGCCTGCAGGGACCCCAAAGACACACTTCTCCGGGTTAAGCTTCATCTGGTAGACACGGAGATTGTCAAATGTTTCCTTGAGATCCCCCAACAGAGTTTCTTTCTTCCAGGACTTAACCACGATATCATCAACATAAGCATGAAAATTCCGCCCGATCTGTTTGTGAAAGCAGATTTGGACACAACGCTGGTAAGTCGCCTGTGCACACTTCAGACCAAACGGCATGGTTGTATAACAGAAAGCCCCAAAGGGTGTGATGAAAGCCGTCTTTTCCTAGTCCTCCAGCTTCATTTTGATCTGATGATAACCAGAGTAAGCATCTAGGAAGCATAAACACTCGCAACCGCCGTAGCATCAATGATCTGGTCTATACGGGGCAAGGCAAAGGGGTCACTAGGACAAGCCTTATTCAGGTCTGTGTAATCAACACACATCCTCCAAGTCCCGTTTTTCTTCAGAACAAGCACTGGGTTGGCTAGGCATTCAGGATGGAAGACTTCAACGATGAACCCGGCAGCTAGGAGCCGGGCCACTTCTTCAGCAATTGCCTTCCGCCTTTCCTCATTAAAGCGACGGAGATACTGGCGAATTGGCTTAAACTTGGGATCCACATTAAGGGAATGCTCAGCGAGTTCTCTCAGTACACCTGGCATGTCAGAAGGTTTCCACGCAAAGATGTCCCGGTTCTCACGGATGAACTCGATGAGCGCGCTTTCCTATTTAAGATCCATGTTTGCCCCTATGGTAAACTGCTCTGATGAATTGCCCGGGGTGAAATCAACTTGCTTTGTATCTCTGGCCGACTTGAACTTGAGTAACGGGTCCGACTCCGTTGTGGGCTTCTTTAGGGAGGTCCTATCAGACGGGTCAACATTGTCCTTATAATACCGCAACTCCTCTGCGGCGCAAGCCATCTCGGCGTATGCTGCATCTCCTTCCTCGCACTCGAGTGCAATCTTCCGGTTGCCTTCCACTGTGATGGTTCCCCTTGGTCCTAGCATCTTCATTTTCAGGTAAACGTAACACGGTCGTGCCATGAACCGCGCATAAGCCGGCCGGCCAAATAAGGCGTGGTATGGGCACTTAAGCTTAACTACCTCAAAGGACAGAAACTCAGAACGCCAGTTATCCTCTGAGCCAAAGGCCACCTCTAGGGAGATTCTTCCCATGGGATAGGCTGACTTGCCAGGAACAATGTCGTGGAAGACCGTAGAGGACGGAGTTAACTGCTAATCGGACAGATTCATCCGCCTGAACGTGTCGTAGTACAGAATATTGATGCTGCTACCTCCGTCCATGAGCACCTTAGTCAGTGTATAACCGCCGACTTGTGGCGCAACCACCAAAGCAAGGTGGCCAGGGTGATCGAGGAGGACAGGATGATCCGCCCTGCTCCAGGTAACCGGCTATTCAGACCAGTTGAGATAATAAGGAGTTGCCGGCTCAACCGCATGGGCGGCTCGTCGTTGCACCTTCCGATCCCGTTTGCAGGTACTGGTGGTGAAAACGTGATACTGTCCACTATTCAACTGTTTCGGGTTACTCTGAAACCCTGTCGCACCAGCTTGGTGCTGATTTCCCTGGTTGTGTCGCTGATTGCCGCCTCCAGTATTACTAGCCCCCTGAAACCCGCCGCCTTGACCGCTGTTCCCTTGGAAACCGGGTCCTGCGAAGGGCCCTTGCAAGCCGGCTCCTGAGAAGCCGGGTCCCTGGTTGGCGGGTTGTCCGCCATTGCCGCCCCCATTATGATGATTCTGGAAGACCCGCTTGGCAAACTCTTGCATGACATAGCAATTTTCCCAGGAGTGACTGGATGGCTTACCATTGTAACTATGTTTCGGACAAGGAGCCTTGAGAGCTTCCTCGTAAGTGAGAGGGCGATTACCTCCTAGAACCGTCATTCTGACGCTGACCTTTATTCTCTGTGTTTGTGTTCGCCACCAGATCGGAACTGCCGTCGTAACCCTTGCATTTACCACCATTGTTGTTCTGCCCGTTACCGTTGTTCTGCTGGTGGCCCTTGCCACCGCCTTTCTTGTCTTTACCGGCCTTCTCCTCATCAGACGGCGGGTCTTTAGTATTGTCAGACTCCGCATACCGGGTTAAGACATCCATCAAATCACCCATATCCTTGGTTTTTCTCTTGAATCGCCCTAACTTCTGGACCAGTGGCTGAAACTTGCATGTTCGTTCTAGAACAAGCACCGCCTGAGCCGCCGAGATGCTGTCAGAACTGTGTATAACCTCTCCAACCCGGCGAGCCCAATGGTGCGCCGACTCATCCTCGCGCTGAACACATCGTTCCAGATCAACAATGGTGGTTGGCCTTTTACAGGTTCCCTGGAAGTTCTTGATGAAGCGCTCCTTCAGCTCCTGCCACATGTTGATAGAGTTCACCGGTAAGTTTTTCATCCAGGTGCGAGCGGGGCCTTCCAACATGAGAGGCGGATAACATGCACACACTGCCTCGCTTGCGCCCAGTAAGTCCATAGCCAATTCGTAACTCTCGATCAACTCGGTGGGCTCCAGATTCGCTGTGTAATTAGGAACCTTGCGAGGACCCTTGAAATCTGGGGGTATGCGCGCTTCTCGCAGCGCTGGTATCAAACAAGGAGTTCCGATCATGCGATTTGATAAGCCCCCGAGTTGGCCGGCTGTCTGGGTTGTGTTAGGCCGGACATGTGTTACTGGCGGGTTGACGTGCGCCGGCTGACTGATGCGCGCTGGCGGGTTGTGCCCTGCACGCACATTTTCTTCCTCCCACGCTCGTAGGGCTCGAGCAACGTTCACAATGTCTTGCGGGATCCTGGGCTGGTGCTGCTCCGCCAGCGGCTGGGCGGCTCTCCTGCGGTGTGCGCTGCTGGAGACCGCCGGTGACTCCGGATGCTGGCTCCTGGTACGGCTCCGGTGAGGGGTTGAGTGAAGATGGTGCTGGCTACGCGAGTAGTTAGCCTGCTGCACTACTGCTATCTTGAGCATCGCAATAGCATTCCTGGCCTCTATCTGAATCGGGCCGTCCCCCTCGATCGGAATAGCTGCCAAGTTATGAGTCGCTGCCAGCACGTTATCAACCGGGTTAGAGTAGTGTCCAATTGGGGTCTGGAACCGGTGAGACGGCGGCTGCTGTTGCTGATCCGGTGTGCGGTGCTGGGCCGGCTCCCTCGGATGAGCCGGCTGCTGTTGAGGCAGTCCTCCTGGGGGAACAACTCCCGCCCCCGAGTTCGCCAGAGCCGGCGGCGTGGTGAACAGCTGAGTCGGCTCAAGATCGACCGGAAGCCGGCTCTGATGACGCCTCCGGTGGACAAGTTCTGACTCGGCTTGCCGGCGGCTTAAGTAACTCGCCTCCTCATCCAGACACTGCCGCTCTTCGGCAAGCCGGGCCTGTATCTGAGCCATGCGTGTGTTCTCTATGTTGATATCCTCTTGGATCTTGGCCATCTGATCGCGACACTTCGTGATCTCTGTGTTGTGTGCTGCTGCGTTCTCCGCCGTGACCGGCTCGGCCAACAGGGCTGCCAGCGTGTTCATCAAGTCCGCGAGCGCCTGCACCCCGGTTTTCTGTGAGCCGGCGGCCGACGCGCCGGCTCCTCCTGAGCCGGCAAGGGTAAGATTCTGCCCGGCCACGGGATCGGCCGGGTCACGCACCGGATCCTGTCTTCCCGCCATGTATACCGCCACAAAACGAGGCGGATCTGGGATCTCTGGAAAGACGTCGTCCGCGTATCTGAGCCTTCCATCGTGCAGAGGACGGATCGACTCGGTTTCTCCTGTTGAAGACTCGCCGTCAGATTGAACGAACGTATCATCTCCAGATAGGGAGTTCTCCGACAAGGCCACCCCTTGGGTGAACCCTACGAAGGCATGGTTCTGTCCGGCTCGAGTGGGGCCGGGTCTTGCCTGGCTCGGATTAGCACGACGCGCCGGCTCGACACCAGCGATGTTCTCCAACTCGGCGGCCGACTCGCCGACCACACCGATGAGAGTATGGATCTTGCCGAAGGGGACCCGGTACCCGTACTCGATTGAGTCGGCTTCGGGGCCCCAGTATGAATCGTCGATGTAGAGCTTCCCACAGCGGCTCTTCGTCATCATGCCAACCACGTACTTCCCGAACCCTCGGAGAGATCCCGCCAAGAACTCAACTCCACCGTGCGTAGGCCCCACGGTGGGCGCCAACTGTCGTGGTTTTGCCACGGCAGATGCCCTTGTGAAAGGACTTGGAGATGAGGCCATCACACAAGTGTGGAAGCTTAACGGGGTTGATCGGGAACGGGAAAATGCCGGGTTACCCAGGTTCGGCCCCTCACGGTCGAGGTAAAAGCCTACGTCCTGCTTGATTATATTGCTGTGGTTCTCGATTACAAGGATGCGGATTCGCTAACCTAGCTTTCAATAGATTGCAACTTAGTCTTTTTCGTATAGGTGCTCCCCTTTATATATACAGGTGGAACCCTAGATTACATGAGAGTCCGGGTCATCCTTTCACCCGCCTCCTATTCTTTCCTACTTGTTGTCCAAGAGGGCCTTCGCGCCACTTATCTTCCTCGTGAGCCGGCCCATTGCCTAAGCCGGCCTTTCCCGCTAGGCCTCCTTAGCCGGCCCACCAAGAGTCCTTTATCCCTGCAATGAGTTGACCCGCTGAGCTTGCTCTATGGCCGGGTTATCTCCTTGCCGGATCTATATGCTGGTAAATATCCCCAACACATAGCTGAGTTAATTACGAGATCTTGCAAGGCTGAGGATGTTCTGGAATCCTCACTATCTCATCTAATGTCCATCCCATGCCGCTGTAGTCGAGGTCTAATATGATCTCCTCTCTATGAGTAACCGCTCCAGCAACCTCAAGAGCGATGGGCCCTCCCTTGGTGGCGGCCTCATCCAACACCTGGAGAAAGTTAGGGATGGTCACATGTTGCAATACAATTCCGATCTACATCACATATTCAAAACTAAAACACATAAAAGAAAACAAGCATGAAACACTTTGGTCATTTGAATTGTTGTGGTTGTGTACATGCTACAACCAGCACTTGTAATTCATAGTAAACACATTATTTTCCCTAAAAACATATATTGCACATGTTGCACTGAGATTTGATATCACGTACTCATAATTCAAGCATGAGAAAACAAGAAGAGCATAAATCCTTTTGAACATTTGAACTCTTGTGGTTGTGAATAGCTAGGCACATGCTATGTTTAGCGCTTCTAACTTTTACACGACTAAAATACATGGGGGTGAAAAAAAGGGTGTTGCTAACGATAGACACACGTGGTACCCCAACACATGGTAGTTCGGACAAGGCAAATAATGGTAGTCATTTCGTTACTTTCCATTTTGGCAAACTTTCCTTTTTAGCACTTTCAGAATTTTTAGTATCGGCATTCAGAAAACCGTGCGTCGTCTTTTAGAATTGAAATTTTTGGGATTTCTGGAATATTTGAAATTTCAACTTCCAATTTTTTTTGTTTCAAAATTCTACTTAAGCATTTCAACTTCCAAGTTCCAACTTTCAGAAAAAAAAAGCTTTCAGAATTCCAACTTCCAAGCTTTTTGAACTTTTAGAATTATTTGAAGCTTTGCACAGAAAAAGTAAAAGCTCGAAGAAATATAGATGTTGGCCGGGTGAGAGAGAGAGAGAGAGAGAGAGAGAGAGAGAGAGAGGTCAGCCCACATGGTTGGGCACCACGCCCTAGGCACGCTCCCACCCGTGGGCCTTTGAGCAGCGTTGTGGCGGTTGGACTCCGGGGAGTCGCATCGGAAAAAAAGAAGAGGATTTCGTGCTCTGCACGTCATTTGCCCTAAATGCCAACACGGGACATGTGCATGAAATTTGATCCAGATCACGGACTGAAAGTTGAAACACAAGAGAAAAAAGGAGCATGAAGCAATATGATGAACATCTGCACTATTGTGGATTAGCTAATAGGCTTTGTTGGTGCATGCCCGGTGTGCACTTTTTACTTTATGCACCACTAAAGTGCGAGGGAAAGTGATAAAACGTACTCTTTTCGTTTGGAAATACTTGTTGGAGAAATGGATGTATCTAGACGTATTTTAGTTCTAGATACATTTATTTTTATTTATTTCTTCGACAAGTATTTTCATTTCCAGACGGGGGAAGTACAGTTCACCCGGACAAAATTTTGGCGTACCGTAGTAGGCATGCTCGGTCATTCAGGTTAAAGCCAAACTCTCTCATGCGTATCAAAAATTCAACAGAGACATATTGATCCCCTTTCAACAAAAGAAGAGAAGAAAAATCATGATATGTTGGTTAGATTTGTAATAACGGAGTTGGGTAGAGTGACGTACTCGGTGTGCACCTACAATAATTTGTCTTTCCTCCCCAGAAAAACCAAGTCTTTCGTCTGGATGCATCGATCGAAATAAAAAAGAAATCATTTACGAGCCTAGTTAACATACAGAGAGCCACAATTCACACACAAAACTTATTAGGCACTGGAGCAACAACAATATGGCAGAATCTCTGACCAATTTCCAGATCGATATCTTCATCGGATCCATGACAGAAAAGGAAAGTACAGCGAAAGTTGCGCTACAACGAAATTGGAAGAAGGAAAAATTAAATGAGCTGAAAATAGACAACGAACGAATTCCAGGAATAACTTTTCCTTCAAGGAACGGCTAGCCTAGCCTAGTTTTTTTTTTTTTTTTGCGGGGTAGCCTAGCCTAGTTAATTGCCAGATCCTTCAAGGCCGCGGAGATGGAGGAATCCCCGCCGTCCGGTTGGACGTCGGTGGACGTCTTGTCCGATCTCCTCTGCTCGAGGAAGCGCTCCAGCGACCTCAGGAGCTGCGGGGACTCCCCTATGGCGGCGGTCTCCTCCAGCGCCATCTTGGCTGCGCGTAGGATCGCCCTCGCCTGCTCCTCCGTCCCCGAAGCACCGACAGCTTCCCCTTCCTTGGCGACGGCGGCGGCGACAGCCTTCTCCAGCTCCACGAGGCTTTGTTGGTCCATCGTGAAGCCTGCACTGATCTGGACAGAGAGAGGGAGGGACAGAGAAACAAGGTCGTGGATTGATAGGCGGCTGTGAGAGAGGTGTGGAGGTGGAGCTGGCTTTATAGAACCCTGAAGATCCCGGGGTTGGAGAAACAGGGGCGGAAATAAGTGTGCTGTGAGCCGTCGCCTGCTGTTTGGGAAGGGGTTTATGAGCTCCGATCCTCCGAAGCTCTGCTGTTCGCTCGTTCGTTCGGTTCGGGTGGCAAAGCCGGCGTGCGCCTCACTGTCGCCACAGTACCGGCTGGTTTTGGCAAGCTGGCAGTGGCCTTTGATGGAGTACGCGCGTGTGACTGCTGACGGAGGGGCATGCACGCACGCATGAGCAATGGTGGAGAAGGAACGTGTTGATTATTCGGGAAGGGGAAACATAGAGCACATGTTGAGTACAGTAGTGCCATTGCGTTTGCTCGATCGTGACAACAGTACTGGAGCGGCTCTGATATTTTTTTTTGTTGCACCTACCTTAATTTCTTTTTGAAACATACCTTAATTAGAATAATCAATTGCTTTCTTCGGATGCTAATCTTCATCGGTTTTACAGAACCTGTTTAGCTTGAGGTCAGTCCACTGAATTTCAAATTTGGGTCGGTTGATTCGGTGAAGAAGAAAGCAAGCGACAATGTGCAACACCGAAGCCGCCGACGGTGCCGGGGCGAGCGAAGAGAGGTACAGGGACGCCAGCAAGACCTTGGCCAGGCAAGTAAGAAACTTGACGGTTCGTGTGTGTGTGTGTGTGTGGGGGGGGGGGGGGGGGGGGGGGGGGAGGGGGGGGGTGCAGGGCTCGCCGGAAAAATCTGGCCGTTCGCCGTTCTAGAGGGATGTCAGGAGCGGCACCAACACGGCAGTGGGCGACGGTGAGGGGAGAGTGGGAGCACCACCGGTCGTGAGCAGATGTGGCTAGCGGTTCGGCAGATGGTCTGTGGGGAGGTTGGAGAAGAAGATGAACGGGAAGGCAGAAGGTTGAAGAGGGCAATCGTGCCATTTGTTTTTCATTGGAGAACTCAAAACCAATCGACAGGCCCAAATTATTAAGCGGAGCAGCCAACGGGCAACGTTGGAGCGGGGTGGCTATTTATAGCCGCAACCTTCCCTGAAGGGAAAAGACCAAATTGGACATGTGGAGCAGCCAATGGCCGAAAGACACGAGTCCAACGGTCGGAATTTGAGCACAACGGTAACATTACTTGCCGAGAAAGTAATGCTAACTCCTCAGTTCGAAAGATATCTCCTACAACGACGAAGAACAACGTCTTCTGCTGACAGGTAATCATTCGAAGCATAAAGAGATTTCTCTCAGTCTCGCATAGGTTTGGGCTAAGCATCACAACGGATCTAAGCTTCGAGAACCTATACCCCTCTTAATAGTACGGAGGTCCTATGACTCAAATAAATGGAAGAAGAACAACGAAAGGAATGCTACGTCTTCACTTCGTCTTCGCCTCCCATCGCTGCAGTCAATTTTCTTCGGACATAATCACCGAACCAAATGCTTCGCGTCAGCAATAAATTTTCGAGGGGTCAACTTCTTCACTTCATTCTTCTCGTCTACAAGTCTTCAAAGGATGTAGCTCATTCTTCTCTGCAGTGCAGATATTCTTCGATGAAGTTCCTCGAACTGTACACCGGAGACAGCATTCTCATCGGTACTGCATGGACTATTTCTCTCTGTGTGCACTAGCAAACAAATCAGTCCATACCTGTTTCTGTCAACAATCTCCAAAACACAGGAGGGCAAGTATTGCACCAACAATCTCCCCCTTTTTGGACGATTGTTGACAAAACAGAACACATCGATAGATAGATAACAGAATGAAATGGAATGTGAAGGAAGGTGAAAGACGAGAGATAAATACGAAGATAAAACACGCTCCCCCTGAAGATATGCATCATTCTGATTGGAGTGAGCATAGGAGATAATACGGAAGGTAGCGAGGTGAATCTTCGTATGAGTGACATTGGCAGATTATCTCATTCGTAGTTTTATCCAATGCACTCGACGGTGTCTGAGGTATTTCCTGCCACACACAACCTTTGACATAGATTAGTTAGATAGCGAGGATAATATGAAAAGCGTTGTGGCAAAGGATACGCCATGAAGATTTTCTCAGAACACAGTTTAATTCCACACGAGATATAGATTTCCTGCAAATTAGATGTTCGAGGAATAATCAGAGCAAAGGAGTCATAAGTATATTGCTCGGAGTGGATATGCTTCAGACGATGTTTTCCTGCAACAAAGATGATCCCATAGACATATGCGAGGGAAAACAGCTTGTCAGATAGACAGAAATAATTCTCTTTTGAGTCACGAGTAATTTTACTCTGAAGTGACTTCTCTTCTCCTGCATCGTTAGATAGTGAAAGATAAGCATAGGAGTAAGATATACAAAAGTAAGCATTCAATAGCACCTACAAACAGATAACTGGAAGCATTGCAGGGGTTATTAATGGTACATGACGACGTAGTATACCAACACTACAGGCGGTGAGATTAAGTTCCATGACCAAAGGCAAATTGTTCGAAAGAAGAGCAAATGGCGAATGGAAACACCCTGTAAATAACTCGCTTTTCTATCTCTCGATGTTCTTCTCCCCCTTTTTGTCAACAAGTGTCAAAAAGGAAAGAGAATGCATGCGAGGAACTACTCGTCCGAAGAATCCCCAGAACTCGAACTGTTCGGCGAAGCAGAACGAGCGATGGTCGACGCCGAAGCAGGAGTCGGAGACGCAACACGGGCTTCAGGATTTGTTTCGGGAGTAGCAGTGCAAGGTACATCTGGCTTGTATATATATGTGCCTGCTGTGTCTTCAAGTTCATCATCGGGTTCAACAAATAGCAGGTCGGTGGGGGCAGAGCGCTGAGGAAGCACTGGGGTTTGCCTTCGGATGCGAGGAACTTCAAACAGCTCCAGATGATCATAATCTTTCTCGATTCCTTTGGCAGACAGTTGTTTGCAAGAATAATGCTTGCGCAGAAGGGTCCACGAGCGCTTTTTCTGTTCTTTCTCATACAGCAGAGCTTGACGAGCATAATTGTGAAGCAGATTTATCTCAGTCATCATTTCCACTTTTTCTTTGCGGTCGAGTTTGATGTGACTTTCCAGGGCTTGCTGAGTGCGAAGACAAATCTCGTATAGTGAGGGATTTTCTTCACGAGGGATTTCTACTGTGACCTTCTTGACCTTCTGAGCTCTAGCAGAGGCAGAAGCAGAGGCATTAATGGGTGTCTTCCCTTTGCCAATGTCGTTTACAAACTGAAGAGTGTCTCGGACTGGTGGCATGAACACTTTCGGGACAAAAGGGCAGAAAAACTTTTTCTCGAGAAGCTGTACAATGGCGAACATGACCCATGGTGCATATGGGTTCAAGACTTGAGGGTTATCAGCTGCATAGGCCAAGTTGCGAATGAGAAGATCTGGAATGTCAAACCGAATGCCATGAGCTGTAGCGTGAAGTGCATTTGCCACGATGCCATGAATGATTTCGGGCCTGTTTGTTGGCGTGAGAGAGTTGCACAGGATATAGAACAAAACTTTGTTCTCATAGGCCAGATTCTTAGGATTTGCCTTGGTACATTCATCACCAACAAGTTTGTGGTCCATCAGCATGTGAAGTTCAGCTTCGGATACCTCCCAGAAGTGCAGTCTGTGTTCACGTGAGGCATCAAATTCGCACCGAGGTAGATTTATCAGTGCCAAAAACTGGTCAGCCGAGCATTTGATCTTTTCTTCCTCGGTCATCCATTCGAGGATCCAAGTGTTGCTGTTTGCCAGATCTCCTGAGATATAAAGAGTGGCGTAGAACTGAAGGATAACTTCACGATCCAGCCATGATTGAAACGAAGAAACCTCTTTAGGAAAACCTGTTCAATCTACTCGATGGTGGGATGGAAGCAAGGTAAACTTTCAAGCTCAGCGAAATCCAGAATCTTGTGCTTGAATATGCGATTCTTGCCATATAGAATGCGAGCATAATACACGACCTGTTCCTTTGTCCAGAATCTTGGTGATAAGGAAGTTCTTTCACCATCATATGGGCTGGTCCCAAAGAATGCAAGTTTCGAACGATGAAACTGCTCATTGAAAGCTGGACCGTTTGGGCCATCATCGACAGGAAACAACGGGAAGGTTTCCAACGGATTTCTCAGTGGTTCTTCATCGGCCATAGACTAGGTCCGAACATTATCAGGCGTAGGCACATCTTCCTCAATAGGCCTGAGAGGAGCATGAGGCTTCCTCGATTTTTCTCGTGCTGATGGCTTCGAGGAACTGGCCTGACCACTGTTGTTGCTTGCCGGAACTCCTTCGGCATCTTTCTGACTTTCGGGCTCAAGGGCCTTTTCTTTCCTTGCGCTTTCTTCGGCGGGAGGCACGACAACTTCTTTTTCAGGTGCATGAGACGCAGTTGGTGGGGCAGTTTCTTCTCGAGCCATTGGCTCATCTGATTTCTTTTCTTCCTCTACCAACTGTGGTGCAGTGGTAAGAGGGGCAGGATCGACATCCATCTGGGTTGGGGCACCAGATGATGAGACCGGGGGTGTTTTCTCTCAGGAAGTATTGAGCTCCCCCTTAATCTTGTCATTTTCTTCCTTATTTGGTTCGGAGGGCTCTGCTTGCAATGTTCTTGGCGGCGATGAATCTGGCTTCTCAACTTCAATCTCCTCATCAACTTTGTCAACTGGGGATTGCTGCTTGGGAGGTGCATATTCCTCTTCAGTACTTTCCAGGAATATATCAACAACTTCATGTTGCTCTTGGGCTACTGGCGTAGGAATGATAACCTCGTCAGCGCCAGCTTGCTGCATGAGTTCATCCTCGTGAGGTGGAGATGGAGGAACCTGTTGCAAGGGTACATGGGAATCCAGTGGAGTAGGATCACCAGTGACATTCTGAAGGCGGCGGTCTTTGTTAGTTTTCGGCTTGCTTACTCTCGCCCTAGCCTTCTGACGTTTTTCTTCCTGAATTCTTCTTCGAGCGAGATCTGCCTTGCGTTCAATCTCCTCATTTCTCCTGTCACACAGTTGAGACACTTCCATGTGCAAGCGCGAGTGCCACTCAATTTTCTCATTGCGCAAGACACTGAGGGCCTTTGTGAGTTCAACAATTTCTTTGTTCATCTTTTTTCCTTTCGGATTCAGTCCTGGCCTCATTTCTCATTTTCTCGATAGCTTGCTTGTCTTTGACAGCTTTGTTCAGCTTCTTGGAGATTTTCCTCAGCTCGATGAAATGCTTCGTTACCATTTCGGCAACATCATCAGGCAGTCCCAGACCGCTTATATCATCAGCTTTTGCATCATATGCAGCACTGTCAATCACATCGATCATGAAGTTGAAATCATACTTCTGTTCCTCTGTGGGAGCAGGAACAGTGACCCTGGTCTTCTTAGCAACCACATCAGCATTTTCTTCAGATTGCAGCTTTCTCTTCGCTGCAGTGCTAGTCAAAGTTCTCGAAGCTGCAGAACCCGAAGGTTTATCAGTGGACAAAATGGGTGCATGCCTGGGTGATTTCCTCGGAGAGGGTAAAGCTTTCACTGGAGAGGGGCTCTTGGATGGTTTGTTTAGAATGGCAAGACGATCATACAAAGGAATTTCATTCGGGGTATCTTCTATGGATGACTCATCAGACGAGTCAGGAGCTGCCTTCTTGATTCTCTTGGCAAGAGTTTTCTTTCGTGGTGCACGAGGGGAAACTGATTTCTCAGATTTGCTTTCCTTAGATGCTGATGCACGTTCCTTCTTCTTCTGTACGTCTTGCTGGGTCAGCGCGGCGTTTTTCGCTTCAACTTGATTCTTCTTAGCTTCTGTAGCTTCACGCTTGGCTTTGGCCTTTGCCCTCTTAGCTACTTCCTCGGGAAAATCAGCGATAGTTTTGAGGGAGTCGGGATGAGCATCTGCTGGCTGCGGTGGTCTGACTTTTTCATCATCTGGGCCAATGCAATTTTCGGCAATGCATGTCGTGGGTGCAAGCCTGACAGTAGTGTGTAGGGGTACGGATGAGAGGGCAGAGCCTAGCTACGGCGCAGGTGTTACACTCGGATTTATGAGTTCAGGCCGCTCGCGGTGGAGGTAATAGCCCTACGTCTTGGTGCTTTGGAGCTGTTGATTGAGTGTATAGGTTTACAAAAGATGCGAACCCTTGGAATGGAGCTGGGGGTGGCTTATATAGTGTCCGCCAAGTCCCCCCATGAAGGCTGCCATTACCAGGGGTTAAGAGGGGGTTTAAGGGCGCCAGGTAACGGGCGCATTGAATACAATTAATACAGGCGAACGTGCGTCCTGACCGTTGCGCTCCTGGAGTCTCCTTGTCTTCTCTGGTCGAGTGACTTTCGGATGCTCCGAGTGAAACAAGCTGGTCGAGTGAACTCTTGCCTTCCGAGTGGTTCGTTGAACTCCTTGTGAATGTCAGTCTGCAGAACTCTTGGTTGCTGATCTGGCCCTGGGGCCCAGTACAAGACGTGTGGTGTCCTAGGGTAGGGTCTATAGGTCAGGCCTATTACCCTATCCCTAGTACATGCCCTCGTCATTAGCCCCCGAATCGGTCGAGGTTAGGCGGGTCGAGTCAAGGCGAATTCCCAGGCGAGTTGAGCGCTACGGAGGCGCTCAAGAACTCTTACTGGTCGTTTAGACGCCCTTGTCTTCGTGCGGCACCTTGACGGATTCTGGACCATATGACGTCCGAGTGAAATGAGTAGTCTCCATCCGAATGGGTAATATCCATCCGAGTGTGTAGTTCCCATCAGAGTGAGATGAATAGTCTTCATCCGAGTGGTGGAGCGGATCCGCGTGTTTATGGAATGTCTTCAAAGGCGGGTCATCGGATCGCTGGAATCCGGATCTTGTGGGATTTGAAATCGGTGACGAGCACGCGCGAACGGTTGCGGCGCGGTGAGTGGGGAAAGTGGGGCGTGACGCCTTGATTTTTGCCCCACTTCTCGCCACGTACAGCTACAACTCCGCCAGCGAGATTCGAGGAGATTTGCGGGCCCGGGACACGCGGAAGAGGATTGGGGAGCGGAACGAGCGATGCCATAAGAGGCCGCGGCGCAGACAGGGAGAGAGGACAGATCCCCTTTTCCCTTACTCTCTCAGCCCGCTCGATCCACCCTCCAGCAATCCACCCCGCTCGAATCCCCTTTGGTCGTCGAAGAGCTCGGAGGCTATGGCGAAGGACAAGACGGCGAAGCTCGAGAAGGCGAAGAAGGCGGCGAAGGGGAGGAAGGCATCGAGCTCCCGAGCCGTGCTCCCGCTAGGGTGGATCCAGGGTGACTGGCTTCCGCCGACCGCCACGGTCGACGACATCAACGGGCTCGTCGTGGACGGGCTGATCCGCGACGGGACGTGGAGGCTGGCGGAAGAAGGGGAGACCGAGCCCGCGCCGCGCGCCGGGGAGCGAGTGCTCCTCACTACACACGTGGAGCGAGGTTTCTCCATGCCACCCCACCCTTTTTTCCGCGGATTTCTGAACTTCTTCGGTGCTCAGCTCCACCACCTGCCTCCAAATGCCATAATGTATCTTACTGCATTCGTCTCTCTGTGTGAAAACTTTCTGGGTTGTCCGCCGCACTGGGGTTTGTTCAAACATATCTTCACGTGCCGATCTCAATCGGTTAAGAAGGTTGACCCCGATGGAGAGAGGACGCACGTGATTCAGATGTGCGGTGGCTTAGGTATTCAGATGAGGGGAAAAAGTGCATTCCCATCCATGTCTTTTCCCGACTCGGTGAGGGGTTGGCAGTCGACCTGGTTCTACTGCAACGACCTGCCATGCTCAGGCTCGTCGACTGGCCTTCCTCCTTACACGACTGAGAGAGTTCAGTCTCCTCCCTCGCTGACGGTTGACAAAAAGGAGAAGACGGATGTAGGGATCTTGATGACCGCCGTGGTTAGCCTGATTCAGGGTGGATTGACTGGCCTGGACCTTCTGGAGGTCTTTCTCAGTCGGAGGGTCCAGCCGCTGCAGGAGCGGGCTCACCCCATGTGGCTCTATACTGGACCCAGTGATCCGACCCGAGTGCATCCGGAAGACGTCGAGGAGAAAACTGTGGAACCGTGGATCAAGTGCATCACTGGCGCACGTGACAATCCACGAGGGTCAAGATGGATCCCGCCCTACAATGTCAACAACCAACCGTTGGAGGTGAGGAACGAATTTCCGAGTGAATTACCAATGCACAAGTTATCCGAGTGAACTGGTCAATCCCAGTGAACTGACTGAACTATCTGTCTTTACTCTTCATGTCTTGCAGGAGTTCCGGAACATGTTATCGCTTGTGCCGAATGGAGAACGGCTTGTCGGAGGCGTGGAGAGCGAACATGGCAGTGCCGGGGACAGCTACGCAGAGGACAGCGAAGAAGAAAGTGAGGACTCGGAAGGGAGTGACGAGGTCAAGTCTTCTTTGTCTCCGGAGCTGCGCTCCGAGCCCCGCTCCAAACGACTTCATGATCCGAGTGTTGACCCGGAGAAGGAGGCGGTTCCGAGTGCTAAGGCTCCGAAGCGCACTCGGATGGCGTCGCTTGCGCCGACTGAGAAGGCCGCCAAGCAGCCCAAGGTCGCCTCCCCCAAGTCTCAGAAGGCTCTGCCTCGGATCAAGGTCAGTGTGCCTATCGCCTCAACGTGAGTATCCTTCTCAGCTTTTCTTTTCTGTCTTTGTCAACTTTCGTGATTCTTCTGACCGAGTGCATCTTTATGAACCAGTGCTGCAACCTCGACGACGTCTCCCATGCAGACTGACGGGGACCGCGCCGAGGCTGAGTCGGCAGACGCGGCCACTTCTCGAAAAGGTAACCATGACTTCATTTTTACTTCGACCAGTCATTTGACTGAAATGCCTTCATCCGATTGAGTTGTGTAATGCGACTGATTGTGTTGAGTGATCGTAGCACTTGCAGAGGTCATCCACGTTGGGGACGACGATGAAGAGCCGCCGCGGAAGGACGCCGTGAAGGAGACCGCCGCTCCGACTGCTCCTCAGACTACCACGCGGAAAACGCCGCCGAGCAAAGCGCCTCAAGTTCCCCCTGCGCCTGCCGTGACTGTGCCACTGGGGCAGGCTGGGGCTGGTTCTGCCACGGCTCCGTCGACTGCTCTGACTTCGGCTCCGACTCCTCCTATCAACATCTTCAGTCTGTACAAGGTGCCGGAGGATCAAACTGGGGCCAGCAAGGAGGCAATGATCCAGGCGGAGCTGATGACCCAACGACTCAAGGAGATGAGCGCAGCTAGCAAGCTGGCGTATGATGCTAGTGCTGCTCTCTAGGAGAACGTTCGAGTAAGTGCCCTTGTCAGTTGACCTCCAAATCGTTTTTCTTCAGTAGGAATTTCAGCTGGAAAATATCCGGTACACCCTCTGGGTGTTTTTTGTGTTCGGCCGTCACTCGGATCGGGTGGACCGGTCCGAGTGGATACCGTTCCAGTGGGGGCACGCTGAGTGCACCCACTGGGTGTAGTCCCCGAGACTGCCGTCGACTGCGGGCAGTCGGCGGGAGTCTTAGAACTTAGACTTTGTTCTGTTGCTCTTTTTTTTTTGTTGTTGTTCGGCCGTCACTCGGGTCGGGCAGACCGGTCCGAGTGGATACCGTTCCAGTGGGGGCACACTGAGTGCACCCACTGGGTGTAGTCCCCGAGACTGCCGTCGACTGCGGGCAGTCGGCGGGAGTCTTAGAACTTAGAATCTGATACTGGTCAAGCTTGTTCCTCCCTGTCAAAGGGTACTTCGGGATCTGATACTGGTCAAGCTTGTTCCTTCCAGGAGCGTCAGTCTCTGAGCACTCGGAATATTTCTTAACGTTAACTGATCTGCTCTTTCTTGTGTTTCAGAAAACTTGTGAGCTTGGGACTCAGTATGTGGCACTGGAGAAGGAGACGGCTCGGCTCCGAGTGGATTTAGAGGTGGAGAGGAGGAACACGGAGCGTGCTCAGGCACAGCTCAAGACCATGGGAGGTAAGGTTCAATTACCGAGCATTCTACTTTCACCTTTTTGTATAATTTGAACCGAGTGACTTCACTCGAACAGATGTGCGTAGTGAAAACCATCGACTCCAAGTGCGGCTCAGAACCTCTATCTCTTTAGATACCATGAAGCAGGCACTCGAGAACAAGGACAACGAGCTGGCGGGAGTGCAGCAAGTGGCGAAGGAGAAGACCAAGGCCACCGAAGAGAAGCTGGCCTCACTCAGGAAGCTCGAAGCATAGAACGCATCACTGAAGAAAGAGGTACTCGAGCTCAAGAAGCAGCAAACCGAGTGGGAGAGCAAGCTCAAGGCCCAGGCGGAAGTCTACGAGAAAGAGAAGGAGACTTTGAATGAGAAGATCACCCAGTTGATCGGAAAGAAGAACGCCCTGGAGAAGCATATAGAGGAGTTCACGGAGGAGATGTACACCAAGCTTGCAGGTAACTTATAGCGTCCGAGTGCATTTCAACTTATCTCTGAGTGAACTTCTTGCATGCTGATGTTCAACCCTCTTCTTTCCTTCTTCACAGAGTACTGTCGAGACTTTGATCTGGAAACTGACAGAATCGAGAGGGATCTGGATCCTTCCAGGTCACTCGTCAGTGACAAAGCTGCTCTGGGCATCCTGTGGGTGGAAACCCGCATCGAAGACGTCCAAGGGTACATCATCCGTCTGCGAGGTGCACTTGGGAGAATTGACAAGGAGCTATGGCCTGAAGACACCTTCGACACCGACCTGGAAGCGATGATGACTCGCCTCAACGAGATTCGCAGTCGGGTGCAAGCGTGGAAGAAGTCAGCTGCTCGCTGCGGGGCCGACGTGGCGCTTTCTCTCGTCCGAGTGCACTGCAAGGACGCCAAGGAGGAGAAGCTGAAGTCTCTCCAAGTCGCCAACACGAAGAAACTCAAGTTTGAGGACTTCATGGAGACGTTCATCGAAGCGGCCACTCGGATCGCAGACGGCATCGACCTGGATTCCTTCGTCGAGCCGGCCAGCCCCACAGCCGCGTGAGAAAACTTTAAGTCCTACCCATTATCCTCGGGATGCCGAGTGGATCTGTAATCATTAAACTCTTTCGGGCTTCGGGCCCGAGTACTCGTATTTGGTTTTGAACTTCAGGAGTTATTTGAATGCATTCCTTCGAGTCTTTCGAATCTTTGGAGTGGTTTTTTAACTTGGGCGAAGGCAGGTTCGCAGCCATGCCCTCGAGTGAGAGAGACGCTCTTCACTCAGAGTAGGTTTTAGCTTGGGCGAAAACTGTTCCGCAGCCAAGCCCCCGAGTGAGAGGGACGCTCTTCACTCGGAGTAGTTTTTAACTTGGGCGAAAGCTGGTTCGCAGTCAAGCCTCCGAGTGAGAGGGACGCTCTTCACTTGGAGTAGTTTTTAACTTGGACGAAAGCTGGTTCGCAGCCAAGCCCCCGAGTGAGAGGGACGCTCTTCACTCGGAGTAGGTTTTAACTTGGGCGAAAGCTGGTTAGCAGCCAAGCCCCCGAGTGAGAGGGACGCTCTTCACTCGGAGTAGGTTTTAACTTGGGCGAAAGCTGATTCGCAGCCAAGCCCCCCCCCCCCCCGAGTGAGAGGGACGCTCTTCACTCGGAGTAGGTTTTAACTTGAGCGAAAGCTGGTTCGCAGCCAAGCCCCCGAGTGAGAGGGACGCTCTTCACTCGGAGTAAGTTTTAACTTGGGCGAAAGCTGGTTCGCAGCCAAGCCCCCGAGTGTGAGGGACGCTCTTCACTCGGAGTAGTTTTTAACTTGGGCGAAAGCTAGTTCGCAGCCAAGCCCCCGAGTGAGAGGGACGCTCTTCACTCGGAGTAGGTTTTAACTTGGGCGAAAGCTGGTTCGCAGCCAAGCCCCCGAGTGAGAGGGACGCTCTTCACTCGGAGTAGGTTTTAACTTGGGCGAAAGCTGGTTCGCAGCCAAGCCCCCCGAGTGAGAGGGACGCTCTTCACTCAGAGTAGGTTTTAACTTGGGTGAAAGCTGGTTCGCAGCAAAGCCCCCGAGTGAGAGGGATGCTCTTCACTCGGAGTAGGTTTTAACTTGGGCGAAAGCTGGTTCGCAGCCAAGCCCCCGAGTGTGAGGGACGCTCTTCACTCGGAGTAGTTTTTAACTTGGGCGAAAGCTGGTTCGCAGCCAAGCCCCCGAGTGAGAGGGACGCTCTTCACTCGGAGTAGGTTTTTAACTTGGACGAAAGCTGGTTCGCAGCCAAGCCTCCGAGTGAGAGGGACGCTCTTCACTCGGAGTAGTTTTTAACTTGGGCGAAAGCTGGTTCGCAGCCAAGCCCCCTGGTGAGAGGGACGCTCTTCACTCGGAGTAGGTTTTTAACTTAGGCAAAAACTGGTTTGTAGCTAAGTTGAACGGCGTACACCCACTGAGGGTTGTAAGCCAGAGAATGCGTACGAGTGAACTTCAATGTGGAACTGGAAAAGTCATGCTTTTATTCATCAAATGTCACTTGAGTACTTTTATTACATCTCATCATCAAGTATAAAATCGTCGCAACAAATCTGCATTCCAAGCACGGGGCTCGTCTGCTTGCTTCTGAAGGTTGTACAGGTGGTACGCTCCGTTGTGTAGAACTTTTGAAATGACCTTCCCACGCAGGAGCAAGCTTGTGAGGTCGCTGCTGATCCACTCGGAGCACAAGATCTCCTTCCTGAAAGGTCCGACTCCTGACGTGCCTGCTGTGAAAACGTCGTAGATCTTGCTGATAAATGGTCGAACAGATCAAAGTCATCTCCCTTTCCTCCTCCAAGAGATCAACGGCGTCTTGCCTTGCTTGCTCTGCTTCAGCTTCAGAGTACAGTTCCACTCGGGGTGAATTATGGAGCAAGTCACTCGGCTGGACGGCTTCAGCTCCGTACACCATGAAGAAGGGAGTGCGATTGGTGGACCGATTGGGGGTCGTCCTCAAGCCCCAAAGAACCGACGGCAACTCGGTGACCCAAGCTCCAGCTGCGTGCTCCAAATCGCGCATGAGCCGTGGCTTTAACCCCTACAGAATCAGTCTGTTTGCTCTCTCAGCTTGTCCATTCGACTGCGGGTGCGCCACAGATGCATAGTCGACTCGGGTGCCTTGGGCGGCACAGAACGCCCTGAACTCTTCTGAGTCGAAGTTTGAACCGTTGTCAGTGATGATGCTGTGGGGCACGCCGTATCTGAAGACTATCTCCTTCATGAACTTGATCGTTGTACGAGAATCTAGCTTCTTGATGGGTTTGGCCTCAATCCATTTGGTGAATTTATCGACTGCGACTAGCAAGAGGGTGAATCCACTCGCCCCTGTCCGGAGGGGTCCCACTATGTCAAGTCCCCAGACTGCAAACGGCCAGACGAGTGGAATTGTCTTCAGAGCAGACGCAGGCTTGTGGGATAAGTTTGCATAGAACTGGCACCCGGCACAGTGTTGGACTATCTCCTGCGCAGCTTCATTGGCACGGGGCCAGAAGAAACCGGCTCGGTAAGCTTTAGCCACGATTGTCCGAGAGGACGCGTGGTGTCCACAAGTTCCCGAGTGAATCTCCTCCAGGATCAATCGACCTTCCTCCGGAGAGATGCAGCGCTGAGTCACACCGGTGACGCTTTTTCTGTATAACTGATCACCCATCACTGTAAAGGCCTTGGATCTATGAACAATCTGGCGAGCTTCAGCTTCATCTTATGGAAGTTTCTGCGTGAGCAGGTATGCAATGTAAGGCACTGTCCACTCGGGTGTGATTGCTAGGACCTCCATGACCAAATCAATGACTGCCGGGACCTCGACTTCAGTCGGATCAGAGGGACTGACCACTTGCGGGGGCTCTTCCATGAAGGGATCTTCTTTCACTGTCGGAGAACGTAAATGCTCGAGGCACAAATTGCTGGGTATGGATTTCCGAGTGGACCCGATCTTTGCCAGATCGTCTGCCTCCTAATTCTTGGCTCGGGGAACGTGATGCAGCTCTAGACCTTCAAATTTCTTCTCCAACTTTCTCACTGCGTTGCAGTATCCTGTCATAGCAGGGCTTCTGATGTCCCACTCCTTCATCACTTGGTTCACAACTAGATCCGAGTCTCCGTAGACCATCAGGCGCCGGACGCCGAGTGAGATGGCCATACGTAGACCATAAAGGAGCACTTCGTACTCGGCTTCGTTGTTGGAGGAATCAAAGTGAATCTGCAGAACATATCTGAGACGATCGCCATTCGGAGATATTAACACAACTCCAGCTCCTGAACCATTCAACATCTTGGAACCGTCAAAGAACATGGTCCAGTGTTCCGGGTGACTCTGAGTCGGTTGCTGCTGTTCAGTCCACTCGGCTAGGAAATTGGCTAATGCTTGGGACTTGATCGCTTTTTTCGCCTCGAACTTGATGTCCAGGGGTAGGAGCTCGATAGCCCACTTCGCCACTCGACCAGTCACATCCCGATTGTTCATGATCTCAGACAGCGGGGCGTCGCTGACGACTGACACAGAACTTTCTTCGTACAATCAGAACTTCTTTCTTCTCGGCTAGGAACTTTCTTCGCTGACGACTGACACTCGGCTAGGAACTACTTTCTTCGCAGTCAGGTAGATGCCATAGACGAGCTTCTGATAATGAGGATACCTCTGCTTGGACGGAATCAGAACTTCAGAAATATAATAGACTGGGCGCTGAACTTTGTAAGCCTTGCCCTATTCTTCTCGCTTGACTGTGAGGACAGTGCTGACAACTTGACCAGTGGCCGCAATGTACAAGAGCAACGGCTCGTTGCTATTCGGAGCGGCAAGCACCGGCTGGGTGGAAAGCAGGGCTTTGAGCTCGACAAACGCTGCTTGTGCTTCAGCAGTCCACTCGAACGAGTCAGATTTCTTCATCAGTCGGTACAGAGGCAGTGCCTTCTCACCGAGACGGGAGATGAATCGGCTCAGAGCTGCGAGGCAACCCGTGAGCTTCTGTACATCATGAAGACGTTCATGACGTTTCATTCGTACAATCTCCCCGATCTTCTCGGGATTAGCATCTATCCTTCGTTCGGAAATGAGGAAACCGAGTAACTTGCCCCCAGGAACTCCGAAAGTGCACTTCGCTGGATTCAGCTTGATATCATACTTCCGCAAATTTGCGAAAGTTTTAGCTAAGTCAGCCAGTAGGTCGGAACCTTTTCTGGACTTGACCACTATGTCGTCCATGTATGCTTCGATGTTCCGACTGATCTGTATATGCAAACACTTCTGCACCATGCGCATGAAAGTGGCACCAACATTTTTGAGACCGAATGGCATGGTGATATAGCAGAAGCACCCGAATGGGGTGATAAAAGCTGTTTTTATTTCATCTGGCCCATACAGTCGGATCTGGTGGTACCCAGAGTACGCATCCAGAAAAGACAGTTGCTCACAACCCGCGGTGGAATCTACGATTCGATCTATGCGGGGGAGTGGGAAATGATCCTTGGGGCAGACCCGATTGATGTGCTTGAAATCGATGCACATTCGGAGAGACTTATCCTTCTTAGGGACCATGACGACGTTGGCGAGCCACTCGGAGTGGTACACCTCACGGATCAACTCGGCTGCCAGGAGCCGAGCAACTTCTTCGCCAATGGCCTTCCTCTTCTGTGTAGCAGAGCGACGAAGATGCTCCTTCACAGGTTTCGCCTTTGGGTCGACTCGCAAACGGTGCTCAGCCAGCTCCCTAGGTACACCCGGCATGTCGGATGGTTTCTATGCAAAGATGTCCCAGTTATCACGGAGGAACTGGATGAGCGCTTCTTCCTATTTGCTGTCGAGTGTGGTTGATATGTTGGTGGGAGCAGCATTGGGATCTTCCGGGTGGATATGCACAGGCTTCGTGTCGCCGGCCGACTGAAATGCAGATTCTGCAGCCGGCTTCTTGGAGCGCAGCAGATCACTCGGATCGGCGTTCTTCTTGTATTCCTCCAGTTCCACCATGGCCATCTGCTCATCAGCTATCTTGGACCCTTATTGCAAACACTCTGCCGCGCGCTGTCGACTGCCAGTGACTGTGATCACACCTTTGGGACCGGGCATCTTCAGCTTGTGGTACACATAACATGGACGGGCCATGAAACGTGCGTAAGCCGGCCGACCAAGGATGGCGTGGTAGGCGCTGCGGAAGTCGACCACTTCGAAGGTCAGCCTTTCCTTCCGGAAGTTCTTGTCATCTCCAAAGACCACATCCAGGGCGATCTACCCGAGTGACTTTGCCTTTTTGCCGAGGATCACTCCGTGGAACTGCATGCTGCTCTCGCTGAGTCGGGACATCGGAATGCCCATCGCTTGCAAAGTATCAGCGTACAGTATGTTCAGTCCGCTTCCACCATCCATGAGGACCTTGCGCAATCGGACGCCTCCCACGGCTGGATTGACCACCAGCGCCTGCCGCCCAGGGGTGGCAATATAGGCTGGGTGGTCCGACTGATCAAAGGTGATCGGAGTCTTCGACCAGTTCAGAAACTTTGTCGTCGCCGGCGCTGCCATGTTGACTTCTCGGTTGATAACTTTCAACCGGCTCCTGCTCTCAACATCTGCGAAGATCATCAGGGTTGCGTTGACACTGGGAAAAGGTTCATCTTTGTATCCATCATCAGCGTCTTCTGGGCTCTTCTCACTCGACGGGCCCTCTCGGAACTGCTGGATCAACAGTCTGCACTGTCGAGTGGTATGCTTGGGCAATATCAGATTGCCCTCTTCATCTTTCCTGGTGTGGACGTGACACGGCCGGTCTAGGACATCCTGGCCCGACTGATCTTTCTTTTTCTTAGGGATCCATTTGTCCTTACCCTTCCCCTTGTTCTTGGCTTGACCGACCAGAGCGGCAGCCTCGACCTGAGCCGAACCATCAGCCTTGCGCTTGGGCTTCCGACTGGGATTATTGTTTCCGGGGTTGGGCTCGCTGGTTTTCCCTTTGCCGTTATGGAGACGGTCTTCCTCTTCTCCGTTTGCATACCGAGTGGCTATCTCCATCATTCGGCTCATGGTCAAAGATCCTGACCGACCAAATTTCAGGATGAGCTCCCGATATCTGACTCCTGCCTTGAAGGCGCAGACGGCTTGATGCTCTGTGACGTTCTCCACCACGTGATGCAAGGTTGTCCAGCGTTGGATGTACTCCCTCAATGTTTCATTCGGTTTCTGCACGCAGTGCTGCAACTCAGACAATCCAGCCGGGCGTTTGCATGTGCCCTCGAATGTCTTGATGAACACTCGGGTCAAATCTTCCCAGCAGTATATGCTGGCCGAACGAGCTGATTGAGCCAGGCGCGGGCGGACCCTTCAAGCATCAATGGCAAATGCTTCATAGCCACGTAGTCATTTCCTCCTCCAATCTGCACAGCCACTCGGTAATCCTCTAACCAAGTTTCTGGCTTGGACTCACCGGTGAACTTGCTCACTCCAGCTGCCAATCTGAAGTTTGGCGGAATCTCAGCAGCCCGGATGGCCCTACTGAAACACTCGGGCCCGGAGATGAATGCTCCGCTTCCACTCGGACGATCTCTGTCCAAGTTCTCTCTCTGAGCTCTGCCTCTGTTGACCAGGTTCTAAGCGAGAACGGATCTCGCGTTGAACTGCGGGTCACGGTGGTCGACTGGCTCTCTCTGGCGATAACCGTCACCATGACGGAGAGGCCTGGCCCTCCGATCGTTGCCGTAAGGACGCCTGGCGTCGTACGGCCGGGGCGCGTACGAGCCATCCCGCGGAGGGGGCGACTGCATGCGGTGACGATCATCTTGACGCCGCGGGGGCGTATTCCGACTGCGACCCTGCCCCGAGTACTGGTCTCGGTGGTGGTCTTGGTCGTTTCACCGCGGAGGCGAGTGTCTGTTTCTCCTTGGAGACACTGGGCTGTGGGCCGACTGGACGGTGTCTGCCCGAATGGATCTGCTGTGAATCCTGTTGCGCGACTGAGACACTGCCGAATTTTGTTCTTCAGCCGCCTTGAGCAGGGCCCGGATCTGCCGAAGACCCTCTCCCGCCTCAGATTGGGGCGGCTCAATGGAGTCTGCTATCCGAGTGGCCGCCGCCAGATTCTGGACAAGAGTGCGGAATACCTGGAAACTCTGCTGCTAGTCATTCGAGAACAACTGCCATTGTCGCCGACTGGAACTGGGCTGATGTTGTCTGCGGGCGCGATCGTCGAGTGACTTCTGGAGCGATCCAGACGATTGCGCTCAGACAAGTTGGCCTGACGCACGGCCTCCAAAGCCTGAGCCTCGGGGGTCGTCCCAACGATGGGCGTCCGGAGGGCCTGCTCGGTCCTGTGCTACAGTTCCTCCCTCTGCTGCCGAGTGAGAGGTTGGGGGATGTACTCGTCGTCATGTCGGTCCTTGCCGCCGCCAAGATCAGTGCGCGACGGGTCACCGTTCTCCGCGCCACCGCGGCCGTACCCAGGCGGACTGGGTGGGGAATCGGCCATCAGCACCTCCGCAGCGGGGTCGCTGCTCCCGCACTCGGATACGCTTTCTGAGTGCTCATATACGGAGGCAAACAGATCGAAGACAGGTTCATCGGGCTCAATTGCCGCGATCTGCGGGGCTGCAGCCTGAAGGGCCACCGCGTGCCTGACCCACCGCTGAAGCCGCGAGCGTCCGGAGCGCTTGCGACGACGGCTGGTGGGGAGTGAAGAAGTCGACTGGTAAGGAGTCGACGGTTGCCGGAGAAGGACGCCAAAGGTACTCGCGCGGAAGTGCGCCGCGCCACGGACGGGCAATGCCTCGACATCCAGCGGGGCTTCCTGGAGCCACGCCGAATCGTCGGCGATGAAGCTGAGGACGCCGAAACGGATCTCGCCGCCCAGAGTCAGTCCGCCGCCGGAAACCATGGTGATGGTGGAAAAAATGCAACTACGCCGGAAGTCGCTAGACGCCCGCCCCACGGTGGGCGCCAACTGTCGTGGGTGCAAGCCTGACAGTAGTGTGTAGGGGTACGGATGAGAGGGCAGAGCCTAGCTACGGCGCAGGTGTTACACTCGGATTTACGAGTTCAGGCCCCTCGCGGTGGAGGTAATAGCCCTACGTCTCGGTGCTCTGGAGCTGTTGATTGAGTGTATAGGTTTACAAAAGATGCGAACCCTTGGAATGGAGCTGGGGGGTGGCTTATATAGTGTCCGCCAAGTCCTCCCATGAAGGCTGCCATTACCAGGAGTTAAGAGGGGGTTTAAGGGCGCCAGGTAACGGGCGCATTGAATATAATTAATATAGGCGAACGTGCGTCCCGACCGTTGCACTCCTGGAGTCTCCTGATCTTCTCTGGTCGAGTGACTTTCGGATGCTCCGAGAGAAACAAGCTGGTCGAGTGAACTCTTGCCTTCCGAGTGGTTCGTTGAACTCCGAGTGAATGTCAGTCTGCAGAACTCTTGGTTGCTGATCTGGCCCTGGGGCCCAGTATAAGACGTGTGGTGTCCTAGGGTAGGGTCTATAGGTCAGGCCTATTACTCTATCCCTAGTACATGCCCTCGTCAATGCAGTCATTCCATGGTGGAGTGAAGGCAAAAAGAATCTGGTACTTCTCGCGAACATTTTCATATCGGTACCATTTGCCAGCCCAGTGGCGGCGAATCCTTTGGAGCCTATTGTTGCGATCTGTTGTTGATTCTCCTTCAGGTGGAGTTCTGTAACTGTCAGGATCAGACATCTCTGCAGTGGTGTTCTTTTCTCTGCCACGACCGCCCTTTTTGGGATTTCCATCGGAGAAGATGGTTAGAGCGTCAGTGACCAATTCATCCTCGGGCTGACTGTGAGCAGAGGGAATTTCCTCAGTATCTCCTTCGGACACGGATTCTTGTCTCTTCTTCGGAGCCTTGGGTGGCTTCGAGGATTTTCCTCCTCCAGTCATTCTCATTCATTTAGACCTTGTTGGAAACTGAGGCAAATATCCTTCAGAATCTGAATGCTCTTCCGAACTCTGTGACATGACCAACCTGTGAAGAAGAGTAGATGCGAGGGAAAAAGGTAGGGTCATAAGCATGCATAGATAACTTTTGAACGAAAATGATTTTGAAGAAGTCCGACAAGGAACTCATGGTTAACAGAAAGATATCATCGATAGATTTTACAAGCTAGCCACAGACAAATTCTAGGCAGGTTGATAGCTATCTAATCTTTTGGATAATTACACATGAACCCAAAATGAGCAGAACCAGTACGAGGAAGATCTACAAACTGTACCAGTCAAATCCTAGTGATTCTTAAAGATCTACCGCAGAGAAATAAATCGAAGAAAATTGCATCGGTAAGAATTGCCCTAAGAACAGAGAGATGGAGAGGAGCAGTTCCGGATCTAAGCGCTCTAACTTGGCAACTTAGATCAACTATGGCAATGCGGGAGGATGGATTAACGCACCGACGTGATCAGCTGCGACGAGACTTCACCGAAGTTGCACGGCGGAGCTTCTCGCCGGAGTTGCTTCGAGCTCGGGCTCGGTTGATGGTGAAACGAGGGTTTGCACGGATGAGGAAGAAGACGCGACGAGGGGTATATATAGCAGGAGAGCAGAACCTCCTCTCCTAAATCTACGGCCCACAGTTGCGGGATGTTCCGCATTCGACGGACACGATCACGATAGTGGAGATCGTGGGCATGTGGCAACCGTTTTCTGCGAGAAACTCGGGAAGAGAGCGGGAGGTCGAAAGGTTAGAATGGCTGAACGCCAAAAGTGGATAAAAGTTTGAAGTAGATTCCTTACGCGACCAAGGACGTCGGAGAGAGAGATCTTCTTCAGATCAAATTGCATGCTTACGACGGACAGCAAAGATTTGGAAGAGAAAGAGTGGAGGGATAAAAGGGTCCGAAACAAAACACTCAGCCAAACGAGAAGAAGCACCAAATGAGAAGCTATGAGTGAGTTGTTTATCGGACGAAACACAAACACGGCAGCTTGAAGATAAACAATAAACAAAGAGCAAATAGCACAAAGAACTAGCACCAACAATATAGATCTCAGGGCAAAGGATAAACGGAAAGAATCCCTGAGAGAGTTCCTGCAGGATGGGTTAGTTCTTTCTCGCAACCCACACTTGTGTGGGCAGCGCAGACCTCATTTGTCTTGACTGAGCAAGAACATTCCTTCGTTGATTTCTGTGGTTCACCTATGCGTTCCGAGAATAATCATATGAATAAGTATTAAAATTGTTCCCAGAGACATGAGCATAATGATTCGAGGAGACACGCATGTACTCCCTTTGTCGAAAGTTTGACTGATATCTGTTCGAGGAAGTTGCACTGCCATACTACGAGGGATGATTATTTCCTCGAAGAGAATTACTTTGCATATTCAGGTTAGCAGTGACAGATAAATATTCAATAGTGCACTTCTTCACCCAGATTTGCTTCTTGGGTGAACTAGACCTGCAGTTAGTCCCAACATACCGAGCGAAAACCTTACCATTCTGTTGTTTGAAGAGTTTGTGGTTTGAGTCATCAGACTCGTCAGAAACAACAGGAAAGGGAGTGTCATATCCAGTCAGGAGCGCAGGTTTGAGAGTTTTGCTCTTAGCTAGAACCCAACTTGTTCGAGGATATTGCTCGGGAGTCCAGTAGGTTCCATCAACGTTGAGTTTCCTTTCGAAACCCAATCCTTCCTTTCAGGGATTTCTGTGCAGTATTGACTTCTTGAGCACATCACATAGTGTTTGATGTCCTTTGAGGCTTTTTAGCATTCCTGTCTCAAACAAGTTCTTTAGCCTGCAATTTTCATCAGAGATAGCAGCAAATTCCTCCGAAGAGGGGTTAGAAATGTCATTCGAAGTAGTTGCAATATTCTCGATGGCAGCATTGGATATTTCAGCATTCGAATCACCATTGCTACGTTCTAGGCATTTTTAGCAAAGAGGAACAAAAAATCATCAGGAAGATTGTTAGATTGCTCGGCGAAGAGAGAAGTTTTTTCTTTCACGAGAGCGTTATAAGACTCTTTCAGTGACTCGAGTTCTTGATTCCTGCTAAGGAGTTCATCTGATAAATTCTCGTAGTCGGCTGTAAGAGAATCATATCGTTCGGAAAGATCATCAATCGTTGAAGAAAAAGCATTGTGCTTCTCAGTCAACACTTGATTCTTCTCCATCTCTTTGACCAGTAATCCTTTAGTTTTCCTGAGATTCGTCTATAGTTTTTCAAGCTCATCTTGTTGAGATTTTGCAATCTTAACAAGTTTAGCATAGGCAATGTATTCAGAAGAATATTCAGTCATAGATTTTTCATGCTTTGCTAATACCTGATCCTTTCAGATGTTTCATCTTCAGATTCCATATTCATTTCTGCACACACTCTAGTCAGCTGAGATATTTTCTTCATATTAGATTCAATGGTCGCTCTCGTTTGCACGTCCGTGACTGGTCTCGTCGAAGATGATGCGGCAGATTCATTTTTCTTCTGGAGCTTAGTGTGACGATCCACATGAGTGAATCCAGAGCAGTGAAGATAAATCCATCTGCTGCTAGGTTTTTCATCTTGCTCCCAGCAAGGACAGTCTGCAATGTAGTGACCGAATTGTTTGCACTTGAAGCACTTTATTTCTTTCGGAGGTAATCTTCTTGAAGATTCAGGCAAGTCAACTTCGTCATCATTTGTGAGACACAGATTTTGTCTTCTGAGATCACCGAGTCTTTCCGTGAGCATTTCGAGTTCTCGTGTGATAGAGTGTTGATTCTCGACATCTTCTTCTTGTGAACTGCCATAGAGTGAAAGAATTTCCCCTTTGCTTTCTAAAGAAGATTCTTGATGCCCATTTTCAAGTTCCATCTTTTCTTCGTGAATAGACAACAGCGTCATGACCTCGACATAGTGAAGTTCTTCATAGTCTGGTCTTTAATTGATTTCAGCCACGATTGGATCGAAGGTTGCATCAAGAGCACTCAACAGCTTATTGACTACATCTCTATCGGTGATATCTGTTACTCCTCGTTGATGAAGTCTTTCAACAATATTTGTCAACCGATCGGTGAGTTCCATAGTACTTTCACTACGAAGACTTCTGAAACCAGCAAACATGGTACGAAGCATATATGTGTGTTGATCTATTCTGGCAATGAATTCTTCATGAACATCCTTGATGGCATCCCAGAGTTGCTTTGCAGAGTCAAGCTTTCGGAACCGAATGAAAATGTCTTTTGAGATACTGTCACAGATGATATCTTTTGCTTGAGCATTCAATCGCATTCTAGCTTTGTCATCGGAAGTGGGAGCATCAGGGTGCTGAACAGTGTATCCATTTTCCACAATCTGCCAAAGTTCAATGTTGATGGCTTGAAGTCTGATTTTCATTCGCTCTTTCCAGTAGACATAATCATTTCCATCGAAGATAGGAAACCTTTCAGAGTGCGAGGATCTACCTGCATACGACATACTCAAAACTCCAAGGTTGTTAGACCTTTAATAAACAGAGACAGGGAGTACCCGCTCTGATACCAATTGTTGGGACCGAGAGTATATCGACCAGAGGGGGGGTGAATGGGAGATTCAAAAATTCTTGTGAAAGTTTTGAACTGATCCCAAACACAGCAGCGGAAATATGGTTCGGTAGAATAACATTCAATTGAGCTCGCTATAGAAGAATATATCTATCGAAGTAGAAGTCAGTTATCATTCGAACACAGGTTCGATAGATACGAAGGTAATACAATATACGAACAGATCCAGCAGTATGAGGAAAAACAATATATGGACTACGATGGAAATGCACGGAAAGTGGTAACAAGGTAAATAGATTCGACAGTGAATGTAATTACGCAGACATAAATTAACCTGAGACGATGGAAAAGAACGATGATAATGCGACAGACAATTGATGAACTATGATTGATCAGATATCGACACTTAGCACGAATGTAAACTGCAGAAGGAAATGCAGTAATGTAAAGCGAACCAGTGGTGCTCGATGGCGACAGATGAATTTGGTAGACCTGTTCGCCCTTCTGCCAAAGGACTATGTCTGGTTAGAGGGGTTGTGATTTAACACAGAGGATAAACTCTCCTCGCCCTATTCTCCTTCAACTCGGAGCTGATCAGACTCCAGTTGATTTCACTCGTGGTAGATACTTGTCGGCGATCTCCAAACCTTCGACAGACTTCTTCGCAAACCACAATGACTCTTGGTTGCTGAAGATCTTGCTCGGTGAAGACAATTACTCTTCGACACTCGAGCCGACACCTATCCGTCTAGAGAGTGTGCAGCTCTCAAGAGTAATAGGCACAAGAACTCTAACTCGGAACTACTGTGATGCTCTACCACTGTCTAAGTTTTGGCTCTTGATTTTTCTCTCGGTGGATCTTAAACTCAAATCACTCGGAGAGGGGATGCTCAATCAATCTTCTTAGAAATCTTAAGCGGAGCAGCCAACGGGCAACGTTGGAGCGGGGTGGCTATTTATAGCCGCAGCCTTCCCTGAAGGGAAAAGACCAAATTGGACATGTGGAGCAGCCAATGGCCGAAAGACACGAGTCCAACGGTCGGAATTTGAGCACACCGGTAACATTACTTGCCGGGCAAGTAATGCTAACTCCTCAGTTCGAAAGATATCTCCTACAGCGACGAAGAACAACGTCTTCTGATGACAGGTAATCATTCGAAGCATAAAGAGATTTCTCTCAGTCTCGCATAGGTTTGGGCTAAGCATCACAGCGGATCTAAGCTTCGAGAACCTATACCCCTCTTAATAGTACGGAGGTCCTATGACTCAAATAAATGGAAGAAGAACAACGAAAGGAATGCTACGTCTTCACTTCGTCTTCGCCTCCCATCGCTGCAGTCAATTTTCTTCGGACATAATCACCGAACCAAATGCTTCGCGTCAGCAATAAATTTTCGAGGGGTCAACTTCTTCACTTCATTCTTCTCGTCTACAAGTCTTCAAAGGATGTTGCTCATTCTTCTCTGCAGTGCAGATATTCTTCGATGAAGTTCCTCGAACTGTACACCGGAGACAGCATTCTCTTCGGTACTGCATGGACTATTTCTCTCTGTGTGCACTAACAAACAAATCAGTCCATACCTGTTTCTGTCAACAATCTCCAAAACACAGGAGGGCAAGTATTGCCCCAACACAACCGCTCTGAGGATCAAGCGACACTCCTTTGCTCGCCCACTGTTGAGCCGGAGGGCATCCTCGTCGTTCATCGACCGTGGCCGTCGTTGATGCACCTTTTGCCGTCACACTGTGGAGCACGGTAGTTGCGGTTGGCGCCGCACTTCCGCGAGGATGCAGACTAAACGCCACTTCGGTCGCTGCCGGCGAGCACCTTCATCCCACTCGGCTAGCCCTTCTTCTTCTCCTGTGGCTGCTCTTCGTCACCGCAGCTCCTGTAGCCTGCATCGGCATGGCTCCGTTGAGCCAACCCCACAACGAAGCGGATCTCAGCTAGCAGGACCCGATCCCATCAAGGAGCTCGGGGTCCAACTGGATGGATACGCCGCGGTGTCCACCGGCAGCGGTGCCGCCGCGCTCGAGAGGTGGGTTGACGGCGGCTGGCGCAAGTTGGAGCAGAGGCGGCCGGCGCGAGGTGTGGGTGACCGCGGCGGCCAACGCGGGGGGATAGGGAGGAAGGGTGTGGATACGGGTGGATAACGACAAAACACCAGCCATTCGACACCACGGTTGAGAGCGTCCGACAAGATAACACCTGGACCGTTCGGGGCGGGATCGTGCGGTCACGAGCCGGCCGCTCGGGACGACGAAAAAGTGCGCGTGCACTAAGAAGAATTTAGGTAATTAGAATAGTCTATTACTTTCTTCGGACGCTAATTTTGATTGGTTTACTAAACCAGATTAGCTTGACGTAAGTCCCCTGAATTTCAAATTTGGGTCGGCCGATTCGGTGGAGAAGGAAGCAAGCGACGATCGGCAACACCGAAGCCGCCGACGGTAGACGGTTGGTGTGTGTGTGGGGGGGGGGGTGCGGGGCTCATCGGAAAAATCTGGTCGTTTCCCGTTCTAGAGGGATGTCAGGAGTGGCACCGGCACGGCGGTGGGCGACGGTGAGGGGAGAGTGGGGCGGCAAGGCTGGCGCGGGAACGCCACCGGCCGTGAGCAGAAGTTGTTAGCGGTCGGCACGTGGTTCATGGGGAGGTTGGGGAAGAAGATGAACAGGAAGGCATGAGGTTGAAGAGGGCAATCGTTTTTTCATCAGACAACTCAAAACCAACCGACTGGCCAAATTATTTTTCCAGTCGACTTACCCCTAGCCAGTCCCTTGCAAAACAGAGATCAGTTGTGCACTTGTGGTGGTAGATAAGCACGATACCTATGTGTCGCCTGTGTCACCCGTATTGTTTTTTCTATAGGAATCGCCTACGAGCAATGACTAGTCGAGCAATTTAGCGTGGTTGCTCGCTGCCGCTCGTAGCAATCGTTGTAGGTTCACTCGCTCCAATTTTCTTCGTTTTTTGTTTCTTTTTGTTTACTTATTTTTTTCACCGGCTTTCTTTGGTTTTCTTTTTTTTTCATCATTTTACTTTTTTTTTCTTTTCTCCTGCTTTTTTGGGTTTTCTTTCCTCTTCGCTATACTTTGGTATTCTTTTTTTCTTTTTTTCTTTTATTTGCTTTCCTTTTTTCCTTTGTCGTTTTCTTACAGATTTAATTTTTTTGGCACATGTCTACTTTTTCTGAGTGCACAATGTACATTTTGAGAGCAACATGAAACATTTTCTGATACACACGTTGGACATTTTTCAAGTACATGCAGTATTTTTTTTTTGAACATACATGTTTTATACACTTTTTTGAATACACGATAACATTTTCCAAATACACGTTGGGCATTTTTTTAATGTCAATAAACATTTTATCAAACTACACAAACTTTTCTTTTACATTGTATAAACAATTTTGAAAATTTCACATACCTTATTTGGAAGCATGTGAGTATTTTTTAAAATGTCACGTAATATTTTTATTAAACTACACAAACTTCTTTTTACATTATATAAATATTTTTGAAAATTTCACATACATTATTTGGAAATATGTGAGTATTTCTTTAAAATGTGATGTTTATTTGCTGAACCTATGAGTAATTTTTTTTAATTTTATATGGCATTTTTTAAATGTCATAAACTTTTTTTTGGAATGCGGCAATATTTCCATAAAATGTCACATATATTTTTTTCAATGGTACAAAACATTTTTTTACATCGCACAAACATTTTTATACATTGTATACACATTTAAAAAAAATCCCATATGTTTTTTTTAACACGGGAACATTTTTTTTAAGTTATCAACATTTTTTAAAACCGTGCTAACAAATTTTATACTATGTTAACATTGTTTGCAAATTTTTGGTTTTAAATTTCTTAAGTAAATTGAAGTTGTTGAAATATACACATTTAAAATAAAAATAAAAAGAGAAGAAAATAAATTTGAGTGACGTACGCATGAGTTCAACGTGATGACCAATGTCCATAATGGCCAGCCCACCGCGTGCCCCCCTTCGGGCAACGCAAGCTAATGTCTCACTACATACGAGACATAGCTGGCGCCCGTAGATAGGGGGCATATGTCATGATGAGTGACTGGGAGAGTGCCTTTTATATTAAACAAACATAAGTACAAAAATAGATGTATGTACATATATGCACTCGCACAACTCATCTACAGAAAACATGACATGAAGAGCTTCAAGATTGATAACGTGAAGCAAACTGAGCCAAGCTCAGATGGCTTGGTTCTTTGTGGTGGAATCAGACCACCAGGGTTCAATTCTTAGACTTGGCATCGGTGCTCGCATTTTTCTGGATTTAGTTGAGCCTTTCCGGCGATGCTCGTTCAGTGGGAGTAGACGTTCGCGTCGAGGACGGAGGTGCCTATGGTGGCTTCGTCAATCTCATGATGATGGGCTGGCTCAGTCTTTCGGAGGTGATCATAGGGGTAGGGAGTGCGTGTATGCGTTCATAACTATGAGTGTATATGCGTATGTATGAGCGTCCGCGTCTGTATTGTGTTAAAAAAATGAAAGTTCTATCTTCTCCCAAATTGAACCGCCTACGAGCCACCACAGCCAATTGGCGTCGTCAAGCGTTTGATCCAACAAAGAAATGTCTGACATTTTTGCAGCTCTACCACCGATCGTCTTAGCGGGTTTTCATCGCATCATTTCGTCTAATCCGCTCGGCCCACATAATTGGGCCGCTGCTCCGTAGGCCGAGCTAGGGATCATCTCCTCGATCGACGACCGAAAGACCAGTAGGCCCATCGACAAGATTCATCCAATTCGTGTGCATCCCATTCGTGCATCATCCCCAGTCCCCACGATGTGCGGCGATATGGCAGTTCTCCTCAGCGTCGGCGGCACGCGCTGCTCTTGTAACGGACCCAATCCAAATCTAAGAGGAGGAGGGAGTAGGTGGGAAGGAGAAAGGGAAAGGGGATGCTGATGAAAGAGAAGAACATCTTCGCGCTTCGAATAGTTTCACTTGAGCCGACATCCAGGGTCTCAGCCTCGTTTTTACACGAAATGTTCGCGGCACGCGAGCAAGCCTCACATACCACTCACTGGGTCCTAGCTGCCAGCGTTTACTCTCCTTCACACACTAGTACAGTTCAGGGTTGTTCACATGGTTTGAACCACTAATCGTACAATGTTTTCGAAACCGTGTGCTCGGGTGGGTTGGGGATAGGGGGTGTGTGTTCCCAAATGGTCCTCTAAGCGTAATCGTATGCAATTGTTGTAAGCTTCGCACACGTGGTATAAAACAGAATCGTTTGCGAAAGGACATGCATCATAGACAATTATCTTGGTGTCAATCATGCCCGATGTTGTCGTAGTTCGCAAGCAGTTTGCTAGGTCAAACTGTGTAATTCTTTCCCCAATAAGAGACTATTTTCTTTCTTTTTAACAATGTGTGTGATGAAGTTGTCTATCACAGTTGAGCTGTTTATAAACGAATCGTGTATGTTGTTCGAGTTCAAGGCTTCAAGGAAGGCCATCCTAGCCTGCGGAGATGGAGCAATCCTCGCCATCTGCTTGGATTTCCACCGCGGTCGCCGGCGCCATGGGCGTCTGGTGGCCCGATCTCCTCTGCGCGAGGAACCGCTCTAGCGACCTCAAGAGCGACGGTGAATCCCCCAGCACCATCTTGGCCGCGCGTATGACCGCCCTCGCCTGCTCCTCTGTCCCCAAAGCACCAACAACTTCTCCTTCCTATGCCGGCGACGGCAGCGACAGCCTTCTCCAGCACCACGAGGCTTTGTTGGTCCATCGTGAACCCTACAAGGATCTGAACAAAGAGAGGGAGGGAGAGAGAAACAGGGTCGTGGATTGGAAGGCTGTGAGAGAGGTGTGGAGGTGGAGCTGGCCTTATAGAACACTGAAGATCCGGAGTTGGAGAAACATGCGTGAAATCAATGTGCGGCGACAGCGGTTAGTTTTTGCGGCCTATGATTCGCCGCGTGCTGTTTGGGAAGGGGTTTATGAGCTCCGATCTCCGAAGCTCTGATGAGCGCTCGTTCGTTCGGTTCGGGTGGCCAAGCCGGTGCGTCTCACTGTAGCCACCATATCAGCTGGTTTAGGCAAGTGAAACGTTTCCCACCGAACGGCCGGCCCAACATTGGGCTCGTCGCGTCGCGATAGCGCATCGCACACGCACATCATTCCAGAGGAACAACTGGCCATGTGCCCAGGCGAGGCCCACCTTATCTCTACGCTCCTTATCTTTCCTCTAGAGCTCTCTCGTCCACTCATTCTTCCCTCTTTTCTTCCCATCAAGAGCACAACTCCATTCCTCCCCTAGGTGCTGCTATGAGGGGCGTTCTTCAGCTTGACCCTCCCTCTCCACTCTCTCTATGTATGAAACTGGGTGAGCATGGTGACCGCAAGGCGACGAGGACGGGGCGGTGTTGCTCCGAGCAACAACCCGTGTAGCAGTTTTTTTTTGCTACATCTTCAACCGGCCTAAAAAATTCCTACAATCTACATCGCATCATGTTACAACCGGCACCGCGTTTTGCTACATCACACAAAACCGGCATCGCGGTTTTTGCTATAATCGGTGTCACACCCTGCTACAATCATCGCCGTGAATTGCTACAACTTGCAGCACGATGAGCTGCAACCTATAGCGTGCGAGCTGCGTTGGTTCTACGGTGAGGCATTTTTTTGCTGCAACCATCGTAAAATTTTGCTACTACCAGCGTCGACATTTGCTACATCAGTAATGATGACACTGAACACGCGACGTCGGCGACCACATTATTTGCTGCAACCATGGTCAATTTTCCTATGACCGGCGACATAATTTGTTACCACCATTCTTTTTTGTGGTGACTGGTGACGGAAATTGGAAAAGCTACAACCACGACGAGAAAGCTTCAAATGACTTCTGAAAAAGCTTCAATGAGAGAACGATGAGCTAACAATGGTGATGTCAACGACAGGAGCTGCTTTTCTGTCGACGCACGGGGGCGCTACGACGGGCGCACGACAAGATATGACGGCGGCTGGCGGCACTGCTGGAACCCCAGCTGGCATTGCTGCAACCAGAGGTTGAGCACGCCGAGCCGCAAGGCAATCTGACGACTGTGGTGAGCGGCGATCTTTGCTATGAGCGGCGAGCAAGACAACGATGGGGATGGCGATGACGAGTGCTTGGGAGCCCACGGGGCTAGCAGCAGGGGCATCGCATGCGAGATGTGGGGAGGGGGGCAGGGTGCTGGGTGAGCTGCAAGAGGAGGACGAAGGAGTGATGTCTACTACACAACTTTATTTTTGTTGACACGGTTGGGCCTCCAAGCGCAGAGTTTTATAGGACAGCCACAAATTTCCCTCAAGTGGATGACCTAAGGTTTATCAATCCGTGGGAGGTGTAGGATGAAGACAGTCTCTCTCAAACAGCCTTGTAATCAAATACAAAGAGTCTCTTGTGTCCCCAACACACCCAATACAATTGTCAGTTGTATAGGTGCACTAGTTCGGCGAAGAGATGATGATAGATGTGTAATATGGATGGTAAAAATAACTTTTTATAATCTGAACAATTAAAAACAGCAAGGTAGCAAGTAGGAAAAGGCGAGCAAAACGTTATCTCAATGCTTAAAAATAAGTTTTCGCTAGTGCAATCTCTCAATAACATTAACATAATTGAATCGCATGAAAGTCCCTCAAAGTGTGGCAAAGAATCACTCCAAAGTCTCTATTCCTATCAAAGAAAGTAGGATGAAATTATGTAGGTAGTAAACCACCTCAAAGTTGTGTTTTCAATCAATCTATTGAACCACCCCCAAAGTGTCACCAATAGTTCTAGAGATCGTACGACGACAACACCATATGATACGCATGGATTAACCTTTATGTCGCCTAGAACACCCCAATGTCACCACGGGTATCCGCAAGTCAAGACATGCATCAAGTGATCTCAAATCCAAAATATTCAATCCAACATAAAGAGACCTCAAAGAGTAAGACTCAATTCACCACGAAAATAAGAGTGGGAGGACAACATCATGTGATCCAATTGTATTGATAAAGCTCATGATACATCAAAATCGTGTCAAATCAAGAGCATGAGAGAGAGAGAGAGAGATGAAACACATAGCTACTGGTACAAACCCTCAACCCCGTGGATGAACTGCTCACGCATCACCATGGAATCAGCAAGGAAGAAGATGGCCTCCATCATTGCTTCCCCCTCCGGTAGGGTGCCGAAAAATGCCTCCAGATGAGATTGCTTTGGAATAGAGGCTTGTGGCGGCGGAGAAAATGTTCTAGGTTTGGAATCACGCCAAACGGAGCCATGAGGGGGCCACAAGTCAGGCGGCACGCCCTACCACCCTGGGCACGCCCGGGTGGCTATTGGCCACCTGGTGGGTCTTCTGGTTGCCTCCCAAACCATCTAATAGGGTCCTTCTCGGTCAATAAAAAATCATTATAAATTTTCATCGTGTTTGGACTTTCCTAGATATGGATTTCCTATGAAACAAAAAACATACAGAAAACAGAAACTGACACTGGGCACTACATTCATATGTTAGTCCATAAAAGTAATATAAAAGTGCACCAAAACCATATAAAATTGATGTAAATATAGCATGAATACTTCATAAATTATAGATACGTTGAAGACGTATCAAGGAGTAGAGAGATCCAACGATGCGGGGGCCTTCAATCGCACGGCTGCACGCCAACCGGCCAAAATTTTGGCCGGTCGACCGGCGCGTATCACCGGCCTTTTGGAAAGCTGGCAGTGGCCGAATCGCATACTTTGATCATGGTGGAGTGTGTGCTACTGCTGGCCGGAGGGGCATGCATTCACGCATAAGCACCACATGGTGGAGAAACCACGTTTTGATTATTCGGGAAGGGAAAATATCACATGTTGACTCATAGTATTTCGTTTGCCTCGATCATGACAACACTGGAAGCGGCTCTAATTTATTCAGTTGCACCTACCTTTTTTTTGAAACCTACCTTAATTGGAATAGTCAATCGCTTTCTTCGGATGCTAATTGTCATCGGTTTACAAAACCAGTTTAGCTGGACCTCAGTTGCCTGAATTTTGAATTTGGGTGTGCAACACCGAGGCCTTGGTGGTGTCGGGGCAAGCAAAGAGAGTCCGCAAGATGCCAGCGACATCCAAGCCAGGAGAGTAATAAACTTGACAGTTCAGGTTTGGGGGGGGGGGGGGGGGGGGGGGGGGGGGTGTGTGTGCAGGGCTCGCCGAAAAAATCTGGTCGTTCACCGATTTCGAGGGATGACCAGGGGCGGTACCAGCACGACGGTGGGCGGTAGTGAGGGGATGGTGGGGAGGCAGGGCTAACGTGGGAGCTCCGCCAGCCACGGGCGGCAGTGGCTGGCGGTTCGGCCGGTGGTTCGTGGGGAGGTTGGGGAAGAAGATGAACAGAAAGGCAAGAGGTTGAAGAAGGCAGTCGGCCTGTTTCTTTTTCATTGCCTAGCCAGTCCCTTACAAAACAAAGATTAGTTGTGCACCTGTGTGGTAGATATTGGCCATATGTCATGACGTGTGATGGGGGAATGTCTTTTTCTTAAACAAACATAAGTACAACATAGATGTATACACATATATGCATTTGCACAACTCGTCGACAGAAAACATGAATTGAAGAGCTTCAATAAGGATAAAATGAATGTTCCATCTTCTCTCGTTTAAAGAATATTCCACCTTAGTATGACACACCTGGCGTCAAATATGAGAGGATTTGGTACCTAGTGGGTTAGAGGTGAACATCCTTCTGATCATCCAGTCACAGTTTGGTTCTCATGATAGAGAGAATTAATATCATGCAATACATTGCCATCGAGCCCAGGTTTTTTCTCCGTGCAATGGGTTCCTAGGGTCATGTGGATTGTGAGGTGAGAAAATAACGCCATTGGCCGGCATGTATCTTTTGTTCCGATGTAAACCAATGTGGCCAGACTGTCATATCTGCTACATGTTGATTGTGGTGGTATCATCTATGTCTAGTTGTCGAAACACTTTTTCATTTCGTCCATCCTAGACGCTGCAGAAGATGAGGAGAAGAATGGATGAACAGATGGAGGTTGGCATCTTATCCAGAGCAGTCATGGTCCAAATACGTGAGAACTGGTTGAAGGAGGGGAATATACCAAGTCAACGCCGGACTTCTTGAGCAGTGTTAGATGTGAAGAACAAGTGTATATCTATCTTCTGTTGTGTTGGAGCAATGTGGGGAGGAGGCTCAAGGGTCATCGATGGGTGTGGCTTGATCTTATTTGAATCTTTGCTTAGCTCCATGGGAAGCAGGATTTTCTCACATTTTTTGGTGATAATCACTTTGATTTGCCTACTAATGACTAATAAATGCAAAGGGGCAAATCTCCTTTATTATGTTGTTCCTTTTAGAAAATGGACGTGTTTAGGTGGAAAGTCCAGCTATATATGGAATATACTAGGTGTAAGGAGTTTCCAAAAGAGAAGACAATGCGTGGTATGGGCACCAATGCTTGTACTACTCCTCGTACAAAATGCCACCGACTCCACGAAGTCATCCTTGACAACCATCGTAAAGGAACACGGGGCTGAATCCCAAAGATGTGCCTTGAAACCCTATTCCCCCTGTCTGCACTATATATAGGAGAAGAGAAGAACCATTCTAGGGAGAGCCATTGAGATCGCAGTCAACACCTCATAGTCGGCATCGCCATTCCCATCTACACCAACCGCCATCTACATAGCCATCATCACCACCACCACCATAGCCTCCATCTCCATTAGGTTAATTACTTGTAATCAAGATTTCATCGCGATCAGCAACATTGTAAGACTTTTAATCATTCATCTTCAAGAGACTATTTATTAAATATCCATTTCTTATGATTTATTTGCAATGTGTGTGTAGTTCCCCTAGGCTAAGGGCTGAGGTATAGCCTTGCAGCCCCATGTACGCGCATAAAGGGATTATTGGTTTACTTTGAGAGAACATTTTTCTATGTGTTGTGCAACGATTTTCTCTCTTGGCTCTACCTCTATCCTAGGGCTCGCAGATAACCAAGATACCGAAGATCAGAACAAGGAGAGGTAAAGTGCAGAGAGGAGAGGAAAGCTATTCGAATGATGGTGCCAGTATGATTAGTACGGTAGCTAGAATCAAACCTCTGGGGGTAGATATGGTGCAATCATTAAACATTCGATGCGTTGGTCTGGTTGTCCTTAATAACCAAGGTAAACCCGTGAGGCGGATATGGCCTTGTTTGGACAATGGAACCTTGATTCAGCCGTAGTCGGTCATGGGGTTATTTGGTCGCATCTCCCACATAATTCATGCACAAGATATATGTAAACGATGTTTACCAGTGCCATGTTGATTATTATAGTTTGTATCCCTCGTGCATATGTACACGACTATAGGTAAAACCTTAAGCCCGACATATTTCTTTATTATTGTGTTTTTAGTCACCTCTACGATTGGTCCGAGGAACAGGTATGATTTGAGATAACAAGTACTTGAAGAAATGTCCTTGCCAAGCATCATCACTTCCTGGATTCGATAAATTCTATGGTCTTTAGGGTGGGAGGCTATATCCACGTCCTAAACAGGTTGAAGGTAATAAACCCATTTTCCGGCAGCATTGCTGGGGAACTATTTTGCTACCCAGGTAAGATTACTACAATCCTTGTTATTTATTTTCATTTTAGTTTTTAGGTTGTTTCCTTTTTTAGTTTGTTTTTCGCAGGTGAAGAAAACCCCAAAAAATGAGTATGATGGCTACCAAGAAGTTTGGGGAGTTTGCTACCACTAGCAACGATTATATGTGTGCATCTATTGCGCAACCTGACATTGCAGCTGAGTAATATGTGATTAAACCGAACCTACTTACAATGGTTTAGCAAAATCAATTTGGAGGCTCTGCTCCAAAAGACGTAGGTATGCACTTGCACACCTTTACTAAGATTTGCGATATGACTCGCATAAAGGATGTTGATCCCGATGCAGTTAAATTATGCTTATTTACTTTCTCTCTTAGAGAAAAATCTAAGGAATGGCTATTAACTTTATGTTAAGGAACCATTACATCTTAGAATAGTTGTTGTAGTATGTTGATGACTAAATATTTTCCGCCTGAGAAAACCATCCGATTGCGTTCTAACACTGCATGTTTTAAGCAGGAAGACAGTGAGCCACTAACGCTTGCGTGGAAACGTATGAAAGAAGACGCTGGAAATTGCCCTAACCATGGGATAAATGAATGGCTAATTCTTCATTTATTTTCATAATGGTTTAAGCCTTTATCCGAAAATACATGAAAAATTGGTTTCAGGTTTCAGGAGCGTATGAGTGGAAAAATTTCCTCGAGATCACAATATCCGAGTCGACACTATTCTAGATAAACGTTGGAAGCATATGGATCCAAAGATTTCTTGCAAAATAAAGATTGTTTTTGGCAAATGAATAAACTAATGAAAGATGCATGTTTGTATTGGCAACTTGCTTGATTTGTATGCATCCCAATTAGGGAAACCTATCGCATCAGTAGTTGAAAAACAATAAATACCTAATTATCATGACTTTTCTAGACAATGTTTCGACATACTATCGGAAGCGACTCCTACACGGGCAATCGTGAATGTAGTCGACGGCCCCACAGGAGGAGGTGGGGCCTATCGGGACATATTTCGGCGTGAGAGGGCCACCCACTTGGCCATGCGTCCATGTCCTGTCACTGCTCTCTCTCTCTCTCTCTCTCTCTCTCTCTCACACACACACACACACACACACACACACACACACGTGCCCCCCCCTATATCTCAATTCTTTTCATCTTTCCTTTTCTTATGTAATGTTTCAAAAAATCAGAAACATCTAATTTAGGAAAGTCCAAGTTCCAAAAGTTAAAATACAAAATTGAAATTTCTGAAAGTTCAAATTTTTTAGAATTTTTGACAGTTTCAAAAGTCCTAAAACTATAAATTCTAAAAGCTAGGGCTATATTTTTAGAAAGCTGATATTTTGAAAGTTTTAAAAGTTACCAGAAAGGGAAAACGCTAGAAAAGAAAGTTGCCCAAAATTGCTCGTCCTAATCTGATCATGCCGGCTGAGGAGTATGGTTGCATGCCAATTAGCCCCTTCCCATACTATCATTTCCACTTTGAATGTAAAATACCCCAGATGACGACAATGATACGTATATTGGTTTTCCTGTCTGACAAGGCAATACATTGTACTCCAGGCATCTAAGTGCAGTAGACAAAAGGGTCGTAAGCCATAAAACTCACAACGTACTCAATAAAAGATAAGTAGAAAATAGGATTTCTTGCTCGACACGCCATTTTCCGAAAGACCTAGATTGCACATGTCAGATTGGGATTTGGTCTATAAAACAAAAGAGCACAGATCACATTGCTAGCTAGGAATGCAACACCTGACACAAACTTTCAAACAACTAAAATGCACAGGGGACTGTAAAACAAAAACGGATCTCGTGCTCTACACATAACAAACCTACATTGCACATGTTGATTGATATTTGTTCTACGTTAGGGAATCAAGAATCAAATTGTGATGGAATAGTTAGGCACATGCTGTGACTCACCATTCAAAATTTGGAACAACTAAAATGCACTTGGGGTGGGTGGGTTGTGGGGGGGGGGGGGGGGGGGGGGGGGGGGTAAAACAGAAGTAGACTTTGTGGTCTCTAAACGTTATATGGCCTAAGAACCTGTACCCCACATGTTTATTTGAGATTTGATATAGTTCATAGATTTTAAGACACCACCACGAGACAACAACAAAAAGCATAGAGAAGATTGAATATTTGAAGCACTACAGATTAGCTAGAACATGCGAGATCTCATACTTACAACTTTGATACAACTAAAATGCACAACTTAAGGTAAAACATAAATAGATTTCGTGCTATGCACGTCATTTTCCCTAATAAACTATACCACGTATATTGAATAGATACATGACCTAAATCATGAGTTCAAGAATCAAATACAACAAAACCAAATGAGGATGAAACACACTGATTATTTCAGCTGTTGCGAAGTAAAGGGAAACTCAAACCTATTTATAATTATAAAACAGAAGGCCTTTGATGATATATGTCAATTATACTAATCCACATTATACATGGGGGTACATTCTCATCAACTTCACTTTTTTACTTCAACAAAGGTACAAGTATTACCTTTCATCGGATCTAGGAGTTTGTGTTACATCTTGATTTAGTCATAATGGAATATTGGATGTAATGTTATTGTGGGATAAATGCACTTGGAGCATGCTCCGCGTCGATCGTGAAGCCACGAGGAACCAATACCTTGATCCTATGTCAAAGCCTTGACAGATTACATCAGCCAAGAGCAGTGGTCGTCCTACGTGCAGATTATATTGAGCTTGCATTTTCTAGAAAAAAACATGTCTCTTTCTATTAATTAGTAGAATAAGTTCTATCAAATGCTATGGATTTCATATACAATGACCTCCACAGATTTTTGGGTGTCGCGGCAACAATGGTTTGTCTCGAAAATGTAAGCATTATGAGACTTCCCAGGATAATGCTTAGACATACTCATCATACCCACATTTGGTTTATAATACCAGCGTCAAGAGAATGATAAATATATTGGTCCTCCCATCTGAAACTTGAAATTGTCGTAAGCTAACCCACTTTGCACGCACTCATTCGTGTGTAGATAAAATTTGGACTAAAACAAAGTGGATTTCATGCTCGACACATCATTTGCCTTATAAACCTACACCGCACATGTTGCAATGAGATTTGATTCGAGATCACAGATTTAAAAATCAAACACAAGAAAACAAGAGCATATAAAGCACATTGAACATTAATTTAAACTACTGGGAAATAGCTCGATAAAGATATTGACAACCTTTTGGGGAACTGGGGCATGCACGCTTGCCAACCTCTGGTTCCATTCAAATTTAGAGTAGCACATGCCCATCAAGATAGACATACAAATCCTCTATCAAGTTGTCAACAAAAAGAACATAAGAAAAATCATCATGTGTGTATGCCATCTGTACATTCGTCAAGTTTTGAAAAGGGATTGTCTATAGTACTACGTCTTCAATGTGATGTACAAGGAACTTCTGTTGTAAAACAAAACAAAAACACATCTCTATGTACAACGGGCTTTGTCCACTGACAACGTAAAACTTTGCATCTCAATGCTTTGATATTATTTAGGAACCTAAAATACAGTGATCAACTATACATGCACAAAATAACTGGGCCGTGTTTGCGGATGGCATGGGAGCAACAATCATCATGGAATTTCTGATCAATTAGTTTCTAAAATTATTCCATTTGATTGAATCCATCGTCCATGATACATAAAAGAAATACAAGAAATTTGAGTTGAGGTACAAGGAAGTTTAGTGAAAGAAAAAAAAACAAGATCTAAATCTGCGACAACACAATTCATTATAGGTTGAATTCCAGGAAGAACTATCATTGCCTAGTTAATTATGAGATCTTGCAAGGTCGATGAGATTGAGAAATCCTCGCTATCGCATTGAACATGCATCTCCGCCGCCGTAGTCGACATCTGATCTGATATCCCCTATATGGGCATATGTTGCATTATGATTCGATCTAGATCACATATTCAAAATTAAAACACAAGAAAACAAAATGAGCATGAAGGATACTTTGAACATTTGAATTATTGTGGTTGTGGAACAACCAGGTACATGCTATGTCTTGCACTTGTAACTTGTACATCACTAAATGCATGAGGAAGTTCGTACATGACACTGCATTTACCCTAAAAACCAATACTACACCAAACACGAGAAATTAAGAAGAGCATAAAGCAGGTCGAACATTTGAACTCATGTGGTTGTGAAATAGCTAGGCACATGCTATGTCTAGCACTTCTAACTTCGACATGACTAATATACGTAGGGGTGAGAGAATAGGGGTGTGGCTAACACCGAGTGCCCGCACCACCCCAATCCACACAGTTGGTTTAGACAATCCAAAAGAGAAACTTGTCATTTTGGCACCTTCCATTTTTAGAACTTTCTTTTTAGCACTTTCGAAGTTTGCAGTACGACCTTATAGAAGACCCTACGTCGTCTTTCATAATTTGAAACTTTAGAATTTTCTGAACGTTTTGAAATATAGGAGTTCATTTTTTTTTACTTCTCAAATTTCAGCTTTTAGTTTTTTTTTTGTTGAGATTTTAGGATTTCAACTTTATTTTTTTTAACTTTCATAATTAGTTGAAGCTTTACTGAAAAAGGAAATGTTGTAAGAAAAAGAAATGCTGACATGGTGTGAGAAAGGGGACATGCCCACATGATTGGGCCGCTCACCCCACTGCGGCCCTATGCAGGCACGCTCCCGCGGGTGGTCCATCGAGCGTTATGGCGGTTGGAGTCTAGGTAGTCGCTTCAGAAAAAAGAGGGTTTCGTGCTCGGCACGTCATTAGCAGTGGAAAGTCCGAAGGTTGTTCGGAGTCCCGGATGAGATCCCGGATATCACGAGGAGCTCCGGAATGGTCCGGAGGTCAAGATTTATATATGGGAAGTCCTATTTTGGTCGCCGGAAAAGTTCAGGGGCATGCCTACAGTGTACCGGGGTCACCGAAGGGTTTCGGGGGTCCACCGGAGGGGTCCACCAGCCCCGGGGGCCCACGTGGGCTGTAGGGGGGCGCTCTGGCCTAGTTGGGCCAGGCGCACCAGCCCCCCACCAGGCCCATGCGCCAAGGGTGGGAAACCCTAGGGGTGGGAGGCGCCCCACCTGGCTTGGTGGGCAAGCCACCTCCCTAGGGCCGCCGCCCCCTTCCTTGGAGGAGGGGCTAGGGCCGACGCCCCTCCCCCTCACACTTATTTATAGTGGGGAGGGGCGCAGTGGGCTGCACCCCTTCACCCTTGCCCTCCGCCTCTCCCAACTCCTCCCACCTTCCCTCCAGTACGCGCTTGGCGAAGCCCTGCCGGAATTCCGCTGGTGCCACCACCACCATGCCGCCGTGCTGGTTCCGATCTCATCTACCTCCTCTCCCTCGCTTGCTAGATCAAGAAGGAGAGGACGCCATCGAGCTGGACGTGTGCTAATTTCGGAGGTGCCGTCCGTTCGGCACTAGATCGGATTGGATCGCGATTGGATCGTGAAGAGTACGACTACATCAACCGCGCTACGTACGCTAACGCTTTCGGTCTACAAGGGTATGTAGACGATTCCACTCTCGTTGCTTTGCATCTCCTAGATTAGATCTTGGGTGTTCGTAGGAATTTTTTTGATTTTCATACTTCGTTCCCCATCAGAAGGCCAAGGCCACCACGCCATCGTCGTCGAGACGTGCACCACCGCTGGCCATCAACCTTCCCTCCGGCGGCGACCTGCGGCCGTTCGACTAAGGCGCTAACATCGCCTTGCGTATAAACTCGTTCATAGAAAAACGTCAATTAGTCGTTTTTCTATAAACTCGATTTTTAGGCTTTTGGGAAACTCGTTTTTGCTTATCCACGATTTTATTAGATAACCCAAACAAGTTTTTAGCTCCCCGCCTGGATCTCGCAGCTGCAAAAGGCCGCGTCGGATGCTTGTCTCGAACTTGGTCTCGCCCAGCTGGCCTATGCTCACGATGTTGCTGCACAATCGAGGGATGTACAGTGGCGGAGCCAGAAAAATCGGACGAGGGGGGCCGAGTATTGATAAACTTTGTTGGGGAGGGCCAATCCATCAAAAAGCACCATTTTAGCAGAAAACAATCACTATTACTATTCATATTAGGCTTGAATAAGTAATGTTAGGGGGGGCCAGGGCCCTGGCTGGCACCCCCCTGTCTCCGCCACTGGGGATGTAATACACCTCAGATAGGACCAAGTGCTCATTGTTCAGGCATTGGAAGAGGATGGTTCCCCTCCCCTTGATCTGCATAGCCGATCCGTCGCCGAGCTTGACGGAGCCACGCATGTCGGTGTCCAGCTCGGAGAAGATGTCCCGTCACCCGGACATGTGGTTGCTGGCGCCTGTGTCCAGGAACCAGGAGGTGTCGCACCGCCTCCCTCCGCTGGGGGTGCCTCAGACAGCTCTTCGTTGAGCATGACGTGCTCGACGCCAGGTTCCATGATCGCACTGAGCGCGCACAGGCTCGCCAGGAGGAGTGTTGGTTCCTCGGTCTCTCCTTGCGCCATGCTAGCCCGCTCCTTGCGCTCGTGACGGGGCTCGGTGCAGTCCCTCGAAAAATGCCCCTGCTTGTTACAGTTGTAACAATTAACCTTGCTCATGTCGCGGCCGCCGTTGCCATTGCGCCCGCCAGACCCGCCGGCGTGGTTTCCACCATCCTGAGGTGCACGAGAGTCGTTTCTCCGCCTCTGGCTTGCGGCGGCGGTTGTTCTGCCCGGCGTTGCCGCCGCCACCGCTGGAGTCTTGGCCGCTCTCGCGCCCCTGATGGCACGCCTACTGCTGCTTGGTGAGAATAAGTTGCCCGCCGCCTTGGCTTGGCGCGGGGGCACCGCAACGCTCCTCGGCGGTCCGCAGCCGCCCGATGAGCTCCTCAACTGAGATCGTCCTCAGATCGAGGAGAGTTTCGATCGCCACAACGATCTGTGCATGGCGAGAAGGAACAACTAGTAATAGCTTTTGTACAACACGTACCTCCTCGACGTTGTCGCCGAGGGTGCGCAGCTGGTTGACGAGGCTCGTGATCCGCATCCCAAAGGCATCAAGGGACTCACCGTCGTGGAAGGCTCTGCTCGAACTCCGCACGAAGGTGTTGCGTTGTGGCCTCCCGTACGCGGTTTACTCCCATGCGCATGACCTTCAGGGTGTCCCAGGCCTCCTTGGACGTCTCCTTGACGATGAGAACGCCTAGCATCTCTGGCGGGGCGGCTCGAAGGAGTATGCCGAGCGCCGCCTTGTCGTTGCGCACGTCCTGCGCGTTGCCCTCGATCGCGTCCCAAAGCTCCCAGGACTCCAGGTGCACCTTCATCACCAGTGACCACCCGATGTAGTTCATGGCAGTGAGCGTCGGGAACATGGTGCCGTCGCCCGGCACGAACGGCGCGTGCTCCGTGGCCGCCGCCTGGTGTATCACCACCTGGCACTCCCGCCTCACGCGGCTTCACCCGCGGCTGCGGTCCTGTGGGGGAGTAGCTGAGCTTCTCGGCCTTCCATTTTTGGAACTTTCTTTTTAGCACTTTTGAAGGTTGTAGTACGACCATATAGAAGACCCTACGTCGTCTTTCATAATTTAAAACTTTAGAATTTTCTGAACGTTTTGAAATATAAACGTTCATTTTTTTGGACTTCTCGAATTTCAGCTTTCATTTTTTTGTTGAGATTTTAGGATTTCAACTTTAATTTTTGAACTTTCATAATTGATTGAAGCTTTACATAGAAAAGAAAAGGTTGTAAGAAAAAGATATGCTGACATGGTGTGAGAAAGGGGACATGCCCACATGATTGGGCCCCTCACCCTGCGTCCCTATGTTATTGCGATTCTTTCTCAACTACTATTTGAATTGGAATAGTTTTATTACTTCAATGAAATCCATTTTTTTTCAAAAAGAAAATAAAAGACTATTTCGATTCCTATATAACTCTTATGTATCAGAATATGAATTTTTTAGGCGCGCTCCGCGTGGGTGGTCCATCGAGCGTTATGGCGGTTGGACTCTAGGTAGTCGCTTCAGGAAAAAAGGGTTTCGTGCTCGGCACGTCATTTGCCGTAATTTGAGTTGAGGTACAAGGAAATTTAGTGAAAGAAATAAAAAACAGGGTCATCTAAATCTGCGACAACGCAATTCATTGTAGGTTGAATTCCAGGAACAACTATCATTGCCTAGTTAATTATGAGATCTTGCAAGGTCGATGAGATTGAGAAATCCTCGCTATCACATTGAACGTTCATCTCCGCCACCATAGTCGACATCTGATGTGATATCCCCTGTATGGGCATATGTTGCATTATGATTCGATCAAGATCACATATTCAAAATTAAAACACAAGAAAACAAAATGAGCATGAAGGACACATTGAACATTTGAATTATTGTGGTTGTGGAATAACTAGGTGCATTCTATGTCTCGCACTTGTAACTTGTACATCACTAAAATGCGTGAGGAAGTTCGTACTGGACACTGCATTTACCCTAGAAACCAATACTACACCAAACACGAGAAAATAAGAAGAGCATAAAGCAGTTCCAACATTTGACCTCATGTGATTGTGAAATAGCTAGGCACATGCTATGCCTAACACTTCTAACTTTGACATGACTAATATACATAGGGGGTGAGAGAATAGGGGTGTGGCTAACACTGGGTGCCCGCACCACCCCAACCCACACAGTTACACTACATGAAAAACAATGTAAGCCGTGTATGTTTCATACACGGCAAAAGCTATTTCAAACTCGGCGAAGAGTACGCCGAGTGTTACACTCGGCGTATAGCACACAACTTATACCCGGTCGGCTTAGGAGCGATAAGCCGAGTGTCACTTATCGGGGCTCCGGCTTACATGTAAACCGAGTATTATGTGCTGGCACACGGCAAACAAAGCGAGATCACGGTCGGCTGCACTAACGGAGACGCCACATGGCATGGCAGTAAGCCGTGTATGTTGAATGTACGCCGTGTGTACACTTAACTTTCGGCTTACATATACGCCCTGTAACACCGCAACGCCGAGTGCTCGCGGCCGATCATGGCTTACACGTAAGCCGAGTGCTTCCACACGGCTTTCAGTAGCTATGCGAGAGCCCTCGAACACCGCCACATGTCGCCTATAAGCCGTGTTCTTTCCTGGAAACACTTGGCTTATCATGCCGTTTCGGCTTACTTGTACGCCGTGTAACTCTGTAACGCCGTGTGCTCGCTACCCATCACGGCGTACATGTAAGCCGAGTGCTTTGGCAGGATACACTCGGCTTATACATACAATGGCAGAGACCATTAGGGTCTCTCGGTTTCTATAAGCCGAGTGCTTCGAACTGGGCAAACCGACTTACTCCCCGTAAGCCGAGTGCCTCCGCTGGGCGACACGGCTTCCTATGCGTAAGCCGAGTGCTTCCACTGGGCGACACAACTTACGGTGCGTAAGTCGAGTATTGCACTCGGCTTAGTTGCCAAAACTGCTTTTTTTAGTATTTTGCTCTGCCAGCCCTGCAATTTGAAACAATAGTATATCAAATGGCTCAACCAACCTCAACATGCATACATCCAACAATATATAGTATCTCCACAAACAAAAGTGCAACATCCATCCATATCCAACAATATATATAGTATCTCCAGAAACAAAGTGCAACATCCATACATATATATCCAACAATATATATTGTTGGCTGCAGAAAGTTCAACATTCATACATATCCAGCAAAGTCACACCAAAGATAAGCAAATTGTTCATAAAGTGAAACATAAGCATATCCAACTCGTTCACAACGATGAGTCCACCGTCGATGGCATCCTCTTTGCAAACCTACAAGTTCATTATGACAACATGAGTTTCTGAGCTTAAATTGCCAACGATCGATAAGTTTCAAAGTGAAGGTAAGTTGTGAGCACTATGTATACATCGATAGGGCAGAAGCATGCATTGCCAAATTCAAAGTTTTGAGCACTAGATCAAGGTTTCATGCATTATCATGGGTTTAAGAAATGAAAGCAACAAGACACAAGCATAGAAAAAATACCTGGAGTGGTCATTCTACGTTGGTGGCCTGGGTCGAAGTGCCAGAAGCAACACTAGGTGTCATTTGGCTTGACTGCCCAGGTGTAGACGATGCACTAGAAGGAGGCATGTTGTTGGATCCAGCCGATGGAGGCATCTGTAAGCATGAGACGTTAAGCATATGTCATGGTAAGATGAATGATTGAAAAGTTGAAAGACTTACAAAGTTGAAATTAGGAAGAGGAGGAAGATCCTCCTCACTTGTGATGCTCGAACTCATGCTCTGCACATTATTTTCCTGCAAGTCAGGTTACATGATATTGCCTAGTTGAATGGAACTGAATATTTTCATTGGATATTCAATGATGTAGCAAGTAGCTACTGAGTCAAAGGACTTACCCCTATGTGGGAGTCGTAGATCGTCATCCTCTTCTTGAGGACTTGTTGTTGCCTAATCATGAACTCTTGTTGTTGAAGCAACTTTTGCTCCAACGCTGACACTTTTTCCTCGGCCTCCCGCCTACGGTTGGTCTCTTCCTCTCGCTTTTTGGTTTCTTCCACCCGCTTTTTGTTTTCTTCATTCAGGCGGGCCTACAATATGCCATCGCAAGAGGTTCGTCATCGTTGCAATGCAAACAAGCAATCAAAAGGAAGAGGAATGAACATGGGCATACCTCGAACTACTGGATCAAGTCCATCGCAGGCCGTGGGCGACGCTCTATACCAGGCTTCGAGCTCGTCCTGCTCGCACGGATCGTGGCTAGTTTTGGAATGTTCTTCTTAGGGATGGAACCGTCACCAATCAATAGCCGGCCATTCCTCAGGCCTTCTTCCGCCAGGACGGCAATCTCGGGGTCAATGTCCTGTGAAAGTGGATCAGAGTCGGGCCCATTCACGGCCTTGAACTTCCCGGTGTATGCGCCAGCCTTTAACCCAAAGCATGGGTTGATCCACTGGTCCCCCTCTTTGTTAGGATCAAGCACCTTGGGCTGGCGGGTGAGGCATAATGCCGAGAAGGTATTTAGCAGCGGGGCGCCCTCGGGTCTTGATTTATTCTGCAATACAAAGCAATAAGATCCATAAGGACATAATTAAGTTCATAAGCACAAGTTCATTCGTTTAGAAGCCGAAATGATATTGTTACCTTGTTCGCCACATATGCGTTGAGGTTGAGGTTGCCTTGACGGTGTACATCAGACATCAAGGCACGCCGCGCCGAATGAGACATGTGTGTGTCCCTATAGTCATCACTTATCCACCTGGATACGATGCGGTTGTAGCAAGGCAACTTGTCGGCACAAAAATAAGGAACCGCCTGAAGCATGAGAAGTAGAGCATATGAATGAAACTAAGTGGTGGTGATCGAGGCAATCAAAAGTAAATGATGATTACCTTCAAGTACATCGAACGGGTGAGATGCACTCTCCGAGCTATCGGTTTTGGGAGAAGCATTTTGCGTTCGTTCGCAAAATACTTGACCACGGCGTCCACGCGCGCCTCGTAGTGCATGTCGGAGACAATCTTCTTTGCAATCTCCTCCACAACCTCATTACCCTCATCCTCCATACCTAGTATGCAAGTGAAGAAATCCTACAAAATGCGCATGAAGGCAAATAGGATAGTGATCAGTGCAAAGATTTTGAATATTAAGAAAGAAATAGTTATGAATATTGACAAACAAGTGTACCCAAAAAAATTTGACCACCCGCTCGGCAACATTGTTGTAAGCCTCGTGAAACTGGTCGTCGGTGTCCGGAGCGCGTCTCCAATGCTCCCAGGACCAAGGGGGCTCATACAAGTCCAGGGTAGTAATGCCTGACAAGACACCCAATGATGCTACTTGGGTTGCGTGTCTGCCCATCTCCAAGAACAACCAATGAACTACAACAATGGAAAGGCAAGTGGATAAGTATCTGGAAAAAAATAGCTTTCAACATAAAAACAATATTAAGGGAGAGAGAAAGAGAAGCACTAACGTTTTTCCCTTTGGTTCGACTAGGCGCCCCTTAGCTGCATATGGTCGATGTGGGAGTTTGGACACGCCACGCAACCAGACTGGTTTCTCCTGAGGCTCTGGCTATTGCATATTCTTTGCAGCATCCTCCACCACATACTCTCCCTCATCCTCATCGTCGTCGGACTCATCATCCCCAAGATGTGAGGACTCCTCCTGAACGGACTCCTCCTCCGCCGCCCCCTCCTCTAACGCCTCTGACTCCTCGGAATGGGCTGAGGGGACAGGGCTAGGAGGACGGTACGCACCTCCACGACCACGTCCTCTACCCCGTCCTCTAGCACCTGTGCCTGACCGTGAGCCTGTGGGAGCTTCTTGTTGCTTCTGGATAGCTAGCCTCTCCTCTATCGCACCAAGCCTGGCAAGTTTGCTCTTCTTGCCACCCCTCTTGTTGCTCTCGCCACGCATCTTTCAATCACCTGCTATGACAAAAGAGTATTCGGATTAGTTCATGTACAACATTTCATATGCAAAAGTTAAGCAGTACAAAAGGCATGTTTGAAGGTTCATATGCGAAAAAGTAGAGCAGTTCAAGTGAGCAAAGTTCATAAAGCACAAGTACTATAATTAAAAGTCAATAAGCGCAATTAGTAATGCAGTTAAGAAGGACAAAGAGTAATAGTTGATAAGCACAAGTAGAAAAATGGTTCAGAAGAACATCAAGTAGTTGCACTCGACAAATTTTACATCCAGGAGTACATCGAGTAGTTACACTCGGCAATTTTTACATCGAGTAGTTACACTCGGCAAATTTTACTTCCAAGAGTACATCAAGTAGTTGCACTATGCAAATTTTACATCCATGAGTACATCGAGTAGTTTCAGAAGCCAGAGTCGTGATATTCCGGATCATCTAGTGGCTCGGCAGTTTCTTCATCGTTATCATGCATTTTGCCCCACCATTCATCAATGAAGCCGAGAGGTGGACCATCCAGGTCATCATCTTTACCTAGACGGACCCGTTCAAGTAAACGTAGGTCCTCCAAGTTTTGAACGACTTCATCGCCATCAGGCACATCGTCTGCTTCCATGCCCTCAAGTTCTTGTTCCTCAACGTCTACTTCGATGTCCTCATCAGTGGGCAAGTGAATATTGAATTGCCCTGTGAGCCCATCTTCTTGGTAAAACTCTCCCTCATATGTGTTGGGGTTTATGTGCTGGTAATCTTCATCGTTTGGAACAGCTGGTGCAGTATGCGTTGGTAGCATGATCACAACATCCCAGTCTTTCAGGTGCTTCGCAGTTGTGCACGCGTACGGTAGATAAAAAACTTCTGTGGCTTGATTACCTAAAATGTATACATCATCTCCGTCATACGTTGACGTTCGATCAATTTCGACCTGCCCAATGGCTGGCGTACGTCTGACTCTGGTTGGATCGAACCAATGGCATCTAAATACAACGGGGTTACGGTTTTTGCCAAAACCATAATCCAGTTCGATAATTTCCTCGAGACTTCCATAGTAATCAAATCCGTCTGTCCCTGGTGTTAAGACCCCGCTATTAATTGTCTTTTGATTGGGCCGTGTCATGTCGTAATGATGGGTATGGAAGCGATACCCATTCACATCGTAAGCCTTTAATTTCTTGGCCGAATATTGGAAGCCTTTGGCAAACACTTTCAAATCGGCTCTCATGGGGTCCATTTTTGCCTACAGGTTCAATAAGAGAAGTTTGGTCACTAGTACAAAACAGGGCTTTGGTCCAGGCCAGATAAGAGCATCAATCCCGGTTCTGTTACGAACCGGGACCAATGGGTGCATCAGTCCCGGTTCCTGAGGCCAGGGCGCCGGCCGGGCCACGGCAGGCACCAGTCCCGGTTCGTCTGACCCCTTTGGTCCCGGTTCCAGATACGAACCGGGACTAAAGGGCCTCGCTCTTGGCGCAGCCCCTTTAGTCCCGGTTGGTGGCTGGAACCGGGACTAAATGTGTGTCTTCTGTCCCGGTTCTAGCCACGAACCGGGACTAAAGAGATGCCTATATATATGCTCTCCCCTGCCCGCTCACTCCTCTGTTTTTTGGCCGGCCGGTGTGGGAGGTGTGTGCTGCTCTGCTCTAACCTCCTATGCACATGAGGTGTTCGATGAAATGCCCGAGTCACACTTAAGCTTTCTCCTCTCCAAGCTCGACCTCCAAGCTCCATTTTCCCCAACATTTGTCTAGGTTTGCCGGTGCACCAACTACACAAGTGTTCTAAAAGGTTAGCAACTTCATCGTTTCATCTCTCACTGCTAGTTTAGCTCATTTCAAATGATGTAGAAGTAGAGTGGTTTATGGGTTTTAGTGGAGGAGTGTATGTGGGAGTTCTTTTGATTTAGATGCACAATTTGAGCTGAAATTAACTTCTTAGAGTCTGCACATGTGTGGTGCCGTCCCCGTCCCCGTCCTCACCGCCGTCGATCGCCCGCGCCGATCTCGTCGCCGGCACCACCATGGTGAGCCTCTTGTTCTTATCTTCTTTTTAAAAGAAAAAAAATTCTTACTTGTATGATTTAGATAGATACTTGTATAATTTTCTTACTTTTATTATTGTTTGTTATTATATAGTGCCATGACTTTGGTATCCGCCCCCGTCGGCCCTCATCCTGTCTATGATTCGGATGTGGTATATTATCTTTTATTATGATTTGTTTCATTTAGTGTTTATGACAATTATGCCGACCAACGTGACATAGATGTTTTTATCTAGGAGGTATGTGAACCGGAAATTCCAACCGACCCTCTTGTCGAGAGGTTAAATTTAGTTGAAAAAGAAAACAATTACTTGAAGAAAAAATTGAAAAGAATTGAGGAGGACAAGATGGAATTGGAGTTGCATGTTGCCGATGTCGTCGATGATCACAAGATCAAGATGGATGCAATGCGCTTGAAGATTAGAAAGATTAGAAAATATGCCATTCATAATGAGGCTTGGTATCATTATGCCGTTGGATCAATTGTTACCTTAGTTGCGATTATGATCGCATTTGTTGTTGCATTTAAATGTTTTTCATAGTTTCAATGTATCTTTTAATTAGATGCTCTAGAGAGCTATATGTTGTTCTATGAGAACTATATATGTATGAACTTTATGTATTTATTTTTTCAGTAATAACATTTGATCACTACTATACTTTGGTTTTAATGTGATGATGAACTTGTATTAATTTGGTCACTTCTCTATTCATGATGTTCTATAATGGTTTTTGATACACTTAATTATATAATGCACGAAGATGAACCGACAATGGATGTACGGTGACCGACGCACCTCCGAGTATCTTGAGGGCCTGCATAAATTTCTCGAAGTGGCTGAGGCAAACAAGCAGAATGGTTTTATGTATTGTCCATGCCCTGTCTGTGAGAATACGAAGGATTACTCTAACTTGAAAACCCTTCACGTCCACCTGCTTGAGAAGGGTTTCATGCCACACTATAATGTTTGGACCAAGCACGGAGAAAGAGGGGTTATGATGGAAGACAACGAAGAAGAAGAGGATGATGACAACTATCCCCCTGAATACGATGATACTACAACGGGGGAAGCTGAAGATCAAGAGGAACCAGACGATGTGCCCGATGATGATCTTCGCCGGGTCATTGTTGATGCAAAGAGACAATGCCAAAGTGAAAGGGAGAAGTTGAAGTTCGATCGCATGTTAGAGGATCACAAAAAAGGGTTGTACCCAAATTGCGAAGATGACAACACAAAGCTCGGTACCACACTGGAATTGTTGCAATGGAAGGCAGACAATGGTGTATCTGACAACGGATTTGGGAAACTACTGAAAATAATGAAGAAGAAGCTTCCAAAGGATAACGAATTGCCCGACAGTAGGTACGAAGCAAAGAAGGTTCTATGCCCTCTAGGATTGGAGGTGCAGAAGATACATGCATGCCCTAATGACTGCATCCTCTACCGCGGTGAGTACGAGGATTTGAACGCATGCCCGGTATGCGGTGCATTGCGGTATAAGATCATACGAGATGACCCTGGTGATGTTGAGGGCGAGCGCCCCAGGAAGAGGGTTCCTGCCAAGGTGATTTGGTATGCTCCTATAATACCACGGCTGAAACGTCTGTTCAGAAACAAAGAGCATGCCAAGTTGATGCGATGGCACAAAGAAGACCGTAAGAAAGACGGGAAGTTGAGAGCACCCGCTGACGGGTCGCAGTGGAGAAAAATCGAGAGAAGGTGGGGGGACTTTGCAGGTGACGCAAGGAACGTATGGTTTGGTTTAAGTGCAGATGGCATTAATCCTTTTGGGGAGCAGAGCAGCAATCATAGCACCTGGCCCGTGACTCTATGTATCTATAACCTTCCTCCTTGGTTGTGCATGAAGCGGAAGTTCATTATGATGCCAGTGCTCATCCAAGGCCCTAAGCAACCCGGCAACGACATTGATGTGTACCTAAGACCATTAGTTGAAGAACTTTTACAGCTGTGGAATGGAGAAGGTGTACGTGTGTGGGATGAGCACAAACAGGAGGAATTTGACCTACATGCGTTGCTGTTTGTAACCATCAATGATTGGCCTGCTCTTAGTAACCTTTCAGGACAGACAAACAAGGGATACCACGCATGCACGCACTGTTTAGATGATACCGAAAGTATATATTTGGACAAATGCAGGAAGAATGTGTACCTGGGACATCGTCGATTTCTTTCGACCAACCATCTCTTAAGAAAGAAAGGCAAGCATTTCAAAGGTGAGGCAGATCACCGGAAGAAGCCCGCCCTCCGTACTGGTGATGCCATACTTGATATGGTCAAGGATTTACAAGTAATCTATGGAAAGGGTCCTGGCGGACAATCTGTTCCGAATGACGCTGAGGGACGCGCACCCATGTGGAAGAAGAAATCTATATTTTGGGACCTACCCTATTGCAAAGACCTAGAGGTCCGCTCTGCAATCGACCTGATGCACATGACGAAGAATCTTTGCGTGAACCTGCTAGGCTTCTTGGGTGTGTATGGGAAGACAAAAGATACACCGGAGGCACGGGAGGACCAGCAACGTGTGCACGAAAAAGACGGCATGCATCCAAAGCAGTATGAAGGTCCTGCTAGCTACGCTCTTACCAAAGAAGAGAAAGAAATCTTCTTTGAATGCCTGCTCAGTATGAAGGTCCCGTCTGGCTTCTCGTCCAATATAAAGGGAATAATAAATATCCCAGAGAAAAAGTTCCAGAACCTAAAGTCTCATGACTGCCACGTGATTATGACGCAACTGCTTCCGGTTGCATTGAGGGGGCTTCTACCGGAAAACGTTCGATTAGCCATTGTGAAGCTATGTGCATTCCTCAATGCAATCTCTTAGAAGGTAATCGATCCAGATATCCTACCAAGGTTAAAGAATGATTTGGTGCAATGTCTTGTCAGTTTCGAGCTGGTGTTCCCACCATCCTTCTTCAATATCATGACGCACGTCCTAGTTCATCTAGTCGACGAGATTGCCATTCTGGGTCCTGTATTTCTACACAATATGTTCCCCTTTGAGAGGTTCATGGGAGTCTTAAAGAAATATGTTCGTAACCGTGCTAGGCCAGAAGGAAGCATCTCCATGGGCCATCAAACAGAGGAGGTCATTGGGTTTTGTGTTGACTTTATTCCTGACCTTAAGCCGATTGGTCTCCCTCAATCGCGGTATGAGGGTAGACTGACTGGAAAAGGCACGCTGGGAGCGGATGCAATAATATGTAGGGACGGGCATTCTTGGGCTCAAGCACACTACACAGTTCTATAGAATTCTACCTTGGTGACCCCGTATGTCAATGAACACAAGAATTTTCTGCGCTCCAAACACCCGGAGCAGTCTGACGACTGGATTACATGTGAACACAGCGGCCACGTGGAGCACCTTTGGTCCCGGTTCATAGGCCAACCGGGACTAAAGGTTTTAGGCATTAGTCCCGATCGTTTTGTCCCGGTTCCAGAACCGGGACTAAAGGCCCTCTGGAACCGGGACAGATGCCCTGTTTTCTACTAGTGGGTGTATGAGTTGCATGTAAAGACAAACATGTAATGTCGACAGCAGAAGAAAGTTGGATATAATGGTACTTTTGTCGAGAACCAGGGAATGAAGTCGCCTTTTCCTTTACTGCGAGTTTTAAATATTTCTTCCTTCTCCTCCTCGGTAGGGTCCCGTTCCAGCTTCCAGCACTCAAGTGTGAATTCGCTGTAGTGATGCGAAAGAAGCAATTTAAGATACAACCTTAATTGTGATTATTTGCGAAAAGATAGAAGGAGCACTTACTCAATGTACGGCTTAACTTCCGGCATGTTGGTCAACACGTACGACATAATAGTCACCCACTCTGGATATTTTATGGTCCTAGCCCTTCTGCCACTTGCTCTGCCACCTACACCTGTGAAGATGCTAAGAGGGGGCAGATCGGCCGGGTTGACTTCATTGTAACGAAGGACTGGATTTTGCTGAGTGGAAATATTGTCCTCATAGTACTTGGTCATCGCATTTGACACCTCCTCGTTCAGATAGGCCTCGGCTATGGATGCTTCAATGCGGCATTTGTTCTTGCATTTGTAACGAAGCCTCTTCATTTCTCTCTCAGGTGGAAAACACCAACGATACTGCACAGGCCCCCCTAATCGAGCCTCCCTCGGAAGATGCAAGATCATATGTTGCATCGGATTAAAGAAGCTTGGTGGGAAGATCTGTGATACGCCTCCAACGTATCTATAATTTATGAAGTATTCATGCCATGTTTATTATAGTTTTGTATGATTTTGGTGCACTTTTATATGGCTTTTATATTATTTTCATGGACTAACATATTGACCTAGTGCCTAGTGCGAGTTCTTGTTTTCTGCTTGTTTTTGGTTTTCCAGAGAATCTATATCAAATGAAGTCCAAATGCAGCGAAACTTTTTGACGATTTTTTCTGGAACATAAGAGACACTAGAAGCTTTGGGAGGAGGCCAGAAGACCCATAGAGGCTCCAAAATCCACCAGGGCGCTCCTGGGGGGGAGTGGCGCGCCCTGGTGCCTCGTGGGCCCCCTGTGGCCCTTCTTCGAGTGATTCCAACGCCAAAAAATCACATATATTCAGAAACCCCCGAAAGTTAACCTAGATGAGTTTTTACGCCGCCGCAAGCCTCTGTACCTCCACGATCGCATCTACAACCCTTTTCCGGCACCCTGCCGGAGGGGGGAAAGCTTCACCGGAGTCCATCTTCATCATCCCGGCGGTCTTCATGACGAGGAGGGAGTAGTTCACCCTCGGGGCTGAGGGTTTGTACCAGTAGCTATGTGTTTTATCTCTCTCTCTCGTGTTCTTGATTAGGCACGATCTTGATGTATCGCGAGCTTTGTTAATATAGTTGGATCATATGGTGTTTCTTCCCTCTCTATCCTTGTTGTGATGAATCAAAAAATTTCCCTTTGAGGTTTTGTTATTGTCGGATTGAATATTTCAGATTTGAGAACACTTGATGTATGTCTTGCATATGAATACCCGTGGTGACAATGGGGTATTATATTGATTCACTTGATATATGTTTTGGCACTCAACTCGCGGATTCCCGAGGTGACATTGGGGTAATCTATGCATAGGGGTTGATGCACGTTTTCATTATCTTTTCTCCGATAGAAACTTTGGGGTGCTCCTTGGAGTTCTTTGTGTGGATTGAATATTATGATTATGAAGTTGTTTGATGCATACGTATAATCAGATCACAGATACTTGTGGTGACATTGGAGTATCTAGGTGACATTAGAGTTGGTTGATGTGTATCATATGGTGTTATTTTAGTACGAACTCTAGGGCTGTTTGTGACACTTATAGGAATAGCTTAATAGATCGATCGGAAAGGATAACTTTGAGGTGGTTTCATACCCTACAAACAATTTCCATCTTATGTTCTCTGCTAATAGGAACTTGGGAGTGATTCTTTATCGCACGTTGAGGGATGGTTATATGATCCAATTATATTAGCATTGTTGAGAGATTGCACTAGCGAAAGTATGAACCCTAGGCCTTGTTTTTAAGCATTGCAATACCGTTTGTGCTCACTTTTGTTACTTGCTACCTTGCTGTTTTTATATTTTCAGATTACAAAAACCTATATCTACTATCCATACTACACTTTTATCACCATCTCTTCGCCGAACTAGTGCACCTATACAATTTACCATTGTATTGGGTGTGTTGGGGACACAAGAGATTTCTTGTATTTGGTTGCAGGGTTGTTTGAGAGATACCATCTTCAACCTACGCCTCCCACGGATTGATAAACCTTAGGTCATCCACTTGAGGGAAAATTGCTACTGTCCTACAAAACTCTGCGCTTGGAGGCCCAACACGAGTCTACAAGAATAAGTTGTGTAGTAGACGTCAAGCTCTTTTCTGGCGCCGTTGCCGGGGAGGTGAGTTCTTGAAGGTATATCTTTAGATCTTGCAATCGAATCTTTTAGTTTCTTGTTTTATCACTAGTTTGGCTTATAAAATAAAACTACAAAAAAATGGAATTGAGGTTGCCTCATATTATTCATCTATATAATGTCTTCCGTGAAAATGATGGAAATGAAAATTGTGCTTAATTGATAGAAGAAGAATTCAATAAAATGTTTGGCATAAAATCTTTGAATGATGAGCATGATTGCAATGTTGCTAGTATGAATTCTTTGAATATCCACGATGCTAGTGATATGCAAAACCATAAGCTTGGGGATGCTATGTTTGATGAAGATGATATTTTTACTCTCCCAAGTTTTGATGAGCAAATTTATTATGATGATTGCATGCCTCCTATTTATGATGATTATATTGATGAAAGTGGATTTGCAGATGCCATGAATTTATTTAGTGATGATTCCACTATTTTGAAAGAGGTTTCAATTGACTATGATAACAAAGTTGCTATCTATGATGATTATTGTGATGACATGTATGCTATAAAGAGTAATGATAACCATAAAACTTGTCATCATGATTTTTATTTTCAATTGTATTATGCCAATCAAGTATCTCATGATAGTTATTTTGTTGAGTTTGCTCCCACTATTATGAATGAGAATAAAATTGCTTGTGTGGAGAGTAATAAAAATTCTATGCTTTTGTATCATGACAAGAATGCTTTGTGTGATGAATATATTGTTGAATTTCTTCATGATTCTACTGAAAATTATTATGAGAGAGGATCATATGCTTGTAGGTGTTGCAATAATATCAAGTTTTCTCTCTATGTGTTGAAAGTTTTGAAGCTATACTTGTTTTGCCTTCCTATGCTAGTTGATTCTTGCTCCCATAAATTGTTTGCTCACAAAATCCCTATGCATAGGAACTGGGTTAGGCTTAAATGTGCTTGTCATATGATTCATGATGCTCTCTTTGTGTTTCAATTTTTTACTTTTATGCGAGCATCATTAAAATCATCATGCCTAGCTATAAGGCATTAAAGAAAAGCGCTTGTTGGGAGACAACCCAATATTTATACCTACTGTTTTTGTGTGTTCACATGATTAATCTACTGTGGTAATCATGTTTTATATGTGTTCTTTCAATAAAGTTCCAAGTAAAACCTTTGGGATAGTGTGGATACTTGTTGATTCAATTCTGTGCAAAAACAGAAACTTTTGCCTCCAGTTTTTAATTTCCCAGATTTTACTGGAGCGTCAAAAAATTCTGAAATTTTTAAACAGTATTACTATGCAAATTGTTGACGTTTTACTAATTTTTCAGAATTTTTAGAGTCCCAGAAGTATGGTAGCTGTTCAGATCATTACAGACTGTTCTGTTTTTGACAGATTCTGTTTTCAATGCATAGTTTGCTTGTTTTAATATTTCCATAGCTTATATTATGAGATATAAATTATGGAAATGATAGAATACAGTAGGAATTATATGGGAACAATTGTGAATATTTTCTTGGACAGTACCTAAGTGATAGTTTATTCTTTATCATACTAACCGTTCTCACGAAGATCCGTTAAGTTTTGTGTGATTGAAGTTTTCAAGCTTTGGGTGAGATGACGATGGATGAAGGAATAAGGAGTGGCAAGACCCTAAGCTTGGGTATGCCCAAGGCACCCCAAGGTAATATTCAAGGAAGACCCAAGCGTCGAAGCTTGGGGATGCCCCGATAGGCATCCCCTCTTTCGTCTTAATCCATCGGTAACCTTACTCGGAGCTATATTTTTATTCGTCACATGATATGTGTTTTGCTTGGAGCATCATTTTATTTTGTTTGTGTTCGCTTGCTGTTACTTAGAGTCATGTGTTTTATCTTTTATTTTTAATAAAAATGTCAAGTATAGCCTTTACCATGCTTATTTTGCAAGTTCATGAGTTGCTGTTTCAAAACAGAAAGTTTGCTGCTATTGGTTAAATTGCCCAGAAATGTCAGAATGTGATAAAATCTTGAAATTTTGACACAGTCAACTTTGATAAATTATTTACAGTGTGGTAAATTTTGAGAATTTTTTGAGTTGTCTAAGTATGGATTCTTAATTATCCTTTACAGACTGTCCTGTTTAGGCAGATTGCTGTTATGTTTGCATTGTTTGCATATGTTGGCTTGTTTAATGATCCTATTTGAGGATAGGAGTATTAAATATGCAGAGGCATTTAGTATTCAATGTTTAATTATAATTTTAGTGATTTGCTACAGTAGAGAATGTCGAGGTTTTGAGTGGATTTATACTAACATATCTCACAAGTTCTTGTCAAGTTTTGTGTGGATGAAGTTTTTGAAACTTAGGGAAACTATTATATGAGAAGAATTAATGAGACACAAGAGTTCAAGCTTGGGGATGCCCAAGGCTCCCCAAGTTAATATTCCAAGAAGTATCAAGCATTCAAGCTTGGGGATGCCCCGGTAGGCATCCCATCACTTTTCATCATCAATTACCGGTTAGTCTCGATTGAACCCAAGTTTTTACTTGTTAACATAATGTGTGCTATACTTGGTTATGTCTTTGTTTTGCTTGTTGTTTGAATAAAATATCAAGATCTGAAACTTTTTAAATGAGAGAGAATCCTCACATAGCTACTTAATTGTTTCAATACTCATTGATCTTCGCTTATATATTTTGGAGTAGTTTGTCATTAATTCTCATGCTTCACTTATATCTTTTTGAGAGTTAATAATAGTAATGGCAATTTGCAAAAAATATGAATTTGGTCTCAAGGTGATGAATATTCGAGAGGGATATAATAAAAACTTTCAATTAGATCATTGGATATGATAAGTGTGATTCCTTGCAATGAAAATAATGAAAGATATCATATGCTAATCTTATGGAAAGTAATGACATTACATAAAGAAAAGTATAGGTGGTAAAATTTATTGGAGGTTAACAAGCATAGCATTAGTCAATGATGCAATTCATGAAAAAGTTAATAAGGGAAGAGAAGATTCACATGCAAATATACTATCTTGGACATCTTTTATGATTGTGAGCCCCCATTAAGTATGTTATGTCAAAGTGTTGACGTTGGACAAGGAAGACAACGTAATGAATTATGTTTGTTCATATTCACATGGAAGTTATATTGTTATAGATCCTCCAACATGTGGTGCTTGCCCAATATCTTTGCTAGCCAAAAATCTGCACCAAGTAGAGATACTACTTGTGCATCCAAAACCCTTAAACCCAATTTCTTCCCATGAGTGTCCACCATATCTACCTATGGATTGAATAAGATCCTTCAAGTAAGTTGTCATCGGTGCAAAAAGCAAAAAAATTTGCCTTTAAATATGTCTGAACTTTTATTGTAAGGGAAATAAGCGTTGTACGAACTTGTGATGGTAAAGAAATAAAAGCGACGGACTGCATAATAAAGGTTGCTATCACAAGGGGCAATATAACGTGACGTTCCTTTGCATTAAGGGCTTGTGCATCCAACAACAACAAAAAGCGCATGACAACCTCTGCTTCCCTCTGCGAAGGGCCTATCTTTTACTTTTCTGTATTTACTTTTTATGCAAGAGTCAATAGTGTTCTCCTCTGCTTCCTTTTTATTTTTCTCTTTTGCAAGCATCATGTGGTGGGGAAAGATCTAGGCACATATATCCAGTTGGATATGAGTGATCATGAGTTATTATTGTTGACATCACCCTTGAGGTGAATAAGTTGGGAGGCAAAATCACATGCCCCTATCTTTCTATGTGTCTGGCTGAAACTTTTGCTCCATATATATGTCGTGAGTGTTAGCAATCATAGAAGATTAAATGATGTTTGAGTATGTGGACTTGCTAAAGCTCCTACATGAGACCCTTCCTGAAAATATGATGAATTGCAATTGCATTGTTGACTAGAATAGTTTGTTAGTTTCCAAGAATTTTTATGCCTTATACTTCATTGTTGTGATGAATTGTTACTTGCTCATGAGAAGTTTTATGATAATAAATATTGTTGTTATAATAATGATCTTGCTTTGAATCATTCAAGTCCAATGTCCATGCAACAAAAGATAAGATTATATGATGATTATGATAGGTAGCATTCCACATCAAAAAAATTTGTTTTTAATTGCTACTTTATCATGATGAGTTTTATGAGGACAAGTTGATGTTATGATGCTAGGAAAAGTGATTGAAATTATAATTGATCAAACTTATGCACTATGCTAGCATTCACACTTCATAAATTATTTCTTTTATCATTTACCTACTCGAGGACGAGCAGGAATTAAGCTTGGGGATGCTGATATGTCTCCAACGTATCTATGATTTATGAAGTATTCATGCCATGTTTATTATAGTTTTGTATGATTTTGGTGCACTTTTATATGGCTTTTATATGATTTCCATGGACTAACATATTGACCTAGTGCCCAGTGCCAGTTGTTGTTTTCTGCTTGTTTTTGGTTTTCCAGAAAATCTATATCAAATGAAGTCCAAATGCAGCGAAACTTTTTGACGACTTTTTCTGGAATATAAGAGACACTAGAAGCTTCGGGAGGTGGCCAGAAGACCCACAGGGGCCCCATGAGCCACCAGGGCGCGCCACCCCTCCCCCCAGGCGCCCTGGTGCCTCGTGGGCCCCCTGTGGCCCTTCTTCGCGTGATTCCAACGCCAAAAAATCACATATATTCAGAAACCCCCGAAAGTTAACCAAGATGAGTTTTTATGCCGCCGCAAGCCTCTGTACCTCCACAATCTCATCTAGAGCCCTTTTCCGGCACCTTGCCGGAGGGGGGAAAGCTTCACCGAAGGCCATCTTCATCATCCCGGCGGTCTTCATGACGAGGAGGGAGTAGTTCACCCTCGGGGCTGAGGGTTTGTACCAGTAGCTATGTGTTTTATCTCTCTGTCTCGTGTTCTTCATTTGGCACGATCTTGATGTATCGCGAGCTTTGTTAATATAGTTGGATCATATGGTGTTTCTTCCCTCTCTATACTTGTTGTGATGAATCGGATCTTTTCCCTTTGAGGTTTCGTTATTGTCGGATTGAATATTTCAGATTTGAGAACACTTGATGTATGTCTTGCATATGAATACCCGTGGTGACAATGGGGTATTATATTGATTCACTTGATATATGTTTTGGCACTCAACTCGCGGATTCCCGAGGTGACATTGGGGTAATCTATGCATAGGGGTTGATGCACGTTTTCATTATCTTTTCTCCGATAGAAACTTTGGGGTGCTCCTTGGAGTTCTTTGTGTGGATTGAATATTATGATTATGAAGTTGTTTGATGCATATCGTATAATCAACTCACGGATACTTGTGGTGACATTGGAGTATCTAGGTGACATTAGAGTTGGTTGATGTGTATCATATGGTGTTATTTTAGTATGAACTCTAGGGTTGTTTTTGACACTTATAGGAATAGCTCAATAGATCAATCGAAAAGGATAACTTTGAGGTGGTTTCGTACCCTAGGCCTTGTTTTTAAGCATTGCAATACCGTTTGTGCTCACTTTTGTTACTTGCTACCTTGCTGTTTTTATATTTTCAGATTACAAAAACCTATATCTACTATCCATACTACACTTTTATCACCATCTCTTCGCCGAACTAGTGCACCTATACAATTTACCATTGTATTGGGTGTGTTGGGGACACAAGATATTTCTTGTATTTGGTTGCAGGGTTGTTTGACAGATACCATCTTTAACCTACGCCTCCCACGGATTGATAAACCTTAGGTCATCCACTTGAGGGAAAATTGCTACTGTCCTACAAAACTCTACGCTTCGAGGCCCAACACGAGTCTACAAGAATAAGTTGTGTAGTAGACATCACTCGCATGGAGGGGGACGCGGGTGCAGTGTGGGTGGAGATGGAGAGGCGGTGATCGGAGGGTGGGGATCTGGCCGGTGGGCGTTGATGGTGGGCGGCGTCGGTGGTGGGGGAGGAAGAAATTGGGGGCAGCGCGGAGAGGGGAAATTTTGGGGGGCGGGGGAGGGGGCAAACAAAGAGAAAAACAGCGCGATGAGGGGAAAATTTCACTAAGTCCCCGTGCCAGCTATAAGCTGAGTATACGATAAAAGACACTTGGCTTACAGACACACACACCTTATATAATATTGTATCGGATAATTTTTTATTACTATATATGTTTGGGTAGTTGTTAATACACTTTTTTAGAAACATGAGTAAACACAACCACGAAGGCCGGTGCGGTCTCCGGACCCTGCCCGGGGTGGTTTTCGACGCTGCGGCCATCCGTGGGCCCGCGCGGTCTACGGTTTTGACCGGGTGCCAGAGGGGTTTGACCGGGGGACTTTCCTCTTGTTCTGTGTCACGGCAGGTCATGCCGACGTGCCGGAGCAGGTCGGAGCGCATGCGGTCAAAGGACTCCCCCCGTATGCTCGATGCGGGGGGGCTGCCACGCTATACGTCCTGAACCTTCCTGCTTGACTGTCCGGTTTGTGAGGGAGGTGCCACATCAATGTTGTGCACCAAGTATTTGAGCATCTGGCCGCCCTTACGTTGATATATCGGGGCCCCACGCAGGCCGGTGCGGTCTCCGAACCATCCCCGGGGCGGTTTTCGACGCCGCGGCCATCCATGGGCCCGCGCGGTCTACGGCTTTGACCGGGTGCCAGAGGGGTTTGACCGGGGGACTTTCCTCTTGTTCTGTGTCACGGCAGGTCATGCCGACGTGCCGGAGCAGGTCGGAGCGCATGCGGTCAAAGGACTCCCCCAGTATGCTCGATGCGGGGGGGCTGCCACGCTATACGTCCTAAACCTTCCTGCGTGACTGTCCGGTTTGTGAGGGAGGTGCCAGATCAATGTTGTGCACCAAGCATTTAAGCGTCTGGCCGCCCTTACGTTCATATATCGGGGCCCCACGCAGGCCGGTGCGGTCTCCGGACCCTCCCCGGGGCGGTTTTCGACGCCGCGGCCATCCGTGGGCCCGCGCGGTCTACGGTTTTGACCGGGTGCCAGAGGGGTTTGACCGGGGGACTTTCCTCTTGTTCTGTGTCACGGCAGGTCATGCCGACGTGCCGGAGCAGGTCGGAGCGCATGCGGTCAAAGGATTCCCCCCGTATGCTCGATGCCGGGGGGCTGCCACGCTATACGTCCTGAACCTTCCTGCATGACTGTCCGGTTTGTGAGGGAGGTGCCACATCAATGTTGTGCACCAAGCATTTGAGCCTCTGGCCACCCTTATGTTCATATATCGGGGCCCCACGTAGGCCGGTGCGGTCTCCGGACCCTCCCCGGGGCGGTTTTCGACACCGCGGCCATCCGTGGGCCCGCGCGGTCTACGGCTTTGTCCGGGTGCCAGAGGGGTTTGACCGGGGGACTTTCCTCTTGCTCAGTGTCACGGCAGGTCATGCCGACATGCCGGAGCAGGTCGGAGCACATGCGGTCAAAGGACTCCCCCCGTATGCTCGATGCGGGGGGGCTGCCACGCTATACGTCCTGAACCTTCCTGCGTGACTGTCCGGTTTGTGAGGGAGGTGCCACATCAATGTTGTGCACCAAGCATTTCAGCGTCTGGCCGCCCTTACGTTCATATATCGGGGCCCCACGCAGGCCGGTGCGGTCTCCGGACCCTCCCCGGGGCGGTTTTCGACGCCGCGGCCATCCGTGGGCCCGCGCGGTCTACGGCTTTGACCGGGTGCCAGAGGGGTTTGACCGGGAGACTTTCCACTTGTTCTGTGTCACGGCAGGTCATGTCGACGTGCCGGAGCAAGTCGGAGCGCATGCGGTCAAATGAGTCCCCCCGTATGCTCGATGCGGGGGGCTACCCGCTATACGTCCTGAACCTTGATGCGTGACTATCCGGTTTGTGTGGGAGATGCCACATCAAGGTTGTGCACCAAGCATTTGAGCGCCTGGCCGCCCTTACGTTCATATATCGGGGCCTCACGCAGGCCGGTGCGGTCTCCGGACCCTCCCCGGGGCGGTTTTCGACGCCACGGCCATCCGTGGGCCCGCGCGGTCTACGGCTTCGACCGGGTGCCAGAGGGGTTTGACCGGGGGACTTTCCTCTTGTTTTGTGTCACGGCAGGTCATGCCGACATGGCAGAGCAGGTCGGTGCGCATGCGGTCACATGACTCCCCCCGTCTGCTCGATGCGGGGGAGACTGCCACATTATACGTCCTGAACCTTCCCGCGTGACTGTCCGGTTTGTGAGGGAGGTGCCACCTCTATGTTGTGCACTGGGTATTTAAACATCAGTCCGCCCTTTAGTTGATATATTCCGTCCCCACGCAGGACGGTGCGATCTCCGGGTCCTCGATAGGACGCCGTGACTATCCGTGGGCCCGGGTAACCGGCGGCACGCAGGGGTAGCCGTCGGTATGTGCCGGCGCTCGGTTGGACGGTGTCACGTGGAGGAGCGCCCGTGGTTAGGGCACCGGGGATGTATCCGAGTCGTTGAATCTTGTTAACAAATCTCTATATCGGTTTCGTGTGATTACTTTTAGTCCTCGGTTGATCGAGTACGCGTCTCAGATTTTTCTAACAATGATGAAATGAGATCGATAGTGTGTCGAAAACTAGCCTAGACAGAATGTGTGAGAAATAGGGGAAAGGAAAAGAAATGCAACAAGAAATAGGCGTAAGCCGAGTGTATTATATCGGGTACTCGGCTTACATACAGCACCGTCATGGAGCCGTTAGTGGTAGCGCGCGAGCCACGTGGCTGGTACGTTTTGCCGTGACTTGTGAAGTAAGCCGAGTGTATCTCCGCTGCAACTACGGCTTACCTTAGTGTATGCCGTGTATTTTGTTTAAGCCGAGTGCCGGCGCACTGGGTTCACGGCGTACGTCTATGGAAGCTGAGTGCTGTACGTTCGTCGTGTGTCCTTAATTGCATACTCGGCTTATGTGGACATAAACCGTGAGCCCGTGGTTTAGCACTCGGCATACTCTATCGTACTAGGCAATGTGTGTTTTTCCTGTAGTGTTAGTTTAGACAATCCAAAAGAGAAACTTGTCATTTTGGCACCTTCCATTTTTGAAACATCCTTTTTAGCACTTTCAAAGTTTGTAGTACGACCTTATAGAAGACCCTAGTCGTCTTTCATAATTTGAAACTTTAGAATTTTCTGAACGTTTTGAAATATAAACGTTCATTTTTGGACTTCTCAAATTTCAGCTTTCAGTTTTTTTTTAGATTATAGGATTTCAACTTTAATTTTTTTAACTTTCATAATTAATTGAAGCTTTACACAAAGAAGGAAATGTTGTAAGAAAAGATATGCTGACATGGTGTGAGAAAGGGGACTTGCCCACATGAATGGGCCCCTCACCCCACTGCGTCCCTATGTAGGCGCGCTCCCGCGGGTGGTCCATCGAGCGTTATGGCGGTTGGACTCTAGGTAGTCGCTTCAGAAAAAAGAGGGTTTCGTGCTCGGCACGTCATTTGCCCTAAATACCTATGCTGGACATGTCACGTTGAGAATTTATCTAGATCACGGATTGAAAGTTCAAACACAAGAAAAGAGAACATCACTAAGAAATATGGACATCTGCACTGTTGTGGATTAGCTGATAGGCACTTGTAGTGCATTGCGTACTCCTAACTTTGACATGACTAAACTGCAAGGGAAAGTGATAAAAGGCTCAGTTCATCGTGGCTAACTTTTTGTGAACCGCAGCACGCACTCTCCTTCGTTGGTGTCAAATCCAAAGTCTCTCATGCCCATCAAGAATTCAACAGACATATTGATCCCCTTTAAAGAAAAAGGAAAAGAAAAATCGTGATATATATGCTTGTGCCATCGTACGTGCTCCTTATGTATCCACAAGAATTTTTCATTCCTCCCAAAAAAACCCCAAAGTTTTCATCTAGCTAGGTGCATCACGAAAATAAAAAGTAAGTCATTTACGGGCCTAATTAAGATATACTCACCCAAAGAGGGCCACAAAATACACGCACAAAAAACTAATTAAGCACGGGAGCAACAACTATAATGGCAGAATTTCCGACTAATTTCCTGGCTGATCTTCATCGGATCCATGAAAACCTCTTGTAGATGGGCGAGGAACCTCTCCAGCGACCTCACGATGGACGGCCATCTACAAGAGTTTTTCTTTCCTCTTGTTTCCTGGGTGGACGGCCATCTACAACAAGAGCTAGATGCCCATGAAGTTTTCGTCTGGGTGGATCGATCGATCGAAATAAAAAGAAGGTGTCTACGAACAAGCACAGGAGCAATAATTACTGGCAGAATTTCTGACAAATTTCCTGGTGGATCTTCATCCGATCCACGATACAAAAAGAGAGTACACGATAGTTGCGCTACAACGAAACTGGAATTGAAGAAATTAAACGAAACGGGATTACTGGAAAAGAAGAAAATTAAACGAGCTAAGATAAATCTGGGACGGCACAATTCGCTGCTGATCGAATTCCAGGAACGGCAAGCCGATCCTAGTTAATCGCTGGATCTTGCACGGCCGCGGAGATGGAGGGATCCCCGCCATCGCGTTTCACGTCGCCGACGTGATTGACGTCTGATCCGATCTCCTCTGCGCGAGGAACCGATCCAGCGACCTCAGGAGCGACGGGGACTTTCCCCCTGGCGGCGGCCTCCTTCTCCACAGCCATCTTGGCCCAGCGTTCGATCGCCCTCGCCTTCTCCTCGGTCCCCCAAGCACCGCGAGCTTCTCCTTCCAAGCCGAGGGCGGCGGCGACGACAGCGGCAGCCTTGTCCAGCGCCTCGGTGGCTGCGACGGCGGGGTGTTGCAACTTCAGGTCGGGGATTATTGGTCGACGGCGAGTGAGGGGATTATTGGTCGAATGCGGCGAGGGCGAGAGAGCACGGGTTAATTTCGTAGAGCATCTGTTGGTGGCTTGGTGCAACGTGAATGCACGACTTGTGCTGTGTGTAGGTTTGCCTCGTACGTAACAACACTGAAGCGACTTTTGTTTGCTATCTCTGGTTTATTTTGTGGCATGTACCTTCACTAGAAGAGCAAAACTCTTTCTTCGGATGCTAATCTTGCCGCGCCGGGCGTGCGGTCCTCACGCGTGTCTCTCCCTCGCCGCAGCGCCATCGGCTGTCTGCAGCTCCGCTACCTCACTATTGAAGCTCTAACGGACCGCGGTTCCAGCTTCGCTAGCCAGAAGTTGCAACACCCCTTCACAGCCTTTTGGTCTGCCGTCATAGCATCGGCTGGCTGCACTCGTAGCTCCCGCCGCCCGCGATTGCAGCACGCATCACAACACTCGTCGCCTCGTGGGTACATCGGCCGCCACCAATCCTAGCACCACGCCCCTCTGGCTGGAGCGTTGGTGCTGCCCAGTTGAAGCTTCACCTGTTGCCGGTTTCATCATCAACCCACATGTTGGTTACAGCTGCAGCGCCGTACTCGTAGCTTTCACACGACGCCGGTCCCAACTATACCCTACATTGGTTGTTGCTTTGGTGTGGACCGGTCACAGCACCGCCATCGCCCCTATCCCCTGTCGCGTCCATCTCCGGTGCGACGCATGCTAGTTAAGCACCGCGGCCCGCTCACAAGCGCCCACCCCGGTCTCTCTCCGGGGTCATTGGGTCACCACACACGTGTTGTTGTTTACCCCGGCGGCTCAGATGGCAACACCCATAATGTGTCCCTCGTAGTACCATGCGGCCCAGCTCACGAGTAGTGCACGTGACGAGAGGCGGCTGGCCTGTAGCACCGGCCCTCAGTGTTAAGAGTGTGCCCGCGTCGTTGCTCACAGTAGGGTGTCAACCAGCTCACCCTGACCACCCATAGAAGCAGATCGGAGAAAACTAAGGGATGGGGACCGCGTGATAGGAAACCCGGATGGGCGTACGGCTATGGAGGGAGTTCGTCGGCCGGAGCAATGCAGGGAAGGACGAGGTTGGCGACAATGAAGCAAAATCGAGTCAGGTGCGTTGATTTGGGGGAGAAAGTTGCGGGGGGAGAGAAGCCCTATCGAGCGAAGGCATATGGAAGGGATAAGGGAGAGTGCTAGGATGTTGTGGGCAAGGCCCACGAGAGAGAAGTTGCACGTGGTGGCGATCGATCGTTCGCTCGACTATGAAGTCAGCACAGATGTGTTGCCATAGGCGAGATTGTTTTGTCTTCTCTCACTGAAGGAATACTCCAGCTTAATGTGCACACATGGCATCATAGCTAGGGTTTGATAGGTGGGTTGGAGGTACACAAGTCCCTGTGATCATCCAACCATATGGTGCGACACCAACGGGGAAATGTTCCCTCCTTTGACGAAACATCAAATACAACATAGATGCAACGTGTATAGGACTTACGATGAAGAATAGCTTTGGTGTTTAGCCTTTCAAAGGGCAACATCCATCCTAACTTTTGACCTTGTTGGCGACATGGGAACTTCAAATGATATACAACCAAGCAGTGGCGGAGCATGACACACAATATAGGAAGGGCCAATGTCAAACAATCCCACAATTTGTAACCATATCATCAACAGAAAGTGACCTTGAATAAATATATGTATCATAGGTGTATTGGGCACAATTTGCAAAAGAAGATATACCCAAAATACAAGTAAACCAAGCTAGTAGACTTGAACCAGTTAAAGAGTAGCTCTCCTGCACTTCCGAGCCTTGAAGTCAGCCATTATATCTTCATAGGTGTATTGGGCAGCGATTTCTCGTTCAACTTGTAGCAGCAAGCTGTTTGCAAGATAATCATCTTCCATCTTGCTTCGCAACCTTGTCTTGATGATCTTCAAGCTAGAAAATGCACGCTCAGCACTAGCGGTGGAAACTGGGAGAGTAACAAGTAAACGAATCAATCTGTCAAGCAAGTTGTAGATCCTATGTCTTCCCGTCACAACAAGGGATCGACAAAGTGCAGTTAAAGTTGAAGTGTTCTTCAAATCTTCACTATTGGAAGCATCCACAACAAAATGATTCAGTTGATGCTCTAGTGCAATCATATCTTGATGTGTGAAATCTTCTGGATAGTACTTCTCAACCATTTTGCATATATCTTTAGCACTAAAAGAAGCAAATCCATCCTTTCGTATCAAAGTAGCACTTATGGATAGAAGACCCATCACCTTGTCATTGAACTTCAGATTTAATTCATTTAGTTGGCTATCCAATGTTGCTCGAAATATCTCCACTCGAAAGTAACGCTCATTTGTAAAATAATCAGGTTGACGACGAGCGCGACCACCACGCAAAATATATGTCTCCTTCATGTCTGGAATGTCAATAGCATGCTCCACGCAGAACTCGCAAACCTGGAGGAAAAATAACTCCCAACCATCATCTGATCGCATTTGTTCAAGAAGTGTTTTTGTGGATAACACAAGACAAATGACATTTACTATGTCCTGTGATTTTTTTTGTAAAGCTTTGCCAAGCTCTTCACTGATTCCCAATATTTCTCTCATCATACATAGGACAAATACAAACTCAAATGATGTCAAGTAGTTGAAGGCGGTATCTCCATCAGCACGGTTTGAACCAGCTGTTGCATCAGAGGCTATAGTTTGTAGAACCAAACTTACTGCATTAAATATATGCATAAGGCTGGAAATAGAACCTAAGTGAGATCCCCATCTAGTATCTTCTGGTCGCTTCAGTGCCCTGATCTGATTCGCCCCTTGGCCCGTTTCAAGCTGATCATTTTGTAGCAAGCGTTCCATCTCAACAACCTGTTCATCATGCAGCTCATCATGCCTTTTTGAAGAGGAGTCAACTGTGTTTATTATAAAGAGAAGCTTCTGAAAAAATTGGCTAACAGGAACAACATCCCTAGATGCAGCAACAAGGGCAAGTTGTAGACGATGGGCATAGCAATGAACATAATATGCATAAGGAGAGTCTTTGAGAAAAAACGCTTGCAATCCATTAAACTCCCCCTTCATGTTGCTAGCCCCGTCGTATCCTTGGCCACGGAGATTTTTGATATCAAAGGCATGCTTCGCTAATACATCACACAACACACTCTTTAGTGTTAATGCCTTGGTGTTCCTTACATGTACCAGCTGAAAGAAGCGCTCTTGTGAAACACCATCTGCGTCAACAAATCTGAAAACCAATGCCATTTGCTCTATTTTTGACGCGTCACACGTTTCGTCCACTAGAATTGAGAACTTTGAATCCCCAATTTCACGGCGGATATGATCTCGAACTCTCTTTGCATAAATACTCAAGATTTCCAATTGAATTTCATGGGATGTGTATTTGGAACATTTCGGAGCATTCTCCAAAATGACAGCATCAATGTCAGGGTTAAATTCTGCAATAAGCTTTAGTATTTCAAGGAAGTTCCCTCTGTTTCTTGACTGTGGTGTTTCATCATGTCCTCTAAATGCACACGATTGAAATGTCAGCCATTTAACAGCAGCAACTGAAGTTTTCAACCGTAGGCGAGCTTTTTCTCTGTCCTTATTGGTCTGCACCTCTATAATGGTTGATATGTGGTTTGACTGATTTAATATAGCTTGACAATCTCTCACCGCGTTGTTGTGTTGTGAGCAAGGTCCAGATCCAACATGCGCCAAGAACGCACACTTGTTCCCATTATTAACTCTCTTCCATCCATCAAAACCTTTTGATGTGAACACATCAAAACCACTTCTTTTTTTGATGTTTTTACTGCAGAGAAAGCAACGGAAACAAAACGCACAACTTTTACTCTCAGAGTACTCCAACCACGATGAAAAATCCTTAAACCAACTAAACTGAAAACGCCTTTGATGTCCTTGTGGTCCAGATGGCTTGTAAATCTCCAATTTAGGCTGCATGGGACCTAATTGGAGATATGCTCTTCGCACCTCATCTCTCACATTTTCTGGGTATTGCCAAATTTGTGGTCGTTTTCCAGGGTCTCGCTCCAGAAACTCAATACCTCGAAATATGATAGGTTCATTTGTTGGCTGCTCTGGCTCTTCATTTTGATTTGGTTGCTCTTGTTCCGCTTCGACCAATGCCAATTGCAGAGATTCAGGTTCAGGAGTTGAATTTTCTTCATCATTTGAAAGACTTCTTTTTCTTTTGTAATACGACTCCATGATTTATCTTCAACCAACGCTACAGCCAACAGCCTACAATCTACAACAACAACAGAAAAAAGACTTTAAACAGTCAAACAATCTGCAATCGGTAGAGGAGAGAACAAGAGAAATTAACCCCAGACATTTCACGTTTGCGTACCTTGCCTGATGCCTATAATCTGCTCGATTTGGCGCTCCACTGCTGACTCCTCCGTGCTCCGTGACTCACTGACCTGACCGCTTTCAACTTGGATAGAAATTTCAGCCAGATTCAGAAATCAAAGAGCTAGCGACCATCTATGCTGGCTGGAACACACGGAAAAAGAAAGAAAGGGCTGGAAGATGGGGATTTGGGGGGAGGAAGAAGACCTAGCCAAGCCGCCATGGGAAATTGGGGAACGAGTGAACCAGAGGAGATGTCAGCCACGGGACTCACGAGCAGCACAGGAGGAGATGACGACCGGCCGCGTGCCCAGATCGTCCTACCACAGCTAAAGCCCACGGGCTAGCGAGACAGAATATACCATGGTAAAAAAAAATTTACACTTTTGGAAGACTGGGCCACGGCCCAGTATGGTCCACCTGACCCTCCGCCCCTGCAACCAAGATCTAAAAGAAACAAGCTCATCGATAGTCGTCAAGGTTATAGCCGGCTACGCAAGCTAAGTTTGACTCAGTCTTGCATCACCTACGAGACTAAGGCATTCTGGTGGAGGTGGTGTGTGAAGAGAGCTAGGATAATGGTGATGTGTGTATCTGGGAAATTAAATCCATCTATCTAGCGAAAAAAGCTGGAGGTGCCATTTCTAGCTTTGCACTAGGAAATATGTGCAAATTATGTAGGGCTTTGTGATATTTTAGCTAGGAATGGTGAATTTAAGACTTGGGTTATAGGTAGTGGCGATTTGTGTACTAGCCATTTTTTCCTAGGTCGGTCGGGTGACTGCAAGGACTTGTAAGCAAATTTCAACTTTCAGAATTTTTTTGAGCTCTCAGAATTTCAAATTCTACATTTGTTGAACTTTCATAGTTATTTGAAACTTTTACATAGAAAAAGGAAATGTTGGAAGAAAAAAAGACATGTTGGGCTTGCCCACATGGGTGTTCCCCGACCCCACTGAGTTCCCGCGTAGGCGCGTTCCCATGCATGTTTGACCGGGTGCCAGAGGGGTTTGACCAGGGGACTTTCCTCTTGTTCTGTGTCACGGCAGGTCATGCCGACGTGCCGGAACAGGTCGGAGCGCATGCGGTCAAAGGACTCCCCCAGTATGCTCGATGCGGGGGGGGCTGCCACGTTATACGTCCTAAACCTTCCTGCGTGACTGTCCGGTTTGTGAGGGAGGTGCCAGATCAATGTTGTGCACCAAGCATTTAAGCGTCTGGCCGCCCTTACGTTCATATATCGGGGCCTCACGCAGGCCGGTGCGGTCTCCGGACCCTCCCCGGGGCGGTTTTCGACGCCGCGGCCATCCGTGGGCCCGCGCGGTCTACGGTTTTGACCGGGTGCCAGAGGGGTTTGACCGGGGGACTTTCCTCTTGTTCTGTGTCACGGCAGGTCATGCCGACGTGCCGGAGCAGGTCGGAGCGCATGCGGTCAAAGGACTCCCCCCGTATGCTCGATGCCGGGGGGCTGCCACGCTATACGTCCTGAACCTTCCTGCGTGACTGTCCGGTTTGTGAGGGAGGTGCCACATCAATGTTGTGCACCAAGCATTTGAGCCTCTGGCCAGCCTTATGTTCATATATCGGGGCCCCACGTAGGCCGGTGCGGTCTCCGGACCCTCCCCGGGGCGGTTTTCGACACCGCGGCCATCCGTGGGCCCGCGCGGTCTACGGCTTTGTCCGGGTGCCAGAGGGGTTTGACCGGGGCACCTTCCTCTTGTTCTGTGTCACGGCAGGTCATGCCGACATGCCGGAGCAGGTCGGAGCACATGCGGTCAAAGGACTCCCCCCGTATGCTCGATGCGGGGGGGCTGCCACGCTATACGTCCTGAACCTTCCTGCGTGACTGTCCGGTTTGTGAGGGAGGTGCCACATCAATGTTGTGCACCAAGCATTTCAGCGTCTGGCCGCCCTTACGTTCATATATCGGGGCCCCACGCAGGTCGGTGCGGTCTCCGGACCCTCCCCGGGGCGGTTTTCGACGCCGCGGCCATCCGTGGGCCCGCGCGGTCTACGGCTTTGACCGGGTGCCAGAGGGGTTTGATCGGGAGACTTTCCACTTGTTCTGTGTTACGGCAGGTCATGTCGACGTGCCGGAGCAAGTCGGAGCGCATGCGGTCAAATGACTCCCCCCGTATGCTCGATGCGGGGGGCTACCCGCTATACGTCCTGAACCTTGATGCGTGACTATCCGGTTTGTGTGGGAGATGCCACATCAATGTTGTGCACCAAGCATTTGAGCGCCTGGCCGCCCTTACGTTCATATATCGGGGCCCCACGCAGGCCGGTGCGGTCTCCGGACCCTCCCCGGGGCGGTTTTCGACGCCACGGCCATCCGTGGGCCCGCGCGGTCTACGGCTTCGACCGGGTGCCAGAGGGGTTTGACCGGGGGACTTTCCTCTTGTTCTGTGTCACGGCAGGTCATGCCGACATGGCAGAGCAGGTCGGTGCGCATGCGGTCACATGACTCCCCCCGTCTGCTCGATGCGGGGGAGACTGCCACATTATACGTCCTGAACCTTCCCGCGTGACTGTCCGGTTTGTGAGGGAGGTGCCACCTCTATGTTGTGCACTGGGTATTTAAACATCAGTCCGCCCTTTAGTTGATATATTCCGTCCCCACGCAGGACGGTGCGATCTCCGGGTCCTCGATAGGACGCCGTGACTATCCGTGGGCCCGGGTAACCGGCGGCACGCAGGGGTAGCCGTCGGTATGTGCCGGCGCTCGGTTGGACGGTGTCACGTGGAGGAGCGCCCGTGGTTAGGGCACCGGGGATGTATCCGAGTCGTTGAATCTTGTTAACAAATCTCTATATCGGTTTCGTGTGATTACTTTTAGTCCTCGGTTGATCGAGTACGCGTCTCAGATTTTTCTAACAATGATGAAATGAGATCGATAGTGTGTCGAAAACTAGCCTAGACAGAATGTGTGAGAAATAGGGGAAAGGAAAAGAAATGCAACAAGAAATAGGCGTAAGCCGAGTGTATTATATCGGGTACTCGGCTTACATACAGCACCGTCATGGAGCCGTTAGTGGTAGCGCGAGCCACGTGGCTGGTACGTTTTGCCGTGACTTGTGAAGTAAGCCGAGTGTATCTCCGCTGCAACTACGGCTTACCTTAGTGTATGCCGTGTATTTTGTTTAAGCCGAGTGCCGGCGCACTGGGTTCACGGCGTACGTCTATGGAAGCTGAGTGCTGTACGTTCGTCGTGTGTCCTTAATTGCATACTCGGCTTATGTGGACATAAACCGTGAGCCCGTGGTTTAGCACTCGGCTTACTCTATCGTACTAGGCAATGTGTGTTTTTCCTGTAGTGTTAGTTTAGACAATCCAAAAGAGAAACTTGTCATTTTGGCACCTTCCATTTTTGAAACATCCTTTTTAGCACTTTCAAAGTTTGTAGTACGACCTTATAGAAGACCCTAGTCGTCTTTCATAATTTGAAACTTTAGAATTTTCTGAACGTTTTGAAATATAAACGTTCATTTTTGGACTTCTCAAATTTCAGCTTTCAGTTTTTTTTTAGATTATAGGATTTCAACTTTAATTTTTTTAACTTTCATAATTAATTGAAGCTTTACACAAAGAAGGAAATGTTGTAAGAAAAGATATGCTGACATGGTGTGAGAAAGGGGACTTGCCCACATGAATGGGCCCCTCACCCCACTGCGTCCCTATGTAGGCGCGCTCCCGCGGGTGGTCCATCGAGCGTTATGGCGGTTGGACTCTAGGTAGTCGCTTCAGAAAAAAGAGGGTTTCGTGCTCGGCACGTCATTTGCCCTAAATACCTATGCTGGACATGTCACGTTGAGAATTTATCTAGATCACGGATTGAAAGTTCAAACACAAGAAAAGAGAACATCACTAAGAAATATGGACATCTGCACTGTTGTGGATTAGCTGATAGGCACTTGTAGTGCATTGCGTACTCCTAACTTTGACATGACTAAACTGCAAGGGAAAGTGATAAAAGGCTCAGTTCATCGTGGCTAACTTTTTGTGAACCGCAGCACGCACTCTCCTTCGTTGGTGTCAAATCCAAAGTCTCTCATGCCCATCAAGAATTCAACAGACATATTGATCCCCTTTAAAGAAAAAGGAAAAGAAAAATCGTGATATATATGCTTGTGCCATCGTACGTGCTCCTTATGTATCCACAAGAATTTTTCATTCCTCCCAAAAAAACCCCAAAGTTTTCATCTAGCTAGGTGCATCACGAAAATAAAAAGTAAGTCATTTACGGGCCTAATTAAGATATACTCACCCAAAGAGGGCCACAAAATACACGCACAAAAAACTAATTAAGCACGGGAGCAACAACTATAATGGCAGAATTTCCGACTAATTTCCTGGCTGATCTTCATCGGATCCATGAAAACCTCTTGTAGATGGGCGAGGAACCTCTCCAGCGACCTCACGATGGACGGCCATCTACAAGAGTTTTTCTTTCCTCTTGTTTCCTGGGTGGACGGCCATCTACAACAAGAGCTAGATGCCCATGAAGTTTTCGTCTGGGTGGATCGATCGATCGAAATAAAAAGAAGGTGTCTACGAACAAGCACAGGAGCAATAATTACTGGCAGAATTTCTGACAAATTTCCTGGTGGATCTTCATCCGATCCACGATACAAAAAGAGAGTACACGATAGTTGCGCTACAACGAAACTGGAATTGAAGAAATTAAACGAAACGGGATTACTGGAAAAGAAGAAAATTAAACGAGCTAAGATAAATCTGGGACGGCACAATTCGCTGCTGATCGAATTCCAGGAACGGCAAGCCGATCCTAGTTAATCGCTGGATCTTGCACGGCCGCGGAGATGGAGGGATCCCCGCCATCGCGTTTCACGTCGCCGACGTGATTGACGTCTGATCCGATCTCCTCTGCGCGAGGAACCGATCCAGCGACCTCAGGAGCGACGGGGACTTTCCCCCTGGCGGCGGCCTCCTTCTCCACAGCCATCTTGGCCCAGCGTTCGATCGCCCTCGCCTTCTCCTCGGTCCCCCAAGCACCGCGAGCTTCTCCTTCCAAGCCGAGGGCGGCGGCGACGACAGCGGCAGCCTTGTCCAGCGCCTCGGTGGCTGCGACGGCGGGGTGTTGCAACTTCAGGTCGGGGATTATTGGTCGACGGCGAGTGAGGGGATTATTGGTCGAATGCGGCGAGGGCGAGAGAGCACGGGTTAATTTCGTAGAGCATCTGTTGGTGGCTTGGTGCAACGTGAATGCACGACTTGTGCTGTGTGTAGGTTTGCCTCGTACGTAACAACACTGAAGCGACTTTTGTTTGCTATCTCTGGTTTATTTTGTGGCATGTACCTTCACTAGAAGAGCAAAACTCTTTCTTCGGATGCTAATCTTGCCGCGCCGGGCGTGCGGTCCTCACGCGTGTCTCTCCCTCGCCGCAGCGCCATCGGCTGTCTGCAGCTCCGCTACCTCACTATTGAAGCTCTAACGGACCGCGGTTCCAGCTTCGCTAGCCAGAAGTTGCAACACCCCTTCACGGCCTTTTGGTCTGCCGTCATAGCATCGGCTGGCTGCACTCGTAGCTCCCGCCGCCCGCGATTGCAGCACGCATCACAACACTCGTCGCCTCGTGGGTACATCGGCCGCCACCAATCCTAGCACCACGCCCCTCTGGCTGGAGCGTTGGTGCTGCCCAGTTGAAGCTTCACCTGTTGCCGGTTCCATCATCAACCCACATGTTGGTTACAGCTGCAGCGCCGTACTCGTAGCTTTCACACGACGCCGGTCCCAACTATACCCTACATTGGTTGTTGCTTTGGTGTGGACCGGTCACAGCACCGCCATCGCCCCTATCCCCTGTCGCGTCCATCTCCGGTGCGACGCATGCTAGTTAAGCACCGCGGCCCGCTCACAAGCGCCCACCCCCGGTCTCTCTCCGGGGTCATTGGGTCACCACACACGTGTTGTTGTTTACCCCGGCGGCTCAGATGGCAACACCCATAATGTGTCCCTCGTAGTACCATGCGGCCCAGCTCATGAGTAGTGCACGTGACGAGAGGCGGCTGGCCTGTAGCACCGGCCCTCAGTGTTAAGAGTGTGCCCGCGTCGTTGCTCACAGTAGGGTGTCAACCAGCTCACCCTGACCACCCATAGAAGCAGATCGGAGAAAACTAAGGGATGGGGACCGCGTGATAGGAAACCCGGATGGGCGTACGGCTATGGAGGGAGTTCGTCGGCCGGAGCAATGCAGGGAAGGACGAGGTTGGCGACAATGAAGCAAAATCGAGTCAGGTGCGTTGATTTGGGGGAGAAAGTTGCGGGGGGAGAGAAGCCCTATCGAGCGAAGGCATATGGAAGGGATAAGGGAGAGTGCTAGGATGTTGTGGGCAAGGCCCACGAGAGAGAAGTTGCACGTGGTGGCGATCGATCGTTCGCTCGACTATGAAGTCAGCACAGATGTGTTGCCATAGGCGAGATTGTTTTGTCTTCTCTCACTGAAGGAATACTCCAGCTTAATGTGCACACATGGCATCATAGCTAGGGTTTGATAGGTGGGTTGGAGGTACACAAGTCCCTGTGATCATCCAACCATATGGTGCGACACCAACGGGGAAATGTTCCCTCCTTTGACGAAACATCAAATACAACATAGATGCAACGTGTATAGGACTTACGATGAAGAATAGCTTTGGTGTTTAGCCTTTCAAAGGGCAACATCCATCCTAACTTTTGACCTTGTTGGCGACATGGGAACTTCAAATGATATACAACCAAGCAGTGGCGGAGCATGACACACAATATAGGAGGGGCCAATGTCAAACAATCCCACAATTTGTAACCATATCATCAACAGAAAGTGACCTTGAATAAATATATGTATCATAGGTGTATTGGGCACAATTTGCAAAAGAAGATATACCCAAAATACAAGTAAACCAAGCTAGTAGACTTGAACCAGTTAAAGAGTAGCTCTCCTGCACTTCCGAGCCTTGAAGTCAGCCATTATATCTTCATAGGTGTATTGGGCAGCGATTTCTCGTTCAACTTGTAGCAGCAAGCTGTTTGCAAGATAATCATCTTCCATCTTGCTTCGCAACCTTGTCTTGATGATCTTCAAGCTAGAAAATGCACGCTCAGCACTAGCGGTGGAAACTGGGAGAGTAACAAGTAAACGAATCAATCTGTCAAGCAAGTTGTAGATCCTATGTCTTCCCGTCACAACAAGGGATCGACAAAGTGCAGTTAAAGTTGAAGTGTTCTTCAAATCTTCACTATTGGAAGCATCCACAACAAAATGATTCAGTTGATGCTCTAGTGCAATCATATCTTGATGTGTGAAATCTTCTGGATAGTACTTCTCAACCATTTTGCATATATCTTTAGCACTAAAAGAAGCAAATCCATCCTTTGGTATCAAAGTAGCACTTATGGATAGAAGACCCATCACCTTGTCATTGAACTTCAGATTTAATTCATTTAGTTGGCTATCCAATGTTGCTCGAAATATCTCCACTCGAAAGTAACGCTCATTTGTAAAATAATCAGGTTGACGACGAGCGCGACCACCACGCAAAATATATGTCTCCTTCATGTCTGGAATGTCAATAGCATGCTCCGCGCAGAACTCGCAAACCTGGAGGAAAAATAACTCCCAACCATCATCTGATCGCATTTGTTCAAGAAGTGTTTTTGTGGATAACACAAGACGAATGACATTTACTATGTCCTGTGATTTTTTTTGTAAAGCTTTGCCAAGCTCTTCACTGATTCCCAATATTTCTCTCATCATACATAGGACAAATACAAACTCAAATGATGTCAAGTAGTTGAAGGCGGTATCTCCATCAGCACGGTTTGAACCAGCTGCTGCATCAGAGGCTATAGTTTGTAGAACCAAACTTACTGCATTAAATATATGCATAAGGCTAGAAATAGAACCTAAGTGAGATCCCCATCTAGTATCTCCTGGTCGCTTCAGTGCCCTGATCTGATTCGCCCCTTGGCCCGTTTCAAGCTGATCATTTTGTAGCAAGCGTTCCATCTCAACAACCTGTTCATCATGCAGCTCATCATGCCTTTTTGAAGAGGAGTCAACTGTGTTTATTATAAAGAGAAGATTCTGAAAAAATTGGCTAACAGGAACAACATCCCTAGATGCAGCAACAAGGGCAAGTTGTAGACGATGGGCATAGCAATGAACATAATATGCATAAAGAGAGTCTTTGAGAAAAAACGCTTGCAATCCATTAAACTCCCCCTTCATGTTGCTAGCCCCGTCGTATCCTTGGCCACGGAGAGTTTTGATATCAAAGGCATGCTTCGCTAATACATCACACAACACACTCTTTAGTGTTAATGCCTTGGTGTTCCTTACATGTACCAGCTGAAAGAAGCGCTCTTGTGAAACACCATCTGCGTCAACAAATCTGAAAACCAATGCCATTTGCTCTATTTTTGACGCGTCACACGTTTCGTCCACTAGAATTGAGAACTTTGAATCCCCAATTTCACGGCGGATATGATCTCGAACTCTCTTTGCATAAATACTCAAGATTTCCAATTGAATTTCATGGGATGTGTATTTGGAACATTTCGGAGCATTCTCCAAAATGACAGCATCAATGTCAGGGTTAAATTCTGCAATAAGCTTTAGTATTTCAAGGAAGTTCCCTCTGTTTCTTGACTGTGGTGTTTCATCATGTCCTCTAAATGCACACGATTGAAATGTCAGCCATTTAACAGCAGCAACCGAAGTTTTCAACCGTAGGCGAGCTTTTTCTCTGTCCTTATTGGTCTGCACCTCTATAATGGTTGATATGTGGTTTGACTGATTTAATATAGCTTGACAATCTCTCACCGCGTTGTTGTGTTGTGAGCAAGGTCCAGATCCAACATGCGCCAAGAACGCACACTTGTTCCCATTATTAACTCTCTTCCATCCATCAAAACCTTTTGATGTGAACACATCAAAACCACTTCTTTTTTTGATGTTTTTACTGCAGAGAAAGCAACGGAAACAAAACGCACAACTTTTACTCTCAGAGTACTCCAACCACGATGAAAAATCCTTAAACCAACTAAACTGAAAACGCCTTTGATGTCCTTGTGGTCCAGATGGCTTGTAAATCTCCAATTTAGGCTGCATGGGACCTAATTGGAGATATGCTCTTCGCACCTCATCTCTCACATTTTCTGGGTATTGCCAAATTTGTGGTCGTTTTCCAGGGTCTCGCTCCAGAAACTCAATACCTCGAAATATGATAGGTTCATTTGTTGGCTGCTCTGGCTCTTCATTTTGATTTGGTTGCTCTTGTTCCGCTTCGACCAATGCCAATTGCAGAGATTCAGGTTCAGGAGTTGAATTTTCTTCATCATTTGAAAGACTTCTTTTTCTTTTGTAATACGACTCCATGATTTATCTTCAACCAATGCTACAGCCAACAGCCTACAATCTACAGCAACAACAGAAAAAAGACTTTAAACAGTCAAACAATCTGCAATCGGTAGAGGAGAGAACAAGAGAAATTAACCCCAGACATTTCACGTTTGCGTACCTTGCCTGATGCCTATAATCTGCTCGATTTGGCGCTCCACTGCTGACTCCTCCGTGCTCCGTGACTCACTGACCTTACCGCTTTCAACTTGGAGAGAAATTTCAGCCAGATTCAGAAATCAAAGAGCTAGCGACCATCTATGCTGGCTGGAACACACGGAAAAAGAAAGAAAGGGCTGGAAGATGGGGATTTGGGGGGAGGAAGAAGACCTAGCCAAGCCGCCATGGGAAATTGGGGAACGAGTGAACCAGAGGAGATGTCAGCCACGGGACTCACGAGCAGCACAGGAGGAGATGACGACCGGCCGCGTGCCCAGATCGTCCTACCACAGCTAAAGCCCACGGGCTAGCGAGACAGAATATACCATGGTAAATTTTTTTTACACTTTTGGAAGACTGGGCCACGGCCCAGTATGGTCCACCTGACCCTCCGCCACTGCAACCAAGATCTAAAAGAAACAAGCTCATCGATAGTCGTCAAGGTTATAGCCAGCTACGCAAGCTAAGTTTGACTCAGTCTTGCATCACCTACGAGACTAAGGCATTCTGGTGGAGGTGGTGTGTGAAGAGAGCTAGGATAATGGTGATGTGTGTATCTGGGAAATTAAATCCATCTATCTAGCGAAAAAAGCTGGAGGTGCCATTTCTAGCTTTGCACTAGGAAATATGTGCAAATTATGTAGGGCTTTGTGATATTTTAGCTAGGAATGGTGAATTTAAGACTTGGGTTATAGGTAGTGGCGATTTGTGTACTAGCCATTTTTTCCTAGGTCGGTCGGGTGACTGCAAGGACTTGTAAGCAAATTTCAACTTTCAGAATTTTTTTGAGCTCTCAGAATTTCAAATTCTACATTTGTTGAACTTTCATAGTTATTTGAAACTTTTACATAGAAAAAGGAAATGTTGGAAGAAAAAAAGACATGTTGGGCTTGCCCACATGGGTGTTCCCCGACCCCACTGAGTTCCCGCGTAGGCGCGTTCCCATGCATGGTCCCTCGTGCGCTTGCGGCAGGTAGACACCAGAGAGTCAGTTTGGGAAAAATAAAAATTCCGTGCTCGGCACGACATTTTCCCTAAATACCTATACTGGACATGTTGCATTGAGATTTTGTCTACATCACAAAGTTAAAGTTCAAACATTTGAAAGCAAAAAGAGCATGAAGCAATATGAACATTTGCACTGTTGCGGATCAGCTAATAGGCACATCTCGTGTATGCCTGGCGCGCACTTATAACTTCTACACGGCTAAAATGCGCAGGAAAATGATCAAAGGCGCAGTTCGTCAGCGCAAATTTTTGGGGGACCGAAGTATGCGTACTCGTCATTCGAGTCATATCCAAAGTGTCTCATGCCCATCAAGAATTCAACATAGACATATTCAGCCGTTTTTTAACCAAAAAAGGAAAAGAAAAGGCATGATATGCTTGTGCCCCATCGCTAGATCTATTGGTTAGATTTTGAGTAACTGCATTGGGTATCCGTGTGCATCTACAAGAAAAGTTTCGTCTGGATATGATGCATCGATCGAAATAAAAGGAAGTCATTTATGAGCCTAATCTCTACTCCTAAGGCACTAAAAGAAGCAAATCCATCCTTTGGTATCAAAGTAGCACTTATGGATAGAAGACCCATCACCTTGTCATTGAACTTCAGATTTAATTCATTTAGTTGGCTATCCAATGTTGCTCGAAATATCTCCACTCGAAAGTAACGCTCATTTGTAAAATAATCAGGTTGACGACGAGCGCGACCACCACGCAAAATATATGTCTCCTTCATGTCTGGAATGTCAATAGCATGCTCCGCGCAGAACTCGCAAACCTGGAGGAAAAATAACTCCCAACCATCATCTGATCGCATTTGTTCAAGAAGTGTTTTTGTGGATAACACAAGACGAATGACATTTACTATGTCCTGTGATTTTTTTTGTAAAGCTTTGCCAAGCTCTTCACTGATTCCCAATATTTCTCTCATCATACATAGGACAAATACAAACTCAAATGATGTCAAGTAGTTGAAGGCGGTATCTCCATCAGCACGGTTTGAACCAGCTGTTGCATCAGAGGCTATAGTTTGTAGAACCAAACTTACTGCATTAAATATATGCATAAGGCTGGAAATAGAACCTAAGTGAGATCCCCATCTAGTATCTTCTGGTCGCTTCAGTGCCCTGATCTGATTCGCCCCTTGGCCCGTTTCAAGCTGATCATTTTGTAGCAAGCGTTCCATCTCAACAACCTGTTCATCATGCAGCTCATCATGCCTTTTTGAAGAGGAGTCAACTGTGTTTATTATAAAGAGAAGATTCTGAAAAAATTGGCTAACAGGAACAACATCCCTAGATGCAGCAACAAGGGCAAGTTGTAGACGATGGGCATAGCAATGAACATAATATGCATAAGGAGAGTCTTTGAGAAAAAACGCTTGCAATCCATTAAACTCCCCCTTCATGTTGCTAGCCCCGTCGTATCCTTGGCCACGGAGATTTTTGATATCAAAGGCATGCTTCGCTAATACATCACACAACACACTCTTTAGTGTTAATGCCTTGGTGTTCCTTACATGTACCAGCTGAAAGAAGCGCTCTTGTGAAACACCATCTGCGTCAACAAATCTGAAAACCAATGCCATTTGCTCTATTTTTGACGCGTCACACGTTTCGTCCACTAGAATTGAGAACTTTGAATCCCCAATTTCACGGCGGATATGATCTCGAACTGTCTTTGCATAAATACTCAAGATTTCCAATTGAATTTCATGGGATGTGTATTTGGAACATTTCGGAGCATTCTCCAAAATGACAGCATCAATGTCAGGGTTAAATTCTGCAATAAGCTTTAGTATTTCAAGGAAGTTCCCTCTGTTTCTTGACTGTGGTGTTTCATCATGTCCTCTAAATGCACACGATTGAAATGTCAGCCATTTAACAGCAGCAACTGAAGTTTTCAACCGTAGGCGAGCTTTTTCTCTGTCCTTATTGGTCTGCACCTCTATAATGGTTGATATGTGGTTTGACTGATTTAATATAGCTTGACAATCTCTCACCGCGTTGTTGTGTTGTGAGCAAGGTCCAGATCCAACATCACTACAACAGAAACCCCCCTATAGCAACGTATCCATGCGTTGTTGTAGGTCCGTATAAGCGTTGGAATGGTCTACACCAACGGATTAATATGCGTTGCCGTTGGTGGCGTTGCAAGGGTCTACAACAATGTATATACATCCGTTGGTAAACGACGTCTAGAAACGTTGCTAAGTAGCAACGTATATTGTTATAGTCTAACAACACTACTTATACGTTGCTGGGCACCCTGCAAAGAGGCTTTTCAAATGGGCTCCAGCTCAATATGCGTTAGGCTTTTCAAATGGGCTCCAGCCCAATATGGGTTAGGCTTTTCAACGGGCATATATATGTAATATTGCCATCCAGCCCAATATGGGTTGATCAGTACACATTTCTAGTAGGCCGTGAGCATCTCTCCTATTTTCTATTAAGAAAAAAAATTCTCTATAGTTATTAGTTAGCCCAATTCCATATAGTCTATTTTTCCATTCACCAAGTCAATTAACCAACACAGGGTATTTTCACATCACATGACAATTAATTACTCTATAAACATCAATGCCAATTCCACATCACGGTTCATTGTTCACATTCCCCATAAGCCAAAATAACACAAGCTATATATCAACCTGATACAACATGTAGCATCAACAGACACTAAGAAATAGATTAACAGATGACGGTTGTCTTGACTCTCAAACATAATCATATAGCTCTCCTCTTCATCAAAATTACATTTGTTGGAGGCCTTTTCTGCTGGCGTCTTGAAGGTGTGTTGTTTTGGTCATCATTTGTCCATCCCAACTTCTTGAAATATGAGCTGCATATCATCCCATCATAAGAATAGGGCTAGAATTTGCAAAAAACGATGTAAGCATATCAGTAAGCATGAGTTACAAAAGAATATCTACCATTGCAACAAAATTGAGAGTTTAGTACGTATTAACCATGTTCTCCTGACTGTAGCTTATGCAAATATTACCTAACAAAACACTACTTTTCATAATATTCATCATGACATTTTACATATGCTGATAAGAGAACCATATCCAAATGAAAATGATAAATTAAGTTAATGGCTCGAGATATCACCTTATCAACTAATCAGAACAGGAGCCACAACCTTCCTCACACAAACCGCCAAGATCATTACCATCAGGGATTTGCTTGTCAGATAGGGCTCCAATTTTTGAAGATCCATCTGTTCAAAAGCAAGTATCCCTCAGCCTCAAAAACCACAGCTTGGGCCCCTAAATATTTATCAAGACGTATATGTTAAGAATATGGTCATCATGACAAAAAGGTAGTCTACTTTCTGTCTAACTCAAATACATACGTACATAGTCAGGACAGCAAATCCATTGTTGTTGCAAATGAGGTTATCATTGTGGATTAAGTTCTACGATGAAGTCTGCCGTCATCGTAGTCTTCGCTGTAATTAATTGACTCTTCCCTTGGCCTTTGCACTATACTCCACATTGTGTAATTTATTATGTTAGCTTCTCACAAGGTATTTTTGCTGTCTTTGGAGATAACACCCTATGCTCCATAACCTGCAATCTTATCAATTGTGCGTTTGTCATGAATAATGCATTGCTGTTACTGTAGTAAACTAGGCAGTTTTGTAACCTGTCAGCTCTGTATGGCGATCCAAAGCTACTACTTGAAAATATGCTAAACTGGGGCTGAATACATTTAGAAATCAACCAAACTAGCTGGGGATTCCCTCGTGGGTAGTACTTCTAGCATAGAATAGTACATATTTCGACACGTTACATCTACCATTGCGAAATCAGTCAGATATGCATGCACCTATATAGTCACTAGCTAGGATTTGACGCGCAGAAATCAATCAGACAGACTAGCTAGAGACTACAACATAAACTTGTGGAGAAATACTACTGGTACTTATTAGTACCTGGTGAGTATCCTGAGCGTACAAGAATTCAGTCATCTCACTGGAGTGGAACTGTGATAGTAATTTGTAAAATATCCTCAGCAGTTCCATTGGCCAGATTTGGATGACTTTGATGAAGTTAGCATTATGGATCTCACACCTCCTGTACCCTGCGAAGGAGAACAGAGCAGATTAGATCACGTAAACATTGTTGAAGTGAACTGCAAGCTTGCTTGGCACTAATTAGTTGCCACTTGAGAGTAGAGGACAGTAGTGCCGCAGGGGATGATTATTAGTAGTAATTGGTTAGCAATTGAGCAGATCCATGAAGCTAGGAAAATATGAGGTTAGGTATGGACGAGGAAATTGCATCTCAGTGTGCAGCAGTTAACAATTCAATTGGTGAATTAGTTAAATTGTTAACAAGCAATCAGACAAGCGGGCGACGGGGTATAAAGCGTCTGGGCTACTGAGGGTTGAGCGATACAGCAGCCTTAAGGTGCGCTTACCATGCCGGCCGTGCTGCCGCGATGGGAGGTAGGCGAAGCGACTACGAGGAGGCATCGGCGAGGTGAAGATACCTGAGGTGAACGGACGTGCCACGAGCGGTGCTGCTGGCCGGAGACCATTGAGGCGGCGATGCGGAGGGAGCTCTAATTCGACGTCGTCATCCCGCATCGGTGGTGGCCCACCGCCGTGAACCTTGCCGCTGCCGCATGATCCACGAGAACGGAGGGAGGTGGATCAGAACGACGGAGGCAGTGAGGGAATAGGTGGCGACCGACTTCCCCACGGTGCTCGTTTTCGTCTCCGGCGGCGCACGGTAAACGAGCGGCGAGACAACGACGGAGAGGGGTTAGCCAGATGAAGGGGACAAACACCGGACAGGCTAGATCCGGCGGGGAGGAGAGCCGTGAAGGCGCAAGCGGTGGCGGGTCAGGTGAGATCGGCGACTCTAGTACAGTGGGCGGTTGCAGGGAGCGAGCCGGCGGCGTCGCGGTCGTGCGTTCGAGGGAATGAAGCTTAGGGTTTCTTAGATCTAGATTAATAAGTACTACTACTCTGTATATGGTAACAGGAAATTTCCAAGATCCCGCCACGCGTGTCCAAAAGATCTCGCGCCCTGCGCTCATTTTTTGGGTATATATATTGCACGATGTATTTATCCATTGGGGTAGCTGGCTATTGGAACCTACCTCATGAGGTCCCACGTTACATTGTTAGTTTTGACTGATCTGCTTGGTTCGAAAATTCTTAGATGTACCACGTCATATTGTTCATCCCATCAAGTTTAAGTAAATACTTACTTCATTCACTACTATGATATGTTCTAACTTTTGTATGATTCAGATGTATATAGACGTATTTTAGTGCGTTGTTCACTTATTTCATCGTACGTACTCTATACTGAAATACCCAAAACATCTTTTACTATTTGTGAACAGAGGGAGACATATTTAGGGTATCTCCAACTCGGACCCTTAAAATGTCTGCAAATGTCCGGACCGTGGTGTCCGGACGTAGTTTGCCCGTCCGCCTGCCCGCCGGCATTAAACAGGCGCAGTGACCGGGAAACCCACTTCGACGCCCCTGGTCGTCGCCCACTATTTATATGTGGTCGCGCACGGCACAGTCCACACCACACCACATCAGCTTTCGCTCCTCCTTCGCACCTCGCGAGCTTTGAAATGCGTTGTAGGAGTGCCTCTCGACGGAGCAGAAGCACGAGGTGTCCGTCTTGCGTTCGGATGGCTAGTCTGTCATGCGCGACGGTAGAGGCCGGCTTGCCAATGATCTTGCCTGAGGTGAGCGATGGCGACCCGATGATGGCGGAGGCGTCCAACGACGAGCCAGCGCCCGCACCGGTCCATGCCGACTTGAGTAGGCGCAGGCACACTTGAACGTCGTCATCTCGAAGGAGCAACCGGCGCTGGTGTCGGCGTTCCTGCTGGCGCGTGAGGACCAACACTATAGCCTCGCCCTCCTCAGGCATCACCGGATGGCGGAGGGCCAAATCAACAGTGAGTTTGCGAGTGAAGACGCCGTGGCGGCATGGTAGCGGAGGACCCAAACTACGTCGACCAGCAACGTGCGCTCTACGAGGCCGTACGTAGCGCTCATGTCGGCTACAATGCGATCACGGCGGTGGCGGACGTGGAGGAGGTGCTGGCGATCACGGACGGGAACGTCGGCAGCTCCGCGTCGTTCGCGCCGGGTTGCAACGACCACGAGGCTGGCCTGTCCACGTCGATCGTGGACCTCGCCTCGACCTGCGATATCCACATGGCGAACTTCGGAAAGAGTAGGAAATGGAATGTCTCGTGTCCCATGTGGGCCTCTGCCGGCGACCCGCAAATTTACTTCCCGGGGCTCACGGCCGTTGAGCTCGCCAGACGAGGGGAAGAACAGGACGTGGAACACAGACGCCTCCACCGACGAAGATTTAGACTACATTTTGAAAATTACACTAAATCGACAACACAAAAGAGACATCTGCAAGCACCTTGTCATACAAGGCTCTAACCACAATAGACACTTATCGATAGCAACGAGATCTATAAACCACGAAAGGAACATGCACTGAGAAATCACACCACGCAACACATGCTTGCAATGTTCACCAGTAACCCAGAGGGTTGGAGAAAACCAGGCATTGCTGCAAAATTAAGTAGAAGAAGAAGTCAAAGTTGTTGTACCAAGCGCCAACCAACTGTTGCCCATAGTTGACACAACAAATAACACGATCCAGAGAAAAGAAACAAATACATACCCTCACAGGCTCTTCGTCGGCGCCAGATCAGGAAAAATCCGTAAGGAGAGTTCGGAAAGTCCTTGTCGCAATTCGCCATTGTCGTCACCATCATGTAGACGTCACCAAGGAACCAGTACCCAAGGAAAAGCAAGGACATACTAGAACACAGAATAGTGAAAGGGCAGGGTCATCACTCAAGCTAAAAACGAGCTCATTGGACCAAAGAGAGGAAGGGGACCGAGGCAGTAACAAGGAACCCTAGACTTTTATATGTTTTTCCATGTTTCCTTGTTTCATTTGAATATTTTTTATATATGAAAACTTTTAAATATATGATGAACTTTTTCTAACTGCGCAATAAACAATTTAAAATATGTGATGAACATTTGTAAACACATAATAAACTTATTGAAATATAAATTAAGCATGCAAAATACTTAATGACCATTTTGAAATACAAAACGAACACGTTTAAAATACACGATCAACCTTATTCTCAAATACATAATTTCCTTTCAAATTTATGAACATTTGTCTAAATACACGATGAACAATTTTTGAATACACAGTAAACATTTTTTTAAATACACTATGACTTTTGATAATACATGATGAGCATTATTGAAATATACAATGAACAATTGCTAAAATAAAGCATGTATACATTTTAAAATAGAGGATTACTATTTTTTAAATACATGATAAACAAGTTTTAATTCAACACAAAAAATATAAACAATTTTTGATTGCCTGATGAACATTTTAAAATTCACAACGAAATTTTCCCAGTTTTTATTTTTAAAAATTCCATGTTTTCCAAGAAGTGCGAACACTCTGCAAAGTTACAACAAAAAAAATAACTACTTAATTTTTTCGACCTAGTTAAATATAGATATTTTATAAATAGATTCCTAATTTCCTAAATTGTCGGATGTCAAGTGAACATACCCGTACAAGTAGCAACTTTTTGTTTTGTGAATTCGTACATATAGGATTAGTAAGTTTTTTTTTTCTGTTGAGCAGTTATAGGATTAGTATAACTGATCGATATAAAAAATCATCGGCGGCCCGATACGCTAGCCCCAGTGCGCATGTTCGTGGGACCCGACTTCCTAAGGCCCATCTGAGGGGGCATATTTCATTAAGGTGAAATCTGAATGGAAAAGACATGATGTACCTGTCCGAGTTGGCTGGTTTCTCTCCTATCAACCGTGAGGTAGCTGGTTCGAGTAACATGTAGCGCTTTTTTCTTTTTCAATCATGTAATTAAATACTAGTACTAACATGCGACCTGCACAGTGCATATATGGATGATGTCTAAATGATATTATCTTACAAATAAAATGTTGCTCTATTTATTAAAAATGGCAACGCTGAATCACAAAGTATTCGTTGTTGTCCACACAACAAGCAACGTATAGAGGTCCCAACGCATATATGCGTGGCTATGACAAATACATACAACACATACTTAAGGCGTTGCAAATCATGTGTTGCTATAGGGGGGTTCTTGTTGTAGTGCATGCGCCAAGAACGCACACTTGTTCCCATTATTAACTCTCTTCCATCCATCAAAACCTTTTGATGTGAACACATCAAAACCACTTCTTTTTTTGATGTTTTTACTGCAGAGAAAGCAACGGAAACAAAACGCACAACTTTTACTCTCAGAGTACTCCAACCACGATGAAAAATCCTTAAACCAACTAAACTGAAAACGCCTTTGATGTCCTTGTGGTCCAGATGGCTTGTAAATCTCCAATTTAGGCTGCATGGGACCTAATTGGAGATATGCTCTTCGCACCTCATCTCTCACATTTTCTGGGTATTGCCAAATTTGTGGTCGTTTTCCAGGGTCTCGCTCCAGAAACTCAATACCTCGAAATATGATAGGTTCATTTGTTGGCTGCTCTGGCTCTTCATTTTGATTTGGTTGCTCTTGTTCCGCTTCGACCAATGCCAATTGCAGAGATTCAGGTTCAGGAGTTGAATTTTCTTCATCATTTGAAAGACTTCTTTTTCTTTTGTAATACGACTCCATGATTTATCTTCAACCAACGCTACAGCCAACAGCCTACAATCTACAGCAACAACAGAAAAAAGACTTTAAACAGTCAAACAATCTGCAATCGGTAGAGGAGAGAACAAGAGAAATTAACCCCAGACATTTCACGTTTGCGTACCTTGCCTGATGCCTATAATCTGCTCGATTTGGCGCTCCACTGCTGACTCCTCCGTGCTCCGTGACTCACTGACCTTACCGCTTTCAACTTGGAGAGAAATTTCAGCCAGATTCAGAAATCAAAGAGCTAGCGACCATCTATGCTGGCTGGAACACACGGAAAAAGAAAGAAAGGGCTGGAAGATGGGGATTTGGGGGGAGGAAGAAGACCTAGCCAAGCCGCCATGGGAAATTGGGGAACGAGTGAACCAGTGGAGATGTCAGCCACGGGACTCACGAGCAGCACAGGAGGAGATGACGACCGGCCGCGTGCCCAGATCGTCCTACCACAGCTAAAGCCCACGGGCTAGCGAGACAAAATATACCATGGTAAAAAAAAATTTACACTTTTGGAAGACTGGGCCACGGCCCAGTATGGTCCACCTGACCCTCCGCCACTGCAACCAAGATCTAAAAGAAACAAGCTCATCGATAGTCGTCAAGGTTATAGCCGGCTACGCAAGCTAAGTTTGACTCAGTCTTGCATCACCTACGAGACTAAGGCATTCTGGTGGAGGTGGTGTGTGAAGAGAGCTAGGATAATGGTGATGTGTGTATCTGGGAAATTAAATCCATCTATCTAGCGAAAAAAGCTGGAGGTGCCATTTCTAGCTTTGCACTAGGAAATATGTGCAAATTATGTAGGGCTTTGTGATATTTTAGCTAGGAATGGTGAATTTAAGACTTGGGTTATAGGTAGTGGCGATTTGTGTACTAGCCATTTTTTCCTAGGTCGGTCGGGTGACTGCAAGGACTAGTAAGCAAATTTCAACTTTCAGAATTTTTTTGAGCTCTCAGAATTTCAAATTCTACATTTGTTGAACTTTCATAGTTATTTGAAACTTTTACATAGAAAAAGGAAATGTTGGAAGAAAAAAAGACATGTTGGGCTTGCCCACATGGGTGTTCCCCGACCCCACTGAGTTCCCGCGTAGGCGCGTTCCCATGCATGTTTGACCGGGTGCCAGAGGGGTTTGACCGGGGGACTTTCCTCTTGTTCTGTGTCACGGCAGGTCATGCCGACGTGCCGGAACAGGTCGGAGCGCATGCGGTCAAAGGACTCCCCCAGTATGCTCGATGCGGGGGGGGGGGGCTGCCACGTTATACGTCCTAAACCTTCCTGCGTGACTGTCCGGTTTGTGAGGGAGGTGCCAGATCAATGTTGTGCACCAAGCATTTAAGCGTCTGGCCGCCCTTACGTTCATATATCGGGGCCCCACGCAGGCCGGTGCGGTCTCCGGACCCTCCCCGGGGCGGTTTTCGACGCCGCGGCCATCCGTGGGCCCGCGCGGTCTACGGTTTTGACCGGGTGCCAGAGGGGTTTGACCGGGGGACTTTCCTCTTGTTCTGTGTCACGGCAGGTCATGCCGACGTGCCGGAGCAGGTCGGAGCGCATGCGGTCAAAGGACTCCCCCCGTATGCTCGATGCCGGGGGGCTGCCACGCTATACGTCCTGAACCTTCCTGCGTGACTGTCCGGTTTGTGAGGGAGGTGCCACATCAATGTTGTGCACCAAGCATTTGAGCCTCTGGCCACCCTTATGTTCATATATCGGGGCCCCACGTAGGCCGGTGCGGTCTCCGGACCCTCCCCGGGGCGGTTTTCGACACCGCGGCCATCCGTGGGCCCGCGCGGTCTACGGCTTTGTCCGGGTGCCAGAGGGGTTTGACCGGGGCACCTTCCTCTTGTTCTGTGTCACGGCAGGTCATGCCGACATGCCGGAGCAGGTCGGAGCACATGCGGTCAAAGGACTCCCCCCGTATGCTCGATGCGGGGGGGCTGCCACGCTATACGTCCTGAACCTTCCTGCGTGACTGTCCGGTTTGTGAGGGAGGTGCCACATCAATGTTGTGCACCAAGCATTTCAGCGTCTGGCCGCCCTTAAGTTCATATATCGGGGCCCCACGCAGGCCGGTGCGGTCTCCGGACCCTCCCCGGGGCGGTTTTCGACGCCGCGGCCATCCGTGGGCCCGCGCGGTCTACGGCTTTGACCGGGTGCCAGAGGGGTTTGACCGGGAGACTTTCCACTTGTTCTGTGTTACGGCAGGTCATGTCGACGTGCCGGAGCAAGTCGGAGCGCATGCGGTCAAATGACTCCCCCCGTATGCTCGATGCGGGGGGCTACCCGCTATACGTCCTGAACCTTGATGCGTGACTATCCGGTTTGTGTGGGAGGTGCCACATCAATTTTGTGCACCAAGGATTTGAGCGCCTAGCCGCCCTTACGTTCATATATCGGGGCCCCACGCAGGCCGGTGCGGTCTCCGGACCCTCCCCGGGGCGGTTTTCGACGCCACGGCCATCCGTGGGCCCGCGCGGTCTACGGCTTCGACCGGGTGCCAGAGGGGTTTGACCGGGGGACTTTCCTCTTGTTCTGTGTCACGGCAGGTCATGCCGACATGGCAGAGCAGGTCGGTGCGCATGCGGTCACATGACTCCCCCCGTCTGCTCGATGCGGGGGAGACTGCCACATTATACGTCCTGAACCTTCCCGCGTGACTGTCCGGTTTGTGAGGGAGGTGCCACCTCTATGTTGTGCACTAGGTATTTAAACATCAGTCCGCCCTTTAGTTGATATATTCCGTCCCCACGCAGGACGGTGCGATCTCCGGGTCCTCGATAGGACGCCGTGACTATCCGTGGGCCCGGGTAACCGGCGGCACGCAGGGGTAGCCGTCGGTATGTGCCGGCGCTCGGTTGGACGGTGTCACGTGGAGGAGCGCCCGTGGTTAGGGCACCGGGGATGTATCCGAGTCGTTGAATCTTGTTAACAAATCTCTATATCGGTTTCGTGTGATTACTTTTAGTCCTCGGTTGATCGAGTACGCGTCTCAGATTTTTCTAACAATGATGAAATGAGATCGATAGTGTGTCGAAAACTAGCCTAGACAGAATGTTTGAGAAATAGGGGAAAGGAAAAGAAATGCAACAAGAAATAGGCGTAAGCCGAGTGTATTATATCGGGTACTCGGCTTACATACAGCACCGTCATGGAGCCGTTAGTGGTAGCGCGCGAGCCACGTGGCTGGTACGTTTTGCCGTGACTTGTGAAGTAAGCCGAGTGTATCTCCGCTGCAACTACGGCTTACCTTAGTGTATGCCGTGTATTTTGTTTAAGCCGAGTGCCGGCGCACTGGGTTCACGGCGTACGTCTATGGAAGCTGAGTGCTGTACGTTCGTCGTGTGTCCTTAATTGCATACTCGGCTTATGTGGACATAAACCGTGAGCCCGTGGTTTAGCACTCGGCTTACTCTATCGTACTAGGCAATGTGTGTTTTTCCTGTAGTGTTAGTTTAGACAATCCAAAAGAGAAACTTGTCATTTTGGCACCTTCCATTTTTGAAACATCCTTTTTAGCACTTTCAAAGTTTGTAGTACGACCTTATAGAAGACCCTAGTCGTCTTTCATAATTTGAAACTTTAGAATTTTCTGAACGTTTTGAAATATAAACGTTCATTTTTGGACTTCTCAAATTTCAGCTTTCAGTTTTTTTTTAGATTATAGGATTTCAACTTTAATTTTTTTAACTTTCATAATTAATTGAAGCTTTACACAAAGAAGGAAATGTTGTAAGAAAAGATATGCTGACATGGTGTGAGAAAGGGGACTTGCCCACATGAATGGGCCCCTCACCCCACTGCGTCCCTATGTAGGCGCGCTCCCGCGGGTGGTCCATCGAGCGTTATGGCGGTTGGACTCTAGGTAGTCGCTTCAGAAAAAAGAGGGTTTCGTGCTCGGCACGTCATTTGCCCTAAATACCTATGCTGGACATGTCACGTTGAGAATTTATCTAGATCACGGATTGAAAGTTCAAACACAAGAAAAGAGAACATCACTAAGAAATATGGACATCTGCACTGTTGTGGATTAGCTGATAGGCACTTGTAGTGCATTGCGTACTCCTAACTTTGACATGACTAAACTGCAAGGGAAAGTGATAAAAGGCTCAGTTCATCGTGGCTAACTTTTTGTGAACCGCAGCACGCACTCTCCTTCGTTGGTGTCAAATCCAAAGTCTCTCATGCCAATCAAGAATTCAACAGACATATTGATCCCCTTTAAAGAAAAAGGAAAAGAAAAATCGTGATATATATGCTTGTGCCATCGTACGTGCTCCTTATGTATCCACAAGAATTTTTCATTCCTCCCAAAAAAACCCCAAAGTTTTCATCTAGCTAGGTGCATCACGAAAATAAAAAGTAAGTCATTTACGGGCCTAATTAAGATATACTCACCCAAAGAGGGCCACAAAATACACGCACAAAAAACTAATTAAGCACGGGAGCAACAACTATAATGGCAGAATTTCCGACTAATTTCCTGGCTGATCTTCATCGGATCCATGAAAACCTCTTGTAGATGGGCGAGGAACCTCTCCAGCGACCTCACGATGGACGGCCATCTACAAGAGTTTTTCTTTCCTCTTGTTTCCTGGGTGGACGGCCATCTACAACAAGAGCTAGATGCCCATGAAGTTTTCGTCTGGGTGGATCGATCGATCGAAATAAAAAGAAGGTGTCTACGAACAAGCACAGGAGCAATAATTACTGGCAGAATTTCTGACAAATTTCCTGGTGGATCTTCATCCGATCCACGATACAAAAAGAGAGTACACGATAGTTGCGCTACAACGAAACTGGAATTGAAGAAATTAAACGAAACGGGATTACTGGAAAAGAAGAAAATTAAACGAGCTAAGATAAATCTGGGACGGCACAATTCGCTGCTGATCGAATTCCAGGAACGGCAAGCCGATCCTAGTTAATCGCTGGATCTTGCACGGCCGCGGAGATGGAGGGATCCCCGCCATCGCGTTTCACGTCGCCGACGTGATTGACGTCTGATCCGATCTCCTCTGCGCGAGGAACCGATCCAGCGACCTCAGGAGCGACGGGGACTTTCCCCCTGGCGGCGGCCTCCTTCTCCACAGCCATCTTGGCCCAGCGTTCGATCGCCCTCGCCTTCTCCTCGGTCCCCCAAGCACCGCGAGCTTCTCCTTCCAAGCCGAGGGCGGCGGCGACGACAGCGGCAGCCTTGTCCAGCGCCTCGGTGGCTGCGACGGCGGGGTGTTGCAACTTCAGGTCGGGGATTATTGGTCGACGGCGAGTGAGGGGATTATTGGTCGAATGCGGCGAGGGCGAGAGAGCACGGGTTAATTTCGTAGAGCATCTGTTGGTGGCTTGGTGCAACGTGAATGCACGACTTGTGCTGTGTGTAGGTTTGCCTCGTACGTAACAACACTGAAGCGACTTTTGTTTGCTATCTCTGGTTTATTTTGTGGCATGTACCTTCACTAGAAGAGCAAAACTCTTTCTTCGGATGCTAATCTTGCCGCGCCGGGCGTGCGGTCCTCACGCGTGTCTCTCCCTCGCCGCAGCGCCATCGGCTGTCTGCAGCTCCGCTACCTCACTATTGAAGCTCTAACGGACCGCGGTTCCAGCTTCGCTAGCCAGAAGTTGCAACACCCCTTCACAGCCTTTTGGTCTGCCGTCATAGCATCGGCTGGCTGCACTCGTAGCTCCCGCCGCCCGCGATTGCAGCACGCATCACAACACTCGTCGCCTCGTGGGTACATCGGCCGCCACCAATCCTAGCACCACGCCCCTCTGGCTGGAGCGTTGGTGCTGCCCAGTTGAAGCTTCACCTGTTGCCGGTTCCATCATCAACCCACATGTTGGTTACAGCTGCAGCGCCGTACTCGTAGCTTTCACACGACGCCGGTCCCAACTATACCCTACATTGGTTGTTGCTTTGGTGTGGACCGGTCACAGCACCGCCATCGCCCCTATCCCCTGTCGCGTCCATCTCCGGTGCGACGCATGCTAGTTAAGCACCGCGGCCCGCTCACAAGCGCCCACCCCCGGTCTCTCTCCGGGGTCATTGGGTCACCACACACGTGTTGTTGTTTACCCCGGCGGCTCAGATGGCAACTCCCATAATGTGTCCCTCGTAGTACCATGCGGCCCAGCTCACGAGTAGTGCACGTGACGAGAGGCGGCTGGCCTGTAGCACCGGCCCTCAGTGTTAAGAGTGTGCCCGCGTCGTTGCTCACAGTAGGGTGTCAACCAGCTCACCCTGACCACCCATAGAAGCAGATCGGAGAAAACTAAGGGATGGGGACCGCGTGATAGGAAACCCGGATGGGCGTACGGCTATGGAGGGAGTTCGTCGGCCGGAGCAATGCAGGGAAGGACGAGGTTGGCGACAATGAAGCAAAATCGAGTCAGGTGCGTTGATTTGGGGGAGAAAGTTGCGGGGGGAGAGAAGCCCTATCGAGCGAAGGCATATGGAAGGGATAAGGGAGAGTGCTAAGATGTTGTGGGCAAGGCCCACGAGAGAGAAGTTGCACGTGGTGGCGATCGATCGTTCGCTCGACTATGAAGTCAGCACAGATGTGTTGCCATAGGCGAGATTGTTTTGTCTTCTCTCACTGAAGGAATACTCCAGCTTAATGTGCACACATGGCATCATAGCTAGGGTTTGATAGGTGGGTTGGAGGTACACAAGTCCCTGTGATCATCCAACCATATGGTGCGACACCAACGGGGAAATGTTCCCTCCTTTGACGAAACATCAAATACAACATAGATGCAACGTGTATAGGACTTACGATGAAGAATAGCTTTGGTGTTTAGCCTTTCAAAGGGCAACATCCATCCTAACTTTTGACCTTGTTGGCGACATGGGAACTTCAAATGATATACAACCAAGCAGTGGCGGAGCATGACACACAATATAGGAGGGGCCAATGTCAAACAATCCCACAATTTGTAACCATATCATCAACAGAAAGTGACCTTGAATAAATATATGTATCATAGGTGTATTGGGCACAATTTGCAAAAGAAGATATACCCAAAATACAAGTAAACCAAGCTAGTAGACTTGAACCAGTTAAAGAGTAGCTCTCCTGCACTTCCGAGCCTTGAAGTCAGCCATTATATCTTCATAGGTGTATTGGGCAGCGATTTCTCGTTCAACTTGTAGCAGCAAGCTGTTTGCAAGATAATCATCTTCCATCTTGCTTCGCAACCTTGTCTTGATGATCTTCAAGCTAGAAAATGCACGCTCAGCACTAGCGGTGGAAACTGGGAGAGTAACAAGTAAACGAATCAATCTGTCAAGCAAGTTGTAGATCCTATGTCTTCCCGTCACAACAAGGGATCGACAAAGTGCAGTTAAAGTTGAAGTGTTCTTCAAATCTTCACTATTGGAAGCATCCACAACAAAATGATTCAGTTGATGCTCTAGTGCAATCATATCTTGATGTGTGAAATCTTCTGGATAGTACTTCTCAACCATTTTGCATATATCTTTAGCACTAAAAGAAGCAAATCCATCCTTTGGTATCAAAGTAGCACTTATGGATAGAAGACCCATCACCTTGTCATTGAACTTCAGATTTAATTCATTTAGTTGGCTATCCAATGTTGCTCGAAATATCTCCACTCGAAAGTAACGCTCATTTGTAAAATAATCAGGTTGACGACGAGCGCGACCACCACGCAAAATATATGTCTCCTTCATGTCTGGAATGTCAATAGCATGCTCCGCGCAGAACTCGCAAACCTGGAGGAAAAATAACTCCCAACCATCATCTGATCGCATTTGTTCAAGAAGTGTTTTTGTGGATAACACAAGACGAATGACATTTACTATGTCCTGTGATTTTTTTTGTAAAGCTTTGCCAAGCTCTTCACTGATTCCCAATATTTCTCTCATCATACATAGGACAAATACAAACTCAAATGATGTCAAGTAGTTGAAGGCGGTATCTCCATCAGCACGGTTTGAACCAGCTGCTGCATCAGAGGCTATAGTTTGTAGAACCAAACTTACTGCATTAAATATATGCATAAGGCTAGAAATAGAACCTAAGTGAGATCCCCATCTAGTATCTCCTGGTCGCTTCAGTGCCCTGATCTGATTCGCCCCTTGGCCCGTTTCAAGCTGATCATTTTGTAGCAAGCGTTCCATCTCAACAACCTGTTCATCATGCAGCTCATCATGCCTTTTTGAAGAGGAGTCAACTGTGTTTATTATAAAGAGAAGATTCTGAAAAAATTGGCTAACAGGAACAACATCCCTAGATGCAGCAACAAGGGCAAGTTGTAGACGATGGGCATAGCAATGAACATAATATGCATAAAGAGAGTCTTTGAGAAAAAACGCTTGCAATCCATTAAACTCCCCCTTCATGTTGCTAGCCCCGTCGTATCCTTGGCCACGGAGATTTTTGATATCAAAGGCATGCTTCGCTAATACATCACACAACACACTCTTTAGTGTTAATGCCTTGGTGTTCCTTACATGTACCAGCTGAAAGAAGCGCTCTTGTGAAACACCATCTGCGTCAACAAATCTGAAAACCAATGCCATTTGCTCTATTTTTGACGCGTCACACGTTTCGTCCACTAGAATTGAGAACTTTGAATCCCCAATTTCACGGCGGATATGATCTCGAACTCTCTTTGCATAAATACTCAAGATTTCCAATTGAATTTCATGGGATGTGTATTTGGAACATTTCGGAGCATTCTCCAAAATGACAGCATCAATGTCAGGGTTAAATTCTGCAATAAGCTTTAGTATTTCAAGGAAGTTCCCTCTGTTTCTTGACTGTGGTGTTTCATCATGTCCTCTAAATGCACACGATTGAAATGTCAGCCATTTAACAGCAGCAACTGAAGTTTTCAACCGTAGGCGAGCTTTTTCTCTGTCCTTATTGGTCTGCACCTCTATAATGGTTGATATGTGGTTTGACTGATTTAATATAGCTTGACAATCTCTCACCGCGTTGTTGTGTTGTGAGCAAGGTCCAGATCCAACATGCGCCAAGAACGCACACTTGTTCCCATTATTAACTCTCTTCCATCCATCAAAACCTTTTGATGTGAACACATCAAAACCACTTCTTTTTTTGATGTTTTTACTGCAGAGAAAGCAACGGAAACAAAACGCACAACTTTTACTCTCAGAGTACTCCAACCACGATGAAAAATCCTTAAACCAACTAAACTGAAAACGCCTTTGATGTCCTTGTGGTCCAGATGGCTTGTAAATCTCCAATTTAGGCTGCATGGGACCTAATTGGAGATATGCTCTTCGCACCTCATCTCTCACATTTTCTGGGTATTGCCAAATTTGTGGTCGTTTTCCAGGGTCTCGCTCCAGAAACTCAATACCTCGAAATATGATAGGTTCATTTGTTGGCTGCTCTGGCTCTTCATTTTGATTTGGTTGCTCTTGTTCCGCTTCGACCAATGCCAATTGCAGAGATTCAGGTTCAGGAGTTGAATTTTCTTCATCATTTGAAAGACTTCTTTTTCTTTTGTAATACGACTCCATGATTTATCTTCAACCAACGCTACAGCCAACAGCCTACAATCTACAACAACAACAGAAAAAAGACTTTAAACAGTCAAACAATCTGCAATCGGTAGAGGAGAGAACAAGAGAAATTAACCCCAGACATTTCACGTTTGCGTACCTTGCCTGATGCCTATAATCTGCTCGATTTGGCGCTCCACTGCTGACTCCTCCATGCTCCGTGACTCACTGACCTGACCGCTTTCAACTTGGAGAGAAATTTCAGCCAGATTCAGAAATCAAAGAGCTAGCGACCATCTATGCTGGCTGGAACACACGGAAAAAGAAAGAAAGGGCTGGAAGATGGGGATTTGGGGGGAGGAAGAAGACCTAGCCAAGCCGCCATGGGAAATTGGGGAACGAGTGAACCAGAGGAGATGTCAGCCACGGGACTCACGAGCAGCACAGGAGGAGATGACGACCGGCCGCGTGCCCAGATCGTCCTACCACAGCTAAAGCCCACGGGCTAGCGAGACAGAATATACCATGGTAAAATTTTTTTTACACTTTTGGAAGACTGGGCCACGGCCCAGTATGGTCCACCTGACCCTCCGCCACTGCAACCAAGATCTAAAAGAAACAAGCTCATCGATAGTCGTCAAGGTTATAGCCGGCTACGCAAGCTAAGTTTGACTCAGTCTTGCATCACCTACGAGACTAAGGCATTCTGGTGGAGGTGGTGTGTGAAGAGAGCTAGGATAATGGTGATGTGTGTATCTGGGAAATTAAATCCATCTATCTAGCGAAAAAAGCTGGAGGTGCCATTTCTAGCTTTGCACTAGGAAATATGTGCAAATTATGTAGGGCTTTGTGATATTTTAGCTAGGAATGGTGAATTTAAGACTTGGGTTATAGGTAGTGGCGATTTGTGTACTAGCCATTTTTTCCTAGGTCGGTCGGGTGACTGCAAGGACTTGTAAGCAAATTTCAACTTTCAGAATTTTTTTGAGCTCTCAGAATTTCAAATTCTACATTTGTTGAACTTTCATAGTTATTTGAAACTTTTACATAGAAAAAGGAAATGTTGGAAGAAAAAAAGACATGTTGGGCTTGCCCACATGGGTGTTCCCCGACCCCACTGAGTTCCCGCGTAGGCGCGTTCCCATGCATGTTTGACCGGGTGCCAGAGGGGTTTGACCGGGGGACTTTCCTCTTGTTCTGTGTCACGGCAGGTCATGCCGACGTGCCGGAACAGGTCGGAGCGCATGCGGTCAAAGGACTCCCCCAGTATGCTCGATGCGGGGGGGGGGGCTGCCACGTTATACGTCCTAAACCTTCCTGCGTGACTGTCCGGTTTGTGAGGGAGGTGCCAGATCAATGTTGTGCACCAAACATTTAAGCGTCTGGCCGCCCTTACGTTCATATATCGGGGCCCCACGCAGGCCGGTGCGGTCTCCGGACCCTCCCCGGGGCGGTTTTCGACGCCGCGGCCATCCGTGGGCCCGCGCGGTCTACGGTTTTGACCGGGTGCCAGAGGGGTTTGACCGGGGGACTTTCCTCTTGTTCTGTGTCACGGCAGGTCATGCCGACGTGCCGGAGCAGGTCGGAGCGCATGCGGTCAAAGGACTCCCCCCGTATGCTCGATGCCGGGGGGCTGCCACGCTATACGTCCTGAACCTTCCTGCGTGACTGTCCGGTTTGTGAGGGAGGTGCCACATCAATGTTGTGCACCAAGCATTTGAGCCTCTGGCCACCCTTATGTTCATATATCGGGGCCCCACGTAGGCCGGTGCGGTCTCCGGACCCTCCCCGGGGCGGTTTTCGACACCGCGGCCATCCGTGGGCCCGCGCGGTCTACGGCTTTGTCCGGGTGCCAGAGGGGTTTGACCGGGGCCCTTTCCTCTTGTTCTGTGTCACGGCAGGTCATGCCGACATGCCGGAGCAGGTCGGAGCACATGCGGTCAAAGGACTTCCCCCGTATGCTCGATGCGGGGGGGCTGCCACGCTATACGTCCTGAACCTTCCTGCGTGACTGTCCGGTTTGTGAGGGAGGTGCCACATCAATGTTGTGCACCAAGCATTTCAGCGTCTGGCCGCCCTTACGTTCATATAACGGGGCCCCACGCAGGCCGGTGCGGTCTCCGGACCCTCCCCGGGGCGGTTTTCGACGCCGCGGCCATCCGTGGGCCCGCGCGGTCTACGGCTTTGACCGGGTGCCAGAGGGGTTTGACCGGGAGACTTTCCACTTGTTCTGTGTTACGGCAGGTCATGTCGACGTGCCGGAGCAAGTCGGAGCGCATGCGGTCAAATGACTCCCCCCGTATGCTCGATGCGGGGGGCTACCCGCTATACGTCCTGAACCTTGATGCGTGACTATCCGGTTTGTGTGGGAGGTGCCACATCAATGTTGTGCACCAAGCATTTGAGCGCCTGGCCGCCCTTACGTTCATATATCGGGGCCCCACGCAGGCCGGTGCGGTCTCCGGACCCTCCCCGGGGCGGTTTTCGACGCCACGGCCATCCGTGGGCCCGCGCGGTCTACGGCTTCGACCGGGTGCCAGAGGGGTTTGACCGGGGGACTTTCCTCTTGTTCTGTGTCACGGCAGGTCATGCCGACATGGCAGAGCAGGTCGGTGCGCATGCGGTCACATGACTCCCCCCGTCTGCTCGATGCGGGGGAGACTGCCACATTATACGTCCTGAACCTTCCCGCGTGACTGTCCGGTTTGTGAGGGAGGTGCCACCTCTATGTTGTGCACTGGGTATTTAAACATCAGTCCGCCCTTTAGTTGATATATTCCATCCCCACGCAGGACGGTGCGATCTCTGGGTCCTCGATAGGACGCCGTGACTATCCGTGGGACCGGGTAACCGGCGGCACGCAGGGGTAGCTGTCGGTATGTGCCGGCGCTCGGTTGGACGGTGTCACGTGGAGGAGCGCCCGTGGTTAGGGCACCGGGGATGTATCCGAGTCGTTGAATCTTGTTAACAAATCTCTATATCGGTTTCGTGTGATTACTTTTAGTCCTCGGTTGATCGAGTACGCGTCTCAGATTTTTCTAACAATGATGAAATGAGATCGATAGTGTGTCGAAAACTAGCCTAGACAGAATGTGTGAGAAATAGGGGAAAGGAAAAGAAATGCAACAAGAAATAGGCGTAAGCCGAGTGTATTATATCGGGTACTCGGCTTACATACAGCACCGTCATGGAGCCGTTAGTGGTAGCGCGCGAGCCACGTGGCTGGTACGTTTTGCCGTGACTTGTGAAGTAAGCCGAGTGTATCTCCGCTGCAACTACGGCTTACCTTAGTGTATGCCGTGTATTTTGTTTAAGCCGAGTGCCGGCGCACTGGGTTCACGGCGTACGTCTATGGAAGCTGAGTGCTGTACGTTCGTCGTGTGTCCTTAATTGCATACTCGGCTTATGTGGACATAAACCGTGAGCCCGTGGTTTAGCACTCGGCTTACTCTATCGTACTAGGCAATGTGTGTTTTTCCTGTAGTGTTAGTTTAGACAATCCAAAAGAGAAACTTGTCATTTTGGCACCTTCCATTTTTGAAACATCCTTTTTAGCACTTTCAAAGTTTGTAGTACGACCTTATAGAAGACCCTAGTCGTCTTTCATAATTTGAAACTTTAGAATTTTCTGAACGTTTTGAAATATAAACGTTCATTTTTGGACTTCTCAAATTTCAGCTTTCAGTTTTTTTTTAGATTATAGGATTTCAACTTTAATTTTTTTAACTTTCATAATTAATTGAAGCTTTACACAAAGAAGGAAATGTTGTAAGAAAAGATATGCTGACATGGTGTGAGAAAGGGGACTTGCCCACATGAATGGGCCCCTCACCCCACTGCGTCCCTATGTAGGCGCGCTCCCGCGGGTGGTCCATCGAGCGTTATGGCGGTTGGACTCTAGGTAGTCGCTTCAGAAAAAAGAGGGTTTCGTGCTCGGCACGTCATTTGCCCTAAATACCTATGCTGGACATGTCACGTTGAGAATTTATCTAGATCACGGATTGAAAGTTCAAACACAAGAAAAGAGAACATCACTAAGAAATATGGACATCTGCACTGTTGTGGATTAGCTGATAGGCACTTGTAGTGCATTGCGTACTCCTAACTTTGACATGACTAAACTGCAAGGGAAAGTGATAAAAGGCTCAGTTCATCGTGGCTAACTTTTTGTGAACCGCAGCACGCACTCTCCTTCGTTGGTGTCAAATCCAAAGTCTCTCATGCCCATCAAGAATTCAACAGACATATTGATCCCCTTTAAAGAAAAAGGAAAAGAAAAATCGTGATATATATGCTTGTGCCATCGTACGTGCTCCTTATGTATCCACAAGAATTTTTCATTCCTCCCAAAAAAACCCCAAAGTTTTCATCTAGCTAGGTGCATCACGAAAATAAAAAGTAAGTCATTTACGGGCCTAATTAAGATATACTCACCCAAAGAGGGCCACAAAATACACGCACAAAAAACTAATTAAGCACGGGAGCAACAACTATAATGGCAGAATTTCCGACTAATTTCCTGGCTGATCTTCATCGGATCCATGAAAACCTCTTGTAGATGGGCGAGGAACCTCTCCAGCGACCTCACGATGGACGGCCATCTACAAGAGTTTTTCTTTCCTCTTGTTTCCTGGGTGGACGGCCATCTACAACAAGAGCTAGATGCCCATGAAGTTTTCGTCTGGGTGGATCGATCGATCGAAATAAAAAGAAGGTGTCTACGAACAAGCACAGGAGCAATAATTACTGGCAGAATTTCTGACAAATTTCCTGGTGGATCTTCATCCGATCCACGATACAAAAAGAGAGTACACGATAGTTGCGCTACAACGAAACTGGAATTGAAGAAATTAAACGAAACGGGATTACTGGAAAAGAAGAAAATTAAACGAGCTAAGATAAATCTGGGACGGCACAATTCGCTGCTGATCGAATTCCAGGAACGGCAAGCCGATCCTAGTTAATCGCTGGATCTTGCACGGCCGCGGAGATGGAGGGATCCCCGCCATCGCGTTTCACGTCGCCGACGTGATTGACGTCTGATCCGATCTCCTCTGCGCGAGGAACCGATCCAGCGACCTCAGGAGCGACGGGGACTTTCCCCCTGGCGGCGGCCTCCTTCTCCACAGCCATCTTGGCCCAGCGTTCGATCGCCCTCGCCTTCTCCTCGGTCCCCCAAGCACCGCGAGCTTCTCCTTCCAAGCCGAGGGCGGCGGCGACGACAGCGGCAGCCTTGTCCAGCGCCTCGGTGGCTGCGACGGCGGGGTGTTGCAACTTCAGGTCGGGGATTATTGGTCGACGGCGAGTGAGGGGATTATTGGTCGAATGCGGCGAGGGCGAGAGAGCACGGGTTAATTTCGTAGAGCATCTGTTGGTGGCTTGGTGCAACGTGAATGCACGACTTGTGCTGTGTGTAGGTTTGCCTCGTACGTAACAACACTGAAGCGACTTTTGTTTGCTATCTCTGGTTTATTTTGTGGCATGTACCTTCACTAGAAGAGCAAAACTCTTTCTTCGGATGCTAATCTTGCCGCGCCGGGCGTGCGGTCCTCACGCGTGTCTCTCCCTCGCCGCAGCGCCATCGGCTGTCTGCAGCTCCGCTACCTCACTATTGAAGCTCTAACGGACCGCGGTTCCAGCTTCGCTAGCCAGAAGTTGCAACACCCCTTCACAGCCTTTTGGTCTGCCGTCATAGCATCGGCTGGCTGCACTCGTAGCTCCCGCCGCCCGCGATTGCAGCACGCATCACAACACTCGTCGCCTCGTGGGTACATCGACCGCCACCAATCCTAGCACCACGCCCCTCTGGCTGGAGCGTTGGTGCTGCCCAGTTGAAGCTTCACCTGTTGCCGGTTCCATCATCAACCCACATGTTGGTTACAGCTGCAGCGCCGTACTCGTAGCTTTCACACGACGCCGGTCCCAACTATACCCTACATTGGTTGTTGCTTTGGTGTGGACCGGTCACAGCACCGCCATCGCCCCTATCCCCTGTCGCGTCCATCTCCGGTGCGACGCATGCTAGTTAAGCACCGCGGCCCGCTCACAAGCGCCCACCCCCGGTCTCTCTCCGGGGTCATTGGGTCACCACACACGTGTTGTTGTTTACCCCGGCGGCTCAGATGGCAACACCCATAATGTGTCCCTCGTAGTACCATGCGGCCCAGCTCACGAGTAGTGCACGTGACGAGAGGCGGCTGGCCTGTAGCACCGGCCCTCAGTGTTAAGAGTGTGCCCGCGTCGTTGCTCACAGTAGGGTGTCAACCAGCTCACCCTGACCACCCATAGAAGCAGATCGGAGAAAACTAAGGGATGGGGACCGCGTGATAGGAAACCCGGATGGGCGTACGGCTATGGAGGGAGTTCGTCGGCCGGAGCAATGCAGGGAAGGACGAGGTTGGCGACAATGAAGCAAAATCGAGTCAGGTGCGTTGATTTGGGGGAGAAAGTTGCGGGGGGAGAGAAGCCCTATCGAGCGAAGGCATATGGAAGGGATAAGGGAGAGTGCTAAGATGTTGTGGGCAAGGCCCACGAGAGAGAAGTTGCACGTGGTGGCGATCGATCGTTCGCTCGACTATGAAGTCAGCACAGATGTGTTGCCATAGGCGAGATTGTTTTGTCTTCTCTCACTGAAGGAATACTCCAGCTTAATGTGCACACATGGCATCATAGCTAGGGTTTGATAGGTGGGTTGGAGGTACACAAGTCCCTGTGATCATCCAACCATATGGTGCGACACCAACGGGGAAATGTTCCCTCCTTTGACGAAACATCAAATACAACATAGATGCAACGTGTATAGGACTTACGATGAAGAATAGCTTTGGTGTTTAGCCTTTCAAAGGGCAACATCCATCCTAACTTTTGACCTTGTTGGCGACATGGGAACTTCAAATGATATACAACCAAGCAGTGGCGGAGCATGACACACAATATAGGAGGGGCCAATGTCAAACAATCCCACAATTTGTAACCATATCATCAACAGAAAGTGACCTTGAATAAATATATGTATCATAGGTGTATTGGGCACAATTTGCAAAAGAAGATATACCCAAAATACAAGTAAACCAAGCTAGTAGACTTGAACCAGTTAAAGAGTAGCTCTCCTGCACTTCCGAGCCTTGAAGTCAGCCATTATATCTTCATAGGTGTATTGGGCAGCGATTTCTCGTTCAACTTGTAGCAGCAAGCTGTTTGCAAGATAATCATCTTCCATCTTGCTTCGCAACCTTGTCTTGATGATCTTCAAGCTAGAAAATGCACGCTCAGCACTAGCGGTGGAAACTGGGAGAGTAACAAGTAAACGAATCAATCTGTCAAGCAAGTTGTAGATCCTATGTCTTCCCGTCACAACAAGGGATCGACAAAGTGCAGTTAAAGTTGAAGTGTTCTTCAAATCTTCACTATTGGAAGCATCCACAACAAAATGATTCAGTTGATGCTCTAGTGCAATCATATCTTGATGTGTGAAATCTTCTGGATAGTACTTCTCAACCATTTTGCATATATCTTTAGCACTAAAAGAAGCAAATCCATCCTTTGGTATCAAAGTAGCACTTATGGATAGAAGACCCATCACCTTGTCATTGAACTTCAGATTTAATTCATTTAGTTGGCTATCCAATGTTGCTCGAAATATCTCCACTCGAAAGTAACGCTCATTTGTAAAATAATCAGGTTGACGACGAGCGCGACCACCATGCAAAATATATGTCTCCTTCATGTCTGGAATGTCAATAGCATGCTCCGCGCAGAACTCGCAAACCTGGAGGAAAAATAACTCCCAACCATCATCTGATCGCATTTGTTCAAGAAGTGTTTTTGTGGATAACACAAGACGAATGACATTTACTATGTCCTGTGATTTTTTTTGTAAAGCTTTGCCAAGCTCTTCACTGATTCCCAATATTTCTCTCATCATACATAGGACAAATACAAACTCAAATGATGTCAAGTAGTTGAAGGCGGTATCTCCATCAGCACGGTTTGAACCAGCTGCTGCATCAGAGGCTATAGTTTGTAGAACCAAACTTACTGCATTAAATATATGCATAAGGCTAGAAATAGAACCTAAGTGAGATCCCCATCTAGTATCTCCTGGTCGCTTCAGTGCCCTGATCTGATTCGCCCCTTGGCCCGTTTCAAGCTGATCATTTTGTAGCAAGCGTTCCATCTCAACAACCTGTTCATCATGCAGCTCATCATGCCTTTTTGAAGAGGAGTCAACTGTGTTTATTATAAAGAGAAGATTCTGAAAAAATTGGCTAACAGGAACAACATCCCTAGATGCAGCAACAAGGGCAAGTTGTAGACGATGGGCATAGCAATGAACATAATATGCATAAAGAGAGTCTTTGAGAAAAAACGCTTGCAATCCATTAAACTCCCCCTTCATGTTGCTAGCCCCGTCGTATCCTTGGCCACGGAGATTTTTGATATCAAAGGCATGCTTCGCTAATACATCACACAACACACTCTTTAGTGTTAATGCCTTGGTGTTCCTTACATGTACCAGCTGAAAGAAGCGCTCTTGTGAAACACCATCTGCGTCAACAAATCTGAAAACCAATGCCATTTGCTCTATTTTTGACGCGTCACACGTTTCGTCCACTAGAATTGAGAACTTTGAATCCCCAATTTCACGGCGGATATGATCTCGAACTCTCTTTGCATAAATACTCAAGATTTCCAATTGAATTTCATGGGATGTGTATTTGGAACATTTCGGAGCATTCTCCAAAATGACAGCATCAATGTCAGGGTTAAATTCTGCAATAAGCTTTAGTATTTCAAGGAAGTTCCCTCTGTTTCTTGACTGTGGTGTTTCATCATGTCCTCTAAATGCACACGATTGAAATGTCAGCCATTTAACAGCAGCAACTGAAGTTTTCAACCGTAGGCGAGCTTTTTCTCTGTCCTTATTGGTCTGCACCTCTATAATGGTTGATATGTGGTTTGACTGATTTAATATAGCTTGACAATCTCTCACCGCGTTGTTGTGTTGTGAGCAAGGTCCAGATCCAACATGCGCCAAGAACGCACACTTGTTCCCATTATTAACTCTCTTCCATCCATCAAAACCTTTTGATGTGAACACATCAAAACCACTTCTTTTTTTGATGTTTTTACTGCAGAGAAAGCAACGGAAACAAAACGCACAACTTTTACTCTCAGAGTACTCCAACCACGATGAAAAATCCTTAAACCAACTAAACTGAAAACGCCTTTGATGTCCTTGTGGTCCAGATGGCTTGTAAATCTCCAATTTAGGCTGCATGGGACCTAATTGGAGATATGCTCTTCGCACCTCATCTCTCACATTTTCTGGGTATTGCCAAATTTGTGGTCGTTTTCCAGGGTCTCGCTCCAGAAACTCAATACCTCGAAATATGATAGGTTCATTTGTTGGCTGCTCTGGCTCTTCATTTTGATTTGGTTGCTCTTGTTCCGCTTCGACCAATGCCAATTGCAGAGATTCAGGTTCAGGAGTTGAATTTTCTTCATCATTTGAAAGACTTCTTTTTCTTTTGTAATACGACTCCATGATTTATCTTCAACCAACGCTACAGCCAACAGCCTACAATCTACAGCAACAACAGAAAAAAGACTTTAAACAGTCAAACAATCTGCAATCGGTAGAGGAGAGAACAAGAGAAATTAACCCCAGACATTTCACGTTTGCGTACCTTGCCTGATGCCTATAATCTGCTCGATTTGGCGCTCCACTGCTGACTCCTCCGTGCTCCGTGACTCACTGACCTTACCGCTTTCAACTTGGAGAGAAATTTCAGCCAGATTCAGAAATCAAAGAGCTAGCGACCATCTATGCTGGCTGGAACACACGGAAAAAGAAAGAAAGGGCTGGAAGATGGGGATTTGGGGGGAGGAAGAAGACCTAGCCAAGCCGCCATGGGAAATTGGGGAACGAGTGAACCAGAGGAGATGTCAGCCACGGGACTCACGAGCAGCACAGGAGGAGATGACGACCGGCCGCGTGCCCAGATCGTCCTACCACAGCTAAAGCCCACGGGCTAGCGAGACAGAATATACCATGGTAAATTTTTTTTACACTTTTGGAAGACTGGGCCACGGCCCAGTATGGTCCACCTGACCCTCCGCCACTGCAACCAAGATCTAAAAGAAACAAGCTCATCGATAGTCGTCAAGGTTATAGCCAGCTACGCAAGCTAAGTTTGACTCAGTCTTGCATCACCTACGAGACTAAGGCATTCTGGTGGAGGTGGTGTGTGAAGAGAGCTAGGATAATGGTGATGTGTGTATCTGGGAAATTAAATCCATCTATCTAGCGAAAAAAGCTGGAGGTGCCATTTCTAGCTTTGCACTAGGAAATATGTGCAAATTATGTAGGGCTTTGTGATATTTTAGCTAGGAATGGTGAATTTAAGACTTGGGTTATAGGTAGTGGCGATTTGTGTACTAGCCATTTTTTCCTAGGTCGGTCGGGTGACTGCAAGGACTTGTAAGCAAATTTCAACTTTCAGAATTTTTTTGAGCTCTCAGAATTTCAAATTCTACATTTGTTGAACTTTCATAGTTATTTGAAACTTTTACATAGAAAAAGGAAATGTTGGAAGAAAAAAAGACATGTTGGGCTTGCCCACATGGGTGTTCCCCGACCCCACTGAGTTCCCGCGTAGGCGCGTTCCCATGCATGGTCCCTCGTGCGCTTGCGGCAGGTAGACACCAGAGAGTCAGTTTGGGAAAAATAAAAATTCCGTGCTCGGCACGACATTTTCCCTAAATACCTATACTGGACATGTTGCATTGAGATTTTGTCTACATCACAAAGTTAAAGTTCAAACATTTGAAAGCAAAAAGAGCATGAAGCAATATGAACATTTGCACTGTTGCGGATCAGCTAATAGGCACATCTCGTGTATGCCTGGCGCGCACTTATAACTTCTACACGGCTAAAATGCGCAGGAAAATGATCAAAGGCGCAGTTCGTCAGCGCAAATTTTTGGGGGACCGAAGTATGCGTACTCGTCATTCGAGTCATATCCAAAGTGTCTCATGCCCATCAAGAATTCAACATAGACATATCCAGCCGTTTTTTAACCAAAAAAGGAAAAGAAAAGGCATGATATGCTTGTGCCCCATCGCTAGATCTATTGGTTAGATTTTGAGTAACTGCATTGGGTATCCGTGTGCATCTACAAGAAAAGTTTCGTCTGGATATGATGCATCGATCGAAATAAAAGGAAGTCATTTATGAGCCTAATCTCTACTCCTAATGTCTCAGTTGGTAGTCTCCGTTCCACGGTTATTTTTCGTCCCACCTTCCCCTGGTTTTTTTTCGTCCCTCCTCCCACCTCACAGGTAGTCACGTCGAACCAAAAAAACCTCCTAGCGATGCCCCACGCAGTCCAGGGGCAACCTCCCATCGCACCCAAAAAAAAACGGACGAAAAAAACCTACGAAAATAAACCAGCGAAAAAAAAACCTGAACCAATCGCACGCACGTACGAGCGAGGCCTCCTGCCCTCGAGCGAGATCCACCCCCTCCCGCTGCGACCTCTCTCTTTCCCTCGTCTCCCGCTCCACCGCCGCCGCCCCATCTCCCTCTCCGCCGCCGAGAGGTCATCGAGGACCCGGCATCGATATCCGAGAGGAGTCGCCCTTCGCCGCCGCCGAGATCCCGTGCCTCTCTATAGATCCCTCTCGCTCTCCTCTTCGCCCATCCACCTAGATCGAAAGTCGAAACCCGCCGCCCCTCTGTCTCTGCTGGTGCTCGACGAAAGACGAGGGCGGCTCCTCCCGGCGATTCCCCGTGGTCCTCGGCTGCGGCGACGGCTAGGTCAGTCCTCTTTCTCTGGCTCACCCAATTTGCCTGGGCCGGCGAGCTAGGGTTAGGGTTACCAGCTCAATGTCGCCGCCCCGTAATGTTTCAGCGCTTGAGCTCTCGCCCCTCTCGCTCGCGAGTCGCCTGTGCCCCGAGCCCCCACTGCCCCGACCTTGGAGGAGGCTGCGGTCGCCGGATCCAGCCATGGCCGTCACCAACGCCCTCCTCTCCATCGCCGCAGGCCCAGGTTGGATTCAGCCGGCGTGCCGGCCGAGCGCGCAGCCCTAACCTCCTCCTGCTATATAAGATGCCCGGGGGAGGGGGTGGTTTGTGGCGCCCGTGCGCGTCGAAGCTCCGGCGGCGGCCGCGTCCTGCATCAATGGCGTGACAAGGAATGAGAGGACAGATGGGAGAGAGGAGGAGATGGGAGGAGGAAGGAAGGAACCGGGGAGGGACTCACCGACGCGGTGGCGCTCGCCGGAGGCTGGCTGGCGGCAGGGTCACACGGCAACGGCGGCACGCGTGTGGCACCCTCCCTGGCGGCGCGAGCAGGAAGGAGGAGGTGCACGGGAGGCGTAGGCGCTACGATGAGATGGGCTTCAGGTGTGCAGCGGGCCCTAGCGCTGCTGGTGGCTTGGGGGGAGCTGATCTCGACGTCAATTTGTACTTCACGTACAACAACGTTCTGCATCAGAGAAGGTTCGTGATGCAAATGCCTACTCCTTTACTCATTTTTATTAGTTTCAACTCATCGTATTGGTTGGATTAGCACATATTATCTGTTATATGATTTCCTCTCTTGTCGGTAAACTTTAGTTTCGAGTACACCTTGGCAGCCTATCCACTGAACTGCAAACTGGAAACATCAGGAACTGTAATTTGACACGCGAAGTGGTAATTGAAATAGTGAATTGATGTGTTTTTTGTTCTTCTTGCGGTTGGGGACGACCATGAGCCCGCACGGCGAGACAGAAAGCGACCTTGGCTCGGCCGTGTCCGCCTCTCTCAATTGATGATAATGCTTCTCTACCCAGTTAGGTAATAAATGGTGATACGAGTGCGACCGACGTCGTAATACTTTTTCTATGTGATTCTTTTTTCCAATTGAATGCACTCGGGTTTCTTCTGGATTAGTTATTATCAAACCTGCAGTTCTTTCTATACTCTTGTGTTATTTTTTTCAGTAGAACACAATGAACTTTCTATGCTGCTGGTTAACGTAGCTGAGCTTTGTTGTTTTATTCCTACATATTCAGGAATTTTGTTGTGAAGCTAAAGCGGTGTCAAGACAAAGTCCACTCTGTCTAGATTGGAAACAATTGGACACATGCTTCACCTGATATTCAAAAGCCCAGCAGGAGCACAGCGTGACGACACATCTTCTATGCTGCTGGTCATGATCGCTTTCATGAAGCATAGAAGAGCCATGAAGTATGACCTCAACTCTCTAAGGTTCATCGACTCCGGTGCCGGGCCACTGGACAATACATATACACAATACAAGGTGTGAAAGTTAAAGAGCAACTCCCTTTGATATACCTTCTTTTTTTCCCTTCACGCAATATACATATGGCATTGTATTCAGGAAAATTGTTGTTTTCAGAAAAAGCCTCACATGTTCCAGTTTGTTCCAAGATGAGAAGCAAGTTTGTGCTTAAATATTTTGCGGATAACTCGACATGTGAACATAAACTAATTTCTTCTCCTTTTAGGTCAAAACTGCTACTAAGCTCTTGAAGTCAATCCCACATAGGGGCAGGAGGAAAAAATTTACTAGGTTCCTCTTTTTAGTGCTCAGTGAATATTGTAATGTCAACGAATGATGGAATAAGACGGTATGGATTAAATTCATTATTCTCTATTGATCATTTCCCCACTATTTTTTCAGGCCATACTCTTACCAGCATGCTTTTTTCCACCATGTTCAGTTTGTCTTATATACTTATGTTTGGCGTGCATCTTTTCATGTGGGCAGACATTATTGACAACACAACAATGTTGCCGTTTTAATTAGTTTTTTTATCTCCAGAAATGTCACTCTGGAGATCCACCTTTCAGATTTACATTTTCTTCCTTTTCTTAGTTAATTTGTTTTTTGTCAAGTATGCTTCTGTTTAACAATTACCCTTTTCTGCATGATATCCTTGGTTCCTGTCAAATGTTGATTAGGTTATTATCTGCAAATTGTCCATCTACGTGTGGTCAGTGGTCATAGACTCTGCCATGATGTTTCATGTGCTGTTGATGTTGATTCTTGTGCATACTACATGCTTCTTCTTATGCCAGGAGAAAATAGGAGATTGTTATGTCTTAAATATTTCATGAAAGCATAACATGAATTTTGCTGGTCATGATTTCAGGTATTCACCATACGTTTTTGATAAAAACTTGTTGGACAATATTCTGGATGCTTCAATGGATCAGTATTTTCATTCAATAATTCAAAACCGCCATATACTTGAAGAAAGTGCAGACAGCTTGCTTGAGCCCCGAGAGGTACCATGATCATTCAATGCACAGAATACATTTAAATTCCAATATATATGTAGAATGTTGGCCTCATATTTTGAATAACTATTACGCAGATGCAAGAATTAATGAATGAGATTGGTCCAGCTGGAATACCATTAAGTGTTGTAACAAAAGCCGCTGAGATGCAGGGTCTTGATGTTGTTGATAAATTGCCTTTAGGAAATAAGTGGCTCAAAAGAGCTACTGGCATACAACCACATTTTCCTTATGTTGTTGACTCATTTGAGCAAAGGTACAGATGCAACGCCACACTTGAACTATTTCTTCTCCGAGTTTTGTAGAATTGTTCCTTCTATAGTGACTTGTGGAGGGAGACTAACTAACCAAGTTGTTAAATTGTACTTTTAGAGGTTTTCCAGATGTGCATTACATTTCAGTGTACATGACCTATTTTTTGCATATTTAAATTAGTATTGTATCATAACTTGATAGCTTGATGGCCATACGTAGCATATAAATTGTTAAAATGCCAAGCCTCTAGATTCATTCAGAGGCTGCTATTGTATTATAGATATTCAATTATCTGGACTTAAGGGAGGAAGCCGAACTTATCTTTTGGAGAGCTGCAAATAGGAACTTATGAAACTATTGAACAAGCAAAACCCGTATCTTTGTTGTATCAGTAATAGAATAAGCTATTTGATTAGCGTCTCTTAATTATAGCCTTTGCATCGCCTTCATTTTGAACTACTAACATCTATATTTTGTTCAGCATTTCAGGACTGCAGTTTCAGTTCACATGATTGCTACCTCCAGTAATACTTCAACTGCCTCTAAGGATGCTGACTGGTGCCCAGTTGCTCAGGAAACTCAAATTTTGCAGCCAAACAATGATAGTGGAAATCACAGAAAATAAAACTTCTTAGTGAATGCTCTTCATTTCATTTTCTACGGTTGACTGCATGTAAAGTGAATGAGGGCAAATTTGTTTTTGTTACTTCGCTTCTTTTTGTGATAAAAAAGGGTTTGTTACTAATACAATAACACATGTAGTGTAACAGAGCTCATAAAGACTGGTATATGTTTGTTCTGGACTCAACAAATCATTGCACCGAAGGAAAGAAGTTAAGGACTGCTCACAAATTGTTTGATTGTAGAAGGAAAACTAAGTGGTTGTTTGGATAGCAAGCATAATCCACAGAGATATGGGAAACCAGTTTTAAGAAAAATCCGTTTTACTAAGTATTTTATAGAAAACAGGTTCATAGAAAGATATGTTTTGTTTTGATGGCATCAACACGTCCTCCCAGAATTGTCCCTAATAGCTCCGGCTGCCAACAAGCATGATCCTAGGCATGAACGTGCGTCCAACGTGTGCCTGGTCTTCCGTCCCTCAACGCTGGACGTACAGGAGCATCCATGCCCTGGCAGCAGCGCAATGCAAAGCTCGTGAGCGTGCTCGATGCCGCACAGTGTGATACTTATAGCATCAACCTCGTGGGGGCGGCCATGACGTGGCTGGAGGATGAGCGTGGGGTTGTCCAAGATCTTGAGGGAAACGAGTAGGGTCGCACGGTCAAGAGGACCACGAGGTCGCCGGCGGACGACGCACTCGCCGCTCCACCCAACACCACCGTGCGCTGCCACTGTTCATCTTCGCCACGGGTCAGGGTCCCGACATTGGCACCAGCTGCCCAACGTAGGTTTCATGGTGCAAGATTCTCTTTTCCACGAAGCTCCACGCCACGCATGGCAGTTGTACAGACCTAGCATCATCGTTTTTCTAAAACGCGTTTGCACAAAGATGTTGTCGGACCCGTTTTTCTATAAACGCAGATTTTGGGTGTTACGAGAACCAAGTTTTGCTTATCCACAGATTAGTTTGATTAGCCAAACAAAGTTTTAGTTTTTTTGACCCTGAAACATGTTTGTAGCTAACTCGTTTCCTAAAACTAGCTATCCAAACAACCCCTAAGGTGCGTTGAAGATTACTTCTACCAAGCTTTTTCAGACTCTACTTTACTGTTTTTTTTTCAAGGCTTTCTATCAAATTAAATGACAGATTAGGATTTTGTTCCTTTATTTAATATTTTTTGTATAATATAAATTTGTTTACTTTAACCGCCGAAGTCTTGTTATGATTTGCCTCGGTCGATGCTATTTAAAGATAATGGAGTCAGTGTTGGACAACCGGAGAATGGTGTTGTTGTCGAGCTGTAGCAGAATTGTTGTCGTGGTGCCATCGACCCTCCCACGTTAGCTGCGAGCGGGAGGGCGCGTTGTGTGGCCTCGAACTGCGAGGCTAAGACAATGCCCCTGTCGCCATACTATTTCAAGCACATCCTCTTGGACCCAAAGAAGCTGCTCTATCAGTCCTGCGCCTTCCCCTAACAATTTGATCAGTTTTTCCTATTGATTTGGGTAATATACATAGTAGTCCTAATTTGCTTGTTCTTTTGAGGTTGTTTTGACTGAAAAATACTATTTCTGATCTTTCAGTTCTTGTTTTTAAAAATCATGGAGATGGTGTAGCAGGAGGCAAAGTAAAGAGTGCACAAAGAGGAATAATGAGGCAGTACATGATGGAGGTGGTGGCATGGCAAAGGCAGGAATGGTGAAATGAAATCATAATAAAGAGAGATATTTTGTGCATTGTTGTTTATTATACTAGAGGTGGCGGGGAACCATGAGAGAGGTTCATCGGAGTTGAAGAGCAGTGTCGCAATAATGACATAGCAGGCATAGAGGGACGAAAGGTTTAGGAAGAGTACAATATTGTGTAGTTGCACAGTAGGGATGAAGAAGACACAACATGGAGAGGAAGAGAAAAAAAACATGGTGGAACAGAAGAGGGGTATCATATCATGCATGATCGGGACAATGAAGCGAAAAGAGGAGAGGTTGAAAAGCCATTGCTCATGATGTATAAATTTCTCTCTTCATCTTCATATTGGGAATAATTGATTTCATTGACTGATGCTTTTATGGTGCTTTATGGAAATGATATTTTTTCTTGCTTCATGGAAGGCTTTTATGAGACAGTTTTTGGATGGCAAACGGTTCCTATCGGCAGACCGTACTCACGCTGTGCCTGTCGCCATGCTGACACTTTTGATGAAAATAGCCACCAGAAACGCAGCACGTACTACCTTAGAGCATCTCCACCCGCCCCCCAAGTGCCTCCCAGGGCACCTTTTTTATCGCCGGTACCAAAAAAACGCCCAGTCACGCCTCCCAGGAGTCTAAATTTAAACTTCCCGCGTCCGATTCCCTATAATCATAAGGTATGCAGGTCTTCCTCACATTTTGCCCGTGGCAACGCACGGGCATTGTACTAGTTAGCATCTAGTGACCCACAGGGCGACAAGACATCACACGCACAAAACTAATTAGGCGCGGGAGCAACAATAAAATGGCAAGATTTCTGACCAGTTTCCGGATCGATATTCATCGGATCCATGATCCAAAAAAAAAAGTAGGAGTACATCCGTACAACGATAATGGAAAAAGAGGAAAACAAGATGAAGTAACTCTGCGACAGCACAATTTGCAATAGATAATTTCAGGAGCGGATAGACTAGCCTAGTTAATCGCTAGATCCTGATACGTTTCCAACATATTTATAATTTTTGATTGTTTCATGCTATTATATTATCACTTTTGTATACTTTATATGCAATTTTATATTGTTTTTATGGACTAACCTATTGACTCTGTGCCATGTGTCACTCCCTGTTTTCTGCATGTTTTTGGTTTTTCAGGAAATCCATAACAAACGAAGTCCAAACACGATAAAACTTTTTGATGATTTTTTTTGGATATAAAGAGACCATGGAAGCTTCGGGAGGTGACCAGAGGATGCACGAGGGAGCCACAAGGCAGGCGGCGCGCCCTGGGGGTAGGGCGCGCCCAGGTGCCTTGTGGCCCACTCGTGGATCCGATTGCCCTAATTCCTGGCCTATAAATTTCCTAATATTTAGAAACCCCCAAAGCGAGACCTTAAACAATTCTTCTGCCACCGCAAGCCTCTGTTCCGAAGCGATCCCATCTGGAGGCTTCCGCCGGTACTCTGCTGGAGGGGGAAACCATTGGGGAGGCAATCTTCATCAACCTTGCTTCCTCCATGATGATGTCTGAGTAGTTCCTACTGGACCTACAGGTCCATAGCAGTAGCTAGATGGCTCTTTCTCTCTCTTTTGATCTTCAATACAATGATTTTATCTGAGATCAATCCGATGTAAACTTTTGCGGTGCGTTTGTTGGGATCCGATGAATTATGGGTTTTTCATTAGATTATTTATTGAAAGTATTTGAATCTCTTTGAAATTTCTCTTATGTGTAATTTTATAGCTATGTATGTTTTTCGATCTATGAGTTTTCTTTGGCCAAGTTAATGATTAGATCTTCAGAAGGAGTGGTGCATAGTAGTAGGTTAAATCTTGCGGTGTCCTTATTTTTTAAAGGAGGGGTTGCAAGGCATGTATTGTATTGTATTGTATTGTTGCTACTAAGGATAAAACGACGGGGTTTGAACATATTGATTGATCTTATTCTATCTACATTATGTCATCTTGCTTAATGTGTTACTCTGTTTGTCATGAACTTAACACTTTGAGATGCATGCTGGATAGCGGTCTTGGGATGGAGTAATAGTAGTAGACATCAGTAAGTTTAGCAGTCTATTTTTCTTGGACGTAATGCCTATACATTAATTATGCCATGGATGAGCATCATAACTATGTGCTTTTATGTCAATTGCCCAATAGTAGTTTGTTTACCTACCGATGCTATTTATGAGAGAGATGCCTCTAGTGAACGCTATGCCCCCAGATCCATTCACTTCTATATTAAAACAAATCTTACAATTCCTCGCTATTTTCTTTTACTTTTATTTATTATATCTACCACTACCAGATTTGATACTTGCAACTGGCAAGAACAAGGGGAGTGACGCCCCCTTGCCTTTGTTGGGTGCAAGCATTTTCTTTGTGTGTGTGCAGATACTGTCGACGTTGTCTGTGTGCCGTCTCCTTCTGGTTCGATAAACCTTGGTTCTTAACTCGAGGAAATATTATCTGCTAATATACTACATCATCCTTCCTCTTCGGGGAATCCCAACACTATTACACGTAGCAAATCCATCCATGTTCACCTTCAACACCATCATGATATTTGTTGCCTCTATGTATGAGTAGATTCCCTAGTTTTCCGGTATATGGATGAACCCTAGTATGCAATAGATTGTTTGGTATTAGGATTTAATATCCTCTTTGCGTGTTTCTGTTTATAGTCTTCTTGATGTTGGGTGAAGTCGACCATCCAACATATGCCAACTTTGGATGAAAGGTTATTACTGTTGGCGAACCGGCTGGTTGCGGGGGTAGGTACGTGACAGGGCTATTTCCCTTCGTCCTGGATTGTTGCAACATGGGGTAAAATAGAGACCACTTATAGGCTGCGTCCACGGGGACCTTTCTCCCCTTAATCACCGTTTGATAACCGGAGTGGGGAAGAATGGTGGTGGCGTATGTGATATGGGGCTATCGCGCGTATGCACGTATCTGTACCGGCTCTTCCCACAAATAGAAAAATGCTAAGTGGTTTAGGAACCTGATGTAGCATTGTGTTTAGGCACCGCTATAGACGCAGGCTAGTGGGGAATCCAGACTCCCTGGGAACGCCTGAGTATTATTGATTTCTTCACCCTTATTTACAATCCTTGTTACTACATTTCATTTTAGTACTTTACTTTATTGCTCGTTACTTCGCTTCAACTTATCACCACTGCTTTGGATTTCTCTCAACTTATAGGCATAGCTATTTAGACCCTTCAAGAGTAAAAAGTTTGATTCATGTGCTCCCTGTGGGATCATTACTCTTACGTTGAAAAGGCTACAACTAAACCATGTGCACTTGCAGGACATCATCGGTATCCCTGGTGCATGTACACGACTATAGGTAAAACCTTAAGCCTGGCATATTTCTTTATTATTGTGTTTGTAGTTACCTCTGCGATTGGTCCGAGGAACATGTATGATTTGAGATAACAAGTACTTGAAGAAATTTCCTGCCAAGCATCATCACTTCTTGGATTCGATAAATTCTATGGTCTTTAGGGAAGGAGGCTATATCTACGTCCTAAACAGGTTGAAGGTAATGAACCCATTTTCCATTTTCCATCGGCGTTGTCGGGGAACTATTTTGCTACCCAGGTAAGGTTACTACAATCCTTGTTATTTATTTTCATTTTAGTTTTTAGGTTGTTTCCGTTTTTAGATTATTTTTTTCCGCATGTGAAGGAAACCCCAAAAAATGAGTATGATGGCTACCAAGAAGCTTGGGGAGTTTGCTACCACTAGCAACGATTATATGTGTGCATCTATTGCGCAACATGACATTGCAGCTGAGCAATATGTGATTAAACCAAACCTACTTACAATGGTTCTGTTCCGGAAGACTTAGGTATGCACTTGCACACCTTTACTGAGATTTGCGATATGACCCGCATAAAAGATGTTGATCCCGATGCAGTTAAATTATGCTTATTACTTTCTCTCTTAGAAAAAAGCTAAGGAATCACTATTAAATTTATCTTAAGGGGCCATTACATCTTAGAATAGTTGTTGTAGTATGTTGATGACTAAATATTTTCCGCCTGAGAAAACCATCCGATTGCGTTCTAACACTACATGTTTTAAGCAGGAAGACCGTGAGCCACTAGCGCTTGCGTGGAAACGTATGAAAGAAGATGTTAGAAATTGCCCTGACCATAGGATAAATGAATGGCCAATTCTTCATTTATTTTCATAATGATTTAAGCCTTTATCCCAAAATACATGATAAAAAATGGTTTCGGGTTTAAGAGTGTATGAGTGGAAAAATTTCCTCGAGATCGCAATACCTGGGTTGGCACTGTTCTAGATAAACAATGGAAGCATATGCATCCCAAGATTTCTTGCAAAATAAAGTAAAGATTTTTTTGGCAAATGAATAAACTAATGGAAGATGCATGTTTATATTGGCAACTTGCTTGATTTGTATGCATCCCAATTAGGGAAACCTATCGCATCAGTAGTTGAAAAACAATAAATAGGTAATTATCATGACTTTTCTAGACAATGTTTAGACGTACTATCGGAAGCGACTCCTACACAGGCAACCATGCATGTAGTCGAGGGCCCAAGGGGAGGAGGTGGGGCTTATCGGGACATATTTCTGCGTGAGAGGGCCATCAACTTGGCCATGCGTCCATGTCCTCTCACCGCCCTCTCTCTCTCTCTCTCTCACACACACACACACACACACACACACACACACACACACACGTGGCCCCCCTATATCTCAATTCTTTTCATCTTTCCTTTTCTTATGTAATGTTTCAAAAAATCAGAAACTTCAAATTTAGGGAAGTCCAAGTTCCAAAATTTAAAATTCAAGAAAGTTCAAAATTTAGAAATTTTGGAAGTTTTAAAAGTCCTGAAAATATAAAATTCTAAAAGCTAGGGCTATATTGTTGGAAAGCTGATATTTTGGAAGTTTTAAAAGTTACCAGAAAGGGAAAACGCCAGAAAAGAAAGTTGCCCAAAATTGCTCATCCTAATATGATCATGCGGGCTGAGGAGTGCGGTTGCACGCCAATTAGCCCCTTCCCATACTATATCATTTCCACTTTGAATGTAAAATACCCCAGATGACGACAATGATACATATATTGGTTTTCCTGTCTGAAAAGGGAATACAGTTGTACTCCAGGCATCTAAGTGCAGTAGACAAAAGGGTCGTACGCCATAAAACTCGCAATGTACTCAATAAAAGATAAGTAGGTTGAATTCCAGGAACAACTGTCATTGCCTAGTTAATTATGAGATCTTGCAAGGTCGATAAGATTGAGAAATCCTCGCTATCGCATTGAATGTTCATCTCCGCCGCCGTAGTTGACATCTGATGTGATATCCCCTATACGGGCATATGCTGAATTATGATTCGATCTAGATCACATATTCAAAATTAAAACACAAGAAAACAAAATGAGCATGAAGGACACATTGAACATTTGAATTATTGTGGTTGTGGAATAACCAGGTGCATGCTATGTCTCGCACTTGTAACTTGTACATCACTAAAATGCATGAGGAAGTTCGTACTGGACATTGCATTTACCCTTTTTTTGAACCGAGACCGTAGAACAATTGTTCTACGGTATTTTCATTAATAAACATTTACAAAAGTAATAGAATTACAAAACTAACCCACTCCAGTTCTAGGGAATAAACTCATGATCAAATTATAGGTTCTGTTCTATCCAACTAATAAGTTGCTCTGCTTTCCTCTGCTTTGCCCTGAGTTGCACTGTCCAGAGTCCTTCTTTAAGGTAGTGTTTCCAAGTGTTCAAATGTGGAGCAGCTGATCTGAAAATCTTGTCATTCCTAACTGACCATACACTCCAACAGCCCATCACAACAATATCCAGTGCAATTTCTTTTGGAAGATGCCTAACAGTCAGCAGAATCTCATCATAAGCTGAAATGCCTCTGTGTTTATTGGGAGTCAGATGATCCCAGCATAGAAGAGAGAAAGGATAGTTCCAAAAAAGATGGACAAGAGTTTCCTCAGTACCCTCTAAGCATATTGCACAGTTATAATCTTGTAAGAACATGCTCTTCCTGTGCAATAGATTCCTGGTGTTGAGTCTGTCTTGCAGTAAAAGCCAATAGAAGATCTTGTGTCTCAATCTGCATGATGTGCTCCAGAGATTTTTGAAGATAATGTGAGCTGAGCTACTACCCATGAGTAGCTTATACATTTTCCTGGAGGAGTACTGTGGAGAAGTCCAAGAATATAACCATTGATCCTTATCCTCGGTAGCCACTCTGCTATTGATCATTTCTTGTACCATATTGAATTGTGTATAGGCCTGGTAAGAGAGAGGTCTATGGAACAAAAGACTGATTCCTCCTGTGTCTACAATTTGATCAGTGAAATGTCTTTGTCCACTGCAAATGAATATAGCTCAGGAAATCTGCTGCTAAGTGGTTGCGCTGTCCAATTATCAGTCCAGAAAAGAGTGGTATCACCTTTGTTTGCCTTGCATCGAGCATGAGTTTTATACATTGGCAGAAGCTTCAGTACTGTTTTCCACCAGAATGATCCTACCATCCTTTCTCCAGGCAAGGATTCTTGGTAATATGTCTCCCAGATGATATTAGCCCATGGGGTGTCCTCCTTATTCATGAATTTATGCAGATATTTCATAAGAAGTGCTTGATTGTGAGTGGCTATGTCCACTACTCCAAGACCCGCATGTGCTTTGGGTCTACATACTTTCTCCCAGGATATTAGAGTAGCGCCAGTTTCTTGTGTCCCATATTTTCGCCAGAAGCATTGTTTCAGATAGATATTGATTTGCTTTACCACAGTTTTTGGTAACATCAGAGAGCACATGAAGAATGTGGGCATGCTGGTGAAGACAAATTTTATTAGTGTAAGTTTATCACCAGTTGAGAGCATGGTAGAGCAGCTGAGCAGTCTATTTTCAATCCTCTTCATCATAGGCACAAAGTCTTCAATTTTTGGTTTAGACATGTAGAGTGGTAGGCCCAAATAAGTGTGTGGGAGGGAGCCAATTTTACAACCCAATAACTGAGACAACATAGTCATCTTAGTTAGAGGGGTGTTGATTGAGATCATGATGGACTTAGTATAGTTCACTTTCAGTCATGTATATGCAGCATAATGCAAGAGGAGATCTTTAATATGATTCAGTTGTCTAGCATCTGCCTTTGCCACTAGTATAGTATCATCTGCATATTAGATGATGGGATAATCTGGGCAGGATTGATGAAGTAGTGGTGATTCCAGCAGGGAGTGTTGCATGACTTCATTGAATATAGATTGAAGAAGATCTGCTGCCAGTACAAATATTAATGGTGAAAGAGGATCACCCTGCCTAACACCTTTCCTGCATAGAAACTGTTTGCCTGGTACCCCATTAAGTAGGACTGATGAGTAGCATGTGCCATATATCATTTTAATCCAGTTGATCCACCTACTTCCAAATCCCTTGGCTTGCAAGATATCAATGATGGTATCATGATTTATCATATCAAAAGCTTTCTCAAAATCAAGTTTCAGAAGGATAATCTCTGTTTTAGACTGATAACATTGATGAATGTATTCATAGGACCAAGCAAGGCAATCTTGTATGCATTTGTTATTAAAGAAGCCATATTGGTTTCTATGGACCATTCTCAGAATAACTTTCTGAAGTCTGTTGGCAAGCAGTCTGGTAATGATCTTGAGAGTACAGTTGAGGAGGGATATAGGTCTGAATTCAGCTGGAGAGGATGCAGAATCTGTTTTGGGGATCAGAGTGATAAAGGAGTAATTAATACTTTGCAGGTTAACTGTCCCCCTGTGGAAATCCTCAATCAACTTATAGAAGTCTTCCTTAATGATCCCCCAACAGGCCTTTAGGAAAGCAACATTAAATCCATCAGGGCCAGGAGCTTTGTCAGCAGGCATATTTTTAATAACCTCATCAACTTCCTCTCTGCTAAATGGGGCTTCCAGCTCAGCAAGGTTATCTTGAGGCAATATCAGATGCTACAATTGCAGGGGATTCTGAGTAGTGGCACTGGTTCCCATCCTTTCTTTAAAAGCTCTATATAGAATAGCTGCCTTAGCTTGATGAGTGTGATGTTCCTCTCCATTTTCATCTCTAAGCATGGCAATACAGTTATTTCTGAATTTAATTGTAGCCTTAGCTAGAAAATACTTTGTGTTTGCCTCCCCAACCTTAATCTGTCTAATGGTAGCTCTTTGTTTCTAGTACAACCTTTGCTATTTCAGTAAATTATACAAATGTGCTTTTAGAATCTTCCTGCTATTTGATTCCACAAGTGTTAGCTCCCTGACATCTTCAATGTTATCATAGCAGAGGATCATGAAGTTGGTGTTCTCAATGGTTTTCTTAAGATCAGAAATGTTCCTGGCCCAAATTTTCAATCCTTTCCTTAATCTCTTGAATTTTGTGGCTATAGTCTTGGCACTGTCAATTGTGTCACATCTTGGCTCCATATTCTCTAAACTACCTCCTGAAAATCAGAGTGTTCCAACCAGTAATTCTCAAATCTAAAGAGATTAGCTCATGGGATGGATGTACCAATTTTGATCATGATGGGCACATGGTCAGATGTGGTCTTAGCTAGAGGATAGGCAAAAGTAGATGGAAAGTTCAGTGTCCATGCCTCTGATGTAAAACACCAGTCTAGCTTTTCGAAAAGAGGAGCATCCTGCATGTTACTCCAAGTATAGATTATGCCTTTCAGTGGGATCTCGATAAGTGCCTGATTGCTAATTGCTTCATTGAAGGCAAGCATGTCAGAGATGTTGCCCTCCTCCCTGTTCTTGTTGTGAGGATACGTGATATAGTTGAAGTCTCCAAGAACCATCCAATTGATACCATCCTGAATTTGAAAGTTGTTGAACCAATCTATGAAGTTACTTCTATCAGTATGCTGACAAGGTCCATAAATATTGAATAATATCCATGAATCTCCATTGTGGTTTGATGTGAATGTGATAGATAGAGAGTACTCATTGGAATGAAAAAGTTAGCCATTAAAAAGCTGCTCATTCCAGGCAACCAAAAGCCCTCCAGATGCACCTATTGACGGAAGATATGCAAATTTACTGATTCTTCTGGGGCAGAAATTTTTAATATATCCACTATCAAAATGATCTCTTTTAGTTTCCTATAGGCACAAAATGGCACATTGAGATTCTTCAATTTTATTTCTAATAGCAGTCCACTTATCAGGGTCATTGATCCCTCTAATATTCCTGTTCAATATAGTCCACTCCCTAGCCATCATAGAAGTGAAAAATTGTAAGCTTACTGTTCCTATTCTGCCTATAGTCACTCCTCAGGAGCATGCCATTAGAGCAAGAAATATTGTGATGTCCCTTAGTCAACAGAGAATTCTGATACATAATCATGGGAGCAAAGTAAGTTTTGAGTACATATGTTAAACAGATCATGGGGCCAAAAGATCAAAAGACCACCCACCGCAGACTCTGGTATTACAAGCCAAACAGTTATTCATGACAGACAAGTTCTGGGTGATTAAACTGAACTTATAAAGCTTACAACCCTTGCAACCAATAGACACCTGTCTATGACCTAGTACTGTCTTCTTATTTGCTCTGCTCCCTGGGAGCCCTTGAGCTCTCCTTGCTTGCCTGATTGACTTTGGAGCCATCCTTTGCTGCAGCAGTACTCTTGCTCTTCTTAGGCTTGCTGGTAAGTATCTCCTCCGAGGTGTCTTTGTCAGATACCTTGCAAAACGTAGTATTAAGACTTTTAGCTACTTTTGCAGGGATAGGAGGAGGTAGAGCATGGCAAGCAAGGCAGTTCCTATCAACACAAATGTTCTTTTTATATCCCTTTGCAAGTTTTTGTAATCTGCAGCTCCTTCTTACCTCAGTTTCCACAAGTGGGATCTTATCCTTTCTCTTTTTGTTGTTGTGCAAAGCAGAGGTAGTGGAGGCTGTGGCTGACACCTTGGGGGCAGAGCTCATGGGAAAAGTAACTTCCTGGTCCTGTGTCACCTGATCAAACATTGTGGCAGTTGATAGAAGTGATTCAGTAATCGGGCATACATTAGGTATAGCAAATGGCAGAGTAGTGTTGCAGTTAGATCCTTGTGTGATGATCTCCCAGACATTGGAAGTAACAAACTTTTTAGCCCAATCAAATTTATCTGGTGAGAGGAGTGTAACTGACAAAAAGTTGACCCAATCAATAGGTACCTGAACGACATTTTTGTCTCCCTGAGATGGTGCAAAGTGTTTCTGCCAGATCTGAGCTCCTTCTTGCCCCAGGTATTCAGTCATTTGAGCATTTTCTGATTCCATAGCAGCAAGCACAGGGTCCACCTCTTGGTGATTGATTTGCACAAACCCTGCATGAATAGTATGCCTTTCATTAATGAAAGCAGGTATAGGGAAAATAAGAAGAGTATAAAGCAGTTCCAACATTTGAACTCATGTGGTTGTGAAATAGCTAGGCACAAGCTATGTCTAGCACTTCTAACTTTGACATGACTAATATACATAAGGGTGAGAGAATAAGGGTGGGGCTAACACTGGATGCCCGCACCACCCCAACCCACACAGTTAGTTTAGACAATCCAAAAGAGAAACTTGTCATTTTGGCACCTTCTATTTTTGGAACTTCCTTTTTAGCACTTTCAAAGTTTGTAGTACGACCTTATAGAAGACCCTACGTCGTCTTTCATAATTTGAAACTTTAGAATTTCTGAACGTTTTGAAATATAAACATTCATTTTTTTGGACTTCTCAAATTTCAGCTTTCAGTTTTTTTGTTGTTGAGATTATAGGATTTCAACTTTAATTTGTTTAACTTTCATAATTAATTGAAGCTTTACACAAAAAAAAGGAATGTTGTAAGAAAAGATATGCTGACATGGTGTGAGAAAGGGGACATGCCCACATGTATGGGCCCCTCACCGCATTGGGTCCCTATGTAGGCGCGCTCCCGTGGGTGGTCCATCGAGCGTTATGGCCGTTGGACTCTAGGTAGTCGATTCAGAAAAACGACGGTTTCGTGCTCGGCATGTCATTTGCCCTAAATACCTACACTAGACATGTCACGTTGAGAATTTATCTAGATCACAGATTGAAAGTTCAAACACAAGAAAAGAGAACATCACTAAGAAATATGAACATCTGCACTGTTATGGATTAGCTAATAGGCACTTGTACACTAGTAGAAAACAGGGCTTTGGTCCTGGCTAGATCAGAGCATTAGTCCCGGTCGTGTTACGAACCGGGACTAATGGGAGCATCAGTCCCGGTTCGAGAGGCTTGGACGCCAGCCGGGCCTCGGCAGGCATCAGTCCCGGTTCGGCTGGGACCTTTAGTCCCGGTTCCATCCACCAACCGGGACTAAAGGGGTTGCTGCCCTTTAGTCCCGGTTGGTGTCTGGAACCGGGACTAAAGGGTAGGCCATTAGTCCCGGTTTTAGACACAAACCGGGACTAAAGTTTTGCCTATATATATCCACGCCCCCCCCCCATATCCTCTGTTTTTTGGCCGTGGAAGGGTGGAGGTGTGGGCTACTCTGTTTTTTGCCTATATATGCACATGAGGTGTTCGATGAAATGCCGGAGCCACACTTAAGCTTTCTCCTCTGTTCTTCCTCCAAGCTCGACCTCCAAGCTCCATTTTCCCCAACATTTGTCTAGGTTTGGCGGTGCACCAACTATCCAAGTGTTCTAAAAAGGTTAGCAACTTCATCCTTTCATCTCTCACTGCTAGTTTAGCTCATTTCAAATGCTCTAGAAGTAGTCTGGTTTGTGGGTTTTAGTGGAGGAGTGTATGTGTGAGTTTATTTGATTTAGATGCACAATTTGAGCTCAAATTAACTTCTTAGTTTGCACATGTGTAGGGTGCCATCCCGTCCCCGTCCCCGATCTCGTCGCCGGCACCACCGTGGTGAGCCTCTTGTTCTTATCTTTTTTTAAAGAAAAAAATTCGGACTTGTATGATTTATATAGCTACTTGTATAATTTTCTTACTTGTATTATTGTTTGTTATTATATAGTGCCATGGTTTTGGTATCCGCCCCCGTCGGCTCTCGTCCGGTCTATGATTCGGATGTGGTATATTATCTTTTATAACTATTTGTTTCATTTAGTGTTTATGACAATTATGCCGGCCAACTTGACATAGATGTCTTTATCTAGGAGGTATGTGAACCGGAAATTCCAACCGAACCTCTTGTCGAGAGGTTAAATTTAGTTGAAAAAGAAAAAAATTATTTGAAAGAAAAATTGAAAATAGTTGAAGAAGAGAAGATGAAATTGGAGTTGCATGTTGCCGATGTCGTCGATCTACACAAGATCCAGATGGATGCAATGCGCTTGAAGATTAGAAAGATTAGAAAATATGCCATTGATAATGAGGCTTGGTATCATTATGCTGTTGGATCAATTGTTACCTTAGTTGCGATTTTGATCGCATTTGTTGTTGCATTTAAATGTTTTACATAGTTGTATGTTAGTTTCAATGTATGTTTTAATTAGATGCTCTAGAGAGCTGTATGTTGTTCTATGAGAACTATGTATGAACTTTATGTATTTATTTTTTCAGTAATAACATTTAAATGCATGCCCGGTATGCGGTGCATTGCGGTATAAGATCAGACGAGATGACCCCGGTGATGTTGAGGGCGAGCGCCCCAGGAAGAGGGTTCCTGCCAAGGTGATGTGGTATGCTCCTATAATACCACGGTTGAAACGTCTGCTGATACGTCTCCAACGTATCTATAATTTACGAAGTATTCATGCCATATTTATAACAATTCTATATGGTTTTGGTATAATTTGATTAGAACTAACCCGGACTGACGTTGTTTTCAGCAGAACTACCGTGGTGTTGTTTTTTGTGCAGAAATGAAAGTTTTCCAAATGAGCTGAAACTTTTTGGAGATTTTTTATTGGACAAATAAAAAATATTGGCACCAAGACCCACTGGAGGGGGGCCACCCAGTGCCCACGAGGCACCAGGGCGCGCCACCCCCCCCCCCCAGGCGCGCCCTGGTACCTCGTGGGGCCCACGTGGCTCCGTTTCGCGTGATTCCAACGCTGAAAAATCATATATATTCAGAAACCCCCGAAAGTTAACCTAGATGAGTTTTTACGCCGCCGCAAGCCTCTGTACCAAAGAGATCCCATCTACAGCCCTTTTCCAGCACCCTGCCGGAGGGGGGAAGGCATCACCGGAGGCCATCTTCATCATCCCGGCTGTCTCCATGATGACGAGGGAGTAGTTCACCCTCGGGGCTGAGGGTTTGTACCAGTAGCTATGTGTTTGATCTCTCTCTCTCTTGTGTTCTTGAGATGGCACGATCTTGATGTATCGCGAGCTTGGTTGATATAGATGAATCATATGGAGTTTTCCCCTCTCTATCTTCTTGTGATGAATTGAGTTTTCCCTTTGAAGTTTTCTTATCGGATTGAGTCTTTAAGGATTTGAGAACACTTGATGTATGTCTTGCATATGGATATATGTGGTGACAATGGGATATTCACTTGAGTTACTTGATGTATGTTTTGGTGATCAACTTGCGGGTTCCGTGACCTTGGGGATTTATGCATAAGGGTTGGCACACGTTTTCGTCTTGACTTTCCGGTAGAAACTTTGGGGCACTCTTTGAAGTTCTTTGTGTTGGTTTGAATAGATGAATCTGAGATTGTGTGATGCATATCGTATAATCAAACCCACGGGTACTCGTGGTGACATTGGAGTGCCTAGGTGACATTAGGGTTTTGGTTGATGTGTATCTTAAGGTGTTATTCTAGTACGAACTCTAGGGCTGTTCGTGACAATTAATGGGGATGGCTCATAAGATTGATCGGGAATGATAACTTTGAGGTGGTTTCGTACCCTACAACAATTTCTTCGTTTGTTCTCCGCTATTTGTGACTTTGGAGTGAACTCTTTGTCGCACGTGAGGGATTTACATATGATTCAACTATGTCAACAATGTTGGGAGATCGCACTAGTGAAAGTATGAACCCTAGGCCTTGTTTCTAAGCATTGCAATACCGTTTTTATGCCCGTTTACTTTTTGCTACCTTGCTGTTTTTATATTTTCAGATTACAAAAACCTATATCTACTATCCATACTACACTTTTATCATCATCTCTTCGCCGAACTAGTGCACCTATACAATTTAACATTGTATTGGGTGTGTTGGGGACACAAGAGATTTCTTGTATTTGGTTGCAGGGTTGTTTGAGAGATACCATCTTCAACCTACGCCTCCCACGGATTGATAAACCTTAGGTCATCCACTTGAGGGAAAATTGCTACTGTCCTACAAAACTCTGCGCTTGGAGGCCCAACACGAGTCTACAAGAATAAGTTGTGTAGTAGACATCATCTGTTCAGAAACAAAGAGCATGCCAAGTTGTTGCGATGGCACAAAGAAGACCGTAAGAAAGACGGGAAGTTGAGAGTACCCGCTGATGGGTCGCAGTGGAGAGAAATCGAGAGAAAGTGGCCGGACTTTGCAGGTGACGCAAGGAACTTATGGTTTGGTATAAGTGCAGATGGCATTAATCCTTTTGGGGAGCAGAGCAGCAATCATAGCACTTGGCCTTTGACTCTATGTATATATAACCTTCCTCCTTGGTTGTGCATGAAGCGGAAGTTCATTATGATGCAGTGCTCATCCAAGGCCCTAAGCAACCCGGCAACGACATTGATGTGTACCTAAGGCCATTAGTTGAAGAACTTTTACAACTGTGGGACATAAAAGGTGTACGTGTGTGGGATGAGCACAAACAGCAGGAATTTGACCTACGAGTGTTGTTGTTTGTAACCATCAATGATTGGCCTGCTCTTAGTAACCTTTCAGGACAGACAAACAAGGGATACAACGCATGCACGCACTATTTAGATGAGACCGAAAGTATATATTTGGATAAATGTAAGAAGAATGTGTATCTGGGACATCGTCGATTTCTTCCAACCAAGCATGCCTTAAGAAAGAAAGGCAAGCATTTCAAAGGTGAGGCAGATCACCAGAAGAAGCCTGTCCTCCGTACTGGTGATGATATACTTGATATGGTCAAGGATTTACAAGTAATCTTTGGAAAGGGGCCTGGCAGACAATCTGTTCCGAATGACGCTGACGGACACGCACCCATGTGGAAGAAGAAATCTATATTTTAGGACCTACCCTATTGGAAAGACCTAGAGGTCCGCTCTGCAATCGATGTGATGCACGTGACGAAGAATCTTTGCGTGAACCTACTAGGCTTCTTGGGCATGTATGGGAAGACCAAAGATACACCGGAGGCACGGGAGGACCAGCAACGTATGAACGAAAAAGACGGCATGCATCCAAAGCAGTATCAAGGTCCTGCCAGCTACGCTCTTACCAAAGCAGAGAAGGAAATCTTTTTTGAATGCCTGCTCAGTATCAAGGTCCCGTCTGGCTTCTCGTCGAATATAAAGGGAATAATAAATATGGCAGAGAAAAAATTCCAGAACCTAAAGTCTCATGACTGCCACGTGATTATGACACAACTGCTTCCGGTTGCATTGAGGGGGCTTCTACCAGAAAATGTTCGATTAGCCATTGTGGAGCTATGTGCATTCCTCAATGCAATTTCTCAGAAGGTAATCGATCCAGAAATCCTACCAAGGTTACAGAATGATTTGGTCCAATGTCTTGTCAGTTTCGAGTTGGTGTTCCCACCATCCTTCTTCAATATTATGACGCACGTTCTAGTTCACCTAGTCGACGAGATTGCAATTCTGGGTCCTGTATTTCTACACAATATGTTCCCCTTTGAGAGGTTCATGGGAGTCTTAAAGAAATATGTTCGTAACCGTGCTAGGCCAGAAGGAAGCATCTCCACGGGCCATCAAACAGAGGACGTCATTGAGTTTTGTGTTGACTTTATTCCTGACCTTAAGCCGATTGGTGTTCCTGAATCGCGGCATGAGGGGAGACTGGGTGGAAAAGGCACGCTAGGACCAAACTCAATAATATGTAGGGACGGGCATTCTTGGGCGCAAGCACACTACACAGTTCTACAGAATTCTACCTTGGTGGCCCCGTATATCAATGAACACAAGAATATTCTACGCTCCAAACACCCGGAGCAGTCTGACGACTGGATTAGACGTGAACACATGGGGACTTTCGCCGGTTGGTTGCAAACACATCTCATGGGTAACACCACTGTTGGAGATGAGCTGTACTTGTTGGCCAGGACACCATCTTTGACTGTATTGACTTTCCAAGGGTACGAGATAAATGGGAATACATTTTACACGATCGCCCAAGATAAAAAGAGCACCAACCAAAACAGTGGTGTCCGCTTTGATGCAGCAAACACCAATAGGGCAAAGGACACATATTATGGTTACATAGAGGACATATGGGAACTTGACTATGGACGTGATTTTAAGGTCCCTTTGTTTCGGTGCAAATGGGTCAATCTGTCAGGAGGCGGGGTACAGGTAGACCCGCAGTACGGAATGACAACAGTGGATCTCAACAATCTTGGGTACACAGACGAACCATTCGTCCTAGCCATTGATGTGGCGCGGGTTTTCTATGTGAAGGACATGTCTACCAAACCGAGAAAAAGAAAAGATAAGGAAGCGAATACATCATACGATGAGCCAAAGCGCCACATAGTTCTTTCAGGGAAAAGAAACATCGTGGGAGTGGAGGACAAGACAGACATGTCAGAAGATTATGAAAAGTTTCATGAAATTTCTCCCTTCAGAGTGAAGACTGACCCAAGCATCCTGTTAAATGATGAAGATTATCCATGGTTATGGCGCAATAAGCAAGGGACACACGCGAAGAAATAGTTTTATACCCCAAGATCCCACTCTGGGATGTGACCGGCTTCACCGCCATCACTTTCTCTCTAGTGTGAGTTTCCGGACTTATAGCTGGAAAGTGCCACTTCGGACAAACCGGAGGGAATCTTTGTAAGAGCTAGCTAGGGCATTTTGGCATTTGAAACATGATTTTATAATAATTATTTATTAAGTTATGAAATTTCAATTATTCCTATCCTTTCAGTCACATGTTTTGCAAGGTTGATCATACGCGGTTAGTCCCGGTTGGTGGCTCCATATATAATAACAAGGTTAATATAGACATGGCTTAAACGTCTTGACATAGATGAATACAGCAGAAGCATCAGAGATGATAAGAGAGAAACGTTGTATGACATAAAGTTGGAGGTACTATGTGGTTTCTCTGATCGGAGATGATAAGAGAGAAACGTTGTATGACATAAAGAAAATATAACATTATTAGGTTAACAGAAAATACTATGAATCTTCTTGAAGATTCATAGTAAGGGTCTATCTCCTTCACATAGGGAACATTGGTGTCGGCTTTTTTTTAATCACTATGTGTCTATGCATCAAAATAAATTAGGTTAACAAAAAGTATCGGAATTTATGGTGAATCTGTTGCGGCAATGGTACATATGAAAATAACTTGATAGAACTAGCTATTTTGTCACTATCTGATGAAAATCTATATCATGAAATAAAGTTATATAAAATTCTAGTTATGATCAACTAAAACAAAACTATAATATTCTTCAATAGCAAAAAGAATCAACTAAAAAGCTTTTATAAAACTCTAGTTATGATCAAAATAATATTAACTTAAAATATATAAAATTTATGCAACTAAAATTTTCATAAAGTATTTATTGTTAAAAACTTTAATAGCAAAAAGAATTAAATGAAAACTAGGCATGTATGCATCTGTTTAAAAGAAAACTTTAGAATTAAAACCAAAAATAGGCATGATCTCTTTCATTAACACAGAAAGAATATGAAAGTTTTGCATTTTTTAGAATTTCATATATTTTGTTGAAATTATTTGATAATCATGTGTATTACACATAAGTGAGTATGTATAAAAATTAGGATGTGATTGAAGAAGGTCAAAAAATTGACATAACATATGCAAAAAAAAAAATGCCCGCCTACTAGCAGGAGAATTCACACACCACGGCCTGCATACGACTAGAAACCCAACTATATATGGGCCAGGATGCAGGCCCGCGGGGCACGAATTTCTGCTGTCAGTAGGACCCACAGGGCAGAGAGGGGCCAGGTCAGACGATGAGCTGTTTGTGATTTGAGAGGAGCTTGCAACGGTAGCCGCAGGCGGGCTTATAAACCGCTGCGAGCGCCTCTCGCTTAGTGAGGTGGGACTAAACTCCCACCGCCCCTCGGCTGTGCCAGGACCAACCCTTTAGTCCTGGTTGGTGGCTCCAACCGGGACTAAAGGCCCCCCTTTAGTCCCGGTCCGAGCCACCAACCGGGAGTAAAGGGTTGGGTTTCGCGCCCTTTGGGCTGGTGAAATTTACCTTTGGTCCCGGTTGGTGGCTCGGACCGGGACTAAAGGGTGGCCTTTAGTCCCGGTTGGAGCCACCAACCAGGACTAAAACTCTGTGTATATAAGCAGCACTTAGAAAATTTTCCAAACACCATCTGCAGTTTTCGATCTCCCTCTCCCCCGACGCCGAAGACCACCTCGATGCCGCCAGGCTGCCGGACCTCGCCGTCGCCTCCGAGCCGTCCCCGAGCCCGCTCCTCGTCGTCGGACCTCCCCGCCCTCCTCGTCGCCGGACCTCCTCACGCTCCTACCTGAGCCCGCTCCTCGTCGCCACCCCCGACGCCGTCCCCGAGCCCTGCCCGACGCTGTCGCCGACGCCTCCTCGCTGTGAGCGTCGCCCCGATCCCCTCCTCCTCCTCCTATTCCCCCCCCCCTGCTGGGCACCGACGCCGACGCCGCCGACCCCGACGCCGGCCGCCCGCGCTACTGGAAGACCCCGACGCCGACGCCGACCCCGATGCCGCCCGCGCTGCTGGCCGACGCTGACCCCTCTCTCTGAACCAAATTCAGATAACTGAATTTTTTGACAGTGAACAGTGTGAACACAACCTATATGATGAAATGACAGAGGTCTAGGCATTTTAGGAATTTTGAGGAATTTTTGTGGTGAGGTGTTGATGTATATAAGAGAGTTTGGCAAAGTTTTAGAATTTTTGGAGCTATAAAAATTGAGTTTGTATCAGAGAGTTTGTTTCTGGTCCAAATTTGAATTGAAGGAAATTTGAAATTTTTGAACTGTGGAACCCAAAGTCTTTGGTGAAATGGGTTGTAGGTACCGTCTAGTTGCTAGGATAATTTTGGTGGGAGCAGAAGACTTGTAGAAAATATGGTTCCTTTGTAAACCAAAGAAACCATGAACAAAATAAATTCCAACTTTGGAATTTTAGTAAATATTGTAGAAATATTTTTTTAAGGTGGAAAAGAATTATAGCATTATTCATGATCTCAAAGTCATTGATATTATTCATGTGTAATATTTATGCAAATGTTTTATAGCATTATTCATGATCAAAGTCATTTTTTAATAGCATTATTCATGATCAAAGTCATTTCATTTGTGATATTTTTGTTCCGAGCGTATGTAATGAATTTGTGATATTTTCATGTGTAATATAATTTTTTGTTCATTGAGATGAGATGAGATGGATGAGATGAGATGGAGATGGCCGGATGAGATGAGATGGAGATGGCTGAAATTTTTTGTTTGTTTTGTGTAGTTTTACTAGGTTTTTAGATACATATACTCAATGTGATAGATAGATGTTTTGTGAAGATGAGATGAGATGGAAGAGAAAATTTTTTAGGTTTTTGTGAACATAGAAATTTTTGTAACATGTATGTGTTTGATCACCGCGGGCTTATATAGTTGATTGGACTTTGGAGTGCATATTTAGTCGAGTCCAACATCAATATTAGTGAATGATTTCAGATTGTTGGGCACCGCAGAGAGTTGTGAGAGGAGATTTCCCTTTGATTTTGAGGCATATGAAAACCTGATTTGCACGTCGCACAGGCATGAGAGAGGCGGTCCGTAAAGTATCCTCTCCCGAAAGATAGGACGACTCATCAGATATGATTCTAGATAATGTCCAATGCCTCATATCGCGAACATAGTTATATTGGATAATTGATCTTCATATAAATGAAGCATAAAAGTTTAGCAATCACTTACAAATTTTCATGTTGTTCATTGACTTCGACATGAGGGGGGGTCGTTAAAACATAACCCCGATAATTTCGGTATAACTTCGACATGAGGGGGGAGGGGGTCGTTAAAACATAACCCCGAAAATCCACTAATCCATTGCTCATATGCATATGATTCCTTGTTGTGATTAGGTCTATGTTTGCCACTAATCCATCTCTCATGGTTGTATATTGCCATGTTGTAATATTTGCAGAAACTATGGAACACGACAGAGACTTAGAAAAAGAAGAGATGTTGGGGGATATAATCCGCGACGGAGGTGATGATAGCCCCTCACAGTTTCTCAACAACTCCGATGGTGAGGGAAGAGAAGATGACGGCTCCGGTGATCGAATGGAGGAGGGAGAAGATGACGGCTCCGCCGGTGTTGGAGCCTTAACTGTTGCAAAGTCCGGCAAGGTATATATATTAATTAAGCCTCTGTTGACTAGATGCATTAATTGTTTTGTATGTACATATATTAATGCTTCTTTCTTCTTTTAGCCCTTCGGATCGAGCCAAACTTCTATAAGGAGACGAGGCCCGAAGAAAAGGTAGGGCGAGAATGAAAGGTTCACGATTGAAGAAGTCGATCCAGATGGCAAACCGACTGTTCCCAAGCGGACCCAAGACCGATTTATACATCAGTACGGAGTTGTTGTTAGGGACAACGTCCCGATCAGCGTCCAAGAATGGAATAAGAAGAAGGACGATGGAGTTTCTTATGTCGACGATAGATGCAAAGATGAGCTTTGGAACTCGATCATGATAAATTTCAGCCTACCACCAGAGGAGGATCCAAATAACCTAGTTATACAGCGAAAAGTCAAAAAATGGGCTCTTAAGAAGATGGCAGAACAATTCAAGAACTGGAAGAAAAGATTGAACGAACAGTTTGTCGAGAAAGACGAGACTCCAGAATTCATCGGTCAATATGCGAAGATAAAAGATCACTGGCCCGCATTTGTGGCGTACAAAAAATCGGAGAAAGCTAAGAACAGGTCACAGACAAATAAGCTAAATGCTGCAAAGAAGCTGTATCACCATGTTACGGGGTCAGGTGGCTACAAGGTTGCCCGGCCTACGTGGGACAAAACTGAGAACGACCTGCTTGCTAAAGGGATCCAACCAGCGACATTGAACTGGCCCGAACGGGCAAGGACTTGGTTCTTCGGGCATGGGGGAACTTTGGACCCAGAAACAAGGAAGTGTGTTTACACGAAAGAACAAATTCAAACACCCGTCATAAAGATTCAGGAAGCAATCAAGGGCGTGCAGGAAGGGAGGTTCCATCCCGATAGAGAGAAGGACGAGCTGTCACGCCCCCTCGGGAATCCTGAACACCCTGGACGAACACGAGGCACATCAGGCTCCGTTCTGTGGGTGCATGGGTTTCCTGACAGCACTGGTTATAGAAGCCGACGGAGAGAGAAGAAAGAGAATGCAGACCGGATGCAGAAGGTAGAAGAAAGATTAGCGTTGTAGGAGAAGAAACTAGAGGCACTTACCAGTCAGCGAGCTACCGGCCCACCATCTCAGCAGCACGAAGATCCTTCATTCGATACTGCCCACGAAGCTATCCCACCATCTCAGCGGAAAAGCAGCGTGGCTTCCAGTTTGCTCGTTCGGCCTGATATCACGGCTCCTCACTACCCCGTGGATGATATCACGGAGAGGGAACATTGTGTGCTAATGGCGAAATGCAGCAATCTAACCTTGAAGGTGGAGGTCGGCTATGTCTTACCTCCTAGACCTGATGGAACTTTCCATTGCAATCCGATTCCAGATGGCTATGCTATTGTCGGGGTGGATGAAGTTACCAATGGATTCGAGGGGCTGGACCTTGAGTACCCTACAGGTGAAAGGGAGACTCATCTGGTAGATGCCGTAAGGACTACCATTCTATGGAGAAAGGAAAACATCGTGCTTCCACAATGGACGCCGCGTCAGCAGACTCAGCCGGAGGAGGCCCCTCAGCAGACTCCTCATAGTCCAGCTCTATCTCCGCTGCCTCAGTCGTCTCCGCTGCGTCAGCACACTCCGCCGCCTCAGCTGTCTCCGCCGCATCAGTGAACTCCGTCGGAGGAGGCCCCTCAGCAGAATCCTCCGCCGCCTCAACTGTCTCCACCGCGTCAGCGGACTCTGCCTCCTTCGCCGCGTCAGCGGACTCCGCCTCCTCCGTCGCCTCAGCAACGGCGGAAGAGACCCGCCGCCGCTCCGGCGGCTAGCAGTACAACAACGAAGAAATCCAGAGCAGGTCCAAGCGTCAAGAAGGCTCCTGCCAAGTTACCATACGACCTGACTGAGGAGGAAAACAACGAGATCGTGGCTGCCGATGTGAAACGCCAGCTTGCACCGAAACGTCCAGATCCAAAGGAGAAAATAGATTCGGTAAAAGCGAAGCGCTGTCTGGATGCCCTTAAGCGACCACCACCTCCTCCGCTGCTCTCACACTATGACCGCTGTATTGTAAAGACATTTCATGAAGCGAAAAGGTCGGGAAGTACTAGCAGTGCTGCAAGAAGTGGGAAAACAATTCCCCAGCTCGGCGAACAGGAAAAACAATCGTGCCCCCCCGCTCAAGGTGTTTCCCGATATCGCTAATGATCCGGGGGTAGCGGCCGCTCATCCTGGTTACACTCTTGGTGATTACTTAGGCGATGAGGTACAGTTCGAAATGGCTGAGGTAGCCTTTAGATACGAGCACGGGAAGCATCTCATCAGAGCTGCGCAGCTCCTGCATCTATCAACGATGATGCGAACATTGCATGACTAGTACTTGAAAGCCTGCAAGGAAGGGACCGACAGTATCTTAGTGGGAATTAAAGATGAGCACTACTTCAATGGAGTCGAGGCGTTGTACATTGAATTTGAAGAATTATTTCAGTTATACAATCAAGACGCCCTCGACAAAACTATCGTCAGTTGCTATTGTCTGTAAGTATTTTTTCTGTTATTAAGTCTCTAGCTCAGCTCGTTCATTGCATGTATAATTATCCTCACACTATATTATGCAGATTGAAGATCCGCGAATGCAGAGGAAAAATCTATGACATTGGGTTCATTAACCCAAATACCGTAAATGAATACATGGTACAAAAAAACCCCGATGATACAGAGAAATACTTGCTAAAGGCGTTACTTGGACAACAAAACAAAAGGGAAATACTATTTCCTTACAACTTCCAGTGAGTGTTACTGTCTTGTGCACATTCTGTTTCGCTTACTCGAGGTTAAGTGTAATTGATGAGTTATGCGTGCGCAGGTTCCACTTTATTTTGCTAGCCATTCAGCTTGACGCGGGACTAGTAATTTTCTTGGACTCGAGACGTAAAGAGGCTAAGGAGTGGGCGGACATGAGTCAAATGCTCCAGAAGTAAGTTCAATCATTATCGCACCATATCGGCAACTTTCGTTCATTTCCTGATATCAAGTAATCATTTTCTTTGCCGAGCGGGGTTTGGAAAAAGTTCACCAACCAGGTTAGGGGTGAATGGAAAAAGGAGCTGCAATTTTCACACCCCAAAGTAAGTACTACTAGCTAGTTTCGCGCATCTATCATTGATTCTAGTTTCAATACCATTATCATGCTTGATTATCAATTTGATTGAACTCTATTCTCGTAAAGTGCTTGTGGCAGGCACCCGGGAATAATTTAAGTGGATACTACGTTTGCGAGTTCATTCGCCACAAGACCTCTGAGCGGGGCACATCTGAACAACAATTTGAAGTACGTAAATAATATTCACATTTTTATTTTATTACCATCAATTGTGTTGAGTTTCATTCATATATATATATATATATATATATATATATATATATATATATATATATATATATATATATATATATATATATATATATATTGACCCCCTTCTTTAAATTAGATCTGGGGGAAGCGGGACGAACTCCTACCAACTGATCGCATACGAGCAATTCAAGAGGAATTGGCGGGATTCTTTGTTGACAATTTCATACCTACAGACGGAGAATACCATCGGGATTGGCTATGCGATTTTGGTAATTAGATATTAGGGATCGTAAGAGATGTTATATTGTATATATGCATGAACGTGTACTATATGTAGTAGCGTCGAATAGATATACGAAAACTTGTTGTTCGACCAAGCACAGAGAAAGAGAGGTCACTTCTCTCTATATATTGATCATGACGATGTTGTGTAATGGTTCCTTCATTGCTATATGTAGTAGCTAGCGTCGAGTTGAATGAAAAGCATAAAATAAAAATGAAAACCCTAAATGTAAAGGAATTGAATGGTAAACACAAAAAGAAAAGGGGAAACACAATATGAAACCCCTAAACCCTCCAAAACCCCTAAACCCCTTTCAAAAAAAAAACCCAGCGCCTGGCAGGTGCTGACGCGTGGCTGCCTTCTAGTCCCGGTTGGTGTTACCAACCGGGACTAGAGGTCCTCCTGCCTGGGCGCCCACAGCGGCCACGTGGAGCTCCTTTAGTCCCGGTTCGTAACCCAACCGGGACTAAAAGTGGGGGCCTTTAGTCCCGATTGTTTAGTCCCGGTTGCAGAACCGGGACTAAAGGCCCTCTGAAACCGGGACTGATTCCCTGTTTTCTACTAGTGGTAGTGCATTGCGTACTCCTAACTTTGACATGACTAAACTGCACGGCAAAGTGATAAAAGGCTCAGTTCATCGTGGCTAACTTTTTGTGAACCGCAGCACGCACGCTCCTGCGTTGGTGTCAAATCCGAAGTCTCTCTTGCCCATCAAGAATTCAACAGACATATGTTATGATTTTGAATAGCGGAGTTGGGTAGTGTAATATCGTACGCGCTCCTTACGTATCCACAAGAATTTTTCATTCCTCCGAGAAAGCCCCAAAAGTTTTCATCTAGCTAGATGCATCGCGAAAAAATGTAAATCATATACGAGCCTAATTAAGATACACTCACCCACACAGCGCCACAAAATACACGCACAAAAAACTAATTAGGCATGGGAGCAACAACTATAATGGTAGAATTTCTGACTAATTTCCTGGCCGATCTTCACTGGATCCATGAAAACCTCTTGTAGATGGAGGAATCGCTAGATGCGCGAGGAACCTCTCCAGCGACCTCACGAAGTCACCATCGACGGGGACTCCCCCATGGCGGCGGCCATCTACAAGAGTTTTTCTTTCCTCCCAGAAAACTAGAAGTTTTCGTCTGGATGCATCGATCGATCGAAATAAAAAGGAGGCAGTTACGAGTCTAGTTAAAACCTAGAGACACTATTGGCAGAATTTCTGACAAATTTCCGGGTCGATCTCCATCGGGTCCAGAATACAAAAATAGAGTATGTGATAGTTGCGCTATAACGAAACTGGAAGAGAAGAAAATTAAATGAGCTGCCTAAAATAAATCCTGGACGACACAATTCGCTATTGATCGAATTTCAGACACGTCAAACCTACCCTAGCCTATCCTATTTCATCGCTACATGCCGACATGCCGACTTGATGAGAGTGGGGACTTGCCCACATGGTTGGGCCCCTTGCCCCACCGCGTCCCCACACAGGCGCGCTCCCGCGGGTGGTCAATCGAGTGTTATGGCGGTTGGACTCCGGGAGGCGTTTCAGAATAAAAGAGAGTTTCGTGCTTGGCACGTTATTTTCCCTAAATACCTACATTCGACATGTTGTGTTGAGAATTTCTCTAGATCACGGATTGAAAGTTCAAACACAAGAAAATAAAACATCATTAAGCAATATGGACATATGCACTGTTGTGGATTAGCTAATAGGCACTTGTCGTGCCTTGTGCACTTCTAACTTTTACATAACAAAACAACATGGTAAAGTGATAAAAGGCACAGTTCATCGTGGCAAACTTTTTGCGAACGGCAGCACGCGCTCTCCTGTGTTGATGCCCATCAAGAATTGAACATAGACATATTGATCCGCTCTAAAGGAAGAGGAAAAGAAAAATCATGATATATATGTTTGTGCCATCCGTACATATGTTCGTTTGATTTTGAATAACGTAGTTGGGTAAAGTGTACTATCATACGTACTCCGTATGTATCCCCGAGATTTTTTTCATTCCTCCAAAAAAAACACAAAATTTTCATCTACATCCATCTCGAAAATAAAAAGTAAGTCATTTACGATCCTAATTTTTTTTTGGGGGGGGGGGGGGGGGGGGGGGACATTTACGAGCCTAATTAAGATATACTTGACATGTCACGTTGAGAATTTATGTAGATCACTGATTGAAAGTTCAAACACAACAAAAGAAAACATCACTAAGAAATATGTATGGACATATGTACTGTTGTGGATTAGCTAATAGGCACTTGTAGTGCATTGCATACTCCTAACTTTAACATGACTAAACAGCAAGGGAAAGTGATAAAAGGCTCAGTTCATCATGGCTAACTTTTTGTGAACCGGAGCACGCACTCTCCGTTGGTGTCAAATCCAAAGTCTCTCACGCCCATCAAGAATTCAACAGACACATTGATCTTTAAAGTTAGTATTTCTTTGGTGAGTCGGGGACGTTCTCCTGACTCAGCCGCCTCCTCCCCAATTAGGGTTTCTCTGCCTCCCGCGCCGGCGCCGCCGCCGGTCCGCCTCGTCTCCAGTGGCCGTAGGGCCATGGGGGCGCGGTGGATCCCGGTCCTTGCCGGTGGGAGGGCTCCATTTTTAGATGTGTCTTCGATATTTGTTAGGGTTTGTGTCCTGCTCAGGAAGGCGAGACGGCGGCGGCTCCCTGAAGATGGAATAAGGTTCTCCCCGCCTAGCCAACGTTCCAATGGTGCGTCTAGCATCGTCGGTGGGCGTACGGAGATGTGTCTCCGGCGGATCTGTCTTTGCTGGATTTGCTTGGATCTGTTCGTCGTTCGTCTACGTTTGTGTGTCTTCAGGTTGGATCCTTCCGATCTACGCTACTCTTCATCGGCGGCGGTTGCTGTTCTGGTGCGCTGGTCCTATGGGGCATTAGTACGACGACTTCCCGACTGTCTACTACAACAAGTTTTGCCCGGCTCCGGTGAGGGAGGGGCGATGACGGCGGCGCGCCTTCGGCTCGCTTCAGTGCTTGTAGTCGTCGCTAGGTGGTCTATGGATCTGGATGTAATTTTTATTATTTCTGGTGTTCGTTGTACTCCCATGATTAAAGATGAATAGATTGAATGTTTTCCCGCAAAAAAAAAGGAAAAGAAAAATCGTGATATATATGCTTGTGCCATCGTTACATATGTTAAGATTTTGAATAGCGAAGTTGGGTAGTGTACTATCGTACCTGCTCCGCATGTATGCACAAGGATTTTTCATTCCTCCCAAAAATACAAAGTTTTCATTTACGAGCCTAATTAAGATATACTCACCCACACAAGGCCAGAAAATACACGCACCAAAACTAATTAAGCACGGGAGCAACAACTATAATGGCAGAATTTCTGACTAATTTCCTGATCCATCTTCATTGGATCCTTGAAAACCTCTTGTAGATGGAGGAATCGCTAGATGGGCCAGGAACCTCTCCAGCGACCTCACGATGGACGGCCATCTACAAGAGTTTTTCTTTCCTCCCAGAAAACCAGAAGTTTTCGTCTGGGTGGATCCATCGATCGAAATAAAAAGAAGGATTTTACGAACAAGCACAGGAGAAATAATTACTGGCAGAATTTCTGACAAATTTCCGGGTGGATCTTCATCGGATCCACGATACAAAAAGAGAGTACACGATAGTTGCGCTACAACGAAACTGGAATTGAAGAAATTAAACGAAACTGGATTACTGGAAAAGAAGAAAATTAAACGAGCTAAGATAAATCTGGGACGGCACAATTCGCTGCTGATCGAATTCCAGGAACGGCAAGCCGATCCTAGTTAATCGCTGGATCTTGCACGACCGCGGAGATGGAGGAATCCCCGCCGTCGCGTTTCACGTCGCCGACGTGATTGACGTCTGATCCGATCTCCTCTGCGCGAGGAACCGATCCAGCGACCTCAGGAGCGACGGGGACTTTCCCCCTGGCGGCGGCCTCCTTCTCCACAGCCATCTTGGCCCAGCGTTCGATCGCCCTCGCCTTCTCCTCGGTCCCCCAAGCACCGCGAGCTTCTCCTTCCAAGCCGAGGGCGGCGGCGGCGACAGCGGCAGCCTTGTCCAGCGCCTCGGTGGCTGTCAGCGTGAACTCCATCGTGAACTCAGCAAGGATCTGGATAGAGAGGAGGGAGAGAGCAACAGCGAAATGAGGTCGGGGATTATTGGTCGACGGCAAGTGAGGGAGAATGTGGGTGTGGAGCTGGTTTTTATAGAACTCTGAAAGGCCCTGGGGGTGGTGGGAGAAAACAGTGTACAGCCTGTGATACGCTCGCTCACTGTCGCCACCGTATGGGCTGGTTTTGGCAAGCTGGCAATCGCCAAATCGCATGCCTTAATGGTGTACGTGTGTGCCAGTGCTACTGCTGGCCGGACGGGCGTGTGTGAATGTGCATGAGGACCACATAGAGGAGAGAGCAGGGGTTAATTTCATAGAGCACCTGTTGGTGCAACGTGCATGTACCACTTGTGTTGTGTATTTGTTTGCCTCTTAGCAACACAGAAGTGACTTTTGTTTGCTATCTCTGGTTTATTTGGTTGCACTTACCTTAACTAGAAGAGCAAAACTCTTTCTTCGGATGCTAATCTTGTCCTACCCGTTCGATCACTCACATCTAGTACCCCGCCGCCGAGCTCGCCGCAACGGGGTCACGCGCTGTCGTGCGGGGCTTGCGCGCGTCTCTCCCTCCTTGCAGCGCCTTCGGCTCTCTGCAGCTCCGCAACCCCATTATTGAAGCTCCAACGGGCCCGCGGTTTCAGCTTCACCAGCCAGAGGTTGCAACACCCCTTGATAGCATGTTCGTTGGTTGTCGTAACATTGGCTAGCTACACTCGTAGCTCCCACCGCCCGCGGTTGCAGCACGCATAACAACATTCGTCGCCTTGTCGCCGCCTGTCCCCGCACCACGCCCCTCTGGCTGCAGCGTTGGCGCTGCCCTGTTGCAGCTTCACATGTTACCGATTCCAGGATCAATCACAGCTCCACAGCCGTAATCGCCCGTCCCCTATCCAAACTATACCATGCGTTGGTTGTAGCTTTGGTGTGGACCGGTCATAAAACCGTCATCGCCCGTCCCCCATTTCGCGTCCATTTTCGGTGCGACACCTGCTAGTGCAATACCGCGGCCCGCTCACAAGCGCTCACCCCGGGTGTCGCTGCGGGGTCGCTGCACTACTAGGGAAAACCTTATAGGTGGAGGCTTAACAATAGCGCGGGTCAATAAGATGCGCTATTGGTAATTAGCAGTAGCGCGGGCCAAGAAAAGGCGCTACTGGTATCAAGTTATCAGTAGCGCGGGTGTACTTGACATCGCTGCTGCTAAGTGAGCCCCACCTTACCCACCAGGCAACGAATAATAGTAGCGCGGGTACGGTAACAAGCTCTACTGCTATTGCTATTAGCTGTAGCGCAGGTCTCGTACCCCACGCTGCAACTACGGCTGCACTGACCCACGTGGTGGACCCCACTTTGCAGTAGCGCGGTGCATGTACCGGCGCTACTGATATTGTTCTTAGCAGTAGCGCCGGTGCCAACCCGCGCTACTGCTAAGCCGCAGCTGCCACCTTTTCACCAGCCCCCCTCCCCCTCCTCTCTCCTTCACTTCTCCCTCACTTGCTTTCCCCATTAGCTAGCTTTCTTCTCTCTTCCTTCTCCTACCTCTCTTCTCTCTACTTTAATGCCCCCTCCACCATCTCCATTAATGCACCCCTTTTCTCTCTTAGCTTCCTCACTTTAGAGCCATCTCCTTCCCCTACTAGCTATAGATCTATCCATTTAGTAAGTGGAAGCTATCAACTCCCCAAATAGATCTATTCTTTAATGAAGTAAAGCCATGTAGTCACCGTGCTTCTCTCTCGAGATAGCTAGGTGAGTAAAAAATTGTGCTTTGGAAGAATTAATGGAAAATATGTGTGCGATATGACCGAATCGGGCGATATGATGGAAATTGTGCGTGTGGCATGAGTTGCCGCCTATATGTTTATTTGCCGAATTGTGTGTGACATGAGAGTTGCTTATGTTTTGCCGAAATGTCGATTTATTTCCGTTTCGACGATTTTCGGGCAAACTCTATATGTCCTATTTTTAGGGAAGGTCATGCCGAATTTTTGTATGACTTTGATGCATGCATGCGTTTTTATAATCATTTTGCTTATTATTACCGCGCAGGCGATCATGATGGTGAGTGGAACGATGGTGGAAAGGTGGTTGCGATCGGCGGTGCAGGACATGTATGAAAATAACCGGACAGAGATTTTATGTCCGTGTCGAAGATGCAAAGGAGGAGTTTGGCTCGACCCCTATAAGGATGGTCGTTTGAAGGCGCACCTGCTCATGACTGGTTTCATGGATGGCTATACTCGGTGGATAAGTGAAGATGATGAGGATGAGGATGCCGACGGGGCAGCCAATGACGACATGGGGACAGACGAAGAGATGACCGATAATGGCGGCGGAGAAGGGGCCGGACATTGTGGCGGCGGAGAAGAGGCCGGAAATGGCGGGGGAGAAGAGGCCGGAAATGGCGCCAGATAAGACGCGGACACGCCGCAGCCTTCGTTGTTACTAAGTTCAATCGTGCGGGACCCTCATGTTCGAGACCTGCTTCGCAAGAAGACAAGTAGCGACAGAGCTGCTTCTAGAGAGGAGGCCAAGCTGGAGCAACTGGAGGTAGACTCGAAGACTCCATTGTATGATGGTTGCGATACCGAGGTGACCCGCTTGAGTTTCACGCTCGAACTTCTAAAGACGAAGGCTAAAAACAAATGGACCGACAGAAGCCTCGATGAGCTTCTCAAGTATCTAAAGAAGGTTCTTCCCGTGGGGAACCTGTGTCCTACTAGTGTCGATGAGGCCAAGATGATCGTGTGCCCTCTTGATCTGCCGCACATTAGATATCATGCATGCATCAACGATTGCATCATTTATCGGAAGGAGCATGCGGAAAAAACCAACTGTCCGGTGTGCAATGCTTCTCGATACAAGAAGGCCGGGAAGAAATCTCCCCAGAAAGTTGTATGGTACCTACCGATCAATCCCCGTCTGCAGCGTTATTTCGTACATCCTAAGGAAGCAAAGCTCATGCGCTGGCACGCGGAGAGGGTGAAGCCCGACGATGGAGATGATCCGAAGCTGAGACACCTCGCGGATGCAAGCCAGTGGAGAGCATTCAACGCCGAATATCGATATTTCGTAGGTGATGCAAGGAACATCGTGCTTGGCGCGAGTACCGATGGCATGAATCCGTTTGGCAGCCAGAACACCAACCATAGCACATGGCCCGTGTTTGTATGGATGTACAACCTCCCCCCTAGTTGTGCATGAAGTCAAAGTACATACACATGTGCATGCTGATTCAAGGGTTGAAACAACCAGAAAATAATATTAATCTATATCTGGGGCTACTTCAAGAGGAGTTAGACACGTTATGGAAAACACCGGCCAAGACATGGGACGCCAGCAAAGGCGAGTATTTCTATATGAGAGCCGCGCTGATGACGACGGTGCACGACTATCTCGGTTACGGATATGTCGTAGGCCAGGTGTGCCACGGATATTGCGGATGCACGCGGTGCATGGATGATACAACGTCTCAGCAGCTAACGAAAGATGGCGGGTCTGGGAAAATCGTGTACATGGGGCATCGAAGATGGCTCGCGAAGGACGACCCGTGGAGAAACCGTGGAGATCTATTCAATGATGAGGCTGAGCATCGAGGACCTCCACGTAAGAGTAGCGGCGCCGAAATCGATGAGCTGTTGAAAAACTTGGGAACAGTGCCCCGCGTCGGAAAGATGAAAAAGGCGCCGGAGCCGCTGCTGTAGGTATGGAAAACGAGGTATGTTTTCTGGGACTTGGAGTACTGGCCCAAACTCGACACGCCTCATTGCCTTGATCAAATGCATATCACAAAGAATGTCCTTGAGAGCTTGCTTGCTACACTGATGAACATGCCGGATAAGACCAAGGATGGGCCGAAGGCAAGAAGAGACTTGGAAGATTTGAACATCACGGCAGATCTCCACATGCCGCCTCGTAAAAAGTGGGAGGAGACGGAGACGGAAACGGAGACGGAGGCGCGGGACAAGGGCAAGAAAGTCAACAAGAAGAAAGAGAATTATTGCCCCCCTTCTTGCTTTACCTTAAGTCCGAAGGAGATCGATCAATTCTTCAAGTGCCTTACGGGAATCAAAGTTAGTTCCGGTTACTGTGGGAAGATAAGCAGATTTCTAGACACCAAGAAGAAAAGGTTCAGCGGGATGAAGTCTCATGACTGTCATGTGATGATGACGCAGATACTTCCTGTTGCCCTTAGAGGGATAATGGACAAGCACGTCTGTGACACGCTTATTGGTCTCTGCAACTTTTTCGATGTTATCTCTCGAAAGTCGATCAGTGTGAAGCAGCTCCGAAGGCTACAGGAAGAGATCGTTGTGATACTAAATGAGCTTGAGATGTACTTCCTGCCCGCGTTCTTTGACGTCATGGTGCATCTATGTGTCCACATTGTGGACGACATCATAGACCTCGGGCCGACATTCCTGCACAACATGATGCCGTTCGAGAGGATGAATGGGGTCATCAAATGATTCGTTCGTAACATGTCCCGTCTGGATGGAAGCATCATCCAGGGCTATCTGACCCAAGAGTGCACCTCTTTCTGCGAGAATTATCTATATGGCGGATACCTTGTTGTTGGTTTGCCCGTTAACAAGCACCTTGGGAGGCTCGGAGGAGAAGGTCACACCAACGGCCGAAGGGAACTGCATGTGGACCACTCGGGTCGACGCAATGACTTTGACAGAGCAAACTTAGTAGTGCTACAGCACCTAGACGTGGTAGATCCTTTCGCGACACTGCACAAAGAAACCATCGCAAAGAAGTACCGTGATCGGGGGCTATGCAAGACGAACGCCGAAGTTATTAGAGAGCACAACTCCACTTTCCTGCCTTGGTTCAAAGAGCATGTTCTTGCTAATCCCCCGGAAGAGGGCTCTACGGACGGATTGCTCATATACGCCTTAGCACATGGCCCCGCGGCCAACCTCGCGACCTATCAGGCATACGATATCAACGGATACACGTTCTACACGGAGGCCAAAGATATAAACAGTGATTTTCAGAACTCAGGGGTGACGATGGAATGCATGACCGGCGACAACGCCGCAACTGAAAGATTCTACGGAAGGGTCAAAGAGATCTGGGAGCTTGACTACTCTGGACTGCACGATGCAACGATGTTCCGTGTCAGATGGGCTAAGAACGTCGAAAGAGAAAACCGGTATTTCACTACCATGTCTATACCCGACGCCAAGAGCGCTACCGTGAACGCCGTCGCAAAAAACGAGCCATGGGTACACGCTAAGCACGTGACACAATGCTTCTTCATAACCGACCCGAGCAATCCCAGCCGTGTTGTCGTGAGGAGAGGCAAAAGGAACATCATCGGAATGGATGGAGTCGCCAACGAGGAAGACTACGACCAGTACGGCAACCCGATGAGGGAAGATTACGATGACGATGAAGCATACGTCAAAAGAAGAATCAATACTACATTACCTAAGAAAGATCGTACTCCATGGAAAAGGAAAAGTCACAACGAGGGGCTCAATTATTCGACAGCGAACAAGAAGGCAAAGAAGCTCACTCAGAAACGAAAACGTCGACGCTGAGAAACCATCATTTATATATATGTATTTATTTTGTGTACGCACTTAATCATTATCGGTCAAATGATGTGTAATATATATGCATGGTTCCAGCTCGGTCTTCTGTCGGAAAAGAAAATAAAAAGAAAAATGAGAAAGGAAAGAAGAAAATGAAAAGAAAATGAAAATGAAAAGAAAAATACAAGGAATAGAAAAGAAAATGAAAAAAAAAGAAAAAGGAGAAAGAAAAAAGAAAATGAAAATGAAAAGAAAAATAAAATGAGAAGAAAAACACAAGGAATAGAAAAGAAGATGAAAAGAAAAAGAAAAAGGAGAAAGGAAAAAAGAAAATGAAAATGAAAAGAAAAATAAAATGAGAAGAAAAACACAAGGAATAGAAAAGAAGATGAAAAGAAAAAGAAAAAGGAGAAAGGAAAAAAGAAAATGGAAATGAAAAGAAAAATACAAGGAATAGAAAAGAAAAAGAAAAAGGAGAAAGGAAAAAAGAAAATGAAAATGAAAAGAAAAATAAAATGAGAAGAAAAATGAAAGGAGTAGCAGTAGTGCTGGTCTGTACACGCGCTATAGCTAACTTAGCAGTAGCGCGGGGTATGCCTAGCCCGCGCTACAGCTAAGTTAGCTATAGCGCGTGTCCAGGCCCGCGCTACTGCTAAATTTGACTTAACCGCCCGCGCGCGCGGGGCTCCCTTAATTCCCCATCCCCATTCCTCCATTTCCTCTCGTCCTCCGTCTCCGTCCGTCGCCCTCCGCGCGCCCTCCGTCGCCGTCCGTCGCCCGCCCGTCCGTCGCCCTCGGCCGCGAGCCCTCCTTCGCCCTCCGCCACTCGCCCTCCGCGCGCCCTCCGTCGCCGTCCACATCGTCGGCGTCCCCCTCCTCCACCCGCGCCCGTCTCCCCCGACCTGCAACTCACCGCAGGCGTCTCCCCCGACAACCCCCCCTCCCCCCCCCCCCCCCGTAAGTGCCCCGCCCCTCCTTCTCTATCCTCTCCTCTCTGTCTGCCCTTGGTTTTAGTATGAACCCTGGGTTTTAGTATGAACCCTAGGATTTAGTATGAACCCTAGGTAGCTAGGTTTTGGTATGAACCCTAGAATTAACACTAAGAGTTTGATTGGTATTTAGCTAGGTATCAAATTTGGACAGAAATTTTATTCTAGGAATTTTTATTGGTATTTAGCTAGGTATCAAATTAGGACAGAAATTTTATTCTAGGAATTTTGCTTCTAGGAACCCTAAGTGTATAGAAATTTTGTTCTAAGAATTTAGCTAGGTATCAAATTTGGACAGAAATTTTATTCTAGGAATTTAGCTAGGTATCAAATTTGGACAGAAATTTTATTCTAGGAATTTTTATTGGTATTTAGCTAGGTATCAAATTAGGACATAAATTAGGACAGAAATTTTGCTAGGTTTCAAATTAGGACAGAAATTTTATTCTACGATTTTTTATTGGTATTTAGCTAGGTATCAAATTAGGACATAAATTAGGACAGAAATTTAGCTAGGTTTCAAATTAGGACAGAAATTTTATTCTAGTAATTTAGCTAGGTTTCAAATTAGGACAGAAATTTTATTCTAGGAATTTGGATTCGTATCAAATTTTCTCTCTTTTCTGTTTTATAAATTCAGTGCCATAGGTTGATGTTATTCTGTTTTATAAATTCAGTGCCATTGGTATCATGTGTGGGATGTCAAAGCAAGTGGTTTGATGTTTATGTGGTGATACAGATGTATCTTTCTAGTATATCTTTGCAGGGAAAATGATCCGAGTGGCCTATGTTTTGCCGGAATGTTGATTCATTTCCGTTCCGGCGAATATCAGGCGCTCGATATGTCCACTTTTTAGCAAAGGTCATGCTGAAATTTCCCGTGAATTTCGGCATGACTTGTGCTAGAAAGTAGGCATATCGAGTGCCCAGGATTTGCTGGGACGGGAATGAAACGGCATTCCGGCAAACCATAGGCCTTTTTTATGTCATTACTCATTTTATTATAGTTTAAGAATTAAACGAGCAGACTTAATCGTAGGAAACATGTCGAACAACGACGAAACCGGGGCTTCTGACCACGCTGCCGACGACATACAATATGACCGTGAATCTGATTTCCTTGACTTTTTGTCTAGTCAGCAAACATAAGGTTTGCAGGGCGCCCTGGTCATAGCGGACGATGGTACTGCCGCCGACATCGACACCGATGGCACTGATGGCACCGGCACCGATGGCAGCGCCGAGACCGGCGCGGAAGGTACCGGCGCGGAAGCCGGTAACGAAAAGAAGAAGCAAAAGAAGCAGAGAACACGACGCCCTAACAAACTCGGCATCGGAAGAATCCTGGTCACAGAGATGCACCCTGGCAAATTCGAGCCAGTAGCGCCGGATGAAGCTCGCACGTGCTACGGCAACCAAGTCGGATGCAACCTACGGGAAACCGCGAGCATCAACGACAATGACTTAAGGAAGAAACCACATATGGAGCACTTGCTCCTAACGAAGCTGCACAAGAGATTCTAGTTCCCCGGCCGGGATGACCGCATAGAAAACCCGTGGGATGATGCTGCCATGAAAAGTATCAATAACCACGCCATGGGCATGTTCAGCAATGATTTGGCCGCCTGGAAAGGGAGGCTGAAACGAGCGATTGATGCTAACAAACCCCTGTCCAAGATTTTGGCGGATAATCCGACACTTACGGAAGAGGAGTTTGAAAAGTTCAAGGACACTTCCGCTACTGAGGCAGCCAAGCTTAAGTCTGAGAAATACAAGGGGCTTCAGCAAAGGAACACGGGGAACCAACGCCTCGGAAGCTGTGGCTACATTGGCAAGAGGCCCATATGGGATAAGGAGGACGCGGAACGTGAAGCCGCGGGGATCCCAGACCCCTACGCAGAGTTCACCGACCCGCAGGAGCGTGACTTCATCAGGGCCCGGTACAAGTGGGACAAGGAAAAGAAGGTTTGGTACACGGACCCGATCACGAGGAAATTGATTAGATTACTGGTAATTATTCTTTTACCACCTTACATTTAGCTTCTGATCAAGTCGACTACACGTTGTAGTAACATTCGTATAACGGTTCACGTTCCTTTTGCAGAAGGAGCAACACAGGCTTGCGGCCGAAAGCGACTCGTCGTCTCAGTCGTCCATGAGGCCCAAGTGGGACACCCCTCTCAACCGGGCCTTGAACCAACTGAAGGGACTCCCTTAGGACCAGCGGCCGCAATATGGACGTGTGCACGGCGTCGGAGATGGCGCCACGTTGCGTCGGAGATGGCTCCACCTTTAGTCCCGGTTGGTAACACCAACCGGGACTAAAGGAATTTTATTTTGAAAAAAAAAATTTGAAATTTTTTTTGATTTTTTTTAGTTTTTTCCGATTTTCAAATCTTTGAATTATTTGACAATTTAATCTCTAATCACCCCTCCTCACTGCTCCATCGTGGAGCACTCATTCCAAATCGTCTAACTTCCCGGCCGGTCACTCATCCTCTCACTACTCCAGCCCCAGCACGCTTAACTTTTCAGTTCTATTTCCCCTAGTTTCCAAGTCTACACTTGTTGTTTTCCTGACAATAGTAAGCTATCAATCCTATTAACCCTTAGGTCTTGATGTCACATGATTTAATTTTTTGAATTCCAAACAATTATTAAAATAAAATAAGTAATAATAATATTGAATTTCAGTGAAAATAAAATAAGTAATAATATTATTTTATTCATTTTTTGCCATTTATTCATTTAATATGGCATAATTAATATCTTTAAATCTGTAAATAGAAATTCGACAAATAATACATGCATTATTATCAGAAAAATGTGAAGAATCCAAATATGACATCATTTATTTATTTTTAAATAAAATTAATTTTTAAAATTATTTCTCATATGCTGGAATCAATTGCTTCTTGGTGATGTGATTAGGATGAGAACTAATGAGCTTTCTATGTTTGGCTAAGCACAAGTGCCTGATCTGGATTCATTGATAAAATGGTTATAATTTGTTGATCTGGTACTAGCTCAGGTATAAAATGGTGAATCCCTGAATCACTATATACAATGTCTGTCCAGTTGCAGCAACTACTGTTATTTGATTTTAGGAGTTGAACTTGAGCATGATGTCACACGTTTCACCATTTGAGTTTGAAACTATTATTCTAAAAAACAATAATTATGTAGTAACACTAATATTTATTGAATAAGTAGTTTGACCACAGTTTGACCAAAAATTCGAAAAAACTTAAATTTGAGGATAACTTTTTTTTCCTTTCGGAATTTGAGGATTCTAAATATTTACAAAACGGCCTACGGCGGTTGAAATCGGAACCGGCTTCTCGTGCTGAACATTTTGATATATTATACGTTTTTTTCGACATCGTATACAAAAGTTATAGCCGTTTTACTTTTTCATAACACTTTTTTGCAAAACATGTCGAAATTTATGTTTTTTAATTTTCCTAACTAGTAGATGTAGTAACATAACTACATCTCGAAAGATTTTAATTTTTGAAGTTTTTATCATTTTCTTTTGTTTTTTTCAAAACTGAAATGGCGATACGGGGGGGGGTAGAGTTTGAAAATTTCAGAACCCCTTTAGTCCGGGTTGGTGTCCATCCAATCCTACCGTCGACTACATCTGCTAGCACCATCCCAGCCAGAGTCACAACTAAGGTTAACCAAGCCAGAGTCACGTTCCCGGGCTTAGTAAACATGGGTGTGGGTTCCTACCTCATGCTTCTACTCAACTACAAGATTCAATATACTACTGGAGGAAAGTTGAAAAGGTGTCACTAAATGCAATAAAAACATAGGTATGAAAAGTATGGTCAAAGTGAACTTGCCTGGTATAGTTAATGAAGATAATATCGCTCTCAGAAATAACTTGATAGAACTATTCGTCACTCTCCGATGAAATCTATATTAATCAAACATTGCATTCACATAAGCATTTACTCTAGCAAGCAATTCTAACAATCATGTTAACAACCAACAAATAAAAAGCAATAAAGAAAACAATAACAAAAACCAAATAGAAAGCAAAAGAAAACTTCAAGGAAATCCAAAGAAAAACTCCTAAGGAAACTACACACAAAAAAGAAAATAGTTTTTGTCCTAATTGAAACATAACAGCAAGGAAAATACTAAACTTTTAAATAAACAGAAAGTATTTCACTAAATTAATAACTAGCAAAAAGAACTAATTAAAAACTATTATAACAATCTAGTTATAATCATAAGAAATTAAAAACAACTAACATAGCAATAAAGCAATATTAACTAATTACAAAAACTAAATTATTGTCAAACAACAGAAACTAAAGTTAATTATATTAAAGTGGCAAAAAGAATTACTTTTTAATATAGCAAAACTAATTCTATCAACTATAATTAAAGGCTAAACAACTATTAATACAAAACAGTAGCAAAATTAATATTAATTAATTATAAAATTTTATCTACTGTTGCCTAATAGAAGCATACTACAACATGTTAAAATCTACAGAAAGAACTAACTAAAAATAATTAAAAACAACAATTAAATGACTAAAACAACTATATAAGCAAAACAGTACTATTTTAATTAAAATCCTAATTTAAATTATTCTAAAAATAACCAAATAAATCTTACTGTGACAACAATCTAACATGTGACTAGGAGCAAAAAGAATTAAATTAAAAACTATTTTTAAACTCAAGTTATTCACAATCTAGGGTTTGAAGCAAATTTGAACAAATTCAAATTTAAACCATTCAAATTTGAAAACTAATGGCACAAACAGAAACTAGACAAAATTTTGAATCTAATGCAAAAAGAATCACTCAAAAACATCAAATATCCTAAAAGATATAAGCAATTTAATACAGAAACTAAAAACAGAAAATAAATGGAAAAACAGAAAAGAAACTTTCAAAACCCCTTTAGGTCTAACCTTTAGTCCCGGTTGGAGACACCAACCGGGACTAAAGCCTCAACCCCTTTAGTCCGGGTTGGTGTCTCCAACCGGGACTAAAGGTCTAACCTTTAGTCCCGGTTGGAGACACCAACCGGGACTAAAGGGGTTCGCACCGGCCGCATCCTGCCGCAGCCCCTTTAGTCCCGGTTGGTATCTCCAACCGGGACTAAAGGTTGCGTTTGACCCGGGACTAAAGCTAGCCGAGCCCCGTCCGGCGTCCTAGCCGCTCGAACCGGGACTAATGCTCACATTAGTCCCGGTTCGTAACGCGACCGGGACTATTGATCCTTCCGGCTAGAACGAAAGCCCTATTTTCTACTAGTGGACTCTTCCAACGGCCGGTACTCCCACGACCAGCGCTCCTCCTGCTAGACAACATCGGTCCTCTAACTTGCGTCATCGGTGCCGCTCCTCCGATTTCCCCGGAGGAGACGATGCCGGGACGAAGGATCTGATCCGATGGCCGCTGGCAAGTGTGGCGCGGAGGGGTCGGGGTGGTCCGTGCCACGGAGGTGGTGGTGGAGATCAGAGAGGAGGGGGAGAGTTGGGTGCTCGGCGGCATCTGCAGGGTGCTTGCTGGAATGCCGATGCAGATGGGCGCCACCGCACTCGCTGGCGGGTTCAATTTCTCCATTTACTCCAGAGGCGCCACCGCTACTGCTCTCTGCCTCAACTCACCACCACCACCGTCGTCAGGTCAGAATCAAAGGTCGAAGAGTGACAGATACGGGGAAACAGAGGAAGACAGTGGATGTAGATGGTGGCAGCAGCATTGGCTGTGGCTCCCATGCGGCGGCTTTAGCTAGGTGATTGACTAATGTGCTCCTCTCCCTTCTCCCCTATGTGATCCCTGTTTCTTGTGCTGATTTATTTGTGGCCATGCAGAAGCTCGTAACTCACTGGCTAAAATTTGTGGACAGCTGCACGAGGACTTCGGGAGGAACTGGATATGCCATTACTCAGTGCATACTTGGATTCTCTTTGTACACTAAGTTCTGGGCATTTGTTAATTTTGCTCAACCTGGACATACTATTACTTCAGCAACTGTAACTTATGTTAGCCCATTTTCCTTTGGTCGTCAGATTAATCAATTGTTTGCATTTAAGAAAAAGGTCACTGTCCTGCTCTCTAAGGTATGTGAGATTAACAGGTTGTCTTGACATCACAACTTTGGATTTTTGTGGAATGCAAAGCAAAAAAGTTCTGCATTATCCTAGAAGAAAATTCAGTTAAATATAGTCCTTGAGTTTAAACTAGGACGTGACTTTCCAACCGTTGTAAATGGTTTGTGTAAAAAGTATGGACACATAAAAGATCTCGGCAAAATAATTGTATCCATGAAAGTAATAAGTGGATAGAATGTTGATTGAATATTGTGTTTGTGGAACACCAACTAATTTCTTATATTTCATTCGAGTAATTTAGACAACATATTTTAGTGAGTCCTGGTAGCTATTTAACTCCTTATCATCTTCTACAGGGGATGTTATCTTCTTGACTCGACATTTTCCGGAACAATTACAAGCTGATAGGTGACTTCTACAACGGAATTTGAACAAGTAATTCCAGATGGAGGGATTATTTTTCTTAACTTACTACAATATGCTCCTTAGACATGGATTATTCATGTATGTGTGTACACTAACTTTGACACACTCCCTATCTGAGCCTTCAATTCATGTTGCAGCTTCTGAATTCTTGTGTCTCTGTTGATGCCCAGTGTTACTTTCCTTTGTTGATGCCTGTAGCAACTTAGTTACATTCAGAATTTTCAGAAGTAAAATTTCAGCAAATGTTAACGAAAACCAACTTCACGGTCCTAACTCAGAGGTATACTGTTATCCAGTACTTGTTCTAGGAAGGATACTAAACCTTATATACTATGACTTTTGATAAGATACTTATATTTACTGCTATGTAACCCTTACATTAGGTGTTTAACTCTCAAAAAGCATACACGAGAATGTACTGAATATGGTGCAAAATTGATTATCATATGACCATTGTATAGTCTGTCTCACAGAAATTAATGTATAAATAGAAAAGAAGCAATCCAAATGCATTTGATATATATTACACATGAGAAAATGAAAAAGCAAATTGAACGAATTAGGTGGTCTAGACGTAAAAAAATCTTATCAAAAGATGCTGCAAAGCCTACATGATGTGTTACGTTGGTCAATTAACATTGCCAATTGTTGGTTACTGTAGCTCATTGTTTTACTCATGAGCCTGTTGCCAGCCTTGCATGCTGATTTTCTTATTGTTGGTTAACTTTATTTTTGGACATTATTGTTGGTTAACTTTGCTAAATGATAGCGATTGTAGATTATGGAATCCTTGAAATGTTTTTTTGGTAACATGATCTTGTTTTAATTTAACAGGGTCATGCCAGGAATTGCACTAGAGAGACCCAATATCATGCTAACCATTAGATGAACGAGTTGTTGCAAGTCATATATGCCCCAATTTTTTTTTATCGTATCATTTAGAGGCTATATAAAGCTTCATTCTGCTCTAAGATTTCATAACTTGGATTTATATGATGATAGCAATATGCATGAACCAATATGACACTAGGAACCTTTTAGTTTATATGATGGAAGTGTAAGAGACTGTGCTTGCCTAATTATTATTATTTTGTTCCAAAGGTATGCTTGCTCATCTATATCTCTTCATTTTGCTTGCAGGTGTGCTTCCATGATTTCTTTTCAATGTTTGATTTCATTGCTTACAGTTTGAGCTTGGTCACAAAAACATGGTTGGTATAGAGTCATTCCTCATTCTTTAGCTGAGATTCAGACTCTAATATATGCACGAAGTTTGATCAGCAAATGTCAGAGAGTAATATGAAGTTTTGAATTGCTAAGATATGTGTAAGACCTTGTAAAAAATTGCAATCTCTAGGTAGCTATTTACTTCATTCTAGGAATTCACTTCATGACAAGACATGGTGCGCTGAAGAAACTTGTTCCATAATTTATTTACCTTGCTTTGCAGATTGATATATTGTGAACAGTTAAGTCAAATGAATAATCTTTATTGTAAATGAGAAATATGATTTATGTTCTTCAACTAAATACAAGTCTCTGCTACAAAGCCCCCAAGCTCCGAGTTTATCACCTCGTGATGACTTGTCAGTAGATATATAGGCAAAATACATCCTACTACCGGGTGTAGTTACACTCATATCTCATATACTACCATGTGGTAGTATATATATACTACTTTATCATTTTTAGTATGTTCATATATTATATCTTAGATACTCCAAAACGAGTTATGTGAAAAAATTGCATGTAAGCCCATGTTTTTATCATATTTGTGAAATACGTACATATTTGTACGTAAAAAGGAGTATGCTCAAAAAACGTACGTACTCTCCAATATAATAGATACTACCTACAACGTACAAAACCAAAGTGGGAGTAACTACACCCGGTAGTAGGGAAAATTTGTCTCATATATATATATATGCTATTGGAGTTGAAGAAAACAAAAAGTCGGGGAACTACCCAATCGGGTAGACCAACAAGACAAAGGGGACCCGGCATGGAGACAAGACCCAGCGTGGAGACAGGATCCGGCGTGGAGACAAAACCCGGCCTGGGAGGACCCGGCTTGGAAGGACAACCCGACAGCATCAACGTGTGCAAACCTGGCAGGACTAGACGTCTTCGACGGCTCATCTTCCTCGACGCTGACGACCCGGCAACCTTGATGCTCATGACCCGGCAATCTCTTCATCCACATTTCAGCATCCATTACGTCAAATGACCCAGTAAAAGCTCCACGTCCCAGGAAGACAAAAGCATCAACAAAATCAAGACCTTCCGCCCGACTCGACGAGTCACCCGAAAGCTCGGGGGCTACTGTCATGGATATGGGACATGGGTACCCTCACGGAGGTAGAACGTGGCCCAACATGGGGGTGGCCCAGCAGGCCAGCTCCAACAGTTTGAATAAGACCCGGAGTAATATCCGGCTTGTAATAGAAGATGAGACTAGTTTGTATCCTACTAGGACTCTACATGTAAGCCAGCCCCTTTAACTTATATAAGGAGGGGCAAGGCGCCCCAAGAGGGCAGAACCTAGAGAACCTCCAGAATCTCTGAGGCTAGACACAACTAAAGGAGAGTCGGCTCATATGGCGACTCCCTCATGAGCATACGGAATAAGACCTAGCCACAAACAGCACGTAGGGCTATTACTGGATGATGTTTCCCGGGGCCCGAAGCTGTCTAAATCTTGTCTCTCATGTGCTAACCCACCTCGATGATCTCCATGCGTACTAATCCCCACAATCATCTACGGATGATACCGTTGATAAACAACATCGACAGGACCAGTCCGTCGCGCTGAAGAAGAAAATTGTGGCCGCGCAGCGTTCTGCCGATGCTCGGGTTGAGGCCGAGGACTGGGCCAAGCGGCTGGGGAAGAAGCTCCAGTGTCTTGGGGCCACCGCTGCGCGTGAGTTCTTCACTGCCTGTCTTAATTATCTTTCTGGTATCCTATTTTGTTTTTTGCCACTGACGTTTGTGCCTGTTGTTGGGGATGTTCACTATGGTTGAGACCCGATGTGAGCGTGACCCGGCCCTGAGCCTTATGGTACAGTGAGTCACCTCACCGACGGGTCAAGATGAAGGCGATCGAAGATGGGCCTGAAGCCCAAAGTGAGACCCGGCAGGCGGCCGGCTCTCCGCAAGCCTTGTGGGCCGGCTCTAGAAGAAGGCCCAGAAGGAGGAATCTTACCAACCTAAAAGAGCAAGATAAGATCAAGAGTTAGAATAGGTTACGGGTCGAGAGTACGACTCGGAAACTTCTGTAAGACTAGGGACTCGACCTATCATATAAAGGGGAGCCCCTATGACCAAAAGACTAAGTTGCAATCTCTCGAGAGCTAGGCTAGCGAATCCGCACCCTTGTAATCGAGATCCACATCAATATCAATCAAGCAGGAGTAGTCATTTACCTCCACCGTGAGGGGCCGAACCTGGGTAAACTCGCGTCTCTCGTTTACGATCAACCCCATTCAAGCTTCCACCTAGTTATGATTGCCTCACCACTAAGTCCTTTCACGAGGACATCTGCCGTGACAAAACCACGACAGTTGGCGCCCACCATGGGGCCAGCGCACGGTGGTATTGAGTTCTTGGAGGGAGCTCTCCCAGGGATCGAGAGTTACGCGATCGGTCAGATGATGAAGATTCGTCGCGGCAAGCTCTACATCGACGACTCTGGCTGGGGTCCCGAGGCCGACTCAATCGAGTATGGGTACCGGGTCCCCTTTGGCAAGATCCATGTCTTCATCGGCGTAATTGGCGAGTTTGGCCCCGAGCTGAACATCACCACCGACACCATCGAGTTAGCTCGTCGTGCCAGACCCGGCCAGGCCAGACCCGGCCGGATCCATGCTTTCATTGGCTTCACACAAGGAGTGGATCTGTCAAACAATTCTGCGTCTGGTGATGACACGCTCATCTACTCTGATGGCGAGTCGTCGGTTGGAGACACCGAGTCAATCCTTCCTCTATTTGATGAGAAGTTGGGAGGTTACTTTGATGATGAGGTTTTCCCAGAGTCTTACGAGCCAACTCGGTTCGCGGCGGTCTATATGGAAGGGAACCAGAATCAGCCTCGTTATGATGAGGGTGGGCGTTTGATCACAGATCCGTCCACAAACCGTAACCCTGCTGGTGCTGCGACGGGTCAGAATCTCATAGCGGCCAGCTCAACGGTCGCCGGCTCTCAGAAAACGGTGACACAGGCACTCACCGAGATGATGACTACCCTTGGGACGCTCTTGTCAGAGCCGGTTACCGCTGAGAACGCGGAAGCACGCAACGCAGAGATTACAAAGTGTCGCGAGCAGTTGGCCAAGATTCAGGAGGATATCAATGCTGAGAATGCATGTATGGCAGAGACACAGGCCCATATCCTCAGCGAGACCAGACATTTGGAGGCGGAAGCCGTTCATCTCACTTTTCATCAGAACGAGTCAAAGGCAGTACACCGGAGGAGACATCAGAGCCGGCTTCCGGCAAGCATTGAGTCGGCGCGGTTATTTGGCACACCGCGGGACCTGATCACTCCGACAAACCAGGGGGCTGGCGCTGGAACGCCGGGCGTAATACCTGTCATACCCCAATTGACTCAGAACAACCCTCCCAGTGCGGCTTAGCAGCAGCCGCCGGCTCGTCAGCAGCAGTCGCCGGCTCAGCAGCAGCAGCAGCCGCCGGCTCAGCAGCAGATACCAGACCAATACCCACCTCATCGTTTCCGGATGTCGGCTGGACATTATTCCAATCCAGTCAATAACGTGCTGGCGGCGACTCACAATTTAGCTGCGATTCCCATCGAGGGGAATAGTCCAGCGGAGATTGAAGCCAGGAACGCTATTGCGATGTTGAAAACAGCAGTCACGCAGCAGGCGAATTATTCTCACAGTCAACACCGGCTTCCTTCTACTCCTCATCAGAGTTGCAGTAGGAGCAGACATGCCGAGTCACCAGCAGTTTCCAGTAGTGCACAACACCGGAGGGCGCAACAGCCACTTCTAGATCAACCACAGCCAGTGGTCTTAAATGCACAGGCGATTGTTGACGCTGCTCATCCCCTATGCTACTTGTAGACTGCGTTGGTCTTTCCCCGAAGAGGAGAAGATGATGCAGTATAGTAGAGATAAGTATTTCCCTCAGTTAAGAACCAAGGTTATCAATCTAGTAGGAGAACCAAGCAAAATTCCATTAAGTGCACCTGCACACACAAAAGCAAACACTTGCACCCAACGCAAATAAGAGGGTTGTCAATCCTCTTAGCGGTTATTTACAAGGATTAAATCTTATAGAGATAAATAGATAAACTGAAATACTAAATAAAATAAAGGTAAATAAATTGCACGCATAACCTTCCCTCTTTGGTGGTACCGGTAAAAGGCAAGACAATAGACCAAGTTAAGGCCTCCCCATCCAGGCAAGTGTGGTTGCACTGATGAGCTCGATTCGGTGGCACTATGGCTCGATCCAGCCAACGGAGGAGGTTGTTATTATTAAGTCACATTCTTTATCATTGCAATAGCAGTAACAATGCATGAAGTAACAACTATGGAAACGTGACAACCTATCTCCATATAATATAACACTGAGTCATTAGTGAAACAATGTTTAAATGGCAAGTTTATTACTTTACAAGTTCTAGCTGTAAGTTACGACCATCTGAACCCTTGCATGAAACCGGCAAATAAACCAGTAGCCACCAGAACGGTTTTACAACTCAGATCCGGGACGTTACTGGAATAACTCAACCTCGGCTCAAGACGGCTGAAAAGTAGCTCAGAGCATGAGACGGTGTTGATAAAAAGAAAGTAGTAATTCCCTAAGATGGCTGAGGAACAGCTCAGAGCATAGGGTCACCACTATAGAAAGAAATTCAGCAGCTGCCCGAGATGGCCGAAAAGCAGCTCAGAACCCGGGCCAGTTGTTGAAAAGAGAACATAAAGTCGGCATCCACTCCGGACGGCCGGAAGTAGCTCAGACACAGGCGTGGTGCCGTCACCAAAGAAAGGCAGGCAAGGGTTCATTAGCGTCACATACAGCTCACCACTACGCATACGAGCATGAGCATATTAATTTAAACACGCAAGAATAACACAGATCAATGCTTTAGGGCACATATCAGATGGTCGGCTTGCCTAGGGGTGAAGGAATACTCCGGGAGAAGTGCGATCACCTCGCGGAAGAATTTGCCAAAAAAGATTCCCTCTCAAAGGGGCTGAATAGAGGGCAGGGGCAAAATGGTCATTTTTAGAATGTGTAAACATTATGAAAGTGACCTCATCAGAATGGGCTCGACAAGCTGAGAAAGTGGGCTTTGGAATCACCTGATTCGGAGTCACGGTTAAAAAGTTGTGGCCGTTCGTTGTTTAGGCAGAAAACAAATAGAAAAGTATTCATTTATGCGCTTAACTGACGAACATCCACTATTTAAAGGGTTCGGCCGGCCGCTAAGAGGGAAGGCGTATTTCCGTGGAATACGCTTTCTCACAGTGAAAGCGTATTTTCTCCTGGAACAACAACCGAATACGATTTCAGAAGAGGGAAAGCGTACTCCGCGGAGTACGTCTCCACTTATGTGCCTGGGCCTGGCCCTGTGTCGCTTACAGGTGGGTCCCATGCATCTCTCTCTCTCCTCCCGCCTTCTTCTCCTTCTTCCCGATGTGCACCCGCAGAACAGAGGGAGGCCACCGGCACCGGCGTGCGTCCGACCGACTCCGGCCACCCCCGGTGGAGCTTGGACCACCGGAGTGACCTCCGCAACGTGGCGCATCCATCCCTCTACTCCACGCGCACCAGGAGGCTCCGGGCCAAGCAAGGCTTCAGCCGCGGCAGACGTCGACGTCGGCCAACTTGAGGCACTCTCCGTGGTGCGTCTGAGGAAGACCCGATCAAGGAGAAGCCTCAGAGGTGTCTAGGGAGAACCGTGGTGAAGATAGGAGGGAGAGAAGAGGCTCGGTTGGCTCGAATTTAAGGCGAGGGTGGCGGCGGTCATGGCGACGGTGAGCGGCTAGGAGAGGTCCTCGAGCTAAATTGAGAGACTGGGGAGGTAACTGGGAGGGAGAGGAGGCCGATGGTTAGCTCTAGGAGTGCGGGGAGGGCCTATTTATAGGCCAGCCGGGGCCATCGGATAAGCACGGCCGCTCGGGTGAGCTGGCCGGCGTCCTGTTGCTCGCGGCGAGCTGGCCGTGGACGCGAGTGTTGCCGACCTGACGAGCTCCAGAGTGAGGCGACGGCTCGGGAAGGAAGAGGCCAACGGGAGGGAGAGGACAGAAGAAAACGACGGTGGTCACGGGCATGCAGCACAGTGGCGGGGCTCGCCGTGGCGTGAGGAGGAAGGAATAGGAGGGGGAAGGTGCGGGAGAGGGGGTACGTGGACAGCGCGGAGCCGATGGACATGGCCAGACGAGTGAGGGCTGACCGGAGGTGACCGAACGGAGCTGGCAGAGCTCAGAGCACCACTTTGGCATGCTCTCCGTGTGGTCACCACGGGCACCATGCCTCTAGAGCACCTATTTGACTCTAGGCCATGTCAAATATATGCATCAGAGGTCAGTGAATTGACCTGTGAGGGTTTGGATGGAAGTGGGGGCAAGAGTTGACTGATTGGAGATGACCTAGGTTCTGACCAGCAAGTGTTTGTAGTGGGGTGGGGAAGTTCTCCTTGGCCAAAGATGCTGATTTTTGGTGGAGAGAAGTTATCTACTAAGGTGAATGACTCTGCCCAATTTTACCTCAAGTGGATCAATGCAGCAGGCACTTCCTTCACAAATTGGTATACTGGACAGAGTTGGATTTGAGCTTGCTGGGAACAAATGGATGGCTTTCATGAGCTGAATTTTTGTGCAGAGTGATGATATGGACATATGGAGGTACTCGAAAAATTTCAGCTCATTTGGATGCCCTATGAAAGTACTTCCTTCACAGAGCTTCCTGCTGTACAGAAACTAGATGGAATTTTTGGGAGAAATTGGCTAGATAAAATGATGTGGATTTTTGCATGCTCACATCATATAGGGACTGTGAGGTCCTGGATTAATTTCAAGAATTTTGAAGCAACATAAAATATAGTTGCTTCACAACCTCAAAATGGGTCCAGAAACAAGAACTGGATGATGCTCTCAAACTTTGAACTGTGGAACTTGGGTTCTTGATGGAAATGGTAAAGATATGGATAGGACAAGCTCCACAAATTATTTAGGATTTTTCTTGGCTACCAAAATGGTAGTTCCTTTGGAAAGTGCCCAGAGTGCAATATTGACTTTAAATGGGAAAATGCAATTTCCCCTATTTAATTATGGCCAATATTTTTGTGAGAGCTCAATATGGTCACAAAGAATATCTCCACAAGTTTTCATGAACTTTGGAGATGGATAGATATTTTCCTGGATTTAATTACGTTAAACAGCAGAAAAAGGAATTAATTTTAAATGAAAAATATTGCAAATGACTTGGCAATATTTTTGCATGTCCAAGGTTTATAGAGGTAGGATGATCACTGGGCAAAGTTTGAGAGGCAACAGATCAAAGGAAGTTAGGGTTCCTTTGCAACGGAAGGAATTAGGGTTTCCCTTCCAGAAGATTGGGGGGTAGGGTTTCGGCGACAAAATCCTGAGAGTAAAGTTTGGGTGGCCAAGTTGGGTTGGAGAAAATCTCTGGTTGGATAGGAAAGACAAGGCTAAATGACCATCTTCATATACCCAAAGGCAAGAGAAAATCCGATAACACCGAAAAAAAGACGGGAGTCAAATCCCGCGAAGGAAGAAATCGGGGAGCGAAAACCAGGGTGTTACAAATTTATAGCGCTGGAAATAGGTCAGGAGGGGCAACGAGGGGCCCACAAGCCTGGGGGGTGCGCCCTACCCCCTGGGCGCGCCCTCCAGGCTTGCCCCCTCCTCGTGGCTCTTCTGGTCTTCTCCCAAAGCTTCGTGGGTCTCTTCTGGTCTAGAAAAAATTATTCCAAAGTTTTTTTCTCGTTTGGGCACTTTTTGATAATGATTTTCTGAAAAGGCAAAAATAAGCAGAAAACAGCAACTGGCACTGGGCACTGAGTTAATAGGTTAGTCCCAAAAAATGATATATAATGGCTTATAATTGCATATAAAACATCCAAGATTGATACTATAATAGCATGGAACAATCAAAAATTATAGATACATTGGAGACGTATCAAGCATCCCCACGCTTAATTCCTGCTCGTCCTCGAGTAGGTAAATGATAAAATAGAATTTTTGATGTGGAATGCTACCTATCATGTTTCATCATGTAATCTCTCTCTTACGGTATGAATAATAAGATCTGAATGATTCAAAGCAATAGTCTATAGTTTGATATAAAGACATCAATACTCAGGCATACTAATAAATAATCATGTCTTTCAAAATAAAAATGCTAAAGAACGTTATCCCTACAAAATCATATAATCCTGTCATGCTCCATCTTCTTAACACAAAATATTTATCATGAACAACCCCAGTTTTAGCCAAGCAATTGGTTCATATTTTTTAACGCGCTTCAGTTTTTTCAACCCCCACGCAATACATGAGCGCAAGCCATGGATATAGCACTATGGGTGGAATAGAGTGTGGTGGTAGAGATAAATAAGGAGAAGTCAAAAATAAGAAGATAGTCTCACATCGACGAGGCTAATCAACGGGCTATGGAGATGCCCATCAATTGATGTCAATGCAAAGAGTAGGGATTGCCATGCAATGGATGCACTAAGAGCTATAAGTGTATGAAAGCTCAACATGAAAACTAAGTGGGTGTGCATCCAACTTGCTTGCTCATGAAGACCTCGGGCATTTGAGGAAGCCCATCATCGGAATATACAAGCCAAGTTCTATAATGAAAAATTCCCACTAGTATATGAAAGTGACAAAATAGGAGACTCTCTATATGAAAAACATGGTGCTACTCTGAAGCACAAGTGTGGAAAAAGGATAGTAACATTGCCCCTTCTCTCTTTTTCTCTCATTTTTTTTGTGGCTCTTTTTGGCCTTTTTTTGTCCGGAGTCTCATCCCGACTTGTGGGGGAATCATGGTCTCCATCATCCTTTCCTTACTGGGACAATGCTCTAATAATGATGATCATCACACTTTTATTTACTTACAACTCAATATTACAACTCGATACTAGAACAAATATATGACTCTATATGAATGCCTCTGGCAGTGTACCAGGATGTGCAATGATGCTAGCGTAAAATGTATAAAAATGATGAATGGTGGCTGAGCCACAAATACTATGTCAGCTATATGATCATGCAAAGCAATATGACAATGACGATGTGTGTCATAAAAACGGAATGGTGGAAGTTGCATGGCAATATATCTCGGAATGGCTATGGAAATGCCATGATAGGTAGGTATGGTGGCTGTTTTGAGGAAGATATAAGGAGTCTTATGTGTGATAGAGCATATCATATCATGGGGTTTGGATGCACCGGCGAAGTTTGCACCAACTCTCGATGTGAGAAAGGGCAATGCACGGTACCGGAGAGGCTAGCTTGAGGAAGGGTGAGAGTGAGTATAATCCATGGACTCACATTAGTCATAAAGAACTCACATACTTATTGTGAAAGTTTATTAGCCCTCGAAGCAAAGTACTAATACGCATGCCCCTAGGGGGAGGTTGGTAGGAGTTAACCATCGCATGCCCACGACCGCCACACAAAGGAAGACAATCAAGAATAAATCATGCTCGAACTTCTTAGCATAACGACAGACCATACGTGTGTGGCACCCCGGCTCAGAGAGACCGGAACACCCCGTATTCCAGCCCAGAGATCAAGTCTTCTGGAATACAGAACTGCTTGGCATAGAACAAATCAGCTCTTTATTACAAATTATCGGGGTACAAGGGTCCGATATTACAAAGGTTACAGGGACACGGCGACACTACGCCTGCTAAGGTAGCTCTATGCTAGCAGCGGAACATCTCTTAGCGGAATAACTTCTAGCAGCGGAACAATGGCAACAGTGATGAACTCCACTCCGCAGGGACTCTGGCTGGGACTCATCCTAGAGCGCAACCTCGGGATCCTTGACAAACAGTCAATCACGGCATCACCTGCAATCTGGCATGACACGCCAGGTGAGTACTTTGAATGTACTCGCAAGCTCACAGCAACCAAAGCAATCAAGACATACAACAGCATGGCATTTACAGGTTAATCATCAATGATGAACATGATACTACTAGAACAACATGAGCATGGCATGTACATATAATTCACGATATGAACATGATGATACTAGCACTAGCATGAAAGGGGGTCGATGTTTAAGGTCTCATGGACCAACTTACTCTGCTCGGAGGTTATCTCGTAACCACCATATGTCTCAGACTTACCATCGTGAACATCACATGATCACCTCAGGATCAACCAAGCTCGGTATCAACTATACCATCGTGATCATCACATGACCACACGGAGCTTGATCTCTACCTGTGATCATCGCATGACCACATAAAGATCAACCAACTTCTTTCCTCGTGGAACCGGGGTTGTTTATTATCCAGGTTATTATTTCTGTTGACCCATAGTGTGACCTACTATGAACTGTGTCCATGACCAAGGACGCAGCTATCGATAGATTATACACTCTGCAGAGGTTAGTACACTGTACCCACACCACGGAACTCATGGCCTCGTGCTCCCATTCGGGTGGACCAACGACATTCCGACAAAACCAATCTATTGCATGACACTCTCCCGGCCACTCCGACAAACTCCCCTTTGGGCTATATCTGGGTGGCCCCGATGCCAACTCATGACATCTGCCACCTTTGTGGCCGCCACCGTCATGGCCAAAACAACAACATCGTCCCAAACGGGGACCTCGGTACCGTAAAACTCGGGCACACAAGGCTATGGCCGCCTACCTGATCAGGGTAGCGTGCACCCATAACCTTCCCTAGTAGGAGGCACCGGCGAGAGGCATGACAATAGACCGCATTAGGGCCTCCCCATCCAGGCAAGTGTGGCTGCACTGGTGAGCTCGATTCGGTGGCACCATGACTCAACCAACAGATTTGTCTAAGTTCGATTAATGTCAGGTTCAACTTGAATGGTGATGAGCTGAGTCACAGTAAAATAATATGACAATGCATATGAGCATGATATCAGTGTAACCATGGATGGGCAACATAACATCATTACATCAACAATGATAAATCATTTATTCTACGGGATGCAAATGAGCATGGCATAATGACGATCATGAATACAACAAGTATTAGCATAACGAACTGGAACTACTCATGTGAGCATATCATTATCACTAGCATCGGAAGTGATTACAAGAATAAAGCACAAGAACATAGCATAAGCATGGACATGGATCCACGAGCATATCCAAAGTATTAACAAAATCATTAAATGAGCAAGCAATTATTTAAATATTCAAGTGGAAACCATGGCTACTGCAATGCCATCATGCAAGTGGCTGTTTTGGCTTGCCTGGGGATGGAAGAACCACCGGGAAGAAGTGCGAGACACTCGCGGAAAAATTTGCCGGAACCGATTCCCTCTCGGAGGGGGCTGAATAAGGGCAGGGGCAAAATGGTCATTTTCAGAAGGTTACAGCATGGTGAAAATGATACCATCGGAACGGGCTCGACGAACTGAGATCGTGGGCTTTGGAATCACCTGATTCGGAGTCATGGTCGCGGAGATACGGCCGTTCGTTCGTTAGGCAGAAAATTAAATAAAAATATTCATTTATGCGCTTAACTGACGAACGTCCGCTAAATAAGGGTTTCGGCCGGCGGCTGGAAACAGAAGGCGTATTTCGGGAAAATACACTTTCAATGAATGGAAAGTGCATTTCAGACCGAAGCCGCACTGAAATACGCTTTCAGGCTACCGAAGACGTAATCCCCGAAAGTGCGTCTCCACTTAAAACACCTGGGCCCGGCCGCTGTCTCACTGACGCACGGGTCCCGCCACATCTCTCCCTCTCTCATTCTGGTCGTTGTCTTCCCCTCGACAGAAGACAGAGGAGGCGAGGCTGGGCACAGCCGGCGCTGGCCCCGGCGGCTTCGGCCACCGCCGGCCGAGGGGGAGGCACCGACGGGCTCGGGGTGGAGCGCTGCGTCCATCCAGACCAGTGGCGGACGCCGAGGAGGGCAGGGGCGGCGACAGCTTCGGGCGCCCGCGGCGGAGTATGGCGTAGGCCATGACGGTGGTCAGCGATTGGGTCGCCCCAGAGATGAACTAGGGGAATGGAAAGCTTCGTGGGGGTTTGGTGGTTGCTCTGGTGGCGACAGAAAGGAGGGGGGAGCCTCGGCTTGTTCGAATTTGAGCGGAGCCCGTGGCGGCAATGGCGGCCGTGGGAGGGGCAGAGGAGCTCCCCGAGCTCGGTTGAGAGGCTGGGCGGGGTTCTAGGAGGAAGGAGAGGCTGTGGGTGAGAAGAACCGAGACGGGGGAGGGCTTAAATAGCCATGGCGGGGATGCTCGCGGCCGGACGACGACGGGAGCGTGTGGTTGATGCTCTGGCGCGACCGCGTGCGCGTGCGCACGCGCGGGGGGGGGAAGAGAGAGGCCATGGGGAGTGCACGCGGTGCGGAGATGCCGCGGGGGAGGAAGAAGACAGAAGCAAGGCGACGACAGCCACGGGCACGTGGGGCGGCGTGGCTCGCCGGAGAGGAAAGAGGAAGGAGAGAGGGGGCCAGAGGGGACGCGTGGACACAGGAGAGCTCGAGCAGCGCAGTAGACAAGGTGCGGTGTCGCGAGGACGCCGTTTGGGCCGCGGCAGAGGGGTCCCGGCGGCCAGAGCACGTGTTTGGCCTGCCAGACCGCGTGGTCACCGCGTGCACTGGTGCACGCGGGACTTTAGGGCCGCCCACACTGTGTCTAGAGTGTAGTCCTTCCAAAGTGGGACCTCCCTGAGGTGATAGCTCGAAGAAATCGATGGTGTGCTGATGGGAGTGATCGACTGAAGTTTGCTGTTGCAAACTTAGGCATGAAACTATGGTGAAATGGGATGGGATAAGGGTTAACCAGGATGTCACAGAGGTTTAGGGTAGGAAGGACTACCATCCTGTGGATTTTGAAGAGATTTGGACCAAGATTTAGCATGGTTGCTTCACAACTGCCAATCTGGTCCAGGAAACAAGATCATGAAGTAGCACTCACATGGATGATTTGATTGGGCTGAAAATTGGTAGACGGTGATGATTTGGGCATATGAAGGTACCATAAAAATTTCATACCATTTGGATAAATAAAAATGGTACTTCCTTCACAATGCTCCACACTGGACAGAAGCTTGGGGAATTTGTACAGAAAATGGCGTGACAAAATGATGTGAATTTTGGCATTCTCAAATGATATAGGGATATTTAGGTCATGGATTAATTTCATAATTTTTTAAGCAATATAAAATATAGTTGCTTCACAAACTGAAATTATGACCAGAAACCAAGATTTGAAGTTGTGCTCACATAGATTGTTGGATGGAGATGAAATTTGGTGAAGAGTAATGATTTGATCATATAAATTATCTGCCAAAATTTCAACTTATTTGGATTAGCCTAGCTAGTATTTCCTTTACAAAGCTTCTCTCTGGACAGAAACTTTGGAAATTTGCTGAGCAAGATTTGCTAGGCAAATGAAGCTGAATTTTGGCATGCGGCAATTATTTGGATATGAGAGAGTGTCCAAAATTTTTGAGGGTAATCAAGAAAAGATAAATAGCACTTCCTTCACAAAGTGCCATACTGGACAGAATAGGAAATGAATATTCCTGAATTATTTTTGAACTATGCAAGGATGGATTTTGACATATTTGCAAAAGATATGATCCAAAGAATTTATGCGAATTTTCTGGGAATTTTTGGAATGACAGAAATATAGGTTGCTTCACAACCTAGGGCAAACAGGGTTATTCCTTTAATAGAAAAAGGAATATTCCCAAGAAATAAAAATTGGGGTTGGACTAAGATGGAAATGACATGGCCTTGGAATATATTTGAGAATGACAAGCCACTTGGAAGTGGCAGGAGAGAAGATCTTCCCAGGTTTCAAGACCACAGAGCCACCGAAAAGGAATTCCAAATAAAATCCAAATAAATCCAAAAGAAAAAGAAAGGGCCAAAAATTGGGGTGTTACAACGTGCATGCTTCGGGAATCACAAACCTTAACACCAATATTCTTACTAAACCACAATTATCTACTAGCACCTCCCACATATTACCATCTTAATATCACAAAACTATTGCAAGGAATCAAACTTATCATATTCAGTGATCTACATGAAAGTTTTTATTATATCCCTCTTGAATACCTATCATATCAAGACCAAATTCATAACCCGTGCATATTACCATTGCTATTCATTAGACTCCCAAAAAGATATAAGTGAAGCATGAGAGTGCAACTATTTGTTTAAAATATAACCACCGCCGTGCTCTAAAAGATATAAGTGAAGCACTAGAGCAACTGTCTATCTCAAAAGATATAAGTGAAGCACATAGAGTATTCTAACAAATCACGAATAATGTGTGTCCCTCTCAAAAAGGTGTGTTCAGCAAAGATGATTGTGACAAACTAAAAAGCAAACAAACTATATCACAAGACGCTCCAAGTAAAACACATATCATGTGATGAATAAAAATATAGCTCCAAGTGAGTTACCGATAGATTGTAGACGAAAGTTGGGATGCCTTTCGGGTCATCCCCAAGCTTAGATGCTTGAGTCTTCCTTGAATATTACCTTGGGGTGCCTTGGGCATCCCCAAGCTTAGGCTCTTTCCGCTCCTTATTCCTTTATCCATCGTAGTCTCACCCAAAACTTGAAAACTTCAGCACACAAAACTCAACAAAAACCTCGTGAGATCCGTTAGTATAACAAACAAATCTTAAACTTTTGGTACTGTTATAAATTGATTCATATTTAATATTGGCATAATTCTACTGTACTCCAACTTCTCCATGACTCATACCCCCCAATACGACCCATAGATTCATCAAAATAAGCAAACTATGCAACAAAAACAGAATCTGTCTAAAACCGAACAGTCTGTAAAGAGCTATTTAAAATCCATAATTATTAACTCCAAAAATTCTGAAAATTTCGGACAACTTAAGAAATTCATATACCAATATTGTGTAAAAAAAATCATATTTTTCTGACGATCCAGTACAGAACTAAAATTCTAGCACTGGACGCAAAACTTTCTGTTTTCCAAACAGCATCAATTATACTATCATCAACATCATCCCAAAGGCATTACTTGGCACAAACAATAATTAAAAGATAAAAACACAATCATAATAGAGGATATAATTGTGTAAACACTCAAGAATAGAAAGTAAAAACAAAAATTTATTTTATTCATTGGATTGCCTCCCAACAAGCGCTATTGTTTTATCCCCTAGCTAGGCATAATGCATAGTTTCAAGTGTTCTCATCCTTCATGTTAATTCCATAAGTAGCCCTCATAATAGATTCATAAGGTCTTTTAATTCTGTTTCTAGGGAAGTGTTCCATCCCTTTCTTTAATGGAAATTGAAATCTTATATTACCTTCTTTCATATCAATAATAGCACCTATTGTTCGTAGGAAAGGCCTACCAAGTATTATAGGGCAAGAAGGATTGCATTCAATATCAAGAACTATAAATTCCACGGGAACATAATTTCTATTTGCAAGAATAAGCACATCATTTATTCTACCCAATGGCTTTTTAATAGTGAAATCCGCAAGATGCAAATTAAGGGAACAAGGATCCATGTCGGTGAGACCTAGCACATCACACAAAGACTTTGGTATGGTGGAAACGCTAGCACCAAGATCACAAACGGCATTACATTCATAATCTTTAATTTTGACTTTAATAGTAGGTTCCCATTCATCTTGTAAATTTCTAGGAATTGATACTTCCAACTCAAGTTTTTCTTCATGCGCTTTCATCATGGCTTCTACAATATGTTTAGTGAAAGCTTTATTTTGTTCATATGCATTTGGTGAACTAATCATGGATTGCAAAAAGGAAATACACTCAATTAAGGAATAACTATCATAATTAAAGTCCTTGTAATGCAAAGTAGTGGGTGGCCCCGATGCCAACTCATGACATCTGCCACCTTTGTGGCCGCCACCGTCATGGCCAAAACAACAACATCGTCCCAAACGGGGACCTCGGTACCGTAAAACTCGGGCACACAAGGCTATGGCCGCCTACCTGATCAGGGTAGCGTGCACCCATAACCTTCCCTAGTAGGAGGCACCGGCGAGAGGCATGACAATAGACCGCATTAGGGCCTCCCCATCCAGGCAAGTGTGGCTGCACTGGTGAGCTCGATTCGGTGGCACCATGACTCAACCAACAGATTTGTCTAAGTTCGATTAATGTCAGGTTCAACTTGAATGGTGATGAGCTGAGTCACAGTAAAATAATATGACAATGCATATGAGCATGATATCAGTGTAACCATGGATGGGCAACATAACATCATTACATCAACAATGATAAATCATTTATTCTACGGGATGCAAATGAGCATGGCATAATGACGATCATGAATACAACAAGTATTAGCATAACGAACTGGAACTACTCATGTGAGCATATCATTATCACTAGCATCTGAAGTGATTACAAGAATAAAGCACAAGAACATAGCATAAGCATGGACATGGATCCACGAGCATATCCAAAGTATTAACAAAATCATTAAATGAGCAAGCAATTATTTAAATATTCAAGTGGAAACCATGGCTACTGCAATGCCATCATGCAAGTGGCTGTTTTGGCTTGCCTGGGGATGGAAGAACCACCGGGAAGAAGTGCGAGACACTCGCGGAAAAATTTGCCGGAACCGATTCCCTCTCGGAGGGGGCTGAATAAGGGCAGGGGCAAAATGGTCATTTTCAGAAGGTTACAGCATGGTGAAAATGATACCATCGGAACGGGCTCGACGAACTGAGATCGTGGGCTTTGGAATCACCTGATTCGGAGTCATGGTCGCGGAGATACGGCCGTTCGTTCGTTAGGCAGAAAATTAAATAAAAATATTCATTTATGCGCTTAACTGACGAACGTCCGCTAAATAAGGGTTTCGGCCGGCGGCTGGAAACAGAAGGCGTATTTCGGGAAAATACACTTTCAATGAATGGAAAGTGCATTTCAGACCGAAGCCGCACTGAAATACGCTTTCAGGCTACCGAAGACGTAATCCCCGAAAGTGCGTCTCCACTTAAAACACCTGGGCCCGGCCGCTGTCTCACTGACGCACGGGTCCCGCCACATCTCTCCCTCTCTCATTCTGGTCGTTGTCTTCCCCTCGACAGAAGACAGAGGAGGCGAGGCTGGGCACAGCCGGCGCTGGCCCCGGCGGCTTCGGCCACCGCCGGCCGAGGGGGAGGCACCGACGGGCTCGGGGTGGAGCGCTGCGTCCATCCAGACCAGTGGCGGACGCCGAGGAGGGCAGGGGCGGCGACAGCTTCGGGCGCCCGCGGCGGAGTATGGCGTAGGCCATGACGGTGGTCAGCGATTGGGTCGCCCCAGAGATGAACTAGGGGAATGGAAAGCTTCGTGGGGGTTTGGTGGTTGCTCTGGTGGCGACAGAAAGGAGGGGGGAGCCTCGGCTTGTTCGAATTTGAGCGGAGCCCGTGGCGGCAATGGCGGCCGTGGGAGGGGCAGAGGAGCTCCCCGAGCTCGGTTGAGAGGCTGGGCGGGGTTCTAGGAGGAAGGAGAGGCTGTGGGTGAGAAGAACCGAGACGGGGGAGGGCTTAAATAGCCATGGCGGGGATGCTCGCGGCCGGACGACGACGGGAGCGTGTGGTTGATGCTCTGGCGCGACCGCGTGCGCGTGCGCACGCGCGGGGGGGGGAAGAGAGAGGCCATGGGGAGTGCACGCGGTGCGGAGATGCCGCGGGGGAGGAAGAAGACAGAAGCAAGGCGACGACAGCCACGGGCACGTGGGGCGGCGTGGCTCGCCGGAGAGGAAAGAGGAAGGAGAGAGGGGGCCAGAGGGGACGCGTGGACACAGGAGAGCTCGAGCAGCGCAGTAGACAAGGTGCGGTGTCGCGAGGACGCCGTTTGGGCCGCGGCAAAGGGGTCCCGGCGGCCAGAGCACGTGTTTGGCCTGCCAGACCGCGTGGTCACCGCGTGCACTGGTGCACGCGGGACTTTAGGGCCGCCCACACTGTGTCTAGAGTGTAGTCCTTCCAAAGTGGGACCTCCCTGAGGTGATAGCTCGAAGAAATCGATGGTGTGCTGATGGGAGTGATCGACTGAAGTTTGCTGTTGCAAACTTAGGCATGAAACTATGGTGAAATGGGATGGGATAAGGGTTAACCAGGATGTCACAGAGGTTTAGGGTAGGAAGGACTACCATCCTGTGGATTTTGAAGAGATTTGGACCAAGATTTAGCATGGTTGCTTCACAACTGCCAATCTGGTCCAGGAAACAAGATCATGAAGTAGCACTCACATGGATGATTTGATTGGGCTGAAAATTGGTAGACGGTGATGATTTGGGCATATGAAGGTACCATAAAAATTTCATACCATTTGGATAAATAAAAATGGTACTTCCTTCACAATGCTCCACACTGGACAGAAGCTTGGGGAATTTGTACAGAAAATGGCGTGACAAAATGATGTGAATTTTGGCATTCTCAAATGATATAGGGATATTTAGGTCATGGATTAATTTCATAATTTTTTAAGCAATATAAAATATAGTTGCTTCACAAACTGAAATTATGACCAGAAACCAAGATTTGAAGTTGTGCTCACATAGATTGTTGGATGGAGATGAAATTTGGTGAAGAGTAATGATTTGATCATATAAATTATCTGCCAAAATTTCAACTTATTTGGATTAGCCTAGCTAGTATTTCCTTTACAAAGCTTCTCTCTGGACAGAAACTTTGGAAATTTGCTGAGGAAGATTTGCTAGGCAAATGAAGCTGAATTTTGGCATGCGGCAATTATTTGGATATGAGAGAGTGTCCAAAATTTTTGAGGGTAATCAAGAAAAGATAAATAGCACTTCCTTCACAAAGTGCCATACTGGACAGAATAGGAAATGAATATTCCTGAATTATTTTTGAACTATGCAAGGATGGATTTTGACATATTTGCAAAAGATATGATCCAAAGAATTTATGCGAATTTTCTGGGAATTTTTGGAATGACAGAAATATAGGTTGCTTCACAACCTAGGGCAAACAGGGTTATTCCTTTAATAGAAAAAGGAATATTCCCAAGAAATAAAAATTGGGGTTGGACTAAGATGGAAATGACATGGCCTTGGAATAGATTTGAGAATGACAAGCCACTTGGAAGTGGCAGGAGAGAAGATCTTCCCAGGTTTCAAGACCACAGAGCCACCGAAAAGGAATTCCAAATAAAATCCAAATAAATCCAAAAGAAAAAGAAAGGGCCAAAAATTGGGGTGTTACAACGTGCATGCTTCGGGAATCACAAACCTTAACACCAATATTCTTACTAAACCACAATTATCTACTAGCACCTCCCACATATTACCATCTTAATATCACAAAACTATTGCAAGGAATCAAACTTATCATATTCAGTGATCTACATGAAAGTTTTTATTATATCCCTCTTGAATACCTATCATATCAAGACCAAATTCATAACCCGTGCATATTACCATTGCTATTCATTAGACTCCCAAAAAGATATAAGTGAAGCATGAGAGTGCAACTATTTGTTTAAAATATAACCACCGCCGTGCTCTAAAAGATATAAGTGAAGCACTAGAGCAACTGTCTATCTCAAAAGATATAAGTGAAGCACATAGAGTATTCTAACAAATCACGAATAATGTGTGTCCCTCTCAAAAAGGTGTGTTCAGCAAATATGATTGTGACAAACTAAAAAGCAAACAAACTATATCACAAGACGCTCCAAGTAAAACACATATCATGTGATGAATAAAAATATAGCTCCAAGTGAGTTACCGATAGATTGTAGACGAAAGTTGGGATGCCTTTCGGGTCATCCCCAAGCTTAGATGCTTGAGTCTTCCTTGAATATTACCTTGGGGTGCCTTGGGCATCCCCAAGCTTAGGCTCTTTCCGCTCCTTATTCCTTTATCCATCGTAGTCTCACCCAAAACTTGAAAACTTCAGCACACAAAACTCAACAAAAACCTCGTGAGATCCGTTAGTATAACAAACAAATCTTAAACTTTTGGTACTGTTATAAATTGATTCATATTTAATATTGGCATAATTCTACTGTACTCCAACTTCTCCATGACTCATACCCCCCAATACGACCCATAGATTCATCAAAATAAGCAAACTATGCAACAAAAACAGAATCTGTCTAAAACCGAACAGTCTGTAAAGAGCTATTTAAAATCCATAATTATTAACTCCAAAAATTCTGAAAATTTCGGACAACTTAAGAAATTCATATACCAATATTGTGTAAAAAAAATCATATTTTTCTGACGATCCAGTACAGAACTAAAATTCTAGCACTGGACGCAAAACTTTCTGTTTTCCAAACAGCATCAATTATACTATCATCAACATCATCCCAAAGGCATTACTTGGCACAAACAATAATTAAAAGATAAAAACACAATCATAACAGAGGATATAATTGTGTAAACACTCAAGAATAGAAAGTAAAAACAAAAATTTATTTTATTCATTGGATTGCCTCCCAACAAGCGCTATTGTTTTATCCCCTAGCTAGGCATAATGCATAGTTTCAAGTGTTCTCATCCTTCATGTTAATTCCATAAGTAGCCCTCATAATAGATTCATAAGGTCTTTTAATTCTGTTTCTAGGGAAGTGTTCCATCCCTTTCTTTAATGGAAATTGAAATCTTATATTACCTTCTTTCATATCAATAATAGCACCTATTGTTCGTAGGAAAGGCCTACCAAGTATTATAGGGCAAGAAGGATTGCATTCAATATCAAGAACTATAAATTCCACGGGAACATAATTTCTATTTGCAAGAATAAGCACATCATTTATTCTACCCAATGGCTTTTTAATAGTGAAATCCGCAAGATGCAAATTAAGGGAACAAGGATCCATGTCGGTGAGACCTAGCACATCACACAAAGACTTTGGTATGGTGGAAACGCTAGCACCAAGATCACAAATGGCATTACATTCATAATCTTTAATTTTGACTTTAATAGTAGGTTCCCATTCATCTTGTAAATTTCTAGGAATTGATACTTCCAACTCAAGTTTTTCTTCATGCGCTTTCATCATGGCTTCTACAATATGTTTAGTGAAAGCTTTATTTTGTTCATATGCATTTGGTGAACTAATCATGGATTGCAAAAAGGAAATACACTCAATTAAGGAATAACTATCATAATTAAAGTCCTTGTAATGCAAAGTAGTGGGTGCATTACTATTTAAAGTTTTGACCTCTCCAAACCCACTTTTTTCATTTCTTTCATTAAGATTATCACCCTCCAAGCAATTGGGACTCCTTCTTTCTAAAGTTGACTCTTATTCAGTCCCTTTTTCATCAAGTTTTATGTTACTAAATAATGATTCGATAGGAGTGACACCAATCATTTTAATATCCTCATCATTACTACGATAGAAATCGGGTGGAATCGCTTTTTCTACAAATTCTCGCTTAGCTCTCAACCTAGCGGTCCTTTCTTTACTTTCATTAATGGAGACATAGATAGCTTTAATAGACTCATTTATATCATGCTTGGGTAGCAAAATTTTAGTTTTGAGATTTTCCACATCATGAGCAATTATATCCATGTTCCTAGCCAATTCATCAACTCTATTCAATTTTTCTTCTATCATAGCATTGAAATTCTTTTGAGAATTAATAAATTATTTAATATTACATTCAAGATCAGTAGGTATCCTATTATTATTATTATAAGAATTACCATAAGGATTGCCATAATTATTAGAGGATTTTCCAGGAAACGGTCTAGGATTGAAATTACCCCTATAAGCATTGTTGTTGAAATTATTTCTAGAGACAAAAATCACATCAATAGCATCATTATTTTGCTCAATCAAGGTAGAAAATGGCACACCATTAGGATCAATATGAGTATTTTTACTAGCAACCAATTTCAATAAAGCATCCATCTTATCACTCAAAGTATTAATTTCTTCAACAGAATTTACCTTCTTACCAGTTGGAGTTCGTTTAGTGTGCCATTGGGAATAATTTGTCATGATATTGTCAAGAAGTTTTGTAGCTTCTCCCAATGTAATTTCCATAAAAGTACCACCTGCGGTAGAGTCTAGCAAATTTCTAGAAATAAAGTCTAGTCCTGCATAAAAAATTTGTATAATCATCCATAAATTTAAGCCATGAGTTGGGCAATTTCTTATCATTAATTTCATTCTCTCCCAAGATTGTGCAACATGTTCATGCTCAAGTTGCTTAAAATTCTTAATTTGATTTCTTAAATAAATAATCTTAGCGGGAGGAAAATACTTGGTAATAAAAGCATCCTTACACTTATGCCAAGAATCAATACTATTTCTAGGCAAGGATGAGAACCAAGTTTTAGCGCGATTTCGTAGTGAGAACAGAAATAATTTTAATTTGACAATATCATTATCCACATCTTTCTTCTTTTGCATATCACAAAGTTCGACGAAAGTATTTAGATGGGATGCAGCATCTTCATTAGGACTACCAGAAAATTGTTCTTTCATAACAAGATTAAGCAAAGCAGCATTAATGTGAAACGACTCTGCACTAGTGGCGTGAGGAGCAATAGGAGTACTAATAAAATCATTATTATTAGTATTGGAAAGTCACACAATTTTGTATTTTCTTGAGACAACGCGACGAAGCAAGCAAACTAGCAAACAAGCAAATAAAAATATTTTTGTGTTTTTGTAAAAAAAAATAGAAGTGGGGGAGATGAAAACGAGAGGCAAATGCAAATAAAAGGCAAATAGAATAAATGCAAGTGGATGATAGTTTGTGCGAAGGTACTTGGTAATTCTGATGATGTCTCCCCGGCAACGGCGCCAGAAATTCTTCCTGCTACTTGTAGACTGCGTTGGTATTTCCCCGAAGAGGAGAGGATGATGCAGTATAGTAGAGATAAGTATTTCCCTCAGTTAAGAACCAAGGTTATCAATACAGTAGGAGAACCAAGCAAAATTCCGCTAAGCGCACTTGCACACACAAAAGCAAACACTTGCACCCAACGCAAATAAGAGGGTTGCCAATCCTCTTAGCGGTTATTTGCAAGGATTAAATCTTATAGAGATAAATAGATAAACTAAAATACTAAATAAAATAAAGGTAAATAAATTGCAGCAAGGTATTTTTAGGTTTTTAATATATGATAAAGTAGACCCGGGGGCCATAGTTTTCACTAGAGGCTTCTCTCGAACACATAGCATACGGTGTGTAGACAAATTACTGTTGGGAAATTGATAGAAAAGCAAATAATTATGATGGATTCATGGCAATGATCATGTATATAGGCATCACGTCAGAGACAAGTAGACCGACTCCTTCCTGCATCTACAACTATTACTCCACCCATCGACCGCTATCCAGCATGCATCTAGGGTATTAAGTACGAAATAGAGTAACGCCTTAAGCAAGATGACATGATGTAGACAAAGTAAACTCAAGAAATATGATTAAACCCATATTTTTATCCTTAATGGCAACAATACAAATACATGTCATGTCCCCTACTTTCACTGGGATTGAGCACCGCAAGATTGAACCCATCACAAAGCACCTCCCCCATTGCAAGACAAATCAATCTAGTAGGCCAAACCAAATCGATAGATCGGAGAGAAATACAAAGCTATAATAATCATGCATAAAAGAGTTCAGAGAAGACTCAAATATTTCTCATGAATAATCTGATCATAAACTCACAATTCATCGGATCCCAACAAACACACCGTAAAAGAAGATTACATCGGATAGAACTCCAAGAACATCGAGGAGAACATGGTATTGAAGATCAAAGAGAGAGAAGAAGACATCTAGCTACTAGTTATGGACCCGTAGGTCTGTGGTAAACTACTAACACATCATCGAAGGGTAGCAAGGTTGATGTAGAAGCCCTCCGTGATCGATTCCCCCTCCGGCAGAGTACCGGAAAAGGCCCCCGGATGGGATCGTGGAAGAACAGAGGCTTGCGGCGGTGGAAAGGTTTTCTCTTCTGGCTCTCTGGGGGTTTCCCAATATTTGTGAATTTATAGAAGTGGAATTAGGTCAAAAGGAGTCACGTGGGCTCCACAAGGTACCACGGCGCCCCCCTGGGGCACGCCCTAGTGCCTTGTGAAGCCCCCGTGGGGCTTCTGGCCTCCTCCCGAAGCTTCCCAGGTTTATTTTGTCCAGAAAAAAATCCCCAAAAAGTTTCGTGGCATTTCGACTTCATTTGGTACTGTTTCTCTAAAAAGCCAAAAACAAGCAGAAAACAGCAACTGGCACTAGGCATTGGGTTAATAGGTTAGTCCCAAAAAATGATATATAATTGCATACAATTGCATATAAAAACATCCAAGATTGATACTATAATAGCATGGAATAATCAAAAATTATAGATACGTTGGAGACGTATCAAGCATCCCCAAGCTTAATTCCTGCTCGTCCTCGAGTAGGTAAATGATAAAAATAGAATTTTTGATGTGGAATGCTACCTATCATGTTTCATCATGTAATCTCTCTCTTACGGTATGAATAATAGGATCCAAATGATTCAAAGCAATAGTCTATAGTTTGATATAAAGACATCAATACTCAGGCATACTAGCAAACAATCATGTCTTTCAAAATAAAAATGCTAAAGAACGTTATCCCTACAAAATCATATAATCCTGTTATGCTCCATCTTCTTCACACAAAGTATTTATCATGCACTACCCCGATGACAAGCCGAGCAATTGGTTCATACTTTTTAACGCGCTTCAGCTTTTTGAACTCCCACTCAATACATGAGCGCAAGCCATGGATATAGCACTATGGGTGAAATAGAATATGGCGGTAGAGATAAATAAGAGAAGTCAAAAATGGAGAAAGTCTCACATCAACGAGGCTAATCAACGGGCTATGGAGATGCCCATCAATTGATGTCAATGCGAGGAGTAGGGATTGCCATGCAACGGATGCACTAAAAGCTTTAAGTGTATGAAAGCTCAACATGAAAACTAAGTGGATGTGCATCCAACTTGCTTGCTCATGAAGACCTCGGGCATTTGAGGAAGGCTGTCATCGGAATATACAAGCCAAGTTCTATAATGAAAAATTCCCACTAGTGTATGAAAGTGACAAAATAGGAGACTCTCTATATGGAAAACATGGTGCTACTCTGAAGCACAAGTGTGGAAAAGGATAGTAACATTGCCCCTTCTCTCTTTTTCTCTCATTTATTATTTTTTACACAAAGTATTTATCATGAACAACCCCGGTTCTAGCCAAGCAATTGGTTCATACTTTTTAACGCGCTTCAGATTTTTCAACTCACGCAATACATGAGCGCAAGCCATGGATATAACACTATGGGTGGAATAGAGTATGGTGATAGAGACAAATAAGAGAAGTCAAAAATGGAGAAAGTCTCACATCAACGAGGCTAATCAACGGGCTATGGAGATGCCCATCAATTGATGTCAATGCGAGGAGTAGGGATTGCCATGCAACAGATGCACTAAGAGCTATAAGTGTATGAAAGCTCAACATGAAAACTAAGTGGGTGTGCATCCAACTTGCTTGCTCATGAAGACCTCGGGCATTTGAGGAAGCCCATTCCTCGGAATATACAAGCCAAGTTATATAATGAAAAATTCCCACTAGTATATGGAAGTGACAAAATAGGAGACTCTCTATATGAAAAACATGGTGCTATTCTGAAGCACAAGTGTGGAAAAGGATAGTAACGTTGCCCCTTCTCTCTTTTTCTCTCATTTATTTTTTTTCTTTTTCTTTTTTTTCTTCTCTTCTTCTTCTCTTTTTTTTCTTTCTTTCCTTTTTTTCATGGCTCTTTTTCGTCTCTTTTTTTCTATTTTTTTATTTTTGTCCGGAGTCTCATCCTGACTTGTGGGGGAATCATAGCCACCATCATCCTTTCCTCACTGGGACAATGCTCTAATAATGATGATCATCACACCTCTATTTACTTACAACTCAAAATTACAACTCGAAACTAGAACAAAAATATGACTCTATATGAATGCCTCTGGCAGTGTACCAGGATGTGCAATGATGCTAGCGTAACATGTATGAAAATGATGAACGGTGCCTGAGCCACAAATACTATGTCAGCAATATGATCATGCAAAGCAATATGACAATGATGATGTGTGTCATAAAAACGGAACGGTGGAAGTTGCATGGCAATATATCTCGGAATGGCTATGGAAATGCCATGATAGGTAGGTATGGTGGCAGTTTTGAGGAAGATATAAAGAGGCTTATGTGTGATAGAGCGTATCATATCACGGGGTTTGGATGCACCGGCGAAGTTTGCACCAACTCTCGATGTGAGAAAGGGCAATGCACGGTACCGAAGAGGCTAGCAAATTGCGGAAGGGTGAGAGTGCGTATAATCCATGGACTCACATTAGTCATAAAGAACTCACATACTTATTGTGAAAGTTTATTAGCCATCGAAGCAAAGTACTACTACGCATGCCCCTAGGGGGGAGGTTGGTAGGAGTTAACCATCGCGCGCCCCCGACCGCCACACAAAGGAAGTCAATCAATAATAATTCATGCTCCAACTTCTTAGCATAACGACAGACCATACGTGCATGCTTCGGGAATCACAAACCTTAACACAATTATTCTTAATAAACCACAATTATCTACTAATACCTCCCACATATTACCATCTTAATATCGCAAAACTATTGCAAGGAATCAAATTTATCATATTCAGTGATCTACATGAAAGTTTTTCTTATATCCCTCTTGAATACCTATCATATCAGGACCAAATTCATAACCCATGCATATTACCATTGCTATCATGAGACTCTCAAAAAGATATAAGTGAAGCAAGAGAGTGCAACTATTTCTTTAAAATATCATCACTGCCGTGCTCTAAAAGATATAAGTGAAGCAACTAGAGCAACTGCCTAGCTCAAAAGATATAAGTGAAGCACATAGAGTATTCTAACAAATCACGAATAATGTGTGTCCCTCTCAAAAAGGTGTGTTCAGAAAAGATGATTGTGACAAACTAAAAAGCAAACAAAAGCAAACAAACTATTTCACAAGACGCTCCAAGTAAAACACATATCATGTGATGAATAAAAATATAGCTCCAAGTGAGTTACCGATAGATTGTAGACGAAAGAGGGGATGCCATCCGGGGCATCCCCAAGCTTAGGCTCTTGCCACTCCTTATTCCTTTGTCCATCGTCATGTCACCCAAAACTTGAAAACTTCAGCACACAAAACTTAACAGAAACCTCGTGAGATCCGTTAGTATAACAAACAAATCTTAAACTTTAGGTACTATTGTAAATTGATTCATATTTAATATTGGCATAATGCTACTGTACTCCAACTTCTCCATGACTCATACCCCCCGATACGATCCATAGATTCATCAAAATAAGCAAACTATGCAACAAAAACAGAATCTGTCTAAAACAGAACAGTCTGTAAAGATCTATTTAAAAGCCATACTTATGTAACTCCAAAAATTCTGAAAAATTAGGAAAACGTGGTAAATTAATATACCAATACTGTGTAAAAATTTGAGATTTTTCTAACGCTCTGGTACAGAATTAAAATTCCAGCACTGGACGCAAAACTTTCTGTTTTCCAAACAGCATCAATTATACTATCTTCCAAATTATCCCAAAGGCATTACTTGGCACAAACACTAATTAAAACATAAAAACATAATCATAAGAGAAGCTATAATCATGCAAACACTCAAAAACAGTAGGTAAAAGCAAAATTTTATTTATTCATTGGGTTGCCTCCCAACAAGCGCTATTGTTTTATGCCCCTAGCTAGGCATAATGCATAGTTTCAAGTGTTGTCATCCTTGGTTTTTACTACTTTAGAAGGATTGGTCTCGAACCCGGGAGGCTCCTTGCGCTTCCCATGATTTTCAGAAAATAAAGCAACTTTACTATCTAAAGTGTCTAACTTCTTATTGTAAATAGTAAGGAGATTATTCTTACGGTTGAGGTTACCGATAACATTTTTAAGGGGTTCATTAGAATTTTGCAATTCCACCAAAAAAATTGTATGTCACCTAGCTTTTCCAAAATTTGAATCCCTTCTTGAGTATAATTAGGTCCTTTTTTCAATGGTGGGGACCCCACTATTCCCTCTATTAGTTCATAAGCTGTATTAGGGTCACTATCAATAAAATTTCCTTTGGTAGAAAAGTACAAAAGTTGTCTATTGGGCATAGTTAGCCCTACATAAAAGTTTCGCAACAAAATTTTCATATCTCCTTTTGTAGTGCAAACATGATAAGATTCAATTATTCTATACCAAGCGTCTTTCAAATTTTCTCCTTGTTTCTGTTTGAAGTAAAGAACTTCAAAATCCAGAGACAGAGGAGGGGTAGTAGAACTAGTCATAATGATAAGGCAAGCAAAGTAGCAAACAAGCAAACAAAATATTTTTGTGTTTTTGTAAAATATTTTAGAAGTGAGGGAGATGAAAACGAGAGGCAAATGCAAATAAAAGGTAAATAAAGTAAATGCAAGTGAATGATAATTTGTGCGAAGGTACTTGGTAATTTTGATGATGTCTCCCCGGCAACGGCGCCAGAAATTCTTCCTGCTACTCGTAGTCTGCGTTGGTATTTCCCCGAAGAGGAGAGGATGATGCAGTATAGTAGAGATAAGTATTTCCCTCAGTTAAGAACCAAGGTTATCAATCCAGTAGGAGAACCAAGCAAAATTCCGTTAAAGCGCACATGCACACACAAGAGCAAACACTTGCACCCAACGCAAATAAGAGGGTTGTCAATCCTCTTAGCGGTTCTTTGCAAGGATTAAATCTTATCGAGATAAATAGATAAACTAAACTACTAATTAAAATAAAAGTAAATAAATTGCAGCAAGGTATTTTTAGGTTTTTTATATGATAAAGATAGACCCGGGGACCATAGTTTTCACTAGAGGCTTCTCTCTTGAGCACATAAACATACGGTGGGTAAACAAATTACTGTTGGGCAATTGATAGAAAAGCAAATAATTATGACGGATTCATGGCAATGATCATGTATATAGGCATCACGTCCAAGACAAGTAGACCGACTCCTACCTGCATCTACTACTATTACTCCACCCATCGACCGCTATCCAGCATGCATCTAGGGTATTAAGTATGAAACAGAGTAACGCCTTAAGCAAGATGACATGATGTAGAGAAGCAAATTCAAGCAATATGAATAAACCCCATCTTTTTATCCTTAATGGCAACAATACAAATATGTGTCATGTCCCTTTCTGTCACTAGGATTGAGCACCGCAAGATTGAACCCATCACAAAGCACCTCTCCCATTGCAAGATAAATCAATCTAGTAGGCCAAACTAAAACCGATAGATCGGAGAGAAATACAAAGCTATAACAATCATGCATAAAAGAGTTCAGAGAAGACTCAAATATTTCTCATGAATAATCTGATCATAAACTCACAATTCATCGGATCCCAACAAACACACCGCAAAAGAAGATTACATCGGATAGAACTCCAAGAACATCGAGGAGAACATTGTATTGAAGATCAAAGAGAGAGAAGAAGCCATCTAGCTACTAGCTATGGACCCGTAGGTCTGTGGTAAACTACTCACACATCATCGGAAGGGCAGCAAGGTTGATGTAGAAGCCCTCCGTGATCGATTCCCCCTCCGGCAGAGTACCGGAAAAGGCCTCCAGATGGGATCACGGAAGAACAAAGGCTTGCGGCGGCGGAAAGATTTTCTCTTCTGTCTCTCTAGTATATTGGGAATATTTGGGAATTTATAGCACTGGAATTAGGTCAGGAAGGGCAATGAGGGGCCCACAAGCCTGGGGGCGTGACCTACCCCCCCCCTTGGGCGCGCCCTCCAGGCTTGCTGCCTCCTCGTGGCTCTTCTGGTCTTCTCCCGAAGCTTCGTGGGTCTCTTCTGGTCCAGAAAAAATTAATCCAAAGTTTTTTTCTTGTTTGGACACTTTTTCATAATGATTTTCTGAAAAGGCAAAAACAAGCAGAAAACAGCAACTGGCACTGGGCACTGAGTTAATAGGTTAGTCCCAAAAAATGATATATAATGGCATATAATTGCATATAAAACATCCAAGATTGATACTATAATAGCATGGAACAATCAAAAATTATAGATACGTTGGAGACATATCACCCTACGGGGGACAGGGGCAGGAAACACAGGAGTAGCATATGCTGAACATGTAGTGCAACCCCCGCCCTCCTCAACCCAGCCAGTAGTCCGCACTGCTGGGATAACCGGACGAACTATCGGAACTCCATGTCTAGTTCCGGCTCTGCGAGACGCATGCATGCCTCAGGACTTCAAGGGTCCTCGCAAAGTGCCCAATTATACAACGGATTTGGAGCCGGCCGAGTGGATTGAAAGCTATGAACTCGCCATGGACATGATGGAAGCTAGCGATGCTGTCTGTGCTCGATATTTACCCTTGATGTTGGAAGGGCCAGCACGTACATGGTTGAAGAACCTGCCCACCAATTCAATCAACACCTGGCAGGAGCTGAAGGAGTGTTTCATCAAAAAATTCCAGGGAACCTGCAAGCGTCCAACCACAATTGTTGATTTAGAGCATTGTGTCGAGCTTGATGATGAGTCTGCACATCACTGGTCATGCCGCATTGCAGAGATTATCCACTCCTCAGATAGCATCACAGCTCGGCAAGCCGTCCTTGTCCTGGAAAGAAATTGTCGATTCCAACCTTTGGTCTAGAAGCTTGGGCGTCTCAAAAGGAACGTCAAGGATATGGGAGATCTCATGGATGTTTTAACTCGGTATGCCGAGTCCGATAACACACTGGATCCAACCTCCAATGACGAGAAGTCTGGCAAGGGCAAGAAAAACGGTGGCAAGGTCATCAGCAGAATAATAATGGAAACAACAACAACAACAACAACAATCACAAGCGCAAGAATCCTGAGGGAAACTCTGATTTTGTTACCACCAATACTGGTTTCAAGAACCAGCGTCAGAACAACAATTCCAGGAAGCCCTTTTCTGGTAATCGCCCTCGTAGTTACGAGGAGGCTCTCAAAGGACCGTGTCCAAAACACAGTTTTGATGGTAAGCCGGCCAACCACTCATGGGAAAACTGCTTCATCATGCAGGAATACAAAAATCGAGCCTTTTAGAATCATCATAATGGTGGCGGCAATGGTGGACATCCAGGGAATCCTGGACCCGGTGATTCTTGAGCCGGCTTCCAGGAAGCCAGCTCCCAAGGCCCTTACGTCGGTGCCGGGTTCCAGGGAAACACCGGTCAAGGATCCGGGTTTTAGGGGGCTGGCAATGGCGGAGGCAATAATCAGCGCAATGGACAGGGAAATCAGAATCAGGAAGGTCAGACCGGGTTCCAGAGCAATCCTAAGCAGTTGAACAGTGGTTAATATCACATCTTCACAACTAGCACATGCAAACGTGACCGGAAGCTCCAGAGACGAGCTGTCAATCTCGTTGAGCCGGCAGTTACTGAGTACTTAAACTGGTCAGAGCAGCCAGTGACTTGGTGTCGGGCGGATCACCAGCCACGGATTGATAACCCAAGGGGTCTCGCTTTGGTGGTTGCCCCTCAAGTCGGCGGTTACAAGTTAACCAAGGTACTCATGGATGGAGGAAGCAGTATCAATATCCTCTATCACGACACCTTCAAGCGGATGAACCTGTCGGAGAAGCAGTTGAATCCATCATCTACTATTTTTCACGGTATTGTGCCTGGCAAGTCAGCTTACCCCATCGGCAGGATTTCTCTGGAAGTGGCCTTTGGCACAAAGTTCAACTATCGCTCGGAGTTTCTGATGTTTGAGGTGGTCAAACTCAAGAGCCCATATCATGCTCTCTTCGGCAGGCCGGCTTATGCACGGTTCATGGCACGTCCATGTTATGTTTATCTGAAGCTGAAGATGCCTGGGCCAGATGGAACTATCACCGTCAATGGTGATAGGAAAATTGCACTCGAATGCGAGGAAGGAGATGCGGCTTACGTGGAGACGGCTTGTGCAGCCGAGGAGTTAAAATTCTACAAGGATAATGTTGACCCGTCTGATATGACCTCCTTGAAAAAGCCAACTACTGAGTCTGATCCCCTGCTCAAGTTCAAGTCGGCCAGAGATACCAAGCAAATTGGCTTTACCCCTGGTGATCCTTCTCAGCAGTTCACCATCGGGGCAAACATGGATCCAAAATAGGAAAGCGCGCTCATCGAGTTCATCCGTGAGAATCGGGACATCTTTGCATGGAAACCTTCTGACATGCCAGGTGTACCGAGAGAATTCGCTAAGCATTGCCTAAATGTTGATCCTAAGATGAAACCTGTATGACAATACCTTTGTCATTTTAACGAGGAGAGATGCAAAGCCATTGGAGAAGAAGTGGCTCGGCTCCTAGCTGCCGGGTTCATTGTGGAAGTTTTTCACCCAGAGTGGCTAGCTAATCATGTGCTTGTTCTGAAGAAAAACGGGACTTGGCGGATGTGTGTTGATTACACCGACTTAAACAAAGCTTGCCCTAAGGATCCGTTTGCTCTTCCTCACATTGATCAGATTATTGACTCCACTGCTGGTTGTCCGTGTCTTTGTTTTCTGGATGCCTACTCTGGATATCACCAGCTCAAGATGAGCAAGGAAGACCAGGAGAAGACGGCCTTTATCACACCTTTTGGAGCTTTCTGCTACACGTCAATGCCTTTTGGTCTGAAAAATACTGGAGCAACTTATCAGCGTTGTGTCCAGAACTGTTTCCATAAGCAGATCAGACGCAATGTTCATGCTTATGTCGATGATATCGTGGTGAAGTCTCAGAAAAACGAAACCTTGCTTGACGACTTGAAAGAGACGTTTGACAACCTACGAGTACAGATGAAGCTCAACCCGGCCAAATGTGTGTTCGGTGTTCCAGCTGGGAAGTTGTTTGGTTTTCTTGTCTCTGAGTGTGGCATTGAGGTTAACCCAGAAAAAATCAAAGCTATTACCACTCTGAAGAAGTCGGCTACTATTAACGCTGTTCAGAAGTTGACAGTATGTGTTGCAGCTTTGAGTCGGTTCATAAGCCGGCTTGGCGAGAAGGCAATCCCTCTGTATCAGCTTTTGAAGAAAACAGATAATTTCGTCTGGGATGATGCTGCAAACAAGGCTTTCGAGTCCCTCAAAAATCAGTTATCTGAGCCACCCATTGTTGTGGTTTTGACACGGCAGATGCTCTCGTGAGAGGACTTGGAGATGAGGCCATCGCACAAGTGTGGAAGCTTAACAGGGTTGATCGGGAACGAGAAGACACGGAGTTACCCAGGTTCGACCCCTCACAATGGAGGTAAAAGCCTACGTCCTGCTTGATTATATTGCTGTGGATGTCGATTACAAGGATGCAGATTCTCTAACCTAGCTTTCGAGGGATTGCAACTTAGTCTTTTTCACCTAGGTGCTCCCCTTTATATATACAGGCGGAACCCTAGATTTACATGAGAGTCCGGGTCGTCATCCTGACCCGTCTCCTACTCTTTCCTACTTATTCTACAAGACAAACTTTAAACCGTTCATCTTCTTCTTGAGCCGCCCAAAGCCTGAGCCAGCCTTTCTTATTAGGCCTCCATCAAGCCGGCCCATCGAGTATCTTTTAACCCTGTAGTGAGACGACCCGCTGAGCCTGCTCTAAGGCCGGGTCATCATCCTGCCGGGTCTAAATGCTGGTAAATATCCCCAACATTAGCCCTCAGTTTGACTTGAATTCATTCATGTTAAACTCCACCCTGAAAAACAGAATCATTAATAAGATATTCTCCAATAGCTTCTCAAGCCGGTCCTTTGGAATACCGGGTCATTCTTCTGTTTTCAGACTTGGCATTTTTCATTGCCTTTGTCTTGTGACATCACATCCTACTTCCGCAAAATCCGGGATGACATCACTGGAATCTTTGAACAGATTTGTATTGCTTCGTTAGGCGCGAAAATCGAGGAGCTCTTTTAGCCACTATTCACTACGCCGCCTGGGGTTCCGTGCATGCTGTTTCGGGTTCTACCGCGCCTATAACTAGGCCGGCGCCCTTCCCCTTTTACTTTTACTACTTTCACCCTCTTCCTCCTCCTCTGTTCTTCGACTCCGTCGGCCTCCTCGAGCTCGCCGACGCCACTCGCACGGCGCCGCTCGACTCGTCCAACCTTCGCTGGAGTTCATCTATTCTTACTCGGCCGCGCCGCCACGCTTCGTCGTCTGCAAAACTTCTTCCAGCCAGATCTGTAAGTGCCTTCCCGCCATTGCCGCGGCTCCTTTGCTGTTCTTCCTAGTTCCTCTTCTTGAACGGTTCATAGATCTGTTGAATCACTATAAGAACATGCCTTGTAGTTCACAGAATCAATCCGCAGTCCTTCTTATGTAACGTAGATCTTCTGTACTGCTCTAAACAGATCCCCATTGCGGTTTATATCTTACCTCGAAGAACATACCTAGGTTTTTTCTTTCCATTTTTATCCACTTCTCAGATCTGTTGAATCGCCGTACGTATACGGAACCTGTTTACTGAGTCACTTCCCAGTCTGTGTCCAACACTGGTAAAAATCCATGCCAAATATTTTACCGGCTTATCTTCGTCAAGAATCTTGACCCGGAATTTATTTGCATCCCTCTCTCGAAACCCGGCCAAATACATCAATTGCCGGCTCGTATGTACCATTTATATTAAATCAAAAAACTCATGTTTTGCCGGCTTATGACATCTCTTTTTTATAGCAGTTGAATCAATGGCTCCCAAGCCCAAGATTGTCAACTGGGCCAAGTCCAGCATGTCTGAGCTTAGTCTGCAAGCCCTGGTAGATTCTGGGCTGCTGCCGGCTAAAGAAACAATTTCATGGCGAGCTCCTGAAGAAGAAATTCACCCCCAACCCGGCCAGAACGAGATCATCATATTTGCTGATCATGTTTCAAGGGGCTTCCGTCCTCCAGGCTCTAAATTTTTCCAAGACGTGCTGCATTTATTCAATATCAGGCCTCAAGACTTGGCCCCCAATTCCATCTTCAACTTGTGCCAGTTCCAAGTATTCTGTGAAGTGTATCTGCAGCTTGAGCCGTCCATTAGCTTGTTCAGGGAATTCTTCTACTTGAACCGCCAAATAGAGCACAAGGATGGTCCAAGTATTGAACTTGGTGGAATTTCTATCCAACGAAGGAAAAACATAGTCTTCCCCAACGCCAAGCCGGCCAACCACCCCAAAGGGTGGCATAGAACCTGGTTCTACTATAAAGACACATCCCCCGAAGGACAACATCCACTCCTGGGTTACCGATCAAGCCGGCTTGCCGCCAATGCAGCCTTCCCGGGTCTTGCTTCCAGGGAAGAGAGAGAGAACTTGGAGCCTCTGTATCCAAAGATGAATGCGTTGATTGCTCATGGCCTCACCGGTGTCGATCTGACCCGGACTTGGGTCGAGTGGCGAATTCACCCACTCAGCTCTAGGACCCGGCTCATGCACACCTACACCGGCCATCATGAAGACCCACTTCGATTTAGCCGGGTAAATCTCAAGGAGAAGGACGTCCTAAAATTTGCCAAGAAGCTTCTTGGCGAAACAAAGGACGACATTAAGCTTGTGGGGCTCGCCCCATTCTACGCCAACAACCCGGCTCCTGAGGTAAGCCGTCTCTGTCATCTTGCACTTTGCCACTACTGTTTTATCCTTGTCATTATTTCATCAATCCATCATATTTACAGGAGAACGCTGACTGGTGGCGGGTTGAAGTTCAAGATCCTACCCCTCCTCGAGAGGACAACGAAGAAGACCCGGAGGATGATGATGACAATGAGGTAGAACTTGACTCTCTTGGCCGCCTTTTTAATCAAATTGCTGATGCTAACTCCTCACAGGAAGAAGCTGAAATTAGCCACACAGTCGAGCCAGAGGTAAGTTTGGTCTCTTCAGACTCTGACTCCCCAACACCTGTTCGAAAGAAAACCCGGGCTGTAGTCCGCAAAGTCCGAAGAAAACCCCGGGTTACCATCCATAAAGTCCCTTTTTCACATCAAGATGCTCACTTGGATCCCCAATTTCTTTTGAAGAAAACACAGCATGCTGGAACCTCCAAAAGGAAGACCCGGAGTAGTGAAGGAGAGTTGAGTGGCGGGCTACCGTATGAGCCGCCAACACGTAAAGCGCGGACAGAGGTGCTTCTTAGTCCAACTCCCTCTTTTCCTCTAGCTGGTCGTTTCAAAGAGCCCTTACATTTGAATGACTCGGCATACCAGACGTCCCCCTCTTCGGACGAGTCAAGCGCTACTCAGGCGCCGGCTTTCAACATTAACCCGGGGTGAGCACTTTGATTATTCCTGTATCGCCCAACGGTTTCTTGCTTTTTATCTTTTAACTGAATAATCTCTTTGTTCCTCGTATAGCGCCAAGGCCATTAAGAAGAAAGCCGTCGCCGGGTCATCTGACCCGGTGATTCCAACAGGCCCTTCCCAGCAAGTGATAGCAGCCACCCTAGACATCCAGGACGAGCCGGCGTTTCAGAACAGCCCGCCACCCCAAGACACTATTGTGAGCCTGGCTCACGCTTCCTCTCCTGTTGCTCAGGAGAAAGAAAATTTAACTGAAGAGCAGCCCGCGACACCGGCTCAAGATGAAGTAGTGGTGATCAGTGAGCGGCAAACTGCTCCACCAGAAGCCTCAACTGCTCTAACCAAGGTTCCTGCCAAGGCTGAGCCGCCCCTTAAGAACAAAGGGAAGGCGGCTCTTGACTTCTCTGCCTTCGAAGACCAAGACGCCAACTCGTTGCACCAATCTGTGCTGACCCGGTTATCTAAAAGCCGTGACACAGAGATTGCGATGATAACTTCGTTGAAGCGAAAATATGAGGTAACTTTTGCCCTCTGTTGATATTCATATATATATATATATATATATATATATATATATATATATATATATATATATATATATATATATATATATATATATATATATATGTGTGTGTGTGTGTGTGTGTAGCCCCCAAGGGCCGGGTCATTATCAGATGATGACCCGGGACTTCAAAAAACTTCTTGCATGCATAATCTTCAAACGGAGGCGCTCAAAGGCCGACTCGTCATATCATGACAGGCGGGCCTCCATATGTAGCAAGATAGAGCGAATGTATGCATTAGCCCCCAAGTGCCATGTAGAATGCCTGCATCTGCATGGAACTTGCTTTTTTTTTGTTTGAGAAGCGCTGAAACATGTAGCCCCCATGTGCCGGGTCGGCCGGAAGGGCGGCTCGGGACATGCTTATATGATGTATAACTGAAGCTGCCTTGCAGGACATGCTAAATCAAGTGGAGGCTTAAGCTTCCTTCTTCCGCAAGGAAGCAAGGAAGGAGAAAAAACTGTGTAAAGAAGCTGAAGAGTCATCCGCCGAAGCCCACAAGTCTCTGCTCCTTGTGAGGAGCACCTTGAAAGAGACCGAGGTAGAAAGAGCCGCCCTAGCTGAGCGTGCTAAGGAGGCCGAGGCCAAACTGGAGCCGGTAACTCGAGAGCTAGCCACTCTAAAGGGCCATATCACAGCCATGTGCAAGGCCATCTTCGGTAAGTAAAAAGACTACCATGAGACAATTATACCAACTTAATATGCTAAGCCGGCTTTACTGATCGCGTGTACTTATCCTTGAAGGACGCAAGAACCAAACCCTTGTTCAGCAGCCACTGGTGAAATTGAAGGCGGTTTATACCTTTGTGGAGCAGCTGTACATAGGCGGCTCCCATTGCGTAATGGCCGCGAAAAATACTAAGACACCGCCACAGTTGATTGCTGACATGTTGAAGGAACTGTCAGTCGTGCCCAAGTGGTTTGAAGAATGGAAGAAGGCGGCTTGTCGCGCTGGTGCTCTGACAGTTCTTGCTCGTGCCAAAGCCTATGTGCCAGAACTGGATCCGGCTCAGATTGTGGGCGGGTATCTGGAGTTCAATGTAGATGACACCCCATTTTCTGAGAAGGACTTCAAACGCTGCCTAAAGGAAACCCGAGTTGCTGCCACTGCCATTGCCGAAGAAACGAACTTGTCCAAGTACCAAGCCGGTTATACAGAAGATAATGAGCGGATTGAGCCACCAAACTTTCAACCGGTGGCTCTTACTCGCGCGCGTAAGCAATCTTTTGCTCCCGAAGTTGATCCTTCTTACGTGATTTCCGCCGATGCAATGTTTGAAGCCATGCGCTCCATTCAGTGGTCGACCGGCGAGTCCACAAGCCAGGAAGGGGCGGAGGATGACGACAATCACGAAGAGCTGGGTTAAAGCGCTCCTTGATCATCCCGTGTCCTTAATCTGGCACATACCAGCTCTTCTTTGATTATAGTGGAATCTGGAGGAATAACATTTAAGTCTGCAGCCCGATGGTCCACTTGTAATAGTTTAGCATCAAAAACTTGTTGTTGATGCCAGTGCCATCGTGTATTGTGCTGCTGTTGCCTGTACAAACATTTTGTGGATGCCTTGTCATTGTGAATCCTCTTTTCGGCCTCGAGAGCCGGTTTCTGCAATAAGAGTGATTCTGCTGAAACAATAACAATTGCATATAACAATAGTTTTGATTGATGAAATCATATAGATAACTAGTAACCTTGTTACTGTTTGTAATGAATCAAGAATATCAAATTGAACTAAGGTAGATGCTATGTATGAATGTATGTATGCATGCAGAGATGAAATGAAAAAAAGAACAGGACTGCAATAAGCCGGTTCTTTAAAACACAACTTGAAAGACCGGCTTATAAAGCTCAAGTCTGAATTGCTTTCATGAAGCTGGCACTTTGGGCTGTTGGTTTATCCTCGCTTTCTGAAAGCCGGCTCTCACGCGACCAATCGAGCGTTTTAACTCTGATGAATTCAGGGTCACCTTTGTGATTGACTCATCAGGCGTACGCCGGTCACCTTTTTGGAGTAGCATCTTGCTAACAGGCAGGTTTAACCAACTTGTGGCATTTCGCCGGGTTAAAGGGTTTTGTAAGCTAAACTCAATTGAGTTGGAAGCCCCCAAATAACCAAGATCAACAAATAAAGAATCAACACACAACTTTGGGGCGAAACGACAAAACTCTCTTATACAGAGCTGCCGGTCTTTATTCTATTTGATCGAAAATAGGTATACACATGATAAAAGGTATGTACAAAGATGTAACCCAGTCAATGACTTTAGGTGTAGTATGGCCGGAGATGGGCAATGTTCCAGGGCCGGCTTGTCTCTTCTTCAGAGGTTCGTGACTTATCTGCCTCACGTATATCAACCAGGTAATATGACCCGTTGTTGAGATTCTTGCTAACCACAAAGGGTCCTTCCCAAGGTGGTGATAACTTATGCATGCCTGTCTGGTCTTGTATCAGACGGAGCACTAAGTCACCTTCCTGAAAAGTATGGCTTCGAACTCTACGGCTGTGATAGCGACGTAGGTCCTGTTGGTAAATTGTTGATCTGGACGCGGCAAGTTCGCGTTCTTCTTCCAGCGCATCAAGAGCGTCCTATCGAGCTTGCTCATTATCAGATTCCACATAAGCCGCCACTCGAGGGGAGTCATGACGAATATCGCTTGGAAGTACAGCTTCTGCCCCATAGACCAGGAAAAACGGCGTATAGCTTGTTGACCGGTTGGGAGTAGTCCATATGCTCCAAAGCACCGCAGGTAATTCTTCTTCCCAACAACCCGACGTGCGTTGCAAAGGCACCATGAGCCGGGGTTTGATACCGCGCACTAGTTCCTGGTTGGCTCTTTCTGCCTGCCCGTTGGACTGAGGATGCGCAACCGAAGCGAGATCGAGCCGGATGTGCTCTTTTTGACAGAACTATTTCATGACTCCTTTGGAAAGATTGGTTCCATTATCTGTGATGATACTATGTGGATAGCCGAAGCGAAATATCAACTTTTTCAGAAACTTGACGGCTGTAGCTGCGTCACAACGGCTGACCGGCTCTGCTTCGACCCACTTGGTAAACTTATCCACGGCCACCAATAGGTGTGTATGTTTGTTCTTAGAACGTTTGAAGGGTCCAACCATGCAGCCCCCAGACTGCAAAAGACCAATTTATCGGGATCATCCTCAGTTCTTGAGCCGGCACATGGGCCTGGCGAGCATACTTCTGGCAACCATCACATTTGCGCACAATATCCTCTGCATCGGCGTGGGCTGTGAGCCAGTAAAACCCGTGCCGGAAAGCTTTTGCAACAAGCGATCTTGAGCCGGCATGGTGACCACAATCACCAGAATGAATCTCATTGAGAATTTCCCGGTCTTCCTCAGGTGAAACACACCGCTGAAAAATACCAGTGACGCTTCGCCGGTGCAACTCGCCATTGATGATAGTCATAGACTTAGATCGTCTGATGATCTGTCGAGCGAGGATTTCCTCCGTTGGTAGTTCTCCCTAGCTTAGATAAGCCAAGTAAGGAACTGTCCAATCAGGTATAGCACGGACAGCAGCAACTAGAGCCGCCTCCGGGTCAGGAATAGCCAAATCTTCTTCTGTTGGTAATTTGACAGACGGGTTATGCAACACGTCCAGAAAAACATTGGGTGGCACCGGCTTACGCTGAGAACCCAAGCGAGAGAGCGCATCTGCTTCCTCATTCTGCCGGCGATCAATGTGGTCAACCTGATAACCCTTGAAGTGTCCAGCAATGTTGGTGACCGCGTGCCGATAAGCCACCATAAGGGGATCCTTGGAATCCCATGTACCAAAAACCTGTTGGGCCACTAAATCTGAGTCGCCCAAACACCTGACCCGGCTTAGGTTCATCTCCTTGGCCATCCGAAGTCCATGAAGTAATGCCTCGTATTCCGTTGCATTGTTAGTACAAGGGAACATAAGTCTTAAAACATAACAGAACTTATCTCCTCGTGGGGAAGTGATCACCACTCCAGCCCCGGAGCCTTCGATCTGTCTTGAGCCGTCGAAGTGTATGGACCAATATGTTGTGTCAGGCTTCTCTTCGGGAGCCTGTAACTCTGTCCAATAATTAATGAAATCCACCAGTGCTTGAGATTTGATTGCTGTGCGGGGCACGTATTTGAGATGATGTGGTCCGAGCTCGATGGCCCATTTAGCAACCCGGCCTGTGGCTTCCCTGTTCTGGATTATGTCCCCAAGGGGCGCTGAGCTGACCACAGTGATTGGATGCTCGTGGAAGTAATGCTTCAGCTTGCGGCTAGCCATGAACACTCCATAGACCAGCTTCTGCCAATGCGGATATCGCTGTTTGGACTCTGTTAATACATCACTGATATAATACACAGGGTGCTGAACTGGATATTCCTTTCCGTCCTCCTTGCGCTCTACAACGACTGCAATGCTTACAGCCTTGTTATTGGCAGCAATATATAACAACATTGGTTCCTTCTCACCCAACGAAGTTATCTGCTTTCCTGAGCAATTGATACAACGGAATTGCCTTCTCCCCCAGCCGGCTTATAAACCGGCTTAATGCCGCAACCCGTCCAGCCAGCTTCTGCACGGCATTAAGATTGGCCGGCTTAGCCAGGGTCATGATTGCCTTGATCTTTTCCGGGTTAGCTTCAATGCCACGCTCGGAAACAAGAAATCCCAGAAGCTTTCCTGCAGGGACACCGAAGACACACTTCTCCAGGTTAAGTTTCATCTGGTAGACACGGAGATTATCAAATGTTTCCCTGAGATCCTCCAACAGGGTTTCTTTCTTCTGAGATTTAACCACAATATCATCAACATATGCATGAACATTCCGCCTGATCTATTTGTGAAAACAGCTTTGGACACAGCGCTGGTAAGTCGCCTATGCACACTTCAGACCAAACGGCATGGTTGTATAATAGAAGGCTCCAAAGGGTGTGATGAAAGCCGTCTTTTCCTGGTCCTCCTACTTCATTTTGATCTGGTGATAACCAGAGTAAGCATCCAGTAAGCATAAACACTCACAACCCGCCGTAGCATCGATGATCTGGTCAATACGGGGCAAAGCGAAGGGGTCACTAGGACAAGCCTTATTTAGGTCTGTGTAGTCGACACACATCCGCCAAGTTCCGTTTTTCTTCAGAACAAGCACCGGGTTGGCTAGCCACTCAGGATAAAAGACTTCGATAATGAACCCAGTAGCTAAGAGCCGGGCCACTTCCTCACCAATAACTTTCTGCCTTTCCTCATTAAAGCGACGGAGATATTGGCGGACTGGCTTAAACTTTGGATCCACATTGAGGGAGTGCTCAGCGAGTTCTCTCGGTACACCTGGCATGTCAGAAGGTTTCCATGCATACATACAGTTGTTCTAAGAACTTGTAGACGGCTTTCAATTTCACTAGAGGAACCCCCATCACATTGTGACCTCTTCTGCCTGTCAATACACATGATATACATCAAGAACCTGGATTTATTTGGCGAGTTGATAACCAGGAAGAATTCCACTTACCAAAGATGGCTATGCACATCTGCTGAATATGGCCTTTCAGGGTCACAAGTTCTTGAGTCACCGGCTCGAGTTTTGACTCGGCCTCCTCATCACGCTTCAGCAGGGCGGCCTTCTCATCAGCAAACTCGGTCTTTGCTTTCTCCAGTTTGTCAGTGCAGTTGATCAGAGATTCCTCAAAGTCAGAGGACAACTTTTCAGCTTTTTCTCGTAACTCCTTCTCTGTCTGCACCTGCTTCTTCAATCCGGCCACCTGTGACTCCGATTGATTCAACATATCCCGCATAAATATTTTCAAGTTTCATACACTATTGGAAGTCCCAAGTCGCCGCAGGCGGCTGACCCGACACTTGGGGGCTACAGGATATTTGCTTCTCTATACATCACAAGTTATCAATCAGTTTAAGTCCCGAGTCGCCGCAGGCGCACGACCCGGCACTTGGGGGCTACAGTGTTCAAATCCAAACTACAGTGTGAAAGTCCCATGTAACTGCAAGCATGCAACACGGCACTTGGGGGCTAATGCATAATCATTTTAAATTGAAAGACTCGGCCCATCACATAATGATGAGCCGGCTCTTGGGGGCTACCATTTGCTCCTGTCAAAATTCAAAGTTCAAACACAAGCCCCAGCTCACTATTACATAGTGACCCGGTACTTGGGGGCTGCATCTGAATATAGTTAAGTGTTAACTACAAGGCGGGTTAAGGATATCAACCCGGATTTGTTCAGAGCTCTAATTCAGGCAAGTCTCAAGCAAATCACTACTTTCTTTACTTAAGATTTGGAGGGTACATATATATACATATGTGAAGCACCCGAGGCAACACTCGTATAGGAATCATTTGAGAGAACGAAAAAAAGAACAGGATTGCTAAATCTCAGTCGACTGAGACTTAACCAGTCTCAATCGATGCTTTATTCATGAGATCTTATGTGGAGATCCGTGCAAAAATTTCTTTTGAACTTTTTCTTTCTTCTTTTTAATATGTAGCCACACCCAAGAAAAAACCCTAAACCTAGCCTTGACAACATGTTAGAGAAATGAAAACTTGTATTCCCATGAGCCTATAGGTTAGTACTTTTTTTTTGAACGGTATAGGAGCACATGACTACATGTACAAGTACATGCACGTTACAATATGTAGAAAACACCTATGGGGATATTGCACTACTAATATATTCAACACTGACAATAATGTTTTTATAGTATTATATGCTCCCTCCGTCCCATAATATGAGATTTTCTAACACATCCACATGGAAAACAACTCAAAAGGGAAACTCCTCCAAAAGTGCTATAGACCATCGTAGTAGTACCTACTGTCCATAAATGTAGTACACATTAGTGTAGAAATAGAATACACATTTGTATAAAAACACAATACGCAGCAGTCCAAAATTTGCAGGGCATACATTAGTGCAAAATGCAGTAGAAGAAGAATGTGGCTGAGACGAATACAATTGGGGCCCGGTTTTGAAGATCTCATAAGAACTAGTGCAATAGTGAAAAAGGATTCCGATCTAGACAAGAATTTTTTTGGAATCTTCTTGATTTTGAGGAATCTATATTTATTTTTTCTGAGGAATCGATCTAGACACTGTTCAAGAGCACCTTTCAAGTTTCAGTATCGATTTTTTAAAAGGCTGACATCAATAATATGCTCTAGAAGTTTCAAGAACCATGAGAACTGCTGATCTTAAATGATTTGTACACTTTCCAGATTGCTAGGAACGTAGAATACCCTCTCTACCACAGTGAGGAGTTTGGTGATTACAGAGCACTGACGTCTAATACATACAGGCAAATCATGCTGGGGCTAGGCGAACCCTGGTACCACCCCTCCACTACACAACAGGAGTGGCAGTGTGCCGTACGGCTGTAAGATGGATGTCAATTGCTATTGTCTACCCTGAAAATCAGTGTGGTACTCCGCTAGTCGGCGTTCCTCATGCATGTTAGTTTCACTACTGTCAGCTTCGTTGCTCATGGATCGTCGTCAGCACAGCATCTTGAGAATCGAATCCTTGTCCTCTGAATCTTGCTCCACGTTATGTACATTATGCATGAGCGTGAGAACTGGTGTATTTTTCTGCTAATAACCTGCAGAGAGTACCAACAGAATTCAGCAGTCAATACTTTCATGGCGAATTCTGCGCATAGTTGAACTAAAGCTAACATTTCCAAATCTTAACTTCTGAACTTGGCAGTTCAAATAGCAGTCAGAAGTACTGAACTACTGAAAATTGACAGAAACCCTTAGAACTAAACCTGAGATTAACGCAATCTAACATGTCATGGCTGGAGAAATCCTAGGATAGCTAAATGAGACATTATTTCCTAGCTGCAGTACACTTTTCGTATGCATTATAACTTATAAGCAGTACTAAGTGGGGTAACTCAAGGTTCAGTTCGTTTTGCTGGTTTAAGAGATGAAAATAGAAGGAAGTACTAAAATATAAAGAGATGGTGTAAAATACACATCACAGTTAAAATCATGAGAAAAATAAAGACAAACATGATAAAGGGCAATTGAATAAGACGAGCGTGAGAAAAGACTAATCAATTCAAACTTGGTGTACCTTGTGCTTCAAACTTCCGAGCAAGGGTTCTTGTGAGTGGATTTCTCTCGCTACAAGTTACCACAACTCAACTAGCTGCCGAAGGCTTTACACTTGTTTGTGGCATGCTCCCTCGTCGAAGTAGAGGAGTTTCTACTGAAAATACAAGCAAGCTACCGTCCTTGGTTCCTGCTATGAAGCACTCCTCAGGGGTCACAGCTAGAGAAGTAATTGCCTTCCCAGCTCCAGCATACTTCCAAACAATATCAAGAGAATGCATAGAACGCAGAACTATTTGCCCATGCTCACCAGCGCAAGCCATGAACTCTCCACAACAACTGAGTTCCATGCAATTGAGACGTCCAATGGATGCTGTCGAAGCAATATGTTTTCCATTGATAGAATGCATGTGCAAGGATAGGTCAATTTCAGAATACAGTACCACCCTTCCATGCCGTGATGCCACCAACTTTGATAAACCAAGGCCAGAAGGATGCCGAATGGATCTGACATATCTCCCTTCACGCAGTGTATGGAAAATACAAGTTCCATCTTTCGAACCACTGACAACAATATCCAGTTCCGTGCTAACAAATAAGCATGTTATGATGTCATCATGACCGCACAAGATATGAACAGGCCTTTCCATTATAATGTGATCATTTTCTGAAATTTCAAAATTTGCAGTCCTCATTTTTTTCTCACTTGGTCTGCCTCGAAACGCATGCCAGATCATAACAGTTGTGTCATAACTTCCAGTTGCAACCACATTTCCATCAGATGAAACTGCAGCACAAAAGTTTCTAACAATGAAAAGGGGAAACAAGAACAATGACAACTAGGATGAGAAATTTCATAAGAAGCAATATGGAACGACAAGAACCATTTACATTTTAAAAATCCTGTCAACGTACAAAAGACAGAAAGGAAACAATCGAATGGTCATGCAAGGAGCCAGAAAATGTCTAATAAAATGAGATAACCAGATCATTAATTTAAAATTTGCTGCTCCATTTTAATATCCAAATTACCATGCATGAAACAAGGATATGAAGTGGTCAACAGACTTTATTCCTCACGAGAAACTACTTCACATCCATTGTGGAAATGCAATCGAGAGAGATGGAGAACATGGCTTATTTCGAGGGGCTCAGTAGCAAGATTTATTAGCACACGAGGCATATTTTTTTAGGATTGCGAGTTCTTGCATGCAGAGCCTCCAAACCTGCAGCGGTGGCAGTAGGGTTTTGGTCTTCTTCTTTATTACTCCCTCCGTCCCATAATATAAGATGTTATTAATAACATGGTTGTAATAACATCTTATATTATGGGACGGAGGGAGTAGATTAGGCTTCTTCTTTGGCTGTTTACTATAGTTATTTTGGTTCTTTCTGGTTTTGCCGGTCAACCCTTGTAACCTTTTGCGACATGTTTGTGTTCTCCTAATATAAAACGGCCCACGTTTGGGTGTGCATGAGAAAATGATTGCAAATTCTGTTACAATTCCAGCTAGGGAACTACAGAAGTAGGCTAGTGCCCTGGGGGTAAGGAAGTTCAGTTGTTTAACCTCCACACTCCTAGGACCGGCTTGGGTACCCATATCTTGGTCAAAGCGAGAGCTACGGACTCCAAAATAATCTGGAAACTTGAAAATAAAATGGATAACATAAACCCGCTAAAATGTCTCTACCTGCAACACAGCCAACAACATCCTTATGCTGCCTGATGCTCTGAACAATTCTTCCATCACAGAGAGAAATTATCTGGAAACTGTTTTCCCAATTTCCACATAAAATCAAATACTTGTCACTGTTAATTTGCATAGTTGCTAAGAACTGTCTTCCAAATTTGACGTTCTCAGCCAGGAAAGTGCCAATTTTACGAGGGGAGATAACATCTGAACCAACCCCAAAGAAATTTTCCTACAAAAATAAATAAATGTTACCAACAAAAGTATATACTAACATGTCAATATTTATATCATTTTATGGTGTTGTAGTCAGGAAAAACCTGTGGTCCAGAAAAGGTGAAATTTCCACCTAACTGCATTCGTGTTGTCAACCACAGCTTCACTGATAATATGAGTCCCTCATTCATCAGTATAATTGTGTTATCCAACAAGCCAATAAATAGTACAGCAGACATGTGGCTGATTGTGCTAGAAACACTTGAAGTTAATGTTATTGACTGTGGTGCAAAATACAGTGGATGGGCAATTGGGACAGGAGGCCCTCTTCTTGGATGTTTCACGCGAAAAATCTGGATAGGTGTCTGTCCAAAATTCGCAATCTGATCCTCAATAGCATATTTCTGTAACATGTCATCCATGTTTTCCAGATCAACTGCGCCTTCGTATGTCACATAGTAAAATATATTTGCTGCCTATAAAAAGTAAAATATATAGATCAAATAATATTTCATTGCTAGAGCTTCAAAGACGCTGGCAAAAGTAACCTAATTGCACCTCAACGGCAGGCTGTCCCCGCTGCTTGTACCCAAATATGAGATCAATCCAGTGATGGAGATTAGAGCTCACATATTCACTTTCAAGTGCCTCTCTGTTGATGTGAATGAATTCTTCTGGAGAACCCTAAATGTTTGTATGAAGTAAATTATATCAGGGAAAGTACCAAATTACTAAAATAGGATGCGGTTGAACACCAAAGAAATTGAAGATGCACGTGCAAACCAGTAGACTCCCACTTATAACATTAACAAGCATGCTAAATAGAGAGCTACATGAACATCAGGACATGAACTGACATAATTATGCAACAAATTGCTCTTTGCAACATTACAAGTTTATGGAGTTGATCTTGTTAGTAGTGATGGTCAAATCAAAAAGATATTTTCTTGGGAAGACTAGTCTAGCAGCTTCCACATAAGAAAATCCATTTTTTATTTAGAAAGCTAGACCAACTCTCAAATCTCATAACTGAGATGGTACTGTACACAGCATGTGAAGATTACAAAAGACCAAACTAATTGCCATTAGAATAAAAATAAAGCTATCCTAGTGGACAAGTAATTCATCCTCAAGATCACAAATATGAAAATCATATAGATAACTGACAAAAAGAAGTATCCATTACCTTCGCCCATGGAGGGAGAGCAACATCACCTAAAGGTTCACCATCCTGCTTAATACCAAGATGATATGAATTTGAATTTTCAAGAAACTCAGGCATATAGAAGAATTCAGGAATAAGCTCTTTGACATCACTTGTATTTGATAAGCTGTTTCTGTAAGCGCTGTCAACGCTCTGGAAAAGACGATCTGCATGGTCAAACTTGCCACCCTGTACAAGGAAGTGTCAGACAGGCACAAATGCTGAACAATTATCACATATTAAAGCTACAGCTTTGTGAATTATGGTGAAAATGTGGCATGACAAGTACTGTACTAAGTATCAACAGAAGATGAATGACATTGTGATAATAAGAGAACACAACGCTCAGTTTTGAAAAATATATGGTGAAAAATATTCCATGACAAGCACATTAACAACCTGAAGGCTACGATGCAGGGTTGTAAAAGGTTCGAGCCTGAGAAGGTAATGAAGAACGATTCCCATGCTAGAGTAGTGAGATCCATAATAAAAACTGCAGCAAAAAGATTCACGATTCTTAGTACAATTAATATGAACTCAAACAACAACAAAAGGGAAATCAAAGAAACTGTTTTTTAGGAGTCAAGATCTAACCTCGGTATATCAGGATCGCAGAAATTAAGATATCTATCTTCAAAAGCCTGACAATAGCACATTGTTTATGAGGTTCTCATAAGGGATGCTAACCTAGTACATGAAAATAAGTACTCAACAGTTACCAGACCTTAAATCGTTTCTCGTCCAAAGCACCAACCGGCTTTGAGAGATCCCTAAAAGTAGATGACTTGTTGAAATCTAGATTTTCTGAGGCATAATCAGCCAGAACCCATGGAAATATAGGGTACTGAGTTAAATCATTGTAAGATCGTCCAGCAAGGGTATTAAGAATCATTAGATACTCAAAATTACTGATTTCCCTCCTTTTCCATCTTTCCTTGGCATTCTCAGCTATTTCAAGTGCAACTCGCCTGTCAACAAATGAAATGACACTATTTTTGTCTTTAATACTTCCTTTAGGAAACAAGGCGTCATTCCTGAGGGAAACTAAGAGAGACCCGGCCCTTTTAACATCCTTTTGGGAGGAGAAGTTTAAAAATATAGGTGCATTTGAATCATCAAAGAATATCTCCATTGCAGTATACTGTAGTAGGTAGCGTGTCCAGTGAACTCCTTTTATCTGAAACAAACACGGAAGAACGAAGATGAAAAGAGTGAGCGAGAAAAATAGAGTGACACAGAGAGGGGTGTACATACCTTGGCTATATTCCACCTCCTGTGATGTTTGATTTTATTAGATTGGTTTTGCATCAAGCCGCCATTGATTCTAATCAAACTGTCTCGGCAACCATAAAGTCTCTCCGCACCGCCCAGCTCGTTCTTCCTATCAGAATCTTTCTTATCTTTGAATTTGCTGAAAACAGATGATCCTCCAGTCCCTTCAACCAAAAAATCAAAAGAAAAATGTAGAACAGTTCGTGTGATATTTAACTGCCCTGCCAGTTTTCTCTTTGGGGTTACAAGAACACAATGAACTGAACATAGCACCTGGAAAATAGAAAGCAAACAGCAATCAACATCTGTCTGGTACCTTCAGGCAAATTTTATGCTAATTTTTTTTTACCTTGGTATAATCACTATCTCCATTAGTAGATGATGTGTCTCTCTTATTCTGAACAGTAGTGCGATGATCTGAGGAATCTGCAGCATTATTCTGATTTTGGTTCTCTGAAGGACTGTGGGAAGATTCAGTTGTACCATTAGTGTCCTCAAATAGTCCATAACCACTATCATCTGTGATTCCTCGCACGCCTTTCAGAAGGAATCGCTTCATTTTCTCAGGAACTTTGGTGCTAAAAGAAGGTTGGTCAAAAAATGGCTCTGTAATTTCATTCGTAGAGAATGAAGGTTGGCAAAGACGTTCATCAAACATGTAATTCCGCTTGAGCTTGAACCTCCGCCGCCATTTATCTTCTGTTTTGTCAAGTTTCCAGTGAGTCAGAGCATCATTCGGAAAAGGGTTTGCAGACCACGGTCCCCTCTCATCAATCAGAGCACGGAAAATATGTATCCACTTATCCTGATGCAAGAGGCAAATAATTACTATATGACTATATGTCCTCCAGAACACAAAAATAATTACTACTCCCTCCGTCCCAAAATAAGTGTTGCTTACTTAGTAAAACTTTAGTACAAAGTTGTACTAAGTCAGCGACACTTATTTTGGGACCGAGGGAGTATATGACTGTTGAGTTATATTCTAGCCTATATGTTTTCCCCGTTGTATGAGGGGTTTCCTGCATATTTACCACCTGTACATGTATATATATATTGGCCATTGGCCCTCAGGGAATACAAGTTGCATATTCCTAACAATGACTACCTCCAAATAATTACATATTACCATAATTACTATATGACTATTTTTAAGTACATGTGAATTGCCCAACCTTCTCCATCAGGTCGGACTTTTAGTTCTACTGGTTGGTGCATGGAACTTAAGATGGTATCAAAGTCAAAAGGCCTTGGGTTCAAGTCTCGGCTTCACAATTTAAACAAAAAATTGCTTGCCCTCTTTCTGTTCACGTTTAGACCTAATTGAGCCATACGTGAGAGAGGGTGTGGATTGACCAACCTTCTCTATCAGTTTGGACTGTTGGCTCTACTGGTTTGTGCATGAAACTTAATAACTACTCCCTCCGCTCGGAAATAAGTGACGCCGTCACTTATTTCCGAAAGGAGGTAGTATATGTCTTCCAAAACTCAAAAAGGCATTGGAAATGTGGCAGTATTTCACTTACTGCAACAATTTGCTGATCCTCATCAAAAGCAAGTTGAAAAGCTGCTTTTCTACTGTCATCTGCGGAAAGTGCAGAAGTGATGGAGAAATGTATCTGATCATCAACGATCTGCACTAGTTGTGTCTCTTTAGTAAAACGCTCATTAAGTTTAGAGTTTAGTTTTTGTAGATTCCTTAAGCAATCAGCCTGAACAGCATGCATATGCTTAACCTCATAAGCAGCCTGAAAAAAAAAACATGACTGTTTGTCACCACTTAGAAACAAATATGTGTTCTAACATCGTTCGTACATCAAAAAAAGAATAAACATATAAAGAACGGTTCACCCCCCTTCCCGACCCACCACACTAATAAAATGAAAAGGAAAAGACAAACAGCCATACAGCCGCAGTCAACACCCTTAGTTGAAGTTGTGCCGCTTGAAACATGTCCTACTCAATGAACTGCTACAAGTTTCTAACAGCAACAAAAGGTTCTGAACAAATATAAACATAAGGACCAAGGAACAAACCGTGGCAAGAACACGATCCTTCTGTATAAAACTAAGAATGAACCCAGCCTCTTTATTGCTGTTGACTTCAATAGAATCATCTCTGCCCAAGATATTAGTAACAAGCATGGCCTTGCCATATATGATAGTTTCGAGAATCAAGTGTGATAAAACATGGAAGCGTGCACCATCATCAAGTTGCCCATACTGAGATCGCACAACGAGTAAAGACCTGTACCAAGAAAGGAGTTAGAAGAATATTTTACACGAGCTTATAACAAAGCTCGATGTTTTCAGCATACCATATTAGAAAATGCAGCTTGTTTTTGCTTTGGTCATCGTCTGCTATGAGCAAGGGAAGCAATGACATGAACTGCAGAACACACTTGGATGCATTCTCCAATCCAGCTTTGCAGAGGTACAGAATAACAAGGTGAAAGAAAATTCTCGGGAATATCTCTTCCTTCAATATCGTTGCTCTGTCAGCAAATATATTCATTTTTGCAATACCACTGGATACAACAACAGCCGCCATTTCTGCACCAGGGACATTCAGAGACTCCACCAATCCACGTGCCCTTTGCCCCAGGGACGGGGCTCCAACATTTTGGGGACTCTTTGGGATCAATTTGCTTGGTCCTTTCCCATTCAAATTACATATAATACTCCATACCTTGTCAAAGAAGCTCCACCAATCATCACTTACTTCATCCCCAACATCAAATTGGCACGAGCTCCAAGGAAAACTGATAATTGATATCTTCGTTAGAATATCGATGTGCAGCTACTCGAGTTTAGAAATTTAAGAAATCCGAAACAAATCAAAATCTATGAAAAGGCATTGTTCAGCTTGAGAATCATAGCAGTTTAACATATCAGCTTCAGGTTGTGTATGCCTTGAATATAAATATTAAATTGTTTAACTACCAGTCTGAGCTCATTGATGTAAATGCATCTTTATTTTTCCTTTGAGATAACACCAAAGCTTGACCTCTCGATGCATAGATAGAAAAAACAGTGGGTCTGTATACAAGCCTAAGACTAGGAAACCCTAGACACACCCAAAAGAATAGATGCTGCTGGCAAGCAGCACAAGCTGTCGCCTCCGATTTGTCGTGTCCAAACAAGCTGATGAAACCTAGATGTTAAAGAGGCGCTCATTACAGGATAAGAGAATATCTTACAAGGCCACCAAAGAAAACATCGATATAAAAGGTAATCCAGTGTTAATTCTGAAGGCGGGAGGAAACCCTAACATGACACAGAAAGCCCTGTGCATCGATCCTGAAACAATGCCATGGTGATCTTGATGATCTGACTGCCTGACATAAGATGCATGGCTTGTTTAGGTCAGGCAATGGTACCTCAGTAAATGGGTTTGATGCTCGGAACTTTGCTCCCTCGCCTTTGCTGCCTTAGCACCTATCTCAGCACCTGGGTTCGATCACCTAGTGTATGCCACCAGAGCCCTTCGGAGGACGGCCATTCTTGTGATCCCTCTTCGGTGTGCCTTGCTTTACCGCAAGTAGTGTGGAGGCCTGAAGCAGTGCCAGACACAACAGGGTACGGCCAAGGCATCTGTGCAAGGAGTGGATGCACTGGGAAAGGAGTGGAGATACGTCGCCTAGGGCGGGGACGGTAGAAACACAACGGGGCTGGCAACCAGTGGTCAAATGGTGGTAACCCCTGACCGTAACCTGGGCTCCTGGCACAATATTGCAATATGCACCTCGGAATGAAAAGGGATAAAATGGCCAGGTAAAGCAAATGCATGTACAACAGTACAAGGAGTGAGAATGCAGGTATAAGCAGTACTCCACATCTAGCTACACAAGACTCGCATATTTACCAATAGTAACTAAGCATTTTATGCAGGAAAACATAGGGAAAGAACTAGTACCTTCTACACTGACCATTGGTCTCAGCATCTAAAATTTCATTTACTGTAAGCTTAATATCTTCTTTCCATTTGTCATCGGATGAAGATTCGTCTGTAGTGCTAGGAGATGGAAACTGTAAATGAAAAAGAACAGTATTGGAATGTGTGTATAGAATAAATTATTTTCTGTTTCATAAAAGTATGTTTCAAAGTTTACCAAGAGCTTAATTCCTATTTGATTGACAAGCAACTCCTGGATAAGCTTCAAAAGATGTAAGACATTATCACAGCCAGGCTGTGAAAGGAAAATATTTTCTTCCAAAGATGTCTGAAGCAGGCTCCCAACAATATCATCGAGTATGTCCCGCAGCAAATAAGAACTTGATAGTTGTCCCTGCAGATTCATTAATCCCAGTAATGGCATCAGAATCAAACAGAAGATATATGGTACTTAGTGATCTAAATGCTCTTATATTTCTTTACGGAGAGAGTACCAAGCTGTTCATATAGAAGGAGATAACACCAAACCTGGTCAAATTTCAGAAGGAAAAAATGAGCTGTATCTTCAAGCTGGTGCCAGCCACCTTTTACAGAGCTCAGGTAGTATGAAAGGACCAACGAGTACAACTTCCTCACGAGAATTAGTTCATTGATCTCCACATTGTCCAGCTCAGCTTTAGAAACTGGTTTGTACTCCTTAATTACATCGAGATTTGTCGATGTCTCAAGCCAAGAGTTCCAACCATGCTCCTGATAAAATCATCCCAGGATTAACACGTAGTGAATAATTTATATAGAGCTAAGAAAACACTCCCTCCGTCCCAAAATAAGTGTCTCAACGTTAGTACAAATTTGTACTAAAGTTAGTACAAAGTTGAGACAGTTATTTTGGGACGAAGGGAGCAATCAGTACCATTAATGCCTCGATGTTCGTAGGGTTTGAACAGAGTAAACCAAGAAGCTTAGTTAAGATTCTCGTCCGAGCTGAAGAATCTTGACAAGACTGCATATATTTGAAGATGCAAACCAAAATCCGAGGAAGGAAAAAGTGATCCAAGCTTGAAGCGTTGGAATTTGTATCTTTTGGTGGATCAGACTGAGAATGTTCTTGTAGGACCTATACAGGGAAAACAGCAGACCACATATACAGTTTCAGTTAATTACTAAAAGTTATTGTAAAATAATAAAATGAAACAGTAACATGACACAAAATTGTCATTATGACCTGTTTTGGACTGTTTCTACCCAGAAGAACATCGAAAAAAGTTGCACTTGAATTATCTGAGGGTGGAAATCTCAAGAGCCGTTCAGATATTACATGGAAAAACAATTGAGGTGCTGATGTCATTTCTTTTCTAGATTTTCCTGTGGGTAAGGTAAATAATATTGCTCCTTTCTTCTCTGATGGAATCCCGACCAAAAGCTTTCCAAGGAGCTGAAGCCCCAACAATCTGATTGGCTCAAATTCCCTGAGAAATGAACCAAGTCAGATATACCAAAAGAAACATACCACCTACCTTAAACAAGTATGATATACCTAGATATTATGGGTTCTCACAATCATGTTTTTTGTAGTAACATACAAAATCCAGTGATGCAATGCACAGAAGATGGAAGCTAAACAGATCACCGCAGAAACAAAAAGGTTCTTGCAAACAAAACTCTAGTTTTCAGCCCAGAACTTTGGCAGAAGTCCAATTAACAACAACAAACTACGGAAGCATCTATATTACGACCATGAACTATGAAAACAGTTTACTTTACCCTCTCAACCTAATTTGGAGTGGTTTTAATCTGATGTGGACCCAGTAGACAAGTCTATGCGGGTCCAACAAGAGATTGACATCCTCTTTGCCTCTCTGTTTCTTCTTCCCCAAAATGAATCAGTCTATATGTAGGGAACATCACGCCCTGTTCCATTTAATGAGTTCTGTCACTGAACCTTGGACTCACTGTTAAGAATTTTTAAGAATGACAAAGAGCTCAAGGGAGAAAAATTGTTCACATAGATGCCACATCATTCAAAACACACGTGTGGCGCAAATCTCAACCAAAACCACCTGCCAGACCAACCGAGAGGTAAATTGAACTGTTCTCCTAGTTCAGGGTTGTAACTAAACAATTTCCTAGTTCAGGGTTGAAAGTCAGTCTTTTCTAGAGTTCACGGTTGAAACTAAAACATGAGATGGATGTCTATGTTACAAAAACTTGTACATGGAAAATGTGAGTGTCGCTGAATATATTACACATCAGTGAACTGAAATCGTGGTAAAGTGAACTGCCTTTTTTTCTGACCAAATGGACAGACATTTCTGAAACATGAGTCATTCAATACTGCAGGAAGCAAGGTCAAAATACTGTAGTGACAGCACTCAAGCAGAGCGTCGACAACAAAGAATTCAGGGGCATCAGTGACAGTTATGATACCCCATGTTCAGCTAGGCCCTTCTATAAGGCTCAAGATGTTGAGATAGGCAGAAAATGAGCTCTAGAGCCTTATAATGGTGCATGAATGTTACACAACCACTATCCTCACCATTCAATCTGCTCCAATATTCATGTGGTCCATTTCGTTGTTCATTTTTCGTAATTTGCAAAATTCCTTGAGGGAAATCATCACAACCAAATAACTGAGTCAAAGAAAATCAAAATCTCTGGGAATTTTCTGTGTTGTTTTGTGGTTTATCAAGCATCCAATTACTTTACACTAGCAAGCAACTAAATTTTTAACCATGGTGAAGTACCATCGTGTCTGATTTGCGTGATAAGCAATATCTCAATTTATATGTTGTGTATTAGTTAGCACAAACTAATGTACATAAAGAAATTAGCTCCGGATAGTGATCAATGAAAATATATTACCTCTTAAGAAGATTTAAGAAAATGCAACAGCCACCGAGGACATTTACGTGTTCCAAGAAAGATGACAAAAATGAATCATGTGAAAGAGCGCGAAGGATCATGTTCAGTATGTCCTCGATGCATGCTATGTCTTGGCTCCTCTCAACAAATGATATAAGAGCTCCTATATCAGCTGGAGAAACTTCGAGCCTGTGAAATAAGTACAACTATAAGATATCTACGTAAGAAATCAAAGGCAAAGAGGGGGGGGGGGGGTAGAGAGGAGAAAACATCTAAACATCTTTAAAGGATTTTTTTAAAGTTAGACGTACTTACTTTATGCTCATTTCTGCTAAACTCAGAAGCAGAAACCGAAGCTTGCGGATTTCTTCTATCTTAGGTCTCTCTCCAATAACTTGTTTAGTAATTGGATGCAGCAGCTTTGAACCAATAACACACTTAGAATCTATCTTTTCCCAATAATATTGGCGCACAATGTCAATAATCCTAGGAAGTCCACATAATAGTGGTAAAAATCTTCCATCCGTTTCAAAATATTGTATCAGTAACATATAAAGATCTCTCTGCACTTCATAGTTTGAATATATCCATATTTCTGGATTCAAATAAACTCGTGAAATAGCATCTTTCAGAAGAACTTTAGACATACCTGAATATGCAGAAAAAATATTAACAATGTGTAGCTTCGTCAGACACACAGGAAAAAATATTAAGAGAGACAGAGAGAGAGAGAGAGTACCGCAGTTCCTTAACACATCAAACATATACTTCACTGCAGGAAGTGTTTTCATATTTAACAGCTGAGGTGGAGCAGCTTGAAGCAAGAAACCCAGAATGGATAACCCAGAAAGAAGATACATCTGTTGTTGATTCGATACATTTCCATCCAGAACAGACGCGACAAGCTCAATAACCTCAGCTGCCAATTTATCATTGATGACAGATGTATAACAATATTGCCCACCATTAGTTACAGCGTCACAAAATTGAGTGAAGAGAGGAAAAAATACAGAGACTCCTCCAACACAATAAATAATATCCTGTGGCAAGCGTCGTGAACATAACTTTGTCCCGCCGATGATTGTTGCTTCAACTGTGCTTTTGTCAGCACTATCAAGTGTGGATGACACACTGAACAAAGTCTTGCTGTCACTAGCCTGAGAATATGTGGGAAAGAAAAATACTGTTAGTCAGTCTGAATTCTTTGTAACTCCAAAGAGCCCAAAATCTGCTCAAGGTTGCCCAACATGGAGCAATTTGGACACATATAGCAAACTACATGTTTTTTTTCCCAAACTACAGTTTGTGCAGAGTTGCTTGTTTGATTCCCTTAAGTTTATAACTTCATATGCTGTCCAAACTTTCTGAAACTTTTGCTGGGCTAATCCCATTTCCAGTTACAGTATCTACTACACACATGGGCAAACACTACCTGGACTGGAGTTTTACACTTGATGAAATAAGTACAGCGTCATGCTTATCAGAAAGAGATTGGAACCTGTGCATTAAGACCAAAAATAATCTTTGATGAGATGCCGTCTCGTGCGTCCAAAATCCCCCTGTACAATGAATCATCGCCATGGAAGGAGTACATATAACTTGGTCCCAGATTATATATGCCTTTTATTTGCTCTGAGGAGAGAGCATCAGAAAACACATAAACTGGGCCCATTTGACCAGTAAAGGCAGAAGTCCTTTCAAAACCAATAGAATTAGGTTCATCGCCAAGAGGCGTCAATTCTGTACCGATGGTGCAGCGGGTCATTACCTCGTTGACTTTTGCATACCTAAAAGTAGCCACAATAACTTCTGATTTTACAAGCTTAAAATCAGGGGAAATAAAAGCTAACAGTATCTCTTTTTTTCCAGAAAAAATAATAATATCATGGCGACATGGCATTGTTTAAACTAGGAAGATAGCCAGATAAATTCACTCTATTGCAAAGTCTTGGGAGTTCCCTATGTTACATGGGTGCTTTGAGCCAGACTACACTATGGGTCTACCAATTAGAACTATATACATGAGTGAATACTTTAACATATGAAAGTACATGTTTCATTGATGTAACAAGATGAATAAATAATTACTTGTAAACAATACTATGTAAGAAGTTTTAACTGGAAAATATGATTAGAATACATTAATGTAGCCACATATTAGGCCCCAATGCAAAATAGATGATGCCAACATCATTGTAGATTACGGATGAAGAATGATTTGCTCACCTACACTTCTCACATGATACTAGCTCCCCATCAACATAGCATCTCAGCTGGCTTCCTCCGGAAAAAGCCCTTCCTATTGTATGAGTAACAGAAAGGAACTTCCACTCCTTCGGTGGGAGCTTGAGTTGTAACAAAACACACTGATGTTTTTTATTGATAGACTGCCAAAGCAGGGAAGAACCAGACTTTAGCATAGGATACAAAAATACATGGCCTACAAACCATACGGCTACCATGGTGGAATCAAGCATGAAGAACGTCATCATCTGAAATGCCTGTGGCCCAAGATTTAGACCAAAACTAGATGTTGTTCTTTCATGGTTTAAAGGCAATGTGATCTATTATTACCACATGGGCTGGCATGTCATGAGTAACACGAATAAAAAGTTCTTCCTCTGCCAGACTGCCACCCACGTTGAGCATAGGTACATCACAGTAACCCGTCAATATACTTCCCACCATCAAATTCTCACTGCCTTATTCTACACTAGTGGGGATAGAGTTAGAGGGGAAGGGAGTGTCCACAATGGCAAAACTGCTCTGTAGCCAATGCTACAGGGTTAATTTATTTGGTGTTTGAACTTTAGGGGGATGGGATATCTGTTTTTCTAGTTTGGAGAGGTATGGAAATCTCTGCAGGTTTAGAGTAAATATGACCAATTCCTTTGTAAAATCAACTGTATTTTGCATCCACGCATTGTAGAATGTAGTTCAAGAATTTTTTTTGGATGCAACAGATCTACCTCGGTAAATAACTAGTCACAACTCATAAACATCGTATGGAGTTATAAGCAAGAGAGAATCAGTGTAATCACATCAAAATTGCTCAATTTAGCCAACATTAGCAACGCGTATTGAAAATTATGGCATAGAGGAACTGGGGTTTTCTCTGAACTTTTATGAAATTAGTAAAAATGTCCAGTGAAGTTGTTATCGTGTGAATTTCCATGAATCCCCATTGAGGCTGTTATTGTGTCAGTTTCCACGTATTTGTGTTAAAATCTGGAAGTTAGATAAACTGTGTTGAGAAAATTATCAAGTGATGTAGTCAAAATGGTGATTTTTGATTATTTGATAGGGCAAAGAAAGATATGGTTCTATCTATATGCTAGCTCGCTAACAGCAGCCATTAATCTGATAAACTGTTTCACAACAATAACTGCAATTCAAGTACCTGATTTGACTAAAAATGAGGTAGAAAAACACCATTACCTCATATACTAGAGCACTTTTGCTAAGCATGGCTGAGCACCCCCTTCCATCTTCTGTGGAGAAGGAGAAAAGGCCCATCATACCATTTTCTGGAAAGTTTTCTACCCTCAACCAGCAAGAAAAAGATAGTCCTCTATTATAAGGCCATTGAAATGGAGATTTTATTTCTATACCCTATCAAAGAAAAGGAAAACGTCAGACCATCACCACATTATGTATTGTATGCGTGTAGTATCTGTGACATATAAAATGTTCAAAGACACATGAAAATGAAATAGACAAATTGATGTTAGTGGCAGAACATCTTCGCCAAATGTTATATGTGCAACCATAATTAACTCCACACAAGGTAACATATGTCTAGAAACATACAGCAGAAGACATGTACAAGTACTAAAATGGCAGAATTTCATCCCCAAAAGGCTAGGAGATCATTAGGAACACACACACAACTTGCTACCGTGGTTGCATAGCCACATCTTAGTGGTGTGAAACTCCCCACAGACACATTTTCAGTGCAAAAAAAAACTAATTTTCACCCATGAAACACTGAGAGTTCAAAACTTCGCAGTCTGTCACTATTAACATGGATAACAAAACAAACAAATTATAAGTGATAAATAAATATGACAGAACGCACAGAATCATGGCCACTGAACTCAAAAAAAGCTTCTGGGCCCTTTTCCTTGAGCATGTGGCTGAGACTTCTCAAAAGCAAAGAAGTGTGCTTCTGCTTGGCACTAATCTTCTCGCTACGTAAGAGGGCAAAGATTTTCCGAATATCTTTCCCACATATGCTGTGTGCGCCAATAATCTGAATCAACTCTGCAATTACGTTAACTGTATCATCCTTCTCTTCTATTGAAAACCAATCAAGAAGAACACTAAGCAACCCTGCTCTGAAACTATAAGTTCTATTTGTAATGGATTGCTTCAGCAACTGCTGCAATACAACAAGTCCATAATGCTGAAGTGATGTGCTGCTCTGCCAATCAGAAATTGCTGATGTTACAAAAAATGTAAACCATAAATTAAATTTTATCAAAGGATGGTAATCACATCTCTGTGTGTGAGAGAACAGACCTTCTGTAAAATGTTCAAAAGTAATACAACAACGTCTTCGTTCTGAGAAATAAGTTAAGAAAACATTTATGAGAATGATACAAGAATGAAGCACAATAATTAACCAGGCCCAGCAATGATAACATCATGTTAAATTGGTTCAAAGATACTAGCCTTTATTGTTGTTTTCTCATTTATCTCAAATTTCCCATCAACTAGCATATTAAGCAATGCATCCAAGAGCCTCTCACTTGGCAACCATTTGTAATAATCCAATAGCAAGCTCTGTAATGTTTGATAACCCACACCAACTAGCACTCTGAAAGCGGCCTGACAAGACAAACCAAGACTAATTAGCACAACAGACAAAAAAAAAGCTTAAAACAACATACAACGATATGATTACCTTTGAAGCATTATTTCCTTCAAGCAGTAAGGTTAACGTCTCAAGGACATTAAGGACCAAGCGCTCACCAGTTGCCTCATTGAAAGTTCCGTTTAACAAAGAGATAATATGCAGAAAGCACCCTTCGTTGCGAAATAGATTTTGATAGTACTAGGCAAAAATGGAGTATAAAAGTGTATTTGTCAACATTTTATGTCACTTACAGTAGAAAACAAACGCTACTGCTATTTTCAACTGCTATATGCCAAGAAATATACGAGAACCTACCACGCGGTCCATCATAATGATCTCTCTCATGCTGACCAGTAGATCAATTAACAATTCGGAATTGACCTTTTCATTTTCATTTGCTTGTGTGAAGTTCTCTAAATATTTGGAGCATAGATGCAACTTTGCAGCATGATCTTGTGCTGAGGATGGAGGCAACTGGTTACAATAAATTATAAGAATAATTTAGCTCCAAAAGTTATAACAATATTAACAGAGGGAAATTTGAGATAAAACACAGTTTTACCCTAAATAAGGCAAGAACTTGCTCCAGTACTTGTTTTCGTAGGCTCTCTTCTTCAAATAAGTTGAATAAACACTCAATGCATTCAGCATTGTGCAAAACTAGAATTCTTCCATCGCTAGATATAGTTACATAATCCTTAAGGAGGTTTACACCTAATTTTAGGCATGTAAGAGTGTGATCAGTTCTGTTCTCAGGTGAAGCCATCTCAATAGTTTTTGTCCGAGAATCATCTCTATCTATGGTAATTTCAGGACGAGGCAAATTCCTGGAGTTTCGTAGTCCCTGTGCTTGAAGGCATGTGACCTTAAGGACTCTAGTGATTGCATCCAAGGATTTGAATGAAGCTAAAGTTTGTTCTGTAGCAAGTTGTAGAGTAACACGAAAGCATTTAAGAAGAATGCTGGCCACCACCGCATCTGAAACGCAATGCTCAAGTGCATCCACTAGTGCTGAGCATTCTGGCTACAAAGAACGAAAAGAATATAATAAGAAAAAAAAACTCAAAATAATAAAAATATCATTATTACATAATCCTTAAGGAAGCATAAAATATAAGGTAACAGAAGTGGCAAAAGTGTACCAGATTATATGTGTTTTCATTGAGTGTCGCAGCAAATTCCAGAAAGGAAATAGCTTCCACTTGAAGAATGTTAACATCAGTCCGATATGAGCTTTCAGAATCAGTTGCTGTCCTATTATTTCTGACATTGTCATTTTGGTTCTCTGTACCAATATGAAATTGGATGTCTTCCACAGATGACCCAACATAGAAACAGTCTTCGGAGAATATCAAGTCCCATACACCTTCCTCTCGAAAAGCTGTGAGTAGAGCTGGCGCTGAAACAAGAACCCTTCTGAATGTACGGATCGTGTAAATTTGAATGGTTTTGGCTAATATCCTGTAGTGTGAGTCACATCATACAGGGAGCATTTTGTCATTAAATGAGTTGGGAAAAGGTAATCTTCAAAGCTTCAAACATACAGATCTCCAATGACTTCAACTTAAAAAAAACAATCTTGTTATATGCAGCAGTTTCTGTTGCGTCAAACTAATCCACTGCATAGGTAACAGTTGCAGTGTACACTAGAACAGTTTTTTATGTATGGGGTGTACTACAGAATATTGTTAGTCACTTGCCCAATAACTAATAGATTGAAGTCGGGTTTGACTGAAATATTGATCATTGCATGTTAGAATTTAGCTTCAGAAAATATCAGCTAAACTCTATGGTTGCTAAATTACATTAGCTTCAGATATCTTCCATGGAGCAAATGAAGCAGCTAGGTAGCATTGAACAAAGTAACAGAACACTGTAATTAACTATTCTAGCTGAAGAGAATATTCATGCCAGTACATTTTGAAACTTACTTTATATGGCTTGGTAATTCCGATTCACAAGCAGAAGCTTTGATGCAAAGAAAGACTGTTAGGAGAACCCTTATCATCCATCTCACGGATTGCTCCTGATAAGCTGATGGGATGGATGCCGAAATTTGGTTGATAGCAGTTTCATCAGAACAGCATTTTATTACATTTGAGGGGAGAATAAAAGAGCAAAGGGCGATGCTCAACTTTAGAGAATAGTCATTCCATTCTATTATATTAAGAAAATGAACTGGACCAGAGATAGAATTTAATGCGAGAAGAGTTTTCGTGGTATCCTTTTGCCGGTGAAACTCCTGAATCATAAATGCAGGCCAACTGATGCTATTTGCAAATTTATGCACCAATCCATTTTCGCATAAAAATTCCAAGTTGTTGACATTGCCAAATCTGAACAGCAGTCAAGGACCAAATACGGGAAAATACTAAAACAGTATAATATCGAAGTTCAAATACACTATTAAATTCTTCAATATTATTTTAAGTCTTTTCTTTCAAGAAAACACAAAAGCCTTGCGCCTCGATCCATTGATAGAAGGAATAGAATGTGATCACCAATTTGTCAAGAAAATGCATAAACAACACTTTTTTTTCTTGGTAGAGCATAGTCAAAACGTACATTAATCTGTCCCCATGATAAAGATTAGCACAGCATATTGATGTTCTTTATGTTTAGAGAAGCGTATTAATATTCTGAAACATATTGTGATCACCAATTAAAAGTAGTTTAGAGCACAGGATACACTGCCTCACTCAGAATTTCCAGATATAGTAGCTGCAGAAGAAGAATTTCACCCCTATAAAAGCATGATAACGTCAGAACATAAAAGTGGGGATAAATAAAATATATAAGGTGAACTAGCACAGTAAAGCTGAACTCTTAACCTAGCAGGTTCTCATCCTAATATTTCACAGCAGATTTTTCAGAAACAAATTGTTCATTGCTGAACTTTCCTATTATCGCCCGTAATAGAGCTTGCAAATTTCCCAAAAGTTGTACAAGCAATTGGCAGAAAAAATGATGATAAATAAATAACAGTCTAAACACTAAGTCTGATGTACGAGTGTATGATTTAAAGAACTGCAACTGTATGTTCCACATTGTCAATCGCTCTACCCCATAAATTTGTCGGAAAAAAATAGATATCAAATTAGAAAATTAATATCATAGATGACATTAATATTTTGAAACTGGCACTCAAAAACGAAAATGCCAAACTTAACGATTTCAAGTAAATTTTAGTTTGCAATTTGAATATGGAATGGATACAGAAATTCCGCATTCAAATTATATACGTGCTAAAATTAAATAAAATGGCATCTTTAACTTAATAGTGAATTTTGATACGATTTTTTGCAAAGCAATGTTGCGTTTTGACTTTTGCGATATAATTTGAAAACTCTTAGGTATATAATTAGTTTGTATCTTAACCAGAATGTTTGCCATTATGGGTATAATACGTGAGCATAAGGTAAGGAAACATGAAATGAAAAACATAGTATTGTAGGTGCACCTTTCATCTCTTGATATAGATGAATGCTTTGAAACTGAAAATTTATTTGAAGGAAGTCCTAGTCCATCTAGTAGAATTTCCAGCCCACCAATGCTTCTGAAATGATTCTGTGCACGGGTACCAGATATAGTTGATCGAAGAGTGCACAAAGTGGTAAAATGAAGTGACAGATCAGTCCACTGCTCTTTCAAATTCAGCCTCTGAATGACCCGTAACAGTTCTGCAGTAACATTTCTATGTTTTATCAAATAATAAAAACGATAGAAATTCAATAAGAGCCATATGATGACATTGTAAATTACAGATGGATCCACCGGCAAAAATCTTTAGGCGTGCACAGCTTGTGGTCCATGGTGCTTATGACGATGAGGTTAGGGAGACAAGGAGTTACAGCAGAGCTCTGATTTATTCTTAGCACCTCACACCCATTCAGTGATATAAATTTGTGTTTATTAATAATAAAAACTTAATAATTTGCAGCTTAATAGTTTATTGACTATCTTTAGTACTACCTCTGTAAACAAATATAAGACGTTTTAGATCACTAAAGAGTGATCTAAAACGTCTTATATTTATTTACGAAGGTAGTACTATTTTGTTCTTCACTACTTTTGTTGGCCGACTAAAAGGCGACATGTTCAACAGTTAGGTGTAGCGGAGATGCGCATGTTGAGATGGATGTGTGGCCACACAAGGAAGGATCGGGTCCGGAATGATGATATACGGGATAGAGTTGGGGAAGCACCGATTGAAGAGAAGCTTGTCCAACATCGTCTGGAATGGTTTGGGCATATTCAGCGCAGGCCTCCAGAAGCTCCAGCGCATAGCAGACGGCTAAAGTGTGCTGATAATGTCAAGAGAGGTCAGGGTAGACCGAACTTGACATGGGAGGAGTCCGTAAAGAGAGATCTGAAGGACTGGAGTATCACCAAAGAACTAGCCATGGACAGGGGTGCGTGGAAGCTAGCTATCCATGTGCTAGAACCATGAGTTGGTTGCAAGATCTTATGGATTTCAGCTCTAGCCTACTCCAACTTGTTTAGGACTAAATGATCTGTTGTTGTTGTTGTTGTTGTTGTACTTTTGTTCTTAAACACAAAAGACTGAAGTAGAAGTATGGTTTTCCATCTATCAATAAAAAGCTAACTTTAATCAGTGAACTCTGCAGACAATGTCTATGCCCTTTTCTGTAATTGGTATTCCTTTACACAACAGGATTCTCCCACATGCATGCAATTCTTCCTAAGTCCTCTCTTTAGTACTCCCTCCGTCCCATAATGTAAAAAAACGTCTTACATTATGGGACGGAGGGAGTAGTAATTAACATAAGGCTCCTAACAGCAAACCTTCAATCATCGACATTTGATACTTCTAGAATCTATTGTCAAGGAAGTATGAAGGCTTTATATGACAATCCAGTAAAGTAGACAACAGATACTACTGCACTAATGTATGTTTGAGAAAAAAATTATAGAACTTCAATTTTAATAAACAGCTAAAGGGCAACTTTACCTACTAACCGATTGACACAACCAGCTTCCATCACAAGAATAATAGCCTTTTGCTGCCAATGTTGAAGTGCATCGGGAATGGTGTTTTCTGGAATACTTGGAGCAACCGTAGCCAAATAACTGCTCGATCGGACATATTTAGTGGTATCGACAAAATGGGGGTCCCTTGTAGCAGTTGGTTCCAACTTCATGAAATTCGAAATTATTGTGATTATGCATATGAGTATCTTTAGCATCATCCTTGTATTTTCTACTGCTTGATCTGAAGATTGGTCATCTACAGCATGCAAACTGTTCAAGGCCTTCAGCTGATCAACAGCGGCTGAATATAACAAAGACGAAAGAGTTTAAAATTTTGGATAGTAATCTGTCAAAATCGGATGCAGGAAAGTATAGGTAAGCTAACAGGAAATAATGGTACAACTGGAACATTTAGTAACGAAAATAAAAAATTATAGTTGAACATAGAACAAGTAACCAGAGCAAATATGCAGCACCCAGAGATGATTCTCGGAATGTACCAACAGCTGAAGAGAAATGCTACCTTTTAGTAGAGAAGTAACCTTCTGCACACCACCATAATAGCTAAATACTCTACAATTATGCACGGAGCGAGTCAGAATAGTCAGGCACTCCAGGACATGCAATCTTTCAGTGCTTAATTCCAGGGGTTCTAGTTGGTCCGAATGTTTTGGAGAAGATTCTGGACTGGTGCCACCTAATAATGCAATACAGGAGCAGATGTGATTCCATTTATCACAGTAAGAGCCAAAATCACAAACAGTATCATAAAAGATCAGCAACACATTCCCATGTAATAGTACATGCTCCCATAGCATTGATGTATTTTGGTTCAGGCATTTGCTCGTATAACCTCACTAGAACTCGAATTTATCATGTACAGCACTGCCTGCGGACAAATGCCTGAATACTGCAGTGATAATTCAGCATGAGTGGTGGTCCAGTATGACATGGATGTTGGGGTAACATTTAATTTATTAATGCTAAATTTGGTACGGTGGCGGCATTTAGAAAGAAAAAAAAATCTATTTTCGATATACTAGCTACTTAAGACCATCTTCTACACAAACATAACAATGAAATCCTATAGAAATTGGTCAAGATTTCCGCAACGAAATAGATTCCACAACGGAGGACAACACACCACAGCCCAACTGCACAACAATAGGAAGTAGTCTTCAGCACACTGACTCAACAAAAGAAGCAAAAGGCGTTGGACTGACGGAAGCGCTAGTTGCTAGCTGACACCTAACTTAAGTAGGTTACTCAAAGCCAGAGGATTAAAACTAGGAAACTTTCGTTATTGTCTCTAAGTGAAGCTCTATGATGACTTTTTGTTGTCGGACAATGCACACTCTCTTCTCTGTGGTCACTATATTCTGCCACTATATTCTCTCTTACATTTGCTCTCAAACTATAAAGATCAAAAAAGGAGAAGTTAGTCCTGCCTACTAGCGCTACTGCTGGCAAGACCATTTACTACTTTGCTTTTACTTAAATGAGTCAACTACATATGACCTAACAGTGAAAAAACAATAAAACCACAAAAGTGCATCTTTTAGTGGCTAGAAAAATACCAAAGCTGCGCTCTGTGGCAAAAGCATCAAAGTTACTATAATACCCCAGCCCATTAGTGGAGGCCCATGTGGCCCAAGTATAGTTGTATGGTGGAATTAGTCTCACATGGAGAGTTCAGATACAGTTGGACCAACATATATGCCATTGTGTTCCAAACGTACCACCTCTGGGTTAACCCTTATCCATGAAGACAGGATGAAAGTGTAAGAGGGGTGCTACGCATACATGGGCCAGCCCTACAGGTGGAGTAAGCATTAAAAAATTTAGGCCAGCGTGTTACAGTTACGATCTTTTCTCAACACCTAATTCCAAACTTCTCAAGTCCCATGTTGAATAGAATATTTCAATTGAATAGAATATTTCAATATATTATGAACATAAATAGTAGGTGGGCTCTTGTATAGCGCGACTTGAGAAGTGGAGCGGTACCCCACTATAGATACTCATCATATAGTAGAGGCACTTACTTTCAGTGATAGTTGAAGTTATTAGAGAAATTTCCTGGATCAGAATAAGAATGACCTCAGAAGGATGCCCATAAGAGCATCCAACGACTGTTTCATCAGATCCCAATTCTTGATCGACCAATTCTTCAATATGGTATGGAACCCAGTCTCTAAATGTTTGTACGAATTGTAAGACAAAAATTTGCAGTGATTTCTCCTTTTCCTCCTGTAAAAATTATTGCAAAGAGATACAAGATATAGTACTGGCTGAATTGCTAATAAAGACACTAATTAGTTTATCATAAAGCACAAGTACATACAGCTATGTCTAATACTTAACAGAATCAAATCATATTTAGCAATCATTCTTGTTACAACAGTTAAGGCTTTGAATGTTATATTTCTTGAAAAACAAAGTTGTACACTGTATCGTGAAACAACATGTGTGAATACAATTATCATCATACTGGGAGTACTTCTAATTCGAAATGGAACTCGACTTGAAACTTAAGCATTCAACCTTGTTACACACAAACCAACTCTAAGCCCAGTGGGCAAACAAGTAGACACGGGCAAATGTAAGTATTAAACTTCGCGCTTGGTTTTGAAATATAAGTTTGTCTGTAGATACTCTTTGTATTTGGTACTTCTCACTTGTTGCATTGAGACAGGAAATTACTCAGTCATGAAATGGATAAGAACCGAAACACGAAGATAAAGTACACATGACTGGTGCTTTAATCCTCTTACATTACATCAAAGTATAGAGACAGTACATCGAACAAAAGTATGAGACTGGACATCTTTGTCAGGTGTACTTTCCTAATTATAAGAACGGTCGTTCAAGAGGGAACTAGCAAAGCTTCAGGGAAATACCTTATCATGGGCATTCTCGTACTTCTGCCAAAGTGTACTTAAGACTCCCTCCTCAGTGCTATCACTAGAACGAGATGACAAATAATGAGGAGAAACAATCATGCTAACGTGCACATAACAATCAAGTCATTTGATGATATATTTTCTCTATAAACCCTTACAGTTAGTCAGTTACTATAATCCGGAAAAACATGTTAAATACCCAATGATCAATAATATGATACAGTGCAGATGTACCAGAATATTTAACAAATTTCCTAACTAGCAAGCATATGGCGTGCTGTTCCATGTAATGTCATTGAAGGCATATAATATGTTTCAGCAACCTATCCTAACCATTAAATAAGAAAGGAGTTCATGGAGTTGAAATCAATCAATGCATACTGTCTTTGATGCCTTTGTAACATGAACACCTGCTCTGTGGTCCATGGTAGCCATGGTTGCACGCTCGATGTAAACCATATGTAAATCGATAAATATGGTTTTCCTTAGGTGGAATGCTTTCGGCCGGCTTAATAGATAAAGCCCGAAACTGGCACAGCAAATGCAAGTAGTACAGCTCAGGACATGAGCTTACAAGTACAAGTTCAGGCTCAACTCAGTGAATAAATTTCATAGCTCTTCTCTAGAAAAATAAATTTCATAGCTGGCCACTAAAACAGTACTACTCAGAATCCACACTGAGTTTTTTTTGAACATCAGTACAGACACAAGCGCTCGTATATACGCGCATACACTCATTGAGTTACAGCCCATCGCACCGGTATCGTTCTCCTATAGCATGCATTTCCCACAGTACATGAACCCGTGGACGCCATTGCTGTGACAACAGAGACAGATGAAAATCGCACCCAATTTTTTGCGATCCAACACGAGCCAGCTCCCGTCACTAGAGTCTAGAGGCTAGGTCACGTACGGTCAACTGGGATACGCGCGCGAACCGAGCCATCGCGCCGCACGAACAAGTCGCATGTCCCAATGCGGGATGTGATGTACCTGAAGACGACGCGGGGCGCGGGGGCGTCGTCGATGTCGGCGCCGTGGAAGGAGCCGCCGCGGAAGGAGGGGGAGGGGGGCGCGGGCGGCCCCGGGGGCTGCGGCGACTTGCGGAGCAGATCGGCGACGCCCCGCACGAGGTTCATCGTTCGCGTCCGGCCGACCGACCCGAGCCTGCCTGCCTGCGGCTACCAGCACCGGCGCATCACCACCACCACCGGCCGGCGAACTCGATTCGAATCCGGGCGAGACGCGATCTCGATGTGGGGGGCGGGGAGATCGCGGGCGAGGGGCGGAAATTTTCTCCGACGGGAGTGTGCGTGCGGGCGTGCGACGCGTGCGCCAAGCTCGCGCCTATGTTTAGACCCCGCGAAATGATGGAGGGAGAGTGGAGAGGGGACTGGGATTTGGGAAGGGGAGGAGGGGGCTGGCGATTTGGGGGAGGTAGGGGAAAGCTTAGGGGCCGTTTTGGAAAAGTGGCCTCTAATCCGTTGGCTATTTCAAGCAGATCGCTCGACCCTGTCTTCGCGTCTTGCGCGCTTACGCGGAACGGTGGTGAAGGCGTAATTTATCTGATACGTTTTGTGTTCTTTCGGTGCATCCTTCCCGTTTTGGATGTTAATAACCCACGAATGTTGCATTTTTTTTGTACGTTTTGAATTTTGAATGTTGCATTTTTAGTGACATTATCGAACGATTACTTCGACACGGCCGAGCAAGCTTGCATGCCATGTCTCTAGCTGATTTTAAGTGTGCATGCATGCATATGAGATGAAAATGTTGATGTTAAAGTTTTGTCAAAATTTAAAATTCAAAATATTTTGTAACTCAAACCGTCAGCCCGATTTAAAATCCGTTTCGCCATTAAATTCATTGCGGCGAGACCTTCGAAAGTGGATCTCATGTTGGTATGTTTCGATAATTTTTTGAGGGTTAAAAGTTACCATGCTGCAATGTGTAAGTTACCAAGTTGTTCCTGCTAAAGTTGTCGGGTACGGAATTGAAACTTTTTTGCAACATTTCAATTGTTTTTTCTAGGTCGGGAATTATCACCCAGTATTGAAAGGGTTACCAGTATTGTTCATATGCTCCCATTTGTCTCACCCTCGCTCCGCTTTTACCTTTCCTCTTTCTGCTAGCCGAAACCCTAACCTTATAGCAATATTAGAGCCGAACTCGAGCAATGGGTGGGAGTATCCAATGGTGGTGCAAAGTGGAAGCTCGACATTATCAGGTGAAAGTGCATCTAATCTCCGGGTGGTTTTGGTAATTCATCACAACATATACATCATTGAACTAATACCTACTCAAAGAATATTTTCAGGAAAAGTTCAATCTAGGTACAACAGTTGGAAGTGAATGTGGACCCCTCAAAATGCTAAGGACATACATTGGCAAAGCTCCAAGACTATTAAAAGGGGATGAGTTTTTAATGATGGTCTAACTGCTAAAATGCTTAGAGATATTGCTCCAAAATGCTCAGCCACACTCTCATATTCCACTATGTCCAAAACCCTAAAGTCCATCTCTGTCCCACTGAAACACACTCATCTGGATCCACCGAGATACATTTGACATAGCCATTGCCAAACCCTAGCATCTCGGTCTCACCGAGTTGGCCCTTCGGTCCCACCGAAGAGGACTTGCCAACCTTCTATTACCTATTGAAATTGACTCAGAATTTTCGATCAGTTTCAATCGATGACACCGAAGTGTGGAAAGTGCTTAGGCCAGCTTGACTCGGTCTCACTGAAAGGTTTCATCCGGTCTCACCGAAAAGCCTAAAGTTCAAACCTTTTGCATAGGTCGGTCTCACCGAGTGGTTTCACCCGGTCCCACTGAAGTGTGCACAAAGGTGTGTAATAGTTGGATTTTTGGTGCTGCCTATATATACCCCCACCCATTCCACCAACTCTTAGAGAGCAACCAGAGCAAAGTATACACTTCCCATATCCCTTTTTCTGAGAGAGAGCTCCATATCCTTGTGTTGTGATCAAAGGGATTCCACTCCAACCATAGAACTTTGATCTTTAGCCACCTTAATTGCTTTCCACCCAAATCCCTCTCCTACCACATAGTCAAACTCTGTGAGAGAGTATTTGAGTGTTGAGGAGAATGTCTTTTGAAGCACAAGAGCGAGGAGTTCATCATCAACAACAACATCTATTACCTTTTGGAGAGTGGTGTCTCCTAGATTGGTTACGTGTCACCTGGGAGCCTCCAAATCGTGTGGAGTGAACCAAGAGTTTGTAAGGGCAAAGAGATCGCCTACTTCATGAAGATCTACCCGCGTGAGGCTAGTCCTTCATGGGCGTAAGCCATGGTGGAATAGGCAAGATTGAATCTTCGTGGACCCTTTGTTGGTGGAGCCCTCTGTGGACTCTCGCAGTCGTTATCCTTCGTGGATTGAAACCTCCGTCAACGTGGATGTACGATAACACCACCTATCGAAACCACGGGAAAAATCTTCATGTCCCCATAGTGTTTGCATATCTCCAAACCATTCCTCTACTTACTATCACTTGCAAAGTCGTTACTTTCCGTTGCTACTCTATTTAGAATTGCATGTGTAGGGTGCTTGTAGACTTGTTAAAATTGCTAAAAATCTACCAAGAACTAAAATTGGGAAAAGCCTAGGTTTTTATTTGGCAAGTATTCTAATCACCCCCCCCCCCTCTCTAGACCCAACAAAGGAAGGAAGCCGCCCTTGATACCGTACATGGAACACTTGCTACGCTACAAACCCGCCGATGTGTGGTTGCATGGAGAAGGTGAAGGTGGCGAGGTGGATTTATTGGAGCTTTAACAACCCACTGAGGAGGTATTTCACTTGTGTAAGATCTTGGGTGAGTTCAATTTGTGCTCCAAGTTCTATGCTTTAGGGATTTGTTGCGCTCGTTTATCTGAGATGTCAAATTGGTTTATAATCTCGTTTGGAGGTTTGGGGGATGTAATTTCTTGATTGGTTTAGCCCGACTGTACCACCATATTTAAAGGAGATGTTGAACATTTGCAAACATTTCTTCTTGCATGGTTGCCTTTAATTGTTGGATTGACCATTCTGGATTGGACCTGGTTGGATTCACAAACTTATTAGCAATCTTTGTGCTTCACACAAGTGCATTCTCTCCCCTTTTTTGGACAATTGCGTACCTTAATAAATGTGGTTATATGTTAGCTTTCAAACTTTGATGTTTTCTTCAACAAACACACCCAAAGGACAATGAGACCATGTGCATTTTGCCCTTGCTCTATCCCCCCCCATCTTGTATGAACCTAAATTCTTTTCTTTCAGCCAGGACATAGTGTATGATTGCATCTTTGAACGCATTCCCACAAAATGTCATACTCAAGCTAAAATTGATCACTTCGGCTTTGTTATTAAACCTTACATATTTGGACTCACGCCTGATAAGTTGACCATCACTATCTTCATCATAAGATTCATCATCTCATTGAATCATCTTCATACTTGTCTCATGGCTTAACTTCATTCACCATTTTAAAATCATACTCACATGCCAGTCTTCCATTTGCCATCTTCTTGCTCTCTTTGAATTTTCTGTAATCCTGTCTAATAGCATTTTCCTCATCATCATATAATGAGCAATACAGTGGCGCAAAATCATTGTCATCAGAGTTGCTTGGTTCTTAAAATAGCCTTTTCTTTGTTGGCTTGTTCTCATCAGCAACATCTATGATTCCTCTTAAGCTACATGTGATTGAGCTTGCTCTAGATCAACACAATCATTGTGAGATTCATCAATTTTTGTACTTCTTCAATTTACTCATCCTCGCCGTCACTACCTTTTTCATGCTCAACCGGTAGATCATCCTGTACTTTGTACCCCATCCACAATCAATACAACAGAAGCATGACGTAGGGTTTTACCTCTTTGAGAGGGCCTGGGTAAAACATCGTGTCCCCCTTTGTCCTGTTACCATTAAGCCAAGATCACCAGCTCGGGATCCCCTACCCGAGGTCCGCAGGATTCAACTCCGACAATGTGTGAGTAGTTCGGTAAGGTCATGGGTTGAGGCATAGCCCTGCAACCCGATGTATTTGTTGGAGGGATCAATGGAAATACTTTGAATTAACGTCCCGTATGTGTGACATAAAATTGCTTCGTAAGTTGTCTCTTGTCTCACTCGCGTTCTTCGTCCCTGCAAGTACCCAGGATCATGCAGAGTGGGCCACAGAGAGGCTAAGGGCAGGGAGACCGTGAAGTGCTATTCTGAACACCAGTGACAGAAAGGTTTAGTACGGTAACACGGATCTTATCCTTTGGACAAGAGGTGTACTAATTAAACGCCCAATGCTTTTGTCTTATTTCTATCTTAATTACCATGCAACCCCGCATGACGGATAGAGCCTTTCGGTTGGACAACTGATTCTTGATGCAGGACGCGTGACGGTCAAGACGTAATTTGGACACATCCCTCACTTCTATAAATTGGAAGCACATCTCGATGGATGACTTCCAGAGCACAAATTAATATCATGATGACCCCATTGACAAATATATGGTTGTAAGGAAAGCCCTCATACCCATGCCTATTTTTATTATAAGCGTTTTCAGTTTCAACTTGATTTTGATCCGGTCAATTGCAAAAACTTGGTAGAAACCTCTGATTTCAAGGGTGCCTTTCTCTCGTTGGTTCGATAACTCAGTGTCACCTATATGGAAAAAGGCGAGAATCCTTTCTGCTCCTTTACCGGATCACTAAAGAGACTAATCATCAACACATCTACACCATTTTGGCGAGAACCCAAGGGCCACTTCACTCTCATCGTAGGCTTTCTCAAAATCAATTTTTAAAATGACTCCGCTCGACATTTTTGAAGTTCATATAGTCTCATGTAGGACAACAATCCCATCAAGTATATTTCGTCCTTGTATGAACGATGTTTGAGGGGAGTAGACCACATGGTCAACCACCCCATTCAACTGGTTAGTTGTCACCTTCATAGAAATCTTAAAGATGACATTCATAAGACAAAATCGACTGAAATTGTTGGATCCGACTTGCATATCAGCAGAATAATTTTCTCGAAGTTTAAAATATGTCAAGATTTTTATGTGTAGTTAGTTAAACAATTATAGCATGTCCCCCTTAATCACATCCCAGAAAGGTTGTTGAAATTCAGCCAGGAAGCCATCCGCTGAAATGTTCCATCTAAAAAAACACGTCTCAAATTTTGCCTTTAGAGAACAAAACTATTAAAAACTCATTTTTCATCTTCGAGATTCTTATAATAATTAGTGATGTAATCGTTGAGAGGTTCATCTCATTCAATTCGGCCCTTATTCTGATCCATCACAGAAACATGTTCTTTCTGTGTCTGTCATTGGCCAGTATTCCATATTATCATCGCCTTGGACAGAAAAATGTGCCTTTGAACGTTGATATAGATCTCTCAAACAATGTTGGTAATTTTCCGGTTTAATTCTTACTCACACTTTGCTGGCAATTTGCTTGTTTAATTCAAGTTCATCTACATATATCCATACCATCAAGTAATAATGTAGTACTACCTCTGTAACTAAATATAAGACGTTTTGGCAGTTCAAATATGAGAGCAAGCAAGATGCTTGCCATACATAACATTTTCCCTACAATTTCCAGGAAAAGAATCACGAATAGCACCGGTGTGCCGCTACAAATACAAACCATCTCAAAGCTTGTCAGTCGAAAGAATTTGGAGCTCAGCAACCTGATTCTCAGATTCAGTCACCCCTTCGTGACACGAAAACTGACTTCAGAGCGGCCTGGTCCGGCGGCCGGAGGCGCGGCCGCAGAGCAGCGCGTTCTTGGGGATGGGGTTCTCGTCCCGCCACGAGTTGGCCGGCGAGTAGACCCGCAGGTAGAACTGCTGGCCCAGGTACTGCCTGCCCCAGCTCTCCGACCTCACGTTCCACATCCCCACGTTGTCCAGCGGCATGTAGATCACCGTCCACGAACCCGGGTACACCTGAACCACAAAGTTCAGAAAATTCAGACACCACAGAGCTACTGCTTGGTTAGTCGGCTGTCACTGGAGACGAACGTACCTGCAATGTGTACCGAGCGATCGCATCCCTCAGGTTGTAGTTCTGACGGCTCGCCGGCGTCCACTGCCCTCCGTCCATCCTGTTGTTCCAGAAATCAATGGTGAGCCATACAAATTGGCGTCCTAGAAGAACAAGCCCATGATCTGCAGGAAGAGAAACGCACCCGACGACCCAGAAGGCGTAACCGTCGATGTGCCAGGACTGCACGGAGCCCTCGGCGTTCTCGAAGACGACCTCGACGTAGTCCCGCATGTTGGACGCCATGACGGCCGTCTGCAGGTAGGCGGGGCCGCCGGACGGGCTGTCCGGCATGCTCCCCGGCGTGAACACGCCCTGGATGTTGTAGAAATCGGCCACCTTGAGCGGGGTGTCGGCGGGTACGAAGGACACACTGTTCACCGCGTACCTCAGCTTGCCGTTGATGGTGACCCGGGAGTTGGCGAGCCTCATCGTCCTCGTCGTGTTCACTTGGCCGTAGTGGTACGAGCCTTGAGGGTTCGGCCTTGGTCCGCTTGCCGTCAGGTTCCACCTGCATTCATTCATTCAGAGAGTTTCAGTCATACAGAGTAGCAGCATATGTAACTTCAGTTTTTTCAGTCATTCAGAGTAGGAGCATATGTGACCTCAGTTTTTACAGTCATTCACAGTCTTACCGGATTGATCGAGCCTGATTCAGAGACCAGTCAATCTCGATCGTCGGCCCCGGGGGAGGCGGCAATGCGGCAGGGACGCCATTCGAGTTGCTGTAATGGAGCATTGCGGTGTTGGTGAGGACGGGGTTGGTGAAGCGTGTCGAGACCACGATGGTGTAGTCCTGGGGTGGCTGGTCGGCCGTCACGAGGAACGAATAGGACTGGCCTAGATGGACATCGAGTGACGAGTAGGTGTTCTGCATGGTGTGTGACCCCTCCACCTCCACGAGGAGCAAGGAATGGCCCTGGATCCTTATGTTCACCGAGGTTGAGATGCCCACGTTCGACACCCGAAAACGATATGTTTTCCCTGTGAAAGATTACACCAAGCTAGTTCAGTACAACCATTTTTCTGTCTTACCAAATATGAACTGCTTATCAGCTATTTTGGGCTGCTTTACTCTGATGATTTTACCTTGGTCTACTGTGAACCTGTTGCCATTCCAGCCTTGGCCATTGATAAGGAGCCCATCAGGGAAGGGAAGGTCGTTACCACTGTCCAAAATGCCTTTCAAGTCCTGCAAAGTTACAGTTTCAGTTCAGGTTTACCATTCTTTTCGCCAAACGTGGCACTTTAGTACAGCAAAACCATAAGCTTACAGTGTGGTTGAGCTTGAACCAGTCACCAGCTAGTATGGTGAAATCACCGGCAGGGGGGTCGAACGGGACCGGGATCCTTGGGCGGCTAAGGACCCTGATGCCACCGTACCCGCCCGCCGCCTTGTGGAACGCGAGAGAAGGGAAGTAGTAGTAGCTCCCGATCTGGTCCTTGAACTGCATGTTGTAGGTGAAATTGCCCCCAGGAGGGATCGGGCAGTTTGTGCCGTACAACCCGTCTTGCCATGAGCTCCTCCTCTGCTGAATCCCCTGCCTACAAGACATGATCCGTCAGATAAGAAGCGCTATTGTTTTGTGCAGTCCAAAACTTGGCATTTGAAATTGACATCTGTCATACATGGTGCAAAATGGTTTCAAGATCAAGTAACAATGAAACCAATGCAGTTAAAATTCAGTATGGATACCTCATAGATAACATTCAAAAATAGTTTCTCTTTAACCACATAGTTGTTGTATTTCATATTAATTCACTATGGCAGAACCGTATCTTATTACTGCTATAATGTGGTTTCCTTCACGATAAGGCACGAAAAAGAGCTACATGGTTGCCACGTTTGAAAGGCAAAAGAATGCAGGAACCGCATAAGCCTGCTGCACATGCCAAATGCTGAAAACACACTAGGCCCACTGATACTAGTTGTGCACTTGTTTCTTTCGTTCACCACTGATCTGATCTGTAGCGAAAGCGAAAGCACGGCCAAAAGAAGTTCAAAAAATGTTATTATTTGTGAGAGGATAGAGATGCTACTGGATCTCAGAACGGCATCAGATCTCGACATTGGTTTGCTTGCCCTGAGATAGCTCATTCCCAGGGACATCCGTCACGAGCTCTGCCAGTGCCAGGCGCTTACTAAATGGAGATTTACACATGTGGCTGCTGGATCTACTACTGAAGGAAATTTAACTGTCCACTTGCACTGTTGCACACTTGCGTAGGTGATGTCTTGGAAGTTGGCGTATTCTTGCATATATGTTCACATTTGGACAACCAATTCTCCCATCCCAACAAAGAGTACTACCTCCGTTCCTAAATATAAGACGTTTTGACAGTTTAAATTGACTTATATTTAGAAACAGAGGTTGTACTATATAGTACTCCCTTAGTTCACACAGATATATGCACTACATACGGATTGAAATGAGTGAACAAACACACTAAAATGTGTTTATATATATCTGATTTTGGGGAAAATTAGAAACATCTTATATTTGTGAACGGAGGGAGTAGTAGGCAGTAGTGTAAAGAAAAGAAAGGCATTTACCCAATAGTTTCAGTAAAAAAATGCTGAAAAAACTGAAAGGGGAAAAACATGTCCATACATTTTGATTTCACAGCATAGTCTTGACCATAATATGCGAAGACATGAATATATATGTAGCAGTTAAATAAGCTCGGAAATGGGCCGACCGGCAGCATTCCAGCAGGAATGCAGCGTCGAGAGAGAAGCATCTGTGCCGAGCTTGAAATGAACAGCGGCCAAATCAGGGAGATGCACCGACACGTACAGTGGAAACGTACGGGCAGGGGCCAGGATGAGAGGGAAAATGAATGGATTACCAGGAGAGGAGGAATGGGGCGGGCAGGTTGTTGAAGACGTTGATGACGATGTTGTCGTTGGTGACGGCGTCGATCTGCGGCCCCGGGAACTGCCCGTTGATCAGGATCCCCTGCACCGCCGCCGTCCGCGTCGCCGGCATCAGCCCAAGAACAGAGCAGGAAGAAGAAAGAAGAAGAGCCTGCAGGTATGGTGAGCGGGTAGATGCCGCCGTCCACGTACCTGCTGCTTGACGCCGAGCGGGTAGATGTCGCCGAAGGTGATGTTCCAGGTGTAGAACCGGTAGGGGTCCTCGGCCCTGGCCGCCGCGAGGAGGCAGGAGAGGAGGACGAAGATGCAGAGCGAGATGGGCGACGACATCTCCGCTTCCAGTCTCCTTCGTCACACGCGCAAACTCCCACCACCGCCGCCGCTGTCCACTGTGCCCTCTCACTCAGTAGGGAGTGACGAGCGTGCAGTGGAGGGAGGTGGGTGGCGGGGGGCGCAGCCGCACAGGGGTCAAAGAGTGGCAGGGAGGAAAGGGATCGGTCGATGGCTGGCTGGGCGAGGAGGGATGGAGAGAATATAAATGAGGCGCAGGCTGCGTCTGCGGGGCAGTGATGGCGGAATTGGTTGGCTGGACGGGGAGGATGCGTGCGTCTGCAGACGTACAGACGCACGCGCTTTGCTACATTTCGGGCTGGGATGGGATGGTATCCATCGCCGGAGGAGAGAGAGAGAGAGAGAGAGACGGTGGTGCTCGGCGCGTACGCGGCTGATGAGGCAAACTGTGTACACCGCCACCATCAATCAAGGTCCAAGGGATAAAGTTGGTAAATTGTTGTGAGCATGATTTGCTGGATGCCAATAATTGCCATGCTGATATTTAGCATTTGCCAAATATATTGGTTACTGATTGGGATTGTCAGTTCTTTCCGCTAATCTCTCGCAATGTTGCCAACTTTTTGGCGATGCCTGTTTAATAGTAACGGTGACGATAACTGACGAACGATTGCTAGGGGAGGTCACAGCGAACGCCTGCAGAGCCGTCTGGTCAAAATCATGTGTCTGCTTCCATCAAAAATAAATAAATCATGTGTCTGCTCTCTACGCCGAGAACGGCTATATGCATGGGCGGATCCAGTGTGGGGGTTAACATTTTGCAAAAGGGTCCGTCTAGGCATCAGTCGACTGAGAAATAGTGAAGTCTCAGTCGACCCGCAGCTAGCTGACGTAGGATCTGCGGTCTCCTCCCGTGACATGCGATCGTAGGTTGACCTGGCCCATATTACCCACGTACATGGCTTGACAGGACCTGGCCCAAGTTGCCCAGCGATTTTGGGCTACCTTTTGATTTTTGTTGGGCACCGCTGCTCGTTGTGGGGGCACCGGGCAGTTAGCTTTTTCTAACATGCTCTTTTCTACCTCTTTAATGGCCTAAAAGAAAACCTCTTTAATGTTTTTTTCCTGTTTTCTCTTTCAAAGTATTTATTTCATGTTTCTTTAAGTTCCTTAATAAATTAATGTAAGCTTTTATAACATTAGTTGCCATATTTTAGAAAACAATGTTCGTGCATTTAAAAATATATTTAACGAGTCGTAAAGAAAATGATCATCGTGTAATTAGAAAATGTTTAGAGTTGCTTTAAAAATGTTCCTTGTGTATTTTAAAAATGTCCAAAGTATAATGTAGAATAAGAAAAATATTCAATGAGTATTTGAAAAATGATTGTCATGTACTTAAAAGCAGTTTAACATGTATTGAAGAAAAATGTTCAACGTGTTTTTAAATAATGTTCAATGTGTATTCAAAAAATTGTTCAACTTGTGGCATCAAATGGAGTTGCATGTGGGGTGCAATGCATGTAATTGCACGTTGTGGCGGACATACAACTAGGCATCAGGTTTAAAAATACTCTTATTTTGAAAAAAAAAATCAAACCCAGAACACAAATAAAAGATAAAAAATAAAATTAAAAAAGATAAAACAATAATAATAAACGCACCTACCAGGCCTCCCATGCACAACCCCTGGTACTCCCCTTAGTTCGCATGCCTTATGCCGCTTGCAGTTGCACGAGTACAACCCATGTAGTTGCATATTGGAGCGGATGTGCAACTGGATTGCACATTTGCAAAATAGACGAAAAACCCCAAAATACGCACAATTTAGATGAAGACATGACAAAGCCAAAACACAAACAAAAATTAAAAATTAAAAATTTCAAAAATGAAAATAAATAAATAATAGACATACTTATCGAGCCCCCGATAAACACTACAGAGTTCCGATTTGAGGGTGACACTTGTAGTTATGTGCCTAGTGATACACATGTCCGGACAAAACATGACGGAGTTGCAGTTTGGGAAACGCTTGTAGTTGCGTGCCTAGTGACAGACATGCAAACTGTTCCACCCTGACATAACACCATGGAGTTGCAGTCAGGGCAACACTTGCTGTTGCAGTCGCGTTGAAGACATGTAGTTGCAGTCAGGGGCGACACTTGCAATTGCATGTCTGGTGGCATGCATGCAACAACCTCTCCCGGCAAAATACCACAGAGTTGCAATTGGGTGTGACACTTGCAGTTGCGTGCCTAGTGGCATACATGCAACTGCCCCTCTCCCAAAAAAACACCACGGAGTTGCAATCGGGGCGACACTTGTAGTTGCATGCCTAGTGCCAGACATGCAACTGACCCTCCCCCGACAAAACACCACAGAGTTGCAGTCGCGTTGAAGACATGCAATTGCAGTCAGGGGCGACACTTGCAGTTGTATGCCTAGCGCCAGACTTGCAACAACCTCTCCGGACAAGACACCATAAAGTTTCAGTCGAGGGCGACACTTGCAGTTGCAGTCACGTTGACGACATGTAGTTGTAGTTAGGGGCGACACATGAAGTTGCATGTCTAGTGACAGACATGCAACGGACTCTCCCAACAAATATACCACAGAGTTGTAGTCGGCGGTGACACTTGTAGTTGCGTGCCTAGTGAAAGACTTGCAACTGCCCCTTCCCCGCAAAACACAACGGAGTTGCAATTGGGGCGACACTTCTAGTTGCATGCCTAGTGGCAGACATGCAACTGCCCCTCCCCCAATAAAACACCACAAAGTTGTAGTCGAGTTGAGGACATGCAGTTGCAGTCAGGGGTGACACTTGCAGTTGCATGCCTGGTGGCGGGCATGCAACAGCCTCTCCCGACAAAACACCACAGAGTTTCAGCCGGGGGCGATACTTGCAGCTGCAGTCACGTTGAAGACATGCAGTTGCAGTTAAGGGGCACACTTGCAGTTGCATGCTTGGTGGCAGACATGCAATGGCTCTTCCCGACGAAACACCACATAGTTGCAATCGGGGGCGACACTTGCAATTGCGTGCCTAGTGCCAGACATGCAACTGTCCCTTCCCCAACAAAACACCAAAGAGTTGCAGCCGGGGTGTCACTTGCAGTTGCATGCCTAGTGGCAGACATGCAACTGCCCCTTCCCCGGCCAAACACCCAAGAGTTGCAGTCACGTTGAAGACATGCAGTTTCATTCAGGGGCGACACTTGCAGTTGTATGCCTGATGGTAGACATTCAACGGCCTCTCCCGACAAAACACCATGGAGTTAAAGTTGGGGCGACGCTTGACGTTGCATGCCTAGTGGCAGACATGCAAGTGCCCCTCCCCCCGACAAAACACCACATATTTGTAGTTGTATTGAAGACATGCAGTTGCAGTTGGGACGTGACACTTGCAGTTGCGTGCCTAGTGGTTAAAATGCAACTGCCCGCTCCCCAGACAAAATACCACTAAGTAGCAGTCGCGTGGAAGACATACACTTGACACTTGTAGTTGCATGCCTGCTGGCAGACATGCAATGACCCCCCTCCCCCTCCCAATAAAACACCATAGAGTTGCAGTCGCGTTGAAGATGTGCAGTTGCAATCAGGTGCGGCACTTGCAGTTGAATGCCTGATGGCAAACATTCAATGGCCTCTCCTGACAAAACACCACATAGTTGCGGTTGGGACGACACTTACAGTTGTGTGCCTAGTGGCAGACATGCACCTGCCCCCTCCCCCAACAAAACGCCACAAAGTTGTAGTTGCATTGATGACATGTAGTTGTAGTCGGGACATGACATTTGTTATTGCGTGCCTAGTGATGAAAATGCAACTGCCCCCTCCTCTGACAAAACACCACTGAGTTGCAGTCACGTGAAAGACATGTAGTTGCAGTCGAGACGATTGTATGGTAATATTTCCAAACTTCAAAAATAAAAGTTGTTGTTTAATAAAAAGTAGCTAGAATCGTGTCATTAGCAAGAAAAAGGTTTTAAACGAGAAAAAAATGAAAGTACAAATGCAAAAATAAAAAATCAACGTCACAAAGGAACATGGACAAAAAAAGTGTTAAAAAGCACTTACAAGAAAACAAAAAGAATAGTAAAAGCAGATAAAAAGGAAAAAGGAAAAAAGTTAGAAAATGAGAAAAAAGTCCAACGGACAACGAAAAAAGCCCCCTTCCCTCCCAGTAACCGCGCTACCTTGCATCCGACACGAAAAAATTAAGACATAAAGAGTAGCCCAACTTGTCCATCCTGCACGGCCCGATTTAAATAAAACTAACGGCGTAGGGGTCGTTTGAGACTTGACTAAGACTCAGTCGACCGAGTTTTAGTAAAAACCGTACACACTAGCATAAAGTTGTATTTCATGCATTTTATTAAAAAAATGAAAACACAAAAACAAAAAAAATAATTTGTTGTTTAATAAGAAAAATAGCAAAAATCATGCCGTCAGCAATAAAAAGGTTTTAAAAGGCAGTAAAAAAGAAAAGAAAAATAATTGAAGAAAACAACGAAAAACAAAAACACAAATGCAAAAGATGGTTTTTGGTAAAGTACTTACTAGAGAACAAAGAGACTGTGAAAAACAAATAAACGTAAAAGGCCTAACGATCAAAGAAAAGGAAAACGTTTCCAGGCGGCGAGCTGGCGGAAACGTTCCGCCGGACGCACGCGGCCCCTGCGATCCGCTATCAATCGTGCGGGTGGCGATGGGAGCACCCCTTGAAAAAAAACTAGACGAACTGCTTCCAATCGTTCTTTCCCCTCATCTTCTTCTTCCCCAACGACACGGACGCCGGGGGCACCCGCACCACTAGGCACCAGCCCCCGCCCACACCACTAGCGCACACGTATCCAGCCGTGACCGCGGCACCCTCTGCCATGCGCGCACCCCCGATGAGATCCACCGCTGGAAGCCTTTTCCCTCCCTCCCTGTTCCTCCTCCACACCTCCTTCTCCTCCTCAGGGAGCACGCCATCTCTGCACAGTTTTTTGCTGGAAGCGACTGGAGTGGGAGCTGGAAGCAGCATCCTTTTTTGCTACAACTGGCCATCACCGGAGCTAGAACCATCACTGTTTTGCTGGAACCGGTCGGAGCAGGAGCTGGAACTGGCGATAAGCTGCAACTGGCTCCGTTGTTTGCTACAACCAGCTTCTTTTTTGCTACAAATAGAGGATGGCCGTGGGGCACTGAGCGTGGTGATCACCGTCGGCGAGGACGGGCGGCGCTGCTCCAGGCAACAATCGGCGCTGTGGTTTTCTGCTACATGCTACAACCGGCATTGCAAATTGCTACTACCGGCGTCCCATCCGGCTACAACAGACGTCGTGGTTTGCTACATCGCACACGACGTTCTGATTTTTTTGCTACAACCACAATCATGGTTTGCTACAAACAGTACCGTGAAATGCTACCACCGGCAATGGTACTGGTACAAGCTGTAGGAGATATGCCCTAGAGGCAGTAACAACAGTTATTTTGTATCTCCAAGTTTGTAATGAATGTTTATGTTCCATGCTATAACTGCAATGATTCTCGAGTCTGCAATATCCACGAGGCTCGGAGGGAAACTCATGTGCACGTGTGGTATACTAAACGGTAAAATGTATTCCTAGTCTTGCCTCTAAGACTTGCTCAAGTATTGCATGATGATCTTGTTTTCCTGATCATGGGCATGTCTATGTCGGCAATTTTTGAGGGCACAATGTTAGGAGAACACTTGTGTTGAATCGACCCGAATTGATGTTATGCTATGAGATACATTTGTCACAAGTTAATGGTTAATAACACAGAGAAAGTTAATGTTTGCATTATTCCTTAGACCATGAGAGTATAGAGTTCCTTTGTACTTGCTTCGTGAACTTTGGGGTTTGTTAAACGTCATCCATAACTGGGTGGCTATTACGGCGGCTTACGGGTTCACGGAAAAGTATGACAAGAAACGAGATAGCTCAAGATTGGGATTTGCTCCTCCGACGATGGAGAGATATTCTCGAGCCCTCTCGGTGTTATGGTATCCATCATCGCCTGGCCAGACAAAGGGTGATTTGATCACAGGGATGCCGGAACACGGAAACGAGAAAAGAGAACAAAACCGGTAACGAGGTAACTGGCATAGTGGACAAGTTGTTGATCCACGGGGATGCAGAAAATCTCACCTCGGGTGTTTGTAACATATCGCGAAGCAACAGAAATAGCACACGGCAACTGGAGGTTCACTCGAATATTTATTCGTGTGGGTATAGGGGTCAATATGGGTGTCCACGGCTCCGATGTTGATCATTGATCAGAAAGTGTTCCGGGTCATGTCTATGCTTCACCGAACCTATAGGGTCACACGCTTAAGGGTCATCTATCTGCTGAATACTAGACAGGGAGTCTGAGAGAAACTCACCGGAAAAGTTTCGGAGACAACAGAAACGTTCCGGAGAGAACACCGGAATAGTTTCGGTAAAACTGAAAAGTTGTTTCGGGGTATACCATTAAGTCAAATTGGTTTCAGCACACGCCTGGAAATTCTTGGAGGGTGCTAGAATTGTTCTGGAAACTTCTGTGATTTTTCCGGGATAAAAACCTGAAATGTTCCGGAGCTGCCGGAACCGGTTTGGTTGCTTTTTGCAGATGAAAATCACTAATCCGGAATTGTTTCGGAACGCATCCAAAATCATTTTAGTGGGTACTGGAATTATTCTAAGACCCACAAAAATATTTTCGGATTTAACGGCCGCGGAAAATTGGTTCCGTGAATAGTGAAAATAACTTTATGGTTAATTTTTTGGAAAGCCGCCTTTTGGGATTTTTCCCAAAAGGCTTCTAGAAAGACTTAGGGACTAAGGAATCCCCTTTGGGGGGAGCCCATGAGGGTGGCCGGCCAAGGTGGAGCTCCTCCATGGAGCTCCACATGCCATTCTTTTTTGCCTTTTATTCCCTTTATGTGTGACATAAAGTGGGGGTGTTTTGGTATTTTGTGTGCCAACCCTACCCCTTGGCTTTCCTATAAATAGAGGTGGAGAGGTGCTCTTCACACTCATCCCTTGCTCTCATACACATGCCATGCTTTGTCTGGTTTTCTCTCTCCCTCCCACGAAATAGTTTCATAGAGCCGAAAGGCTATCTGGGTTCCGGCAGGAACTAGTTCTGGACGGCGAAGCCCTGCCGGATAGCTGACACCGTATGTGTGCAACCCCGTAGAGAGGTCATAGGTTCGATCTTTTGCACGAGGGGCTGTTCGAGGGTCCTCCCGAAGGGCTGTCTGAGTTACCGTTCGAGCTTCGAGGGTCCTCCCGAAGGGCTGTCCGTGACATCGTCCGAGGGACTGTCCGACCGCCTCCCGAAGGGCTGTCCGACGAGGGAGTGAATCCTCGCGGTTGGGAGGTTGTAAATCCTAGCTGCGGGGATCTGCACCGACGATCTACATCGACTCTACTTCCGTTGCGCTACGAGTCGGTAATGATCAGATCAAACCCTGTATGCAGTCTCCATAGTGGTCCTGGGCGTGCTCGTTGTACCGATTTTTTTTGTTTTATGTCGCGTTCCCCTACAGTGGGATCAAGAGCCGTGCTATACGTAGATGTAGGTTACAATCTAGAATACATGGAGATGTATGGGTATTGCATAATATAATTTTGGAGTAGATGAGATCTATTGCTGAAAATTATTTATGCGGGTGGCAGATGAAATCTGTTACCCGATGTTCTTGTTGCTTCCCTAGAATTTGCATATTTCTGATCTTGAAACGGCATGGTGGAATTTCACAAAGTTCTGGCAATCCGCGATCCTGATTGATCAACGAAGTGCTATCAGTTCTTTGGGTTCCACCATAGTTGAGAGAAAGATGAAATTTCGCAGACGAAAGGGCAATGCAGATATGATCTGCACGGGGGTCATGCGTATGACGAAGTTTAGTATGGGGCTCGAGATTTTATTATCTCATGTTTCATACACCCTGCGATGTTAATCTAGCGACTTGAATAATCATACTTGATGATAAACGTTGGTAGCTGTGGTTTAAGTCAAAACCTTAGAAGCCACGTAAAATAAAATTTTGCATAAACTGATTAGAGGCGTCTAACTCGGTTTTGCAGGATGTGCATGTGATGTGGTATAGCAGCTCTCATATTAATTCGATTATGTATGAGATGGCTATATGATGTAAATTTACTAACATGATCTGCGTGTCATGATTCGGCATCATGGCTGGAGCCATATGATTGTCACTTTAATGACCTGCGTGTCAACCTTAAGTAATGCACTTATTTTATTAGCTATAGAGATAGCAATATTATCTGGTGCATTGACAAGGTGGTGGCAATCTTCGCGAAGGTGAACACCGATGCAAATGCCGAAGACGAAGAAATTAAAGACTTCTCCGTCAAAAAGGGCTATACCATATCACGCTATTGTGAATTGCCTGAGATGTTTATCCCTCTTGATGCACCCTTTTGATTGCGTGGTAGTCGCTTTTTATTAGGGTGATCTCTCACTCAAAATATCAAGTAGTTAGTGTTCTCCCAAGTGTAGCACCGTCACGGCACCTATCTTTTTGGAGTGCGTCATGTTTCCATGAGTACAAACGATTAGAGAAGTGTGAGGCGGGTGAGTTGAGACCTCGTAGCGAGATCACTTGGTTGTCTTGACGTTCAGGCAGGAAAGTCCTGAGCTCGGAACACGCCCATCAAAAGATGAACAAGAATCACATTGAGATGTGATCGGCAAGTTGGCCTACCGATTGAAATTCCCGTCATCAGTGATGTTCCCATCAATGGCGTGGAATTGAAATGCGGATCTTGAATCACTCACAATCAAATTATGAGAGATATTGATTTGAGTGGGAGCGCACTTTAGAATAAAATTGTTTATTCACTAGTGCAAATTGATTATGAACAAAGTCTAAGTGAAACTTGTGTTTACCGTTGTAGATGATATGGCTCGCAACACCACGTTCTTCTTAGCCCCGATGTTAAAGAGAGTGAAGTTAGCTGAAACTGGAAACAACTATGCGGACTGGGTCTGTACCCTGAGGATTATCCTCAAGAGCACTAAGAAATACTATGTGCTTGATCAACCTCTAGGTGATTCGCCTACGCCAGAAATGGCTCAGGATATCATCAACGTGTTTATCTCACGAAAGGATGATTTCAGTGTTGTTAAAAATCTTATGTTATCTTGCATGGATCATGTGCTATAGAACCGTTTTGAACGACTTAGTACCTTCGAGATTATCGAAGCACTAGATGTTCTGTATCACAAACAGGATTCGGCCAAAGTTCATGAGATAACTGAGGCCATGAAAGAATGCAATATAAATAAGAAATCTCTAGTTGATGAGCATAGTGTCAGACTAGCAAACTGTTACGATAGTTATGCTGAAAGGGGAATTAATTTTCCAAAGACACCTGGTAATGATTTGATCCTTACCTCGCTTTATGAAGCGATGCTCAAAACAAATGAGATAGTACTGCAGAATCAGCAAAAGTTGCTGGTGAATAAAACTGCTAGTTTCAAAAAGAAAGGCAAGCCTAAGGGCGGAGCCAAGACTGAAACTGTGTGTTTTCACTGCAAAGGCACTGGACACTGGAAGAGAAACTGCAAGAAGTATCTAGAAGATAAGAAGTCCGAGAAAACCGGAAAAGGTATAATTGTTATACAAGTTAATGTCATTGACGTTTTGCTTGCTAGTGAAAATTCTAAGTCTTGGGTATTTGATACCGGATCGGTTGCTCACATTTGCAACTCGATACAGGGCCTGCAGAAGGTGTGCAAGCTAGCAAAGAATGAAGTCGTGATGCGCGTCGGGAATGGTGCTGGGATCGCCGCTCAAGCCGTCAGCATTATGCCTCTACGCCTCCCTTCAGGATTTATCTTAGAACTAAGTAACTGTTATTTTGTTCCACTATTGTGTAGAAACCTTATCTCCGGATCATGTTTAGTACACGATGGGTATTCGTACAAGTCTGAGAACAATGGTTGTTCACTTTATTGTAAGGATATGTTTTATGGATTTGCACCCATTGTTGGGGGCCTTTTCATACTAAATCTTGAATGTGGAAATGATGTCTTTAACGTGAATGCTAAACGCCTTAAGAAGGCTGATACCACCAACACTTTCATGTGGCACTGTCGGCTTGACCACATCGGAAAGAAATGCATGCAAAGACTCCATAAGGATGGAGTTTTACCGTCCTTTGATTTTGAATCATTTGACACATGTGAAGCTTGCTTGATGGGGAAAATGACCAAGACGCCGTTCACGGGTCATCCTGAACGGGCGAGTGAATTGTTGGGAATAATACATAGTGATGTATGTGGTCCAATGAGCACAATCACACGGGGTGGGTATTTCTACTTCGTGACTTTTACTGATGATTTGAGTAGGTATGGATATATCTACTTGATGAAGCAAAGTCGGAAACCTTTGAAAAGTTCAAAGAATTTCAGAATGAGGTAGAAAATCATTGTAACAAAAGGATTAAGTTTCCGCGGTCTGATCACGGGGGCGAATATCTTAGTCATGAGTTTAGCCAACATCTGAGTGATCGTGGAATCGTTTCACAGCTTACGCCTCCGGAACTCCACAGCGAAACGGAGTGTCGGAAAGATGTAACCGAACCCTGTTAGACATGGTAAGGTCGATGATGTCTCTTACAGATCTGTCGATATCTTTTTGGGGTCACGCACTAGAAACTGCCGCTGACACATTAAACAGAGCACCATCTAAGTCTGTTGAGACGACACCATACGAGTTATGGCATGGGAAAAAACCCAGTTTGTCGCATCTTAAAATTTGGGGATGTGAAGCTTATGTAAAACGTTTACAACCAAGCAAACTCGATCCTAGATCAGACAAATGTTACTTTGTAGGTTATCCCAAGGAAACAGTTGGGTATTCTTTCTACCACCCGTCCGATAACAAAGTGTTTGTTGCAAGGTATGGGGTTTTTCTTGAGAAAGAGTTTCTCGTAAAAGAATTAAGTGGGAGGACAGTACAGCTTGATGAGATTAGTGAATCTTCGGCAACCATTGTTATGGCTTAGGAAACGGAAGAAATTCCGCAAGTTATCCCTACAACCGAGCCGGAAGTTGTCGCATGTGATGCGGAAACTTCAGACAATGTTGTAACTGAACCGCGCAGATCAGGTAGGGCTATCCAGCCACCTGAGTGGTTTCATAACGAAATCTTCATTCTTGAAGACGATAAACCTGTGCACTACAAGGAAGCGATGGCGGGGCCCAGCTCAAGGGAATGGCACAAAGCCATGAAATCCGAAATGGAATCCATGTATGAAAACCAAGTTTGGAACTTGGAAGAACTTCCAGAAGGCGTAAAACCCATTGGTTGTAAATGGATTTTCAAAAGAAAGACGGACGTGGATGGTAACATTACTATCCACAAAGCTAGACTTGTCGCGAAAGGGTTCACGCAAGTTCCAGGAGTGGACTACGACGAGAGTTTCTCGCCCGTAGCTATGCTTAGGTCTGTTCGGATATTACTAGCAATTGCTGCTTATTTCGATTATGAAATATGGCAGATGGACGTCAAAACGACTTTCCTAAATGGAAATCTCAAAGAAGATGTATACATGATACAGCCTGAAGGTTTTGTCGTTCATAAGGATGCTAGAAAGGTATGCAAACTTCAGAAAGCCACTTATGGTCTGAAGCAAGCATCAAGGAGCTGGAACATTCGTTTTGATGAAGTGGTCAAAGAGTTTGGCTTCATCAGGAATGACGAAGAATCTTGTGTTTACAAGAAGTTTAGTGGGAGCGCAAAAGCATTTCTAATCTTGTATGTGGATGACATATTGTTGATTGGAAATGACGTGAATTTTCTTAGCGAAATAAAAGACTCATTGAAGAAGAGTTTTTCAATGAAAGACTTAGGCGAAGCGGCATATGTATTGGGCATCAGAATCTACAGAGATAGATCAAAACGCCTGATAGCGCTTAGCCAAAGCTCGTACATTGACAAGGTGTTGAAAAGGTTCAACATGGAGAACTCCAAGAAAGGCCTACTCCCCATGTCACCTGGCACAGTGCTTTGCAAGAATCAGTGTCCTCGGACTCTCGATGAGCGAGTACAGATGAATGATGTTCCATATGCCTCGGCAGTTGGTTCTATTATGTATGCCATGCTATGTACAAGACCGGATGTTTCCTATGAGCTAAGTGTTAGCAGCCGGTACCAAAGTGATCCAGGATTGGAACACTGGGCCGCAGTCAAAAATATTCTTAAGTACCTCAGAAGGACCAAGGATTTACTCCTTGTGTACGGAGGTGATGAAGAGCTCATTGTAAGTGGTTACACTGATGCATGCTTCATGACTGACCCAGATGACTTCAAATCTCAATCAGGCTATGTTTTCATTTTGAACGGTGGCGCAGTTGATTGGAAAAGTTCCAAACAAAAGACTGTGGCGGATTCTACGACGAAGGCGGAATATGTTGCAGCTTCAAAAGCTGTAACACCCCTATGTAATGAGCTACACTGATCACCAAGATTATGCTTAATCATTTTGAATTACCATGCTTGATCACATTGGAATCATATCTCATTTCAAATTCCAATTCAAGTTGAAATTCAAATTTGAGGTGAAAATAAAAGTTGTTCAAATCCAGGACCAAAAATGTTCATAATTTTGGAATTAATCCATTGTGAATTATGTTAAGAAAAATAACATCACCAAAATTAACTAGATGTCTCAAACATCTTGAATACAGTGCCAATACAGCAATTTAAATGCCTTTTTCTTTATGGAAAATTCATTTGGAATTATTTGAACCCCAAACCTTTTTATTCCACTGTCTAATATGGCAACATATTTAACTGGCCAGGTTGCACATTTTTCAAAAGTGTTTTGGTGGCCTAATATTTTGCAAAACAGTAAGGAAATAAAAGGCAGAAAAGAAAAAGGAAAAAGGTAAAACTTACCTGTACACTTGGGCCTCTAGTGGCTACAGGGAGGCCCAGCCCATCACGGCCGGCCTTCCCCTACCTCCCGCCGCACCCCTGCAAAGGCCGCGCCCGCGGCCATGGCGCCAATGCCGCATGCCCTCCAGGCCCCCCCAGTCCTATAAGGATGCCAGAAGAAACCCTAGATCGAGCTCTCCACCTCTGTTCCCTTCCCCGCGGTTTTCCCCTCTCCCTCGCTCGATTCCGAGCTCGTCCGGACGGACCCGAGGGCGCCGTCGCCGTTCACCGCACTCACCGAGCTCCCCGCACCGCTCCGACGTGCCCAGAAGGACCACCGTCCTCCGCTACGACCTCCGCGCCACCGGATCGAAGCCGGGGACCCCCATCGTCGTTGCCCGCGTCTCCTTCCTCCGCTACGGCCGCCACACGACATCGCCGTCGATCCGCGCACCTCTACCTCCACCGGCTCCTCCGACCACCGCATTGAGCTCACTGTGAGCTCCCGCGCCTCCCGGACCTCTTCCCTCTCTTCCCCGCGTCCCGTAGGCCTGATCCCCTCGAGCTCTTGCTCCGGCCGCCACCCACCGTCGTTGTTGTCGTCGTCTTAGGCCGTCCCCGCGCGAACGAAGGGTACCAGTAGATGCGCGCCGATGCGCCTGTTCGGGCGGTGGTCTCCGCCGCTCTTTTGGTCGCCAGAGCGGCGATTCCGACCATCGCCGCCGTGTTCTGCCTCGCCGGAGTGTCGTCGTCGGCGCGCGTGCAGTTTAAACACCCGCGGGGCCCACCGTCAGGTCATTAGCGCACTAACCCGGGCCTAAACAGCCACTGACGTGTTGGGCCGATTACTGTAGTGGTCAGTATTAGGGTTAATTAATTTAATTGCTAATACCCACTGACCTCTGGGCCCCACCCCGCTAATTAACTAATTAGATTAGTGTAAAACCCTGTTAAACTAACAGTGACTGACTACTGGGTCCCACTGGACCCAGTCAATGACACGTTGGCCCCACCATTTTAATTAACTATTTATTAACTAAAACTAATCTGTTAACTAATCTATCACTGACATATGGGGCCCACCTACTAATTAATCCTTTTAGTTAATTTAAACCAGTGGATTAACTAGTGTGTATGACATGTGGGACCCACTGGTCAGGTTTGACTTGGACCAGCCGGGTTTGACCGCTGATGTCACTCCGGCGTCAGGCTGACGTCATCAGACACTGTTTCCGATAATTCTAATTTAATAATTAAAATAATTCCAAAAATTCAGTAAAACTTTGAAAAATCAATTAAAATAAATCGTAACTCGGATGAAAATAATTTATATATGAAAAATGATCAGAAAATATGAAGAATCCAAATATGCCACCAACATACCTGCCACACCCCTCTAACATACTGAACATGGAACCGTCCCCTCCGGTTCAGTGTATCGATAATTGCCCGGAGCTGGTAAAACACCACCAGATGTTTCCCACTCCGACTAACTTGTGTAGTACTGCGTTAGGGCACCCTAGCTCAGCCTGTTGCCATGCCAAGCATCTGTGTGCTTTATATTTACCGTTTTCCCCCTCTTCTCTCCGGTAGACTCCGAGACCGCTGATGATCCGGTGAACGCCTACCTCATTGAAGATCCGTTTCTGTCTGCCGAGCAACCAGGCAAGCAAAACCCCCTTGATCATTCCTATATCGCCTACTCCTTCTCCCTCATGCTTGCATTAGATTTTCCTATTGTAATTGCTTGCTCCTATTCTGATGCATAGCCTGTTCTTGTAACCTGTTGTTGTTACTTTACCTGTCATCCTAAATTGCTTAGAATAGGTTGGTTATTGATCCATCAGTGACCCCTCACCCTTGTCCCTGTTGCCCCGCTTTGTTACCAGTACCTCGATCATGGTGATCAATGTGCAGATACCGTCACATCACCGCACACCCCCTTAGTTGTACGACTCTGCAGGGCTACTATCGAGTGCCAAGGGTGATACCTCGTACTGCACTCCTGATGATATCTCTGTAGTATAGCACATCGGTGGTGATTGCAGAGGGTGATTCCTCCCGCTTCCCTTCTCGATGATACTCTGTCGTGCAACCCCTCAAGTGTGGACCATCGAGGGTGATTCCTCCTGGTTCTCCTTGACGGACTACATCGAGTAGGATTCCAACGAGGGTGATTCCTCGGATTCCCCCTTGATGTGATGAACACACGGTTACCCTACTTTTACTTCAGGCCCCTGGTTAAAGTCGGGTCGACACCGAGGTGTACCCGCGAGAGGTGTGAAGTCGGGTTGACCGTGAGGGTACCCGCGAGATAATTACGAGGCGCGGCCAGGCAGGCAGAGACCTCCCTAGAGAGGGATGGGCCTGACCCTTGTTGCACTTCCTCGAGACGGGGCGACAGGAGTACTAATCGTCACCGCGAGCTCCTAATAATGCGCTAACGGATTTGGGTATTTGATCTGAGTTGGCCGCTGGCCTATACGCACTACCACCACGCGGGATAATGGTTTAATGGGGCCCTCGGCGCCATATGTATCAGCCGAAAGCTCTGTCAGACGTCCAGTTCAGCATTGCGGCACGGTAGGATCGGCGCCATCCAGGACAGAGGTGGTGCCTGGATCTAACCATGTGCGCAACGACCCGGAGTGCAAAGAGCGATGGGCCCAGGACCCCTGCGCACTTAGGATGTAGACCAGCGGGGACCTCTGTGCTGAGCTTTAGGTAGGGCTACGGTGTGTCGATCAACCGTGGCCGGGCATGACCGAGAAAAGTGTGTCCGGCCAGAGTTAATTGAGCGTGTTGGGTAACAGTAGTGCACCCCTGCAGGGAAGTTATCTATTCGAATAGCCGTGTCCACGGTAATAGGACGCTCAGTGTTGTATCTCGGTCTATTACAACTTGAACTGAAAACATGTTACTTTAATTGTAAGCTCCGGGATCGCTTTCTCGTAGGGAGTCGAGGAAGGATCTCTGGGCTTTGCTTCTACATGCTTGTTAATTATAATATGCTAATCTGCACTCTTCTAATGCTGCAAGACGCAGAAGATGCTAGTCTTCGATAGGCTAGGCTTTCCCCCCTCTGTTCTGGCATTTCTGCAGTTTAGTCCAAAGATATAGCCCCATTCCTTTGATACCGATGCATACTTAGCATAGTTCTGATGTCAGTCTTGCGAGTACTTTGGATGAGTACTCACGGTTGCTTTGCTACCTCTTTTTCCCCATACCCGATTGCTGCGACCAGATGATGGATCCCAGGAGTCAGCTGCTACCGCCGACGACTGCTACTACACTTCCGGTGGAGCCTACTATGTTGAGCCCGTCGACCAGGAGTAGTTCGGAGGCCCTAGGCAGGAGGCCTTCGCCTTTTCGATCAGTGTCGCTGTTATGCTAGCCTTCTTAAGGCCTCTTGTTTAAACTTAGTGTCTGTACTCAGATACTGTTGTTGCTTCCGCTGATGTTTGTGTAACTCGAGCTTATGTATTCGAGCCCTCGAGGCCCCTGGCTTGTAATATAAAGCTTGTATTATTTTGTTTTGTGTCTAGAGTTGTGTTGTGATATCTTCCCGTGAGTCCTTAGGCTTGATCGTGTGCATTTGCTTGTATGATTAGTGCACGATTAAGTCGGGGGCGTCACAAGCTGGTATCAGAGCCGACTGCCTATAGGAACCCCCTTCCAACTCCTTGGCCGAAGTTGAGTCCAGTCTTTCAAAAACTGTTTTACTAACATGGCTGTGTGGCTTACGGCCCACGTCGCCAACGGATGGGATTAGGATCTTTTATTCCTCTTCCTTACTCTGAGAACTTTGATCTCTCTTCTTTTCGGGTTAAATATTTTACTAACACTAACATTAGGTTCTCGTGATCACATCCACCCGGAGATTTCAATCAACATTCTTTGAATTCTGGGCCAGGTTCTGCTTCACAATATTCACGAACCGCGGGATCCTTTTATCGAGGGCACCCATGCGTCGTCCCCTGCAGATTCCTCGCCCCAGTAGTTTTCTCTGGCGTTGATATAGCCTTTGCTATGTCCCGTTGTTGTATTCCTCACCGCGTGCCTGCGCGCCGCCTAGTTTGTCTAGCTGCTTGTGTTTCCGAACTCGCGTTGTCCGTTGATATCCAACTCCGTGCATGGATCTGTATGTCTTTAATGACTACTAATATGTATCTAATGCACTTTTTGTTCATTACCCATGTTACATCATGAATAACTCCATACACCTGCAGTTGTTCTTGCTAAACTGCCCCTGTTGTTTTGGCAGGATGGCTGACGATCCTCCGCCTCCACCCTATATTGCCGCAATGATGCAATAGTTTGAACTGAATCGTCAGCTCAATGAGAGTCTGGTAAACCGATTAGAACGCAACGATGCTCGTCAGGAGCTTGGCCCGATATCACTTCAAGATTTCGTGCGCCTCAACCCGTCTGTTTACCGCAACTCCACCAATCCTATGGATGCTGATGATTGGCTTCGTGACATCCTGTTTGAGATGGAGTCAGCTAAGGTTGCCCCTGACAATTACGTCACCTTTGCGGCATTTCACCTAAAGGGTCCAGCTGCTCAATGGTGGGAAAGTCACAGGGGTATGATGCCTACTGAAACTGTAACCACTTGGCAGGAATTTCAGTCAGCTTTTCGTGCACGGCACATTCCTCAGGGTCTGATGGACCAGAAGAAGGAGTTCCGCAAACTCACTCAGGGCAAAATGCCTGTGGATGAATATCAAAGGAAATTTCTCGATTTATCCCGCTATGCTGAAGATGACGTATGCACTGACGCTCGCAAGCAGGAGAAATTCCATGAAGGACTGCGTCCTGATATAAAGCTCGCACTTGTTGCCCATGATTGCGCAGACTTTGCGACGCTTGTCAGCCAAGCTTTTCGAGCTGAGACGGGTCTGACTGAGTACCAGGAGTCGCTCAAGCGCACTCGTGACGTTGGCTCGTCTTCGGGTCAGCCTGCTCAGAAACGTCAAGTCTGGATTCCGCACAATGTACATCACCGACCAGCTCCAACACCAAGGCCGTCTTATGTTGCACCTCGTCTGCCGCTGCCGCCGAGACAGCTAACGACTCAGGGTGGACAGCCCAATACTATGGCTTCTCCCCATAATGATGGTTTATGCCACAAGTGTGGATAGCCAGGGCACCGTGCTCTCAACTGTCGCCAGGGTCAGCCGCAGAATGCATCACGTCCTCCTGTTGGCCGTAAGAAGTGCTGTCGAAAACAACCTTCTAGGAAAGCTAATGCCAGACCACCTGCTAGTCAACTTATTCGTGTCAACCATGTCAAGATTGAAGAAGGTCGACAGGACACCAAAATTGTGATGGGTATCCTTCCAGTGAATTCAACCCCAGCTTCTGTCCTCTTTGATTCTGGAGCATCACACTCCTTCATGTCCGAAAGTTTTGCGCGAAGCCATGATATACCTTTCGAGGAGATGTCCACCCCATTAGTAATCCAGTCACCCGGAGCTAAATGGCAAACTACCATGGTAAGCCACGGTAACCACATTGTGATTGGGGGATTGGTGTTCCCCGTTTCTCTCATTGCTCTCAAGACCTCCAACATAGACATCATTCTGGGAATGGACTGGCTGAAGCCTCATAAAGCTTTGATTGACTGTGCCACTGAAACAGTCCGATTCACACACCCTTCCGGTCAGACAGTCAGTTACTCAGCTCGGACAGTTCAAAATGCCGAAAGCTAGATATATGCCCTGAATGCATTGAATGCCTCACCTCTTGAGGGAATTGAGAATGTTCCAGTCATTCATGATTTTCCAGACGTCTTTCCAGAAGAACTTCCAGGGATACCTCCTGTTAGAGCAGTCGAATTCGTCATCGACTTGAAACCAGGCACCACTCCTATTGCCAAGCGCCCATACAAGATGCCGCCGCATGAACTCCTTGAGCTTAAGGAGGAAATCGACAAGTCACTTAAAAAGGGTTTCATCCGCCCCAGTTCTTCTGCTTGGGGAGCACCTTCGCTCTTTGTTAAGAAGAAGGATGGAACAAATCGGTTGGTTCAAGATTACCGACCTATCAACCAAGCAACAATTCAGAACAAGTATCTGCTTCCCAGAATCAACGATCTGTATGATCAGCTAGCTGGTTCCTCAGTATTCTCTAAACTTGATTTGAGATTGGGATACCACCAGATCCGAGTTCGTAAAGAGGACATTCCGAAGACAGCCTTTGTTACTCGTTATGGATCTTACGAATACACTGTCATGTCGTTTGGGTTAACCAATGCTCCAGCAACATTCTCTCGATTGATGAACTACATCTTCATGGATTACCTCGACAAGTTCGTCGTGGTTTATCTGGATGATATCCTTATATATTCGAAGAATGAAGAAGAACATGCCGAACACCTTCGGCTTGTACTGGAGAAGCTGCGTGAACATCAACTGTATGCCAAGTATTCCAAGTGTGAATTCTGGTTGTCTGAAGTGACATATCTCGGCCATGTGATTTCCAAAGATGGCATTGCTATTAACCCAGAACGAGTTCAAGCTATTCTTGACTGGACTCCTCCACAGACTGTTAAGCAAGTCAGAAGTTTTCTCGGTCTTGCTAGCTATTGCCGCCGTTTTGTCGAGAACTTCTCCAAGATTGCCAAGCCTCTGACTGATTTGCTACACAAAGACAAGAAGTTTGAGTGGACGGAAAAGTGCCAAGAAAGTTTTCAGACACTTAAGGACAAGTTGACCTCTGCCCCTGTGCTAGCACCCCCAGACTCCCGAAAGGACTTCGTGATCTACTGTGACGCGTCTCGTCAAGGATTAGGCTGTGTCCTAATGCAAGATCGCAAGGTGATTGCTTATGGCTCTCGTCAGTTGCGTCCTCACGAAGATAAGTATCCAACTCATGACCTCGAGTTAGCAGCGGTTATCTATGCTTTGAAGCTGTGGCGACATTACCTTCTCGGTAATCATTGCGAGATATACACGGACCACCAAAGTCTGAAGTATCTGTATACTCAACCAGATTTGAACCTCTGTCAACAAAGATGGCTCGAGACAATAGCTGACTATGACATGGATATTTCTTATACCCCTGGCAAGGCTAATGTGATGGCCGATGCCTTGAGTCGCAAGTCTTATTGCAACAACCTCACAGTTCAGCAAGCACAATCCCTTCTCTATGAAGAACTTCGCAAGTTGAACCTTCACATTGTTCCACAGGGTTATCTCAATACCCTGGTTGTTGAACCGGACCTCGAGCGCAACATCAAGACGAGGCAGAAATATGACTCTGAAGTCGAGAAGATTAAGAAATACCTCTCCAAGGGAAATTCTTCATTCTACCATGTTGATAATGATGGTGCCTTGCTCTTCAAAGGCCGCCTAGTGGTTCCTAGAAAGCACAATCTAGACTCTCGTCCGGATGTCATGAAAGAAGCACATGACACACCTTTGTCTATTCATCCTGGTAGTACCAAGATGTACCAAGACATTCGTCAGCGGTACTGGTGGCCTAGTATGAAGCGAGACATTGCTCGATATGTTGCCGAGTGTGACGTTTGCCGTCGCATCAAAGCAGAACTTCAAAGGCCTGCTGAAACTCTGCAACCACTTGCTATTCCTGAATGGAAATGGGACAAAGTCGAAATGGATTTCATCACTGGATTTCCTAGATCGCAGAAGGGTCATGATGCTATCTTTGTCGTCATTGACCGATTCTCAAAGGTTGCTCACTTTCTGCCAGTCAAGGAGACAATCACTGCTAGCTAGTTAGCAAACTTGTATGTTTCCAGAATTGTGTCACTCCACGGCGTTCCATTGGAGATCAGTTCAGATCGTGGTAGCCTCTTTACCTCAAGATTTTGGAACAGTTTCCAAGAAGCTATGGGAATTCATCTGTCCTTCAGCACCGCTTTTCACCCCCAGTCCCAGGGACAAGTTGAACGAGTCAATCAAGTGCTTGAAGATATGCTTCGAGCATGTGTCATCTCATTCGGTAAGCAATGGGAGGAATCTCTCCCATATGCTGAATTCTCTTACAACAATAGCTATCAAGCTAGTCTGAAGATGGCACCATTTGAAGTTCTTTATGGACGTAAGTGCCGAACTCCTCTGAATTGGTCAGAAACTGGGGAATGGTCACTCTTCGGTCCGGATATTATCCAACAAGCTGAAGAACAAGTCCGCATTGTCCGTGAACATTTGAAAACTGCTCAGTCTCGTCAGAAGAGCAATTATGATCGAAAACACCAGGTAATGGTCTATCAACCTGGCGAACAAGCTTACCTTCGCGTCACTCCGATGAAGGGCACTCACCGATTTGGAATCAAGGGCAAGTTAGCTCCTCGCTACATTGGCCCATTCCGTATTATCGCAAGACGTGGAGAAGTGGCCTATCAGTTGGAACTACCGCCGAACCTTTCTCAGGTTCACGATGTTTTCCATGTGTCGCAACTCCGACGCTGCTTCAAGGATCCTATCCGAGCAGTGGATCATGAAGTGCTTGAATTGCAGGATGACTTGTCTTATAAGGAACATCCGATCCGCATTCTTGATCAAGCTAAACGTCGAACCCGTCAGAAGGCAATCAAGTTCCTTAAAGTTCAGTGGTCGAATCATTCTGAAGATGAAGCCACTTGGGAACGCGAGGACCGTCTTCGCGAAGAATACCCCGATCTTCTTCCTTCTAGCTCCTGAATTCTCGGGACGAGAATTTCTTTTAGAGGAGGAGAATTGTAACACCCCTATGTAATGAGCTACAGTGATCACCAAGATTATGCTTTATCATTTTGAATTACCATGCTGGATCACATTGGAATCATATCTCATTTCAAATTCCAATTCAAATTGAAATTCAAATTTGAGGTGAAAATAAAAGTTGTTCAAATCCAGGAACTAAAATGTTCATAATTTTGGAATTAATCCATTGTGAATTATGTTAAGAAAAACAACATCACCAAAATTAACTAGATGTCTCAAACATCTTGAATACAGTGCCAATACAGCAATTTAAATGCCTTTTTCTTTATGGAAAATTCATTTGGAATTATTTGGTCCCCAAACCTTTTTATTCCACTGTCTAATATGGCAACATATTTAACTGGCCAGGTTGCACATTTTTCAAAAGTGTTTTGGTGGCCTAATATTTTGCAAAACAGTAAGGAAATAAAAGGCAGAAAAGAAAAAGGAAAAAGGAAAAACTTACCTGTACACTAGGGCCTCTAGTGGCTACAGGGAGGCCCAGCCCATCATGGCCGGCCTTCGCCTACCTCCCGCCGCACCCCTGCAAAGGCCGCGCCCGCGGCCATGGCGCCGATGCCGCATGCCCTCCAGGCCCCCCCAGTCCTATAAGGACGCCAGAAGAAACCCTAGATCGAGCTCTCCACCTCTGTTCCCTTCCTCGTGGTTTTCCCCTCTCCCTTGCTCGATTCCGAGCTTGTCCGGACGGACCCGAGGGCGCCGTCGCCGTTCACCGCACTCACCGAGCTCCCCGCACCGCTCCGACGTGCCCAGAAGGACCACCGTCCTCCGCTACGACCTTCGCACCACCGGATCGAAGCCGGGGACCCCCACCGTCGTCGCCCGCGTCTCCTTCCTCCGCTACGGCCGCCGCACGACATCGCCGTAGATCCGCGCACCCCTACCTCCAGCGGCTCCTCCGACCACCGCATTGAGCTCACTGTGAGCTCCCGCGCCTCCCGGACCTCTTCCCTTTCTTCCCCGCGTCCCGTAGGCCCAATCCCCTCGAGCTCTTGCTCCGTCCGCCGCCAACCGTCGTCGTTGCCGTCGTCTTAGGCCGTCCCCGCGCGAACGAAGGGTACCAGTAGATGCGCGCTGATGCGCCTGTTCGGGCGGTGGTCTCCGCCGCTCTTTTGGTCGCCGAAGCGGCGATTCCGACCATCACCGCCGTGTTCTGCCTCGCCAGAGTGTTGTCGCCGGCGCGCGCGCAGTTTAAACACCCGCGGGGCCCACCATCAGGTCATTAGCGCACTAACCCGGGCCTAAACAGCCACTAACGTGTGGGGCCGATTACTGTAGCGGTTAGTATTAGGGTTAATTAATTTAATTGCTAATACCCACTGACCTCTGGGCCCCACCCCGCTAATTAACTAATTAGATTAGTTTAAAACCCTGTTAAACTAATAGTGACTGACTACTGGGTCCCACTGGACCCAGTCAATGACACGTAGGCCCCACCATTTTAATTAACTATTTATTAACTAAAACTAATCTGTTAACTAATCTATCACTGACATATGGGTCCCACCTACTAATTAATCCTTTTAGTTAATTTAAACCAGTGCATTAACTACTGTGTATGACATGTGGGACCCACTGGTCAGGTTTGACCTGGACTAGCCGGGTTTGACCGCTGATGTCACTCCGGCGTCAGGCTGACGTCATGAGACACTGTTTTGGATAATTCTAATTTAATAATTAAAATAATTCCAGAAATTCTGTAAAACTTTGAAAAATCATATAAAATAAACCGTAACTCGGATGAAAATAATTTATATATGAAAAATGATCAGAAAAATATGAAGAATCCGAATATGCCACCCACATAGCTGCCACACCCCTCTAACATACTGAACATGGAACCGTCCCCTCCGGTTCAGTGTATCGATAATTGCCAGGAGCTGGTAAAACACCACCAGATGTTTCCCGCTCCGACTAACTTCCGTAGTACTGCGTTAGGGCACCCTAGCTCAGCCTGTTGCCATGCCAAGCATCTGTGTTGCATCTGTGTGCTTTATATTTACCGTTTTCCCCCTCTTCTCTCCGGTAGACTCCGAGACCGCTGATGATCCGGTGAACGCCTACCTCATTGAAGATCCGTTTCTGTTTGCCGAGCAACTAGGCAAGCAAAACCCCCTTGATCATTCCTATATCGCCTACTCCTTCTCCCTCATGCTTGCATTAGATTTTGCTACTGTAATTGCTTGCTCCTATTCTGATGCATAGCCTATTCTTGTAACCTGCTGTTGTTACTTTACCTGTCATCCTAAATTGCTTAGAATAGGTTGGTTATTGATCCATCAGTGACCCCTCACCCTTGTCCCTGTTGCCCCGCTTTGTTACCAGTACCTCGATCATGGTGATCGATGTGCAGATACCGTCACATCACCGCACACCCCCTTAGTTGTACGACTCTGCAGGGTTACTATCGAGTGCCGAGGGTGATACCTCGTACTGCACTCCTGATGATATCTCTGTAGTATAGCACATCGGTGGTGATTGCAGAGGGTGATTCCTCCCGCTTCCCTTCCCGATGATACTCTGTGGTGCAACCCCTCAAGTGTGGACCATCGAGGGTGATTCCTCCTGGTTCTCCTTGACGGACTACATCGAGTAGGATTCCAACGAGGGTGATTCCTCGGATTCCCCCTTGATGTGATGAACACATGGTTACCCTACTTTTACTTCAGGCCCCTGGTTAAAGTCGGGTCGACACCGAGGTGTACCCGCGAGAGGTGTGAAGTCGGGTTGACCGTGAGGGTACCCGCAAGATATTTACGAGGCACGGCCGGGCAGGCAGAGACCTCCCTAGAGAGGGATGGGCCTGACCCTTGTTGCACTTCCTCGAGGCGGGGTGATAGGAGTACTGATCGTCACCGCGAGCTCCTAATAATGCGCTAACGGATTTGGGTATTTGATCTGAGTTGGCCGCTGGCCTATACGCACTACCACCACGCGGGATAATGGTTTAATGGGGCCCTCGGCGCCGTATGTATCACTCGAAAGCTCTGTCAGACGTCTAGTTCAGCATTGCGGCACGGCAGGATCGGCGCCATCCAAGACAGAGGTGGTGCCTGGATCTAACCATGTGCGCAACGACCCGGAGTGCAAAGGGCGATGGGCCCAGGACCCCTGCGCACTTAGGATGTAGACCGGCGGGGACCTCTCTGCTGAGCTCTAGGTAGGGATACGGTGTGTCGATCAGCCGAGGTCGGGCATGACCGAGAAAAGTGTGTCCAGCCAGAGTTAATCGAGCGTGTTGGGTAACAGTAGTGCACCCCTGCAGGGAAGTTATCTATTCGAATAGCCGTGTCCACGGTAACAGGACGCTCAGTGTTGTATCCCGATCTATTACAACTTGAACTAAAAACATGTTACTTTAATTGTAAGCTCCGGGATCGCTTCTCGCAGGGAGTCGAGGAAGGATCTCTGGGCTTTGCTTCTACATGTTTGTTAATTATAATATGCTAATCTGCACTCTTCTAATGCTGCAAGACGCAGAAGATGCTAGTCTTCGATAGGCTAGGCTTTTCCCCCTCTGTTCTGGCATTTCTGCAGTTTAGTCCAAAGATATAGCCCCATTCCTTTGATACCGATGCATACTTAGCATAGTTCTGATGTCAGTCTTGCGATTACTTTGGATGAGTACTCACGGTTGCTTTGCTACCTCTTTTCCCCATACCCGATTGCTGCGACCAGATGATGGATCCCAGGAGTCAGCTGCTACCACCGACGACTGCTACTACACTTCCGGTGGAGCCTACTACGTTGAGCCCGTCGACCAGGAGTAGTTCGGAGGCCCTAGGCAGGAGGCCTTCGCCTTTTCGATCAGTGTCGCTATTATGCTAGCCTTCTTAAGGCCTCTTGTTTAAACTTAGTGTCTGTACTCAGATACTGTTGTTGCTTCCGCTGATGTTTGTGTAACTCGAGCTTATGTATTCGAGCCCTCGAGGCCCCTGGCTTGTAATATAAAGCTTGTATTATTTTGTTTTGTGTCTAGAGTTGTGTTGTGATATCTTCCCGTGAGTCCTTAGGCTTGATCGTGTGCATTTGCGTGTATGATTAGTGCACGATTAAGTCGGGGGCGTCACAGAAGCCTCCAAGGAGGCGGTCTGGATCAAGTGGTTTCTTGAAGACCTTGGTGTGGTTTCGAGTGCGCTGGACCCGGTGGAGATCTATTGTGATAATAGTGGCGCCGTGGCTCAGGCTAGGGAGCCATCTTCGCACCATAAGACAAGACATATTGAACGCAAAATAAACTCATTCGACATCATGTCGAAGCGGGTTTAGTGAAAGTTCGCAAAGTTCACACGGATCTGAACGTGTCAGACCCGATGACAAAGCCTCTACCACGAGCAAAGCATGAGCAACACCGGATAGCCATTGGTGTTAGGGAAGCCATGTAACTGGATTATGACTCTAGTGCAAGTGGGAGTCTGTAGGAGATATGCCCTAGAGGCAGTAACAACAGTTATTTTGTATCTCCAAGTTTGTAATGAATGTTTATGTTCCATGCTATAACTGCAATGATTCTCGAGTCTGCAATATCCACGAGGCTCGGAGGGAAACTCATGTGCACGTGTGGTATACTAAATGGTAAAATGTATTCCTAGTCTTGCCTCTAAGACTGGCTCAAGTATTGCATGATGATCCCGTTTTCCTGATCATGGGCATGTCTATGCTGGCAACTTTTGAGGGCACAATGTTAGGAGAACACTTGTGTTGAATCGACCCGAATTGATGTTATGCTATGAGATACATTCGTCACAAGTTAATGGTTAATAACACAGAGAAAATTAATGTTTGCATTATTCCTTATACCATGAGAGTATCGAGTTCCTTCGTACTTGCTTCGTGAACTTTGGGATTTGTTTAACGTCATCCGTAACTGGGTGGCTATTACGGCGGCTTACGGGTTCACGGAAAAGAATGACAAGAAACGAGATAGCTCAAGATTGGGATTTGCTCCTCCGATGATGGAGAGATATTCTCGGGCCCTCTCGGTGTTACAGTATCCATCATCGTCTGGGCAGACAAAGGGTGATTTGATCACAGGGATGCCGGAACACGGAAACGAGAAAAGAGAACAAAACCGGTAACGAGGTAACTGGCATAGTGGACAAGTTGTTGATCCACGGGGATGCAGAAAATCTCACCTTGGGTGATAGTAACATATCGCGAAGCAACAGGAATAGCACACGGCAACTGGAGGTTCACTCGAATATTTATTCGTGTGGGTATAGGGGTCAATATGGGTGTCCACGGCTCCGATGTTGATCATTGATCGGAAAGTGTTCCGGGTCATGTCTATGCTTCACCGAACCTATAGGGTCACACGCTTAAGGGTCATCTATCTGCTGAATACTAGACAGGGAGTCTGAGAGAAACTCACCGGAAAAGTTTCGGAGACAACGGAAACATTCCGGAGAGAACACCAGAATAGTTTCGGTAAAACTGAAAAGTTATTTCGGGGTATACCATTAAGTCAAATTGGTTTCGGCACACGCCTGGAAATTCTTGGAGGGTGCCAGAATTGTTCTGGAAACTTCTGGGATTTTTCCGGGATAAAAACCGGAAATGTTCCGGAGCTGCCGGAACCGGTTTGGTTGCTTTTCGCAGATGAAAAGCACTAATCCGGAATTGTTTCGGAACGCATCCAAAATCATTTTAGTGGGTACTGGAATTATTCTAAGACCCACAGAAATATTTTCGGATTTAATGGCCGCGGAAAATTGGTTCCGTGAATAGTTCAAATCACTTTATGGTTAATTTTTGGAAAGCCACCTTTTGGGATTTTTCCCAAAAGTCTTCTAGAAAGACTTAGGGACTAAGGAACCCCCTTTGGGGGGGGGGGCCCATGAGGGTGGCCGGCCAAGGTGGAGCTCCTCCATGGAGCTCCACATGCCATTCTTTTTTGCCTTTTATTCCCTTTATGTGTGACATAAAGTGGGGGTGTTTTGGTATTTTGTGTGCCAGCCCTACCCCTTGGCTTTCCTATAAATAGAGGTGGAGAGGTTCTCTCCACACTCATCCCTTGCTCTCATACACATGCCATGCTTTGTCTGGTTTTCCCTCTCCCTCCCACGAAATAGTTTCGTAGAGCCGAAAGGCTGTCTGGGTTCCGGCAGGAACTAGTTCTGGAAGGCGAAGCCCTGCCGGATAGCTGACACCGTATGTGTGCAACCCCGTAGAGAGGTCATAGGTTCGATCTTTTGCCCGAGGGGCTGTTCGAGGGTCCTCCCGAAGGGCTGTCCGAGTTACCGTTCGATCTTCGAGGGTCCTCCCGAAGGGCTGTCCGTGACATCGTCCGAGGGACTGTCCGACCGCCTCCCGAAGGGCTGTCCGACGAGGGAGTACATCCTCGCGGTTGGGAGGTTGTAAATCCTAGCTGCGGGGATCTGCACCGACGATCTACATCGACTCTACTTCCGCTGCGCTACGAGTCGGTAATGATCAGATCAAACCCTGTATGCAGTCTCGATAGTGGTCCTGGGCGTGCTCGCTGTACCAAATTTTTTTGTTTTCTGTCGCGTTCCCCTACAGATGCTACGGTCGTCGATGGCCGTGCACGGGGACGAGGACGAGGACGCCGCGGCAGCAGCGAGGCTGCGGATGAGGTTTTTTCCTGCTGGAACGGGCGAGGATTCGTGCTACAAGCTCCATGGATCGGGTTTGTTTCGAGCGCGAGGAGGAGGTTATGTGAGGGCGGCGAGCTCGCCGGTGGCGAGCCCGGGGTGTGCGGCGGTGCTTCGGACTCGGTCGCCTCGCGGGGGATTACGGCGGGGGTCGACGGTGGTCGCTGCAGCCTCCTCCTCTCTCGCTCCAATGCGCGGCACTGCGATCTGTAACACCCCAAAAAAATTTCTCTGGGTTTTCAAATCTTTTTATTAAAAGAAAATACTTTGAAATTATTTTGACCCAATTTTTCTTCTTCTCTTTCTTCTGTTCTGAAATTCATTTTAATTTTTTTATTGGATTTCAAAATTTTAAATGATTCTGAATTGGAAGGTTATTTATTTGGAAAATTATTTTGGAGGATCACAAACAATTTTCATTTAGAAAAGTTTTGGAATAATTAATATTATTCCATAGGAGTGATCATTTCACTTCTTCCTAGCCCTTCTAAATTCTTCCAATAATTTTTTCTGCCACTCCTAAATTATCCCTCAAGTCACTCACACCTTCTAGGACAGTATCCAACTCCTTTCCACCTTACAAAAATATTTCTACAATATTTAATAAATTCCAAAGTTGGAATTTATTTTATTCATGGTTTCTTGGGTTTGCAAAGGAACTATATTTTCTACAAGTCTTCTGCTCCCACCAAAATTACTCCAACAACTAGACAGTACCTATAACCCATTTCACCAAAAACATTGGGTTCCGTAGTTCAAATATTTCAAAATCCATTCAATTCAAATTTGGACCAGAAACAATCTCTCTGATACAAACCTATTTTTAATTCCTCCAAAAATTCTTAAACTTTGCCAGACTCTTTTATTTGCATCAACACCTCACCACAAAAATTCCCAAAAATTCCTAAAATCCCTAGCACCCTCTGTCATTTCATCAAATACCTCAAGTGCACACTGTTCATCGCTGTCAGAAAAATTCACTTAACTGAATTGGTTCAGTCGGCAGAGGAGTTCGTCGCCGTGCGGTGCACTTCACCTCTCCTTCTCATCCACGCCTCCTCCACCATCAATGCATCACCATGGGCCCTCCTCGTCAGTCCCTTGCCAACAGCGGGCCGGTGGCAGGTCGGTGCAGCAGCCACCGTGCTCGGCCACGGCAGGCCGAGCGGATCAGCTCGCGCCACCGACCGCCATCACTGCGCCACAGCCTCCCCGCCTACCTCCTGGCCACGCGTCGCTCTTCTCCGCGACTCCGCGCGCTGACCCCGCCGCCCAAGTCCTCTGGACCCCGCCTGGCAGTCGCCGGAGACGGGCACGGCCGCCACACCCGCTCGGGCACCTCACCGTGGATGAGGCCAAGGAGATCGAGCTCGTCCTCGACGACTCTTCCAGAGCACTCCACCGCCTTCATTAACTCCCCTCCGCGCATGACCACCGCCCCTAACCACCTCGCCGGCCGGAGTAACTCCGGCGTCATCCGCACGCCACGGCCGCCCTCGGATCATCTATAAATGGAGCTCCTGAGCTCCATTCACTCCACCCACCACCCACACCGCATCTCAATTGACCCCCAGAGCACTCCCCCGACCCCGAGGAGGCCTTCTTCCTCCTCTCCGGTCATCGCTCCGCCGCCACTGTCCCCGACCAGCTCGACGCCGTTAGGCCACCACCACCCCTAAAACCTTGCCAGTAACCTCATAACACACTCACACCCCGATTCCGCGCTCCAATTCCACCTCTCGAGCTCTCTCCGGCGAGATCCCGACGCACCAGAACCACCGTCCGCCGGCGACGACCTCACCGGCGTTCCGTTACTCTTCGGCGACTAATACCTCCACCCACCGACGCGGTACTCCACCTCGAGCACGACCACACCATCGCCGCCCTCGGATACGCCGGCGATCGCCGCACCTCTTCTGTCAACGCGCGCGAACGCGTTTAAGTTCAAACCTGACGGGTGGACCCCACCCGTCAGCGTTTTATCTTTTTCCCCGTTTAAACAGAAAGCATATTTGGCTTTTTATGCTTTGTGCGTTGGAAGGCGCACTTTGTCCCGAAGCGTTTTCTTTTTAAACGCACAGGGACTGGATTTTTGCAGAAAAACCCCTGAGTTTAAAAGTTGAATAACTTTTAAACTACAACTCTGATTGAGTTGAATCTTTTTTTGAAATTCTTATTTTTCTCTCTAGTTTTTTTAGTAGTTATTTAAAAATATTTTGAGACAAGTTTTGGTACTGTTGCCAAATTTTTAATTGGAATTCGAATTTGATTTTTTCAAAAAAAGAAGAGGGAAACTTCGCCGGGAATTTTGAGGGTTCTTCTTCTGACTACTTTGGACAAGGCAAGCATTTTGAACCTGGGATATGGTGAATTGCATTGCATGTTTGCATTGGTTTGAGTTTGCATCATATGTGTGGAAATAGTGCATGCATGCATGGTCATTTCATATTTTCATTTGCTTGCGCTTCACTCAAGTAAATTTATACTGTGAATAAAAGTTGTGAGACAACCAGGAGTGCAGCTCCTGCCTTGGACGTGCTGGTGAGCACGGTCCCGTTGTGACACGACGGTGTCACGGCGGCACGTGAGGCATGCCAGTTAATAATAACAACACCTCCTGAGTCGACCTAGATCGAGTCTTGTTCCGTCACACCTAGCTAAACACCGTGTTGCCATGGGTCTTCCCGCAAGGGAAGTATGTTTTAGTAAGTTGCTAACCCCTCTCTGTGTACACACCGCATAGAGGGCCATGATGAAGGTTTCCACGGCCATGGACTAAATCCCGTCATCAGCTCAGGGGGCATGGGTGTAGCCGGTCTGGGATCGAGGGGGTTGCACCCCTGTTTGCGCGCCGATATAAATATTGTGATCCCATGCTATTCGAGATTGTAGTCTCCCCGGCTTAGAGTTTTTCTTGAACGGTGGTTTGGGTGATTCCTGGCATCCGGAAAGTTAATCTGGTGTGTGCTGGTCAGGTGTGTTTTCAACCCAAAAACCGTAATGGGAATTAGTTAGTGTCTCGGTGCTGGCTAAAGAAATCCTTTACTTGTGGGTAAAGAGTACACTCTCTGCAGAGTTATACCTATTCGAATAGCCGTGTCCGCGGTCAAGGACGTTAGCTGGGCAGGGTCAAGTGTCGGTCCAGTGTCGGTCTTCGGAGGAAATAATTAATTGAGCGTCAATTATTTTACAGAATATTATTATTTCATCACTAACGCTGTCATGGATATTTTTGTTATCATGAATATTATGATTGTGAATATTATTGTTACTATGCATATTATTATGGACTAACCCGTTTCTCTTATTTTATTTTCTGAGTGTCTCATGGGCTGGCTAGACTACCCGGGCACTCATTTATTTTCAAGACCTCTCGTGGCGTCGCTTGAGTTTTCGGGCGGTCTTATCTCACCCGATTCTCTTTTAGACACCCGTTTGGCATTTCTTTTCAAGATCTACCGTGGCGTCACTTTTAGACACCCGACTGGCATTTCTTTTCAAGACCTCTCGTGGCGTCGCTTGAGTTCATGGGCGGTCTGTCTCGCCCGATACTCTTTTAGACACCCGTTTGGCATTTCTTCTGGATTCTCGGGCGGTCCCGTCTCGCCCGATTATCCACTTTTAACTTTCTTGGTTTGTCACTAACCATTTAACTTTTCTGCACATGCTAATATTTATCATGCCATGTTTTAAAATTTTCAATCAGCATGAGCATATCATTTAACCCATCATGAGCATACGCATTCGGTATATCTTTTGTTCATAATGTTTGCGAGTACATTCAAACGTACTCACTGGCTTGTCCCTGGCTATTTCATTGGCCAGACCTGGAGGAGGACGAGCTTGTGGAAGGAGATTGCGCTAGCGAGCCCGACGCTTAGAGGTGTCCCAGTCAGTTAACCTGTGATCACGGAGTCCACCACATGTATCATCCGCTATGTTTCCGCTACACCAATAAAATAGCCAAGCCTCACACTGACGCTTGACTTTATTTTATTGTATCAGTGTTGTTCTATCACCACACCACTGTATTATTCCACCACCGTAGTATTTTGGCAAGCTTGTAATAATTGTTGAGCACTCTGGCTCAACCCCTGTGTAATATTATTGTACTGGTTATCTATATCAAGGAAGTCTACCAGTTGATCTTGGGGCTGGTATGACTTGATGCTCTTCTGTGATTTATCCCAGAAATGGGCCTAACAAACCTTGGTATCAGAGCCAGGCTGACTGTAGGAAACCCCTAGGTACGGATGCTAGCAGTAGAGTCAATACTAGCATTTTTTAGCATGCATCTCATACATTTCTAATTAAATCTTGCATAATTAATTCTGCTTGTATAATCAAATCTGCATGTGTGATATAACCTGCTACGTCCTTGCACTAACATTTTTGGGAGGGAAATTATTTTTAGTCTTTAAAAAAAAATTATTCCCTTTCTTTATATATTTTCTTTTCTCATCGGTGTTACACAAATACCCCAGAAAGAAAATGCATCATCCCTGGACACGTTCCATGCCCAGTCCGCCAGAGGACAACTTTGGACAGATGGGAAATAATTTTACACAAGGACAGACAAGTCAACAGAGCAACAACTCAGCATTTTCACAAGTATACCGTTCGTACGAGCAAAGTCAGCAACATCACCAAGAGATGATGCAGCATTTAATCAATATGGGAAATCAACAAGGACAAAATCAACACAGGTCAAAATTATCTGAGCTTCAGAGGACCAATCCTAATGTATTCTCTCACACAGACAAACCTCTGGAGGTAGATGATTCGCTGCGTGATATGGAAAGGAAATTGAACATCGCTCAGTGTACAGACCAGGAAAAAGTGCTATATGCTCTGCACTATTTTTCTGGGACAACAGCATCCTGGTGGGAAAATATATGTCACACTCATGGAGCAGATATGACATGGGAGCAATTCAAGGAAAATTTCCGGGGAGCACATATCCCCAACAGTATTATGAAATTGAAGAAAAGGGAATTTGAGGATCTCAAGCAGCGAGGCACCACGGTAACTCAGTACCTGGACCAGTTTACTCAGTTATCTCGGTATGCCAATGATGAGTACATGACGGAAAACAAAAAGATGGAGAAATTTCTTGACGGACTGGTTCCACCTCTGAAGTGCCAACTGGTGGTCCACACCTTTCCAGATTTCAAGACACTGGTAGACAAGGCGATTATACTGGAGAATGAGCACCGCAACATGAACGAAATTCGCAAACGCCGTATGACCCAGTCAGTACAAGTGCGCAACAACAGATCCCGAAATGAATTTCAGAGGCCTGTGGCACCACGACCAGCAATTCCAACACCGCAACCACAGCAAAGTCGCAACGCTTTCAACAACAGGACCAAGGACACAACGTTCCGTCCCGGCGTTACCTGTTTCACCTGTGGAGAAGAAGGGCATTATGCCAGACAATGCCCAAAACAAGGGAACAATAATGTTCCGAAGCCCAACAATAATGGCCACAGTGTTAATGCAGCCCCACGACACAGCAACCCCAACAACAACCAAAGGAAGGGACAGATGAATCACGTGACCTTTGAGGAAGCGCAAAACGCACCAGACATCGTGTTTTGTACGTTCCCTGTCAACACAATTAATGCTACAGTTTTGTTTGATTCTGGAGCTTCCCACTCATGCATTTCCAAAAGATTTGCTTCGGAGAATCAGTCTTCTTTTTCGCCTTTGCAAAATTCAATGGTTATTTAGTCCCCGGGATCGAAGCAAAGCACTCAATGGTACTGCAAGGATGTGAATATTGAAATCAAAGGAATGAAATTTTTAGCCAATCTAATTGTACTAGGAGCAGTCGATCTGGACGTTATTTTGGGAATGGACTGGTTGACCACAAATAAAGGTTTTATAGAATGCTACAACCGTACAGTGACTCTCACAAATTGTTAGGGGAAGACAATAAAATTTGGCACAAGGAAGATTTCTACTTCACAGGGAAAATTTAATCAAGTGGATATGACAGAGTTGAGCAAGGTTCCTGTGGTGTGCGAATACCCTGATGTATTTCCAGAGGAGCTACCAGGCATGCCACCGGATCGTCAAATTGAATTTGTTATTGAGCTAGCACCTGGAACAACACCCATTTATAAGAAACCTTATCGTATGGCTCTGACAGAATTGGCTGAGCTAAAGAAACAAATTAAGGAATTACTGGAAAAAGGTTATGTTCGACCCAGCTCATCACCATGGGAATCGCCGGTTTTATTTGCTAAGAAAAAGGATGGTACCCTGAGGTTAAGTATTGATTACAGAGGTTTAAGGTCAAAGGAAAATTGGCACCGAGATTTGTTTGACCGTTCAGAATAATTGCAAGGAGAGGCAAGGTTGCCTACCAGCTGGGCTTACCCGTAGAATTATCGGATGTTCATGATGTGTTTCACGTGTCACAACTGAGGAGATGTGTCAGTAATCCGGAAAAAAAAATCCAACATCAAGACCTGGATATCCAACCAGATCTTACAGGGAGCGTCCTATAAATTTTTTGGAGGAGTCTGAACGGAGAACCTGACAGAACATGATAAAATTTTACAAAGTTCAGTGGAGTAACCACACCGAGGACGAAGCAACGTGGGAAAGAGAGGATCACTTGAGGGTTGAATATCCGTACCTGTTTGAGGGACAGCTGAAATCTCGGGGACGAGATTTTTCTTAAGGGGGGTAGGTGTTGTAACACCCCAAAATTTTCTCTCTGGGTTTTCAAATCTTTTTATTAAAATAAAATACTTTGAAATTATTTTGACCCAATTTTTCTTCTTCTCTTTCTTCTGTTCTGAAATTCATTTTAATTTTTTTATTGGATTTCAAAATTTTAAATGATTCTGAATTGGAAGGTTATTTATTTGGAAAATTATTTTGGAGGATCACAAACAATTTTCATTTAGAAAAGTTTTGGAATAATTAATATTATTCCATAGGAGTGATCATTTCACTTCTTCCTAGCCCTTCTAAATTCTTCCAATAATTTTTTCTGCCACTCCTAAATTATCCCTCAAGTCACTCACACCTTCTAGGACAGTATCCAACTCCTTTCCACCTTACAAAAATATTTCTACAATATTTAATAAATTCCAAAGTTGGAATTTATTTTATTCATGGTTTCTTGGGTTTGCAAAGGAACTATATTTTCTACAAGTCTTCTGCTCCCACCAAAATTACTCCAACAACTAGACAGTACCTATAACCCATTTCACCAAAAACATTGGGTTCCATAGTTCAAATATTTCAAAATCCATTCAATTCAAATTTGGACCAGAAACAATCTCTCTGATACAAACCTATTTTTAATTGCTCCAAAAATTCTTAAACTTTGCCAGACTCTTTTATTTGCATCAACACCTCACCACAAAAATTCCCAAAAATTCCTAAAATCCCTAGCACCCTCTGTCATTTCATCAAATACCTCAAGTGCACACTGTTCATCGCTGTCAGAAAAATTCAGTTAACTGAATTGGTTCAGTCGGCAGAGGAGTTCGTCGCCGTGCGGTGCGCTTCACCTCTCCTTCTCATCCACGCCTCCTCCACCATCAATGCATCACCACGGGCCCTCCTCGTCAGTCCATTGCCAACAGCGGGCCGGTGGCCGGTCGGTGCAGCAGCCGCCGTGCTCGGCCACGGCAGGCCGAGCGGATCAGCTCGCGCCACCGACCGCCATCACTGCGCCGCCGCCTCCCCGCCTACCTCCTGGCCACGCGTCGCTCTTCTCCGCGACTCCGCGCGCTGACCACGCCGCCCAAGTCCTCCGGAGCCTGCCTGGCAGTCGCCGGAGACGGGCACGGCCGCCACACCCGCTCGGGCACCTCACCGTGGATGAGGCCAAGGAGATCGAGCTCGTCCCCGACGACTCTTCCAGAGCACTCCACCGCCTTCATTAACTCCCCGCCGCCCATGACCACCGCCCCTAACCACCTCGCCGGCCGGAGTAACTCCGGCGTCATCCGCATGCCACGGCCGCCCTCGGATCATCTATAAATGGAGCTCCTGAGCTCCATTCACTCCACCCACCTCCCACACCGCATCTCAATTGACCCCCAGAGCACTCCCCCGACCCCGAGGAGGCCTTCTTCCTCCTCTCCGGTCATCGCTCCGCCGCCACTGTCCCCGACCAGCTCGACGCCGTTAGGCCACCACCACCCCTAAAACCTTGCCAGTAACCTCATAACACACTCACACCCCAATTCCGCGCTCCAATTCCACCTCTCGAGCTTTATCCGGCGAGATCCCGACGCACCCGAACCACCGTCCGCCGCCGACGACCTCACCGGCGTTCCGTTACTCTCCGGCGACTAATACCTCCACCCACCGACGCGGTACTCCACCCCGAGCACGACCACACCATCGCCGCCCTCGGATACGCCGGCGATCGCCGCACCTCTTCTGTCAACGCGCGCGAACGCGTTTAAGTTCAAACCTGACGGGTGGACCCCACCCGTCAGCGTTTTATCTTTTCCCCCGTTTAAACAGAAAGCGTATTTGGCTTTTTACGCTTTCTGCGCTGGAAGGCGCACTTTGTCCCGAAGCGTTTTCTTTTTAAACGCACAGGGACTGGATTTTTGCAGAAAAACCCCTGAGTTTAAAAGTTGAATAACTTTTAAACTACAACTCTGATTGAGTTGAATCTTTTTTTGAAATTAATATTTTTCTCTCTAGTTTTTTTAGTATTTATTTAAAAATATTTTGAGACAAGTTTTGGTACTGTTGCCAAATTTTTAATTGGAATTCGAATTTAATTTTTTCAGAAAAAGATGAGGGAAACTTTGCCGGGAATTTTGAGGGTTCTTCTTCTGACTACTTTGGACAAGGCAAGCATTTTGATCCTGGGATATGGTGAATTGCATTGCATGTTTGCATTGGTTTGAGTTTGCATCATATGTGTGGAAATAGTGCATGCATGCATGGTCATTTCATATTTGCATTTGCTTGCGCTTCACTCAAGTGAATTTCTACCGTGAATATAAGTTGTGAGACAACCAGGAGTGCAGCTCCTGCCTTGGACGTGCTGGTGAGCACGGTCCCGTTGTGACACGACGGTGTCACGGCGGCATGTGAGGCATGCCAGTTAATAATAACAACACATCCTGAGTCGACCTAGATCGAGTCTTGTTCCGTCACACCTAGCTAAACACCATGCTGCCATGGGTCTTCCCGCAAGGGAAGTATGGTTTAGTAAGTTGCTAACCCCTGTCTGTGTACACACCGCATAGAGGGCCATGATGAAGGTTTCCACGGCCATGGACTAAATCCCGTCATCTGGTCAGGGGGCATGGGTGTATCCGGTCTGGGACCGAGGAGGTAGCACCCCTGTTTGCGCGCCGATATAAATATTGTGATCTCATGCTATTCGAGATTGTAGTCTCCCCGCCTTAGAGTTTTTCTTGAATGGTGCTTTGGGTGATTCCTGGCATCCGAAAAGTTAATCTGGTGTGTGCTGGTCAGGTGTGTTTTCAACCCAAAAACCGTAATGGGAATTAGTCAGTGTCTCGGTGCTGGCTGAAGAAATCCTTTACTTGTGGGTAAAGAGTACACCCTCTGCAGAGTTATACCTATTCGAATAGCCGTGTCCGCGGTCAAGGACGTTAGCTGGGCAGGGTCAAGTGTCGGTCCGGTGTCGGTCTTTGGAGGAAATAATTAATTGAGCATCAATTATTTTACAGAATATTATTATTTCATCACTAACGCTCTCATGGATATTTTTGTTATCATGAATATTATGATTGTGAATATTATTTTTACTATGCATATTATTATGGACTAACCTGTTTCTCTTATTTTATTTTCTGAGTGTCTCATGGGCTGGCTAGGCTACCCGGGCACTCATTTATTTTCAAGACCTCTCGTGGCGTCGCTTGAGTTTTCGGGCGGTCTTATCTCGCCCGATTCTCTTTTAGACACCCGTTTGATATTTCTTTTCAAGACCTACCGTGGCGTCACTTTTAGACACCCGACTGGCATTTCTTTTCAAGACCTCTCGTGGCGTCGCTTGAGTTCATGGGCGGTCTGTCTCGCCCGATACTCTTTTAGACACCCGTTTGGCATTTCTTTTGGATTCTCGGGCGGTCCCGTCTCGCCCGATTATCCACTTTTAACTTTCTTGGTTTGTCACTAACCATTTAACTTTTCTGCACATGCTAATATTTATCATGCCATGTTTTAAAATTTTCAGTCAGCATGAGCATATCATTTAACCCATCATGAGCATACGCATTCGGTATATCTTTTGTTCATAATGTTTGCGAGTACATTCAAACGTACTCACTGGCTTGTCCCTGGCTATTTCATTGGCCAGACCTGGAGGAGGACGAGCTTGTGGAAGGAGATTGCGCTAGCGAGCCCGACGCTTAGAGGTGTCCCAGTCAGTCAACCTGTGATCACGGAGTCCACCACATGTATCATCCGCTATGTTTCCGCTACACCAATAAAATAGCCAAGCCTCACACTGACGCTTGACTTTATTTTATTGTATCAGTGTTGTTCTATCACCACACCACTGTATTATTCCACCACCGTAGTATTTTGGCAAGCTTGTAATAATTGTTGAGCACTCTGGCTCAACCCCTGTGTAATATTATTGTACTGGTTATCTATATCAAGGAAGTCTACCAGTTGATCTTGGGGCTGGTATGACTTGAGGCTCTTCTGTGATTTATCCCAGAAATGGGCCTGACACGATCTTTTCAGGAAGACGATGGAGAAGAAGGACGAAGTGAGGAGGCACATCCTACGGCTAGCAGTGTAGGGATCGTACGGTCCTAGGTGGACCGGCCGAATTGTTGCGCTGGTGCGCCGGCGCAGATTACTGCCCCAAAGAAAAAGGCCTTCCCGGCCACCCAACCCATCACACGCACCACATGCCCAACACCCAGAAAAAGGGAAACGGACACAGCCCGGTCGCACCGTAACACAAAAGAAAAGCATCGCTGACGAATCTTCAATCTATCGATCGAACGGCTTGGCTCGTCGACTCGGACTTCGTTAAATCTCAGTCGACTGAGATTTAGCAAGCCCCTTTGCAAAAAAACAAATTTAATAGTGAATGCTGATAATATATTTCCTCCGTCCCACAATAGTCTTAGGCCTTTTTAAAGTCAAACTATATAAACTTTGATCAAGTTTTCAGAAAAATGAAAAAATTTAGAATACTAAATCTTTATCATTAGATTCAGTACGAAATATATTTTGATATGATGTATATTTGGTACTAACTCCGTTCACAATTACTCTCTCCTTTTTTTATACAACACCGCTTCATATTTTTATGTCTAACTTTGATCATTAATTTACCAACAAAATATGAGTTATATGCACAAAAAGTATACCATTGGATGCACATTTCAAACAACTTTCCGATGATATATTTTTAATGACATAGAACCCATATTTTGTTGACCAAAATTACAAGTCAAAGTTTGACACGAAAAACAGAGTGACATTGTATACAAAAACAGAGGGAGTATAACATGTTTGAGATATTTCAATATGGACTACTTACAGACTGAAATGAGTGAACAATCACACTAAAACATGTTTATATACATCCGATTATGAAAAAAGTTAGAATGAATGGATGGAGTATTATAGAAATAGATAAATTTCTCTATAAACTTGGTCAAACTTTGCGACGTTTGACTTCCACAAAAATCATTGTGCACTATATTATATGGGACAAAGGGATTATTAAATTAATTTGGTGCGGCCTAAATACGCCAATACTGAAGCGCACAGAAATAGAAGACTAGGTTTCATCCGAACAACTATAATTCATACTTCAGCTCAAAGCCAGATACAAACCATCTCTCCTCCCCATAGATACTATATTCCACGTCTACACAAATGGCGACACTTCCATTAAAAAAACTATGAAGTTGTTTCTCCGCTTCATCGGAGCTATGTGTTAGACTAAGGGGGCCATTGTAGGAGATATGCCCTAGAGGCAATAATAAATGTTATTATTTATCCCCATGTTCGTAATTAAGTTTATATTCCGTGCTATAACTGCTATGGTTCTCGAGTCTACAATAACCACGAGGCTCGGAGGAAGACTTATATGCACGTGTGGAATAATAAACGGTAAAATGTATTCCTAGTCTGACCTCTAAGACTAGCTCAAGTGTTGCATGATGGTTCTGTTTTCCTGATCATGGGCATGACTATGCCGACAACTTTGAGGGCACAATGTTAGTAGAACACTTGTGGTTGAATCGACCCGAATTGATGTTATGCTATGAGATACATTCGTGACAAGTTAATGGTTAATAACACAGAGAAAGTTAACATTTGCATAACTCCTTAGACCATGAGAGTATCGAGTTCCTTCATGCTTGATTCATGAACTTTGGGGTTTGTTAAACGTCATCCGTAATTGGGTGGCTATTACGGCGGCTTACGGGTTCATGGGAAAGTATGACAAGGGACTTGATAGCTCAAGATTGGGATTTGCTCCTCCGACGATGGATAGATATCTCTGGGCCCTCTCGGTGTTACGGTATCCACCATCGTCTGGCCAGACACAATGTGATTTGATCACAGGGATGCCGGAACACGGGAACGAGAAAAGAGAACAAAAACCGGTAACGAGGTAACTGACATAGTGGACAAGTTGTTGATCCATGGGGATGCCGATAATTCTCACCTCGGGTATTTGTAACATATCGCGAAGCAACAGGAATAGCACATGGCAACTTGAGGTTCACTCGAATATTTATTCATGTGGGTATAGGAGTCAATATGGGTGTCCACGGCTCCGATGTTGATCATTGATCGGAAAGTGTTCCGGTCATGTCTATACTTCACCGAACCTATAGGGTCACACGCTTAAGGGTCATCTATCTGCTGAATTCTAGACAGGGAGTCTGAGAGAAAGTCACCGGAAAAGTTTCGGAGACAACGGAAAAGTTTCGGAGAGAGAACACTGGAATAGTTTCGGTAAAACTGAAAAGTTGTTTCAGGGTATACCATTAGGTCAAATTGGTTTCGGCACATGCCTGGAAATTCTTGGAGGGTGCCAGAATTGTTCTGGAAACTTCTGGGATTTTTCCGGAGAAAAAACCCAGAAATGTTCCGGAGCTGCCGGAACCGCTTTGGTTGCTTTTCGCAGATGAAAATCAGTAATCCGGAATTGTTTCGGAACGCGTCCAAAATTATTTTAGTGGGTAATGGAAATGTTCTAAGACCTATAGAAATATTTTCGGATTTAACGGTCGGAGAAAATATATCACGAATAGTGGAAACACTATTGGGAGAAAATATCTCACGAATAGTGGAAACACTATTGGGAGAAAAATATCTCATGAATAGTGGAAACACTATTATGAATAGTGTGAAAATATCTGAGGGTATTTTGGTATTTTGGGGGCCACCCTACCCCTTGGGTTTTCCTATAAATAGAGGTGGAGTGGCACTCTCCACACTCACTCTTTCTCACATACACATGCCATTGCAATGATCTGGCTTCTTCTCTCCCTCCCCGCGAAATAGTTTCGTAGGGCCGAAAGGCTGTATGGGTTCCGGTGGGAACTAGTTCTGGACGGCGAAGCCCTGCCGGATAGATGACACCGTATGTGTGCAACCCCGTAGAGAGGTCGTAGGTTCGATCTTTTTACCCGAGGGGCTGTTCGAGAGTGCCTCCCGAAGGGCTGTCCGAGTTACCGTCCGAGTTCGAGAGTGCCTCCCGAAGGGATGTCCGTGACATCATCCGGGGGACTGTCCGACCGCCTCCCGGAGGGCTGTCCGAGGGACCGTCCGAGTGGCAGATGAGGGAGTACATCCTCGCGGTTGGGAGGTTGTAAATTCTAGCTGCGGGGATCTGCACAGCCGATCGTCATCGACTCTACTTTCACTGCGGTACGAGTCGGTAACGAAAATATCAAACCTTGTATGCAGTCTCCATAGTGGTCCTGGGCTGGTGCGTAGGTCGGAAATTTTTTGTTTTCTGCTGTGTTCCACTACAACCATTGCCCCCAGCTATAAACAAATTTCTGGAGAATTTTTTGTTGGAGGGCCTAGATGTGGATTTTTTAGCTTTTGACCCTTAAACAGTCATATTCTGTTTTGCCCCCATAACAGATTTTGTCTAGCTCCGCCACTACCGCTATGCTCTTCTAGTCTTCTATGCCAACAACCGCTATGCTCTTGAGAAGCAAAATGACATCCCCTACAACTAAAATTGTGAAAGGAACCATTCGTAAATGCCATCCTTTCCTGACGAACGTTCCGCAGATATTGTTACCGTAAAAGGTCTCTTTAATAATTGATTTGAACGAATATTACTTGTGTTCATTTGATCAGGGTTGAAAATTTTAGGAAAATAACTTAAATACTCTGCTTTTTTTTTTGTCGTTATTGAACCAGTTGAGCCGGCGGTCCCATCGATAAAAACCTAAACCAATAGACTCATCGGTTCAATTGCCGGTTCAGATATATTTGTCACATCTGACTAGACAATCACCTCACACCCTACCAAGTCGCCCCCTCGCTCTCAGGTGCTCTCTTCTCCTCTCCTCTGTTATGTCTGTTTTCACGTACATCCTCTCCGCCGGCCCCCACCCGATGCACCATCCTCGGGCGCCATTGTCATCCGAGACGCCACCCCGGCACGTCCTAGTCTGCCCGGTCGCTGTCGCCATTCATCATGGAGCATTTGTGGATCCATCATGAAAACCTTTAGATTCGTGATGTCGTTTGAACTATGTACTAGAGATTCTTCTTCGATTAACCAACCGGGTCTGTCTAGAGTACATCTAGATCCCTAGGTACTGCACATCTAAGTGACACAATCAAACATATAATAAAAAGAAAATACTCACACGATTCTCCGCATAAAATCAATGACATAGATTTAGATGTGCAATACTTAGTAGAAATCTATACCCCTTCTCTCGCTTGTATCCGGCCGCCTAGGGTTTCTTGTGCCACCCGCCGGCGCCGCCGCCGGTCTACCTCGTCTCATGTGGTCTTAGGGTCATGAAGGCGTGGTGGATCTCGGTCCTTGCCGGCGGGAGGGCTCCGTTTTTAGGTGTTTTTTTTTTGAGTTTTGTTAGTGTTTGTGGCCTGCTTAGAGAGGCGGGACGGTGGCGACTCTCTGAAGATGGAATAATGTTCTCCCCGCCTAGCCCCTGTCCCCGTGGTGCTTATAGCGTCATCGAAGGGTGTGTGGAGGTTTGTCTCCGGCAGATCTCATGGGATTCGGTCGGCGTTTGTCTTCGGTGGATCCACGTGGATTCGGTCTTCGTTCGTCTTTATTCTTGTGTCTACAAGTTGGACACTTCTGATCTACGCGTTTCTTCATCGACGGCGGTTGCTGTTCTGGTGTGCTGGTCCTATGGGGTCTTAACATGATGACTTCCCGACTGTCTACTATAATAAGGTTTGCCCGGCTCCGATGAGGAATGGGCGATGACGGCGGCGCGCCTTCGGCTCGCTCTAGTGCTTGTAGTCGTCGCTAGGTGGTCTACGGACCTGAATGTAATTTTTTACTTTTGATGTTCATTATACTACTTTGACAGTTGATGGATAGATCGGATTTTTTTTTAAAGAAAACACATCCACATGTGCTCTAGCAAACCCGTAACCAAAACTATTGGCGCCGCATTGGATCCGCCCCCGACGCGAAAGCGCCTAATGATCAGACAGAGACGGAGAGAAAAGGACGAGAGATTATTTGATTGCACTCGTACGGCGGCATGCCCGAACGTGATCCGCACAGAAATTAATTAAGCTTAACCCTGGAGGCCTGGGCTAATCATCCTCCACGTTCCGTCACTTGTGCCTCGATTCGTCCACCACTGGCCTCCCTCCGCAGGGACCGACATGCTTTTGCCTGCTCTATCGCCCAAGAATCTAAAACGCGTCGCGGAGCTGGCCGCTACGCGCACCCGTCGTTCGCCCCACCCTCTCCTCTCCTCAACCCATCGCCGGAATACCTACGTAGCAAAGCACGATGAGTTGTACTGAATCATCACGTACCCTAGCTCTCGGAGACTCTGGCCGACGCCGCCTGAACCCGTTTGCGCCGGAGCTAGGCGGAGAATCGACAGGGGACCAGTTACGGAGGCAGGCGTCGTCTGACGTCGCCGGCGCAGGCAGCGGCTGGGGACGCCCGCGAGTGCGGTCGATCAGCCGGCAGCCGCAGAGGGCCATCGGCCACATGTGGGCACGCATCTGCGACCTACGCCGCTTGCCGCTCCCGGGTCCCGACCCCCGATCGTATTGCTTGCTAGCCACACACATTGGCTCACCAGCTGACATGGCCATCAGTCACACGGGTTACCAGTACCACTACAAGAGGGCTCCCCAACTGACCGGGCGGGCGGTCAGTGCCCGGAAACAAAAACATGACTTAGCTGAGCTCCTTAAGCCAGCCGTGGATGTCCGGACTTACCGACACCCCGCAAACCAAGCCGACCGCTGACGGCTCAGTTAGTGCCCGGAAAAACCCCGCAAAAAAAAAGGTGTGCTTCGGTACATAAACTCGAAAGAATTTGTGAATCTTGATGCAGATCAACGATGCATAATGCAACTTATCTCTTTTAATAAGAAGGTAAGTATGGACAATCTAAAAAAACACGGTAACTTTTGAAATTGAGTTCAAAAGCAAATTTTAATTTCCAAGTTCTTTAATAATTCCATAAATCAGAAATTCTGTAAAGAAAAATTGCGAGTGAGAAACTCTGTAAATTGCAATAACTTCCGATGTTTGCTTACACCACGGCCTAATTTCGTTCAACGAGAGACACCAGTTCATCTATCTCTATCGGATCTCAATTCTGCAAGACCAAAACTAGCTAGCTACACTATAAATTGAGACACCACGACCGCTCAAAAGAAATACAGTAGTAGAACTAAAAACTACGTAGTAATTTTAATTTAAACAGCAGCAAGGGCCAGCTTCTTCCTCATCCGACGACTCATCCTCGTTTCTGCACCGCCTGCGGTCTTTGTCGCGTCGTCCAGCCCGACGCGTTGTAGCTGGTGCCGTCCGAGAACTCCGGGTAGCCCTTCTCGAAACGGATCTCGAGGATCGTCTTCTGAGCGACGGCCGGCGCGGCGGCCGCCAACCGGCGAAGATGCGAGGGCGCGTATCGCTGACACAGCTCGTCGAGCTGCCGGTCGTTGAGCTGCTGCTCGTCCTCGTAGTGCTGCTGTGACCGTGGCTCTGCTCGCGCTGACGGGCCGCCGGCCATCTTGGAGGAACTGGTACGAGTCTGTCGTAGCCGCCGGCGTCCCTGTTCGTGGAGGACGATCGAATCGGCCGAGCAGAGCGCACTCGTATACGTAGGCAAAGGAAAGGCTGTGATCTGGGGTGGAACGAAGCGGACGGGTTGCTGCTGAATTTGTAGGGGGAAGTCGAGCTACGTAGTAGAGGACTCGGAATCCGGCTCCGGGCGGCGCTCGGGCGGCAGAGCAGAGTCCGCCTCGGTTCAGGTAAAGAGACGCTGAGATCCGGTCAGAAAGCCTCGGGTTTTCTTTTGGAAATCTCCCATGAACTGGTTTTAGAAGCTTTTGCTCGGGTTTTCCTTTTGTTTTTTGGGTGACGCTACGCGTCCGCCGGCGGATAAAACAAAAACATCGGCCGCCTCCGGGGTCATCAGATTGACGCGAAAATAGCCATCGGATCTCCTCAACCGTGTGCGTCGTGAATTACAACAAATCGGACAGCCACGGAGGTGACGGATACGCGCGAGTCATCCGCCGATTGAAAGGTAACGTTTCCCTTGTTTTTGTGTGTTTTCTGTATCCTTTTCATCGGTTTTATTCGGTTTCTTTGTTTTTTTTAAGTACATGTCGACTTTTTTTTAATACATGTTGCACATTTTTCATAAAAACAGGGATTATTTCATGATACATGTTAATATTTGTCAAATACATGTTGAACATTTGTTCAAATACATTTTGAGTATTTTTTTAATAAATGTTAAACATTTTTCAAACGCACATTGACATTTTTCAGATACACGTTATTTTTTCTAATACATGTGATTTTTTTTTCTAAATACACCGTTGAACATTTTTCGAGTACACATACATGTTAAACATTTTTCATAAATGCCCTGAACATTTTTTTTCAAAACGTGTGAAACATTTGCTAAGTGTTAGACATTCTTCTTAAATGTCATGACTATATATTTGAATGGTAAAAAACTTTTCTTAAATTATGTGAACATTTCTTTTTACATTGTATAATTTTTTTTAAATGTCACGAACATATTTTTAAAATCGTAAACATTTTTTTAATAGTTCCTCTATGGGCCGGCCCAAGTAGTTTGTTTTTCACCAGTTCAAATTCTGCACCGTTTTTCTGGGGGCGTTTTTTTCTTTTGATTTTTCTTCTGGTTTTCCAACATGAATTTTTGCCGGTTTTCTTTTTTTGTATTTCATTTTTTGTTGTGTTTTTGGTTTTAGTTTTTTTATCAAATTCCTGAATTTTTTCGCGAATTTGTGTACTTTTCCAAATTTCTGTGATTTTTTTTTCCAAATTCATGTTTTTTTAAATTACGAATTTTTTTCGAATATTTTTGTGAATATATTTCAAATTCTTGAACATTTTTTTATCTTTGTGAACTTTTTCAAATTATAAACTTTTCCTAGATGTGAAATTTTTCAAATCCGAGAACTTGTTTATTAAAATCGTGAACTTTTTCAAATGTATGAACTTTTCTTTCCAAATTCATGAACTTTTCTTTTCAAATTCTTGAACTTTTTTAAATTATTGAACCTTTTCAAACTTGCGAACCTTTTCAATTTTTGTATTTTTTTTAAATTTGTGAACTTTTTCCAAATTCAAGAATTTGTTTTGAATTGTTTTAATTCGTAAACTTTTTTGTTCATTTTTTAATCTATACCTATATATATATAATATCTATATCTATACCTCTATATCTATCTATCTATCTATATATATATATATATATATATATATATATATATATATATATATATATATATATATATATATATATATATATATATATATACCTTATATATATATATATATATACCTTTTTTATTATATATTTATATATATATATATATATATTTTTTTTCTATATACCTACCTATATATTTTTTTTTATTTATATATTATATATATATAATATATATATATATTTATATATATATATATATATATATATATATATTATATATATATATATATATATATTATAATAAAGCAAGGTGATATTCTTGGTTTCGTCCCACTTAGGTGATATTCACGTACATCGGGCCCACATCTTATGTGATTTTCACGTATAGCGAGCCCACACGATGAGCACGTTGCCATATTCCAATACGAGAACTACTCCAGTGCCGTGTTTGTTTTCTCCATGTTACGACGTGTTGGATCCTAACTCCTATATAACATACTCAAACAAATACGTATATATTTATACAAGGTGCAAAGCCCTATTAGCTGATAAATCCGATCTATTTTTGTGATGGCGATGGTGCCTCGACGAGCGGCGAGGAGGCTTCGCCGGAATACGGAAGCGCGCTGAAGAGATAACACACCATCTACACGGCAGCCGTCGTCTCGCTGGAGCGGCAGCGGCTGCTCTACTTGCCTGCTGCCATTAATCTTCTAGGGCGTTGGTGCTCCATGACTGCATCGCACTATACATCTACCTCTCCAAGTCTGGCGTCATAATACAAGGAAACACAGTAGATACACATACACGTGCGTGTGCTAAACTGCTAATATGTAGCACACGCTACATAAACCATATGCCATTGACATCCACACGCTGCCGTCTCGCGGGGGCATCGGCGACTGCTCTTGTTGCCGTCATCCATCTTCAACAATGATTATATCTATACCTCCTCCAGGTCCGGCGTTGCAGCACGAGGGAACACACAGGTATGCAGTCCAAGTCGTGCCAGCCCATCATGGCCGCGGTGTTGGATGTGCAGGGCTTCCTCCCGCTGGATGAGACAGGGAACTCGGACTAACGCAGTCCATGCCCGCGGGCCGGCGGATCGGCTCCAGCCGCCTCCACTCTCATCTTCTCGTCCATGGCTCCATGACCTACACAGCCCGGACACGCGAGGTGACCGCGTGCTTTGTGTGCATGTTTATGTGTGTTCAGACTGCGTGCGTTTGCCTGCCGCTGCGTGCATACTTGGCTCGCGTGGGTGCGTCTCTATGGTGCGTGCATGCTGATGGAAAGTACAACTTCCTGGACATCCCTCCATGACACTGATTGTTTTGCTACTGCCGCTGATTGCTATTGCTACTGCTACTGATTTTGCTGCTGCTTAGTACTTCCCTATGCAGTATATGGAAGATTGTCTGAATGTTGTAAAATTTTCCATATTGAACTGACTACTTGTTATCTCTTCTCTCTAGATCTGAGAAGATGTTACTGCCATCTGCCAGTTCTCCATCTGAGGTACCCCATCCTATAACATGTTTACTAGATATTTATATGACCAGATCATGAATAGCCTTGAAGTAGCACACTCTCATGTAACTCTGTTCATGGACTCTCACTATTGTAGTATTGCTTGAAAATCTGATCTGGATTTCTGATAGGTCGTAACTATGTGATTTGTATTTATGTGGTGTTAGTTCGATCCAACTGGAACTTCGTACTGTTTGTAAACATGTTATATATGCGTGGCAGCCGTGAAGAGTCCAATCTGTGCACTCTTAATTTTCAGAAATATGATAGTAGTCCATACAAAGTACTCCTTCCAAAAAGAAATATAAAAGCGCTTAGATCACTACTTGGAGTATAAGAGCTCACTAATGTGGAGTTATGGAGCGGACTGACAATAGAGTACCCAGTCGCTCATGCTTTTATTCATATAGTCTAGCAGATGAAACTATCCCATGATGGTTGATGCAATGGAGTGGAAGGTATACGGAGTTTCAATTAGATTGGATGGCCACCGACATCCATGAGGCTCCAAATGACATGGTAGACTATTGGCACATCTGCTCACATCCTCGACATTGATTTGTTGTGAGTCGCCCATAGGCCCACTCAATAGGCAAGTGACTGCATGTCCTTCAATTCCCTGCCTCAGATGATTTGTATTCATATATTAATACCCTGGCCAAAACGTTGATGTTAGATGTAAACTTCATATAGCTAGATTTGTTGCGAGTGCGCATAGCGTATTGAAGTAAATTTGTATGGACTAACTTGAGTTCTTCCATCAAGTTATGTTGCTTCAAATCTTCAATAGAAATTTTACAACAACAATATGTAAATTTTGACAAGCATGTTGTTGTGTGCCGGCAAGAGTTCTGCCGCTGATTATGTTCTTTGGGATAATGATGTTATACGTTACTAGCAAACATGCCCGTGCGTTGCAACGGGAGAAAAAGGATCACACGCCCCTAAACCCAATATGTGTGGCGATGAAACTGTGTGTTGCTGAATAATATGAAGGAGAATTGTGATTTTAGCCAACCAATCTTTGCAAATGGCTAATAAATTTAGACATTGTACAATTTGCGGGTTAGGTTAAAGACAATCGTCTCCAACAGAAATGAAAAAAATAAACTCAAGCATACGAATAAAAAGACATACAAAACATAAGAAAAATCGAAGTACTGAAACATAATTTCTTCTGCCAATGGAAGATGTTATTCCTCACATTCATTTCATTATCAGAAGAATCAAAATTGAGGATTTAATACAGCTTTTAATAGGAATAATGTGTAATATAATTAAGCACGGGCTAGTTTGTCACCAAGAACACATATACAGTACTATAATCAAGCATAGGCTAGATTTACTACCCATCGTTTGGTTTATAGTGTACGTATATCTCAACGAACAAACCAAATATAAGTGCAGTAAATATAGATTATCAACCATAACAGAAAGTTATAATTTTATTATACAATGAGGGTTAAAAATTTGTAATTTTGTATAAAATATAGATTAAGCACAATACTGACAATATAAATATCGTACACGCAACACTTCTATTAAGTTACTGACATCATACATTAAAAAGACTGCGATCCAAATTGCGTATGCAACTGTTGTTCATTAAAAAAAAAGAAACACATTAGATTTTGCATCAAAAATATAACGTTAGCGGATGTATATTTCCCGTCCAATTACATTACTACGTTGTACATCAGATGTTGATGCATAATGAGAAAGCATATTACAGATTAACCATCCTAATGATTTACTCTAAAAATAATATACACCCAATATTTTTATTGAATTAATTTTACCAGGACGCAATTGTTCCTCCATACCTTCAATGACGCTAGGAATGACATCTTCTTCCTTGTTCACAAACATTAGTGAGATTAGACTCTATGACCATGATTTCTGAATGTGTTTTACCGTGCAGTGCTTCCCGTGTATGCTCCTGCTGTATATAGGTAGTATGTCGTAGTAGTCATAGCTGTTTCCCTGATACGTTTTATTTTGCTGGGTATATGCAAACCTGCATGCAATGGCATCACGCAACGTGAATCAAGGTTCTCGCCTCCTTAAATTATGTGTACCCGCTCTGATCTGGTGACACCTATCCCTCCAACGCATCGCTCTCGCTCACTTATGTTATCCTCGATCGGCTCGAAAGTAACCAAAGTCCTGACTCGACTGCAACCGCAGCCCAAACGTTCACACGGGAAGGACAGGAGCGGCACGAGCGAGCGCCACGAGGGCCAGCAGTCTGGTGACGGCAGGGCAGACCTGGAGGACTTCATGGAGATGGGTCTGGCTGCCGGACTTGCACCGCATACGCGTACTATGGGGTCAAGCCCCTATGACTGCCATTACATCAGCTCCAGCAGCACGAGGTATACAATGTGTCCAGTATGAATGCCGCTGACGACGCCGGGTGGTAGTTCTTCCTGAACCTCCTCTCGAGCACATTACGACTGAATGCGTGTCGCCTCCACCTCGGTCGTCATGCAGTTAATTACCCGCTATTTCCTTTTTCCCGAGACAGCTTCTTAACACCTGGGAAAGTCAAAGAAGTATATAAATTGGATGGATTAGATGTAAGGAGTCGATGTGGGACTATTAATAGGCTCATTGACCTACAAACAAACACACCATCATGGCTTAGCTCGTTGCCATTGTATCATGTCTGGAGAAGGAGGTCGCGAGTTCGATACTCCACACCAGCGCTCTTGTTTTTTGCGCCTCGGCCTGATTATACCATGATGGTTGATGCAATGGAGTGGAAGATATACGGAGTTTCAATTAGATTGGATGGCCACCGACATCCATGAGGCTCCAAATGACATGGTAGACTATTGGCACATCTGCTCACATCCTCGACATTGATTTGTTGTGAGTCGCCCATAGGCCCACTCAATAGGCAAGTGACTGCATGTCCTTCAATTCCCTGCCTCAGATGATTTGTATTCATATATTAATACCCTGGCCAAAACGTTGATGTTAGATGTAAACTTCATATAGCTAGATTTGTTGCGAGTGCGCATAGCGTATTGAAGTAAATTTGTATGGACTAACTTGAGTTCTTCCATCAAGTTATGTTGCTTCAAATCTTCAATAGAAATTTTACAACAACAATATGTAAATTTTGACAAGCATGTTGTTGTGTGCCGGCAAGAGTTCTGCCGCTGATTATGTTCTTTGGGATAATGATGTTATACGTTACTAGCAAACATGCCCGTGCGTTGCAACGGGAGAAAACATCACACGCCCTTACCTACTGAGCATGACTAAAGACCTCACCCTCATGCCCCAAACATAATAAACATGACTAATACTTCATCCTGAGTTTCACATCTTTCATTTTAATATAACACCAGACCAATGTTTCCACTTGTCCTCTTTGACGTCCTCGTCGTCGGTGGTCGCAGTACCAATTGTCACTAATCAAGGTTGGCCAGGTCCAATAGATGAATCATTGAGCCTCCTTGGTGTCCGACGAGATTAAGAGCACTGAACAAAGATTTTTCTATCATTCGGCTAATATAATAGGGAAACCAATGCACATAATATACGTGTGTATTATCATGTAAATTGAGTAATTTGTGTCAGATAGACCATGAAACCTTAGTTGGACTCCTCATGCATTTTGACTGGTGTCTGCCGAGCGAGGTTGGTCGTACGTGAAGACACGATGAAGAAAAAGATTCCTTCCGTATCCATAGCTTAATAAATCGAAGTAAAACAATGCATCTGTGAGCATATTTTAAAAATTCACCTAGTTTTATTAATATCTATAGATTTAAAAAAATGTTAGCTACAATCTACAGTACCTCTCAGTTTTAAAATCTGTTCATGTTTTGAATAAATGTTTGCCTTTTCAAATTCAAAGTTCAAACCATATTTGTGTTTTTTAAAAATGTTCACAAATTCAAAAAAAAATCACTACAGTACCTCCCAGTTAAAAAAATGTTCGTGTTTTAAAAATTATTTAGGTTAAAAAATAGAAATATTGTTCTTTAAAAAATGGCCGAGTTTAAATATGTGATTCGCAACTTTACAAAATTTCCACGTTCTAAAATATATTCACTTTAAAAAAAAACTTTTGCCCCGGTATCTGGCGCGAACTGTAACTTAAATTAAATTTTGGCGCTGCTATTCAACACCAGGGCTTGTTTAGTCTAGTGGTTAGCACTCTGAGTTGTCTTGCATGGGCGCCGAGGTTCGATTCCTCACGATGCTGTATTTTTAGTTGGACATTTTTTAGTGACGCGAGTTGTGGTACGTTAATGGGCCGGGATTTTTAATGACGCGAGCTGTTGATATATTAATGGACATGCCCATCGCGGCTTTGTGCGTCTTAACGTTTGTTCTTTGGCAGAAAACGAATCGGGAGAGTCAGAAAACTGCCGACGTACGAAATATTATCTGGGACCCACCTTAGACCAAATTTTTTGGAGAAACAATCCTCCCTTTAATATTAGGTATAGATAGCACAAATGCTCGTGCGTTGCAACGGGAGACAAAATTGACATGCACTACCCTAGGCAAATAAGTGTGGCCTAAAAGGCTAAAACACAAAGTGATGACTTCATTTATGACCCGCATCATTTGTTTTCAATATGAAGAGTAACTTTGATTTCAGACTATCTTTACAAAACGGCTACAAATACGGAAAGTGCTCTTCTACACCCGAGCTCAAATGAACAGTAAATCCGAAAAATATTTCTAAAATGTTCAAAAAAAGCTGAATTTTTTTACAGCGAACTTTGACAAATGTTATAAGAGCTTGCAAAATTTCAGTACGAAATCACATTTGTGGAAGTCGTGACAAAAAAACAAAATTGGTGCTCCAAAATGCTTTTGAAAGTAGCATTTTCAGAGTTTCGATTTTGTTTTTTTTTTGCCACGACTTTCACAAATGTGATTTCATGATGAAACATTGTGAGCACTTAGAAAATTTGTCAAAGTTTGCCTTTACAATATTTTTCGAATTTACTGTTCACCCGAGCTCATTTGAGCTCGGGGTGCAAAAACATCACGTCCATACGGAAAGTGCTCTTCTACAAATAAATGCATTGTTCATTTTATGGTTGTCCTAGTTGTATCTCTACACCCACTATTTTCGGTGCTATTCATCTATAATGACGTACTCATTATTCACAGTTAACGCAAGACATATGTAGGCTGAGAGACACAGAAAGACTAAGAATTTCTCATTAACCAAGAACTGAAAACATGGATATTTTTTCTTTTTAAACTTAGGATTTTTTTTATAGTGGACTTGGAACATTCTTCTCAGGAAGCCAGAACAATTTTACCCTATAACTAAAGTAATTATTTTCTTGAAACTTGAATGTTGTTCTACTTGATAAAAATACATCCTAACTTAATCAACTAAAATAAAGATATCTTAACACAATAGAAAGATGGTTTGTTAAAAATTTCATCTAAATATACTTAAGTGGGATATTGTTTCCGTTATTTTATTTTAACACAAACACAACAGGGCAATCGGAATTTTATTTAGATGTCCATTTATAAAGTGATTTTGGTTAGGCCGTCGGTCTTCACTTTTAAGAGAGGAATAGATGTAGAATGTACAATATCATATTACTCACATCAGTGGTGGAGGACGAACAAAAATCGAGGTGGGGCGAACTTTAGAGCATAATAAAGTTTGATGCAAAATCTAATATTTTATATACACTTAATAATAAGCTCTCTTCCCTTTGTCTTTGTCTCAAAATGCTACTAAAAAAAATATGTCCCTTTTGCCGTTGCTAGACTCTTCCCCTTCCCATCCAACTTGTTTTTTCTTCACCGGCAAGTCCATGCGTGTGGATGCACAATGCTTCAAACTGATTCGACACGTACACTCCTGCTGACTTCGTTGTTGCAGCCATTAGAGCTCGTGCCTCGTCGAGCGGGCAAATCATGTTTCAGTGAGGGGTTCACCTCTCACCCTCTACTTATTGTGATCCCCAAAGCAGCTTGTTGATTCCTCCGACATCGGTGACATATATAAATTGGTACTATCCAGCATAAGAGAGAAATATGGGACTATTTAATATGTGAACAAACATAAATTTTACTGCTATATTGCCTCGTCTGGGCCTTGGGCCAAAGGAAGCAGCCGGGATTTGTTACTCTTCTATGGGCCTTGGGCCGGATTGGTGGAGCTGTACAGCCTCGATATGGTATAAAAATTATCTCTGTCTATTTAACGAAAACAGTTGCTTGGTAGAGTGGTTAGCTTGTATGGGTCTAATGTGTTTCTCCTGGGTTCGAATCCCAGCTTCGCCATTTATTTATTCTTTTTTGATTTAAAAGGAAACAGTACGAGCCAGGCGTACGAAAAATCAAGTCTGAAGTCAGGCGATGTACGAAAATTGCCGTTGATGACGAAAAAAAGTGGAGAATCAATCCGTCCTTTAATATTAGGTATAGATATGCTTTTGTTATGTTGACAAAAATCTTCTGTACCTAACTGATTACCCATTATGTTCAAGTTTTTTTAAAAGTTCTAAGCATATATTGATTTATTTTCTCCCGTTGCAACGCACGGGCATGTTTTCTATTTTTTATTTATTTATTATATTTATATATATATATATATATATATATATATATATATATTTTAATATAAAGCAAATTGATATTCTTGGTTTCTTAGGTGTTTTTTTTCTCTATAGTTGGTTTCGTCCCAGGTGATTTTTTCTGTAATTTTTTTTGGTTTCGTTACGCTCTGCCCGTTAATTACGACCGACCGGGCAGCCCATGCAAAAAATTGGGGCTTGATGGGAAACGAACTACCGACCTGTGTTCTAGGCCAGACTATTGCGTACCACTAAGCTAGCGTAGGTCCTGTGTAAGAAGTACGTTTCGTTCCCGTATTAAATAGGAAAAGTGTTTCTTGCTCAAAAAATTTTGCACGTAGTTCACAAGAGCCAGGTGGGCCTTCCTACCGAAACCTCTATGGGCCGCGAAATAAAATTGTTGCCGCTATGATGAATCGAACTCAGCACCTCCTGTGAAACCATACCAAGGGAAAGCTGCCCTAACGGCCTGACCAACTGAGCCAATATTTTATTGTGATTAATCCCACCTCGAGTCTTTACATTGAATCTCACCACTTCATATATGTTCGTAACTTGCCTGAAACATCCAGGAGGGTCCTCAGGAATCAAAGGAAAGAGAATTAAAACGGATATGAGGATGGGAATTATGATAAAGGAGGAAGTTGAGGCATTAATTTGGGTATTATAAGGGAGGGATTGTGGGGAGGTTGTGCGGCTGTCTATCTTAAAGAAGGACAAACAAGAACGTTGAGGGATTGTGGGGCGATCATGTGGCTGCCATGCATGGTTACAAGAGGGATTAGCTGGTTAAAGGAGGACGTGGGTGCACACAGTCATCAATCAAGCTACTAGCGTGTGTGCTTGTTTGAGGCTAGCTTGCATGTACACAGCTTCTGGTGATTTCCTACGCGCGTTAGTTCTGGGTGAATTGATTTGGTCTCAAAGGGAATGCTGAACAGGGGCTGGAAAAAGAAGATAGAAGAAGAGAAACTCGTGGAAAATAGAATTAAAAATATCTCATTTATTCTTTTCGCATTGCGAGCGGTTAATTAAAACTTAGAATGTAAACTTAGAATATATTTGAGGGAAAGAGTGAAAGCTGCATGAATCTGTTATTTAAGAATTTTCAGCAGCCCTCATGCATACTGTACATATATAGAAACACTATATTTGTTGACTTTCTCTGCAACTATTCACGCAGATTTTCGCATATGTTTTCTGAGTGGTCCATGGTTTCGGATGCAATTTTCGTGAAACTTTAGTTTGAGAGTAGTTTGATCAACCTGCTGTGTTCATTTGAGTGGGGCAACAACCACATAATAGCCAATGGATTTATGAGTAATTTTATTAGAATTGATTGCTTTGGTTTTGTATGTTTGGTAAAATTATTATGCATATCGTTCATCTCATTTTTTGAAGCATGTATATGTGCATCTGCTACACTTTTGTTATCGTCCAAATATGCAAATCAATCGTACTTCGGGTCGAGTCGTACATATGATTTTCTGTTTCACCATTTAATCTCACTATCCTTGAATATGAGAACAAGCCACGTGAGTTGTAAAAAGGTGTTACCTGCTCCTAGGTAATCATGATGCTACTACTTAAGCTGATTATTTAAACCTCTTTGTGTGTTTCAAATTAGAGGTTGCTTCTGACAGGCATGGACAAAAAGACTAAAAGTTGCTTCGGTTATTACATGATCTGGTGCTAATAGTATGTCTTCCTTAAGTTCTAATAGTATATGTCTAGATTTTTTGACCTATTTTTATTACTCACTAAAAAAGTTAAATTCATGCTAAAAATCTTTAATTCATGTTCCTACATCTTGATAAATACTAAAATTTGCATCAACCGCAAATGCGTTTTGCACATACAATTGTTCCTCCCATTGCAACGCACGGGCATATGTGCTATTTATATATATATATATATTTTTTATTAATAAAGGGAGAAGCGTTTCTTACCAACGTAATTTCGTCCGTCCACCTCTTCCATATTATATTTTTGATTTTTTGTACGTCGGTCGTTTGCTTTGCCATCCTTGGAACGGCCAAAAAAATGCGTAACCCCGGATTCGAACCAGGGTCGCTTGGAAATACGCCTAGCGTCAATAGCCAGTTCGGCCAGCTTGTCTTGCATGTTGATTGGAAGAAACTTACCCTATTTGAACATTTATTCTCTCCAACACATGGGCCGAGCTGGGCCACTCCAAGGACTCAGCCAACCCAACAGGCTTATTTGTTGCCAGCTAATTAGTCCCACCTCACCCTTTTCAATTTAATTCCACCGATTTATATAGGCCTATGAGTTGTACGATAATCAACAAGGAGCCTCGAGGATCAACTAAGGGAGGGTGAGATAAAGAATGAAGGAGAAAGGAAAGAAAGAGAAAGGATATATATGCTAATTGCATATAAAGAAGGAAGAAGTCGCTGCTGCTAATTGCACGAGAAATAAAGAATGAAGGAGAAAGGAAAGAGAGAGACAGGAAAATATACACTAATTGGAAGGAGAGAGGAAAGAAAGATCAAGCATGCAAATTCGGGGTGAAATAGATATTGTGCCTAACTTATATACGTTGCCTCAGACGAATTGAGTGTTCCGTCTAGAATCTTACTTCGGCTCCGGCTATCTCATCGGCTACGACACATACATTCTCTATCGGTCAAACAGTCCGTACTCGCCTAACGCCCATCCTGATCAGATGCGGCCGGGGTGCATCTTCTGCATGTCATTGTCCCAATCGAGTCCGCATACCAATCATCTCTGGACCACCGCTTCCGCAGGTCAAGGCAACCATGGCCTCCTCCATACCGTCTCAGGCCACAAGAGGCGGCCGTGGCATCTCGTGCCACCGAGACCGAGTCGCTCTAATGTCCCTCTGCCGTTGTCGCGCTGCCTGACTCCCGTCTTCCTCTGGAAAGAGGCTGATGTTGGCGAGATTCGCGTACATGGCCCTGTGTACGTAACACTATGTCTCCATGGACTCATGTAAAACGCACATGCACAGCAGTCCTGCATTAATTGGTAGACCTTACATGCATGCAAATTAAGATGACGGTGAATCGTCTGATGGACTACTATGTCTTCTCTCCACTTTTCGACAGGTCAAAATTGCACTGGATGCAGGAACATGGTCGGTCGTCGAGGGCTCCAAGAGGTGCGTTCCATCGCCATGCCTTACTAAAGCAGCAGGGTAAGCAAGCGGTCAGGTACGTAAAAATTCTCATATTAACAAGATCTGCTTTGTACATGATCATTGAAGTGCAACAACTCATTAATGTAAAAAGGTAACTATTTTGATCGGTGTATTTTTTGTTACCTTTGCACCCAGTCATCCATATATTTACAATGCCGATGTGACTACAGTTCGATAGTGCCCCAATGGCATCCGTTACCTGTCGACAAGGTGATCTAAATGACTTAAATGGCGGTGGACTGACTACCGCTACAGTATGATCGTGGCGAGCTTAATATGGCCGCCTTTTTACTATATACTCCAGATCAACGAGGAGGACCTCACGATTCCCGCCACATGCCGCCTGACGCAAGTCCGCCACGCTAAACCCGCTGGCACCGGTCACCAACACACGAGGAAGAGGACTCATTCTTCACCGTTTACTCTTTAGTGACGCACCTGCGTTGTGCCAAAGTATGATGAAAAGCACATCATCCTGGATTGATCACGTTCGTCATGAAGACATGGACAATATGAGCCCCGTTAGCGATGGCGATGAAAAGGAGAAATGGCAACAAAATTGAATGGGTAGCTAGGAGGGTGCAAGGATTTTGTTTCTCCCGTTGCAACGCACGGCCACATTTCCTGGTAAGTATTACTACTGTAGGAGCAGGGAGCAGAAAAAATCGAACGGAAGAAAAAAAACTGCAGCGAACGACAAAACGACGGTACGAACGAGCGCGAAGGAGGAGTAGTGGGCCGAGGCCCAGTAAGATCGCTAGTGTGCGCCAAGTGAGTTTTCTGGCGCTGAAGGCGTCGAATAGGACCTCTCCGTCCTGGATCTCAAAAATAAATAAAAAAGGACCTCTCCGTCCTCCCCCAAACCCTCGCTCTCCGGCAAACTCCGGTCGTCGCCCGACCCCGCCGGCTGCCGCGCCCCTCGCCGGCAGCACCAGCTACCACTCTTGGCCTTGAGACGGGAGCCCAGCCCAAAGGCAGGCTGCGTCGGTCCCCCAGCCCCTGCTCCTCCTTCCTCCCGACCGATCCAGCACCCCACTCGCTCGCTCCCCATCAATCAAGGAGCAGGGGGCAGAGATGGTGGCCGACCCCTGGGCGGAGGAGGAGAAGCGTAGGTTCCTGGGGCACCTGTCCCTGGAGGTGCTCTACTCCACCCTCATGGACCTCATCAACCTGTGTGGCACCGGCGCCCACCCGCTGAGATGATGATACAAGTGAGCAGCAGTGCATTGACTGACGTACTAAGGAAAGCATGTTCGACTAGTAGGAGTAGCATAATTGAGATATTAGACAGAAGGTTCTAAATTTTCGACATCTTTTTGGCTACCCTAAGGGAAGTTTGTGCGCAACTCGATCTGTTACAAGTTGCAACTTACGCTAGAGTTGATCTTAGATTCAGAAAACAGAAGTTAGCACTGTATTCTCATACAATTGATGTCTTCAGGTTGGACAGCAGAAAACAGTTGAAGCCACATAATATGCCATATATATATATATATATATATATATGATATATCCAAGACTCCCTCCCTACTTGGGGTCTTGCGCAATCTTTTGCCTCTCATTTTTCTGGCAGGAATGACGTTGAACTTGCCGATTGATTAAGTCACTTTCAATCTAAAACTTATAACAATTTAAATGTTTTTGGGATATTTAACCTTTCATTCCTCTCCTTTTCTCTAGTGTATTTTCTTTTTATAATATACAAATAGATGTAGATATATACAGTTTCTCCTCATATGTTTATCGTCGTAATGCACACGAGTCTACTTATTTTTGCAGGTGTAGAATCAAGACGCCAAAAATCATCGGTGACTCTTTGTTCACCATACAGACGACTACAGTTGCCGTAAGCATGTTCTCATCAGGTCCCTCCATCCCTTGCAGCATCTCCATGTAGTCATCAAACTGTATTTACCATCGCGGCCACCCTTTGTTAATATAAATCCGTATTTCATGGACGTTCATGGCGCGGCATCCATCGGTTCATTCCGTGCAGCTATGTGACCGCGTCGGTTTCGATGGTCCTCAAGTTCCTTATAGGCCCGATAGCGATGCTTCTCATGTCGCCCGCAGTCGGCATGCATGAAATCCTATTGCGCATTGTCGTTGTACAGGCGAGCACATCACGCTCACACACTATTTTTTTCCATTTCCCTAATAAAGAGCAGTATATTGATCGTCGTTAGACATTAACTCGATCTGTCTTTATGTAAGGATGACGATTAGATCTAGAGTTTTCACCTCTAAGAGCAATGTCTTCAATAAGAGAACATCTTCATGTGAAGGCTAGAAATAGATTTTACATGGAGCTCGAAATCATCATGTGCCCCTGTCCCAACTTCCCGAGCCAACACTGACATACTCCCTCCGTCCGGTGAAGAGTGTACGTTTGATTTTAAAATTTGTCCATAGAGTGTACATCTATCTTCCCAATGCACTTTAAAGTAGGAAAAAATACTTCTGTCTCATCACACGGTAATCAAGATCAATAACATTCTACACATGGTCTCCTTTATTTCTACATGCACTTAGCTCATTGTGGGTTGAGTAATTAAAGAGGAGGGAGATGGTGGCTTGCACCTTTCCAATGCATTGTTTACTTCACTTCATAATTTGTCCTAAAATTTCTATATGTACACTTTTCACCGGACGGAGGGAGTACCTCACAGCCTTGAAAAGACCGAACTCGGTGAATGCTCATACGCCTTCTTATGTGTCTTAACATGGACTACCTCTGATCACATGATCATGGGTGGAAATCACCTCTACAATGCGCTGGAACCCATGTTTTCGTAAACTTGTTAATCGTGGAAGTACCATGGTAGAAGGAGCGACCGCGATAACCAATCAAGATATCGGATAGTTAAAACAGAGAGCAAACACAAGATTAACACGAGTTGTGTTGGACTAGAAAAAGGGATTAGTTATGCACATGCAGAAGATTTATCCTTGTTTCATTTGTGTATGATGAAGAGTACAAGGTTCCATGCAGATATCATGAGCACACACTGTGTTTCTCATCTTTTTCCTTGTTACTATGATTTTCATCTGAGCAACTGTATTTCGGTTTTGTGCTTTCTAGGGTAATTCTCGGGAAATTTATCTCGTTTCCTGTCACCATTGTGTACTGCATTCCATTAGAGCTGTGATTGAGATATCAAGATCGATGTAACCAAAGCATGAAACTCCATGTGCTACATAGAAGGCATGACATACACCACAACGGAAGAGATCAAATGGATTAGTTGCATGACATGATAAACCAGAAGGACGCAACAATTGATTATGATGTTGACCGAATAGGATTAGTCATAAGAAAATTCACTATCACTAAATAATGCTATTGTGATACAAGCTGAATTTTGAAATTGAGTGCAAAAACAACTTTTAGAAATAGTTTCTGAGTTCTATAATTCCACAAAATAAGAAACTCTGAATGAAACTTTAATTCCTATGGACTGTAACTTGCGATATTGCTGGCTAAACTTTAATTCCACAAATCGGATCTCAATTCTGTAAGACGGTACGTAACTAGCTAAACAATAAAATAAGACACCACAACGTTTCAAAAGAAATAAAGTAGTAGTAGAAACTAATTTAGACAGCAGCACGGGCCAGCTTCTTCCTCATCCGACGACTCATCGTCGTCTCGGCGCCACTCGCGTCGTCTGTCGCGTTGTTCACCCCGATGCCGTTGTAGCTGGTGCCGTCGGAGAACTCCGGGTAGCCCTTGTCGAAACGGATCTCGAGGACCGTCTTCTGAGCCGGCGCGGCGGCCACCCGCTGGCGGCGGCCAGAAAGATGCGAGGGCGCATATCGCTGACACAGCTCGTCGAACTGCCGGTCGTCGAGCTGCTGCTCGTCGACGTCGTCGTCGTGGTGCTGCTGTGACTGTGGTTCCGCCGGCGCTAACGGGCTGGCTGGCCGCCCCTCGCCTGCCATCTTGGAGGATCTGGTGCGAGTCTGTCGTAGCCGCCGGCTTGCGTGTTCGTGGAGGACGATCGAATCCGCCGAGCAAAACACACGCGCACGTACGCTAAGGCAAGGTTGTGATCGAGGTGGAACGAAGCGGACGGGTTGTTGCTGAATTTGTAGGACCAGCCGAGCTACATAGTAGAGGACTCGGAATCCGGCTCCGGGTCCTGCTCGGGCGGCGAAATCTGCACGATACAGAGCAGAGTCCGCCTCGGTTCATCGGTAGAAAATAAGCAGAGATCCTGGCAGAGCCCAAGCTTGGTTTCTCTCTCAAGTACTGTGGGCAGGAGAGTACGCGGGAAGGAGCGTCGGCCGCGCATCCGGACGGAGGTTCACCACTGTGGGCAGGAGAGGGATACTAGCCTTCCATGTTTTACACACTATTCGTCCTGCTAGACCTGATATCGGAGCCTCCATGCTCACTCTGCCGCCGACTTCTCCTCACTATCCTCCTTCTCGACCGTGTCCAGCTCGGCCGTCAAGCACTTCAACATCCTAACACAGACGGCTTGCACGATCATCCTTGCATCATCATCCAACTCATCCATCTTCAAGGTCAACATCTTCGTATCCTCCAAAGCGGCCGCAGTTCAACCCTCCTCTCTTAGAGCTTGAGCTTCTTCTCGGTCGCCGCCATCAAGATATTAAACCGCTCGGCCTTTTTTTTCCTCCTTCACGTCGGAGCGCTTAACACATGTCTCCCCCTTCATCGCCAAGATGTCATCGAACCTCTCCGTCATCTTGGCCGCCGCCCCTTCTTGCTTCTCCTTCTCCACCTCCAACTTCTTTCCCCGGAACCCTCTTATAACCTTCTTGGACGATTTTTTCGTTGGGTCAGTTGGATCACCCGCTTCTTCCTCGGTGCCGATGTCGGCTGTCTTAATGGATTTGGAAATGGATAAATTCCACTTGAGTTGCACATGCAACTTCAACCAACAATGAATGGGGACGAAGCTCCTCTTCTCCACCTTCAAGAACAAGTTGCACGCACAAGAGGGCTAGAAAGAAAAAAACATTGTCAAGAAGTTGCATATCAGCCAAATGAACAACATATAGAGCACATCCGGCCAACAAGTTGCATATCCGGCGAAATATACAACACATATAACAATTTACTTGCTCGGTGATTAATGCACCACTTGGCTACCGACTAATTAGTTGATTCAAATGTCCATAATACTTGCTCAAGGCCTCTTGGATGGTGTACCATCGATGGTTGAGCGACTTTGTCCTACTAATGTGGATGAGTTCGTTGCGGTAGGTGACGGTGTCCTGGATTAGGGGGTGCCAACCTAGCCGGCCCGTTTCCTCGGATGGGCCGATGTGCCCCCGTACGTGATCAAGATGGACTCCGGAAGCCGCACATGGAAGACGTGATCAAGGCTGCCTTTACCGAAGACTTGTAGTACACTTCAAGATTTCTCCAGCCGCCTTGCTCCAGGATACCGACCTTGTAACCCTAGATACCCTCCCTGACGTGTATATAAGCCATAGGGTTTAGCCCGTAGGGGACATCAACGCCACATCGAACACCTAGCTTTAGAAGTTAGACACATATTACGATCTCGAGGTAGATCAACTCTGTACTCGATACATCTCCATTAATATAAACAGAAGCAGGACGTAGGGTTTTACCTCCATTAAGAGGGCCCGAACCTGGGTAAAACATCGTCTCCTTTTGTCTCTGTTACCATCGATCCGAGATCCGCAGCTCGGGACCCCCTACCCCGAGGTCTGCCTGTTTTTACACCGACAGTAGGGCTCGAGAATCTTGTGCTCATGGAACCAAGTATGAATGTTGGCCCAAAAGTTGCGCCCTTTTACTCCATGCCATGGATCAGATCGATGCTAGTGGCCAAAACTCATCGACGGTGACGGTGGCGATGCCCCGCATCTCAGGCCCCATTTGACCCCTGCACCCCTTCCGCGGCCACGCCCGTCGCCCAAGCCACCCTTCTTCTTGCTGATCATGGCCCCTCCGCACTCCGCGAGTTCGGAGCCGCTTGACTTCGGTTTGATCCTGAAGAGCTTCAGCCATAGGCCGAAGTGTGGCTCACAGTGGAGGAAGGCCTCGCAGACTGTTATGAAAGCAGCGAGGTGGAGAATGGAGTTGGGGGCTAGATGATGGAAATCTAACCCGTAGTAAAACATGATCCCGCGCACGAAAGGGTGCAGCAGGAACTCCAGGCCTCGGATGAGGTGGGGGACGAAGACCACCCGCTCCCCGGCGTTGGGAGCGGGTACCAGCTCGTCGGCCGCTGGAGCACGGGCGGCGATGGCAGGGGCTAGGTACCCCGCGTCGCATAGCTCGGCGATGGTCACCGCCGTCACGGTGGAGCCGCCCCAGTGCCCCTTAAGGGTATCGGCCATGGCTGGTGAGGGAGTTAAGCTTGCGAAAGAGGAAGGCGTGTATGCTGGATCTGGGCGCTAGAGCTAGACGAAGCGGCTGCGAGGGAGGAATGGGAATGTAGGCTATCGTGTTGTTCTCCCCTTTGCTTTTATAAAGCCTGTGAAAGGCCAAGAGCCCCCTTTGTCGCGCCGATAAATTCGTGATTGCTATCAAAAATGCCGTTGTAACATATGGGGGGAAACAAAATCTTGATGATATCCCTGAGAAAGCGGGCGCGATCTCTGCCTCGACGGGGCGTGTCAGTAAAAGAGCCGCCTCGAAACGCGATTTGAGGGGAAGCAGTAACTGCTCGACCTGTTGCGGGGCGAGCCTTTCCGATAAAGCTGTCAGGCCAGATTGGATTGTTCATACCTGCACAGCAAGCCTTCGAGGCTAAGATACTTGTTCATCTCGGATAGGGTACAAGCTCGGATTGGACCATGAATATCGATGCTCTATTAATAGAATCCGAAATATAAAGTGGAACTCGTCTGTCAAGCCGGAGACTCCGGATCCGAAGTGATGTTTCAAGGTCGTCCTCGGCGTAGAAGACCAGTTCGGGGGCTACCGACGATGTCCTGGATTAGGGGGTGCCAACCTAGCCGGCCCGTTTCCTCGGATGGGCCGATGTGCCCCCGTACGTGATCAAGATGGACTCCGGAAGCCGCACATGGAAGACGTGATCAAGGCTGCCTTTACCGAAGACTTGTAGTACACTTCAAGATTTCTCCAGCCGCCTTGCTCCAGGATACCGACCTTGTAACCCTAGATACCCTCCCTGGCGTGTATATAAGCCATAGGGTTTAGCCCGTAGGGGACATCAACGCCACATCGAACACCTAGCTTTAGAAGTTAGACACATATTACGATCTCGAGGTAGATCAACTCTGTACTCGATACATCTCCATTAATATAAACAGAAGCAGGACGTAGGGTTTTACCTCCATTAAGAGGGCCCGAACCTGGGTAAAACATCGTCTCCTTTTGTCTCTGTTACCATCGATCCGAGGTTCACAGCTCGGGACCCCCTATCCCGAGGTCTGCCGGTTTTTACACCGACACTGGTGCTTTCATTGAGAGTTCCGCTGCGCGATCACCGGAAGGATCGATGGCTCACCTACGAATCAACCACGACAACGGCTGTGGGGACGTCTATGTCCCCAGATAGCTTTTCGTCTTCGGCAGCATGATGTTCTGCGCCGATTCGACGGGACACCTGACTTCCGTCGAGAACTACGCCCCAGGACGGGTCATAACCTTCGGTGGCCTCAAATGCACTGCCGATTCCCGCGGTGAACTTGTCCTATCGGGATTGACGCCCGGCCTGATTGAGAGCTCGGCCGGTTCGGGAGGTTCGACTCCGGAACCGAACTCTGTCATGACATCTTTTGAGATCACGGACGCCGCCACTTCGGCTGATCTCTCCCCGACCACTAGTCCAGAGAGAGATCCGGCTCCCACTCCCGAAGCGGTGCCGATACCAGAGATGATTTCGAATCAAAACTCCGAATTATGTTCAGATTCCCTTCGCTCCGAAGACGCGCCTGGTCACACGCTGGATGTACTTCGAATCAGCCCTGCCTATGGCGCATCCATGGATCCCGAAGAGTTATCTCACCTTGATGAGATGCTTTGCCGCATCCAGAGCATGTCCATCTCGGACGGCAAGACTTCGGTTTATGATCAGATCGGACTTAAAGCCGACGATAGGGAAATTTACATCCCACCCACCACCCACCTAGTCGCCACGATCGATGATTTAACCGACGTGTTGGACTACGGCGAACCCTCAAATATGGAGGAGGACGCCGACGGCCCCATCGAGAACACCTTGCCCTCGGTCAACACGGGCAGGTGGACCGCCACATCCACTTACGATGTCTATATGGTGGACACCCCCAAATCCCCTCCAAGACGCCGGCGACGGCGCCGAAGGGGCAATAATGGGGAACCCAGTGGCAATGACGCAACAGCCAATAACGGCAACGAGGAGGACGGCGACGCCGATAACCTTGAGGAGGACATTCAAGCCTCCCCAGTAAGGAACGTCACACCAGACCGACCTCTTGTGGACTCCGATCCCGATGACCTCTTTGAAGGGGCCGACGACAATTACATGCCGGAGTCCGAGGAGGACGACAGCCTCAGTACTGAGGACTTCATCGTCCCCAAGGACCCCTTCGAATAAGAACGCTTCCGGCGACGCCTCGTTGCGACGGCCCGGAGCTTAAAACGCAAGCAGCAGCAGCTGCAGGAAAATACCGACGCGCTGAATGAAAAGTGGGTTGAAGTGCTTTCCGCCGAGCAGGATATGGAGAACCGACGCCATAGTGCGCTTGTCTTACCCACGCAGGTGCCTCTTACCAAAATTTGATGAAGAGCTCGCTGACGACCTCGATCGGCCCCCTAGAGGCCGGGACAGGCCAAGACGAGAAGACCATGGTGAAAGGCCACCTCCATGCCGTCATGGTAAAGACCCCGTGGACTACCTGGATACTCGCGATGCTAGACGTCGTATTGAAGAAAATAGGGCACCCCCTCGGTCCATCTACGGATCAAGGGGACGTGCCCCCGCTGGGCCCAACGGCTACGATGCCTGGATGGACAGGAACGGCCGTGCCCGAGATCAAGCTTACTCATGGCTCTCACCCGAAACCCGACGAGATCCTCCTCGGTCCCGAGGTCCAGCTCACCCAATCTGCTTTACAGACAGGGTGATGGAGCATCAATTCCCGGAAGAGTTTAAACCCATTAACATAGAATCATATGATGGTACCACCGACCCAGCAGTTTGGATCGAGAATTTCCTCCTACACATACACATGGCCAATGGAGATGACCTCCATGCCATCAAATATCTGCCGCTCAAGTTAAAGGGGCCGGCGCGACACTGGCTTAATAGCCTCCCTCCTCACTCTATTGGCAGCTGGGAAGCCCTAGAAGACGCTTTTCGAGCAAACTTCCAGGGCACGTATGACCGACCTCCGGACGCTGATGACCTCAGCCGTGTTACCCAGCAGTGGCGAATCAGCCCGAAAATTCTGGAACAGGTTCCTCACCAAGAAGAACCAGATCATAGACTGCTCCGAAGCCGAGGCCATCGCCGCATTCAAAAATAATATTCGAGATGAATGGCTAGCTCAACAGCTCGGCCAAGATAAGCCGAGGACTATGGCTGCCCTGACCTCTTTGATGACCCGCTTTTGCGCGGGAGAGGATAGCTGGCTCGCCCGAAGTACTCATAACGGCGAGGCAGGCACCTCGAAAACCCGCGACGCCAATGGAAAACCGAAGCGCAATAAAAATAAGCGCAGGTATAAAAACGGCGGAAGCGACACTGAAGATGCCGCGGTCCATGCTGGATTCGCCGGACCTAAATCCGGGCAGAAAAGAAAACCCTATAAGGGGAACAAAGACGGACCTAGCCAGCTTGACAGGCTCCTGGACCGCCCATGTGGGATTCACGGTACTCAGGAAAAACCAGCAACACACACTAATAGGAATTGCTGGGTCTTCAAACAAGCTGGCAAGGTAGCGACAGAGGGTCAGAATAAAACCCAGCACCGCAGCGATGACGAGGATGAACCTCGGCAGCCCAATAATGGAGGGCAAAAGAAATTTCCCAATGAGGTAACAGAGGTCAATATGATCTATGTCACCCACATCCCTAAACGGGAGAGAAAGCGTGCGCTTCGGGACATATATGCGTTGGAGCCAGTAGCCCCGAAGTATAACCCATGGTCGGCTTACCCGATCATTTTCGACAAGCACGATCATCCAACTAGAATCAGGCATGTCGGATCTGCGGCGCTCGTTCTGGACCCTATTGTTGATGGTTATCATCTAACACGCGTCCTGATGGACGGGGGAAGCAGTCTTAACCTCATCTATGAGGACACTGTTCGGAAGATGGGCATTGACTCATCTCGGATAAAACCGAGCTCTACCACCTTTAAAGGTGTCATTCCGGGCGTCGAGGCCCGTTGTACCGGGACAGTCACCCTCGAGGTAGTCTTCGGTTCGCCCGAGAACTTCAGAAGCGAGGAGTTAATCTTCGACATCGTACCCTTCCGGAGTGGATACCACACGCTCCTAGGGCGCACCGCGTTTGCATGCTTCAACGCAGTCCCGCATTACGCCTACCTCAAGCTCAAAATGCCGGGACCCAACGGGGTCATCACAGTCAATGGTAATACCGAACGTTCACTCCGGACAGAGGAACAGACCGTGGCTTTTGCAGCCGAGGTCCAAGCGTCCGAGGAGGCAACCCGCAGTGATAAACGCGCCGCTCGCTCTTTGAAGCGAGCCCGGGGTGCACAAGTCGACCTCGGCCAGCTACCCCCGCACCCGAAATAGGGATGCGGGCTCCTCGCGTGCCCTAGCTGCGGGCACTACGTCCCCAGGGTACACAACTTCGCACTCAAAATTCCCTGGGACGCCGAGGAGCCAATACAACTACCCACGCGTCACGTGCGGATTAACCACGCGAAGACAAGGCTTAGAGCCCCTGCACAGGCAGGTATCTGTAAAAGAAGTAGCCGAACGTCACTACGTCTCTGTGGCCTTAACCACAGAATGATTCTGGCAAACACCGCCCTTCGAGGAACTCGGTCAATCAAACACTTAGAGTGTACAAAGGGCCAGTCGGGCATCGACCTTCGCAAAACCCTTTGTCGTCAATCGAGACGATCTGGTCAATAGTTCAGAAACGCAGACGTGCGGCAGGCCTCGGTCCGGATCCTTTAAAATCCGTCAGTAATCATCCGACCTGTTTTTTTCCCTCTTCCTTCCTTACTATTTACGTTGTGCTCTTTCAACTACTCTTGTCACAACTGGGCATGTACATGATTGATATTATGAAATAAAGAAACTATGCCCTTTTAAGGTCTCTATTGTATTTCTTTATCAGCATAGCTCTGGGACGATGAAGTTCTCTAAAAAGATGCAATTGTATAATAAAGTCCGATGTATTCGGCGTCTAGGATTTTGGCCTTATATGCATCAGTTTCGAACCTAGATTTCGGTCAATAGTTGGGTTGCCCGGCTCCTATGTGTACCCCTTACGTTTCCGATAAATTCGGCTAAGGGCGTAACGGGAGAACCACTGCGATTGCGCTGCCAGGTCAATTGGCGTGGCGCCTCAGTGGAGAAAGCCGAAAACTGACTATCTAGGTGTGCGTAAACTGGTCCACCATCCGGAGACCGCGTTAAGCGATGTGATCATAGAGATCACCCGTGTTAAACGAAGGGCTTTTTTAGCCGAAGTATGCTATGGCCTAGACCTCGGCCAATTAGGCCGAATACTTCCCACACTGGGGGCTGGTCATCACCCCCACAGTCAAACTCCTATGACTAAGTGAAAGACATCAAGTCACTATAGTCCGATTGCCTCGTTCCTCTAAGTCTTCGATCGCCCATGGGTACCGAGACGTCGGCTAAGGGTCAATCATGGCTTAGGGAACACCCTTTGTATGACCTACACTGGGGCTGAAGCCGACGACTGGCCACTCTCATTTTAAAAAGTCATATCGGAGGAATACTCGAATTACTAAATAAACACATATGGAACTTCAAGCCATTTTCATTTAACAAACGGTAAAGTTTTTACATCATACACTCCGGCATTCCGGAGTACCTAAAAAAATAAGGTGTCCTTAGGGCACATGGCCTCGGTGGTCCGAGCTCCCGCCTCCACCTCGGTGTAGAACTGCTCGGCGGTCCACGGCTTGTCGGCAGGCGGGCCAGCAGCACAAGTCTCCGCATCAACTTTGCGGAAGTGAGTCTTCACGCAAGCGTATGCCCTCCGAGCCCCTTCGAAGCACGCAGACCTCTTCCAGCGGTCCACGCAGGGCACGGCATCTCGGAGACGAGCCGTCAGGCCGAAGAGGCTCCTCGGCATGGCTTCGGTCGGCCACAGAGTGACACAGAGGTCCTGGAGCGCTGGCCTTGTCATGCGGAACAGCTCGACCAGTTGCTTGACTCGATGATTCAGCAGCTGCGCAGACGGCGACCCCGGAAATTGACCCCAGAAGGCTTTCTCCGCCTCATGGCCCGCCAGTTGGCCGAAGTAGGCCACCGCATCCTCTGCGCTCTGCGGGAGATCCTCGAAGACCTCTGCGGAACGCCATAATTGGGTGAGCTCGACACACCCTTTGCTGCCAAACGTACACTGCAGCAAAAATTTCTTACCCGAGGCGATCTGCTCCACTTGCTGGAGCACCTCGCGATCCGCTCGGGCCGAGGTCTTGAGCTCGGAGTGGGCACGCTGCAGCTTCTCGAGCTCATCCTTTGTCTGCTGCCCCTCCTCCTGAAGTTTGTCGCGTGCTTCGAACACGCCCTTCAGGGTCTCCTCTACCTCTAGCACCCATGCCTGGTGCTTCTCTCCGGCCGCCTTCTCAGCTGCGGCGACAGCAGCCTTCTGCTGCCGCACTTCCTTCCGAGCCCTTTCAAGCTCGGCCTTGAGCGTCTCCAACTCCGCTGTCAACATATTTATGTCTTAGTTGTTTCCTTTAAACATACAACATACAATGCAAGTTTAACCTTGCTTACCTTGAGATCGCTCAAGTCTCCGGTTCATCTCCGCCGTCTCTCCGGAGACGGAGTCCGGAACCAAGGTCGAAACCTGGAACGGCATAGATCCTTGTTACAGAACGGTCTAGGCCATCAATATGCTCTAGGACAGCTACTTCGAATAGCGCCCTGGGGGCTACTCCATAGGCTCCTATTTTCTAAAGCGACCCCGATGACGTTTTCTTGAAACCGACTTCGGGCTCGGGGGCTACTCACTCATTACGCCATTTAGCAGGCTACACTTTTATGTCCTCGGACAAAATTCATAAAAACAAAGCAAACCGAATGCGCAGAAGATGTACCTCGAAACCTGCTACGAGGTTCTTAAAGACCTCGTGCAGGCCGGCCTCTGCGGACCGGTAGCCTTCTAGCGCCGTGCCTATCAAGGCACGGTGCTCCTCCTTGAGGGAGCAGCCCTTTAGGGCCTCCTCTACCTCCTCGGCCCACCCCGTGCCGGTCCGTCCTCGGACAGCAGGCTGGGGTGGAGGGATGACCTCGGATGAATCCACCCGAGGAGCCTCCGTCTGTGGAGGCGGCGCCGAGGCAAACTCCGGCTGGGCCGATGTCTGGCCTAGCCCTTCTTCGATGACCTCGGGGCGCTCCGTCCCTGGGTCTTGTTGGGTCGAGGTTTCGACCTCGGCCATGACCGCCGCCTCGTCGGCCCCCGCCGTGTTGACCTCGGGGGCCAGGGTGGATGTTGCCTCCCCCAGACCGACTTGCATCAGGGGAGAAGCAGCGGGCTCTGGAGTCCCGCTGGCGGACGGCAACCCGCTCGAGGAGCCGCTGGGGATCACCTTCGGCGGACTGTGTATGAAAAGTTGCTTCTGTAAAATTTCCCTTGATGAAACAATGACTCAAACAAGGAAGACAAGGATAAGGGCTTACCCTCGAGGTGCCGGTGTAACACTCTGGTTTTTGCCTTTTTCTTTTATTTGGATTTTATTTGGATTTATTGAATATTTAGCTTTGCCTTTGGGTTTTCCAGTCATTTCTTTTGGACTTACCACTTGGATTTATTTTTGATTTTCTTCCAAGTGGGTTCCTTCATCCTTAAACCCTCCCTAGACCTCATCCCTCTCATAATAATGCCATTGGGTATTTTTATTTAATGGCATTATATGCTTTTTCTCTCTGAAAATGCCTATTTTCCCACAGAGCTATGAAGCAACCCCTATTTTTATTGCCCTAAAAAACCTAAGAAAATTCCCAAATATTCTTTGGGACATGCCTCACCTTCCTATGCAAAAATATCCCATGGTCATTTGGAAAATTTCAGCCCAGGAAAATATTTTTGCTTCTGGACAGAAAGGTCACTTTGTGTAGCAACTATATTATTCCTTCATCTTTTTAATCTGAAATTTTTACCACTTAATGACCTTCCTAAGTAATGCTTAAATGCCTAAAACCAGCCCCAACATCTTAGCCGTTTGTCCTCAGCTTTTGGAGGAAGTTTCTGTCCAGAAACTTTTGAGCTTGCTCTTGTCACCTCCAATGCACCATTTGGCAAGCCCAACGCATTTCTAGGCAAAGCTTTGAAAGGAAAACACCGTAGACATGGTGTGGCAGCGCCGAAATTCACCCCCGTGCCAGTGCACGCGGTGACCGCGCGTGCGCAAGGTGTTCGACGGGTCTCTCGCCGCGCTCTGCATGTCCGGTCCTCTCGGCCGCCGTCCATCCAACTCCCTCGCGCCACCGCACCCTGTCCAGTCCACTCAGCGCACACCCATTCATCCCCCCAGTCCCTCCCTGACCGCCCCCGTCGCCGGTAGCCCGCACGCCGGAAGCCGCCACGACGCTAGCGGTCGGCACAGTGGCTTGCACGCGCGCCCTGTTCCTCCTTAGTGCGCTTGCGCTCGAGCCCGCGTGCAAGCACTATGCTTGGCCTCGCCTGCGTCGTCTCCTAGCTCGCCTGAGCTCCAGCCGCCCCCAGGTCGACCTCCCGCACAGCTCCGGCGGAACCCGAACCCTGCCTCGCCCCTCCCTATAAATAGAGCTCCCCTCTGCTCGTTCTAGCCATCCCAACCCACCTCACCTCTCTCAAAACGAGCTCCAAAAGCTGCAGACAACGCCGGGAAGGCCTCTGGCCTTCAAATCTCGCCGGTGACCGCCGTGGACCCCCCTGCTCCTAGCACTCATCCTAGCCCACCTCAGCTCGAACTACTGCCACCACTGAGACCGCATCAACCTCCTGAGCACGACGGTACCAAGGGCTCACCGGATTGTCGCCGGAATCGTCAACTCCGATCAGCTCCGCCGCCGCCGTCTCTGGAGAGGATCGCCGCGACGCCGTCCGACTACCCCTGTCTGTGTTTCGGGTACGTACATGACCGTCTCGACGAGCTGAACCCATTCCCCTCCTCTCCGGTGATCGCCGACGTCTCCTTGCCGGAGAAACGCCGACGACAGCGCCGCCGCTCTCTGTTTCTCTCTCTCTCTGTTTAACCCTGACACCTCGGCCCCACCTGTCATTCTCTCTCCCTCACCCGAACCGGTACGTAAGTGGAGACGTATTCTTCGAATACGCCTTCGACGTGGCCTGTTCTGGTTTTTCTTTTAAATAGAAATTTTGACCAGAAACTATCCAACTTTGACCAGCTATATCTTTTAATCTATAAGTCCAAATGAGATGATTCTTTTTGCTGCTGGTTTGTAAAATTCCAAAGTTTCTGTATGCTAAGTTTCAGAATTTTTCTTGCTGTTGAGAATTTCTGGTGCAATAAACAGTAGTATGTGACATTTTCTTTTTGCATTTAAATTATTTTCAGAAGCTTCTAATTGTGTTGAAGAAGGCCAGGAGTACTGTGACACTCCTCTGAACCAAGGCAAGCCACAACATTCATATGCAAGGATGGCATTGCAATGACTTGGTTTAATTGAGTTAAATTCGTCATTTATCCATTATTTAAAATAACTTGCTATATAGATCTTTTTGCATATACTTGTTCTTGTCCTTTTGATGATATGCAGTAAGTTCCATGTTTTATTGCTAGTGTGCAGTAGGTACCATGTCATATGTTCATATGGTAGTAAGATGCATTCATATTTCATGATCATGACCCGTGCACCCATTCACTCACTATGGCTCGAATCATTTTCTTTCAAGTTAAACTTGATAATAATCCAACTTGAACCTGCTGTTGATCGAGTCATGGTGCCACCGAATCGAGCTCACCAGTGCAACCACACTTGCCTGGATGGGGAGGCCCTAATGCGGTCTATTGTCATGCCTCTCGCCGGTGCCTCCTACGAGGGAAGGTTGTGCTCTGGCGCTACCCTGGCCCGGTAGGCAGTCATAACCTTGAGGACCCAAGTTTTGATGGTACCGAGGTCCCCGTTTGGGACAGTTTTGTTAGGCCACGACGGTGGCAGCCACAGAGGTGGCAGATGTCACATGTTGACATCAGGGTCACCCAGGACAAAGCCCAAAGGGGAGTTTGTCGGAGTGGCCGGGAGAGTGTCATGCAGTAGACTGGTTTTGTCGGAATGTCGTTGGTCCATCCGAATGGGAGCACGAGGCCATGAGTTCCGTGGTGTGGGTACAGTGTACTAACCTCTGCAGAGTGTATAATCTATCGATAGCTGCGTCCTCGGATATGGACACAGTTCGTAGTAGGTCACACCGTGGGTCAACAGAAATAATTAACTTGCACACTAAGATTCACAAGATGGCACATGCGGAAATGGTGATCGAGGATCACTATGAAAGGTATGGAGGTGATCCAGTAAGGATCACGTTGGTAAGTTATGAACGGTGGTTATGCGGTAACCCCGAGATGGTAAGTTGGTCCCGAAGACCATGGCAAGGTTTCACGCACATCTCATGTTGAGTAGCATCATGCTCATGCATTAAATCTGTTGAATGCCTTGTTATTGTTTGCCGTACTTGTTTTGTTTGCTGTGAGCTTGCGAGTGCATTCAAAGTACTCACATGGCTTATCATGCCAGATGCAGGAGAAGCCGTGCAAGGAGTTGACGTTGAGCAGTTTGTCGCGATCTAGGCCGCGTCCCAGCAGTGTCCCTGTGGAATGGAGTTCCGCTACCCCGTCATTCCGCTGCCGCGTAGTAGTTCCCTTATCATCGAGCCCCCTTCCATGTCTACTAAATAATGTACATAAGTGCAGCCGCACTGTGTGTGCCGCTTGGCCTCGCTCATCATGTAAGATGTAAACCTATGTTTCCGCTAAGAGATCAATAAAGCGGTTGTTTTCTGTACCAAGTTGTTGTGTATTGCCAGAAGACTTGATCTCTGGGCTGGCAATGCAAGGTAAACCGGTTGCTCTGAGCTGGGGTGCCACAGCTGGCTTCTTCCTCCCCGTTGCGAGGGGGTCTTCCTCTGAGTCACCGGAGAGCTCGGCTCTCTCCGACGACTTGTTGGCGGCCTCGGAGGTGTTGATGGTGTCCATGTCCTCGGGCTTCTGTGCCCACATCGGGGTGGCCCGAAGTTGGAGAGGAAGGATGCGACGGTTGAGCATGACGTTGATGACATTGGACAACTCAGCTTTCCCTGTGGTGGTCCACCACACGATCCTCTCTACCAGGGTCTCTACATCTTCGGGTTTCCCCCAGGCGACGCCCTTTTCCTTCCAAGATTTGAGTTTCTTGGGAGGCCCGGCTGAGAAGGCCGGGACCTCGGTTTGACCAGCGGCAAGGGGCTCGGTGATGTAGAACCACTCCTTTTGCCATTCCTTCACCGTTTCGATGAAGGTGCCTTTGAACCAGGTGGCCCCCATGTTCTTGCTGATCATGGCCCCTCCGCACTCCGCGAGTTCGGAGCCGCTTGACTTCGGTTTGATCCTGAAGAGCTTCAACCATAGGCCGAAGTGTGGCTCACAGTGGAGGAAGGCCTCGCAGACTGTTATGAAAGCAGCGAGGTGGAGAATGGAGTTGGGGGCTAGGTGATGGAAATCTAACCCGTAGTAAAACATGATCCCGCGCACGAAAGGGTGCAGCGGGAACTCCAGGCCTCGGATGAGGTGGGGGACGAAGACCACCCGCTCCCCGGCGTTTGGAGCGGGTACCAGCTCGTCGGCCGCTGGAGCACGGGCGGCGATGGCAGGGGCTAGGTACCCCGCGTCGCATAGCTCGGCGATGGTCACCGCCGTCACGGTGGAGCCGCCCCAGTGCCCCTTAAGGGTATCGGCCATGGCTGGTGAGGGAGTCAAGCTTGCGAAAGAGGAAGGCGTGTATGCTGGATCTGGGCGCTAGAGCTAGACGAAGCGACTGCGAGGGAGGAATGGGAACGTAGGCTATCGTGTTGTTCTCCCCTTTGCTTTTATAAAGCCTGTGAAAGGCCAAGAGCCCCCTTTGCTGCGCCGATAAATTCGTGATTGCTATCAAAAATGCCGTTGTAACATATGGGGGGAAACAAAATCTTGATGATATCCCTGAGAAAGCGGGAGCGATCTCTGCCTCGACGGGGCGTGTCAGTAAAAGAGCCGCCTCGAAACGCGATTTGAGGGGAAGCAGTAACTGCTCGACCTGTTGCGGGGCGAGCCTTTCCGATAAAGCTGTCAGGCCGGATTGGATTGTTCATACCTGCACAACAAGCCTTCGAGGCTAAGATACTTGTTCACCTCGGATAGGGTACAAGCTCGGATTGGACCATGAATATCGATGCTCTATTAATAGAATCCGAAATATAAAGTGGAACTCGTCTGTCAAGCCGGAGACTCCGGATCCGAAGTGATGTTTCAAGGTCGTCCTCGGCGTAGAAGACCAGTTCGGGGGCTACCGACGATGTCCTGGATTAGGGGGTGCCAACCTAGCCGGCCCGTTTCCTAGGATGGGCCGATGTGCCCCCGTACGTGATCAAGATGGACTCCGGAAGCCGCACATGGAAGACGTGATCAAGGCTGCCTTTACCGAAGACTTGCAGTACACTTCAAGATTTCTCCAGCCGCCTTGCTCCAGGATACCGACCTTGTAACCCTAGATACCCTCCCTGGCATGTATATAAGCCATAGGGTTTAGCCCGTAGGGGACATCAACGCCACATCGAACACCTAGCTTTAGAAGTTAGACACATATTACGATCTCGAGGTAGATCAACTCTGTACTCGATACATCTCCATTAATATAAACAGAAGCAGGACGTAGGGTTTTACCTCCATTAAGAGGGCCCGAACCTGGGTAAAACATCGTCTCCTTTTGTCTCTGTTACCATCGATCCGAGATCCGCAGCTCGGGACCCCCTACCCCGAGGTCTGCCTGTTTTTACACCGACAGTAGGGCTCGAGAATCTTGTGCTCATGGAACCAAGTATGAATGTTGGCCCAAAAGTTGCGCCCTTTTACTCCATGCCATGGATCAGATCGATGCTAGTGGCCAAAACTCATCGACGGTGATGGTGGCGACACCCCGCATCTCAGGCCCCATTTGACCCCTGCACCCCTTCCGCGGCCACGCTCGTCGCCCAAGCCACCCTTCCTTTTGTCGGCTCTCTTTATCCCTTGCCTTCTTTTTGAGGCGGTTGGCTTGCCGTGTCGCCAAGTTGATCTTTCGGGTGGCCGCCTTATCCGGAACCTCCACCTCTGCCGTCTTCGGCATCTTTTCGTACGGGTCCATGTGGTGGCGGTGGCAAAAAAATGGCGAGAATTGAGGTGGAGAGCGGCGGGATGGTAGCGGAGACGGTGGAGAAGGGAAGGTGGCTTTGCCGCGGAAACAGTGCGGCCAGATCCAAATGCATGGACCCCACCTCAGTTTTGGGTGGGCCGGGGGTGCTGAAGTCCTATGTGGCGGGTGTCTAGACTCCCGCAAAGCCCCCAGGTTTGCTTCCGGTTTGCGGGTAAACGGACAACTGGACTGGTCCGCGAACAAATGTGGGACATCGTTGGATGGCTTGCGGTGTCCTGACAGGTCGGTCCGGACGATTGCCGGAGGTTTGAGGGTCCACGTTGGAGATGCCCTTAAATGAATTTCTAGCCATTAAAATGAGCAAAATGATCCTCGATTCAAAAACATATGCAGATGAGTTTTGACAAGGATGAAACTTGGCATGTTGTCATTATATGACCCATATAGGGTGTGCTAAAAATTTGAGAGTTATGGGAAAAACTTGATGCACTTCGTGCGCAAACTGAACAATCATTTTCGAAGTATAAGGGTTTCGAATGGGAACCGTCGTAGTCGACAGAGAACTTCAATTTTTTACATCATTTTTTCTTTAACAATCTTTTTCGAAGTATCATGCTTTCGAATGTAAACCGCAGAGAACTCAAACTTTTTACATCATTTCCTATTTAAACTTTGAATATACAGAACTAAAAGTCTCATTCTCGGTTTTGGGACTATTCTAGGCTGATTTTCTATTTCTAAGGCATTAAATGAAGTACCTGTGGCGGGCTCTATGGATCAACCCCCACTGCTAACTTTGGAAAAAACAAGTTATGCATATAATCACATTATATCGGATTATCTGAACTTGCAACTCTATAGCATCTCAAAAGAAATATAAGGCCTTGCGAGTGTGGGCCGAGGGGGCATCGCCCCTTACGGGGGTGTGAGGGCTTGAGGGGTAAGCTCCCCCTGCTCGAGGGTCGAGAGGTAGAGCCCTCCTCGTGACGATCCCTCGAGAATGTCTTTAGCACTAATGCAGTTTTCATCATTTCCATTACTCACTTGTTCTTTGTTACAATCACTCGCACTCCAATTTTTTCTCACAAACAATTTTGAACTTTCACCATCACAAGCTTTGGCTTGTTATTCAAAGATAACTTGCATAAACATTGCGGTAAACCTCTATAAAGCAAACACCATTTCCTCAGCTCTTCATGAGATTGATACTCTTACATCAAAAGCAGTTGCACTTGTAGGATTCATTATACCATTATATGCACTAATTATAGCAATACCTTAAGAGTATTATTTAATCATGAAAGTTTGTTGCTTCTATGGGAAGCAAATATTTAAAATAAACCCACAATTCTTATTTGGGGAATAGAAGTATTCCCTATTCAAAGGAATCTCATAAATGTCAATTAAATAAGGATTATGTCCACCTTATCAACTCATTAATTATTACTTAATGGTTCCCAACATAACAGAACAAAATTACCAATTCTAATTTTTCATACTACAAAGCTAACAATATAAATAGACATGTCTACCGAATCTGGCCTCATACATATCAAGTTATCAATCCAACGCTGACCTTCTACATCTCAAGTCGCCAATCCAAGTATACCCATGGCACGCAAGGTGGCAGTAGTAGTTGTATATATGTTCATACTAGTCGTCGTCTTCTGTTACAGTAAGTAAAGAACATAGCAGAAAAGCTTTACTTCAAATATTTTATGTCCTCATGGATTTTTGTTAGTACAGGTACAGAAGCTAAGTGTAATCAACACCGCTACAAACTTCCTGGTCGTTGTGATGGTATAAAATGTATGAATTTTTGCATAAAACAAAAGTACCAAGATGGGACATGCGGTTTTACTGGCGATCCTGATGAAATTCTTTGCTACTGCATTAGCTGTGATGATAAGACTTCAGTTGATCAACTAGCGGTGCCACTAGAAGGGGACAAAAATGGCGCATGAATATGCAATATATGATGGACAGATCACTAGTGAAATATTAGTGCTCTTCGTGAGGTTGACGTCTTTAGCATGAAAATAAATTGCTGTTGACTCTCAAAAATGATGCTGGTCACAGCACCACTTCAAAAGTAATAAAAAGAGAGGTTGTTTCTTTCCCTTTTAGCAATGAGCTGTCGGTATGCTAATTACTTCCTTGAGAAAAATAAAGCTTAAAGAAAAATGGAGCTGGCCACATCAGCACTTCAAAATAAAAATGTGAGAGTGGCTGTTTCTTATACTTTTACCGGCAACGTAGTCTGTCAATTCTTTAGTGTTCCTTGAGAAAAACAAAAGGTTTAAGGCAAAACGAAGCATGCATGTCACAGCAGCACTTCATCAAAACAAAACAAAGTTCTCATCTCACAATGTTAGTGGAAACAATATTTTGTCCACTTTATAAGAACAACTCAGATTATTTGGTCCACAATAACCAAAAAGGACTACTACTCAGATTACTTCGCCCACACAAAAAAAACTGCAATACTATGGCTAAACATGACAAACAGTTTATTCTTAAGAAGAGTGAGATGAGTCATTGTGCCACCAAACCAAACTAATCGTTACAGTCAATAGATGAAGATAACTTGCTTCAGTAGTGAATTATTTGGCACTAATGGTATCGGGGATCAGATCTGCAATCTGTTTCTAAAACTAATATGCTTTCATTCAACCCTCTTGACAGATTTTACTGGTAGATTGTGTTCATCGTTATATTCCGATATTCAATCTAGGAAGGTGACGGTATGTCATCTCCCAATCGTGCGGGGGCACGCACCTAATTTCAGAATATAAGCAACTCCCACTCCGCGGGTAACTATCAGCCTACTGAGCTACTGTTTTTTCTGGGATGATGAACACTGCCGTTACTGATGTACTAACTTTTTGTCTGTATTTATTCAGACCCTAAAGAATTGAAGAGGCAGAGGGACAGAGGCAGAGGAACAAAGAACTGGGAGGTATAGAATGTGAGTCCTGTTGCAACGCACGGGCAATTTTTGAAGCTGGATTTTCAAATTGAGTCCAAAAACGACTTTTAGAAATAGTTTCTGAGTTCTATAATTCCACAAATTGGAAACTCTGAATGAAACTTTAATTCCTATAGACTGTAACTTTGCGATATTTCTCCCGCAAAAAGAAAAACTTTGCGATATTGCTGGCTAAACTTTAATTCGACAAATCGGATCTCAATTCTGTAAGACCGAACGTAACTAGCTAAACCATAAAGACAAGAAAAAGTCTGCACGTATCTTCGCATAAAATCAATGGCATATGACTTAGATGTGCAATACTTAGGGCACATGTAGATGTGCTTTAGCAAAGTTGAACTATAAAATAAGGCACCACAATCTTTCAAAAGAAATACAACAGTATAGTAGTGCAGCGATTCGGTGCCCAGGCTCATCTGCACCCGGTCAGAAAAAAAAATCACAATTTTTTTAAAAAAATTCAAAAAATTCCAATATTTTTTTTGCATGGTATAGAAAATTTGATGCGTGAGGTCCGCTCCAATTTTCAAATCATTTAGACATATGAGCAGCTCTCGACAAAAAAGACAAATCGGGTCAGAACAGTGCATGAACGGTGAACTTTTTTACAAACCCCGAATTTGTCTTTTTTGCCCAAAGTTGCTCAGATGTTTAAATTATTTGAAAATTGGAGCGGACCTTATGCATCAAATTATCTACCATACAAAAAAATAGGAATTTTTTGAATTTTTCTAGTATTTGTTTTGAATTTTTTCGTCAGCACGGGTGCAGATGAGCATGGGCTCAGAAGATGATTATCGTGGAAGTAGAAACTAATTTAGACGGCACGGGCCAGCTTCTTCCTCATCCGACGACTCACCCTCGTCTCGGCGCCACTCGCGGCGTCTGTCGCGTTGTTCACCCCGACGCCTTTGTAGCTGGTGCCGTCGGAGAACTCCGGGTAGCCCTTGTCGAAACGGATCTCGAGGATCGTCTTCTGAGCAACGGCCGGCGCGGCGGCCAGGCGGTCAGAAAGATGCGAGGGCGCATATCGCTGACACAGCTCGTCGAACTGCCGGTCGTCGAGCTGCTTCTCGTCGACGTCGTCGTCGTAGTGCTGCTGTGACTGTGGCTCCGCCGGTGCTAACGGGCTGGCTGGCCGCCCCTCGCCTGCCATCTTGGAGGATCTGGTGCGAGTCTGTCGTAGCCGCCGGCTTGCGTGTTCGTGGAGGACGATCGAATCCGCGGAGCAAAACACACGCGTACGTACGCAAAGGCAAGGTTGTGATCGAGGTGGAACGAAGCGGACGGGTTGTTGCTGAATTTGTAGGGCAAACTCGTGGCCGGCTCCGGGTCCTGCTCGGGCCTCCAAATCTTCACGATTCAGAGCAGAGTCCGCCTCGGTTCAGCAGAAAATAAGCAGAGATCCGGATAGAGTCCAAGCTTGGTTTCTAAAGTATTGTCCGCGGGAAGGAGCGTCGGCCGCTCTGAACCATATTTTTGTTTCAGTTTTGCTAAAGCACATCTAGATGTGAAGTATTGCACATCTAAGTCATATGTCATTAATTTTACGTGAAGATTCGTGTGTGTGTGTTTTTTTCTTTTTTTTTTCTTTTTTTTTCTTTTATGATTGATTGAGCCACTTAAATGTGCAATAATTACGGTACATCTAGATGTGTTTCCACAGCACAGAAGACTTTTACGCGTTGTCATTATAAAGAAGAAGGAAGAAACGAACCAAGTTCAGAGTACAAGCTGAACTGAGTTAACGAGCTAGCTCGACTCGACTCGTTACTATAACGAGCTCAAATCCAAGATTGGCTCGACTCGTATAGCTCGCAAACTAGCTCGTTTAGCTTGTTAAGCTCGTTATAGATATGAACATAAAACCTTATGAATATGATAAAAATATTAATTAGGAATGTAACATGTACATATTAAGCATGTACAATGTTCACAAACAATTGTAAGTACAATTGTGAGTACCATTAACACGTCAGCAAATAAGTAACATGTACATGACCACAATAATCAGTAAGTCCGTAACATGTACATGACCATAATTCCACATATAATGGTACATGACCACAATAATGAGCAAGTTAGTAACATGTACATGACCCGAGAGGTGGGTTTACGCGGCACTGCCGCCCTCGCGAACTCACAATTCAGAAACAGAGGAGACATGAGGGGAATCGATATACTGGTCTCTTGCTATTTCGCTAGGGATGAAAGGAGAGGAATCGTGGCGTGCGTCTCCTTGGCGTCTGAGCCTAGTATTTTGCGGATGGGCCCTGTGTTGTGCCTATGCGACTGGCCTGGGATGCAAGGTGGTGCTGGATGGCTAATTTTTATACCGAGCCTAACGAGTTACACGAGTACTCGTGAACTTGGCTCGTTTAACTTGGTCTATAAACGATCTTAAAATAAAGCTCGGATCGACTCGTTATTCTTCGAGTTCGGGTTGATTCAAGCCGAGTCACGAGTTACTCGTTTAGCTCGCGAGCTTCGAGCTTTTTTTCCAGCCTTAGTTGGCAGTTACCTACCAATACTTTTTCAGTACCCATCCCTCTAATTTCAATGTTCAATATCTTATTTCCTATCACAGTGCTCCGTCTACTTTGGTACTTCCAGGGTTACACCGCTAAAATATTTTAGAAAATGTCGCACCCCGCCTTCCACGTAAGTGTTGTGTTGTTGGGGGATGCTAATTTTTCTTTTAGGTGTTCCATTCTTCATTGTCTTGGCTATGGCTATGACAGCATTTGCTTGTGCAATGATTGTCCTCCTCTGATATGGTGGCCTTGCCTCCAATGCGAGATGTGGAGCTGTGCCACGTCGACCTAAGCTTCAAATCGTGTGCTCTGGTCAATCATGGATTAATTTTTCTTCGGCTCCTTTGGACTTGATGAAGGATATGTGATGTGGATCCTAGATTTCAGGAGCGGCCACAATGGATCCTCTCCATGCCAAACTCAGGGTGATGCCTTGTCACACGGCCAAATACCCTTTTTTTGGGTCGTGGTGAATTTCAACAAACTTTGTGTTCTATTAAATCTGGAGCGTGGATTTAAGAATTTTGGAATTTGGAACGAGAATTCCAATGGTTTGCCTGGTCTTAGTTTCGTGTTTTATGTGCTTTGTTGTGAACCTTTGCGTGGAAATTACTCCGTTTGTTTTTCGGATAGAGTTTTTCAGGGCTTGTAATTTGTGTACTCCGAGTACTTACAAGCTACATTAGCTAGTAATAATGAGATTACACGGAGAAACTTGGAGCATCTACAGCAGGGCGCCTCAAACCCGACTCAAACGTCCGGACGGATGGCCCGGTCACTGGCCGGTTACAAAAATGCGACCCAGACAGGCTCCTCAAACGGGCCTCAAACGCCCGGGCTGACCGGCACCCCTCATATCCAGCCCAAATCTAGGGCAGATATGGGGGCGCCCTTGCGCGCCCGGACACGTCCGCCACGTCGGACCCGACAACCCTACCCCACCTCAAATTGCACCAAACCCACCCCCTCGACCTACCAGATCCATTTGCTCTCTCCTCTCTTCTTCCTCCTCCGCGACGTCCGTCTCGCAGCTCCGCCTTCGCGCGTGCTGCAGCCGTTCCGAGCCTCTGTGCCGCTAGCACTGGCACAACACTCCTCTCTCACATCCCCGCCGGGGACGTCGTCGCCGGCCCAGACGCCACCGCGGTACGTCCGACAACTCTCGGGCTCCCCCTTGCGCTCTATGTGTTCGACACATTGTCCGACCTGGTTTTTTGTGATTTTTTTTAGGGAAAACGATGAATTCCGATGCTTCGTTGGACGAGAAGTATGGACCAACAGAGCTTGATCAAATCATTCAAGATGAACTCTTTGATTCGTCGGATTCGGACGAAGAAGTGGACAGGATCATGCTCATGAGCATGCAAGAGGAAATGGACCGACAGGTGGAGCATATTCTCAACTTCAAGGGCACAATCAAAGGGGGAAGCATGATCAATCAGGATAGGGTGTCCGGAGCACGGCTACTGCAGAAGGACTACTTTGCTTCGAACCCAACTTTCCCGGATGATCCATGGTTTCGTCGCCGTTTTCGCATGCGGAAACCATTGTTTTTGCGCATTGTGGAGGGAGTGGAGGCACACGATGACTACTTCAAGCTCACAAGGGATTGATGCGGCCAACTATCTTTCTATGCTAATCAGAAATGCACGGCTGCTCTGAGGATGCTTGCACTTGGTACTGCCGCAGATGCCGTTGGTGAGATGGCCAGGATGGGGGAGAGCACATGCCTGAAGACTACTATCAAGTTTGCCCGCGCCGTGGTGCAGGTGTTTGGAGCAGAGTATCTGAGAGAACCAAATGTGCAGGACACAGAAAAGTTGTTGGCTATTGGAGAGGCCAGAGGGTTTCCAGGAATGCTCGGATCACTTGATTGCATGAATTTGTAGGAGATATGCCCTAGAGGCAATAATAAATGTTATTATTTATCCCCATGTTCGTAATTAAATTTATATTCCGTGCTATAACTGCTATGGTTCTCGAGTCTACAATAACAACGAGGCTCGGAGGGAAACTCATACGCACGTGTGGAATAATAAACGGTAAAATGTATTCCTAGTCTGGCCTCTAAGACTAGCTCAAGTGCTGCATGATGGTTATGTTTTCCTGATCATGGGCATGACTATGCCGGCAACTTTGAGGGCACAATGTTAGAAGAACATTTGTGTTGAATCGACCCGAATTGATGTTATGCTATGAGATACATTCGTCACAAGTTAATGGTTAATAACACAGAGAAAGTTAACGTTTGCATAATTCCTTAGACCATGAGAGTGTCGAGTTTCTTCATGCTTGCTTCATGAACTTTGGGGTTTGTTAAACGTCATCCATAAATGGGTGGCTATTATGGCGTCTTACGGGTTCATGGAAAAGTGTGTCAAGGGACTTGATAGCTCAAGATTGGGATTTGCTCCTCCGACGATGGAGAGATATCTCTGGGCCCTCTCGGTGTTACAGTATCCACCATCGTCTGGCCAGACACATTGTGATTTGATCACAGGGATGCCGGAACACGGAAACGAGAAAAGAGAACAAAACCGGTAACGAGGTAACTGGCATAGTGGACAAGTTGTTGATTCACAGGGATGCCGATAAGTCTCACCTCGGGTGTTTGTAACATATCGCGAAGCAACAGGAATAGCACACGGCAACTGGAGGTTCACTCGAATATTTATTCGTGTGGGTATAGGGGTCAATATGGGTGTCCACGGCTCCAATGTTGATCATTAATCGAAAAGTGTTCCGGGTCATGTCTATATTTCACCGAACCTATAGGGTCACACGCTTAAGGGTCATCTATCTGCTGAATACTAGACAGGGAGTCTGAGAGAAAGTCACAGGAAAAGTTTCGGAGACAGCGGAAAAGTTCCGGAGAGAGAACACCGGAATAGTTTCGGTAAAACTGAAAAGTTGTTTCAGGGTATACCATTAAGTCAAATTGGTTTCGGCACACGTCTGGAAATTCTTGGAGGGTGCCAGAATTGTTCTGGAAACTTCTGGGATTTTTCCGCAGAAAAAACCGGAAATGTTCCGGAGCTGCCGGAACCGCTTTGGTTGCTTTTCGCAGATGAAAATCACTAATCCGGAATTGTTTCGGAACACGTCCAAAATCATTTTAGTGGGTACTGGAATTGTTCTAAGACCCACATAAATGTTTTTGGATTTAACGGTCGCGGAAAAATGTTTCCGTGAATAGTGAAAGTGCTTTTTGGGCTACTTTATGGAAAGCCACATTTTAGTGCTTTTCCCAAAAGGCTTCTAGAAGAACTTGGGGACTAAGGAACCCCCTTTGGGGGGGGTCCACATTGGGGGTGGCCGGCCAAGAGGGGCTCCTCCATGGAGCCCCACTTGCCCCACTTGTCTTCTCATTTATGCCCTTGTGAAGGACATATTTTGGGGGCATTTTGGTATTTCAAGTGGCACCCCTACCCCTTGTGATTTCCTATAAATAGAGGTGGAGAGGTGCTCTCCACACTCACTCCTTTCTCACATACAAGTGCCATGCGTGATCTGGCTTCTCTCTCCCTCCCCACGAAATAGTTTCGTAGAGCCGAAAGGCTGTCTGGGTTCCGGTGGGAACTAGTTCTGGACGGCGAAGTCCTGCCGGATAGATGACACTGTATGTGTGCAACCCCGTAGAGAGGTCGTAAGTTTGATCTTTTTTGCCCGAGGGGCTGTTCGAGAGTGCCTCCCGAAGGGCTGTCCGAGTGACCGTCCGAGTTTTGAGGGTCCTCCCGAAGGGCTGTCCGTGACACCGTCTGAGGGACTGTCCGACCGCCTCCCGGAGGGCTGTCCGACGAGCAGACAAGGGAGAACATCCTCGCGGTTGGGAGGTTGTAAATCCTAGCTGCGGGGATCCGCACCGACGATCTACATCGACTCTACTTCCGCTGCGCTACGAGTCGGTAACGATCGGATCGAAACCTTGTATGCAGTCTTCATAGTGGTCCTGGGCTGGTGCGCAGATCGGAAATTTTTGTTTTCTGCTGCGTTCCCCTACAGTGGCATCATGAGCCGTGCTATGCGTAGATGCAGGTTACGATCTAGAATACATAGAGATGTATGGGTGTTGCACAATATAATTTGTAGTAGATGAGTTCTATTACTGAAAATTATTTGGGCGGGTAGCAGATGAAATCTGTTACCCGATGTTCTTGTTGCTTCCCTGCAATTTGCATATTTCTGATCTTGATAACGGCATGGTGGAGTTTCAAAGTTCTGGCAATCCGCGATCCTGATTGATCAACGAAGTGCTAACAGTTCATTGAATTCCACCATAGTTAAAAAAAAGATGAAATTTCGCAGACAAAAAGGCAATGCAGATATGATCTGCACGGGGGTCATGCGTATGACGAAGTTCAGTATGGGGCTCAAGATTTTATTATCTCGTGTTTCATACACCCCGCAAAGTTAATCTAGCGACTTGAATAATCATACTTGATGATGGACGTTGGTAGCTTCGGTTTGTTTCGAAACCTTAGAAGCCATGTAAAATAAAATTTTGCATAAACCGATTAGAGGCGTCTAACTTGGTTTTGCAGGATGTGCATATGATGTGGTATAGCAATGCTCATATTAATTTGATTATGTATGAGATGACTATATGATGTAAATTTACTAACATGACCTGCGTGTCATGATTCGGCATGATGGCTGGAGCCATATGATTGTCACTTTAATGACCTGCATGCCAACCTTAAGTAATGCACTTATTTTATTAGCTATAGAGATAGCAATATTATCTGGTGCATCGACAAGGTGGTGGCAAACTTCGCAAAGGTGAACACCGACGCGAATGCCGAAGACGAAGAAATTAAAGATTTCTCCGTCAGAAAGGGCTATACCATATCATGCTATTATGAATTGCCTGAGATGTTTATCCCTTATGATGCACCCTTTTGATTGCGTGGTAGTCGCTTTTATTAGGGTGATCTCTCACTTAAAATATCAAGTAGTTAGTGTTCTCCCAAGTGTAGCACCGTCACAACATCTTTCCTTTCGGGGTGCGCCATGTCTACATGGGTACAAACGATTGTACGGGTGTAAGGCGGGTGAGGTCAAACCTCGCAGCGAGATCACTTGGTTGTCTTGACGTTCTGGCTTGATCGTCCTTAGCTCGGAACACGCCCATCGAAAGATGAACAAGAATCACATAGAGATGTGATTGGCAAGTTGGCCTACCGATTCAAATTCTCGTCTTCAGTGATGTCCACATCAATGGCGCACTACTAGAAAAAAGGCTGTTAGTGGCGCACTTATTTTGGCTATTAATGACGCACTATAGGTGCGCCACTATTATCACGCCACTACTAATAAATAGTAATGGCGCACGCCTGGTGCGCCACTGTTAATCTACATAACAGTGGCGCACCACCTGGTGCGCCATTACTATCCCAGACACTAATGGCGCACCTAAAGTGCGCCATTACTAGGCCCAGAAGTGCGCCACTGCTGTTACTCCAAGGGGCCATGTGTACCTTGTGCTCTGGGTTACTAATGGCGCACTTTTAGATAATGCGCCACTGGGGTGTTTATCTATGTGCGCCACTAAAGTGCAATATGGTGCGCCACTACTATGAATATTAGGAATTATTTTTTTTTGCTTTTCTGATATTTGCAAAGGTTACAAAATACATTACAGCACAGAATATAAACAGTACAACATATAAACAGCAGATTTATCGAATACAATAGAAGATTAGTCTCCGAATACAATTCATCATATTAGTCTCCGAATTCAAAATACCGAACAAAGTTAGAACATTACAAGTCTCGAGACCGCGAGTAGCGAGTTTGTCTTCACATTACAAGTCGATATCTAAACTACCATCACATAGAAGAGGGTTGCGGTCACGATGAGCATCATCGCGATGAAACTGATCTTCATCCGGTTCCTCCTCCGCTCCCTCCTCTCTCCCGCTAGATAGCACGCGTATCTAGCTTCCGCCTCCGCCCTTGTGGTGTACCATTTGTAACTGTTACCGCCGAAACGGTGAACCTGTCTCCGACACTCCTCCCAGTCGTCGTAGACTCCGGGAACCTTACCCTTGTACACGACATACGACGGCATCTGCTCTATGCACTAGACAAACAAAACGTTAGGGGCAATTCACAGATAATATATAAGCAATACATAAGTATGCAACAAAATTAAGGGCCGAAGGAAGAGAAAAGCAACACATTCATAGCACACGGTTCATGGTCCTAGTAATAAATAGCATCGACTACATATAAGTTGAATGACGACTGTTCAAACTAAGGAGACATACATACAAGTTCATAAAAGTTTATACAACACACAAGCTCTCGTCGATAGTTCAGAACTACATAGCTAGGCGCACGGGCATCAAGACTTTTTAAGTTCAGTGTAGTAATACTCAGCAAATTCTGTAGTAGATGACCAACAAAACAACATAATGGAAATGCACAGTACCATTGATAAAAGCACACAAGTTCCAAGTGCTATCACCATTTTCAAGTTTCAACACAAGAAGAGAATGAGAATTAGTAGCATGTTTACAGTTTTAGATAAAAATTCAGTTATTGAGATCTTTGTAAACAGAAGATTGATGTTTGTGAAGCTACTGTCTTAGCTTGCACATATGTGAGTCTTTGTAAACATGCTTATATGCAGAGTGATTGATGTAGTTTCCTGACTATTCATAAAAGCTAAGTTACCTTCGACTTATTCAGAGTTTGTAGTGTTCATATTGTTGATATACTGCAGATTTTGTAGTTATTCAGAGTGCTTCCTCTTTGGTTTTCCATGAGTAAATGAGTCTATCCCTATATTTCTGTATTATACAGAGAGATACCACTGGTTTAACAAATGAAAATGTAGATTTTGTAAACAGAGCATCTCATTTTGGGCAGTGGCAAATTGAGCATCTCACTGAGGCAAGATGAACAATCTACTACCACTGTTTTGGGCAAGATTTAAATTTGGGCAAGATTCAATGTGCATATGCATGGATTATTTTGTGTGAACCAGAAATGAAGGAGGGGGATGAGGAATGAGAGAGGGAGGAGGAAGGACACATATAGGGATGTACACGCTCATGAATTGATGGTAGAATATTTTTCATTCACAAACCACAATAATATGTTCTTATGCTATCCTAGAGAAATGGCTTCATTTGCACTACTATTTTCTGTACTAGTAAATACTGATGGAAAAAAAATGAATCGACGTACCTAAAAGTTCCTGGGGTTCCACGACCACAAGCAGCACATATGTTGGATTTACCATCTGTTCCATCAGATTGGGTCACCTTGAGATGTCCTGAAGCTGAATTTTCTTTTTGAACACTAATAGGTTCACCATCTCCAACTGTGCTCTTAATCTAACATAATATCAAATAGCAAAAGTTGGACCCCGATCCCGTTGATGCATAAAAATCAACAGTTTCAGTTAATTTAAATTAAAAGAAAAGGTTCTTTTAATTTAAATTAAAAGAATAGTTTTAGTTAATTTAAATTAAAAGAACAGTTTCAGTTAATTTAAATTAAAAGAAAAAGGTTCATCTAATTTAAATTAAAAGAAAAGGTTCATCTAATTTAAATTAAAAGAACAGTTTCAGTTAATTAAAATTAAAAGAACAGTTTCAATTTTAGTTTCAATACACACACACACTCCAGTTTCAGTTTCAATAGAAGTAAGCTACACACTGGAATTTAGCACTCCAGTTTCAGTCCAACGCCCCTATCGAAAATGCACACCATGCCCCAATGCTTTCCTTTGTCCAGTTGCTGCGTCCTCCCTCCATGCCTCCAGGTCAGTAATCTGCATGCAAGCACACAAGTTTGCTAAGCATCTTATTCACAAGAGATTTGGATTTTGGAGCAATGGTTGCTGCAAACTCAACACTGGCCAAATTAGGTGAGAGGTGCCAGTATTGACTCACCGTCCTTCTTCTTGACCAGGCTTCTGGCAAAGAGCAAGCAGATGACCAGGAAACCCAGCCAGGGCCAAGGCTCCACCCAGCACGATGGCTACAGTCTTGGCTGTCTGCTGCCCTGAGATGGATGCAGAAGGAGGAGAATGAATGGCCAAATCCGCAAATCAAAATCAAACTAGGGATGATACCACGTCTAATCATGGGTACAATCATACAATGCCTATCTCCAGACTCTAAATCCAGAAAAGAAAAAGGTAAACAATGCCTAGACAAGTATAATTGACAAAAGAAAGTTGCAACAAGATCAACTGACCCCTGTCCCTCAAATGATCAAATCTTAAGATGGCCAACCAAGAAGGGAACAAGATCATGCCACTGTCTGCATCAGAGTTCCACTTTGACATGGGAAAGATACGCTCATAACTCCTACCAACCAAACACTGGACCATGCAATGCTTGTTTGTAATCCAAATGATGAGCACCTGAGAGGGCACTAATCCTACCACATTTGCCCAAATTGCTAAACACATCATGCAATCTAATATTCACTATTCAGATTTCAGATTGGATCACCGCAGAATGAACCAAATCACTATTCTAAGTGTGGTCGGAAGGGAACTAAATGTGCAGGCAGAAATGGAAGCAGGGAGGGAGGGAAGGTAGTATACCTCCGAGGCCGCCGCCGCCGCCGTGGGGCACGCCGTGGGGGTAGTAGCTGTAGGTAATGTAGCACTTGTCTAGGTAGACCTGGCCGGAGGGGGCGCCGCCGCACTCGACCGCGACGCGCTGCACGGCCTGGGTGACGCATTTGCTGCAGTCGACGTTGGAGAGGTCGCCCTCGCACTGCGCCAGCGCATACACCTGCTGGAAGCTGGTGGCGAAGAAACCCCCCGCGCTGGTGCCGGCGCCGCCCTCGAGCTGGCTGAAGGCGGTGCCGTGGCGCGTCTCGAAGTCGGGGGCGCCGCCGGAGCCGCCAGAGCCGCAGGTCTTGAAGAGCATCTGGACGCCGGAGACCTGGGGGAAGCCGGAGATCTCGTAGAGCGCGAGGCAGCCGTTGAGCTGGACCCGCGCCGCGACGGCGCCGCCGCAGAGGTCGCGCCAGGAGTCACCGGAATCGTCCGGCATCTGTGGCGGCAAAGATGTGTCCCGGGAGAGAGAGAGTGCTCGCGGGAGAGAGAGATCGACGGGTGGGGGGCTCCGCCTGAGGTGGAAGGGGAGCGGAGAGGAGGTGGAGAGGCCGCCGGCGGCGAGGCTTGGGAAGGGTGAGGTGGTGGGTGGTTGGCGGCGGCGGCGATGCGGGAGACGAGGGGAGGGATGGGATTGGGGTGGGTGGGAGACGAGGCGTGGGTGGGAATAGGTTTACTTAGCTAGCAATGGGAGGGGCGCTAGCAATGGCGCACTGGGAGGAGTGCGCCATACATACAGATAGCAATGGCGCACCTCTGCCTGGTGCGCCATTGCTACCTAAAATAGCAATGGCGCACCTGGCAAAGGTGCGCCATTGGTAAGCCTGGGAAAGGAGGTGGACCCGGGGGAAAAATAGCAATGGTGCATTGTACTAAAGGTGCGCCACTACTAAAAAAATAACAATTGCGCATCTGCTTCTGGTGCGCCATTGCTATATGGCAGTGGCGCACCACCACCATGGTGCGCCACTAATAGGGATATTGGCTATAGCCATTTTTCTAGTAGTGGGCGTTGAATTGAAATGCGGGTCTTGTATCACTCACAATCACTTATGAGAGATATTGATTTGAGTGGGAGCACATTGTAGAGTTAACTTGTTTAATTCTTAGTGCAATTAATTATGGACACTGTCTAAGTGGTATTTGCATAATAGTTATAGAATAATGGCTCGCGTTTCCACCTTCCCTATTAAAATTGAATAGCTGTTAAATATCTGGTTAAAACTTTACGGTTGGTAATGTAATGTGAGGATTGTCCTCAAGAGTGCCGAGAAGGACTTTGTCCTATCGCATGCTTTCGGTATTCCCCCGCTAATGCTATGGATGATGTGACTCTTGTCCTTCGATCCAAAAGCTAGAATTCCATTACGGTCAAGTGCAATATGTTTGCTTCCATGAGATCCGAACTTCAAAAGTTTGGGATAGCTATGTGATATTCATGGAACTGAAAATTAGTTTCAGATACAAACAATGGCTAAAAGATATGATATATCCAAAGAAATGTTTGTTTGCAAACTATTAGTAAAAGTGTTTACTATGCATTTGACTAATACGAGAGGGATCCAGAAGAACGCCTATCATATGATGAAGGTGAATAAAACAACAACTTAAAGAGAAAGGAAATGTTCAAAGGGTGTTAGTGTGACTTACACACCTAGGAAGTCCGGGGCTAACGCCACTCTTAAGTTGAGTGCTTCTTCTGAGAGTAGGAGAAATACTGAAAGTTAAACTGTTAGAAGTATAAAGGCAAAAAGAGAGAAGACTGGAATGTCCAGCTCATGTATGAAAGTCATACAAGCTATTGATGTATAGAAGGCTGGTCAAAGAAATAGTTCTTGGGAATTGTGATTAAATTGTTAGTCACTAATTCTTGGGTATTGTGAGTTGATCACAAAGATACCCGCCCGATTGCATTCTGCTACGACTCGATGCAAGAACTACTACGGCCTAAAAGACTTGCCGGAGTGGGGTTTAGATATGCGCTGGGAACATAGTAAAAGTTGCTATACTCGGTACATTACCTATGTATTTATTTTCATAATTCATTTTAGAGTTTTTATACACTCTAGCCCATTGCATAAAGTATCTTGCAAGAAGGTTGTTCATAAGAGAACTTTTGATGTTCAGTGTTATGAATAACATAAGGGCCATGCTTCCATCATGGATGGGATGTATGTTATGAATATTGATAATAATATATTACCTCCATATTTACTTTCATAATTCATTTTAGAGTTTTACACACTCTAGCCCATTGCATAATGTTTGTTGCAAAAGGGTTGTTCATAAAAGAACAATTCTTGTTCAGTGTTATGAATAACATAAGGGCCATACTTCCATCATGAATGGGATGTATGTTATGAATATTGATGGTAATATGATACATCCATAACACTGACGCTAAATGTCGCAAGACTAAGAGAATAACACACATGTGTGGCATTGCATTTGGTCACATTGGAGAAACCCGCATGGAGAAATTACATAATGATGGATTTTGAAGTCGTTTGATTATGAATCATCTGACACTTGCAACTTCCTTCGAAAAGTGAAGTGACTGAAATACCGTTCACAGGCCATAAGGAACGAGCAACAAACTTATTGGTGATCATACATTTTGATGTATGTAGTCCGATAAATGTTGTTGCTAGCAGTGGATTTATCTATCTTCAGAAATGACTCAAGTAGATATATGGATATTTACTTGATGAGACGTAAGTCTGGATCTTTTGAAATCATTCATAAGGTTTTCAAAAATGAAGTAGAAATTATTGTAACAAGAAAATTATGTTTCTGCAAACTAGATTGCCGAAAGGAATATTTGAGTTACAAGTTTAGTGAATGTCTGATGAGTTGTGAAAAGAGTTTCATAACTTACACCTCACAGAGCACCACTGTGAGTGGAATATCCGTGAAGATATAATCAAACCATTTACGACATGGTAATATCAAAGATGACATAAATCAATTTGCCATTATCCCTTTTAAAAGTAATGCTTTAGAGACTGCGGCTTTTACACTGAAAAGAGCGCCATCAGATCTGTTGAAATGACTCCATGGTATGGTACATCCAACCATGTTATGTCTTTTCTTAACATTTGGAATATGGGGCTTGTGTAAAATATTTACAAACCTATTCCAAATCAGACAAGTGCTACTTTGTAGGTTATCCCAAGTTATTGGGTATTTCCCCACCACTATACCGAGGCAAAAGGTTTTGCCACAAAGAACGGTATGCTTTTGAAGAAAATGGTTCTTGCAAAAAGGTGAGTGGGAGGACAGTGCGACTCGACGAGATACAATATCTTCGTCATCAGATCAAAGAAAAGAAACCTTGGAAGTAATTCCAGAGTTTCCTACCGCGACTGATATGGAAGCCTCTACATGAGATGTATGAACTTCGGTCGAACTTGCAACTGAACCACGTAGGCAAAACTCATGAAAACCTCTCAGGTGCGCAAGCGAGATATTGTTGTTAGACAACAGTATACCTACGATACATAAGGAAGCGTTGATGGGCCCTGACTCCGGAATTGGCTAAATGCCAATATAATCCGATATAATTTCCATATAAATGATTCAAGATTATATCTTGATAAACCCTTCGGAAGACTTAGAGTCTAACGAACATTAATGGAACTATAAACTGATGTGGATAAAATGTTTTATCCATAAAGCTCAACTTGTTGCAATAACAAATTCAAGGAGTTGACTACGATGACAATGTCTCGTAGCGATGCTTAAAGTCAGATCGGGTTAAACTAGCAATTAATACATATTTCAATCTTGAGATATGATACATGGATGCCAAAAGGATTTCCATGTGATGGAAATGCAACCTAGGACTTGCATGTGATACAGTCCGAAGTATTTTGTCAATCTAGAGGATGCTAGTAAGTATGCAAACTTCAGAGTTCCAGCAATGGACGGAAGAGAGCAAAATGGAGTTGGAATATTCGTTTTGATGAAATAGTCAAAAGAGTTTGATTTCATCAATGGATAACGAAGATGCTTGTGGTTACAAGAAAGTAAGTGGGAGCATAATAATATTTCTAAAAACTTTGTGTGCTTGACACATTGTTGATTGGAAATAATATAAATTTCTTGACACGAATTAGGACTTCATTGAAAATAGTTTTTCGATGAAGTGCTTGGGCTAAATAGCCTTGATATTAGGCATATTTATTTACGAGATAGAATTGCCTAATAGGCTAAGCCAAAAATACATATTGACAAGATGCTAAAATTGTTTAGCATAAGAACGCCAAGGAGTGATTCTTGTCGAAATCACATGGAAAGAGTTTTGCAAGACTCGGTGTCCCAAAACACTGATGAGCAAAATACATGATGGAGATCCCACACACTCTTGTGTTTGGATTAATCATATATTCCATGGTATGTAAAACAACCAGATATGTCCGATACTCCCAAGCTGTTGCGAGTATAGATACCAAAGTGATCAAAGTACTGATCATGGGACAACAGTGGAAAATGTCATTAAGTACTAAAGTAGCACTGATGACATGTTTTCTCGCAAGCAGAGATTATGAAGTGCTCGTTGTAAGTAATTACATCGATACAGTCTTCATCAATGGTCCATGCGATTTTCGATTTAAGTTAAGGGTTTTGTGTAGTACACGATATGGTGGCACGGTAGTTGAAAATTGTTCCAAACAATTTACTGTGGCGATTTCTATAACAAAGGCTAAGTATGTTGACACTTTGGAAGCGACTAAGAAGATGTTGAATCATATAGTTCATTCATGAACTTAGTATGGTTCCAAGAAGGCTTTGGTCAATGGGACACTATTGTAGATAGTCGCTCCATAGCTCAGTCTGAGGAATCAAGGTTTGACCTGTAATTCACATATATACAAAGCCAAGTCCACACAAAATATGAATTTTGTGAAAGCGTGAAAACGCGAGGAGATGCAAAGATACACACGGAACTGAAGTTGTCAGATCCGTTGGACATCAGGCTATACCACGAGCGAAACATATTTTACACCGGTATGCCATAGGTGTAAAGTGTTTTAGCATTGACTAGATTATTGACTCTAGTGCAAGTGGGAGTCTGTAGGAGATATGCCCTAGAGGCAATAATAAATGTTATTATTTATCCCCATGTTCGTAATTAAGTTTATATTCCGTGCTATAACTGCTATGGTTCTCGAGTCTACAATAACCACGAGGCTCGGAGGGAAACTCATATGCACGTGTGGAATAATAAACGGTAAAATGTATTCCTAGTCTGGCCTCTAAGACTAGCTCAAGTGTTGCATGATGGTTCTGTTTTTCTGATCATGGGCATGACTATGCCGGCAACTTTGAGGGCACAATGTTAGAAGAACATTTGTGTTGAATCGACCCGAATTGATGTTATGCTATGAGATACATTCGTCACTAGTTAATGGTTAATAACACAGAGAAAGTTAACGTTTGCATAATTCCTTAGACCATGAGAGTGTCGAGTTTCTTCATGCTTGCTTCGTGAACTTTGGGGTTTGTTAAACGTCATCCGTAAATGGGTGGCTATTACGGCGGCTTACGGGTTCATGGAAAAGTGTGTCAAGGGACTTGATAGCTCAAGATTGGGATTTTCTCCTCCGACAATGGAGAGATATCTCTGGGCCCTCTCGGTGTTACGATATCCACCATCGTCTGGCCAGACACATTGTGATTTGATCACAGGGATGCCGGAACACGGGAACGAGAAAAGAGAACAAAACCGGTAACGAGGTAACTGGCATAGTGGACAAGTTGTTGATTCACGGGGATGCCGATAAGTCTCACCTCGGGTGTTTGTAACATATCGCGAAGCAACAGGAATAGCACATGGCAACTGGAGGTTCACTTGAATATTTATTCGTGTGGGTATAGGGGTCAATATGGGTGTCCACGGCTCTGATGTTGATCATTGATCGGAAAGTGTTCCGGGTCATGTCTATATTTCACCGAACCTATAGGGTCACACGCTTAAGGGTCATCTATCTGCTGAATACTAGACAGGGAGTCTGAGAGAAAGTCATCAGAAAAGTTTCGAAGACAACGGAAAAGTTCCAGAGAGAGAACACCAGAATAGTTTCGGTAAAACTGAAAAGTTGTTTCAGGGTATACCATTAAGTCAAATTGGTTTCGGCACACATCTGGAAATTCTTGGAGGGTGCCAGAATTGTTCTGGAAACTTCTGGGATTTTTCCGGAGAAAAAACCGGAAATGTTCCGGAGCTGCCGGAACCGCTTTGGTTGCTTTTCGCAGATGAAAATCACTAATCCGGAATTGTTTCGGAACGCGTCCAAAATCATTTTAGTGGGTACTGGAATTGTTCTAAGACCCACAGAAATATTTTCGGATTTAACGGTCGCGGAAAAATGTTTCCGTGAATAGTGAAAGTGCTTTTTGGGCTACTTTATGGAAAGCCACCTTTTAGGGCTTTTCCCAAAAGGCTTCTAGAAGAACTTGGGGACTAAGGAACCCCCTTTGGGGGGTCCACATGGGGGGGTGGCCGGCCAAGTGGGGCTCCTCAATGGAGCCCCACTTGCCCCACTTGCCTTCTCATTTATGCCCTTGTGAAGGACATATTTTGGGGGCATTTTGGTATTTCAAGTGGCACCCCCTACCCCTTGGGATTTCCTATAAATTGAGGTGGAGAGGTGCTCTCCACACTCACTCCTTTCTCACATACAAGTGCCATGCATGATCTGGTTTCTCTCTCCCTCCCCGCGAAATCGTTTCGTAGAGCCGAAGGGCTGTCTGGGTTCCGGTGGGAACTAGTTCTGGACGACGAAGCCCTGCTGGATAGATGACACCGTATGTGTGCAACCCCGTAGAGAGGTCGTAGGTTCGATCTTTTTTGCCCGAGGGGCTGTTCGAGAGTGCCTCCCGAAGGGCTGTCCGAGTTTTGAGGGTCCTCCTGAAGGGCTGTCCGTGACACCGTCCGAGGGACTGTCCGACCGCCTCCCGGAGGGCTGTCCGACGAGCAGACAAGGGAGAACATCCTCGCGGTTGGGAGGTTGTAAATCCTAGCTGCGGGGATCCGCACTGACGATCTACATCGACTCTACTTCCGCTGCGCTATGAGTCGGTAACGATCGGATCGAAACCTTGTATGCAGTCTTCATAGTGGTCCTGGGCTGGTGTGCAGGTCAGAAATTTTTGTTTTCTACTGCGTTCCCCTACAGAATTGGCAATGGAAGAACTGCCCCAAAGTTTTGCGAGGAATGTATCAAGGTCACACCAAAGAGGCCACCATCATACTAGAAGCACTGGCATCACATGACTTATGGATTTGGCATGCTTTCTTTGGAATGTCGGGTTCTCACAACGACATCAACGTGCTTCAATGATCTCCGGTGTTCAGGAGGCTTTGTAATGGGGAATCACCGTCGTGCAACTACACTGTCAACGGCCGTGACTACAATATGGGATACTATCTTGCCGATGGCATATATCCTCAGTGGGCGCGTTTGTGAAGACCATATCCGAACTACAGGGCAACAAACAAAGCCATTTTGTAACAATGCAGGAAGCAGCTTGGAAGGATGTGGAGAGGGCATTCTGAGTGCTTCAACCTCGTTGGGGAATTGTTCGTGGAGCTCCAATGATGCGGCAATCAGAAATTTTGTGGCAGCTCATGACATGTTGTGTTATTTTGCACAATATGATGTCGAGGATGAGGGTGATGGTGTTCCCCAAACCAATGATTTTGAAGCGTCTGGAGAACAAGTTCAAATCCCGGAAGATCAAGATGTAAATCAGCTTATGAACTTTCTACAGTTGCATTAGAATCTTCGAGATCATCAGGTGCACGCGCAGCTACTCAATGATCTTGTGGAGCATATGTGGACCCACAATGGAAATCAAAGAGCTAATGTGTGAGTTGTGCACTAAATAAATTTTATGTAAGAACTATGTATTTTTGGTACCAACATTTGTTATTTACGTGCGACATTGGCGTGTATGATGGACGTGCATGGATTTGCATGGATGTGAGAGTCCGGATTTGAGATATGTGGATGCCGGGCACGAGATATGAGGGGCCGTCTGGATGCGTCCACGGGCGCGTCCGCGGACCTATAGGGGGCCGGATTTGCCAAGTCCGGCTGTAGATGCTCTTACAAAGTTGACACGTGCAAGTCATTAATACAATAAATGACAACAATTTTGGCTCATTCCCAACTGACATCTCATGACTTCCAGGTCATGATAGGATCTCAAACGAAATATAAGGCGTTGTGACTCGGGGTCGAGGTGGCATCGCCCCTCGCAGGGGTACGAGGGGAACCCACCCCCTCCCCTCCCCCCCCCCCCCCCCCGCACACGGGGGTCGAGGGGCCAAGCACTCCTCACGACGATCCCTTGAGAATGTCTTTGGCCTATTGCAGTTTTCATCATTTCCATTACGCTCTTTTCTTTGTTACAATCACTGCGCACTCTAGTTCTTGCTCACAAAAAACTTTCACGGTCACAACGCACTTGCTTGGTATCAAAGATAACTTACATAAACATTGTAGTAAACCTCTATCAGAGGCAAATGACCATTTCATCGGCTCTTCATGGGATTGATACTCTCTTTTCTAAATCAGCTACAACCAGACACGTGCACTTGTAGGACACCAAGAGCAAAGTAGTAAAACCAAACCAACGTGTCTTATTTTCGTTATACCATTATGTCCTAATTATAGAAATATCTTAGCATGATTATTTAATCGTGAAAGTTTGCTGCTTCTATGGGAAGAACTTATTTTAAACAAACCAACAGTTCTTATTTGGGTAATAGAAGTATGCCATATTCAAGATATCTCATAGATGTCAATTAAGTAAGATTATGTCGACCTTACCAACTTATTAATTATTACTTAATGGTTACCAACATAACAAAATAAAATTAGCAACTTCTAGTTTTTCATATACAAACCTACCAATATAAATAGACATGTCTACCGGATCTTGCCTCAACATCTCAAGTTAACAATCCAAATCTGTCCTCCTACAAACTCAAGTCATCGGCCCAAGTATATACCATGGCACACAAGGTGGCAACAGTAGTTGCATCTGTGTTCACATTTGCGGTCATCTTCTGTTATAGTAAGTAAAGAACATAGCACGAAAACTTTACTTCAGGACATAGTACAAAAGCTTTACTTCAAATATTTTGTGTCATGACGGATTTTTGTTAATCCGGGTACAGAAGGTAAGTGTAATCAACACCGCTACAAACTGCATGGACGTTGTGATGGTATAAAATGTATGAAATTTTGCATACAACAGAAGTACCAATCTGGGACATGCGGTTTTACTGGCGATCCAGATGAAATTCTTTGCTACTGCGTTAGCTGTGATGATATATCTTTAGTTGAGCAACTAGGGCTGCCACTAGAAGGGGACACAAATGGCGCATGAACATGAAATATATGATGGACACATCACCAATAAAAATTAGGGCTCTTAGTGAGGTTGTCGTCTTTAGCATGGAAATAAATTGCTGGTGACTGATAAAGATATTGGCATGAACTATGTCATTATTATGAAAAAGATGTGTATTAAATTCTACACAACCAAAATGCTACCTTATATGTGAACAACAATGCAAGCTGACCCCACCCCACCCCCTCCTCTTTTCCTTTGTGACATAGGGTTTGGTTATTTCACATTAAGGCCCAACTCAGTCCCTAACCACCCATCTTCTTTTCTTCTCCCACTTCCACCTGGTGCCCCTGCTTTGTCTCCTCTGTCTACCACCACTCCCCTTTTTTCTCTATCGGGACTTAGATCTCTACGCTTCCTTGATATAGGTCACTACAGCCGTGAGTTTCGGTGACCGCGTGAAAGGATCGGTATGGTCGACTAAATTATTTTAACTTCTTTTCCAATTTTAGGGAGCACACAAGAGAGCATCGAAGAGCATATATAAAGCACATTTTAGCCTAACCCACTTCCTATGCATAGAAATCTTACAAGCAAACAATTTATTGAAGCACAAAGTAACTAGCATGGGAAGGCAAAACAAGTACAACTTCAAAACCTTCAACATAAAAGAGAGAAAACTTAATGTTGTTGAAATATCTATAACCATGTCTTTCTCTCTCATAATAACTTTCTGTAGCATCATGAACAAATTCAACAATATAGATATCACTGAAATCACTTTTCATGGTCCACATGCATAAAAGTGTCATTACTCTCCACATAAGTAAGATCCTTCATATTCATAATAGTGGGAGAAAATTCAACAATATAACTATCATATGAAACTTGATTGACAAAACCCAATTTAACTTTAAAATCATAATGACAAGTTTCATGGTTTTCACTATTATTTATAGCATATGTGTCGTCACAATAATCATCACAGATAGCAACTTTATTCTCATAATGATCAATTGAAACATCCTCCAAATAGTGGAATTAACACGAGTGCAGCATTTTGGAGGACGAGCTCCATGGAGCTCGTTTTTTTGAAAATTTCAAAAATCATATTTTTAAGTTTTGAAAAATTGGAAAAAAATCATACGCGTTCGTATGGATGTATGTTACATGTGTGTAAAGTCTGATGATGAAATACACTATGGTGAGAGCTACACAAAAAAGACAAATTCGTGCATTTTTTATAGTGAACAGTACATGTACTGTTCACCATTTCAAAATCACAATTTGGTCTTTTTTGTGTTGCTCTCACCGTAATGTATATCATCTTCAAATTTCACACACATGTATTACACATCCGTATGAACGTGTATGATTTTTTAAAGATATTTTTAAAACTTCAAAATGTGATTTTCAAAGTTTTTAAAATAAAGAGCTCCATGGAGCTCGGCCTCCATTTAGCATTTTCCAATTAACACTACCTAAAATCATGACCTCTCCAAACCCACTTTGATCAATACTAAAATAAGATTTAACACTCCCCAAAGTAGTGGAATCATCACTATCTAAAGTCATGACCTCTCCAAATCCATCTTCTTCATTGTAATCGTCATAATCAGACGCATGTTTTCATCATAGTAAAAAAATCTTCATAAGTAGGGAGACTAAAAAGATCATGTTCATCAAGCCCGTCATCCCAAGCTTATAGTTTTGCATATCATTAGCATAATTGATATTCATAGTATACATATTAATAACATTGCAATCATGCTTAAAATTCAAAGAACTCACATCAAGCACTTTTTTAAGTTCTTCCATGAATACATCAAGACCATGATCTAATTCAATGTTTTCAAGATAAACTTTATAAAGTCAACCTAGTGCACTCGTATTCATTTTTGTTGTTGTTTTGTTTTATGAACCAAACTAGTGAATAAAAACAATAAACTAAAAGATTCAGTTGCAAGATCTGATGTAGACACCTTCAAGCACTCACCTCCCCGACAACGGCGCCATAAATAGCTTTATGTCTACAGGACAACTTTATTTTTGTAGACTTTGTTGGGCCTTCAAGTGCAGTGTTTTGTAGGACAACAGCCAATTTTCCTGATGACCTAAGGTGTAAGATGAAAGTGGTCTCTCTCAAACAACCCTGCAATCAAATACAAGTGGTCTCTTGTGTCTCCAACACACCCAATACATTTATTAATTGTATAGGTGCACTAGCTTGGTGAAGAGATGATGATATATGTGTAATATGGATGGTGGAAATAGCTTTTTACAATTTGAATAAATAAAAACAGCAAAGTAGGAAGTAACAAAAGTGAGTAAAAACGGTGTTTCAATGCTTGGAAACAAGGTCCAGAGTTTGTACTCTCACTAGCGCCAAATATCAACATCATTAACATAACTAAACCACATGATATTCCCTCAAAACATGCAGCAAAGAAATCACTCTAAAGTTCCTATTTTTATCGAAGAAAGTAGGATGAAATCGCGTAGGTGCGCTTAACAGCAAACCACCTCAATGTCGTCTTTCAAATTTTAATCTATTGAACCACCCCAATGTACCACAGATAGTCCCAAAAATTGTACTACGACAACACCATATGATACTTATCGTTCAACCTTTATGCATAGAGTACCCCAATGCCACCTCGGGTATCCGCAAGTTAATTACTAGACATGCATCATGTAATCTCAAATCCAAAATATTCAATCCAACATAAAGAAACTTACAAGAGCAAGACTCAATTCACCACAAAAATAATAGAGGGGGAAGCGTCATTGGGTATATTGTTATTTTTATCAGTTTTTTTTTCTGTTTTATGCGTTTTGCTTTTATTGTTATTTTTTTCTTTGTGGGTATATTTGGGATCTTAGGTGAGTGTAAATGTATACATGCAAGCACTATATAATATGTGTGTAAATTACACTAGAGTGCAAAAATTACACTATTATATGCTTATTCTTTGCATATTACATGTAACTTCAGTGCAAAATTGTGTGCAAGTTTTTCTTTTCTTTTTTAAGGGTAATACCAATGTCACTAATTCATTCTTCCTTAGTAAAAAAATATTTTTTGACACTGTTTTAGTTTTTATTTTAGTTTCTTTCCTTTGTAAGGGTAATACCAATGCCACAAATTTTTAGAATACTTCTTGCGAAAATTCCACTATTATGCGCTTGCAAATTGTAAAATAATAATTTATGTGTAAATTGTGTGCACATTTTTTTTCATTATTTGTATTAGGTTTCTAATTTCTTTGTTCTTAAAGGGTAATACCAATGTTCAATGCCACTATTTCATCCTTCCTTAGAAAACGTCATTTTTCTTTCCTGGGTGTGTAAATAACTAAATATACATAGTAGTACTATACAATATGTGCGTAAACTATACTACAGAGCGAAAATTGCCTTATTATATGTTTATTATTTTGCATATTACAGAAAGTGTAATCTTAGTGCAAAACTGTGTGCATGTTTTGTAAGTTTTTTTTATTTTCTATCTTACTAAATGGTAATAACAATGTAACTAATTCATTCTTACTTTGAAAAATCATTATTTTGATTTTGTTTTATTTTTATGTCATTTTCTTCTTCTTTAAGGGTAATACTAATGCCACTATTTCCACTATTATATGCTTGTTTCTTCATAATGTAAAAAGCGAATTCCTGTATAAATTATGCAAATTTTGTCATTATTTGTTCTTTTATTTTTTTTCTACTTAATGAGTACTACCAATGCCACTAATTCATTCTTTCTTAGAAAACTTTACTTTTTGTTTTCTTTATTTTTTATTTGTGTTCATTTCTTTTAGTTTTTGTCTTGTGTCTTACCAGGTGTTGGGTCACTTTATGTATGTTTCAGCCTAAGTATGTCGTGGGCTTTTGTTTTGTGGTTGCAAAGGGCCGAGTGTTCCTCTGAAAAATTGACCGAGATAAAATTTGGTGCAAGTCAATTTTGATTCTACTGCACGTTTGTTTGTCACAAAATCAACTTACACGGAATCAGAATTACACGTACTCGATCTCTGATTCATTCTTTCTTAGAGATTTTTTTTTCATTTTTTTTTACCGAGTTATTGCATTTCTGTACTCGTAGTACTCTATCGCAAAAAGTCCAGCCCTGCTGGCCATGCATGTGGGACCCATCCATGTGTGACATGAGAAGCAACAAAACATGCATTGCACTATATGAGTATTTTGTCAACAAGGTGATGGCACAACTGCAGCCGGCCCAGCATTGGGCCTTTTTGCGGTGGTTGTGATTCATCCGCTCGAAAGAAAGTAACTGACTAAAATATAATTTCCAAGCAACTGATGGATAGAGCATCCCAGACAAATTCAATAATTTCCAATATTCTAATGCTAAAAGAATTTACAGACAAAAGTATTACACGAAGCCTCTAGTACTTTATGTTTTCTTTCAAAATTTAATTACTAGCCCGTGCGGCCGCACGGGTTTATGACTTGCTAGTACTATATTAGTAGTACCAGCTTTGCTAGACTTAAGGGTTCATCTAGTAGAAAATCACGAGAGTATTGGAGATAGGATCCGTAACATACATGTACGCGTAGAATTTTTTCTAGTAGTACCATGTCACATCGCATGACTTTTGTTCTGTCTGGTACATATCTAGATGTGCTCTAAGTATTCCACATATAAGTGACTCAATCAAATATTAAAAAAAATATTTACACAAATCGTTATGTAAAATCAATTACATAAGACTTAGATGAGCAATACTTAATTAGGGCACATCTAGATGTGCTTTAGCAAAACCGTAGTCATCTAGTTTGTCTAAAAAAAAATTGTCTCGAAAAAAAAGTAGTAGTGTTAGTAAACTAACCCGGACTGATGCTGTCAAGCATCCGTGTCAACCCTCCACGTGCCACGGCCGGCGGCACACGTTGCCCGGCCAGGCGCAGACATGACTGTATATATAGTTACACACGAGTAGACCTGGCCATGGGCTACCCGGCCCGGCCCGAAAAAGCCCGACCAGGTGTTGCCCGCGGGCCGGGCCTGGGCCTAGGTTTTGAGCCCGAAGGCCGGGCCCGCCATATTTGACATTTAACGAAGAGGCCCGGCCCGAGGCCCGGCGGGCTTTTGCAGCAATGGGCCGGGCTTGGGCCTGGTTTTTAGGCCCAACGCCCGGGCCGGGCCGGGCCCGGGCCTGGGGTTTTTTTGCTTCGGGCTTGGTTAGGCCCGGCCCAGCCCGAAGGATGCACAGGTATACACACGAGCCTTCAAGCCCCAAACTCTCACGCCAAAACGCACAAAAGAGCAAGCTACGTATCAATAGAGCGTTCAAGTAGCACAGTGTCATCGATCGATCTCACCGTATCAAGCTAGCATAGGCCACCGCAGCGATCATGATCACGGGCTCGGGCGTGTACCACGTGGTGGAGGCGATGGCGCCGCTGTACACGGCGGCGGCGCTGGGCTACGCGTCGGTGCGGTGGCTCAAGGCCTTCTCCGAGGAGCAGTGCGCGGGGATCAACCGGTTCGTCGCCACCTACGCCATGCCGGCGCTCATCTTCGACATGGTCTCCACCAACGATCCCTACGCCATGAACGGCCGCCTCGTGGCCGCCGACACGCTGCAAAAAGGGGCCATGCTGCTCGTCCTCGTGGCGTGGGCGGCGTGGTCATCCCGCCGCCGCCGCGAGACATCTACCGGCAAGGTTGCGGCCTCGCCGCTGCAGTGGGTGGTGACCGCCTTCTCCATGGCGCAGCTGCCCAGCGCCATCATCATGGGCGTGCCGCTCCTCGGCGGCCTGTACGGGCCCACGTCCAAGGATCTCCTGAAACAGATCGTCGTGATGCAGCTCTGCGTCTGGTACAACGTCGTCATCTTCATGTACGAGTACATGGCGGCGATGGATGGCAGCACCAAGGTCGGCCCCGCCCCAGGGTCGCCGGAGAACGTTGAAAGCACGGAGGTCGCGGCAGCACAACAAGGCATGGCCGTGGCCAGCCAGACAACATCGACGGCGATCGTGGAAGAGGTGAGTCCGACTCATGGTGCAGATGTCGAGGTTGCGGAGGCAGAGGATGTCGCGTTGCCGGCACCTCCATCGATGAGTCATGTCGGTTTTGTGACAGGGAAAAAGGTTCTCAAGATCCCAAACACATATGCTACCTTCCTTGGCCTCGTCTGGGATCTGATCGCATTCAAGTAAGTCCCTTCCTTTAAGAGTTCATTCATACTCCATTTGACAGTACTTTAGCGCGGGGCGTCAGCGCATTGCGCGGGAAATGGTTTTCATCATCTTCAAAAGTGCCCTGAAGATAGATTGACCATGAAACTAAGAAATTTAATTAGGGGATACAAGCATAGCAATGAGCAGCAAAGTTTATTTGGTATTTTTCAAAGATGCATCTACCTAGTAAATTAATCTATTATCTTAGAAGCTGGATTAATTAGGCTATGAGGTCGTACTCAATTAAGAAAAGTACTAGCAATAGGGGTAGTATATATCGTTGTACCTTTGAAACTGAGCCCTAGATGACGCACAAAACACTCGACGAACTAACAAAGCGGCCCCGGTGGAAACAACCTGCGTCCGCGTCGTGTTATGAGTATTCTCTTAGCGCCGGGCGGCTAGCAAACGGGAGCAACGCTGGGCGGCTAGATGCCATAGCACCAAGCCAACTAGGGGCGGCAAGAACCCTAGCAAATGAGCAGATCGATCATGAAGATCATATTAAAGCAGATTCACAGAACGCAGATCCTATTCGACGCTCGCGCGCGTCAAAACAACGTGGATTCGCTACGACATGACACATGTGGTAAACAATCCAAACTATTTAAAGAAAACAACGTGGCTTCGTTGAAGCCTGGTCTCCTGACGCACCAATTTGGGCCCCACCGTCGCTGTGCTGTTTCTTCTATTTCCTGTTTCTTCTATTTTCTGTTTCTGTTATTTTTCTTTTTTTTTCTGTTTCTGTTTCTGTTTTTCTTTTCTTTTATTTTATTTTTTATTTTTCCTTTTTCTTTCTTTTTTCGTGTATAACAAAGTTCATTGCGTGTTTATATACAAAACTGTTCATCGTATATTTAAGGAAATGTTCACCCTATATTAAGAAAATATTCAACATATTTTAAAAAATGCTCATTGTGTATTGTAAACTTGTTTAGCGTATATCACAAAAAATTTCAGTGTTTTATTTAAATATTTGTTCAGCGTATAAGACAAAACTGTTCAGTGTGTATTTAAAAATTGTTCAATGTATATTTAAAAATTGTTCATCATTTGGAATTTAAAAAAAAAATCATATGTTCAATATTTGTTCACGTTTAAAAACTTTGTTCGGATTTCGAAATTTGTTCACAATTTTCAAACATTATTCAATTTTTTAAAGGAAAGTTGTTCACATTTTTTTCCAATAAATGTTGAAAAAATTGAAAAAAAGGATCTGCCGGTGTACATAGTACATTAACTTTTTTTTTGAGGTGTACATAGTACTTTAGCTATACCGCTGCATTTTAGCCATAATAATTCGCTAGCTCCACTGGTTGGCAACACTGCTATCTAGCGTGAGGTCGTGGGTTCGACTGCTAGCGTGCATGGGAATGGGCCGGCCCGTTTGCGCGATGCTTCAGCGAAAGCTCGTTGGACGCACGCCGGCGTCCAATAGGAGCTCTTTTCACAGAAGGACTATAGTATACTTGCAGGCTGCCTCCGAGATGGTCAAGGTGGACACATGGGCGACTGTTTGGGCTTTGGTTAGGGCATTTCCTAAACGGCTCCTTAAGCGCCCGTTTCTTCGATACCTGCAAACGGGCGGACATCCCTTCCTCTGCACTGGGCCGGCCCATTCCCCCCCCCCCTTTTTTTTTTCTAAAACCCTGCAAAAAAGCCGCACGTGTGGTAATTTGAACTCGCGACTACCTCACTTGCCGTGACTGCTTCTATCATTTTCCCCTTTTCTTCTCTCTTTTCTTTAATCTTTTTTTCCTTTTCCATTTTTTTACATTCTTATTTTATTTTTATTTTTTTTAAATGCATCAAATTTTTAAAATGCAATGATTTTTTTTTTCAAAGTCAACGAACTTTTTTTCAAATCGATGAACTTTTTTCCCAGGTTTAATGAACTTTATCAAATTTGCTGAACTTTTTTTTTCAAATTCGATGAACTTTTTTTTTGTAATTCGATGAATTTTTTTTCAAAACTTGTCAACATTTTTGAATTCATAATTTGATTTTTCTGCATCAAAACTGTGAACTTTTTTTTTCAAAATCCATCAACTTTTTCTGAAAATCAATAAAACTTTTTTTCAAATTTGTGAACTTTTCTTCAAAACTGATGAACTTTTATTAAAAATCAATGAAGTTTTTTTTTAATATTGTTGAACTTTTTTCAAATTCATGTTCTTTTTATTAAACTTTGATGAACTTTTTTTCAAATTCGTGAACTTTTTCAAAATTCGATGAACCTTTTTTCAAAATCGGTGAATTTTTTTCGAATTCCATGAATTTTCAAAATTTTGAACTTCTTTTCCATGCTGGTGAACTTTTTTATTGCAAATCTATGATTTTTTTTCAAATGATTATATGGGTACAGAATATATGTTAATGTTGTCCTAAAGAAGTATTAAATAGCATTGTTTTCGCAGTGGAGACAACTAAGTGTTCTTGGTCCAGTGGTTATCGTGCAGAGTCTTTGGCTGACGACGTTGGCATGCGGGGTCGAATCCCACGTCTCCCATATTGATGCTGGAAAAAAAAATCATCACGTATTTTTTTAAGGAGGTTGATGGGCCGTCCCACTAGGCGCCGCCCGCGAGCGCTAGGAGTGCCAAGCGCCGCTGAAAGCGCCGAATAGGAGCTCCCTTTAGTTAGTATACTACTGCATCGGTTATTATTAATTTTGGTTTAGCTACTAATTAAGTAGCCATTATTTATGGCCATTAGCCCATACATTATTATAATAGTGCTAATATATGGCCTGCGGGAGCTTGAAGGGGGTCCATCATTGGGAGGCCTCCTCCACAGCGCCTTAAGCTCGAGATTGCCAAACCGGCGCCCGCACTGATGCTAAATGGGCCACGGCCTAAACTTACGTCAGCTCGCTTCACCCGCATCGGCCGCTCCCTCGCTGGCTTGTCCGTTCATTTTTCTTTCCAATTTCTTCTATTGTTTGGTCTGCTAAGCAAAAAACCATGCCGATATTTTATAATATTTTGAACAAAACCATTGACATTTACCATTGACCCCTGAATAATGACCATTGACTTTTGGAAAAAAGTGCATGGATTTGAATTCTTTCTAGAAAGGTTCATGAATTTCGAAAAAATTGTGAATTTCAAAAGGTTAAAATTTAAAACTATATGTATTCATAAAAAGTTCATGAATTTGGGAAAATTTCACTTTTTTTAAAAAAATATTAAAATATAAAGAAAAATTAAAATAATCCCAAATGCAAAAAAGTTAACAAATTAAAAAAAATGATGGATTTGAAAAAAGTAATCAATTTTGAAAATAAATTGTGAACTTGGAAAAAGTTCACGGACTGCAAAAAGTGCATGGATTTGAATTCTTTTGAGAAAGGTTCAAGAATTTGAAAAACAAACCATGAATTTCAAAAGGTTCAAATTTAAAATTCCATGTATTCATAAAAAGTTTGCGAGTTTAGAAAAAGTTCACTAATTTATGTGAAAAAATAAATTTTAGAAGATCACAAAATTATAAAAATAACCAAAAAATTATAAAAAATAATCACAAATTCATAAAAGTTTACAAATTCGAAAACAAATCATGAATTTGAAAAGAGTTAGCGGATTTGAAAAAATTTCTCGGATTTAAAAAAAAATCATCAATTTTGAAAAACTTCACAAATTTGAAAAAAAGTCATAAATTTAGAAAAGTTTTTGAATTACAAAAGTTCATGCATTTGAAAAAAGTTCTTTGATTTTTTAAAAATTTGTGGATTTCGTAATAAAGTTGATTAGAAAAAAATACATCTATTTTCGAAACAAAAGTTCACAAATTTCAAAATAGATCACTGATTTTGAAAGAAAGTTCATAAAATTTGAAAAAAGTTAGCGAATTTAATAAAAAGTTTGCGAATTTTAAAAAGGAAAAGAAAATGAAAAAACAAAGAGAAAGAGAAAAGGAAAAAAACTGGAGAAAAACCGGCCAACGAAACTGAAAAAAAAAGAAATCGAACAGGGAAACCGCTGTGTTTTTCTAGTGGTATATTTCAAGAAGAAGAAGAAAGAAGTAAACTAAGCACAACAGTTAAGTTACCGCGGTTTGTACTAAGGCGGAGGGGGTGTGCCTCGGTTGGTGAAATAGCCTATAACTGCCGCTTAAGGCGTGAAATAGGATCGAGGGTTCATTGGGGTGGGTTGGGGGGGGGGGGGGGGGGGTTAGTTCTTGCTCCCCCCCCGCCGCGTATTCGCCCCTGATTTCAAGATGGAGACCGTGTGTGTTGCATCTGACAAAGAAGATAGATTTGGGGAGGCAAAGAGGCCAACCGAGAGAGGAGGAAGGAGAAAGAAGATGCCTATTCTTTCTCACATTTGTGTATTTTATCTTTCCCTTCAACCGATTCTCGTGTAGCCCCGAGTCCGAAGATGGTGGAGCTGTGGCGAGCGCCAACGAGGCCTCGAAAATGTGCAACTCGGAGCGGGCGACGACGCGACAGCGATGTTGTTGCATGTGGAGGGGGTTCTGAGGGCTTATTGGGCGAGTGAGGAGGCGGGCTCACCGTAGAAAATCCGGTGCCCTAGGGGGTTTAGGTAGATGGCCAAGGGTAGGACAAGGTGCTGAGGCGCGTGTGAGAGCACCATCGTGCGGTTTTCATGGGAGGTTTGGAACACGATGAATAGACGTGCGAGGAAGAAGAAAGTCATCCAGCCGTTTAGGTCACATCCAACGGCTCAGGGAAATCGACTGCCACACAAAAACAACAGGCGCCAGATAGATAGGCGTCCACATTCTTTTTTTTTCTTCTGCTTTTCGATCGATTTTGTTTATGTTTTTTAGGTAACGACGCACGAGCTGCTACATGTTATAGTGCTATATGCACAAATTAAGTCATATGATCAGGAGCAAACTGATTGCTTGTACAGGATATCAGGCTAGCATATAAATCGAAATTTGGATTGCTAGCTCTTAATAATATGTAAGGATCTCACTTCTCGAATTCAACTCGATCTAAGGTTTTAGAGAGAGAAAGGGGGAAAGTTTGCTGATCCGCCCAGCCACCCACATAACAATTCGAATTACAACGAGCTAGCTATTCAGCCTGGCCGAAGCCACCAACTTCTTGTCCAAGTCTGCTGAAAAGAGAAGAAGAGCTATTTAAAGAAAGGAAATCGTTACACCCTTACCGGGTCCAGTTCGGGCTTGTAAGCCACTGGGGAAGTCTACGTACGCGAGTGCGCCAACCTGAAGGCCCACGAGTGGTCATTATTTGAGCCAAGTTATGTTTTGAGAAAGGCGTGCCTGAGCCACAATTAATTTTTTGCAGGAATGACGTTAACGTTGGGCCTGCTGATTGATTAACTCACTTTCAATCTAAAACTTAAGAACTATTTAAATGTTTTGGGATATTTAATCTTTCATTCTCTCCTTTCTCTGATGTATTTGTTTTTAAAATATAGATATATGTAAATTTATACAGTTTCTCCTCATCCGTTAATTGTCGTAATGCGTACGCGGCTACTTATTTTTGCAGGTGTAGAATCGAGATGCCAAAAATCATCGTTGACTCTTTGTTCACCATACAGACGACAACAGTTGGCCTAAGCATGTTTTCATCAGGTTCGTCCATCCCTTGCTTAGATATGGATTTCAATGACCCATGTAGAGTCATCATGTATTGATGATCCCGGCCACCCTTTGTTAACATAAATCCGTATTTCAGGGACGTTCATGGCGCGGCAGCCACGGTTTATTCCATGCGGCTATGCGATCGCGTCGGTTTCAATGATCCTCAAGTTTCTGATAGGCCCGATGGCGATGCTGCTCGCGTCGTTCGCCGTTGGCATGCACGGTATCCTATTGCGCATTGCCGTTATACAGGTGAGGACATCACCATGGCATGCTTTTTTTTTTCTTCCATTTCTCCCGATAAATAGAGTATATTAATATCTAGACAATAAGTCAATCCGTCTTTATGCAACGATGAAGATATGACCTAAACTTTTCACATCTTAGGATAGCGCCTTCAATAAGGATCATCAGGTGACCGCCGTTGCTAGATAGAAAGCTAAATATACAATTTTCACATGAAGCTCGATACATCGTACTTGGAGAACACCATCAACCTCCTTAAAGTCATGTACCACCGTACCAAATTGCCGAGCCAATATTGACATACCTCACAACCCTTTTTTAACGAAAAGGCCTAAGGCCATATGTTAAGTAACACGGGTCCTTACAAACTCATCCATACAGGAAAAATACATTACATTGTAATCATTGTGAGAGCCGAAGTCTTCTTCCTCCTCCATCAACATACCTCACAACCTTAAAAAGACCTAACACAAAGAATGCTTATATACTTGCTTAGAGAATCTCTAGTCGCAATGTGCAAATTTGGCCTTCCATTTATCCATGGATACGTCCGGACTCTGGACAGCGTTCGTGCGTGTCCGCTCCTCTTCCCCATTTGTCCGAGTACACGATGGCACTCCCCAAAATTGCCTTCCCCCTCCATTTCAGATATTTCATAGAACACTTTGTGCACATCGACAGCCTAGCATGCAGTGGACACACCAGAGCGCGCGCGCGCGCGCGCACACACACACACGCCGATGAGAGCATGCACACGAGTAGGGCGCGCGCGCGCACACACACACACACACACACAAGTAGGAAGGAACCTCCTCCTGTAGTAGGAAAACACGCGATCGGAGCACGCAACGCCATGGGCGCGGCCAACTCTCCCTCCAGCATGACACCGTGGGGCGGTCGATGCGCCCACCGCCGACGCTCCATCTCTCATGACACTGTGGACGAGGTCGCACTCCTCTTGCGCGACACCGGCGCCCTTTCACACGACGCACGCACACCACATCACCGTGTTGAGTTGCGCGAGTGGCCTCGCTCGGGAAGGGTGTGTTCCGGCCGGGAGAAGGAGCGAGTGTGGCATGCTCTTGCCAGCGCCTCGCTCCTCCGCCTGTCTAGGTGGAAGCTGAAGGTTCGTAGACCGGGAGGCTTGGCGCGAGCTCCGGTGTGGCAGTCCTGCGTGGAGTCGGATGCAACGGGGAGAGGGAAAGAGAGAAACGAGAGAAAGGAGAGAGAGGGAGAAGAGGAAAGGGTTACTACAGGTGGAGCTAGGCAGAATTTGGGCTGATGTGGCGGGTGTGTCCGGACGGCCCATATGGGCTAGGTTTGGAGGCTACCGGACAGTCCAAACATTTATGGGTGGAATTTCAGGGTCTCCGTTGGAGAGGCTTTTATTGTTCGGGCTGTCCACCCAAACATATGGGGAGGATTTGGGGTCCTCAACCGGAGAGGCTCTTATGCATCCTATCCGGACTACTCAGAGAGCGTCCGATCACCACTGCAATCTGCTGGAACCCATATTTTCGTCCGATCAGCGTTGCAGTCTGCTGGAACCCATATTTTGTGAAACTTGTTAGTGTGTAAGTACATGGTAGAGGGAGCGAATATGATAGCCAATCAAGATATTGGACAGTTATAGCAGAAGATTAACACGGATTGTATTGGACTAGAAAAGGAAATTAGTTGTGTACACACAAAATATTTATCCTTGTTTAATTTTTTGTGCATGATATATATAGGAAAATTTTGTTTTCTAACCAAGGTTTCTCACACGCGTGCACACAGGCGGCACTCCCTTTGAACGTGATTTCATTTGTGTATGCTAAAGAGTACAAGGTCCATGCAGATATCATGAGCACGGGGTGCGTTTCTTTACCCCAGATATCCTTTCCTCGTTCATATGATTTTCATCTGAGCAACTGCAGTTGGTTTTGTGCTTTCTAGGGTAATCATCGGGATATTTATCTCGTTTCCTGTCACCATTGTGTACTACATTCTATTGGAGCTGTGATTGAGGTATCAAGATCGATGTAACCAAAGGATGAAACTCCATGTGCTACATAGAAGGAATGACATACACCACATTTGAAGAGATCAAATGGATTAATTTCACATGGTAGACCAGAAGGATGCAACAATAGATTATGATGTTGTCCGCATATGATTAGTCTACTATCATTAAATAATGCGATTGTGATGTTTGTTAAATCTTCAGAGTGTACAAAAAGTTGTATACATACAAAGCCGAAACTATAACTGGCCATTGTGTACTAATTCTCTTGTGAGCATAAGTATTTGTGCAAGGCTAATGAATGAATTTATGGAGATGGTGTGACTCCCTCCGAAATCCCAATTAACAAATGTGTTTGTTGTCGTTGTACAACACCACCTAGGTCAGCAGTATCGATGCTTAATGACCGTGACACAATATTAGAGGGCTGCGTAAGATGGTTTCGTAGCAACATTCACAGTACACAATGTTTTGTAGCAAATTTAGCAATATTAGTGGGCTGCGTAAGATGGTTGCCTCTTAGATCACTCCGTGCTCCTATGTTAGGACCGACGTCGTGGTTGTTATTGTTCGAGCCTCCTAAGCCACCTAGTGACCTAGCATCTCGACTCCAGGTCATACGAGACCTCCACTATGTCAAGACTAGGGTAGCCCTAGGTCTGTTCAAAGCCCCTTGACAAAAGGAGGTGTACACAGGACAGATCAGCGGTGCATAAAATTTACCCCTTTTTTGATTAAAAAGGGTGGTAATATGGAAATTTTGAACTATGAAACAAGGTGACTTTTGAAATTCAGTACAAAAACAACTTTTAGAAATAATGTAATTTCTTAATTCCCAAATCAAAAACTCTGGATGAAACTTTAATTAATTCATATGGACTGTAACTTGCGATATTGCTTGCTCGAGGGCCTAGTTTCGTTCAACGTACAGGAGACACTAGTTCATCCTTCTCAATTCTGTAAGACGGTTAACTAGCTAAACTTATAAAATAAGACGCCACAACCTTTCAAGAGAAACTAATTTAGACCAGTTCAAAAAAGAAACTAATTTAGACAGCACGGGCCAGCTTCTTCCTCATCCGACGACTCATCTGACTCTCTGCGCCACTCGCGGCGTCTGTCACGTTGTTCACCCCGATGCCGTTGTAGCTGGTGCCGTCGGAGAACTCCGGGTAGCCCTTGTCGAAACGGATCTCGAGGACCGTCTTCTGAGCCGGCGCGGCGGCCAGAAAGATGCGAAAGCTCATATCGCTGACACAGCTCGTCGAACTGCCGGTCGTCGAGCTGCTGCTCGTCGTAATGCTGTGGCTGTGACTCCGTTGGCGCTAACGGGCCGGCTGGCTGCCCCTCGCCTACCATCTTAGAGGAACTGGCGCTAGTCTGTCGTAACCGCCGGCTTGCGTGTTCGTGGAGGACAATCGGATCCGCCGAGCAGAGCACACACGTACGTACGTAGGCAAGGCTCTGATCGTGGGTTGAGCTACGCGGACGGGTTGCTGCGCAATTTGTAGGGCGAAGTCGAGCTACGTAGTAGAGGACTCGGAATCCGGCTTCGGGTCGTGCTCGGCCAGGGCCAGGGCCAGGGCGGCGAGATCTGCACGATTCATAGCAGAGTCCACCTCGGTTCAGGAGAAAATAAGCAGAGATCCGGACAGAGCACAAGCTTGGTTTCTCTCTGAAGTATGGTCAGCGGGAAGGGAGCAATGCTACACGCACGGATAAATTTTTACGGGATTCACGGGGTGGTTTAGCTGGCAGGTTTTCATTGGATAGAAATAAGATGAGGGGCCCACCCCCACTGAAAATCAGGGGGGGAGAGAAGATTTGTTGGGAAAGGCCCCGTAAGATCACTGTAAAAGCGGGAAGGAGGGTCGGCCGTGCATCCGGATGGAGGTCGACCACTCTGGAACCGTATCTTTGAGTTTTGCGCGTTGTTCGTTAAGGAAGAAACGAAAGTTTCCTTAGATACAAGGCTAAAAAAGAACCCGACTAAGAAAACGGCTGATACATAGTGTCATGGGGGGAAAAAATCCGACAGTAAGAAATGTAGGGAAAATGAGCTTGATCGACACAAGGTTGAAATATGTATTGTTGCCACGATTGCTATAAAATGCACTTGGGGTGTTTAATGTGGAAGCATTAGTAGTGGCACGATCAACAAAAGTCACAGTGGTAGTGCTCAATATCGAGGAATTGCAACGGCCTAACTATACTATTGATAGAGGGGGAATGAGCAGTGGTGGGAAATGAAGGAGAGAAGGAGGAGCACTAAGTGGGTCTGGGAGAAGAAAATAGGAAAGGGAATTAGGAACTGATGTAGTAGAATTTATGCACACACAAAATTCATATTAATGACATAGTTCCCGTCAATCTCTTTATTACCCACAAACAATTTATTTTCATATTAAAGACAACAACCTCGCTAAAAGCACTAATCTTTCATTGATGATGCGTCCATCATATAGTGCATGTTCATGCTTTGGTTCCCCTTGCAGAGGAAGAGCTAGTTGATCAATTGAAGTCTTATCCTTGCAGTTATAACAATAGCAAAGAGTTTCATCCGGCTTTTCAGTAAAACCACATGTCCCATTTTGGTACTTCTGTTGTATGCAAAAATTCATACATGCTATACCATGACAAGGATCGGGAAGTTTGTAGCGGTGTTGAGTACATGGAGCTCCTGCACCTGTATTAACAGAAATCCAAATCAGGGCACAAAATATGTTAAGTATAGATTTGGTACTATGTTCCTTACTACAACAGAAGCTGGCCGCTAATATGAGCATAGATACAACTACTATTGCCACCTTGCGTGCCATGGTTGAGGTAAGAGTTGGATCTATGTCCACTTGGATTTGTAACTTGAGATGTAAAAGGCCAGAGTTGGATTGATAACTTGAGATGTATGAGGTAAGACTCAGTTAACAAGTCTATTTATAGTGTTAGGTTTGTATATGAAAAACTAGAAGTTGGTAATTTTATTATGTTATACGTTGGCAACCATTAAGTAATAATTAATGAGTTCATAAGGTGGACCTAATCTATCTATATCTATATCTATACCTACTAATAAAGCGAGGTGCTATTCTTGGTTTCTTCCTGCTTCAGTGATTTCGACGGGTAAAAATATTAATTTACCTACTAATAAAGTGGAGTCCTTTTACGGTGCATCGCGTCGATATGGACCGTCCGTTGGAGCGGATTGGACGTCCAGATCCAATGCAATACGCTGATGTCACGTGTATTATATGGACGCCCGAGGGGCATTTTCGGAAGATTTTTTTTTGAACAGATCTGACATTTCCCTCTCAAAATTTTCAAGGGTATTCTCGATACAAATTTTAGGGGCATTTTCGGTATGATTTTTATCCAGTTCATTCCCATCACTGCAGGTCCGGCGCGGGTGTCGTCGCTAGGGTTTCATCCCTCGCCGGCAGGATCGAGCCGCGCGTCGCGCCCCCTCCCCCCACCCCAATCACCTCACGCTCTCGCACCTCCTCTTCATCGAAGAACTCGAGAAGAGGATGTCTGCCCTCCCCGCGGCGGCCGCCGGCGAAGATTCGGCGCCATCCCACCTCCCTGTCCTCTATGCGAGTGCCTATAGCCACGAGGTGAGTCGCTACCTCTTTCCCACTCCCCACGTGGTTGTTTGCGTCCTCTAACTCACCTCTCCGCCATGGCCGCAGCTTGCTCTGGCCATGCATCTCCTCCGAAGGCAAGGTGGTTGGGCATCTAGATGGATCATGTTCTCACTGCTGGCGGGGTACTGCGGGACTGGATGAAGCCGGACGGCTCGACGGCGAGCCCCATTCGTGCGACCTGATCACATCAGGGCAAGATCTATGTATGTCCGATTGTTGCATATGTACAGTTATACAATTAAAGAAAGCTTTATTCTTTCAATTTGGCTGATAGGTGAGACCTTGGATTTGGTTAGGGAGAGGTCTTAATCTATAAATATTGGAATGTCCTATAAACAATTTGTTGCTTATGTTGCTCAATATTTATGATGCTCGCTTCTTCATGTGCAATTGCTAGACTGGGGTCAACAGACTTGGCATCTGGTTTATAATTTTTTTAGATTCACATGGGAAGTATGTTACAATTTGAGGATTGGTATAAATTCTTATTATGATGGTTTAGCCTTGTTAAAGAGAGAGGAATGATCCTCGCAAACAGAGAGAGATGAATGAGCTTTGGATTCTTAAAAATGTTGCATTTGATTCTTCCATGTTTAGTTATGCGCAACGTTTGTTAGCTAGATACATGTGACAAGGTGAGTACAAGTAGTAATTTTTCCTGTGTTTTGCAGGGCTTTGACACAACATGCTATGTGATTCCCTGACGGCGCCCCGCTGTGCTCCTGAAGGTGCCTACTGCCCCGGCGATCCCTTGAATTCAGCGCGTGCCCTGTCACACCATGGTCGTTGCAGCACCGGCAGAGGCCCCCTTGGGTACGTGCTTTACTCTTGTTATCCTATGCTCTGTTTTATCGGCTTTGCAGCGTGCCTACGAGACATTGGCAGTGCCATTTCCTGGGCAAGCTGTGATTGAGCAAATTTTACCTTCTGTTGTGAGGCTATGCTCTGGCTCATACCTTTTTCCTCTCGTATGTCAGAGCAAATTTTGTTGAAACATGTTTGGTCCTGCTCAATCTGGCACGTCACTTGCAATTAGCGACAGAAAATTGTGAAAATAAAAAAAATCATAATTCATTATTCTTCTAGGGTTGCTCGTGCACTGTAATTGGTCTGAATCTTGTCCAGACACTGTAACTATCACATGGTTGTAAAAATCAAATATATATTTCTAGGTGCTCCCATACAGATCAAATTTATTTCAAGCAAAGTATTGGAACCAATATTATTGAAGTTTTACAAATTGAGTCATCCGCAATGGACTAAGAACATGGCTAGGAAACCTTCTTCGGGACTAAAACCCAACCACACCCTACTATATCGCTTCATAGCCAAGTGTACACTCCAGATGTAAGAATGAACCACTGCTGGACTAAATGCTTGCATCTTCATCATCTTCATCCGCAGCTGCATCTGATAGGCTAGCATGGTACATCTTGAACCTTTTCCTGTATTTCAATTTGTTGTAGGGTGAATCGACAAGCACGACATGTAGCTCTCTTCTGAATTTGTCGATGTAGTCCTGCATGGGAGGATATGTTAGTATCGTTCCGTAGGTTTAAAAAATTGACATAATTTTAGGTGTTACTCTACGTACTTGGTCATATTGCAGCGTCAATTCTTCTCCCGTAAAGAATTCGATGTTCTTCAGCATGTAGAGTGCACAACAAGAACTGCAACATTTTATTTTGTTAGCAGCATTTCACGTATTAACAATGAAAAACAAAAAGGAAAGCTAATTTTGTTGACTGACGTGTCATCGGCTTTTGGCACAGAAACAAGCGATACTGGCCATTGGGTCACGTTGATGTCTTCCCATGCATTGCTTTGTATTCCATTGATTCGCATCGATGCTCTCAGATGTGCTTCCATCCCACGTATCTACAAGTCTAGGGGATGAGAAGTTGCTTACGATTAATACTTAGGTAGGATGTTAAATCCTTTGTTTTAATGAAAGTTGTTAAAATTCTCACCACGTTATTTACTTCTCTGTGTACCATACAGTGGAAAAGTGAATCAAGAACCTGAATCTCCTTCCTTCTGGGGTTTACGGCCACAAGGAACCAGTGGACGTTTAAAGTGTTTGTAGGTAGGAAAATCTGGGGTGCACAGATAATTAGATCAACGTGTATAGTAATAAAAAAATGTGTTCTACGTCGTGGTTATAGTACCAGATCATGTTTCAGGTAGTTGCTGCCTTGTGTTGTTCCATGAATGCCCGCCAAAGCGTCCTCGTGGCACTTCTCTACCCTGCCATCTCTTTCGAGCGTAGCGACGCCGGCCACCCTCTCAATGTAAACCAGTTGCCCGTCCCTTATGCCAATTGGTTCATCAATACGCATGAGCTGAATCGCAGCATCAACCACCTAAAACAAAAAACTAGTTAATTGTATTGTACAAATAAAAATTGATAAACTAATTTGTGAAATATCTTACTTCGTGACCCAACCATATGCCATCTTCGGCTACATCTTTATGGGTGAGGCATTGCAAATGCTTTGATAGCACAACAATGTCATCAACTAACACCATTTGTTTTTCATGATCTGTAGTGTTGATCAGTTCGGCCACTAAATCCTTTCGAACCTCATCTACCTGGTCCCTCTTCCATAAAGGATCTTCTGCCCTCTTTTTTAGATTGCTAGAGCCGATTTTTCCTCTTTTTATTGTTTGTGTCCTTGGAATCGTTGGTAGACTCTGATGGAGTCTTGTTTTTCCTTTTTTTTCTTTTCAGTATCGTACAAAACGTATTTGTCATTCTTACATAATGCCGATACCACCCTTTTCCTTTCGCTCCCATGATTTGGTGGCATCGATTCAACCACACTTACTTCTTGCTGCTTTCGAAAGAATTCATCATGGCTGTCATCATTTGTGAAGGCATGGGGTTCTTTAGGCTCCCGCGATCCTGTAGCCTTCACAGACTGGTGCTTACTCCGTCTCTTGAACGGATCCTGTTATACAAAATAAACCGCGTGTTAGCCTTTAGCAGATTCTTACTCAGTTTAATGTAAAATGTGCATCACCTGGAAAGCTTCGAGGCTTGTGGTGGTTTTGGAATGCTTTTGCAAATCCAAACTAGGAGCACCCTGCAAATCATCCACCTCTTTAAAAAGCTTTGTAACACCCCTGAGATTCTCCCTGACATTTAGAGCAGCTCTTTCGAATGCTTCATCCTGTACGTGGAAGATCACATGTTATTTCTGAAACGAAAATGATTGTTTCATAATTTAGTTAACATGCATACGGCAAAATCTTCATCCAGTTTCTTCATGGGGACCTCCGTGTCATCCTTTTGTATTCCCTGGTTAGAATGGTCCTTAGCAGTGACCTCCCTGACATCCTTTTGTTTTCCATGGTCAGAACCATTCTCAGCAAGGGACTCCATTGGGTCTGAAGGTGCTCCGAGGTCAGAAAGATGTATATCCTCCACTCCTGGGAATTTTCCATAGCGGTTGTTCTTCAAAAAAAACATGTTAGTCTGGGGTGTTTTGATAGTAAAGTTATAATAATCTCATAATCGGATGATTGACATCATAATGCTATGCTTACGTTTAATTCTTTGATGATGTCCTCCAAGAGCTTGCCATGTCCAAGGGTACGCCTAAGGCACTCATCCATTTTCTTTTCAAGGGTGCACATCCTATCTAATTGTTGTGCACCGGCCTCCCGCACGAGGGACCCAACTTCTTTCAAATCAGTCAATACACGTCCGACGAGTACCTTAACCTGCAACTTTGAAGCAGTTAGAAGCATATAACTTCGATAGTAGTTGCAATGTTACAATATATATTTGTGTCTGATGTTACTCATTTACCTGACCGCCAGTCTTCGGTTTGGCCAGCGTACCATCTGCTGGCGGAATGAAAGGCCGCAAGAGGTCCTCAACATACTGTAGTTAAGTGTCGTTAGTATAATTCTAAATATATAGTACATAATCCAGGCACAGTACTGACACTTTACCTCTCCAACTCCTACATAATTTTTGTTGATTATGTTGTCAACCTTGCGTGCCTTCTCCTCGCTCCAGTTCTGGATCAGCGGCCTTAACTTTGATACATACGAGATGCTGGAGTCCAATTGGTGCACCCTGAACTTCTCATAGTACCACGTCTGCATGACAACAAAAACAGTTTAGAAACTTTGCCATAGATTACATAATGTATGTTAGATAACTGATAATTGTATTAGTGCGAATTACCTGCAGCAGTGGTAGGTTCCCCTCCAGATTCGCTCCACCATTTACAAATTTCTTGACGCTAGCCATAAGATGGTCAAGCGTTAGCTGTCCAAGATTGGTGCCCTTTATTGTCTCAACGTTTCTAACTATCCCAAGATATTTGTTATCCACATACTGCTCTGTCGTCGGGCATACATATTTGCCTATGGTGTACAAGACAAATGGCCTGAGAAAATTAGGTGTGTTGTCGCCTTTCATCTTGGCTAGCAATCCTTTCAAAGTTATTTTGGTGTCATTATGGTCTTTCAGTTTCTTCCACAACTCCATAGTATCGTCAAGATTTGAAGGGACGTGCTTCTTCCCCACGCAGGCATGCCTGTTATATGCGCTACATCTTGTAGTGTGATCCTACATGGTCTCCCATTAATGATAAAGGCGTCCTGCTCTGGATCATATGAATTAGTGATGGCCTGGCACAGTACACGTCTAATTTTGATGCTAGGTGTCTTGAGAAGTTCACCAAGTCCTATCAACTTGATGTACGTCCTTTGTTGTGTGTTTAATCCGTTTATGAACTTCTCATATGGCGGCAAAGAAGCATCCTGAGTTCCATGAATGTGCAAATAGTGTGATTAGATTCAGCATGTTATACGTTTAAACACTCATAGAAAGGACCACATCTTATCTATACCAACATAAAAATTGTGTTGTACGCTACTGCATGAGTTAATTTGTTTACAAGCATGCTGAGTTCCATGAATGTGCAAATAGTGTGATTAGATCCAGCATGGTATATGTTTAAACACTCATAGAAACAACTACATCTTATCTATACAAACATAAAAATTGTGCTCTACGCTACTGCATGAGTTAATTTGTTTACAAGCATGCTGAGTTCCATGAATGTGCAAATAGTGCGATTAGATCCAGCATGGTATATGTTTAAACACTCATAGAAATGACTACATCTTATCTATACAAACATAAAAATTGTGCTCTACGCTACTGCATGAGTTAATTTGTTTACAAGCATGCTGAGTTCCATGAATGTGCAAATAGTGTCATTAGATCTAGCATGGTATATGTTTAAACACTCATAGAAACGACTACATCTTATCTATACAAACATAAAAATTGTGCTCTATGCTACTGCATGAGTTAATTTGTTTACAAGACGAGTACATAAACCCAAACTAGGGTTGCAGCAAAAGATCGTAGGTCGAAGATCGTGGCAGGAAAAAACCAGAGGTGGGGTTGCAGCAAGAGTTCGTGGGAGGAAGATCGTGGCAGGAAAAAAGCAGGGGTTGCAGCAGGAGATCATGGGAGGAAGATCGTGGCGAGTTACCAGAGGATCCATCTTTCGATCCGTCCTTCGGTCTTGCTGGTTTCCTGGGCTGGCTCGGTTTGGGCGGCGTAGAACGACGAACTACGATCTAGGGAGGGTTCAAAGGATTCCCTTCCTATTTATACGGGGTCGTAACAACCCCCGACTGATATTTTCCTTTTCAGATCGCGTAGCGGCGTATAACAAGGATGCCCTGACTACCGAAGAGAATTTATCACGTATGATTGTGCAAAAAAAAGAAGGAATATATTCTCTTTGACAATAAGAGCCAATCGTTGGGCCTCATTTCATTGTTCCAGCTCCCGCGAGCCCCCTCTGTTACGTGCTTTAGGCCCAGTTATTTTGGGTGATTCTCCTAGAATCTTGAGAATCACCTCTCCCAACTTCTGTCAGAATTTTGAACCCATATTTTTTTTGACAATCCTAGCTAGTTAGGATGAACACCTCAAAAAAAAACTAGTTAGGATGAAAACAACTAGGATTGTCAAAAAAAAATTAAGGTTCGCGTTTCTGGGAGAAGCTGGGTGAAGGTTCGATTCTCAAGATTCTAGGAGAATCGGCCAAAAGAACTGAACCTCTTTTGTTATGCTCTGTTTTGTTGGTTCCAAGTCTATTCCTGGCCTAGCTGTGATTGAGTGTTTCATGAAGTATTTTACTCTCTGTTGTGAAGCTATTTTATTGCCCATAGGATCTTGCATGCTCATGCTCATACCTTTTTCCTCTCGTATATGTGAGACCAAATTTTGTTGATAATACTGAATCATGTCTGGTGCTGCTCAAGATGGCACGACACTTCCAATTAGCGCTAGAATATTTGAATAAACCGACAGTGTAATTCTGTTTCTCCATTAAGGACTTCATCTAGGTTTACTCGTGCACTGTGTAATTGGTCTGGATCTTGTCCAGACTCTGACGAAACTGAACTATAAAATTTAGATTTCAGTTCACTTTCCTAACCTTGAAACAAAAAGTTCTGGTTGTAAAAAGCAAATATATATTTGAAGGTGCTCCCATGCAGACCAAATTTATTTGAAGAATAGTATTTGGAACCAGTACTGTGAAGTATTACAACTTGATTAATCTGCAATGGACTAAGAACATGGCTAGGAAACCTTCTTCGGGACTAAAACCAAACCACACCCTACTCTATCGCTTTATAGCCAAGTGTACACTCCATACCTAAGAATCAACCACTGCTGGACTAACTGCTTGCATCTTGATGATCTTCAACCGCAGCTGCATCCGATAGGCTAGCAGCATACATCTTCAGCCTTTTCATGGATTTCAATTTGTTGTAGGGTGAATTAAGAAGCACAACTGGCAGCTCTCTTCTGTAATCATCCATGTAGGCCTGCATGGGAGGTTATGTTAGTATCGTTCCGTAGGTTTAAAAAATTGACAGAAATTTAGGTCTTACTCTACGTACTTGGTCATATTGCAGCGTCAGTTCTTCTCTCGTAAAGAATTTGATGTTCTTCAGCATGTAGAGTGCACAAGAAGAACTGCAACATTTTATTCTGTTAGCAGCATCTCACGTATTAAGAATGAAAAACAGAAACAAAAACTAATATTGTTGACTGACGTGTCATCTTGTCTTGGCACAGGAACAAGCTTTACTGTCCATTGGGTCACGTTGATGTCTTGCCATGCATGGCTTTGTGGTCCATTGATTCGCAGCGATGCTCTTAGATGGGCTTCCACCCCACGTATCTACAAGTCCATGGGATGAGAAGTTGCTCACGATTCATAGTTAGGTATGATGTTAAATCCTGTGTTTTATTGAAAGATGTTTAAAATCTCACCACGTGATTTACTTGTGTGCGTACTACGTAGCCGAAAAGTGAATCAAGAACCTGAATCTCCCTCCTTCTCGGGTTTACGACTACAAGGAACCAGTGGGTGTTCGCCATGTTCATAGGTAGGAAAACCTGGAAAGCAAAGATGATTAGATCGACATGCATAATAATAAGAAAAGGAAATGTGTTTTACGTCATGGTTATATGGTACCAGATCATGTCTGAGGTAGTTGTCGCCTTTTGTTGTTCCATGACTGCCCGCCAAAGCGTCCACGTGGCAGTTCTCTACCTTACCATCTCTTTCGAGCATAGCGACGCCGGCCACCCTCTCAATGTAAACCAGTTGCCCATCCCTTATGTCCTTAGGATGATCGTGACACATGAGCTGAATGACAGCATCAACCACCTAAAACAAAATTCAAGTTAATTGTACTGTGCAAAAGAAAATTGATAAAATATTTTAGGAAATATCTTACTTCGTCACCCAACCATTTCTCATCTTCGGCTCCATCTATCATGGTGAGGCATTGCAAATGCTTTTGTAGCAGAACAATGTCATCAATTACCACCATTTCTTTTTCAAGATCTAAGGTGTTGACAATTTCGGCCACGAAATCCTTTCAAAACTTGTCAAGCTCGCCCTCCAGCCTCGAAGCACCTGTGTCTGTATTTTTTAAATTGCTTGGGCGGTTTTTCCTCTTCTTTGTGTCCCTGGCATCGTTGGTAGACTCCGATGGACTCCTGTTTTTCTTTCTCTTCTTATCACTATCGTACAGAACGTAATCTGCATTCTTGAATAATGAAGATACCACTCTTTTCCGGCCGCTCGCACGAGTTGGTGGCATGGATTCAACCACACTTTCATCCCGCTTCTTTGCTAAGGAATCATCATAGTTGTCCTCATCAATTGGGAAGACATGGGGTTCTTCTGGCTCACGCATTCCCTTAGCCTTGGCAGACCGGTGCTTTCTTTTGGTACTTACGTCGCCCCCCATCTCAATACTGACATCTTTGTCAACTTGATTACTTGTTTTTTTCTTCAACCTTTCGCACATTCTTAATATGCCTCAAATTCAGAGGATCCTGTGATTCGAAATAAAGCACTTGTTAGCTAGCAATCTGTGCGAACTTAAAAACAAAATCAGTTTAATGTAAAATGTGCATCACCTGGAAAGTTTCAAGGCTTGTGGTGGCTTTGGAATGCTTTCGCGAATCCAAACTCGGAGCACCCTGCAAAGCATCCACCTCTTTAAAAAGATGTGAAACATTCCTGAGCCTATCCTTGCAAGCTGCAGCAATAGCTCTGTCTTCTTCATCCTGAACGTGGAAGATCATACGTTAGCTAGAAATCTACGTGAACTTAAAACAAAATCAATTAAATGTAAAATGTGTATCACCATGAAAGCTCCAAGGCTTGTGGTGGCTTTGGAATGCATTCGTGAATGCAAACTAGGAGTAGCCTGCAAATCTTCATCAACGTTCTTCATGGGGGCATCCATGTTATCTTTTTGTATTCCCTTAGCCAAAAAGCCTTTGGCAGCGACCTCTGTGTCATCTTTTTGATTTCCCTGGTGAGGAGGATTCTCTGCAGGGACCTCCATTGGGTCTGCAGGTGCTCCCAGGTCAGATAGCTATATGTCCTCGACTCCTGGGCGATCAGCATCAAATATTCCATAGCGGTGGTTCTTAAAAAAATGTGTTAGTCTGTGAGTTTTGATAGTAAAATTATTTTGAAAATCATAATGGTATGCTTACATTGAATTCTGTGATGAGGTCGTCCACGCGTCTGCCGTTCGCAAGGGTACGCCAAAGGCACTCGTCCATTTTTTTTTTCAAGGGTGCACATCCTATCGAATTGTTATGCACCGGCCTCCCGCACGATGGAGGCAACTTCTTTCAAATCAGCCAATACACGGCCGATGAGCGCCTTATCCTGCAACTTACAAGCAGTTAGAAGCATATAATTTCGATTGTACTTGCAAAGTTACAATATATATTTCTGCCTGATGTAACTCATTTACCTGACCGTCAGTCTTCGGTTTGGCCGGCGTACCAACTGGTGGCGGATTGAAAGGCTGCAGAAGGTCCTCAACATACCGCAGTTTAGTGTCGTTAGTATGATTCGAAATATATGGTAGATAATCTAGGCACACAGTACTGAAACTTTACCTCTCCAACCCCTAGATATTTTTTGTTGATTATGTTGTCAACCTTGTGTGCCTTCTCCTCACTCCAGTTCTGGATCAGCGGCCTTAACCTTGATGCATACGAGATGCTGGAGTCCAATTGGTGCACCCTGAACTTCTCGTAGTACCACGTCTGCATGACAACAAAAGCAGCTTAGAAACTTTGCCATAGATTAAATGTATGCTAGGTAACTGGTGATTGTATTACCTGTAGCAGTGGTAGGTTCCCCTCCAGATTAGCTCCACCATTTACAAATTTCTTGACTCTAGCCATAAGATGGTCAAGCATTAGCTGTGCAAGATTGCTGCTCTTTATCGTCTCAACGTTTCTAACAATCCCAAGGTATCTGTTGTCCACATATTGCTGTGTTGTCAGGCATAGATATTTGCCTATGGTGTACAAGACAAATGGCCTGACAAAATTAGGTGTGCTGTCGCCTTTCATCTTGGCTAGCAATCCTTTCAAAGTTACTTTTGTGTCATTGGGGTCTTTCAGTTCCTTCCACAACTCCACATTATCATTGTGATTTGAAGAGACGTGATTCTTCCCCATGCAGGGCAGGCCTGTTATATGCTCCACATCTTGTAGTGTGATCCTACATGGTCTCCCATTAATGATAAAGGCATCCTGCTCTGAATCATATGAATAAGCGATGGCCTGGCACAGTAGACGTCTCATTTTCATGCCAGGAGTCTTGAGAAGTTCACCCAGTCCAATCAACTGGATGTACGTCCGTTGCTGTGTGTTTAATTCTTTTATGAACTTCTTATATTGCAGCAAAGAAGCAACCTGAGTTCCCTGAATGTGCAAATATTGTGATTAGATTCTGTATGGTATACATTTAAACACTCATGGAACTGACTAGATCTAATCTACACTACTAGGAAAATGCTTACCAGTAGCGCTGGTTTTTTTGCTACCAGTAGCGCTGGCAGACGCGCTACTGCTACGGCGCTACAACTATTTTTTAGCAGTAGCGCTTGTTTGTCACAGCGCTACTGGTAACTGAAGATAGCAGTAGCGCTTTTTTGTAGCGCACTACTGGTAATTGTCTGCAACGAGTGTTGATAATAAGCGCTACTGTTAATTGAGCGCTGCTGGTAAACTTTGCCCCCTCGCCACTGCTAAAGTTTTAGTTTTTTTTTGCGTTTTGGTGCTATACATGTTTAAACAAATACATCTTTTATACAATAACAACATGCATATTCATTGAAAAACAAGTGAGGCATCGATGAGCAAAAGTTATTAGAAGTCTCGACTACAGTATCTCATCATCATCAATCATGGTCGAACACATGTCTCGAAATAGCGTTACAAGTTATTAGAAGTTCCGAATACATGCAACTACATGGTCACATACTCATGTTTCATCATCTATGTAGACTACTATGATATGATCGCATAGAAGAGAAGAGCGATCACGATGAGCAAAAGCGGGATTATGTAGTAGTTTTTGCGGCCCCGGTTCTGAATCCTCTGTTGCGCTATGAATCTCAAGTAACTAGCTTCGGCTTCCATTCTGCTATCAAACCCTTTCTGGCTTCCGCCCGGGAAGCGGTACACTTGGGCCTGACACTCCGGCCACTCATCGTACACACCCGGAACATGCCCTACATACACGGCATACCACTTCCTCGCCATCGTTGATCTATATACCTGTCAGAGATGCACATATATCATCAAGCGAATTCAACGATATATAATATGTAGCGTAAGATACGTCGGCCTGTGGAGAGAAATAGTTATGAAATAGAAGCAACGTATAGTAAACATAGTTAACGAAATTCATCGTACCGAAACTAATTAACTAGCGCAGCACCATTTACATCTAATAGTTTCGTCGTACAGAGACATTCAAAAGTTTCGTCGTACAGAAAGTAACAACTAACTAAACAGACACATTGTCTTCAAGTAGTGCACTCTTCCCATCCGGCCATATCCGGGAGGATGCACCCAAGCTTAGTGAAAGGCATCATGTCCTGACGCTGTAGGGCTATGCGGGTTCAGACGTCAGCTCGATGTAGAACATCCCATTCTCTTCAAGGACGTCTTTCATGATGATGGACGCAATTTCTTGCTGGATCCGGTAGAAATCATTTCGAAGTCGATTATCCGGCACGGTTCCAAAGGCTTCGGCCCATCTCCGGATATGGGAATCGCCGGATGAAGATGTCATGCAAATTGATTGCACATCCCTTCTGTACTCCATCATTAGATGGATGACGTAGAATCCATCATTATCACTTGTTGCCGGTCGCTAGAGGCAACAGAAGTCAGTCTTATGGCCAAAACACAGCCCGGCCTTACTTGTTTTTTTGACTTGGATGTAGCCACCCCGCATGCTGAAGCCCATGAGAGCTCTGTCCAGAACATACTTTATGTGTGAGTAATCTTTCTTCTCTATGTTCTTTGATGGGTCCAAATATAGAGCGTGGGAGAAACGCGGGTAAAGAATGATGAGAACGGCATGCCCCCCCCCCCCCCGCTGCGCAAAATACACGATCAAGTTAGCCTCCATGCGTGCAAAGTAATTATTGAAATGCACGAAATGATGTATGTGTTATAGTGGATATCCGCGGATGACTTACCCGGGATGATAAGGTAGGAGAATCTTTTCTTTGTCCTTATTGATGACCAAGAATTCTTCGATGTACTCCCTCGCATATTGACGGTTGGCTTCGTTGATTGACAAGAAGCCCTCATGCATGTAGTATGGGTCCGCGACCGCAAGACCAGTGATTTGCTCTCTCCTGACGATGTAGTTCATGTGCAGCGCATACAGGCAGACGAACGTAAAATCGAGTCTCCTCATTTGAAACAACTCGAAGATGTAATCAAATCGCAGGAAGAACAGGTCCGCGGGGCATGTGCTGACGTACATCTTGCCACTGCACGGTACCCTAACCATATAAAGTGGGTATCCTGGATCATCCGAGGCGAGGAGGCTTCTCTCTGTCGACAACACATGGTCATGGAGTCTCCTGAGATCCCCTGTTATGGCAGCTAGCGCATCCGCCGGTACCATTGGCTTTCCCGTGACATGGAGTAATGGCGCATGTTTCATCGGTACACTGTCAACCCTGGTCTGCGGAGGCGGCTGGCTGCTAGAAGCAACATTGGCAGCTTTATGGCCTTTTCTCATCGGTCTCTTCCTCTGCTTCTTCTTGGTGGGCTCAGGTGCTGGTGGGTCTGTCAGACCCTCCCTGACCACCGCCCCTAGTGTTGTCGGGCTCAGCATTGAACGCCTCTGGCTAATTAGTTGAGCTTGGGTGGAACCGGCATCTGGAGGCGTGTCCTGCGAGGATTGCATGAACAAAGACTTCTTGCACTCCCGAGGACGTTTTGGCTCTGGTACACCATGCATCTCATATGGTTGACTCATCGTTACTTTGTGGTCAAAGCCGGTATTGAGATACTGGAGAGGGTCGTCCTCCTCCATGTCATGATCCATATCCTCTTCCATGGGGCCGATGTCATCATCCGCCGGAACGGTTGGCCCTCCTTCCTCGTGTCTCTCAATCTCACCCAGCAGCACAGACGATGGTTGTTGTAGTTGTGTAGGTGGGGTTGTGGTCATACCTGCTTCCTGATGAGGTCACGTTGGTGTGCTCCCGGCCACCTCCACACGAAGAAGATTCTTCGGCCACAGGATCGGCCAATTTTTGCATTGGCCAAGCTGCATGGGGGTCTCGTCATCCTCTCCACCGGTTTGTATGGGACGAGGAAAACCCTCGTAGCCCGCTTTCACACTCGCCACAGAGACACTTAAGGCATTATCAGGCATCTGCCGGCTGTGGAACAATCGATCCTTGGGCTTCACTATAGTACCCTTCCCCACATCCACCAACCCGCCCTTCATGTGGTAAAGGAGGGTGCACGGAGTGGAGTCGGCCTACGAAGACATGTACGTGTGCGGCGTCAGAGATCCAAAAAGAACGGGAACTGAAGATTAATTAGTTGTGTTGATGAGGGTGTGAAGCGTATTTACCATGAGGGCATCGAGCTCAGCCAATGTCGACGGCCCAGCATTCAAGGCAGAGACGGAGCTAGGGCTGTTGTGAGAGGGTGCGGGAGCAGGTGCTGGGGTAGGTGCGGGTGCGGTTGCCATATCAGGTACAGGTGTGGGTGCGGTGTTCATTGAGTTGCTCCCGGTGAAGCTGGGCATGGGAAAATCAGTTGGTGCCGCGTTTGGATTTTGTTGCAACCAGCTGACCACACTTGGAATCAAGCTTGTAAAGGCAGCTGCCATATCATTTCTGCAGGCAGCTACCGCTTCCCGGATTGTCTCAGCTTTGGTATCAGCTCTTGTTTTCTCGATCGCCCGCGCCACCTTCTCGTCGATAGTCACTTGACTGAACTTCTTTCTCTGTCTTTTGGCCTCGGGGTCCTCGCTATAATAGTACTTCCACGTGGCGCCGTCTCCGGTGCCGTGCACACGTCCATATTGCGGCCGTTGGCCCGGTGGGTGTCCCATCATTATGTTCATGGCCCGGTTGAAAGGGGTGTCCCACTTGTACTGGGCCGACGACTGAGTCGACGAGTCGCTTTCGGCCGCAATCTTGTGTTGCTCTCTTTGCAAAATGGAGCGTGAATCGTTTACGAATGTGACTAGAATGTAGTAGACTTCATTGATTGGAAGCTAATATATAAGGTGGTAAAAGGATAATTACCAGTAATCTCATGAATTGCCTAGTCGGCCCGTCGGTGAAAAAAATCTTTTTTTTGGGGTCCCACGAGAATCGGGCCCTGATGAAGTCATGCTCCTGCTGGTCGGTGAACTCAGCCAAGGGGTCTGGGATCCCCAGACGTTCACGTTCCGCGTCCTCCTTAGCCCACACGGGCCTCTTTCCCGTGTAACCACGACTTCCGAGGCGGTGGTTCCCCATGTTCTTTGCCTGCAGCTGCTTGCCTCTCTCCGACCTGGCCTTGGCAGCTTCTTCATTGCAAGTCGCCTTGAACTTTTCAAAGTCCTCTAGCATAATTGTCGGATTGTCTGCAACAATCTTGGCGTAGGTTTCATGGTCTACTTCAATCGCTTTTTTCACCCTAGTTTTCCAGGCGCTCAATGCGTTGCTGAACTTCCCTAGGGCTTTGTTGTTGATTTTTTTCATGGCATCATCTTTCCATGGGTCAACGTCGTCTTTCCGACCGGGGAACAGGAATCTTGCGTGCAACCTAGTTAGGAGCAGCTGCTTCAAATGTTCATTCTTCCGTATTTTTGTAGTGTTGATGTTAGCGGTATCCCGTAGGATGCATGCTAGTTGGTTGTTGTAACACGCTGCCACTTCCCGCGGCTCTACAGGCTCGAACTCGCCGGGGTGCACCGCCGTGACCACCAGTCTTCCGGTGCCGAGCTCATTTGGGCGTCGTGCCCTCTTTGCCTTCTTTCCTTCACTGGCTTGGGAGGTCCCACCTTCCGTGCTGTCGTTAGCAACATCATCAGGGCCCGTCTCAGTGCCGGTGTTGGTGGCATCAGTGTCGGTGCCGGCGCCACCACCGTCGTCGTCCGTCATGACAAGGGGGTCCTGCCACCCTTGTTTCTCCTGAGCCGCCAGAAAGTCGAGGTAGGCGTGTGCTTGTCCTTCTTGGGTGTGAGAACCTCCGGCCTCATCATTGTCGGTCATGTTTCCTAGATAGGGTTCAATGTCGTAGTCGTTTAATTATCGAGCTTTATATAATAAAGTGAATAATGACAAAAAAAGTGACCTTTGTTTTGCCTGAATGTCATTTCATTCCCGTGGCGGCAAATCTCGAGCACTCGATATGTCCAACTTTCTAGCACAAGTCATGCCGAAATTCACGGAAAAGTTCGGCATGACCTATGCTAGAAAGTGCACATATAGAGCGCCTGAAATTTGCCGGAATGGAAATGAATCAACATTTCCGGCAAAACATAGGCCACTCGGAATCGGTTTCCCTGCAAACAACCAAAGTCCGGCACAACAACAGCAGCACAACAATATAGGATGCTCACTATCATTCTATAGGATCTGTCCAAACAACATTCTATAGCAGCACAACAAGAACAACCACATGCACATGTCATCACTCTCCTCTAGCATCTGCAAGAAAAAAGGTGTTCACGGACAATAACAGTACTGCATCGGTAATGTATTCATAAGGGGCCTTGCAAACAGGTGTAAACTTCAGAAAATTAGGCCATTTCACACACATTTCACATACAGTTGTATAAAGAGTTCCCTTTGATGATAAATTAGGCCATGTTCAGAGGCATTAAAACATTTTTCAGCAAATTTAATGCTAGTTCAAAATTAACACCATGGCTGCACAAAATTAGGCCATGTTCTTTTTTCATTTTCATTTCCATCTACACTGAACCTCAACGCCAATTCACCACTGGAAGAAAGAACTGAGCTTGGCCGGGGTCTACAGAGATCAAATCACGCTAGAAATTAGAAAGTGGGGGAAAAAATCAACCTTGTGAGGGCGGGTGCAGAGGGGGTCAGGGTGGCCGGGGCAGAGGGGGCCGGCCAGCGTCGGGGTCGGGGGAGAGGAGGCAGGGGCAGAGGGGGCCGGGGCAGAGGAGGCCGGCCGGCGTCGGGGTCGGGGTTGAGGGCGGGTGCGGCGTCGGGGTCGGGGCAGAGGAGGCCGGTCGGGGGTCGGCGTCGGGGTGGCCGGGGCAGAGGAGGCCGGCCGGCGTGCGTCGTCGGCGGCGGCGTGGGCTGGGGAGAGAGATCGAGGGGGATCGAGAGCGAGAGAGAGAGGAGTGCGTGGGGGGCTGGATAGGGCCGGGGCTATAGCCAGCTTAGCCATAGCGCTGGTCGTAAAAACGCGCTATAGCTAAGTTAGCTATAGCGCGGCTTAGGAAAACGAGCGCTACTGCTACATTTTTTTTTTAATTTCTGTGGCCAGTTTAGCTATAGCGCTTGTCCTATAAAAAGCGCTACTGCTAGTCTTTTTCATTTTTATTTTTCTTATTCTTTTTCATTTTTCTTTTCATTTTTCTTTTTTTTCTCTTTCTTTTTCTTTCATTTTTCTTTTTCATTTTTCTCTTTCTTTTTCCTTTCCTTGTTGTAAGTTGTAGCAGGGGTTTGGGTTAGGTCTGTTTATGGACTAATAACACCCTCCGGATATAATTAGTGCATAATATATATATTACATCATTTGACCACTAACGGTGTTAAGTACGTATACAAAATAGATATAGACAAATTATGATAGTTTGTCAGCTTGGTCGACGACGCTTCAGACTGATCTTCTTCTTTCCTGTTTTGTTCGTTGTCGAATAATTGAGCCCATGGTCGTGACTTTTCCTTTTCCAGGGAGTACGATCTTTTGTAGGTAATGTAGTCTTCATCCTTCTTTTGACGTATGTTTCATCGTCATCAGCATCATCTTCCCTCATCGGGTCACCGTACTGGTCGTAGTCTTCCTCGTTGGCGACTCCATCCATTCCGACGATGCTCCTTTTGCCTCTCCTCACGACAACACGACTGGGATTGCTCGGGTCGGTTATGAAGAAACATTGTGTCACATGTTTAGCGTGTACCCATGGGTCATTTTTGGCGGTGGCGTTGACGGTACCGCTATCGGAGTCGGGTATACACATGGTAGTGAAATGTCGGTTTTCTCTTTGTACGTTCTTAGTCCATCTGACACGGAACATCGTCGCGCTATGCAATCCAGAGTAGTCAAGCTCCCAGATCTAATCGACCCTTCCGTAATATCTTTCAATTACGTTCCCGGTCATGGCTTCCATCGTCACCCCTGAGTTCTGGTTATCACTGTTTATATCTTTGGCCTCCGTGTAGAACGTGTATCCGTTGATATCGTATGCTTGATAAGTCGCGAGGTTGACCGACGGGCCATGTGCTAAGGCGTATATGAGCGTTCCGTCCGGACAGCCCTCTTCCGGGGGATTAGCCAGAACTCCCCTTTGAACCAACGCAAGAAAGTGGAGTTGTGCTCTCTAATAACTTCAACGTCCGTCTTGTGCACCCCACGGTCATGGTAGTTCTTTGCGATGTTCTCTTTGTGCAGTGTCACGAAATCTTCTAGCACATCTAGGTGTTGTAGCACTACTAAGTTTGCCCTGTCGAAGTCGTTTTGTCGGCCCGAGCGGAACACATTCACATCCCTCCGACCATTGGTGTGACCTTCGCCTTCGAGCCTTCCACAGTGCTTGCTGACGGGCAAACCAACAACAGGGTCTCCGGTGCCTAGATAACTCTCGCGGAAAGAGATGCACTCTTTGGTCAGATATCCCTGGGCTATGCTTCCATCCAGACGGGACATGTTACGAACGAATCCTTTGATGACCCCATTCATCCTCTCGAACGGCATCATGCTGTGCAGGAATGTCGGCCCTAGGTCGATGATGTCGTCCACAATGTGGACACATAGATGCACCATGACATCAAAGAACGCTGGCGGGAAGTACATCTCTAGCTCATTTAGTATGACAACGATCTCTTCCTGTAGCCTATGGAGTTGCTTGACACTGATCGACTTTCGAGAGATAGCATAAAAAAAGTGGCATAGGTCAGTAAGCGTCTCACGGACGTGTGTGCCCATAATCCCTCTAAGTGCAACCGGGAGTAACTACGTCATCATCACGTGACAGTCGTGAGACTTCATCCCGCTGAACCTTTTGTTCTTGGTGTCCAGATATCTGCTATTCTTCCCACAGTATCCGGAACTAACTTTGATTCCGGCAAGGCACTTGAACAATTGATCGACCTCCTTCGGATGTAAGGTGAAGCAAGAGGGGGGCAATATTGTTCTTCCTTCTTGTTTACTTTTTCCCCCTATCTTTCGTCTCTGACTCCGTCTTCGTCTCCTCCGACGACTTTTTACCGGGCATTTGGAGATCTTTCCTGATATTCAAAAATTCCAAGTCTTTTCTTGCCTTCGGCCCATCCTTGGTCTTCTCCGGCATGTTCATCAATGTTCCAAGCAAGCTCTCGAGGATATTCTTCGTGATATGCATTTGATCAAGGCTATGAGGCGTGTCGAGATTGGGCCAGTACTCTAAGTCCCAGAAAACAGACCTCGTCTTCCATACCTTCAGCAGCGGCTTCGGCGCCTTTTTCTTCGTCTTTCCCGGCGAGGGGCACTCTTCCCAGTTCTTCAATAACTCATATATTTCGGCACCGCTATGCTTACGTGGAGGACCTCGATGCTCAGCCTTACCATTGAATAGATCTCCACGCTTTCTCCACGGGTCATCCTTCTCGAGCCATCTTCGATGCCCCATGTACACGATTTTCGAAGACCCGCCATCTTTCGATAGCTGCTGAGAAGTTGTATCATCCATGCACCTGGTGCATCCGCAATATCCGTGGCACACCTGGCCGGAGATATAGCCGTAACCGAGATAGTCCTGCACCGTCATAATCAGCGCGGCTCTCATGTAGAAATACTCTCCTTTGCTTGCGTCCCATGTCTTGGCCGGCGTTGTCCATAAGGTCTATAGCTCCTCTTTCAGTAACCCGAGATACAGATTTATATCATTTCCCGGTTGTCTCGGCCCTTGAATAAGCATAGTCATGTGTATGTATTTTTCCTTCATGCACTTCCAGGGGGGGGGAGGTTGTACATCCATACAAACATGGGCCATGTGCTATGATTGGTGTTCTGGTTGCCAAACGGATTCATGCCATCAGTACTAGCGCCAAGCACGATGTTCCTTGCATCATCTGCGAAAAATTTAAATTCAGCGTTTAATGCTCTCCACTGGCTAGCATCTGCGAGGTGTCTCAGCTTCGGATCATCTCCGTCATCTGGCTTCCCCCTCTCCGCATGCCAGCGCATAAGCTTTGCTTCCTTAGGATCTACGAAATACCGCTGCAGACGCGGAGTGATCGGAAAGTACCATACAACTTTCTGTGGAGCTTTCTTTCCGGCCTTCTTATATCGTGAAGCATTGCACTTTGGACAGATGGTTTTTTCCGCGTGCTCGTTCCAATATATGATGCAATCGTTGATGCATGCGTGATATCTAATGTGTGGCAGATCAAGAGGGCACACGACTTTCTTTGCCTCCTCGACACTAGTAGGACACAGGCTTCCCGCGGGAAGAACCTTATTTAGATACTTCAGAAGCTCATCCAGGCTTGCATCCGTCCATTTGTTTTTTGCCTTCGTCTTTAGAAGTTCTAGCGTGAAACTCAAGCGGGTCACCTCGGGATCGCAACCATCATACAATGGAGTCATCGAGTCTACCTCCAGTTGCGCCAGTTTGGCCTCCTCTCTAGAAGCAGCTCTGTCGGTAGTTGTCTCCTTGCGAAGCAGGTCTCGAACATGCGGGTCCTGCATGGCTGAACTTAGTAGCGACGAAGGCTGCGGCGTGTCCGCCTCTTCTCCGCCTTGTACTGCCTCTTTGCCATCACCATTTCTAAGGCCCTCTTCTTCGGGCCCATAATCGGACATCTCTTCGTCTGGCCCAATGTCATTATTTCCTGCCCCGTCGACGTCCTCATCATCATCATATTCACTTATCCACCAAGCATGGCCATCCATGAAACCATGCATGAGCAGGTGCGCCTTGAATTTACCACCCTTAAAGGGGTCGAGCCTGACTCCTCCTTTGTATTTTCGACACGGAGATAAAACATTCTTCAGTCTTTTTTCATACATGTCATCCACCGCGGATTGCCAGTATCTTTCCACCATCCTTCCATTGACCTTCATGGTCACCTGCATGCGTGGAGCAAAAGAATTATAACCACGTGCGCATGCATGGATCAAATTCATACAAAAAATCGACATGACCTTCCCTAAACATAGGACATATTGAGTTTGCGCGAAATTCACCGAAACGGAATTGAACCGACATTTCGGCAAAACATCGGCAACTCATGTCACCCACATTTCAACAAATACACAATATAGGCAACTCACATGGCACACACAATTCGGTATATTCATATCGCGCATAGTTTCGGTCCTATCACACACACACACACACATATTTCCATTCTTGCACAGCTCTTTTTTTGCTCACCCATGTGTCGAGAGGGATATCGAGCACCTTCTTAATTAGCTAGTAGCTCTAGATAGTGAGGTACCTACATATAGCTCTAACTAGGGAGAGAGAGAGCTAGTGGAGATGGGTGGATGGGCAAAGAAAGAGAGATGGAGAAGGGAGGCCATTAATTAATGGAGGTGGTGGAGGGGCAAAGAAAGAGAGAGGGAGGAGGGAGGGCATTAATGGAGGGGGTGGAGGGGCAAAGAGAGGGGGAGGAGGGGGAGCATTGAAAGGAAGAACCAACAAGCAAGTGCAAGAGGAGGGGGAGAAAGGAAGGGGGGAGAAAAGGGGGGGGGGGGGAAGGTGGCAGATATTTTGGCTGGCGACCATAGCAGTAGCGCTTGACACCAACGCGCGCTACTGGTAGCTGCACTAGCTATAGCGTTGGGTTGCAAAACACGCTACTGCTAAAGGGGCCCACAAGTTTACACGCCGAAAAAATAGCAGTAGCGCGTTGTCTAGACCCGGCGCTACAGATCTGGCTTTAACAGTAGCACTACGTAGACAACCGACGCTGCTAATATCTCTTGACCTGGGGGTGTGCTTTGGCACACTTACCAGTAGCGCGGCCAAGAAAAACCAACGCTGCTGCTAAGTTATACCAGTAGCACGTTTTATACACAGCGCTACTGCTACTTACCAGCAGCGTGGTGGCCAAAACAGGCGCTACTGGTAAAGTTCTACGTATAAGCATTTTCCTAGTAGCGCTATGCCAATATAAAAATTGTGCTCTACAGTACTGCAAGAAATCTCATAGAGCTTCTCGGCCATAAAATCAACAACAGACATAGAAAAACAAGCTATTCATCTCTGTCGGTAAATTGACTGATAATAGTATAGATTTTTAGTAGAACGAGCAGAGTTTGGTCTATGTAGACCACTGAAGTTCAGGCACCAAACTTACTAAAACAATTGCATATATGTTCGGAAGACAATATTTTATAGATAATCTGAAGAAAAGAATGTAGCAGTTCCATTGCAAGCATTCAAGAGCACATACTCCTTAGTTCCCATCATGTTTAAACAAAATCAATTACCATTCTCTTTTTTCCGAAACGGGTTACCATTCTTTATAGTACAGTAGACGAGAGCAAATGTTCAATCAAATTAACTGCTATATATGGTGATCAAAGGATATAATTACAAGAGAATATTATAGTAAAAACCATGCAAAATTAAGGGCAATCACCAACAATTTCATTTACTAGAGAGTAACAACTCGCATTAGTGGAAGCAATATGATGTTCTCCAGTCAACTTGAAATCATTTAGAAAGCCTATGCCAAAACAGTAGCAATTTTCGAATTTTTAGGCATATAAACAGAGACGATAACCATGATATCCAGTAAACATGACCATAACAGTGACTAGGCATCATCAAGCAGCCTAAAATTGTCGACATGGACCAAAACATGTGAGCCTAAAATTGTTGACATGGACCAAAACATGTGAGCCTAAATTTGATCAGCAACATATGTGTAGTTAATTCAGTAGCTAGTTTTTAACAAAGTTAAATTACTAGCCCCTCCTTTCCATATGGTTAGGCGTATACTTTCCAGCACGAAAATTACCGTACGTTGATCATTACTTGTGCCATACAGAGAGATGCATTCACGACTAAAAAGTAAGTAGAGAGGAAGGCATCCACGATCTCCCTTCCAGTAAAATAGGGATATTTAGTTCTGGCTGTAACTAAATGAGAGAGAAAGGAAAGTGTGCCGTAAATTATGGGATTGCATGCAAAACAAATTACACGCCCAAGATTTTGGGAAGGAGGGAGTATACAGAATAGAAGCATCTCGCTCGTTACTGGAGGATTCTCTCGATGGCGACTGGCTCCACTCCCGTTCTCTTTCATCTTCTGCTTCGCCGGCTTCTCCGACGTGCCCTTCTCTTTCATCGGCTTCTCTGATGTGCACTTCTCTTTCATCTCTGGATTCGCCGATGCAGGCTTCGAAGATGATGGCTCCGTCGGCTTCTGTGACCTGGGAGCTACTTTGGGCGGCTTGGGGTGGTAATTCGGTGAAGTCATGGAATGCTAGGTATGGGAGGCATGGGGTGGTAATTCGTATCGAGTATATGATCTATGCCGTGAAAAGCTTTGTATTTATAGGGTATTCTCTAACAACCGACCACAAGGAAACATTGGGATATTCCGTAAACAAACGGTATGAAGAGGTAGTTTTAGATCACGTATAGATCTCATGAAGAGATAGTTTTAGATCATGTAATGTAATCTCAACCGTGAAGCGTTTGGGCATCTTCTGCTTTCTTATATGGGCCTATTATCATGGGAGGAGCCCATTTAAAAAAAACATGAAAAAGGAAAGCGAGGAGTCCCCCCTCTTCTCTTCAAAAAAAGAACGAAAGCGAGGAGTCCAACAGGCGGGAGTAGTCCATCAGCCGGGAGGAGTCCCATCCCCAATTATTTATAACGGGCATGCACGAGGGCGCTTCGTCCTTACTGCCACGACTCTCTCCGACGGTTCCTCTGCCTCTGCGTCCACTCGACTCCCTCGTCCTCTGCGTCGCCCCCTCTCCCAACAATCTGGCTTCTGGATCGGTGAGTTCTCCTTCCTGTCAATTTCGTTTGTAGTTCTACAGTAGCAGCACATATGATGTCCTTCTTCTTCTTGTCAATTTCTTGTTGTCCTACTTCTTCATTTTGTGCACGCAGATTCATCTGCATGCAACATCTAGTCCATTGCCTTATGAGAATTTTGCACACAGATTCGTATGCATGCAACATCTACTCCGTTGCCTTGTCAATTTCTTGTTCTCCTGCTTCTTTAGTTTGTGCACACAGATTCATCTGCATGAGCGATGAACAAATCAATCTAAGCAAGAAGGCAATCAGACTGTTGTTCCTGCTATATAAGAATTGTGATGAAAAAGATGACAATATCACAATTTTGATTGTTGATGCAGACTGTTGTTCCTGCTACATGTTGTTGAGTGTTGAGTGTCGAGTCTTGATACACTTGTTTAGATTAATATTCAACAGCTTCTGAATTTTTTTATTCTGAATTCATAGATACATGTTCATTCTTGGTTGTTGATGCAGTTGTTTAGATAAATATTTCAACAGCGTCAGAAATTTTGATACTTAATTCATAGATACTCCCTCTGTAAAGAAATATAGCATCTTTTGGTTCACTACTTTAGTGATCTAAAAGATATTAAATTTCTTTACAGAGGGAGTACATGTTTAGTTTAAATTGTTGATGCACTTGTTTAGATAAATTTTCAATAGCACTAGAATTAGTATGTACTAGCTGCCGTCATATTCATCTCGGCTTTCTGTTATCAATGTTCTTGTCATGCTTCATGTCTTATACTGATTTCATCAATCACAATCCTTCGGCATGGCGTTCGTGAAAGATTACGCTGTCAGCGCGGATGGCAACACAGAACTTGTTGTGAAGTACATGAACAAGGCCAGTTGCGTTGAGTACTGTATTGGCAGATTCAAGCACTGGCTACAGAAGGCCGACCAGAAGATAGTTGGACTGGATGTGGATTTCACCTAGCCTTATGGTCCGATGCAAATGGCTGCCGTGATCCAGTTATGCGTCGGCGTCGGCGTCCTCTTGTACCACATAAGCATTGCTGATGAGCACTCCGGCCTCCTGGCTTCCTTCCTTCTCGACGAGGAGTACACCTTTGTTGGGGTGGACATTAAGAATGACCAGGAAATGCTTCGCCGTGTTGGTCTAGTGGTAGGAAACTTTGTGGATATCCAGAGTATGTGGAGAGTGCCTGATCCAGTGAAGTTTAAGTCAAAGTATGGCTTGGCTGACTATGCTAGTTCGATCATCCACCACAGCTACAACAAGATGAAGGATGGTATCACAGAAGATGACCACCATATATGGGCGGAAGCGCCCCTGCCCTTGAAGAACATCTATTATGCTTCCATGGACGCGTTTGCCACCTATGATGTATACATGCGATTGGTCAACTTCCAGAAGGGGTTCGAGATGCTGTGCCAGCAGCCCGTCCAACCATATAGGCGGTCGAGGAGGTCCGGAAGGAAGAATTAGTCAACCTATATAATGTTTCTGTTTATCTTGCTGATAGTTTGTAAACAGTATTATACTGCTAGTAAGTCATAAGTTCAAAGTTCCTGCAAGTTGAATCATCCTTTTCTTCTAGCTGTCTGGTTAAGTGCCTCTGAATCATCGTTTTATTTTTTTGTCTTCCCTAATTTGATCCACGATAAACATGAAGCAGGGTATACATAGGACGTTTATTTTGTTTCAGTTTTGCTAGCTATGATTCAGAATGTATACATAGGAAATCAACAACATGCTTTTCGGTTAGGGTTCATGAAAACGACCATAAATGAATACTATTGTCAATGTAGCATCACATATAGGCAATAGCCTTACAGAAAGTTATTTTTTTTATCAAAAGAAGGGTTGCCGCCTCCGATTTTCCATTAACAGAAACCACATGGTCTTTAAGCCCCTGATACACTTGCAGCTAGAAACTAAAGTCATCAATGTAGCAAGACCAGCCAGACTTAACATCAAGGTCCAAAAGATAGAACTACAGTAGAGGACTGAAAATATAGCTAAGAGATGCCCAGGCGACACCGCAGTACGCTGTGCAATTCACCTGCTACTCGCTCTTGCAGCTTTGCTCCCAACATCAGCACCTCTTTGTTTTCCACCTTCATCTGCAATATAGACCATCCCATGATCCTGAAGCAAATTAGCTAAACAAGAATCATAAGATCACTATACCATTTATATTGTAATCTCGCATTATTCCTGCATTACCAAAGAGTCAAGAACACAGCTGACACACCTTCTATAACTAATTTCTTGTCATTCTTTGTGAAACTTTTAATCCAACTTCCAACGCAGTCATCAACAAGACATGGAACACATCATGTGAAGCAAAAGCACATTTAAGCAGGCTCCAATTTGAAGTAGCAGCAAAACAAGCAAAAAAAATAGAGGGTCAATTGTTTTGTGTTTGCCAGAATAAAAACAGAGTTCACTGCCCTTCCCGCATCTCCTACGCAAAAACTCATAGGTTGTTCTCCCATCTTAGAGGTAAATATTTCCTCATATATATTCATCTTATCTTCAGCATCGCCAAACAGGAACAACTCTATTTGTTAAAGTTGGGTTTAAGTCCTGAGATTTGGTCAAAAGCAATATGGATGAATTTCAAGTTCCTAGCACTACTTATATCATCCTGAAGAAGGAAAACTCTATCATGAGCATATTGTAGCATATTAACTCCATGATTTAAATTTTCAATTAAACCCCCTTAACAATTCCATTTGCATTAGCACCGTTCATGATTATAGCCAGGGAAACAGCAGCCAAATAAAATAGGAGAGGGGATAAAGCATCCCCTGTGTAAGCCCTATTTTGAGTCCTGAATAGGGCCCAATCCTAGCATTCAGTCTAACTGCAACATGTCCTCCTCTCATAGCCATCGTCACCCAAGACAGAGTGAAGTATGTGACATAACCCCAGAAAAGCAGAACTGCTATCAACATAGTTTTGGCACTATACCTAGTGTAAAGGACACACTTGCGTTGTCGTGCTGCATTTGTGGCTCCTCAGTCAGGATGTTCATAACCACCTTGATCTGAAGATCTTCATGGGTGGTGATCTTGAAACCGAAAAGAACGGCTTTATCAATCTTGAGCCCTTCACTGTCGACAAAATCACTCCATCCCTTGCCGAAGATGATGCGGCCATCATCACACTTGTGGTACTTGACCGGCATGAAAATGTCCTTGCATAGACGAATGCCAGCAATCCCATCTCCCGGTATCTCCCCATCTCCTGGGGTCTTCAGGGTGTCGACAACTTTCTTCGGTAACCTCTGTATGCACCATCATACGACAAAAAATTATCAAATATGTGAAGGAACAGTAAACAAAAGGATCTTCAGCTACATCTACATATAAATATTTATATATTACATAAGGGTACATTGACATTTATGGGAAACAAAAGGATATGCAAAACACACATCAGTGTATTCACTACTTTCAGGTAGAATATAATCTTTCTCTCCATGAAAAAAACAAAGAAAATTGCATACAAAATATAAAATACTAATACACCAAAAACATACCATCGTCTTTCCTGCTATGTTCGACTTGGTGAAGCGGTGGACAAAAAATGCACCTACATAACCTTTCTTCATCGCCAAAAGGTCATGTAGGTTGAGCTCCTCTTGCTCCATCAAATTAATTCCCTTCGTTATGACAGTTGATTCTATAGGGTCTTTATTCACTTCGTTTCGATCGCCTGTCCTTGGCAGGTTGCGGAAGTACACCATAGGAATGTCTTCAGTCAAATTGAAGGAGACAAGGTCACCTTCTCGCAGGTCAAAGTCTTCGACAAACCTGCGCCAGTTGTCACCACCGATGATCGCCCTTGAATTCCCTTTGTGCACGTCAAAATCATACATGCGGCTCCCTCTTGCTTGAAAAAGCAATGAACTGCCAGGGAGGGTGCTGAAGTGGTGCCATGCGTAGCATGGCACGATCTGTAGATGTAAAATTTAATTGCTATTTTATTCATACATTTTGTTCATCTTCAAAGTAGAGGGGAACAAACACAATACAAGTAAAAATTGACATGCTTATTTGTACCACAGCTAAAGTGTCCCCATCTAGCCTGATGGTAAATGTCAAACCAGTGGCATCTGGCCTGTTGCAGTCCTGTCGACAGGTTATGCACACCACCTGTGTAAACAAAATGAAATGAAGAAAAGCAAAGGATGAGAATTGGAGAAAAGGGCTTATAGAGCATGTAAACACAGTAATCAACAATCATACAGTATAATCAACAAAGGTACTGCATCAGTAATCAACAATCATACACTTGAACTGAGGGGCTTGCTCGCCCTCCACTCCTCATAACCCCGCAACGCAGTGCGTGCCCTCCACGCCACAGCTTCTTCAGACATGTCCTTGTCCTGATTGTCGACCGGCAGCATGGGCTCGTCCCGAGCATCGACACACGGCATTGGCTCCTCCTCTGTGGCACGACTGAGGTACTGTCTGAGACTGAGCAGTAATCTCTGAGAAAAATCCTATCAAAACATAAATCCTACTAGTGTTGTTACTCGGCCCAGCCCATCTAGACACGCACACCTTGAACACATCCCATCTACATACATCCGCATCCAACAATCTATTCCTGGAAAAAGAAAATAAAATCTATTTTGGAAGGGCAAAGGATCATCAGGATAACCAACTCAATTAGCCCACTTGTCTGTCATAATGGAGAAAATGAACTCACTTCACTTTTTCATTTTTTGCAAAAAATCCAAATAATCCAGTAATTATTAATCTGAGAAATGTTTATTTGACTTGCAATCTAGGACTACAAATTAATGGCTGCCTTACTAAAGCCAACCAAATTAAAACCCTGGAATACTGAAACCCTAGAAAAGAAACACCGAGCAAGCCACCGATGTAGAAAACTTCCTTCAATCTCTGCATCGCCTTCCATCTAACCTCCGATTTAAAAACCCTAACAATCTAATTTCCGACTTTGAAAACCCTATCCAACTCCCTAAATGGCAACACAAGAAGGAACAAAGCAGTCAAAGATTAGAAGTTAGGGTTTCTCACCTCTCCTGGTCGCCGGTAGTCGCCTGGTGCTTGCTGGCGACCTCCCAATCGTCCTCCATGGTCTTCTGCTCCGACCGTCGAAAGCGTCCAGGCGAGTAGGCAGCGGGATGGGAGGATGGGGGGAATGACACAAACCCTCTCCGTGTCAAGCACAAAAAAGAACCGCCCATGGGTTCAGTTCGTAAAGAAACAACCAAAGAGGCCCACATGCCGCTTACCAGTTCACAAAGGAAAACCTTCTTGTCTCAAAAAGGAAAAACAAACGAAAACCCCCAAAAAGGGGGAAAATGAAAATTAGTTTACATAACGTCTTATTTTTGGGGACATTTAAACCCCTCCCCCCCCCCCCCCCCCCGCGCCATAATCTGGACATTTACAACATTTGTAGGCTTGTAACCTCGAAAATTCAATATCTAGACCGCGGCCACATGAAATCATAGCAGGGAGTAGGATGAAAGTCCCATGTTAAGCTCTTTGGTCCATATATGTTGCATATGCTACCAATGGGAGGGGTGGCCCGTTCCTTCATTTGCCTCAAAACTCAATGCCGCATGATGTGGGCCCTAGCCACAAAAGGCCCGTTCCTTCATTTGCCTCAAAACTCAATGCCGCATGATGTGGGCCCTAGCCATAAAAGGCATGTCCCGTCCACCGCACGCCTGCTAGACCCACACCATGCATGCACACTTGGCCACAAAGACACTCACCGGTAAACCTTGAAAATGTACACATGACACATGGACACTTATTAGCCATCTAGCCCCCCAACCAAGCACACCTAGCCACCTATACTCAAACCGTACACCATTAGCCAACTTGACCCACACCATCCATCCACCATTGACTCCACCTCGACTCGTTGGATCTTCGACGAGTCCCTTCCCTCGGTATGCCAGGCATGTCAAAGCGACATGCGTCTACACGTCTTGCACACCGAGATCCGCCATCATGCACTAGTGCCAGCAAACATGTCCAGCTGAGCATCTGTGCCCATGGTGGACACTAGCGCATGGTTTGGATCGAGGTGGCTAGCGGTGCATGTTGTCTACCCGGTTGGCTAGGGGTGCGTGGTATGGGTCTATATGAATCGCATCGCATCGCATCGCATCTAGATTCCCCTCTCTGGTACCGAGACGTTGGAGCAGCACGTGTATGGTACAAGAACATGCGCGCCCGCCGGCGGAGGTTGGATGAGACAAATTTGAACTAGCCGTCATGGGTTAGGTGTATGCTGAAATTCAATATTTAGGAATTATTAACAAATAAAAACAGTAATTCAATTGTTTGTATAGGTGTACAACATGTTTTCAAGAAAATGTGAAACATTCTAAAAAAACAAGAAAATAAAATGTGAAACATGACACGTTCACATGCAATTTGCCAACAAGTGCACATTTGGAGGAAAAAAAGCAGGTGCACTTGTTCCACCGTGCCTCCCACGATTTTAGTTCCATGTTTTTTGACACATATATTGGAGGAAAAAAGGTGATTTTCCCCTCAAAAAACGACTTGGGGAGAAAATCTCAACTAACCATATTTAGCTACTGCGTGGAGGTGCCCCCCCGTGGGAAGATTGGATCGACCTCTCCTTGATTTTAGGGTGAGGTCAACGTGAACGTGATGGTGAGAGGCTCTAGGAGGAGTTTTGTGCGTTTACAACACCTTTGTACAAGAAATAAAATGCACCTTATAATGTGAAATTATAAAATCCTTATTAAAAAGTGCTAAAAACCCTTATTATAAAAATAACTAGTTTGTCTTGACAGAAAAATAAACTTAAATTATGGGGGTAGTTTATTGCTTGGCCTTTCTCGCCCCCCCCCCCCCTCCCCTGCCATATTCGGGACATTGACCGCATTTCTAGGCTTGTAACCTTGAAAATTCAAGATCAAGACCGCGGCCACATGAAATCATAGCAGGGAATGGGATGAAAGTCCCGTGTTAAGCTCTTTGGTCCATATATGTGGCATATGCTACCAAAGGGAGGGGTGGCCTCGGCGCCGTTCTCTAGGGCTATGATGCCTGTCTGCTGCCTTTATAATCCATTCAATTTCGATAGGAGCCGAAAATTCACGAGACCTGGCGCGGTGTCATCATACGCCCCATGTAGGGTGTGGTAAAACATCGAGAGCGGCATGCATAAGCCCTCACGTTGGCTGTCTGGAGACGGGGCCATATCGCATGCCGGATCTAGCCATCTAGAGGGAACGCGCCCGGCCTGTGAAGGGAGTGCGGGGCCCGTTCCTTCTTTTGCCTCAAAACTCGGTGCCGCGTGATGTGAGCCCTAGCAACCAAGGCCTGTCCCGTGCACCGCACGCCTACTGGACCCACATCATGCATGCACACTTGGCCACGTAGACACCCACCGGTCAACCTTGACAATGTACACATGACGCATGCCCACTTATTAGCCATCTAGTCCCCAGACACGCACACCTAGCCACCTACACTCTAACCGTGCATCGTTAGCCAAGTTGACCGACACCATCATCCACCCTTGACCCCACCTCGGTTCGTTGGATCTCCGACGAGTCCCTTCCCTCGGTATGCCAGGCATGTCAAAGTGACACGCGGCTACACGTATTGCACATCGAGATCCGACATCATGCACTAGTGCCAGCAAACATGTCCACCTGAGCATCTTTGCCCATGGTGGACACTAGCGCATGGTTTGGATAGAGGAGGCTAGCGGCGCATGTTGTCGGCCCGGTTGGCTAGGGGTGCATGATATGGGTCCAGATTAAACGCATGGCATCGTGTGGATCCACATTCCCCTCCCCGGTACCGGACATAGTGCATATGGCAGACCAATCCGCGCGGTCGCCGACGGAGCTTGGATGCCATGTGTTAGGTGCATGCTGAAATTCAATATTTAGGAATTATTAACAAATAAAAACAATAATTCAATCATTTGTATAGGTGTACAACATATTTTCAAGATAATGTGAAGCATTCTCAAAAAAAGAAAAAAAGAAAAGAAAATGTGAAACATGACACGTTCGCATGCAATTTGGCAACAAGTGCACTTTTGGAGGAAACAAAACCGGTGCACTTGTTGTTGGGGAATGTTGCATGGGAAACAAAAAATTTCCTACGCTCACCAAGATCAATCTAGGAGATGCACATCTACGAGAGGAGAGATTGGATCTACATACCCATGTAGATCGCTAAGTGGAAGCGTTAAGAAACGCGGTTGATGTAGTCGAACGTCTTCGTGATCCAATCACGATCCGTCCACGAACTCCCGATCAAGTGCCGAACGGACGGCACCTCCGATTTTAGCACACGTGCGGCTCGGCGGCGTCCTCTCCTTCTTGATCCAACAAGCAAGAGAGAGGGGGTAGATGAGATCGGGACCAACACGACGGTATGGTGGTGGTGGTGGCAGCGGAATTCTGGCAGGGCTTCGCCAAGCGCGTACCGGTGAAACGTGGAGGAGTTGGGAGAGGTAACGGGCAAGGGTCCAAGGGGTGGCTGCCCCCAACGCCTCCCCACCTTTATATAGGCGTGGAGGGGGCTGGTGGCTTGCCCTCCAAGGCCCTAGGGTCGTTGGCCAAAGGGGGAGGAAGATAATCCCTTCTTTCCTTCCCCACCGATCGCTATCCCCCCTTTTTAGGGATCCTGATCTTATCCCTTTGGGATATGATACTATTCCTTTTAAGGGAGGATCTTGGTGCGCCTAGATCAGGGTTGTGGGGACTTTCCCCACTACCCACGTTCATGTGGGTCCCCCAAGCAGGTGGGCTCCATTCCGGAACCTTCTAGAACCTTCCCGGTACAATACCAAAAAAACTCGAACTTTTTCTGGAACCCGATAACAACTTTCCATATATGAATCTTTACCTCCGGACTATTCCGGAGCTCCTCGTGATGTCCCGGATCCAATCCGGGACTCCGAACAACCTTCGGACTTTCCACTATTAATATCTCAATACTACCCAAGCGCTACCGAACGTTAAGCGTGCGACCCTACAGGTTCGGGAATATGCAAACATGATCGAGACACCTCCACGGTCAATAACCAATAGCAGGACCTGGATGCCCATATTGGTTCCTACATATTCTACGAAGATCTTTATCGGTCGAACCTCGATGTCAAGGATTCAGTCAATCCCGTATGCAGTTCCCTTTGTCCATCGGTATGTTACTTGCCCGAGATTCGATCGTCGGTATCTCCATACCTAGTTCAATCTCGTTACCGGCAAGTCTCTTTACTCGTTCCGTAATACAAGATCTCATGGCTAACTCTTTAGTCACATTGCTTGCAAGCTTATTGTGATGTTGTATTACCGAGTGGCCCCGAGATACCTCTCCGTCATACGGAGTGACAAATTCCCAGTCTTGATCCATGCCAACTCAACAGACACCCTCGGAGATACCTGTACAGCATCTTTATAGTCACCCAGTTACGTTGCGACGTTTGATACACACAAGGTACTCCTCCGGTGTCAGTGAGTTGCATGATCTCATGGTCATAGGAACAGATACTTGACATGCGAAAACGATAGCAATAAACTTGACATGATCATATGCTACGTTCATAGTTTGGGTCTTGTCCATCACATCATTCTCCTAATGATGTGATCCCATTATCAAATGACAACTCATGTCTATGACCAGGAAACCATGGCCATCTCTGATCAACGAGCTAGTCCGGTAGAGGCTCACTAGGGACATGTTGTTGTCTACGTATCCACACATGTATTTGTGTTTCCAACCAATACAATTATAGCATGGATAATAAACGATTATCATGAACAAGGAAATATAATAATAACCATTTTATTATTGCCTCTAGGGCATATTTCCAACACTTGTTCCACCATCCCTCCCACGATTTTGTTCCATGTTTGTCACCACATATATTGGAGGAAAAAAAAGGTGATTTTCCCCTAAAAAAACGACCTGGGGAGAAAATCTCAACTAACCATATTTAGCTACTGCGCGGAGATTGGATCGACCTCTCCTTGATTTTAGGGAGAGATCAACGTGAACGTGATGGTGAGAGGCTCAAGGCCGAGCTTTGTGCGTTTACAACACCTTTGTACAAGAAATAAAATGCACCTTATAATGTGAAATTATAAAATCCTTATTAAAAAGTGCTAAAAACCCTTATTATAAAAATAACTTGTTTGTCTTGACAGAAAAATAAACTTAAATTATGGGGGTAGTTTATTGCTTGGCCTTTCTCGCCCTCCCCCCTCCCCTGCCATATTCGGGACACTGACCGCATTTCTAGGCTTGTAACCTCAAAAATTCAAGATCAACACCACGGCCACATGAAATCATAGCAGTGAATGGGATGAAAGTCCCGTGTTAATCTCTTTGGTCCATATATGTGGCATATGCTACCAAAGGGAGGGGTGGCCTCGGCGCCGTTCTCTAGGGCTATGATGCCCGTCTGCTGCCTTTATAATCCATGCATATTTGCGAGGGGCCGAAAATAAAAAATAACGATCCATTCATTTTGCCAAAAAGGTACAACATAGCTAGGGTTGAACAAAAAAAGTAGATGCCACGTGAAATTAAATGTGCCAACTGTCCCTCCTATTTAGTTTCTCGAAACAAAAATTGTCTCTCCTATTTTGGTGTTCGGTTTTTGTTGCCACGTTTGTTAACCGACAATGTGCACTTTTCTTTTTCTTCCTTGCTTGATTAAATCGGGCAAATCCCTGGGTGTGCACGATCGTCCACGTACGTCATGTGTCCTCCTAAAAGTGATGAAGGGTGCACGGGCTCGACCTCTCTCTCCCAAACAAACTGAATTTTAACTCCCCAAATCTCGCTCCCGCGTCCAGCGTTCGATTGCCTCTGCCTATCCACCCACGTCTTTTGTGCCATGCACCACTCGCCGCCGCCCAAACACCCACATTATTGCCGGCGAGGATGATCCTAGCTGCCGGAGGAGGGGGCGTGGCTGGTGCGCTCCGTGCGGCGGACGTGGACCGCATGCAGGAACTGGTCTACAAGGACGTCGTCGCCTCCGTTGACGATTCGCATCCGCAGCTGGCCGTAGCCATCGCCAATGACGACGAATCGGTTAGTGTCTGCAGAGATTAACCCTAGAATTTGCCATCCCGAGGTTAACCCTAGAAATTGCTCTCTTGTTATTCCTCGCTAGTCATACGGACAATCCTACTGTTCGCTTTTTTGATTAATCGTACGATCATCAGTCCTACGGTTTACAAATTGAGATGAATGGATCATTTGTATTCCATTTTATGTCTGCCTTTCATATAACCAAAGTTTTAGGACATGAGAATTTGTTTTCTTCTAATAGCTGATTGCAGATTCGGAACAACAGGACAACTACCTAAACCTGAGGGAAGCTTTCAGAAAGAAAATCTTCAAGTGGCTCGTGTCTGCAAAGATTGTGTACCGGCGTAACGGGCGCTATAAATGCCCGTTCTGCAGGAAAGAGAACCAGCATTCCAAAACCACAACAATTGCAACTTACAGAAAGAGGTGGCATCTTAAGGCAAAACCTACCGAGTTGGCCAACATATTAGGGAGGGTGAAGACCTAAAAGCATGGATCATGTTGCATCCGCCACCCCTGCCAATATATAGTAGTCTGTTATACCTTTATCTAGGCCTGGTCTCCTTAAGTTATTTGTAACTAGACTGATTTGCCTTGAACCCTGCCATCACTTCGATGGTTGTTTGGTATATGACGTTCTATATGGTTGTTGCGGCCGCTCACACGCCCGCCTCCCTACCGCCGGATATGAAGTCCACTCGTGGAGATCGAGTGGCCATCTTGACAGATCGTGGCCATGGACGTGCAGGGCCTGTCATGGATGCCGTCTTGACAGATCGTGGACGTGCGGGGCCAACTACCGACGTCGTCGTCCATGGCATGGATCAGGTTCCCCACGACAAAGCTTTGGACTACTCAGTGTCCAACCCAGGGAAGCATCATGTCCACGAGGAGGTACACGACTCCGTCGTCGATCAGAAGCAGCAGCAGATGCACGGCATGGACTGGAATTCCGTTATGGTAATTTTTATTTTTTAACCCTAGATCTGTGTCTTCAAGTTTAAGGTTAGGTTAATCATTAAACCATCAATATGTTGTTGAATTTGGCATAATGGAATCTAGCACTAAATATTGTTGATCATCAGTACATATTGATCATTATTTATTTGATCAATCGTTTAGAAATAATGGTTCCTCCACTCCACAATTTAGTGCGTTTAGTTTTCTTCTAAAAGTCAGACATCATATGATTTATGCTTTCATATGGATTTAATATTGCCTTTTTTCTCCTTAATTTTTCAAATTTAATAAATATTTGTTTTTAAAATAATTTATAGCCACTGTAGTATGGAACGTAGGGACTATTAGGTACTGTAAATAATGGTGCAGCTTATATCATACATAATTTAAACTTGCAGCCTTATTCTCATGACTATGTGGACATTTCAGAAGGAGAGATGGATGCACACACTCAGAAAACCCTTGAACAATTGCATAATGGATAGTGCAACGGGCTTAAGCGTATGGCGTATCGATGTTCATTCTGTGGCAAATATCTGGACCCGGCTTTCATTAGTATTCTTGAGCACGCCGAAGGCGTTGCCAAAGGCTACGAATTGAATCCTGGTGTGCGAGCGAAACACAAGGCGCTAGCCCAATATCTCAGGAATTTTTCAGACAAAGAGAAGGTCCGAATAAGGCATGATGAGAACCAACATGCCAAAAAGTAGACGAACAATCGAAACCCTGAAGAAGTTCTGGTTGGCATAAATATTCTTTTGTGGTTGTTGTTTTTTTAAAATACCGATGAATATTTTAATTATCCAAGTTATTGCAAAAATATTTTATTTAATCATAAAAATGCATACTATTTAATTCTTGATTTGTTTTCAAATATTTTAACCTTAATACATCTAATAGTTTACCATTTTATTGGTTCCCCATTATTTTCATATATATACATATATACTGTCGAGTGCTAAAAAAATGCTTGATCAATTGGTGTACTGGAAGAGACATGCACATACAATATCAACAGCACTGTATTTTTAGGGTTTCATTAAAAGCACACCTGTGGTGGTCCTACTGGCCTGGCTGTTCTTTTCTGTTTGTCCAGAATTGGTAAGCTGCCAAATCTGCAGCTGACACGGCCCAAAACTGTGTTCCTTTTGTGGGCTGGTACAAGTGGTAGGCAGAGAGAGAAGCGAGCGTTGGCCCCAACCCCAACCCCACCCTTCGTTCTTTGCAAAGACAGAGAGGGGACGCAGAGGGCGACGGCTAGGGTTTGCGCAGCCGTCACCTTGGCTGCCCCCGTCGTCACCAAATCGGCCGGATCCGGGAGGCTACCCACTCCCCGATACTCCGGCCACGATTCTCCACTTCTTCGTCGACAACAAGGTCCGACCATGGCACCTCTTCTCCCCAATCCCTGGCCGCGCCGCCCGAAGCTCCGGTGGTTCCAGCTTCGAACAAGTCTACTCCAGCCCCATCTGGTACCACTTCGTAGGTAAGATTGATCTTCCCTGCCCTTCGCATGTCGACCTATTTGTCATTTTCCGATCTAGCAGCACCGCCCAAGTTAAATCTAACACTTGCTTGTGTGCATGTTTCATACACAGATTTGCTGTCAACTAGTAGGTCATATTGCAACAAGTAATTTTATAGTAAGATAATCTAACAATGTACTGCATAATCATGGCTTTACTTGTTCGTGTGGCTAGTAATGAGTAAACACTTTCCTAGCAACTAAAAGAAAAGGGTGGTTGTTGGCCAGCATACCTTGGTCCTCGACATAGCCTTCACTATGCTATCATCTTGCTTGAGAGATGCTATCAAGTCCTTTTTCTCACTAGAAAATGAACCACCACTGCTAGCTCTAATTTTTTTATTTTTTTATAAGAGCATATGCATGTTTTGGTTTGTTGGGATTATTTGAAGACTGTGTATATGTATTTGCTGATGCTTAATTAAAAACTACAATGCGAGCACAGAAACAGTCCATGAGGAAATTTGTATTAATGGAAGGAGGATCAGTTATAGTTTCACGTATTACTCGATGGTAGTGTGATGATTGCTGCATATTTTGAAGGATTTGTTATGTATACACGGCTACTGATTGGTCCATATTTTTGATGATATGTGCACACATGTAACATTTATGGTTGGTGCATATTTTTGATGATTCTTGTTACTACTTATTTGAATTATGTCAGCCTATCTCGATGATATGGTATGGGCTTCTTGGGGGTCAATGAAGATTTGCTGTGAGCTAGTAGTTCATATTGCAAGAAATACTTCACTGTTAGATTTTCTTCCATTTTACTTCATAATCATGATTTTACTTGTTGGTATGGGTAGTAATGAATAAATACTTACCAAGGTATACAAAAGGCTGGGTGTTGGCCAGCATACCTTGCTCGTTGTCATAGCCTTCACTATGCTATCATCTTGTTTGAGAGATGCTATCAAGTCCTTATTCTTACTGGAAAATGAACCTCCACAGCTACCTCTCAAAATGTTATGTACAAGAGCAAATGCATTATTTGTTTTGTTGGGACAATTTAAAGACTTTATACTTATTAGCTGATGGTACCACACAACAGCCCATCGGGAAATTTGTAGTGATTGAAGGCAGATCAGTTATGCCAAATGTTTGGCATGCCAATGTTTGGCATTGTGCCAAATACTGGCTACTAATTGGTTGGTTACCAAGTTTTCTTGTCCAGCTCACATAAAGTTGCCAATATTTGGCAATGCCAACATTGGTAGCAAACCAATCATGCTCTATCAGCATAAATGGTTTGATGCCAAATTATGGCATGCCAATATTTGGCAAAATGCCAAATGTTGGCTAGTGATTTGTTGGCTACAAAGTATTTTTGCCAATCTCACAAAAATATGCCAAATTTTGGCAACTTTGATATAGCCTAATTGGTTATGTCCGCCCAATGATTATGAGTCTAACCACTAGTCTTGACTAGTCGTGCTACTAGTCTAGTAGTCTCAATCTGGTTGTCGACTAGCTTCTTTGTGTAGATGTTTGTACATGAACTACGTACTTAACAAGAAGTATGCGAAAGGATTATTCCCATTGTACTCCCTCCGTTTTTATTTACTCCGCATATTAGCTTTGGTCAAAGTCAAACTTTGTAAACTTTGACAAAGTTTATAGACAAAAATATTTACATATACAATAACAAATCAATACAATTAGATTCATTTTTGCATGTACGTTCACATCATATAGATTTGTTATTGTAAATTTTCATATTTTTTTCTATAAACTTGGTCAAATTTTATGAAGTTTGACTTCAGCCAAATCTAATATGCAGAGTAAATAAAAACGGAGGGAGTATATGGTGCTGCCAAGTCCTAATGCAAGACCGATTTCATATATCTATAACTATCATTTGTTCATTGCAATGCATGCAACAGGTTTCAATGGCAAGGGAAACCATCGTCATCATCAGCAGTGAAGAGAGTGATCACCGGACCACCTCAAATGATGCTTCGGAGGGCACTTCAGATGGAACTTCAGATGGCACTTCACATGGGAGTGACAGCTATAGCGGTGATGACGACAACTCTAGCGACTATGACACTGATGATAGTTTTGATGGAGATGGAGATGGCGACCACGATCCCATCGTGGCAGAAAGGGGTAAAGTTCTATATGGCTGGTCAGATATTAACTGAATCGTGAACTGTCTAAAGTTCAGGTTTGAGTAACACTTGATTACCACACTTTACTCTGTTTTGGTTCTAGATGACCCTGTTGCTTTGTTTCCAAATCAACATTGACTCAACTAGAGCTTAAATAGAGTAGAGTGTTTAGTTGTTAGTTTAAATTAATAAAATGTTGAATTTGCCCATGTTCTTACAAGATATTGTTGGGTATATGTCATTGGGTTAGCTATGTCCTCCATTTCTAGCTCATTGGAGTAGGCATTGATCATCAACCCAGTGCTGGTGTTCTAGATATTATGTATGAAATTATGAACTACTCTGACATCTAATTTTTTTTGATACAGGCCCGGGATACCAGTGGAGAGGAGGTTTCGAAAAGCACATCTTTTACGGCAACCACTTTACGCTAAACCAAAAGAGGTGGGACCGTCTCAAATCCTTAGTAAAGCAATTCAAACCTCCCATACCATACTATGTCTGCACCGTCACTCCCTCGATGATCATCAAAGGGAAGAGCAAGATGGTAAACACTTGGACTTTCTTTTTGCAAATCATATTTCTCCAGTTAAAATGCCATCATGTAACATTATTTATTTCCTTGGGCAATCAGTGCTTCTCAGTGGATTGCAGTAAGGAGTACCTGAAAGGTTATCTGGGAAAGCCCATGTTTGTGCCTGTCACCAACATTCATTTCGAAGGTTCTAAGGAGGTCTTGTTCAAGATGGGCAAGAAGGACGGGAGTGCGATCATGATGAAAAACTGGAGAGAAGTCATTGAGGGCGCCAAGATGAAAGACGGTCATATGGCTATCTTCAGGTTCATGGAAAGGAGGGGAGGTGGGCTTAAGTTGAACATGGCCAGTGGCCTGAACATTCGTTGACCCATGACTGAATGGCAGATTTTGATATGTATGTACTGGCAGTAGTTTGATGCTAGTTGTTATGATATGTATTTACTAGGCAGTAACTGGAACTTGGTAGTATCAGCTTTTGGGTCCAACTGGATATGAAGATCATCCATGAACTTGGCAGTAACTGGTACTAGGTAGTATCAGCTTTTGGGTCCAACTGGATATGAAGATCATCCAGTAAGTGGTAGTAGGAACTTGGCAGTAACTGCTAGTTGGTAGTATGAACTTATGTGACCTACAGTCCCTCGGTATACAAGTCTATATATGTGGCCTCCTGGTACCCTCCTTGATATCATTACCTTAGACTGCAATGATTTTTCCTTTTTTACCATATCATCCGGGTTTCATATGGATAAGATGCTAATTTCATATTGAAAACGAGGTTTCTGTGTTGGCTAGTAGGAGTTATTTGAAAATGAGGTTTGTATGTGTTGCAGAAAAAAATCATTGCACAAAAACTAAAAATAAAAATAAAATTAGTGCAAAAACTTGCGGCTGAAGGCTTTCATATTTCAAAAACGATGTTTCTGTTATTTTCATACCGGCATGCTATTTTCAAAATAGAGCAAATCAGCATATTATTTTGAAAACAGCATGCTATTTTGAAAAGAACATGTTATTTTAAAAAGAGCGTGCTATTTTACAAACAAAGCAAATCAGCATCTTATTTTTAAAACAGCATGCTATTTTGAAAAGAACATGCTATTTTAAAAAGAGCGTGCTATTTTAAAAACAGCATGCTATTTTAAAAAGAGCATACTATTTTAAGAATAGCATATTCAAAACAGCATGCTATTTTTCAGATCAGCATGCTATTTTTAAATCCACATATTCAAAACAGAATGCTATTTTGAAAACATAATTTTTCAAATCAGCATGCTATTTTAAAAATAGCATATTCAAAAAAGCATGCTATTTTGAAATCCGCATATTCAAAACAGCATGCTATTTTCAAATCAGCATGTTTTTTCCAAATCAGCATGCTATTTTTAAATCCGCATATTCAAAACAGCATGCTATTTTAAAAACATAATTTTTCAAATCAGCATGCTATTTTCAAAATAGCATATTCAAAAACGCATGCTATTTTTGAAATCAGCATGCTATTTTGAAATCCACATATTCAAAACAGCAAGCTATTTTCAAATCAGCATGTTTTTTTTCAAAGCAACGTTTTTCAAATGAGCATAATTTTAAATCAGCAATCAATTTTTAAATCAGCATTTTTTTAACCAACTTCACTAAAAGTTAGTATGCTTATTTTGTATTTCAAAATCAACATTTTTCAAGATTATTTGAAAATATCTCCCATTTTTTATATTAATTCAAAAATGAGGTTTCTATTTTGATACAATTTTGAAATTTTGTGCTCATAATAATAGGTTTTTGAGAAAATCCAACATGCTATTTACAAATTTATAAAATGAGATTTCTATTTTATATTTCAAGTCTGAAATTTGACTACACTTTGACCAAATTTCAGAAAAAAAATTCATGTAAAAAATGATAAAAATACAGAAAACCAACTTCACTAAAATTGCATTATTTGATGGTTTTAACATTTCAATCCGTCGATGTGTTGAGAAATCATAAGTAGGCTTCCATCTCGACTAGTCCATATTAAAATGAGGCTACCAATCAAACTAGGAATTCACGAAAATAGTGGCAGTCCATCAAATAGGTCAAATACATCCAAAACAAGGTGGATCATCGCACGGAAAACTGTCTAATTCATTTTGTTCTCACTCTTTGCACCCCAGAAATACATCTATTTTCTCTGCCTGACCCTGTGCACCTAAACATCCTGTCTCGACTTAACTTTAGCTTTCCTGCATGAATGAACGTTTGTTAATAGGATAGTGAAAACCCACAAGTATAGGGGATCAATTGTAGCTTTTTCGATAAATAAGTGTGTCAAACCCAACGAGGAGCTAAAGGTAGGATTTATATTCCCTTCAAGTTCTATCGACCACCGATACAACTCTACGCACACTTAACGTTTGCTTTACCTAGAACAAGTATGAAACTATTTTGTAGGTGTAAGGATAAGTTTGCAAGAATAAAACTAGAAGTACTTAGCTATAATAAAACTATGAGTATTTTGCAAGATAATATAAGTTAGTTGTTTAATAGAAAGATTTTGTGACACAAGAGAAAGATTTGTCCCGAGGCAATCGATAACTAGACCGATAATCATTATTGCAATTTTATATGAGGGAGAGGCATGAGCTAACATACTTTCCATACTTGGATCATATGCACTTATGATTGGAACTATAGCAGGCATCCGCAACTACTAAAGATCATTAAGGTAAAACACAATCATAGCATTAAGTAACAAGTCCTCTTTACTCCCATACGCAACAACCCCCTTACTCGGGTGTAAGCTTTTGTTACTCTAGCCACCCACTATAAGAGAATCATGAATGTATTGCAACACCCTACAGTGGGAAGCCTACACGCTTGCGCGACACGGAGGGAACCATAGGACGGCACCAAAATAAAACCTACAACTCAAACCAATCACAATCATCAATCAACCCATAGGACAAAACGAATCTACTCAAACATCATAGGATGGCAACACATCATTGGATAATAATATGTAGCATTAAGCACCATGTTTGAGTAGAGATTATAGCGAGGAGAAGTGGTGTTACACTGCTGCATAGAGGGGGAGAGAGTTGGTGATGACGGCGAAGAAGTTGTTGGCGTAGATCGTCATCACGAAGATTGCCCCGGCGGCGTTCCGACGCCACCGGGAGAGAGGGGGGAGAGCCCCCCTCCTTCTTCTTCTTCCTTGGCCTCCCCCCTAGATGGGAGGAGGGTTTCCCCTCTGGTCCATGGACGCCATGGCGCCGGAGGGGTAGGAGCCCCTCCGAGATTGGATCTCTCTCTCTGTTCTCTTCTGTTTCGCGTTCCTGTTTTCTGGTCGAAAACCGTTTCTTATATTCCCAAAGATCCGTAACTCCGATCGGGCTGAAATTTTAACACGATTTTTTCCCGATATTATCTTTCTTGCGGCGAAAGAAGGGGGTCAACCGACCTACGAGGGGCTCACGAGGCACCACGGCGCGCCCTACCCCCTAGGCGCGCCTTGGTGCCTGGTGGGGCCCACGAGCACCGTCTTGCGTTGATTCTTCTTCCCAAAAATCACATATATTCCAAAATAAATGTCCGTAAATTTTTATCGCGTTTGGACTTTGTTTGATATGGATATTCTGCGAAACAAAAAATGTGCAATAAATAGGAACTGGCACTGGGCACTGGATCAATATGTTAGTCCCAAAAAATAATAAAAAATGTTGCCAAAAGTATATGAAAATTGTAGAATATTGGCATGGAACAATCAAAAATTATAGATACGACGGAGATGTATCAGCATCCCCAAGCTTAATTCATGCTCGCCCTCGAGTAGGTAAATGATAAAAAAGATAATTTTTGATGTGGAATGCTACCTAGCATAATCTTGATCATGTAATCTAATCATGTCATGAATATTAAGACACGAGTGATTCAAAGCAATAGTCTATAGTTTGACATGAAGATATAAATACTCAAGCATACTAACAAACAATCATGTCTTTCAAAATATCAACGCTAAAGAAAGTTATCCCTAGCCCATTATGCTCAGTCATTGATCCATTCATGAAACACACTGAACATTAACTACACCCAATGCACAAGTATGACAATAGTGCTCTCAAGTTGGTGCTTTATAAGAGAAGATGGAGACTCAAAATAAAAATAAAAATGCATAAAATTAAAATAGATAGGCCCTTCGCAGAGGGAAGCAGAGATTTGCAGAGGTGCCAGAGCTCAAAGTTGAAAACAAAGATAAATTATTTTTGAGAGGCATGCTTTTCCTGTCAATGTCACGACCGAAAGTTTCCAATGTCTCCCATGCTAGACACATTATAGGCAGTTCCCAAACAGAAAATAAAGTTTACTCCCCCTCCACCATTCTTTCACAATCCATGGCTAGCCGTATCCACGGGTGCCTTCCAAACTTTCAACTTTCCAAGGGGGAGTTTATTTTTTTCATTTTAATTCATTGTGGGACTGGGCATCCCTATTACCTGCCACTTTCTCGTGCAATGACAAGTGAATAAACACTCATCGTGAGAATAACCCATCTAGCATGAAAGATATTGACCACCCCCTGTCGCTTCATGAGCGGTACGGGCACACAAAACGGATAGTTTTTTGAATGATTAGAGTTGGCACATGCAAATTTACTTGGAACGGCATGCAAACACCGCATATAGATAGGTATAGTGGACTCATTTGGCACAAATTTAGGTTTAAGGAATTGGATGCACAAGCTGCATTCCCGCTTAGTACAAATGGAGGCTAGCAAATAGATTGAGAAGCAACCAACCAGAAAACGAAAACGGACATAAACATGCATTGAGAATAACTAACACTGAATAATGCACCATAAGTAGGATATAACTTCATTGCATAACTATTGACTTTACGTGCATGCATAGGGAATCACAAACCTTAACACCAATATTCTTACTAAATCATAATTACTCACTAGCATAACTCACATATTATCATCTTCATATCGCAAAACTATTGCAAGGAATCAAACTTATCATTTTCAGTGATCTACACGTTTTATGTAGGATTTTATGACTAACCATATGTGAATGACCAATTCCCATTGACTCTCTAAATAGATATAAGTGAAGCATGAGAGTTTAATTCTTTCTACAAAAGACCATGCTCTAATAAGTATATGTGAAGCAAAAGAGCATTCTACAAATCAACCAAGGACTATCTCCTACCAGCATGGTGCATTATTAAAAGAAAAATAAAAGGCACATGACGCTCCAAGAATTTACGCATATCATGTGAACAAAACAAAAACCGAAACAGACCGATACTTGTTGAAGAAAGATGGGATGCCTTCCGGGGCATCCCCAAGCTTAGACGCTTGAGTCTCCTTGAATATTTACTTGGGGTGCCTTGGGCATCCCCAAGCTTGAACTCTTGCCTCTCCTTATTCTCCTCATATCGATACCTCCTCGATCTTCGAACACTTCATCCACACAAAACTTAACCGAACTTTTTATTAGAGGGTTAGTACATATAACATCAAATCCCATCATGTCCTGCTGTAACATTATTGTACAATTATAATCAAACATTACCCACTGTATGCTATCACAATTCTATGGCTCCTAAGTCAACGGGGATCAAAAAGATTTCAAACATAAGCAAATAACGAAACTATAACAGCAATCTGTGAAAACAGGACAGTCTGTAAAGATGCGGATGGTACATATACTTATGTAACTCCAAAAATTCTGAAAACTTAGGACAAAATAAAAAATTTGCATATAAGTACCTTGTAAAAATTTCAGAATTTTTTCATGTTCCAGTAAAAAATGTAAATTCACGCACTACAGCAAAAGTTTCTGTTTTTGCACTGTACACACCAAGCAAGCAATTTAAACATCCTAAAGGTAAATCTTGGCACATTATTTTTATAATACAATGGATTTGTACAAGGGGATAATTATTTTTGTTGAAAATTTTCTGTAATTAAGATTCACAAAGTTTCCGTGGGCATGAACAAAGTTCAAGGCATGCTTCCGCTTCCACAGTGCTCGCCTTTCTCACTTTCACTTTTCTTTTTGTAAAGTTTTAGGTTACCCTCTATATTTTTTTGTTTTTAAACTTTTTTAAAAGCAAACAACAGATTAAAATGACTCTCTAAAACTTCTGGGTTGTCTCCCTGGCAGCGCTTTCTTTAAAGCCATTAAGCTAGGCATAAAGTGCTCAAGTAATTGATCCACCCGGATCCCAAGGTATATCAAAGCCAATTTTAATTAACAATGATTTGTAATTTAGTAGTGAGCTCAAAGCAATATATATCATGCAATGACAAAGTCTAACTCTCTTCCTATGCATCGGCATGTCATAAAAGAACAATTCATGCACACATAATAAAGGCCGATACATAAAATAAGCAGTTTCTTGCAATTTTATTGTATTGGAAACATAGAGAGACGGAGATGTAGTTCCTATCTCATAATAATTGCAAGTAGGAGCAGTAAGCACATGCATATTATATTCATCAAAATCATCATGTGTAATAGTAAAATGCAACCCATCAATATAATCCTTAATAAGAGCAAACTTTTTCGATATAGTGTAGTTGAGAGAATTCAAAAAGATAATAGGACTATCATGTGTGGGTGCAATAGCAACAATTTAATGTTTAACATAAGGAACTATAGCAAGTTCATCTCCATAAGCATAATTCATATTGGCATCATGGCCACAAGCATAGCAAGCATCAATTTCATCAAAAAGGGATATTTCAAAAGAATCCAAGGGATCATAGCAATTATCATAGCATTCATCCTTCGGTAAGCACGAAGGGAAATTAAACAACGTATGATTTGAAGAGTTACTCCCATTAGAAGGTGGGCATGGGTAGCTAATCCGCTCTTCCTCCTTTTGTTCTTCGCTATCCTCGTCATCTTTTTCATCTAATGAGCTCACAGTGTCATCAATTTCTTCTTCCATAGATTCCTGCAAAATATTAGTCTCTTCCAAGGCAGCAGACATTCTCTCAATAAATTCCTTAACATAATAATTAGAAGCATAGTTTTCATAGCAATATTTAAGTATGACAAAATTTTCAGATTTGTAAAGAGTAGCATCATACTTTTCAATCAAAAAAGCAATTTCATAAGCACCCTTAAAAGCAACAAATTCTTCAATTTGTTCAATCTCATAGTAACTATAAACACCTTTAGCATAAGAAGATACGATTCCATTATCACTAAACTCACATTGGTAGGGAAGGTGTTTCTTAGGGTCTTCAGAACAACAAGTAAAATCATATATTTCGCATAAATTCCAAGCATAGCAATGCATAGTATTAATATGATGCCATAAAAGTTTCCCTTTTTGAGATAAGCGATGTCGCACAAAATGAGCATGCTCATCTAATGATTTTCCCTCAACTAAGCTAGTTGAGTTTTCAGCACGACCACATAGGGATCGAAGATGATCCAAGTAGAAAGCTTCAGCAGTATGATAGATTTTGGGTGGTTCTTCAACCATTGGGTTAGCAAGTACAACTAATTTTTTTGGTATTTTGCATGTCCTACCCACAACTAAAGATAAAAAACAAGAGCACAAAATAAAAATTACTTAGTGATAAAGTAAACAAGCACACACGAGAATATTCACCCCACGCTATTGCTCCCCGGCAACGGCGCCAGAAAAGGGTCTTGATAACCCACAAGTATATGGGATCAATTGTAGCTTTTTTGATAAATAAGAGTGTCGAACCCAACGAGGAGCTAAAGGTAGGATTTATATTCCCTTCAAGTTCTATCGACCACCGATACAACTCTACGCACACCTAACATTTGCTTTACCTAGAACAAGTATGAAACTATTTTGTAGGTGTAAGGATAAGTTTGCAAGAATAGAACTAGAAGTACTTAGCTAGAATAAAACTACGAGTATTTTGCAAGATAATATAAGTTAGTTGTTTAGTAGAAAGCTTTTGTGACACAAGAGAAAGATTTGTCCCTAGGCAATCGATAACTAGACCGGTAATCATTATTGCAATTTTATATGAGGGAGAGGCATGAGCTAACATACTTTCCATACTTGGATCATATGCACTTATGATTGGAACTCTAGCAAGCATCCGCAACTACTAAAGATGTGATGCCCCGACTTAATCGTGCACTAATCATACACGCAAATGCACACGATCAAGCCTAAGGACTCACTTGAAGATATCACAACACAACTCTAAACACAAAAATAAAAGTCATACAAGCTTTATATTACAAGCCAGGGGCCTCGAGGGCTCGAATACATAAGCTTGAGTCATACAAGCATCAGCGGAAGCATCAGATATCTTAGTACAGACATAAAAGTTAAACATATATGCCTTAAGAAGGAGGGGCAAAACAACGACATAAGATCGAAAAGGCGCAGGCCTCCTGCCTGGGTGCCTCCTATCTACTCCTGGTCGCCAGCGGTCTCCACGTAGTAGTACTCTCCACCAGAGGGGTAGTAGTAGTCGTCGACATGGGCAGCTGGCTCCGGGGCTCCGTCATCTGATCGCAGCAATCGGGTATAGGGAAAAAGGGAAAGCAAAGCAACCGTGAGTACTCATCCAAAGTACTCTCAAGACTTACATCAGATCTATTCTACCTATGCATCGGTATCAAAGAAGGGCTGAATCAGTGGACAGGACTGCAGAAATGCCATAATAGAGAGCAAGGCCTAGCCTATCGAAGACTAGCATCTTTAGCGTCTTGCAGCATTAGAAGAGTGCAGATTAGTACAAGAATATAATAGTAGCAACAAGTATAATAGTAACTATGCCCAGAGATCCTTCCTCGACTCCCTGCGAGAAAGCAATCCTGGAGCTAACATCTTAAACCAGTTCTAGTTGTAGAAGATCGAGATATTTTTTCGAGCGTCCTGTTACCGTGGATACGGCTATTCGAATAGATATACTTCCCTGCAGGGGTGCACCAACTTACCCAACACGCTCGATAAACTCTGGCCGGACACACTTGCTTGGTCCATGCCCGGCCTCGGCTGATCAACACGTCGTAGCCCTACCTAGGCTCAACAGAGAGGCCAGCACGCCGGTCTACAACCTAAGTGCTCAGGGGTCTTGGGCCCATCGCCCTTTGCACTCCTGCGCGTTGCGTGGGCGGCCGGGAGCAGACCTAGCCCCCTTAATACAAGCGCGGGCGTTCCCTGTCCAACCCGGCGCGCACCGCTCAATCGCTGACGTCTGAAGAACTTCGGCTGATCCATACGACGCCGAGTGCCCATACTATTCCCGCGTGGTGGTTAGTGCGAAAAGGCCAGAGGCCTGCTCAGATCGGGTTGCACGACAGAAGCTTCATCGGAGGTGGTGAAAGAGGAATCACCCTCGGTAACCCACGACCGACTAGCTGTACTACAGAGGCAACATCGGGAGTGAGATAAGAGGTATCACCCTCGGCACTCGTTGGTAACTCTGTAGAGTCATACAACTTAGGGGGTGTGCGGTGATGTGCTGGTCTCAGCCCGTCGATCACCTCGATCGGGGCACTAGTACTAGAGCGGGGCAACTAGGACAAGGAAGAGGGGCCACAGATGGATCACTAACAACCTATACTAAGCATTTAGGATAGCAGGTAAGGTATCAAGCAGTTTACAAAAATAGGCTATGCATCAGATTAGGTATTCGGAACAATAACTATAGCAATTCTAATGCAAGCATGAGGGAGAAAGAATAGGTGATATAGGCATGTTCAAGGGGGTTTGCTTGCCTGGAAGCTCTGCGGCAAAGGAGGGGTCGTCGGGGATGTAGCAGTCCTCCGGGGCAGCGTCGGTCTCGGGGTCTAACGGGGAAGAAGAGGGGGAAGAAACAATAAATAAAAGCAAACAGATGCAACACAATGCATGGCATGGCAAAATGCAGTGCTGGTGGTGACCTAGTGCAAGGCTACACGTTGTAGACGAAGCGGGAGAATATCTGGGATATTTTCCCGGCCTTTAGGCAGTTTTCGGTATACTGAACCGGAGGGGAAGGTTCCATATTCAGATAGTTAGGAGTGATGGTCAAGCATTTTGACCACGTATTCAGATTCGTCTCGTTTTTCTGATCAACTTTCATGTTGAAAACTTTTCGATCCGAGCTACGGTTTATTTTCTATGATTTTTCAAAGATTTAAACCTTTTTCTGAAAATCCTGGAATTTAAATCTAATTCGAAAATTAACAGAAATGGAAATACTACGTCAGCAAGATGGCAGCATGACGTCAGCAAGTCAACCCAGCTGTTCCAGGTCAAACCTGACAGCTGGGTCCCACATGTCATACCAAGTGGTTTAAACAGAGGGATTAAATTAACTAACAGTAGCTAGTTAGAGGGTGGGCCCCAGGTGTCAGTGTCTAATTAAGTTAATAGGTTAATTTTAATTAGCAAATTAGTTAAACTAACGGTGGGGCCCGCATGTCAACGGCACTGTGTTGTCACGCCAGCAGGGTTAACCGGTCAACGCGGTCAACCGTGCCGCGGGACCCACTGGTCAGTGACCCAGGGGGTCACACGTGGCTGCCAGCACGGCGGCTGCCGGCGTTTAGCCGCCGGTGACCTCCAAACGCGGTGGAGAGCCACGGGAGTCGCGGGAAAATGGCTACGCGCGGCCATTTAGCGCACGAGAGGGCGCGTTCGAACGTGCGGAGTGCGGCGCATCGATTGGTGGCGGTTACGTCGCCGGAGTCGGCCGGAGTCGACGACGGCAAGCACGCGGGCGGTGCCGGAGTTCGGGCGTTGATGGATCCGGCGACGCAGGGCACAGCAAACGAAATGGGTGACGGCGTTCGACTCCTACAAGCTCCAAGAGCTCGGCTATGAGCTCGGTTGAGCGTGACAGTGGCTATGACTATGTCGGCGAGCTCATCGGCGGCGAGGGGTGCGGCCATGGCGAGATCAGCGACTACAGGCGCGGAAAGAAGCAGGAGAGAGAGGGAAACCGTGCGGGGGCTCATTGAGTGGCGCACGGTGGCCGTTGCGGAGTTTAGGAGCAGAAGACGGCGGCGAATCGACGGGGAAGAAGACGGTGACCGAGGAGGAAGAAGACGAGGCAGGGCGGCGTTGCGGTGCTCCTCGGCTTGCGCTCGTGGACGGGGTCGACGTAGTCGACGACGGCGAGGACGACGGGCACGAAGAGGAGGTGAGGCGAGGTCGATGGCGAGCGGCGACGGACGCGCTCGGGCGTCGGTGGGAGCGGGCGAGAGAGAGGCGAGAGAGGAGCGGCGAGTAGATGAGGACGCCAGGGGGGTCAAGGGCATCGACCTTATCCACTCGACGGCCCCTGTAGCGCCGCGTTGTCGGTGTTTCGCCGGTGCGCGCGCGCGCGTCCACAGCTACGACGACACGGGGAGGAGAGATAGCGGGAGGAGGGAGAAGGGCCGGAGTGGGCTGGACCAAGTGCACTGTGCACTTAGGCCCAGTCAGTTTAGGCCTTTTTATTTTTCTTTTCTGTTTTTCTTTTACAGAAAGGAATTGAAAAATATTTGAGCTGCCAAATGCATTTAGTAAAATGTGAAACTAGTCCACAAAATTACATTGCATTATTCTGCACTGCCACAAAAAGTTTGGGCAATTTTGGAATCCATTTGAATTTTTCATAAATTGAAATGGCATTTAAATTGCTGTTTTAGCACTGTTTAATTGCCCTAGTCCACATTTAGCAAATAGGTGATGTTGTTTTCCTGAACAAGAAATTGTTTTGTAATATTTGCTACAACATGAACTATTTTCCAGTAATTTTTGAGCAACTTCAAATTTCACTTATGATTTGAATTGAATTCAGTGGAGGAATTTGAAATGAGATATTAATCCACTTTGATCAAGCATTGCAAATCACAGTGTCTTAGCATAATCATCATGGATTAATGTAGCTCATTACACAGGGGTGTTACAATTCTCATCCTCAAAAAGAAATTCTCGTCCCGAGAATTCAGGAGGTAGAAGGAAAAAGATCGGGGTATTCCTCCCGAAAACTATCCTCGCGTTCCCAAGTGGCTTCATCTTCAGTATGACTTGACCACTGCACTTTAAGGAACTTGGTTGTCTTCTGACGGGTCCGATGTTCAGCTTGATCGAGAATGCGGATCGGATGCTCTTTATAAGATAGGTCATCTTGCAAATCAAGCAATTCATGATCCACTGCTCGGTGCAAAGATTCCTTGAAGCAACGGTGAAGTTGCGACACATGGAAGACATCGTGGATGTGAGAGAATTGCGGTGGCAACTCCAATTTATATGCCACATGTCCACGTCTGGCGAGAATGCGAAAGGGGCCGATGTAGCGAGGAGCTAACTTGCCCTTGATTCCAAAGTGGTGAGTGCCCTTCATAGGAGTGACACACAGATAAGCTTGCTCACCAGGTTGATAGATTGATCCCAGTGTTTTCGATCATAATTGCTTTTCTGGCGAGACTGGGCCGCTTTAAGATTTTCCCGCACGATACGGACTTGCTCTTCAGCGTGTTGGACAATATCCGGACCAATGAGCGGTCGTTCCCCAGTTTCTGACCAATTCAGAGGGGTCCGACACTTACGTCCATAAAGAACCTCGAAGAGGGCCATTTTCAAGCTAGCTTGATAGCTGTTGTTGTAAGAGAATTCTGCATATGGGAGAGATTCTTCCCACTTCTTGCCAAATGAGATGACACAAGCACGCAGCATATCTTCAAGCACTTGATTAACTTGCTCAACTTGGCCTTGGGACTGAGGGTGATAAGCAGACTCCGGTTTATATGAGTTCCCATAGCTTCTTGGAAACTTGCCCAGAACTTAGAGGTGAAAAGGCTGCCACGATCTGAACTGATCTCCTTCGGAATACCATGGAGTGATACAATTCTGGAGATATACAGATCTGCTAACTGACTAGCGGTGATCGTCTCCTTGACTGGCAAAAAGTGTGCAACTTTGGAGAGTTGATCGATGACGACAAGAATAGCACCATGACCCTTCTGTGACCTGGGAAGACCAATGATAAGATCCATTTGCACTTTGTCCCATTTCCATTCAGGAATAGGAAGCGGTTGCAGAATTCCAGCAGGTTTCTGATGTTCTGCCTTAACGCGACGGCAAATGTCACATTCGGCAACATATCGAGCAATGTCCTGCTTCATTTTAGACCACCAGTACCTTTGTCGGAGATCACGATACATCTTGGTGCTACCCGGATGAATAGACAGTGGTGTATCATGTGCCTCCTTCATAACTTTGTCGGTCATAAGCTCAAACCAAGGTACTACAATGCGATCTCTGAAATACAAAGTTCCATCTTCAGCAAGCGAGAAATCTCTGTACTTTTCAAGGTTAAGATCTCTTTTCATCTGATCAACTTCAGCATCCTTTGCTTGTGTAGACTTAACAGCTTTCTCAAGATCTGGCTGTATAACAAGGGTATTAAGAGAACCCTGTGGAACGATAAGAAGGTTCAACTTGCGCAGTTCTTCATAAAGATGGGGTTGAGCTCGCTGAACCATGAGGTTGTTACAATAGGACTTGCGGCTCAAGGCATGGGCCATTACATTAGCTTTGCTAGGGGTATATGAAATACCGCAGTCATAGTCCGTAATCGTTTCCAATCATCGCTGTTAGCGGAGATTGAGATCCGGCTGAGTAAACAAATACTTCAGACTTTGATGATCAGTGTATATCTCACATCGATTACCAAGGAGGTAATGTCGCCACAGCTTCAATGCATATATCACTGCAGCAAGTTCAAGATCATGCACTGGGTAATTTTCTTCATGAGGGCACAACTATCGTGAGGCATAAGCAATCACTCTGCGTTCTTGCAATAGGACACAGCCTAATCCCTGACGAGAGGCGTCGCAATAAATCACGAAGCCTTTGCGAGAATCCAGAGGAGCAAGCACTGGTGCAGATGTCAGCTTGTCCTTGAGGGTTTGGATGCTTTCCTGACACTTGTCTGTCCACTCAAACTTAACGCCCTTGTGAAGCAGATTAGTCAGAGGCTTGGCAATCTTTGAGAAGTTCTCGACAAATCGACGGCAATAGCTTGCGAGTCCGAGGAAACTTCTGACTTGCTTGACATTCTTCGGGGGAGTCCAGTCAAGAATAGCCCGAACTCGTTCTGGGTTAACAGCAATGCCATCCTTGGAAATCACATGACCAAGGTAGGTTACTTCAGATAACCAGAATTCACACTTGGAATACTTGGCATATAGCTGATGCTCTCGAAGCTTTTCCAGAACAAGACGAAGATGTTCAGCATGTTCTTCCTTATTCTTGGAATATACCAGAATATCATCCAGATAAACCACGACGAATTTGTCGAGGTAATCCATGAAGATATAATTCATCAGGTGGGAGAATGTTGCTGGAGCATTAGTTAAGCCGAATGACATGACAGTGTACTCATAAGAGCCATAGTGAGTAACGAAGGCGGTCTTGGGAATATCCTCTTCGCGGACCCGGATCTGATGATAACCCAACCTCAAGTCGAGTTTAGAGAATACTGAAGATCCAGCAAGTTGATCATACAGATCGTTGATCCGAGGAAGCAGATACTTATTCTGAATGGTTGCCTGGTTGATAGGTCGGTATTCTTGGGCCAACCGGTTCGTACCATCTTTCTTCTTGACAAAGAGAGAAGGTGCTCCCCAGGCAGAGGAACTTGGACGAATGAAACCCTTGCCAAGTGATTTGTCGAGTTCCTCTTTAAGCTCAAGGAGTTCATGCGGAGGCATCTTGTAGGGACACTTCGCAATAGGAGTGGTGCCTGGTTTTAGGTCGATGACAAACTCGACAGCTCTAGCAGGGGGTACTCCTGGAAGTTCTTCCGGAAAGACATCTTGGAAGTCGCGAACGATTGGAACGTTTTCGATCCCCTCAAGAGGAGAAGCGTTCAACGCATTTAATGCATAAATCTGAGCCTCAGCACTTTGAACGAGATGAGCATGGTAATTTACTAGCTCATCTGATGGGTGCAGGAGGTGTACGACTTTGGTGGCACAATTGATTAAGGCGGTATGAGCCTTCAACCAATCCATTCCCAGAATGAGGTCAACTTTGGAAGACTTCAAAACAATGGGAAAAGCACGAAACTCTAACCCTTCAATATCAATGGTGACATCGGGGCTGAACAACGAGGTTTGACATTGGCCCGCGGGAGTGTTAACTACTAGTGATTGGGGTAGCTCTTCACATTTAACGTCATGCATGCATGCAAAATGTTCTGATATGAAAGAATGCGATGCTCCTGAATCAAATAAAATAGAAGCTGGTACTGAGTTAACGAGAAGAATACCCATCACAGTCTCTGGTTGGTCTTGAGCTTCAGCCATGTTGACATGATAAGCCTGTCCACGATCATATGAAGGCCTGGCATTGTTGTTGCGGGGCTGATTGTTACCACGGACATTCCCACGGCCAGCTGGCGGGAGCATAAGCTGATTCTAGATCTGGGAGCAGTCTCTGGTACGGTGACCTGGATGGCCACACTTGAAGCAGAGTCCATTGTCGGGACGGTGAGCAGGAGCTCAAAACGGTGCATCTTGGGGTCTTGGCTGCCTCAGAGGTGGAGGAGGCATACGAGGTGCAACATACGATGGCCTTGGAACAGGTACAGTTGGGCGGTACATGCTGTGAGGGATCCAAATACAGCGCTTCTGGGAAGACGAGCACGAAGATGAGCCCGCTTCACGGGTGCGCTTAAGAGCGTCCTTGTGATCCTTCAGACCAGTCTCAACCTGTATAGCCTTGTTCACCAAGGTGGCGAAGTCGGCAAAGTCCTGGACTAGCAGTGCAAGCTTGATATCTGGATTGAGCCCTTCAAGGAACTTCTCTTGTCTGCGCGCATCAGTAGCAATATCCTCTTCAGCGTAGCAAGATAGTTCCAGAAATTCCCGCTGATAGGCTTCCACAGACTTGTTGCCCTGGGTAAGGTTGCGGAACTCACGCTTCTTTCGGTCCATAACTCCTTGTGGAATGTAACGGGCACGGAAAGCAGCTTTGAACTACATCTAGGTGATGATGGTTCCAGCAGGTAGGGTATGCCTGTGGGTGTCCCACCATTGGGCTGCGGGACCCTTCAGAAAGTATGATGCAAAAGTGACATAGCTGGCTGGGGCCACATTCATAGACTCCATCTCGAAAGTGATGTCGCGGAGCCAGTCATCAGCGTCAAGCGGCTGAACTGAGTTGCGGAAAATGGTTGGGTTCAAGCACACAAACTCTTGCAAGGTTATTGCGGCTGGCTGCTGGTTGGCATTGGGACGAGGAAACTGATCCATGAGTCCTTGCATAAACTGACGGTGCATTTCGAATTGTTGCATCATTGCAGCCATATAGTCGGCGGCGGTGGATTGTTGGCACCACGGCCACGACCTGAGGGTCTAACCATCCTACTAAAATTCAACAGGGGTAGTTTAGCAACGAGCATTGCAGAAGTATGGATTCATTCATGAAGTAACACGCACAACAAAAAGAAGTGCAATAGATACATCATCATAGTCAACAAGACATGCAGATCCATACATAAGGTCGGTTACAAGCCAGCGTTACAACAGCGAAAGGGAAAGCTAGACAACTAGGTGGCACGCAAGCACGCGGTGGAGGGATACAACAACGGGACATAGCGATAGCTACATCAACGTCGGAGAAAACCACTGAAGCCAGGCAGCTGCAGGTGACGACGTAGGGTACCCTTGATGTAAGGATCCTGCGCTCCATGAACACTCTGGTGCAGAACCTGGTTCCAAACTGGAAGAAGAGGGCCACGTGGAGGAGTACAACCTCCAACAGCAGGCCACTCAAGACCTGGTGGCATCTCCGTCCTGCGCGGGTAAAGGATATACTATGGATGCATCCTCGCACTGACTGCTGGTAGCAACTGTGTCAGAGCGTCGTAAAGACGAGCACGAGTGGCGTACAACTCGACAGCAAGAGCTCGAGCAGTGCGGTCCAGAGCCTAAGTGTACTGTACCAAAACCTGCGGGTCATAGCGACGCAGCACGTAAGGAGTACAAACAACAGTGTAATATCCAGTCTCATCCCCAGCGGGGGCATACGGGATGTATCTGAAAGAAGTCTCCTCCAAGCAACTGTTGTGCTCTCCACGGAGACGGGCAATAGCAGTATAGGCAGCATCATGGACGGCCATGTCGACAGTCACTCCAACACCATGAAAGGTGTGCAACTCAGTGATGGAGTTGTTCTGCCGATCAAAGATACGAACCACGGCGTGGTACTGCTCCTGGTTGAACTCGCGGTAATCCTCGTAAATTGTGTACTTGGGGTACCAGCGGTATCCCAGCCTGGTCAAGAGATCGACCAAAATAGCAGGGAACCCAGTCGCATCAAGAGCCATAGTGTGGCGTACGAGCTGTCTTGCGGGACTCATCTGAAACAAGGAGTGCAAGAAGTCAAATGATAGTGTGAGAAGCATAAGATAGCATTGGAAAGAAATGTTGCAGATAATCCAGCTCTCCGGGTGAACGTGATCACGAGAACCTATATTAGAGTTAGCAAAATCTTTGACCCGAAAGGAAGAGAAATCAGAGTCCCAGAGTAAGGAAGAGGAATAAAAGATCCTAATACCACCCATTGGCGACGTGGGCCCGTAAGCCACACAGCCATGTTAGTAAAATCGTTTTTCAAAGACTAGACTCAACTTCGGCCAAGGAGTTGGAAAGCGGGAATCCTACAGGCAGTCGGCTCTGATAGCAACTTGTGACACCCCGACTTAATCATGCACTAATCATACACGCAAATGCACATGATCAAGCCTAAGGACTCACTTGAAGATATCACAACACAACTCTAAACACAAAAATAAAAGTCATGCAAGCTTTATATTACAAGCCAGGGGCCTCGAGGGCTCGAATACATAAGCTTGAGTCATACAAGCATCAGCGGAAGCATCAGATATTTGAGTACAGACATAAAAGTTAAACAGATATGCCTTAAGAAGGCGGGGCAAAACAACGACATAAGATCGAAAAGGCATAGGCCTCCTGCCTGGGTGCCTCCTATCTACTCCTGGTCGTCAGCGGTCTCCAAGTAGTAGTACTCTCCACCAGAGGGGTAGTAGTAGTCGTCGACAGGGGCAGCTGGCTCTGGGGCTCCTTCATCTGATCGCAGCAATCGGGTATGGGGAAAAGGGGAAAGCAAAGCAACCGTGAGTACTCATCCAAAGTACTCGCAAGACTTACATCAGATCAATTCTACTTATGCATCGGTATCAAAGAAGGGCTAAATCAGTGGACTGGACTGCGGAAATGCCAGAATAGAGAGAAAGGCCTAGCCTATCGAAGACTAGCATCTTTAGCGTCTTGCAGCATTAGAAGAGTGCAGATTAGTACAAGAATATAATAGTAGCAACAAGTATAATAGTAACTATGCCCAGAGATCCTTCCTCGACTCCCTGCGAGAAAGCAATCCCGGAGCTAACATCTTAAACCAGTTCTAGTTGTAGAAAATCGGGATATTTTCCGAGTGTCCTGTTACCGTGGACACGGCTATTCGAATAGATATACTTCCCTGCAGGGGTGCACCAACTTACCCAACACGCTCGATAAACTCTGGCCGGACACACTTGCTTGGTCCATGCCCGGCCTCGGCTGATCGACACGTCGTAGCCCTACCTTTGCACTCCTGCGCGTTGTGTGGGCGGCCGGGAGCAGACCTAGCCCCCTTAATACAAGCGCGTGCGTTCCCAGTCCAACCCGGCGCGCGCCGCTCAATCGCTGACGTCTGAAGAACTTCGGTTGATACATACAACGCCGAGTGCCCATACTATTCCCGCGTGGTGGTTAGTGCGAAAAGGCCAGAGGCCTACTCAGATCACATATCATAACCCATTAGTGTGTTGGGAGCTCACGGAAACGAGCAGAGATCCACGATCATGTGACCCCGTCGCCCTGTCTCGTGGACTTACGGCAAGGGCTAGGAATGCCCGGCTGTGCCACGTAATCATCACACGGGTGCCCTCATGGTCAACCCGACTCCACATCTCTCGCGGGTACCCCTCGGAGCCGACCCGAATTTGTCAGGTATCTGTAGTAAAGTCAAAGTATCCGTGTGTCCATAACATCAAGAAGGAACCCGAGGAATCACCCTTGTTGGATTCCCACTCGATGTATCCGACAAGGTGAACCCAGAGGAATCACCCTCGATGGCATTCACACTTGCGGGGTTGCACGACAGAAGCTTCATCGGAGGTGGTGAAAGAGGAATCACCCTCAGTAACCCACGACCGACTAGCTGTACTACAGAGGCAACATCGGGAGTGAGATACGAGGAATCACCCTCGGCACTCATTGGTAACTCTGTAGAGTCGTACAACTTAAGGGGTGTGCGGTGATGTGCTGGTCTCAACCCGTCGATCACCTCGATCGGGGCACTAGTACTAGAGTGGGGCAACTAGGACAAGGAAGAGGGGCCACAGATGGATCACTAACAACCTATACTAAGCATTTAGGATAGCAGGTAAGGTATCAAGCAGTTTACAAAAACAGGCTATGCATCAGATTAGGTATTCGGAACAATAATTGTAGCAATTCTAATGCAAGCATGAGGGAGAAATAATAGGTGATATAGGCATGTTCAAGGGGGTTTGCTTGCCTGGAAGCTCTGCGGCAAAGGAGGGGTCGTCGGGGATGTAGCAGTCCTCCGGGGTAGCGTCGGTCTCGGGGTCTAACGGGGAAGAAGAGGGGGAAGAAACAATAAATAAAAGCAAACAGATGCAACACAATGCATGGCATGGCAAAATGCAGTGCTGGTGGTGACCTAGTGCAAGGCTACACGTTGTAGACGAAGCAGGAGAATATCTGGGATATTTTCCCGGCCTTTAGGCAGTTTTCGGTATACTGAACCGGAGGGGAAGGTTCCATGTTCAGATAGTTAGGAGTGATGGTCAAGCATTTTGACCACGTATTCGGATTCGTCTCGTTTTTCTGATCAACTTTCATGTTGAAAACTTTTCGATCCGAGCTACGGTTTATTTTCTATGATTTTTCAAAGATTTAAACATTTTTCTGAAAATCCTGGAATTTAAATATAATTCGAAAATTAACAGAAAAGGAAATACTACGTCAGCATGATCTCAGCATGACGTCAGCAAGTCAACCCAGCTGTTCCGGGTCAAACCTGACAGCTGGGTCCCACATGTCATACACAGTGGTTTAAACAGAGGGATTAAATTAACTAACAGTAGCTAATTAGAGGGTGGGCCCTAGGTGCCAGTGTCTAATTAAGTTAATAGGTTAATTTTAATTAGCAAATTAGTTAAACTAACGGTGGCGCCCGCATGTCAGCGGCACTGTGCTGCCACGTGAGCAGGGTTGACCGGTCAACGCGGTCAACCGAGCCATGGGACCCACTGGTCAGTGACCGAGGGGGTCACACGTGGCTGCCAGCGCGGCGGCTGTCGGCGTTTAGCCGCCGGCGACCTCCAAACGCGGCGGAGAGCAACGGGAGTCACCGAAAAACGGCTACTCGTGGCCATTTAGCGCGCACGAGGGCGCGTTCGAACGTGCGGAGTGCGGCGCATCGATTGGTGGCGGTTACGTTGCCGGAGTCGGCCGGAGTCGACGACGGCGAGCACACAGGCGGCGCCAGAGTTCGAGCGTTGATGGATCCGGCGACGCAGGGCACAGCAAACGAAATGGGCGATGGCGTTCGACTCCTACGAGCTCCAGGAGCTTGGGCATGAGCTCGGGTGAGCGTGACAGCGGCTACGGCTACGTCGGTGTGCTCATCGGTGGCGAGGAGTGCGGCCATGCCGAGATCGGCGAATACAGGCACGGAAAGAAGCAAGAGAGAGAGGGAAACCGTGCGGGGGATCACCGAGTGGCGCACGGTGGCCGTTGTGGAGTTTAGGAGCAGAAGACGGCGGCGAATCGACGGGGAAGAAGATGGTGACCGAGGAGGAAGAAGACGAGGCAGGGCGGCATTGCGGTGCTCCTTGGCTTGCGCTCGTGGACAGGGTCGACGTAGTCGACGACGGCGAGGACGACGGGCATGAAGAGGAGGCGAGGCGAGGTCGATGGCCGCGGCTACGATGGCGAGCGGCGACGGACGCGCTCGGGCGTCGATGGGAGCGAGCGAGAGAGAGGCGAGAGAGGAGCGGCGAGTGGACGAGGACGCCAGGGGGGGTCGAGGGCGTCGACCTTATCCCCTCGATGGCCCCTGTAGCGCTGCGGTGTCGGCGTTTCGCCGGTGCTCGCGCGCGCGTCTACGGCGACGACGACACGGGGAGGAGGGAGAAGGGCCGGAGTGGGCTGGGCCAAGTGCACTGTGCACTTAGGCCCTGTCGGTTTAGGCATTTTTATTTTTCTTTTCTGTTTTTCTTTTACAGAAAGGAATTGAAAAATATTTGAGCTACCAAATGCATTTAGTAAAATGTGAAACTAGTCCACAAAATTACATTGCATTATTCTGCACTGCCACAAAAAGTTTGGGCAATTTTGGAATCCATTTGAATTTTTCATAAATTGAAATGGCATTTAAATTGCTGTTTTAGCACTGTTTAATTGCCCTAGTCCATATTTAGCAAATAGGTGATGTTGTTTTCCTAAACAAGAAATTGTTTTGTAATATTTGCTACAACATGAACTATTTTTCAGCAATTTTTGAGCAACTTCAAATTTCACTTATGATTTGAATTGAATTCAGTGGAGGAATTTGAAATGAGATATTAATCCACTTTGATCAAGCATTGCAAATCACAGTGTCTTAGCATAATCATCATGGATTACTGTAGCTCATTATAGAGGGGTGTTACAAAAGATCATTAAGGTAAAACCCAACCATAGCATTAAGTAACAAGTCCTCTTTACTCCCATACGCAACAACCCCTTACTCGGGCGTAAGCTTCTGTCACTCTAGCCACCCACTATAAGCGAATCATGAACGTATTGCAACACCCTACAGTAGGAATCCCACACGCTTGCGCGACACGGAGGGCACCATAGGGCAGCACCAAAATAAAACATACAACTCAAACCAATCACGATCATCAATCAACCCATAGGACAAAACGAATCTACTCAAACATCATAGGATGGCAACACATCATTGGATAATAATATGTAGCATTAAGCACCATGTTTAAGTAGAGATTACAGCGGGGAGAAGAGGTGTTACACCGCTGCATAGAGGGGGAGAGAGTTGGTGATGACGGCGGCGAAGTTGTTGGTGTAGATCGTCGTCACGATGATTGTCCCGGCGGCGTTTCGGCGCCACCGGGAGAGAGGGGGAGAGAGCCCCCCTCCTTCTTCTTCCTTGGCCTCCCCCCTAGATGGGAGGAGGGTTTCCCCTCTGGTCCATGGCCGCCATGGCGGCGGAGGGGCAGGAGCCCCTCCGAGATTATCTCTCTCTCTGTTCTCTTCAATTTTGCGTTTCTGTTTTCTGGCCAAAAACCGTTTCTTCTATTCCCGGAGATCCGTAACTCCGATCAGGCTGAAATTTTAACACAATTTTTACCTAATATTATATTTCGTGCGGCGAAAGAAGGGGGTCAACCGACCTACGAGGGGCTCACGAGGCACCACGGCGCGCCCTAACCCCCTGGGCGCACCCTTGTGCCTTGTGGGGCCCACGAGCACCGTCTTGCGTTGATTCTTCTTCCCCAAAATCACATATATTGCAAAATAAATATCCATAAATTTTTATCGTGTTTGGACTTTGTTTGATATGGATATTCTGCGAAACAAAAAACATGCAACAAACAGGAACTGGCACTGGGCACTGGATCAATATGTTAGTCCCAAAAAATAATATAAAATGTTGCCAAAAGTATATGAAATTTGTAGAATATTGGCAGGGAACAATCAAAAATTATAGATACGATGGAGACCTATCAGATAGCAAAGAAGATTTGAACGTGTACATGACACATGAACACAACAAACACTAACTTCACTGATTTTCTCTTCACAGTTGCAGAAGCTAACTTCACAGCTCTTGTTACCACAGCCTTTGCTACATTCCTAGCATGCCTTTTTGTCTTCATCACACCTTTGACCTGTTCTTTACCGCCCTTCCTAGAGTCTTTCCTGGAAAAGTTAAGAAACGTCAACACGGCTCTAACAAAGACCTGACTTGTAGAGCAGACATGTAACTACAGACACTAACTTCACTGGTTTTGTTTGTGCACCCTTTGTTCAACATTCCTAGCAGGCACTTCCTTGTCATATTGCTTTTTCTTCCTCCCAGCTTTGACCTTTCCAGCGCACTTGCGTTTCCTGCAAAAAATGAAATAGATGAATAGGCAGCCAACATTCGAAAACATGTTTAACTACGCATAACAGCGCTAAATGCCCACTTGTTTGGTTTTGCATAATCTTCTTCTGCATCCTCCAATGGTCTCTTCCTACCCTTCCGCAGCCTACCATCCTTCAATGGTCTCTTCGTACCCTTCCGCAGCCTACCATCCTTCAATGGTCTCTTCGTACCCCTCCGCAGCCCACCATCTTCTACATATGAATCTTCCTCTTCTTCTGCATCTGAATCTTCCTCTTCTTCGGTATCTGAATCTTCCTCTTCTTCGGTATCTGAATCTTCCTCTTCTGTATCTGAGTCTTTCTCTTCTCTCTTCCTCCTCCTTGTGCCCTTTGATTTCCCTGAATCTTTCCTGCTTAAATTGAAGAAAAATATGTGAACACTCTCCCAGAGAACATATTACATTGTAAGCATGTATGGAAATAAACAATGAGATAAACATGTGCACTAACTTCATTGGTTTTTTTTTCCTCTCATCCGCTCATGCCTAGATTTAATTCTCTTGTTGGATTCTTCGGTAGTTGGTCTCCCTTTGGAACTATTTTGATAGGATTTTCCACGTCATCAGTGCAGCATTCGCGAGCAGCAGAGTAGTATGCCGGCAAAGGAACAAACGATTTCTGGCCTTCATCGAAATCAATTTTTTCTCCATCAACCAATATACTTCGGAGGAACTCCATCACCTGTTCTGACTGTGAATCGCAAGCTGCGACTGTGAATAAAGCGTCACTAGCCATGTTGCGTAGTTCATGATACTTATTCATGTGATCAGACCATACATGAGTATTCGCAGTCCTCGAAGAAGAGAACGCTGGCTTGGCATGCATTGTCCATCTTTTCTTCACAAAAATTGTTGGAAATGTGCGTACACCAAGATGATCCAGAACGCAAAATATATGTGCGCATGGATAATCCTGACTTTCCATCTTTCTACATTTACAAGCTGCATCATCCAGTCTTGCTCCTCTGAACAGACAAGTCACGTGATATCTAACATCCACAGACTTAGCATCCAACCCTTGTGCATCCATCTTTTTTGCGTCCAACTCCTCACCATCCTTACCTTCCAAGTCTTTGGGATCCTTACCATCCAAGTCCACACCATCCTTACCTTCCAAGTCATTGGGATCCTTACCATCCAAGTTTTTTTGCATGCAAATCCTCACCATCCTTACCTTCCAAGTCTGTAGGAACCTTACCATCCAAGTCCTTACCATCCTTGCCTTGCAATTCTGTAGCATCCTTGGCATATGGGACTTTATCATATGGAACTTTGCGCAAAACTCCATACATTACCAAACCATCACACCCCACCCGGTCTGCGACCTGCCAATTTGTTCCTTCGACAATCTGATGCTTTACCTTTGGAAACATCATAGGAGTATAAATATAAGAGGCAGCAATCTCCAGAGGGTGTGCACTCAGCTTAGTGAAGGGTATAGTATGTGTTGCTACTGCGTCTAATGCTGCTTCATTCTTACGCATAATCGACTCATAGTGCTCAACATGCTGCAACAAATCAACAAGTTGCATCTTTCTGTTCAGGTGCACATGAAGCCTTGAGTTGAGAGACTCACTCCTCTGATTACTCATCATGCCTAGGAAATATCTACCCTTTGTGTATGCCGCAGCCCACTTGTGTCTCAGCTCATACATCCTGTTAACCCATGATGACCTCTTCCCCGTTGGTTTTATTTTGAACCGAACCTTATAAGCCTCCCATTCTTTCTCAAACTCATCAACATCCCAACGACGGTAAATGAATTTCCTAAATTCCTCCAACTTTTCCTTCCGGAGGTGCATCACCATATTCTCCTCGATATGCCACGTGCACAAATGATGATTTGTTCTGGTCCAGACAGTAGCTATTGCTTTAGCCATCGAACCGTCCCCATCGGTGATTGCTGAAATGGGTTGCTTCTGGGAGATTGCCTCCAAATATACCTGAAGAAGCCACTGGTATGATGCAACTATCTCGTCTGACACTAGACCGACCCCAAACATAATTGTGCTGCAGTGATGGTTCAGACCAACAAATGGGACAAACGGAAGCCTATACTTGTTAGACCGATATGTACTGTCGAACACCACGACACCACCAAAGGCAACATAGTAAATCTGGGATTGTGAATCAGCCCAGAATATGTTCCTCAAATGGCCTTCGCTGTCTGTTGTGTATTTGAAAAAGAATTCCGGGTCTGCTTTTCTCTGTGCTATCATATAGGTGAGCAAATATCTAGCATCACTGCCTTCTATCTTGCGCTTCTTCTGGATTGAAACATGGTTATATAGGTCCTGATCTATAAATCCAAGCTTGTCGGGACCTCCGGCATTCTTCTCTATTACATTCATAATCTGATGTGTTCGAAGTCCACCGACAGCATACTCGATGACATCCGTCTTTTGCGCGTCAGTCATTCTACGATGAGCCGATAAGTAGGGAGTCAGGTCAGGAGGGACAAGCGGATGGTTATGCTTGTCCACAAAATTCTTGATGAACCAGAGGCCACTGCTATCCTGTAGCGCAACCTGAAAAAGAGCGGGACACCCACACCGAGAAAGACCCCTCGGTGTTCTTTTTCTTTCAGGTCTGTTAAAGTGCTTAAGGGCCCGCCATCCTTGTTTGCAGCACTTGTACGTCCGTCGGTATGCATTTTGTTTGGAACCCCTGTACTTCAGATCATCCTTTCTAACACCAAAACCTTTTCTTCTCGCATAGCCTATGTAGAACATGTAGGCTTGTTCCTCACTCCTGAAAGTCTTCTTCGCGATTTCTACGTATTCCATATACTCATTGAGGTCTATATGTATGTCTGTACCACCAATGCCTTTATCATCAATTCCTTTCCCTTGCATGCCTACATCATCCTTGTCTTTACCATCCATGTTTTTGTCATCCTTGCGTACATCCTCATTGTCCTTATCATCCATGTTTTTGCCTTCGTTGCCTCTATCACCCATGTCCTTGTCATCCTTGCCTTTATCACCCATGTTCTCGCCATCGTTGCCTTTATCATCCATGTCGTTATGCTGCCAACGAAAACACATAGACAATGTTACGGATGGACAGCATACAAAATAATTATGCACTACTCTGCTTAAATAATTGATCTAATTTTTCAGATCGGATTCATGTACCTAACTCAGTCCTTCGAAAGCTCTAAGTAAGTATGAAATATGCCCTAACTAAATCCAAACATATTTGATTGATTGTAGTTGTTGTAACTAAACATTTGATTGCTTCTATCTATGATGTAAGGATATCACATAATGCTTCATGTATGCAGGATTGGCTAAATTCATTACTGTAATCGTCCACAAATCCTTCAAATGTCCTGATAAATTCACCCTCATAGATCAAATATCTCCTAACTAAATCCAAAATAACTCCAAACTTCATAAAAAAATATCTCCTAACTAAATCCAAAATAACTCCAAACTCAATTCAAAAATATCTCCTAACTAAATCCAAAATAACTCCAAAGTCAATCAAAAATATCTCCTAACTAAATCCAAAATATGTCATAAGTAAATCCAAACTACACTTTGTTTGAATCCAAGTCTGCTGACAACTTTCTCATGCCACATAACCCTAACTAAGTCCAAAATATGTCCTAACTAAATCCGAATTACACTATCTTTCAATCGAAATCTAGTCACAACTTCCTCAAACCCTAAACCCTAAACCACATATCACATATCCTAAACCCTAATCAAATCCGACCCTATAGGTACTATGCAGAAGGGACCAGACAAGATTAGAGATGGCTAGGCACTTACATCTGAGAGGTCGATGCGAAGATCCAGTGTGATAAAGTCGATGCACGGTGATGAGGATGATCTGGCCTCGCGTTGGGGGAGGGGGCGTCGAATCGGGGAAGGAGGGGATTAGGCGGCTCCTCGGAAGATCTGGCGCCGCATAACCCGAGGGGGATCGCGTGCGAGGGAGGGGGGGAGTAGGAGGGAGTGGCCACAGCGAGTGCGCGCGGCGGCGATCGGCGGCGATCGAGGGCGGCGTTGTGTTCGCCGAAGACTAGGGCTCGTGAGGAGATGAGGAACCGCTCGAACCAAAATTCAAATGACCACGCACGATGACGTGTTGTTATATTTAAGTGCAATGTTAATGCAATTTAAGTTAATTGGAAAATTTTAGGACAGGAATACCCCTTGATTTAATTGGGCCAATTAAACATAAATAATTTTTTAGGTCGAAAATACCCCTGGGCTTTAATAAGGCCCAGTTAGTCTCATCCCTTGGATCGCCCATATAATACACGTCCTTTGGTGTATTGCAATGCACCGTAAATTTTTCCCATAAAGTGAGGTGGTATTCTTGGTTTCTTCCCGCTTCGATGATTTTGACGTGTTAAAAAAAATTGGTAGGGTTGTGATTGAAACTCGGGCAAAAAAATTAATTTATTTATACCTACCTATATATTATATAATATATATATATATATATATATATTATATTATATATGTATATATTTATTTATTTATTTATTTATTTTACTAATAAAGTGAGGTGGTATTCTTGGTTTCTTCCCGCTTCGGCGATTTTGACGGGTAATAATATTAATTGGAAGTACTGTGATTGGAACTCAAGACAACCCCGTTGATAACGCACACAATAACCAACCCACCAGGTAGCTCTTTTATTCTTCAACAGAGATAAACTCTATATGTAGGTACTGGATGGATGGAGACCATGGGCCGGCCTATCAACGTTGCACAGCTCCGACGTTATACAAAATCCCACCTCTCCCCCTTATATAGAAAATTCTTCCAATTTATATATGTTTTTAAGTTTCCTGGTATCAAGGAGCCATGTTAGGAATTATAATAAGCAAAGAAGGAAGGAGTGGGTTAATTGAGACAAAGAAAGAAGGAAGACGTGCAAAAAAGGAAAGGAGCGCGACGTCCAGCATGATGACGATGAGGATCACGCGTTCACTGGCGCCACGACGAGGAGGCAGCCACCACTGGAGCAGCTACACCCGCGCCCCCTCCCGCCATCAAGCTGGAACTCTCTAATAGCTCAATCAGGTAAGAAAGTCCTTTTATTTTTCGCGGGAACTCTCTCTAATGGCTCAATCAGGTACTTCTATTTTTCGCGGGTATCTTCCATCAGGTACTTGCAGAAGTGCTTCCTGATCGAGTACGTCCTGGTGCATGCGAGGAGTGGACGACTACTCATCATCTCATCCTACTTTGTTTTGTTACCTATACACGTGTATGCATGGAGTTGACAGCGAGCACCGGCCGGCAGCAGCAGCTTTATCTTCTGCTTATGTTTGTTTTAGCCTCTGTACACGTACGGTACGTACCTCCTGATGCATGCAATGGTGTGAATCATGCAGGTTTGATCTACACCCGCCCTCAAAAAACTTAATGTTTGATTTTCACTCTAAGTACGCTTTATATCTTCTTTTTAAAAAGAAATTATACTGGTTTTTGTCTAAAGCAAGCATATGCATACGACTGGAAAGAGATTGGTTTTTTAGCTCCGGGTGTCCCTACACCCTCACGTACAGTAATAACTTGATTTTTTTTAGAAAACCAAGTAAACAAAGGAATTCATGACATCAAATATGCTCAAAGTTTTAAGCACTGATTTTTGTTTATCATGTATATATAGAGCTCATCGGATGATATTTCTTGACAAAAATTTGCAAGCACCAAAAACGTTTGAGCATATTTAATGTCACAGAATTTCAGTTTTTTTATATTTTCTTTTCTATATTTTTATTACTGTTCAACGGGGTGTAAGGATACCCGGGAGCTACCACACCTTTTTCTCGTTAATAATTGAAAGCACATGGGTTCATATTGTTGGCTAACATCAACCGTAGATCGAAACCTTTTGTGAATTGGTCCAATGTAGGGTTTTTTTTCTACTCATGCAATTTTGGTCAGGTCTGGTGAGTTGATAATCTCTGCCAGACAAAATCTTCCGGATTCTACCCGGATGTGGCCATGGTAGGTGTGGATCTTTAGCACAGTGAGTTGGAATCAGAATTGAATCGAGCGAAGATAGCAGATCGGATCGAAAAAGAATCTTTGTTGGATGTTCCAACCAGGTGGCCTTGATCTCGTCAAATAGAAATGATGACCCTGTTTTTTTTTTTTTTGCCCGGCCAATTCATATTTATGGTAACTGACTACCACTACTTCGGTACCTCTAGTTTTCTCAGCGGTTCTTAGCTCTGGACGGCGAAGTTCTGCTGAACCACTACTTCGGTATGTGTGCAATCCATAGAGGCATCGTGCTTTCGGTGCTTGTTCGAGGGATCGTTCGTGAGACAGTTCGAGGGACTTCAAATTCGATCTACGCCAACTCTTCTTCCACTGCAACTCGAAGTTGGTAACGATTAGACTAAAACTCTTAATGCATCTTCATAGTGATCCTGTGATGATTTTTTTTTCTACTACATTTCCCAACAATATTTCCTTCAAAGCGTGCAACACCCTCATTGGTTGACCATTGCACCCTACTTTTCATTCACAAGAGGGCATCGTTGATCTTTCGCCATGCTCTTCACCGTTTGAGATGGATCATCCACTCGTCCCCCAACTCTATGTACAAGTAAGGGGAGACTCAGAGGTACCCTAGCCTACTCTCGACATACAAGGAGTCAAGAGGCGAGGTGCCTACACTTGAGTCATCCTCCAACAATAGCATCCACGACATTGGTCCTAACGTATGAGTATGTCGTGCTCTGTGATATAACCAAACTTTTTTTTAATCATTATGTCACACTTTTGTTGAATGTACGTTGAACTTTGCTACAAAACTGCCATACACAACCCACTAATATTATGTCGCTGCCATCAAGCATAGCGCTAATCTTCGTGGTGTTCTACAACGAAAAAAAACACTCCTTCTCCATAAATTCATCCACTAGCCTTGCGCAAGTACTCTTGTTCATTAGATGACCAATACACCGGCCAATTAGAATTCCCTCTTTGTATGATACCTTTTGTACACTCTAAATATTTAACAAACATCACAACTGTTTTTAGTCATAGTGAACTTTCTTCTGAGTAATCCTATGTGAACAACATCATAATCATTTGTTGCTTCCTTCTGGATTATCATGCCATGTGATACATTTATGTCTCCAGTTGTGGTGTGTCATGTCTTCTATGCAGCACATATCAATCGAGTTTCAGGCTTTGATTATACCGGTTTTGATAACTCCATCACAATTCCAGTAGAATGTAGTACACAATTGTGACGGGAAATGAGATTAATATCCCAAGAATGACCCTAGAAAGCACAAAACCATATACAGTTCGTCTAATAGAAATTCATAGAAATGATGTAACGATATATGGGACAGAAACCCACCCTGTGCTCATGATGTCTGCATGGACCTTGTACTCTTCAGCGTACACAAATGAAGCGACGGCCAAGGGGAGTGCCGCCTGTATGCAGGCATGTCAAAAATCATGGTTAGAAAACTAAATTTGCCTATGTATCATGAAAAATATAATTAATCAACGATAATTTCCGGGTGTGCACACAAATTATTTTTTGCAGTCCCTGCAATTCGTGTTAATCTTACCTTGATCGCTGGTTTCAATGTTCAGTATCTTGATTTCATATCACATTGCTCCTTCTACTTTGGTACTTCCATGGTTGCACTGCTAATCACAAAATGGCGCACCCCCCCCCCCCCCCCCCCCCCCCCCCGTGCCTTCCATTTCAATGTCGTATGGTTGGGGGATGCTACTCTTTCCTTTGTTCTTTTAGGTGTCTCGTTCTTCATTGTCTTGTCTGGGTGGTGATAACATTGGTTTGCTACCTCCTCTTCGATATGGTGGCCCTGCATCTAATGGCGATTGAGATGTCGTTTGTTGCGAACCTTTGCATGGAAATTACTTTGTTTGTCTTTCAGATAGAGAGTTTTTTTAGGTCATGTAATTCGTTTGGTAAACAAAGTTTTGTTTGGTTTATCAGTTTAATGGAATATGTAGGCTCCTTGTCAAAAAAAGGTTGAGAAAGAGAAGTCAACATTGTTGTACCGCTACTTGGCGCTGACCTCCCTTCTCCTCATTATTGGCTCACACAAATGTGTGCATCATCAATCACTACGCCCATTTGATTGTATGCAACTGAAATGTCTGCTATGCTAAAAGTTTCTCAAGAGACCGGGGTTTAATTGATGTTGTTGCACATATCCATAAAATGAAGATTTGTGAGAATTGAAGGAAATAAGTTTTTTTTTGCAAAAAGGAGGAGATAAGAATTGAAAAACACTTGAAACAAACAACCCTGTATGGCATGCGATATAGGCGGCAATCCAACCTTCACGCTTTCGCTAAGACTGCTCCCCTCGTTGTTGTAGGGTGACGCCGCTGGGTTTTTTTGGGGTGACGCCTCCACGAAGGGCTCCTCAGTGAACACGGTAGCCCTTCGTGGAGGCGTCAAGTTTGAAGAGCATTTCTTGTAGTAAAGCTTTGTTAATGGAGGTGCTTGATGTTTATTTTTGCTACTGCAGTGCTGAAATGCTTTTGCATAATTTTAGTGGTCATAATCCCTTTGGGTTTTTTTACTCAATTTGTCTTAAGTCAAACTTCATAAAGTTTGACTAAATTTAAATTAAAAAAATATCAATATCTATAAAACTAAAGATGTACAATATGAAAATTAATTCCATACTATATCTAATGATATTGATTCGGTATTATGAATGTTAATGCTTTTCTTATAAACTTGGTCAAACTTTACGAAGTTTGACTTAAGAGAGAATTTATATGCAGAGTAAAAAAATGAAGAGAGTATAATTTATTTATAGTTTCTTTAATAATTTGGCTCCATGAATCCTCGATATCTCAACTAACTCTCTACTTATCATTCGCTTGATTAATATACTTCTCTTTAATTGTAAAAAAATAACATGAAAATAAAGATTTAATTAGCGAGTGAGGGTGTTGTGCTTACCTGTACAATAGCAATGCGCAGCAGGGTGCCGTGCATACCGACGGCCAGCGAAGCGAGAAACATTGCCGCCGGGCCTATCAGAAACTTAAGGATCAATGAAACCGTTGCGATCGCATAGCCGCAAGGAATGAACTGTGCTTGCCGCGCCATGAACGTCCCTGAGATGCATGACATGGTGTACTGATTTACGTCAACAAAGGTTTATCGGGACGGTAAATACAGTTTGATGACTACATGGAGCCACTGAATTCCAAGCCTAAGCAAAGAATGGACGGACCTGATGAAAACATGCTTAGACCAATTGTTGTAGTTTGTATGGTGAACAAAGAGTCGACAATTATTTTCGGCATCTTGATACCACACCTGCAAAAACATGTAGATGTGCATGTATACGGCGACAAACAAAAGAGGAGAAACTGTATATATTTACATCTATTTATATACTAAAACCAAAATTAAGTCATAAAAGCAGAGGGAGGAAGGTTAGATATCCCGGACTTAAATAGTTTGTGGTGTTTAGTGTTTAGATCTAAAGTGACTGGCTAGTTCTTTTGGGACTTCTGGATGGCTTAGGGTAAGGATTAAGCTCAGCCCCAAAGAACTCGTTTCTGGCCATTCTTAATTTCTTGCCACCATCCCTCTCTTTATAGCTGGCAATACAAATTTTGATTAGTTTGCGATCATATGACTTAATATTATCAAGAACTGGCAATCTAATTTTTGATTAGTTTGCGATCATATGCCTTAATATTATCAAGAGCCGGCAATCCAAATTTTGATTAGTTTGTGATCATAGTAATGTGTAACAACCCATGCATTACTACTCTCTCACACACACATTTAGCGCATGTCTTGAAGGATGGCAAAATGGATACCCATTACCCTTGTACCCGGCGAATAAAGCCCTATTAGGGTCAGGGTACGGGATAAAAATATATTCATGGGTATATAAATAGGAAAATCTCAAACTCATCGGGTAGAGCGGGTACGGGTTTGGGATCGTATAACCCATACCCGCGTATCCATATAAAATCTAGCAGGTGTACTTCCCGTACATTTATTGAACTTGTTACGTTGCCGAAATTTTATTGTAGTGCTTATGATGTGGCCTTATGTAGAACCGAATTAGCTATATACTTTGTGTTAAGTTTGTGAACTTAAAATATATGATTATGTGATATTGTTTATGACTATGTATTGTTGTTTACAAGTAAGTATTGATGTTAATGAGAATGTGTTGATGTTTATGTTGTGCTGATGTTTATGAGTATGTTCTGTTGATATGATGTGTTGTTATTTGTATATTACTATATGATTATATGTTTCTGTTTATGACTGCATACTGCTCAAGTCGATGTGTGATGCAAATGTGGATATTTTTACCCGTGGGTACCCATTTACCCTGTCGGGTGGCAGGTATGGGAAAAAATTGTACCCACTGACGGATATTGGTACGGATGATGGGTAAGGGATGGGTAAGGTTGCGGTGTGGCTCCACCCGTACCCAAACTCAATGGGTGCTCTTGAAGTGACAATGTTTTCCTCCCTTCTTCGCCCACATCCATCTTGAAATGTGATCATAGAGATATCACCTCGCTTGAGCACCCTGTTGACTTCCTCCACAGTCAAGGTGTGGAATCAAATACGCGCTGGTAGTACGTACCAAGCAGGAATGGAAGGGACTTACTTGAAAGTGATCAGAGCCCAAATGAAGCCAAGGAAGCTAGCATAGGTATTTGGAATCTTGAGAATCTTTTTCCCTGTCATCAAAGCGATATGCCTCATCGATGGAGATGCTGGCAGCGAATCATCCTCTGCCTCCGCGCCCTCAGCATCTTCACCAGCAGATACGTCTGTCGTGAGCGCCGCCGTTTCCTGCTGGCCGGCCACGGCCATGCCTTGTTGTCTGGTGGGCTTCGTGCTTTCAAGGTTCACGGTTACTTGGTGGGCTCGCTCGACTGCCACAATGGTGCCTTTCTCCGGCGACCTGGGGCGGCCCTTGGTGCTGCCGTCCATCGCCGCCATGTACTCATACATGAAGATGACAACGTTGTACCAGACGCAGAACTGCATCACGACGATCTGCTTCATGAGGTCCTTGGACGCGGGCCCGTACATGCCGCCGAGGAGCGGCACGCCCATGATGATGGTGCTGGGCAGCTGCGCCACGGAGAAGGCAGTCACCACCCACCACAGCGCAGAGTTGCCGCCGCTCAATCTCTCACCGCGGCAGCGGGAGGAGGGCCACGCAGCCCACGCCAGGAGGCCGAGCAGCATGGCCCCCTTCTGCAGCGTGTCGGCGGCCACGAGGCGGAAGTTCATGGCGTAGGGGTCGTTGGTGGAGACCATGTCGAAGATGAGCGCCGGCAGGGCGTAGGTGGCGACGAAGTGGTGACCGGTGACCCCATGTCAAGAGACGTGCGCTCTGTGTTGCACGCACTCATCATGTCATAATCCTATGGCATAGGATTTGCACAGTGTCCCTATGCCATAGTGTCGGTGTAAAAACCGGCAGACCTCGGGGTAGGGGGTCCCGAGCTGTGGATCTCGGATCAATGGTAACAGGAATAGGGAGGCGATGTTTTACCCAGGTTCGGGCCCTCTTGATGGAGGTAAAACCCTACGTCCTGCTCTTGTTTATATCAACGAAGTTGTAACAAGTACAGAGTTGATCTACCTCGAGATCTTCAGATGTGTTCTAGTTCTAGGGCTAGGTGAATGAGATTGTGTTGAGATCCCCTCTACAGGCTAAACCCTTCGGCTTATATACACGCCAGACAGGGTATCTAGGGTTTACATGGTCGGTATCTAGGCATAGGACGGTAGGAGAAGTCTTGGAGTATGCGTCAAGTCTTCGGCAGGCGTGGCCTTGATCTCTTCTACGTGTATCTTCCGGAGTCCACCTTAGCCAGGATGAGGGCCCACCGGCCCAGCCCGAGGAGTACGGTCTGACTAGGTTAGCACCCCCTAGTCTAGGACACCATCAGTAGCCCCCAAACTGGTCTTCAATGCCAAGGATGGTCTCTTCTATGACTTCGGACCTGAAATCCTCAGCTTAACAGACGAGTTCCCCTTCGCGATTCTCAGGTCATGAGTTTACTTAGCCTCGAAGACTAGCCACCTAGGTGTGAACAGTACTCCTTAGCCTGACACCTTTATCGAAGCAATACCACCCACCACGGGCCAGGTAGTTACTGCCCTCCTCAAATCGTGGTTCGAGGCAACCTTTTTACTGGCACGTCCCATCGAGGTGGATATCGTGCCCGCTTTCTCAGGGATATCATTAAGATTTTGTTTCCCCCTATGCGTATAACGGCATCTTTTGCGGGGAAGTGCAACGCAGTTATCGGCGCGGCGAGGGGCTCTTGGCCTTTCAACAGGCTATAAGAGCAGGAGACAGCAGAACAAACAACCATGCTCTCATTCCTCCCATCCTCTGCCGCTTCAAGCTCGAGCGCCTAGATCCGATCTTGCCACTCTCTTCCACCGCACCCCAAAACTATTCTTCTCTAGCCATGGCTGATAGCCTTAAGGGGCACTGGGGGGGCTCCACCGTGACGGAGAGCACTCTCCAGGAGCTGCGGAGTGCGGGGTACATCCCCGCCGACGTCGTTGCCCGCGCTCCAAGCGTCGACCAGCAAGTACCCGCTCCCAATCCAGGGGAGTGGGTAGTCTTCATCCCCCACCTCGTCAGAGGCTTGGGGTTCCCACTGCACCCCTTTGTGCGCGGGATAATGTTTTACTACGGGCTGGATTTCCACCACATGGCCCTGGACTCCATCCTCCACCACGCCTCCTTCATCACGGTATGAGAGGCCTTCCTCCGCATCGAGCCGCACTTCGGCCTCTGGTTGAAGACCTTCGGTGTGAAGCCGAAGTCCAGTAGCTCCGATCTGGCAGAGTGTGGAGGGGCCATGATCAGCAAGAACCAGGGGGCGACTGGCTCAAGGGAACCTTCATCGAGACGGTGAAGGAATGGCAGCGGAAGTGGTTCTATATCACTGAGCCGCTCGCCCCTGGCCAGACCGAGGTCCCAGCCTTCTCGGCCAGCCCCCCAAGGAAGCTTCGGTCCTGGAAGGAGAAGGGCGCCGTCTGGGGGAACCCAGAGGAGGTGGAGGCCATGATCGAGAAGATCCAATGGTGGTCCATCAAGAAGAAACTCCATCTGGCCGAAACTGCAAACGTCATGGTCAACCGCCGCATCCTCCCGCTCCAACTCGGGGCTGCCCCGATGTGGGAGCACACCTCCGGCGACACAGGGCCCGTGCGCAGCTTCTTTCGCTCCACCCCGGCCGGCATGTGGACGCGATTCTTCAAGATGTCCGAAGACGAAGTCCCTTCGGAGGGGGAGGACCGAGGCTTTGAGGTCGGCTACGACGCCCCACCGGTAAGTGTTTGACACACCCGTTCCCTTTTGGTTTGTGTGAGATAGATTTTAACGAATCATCGCATTTTGTATTTGTAGGGCTAGATAGCCAAGATGCAGCAGGCGAGGTGCCCAGCACCTCTGCCTGAGGAGGAGAGATCCCCCATGCTCACAGCGCTCCTGGTGGTGGAGCCGCATGTGGTGGCCCCCAAGGGATCCAAGCCCACAAAGGGCAGGACGGGTCTCCGGAAACGAGAGACCTCGGTGACCCGATCCGAGGAGCCCCACGCCTCCTCCCCCGACAAGGACGACGGGGAAGAGGACGAGCAAGAAGAGAAGGAGCCTTCCCGTAAGGGGAAGAGGGCGGCGCCAGAGGGCGCTAAGGCCGAGGCCTAGCCTGAGGGCCCAAAGAGGTTGAAGGGAACCTCGGCCGGGGCTGCCACCAAGTCCAGGACGTCGGGGAAGATTGTGCTTCCCGACGAGTCCCAAGACGACCACCTAGCGCAGGGGAGAAAGAAGCCGGCGCCCCGAAGGTATGCTACTGTCTTTCGTGTTTATTTTTGTATCACGTTATGGTCTAACACAAGTATTGCTCCCTTAGCCCGCAGAGGGAGCGCCTCAGTGACTCCTTCGGTGGGCTGCCACCCGCTAGCGAGACGTCAGAGCACGTTGCCCCGGCTACAGAAGAGCTGGGGGACGTCACATCGACTCCGACCCCTCAAACCGAGGTGACAGGGGCCGAAGAGCGGATCGCCATGGCCGAGGTTGACACCTCGGCCTCACAGGACCGAGGGGACGAGATCCCCGAGGTTGTCAAGGAAGGGCTGGGCCAGCCAGCGGCCCAGCCGAAGTCCACTCCGGCTACGACGCACGAGCCGGAGACCCATGTCCCTAGCACTCAGGTGCTAGGGTCTGGGATCCTGCCACCCCCACCGCCCGCTCCAGGGCGGGTTAGCATGGGGTGGCCTGAAGAAGTGGAGGCGGCCCTTACGGGCTCCTCCCTCAAGGAAGAGCACCACGCGCTAATTGGCGCGATGCTGCAAGGATTCCGGTCTGCCGACGCCGGAATGCGCGAGGTCTTCAAGGGCCTCATCACGAGTTCGAGGTGATTTTCTTATTTCCTTGAAAAAGAATCGCTTAAATTTATTTCGGGCATTTGTTCGAAGGCCTGTGTTATACGGCCCTACTGGGCGGCCTGGCCGGTGAGTAGCCCCCAATCCCAAGGCCAGTTTCAGAGAAACTGGGGTTGGGGTTGTGCCTAGTTATCCTTGGCAATAGTAGCCCCCATGACCGAATGACCTACTGTTCGTCCGAGGTGTCCGTAGATTAACTGTGAGGCTCATTATACTGTGTTTGTTGCAGGTTTCGACCTCGGCGCTGGGCTCCATCTCCGAGGAGATTGTGGAGATAAACCGGAAGCTCAATAGGACCGAGGAGGATCTCGACCTGGTGAACAAGCGGTTCGAGCAGTCTCAAGGTAAGCACACAATGTTTATTTTTGCGATAGTGACCTAAGACTATATATTTGGTGGAATGGAGCTTAATGCTGGATTGTATTTAATAGCAGCAGCGTCGGCCGAGCTTGAGAAGCTCAAGGCTGAGCTAGTGAAGGCTCGGCAGGAGGCCAAGCAGCAGGGGGCTGCTGTGGCCTCGGCGGGGAAGGACTTGACCGCGGAACAGGCGGCCCGGAAGAAGGACCAGGCCCGGGTCCTGGAGGTCGAGGAAGAGCTCAAGGGCATGTACCTCGAGCGCGACGCCCTTGAGAAGAAGGAGAAGGAGGTAGGCGATGAGCTGCGAAAGCTGCGCCAGTCTCAAACTGAGCTCCAGACCCAGGCTCGGGCAGACCGTGAGGCGCTCCATCAAGTGGAGCAGATTGTCGCAGGTAAGCCGTATTTACTGTAGTGTGTATTTGGCCGCAAAGGGTTCGTCGAGCTCACTCAAGTGTGGCGCTCCACAGAGGTCTTTGCCGATCTCCCGAAGAGCGCGGCGGACGCCGGCCGGCACTTCGGCCAATTGGAGGGCCATGAGGTGGAGAAGGCCTTCTGGAGTCAGTTCTAGGAGTCGCCGGGGCTGCAGCTGCCGAACCGCATGAAGAAGCTTGCGGAACTCCTCCGACTGGCGAGCCCGGCGCGCCACGACCTCTATGTCAACCTATGGCCCACGGAGTCACTACCCACCAGCTTCTTTGGGCTGCTGGTGCGGCTGCAAGAGGCCGTTCCACAGGTCGACCGCTGGAAGCGGTCCGCATGCCTTGAAGGAGCGCGGCGGGCGTATGCCTGCGTGAAGATGCACTTCCGGAAGGTGGAAGTGGAGGTGGTGGCTGCGGGGCCCCCTAAAGGGAAGACACGCACTGCGGAGCAATTTTTCACCGAGGTGGAGGTTGGCGTCCGTGTGATCGAGGCCATGTGCCCGAAGGACAAACTGTACTTTTGAGAAGCAGTTCGGAATGCCGAAGTGTTTGAAATGTATAAAGATGATAAGTTATTTAAGTAGTATGGTTTAAGTTCCTCTTACATACTGTTCTATTGTCTTTGATGTTTCCTCCTGTTCGACCGTGTTGAACTGAAAGTGGCCAGTCCTCGGGTTCAACCCCTTCGTACAGTGTGCGGAGGGTGTCCCTTTTAGGCAACCATGACCTTTGACCGACGTCTCGGCTCCTAGAGGAGGTCAGTGCGCAGAGGGGCTAGGCAACCGGACCATAGTGGCTTTAGGACTTTCACTTCGTCATAGGAGTTTGACGGTGGGGGCTGATGACGAGCCCCGGGGTGGGTGAAGTGGTCGGCTTAGACAGCCGAGGTCTATGCTCATGGCCACTTCGGCTAATTCGATAGAGAAGCCCTTCGTTTAACATGGGTGATCTCTAACGACACGTTGCTTGACGCGGTCATCGGACGGCTGATCAGTTTTCGCTGACCTGGATAGTCAGTTTTCGGCTTTCTCCACCGAGGCGCTCTGCCAGTTAAACTAGCGGCGCTATCGCAGTGGTTCTCCCGTTACACCCTTAGCCGAATTCATCGGGAACGTAAGGGGTACACATAGGAGCCGGGCAACCCAACTCTTGACCAAAATCTAGGTTCGAAACTGATGCATATAATGCAACATCCAAGACGCCGAGTACTTCGGACTTTTGCTTCAGGGTATAAAAGTGAGTCCCCTTAGCGGTTGTATCTTCGCAGTTCATGGGCGGTGCTCGTAAGAAAAAACATTAAAGACCTCTATGGACACGATTTCTTTATTTTGAGTAACCAGGCTTTATAGCCGAACCTTTGATAAGGGGAACTAAACGAGATACAATGTAAGAATAGATAAAAACTAAAAAGAGAACAGGGCGGGTCTTGTCATCGGGTCTATGAGCCCGGGCCGCTTCCTGCTGCACGTTGGCGTCTCTGTGCTGTTGACCAGCTCATCATCGTTGATAGCGGGGCTTGATATTGGCAGCGTGTGACTTCGGCCAGGATAAGCTTGACGCGTTCCTTTCGACGATTTCCTTGAAGAGGTCTGCAGCTGCTAGTTGTGCGGTTTAAGCCACATGGGAATGCTAGCGTGAGGCAAATTTTTGATAGAAGCTTGCCGACGCGAAAAAGCCTGAAGTGTTGTTGATGATCGGTCTAGCGGACCCAACGTTCTGGTTTGTTTTGGCTCCTCGGCTTCCCAGGGAATTTTTAGTGCAAAATTATGCACCCTAGGGACGTAACGTCCCTCCCAAGGGGAGTGCGCGTGGAGCCCGTACCCCTATTTAGGGTGCGGAGTTGCTTGTCCGAGTACGGCTATCGTAGCCCGCGTGCGCTTTGAGGAGCTTGGGATGCGTTTACCGCCATGGGCTGCTTCCTCGAATGCCTGGACCTCGGCTGCGAAAGCCGCGGTCTGTTCTTCCGTCCGAAGAGAGCGTTCGGTGTTTCCATTGACTGTAATAACACCATTGGGTCCCGGCATTTTAAGCTTGAGATAAGTGTAATGCGGGACCGCGTTAAAACGGGCAAATGCGGTACGCCCTAGGAGAGCATGGTATCCGCTGCGGAAGGGCACAATGTTGAAGATTAACTCTTCGCTTCTGAAGTTTTCGGGCGATCCGAACACTACCTCAAGGGATACGGTTCTGGTGCAGCGAGCCTCTACTCCTGGTATGACACCTTTGAAGGTGGTGCTGCTAGGTTTAATGCGGGATGAGTCGATCCCCATCTTTCTTACTGTGTCCTCATATATCAAGTTGAGGCTGCTCCCTCCGTCCATAAGGACGCGCGTCAGATGAAAACCGTCGACGATCAGGGCCAGGACGAGGGCGGCCGATCTGCCATGCCTGATGCTTGTCGGATGGTCGTGTTTATCAAATGTGATCGGATAAGCTGACCACGGATTGAACTTCAGGGCCACTGGTTCTAAGGCGTAGATGTCCCGAAGTACGCGCTTCCTCTCCTTTTTGCGGATGTGGGTAACATAGATCATATTGACCTCCGTTACCTCATTAGGAAACTTCTTCTGGCCTCCGTTGTTTGGCCGCCGAGGTTCATCCTCGTCTTCGCTGCGATTTTGGGTTTTACTCTGCCCCTCTGTCATGATCTTGCCAGCCTGCTTAAAGACCCAGCAGTTCCTGTTGGTATGGGTTGCGGGTTTATCATGGGTGCCATGAATTTGGCACGGTCGATCGAGGATCTTGTCGAGCTGGCTTGGTCCATCTTGTTCCCTTTAAAGGGCCTCCTTTTCTGTCCGGGTCGAGGTCCGGTGAAGCATGCATTGACTGCTGTGTCTTCGGTGTCACTTCCACCGTTTTTGTGCCTGCGCCTATTCTTGTTGTGCTTAGGCTTGCCATTGGCGTCACGAGTCTCCGAGGTCCCCGCCTCGCCATTTTGTGTGCTGCGGGCCAGCCAACTATCCTCCCCGGCGCAAAAGTGTGTCATGAGTGAGGTCAGTGCTGCCATGGTCCTTGGTTTATCCTGGCTGAGCTGGCGGGCGAGCCATTCATCTTGGATATTGTTTTTGAATGCGGCGATGGCCTCGGCTTCCGAGCAGTCTATAATCTGGTTCTTTTTGGTAAGGAAACGATTCTAGAATTGCTGAGCTGATTCGCCGGGTTGCTGGGTGATGCGACTGAGGTCATCGGCGTCCTGAGGTCGGACGTAAGTTCCCTGGAAATTTGCTCTGAAAGCATCCTCGAGGGACTCCCAACTTCCAATGGATTGGGGCGGTAGGCTATTCAGCCAATGCCTTGCCGGCCCCTTTAGTTTGAGCGGCAAGTATTTGATGGCATGAAGATCGTCTCCGTTGGCCATGTGTATGTGGAGAAGGAATCTTTGATCCACACAGCTGGGTCCGTGGTGCCATCATAAGGTTCTATGTTAATGGTTTAAACCCATCCCGGAACTGATGTTCCATTACCCTATCTGTAAAATAGATCGGGTGGGCAGGTCCTCGGAACCGGGCAGTGTCGTGCCGAGCGTCGAGAGGGCGTCGAGCATAAGTTTCATCTCAGGCGCGGCCGTTCCTGTCTAACCAGGTATCGTAGCCGTCGGGCCCGGCCGGGGCGCGTCCCCTTGATCCGTAGATAGACCGGGGTGGTGCCATGTTTGCCTCTATCCGACGTCGAACATTGTGAGGGTCCAGGTAATCCACGGGGTCCTTGCCGTGATGGCGCGGAGCTAGTTGAGTGTTGAAATCTTCCCGTGCCGGCCAATCTCGTCCCCGTGGGGGGCGATCTAGCGCCTCGGCAGTTAACTCATCGTCAAACTCGGGCAGCAGACGCCTGCGTGGATAAGATTTAGGCGCACTGCAGCGCCATTCTTCGAGGTCTTGCTCGGCCGAAAGTATTTCGATCCACTTATCATTTAGTGCGTCCTCGTTGGCCTGCGGCTATTGCTGCTTGAGTTTCATGCTTCGGGCGGTGGCAACTAGGCGCCGCCGGAAGCGTTCTTGTTCAGCCGGTTCCTCAGGGACTATGAAGTCCTAGGTCCCGAGGCTTACGTCCTCCTCGGATTCCGGCATGTAATTGTCATCGGCTCCCTCGAAGAGATCATCGAGATCCGAGTCTCTGAGTACGTCTCCGCGGTCGACGTGACCTTCTGGGGTGGCTTGAGGATCCTCCCCGGGGTCTTCCGCGTCGTTAGCCGCTATATCAATGGTGGGGTTGTTCCCACTAGGCTCCCCATTAGCGCCTTTTCGGCGTCTACGCCTACGCTTCGGAGGGGAGTTTGGAGTGTTAACCATGTACACATCGTATGTGGAGGTTGCTTTCCACCCGCCAGTGTTAGTGAGCGGCGAGGTGTTGTCCACAGGGCTGCCGACATCTTCTTCCATGTCGGTTGCATTGTCGTAGTCTAGTACATCGGTTAAATCATCGATGGTAGCGACTAGGTGGGTGGTGGGTGGGACGTAGATTTCCCGATCATCGGCTTTAAGTCCAATCTTGTCGTAAACCGAAGTCGAAATTGACAAACTCTGGATTCGGTCCAACATCTCATTGAGGTGAGATAGTTCCTCAGGGTTCATCACCTGTCCGTAGGCCGGGTCGACTCGCAACGGTGTGCGTAACGCACTCTCCGCTGCGCAAGGAAGTGGGGCGGATTCTAGGTCCTCCACCGAGGTCGGTTCTACACCCGATGCCTCGTCCAAAGCCGAACTCTGATCTATATTGGAGCCGAGTGTCATGACTCGGTTGTCAGGGGCACAGGAGGGAAGAATCCCTGTAGCCATTGCTGCCGCAGGGGGGGTCTGATCCGTGGTCCTCAAGGGAGATCCGTTCCGAGGTCGAGTGTAACACCCCCAGTGTCATGCTACAGTGATCTCATGCTAATGGTGGCCATGTCATCATGCTTTACTAAGTCAAATTGCTACATGTCCAAAATCAAGTCCAATTCCATTCAAATTGCATGTCAAATATTTGCATCTTCAAATGAGCCAGCAAAATAGTTCACATTATGGCAAATAATCCCTAAGTATTTGTCATGATGAAACCAACCTCACTTGGATTCCAAAAATGCCCCTCGGAATTATTTGAGTGGTCCAGCAGCAATTAAATTGGCCTTTTCATTTTCTAAAAATGGATAGACAACTCCAATTGGCCCCAAACTTTTTGTGCCAGCCCAGAATGTTGCCTAGTATTTATGTGGCAAATTTCATGCATAGCAAAAATCTTTTGGTAGCAAAATAAAATGCAAAACAGTGTTGCAAAATAAAGCAGAAAAAGAAAAAGAGAAAAAGGCCTAAACTACTGTGCCTATGGGCTTAAGTGCCCACAGTGCCAGAGCCCAGCCCAACTCCCGCCGTCTCCCACCTCCCACCTCTCTCTCCTCACTGTCGACCGTGCGCGCACGCCGCGCCCCGGACCCCCCTCTCCTCGCTCGACAGTGCGCCGCTACAGAGCCGCGGCAGGCTAGAAGACCCTTCCCCGCACCCTGTGGCGAACCCTAGCCCCTCTCCCCCTCTCTCTCTTACTCGCCCTCTTCCCCACAGCATGCACCTGCCACTGTCGACGCCGTGCCGTCGCCGTGCACGCGGCCACCGGCCACCGTTCGTCGTTCTGCGATGTCCGGAAGCACCGCAGCCTTCTTCTTCATCGACTGCAGCACTGGATCGAGACTGGGGAGCCGCATCAACGTCGCCTGCGCCGTTCCCCTCCGTCGGCATCCGCCTCGGCCACTGCTTGATGCACTTGTCTCCGGCCTTCCCAGGCTACCCCGAGCAGCTCCTCGTCGCCACGGTGAGCCGCTGTGCCGGATGCGCCCTTCCTCTCTCCCTCTGGTCGTCCCTAGCGCCGATCCCGTCACGCCCGTGCCCCGGCCGTCGCTGGACCTTCACGCCGGCGTTCCCCCGGTGGCCTTTTGGTCACACCCGTACCACCACCCGATGCGCCTCGCTGCGGGCGTTCGAACGGTACTAGCCGCATGCGATTTGGCCGCCGGAGCGCGATTCCGGCGGGCTTCCACCGCGTTCTGTGGCCACCGCCGTTTAAACGCCGGCAGACACTGTTCACTGGCCCCACGCATCAGTGTTTAGATTAGGTGCTAATCACATTTAGTTAGAGCTATTAGTCGCTGACAGCCGGGCCCCACCCTAAAATAACGGTTGGATTAAAACGTTTCACTGACATGTGGGTCCCATTACACTGTAGCGGTTAATTAGGTTAATTACACTGACAGTGGACCCATCTGCTTAATTAACTTAATTAAAAATGTTTAATTAGTACAGAACCTATGACAGGTGGACCCCACCGGTCAGTTTTACCAGTCAACGGTCAATGCTAACTGGACCACTGACTCAGCCCCTGGGCCCACCAGTCAGCCTCTGCTGACTGGGCAGTTGACCCAGTCAACTGTGGCCCACTGTCAGCCTAATAAGCAAAGCTCTGGGTACACTCTCTGTGTACCCGTAGCAATTTAATCATTTATTTTCGAAATTAAATCAATTCCAGGAAATTTTAGAAAATGATTAAAACTTTGAAAAATCATAGAAAATAATCTGTAAGTCGGATGAAAAAAAATTCTACATGAAAGTTGATCAGAAAAATGAGACGAATCCGAATACGCCACCCACATATCTGTCAGCTGCCTCTAACACTGCAAACATGGAACCTTCCCCTCCGGTTCATCTGTCTGACAGATGCCTAAAGCCGGGAAAATATTCCCAGATATTTTCCCGCTCCGTCTCTAACGTGTAGTGCTGCATTAGGTCACCCCCAGCACAGCATATTGCCATGCCATGCATCTTTGTTGATTTTGTTTGCTTTTTATTTATTGTTTCTTCCCCCTCTTCTCTCCGGTAGACCCCGAGACTGACGCTGCTGCCGAGTACAACTACGCCCCTGACGGCCAGACCTTTTCAGCAGAGCTTCCAGGCAAGCAAACCCCCTTGAACATGCCTATATCTCCCATTCTTTCTCTCTTATTCTTGCATTAGAATTGCTACAGTTGTTGTTCCAAAAATACCTATTCTGATGCATAGCCTGTTTTTGTAACTGTTGTTGATACCATTCCTGCTATCCTAAATGCTTAGTCTAGGTTGGTTAGTGAACCATCTATGGCCCCTCATCCTTGTCGTTGTTGCCCCGCTTTGTTACTGGTACCCCCGATCAATGTGATCGATGGGCTGAGACCAGCACATCACCGCACACCCCCTTAGTTGTACGACTCTGCAGAGCTACTATCGGGTGCCGAGGGTGATACCTCCTACATCACTTTTGATGATATCTCTGTAGCGTAACTAGTCGGTTGTGGGTTACCGAGGGTGATTCCTCTTTCACCACCTCCGATGATGCCCTTGTCGTACAACCCCCTCAAGTGTGAACCCATCGAGGGTGATTCCTCCGAGTTCACCTTGACGGATACATCTAGTGGGAATCCATCGAGGGTGATTCCTCGGGTTCCCCCTTGGTGTGATGGACACACGGATACCTTGAATTTTATCTCAGTCCCTGTTTAAAGTCGGGTCGACCCCGAGGGGTACCCGCGAGAGATGTGGAGTCGGGTTGACCGAGAGGGTACCCGCGAGATAATTACGTGGCACGGCCAGGCATTCCTGGCCCTTGCCGCAAGCCCACGAGACGGGGCGACGGGACCACTGATCGTGGAGCGCTGCTCGTTTCCGCGAGCTCCCAACACACTAATGGGTTAGGATATGTAATCTGAGTAGGCCTCTGGCCTTTTCGCACGAACCACCATGCGGGAATAGTATGGGCACTCGGCGTCGTATGTATCAGCTGAAGCTCTCCAGACGCCAGCAGTTGAGCGACGCACGCCGGGTTGGACTGGGTACGCCTGCGCTTGTATTAAGGGGGCTAGGTCTGCTCCCGGCTGCGTACGCAACGCGCAGGAGTGCAGAGGGCGATGGGCTCAAGACCCCTGAGTGCTTAGGATGTAGACCGGCGTGTTGGCCTCTCTGTTGAGCCTAGGTAGGGCTACGACGTGTTGATCAGCCGAGGCCGGGCATGGACCGAGTAAGTGTGTCCGACCAGAGTTAATCGAGCGTGTTGGGTAAGTTGGTGCACCCCTGCAGGGAAGTATATCTATTCGAATAGCCGTGTCCACGGTAACAGGACGCTCGGAAAGTATCCCGATCTACTACAACTATAATTGGATACTTGAGAATCTAAACTGATATTATGGCTCCGGGATCGCTTTCTCGCAGGGAGTCGAGGAAGGATCTCTGGGCATTGCTATTATATAGTTACTACTCTATTATGTACTAATCTACACTCTTCTAATGCTGCAAGATGCTGCAAGTTGCTAGTATTCGATAGGCTAGGCCTTCCCCACTATTCTGGCATTTCTGCAGTCTAGTCCACAGATACAGCCCCTTCACTTGAAACCAATGCATAAATAGAATAGTTCTAATGTAAGTCTTGCAAGTAGTTTGGATGAGTACTCACGGTTGCTTTGCTACCTCGTTTTCCCCATACCCGATTGCTGTGAGCAGATGGCGAAGCCCCGGAGCCAGTTGCCCCCGCTGACAACTACTACTACCACGGTGGAGCCTACTACTACGTGGAGACCGACGACCAGGAGTAGATAGGAGGCTCCCAGGCAGGAGGCCTCGCCTTTTCGATCTAGTGTCGATGTTTTGCTCAGCCTTCTTAAGGCAGACTTGTTTAACCTTGATGTCTGTACTCAGATATTATTGTTGCTTCCGCTAATGCTTGTACGCGAGCTTATGTATTCGAGCCCTCGAGGCCCCTGGCTTGTAATATAAAGCTTGTATGACTTTTATTTGTGTTTAGAGTTGTGTTGTGATATCTTCCCGTGAGTCCCAGGGCTTGATCATGCGCATTTGCGTGTATGATTAGCGCACGATCGAGTCTGGGGCGTCACATCGAGCCACCGGTGTTTGTCAGCCCCTGTATCTAGCCAAGAGTCCAGCCTGTCAGGACGAGCTCGCCGTGGGAGTCCGCGGTGTACTCCAGACCTCCAAAGGTAACAACCTGATCGGGAGCATAGTTCTCGACGGTGGTCAAGTGGCCTATTGAGTCGGCGCAGAAAGTCATGCTACCGAAGACAAAGAGCTGGCCGGGGACATAGGCGTCCTCGCGGCCATTGCCGCAGTTGATCTGCAGATGGGCCATCGATCCTTCGTGATCACATAGCGGAACTCTCAATGAAAACACCAGTGTCGGTGTAAAAACCGGCAGACCTCAGGGTAGGGGGTCCCGAGCTGTGGATCTCGGATCAATGGTAACAGGAACAGGGAGGCAATGTTTTACCCAGGTTCGGGCCCTCTTGATGGAGGTAAAACCCTACGTCCTGCTCTTGTTTATATCAACGAAGTTGTAACAAGTACAGAGTTGATCTACCTCTAGATCTTCAGATGTGTTCTAGTTCTAGGGCTAGGTGAATGAGATTGTGTTGAGATCCCCTCTACGGGCTAAACCCTTCGGCTTATATACACGCCAGACAGGGTATCTAGGGTTTACAAGGTCGGTATCTAGGCATAGGACGGTAGGAGAAGTCTTGGAGTATGCGTCAAGTCTTCGGCAGGCGTGGCCTTGATCTCTTCTACGTGTATCTTCCGGAGTCCACCTTAACCAGGATGAGGGCCCACCGGCCCAGCCCGAGGAGTATGGTCCGACTAGGTTAGCACCCCCTAGTCCAGGACACCGTCACATAGGATTTGCACAATGTCCCTATGTCATAGGGTTTGCCAAAATTCACAGGTGTCGGTTCAAGCCCAGTGCTATAGTACATAACGGCTCCGTCCATGCATGTCTCTCTCTTGCATGCAAATGTGCCGTGGGAGGCATGGTTGTTTGGCAAAATGCGATGTTGATCCCTCACTTTCTTTCGAAAACACATTTCTCATGCGTACCTTTTGGAAGCTAAAATGATTTGTTATTTTCGTTCTAGGCTTCTAGCTATGGTCTCTCATTGCATATTATCAATGAAATTAACGTGTACGTGCTACTCCGTACTACTCATATTGACTAGTAATACTTTGTTTCCCTCAAAAAAAAGACTACTACTTTGTTAGGGGACCAGTCCGCGGACACGGATGCGGGAGGCCGCCATTCAACCGTAGCCGCATACATCCGGCCTCATTTTTTTTTGAAAGCCCGCACGTTCAAATAGCCGCATACATAGAATTCAGACGTTTAAATGGTTGTATACATAGAGTACAGACATTCAATAGCCGCATGCAGCAGTAGTTCAAATTTAAACAGGTTCAAATATTACATTCCAACATTGTTATCCCCTTTAACCGCCCACTGATACTCAATCAGATCTTCCTTCAGCTGCTCGTGAGTTGGTCGATGCCGAATTTGCTGATGCATTTGAATAAACTCTTCAAATGTGGCCAGATTCTGGTCTGGAAGTTGGATAGGATCACCCATGTTCTCAAATTCTAGAGTTGCGGCAGCATCGTCACCCTCATCCTTGATGATCATGTTGTGCATGATCACACAACAAAGTCATAACCTCCCACAAGGTCTCTGCTACTTGTGAGCTGCGTTGGGATTTCCCCGAAGAGGAGGGGATGATGCAGTACAGTAGAGATAAGTATTTCCCTCAGTTATGAAACCAAGGTTATCAATCCAGTAGGAGAATCATGCAACAACTCGTTAGCAGTACCTGCACACAAAATAACAAATCCGCGCACCCAACGCGAACAAGGGGTTGTCAATCCCTTGGCGGTTACATGCAAGATTAAATTGTATGGTGATAGATAGATAGATAGATAGATAGATAGATAGATAGATAGATAGATAGATAGATCGAACAAAAATACAAAATAAAATAAATAAAGTAAAATTGCAGCAAGGTATTTTTAGGATTTTCAATATATGATAAAGATAGACCCGGGGGCCATAGTTTTCACTAGAGGCTTCTCTCTTGAAAATAGCATACGGTGGGTGAACATATTACTGTTGGGCAATTGATAGAAAAGCAAATAATCATGACGATATCCAAGGCAATGATCATGTATATAGGAATCACGTCCGAGACAAGTAGACCGAAACGATTCTGCATCTACTACTATTACTCCACACATCGACCGCTATCCAGCATGCATCTAGAGTATTAAGTTCATACAGAACGGAGTAACGCCTTAAGCAAGATGACATGATGTAGACAAAGTAAACTCACGCATGAATAAACCCCATCTTTTTACCCTTAATAGCAACGATACATACGTGTCATGTCCCTTTCTGTCACTGGGATTGAGCACCGCAAGATCGAACCCATTACAAAGCACCTCTCCCATTGCAAGATAAATCAATCTAGTTGGCCAAACGAAATCAATAGATCGGAGAGAAATATGAAGCTATAAAAATCATGCATAAAAGAGTTCAGAGAAAACTCAAATAATATTCATGGATAATCTGATCATAAACTCACAATTCATCGGATCCCAACAAACACACCGCAAAAAGTGATTACATCGGATAAAACTCCTAGAACATCGAGGAGAACATTGTATTGAAGATCAAAAAAAGAGAAGAAGCCCTCTAGCTACTAACTATGGACCCAAAGGTCTGTGGTAAACTACTCATGCATCATCGGAAGGGCAGCAAGGTTGATGGAGAGCCCCTCCGTGATCGAATCCCCCTCCGGCAGAGTGCCGGAAAAAGCCTCCAGATGGGATCTCTCGAGAACAGGAACTTGCGGCGGTGGAAAAAGTATTTCGTGGACTCCTCTGTTGGTTTCCCGATTTTAGAGAATTTATAGAGGTGGAATTAGGTCAAACAGAGCAGAGGTGGGCCCACGAGGCACCAGGGCGCGGCACCCCCCTAGGGCGCGCCCTGGTGTCTCGTGGCCACCTCCTCTGTCTTCTGGCCCTCTCCGAAAGCTTCTAGTGTCTCTTATGTCCAGAAAAAAATCTCCAAAAAGTTTCGTGGCATTTGGACTTCGTTTGGTACTGATATTCTGAAAAACCAAAAACAGGCAAAAAACAGCAACTGGCACTGGGCACTAAGTTAATAGGTTAGTCCCAAAAAAATGATATATAATTGCTTGTAAGTGTATATAAAACATCCAAGATTGATACTATAATAGCATGGAACAATCAAAAATTATAGATACGTTGGAGACGTATCAAGCATCCCCAAGCTTAATTCCTGCTCGTCCTCGAGTAGGTAAATGATAAAAACAGAATTTTTTGATGTGAAATGCTACCTATCATATTCATCATATACTATTTTCTTTTGAAGCATGGACATTTGGACTTGAGTGATTCAAAGCAATAGTCTATAGTTTGACATGAAGACATAAATACTGAAGCATACTAACAAGCAACCATGTCTTTCAAAATATCAATGCTAAAGAAAGTTATCCCTAGCCCATTATGCTCAATCATTGATCCATTCATGAAACACACTCAATATTAGCTACACACAATGCACAAGTATGACAATAGTGCTCTCTAGTTGGTGCCTTATAAGAGAAGATGGAGACTCAAAATAAAAATAAAAATTGCATAAAAGTAAATAGATAGGCCCTTCGCAGAGGGAAGCAGAGATTTGCAGAGGTGCCAGAGCTCAAAGCTAAAATTAGAGAGATAAAATTGTTTTGAGAGGCATGCTTTTCCTGTCAACGAAAACGACCGAGAATTGCCAATATCTTCCATGCTAGACACATTATAGGCGGTTCCCAAACAGAAAATAAAGTTTATTTCCTTTCCACCATTCTTTCACAATCCATGGCTAGCCGTATCCACGGGTGCCCTCCATACCAACACTTTCCAAGGAATTTATTATTATCATCATATTAAAAAAAATCATTTTGGGACTGGGCATCCCTATTACCTGCCACTCTCTAGTGCAATGACAAGTGAATAAACACTCATCGTGAGAATAACACACCTAGCATGAAAAATATTGGCCACCCCCTGCCGCTTCATGAGCGGTACGGGCACACAAAACGGAAAATAATTTTGAAAAATTAGAGTTGGCACATGCAAATTTACTTGGAACGGCAAGGAAATACCGCATATAGGTAGGTATGGTGGACTCACTTGCCACAACTTGGGTTTAAAGAGTTGGATGCACAAGCAGCATTCCCGCTTAGTACAAATGAAGGCTAGCAAATAGATTGAGAAGCGACCAACCAAAAAGCGAAAACGGTCATAAACATGCATTGAACATAACTAACACCGAATAATGCACCATAAGTAGGATATAATTTCGTTGCATAACTATTGACTTTATGTGCATGCATAGGGAATCACAAACCTTAACACCAATATTCTTACTAAATCACAATTACTCACTAACATGACTCACATATTATCATCTCCATATCGCAAAACTATTGCAAGGAATCAAACTTATCATATCCAATGATCTTTCATGAAAGTTTTTATTATATCCCTCTTGAATATTCATCACTTTGGGACCAAATTCATATCTTGTGCAAATTACCATTACTATTATCAACTCTCAAAAAGATATAAGTGAAGCATGAGAGTGCAAATATTTCTTCAAAATTTAAGCTTATCAACTCTCAAAATAATATAAGTGAAGCATGAGAGTTCAAATATTTCTTCAAAATATAGCCACCACCGTGCTCAAAAAGATTTAAGTGAAGCACTAGAGCAACAGCCTAGCTCAAAAGATTTAAGTGAAGCACATAGAGTATTCTAATAAATCATGATAAACGTGTGGCTCTCTCAAATAGGTGTGTCCAGCAAAGATGATTGTGACAAACTAAAAAGCAAATAAAGAAAAGACTCATATAATTCACGACGCTCCAAGGAAAACACATCTCATGTGATGAATAAAAATATAGCTCCAAGTAAAATTACCGATAGTTGGTAGAAGAAAGAGGGGATGCCTTCCGGCGCATCCCCAAGCTTAGACGCTTGAGTCTTCCTTGAATATTACTTTGGGGTGCCTTGGGCATCCCTAAGCTTAGGCTCTTGCCACTCCTTATTCCTTCATCTATCGTGATCTCACCCGAAACTTGAAAACTTCAATCACACAAAACTCAACAAAACCTTCGTGAGATCCGTTAGTATAACAAATAAATATTTAACTTTAATTACTGTAGTAAATTGATTCATATTTAATATTGGCATAATTCTACTGTACTCCAACTTCTCCATGACTCATACCCCCCGATACGATCCATAGATTCATCAAAATAAGCAAACTATGCAACGAAAATAGAATCTGTCTAAAACAGAATAGTCTGTAAAGATCTATTTAAAATCTATAGTTATGTAACTCCAAAACTTATGAAAAATTAGGACAACGTGGGCAATTCATATACCAATACTGTGTAAAAATATTATATTTTTCTGACGCTCCAGTACAGAAATAAAATTCCAGCACTGGACGCAAAACTTTCTGTTTTCCAAACAGCATCAATTATACTATCTTCCAAATCATCCCAAAGGCATGACTTGGCACAAACAGTAATTAAAACATAAAAACACAATCATAACAGTAGCATAATTGTGTAAACACACAAGAACAGAAAGAAAAAGCAAAAATTTATTTTATTCATTGGGTTGCCTCCCAACAAGCGCTATTGTTTTATGCCCCTAGTTATGCATAATGCATAGTTTCAAGTATTATCATCCTTCAAGTTGATTCCATAAGTGGCCCTCATAATGTATTCATATGGTGCTTTAATTCTTTTCCTAGGGAAGTGTTCCATCCCTTTCTTTAGTGGAAATTGAAATCTTATATTACCTTCTTTCATATCAATAATAGCACCAATAGTTCGAAGAAAAGGTCTACCAAGTATTATGGGGCAAGACGGATTGCAATCAATGTCAAGTACAATAAAATCAACGGGCACATAGTTTCTATTTGCAAGAATAAGAACATCATTAATTCTACCCAAGGGCTTTTTAATAGTAGAATCCGCCAAGTGCAAATTAAGAGAACATTCATCTATATTGGTGAAACCTAGCACATCACATAGAGATTTTGGAATTGTGGAAACGGTAGCACCCAAATCACATTAAGCATTGCACTCATAATTTTTAATTTTTAATTTAATGGTGGGTTCCCACTCATCATATAATTTTCTAGGAATTGAAATTTCTAGTTCTAGCTTTTCTTCTAACTCTTTCATCATTGCTTCTACGATGTGTTTAGTAAAAGCCTTGTTTTATTCATAAGCGTTGGGTGAATTTAGCATGGATTGTAACAAAGAAATACACTCAATCAAAAAACAACTATCATAATTAAAGTCTTTGTAATCCAAGAGAGTGGGCACATCGCTAGTTAAAGTTTTTACCTCTCCAAACCCACTTTTGTCAAATTTTTTATCAAGATTTTCACCCTCCGAATTATGGGGACGCCTTGTAGCTAAAATTGAATCTTCTTTAGTCCCTTTTTCATAAAGTAGTATATTGCTAAACAAGGAATTAATAGATGAAACACCAATCATTTTAATATCCTCATCTTTACTACGATAGAAACCGGGAGGAATCGCTTTTTCTAAAAATTATCGTTTAGCTTTTAGCATAGCGGTTCTTTTCTTACTCTCATCCATAGAGACATATAAAGCTTTAATTGATTCATTAATATCAATTTTGGGTTGCAAAATTTTAGTCTTAAGTTTTTCCACATCATGAATGATTCTATCAATGCTCCTAGACATATTATCAAGTTTACTCAATTTTTTTTCTATCGTAGTGTTGAAAACTTTTTGAGCATTAATAAATTCTTTAATATTACTTTCAAAATCAGAGGGCATCCTATTATTATTATTATAAGAATTACCATAAGGATTGCCATAATTATTAGAGGAATTTCCAAGAAAGGGTCTAGCATTGAAATTACCCCTATAAGCATTACTATTAAAATTGTTTCGCAAGACAAAATTCACATCTACGGGATCAATATTTTGCACAATGAAGGTGGATAAAGGCACATCATTAGGATCAATAGGAGCATTTTTGCTAGCAACCAATTTCATAAGCGCATCAACTTTATCACTCAAAGTACTAATTTCTTCAACAGAATTCACCTTTTTACTTGTAGGAACTCTTTCAGTATGCCATTGTGAATAATTTGTCATAATATTATCAAGCAATTTAGTAGCTTCTCCCAATGTAATCTCCAAAAAAGTACCACCCGCGGCGGAATCTAAAAGATTTCTATAAACAAAATTTAATCCCGCATAAAATTTTGTATGATCATCCACAAATTTAAATCATGAGTAGGGCAGTTTCTTATCATTAATTTGATCCTTTCCCAAGATTGGGTAACATGTTCATGATCAAGTTGCTTGAAATTCATAATTTGGTTTCTAAGGGAAATAATTTTCGCGGGAGGAAAATACTTGGTAATAAAAGCATCTTTACACCTATCCCAAGAATCGATACTATTTTGTGGTAAAGATGAAAACCAAAATTTTGCACGATCCCTCAATGAGAATGGGAATAATTTTAATTTCACAATATCGTTATCCACATTTTTTTCTTCTACATATCACACAATTCTACGAAAGTGTTAAGATGGGATGCAGCACCTTCATTATTACTACCAGAAAATTGTTATTTCATAACAAGATTTAGCAAAGAGGCATTAATATCACAAGTCTCCGCACTAGCGGCGGGAGGAGCAATCGGAGTACTAATAAAATCATTATTATTAGTATAAGAAAAAATACACAATTTTGTATTTTCTTGAGACATCGTGGCTACGCAAACAAGATAACAAGCAAGCAAAGAAGCAAACAAGAAAAAGGAAAACGGAAAATATTTTTGTATTTTTGTAAAAACTTTTTAGAAGTGGGGGAGATGAAAACGAGAGGCAAAGCCAAATAAAATAAATTCAAGGAGATGAAAGTTTATGCGTAGGTACTTGATAGATGTTGATGATATCTCCGCGGCAACGGCGCCAGAAATTCTTCCTGCTACTTGTGAGCTGCATTGGAATTTCCCCGAAGAGGAGGGGATGATGCAGTACAGTAGAGATAAGTATTTCCCTCAGTTATAAAACCAAGGTTATCAATCCAGTGGGAGAATCATGCAACAACTCGTTAGCAGTACCTGCACACAAAATAACAAATCCTCGCACCCAACGCGAACAAGGGGTTGTCAATCCCTTGGCGGTTACTTGCAAGATTAAATTGTATGGTGATATATAGATAGATCGAACAAAAATACAAAATAAAATAAATAAAGTAAAATTGCAGCAACGTATTTTTAGGATTTTCAATATATGATAAAGATAGACCCGGAGGCCATAGTTATCACTAGAGGCTTCTCTCTTGAAAATAGCATACGGTGGGTGAACTAATTATTGTTGGGCAATTGATAGAAAAGCAAATAATCATGACGATATCCAAGGCAATGATCATGTATATAGGCATCACGTCTGAGACAAGTAGACCAAAACGATTCTGCATCTACTACTATTACTCCACACATCGACCGCTATCCAGCATGCATCTAGAGTATTAAGTTCATAAAGAACGGAGTAACGCCTTAAGCAAGATGACATGATGTATACAAAGTAAACTCAGGCATGAATAAACCCCATCTTTTTACCCTTAATAGCAACGATACATACGTGTCATGTCCCTTTCTGTCACTGGGATTGAGCACCGCAAGATCGAACCCATTACAAAGCACCTCTCCCATTGCAAGATAAATCAATCTAGTTGGCCAAACGAAATCAATAGATCGGAGAGAAATACGAAGCTATAACAATCATGCATAAAAGAGTTCAGAGAAAACTCAAATAATATTCATGGATAATCTGATCATAAACTCCAAGAACACACCGCAAAAAGTGATTACATCGGATAGAACTCCAAGAACATCGAGGAGAACATTGTATTGAAGATCAAAAAGAGAGAAGAAGCCATCTAGCTACTAACTATGGACCCGAAGGTCTGTGGTAAACTACTCACGGGTCATCGGAAGGGCAGCAAGGTTGATGGAGAGCCCCTCCGTGATCGAATCCCCCTCCGGCAGAGTGCAAGAAAAGGCCTCCAGATGGGATCTCTCGAGAACAGGAAATTGCGGCGGCGGAAAAAGTATTTCGTGGACTCCTCTGTTGGTTTCCCGATTTTAGAGAATTTATAGAGGTGGAATTAGGTCAAACGGAGCAAAGGTGGGCCCACGAGGCACCAGGGCGCGCCCTGGTGGCTCGTGGCCACCTCCTCTGTCTTCTGGCCCTCTCCCGAAGCTTCTAGTGTCTCTTATGTCCATTAAAAAATCTCCAAAAAGTTTCGTGGCATTTGGACTTCGTTTGGTACTGATATTCTGAAAAACCAAAAACAGGCAAAAAACAGCAACTGGCACTGGGCACTAAGTTGATAGGTTAGTCCCAAAAAATGATATATAATTGCTTGTAAGTGTATATAAAATATCCAAGATTGATACTATAATAGCATGGAACAATAAAAAATTATATATACGTTGGAGACGTATCAGTCTTCGGATCCCATTGTTTAGCAGGTCCACGAACAACTGCAAAACGTGCATGCAGAACTCCAAATGCCCTCTCAACATCCTTTCTAGCTACTTCTTGTCTTTGGGAAAAGTGAGACTTTTTCTGGCCAACCGAATTAGAGATGGTGCTGACAAAGGTAGCCCATGGAGGATAGATACCGTCAACCAGATAGTAACCCATGTTGCACTCATGTCCATTGACAGTATAGTGGCAAGGAGGAGCTTTTCCTTCAATCAGCCTCGCAAATAACGGTGATTGCTGCAACACATTGATGTCATTGTGAGACCCGGGCATGCCAAAAAAAAGCGTGCCAAATCCAAAAATCATGTGATGCAACTACTTCAAGAATGATTGTGGGCTTCTTAACATTACCCTGATATTGCCTTTGTAAAGCCTTCGGGCAGTTCTTCCATTTCCAATGCATGCAGTCAAGGGATCCAAGCCAACCTGGCCACCCTCTTGCTTCTGAGATTGCCAAGAGCCTCTCGGTGTCTGCCACAGTTGGTTCTCTCAGGTACTGAGGACCAAACACCTCGACCACGGCAGTTGGAAACCTGACCATGGCATCTCCGCATGTGCTCTCAGACATCCGTAGGTACTCATCCCATGAATCAGCGGCTGTGCCATATGCAAGCATCCGGAGTGCGACTGTGCACTTCTAGTAACCAGAGAACCCAATCGTTTCCACGGCGTCCTTCTTTGGGATGAAGTAGTCATCATAGGACCGGACGCCATGGTACAAACGATCGAAGACAGTCTTGCGCATCCGAAAACGCTGGCGAAAATGGTCAGCGAAGAGTGCATCGGGGGCAAAGTAATCGGCCATCAGTGTCAAATGGCCGCACGCCCTGTTGCGGTTGAGCACTCGATGACCCTTGATCGATCCCTTGAAATTGAGAACATGCTCCTCCGCACGCTCCGTGTCTTCAAGGTCCGCCTGCATCATCGTTGTCTCATCCGAGTACTCCTCCTCGTCGAACGAGCCGTCGGACGACTCAACATAGTGCTCGTATATGTACTCCAAATCGGAATCCATTGCTAGAAAGAAGAAGGGAAAACTGTTTTTAGCTCCGTCAATTCATCGAACAGTTGCGTGGCATGGTGAGAATAACAGTAGCGGATGGCACCTGGCGGTTGGAGGAGAGGGGTTGAACGGCAACAGAGGAGAAGCGGGGTAGAGCCGGCTGGAACGCAGGAGGTGACGGAGACGTAGAGTTCTGGCAGGGGTGTGACGTGGCGGCCGGGGTGGTGGAGCGGCGACAAACGCAAGAGAGAAAGAAGGAATGAGAGAAAATTGGGAGGATGGAGGCGCGGGGTCCGGGAAGGGTTTTGGGTGGGCCGGGGGTGTCGAAGTCCTACGTGTCTGGTGTCCGGACTCCCGCAAAGCTCCCCCATGTTTGTCTCCGGTTTGCGGGAGAAGGTACGTCCGGACCGCGCCGCGGACCGATACAGGCCCGCGTTGGATGGCTTCTACGGTTCGGACAGCGCGGTCCGGACGGATGCGGGTGGTTTGCGAGTCCGCCTTGGAATGCCCTTAGCCATGCATGCGCCAAAACGAGGATTTTTTTTTCCGAAAAGAAGTGCGAGTGTCCACCACGATCTCTTCATAAGTGATAGGTACATTGTTTTTTCCAAAGAAAATTCACTACTCCCTCTGTAAACAAAAGTAACGACAAGTATTATGGAACAGAGGGAGTACATTGTATCTTGGTAGGTAAGAACAAAACTAACATGCATAAAAAAAACGCAACTCATGCATCACATATCCTGCTAGACGGCGGTTCATAACAGATGAACAAAGTCCAAACTACCGTTTTCAAGTGGATGCATTACTGCCTCCACACGTTATGCTGAGCACTCAGTACGAATCTAGTGGGTAGCCCATAAATAAATAAACTTTTTTATGCTGTCAATGAGTACTTACTTTTCACTCGTTGCTTTGCCAAAAAGAATCTGGAGCGGTAATATATATGTATCTTTTCATACCCGTTGAAGTTTTTGAAGAATAAGAGCAACTCAAATGAGCACAAGTCATCCCTCATACGACAAATTCTTGTCCTTCCAACCACTACTTTTCTCTCTTGAAATGATTGTCACCCCCTTTTCGAAATAAAGGACATTAAGACATATTTTTGTATCTTGAGTATGTGTCTAGAGATCATATATTTTCAAGGGATAAAAGACCGTTGGTTGTATGAACATATAGTTTTCTTTTTCTGGAAAAATCAGATCTATTATAAAAATTCATCGAAAGTATAAAACATATCTTTTTTTGAAAAAACCCCATATATTAATTTGATAAAACAAAATTCTTACAATCGTACATTACAAAACTAGCCACGCAGGGCGGAACACTATTACATAAAACACCATCGGGCCTTCTATCAAAACTAAATTTAGCAATCTCGTGCGTCACCCTATTAGCCTGCCTATCAATCTTCACGACATTAAAGTCCTTTATAAGTTTTGAGACGCTCAACGCCTCCTTTTTCAGATCCACAAGAGGAGACCTGTCGATGGATTCTTTTGCCAGAAAAGATGCAACAAAAGTGCAATCAGTTTCCAAAATAATTGGTTTGTGAAGTGTAATACCTATATATAACCCGGCGAGGGACGCACGAAGTTCCGCTTCATCCACACATGTACAGGACCGGATAAAATCCCATGACGAAACCAAGACATCGCCCAGATTATTCCTGGCAACAACCCCAACACTAGCAGATCTCATGCTCTCCACAAAGCTAGCATCAACATTTATCTTAATATACTCAGGATCCGAGGGCTCCAAACCCGACGACCAATCGCGGGTGGAATAACATACCTCCAATTGTCAATCACCCCCTTACCTTTGTTGCTCAAGTCAACTTGCACCCAGGCGTTTGCTGACGTGAAAGATTTCCAGTAATTTCCCACAAAGATAACAGAGGCAGATAATGATTCTTTCCCTCTTCCAAAGATCAGATCATTCCTCAAATGCCAAGCTCTCCAGAACATGAATAAAACTTGCTCGCGTATCGGTGACCCCAACTGGTCAAGCAGAATAAGAATCCAGTCCGGCCCCGTACATCTAAAAAGCTCCTCTCCAGGAATATTCCACACATCTCTCATGGCAAAACGGAAGGCACGCGCCTTATGGCAAGTCACAAGGGCATGGAAAATACTTTCATCCTCCACTCCACAAATAGAGCACATACCTGACACCGTTTGGTGATGAGCAACTCTGTTTACCTGGGTCGCCAAACTGTTGGACGCAGCTCGCCAGGCAAAAATTCTTATTTTTTGCGGAACTTTGGCCTTCCAAATAACATCCCACACTCTCCTATCCTCATTAACGCCAGTGTTGGACGTTCCTGTCTCGCCTTTACAATCCTTTAGGTTTAAGGCCAGACGGTATGCACTTTTAACAGAACACATCCCATTTTTCTCATAGTGCCAAGCAATTTGATCACCCTCTCCTACAGACTGAATACGCAAATTTAGGATCTCTTCAACATCATGGTGGTAGAATAAGTACCTAATTAAATTTTCATCCCATCTTCTTGTTCCGCTCATGAATAATTCAGACACTCATTTCAGTCTAGTACGGTTCTTCTTTGCTATAATTCTGAGACCGGAATTTCTAGGTAGCCAGTTATCTCTCCAAATATTTACATTTTTACCATCGTACACTCTCCAGATGACCCCTTTTTTTAGAGCGTCCAGGCCATGCATAATACCTTGCCAATTCACCGAGGAAGACTGCGGGAAAACAGTATACAGGATGTGACCATTGGGATAATATTTTGCCTTCAAAACCTTAGCACACAATGAATCTGGGTACACCAATAACCGCCAAGCCTGTTTGGCCAAGAGTGCTTGATTAAATAGCCTAAGATCTCGGAAACATAATAAAAATTACATCAAGATACCGAGTCAACCGAACGACCACTATCTCCGCTAGAACGAGCTGTCGACGTGCCGCTGACGCTGCTCCCTTATCGAAGCCGGCTTGACCTTGTCAATGACAGTCGGCAAGTCTTCGTGCACGTGCCCCTAAGGACCAGTGTCCTGGAGCGGCAGTCGTTGCCGTTGAACCCTTACATAGATCTGAAGTACCTGACACCAAATCTCACCACATGACAACAAACCCTAACCTCACCGCCCAAGGAGACGGCAGGAATCTACGTCGGAGCTCCGTCTACTACGTCCAGACGGACGAACTCGAGGAGGATCAGAGCCCGGAAGACAAACTCGAAGAAGAAACACCGACATCCACCCGAGCACCACACCTACGAGGACAAAAAAACCTACCCTAAATTACTAATCAAAGCGTAGGTACCGGGGTTCTCCTTCCCGTCACCAGCCGCCGGAGCGGCACGCAGTAGGGAGGCGAATCTACAGGCTCGTCGATGAAGCCTGGAGGAGAGAGTTTGCCCTAGCCGCCTAGGGTTTGGGGAGAAAACGAGATGAGGATATAAAAACATAGGCTTAGGCCCTGTTTGATAGCGAAGTATTTTTGAAGTAATTTGTCAATACTACTGTTTTTTAGATTACCATAGTTGTATTATAATGAGCTGTTTAGTTGCCCCTAAAAATAGTGATTTTAATACTACACTATTAGCCAAACTGTAGTTTTTTCTCTGTATAAAAAACCCAGACCTCTTTTTTTTAAACTGAGCAACGGAAAAGAATGGTGTTTCAAGGATCCAGTGTGCTGCGTCGAGCTTGGCCGTGCGGTTACAGTTCAGGCGCAGCTCTATGACACGGTGAAGTTGCCGCCAGCTACGCCATGCTGCCGAGTGTCAACCTACAAGCCCTGAGCGTAGGCGTTCAGTGGACTTTGTGCTAGCTTCCGTTCTTATGCATCCGGATGGCAACGGCTAAGCTAGCTAGAAAAATGGCAGCTCTATCGCCGTGTACATGCCGTTCTTAGGCTGATTAGTTGGTGCATGCAACTGCTAGCCCCGCTGGTAAAACGGACGTGTATGCTAGCTAGGGATAAGTATATTTTTCGTCCTCGAACTCTGGTGATAGTATAGAAATCGTCCCTCAACTTCAAAACCACTAAAACTCAGTCCCTCAACTATTTAAACCGGATAGTTTTCGTCCCTCGCGGCGCTTAAAGTGGTTTTGGTATGACGTGGACCCGGTTTTGACTAAAACCGTCCACGTGGCCTGGTTTTGACCGCCATGTCACTTAAGTGACTTAAGTGAGCATTCGCAGCCGAGCAGTCGCAGCCGCACGAGTGCTGTGTTCGGTATCCGAATTAATTAATCCGATCAACAGCGGTACCACTTGATCCGCGATGGATGGTCACACGTGCGTGCATCAAGTCACAGGACCATTCGTTCGTTTGCTGCTGTACCTATCACCGAACAAGCTAAATCTACTGATGCCATTGTTTACCCACTGATCGAGATGAGAAAAAAGCAATCGCACGACCAAGAAAATCTCAATGGCAGCAAATCCGACCATTGTCCTCGCTGCCATCGCCGAAGGCCGGTGCACCCGCAGCGTTCGCGCCCCGACCGTGTACCCCATCGGGCCAGCAATCTCGCTAAGCCCGCCGGCCGAGAAGCAGCAGCCGCACGAGTGCGTGTGATGGCTCGACTCGCAGCCTCGGAGCTTGGTGCTGTTCCTCTGCTTCGGGAGCAAAGGGATTCTGCCGCCACCGTAGGTGCACGAGATAGCACACGGTCTGGAGCGCAGCGGCCACCGTTTCATGTGGGTGCTGCGCGGCTTGCCGGTGGACACCACGATGGGCGCAAGGGACCCAACAAACGCGAACCTCGCCGAGCTGCTCCCGGAGGGCTTCCTGGAGAAGACGAAGGGGAGAGGGCTGGTGTGGCCGACGAGGGCGCCGCAGAAGGAGATACTGGCGCACGCCTCCGTCGGGGGCTTCGTCACGCACTGCGGCTGGTACTCCATCATGGAGAGCCTGTGGTTCGGCGTGCTCATGCTGCCGTGGCCGCTCGCCGCCGACCAGCACCTCAACGCGTTCGCGGTGGTCCACGGGATGGGCGCGGCCGTGCCGTTGGAGATGGACAGCAAGCATGGGAACTACGTCGAAGCAAACTGGACAAACGTGCGACTGCGCAAACCCAATTTTTCATAAATAACATAGGTCAGATTACATGGCGGTCAAAACCAGGCCACGTGGACGGTTTTAGTCAAAACCGGGTCTACGTCATACAAAACCACTTTAAGCCTCGCGAGGGACGAAAAATATCCGGTTTAAATAGTTGAGGGACTGAGTTTTAGTGGTTTCGAAGTTGAGGGACGATTTCTATACTATCGTTAGAGTTCAAGGACGAAAAATATACTTATCCCTTCATGTAACTACATGTTCGTACATGACCCCTCTCTAAAACCTTTAGAATGGCATTCTAAGGTTATGTTTGATAGTGAAGTATTGTAAAACCAAAGTATCCAAAAACTACAGTAATTTATCTTGTGGGTATCAAATACCATGGTCTTGACATAACGGAGTATTTTAGAGTATTCACAATACTGAGAACCTGTTTGGCGCAGCGACGAAAAAGAGAACTAGCTAGCCGTTAGCTAGCAGGGATAATGAATAATGTTAATGTGTTAATCAAGGGCATGCTGAATAACTCGTTGCGTAGACACCAAAATTGAATGCGACACGAGGTACATGCAAGCTTTGTGAAGGCTCGAGGATGTTCCTTACAAAAAAGCTCAATGTTTCTTAAGGGTTTTCTTGAACGTGTGGCACATAACGTTATAGAGGTTCTAGATCGCCAAACCAAGATTCTACAACTAACAAACCAAAAACACCACTTATCGCCTTTTTTTGTTCTTTGCGGGTACACTTATAGCCTTATGGCACGAGACTTTCGGTTATGGTCGTTGTCTAGGGTTCAATGTGCACATCAGACATATGATTCAATTGTAAAAGTTAGCATAAATAGCTACTAAGATTCCATTGATAGAACAAGCATTCCATGGCAACAACAAATATATGGCTTTTCTGGTCAAAACACATATTTCTCTTTATCATGAGTTATTTCCCTTGGTCAATAATACTTGTTGTTTTGTCGATATTTGCAGGTTCACTAACTTTCCTTTTACCTCACAAGGGAAACAAAATCGTTAGGTGATAAGGCCCCCTTCCCGAAGGGGGGGGGGGGGGGGGGGAGGGGGCAATGCAAGTGACACAAACACCAAACCAAACTCCGACGCTATACTCACGGAGAGCAATATGCCCGAAGTGCCAAAACGCCGTCCCTAAACTCGCAACTTCTTTGGTGCAACCTATAGCAGACTGTAACATTTCATAATGGTTACAACAGGCTGGAGTTTTGGGTTAAAACAACATGCCATGCCATGAAATGCTTTTTTTCGAGAGAGAATACTACGAAAGGCCTATTTTAACACAATGTTTTTTTGCATGGTAATACATGTCTCATTTATATCATAAATATCATAGTACAAACCACGTAGACATCGACCTAACAAAACTGAAAAGACAGCAGAACAATAGCCTTTATGATGCGGAGCATCCTACGGTCATCCCCATGGACATACCTTCGTCTCCCCAAGTGCCAAGCGTACCAATGACACGAGCACGTGCAAGAGCTCTCGAGACCGAGGTGACATCTCTCCTTAATGAACTTCCATATGAAACATGTGAGACATGGCTACTACCTCAAGCCGGAATGCTATGTGTGCTTAGGTATGAAGAAGACCACCTCGGGAATGCTCGGAATGAAGACCAAGTCTCCAAGTACACGGACAGCGAAGCGCGAGGAAGAAGACCGCTGAAATGCTACAGCGGCCGGACATCCGGCCCCTGGGAACACACTACTGGAATTTCTCTCTTTGCCGAGTGTTAGGGTCTTTGCCGAGTGCATTATGTCGGGCACTCGGCAATAATATCTTTGCCGAGTTCCTACCAAAATAGTACTCGGCAAAAAAGCGAAACTCGGCAAACAGATACTTTGCCGAGTGTCGTGGACAAAACGCTCGGTAAAACAACGAAACACTGCAAACAGGGCTTTGTCGAGTACTACACTCGGCAAAAGGGGGTCTTTGCCGAGTGTCACACTCGGCAAAAGGGGTCTTCGCTACGTTGCATGGTTTTGGCTGTAGAGGTTGCATACGACCTCGGATGAAGATGGTCCAAAAATCAAAGTTGTTCATTTTGACGAGACGGATTTTTTTATGTTGAGAACTTTTTCATTTGAGGCCATATAAATTTCACTTTTTGCCATGTAAATTTGGTCTCAAATGACGAACGTGATGACCATATTCATTGCATAGTTTATGATAATGCGGTGAACATGGGCATATAGGTGCATCTTGCCATTACAAACAATGTTGCCAAATAGAGTTTCCAACTTGTTTCACAAAAAAATCATTTTCTATTTTCTCATAATCAAAAATGGGTATTTTCTGTGAAGCAAGTACAAAAAAACATTGTGCAAAATGGCACCACTCCAATTATCACAGTAAGTAGACCATATTTTATGCACAATTCCCAAATTTCATGGATTTTCTAGTTTTCTAGCTACTTTCGCACATTTAAATGACTTTATGTTGATTTCCCGGAAGTAATTCAAATTTGAACAACAAGTGTGTGATAGCTCTATCGTAAAAATTAGAAAAACCTATTTTTAGGTGCACAAGTAGTCATTACGTGGGAGAACCACTTAGAGTTTTGAAAGATTCAACCCCTTGCCATGAATAGCCATGCCGGCCATTTTGACCCCGTTTTGGAAAAAAAGAAAGAAAAAGAATACAAGTTCAAAAAATGCAATCCTTTCGCGTTGAGTCCTTTTACGTGTACTAGTTGCAAGGAAAAATACCAAACTTTCAATATGTCAAATTTGAAAAAAATTCCTTCACAAAACAGGCTATCGTGCATGAACAGTCATGGCTTTCAAGTCAAATGACCAAAGTAATGGCCATATTTGTTGCATAGTTTATTATAATATGCCCAAATTAGACACATAGGTGCATACTGACATTACAAACAATGTTGCCTAATAGAGTTTCCAACTTTTTTGTACAAAAAAATCATTTTTCATTTTCTAAGTGTCAAAATTGGGTATTTTTTGTGAAGCAAGTACAAAAAAATAGGGTGCAAAATGGCACCACTCCAATTATCACAGTAAGTAGACCATATTTTATGCATAATTCACAAGTTTCATGGATTTTCTAGTTTTCTAGCTACTTTTGGGCATTTAAATGACTTTATGTTGATTTTCCGAAAGTAATTCAAATTTGAACTGCAAGTGTGTGTTAGCTCTGTCGTAAAAATTAGAAAAAACTATTTTTAGGTGCACAAGTAGTCATTACATGGGAGAACCACTTAGAGTTTTGAGAGATTCAAGCCCTTGCCATGAATAGCCATGCCGGCCATTTTGACCCGTTTTGAAAAAAATGAAAGAAAAAGAATAAAAGTTCAAAAAATGCAATCCTTTCACATGGACCCCTTTTATGTGTACTATTTGCGAGGAAAAATACCAAACTTGCAATATGGCAATTTTGAAAAAAAATCTTCACAAAACGGACTATCAAGTATGAACACTGACGACTTTCAAGCCAAATGACTAAGGTGATGACCATATTCATTTTATATTTTATAATAATGTGGTGAAATTGGTCACATAGGTCCATCTTGCCATTACAAATAATGTTGCCAAATAGAGTTTCCAACTTATTTGTAAAAAAAAAAATCCATTTTGTAAGTGTCAAAAAAGAGTATTCTTTGTGAACCAAGTAATTCAAATTTGAAATGCAAGTGTGTGATAGCTCTGTCCTAAACATTAGGTAAACAAGTAGTCACTATATGGAAGAACCGCTTAGGGTTTTGACAATTTTTTGGTCTGTTTACAATATTTTTTTTTATTTTTTGATATTTGCAGAGTGTTACGCTTGGAAAAGGTCATATTTTTTCTGATTGGTGGAGAGAAAACACACTCTCAGCCAATCTAAAACTAGCACAAGGATTGATGATGTGGCTGGGCCAATCTTCTTTCCTCGTCAATCACAGCCACACATCTCCTCTCATCTCTCTTTTCCACACAGCCCCACACACACAGCCGCACACAACTCTCTCTTATCTCTCCCCGCACCAACCACAGCCCCCCCCCCCCCCCCCCCCCCCACCCCCACACACACACACTGCCCCGGCTCGCCATGGCCGCCCACTCTCTCTTTCTTGTAGCCATAGTTCTCCCGCCGGCGCACCGGTCTAGCATGGCCGTTTGCTTGTCGAGCTCTCCGTGAACCAGTGGCCCCACAAGAGGTGCGACACCTCCGGCCCGTCGCGCCGCTCCCGACACTCGTCGGCGTGGTCAAGTCCTGCTAGCTCCCTCCTCTCGTCGTGGCCGTCGTGTGCTTGGATTCGCGGCCAAGCAAGCAAGCAGCGCCGGTGCTAGCAACCAAGCAAGCAAGCAGCAGCAGCAGAGCCGGCAAGCAGCAAGAGCAGCAGCGCCGGCAAGCAGCAAGAGCAGCAGCAGCAGAGCCGGCAAGCAGCAAGAGTAGCAGCGCCGGCTTGCGAGGAAGCAAGCAGCAGCAGTAGCAGCAGCGCCGCCGACTAGCAAGGAAGCAAGCAGCAGCGCAAGCGGCAAGCAGGAAGAGCAGCAGCACCGCCGGCAGCACGCGTTGGCAGCGGTGGCGCACGGAAGAGAGATTGGATGACAACCAAGCGTGGAGGCCAGGGTCACATCGCGTTCTGCCCGAGCAGAGCTGCAGCACGTGCACGCGTTGTGGTGGCGCCGGCAGCGGCGTCGGTCATGTTTTTTTTTATTTCCGCCAACAAGTTTTACCGAGTGTAGCGCTCGGCAAAACACCTGTGACCCGTGGCAAACCTATGGATTTCTGCCGTTTTCATCTGCCGCTAGTTGATTTTTACCGAGTTCAAACCTTTGCCGAGTACCACGAGAACACTCGGCAAAGTTCTGTTTGCCTGAGGCATGTACGCCGAATGCATTTTGCCGAGAATAGTTCTCGGCAAAGGCATTGCCGAGTTTTTTTAGGCCTTTGCTGAGTTTTTTGGGCACTCAGCAAAGACGTCGATTCTAGTAGTGACAGCAGCCGCAGCCCCAGCCCAGCAGCCGAAGAGATCCAGGGCCCGAACATCCGGCCCGACGGCCCCGGACATCCGGTCCGACCTGTCCCAAAGCCAGCGAAATCTGGACCATCTCCAGGCCGGACATCCGAACCAGGCCCGGACATCCGGCACCTACGTGTGTGTAACCAGCCGACCGGCCATGTAACCTCCTCCTCTCCCCTCCTACCTCATGGACTCCTATATAAACACCTCCCCCTCCTCCTCGCTAGGGTTAGCAAAGTATACTGAGACATTTGAGTGAGCTTTGCTCCTTGTATCTGCTCTCGGGGAATCAAGATCTCTCTAGGGAGAAGGATCCCCATCAAAGGATCATCAAGACCTCCTAAGAGAGAAGGATCTCATCTAGATCATCAAGACCTCGCCTTCTATGGAGTGAGAAGAACTTTACCTTTGTGCTTGTTTCCTTGGATTGTTCTTGTATACTTGTGGATCTCATGTATGCTATCCTAGTGGATGTGTGATTTGGGTTTGTTTGAGTGATTTCTCTTATTGTTCTTGTTTGTTCTTCCCTTTTTGCCCTCCAAGTGTGAAAAGATCATCACCATAGGGTTCCACCCTACATCATATTGGATCAGAGCCACGTTGATTCACACTTTGGAGTCTTTCCCCTCCACTTTCTAGCCCCAATTTTGTTTGTTATGCCCAATTTTGAAAATTCCCCACAAAAATAACCATACCAATTTTTTTGTGATTTGTTGGTTTGATGATGTTTTGTTGATTTTGATCCATGAATTTGTTGTGTTTCGAGTGGATCTAGCTTTCCCCCACCATCTCCATCAATTCCATCCACGAAATTCCTCAAATTTTGCCCCGATTTTTCTTTTTCCCCACTTGTTCTTCAAGTTCATCCTCGGATCGCCGCCCCAGGCATCCGGCCCGTGTCCTCGGACATCTGGCACCCCTGGACATCCGGCCCGCAGGCCCGGACATCCGGCCCCTGACAACCATCAACACCACCACTTTGCAATTTTGTCCGTTTTTCCTCGTTTCGCCCACATACTTCCGCCAACCCATACCACAAATAGTGCAACTACACCACCAACTTCCGCAACCACCACTACTTTGCCACTTGAGAATTTGAGTTTGCGGTTTCTGTTTCCTAACGTGTTTCGGCTACTTTGGGATGGTTCGTCATCGACATCACCGTCACTCAACTTCGCCACGGACTCAACATCGACAACGACCATTCCATCATCGTGACACCACCACAGTAAGCAAGGACGGTAACATCGACGATAACTTGTTCATTTCCTTGCCATTGCATTGTTAACCCCGAGACCATCTTTTGCGTCATTTTCTAACGAGACTAGCCATTTGAGTATTGCCAGGCAACGCTACTTGTGCACTTTAGTGATACACGTTCCGCATACCTATCATAGCATGCATATATCATCGTATCATCTCTTGTGTCAACAATTGTTCCCGCATATACATCATTGCTATCTTTGTAAGAGCATTTCGCATAAGTGGCCAAGGAAAATATCAAATGGAAGAAAAGCTTTTAAGCAAAAAGAGAAAGAGCAACAACAAGCTTGTAAGCAATAGCCATAGCATCGCCACATTACATATCATATTTGATCATCTTGGATCATCGTGACAAGTTCACCGGGAATCATACATACATAGCATAATTGAGATAGAAAGTCGATATGTTTTGTCTCCAATAGGTTGTGCACAAGTTCGTATCCGCCTATTAGGCAATCGTGCTAGCGTCTCTCTAGTGTTGTGCAGCATGAGCGTTTTTTCGTGGATTCCACATTTTGAGCTCATTCCTTGGTTGCACGACCTCATTTATCTATCCGTGCGTGTGTTTTCGTGTGCCACTTATTGCTATTGGTCTACTTGTTTCACTTGCGAACTTGTGAATCTTTTTCAACATTATTGATATCTTGCTAGCAATTGCAGAAATTTTGTTCCACCATCCTAACCAAGTTACTCCAAAAGCTTTACTTGTGTAGGTGTGAGAAACAAACCCGGTACCAATTCTACTATCATAGCAATACATTGAGTGATACTCGATACATCATAAATCTTCGGAAAAGGTAACTTTGGTTTCGTTCTCTCATTTCCTACTTACCTCTACTTGATCATGATGGATAGGCCGAGCACCTCTTCAAATCCCCTCTTCGACAAGCACGACGCACCGAACGACTATGTATCCAAGAGTCATCTCTTTGGGGTACAACGAGCCTTGCATCAAGAGAATGAAGCTTTGGGCGACCGCATTGAACAACTCGCCACCGACTTGCGTCACTCCGAAACGCGAACAAGAGACTACCTCGACGCCAAGCTTACTACCCAAATGGAAGAATTTCGTGCCATGATGATTGACCGCGCTTCCTCAACTTCGTCTTCGACAAGGAGAACCCGGTCACGGCGCCATTCTTCGGATTCCTCATCGGATGCAAGTCTTCCACGAGCTCGTCCTCATCCTCGACAAGACCATCAAGCTTCACACAATCCATTACATGGCAATGGTTTGCAAGACTGACTTCGAGGGCGAGAACGACAACGTCATCAAGTTCAAGACGCCATGCACCAAGAGCAAGTTCCACGACATCCACAACAAGACACGCAAGACGGCGATCCACTTCGGCAAGAGCAACAACGTCGTGAGCAACAAGCGCTCGAAGCACAACGTGCTCTTCGAGAAGCCACTCGTGCCCTCGACGAACACAACCGTCGTGTGCGTGAAGAAGAAGAGGCACGTCACCAACAAGAAGCCGCACACCTTGAGGAGAATCAAGAACGGAGGAACCGGGCAAGACTACCTCGTAGAGCAAGAGGAGAATGAGGATGAAGACCCACCTCCAAGACAAGAACGACGACAACATCGGCATCATGACGACCAACGCTACGGCAAGCTCAAGTTCAACATGCCGAAATTCTTTGGAAGCACCGATCCCGAAGACTACCTCTCATGGGCCTTAAAGGTGGACAAGATATTCCGTCTTCACCAATATGACGAGGAAGAGAAGGTAGCCATGGCATCTCTTGAGTTCCAAGACTATGTTTTCATTTGGTGGGAGCAAGTGATAGAACGACGCCAAGAGAAAGGCGAACCACCTATCACAACTTGGACTCAAATGAAGGATGTCATGAGAGCTCGTTTTGTGCCTACACACTATAGCCGTGACCTCTTCAAGAAGCTACAACTCCTCAAGCTATGGCGCGTTTCTTGAATGGCCTCAACCAAGGTGAAGAATACTACCAAGAAATGGAGATTGCCATGATACGATCCAACGTCAAGGAAGATGATGAACAAACTATGGCGCATTTCTTGAATGGCCTCAACCATCCAATCAAGAAAATTGCGGACTTCCAACCTTACTCCAACCTCCTCGAGCTAGTGCACCAAGCCACCAAAGCGGAGCGACAAGTGCAAGAGGACTACAAGTACTCCAAGTACTCTTCCAAGACCTACGGTTCATACACTCAACCTTCAACGACTACGACACCTCCTACTACAACTCGAGCTACACCAAGTACCACCGACAAGTCAAGCTCCAAGCAACCTACGACATCTTCGAGTCGTCTTCCTACAAGTACATCCAAGCCACGAACTTCATCTTCAACTGTAGGGGAACAGAAAACAAAAAATTCCGGTAATGCGAGCATGCCCGGGATCACTATGGAGATGCATACAGGGTTTGATCTGATCGTTACCGACTCGTAGCGCAGCGGAAGTAGAGTCGATGTTGATCGTCGGTGCAGATCCCCGCAGCTAGGATTTACAACCTCCCAACTGCGAGGATGTACTCCCTTGTCAGCCCCTCGAACAGTCCCCCGGACAGCCCTTCGGGAGGCGGTCAGACAGTCCCCCGGACGGAGTCACGGACAGCCCTTCGGGAGGCACTCACAGAATCTCGGACGGTCACTCGGACAGCCCTTCGGGAGGCACACTCGAACAGCCCCCCGGGCAAAAAGATCGAACCTACGACCTCTCTACGGGGTTGCACACATACGGTGTCATCTATCCGGCAGGGCTTCGCCGTCCAGAACTAGTTCCCACCAGAACCCAGACAGCCTTTCGGCTCTACGAAACTATTTCGCGGGGAGGGAGAGAGAAGGCCAGATCATGCATGGCATTTGTATGTGAGAAAGAGTGAGTGTGGAGAGTGCCTCTCCACCTCTATTTATAGGAAAACCCAAGGGGTAGGGTGGCTTCTCCAAGAAGCCATTAGGGGAAAATACCAAAAGGCCCTCAAGGTGGCTTCTCCAAGAAGCCACCAAAAAGTGCTTTTCACTATTCACGGAAACATTTTTCCATGCCCGTTAAATCCGAAAATATTTCTGTAGGTCTTAGATTAATTCCAGTACCCACTAAAATAATTTTGGACGCGTTCCGAAACATTTCCGGATTAGTGATTTTCATCTGCGAAAAGCAACCAAAGCGGTTCCGGCAGCTCCGGAACATTTCCGGGTTTTTTCTCCGGAAAAATCCCAGAAGTTCCCAAAACAATTCTGGCACCCTCTAAGAATTTCTAGGCGTGTGCCTAAACCATTTTGACTTAATAGTATACTCCGAAACAACCTTTCGGTTTTACCAAAAATATTCCGGTGTTCTCTCTCCGGAACTCTTCCGTTGTCTCCGAAACTTTTCCGGTGACTTTCTCTCAGACTCCCTGTCTAGAATTCAGCAGATAGATGACCCTTAAGCGTGTGACCCTATAGGTTCGGTGAAGTATAGACATGACCCGGAACACTTTCCGATCAATGATCAACATCGGAGCTGTGGACACCCATATTGACCCCTATACCCACACGAATAAATATTCGAGTGAACCTCCGGTTGCCGTGAGCTATTCCTGTTACTTCGCGATATGTTACAAAACCCGAGGTGAGATTTATCGGCATCCCTGTGGATCAACAACTTGTCCACTATGCCAGTTACCTCATTACCGGTTTTGTTCTCTTTTCTCGTTCCCGTGTTTCGGCATCCCTGTGATTAAATCACAATGTGTCTGGCCAGACGATGATGGATACCGTAACACCAAGAGGGCCCAAAGAATATCTCTCCATCGTCGGAGGAGCAAATCCCAATCTTGAGCTATCAAGTCCCTTGACACACTTTTCCATGAACCCGTAAGCCGCCGTAATAGCCACCCATTTACGGATGACGTTTAACAAACCCCAAAGTTCATGAATCGAGCATTAAGGAACTCGATACTCTCATGGTCTAAGGAATTATGCAAACGTTAACTCCTCTGTGTTATTAACCATTAACTTGTGACGATGTATCTCATAGCATAATGCTACTTGTAGCTTGCGTTGGTATTTTCCCCGAAGAGGAAGGGATGATGCAGCACAATAGAGGTAAGTATTTCCCTTAGTTATGAAACCAAGGTTATCAATCCAGTAGGAGAACCACGCAACACCTCGTTAGCAGTACCTGCACACAAACAACAAATCCTTGCACCCAACGCAAACGAGGGGTTGTCAATCCCTCGGCAGTTAATTGCAAGATTAAATTGTATGTGATAGATAGATAGATTGAAACAAAATACAAAATAAAATAAATAAAGAAAAAGTGCAGCAAGTATTTTTAGGGTTTTAGTAATATGATTTAGATAGACCCGGGGGCCATAGTTTTCACTAGAGTCTTCTCTCATAGAAATAGCATACGGTGGGTAAACAAATTACTGTTGGGCAATTGATAGAAAAGCAAATAATCATGACGATATCCAAGGCAATGATCATGTATATAGGCATCACATCCGAGACAAGTAGACCGACTCCTGCCTGTATCTACTACTATTACTCCACACATCGACCGCTATCCAGCATGCATCTAGTGTATTAAGTCCATGAAGATCGGAGTAACGCCATAAGAACGATGACATGATGTAGACAAGATAAACTCACGTATGAATAAACCCCATCTCTTTACCCTTAATAGCAACGATACATACCTGTCATGTCCCTTTCTGTCACTGGGATTGAGCACCGCAAGATCGAACCCATTACAAAGCACCTCTTCCCATGGCAAGATAAATCAATCTAGTTGGCCAAACCAAATCAATAGATCGGAGAAGAAATACGAAGCTATAATAATCATGCATAAAAGATATCAGAAAAGACTCAAATAATATTCATGGATAATCTGATCATAAACTCACAATTCATCGGATCCCAACAAACACACCGCAAAAAGTGATTACATCGGATAGAACTCCAAGAACATCGAGGAGAACATTGTATTGAAGATCAAAAAGAGAGAAGAAGCCATCTAGCTACTAACTATGGACTCGAAGGTCTGTGGTAAACAACTCACGCATCATCGGAAGGGCAGCAAGGTTGATGTCGAGCCCCTCCGTGATCGATTCCCCCTCCGGCGGAGTACCGGAAAAGGCCTCCAGATGGGATCTCTCGAGAACAGAAACTTGCGGCGACGGAAAAAGTATTTCGTGGACTCCCCTGTTGGTTTCCAGATTTTTGGGAATTTATAGTGGTGGAATTAGGTCAAACGGAGCTGAGGTGGGCCCACGAGGCACCAGGGCGCGCCTGCCCCCCCCCCCAGGCGTGTCCTGGTGGCTCGTGGCCACCTCATCTGGTGTCTGGTCTTCTCCTAAAGCTTCTAGTGTTTATCTTGTCCAAAAAAAATCTCCAAAAAGTTTCGTGGCATTTGGACTTCGTTTGGTATTGATTTTCTGTAAAACCAAAAACAGGCAGAAAACAGCAACTGGCACTGGGCACTAAGTTAATAGGTTAGTCCCAAAAAATGATATATAGTTGATGTAAATGTATATAAAAACATCCAAGATTAATAATATAACAACATGGAACACTCAAAAATTATAGATACGTTGGAGACGTATCAGCATCCCCAAGCTTAATTCCTGCTCGTCCTCGAGTAGGTAAATGATAAAAACCGAATTTTTGATGTGGAATGCTGCCTATCATATTCATCATATATTGTTTTCTTTTATAGCATGGACATTGGACTTGAATGATTCAAAGCAATAGTCTATAATTTGACATGAAGATATAAATACTCAAACATGCTAGCAAGCAACCATGTCTTTCAAAATATCAACGCTAAAGAAAGTTATCCCTCGCCCATTATGCTCAATCATTGATCCATTCATGAAGCACACTCAAATATTAGCTACATCCAATGCACAAGTATGACAATAGTGCTCTCTAGTTGGTGTTTTTATAAGAGAAGATGGAGACTCAAATAAAAATAAAAACTGCATAAAAGTAAATAGATAGGCCCTTCGCAGAGGGAAGCAGAGATTTGTCAAATGTGCCAGAGCTCAAGGCTGAAATTAAAGAGATAAAATATTTTGAGAGGCATGCTTTTCCTGTCAACGAAAACGACCGAGAATTTCCATTATTTTCCATGCTAGACACATCATAGGCGGTTCCCAAACAGAAAGTAAAGTTTATTTCCTTTCCACCATTCTTTCACAATCCATGGCTAGCCGTATCCACGGGTGCCGTCCAAACCAACACTTTCCAAGGAATTTTGTTGTTACTAATTTTTGATTCATTGTGGGACTGGGCATCCCTATTACCAACCATTCTCTCATGCAATGACAAGTGAATAAACACTCATCGTGAGAATAACACACCTAGCATGGAAAATAATGGCCACCCCCTGCAGTTTCATGAGCGGTACGGGCACACAAAACGGAAAAATTATTTTAAAAATTAGAGTTGGCACACGCAAATTTACTTGGAACGGCATTGAAATACCGCATATAGGTAGATATAGTGGACTCATTTGGCACAACTTGGGTTTAAGGAGTTTGGATGCACAAGCAGTATTTCCGCTTAGTACAAATGAAGGCTAGCAAATAGATTGAGAAGCAACCAACCAAAAAGCGAAAACGGTCATAAACATGCATTGAACATAACTAACACCGAATAATGCACCATAAGTAGGATATAATTTCGTTGCATAACTATTGACTTAATGTGCATGCATAGGGAATCACAAACCTTAACCCTAATATTCTTACTAAATCACAATTACTCACTAACATGACTCACATATTATCATTTCCATATCGCAAAACTATTGTAAGGAATCACACTTATCATATCCAAGGATCTATATGAAAGTTTTTATTATATCCCTCTTGAATATTCAGCACTTTGGGACCAATTTCATATCATGTGCAAATTACCATTACTATTATCAACTCTCAAAAATATTTAAGTGAAGCATGAGAGTGCAAATATTTCTTCAAAATTTCAATCTTATCAATTCTCAAAATAATATAATTGAAGCATGATAATTCATTTCTTCAAAATTTCAATCAACTCCCAAAATAATATAAGTGAAGCATGAGAGTTTATTTCTTCAAAATATAGCCACCACCGTGCTCAAAAAGATTTAAGTGAAGCACTAGAGCAACTGCTTAGCTCAAAAAATTTAAGTGAAGCACATAGAGTATTCTAACAAATTATGATGAACGTGTGGCTCTCTCAAAATAGGTGTGTTCAGCAAGGATGATAGTGACAAACTAAAAAGCAAACAAAGCAAAGACTCATATAATACAAGACGCTCCAAGCAAAACACATATCATGTGACGAATAAAAATATAGCTCCAAGTAAAATTACCGATGGTTGGTAGAAGAAAGAGGGGATGCCTTCCGGGGCATCCCCAAGCTTAGACGCTTGAGTCTTACTTAAATATTACCTTGGGGTGCCTTGGGCATCCCCAACCTTGGGCTCTTGCTACTCCTTATTCCTTCATCCATCGTGATCTCACCCAAAACTTGAAAACTTCAATCATACAAAACTCAACAAAACCTTCGTGAGATCCGTTAGTATAACAAAATAAATTACTACTTTAAGTACTGTTGCAAACCCATTCATATTTTATTTTTGCATTATACCTACTGTATTCTAACTTCTCCATGGATTATACACCCCGATACAATCCATAGTTTCATCAAAACAAGCAAGTAGTGCATCAAAAACAGAATCTGTTAAAAACAGAACAGTCTGTAGCAATCTATTTAAAATCCATACTTATGTAACTCCAAAAATTCTGAAAAATTAGAAAAACGTGGGAAATTAATATACCAATACTGTGTAAAAAAAATCAGATTTTTCTGACACTCCAGTACGTAACAAAAATTCCAGCACTGGACGCAAAACTTTTTGTTTCCCAAACAGCATCAATTATACTATCATCCAAATGATCCTAAAGGCTTTACTTGGCTCAAACACTAATTAAAAAACACAAAAACTCAATCATAACAGTATCATGACAGTGAAAACACACAATAACAGAAACAAAAGGTAAAAATTTATTTTATTCATTGAGTTGCCTCCCAACAAGCGCTATTGTTTTATGCTCCTAGCTAGGCATAATGCATAGTTTGAAGTATTATCATCCTTCAAGTTGATTCCATAAGTGGCCTTCATAATGGATTCATATGGTGCTTTAATTTTATTCCTAGGGAAATGTTCCATACCCTTCTTTAGTGGAAACTGAAATTTTATATTCCCTTCTTTCATATCAATAATGACACCTATGGTTCGTAAGAACGGTCTACCAAGTATTATGGGGCAAGAAGGATTACAGTCAATGTCAAGTATAATAAAATAAACGGGCACATAGTTCCTATTTGCAAGAATAAGAACATCATTAATTCTACCCAAAGGCTTTTTAATAGTAGAATCCGCCAAGTGCAAATTAAGAGAACATTCATCTATATTGGTAAAACCTAGCACATCACATAGAGATTTTGGAATTGTGGAAACGCTAGCACCCAAATCACATAAAGCATAGCACTCATAATTTTTAATTTTAACTTTAATGGTGGGTTCCCATTCATCATATAATTTTCTAGGAATTGAAATTTCTAGTTCTAGCTTTTCTTCTAACGCTTTCATCATTGCTTCTACAATGTGTTTAGTAAAAGCCTTGTTTTGCTCATAAGCGTTGGGTGAATTTAACATTGATTGTAACAAAGAAATACACTCAATCAAATAACAATTATCATAATTGAAATCTTTGTAATCCAAGAGAGTGGGCACATCGCTATTTAAAGTTTTTACCTCTCCAAACCCACTTTTAGCAATTTTTTCATTAAGATTTTCACCCTCCGAATTGTGGGAACGCCTACTAGCTAAAGTTGACTCTTCTTCAGTCCCCTTTTCATCAAGTTTTATATTTCTAAACAAAGAATCAACAGATGAAACACCAATCATTTTAATATCCTCATCATTACTACGATAAAAACCGGGAGGAATCGCTTTTTCTAAAAATTCTCGTTTAGCTTTTAGCATGGCGGTTCTTTTCTTACTCTCATCCATGGAGACATATAAAGCTTTAATTGATTCACTAATATCAATTTTAGGTGGCAAAATTTTAGTCTTAAGATTTTCCACATCATGAATAATTCTATCAATGCTCCTAGACATATCATCAAGTTTGCTCAAATTTTCTTCTATCGTAGTGTTGCAAACTTTTTGAGCATTAATAAATTCTTTAATATTACTTTCAAGATCAGAGGGAATCCTATTATTATTATTATAATAATTACCATAGGGATTGCCATAATTATTAGAGGAATTTCCAGGAAACGGTCTAGCATTGAAATTACCTCTATAAGCATTATTATTAAAATTGTTTCGCGAGACAAAATTCACATCTACGGGATCATTATTTTGCTCAATAAAAGTAGACAATGGCACATAATTAGGATCAATATAAGCATTTTTACTAGCAACCAATTTCATAAGCGCATCAACTTTATCACTCAAAGTACTAATTTCTTCAACCGAATTCACTTTTTTACTAGTAGGTACTCTTTCAGTATGCCATTGTGAATAATTTGCCATAATATTATCAAGCAATTTATTAGCTTCTCCCAAAGTAATTTCCATAAAAGTACCACCCGCGGCGGAATCTAAAAGATTTCTAGAGACAAAATTCAATCCCGCATAAAAATTTTGTATGATCATCCATAAATTTAAACCATGAGTAGGGAAATTTTTTATCATTAATTTCATCCTCTCCCAAGATTGGGCAACATGTTCATGATCAAGTTGCTTAAAATTCATAATTTGATTTCTAAGAGAAATAATTTTCGCGGGAGGAAAATACTTGGTAATAAAAGCATCTTTACACCTATCCCAAGAATCGATACTATTTCGTGGTAAAGATGAAAACCAAATTTTTGCACAATCCCGTAATGAGAATGGGAATAATTTTAATTTCACAATATCATTATCCACATCTTTTTTCTTTTGCATATCACACAATTCTATGGAAGTGTTAAGATGGGATGCAGCATCTTCATTAGGACTACCAGAAAATTGTTCTTTCATAACAAGAGTTAGCAAAGCGGCATTAATATCACAAGTCTCCGCACTAGCGGCGGGAGGAGCAATTGCAGTACTAATAAAATCATTATTATTAGTATTGGAAAAATCACACAATTTTGTATTTTTTGAGACATCGTGGATACGCAAACAAGATAACAAACAAGCAAACAAGAAAAAGGCAAACGGAAAATATTTTTGTATTTTTGTAAAAACTTTTTAAAAGTGGGGGAGATGAAAACTAGAGGCAAATGCAAATAAAGTAAATGCAAGGAGATGAGAGTTTTATGCGTAGGTACTTGATAGATGTTGATGATGTCTCCCCGGCAACGGCGCCAGAAATTCTTCCTGCTACTTGTAGCTTGCATTGGTATTTTCCCCGAAGAGGAAGGGATGATGCAGCACACTAGAGGTAAGTATTTCCCTCAGTTATGAAACCAAGGTTATCAATCCAGTAGGAGAACCACGCAACACCTCGTTAGCAGTACGTGCACACAAACAACAAATCGTTGCACTCAACGCAAACGAGGGGTTGTCAATCCCTCGGCGGTTAATTGCAAGATTAAATTTTGTGTGATAGATAGATAGAAACAAAATACAAAATAAAATAAATAAAGAAAAAGTGCAGCAAGTATTTTTAGGGTTTTAGTAATATGATTTAGATAGACCCGGGGGCCATAGTTTTCACTAGAGGCTTCTCTCATAGAAATAGCATACGATGGGTAAACAAATTACTGTTGGGCAATTGATAGAAAAGCAAATAATCTTGACGATATCCAAGGCAATGATCATGTATATAGGCATCACAGCCGAGACAAGTAGACCGACTCCTGCCTGCATCTACTACTATTACTCCACACATCGACCGCTATCCAGCATGCATCTAGTGTATTAAGTCCATAAAGAACGGAGTAACGCCTTAAGAACGATGACATGATGTAGAAAAGATAAACTCACATATGAATAAACCCCATCTTTTTACCCTTAATAGCAATGATACATACGTGTCATGTCCCTTTCTGTCACTGGGATTGAGCACCGCAAGATCGAACCCATTACAAAGCACCTCTTCCCATGGCAAGATAAATCAATCTAGTTGGCCAAACCAAATCAATAGATCGGAGAAGAAATACGAAGCTATAATAATCATGCATAAAATAGATCAGAAAAGACTCAAATAATATTCATGGATAATCTGATCATAAACTCACAATTCATCGGATCCCAACAAACACACCGCAAAAAGTGATTACATCGGATAGAACTCCAAGAACATCGAGGAGAACATTGTATTGAAGATCAAAAAGAGAGAAGAAGCCATATAGCTACTAACTATGGACCCGGAGGTCTATGGTAAACTACTCACGTATCATCGGAAGGGCAGCAAGGTTGATGTAGAGCCCCTCCGTGATCGATTCCCCCTCCGGCGGAGTACCGAAAAAGGCCTCCAGATGGGATCTCTCGAGAACAGAAACTTGCGGTGGCGGAAAAAGTATTTCTTGGACTCCCCTATTGGTTTCCAGATTTTTGGGAATTTATAGTGGTGGAATTAGGTCAAACGGAGCTGAGGTGGGCCCACGAGGCACCAGGGCGCGCCTGGCGCGCCCTGGTGGCTCGTGGCCACCTCCTCTGGCATCTGGTCTTCTCCCGAAGCTTCTAGTGTTTATCTTGTCCAGAAAAAAATCTCCAAAAAGTTTCGTGGCATTTGGACTTCGTTTGGTATTGATTTTCTGTCAAACCAAAAACAAGCAGAAAATAGCAACTGGCACTGGGCACTAAGTTAATAGGTTAGTCCCAACAAATGATATATAATTGCTATAAATGTATATAAAACATCCAAGATTTATATTATAACAGCATGGAACAATCAAAAATTATAGATACGTTGGAGACGTATCACATAACATCAAATCGGGTCGATTCAACACAAGTGTTCTTCTAACAATGTGCCCTCAAAGTTGCCGGCATAGTCATGCCCATGATCAGGAAAACAGAACCACCATGCAACACTTGAGCTAGTCTTAGAGGCCAGACTAGGAATACATTTTACCGTTTATTATTCCATACATGCATATGAGTCTTCCTCCGAGCCTCGTGGTTATTGTAGACTCGAGAACCATAGCAGTTGTGGCATGGAACATAAACACAATTATGAACATGGAGATAAATAATAACATTTATTGGTGCCTCTAGGGCATATCTCCTACAGACTCCCACTTGCACTAGAGTCAATAATCTAGTCAATGCTAATGCACTTTACACCTATGGCATACTGGTGTAAATTATGCTTCGCTTGTGGTATAGTCTGATGTCCAACGGATCTGAAAACTTTAGTTCCGTGTGTATCTTTGCATGTCCTCGCGTTTTCACGCCTTCACAAAATTCATATTTTGTGTGGACTTGGCTTTGTATACATGTGAATCACAGGTCAAACCTTGATTCCTCAGACTGAGCTATGGAGCAACTATCTGCAATAGTGTCCCATTGACCAAAGCCATCTTGGAACCAAACTAAGTTCATGAATGAACTATATGATTCAACATCTTCTTTGTCACTTCTAAAGCGACAACATACTTAGCCTTTGTTATAGAATTCGCCACAGTAACCTGTTTAGAACAATTCCAACTTATTGTGCCACCATATCGTGTATTACACAAAACCCTTAACTTAAATCGAAAATCGCATGGAGCATTGATGAAGACTGTATCTTTGTAACTTCTTACAATGAACTCTTCATAATCTTCGCTTGCGAGAAAACATGTCATCAGTGCTACTTTAGTACTCAATGACCTTTTTCACTGTTGTCCCATGATTAGTACTTTGATCACTTTGGTATCTATACTCGCAATAGCTTGGGAGTATCGGACATATCTGGTTGTTTTACATATGTGGCACCCCGGCTCAGAGGGACCGGAACACCCCGTATTCCAGCCCAGAGATCAAGTCTTCTGTAATACGGCACTGCTTGCCATAGAACAAATCAGCTCTTTATTGCTAATACTCGGGGTACAAGGGTTCTGAAGGCACAAGGGTTACAAAGGCGCGGCGATACTACGCCTGCTCAGATAGCTCTATGCTAGCAGCGGGACAACTCGTAATGACGGGATAACTTCTAGCGGCGGAATAGCGACGACGGTGATGAACTCCACTTTGCAGGGACTCTAGCTGGGACGCATCCTAGAGCGCAACCTCGGGATCCTCGACAAACAATCAATCATGGCATCACCTGCAATCTGGCATGACACGCCAGGTGAGTACTTTGAATGTACTCGCAAGCTCACAGCAATAGGGACAAACAACAGCATGGCATTTATAGGTTAATCATCAATGATGAACACGATACTACTAGACCAACATGAGCATGGAAGGTACATATAAATAATGATATGAACATGATGACACTAGCACTAGCATGCAAGGGGGTCGATGTTTAAGGTCCCATGGACCAACTTACTCTGCTCGGAGGTTATCTTGTAACCACCATAGGTATCAATCTTTCTTACCGTCGTGATCATCACACGATCACCCCATGATCAACCATCATCAAGAATACCATCGTGATCATCTCATGACCACATAAAGATCAACCAACTTCTTTTCTCATCGAACCGGGGTTGTTATTATTCAGGTTAATATTACTGTTGACCCATAGTGTGACCTACTACGAACTGTGTCCATGACCAAGGACGCGGCTATCGATAGATTATACACTCTGCAGAGGTTAGTACACTGTACCCACACTACGGAACTCGTGGTCTCATGCTCCCATTCGGTTTAGGGTAGGAAGGACTGCAGTCCTGTGCAATATGAAAGGATTTGGGCCAAGATTTGTCATAGTTGCTTTACAACCACAAAATCTGGTCTAGAGAATAGATCATGAAGTAGCACTCACATGGATGATTGTATTGGGCTGAAAATTGGTGGAGTATGATCATTTGGGCATATGAAGGCACCATTAAAATTTCATACCATTTGGATGAATAAAAATGGTACTTCCTTCACAATGCTCCACACTGGACAGAAACTTGGGGGAATTTTGTGGGGAAAATAGATTGGCAAATGACGTGAATTTTGGCATGCCCAAAGGATATAGGGATATTTAGGTCCTGGATTAATTTCAAAATTTTTGAAGCAACATAAAGTATAGTTGCTTCACAACCTGAAGTTATGACCAGAAGCAAGAATTTGAACGTGTGCTCACATAGATTGTTGGATGGAGATTAAATTTGGTGGAGAGTAATGATTTGACCATATAAATGATCTACAAAAATTGCAGCTCATTTATATAAGCCTAGCTAGTACTTCCTTCACAAAGCTTCTCTTTGGACAGAAACTTTGGAAATTTACTGAGGGATATTTACTAGGCAAATGGAGTTCAAATTTTGGCATGTGGCAATTATTTGGATAAGAGAGAGTGCACAAAATTTTTGAGGGCAATCAAGAAAAGATAAATAGCACTTCCTTCACAAAGTGCCATTCTGGACAGAATGAAAAATGAATATTCCTGAATTATTTTTGAGCTAGGCGAGGATGTGTTTTAACATATTTGTGGAATATATGATCCAAAGAATTTATGAGAATTTTGTGGGAATTTTATGGAAGACAGAAATATAGGTTGCTTCACAACCTAGAGTTAACAGGGTAATTCCTTTAATAAAAAAAGGAATATTCCCCTAGAAAAGAATTTGGAGTTCGGCTAAGATGGAAATGACATGGCCTTGGGATAGATTTGGGAGTGTCAAGCCACTTGGGAGAGGCAGAAGAGATGGTCTCCCCAGGTTTAAAGACCACATAGCCACAGAAAAGGAACTCCAAATAAAAATTTGAAGAAATCCAAAAGAAAAAGAAAGGGCCAAAAATCGGGGAGTTACAAACCTACCCCCCTTATAAAAATTTCGTCCTCGAGATTTGGTTGCTCGGGGAACAAGTATGAATATTCTGACTTAAGGAAACCGTTTCCAACTCGGGTATCCTTTTTCCTTGATGTTCCCTCTGAATTCCATCTGACTGACTGCCTTGCTCTAGCGTGGTTTGCTTCACCGTATCCGTATTCTGACAGATCTTACCTCATATGTTCATCCTTGCTCTGACTCCAATTCTTTTATATCTGCTGGCTCAACTGATATATTATCATGACTGGAATTTCCATAAGTCCGGGAGGAATTTCCCCATTGTTGTGTCATTCTTATATCCAGCACTGATAGTGCCAATGGTGTCGTGAACAAATTTCCTCGGTGGACATGAAACATTTATTCCTTGCATCGGGTTACTCGAGTAGCTGCAGGTCCTCCGGGTTCAAAACAATGCTGAGAATCATAATCGTTCTCTTGGCGGGATCTGATTGCTTGTAGGTAGTTCTAAATCTTGCTGACTTCTTTGTCTCAGATCCGTACCGACGATTTAACTGTTACCTTGCTATGAGGTCCTTCCAAACAGAGTAGACCCCTTGGGTGTGTGTTCATGATGATCAATACGGAATCAGACTGGCTTGGGTATCCGTACCATGTTGTTCATGTCACAATTATGATACCTGTATTGCCAGTCTTGCTCCTTCATTATTGTTCTCTTTTCTGACTCCTTTGCTGAAAAGAGCTCGGCCATCGATATCCTCAATTCTTCGTGTGACCATAAGTGCTGTCAGGTGCAATATTCCGGCAAACATACCTTATTCTTATGGTTGTGCAACAATGTTTACATGGCAAGTTTATCATCTCTCAAGCTTTAACTGTGGGGCAATGATCATCCGAACCCTTGGATGAAATCGGCAAATAAATCAGTAGCCACCAGAACGATCTTTACAACTCAGATCTGGGACATTACTATAAATAACTCAACCATGGCTCACGACGGCTGAAAAGCAGCTCAGAGCATGAGACAGTGTTGATAAGAAGAATGTAGCAGTTCCCTAAGACGGCCGAAGAACAGCTAAGAGCATAGGGTCACTGCTACAAAAAGAAACTCAACAGTTGCCCGAGACGGCCGAAAAGCAGCTCAGAACATTGGTAGTTGTTGAAAAGAGAAATATAAAGTCGGCATCCACCCTGGACGGCCAAAAGCAGTTTAGAACAAAGGCGTGGTGCCGTTACCAGGAAGAGGTAAGCAAGGGTTCATCAGAATCATATACCAGGTTCACAGTTACTTGTATGGAGCTCACTGTTGTGGTCAATCATACATGGCAGTGACAATGGTTAACGACATCGCCTTGTCGGGCGTGACGAAGCTGGCCTTGATAACCACGTGCTTGCATCATCGTACGAGTGACTTGCATGACTTTGGCCGCAGGTTCACAATATGTATGGAAGCATGTGTATCTGAGCATTTGATTCCCGAGGCTGCCACTTGGGTCCTGAGTAGCTCGTGTTTCTGACCAAACTGTTGCGGATCTGATTCTTGAGGTGCACTGCCAAATACTATCAACTCACTGGGTACCATCTTGTACTAATGTCGATGGCTGTTTGTAGTGCCGTACTGACGAGGACCGGATAGCTTGTGTTGGAAGCCATCGATAGTAGCGTGCTGAGGAAGGCTGGATAGCTTATGCTCGAAGCTTTTGCCTCTGGTTGCTTACTGAGGAAGATTTGGTGTCTTATGATGTAAGCTTCCTGCGGTGGCTTACCGAAGAAGACTGATTATCTCACACTGGAAGCTATCCATATGCCATACCGAGGAAGACTGAGGAACCTTGCATCATAAGTTTCTCTGGTAGCGTGCGGAGGAAGACTGGATTTTCTTACACCAGATGCTTCTCACTATAGTGTGCGGACTGAATGCCATATATATATATCCTTGATATCCCTTTGACTGGAAATGTACTGTTGTCTTGCACACAACTTGTCTTCCAGTTGGTTCATTACGATGGTGATGGTTGCACACAGATGTAAACTTGATGCTGATAGTCAACCCAGAATATCATTTGCATTCAAACCAGATATTCCCCATATAATGTAGTCGGCTGAGAGTTCCATAATGTTTAGCTGAGCCTCAAAATATTTGAAATCCTTACTGATTCTTCGAGTCCGGTGTCGGTTGATGAGCAACTTTCATAATGTAAATAAGGTAACACCGAGGGCCCAAACAAAGAAGCAAAAGAAACGATTCAAACAAAAGCACACAGAGCATCAAGATTGCATACAATCAACATCACATTTTACAGCTATTCACCTCAGTATGCATGCCTACTTAACCACACAATTCTCGAGGAAACTTCGGTACTACGAGCTAATATGCTATGGCGGTGTGCACGAAAGTGAATCAACGTGTGGAGAGGTTGGTGTAAACACAGCTACACCAAACACTGGCTCAGCACCGGTTGCATTGGGCTTAGCGGTGAGGACGGACTCGATGATCATGTAGCGGGACACGGATGTCCCGGCCACATCATCAAGTGGACGGAAAAGAACCGTACTCATCCAGTGAATGGGTGATCGGGTAGGATAGCGGTGGAAAAACAGGGCCTGCTGGCATTGCCCTTTTCTGATAATAAAGATCAGTAAGGGTTGCCAAAGCGGTGAGTTGGATGGCGAGATCCGGGATAGAAACATGTCTTTCACCGGAACGATAGGTGGCTGGCGGAAAGATATGGGTGTGATACCTGTGCATCAATCCTACAAGTGATCGACACCACTAGGTACCTTGGCATCACTCCGCTGGGACAGAGATGACACCAAACACCAAAGGGCAAGTATGCAAAGCTGGAGGGTGCATGTAGTGGATCGAAACCGATGCCACCTACACTCACAAAATCAGATCGTTAGCGACAGGATAATAAGTCTATATGCATGCTATGCAGCAAACAAATGCAGCAAACCGACTAGACTCTATACTAACGGTTTCTAACGCTCGCACTGACTAGGGCGTCCTACAGCCAGACCTGCTCTGATACCAAGCTCTGTGGCACCCTGGCTCAAAGAGACCGGAACACCCCGTATTCCAGCCTAGAGATCAAGTCTTCTGGAATACGGCACTGCTTGGCATAGAACAAATCAGCTCTTTATTACAAATACTCGGGGTACAAGGGTTCTGAAGGCACAAGAGTTACAAAGGCGCGGCGATACTACGCCTGCTCAGATAGCTCTATGCTAGCAGCGGGACAACTCGTAATGACGGGATAACTTCTAGCGACGGAACAACAACGACGGTGATGAACTCCACTTCGTAGGGACTCTGGCTGGGACGCAACCTAGAGCGTAACCTTGGGATCCTCGACAAACAATCAATCACGGCATCACCTGCAATCTGGCATGACACGCCAGGTGAGTACTTTGAATGTACTCGCAAGCTCACAGCAACCAGAGCGATCAAGACAAACAACAGCATGGCATTTACAGGTTAATCATCAATGATGAACACGATACTACTAGAACAACATGAGCATGGCAGGTACATATAAATCATGATATGAACATGATGATACTAGCACTAGCATGCAAGGTGGTCGACGTTTAAGGTCTCATGGACCAACTTACTCTGCTCGGAGGTTATCTCGTAACCACCATAGGTATCAATCTTTCTTACCGTCGTGATCATCACACGATCACCCCATGATCAACCATCATCAAGAATACCATCGTGATCATCTCGTGACCACATAAAGATCAACTAACTTCTTTTCTCATAGAACCGGGGTTGTTATTATTCAGGTTAATATTACTGTTGACCCATAGTGTGACCTACTACGAACTGTGTCCAAGACCGAGGACGCGGCTATCGATAGATTATACACTCTGCAGAGGTTAGTACACTGTACCCACACTACGGAACTCGTGGCCTCGTGCTTACATTCGGGTGGACCAACGATGTTCCGACAAAACCAATCTATTGCATGACACTCTCCCGGCCACTCCGACAAACTCCCCTTTGGGCTATGTCCTGGGTTGCCCCGATGTCAACTCGTGACATCCGCCACCTTTGTGGCCGCCACCGTCGTGGCCAAAATAAACTCGTCCCAAACGGGGACACCCGGGTACAACACAACTCGGGCACACAAGGGTATGGCCGCCTACCTGATCAGGGTAGCGCGCGCACATAACCTTCCCTAGTTGGAGGTTCCGGCGAGAGGCATGACAATAGACCGCATTAGGGCCTCCCCATCCAGGCAAGTGTGGTTGCACTGCTGAGCTCGATTCGGTGGCACCATGACTCAGCCAACAGATTTGTTCAAGTTCGATTAATGTCAGGTTTAACTTGAATGGTGATGAGCTGAGTCACAATAAAAATAAATAACGAAATAACAATGCAGATGAGCATGATATCAGTGTAACCATGTATGGGCAACATAACCATTTAATAACATCAACAATGATAACTCTTTTATTCTACAGGATGCAAATGAGGATAGCATTACGATGATCATGAATATCACAAGTAGTTTCATATCAAACCATAACAATTCACATGAGCATAGCATTATCACTAGCATCGGAAATGCTTACAAGAATGAAACATGATAATAGTATCATTGGCAATTAGTCATTTCAATTACTAGATGAAAAATGAGCATGGCATAAGCATAGACATGGATTCACAAGCATATACATAGCATTCACAAAATAATTAAATGAGCAAACAATTATTAAATATTCAAGTGGAAACCATGGCTATTGCAATGCCATCATGCAAGTGGCTGTCGTGGCTTGCCTGGGGATGAAGGATTCACCGGGGAGAAGTGCGATACACTCGCGGAAAAAATTGCCGGAAACGTTTCCCTTTCGGAGGGGGCTGAATAAGGGCAGGGGCAAAATGGTCATTTTCAGAATGTTACAACATGCTGAAAATGTTACCAATAGAACGGGCCCGACGAACTGAGATCGTGGGCTTTGGAATCACCTGATTCGGAGTCACGGTTGAAAAATCACGGCCGTTCGTTCGTTAGGCAGAAAACAAATAAAAATCTGTTCACTTCTGGCCTTAACGGACGAACGTCCGCTATTTAACCGTTTCGGCCGGCGGTTGAAAAAGAGAAAGCGTATTTCTGAGATTACGCTTTTAAACAGAGAAAACGTATTTTGGCTCGAAGAAGCACCAGAGTACGTTTTCAGAAAAGGAAAACATATTCGTCCGAATACGCCTCCACTTAAGTGGCGGGCCCGGCCAGCTGAGTCACTTACAGCCGGGTCCCACTGGGCCCTCTCTCTCTCCTTCACTTCTTCTTCTTCCTCCCGATGCTGGGGACAGAGGAGGCCGTGGCCGAGCGTGCGCCGGCGTTCTCCGGCGGCTCAGGCCACCTCCGGCCGTGCTCCGCCCTCCGGCGAACTCGCGAGGGAGTGCCGCCCCCGTCCCGGCTGGACGCGAACGACGAGGAGGGCTGAGGCGGCGATGGCTTCGGGTGCCTGCGGCGGAGGCCGTCGGCCAGACTTGCAGCCACGCCCACGAGCACCCCGAGGAGGAACCGAGGGTATGGGGGGCTCGCCGTGGCTAGGGAAGGTCGCTGGTGAGGTCAGGAGGGAGAGAGGAGCGTGGCATTGCGCCAATTTGAGAGGGGCAGAGTGGCGGCCGTGGGGGCAATGGAGTCCGAGGAGAGCCGCTCGAGCTTGATGGAGAGGTTGGGGAGGGTTCTGGGAGGTTGGAGAGGAGCTTGGTGAGCTCGGAGGGCTTGGGGAAGGGCTTATATGGCTGTGGCGAATCCATGGCCGTGGCGACGCGTGCGCCGCGCTCTGACGCGACCGCGTACGCGTGCGCACGCGGGCTGGCTCGGACGGTGACTAGAGCGAGCTAGTGGAGTGCCAGAGGAGGCCAGCGACGGTAGACACGGGGAGGAGGAAGTCCGGTCGGCCACTCGGCCACTATGCGCACGCGGCCGGGGCTGCCGTGGCGCGAGGAGAGCGAAGGATGAGGGGGCCCGGACACGAGCGGACGCGGGGGACTGTGGGCGACGCGGTGGGCAAGGTGAGACGAGCGAGAGTGTGGCACCCCGGCTCCGAGAGACCGGAACACCCCGTATTCCAGCCCAGAGATCAAGTCTTCTGGAATACGGCACTGCTTGGCATAGAACAAATCAGCTCTTTATTACAAACAACATGGGTACAAAGGTTCTGAAGGCACGAAGGTTACAGGGGCACGACGACACTTCGCCTGCTAAGGTAGTTCTATGCTAGCAGCGGAACATCTCGAAGCGGAATAATCTCTAGCAGCGGAACGGCGACGGTGATGAACTCCACTCCGCAGGGACTCTGGCTGGGACGTATCCTAGGGCGCAACCTCGAGATCCTCGACAAGCAAGCGAACACGGCATCACCTGCAATCTGGCATGACACGCCAGGTGAGTACTTTGAATGTACTCGCAAGCTCACAGCAACCAAAGCAATCAAGACAAACAACATCATGGCATTTACAGGTTATTCAAAGATGAACACAATGCTACTAGAACAACCTGAGCATGGCAACAACATGAGCATGGCATGTACATATAATTCATGATATGAACATGATGATACTAGCACTAGCATGCAAGGGGGGTCGCCGTTTAAGGTCTCAAGGACCAACTTACTCTGCTCGGAGGTTGTCTCGCAACCACAAACTTACCATCGTGATCATCACATGACCACACGGAGCTTGATCTCTACCTGTGATCATCGCATGACCACATAAAGATCAACCAACTTCTTTTCTCATCAAACTGGGGTTGTTATTATTCAGGTTATTATTTCTGTTGACCCATAGTGTGACCTACTACGAACTGTGTCCATGACCGAGGATGCGGCTATCGATAGATTATACACTTTGCAGAGGTTAGTACACTGTACCCACACCACGGAACTCATGGCCTCGTGCTCCCATTCGGGTGGACCAACGACATTCCAACAAAACCAGTCTATTGCATGACACTCTCCCGGCCACTCCAACAAACTCCCCTTTGGGCTATGTCCTGGGTGACCCCGGTGCCAACATTTGACACCTGCCACATCTATGGCAGCCACCGTCATGGCCAAACATAAACATCGTCCCAAACGGGGACCTTGGATCCATACAACTCGGGTCCTCAAGGTTATGACTGCCTACCGGGCCAGGGTAGCGCCAGAGCACAACCTTCCCTCGTAGGAGGCACCGGCGAGAGGCATGACAATAGACCGCATTAGGGCCCCCCATAAGGCAAGTGTGGCTGCACTGGTTAGCTCGATTCGGTGGCACCATGACTCAGCCAACAGATTTGTTCAAGTTCGATTAATGTCAGGTTCACTTGAATGGTGATGAGCTGAGTCATAATAACATGATGAAATAACAATGCACATGAGCATGATATCAGGGTAACCATGGATGGGCAACATAATTATTTAACAACATAACATCAACAATGATGAAACATTTAGTCTACAGCATGCAGATGAGCATGGCATGAAGAGGATCGTGAACATAGCAAGTATTTTCATATCAAGCCATAATGATCCATATGAGCATATCATTATCACTAGCATCTGAAATGAGTACAAGAATACAACATGATAAGAATATCCTTAGCAATTAATCATAACACTTACTAGATAAAAATGAACATGGCAAAAGCAATGAGTATGGATTCACAAGCATATTCGAAGCACTCACAAAATAATTAAATGCGCAAACAATTATTAAATATTCAAGTGGAAACCATGGCTACTGCAATGCCATCATGCAAGTGGCTGTTGTGGCTTGCCTGGGGATGAAGGAATCATCGGGGAGAGATGCGATGAACTCGCGGAATGAATCGCCGGAAAAGTTTCCCTCTCGGCGAAGCTATTTTAAGGGCAAGGGCAAAATGGTCATTTTCACAGTGTGACAACCTCATGAAAATGATGCCATCGGAACGGGCTCGACGAACTGAGATCGTGGGCTTTGGAATCACCTGAATCGGAGTTACGGTCGCGGAGTTACGGCCGTTCGTTCGTTAGGCAGAAAATTAAATAAAAATATTCATTTCTGCTGCTAACAGACGAATGTCCGCAATTTAACCGTTTCAGCCGGCGGTTAAAACAGAAGGCGTACTTCACCGAATACGTTTTCAAAAAGTGAAAGCGCACTTTGCTCCAGAACCGAAGAAAAATACGCTTTCAGAAACAGAAAACGTATTCCAGTGGAGTATGCTTCCACTTAAACGCGCGGGCCCGGGGCTTCTCTGGATGACAGGTGGGGCCGCTGGGGTCCACGCTGGCCAGCTGGAGGGGGGAGTCGCCGTCTTCCTCTCGCTCGCGCCTGGCCGAAGCAGAGGCGGACTCCGGCGACGGCCGCCGGTGGCTCCGGCCATCGTTCGAGCCGTGCGACATACCGGCGTGCTCAGGGGCTCGAGCCGCACCCATCCCCGCATAGCACGGGCCACGAGGAGGTCGGAGTAGGGTGCGCCGTGGACCGCGGCGAACGACGGCTACGCGCGGTTTTGGGTAGGGCGATACGGTGGCGGGGAAGGGACGAGGGGATGCGGGAGGGCTTCGCTATGGCCGAGTGGCTTCTCTAGAGAGGAATGGCGAGGGGAGAGGCTTGGTCTGGCTTGAATTTGAGAGGTGGCCGGCGGCGAGGCTTCAGCCAGTGGAGGCACCAGAGCACTCCTCGAGCTCGATAGAGTGGATCGGGAGGTCTAGAGGAGGGTGCTGAGGAGGTGGATGAGCTCGGGAGGCCTCGGGGTGGGCTATATATAGCCGGGCGGCGATGCCCTCGCCGGAAGCCGACGGGAGCTCGCGGTTGATGCTCTCTGGCACAACCGCGTGCACGAGCGCACGCGTGGAGGGGGAGAGAGGGCTAGGGGAGGTGTATTCGGTGCAAAGGTGCCGCGGGGAGGAAGAGGACAAGTGCAAAGCGACGACGGCCGCGGGCATCCCGGGATGGCGTGCTCGCCGGAGCGGAAAGAGGGGAGGGGGAGGGGTCCAGAGAGGACACGCGGACGCAGGGGAGTGGGGGAGACATAGAGGACATGGTGCGGTGGCGATACGACGTGGTTTGGACGGCGACAGAGGGACCCGACGGCCAGAGCGCGCTTTCGGCGCGCCAGACCGCGTGGTCACCATGTGCACAGACACACGCGGTGCACTCTGGCCAACCAAACAATGTCTAGCGTGTTGTCCTTCCTGGATGGGCCCTACCAGAAGTGATAGCTCGACTAAAGGCGCTTTGTGCTGATGGGACACTTCGATGAAAGTTTGTTGTTGCAAACTTAAGCCTGAAGTAGTGATCAACTTAGAGAGGATAAGAGCTAACCAGGATGTCTCAGGGGCTTAGGGTAGGAAGGACTATGATCCTGTTAAAAATGAAATGATTTGGACCAGTATTTACTATAGTTGCTTCACAACCACATATTCTGGTCCAGAAAGAAGATCATGAAGTAGCACTCACATGGTTGCTTGTATTGAGCTGAAAATTGGTGGAGCATGATAATTTGGGCATATGAAGGTTCCATAAAATTTTCATCCCATTTGGATAAACCAAAATGGTACTTCCTTCAGAATGATCCACACTGGACAGAAACTTGGGGGAATTTTGTGGAGGAAATGGCTTGGCAAAAAGATGTGAATTTTGGCATTCTCACATTATTTAGGGATATTTAGGTCCTGGATTAATTTCAGAATTTGTGAAGCAATATAAAATATAGTTGCTTCACAAACTGAAATTGAGACCAGAAACCAAGATTTGAAGGTGTGCTCACATAGATTGTTGGATGGTGATGAAATTTGGTGGAGAGTCACTATTTGATCATATAAATGATCTCCCAAAATTTCAACTCATTTGCATAAGCCTAGGTAGTACTTCCTTCACAAAGCTTCTCTATAGTCAGAAACTTTGGGAATTTTCTGAGGAAGATTTACTAAGAAAATGAGGCTGAATTTTGGCATGTGGAAATTATTTGGATAGGAGAGAGTGCCCAAAAATTTTGAGGGCAATAAAGAAAATAGAAATAGCACTTCCTTCACAAAGTGCCATTCTGGACAGAATGGAAAATGAATATTCCAGAATTATTTTTGAACTAGGCAAGGATGGGTTTTGGCATATTGGTGGGAGATATGATCCTAAGAATTTATGAGAATTTTGTGGGAATTTTTTGGAAGACAGAAATATAGGTTGCTTCACAACCTAGGGCAAACGGGGTTATTCCTTTAATAGAAAAAGGAATATTCCCAATAAATAAATATTGGAGTTGGGCTAAGATGGAAATGACATGGCCTTGGGATAGATTTTAGAATGACAAGCCACTAGGAAGTGGCAAGTGAGAAGATTTTCCCAGGTTTCAAGACCACATAGCCACGGAAAAAGAACTCCAAATAAAAATTCGAAGAAATCCAAAAGAAAAGGAAAGGGCCAAAAATCGGGGTGTTACAAACCTACCCCCCTTACAATAAATCTCGTCCTCGAGATTTGGTTGCTCAGGGAACAAGTATGAATGTTCTGATTTAAGGAAACCGTTTCCAACTCGGGTGTCCTTTTTCCTTCATATGATGTTCCCACTGAATTTCATATGACTGGCTGCCTTGTTCTGGGGTGGTTTGCTTCCCTATACCCCACATTTTGACAGGTCTTCCTTCATATGTTCATCCTTGCTCTGACTTCAATTCTTTTATGTCTGCTGGCTTGTCTGATATTATCCTGACCGGGATTTCCCTAAGTCTGGGAGTGACTTTCATTTGACGTGACATTCTTTTCTTCAGCACCGATAGTATCAATGGAGTTGTGTGCAAATTTTCTCGGTGGTCATGAAACATTTATTCCTTGTATCGGGTTACTCGAGTAGATGCATGTCCTTCGGGTTCAAAATGATGCTGAGAATCATAAGCGTTCTCTTGGCGGAATCTGACTGCTTGTAGGTAGTTCTAAATCTTGCCGACTTCTTTGTCTCAGATCCGTACCGACAATTCAACTGTCACCTTAATATGAGGTCCTTATGAACAGAGTAGACCCCTTGGGTGGGTGTTCATGGTGATCATTACGGAATCAGACTGTCTTGGGTATCCGTACCACGTTGTTCATGCCACAATTATCATACCTGGATTGCCGGTCTTGCTCCTTCATTATCGTTTTCTTTTGTCCGAATCTTTTGCTGAAAGAGCTTGGCCATAAAAATCTTTAATTCTTTGTGTGATCATAGGTGCTGTCAGGTGCAATATTCCGGCAGCCATACCTTATCCTTATCCTCAGGCAGTGCAGCAACGTTTAACTGGCAAGTTTATCATCTCCCGAGCTTTAACTGTGGGCAATGATCATCCGAACCTTTTCAAGAAATCGGCAAGTAAATCAGTAGCCACCAGAACGGTCTTCACAACTCAAATCTGGGACATTGCTGAAATAACTCAACCTTGGCTCACGACGGCTGAAAAGCAGCTCAGAGCGTGAGGCAGTGTTGATAAGAAGAATGTAGCAGTTCCCTAAGACGGCCGAAGAACAGCTCAGAGCATAGGGGCACTGGTACAAAAAGAAACTCAACAGCTGCCCGAGACGGCCGAAAAGCACCTCAGAACACAGGCCAGTTGTTGAAAAGAGAAATAAAAAGTCGGCATCCACCCTGGATGGCCGAAAGCAGCTCAGAACACAGGCGTGGTGCCATTACCAGGAAAGAGTAAGCAAGGGTTCATTATGATCATATACCAGGTTCACAGTTACTTGTATAGAGCTCACTGCTGTGGTCAATCATACATGACAGTGACAGAGGTTAATGATATCGCTTTGTCAGGTGTGAGGAAGCTGGCCTTGATATCCACTGTCAGGATTGTTGTCCCAACATTGTCTTGCTTCATAGCTTGTCAGACATTGCATCACACTGAGGTGTATAACTTGCTTTCTTCCTCTTACATACTCACGGGTTTGTTGGATTCTCACCGTGCTTGTATCATCATAGGAGTGATTGCATGACCTTGGCAGCATGCTCACAATATATATGAAAGCATGTGTATCTGAGCATTTGATCCCTGAGGCAGACTTGTGTCCTGACTGATTCTTGCTTCTGACAACGCTGTTGCGGATCTAATTTTTGAGAGGCACTGCCATATACTGCCAAATCACTGTGTAATATCTTGTACCACTGTCGATGGCGGTTTGTAGTACCGTACTGGCGAGGATTAGATAGCTTGTGTTGGAAGCTATCTGAGAGTAGCGTGTTGATGAAGGCTGGATAGCTTATGCTCGAAGCTTTTGTCGGTGGTAGCATGCTGAAGAAGGCTGGGTACTGTGCTTCAGAAGCTTCTCCCTTGGTTGCTTACTGGGGACGATTCGGTACCTTATGCTGGAAGCTATCCACATATCGTACTAAGGAAGACTGCGGAACCTTGCGTCGTAAGCTTCCCTGGTAGCGTGCGGAGGAAGACTGGGTTGCTTACTCCCGAAGCTTCTCTCCGTGATATGCGGACTGAATGTTATATATACATATGCCCTTGATATTCCTCTGGCTGGAAATGTACTGTGGTCTTGCACACAAATTGTCTTCCGGCTGATTTAATCATTACTGATGTGAAGATTGCTCCACTGAGGTAAATCTTGATGCTGATAATCAATTCAGAATATCATTTGCATTCAGATCAGATATTTCCAATATAATACAGTCCACTGACAATTCCATACTGTTTAGCTGTGCTTCAAAATATTTGAAATCCTCACTGATTCTTTGAGTCCGGTGTCGGTTGGTGAGCAACTTTCATAAGGGGAAATAAGGTAACACCGAGGGCCCAAAGAAAGAAGCAAAAGAAACGACTAAAAAGCACACACAGCATTAAGATTACATACAAGCAACATCACATTCCACAGCTATTCACCTGACTATGCATGCCTACTTAAGCACACAATTCTCGAGGGAACTCTGGTACTACGATCTAATATGCTGTGGCGGTGTGCACGAGAGTGAATCAACGTGTGGAGAGGTTGGTGTAAACAGAGCTACACCAAGAGCTGGCTCAGCACCGGCTGCGTCTGGACAGGCTTAGAGATGAGGACAGACTCAGTGATCATGTAGCGGAACACGAATGTCACGACCACATCATCATCAAGCAGACGGAAGGGAACCGTTCTCGTCCAGGGAATGGGTGATAGGGTAGGGTAAAAATCAGGGTTTGCTGACATTGCCCTTTTCTGGTAACAAAGACCAGTAAGGGTTGCCAAAGCGGCGGGTTGGATGGCAAGATCCGGGGTAGAAGCATGTCTACCACCGAAACAATAGGTGTGGCAGAAGAGAAAATATTGGTGCGATACCTGTGCATCAATCCTGCAAGTGATCGACACCACTAGGTACCTTGGCATCACTCCGCTGGGACAGAGATTACACCAAACACCAAAGAGCAAGTATGCAAGACTGGAGAGTGCAGGTAGTGGATTGAAACCGATGCCACCTACACTCACAAGATCAACCGTTAGTGACAATATAATAAGTCTATATGCATGCTATGCAGCAATCAAATGCAGCAAATCGACTAGACTCTAAACTACTGGTTTCTAACGCTCGCGCTGACTAGGGCGTCCTACTGCCAGACCTGCTCTGATACCAAGCGTTGTGGCACCCCGGCTTAGAGAGACCGGAACACCCCGTATTCCAGCCCAGAGATCAAGTCTTTTGGATTACGGCACTGCTTGGCATAGAACAAATCAGCTCTTTATTACAAATAACATGGGTACAAAGGTTCTGAAGGCACGAAGGTTACAGGGGCATGACGACACTTCGCCTGCTAAGGTAGTTCTATGCTAGCAGCGGAACATCTCGAAGTGCAATAAACTCTAGCAGCGGAACGGCGACGGTGATGAACTCCACTCCGCAGGGACTCTGGCTGGGATGTATCCTAGGGCGCAACCTCGAGATCCTCGACAAGCAAGCAAACACGGCATCACCTGCAATCTGGCATGACACGCCAGGTGAGTACTTTGAATGTACTCGCAAGCTCACAGCAACCAAAGCAATCAAGACAAACAACAGCATGGCATTTACAGGTTATTCAAAGATGAACACAATGCTACTAGAACAACCTGAGCATGGCAACAACATGAGCATGGCATGTACATATAATTCATGATATGAACATGATGATACTAGCACTAGCATGCAAGGGGGGTCACCGTTTAAGGTCTCAAGGACCAACTTACTCTGCTCGGAGGTTGTCTCGCAACCACAAACTTACCATCGTGATCATCACATGACCACACGGAGCTTGATCTCTACCTGTGATCATCGCATGACCACATAAAGATCAACCAACTTCTTTTCTCATCGAACCGGGGTTGTTATTATTCAGGTTATTATTTCTGTTGACCCATAGTATGACCTACTACGAACTGTGTCCATGACCGAGGATGCGGCTATCGATAGATTATACACTCTGCAGAGGTTAGTACACTGTACCCACACCACGGAACTCATGGCCTCGTGCTCCCATTCGGGTGGACCAACGACATTCCGACAAAACCAGTCTATTGCATGACACTCTCCCGGCCACTCCGACAAACTCCCCTTTGGGCTATGTCCTGGGTGACCCCGGTGCCAACATGTGACACCCGCCACCTCTGTGGCTACCACCGTCGTGGCCAAACATAAACATCGTCCCAAATGGGGACCTTGGATCCATACAACTCGGGTCCTCAAGGTTATGACTGCCTACCGGGCCAGGGTAGCGCCAGAGCACAACCTTCCTTCGTAGGAGGCACCGGCGAGAGGCATGACAATAGACTGCAATAGGGCCCCCCATAAGGCAAGTGTGGCTGCACTAGTTAGCTCGATTCGGTGGCACCATGACTCAGCCAACAGATTTGTTCAAGTTGGATTAATGTCAGGTTCACTTGAATGGTGATGAGCTGAGTCATAATAACATGATGAAATAACAATGCACATGAGCATGATATCAGGGTAACCATGGACGGGCAACATAATTATTTAACAACATAACATCATTAATGATGAAACATTTAGTCTACGGGATGCAAATGAGCATGGCATGAAGAGGATCATGAACATAGCAAGTATTTTCATATCAAGCCATAATGATCCATATGAGCATATCATTATCACTAGCATCTGAAATGAGTACAAGAATACAACATGATAAGAATATCCTTAGCAATTAATCATAACACTTACTAGATAAAAATGAACATGGCAAAAGCAATGAGTATGGCTTCACAAGCATATTCGAAGCACTCACAAAATAATTAAATGCACAAACAATTATTAAATATTCAAGTGGAAACCATGGCTACTGCAATGCCATCATGCAAGTGGCTGTTGTGGCTTGCCTGGGGATGAAAGAATCATCGGGGAGAGATGCGATGAACTCGCGGAACGAATCGCCGGAAAAGTTTCCCTCTCGGCGAAGCTGTTTTAAGGGCAAGGGCAAAATGGTCATTTTCATAGTGTGACAACCTCATGAAAATGATGCCATCGGAACGGGCTCGATGAACTGAGATCGTGGGCTTTGGAATCACCTGAATCGGAGTTACGGTCGCGGAGTTACGGCCGTTCGTTCGTTAGGCAGAAAATTAAATAAAAATATTCATTTCTGCTGCTAATGGACGAACGTCCGCAATTTAACCGTTTCGGCCGGCGGTTAAAACAGAAGGCGTACTTCACCGAATACGTTTTCAAAAAGTGAAAGCGCACTTTGCTCCAGAACCGAAGAAAAATACGCTTTCAGAAACAGAAAACGTATTCCAGTGGAATACGCTTCCACTTAACCGCGCGGGCCCGGGGCTTCTCTGGATGATAGGTGGGGCCGCTGGGGTCCACGCTGGCCAGCTGGAGGGGGGGCGCCGTCTTCCTCTCGCCCGCGCCTAGCCGGAGCAGAGGCGGACTCCGGCGACGGCCGCCGGTGGCTCCGGCCATCGTTCGAGCCGTGCGGCATACCGACGTGCTCAGGGGCTCGAGCCGCACCCATCCCCGCATAGCACGGGCCACGAGGAGGTCAGAGTAGGGCGCGCCATGGACCGCGGCGAACGGCGGCTACGCGCGGTTTTGGGTAGGGCGATACGGTGGCGGGGAAGGGACGAGGGGATGCGGGAGGGCTTCGCTATGGCCGAGTGGCTTCTCTAGAGAGGAATGGCGAGGGGAGAGGCTTGGTCTGGCTCGAATTTGAGAGGTGGCCGGCGGCGAGGCTTTGGCCAGTGGAGGCACCAGAGCACTCCTCGAGCTCGATGGAGTGGCTCGGGAGGTCTAGAGGAGGATGGTGAGGAGGTGGATGAGCTCGGGAGGCCTCGGGGTGGGCTATATATAGCCGGGCGGCGATGCCCTCGCCAGAAGCCGACGGGAGCTCGCGGTTGATGCTCTCTGGCACGACCGCGTGAACGAGCGCACGCGCGGAGGGGGAGAGAGGGCTACGGGAGGTGTATTCGGTGCAAAGGTGTCGCGGGGAGGAAGAGGACAAGTGCAAAGCGATGACAGCCGCGGGCATCCTAGGACGGCGTGCTCGCCGGAGCGGAAAGTGGGGAGGGGGAGGGGTCCAGAGAGGACACGCGGACGCAGGGGAGTGGGGGAGACACAGAGGACATGGTGCGGTGGCGATACGACGTGGTTTGGACAGCGGCAGAGGGCCCCGACGGCCAGAGCACGCTTTCGGCGCGCCAGACCGCGTGGTCACCGCGTGCACTGATGCACGCGGTGCACTCTAGCCAACCAAACAATGTCTAGCGTGTTGTCCTTCCTGGATGGGCCCTACCAGAAATGATAGCTCGACTAAAGGCGCTTTGTGCTGATGGGACACTTCGATGAAAGTTTGCTGTTGCAAACTTAAGCCGGAAGTAGTGATCAACTTAGAGAGGATAAGAGCTAACCAGGATGTCTCAGGGGCTTAGGGTAGGAAGGACTATGATCCTGTGAAAAATGTAATGATTTGGACCAGTATTTACTATAGTTGCTTCACAACCATATATTCTGGTCCAGAAAGAAGATCATGAAGTAGCACTCACATGGTTCCTTGGATTGAGCTGAAAATTGGTGGAGCATGATAATTTGGGAATATGAAGGTGCCATAAAATTTTCATCCCATTTGGATAAACCAAAATGGTACTTCCTTCAGAATGATCCACACTGGACAGAAACTTGGGGGAATTTTGTGGAGGAAATGGCATGGCAAAAAGATGTGAATTTTGGCATTCTCACATTATTTAGGGATATTTAGGTCCTGGATTAATTTCAAATTTTTTGAAGCAATATAAAATATAGTTGCTTCACAAACTGAAATTGAGACCAGAAACCATGATTTGAAGGTGTGGTCACATAGATTGTTGGATGGTGATGAAATTTGGTGGAGAGTCATGATTTGATCATATGAATGATGGCCCAAAATTTCAACTCATTTGGATAAGCCTAGCTAGTACTTCCTTCACAAAGCTTCTCTCTAGTCAGAAACTTTGGGAATTTGCTGAGGAAGATTTACTAGGAAAATGAGGCTAAATTTTGGCATGTGGAAATTATTTGGATAGGAGAGAGTGCCCAAAATTTTTGAGGGCAATCAAAAAATATAAATAGCACTTCCTTCACAAAGTGCCATTCTGGACAGAATGGAAAATGAATATTCCAGAATTATTTTTGAACTAGGCAAGGATGGGTTTTGGCATATTGGTGGGAGATATGCTCCAAAGAATTTATGAGAATTTTGTGGGAATTTTGTGGAAGACAGAAATATAGGTTGCTTCACAACCTAGGGCAAACGGGGTTATTCCTTTAATAGAAAAAGGAATATTCCCAATAAATAAATATTGGAGTTGGGCTAAGATGGAAATGACATGGCCTTGGGATAGATTTGAGAATGACAAGCCACTAGGAAGTGGCAAGAGAGAAGATTTCCCAGGTTTCAAGACCACATAGCCACGGAAAAAGAACTCCAAATAAAAATTCGAAGAAATCCAAAAGAAAAGGAAAGGGCCAAAAATCGGGGTGTTACAGAGAGCGGCCGGGAGGGCAGCGCCCGGAGCTAGCCGACGACCAGAGCACGCCAAACGCATGCCATCCCGCATGGTCACCGCATGCGTTGGCGAGTGGAGGGCACGTATGCCTGGCAAAGGTGTCAAACGTGTTGTCCCTCCAACCTACTGTCCCACTGATGTGATGGTTCGGCCAAAGAGACTATGAGTTGATGGGATGGATCAGCTAAAGTTTGTTGTACCAAACTTGATCATGAAGTTGTGGTCAAGTGGGATGAGATAAGAGCTCACCAGGATGTCACAGAGGTTTAGGGTAGGAAGGAATACAGTCCTGTGCAATATGAAAGGATTTGGGCCAAGATTTGTCATCGTTGCTTTACAACCTAGAGTTAACAGGGTTATTCCTTTAATAGAAAATGAATATTCCTGAATTATTTTTGAACTAGGCAAGGATGGGTTTTGACATATTTGTGGAATATATGATCCAAAGAATTTATGAGAATTTTGTGGGAATTTTATGGAAGACAGAAATATAGGTTGCTTCACAACCTAGAGTTAACAGGGTTATTCCTTTAATAGAAAAAGGAATATTCCCCCAGAAAAGAATTTGGAGTTGGGCTAAGATGGAAATGACATGGCCTTGGGATAGATTTGGGAGTGTCAAGCCACTTGGGAGAGGCAGAAGAGATGGTCTCCCCAGGTTTAAAGACCACATAGCCACAGAAAAGGAACTCCAAATAAAAATTCGAAGAAATCCAAAAAAAAAGAAAGGGCCCAAAATCGGGGTGTTACAAACCTACCCCCGTTATAAAAATCTCTTCCTCGAGATTTGGTTTCTCAGGGAACAACTATGAATATTCTGACTTAAGGAAACCGTTTCCAACTCGGGTATCCTTTTTCTTTGATGTTCCCTCTGAATTCCATCTAACTGACTGCCTTGCTCTGGGGTGGTTTGCTTCACCGTATCCGTATTCTGACAGATCTTACCTCATATGTTCATCCTTGCTCTGACTCCAATTCTTTTATATATGCTGGCTCAACTGATATATTATCATGACTGGAATTTCCATAAGTCCAGGAGGAATTTCCCCATTGTTGTGTCATTCTTATATCCAGCACTGATAGTGCCAATGGAGTCGTGAACAAATTTCCTCGGTGGACATGAAACATTTATTCCTTGCATCGGGTTACTCGAGTAGATGCAGGTCCTCCGGGTTCAAAACAATGCTGAGAATCATAATCGTTCTCTTGGCGGGATCTGATTGCTTGTAGGTAGTTCTAAATCTTGCTGACTTCTTTGTATCAGATCCGTACCGACGATTCAACTGTCACCTTGCTATGAGGTCCTTCCAAACAGAGTAGACCCCTTGGGTGTGTGTTCCTGATGATCAATACAGAATCAGACTGGCTTGGGTATCCGTACCATGTTGTTCATGCCATAATTATCATACCTGTATTGCCAGTCTTGCTCCTTCATTATTGTTCTCTTTTCTGACTCCTTTGCTGAAAAGAGCTCGGCCATCGATATCCTCAATTCTTCGTGTGACCATAAGTGCTGCCAGGTGCAATATTCCGGCAAACATACCTTATTCTTATGGTTGTGCAACAATGTTTACATGGCAAGTTTATCATCTGTCAAGCTTTAACTGTGGGGCAATGATCATCCGAACCCTTGGATGAAATCGGCAAATAAATCAGTAGCCACCAGAATGGTCTTTACAACTCAGATCTGGGACATTACTGAAATAACTCAACCATGGCTCACGACGGCTGAAAAGCAGCTCAGAGCATGAGACAGTGTTGATAAGAAGAATGTAGCAGTTCCCTAAGACGGCCGAAGAACAGCTCAGAGCATAGGGTCACTGCTACAAAAAGAAACTCAACAGCTGCCCGAGACGGCCGAAAAGAAGCTCAGAACACGGCCAGTTGTTGAAAAGAGAAATATAAGGTCGGCATCCACCCTGGACGGCCAAAAGCAGCTTAGAACACAGGCGTGGTGTCGTTACCAGGAAGAGGTAAGCAAGGGTTCATCAAAATCATATACCAGGTTCACAGTTACTTGTATGGAGCTCACTGTTGTGGTTAATCATACATGGCAGTGACAATGGTTAACGACATCGCCTTGTCAGGCGTGAGGAAGCTGGCCTTGATAACCACGTGCTTGCATCATCGTACGAGTGACTTGCATGACTTTGGCCTCAGGTTCACAATATGTACGGAAGCATGTGTATCTTAGCATTTGATTCCCGAGGCAGCCACTTGGGTCCTGAGTAGCTCGTGTTTCTGACCAAACTACTCTGCTCGGAGGTTATCTCGTAACCACCATAGGTATCAATCTTTCTTACCGTCGTGATCATCACACGATCACCCCATGATCAACCATCATTAAGAATACCATCGTGATCATCTCGTGACCACATAAAGATCAACCAACTTCTTTTCTCATAGAACCGGGGTTGTTATTATTCAGGTTAATATTACTGTTGACCCATAGTGTGACCTACTACGAACTGTGTCCAAGACCGAGGACGCGGCTATCAATAGATTATACACTCTGCAGAGGTTAGTACACTATACCCACACTACGGAACTCGTGGCCTCGTGCTCCCATTCGGGTGGACAAACGATGTTCCGACAAAACCAATCTATTGCATGACACTCTCCCGGCCACTCCGACAAACTCCCCTTTGGGCTATGTCCTGGGTTGCCCCGATGTCAACTCGTGACATCCGCCACCTTTGTCGCCGCCACCGTCGTGGCCAAAACAAACTCGTCCCAAAGGGGGACACCCGGGTACGACACAACTCGGGCACACAAGGGTATGGCCGCCTACCTGATCAGGGTAGCGCGCACACATAACCTTCCCTAGTTAGAGGTTCCGGCGAGAGGCATGACAATAGACCGCATTAGGGCCTCCCCATCCAGGCAAGTGTGGTTGCACTGCTGAGCTCGATTCGGTGGCACCATGACTCAGCCAACAGATTTGTTCAAGTTCGATTAATGTCAGGTTTAACTTGAATGGTGATGAGCTGAGTCACAATAAAAATACATAATGAAATAACAATGCATATGAGCATGATATCAGTGTAACCATGTATGGGCAACATAACCATTTAATAACATCAACAATGATAACTCTTTTATTCTACAGGATGCAAATGAGGATAGCATTACGATGATCATGAATATCACAAGTAGTTTCATATCAAACCATAACAATTCACATGAGCATAGCATTATCACTAGCATCGGAAATGCTTACAAGAATGAAACATGATAATAGTATCATTGGCAATTAGTCATTTCAATTACTAGATGAAAAATGAGCATGGCATAAGCATAGACATGGATTCACAAGCATATACATAGCATTCACAAAATAATTAAATGAGCAAACAACTATTAAATATTCAAGTGGAAACCATGGCTATTGCAATGCCATGATGCAAGTGGCTGTCGTGGCTTGCCTGGGGATGAAGGATTCACCGGGGAGAAGTGCGATACACTCGCGGAAAAATTTGCCGGAAACGTTTCCCTCTCGGAGGGGGCTGAATAAGGGCAGGGGCAAAATGGTCATTTTCAGAATGCTACAACATGGTGAAAATGTTACCAATAGAACGGGCCCGACGAACTGAGATCGTTGGCTTTGGAATCAGCTGATTCGGAGTCACGGTTGAAAAATTACGGCCGTTCGTTCGTTAGGCAGAAAACAAATAAAAATCTGTTCACTTCTGGCCTTAACGGACAAACGTCCGCTATTTAACCGTTTGAGCCGGCGGTTGAAAAAGAGAAAGCGTATTTCTCAGATTACGCTTTTAAACAGAGAAAACGTATTTTGGCTCGAAGAAGCACCAGCGTACGTTTTCAGAAAAGGAAATCGTATTCGTCCGAATACGCCTCCACTTAAGTGGCGGGCCCGGCCAGCTGAGTCGCTTACAGCCGGGTCCCACTGGGCCCTCTCTCTCTCCCTCACTTCCTCTTCTTCTTCCCGATGCTGGGGACAGAGGAGGCCGTGGCCGAGCGCGCGCCGGCGTTTTCCGGCGGCTCAGACCACCTCCGGCCGTGCTCCGCCCTCCGGCGAACTCGCGAGGGAGTCCTGCCCCCGTCCTGGCTGGACGCGGACGACGAGGAGGGCTGAGGCGGCGATGGCTTCGGGTGCCCACGGCGGAGGCCGTCGGCTAGACTTGCAGCTGCGCCCACGAGCACCCCGAGGAGGAACCGAGGGTATGGGGGGGCTCGTCGTGGCTAGGGAAGGTCGCAAGGGCGGCCGAGGAGAGCCGCTCGAGCTTGATGGAGAGGTTGGGGAGGCTTCTGGGAGGTTGGAGAGGGGCTTGGTGAGCTCGGAGGGCTCGGGGAAGGGCTTATATAGCTGTGGCGAATCCATGGCCGTGGCGACGCGTGCGCCGCGCTCTGACGCGACCGCGTACGCGTGTGCACGCGGGCTGGCTCGGACGATGACGCGGTGGGCAAGGTGAGACGAGCGAGAGCGGCCGGGAGGGTAGCGCCCGGAGCTAGCCGACGCCCAGAGCACGCCAAACGCATGCCATCCCGTGTGGTCACCGCATGCGTTGGCGAGAGGAGGGCACGTATGCCTGGCAAAAGGTGTCAAACGTGTTGTCCCTCCAACCTACTGTCCCACTGATGTGATGGTTCGGCCAAAGAGACTATGAGTTGATGGGATGGAACAGCTAAAGTTTGCTGTAGCAAACTTGATCATGAAGTTGTGGTCAAGTGGGATGAGATAAGAGCTCACCAGGATGTCACAGAGGTTTAGGGTAGGAAGGACTACAGTCCTGTGCAATATGAAAGGATTTGGGCCAAGATTTGTCATCGTTGCTTTACAACCACAAAATCTGGTCCAGAGACTAGATCATGAAGTAGCACTCACATGGGTGATTGTATTGGGCTGAAAATTGGTGGAGTATGATCATTTGGGCATATGAAGGCACCATAAAATTTCATACCATTTGGATGAATAAAAATGGTACTTCCTTCACAATGCTCCACACTGGACAGAAACTTGGAGGAATTTTGTGGGGAAAATGGATTGGCAAAATGATGTGAATTTTGGCATGCCCAAAGGATATATGTATATTTAGGTCCTAAATTAATTTCAGAATTTTTGAAGCAACATAAAGTATAGTTGCTTCACAACCTGAAATTATGACCAGAAGCAAGAATTTGAAGGTGTGCTCACATATATAGTTGGATGGAGATGAAATTTGGTGGAGAGTAATGATTTCACCATATAAATGATCTACCAAACTTTCAACTCATTTCGATAAGCCTAGCTAGTACTTCCTTCACAAAGCTTCTCTCTGGACAGAAACTTTGGAAATTTGCTGAGGAATATTTACTAGGCAAATGGAGTTGAATTTTGTCATGTGGCAATTATTTGGATAAGAGAGAGTGCACAAAAATTTTGAGGGCAATCAAGAAAAGATAAATAGCACTTCCTTCACAAAGTGCCATTCTGGACAGAATGGAAAATGAATATTCCTGAATTATTTTTGAACTAGGTAAGGATGGGTTTTGACATATTTGTGGAATATATGATCCAAAGAATTTATGAGAATTTTGTGGGAATTTTATGGAAGACAGAAATATAGGTTGCTTCACAACCTAGAGTTAACAGGGTTATTCCTTTAATAGAAAAAGGAATATTCCCCCAGAAAAGAATTTGGAGTTGGGCTAAGATGGAAATGACATGGCCTTGGGATAGATTTGGGAGTGTCAAGCCACTTGGGAGAGGCAGAAGAGATGGTCTCCCCAGGTTTAAAGACCACATAGCCACAGAAAAGGAACTCCAAATAAAAATTCGAAGAAATCCAAAAGAAAAAGAAAGGGCCAAAAATCAGGGTGTTACAACATACCATGGAATACATGATTAATCCAAACACAAGTGTGAGTGGAATCTCCGTCATGTATTTTGCTCATCAGTGTTTTGGGACACCGAGTTTTGTAAAAACTATTTCCATGTGACTTCGGCAAGAATCATTCCTTGGCGTTTTTAATGCTAAACTATTTCAGCATCTTGTCAATATGTATTTTTGGCTTAGCCCTATTAGGCAATTCTATCTCGCAGATCATTATGCCTAATATCAAGGCTACCCAGCCCAAGCACTTCATCGTAAAACTATTTTTCAATGAAGTCCCAATTCGTGTCAAGAAATTTATATTATTTCCAATCAACAATGTGTCAAGCACACAAGGTTTTTAGAAATATTATTATGCTCCCACTTACTTTCTTGTAACCACAAGCATCTTCGTTATCCATTGATGAAATCAAACTCTTTTGACTATTTCATCAAAACCGAAGATTCCAACTCCATTTTGCTCTCTTCTGTCCATTGCTGGAACTCTGAAGTTTGCATACTCACTAGCATCCTCTGGACTGACAAAACAAGTCGAGCTTTATGGATAAAACATTTTATCCACATCAGTTTATAGTTCCATTAATGTTCGTTAGACTCTAAGTCTTTCGAAGGGTTTATCAAGATATAATCTTGAATCATTTATATGGAAACTATCTCGGATTATATTGGCTTTTAGCCAATTCTAGAGTCAGGGCCCATCATCACTTCCTTGATTATCGTAGGTATACTATTGTCTAACAACCATATCTCGTATGCGCACCTGAGAGGTTTGCACGAGTTTTTCCTACGTGGTTCAGCTGCAAGTTCGATCGAAGTCCATACATTTTATTGTAGAGGCTTCCGTATCAGTCGCAGGAGGAAACTCTGGAATTGCTTCCAAGGTTTCTTTCCTTTGACCTGATGACGAAGATACTGTTATCTCGTCGAGTTGCACTGTCCTCCCACTCACCTTTTTGCAAGAACCATTTTCTTCAAAATCATACCGTTCTTTGTGGCAAACCTTTTTGCCTCGGTATAGTGAGGGAGGAATACCCAATAATTTGGGACAACCTACAAAGTAGCAATTGTCTGATTTGGAATAGGTTTGTAAATATTTTACACAAGCCCCATATTCCAAATGTTTAAGAAAAGATATAACATGGTTGGGCGTACCATACCATGACGTCATTTCAACAGATCTGATGGTGCTCTTTTCAGTGTAAAAACCGCAGTCTCTAAAGCATTACTTTAAATGGGATAATGGCAAATTGATTTATGTCATCTTTGATCTTACCATGTCATAATGGTTTGATTACATCTTCATGGGCATTCCACTCACAGCGGTGTTCTGGGAGGTGTAAGTTATGAAACTCTTTTCACAACTCATCAGACATTCGCTAAATTTGTAACTCAAATATTCCTTTCTGCAATCTAATTGCAGAAACATAATTTTCTTGTTTCAATAATTTCTACTTCATGTTGAAAACCTTTCGAATGATTTCAAAAGATCCAGACTTACGTCTCATCAAGCAAATATCCATATATCTACTTGAGTCATTTCTAAAGATAGATAAATCCACTACTAGCAACAACATTTATCGGACTACACACATCATAATGTATGATCACCGATAAGTTTGTTGCTCATTCCTTATGGCCTGTGAACGGTATTTCAGTCACTTCACTTTTCGGATGAAAGTTGCAAGTGTCAGATGATTCATAATCAAACGACTTCAAAATCCATCATTATGGAATTTCTCCATGCGGGTTTCTCCAATGTGACCAAATGCAGTGCCACACATATGTGGTATTCTTTTAGTCTTGCAACATTTAGTATCAGTGTTATGGATGTATCATATTACCATCAATATTCATAACATACATCCCATCCTTGATGGAAGCATGGCCCTTTATGTTATTCATAATGAACAACAATTGTTCTTTTATGAACAACCCTCTTGCAACAAACATTATGCAATGGGCTAGAGTGTATAAAACTCTAAAATGAATTATGAAAGTAAACACAGAGGTAATATATTATTATCAATATTCATAACATACATATCATTCATAATGAAAGTATGGCCCTTATGTTATTCATAACACGGAACATAAAAAGTTCTCTTATGAACAACCTTCTTGCAACATACTTTATGCAATGGGCTGAGTGTATGAAACTCTAAATGAATTATGAAAATAAATACAGACGGTTATACACCGATGGAAGGTATAGTAACATTTACTATGTTCCCAGCGCGTATCTAAACCACATTCCCGGCAACTCCTTTAGGCCGTAGTAGTTCTTGCATCGAGTCGCAACAGAATGCAATCGAGCGGGTATCTCTGTGATTAACTCACAATACCCAAGAATTAGTGATTAACATGTTTAATCATAATTCCCAAGAATTATATCTTTGACCAGCCTTCTATACATCAATAACTTGTATGACATTCATACAAGAGCTGGATATTCCAGTCTTCTCTCATTTTGCCTTTATACTTCTAACAGTTTAACTTTTAGTATTTCTCCTACTCTCAGAAGAAGCACCCAACTTAAGAGTGGCGTTAGCCCCGGACTTCCTAGGCGTGTAAGTCACACTAACACCCTTTGGACAATCCCTTTCTCTTTAAGTTGTTGTTTTATTCACCTTTCATCATATGACAGGCGTTCTTCTGGATCCCTCTCTTATCAGTCTAATGCATAGTAAACACTTTACTAATAATTTGCAAAACAAACATTGCTTTGGATATCCCATATCTTCTAGCCTTTGTCTGTATCTGAAACTAATTTTCAGTTCGATGAATATCACATAGCTGTCCCAAACTTTTGAAGTTCGGGTCTCATGGAAGCAAACATATTGCACTTGACTGTAACGGAATTCTAGCTTTTGGATCGAAGGATGAGAGTCACATCATCCATAGCATTAGCGGGAGAATACCAAAAGCATGCGATAGGACAAAGTCCTTCTCGGCACTCTTGAGGACAATCCTCACATTACATTACCAACCGTAAAGTTTTAGCCAGATATTTACTAGCTTATTCAATTTTAACAGGGAAGGTGGAAATGCGAGCCATTGTTCTACAACTATTATGCAAATCACACTTAGACAGTGTTCATAATTAATTGCACTGAGAATTAAACAAGGTAATTCTAGAATGCGCTCCCACTCAAATCAATATCTCTCATAATTGATTGTGAGTGATTCAAGATCCGCGTCTTGATTGTTCGCCATTGGTGTAACACCATTGATGACGAAAATCTTAACCGGTAGGCCAACTCGCCAATCACATCTCTATGCGATTCTTGTTCATCTTTCGATGGGCGTGTTCCGAGCTCATGACGGTCATGCATGAACGTCAAGACAGCCAAGTGATCTTGCTGTGAGGTCTCACCGTCACCCGCCTTACACCTCTCTAATCGTTCATACCCATGTGACACGGCGCACCCCGAAAAGATACGTGTTGTAGACGGTGCTACACTTGGGAGAACACTAACTACTTGATATTTTTAAGTGAGAGATCACCCTAATAAAAGCGACTACCGCGCAATCAAAAGGGTGCATCATAATGGATGAACATCCTAGGCAATTCATAAAAGCATGATATGGTATAGCCCCTTCTGACGGAGAAGTCTAGTATTTCTTTGTCTTCGGCATTTGCGTCGGTGTTCACCTTCACGAAGATTGCCACCACCTTGTCGATGCACTAGATAATATTGCTATCTCTATAGCTAATAAAATAAGTGCATTACTTAAGGTTGACACGCATGTCATTAAAGTGACAATCATATGGCTCCAGCCATCATGCCGAATCATGACACGCATGTCATGTTAGTAAATTTACATTATATAGTCATCTCATACATAATCAAATTAATATGAGCACTGCTATACCACATCACATGCACATCCTACAAAACCAAGTTAGACGCCTCTAATCGGTTTATGCAAAAATTTATTTTACGTGGCTTCTAAGGTTTCGAAACAAACCGACTACCAACGTTCATCGTCAAGTATGATTATTCAAGTCGCTAGATTAACTTTGCGGGGTGTATGAAACACGAGATAATAAAATCTCGAGCCCCATACTGAACTTCGTCATTGTAACACCCCGATTTTTGGCCCTTTCTTTTTCTTTTGGATTTCTTCGAATTTTTATTTGGAGTTCTTTTTCCGTGGCTATGTGGTCTTGAAACCTGGGAAGATCTTCTCTCCTGCCACTTCCTAGTGGCTTGTCACTCTCAAATCTATCCCAAGGCCATATCATTTCCATCTTAGCCCAACCCCAATATTTATTTCTTGGGAATATTCCTTTTTCTATTAAAGGAATAACCCTGTTTGCCCTAGGTTGTGAAGCAACCTATATTTATGTCTTCCATAAAATTCCCACAAAATTCTCATAAATCCTTTGGATCATATCTTCCACAAATATGCCAAGCAGTGCCGTATTCCAGAAAACTTGATCTCTGGGCTGGAATACGGGGTGTTCCGGTCTCTCTGAGCCGGGGTGCCACAAGGCTTGGTATCAGAGCAGGTCTGGCTGTAGGACGCCCTAGTCCGCGCGAGCGTTAGAAACCGGTAGTTCAGAGTCTAGCTTGCTTGTTGCATTTGATTGCTGCACTTGTTTGTTGCATAGCATGCATATAGACTTATTATATTGTCGCTAACGGTTGATCTTGTGAGTGTAGGTGGCATCATTTTCGATCCACTACCTGCACCCTCCAGCTTTGTATACTTGCTCTCTGGTGTTTGGTGTCATCTCTGTCCCAGTGGAGTAATGCCGAGGTACCTAGTGGTGTCGATCACTTGCAGGATTGATGCACAGGTATCGCACCAATATTTTTCTTTTCAGCCACACCTATCATTTCGGTGGTAGACATGTTTCTACCCCGGATCTTGCCATCCAACCCATCGCTTTGGCAACCCTTACTGATCGTTGTTATCAGAAAAGGGTAATGCCAGTAGACCCTCCTTTCCCCCACTATCCCTATCACTCATTCCCTGGACGAGTACGGTTCCCTTCCGTACGCTTGATGAAGATGTGACCGTGACATCCGTGTCTCGCTACATGATCACCGAGTCTGTCCTCATCTCTGAGCCGGTCCAGATGCAACCGGTGCTGAGCCAGGGCTTGGTGTAGCTCTGTTTACACCAACCTCTCCACACGTTGATTCACTTTCGTGCACACCGCCACAGCATATTAGATCGTAGTCCTGGAGTTTCCTCGAGAATTGTGTGCTTAAGTAGGCATGCATAGTGAGGAGAATAGTTGTGAAATGTGATGTTGCTTGTATGTAATCTTAATGCTGTGTGTGTTTTTGTTTGAGTCGTTTCTTTTGCTTCTTTCTTTGGGCCTTCGGTGTTACCTTATTTCCCCTTATGAAAGTTGCTCACCAACCGACACCGGACTCGAAGAAACAGTGAGGAATTCAAATATTTGGAAGCTCAGCTAAACATTATGGAATTCTCAGTTGACTGCATTATTTCGGGAATATCTGGTCTGACTGCAAATGATATCCTATATTGACTATCAGCAACAAGTTTACATCAGTGTGCAACCATCACAATCGTTATGAACCAACTGGAAGACAATTTGTGTGCAAGACAATAGTACATTTCCTGTCAAAGGAATATCAAGGGTATATATATATATATGGCATTCAGTTCGCATATCACAAGGAGAAGCTTCTTATGTAAGCAACCCAGTCTTTCTCCGCAATCTACCAGAGAAGCTTATGACGCAAGATTCCTCAGCCTTCTTCAGTACGACATATGGATATCTTCCAGTGTAAGATACTCAGTCTTCTTCGATAAGCCACCACAGAAAGCTTCTGGCACAAGTCACCAAATCTTCCTCAGTAAGCAACCAGAGGAAAAGCTTCTGAAATACGATACCCAGTCTTCTTCAGCACGCTATCCCAGCAAAAGCTTCGAGCGCAAGATATCCAGTCTTCCTTAGCACGATACTCTCAGATAGCTTCCGACACAAGCTATCCAGTCTTCGTCAGTACGGCACCACAAACAGTCATCGCCAGTAGTACAAGATACTACCCAGTGAGTTGATAGCATATGGCAGTGCATCTAAAGAATCAGATCTGCAACAGTTTTGTCAGAAACAAGAATCAGTCAACACACAAGTGTCTGCCTCGAGAATAAAATGCTCAGTTACACATACTTCCACATACATATTGTGAACATACTGCCAAGGTCATGCAAGTCACTCGAACGATGATGCAAGCATGGTAAGAATCCGACAACCACATGAATTATGTCAGAGGAAGAAAGTCAGTTACACACCTCAGTGGATGCAATGTCTGACAACCTATGAAGCAAGACAATGTTGGGACAACAAATCATGACAATGGATATCAAGGCCAGTTTCCTCTCAACTGACAAAGTGATATCATCAACCTCTGTCACTGTCATGTATGATTGACCACAACAGTGAGCTCTATACAAGTAACTGTGAACCTGGTTCGGATGATCATTGCCCTACAGTTAAAGCTCGGGAGATGATGAACTTGCCAGTTAAACATTGCTACACTATCTGAGGATAAGGACAAGGTATGACTGTTGGAATATTGCACCTGACAATACCGAAAGTCACACGAAGAATTAAGGATATATATGGCCAAGCTCTTTCAGCAAAAGATTCAGAAAAAGAGAACAATAATGAAGGAGCAAGACCGGCAATACAGGTGTGATAATCGTTGCCCGAACAATATGGTACGGATACCCAAGACAATCTGATTCCATATTGATCATCATGAATACACACCCAAGGGGCCTACTCTGTTTGTAAGGACCTCATATCAAGGTGACAGTTGAATATTCGGTACTGATCTGAGACAAAGAAGTCAGCAAGCTTTAGAACTACTTACAAGCAGTCAGATTCCGCCAAGAGAACGGTTATGATTCTCAGCATTGTTTTGAACCCAGAGGATATGCACCTACTTGAGTAACCCGAGGCAAGGAATAAATGTTTCATGTCCACCGAGGAAATGTGTTCACAATTCCAGGGATACTATCAATGCTAGATAGAAGAAGGACACGTTAATGGGGACATCACTCCCGGACTTATGAAAAATTCCAGCCATGATAATATCAGACAATCCAGCAGACATAAAAGAATTGAAGTCAGAGCAAGGATGAACATACGAAGGAAGGCCTGTCAGAATGTGGGATACAGTGAAGCAAACCACCCCAGAGCAAGGCAGGTAGTCACATGCAATTCAGTGGGAACAATTTATAAAGGAAAAGGATACCTGAGTTGGAAACGGTCTCCTTAAGTCAGAATATACATACTTGTTCCCTGAGCAACCAAATCTCGAGGACGAGATTTATCGTAAGGGGGGTAGGTTTGTAACACCCCGATTTTTGGCCCTTTATTTTTCTTTTGGATTTCTTCGAATTTTTATTTGGAGTTCTTTTTCTGTGGCTATGTGGTCTTGAAACCTGGGAAGATCTTCTCTCCTGCCACTTCCTAGTGGCTTGTCACTCTCAAATATATCCCAAGGCCATGTCATTTCCATCTTAGCCCAACCCCAATATTTATTTCTTGGGAATATTCCTTTTTCTATTAAAGGAATAACCATGTTTGCCCTAGGTTGTGAAGCAACCTATATTTCTGTCTGCCATAAAATCCCCACAAAATTCTCATAAATCCTTTGGATCATATCTTCCACAAATATGCCAAAATCCATCCTTGCCTAGTTCAAAAATAATTCTGGAATATTCATTTTCCATTCTGTCCAGAATGGCACGTTGTGAAGAAAGTGCTATTTATCTTTTCTTGATTGCCCTCAAAAGTTTTGGGCACTCTCTCATATCCAAATTATTGCCACATGCCAAAATTCAACTTCATTTGCCTAGTAAATCATCCTAAGCATATTTCCAAAGTTTCAGACCAGAGAGAAGCTTTGTGAAGGAAGTACTAGCTAGGCTTATCCAAATGAGTTGAAATTTTGAGAGATCATCCATATGATCAAATCATAACTCTCCACCAAATTTCATATCCATCCAACAATCCATGTGAGCACAACTTCAAATCTTGGTTTCTGGTCACAATTTCAGTTTGTGAAGCAACTATATTTTATGTTGCTTCAAAAATTCTGAAATTAATCCAGGACCTAAATATCCCTAAATAATGTGAGAATGCCAAAACTCACATTATTTTTCCAAGCCATTTTATCCACAAAATTCCCCCAAGTTTCTGTCCAGTGGGGAGCATTGTGAAGGAAGTACCATTTTTACTTATCCAATTGGGATGAAATTTTTATGGTACCTTCATATGCCCAAATGATCATGCTCCACAAATTTTCAGCCCAACCCAAGCATCTATGTGAGTGCTACTTCCTGATCTATATTCTGGCCAATTTTTGCAGTTGTAAAGCAACTGCACTCTAACCTTGTCCAAATGACCTCAAAATCCACAGGACTGTAGTCCTTCCTACCCTAAACCTATGTGATATCTTATTTGACCATTTAACCAAACCATTTTACCACAGCTATTGGTCAAAGTTTGCTACAGCAAACTTTAGCTGAACCTTCCCATCAACCCAAAGCGCTTTTAGTCGATCCATCAACTCTGATAGGACCCATCTAGGAAGGACAAGACGCTAGACATCGTTTGGTTGGCCAGAGCGCACCACGTGCGCCTGTGCACGCGGTGACCACGCGGCTGGGAGGCCATTGTCGCGCTCTGTTCGTCGTTTGCTTCGGGCACTCCTCTGCTCGCCGTTTCCGCGCGTCCTAGCGTGTCCCAGAGCGTCGTGGCAGCCTCGCGCTCGCTCTCCCACCCTGGCCCCCTCCTCCTTCGCCCTCCTCGCGCCACGGCGACCGTGCCCGCGTGAGCACAGTGGCTGAGTGGCCGACCGAGCACCACACCGCCCGCGTCTGCACCTCCACTACCCCTCTCCCATCGCCATCCACGCCTGCCCGCGTGCGCACGCGTACACGGACGTCGCCAGAGCACGCTCCATCCGGCCGCGGCGACATCCGGGGACGGCTCCTTCGCCCCGGCTATATAAGCCCACCCCGAGGCCTCCCGAGCTCATCAACCTCCTCACCACCCTCCTCTAGCCCCGCCTAGCCTCTTCCCCGAGCTCGGGAACTCCTCCTAGCCCTCCTTGGCCGCCATGGCCGCCGCCCTCCTCTGCCTAAATTCGGGCAATGCCGGCCCTCCCTCCTCCTTCTGACCTCACCAGCCTCTTCCCCGAGCTCCAGTGATACTCCCCACCTCTTCGCCTCGTCCCTGGAGCGTCCATGGCCTCGCCCCCAAAAACGGCCGACGGCCTCCGCCATGGACCTCTCCGGCGCACGTGCTGCACCAGGACGGGTGCGGCGCTTCGCCCCGAGGCCGCCCGTGCCCTCCCCTTGGCCGGAGACGGCCGGAGCCGCCGGGGCCATCCCCGGCGCCGCGCGCCCTCCTCTGTCCCGCGGGCTCGAGTGGGAGGTTGAAGGCGTTGACGCAGCCCGGTGGGCCCCGCCTCCCAGCGACCCCACCCGTCAGCCAGAGGGAGCCGTTGACTCGGGCCCGTGCACGTTTTAAGTGGAGGCGCTTTTCTGGAAAGACGCTTTCCCCTTATGAAAACGTATTTCTCTTCTGCTTCAGAAGGAAATGCGCTTTCCTACTCAGAAAATGTATTCACCGTACTACGCTTTTAGCCCAGCCCAGCCGGCCAAAACAGTTATTTTGCGGACGTTCGTCCGTTAAGTGCCGAAGTGGACAGATTTTTATTCCTTTTCTGCCTAACGAATGAACGGCCGTATCTCGGCAACCGTAACTCCGATTCAGGTGATTCCAAAGCCCACAATCTCAGTTCGTCGAGCCCGTTCTGATGGTATCATTTTCATGAGGTTGTCACACTGTGAAAATGACCATTTTGCCCTTGCCCTTAAAACAGCTCCGCCGAGAGGGAAACTTTTCCGGCGATTCTTTCCACGAGTTCATCGCACCTCTCCCCGATGGTTCCTCCATCCCCAGGCAAGCCACAACAACCACTTGCATGATGGCATTGCAGTAGCCATGGTTTCCACTGGAATATTTAATGATTGTTTGCTCATTTAATT